>OU744276.1:100088801-105088801 GCA_916610125.1 Cheilosia vulpina | reverse complement strand
GATTGTTGTTGGTGATGTTTTATTCAGGCGATGAGAGTCGAGAGTGCCACTGCCACGCGATAGCAGTTGTTGTCAGTTGGGCTAGGTCTGGGTGGAATTTATTTGCGGGCAATAAATAAAAGTGTGTAGTGGAAAACACTGAATTTAAATTGGGGGCCAGGCCTTTGAGTTTGTATACAGCGGCTTAAATGGGGCAGCAGATAAAGATGACTTTTATCAGTTGGAATTATTTGAAATCTGGCCCGACCAAAGGGGAGGCTTTATTTACCTATGATGCCTTTATTTGATTTTTTAATACTCGCTTTTTTGCATGGATTTTTTAACACTATTATGCATTAGATCGTTAGAGATCCTGCCGACCAGGTATTTGAATCATTTTCAGAGGACATCACAATAAGGCAACACCGACCATTTGATGGGGCGCAAAAGTGAGTACCCTAACGTGACCCACCCATATCAAAATTGCATATTTACAAAGCCACCAAGAGGCTGTAGTTAGGACGGACTCGCTGCAAACCACCCTACAAAACGGAACAAGACCAGCGATCTTTGTATCGACACGTGAATTATTTGCACTCCGATAAATGGATAAATAGGTTAAGGGTAGAAGTAAGTAAAAATTGGGAACTCAAGAAACTCAAGCAATCTGCATTACAGTGGAGAGGATGCATTTAACAAGAAGTATGAGCTTATTTTTCTTAGTACATACAAGCCGGATATGCTTTAGTCTTTAAAAGGGTTTTATGTAAAGGACTCCAATAAATTCGTTGCTAAAACTAAATTATGAAAGTAATTTTGGACTCAAACTAACTCCTCAAACATTGTTTGCAGTTAGAGGAAATGACCTGCCAATATGTGCCACATGAGTTCCACGAAAAGAACTCTTCAAATCGCAATATAATAATTTACATATCACACTTTGAAAGACCTGACGCCGCAAAAAGTATGTTTGGTTCTTCCTTTCCGGCAAGAGTGCCAACTTTTTCAGTGAGCAAAAAAAAAACAAACTTGCAAATCAACCAACATCGATTCTTGTAACCTTCCAGCAGCCCCTACCCCTAACACAAATCGATACTCTTCAACTATGCTCTTTGCTCTGCCACCCCTTTGTCGGTAATCGAATTAAAATTGCTTAATAAGCCGTGACTTCGTGCACTGCGGTTGAACTCAGATTGCGAAGGCAGAACAGCAAACCGCACACATGCCACCAGCTAACACGCCAACTTGCCAAAGATATCTATAACAGCGAACTGATTGACAAGCTCGTGTTAAGAAGTCTTAACTTGGAACAACGCCGCCGAATCCTTAAATGAACCATGAACAAAAAAAGTACACATTTCGCCTGCTTACAGTAGGTGAATAAGGATAATGAATATGGCTAATGTTCAGTAATCAGTGTTGTTGGGTTAATGTCTAGCTGCTGTTGGCAATGAGCCATCCGCGGTTTACAAGGACGATAGCAAAAAACAACTGCGCGCAACTTCCACTGTGGCGTAGTTAATGATTTCCCAGATCTTGTCAACGCGTCGAACTTGTTGACGCACTCCGGAAAGATGAATTTAATCTTCTTAAAAAAAATGCGCGTATACATGAAATCTCTCGTTCCCACATTAGCACTGTGCGCAAGGTAACAAATATCTGAGTTCGGCGGAAGACTGTCCCCAAGGATTTTATTAAATTGTCATTGTGTTGGCAAGGCATTGATAACACAGCAAAAATAAAGAGAACATCCATCTCTGGTTGCCCTACCTCTGTGACAACAATTCAACGTGACAGCCCATACAACCAGGAGGAAGGACAACATAACAGGCACAACCACCCATAGCATGGGGCAATTATCAATCAGAATTATATCATTGGATTCCATGGCGAATATGGAATTTTCATTGACAATATTTTGCCGTTTGTGTCGTTGTTCTTCGAAACGTATTATCCTTTTGGACTCGGCAATCAGGAATTATGACCAAAGCTGGCAAATAAATGCGAATCCGCAAATTGAAATTCGTTCCGTTTCTTACTCTTTGCTCGATGATAAGGCAATAAAGGCATTCATCCTGAATGTTGGAGGCAGAGGATAAGCGCACGCACACCAACAACGGCTGGTGCGGGATGATATCAGAAACACATTAGCCTTTGATGGTGGTTTTTCTTCGTCTCTTTGGCGATGTGTTTTGTTGCGTTTTTATTTAGGCACACTCCATTTGAAGAGGCGGACAGGACGACGTTGTGTTGTATGTATTCTTGTGTGTAACCCACTGGGAAATAAGCGAATTTCTTCTTCTGGTGGAAGAGCACAAATGCTTGGATATAAGAAGAAATGGAACTCGCACAGCTGACTTTAAACGCTGCGTTCCTTTTAAGTTCTGTCGATTTGAAATTAAGGAAGAGGGCGTCTTCAAAGGCATTTTAAACTCAATATGTTTTGGGGCTGAAAGTAAATACGATACGAATATAACCGTTTTTTTTTCTTCTTACGAATGGAAGGAACCTACAATTTGATGGCATGTCCGACAGACTGAATTTAGAAGCTCTCTCAGGACAGTTGTACTGACGGATTTTTGTTTTTATTGGCGAGAAGTGGTGGAAAACAGCATTGAGGTGTAAAGCTGGTCACCCAGCATTGACAAGACGCATGTCATTCATGTCGTGTCACGCAAGTCTCGCGTCGTGTCAAACCGCATTCCTTTCCTGTATTTTATTGTGTATTTTAGTTACCTATTCAGTTGATTTTGATGACTCGAAGCAAAATAAAACACGCGGAAATTAATCTCCAGAAATTTATCCACATTCCATCCATGGCTCAGTACTACAAACATGTGTATCCTAATAAGGATTATATACAAACAAACATTTTTCAGAGCACTAATCTCGTGAAAAGGTTTCACCTATAATAGCTTTCCTTGAATTTTCCCGCACAGGGATAGTGGATAGGGAATACGTTTTCAAAAAAGTTTCTATTCTGCGAATCCTTGCTAAGAAGCGATCTTAAAATACTAGGGACCGTGGATCATTTTCAATTCCTTCCGAAAATCGCCAAACAAATTTCAAAAAACAACTCGAAGAAAACATGCCCCTGTCGCTTGAGTGTTAAACATCTTCAAGGCAACTTAAATTTTAAATCTAATTAACGCTTTCCAGCCCACATCGCCTCCGTGACAAATTAGATTTGGCTGCATCCTCATCTGAGCAAGATACAACCAAAATCTACTCCAGTCGGCCAATCATGCCGCATGCACTTTCAATTTGCAACCATCAGCTTTCTACTGACACTATCATCAACTCAACCTTACACCATTAAGTGAGCAATTTTAATGGACCGTGCAATCCTCAGATGTGTAATAGCATCAGAGATGAAGATGCACACGCGAAGCATCATTCGCCAAAAGAGAAACATTTCGTTACATGTGCCACAATGGTGGATGCCAGGGTGGTAGATATTCCTCCATATACCTAGCGCATAGGCACATCTCATCATAAATAACTCGAGTCATCTTGCTTCAGCCACCGATTCATCCAGCTCAGTTTGAGGATGGGGACCCACCAACAACCCGACCGTCACGTCGTCGTCCCGAAGAAAAATTGAAATGTTCGTTTATCTTCCCAAATAATGTGGAAGCGCACACTCATATTCGCATCCGTATGCCGCCGAGAAGTGGTATCGTTGGGGCGTGAGCGCTAGAGCGTGCAAAAGGAAGTCAAAGTCAGTGCGCGCCTGCCACCGCGGAAGATTACCCAAAGCCAGTATGCAAAAATTAATATTAATCAAAGGAGCTCACGCGACGGGACCACCCGCCGAAAATAGTTCGGGTGCGCGCTGCTGTTTTCTTGGATGGTGGATGGATCTTGACTCAGCGTCTTATTCGTGGTCTCGTTTCTCGTCGTCTTTATACGTAACGAAAATGAAATGCTCGTCTAAATTGGAGTAATGTTTCATAAATTTTCGCATCACATGTTCTGCAGATACAGATGTAAAGGGCTTGGAGTTTCTTTGGAGGAATCAGTGACATCCCGCATAGGTGGCGGTAAATTATTTTTTTGCTGGTTGTCTTCGAACTGAACATACGTAACTCGTGACAGGCAAAGTGCTGCTGCTCCTGGATGTTTGGCTTTGATTTTGGAATCCATGATAACGATGGGGCACACATGTGGGTGGCGAATTTGTCAGGGGTGTGAATTTGTTGTTTGGCACCTTGACTTGTATGCGTTTCCCCCCACGCTTCGTGCATTCAAATGAAATTGATAAATTGCGTTTGGAAAATTAAAGTCTTGACACCGTGACTATGTACGATGGCGGAAACACTTTTCAAGAATTATGGTGCAAACAGTGGCTGGTTGAGAAATGTGTCTTGTTTCAAAAAAAAAAAAAAAAAAAACATCCACGAGGCAAATAATGTGCAAGGGATTTCTGGTGCGTGTAATGACATCAACAATTTTGACAGTTGGGCCATGATTGAGCTGGGTAACAGATTTTCTGCGCCGTTAGAGAGAATGGAGTGGCAGAAAAATGGCAAGTAGTGGATTCAAAACACATCTGAATGCTGTGTTTAGAATGTGAGGTGTCAAATTATTTGCAGGCAGACATGAGTGGAAACGTCCGAAATCCAATTAAAGGCCATTTTCAGACACTTAAAACTAACGTGTTCATTTTTTAAAAACAATTTACAATCGTTAACACCCTCAGTGAAAAGAAAGTAGCTTCAACGTTGAGGTTTTTCATTTACTACTTATAGCTCGCAATAGTTCGATGTGGTTTTCACTGGTCGAAATGTATTCTTCAGAGAGGGATCGAAGCAAGCGGCAGTTGCAACTTTCAATTCCATCAAATACAAAACTGTTGTCGGATTTTGAACTTGCCAATTCTATGGCAAAACAACCCATCGAGTGTGGATGGGCGCGCATTTTTTTAGCGTGCGGGCATCGATTGAAATACTCGCCAAAACCATAGCATACGTTTAGAGTTAAATTCATTTTCAGTGACATACTTTTCATGAAAGACATACCTACATAAATGGAGACGTTCGGTTCAATTATTGTTACTTTTTTTCAAGCTGAGCACTAGCTCAGAGTCAGTGCTGTCAAGATTATAAGCTCACATTTGAGATTTACTGTGTTAGGCTTTATCTCACATCGGCCTATATTTACGCATAGTGCATGCGATGGAGCTAACAAAATTAAATCCAAATAGGTTAGTGATTTTTAACTTTCTCTATCACGTAGTAAGAGAATGGTTTATCAATTCTGACATTACGATGATAGACGAACTCAAAAAAGTGGGTGGCAAAATTCTGTCCGTCTGTCCGAATGTCCCGAGGCCTACAGCCTAAATGGCTAGCCGGATTTCGTTCAAACTTCGGACTTTGAGTTTGTGGGCTTACATTTCGGGGCCGTTTTTTTGTACGGTAACCTTAATATTAATGGTACTTCCCATACAAAATTTTCATACCAGTTTAATTTTTTCGAAAACGGCTCCAACGATTGCAACCAAAATTGATATTTAAGTTTAAGTAGGTGAGGTTACTGCATACTGATTTTTCCGTAAAAAATCGAATAACGGTACTTTTGAAATTTGGACATATCTCGAAAATCGTCCATACGTTTGTAACAGAAATTCATTTCTAAGGTAATATGGTCATTTTCAACTTAATGCCAAACTCAGTTTTTCTCTGTATTATCGTAAAATGGATTTTTGAAAAAAGTAATTTTTGAAAAATTTAGTTTTCTTTAGTTTACTTAACTTAGAGTAAAATTTATGTTTTCAAAATGATTGCGTCCTTAATTTTCAATTCGATTCACTGAAAACGTTAATGTTAAAAACCTCTCATATCTCGAAAACCCCATTTTCGATTTCAAACAAAACTTTACAAACCTTATTGTGCTTACATCCCGAACAATAACTTGTAGTAGGTTTTCAGCTAAATAGTTAAGCAATAGTATTGTTCAAACTAAACATTGCAATATTTGGTACTGTTTTGTCTGCCAAATTTTACAACAAAATGCTCTAACGATTTTGAACAAAATGCTTATTGAGGGGAACAAAAGTTCTCCAAATAAGATTGGTTTGGATTGGTAAATCAGATTAATAATTATTTCTCAAAAATTACTTCACAAATCTGGATTTATATTCACATATCTATGGTATATTTTTGAAATCATCTCAATTTTCCACTTCTAATAAAAATGTTATAACAGCTAAGCAAAACTTGCTTTTAACAAATGTAACACACTTCTCTTTTTGTTTAACCATATTGTTATATAACTTCCACTATCAACTCTAATAATATATTTTCCATCTTGCTACTCTTGTCGCTTTCTAAACAAACAACAAGAGTGCAACATCAAATTTGACTCAACTATTCTCTCTCTAACTATTTCTTCCTGGAAAGATAATTCATAGTTTATAAGAAAGTGCACAAGTATTATTAAACTATTAAAATAATAAATAAAATTATGAAACTTGTAGAAATACAAAAGTGCGGACAAATTTTAATTTTTTTTTTTACTAATAATAGTTTAAAATATATCTAACTATATTGATTATGCACCTTAAAATAATACCAACCGAAATCAGAAACTCCCACTTCATTTTCACACCACACACGTCAATTGAGATTTTCAGTTTATAACTGCTAATGCTAACGCATATTCAAAAACAAATCTCCGAATTCTTACAATATAAATCTATGTAAAGATATAGATCTATCACGAACCCTACTTCCAAGACCTTATACCAGCGTTACTAATGAAAATAAAAATTTTACCTAACAGATCAGAAAACAGAAACTCCTCCTACTCCTCGTACTCAAAAATCTTGTAAAGTGTAAGAGCTTATAAAATAGTACAGTAGGCACTTATAACTCTCTAACCAGAACTTCCCTTTCACTGAGAGCTACAACTTTTAAAAACTCACATTATTATTTGATATGTACAGCCATATCAGATGAACTACCCAAAAGTGAATTTTATTTAACACTATTCCTTTTCCTATATTCTATCAAGGCACTGTTTCTTTTATCTAGCATTGTTTTTAAATTTTTTACCTAGGTGGCGAAAAAATAACCTTCCGATGTTTTTTGGCTGTAATTTAAAAAAAAAATGAAAAACTTTGATTCTTCTTGTGGATTATTTTTATTTGGTCCTTTAATTTTTTTTACATCAAGTCGAGAATATGATGTCATGTAAATGGCCGCCGCCACAGTTGATTGTCATTTGAGCCCTTTTTATGGCATTTTCCATCACTTTGGCCAAAACTTCCGGCGATAGGTCCTCACATTCTTGACGGATATTGTCTTTAAGAGCTGCAAGAGTCTGAGGCCTGTTGACATAAACCCGCGACTTCAAAAAGCCCCACAAAAAGAAGTCTGGAGCGGTCAAATCAGGCGATCTTGCGGGCTAGTGAAAATTGCCAAAAACGACCCGGGAACACCGCTTTCAGAATATCGGTTGTGGCTCGCGCAGTGTGTGCCGTAGCTCCGTCCTGTTGGAACCACATGTCCTCCAGTCCTAAATCGTCCAATTGCGGTAGAAAAAAATCGGTAAACATGGCCCTATAGCGCGCACCGTTCACTGTTGTCGTTTGACCAGCGGCGTTCTCGAAAAAAAAAAATGGCCGCGTCAACAGAGGCGATATTCTCGGCACAACTGGCGCCCGCCACTCTTGGCAACGTCTCGTGTTGTGCCAGTCTCTTCGAGGCGAGCGGCTAAACGTCGCAGTGTTTCACCAGTAGGCGTTGGACGGCTAGGAAATCTGCGACGAAATTCACGTTGTGCCAAAGTCACCGACCGATTATTGCTCAAATAAATAGTCACCAATATTCCGCGTTCTGGAGCAGTGTAGCGTAACATAGTTTATTAACGTGTATTTCGCATGTGTTTACTACACAAATGTCAAAACAGAACTGACATTAGGGACCAATCGCAAAATTTATAGCATTTTCTGATAGGAGGATTACTTTTGCGCCACCTTGTACTTACCTAATCAAATAAGAAAACGGCCAAGTAAACTTTTGATGAATGAGCAAGTTTTGTTCGACCCAGTCGTGCACTGTATTTCCTTTGCCTACCGTGTTGAAACAGATTTTAGAAAAAAGAGCTATCAACTTGAATTCGTGTTTATGCATACGACGCATAGTTGTGGGACATGAACATGGAATTGCATTGAGATAATGATTCCCCCACAAGAACGAGTATCTTCGTCAAGATATAAACGTTTTATTACATTGCGGCCTGTTTGGGTGTGACTTTAAGTTTTTAATCAATTTGTTCTCACTTATTCACCGCTTTTGAAGCGTTTTCCTATTTCTACCGTCGAAATTTGTAGTTTTTTTGTGGGGCTTTTCCAGACGTTTTAGAAATGTTGTATAGGCTTTCTTAGGTCTTCGATTTATTTTCGAGGGCTTTTGCTTTGATTTTTAAATCGTTTCAAGTTGGAGGGTTCTTCTGCTCGGCTCAATCGGTTTTTCTTTACTTTGTATCCCAGGTTTTGATGTTTTGTAAAAAAACATGTATTTCTTTAAGGTATACCATTTTGATCTTAAGCAATGAAGGAAACGTTTTAAAATTAACGAATTCCTGACATCATCGCCACTGAAAACGGTTTGAACATTCGAATGAGCATCTCTTAATTTATTCCTTAGAATAACATACCTTTCGCTTGCTTTTCGCATTGAAATTCGTCCACTTCGGACTTCCTGCACGGCGGTTTTCAATGCTTCCTGAGTGAAATTGAAGAAGGGCCGCCCTCCTATCCTTTTTATATATGTTTTCGGGGCCTTTTGGCTCAGTTTTCGAACCTCCGAATTTTAAATGAAAAAGTAAGGAGTTACTTTGGATCAACAACGTTGAATGTGGAAAATAAAATCGATACATTCGCAATTGTGGCAAGCGAAACAACAAGGACGGTGGTACAAAGTTACCCCATGTAGTTGCGGCTATATTGAAAAGGGCACGTACAAATTGGAACAATAGGTTTTCCTTGTATTAATTTTAATATAACTCATCACAAATAAATCATAAAGAAAAATAACCCAAATTCAATTCCGTAGCGATTTTAGTTTTTTGGGTGTAGACGAACTTTGGCGCACTAGAACTTTTCCGCCGAAGAATTCATTTTGAATCTCATGTCGTTATTCAAGAACATAAAAACAAAGAAATTAATGAATACTAGAAAATTATCACCGGAAAACCTTACCAGCAGCCTTGCATAGTGAACAAATTTTCATATTTTATGTAAAAGTGCTGGTAAAGTGAAATTGAATGTAAAAAAGCACGGAACGATTTATGAGTCATTTCCCTATTCGTTTTAACAACGATTTTTGAAGCGTTTCCTTAATGTGTATCACGCTTCATGTTCCTGTGGCCTTCTTAAGAAAAATCTAAGCTCCGGCATAATGCATGCGTCTATATACCTTATATTGTGACAATCTAACCTATGTTAGTCTATGTCACTTTGGCGGGATTTTTCTTCGAGGCTATAACGACTTTGCCACAAGTAGGTACGAACATCTTGACCTTAGTAATACAGAAATTACCTTGCCACATCCAAGCTCTCTCTATCTGCCAAGTTCATCTACCAAATTTCCCCAAAACAATATCAAACTTAAAAAGAAACAAATTGCCAGCAAGCATAATTTATTCGAAAATTCAATCTAATCCTCAAATGAAGCGTAAATTATTTCGAACCTGATGGCGCTCGCTATATACACTGCCAGTTGAGCTTACTTTGCTTAATATCTCCTTGAAAACAAAAAAAACATCAAAACATCGTTTCCATATTCTTGCACAGAAATAAAATTTACATACGCCCCTCCAGGCGAACGCGTGGTAAAAGACCCAGTGACCGGCCACAAAGCAGAGTCCTTCCAGCCAAAAGCTGTCTGCATAGTTATCCACGACTTGACGAATTTCGTACTTAAAAGTTCCGCAGATTGTCTGCGGCACATTAATTCCGCACCTATGCCCAGCAAACTGAGCTCTACAACAAAAGACGTAACAGGCAACAAGAATTAAAACACGACGCGTCCACCGCACATCTGAAACCGACGTTGTAAGTGATTTTATGACCCGCAAGGAATTTTGAATAGCGATACAACTTGTGGCTCCTCCAATCGTTTAAAGAATATTTATAGGGCGCGATGCTATTGAGTTAATTAAATTATTCAATAAACTCGAACAGAAAGGCACCAACTCACGGCGAGTAGGAGGTGTGGACTGTGGACCATTAAGGAATACTTTTTTTTTAAATATACATACCTATGTCGGTTGTACCTAAAGTCAGGAGTTACCTTGAGTTGTAGTTGCCAAAGTACTTTGCCGGAAAACAAGTTTTCTCAATTTAATTAAAATACAATATTGCAGCCGAAGTGGGGTACCTCGGATGCAGCGATGGACCACCGGCCATCAGCCACCAGCGACAGAGGCTGATGATTTTGTGGCGGTTTTTTGCTCCTGTGTTGCGGATTGCAACGAAATCGGCCGAGCAGTAGTTAACGTCAGTCAGTCGCGAGATATGTTAATGTTGCACAGGCAGTAACAGGAACACCAAATGTGCATTAGAGCTGGATGAAGGCGGGTTTCACTTTTTTATTTGGATAGCCCCATGCCAATCTGCATGCTGTTTAATTTTAAATGAAATTTAGAATAAATGCAGAGATAAGCTGCATCGCACTGTGATTTATAGGTTTAGTTGTATTTACAAATTTGGCTAAATGGCATTAAGAGCAAATGGTTAGAATTACTGAATCATTTAATTCATTGAATATTCCATTGCATTTAATATTGGTGTCCTTTTCCCCTCTCTCCACTTAAAACTGGCTACTGAGAGTTGAGGTTGGCAGGAAAAATAAATTCGATCAGAGTATGGTATTGGTATGTAATACATATGCAGTTGGAGTTACAGACTTTGGCCATTGTGTGATAATTCGTGTCATTGCTTGCAGCCCGAGTGACGGAGGTTCGAGACCCAGTTGAGAACAGCAATACTCTGTCACCGATCATGTATAGAAAAACGAATCATATAAGAGTTTGTCACTACTAAACCAAGACTCTTTCGAACATAACTCAATTTTCGAAAAGTGTACAATAAAGTTTTTAATCTGACGCAGTGACTTAGTGGTTAGTGAGTTGAACTATACTTAGCGAGGGGTCCCATGTTTGATTACCGAAAGAACCAAAATTCCAGCTAAGGGTTTTTTTGCACTGCGCCTACTCTCGCAAACGTCTTGCGAACATCCGACTCAAACTGTCATGAAAGAGCTTCTCAATTAGCCGTTTGGACTCGGCATAAAATTGTAGATCTTCTCCATTCGTTCCACACAAAACGAATGGTTGTGAGAAGCTAAGCGTTGGGTTAATAAGGAACTGTTGCGCCAACAAACTAGTCCCAAGTTTGGTATATTTTCTGACGAACTTGGTTAAATGTTAAAACAGTGCTGCGCATCAGAATCTCTTCACTTTTGGCAGTATTTATAGGCTAAGGGACTTTTTTGTCGTACCGATTGCGGTGTTATTTCCAACCTGATTTTTATGAAATAAGGACCAAATAAAAGATGAAATTCCAAAGGTTGACCAATAGCTTTGTTTGAAATTCCAAAGCTTTGTCACAAGGGCTAAGTTTAGTTAAGTTTAAGCAATGAAGCGGTATGTGATAAAAAAATAACTCATTGAAGCTCTAAAAGGTCCATTATGGATCTCATTTAGAGAAGTGAAACTGAAAAAATTAAACAATCCAAAGCTCATTAAGTAAGTGTCTGGCTTGGGCTGTATAGTCGGTACAGTTTCTCTTCGAAATGTCTTCCGAAAATATTGTTTCTTACTTAACTATTGAGTGATAAAGAAAGTGTGGAGTATCCATCTTCGAAAACACTTCCTCTGGAGACTACATCACTAGAAATATGGTTAGGTATTTCAATGAACGACTTCTGCAGAAGCTACAAGAAAAGAGATGCAACTTATATGCTACCACTGCTCAGCTTTGGTTACGTTCGCATACGTTCAACTAAATATAAAAAAAATATTAAATTAAGCAATTAAAAGAAAATATAATACGCTCCTTCTACCTCGACGCAGCCCAAACGCGCTGAAAATTGTCTTTCAAAACTCACTGCAAATGAAACCGTTTAACATTTCAACCGCTCCAACTGCATGGCCTCGAGGTGAAATTTTTAGTGCGCATAGATACCGGAATTATCCCATTATTCGTCATCTCCTTTGCTGCTGCTACTTTGATGCCAGAACCAGTCACACAGTCACACTAGTATACGTTGTACCGGATGACCGTAACCACCAGTGACCAGCAGAAGAACACGTCTTTATCTATACATACTTGCCATTTAATGGCCACCAGGTATAGTTAGAGATACTGGGCCTGGGCTATGGCCTCTGTATGCTCATGAAAATTAATTAATACCACTCCGACGAGTATGATTTCATTCGTTCTCTTTAGATTTTATGCGCATATGATTGTCATTTGATTGGGACGCACACCTCTGCACAGGACGAAATAGAGGCGCTTCAACGACGACGCCCGGCAAGTGTTGGACTAATGAGTGGAGGCGCTTAGGCGACCATGAAGACATTAACGTTGACTAGCGCTGTGATGATGTCGCTTCGAAATGTTTGTGCAGAGATATATGTGGTTTTAGCGCAAGACGCCATGGGAATGCAGTTTTGAGCGGATGTGGTTTCTAATTAGCCCTTTTAACTATGGTTATATGTAAAGTGTTATTATGATTGGGTTATTTATTAATTGAGGTAGGCTATGCGTTTAAATGAATCCAAAGGGCGTCAACATCGCACTCGTCTAGGGTGTCGGGTGATCAATCTTGAAAATTTATAAATGCCAGTGACATCATAAGATGGATATGGATATCCAAACGCCCTCCTTCAAATAGCATACGACGTGTAGGGTAGAGTCGCTAGTGGCCGGCCCCTTAAGGATTTTTCGTCATAAAATATATCACAGTAACAACAATTATTAATATTTTCGAATAATTCTTAAAATAAATTATTCTTTATTAAATGAAGAAAAAAAAAATGAATCTTATCAGAAAATTGTTTATTTAGATTTTAGTAAAAAAAGTATTTTTTTTTTCCTGTGGCCGGCTCCTTGTTTTCTGTTTCCGGCCACCTCGTGTCCCATATTCGGCCACCCAGTAAAGATAGGGCTTAAATTGTTTAATATTTGTTATTACAGAAAAGTTAAGAAAATAAATTATTTATATTATTAGAAATAAATAAAAAAAAATTAAATTAAAAAAAAACATTTGAAAACAATTAGGTACCCACAAAATTTTCACAAAAAAAAAAAACGCTAATTCCGACAGCAATTTTTTTAACACAAAAACCTTCCCCAACAGAGCACAAGTCAAATGAGTTGATTTCTCGAGAGCGACTGAGCCTCGCAACAAGAATTTTGACACATTAATGGAAAAGTTTAAGAAAACAATTGAAGACCAAAAATTTTAGTGAACTATATATGAAGTCGGCGCAGTGGTTAGTGTGTTGGACTACTAAGCGAGGGGTCCCAGGTTCGAATCCCGAGAAAAACCCAAATTCCAATTTAAGGTTTTTTTCGCTGCGCCACCTCTCGCGAACGTCTGACAAACATCCGAGAGTATAACTGTCATGAAAGAGCTTCTCAATTGGCCGTTTGGACTCGGCATAAAATTGTAGATCCCTTCCATTCGTCCCAAAAATAAAAAAAACTCACACAAGACGAATGGTTGTGAGAAGCTAGGCTTGGGTCCATACGGACCTGTTCCGCCAATTATTTATTTTTTTTTTATATACAATTCACTAATTATAACGACTTTTCCGAGAGGTGGCCACTGGGGAGGGCCGCAATTAGGCTACTCTACCCTATATGCAGGAGACGGACAATTAAATTTATTTTATTAATTTTCCCTCAATGAGATAGTATATCTTGGTCTTACTCTTTTAATTTTTTAATGTGTGCATAGGGCGGCAACGAATCCCTTGAATGAGATGGTCTCTGCTACTTTATTGAAGAATGTGTGCATAATTTCTCACGCTCACGCGTTGGTATTTGTATCTTGAACAGCTGTCTTGATGCGTTGGTACAATGCCGCAACATTACTTAAAAGTTACCTAGAAGTAAACATTTTCTATACTTGCTACGAACTTACAATTTTTACACTAGACTCATGGTGGGTCCTTGGAATTGATATATGGTATATGTTTACCCAATCGCCTACAAGTGCTCGATTGTTACACACCTAAAAGTAAGTATGCGCCGTAGATTCCACAGAAAAATTAAAACCTACCCCCCTTCAGTATTGTATTTGGGCTATCTTCCCGAAACCCCACCTATCGTGATAGGAATATGGTTCTTTATGGACCTATTAAGACCATGGACTTACCAAACTAGACGGTCAACTGAGAGCACAAGTTTTTTGCCTACAATCAGCCTGTCCTGCATAGGATTTCCTATGCGTTCGTGCCTGTATTGCACAAACTACAGGCGCGCCATTGCTGCAGCACGCATACTTAGAAAATCCTATTCAGGGACTTGTTGTCCATCAGGCGGCCATTTTATGGTGGGATTTCAAGTTAGGGCTACTGTTTTCGGCATATTTTGTGCCCATTAGTTACACGGCGTTCACATCACAGCTGAGCTTAAGAGTTTATAAAGCTTATGAAAGTGTTGGTATCAAATGGAGTTCCTGTTATAATTTTGTTACAATGCCAAACGTGAAATACTCGGAACAGTATCGAAATGTTTTGATCACTTTTTGTATTCCACATAGAAGGCACATAGAAGGCACTTGTTTTTATTAATTAATAATTTAGAGTGCTTTAAAAAAACATCAGTGCACATGTGAATATCAACAATTATTAACAAAACAATTTCGAAATCTGAATTCGGAAATAAAATAGCAAAATCCACTTAAATACCACATTATAATGTATTTTTGGTAGGATTTTAACCACTTTTCTTTTGCTTTACTTTACTTTTTTTTAATAAGAATAGCATTTGCATTTTAACTTACCTACTACAGAATTTCCATTCACATATTAATTCGTCCCAAAAATAAAAACTTACACAAGACGAATGGTTGTGAGAAGCTAGGCTTGGGTCCATAAGGACCTGTTGCGCCAATTATTTATTTATTTTATTTATATTAATTTTGTACATATACCCAGCCTGAGAGCAATTTATTCAATGTTGATGAACATTTTCTAAAATTCATGTTGCATGTTGCTAACTCAATTTTGGAACAACCCCCACGGATTTGATTGCATTTATCTGCATGAATTTTACTGTCCAACATAGAATTCATATATACACAAAATTACAAAAAAAAAACTGAAATGTGAATGGATGAAAAGTTTTTGGTGGTGAAGATGGATAGAGGACAAGTTATGCTATAGAAAACCATACCCAGTATTTACTTCTTTTACATTTATTGTTATAAATTCATTTACAAATTGTTTGTTATTGAAATCGTGCCACACGGCGGTCATGAACATGATACACGTATTTACAGACAGGAAAAAAAAGAACGCGCGAGAGAGGATTTTCGTACAAATTTTGCGGGGGAAATCGCACTGAAGCCAGTGTGACCAATTCAATATTTTTCTGAAATACCCAATCTTCTCAATTTTCAAAAATGGTGATAGCGCCTTAGCTGAAAATTATAGGGAAGATATACACCTATGTAGCTTGAGAAAAAGTTTTGCGCTTTTTATTGCCGATATACATGAATACTTGTCTGGTGGTGTTGCTATGGGAGACGCCATCATCAAAGTTTTGCTATATGCTGATGACCTAGTTATCCTTACAGATAACCCTCATACGGTGCAACTGCGAAGCAGTACTGCGATAGCCGGCAACCGAAAATTAACACCGAAAAGTCAAAAATAATAATTTTCCAGCATTCAAAACGCATCAGACGATTACAGAATGAATGTTGGCAACTGGCTGGTGAACCTATTGAGGTCGTTGATAAATTTAAATATCTAGGTCTCCTACTTACCCATAATCTCGATTTGCGTCCACATGTGGAGGATAAAATAGTTAAGGCAAAAACAGCAATACACCTAATGTATGGTCAAGATTTTATTGCAACAAATATGTTGACGCGGCTTCCAAATTTAAAATATTTAATGCCACTATTAACGCTTGCCTTTGTTATGCAAATCAAATCGAACAGCTTGAAAGCCTACAACGCTTCTTTTTTAAACGTATCCTTAAACTTCCCACAACATTCTCCAACTATGCCATTTACGTATAATCAAGAATTTCCGAAATTTATTATAAAAATCTGAAAGCAAACGCGGACTGCTTTGTAAATAAAACGGAGCAACACCAATCTTCAGAACTACCTACTAAGATATGCTTTTCGCTGCAAATTAACACCTTTTAGTGAATGGTTCGAATTGTCAGCAGAATGTGTTGTGGAACTAAACCCTAACCTAAACTCTTGAAAATGTCAATGAATGGCAATATACATTTTATAATTGTATAGCGTAGATAGACGAAGGCTTTTATGAGAACTGCCTGAACAGGGTGCAAACCTCCGACTCTACAAGCAAATATAGAACTCTAAGCCATTCATTGGACACAAATAACTATTTCTGCAATGAGTTAACAACTTACGATTTCAGCATAATTTTCAAAATCAGAACTGAGACTTTAGGCCTAAATTTTGTACCGCAAAGAGAGGATCTTCAAAGAACATGCGACCTCTGCAATTTTAATGTGCCGGAAGGCGTTTTCCATTTCCTTGCAGAATGTCCAATACTTCTCGAAATTAGGAGACTGTATTTCTCCAAGAGTTTTCTCACACTTCAGGAAGCAAAAGAACGGTCTTTTTGGTTGGAAGATGCTTTCGCAACATAGTATACATGCCTACAAGTATCGCAATAGCTTTTTGAGTATGTGATTTTGGAAAATTGTACAATAGGCGTGTTTTCGGCGGGGCGGGGTGAGGCGGGACTTTCGACAGGCGATTGCAGCAACTACTGTGAGTCTCGAAGTGTCAAGTAGAGCTTAGTTGTTGCAATTGCGTGCTGAGGGTCCGGTTTTGCTTTGCTTTGCTGGGATCGGGGCTTAAAAGAAGCACGCTTAATATTAACAACAGGATAAAAGTGAAACATGGGTATAGTCAGAACTATTTAGTATTTATTCATTTTTCTTTTTTATTTTTCACTATATTAATAATTAATCAATGCTTTTTATTATATCATCTATAAAATGAATCATAAAATGTCAACCAATCGGCAGACGGCAATATAAAGCCATGTTTTTTTCTTTATATAATATATAAAACTATGTTCTATCACAGAATTTATTTAAATAAATATAAATAATAATAATATTTGAAATCATGCTAAGTTCAGCGGTATAGCATGTATTTTTTTTTTGTATAAAAAAGTGCTAAGAATCATGCTAAATATTTTTTGAAATAAAAACCCAAAAAAATTAAAAAAAAAAACAGTTTTTTTTAGGAAAAATACCATTGAATAAAAATCACTTCGTGACGCTTGCTATGTATTACATAAACATTTTAATTCAATTAAATTCAGTCTCTGTTCGGTGAATAAAAATAAATATTATTATTATAAGCTGAATTCGTTGAATGGCTGTGTTCAGTGTCAATTGAGAATTTTAATGGCTTTTCGGTTCGTCTGCTTTGATTTTATTTTATTATTTTAATTCATAATTTGGCTAAACCAAAATCCTGCTACGGTATGAAATCATGCTAAAAAAAATATGTCATTATTTGAAAAAAAAAAAAATAGGGTAAAAATAAAATAATCCTGCTAAATTTAGCAGGAAATATCCTAAATTGGTCACACTAACCGAAGCTGACCATCGACTTTGGTTAGTCTATGACTGAGACTACAGAGTATATTTAGATCGTTAAACAGACAAAGTCTTGGAAGGAGTGGTGGATTAATGCGTGCACAATTAGCAAAAGTAATCGAGGATTTCAAGAGTTAAGCTCTGGAAAATACAGCGCAATTTCAAGTCAAAAGACCACATCTGCTCATCGATGTGAAAGATTTGTCGCTCAGCTCTAAATCATGGCTATCGAGACTTATAATCCAGCCACGATTATTCTCCAGTATGGGTTTACGTCCTTAAATCTATCAACCCGCTCGGATAAAGTTCCTCGACGCAGAGAAAGAGAACTGTCAGCCTTGAAGTGACCTTCCCAGCCCCTACACCGCAATAAATCAAAGCAATCAATCGCCCTCCTCGCTCGGACATTTGCCCAATCAATGCCTAATCGGGCAGCATACAACTGCATAATCAAAGTCAACCTGTTTCTGTGTCCTAAAGATCTTACAGTCCGCAGAAAATTTGTTTCGGCATTGCCCACAACCAATGGACCTGGGCCTCGAATTAAAAACCGATAACCAAGCAAAAACCTTTCAAAATTTACTGGTCCAACATCCAACTCAATCGGTCAAAAACTCCGACAGCACTATGCCAGTCCATCATGGTTATATGGTCATCATTATCATCATCGTCGTCGTCGTTGTGCCACATACAGCCGAGATTTTGACCAAAAGGATAACTCCATTGCCGGTGCCGGTCTTGGTAAAATTCATGTTGAATAATTACCATTACACAGAACAATGGTCGCAAGGAATGCAAAGTGAAGGCTGTGATGTATGCGGTATTAGGATGCTTGTAGCGCCAACTTTTAACCCTCCATTGCCCTGCAACCTAATCAAACGCAACTGAATGCCCGGTCGGCCAGGGTCCGCACAAACACAGCAACAAAACAAAGCACCAGCCGGAATCATATCCTGCATATGTGCATAGGTGCAAGCAACTGGACCAAATCCACATTAGCCCATATATCAAGTGTGTTCCGGGTCGGAGGAGCCGATGTCCTCTGTCAATTGAACCGAGTATAATTTAATTTTAACAACATACACAGAAACAATACTCTGCATACACTCTCACGGACTGACGATGTATCTATACTTGCAGCCAGCCGATGTATAGACGACGACGACAACGCCAACAACGACAACGATGATACGGACGCCCGAGCGGATGCACAGATAGATATCCCTGTAGGCGGTATTGCATTCTAACAAATGAAAATTGTTTGCGTACCACGTTTCCTGTACAAGGCATTGAGAGAGTGCTGCTCGTTGTGTCGCAAACGAAGGAGAAGGAGTCCGCTGCTCCGCACACTGTGACGATGTCTCCTGCAATGCCCAACGCAGAATAATATATTGGGGCCTCAGATGCATGCGGGAACAGAGTGCGCTGCTCCAGCAAATGTGTACATTTGTCCTTCAACTTCCTGTTGGAATATACATTTTTGTTCTCTGCTGGCTTCGTCCCGTTGTCCTCGCTTGGAAACACTCCAAGCGCAGGAGATGGAGCTCCTTCTTTTGTAACCGCATAGAGAACTAGAATTTTTTTGATTACCATCCCCTACGGATGTGGAACAGCATTCGTATAGTATACTGGCTTTTTGCCGTTTCCTCTGCGAGTTGGGTATTCTCACAATTTTTTGTCGATTTTTTTCCAGCGTGAAGTCCTTAAGGATTGTCAACTCAATCCAATGGGATTAGTGGCTAATGTTGTAATCAATAATATTTCTATTTCTGAATGCTTTGAGGCGGTCGTCTATATTGTTCTCTATGAGCAGTGTGTCACGAGTTATCTGGATGGCTGGAACTAGATCATGATGAGCATGACGGTACATGTACTTGGATGTCTGCATGCAATGGAATTGGCGGGGTAGGTATTATGAGTGCACGAGCATCATTTGTCAAACGAAATTGAGACTTGTCACGATAATCCGTCGGAATTTTGTTGTAGCACTAACGGGAGGTGCGGTGGGAATAAAATTGAAAGGAAGTTCGAAAAGCAGTTAAGGCCCAGATACGAGCAACATTGCATTGACGTGCTGCACGCTGTACGGTGCAAATTGACATGCTGTAAGTTGTAATGGGACCATATGTGTAGTTAGGGGTTGTTTCCTTGCCCTCCCTGTGTAATTGAGGTTTTTTAGAAACTTCAGTGCGGATGGTTAAAGTTTTACAAACTAGGTACACAGGTTCGGACACTTGGAGAGCATACTTTCTCGGAGCGACGGATAAGGTGCTTATAGTTTTGGCACGAATGGCCATACCATCATGATATAGCTACTGCATGGAGCTCTTCTGATACTATTTTTTGATCGAAGTATGGTGTTAAAAAAATTCATAACTTTGAAGTTCCTTAGGTCGTGTACTGTACGTGTCTGAAAAGTGCACAATCATTTTTTATCGGACTACATCCGATAAGTGATCAGTTACATTAATTTTGAGATATTAGCTTTAACCCAATAACTTGCCGAAGTGTTGTACCCCATCATAGGATTTATGAGCAGGCCTGACGTTTCATAGTTTCGGTGGGAAGTGTAATGGTGTTTTTTGGGAATTACCCCGGAGGATACCTACCCACATAGCAAAAACTTAAGAAAATATTTTTGGCTAAGCGTTTTCCAATCGATTTTTATAAGTCAAATACGAAAGTTAAGCGATTGATCAGCACATCCAAATGATAGAACTTTACTAACAAAATGAGTGTTTGTCGGCGCACACATTTCACGTGCAGCGCCCGTTTGACGGCTGATACGTAGTAGGCCTTTTAAAATCGACTCTCCAACGTTTTGTTCGAGACAACCGGGTCGGTAAGCAAACAGCCAAGAATTGGACCACTCGCACCCGTGGCACCCGTAAGTTAGCCGCGGTGGACATTTCGATCGATACTATGTTCCATATGTAACGGCATTCATTACAATTTCCTGCTTCCACAATCTTACGAGGAATTCTTTAAACAAAATTCTATGGGCCTTTTTAATAATATAAATATTTTGTAGGTCACAATATGCAATTTTGTATGGCAGAAATTTCGCCACTGAGTTCGAAAGATTTAGCTTGGACCTTGGACACTAAAAATAATTATTAGTATCGCGGTATATATATTCCAATTCATTGATTTTTATTAGTTTTTTTTTTTATGACGAGACCAAACGCCTAACAGAGAAGCTCCTTCATGACAGTTATACTCTCGGGAGTTTGTCAGACGTTCGCAAGAGGTGGCTCTTTTTTTCGAAATTCGAACCTGAGACCCCTCGCTAAGTAGTACAACATACTAACTACGAAGCCACTGCGCAGCCACAACAAAAATTACAGTAAAACCCGAATAAGTGCCTCTCGCTTAAGTGCCTTACCCGATAAGTACCTTTTTTTTGAGAAACAAAATTCTGAGGATTTTTTCATGTAAAACTTCATCTTATAAGTACCTTTCGCTTAATTGTCTTTTTTTTTTTTGTATACCTTTATTGAAATTTACTTGAATAAAATTCTTTCAAGTACACATTTTTAAAATCAGCTGAAAAAATACAAAAGCTTTTTTCCTTTAGCGCTTCTTTGTGTTTCATGCTTTAAAAATCAAAAATAAAAAAAGTAATAATCTTAATCTACTACAATGGTGGAGACTGACTGGGTGGCTGGTACTGTCAAAATTTAAACTGTCAATGTAATTTTGTTTTGTTGCGAAGGAATGTATAAAATTATATGTTTTTTTGTTTAAAAAAAAATAAATTAAGCGGGAAAGTTATAAATATTTTTTTTATAACAAAATAACATGTAATTAATTTTATCTGTAAATTTTAATTAATTTTGAGATGTAAGCCCAAGCGTATTTTTTTATAACTGCCTAACTCGCAAAAGTGCCTATCAAAACGTGGCATTTAAGGTGAGACATTTATCCGGGTTTCACTGTACCAACTTCAGTACAAGAGGTTTCTGGACAAGAACGCGTTGTTTGTTTCAATTAAGTTCTAGCGGCTCTTAATTCAACTTCAAATAATCCCTCGGCAAGTTGGGAGGCGAATTGAAAAGCATCTCTAAAAAAAAAAACGTCGGCAGACAAAAGTCTGATGTTCTTAAGAGAATTCAGAACTTCTTTTTTGTGGTCGATTGCAGAATTGAAATGAAAGGATTTGTTCTGTATAAGAATACTGATAAGTGCAGAGTTTAACTGAATATAGTTTTTCGCATACAATGTGGCTTACTAGGAAATCTCTTTTTCGGGGGTTGAGGGGCTGGCCACGTGCCTGCATTGTAGTACCTCAGGCAGTGTTAGGAGATCATAACAAAAATCCATTTCGATGTGGGAATTCGTTTTGCTTACAAAAATCAATCAGAGTAGAGGGGCATGCCCAATAAATAGATTCTTACTTATTCAAATCCGTTGATATTATACTAACGAGACTTACAAAAAGGTAACGAACGAACTGAGTCATGGCAATTATGGGCTTCATTTTGTTCCCCGTCAAAGTGTCGACTGCGATGGCCATGAACACAAGTATAAACCAGCAGGAAGATATAATAAACTCGATCTTTGTTTTTTAATCTCATTCAATTGACACAAATCCAGCATGCAGAGAAGTCTGTGATTGACATTCGATATCATTTAGGTATATGTAGCTTACTTGTTGAAATATTTCTGGACCCTTTTGTATGTGTCAAGGACAATTTGCCCAAAATGACATTGGATATCACAAATCGTATAAAAAACTAGCTCGCTTGGATAATTTTACCCCAGTCTCCCTCTTCGGGTAAGGCGTTCCCAAACTACAATCTCTAACCCCAATGCGCGCCAAGAAATAGTTCAAACTGATACAAGTCTTAGAAATGAATAATAACCGCAACGGGTCTGTCTCTCACCCTATTAGCCTACATATTTGCCATCCAAAAATTCCATCAGAAAAAAAAAATCCATATCTCATAGTCACAGTTACAGGTTCCCAGTTTCCACTTCCCACTCCCAACACGACATCAACTCGTAAATCAAAATATACACTGTAAAATACAAAACTCGCTGGTGTGCATTTCCCAAAATACAAAAATTAAACAGAAGTTTCATTTCCTTGGCGTGACACTTCGGAGGAAGATCGGAGAAATCACAGAGCGTCCCAACGAAATGCATAAGTTTGGTGTACCAAAAATGTACGTTCCCAAGTTGAGTTTTCCCCGAACTAATACTCGCTGTACACTTAATCGTTATTTATTGCTGTTCGCCTTTGCAGCGCCAGCCAGCGTCCGATATGTTGCACTACTTACACGAGTCTCTCGGCTGCGCTCATCACCAGTCGCAGTCGCAGTGGCAGTCCGGCGCGAATTAATTCCTCCTGTGTGCTGGTGGGGGCCTTGCCGGGATGGATTTAAAAAAAAAAATTTTTCTTTAGAGTCACAAGTCAGCACCAATTACTCGGGCGCGATTTATGAGCGCCGACATCCCCCGGGTCAAGTGACAACATATTCCTTCAAGATTTATTATTGGATGTGGGTCTACATCCAGTGGAGTGAGTGTTTGCCGTTGTTGACGCTCCTCTCCAGCACCCCCTCATGGGTTACAAAAGTCTCCACTTTTTTTTTTTTCTTTTTTTTGGAAAATGTGGAACAATTCTTGCCGATTTCTCGAGGAGTCAATAAATTTCTGGTGAGCCATCGTTGGTACGTTCGCCACATTATACACTTAGAAGTGACAATTTGAACGTGAAAGCGTTTCCCGTTGGCGTCTTCGCTTACTGCAGTTGGAAGTTGGATTTGGGCGAGGATGAACTATTTCCCTGTGTGAAATTGAACGATAGACACAGTTTAGGAGGCAGCTTATTTGTCACGTGATTGTGGCGTGTTAAATATGTAATGGATAATGGATGCACATCGATGTTGATTGGATGAGTAATGGCCGACATAAATGCATCGGAAAGAGGCAATAAATCTGAGGCTTTTGTTTGGAATATCTATCTTTGTATGCATTCCAGTTCTTTGGCGAAGTTTTACGGATTGTAAGGAACATTTTTCATAAGATTGCTGTGGTGTGTTTGTAGGTGGCAGTTGGAGGATCTCGGTTTTGTATACATATGCGCAGTAGTTCCTACATTGTCTTGTTGACAAGTTAGATTTTTATTTATAGATTTTTTATAAGTAGACTCGATGATGGGATTCGATGATCGATAAGATTGATCGAAAGGAATTGTGAGGGGTGCGGAAGTACTTTTACATTTATTTAAGTTGCTTTTGCATTAGTGTTAGTGGTGAATGGCAAATTACGTGTAGAGTTGCCTCTGATATTATAGAGTGTTATAATTGCATGAAGGCGGTGTTTTGGCAGTAACAAATAGTTGCGGATAGTTTTAACCTGCAATTTTGCAAAATAAAAGATTAAAAGGGAAAGCGGGCCCGTAAATATTTACAATAATATTTACTTAATAAAAATACTAGTGAAAAATGCATAAAAAAGGTTTCCAAAAAATGAGTAGAAAAAGTGTAAAAATGCGTTCATGACGGGTCAAAAAAAAAAGCTTAAAAACTTGTAAAAAACATCTCAAGAAAGAAGTCAAAAATACGAACGAAAAGCAAATCCAAACGCATCAAAGAAAAAAAATAGTTTAAAACGCGTCGAAAAAAACAAATTATAAAATTGCGTCAAAGAAACTGGTTTAAGACGCATCAAAAAAGTTGGTAAAATATCGTCGAAAACGGCTCAAAAAACGCTTTAAAAGATTTAAGACAAGCGAGTAAAAAAGGAACACAGGAAAGAACTTTTAAACAAAATTTAAAAACGGGTAAAAAATGCATCAAAAACACTAATGAAAAACGTATCACAAATGCGTGAACCAAAATTACTAAAAAATTTACGAAAAACCTATGAAAATTAACTCAGAAAAACGATGAAAAATTAGTCAAAAAATAGTTGCCTGCACAAAGTAAATTAACATTTCTCCAAAATTTGGGAAATTTTGTCTTTCAAGTTCAATTGCTGTGGCCGCTGGTGGGCAGGTCTATAATTTTTAAGAGTCTGCTCCTATTTAAAGTCATATTGAAAAATCGAAACTTCCACAGCAATAAGCGCTAATAAAATAAAGCGCACGACTGGGTCGAACGAAACTGTCTCGTTCATCAAAAGTTATTAAGTAGGTCAGTAAGGAACTGAGAACCGATGCTACATAAAAGAAACGGTGAATAGAATATAGAAAAAGGAATTTGTTGTGTTTAATAAAATTCACTTTTGGGTTATTCATCTTATAGGCAGTATATATAAATATAAATAACAATGTGAGTTTTTTTGAAATTGAAGCTGACTAAAATGAACTATATATGACAATAGATCGGGAAATATAAATATGTAACTAAAAAACCCGATTTTTTCGGATATTTTGAGAAAAACTCAGTACGGGATCTTATTTCGAATATTTATTTTATCTTTAATATGTACTTTTATCAAAATCGTTGGAGCGGTTTTTGTTAAATTTGGCAGACCAAATATTGCAATGTTTAGTTTGGAAAATACTAATCCTTAACTATTTAGATGAAAACCGAGTAGAAATTATTGTTCGGGATGTAAGCATTACAAAGTTTATTTCGAAATCGAAAATAGGGTTTTCGAGATATGTGCGGTTTTAAAAATTAGCGTTTCGGTTATTCGAATTAAAAATTTAGAACGCAACAATTTTGAAAACATCAATTTTACTCTAAGTTTGCATATTGGTCGAAATCGTTATTGCCGTTTTCGGGAAAACTAGATTTTTACAAAATGGAAAATGAAAAAAAAATAAAAATCCATTTAACGATCAAACAGAGAAAAACTGAGTTTACCATTACGTTAGAAATATCCATATTACCTTAGAAATTAATTTTTGATATGATCGATTTGACCGTTTTCGAGATATGTCCAAATTTCAAAAGTACCTGCCATTATTCAATTTTTAAGCGGGAAACTGAGTATGCAGTCATGTTAACCTCATCTAGATAAGCTTTAATATCAATTTTGGTTGCAATCGTTAGAGCCATTTTCGAATAAATCAAACTGGTATGAAAATCGTATATGGAAAGTACCATAAATAATGAGTTTACCGTGAAAAAAAAAACGTCCTCGAACTGTAAGCCCCCAAACTCCAAATCCGAATCGGAGTAACCGTTTAGGGACATACAGACAGACAGGCATACAGACGGACATAATTTTGCCATCCACTTTTTTGGGTTGGTCTATCATCGTAATGTCAGAATTGATTAACGTCTCGAGTTAAAAAGAAGCTGCATTAATTTTTGTGACCTGTCATCAGCATCAGGAACATCCTCCAGAAGATAAACTTAACAAAATACAATCCACAAAGTCCACATTTCAACTCCAGACACCCCCGGGGTCAATGAGCTCATATATAAACATTAGAGGTCGCCTTCAAAGCTCCGCATTCACTCAACTTCTCTCGCTTTATCTCCCAGATCCTTTTGATTTTCCATACCACATCTGTAACTAAACTGCACAAACAAAAATGGTCGCGAACGACAGTTAAATAATCACACCCATAGGTATCATTTACAAAACACGAGCCTTCTAATTACAGCTCGACGGGCACAGCTGATGCCAAATAAGTTTCCACAATGAGAAGGCGGTGGCTCGCAGAAGCTTCAAAAGACCTTCACTGAACCAGAAAAAGGAAACAACATCGTACATCGCGTATACAACAGCTAGCTGGTTGCTACACTTCTGAAATTCAATTTAGCACCTCGTTTGTATTATTTAACATTGGCACCCTCTCTGTCGGTTGGTATGTATGGGTTGTCTCACACCACCCTTACATTTTGGTTTGGCCGATGCCACATCCATTAGTAGCTCTATCTTTGCTACACCAATATGTACATAGATACGAGGAGCTGATGAGATAGAGGACGGAGTATGGATAGCTTTAAGTACAGGCCCGATTCCGCAAACTTAATTTTGTCCTTACCTCTAATTACTCATGCGGTTGCCATTTCTCATCCACGACCACGGCCACTGTGTGCGTGTGTATAATATGGTCATAGAATTTTTTTTATACAGTATGTCATGCAGGTAAAGTACTCAAAATCGTAGTCCAACTTATATTAGATGGGGGAATAAGTCCGTAAAAACTATGGGGTTTCTACGCATTACAAATTCATTTGATTTTAAAATGTTAGAATTAAACTATGTCAGACTTTTTGGTCTTCAAAACTAGATCTGTATCAACGGGCGATCTGAATCTGTATGTGTTTAGGTAAGGCCTTCCTAGGACATGTAGCCACTAATGAGCAGTCGTTAGAGTGCTGGACTTATGAGGGAGTGGTAACAGGTTTAATAAATTTGCACATTTGAATGATTGTTCAAAATTAAAATTAAGAACCATAACCAACGCATTACTTATTGTGTGCAATCAGTCCATCTCAAAGAAGGTGCCTATACCACTGGAACTGAGCTAAGATGTTCGTAATATTTGACTAAGGCAGTACTCAGAAAACCGATTTTCAAAGAAAGCACGCTCTACATCCCACTGATACGCCTTGAGCCCATGCTGTCGACCCTGTCACGACATTCCTTTAATGAATTCACAGAATCTGTCGTGAAAGTACCTAATATAATAATTTAAATATTGCCTTTCGGGAAAGTCCTTTCCTGGAATTGGATGAACAAAGTCGAACCAGATATCGATTTAAATTGTATCCATTCTTGCTGAACACAGAGTGCGAGCGTTAAACTATACCATGCAGTGCTAAATTAATACCACATACAGGGGATGACGACGATGTGTTGGCGGCAGAGCAACACCACAATGTGTATTGTATTCCCACTTTCCATCGCCCCCGTTGTCCTTGGTATTATTTTTACTTTTTTCCCAAGGAAGACAGAGTAATTGAAATAAATGGCCCAATAAATCACATAGCTGCTCAAAACTCATTTTATGTTTATTAGAATGACGGTTGCGTGTCTGCCATACAAACATTCGTACTTTTGGAATTTTCCAAATTAAGGGAAAAAGTCTATTTGTGCCGCAAGGACTTGCTGTTTCGTTGGCTGCGATGATGCGCGAGACAAGGCTGAAATTCCCCCACTTAAGACAAATGACGAAGGCATTCATAACTCGAAGCGAAAGTATTCAAATGAGTTTCAAAAGGACACACTCACAGAAGGGCTCCAAGGATATCGCAACAACGAGCGTAATTTATTTTAATAAATGTATTAATGGATGCAAATAAACGCGGGGCGATGGATATTTGAACTGTGTACAGTTTTGATGGCCCACCTATAGTGTCAGTGTCAACATCTCGTTGATTATGCTGATCTCTGAGGAGAGGTTGTGACCTGTCCTTTTCGAAAATGTTCTTCTATACCCACAGCCTACGGCCGATCGAAGGAAGAGTTTCCTTTGTGCATAAAGTTGCCATTAGCTATGTGCTAGGCCGAGACGAATGCTGTGTTTGTGGGAGATTTGCTAACGCAATTCGCTATGATTTTTATCTCAACACACAAAGGCGGGGGAGGGGGCGCCATGGTGTGCTGGAATGGGTTTGTGCTCTGGATAGCATTGTGTAGACTTAATTAATTTTATTTTTGTATATTTGCTAATGGATACATTTATTATCGTTGCGGTAATGCTGATGATGCTGGCAACAGAGATTTATGTTGTACATTTTGTTGATTTTCTGTCAGAGAGTCAGGGAGTGAGTCATTCTAGGATGATTCAAATTCAAAAAGTTCTATTGAAGGGAGATGAGAGCGCGGCATACCATTCAACTGACTCATGGTGTTTGTAAGTTGAATAATAGGCTAATGTTCTGTGGGAATAGCTTATTTTCGATGATTAGATTTTCGATAATTAGATTTTCGATAAGTGCGGATACAAGGAGGAGAGTGGCGCGAAGGGAAGCTACTTCCTTTGATTGTACTTCTGCGGTGGACTCAATGGACTTGGCCATGTGCCTTATATGACCCAAGCAACTCAGGGGTTTTATTTTAAACTCTTCGACCAGGTAGCTTTATACCATAAAGATCGTCAGTGAATGCCTTTCTCACACTCAATAGCACCAAGTAATACCCGGAAAGAATGTTCCCTCAGAATATTCCAAGAGGTTTGACAAAGTCCACGATCTCTGGACCGAGATAATTGCGCGACTTCGGCGCAGATGACATTTTGTAAGGAAAAACCATATAAAGTCCGTGACTTTGTACTTTGAAGCTATATCCGTAGGTGTAAAGAGTCATTTCTCCTTCTTCTAGTCTGAAAATGCTCTGTTGATTTGCAAGAGGGTGGTAAAACCCATTCCTACATATGAGCGTATCTTTTTGGTGGAAGGCCAAGATTGAGAAGAAAACAAGAAATATGTTTTACTAGGGTGCAAACAACTACCTGAATCGTAGCACTTGTTATATCTATAGTCACCAGACTGAACTTAGGGCATTTATGCACCTTTTATGAACTAGAAATAAATTTAAAAACTGGTAATAGTTCACTAAAGCTCAATAATGCCGGCCTCTATGAAACATTTATATAGGGCGTAGTTCTTTCCTTAAGGAACCATTCTCAGACGTCCCTGACGTAAAGGTATTCGACTTCTGGTACACCCGACTTCGACACACCATACTAATGATTTTATCCTGATAAGGAGGTCTTAAAAATCTCAGCAAGTACGGAAGGCTCCAAAAATGTTCAGGCACGTGTTCGAAAGACATAAATTTCAGAAAATCATTCAGACGTATGCACTGTATTGTCGGCAGATGTTGTGGACTTATACAAAGCTGCGGAACTACATGGATAAATTAATGTCAAACATTAGTATCACCATCGACATTTTTTTATTAAGATATTCAAAAGACTTAATCCTCCATAAGGGCACATTCGAATCATCGGGCATATAGCTTAATCTGACAAAATATTGCAGCCAACTTAGTTCTCCACACCAAATCACCTCCCACTTTTTTTGAAAAGCTACAGCAGTCAATCTTGCATATTGGATGCAGGTCAAAAGGTTCACAACATAGCGGATCGTTGGCTTTTTTCGGCTTTTTAAAGTATGCACAGGTGTTAAGTATGCAAAGGTATAAATTTGCAAATCTTTGGTGCAGTACATCATGTATTGCTGTCGTTTTAAAGCATACCAAGCTGAGAAAACCGTCTTTTGGATCATACTATACTATTGCCTTCAGAGAGATCATAATAAATCTGCAATGATTTCGACAAATCGACGATTTGGAGTGTAAGGGTTTTACTTAGAAACGACACAAACGGCAATAGAATCAGCAACAATGTCGGTATCTTATCTATAACCTCAATAAGGCTACTTTTAAGAAAAGTTTGTTCCTATGTTTTCTGCAAAGTAAACTTGCTTCTGTTAGTCTTGTTTTTCGAATGACATTTACAGTTTAATATAAGATCCGATGGCTGCATCGAGAAGATTCCTGGTTACTGCGGTAATGTCAAATCTTACCCTTTCCCACAGGATTACTCCCATAAGTGAAACTAAATCCATGCAGCTCTGATTGAAATGAACTTTCTAAACCCTTGAAGCCATCGCCGAATCCTCGAGCACACACACGACACAACAGCAAACCCGCACTCAGTCTAAGTGATTAAAAATTGTTTATTTCATTTGGCAAACGGAGACGCAGACTCATCCAAGGACTAACTTTGCGTGATACAGTTGAACTTAGACAACGAATACACGCAAACAATAATAAAACTCAAATTGAGGGTGAAACTCCTCTGTGCAAACAAGTTGCTTAACGTTGAAAAATTCAACAGATCCACAAACGCCCCCGGCAGTAGATTTACTTAATAAAATCCATGTGCGTACATCGCATCCTCGTAAATTGCAAATGGAAAACCCCTATACCCCGATTTGGGATCGAGAATCCTTCCTCCGTCATGGCCTGCATCGCGCAGAGCCTTCGGGTGGCGAACTCTCTATCTCAATCTCCATCTCTATAATCGATATCGCACAGATAAAAGTCCACCGATGACATTCACGGAATCACGTGCATCGTGCAGGCAGCATTAAGCAAACATAATATTATTTAGAGTCCTTTGATTATGAATCCCTGGAGCTGTTTAATCTGGGTCCTCTGTTGCGCCCTTTCCTCTTTCGCAGGCGTTCTTTGAGGTTTCTTCTATGAAAGCTTGTCTAGGGGGAATTGTCTTCGCGTCGTCATCGTGTTGATATTGATTTCGTGATTTGTTGTATGTGCTCGCTATGCTGAAAGACGTAGCTGACTTTATTGATCCGTGGAGAATTGTGAAACAGTCAGAAATTTCCCAACACTTCTTGGCTTTTGAACTTTTCTTCAATATCCTGCGAACGAACAAGAACAAAAAATCCGAGTCAATTCAATCTCGTTTCGAAGGACAATTGAGCACGGCGCATCGGACGAAAAAAAATTGAAAGCAACCTCTCAATAAATTCGCAAAAATAATAACAACAAAGGACGAGGTAGAGGGAAAAAAGTTTAAATGAAAGGAGGCTCTGCATCTGAATCCTGACTATATCCTGCTTCTGGTCTATGAAACAACAACAACAGTAAAACTTTTCACTTAAGTTATGTTACAACCCCTAAGGAGGTCACAGTTACAGCATAAAATATCCTTGCATCGCCATAATTCAGGCAACTGTTTGGCTTCACGGCCAAAGGATAGCGCTTTTCAATACTACATGCGGTACTCGTAGAAGTCGTTGTGTATTTTTGAAAACACACTATGAATGGAGGTATAGCTCGCGGCTAGGCCAGATAACCACTGTGTATATGGCGGGGTGGTGGAAAGCGAAAGGACTTCTTGGCTCAACTGACGGAGTAAGGGTAGATAGAGAAAACTTTTTATCATCCGCTTTCTTTTCATTTCGATTCGGAGAGGGATTCACTTGTGGACTCATGTTTTTTGTTTTTTTTTTTTTGCGTTCGCCCGGAATTGGAAAACTCAATTCCCTAGCTCCTGCTAACACACTAGTGTAATGTATTCATGGGACGGAAAAGGAATGTTCAATACACTTGCATAATATAATTCTTCAAGTTTACAGTGGAACTGATATAGCGAGTGTTAGAGAACGAGCGTGGGGAATTGTTTTTGCCAACACAATAAAAGGACTGCAGTTGTTTCTTTTAGTCCTATCTGTATCCTGTGAAACAAAAGTTTCTCAGTGGAACTGTAGTGATACTTTTAAACAATTGAATAGAGTGGGGAGTGCGGGTATTATCTCAGGCGGAATATAGCGTAGCGACCCAATTTATTTTCGGATGATGAGGTTCGGTGTTCAGTCCTTAAGGCTTGAATATCGAATGGAAGGAGGTTTTCCATTAGTGTATGACTCCAAGGTCGAACGAAGTCTCTCGATAACTTCCCATGAGTATGTTTAACATAGTTCCCTCATTTCTTTCCGTAATTCGCCAAAACTCATTACAAAAACCCCCCAAAACTATCCACCCCCCTTGGTAATTTAATTTTGGCAAAAATCCGCAAAGTTCCATGTATTGATGGAACAACTTTTCGCATTCACCTCAGATAAATAACGCAAAGAATTTACATACTCCCTCCATAACCATACGCATATTCGAATAACGAAAACCTATACAACAGCTCCGCTGTAATCGTCAAGAAGCTGAGTAGTGTATGCCTCCCCGTCCATGATAGCATCAACGACCCGGTTATCAAGCATAATAATCGAGAGAAAAAAGAAAAAAAGAAAACCGAGAGACGTCGAAAAATTAAGATAGAGCAAACTCAACAGAATATTTCCACCCAATTAATTCACATTCACTAATAATTATCGCCAAAGACGAAGGAATCCTTCAAATCCTTGTTCGCGATCGCTTCAAATTTTGAGGTTAAACAGAGCGAAGTCGCTGCCGGGGCCCTGAGCAAACACGCGAAAACAAACACGAACAAAGGAGGCGCACATCGACTTTGGCGCAGACATATTTGCCGACTTGACTCCTTGTCGTCTTATCCTGTTCAGTTCGTATTAGCAGGGTATTGATGTGAAGACAAACTAAACTCGATGAGGCATCGAGTGTTTTGGACGACTACGACAACGACGACGCCAAACTCATTCCGTCATCCTTGTTATAATCATCGTTGTCATCAACGTCATCGTCGTTGTAGTTGTGTGCGTTTCAATGTTGGCACTTGACTCACAATGCTAAGCATAATTTTTGCAGGAGTTTTTGCATGAGCACCTTGGGCTTGGGTGGGCGTTGGGCCAACATGAATATTCCTCAAAATTGTAGTGTGCAGCTGGAGGAGCGAAAGAGGTTTATTGGTAAAAAGGTTCTCGTGTGTCACTCCCTCCATCATAACCTGATGTTTCCATCATCATTATCTTCGGCGAAAGTACTTATTCCACTATACCGCTAGTAGTCATCAAGTTTCTTCGATAATGTTTCCTTTCCAGCCAGGCTTTCGAGGATAGTGTGTGTTTTGGCTCTCGTGGGTATGGGGTGCGCTCTTGTGCCGAGGACTTTTGGCGAATCCTTGGATTTACGAACGTAAATCTGTTTTGCTCTACTCGTTTCTTTTTTTTCCTTGTACATATACGCGTAAAGTTTCTTATGGCAGCCGGGGGCGTATTTCCAAGACGAACGTGTACTCCATTTACATTAGGTATGCAGATTGCTTTATAAAAGGAAGGGTGATGTATCCGACAGGAGTTACAGCACTGAACTCTATGGATGACACAGCATAGGTATGTGCCTAAGTTTGCGAAAATATTAATGAGTTCAATTAATGCAAAAGCTGTTCTTTTTTCCTCCTTTTATGAGGACGAACCGGTGGGGTGTGGTTGAGCTTATATTGCATTAATTTATATGGCTGGTGAGGCTTTGGGGTATGGCATCTCCTTCTCCAGTAGTTGTATGCGACAGTGCAAGTTGACGAAGATGAATTTAGAAGACAAGTTTGGTCCGAGACATGTTCAGAAGAGGTGGTCGACAGTTTCGTTTTGAGTTTCCCAGAAAATTGTTCAAAAACTTGAGTGGAGCTGAAATTTTTTTTTTGAGGATCTTGTGATGGCAAACTCATTATTTAAATTTAGTCCCATGAAGATTGGAGAACTTACCTCTTTTTAAGGCGATGGTTGCACAGAAAATATTTGAGCGGCTCTCCATCTTGTCGGCGCAGTGGCTTAGCGGTTAGTGTGTTGTAAGGGGTTTTCCAATAAGAGGTGTTATTTTCGTATTTCCAATGACCCCGCCGGACCATAAACCGCACCAAACAATCACACGATGAAGATGGAGAGGCTTTTCAACAATAACTCTTGGGTTTTCCGAGCCCCAGATGCGACAATTTTGCTTGTTGACGTAGCCACCGAGGTGGAAATGGTCCTCATCAGTCAAGATGATTTTTCGATGGAATTCCGGATCATTTTCATGTATTTCAATGACCCAATCAGCAAAGACACGACGTTGTTGATGATAGGCCGGCTTGAGTTCTTGTATTAACTGAACTTTATAAGCCTTAAGACCCAAGTCTTTATGCAAAATACGGTGTAACGACGTTTGTGGAATGCCCAACTCGAAAGAACGACGAGGAATGGACAAACCTGGCTTTTCTTCAACACTTTGCGCTACAGCAGCAATATTCTCAGTTGTTCTTGAGCGACATGCACGGGTTTTAATTTTCACATCACTAACTTGTCCCAACAGCTCGAATTTTTCCACCAATTTGCTTGACAAGGTGCTTCACGACGACCAAAAAATGCTTTAGTTTTGTGAACTGTGCAAGATTTTCACCATTTTTGTAGTGAATTTTAATAATTTCAATGCCTTGTTAATGCGCGTATCGTTCCATTTTTAGTAATGGCGTAGTTTCTACTTGTCAAATGTCAAAGAATAAAAGCTTCAAAAGTTATATAATAACACCTCTCATTGGAAAACTCTTTACTACTATGCGAGGGGTCCCAGGTTCGAATCCCGAAAAAACACCAATTCCAACTTTTGAAGTGAAGACTTCTTTAGGCGCATTGGGCATTTTTGAGATGTGATGAAACCATCGAACTCGCGACACCAATATTCAGTGTTTGGATTGCCAACCACTTTTGACGAAAAAATGCCTAACTTGGAAAAAACTGCATTTTTCAATAATATAATGCCAAAAATATATTTTTTTTTTGTATTTTATTTTATCAAAAACTAAACACAAATATATACAAAACAAAAATACAACAAACAGCTTTCAAATTTGTTTCCAATGTCATTCCACTTACTGGAAGTGGACGCTGGAATTTTTTTTAAAGAATGCCAGATAAAGTGTTCGGAAAATGTGCAGACTTTAAAGGTGGAAGCACATGCTTGAATTTTTTTTCTGGCAAAGATTTTTTAAGAATGTTTAAAAAGTTAAAAAAAATTAAAACATATATAAAATAAATAAAGATGCCTTTTTGAAAAAAACAAGCATTAAAGCATTGGCTAATTAAACAATGCCTAAAAGGCATTAAAAAGACTTAGTTGGCAATTTTTTTTTGTATAGTATTGTAAATAAATAGTATTTTTTCACTGCGCCGCCTCTCGCGAATGTCTGACAAACATCTGAGAGTATTAACTGTCATAAGGGAGCTTCTCAATTGGCCGTTTGGACTCGGCATAAAATTGTAGCCTGCCATTCGTCCCAAAAATGAAAAACTCACACAAAACGAATGGCTGTGAGAAACTAGGCCTGGGGTCCCTACGGACCTGTTGCGACAAACTATGTATTTATTTATTCAGAGGTAGAGAGACGAATTTTCCGTCAAAGATTATCTACAATTTACGTCCAATCGGACCGATTTCTTCAGTGTTATCATTGAATACACTGCGTCAGACTTAGGTATGCTGTCAGTACCACAACATTTTTCTCAAACTTTTCATTCGTCTGTCAAAAAGCTAGACCGAACCTTGCACATCTGATTCATGATGTCACCACATCAATCTTTCACACATCCAACGTAGAAGAAAGTCGCCTGCATGTATATCACTCGCATAAATGAGTTGTCGTCCTCTGGTGCGCCTGTATTTATGTAAATGCCAAAACCATAATATATTTTTTTTTGAAATTCCACAAGTACTATTCACATTTCATTTGCATTACATCCCACAATCGCTCTCCGTCCAGTGCGGCGCAGCGCTTCGTTTACAGCGAAAACAGCCAGCAGCAGGATTTATTTAATTTTTCTGTCAGCATCTGTCGGCATAAATCAAATATTCGGACACCATTACTGGCGGCGCGGACCGTTTTGTTTTATAAGTTTTCATTTTTGCCATTTTTCGCATTTTTCTTCAGCAGCGAATGTCCTGGATGTGCGTTTTGTTTTCAGTTTCCACATGAAATGAACTTTTTAATATTTTTGGCGAGCGTTTTTTCCTTATATTTCTTATTTTGTACAATAAATTCTGCCAACTGAAAATTACTTTCACGTTTTCAACGACTTTGTTTTAAGTATTTCTCTAGCCGATGACAGAAGGAGTCTCCTTGGCGAGACACAATATTGTGTTTGCAATCTAAAATTAAAATCCGGTCAGAGCTGGACATTCAAATATATTATATCCTTGTTTGTGTTTTTTTTCTGCGCTTTTTTTCTCAAGTGCCAACAACAAGTACTAATCAGCTGAAGTGAGGCAATGCATATGGGGCATTTGTATTCACTATGCGTGTGTGTGCACAGATCTCATTGTACATCCGTAAAACCAGCCCGTAAGGATGGAAATTAAAATGTCTGCACATGTCTGGCTCGAGGGCGAAAATCAAATCCATTTAGCCTTTCACATAAATGTACATAGTTTGCCATTTCCATTTCCATTCGCATGGGTAAAGTACAAGGACGACAACGTCGTTGGAGAGAGCAATAAGCATTTTCGGTATAGAAAAAGAAAAGTGTGAGCACAAGCTGTGCCCCCATTCGTATAAAATAGTCGAACATTGAAATGCCATCTATATCTGCAGGGAGTCCTTGTAGATGTGTGCGCCATGGCCTTGGGCAAGGCTCGTTTCCTCGGCTGGGGTCTCCTTTGCATCGATGTGCGGTGTCCTGCTTATGTACAGTGAACTCGAGCCCATGTTGATACGTGGATAGGTTTGATGTGGAAAGTCTAATGAAATTGTGGAAAAATTGGTTCACTTGAAAGCCATCCACAAAAGGATTTCAACAAATAACCCTTAAGGTGTACACGTGCCTGCCGGAGAACGTGTTAACCTCGTTGATTCTTACCCTTCTGGTGCGGTGCGGTGCGGTGTTGATTGCCTTCGTTGCCAGCCGAATGGAAACTTTCATTTTTTCAACACATCCGAAACGGGCTATTGAAGAAAGGATGTTAGACGACAGGAAGGAAGTGCCTCCGAAAAAGACTTCAAGTATAGTCACAGTCGCGCCAACTTGTTAAAAAGAACACACGGCGGCGCTGCTGAAACCACAAGCGCATCAATTGGGCGGTGAAGGAGCACAGCGCACACACATCCACCAAATGGCAATCAGTTCGACCCATCCACATCATCGTGTCCATCATGAGGAACGGGATTTTGTGGGCTTAACTACACGTTGGCCGTGACTGGCTGTAAGATGAATGAGAAAAATGAAACTGTGGGTATAGCGTCTAAAGTGGACGGCAATTGCTGGCGCACTTCAAGTTGAAAATTGAAATGGACGTCCTAGGCACAAGGATGCGAATGAAAAATCGCAAATGGACCCTTGCCTCGGCTGATGAAAGACATGTCGAGAGGAATTTCTTTTGCCTCCCGTTCTCTGCATGTCCTTTAAATACCTCAGATGGTCGGTTGGAGTTTGCAATTTGCAAAGCACTTTCCTGGTTCATTGCCGTTGCCGCCCGCACCTTCCCGTAATGATACTAAATTGTGGAAACCACTCTTAGCTGTGCCTATATACTTTACTAGTACTTATCCTTGCGCTGCAGCAGAAAACATCCCTGTTCCGTTTTCTATATTTTTTTGTTCCTTCTTGGTGGAACGCTAATTGTTTTAACATCGCTGTCAAAATTAATTATGCAAAACACATCTCAGTGTCGTCGTCACGAGGAGACCAGCGCCAGCGCGGCGTCCTCATACTTTTGATCCAGCCAATGTGCATCCTTATATGCAAAAGTGAGTGCAAAATTATATGAAACCTCTCCTGCTGGCGGAGCGGTTATTACATTTTGGACAGATAAACGGATGTTCAGAGAATTTATTTAGCATTTTCGTCAAGTCACGTTTTGCTAATTAGTCATTCCGAACCGAGAAGGACCAACGACAACAGTGGCCATGTGTACATGTGCATGGCAGGGCGAGGCGCTCTTGCTGAGTACAGGTCGTGTTATCAGCTGTGGGAGAGAATTGACATGTCGGCAAAATTTATAGTGCATCCTAGTTTCCACCACCACAAATGGTGTTTTACTTCATCTCCCTACACATGATGGGGTCCATTTAAATTCGGCGATTTTAGAGACTTTTCCCTCAATGTTGTGTTAACAATTTTACGCCCTGTGCTTGCCTTGGCTAAGAACAATGGTCTGGGTCACATTGGGCATGTACTTGTGTTGTTTGTCTTTTTCTCGTTTTATCCATCAAAAATTAATTAAGAAAAAAAAAATGTTTACCGCTGTGCGTCGTTGTAATGATGTCCTTCGGCGTAATGGGTAATTGTGGACTTGAAAGATTGGTGGCGGTCGGTGGAGAGCGCTTGAGTGGTGAATAATTTCCGTTCTGGACGGTTATGTTTAGTTTTGTTGATCGTAAAGCTAACGTTGCTTAAGTGGGTTTAATTAAAAATTCGCGTTTTTCTGTTGGTTCAAGCGCCCGGGCGGGAGATTTTCGAAGAAAAGGAATTTAATTAGAATACTTTGTTTGTCATTTGACTATTAAATGTGTGGTAAATCGTAAAAGGGAATGTAGAACTTTTTCATTTAGCCTGCCTGGAGGTGATTGTGAATTTAATAATTTATAGCATAGCTTGACTGCTAACTTGGAGTAGATTTTTATTTACATCGATAAAGGATTTTTAATGGTTGTGTACTAATTTTAAGGCGGCACGACGAATTGCTTAAAATCTAACTCGAAGCAAAAGATAAACAGAACGAGTGGCATCCGCTCATTATAAAACGTAGATTGTAATAAGAGCGCTGCAAAAGTAAGTAGCTACCAAAAATACAAGTGGATTCGATGAAATTGTATCATTATCATTGATGCAATTTTCCGATGTAGTGGTCGTGTCAAAAAACATACCAGAAAAGCAACGAAAAATGGGTCAAAAAAATCCGTCTCAGAAGCGTTTCAACAAGCTATAAAAAACTTGTCAAAAAAGATGTCAAAACCTCCCTGAAAATGCGCCAAATTACGCATTATGAGTAAAGGAATGTCCAAACAATCGTCGAAAAACAAGTCCAAAAATGTATAAAACAAAAACGAGTGTGCTTTAGACCACAAGACTGAAGAAAAACTTCTTTAGCTCCATCTATACATACATGTTTAGTTTATACTTATTAATATATCTATTTTCTTCAATAATTTACTGGCTATGAGAGGAAGAGAGCAAGAAAATGGGCGCGCGCACTGCTCTCTCTTGCTCCTACAGTATGATACAGACAATAGGCCACGGTTGCCACTTACAAAAAAAAACTCAAATTATTTTATTTGATTTTGCACAAAATTACCAGCTGCTAGAAGACATAAGATTATTTACCTTTTTTCTTATTACAAACCCTTAACAAATAAGAGTTTCATGTCTGTATATGAATAATATGATTAATTAACCTATCCATATCTCAATATAGTTATAAACAGGAACCGAAACTATTTCGAAGTTCATCATCTGTCAAAAGAAGAAAATGAGTGCATTCTGTAATTTTTTGAATAGCGAATAAAACAGCTTTATATGGATGGTGATGAAGCATATGCAAATAATGCAATGCGTTCACTCAGAAGCAGTAAGCAGTAGCATTTAAATGAGGTGATATCGAGTTCGCATTCTTGGTACATCTGCTCAAAAATTTACCATAACCAGATAAAAATAACCAAATTAGCAAAGAGCAAAAAAATACCAAGTTTGGTAAAAAATTACCAAAGTGGCAACCTTGCAATAGGCGTGTCTTAAATATACGAAACGTAACTGGCTATGAGAGAATGAAAAGAAACTGTGTGCTCGCACCTGTCCCTCTTGCTCCTACAGTGTAATACAGACAATATGCCTCCACTGCAATGATACCAGACTTTAGAGGCAGGTTCTCCCACGGTTATACTCAAAATATGTTTACAAAATAAATAAATTTATTATTTAAGAAAATACTCGTGATTCATTCATAGACACATGTCATTTTATGAAACAGTTTAGGGAAATAAAAAAAAAATAAAAGCATTTAGATATTTTGAATGGCTTCTTTCTAAACATGAAAATATTTAATTTGATCGTAGGTTGAATAATTTTTTTATTCTTATTGAAATGAGCAACTGGGAACACAATTTGACCAACAAGTAAGACCCCTTTCTTTTTTTACTATGAGGTCTGAAAAATCCCTTTGTCCCTTTTAGCTTATTATTAGTGAGAAAATCCCAAAAAGGGATAAATCCCCCGATCTGGTATCACTGCCGCACTGTATAATGTGTCTTAGATATTGAAACTAACTGAATGAGAGATCGAAAATGTGTGCTCGCATCTATGTCCCTTGCGAAACGAAATGTAACTCTCTCTCTTTTTATCTCACTGACTTATATCTCCCTCTCAACCTCCGCTCGCAATTTCCGTAACGCTTTCGTGACGCATTCACCAGCTTACTCCCCAAATCAAGCGTGCCTAAAGAAGTATTACTTCAAAAAAAGTCCAAGAATGCGTCGAAAAACGCATGGAAAAAAGTGTCAAACGAACGTGTGCATATTCACGCCCAAAAGATATCAAAAAGTTCGTCAAATATCCTTAAAAAAATACTGTCAAAGAACTCGAAACGAAAAACGCGAAAGTACAATTCAAAATGAAATTAAGAAGGCGTTTGAAAACGCCTTACAAACGCAATAAAAATGCATACAAAACACGTCGAAAAACACCTTAAAAACGTCTCAGCAATTAACCCAAAACGCGTCAATTAAGCAATTAATAACAAGTCAAAAAAATCATCGAAAAACGATTTAAAATACGAGTCCAATTATGCGTCAAAAATGAGTTGAAAATCAACATGTAACTCAAGTTTGTTTTAGTATACTTATTAAAAAATGACTGCCTCCAACGCGAACACCGTACCGGTCCATATTGAATCCCATAAATTCGAAGAAGCATCCACCCACAAAAAAGGACACAACCCAATCAATCATCAAACTAAGAGGCGAATCATCACAAGACTTGCCAAACATTCCTTTTTCCTCCATTGCAAAACAACGCGACAACAACACCACAACGCATTCCACTCACATTGTGACAACAAATCGACATTGGCATTGGCATTGGCATTGGCAAACTGGCACGGCAACGGCTTTTGAAGGCAGGTCCCTCTTGGGTAATTTAATGAGCGCGCCAAATGTCAATATAAATTTCCTCTCACGAAACGTAAACGTTAATTCGATTCCACTAGTGCATGCAGGATATATATAAGGATGGGAGAAACCCTTCGTTCACCTAAACCTATTGCGAGCTCCCTGGCGACGACGAAGTCGCCCACTCACACGCGCGACATAGTATCCATCCTTTAGCTCATTCGCATTCGATGCCATCACTACCGGGATCCAATGACATTTGCAATATTTTAGAATTCCTTCTTTTTTTGTTTGTGTGTTGCGTGCTTCCTTTCCACCATCTGTGTCGTCTACATTTGAGAAGGTCTTGTCAATTTTATCAGCTTATGTATGTCGATTCCCAGTGGAATTTCACGTTTGGTAAAAAGTGAAGAATCGTCCTTTGTCCCGCATACACAAAAACCTAGCCGCAGCTATGAATGACTAAAATTCAAACGTATCCTTAACTTTGGGAGACGAATTCGGCACTGTTGCCGTGCCTTTGCCATTGCCGTCCAAGCAAACAGCGGTGAAGCGGAGGCACGAATAGCAATAGGAGCTCGCACTTCGTCCTCCGAACGACGTTTATCCTCTCAGGAAAATCGTTTAATTGAAATTGAAACCATAGTAAATTATTGGCATTCTTAGCTTCGTTTCAGTGCTTTTTTTCCAGCTCTTCCTTGTAACGGTTTTTACCTCACCACTCCTGCGGTACCGCACAGCCCAACATGTACAGTACACTTGGCGGCACAACGGCTGATTCTATAGCTTCAAAAGAGGATTCCTACGCTCAATGGACGGGTGGTGTCGCTTTTTATTGCCTTGAAGGATATCGAATATTTATTCAGCTTACTGATGGTATGTGGGTGTGTGTGTTTTTTTTTTATTTTGTTGCTTAGCTTGCTGTGGAGGTTGGCTTTGGTGTTGCTGCGGAACGCCGACGACAGTGTTGTCGATGGCGATGGTTTTATATGTCGTTTAACATAGTTTCGTCGTTGTCCTTGTTTGCTCGGTTTGGTCGGTCGTAAATTCACATTGGCGATTCAATGAATAATTAGTGTTTATTTTATTTCATTGTGGTGTTTGTGCGGTAAGTGGTTCGCATGCGAAACGGTCGAGGATTGAGGTGCAATATGGTCGCTGTCGTCAGTGTGACACTTAAAGTGCGAGCTTAAGTCGTAAACATTGTCAAGTGCGGACATAAAACACTGTACAGAAATTAATTCATTGGATATGTCTGAATGTTGTGTGGCGTCGGACAAAGGTCCAGTTCGACGTAAATAAATATAATTTTCCATCGTTTTGTGTCAAGAAAATAAATAGTGGAGATATTCGCCAGATTAAGTTTATTAGGTACTTGAACGGTGCGATGGGCGCCATATTTAGGACTACACTCTCGGTTACAGATGGCAATATTGTGAAAAACCGTCTGCCACTAAGGTCTTTGAATGGAAATGGGTGATTAAATGGCTAGGCAACGGAAATATAAAGTCCAAGAACGCGTCAAAAAACGCATGAAAATAACTGCCAAAGCTGGCAGTCAAACAGCTCTGAAGTCGATTATATCTCATACAATTAATGAAAGAGGCGGTTAGGAAATGTCGTGCTGTACTGATCAATATTACTCATTAGGCTTAGGCACTCTGCTGGGTACCTGGACACAAGCAATTTAGTAAGTTACGAAAAGGCGAATGCTTTGACAAGGATGAAGTCAGAAATGAACATCAGTAAACCGAACACACGCAAACTGCCATCAATTTAAAAATTGCATATAGCATAGTCGAGGGCGAAAAAGTTGAATTTGCTTGATTATCTAGGAGGACTGCGCCAATCCTTACACCGAGTAGGCCATCCATCTCCATCTTCACCTATATAAGTATCTCCTATCTATATCTCCCCAGCTTAGTTTTAAGAAATTGTCTGTATACTAGTCTTAAGTTATTTAATGTAATCATTTTCTGTTTTTTACACCACACTAAGTACTAAAAAAGATTATATCTTAATGTACAAACCATTTTATGAAATAAATGAAATGAAATGAAATGAAAAGTAGGACAATGTGCTATTGGGTTTATGTTCCCGAAATGAAGGAAAGAATCCAACGATGTATGTTAAATGCTGTTACGAAGCTCTGCAAAACCCTATCCAAACTCAACAAAACTTGGCTGGGTACCGGGTCATCAGGGTATTGCAGGCAACGGAAATACAAACAAACCAGCTAGGGCTGGATCCGAATCTGTTCTCTGTGGACCCGAACCCTACTCCACAGTCAATTGGGCTAATGCGCTTAGGCTAATTAATGACTGGGAAAAAACAACTTCGTCTTGAAAGGTCTAAGACAGTCCAAACGATTAATTAATCCTTACTCCTACAAGAAAATCCTTAGGCTCAGTAAGGATATATAAGAAACCTAGTGGGCTCTTCATAGGTCATTGTGTCCTCGGATATCACCTCAACAAAATGAACCTCTGTCCGGAAACAGAATGTATATTCTGTCTGAAGGATGTCGAACCCTCTGAACACATTTTCTGTGACTTATAAATTTTCATTGGTAGAGAAAACGTGTCTTTAATAGAGAGACTCGTCGTCGATATTGTGCCCTCTGCCACTTATTAACCTTTATCAGGGGGATTGCACGTAACTTAGTGTTATAATTCAGGGTTTTGTTTATTACATACGCAAATTCAATTGTATAACTTCAATTACTTAAACTTACGAAAAACTACAAATTTAGTATAACCGGCCGAGTTGGCGGCCAAAGTAAAAGTGGCAATTCCAAGGTGACCTTACCTTCCCAAACGTCAGCATGACACTTTATGCCTGAAGAGAAACAGGGTGTATTATGTCCCCTCTCTTATTTGAGCTCACACTGGGCTTCTTAATTTGTGTTGATATCCGCAACCGTGCAACTGCTATTGACGTTGTAGGCGAGCTGAATGGGCTCCGGTAAATGCCGTTGGTTGATGCCGAAGAACTTCGGTTGTAACATTAGACTGTTCCTGATTTAGATCTGGACCAATTAGTTCCTCAGGTGATCTTCCGCACTGATCGCCTCTTGTAGATATCTTCTAAATCCGTGCCTTGAAAAAGAAATTTATTATTTACATCAATACTACTACTACTATTTACATCAATGGTACTACCTCTAAATGTTAAGTTTGTTTGCAGCGGTTGCCGTTGAGAAGAATTTACGACAACGCAACTGATTTTGATGTCTTCTGAAAAGCCCCTGTATTGTCTTAACATTCGACGTCCCAGTGTTTTCAAAACTGCAGCCTCCATCCATCGTCTTCCTTTCAGGTACTGTCTGGCGAAGACTGCATCACCAGGTTAAAACTTCGTCGCCGAAGCTGATTTGTCACGATTAGCGTCCGGTAACAAGACTGATAAAAGCGTTCTGTGTTGCCTACCATGAAGGTATTCAGTGGGAAACTTCCCTGCCTCATCAGGTAGAGCCCGGTAAGTCGACAAAAATGTTTGAAGGGCGCTGTTATCACCATCCTCTCTTCTGAATCACGTATTGAATGTCCTGACCATTCGCTCTGCGGCACCATTCGATTCCGGATTGAAAGGGGAAGATGCCAAATGATGAATTGACTGCCCTGCGCAGAGTTTTCGAACTCTTTCGACACGAATTGCGCCCCATTGTCTGAGGTATGCCCTCCAATGCAAATATCGACCTGACTGCAGCAGTGGTCGCTGATGATGTGGAAGAACTCATTTTGATTATACCCACCGAAATTTAGAATAGGCATTCCCCGTTGATACAAAAGATCTTTCAGGTCTCAGTTTCAGCCAACTGGGCATGGGACTTTATTAAAAAAAAAAAAAAATGTAGATCAAATATGGAGATGATTAAAAAGTCGAATCAATCCAACGCCTGACTTGCCACTGCCTCGGTCTGCAAGGACGACGTCTACCTACCTTGGGGCTGGGACTATTTTTCGCAGTCACATTGGACCCTTTTGGTTTTCGAGTAGACGCAATGAAATTTCTTTCATCACATACCTCTTAAAACTTAAGCAGTGATCCCAGACTTTAGGAGCAGGTTATCCCACGGTTATACACAAAAAATCCCTTTTATCCCTCGCCAAAATATAAAAAATCCCACATTTATCCCACGAAATATTAAATTTAAAAATAACATGTATTTCATTAAATTCAGTCTTTTTTATTATTAACAAATACAAATTACATCATACATTAACTATGCAAGCTAACCAAAAATAAATACATATTAAGATACGTTTGTGTATATTACAAAAATAGAAATATAGGTTCATCTTTTAAAACATTACAAAAAGGAACATAAAATTACATTCGGCATTAAAATGAAAATAATGTTCAACATAAAACAAATATTTTATGAATTATTTGAACATGACTGGTATGCTAAACACTTTACATCGGTTTCAAGTCTCACTATTCTTGATTTTTTATACAAAAATGACACAGCTAATTATGTCAGTTTATGAAACAGTTTAGGGAATTAAAAAAAAATTAACGCATTCAGATACCCTTCGGTAGGCATGCCTGTCGTAACGGGCGATTAAAATCCAACCTCCGTATACCGAGCGAATAGTGTAACACAAAAAAAATGCCTTGAACAAAACAAAAAGTTTTATTACCCCAGGTGGCAATCGAGCTTTACTGGAAAATCCACCCTCTTCGGAGGTCGGCTCTACGGATTCTGGGGAGAGCCGCTTATTGCAATCCATTGACCCTTTTCTTAAATGTTCAAGGGTATCTCGATCTCCTCCATTAAGATCGAATAACCCCGGGAAAAGAAGTTGGCCAGGAGCGCTAGCGCGTGAAAAACAGGACTCAGTGAAAGATACAAGTTTTGAGGAAGAAAATAAAGCACTCCGAATCAAGTTTAATGAAATGGACCAAGATCTTAAGGGAGAGATAGGTCTTCTGTTAAAAGAAGAAAATATTGTTCTAAAGAACAATCAATTACAGAAAGAACGCGAATGTTCTCCACCACGCTTAGCTTGTCGGGAATACCACACCGACGAAGGAGAGCTAGCACGCGAAACGAATCAGGTCCCTAAGAAAAGATCTAGTAAGAAAAGGAGAGCCGGTTCTTCGCCCGAAGTCGAGCCCCTAAAAGAACAAAAGCGTAAAGAACCGCAAAAAAACTTCGAGCAAAAATTCGCGCACCGCCTCCAATAAACGTCGTTGGGGTAACGGAATACAATAAGTTGCATAGCCTCCTTGAAGAAACGATATGATCGAAATTTAAGGTTACATCTTTAAGGAATAATGCGTGGAACGTTAACGTCGAAAGCCACGATGACTACCGGGCAGTGTCTCAAAAGCGTAATACCAAGAAGATCCAGTGGTATACTTTCGAAATAAAGCCAGAAAGGCCACATCGTGTTGTAGCAAGGGGACTCCACCCCGCATGTACCAAAGAAGAGGTTATAAATGACCTCCAAGCCAAAGGGTTTAAAATTCTTGATGCCGTTAATATCACCAAGAAGGAGAAGCAACAAACGCAAGTCAATAAGGATATCCTGGCAATGCGTGGACCTCCGCTCTTTATGCTTACATTCGATAGGTCAGATAGTATCGAAGATATCTACCGAATTAAAACAATACTAAATATCGTGGTAAAAATCGAACCCATGCGTAGAAATGTACGAATAATTCCACAGTGCAAACGTTGCCAAGGATTTAATCATACACAAATGTATTGCCAAAAAGAACCGCGATGTGTGAAATGCGCCGGAAATCACCTCTCCCAAGACTGTGGACTAAACAAACAACACCCCGCTACTTGTGCTAATTGCAAGAGAAAGCACCCGGCAAATTATAGAGGCTGTGAAGTAGCTAAAGAATAAAAACGGAGAGGTGCGGTACTTAAGCCCCAACTTGCTAAATTAAAACCGCTAACTAGGACTAAGCGTAAGACCGCTCAGGAGAGTAGGCAATCTAAAACCTCCGGTTCCCGAACGTAAAAATATCAAAGAAAGAGAGACAGCAGAAAAGCCCTCGACCTCTGTTGTCAAAAGAAACCCTACTCAAAAATTACCATCAGGAAAGCCATCGAATACTGGCCCTCGGCCAGCCAGAGTGCAGATCTACGCTCAGGCCGTGGCATTCGAAGAACCAAACTGCCTCGCGAAATTTTATTTTTGTGGACATTTTTGTATGGGAGATAAAATTTAGCGCGAGCAGGATACTATGCTTAAATTTAAAATTTGAATATATTTTTTTTTTTCAAAAACTAAACTAAGGAAATAACTTGATTTAATAATTATATAAAAGAACAGATTTCTGCCTTTCAAAAATGCTATACCTACTACTATATTTAATTTAGTAAGTGCTGACATTATTTTTTAATAATATGTTTTTCTTTTTATTTTAAGCATTCATTTCTTTAAATTACCCATTGTAAACCTCCCTTCCAAAAAACCGGTATCATTTTTTGTCGCCTTGGTTATCGTACTCTCCCCAAATATAGTTAACGGTTTGACAGCGCAGTTGACTGTAGACGAAACAGATACTCAATTCTATGAATTCGTGCTCTCTTTCGGATTGCAATGTCCAATTTTGAATTGAGTTGTTACTGAATTACGTATGCAATCAAGATGCGATGTTCCTTTGGAAGTGGTGAAGCCTGCCTCTTAGTTCTATTGTTGCAGTAGGCTTGCAACCTATCCAAAAGATTATAAGACGCGAAAGTATGTATTTGGCACTTGATTGTAAAGCATTTTCGAGCAGCAGCGCTGTGAGACATACGACTGCTTTCTGCAAGTCAGTTCTCTGGGATTTTTCAATGCCCTAACCACAAAACCAAAAAGCAAAAGTACAAGTTCAAGACAAAAAGAAAGCCAACACCCCTAATGGAGACCGTATATTAAATTGGAAAACATTTCGCCTTTGCGCAAAATGCCTCCACATCAAAAGGCAATCTGTTAAAATAAATTCCAACAATAACGAAACGAAAGAAAAGATCTAAGAAAATGAAAATTACATTTCCGCTCATTGTTTTTCCATTAACCCAACATTTATGTTCCGCACTAAATTCATTTGCATTCTTTTTTTCTCCATTCCCAATTATGTTCCAATTAAGGCAAAACTCTCTCAAGCCAAGCTGCACATCCCGTCTGGCGGCCTACCCTTTCATTATTGAATCAGGAATCCCAACATCCTGCAGGAACAAAAAGGCAAGTACAAAAATAAATTCAAGAAAAGACGAGCATTTTTTTCCTCTCAATTCATCCTCATTCCGGATTCAGGGGATTCCAACAGACAACACTCGTAATCCTGGTTTCTTGCAAAAGTCCCAACCCCAGCCAGCCAGCCAGCACAGCAAACACGACAAAGGGTAAGGAGTAAGCCAATTTTCCATGGCATGACACACCGCACCCCAGTCGTATTCGTATATAGCCAACTATGGTAGCAGGCAAACTGGTAGCATACCTATACTCTCAGTTCAAACCATGTAAATCGAAAACTAACTCTACCAACTATCACTTAACAGATAGAGACGAAGAATGGGGCGCTCGCCTACGAAAAAAAGGATAATCCTAGAAATGTCAGAAAACTTATTAAAAGTTCATAAACTGAAATTAACCAGGTTGTCCCCTTAAGGCAGGATTTGGATAGAGAGAGGCAAACGGTGGGGGTGCGGATGGGATGCAGAGAAAACATTGCCGCAAAAGTTAATTGAAATTATCTACCTGGGAGTTGCACAAAAAAAAAAAAGATGTCCGGCTCTGAAATAAGAAAAAGTCTCCAAAACTTTGAATTGAGCAGTTAACTTTTGCGTTTTTCAATTTCGCTTGATTTTATTTTATTTTATTTGGTACCTTGCTCGGTGAATTGACAGAAAGTTGGTAAAAGGATAAAGTTTGCTTTTAGACCAGAGAATATTTCTAAAAATCCTCACATCAACATTGTGTGACGTAAAATAATAAAATTCATGTCAAAGTGGGATAGGGATGTGTTGAATGCAGGGCAAGTCACGAATTGAGGTCGCAAGGGAAATTGTGGAACTTTTCAGTATATTTAATTTTAAACAAATGTTTCTGCCACAATGTGTTGTAACAGACAATTATTGAACTTAGTCCTTTTAGAACTTAAAGGGGGGTAAACGTTTTTCAAAGGCTGGGCCATTGTACTAAATGGAGAGGGGATCAGTCAGACTTTAGTTGGAACAAATTTAACTAAGACAGCAGATAGGTGGACGAACTTTCAGGAAGCTCAGCTCGCAGTTTAATACTTTTAGGGCGGGTATAAATTCTAGCATTAGACAATGCATTTTCTGCATTGTCCACATGCTCAATCCAGAAAAATTGCTATTATACCTTTCTTATCTTTTGTTTGTGCCGAACCTTTCCTTTCTTATATTTATGGCTTTAAAGGGCGCATTTGCAAAAACGTAAGGCTTTAGAATTTTTGAATTTTGTTTCGAAAACCAGCGTCCGTAAATGAATCATTACAATTTTAAAGTAAAAAACTCTTATATAAATGTCCTATAAATTCGCCTTACTGCTGTTGATCTGTTTGTTCTAAGCTTGAACCGATTATGAAATGTACAGTAAGTTCGGTTAAAATATGGACCAACCGAGCTGTGCGGATCTGGATACATACCTTTTGAATCAAAAATTCAATTGGCTTGATGATTGTTTAGAAAAACGTTTCCGGCCAACATCTAAAATTAAATTGCGTATGGCTTTGTTTGAAACAAAAGTGAAGTAAAGATTTTTCAAGCTTAGACCATTCAGATCAATAAAAAGGTAGGCTTAAAAATATCCGACTTAGTTTTTGCTAAATTAAATGAGAACTGCATAATTTTTGGGTAAAATGAACCACCCGGCTAAATTTTAGTGAAATAAATTAATGGCTAACGCAACAAACCCATATAGATGCCCTATAGGCCTAGCTTCTCAGAACCATTCGTTATGTGTGAGTTTTTACTTTTGGGGTGAATGGACCTACAATTTTATTCCGAGCAGAACGGCTGAATTGAGAAGCTCTTTTAGCACAGATACGCGATACTAAAAGGATATAAAAACATCACGACAGGAGGGAAAAATAAAAGCGGTGATCACTAATTACCGCACTTAGGTATCCAGCTATTCTATATTTGAAATTGACTAAGAATCTTCCACTGTATCTTTTCGGAACAACGTTTTAAAACAGCATGCGACTTTTTCCTTTGTAGAATTTAGAGCACTTTTTACTTTATTTAAACAGAAAGTCGTAAAAGTTCAATTGTCTTAATATCTTTTCCAGAAAAGCTGGAAAAAGATAAAGTTTCCACTTATTTGTTTTACTGATCAAAAGGTTTACAACAAATAAAGACACAATCTGGTAACACTGGTCCGTATTTATCTATTTCCTTTTCTCTCTATCTATCTAACCGTCGGCATCTTTCCGCTTTTGTCAATTTATTATCCATCCCAACTCTCCATAAATCAAATAACCACCATAGCATCGTTACAAATTCACAATGAAATCCAAAAAAAAAACAGGACCCTCCATAGCGAAAGTAGTATTTTCCTTTTATAAAAAAATTCGTCTGCGTCTATTCCCGCTGGTTTTATTAATTCATAAATTGCACAGTCGAGACATATTCATTCTGCATATACATACTTTGTTCCATAGTTGATGACGAATGGTCTCCCCCAAAGTGAAAACCTCTGTAATTCCCTGTAAATGGGCCTCAAAATAGCGCTGTGATAAAAAAAAGGATATCCAAGCCGCCAAACTCTAGCCATACACACACAGAGAAAAAAATAGATGACACAATGACGGGTGATGATGATTACTGTAGTAGTTTGGATAAGAGTGCACAAAAGGATCCACCACCTACTGGCATGCAAATATAAAAAAAGCCCACTTCGCTGTAACGAATGACAGGACGACAGGCGGGCTATAATTAACCGTCAACCTTAATGGTATTGTCTCAGTGATATTTATTTATATCTGTATAAGTTGAACAATTACGGTAGGCATGGGCGCCGTCGGGTGAAGGACTGTGGTAATTGTAAGTGTGTCTGGAGCTGAAAGATATACGTCCTTGATAAATATTTCATAACAGTAAAGTGCCGAGCGTAAATTGGGCGACAGGTTAAATTGATGCCGAAATCGATTGCGACCAGAGCTGATAAATAATTCCCAGATTGACCGTCTTCAGGACACTTTTGGATTTCTGCCTCAAGTGGTGTCCTGTAAGGGAACAGCTATTCGTATCGCCTTACCGATTACTCAATTGAACACACCACCATAATTAGATGGTCCGTTTTGATTTCGTGTCCCCCTACCGAATTAAATCCACTATCAACACATCAGCTCATGACCGCAAAAGTACTCTGCGGGATTGAAAATTATATCTACAGCCCGCCGCAATCAATATCAGTCACTTTTCGATATAATTGCCAACAGTTTGATCCATTTCTCCTGCAACCACAGGCGGACTGAGTCCTCAACTACTAGCCAGCCCAAATCAGACGGTGTCAGCTTTCGTGTTTCAGCTCCTCGCTGGCATGGGTTTACGATTTCCAATGAAAGGTGATGGCAATTACCAAAGCAATGCACTTACTCCCAATGGGTGGGTGTTTTTCGAGAACAACACACTGCGCTGGGAAATTGAAACAAATATCCTTCTGCCCCCCCATTCAATTAAAAGGACAATTTTACAAATAGCTTCGGATGGATACCGGCGGGTGTAATAAAAGTAAGAACATGAAAAAATATGAACAACGAAAGAGGGACTGTGTAAAACCGTTGACCTCGTGTCCTTAGTACAAATTGCATGTCCTTAAAATTGCGTTCTGTTTTTTTTTTTTGTTTTTGCTCTTTGCAATTCCCCGTTATCCAATGGTAGGTATGTTGTTCTTCGATTATACTCCACATCCTCTTTGGAGGAACAAACGTCATTTACGCTATGCAAGGATAATCGTAATGGTAAATGCTGTATACGATTGTGGTGTGTGACGAGTCTCTGTCTCTGTCTCTGGTATGTAGGACATTGGCCGAGCGCACGGAAATTTGTCTGACTGTCCGATCTATCTGCGTTGGAATGTAGTATATTATTGAACCCTATTCCGTCAGTGCCTGTCGATTCACCCACCCTAATACTTTGTTGTGCGTTGTTATGAGATCAGATTGTTAGAGTTTGAAACACAATCGAATGGACAGAGAAAAGGGGTTAGCCCATGCACGAGGGGCATCATCGACACTAGGAATGGAATGTAATAACATTTTTCAGTTCATTCCGTCCAGAGTGTTTGAATGTCTGACCAATTATTCTCTAATGGATTTGGATGGTGGGTGGTCGGTCATACAGTGGCCCCACTGCATGCTTAGCGTATACCAGGCGCGAATGTAAAAGCCAAATAAAATCGACTACCTCCCCGCGAGGTGCATGTGTTTCTCTGCAGCTCAAGGACATTTTGATAAGTTCTCTCAAATGTATACAGTTTTTTTTTTCCACCCATTTGTCTTCCGGTTTGTGTGTTTCTTTTCGTATTCCATTTATTAGAATTTGTTGATGGTATTTCGGTGTTTTAGAGGTTTGTTTTTTTTATCGTGAAATATATTTTTGGGATATCCGGTCATCAAAAAATGTGGTGTACGCTTGTTGGGTTTTCAGGTCAAATGATTGGCTGCGCTTGCAGTTAGAACAGAAATCCTGTTATGCCAGTCGACCACCCATGGACAAGAACAACTATTTTCGGTTAACAGGTTTTTTTTTGTATTTTATGGAAAGCGTTCCACAACGCGGTATAGTGGTAGATGGTACCTATACACTAACATGGAATGATCATTCGAAAAAGTGGCTTTTAGTGAAACATGTCTATGTGGTCAGGATTTCGGTTTTTAAAGGGTATGGAAGTATCTATATGGGCCATTACACTGTCATTGTAGAAAAAAAAATTACACGACTAACGTGTGCTTTCTTACGCTTTACTCTTTTGTGGTAAAACAAAATATATATTTAAATTAATCATATTATATTAGAACCTTTTTCGATGGAGCGCCTCATTAAAGGAATACAATTTACCTAACTATAGTAAGCAGTTGTATAATTTTGATTTAGGGACATATGTCGGTTGACATAGGTAAAACTCACTAAGTGTATTTAGAGCTAATTGCAAATTATAATAATTCATGATTTTTCCTACCGTTAAAACCCAAAATACTACAGTTGATGAAGTTTGAAAATTTTCAACTGATATTTGGTATCGCTGAATGGACTTACTGAGTTTTTCTTCCGATATAGATTATTGAAAATTATAAAGGGTTTTTCAATGAGAGGTGTTATTGTGAATGACCCGCTATTTCGGGTCACTTTTGAAGCTTTTATTCTTTGACATATGATAAGTAGAAACTACGCCATTACTAAAAATGGAACGATACACGCTTCAACAACGCATTGAAATTATTAAAATCCACTACAAAAATGGTGAAAATCTTGCACAGTTCGAAAAACTAAAGCATTTTTTGGTCGTCATGAAGCACCTTGTCGGACTGCAATACAGAAATTGGTGGAAAAATTCGAGCTGTTGGGACAAGTTAGTGATGTGAAGAATAAAACCCGTGCACGTTGCTCAAGAACAAGAATATTGCTGCTGTAGCCCCAAGTTGAAGAAAATCCAGGTTTGTCCATTCCTCGTCGAGTTGGGCATTCCACAAACGTCATTACACCGTATTTTGCATAAAGACTTGGGTCTTAAGGCTTATAAAGTTAGTTAACACAAGAACTCAAGCCGGCCTATCATCAACAACGTCTTGTCTTTGCTGATTGGATCCTTGAAAGGCATGAAAATGATCCGAAAATTCCATCGAAAAATCGTCTTGACTGATGAGGCCCATTTCCACCTCGGTGGCTACGTCAACAAGCAAAATTGTCGCATCTGGGGCTCGGAAAACCCAAGAGCTATTGATGGGAAGCCTCTCCATCCTCAACGTGTGACTGTTTGGTGCGGTTTATGGTCCGGCGGGGTCATTGGACCTTACTTTTCCGAAAATGAGGTTGGATCAACAGTTACGGTGAATGGATTGCGCTATCGAGAGATGATTAATGGTCGAAGTTGGATGGTATTGATCTGGACAACGTTTACTTTTAACAAGACGGCGCTACGTGCCACACAAGCAACGAAACCATTGAGCTTTTACGGGAAAAGTTTCCGGACTGTGTTATCACTCGAAGAGGTGATCACAATTGGCCACCGAGATCTTGTGAATTAACACCTTGTGACTTCTTCCTTTGGGGCCACGTGAAAGATAAGGTCTACGCCAACAGCCCAGCGTCGATGCAAGACATCAAAGATAAAATTCGTGAGGCTATCGAGGACATAGGGCAGCCACTTGGCGATTTGGTTATGGAAAATTTCATGACAATGATATGGTCCTGTATGCGTGCTCGTGGTGGCCATTTGGCTAATGTTGTTCTTCATTATTAACGGCATACCTTCCTCTGTATTATGAAGTAAACATCCGATCATTTATCTCCAAAAATGGCATTTTTCTTCGAATACGAAAATAACACCTCTTATTGGAAAACCCTTTAGTTCTTGGTGATAAAAGGTCATTTTAGCTGAAATATTCACTAAGTGAGTTCTACCTGTCAACCAACGATATGCGCGGTGTTGACCAACAACTTCGTTTCAATGATGTTACCTCTACAATGGAGTGGAAAATTTTCCGACATGTGAAAAACTTATTTTCAAAGGGGCTTATTTCTTTCGTCGTCTAACTAGTTGTCGCTTTTTCGTTAAGAAAACAGCAGCATAAATATCAAAAATTGTGGTACGTATTGTAGTTGTTGCTGCAGAAGGCAGCATAGATTAAATGAATTAAAAATGAATTAAAATCCTAATACTAATACACAATTACCTATAAAAATAAAAAATAAATAATTGGCGCAACAGGTCCGTATGGACCCAAGCCTAGCTTCTCACAACCATTCGTCTTGTGTGAGTTTTTATTTTTGGGACGAATGGAAGGGATCTACAATTTTATGCCGAGTCCAAACGGCCAATTGAGAAGCTCTTTCATGACAGTTATACTCTCGGATGTTTGTCAGACGTTCGCGAGAGGTGGCGCAGTGAAAAAAACCTTAAGTTGGAATTTGGATTTTTCGCGGGATTCGAACCTGGGACCCCTCGCTTAGTAGTCCAACACACTAACCACTAAGCCACTGCGCCGACAATTACCTATACATACCTATTTATTGCATTGGCATGATTGTAGATTGTAATTTACCATTTTGAATAGAAATTAAACGTTTTTTTAGTACAAACTTAGAATAAGTTAAGTATTGTCTGTTGGAGTCGATAGGAAATCGTTGAGTAGTGCAGACGCACAATATAGAAAAGCCTTGAATAAAGAGTTTGCAACGTTTGAAAAATAATCGCGTTTTTATTTGAAGAAATAGGTACTGATTTTGCGCTATATTCAGCCGTCGGCGAGGGGAAATTCCCTCAACGAGAAATAAAGAATATTCTGAAAACTATCAGAAAAAAGGGTAGTATTACATACTTATAAAAAGTAGGGTCGATTTTGAATAAACTGATCCGCAACTACAGGGTGGGCCAAATACAAGTTTATTTTTAAAAATGCAATAAAATTAGCTAAACATTTTTTTTTTTGATGTATTGTGGCTTTATTAGTAAGAGCAAACATTCCCATTAATTATGGAATACAACGTCGTTCAAGTGGCTGCCTCGGTTTGCTTCGCAGTAGCGCATTCTGTCACTCCAATTTTCCAAGACATTGTTGATGGTTTCGGGCTGTAGCTCTTGAATCGTTTCTGGTTTGTTGGCATTACATCGGTCCTTCACGGTTCCCACAAAAAAAAAAGTCAAATCACAGCTCCGAGGCGGTCAATTGACATCGCCAAGACGGCTGATAACTCGATTTTGGAATTTGGTGCGCAAAAGATCGATTGTGGCATGGGCTGTGTGGCATGGCGCTCCATCCGGCATGAACCAGAGCTCGTCCAAATCCATTTCTTCAATTTCAGTAAAACAAAAGTCGGTTAACTGTAACGCCCACCGTTGACCGAAACGTTGTTCCCATCCTCATTTTCGAAGAAAAATGGTCCCACCACTCCACAATCCACAATCCGCACCAATCTGTCATTTTACGATGACGGGGACCATGAGTGTTGTCCCCTAGCACACCAATCTTACAAACTTTTTGCACAAACTTGCTTATAGCAGGCGCGGTGGGTGCTTCATTTCGGCCAAAACTTCGTTTTAAAAAACGCACTGTTTGGCTACACGGCACTCAATTTGGAAATAAGTTTTCAATATTTCCCACCGTTGTTCAAGCGTAAAGCGACTCATTTCGATCCGCGCAGGTATGATACTGTCTCTTTGTCAAGATTTCGAGCGGGAAACAGATGTCATTGCCAAAATAACCTATGATTTAAAAAAAAAAAAACTTTAAAAAGCCCACCCTTTAGCTTCATGTAAGCTGGTTCGTTAAAGTGCGTAAAACAACTAAGCTTCCGATTGAGACCAAAACTTTTTACTAGTACATTGAATTTCGAAATGGCAGTACCAAAAATAAGGACAAATCAAAAACAAAACGATCAGTGAATGAATGATTTCAAAGTGTGAAGCCCGCTTTAAAAAAAATGTTATTCAGCAACAATAACTGAAACCTTAAATATAAACTGCACGACTGGGTAGGGGGTAGCACGAAATTTTCTCGTTCATTGCTGGTTGGCTTTTCTTTATTTCACGTAAGTAGATAGGTAACTACAGTGAAATCTCTCTTAAGTGGACACCCACGGGACAGGAGGTTTTTGCCCACATAAGGGAGTGTCCGTTAAGCACTTAACATGAGTATGAAATGATATTTCGTGAAAACTAGGAATGTGAAAAGAAAACAAAAAAATTCATGTGAATAATTGCTCATATCGTCTACGTAAGAGAATGTTTTTACCAAATGAATGTGAACGATCGTCCACTCCGCTAAGAGGGAGTTCACTGTATTTGGAAGTTCATGTGCGATATTAGATAAACACTAACCGTTCATAGACAAACTTTAAGCAAGTGTTAAATACAGTGAGATCATTTTGATGATAAATCAAAATTGTTTGAGTTGTTTTTGTAGAATATTGCAAAGGACTTGATTACAAATATTGCAAGTACTTCCAGTTAAGTGTACCTATAACTTAATATTTTTTGCCAAAATCCTTGTGTCCGTTTTCGATTAATCTGAATAATTTATTTTTTTAAAAACCTTTATTTCTGCCGTACAATGACGCAAAACTACATTTGCTATCAAGTTAAAAGTGAGCACCCCTTATTTAAAAAAATACTAATTAATGAATTTAACCATTACTTAAAAAAAAAAAAAAACATAAAGGCTGTAGGTCTTATTGAGAACTGCGAGACCCATTTTTTTGAGTTCTCATAATCATCTTGAATCATTCTGAAGTGAGAAGAAATATTTGCAAAGCCTGAGACAAATATTAGGACGTTATTTGAACATCTTGTAGGTAAAAACATTTCAAAACTTCGGAGTTATTCACTATTCTAAGATTACGAGACCGAAATGTATTCCTGTACCTATTTCGCACAACAGCTACCTATGCTTCAAAATGTTGTATTCCCAGCAGACTCCTTGATTTGGGCACTCCTTTCTATGCAAGTGGATCACAATTCTGTAGTAAGCGACTAACGAATGAAAATTGCGAAATAGTTAAGTAGGTTTCCCCTATAACAACTTTATTTGTTTGTAACCCCTCCCCATACTATAACCGGCCGAGTTACATGAGTAGTATTAAGAACCTTTTCCATCACCTACTTAACACATCTCTTTTCAAATTCGACAGCCGATCCAACAGTTATCCTACACCCATAACCCTCAGACTGATGACACTGTGACAGGGCGGCAAGGTATAAAAATAAAAGTTATAAATCCACAAGTGAGTTAATCCGCAAAACTTTTCTGATTTCTATTGCGGGATTTTATTTCGGTTTATCCCTTATAAGTTGAAAATGTTTTTTTTTTTCATTTTCTGTTACGATTCCCACATTTAATTCGATTCGCCTGCCATGGGCTTAGTTGAATGGATTTCCGCATTAGGTTAAGGGGCACTTTTAGACACGGAAATCTGGGGAAGCGATTGAATTTTTTATTTTTTTTTGCAAAATTGGGGACCAAATTCCTTGATCATTTAAAAGGAAAGTGTCAGAAGTTTGTTTATTTCTCTCCCCTCTGATCTAGGGCTTCTTTATTATCAGCTTAGGGAGAAGTATGTTTGAAAAGATGTTCGTTTGGAGAGTGGTCCCACAAATAGTTTACCTCCTGTGGAGTTTGTAGATTAGCCTAGCCACACAACATGTCATAAATAATTCGTTAGAACGGATTTTGTGTCCGACAATGGCATTGCCATACCGTATTTCCCTTCAAACGGAAGCACCCAATTTCGCAATTATTCTGTGCATTATACCCACACAGGCACATACATTATGCAGTTATCGGCTTATCGCATCACTTTGCTTGCATAAACATTCCGAGACTGATTTCCTCCAGGGACAATAATTCCGATTGTCCTGTCCATTACTTTGTTGGATTTTCGTTTGCTGGGCAAAATGAAAATCATTATCCAAATTAGCATAAGCATTTCGCATTTCACATTTCACATGGAAATTCCATTTGTACTCAACGATTGTGTGTCTGGAACGAAACTCAGTCATATTGCAGTTTGCAGTTGTCCGGTTGCGTCAGTTGCAGCGCATTTCCTTTGCATTGTCCGACTGCGGGTCGGGGTCGGGAGCAAAATTATTATGAGAAGTAATAAATCACAAAATGCTGCATAAATATTTTCGAAACTATAACAATTATCCACTTTCACATGGACACGCACACACCACATCAGTCAGTGTCCCATGGAAATGGAAATCCTCAACTGGAGACACTGGAAAGTTGTATGCAGTGCAATGCCCTTTATAACGTGTGTTGTCTGTGTTCCGTTTACCCATCGTCTGATTGGAAGAATGTTTACTAGGCGAATGCATACTTGAGTGATGATTCGAATCCTTGGTGCGAAAGTCATACTAAATGAGTGCTTAAAGAAATACGTGGACTACTTTTGACCCCTTGAACAATCGGCAGTCGATCAACTTTTTGACCGTCAAACTTTGTTTCGTGGTAAGGTCACTTATAAGTAGCAGATAACCGAAGTCTTTGCGAATATGCTGCCGAAGAGAACCCAAAAATGAGACACCTGGTTCGGTTGATGGGCACGCGAAGAATTCGCGTCGTACTTCTTCGAGATAAATTCAAAATGACAACGTCAAAGTCAAAGTCGCCCGTTTTAGAACCATGATACTAAGATAAATGCGTGAACATGACACCCGGTTGTCGTTTTCAACAAGATTGAACTGTACTGAAGGATTTTCGGTTATCAATATATCAGCAGAAATAGACCTATGACCTTTCCCTTAAGTTTGATGTGAAGCTGGGGGGCTATTTTCTGATAGGGCCCATTTTTAAAACTAGTTTAAAGCGTTTCCGGCCCTGAAATAACACGATCCAAATGACACGCACGATTCGTGAGATACAGCCATGATTGTCTTAGGTTGGGCTCGAAGGCCTGCGCTTTGATTACTGACATAAACTCATTCAAGTGGGCGATTATTTAACCTTCTTCTAATGTTTTTCATAAATCTTTCCCAAACCAAGGCGAATGGAAATTTACTCGAATAAAACAAAAACTGATCCCCTTTTCGTAAACTCGTTCCCAAAATGATTGACCCCAATATAAATCATTCTTCGATACACCGATTCCATATCAAACGACGAATTGTCACGCACTACAAGTAACTCCGCTTCCAATGCATGGATTCCTATCGGAAGCATATAAATCACAGACAGAGCAATTTCGTCTTAGATACCCCCAGTATTATCTCATGTCCACATCTCGGTGGTTTTTCCATCTGCGACAATTAATTATAAAACAAAAAAAAATAATTTATATATATCTCCATCTGGCCCTGCCTTTCACTATTCACAGCTTTTCACTGTTTTCACATTAAATCTACTCTCCGCCATTTGAATGGCATTTTGATATATTTACCCTGAGGTTGTATAAACACACAAACAGAATTCGCCAGGACTATGTATGTAGTAGGTACTCCCTACTTCAGGTCGCCCCTGTTTTGTTATTGCCAAAGTTGCTATAATTTTATTATGCGATGTTGTGCTAATGACAGCATGTTTTGTATAATTAATGAATTTTGGTTTTTCCCGGTCTGTATCGATATTTCCGAGCTCAGCCCCAACCCCTGACATGGCCAATCACCCGAGAGGTCACGGGTAGTAAAACTTAGATAAAGCATCACATCCAGAGAGAGAAAAAAATTATATAAAAGAAAAAAAAAAACCGAAAAGTTTATGTTAACGCTGCCGAGAGATTTAGTTGGCATTGGCACACGGGGTTCGGGGAGATATGGCAAAGTTTTGCCCAGTTTTGTGTTCGCAAAACCATAAATGGGAAAATTTATTATTCATGTGGAATGTTGCTCCTGGCGATTTTCGCATTTCTGATTCTTAGGCCCCCTTGCGCGCTAGGGTGTAGAAAGAAATTTTCTCTGTTCCTGTTGTTTCTCCGATTATTGCCAAGGGGTGGCTGGCGCGATTTTTCTTTACGTCGACTCAGTGAAAAACTACAACAAGAGCAATAAATAAAAATCATTGACTAGTCCAGAATGCTGACCAGTTACTTTTGGCTTTTTTTCTGGTCATAGATTTTGGGTATAATAGGCGATTTCAGAATTTGCTTCTGATATGGGAGTGTGACCCTTTTTCCAAGATTCTATCAATTACTTTACTCATTTTGGTGTCAGATTTTGATTTAATGTTTTAATGTTTGGCGGGCGGATCAAAGTATGAGTATGGGGGATGGTTGGTGGTCGCTGGTCTCATGTGGCATGCTCTAAGTATTGACTAAAATAAGCAAATAAATAGGAACGGACCTTAGGCCTAGCTCCTCACAACCATTTGCTTTGTGTGGGTTTTCTTCATTTTTTGGGACGAATCTACAATTTTATGCCGAGTTCAAACTGACAATTGAGAAGCTCTTTCATGACAATCATACTCGCGGATTTTTGTCAGACCTTCGCGAGAGGTGGGGCAGTGGAAAAATGACCTGAAGATGGAATTTTAGTTTTTTTGGGGGATCAAAACTGGGACCCCTCGATTAGTAGTCCCACACACTATCCACTTAGCCACTGCGCCTACCTTGGTTTAAGTTGTCACAGTCATCTTCATATTGAAATACGGATGCTTCTTGTGTTTGATGAGTCAATTTTGCAGATGGTTACTGCTGATTTAATAGGCCCGGTCTGGAGGTAGTTGCTTAGGGGCTAGTGGGTTCAAATACTGAGCGACATTTTGCCGAGTTTAGCCCTCAAATTGTCACATTACGTGCTATTCCCTTCCAACGATGTCTGAATCAGATTAATCCGGTAAAATTGGGCCACTCATTGACTCCCAAATTGAGCTCTCTTCAGTCTGCTTGCACACATGGCCAAATACTATGACAACAGTAGCTACCGCAGCTGGCTGGGTTTTGGTCTGCACTGACCAAAAACTGTTGACGCTGAACTTAAGATGTATTTTGAGCATTGTCAAGCTTTAAAATATGATTTGCAGTTTTTATTATGCATATATCTTCAAACTTGAAAGGTTTCATTGATTGTGACGAGTTGGCGTGGAATTTAGAGAAGAGATTTCTGTAAAACTTTTTTTAAATATTTCTTAAGACTCTGAGAAGGCTATAGGCCAGGCATGTCAAAGATACGACCAGCGGGTCATGACCGGCCCTTGAGACAATTATTCTTCATCAATTCAATAATCGTCTAATTTCATATGCATTTCAATTTCTTTCGCAGCGCACGTAGTGCATGTTTGGATTTATCGTCATAATAATATTTCGGCTTCTTACGTCTCTACTTGTATAATATTTTTTTTTTATAAAATATTTTGTTTAAATGTATACTTCTTACTTATACTTTGCATTTAATTTTTTATATGTCATTTATTATTTGTCATGCATAAGACAAAAAAAAATACATTTAAGGAGCTTGAGTCTTACATACCTGCTATATGTACGCTATTTCGCAAACGGTCACGGCTCTTTTTGGAGGCGTTTTTGAACTGAAACAAATATTTCTCTTCTGACTTTACTGCCTTTAACTTGGCTTACTTAAACAGTTCGCAATCATAAAAAAAACAAACAGTACCTCACGATTTGGACACTTCCTTAAATATTTTGAGCTACCCATCTCCGCCTACGTTATCCAAAAGCTGATCTACATACAAAAATATAGAAAACTCTAACTGAATTTATTTCAAACTAAGAAAGATCCCAGAAAAAATAGAAAAAAAAACTAATTATCGCCCTGCGTGTTGTTTTCCCTGTTCGAGCGGAACGATAGAGAAGAATGAAAGAGAAATTAAAGAAATATTGCAACATTTCATCTTCCTCTTTAAATGAATCCCCATCTCCATCGCCACTTAAACCGCATTGCAAAGTATAACATCCTCAACCATATTTCAAAGTTCAACAGCCTTTGTTAAATCACTTTTGAACTTTGTTACACTATGACTGTATTATCTCAACGCGATAAAACGAAACTAACTCTTTGGAGTACTCTCAGAGAGCAGAGTACCTACCAAAAACTGTGCAACTCAGTAGAGGTAACAGCCAAAACTGACAGCAGGAGGACTCTTCAACAGCACAGTTGAGCGTAGAGGTGTTAGGTAAGTTGTAACTAATATTGCAAAAATGTGTCACATTGTGGCACAATGTTAGCGATTAATTTGGAAAAATATTTTATGAATCCCTTTGGCGGATTAACATTTGTCAAGCTCTTTAAACTGCAATTTCGACGTCAACTAGAAGAAGAGTGGCAGTTTGGCAGTAGCCAAACTGCAGTGGCTGATGTAATCCGATGCACCTGGTGCCATCGACAGGAGGAGAAAACGCCCTGGAAGAACTTTATCCTTGCAGTGTTTCATTCAAACCGAATAAAAGTTTATCCTCGAAGTGAAGCTGAATTTTTATGGATTGACAGGTAACAGGTAGCGTTGTGTTAGTTCTAGGGTACCTCCACCTGCATTTGGGACGAGATTTCACGCATGAATTTTATGCAACCCTGTCGATGCGCAGCTTTGGGGTGGTGGAAGGATTTTTTTTTTGAGGAGCACGATCTGTTTTTCGCATTGAAATTGAAATCAACCGAACCCCAAGGTTGTGTGTTCGAGTGAAGTGTTTTTTGATGTGAAATTTGTTGCGGGAAAGTTCCCCACAAGGGAACCGGAGTATGAGGATGCACAAAAATGTGTTTTTTTTTTTTTTTCAATTTTCTCATCCTATTTTGGGTTCAGCAGAAATTCAATGGAAAGCCATAGGGTATTTTTGTAAACGGCTTCAAAAAGTGCTGAGGCAAATAATGTTCGAAAAGAGTTGCGAACATAATTTAAAAATGATTTCCAAAGAAGACTGGAAGAAGAAGAAGCGAAACTGTTGGTAAACTAATTGAATGAGTTTAGAAGTGGAACTGAAATGGCAGCAAAATTTGTGGAACAGATAGTTCAATTTCAATTCAATGTTTATTTATATCATAAGTTCTACATTAATTTACATTGATCCGCGAAGCCTTATGGCTTATCTGCAGAATTATTATTACACGGTAGCTCCGTTTATACTATTGCAGATTAGGGGGCGAAGTGATGAGTGTGCAAAAATTAAGTTCAAGGATACGCAGTTGCATTAGGCCAGGAAAGTCAACCATCGACCAAATTTTCACACTATGACAGATCTTGGAAAAAAACCAGGAATTTCAGATCGATACAAACCATCTATTTATCGACTTTAAAGTCGCCTATGATAGCGTATATAGGGAGGAGTTATACAGAACCAAATCAAATTTTGGGATCCCCGCCAAACTCGTCCGTTTGTGCAGGATGACGATGGAGAAATCTCGCTGCTCCGTCAAAGTCGGCAAGAACGCCACCGAGCCATTTGATGTCGAAAAAAGTTTGAGACAAGGCGATGCGCTATCATATACATTCTTTAACATCGTGCTTGAAGCAATTGTACGAAACTCACAAGCCAACACCAGAGGTACAACTTTTCAAAAGTCCGTTCAACTACTGATGATATTGACATTATTGGGAGAACGCGGCGAGCTGTCAGTGGCGCATTTGCAAGCATCGAAACCGAGGCGGCGAAGATGGGTCTGGCTGTTAATGAAGTATATATACTGTCAACGAGAAAGGACTCTCAACATCGGCGACTCGGACAAAACGTCACGATGGACAGATACAACTTCGAAGTAGTTAAAGACTTTGTCTATCTGGGCTCTACTATCACTTCGCAAAATGACATCAGCGCAGAGATCAAGCGAAGAATCACTCTTGCCAATCGCTGTTTCTACGGGCTAAGAAGGCATCTACGGAGTAAAGGCCTCTCTCATAGAACCAAGGAGATATTATATAAGACCTTAATCATCCCGGTCGTGCTGTATATGGTGCTGAAGCATGGACCCTGTCAAAAGCGGATGAAAACCTTCTGGGATGCTTTGAGAGAAAGATTCTTCGAGTGACATTCTGTCCAGTTTGTGACGATGGAGTGTGGAGAAGAAGATTCAACGACGAACTATACGGGCTATACAGCGACGCTGGCCTTGTCAAGAATACAACGGCTGAGATGGCTGGGCTACGTGAAGCGTATGGACAATAACGCGCCAGCCCGACGAGTCTTCGAATCCACCCCTGAGGGACAACACAGCAGAGGTAGACCCCACCTTAGGTGGCGCGCACAATTGGAAAATGACCTCAACCAACTTAGTGTGCGTAACTTGAGGCAGCTAGCGAGGGACCGAGCCGGCTGGAGGGGCTTGTTGGTTGAGGCTGTGGTCCCCCTTACAGTCCGGGGTGGACAGCGCCACCAAAAAGTAAAAAAAAGGATATGCTGTTGCATATGGCTTTGGCGCAGAGTTGTTTTTAACGTTAAACCGACATATTTCCTTAAAGTTTTGAAAGATTGTACTTTGAGTTTTGTAAAATTTGACTAAGTATGACACTGAAGGAACCATATTATGATAGAACGTCGTGCAATCTACAAGACCTTTTATATCCACTCTTTTGTTAGTTAGTTTTGTAAGCGACTTTTCGTGAAGCTGCGGGAGTTCTCAATCGGCATTTCAGCTGTAAACATTTTTAAAAGGCAGTGCAGTTAGCTGAGATACCTCCATAGCTGCAGAATCTTGCACTTTTTGAGCCTTTATGAGGTTATGTGGACGCAGAATGGGAAGGGTAACCCAAACCCCGCTCGGACTACCTTCTACCTTTCCACTAAAGCGACGCATTTCCTCCACCTCCACCTCCGATATTGATATTTAAACCCCTCCCCCTTCCTAGGCATATCCGTTTATGAAAAACTAAACTCTATCCTCTATAGACTACTATATCCATTGTACGCCCTCTCATATTTAAACGAGAAAAAAACCCATTCTAATCCATCAAATATACCAACACCGTAATCCATGTGAAGTTTTCAAAGTGCACGCAATTATTTTGATATCATGAAATCCCTTAAATCTCCCCCATATCCACGCAATGTTCATTGTACAACGTACACTAAACAAATAAACTTTTATCGCTCCAGCTTGGGTGGAAAAATATAAATATGAACTGCTCTCCTCGCATCATCATGAATCATTTTATTGCACGTTCACCTCTGGCCTTGGGATAGAATGATGTTTGCCATCACCCATCGTTTGCATCCTCTAATTATAAATGCGAAAATAATTTCCTCTCCATGTCCGGCCTCCGGACTCGTCTCTAGGTACCCCGTTCAGATGACAAATTTTTGCGATATTATTTTACAATTTCGGATGAAAATAAATTTCTGCACCCTTTCCCGAATGAAAAATGACCGTTAGCGTACGTGCTGAGTCGAAATTTATGAAAATGGGTAGGAAGTGTCGGACATTTAGCGAGATGTAGCCATAAACGTAGGACGTCAGGACAGGATTCGATATAATTATTCACAAAACTTTTTGCCAGTTTGTGGATTTTGTTGTTGGTGCCAACTTTATATATTTGAAGCCTGCTGACTATTATACCTACAAGCGGATGAAGTAACGATTTAATTGTGAATTGTGGGGATTAGTATTTCAATATTTGCTTTAGTAAGGTCAGATTAACCCTTCATGGTAACGATGGTGTCCCGATTCAAAGGGTGTTTGATTTTGAAAGGGTATAATGCCACAATAGGATGATATATTCCTGTGGGAGGGTACATTGTTTTAACTGATCTGCAAAAAATGGTTTTTCAATGCTGGTACCATGGAAACTATTAGCAAATGTATACAAGGCAGAAGGTGGTTTTAGCCATTCATCGCAAATGAAAGTTTTACTGGGAAAAACCATCAAAAATCAAAATCGTATTCTGTTGCGAAAGTTGTCGTTCTTTTTTTTACCATTATGTAAACTTGCGAGTTATGTTATGGGCGGGTGTTTATATTGTTACGTTTTTTAGTTGTCCTGCAGTAACAACCATTAAAAATGCGGTTCAGGTCAATTTTATTGTATTTTGTATTTTTGTATTTATTATTCATTTTGCTAGGCAGATACAGTATAATAAAATGTGGTAAGAACAATTCAAATAAATTATTAATAAGTAGATCTATATTATAACGATTAACATTATATACAATTGAGAGACAATTATTGGAATATTATAATCGTGATAGACAGATAGATTTATTTATTTCGTATTAACATGATTTAGTTATCGCACAGCATAAGACACCGAGATTTGATACATTTATATCTTCCTTCTGAAAAATTATTTCACAATATTACCAAACACAATAAAAATGTATATTTATGAACATATGTGTTGAAGGAAAATCCGATGAAAAACCTTCAATATAAGCAAAAAAATACATAAATAAATAACAAACAAGAAAATAAAAAACACACAAAAATAAACAAAAAAAAATATATATATATATATGTATATAAACAACAAATAAATAGATAAATAAAATTAATAAATATATAAACTATAGAAACAAATAGGAACATAAAAAACAATAAATAAATAAGAAACATATAAATAAGTAAACAAAAAAAAATATATATATAAACAACAAATAGATAGATAAAAGTTAAAGATATCCTTCCGGGGATATCCAAAAAAAACGGGAACGCGTGCCCGAAGGCACGCCCACGGTTCGACTTACAATAAAAAAACAACCGTTCAACTTTTTTTCTACTTTATATTTATTCTAGTCTAAGTATACGATCCGCCGTAGTCCAGTTCTCGATTAAGACTGCCTCCTTTCATGAATGTTTCCCGTTGGCAAAACTGTTGGTCCCACGATCCGAATTGCTGATTCGTCCAATATGCCTTCGCACCCGTATCCGGTGGCAACGGCAGTCCCACGATGTGAATAGCTGAATCGTCAAATATACCTTCGCACACGCATCCGGTGGCAACGGCACTATGTGCAATATGATCTTAATGCACTTGTAGTGTGGCAACAGGTAGAAACATGAAAATGATGACACCTTTTGCTCTTGACATTGGACGATCGTGTTAACTTAAATCAAATTAATAAATACATAAAATAAATAAATAAATAAATTAATAACAAATAAAATAAAAAAAACAGACAAATAAGTAAACAAAAAAAAAAAAAATATATATATAAACAACAAATAAATAGATAAATAAAATATAGAAACAAATAGGAACATAAGTAATAATTTTAATAGCTTGAGAAGCTTTCTGTGGCACGCAAGGCATTGACTAGGCGATTGTCAGCAAATGCGCAGGAATTGACATACTTAATTGTTCGTTTTAATATTCTCGAAGATATCAGTTCAACACCCGCCTTTTTGTGAAGGTGCAAAGTGGTATAATCCCACGCTAGGTTTAACATAAGTTTTAGAACTTTGTTTTGTGCTACTTGCAGTTTGTTCAAGTGACAATTTGCGGATTTTCCCCATACAGGACAGCCATAAAGAAGTATTGCTCGGAATATGACTTTCATTATTATTATTTTGTTATGTAGAAACAAAGAAAATGTTTTCTTAATGAATGGGTAAAGCATTTTCGTTACGATTTTTACTTTATTAACAGTCTGTCTGATATGTTCCTGAAATGTTAGTTTACTGTCAAGGTAAATACCTAGGTATTTAACGGAATTTTTAAACTCCAGATTAAATCCATTTACCTGCAAACTAGAAGATGGAAGAAAAAAAGCTTTTCTTTTTCGTGAGAAAAAGATTGCTTGCAATTTGTCTTCATTTAGGTTGATTTTCCACTCAGTAAAGTACTTTTACAAGATTTCCATCGCATTTTTAAGATTATTCTCAATATTAAGAGCAAGCTCATGAGGTGAAAATATAGCCGTATCATCAGCAAAAACAGCTGCTTTTCACCCCGGTAATTCAGGAAAATCGGATGTAGTTAGCTAGTTTATTTGACTTTTATTTTCATCTTTAATTCAATGCAGTCTTCGTAAAAAGAAAGAAATATATATATATACTTAAGTCTATTATGGTTTGGCCTATGGCCGTCTACCAGATTGACAAAATAGCGTAAACTTTAAAAATCTTCTTCAACTATACATTTTCTATAACGCAGTGCATTTGTACAGTAGTTGTAAGTCCCATCCTCGGTCTCCATTTAAAATTTGAATTGCTTCATCTATTTCCAAGGTATATGACTTAAAAAACCTTATTCGTATTTCTTTTAAGATTGGGCATACTGCAAGAAAGTGAAATACATCCTCTCGTATCTTCATATTACAAATATTACACAGGATAGGTAGTTCTGGGCGGTGTGGAATGAAGTTCAGGTACAGTAGCTCTCCTCTGATTTTAAAAATTAAACTTATCTTCTCTACCATATTGTTGTTCAGAAAATACGTTTTTTCTGCTAGTTGATATTTCAGCTTACTGTAGTATGTCCTATACTGAGAGGACTGTGCAACTGTTACAAAGCGATCATACATATTTCGACCTACTTTTTCCAATAGGACGTTGAGTTGCGTTCTTAGATGTTCGGGTTGCTCATCGGGTGCTATACGTATGCTCATTCCACAGTCTGATGCAAGGCGTTCCCATTCTTGAAAGAAACTTGCTTTTTTCGTAGTACACTCTTGAGTACAACTTTTGGCAGTCTGTCATCACTCATACCCATAACTTTTATTATATACTCAAAATGTAATCTCAGTGTTTCCAAAAACATAGGCGGTGCTCCAGTCTCCAGATGCAGCATGTAATTAGGTGTGGAACTTGGTAAGCGGAACATTCTCTTTAAGAAATACCGAAAAAACTTCTCAACTTCAACATAGGAACAGTATCCCCATACCTGCGATCCATACAAAAGAACTGAAGCTGCGGTTGTGCGAAAGAGTTTCTGCTTCGAGCTATGGTTTATACACTTATTATTGATGCAGCGTCCCCATACCGATGAGATTGCTCGTTTGGCTTCAGATAGTTTGGCCTCTAGATGCTTCTTCATATTCAAGTTTGAGGAAACTAAAATGCCAAGGTATTTATACTCCCGGACTACTTCCACCAATTCTCCTCGATACATCCACCTTTCACTTTGAGATTATCTGCCGCCGCCGCCTCTGAACACCATTACCTTCGACTTATTCAAGTTCACGCTTAGGTTCCAGTATTAGCAGTATGTGGAGCGCCTATTCATCATAAGTTGCAACCCATCAATAGTATCGGACAGAAAAACTAGGTCATCTGCATATATGAGAACCGGAATTTTTATACTGCCAAACTCGACTCCACCCTTCACCGCATCTGATATGTCATTAATGAACAGAATAAACAGTAGCGCACTCAAAATACATCCCTGCTTCACACCCATCGTTGTTGTAAATTCTTCAGAAATTGATTCTCCATCCCAAACATACGCCACATTATTTACATACATTGCTCTTAGGATGTTGATTATTTTCGTTGAAAAACCAATATTGTACAATTTGTAAAATAGAGCTTCGCATGCAATAGTGTCGAAGGCCGCTCGTAAGTCGACGAAAAAGGCATATAGTTTTTTATGTTTTTGCTTATAAATCTCCGCATTATTAAGTAAAAAAATGGATGTATACAGGCTGTAAAGTATAGGCCCCAAGAAAAATAACGAAGCGTTCTTCAAAACAAAAATAAATTATATTCTAAGACTCAACAAAATTAAGTTAATACACTCTTTAGCTAAGCTTAAGCAAGAGCTAGTAGCGACGGCGAGTGTCTCTTCAAAACTGAGACAATTTTTTTAAATTTAAATTATCGGGACAACTGATTGAAGATATTATGTGTTCAATTTGAGTGTGATCATGATTTAAAAGCCAAGATTATTATTTTGTGTGGGAAAGGTGACAAATTCTTTAGACTTCTGATTGAGAAAGGTAATTTATTGAAAGGAGAAGTGTCTACTACTGTAAAGAATCTTGTGTAGTGAATTTTATTACACGCTGGGATAATAACCAAATTGACAGAATTTACACGTTAATTATGCAGCGAGTTTCTTCTAACCGAAAGATAGCCACTCCTAATAAAAAATAGTTTAAGTAGTGATGCACTTAGTGGAAGAACTTTCAGTTCCTGGAACAAAATGAAACGTTTGTGATAGCAATTTTTCTTACAAATAATACGCACAATATGTTTTTGCAAACTCCTCTGGTTCCATAACAAGTACAAGTACTACAAGTTCGGCTATGGTGGGGATGTGTTTCCCAGTTCGAATTGTTACCCATAAGTTTTTTTTTCACAATGTTAAGTATCCTAGACAAATATTGCGGAAAAGACAAAAATAATAAAATTAAATATATGAATTATGTCAGCAAATAAGTTCGCTAGGCAACAAGAAATATATAAGTAATTAAAATAACAAGTTCGGAAAAAACAATAAGAAAAAAGATCAGGTTAACAGCCGAAAGACAAAGCTCTTAAGTCTTGCACTTCTTTCACTTTACATAAAAAATATTGCACCCCGATCTGCAAATGCAACTGAATAAATTAGCATGACATGCCATCGAAGGTACATTTTATTGGAAACACGTAAGTAGTTAGTCATACATAATTTTAGTCAAGAAAACCCCATCATTTCCACTTGCTCAGGGCCTACTTTCAGGAGTATAGATAGTGCAGCTGAAGACCATGGGTAGTGCAGCTCAATACCCTATCTCAATGTATAGTGCTTTTTTGCTTATTTCACCCCATAGAATTGGCAAACATCCACCACTCGGGCGCAGAAATATTTCAAGTCCGTTCCAAATCACAGTTTAATGGTTTAAACATGCACAGGAAGTATTTCACCCATTCGACATTTCTAAGACTGCTCCCATTCAAAGTAAATTCCACTGGGAATGCTCGATTTAATTCCCATTTTTGCGATACCCCATTCAATCCATTTGTCCCAGAATATAGAAAACATTTTCTGCATATGCACCAGTCAATACGAAATTCCCGAATATAAAGAACAAACAGCCGACATGACCTTTTTCTGTCGCAATCCATCAATCAGCATTATACACAGTTCGCTTTCCCCGTTCAATAGCAGAGGCATACCATCGGGCTCCCCTTCAAGAAATGCCTCCCCTGATATGAACCCCGGACGTATTTGCAAATTCGCTCAACCAAAAGTCGTATTTCTTATATACCCTGTCAAAATGATGGCGATTGTCGTGTCACATGTCAAGCAATTTATTTACCCCTTGGAAAGCCCCAAAGGGTTTTCCAATGGATACCAAGTATCTGACGACATTTTATTCAATTTTATGTGTGTATATGTCTGCCCGGCTCGTAATTGTCATACCTCATACAGTCCCACTGAATGTAAAGTGCAGAGCCTGGCTATAAAGACACCAACGAAATGCGATCCAGCCTGGGCTGCCAACGGACATTATTTTTGTCTCAATCTCTAATTTAAGTGCAAGAGACACCGGTAGACGAGTATATTTCTATTTTTATTTTCATGTCCCTGAGGTATTCACAAGTGTAGGTACAGTCGAAACTGTGTAACGTATATCCCGGAGAAGGACGAAGCAAAATGGAAAACAACCCTAAGCCGAAGGGACACATCTACCTATCTGCCATTAGCTGATTCTAATTTCATTGATGGCCGAAAAAAGACATGAAAATCTGTCGCAAAGAACCGGCACCAATCCTGTGTCAAGCTGCAAGGATTAAAAGAGTGACAACAGATCTGGCCCCGCGGGGCATCGAACGACAATTCGTATCATTAGGTAAAGTGGACTTTTTACCTCCGGCAGGACTCTGATCCAATTGAAATTCAACAGAATAGAACACCATAGCAAATACACGCACACAACGTAGCAACGATGGTAGTACCTAGTTAAACGCACCTGACTGCCTAATCAATTCGAGGAGTTTTGAGGTTTTCTTCCTTAAGGAACTGCTGCTAATCCAGTTATTTAATTAAAATTTTCAAAACTCCCATCGCCAACAGCAACAACTCGAGGAGTGTGCGTGTTCCGTTATTCTATTCGAACAATTTGAAGAGTGCTTGTGGTTAAAACTTGCACAATACCCCAATTGGTGGCACGATGCTAGACACTGCAGCAGCTATACGTCTTCAATGGCAGATGCGAGACACCCTACCGCCATTTCCGTCATCATTGGCAAAGACACCACCGTCAGCACTTGAAAGTATTAATTACGGAACCCTCACCTAGAGCACGTACTTCAGATTTTCTCCCCAGTCCTCCACAATGTGTGAATAGTTGTTGTGTGTGGACTTCCTTTGGCATCCTTTTTGGGATAAGCAGGCGAATAGGAAGAAAAATAAACCAAACCAAACAGGATATATGTACGAAATAAACTGGAGGAGATTTATTAAAAAAAAAAACCAAAAACAACACAAACGCAATGCAAACACCGGAAGGATGCGATCCAAAGCAGCGGAAAACAAAAGCAGAAACTATTCCAATATTTTCTTATCATCAAAAGTTAAATCCTTTCGAATGGTTTTTCGTCCAAGCGCTGCTAGTGCGAAGCTCTGCTGGATTATGTATGCGTCTGGGGGTGGGCATAGATACCGAACTCATTCAGTCAGCTTAGCTGGGGCGAGAAATTATGGTTCGGGAAACACTGTTGTGTTGCGTATCCTTGCGGATGTTTTCTTTATGAATTTGGTTCTTTTTTATGTGTGTCTGATCGCGTGAAACAGGTCGGGATATTAGTTGGAAGCTGTTTGCTCATATGCGGGTTGTATTTGGCGCGATAATGAGAAGTTTCCGTTGTGGTGATTAGCACAGAAATGGAGTGTATTACGAGGAGAAGCAATCTACTATGCTATAGGTGTATGATGGAGCAGGGCAGGGAAGGGATGTGCCTTGATTATAATTTATCCTAATAGCCTTTTAACAGCCTGACAGATTGGCATAACGAAGAGGGCAACCAGATCTGTGTGGAAGGAAGCATATTGACCTTGTACAGGAGTTATCCTTTTCCGATGAAGCTAATCTGACTGGATCGACCTTTCCTCGGGCTGTTTGCTATACTGTGTGTGAAAGGTGATGGGCAAATTGTTTAGATAAGGTCTGTGGTAACTTTATACATAAGAAGTGCCTCCTGGTATTATCCACAGAGAACCTTTGAGTGGTTTTCGAAGGACACATTCAGCGTGGGCCAAATACAAGTTTTTTTTTAAAAATGCAAAAAAACAAAATAATTTTTTTTCCATCATATTTCTCCATCTAATTCCCGTTAATTATAGAACACAACGTCGTTCAAGTAGGTGCCTCGGCTGGCTTCGCAGTAGAGCATTCTGTCACTCCAATTTTCCAAGACCTTGTTGATGGTTTCGGGCTGTAGCCCATGGATTGCTTGGATGATATTGGCCTTTAGTGCTTGAATCGTTTCTGGTTTGTTGGCATTACATCGGTCCTTCACGGTTCCCACAAAAAAAAGTCAAATCGCAGCTCCGGGGCGGTCAATTGACATCGCCAAGACGGCTGATAACACGATTTTGGAATTTGGTGCGCAAAAGATCGACTGTGGCATGGGCTGTGTGGAATGGCGCGCCATCCTGCATGAACAAGAGGTCGTCCAAATCTATTTTTTCAATTTCAGTAAAACAAAAGTCGGTTAACATGGCTCTGTAACGCCCGCCGTTGACCGAAACGTTGTTCTCAGCCTTAATTTCGAAGAAACTTGGTCCAATAATGCCACCAATCCACAATTCGCACCAAACTGTCACTGTACGACGACGGAGACCATAAGTGTTGTCCACTTACATACCAGTCTCACGACCTTTTTGCACAAACTTGCGTTCAGCAGGCGCGGTAGGTGCTTCATTTCGGCCAAAGCTTTTTTCAAGAAACTGTTTGGGCTATAAAGCACTCACTTTAGAAATAAGTTTTCAGTATTTTCAACTCAATTTCTTCAGCGGAGGTATGATACTGACTTTCAGTCAAGATTTCGAGCCGGAAACAACTGTCAGTGTCAAAATAACCTATGATTCGAAAAGAAACCACTAGATGGCCCACCCTCTATATAGCACAAATGCGGCACCTAGAAGGTTTGAAAAGGTTTGGAGGTGAAGAGGAATGCAAGGCAGGTTTCCAATGCTGGAAATTGCAGCATAAAATAAAATCATATACCCTAAAGGAAATCAACCAATATCTTCAGTAAATAAATAGCCGGCTGAACCGCTGTCGTAGATCGTGTGGCTTTCAGATAGATTCCATGAATCCTTATGCAAACATTTTCAGGCGACCACTGAGGAAACATGTGAATAAATTAAGAAAAGTCCAGAGACTAGTTTCAAAGGTGCTTCCAGTTTCTTGACCAAAGGAAAAGTAAAAAAACCCGCCAGAAACTTATAAGTCGCTCCAAAAATTAAGCTTGTTGTAGGTGTTTACCGCGAGTATCTGAATGGAACGCGTGTGGATAAACCTTGTCTTGTACGAACCGCGAAGTTACCTCGCTGCTAACTAAACCAAGTATGCACACCCAAAAAAAAATTCCACTCTCAATTTTACAACATGTGGCAGTCAAATTTACAATAAGTTATATATTTGTGTATTTAACAGCAAATGCGTTGATATTCACAATTAATTGTAAATTTTACAGCGTTAGCTTTTATTTCAGCAATTAAATTGTCAAATTGATCGCAGTTTCTTGTTGTAAAATTTACAGCGTGTTGTCAATTTTTGTTGTTAAATGTACATGTATGGATTGTGCAAAACTACGACCAAAATGCAAAATGGACATACAAAATGCTGTAAAAAGTACGAACAACTTGTAAAATGCACAACATATGCATTCAAATATACAACCATTTTCAGTTGATACTGCATTGAGTTGTGAATTTACCATAACCCACTCACCCAGCCAGAATATTTTCATGGTTTATGTTCATTACTTTGTTCTTGACGAATTATCATAGTGCAAAGTTGTAAATTTTTTTCAAATGAATTCTGATTTGTTTTTTGTTTTTGTCTGAAAATGCTGAGGATGTGTCAGGTCAGCCAGCATTTAAATAAGGAAACAGTTCAGAATAATTCCGTCATAGGAAACGCGGCTACTGAAAAAAACATTACTATTAGACGTAAATGTTTTTGAAGTGGTGGGCAATTGCACATTGTCTATAAGTGGTGTGCCGTTTTTATCACGTAAGTAAGCTATACATTTGTTCGTTCGTCGCCTGGGTGCAGTTTCTCGTTTAACTTGACCACATTATTCTTTTTTAACAAGGTCGTGGGCTCACTAAACAGAGTTTACTTCTGCTCAGATCGGAGTCGGAGCGCATCTCCAAAATGTTTCCGGACAGTGGACCTGGGTTGCAGGTGGAGTTTGCGGACGAGTTAATGAAATGGAAAAAGGAAGAAGTAAGTATTATGATAAAATTTCATCATTACTAAAAAATCAAACTCGAGATAAAAAAATGTAATCTTAGCAATTCTGTGCCTGTCCATATGTCTATCAGTATATCTATCTATCTTTATGATTGTTTGTACGTAAGTAGACCCTGCAACCTATATTACATTTTTTTTTTAATTTTCTCCCTAACTCCCTAAATGCCCAGTATGCGTTATGGGGGCGCCGCTTACAACAGGATGTGACAATAATCACCACAGAATGGATTGAGGGCAATTGCTTACCACCAAAATCAGCAAGAAGCTCTCAAGAATCTACTTACTTTAACTTAATTGTATGTATGTTAATTGTATGCGAATATATATTCAATAAAAAGAATTTCAAATTATTTGGTGTATGTTTTTTATTTTGAAGCATCGAGCTACACAAATGGTTTTCGTTTCTAGAAACTGAGTTGTAGGTTTTAAGACAGAAATTGCATTTTGACCGCAAGGCGTTGTGAATAATACAACCAAACTCCGTAGTTTATACACATAAGTATTGTGTATTTTACAAAGTTTGCTGTACATTCAACAACGGATGCCGTTTTATTTACAATTTTTCTTTTTGTAAAATATACAACACATGCTCTCATTTTCACAATTTGGTTTTGGAAAGTACAACCATGTCTCTGTTAAATTGAAAGCATTGGATGTCGGGTCGATTATGACAATGAGCAGTCGATTTAACAGCGGTTTTTAACATTTCTACAACATTTTTCTTTTTTTGGGTGCAAGACCGGATTTAACATACTAATGCCTTAAATCGTTTCACATTGATCCCCGCGTATTTATAAGTATAGTTTCCGGCAGATCATTCAGGTTCCAATTTTTCACACCGAGAAAATTCTGCGTGAAGGGTCAAAGAATTTGGAAACGAGACTTTCAACACTTTCGTTGACTTCAAAAGACGCATAATAATGGAATGCCATTATCATCAGGAGCTCTCTCTTTAGACAAACCGAGATCGCGCCAAAGCTATTTTTAAATATAAGCCGTATGTTAGCAAGAAGTTACCAACATGGAAGGTAATATTTTTGACCAGCCCACTTAACTCCTGGTGCGTGCCGACACCTTCCAAAGCAGCAATTGAATATTTGGCACGACTGTAATCAGCTTCCTTTTCGGATTTTGTTTCTCCCACTACCCCGAAGGACTACTGCACAGCGACTACCTACATCGGTCTGAAGATCAAACACACGGCCGATCAAAGCCCACTTTGGGTCTTTCAATCAATACAGTCATCTAGGTTTGATAAAAAAAAAGACATTCTGCCTAATCAGCGAATTAAGTTGACCATCACTAATGACATCGGTCGCACTTCCTTTCTGCTGTACAGCTGCGCATACTAAAAGGATGAAAACCGTTTCCAACTCGGTCCTTCATGGATTATTATTATAGTTTTATTATTAAGAGCGCACTCCGCAAAAAACACTCTTCTGTCAAAGCTACCAATTGCGTTCTGCTTGAATAGTATTTTACCAACTTATCCTTATCGCCGGCCAAGCAGAAATTATTTGTTTGATTTTATGGGAAGGAGACACATCACATCCATTCGCCACGCGCAACTATTGCGAATTTTATGAACACCGACTGCTTCATTATTCATTGGCACTTGTGCATGACTATAATGGCAAACCAATAAGCACCCACTTAAGTTTATGTTCCCATAAACAATATGACCTCAAGTGAACCTCCTCCAGCGGCACACACTCTCTGTTCGAACGCAGCCGCCAACAGACACCAGCCTACTCGCACTACAATTAAATAATTAATGCAATACGCTAGCTAACATCCAGCAATATATAGAGATAGATGGAGGTAGATGTGGTTGACCCGGTGTGGCGTGCGTGAGCATTTGAAGAAATCCACCAGGAATAATATCCTCGATGCTCAGGATGATTGCCTACAACAGCGTTGGCATTCGCCATGAAGTGATTAAGAATTCCGTTTGTGTGAATGACGAACTCTCGTCTGTAACCCCTCACTTTGAGCCGGCAATCGGCCACCGACAATACGCACTAGACACCGCACCCTTGCATCACAGAAGAAGAAGAAACAGTCTCATATACACGCAGAGGACTGTAATAAAAGGATCAGTGTGATGGATTCCATTGAGGTGTAAATTCCACCCTTGCAAAGTTAATAGACCATGATTGTTTCTCTTGCCTGCATCTGGTGGGAGAGTGCTGGGGGCGGGGAGCAGATTGGTTCAGTGACATCAACCACAAAAACGTCCCTCGTCTTATCCTTTCTTTGCCTCCATGCGGGGTGGCGATGTATGAAGATTAACTTTGTCGCCAATCTTAATGTGATTGACTCGTGATGCCAGGACGACAATTGACGCACGAAATGAGGAGCATGAGGTTAACTGTTCGGTGTTCGGTGGAAATTTGTTAAACCCCAAAACAAAAGGATGAAGGCACAAGGACGTGTCTTTGCGTTGTCGCCGTGTGTCACTCACTCGTCTCTGGCAAAGAAGATGGTTATCATCGATTCCTAATGATTTCACAAATTGCCATGCGAGTGTGGGTGGTGGGTGGGTGTGACTCGTACGCGTCGCATTTGAAGGGGGCCCGCCACTGCATGGGTATTCTGTCGCGTCCGCAATAACTTTTTATGGGCAGGCCGACTTTTGTCTGTGCCTAGATTAAGCGGTTAGAATGCGTGGAGGATAATTGTTTTTTTTTCTTCGTTCTTTCTGTGGGAGAAATAACAATTTAAGTTCGAGATAGATTCGGCTATGGAAGTAGAATAGAAAATGTCCAAATGTGCCGCGTAAACAAATGCAATGACTGACACGGGAAATGGGGTGCAGCTGTTCGCAGCCTATTAGGAGGCACGATAAGGAGAAGCAATTTTATTTGCCATGGGGCGGAGTGAAAGTTAAATAACTATACAAGGAAATTGGTTTTACTTTCGGAAAAGGTTGGCCGGATGAAATATTTTATGTAAGTAAATACCTACATTCGTTTAATCTACATAATGTAAGTGGAAATTAAAAGGGGACTGTGCGAATCCTCTGGGGAGTTCGATGAGGATGCTTTTTTCATGAAGGTATATTGCCGCATACCAAAAATACCATGTTTACATGAACTCTTGGTGTACCCTGTTATTATACAGAAAACTGATCTTCAAGGATAAAAGTATGTCAGGCAGGAAGTGAACCAAGCGCTTTAATTCACCGTCAATTTAAGACGCGAGAGAAAATGACAAGAGCTGCATTGTGCAAGGTTTCGTAGATGTCAAAAATGTTGTTGGATCTACCAACTCAACTTTTCACGGTAACCGAAACTAATGTTATTGTTAGGTAGGTATTATTTCGAATGGATATCTAAAAATGACAAAAAAGCAGCGAAAAGGGAAATGATCAGGAACAACCTCAAAAATTTAAAATTTAAAATTTAAACACACGAAAAACTAAAGAAAGAGCTTCCCGGTTTAAAGGTGTACCTCACACGCATGTAGCTATGAATTGGTGTCAGTTTTGCAAAACTTTTGAGATTGGAATTTTTGAATCAAGGCTTCATCAGCCTAAAAATTTCCAAAGTCAAAGGCATGTTTTTCATATTTCGTCACAGAATTTCGACAGCATAATGAAAGTGAAAGACATTTCTCCAGAAGAAGGCTGTTTCAATGACTCCCCTAAGAGCCATTCCATAGTTATGAATTATGATTGTGCAATGTGCAAGCTTATGTTTTTCCATGAATGAAGACGAGCTTTTAATGCAGAAGAAACAAGTTTCATGCTTTGTTCAAAAGTGAAATATATTTAAAAATGTTAACAACATTTGAAAAAAAAAAAATAATTGGCGCAACAGGTCCGTAGGGACTACCTAGGCCTAGCTTCCCACAACCATTCATCTTGTGTTCGTTTTTATTTTTGGGACGAATGGAAGGGTTCTACAATTTAATGCCGAGTCCAAACGGCCAATTGAGAAGCTCTTTCATATACTCTCGGATGTTTGTCAGACGTTCGCGAGTGAAAAAAAACCTTAAGTTGGAATTTGGGTTTTCTCGGGATTCGAACCTGGAACCCCGCGCTTAGTAGTCCAACACACATCCCAATTAGCCACTGCGCCGACGTGCGGTAAGTGTGGCAACGGAAAAAAAAAACACTTTGACAGCTTCGGCAGTAAAAGTCGAACATTGCAGGAAAGAACAGCGTTTTCATTGTGGAACGAAATTTCAGAAATAGTGAAAGTTTGTCCGCCACATTTTCGAGCAAAATGTCTTTAAGCTCATTTCAACCTTGTGGCTCGTTAATCGGTCGCATTTGGGTTTCATGCTTGTCGAAGAACAAATACATCCACAAAGAGTCTCGGTTTGGTGCGGATTTTGATCTGGGGGCGTCTTTGGACCATGGCTTTTGGAAAATGCCACTCGTCAAACAGTGACGTCTCGAGTGCTCGATATCGCGACATGATAACTGAGCTCTTTCTGATATTGATGTGATATGGTTTAAATGACAGGACGGTGCGACAAACAGCCCATAAAAAAATTGAATAACTGTATGAGATATTTCCAGCTCGTGTACTCACTTCTTTTGGTCTGAATTGGGCGCCCTACATAATGCGATTCAATGCCCTCGGATTTCTTTCTATATGTCGTTAATTGAAGTCGAAGGTATATGCCAACAAACCCACATTCACCAGTGCATTGAAAGAGGAGATTCAGTGGCATACCAAACAGACGTCAGCTCAAATTCAACAAACAGGAAAGCCAAAAAATATCAGAAAAGGTACAGAAGAACAAGCATAGGTCTTGCAACACACGCGACTTTAGATCCACTGGTCGTTGGTGATTAGTGAACAATACAACCAGAGTGACCGTTGTAGGGTTTTTGGAAAGTCGAAGGTGAGAGAAAAAAAAAATTAAATTTCTGAAGGTACCCTGCAAATTTAGGATTTTCGCACGATAGCTATTTAACAAGCATATTGGTTCGTTTAACAACTCTGTACCGTTCTGATGATGTATTCTGTTATAAAAATGTTCCCCTCAATGTAAAACGTATTTATTTGGAAATTACAGCTATTGCCAAACGCATTTTCCAACTAAATTAAAACCCAAAATAACAAAAAAAATTATGGCAGGCACTCGAAAAAAGTGCCAAAGTCATAGCTTCAATCGGACATCGGAGGTACCAACAGTTTTGTTTAAATTGTATTATTATAATGCTTATTGTTCAACTTCTAAAAATGTTGGACATAACTGAACTTCGTAATAGAAATTGTTCTATTCCATTGAATACAGGCTTTGCGAAGGTAGGAGCTAGAAGGTATTCCTGCTTCGATATCACCTTAGATTCTCACTAATGAATAGCGCATAGCCATAAAACATATCCAATCTTTCAATTCCGATATTTAAGAGGGCAACTGTCAAAACTGGGGACAATTTCATGTAATTGTTTTAAAATCTATTCCTTACAAACTCCACACACCTAGTCCGAAAAAAAAACAGTTTTAATGTCGTTTCGTCACTTAAAAATGATCATGGTTTCAAAACTGCGTCGTTTTTATTTCAGTTTGCGTCGTCAACAAAATGTCGTGGTTTCGAAGCTGCGTCGTTTGCGTTTTTATTATTCCCTTTTTTTTATTATTTTTTTTTTGTTAAAAGGGGATTAACATGAAGTTATGTTTTCTGTAGAATTTATTGATTTTTTAATTGGTTTTATGAAATACATACTTATTCTTTTTATTATTCTAATTAATATTAAAAATCGTTATTTCGATTTGCGTGGTGTTCTTGTGGTCCCAATTAACGACGCGAATCGGGGTTTTGGTGTATTCGGTACACACATTCATGCGCCGAATGAAAAGAAAAGGCTGTACCGATCTAGACAAACAACACAGAAACCCTCTTAGACCAAAGATTGCCTTTAGTTTTCAGCTCAATCCAAACCCAAGTTGGACAAAATTTCAAAAACTATATTTTCCGGATTCCGGGCGGTATATTTGATAAAAAGGAAGCCTGATCCAAGAATTTTTTCTTGTTTTTCAATTTACGTTCAGCAAAATCTTTCTAGCAAATTGACAATATTTTAAAAAGTTTTAAAACTTTTATTGTGATAGCAAAAACATTGTTATAGCAAAAACAATGTTTATTTGTGTGTATGAAATTTTTTTGTGAAGTTTACCAAAATCATTTTGCAAAGAAATTTATCAATTTTATATTTTTGTTAAATTAACAAAAAAAGTTGTTAAAACCATTGAAATTGTTTGTAATTTTTTTTCAAATCAACAGCAAGTATTGCTGATATTACAGGAACAATCTACAGTTATCTTTTGTTGAATCTATAAGAATATTGCTTTTTGTATACAATTATTCTCTCAGTTCAATAATTTTAATTTGTTGATTCAATAAATAAACTACTATGTGGATAGCATTAGGTTATTATAAATGATACGCAAAATAAATAAGTTTAGCAATTTGACTTATTAAAAAAAAGGAACTATAGAACTTACAATACCTTATTTTCACTGGACAATGTAGAAAATACCAAAATATGCATTTGTAAAATAAAAAAAAAATTGATCCGCTACCTTAAACACCGTCAACGATGTAGATGTAGTCATCTCATTTACCGGGAACATAGCGTTGAAGTCAAATTTGATCAATTTAATTTAAGATAATAAAATGCATATCAAACAATCCTATATTACCAAATTGCAATTCTTTCCAATTTATATCTAAGGCTGAAAACACACCGGATAAAGCAAAACATGTTTTTTTTTTGTTTCGTAAAATAAGAGAACATTGTTACTTATGAGACAACACATACACATGTTGAAGTGTTTTGGTGGTGATTGTCGAAAATATATGCCATTGTATACAGCAACACACAAAAACTGTTTCGAACCAGCATCGTTGCCCACTTTCTTATGGCGCAACACACACCAAATGAAACGAAACATGAAAACCGAAGCATAACAGAAAAACATGTTTCGTTGCCGTTAGCTGACCTGTTGTTTTTTGTAAAACAAAATTTTGATTCCGTGTATAAGATTGGCACAACTTCATCGTCCGATCACATGTTGAACAATACTAAAAGCAAGACGAAAGTTCCCTTTTTTTATTTCAACACATACCAAACGAAACAAGAAAACAAGACACGTTTTGTTCAAATAAAAAAAAAGTTTTTGTGACTATCGAATCAAAAACGTTTTATTTGATCCGGTGTGTTTTCAGCCTAAGGGGTCGTTTATATGTTTTCCATTTTTCCTGTCCTCATCAATCAACGGAATTATTTACTTTTAAAGTGTTGAACTCAGTTTTTACCCGACTGCACACAGAGAGGGTTATGTGTTTCGCGCGTATCCTATGTACGTTCCATCGGGACACCCTGTGGCCTAACCGGCTTGTCCGATTTTGAAGAGTGAGGTGTCAGAAGATTCGTATTCTTCCCCGAAGTGTCATAGGCTAAACAAAAAAGATATAAATCTAAATTTAAAGAAAAACGAAAAAAACCCAGTTGTCACACAAATGTCAGTGAGAAATGTCAAGATATGGAATACACTGAACTGTGAATTAAATTACGTTCTGATCTAATAGCATCGCAACTCGCACATAGCGGCAGCTACATTTCGACTCAACATCGCAACCGACAGTCAAAAATCGCATCATTTATTTTTAGTGGATACTGTTACCAGCAAACGAATATTATGTTGAGTGTTAGGTTCAAGTTTATAATAGTCTAATAGATTAGGTTCAAGTTTATAGTTTAAATAGATACATTAGGTTCGTTCGCGTACGCGGTTTGAATCGAACGCAATCGATATAAATCAATCGCATTCACACAAAGTCTATGCACGTCCTCATCAAAAATGACAGAAAAAGAGAAAATTAGCAAAATAACGAGTAACGAGTGGTTACTCTCTTGGCTCGAAACAGCTCAGAGAATTTCAACCGGCAAGTACTGATTATTATGTCAAATGCAGAAAGTTGTCAAGAAACAAATTCAAATTCCGGCTTAAAAATAAATTGCACAGAACAATCAAATCTGTAAAAATAAAGACAATTCGGTGGTGGTCGAATGTTATCCTAGAACGTTTCATATGTTGCAAAAAGGTAAGTTATATATTTATTTGTAATATGGATTAGATGTCAAAGATGAAAGTTGCTCAAACTAGCTCGATGTCTATCCACGTACTTTGGCGTATATTTTCTCTGAGAGAGTTTTGGTACATTTTGAGTTTGACGGATTTTTAGTGTTTGGCTCGGGAAAGTACGCGAATAGACCGATTATTTGTTTTGCGCGTATCGTGTGTACGTTCCTACGTGACACCGTTTAGAAGAAACGGGTTGACCGATTTTGAATAGTGAGGTGTCATTAGATTCGTATTCTTCCCCGGAGTGTCATGGGCTGAAAAGATAAAGATAGAAAAAGCTATTTTAAGAAAAAAACAAAAAACCCGACTAAAAAAGAATTAAGAAGATATGAACAAGACAGTCGGAGGGTACTCAATACTCATATATTTGTTAGGCTGTGTAGCTATATAGTCTTCGATTGTCAATTATTAAAATATAGGTTGAATGTGTCTTGTTCATATCTCTTTAATTCTTTTTTAGTCGTGTTTTTTGGTGCCAAATAATAAATAACGCCATCAAAAGCATGGCCAAGAATTGTTTAAATTGTATTTTTTCAATTCAACACTTGTGTTATTAATTCAACAAAATTTATGTCAAATCTGCAAGCAAAAATGTTCATTTCAACATGTATGTTTGTAGTATTTATAATCTGTATTTTGTATGGCTAACAAACATGTTGCATACGTTTTGTCAATTTCACAAAAGGCATTTTTGGTTCTGTTTTAATGGATATACCAAACATTTTGTTAATTCAACAATAAAATTGTTCAATTGCTACAATATCGATTTATTGAACTGAAAATCGTGTTTTGTTAATCTGACAAAGTAGTTTTGTAGTAAACATTTAATCCGTTTGCCAAAATTCGGTCCAATTGATAAAACTTAGGTACTATTAATAAATTTCATTTATCATTACAAACATTTTTTTTCAGTTCAACAAATCTATATATTTGTTGATATCTTACAATCGAATTTAGTCAATATTACATGGTATTTTATTTTCAGTGATGAACCACTAAACTTTTATTTGAACTTTTGATAAATGTGCGGATTTACAAATTTAGGAAACAAATTTACGTCCAATCTAAATTCTGATTAGTGCTACACTTTTTAAGGATTTAAGGGTGAAACTGATACCATATCCACTATTTTTCTAATTTACTAGACACAATTGGATACTTGCAAGTCCTCACTTATATCAAAAGGGATTTTCAAGGTCCGTTAGAAATATACTTTCCACTTATTAAAAGCGAACCATTCAACTTGAGCTGGGATTATTCTGAAAATTATTTTGAAAACTCTAAGCGGATCTTAACTAACCCCATTTTCGACAGACAACTCTACACATTGACCTACGTTGTTGCGGATACGAAAAGTTGAAAAATAATTTGATCACCCTTGTTGTTGCTGAACGTTTGAATAAACAATCAAACTATAGCAAACTAAGCGGCGAATTCAAAAATCTAATTTACAAACTTGTAATGAGTTTAGTATTGTGGTTCATTTTTATGAATTATTGTCCACGCTACAGTAGTTGTTTGCAATTTTAATTATGATGATCCTCCCAAGTGCCGAACATTCGCACGCCAACAGCTGAACTGTAAATTCAACCGGGAACCGGGGCGAAACTAAATTGTAATCGCAATAATTATGTTTTGTATGCGCTCTGTCCTGGTTTTATTATTTCATTCGGTGGATTTTTTTTCGGTTTGATTTTTATTCTGAACTAAAGTTTTGAATATCATTTTTGTAATCCTTGCACACAACACAACTGCGAGGAGAACTCAGCGCGAGTGCTGTCTCCATATCCGAAACGAACTCGGAGTAATTCTCACAGCATTCGCATCCGCATCCGTATGGAACCAACTATACTGACTGGCAGAGTTAGTGTGTATTACACTCTCGACTCGATCCCCCTTCGGCGTCCTTGTGAAAAGTTAATAAACAGATTCATAAACGTAAAATTCGAAAGCTGCAGGGCGAACGCGAACGGTCGGGAAAGGAAGGAGTGCAGTCGCACTCGTACTCGTACTCGTATTATGTGTCTCGGAACAAAACAAAAACAGGGATAGTTGCATGAATAAAGATAGATGACGCGATGACGGTGCAATGCTTGTGTGGATCGTAACATTCGCGCCTCTACCTACAGTGCGAAAGGGCTTGCAGGACGCTGTGCTACTTTGCAGGACAAAGTGTATTTTCGATGCACAAACGAAACGGGCGACTGTAAAACTTTATGGCGAGTAACAGATACTGTGAGGTGGTTTTTTTTCCAACAGTATGGGGATGGATGAATTGAGGTCACGCCGTGTTCTATCCCCTCACGGATGGAGAGATAAGAGCAGAGGACGACCCAAATACCCAACGATGTTGAATATGGCAAGGCTGGGGCTATACCTACGAGTGGGGATTTAATTGCATTTTGGGCCACGGAGACGATGGTGACAAGATGGAAAGTTTTTGGAATTGCATTCGGGCTCAAGTGGCAACTGCCAATACAAAAGTTGGGCCCAACTTGATTAGATGGCGCTTCGAGGCGACGAGTGGTGGTGCTCTCGGTCTCGGTATTGAAGCAAGATGAAGTCGATATCGGAAGTTATAAGTTTTAAGGATGCGCACCGTTGGAAATTAATTGAATTACTGTGGGGTGGCTGGGGAGCCATTCCGAAATTGGGACACATTAGCATCTGTTAGAAGTAGCGGATGGGTGGTTAAGAGACGGGTAAAGTTCGAGGCTGCCTATAATGGGAAGGAACAAAATGCAGAGTCACTACTTTAGTCAAGCGAGGGAGGTGGTGGTTGAGGTCACAGTATATATGTGGAAGGATTTTCGCGAATATAATTTTAAAGGGCAGTTTGAGTTTCTTTAGTCGATGTGATCTATAATGAAACCAAAATCAGAATCTATACAGCAACTAATAGGACTGTCCAATATAAAAGTAAATTCGAATTTCAATCTGTACACGCCAACCACCTGGCTGAGGAACAGCAAACGGATTGGCCTTGCGCTCATTTTAGTAAGTGCTCGTGTCACGTGTCAGACAGGCACACATGTAAGTGAATCTGAGTCAATGCGCTCGTCATGACACCATTCGTATTATTTGCTTAGCACATGCAAATCACCATCTCAATATCCTTGCTTTATCTGGAAATCACACCTCAGCGTGGTGAGCAAGAAGTAACTCACAAATTCATCGCATATAAACCACTCATATGCAGTTGTCACTGCGCGTCGTAGGTTTCTTTGGAATCGAAGATACTCGACGGATGTGTGTGTATGAATTATTTAAATGTGCGCTCAAAGTGCAGTAGCACAAGCCCAATTCAAATTCACCTTTCCATATCTAACCGCTGTGTGCTCTGACTGCGACTATGTTCTCTGACCCCATACCTACGTCCTACATGGCGTCCTTTGCAGCCGCAATAAATAATCATGTTCTCCGAGTTCTCCGACTTTATTAAAGGATTCGCAGTGTGTCTGGTGCGTTATCCTCTATGGTGCATATGGTTATTGAAATGCGAGAGGCCCACTCCCGCACTCGGCGGGAGCTGCAGTTCCTTTTACGTACAGCACAGTCATCCGGAGTGCAACTGGGAGTGACAGCACTTTGTGTAGCATAGGTTGGTATACTATGCAGTGTGCATGGGCCCGAGGTATTATGTATCCCTTAGTCCTTTTATGGAAAAATTTCACCGTCGTCGTCATACACACAGACCTATCCCTTTATGCAAAAAACCTGCCAGCAGCAGCAACAGCAGGGGCATGCTTGTAAGGCAAACGGAATGCCATTGTGGAGTGCGCTTTGCGAGTGGTAGCAGGCCAAGTGCGAGTGCTTCTGCGAGAAGTGGTATACGTTTTGGCAAATTGTTAATTCTCTGTGTTCGAGTTAATTTGCTAATCGGCAAACGGATTATTTCCTTATGCACTCGAATCTAGTGTAGCGTTCGTCGCTTATGTCGGCTTGTTTTGTTCGCTGTGTTTGAGATGGGGAGACACAGAGGAGACTTTACTTTAAAGTACCCTGATGGGTGTCTTTAAGATTTCAACTCTCTTCTCGGTAACTCGATGACACACGCAGCGAATACGACAAATGCACAGCATGACGACGCAGACGCCAGGACGTGATGTGGGTTCGCAAACGGGACGAAAATTGGATTCATCGAACGGTGTCAAACCATAAATTTCTAACAGCGCTGCTGTAAGTATAATGTCGACCGGAAGTAGGGAGGGGGCAGTGAGTTGTTGTTGGAGATGGGTTGCTCTAGCATTTGTGATTGTGCGACAGTTTGGTTCGTATACGTGGATGTAAGGTACCGTAATGGGGGGCGAGGATTTCTTAAGCCAAAGATGAAAGCCAGCTGCATTTGACTGCTTTGTCTACAGAAAAATTTCGAATGTTTTTTAACATCAAATTCACATCATGAAGAAATTCAGTTCTCATTGTTGAATGATGAAATTTGGCCGCAAGTATGTCCCATCGTTCCGAATTGGAATGCATGAAGTCAGGAACGAGGAAATTGGCCGTAACTTCGTAGTTATTGTCGCTACAGATCCATAAACGAATTAGCTGTAGCTTGTCACAACCTATCGATTTTTTCCGTGAGTTTTAATTAGTTTGTGAGACTTTCGCGAGAGGTGTGCAGGTTTTGTGCAGATCGAACCTGAGACCCCTTGCTCTGTAGTCTATTAAACTTACCAAAATGCCGCTGCTCTTTAGGTATGTTTGCACAATTTCAGAATATGTTGAGTGTAGGTGGCGAAGTATCTGAAAGGACTAAGGCACCGGGGGACATTAAATCGTAGCATAGGTGGATAGATTATGACTTTTCACATCAAATTGTGTTTCTTCATTTAGTCTATTGCATTACTTTGAAGAGACAGCCAAACTTAAACGGGTATGACTTGTATTCTGAAATAAAAAATAGATTAAAGATCGTCTCAGCACATTGCTTTCAACATTCGAGAGTGTTTTTGAACGGCAGCCGACTTCTATTAAAAAAGGAACTAAAAGAGGCACTTGCCAAAGTATCAGGTGATTATTTTCAATATGGACAAAGACAAGACCAATCTGCACAGGGACTCCAACTGCTATAGCCAAAATTAAAAAGACCCTAACTTCGACAAAGATGCTAAAGGGTGATTTTTTAAGAGGTTTAGAACTTTTTTTAAAAAAAAAAACACAAAAAATTCGAAAAAATGAATGAAATATTTATTTGAATCGATAGTTTGAACCTTGCAATTTAATCTTTAAAGATAATTTCATGCAAATGTTGACCGCGGCTGCGTCTCAGGTAGCCCATCCGCTGAGTCCAATTTTGGCATACTCTTTCACACATATCGGCCGGTATCTCACGAATGAATGCATGGATGTTGGCTCCCAGTGCGTCAATCGAAGCGGGCTTGTCCCTATACACATTAGCCTTGGCATACCCCCACAAAAAATAATCTAATGGTGTCAAATCGCACGATCTAGGCGGCCAATTGACCGGCCCGAAACGTGAAATTAACTGTTCACCAAACTCGCCTCGCAATTGCGCCATTGTTTCGCGTGCTGTGTGGCATGTGGCACCGTCTTGTTGAAACCACATATCATGCAAGTCAAGAACTTCCATTTCGGGCAAAAAAAAGTTTGTTATCATCGCTCGGTAGCGTTCACCATTGACAGTAACGCTGCGATTCGCATCATCTTTGAAGAAATATGGCCCAATAATGCCGCCGGCCCATAAGCCGCACCAAACAGTGGCTTTTTCGGGATGCATTGGTAGCTGTTGCAATGCTTCTGGCTGATCTTCACTCCAAATGCCGCAATTTTGCTTATTTACGTACCCATTCAACCAAAAATGAGCCTCATCGCTGAACACAATTTTTCGATAAAAAAGCGGATCCTCGGCCAGCTTTCCAAGAGCCCATTCACCAAAAATTCGGCGTTGTGGTAGGTCGGCTGGCTTTAGTTCTTGCACCAGCTGTATCTTAAAAGGCTTTACGCCCAAATCCTTCCGCAAAATTTTCCACGTAGTGCTGTAACAAAGGCCTAACTGCTGGGAACGGCGCCGAATCGACATTTCGCGGTCTTCTGTCACACTAGCTGATACGGCCGCAACATTTTCTTCACTACGCACAGTACGTAAACGTGTTGGTGGTTTAATGTCCAACAAAGTAAATTTGGTGCGAAATTTGGTCACAATCTTCCGAATAGACTGCTCAGAAGGTCGAGAATGCCGATCATAAAATGGAAGCAGCGCGCGATGAACATTTCGAACCGAGCACGAATTTTGATAGTAAAATTCAATAATTTCCAAGCGTTGTTCATTTGTAAGACGATCCATGGTTAAATTGCAAACCAAACTGAAGCTGTTTGACAGTGACACAAGGTACTAAACACACGTCAGCTGTCAAAACCGGTGTTGCCAAAACCAAACCAGCTAAAAAATCACCCTTTACATTGCTACTTCTTGTGGAGCGATCTTGGAGAAGACTAGAGGCGCGACCTGGACAGGGTCATCAAAATAGAGTAAGGCAAGTTGCTTTAGACATCTCTGGAGTTTGGCATACAGTCCGTAACATATGAATAGCCTCACACATAATTTATTTTTAGATTAACTGTTTTTTGTTCCTTTTTGATAATACATATGTAATTGTTTATTGGGTTGAAAGGTAGGACTGAGTTCTTTAGACTAAGAAAAGTTTCAAAAAGTTTCAAAAAGCTAACGGAATTTTCTGAGATGATTTCGTTTTGATTCCCTAAAATGCAAGTTTTTTTTTAACATTAGAATAGAATCACTTTGTTTTTTTTAGTTAAAATGAAATCAAAATTATTTTTTTTTAAGAAAAGTATTTTTATTTATTTACTATAGCTTACGCAATTATTTTAGTACTTTGTACAACCTCCCTTATTTTGAATTACTTCAAAAATGCGGTCTTTTAAGGAATCATGCAATGATTTTAAAAGAATAAGAGAAATACTGGTTCAGGCCACTTTGATACCTTCATTGAGGTCTTCTTTGTTGGTATACTGCTTCCCACCTTTCTTATCAACCAACCCCACACACTTTCGATGACATTCAAATTTGGGGAGTAGGATGGCCAGGAAAGTTGTTCTATATTTTGGTCTTGTAATCAAGTCTTAATTATTCCAGCTGTGTGAATTGGCGCATTGTCCTGCTGGAAAATGATGGGCAGTGGTCCGAAAATATCCTGGAACTGAGGTAGAGCCGTTTCCAGTACAATTTTGTAGTAAGGTGCTGTCATTCTGCAGTTCACAAAAACCAAATCGATCGTTCCATAATATGATATGGCGCCCCATACCATAACTCCTCCCTCGCGGCTGTGGTGACGGTCCAAAAACAATTTTTCTCTTCTTAAATCATGATAGTAATAGTTGTATTCGTCAAGACCGTCGGGGTTGAACTTCTTTTCATCAGAAAATATCACTTGCCGCCACTCGTTTGAGTGATTGCTGCCATCAGTGTTACAAGCCATGTACGATCTTGCAAAACTAAGCCGCTGTTGTGTTCGCGCTTTGTTAAGTGGTGTTTTTTTTTTAGTTTCAGACGCTTCAGGTTTCCGGCACTCTTAATAACTCTATTTATGTTCATTCGACTAACTTCTTGCCCAGCTTCGTGTCTAATCTCACTTAGAGAATGGGTTGAATTGGAAGCTAACCTTATAATATGCCGTTTTTATCGGCTTAAAAGTACAGCTTTGTAATGTTTTCCGTAAAATAATGGATTTCTGTTAAATAACTGTTAACTACTTTTGGACATCGATCAAGTTTTTTAGCTATAGCGCGATTAGAGAGTTTTTGCTCATGGTACACCTCTATTTTAGCAATTTCCGTTGCATTTCAAGATTTTTTTCCACCCATTTAAACTATTAAACAGATCATAAACACAAGAAATAAACCGTTTATCACTCACGATAGCTTTCCGTTGATCACGCTGCTAAATTCTCGCTTACAATGAATAAGAAAGTCAGTTGAGGCTATTCTAATGTTACAAAAAAATGCATCTTAAAATGTATGCACACAAAAGTAGCTCAAAAAGTCCCGTTAACTTTAAAAAAAAATTTTGAAAGCTCTCTTAATCTCAGATACTCTTGTACTTAGCTTGCCTGCCAATGCATATTTCCTTGGGTACACATTAAAGAGCTCTCAAAACAGCTAGTTAAAAAAAAAAAAACAATATGTGAGGCTATCCAATTGTTACGGACTGTATGTAGCAGGCTGTAAGTGGGACTTGAGTTCTACAGCGTACTGAGGTAGCACAATACTTGTTTGTTGAACCTCTCTGTCGCAACACAATATGTAAGGGAGTTCTATGACTTGCCCCACCTCGGCTTATCTGTGCCTAAACATATGCACGAGATAAAATCCGTATGAAACCTACGCCAGCATTAAGAATTGATAAGAACCTGTAGGCTTTATAGCTACCTGACCGCTTAACCAAGACAGTCTTGACTAGGCAAAATGTTCGGGGTGGACCTAAAGACAAAATATGGAGTAGCGCTCGATAGCTTTATAAGATATGTCCACTACTGCAGCAAGAATGCACCATAATCATATATGAAAGCCGCTCTTTCTAGGATGCTGTCAGATATCGGTGGTCTATCCAGCAAGTCAATACTTCTACACGTGACTCCAATCTATGCGGCGAACCATTATAGTGATGTCCCTGACAGCATATATTACATATTCGCGGAGCTTTTTGGGCTACAACCAGATGGCGTCCCACCGACAATTTCGCCATCAGATGCCAAGCCATTATTCTGGGTAAACAGTCAACCGAGAGAGAGAGCAAAAAGAATAAAAAAAAAGGGCGACATCTGCAGCAGGTGGGATATCATTGTAAAAGGTTGAAGATCCAACAAAAAATCGCCATCATCCAGATCTTGACAAAGAGAGCACGAAGGGACTAGAAATCACATTTTGAAGTCCCTAACTAAACCCAAAGACTATCGAAAATACCTCTTGAGGTCTAAGTCGACTTTCTGCTACTAAGTTGTATTATAAAAAAGAAGGCGTAGAAATGCATGGTTTCCTCGGTAAGAAAAAACGTATTTGTCTACTTATTTTAAATAAGTAATAATTTAAATTAAATTATTATTTAAAATAAGTGGAAAAATGCGTAAAAAACGTAGAAAAATACGTCTTATTTGAGTCTTCCAAAATGAGCTTTTTGAAAGCTTTCGAAATATGAGTCTTCCAAATTTGAGACTCAAATAAGACGTTTTTTACCTACAACTCGAAGTTTTACGAAAATTGACGCGATCAGCAAAGGACTTGTGCTACAAATTTACAAATTCACTTGTGCTACAAGTGCTTGCGGTATGACATTTTTATGTGCCCATCAGTCGCTCGCAGCACCAGCTATGCTACATTAATCTTTCCTTCAAGACTCGAGTTGAATGCTATTATAAATAAATTTCATATAATGAAATGATTTCCTGAAAAGATCACGACGTTTTAAAGTGGTTCTAAATGACAAATCAATAACCGCTTACAGTCTGACTCTTTTTATTCACATTCTCTCAAAAGATATCAAAAGTTTTCTCCCTTTCAGGGCAAAATTTGCAAACAGATAAAATTTACTTCTCATTTAAAATTGGACTAGATTTCAAATATCACTGAGCGGAAGTATCCCTGCATTATATCCACAAAACTTTTTTAGTTTAAATAGTTTCGAAGTACCAACAATTTCCCCAGCCACAATTCAGCTGAATAAAATAATAAATCAGAATTCCATTAAGTTCTTCAGAACTCGCTGCTTGACAAACAAAACAAGGTGACACGTTTTTCATCTCAGGGAATTACCTGTTGGAAAATCTTAAGCAAATTTTCTAGAAAATCTTTTCCGATTATTTATTGTCACGAATTCCGTAATCCTGAAGTCGAATAGTTTCACACGAATATCACCACTACCACCACCACCACGTAGGCGACGCATTCGCATTTAGAATTTTATTATAAGTCCACCCCACATTTCTACGAGTAGGTATATATGCATCCCAGGAAATGCAACATGCATTTCACGCAATGCGAAGTTGTGTGCCTCACCTTGATCCCACTAAAATCGGAGGTTACTAGAAGTTGTGTGTGTGTGTGGAGTCATCTGCAGTTAGCACGCGCTGAAAAGAGGTGGCAGGTAATTTCGCGAATACGGTTTACGGCATAGATAAACTTTTTCGCACTAATCCTTCCGAGTGCATTGAAGATAAAGTACTGTTACTACGTTGGGATGATTTATGCTTCGAAGAGGAGGAAGAATATGCTCGGCCGGATAATACAAACATTGGCTGAACTTTTCCTGGATACATCATGTGGTTGTTTATGAAATTCCTTTTCCTGTTCTCTGGTGTCGCATCGGTCGGGCCGATAAAGGGAAGGAGACTTAAAAATCCGAAAAAGGGACAGAGGTGTGGGAAGGGGAAATGCGTCGATGAATTATGACCTAAACATATGCCAAGAGATATTTGAATTATGGCAGTTTGGGGTTTATTTGCGGAGTTAATCTCTCGCCTTTCGATTGGGCACACAATATACAGAGGGATGACAGGAAGTCCGTATGATATAAGCCTAGAGGGGATTTGTTGGGCGAACTGATTTGGGGAATAAGAAAATATACTATTATATATATTTTAAAGCAATAAATTTGTGTGAAGGACAGATGTGAATGGGGTTTTTGATAAGAAAAAGTGTTACTACACAATAAAGTTGGGGGTAGTTGATGGTAAGTGAGTGGATAGCTGTGTTGCTTGCTGACATGGTGGTCTAAGGGAATTGTAACTCAAAGCACTTAGTATAAACATCAAATAAGAGCGACTAACGTCAACTAAAATTAATTGCTGAAGTACAATAATGAGGGTCCTTAAATAAGTTTATTCAGCGGACTTCCCAGAAAGCGTTTCTGAAGTAGTCGGTTGGTAAACTATAGCAACTTGCTGTAAATTTTATTTTATTTCTTAAGGGGTTCCTTGGGGATACGGGATTACTTGATTACTGAATTTTTATTATTTGTTACGAGTAGGTACGTCTGTTGGACTTTTCATTAATTCCATCCAAAGAGTCGTGCGGTCGAATTGGCTAGACCAACCGTAAATGTGCAATGAATGATATTTTGAATTAGGAAATCTAACGTTCTTGAGTCGATTGCAAAAATCCATAAATGGAAATAACATCATGATCGTGTCACAAATCATATAAACGTGGACTTAAAGTAAAGCCAATTGATAACTTTTGAAAATATTACGGGTGGGATTGTACAAATTTTGATGCATGTCGCTTTGGTCGGTCCCATAAAGGGAAGGAGACTTAAAAATCCAAAAAAGGGACGGAGGTTTGGGAAAGGGAAATTGAAGACAGTCTGTTATCAATTTTTAAGGGACTTAAAGCCGAATTTTTGAGCACAAAAACTCAGTATCTATTTTTTATAAGGCACCTATAGATCCCTTTCTTTGTATTTCTAACCAATGGTATTAAACAACTTAAGACTCTCATTTTTATACCCTCCACAGGAAGGTATATTCACTTTGTCATTACATTTGTATCGCCAGGAAGGAGTCACCGGAGACCTCATCAAGTATATAGGATCACATTCTGAATCGATTTAGCCATGTCCGTCTGTCTGTCTGTTTGTCTGGTTGTCTGTCCGTCTGTTGATAGCGCCCAAAGGAATTGACATAGGTGAATGAAATTTGGTGAAAGGACTTATTTTTGACGTCGTCAGGTTGGTATTGAAAATGGGCTATATCGCTCAAGTAGTTCCGGCACCTCCCATACAAAATCAATATTAGACCCATGTGTCTCTTTGTCTGTTGAAAACACCATAGCGTCCAAAGATATCAACTTAGGCGAATGAAATTTGGTGAAAGGACTTATTTTTATCGTCGTTAGAATGGTATAAAAAATGGGCTATGTCGGTCAAGTAGTTCGAGTACCTCCCATACAAAATCAATATTAGACCCATATATCTCTCTGTCTGTTGAAAACACGATAGAGTCCAAAAGAATCCACGTAGGCAAGTGAAATTTTGTGAGTGGACTTCCTTTTATTGTCGTCAAGTTATTACTAAAAATGGGATATATCGGTCAAGTAGTTCTGGTAGCTCCCATACAAAACCCGTTTTGGATGACTTTTATGTAGTGGAGGGTATTAAATCATCGGCCAGGCCGATGATAACACTTTTATTTGTTCATTCTATTTTTGGCTGTTATCTAAACAGTTTCCAAATGACCCGTGCAAACAAAATTCAATGATTTGGAAAAACACAGCAAGATGTCATATATAATTAGAGGTCTGCTTGTTAAAAACCCACATCTAATCCATACGAAGGTATTTTTCAAATTCAGCGAGGTAGGCGCTGGTGTATACATTTACTACTTAAAATATTTGAGACCAGTGCTGTAACTCATGCAATAACATCGAAAAGTTCTCCAACTCCATGCGAAAAGTATTCTCTACTCAACTTTAAATTTCATGGGAATTTTGAAAAGATTTCCCAAATCTGTCAAAATACTAAAAAAAAAAACAAAACAATAAAAGTACAATAAAAATTAATTGCAATATATTTTACAGCGGTTTTCAGTTAGTTGTATCTTTATTTTAAAAAAAATTTTATCTTTTCACTAATTTTGGGTGAAGAATACGACCGGCGTAACATGTTACGGATTCAAAGGCGTATACAAAGAGGTAGCACAAACTCTTTTGAAATGCCGGAAGCAAGATTGCGGGAGTTGTGTCGTTTTTCCTGTGGTTTTTTTGTAGCCCCTCGCTACAAAATAAAACTCTTGTTTTTTACGTTTTTTTATATATATTATTTTTTGCTTTTTGCTCAGCCATTTGAATTTTTTGTTTGTAATACTTTATTACATCAAGCTTTATATATCGTGATAGAATTCGACAGTTAAAATTAATATTTTATCACTCTTGAACCTGTTACGGAACCTGAATAAATCACAAATATCGAGGGGCTTCATATCGAAATGTTCCACGTGATATAGTTTTAGATTTACACAGTTACAGACTGCTTCATGTGATATTATTGCATTTTGTTTAAATTCATATCGTTTTAGTGATAGATATTTCGATGTGATTATTATAAAACATAGGCACAGTTTTGATAAGCTAAAAGTATGAGTTCTGTCAAGCTGCGCTCTAAAACAAGACTATTTTTGCGGAACTATTATAATTTCTTTAGCTGACCTTAGAAGAGCTCTGTGAACATTATGAACAACCTTCTTGAATACCTTGCTGTCATTTGGAAGCAAATATGTTAAATCGAATATATCAGGTTTGGTCAAATTCCCACCCTTTTTTGGAGATAGACTTACTTAAGTATTTTTTTTTCCAAACGAATCGAATAGTATGAATTATTCTGGGCACCATATAATAAAGTTGTCTCAAGTCTCAATGCTAAATTTGAAAAGTAATTTCAGAGCCTTTTCTTCATTTAAAGATGCGACACGCTTTCATAATTCCCCACTAACCAATAATGACAGTATCTATCAGTTATAGAGCGGACACAACGACTCAGTCTGGCGATATTTGAATGCGATCTCATTTATAGTTAAAAGCGCGTCCAATTCAATCCACTTATACCACGGTAATAAACGAGGTCTTCCATAACATCGAATAATATATATGATGCCTGTGAGATCAAATGAATAAACAACTGCTTGTACATTGAAAGTTTTGGTTCACCTTTCGCTTGGAAAATAATTTTCACTCATCTAGGTTTTTCCACTCCAATTTTGATTGACTCTTCAAAATGTCATATAGATTACTATCTAGCAACTAGTTGTTGTTCATGCATTTTAGGAGACGATTTAGTCAAAGTGCAAGTCGAAAGTTAATTTATTTCAAAATGTATAATCCTTTTTAAGGATTGGGTCACGTCAGAGTATTGTTAGGAACTGCTGAAGTTTTCTGATTGATTTGGCGAACCTACTGCACTTCTGGGCGAAGGTTCAGATTGAACTTGGCATTTTAAATCCATACTTCTGATCCTGGTAGATACTCACGCTGGTAATAAATTATGAAAACCCTTTCCTAGCTGGCTACTAGTGAAGAATTAATAAATTTCATGTTTAATTCATTCAGCTAAACTACGTGGACGATAAGAACGTGTCTCTTCCCAAAATTTTCCGATGGCCTTAAAATCTTTTTTGCCGCCGTCAAATAAAACGAAAAACCTCCCAAATTTTTATAGCACACCGCAAAAGTTGAAGGAATAAATACACAGACACACCCTAACATTAATTTAACAACACAAATTATTTTATTTCACAAAAACTGTTTGACACAAAAGCATATTTTAATCAACACAATCATCTTGCTAAAGCACTAATATTTTCAGTGTCTTGACGTTTAAATACTTAGTAGGACAGTCGTCATCGGGGCACTCATCGTCTTCATCACTCGGAGTTGTTGCTGTATCATTTGTCTGGGGAGCAATGGTTGATGTGGGCGCTGTAGTAGGAGAAGACGGTGGAATTCCACTTCGTATATCAACCTGAATATTTGCTAGTTTTGTTGTTGCCACACCACCAGGTTCATTGGGTTTTGTTGTTGACGTCGTCGTCGTGGATGTACTCTCCACTGATTTACACTGTGCTATCGCGACCAATAGTGCGAACGTTGCTACCAGCAGAAAGACCGTTTTAATTGTCTGATGAACCATCTTAAGGGGCGAACAAAGTTACAAGATCTGTGGAATAACTGACCGACCTCTACGAGCTGCCGCAAACTAGTGTGGCTGTAGTTCCTTCCATCTGAAAGGTAATCGTTCAAATAATTTTTTTAACGTGTAAGTGTGTTAGTTGCAAATCTGCAACTTGTTGTTTATGTGGCAAAAACAGGTTCTCGAAAACAAAATGCCGCACGACTCGGTGTCGTATACGTAATTTTTTTTTCAATTACCCATAAACAGGGTGGTGCATTTGCAAGAAATGCTAGTGCTATTTTTATTGCCAATAATAATTGATGCTCTTTGGAAATTCATCGGTGGGTCCAACATTTCTGAAAGTTTAATAAGTGCCGACATAAAACTCTTTGAATGAAGGAAAATTATTGTGAAAATATGTGATAGGGTTTAGCGACTTATGGCATATTTGGCGGCCGATTTTTGTAGTGATTTTTAAAAACAGAGAATCATGCAAATCTACCAATGTTTTATCAGTCTTCCATTCGATTCAACTTTTGAACATGAGGTATGGGTTAAAATATTGGATTGTGAAAGTGAACAGCCGAAAGAATATTCCTTCGTTACTTTGCTGATTGACTCTGACATAAATCCTTAATAAAAAAAACAGAATTTTTCACCTGCTCAATGCATATCAATCTTTTTCCCCGAAAAGGGCTCTCCATGAAGATCTAATTTTTTGGCCATATGGGGGACTAATTTCGAAGGGATGTCATTTAATCTGGTTGAATCAAGTCCGACAACTCCAATTCACCATTATTGGGACTGTCTCTATCTTAAAGCCGTTGGCAGATGATCAAGAGTTGTGAAAGATCCACTTGAGCATCGTATGTACGATTCGTGTGTTGTACACCTTCAAACTGTTTTAAGTCATCATGTTGCTGATGATGCATTGGATAACTGGCTTTGACCGGTCACGTCGATGTACCAGACAACGCAAGCAATACCACCAACCGATACAATCTTTTCATTAATATTGTCATCTGACTGTCATATGTATATACAAAGAACGATCTATTTCTATGCACTGCCACAAATTACTGTGCGATTACGGACCGACAAATTGCTATTGAATTTTAATCACAAACGAAACAACGTTCTAATGATTTATTGCTTGTTGTAGATTTGCGTGCGGCATTGCGCATTTTTATGGCTTCACCTGTTTTGCTCTGGCTTTTGAAATGCCACAACAGGTTTTCAGAATCGGGTATAAAATAATAAGTGCACGAATAGGGTGCATTGAAAATTTGTGTGCGGTTATCGCTTTTGAAGAAAGCCTTCGACGTATGGAAAAAATTTTAAAAATTTTGGGCAGAGATTGGAACGCAAGCTTCAAAGTTTCATGGATAATGGCCGAAAATTATTTACTTTTAGCCATCAGGCAGCATAAAATTTCAGTGTCAACTGGGCCGCATTTTGTGTCGGAATTTAATGAATTTAACAAAATTCGCTACTGGGCCATAAGTTCTACATTGCATGTGAGAAAATGAGGAAGATTGAGTTTGTTAAGAAGTTGAATCTGAGCTTTAATTTTTTTCAATATAAGCCCCTCCCACCGCTCGCTATTTTACTGTCTGTGTTCCTACATTGTGGCATCTCTACCTTTTCGTGGGAATTTCAATTTTCGGTAAAATTTCCATGCGTAAAACATCAAAATTGTGGGAATATGAACAATCTGACAAGAAAACATTCAAACTACATTTCACCATTAATATCAACGTACTAAATGTACATAAAAAGGAGATTTGCCTTTAGAAACAATTTCCAGTACCAAAAATAATGATTATAATGTTAGCAAACTGCGATTTTTATAATGAAGTTTAATTTGATGTTATTTTCTTTCCGAAAAATACAAATTTTACTTTTAAAAGCATTTTTTTTTCATACAAAAATTGAGGTATCTTGAGTTAAGTGAAAAGGGAAAAATGAACACGCTTCGTGGGAAAAATAAAAAGAGAGTGCTAAGAACACTGACTGAGATTTAGTGTATTTCGTAAGTTGCTGTCAGCTGATGGATGCGTTCTGAGAGTTTAAATTCGTCGTTTTATTGCACCACAATAACTTTTTGTTATTCTACAAAATTTAAAATATCGAATGTAATCAATATAAATAAATAAAAGAATGAGTGTGAAAAATTCATTCCTTGCGATACAAGAAGATATTTTTGTGCCTACAATTAATGTGTCTGTTTTTGGGGAAAAAATATGTTAGTGGAATACCCTAAATTTATAAACACACCAAAATAATCAAAATGAAATGAAGTTTCAATCAAGTTTATAAATCAACCACATCTTTACACGTCCACTCAGGAAGCTTATACAAACGAGACTGCCCTGATTTTTGGGTTATAATCTTTTCATAAAGATTCCATTTAATAGCGGAAAACAACAAAGAAAACAATTAAAATTTATTAGAACATTTTAAATAATTGAGATAAATAATTGAATTCCATGTGAAACAACTGCTTCAGCCAAGAACATGAATTGTGCTATTTTTAATAAAAAAAAAAACACAACTGAAAAGTTTTTGGTAGGCATTTTATAAATGAAAATAATGTCATTATTTATGTGAAAAGTAAAATAAAGTTGCAAAATGATGACTTCACATTTATTATTGTTTCTTCACAATTTGTTTTCTAGGAAATTGACGAATTTGTTTTACTTGATGTTTTGTTTGTAATTTTTCTTACACTTTTTTAAGTCAGTCTCGTTTAATACTGTTGTTAATATTTTCACCAAATCGATCATTTAACAAAAATGGGAATATGGAAGGAGAACTTGATTGCGAATCTTAAAGGAAATTCTATGGCGAACATGCGAACAATTCGATTCGAACAATCGATATCATAAAAATTATGTCTATCTATCCAAAATTCATTATAAAATGACTTACAAAAATATTATTTCTATTCAATTATAAGAAAATCGAACAATTATTTATATTAAAAAGTAGCGAAAAATGTTAACCTGGAAGTAAGAAAAACTATGGTTACAACACAGCCCTTGATATTGAAATGAGAATCCACCTAAGGCTACCGACATGGTGGTTTAAACCGGAACCGGAAGAGTGTAGGCTGGTTTCTTTTCAAGTATGAGTGAATCCCCTTTGATTAACATAGGCACGAATACATGAATTCAAACTGGGCTACATCCAAGGTCAAATTCAGCTTGTAGGCAATTTTAAGCTGTCAGTCTATTTAATAGTTAGTTTATGGTATTTATAATGAAACGAGGAGAATAAAACTTATATCATTCGAAAGATACTGTGCCATAGATGTGCAGAAACCAAAAATCGTGGGTATATGTCGCCATTATAAGGCTGGTAAAATTAAGTTATGAATTCCCCATACAGAAGAGGTAATTTAAAGTGTTTTGGTGACATTCAATTAGTCGCCGCCGACATATTACCATAGTAACGTATTCAAATATAAATCATCTTAGATTAGAACCTGTTTCCAATGGAGCAGCTCATTTACGTAATTTTTCGATATCCAGATGTCGATCTTTACCTTAATAAAAAAAAAAACAAAAATAACGAAAATAAATTCTCTGGTGTCAGGGAGTAAGGGGTTACGTCAAAAAATCCTGTTTTCGGATATTTGTTGGACTTTAGTCCTTTTTTTGATCTCTTTCCTTTGGTCCTATTGGCATAAGTCCAGCGTAACATCTTCCTAAAGGAATTATTTTATATAAAGGGTATAAGTCAGGAAGTTTTTCAAATTGTTTGCTCTACACCCCTAGGAGTGGACTTAAGTTCTTTGTATTTATACCAATTTTATATTTTGAAATAATTAAGTTGCTCCTAAGGGCCTAAGTCATCTTATGCCACATGGAAAAATTTAATAAGATACCTAATACTTTACTTTAATATTTATTTGTATTAATTTAATGTTTCCAAATGTACTTAGGGCCGTTTGCTCATACGACTCTTAACGATTTCAGTTCTACTTAAATACTTATGGGCTACTTTTTTTAGGGTATAAACTGTCACTTAAGTTTATGTGGCACTTAAATTCGCTATGAGTAGAATCGGCAAACGGCCCTTAATGAATTAAACTGAATTATGAATGTAAGCAAAAATTTGTTTTCTCGACTTGAGTCCTTAGAAAAATCTTAACTTTAACAGGTAACAAAGAGATAAATGGCTCTAAGGAGATAAGTCATAAGAAAATCTGGTAAGCACTTATTTGTTGGTCAACAGCCTTTAATCTTATTACAGACAAGTGTTTTGATAATTGTTTTGCATCATTCATTTTTCGCAAAAAGAATATCTGGATTTACAAAAAAATGTTCAATCTTCATTTTGCAGAAAACTACTATTTCTGACTTAACCCCTTTCTACCTGGCACTACTATTGTGGTACGTTTTTTTAGTATTACATTTTACTTACAAAAGGAATGTTCGATTTTCGACCACAAGCGATACTAGTTATTATTATTAGCTAGATTCGTTAAATGGCTGTGTTCAGTGTTCACTGTCATATGAGAATTGTTATCACACCTAAGTTTGTCTGCTTTGATTTTTTTTTATATTAGTTCATAATTTGATTAAACCAAAATCCTACAGCAGCATGAAATCATGTTAAAAAAAATGCTGACATGATTTGGAAAAAAAAACGAGGCTTAAAATAAAATCATAGTAATACGCTAAATTGGTCACACTGCACTTGTGTAACCACCAAATCCTCTCGGATCCGTTCAAATAGTCGGCATTTTTATTCTCGATTTTCGACATTTATCGACCATTTCTTAAGGCCCATTCTAATGCCCAGTGCTTAATGGTTTAATAATCAATCAAAAAGTCAGTCATTTCTGTTTGGGTGAAAACAAAAAATTGCCCTTAGACTAATATGAAGAAAGTCGTAAATCAGTTAAACTCTTTTAAAATAAGATGAACAAGGGAATTTAAAATAAAAAAAAATGTTTTAATGATAATAATTAGCAATTAATTTGCAATCTGGCTGGTGTACTGCTTTGTAAATGTCAATACAATACAACATGTCGGAGAAAACGTTGTAATATATGCGTTTGCACAAGTTCATTACAGTTTTAATAAGCCACAGATTAGCACTAGTTGAGATGTGGGCTAATTTTGCGCTATAAAAATTCTTCTTTCTAAACAGGGTGCCGCGGTTAAGCAAAATAATATTATTCATATACCTACATGAGTTTCTTACATTCTTTTAAAATGCTCTCATTAAAAGGGGCTAGGGGGCTCATTGTAAGACTCTACCAATGTAAAGCTTGTGTTTATGAGTTTGTCATTTAGTCTCTTGGTTAAGTTTGGGATTAAATAGATTAAAAGATAAAATTATTGACCTCCCATCATACAGGTTCGAAACATCCTCAATTCGTATGGCTGAAAATAGTAATTTTTGTTTTTCAAACGGCATCAATTTTGACAGCATGCCACCAAGTTGTTGACTCAGACGACGTTGTTGCCACCCATAAGGAAAAAGCTTGAAAGCATAAAGACTGGAACTCAATTTTAAAGCCTTACAGAAGAACTTGTCATTCCGCTGGTGCAACTCCTTTTGCCTGCGACTCATGTACGGGACTAAACGCAGCTGACATACTGAATCTTTACACAATGGATTTTTGAACAGTTTTGCTGTGGAACTTACTGAAATATTCAATGCAATGGATGTCTCATGGGACTCTGTTTGTGTTGATGTATTTTACTTCGCAACAGATTCAACGGATTCTATGGATTGCGTCCTTGAAGGGGACTTTTGCAACAACTCTGCCTTTGCACTTTTGAACGGCAATATATTATATTACACCATCACAGAGAGACCTGTACAGTAACTAAAACAATTGCGCCTGACAAACAAAAATTCCATGTCCTTCGCAAACTTAGCCTTGAATGTTTTTAAATGCATCTCGCCAGCTTAACTCTTTAAAACCGACTTCCACAATCTATGGGACAGACATAAAAAGGAAACGTATTAAATCTCTTCTCACGCTACTTTGTCTGCACTATATATGCACAGACACACTTGCTGCTCCGCTAATCCCGCGCGCACTTAATGTTAAGATTTACTCATCTCACATCTGAAAGGATTCCATTTATTACAGCCGCCGCCATCACTCACGAGGAGCTTTTTCTACGTCCATTTAGTGATTTATTTTCCGCTGCTATTGCCACGATTCTAGTAAATTTCTCTGTGCGTTGTCGTCTCCTCACCGTTATTCGCCTCAAATGGGGCACAACCCATATAAGGCCATCATTCAAGTTGCACCATTATCTAGCAAGAACGGTAATTGGGGCGTTCGCTCTCATACAAAAACTGTACGCTGCATAGAATGTCCTTTCATTCCCCCCACGCCCGGGGATGACCCAAAGCGAACAAACACCAACCGAATGAGCGCATTGTTGGGCGACAACAATTACAACCCACCAAATGTTCGCCCGCCGCGCCATTCCAGCATCGTCGTCGTCGTCGCCGTCACCATCATCATCATCGTCGTTTTGCCCTAATGTTGGAGAATGCAGTACTTGTATACGAACGCGATGCTAGGATAAGGGATTCATCTAGACTGCCATTCTTCTATTTACCCCTTGGACTGACCTGAAGAACATTTCCAGAGGGCTGCGATTGCACCGTGGTGAACGAGAAACGGGACAAAAGGTGCATTGCAATAGTGTCATAACCTCGATGTTATGGTTGGCAGGGATGTGCCGTGTGCGCCCTCTGTGTGACAGGATTCAGTTTTTATTGGTTCCGCGAAGTGTTTATCCCATGTCCTTTTTGCTGATTCGGGTGCATGCGGAATGTCCTACAGTATTTTAATGATATTCGTAAAACGGGCTCAGAATTACAAGATTTACGATCTTGCTTATTACCCGGCACTGTGTGAGACAAATAGCGTTTCTCCGTGAAATGTTTATTGTTATGACCCTACCCGGGTGTGTGTTGGGGAATGTTAGCCGTCGCGTGCTTCCGGAAAGAAATGCACTAGTCATCTTCTTTTATTCGGGTCGTTAAATGATTTTCTTGGCAAAATGTGACGTCTCCGGTGAGGAGTTTTATTTTACCAGCTGCGCGATTAAGGGGATTAGTTTTGACTTGGGGTAGCTTTTTTTATGGATCTGTAGATTATTGTTAGACTGGAAAATCTATCTTTCGTTGATCCTAGTGATGGCGTCAAAATTCTTAAAATTATTTAAGCGAGAAACTACACTTGCCAACCGCTGTTTCAATAGGCACAAATGGAACTTAGTACCAAAGCCCTTGCAAGAGCTATGATAGTTCTAAGAAAACACTATGTAAGACCCTTATTATTGTCGCTCTAAGCACATACTTGACGATGAACCCTATCGAGGGCTTGTAAGGGTCAAGACTTCTTTCCTAAAACTGATGGCAATTAACTGAATATTTAAGACACTTATGTTTCTATCCTCTGAAATATGTTCCATGTTCAACTACCAAATCATCACACTTTTCATCTCAACCACAATGTGAGCCCTTATAACAAAAAATCGACCGTAAATACAACACAAAGAAATAACTTTTTCCAAATAAATATTCTGACAAGAAAACTCATCCAACAAATCCCTTCGATAAAAAGATAACTCTTGTGGGTTTGGGAAGGAGATCCCCCTAGCTCAGCAAACTATAAAATGTGTCACCGCGAAATTTGCCCACACCATTCAGAATTCATTTCAGCGACGGAAACTTTTCCATTTCATTAGTTTCGTCGCGAAGCGAACTACAAATGTCATCGTTGCCGCCAACTGTCAGAACAGACATAGACAGATGAAATTTAGAAAATGGTATGTATAGCACGCCTCGTAGACTGTGGTTATATAGAGCAGCAATAAGCGAAAGAAAGTCTTCCACCATTATTTCACATCACCGCGTCCTGCTGCCAAACAAACTTGAACTTGAAGAAGCCCCCCAGCGCACTGCCACTGCCATCGAGAGCATCCAGCAGAAGCTACAACAGTAGATACAAAGTTTTCCCATTCAAGTTGGTATTAATTTCAAGTTAATTTCTCCACTAGGGCGGCGCGGTGTGAGTAAGCCACAAACGCGCGCTGCCGCCGGTTCTAATGAAAATTCAGCAAATTGATTGACATTGTAATAACTGACTTCCACCATAATTTGATACTTTTCCCAGCGCTGTCGCTGGCTGGCTGCGATGTTCCCATTCATTGCCGATGGATAGGTGGGAAATGGGATTCCTCTTCCAGTCGCATTGAGTGTGGGTTTGGCGCAAATTTTGACTTGCAACCGATAATTATTATTGTAGGGAGAGATTAAATATGGACCCAAGTCGGGTATTTGTCCTTTCGGGAGGTCGGGAGGTACCTGCACAGATGCTGATGGATGAAACTTTCTGAAAGAAAATAGATTTGCATTCAGCGCAGAGGCGGTGAACTTTTAATAGGTTCCTTCTGATTGGTCTAATTGTTACTCCGCAGAGAGATCAATAGCTGGAACTACCAAGGAGGTAGGATTTTTTTTGGTTTGCATTAACCGCAAAATAATTAGGCAACCATCTTCGACTTTAGAAGAGAGTTTGCTCGAAGACTGCGGTTCGAAGAACAGGGCAACAGCAATTTCACCGCTTCCAAAATAGGGATTGCCGATCATATTTGGCTTTTAAGCTTCTCTTGGGACAAGCTTTAACAAGGTTAAGGAGGAAGATGAGCTCGTTCTTTACTTTCTCTGCAAAAGAAATAAAAAGGCGACAATAGTGGATGCACAAGAGAGCTTGGCTTTGCGTCTAATGACAACAAACGATTACAAAAGGCGAGTTGATGGAGTAATAAACAAATATAATTCAGCTGGGTTGACAATTCTTATCCGCGGGTTTGACAGTCATTTCCAATCATTAGTATACATTAATACTAAATACTAACGTAATAAAAAACGATTTCTGATTTTAGTAGTCCACCCTTACAATTGTATCCGTTAAATAACGGAAAGACATATTTTAGATTTAAGTCCATTTAAGCGTTTTTCTTACAATACCTAAATAAATATATTAAAAAAAATAAAATAATTTGTTTTAATTTTCTCAAACAGGAAAGTGACGGAGTTGATGATAAATTCGACAAATAAAACTTTGCAATTTTAAATTAGGATGTGACATTCTTGAAGCATTCCAAAAAATTTAATATAAGGCTTTCTTGCTCTTATTTGAATTTTTGAAAGTTTATTTCATTATTTTTACAGCTGATAGGCAGGTAAAAAATAAGTGATGTTGAGCTTAATTTAAGCTTTCTTTATTGCGTTCGGCGTTACTAATAATCAATACACTAATGTCGACGATTAGCTAGTTGCCAGCTTTAGTAAAAATGTACAGCATTAGTGAAACTGTACCAATAAGCAATTAGAACTCAACATTTGCTAGAACATTCTTAGAATCTATTACATTTTTTGTCATCGCAGAACTCAAATTTCATAATTTGTTTTCGTGAAAAACAAGGTCAATGTTTTTTTTTTTCAGAACGAGGATTTTATTCTAAGTAAATCGCAAATTTATTTGCCCAACAGATATCTTTTAAAGGTCTTTTGAAGCTTATTATAAGCAAAAAAACAAAACACAAAATAGGAAATGCCTAAAATATCCGCTGATCTGTCAAATATCACATGCAAATCAGTGATGCCTTCTCGTTCGATCGGACACAATTTTTGCTACTTTTTATAGTACACTTTCCTTTGTTTTCTAAAACTTCACGATATATTTATGAGTGAATTTGTATCGGAACACAGTTTGTAATGCTGATTATGCAAATTGAAGCTTATTGATCTTAAGATTGAATGGTTAGCAAGTGAATATTTTTGAAAAAAATAAATAATAGCCGGCTATTTTGTTTAGAATAAATTATGAACTCACGTACGATGCCAAAAGCGTTTTAAGGACCTATCGCTTCCGTTTTTGAATTTCAATCTGCCTCGCTGCTTGGCTTGCACTTGTAAAATCTTGTAATGATCTTTTAAAAAGTGTATAACTCATTCGGGAAACTTAGAAAGCGACAAAATATTTAATTCATTCAGAAAAATATAAACCCGCGGACATTTTACTACATGAAAACTGTCATGCGTACTCCTCTATGAATTCACACTAAATAAAACAGAGTTATGTTTATCTTCAATTCGCACATACTAGCTGTTATTCCTCCAGAAGTTCCTAAATTTATTATTTCGCGGGGATTTTGCTGAATGCTGACAATTCTTATATCTATATTTTCGCGAAGTCAACCTTTTCACACCAACAACTGATTCATTAGAAATTCTAATTTTCTGGGAACAAACTCCATTTGGTTGCAGCGCAATATCTACCTGAGCCGCATAAGGTACTGAGAGTTCTAGAAAAATGTAGGTATTCGGGTATGAACTGTCCAATCTTAAGTGAACCGATATTTTATTCTCTCAAGAAAGTCTAAACTCATATCAAATTAATTTTTTACTACGTATGCATTCGTAACTTGCAAACTATTAAAAAAGGACAACCAATCAAAAAGCAAGCGCTAGCGGTTAAAAAAGATTTCAAACATTTCATTTAATGAAAATATTCGAAATATATATTAAAAGTGTTTGGAAATAAAACAAAAATGCAATATTTTTCAATTTTGTGCATGCAATTTTAAAAATTTGTCTTTGCTAAACATAAAAACAACTTGCATTGTTGTATTCCAACGAATAAAGTCCGAAAACATCTACAATTTACTAAAATTAGTTAATAATTGAAAACTTTCAGGCTTAACAAAATTGTATTTAAATTCGCTCCTATTACGAAATTCCATACCACCATTTTTGGTGGTTGGGCAACACTCCTCTTGAAAATGACACTTTGGGAGGATTTCTTTAGCTAATGCCCGAGATAAACATGGGTTTCTGAACATTAACATTTAACCCTACAGTTAGCGATAGTCTGGCAACTATATTTGTTTATTGGTAAAGGGATTTTGGAAAGTGTGGAGTCTTTGCTCAAACTGCCAGACTAAAGTTGATTATTGGTAAGGCCGGATATGTTTAAGAATAAAGAAGCTTATTTTGAGTTTACAACAATTAAAAATCAAGTTGTTGCATTCTTCGAATGAAATGACTTTAGGCTTAATTTAAGCTTACACGTTCTTAATACTGTTGTAGAACAAACTTAAAATGAGAATTGAAGGTTAGTCAAGAACCATGCTCAAAGTATGATTTCTGTGGATCACAAATTTCCGGCCTTAACAGACATTCGTCAAAAGATAGGCTTGATCTGACACTGATTATCTTCATTTTATCCCGCTTTTTCCCTGAGTGATAGTGTCAATTACGATCAATCTGTGGTTTAAGTGTGCCTGTCTTTAGTGGAAAGACACCTTATGTAGCTGACTCGATCTATACACATTCGGCACCTTTGAAATTACGAGTGCCCTTATCCCGGATCTCCAGCTTTCAGTATAACATGGAAATTATTGACATTTAAAATTGGTTAACCTTCGCATTGTCTACAATGAAAGCAACTTGTATTTTTAAACAACTACCCTGGTTGGAGTTATGGCTACTTTCAACAGCTCCCCTAGCTCATCCGTTACCAAAGTTTGTAAACAATTGACGGTTCCATAAATAAGCAGCAACAAAATAAACACCTGCACTCCTCTGTTCGATTCAACACTCTCTGACACAGCCATCATCGCTTGGGCAAGAATGACGCTGACTGCAGTCAGTGTGACCGTTTCAGAACTCTGAAAAGTCGCAAGACGAAGGGCCAATGAGAAAAAAAAGACATTTCTGAATTTTGGAACGATATTTGACAGGTATTGGTGTGATAGGCAACTGCGTTACATTTAAAAGGTTTTTATTGGGCCTTTGAACAATTTAGCAAAAAAATGTGTCAAACTCTGGAAAAAATTGGCAAAATTCAACTTTAGTCGCAAAACGGTCACGCTGATTGCAACAATTTCAACCAAAGTGTTTGTTTAGAAACAAAATGCTGCTCTTTGTCACAGCAATATCTGCCACAATGCTGGTACTGTATAAGAGCAACACCCACAGGAGCCATTTGGTCCCAATATTTGTAGTAACCAGAAGATGACCGGGACATATAGTATTCCTTCCTCTGGAGTACCGATAAACTAGTAAATTTACCCCTCGACTGGCTTTGCTTCAAGACATAGCCCTCATGGTTTTCTCTTCCGCCTGCAACTACTCGTACTTCGCATCCTTTCCGCTGCATCTTCTCCCCGCCCACATGACAAAGTGTCACTATACTTGGCAAGCAACTTTCGCCGTATAATTTAAATTTTCTATTTTCCACCTTTTAATTATTTAGCATAAAGTCGAAATGCATTATTATACTAGGCGAATATTCACGAGATGTCATTTTACGTATTCATGAACTCATCTTTCAAAGGACGACTTAAGCTATGTGCACGAGTACGAACCATTGGTATATAAAATATACAACAGCCGGGCCAAGGGACTACAGGAAGCGGAACTCCAAAGTTCGATGGTGTTATATTGTAACTTACGGTACAGAGTGTCGGCGTACGGGCAACACCACCAGAAGACATCAGGCGGTCGAAGCGAGCTTCTCTGTCTGTGCGACGAGAATGCCAAATGAATATGCAAATGCATTTGGCGTGTTCTATATGAAAATTATTTTCCATTTTCTTTTCTTTCTTTCGGTTGTGTTCTTTTTTTCGTTTTTTTTTTTTAATTTTTCCTTCTGAGCTGTCGTTCTACTGCACAATAAGTCTCTCTCTGTGCCATACCCACGGTCATTGTATGCAGTGACCCCTGAAGAAAAGAAAATATTGAAAGGCTTCCTCTGGATTGCGTCCTGGTGCAAATAAAATCATTTCATTGGGATGCAGCTGCAAGTCCATTGTTGGGCCATCGGCTGAATTTGTGCTCGACGGCGGCCGGCCAGCACTCAGTTCTGACAGTGAAATATTCATAATCGGATTAATGAAGCATCATGTCCTCTTTGGATGTTTTTATTTTATTTTTTTAGTGCTCCCTGACCCTGCTCCTTCTATGGCCTTTGTATGTTGTAGCTGTTCAGCCCTCTTTACATTTTGCTTTTTAATGAGAGCTTACAGCGGGGGAGAGTGAAAGAGACGCCTAAGTAATTGCAATTAATGGCGGAACGAGTGGTCAGTTAGTGGGATTTTATAACACTAAGTGTGGGTGGATGGGTGGGGTGGCTGGACTGAACTCAGACTCGGACTCAGACTGTCAGTCAGTGCGGTTGGAGTCGATAATTACGTCCTTTGGGGAATTTGATACTTTTGTAGGGTTTTAATATGCGAACGGCGTGGTCGAATGTGTAGTGTGAAATTCAGGTGCGTGTCGGATTATTTATGTTTTAATGAGCGATTTTGAATCAAGGGCTTTGACAATTGAAGGCGAGAAAGATGGCGGTGTGTATATGGGTTGGTGGAGGGATTGTATTGATTTTGCAGGAACTATAAATTGGCAAAATGAACGTCGCATTAAAGAGTTTCATTTGTTTATAAACACATACTTACACTCAGGGGAAAAATGAAACTAAAATGTAAAATGTTCTATTTGATTTCACTTTGAATAAACTTTAATAAAGAATATTCCTTTTCACGTTAACACATATTTGATTCAAATACGCAATGTAATTTTCAATTAAGTCAAGGTAGATTCAAAGTGAAACGTATTCACTTTTACATTTAAGCATGATTCCACGTCAAATCAAGGTGCATACGTGGTTAGATCAAATTAAAAATATATGCATTTAGAGTAGGGAAACCCTTTGAATTAATGTTATGCCACTTTGATGTAAAAAATTTCGTTGTCGATGCTAAATCATTCCGAAAAATATTTAAATCAAAGTGGTTTTCTTTGATTTTACGTTGTTTTTTCTCTGGGTGTAGGGGGGCTGAGCTAGCACAATTTAAAGCGGATGCAAAGGACCTTTTTTTCTTCATATACAAAGAAATATTTACCTCAATTTCATACACAAACCCTTCTCCAAGGTCTAAGGATAAAATTCAGGGTCCTATCCAAACCCCCAGGATGGTAAAGTTAAACGCTGTAGATAGATCACTCTAAAGACGTATTCCGACGAAGCCCACGAATTGTTAAGAAACTTTTTAATCAAGTCAAGCTTACAAAAAGGGAACCATTTACAGATCTGCTTTCGAGGAATTGAACTCATTATGCCGTTCTGTAGTCGGTCCTTCCAGAAAACCATGTGGAAATACTTCAGACTTGCCATTTGCAATACGACTTTCATAATCACTCGTAAGATATCATTTAAAATTTGGAGTCCTAATGAACAAGACTAACGACTAACCGACGGTGGATTATACCGATGTCTGTAATGACATAATGTCAGGCAAACTTTCCTCCACCAAGTAGATACACGTCATCCCGTTTACACATCACCAGTCATCGACCGCTTTAAAGTCCGTTTCAGCCACACTGATGCTGATTAGTCTGACGACCTGTTGATTTTTGTAAGCACAATCTTTACAATCGGCATGCAGAAAACCGGTCTGGGCTATGCGAAGAAGACTGGTGAACCTTAAACATATCTCCATCAAATTAATTAACTCATTGTAACTTTAACATACCCGTCACCATCCTTGATAAGAGGCTTAATTGAAACTCACAAAAAAAGACGGCTACCGATCGTTTCAATTCTCCAAAATAATAGTTTATAGAAATTGACAAATTAATGCTACGAGCATAGAGCAAAATAAACAAAGCGTTGCTTGGTTGATCGTTTTTAGCGACTGAGATGCGTGAGTGATCTTCCACCCGCCGAAAGATAATAATCGCTTAAGACGGAGGAGAATATTGAACTGAAGAAACTCCAAATTCGAGCTGGGGAACATTTACTCAGTTGGGTACAGAATTCTGTGCGTCTAGAAGTGGAAAACCGCTTTGGAATGTCGTTTGAGCAAGATTGAACCACTCTCCATGTTGCTGATGCCGCAACGAAATTTCTTTGAGACGTTTTTGGAAAAGTTATCGTGACTTGGCGGATTTTAGGGTTTAAATATTTGAAAATGTGCCAAAATTGGATAGAAGAAGGTACACCATTCGCGAACCTGCTTCGCATTCGAAGCATGACGCTTGGTCAAAGTCACAACATTATGTTCTCAAATAAAATACCGCCCTTCGATGCTAAGATTCGGGTTTCAATCCTTTTTTTTCCCGATCCAAGTTATTGTGACCGAGGAATTATTTTCCTTCACTCAATTTACTGGAGGCCTTATGTCGATTAGTGTCGTGCTGAACATAATTTTCTTAAAAAGTGTTAAAAAATAAAAAAAAAACCCCTAATCAGTAAAGGAGAATTTACTCGACTGAACGCTGTCACAAAAGAGTAGGTAGCTTAAACGATTCGCCAAGTGAGCGCACCCTTAAATTTGCGATTATTTTTTTTTGTAAGAAATCAGAACGAACGCCCCCATGTCGATTTCATTTAAATAATGTGGCTTAAACGTCTAACTTGTGCGAAATGGCTCGACTCAAAAATTTCTCCAGAACAACGCTACTCACATCCTCAAACTAGGACAATTGCGAAATTACGAAAATATCCTAACAATGCGCGATCTCCAACCGAATCTAGTCAGTATGGGTGAGTTGGTCAGCAGCCCATTTGTTCAGTCAAAAATAGAATTTTTCGATGACCATAGACTGAATTGAATAAATTCCTTTTCTTGTTACCTATTCAGGAGATTTTAAGAAAACGCTTCTTTTACCAATCCCCAGTACACAGCACCTGGGTTGCAAAATTTCCAACTTCCATTAAGGATTCATTAGGCAACCATCATCTGATGAGCCAGACGATAAGGAATTATTAATAAGAGCCATCTTTGCCCGACCTTCATCCTCCGCTGGGCTGGAAGCACAAACGACAACAACAAACAACCGCACACAGAATCGTCCTTTCTACACACCCATACCACATCGCATCGCACACTTGCATACCTACGTATTATTGTTGCCAACATAATTCACCTTGAATTTTCCCCACCAATAAGTACAGTGGAATGTCGCCCAGTCAACCGTATATCCTTGAAAAATCGCAAAAGGATATAGTAACACGATGGCGCGCAAAGTCGTGCGGGTGAATGTTGGCGGAGCTCGCGATAGAGCACCCTGAAATGGTGAATGAAAAAGCACTCAGTGCGTCTCCCCGCATGACTCGTCAACATATTGATTTTTCAAACAAGAACTCCAGCATTGTGACTGTCGTAGCTGGCTCCATCTGGCGGGAAATTCGAAGCTAACTCAAGACCTGCGCTGAAGCGCGGTTGTGTGCAGACCATTCGAGGAAGCACGGTTTGTGAGTGCGTGCCCGAGATATATAATTTCTGCAAACTCACAAGAAGCACGTTGTCCTCTCGGCTTGAATTAATTTACGAGACAATCTTGCGGGAGGGCGGCAATGTATATTGATGCTCGGGTTGGTTGTGTAGGGGGAAATTCACACGAATGGGAAAAGGAGTGCAGCGGCAAGGTTTCTTTTTTACACTAGCAGGATGAAAAAAAAAATCAACAGAGAAGAGGAGATGGAAGAAGAAATTGTCAATATTGACGCACGGTTTGAATTGTAGGTATTTGACCGTAGAGTGAAAACGGTGCCAATTAGCCAGTTATCTTTATAATCCTGTAGGTGAATGAGTGGGCTGTTACTTTATCGATTGGAGTTTGCAATTTTTTTCCTTTCGGGGAATTATAAATGTTTTATGAAGTTGGAGAAAGTTTTCAGTTACTTTTTTGTTGGATTGGAATCATTGGCAGTGCCACAAGATGCCAATTACAAAGGCCTTGGATTTGTGGTGGTGGAAGGAAATTATTCAACTTTTTTAATTTTGAAAATATGAAGTTGTTGTTCACATGGAAGAGAATTCATTTTAGGGAGGTGTTTCGAGGGACTTTATAAATAGGACGTAGGGACTGAAATTTGTATAAATTTCATCAGCTGGAACGTGAATTGAAGGAGGTGTGCATAGAATCGACTGTCAAAATGTTCGCTTAAAAGAGCCTGAACATGAGTTAGAGTAAAAATTTGGAAAAGCTAAAGCTGCGAGAGCGTTTATAAACGAAATTTGTCTTCTAGCAAAAGCAAAACAAGTGAGATCTCGAAAAGAGTTACTAACATTTTCAAAGAATTTTTACGAAAGTTGGCAATTTTCAGAGGACCCTTTTAAATTTTTAAATGGGATTCCGAGTCCAGGAGAAACACATTTCATCGAACTTTAAGTCAATGCCTAACGAAAATCTGCATCAACTTTCGTCAACAGAGGACGACAGTACGTACCAAAGACAGCTGATATAAGTTCCTGGGCAGAATATGAGAGAAGTGTCCTGAGTATCGTAGGGTGGGATACTTTCGACGATGGGCATGGGGCACTTTTGACTTTCGCTATTACAGAAAACAGTTAATTTTTAAATAAATTGTTTGATGGCAACTCGTGCCGCAATGTTCTCTCAGATTGTACATGAACTATGACAGTTCTTCTTCAGCAGTTATGGTAGTTAGACCGGTTTTTAATTTGTTCAGTGATATTTTGCAATTTTTCCTGTACGCTAGGTAAGTGATATTTAATTGCTTCTTATGGGAATTCTTTGCTTGTGAGTGTCAAATGTTTGGATTTATAATGTATTTAAGTTATTTATAACATTTAATTAAATTAATTTTATAAGTTTTGTGAAGAACAATAAAGTTTACTTAAGCAAAGGATGGGACACTTTCGCCAAAAGGCCATGGCCAGAACACCCAGCTGCAACGTCAAGATACTCTCACCTTATCGTTTTTAAGGACGTTAATCTGGGACGATACAACGTGCAATGATTTGTTTTTAACAAATCCATTTATTTTACCTTTATTATTTACTTAACAAGTTTGTTTTCTTAAAACGAATGTGATTTCAATTATATTTTTTTAATTTAATTTTAAAATTAATTTCTTACCTTATTTATTTTGCATGCTTATAGATTTAAGATTTGTTTAACAATTTAAATACAAACAATACGTTCCTACTTATTGATTCTGAATTCATTGCGTCATTTAAACTCACGTCGCAAGTGCCCCACCCGGATGACGATTGTGCCCCACGATGGGACAGATTCGCCTTTTTAAGGCAGTTTTAAATTTTATTTTTTGTTTTAAATTATAAGGGTGAAGTTAACTTTTAAGAAATTATGCATTCTTTTAGTGAAATAATCATAGCTTGAAATAAAATATAAAAGATTTCAAATATTTATTTGCGAAAGTTATTTCAAATCTGCGAAAAAGGAGTTGAATTTGCCTCACCCTACCCTACGATTTCTTCTAAAAATTGATAAATGTTGACAAGTCAAAACTACATAATATTGGGTCGTATTTCGTATCCCCTAGTGTAGTGCTAGAGAAACTCCTACAAGTCACTTCTGTTTAAGGTTGGCTAGAGAATAGAATAACTATTGATGTCCCCTATGCCTTGGCTCGAATCAGCGACATTAAGGTCACAAGCAATAACACTACCATTCTCATCTCAAAAAAAAAAGAAAAGAAATAAAAGATCACGCGACATTTGCACGATACCTTGTTTCTGTTGCAAAATTTGATAACGCATCGGCACTGAAATGTATGACGTCTTATATTGTAAATTAGTAATTTCTTATCTTGTGACGTATCTGCGAAGGGTAGGAGAAAGTGTAAAGTACTTGTGACAGAATTTTTGATAGTAAGTAACGCCATGCATAGTTTTCTTCTTTTGACTATGTATATTGTTACGTTTATGAAAAGAACTGAAAACAAAAGAAGTAGTCTCATATTTGATTCATTGATAATTACCACCTGAATGCGACGTTATGACGCGACGCGCCTGGTGGCGATGCCAGAAGCAATAGCGACGAAGTCATGCGGCTCAGAAAAAGGCAACTAGGGCCGAGAAAAAACGTCCTATTTGTTTCAATAGTTAACAGCTATTATTACCAATCGCTGCTTATATGGAAATTGTAAAAGATCCTTCTCATCTCCGAGGCGAAGCTGTGGAACCTGTTAAAATTGGATGGAAAAACACTTTGTTGTTTGGGCGAAAAATTCTTCATGCTGGCATTAAAGTTTGTATCGTTATAGGGTTTGAAGGCAACAGACTATATGGGCCTTGCCTTGGGTCTGAAGAATTTTCAACCCGCTTTCAAACAGAAATAGCGCCAAACCGTTTTACCATATTATAGAGACCTTGCGCTTATGTGAAGGCGACATACCCCACTGGACACATCAGTGGCAAAAACTAGAGCTGTCTGTAGAGCCATGCTGATTCACCACAGACTGTAGCCCCATCAAATGTAAAGAAGAGTAACGAGCAGCCCTAACAGCAAGGATTTAACGTCCCTAAGAGATTTCAACAATTAACGACCGCCGACTACTAACCCATTTTCTAATTACAAAACAAAATGGCTGGCTGTGTTCTCTTTTAAATATTCCAACCCCCTAATAGTGCACTTCTTAAATATCCTTCAACTCATTTGCTCAAATTGCCCCTAAAAATAATAGCGCAACATTATTCCACTATTTGTCAGCAGCGCTATATACACATGGGGTGTACACCAACATCAGTTGGCCGCCGCGCCACTGCCCATGGACAACACCGACACCGAAACGTATAAAACTTTAAATATGGCGTCGGCCAACTTTAATGAATCCGACCATTTAATAAATGTACAAAGGATAATAAAACAGGAAGGAGAACCTGGAGCCACAATGCAACAACACCGACACCGGGCCAATTCATTTACTATACGCCGGCTAACATCCCCCACCCCGTATAGAGAAATGCTGTTCGCTAAACTCTATTTTTAGAGATGGCATGGGTGGCAATGGGGCTATAGGAATGGCACATCTTCGCCATGGGTGAGAGAATAAATTTCACTAAACGAACCGAAGGACCAAGCCGAACGATTATTCTAAAAGGACGAAAATGTTCATTAGGCGTAAATAATTGACGACGCGATGGTGGCGACAACAACGACTGCGATGTGTCTTTGCTTTTAATGACTTTGCGGTTGGCATTGTGGCACTGATGGTTGTGGGGAAGGCAACAAGGCTTGTGTTTAGCGAGACTATGCATTATACCGGATTCGCTGGTGATTGCCAAGGAATGGCCAGAGAGTGGAGAAAAAATTAAATCCCGCATCTTCTCTAATAGGCCATAAATGTGTTTGGATAATTGCTCGGTGGCTGTTTAAGAAGATATTGCAGATGGGTTGGCCGGTCGCGGTTGAATTTCATGTCGCCACGAATGAAGGAGTTGTGGAGAAGGAGAAGTTGTGCATAATTGCCTTATAGATTGGTGAGCGTGGAGAGTCATCTTGGAGTGCATGAGGTACCACCACCCGTGGATACATTTAAATGGGTAAGTGAGGCACAGAGCCACCATTGGTTCGACGTTCTTTGGCTGTGCCGGATTCTTTCCATCTAAAACCAGTCTGAAAATTGGTGGCCGCGATTTGTATGAGGCATATTGAAATTGACTAGGAATAGGCCAAGGATTGACGAATTTCAATCATTTTGGTAACGTATCCTTTCTTTTGTTTCTTTCAATTGGGTAGATAATGTTAAGGAGTTCATATACGGAGTTCATATACCTCTAAGTAAGCATTAACTCTTCCTGTGACTGCGGTTTGGCAAAATATTTTGGATTCAGAGCCTTGATAAACGAAACAGCAAAGAAGAACTGGGTATGTACTAAAAACATGCAGCAAGATGGACCCACGAAACTTCCCCGTCCCAAGAAGGGTGTATATTGCCAAAAAGAGTCCAATTAGTTCGACTACGACAGCTTATGAACACATCGAACGAAGGGACAGGAATTCTTCAGCCAACAAGATCTAAGAGATCGAGTTCGAGCTAACAGCCCACATTCGATTGACAGGAGAAAAATAACTCGACACCGATATTTAAAGAATCACTATTAGGGTGAGGCTTTTACATGTTAAACCATAGTAGGCGTCTGCGATGTAAGTCTAAGAGGTAAGAGACCTTGAATTTGCAATACTTTTGACTTTAGTGAGAAACGCTAAAACTAATCGTTGGGTAATTTTCTCCACGCCGACTTCTCAACTCTGACAATGCGCTCCCAAAAGTCTTTCCAAAAAGCCTCCACAGCGGAGCTGCCGTTTGGCCAATTAAGGTGCCAAATGGCTCCTTTTTGAGCTTCAACACCCGTAGACCGCACTTTTTTAAAAACTACCAAAATTTTCCTTTTCAGTTTAAGTAAGATTTTATTCTTTATTATTTTTACAATGAAAACATTTTCAGCGACAAGACTGCTGAGGGCTCGCTCCACGGTAAACCATGACCTTATGTGATAATTGGACAAAAACCCCCTGGATTTTTCTTCAGTTAAACAAAGGCCCTTTTGAAGATTTCTCAAACGTAGCTACGTAGCTGCACTGTCAAAACATATTACGTTAGGTGCTGTAAGTCGTCGTTCAACTTTCCCTGCTGAGATGGCAAGTTAGCTCCAAAATGTACCGCACTTAACGATTGACATCATTATGTAGGATTTTCTCGTTTATTTTTTGAGTCGTAAGTGTATTACGGTCCTGTGAAGATGAGACCAGTGACATTTCATGGTAATAAGAATACAATACTGTCTCGGGGTAGTAGGTCTTTCACAAATGGGGTAATGACATCACGAACCAAACGTGGCACAGTATAGGTTGTTGCACTCAAAAGACGTTTCCTACAAATCTACCGGGTGGAGGATGCAATCCATTGATGTGCGCAATTTAACTTTTACTTTTTTCGCCTCAACAAGCAGCGCCATCTTTGACGTCGACCTTGTTGCAACATTGATTTCACTAGCCAGAAGTAAACCTTTTGGCGGATGTTGAATTCAACTTGGTCCGGAAAGCCGAAACACCGAGTTTACAAACGAAACTGTCAGCAGGATTCAGGGAGCCAGGATAATGCTGTCGTTAAGTAATTCTACAGCCCACTCGATAAAGCAGACTACCGTTCCTGGTGTAATAAGCATCACCAAGACTTCGAACCGCACTTATATAAAAAAATCCGTTCAAAAAATTCGTATGGGGCTAAAATTCCCCCCAAAACCATTTCACCGTTTTTTTTTTTTTTATTTTCTGTCAAAGTTCGCAAAGACCTTTCGCTCTGACCCGCATTGACTAGCTAGGAAATTAAGTTCCAGTAATTTTCCACCTCAATTAAAAATAATTTCCAACATATTATCCCTACCTGGATACAAGCACCTGCAGTGCGCAACATTTTTCCCTGTCATTCTCTGGTGGACTCTGACATTCCGGTGAATACGTATCCACACACATTCCGACAAACCCCCGGTATCAATTCAATGAAACACAAACAATACCAGTCATTCGACCTCGGACTAGTTAATCATTTTTATTGACTACGCGCGTTTGGTGTTCCAAACAAAAACAACAAAAAAAATCACCCCCACACACGCACTCACAACGCTTGGAATTTTATCAGCCACCCCAAGAGAAAACAAAGAAAAAAAAACAACTCATCATCTCTTCCTGTCAGAATTTACACAATGTCCCGTTGTTATTCGGGGTTTTGCACTTGTCATCCATGATAAAAACGAACGCGGGCGCAACAAATAGACAACAACAGCGCGGATGCCGAAAGGATCACAAAAAGAATTGCCGGTATCAGGCGAGAGGAATTCGCACGAACAATTCCATTCAAACAATATTGCGCAATTTTATTTCCGATGATCCCCATGCTTTTTACATTTTCAATCTTTTAGTCCCGCTTTTTGTATTCCTCTATTCGGCATTTTGTCCCGGCCAACCCATACTACTACACCACTGCACAGCACAATACCGGACTTTTTCATTCAATTATTTTTCTGCGCCCGCCAGATGTCAGCTTAGATTGGCTTCATTGATTGGATGCAAAAGATGTGTCCGTGTGTTGGTGGCAGTGGGTGGGGTTTGTATTTTTCTTTCCAGTATACCTTTTGTTTTCGATAATATATTCATTTGTTAGTTTTTTCCGGATTTTCTTCCCCCCTGTAGGTTTTTTTCTGTTCATATTGCTGCAGCTCTCGTGTATGTTTGTACGGCAAAGTGCCTCTTGGCATACGTACGAGTATAATACCATCCACACGGTTGCGTTCGAAGAACGAACGCTGGCTGCTGGGCAATGGGTGGCTGGCGCTGGATGAATGAACAATTTTTGTGGTTAATTAAAACCGGCAGAGGGAGGTGGAGGGCATATGGAAAAAGTATTCGAAAACCATTGCGAAATGTATAGGACTGCACTGTCGAATGCGACATGTCATGAGAATACTGTCAATTGTCCTTGTGATGGAGTCGCTACAGGGTTTTTGTTTTTTGTTATTCAATTATTTTTAATGTAATGAACATTGTTTTGGACAGGGATGTGTTTTTCTAGTATCGACCAACAAAAAAAAATGAACACAAATTAGAAGAAAAATACAACAATGAGATTTAACGGTGGCTAGGATTTTATTGCAGGTGGGGTTGCCGCGTTAACCGAAACTATGTCACAGTAGAATAATTGAATTGACGTTTGTGTAGATGTGATTGACGTATGAGGGTTTTTTGGTACCTCCATACCAATTAGTGCAAAGTTGTGAACTACGTTTTCGAAAAAAGTGTAAAAAAAACCCTGAGCTTTAATGAAATGGAACGGATGTCTTCATTCATTTTGAGTGCCAAATTATTCAAGAATAATATTTGGTTTCCATTGTTTAAAGCGACTTGGAGAATGATATTTAGCGGCGAGGTCTACGATCTTTGTAGCAACATCGACCTGTCTGAAAAGAACGCCTCAGTCTTCGAAGGACATTTTGAACGGATGGACACAAACGCTACGAAAGTCTTCGAGTCCAACCCGGGGGAACAACGAATTAAATGAAGACCGCGGTCAAGGTGGTGCGCACAAGTGAAAAGGGACCTCAAATAACCTCGAGACTGCAAACGGATGCAGTCAGACAAAGACCAAGCTTACAGGAGAGGATTAGTCCCAGGTCCTGCCCTTACTGCAGAGCCACCTTAGATATTAGGTAATTAAGTTCATAATCGAATTCTCAAGGAAAACGAGCTATTTAAACAACCTCTCGCAAACGTCTGACAAACTTCCGAGAGTATAACTGTCATGAAGTAGCCGTTTGGACTCGGTATAAAATTGTGGATCCCTTACATTCGTCCCGAAAATGTAAAACTCACACCAAACGAATGGTTGTGAGAAGCTAGCCCTAGGGTCCCTATACGGACCTGTTGCGCCAACTATTTATTTATTTATTTAAACAACCTTTTAGTGACATCTCAATAAATGTAAAATCAGTCTGTCCGTACTGTGAAGCTCTACAAAATGGGGTGGCACAGGGATGGACTGCTTTATTTCGACTTTTGTTGAATGGGCTTCCAGGTTTTCCGGTCTTCCTTGAATGCAGACTTTTAGTATCAAGAAAAAGCTTTAACAGCTGACATTAAGTGACTCTTCGACTCTTCAAAAATGTAAGCAAATTATGTCGGACTCGAGACCCAACATTAGGTGGCATGGTTTTTCAAAAGTGTTTGGTACAACTGTGAACAGATTTCGGACACATTTTTCAAACCAAGCCTTTAAGTTTCTGATATATTTTAGCTCCCCTTATAAGGCCAACTCCTTCAGTCAAGCTAAAGTTGCGCAACAGTCACTGTCCGCCGAAGGTAGCTTGCACTGTACTAAGATAATTAATATGGGATGATGACATTCACATCACTGGCAGAGCTCAACAGACATTCGGGGAATATAAACGGCCAAAATAATTCTAAATTGTGATTGAGGACAATTCAAGTCAGTGTCCACCGATCAATACACTGTACCTGTATGGAAAGAATAACGAATAAATGAAACAAGTGCCCGTTTCGTCCTTATCCAATTCGTTGATTAAGCCAACTCCCGCTTCCCCCATCAATTCCAAACTGGCAACCATTAAAAGAACACCAGAAATTGTCATCTGCATTGACATAGCCATCCTTCATCCTTCCCAAGAACTCGATTATACACTTAAAACTTAAAAATGATGCGCATATTCATTCGCAGTGAATTTAATTCCGCAATTTATTCAAATTGATTGACAGATCAACCATTAAGCAGAAAAAGAAAAAGCTCACAACGAGACGGAATGGCTTAAAATGCGACCCAGAAACCGGATCTCAAATTATCCAAGTGTCGACCACGAAAAAAGAAACCAACCAGTTAGACGAGAATGCGAGATAAAAAAAAGGATGCAATTACCTTATCGTATCGTATCTCTGTGCGGCGACCTACTTTAGAGGAATGCCCTCCATAATTACATAGTACATTAGGTAGAGGATATTCGTGTCGAGCATTTCACTTCACTCACTTATTTGACAGGCAAAACTGTCGAGCAGAAAAAGATGCCCCACAAGGGCGAAACTGGGAATAAAAATCATTCAAGGACGCAACTGATTGCATTCTCAAATCCAGTGAGACGGTGCTCGTCCTTAAATTGCTTTACCCAGCCATATCAGCGCCAACCATGGCTGTCTCTTATTTCTCTATGAACTCGATGCACCGAATTTTGTCAATAGCCCATCGAAGGCAATGTGCTCATACCACCGCTAGGCTGTAGTTGCAATAACATTTTTCATACAACTACAAATTAAACTTTTCCAAGAACACCGAGCAGATATCAACAAGGATGCCCTCGCAACGCGATGAAGCTTGGTGTTTCTTTCCCTTTGTTCGGATTTGAAATTGAAACTTGAGCAAGAGCCATTCTATTGTCCCAATGCCAGGACATGGTGTATGCAATGCAATCACATGCACATTCATTCGGAACACAAGCAAAACCAATGTAACACATTTATAAGGAACGACACCGAAGGAGCGGATGCGATTCTTTTTGCTTTTGCTTTTGCATTTGAATGCGAGACGACGCAGGGATGCAAGAATCCGTCCTGGCGTTCTCGTCGACCAAAGTACATTTCCTGATTTTGGTGTCGCTCGAGTTCGCGAAAAATCAACAAACACACCCAGCCAGTGGGGTGTTGTGTCATCCTATTCGGCGAGTAGGTGCACCTGTGTGTCGTACGTTCTTGCTCATGTGGGCTGTTTGGTGTTTTGCTTTTGAAAAGGATCTACACAGTGGATTTGTTTACAAGAAAGACCACAGGCAACTGCTTTAAACTTACACGAGGCCAATATTCATACGCATAGAGTATGGCAAGTTGCAAAAAAAAAGGACATTCGCAGAGATTTTTTTACTTTCCCAGTCTCGCTGTGAGACTTGCGGCTCTTGACTGCGATACTGCATTTCCGGCGAGTGGTTACAGTTTCCATTCATCATGCGAGTGCGAGTCCTGGAATGCCAGAGTCTCGCATTCACAATACTGACTCTCGCGGAGTATTGTCACACGAGTTCTGACTCTGAAATATGCAGACAGATATATCAATGTTATGCTTTTTCATCCTTTCAGGCGTGCATACGCTGGTGATCGCCTCAGACGAATGGGAAAGGGATATAACGAATGTGTTTGGGCATCCAAAGCGAAGTTTTTCACAGTCAAAGGGATTTTATTTGGTTGCACTTATTTTTATTTTTTGTTTGAAAGGGAGTTTTATATAGAGTTTCATTATTTAGGCGTAGGTACTTGAACGTGTTTTTACCGAACGTTGTCGAGAAACTCATAACCACTTGTATAGCAAGCTGAACTGGAATAAAAGGATAGCACCAAGGAGTACCCTGAAATTTAACATGGTACATCAGCGCGGGTGCTACAACTACAAACAGAGTTACAAGCCCCTTGTTGGCTGTGTTTGTATTGAAAGTGCATTAGGAAACATTAAGAATTGAGCATCATCGCCAATTTTGAGGCTGTTATCGGGATGGCATGTGTAGTCTCGTCAGACAAAAAGCGCTATTTGTGTAGTAAATCAATGCATCCATTTTGTCGCGGCTTTCGGACGACGGCAGTGTATAAACGTGTCCAGCCCAATGGTAACCTTTCGCCAAAATTCCTCAGCTTCATTGTGCCCTTGGAAATCTGGTTTTGAAAACATGCAAGCCGAAGTTTAGAATTTTTTGACGCCAACACATTTTGGAGCTCACCCAGAGCTTGACGGGTATAGAGTCTACTATATCAAGCCACGAACAGCAAATGAGATAATGGAGCCACTTGGGTAGACCCCGCCAGTCGCAGAAACAGAAATCACTTATCTTTGCAGAAGATTCGGCCCACCTGATTTAATATTTACCTGAAAGTGGCACAAAGTCCTCCTCGCTGACAGGTCGAACCAAGCGATGGTGACTTTCTAATTTCATATTTACTATTTAGTTTGCAATATTTTTCCAAAACAACAAAGTCATTGTTTAAAACCGACAAGAAATTGGACACAAAATTCACTTTTTCAAATTTTAAAGTATCAACTCTGCCGAAAAATATGTTTTCCAAATTATCTTTAATTATTATTAGTTATATTATTATTTTTTCAAACTGAAAGCGCTCAACTCAAGAAAGTACATATAGCCGTCCACCAGTTATTGGAAAATGGTCCTTCGAGCCGGATATTAAACCAGTAAATCAGCCGTGGTATTATGTTGTGATCGGAAGTTAAAAAAATATTGTTTAACAATTATCAACAGTTTTCTTAAAATATTTTAGATAAGCATATAAATATTATAAGCAAGAAAGAAGAACGCATGGAACTGTCCAGCAGCAGTGACAGTGATGAATATGACCAAGATGCAGTGGTCAACGGATATAAGTATAAGTGGATGCAAACTGTGCGTCACTTCACAAGATAATTGCAGCATTTTTTGTAATTATTTCCGCAACTTTTATGCCCAAAATGCAGAAATTCTGGACGCAGCAAAGAATGCAGTGTTGCAAGTACAGCAGATGTGCAGAAAATTATTTGACATGCATTGCATCGGCTAATTTGGCTACTGTCATTCAAAAAGCAAAAACAAACACAATCAGCAAATGTCAAAAGCCGATGATGCCAAATACTTGAAATTGCAATTTATTTTCTTTTGTGTTGTGGTACGCTTGAATTTTTTATTTTAGAAATAGAGACATGTTGCAGTGCTGCGTTGAGTGCAGAATTTACGTGTGCCTATATCCTGATGAATGTAAACGCAAGTGTTTCAATAACTAATAATCACTTTTATTCATCATTAATTAATAATTATAACTCTTAACTATTTCATAAGCTAAATTCAATTTAGTATAATTTTGGCTTTATACTTCGCTACGCGCTACCGTCTCTGGCTCTCGTCACCAACTCACTAACTTGTTTCAAGTCTCTTCTTTCCCCACATTTATTATTTATGTATGTGTGAGCGTGATCACTACATTCCATATAAACATGTGCATTCTAATTTTGCTGCGCAGTGAATTCTGCACATTTTCAGTTGCATTTCTGTGCTATTCTGCGCTGCACTTGGAACTAATTTCGCTGCGCGCGCCGCCGCCATACCTACTGCAATTTACGCTTTGTTTTCTGTGCGATACTGCGCTGCACATGAAATTCAATTTTTAATATGAACTTTGGTCTAGCGATGGATAACTGCATAAAGCGCTTTTGTATTACTGTTGTAATTTCGTTCAAAGTGGACTAGGAATAAAAATATCGTGCACACAATATGCGCTAAAGCCCAACAGAACTGGCTTAGTTATCATGTTTTGGAAGATGGCCCGATTGGTAGAAATTTATCCTGGCGCGGACGGTCGAGTGCGCAACGTATGCGTTGAAGCAAGGAATGATAATGCAAACAAATGGAAAAGAAACATGTACGATATTAAGCCTGTTTTTTTGAGCTTCGATTTCAGCAAAGCAAAGTAAAGTAGGATTTTCAGCAGGCAATTACAACAACTACATTCTACTTGACACTTTGGGAATTCATAGTAGGTAGTTGTTGTGATTGCGTGCTAAAAATCCTACTTTACTTTGCTTTGCTGAGATCGAAGCTCACGCCTATTATGTCGGCTGCCAGTAGACTTTGAAGCATAGACTTCAAAGAGGAAGTGTTTTCAAAACCGGCAAGTACAAATTAGAGACAAAATTCACTAACAATCATCAAGCCCCGATCAGCTTGCTCGGAGGTCGCAATTACGGATGTTAGGTCCTTGTGGCTGTCAGGGGCAGTTCTTTTCTCTTTCTGACTGCAATTTTGCAAGATTTCCTAAAAACCCATCAACTTCCCGTAGAATTTGTGAAATCTTGCAATGCTTTTGTGAATCTTCTGGTATTTATTTAAATTATTTATGTACTCTGCATAGGTAAGGGTGTATTGCAAGGGCTTCGGAGAATTCGCTGGGTCCCTCAGCATTTTTTGCTGCGTCCACTAGTATTCAATGAAACTCTGGGGTCACAAAGCAAACAACTGTCAATACAATCAACGGTTAGCAATCGCAGTAAACTCTTTTAAATGTACTTCCCCGCACTGATATTAATAAAACACATGTACATATGTGCAGATAAGCTTCCTTTTAAGCCCTTTACCGACTTGGGCACCATATAAAGAACTAGTTTCCCCCGGAAACCCTAGTCGTAATTAGAAACCGATATTCTTTCATAATTACAAGTGAACGCATGACACAGTTTACGCTTACAATAGCCGCAATTATCATTATTACAACGATAGCCGCACAGGACCATTGTCAAGGGGACTTTCACTCCCCAACAATGTATCCCGGTAAAAGCTAATAAAACCAAAACGCACACAGCTATAGAACAAAAAAAGATATGCAAAACAATATGCAAATGCAAAATTGCTCCTTTTGTCCGTTGCATTTGCCCGGCGAAGTTTCATTGTGTTTCAGGATCTTCTGTGGAGCGTTGCCGTTTGCCTCCACTGCATCCGTTGCATTGAATAGACTGTAATGCAGGAGTAGAGCCAACTGTCCCCATATACAATACACAATGAGAACATGAATTCATAATTTCAAGCTGTGCGGTCGTCTTAAAATGATGAAATCGTCCTTTTCGGTTACGGCCGGTGGCGGAGTGAGTGAACGAACCTCTTCAAAGAATATCCGATCCTTTGTGCAATTTCCATTACAACTTTTAATTATTGTGGGCGGGCGGCAACAACAACAAAAACCCATCAGCAACCAAGATGCTAGAGGTTTGTATTTATGGATGGAGAAAGGGACGGGAATCCGTTTCGCCCTCCCGTTCACTTAGAGAATAGAAAGCCAGAATTAAGAGATGCGGTGATGAAATGAATTATTCTCTTTTGTTTTGCTGTGTTTTTTGCAGCTTTTTGTTTAGAAAATTCACCAAAATGTGTAAGTGTGTGGTGGGGTTGTTCAAAGTTAAAGGGAATTGTTTCATATTGGTAATGAGTAGACTAGGACTAGGGCTAGCATATTGCTGCTGCGTTCACGTTCGACGGGGTTTAGTGTCCTTTTGTTAAGGCAATGCTTTATTTATACGATTCCGACAAAAGACTACCGTTCCGGATTAATCAAAAGGACTTTTGGTTGAGATTTTGGGATTCCTGTGCTATTAACTGAGTGATTCCGGAGAATTGTGCAATTAATTTGAGAGGATTAGCTGGAGAAACTTTGTTTTCAAAAAAAAAAAAAAAATAAAAAAACTAACGTAAAGTTTGGTTTGAGATTTTAAGGGGAGGTGTGTTTAAAGGAGCTGCGCAATACTTTTGTGCCACAGAGATACTATGGATTTGAGTTTAAGTGATTCAAATCTTAGAAAACACAGAAAACGCTGCCACAAAGTTCTAAGACACAATACGAGTGAATACCAATTGTTCGCTGGGTGGCCTGGGATTTGCGTTTCAAATGTATCGTCTATTACAAGGGTCGCTCGTTGGCTGTTGATCGAATGTACTTAGCAGAGAGGTAGAATAAAACCTCTACGGAGCTTTGTCTGATTCAATGCCACCCACCAGATTTCAACTTCAACCGTTTTTGAAGAGTCGTCTATGCAATTTATAGGACTCATTTCAAGATTAAAGGGCGTAATGCTGCTGCACTTTATTGCACGATTTAAAATCCTTCAAACCGTGTCTATTATACCTCCTCCATGGGTTTACAGATGTAAGACGGTCCATGGATGAAAGATGGGATAAGGAGTCTGCAAGAGTTTGAAGGACAAACATGCTCGGAAATAATACAGTAGGGATTGCAGCTTATACCCCTATTTGACTGCAGTCTTTGAAGTATGTAGCAAATATGAAAAAAGGGGGAAGGTATTTTTTTTTGGGGAAATTAATCTAAAAAGGGGAAAAAAAAAACATTTAAAATTTTATTTAAATAAAGTCTTTCAAAGACTGTATACTATTTCACAGCGCGGCCAGTGCTGAAACATTTTTTTCAGCAATAAATTTAAATAAAACAAAACCACGAACACTGTCTACTTGGCTGGAATTTTCTACACAAAAAATTTATTAAAAAAATTGAAAACTGACTTTGTGTAGAAAAAATCTGCTAAGGCTTCACAATAGTACAAACTGTAAGGCACATACATATTTTTAATTATTCCTATTTATTGATTTAAACATAAAATATGTGATTTTAAAATTAATAACTACATAGTTATAAAAGTTTTTTTTTTGCTTTTTATTAGTATATCATAATACTGACTGAATCTAATGCGTTCCCATTATTTTTTTAAATAAAATATAAAATGTTAAAATAAAACTTATATAAGTGTTTTCGCTTTTGAGGGAAAAAAAAAATTTTTTTTTATTTTTGAAAAGGGGAAAAAATATCGTTTTGATGTTAAAAAGGGGAATTTTTTTTGTGTAGTGTAGTGAATTTTATTTTTTATACAAATGAAAGGGACCTGCAATTGTGTGCTGAATTTGAAAGGATGAGTGGAGAAACTTTCTTGCTTTCTTGAATGTCAGAAGATCCTAAGGAGAAAAGCTTTATTGACTTTATAATCCCTAACAGGCTAATTTTCGTCGATTCCACGACGTCGCATTCGTAGTCTTACTACCTCTCTTCAAACCGAGGACATAGTTAAGTGTCCCATTAATTTAACTAACCGATGCGCTCTTGCGAATGACGGTTGTGCCCGGCAGGTAAAACAAGTATTTCTATTTGTTTTTCGTCCGTCATTTCGCACTTTTGAGAATATTGCGCAAAAAATAAATTTAATTTAAACTTAATTTAATTGTTAAAAATATTTTTTTTTCTAAGTTTTCGAAAACGTGTTAAATTTAGATTTAAAAATATTGTGCTTACTTTTAAGACTGTCTTATAATAAAAACTGTATTTATTTATTTAGTAAAAATCGTGTTTTTCATTTGGCAAAACCTCATGTTTCAGGAAAAAAAGTAGCACTATATGTATCCACTCAGAGCTTTAAAAAAATATAGTACTATTCGTCGAATCGACGAATGAATAGCTTATAAGAGGCAGTCAGTAATCTTAGCCTAGGGTTAAAAAAGGAACTCTGAAAAATGCTCCCAAAAGCGTGTAAACACGGAATAGACTGTTTAAGATGTAGGAAGCTGTCTCCTAAATATTTCGCGCGTCTCTTACAAATATTGTACTTCTGACGAAATGTTCGATAGGATGGGACAAGGCCGCATATTATGTACATTTATACGGGCACAGTGTTGTCAATTGATTCATATAGTAATGTGACTAACTATAGTATTTTTCCGGTTCGAAAATGGAATCCGGAGTTGGAGCTGGTATCTTTGGACCCAACACCAAAGTCTCGATACCCATGGGAACATGTCCCACGGTTTTTCAAGCGGTCGAAACTTGTGCTAATATTATCTCTAAAAAAGGTATGAAAGGCGTAATCATCCAAATTTTTGCAGACAGACATTGGCATCCTATACAATGGACCAAACACAACAAGGTAAGGCTTGGTTGGGTGCCGGGCCATCAAGGTATTGCAGGCAACGAACATGCAGACAAACTAGCTAGGGAAGGTTCAGAATCCTTTCTCTGTGGACCAGAACCCCACTGCACAGTCAATTGGACTACTGCGCTAAGACAAATTAATGATTGGGAAAAACAACTTCGTCTTGACCACTGGGAACATGTCCCTGGTCTAAGACATGTCCCTATAAGGAAATCCTTAGGCTCAGTAAGGATAATATAAAATAGCTAACGGGCTTCCTCACAGGTCATTGTGGACTTAGATATCACCTCAACAAAATGAACCTCTATCCGGAAACAGAATGCAGATTCTGTCTGGAGGATGTCGAACCCTCTGAACACATTCTCTGTGACTGCCCGGCTCTTCATTGGTTAAAAAACGTGTCTTTGACTGATATGCCAGCAGATATAGGGCACTCTGCTACTAAGGACTTATTGACCTTCGCTAGGGCGGTCGCACGTCTCTTAGATTAACTTTCCCCATCGATACAATATATCTTTCAGGTAGCAGTGTCAGCCAACCGGGCATGGGAATTTATATACAAAAAAAAACTAGCGTGTTCCAGGCGGTAAGATGAGTACGTCAATAGTCTACCATAACACCATTTTATTACAGAGTGAATTTGCCTAATAAATGGTGTCAGTTGTATGCCCCAACCAGCCCAGCTCTCGTGTTCAACTATATACGGCATGTTTACAGCCAAAATCAATTATCGTCACACAAATTCAGGCTTTGTGTGTGTCTGTGTAGGCATATTAACAAACTTATCGACATTATCCGTTTGTTCTGTGCTTGTACTTAATTTGTTGCAATGAGTGCCATTAATTAGTAAATCTACCCGACCAAAGCGAATAGTCCCTACTCCCTACACACCCGGCTATAGCAACAAGAGGTTTATTTGATTAATCACCATATTAGTCGACTAGTACAGCTGTTGTTGAGCTATTTATTGAGAAAACGATATAGTGGACCGACCACTTAGCAATGCAAATGATACCAAAGTAAATATTATTTCCACCCGCAGGGACTACAACCTGTGTGGTCTTATGATGAATGTGTGTGTGTATTCGGAAATACTGTTTTGGTTAGGTGACTCCGAGTTTATGGTCAAGATAGATGACAAAAGCATAATTATAGGGATCATGAATCCATAATATACGCATATGGGACCGTTTGAATGAATGCAGGGGGTGGAGGCTATATAGTTAGTTATATTAATGCCATACAAAGAGATGACTCTCTCCACAGTCATTGATTTGTTAATGCAGTGAAAATGGTCGGCCATAATTATAAATAATTCTTAAATTAGGTCGCCATAAACCCTTGGGGTTTTCTAAATCTTCTGCTTCTACCCTAAATCGGGATATCCTACAAAATAAGAAGCACCGCCGCCCTCATGTTTGTCTCGAGAGTAGGAAAATTTGCATATCTACAGCGATGCGATTTTCATCCCCTGTGTCATCCCATTTCTTATCTGCGCACATTTTGCCGAAACTAAACAAACCGAGAGGGTGGGGCGAACAAAAAGAACAAAGTCAAAGGCCAAACATCCCCCAAAGGTAACCGTAGCCGACCCCCCTTAACACCGATGTGGCAACCACATCTTTGCATTTAAATTGCTTTTGTCTGTCGCTTGGTTTCCTTTTTGTATTTTTTTTTTTTCTTTACTGTGCCCGTGGTTGTTGGAAAATTTTGAGGCAGAAACTATACATCCCCTTTGCTATTGTATATAAAAATCCGGCGGTTCGACTGAACAGTAAAGCGCGCGCATCACTATAACAGCACAACAAACAATGGAGACCTCTCTGGATCCGTCTATGTTTTATGCAAATCATGTTCTCCCTTTTGCGGCATCAAGAAATGCAACTAAAGCAGATATCCTTTTAACTTTTCACCGCCTACACTGCGTAGCTTCCTTGAAGAATAGGTGTAGCTCATCAGTTATGCGGGATTACCACGAGCGCAAACACTTGACACCGAATTTTGTTTATTCCCTGATTGAGAGTTGCGCTCCTGTAAAAGAACGAAAATTCGGTTAAAAATCTTTTAAGCAAATAAACAGATATTATACATGTTGGAATTGGGACATATGTAGCTATATGGGCTTGGCCACTTTATTCAATTTATCAAAACACAATAAATTAATTTGTTTTTAAAAGGACATAGGGCCAACTGACAGTGCGGAAGAAATTTTTATTGAATTCATGCAAATATTGTGTTTGTTGGGTTAAAATTTTAATTAGTGATTTATTTAATTGAATTTGTTGTCATTTATATATCGGATAGTGACAAATGACAATGCAACTTGCATACTGATACCAAAATACTGTATTGTAATTATTTTTGTGTAATTATGGAGATATTTATTATATATTTATATATTTTTTGTTAATTATTTATTAAATGTGCGCAAATTAAATTTAATGGGGGGAATCTGAGATTGGAAATATATGTGTCATGAAATGCAGTTATTTTTATCTGCGTTTTTTTTTTTTGACTGAAATAGATTCAGATAAATGACAAAAAAAAACAAATTCAATTTCAAAACTACTAATACGAGTTTATAGGGCAGGGGCGGAGAGAGAGATCCGATGTCGGTCTGATTTAGCATTGTTTTCTGGTTTCTTATTTTAAGAGAATTCTTCTTAAGATTTTGCAGAACTTGCGCCTCAATTAATGTCCAAAGTTTGAAGAATATCTACAGTCTTTTGGCCTGGCCTTTAAAACTCATCTCTCATCGCACGAGCTAATTAGTCAATTGAAGTAGTTAAACCTCGAAAATCGAAATGAAATTAGGGAGACGTTTTAAGGATAAAGTTACCTGTGCTTTGTGTCAAATAGACTGAAACGAAGCAATGCCAAAAGACTAATAGAAATAAGACCAAACTACAAATAAGTATGGAGAAGGGGGGGTGGGGGGGGGGGGGTATGGTGCACTCGTGGAACCCACGTACTTTGGGTCAATTTTTAAAGGTTGAGTCATTGTAAAGTTATTGTAGTAATACTTCTTTAGGCACGCTTGACTTGGGGGGTAAGCTGGTGAATGCGTCACGAAAGCGTTACGGAAATTGCGAGCGGAAGTTGAGAGGGAGATATAAGTTAGTGAGATAAAAACAGAGAGAGAGAGTTACGTTTCGTTTCGAATATTACTGTAGAGGCAAGAGAGATAGATGTGAGCACACATTTTCGTTCTCTCTTTCTCTCAGCCAGTTACGTTTCAGTATCTAAGACACATCATACAGTGCAGCAGTGATACCAGATCGGTGGATTTATCCCTTTTTGGGGGATTTTCTAAACTAAGAGGGACAAAGGGATTTTTCAGACCTGACAGTACAAAAAGAAAGGGATTTTACTTTTTCGTCAAATTTTGTTCCTAATTGCTCATTTCATTAAGAATAAAAAAATTATTCAACCTACGATCAAATTAAATGTTTTCAAGTTTAGAAAAAAGTCATTCAAAATATCAAAATGCTTTCATTTTCTTTTTTTTTTTTATTTCCCTAAACTGTTTCATAAAATGACTTATGTGAATGAAACACGAGTATTTTTTTTTTAAATAATAAATTTATTTATTTTGTAAACATAAAAGGGATATTTTGAGTATAACCGTGGGATAACCTGCCTCTAAAGTCTGGTATCAATGCAGTGGAGGCATATTATCTGTATCACACTGTAGGGTTAACAGAGACAGGTGCGAGCACACAGTTTATTTTCATTCTATATCTAAGACACGCCTATTGCAGGGTTGCCACTTTGGTAATTTTTTACCACATTTGGTAATTTTGTTTGATTATTGAGTTTTGATTATTTTTATCCGGTTATGGTAAATTTTTGAGCAGATGTACCAAGAATGCGAACTCGATATCACCTCATTTAAATGCTTCCCTATTCCTTCTGAGTGAACGCATTGCATTATTTGCATAGCTATGCTTCATCACCATCCATATAAAACTGTTTTATTCGCTGTTCAACAAATTATATTATATTATATTATCTTATTGTTATAAGAAAATAGGTAGATGATCTCCCATGTCTTCTAGCAGCTGGTAATTTTGTGCAAAATCAAATAAAATAATTTGAGTTTTTTTTTGTAAGTGGCAACCGTGGCCTATTGTCTGTATCATACTGTTGGAGCAAGAGAGAGCATTTTCTTGCTCTCTTCCTCTCATAGCCAGTAAATTATTATTGAAGAAAATTGATATATTAGAACGTATAAACTAAACATGTATATATAGATGGAGCCAAAGAAGTTTTAATTCAGTCGTGTGGTCTAAAGCACACTCGTTTTTCTTTTTATTCATGTTTCGCATACATTTGAAGACACTTAAGACAGCCTCCAAACAGTGAGCTCAAGCAGGGGGGTTTCATATTCAAACACATTCGAGTCACCACCGCATCCGTCAGTTTATAACGACTTATTAAGAAAATTCAAAAAAGTAGCGAATGGAGTAATTTGCACAAATATTTTGGATGACCCATGTCAACCATGATTCTGCAACCCGATGGGCTTACTCAAATCGAGGGAGCTCAGAAAAAAACGTAATCCTTGCCCGTAACTGTGTTTTGACAAAGTGAAAGTGATGCATTGAAATTTGTAATCTCAATTCAATTTAAAAGATGACGCTCGCGAATACCATGCAAACAGTGAGCATCAATTTCGTAGCCTCAAAACCACTCCTTTGTATTCATTCGACTTTAAAAAAAAAAAAATACAAACATACCGCATAACCTCAACAAACTGATCACATTTGGGTGACTTCTGACAAAACTTTGTGTGAGGGTCTATTAAAAAATGTATGCAAACTCACACAACACCTACGTACTTATCTCCCGTGTCCATTCCGCTCTAAACAAATATTCATCAGCTAACACAGCTCAATCTCAACACGTCCGCCTATTCAACTTTATCTGATATAACTTCATAAAGATTATCCTGCGCTCATTCACCCTTCCGCCCACATTGACATCAAGTTATATTTAAAATAGTTTCAAATAAAATTGCCATCCTATATAGCTGGGGCGGCGATTACCATAACACTTTCATCCGACAAATTGACCATGGGTTAGCATCATAGTATGTATACCGCACTTGCCAACCCCAAAGCAAAACACAAACTTAGAGAGTGTCCTCTTATCCTTCCAACAAACAAGCAGACAGCTACAACAAAAACAATTCTGATAAGGATAATGAAGTGTAAAAATCATGAAGCAACATTTCATCGTCGGAAATTTGTCGTGCACGCACAGCCCCACCCCCTGCCCCTCTGTCAGCAAAATGTCTCCAATTGTTGAGCGTATCAAAAATATTCAAATTTGTGTAAAATTTCCATAAAATGGGAGATGTCGTAGTAATAAGGATTACAAAAGTCCATTTCACATCTTCACTATGAACGAACTATCGCCGCACAGAGACCGGCCACCCATTGGGATCACGCGCCGTAGGGATTTCAATTATCCGTATCTCAGCATCTGTCTCCTCGACTGAGCAGCAGAGGCATCCTTGTTGGCTGGTAGTGTTTTCCTCTTCAGCACACAGCACACACAGAGATAGCATCAGCAGCGTATTGTTTGTTGGAGGAAATTATCCCGAAAATCTAGAGGCACCATGACCCAACCAAAGTACAAATATTTCTTCCCCCCAAAACTGGTCCATAAGGACATAATGTCCTTCATCATGAACGACGTCGTCGTGGTCTCATAGTCGATATCGCCCTTCTGCCGTGGCGTTCGGAAAAACTCGTTCCATAAAGATTATGAGATTTATACGAACATAAACATTTGATGTGTGTGTGCGAGCAGCCGCACCGACCCCTTAGAGGACTGTTGGGGCGGAGGACAACAGCAACAGACACCGATGTACAATGGCTAATCCATTGACTGAGCAGGAGCTGGAACTGGAATGTCTGTTGCCATTGTTTTTGGACCGAGGACCAGATAGAAGGGTAGGGAGTCCTGCTCCTGACCATAAAATTTGTTACTTGCTGTTGCCGCTACAGGAGGAGTGTGCGGTGTGGTGATTTCATGTGGCATAATGTGAAAGGAAAGTTTCTCTTTTTGGCCAGCATTTTTCTGGAGAGAGACAGGAGGTGGGGCTGGGGAGGCGAATTATCAATTTTAGTGATCCAATTGGGCTAACAAATTGCAGTTGGCGAAGTTTTATGTCAGTAATCGGTCATCTCAGAGGTGGTGTTGCGGTTGGAAATGTGTCATCGATAAGTAGCTTTAGACAAAAAAAAATAAACTTTCCACGTTCTTGCAGTACACACAAAGAGAAATGAGAAAAGTTCAGAATTTAATTGGGTTACTAACGTGTTTTACAAGGCTAATCTGCGAATGAGCTTACAAAGTGTTGGCACGTAGACTTTTGAACTATGTGGTAAGGAGTTTTGTGACTCCAAAGGCAGCCAGGTGTCCTTAGGGGCTGATATTGGTGCTTATTTTTGGATCAATGAGGCATGTACGTAGGGAAACTACAGCTTGGTTTGCAGGGGGATTTATCAAGTGATACAGGAGGCACAGATTGTGTTGGTTGATACGATTGTCATGATGATACGCATCTGCCGTATCGTGTTCTTGTTATATTTGGAATAGTTTCTATATTTTGTTTATTCCCAACGTCTGTGTTTTTTGAACAACTCGGTATATTGCCACGACAAGAAAAATCACTATTTGTATCACAAACAATTTCACTAGTGCCATTGTTAGTTGAATCATTTTGGTCGATGGAAGTGCGAATGTTTTTGAAACTTTTATTTTTCCTGTATGTTCTACCTTCTTCCTCACTAACCATGTACGATCTTGGACAGTTAGCTTGATCTACGATAAAACCTGGATACCATAAATTGGTTTAAAATCTTTTGCGGAGTTTTGCAGTTTTATCATACGTGACTTAACTTTTTCTTGGTATGCTTTTAATTTTTCAGGTACATTTTCGATAATTTTAGGTTCGAGTTTTTTGTTATGCATCGGAAGTAAAGTTTGACAGTTTCGGATAAATAAAATTTGAGATGGTGAAGCATTTAGACTTTTGATCGGTGTATTTCTAAATTCTAACAGGGCAAGAAATAGTTCCTGGTTGTCATACTGAGATTTTTTTACTAGCGACTTAGCGATACCTACCATATTTTCAGCAAAACCATTTTATTTTGCATAGTACGGACGTGAAAATTGAATAGAAAAATTTAACTACCATGGGTAGCAAACAGGGTTTTTAGATGTTGTATTATTTCTAGCTTGTAGAACCGATTTCGTAGAATATTATTGGTTCTTTATTATTTCTTCTCATAAAGTGTTGACATGTCATACAGTTTTGAATCATTGAGTCAATTCCTGTGGTAGCGATCTTATTTCAAATGCTATGCTAAAAAGCATTTCTTATAATATTGTGGATATTTTGGAATATCTCTTTAATCTGAGTGTCCTGTCTGGTAGGTTTCCAGATGACTTAAAATACGGCGTTGTTATTCCTTTTTTTTAAAAAAGGAAGCAGAAATGACAAAAAGAATTATAGACCGATAACATTATTGTCTTCGATTTCCAAAGTCTTTGAGAAATGCATTAAGAAGAGAGTATTGGATTATCTCAACAAAATTAATTTTTTTAGTCTAATGCAGTATGGGTTTAGAGCTGGGCTATCTACTGAAGATGCACTATTAGATTTCTGTTGCATCATACAAAAAGGTTTGGATGATAAAAGATAGTGTGCTGGGCTTTTTGTTGATATAACAAAAGCGTTTGATATGGTCGACCACAGCATACTTTTAAACAAGCTGTATAATGTAGGTTTTCGTGGTTCAATACATAGCTGGCTTAGGTCCTATCTGAGAGGCAGAATCCAAATCGTAAAGATCGGTACTAAACTTAGCAACTCTAGGATTATTAATCTTGGTGTTCCTCAAGGTTCAGTTCTTGGACCTATTTTATTTCTGATTTACATCAACTCCCTATTTACCCAACCATTCGTAGGAAAGGTCAGAGCATTTGCTGATGATCTTGGTATTGCATACAATTCCGTCAATCCCTTAAATCTAGTGGCTGATATAAATAATGACGTTGAATTACTAAGAATCTGGTTTGCTGCACATAAGCTAATAGTAAGCGATAAAACAAAACTTATGTTCTTCAGTCTTATCAACCAGGAGTATCCGGATATCGATATCATATTCCATGCTTCTGGATGTACAAGGCACAACCTGTTTCATAGTTCGTTGTTCCATGTTCCAATGTATCTTTTGACGTGTGTGTTCCCTGTCATGTCAATTGCTTTAAAATTGAAATGTAAGCTATTTTAAGTATCTTGGTGTAATAATTGATCGAAATTTGAGTTGGGCTAATCATATCCAAAGTTTGAAGCAATATCTGCTCTCCACTATTCGTTGTTTTTATCGTCTACAAAAGTTCTGTCATATTAATGCATTAAAAAGAATTTATTATGGGATATTTCATTCGAAATTGCAGTACGGTATAAGCTGTTGGGGAAGTGGATATCTGAATAAAATTCAGCCTCTGATTGTACTTCAGAAGTGTGCTGTACGGAAGATCTGCAATTCGTCTCGCTTAGCCCACTCAATGGTATTATTTAAACGCATGGATATCCTTCCGGTTAGGCATTTATTTTATTTTAAGGTCCTGAAGATATTTTTTATTAGAATTGGCTACTTGAAAAGTGCGATCTATGGCGCCTATAGCTTGAGGAGCCGTCGTCAACCTCTTGTGTCCATTCCACCCTTTCGCACCACATGCTATAGAAACTCATATTCCATTCTTTCTTGCAAACTATTTAATAGCCTTCCTGTAGATATGCGACTCATTACGAATTTATTTACTTTTATGAAAAAGGTGAAACAATGGCTTCTTAGTTTTAACCATACTGAAATTGAAATTTTGCTGAACTACATCGCGTAATATTTACTAAATAAAAAATATTATAAGTAATACATTTTTCTTTATTTTGTATAATAAAATTGTTTTCTTTTATTTTAATTTGTCACCCCACAATAATTACTTTTAAATAATGTGACATTTGCCTCTATTTATGTTAATTAATACAAAATGTCACTAACTATTCTCAAAATTTTTAGCTGCAATATTTATTATTAGTTTTGAAGATTATAAATTGTAACATGAGGATAATGAAATAAATAAATAAATAAATAAATAAATAAAATAAATAAATTTCCTGATTCATTAAGGGCCAGTAAACTAGCTCCTTGGAACGATATCTTGTTTTCTGTCTACCCAAGTGAGCTTGATGCAAAAGCTTCAAAATGTGTTTTCGAACTGTAACGGGTATAATTACTCTATCTTCAAAAAATAAGAGATCGTCCTCAAAATAGATGTTTGTTTTTAAAATAAATGCGTACTTCTTCTGGTACTTTCGATATGTGACTAGGCCACCCATTTTTACAATACGATATAAGTTTTGATAGTATTGCATCTGCACCGGTCTCTTTAGCAACTTCTGTTTTGCGATCATTACTAAAATTGATTGCATGGACAACTTCGCTACTTACATTTTCTTTATCCGCAGCCCGTAAATTATCGATTTTAACTTTAGTGATTTCATTTGTCCTGACAGTAGGGGAAGGTATTGTACCTTGGTCCGATTGTACCTTGGTCCGAGTGGCAATTTTCAGAAAAATACAAAGCACGCAAAAACCGGTTCTTCTGTGAAATGTTTCTCTTCTGTTCGTTTCTCTTTCCAGTTTATTTTGGAACGTGCAGCTGCACGTGTCGGCGGAAAAAAATTTAAACATAGTTTTCAGTGAAAAAAGTAATTTTTTTTAGCTCTTTTCTGAAGTTTTGTAGTGCTTAATTTTCTGTCTCTTTTCCGCTACATTAATCGATTTCGGTAAGTGTATTGATTATCTTTCGGTAGGAACACATTGTCGTACGTATGTGTTTTAAATACTACGTTAAAATTTATTTTGTTTGGCTAAAGTGGTGTTAGTGTACCTTGGACCTATCACAGCGCGTGTACCTTGGTCCGGTCCAAGGTACACGTTGTTCGATTTTTTGAAACAAAATTTGTTTTCTATGTTTCAGGAAAATATGCCAAGAAGCAAATTAGGTGTAAAAAGGCAGCCTGCAGACGTTGAAGTATTAAAGCGAGCTGTAGACGCAGTACTTAAAGATGGTAAAAGCACGTACACAGCGTCAAAAATGTTTAATATCTCCAAAACTACTCTGATTCGGCATATTAATAAACATGAAAAAACGGGAAAAAATGAATTTGTTTACGAAAGTAAAATTAATTGTCGACAGGTGTTTACCTACTGCAGCTGAAGAAAATGCTTTAGAAGAGTATGTTCTAACAGCTGCAAAGCTGCATTATGGACTTACTAGAAACGAGTTGTTAAAACTAGCGTTTGAGTTTGGAAAAGCCAACTCAAAAAATATACCTCAAAATTGGTATAAAGAAAATAAAGCAGGAAAAGAGTGGCTTAAATGTTTCCTTCACCGGCATCAAAGCATTGCTCTTCGGAAGCCTGAGGCAACTAGTTTATCTAGATCCACAAGCTTCAACAAGCATAACATCGAAGCTTTTTTCGAGAATTATAAAGACTGTTTGACTCGCTTTAAATTTACCCCGGATTCCATCTATAATATAGATGAAACGGGAAATTAAACCGTGCACATTCCACCAAAAGTTCTGGCACAGAGAGGAGAGAAACAAATCGGTAGCGTAACATCAGGCGAAAGAGGAATCAATGTGACAATGATTGCTGCAATTAACGCTTTGGGAAATCATGTACCCCCGATGTTAATTTTCCCGAGAGTCAACTTTAAAGATCACATGTTGATTGGAGCTCCTGCGGGAACAATAGGAGGTGCAAATCCTAGCGGCTGGTCAACGGCGGACCTATTTTTGAAATATTTCAAACATTTTATAGCCTTCGTAAAGCCAACACCAGAGAAAAAAGTTCTTCTTATAATGGATAACCATGATACCCATATTTCGGTTGCTGCTATCACTGAAGCGAAACTGAATAATGTAGTTCTGTTGACTCTTCCACCGCACACATCTCACAAACTTCAGCCATTAGATAGAACAGTTTTCGGGGCTTACAAGACATTCTACAACCAAGCTGCTAATGGGTGGTTGTTAAACAATCCCGGAAAGACAATAACAATATATGACATCGCAACAATAATTGGCCAATCATATCCTGGAGCATTTTCAAGTCTAAATATATTAAAAGGTTTTGAAGTTAGTGGAATATGGCCTTTAAATGAAAATGTTTTTGAGGAGCATGAGTTTTTGTCCTCCTATGTCACCGACAGACCATACAATGCCCCAAACTCTACACCAACGGCAATTTTAAATCAAACTCCAGATTCAGTAACTTCAACGAACCAAAGAAATTTGTCAGAGGTGGCAGTTCCGTCAACATCCGCTGCAGCAATTGCAGGACTATCTCCTGCTATCTTGCCAACTACTTCCTCAATTTCACAAACAATCCTCTCTCCTCAAGAAATTCGACCTTTTCCAAAAGCTCCACCGCGGAAGTTAGTTAGACGAGGAGGGCGGAGACAAGGGAAAACTAGAATTCTTACTGATACCCCAGAAAAAGAGGAAATAGAGGCTACAGCAGCTTTGAAAAAAACTAAAATAAAAAATTCTGCGACAAAAATTAAAAAAAAAGTTCTTAACAGCAGTTCTTCGGAAGATGAAAATGCGACGCCAGCTAAACAAAAACAACAGCCTTTAAGAGTCGCTAAATTAAAGGCCAGGGACGTCATTGTGGCAGCTACAGGCGAGTCCGAGCAGGATTTTGAAGGTGATAGTGACTCATCTCTTAACATCACAATGCTCTTTAATTTGGCCAAAAAAAAGTGATAAATTTGTTTTCTCTTTTATGTAGTTCCTTTAAACTAAGTTTTTAAATAATATTGAAGTCTTTTCTTAAGTTTTTTTTAGTTAAAGAGAGCTTTATTTTATTTAAAGCTATTATTTGAAATAAAAAAATGTGTTAATCAAGCACAAAAACTTTAAGAAAATGGTTTGTTCTTTTGCTGTTTTTTTACAAATAAAATAAAAATGGTACCATTTTAACTTTTTATTGAAAGAAATTAAAGTTTCCACCTTCAAACTATAGGAAAACCTAAAATAATATTTTCGGTCCAAGGTACAATACTCCGTGGACCAAGGTACAATCACGTCTTGTACCTTGGACCGTTTTAGGTTAGCATGAAAAAGTTAAGTTTTCTAAGGAATGGTAAGCAATATCCTTTTGGTAGTTTCGCCATATCATAGATAAGACTTCAGGTAATAACTAAAAAAACCAATGAAAAGACGACACATAAAATATTGGCAAAAAACTGAAATCCGGACCAAGGTACAATACCTTCCCCTACCCCGGGAATTATTTTTGTTGCAAGCCATATAAAAATGACCGATTTGCTTGCACGTCTTGCAAATTTTACCAAAAGCTGGACATTTGTTTTTTGGATGCACTGAGAGACAACGTTCACAATTTATTTTATGTTGATATGAACCTGCATTTTCCCTAAAATTATAATTTCGGTTAGTATAAGAATTAGTATTATTTGATAAATTGAAATTTGAAAAATGTTTTTGTTTAATATTTTTAAATTTTTCACTAGTTTTACTTTTATTCAATTCCCACACTTGCGCCGTTGTTGTGGTCTCCTTTTGCAATTCCAAACTTCGTGATTTTTCCAGCTCACTAATGCGGCATTCATTTATGGCAGTACTCAATGTCAAATTTACTGTATTCATCAACCTGTTTCTTAGCACCTCATCGCTGAGTCCCATAATGATAAAATCTCGAATGAAAGCGTCTTTCTCTTTGAATTCACATCCATCGGCTATGTTTCTTAATTTGCCCAGAAAGCTGTCAAACGGCTCACCACTTAACTGGATCGTTTTATAAAACCGAAACAATGCGGTTTTGGGATTTTGTTTTGGATTACAATAGTCCTCAAATGACTTTAAAATGTGCTTCATGTTTTTTGCTTGGTCGTTGGCAATTTTCCACATATAGTATTTTTCACGAACCTCGTCACCAATGAAATTTAGTAAAATTGCCTTTCTCACCTCTTTACTCTTTTTGTCCTTTTCGGATGCGACAAGATAATTTTGGAAATCTCTTTGAAACAGCAAAAAATTGACCGACAGATTTCCATCTAAACTTAGCGGCTTCGGTGCATTGAAATCCATCTTAGAATGTTCTGGATCCTCTTCAAGAACTGCTATATTCATTGGATAAACGTTTTCCCGTAACTCCTCCTCAGTTAATAATAATATGCTTTCTGGACACTCCTTATAGATTTCCTCCTCCTCTGATTGTGTGCTGCTGTCACTTTCACTTTTTTTCTCGACTTTTAATCCACTTGTTGTACTATCCATTGGCCCTTTGAACTCCCACTTAAATGCACGACTGCGCCATGTTTTGGTGTTTTATTAAAACAAAAGACCGATTTATTCAATGGTCAGACATCGACTGACGTTTATTAAAAGAGCGCTTTAAGATGTGCAGTGTTGCAAGTGTTACATGTAATGGTAGTATTAAAATATATGTACTTTCGTACTTATATAACACAGATATTGAGATAAGTGGTCGACTGTTTCGCATACCAATTGGAGCACATCTCGGCTGAAGAAGCAAGTGTCTGATTAAAGCTTCTCCGATGTCCAAAACCTATAAATTCGACCATCTTTTTACATGGAGAGTTGAATAGTAAACGTGCCGGAGAACCTTCAAAATAAGTCCCAATTCTGATCTCAAATTACTACGGAAGTGCTTGATAAAGCTGATTTAAAAAATAATTTAGGGAAACGTTGGCCAAGAATAAGGTGGCATAGGCTACAAGATCTGGGGGGCAGATTCCGTATAACAATAATCGTCGGAACGATATCGTTTTTGAAACTTTGATGACCATAAAAACTTATATTCTGCCCGAATTTGTTTCCTATAAAAGCAAATAATTATTTTTTTTGTTCTATGATAGACCCGACAATATTTTGCTCGTGAACTTTCTCATTATAGACATTTATACACAATTCGCAGAATTTTCCGATAAACCATAATCAGTTTAGTAGGCAGAAACGAGAGAAATAGCAAGTGACATGAAGAACCGTGTTCTTGCTTTTTAATATTAAAATTTGTATAATTCCTATTTCTGAGCTGTTGAAAATCTTTGTAAGTATTTTAATAAAAACAGAACCATGTGAAAAGCCAGAAGGTTTCGTCAAGTACTCTCTGGTTAGATATCAGCTGAGATCCCCAATTCTGGTCAGCAGATACGAATATAGCAAGGCCTTTTCTTAATCGCATTTACATTTTGCAATGCAAGTGTCCGTAAAATGCTTTCAAAAACCTGGGCACTCATTCCGTAATTTTTCAAACGATTATCGTCGAAATGAAAGACTTTCAAAAGTAGCAACTAAGTGCCAAAATTACGAGTTTTAGACCTTAATCCAGTTCATTTTCTACATATGTAATGACAGCTGACGAAAAGCAAAATAATTCATTGATTTCAAGGCAGCTTTTGATAGCATCGATCGAAGAGCCCTAATATGTATGCTATAAAATGCCGGAATAAGACACAGGTTTGGGAAGGTACTCGAAAACAAAATCATACAACAGTATGGAGCGGAATCGAGACTTCGAAGTGGTTTGAAACAACATCCAGAGTAAGACAAGGATGTGCACTTCGACCGATTCTCTTCGCCATGTACTTGTACATAGACGAAATTGTAAACTTCCTTCCTGGAGGAATTGAGATTGCTTGAGTGTTGATAAAGGCTCGTTTGTTCGCAGATGATGTGGTAATTTTTGCATACTCACCAGAGTCCTTACAACTTATGATTAATAGCCTTGATTTATACTCCCACTTATGGAATCTTACGGTAATCTTCGAAAAATCGAAAATCAATATTTTTAGAAACGGATCTGGTGGCAGATTATGTGGAAATGAGAGCTGGAATTTTAACGGTCAGCCCGTCGAAACGGTGGAATAATACAGGTATCTTCGAGTGATTATTACTTACAATCTAAATATGGAACCTTACTTAAAAGACACACTAATCAAAGTCAATAGTTTCATCGGTGTAACTTGGAAAAGAAGCTGTAGCTGAGTCAGTAATGATATATGCAGCACAATCTTGAGGATACATTAAGTACGAAACTGAGGAGAAATTGTTAAGGTATTTTATCAAAAGAAACTTCAGTCTACCGAGTACAACGCCCAATTATATCAAAAATATTGAAACAGGCTTATTCGTCAAAACACTGAAACTGCATGCGGACAATCTCATTAAAGTTATAGAGATGCCTGATGACAGACTTCCAAAAATCATAGCAAGGAGGACGATTGAAAGAAGAAACCTGTAGTATAAACATAGAGGAGCTGGTAACGTATTGTGAAATAGAATTAAACTTTGTTGATGAGAGTTGTAGATTGTAGTGGTAGATACTCCAGTGATGTGCTATATAACGCCATTGCAAAAGTGGACGAAAAGTACAGAGAAGATTGTCTTTATAGGGCTACATCATCAGTACACAGATCTACATACAGCATCTTAAATCATAATTTGTGTGATAAGAACTACTTTAACAATATCAACACTAGAACAAAATCCTGTATATTTTATGTCAGAGAGAATATTGAAAAAAGAATAAAGAAATAATATCGTCCTTATTCAAAATGAGAGGAAAACTGTTTGTTAACTATATTCCGCATTGTACCGATTTACCAATTTTCTGTAGCCTTTGTAATCTATCGGAGAGGGAAGATGTTATCCGCTTCATTGACAGATGCCCTATTCTCAAGGAAATACGAAAACAGTTTTTAGGATGCGGCACGAAATCGAAAGAAGACACTTTAGCACGCCTCAATTGTCAGCCATAATCTATCGGGCAAAAATCCTAAATGAGAACTTTAAATTTTATAAGATCAAAATCAATTAAATATGTGCATATCCTAGATATTTCAGTGGCCACAAGCCATAACCGCTTAAGTCGACTTAAGACGAAATTGAGATTTTGATGCCATTAGATTCAGCGTATCCAAATCTATTTTGTAAATTTTTTTCAGCTGTATATCTTTAAAAAACGTGGCCACAATTTCAAAAAAAAAACTGCTTAAGTCACTAGAGTCAACGGAGTAAAAAAACTTTAAACTGCTCTCCTGAACAATGAGTAAAACAGACTTAAGCGGTTTTGCCTTGTGACCACAGATTTCTTTCCTTATTCTAGATATTAAAATATTCATTGACACTTCATAATTTTTTGTAGTAAATGTTAAATTTTATGTCAATCAAGCAGACGGAAATGCCATGCTAATCGATTTTTTTGTAAATTAATTTTTGTAGCATAAACAAGAATTTAAATAAATCAATCACATTAATTTACAGATTGCTTTCATTGATAATTTGAGTAGTCGTTAATTTATTTTTTTTTTAAGCAATATGCTCTTTCACTATTAACCACGGGATTAGTTTACTAAAAGCAGTGGTAGTATATACAAAAAAAAAATACCTAGCACGGGTCCAAAAATTCCCTACCGACGTAAGATTCCCCCTACAAATCGGCTTGCCTACATAATATTTGGAAAAATTAAAAGAAAAGTGCTTAAATGCTGTATTTATTTTGATTAGTTTTTATTTTTTTTATTTAAAAAAGTTCGTTACCTATGTAAAATTAGTATGAAACAATAAGTTAACTGAAAAAATAGGAAGGCAAACAATAAATTAGTAGGTTACTTATAGAACGTTAACAAAATAGTTAGATAGATATATATTTATTAAATTAAATTATTTTATTTAAATAATTAAAATTGCTCGGCCATATTGCCTTTAAGAGTTATACATAAATTCAATATAGGTACCTATTGAAAAAACATATTACGTGTTAATGTGATGATCATATAGAGCTTTTGAACTCACTTCGTTAATATGTTTGTCTTTGCACTTAAAAGAAACGCAATTTAAATTTGCATTTTGTAAGAATGAAGAAGTGGTTCAGGGATAAAGAAGAGACAAAAAGGCGCAAACCAATGCCTTTTGACAATACACGTTCTCGTTTATCAGACATTTGTTTAAAAAATATTAAAAAAAAATACCTACGTTTACAGCAAACGGTTTAAATAATAAAAAAATCTGTCCTTTTTTCCCCACGGAGCAGTTTTTTAGTCGAAAATACCTACTTGTATGGATTTTCCCTACGTGTTACATCATTGACTAAATGTGATTACGACAAAGAATCTGATTGTTTTGGCAGATATTAATATTGACTAGCATCGCTTCTGGTCGAAAATCGACCATTCCTTTTATAAGTATGTAAAATGTAATACTAAAAAACGTACCACAATTATTTTCCTTATTTATGTTTTTTCTTTTATTAACGAAAAGAGCGACATCTAGATATCGAAAAAATACGTAAGTGAAGCAATGGATATATATGTCGAAGCGAAAAAAGTATTCACTGACTTAAATAAATGGTGTTTTATTGTTGGGAATGGTTTTACAAAATACTTTAAATATTACTGCTAGGAAATAATCAATAGCCAGAGCCGGATGGCCATTCAAAAACGTCCTATCCGTCTGCTGACAACTGAATGACTGCCTCTTACTATATTTCACGCTGCCCTTTTATACACAGAATCGTACGGTAAAATAATTTTACCAATTTTACTAAAATTTTCTTTATTATTTATTCAGTGTATGCAAAGGCTTACAGCTGCGTGTATGCGTAGCACTTTTAGGTTACAAAAAAATGTGCTTTGGTAAATTTTAAATGTGCGTTTAAGGACAATGTGCTTTTTTAGCAAATAGTTTCAATCAATATTCATAAAACAATAATTTATTAATTCAAAAATATTCTGTAGGATGGCTGCTACATAAGTGCGCTGCTCCATTGGAAACAGGTTCTAATCTAAAATGATTTATATTTGAATACGTTGCTATGGTAAAACGTCGGCGACAAATTGAATGTCGCCAAAATCCTTTCAATTACTTGTTTTGTATGGGGAATTCATTCTCCTCATTTCATAATAAATACTTAAAAGGTGTACCGAAATTTTTTATGTTGACGTATTAATATAATGATATTTTGAATGAATTAAACAAGGGTACCAGAAATCATTTGTTTTCAATGTCGTTAAATGGTCTTAGGAACCTTATTATTGTACCAACTCGTATAAACGTTTTAACAAAGTCTTTTATCGACCATTTATTTATTCGTTTACACAAAAATGTACACACAAATACAAGTTTTTTGAGTGGTAAAGTCTACGATCATAGACTAATGGAGCATTCTATGATCGCCCTTGATATATGTTTTAACTCTAGTCCTCAAAAAGCTGCAATCAACCCAGAGAGAAGTTTTTAATGGATTGTAAACAATTAACCGAGTGTTTAAAGTATGAATTCTGGGAATCAGTTTAGTCAGCGGATAGTCCATCTTCTGCCTTTCCATTTTACAAAACCATATCAATTGTCGGCGCAGTGGCATAGTGGTTAGTGTGTTGGACTACTAAGCGAGGGGTCCCAGATTCGAGTCCCGAGAAAACCCAAATTCCAACTTTAGGTTTTTTTTCACTGCACCACCTCTCGCGAACGTCTGACAAACATCCGAGAGTATAACTTTCATGAAAGAGCTTCTCAATTGGCCGTTTGGACTCGGCATTAAATTGTAGATCCCTTCCATTCGTCCCAAAAATAAAAACTCACACAAGACGAATGGTTGTGAGGTTGTGAGAAGCTAGGCCTAGGGCCAATTTTTTATTTATTAATTTTTTTTTATATCTAATGCTGCACTTCTTTTTCTGTTCATCATCTTAATAATCGAAAACATTTAAATCCTTAGAAAAAATCGTTTCGCAGTAAAGTATATTGAAATGCGCAAAATTGAAAACTTAATAAATTGTACTACGATAAACTATGTAAGAAAACACATAAAAGGTTTGATGGTACCTACGCGTAACGAATATTACTCTAATATGTGTGAAAGAGCGAGGGGAAATTGTGAAACCATTTCTCTTTAAAATAGTAAACTTTATAAGTGCTACCACATTTAAGTGATGCATGGAAAAGGGTTTTTGCTTTTTATGCAACAGCTGCCACGCTTTTCAAGCCACGTTTGCTTTCAAGTAGTTTTGGTGTCTGAAATTGCTAGCAATAATTTAAACGAACCTCGTTTTCAAAGAAAAAAAAAAAAACCACAACAGATGACCATTCCCAATAATCCTGAACTTTAAACTTCAGGACTTAACTCAACTACCTCTAACACATTTACCTACCTATCTATAAAACGAAACTTTAATGTTCTCAAAACAAAAATGAACATAAAAACATTTCCTAACCATCAGCTATCTAATAGAGCTCTCGGGATGAGCGAGTGCGCTGCGTTTTATTAAACTGACAACCACATAGCCGGAAATTTGTGTCTCTTGTGCTGAAATAATTCCAAATAATGAAAAAGAAAACGCCACAGAAATAATATATTAATTTGAAGCTTTCGTAGCACGTCGTCATTGTGGGTAATTCCAATTAACCCAGGTCTCCCTCTCTAGAGACGTGTGTGCGGCGCGCTCATTTGGCATTCATGTCCATTCGCCCACCGTAGGTGCATAGCGGCGGATACACAGCGATGTGAGTAATGAAATTCATAAGAATAAAAAAACAATTTTCAATACTAACTCGTTCTTTTTTCGGGGCCAACTTCACTACACCATACCGTGTACGGAGCCAGAGCACATGGACATAAAACCCCATTAACACTTTAGGACTCAATTTAAAATAAACGACTTTTACTCCAGACTCTTGAGGTAGGAATGCGGAGCGAGAACAACCATGCACACATTTTAATTTAAGAACCATCACCGGAGCAGGCAGCGGTCTATGGGATACGATATATACGAATACGACCAAGCAATAAGGCTGCCCTCCTATACAAAAATAAAACACCAACGAGTAGTTCAACACATTCACTTGATCCCCAATTCGGATGTTCCGGTTCTGATACTCCCTGTGGGGATATATTTCACCGAAGTCAGCAGGAATTCTTTTATTTTTAGTTTTTTGTTCGTTCTGCTACTTATCATCGAACAACTAACACTGCAAGGACGACACGGCGGCCCGATGCAATGACGACCAGGTACAGCCAAGTCGGCGGAGCAGCGGGCATCGGACATTCGGCCAAGGTATCCAATATATCGGCAGAAATAAAGGAACAAACAGGATAACGTGCACGAGTCAGGATAAAACGCTTCTACCTGGCCAATAAATTATTTACACACATTAAAAGTGAACATTATACAACGCGATAGCAATCCCACTGCTACGGTGGGTGGCGGCGAGAGCTCTTCTGGAATCAATAAAACCCAAAGCGAAATTGACTTGCAAGTCAAGTCAGTGGCAAGGCAACGATCGCAGGCGAAGACGCTAGCTAGCCGTTAGTTTGGTTTACACTCCACTCCAACTCCGGGTAATTATTGGAGAATTTATTACAGCACACCAACACACAGCGTCTGGGTTAATAAAGGTGTACCACGGCAAGTGGTGCTGATGACAGCGTTGCAAATGCAAAGAGACGCAGATGGTGTGCAAGCGTTGACACAATACGGAACGCAGTCCGACAGCTGAGTACTTGTGTGGAATGTTTTCCATTAGTTCCTCGAGACGAGGTGGCCTGGAAGTAAATTGATTTATTGTCCTTTTTGTGTTATTAGCCTCCGGGTTATCCATCATCATTTCCGCATGTATACAAGCGGACGCCGAAAAAGGACACTTTTCGATGTTTCCTTGGATTTAGGGTTTTCATTTTTTTTTTTTTGCGCAAGTGACACCATTGAGTTATGACACATAAATTTAAATATACTCGTAGTGGTAGTGGTGTCTCTCTGGGGAAATCGATGTTTAGCCGGGATGGGAGTTAAGTATGAAAGGACTTCGGGATTAAAATTTTATTTACTCAATATGCTAAGTGGGCCTTGTAGCGAGGGAATGTAATTTATATGGAAAGTTTGCATTGGACAGGGCGGTGACCAAGCAGAATTATTTATCTGTGCGGTTATCCATCAAAAAATATTTTCTCTTGCGATGGGAATGTGCGCGAGCAGCAGGTGTAGCAGCGACTGACGGGACGGACTAAGTACACAAGACGAACGTAAAGGAGGTCTGAATATTTTGTGTTTCAAAATAAAATACCTACCCCCACTAGTACGGTGCTCAGACTGGAGCAGGGCACGCATTTAATTTCCAGACAAGGAATGGGGGCGTATACGTGTCTTTTTTTCGTTTTTTCTCCGAGAGCTAGTTATACAACATATTTCCGTGTAAGTGCACGATCAAAGATCTTTGAAAAAGCGTTGGAATGGAGTGAGGTGCGGTCTAAGTCCATATGTGATACCTGTTGAGCAGAGATCTGCGTTGGTACGTCATTTTCTCGTGAGCCAGAGATCTATTTTGAAATTTGTCTATTTTGAAGTTTGTTCTCTCCTCATGCTTATGCGTTGCAATTTTTTGAAAACGTCGGTGACCAATCCTTGCATTAGCAGAGGTAATATAATTGTCATAATTATAATAATTGTCGCATTTGCTTTAAGTAAAAGGTTTTAGCAAAGTAAAAGCCCTTAGGAAATGCTTTGAATCGGTATAAATAAAAACCTAGTTTGCTAAAGTAGGTCCGAAAATTCGAACATAGCATTTACTTCGCTGTACTCGAAATTTCTGTCAAACTTAACAAGTCACAACTGTCCGGTCTCCGGAGATTTGTTTATTTTGAATTTGTTTTCAAATTTTTGCGCGGAAATTATCAAAAGTGCAGAAACAATTAAAAAGAAAAAGTGAAAATAAATTGGTAAATAAAAGAGAAAAAAATATGCAGAGCGACGAAGAGGGCTATTTGGAAGAGCTTTACGGTAAGCTCTCTTCTGAATTTTAGCAGACGATGAGGAACTTCCATCTACCACGTCTACTCCCAATCCCTAGAGTGATCAAAAGCTGTTGATGTTTTTCCCGGCCATAGAAGCTGTGGCAGGAAAGATTTTGCTCAGAAAATCCCAAACTCCAACTATCAAAACGTTAAAAAAACGTATCGCATCCATATTTTGTTTGGTTTTCCTGTGCGAACAAAACTTAATTTAACTATATATAAACAAAACATCGAAAACTCACCATGCGTAGATTGTTCTATGTAAAAAATGTGCGTACAAAATATTTAGCAAAAGGACTGAGTCAACTAAATAGAAGACTGAATTTTCATAGCATTTGCTTTGTGTAATAAGTTTTATTCATACCGATCTGAGTAAAAGGTCAGTGCCGCCGCTTTTCGAACATGTCAAGAGTTGGAACTAACTGAAATTGGTTTTTATTCATACGAAATGAAGCAAATGCTTCGATTTTGACATTTCTCTTGAGTAAAAGCAATTGCTACGTTTTATTCATACGACCCAGGGTGAGTTGTGTCAGCTGTTTATGAACGTAGGTAAAACAAATTCCACATGGTGGAAGCAAAGCAATTGTCAAATGGAGCGGAATTATGCGTTACCCACCTAATGACATATATGGCTGTCGGCATCATGCGTTGGTGTTATTTTTAATTTCCAAGTTGCTGCTTCTGCTGTTGTTCGTTTTGTCTTGTTACTGTTAACAGTTGACACACATTCACTTGTGAGTTCTGGGGGTTCGTATTTTAAGTCATTTTATTATAGCGAGAGTCGAATCAGAACAAGCCAAGTCTATACATTTTCGAGTGATTGCTAAAATAATCGTAGAAGCTGTCGATAGTTCGTAGGAGTAAGTTAGTGTTTCGTACTTACTAGATATCCACCTTCTAACACGCTGTACATGGTCCTTCTTGATCAACATTTCTAAAAGCGTGAGACATTATCTTAGGATGTGTCTGAAAACATCAGCTCTCGTTGACTCGTAGACGTATCCCAGATATAAATCTTGCTACTTCGTCGAACCGTGGACATCTGCCCACTTTCAAAATTTTTTGAATTCCTATTTATTTTGAATGTTTTGACCGATTGGGACGCAAATATTTGTGAATTGGGTGAGCAATTTTTAAGGTGAAGCGTGGGCAGCTCCAAAAATGTATGTAGACAAATTTTATTATTATATTAGGTACGCACCTAAAGTCACAGGAGTATTTGCATTCAAAAACCTAAACTAAAAAAACGAGTGTGCTTTAGACCACACGACTGAAGTAAAACTTCTTTCGCTCCATCTATACATACATGTTTAGTTTATACATATTAACCTATCAATTTTCTTCAATAATTTACTGGCAAGAAAATGGGCGCGAATAAACTTTGACACTCCGTCGGTTAATAAAAAAAAACACGATTTAGTTGGACAGAGCTCCGCTCTGGGGAACTTTATTGACAGGATTGAACATCGTTTTAGTTTTTCAATGGTTTATAAATATAACAAATTATGAGAACGCAAGGTAATTGAAATGTGAATACGAATGCATATTATAATATTACGTTACAGAATTTAGAATATGATACAATTAATGAGGTATTTTATTAGATAAGTGTGGGGATCGTAACTCGCGCGCACTGCTCTCTTTTGCTCCTACAGAATGATACATACAATAGGCCATGGTTGCCACTTACAAAAAAAAAACACAAATTATTTTATTTGATTTTGCACAAAATTACCAGCTGCTAGAAGATATGGGAGATCATCTACCTATTTTCTTATAACAATAAGATAATATTATATAATATAATTTGTTGAACAGCGAATAAAACAGTTTTATATGGATGGTGATGAAGCATAGCTATGCAAATAATGTAATGCGTTCACTCAGAAGGAATAGGGTAGCATTTAAATGAGGTGATATCGACTTCGCATTCTTGGTACATCTGCTCAAAAATTTACCATAACCGGATAAAAATAACCAAAACTCAATAATCAAACAAAATTACCAAATGTGGTAAAAAATTACCAAAGTGGCAACCCTGCAATAGGCGTCTCTTAGATATAGAATGAAAATAAACTGTGTGCTCGCACCTGTCTCTGTTACCCCTACAGTGTGATACAGATAATAGGCGTGCACTGCAGTGATACCAGACTTTAGAGGCAGGTTATCCCACGGTTATACTGAAAATATCCCTTTTATGTTTCCAAAATAAATAAATTTATTATTTAAAAAAAAAAACTCGTGATTCATTCACAGACACATATGTCATTTTATGAAACAGTTTAGGGAAATAAGAAAAAGAAAATGAAAGCATTTTGATATTTTGAATGACTTTTTTCTAAACTTGAAAACATTTAATTTGATCGTAGGTTGAATAATTTTTTTTATTCTTAATGAAATGAGCAATTAGGAACAAAATTTGACGAAAAAATTAAATCCCTTTCTTTTTGTACTGTCAGGTCTGAAAAATCCCTTTGTCCCTCTTAGCTTAGAAAATCCCCCAAAAAGGGATAAATCCACCGATCTGGTATCACTGCTGCACTGTATGATGTGTCTTAGATACTGAAACGTAACTGGCTGAGAGAAAGAGAGAACGAAAATGTGTGCTCGCATCTATCTCTCTTGCCTCTACAGTAATATTCGAAACGAAACGTAACTCTCTCTCTCTGTTTTTATCTCACTAATTTATATATCCCTTTCAACTTCCGTTCGCAATTTCCGTAACGCTTTCGTGACACATTCACCAGCTTACCCCCCAAGTCAAGCGTGCCTAAAGAAGTATTACTTGAAAAAAATATAGGTACCTGCGAAACCTATAAGATTGCTATAAATAATATCCAACATTTTATGGAACTTATTTACAGCTTGACAGTTTCTTTGATAGAAATACTTTGCTCTTTGACCAGAAGCAAAAAAAAACAATAGAACACTAGGCATTACAAAAAAAAAGCAAAATCCACTGAGCGACAAAAAGAGGAGACATCGTGTGCGCATTTACCTTCCGCGGTTGTGATATATTAATGATTGACAGCCAAAAGTTTTATCCAGATAAAGCATTCATTCATTCACACATACATCGCTCACACTAGTTTATATACTATTTTTTGTTGAAGCAGATTGTCAAATTATCCTTTTATTTCCTTTGTCCGGACTTTCCTTTGTTACCCCGTGTTTCTATAATATTAATGGGTGAAGCATAAAGTGGAATCATCTAAATTGCTCTAGTTTAAAAATAATAAGGCTGCTACCAATCATACCTTGTGTAAAAATAGGCAATTCCCTGACCAAAGACGACGCTGCTCACGAGGGCATTTAAGGACTAATTTAGAAGGAATAATGTTAAATCATGTTTATTTATAGAGGGAAGGAATTTTGTCGTGTTGAATAGCAGAACTAAGTGTACCGCATCGCCAGTACTACCCAAACTTGATAATCATAAGTTCAAAGGCCACAATTATTTTCAACTCGACAAGCAGCCATCCAAACCGTAGTTTCGACCAACTTTCAAAAATCGATGCCAATCCAGAGCTACTACCTATGCAATTTCCAATTTCCGCAAATGTCTTCTCAGACAACACTTACGTACAAGCTATAAAAATTGATTGCTGCCATCCAAGGTAGGTATAGCTTTTCCCAAAGTTTCCCAAGTGTTATCTAGAGCCCATACGCCATTTTTAAATTTAAGCCAAGTGTTCGTAATAAAATTCGCTTTGCCGCCATAACCCATTTAACAACATCCTCGCAAACACGTTTTCCCATTTTGATATTGGCCGATAGGCCTTCACTTACTACCCTCTAAGGACTCAGCTCGAGGACATAAACAACGCTAAGCAATTGCCTTCCCATGCCCAGTTCGAAATATCTCCAAAACTTGTGCACAATTTCAATACTTTTAAGAGGAGGTTAAAGGATCTACTTTCCCTTTTTTTCTTCGCTCAGAGTTCCTTACAGGAACACCACTTTGCACAATTTAGGCTGGGCAGGGGAGGCAAGACGTTACCATGTTCCAATGTGCGGTCGATGTCTTTCCTTCTTCAAACTCGTGACCTTTCCTCCCTCAATTTGTCGGCTATGCTGATGATATCCGGAAAATTGAACCAAACACTAAGAGCGTGTCGGCGGCACAAGGACGATGGTGAAGCTGCTGCACGAACATTGTAGCGAGGGAAAAAAAGTCAAAATAAATAGAAAAAATATACGACGAATGGGAGGAAATAGAAAACTTCCTCGTCCTCGTTCATTTTGTTCATTTGAATTGAAAACCACATCGCATGAATAATTTGATATTATCGATTCTGACGGAGTACAAGGTACACACTCTCATCTTAAAGGAGAGACAACGCCGACGACGATGGCGACGGTTTACGACGATGCCAAGAAAGGAATTCCCCAGAGTCGTCGACAAGTACTAAAGTGGGCACTTCACAAGTTCACTAACAGCTAACATCTCATCAGGAGTTTCGCACACACGCACATGTATATATAGATATACCTTTTCGAAGGAAGAAAACAAGAGGATGATGTGAGATGGTGAGGTTGCTCTTCTGCTTGTACACAAGAAGGGGCACATTCCCGGACATAGCCTTGGTCAGGCGACATCAATTTTTATTTATCCTCCCTGAAATGTTGACACCGTATTGGAATTGACTGCGCACGTAGTCACTACGCTACGCGAAACAATGTTCAGACAGCCATCTGTATTTTGTTGTATTCGAGGAGCTACCGATGGCACCTGCCATATAAAGCATTCCTTGACAAGCTTTTGCTACCTTACTCATTTCATTTCTACCTTCGATGTGACATCCTCCTTAGGGGTCGTTGTTGAAAATCATTCTTCACAGTTTAGGTTGGCGCAACTATTTCAAGGACAAATCTCTCACATTGGAATTTAAAAGAAGGAAAATTATCATTGGCCCCCCCAAACATGAAGACGTTAACGGTTTCGGTTTGGAGGACTTTTCGGTCGAAAATCACTTCAATTATTCAGGGAATGCCAATGTTTGTGCGGGTTCAAGTTTGGCCGAATATTTGTAAAATGCTCTTATTAATTATTCAAAGGAGATGGACTTTTCAAAAAAAATTTTATAATGCAGGGACGTTGAAGGGTGAACGGGTTTGGGCGATTCCTTTTTGGATGTATATTCCAAATGAGATTCCATTAGGCGCAGTGCATCTGCTTTGTAATTTATTTCCAGTTCAAGGTAAAGGCGAAAAATGTTGTAAATTACATTCTCAGACGAAATTCCGCTGTGAAAATATTGTATTGGGCGGTTTTTTGGAGGATTATCTTCAGATTGGAGGCAGCTCGTATAAAATACCAAGTTACTGGAGACCAACTCATCTACGAATGAGTTCGGTGGTAGTTGGAAGTATATGGTTTGTAATATCTCACCATGAGACTACCAACCGGTGCCACTCCAAGCTCATAGCGCTGGGGCTTAAGGTTCCAACCGGTAGAATCTGTCAAGTTCGTTGCATCGATGTCAGTGACATTTTCAATGAAAAAAAATGTCTCAAAAAATCCGTCATAAATTTGTTGCACAAAACAGCTCCCGCAGAATAATTTCACACACTCAGGCTTTTTTGATTGAACTGTCAACTGGTCGGAGCTTCAAAGTTTCTAGTTTCCGCTGGGTGTTATCTCAATATACTTAAATCACATGACAGTTGCTCTCATTCTCTTCATATCCCCAACAATGAAAGAGGTTAACTTCTGAAAACTGAAGTTGAAAAAAAATGTACTTAATCTGTCGCATAGGTATAGGTTATGAGTATAACCTTCTGTTTTGGGTCATGTTGGACACAATTCGCCCTATAACAAATGAAACTCTTGTTATTTGATTTATGTAACGATTTACTTGAATTTTGGTAATCGAGAATAATGTGCCCAAAATGGTGTATGGCGGCGACGACGATAAAAATAGGAAGAGGCCCAAAACAATGGCGACGTTGGTTTTAATAGAAATCACAACCAACTTCGCTTGGTGAGATCGCCCTCTAGTGGCAAATATAAGATAAGGGTCAGATCACATAAAACTATTTGCTATAATAAATGACATAATATTTATTAATAATACCAATTCTTGAGTTTTGATTTAAACACCTTCCATAACAATTCCACCTGTCAGTTAAACACGTTTTCATAAATAACACGACGGATTTTCTGGTTAGGCCCGGTATTCGACTGTGAGAATGGCAGGGCACTCCTGTAATTCAAATGGGCGCAATTGATAAATTCATCCGTATTTTCTCCACTAAGTAGATTTTAGGCCAATTGGGCCTTTCTGAATCAAATGAATACAATTCCAAAACATCCGCACAGCTCATTCTCCATTACTTTTTTGTAAAATTGGATAGATTCTCCACCGAAATTTATTTAAGTTTGAGTTGTAGAGTAGAATCGCTTTTCTTATTTTGTGACGTATCTAAGCAGAGAAGAGACAATTGCAAAGCACTTGTGGCGGAATTTTCAATACGAGAAAGCGCCACTCTCCTCTTACTACGTATGAGGGTATTTATATTCAAAGAGAACATAAACAAATTCAAACCAACTGTCATTATCTCATATTTCGATCGTTTATAGATTTTTAAACAGTCTTTCATCCCGACTCTTGTCAAGGATAGACAGTAGCCAAAGTTCAGACTGGCTTTGACATTTTGGACAGATAACACCCGACGAAATTTATGTACCGATCTTAGCTGAGGTAGCTTGACTTACGCAAATGTAACAGCTCACATTTTTTAGAAATGTTTTTTTCAACTCAACTGCCAGTTCCATCAAACATTATGCCAGTTAAAAGCTCTCAAATTCAAATTTAATTGATTTTCGCCACTCCGCTCCATGTGCCTCGGCATATTCCCCCCCCCCCCCCTTTCTTCATGTTATTGTCTTTAAAAGCGTATTTCATAAAATTAAACTTGCCAATATCTTGTGAAAGAAATACCTAATCTACAACGTTGACGGCGGTGGAATTAATATTCGCCACACGTAGAGGGTATATCGATTCCATGGCACTTTCTACTTATCGTCTAACATAACACGTATCCTGTGTTAGCCTGCAGCCAAAGTTGGGTGGGAGTCCTTTTTTTACTTTGCTCATTCTTTCCTGCTGCATTATTCGTCTTGTAAGTGTATTTCTTCCCTGCTATTGCTCGCATGAGGTCCTCTCTCTTGGATAAATATGGAAGGCGGCAAGCGATAAGAAAAAACGTGCGAAATATTTTAAACTTTTTTTTTTCTTTCTTTTGCATTTTTCATAAGTCATCGTTGGGGTTCAATATTTCATTGGACAGTCTTTCGTGTCTATTTTAGCATACTTGCCTGGCAGTGTGGCACGTCCTCAACAAAAAAAAGAAAAGAAACGAAACCGGAAGATATGGCTTATATGGGATAAAGAATGAAATTCAATTTCTCATACATTATGAGAAGTTATTTTATAGCCGGGTGTTTTTTTCTTTTGTTCTTCTCCCAATAATTCATGTAGTACCTAGATAGTGAAATATTTTGAGCGATTAGAGTTATGGTATAGGTAAAGGATGGTGATCGGGGTTTTGGGATAGGATTTGCTTGGAATTTTCGCATGTAGCACCTCTTTGGGTGATAACGGAAAACTATTTATCGCCACAAATAGATGAGAGGCAGTTTAAAATCTTATCGAACGGAACAGTCCGCCGATTTGGTTTATTCGAATAGTAAACTAGGAGTGAAAATGAAATACGTATTTGGAAATGCTTCGCACTTTTTACTTTACTTAAAACTACATGTGCATCCAATATTGACTTATTTCTGTCAAATACTTCAAATGAATTCCATCTATCTAAAACAGATACCACTGACAAATTTATCGTCGAAAAGGTGGTTGCCATTTAATGCCAGCCTACATGAAACCAATGCCACTTTCGCATGAGTCAGATAAGAGCGATGTTTCAACTTAATTGGTCTAGAGATAACCATCTTCGTTGGCGAGTGTTTCGGTTGCGTAGGCAGAACCCATTTTGTAAATTTTGTTGACACTAATTAATTTGAAAATACTTTTTAACAAGTCGGGGATATAGCTCAGTGGTAGAGCATTCGACTGCAGATCGAGAGGTCCCCGGTTCAAGCCCGGGTGTCCCCTATGGTAGCTTTTTTTTGCCATACAAAAAGTTAATTTTATTTTAAAAAATACTTTTTACACTTACCCGATGGGTTACGTAGCCAGTGGAGTAAGAAGTACAAGTTCATGCATGTAATTTAAGTTAAATTGTAATTTGTCCATTTGATAAAAAAAAAATGTTGAACTACAAACTTATGGAGCTGTTTCTATTTTTTGCAGCTGTTGCTTGAGAATTGCGCCTACTTCGTCTCAACTCTTCGGTTGCAGAAATATAATAATTCATCAGTTCGGACGGTCCATACAGCGTGTTGGTGCACATTAACCTAGGTCCGCTAGAAGGATTTTCCGTAATTTCATTTACAAGTCCTATAATCATCATAAAAATAAAAAGATCGATGCTGTTCTTTGTGCATTTTTTAATCTGTTTCTATAGTCATAGCCGGTGGGCAATACTGAAACAGAATGAATTTTGAAGTCGATGGAATTGGCGGTTCAAGTGGTTTGGTGCAGCTACTGTTCGGGGTGAACATGGCCCTGAGAGGTTCAAGTTAATGCCTTGATAACCTATACAATCTGTATACCTGTGTTGACAGATTGGGTGCCTTGTCGTATTTTGGGCTATTTTTTTCTTAAAACACGATAGAAATTTCTTCCATGAGCATTTTTTTTTGGGCTATATATCGTTTGTGTAAATTTTGTTTGTTTAATTCCTTCACCAAACTACATAAAAGAAATATTTCCGAACAAAACCCGCACTTTTAAAACTTGGCAGAATTCTTTCAGTCAGTTGTTCAACTTTCAAACACACCAATTTATTCTGCAGGCATTATGATTTGACACAACACAAGCCACAAAGGTCAATTGCAAAAGATCGAAGTCAAATAAAATTGGCGGCACGAGTTACGTATGAACGCCAACATCCCGAACATGTACACATAAAACCATCCATAAGCGGCATTACGCTCAGAGTGAAACAACGGCGAGCTCGAGATCTAGCATCCAACCGCATGTTACTACAAATGGTCTGTTAGCAACAACTCTGCTGTTGTTTCATGTACAGTCGGTTGGCTTGGGTACAGCATCTCCATATAGGCGTTTGTGTGTCACAGTTATCGTGTGTTCGAGAGCTCTCTCAGAATTATGTACAATGAATGTTATCTATGTTTTCTATAAGCCGTAAAATATGTGTTACAAGTATGTACATTGGTATCGAGAGTAGTAGTAGTAGTAGGTTCTAAATGGTAGACGCCTGGCATTGTTGGTTTGGCGGTAGAAGCGAAAGCAAGAAAATCAATAATTGTAAATTAATAAAAAATAAATAATACTTTGTCAAAGTTGTTTAATTTATTTCATTGACGTACATATCGTCGTGGACGTAATTCGCGCATAAGTAAGATGGGTAACCAAAAAAAAAAAATTGAGAACATTTTCAACGGTTTTTGGGCTTCTTACCGGGCAACGATTTTGGGCTACAAGGTTTGGGCGCTTGAGGGAGTCTTTCTTCCTTCTTTTGTGGGAGTTTTTGGTGTATTTTTGTATTTACTTCTTGAACTTGTCATTTTTCAATTTATTATATTTATTCAGTGCAAAAACGAGGGCTGCCTACTTAAAGGAGCCAACACTTCCTTTTATAAAGCCATCAGTCAGCTTTCTTCTGAATGAATGCTAAGCTGCAGACCAAAATTTAGCAGGCTCAAATTGAGTTGACTCTATTTAATGGAAAAATATCAACACCGTTTGTTTTTGATTAGGGTTGATGGGTGCCCATCCAAAATGATATGTGGCAATTTTTCTCAGTCGCTGACACTGAGAAAAATTGCCACGAACGAAAGAAAAGTGTGCGATGTACGATGTAATGTAATCAACAGCGACAATGTTTTTCTGAGAAAATGCGCAAATGGCTGATGGGACAAATTGGCGTGGAAGTGAACTCAAATTGAGTGCAAATTATTATCCCGAATTTTTAAAGAAATACTACTTTTAAATTCCAACTTAAGGTTTTCTTGCACTGCGCCACCTCTCTCTAACGTCTGACAAACATCCGAGAGTATATTTGTCATGAAAGAGCTTCTCATTTGGTCGTTTGGAAACGGCATAAAATTGTAGATCCCTTGCATTCGTCCTAAAAATGAACAACGCACACAATAGGTATGGTTGTGAGAATCTAGGACTAGGGTCGCTACGCCCTGTCGCACCAACTATTTATTTATTTATTTAAATTGGTTATGGAAAATGTAACAACAAGCTGTTACTTCACTTAGTCGTATATTTTTCTTCAGACCAATTAAATTTGAACTTGAAAGCAAGGAAAGTATTAAGTCACCTAATTATCGCGAGTGTCAAAGCTCTTTTTTGGGATAACAACTGAGAGCAGCATTGGTACTCCGCACGGCAGCGGATGTCGGGGTGGAATGTCTCAGGAAAAGGTTTTTCATTTGGAAGCCCATTAAGTTAGTAAGCAAGTGTAGCCGCTTAAAAAAATAAAATTAATTTTATGAGAGTTTTTATAAAATGTCCACAAGTCACCAGAGGCCCAGGTCCACCGCGGACTGTAGCTCCACCTAAGTAAGTAAGTGCAAGTCACTATTTTTGGTATGCTTCCCAGGAAACAAACACTGTTCGACTTTGAACTCAAATTAATGATTTACCGGTTATTTTATTAAGTAAAATACTATCTGTCAATTTTTAACGGATAAAATGAAACTGTTTCCTTAAATGTTAACAGAACTAATTTATTTCACAAAAAATACATAAAATATAACTGAAAGCTGTCAAACGCGGCAATGTTATCGACCTTGTTTGCTGTTGACACAAATTAAATGCTCGATTCTTACTTCTTTTTACATGTCTTGAAGCCTCATCATAACATTTGTAGTTGTGCCTATTCTGGTCAAGTCAACCCATTCGTGGACACTGCCAATTTATTACTTTAACTAATATATATTGCTAAAAAATGATTAGTGAAACCTTTAAAGACCATATATAAGGTCCGGGAGAAATATTCCATTAATCCCTTGTTTACCCATTGCTTTCACCAAAGTGAATAAAAGCAAAAATGTAAATACCCCTTAATTCACTTATACGAGCACGTATCGCACCTCCTAGGGCCACCGAGCCCAGACTGTTAAACGATAACTCCGAACCACTTATGGTCGCACTTTCCTCAATCGAATGAATAATAATGTCCTTTTAAATTCAACCAGGGATTGGTTCGTCTCTTTGTTTCCCTCTTTTTTTTTTCTTTTTTTTATTTTGTATTTTTCACGCGGTTTTATTGCGAACATTGACCGGTTATTTTGCGAACCAATATCGGATGGCAATGTCGATGATTTCGAACAAGTGAGAACGGTTTTTCAAAAAAAATAAATATTTTTCATGAATTTCAATTATACGCACCGGGTACCATTATTAATTTTTGCTTACCGGCGAATATTCGCGTCCTTTAAAATATATTATTTATATGCAGGACTATTATTTATGTGGTTTTGCTTTTGTTTTAATGACGTGAACACTTTCATTTATTTGCGTTTTTATTCGCTGGTCGAGAAACACCGAATGTTAAGTAGGGAGTTTTTATTTCGCTTCTCGGATTGCAATAAATGGTTAAGCAAAGAACCCGCGAGTGGGCGGGTGCGTTAAGTACCAGTAGAGGCGTACGGACTCTCGAAGGTGACATAGACTTTGAAGAGGCTTCATGCATTCTTGTTGCGTTCGGAAAATAACCTAAAAATTGTTCGGGAGACTGTCAAAAAATACCAACTAGATATTGAGAGGTCTTGTCAGCACACGATTTTAAAAATGTTTTTAATTTGTAAAGAAAGAGATTTAAAGCCAAACAATCTACTCTACAGAATCGTAGACGTTTCTTAAATAAGAAGCTTACTTAACTGGTTAAACAGGGCCGCCACTCTGAAAGGCGAAACGTTCAAACATTTTCAAACGAAGAAATTTGCTTGTATAGTATCAAGCAAATCAATTACACGTTTTCAGGCGTTTTCCTTTTTTAGTTCAGAGCACAACCTGAACTGTTATACAAAAAGTTCGTGTTTCATTTTTAGCTGAGATACATCAGAGTTCGGAATTTCTGTTTCTTTTTTCGTTCAGATCATGATCAGGGCGCGCTCTATGAGCTCAGAACAATTTGACTGAGACGGCTAAGTAAAAAGCTGATTACACACTTACAGTCACATTTGACAGAAATAATTTTTTTATTCTTAATGAAATGAGCAATTAGGAACAAAATTTCAGCAAAAAGTAAAATCCCTTTCTTTTTGTACTATGAGGTCTAAAAAATCCCGCAAGTGATAAATCCCCCAATCTGGTATCACTGCTGCACTGTATGATGCGTCTTAGATATACGAAACGTAACTGGCTATGAGAGAATGAAAAGAAGCTGTGTGCTCGCACCTGTCTCTGTTACCCCTACAGTGTGATACAGACAATGTGCCTCCACTGTAGTGATACCAGACTTTAGAGGCAGGTTATCCCACGATTATACTCAAAAAATACCTTTTATGTTTACAAAATAAATAAATTTATTATTTAAAAAAAAAACTCGTGATTCATTCACAGACACATATGTCATTTTATGAAACAGTTAAGGGAAATAAAAAAAAAACAAAATGAAAGCATTTAGATATTTTGAATGACTTTTTTCTAAACATGAAAAAATTTAATTTGATCGTAGGTTGAATATTTTTTTTATTCTTAAAATGAAAGGAGCAATTAGGAACAAAATTTGACCAAAAAGTAAAATCCCTTTCTTTTTGTACTATGAGGTCTGAAAAATCCCTTTGTCCCTTTTAGCTTATTATTAGTGAGAAAATCCCGCAAAAAGTGATAAATCCTCCGATCTGGCATCACTGCTGCTGTATGATGTGTCTTAGATAATGAAACGTAACTGGCTGAGAGAAAGGGAGAACGAAAATGTGTGCTCGCATCTATCTCTCTTGCGTCTACAGTAATATTCGAAACGAAACGTAACTCTCTCTCTCTGTTTTTATCTCACTAACTTATATCTCCCTCTAAACTTCCGCTCGCAATTTCCGTAACGCTTTCGTGACGCATTCACCAGCTTACCCCCAAGTTAAGCGAGCTTAAAGAAGTATTATTTCAAAAAAGTGTTTATTACTTCATTGGACATAATCACATTGGAGATTATGTCCAATGTGATTATGTCCAATGTGATTATGTCCACATATTTACTCTTGGCTTAGATCGCCAACTGCCCACCGCCACCACTCATACCACATTTACTCATGAGGGCAAATGTAGACAACTCCCGCTCCACGCTTTTCAATTACACCTTGAAATTAATCGATGTGGGACCAGTGACTCGTCGGGCAAGTCGTCTCATGATTGCCATCATAGACTGTTTGAGTTCACATCTCAGTTTTGATTTTATTTTATGTCTGAGGGCCGTTTGCTCATACGACTCTTAACGATTTAAGTTCTACTTAAATATTTTTTTAGGGCATAAACTGTCACATAAGAGTTTTTGGGGCACTTAATTCGTTATGAGTCGAATGAGCAAACGCCCCTGAGTTGTCTCCAACCTTCGTGTTTGGCGTTGAGCAACATTCTACCACGATCAGTCCATGATTATACCGCCCACTCTGTCGCCTAGATGGGCTACATAAATCGTTTTAAACTTTCCCCCAAAACTAATGAATATCCGTATATAATTGCAATTGCCAGCTATGACTTTCTCGCATGTGTCCTTGAACAACACCTCAAGCATATCGCCCTTTGTCACAGTTATTGTCCTCGTATTAAGTCCTTTTTCCTGTGTCCGACAGAATTCACTTTGTTGTGCAAAAGGCAGCGACAGCAGCAGCATACAACCAACGGCATTAAACCAACAATATAAACGTCTGCAAAGAAAATTAAAACAAAACCCCCGAAAAATCCTTGAACCTGTCGCTTACAAAGTGAATTTAACCGCCAGACATTTCCACAAGCGGAAATTTCCTACCAACTCATATATACACAGACTAATTAACTGTCCCCGTTATATGCATGGGCTTGTGCATGTATCTAGACTCATAACGACCTTGGAGATCATTATAAACGAGTACAAATATTGTGCGGTAGAATACATTTTTTCACGCCGCCACCGCAATTCCTTTGCCACTGACATCTCTGATGTCAAAGTGAAATGCTCCAAATGGTAATTCCTTGCTTGGCTTACACTCGTAGGGCTCTTTGAGTTTTTCAATTGCAATTTGCAAACAACGTGCAGCGCTGAATTAATTTTCGTTCGTGAAATCTCTTTTGACTTTAACTTTGACTCAAAGAGCGAATATGAAGACTTCTTGCCGAATCCTTTAATATATGAGTTTCAAGGCGGCGCTTAATGATTTCCTTGAAAATAACCGTGAAAAAAAAACCACCCAACACTTACCTTTATATTCTTGTGACTGACTACGAAGTTAGTGAGAGTAAATTTATCAAATCACATACATTGTCCTCGTGGGGCAACAATAATAACGGCAGATGAAAAAAGGACTCGATGTAAGAAATTGAAATTGATTGACTATCTATCTCCAAATAAAAGAAAAATAGAAATCTATGAACTCTCCCACAGGGTGTTGTTGCCGGGGAAGAGTATCTTTTGGTAAAAGGATATCCGCTACAATGCTGGATACCATACATCCATTTCTGGCGCCTTTTGTGATAGATGTTGTTGCTGCCCCTATTGAAATCGGTAATAAAAGGATATTCCTTTTATTTTCGTGTCACTTCGACTCTTGTTACAGTTTGAACCAAATAAATCGACTTTTATTGCCGGAAGTGAGAAACAAATAAAAAAGTGCTACACTTCGCAACATTTTTTTCATCCTTTATCTAGGTGTGGGTATGGATGGCTACTATCTGCGACAACATATTGACTTCAATTTTGTTCTATTAATGGTTGTTGGGATGTTTTGTGAGATCGAGAGCGAAACAAAAGTAAAGGTGCCAATTTAAAGTTTGACTGAAGTGTGAAACTCTTGTTAAGGAAGGAACTGATTGTTCGGGTGTATCTGTGTGAAGGAAAAGTTGTTTCTTACCACCGTGTGGTTGAACGAAGGTGCGCTTAGAAGATTTCACATTTTATATCGAACTGGGGGACAAGGGTCCTCACTCAACTGCATACCATACAAATGGTCAAACTATGGAATTATTGGCGACTTAAGTGCGGTCTTTCAAAGTCCTTGGGAAACCCTATCTTTAACTGGTAAATAGGCATGCTTTAAAACAAAATTAACCAAATCGTGTATTTAGTGAGTGAAAATGTCACCACAAATATACAATATTTATTTTCTGTAGCTGTAAGATATTTGCTCCGTCAAACTCTTTTCCTTGGAAACGGCGGTATGAAACTGTATGTATTCCAAATAAAAGACCACCCCTCTGCCTTCAAAGCACGAGGTTTGTCCTACATTGGAATATGATCTGCGAACGACTGAAAAATTCAATTTACCACAAGAAATTCACTTTTGCTGCCATGTCACGGGGATGTTCAATGTTCATACTGCTCAAAATTATTTGATTGACATTATACCGCACGCTCCTGCAACACGGCCAACAACCAAGTGCTCATTCCTACTTACTCCTGTCACTCACTCAATGTTATTCCGTTGTCTGACATGTGTCAGTCATGAGAATTCAACATTCTTCCACCAAAATTCCAGTGACAACGCAAACAAACAGCAAAGGTGCCTTAAAGTTAATATACAGATTCATAAATAAACACAAAAGCAACTTTCCGGCAAGTCTCAGTAAAAGTTTAATTTCCAAGTATTAATAATATTTGATATGAAGCCACACAACGGGTATGCCTTACTTCCGGCTTTGCCGCAAATTTCTCTTCAAACGCTCGTACAAAATGGGGTTGGACGGCAGAATAAAGAGAAAAAAATACGGAAATCCATTAGCCCCATCTCTATACAGACGCTTTCATTGGTATCACACCGACTACTCAGAGCTGATGGCGAGTCTAATACAAAGCATTCGTCGGTCTATACAGCCTGATGCGGTGAGTGTGCAACGTATAAGAGGGACTACCCTCTACTCTTGGCAGCATATTAATGTCCTGACCAAATGGCAAAGTACCACAAATTTCCAAATGGGTCCGGCATCGGAAATGGAAAGTTTTGCAAATAGTTGCCACCCGTAATGTTGACTCTGTGCAAAGCCGTTAAAAAGCGACATTTGCAAATTTTCTTCAACCAAACTCAATAAAAGTCCTTAGAAATTGTTTGGGGCCGGTACTTCCCCGCGCGCCGCACTGTAATGTAAAACCAAATTACAGTTAAAGTCGAGAGTCAAAAGTCAAACAGCAGATAAATTACTTTTGCCGCATGCATTTAGATACAATGAGTCGGATGTTTCATATTGTGCTGGCTAATGGACTTGGTGTGTTTGCGTTGAATTAGTAATTTAATTAAACAAAAATGAGTACATCTGAATAAATTCAGAAAACGTTGTCGAAGTTAGAAGCTTTTTGGATATAGTTTGTCAATTTCTGGCAGTCTAATGCACCAACAACCGTATTTGTGATAGAGTGCTGTTACTCAATTTGTTTGGATTTCTGCAGGGAACAACAGTATGTTAGTTAAGTGGGTCCTTTCGTAGTATAGTTAGTCTAAGAATGAGTGTTTTGTGCAACTGGATAAATATCCTCGAATGTATTGATATTTTAGATATTCTTGGGCCCGAAGTGCATTGCAGTCGTAGTCTTCGCACAGTAAGCGAAGTGATACTGGAGTGTAGGCCTCATCGTTAAAAAAAAAACTATAAACTGCACCAAACTGTCACTTAAAAGCAATGGACTGTCACTAACTTTTGCAATTTTGTTAAATTACGAGTAAATAGCTAGGCAGCAAGAAATGGGTCCCACTGCTGATGTAATTTTACTTAAAAAACCGCCATGCACTCGTCGATTTTAAAGCGGGTAATATTTTGTGCACTTCACAGTCAGTTGGCTTAAATTTATTTTCGTCCAATTGACAACCTTCGTGGCCTTCGTAAAAAAATTAAAAAAAAATATGCCAAAAACTATCGAGCTGTTATAATAATTGAAATATGGATTTGACAGCCGCGGGTCAGCTAACCAGCGGAAACAAGATATGCTACCACGAAGCACGGTGTAGGCATGGTTATGCTTTCCATATGCATTGTTCGTATTTTATCAAGATCATAGTTGTGAATTTTCTGTAGCTCAGCTTCTAGATGGAACAGAAAGATGAATGAAAACTTAGGGCCTTACCAATAAACATTTTTAGTTTCGACTCTAAATTGTAGTAGTTCACAATGGCTACATTTTCTCAACTGTGAGAATCCGTAAGCTTAAAGTCGTGACTAAAATCTCTTATTAGTACGGCGCTTAAAAAACTCGGACACTAATATTATTTTATTTATAATTTTGATTTAGATTTATTAAATAAAATTATAAGTTGGGACATGTAAAGTGAAATATAAAATAAGCATACATTGGATTCGGTACCTATACTCGATATCACAGAAGTTATATTTTTAAGGACACACAGTAAGAGGAGTTGAACGCAGCAATATAAAACCCATTGCGAACAGAGAAAGTGAAGAATTATTTTAATGAAATTTGTTTAGTATTTTTTTTAGCTACTCTGTTAACGCCATCTATTAACGTTTACAAAAGCACCTGATAAAATCTAGTACCTTTAGTACGTTTTACTTAAACGTTGATAGATTGCAAACCCCAACCAACTTCAGCTTTGTAAGCCGAAGAATTTCCGGCATTTTTCAATACGGTCTCGTGGTATTTCTTTTTCCTCTTCTTCTTGTGACGACCAGCACGGCGAGAGGCCGACATTGTAACATTTGTAAAAATAAAATAATTGCGTGGTCAAAGACCACTTTCTTTCTTGTGACGAAAGCCAACGCGACAACTATCCAGCTAAAAAATCACTCAAATATACTCCGAACTTATTTTTTTAAGTTCTATGTGCTCACCTCTCCAATGAACATTTTAATAGTATTTATGCAAAGTGAAATGTAATTGCAAAATTTAGGAGATAATTTTATTTTTATTGGGCCTTACCAATAAACACAGTGGTTCTATGTTCCATACAAATTTCGCAATTATTATGGCACATTATGTATAATAGCCTGAAGTAAAAATGAATGCACCCGAAATAAGTTTTTTTAATGGTAAATGCTGACCCGGCGAATTTCGTACCGAATAAAATTGATTAAATTATTAACATCCCTTTTTAAAGTTGAACCTCTCTGTTGAACGAAAGAAAATCCTTTGGGATTAAATTGAGTTCAATGCATAGTTACGACTCCATAGATTTCCGGGTCGGCTTCGTGATCGTTTTTTTCGCTGATTGAATCGAGTTGGTCCGGTCAGATTTTCTTAATCAACCAAGGCAGAATGTGGAAAATCGGCAATTCTTGCGTCTGCCATTCGACCGAGTACATCCAGAAACATGATTTTCCAAAAATATTGTCCTTAGAAGCCCATGAACGTTTCGAGCTTTTTTTTGAAAAACCGTTTGCAAATCTTTAGTCATTGCGATTTGCGCCCACCGTCCCAAGAGCAGAGCTAGACCAAAACTATCGGGGCAACTATTCCCAGACCAACCCGCAAAATGAAAACAGTTGAGTGGTTTCGGAGATTGACAACAACACCACCTATCAGGTTCAAAACCAACCACACACACACTCAAAATTTCATTTAAATTGGTTGATAGGTTTCGGAGATCGACCATATGTTCACTAAAATGTCTGTATAACTCGTATAACCAATATACATACAAAGACCGAATATACATCAGTGGCGTGGCGTCCATATAACCCGATTCCTACCGACTTTTCTTTTTAAATCTCCACCAGTCAACAATAGGATATATCTACCAAAAACCAAATATACCTACATGAAACACAAATGAATTTTAATACTCACAAAATGGTACACACATACAAACTATCAAATAAATATAGTGTGTGTATAAATTTTAAACAACATCGTCAATGTCTCGTCACGACAGAGCGAAGGGAACCCAAAATATGTCGGGTTATTAAAGCTCTCACTTGATCGTTAATTTTGAGAGAATATTTGCTTGTTATCTCTTTCTTTCTTGCCTGAGCACTGTGTCTGACACATCTTTGTTCAACACCCACTTGGTTATGTAGAAAATAACGCGCTTTTCTTCGAGTTATAATATGAACAAAATAACACGCTTTTCTTCGAGTTATTCGATTTTCTTTTACTTCTTCTTTTCTTATTGTGTCTTGTGTGGATAATTGCGGGTACTATGTTGAGGTAGGTGGGGTGATGTGGAAAGCAAATGAACAATGTATGATTTTGTTTCAAGGTACACAGATGTAGAGTTTTATACATTTGGATGTAGGTAATCAATTTTGCTTCGACTTCTCATTTGCTAATGTTCACGCCACGCACATACATAACCCAGTATTGAGGTCACCTTTTATTTGAAATTTAAGAAACAAAATCGGTTCACGCAATACAGAGAATATGAATTTATTTTTTATATGCATAGATAGAAGGAGAAAGGAAAATAAAATGTGCCTACAGTTGAGAATTTTCCAAATTATCTTTTTTCTCCTTTTCCTAAACCATCCCTGAATAAAGACGAAGAATACAAAAGAAAATCGCACAAATCGGTTGAGCCGTTCTCGACTTTTTACCCGACTAACACACAGCATTTGTGTACGAGTCCGTCTCGAGCAATTATTGAAAACAAAACAAGCTTTACGGTGGTGCTGGCGTTATACGCCGCCACATGAATTACACTTTATTAATTTAATATAAAATGGTGCTGGCGGTAGATGCCGCCAGGAAATTACAATTTTAAAAAGGAAAGGGTGGAGTGTCCACCATTGAACTACTACGAAGATGCCAAGATAATAATCTCAAAGTGTCAAAGTCGACCTATATATAGGGTCTCTCGCACCCAGAGACAAAAGATGTGATGACCAAAAAAAAGTAAAGCGCCCTCTATGGGGTAATAGTATACTGATTAAAACTAGCTCCACTTTAAGGTGGATATAGCTTATGGGTGGAAACACAACTGAACAATTTGTTTTTGTTTTGTCATCTATCGTTTTTCTTCAATGTTTATTTGTAAATAAGATTTTAACTGTTTTTATATGTTTTATTTTTTTGAAGTTTGTTATTTTGTTAAATGTATTAAATTATGTTCTTTATTTTTTTTGTGGTTTCAATAAAATTTTCTGAATTTTGGAAATTCGGTATTTTGCAGAACTTTCTTTTTTTTGGATTAAATTTTCTGAATTTTTGATCTTCGATATTTGCAAAACTTTGCTCTTTATTTTTGGATTGGGCTTCCGGGATTGTGTGTTTTTGTCAGACTAACTAAACAATATTATCTCTAACCAATCGAAATTTGTATATACGCAATATATTTTTGTTACTTCTGCGTTTCGCAAAAACAGCCAATTGGTGTAAATTCGCACTCGGTTTGGGTATACATTTTTTTTTACCACTACTTTTTAATTTTTGTTGTTGTTTTGTCAATTAATTTGCGTTGTTAGTCATAATTGTATCTTCGTAGAGCCACGTTCAGTCGTTTGTTAATGCCAATAAGCCAACAGCATCAGAGGAGCTCATCAGGAACAATATCCAACGCGAAATGCTCGAAAAGTAGGTAAAATTTGTCCTCAACTTTGCAGTCATATGAATGAGAGCAATAGCGATAGCCATAAGAATGAGATAAAATTCTATACTTAAATTCAACATTTATATATAGTTCATACCTGGAATAAATTTAAGCCCGATATCATAATTTTTTTCAATTTTTATTTAATTGCAAAATTGTGATGTACGACCCAATATCTCTCTCTCTCTTGCTACAGGGTGTCGCAAAGTTGATCATCCAATTTTGTTTTGGAATTGTTTTTTTATTAAACAAAAAAAATGATTTTGAGTGATGGAAATCATTTTTTTGGACCCTTACAATTTGTTCTGTCTGGAAAAGATGATATCCGTCATGTGGGGGCCGCCAGCGTTGATTCACATTTGTGCCCGTTTTATCGCATTTTCTGTTCGCATTTCTGTTGAATATACTCCTTAAGGGATATACGATTTACTGATGCTTGTTGGCATGAACCCGCGACTTCAAGTACAAGTCTGGGATGGTTAAATCGGGCGATCTTGCTGGCCAGATCGCCAAAACGGAAGATTACCCGACCAGGAAACGCTTCCTTCACAATATCCATTGTGGCTCGTGCTGTGTGTGTGGTTGCACCGTTTTGTTGTAACCACATAATCACCAAGTCCCGCTCATCCAATTCCGGTAGTAAGAAGTCGTTTATCTAGTCTAGTTCACAAATGTCAAATATGATTGACGTACGACGCCATTTCCAAAAATTATAACGTCTTCCGATAGGGTGATTAATTTTGTGCCACCTTGTATATGTATACCTACAAGGAAGTCTAAAAAAAAATCAAAACTTTTATGGGTTGAGGCAAAATGTATAACAGGGGACACCCGGGCTTGAACCGGGGACCTCTCGATCTGCAGTCGAATGCTCTACCACTGAGCTATATCCCCAATGTGAATGCTGTCCTAACAAATCTCTTGAAAGTAACATCACAAAATAGTTTCCATCGCTAGTTTCTCCAAAAATACCGCCTCCACAATCCAAACAGACATAGGTACCTCTGTATCACCAAAAATGGTTATCGCTGTCATTTAAGTGCGAACATCACCGTTATCTGACTCATGTGATTTTTTTCTTGTTCCAATACAAATGTTAGGTACCATGCCATTTTCAGGTAATTACTTCGTACGTCACAAAGTTATGCAAATGAGTGTATATATATACATATATGCAAATTAATTACACATTGCTCTATAGTATTCATTTTGATTGGGGATCATCTCCTCAGTCAATTGGCGTAACTAAAATGTATCGTTAAATAATCATTCGGTTTACGACTAGACAGTATGCTCGGCTCTCATCCTAATCATACCTTATTACCCATTAAAAATGCATCAAGTTAGTTAAATCAATAAAATCCCTTAAAACAATAACTGGTCGTAATGAAACTTCAATTGAAAAATTTGAAGACTTATTCCTCCGGCAATGTTGCCTTGGAGGTAGGTACAAGTATTCGGAAAAAAGGGTACACAACCGCATAATATCCTGACCCAAATTTATTATAGGATCGCCCCCGCAGTGTACAAAATTTAAGTCTAATTTATTTTGTCTAAGTGGAAAGTCACTGGTGTTACCGAAGGAAAATTACGATCCCATTTAGGGCGGCACCAGTCCAAGACCCAACTCGCCTGGTTTCTACTGTATGGAAACCACTTATTCACTTTTAATAATTAGCGATGTAACATCTTCCCCAGGGATTCGCGGGCTCCTTTTCACGTCAAAAGTGAACTCTCATACAAAAAGAGAATAAAAAGGAACCAAAGAAACCCATGGCCGAATAATAATAACGACCCAAAGGATTGGGCTGCTCAAAATCATAAAAGCAACACCCTTGCCTTGTACTCAATTGAATGTCGGGTGTGTGCCGAGAGACTGGCTGCTACACAGAGAAAAAAAATATTTTATCTCCCCCGAAGTTTGATCCATTTTCTGCCAACAAAGAAAAACACAATATTTCCTAATGCGGGATAAGAAGCAGTGCTGGAGTGCCTTAGTGTGGGTTGCTCTTGCCCGTAATTGTTCGCTGTAACCCTTTTCATCCCTGCCAGCACACATGCACTTTAGGACACGATTCTTCGGTATTTCATATCGGTGTCATGCATGAACCACCATTCTGGCTGTCGTGTCGCATAGTTGCAGGTGAGGTCCTTGTCGTTGGCCGTATATTATATTGTCAGGCAAAGCTCAAGTCCCAAAGTGGATTACATATAGTTATTTCTCTCGGTCTTTGTTGCCGACTTTTTTTTTCTCTCGCTCTTCTTCGCTGTGTGGGTTGTAGGGTCTACAGTCTACTCCAAACTACACCCACTTTATCTGTTATCCTTGTGCGCGAGAGTGTATGCTCGGAGTTGTTAGCTCACAGGAAAAGCTTATTGAATTTATTACGAGATCCTTTGTGTGGCAGGTATATAAAATGATTTCCTTTTGAATTTTACAAACTCGTTGCAGATTCGCGTTTGTTGACTGGAAACATTTTAAGACGAAAAGTGGCAACAGATGCAGCAAAAAAGTAGTAGCAAAAAAAAACACAGGCATTAGCAGGCATAATGGCTTAGCAGCGCGACCGCCTCATCATATCCGGTGTTTTAAATTGTTTCGTGATGTGTTATTCGTTTAGTTTTTATTCCTCTTTTGATATCCCTTGTAGTCGGATTAATATCCTTATCCTTCTAGGTCGGAGAAGACAGACATCACAAACAGGAGTAAATTTATCCCGAACGTCATACTAATGCACCAAGGACAGCGGACATTGTGTAATGTGGGTGGCAATGTTGTCATTGTAATTGTAAATTGTTACTGGAAGAAAATAAATCTCATGCGTTTTCGTATTTCCTGGTCTACGAATTTACCGTCAACGTGGATGTAACTGATAAAAGGTGAATGGCTGAATGACATTCCACAGCAACTCAACCTGAAAACGTGAGGTGCCTAAGGGAAAAAATTTGGCACCTAATAGATTTTAAATAATAATCAACAGAAATCGATCGTAATCGCACAAAAAGTCTATAAACCTAGTCTATTGACAAAAAAAAGAGGTAATTATCAAAGTAAAAAATAGTTACAATAAAATAAAAATTAAGTGCACGACTGGGTCGAACGAAACTTTCTCGTTCATCAAATGTTTGGGTTCTTGTTTCATCAGTTAGATAGGTAGGTAAAAATCTGAAAACGAGTTCTTATACTTTACAAGATTTTTGAGTACAAGGCAAAGTGTACCAGGAGTTGCTGTTTTCTGATCTGTTAGGGCATATTTTTATTTTTGACTGGGATAGATTAGTGACGTTGGTTAAAAGTGTCTTTGATTGTAAGTAGGGTTCGTGAAAGACAGATATCTTTACATAGAAATATGTATATGCATATTAGAATTCATAGATCTGTTTTTAAATTTGCATTAGCAAATAACTGAATATCCCGATCGACATGTGTGGGGGTGCAAATTAAGTGGGAGTTTCTGGTTGTGTAAGCTCCACGTGGTTGGAATTATTTCAAGGTGCAATGGGCCAGTCATTTTTGGAATGTAATTAAAAAAAAAAACTGATTTATTCGAACACATTGAGAAAAAAACAAGTACGGGATCTTATCGAGAAAACTTATATGTTATATCACCTTTAATTTGCATTTTGATGAAAAACGATATAGCGGCTTTTGTAAAATTGTACAGAGAAAATAAAACCAAATATTGCAAGGTTTAGTTCGAAAAATGTAAACTATTTAACTGAAAACTGATTATAAGATAGTGTTCAGAATGTTAGCATTACTAGGTTTATAAAGTTTTATTCAAATCGAAAGTATGGTCTTCGAGATATGACTAGTTTCTTGGTGTTTTCAGGGATTCGACTTCAAAATTAAAGATGTAATCATTTTGAGAACCTCAATTTTACATTAAGTATGCATTTTGGTAAAAACTATTATTGCCGTTTCAGATAAACCAAACTAAAAACAAGTAAAAGTGTTATCATCGGCCTGGCCGATGCTTTGATACCCTCCACTGCATAGAAGTCATGAAAGTTGACATAGTCCAAATTTAATATAAACCTGACGACGATAAAAGTAAATCCTCTCACAAAATTTCACTTGCCTACGTCGATTTGTTTCGACGATATCCTGTTTTCAACAGACACAGAGACATATAGGCCTAATATTGATTTTGTATGGGAGGTACCCGAACTACTTGACCGACATAGTCCATTTTCAATACCAACCTGACGACAATAAAAAGAAGTCTTTTATGTCAATTCCTTTGGGCGCTATCGTATTTTTAAAAGACAGAGAGACACATGGGTCTAATGGGATGTACCCAAACTACTTGACCGACGTAGCCCATTTATAATACCAACCTAACGACGATAAAAATAAGTCCTTTAACCAGATTTCATTCGCCTATGTCAATTCCTTTGGGCGCTATCGTGCTTTCAACAGACAGACGGACATAGTTAAATCGATTCAGAATGTGATGCTGATTGAGAATATATAAATATATACTTTAAGAGGTCTCCGGTGACTCCTTCTTCGCGTTACAAATGTAATGACAAAGTGAATATACCTTCCTGTGAAGGGTATAAAAAAACGCAGTTTTTTTCAAAAATTCAGTAGATATTCGATGATGTAGAGGAAAAATGAGTTCGTGTTAGAAATGAAAATATTATATTAGTAATGCATTTTTGTTACAAACGTTTGGTCCGTTTTCGTGATAAATGTTCAAATTTCAAAAGTACCGTTATTCGATTTTTATCAAAAAACTGAATATGCAGTCATGTAACGTCATCTACGAGTACTTAAGCTCAAATATAAATTGAATTAAAATGAACATTTTTATGGGAAATAACATTCATATTGAGGTTACCTTATAAAAAAAAACGGCCCACAACCATCAAATCCAAAGTTTGGACCAAAGCATACGGACAAACAGACAGGCAGTGATTTTAGCCAATTGATTGAAACAGAACTACGTAGACAAGTAACAACTCAAATCCTTCGAATTGGTCTTTGCACTGAATTCAATGTTTTATTAGATTACATATCTGTTTTCCATTCAGACCCCATTGAAAACCAGCATACCACTGGGCAAATACGTTGCCGTAGATAATCATGCTTAAAATAAATTTTAAAGCAGAAGAAGAGAGAATATTGGCTCAGCATTTTAATGCGAAATGTTCAAAAAGACACACGTGTACAATATATGTTTCGGGCTGAGTTGTTGCGCGAAGCGAAAGTACGTCCGTGCTTTGTCGTAGCAAAGGACCTACAAAAAAACTAACCGTTTAAAAACGTAATAAAAAAATATATATTTTTTACTCAAATATGAGTTTACAAAATATTAAAATGATGTTTAGGCTGGTTGATGGGCGGGCAGCGAATCAATCGAGATTAGGTTGCATCCTACCAAGAAATCTCTATTTTCAGTTTGTTTGGCCCAGCTGATCACGGCTTCCAGGGTCAATGAACCTTCTTGTTAGTTTTTAATTTTGTGTACATGTATTCTTACACCACATTTACAATTAATTCCAACATGGTTGGAGTGTGATGCACTCATATCTCCAAAAGCTTACGATCCCGCTTTGCTAATTCGGCCATAGTTATTACTGATTTTCGGAACAATGAGTAAGCTGCTTGCAACTTCAATGCGCTGGAGGGAGATAGCATGCTTTACAACTTTCTTGCATGTTGCATATCTGACATTTAGTTTTCTCGTGTTTTTCATTTTGTCCGGTAGTCGTTGGTTTTGCGTCGTGAAAATGCTTTATGTTTATTTGTTTTCGTTGTTTTTTGTGGCCAATTGGTGTGCTAATTTTGAAGTGCACATTGGGCTAGACATAGCACGCTGTGATTGCAGCAAAAAAGGATGCATATCAATGTCTATTCCAATGCACAACTTCGATGGCGCTGGCCACCAATTGCAGTGGTGTCATTGTTGGGAACCAACAATATTAAATGTCCTTCCAATGGAAATATAAATGTTCCCATATTTTTCTCTGTTGAGCTCGCGTAATCCACTCCCGTAAATTTGAATATCGTACCATCGGACATTTACATTATTTTCCCGCATGCATTCGCAAAGGCTTCGTTTATCTGTTCACATTTTATTCTTGCCGCGTGCAATTTGGCTTATTACTTCCGCCAGTATTCGGGGCAGATGACATTCGCAGATGAACTTGCCGGCGAACAGAATCTTCTTCCAATGAATTTAAATAAAACGAAGGGTGAAATGGCATCATTGCTGGAACTTTACAAAATTTAGAAAAATGTTATCAGAACTCAGAACTCTCAGAACTCTTAAATAAAATCTCAGCGACAAAAGACCTAAGCTAATGAATGAGCATTTGTGCATCAAATGGTCAAATGGCTATACACTCGTAGACAGGCATCAGTTGTAAGTCAAATAAAGCTTTCCAATTTTTTTCAAAATTAAATGGACATAGAGAGGTACGGGATTAGCATGCGAATTATCCGAGATCAGAATGTTGACAACACCATTCACCAGTTTCCTAAAGAAATTTTCGGTCTAAAATTTCCCAAAAACATTTTCGCATCAGCTGAAGCTACAACTGGGCGAAATCGTTCTTCATTCTTCTACGTCTAATGCCATCCTTTCAGACACAGATCAAAAATATTTTCTATCGATAGCAGGGGAAAGCTTTAGAACCAAAATGTTCAAAATCAAGTAATACGCCTGTAATTGGAAGTTCGTACTAACGGCTGCAGTGTATTCGAAGGGCGGTTTAATGAAATGGTATTTCCTCGCTTCAACGCGTCGCTTCCTAATTGCACCTGATTGACGGTCATAATATAAGCTCATATCGTTTCCAGCAATTAGTAAACCCCTTTCACATCAATAAACCTGGAAGCGTCCTAAAAACAACACCCTTAGCCTAGCCCTGTAAAATGAACTTCCCTCGACTATTAATCAGCAACATTTGGATCACAGAAACACTATAGCTCCTGCGGGAAAATATAGGAAATAGGACGTTCCGTTTACAGGCTATGCTTGAATCCCAGTACCCAGTTCCGTCAAATCCAGAAGAACAAAATAATTTCACCTTGACCGCACTTGCCAGTGGCTCTGTCGCTCATCCATCATCGGCCGTCCCCACTCCAGAAATTCCTTATTGAAAACAATTTGTCAAAAGCCATCAATTTCACTTCATAATCCCAAGCCGCCCCTCGCACAATCATCCCCTAAGCCCTTTCGCTACATTTCGGACACACTATCCTGAAAACATTAACATGACTCACAGCATGAACAGGGTGCTATTTGCCGAGTCCCTCTTTAAACCAGAAATACGATGTGAGGCGGCTGAAGGCTGAACCAAAGTGCTTTTGGTACAACGCCTTCCGGCCCGGCCCCCGCATATTCGAATGACAACTGTTCCTGGTACAATTCATCTCCCCACCCGAAAAGTCCATTTTGAGCACCTGCTCCCAGTGGAGCTTTTCATAATTTATAAGTCCCAGCTGAGATTAGACTGGGAAGGATATGCATCTTCTCGTGAGTGGTGGTGGTGGTGGTGGTGTGGTGCAGACTCGCACTTCCTTTTCGAGTTTATATTTTTCACAGCGAATGCACTACACTCGGTATCTGCAGTGTGTGTGTGTGTGTTGCAGTAAATAGGAATTACGCAGGTGAAATGTGTCCACCAATAAATCACTTTGGCGAAATAACACACAGGCACCACCAAGGAGCGAAATAAGAAAATGCACCATGGTTCGGAATGGTGGTGGGTTGGCTGCTTGGCTGACTGTTCGGTGGATGACGGTCATGAGTTAGTGCTGCCAGAACTAAAGCAAATTCATATGCAAAATAGAATAACTCTTGGAAGTTGATCATAGTTTTTATGTGCTTCAGGGAGTACAAAACGTTGGGAACCCACCCACACCCACCTCTCTGGCGCATCCCACTTGACATATATTTCAAGGTAAAAGTTCGAAATTGCAATTCTCCAAGGATGAATTTATTTAGCAGTTCGTACGTTGGGTGTGTGCACAGTGGTTCTTCTCATCATAACGAGGAGAAGTGGTAAAAGTTTCATCCACGAGTGTGGGGAAGAAACCGCCGACGTGCACCTGAAGAATATTACGAGTGATGGAGATTTTAGTTGACGTGGTGATGGCGATGATTAGTGCGTTAAAGTTTCATGCCAGTTACACTTCGTTTGATCATACATTTAGGTACTGGTGGTGCGGTGTATTCCCAGGGGTTAATTATGGTTTTGCTCCATTCACACTTTTAATGCTAAATATACACACGCTAGCATTTCTTCAAGATAAGTTCTTCGGAGGAGGGCGCGAGTTGGCAAGATGATGTTGTGATGTTGTGCCCGTTAGTTTGGTAGATGGTAAACTTTTGCTTTCATATAGCTCGTGTAGGAAGTGGCGGGTTTTTGCTGTAGTACCTTAGTAGTTATATATCCTCGAAGTCTAGCGTACAAATTGCGAAGGGAAAATTATGACAGAGAAAATGTGGTTGGCGCAACATTTTCCATCGTATCTAGATAATGCGTTCCCTTCAGTAAGTTGCCATGCAATCTTTTGTGGGAAGGGTTAATATTATGCAGACACCGACTAAGAGTGTAGACACATGGCATATAGTTTCTTCACGACCAACAACTGTGAGAACAACCGAATAGAAGCCCTGCAAAAGCACGCAATGACACAAGGGCCATCCAACCTATTTGTCGTTGGCAGTGTCGATCAGAGTAAAGGGCCCAGCCCATAAGAATCCGCAATGAACTACAAACGGATAGAATACACGCGAGCTTATGGAAAGGTGACCCACAAACAACGCATATGCTGGGTGCGATGAATTAAAAAGTTAAGTTTCTTATTTTATATCCGTTGAATCCGTTGACAGTTTACACAAATCGAGAGTAAGTTCCTTTATTGGTTGATACTTTGAAGTGCTCCGCCTTTGAAAGTTCAGTCACAAATCATTCTGTCTGTGAAATAGTTAAAAAAAATAAAATTTAGTTTAAAAAACCAAAAAACTCAAAAAAATTACCAAAACTCTCTCAAAGAGCTGAAGATATACGCCAAAGTACGTGGATAGACTTGGAGCTACTTTGAGCAACTTTCACCTTTGACATCTAATCCATATCACAAATAAATATATAACTTACCTTTTTGCAACATGAGAAACGTTCTAGGACAACATTCGACCACCACCGAATTGTCTTTATTTTTACAGATTTTATTGTTCTGTGCAATTCATTTTTAAGCCGGAATTTGAATTTGTTTCTTGACAACTTTCTGCATTTGACATAATAATCAGTACTTGCCGGTTGAAATTCTCTGAGCTGTTTCGAGCCAAGAGAGTAACCACTCGTTACTCGTTATTTTGTTAATTTTCTCTTTTTCTGTCAGTTTTCATGAGTACGTGCATAGACTGTGTGTGATTGCGATCGATTTATATCGATTGCGTTCGATTCAAACTGCGTACGCGAACGAACCTAATGTATCTATTTAGACTATATAAACTTGAACCTAATCTATTAGATTATTATAAACTTGAACCTAATGCTCAACATAATATTCGTTTGATGGTAACACTATCCACTAAAAATAAATGATGCTATTTTTGGCTGTCAGTTGCGATGTTGAGTTGAAATGTAGATGCCGCTAGGTGCGAAACTTGACTGGGTATGAGTTGCGATGCTATTATGAACAGATCAGAACCTAATTATAAATTTAGATTTATATCTTTTTTGTTTAGCGTATGGCCCTTCGGGGAAGACGACGAAATTTATGACATCTCACTCTTCAAAATCGGTCAAGCCGTTTAGGCCACAGGGTGTACCGATGGAACATACATAGAATACGCGCGAAACACATTACCTCACTGTGTGCAGTCGAATAAAAACAGTGCACTCCGGGAGTGAAAACTTGAAACGATTACGTGTGTATTTTTTGAATCGTCAGGAAATTTTTTATTGGATAGGAAATATTTTTTCATACCTTTAAGCCATTATTTCATTACTTAAGGTTTTAAGGCCTGTTTTTTTCCTTTTTTAGAGGCATCTTTTTTTATTTTAAATATTTTTTTAGTTATTTTTTTATTTAACTTTTTAGTTCTTTAAACATTCTTACAAATTCTTTGCAAAAAAAAAATATACGTAACCTAGATTTTAAAAATTGTGTTTCCATCTTCAAACTCTGTCCCTTTTCCAAACGCTCTATCTGTCATTCCTTAAGGTGCCTGTCCATTTGAGAATACTTTCGCTAGTAAACTCTCGAGAGTTACTCTCGGGTGGCTGTCCATTTGAGAGAAATAATTTCGAGATTTTAATCTTGCGAGTTCATTGATAACATTTTGAGAGTAAATTCCCTGAGAGTACTCTCATAACCGTGTCAAATTGATATATTTCGTCGGCTAGTTACCAGTTAAAATGTATTCTTACAAGCAAAAGATTGACGCTGCGTTAATAGTTATTAGAACTGTTTAAAAAAAAAAAAAGAATTAAGCAAGAAAGAAATTCTTGATTAAACCATGGGTAGATCGTCGTCCTCAACTCGGTGCAGGGTCTACTCTTACAAGAGAGCTTCAAATTGAAGATGCTCAACAGTTCAGGGATTTTTGCCATTTGGCAACAAGTGAAATAGAATAAATATAAATAATTCAATAATTATTTTGTTGCTGTCGCGAAATGCGTTATCTTTATTTTTCCATAAAATTGCAATTGATTAATATTTCTCTATGAGTCGATTAATTTCCTCCGATGTCCACTCCTTTGCCATGTCGACTCTCGACAGCTACTCACAAAATACGAAACATGTTGGAATTTTGCGAGCTAAGCAATAGTGATCAGAACATGTGTCGCCTTGCAAGTGACTTTCAAAAGGCTCGAATTTCGATAGTAAAAAGTTAACTCTCCGTGTCAATCTCTCAAGACTATGTCCACTTGCGAGTTTGCTCTCGAGAGGTGCTTGAGAGCTGCTCGCAGCATTTTTACTCTCAAATGGACAGGCACCTTTAAAATTAAATCCAGCTTCTACTTCTTGTAGTTGAAATGAAATTGGAAACAAATTTGAAAGCTGTTTTTGTTAATTTGTATTCGGCCCTGAGTTTATTTTTTATTTATTATGCTAACGTTCGAAAAATCTATAATAATCACAACACAAACTTTTCCCTCCTTTTTATTCTATTAAAATTTAACTTCGATTTTTGTACTGGACATTTATTTCGCGAGCTAATTGAGTGGCTACTTGTCATCGGCCCATCTATATGAAGTTAAGAATTCTGCGAGCGAACGATCTGCTTTGCTAAACTGCCTAAATTTTATCTTTGTAGACATTTTTGTATGGGTGATAAAATTTAGCGCGAGCAGGATACTAAGCTTTACAAAAAAAATATATTTTAGGCATTATATTTTTGAAAAATGCATCTTTTTTTTCAAGTTAGGCATTTTTTCGTCAAAAGTGGTTGGCAAGGCGAACACTGGTGTCGGAACATTGGTAACTGAACATTGGTGTCGCGAGTTGAATGGTTTTACCCCGTTTTAAAAATGCATAACGCGCCTAAAGAAGTTTTCACTTCAAAAAAATAGCATGCAACTATTTTATAGGAGTGTTCCTTCCTTCCGGAAGTAGGATCTTCAATTAGTCGAACTTCTCGTCTCTGTATTTGCTGTAAAACAAGTCAACTGTTTGGGACTAATCTCCATATATATGGAAGCAATGTTCAAGCCCTTAGGTATAGAGAAAGATGCGTTTCTGTAGGTCTGAGTACCTCTTTGCTTTATATATACAAATTAGCCTAACTCTAATTTTGCGAATTGGATATATGGTCTACACTTACTGAGATGGTGCTATACCTTGTTCGAGGTGGCCCTGCGCTCGACTATATCTTCAAGAACGTGCTTGGATTCCTGGCAAAGCTTAGCTTGCCGTCCATTTGTAATTGTGTTATAGTCTTTCTTTTTTCCCCACTTCATAACACAGGCACGCAGTTTGAGATGGAAGATCTAAGAGTGTTCCGCTACCGTTTCTGTAGGAAACTAAAAAACTAAAAAAAAAGCGCCATATTGTATTGTCTTCATCTTGTCCTCATCGCCCTCTTCTGTTGAAGAGTAAAATTCTTATCCCAGCAACTTTTAAGTTTACCCTATTTTGCAAAAGAGTCAGCTTTTTCGTTGCAGCCGATTCCTATTCGTCTTCGTATGAAAAGCAGTGTTATTTAATTTATAGCTAAGAGCCTTACATGCTAAGTATAGTTAGTAGTAGTATGCCAAACCAAGCCCCTAAAATACAATAGACCATATGACTCTGAATGATATGATGTCTTCGAAAGTAGAGAAGCAAATACGTGAGCCTTTCCTCAAGTCTCCTTGACTAAATCTGGGAGCGCAAATCAAATGAAGTTCCTCCATTTTTCCTCCGCCATAGAAAGGGGTCAATTCCCGATTGGCCATTCAATAAGTTTTTTAGTCATTCCCTCATGGTATAAAGTCTTTCCCGCTCCTATTATTTATGGTAACAACTATTTCGGAGGCTTTAAAAAATAGAATTTTTGTTCATCCCGTGACAGTCGTTGAAAATCGTGTCCTCTTCTGCGGTGGCGTATTTTTATTCTGCGTTAAGCCCTACTTACCCGATTTAGTGGTTGAGAAGGACAAAGTGCGATGCCTGGTAGAATTATTTCAGTTTCAAGTTCCACGCACCCTAAAATACAAGTCAGCTGAAAATTTCTTTATGCCGGTTGATTCCATCTGCAGTAACATTTGTATCCTAAAAAAAAAGACATTTATAAACATTCGCGTTAAATTTAATTTCGACTTGATTAGATATACCTGTCAGCTTAAGAGAGTCTGTCTTCAGAACTTATTTGTTAAAATCAGTCTGAAGATATTATCTGCGATCCAATATCCTCGCATGATTTTTCATCTCAGCAATTTCAGGCGCCCCCTCAAAAGATTTGCGAGAAAGATGTTACAAGTTCCTTATAAGCATCTTCTACAAAGAAAGATTGATTGTTGCCACTTGTTCGGTAGACAGTAATTATTCAAAATAATTATTTTATTAAGGTGGCAGCAGCATTCCTTAGCCAGCCATACCCATCCTTTAAAAACGCCTTAAAACAATGTTCGATGAACTGTTTCACCCTCAATCAAAAAATGCTCAACCGAAGGACTCCTACTTATAAATCAAAACCTCACTTGGATCCATTTAAATGAACAAATTAGCCGGCTAAATTGGGAGCATCCAAGCTGAAGATTCAGCTGATGTGGGTTTCATTTCCACGGCCAGCCCCCGCTACCAGCCATCAAGTTTCTTTTACTTGCGAATTCTGTCTGTTAATCTGTCTGTCTGTTTCAGATGTTTCATGTCTGCCATCCCTTACAGGGAGAGCATCAGTATACTCCCTCTCCTTGGATAATTGATATTGCCACAGTCTGTTGTACACAGCGGAATGAGTTTCCATTGCTTGGTACAACCAAACAAAATTCGTTTCGAACTAAACTAATCAGCATCCAGTTTGGGACGAGGAAGTCTTCCCTCCCAGCAAATGTTGCTGCCACGAGTGGGTGGATTATTTTTGTTATATATTATTTTTTTTCATCCCTTCAAAAGTACTCACAGTGAGAAGCTGCTATTGTTTTGTTGTGATTTTGGATTTCCGCAAAATGTTCTCTAGAGGGGAGCCCACCACAACAGCGCCAACGTCATCAGGGAAAACAAAATCAAATTTCGGATTTGCTGAGTATATTAGAAGGTATGAAAAAAGAAAGATTTTTTTTTTTTTTTTTGGTGAGCTCTAGGATAATTATAATTATCCTTGGCATTCCATTAGCTTTCTGATTACTCCCGAACTATATGCACTTTATACTTGTATGGGCAGCATGGGTATATGTGAAAATGTTAGCATTTGGTGTCGGAAGGGTTTAAGAAGCAAGTGAGTATCAAAATACAATCACATCAATTAGCACGATGCAAGGCTTAGCGCTATTTTGTAAGTTCCGATGGTCATGGTGAACGGAAAGTCCGACTCCAGTTGGGTGAACTTCAAAAGGGTGAAACAAACATTCAGACGAATAATGAGTTTTCACTCGCCAGATTGCCTTGAAGCGTCTCTGGAACTTGCAGCTTGTGGACGAAAACTGCAACACGTCTTATTGACGAGGCATTTTAAAGATTGCGTCAATAAGTCATACTAATGGTCGTATGCTTATGGAACTTGGAGAGGTGCTAAGCGCCATCTACAAAGATGACAGCACCAGTTCCATAAAGATTGTGGGAGGAACTGGAATTGAAACCGAAATCACCACATATTTGGATGGGAATTGTGAATTTAAGCAGAGTATGTGAAATTTGGCTCCATGAAATTATGCCCCAATGAAAAATGGCCCCAACAAAAATGAAAAAAACGCCCCACAAAATTATATAGTAAGCAACAACAACGTTTGATAGTCTGATTGGGGAATTTTCCATTATTTTGGGGCCTTTTGTAATTGATAATTTGGGGTAAAATTTTTGTTTTTTGTGTGCGAAATTATACCCCAATGTAGTAGTAGTAGTAGTAGAATAGACTTTATTGGATTAAACTCAGTTTACAAAAGTACATTTACTAGTCTTTTTTTTTGGACCTGATTTACAAACCGTCGGTCAGTACCCCAATGTAATATTATCGGGAACTTTTTTTAGAATAAACGAAAAAAATAATTTGCAATAGATGAAATATCACCCCAAAGTAAAGAAAAATGGACCCAAATTCAAAAGAGCCCCAAATAACAGCAAATATTAAATAAAAAGAAAAAAATTGTTTGTTAAGTTTTTTATTATTTTAAATAAAAGCTTGAATTGTATTTTCGACGTTTTGTCTGCAATATGGACACTTTTAGCTTTGTCTGTTATCCACCGCTACTGCCTCGGCCATCAATTTTAAGTCGCATTCAGAGCAAACTTTTAAGTGCTTACAAGGCAAAAAAAAAGAATATTTGCCCGCAAGTCCCGGCAAACTACGCAAAGTTAAAATAAAAAATATTATATTTGAAATCTTAATTTTGTAAAGCTTAAAGTCAGTTCACATTTTCAAATATAACTTTTAATTTTAAAATTCGCGCGAATTTTTAACTTTTATTTTCTAAAGTTAAAATTAAAAGTTATATTTGAAAACCTGAACTGACTTTTGATTTTTTTTTCTTTAATTTTCTAAACCTTAAAGTAAGTTGAGTTCAGAGTATATCCATTAATGAGTAGGGACACTCTCTCTACATATGCATTTGCTACTACCACAAAGCAAAATGCAGAAAAAATCGTACAATAAGTGGAACCAGGTCGAAAGAATCCTTTTTACATGAATACAACGACTGCTTGAGAAGCAAAGGGTACACAGCACATTTTACCTGAACCACTACATGGGGCTTTCTGCGTACGACGAACGATTGTGGGTTTTTTTCATAAAGCATTTTTAAAGGCGGGCCGGAATGACTGTCAGTATATTAGTATTCTCTCTCAACCATGCAGGTATGAATTAATATGATCAGTAAACCAGCTTTGCTTTAGAAGAATTGGTAATATTTGTATTTTTTGCCATTGGTTATTGATTAAATGGTCTTTGTTATGGACATGAATAAGAAATGTTTCATTCTATATCACGAAATTCAACCCTTTTGCTTTGCTACGACTTCGTTATAACCATTTTTTTATGATTTTAAGTTTTATTGCCAGCACTTTTTAGGTAATATATTTCATAGCAGATGGTCACACTAATTACTTAGGTTGGCTGTAGAGGGGATTGTATACATTTTATTTCGCACGTATTTTTAAAGGCGGCCCGGAATTGGACTCTTAACAGTCGTTCATTATCATCAATTGACGAAAGAAAGGGTGTTCCGTGTCTGTGCGTGTGGCAAACAATTAAAAGTAGTGAAATAGTGAAGTTGAAGTGCAAGTTTGCATAGTTTAAAAACTCTAAATAAAATAATGGGAAAAGATTATTTTAAATGTTTGGCATGTGGGCGAGAGGAGAAAGAAAATGTTGGAGTTAAATATTTCAAAATACCGGATAATAGTGAGAGGTAAGCAATATAAGTTATAGATCGGGCAAGAACGAATATAAATCTGTGTTGTATTTCTTAATTTTTTTGATTTTTTTGTTAGAAAAGCAAAGTGGTTGAACTGCATAAACAAACAACACTTATTACATGAAAAATTGTCGAGGGCTTCTATGATCTACGAAATACATTTCTCGAAAGACATGTATGCCAAGTCAATGATGCGCTTAAAACGGTCGACAACACCTAATTTGGAAATTTTGAAGAATATGTCCAATATAACAGAAGGTAATAACGAACACTGAGTGTAAAATTACATAAAATTGATGAATTATATTTTCTTAGGTAATAACAAAAAATGTACCAACAAACAAAAATATTTAAGTGTACCACACATGTGAATATATATTAGATATAAAATGTTCAATGAGAAATATTACAAATTGATTTTGCTTTTTTTTACGTCACACCTTGTACCACATTTTGAAATAGTTCAACTACTCTTCCATCCCTCTTTTACTAGAGCACTCTTTGTGCCGTCTATTTCTCGTGTATGTGTACTGCAAATTGTAAACTGATAATCAACACGTGGAGAGTGTCCCTACTCATTAATGGATAAACTCTGGTTCAGGTTTTCAAATATAACTTTTAATTTTAACTTAAGAAAATTTGAGGAAATAAAAGTTAGAAATTCGCGCGAATTTTTTTTTGTCAACACGTTGTGATCACTGCACTTTCGTCACTAAACTGATCGATTTGTACTCAAAAATTCAATTCTCAGGAAGTTATTTTGTCCTTGAAACGATTGACGCCGTTGAATCATCGGTATACTTCGCGTTATATCTCGTAGAATTTTGTTTTGATACCAAAATAGGAAAATGAAAAATGGCACCAAAAAGAAGAAGAAACAATGAAAATACTCCCCAATTTCGTAATCATTTTTGTTGTTGCTTGCCATACATTATTTGCGATAGTAGCCTTGCAACGTCAAATCTTCTCACAGTGTCCTCTCGGTATTGTGGAGTATTGGATATCCGCATCCGTACTTTGGCTACTACCAAGTAATGATCCGAGTCTATGTTGGCCGCTCGGAATGTTCGGACATCCAAGATACTGAAGGCATGTCTGGCGTCGATCGCAACATGATCAATTTGGTTGACGGTTTGTTGATCTGGAGACCGCCAAGTGTCCTTGTGAATGATAAGGCGTGGGAATCGTGTGCAATCTTGACATTTCGCCCCGCCGCAAAGTCGATTAGCTAGAGTCCGTTTCCGGAGGTGTACCAGCGAACGGTATAGGAAAATTGAAATAATGTTCAGACCAAAGATGTCGCAATTCTCCTATCAGAAGAAATTGCAGCACAATTTTTTGTGTCTCAGCAAGCATATCGTCAGCATCGCAGTTATAAAAGGACGAGTCATCAGTCAGATAGAAAAGTCAATCATAACCGTCGGAAAAAAAACCTTTTTTTCCCGTAGATGAATGTTCCGCAAACGTTTCCGTTTGTAATAAGCGATAAATACTAACCAAACACATGTCATCCTCATCAAAGAGCTGCACTGTCTCCACTCAGAAGTTCAAAACTTTTACTGCGTCCAGCGCCAGCATTGTGCCTTCGTTACGGCAACCATTCCATAAGATATTTGTGTACAGAGGACATCTTTCTTAAATTGAATAACGACTTTTAATACTTATTAAGAATATTAATTGTACATCGTCTTGAACGTACAGTTGCCTAAACTGAATTTTCCGATGAATTTTTTAACGGAGTATAAAGAGTTTACTTACATGTAACTAGATTTGCTCTCAACTACGCATCTGTGGGTAGGTTGACCATTGGAAATGTGTATCCGTATCTATCAAACACATTTCCATTAAATGGTTCTTGTAACATATTACAATTTACAACAACATTATAGGTCAACTAGCTTACCTGCCTACATTTGCAATTCATTCAGATTTCGAACGACATTCAGACATTCTTCTATTCAGCATTCGATTAGGAAAAATTATTTTATCAGCTTCACTTGAAGTGCACATAATGGCTTTCTGTCAGTTAATTATTCAAACCGAATAAAGGCCTAAAATTGAAAGCAATTACACGCACGGTAGAGAGAGGCGAAATGTCGAAATATGGTCATAAAAATAATTCAGAATCAGAGTGCTTTTTGTGAATTAGGTCAATGTAAATGTTTTATGTTCGGATGATTATGGGCTGAAATTGACGACTTATAGTTGTGAATAATTTAGGTAGGTATCCCGAGAACGATAGGCTGAAGAGCCCCTGATGTGTTCTGATTCATTGGATGGAAATTATCACATCCGGATTGTTGTCGTCCGTATATGAATAACTGAACTGTCATCTGAGAAACAAAAATATGTCCGCCTGTGTTGACCGATTTGTTTTAAAGAAATAATATTTTTTAATTGGTGTCTGTCTGTATTGACATAGGCGAACGTAATTTGGTGAAAGGACTTATTTTTATCGTCGTTAAGTTGGCATTCAAAATGGGCTATGTCGGTCAAGTAATTCTGGTACTACCCATGCAAAACAATTTTGCATGACTTGTATGCAATGGAGGGCACCAAAGCATCGGCCTTTTAGTTGTTTTAAGCAAAAATATGGTTGAACCACATTTTTATCATCCAAATTTGTAAGATAAATTGACTGGGTCTTTGAAAATCAATATGTACATCAAGATAAGGTAAAATTTAAAACAAAACATATATTTAAAAAAATAAAATGTTCTTTCCGCGCGTTTTTAAACATTTCTTAAGCCTTTTTTTATTGCTTGCAGAATTTTGAAATCTGAAAGGAGATTTTTGTAAAAAGAATTTTGACCCCAACCCGAGGACAATTTGTATTGTTTTCTTTTAGTAAAAAAAAAACAAAGAGGACTTTGTATAGCCAAAAAGAGGACGAACGGTCACCTACTAACCCACTTAGAAGTTTGGGGCAGCTATGTCTGACACTTAATTTCCTGTGAGGCTCAGTACGCCCACTTTGCTACCGCATCCAATTTTGATGCATATAAATGCGCTTCATCCATCTGATTAAAGGGGGCTCATACTTTCCAAAAAGTAACCACAAATCTGAGTCCTTAAGCAAGCGTCCCATCTGTTTGTTAGTCCCACACTCATATAAAGGTACCTACATGACTTGATGAATTATTTCGAAACCTTGCAGCTCTCAGTAGATTACCCTTTGGCGTTGAAAAATAAATTTCATAATGAAATTCCGCACCTAGTCCACTCGTACTCCAGATACTCGTAAGTGACCATCCAACTTTAGTATGCAATGGTGACGACCGCAATATACACCACTCACCGCCAGGAAGACAGAAGCTTTCAACTCGATGGATGGACATTGTCCGCATTGTGAATAACCGGAAGTGAGTGGAAAGATAGAATCGACCGCAGAAAATAGTCCAAAACCTGGACGGATGGATGGCTGGGATAATATAGAATACGATATGCTACCAACTATTAAGCAATCCACTTAACATGTTATTCCCCGGGGAGTGGCGGTAGCAGGGCCCGATTCAAAAGGTACGCTGTTGGGTCCACAGTACACATGAGATTTTATTTTTTTTATAAAATGAAGAGCCCGACAGCGCACGGGCCAAGATTTATGAATTATTCAGATTTCGTTGGTAGCCAAGCTATCCGCCTCCAGCGCATAGTCGATGCAAAGCACTTTTCATCCGCGTCCCTTTGTAGCCCCATCTAGGATAAAGGGTTAGGAGATGATTCCAAGGATACGGAAGTGAAGAAAAACGAACAGGATACGGATATATTGTCCGCATTTAAATTACAATCCTATTTCGTGTGTTAAGGACGACGACGGCGAAGGAGCTTTATTGCCGAAGCATGAATTCCGAAATTTATTTGCATGCCAAATTGGAAAATAATGCGCCCCGCTAGATGGCGATACGGTGTGTGCCAGATTCACCGCATGGATAGGAGGCGAATTATTTTTGCATTTATTTCGAAGGGTTTTTCAGCATGCATGGGGCGAGCGATGGCGGATTTTTTTGAGTGGGATTACAACTCTCGGCGGTAGATCGGTAAAATGTATTTAATCGCTGCGCACGTATGCAAGAGTAAACGCTTAAGTTCACGTGGGTGGGGGGAAAAAAGAGAGTGCTGGAGCTAAATACACTAAATACATTGTAAAAACAACGTGCTGTGGTGGTGAGCTTACGTTTTCATTACTTCATTTATAAATGGACAACGATTTAAAATGTTGCTGCTTGCACGTGAGTGCGTGTACTGATGGGACTTGCATACATATAGTACCGCTGTTGTATGTATAACTGCTGTCAGATGGTTGATGCGCCAACACATGATTCTCTGAAGAATTGGAAAAAAAAGTGCTCAGTGCTCTCGGGTTGAATGTTTTCGAATAATGTAAGTGCATTTTTAAAACTTGGCTTGACAGCCATTAACTCTGTTCTTAAAAGGTAAAACATCTTAATTCGACTTAAGTTGTTTTAGCTGTTTACCGTTATTTGAATTCTGTTCTCCTTACTCTACTCAAACCAGGTGAAAAAATTCCAGATAATGAGGAAGTTAGAAGACATCAACTTCAGTCAGTGGTAGTAGGTATTTTCGGCTAAAAAATTGCTCCGTAGGGGAAAAAGGACAGATTTTTAGTATTTAAAACCATTTGCTGTAAAAACGTATATTTTATAAAAAAATGTCTGATAAACGAGAACGTGTATTGTCAAAAGGCATTCGTTGGGCCCTTTTTGTCTCCCCTTTATCACTGAGCCACGAAAATCTAAACTCAATTTGCATTATTCCATCATCCTTACAGAATTCAAATTTAAATTGCGCTTGTTTTAAGTGCAAAGAAAACATATTAACAAAATTAGTTCAAAAGCTCTATATGATCATCAGCATCACATTAGCACGTAATATGTTTTTTCAATATTTTTTGTTTAGTTTTTGTATTTATGTGGTTACTCTCATTCACTTTTAAAGTCAATATGGCCGAGCAATTCGAATTATTTAAATAAACTAATAAATTTATTCCTAACAATTTCCTTTACGTCTGTATTTTTATTATTTTCCATAAATAACCTACTAATTTATTATTTTGCCTTCCTATTTGTAAATTTTCACTAATTTTATATAGGTACGTAACGAACTTTTTAAAATAAACAATAAAATGAATACAGCATTTGAACACTTTTCTTTTAATTTTTCAAAATATTATGTAGGGGAAATCTTACGTCGGTAGGGAATTTTTGGACCAGTGGTAGGTATTTTTTTATATATACTACCACTGACTGCAGTGCCTTTCACAAGGTAAAACAGCTTATGTTTATTATCTGAAAAGGCAAAGTAGCTTAAGTGCCAATATTTCCCTTCTTTTGAAGAATAGTGTGGAAAAAATTGTAGTAGAACATCTTATGTCTGCACTAATTCCCTGATTGACGTTACAGCAAAAAAAAGCATATGCGCAGCTTAAATTTTTTACCGCGAGAAAATTGACGACTTCGTTGTTGTTAAGTCGACTTAAGTTTTTAAAACAGTTGCTTATAAAATTTTAAAAGTATCTTAAGTGACTTAAGATGCAAAATTTACCTACTTATACGTGATTGGGTAAAACGACTAAGTGCAAAAAAAAAAACATAAATTTGTTGACCTAAGCCCTCAGTTTATTAAAAATAATTGTATTCTCAAATATATTATTACGAAAGAATTTTCTGTGTGTAACCGATAATTTTCTTCAGAGTTTAAAGTTTAAAATTGCTCTTCTCAAGATTTGAACGATTTGCAGCACAAGTTCCATGAAGCAGGACGCTGACTGACAGTTAAAAATATTTCAGGGGGTGTTGGCTTAGTTGGGAACTGCAGTGAACTCCCTCTTAGTGGACACTCCTCTTATGTGGACGATTCTCCTAAGCGGACAAGATGTAGTGTGATGGTTGGCTGTTATCATTTAGCTTGAGTTTTTTTTTTCTCTTGAGTGGACGATTTTTTTTTTCACATTCATTTGGTAAAAACATTCTCTTAAGTAGACGATATGAGCAATTATTCAAATGATTTTTTTGTTTTCTTTATGCCCAAAACACGTGTGCAGAAATTCTGGACACAGCACAGAGTGCTGCAAGTAAAACAGATGTGCAGAAAATTGTTTGACAAGCTTTGCATTGGTCACTACTGTCATTCGCTGACTAAACAGCTGATGTGTTTACAACTAAAGCAAAAACAAACACGATCAGCAAATGTCATAAGCCGATGATGCCAAATACTTGAAATTTCAATTTATTTTCTTTTGTGTTGTGGTACGCTTGAATTTTGCAGCAAATTTAGAAATAGAGACATGTTGCAGTGCTGCGGTGAGTGCAGAATATCCGTGTGTCTATATCCATAAAAACTAGAGTATTCTAATCTTGCTGCGCAGTGAATTCCGCACAAGTGTGTTTGGGCATTACACATTCCTAGTTTTCGCGAAATACGATTGCATACTCATGTAGGTATGTATGTATATGTGTATAACATGTGCCCTTGAGAGGACAGCCTCTTATGTCGAAAAAAACCTCCGGTCCCGTGGGTGTCCACTTAAGAGAGATTTCACTGTATTTGGGTAATAGTACGTTAGAGGCAGTAAAAACAGAAAAACAAAAGAATTTTATTGAAAAACGCAGGCGAAACGGAGGATGACAATGACCGACATAGCCATAGTGTTCTTTGACTAGAAAAGTTTTCAAATAAGTTTCATCGAAATCTGTGCAATGATTTTCACACCACCAACAGAAGACCCACTACAGTTTTTCCATCTGTATAGATTCGAGTTGAACTACCCGTCGCGGGAGCCGAAAATATTTCTAAGTAGGTTAAAGCAAATAGGGCCAGCGAAGCCACCATCCACCACCACGACGAAGAAAGGGAGTCTCGGATATGGCAAGGTCTGTCAAAGCCTTTTTGAAATTAGATGTAAAAAGCGCCATCTGGTAATATGGAATTGTCAGGTCGCGATAAGCATTCTTCGACTTAATTTATTTGTTTGCATTACAATTCACAATAAATGGAATAGCTTAAAGTATAATTGGTCAGTGGTTTGCACCATTTCGCATTTAAGATCAAATGATCGTAGCCATGTTCATCGAGAACCTCAATAGCACTAGCGGTATCCTTCCTTATCTTGAAGAGAACAAAAGCGAATTCTTTGCAGAGGTGTTTTCATCGCTAGCCAAGCACATTCTACTTGTTGAATATTTTTTTTAACCAGCTCCTCCAAATCAGCTTCCGTCACTGTCTCAGACAAGTTGGAAATACGAATAGCAGCTGTGTCCTCGCGTCCTGGACCTACTTTCCGACTGTTCATAATTGTTCACAAGACCATGGCGAAACGGCGAACATGAGCAAAGTTTAGAGACTCAAAAGATTACAAACCTGGTCCCAATTCACAAAGAACATGGATGAGGAGTATAAAACCAACGAGATCTAAATAAAATATATAGATAGATGGCGCAACAAGTCCGGATGTAAGTACCCTAGGTCAAGCCTCTCACAACCATTTCATTTGTGTGAGTTGTTATTTTTGGGATGAATTCAGACAATTTTATGCCGAGTCCGAGTCAGCATTAACATGGTAATAGTGGCTCCTCGTTCCACACTTTGAGCTACAGAATGGTATTGCAATAGTTCCTGTACCTCAACAGCCTCATCACCAACTCTATTTTAGTACAACACGTTTCAACTCCACATACATAAAGCCCTACACCTCCGCTAGCAGCTGTTTCGCAATTCAATTACATTAAAGTACTTCACCCAGGAGACGTCCTCCATGCTCCCAGGGACAACATAAATCCGAGATTATAATGATTGGCAAAAAAAAAAAAAAAACAAGAGCCTCTTCTTCCGCACGCACAGACAACACAGATACACAGGCACAAAAAGATTGACACTTTGCAACCAACTCTTTTTAGAAGCCACCTCCACCACCAGGTCTGCCGGTGTGGTGACTCATTCGGTATTCTTAAAATGGCAATAAATATCTGACACTCTGTATGAGATCCTGCAAAGCAAAAGAGCCCAGCTTCGAGCATCTCCATTACCTGTGAATTCCCATCAGCTGATAGGCGAGTCCCTTAAGGGTATGGTACCGTGCTGCCGGTTAGAGCCAGTAGAATGCTGGCATTAGAACCATTTATATGAAAGTGTAATTAAGTGTCACTTTAAAGCCATCAGGAAATTACGATTTTCCTTTGCAAACACCTGATGCAAGAGTCCTATCCGATTAAGTCTGCTATTTTGGATCCATCGTCGTCGTCGTCGGTGTCGGTGTCGGGGTTGCACCGCACATACCCCTGTGTGTCTGCCCACGGTCGTCGGCCGTCCATTTGCTGTATATGAAAACCACCCCACCCCAGTCATAGTTCTAGGCGTAGACTGTGTGTATAATGGAGATAGGGACTCTGCCGTTGCTCTGAGTCTTCGTCGTCCACTGATTCGTCGGTGGGATTGTCTTTGAGGTTGCGAATAAATTTCCCGAAGATGAAATGCGGGTTCTTTCGATTTGGGGCGCTGCGGTGATGCCCGCTTTCTTTGGGGTTTGGAATTTATTATTTCTGCCGCAGCCGCAGCAGTTCTCGCATCGATTCGAAGGATGCTTTACGTGCGCTGGAAATTCCCCCCGGTATTTTGCCAGTCATATTTTAAGGGTTTTCTCTGAAGATCTGAGAAGAATGCCAGGGAAACGGCAGCAGACACACCGCCAGTCGTCCTCAGTTAACTGGATTGTGGAATGATGATAGATGCTATGATAGATGCTATTGTTGTACAACTTGTTTTATATCTTTCGACTGAATTCGCAGCATCGGGAGAGTCAGATCTTGTTCCGTAATGTGGGCGGGCGTATGTACCTGCATACTTTCCATTTTCGGTTCTTTGGGAGATGTTAATTGAAATTTCATCATTTTTCCAATTAACTGAGTGTGGTGGCCGGTCAGCCGGATAGAGGGCTTATCAGGCTATCGCCCAGGCGAACTTGTTTACGTCTTTAGTCTTGTAAATATTTACTGGGATTTTGAACGAATTCCGCAGGACGGTTTATTTTGGGGGCTGTGGCTACTTTTCTCAACCCAAGGCTTTGGTGTTTCAAGTTTGGCTAAGAATGTATACCGTTGGTGGCGTTGTTTGCGTTTTAGGAGTTTTGCGCAACTGGCATGGAAGTGGGAGCTAATTCTTGATATTTTTTGAAGAGTCCTACTGACTTCCGAGAAGTGCTCTCATAATCAGGACACTATTTTGCAAGTAAATAGAATTTGTCGCGAGTTCATTTTCCTCCCAAGGGTATGCAGTGCGAAGGCTAGCTACATCAATATAAATCCAAGAAGAAACTACTATTTTCTTCCAATGCTGATGCTGTCTTAATCTGGCTGGAGGTTTCATCAGCGTCCTGTCCATTGCCAACTGAGAACAGTATTCATTAATTAAATCCAAATGTCAACTGGCTTTCAACAGCTATCGAAGCCAATCTCTTGGGTTTCCTAAAAGAAACCAAGTCTTTTGGTTTGCGAATGCGCTCCACGGGCCTATTGCCTTTTGTTTAACAGGCCACTACTGAAATTTGACCGTATTTGACAAACTCGAAACTTCTCTCTGCAAAATACCATCAGACTTCAACTTTTAATAGATAAAACGTTAGCCGGCTTTAACGGATTAGGCACTTATGTAGGACTGACTGTTGTTCTCACCCCCATTACAATTTAAAATAAAATTCAACAGATTTCCATTACCTGAGTGTCGGCATACTTTCAATATAGAATTGCGATTTTAACAGATTACCGATTCTTCTCCACTCATTCCATAAAATCACAAGCTCACCTAATAAAGCATAAAGTCACTGCACAGTGCACATGTAACAAAAGTCTGCAAAAAATAAGTGGAAAAACTCTTAAGCACCTTTCATCTGTCCAAACAGATTGAAAGTACTCGCTCTGATGCTAGTTAGTCTTTTTTTTAGCTGCAATTTGCAATGTCCTTCTCGCCCAACCAGTCCGCACACTCACGGGCGAACAACAATTAAAGAGGATTAAGCCACGTCAAAACATCGAGGAGTAATAGCAGCGGCGCCAGCACGGAAGGACACAATGTAAACGTAAATCCTTTTGCTGATTATTGCATTCGCTAATCCGGATTAAACAACGAACTGTGTGTGTATATACTCTATGCGTTCGTATTGTTGCATTTCGAACAAATTAAAAGCATGATTAAAAGCATCGGGGGTTAGTATCTACTGTTCCCACGAGCGCGGACGGACACAAGTTAAAGTGCGGGATTTGGATAACAAGCTGGACAGCAATAAAACACAAACACAAAGTGGAAACATGTCAGAATCCGTAGAAATAATTTCAAGTTAATAGTGTCGCTTCATTACTATTGTGAGATTGCTTCCACAGCAGCCCTGCCTTCCTTCCTTCGTATTGCTTTGCTAATGCTCACGAATTTTAAATTGTTCGGATACCGGACTTAGGGATTCTTGTTCTTAATGAAAACTATTTGTTGTCCAAAACTAAAGAAGACTCGAGGATTACTCGTATTAGATTGTTGTCCGATGGAAATAGTTCAACTAAAGGACTTCAGAAGATTTATCAGATTTAGGGACATATTTGTTTCCTCTTCATAATCTCTTAAGTTCGCATGATTTTTGTTTTGCCTTTTTAAGCACTTCCTTCAAATTCGTCTCCCAAAAGCACTTCAAAAATCAATAGTAACCAAGTGTGTTGGAATAGTATAGGAAGAGGAAGTTACTAGAAATGGCCAATATTTGACCAGTATATGAGGTTTGGCAGAAAACACCTGGACAAAAAATTGCACCACACAATTTTTCCCCAAATTATCCCCCAGGAAGTCCGTCTTCCTGATTAATCTGAACAAAAATAACCTGAAAAAATACCTCCACCGCATTGGCGTCTCACCGGATCCTACTTGTAGACTCTGTCTTGAGAGTGTCGAATCCTCTCTTCACATACTAAGGCAATGTCCTGCTCTATATCGTCTCAGGAAAAACATCCTTGGTGATGAAATAACCAATTCAGCTACCATTGCTGACATACACCCAGAGAAGATCCTTGTCGTCCTGAATGCTGCCAGAGTGAAAAGATGGCTCTAGGACCCTTTCAGGGAAGGCACAATAGGCTCCTTTGAGAAGACGCAGTGCCAGAGTCCCCTTGATGGCTCTCCCGCTCTTTAAACTATCTATCTATCCTACAAAGAGCAAGAGGGTCGTAAGGGAGAGGGGATAGGTTAGATGAATTTCTAAATGAGGCTTTGCTCAAAAGAAAATCGAGGAATGGTTTCCCAACCCAGCATTCAAAATCTAGGTTCATGTTGATTATGTTGCGGATAGTGATAGAGAAAGACTCGTTCCAGTTGCGCAATTGCGCACTTGTCGTCTTTTAATAGTATACGCGACACCTTTTTAGGCTTTTGTGAGAGGTCTTTAACTACAACTTTTACAACATGTTAGAATCAAAGACACTGCGATCGAAGGCCATTTGTTCAAATGCTCAATGCGCGGTGCTATAACGCTGATGATGCTACACAGCTCGTTGAATGATATTTCCCCAAAATCTGGAATTACATTGATACATATCAGCTGAAGCTTAACCGATATTGGCTTCGCCAGGGACTCCTATCAAGGGTCGTCACCGTCTGCTATCAGTTTACTGAAAAAAAAAAAGATATCGTAATATTGATGAATGGCGTTCATCAACATGAAATTCATTGATATGACGTACATTTCATCAATATAATGGACAAATTCATGAAAACTTGTTTGACAATTAATAAACCGATTTTCATTCATCAACATTTTTTAGGATCATTATTTCATCAATATGACGAAAACACTTATTTTAATGAATTTAATTATCTGTTTCCCCAGTTGATGGTTTATTCTTCTTTTCGATGAATGGAATCATCATATTGAAGTACGATTGCCAGGTTTAGAATTTTCGTCGTATTGTAAGGGGCATCGTATTGATTATGGCTTTCATTATATTGATGATTTTTCATCAAAAAATGTACTTCCTATTTTATTATTAAGAATGTTGATGTAAGCTGATTCGTTATATTGATGAAAAAAATATAAATTCACCATTATATTCATAATATTGATGAATTTCTTTCAACATTTTCTTCAATGTGATGTACTGATTGTTAATATGATGCATGCTGAATGTTGGTACAGTATTTATAATTATATGACATTGACTCATCAAGCGTAAATTACTATCTACACAGGGTGGGAGAAAAAAAAATGGTGAATGTCTTAACGATAAACAATGAACGTCTTGAAAAATCAATATATATTATTAAGAAATGTCATCACATAACTATTTGTTTATCTTTTAATTAATGGAATTAATTTATATTTTAAACATTCTATTGAAAATTGCTTGCCGTTGAATTTTTATTTCTTTATTTACTTTTATTACCTGCGACTGATTTTTCTAAATAAACAGTAGATAAATTAGCAGCAGCGATACCACTTTAGATCTACTTCAATTTTGGACAAAAAAAATCAAATCTGCTCCCTACCTCGCAACTATTGTTAAATTCTTTATATCTACTTCACTTTAGAGATCCCTTATTGAATTCGCTTAAATTTTAATAGAAAAAACGTAAAACTGCTTCTAAAAATACAAAATTATTTAAAAAATAAGCCCAAATTCACATTTGAAAAGAATAAATTACATCAAACTTCACTTTTAACACAAAATTTATTATAATTTTCTGACGTTTATTATTGCTTTCCTTTGAATTTTCTGGCAAAGAGGTGATACGTTTGGTTTGGTTTTGGTACTGCCTGTTATGAAAAGTTTAGCCAAATACGTGAAAGAATAATTACAAACGCAATGAAAATATATTTTGAAGTAAAAGAATGTGAATAAAGTGAGTACGCAAAACGATAATTTAATAAATATCGTTGTGAACCGTTTATGATTTTTTTTTTAAAACAATCAAGATTTGCAAAAAATAGTTAAGATGAAGTGAGAAGACAATTTATGAAGACTTTATTTTCATAAAAAAAACGTTCTTTTGGACATGTTTTATTATTTATGCAACTAATATGGAATTAAATAAATCATTGAAACTATGATTTTGAAATCTACTTCCCTTTTCTTGAATCTAATTCACTTTTTGGGTCTACTTCGCATATTTTTTTTTTTGAAGTGGTAACGCTGATTAGCAGTAGATAAAACTGTAAACAATTAATAAAGTTTGAAACAATTAAATTTTCGTACAAAAATAGTGCAAATATAAAAAGGCTATAGTAGATTATTCACATTAAATAAAATGTTATCAGTATTTAATAAATAGCATCAATATGTTAGTATGTGAAAATCGAATGTTTCCGTACACTTTTTTAAGTATTTATTATGAAATCAGTAAAATGAATCTTACATCATTCGAAAGGTACTGTACCATAGATGTGCAGTGCACAAACAAATAATTTTGGGTATATGTCGCTAGAAAGACTGGTAAAATTAGGTTAAAACTTTCCCGTATAGAATGCTTATCAGCTAAATGAAAGCATTTTAGTGACATTCAGTTTGTCGCCGCAATATTACCATAGTAATGTATTCAAATATAAATCATCTTGGGTTAGAACCTATTTCGATGAAGGAATGCAATTTACCTACTCTGAAAGGTAAATGCAATTTTTTGCAGGTGAATAAATATATCTTGACCAACCACTTTCGTTTCATTGATATTACTATGGAAACGAATATTTGTTTGCTCTCAATTTTCATTGTAATGTTTTAAAATATAAATCATGAGCGAAACATATTTTCAAAGAGGCGTATTTGTTCAATATCTTGGTGTAAATATTGAAAATTGTGGTATTTTTTTTTTAGTATACATACTTATAAGAGGTACGGTCGATTTTCGAACGTAACCCAATAAATATATAATTTAAAGAGTTCTAAAATCATGAATTTTCTATACCGGTTTTCCTTTGGTAAGAAAATATTGCCACATGGACTTCAATGTTTATATGATGTAACTCGCTATATTTATAACGTTGTGATTTCATTTAAATACATACATAAATGTTAATATATTTACCGTGTTACATCGCTTTTAAGAAACCATACCCAGACGCTTGCAGGGCCAAAAGTTAAGCGAAAACATTTTTAAAATTTTCAAAATCCGGTTAAATATTAATATTGAACCAAACTTAGGTACATGTTATCATGCTTGAAAATTATAAAATTCAGTAGAATGGACCAAGAATTTTGATTTTGACTAAATAATAATAAATGCAAAAAAAACATTTCATACACAAATGTATTTAGGTACACGAACCCTGAACCCCTTACCTAAAGAAATGCATATGGCAGAAAAATTACCATTTTCGAACTGAAAATGAAAATTATATCGTGAATAACTTCACGATATAATGCATTTATTTACCTTTACAGCCATTGAAATGATTTTCAAAGTCCCTGGAAAATAAAAGTAATCCTTACTAAAACTGTAACTTTTTTCCTGCCCTAAGCTGTTTGCCCGGCATAGATAAAAAAAGTACTGCACGAAATTGATTCTAATTTTCACAGTTGGATTGAAAATTTTCGAGATTAAATGATAGGATATGTTTTATCATTGTCCGCTATCCGGAGGCGGAGATCTAAGCTGATATCTAAGAAAAGTTGTAATTCTCGAATGCCTTCTAGCTCCTAGGTCTGGAATGAAGCATCCAAATGAAATCGGATTTTTTTTTTAAATAAAGTTCAATTACGTACAAAGATTTTAAGATATAAATCATCTTTGTACAATTTTTTTAAAGTTGAACAATAAGCAATAAACTATAAATTTTATACAATTAAAAAAAGTAAAACGTTCGATTGAAGCTAGATCGTTGGATTTTACCAGCGTTGAGTGGAGGAAATTTTGTGTGTGTGTGCGACAAAATCTGTTTCTCTCTCTGTACCTTTTGTGCTGTCGCTGTATGCTTTTTCTTTATTTCTTTTTGCTTTTTGTTGTTTTTGCTCTCCTTTTTAAATTGAACTGGCGAATATACATATGAGTATAATGTGACATATGGCATATATGAGTAGTCGAGTAGAGCGAATGTGGCGCATGAGATAGGGTAGTTCGCGACAACGTCAGTGTCAAATGAGGAAAAAAAACAAAGTGACATCTGAGAAACTTGTAGGAAAATAAACTAAATTTTATGTGGCGGGAGATAGGTATTGATTTGAATTTAATCAAAATTCACATAAATGCTTTGAAATCGGATAAATATTGTTTGTTTTTTATGTAGCAATCAAACATAAAAGTGACCTACCACATTAGTGTTTGTTAAAAGTAACTTAAATCTAATAATTGTAAAGTGCATAATATATAACTTAATGAATAACTTTTTCTTATAAAAATGGAGCTATCTAATGTGTACTACGCAAAAGGCCTTGGTGCGCTGAAAAAAGTCCTCTACATAGAAAAAAATTGAGATGGTCGGGAAAGACCGTTGCTTGTTGTCTTTATCAAAAGAATTTACTGGGAATGTGAAAGTTCCTTCAATTTTCAATTATTTCATAAAAACAAAGTCGGTATACACTGGCAATGAGTGCAATAACAGTCAGAGCATCACCAAAGGCCAAGATCTTTTTGAAGTCGGATGGTTAAAAGATGTTAAAAGTACTCGTTTATCAAAAATTTATGTGGCACTGGGAAAGGTTATTAAAACACGCGAATTGTATGACAACAGTTCTTCATTCCCAACGTCTAGGTGAAAAGCCACTTGAGACTTGGGTGTTGGTAAATTTCAATGGTGAAATCGATTCTGCTCACTGCAAATTTAAAGCCAGCCTTTTGAAACATGTTCTCATGTTGGGATAGTGCTATTTGCACTGGAACGTATTTATAAAGACTATTGCCAATCCCATGAGCTCTTTTAAACATTTATACCTAATACATTTAGTTCAACTACGCATATACAAAAAGTTTACACAGGACATATATAGGTATTTCGTTTTACTTTTGTAAACATAATTCTAGTTCCTTAACCATATTATTTTGCCTTATATCATAGACTTTTAGTCATAAAAATAAATTTAGAAATAAATCATGTCTCCCGGCATATGAAATTTGGTTTGTTTTCCTACAAGTTGGTTTGACGTTTAAGTGAAAGAGAACGCACAGTTGCGAAAGGGATAGCTTCGCGAAATACTCTATTGAGAGGGAGTCACACTCAATTTTGATTTAAATTAAAATGCGCTGGCGAAGCAAGGCGAGCACGGGTCAGCTTGTTTGGAAATGAAATTGAATATTATAAATTGACAATTTTTTTTGAGCGCGTGAGTTTTTGCCGCTACAACTTATTGACATTTGACATTCGGATTCGTGGTAAAACTGATTTTCGTTTAAATATTTTGCATTCGGATACGAAGATATGCAATTATTAAACTCACATAATATTGCGTGCATTACTATTTGCCTGAAATTATGTTCGTTTAGGTATTTGCAGTTGAAAACGTAAACAAACTCCCCTAGTTGTCCAAAAAAAATCTACTCAGGGGACACCCGGGTTTGAACCGGGGACCTCTCGATCTGCAGTCGAATGCTCTACCACTGAGCTATATCCCCCACTGCACTCGAACCACATATTCCACCTCTAGTTACATAAAGCCAGTATCAGTTAAGATTTTAATCCGCGTTCAATTCTATCGAACATCAGTTTTATTTCGCACACGCTGAAAAATTTCAAAATGTAATCACTTACCGCTGTCTACACCGCAGACGTCACGTCGTAAGTACCTCCTTCCCACACAACAGGAACTAAGAGAGTAGCTATATTTTCCGAAATTGAATTTATAAGTCAAATATAGAGAAAACGGATTATTGACTTAGAGCTTCTATTCCATTTGTGCCATTTGCATGATTCAATTACCCATACCTTGCCAAATAGAATTACAGATGCATTCAGTACGAGAGTACAGTACAGAAACCAAATTCCTGCATCGAAACAATGCCAATGTACATAGGACGTCGCTGCAGCCCCCGCTCCGCCACCTCCTACACACCGAGAGAAAATGACGTGCCCAATTTCATAATCCTGCTGGAGAAGGACACATGCTTCATGTGATAGAAACTACAAAAAAAAAGAAGAAAATTTTCACTTAAGCTGAGTACAAATATCACAGCGAAATTGTGGAAAACTTATTTCGCAAAAATATTTAAAATTCCACCCACGAAAGTGACGTATCGATTTGGAATATTTTCGCACACTCACACGCCCGTGTATTATTTTCTGAACCTCAACTATTCACCTGCCATCAGGTAGGTAGGTAACTGAAGCTGGTTAACTTCCTCCTCGTCATCGTCCGAAGCAACCGCTACGCTCTGGCAGACGATGGCCATATTTCATGTTCAATATTCTATTGGTTCAACATCCGTTGGTGGAAATATAGTAACGCTCTGGGATGCCAAAGTATCGGAGCAGCCAAAAACTTGTTCCCGCCTGTGTATACTGCATGTGTGTGTACACTTGTACAGAGTATCGAAACCGATGCCGATGGAGCGGGGAATGGCAAAGAAATATAAAATTCAATTTCTTAAACATTACAGCGACTTGTTCGGCGAAAGTCTCTTTGACAGGATACAGAACGTAGTACGAAGGAGGACCGCGCACACACACTCCCGCTAGAATGTAACTCAAATTTGTAAAAGGGTTAAAAGTGGTAAAGTGATTTCTTAAACATTGTATGTCTTTTCGCCGAAAGCTGCTTCCACAGATCGAACGAGGGAAGTGCGAGGAGGTGCAGGCTGCAACCTCACCATACTCAAAGTAGCATAGTACGTCTTGGTCTTGTACGGAATGGTCTGGCACTTTGCCTAGAATTCTGCTCGTATTTCTCGTTTTAAATTTGTTTTTATTGAATAAGATTGCCGACGAACACAGGAACAGAATGTATGCCGGAAGTGGTTGCCTACTTTTCACACATTTAACGTAACGAAAGGAGGTGGGATGATGTGTGCAAAACAAAAAAAAGGATTGCACCATTTGCGTAATTAATTTTATTTCGCGCGCACACTTTATGTGCTCAAATGTAGTAAAGGAAATTTTTTTCCGATTTCTCTTTGATGTACGAGTGTACCTACGTCGATGGGAGTTTTTCTTGAACTCTTAAGATTTGTAAATGAATTATATTTGAAAGGAAGGATCTTTTGCTGCTTCCTTGCAGCAATCAAAGGGCGGTTGCCACTTTGGCATAGGTAAGGTAGCTGGTCCTTGATGGAAGTATTTAGTTTCGATATTATTTTTTTAATGGTATACATCATTTGATTTAATTATTTGTTGACTTGAAAATGCTTGAAAAATGCATAACCTTGATATGAAAACGCCCAATAAAACACCGATTACAGACCCGATTCGTAGGGTGAGACTGGTCTCCGTCCTTTCTCGAGAGCCTTAGGTATCTATTGAGTGTCTGCAAAATTGTCTTCTCATAATATCCGAAGCCTACGTCTTGGCTCGCTTACCCACCCGTATACGAAATGAAGAACTCTTTAATATAGAGAACCAAAATGCTGGCAAACGTTCCTTAAACGTGGACTTTGTTTGAAAACAGACACTGGGAACTGTACTAGAAAAACCACTTACTCTTTCTGAATATATACCCATATACGGGTAGGTAGAGCAGGGAGAATCCCACTTAGGTCCTCGTGGACCTATTGTAATGCCCTAGTTGGGGTTGACCTTTGGTGTTGTATCGGTGTTCTTCATCCCCTTTACTTTGTGGTTAATAGACGCTACCTAGCCATCTCGATGTCCTCAAAACCCAATAAAGATCAGACAGTGAGACATAAGAAAGTTCTTGTAAGTCATGGAAGTAAAAGCTTCCAAGTGTTCTATTCCTCAAGTGACAAAGACTCGGGCAATGACAAAGGAAGTGAGGTGTGTCTACAAATATCATCATTTTTGAGATTTAGTTTCATTGCGTGGTTTCTTAGGAAACCCAGTTAGAGCCCCTACTAAATTAGATAGCGATGACCTGTCAAACTGTAGAAGTTTGTTGGTCCGGCTCCTGTGATATTCTGGCCAAAGCTTCCGTGATATTTCACAGGTAGTAAGTTGTTTCCACCTGTTGTTGGTTTTCACTCAAATTTCGGTCTCCACTCGCTCTCTGCGACCGCAAGTCGTAGGTAGATCGACTGATCGACTCGATCAAGATCCATTACGCATCCTCCTCTCGCCAGTTCATCCGCCCTCTCATTGCCGGTTTTGTCACTATGTCCAGGGACACAGCATTCGTGGTGTGCTGCGAGCAAAGATCCTTTAGCTCTTCGCTGCAGCGGTGGACTAGTTTCGGTTTTATTTCATTGGCAGAAACTGCTCTTATAGCCGCCTGACTGTCAATGAAGATGGTAATGTCGCTACAAGGTATAGCCAATGTTGACGACCTACAGACTGCTTCCACGAAAATATTGGTAGAATAGCTTTAGATCCACGATCAGACCAAACATTCTTCCTCAGTGGAGGATGACACCGCAAACGGTCTTTGCGAAATCACCTAAAGATCAGCTGTTGCTATTATATTAAATTGACGTGACAGGTAGGTCTTAGCACAAACTTACAACTTAGAACCTACCACCGAAAACGATCTGTCTGATTAGAAATCGCAATTCATTTATACAGCCAAGACCTGCGTGGAAATTGCATACAAGTCAGTGAATTGAATTTAACTGAGCTTCAGGACAACTGTTCCGAAGACTTTTCATTTAGGTTAGGTTAGGTGGGTTGGCGTGGAGTACTCCGTGCGTGCCACACTCAGGTCAATATTGACCCATTGTGATGCCCATTGGGGGAAAAGGTTGTCCCTTACCCATAAAAAACCCTGTCTATAAATAAAATCCTGTGATTAAGTACTCACTGTGCGGTTGCACACAAACCGTTCTTTGGATTTGATAAAGCTTATTATCTTGTCTACATGTGTCCTTGAAAGCTCGTCTAGGTCGTTGAAGCAGCGTCTCCTAGGAAATAGTGTTGGAGACCTGAGCAGTGACATAGGAAGTGGGTTGTGCCCTCAAGTGCTTCCTCATCACCGCAACCTCTACAAAGTTCTTCTTCTGTCAAGTGTAATTTCTTCATGTGACTTTTCATCTAACTTCAATTATTGCATTGGAATAGTCTCTAGAGGAGAAAGTTGGTTTCTTATCACATACCCCATAAATGTTAGAAAAGTAGTCAGCTGTCAAGTAAATAAATAGTTGGCGCAGCAGGTCCGTAAGCTTCTGACAACCATTCGTTTTCTGTAAGTTTTTCATTTTCGGGACGTATAGAAGGGATCTACAATTTTATGCCATATCCAAATGGCTTATTGGGAAGTTCTTTCGTGACAATAATACCCTCGGATGTTTGTCAGACGTGGCGCAGTGGAAAAAAAAAGCATAATATGGAAATTGGCTTTTTCGGGAATCCAACCATCGCTTAGTAGTCCAACACACTTACCACTAAGTCACAGCGCCTATGTCGGCACAATAGACCTTCTAGGCAGCCTTCGAATCCCAGCCGCCAGGTTCGAGACGACAAGGAAGACCGAACCTCCGTTTCAAAGAACAAGCCATCGCGGATGCGAGAGCTCTTTGTCTGGATAACTGGAAGCAACGTGTCCGTGATCGCAGAGGATGGAAGTCTACAGTGTCTCAGGCAGAGACCGTAAAGTAACTGTTTCTAGAGAGGCTTACATCCGCATTTAGACCCGCTTTATGGTTCATATTAAGCCAACAGATTATTTCATCATCATGGAATCGTCTTCTCGGCTCTTTTAAAAAGTAGGCCAGTTGTATAAATTTTTGAATACTTTTGCGCGCGAAATAAAATCCTTTGTATTGGGCGGTCAGAATTGTTAGCCCAAATCATAGGAAATGATACCTACTGTTGTGGCATTCTCGACGACAGGCTAACAGCAGTACTGACACGAGTTAGACTGCAAATTGATTCAAGTCAGCGAGCACCGCGTGTTGATATTCTCATTTTATTTAATTGAATAATTCCTGAGTCGAGTTCCAAAAGATTGACTTAATGTGCTTCGAACTGTGTACCTGACAGTTCCATATAGCAAATAGCTACTTTGCGAATCCAAGATCGGCCATCGTCATATATGGCTTTTGACAGTGAGTACTATCATATCATGCGGATGATGAAGTCGATGCAAAAGTTGATGAGTTTCGACATGAAACTCACTCAGACATCACAACATTGGTAGGTAGGACCAATCCTTTTCATCCTAAATGAATTTTTCTATTTATTCATACACTTGTATCCAGAACCCCCAACATTGATTTCTTCCTCCCCATCATCCTCGTCATCATCATAACAGACAGACTCGAAGTTATGCCAGAAGTTTGCCAACTTTTAATTAGTTTTGGAAACATCTTTGTATCCAAATCAATGTTAATCCCATAGTTATGCCGCAGCTCATATACACACGAGTGCAAATATGAACCCATTTGTCGAGGACGCATACGTGCGATACGCACCATGATCCACCTCTTTAGCTCAAATCCAACTCATATTATAATAGGCAAAATGGCAGCACCATTCAACGTCTAATCCAATATTCAGCCGGAGCGGTTGTGATTTTGGTAGCTCATGACACATATCGTTTAATTTCAATTTGGCTTGATCCTGTACTGCATCGTGGCACTTTATCTGTATATATATTCACCGATTGCACATTTAAATGCGTGCAATGGATTTGTATTGATTATCCTTTCCTTTCAGCAATATAGCTGAAAGCAAAAGCAAAATACAAAAAAGTCCAAGTATCTTCAATTAAATTCACGCAGTTGATGCAAATCGCAAAACTATGTTGACGAGGCAGGTGAAAGGGGGTGGTGCCGCCCGTCGCTTCTCCGTGATAATTGCTATACAAGTATCGATGACTGTCCAGTCGGGTCCCATTATATGGGATAATGGTGAACGCGCTGGGGGTGAAATACAAATCCTGTTCATTATTCAAAATAATCCCTCGTTGCTAGGGGGGCCATTCAAACACAGACTTCCTGATTAATTTCATCCACCTACACCTACACCTATACCCGACGATTCTGGATGCTGATGGGATGCTATACGGTGGCTGCTGGCTGTTGTCGGTGCTGTTTCTTTTTAAACAGCAATTAGATTTAATTCCACTTAATTAATTGGCAAACATAAGAAACGAAATGGAATCCATCTACTGAACCCAGATACACACACATAGAGGGGTAATCCATTTTAGATAAATGTGTATTTCACTGTAAACAGATATAAATAAAGCAAACAACCTTTTGAGTGTTCAACAGAAAGGAAGCTTTGTTGCAATGCAATTGTGGAAAACGGTTGTTTAAGTAATTCTGAAGCACTGCTGTAAAGGATGGGATATTGTGTTACCTGGTATGCAGTCTTCCATTCTGAAAGAAATCACCAGTCAAATATTTCCGCTTAAGATCATCTATATGTAGAGTAAATGCCTCTCTTAATTTCTGCTAATGGCTTGCGGATGCAATTGGATTGGCTGCTTCAAGTGTTTTTTTTTTCGATTTAGAGCTAAATTCAACAAGAGTTATCTAAAATCCGGGAGGGGGTCAAAATTAAGCTTTGCAAAATTCTGTCTTCTCACACAAAAATGCAGCTTTTCGAAATTCGGCTTTTTTTTAGTTCGTAAAGCTGAATTCTGCTTTTCAAATTTAAAGCAAAACAATTTTGTTATTCTGTTCTTTTTTCAGCTAACAAATAAAAACAAATTCTGTTTATTGCCCTATCCAACCAACAAATGCTGACAACAAAAATAAATATGAAAAGGCGGTCTTAAAACACGATTTAAAAAAAAAACAAAGTTAAAAAATTAAATAAATATTTAAATAAAAAATGCAAAATTTAATTAAAAAAACATAGAAATTAAGAAAGGAGGAGTTTAAAATTAAAAAAACTGAATTCGACGAAGAAAATGCTGCCGAGATTGGGAACTGATTATTTTCCAAAACTCTGTTCATTGTTTGCAGAATTTTCTAAAACTCACTATTGAAAGGAAGAATTTTGAAAACAGAATTTTGTAAAAAGAATTTTGACCCATCCAGCATTTTGACCTCCGCGCCTAAAATCCAACAAACTTTGAAGAAACGCTTCAAAGAATGCGTGATAAAACGCGTCGGAAAACGTTTCGATAAACAGGTTAAAAATGAGTCAAAAAACGGTTGAAATACGCGTTGAAAATACCTCAAAAAGGAATCCGAAACACAGTTAAAACAACAGGAGTAAAAACGCGTCAAAAATCGATTGACAAAAGCGTCAAAAACTCATGAAGAAACGCTTCGAAAAAACGGGCTAAAAATGGTTCTAAAAACGGTTGTAATACGCTTTTTGCCTCAAAAAGGAAGTCAAAAGGAAGCCGAAAAACACTTAAAAAAAACTATGAAAAACAAGTGAGAAACGCTTAAAAAAACGCGTCAAAAAACGTTTGACAAAAGCGTCAAAAACTCGTGAAAAAACGCTTCGAAAAACGCGTGCAAAAACGTATAATAAACGAGAATAAATGCGTCGAAGAACTCATCACAAAAGGCGTGAAAAAACGCGTCGAAAACGCTTTAAAAAATGCTTTGAAAAACATCAAAAAAGCGTTACAAATGCGTTAAAAATGCATCAAAAAATGCCTCAAAAAACGCTTAAAAAAATAAAGCGACCCTTCCTTCACACTAAATGCACGCATATATCACGGCCTTTGCCTACTCGCTGCTCCACATCGTGGTGAAATTAATTCAATCTCTTCTTTCCGAATACCACTCGATTCTTTCGCGCCCTTATACGCTCCTTGCCGAAAGCCCAAAACTAACATTGTCCTGATTTCACTCGACTGCCAAGGAAAATGGCCGACCTAACAAAAAAACTAAACAGACCCTCCCTGTCCCGATGTGATTTTTCGAAAGCCTTTCCTTCTCTGCTTCGCTCTTCTTTGAAAGATTAAATTCTTGTAACAGTAAAATATTCAAAATGTTATCATAACTTATAGAAGACGTGACAAAAATTCTGTCTCCCGCATTACCGGGATTCTAACCCTTTTGCGTGCCTTTTAACAATTTTTCCTTTTTTTTCTGTTCGCTTTTGTTCAACATGAGAGAGAGAGGGAAACAGGGACGGGAGATTCTCGTGTGCAAAATCCCAAAGCCACCATGTCTCGCGCGCAAGTAACCCTTTTGTTTGTGCGAAAAGCGCCCCAATTCGAGTCCACACCAAGAGGACAAAAGGTGTTTTTCGCTGACACTTTTATTCATTTTGACAGTTTGTACCGCGTGACGAGGCTTTTTTTGTGTGGGGGATTTCACGAAATGATGCGAGGGGGAAGCCAGTTGGGCTATATCCTACATAACCTACATAAAGGTTATAACCCTTTTTTTAGCATCCATGGCATTTTTTTGTAGGTCTCTGATGGAAATCTGCTGGGTGGGTATACTGGTGGCGTTAATACAACCAATCCGGAGAAACAACAGACTTTGTGGGTGGCTTGACAGATGTACATGTGAATTCGTTGAGTTATCGGCTGAAGTTGTGCGAGTACGTATTGATGCCTGAAAAATTGAATTTGTATTCCCCTTCTTTCCCTTGTTGATCTAAAATGTACCCTGTGTACCTGTTTTGTTGTTTGCTTTGCGTTATTTTCCCGTGATTTAGCTCGCAAGATTGTCAGGGCTCACTTTTAAATGGAATATGTTATTTGACGCATACAAAGAGAACGTGTGCATACATTGTGTATGTAATTGCTGAATAAGCGGCGAAGTATCTGCTCAAAATTGAGTACTGCACGTACCCACATATTCTGATAATACTTATACCTGCGGTCTTCAAAAGAAAGGTTTGGTATGGACTCTGTCATATCTAATTTATGCCTTCTACAAAATGCCTTGAAGAATATCACATTCATCGAAGCCTTAGCAAGCACCTACCATTCTGCGACTAAAAAGCTTGCCGGTAAGTCTTGACTCAACCGTAACGTCATCTTGGGTCTTTGTACCTATGTGCTTCGTTGTTTATTTCTTAGTAAAGCTGGACGGGCGACATCCGCCCCATCGCGGTGTAAGGCGGCTACAATTTCAATTTATTTAACATCTCACAATCAACCGTATTGTTTAAAAAAAAAAAAATACAACTGGCGAAGTTTCTTCTTAATCCTTACAGTGTCAACAAATAAAATGAAGACCGCCCTTTATCCTTGTGAGGGAGAAATTTCCTGAAATGAGCCATTAAATCGTGCGTCAGCCAATTGTTAATATTTAGTCAATAAGACGACAACGCTATAGGTACCTTCTTCACTATCTATATGCTCATTCAACACACAGAATAACTTATTCAACCCCGCCTACCCTCGCAGCGGTAATTATTATCTGAGCCAAACATCAGCTCAGTTGTATCCTTCTGGACGGGCAATCTTTTCACAAACTTTTCGTCAGTAATGTACCCGGCCGGCCGTCATCGTCACCGTCGTCGTCTGAGTCCCAACGGCACCATTCGCCTAATTGAAACATTCGCTCATTCATCACTCACTCAACAGGAAGTGAATCGCTCAGCAGAAATCAAGTTCTGCCAGCAAACTAATTTGTTTGAAGTAAAATGAAGAAGCGTATAAAAGTTTTGCCATCCGCTCATATAGCTCAATTGCTAAGTTGTCATCCCAAAACGCTGCATCAACACTTTGTTCTCGGAGGAGCCCAACCTGTCGTCGTCTATATATCGCTAAAAAGTCATTTCTCTGTATAGAGCCCAGACCCCTTTGGGTAGCATCCCCGTTCGGATCATGGACCGTACTAAAACTGATTTGTCTCCCCGGAGCTACCAGTGTACCCGTTCCCACTTCGTTATTTCATTTGTGTGTAAAACAAACTTATCGAGAGAAGAAAACATCCGAAACTTGAATGCGATGAGGATCCAAGTATTTCAGTATTTCAGCTCTTTCAAGGAGCATACAGCACACTCATTCATCTTGCCACAGCTGCCGATGTGCCACGACTGTACTACCGATACCGATGCCTTTCGACGAGAAAAACATCGACGCAGTGACTCGTCGTACTCGCCCATGACACCCTGCACTGCAAGCATATAGACGTACTCGTACACAGGCACAACACTTTCGGATCAAAAATTGAACTTCCCCAAAATGGCGAGGCCAAAGTAGTCTGTATACCTACAACAGAAAGAGAACCGACAAACAAAGTGTCTGATAAAATTCCAATGATACGAAGGATGCTGTTTGGGGAATTAACTTGCAGTGTATCTTCATGGGAGCATCTTTCGTCTTCATTTAGGGACGGGGTGAGTGGCTGTAGGTACACCTAGATGGGGATTGTAGTACACCAAGGATGCTTCAAGGATAAGAACTCAAGTGGAAGATGTGTGTTTATCTTTTGCAGAAACTTAACTTTTGCTATTGTTTTCTCCCTACATGTGTGTTGGTAGATGAAGTTCTTCTTCTTCTTATTCGACGGCTAAATGTGATGCTCCCAGCGGAAGTACATATCCTTGAATTTATGTAGATATGCAGGTGAAACTATTGGCTTGTCCTTATTTCGGGGCTAGATAAGAGCGAGCGAACGAGCAAAAGAACACAACTAAAAGTTATTCGAATTAGGAAAAGTTTTCCAAAACGTAAAAAAGGACTCGACTGGGATTCTTTTTTTTTTGCTGGAAAGTTTGTCTTGAAGGAAAATATTTTCAATCCTACTTATGGATGTACCTTTTAAATATGTTTGTTTCAGCCTCGAATGGCCTTGAGTTTGTTATCGCATTAAGTCGAATTTAACAAACTCCTTCGAAGCTTATTTTGTCCGTTGCAAGTGCGGGAGACGATGTGTGGTGTGCCAGTTTGGGTCGTTTTCTTCTCAGAGTTATAAGTCGACTTTGGTGAAGTAAATATATGATTCGAAACAATTTCTTCTGTTAAAGTCAACATAAAGGCAGGAAGAAATGCAATTAAAACAGATTGGTTGCGTACATACTCCTTGGACATACATGAACTTTTAAGACTTTAGAGGATTATTGGGAGATTCATCGAAAATTCATGCAGTTTCTGCACCATTATGTCGGCTGATGAAGGTAAGATTAAAACTAACCGTGACAAAGAAAAACTTGCAGAGCTCAAAAAGAAACATAGGTTGGATTAAATTTGTTTCTAATTTTGTTGGCTTACAGAAGTTTGTTAATACAGATAAAAACATCGGGACACCTGCAGGTTTTTCAAATAGGGAAAAAGTCTAGAAAATACAACCATCGAATGAAATTTAACATGGCGCTAAACAATCGAATAACTGCCTGTCAAAGTTTCAATCAAGGGTGGTTAGACACATTCGGCTTAAGGGGAAATGCCCATCGTCCACAAAACGCGCCTCCCATTCGAATTTAGAAATCAATGCATTCATATGTAATGTACGATGCTTAAAGTTCAGTGCAACCAACGCGTTTGATGAGTATTAAATGAAGATCGCTGCTCAACACATTGTTCAACAATGCTATGCGTTCGTCTCGGTCGTCTTTCGTCTATTAGCGTCATCAATTGAAAGTATTTTCGCAAACCAATTGAAATAGAAATAATGAAAGAAACATCAATATGGAGGCGATAGAAAGTATTAAATTTGAAATATTTCACGAAGGCGTGAATAAACTGCGCGCATAGTGTACGACCGGCATTAAGAAAGAAAGACCGGGAAGAAAGAAAGACAGTGGGAAGATTGTGTGCTTCAAATAGTTCCTTCCACGGTAGGCGTCATTTTAACAACCGCTAGTTGTAGTTCCTGATTTGTCCACCCAGGAAATTTCCGAACCAATAAAATAATTTTTAAGAAATCTTAGACAGGAGTAAGATTAGCAGAGAAAGGAATTAAAGAAAAACTTGAAACACGAATCTTGTAAAAAAAAAGTTCTGCGGCTATTTAATTGTTCACAGGGTGATCCGAAATACTTTTTTTATAACAGTGGATGCATAAAATTAACGAACCAATTTTTAATGTTTGATGTCATCCACCATATCGAGCGCGTTCGTTATATCGAATGATTTTCTACAGTTTTTTTTTTTAAATTGATTTACTTAAACGGTTTTATTTAATGTAAAATTGAACCATCTATGGCTAAATATATTTAGTATTTTTATACTAACTTATATATACATTCGTTATGTCGGATAGCAGTTCGTGCGCACCGTTCGCTATAAAGAGATATATATGTATGTATATCTGAAAACCGATCATTATATCGCAAATTCGCTATATCGCATATTCGTTATAATGGATGTCCACTGTACATCTTTTTTTACAATTATACTATCAATCTTAATTTTTAGAAAAAAAATCATTGCCATCACGTCATTATTTTCAACATGTAATATTTTTGTATGTACAATAATTTAAGTAATTCGAAGCAACTCATTTACAGCATATCTCAAAAACAATATTGGTTTGGGAGGAATTTATTCAAAAAGAGTCGGTAAAGTGGGCGGATTACCAATTGGCATTTATAAATATATAAGAAGGATCGTGGAAGTGGGTAGATTTTTTAACGATCAAAATAATAACACAGCTATTTTATTGATATAAGAAGAAAATTTCACGCTCTCGACTCTTTTAATTAACAAAATAATTGAAATAAGGAAATTTGCTTTTAAAGCAAAAATGTCAGCACTGGGAATACGACTTTTTTTTAAGCAAATTGCAATTATTTCTCCGAAGACTGCAAATAGTTGCAGCTACAATTTTGCATATTGTTTAACAAATTGTTAGGTCAATTTTGCACAGGAACTCACGAGAATTTTTTTTGTACCTCTACTCGAACCAACAATGTGCTAAATTTACTTATTAAAAATATTAAGTCCTTATTTTTTGCTATTAAAATTTTAATTTACCTATATATAAAACAACTAGACAACATTCAAGAAAATTAAGATTTTTCGTTTAATATGCCATAACTGCTAAAAAGAAAATGTTTGGTTGGTCTGTTCTTTTTAACTCGAGAACAAAATTTACCAACTCTGAAAAGCTCTATAAGTCAAACAAGTTAGCTGAAAATTATTTCGTTTGCTGCATTTGAAGATCCGTTTGTATTTCTATTAGAAAGAAAAAACAAAACAATCGAATTTAGTGTTTTTGCCACAAGATTTGCATTTTGGACTTGAGACTGAAAGTCTATCGATCTCTTCCAAAACCCTCAAGTGCATCACATACCAAATTCTAGCTTTAAACTCCGCACCACTTAATCCGCCCCATAAATGAATCTGGTTGAAAGCCAAATCACTCTGGTGCCGGCACATTAGTCTGTGTCTATTTTCAATATTTTCCCACATCGAGGAGTGTCCTTCAGAATGATTTGCAGCGCTCTAGTTCGCAGCACTCGCTTAACGGCACCCAAAATCACTGCCAAGCCAAATGCATACGAGTCCGTACTCTCAAAGCAGCTCGAAAGTCGTGCAAAACAAAACACTCGTACAGTGCTGAGACCTCGCTATGTCACATATTTTCCAATTTAGCTTGATTCAGGTACTACAAATCCGGAGTCCTGCAGCGCTGTGAAACAGTAAAAATGGCGAATCTGTCTGCAAAACAAGCAACAACACCCATCGCATAAATATCACCCAAAACTCCTCGCATTCGCTTTCGCACATGAGAGCGAGTGCTATGGAACTGTAGTTGCAGTAGATTGCGCAGCCACGCCGAGAGGTCCTGGGGCGAAATGGATATTATTTATCAAACCAAAACTGTCAGTCGGTCACAGTAATTTTTCATACAAATAAAATCATCCTGACAACTCACATCATGCAGGATGCAGCTGCATTTTTTTCCATTCGTTTGTTTCTGCTTCTCTTGTTTCATCCTTCTACGTGTTTTAAATGGCGCGCTGTGGAAGGGGACTGGGACGTTGCATGTCGCTGGGTGACAGCACGCTTACTGCATAACGCCCCAAAAAAGCATAAATATGAGCGAGTAAAGTTGGAGTACAACTTTGAGTAGTACACCGCCTCCCGGTGCTCCGATTTATCCCTGAGGGATAAATAATCGTGCTACTTGCTCCCTGGCAGTGGATTTGTGGTCGCTTTGGGACGGGTTAGAGACAAACACACACACCAACACAAACACAGATAGCGAGTGAGATTGCAGTTGTGCCTTCTGCCGTGGCCTGGCCAGTATACAGTCACAGATAGAAATGTACGGAACGAGGGTGTGGGCGATTTGTTGGTTGTTCAGTTGGCAGTTGTATAAATGCACTTTTTGAAACTTTGACAGTTTAGTCCTGCGGTTAAAATGAGAGCAGGCAAAATCCTTTTTTTTTTTTGGCCAGAGAAACTGGTTGTTCGTCGGTTGATGCATGTGGGAATTTTCGTTAGACTCCTGTTTGTGTGAAAGAATGACTCTTTCGCTGTGCGCAAAGGTCTGACCTACTCCACCCCGCTCTATACACCGGTTTATAAAAGTCTTGATGATTTATTAATTCTTATTTTCTGGTGGAACTGAATGAGCACTTTTGCCCGTGTAGGAAGGTACTTTCTACTGTCTCTGGGTCCATATATATGGGGGAGGAAGGAGGCCACAACCAAGTGAGGATTTGCTATAGAAAAGCAACGAATTCTGTCGAAAAGTTAACCCTAACGTTAAGTAGTTTGAACTTTGGTCTCCGCAGCTCATTAACTTTTATGATCAATTTGGGGCACATTCTGAACAAAGAGAGCAATCAGTGGGTCAAGGCTTTTGCATGGAAATGAACTTCTTCGGGAGTGAAATGAGACGGCTTGAATTGTTAGGCGGATGAAATGGTTTTGACTTGGCAGGCTATGGCTTGCGCATAGGGTAAGTAAGTTCAACAGATGGCGTGTGTGGTGGCGGCAACTTTATTTGATTGAGTCTTAACATTCCCCTTAACTTAGAAGAGTGGTGAAATTTTTGGGCCACATCAACCGCATTTAGGTAAGTCCATTCTTCAAAGTTCTCTTCCACATAGGTTAAGAGGGATTGCGAATATTCTATAAAGTCAGAGGGTCATGTGCTTAGACCCAAATTAGGTTGAGTTGGGATTTTATCTACGGATTTATACACTATGCAGACTCTTATTCCGCAATGAGATAAGTTTTGTTAAAATCGTATCATCACTGATGCCCCAGGATATATATTTTTTTAGGGGCATATCCATAAGCGGTTGCAAAGTTTGACTATACACTCGGATCAACGCAAATCATGTATAGCTGTGTGAGGTTGTAAGGTTTCAGTCAAGCCTAATAGTCGGAAAAGAGCTGAGTCTTTATTTGAAGATTTGTACCAGCAGAAAAGAAGCTACTTGAGTGCCATGGAAACTCGTCTCAAGGAGCTTTATTTGCCACGCAAACTTTGTAATTTTGAGCTCCCGTAAATTATAGGTCAAGACTAGAATTTCTTATAAGTAAGGTGCTATGCATTGAAGGTTTGAAGAGGGCTATATAAAGCCGGAGACACTTCGAGATACGTCTGGTTTTAAAATATTTTCGGATTAGGCTATTCCATTTTTCCACAGTAGAATGAACGTAAGCTTAGGTTAGGTTGAAGTGGCTGTCGGCAGCCGACACACTTAGACCCTTGTGATACCAAATGAATCTTCCTACTCGTTGAACCAGTTGGAGCTCCTTATAAAGCGTAAGAGGTTACGAATGTCCGTGTTTTTTAGATCGTTAAGATCGTTGTAGTAGAACTCTCCTAGATGGAGTTCATATTTGTGAGAGAGCCGGACAAGTACATAGGAGATGAAGAATAGTTTCTTCCTCTTCCTCGTCAAAACAGCTTCTGCAAAAACCATTACATAATACGCCAAGCCTTTTTGCATGCCTGCCTATAAGACAGTGTCCTGTGATGACACCTATTGTAGCACTGATGTGTTTCCTATCGAGCGAGATCAGATGCCTAGAACGTTTTAGATCCCACTTGTCGCTAGGTATGTCGAGCCGGTTGTCCGTCTAAGATTTGCTCTTTCGATGGCGTCTAGCTTTATAGTGAGTTTCTGGAAGCATAGGTAGTTTTGTACCTTGTTTAGCGAGTTCATCAGCCTTACAGTTACCTGTGATGTCCCTATGCCCCGGCACCCAACAGAGGTAAATGTTGAACTGCTCCGCCATCTCTCTGAGAGACGAACGACAGTTTTGTGCTGTTTTTGAATTTGAAGAGACTGATTCCAGGCACTTTAGAGCCGCTTGACTGTCCGAGAAGATACGGATATCTTTAGCAGATATCACGTTTTCTTTCAGCCAAGATAAGACTTATTTTTTTTTTTTTTTAAGATAAGACTTCTTTTATCGCCATTATTTCCGCCTGAAAAACGCTACAGTGATCAGGAAGACGAAAGGAGAGACTAAGATTTAGTCTGTCGGAGGAGACACCGCCACCAACACCGTCCACAGTGAAAAAATGGATCGACTCATCATCCAGGAAAGCTTTCTCCTCCCAGAATGATCTAGTAGGAATGGAGACCTGGAAGTTTCTATCAAATTGTAGGTCTGGTGTAGTGTAATCGATGTTCCCGGAAGGTTCTTTAAGTTGTTCAAGATAGCAACATGGCCAGTTGTTTTACTGGTCCATTGTGAAGTAGCTTTGAGGCGTACGGCTGCAGAAGCTGCCGTTTTCCTGCTGAAGATGTCAATGGGTTCTAGATGAAACTGGATGTGCAGCGGAGGGGATAGTACGAAGAACCCCGCCGATGCACAAGCAAGCTGTTCTTTGGACTTTGCTTAACTTAAAGCGATAAATCGCTTTGTCCAAAGCAGTCCACCAGAAAACCACACCGTACGTGAGTATCGGTCTTATGACAGAGACGTATAGCCAGTAAGCGATACGAGGCTGTAAGCCCCACTTGTTTGCAAGAGAAATGTGCCACAGTGGCTTTTTTAACTCTTTCTTGGATGTTAGCTTTCCAGGTTAACTTCCTGTCAAAAATGAGACCCAAGTACTTAGCTTCGTTAGAGAACTTCAAACTAGTGCCATTTATAGATGGAGGGTCAACGTGTGGAATTTTGTATTTCCTAGAGAAGAGGACAAGTTCAGTTTTGTGAGGGTTTACTCCCAGCCCACATTTGTTTGGCCAATTTATTAGCTTATTAAGAAGGTGTTGTAGGAGTTCTTTAAAGTGTTAAGGTACTTTCCTGACACAACAATAGCAACGTCGTCTGCATAAGCAATCACATTGTACCGCCCCGCTTCCAGGCATATCAGCAGTTCATTCACCACCAAATTGCAGAGAAGGGGAGATAGGACGCCGCCTTGTGGGGTTCCTCTACTGACGGATCTTCTGGTTGATTTCTCACCCAGACTAGAGTTGATAATTCGGCTATTAAGCATCAAATTGATCAGCTGGCCAAGTGAGGCATCCACGTTCAGAGCCGACAGAGCACCAGCGATCGCAGATGAGTCGACGTTGTTGAAAGCGCCTTCTATGTCTAGGAATGCAACCATTGTATACTCCTTATGATGAAGCGAATGTTATATATGGAGCGCGTAAGCGTGTGTAGAGCCGTTTCTACTGATTTACCTGTAGAATGAAAGACGCCTCACTTTCCAATTGGCTATAGTCGTATCGTAACTACTTCGGGTACTTGCAATACGTCTTCTGAAGAAAATCGTAGAAAGGTTGCTTCTGGTAGTGGGAGCTTATATATATATATTTTTTTTAATATATACTGTGACCAGCCTACAACATAAGTCTTCGTCCTTGTCATTGGCTGATGTTGTTTTGGAAAAGTTGTAGCAACATGGAAACCGAAAACCGGTTGTCACACTCAAAGTATAAGTATGGTGACTGCAAATAACAGTGTGCGGTATATTCAGGACGCTGACCGACTGGACATTGGGAGCGGTTTACGATAAAGCTTTCGCGATGAAAATGAGATAGTAAGGATGCCATAACCTACCCCACGCCACAAATACAACAATTTGTACTATTCGTCTTTAATTACTGAAATCTTCACGTTCTCCCCTCAATAATTCAGTCACTTTCAACAATTAACAGCAAGCGTTTCAAACTATAAGTCAAAAATATTACCCACTCTACTTGAAATTATTTTTTCCAGCAAACAGCATTGTGAACTCTTAAAGCACCATCAGCTGCTCTATAACTCACATCTCGTTTAAATTGTTTTCACCAAGCTGTATGGGGAAACCAAACTTTATTCGCGCCACTTGACGTTGTGCCATAATAATTCCCCTTGAGTGCTCACTAACTGTACCCTATACATACATAAAATAAATCCGTTCGAAGGTACCCATTCGCATCGTTAATTTTGCATAATTTTAAGCCTCAACAAGCCTAAAGGAATTGGCCTACCGAATAGAAGAATATTTTCTTAGAAAATAATCAGAAATCCCATTCCGCGCACTAGAGTCCTCCAATTTCGTTCGCTTCCTGTGAACATTTTTATTTTTTTATTTTTTTGTAAATCATTTCTTTGCGTTGCCAAGGAGCAACGCGACTGCATTCTGCAGAAGCCATTTATGTTTGTAACATGCAAAGAATCGTATACAACGACATTTTCGGTTCTTAAAGAGATTGCTGCAGTCTGAGCCAGTCGTTGTTCGTTGTAGTCGCGTCCTGCTGTCCTTTTGTGCTTTAATCATTATATGGAATTTTCTCTTCAGTTTTCCATAAGACTAAGTACTCCCGGGAATATATATATACACAGTTCCGTTGGAATGGCAGCGCACTGGTACAATACAATGGCGATGGTGAACGTTAAAGGACTTTTAATGTCATAAATTATTAAGGTTAAAGTCTTCATCCGCTCAAAGTAGGCGAGCAGCACAACAACCAACCGACCGACCGTGGGTTGCTGCTGCACGGTTCGTATTTCGAATAGGACGGCACAGACTTTGCCTCTTAAAATCCAGTTGGGTCAAGAGGATTTTCTGTCCACGTGAAATTTCAGGACAAAAGTCTTTAGCTGCGCTGCTGTCGTTGATTCAAATTCAACACCAACAGTTTTAATTGCCTAAAGCGATTACTCGAATTAAATATATATCAACCCTTAATGGCGAACATAAATCAAATCTAACCCCATGTCTTGATTTTAGGTAAATCAATAGCTAAGCTATACTCGGATATTGTGAAGTCGGTCGATGGCTAGAGGGAATCGAATGCTGGTGCATTGTTTTACCGGTGCGTGTGGGATGTTAGGGAGAAGCCTAGCTGCCACTCACGGCGATGTGACCAAGATTTACTGGCGCTGGTGTTTGGCAATAATTCATTCGGCTCTATTGTGATTACAAATGGCTTGGGCTCGGGGTGCAGCATTAATGATTTTGGATTTTGAGCTATTCCATTATGGTTATTGGTTGATGCTGTTGGCTGTTGGGTCGTAGTAGGTGTAACCCTAGTAGAAGTGCGATGAATATTTGGTTGCTCTTCACGTTGCGGTCCTTTGAGGTAGGTATCGCAATGGAAATGATTCGTGTATTTTTCAATGATGCCTTAAATTATGCAGTGAATTCCATGTAAAGCTGTGTCTTACTTTTTGTTGTGGGACTCGAAACACAGACACAGACACGTAATAAATTTCCATGAATAAATAAAGGGTTACACTGTAGGTATCCCTTCGCAACAGTGGGGAATAAAATGGAAAAGAACATTTAAGGAAGTTAAATCGGGAATGGAGGGCATTTTGAGAAGCTACAGGTATTAAAATGCGGTGTTTGGTCTGTCCTTTTTGAAAGGATGTACCAACTGAACTTTTTTGAGAAGAACAGTGCTTTTTGTTAAGAAAGACGTCGTGTTGGTTTTTGGATCATTTGCGATGGTGGTTCGGAGCACAAATTCTCTAGGACACACAGTTCTGGTGTTCCCCTTTCAAAGTCTTGCTTTAGGAGTTTCACGTTCAATTTTGTGCAAAGCGATAAGCGCCAAGTCGTAAATTATGCCTCAGTAGAGAGGTACTTAGGAAGTTGTTTTCACTGCGATGGGTTGGAGACACCAAAATAAACTATGGCATAGAACGAGTCCCCCAGAGGCCATAAGGCAAGGCAGCAACTGTCAGCACAAGCAAGGAGCACTTTCTCAAGTGCAAAAGTCGAGGCTTAAGAGCAAACATGAAGTATATACTTCCTTTCCTACTCCAGTAGGTTACTCAAGTTTACTCAATCTTGAAAAATGTTGCCTGAAGTACATACCTACAACATCAAGTTTGCTGTTGGTGACTTGAAAATCAGAATTATTAAAAGGTCGGCATTCTTGATGCTTCTAAAGTCTGAAAATTTGTGCTGCATAAAAACAGGCGGAATAAGTTCAATTTAAGAACACGATGCCCGCACTTCTAGACAGACGGATTCAGTGCAATTTGCAATGTCTCAGGCGGGGGTTCTTCACGTGTCGGGAGTTCTTTGCGTAAGTAGTCAGAGCCTTCAAGTCTCGACAAGGTATACATTACTTTTGGCTCTATTGATCAAATTTTTTCCACTGCGCTTAAAGGCTTTTCGATTTTTATTCCATTATACAGTTTAATTTCCTTTTGGTGTGATCGCCTGTCAGCAATTTTGCATCAAAGCTCAACTCCATGGCGAAGCTTAAAGTGTATACGCTGCCCAAATATATTCGCTAAAGACGTTTTTAATAAGAAAAACCCCAACTCCTTGCTGCTCATCGTCCTTATACTTACAAAGTGTTTAACATTCCACCATAAAAATGCACAAAATCCATCCTCTCGCAAGACAAGCTCCAATACAATGTCAACCGCATAATATACTGACAAATTTAGCATCCTGGAGATTGCTGTTGAATTTTAATTAACATCAGACACCCCCTCTTCCGAAAAAGTAAAACCCCGCGATATATGACTCAAATAAACTTCAAATGACACTACACTACTGAACGCCGCAACTAGGTCATGCTGTTCTAATGTCATTTTCAAGTTATTTTCTGCAGTCACCAGAACAAATTTCTCAGCTCTCCTCAGCAAATAAATCGAGCGATAAACTTGTCAAGCTATTATTTAGATTATGTTGTGGTGCACACAGATGCGCCATCCATTGACCCGGGCCAAACGAGGACGTGCACTAATTGTGTACACACAAATTAGAGGGAGGGTGTGAGACTGTGGCTAAACTTAATTATCGCACTGCAGCGACCACGAATCGTCGAAAAAAAAAACTCGAAGAAAGGACCTTGAATGCACTCAAAAGCGAGTACCCATTCATTTGATTCAATTCCTGGTGGAATTCGTTAAGATGTACCTACGGAGGCCTCCTTCTCAGTGAATAATATATTTTTTGCAATTTCTATGTGCATCCTTTGGCATACTCGTGCGGTGGGGCGAAGCCTCTTCGTCGTTTTCGGCTAATTGAAATCAAAATCAGTGACTCCGCCCAGATATGTATGGTGCATTCATCAAATTAACATTCTATTGACGCATATGGGGTGCTTTCAAAGGCTGAATAGGATCTGTTGGCTGGTGCTCGCTCTCCTACAAGGATATTATTTTAATTCAATTACACAATTTCATAATAAATCAACGGATGCAGGAGTACAGCGATCTGTAATTAGGGAACACACATGTAAACTCTGCAACTGCATGTATGCTCGTTCGCCATTGCAAATGTGAACTACACCAAGGTGAGTGTGCGGAGAGATTTCTTGCAGCTGCATACCTCCTTTCTTTGCGGGCAACACCTGAAAACATCCAAAGGAGAAAATGCTTTATGCCTGGCAAATTTAAATGAATCGACTAGTTGGCTTCTTTTCAAGGAGCATATACATAATGCCAAGCAACTTCGTTTGGGAGTTAAGTTGGGAAATGCAGTCGGAGGCATGAGAGGCGCTCTATAGTCCTGATTCAATGCGGTGAATTTTAATCCTTGGCACAAGACTATACCAAGAATAATAAAGTGTATATGAATTTTCAATTACTGCTCTGTTCTTAGGAGTTATTACAGGAGGGGATTTTAAGTGTACTCAGGAGGATTTTTTTTTTATTTCTTAGAACATCCATTCATTGGTTAAATGTGGTTAGGAAGGTGAAGGAGGCAACTGAGGAACTACCTCCTATCCATTAGGATAACAATATCATCAATCGGAGATTGGATGTACTTATACACAGGCCAGAATATGAGCATAATTGATATAAGTGGGTATAGGTAGAAAGGAAGAAGAATGTTTTGATCTTTTCTTGGAAAATCAAGTTGGCATTGCTGCTGTGGTTCTTTAGAAGATGCGGTTTCCATTATTGTGATTATATTTCGTGTGCTTGGAGACCGACTTAAGGTATCGACCCTTTAATGGTTTATGCAAATAATTGTATAGCCACTCGTAAGAAAGAGCACAAATGACGATGAAAAAACAGAGAATAGAAACATAAACATTCTAATTAGTCGACAAAGAGCTGTTGCTTTCGGAATGAGATTTGAATGAAAATTTCCAAGCTACAGAGCTCGAAGTGACATCTGCAGAGATTATCAAGGGAACACAGCAATAGACTCTTCCGACTTTAATGGTAATTTTAGAACATTTGATTTGCATTCAATAATATTAATTATATTTTTTTATAAATTTATGTTGAGAGTAGACATGTCATTACAATTCCCAGTATTTTAAACGGTTGTGAGATTTAAATAGAAAAGTTTATAGGAAGCCAGTACAAAAACCACATAGGCGTCGGTTCTTGTCAAAACTACATACGCAGGTAGAATATTTATATCTTCTATTTATTAGACATAAAAACATTGCGTATTTTTAGATGTTCATTTGAATCGCAGTTGTGCTTGGTTTCCGCTTTTTTCGTGTGCTTTCAGGGGCTTTCCAGCCTAAGGTATGAATCCACCAAAACACGCGAAATTTGGACACAATTTGTGCTCCAAACGGCGGCGGGCGTAATTACCCGAAATTTCCCCAAAATTGAGAAAGAAGCAAAACGAATTAAAACACCCAAAAAGCTTGAAATTTCAGACTGACTCGGAGGGAGTGAGATGGATATGTTGTTTGTATACCTCACTTTTGCCGACATGAACGTCTGTTTTAATTGTTTACTAACAAAAATGGACCCAACTTTAAAAATGGTATTTCTGTCGGTTTAAGGGTTGGAATCTTAACATAAAATAGACCAAATTTCAGAAATTCAACGATTTTTTCGGGACTCATATGATTCCTGTCTCACTAGATTTTGTCAAATTTTTTGCCGGTTTTTTATGTGTTCAATTTTTAAATAGCGGGGAAAATAGGGCGCCCAAAAAAGTCAAAGTTTAATATTTTGTTTGCCAAGTTTGATGACTTGATAAAAGGTAAGTTTATATCCCAATCAGTAAGTATTTAATGAGTAAGTCTGCGAATACACTTAGGGCCGGTCTGTTCATAAATCCATGAAGAAACCATAGAAGACCGGAATTTGTCTGCATGTTCGCGATAACAAGGATAAATGGATTTGGATGCAGCTATGACCCGCATTTATTATGTGAAGTTTATGTGATTAAGCACCACCAATTTCTATAAGCAGAGAATAAGAGATCTAACAGAGTATCTCTTTCAAAGTGTCATCTTGGGGTCTATCGCAGTCGAAATTAAATTTATAAAACTATTCAATGTAGGTACCCATTGAATTGAATTATTTTTATTATATTTTAAATTTGAAACAATTACCGAATGTTTTCACGTCTTTTTTTGATACTACTGGGGTTAATAAACACCGATTGATAAAAAATGACAATGACAGTTTGGGAGCGTAAACGTAAAAAAAATGAATTACGCTTATTAGGTAACGTTGTAAGTTGTATGGAATTAAGGGACACACCATCTTTGCGAAATAAAGTAGACAAAATATTTTCGGAACCTTTGTTCTCGTTTAAATTTTATTAAATGTTTCCTTTTTTAAAAACCAACTGCATAAGTATATTAATTTTCCTTTCTTTTTTACTTTTTGCACCTTATGCCGCCGTTTTTTATTCCATCTGGTTTTAGTCTACCTCCAGATATTGCGGAGTTCTGTGGTGACTCCCAGCACGGTGACAACGACCACGACGTGTTTATGCAGAGATATAAATAGAAAAAAACGAATTACCGCAAAAGCTTCGTATGTCCCAGGCTTAACAAATTTCAACACTCTGGATCTGTAGTCAGTTTATTTTTTTTTTTTTTTTCATTTGCTTCTTACAACCGTAGGTTCCATCTGCTTTTGAGAATTTCCAAAGATACATGCAAAATTGTACAAAAAACTTATCTTTATTCATTCATCATCTCTGAAACTAGCTATGTGTAATAAAGTTCAGTTGTACACTATTTTCCTTTTTATAAATTTAATTCTTAAACTATAACCATAATTTGCACAATTGGCCAGCTTTGATAGTCCTTTTTAAAAAATCTACTTAAATGAAAACAACATTTACCCCAGCGTTATTTTTCAAAGTAAAATAAAAAGTCCCTTTCCTGGACGGACAGCCACTTGGCGATAAGGAAACGCGGACAAATTTGATCAAATTCTATGGGTGGGCAAATCTAATTACAATTATTAAATTGAAATTGGTTCAAATAATTATAGGTATACTTAAAATTGGTAAAAATATACAAATTAAAAAGAAAATACTTGTAACCTCCATCACGGCAACTTAAAAGTCAATCTGAAGAGAATCTCCAAAGGGCTTCGTATATGTACAGGCGATTGTGATTTTCCTCCAAAGAGATTTTCGATATGCGTTCCAGCTATTAAATTGATTTCACCTAGAACTTCGTCCTTGCTATTTGTAATTTTACATTTTCTTCTTAAAAAAAAACAAAAGTTCAAGACACCTTACAATAAATACAGTCCTTGACTGCATCTCCTCTCTGCGAAGACACAAGTGCAACTTTACTTTTCCCACTATTCACCTAGCTTAATATTTGGTCCTATTTACACCATGTACACACAATATACACACTCTTAGCCTTAGCTCTATCATAGTAGGTATACACCCTGTACACATGTTAACAAAAAAATCTTAACACTATTCTAGTCTATTTGCATCCTAAGAAACCAGTATCTAATCCAAATTCTAGTCCTTCTTTAGAGCGTCTCGCGCCGCCTGTGCAGCTTCCTTTTTGTAGCTCTTCACATAGAACGCGCTGAACATGTAGGTAAAGAGGCCTGCATTGAACGTCAGGAGTGCAGCAATCGACTTGGGGAAGTTGCAATTGGGCTGGAACTGGATTTGAATGGTGTGCACAAAGATTATGAGGAATTGGATCTAAAAAGAAAGGATGAAAGTTATCAATATGACAGGACAGCCGATCGGAGGTGAACATTCTTACAATTTGCATGATGGTGAGGTACTTCTTCCACCAGAGGTATTTCTGTACTTTTGGTCCCAAGGCTGACAGCAAGTAGTAAGCATACATGACGATGTGGATGAAGGAGTTGATAAATCCCAGAAGGGTTCCATGGCCACCTAGCGGAAGAAAAACCTTGTTTTGAGCAAAGTATACAGTCAAAGACAATTTTGTCAGCTCTCGCCCGCATGCCATACAAATTTAGTAGGCGTGAAAGTTAATCGCCTGTAGCTTGTACATTATTCAGTGTCACAATGTTCGTCAGTTCTTTTAACAGCCAACCAACTACTTACCTGCAAAGTATTTAACTCCAATGAAGGCGCAAATTGGCATCAACGTGTGATGGTACAGGTGCAGGAATGACACCTGACGCTGTCGTTTCCGCAAAACAAAGAAAACCGTGTCCAAGAGTTCGGTGATTTTAGCGATGTAGTATAGCCATACCGCTCCCGCCATCTGTAACGAGACACAAGTTCAAGTCCATCCTATTTCATAACAGAGTCGAACATACCCTCATTGAGATTGGATCATTGTCATAGATAACCTCTTGGCATCTAAAATTGTAGTGACCGCCCCATCCGCCCTTGTAGCCCTAGTTGTTCGAAAATCCAAATAAGTAATCTCGGTGTTTAGTGACAATTTTCAACTCACCTCGTAGAAGAGAATATAACTTAGTAGCACTTGAAACGCATTATAGACGAGTAGAGTGTTTTTCAGTTCGTACGGTTTGCGATCGCGCATGTAACGCGGTCCGGCATAAAGGCAGAAGTACAGGTAGGTACCTAAAATCATGAACAGCGGGCCGGGAGAATTGGAGAGGAACCAGCTTTTTGTTCGTAGATCTGCAGAAAACATTTTTTATAATTAGAATGAGTGACAAGAAAAGTGTACAAAAAATGAAGTTTCAAGAAAGTTTATTGGGCTGGTTTTACAAAGATTTGTTTTCCAAATTATGGCAATATCCTTTCAGCGACTATTAGTTTGACAGCTTACATTCGATTTGAGCTTATATTTATTTTCAAATTTAGTATTTTGAAAAAACCCGCAATTTATGAGCAGGTTATCTCAACAAAATATATTTTTATAACATAAACTCTGAACAATTTGAGAACGATTATTTGACCGTTTTTTTTTTTTTCCATTTATGACTCTGCTGACTAACTGATAGCAAAATCAGTTACTGGTGACTTAATTTTTTTTTCCGTAAAAATCTGATAACTGAAGATGAGCGTTTCTTAAACTTTACATTCGAACGTTAAGCTCTTCTAAGTTTCGTTCTGCCGAGAAAAGTCAATATTCGAATGGCAATTATTAATTAGATAAAAAAAATATCTTGGTTCTCTAAGGTATTGACTGATAGATGGCGCTGCAGTAGGTTTACACGTTCCTCAGTCATGACAATCAGGGTTCTTCTTGAACGAAAACCAGCGATAGACTGTAATTGAAGACAATTTGGTCTTTAGACCGAGGCAACACAGAAGATCTCAGGCCTACAAACACCATTTAGGAATACTTAACAATTTCTTTCTACGCCCCTCATGTGACGTATATAATATACTAGCGGATCCTCGCCGGCTTTGCTAGGCATTAAAATTTAAAGTTAAATAAATGTTGATGATATTTGATGCAGATTTCTTATTTACAAATATACCATATTTCTTTGGGATCACTGATCAATGTGTGTTAAAAAATCAATTTGAACGAATTTCACAGTCTCAGGTTTTTTTCCTGAATTTTTTTAATTATATGAATTAAAATTCACTCCCGTTGCCTCGACAGATCATAATTTCCGTAACACATTAACCAGTTCACTCTCCAGCGTGTGCCCATAGTATTCACTTCAAAAATTAAGTTTAAAGAATAAAAAAAAATGTTTGTCTTGACAACAGCGCCTCCTGTCGGGTGCAAAACTATCCTGTCTTTTAAGGTGTAACCAACATGCATATCCACAAGACTTCAATAAAACCGCGAGCAAAAACTCGTCAAAAAAACTCGAGAAGAAACGCGTCAAAAAAACGCTTCCAAAAACTCGTCAAAAAACGCGAGAAAAAAACACGACAAAAAAAGCGAAAACAACATTTCGGATGTCCTATTATACTACCGAAATGAAGTATTAAAAGAAAATGAATGCAATTATAATAAATTATCACGGAAGATGCTTAGCAGTGTTTCATTCACGTAGTGCAAAAATTAAAAAAAGAATGGAAAATCCAAAAAAATTAAGTAGCCTACTCTATTCCGTAGCTTGCTACTAGTGAAAGAATTTTTGAAATCGGTTTAGTAGTTCCGGAAATTACCTCTTACAAACAAACACTATCTCTTTATATAATAGGGTGATGTGATGTGATGTGATATATCCCCCAAACAATTAGAAATACTCAAATGAAATTCGAACTATCGTCTTTTTTTTTTTTTGGGTTCAGAAAATGTTGAAGGAATAGAAGTTTAGTCCCCAAAATCAGGATAACGTAGTTCATTATTTACTGTGATGTTTTAAAATTCTTCAACCCACTCTATTCATCTTTATCTTCACCTTCTTCATCAACTTGAACTTTATCTTTATCTTTATCTTTATCTTTATCTCTATCTCTATCTCTATCTTTATCTTTATCTTTATCTTTATCTTTATCTTTATTTTTATTTTTATTTTTATCTTTATCTTTATCTTTATCTTTATCTTTATCTTTATTTTTATTTTTATTTTTATTTTTATCTTTATCATTATCTTTATCTTTATCTTTATCTTTATCTTTATCTTTATCTTTATCTTTATCTTTATCTTTATCTTTATCTTTATCTTTATCTTTATCTTTATCTTTATCTTTATCTTTATCTTTATCTTTATCTTTATCTTTATCTTTATCTTTATCTTTATCTTTATCTTTATCTTTATCTTTATCTTTATCTTTATCTTTATCTTTATCTTTATCTTTATCTTTATCTTTATCTTTATCTTTATCTTTATCTTTATCTTTATCTTTATCTTTATCTTTATCTTTATCTTTATCTTTATCTTTATCTTTATCTTTATCTTTATCTTTATCTTTATCTTTATCTTTATCTTTATCTTTATCTTTATCTTTATCTTTATCTTTATCTTTATCTTTATCTTTATCTTTATCTTTATCTTTATCTTTATCTTTATCTTTATCTTTATCTTTATCTTTATCTTTATCTTTATCTTTATCTTTATCTTTATCTTTATCTTTATCTTTATCTTTATCTTTATCTTTATCTTTATCTTTATCTTTATCTTTATCTTTATCTTTATCTTTATCTTTATCTTTATCTTTATCTTTATCTTTATCTTTATCTTTATCTTTATCTTTATCTTTATCTTTATCTTTATCTTTATCTTTATCTTTATCTTTATCTTTATCTTTATCTTTATCTTTATCTTTATCTTTATCTTTATCTTTATCTTTATCTTTATCTTTATCTTTATCTTTATCTTTATCTTTATCTTTATCTTTATCTTTATCTTTATCTTTATCTTTATCTTTATCTTTATCTTTATCTTTATCTTTATCTTTATCTTTATCTTTATCTTTATCTTTATCTTTATCTTTATCTTTATCTTTATCTTTATCTTTATCTTTATCTTTATCTTTATCTTTATCTTTATCTTAATCTTTATCTTTATCTTTATCTTTATCTTTATCTTTATCTTTATCTTTATCTTTATCTTTATCTTTATCTTTATCTTTATCTTTATCTTTATCTTTATCTTTATCTTTATCTTTATCTTTATTTTCATTTCCATCTACATCTTTATCTACATCTACATCTCCATCTTCATCTTTAACTTAATTTGTATCTATATCTGCCTCAACTTCTTCATCTTCAATTGTATCTTCAACATCACCTTCACCATCACCTTTTCCTTTTGCCCCTCTTCCTTTTCTTCATCTGCTTTTTCTTCCTAAATTTTATTATATTATGTTGCTTCTTTATTCTTTTTCTTTCGTCACTACACAAAAATGAACCTGTAACGATGTATTAGATATAAGTGGGCGTGGCACCTCTCATACTCGAAACAACAGTAAGCATTCTATATATAGGCACTCATTGCAACTTGAATTTTGTTTAACTGTCTGAATTTGTGACACATTTTGTTTATTGAGGACCGGATTGAGTGGTGCTTTTTGTACAGCAAAAAAAAACAGCTTAACTTGCAGGAGCTTCAAAAAAATTATTTCTGAAATTCATATTGGTCGTATCTTATCAATGTTGTGCCTGAAAATTAATATAAGTGCTGTTTTCAATCTGCATCTACTTTCTGCACCTGCCTTCAGTATAACAGTCCTCCCTTTAAACTTGTTTCGTTGGCAATTTTGCCGATTGGGCAATGAATAATTCCGTCGCCTCCATAACTTGTTTAGCAGCACTAAAAAGCGCTATCGAATACAATCAATTTTACGACAGATAGCTACTACGAAGAATATCACGTACATAAATTCGGTGGGCTTTTTTCTTTTCAAAAGACAACTCATGCGAATTTAGTTTTTTTTCTTTCTTTCATAATAATTAAAATTGGTTTGTTAACCTGATCGGAGAGAGCTCCTCCGTTGCCACGGCTACTTTAAAAGTGATTTTATTTTTACGATTACGTCATATGAAATGATTCTGATATTTCATTTAGCAATATGTATCCATGTACAATGTACATACATTCTTATTCACGTTGACTTGACATTAAAGTAGGTCAGTTATTAAAAGTAGAGCGAGCTGCTTCTTCAGCTAAATTATTGACATCGTCCAAAAAAAACCACAGCATTGCGCATTTTCTGTTGACTTCGCAAATACACTCAAGTGAAGTTGCTATTTTGAGAATTACTTAAGAACTTACAGAAAGAGTTGGTTGGAGATAACCATTATACTCTGGGTTTAATTCGACCTTCGCTAGGAGATAACTTCAAAAACAAACATCTCTTATTGACACAACTCGTTTGACGGCTCGTTAAAGTCGCTTAACTTCACTTACCTTCGTGCTCCACGAAGAAGTGCACCATTCGATCGACAATCGTGTTTGTTTCGTTCATTCTAACAGCCATTTTTGACACCTCGCTGAATATTGTTTTTCTGTTTTAAACTGAAAAGATACAAATAAGATAATACCCATTGAAATTATTTGTAGTTATAAAAAGACAAAAATCTATTACAGTCCCTTCAAAGTGCCATACGCGATCACTTGAAAGATCTTACCAATTTGAGCGATTACCTAAGACACTCTCGCTTGACGATATTCGTAGGATATTCTGGTGTTAGATTTTGAATCAATATTTATTGAAACAATAAATTAGCATGACACAAGCCTTCGTAGATTTGACAGATAAATACTTATAGTGCTGGAGACAAAATGATGGATGCGATGCTATGTATGTTGGAATACACCCAGAAAATTGCCATTGACGTGTAATTGTTAATGTGCTTAAATTGATTGGATTTATTGATATTTGTAATTATTTGTAAATATGTGCATCCGAATAAGTGGGCGTTACTGACTATTTCCACACTAAAGTGTTGAAGAAATAAGTTGAGTAGTAGAACCAATGATTAACTATGTACTCAATTAAAAGCCTGCGATATGAGTGTCTGTCTACAATGTTTAGAACGGATCATTATAGATAGGTTCTTATAAAACGTTTATAATAAGCAGACTAAGGTTTGTTCTTTCGACTACATGATCAACTTGTTTCAAAATGACAGCTAAACAATGATCCGTCACAAATGACAGCAGCTGTCATGCATACTTTTGTTCGGATTACGCTGCCTGTCACTAAGACAATTTAATGTTTAAAAAACGCTCATCTGCTGTAAACGGAAAAAGAAAAACGAATATATATACCGCCAGCTCCAGAGCACAAAAATCCGCACGCAATCGTCTAAAAGAGAGAGAGAGAAAGAGAGATGACGTTCTCACTGTTTGTTTGCTTTAGAACAAATCTGGCAGCAGCTTTACAATAAACTATAAACTAGGGTACTCCTCAAAGATATAAAAATTAGTCAACAATGCCTAGTAAAACTAACTCATAAAATTATCTTCGAAGCATTCATTATTAAAAATTATTATTATCAAAAGTTATTCCAAATTAAAGTAAACTGGGGTATATATTTAGAAAAGATTTTATATCATGCAATTTAATGCATGCTTTCAACTAATCACTGCTTGCGATGAAAGCGTCGTGTTAATCTTTGATATGTCTAATAAATTCTAACACTGTGGGTAGAAGATTTACTTTATTTAAACATTTTTTTTTAATTGAAACGAATATTCTATCATGCGATTTAACGCTTATATATTTTCAGGCTGCAGCAGAATGCGATAAAAAACTGTATCAAGTGTTAAGCAAAATGTGATCGTTGTAATTGCGTGCTGAAAGATCTGCTTCATTTCTGTTCATTTGGAGTTTTTCTAAAATCAGAAATTATATCATGCAATTTAACGCATGAGAGATACTTACTTATACTTAGTGTTGATCTTGGATGTGTCAAATAGATTGTGTTTGTTGATATTATCTGCGGAAGATTGCACTTTAACTTCTTTCACCGTGAATTTTTTTTTTCTTTAATTCTATCATGCGATTTAACGCTTACTCTCAACTCACTCCAGAATACGATAGAAAACTAGTGTAGGTTCTTGAATGTGTCAAGTTTAATTGTGTATTGGAGATTCTTTACATCGCTCAACTTCGTTCTCATGCGACTTAACGCATCTACGTGCTAAGAGTTATGCTTTGGTTTGTTTTTCAATTCAAATCATTTTTAATTTGATTAAGGAACGGCCACAGCTTTTCTTCAGATATCTTTAAACCTTATTGGTTTTATTGGCTGAAGAGGCTTGTTCATTACGGCCCTGGCTGTAAGTTTTCCCTAAATTATAACGTCTCTTAAGTTAATACTCAAATTGTTAGATGTTTGAAATTGCTTTATGAAATGCGTAACCTCAATGGCCATTGCGAAGTAAGGAGAGGATTGCAATGCGCCTCAAGAGATACAAAATGTACTTATAAAACTGAGCTTTATCACTAAAAAGTGACTTGATTGTCTCATCCACTGCATAAAAATTGTTATCCACGAAAAACCGAGGTGCAGTGGGTTACTGATTGGATCCTAAAGTTATTAGCAGTCTATAAAAAAAACCTCGCAATTCGATCCGACTTAGCTTAAAAGTGTAATTCATACCATTCGTCCTGCAAAATAAATTCACACGACAAATTGTAGCGAGGTGCTAGATGTACGGTCCTATATGAACTTGTTGCTCCAATTATCCACTTATTCATACAAATCCAAAGAGTTTATAAAAAATTCAAATTTTAATATTTCTGATATACAAAGAATTATCAATATCTATTTTTCTGTGCATACATTTTCAACCAATATCTTTGCTCTTTCATTTTGCAACGTTGGTACGGCCAATAAAATAAAGCCATCAAAAATTTCACTTGCGCAACAGAATTTGTACACACTGCCTACGTCGAGGTTTTATGACCCTTGACGCTGATAAAATTAGGCACATATTGTCATTTGTACCTTATTTCTATATGGCAATTGATTAATTGGAGTTGCTATTCAACATTAATCTGCGAAGAAGGCTACATAGATTAAGACTACGAACTAGTATGCACACAATCCATAAAAACTTACTTATGGCTCTAAGTTATTTTGTTTTTCATTCTGCTACATCTTCAGCATTCTTTTAGTCTGACAACACTTCCAAACCAACCTTACCTGACAATTGTTTTGTATCAGCGAAAGACTCTACCCCATTCATTCGGTTTATGTATCACAATTCGATTGAAATTTAATTTCTATCATCCAAACAACACCTTCTTCGGCCTTGAATAAAGCGCCTAAAAAGTAACGAAATGCCCTCTTAAGGAGGAGCTTTCATTCAAATTGATTACTCACGATGATCTAAATTCCAATGTCAGATTTGTAACCGCATTGTGTAATAAGCAGCCGAAACGGGAAAACACTTAAGGTAGGTCAAGTATACGGTAATGTCTCAAATACACAATAACTCAAAGAAATCACATTTCCGCAAACAAACTAAACGACTGTGAGATACTTGAACTGCCTAACGTCGCAGACATTTGTACTGCACACCCAGCTGGATCACTAACACACGACCGATTTCGAATCACTTTCGATTTTATCTCTCGAGATAAACAAAAACACAAACCTGGAAAGAAAATTATACGTATAGACCAGGCTTGTAGACTAACAGGCACTAGCACTTGATCGGCGCGCGCGGTGTTTTGGCTTGGTTCACATTCGCGAAATAACTAACGCGGTTGTACGCAGAGTATGCGGCGGCTTGACTGGCCTTCAAATGTTAAGCTCTTCCTGCTGAATAAGTTAAGTGCTGTTGCAGTGGCAAATACAATACAAGTGGTGGGTAGGTTCTCACTTCTTTCGACCGACTTTGGCTGAAATGATGAAATGCATTTGTTTTTGGTTGGACAAGAATAATGGGAGCAGTGGAGCAGTATTTTTTTGGGCCAGTCTGAAAAGTGCTGATCAATGATGGAGTGAAACTGGAAGGCGCTTATGGAAATGTCGAATTTTTATTTTGGATTTATTTTTGCGTAAAAGTCGTCGTTAACAATAATGTGGTTTCTTTTTTTGATCTAAATCACTTTCCATGTTCGATTGGGGATACTATTTTGAAGGATTTATTATCTTCTTCGTTTTCTTCGAAATCTGAAGATTATACGAATCACCAAAACTACTCCATTTTTATCTACAACAGGGGAAATATTTTTCAACAGCTGATATTGATGACTGCTGTCAAATAAAGCACTAATCCATTTACAAAAGCAGATCAATATAGTTGCATGTTCCATGAGCCGCATAAAATCTGAGATCTGAAAAAAATATCTGGTGGTCCCATAGGAAAACGATATAAGTCGCAATTGAAACAAAAGAGTGCTGTTTTAAAAGCTCAGTTTACCAACTGATCGAGGTGGAACCGAACGTGAAACAATGTGCTCTGTTAGAACTTTATATTTATATTATTATTTATTATTATTATTATTTTATTAAATGGTAAATAAATTACAATTTAATTCCATTTACAGCGCTAGCTACCTGGGCCTTCGGCTAATTATATTTCTAGTAGATTTGCATCCCTTAGAATTGTTAAGTAATTGTCAAGCTGTAAATATCCCCAAGACACAATTTCTGTTGCAAGAATCTTCCGGAATAAAATACAAAGTCCGTACAAAGTGTTCCAAATGCAACTGTCTGTCTGTCTGGTTGGCACTCCTTTATACGTTTCCAGAATATTTATTAGATCTTGTAGTCATGCACTATCATACATCCACTTCGGTCATACGAGGATATTACTAACGAAATACGAAAGGTTTTAGATTAGGGGGCGTGGCACTATCTATACAACAAATACAAATAAAACACTACACATGTCAGGACCTCTTAAACTCTTTTCACAAAGCTCACCGGGTATTTTTGGCTAACAAGAACCTTTAGAAATCGAAGACGACACCGACCTAACTGTCAGTGATCACTGATCACCCATTTTTGATGTTAACCCTTTTGTGGCTCATTTGGTTTGGTTAACTCTTATGAAAGCGACAGGTCATTGGGTAGTTATTTTAAAACCCGATGCAATGAGGTCCAACGAGGCGCAAGGTTGAAGTGGAAAATCGATGTTGGGCACCTTTTATGAACTCCGATAAAACGAAAAGGCCACAGGTCTGGGGAGTAATTGAGTAGTCCGATGAAACGAAGTACAATCAATTTACTGGCTATACTTTGTGTGGCCCATTGCGCTAACAAACTCCAATGAAACGAAAAAAGCGACAGGAAACGGCAGGCTCTAGTACCTGGTAGGGAAGTCTTCAAATACTTGTGATATAGTTGATTTTAACTATATTTATCGAGGTTCTTAAAGTTTAACTTCACTTTTCTAGGTTGACCACTTTTGTTTAGAGACAAGAACAAGAAGTTGGACTTTTTTTTTTGTGGAAACTAAACTTAAGCACACACTTGATCGAGCTGCTTGTGAAATACAACATAATGCCATCAAAATTGCACTCTAAAATTGGATTAACTGTATAGGCATTTACGTCGAGCTAGTCTGGCCATTTGTACCTTTCTTTTTAGCTAGAAGATGTTTGACCGAAGTAGATTTGAAAATTACTTTACGAAATTGCCTGCGGTTTTAACAAAAATTAAAACTTAAAAATTAAATTTGGCCTCTGAGAAATAGGGTATAGTTCAAACTTATCTTAGATGTTGTTGAAGCAGGAGGTATTTTGAGAATACAATCTAGCTCCTAGCTTAAGACTGCTTTGGCTGAGCGGAATAGAACTCAGAACTCTGACCCGTTATTATAAAGCTCAGTTTTGCACAGAGCCGTCGAAAAATAAATCATCTTCGTACCTTATCCTTAAGTTGAATAATAATTTGGTTTTTGCGCTAAACATGGTTCACTTTCCACAAACCTACTTTGTTAACTCCTTTTTTGCTTTATTTGAACTGGCAAGTAAAGGTTCTTTGTAATGTCAATAATCCAGTCTTTTAAACAAGGTACTTGACTCATAAATAAATACGTTCTCCAAATAAGAGCCTTACTTTACATTTAAGGACATGATTGAACACCATTACACTGCTGATCGTTAAATTTTCATGTTTAAAACGATCAGTATTTGCCTACACCTACACTTATCAAAAAAGTCCCCTTGCTTTACTTTTAAACAAATTGTGGAACTTCCATCCATATCCCGGTAACATTTATTTCGCAATCGACCTTAAAAATGTGCTCCCATTAAAAAAGAGACACAGCAAAATGATTTGTGTTTGACCACCTTCATTAATCATGAACTTCAGTCACTAGCCACTGTCCAGATTTCCGCAACACGCGGCAGTTCAAATTGCCCATAGAAAACGAAAGTAAAAACAACGCACCAACTAATGCGCAAACGAATAAAAGCAAATAATTTTCTGCTCATGCTCACCGGTTAGTTCGGCTGAAGTGATGTAAAAGTAGTTAGCTTCAGTGGGTATACTCGGTAGTTTGCACCCACTCGATTTGGAATTACGTAAATTGACGCTAGAATGCTCGTGCACCGCGCCACTCTGATCAAATAATTACTGCGTCCGTCCGACCACTTGAATATCTTTTCGCAAGATTTTTGCTCACCTTGAACGGCCCGCCGTGTGTCGATGTTCGAGCCTGCAAAGGAGGAGAAATGGAATTCATATTTGTATTTGCATTTGCGCATTGCTGTTGCATTCCTGCAGCTTCTCTCGGGCTTAATTGCACGTCTTTGCACAACCAGTTCTACAAATCATACGTACAGACACACGGAGCCAACGCCTATATAATCTGTGAATCTTATTTCATATCAGAGGAAGGTACATATATACCTACTCGTAAAAACTCCTAGGCGGCTATGTAAGGCTTAGGCTTTGTGTTGTTGCCTGCGTGCTGGAATGCCATCCATTTGTTGTTGCTCTCAGACAGTGATCCTTTTTTAAATAAAGTGCGTCTCTAGAGAATAAACTGTCTATGTGCCTATGTGGCAGCTGAAGTGCGGCAAATTGCTTTGAAAAGCTCTTGTAATCTCAGTCTTTAGTGGTAGTACTCAGACCGGCAGACTGACTCAGACACTGCGAATGCCCTCCAATGGATATGCAATGACCTGTTAAGCAGATGCGGATGCTGTGTTGAAGGACGCCGCGTTGCTGATGGTGGAGGTGATATTCATCAAGATGATCATTGTTAGCAATTTGTGTGTTGGTGAACGCTTGAACGGATAAGACCCATCAGGTACAAATGAACTTCCAATGCAGCTTTAAATTCACCGCGTAACATGTAAATATATGCATACCCACTCAACCTTAATTATGTGACATTTGGTCTTTGGGCTTTTCCCTCTATTTTATTGAACAAATTATCACATTGTTGGTGCTAACTTATGCAAGGGGCATACAAGGAACGTTGATGAACGGGGATGCACATTTTTGACGGAAATAAACTGTGGATTTGATTTGTGTTTATATTTATCGCTGTGGCCTTGCAATATTTTTAGAAGTTCCGCAGCATCTAAACTACTTTTAACCCGGAGATTCGATTGGACACTCTCAGAGCAATTTTTATGTTCGTTTGGTACAAAAAAAAAACAATCTTTTTTCAGATTTCAGAGCACTTTTGCGAATCTGGATTTTTTTCTCAGATTTGCTTCAGATTTACAAATGCAAATATGTTTGATTTTGACAACTCACTAGTTGTTTACGTTTTCGTGATATTTTTCAAATGAAAAGAAATGCATTGTATCGGGTGGATCTATTTTTGTAAATTATTTATGTACAAATGTTCTGAAATCAATCTGGGCGCAAATTTAGAATGTTTTAATATAAAGTGCAAAGCGCTTAAAAAAGTGTCGAAGGCCACACAAATTCGAACCACACGAATATCAACACAAAAAAGAGTAAGTGACGTTTTTATGTTCGATTAAACACACGAAATCTGAAATCAGAGAGCAATTCTGAAGAAGCCCAATCGAAAACAGCAGTAATCGCATGAAAATGGAGATTAGAAATAAATCTAGATTACCAACCAGATTTACATGTGCAGTCCGGTTTGTGAACACACTTTCCACAGCTCGAGATGTCAAAAATACAAAGCAATCAGAGCTGTATTTGAGATTGTGTCATAAAAAAAAAACGAATTTATTTCTGAGAGCATTCAATTTTTAATTCACAATCAACTTCGAAAAGTATTTAATCATAATTGGAACCCATGTTTTATTACTTTACGCTTTTGAATTGGTGAATTTTTTCCAATTACAGTAAAACCCGGATAAGTGCCTCACGCTTAAGTGACTAACCCGCATAAGTTCCTTTTTTTTGAGAACCAAAATTCTGAGGATTTGTTCATATAAAACTTATAAGTACCCTTCGCGTAACTACCTTTCCCGCTTAATTGTCTTTTATTTTGTATAATTTAATTGAAATTTACCTGAAAAATATTCTTTTAAGTACACATTTTTGAAATCAGCTGCAAAAAATACAAAATTTTTTTTTCCTTTAGCGCTTCCTTGTGTCTTATGGTTCAAAATCAAAAATAAAAAATGTAATAATCTTAATCTGCAACAATAGGTTTGTTTGATGTGAGCCCTAGTGCGCACTGGGCTGACCCTAATGCGTTCGAGATAGCATTGAACTCGCCCTGGACCTGGTACTGAAAACCTGCGTTTGACATGACTTCTAGGGCACCCCAGTTGTGCCTTGCACTGACCCCAGTAAATTTGTCGGGGCAAGAATTCAGTGCTGAGTTTGCTGTCATTTCGCTTGCTGTTATTCATTTGCAAACTCGTCATCTATAAATATCGGAAAATAGTGTTACCAAAAGATAAATATTTGTCAATGTCCAAAACTGGCAACATTTTGCGTTCGATATAGAAGCCGAATTTTCAGGGTTGTACAGGGTTTTTGACAGGCGTGAAAATTAGCTGACACTTCTCAGTGCGCACTAGTGCTGCCACGTCAAACAAACCTAATGGTGGAGACTGACTGTTTTTTAAACTGTCAATGTAATTTTGTTTTATTGCGAAGGTATTGCCTAGTATGCCGCTTGCGCTTAAAATAAGCTCCCATACATAAATGTCTCCAACGATAAAATTAAGCCAAGCAGTACGCAGTTCAAGTTAAATTTGTTAGCCACTGTACGAAAAATCTCTACAGAATTTAAGTAAACGTAACACAGATTTTTTTTTGACGGATCTTACACTGTCAAAATTAAGCGAACATTAAGTGAAGCGGTGGAGAGAAACATTGGAGAGGCGCTTAATTTCAGCTTTGCTGGAACAACATACTATGTATGTAAAGGTGAGATTAGACTGTATACCAAGTGGTCATAAAATACCAATTTCTGACAGTTCTCCTTTCAAATTATGGTCATACAATGTAATGGGCATATCTCAAATGCCATATATGACCAGGCTGAATTTGACAAATAAAAACGGCGGGTACATTTTTTTGCAAACGTAAAATAATTAAAAATTTGCTAAGAAACTGTGCGAATGCGACCACGTACTGAGAAAAATGAAAAAAATGAGAGAGAAATCCATTTCCCTCTTTTCATTTTTTCGTAATTTTCTACTCGCCAAATTTCGACTTACTGAAAAATGAAAAATGAAAACTCACAACTATGTGACAGCTCAAAAATTTGGCAAGTAAAACTCTATTTATTTTCGTCTTCAACGATATCGGAGGAAGAAGTTGTAATTGATTTTTCTCCTAGAACATATCAGCACAACAATGAAAGTCACTGATCTGACAGCTGCATTAAAGATTAAAAAAATAACTTTTAACTTATTTCAAAAAAAAATCAATCACAAACTCTGCTAATACCCAAATTAACCAGTTCTTCAAATCTACCTCACACGTTCTTCGGATTTTGCGGTCTTCTAACTTCTTCGCTTACATAATACATTTTTCTTACTTCTTCTGATCTAAAAAGTCTACAAATTTCGCAACTTCGAATATACCTACTGGGAAGAAATAATTCAAAGTTCGGTTTAATTTATATCAGTTGCGTATTTAATTACATATTCCATAACGCACGATCATCCGATCCCGCCTGACCATATCTCAATGTAATTTAGTTTTCAATGCAAAAACTAGCCACAATAAGATTCTATATACTCCCGAGAGTTGGCTATAAGTAATTTGCTTATAACTTTGTACAATGGTAATGAGATTTTGTATACTTTCAACACTTCTACGACGGCGAGAATGAATCAGCGCGACCGACGCGACAGGCAGGCCAAGTTGAGAATTACGAAAACCGAAACGCCGCGCCGTCATGTGTGGTAATGAGTTTTGAAATCGAAAGTGATGCTCAGTTGTGTGATGCATGAAGAAGAATATGCGACCAAGTGTCATGTCGGATACCTAGTAATTATGGCCTTTATTACATATCTAATTAGATCGGCGCGGGATGACTATCTTCATGGTCAATTTGATGGGCCGTTGTGATGACAGCCCAATCAGTTTGGCTAATTTGTGTTTTATTACGTTCCGTCTGGTGCGAATAGTGGTCTGCAACTGCAATGAATATTCACACTCATTAAAGACTCATTGAGATAAAACGTTGCCAAAATTTATATTTTCATTCAGTTCGTTAAAATGATACAATGCAAAGAAAAAACTTATTAGCACACATGTGCAAGGTAAACGGAACGATGTTAATACACGTGGTTAGGGGGCTTAAGGCTTACATATGTATCGATATATAAAGAATAGCGCGAATAATTTATTGAAGACATCTTTTGAATAATTCAAACACAAATATTCAACTCGTGTAGTTCTTTAAACTTAGGGAAAGAATTTACAGGGTGGGCCAAATACAAGTTGCGATAAAATTAACAAAATCAATTTTTTCCATGTATTATGGCTTTGTTAGTAAGAGCAAACATTTCCATTAATTATGGAACACAACGTCGTTCAAGTGACTGCTTCGGCAGTAGCGCATTCTGTCACTCCAATTTTCCAAGATTTTGTTGATGGTTTCGCGCTGTAGCTCACGGATTGCTTGAATGATATTGGCCTAAAGTGCTTGAATCACTCCCCACGAAAAAAAGAAGTCCAGGGGTCAAATCGCAGCTGCGAGGCGGCCAATTGACATCACCAAGACCGCTGATTTGGGATTTTGGTGCGCAAAAGATCGATTGTGGCATGGGCTGTGTCGCATTGCGCTCCATCCTGCATGAACCAGAGGTCGTCCAAGTCCATGTCTTCAATTTCAGTAAAAAAAAAGTTGGCTCTGTAACGCCCACCGTTGACCGAAACGTTGATATCAGCCTCATTTTGGAAAAAAAAAATTGCTCCAATGATGCCACCACTCCACAATCCGCCCAAAAGTGTCACCCTTCGTGAGCGCTGTCCACTAGCTATCAGTCTCACGAACTTTCTGCACAAACTTGCGTACAGCTTCATTTCGGCCAAAACTTATTTTTAAAAAACTCACTGTTTAAGCTACACAGCACTCACTTTGGAAATAATTTTTCAATATTTCCCAACATTGTTCAAGCGAAAAGCGACTGATTTCATTCCGCGGGTGTATGATACTGAGTTTATGTCAAGAGTTCGAGCGGGAAACAGCTGTCAGCGCCAAAATAATCTATGATTTAAAAAGAAACCATTAGATGGCCCACACTTTATATAACTTTTTGAAGTCTAAGTCTCTAACGTATACGTTATATATGTATAATATACGTTATAAAAATCCCACCACACTTTTTGTTACATAATGTAACAAAACGTTTGTTGGGATATTTTTAGATCTTTTGTTAATTTTTTGATATCGAAGTTTATTGAACCGAATTTGGGTGAATATTTAACGTGCCAATTTGCAGCCCCTATTTTATTAGCTCGGTGGATCAACTAGTTCCGATTTTTTGAAGACATTCGTAAGTAAATCTTCAGTAGTTTTTTTTTAGACCAGGTTAAAAATGTTCTCACCTATATGCCTTTGAATCGCCTTTCGTCGTTGTATTTGTTTCATTCCAGCGATTCTCCACAAAACTAAAAAATCATTGATAAATTATCTATTTGATAAATTGTCTATTAATAAACGCAGCTTAAAGGTTATCAAGAGGCTATGGCATAAAATTACACGGGTCAAAATAATGAATGCTATAAAAGGTCGACTATCGATAGCAACACCTACCGGAAGTTGAGCTATCGAAGGTTCCACTAACGACTAACCTATGGATCAGGGTTCAAATCGCGTCATCCGGAAACGGTTAATGCGTGACAGAATTTATTTTTCTTTGTTCTGTAAAATATACCTAATTCCGTATGCTGTGATTTAGGCCCCAGATGACTGAAAATTAAAAAATCATGTTTCCTTCTCGGGATGAGTGTCGGTGTCGTTGCACAAACCTTACGGAGTTGGTTACACTATAGGTTAATGAGTTGACGATTTGTATAAGCATAGCGACCATAACATATAAAGTGAGCCTCACTTTAAGTTTTAAGAATGGTGTAAACATAAACGGTTCCGTTTTAGCCTTCACACTCAATATTTTGTAGGTCACAATGGGTAATTAAATACGAAAAATTTCGTGATTGTAAGTTTGTAAAATCTAGCCTGCAGACTAAATAAGATTATTGGCAAAGCGTTCTAAAGTCATTTACGAGAAAAATACTGAAGGTTGAACATTTCCATGTCGCCCTTGACAAAAAAGCGTAATAGATACATTAGTTGTATTTTGTATATCACGGGAAATAGCGTGGTGGCGATCAATTTTTAAACATCGAAAAGCTGTACCATTGAATTTCAATCTTTTCTTTGTTACCCAACACTTTGCGTCAGCAAATAAATTATTTTCGCGACGAAAAACAATAAGAAACATTCTTTTCTTAGAAGAATATTTGTTGAAAAACCAGATAAATAAGTTAATTGAAAATCTGGCGGCAAGCCACCCTGAACTAACTGCACATACCAATATTATTATTTAACTTAAAACTCCTTTGGATAGTCGCTTCTTTGAATAAAGTTAGTTACAAAATACCTAACTCGCTTCAATTGTTTGATCGAAAGGTTATTATTCACGAGTTTAAGTTTAATTCATCTACTACTGCCTGCAGCTTTTTGTTATTTTTAATTGCGTCTGAAATTGCGGTTTAAGAATTAAAATATACAGAGACGGACTAAATTAATAAAAAAAAAATAAAATAATTTATTTTTGACACATATTTATGAGTATGTCCGTTGCTAATAATATGAAATTTGTTGGGATGATTACACTAATTTCAATATCCAGTTAATTATATGTTTTTTTTAAATGTATGCATGCACAACGTATTTAGCGTCTCGTTTGCTGTTATCTGTTTAAAATCGAGTAACAATTAACGTCCCTTTAATTGGTATTAATTAGATACACTTATCAAGTTTCTAATAAACAGTTGTTGTAATAAATTCATAGATAAGGTCTTCAAAGCATCACCAAGCAACATTAAAGTTGCAAAGCTATGTACGAGTTAACAACCCTAAACTAGGGGCTGCGGTATAAGTAACCACATCATAATGGTAGTAGTAGTTTATCGGAATACAAAAACATGTAATAATCGAGTGGCTCATTCATGTTGCTAGGGCTGGGTATTTGAAGGAAAATTAAATGTGTTCATCACGTTCGAGTCTATTACTCTTAGGTTTTTTTAATTTCAAGTTTTGGCGCTCTTTCTATGCGAAGTATGTTAATATAATGGGGGTTTGGAATTATTTTCCTTAGATTATTATCTTCATTCACACTGAGTATTGGAACGTGACGTAAGCACAAAACTAAAATAATTACCAATGCTGAGCAAGTATTTAGAGCAAAATACTCCAAAGAATTCAACAAATTCGAATGAGCAACAACAAAATTCATTCATAAAAAATACCGGTACATATTTAGTTGAACATACGAAAATGTGCTTTCATAAGTACATTACTCATTTACAAATACAAAATCTAATAATAAATTATTTATGATGCGAATTTTTAACATAATCAAAATATTTATTCAAATTGTAATTTTCAAATAAGCAGCTTTGCATTGCCGAACATTTTTAAAGAGCGCATGAAATAAATTTATTTTAATTTTTCATAATATTGCGATTTACTATAAGTTTAATGTCGGAACTTTGTATTCGGAATCCCGTTTGTTTTTTTTATATTTTTTTATTATTTATTTCTCAACATGAAGGGAAATGATTGTTGTGTCCAAATAATTAAAGCTGAACTAAAAATTGAGCAAAAGTATTACGATAGAAATAAAAACGTAAAGGACACAGACTTAAGGTACGAATACACAGCCACTGACGTCACAGTGCCATTTTTTTCATTTAAATGGCACTGTGACGTCAGGAAAAAATGTCCCATTAGAGTGATTTTCAAGCTACGATTCGTCATTGGTCATTTGCGAAAAAATGGCGATCACACGAAATGACTATCATTGTCATTTTTGTCCCAAAATCATACGATAATGACATCAAAATGACAAATCTCACCTTTCGTATTATTTCGATTTCGCGTCATTTATCTGTTTTGCGATCAGACAGATAAATTCATCGATGAGAAAAATATAGCTACTGGCATTTGGTGTTTTTCCTCTCGGCGAAGACGCTTACGCTTAAAACGTAAGCGTCGACTTTTTTAATTAAATTAAATAACAGTGAAAAGAAAAAACTATATTACAATCACCCCTATCGAGGTATCCGTTCGGAAATCGGAGAAATTCCAATCGAGGTATCCGTTCCGATACAACTTTCAGAAAGATTCTCCGATGACGTGTAGCCCACCTTGTCGCATCGCGAGGAACCGCGTTATACCACTTACTTTTGACAACTACGCTGCACATTTTTTCCGAAGCTCTCCGACAACTTATTGCTGCGGAATATTTGAATGTGAAATGAATGCGTTTATATGCTTCATTTATTTTGTTCCGAAACGGATACTTCGGACGCAAATTCAGTTCCGATCAGATTTGACATTCGTATCGGATTTTTTTCCGAACGGATACCTCGATAGGGGTGAATATTAAATGAAAAATGGCGAAAAGAACTTTTGAGATGATAGTGGAAATTGTGGAGAGTGCGTATTTGGCAGCATGTATGCTAGAAAGCAGTGACGACGGTCTTGATATCGGGCCAAGGCGACGAAAGCGGAGTATTTAGCAAAAGAAGTGGTTCAGCCGTCGCCAGAAGAGTGGATTTTGTGCTGCAGTACTGCTTGAATTGCGCGAAGAAAAACCTGAACTATATCAAAATGTCTTTCGTATGTCAACCAATCAATTCGATTATTTGTTGAGGTATATTTCTGGCTTCGGTTATATCGACTGCGTCGAACAACACATAACAACACAAATAAAAACAAATTTACGAATTTGTATGTCCTTTCGCCACGAGCAAAACAACAATTGAAAGAACAGATATCGTATTAAATGCTGCGTCATTTGTCATTTGCGTAGAAAAATAGCAAGCAATGAATTTCGTGTATAGTGATTTTTTGGAGGCTGCCATTTAAATGACGCAGCAGCCAGAAAGTTTGGTCTTTTGTCCTAGGCGTCATTAAAGGGCGATCACACGGTCTTTTTTTTGCCATTTTAACGGCAAAAAATTCATGTCATTTGGTCTGCCAGACCAAAGAATCATTTAAACGACGCGGAAAATGTTCGATCACACACAACGACATTTAAATGAAGGGTTTGTGACGCGATTTTGACGTCAAAGCGCCATTTAAAGGACGCAAAAAATGGCCGTGCAATCGTAGCCCTCGGACGAACAAAAGCCAAGTAGCTGGGATATGCCCGCCTATATTCGCCTTTATAGAGAAACGAATTTAAGAAAAAAAAAAAGAAATTACTGCGAAAATGCAAAATATGAAAGCGGAACGAGCAAGAGAAAAAAATCCAAGTAGCTCAATATTATATGCGCAAAATCTTGTCATCTTGTCATGATGACAGATCATCCAACTGGAGTGCGCATCTGGGTCCAGTTGGCTGAAAGACCGAGCTGTACGTAAATAAGTACGATGGCTTGGAAAGCGGTGGCATCGCAGTTTTAAAATTTTCATTAGAACAGAGACAGAGGATGGCGTCAGTGTTCAGTGTGGCTGGACTACAAATCGAGGGGTCTCAGTTTCGATCGCCAGAAAAACACAAAATATATCAAAAGGGCTGCCATCTGTTCCGAACATCTGATATACATCCAAAATCAGCTGTTCCGACTCTGCATAAAATTGTAAGCTTCTGCCATTCCTCCCAAAAATTAAAACTCACACAAAACAAATGGTTGTGAGAAGCTAGGCGTAGGATACCTAGGATATGGACCTTTTCCGCTTACTATATTTATTTTTATTCTTATAAGAAAGGATTTTTTCTTACTTTCTCGTGAAGAGGACCTTTTTTGCTTTTCCAAGATTGATTTGTTTCCACTATTCGCTGCACATATCGAACAACCACAACGTCATCCTCATATATGCAATGACTTCACAACCGGTTCAATCTAATTTTATTAGCACTCCATTGATTGCTTAAATCTACAGAAAAAGGTGTATTCCCACTTACGCAACTTCGAGCCCAAACAGCAATCATTAAGCACGTTTAAAGATCAAATCAGACCCTCTTACGGTTGCGTACTAGAATAAAGGGTCAATAGTGCGTCAACAATTTCCTCGCCTGTCAGCCATTCAAGAAAGCGGCTTATAATACAAATTCTATTAGGGCGTAATAGCTCTTTTATTGTGCATGCAAGGTCTCTCTACTGACCTGTCCTTGCAGTATGGTGTATATGCATAATGGGACGCTATGAAAATTGCTCAACGTTCATGGTATTGCGGAAGTAGGAACCAATTAATCTTTGAAAAGTTTTAAGGAAGAACAATTATAAGCCTTTCAAGATATCCTATGTAGACATGTGAGCTTTTACCCACATTCAGTACAAAAAGCCTTGTTTGGACTAAGCCACTGATGCTAATTGAGCTCGCAGAGGTGCGAAAAGCTTGGTTCAAACCTGAACTTGAAATTATATTAGACAGTATTACAAAATATTGGTTTACCCACAAGTAATCGTATTTCTTAGTATCTTGATGTGCCGACAGCTAGCGCAAATATTTACGTTTTAATTCATTTAGAAAATTCCAGATCAGGGCTACAGTTCGCACGTCAACTCTTTTGTTTCTCCATTCTGTTCTATGCCGAACAATTTTCCAATCTCAGTTCCTTGCCATAACGAGTTCTGTGTTGTCATTAAATCACATTCCAATCACAGATTTCATGACTTCCGATTTTTTTTTTTTGCAACATCCAAGATCACACTCGCACGCTTTTTCTATTCACACGCGAATTTGAAGTACAAATTAATTAGTTTAATTAATTATTCTGTCTATAAAATGTTTCGATTTATTGGGCACACTGTCGTCAATCTAGTCAACAAATCTTGTCACAAGCTTATAAGGGTGTAGTGCATAAAAGAAGGCGGAACTTTTTTTCGTTTTCGACCCTCAAACGTGCTTTGACTTTGATGATTACACGCAATGCAAATATACTATCGGATTCCATTTCTGTACACACGTCACACGCTGCGTGTACCAAAATTGTTTGATAATAATAGTTATTGCGGGGGTATTTTTGCCGTACCTCTGCCTAGGTGTATCTTTAGAGCTTTTTAATTATGTATGCACAGAACTATTTGGAATATCACTTAGGTGGTATATGAGTGGAATTAGCATAGATTGGGTTGCTTAGAGCAGGTAGGCATCTGTCTAGTTATATTTATAGATATTACTGGAGTTGATTTTTTGAGAGGGACAGGCTTTTAGTGTTGATAATGCCACTGAAACGGTTTCAAATTAGATTTTAATGGCACTGCTACCTGCACTGAACCATTTTCGCATACCTCATTAAGCAGTGTAGGTAATGAAAGTCCACTTGAGATCCCATCGGAAAACAAGTTGTAGGTCGTTCTACAGATTTTCTTTTTCAAAATACACAAAAAAAAAGTGTATAACCTCGCAGGGCTGAGCAGCGTGCAATGTTGCAAAACCTACTTGTCACCGATTCCTATACCCAAACCTGTACCTCTATAATCGGCGATCACTAGCCACTGGGATCGATTTTGCAATCGATTTTCACTCTTTATACATACATCAATGATCAACAACTTCACTTTCAATTAAATATGAAAATCAAAAGTCTCTATACGCAAACTTATACCGGATGAACGACCACCAATGTCACATCGCAGATGACATAAACCCCTTTGCACTTTCATACGCACATTTGGTTGACAGTCAAAATGACTGAATGCACTTCTCTGAGACGAGTATTCGAGTATGAGGCCGCATTTTATTTATTAAAATAAATTAAAACGCATTCTCCACTTGATATGCAAAACTATGCGTAGGTAATGGTATGGGAAGGGTCGGGCCGGGCCCTCTTGCATTTAATTGTGTATCATGTTAATTTTCGGAAATTAGTTACAAACAATATACGTAAATCTGTTTCGAGGTAATTAATAACAATTTGTATTTAAGTCAACAACAAACTGGCCTTCGTGGAACTATAATTTGTGCAGTAAGGCGATCATGTAAGCGCCTAGAGTATTTCGATTTCCGCAGTGCGTTTAACACTCTTGTTTTTCGCTAATTGAATACATGGTTCAGTGCGAAGATAAAGCTAATGTCATTGGCATTGAGAGATTGGGTGTCTAATGTATTCCGGTGGCATTGATAATAAGCTATAAAAAAAATTAGCTTGACCAAAGAATTTCATTGTACCAATCATCTGTTTTTTTGTTTTTTGTTGTTATCTTTGTTGTGTATGTTTTTTGCATGGGTGAATAGACGTCAATTTAATATGTAGGATATATTGGTGTTGTTTTGAAATTTTAACGGAAATTAATTTGAAATATGCGATGAGACAAATAAACCAGTTTTGACAGACAATCAGACAAAAACAGGTCAACTTGCTTGTTAAAAACAAAGAGTCGAACTAGCGAGTAAATAGGGAGCACACAAGTAGTTGCTAAATTTAACTAATTTAAATTCATTCTGGCGGTAAACAAGTTGATATAATATAGACATCCGTATTAAACTTGCCCAACAAAGTGAAAACATAGCGAGACAAAGTTGGAACTGTATTTAACCTATGAACAATGGCGGGTGTAGATATATTTGTTAAAATACCGCTGACCTTATAGCTGCTTAAACAGAATAAATAGCATTTATTTATATACTTATTTTAACATTAAAAAAGTTTTTAATCACATTAGGGAGCTCGTTTCTATTCTACCCGAGGTTCACTACAAGCAGGTACTGGCGTACAAAATAAGCAGCCACATATTCATTCATAAAAAACACTGCGACGTTTTTTTTTTAATATATTCGTGAGGAACACGAAAGTTTTCAACATCGCCTTACTTATCTGAGGACACAAAACGGCAAAAATATTAATGAAACAAATCCTACAGCACTCGGCGTACACTTTGAGTGATTTTCGAGATGTTGCTCGAGTTTCCAAAAAAAAAAAATAATAGATACCAGTTTTAAGAAGCTAGAGAAGTTTTCATCTTAATTGCAGTCAATGTGACTTGATTGGGCTCATGTCGATGGAAAGTCGGAAGGCTAACACCACAGGGCAGAATCCTCTGACCAATCAATCATGGCTCTAAGTACCTATAGTTGACGAGCTGTTAAAGATACTAAAGCTGAAAGGTTTCGTTGTCAGTGCTGGCGATGTAGTACACAAGGCGCGAGGAATACTATACTTATATATAGCGAGCATAGCTCTGTGGGTTCGGTCAAGTTGTTGAAGACAAAAATTGAACTCTCCGCGAAGAATGGGATAATCCCCACCGATTAATCCCTGAATATATGGGAATACCTGGACTAAGCTTAATTAAAAGAAAACGTTGCAGGTCTTGTTAAGAGTCGCACAGAAATGCATGTATAACTTGCAGAAGAACGTTCGGCAATAAATCTGTGGTCACAAGGCAAAACCGCTCAAGTCTGTTTTACTCATTGTTCAGGAGAGCAGTTTAGAGTTATTTTACTCCATTGACTATAGTGACTTAAGCTGTTGTTTTTTGAAATTGTGGCCACTTTTTTAAAGATACAAAGCTGAAAAACATACAAAATAGATTTGGGTACGCTGAATCTAATGGCATGAAAATCTCAATTTCGTCTTAAGTCGACTTAGGCGGTTATGGTTTGTGGCCACTGAAATATGTCATTGGGATTCAAGCTGTCTATTTTCATAAACTGTTCAGTTGTATGTCACTACGAACAAGGAATTCCATCTCTATTCTTAAAACAAAATTCACAGAGCAGCCTGAATGTGGAACGGGGTCTTTAAGAACTAGACCCACACCTATACATTGTATGTAGTCCCGTCTTCAAAACCTCAATGTTATCTACCAGCTGTGACCTTCAGCTCTGTTGGATATCCAGTCTAAGAATTTAGTAATTTCAAAAATTCATTCATACAAGTAGCAATGACACATATAACACTTTAACCATCTGATTGTACAGGTCAGTCTCGCTCTCGGTACTACTAGCCACGAAAGTTAACTTGCGGTTAGCTGTAGAGACTTAATTTGATGCCTTGAAAGTTGGTGTTACTAAATACTTCACAGACGAAATGTCACGTTATTGAAACTGAAAATTCCCTGAGATTGATGCAGTTTTCTTAGACACCGCACAAGGGGAAACGATAATTTGATAAGACCACAAAAACAGGCATCGAAAATTTTCATTTATGTTTTACCGCACATTGAACCTTTCGGCAAAAGCTTCACCCAAGAATGCACTCTGACAATCGGTCACTTGATTGTAAAAGAATATACGGTTTGCCTGTTTTGAGTATCAAATGCAGAAATGTCTTGCCCAGAGAAATACGTGCGAAAAAATCGACGTCAGAATTTAATTGATCGAAAAATCACAGATCTAAGGTTGAGTGGTTTAATTCGAAATATGTATTTGTAATGAGTAAAACTGATTGAAAGATCAATGGTAGTCACTTAATTTAAATAGTTTTACAAAGCAGGACTTTCAGTGTGTAAACTTCGTGTGGATTTTAATATGTTGGTCCGTTCCCATACCTTTTGGGAATATTGAATATGTTGAAAGTATTACGTGCCTTTAGAAAAAAAAAACCTATTCGATTGCTTTTGATGAGCTTGAAAATATTTAGGTAAATTTTCGGAAAATGTAGGTATTTCAAGTGCCAGCGGCGCCATTTCACTTTTTCTCTCATATTTTCCCAATTTCGTTTATGATGTAACCCTATAGTTAATGGTCATGCAGACACACAACTCTCTAACGTCTAGGCCTTCGTAACAGACCTACTTCCTGTGCACTAAGATCAATCAATTTTATCAGCCACAACTGACTGCCCAGAAGCACTGCCCTTCTCAACAAAAAAAAAAAAAAAACATAACTATTAACTTACACGATCTGCAATCAATGTGTTATCGATGTTTTCCCTAGCTAAGTGAAAAGTAATTTCAATGACCCGAATAATCGCTCACTGGTTTTATACAGGTGAACACCTCAATTTAATTGCTATACAAGTGTTCAAAAATTAGCCCAGTCCACGCATTTTACGTACACAAAACCAAAGCACATTGTAGATTCAACCTACTTTTTTAAAATTCATATATATATGAATCACTCTGCCATTTAAAATCGTCAACATTTGAAAAAGCAAAAAATACTGCGCGAATATTCATTTAACAATAGTAAGCTGGGTAAATATTTGTTTTTGCCGTTTTCATACCTCCACTTCTTGCAAAAAAGAAAACCAAAAACCTTTTGAAGGTAAATAAGATTCCGCAAAAAATCTTTGGAAATACCTATCTGCATCGTGTCTTTTTGTTGCGTGTGTCACAACATCCATTCTTTACATCTTGTCAACGGGGCAATCATTTCGTTTCACAAATTCATGAATCTTTTATAAAGGCCTCCGTTTCAGAGGTTATCTTTTGGGCAACACTATAATTGATGGTGTAGATACAAAGACAAAACTCTCAAAAATCGCAAACAACAAATCGCCCACCTCTGCGAGCTTGAGTGCTACAATTATTTTGATTTACACACATTCATGACACCATGTTGTCTGTCAAAATTACGATAAACATCCGCTGATTTATGGGCACACAGCTGAAGTAATGAGAAACGCACAGCTTACCTATGGTCTGGTATCTTGTATCCTTTTGGCGTGAGTTGCAGGATCGTAGTCAAGAGAAGAACGCACTACAGAGTTTCCAGGTTTCGGCAGAAAAGCAATCACAAAATTTCACAATTTTTGTCCACTCAAAGTGCAATTAAGACGCGATTAAACTAGAATTAGCAAAAAAAACTAATCACGAAACACTTGCTATCACACGATTCTGATTGCGAATACTTGAACACCACCGGTCAGTCTGAGTGTACCACACGGATCGACTAGCTTGCACCGACTAACATTCACCTGTCCCGAGAGTAACGTCTTCTATTCGATTTGGACAGAAAACAAAAAAAAAACAAATCTAGCAACACTTAGTAGCATCGGACTTAGAGGTTCAGGTTGCTGTTCCCAGCAGGTCTAGACTGGAACCAGCTGTGGAGCTTTTCAGCGTCACAACACGGTATGGTTATGAAAGGTACTCGGGTCCGGAGAGCTTTTTGCAGAAAACCGCTGTTTTTCGCTCGTGTGGTATCTGGTACTGGTATGCCATGTGCAGCGTGTGTTGGGTCTTGGGTGTATGGCGCCTTGGCATTCGTTGACCGTCAGTTTCACTGGAATGGAGTCATGGAGATGGGGAGAAGACCTGCTGTATTTTCTTCCGGTTTCTCAAGGTCATTTGCTTTTCTTCGAGTTGTCGTCGATCTTCTCGTACTCTATCGCTGATTTTAATTACTATTCAAACATCGATACTATTCGAATCGATGCGATGAGAGTCCAATTAAAGTCGTAGTCAACGCATGTTTATGTACATATTATGTGAGCATATATATCAGCCGATGTAATCAAGTGCGATTTCCTGACTTGGGGTAACAATGTTGTCAGCCTATATGTGGAGGCAAAATTGTGAAAGTAAAAAATACACACTTGACGCTGCTCAAAGAGGTAGGACAACTAATGGTTGACATTGAAAGAGAGAAACAAAATTAACACCGATTTGATAATTCGTTAGCGCTCGTGAAGAGCTTACCTTAGTGCATTCGCCTTTGCACTTGACCATTTAATTGTTGACATACTGCCCCCGCTTTTGGCTTCGTAGCATATCCGTATGTTTGAACTTATGCTGAAAAGGCTTCTTCGGGTCAGAGTATCCCATTGATGAATGGCAAGAGTTGCGTTCCAGATTGAGCCGAGTCTCGATGAGTCCGTGAACTTTTCAAGTGAAAATGGATTGTAGGGCATTGGAGGTGTTCTTAATAGGACTTTTTAAGCGAACATTTTTCTGGGTAAAGTAGAATCTTCAACATTTCTAACAAATAAACTGCACTTCTTCACACTTGTAAAATGCACTATTCACTCTAGGAACTTATGCCAAGTTGAATTAACTTTGAGAGCAACTAAATTCTAAGCGGTTAAGAAAATACAATCAAAGCTACCTAATTTATGTTAACAACTTTCGGGTAGATGACACTGACACTCGTAGTAACCTGCTATCAGAGCCATCCACCTTAAGCGGGCAGGCATTAGGAGAACTACAACTCGAAACACACCAGTTAATGACCCAAACCGGATTTTTCAAACAAATTTTTTTTTTTTTATGTTTAAATCGTTTAAACAAGAATTACGTTCAAATGAATAAAAATATTATTATTTTAATATTATTATTTTCTTTCGATGGGGTTTACAATTGTTGTGCACCCAAAAAATAGTCCTTTGTTAGTTGCCACTTGAAATTTGAATTTGGAAACTCCCTTGCGGGAACAAAAGTTTTAACACAGTAACTGTCCGCCATATGACCTCTTACAATTTACAGTTATGGTAAACTTTTCTAATTTGAAGTCGTAACTAAAAATGGCTATTATCGAGTCCTTATAAAATTGCAAATGTGATAAGGGGCACAAGGGCTTATTCCATTGTTTTTTACCTCCATTTTATCTCCCATTACATCCATTTTAATTGTTTCCGTCTATCGAAAAATGTGGAAAAATAATCCTTAAAAAAACGAAATGTTCGCCTTAAATGAAAGACTTGGGGGTAAGGGCTAGAAATGGCAAACAACTGAACCGCATCACAAGAGCAGAATATGATATCTTATCAAAGGGCTTGAAGTTTTTAATCGAAAATATGTATAATATTTGTATTTGCGAATTTCCCCGAAATTTTTCCCCTTAGGTATGCTACTTAAATATGGGAAGGGAGATCTTACACCTTTTAGTTTTTGAATTTTAAGAAACGCTAAAACGTTTCTAAAACAAACGTTTATTTTAAATATTTACATCTTAATTACACTGCGCGTCATCAGGTTAGCACATCTCATCGAGTAAGTGGTTTCGCCTCAATTCCAGCCAAACTTAAAGAGGTAACGATTTTAAATTTTGGCTGTTTATGGCCGATTAAATAACAAGTTAAATAAAACAAAAAGTATTGTTCCTTCATTTTTTAATATTTTTTAATATTTTTTTTTTTCAAAAAATAACACAAAAAATGGAATTCAATTTTGGTCCTCAGGTTAGCACATACCATTTTTTTTTTTTCATTTCTATTGAACATTTAACCCGAGAACTTATTTCTAAACTTATACAATTAAATTTAAATATTTAATAATAAATTTAATAATTTGTCGATCCGGTTGGGAAGCGACTTGTACAACTTCTCAATATAATTAAGGGAAATGGCTGACCAAGCACTTTTGTTGCCTTCAATCAGTTCCGCTTTGTTTAGTACTGTTTCCCAGAATCGTAATCTTTAGGAACCAGCCATCCCCAAACATTTTCTATTATGTTGATGACTGGTGACTATGTCGGCCACTGGAATAAATTCACATTTTGGTACTCAATTCATGGCTTAACCAACCGGGCAGTGTGTATCGGAGCATTGTCGTGTTGAAAATTCCATGGCAGATTGTCAAACCAATTTTTTAAAGTGGGGAAGTGCAGTTTTAAGTACGTTTTTGTACGAGTTTGCGTTCATTTTTTTTCTTGTAAAAAACTGTAAGTCGCACGTACCATAGTAGTACCCACACCATTACACCACCTCCTTGCGAATATAACGAAAGTAGTAATTGTACCCGTCTGGACCATATAAATTAAACTTCTTTCCATCCAAAAAGACAACGTAGCGCCAATCAGAATTCCATGTCATGTGCGCTCGTGCAAAATTCAAGGGCATTTCCTTTCGAGCCATATTTAGTGGGGGGTTTTTTCTTCAATTTTAGTCTCTTTAAATGTGGAGCATTCCTTATCACTCTTTGAATAGTGGATAAGCTCGCTTTAATATTAACATTTGCCCTGATCTTTGCGGGCGAGTCATGAGAGTTCGATGCTTCTCTCAAAATATGCTCTCTTTTCTGCTTCAGAAATCACTCTATTATTACCGCCTTTATTATTTTTACCGTATCCCGACTTATTGCGCAGGAACGCGGTTATAATTTTACGACTTTTACCGATCTTTTTCGATATTTCACTAACAGACAACCTTGACTCCTTGTAAGCTTCAATTTTGAATTTCTCTTCCACAGATAGCGGTTTTTTTGAGAGTTACAACGACGCCCCATAAAAATGGCCATGGGGCCACATCCAAAAATCTAATCTTCTCTAGGTACACATTGTGGAAAACACAATCAAAGTGTGCGTTTTCGTCAGTTATCAAACTGTTGTTTAAAAAAACACTGTTTTGTATCAAGTGTAGCTCAGGTTGTGCCTTTCACAGAAAAACAGTTGATAGTTTAAATGACACAGGAAACAAATTATCTACTAAATGCGTTAAGACTACATATGTATACAAGTTTATATTGCGAACCATCATTATATATAATTAAGGGTCTTTCGTTAAGCGCTTCCTATCTTTAAATTAAAATAAAACAAAGCGCCATACTAATAACAAATTTTAGTCTCGACTTTAAATTTACGGAAGCTCACAATTGCGAAATTTGTATGGAAAATATAGCCACTGTGAACTACTAAAATTTAAAGTCGAAACCAAAAATGTTTATTGGTAACTGGTAAGGCCCAAAATGTGTGTGAAATATCATCGACATTTTTTATTGGTTTGAAACGCCTATCAATGAAATTATGTACAGAATAAAAACCGTTCAAATGTCCGTCGCGGCTTCCCTGGGTGGCACGCATGACGCATCCGAAATGTCCAATTTTCCTTAACTCATAATCAGGCTGAATTTGACTGATGTCAAGGATTATGTTGGCTTCGAGGGCCGCTGTGGTTCATAAGTTATTCGCATAGACTTGCGACTTCAGAAAACCCCATAAAAAAAGTCCAACGGGGTCACGATCTTGGTGGCCAGTTCACATCACCTCCACGTGAAATGACCATGCCCTCGAATCGTTCGTGTAGAACTTCCAATGTGGTTTAAACTGTGTGATATGTTGCCCGAACAGACCAACCATTTTGATAAAACAGTTTTATCATTTGTACGTGTTGTTAAACGTCAGACTGAATAAATGACAGCCAATTTGACAGAATTAGCTTCAACAATATGGCCGCTTTAAATTGTCATAGATCGGAAGACGCTTTACTTACTAAAACATGTCGCGAGAGTAGATCCTTGAACTAAAAATAAAACATGCAAGCCGCATATAAGTATTTTTCTACTTAATCCAAAGAAAAAGAAAAAAATAGAGAGACAGTGCTAAGATCTTTTAATATTGCAATAATACATAAAATCTTAATTTGTAGATATTTCAGTACTGAACACAAATTTCCTCGTTAGTCCTTTCCTTTCACGTCGCAATTCTATTTAAAAATGTCCTAAATTGAGAGGTGCATGACGCCAAGCATAAAACTTGACATTTGATATAATGTACCTATAGAAAAAAAGGTATTTACCTAGTCTTAATGTCATCGCAGCGTTCATGATTCCAAGATTAGGATGGCCTATAGACAAGTCTGTTGTTATCTAATAATATTGCTTTCACAATAGAAGCCAACACCATCTCTTTTCCTTCATCTATTTTGTGTGCGCTAGAAAGTAAATGTGAATCGCCCAAGCGCAGCCAGTTTTGTCAAGGTTCTTTCTATTAGCGCGTTTTATTTCATAAAACCGAAAAGAGGTAAACTCACTCGAAACTGTAGATATCGGCAAATGTATCTAATGCCTCGGGTGTTTTGTTGCCGGATAATAGTAATTATGCACATGGCATGTAGGATATCCCAAATAAAAGTGCTAAAGACATTGAACTACACCTTCAAAGTCGTCGGCGCTATGCCCCTGATTTCTGTGAGAAGTCGACTTCCTTCCGCTATTGAATACCGCTCTAGAAGACCACCATCGACCATCTGATGTATGATTGTATATTTTGCTAGCGTGCGATGTTGCGGCCTGCGGCGCTTTTATGCTCAGTCATCTAAGAGGCCGTATATAGTTTTGTGTAGATACCTATACATTATCGTCGTAAGTCATCACAAACGGGACGGAACATGCAATCGTTTTTTGGGAGATTAAATACTTCCACACGTGATGGTGATTATGGTAAGCATTTACAGGTTTACATAAAGTTTACAACAATAAATTATCTATGACTAATCAAACTTGATGGAATCAATTGCTATATTAATACAGCTCAGATTGGTGTGGCTTTTGTTGGCTAGAGTGTGGCTTAGTGAAAGTTTGATCGTCGATGGGGAATGCACATTTTTTAAACGAATGCTGGTTTTGTCAGAACTAATTTAAGTCAATACTAGCTGTTTCCCGAAGTTACCTTCGTGGTTAGTTTGGCTGCACTATTGAGCAAGTAGAAGACTCGATATCCTTCTAAGAGTTTACAAGTTCCATTTTATTGATTTAAGTACCTATGCCTTTTCCTTTGATTTGGATGTGTAGAAAAATTATTATTTACAAAACACATGGGAAGGTATATAAACTATCTCCAGAGATCACGTGCACGAAACTGTCTTGTTTCAAGTCTCGTTGGAGGTTTTGTTTTTAAAGCTTAAAAAAAAAACTTTACCAATAACCTTTTTGTCAGATACACCCCATGATGAGTTTAAATACCTCAATTAGACGTTGATTGAACAATTATAGATCTTGCTATTTATCGTAGCCGAATAATAAGTACCTACCTACCATATATACAACCGACATGCACTTAAGTTGAGTGATGAATATATGAATGTGATAGGGGCGTCATAGACAACACAATTTATCCTGTACTCATCAACAATGACAAATAATATTTCGCATGTTTGTCCAAGAATTAGCGTGTAAGTGAGATACGTATACAAAGCCCACATTACGTAGATCCGCGGCCAGTAATTTCAAAAAAAATCAGCAAACAAATGTGGTTCGATAGGAATTCCAAAAAGCTATTGAATGAACTTTGAAAAATAAATGTGATTAAGGAACATATTTTTCTATCCACCTGAAAGGTCACTGAAAAAGTTCAATATCTAAAAAAAGCTGTCGAACCGCTTCTTGGATTTTAAAGAAAAAATCAGCAAATCAACAAAAAGTTGTTTTGATTTACTTATACCTACATATTATATATTTGTTAGTTTCAATCTTCTGAATTATTTTGAATAATTAATAACAGTTTCATTGTCGCTGTTGGGATTTAGATAGGTTTAGCATTAAGCTTTTTTCTAAAAAAAGCTGTGTACAGCTATAGATGGTTTCAATAATAAATATTCCTTCGGCTAGTTATCACAAAAGCGAAAGATTGACAGGTTGTTAGACTGAATTTCATGGTCACACTTATTATGCATATGGATGGGACCCAAGGTTTGGTCAAAATAGTTGTGCTTTATATTATTTTACTGGATGTGATATAATAATACTCGCGAGAGGTTCTATCTAGCTTTAGCAAAGTCGCACAATTTTTGTTTTCTAATGAATCAGGTCAACAAGCAGGAATTGTTTGGCATCTTTTGCTTAGACTATGAATACTCAGGTACTCGTTTGCTAATGACTTATGTAAATGCAAATATACGCCCGGATGCTGAAGCAGACTCAACTGCTCTTGGCAATGACATTGCCCTCTGTAGTGGACTTTGAAATTGGAATGGGCATCTTAAGAAGGTAGGAATTGGAAAATATATTACTATGAACGAAATTGAGAGTCATCTTAAGTTTCCTGTTAAACATGACTGGGTTAATTTACAAATTGGCGTTAGTGCCTTGTGCTTAGTCACCCAGTGTTAAGTAATGCGGTAGGAATCTCAGGCGAGACACTCTTCCAAATGAGCATGTGATTTTGTGACGACTGATGTAGATCAGTAGTTGGCTACATCTTTCTGTCTTAGTATCGGAACTTTATATGTGTTATGAGTGTGGTTTAACAAAATATAACAACCGCAAGGTCAAGTCAATAATCGATCTCGAATTGTTGCTAATATTGTTCAATGACTTTGTGAAAATAGATATAAAAAAGCAAATTTTTCCGTTGTGTTTCAAGTAGATAATAATGTAGTGCTACCAATCAATAGAAAACGAGTGTAACGTATTATGGATCAATGACACCGCCAGCCTCAGAAACCGGACCAAACTGTTTCTCATTGTGGATGTAGAGTTTGTTCCACTATTTCGAATGGGTTTCCGAGCGGTAGTTTCATTTGTTTACGTATCACGCAAGATAATTTTGTTGAAAAAATCATGAATGAACGAGATATTCATTTCGCCTACCCAGCGAAAGTACGACCTTTTTCTGTGGTCTGCTGGCTTTAACTCTTATGTCAACTGGACCTTGAGCTTTATGCAAAATGATGTCCAAAGCGGTTGCGGATGGGCGAACTATAAGTAGCAGTCCAGTCTCATAACGTCCATCTGTGCGATTGGTAGTTAATGGTTTATGTTTATGTTGTAGGCTAGCTATCTAAAACGAATGTAAAAAAATGCAAACACAAAGCCTCAATTACAAATTTATTTATTTTATTACTAATTTTCGAAATTTTAACAATTTTAAATCTTATTTTCTTTTAAATAAACATCCAACTCATTTTTGTTGTCTACAACTGCAAGTCTTCCATGTAATGTCTAGGTAAAGTACACTACACTACATACAAGCCTAGCCACCCTTGAAAACATTTATTGCTTTCTCAACTGATAAATAATTTTAAATGTATATATTTAGATCTTATAAAACTATTAAATTCAAATTATTTTTAGGTATCGTTATAACAAAGAAAATGTCATGCTAATATGCAAAGAAAATGTTAGTCGACATGACTATAATAAATAAAATAATTGCAATTGATGCATTTTAGCAATTATTTTAATAGAATTATTAAAATATTATTACAACTTACAAGTGAGTTGTCGTAAAAAAGATTCTGGTGTACTGCATTGTGTATAAATCATACTACGCTACTGTTGAGTTGTTTTCATAAAAAAATTCTCCGTTCTGTATAAATATGTATGTTGTACAAGCTAGTTTGATTTTTCGTTTATAAAACTTTGATCGCATATGCATTCGATTCAGTATGCTGCTATTGAGTTTGTTTTATTTTAATTTTTTAAGTTGTGCTAATTAAAATGGCAACAAAGTTCTTGGACCAGTGGACACAAGGCTGCTCGAAATTTATTTAATATAAAATTGAATGAATAATATATTTTCAATAATATGTCTTCATTTTGTACTTATATGGGAATATTATAAACTGGTGTCACAAATCAAACAGTTCAAAGATGCTGCAAATTTACGTAGCCAAAAATGAGTTTCAACCAATGTGTTTGTTTACAAATAATTGTTGTCATTCTCTTAATCATAATTCATAGTTCCAAAATAAAAACTCTCATATTTCAAAAATGGGTCAAGCGCGTGCGAATATCAAAGGTATATAAGAACAAATGATGGTGTCAAGTCTTTTCCAAGTAACGCGAGCGAAATCATCTTCCTGGACAATTTTTTGTTTAGCTTTTGACTCGCCGCCAAATCTTCAGAATGTTTGCTGTTGGTTGCAAAACGCTCAAGAATCCTCTAGACTGGAAGAGCTGTGCAAAGAAGACATCAAACAATGCCTAAAGGAGTGTAGACCAACTTAATCACATGAGTGGTACAAAAAGTACGCCAAAAATACAGTAGCTTAAAATGAACCGAGATATTTCTCAAGTTCAAAATAAATATTAGCTTAAAAACAGCCATATTTTCTTGCTCCCAAAAGCCCAAGTCTCGATACACAAAAAATAGAGCACCTTCTTTACAAACTTGATTACATCTGGCAAGGTTCGCGGACAAAATGATTTAAAAAAAAAGTTTCTGTCGTATTATTACCTAGTTGTGAAAAAGAGATCGTTCATTATATTCAGTCCGCGACACTAATCATCTTATTTAGTGTAAACATTTTCCATACAAAATTGCATATTGTGACCTACAAAATATTTGGTGTGAAGGTTAAAAATGATTATTAGTAAGGCCCAGTAACTCTATATAAGTCTATATTTAACGATTTTACCTACTCTCTAAAGGATGGCGGTTCTGCTTGGCCAGTTCGATAGGTACTTGTACTTCAACCAAACCTTACAGATAAGTAGAGCATATAATAGTCCTTGTTACATCCATGACCTATTATGATTTGTGACAATTAAAAGTCTAAATACCAACTTGATTTGAACAGAAACAATTAAATTTAGGTTCTATTATATTCTCCCGAACCAATTTGAATACAATTTTGTTTGTAGGAATTGTTAATTAACTCTTTGACTTAACTAAGTTTTTGAATGAACTGGTTTGAAAAAAGCTGCTACTTAATTTATTTAGAATATTTTCTTTCGATTATTATCTTGGAGTAGAGTTTACTTTAGGAAACTGGAAAAATAAGATGCTTCCGGCCCGTGATGGATTTATTGTTTTATTTTGTTACTCAGCGTGCCTGAAATAGAAATTTGTGTTTCAAGCATTATTTTAGTTATTTGTAATACATTGAGATGTAATGCATAAATAATGACTTCAAAAAGTTCGCTAACCTACCTCGAGAACCACGTAAAAATTGTTTTACAAAAAAAAAGGTTGATATACTAAGACCCACAAAAGGAAATCCAGCAGTCCTCTCCGTCTGTCAGCGTTGTACAGTACTTCGAACATGCACTGACTGTCGGCAAGAAGATGCGCTGTCTTGAGACTTCTTCAATATCAATTTTAAACTCTGCTAACGTCCATGTTATTTCGCATAAAAACAAAAGCCCGACAAATGGACGCATAATGCATCCGCCGAAAAAGAATCTTTTGGAACGTTGCTCCAACAATTTCTCGTCTTACATTTTCGTAATCTGCCAAACGGAGCAAATATATGAACTGATGTTTGAAAGTTCCCGCCACAAACGCTGTAATTTTCATAAAAGTGTTGTCTACACGTATCATAAATGATTTTCCGCCACTGCTTAGATGTCATGATTCATGAAGCCATCAAAGCACTGCAACTGCGAAGAAGTGGCTAGTTGACATTTCAGCACGTACTGTAGTTTACAGTGCAGTCGTACTCTACAAGTCACCGCAGCAGTGCAACAAAGAAATCTCATGTGGCCAGCTTGTTTCTACGACTTTATTATATCGCTCAATAACGTATATTTGATGGGCCTTACCAATAAACATTTTTAGTTTCGACTCTAAGTTTTAGTAGTTCACAAATGGCTATATTTTCCATACAAATTTCGCAATTGTGTGCTTTCCTAAACTTAAAGTCGGGACTAAAATATGTTATTAGTATGGAGCTATGACTGTAAAAAACGGATTTCCTTAAATTAATTCGGGCTTACGAATTGTGTAGCAAAACTCAGCATTATTGCTTACATCGCTCGAGAATAAAAACTCCAGATAATTAAAATTGCTTACATGTTTTAAATGGACTTTACCAATTGTGCATTGAGTAGGCGTTCTTGAAACGACCATAACCTCAGATTTGATCACGTTCATCCCTCGTAACTTAGCCTCAACACAGATGATTGCAAGCCTTTCGAGCGCGTGGTAACACTAGGATTGGAAGGACCCAAGGATGATAAATTCATCAACGAAAAGTAAATGACTAGTAATAATCATTCTTTGCCAAGGCTCCCCTTAGCACGCACTCCGTAAAAGCAATTTAAACAAAAGAAGACATAACACACCCCTCATGTAGGAAAACTTAGTGAAAGTTATTCAAACAATACACGAAATTTGCAGGAATACAGCAAAAAGTTATAAACAGAGGCATACCCTTGTAGTCTAAAGTTGCCTATCCGCCATAAAATTTACAAAAAATGACCGCCAGAGCATGACCGACCCACACTCATCTATAGCGAATGCAATAAGTTTTGTGTACGAAAAACAAAAAAAGTTGGCAATTGTCTTCCAATGCATTCTAGTTAGGGAACAGACCTATTACTTCCTGTGTTTTGCTTGCACTTTCAAATTTTCACCACTGATTCTCTACAGCGGTATAGGTTATGGACCTAGTGTGAAGTTGGGTACTATAACTCCAATATTATATAAAGGGTTTTCCAATAAGAGGTGTTATTTTGGTATTCAAAGAAAAATGTCATTTTTTGAGATAAATGATCGGATGTTTATTTCATAATAAAGAGGAAGGTATGCCGTTAATAATGAAAAACATCAGCCAAATGGTCACCACGAGCACGCATACAGGACCATATCCTTTTCATGAAATCTTCGCAAGTGGCTGCCCTATGTCCTCGATAGCCTCACGAATTTTATCTTTGAGGTCTTGAATCGACACTGAGCTGTTGGCGTAGATCTTATCTTTCTCGTAGCCCCAAAGGAAGAAGTCGCAAGGTGTTAAATCACATGATCTCGGTGGCCAATTGTGATCACCTCTTCGAGAGATAACACGGTCCGGAAACTTTTCCCGTAAAAGATCAATGATTTCGTTGCTTGTGTGGCACGTAGCGCCGTCTTGTTGAAAGTAAACGTTGTACAGATCAATACCATCCAACTCCGACCATAGAAAATCATTAACCATCTCTCGATAGCGCAATCCATTCCCCGCAACTGTTGCTCCAACCTCATTTTCGAAAAAGTAATTTGAAATGATCCCGCTGGACCATAAACCGCAATAAACACTCACACGTTAAGGATGGAGAGGCTTCTCAACAATAACTCTAGGGTTTTCCAAGCCCCAGATGGAAATGGTGCTTCACGACGACCAAAAAATGCTTTAGTTTTGCGAACTGTAACTGCAAGATTTTCACCATTTTTGTAGTGAATTTTAATAATTTCAATGCGTTGTTGAAGCTTCTATTGTCAAATGTCAAAGAATAAAAGCTTCAGATGTGACAGCTACCGAAATAGCGGGTCATTCACAATAACACCTCTCAATGGAAAACCCTTTAGTACTAGCTTAACCCCCGCCGGTTTCGGCAGGCAAAAAAAAAAACTCTCCAATAATTTATAAAAAAAAATTAAAATATTTAAAGCAATGCTTTTACGTAAACAACATTCTTGGTTTTTTTTTTATCCATCGCTTGTATAAACAAATAGTGCAGATGGTTTTCCGAATCGCATGCAACGTAGAGTTGGCCATACGAGAATAGTGGATTTTACAAATTTATACAGCACATTATTAATGGTAACGGCGAATAGGGAATTGAAGACGCTTGAATTCTACATTAAATATGAGCTAGAGAAATGAATGAAAATTCAAGAAAAATGTACAAAACCCATTCAATTCATGTGGAAATATATATATAAAGAAAATCGCCTTTAATAGTTTCAAAGGAAGCAATTCCAGCTAAATCCCGAAGCTAGTTGAACTCATGGAACAAAATCCAGTCATAGCCAAAGGGTTAGTACAATTTGGTGCTTCAAAAAAATCCAACAAAGGATATTGGAATATTTTCGCTGTTGAAATAGGAAGGGTGCGCAGGCCAACTTTATAATAGGAAGGATTGAAGAAGTGCGCATAGATATGAATTTGTTTTTTATTTGTGTCCAATATACGCACGAATGCTTCTTTGGTTAAACGAAAGTTGGACACAAATCTAAAAAAAAAAATAACTTAATTATTTCGTAAATTAAAATACTTAATGTATTTAGGTTCTTGCAGGTGGTTTTGAAGTTCTAGAATCTACAGAATTGTCCCCTACACTTCGTCTCCATCTACACATATCTAATGCCACCTCCGTATTGTTGTCTTCAAAAAATAGATTAATATTGCACACACATTTTTTTTTAATTCTTTTTGTGTTGCCATAAATGTTCGAATTGACGTTTTGGTGCTGTCATTTTCGTTTTTATTATTTTGGTAGTCTTTGATTTCTAGGCGAATGAATTAATTCGCCGACCATAATCAACAACTAACTCGATTTACGCGAATAATTCGACTTGCAAAAGAAGTTCTGAATTCTATTAAGAACATCGGAGAAAAAGACGAATTTTCCAGATATTCTTTTCAATCCGCAGCCCAACTTCGCGAGGACTTATTTCGAGTTGAATAAAGAGCTCCAAGAACTTCATTGAAACAAACAACGCGTTCCGATCCAGAAACATCTTCTACTGAAGCCTATTTTAGAGTGTCTATATACTGATACCTTGCATAGATTTATGGTCAACGTTTACCACTTTTCAAGCTCTTCTCCCAGGTTTTGCTGCAGTTGAGCGAGCGAAATAATGCAATTATGCTGTCAGCTGTGAAAGCTGAGTACATTCTTTGGTGCGAAAAAATATCATCGAGTGATCCTTTTGAAATTTAGTGTTATAAACTACTTGCATATGGTTATGGCCACGCTTCCAGTGACCACAACTAGTGTTGAAAGAACCTTCTCAACTATGAAAAGTATTAAACTTTTTAAAAAATGTTAAAACGTGTCCCGAAGCGTTATGGGAAATCATCTGTATCTGTATTTTCGGATATTAACGTGGATTCAGATAAGGTGATCGATCTCATGTAAAAAAATTCTTCTGCTTTAAGAAACTGTGTGTAAAAATAGTATGTTCGTTTAAGTACATGCGATTTAAAAGCTAATAAAAATCAATGAAAAGGAATAATACCTATAGTTTTTTGTTTAAAGAATTCCTCGTTCCTCGGGGCTATTTTGAAGCAAAAAAGAGCTTTTTGTTGTGAAACTGATAGGTAGAAATGAAGTGGTTTCTTTTTTGCTTTTTTAAAATTGTATTTTTTTTTCAATGGCCTTTCAATTGATCACCGTAATTACCGACATTTAAAAAAAAATCAACTAAATTGGTTGAAAATTACGGGCGAGAGATGGAAACATACAGCCTGATTCTGCTATTAACCGGGGGAAGTTTTCTTCAATTTTCACTTCACACTATTCTACTATTTATTCGAATCGAATGTGGATTTACCTTGTTAATGTCGGTAACATCGGTAATACTGTGCGTTATTCTCTTATTCACGTGAACGCATACATTTTAACTGTTTGAATTTTATACAATTCAGATCCGCATGTCAAAAGTTGTGGATTTGAAATTAAATGGATCGTCTTTCTGGTTTGTGGTTGATAAAATGTTAGTAGAAAGTGCATTATTTCGCTATGGAGGTGGAAGATTCGATTCAACAATATTCAATACGTACTGGAATGCTTTTTTACTTAAGCGAAATTTGTTGACAAACCTACGCTTTTGAAATAATTGATTTATCTATTAAAAATTGAAAAGGAATCAACTAACGTTTCATCCGGCAGTTTCATGATATCTTTTTTAGATTTTCTAACGTTTCTGCGAAGTTCTCTGTTTGATGATTCTCTTATTCCACTGTTTGAAGGTGGGAAAAAAGTCCAATACTACCCAAACAAACTTTTTACGGATTTCACGTGAACAGCTGTTAACTTGAATGACAAATTCGTTTGGATAATGTAGTTCACCCGATGGATAGCAGAATGGAAAGGCAGAGTGAAAGGGAATCGAATGGGTAATACCAGAATCGGGCTGATACACTTTTTGCCACTTTGTTTTATATATATAGAGAACAGAAGAGATGTCCTGTCAATAAGTCTAAGTTGGCATGTACCGTACTTTCTCCATCTGTCGCCCAGATCACTTTCGTTATGATGGTTCTCAATTGTAACACACTGTATAACACTGTATAGGTACCCAAAAAGAAAACCCTACCTAGCGAACTTTTGTAAGGGAATAAGAAAAATTTTAAAAATCAGAGTTGTAAATATATACTTTTATTAACGAAAAAAAAAAATAAATTATTTCGTACCAAAAACTAAATACAAATTTTGCCGTTCATTAAAGAAAGTTTTATTTCACAAAATCTCTCCAAATAACCCAAATGAAACATGTGGAACAGAATTTCATTAAAATTAATATATGTGTGATATTCATTAAAATAAATCACATATAACATAATTTTCGCTAAGAATAAATAAAACCGTCATTCTTTGCAGTTGTTTTTACTTACAAACAAAAATAAACAATAACTGTAATAATGCGACGTGAAAACAAAACGAAATACACTTAAATACTTTATTAAAATTTTTGTTGTAAAAGTTCATTTGATCTATTGAAGTTAATAATACTCACAATGTTTGTTATTTTCAATTTGAGATATCGAACCTACACTTGTTTATGCGAATGGATGAGACGGATGTGAGACGTTGAAGCTGCAGGGCCGTCGGCTGCGGTAGCGCTTCCTGAGCTTAAATCGTGGCGCAGTTAGAGGGACGGTGAGATGGAAGTAAGAATGCGTGAATGTGTGTGAGTGTGGTGATTGAAAAGATGGTGTTTTAGTGATTAATCCTATTGGTGATTGTGTATTTTTTGTTTTTGTTTTGTTTTACTATCTTCTTTTTTTTGGAATTTCGACTACTCGCGATGGGGTAGCTAATGTAAGACCGCTTTCGCCGGTGTTTAGAATTGAATCGGTTCTCGTGGTAGAGAGCATTCGCCTATGGTTACTCGGTACATCGCCATCTCTGTGATGCCGTGGTAGTGGACGAACGCTGCAGCGATAACCAAAATGTGGAACAGTTGATGGGATTGAAACTGGAAAGATAAAAATATTGTATTAAATATATTATGTCTAGAATGCGGCATCAGTTAAATATAATTTCAAATATGGGTGCGGAGGATGAAAATGCAATAAGGAGCTACTGCAATCGTTGCGCATTTCTCTCCATGTGCCGGGCATTCACTGTGGATGTGTTCTGTGGTTTCCTAATCATATAAATAAAGCTTTTGGCTTTGCTTCAAGCTCGGCATTGGATCTCTTTGTAATTTCTGTTTTTTTAGTGAATTTTTATGGGTTCACTTTCCTGATTGTGTATTGTGAGTACTGCATCAGCATGATCAACAACTTACTACTGTCGCAGGTTGGCGAATTGATGTTGAACGAGTACATAATGCAAGCAGTATGGCGCTTGGCAGTTCGTCCCACTTTTTTATACACAGCCTCTTAACTAAGACTATACAGTTCTTTGGCAGTTTTGAGCTGGTTGAGTTGTGGAAAAGGGTTAAGCTGACTCGCGAAATTATTCCAGATTGGGACACTTACTCTCCGACACGAAGTGTCTTTTCTGCACTTTCATTCATTTCCCGACCGGCACAAACTTCTGTCCCATTACCACACCAACTACCAAGATTTTGATCCTACTCACCCAAATGTCGAACTTTCCAGGGAACCATCTCTCGGGTACTCTCAACGCGTACAGTAGAGCTCCAAGAATATACAAGAGACCTGTAAAAAAAAATGATTTCCATTTTCATTTAGAACATATTGCCCCGATTATCCATTCAACGTACCCATCAATATAAGCCAGCCCAAGCTTGCGCGGCTGATCGTGCTGAACCATCCCTCCATCAGGCTGTAATGAATAGCCGGAATGATGCCAGACAGTCCAAAGCTCATGAATACACCAGCTCGCAGTGGCCTCAATCCGGGCTCGGAGAATTTATCCCACAACGAGACAATGATCGACAGGCATCCCAGCACACACACCACAGATAGATAAATAACCTTTGGCTGATAGTGACAATAGAATCCATAGTAGAGCCACGGTACAAAGGAGCCCATGATAAGCAACGCTATGCCACAATAGTCTAGTCTATGATCCGGAAAAAAATATTCATCAATCGTATGTTCAATTGTCGACTCCAAATCAATGCACTTACTTTGAGAACAGTCTTCCAATCTCTACCGAGTGACAGCTGAGCGTGTGAAAAGCAAACGAAAAGCCAAGGCATATGATAGCGCCCGCGAAGAATGCACCGAATATCATCTTCTCCTGGAATTGAACTTCAACGGATGGACGCGAGAGGAAATACAACGCGACACCAATGAAGGCCACGCAGCCGAGTAGATGTGTCCAAATATTGCCAGTCTCTGTGTGCAGACGGAAAATCGACTTGAAGCATGCACTGAACGAGGGCAATGGTGGTCGATGGCCCCGATGTAGGAAATCATTGTCTTGCAGCCATTTGGGAAGATGTCTGTAGTGGCAAACCTTCCAGCTGGCTTCCCAAACCTGTGGAGACATAAATTGTTCTATACATCTGTTTGCAATTTATTCTTTTCAATGGAACTTACCTTGCGCACAAATTCTTCGGCTTGTTCGGCGGCATTGTGGGCTAGAGCGCCCAAATCAATTTCATCGGACAAGACTCCGGCTTTCAGTACCTCCGTCATCTGTTCAAATAAGGAAAGGGGCAAATGTTAGAATGAATTCAAATGTATAAATATGAAACTAGTTCCGCATAGGCTCCTCACTTTGGCTACACTAAGGTTTTGTTGTTATTTCGCGTCAAAGCGCTAACCGGAATATGTAGCTTTTGTTGCGAACGCACAAGGTCGGAAAGGTGAACACATTTAACGAAAACAAACAATAACAACTTATCAGCGGGTGTCTCGTCAGTTGTGACTTCTAGCAACGCCATTAAGTTATTCTAATCTCGAGGCAGAGTGATTTGGTTTTTGATGGTTTTTGCAATTCATATGGTAGCGGATGTTTCGTACGAAAGATGGACTGGAAGGAGTCCGGTCAGCAGTGTTAATTTAGACAAAAACAAGCGAGTAATGTGAGAAATTACGGGGTGAATGGCAGTGCTTGATAAGAACCCATCGGATAGAGAGTATTTTGCGAAATGGAGGAAATTGGTTCAGATACCCACTGGTCAGAAAGCTGTGTTCCAAATGATCAACAACAAATTCTAACGTCCAATTTGCTACCAGTACACAATTGTAATCACAGTTACCGAAACAATTGTGCGAGAACAGATTGTTCAAAATTCACTAACAACAATTGAAAAGATAACAAAGCAATATACGACAAAGTACGTACAACAATGCACTTGAAAATAATTGGATAGCTGCGGTACTGAAAAGGCGCCGACAATATAGATACCTGCATTCTGAGATAATTTATCTAGGTATTGATAGTTTGGCGAAGTTGTGTTTTTTGGTTGATGATACTGTTCTTAGTTGATAGTTTGGAAAAACAAAAATTAAAAATAGAATCATACCAAGAGCCTGAAAAGTGCTGGGCTTATATGACTACGGGATATGAAAGTGTTTAACTGATAAACAATTCTTTGCGCACTGTCCGTGTAAATATTTAACACCTGATTAAGCAACGGCTAACATATATTCCAAAAAATGTCCCGATCTTAGTCCTCTGGTAATAAGTACCGACTTCCGAAGTTCGTCTGTCCTGTAACAGAGAGAGTTCGGGAAAAGTGATGCCCTCCCTAATGTCAAATATCGACCATCTAAACAAAGAATTATAAATACACTCGAGTAGGTTAGACAGCTTAATTTATATTCTTAAATGTGTCGCTGCTGTTTTGTTTCGCAGCAAAACTTTTCTTAAATCACATGGGACAGCTAATTACAATTATTGTGTTCTCATTACTATTTTATTGATTGACACAATTCCCTTGACATTTTAAATGAACGGTTACCCATGAAAGCGTAGGTTGAAGAACTATCTTCTGGAATATTGGGATTCTTTCGTGGTGAAATTACAGAGCATACCCAAGCCACGGATATTTAAAGGGGTGACACGCATTGAGTCTTTCCAACTTTTTATTGTTCTTTTCACTGTTGAGTTGGGAATGGATCTCGGTAAAAACCTGCACTGAGCCAGTTTGGCGAATAATTCGTTACCGTCATAGCGGATAGCTTGACAGACACTGAGACTTTTCTCAGGACTTGGACTTGGTAAGTTTGAAGTTGTGTCAACAATCCTACCACTCCTGTGGTAGGTTGTCAGAACAGCCCAATATATTAGACCATAACGCGAAAACTAACAACTCAGAGTAAGAGTTCTAGCAATTAAATCAAACTTGTATCACAACAAAGCCCAGGCACTGACATCCAATCGCACAGTATTGATTACGAGACAAAATTCTGTCTTCTGTATGCAATGAATGTGCCGCGATTGAAGATGGATCTTCAGATATGGAAACGTACTCACGTTGGGATTATACGTAAGTCAAAAGGCTCCTGTAGAAAGGTTTCTCTAAATTATTGAATGCAGCAAAATGAGAGTAGTAGCGTACACCGCGCCCACTACCACAGAAATTGCTGTTAATAATGAGGGTATGGCATTTTTGGTTTGTTGTGAAATTTCCAATCGATTGATTTGACTTACTTCGGTGTACACTATGTAAACTATTTTATATCTCTACGGAGCACAACTGTTTAATAATGTCAAGTCGGCTATGATTACGAATGAAATTGTGATTTAAATTGTTGAAATGTCCTATTAGAATGATGTATTTAGAAAACTAAAGTTCACGAAATAAACACTTTTAACCTACAAACTAAAAACGACACATTCAATTCATGACGAGAGCTTTCTGTTTTAAGTTGACCCTAAAGGTACACTGGAACTAGGATGCTAAACTTACCTCACATACAAGCGCATACTTTAGCTAGAAATAAATAAACTTGTAGAAGGTGTATGCGATATATAAAGCTTGAAAATAATTTTACAAAGCCTGTTGAATCGGTGTGATAACGAACAACAAACAAGCTGTGGTTTGGTGGTTTTTACTCACTAAAACGTCACCTAATGCTGACAAACGAATTGTTCGATGTACTATTGACGGGGGCAGACTAACTGAAAGCCATAACTGGGCAAAAACAAGACCCCTAAGTTGTTACTAATTTTGTTTATCACTTTGAAAACTGATAGAAAATTGTGTACGCACAAAGCAAAAAAACTGTCTGCGTTTCTTAACAGCAAGGAATACATTTTCAAGCAATTACCAGAATGACAGATTGATCAGTTGAATTGAAATGCCGTCCCCATTAGCAGGATTTCAAAGCATTGTGCACATCTGATATCCCGGTCAAAGTATACCTACGCATTTCAAATGAGCATGCGACTTGCATGCTTAGCCACGCTTGGAAAAATATTCATAACGATAGTAATCTTTCAATATGTAATTGAATCTAATCTTGAGGGACGATACATATTTAAGAACAAATAGCCACCAAACCCTAGTCTTATCTATGTTTATCTAAATAAATGCTATAAACAATTATGGAGTAGTATTTCCAACGCAACCTTGAAAGACCAAAACAACAGTTTTATCTGAAGCAGTATAAAACATGGTAACTGCTTACACTCAGTTTTGTCGGTGCCAAAACTGATTGGCCACCTATTTCTCCAGATTACAAGATTGACTGAGTTAATACTTTTGACAGAGAATCAACCTAACCAACATCGCTAACATCGAGTTCACAAGGTAAAATAACCGAATGCTTGTACACAAAGGGATTTCCCTTTGCAAATGTATAACAGAGCATAGTTAGAAGTGCATCATAAGGATAGTAATCTTTTAAAGCATCAGATTTTGGAAAACTGTTCTCAAAACTATGTACTGCGAAGCAAGTGTGTAATTGATAATCAATTATGAGATTATGAATTATGATTTGATATTATTAGACCCAGGCAGCCAACTTATTGATCTATTTGCAACAACTACCACAAAAATACCATTGCAGGTAACAGTATTTGAGTTTCCCCAAAGTAAACAGATGATTCACATGTCGTCGAAGCCTTATTAAGTATAAACGTTGCATGTTCTTTGACGCCCATCATATTATAGAACCAGTCTAAATCGGCAATTTGAACTGCATGATGTCTCGCTGTTATCAGTCGCCCACAAAATGGTTGGACGACAACCGATTACGATAAAGTTTCAACAAAGCTGCTGCGTACACTCTTGATTCGCCTGTAATTTGAGAGGGAACGCTTTAATTCGCAAAGATCTTCCACAACAATAGAATGACATGAGCAATATACGTTATGCATCCACTTGCTTCAATTAATTTTAATTAAAGTTCTAGAGTGACGAAGCTCCTGTGGAATTTTAGCCAAGACACGAATGCCCAATTAAAGATTGTACACTTTTCTTTCTACACCTGTTCATGAGTAATCATAACTATTTGATACTCCAGTTCGAACGTAAATTAACAAACCGATTGGGTGAATATGAACAAAAGATAACAAATCGAGACTGATAAACCTTGCTAAAATGTGTATGGATGACAGTTGGTGCACTCCGACCCAACTGATTGCGTAAACCTGCGACGCATAAAGTATTTTGTTAAAAGCTTCCCAGTTTCCTTGTTTACCGACTTCTTATCGCTACACGAGCAATAAAATCATAAAAAAAGTTTCAACTGCACTGTGAAAAAAAAACACTCACCTCTGCTTCAATAAGCTGAGTATCCTCTGGCGTCGACGGCAGTGGACATCCTGCATCATCCTCCTCGACCAAATCATCGTCGTCGTCTAGCAGATCCAAGTCGTGTGAAAGCAGCGACCCATCCGGATTCCAGCCTCGACGTCTACGCAAGATCATTCTCACCTCTTCAAGGATATCGTCCTCATCATCGCTGCGTCCGGGATATGAGTGCACCGGTGATGGGATCATTCCATCGGAATCACCACTGATGCTACGTGCGTCTGCATATTCAGCTTCTGAGGAGACACGAGGCAAAAACGCCGTCTCCACCTCAGACTTCTCAGCCATATTTGTTGGTATGTGATTCGAATGACTTTGTGTCGTTTGGTTCACTGCTACCGCTAAACTCTGCTCGTTCGCCTTATATTGGACAATAAGAACAAACAAAAATGCTAATTAGTTGTGCAAGTTCAAGACAGAAGACCAGAAGAGCTCTTCTCCACAAAGTCAAGCAGAGAACAACAAACCGCAGCAATAGATTGAACTTTGAAACTTTGAATAATAGGAATAATCTTACACAGCACAGCAACAAACTGGTCATTCCACTTGTAAAGCCGTCATTTGTGTAAACTGCTGTTAATAATATTGCAACATAGAGAAATTTGATTTTTTTTCTTGGTCACAAAGAAGTTGCATAATTTACTTTCATCAACAGAGTCGGAAGTGGCATATGCAAAAGAAACATAATCAATTGGCCTTTGGCCCCCAAAATAAGGAAAACGAGGAATTTACTAAAATTACAAGAATTATGTATCCATGACGTGTTAAATTGGAAAAAGTATAAAAATTACAAGTGGAACACAGTCTCCGATTGAATGGTGGGATTTGGGTTAAGGCGAAATTGCATTATATGTATTAGGCACTCACTCGTTAATTGGATGGTAGATCAATGTGTTACGCAATTGTTTTTAATTTTTTTGGCAACTAATGTAAATATTACAAAAGGCGAAATGCGTGGATAAAAAAAAACTTTTCTCCTGCTTCGGTCAGTTGTGAAGAATTGACAGTGAGGTGAAATTTGAAGTACGTTTTGTTGAATTTCGATTTGCGCGACACTGACAGCTGACAGTTGAATGTCAGCTCTCTTAAAACGGTCTTAAGAGAACTTTGATTATAAACTGAGAAAAGAAACAAATTAGCCTACCAACTACCACTACCACCCGACTGCATGAAAAATCGTTATATTTTAATAGTTGATTTCGTATTTTATTTTTTTTTGGTATACATTTATGCTAATTCCATACTTACGCCTCGTGATTATGCGGCGAAAAACAATGTCTCACTCTGAAAATAAATGAAAATAGTGTAAAAAGAAAACTGAATGACTAAAACAACCTCAATACTACTTTGCACAAAAGACAAAAGTCAGTGAAGGATGAAGTTTATTTGACAGCCCAAAATATGTCAGAGAGGTATGACGTATGAACACAATGTAGATCTGTTTGCTTTGTGATTATATTACAGAGTTGTTTTGATTTTTTTATTTAATGTGTAATATTTTTTTAATTTATGACTAGATGTTGTTTTGAACGCCAAAAAAAAATGATGTTGATACCTAAACATTAAATCCGCCTCTGGTAAGTTATTTTCTTGAAGTTCTTGAAGAAGAAGAAACAGCTAGTCTGCTGACTAGCTATGTTTCAATAAATATTTGCAATAATAAAATGATTTTTCTTCTTAAGATCAGAGTAAAGTACAAATAAAATGGGTTTTCTTCAAAGACGGAATTGTGAAAAAAGTATATTTTTCATTTTAGCTCGAACACAAAGCTTTAGTGTTTTATTTTTACTTAGGCAAAGCGCACTTCTTGAGCTCAGGCTTTTCAGATTTTGATCTGAGATTTCAGATTTCTGCTGCCAAATCGAACATAAAATCCGAATTTTATTGGTTCTTGTATGGATTGAGTTGACCGCAAAAAATATTTTTTTTTCCATTTCAATTGATTTTTACCCATTTATAATATCTCATTTCGAAATAATCTCTATACATAAAAAGTAGCGTCATTGAGCTGACAGCAATCGTACAGGCCAAACAGCTAATTGTATTTTCATGGAACTCAGGATATGTTCCACTAGCTGTGTAGACATGCACTAAGAAGGCATTTTTCGATACGACTCTCACGAACCGTTAGTTGTATAAACTTGAAATTCTGTATGTTTATAGAAAATAAAAAATCATTGAATACCTATTTCGCCTTTTTATTCAAATTCGCCTTATAAAGGTTGGAAAAGAGGTTGCAAACTTTTTATACTAAAAAATCGTTTCCATACTCGAAAAATTAATAATTATTTTAAAAAAGCAATCTTTCCAACGATAAACAATTCGTAACCGCCAGCTTTGTGTCATACATACATTGGTATAAGTGAAAGTATGTGTGAATTCTGAAAAAAAAATCAAGATTTCTCAAAAGAGAGTCAGATAAAAAAGATTGATTTTTTGGCAAAACGAACATGAAAAGCAATCTCAATAAAAAAAAATGTATCTTTTTGCCAAATCGAAAACGACATAAGTCGAAAGCTGAGCCAACCACCGCTCTCAGCGCAATGCCTCTTTGTATCGTTTACAGAAATAATGATTGCCAAACACGGTGACGACGTTTTTCAAAGGATTTGCCTACCGGAACTATGGACGCGTTCCATTGCCCGCTAGACTCTAGCACACAATATTCCAGATGAAGGAATATTGTGAGCTTATTAACAATTTTCTCACAATGGCCCTTGCTCAGCTTCGTATTTATTTTTATTTGTAAACGTTTGAACGATTTCCTTTTTGTTTTTTTTTCTCTCAATGCAGCTTGTTCGAATATAAGGCCTGTTTTTTGAGCTTCGTTCTCAGCAAAGCAAAGTAAAGTAGAATTTTCAGCACGCAATTACAATAACTACGCTCTACTTCTCACTTCGAGACTCGCAGCAGTTATTGTAATTGCGTGCTGAAAATTTTACTTTACTTTGCTTTGCTGAGAACGAATCTCAAAAAAAAAAAAACACGCCTATAGATGTAAAATATTTACGGAAAAAAAGATTGCAGACTACAAGAACTACTGTTGACTTTGCTGTGTATATATACCTACTTAATTAACGCATTAAGTGCAATTTAACCAGACTTATTGTTGTGGTTTCCAAAAAGTAATAATAATAACGCACTTATTTAATTATTACGAACGAAACTGATTTAGACCAATATACCTAACTCCCTTTGATGAATTGATTACTAGCTTCACAATTCACAGCATTTGTCTACTTTGATTATATTATCAAACTATATATTGCTATATATTATATTAAAATATCTAATATATGTAAAATGGTTTATGCACACGAAACATCGAATTCAAAACAAAATGTCAAACTAAACGGAGTAGTCAGGTACTAAAATATCCAGTTATTTCTTTTAACCGTTTTGTCAGAATTAACGTTTCAAAGTGGCGTCGCAAAAGTAATAGAGTTTGATATTTCAATTCCCAACTATTCTGTGAAATAAGTTATTGGCATTTTAATTAGGTACCTACCACGAATGTTTAAGAAAAACGCTCCAAGATTTATACTTTAACTGTGATCAACTTGGCATTTGAAAGCAAAAATAAAACTTGAAGTTAAAACAATAATAAATTAAAAGTTAATAGACGTTGATATAATTCTCTATCTGGGGCCCTTCTTATTATAGCGCCCCGATACTGAACTCACCTCGAAGCCGCCTATTCAGGGTATTATAATTAGGTTATCGATCCAACAAAAATATCTACTAGTTATAAAAAAAAAAAAATAATTGGCGCAACAGGTCCGTATGGACCCAAGCCTAGCTTCTCACAACCATTCGTCTTGTGTGAGTTTTTTTTATTTTTGGGACGAATGGAAGGGATCTACAATTTTATGCCGAGTCCAAACGGCCAATTGAGAAGCTCTTTCATGACAGTTATACTCTCGGATGTTTGTCAGACGTTCGCGAGAGGTGGCGCAGCGAAAAAAACCTTAAGTTAGCCGATAATAAATCCATTCATCAGGAAATTATTTTTCTTGAATGAATTTAATAATGTTGGCCAAGGTACTTATAAGCGGTTTGAAGTTTTTGCCTGCTATTACTCTTTTAACCAAATATGCCAAAATATCTGTTCATTCTTAATTGAACAAGTCAATTTATGCATTTCCTCTGCTTTTATTAGCTTACACGCTACGCACTCATTAAGTAAATGGATATCTCATGCTAAAATATTGGCAAATTATGTTGGGGTTGGGGGATTTGAATAAAGCAACTTATATTTGATAAAACTCAAACCAAAAATAGTAAACTAATCCAATGTAAACCTAAAATTGTGTCGCTTTTTCGCTCGGATATGTTTTCATGATGTAAGGTCAATGTTAAATATACGAGAGATTTGAAAATATTTGGGCAGCGGCAGAGGAATGCTTTCTATGCAGTAGCAGTAGGTCGTATATAAATTGTAGCCTACCTAACTTGGCTACAATGGTTTGTTGTTTGGTGGTACCTATTTACTTTTCCATGCATGCACGGTGACAGGTGGCCTTGTCGCAATGCTCGTTTTGCCAGTTTGAGCAAACCCGGGTATGGGTATTTCTATACTGGTTTCAGTTGCAAGAAATTTTGTTAGATATTTTCCCTTTTTTTTATTTGGTGTTAATATTTGGTAGTTCCCCTAAGATAAACACATAATAAGATATTTAACTGTTCAACTGAATTCCTTTATAATGAACGGATTGTCTGTTCATATTTGTGCTACTGGTATATTTAAGTGAAGCGGAACCCTATGCAAATTAAGGTGGATAATAGTACCTAAACTCAAATAAAAGATATTACTGCTTCAGTTACGATTTTGTCCCGCATGAGTGCTCTTAAAATCCATTGGCACCTTTCTTTTAATGTGTTAATGTTTGTAAAGTAAATGGCGTTTCTAATACATATTGTGCTTATTGAACTTTTCGCGTAAATTGATACCTGTAAGTACAAATACTGCATTAATAAAAGTACTACTTACGATTTACGACTGTATTGTCTATTGCCTATGTTCTGTGACGTTTAATATAAATGTTAAACTTATTAATATAAGATTTATAACAACTATTGCGAGTCTCGAAGTGTCAAATAGAGCGAAGTTGTTGTAATTACGTGCTGAAAATCCTATTTTACATTGGTTTACTGAGATCGAAGCTCAAAAGACAGTCGTACCTATTGTTTCAATAAGTCGAATACTAATGAATTTCTAATTGTGTTAAACATTTACACTTTGCCATCACTAGATTTAGGTATTCAAGCACATAGAGAAACGCGACAAAAAAAGGAATCGTGCAGGTTTGAACAGAATGGAAATTCGGAAATTTATTCAACACGCTCGCCTTGCTCACTGCAAGAGGTCAATAAGCTATTTTCGGACATTATCCTATATTCCCTTTTTTTTTTTTTTAAATTTATATGAGTTTGACCAATATATTATGTACTATGCTTCGTAATATGGCATAAGTGGATGGATTTAAATAACTTCAGCTTCTGACCTTGAATGCACTCTCTACTAGACAAGGTATTTAACAAATTAATAATTCACCGTTTTAATATGTACGCACTGGCGTAAAACAGGCAATAGATAATTATTAAACCTGAATTTAAATCGCCAGCATTAATAATTGATGATCTATTTAGCAGGAAAACAAAAATATTCGCATGCACCAGGAACGCAATACGACTTCAGTCGTTCTAATAACAATGTATGCACTCCTTAACAGACGCTGTTAACAAATTCACTTACCAACCAACCAACTATCGTAATATACATTTACGCAAATCGTCATCGGGCCAACGTACTTTTGCCCCCGCCATTTCTGTCGATAAATAAGAGTGTAAATGCTGCGCACTGTATTTCGCCTTGACCGAATGGATAGCCATAGCACAGCTTCAGATACTTTTGCTCATAGTTCAGCTTCAGATATTTTATGAAGCGAACCACCTGTTCGAACACCGAACAAATGTAATAGATCAACATGTAAGCCGAAGAGTAAGTACCTACCTTATAACGACAGCGCGAGTACATCGCGAGCCAGAGTCACTTTGGCCAAACTTTGCTTAGCTAATTGATAGTTAATATGCTCGTTAAATGACGTGCGAGCGGAGTGTAAGTCCTCACTTTATTTATACATGATAATCATTTGGGTTTGGTATCAGTGTGTTTTGGGCCCGAACAGCCATCGGTTGAGTGTCGATTTTCAGTTTCAGTAAGTCTCAGTGTCAGTAGAGTGGTTGAAGTTCTATCTACTAAGCGGTGTGTTGTGTTACCCCCAAGCCCAAAGACTTTTTTTTATTTGTTGGATAAATCAAGTGAATAAAGATAAATAATTTGCTGGAAGAACATAAAATAAAGTGCGATTTGTTGGGCAGTAGTGGATTAACTTTGAAAATGTAAGTTATACTGGCAGTTATATTATTTTTTTTAACATAATATTTAGTTCAATTTGGAGTGCAGTGCAAATTGTGGTTTAAGTTCTGGCAGGCTTACAAGTTTATAATTTTCTTCCAATTCTCGGTTGGTTCAAAAGTTTGAACTGCCATCATGTAAATTTGACAAAAAAATTAATTTCATGTTCTAGTATGAAAATGTCGAAAAGACGATAGTTTAAAATAAAAATCGCAACTTGGCAATGAACTTTCCTATATGGAGGTTAATAGGTTTGAGTTGAAGCTTCGTCATGTTTCTACAAGAAAAAGAAACAGAAAAATTGTAATTTATGCAAACACAACTGGCCATTTTATTAGTGTTTTTGTTTTTAATCATTTGGTATTCGGTTCCGAATTGCTTGCTAATTTTTTGGATCGTTACTTTGGTCGTGGCATCATTTTCAGTGACCTTGACTCTTTAAAGAAAGAAATTCAGTTCCAATCAGGTGTTCGGACTACCATGTGATGAACCAGTGGTTGGTTCTAGGTGTAGGTAGATTTATTTCTTCCTCAAATAACCTTTTGGGAAAAAATAAATAAATAAAATAAGTCATTAAAATGGGGCACAAAACTTAACCTAACACCAAGCTTGACCTAATGATCAGTCATCTTTTTTTTTTTAATAAAATAGTTATTTCTTGCACGTCCTATAACCTTTAATAACGCTTTTTAAAAATATATACTTTTTAAACTGTATCGGATTTGTATAGTCAAAGTTTTAGAGTAATAGCCAAGATAGAGATATAATCTCATGGAGGCGGATGCGGACACTTGCTATGAGAAAAATTAAAAAAACATTTTACACAATGGAAATGGTCCCCAACAAGCGCTGCAAGTTATATTGAAACCATCTTCCTCGCTGGTTTTGTATGAAATAGACATTACGTAGGAGTCACTAGAAAGTCAATAAGGGACCCTAAACTTGTATGTTAATTGTGGTATACTAAAGTTTGTGATTTTCAATTTATATTTATATTATATTTATAAAATCACAAAAAAAAAAACGTTTTATAGCAAATAGCTATTTCGCTATTGGTGAGGTCGTAAAATTTAACTTAAATAATATAAATGAATATGAGCAAAACAAATGATATAAATTGGATCCGCGATTAAAATTGTTTTTTTTTTGTAAGGCCTACTGACTTCCTTATTCGCACATCAGCATCGATAAATTTAACAAATGTCGTTTTCAATTGGTTTCACTCGGGGATCCACTCATTCTGTGATCCAATGGAACAACAAAAGTGCTTCTGATTGAACCCACAAAAGTATTGGTGAAATGCCAAAAAATAATCTACGGCGGCTGTCAGCTGACTTGTATAAAATACATAAATTACATTTGTGTGAGTGCTTCTTGAGTGGATTCTGACTTCACATCGAGAAGCGGATTTCTCTTCTCAGAATCACCAGAAGAGTATTTTTTGTGCCAATGGAACGGTTTCAGAAGGGATTTTTTCGATTCCGGACGGTCGCGGACGCTTCTTTTTGCCCAATGGAAAACGACAAAAGTAAGCTGAGCACAGAATAGAACAGAAAGGCTTAGTTGGACATGAAATAAAAAAATGTTAATAAGACTTTACAACGTTTATAATAGAAGTCATATTAACAGTCAAAAATAACGAAACAGGCAGACTGAACACACCCATATGGCTTTTCCGACATTAGAACTGCATTTAAGAAGTCATATAAATAAATATAAAATGTCCTATCTACGCCTTCGTCACACCAGTGCGACCAACCAACACAAACTAAAATCGCAATGATCTGTCAATGGACTCAAATCATTACAAATTCAAATGGAAAGTCGTATATGCATTTTATTATATTATTGTGTAGCATTTAAAGCGTTTGCTCATACAACTCTTAACGAGTTAAGTTCTATACTTAAATACTTATGGGCTACTTTTTGTAGGGCATAAACTGTCACATAAGAGTTTATGTGGCACTTAATTCGCTATGAGTCGTATCAGTAAACGGCCCTAAGAGCTTAAAATCATGTTTACTGAGGCACACTATTAGATACAAGTTCAATGCGGTGTCGTAAACTATACAATATATCATATTTGTATAGTAATTAGTATTGTGTGAAAATTAATCAAAAAAAAAAAAAACATTTCTATTTTAAAGCTTTGTTTTGAGCAAGCCCATTTGATATGTTTTTAATGTAGTATGAATATTTGCTTAATGGTTAACCCAAGTGGGATTATGTGGGCTTAAGCCAGTGAACGAAAACCTACGTAATTTCAATCATACACTTGAAACATACACATCTTCTTTTATATCACGACTGATTCAAAATATCAGCAGTTCTAGATATACTCGTATATTGGCTTATATAAAATTACTTTTATTCAATCCCATTGGTTGCCCCTTTATACTGGTGCCATAAACATTAGTTTAAAATTTTATGTTGTTGCTTTTTTTAATGCTGTCAATTGCTTAGGTAGCCTACACTGTCAAATTTGCAGAACTTGGCTAACGTCAGACTGTAAACGAATATTTTACATAACTTTTCTGACAGTGGCAGTACACAAATCAAACATCATCAATCCATTTGAATGCAACGAACTTTCCAATCCATTGTGTACCTCCTATTGTTTTTTGCACATGAAACCACACATTATCCTACATAGTAATCTAATCAATTCAATGCCTTTTTCTTTTTCAATTTTGTCAAATTATTTCGGTTTCTAACTTTATTTGGCAAAAAAGATGTGTCCAAACACTTTTGTGGCATAAAGGTGACAGTCTCAAAAATTGTATTGGTACATTGTGTATTGTAAATGGGTCTACTTCTGCTACTGGAAATTGTCACCCAAATTTGAAAAATTCTAGTCAAACAACGTTCAAAAAGATGACAAATTCGCTTGTATGGAAACGCTTGCACATACCTATAAGACTAAAAAAATGTCTCTGAGTGGCTTCTCTATTAGCTGTCAAATACCCTATCTAATTGTGGAACAGTTTTATTATATCAAATGGATACAACTACGAACAATATATGAAATTGTTCGTTAGATCTTTCCAAGGAAAAATGTCCTTGGATGTCAAAATGTCAGACGTGGTCATTATTTGACTTTTTTTTTTTTTCAATATTTGTCTGTTGAACCAAAGTTTCGTCATCAGTTGGGATGAGTGGCTTATCTTAAAATAAGTAAAGTGACATTTGTTCAGTTTATTATTGTCATTGAGGCCGCAATCGTAAAATACATAGTTAAGTACCCAGTGCGCATGTGCGATTATACTGAAATTGATTGTTATGGCCAAAAGTGGGATAAGTGGCAATTTCAAGTACTTCACTGAACTGAAGCTGATTTTTGTACTTTGTGACACTTGTTTTAGCCCACGTTTTCCTTTTCCTAATACGGTCCTCCCAACAACGCTTCTCGTTTTAGTCGCTTGAAAAAAAAATACAAAATTTGCCTTGCATTCATCACAAAACGAAAATAAAAACTAAAGATCCCAACCCGTATTAATAAACAAATGTGAACAAGTTACTAAGCAGGGAGATGTCAGTTACCGTAGGTACCTACACAAATTTGACGTAACTGCTGTATATCCTGTTGATAACTTTTACACTGCCTTCATTATTACGAGGGTCAGATTGTTGGAAGAAATTAAGCATTTATGGCCAAATTGCCTAGTTTTAGAGGGTCGAAATTGTAAAAAGTCAGTCTCTTTATTTCATTTGACAGATTAGGTAAACTTACCAACTGAACTTTATAGTTTATTCGTACAATTATATAAATGTGTATGACAGAGAAAAATCATTTGCAGGAGAACGAAAAAGATGGGTAGGCATGAAATTTCCCCTTCATTAGTGCAATTTTAAGCTTAGTACGCTACTCGAGCTAAATATTCGCTCCCATACAAAATTCTGTCCAAAATTTAGCTGAACTAAACTTAAGCGAACCCATTTAGCTGAGTGGTACGCAGATCGAGCTAAATAATCAAACTTTTGTTTCAGATTGTACTTCATGTGATTGTCAAAATTTAGAGTGCCCAGTTAATGGGTCAGCACATTTTCTCAAGTTAAATTGCGACAGATCGCTGTGTATTTGTTATTCTATTGTAAACTTTTTGAATTATTACATGTACGAGAAGTACCTAGAATCAGAAATAGTTGAAATAAGAGAGAATTACATTTTTGACGGAAGTTTTTTCAGAAAACAACTTAACCACGGCGTACTCTCTGTCAAAATTTAGCTAGGACCTTAGCTGATGTTTGGAGAGAAAAGTTGGAGACCAGATAAAATTTAGTCTATCTCGATCAGCGTACTACTCTTTAGTGTCAAAAAATGTACAATGCCTTGCGGACGCTGCTTGACGTTCACTGTCCCCTTGGCCTTTTCTAATAATCAAATGCTTGACGTCACATGGCCAGTTTTACACACATTTGCATTCTAAACTTTTATTGCATTGGTAAATTTTTTCTGCGCTTACACCTCGTACACCTAACAAATGCACTTGACTCAAATAAGGAAACGAATGCCAATTTGTGTAATTTTGAATTGAATTATACAATTATTCTACCGGAATATTTCCCAATCACACTACGAGGCTAAAATACACAAAAATGAGCAACAATTCCATATGGACATAAAAGGGCACAACTACAATAAAATTCCGAACTCAGCTTATTGTCAACAACTCGCTTATGAGTCGACTATAATCAAAATTCATTATTCATAGAATATTGATAGCTAAGCGATATTTTTTTTTATTCGTCGCACCAGCAGCTGTTATATAATAGTTCTTAAATATATATTAATAAGGTTTCCGGGTCAACAGTGAACAAAGTACACAAGCAAATAAATATAATTGTGCCTCTATATTCGCTAAACCCAATCTTGACCAGGGTGTGCAGATTTATGTATAAGTCAATGATGGGTACGTGTATAATGGCAAATAGTTTGTTCAATCTGGAACAAGAAAATATCAAGTGAAAGTTGTCTCAAATATATAGTGTGGGTTGTTATGAAATTTTGTCTATACCGACTTTTGACATTGTGGAATTTGATTTCAATTTTGACGCCTCATAACGATAGGTTGGAATATTCCAGACTCATTAACAGTATTTGCCTAGTCAATTCGAAATGTTTACCATTGCGTGTGGAATTTTAATTATTTTTTTTTTGTCGAAAAATCACACTTCCTCTGACTAGCTTGCAAATATTACCCATTGTAATTAGTTTTTCCGGAACGCAAATCGTTGAATTGTAATTAAATTGACAGGCCAATGCGTTCACAGGTAGTTAGTCTTCAATTATGTGTGCAAATGACTTAAGAACAACTGCGAGTCTACCTGGTGGTTTGAATGTGTTTAAGAATCATTAAGGCAAAGAACATGCCACCACGGGAATATTATTTTTGGGGACAAACCGAAAATGACAATTGAATTGTAGTGACGAGCGTGACTAACGTCACATAGCCATTTCAATTGAATTACTGACGTCGACAAAGAAACGGCAGGCACCATCACTGTTTAATAATTATGGTCGAAAATATTTGCATTGGCAGTGTTTAGGCACTATCTGGGGGTCAGTCGATTCTATTTATAGTAAAGATCATGATAGAGGCGTCAAACTCGTCTTTGTCTTCTGAATAGAAAGGTGGAAGTAGGTGCGTTTTTTGTTTTTTTCTTAAATAGTATCTACCTGAATTAAGGTGTTAATTGGGCTAATAAAATTGAATAACTCCACTTGATCGCGTATAGTCTTGAGAACTCGGTTTGAGCTATTAGCAGAATGACCTCCTGAAAATACTAATTAAGCAGAGGAAGTCCAACTCAAATGCATGTAGTCATAAATTCTCAGATCGTTTTAAGTACAATTCAGTATTGGCCTTGTTTGTTTGCCGGATATTGGTGGCATTGGATTAACTTGAAACAAAAAATGTGTACCGCAGCAGCACTTGCTGATGTAAATATATATAAAGACTGTCCGATTCATCTTTAGATGATCACGATATCTTCAATGACTTGAATCTTAAAAGGTGTTTGAGGGACTCTTTCAGTAACCTTTTTATCATCTCTTGAAATGGGGTAGTCTATGGATAATAGAGAGGTTTATTGTTCTTCCTTGACAATATCTATTTATTCAAAAATACCAAATGGTTGCCAATGTTCTTAGTATAAATCAGAGAGCAATCAGACTGAGCCCCCAACTCGCAATCCTCTTGCCGCTGGCCCCTCAATTTTTTTTTCAAATACGCCATTTTGTTTTCCAGTTTGTGTTCTTTCAATTAAGAATCCGTGTGACATGCAAAAACATACAAAAATAAACCTCGGCAACCTTGGGGAAATGTGATAGAGTTCGGGAATACCACATTTTTACATTACTGAATGCTATAGGTTAGTTATTATACATTGTTAAAAGGCGAATAATTTGATTTATTTGGTTAATTAAACTATAAACGAGATATTCCATATACCAGAAACTTATTATGACAAACATGGTTGCGTATTTTCCCCTTTTGAATATCATTGACTTTGATTTCTTGTGTAAATTTTTCTTAGATAATTGAGGAAAATTTGCTCAAAATGATTTTATTTTCCTTCAACTAATCTACATCGTTCATTTTCGTATATATTTTAAGCAAATGTACACTTATTCCTTAAAAAAGTACTATCCACACGTAACGAATAATTTCAAATTTAACGGATAAAATTCTATGAACACTGTCAGCAACTTTGCCCACAGCGGAATGGCATATGTAAGGTGTGAGTGTGTTGGTGAGCCGGAATTTTTGAAGTTACGTGACATTATTTTGTCGATACGAATTTCTATGTAACTTGTAGGCAAATAACGGGAAATCGGCCGAAGTTGGTGGTCTCAGTATTGTCTCTGGTATAAATAAAACATCTGCAAACCATCGATATTGGGTGAACTGCTGTGTTATTAAACTCCAGTCAATTAAACGAAATGCACACATCTTTCCTATGTATAAAATAAAAAAAAGACTCAAAACAGAACAAAGTTTATAAAATTATAAGCCATCACCTAAAATCAATAACAAATATTTTCCGCTCTTTAAAAGAACGTCACTATTGATAAGCCGACCTCTAATATTCTCTAAAATAATTGCACAACAATAATGCAATAATTTGTCTAACTAAGAGGAAATCCATGGTTTGACAATCGGTAGAAATGCGGGTTAATTGATTCGTTTTTCATGCGAGCTGGCCAACTTTTATACACTGTGTAAGTAATTTACTCGACTATGCGTTGATGAGTTTTTACTGAGGGATCGGACAACAATTTGACAGTTGACGGAATGACGTCTACTACATTTACGAATAGAGATGGCCGCAATGTACTTGTTAATTTCATACATTCATGAAATTGATTACATCTGCTTGATAATTGTAGTAAAAGTATTAGGTTCGTTTGACGTGGGCCCTAGTGCACACTAGTGCGCACTGGGTTAACCGTAATGCAATCGAGATAGCCCTGGAACTGAAAACCTGTGTTTGACATAACTGCTAGGGCACCCTAGTTGCGCCCTGAACTGACCCCAGTTAATTTGTCAGGGCAAGAATTCAATGCTGAGTTTGCTGTCATTTCGCTTGATGTTACTCATTTTCAAACTCATCATCTATGTTCCGAACGCTTTTATCAACTAATTGCATTACGGCAAACTCAATTCACTTACTTTTAACAATAATCGAAAATAAAATGTTACCAAAAGATAAATATTTGCCAATGTCAAAAACTGGCAACATTTTGCGTTCGATACAGAAGCCGAATGTTCAGGGTTATGCAGGGTTTTTGCCAAGCTGTCACTTCTCAGTGCGCACTAGTTCTGCCACGTCAAACGAACCTATTGATAGCAGGCGAAATGTTTCTTCTGTCAAAATGCATCTCAGCTGTCACTTAAATATCGTAAAATTCCAAATAATGTCTGTTTTCTTCCAGAACTCATATAAAATCACGTGTTTCCTATTTGTGTACGATAGAAACAAAAGCAAATGCTGATTTGTGTACTAGAGTAAAAGCACCGTTGCAATTTTTCAGCACGTGTAACATTCAGCTAACAACAGTCACACAAGTGTTATGTACCTGCTTAGAGAGTTAGAGTGCTTTAAACTTAAAACCAGCTTCTAAATTAAGTCAAACACTTGTCAAAGTTCCATTGCGCACTTTTCATTCAACAATTGGCAAAAGTACACTTACGCGACTCTACCTATATTTCAAATAATAGATAAGATAAGCAACTTCGAACAGACCTCAGTTAATTGACCAACATTTTGGCATACAGTTGTTGATTTCTAATCCGACGATGTGCGTCCAAAGTTTTCAAAATAAGTGTACATCTTTAAAACTAGATTTGCCAACAGAATGCAAAATTAACCTTTAGCTCAAATTTGCTATTCCAGGCGCGTAAGCAAAAGTAAACTCGCTAACATGACCACATTTCCCTAAGAACTGGCAAAGGTCTATGTAAATCCCAAAAGCATGTGTGCTGCGGTCATCGCGCCGAATATGTGGTCTCTTCAAATAATGTCAAACGCAAAACATATCTGCGACACACAGTCCAAGTCCAACCCATATTCTGGTCACGTTTCAATACGTCAATGGCAGTATTTGGGGTAAAATTCCCATAATGGACAAGTGTTTGGATTAGTCACACATTTAAACCGCTTGAGAAACATCAATAACAATACATGGTTACTAAGTTGCCTGGTAATTATTATCAAAGGTTTTAACATTTCAAGTTGCACATCGTTTAGACACTGAGTCTTGGATACCAAAGGTAAAGATTAACAAATTGAATCTACAACTTGTCGCTTGAGTATGTAAAGAATTTGAACTTTTTGCCGCCATGTATTCGGTATGTACCTATATCGCGAATTGGAAATGCTGTAAAGATTGTTTTCCTAAGGTGACGCTGCTTCGGCGCCAAGTGGAAATGTAGTCATATAAAACAATTTGGCTGTCTCTGTTTCCCTTTTTTTGCAATCGGTTTTATTTTCTATTGTTGACTTGTTGGTATCATATGTTACAAGGTGATGGGAGCAATTAGTTGACAGCTATTTTGTTTCTCTGGAAATTTCTGAAATTAGATAATGGATGTGTTTGCAGCTTAAGGCCACAATCAGTGATTGACTGGGTTACAATTGCATTGCAGGGCTTCCTATTTGCAGTTGCTGTAGAAGGCGAGTCAAACGCGACACCATTCACTCTTAAAATATTACAGAAAAAAGGATTTGACGTTTAGTGTTTTTACTGCCTCAATTTATTGGGTTATGTTCGGTTGAGCGGGGTTGCGAGATCGTCACAAAAGTCCAGGCACCAAAATATTTTTATTTTGAATGACTGTCATATGAAGTTCCACTGAGTAGGAATTTCTTGACTAGATTTCTCAACATTTCGTAGATATCATGTATCCTACTCAATCGACGAGAAAAAAGGAAAAAAAAGTGTTAATATTCTGAGGGTAGTGTGTGAATGAATAAATCAAAAATTATGTTGGCTTAAGCTAGTTTTAAAATTGGTCAAAAATCGATCTATAGGTTCAGTTTAAGCTATCAATGCTATAGCTAGTCACGATTACGACATACAATTTAAATCCAATCGCACATTCGCTTAAGCTGGATTACTAACATGCAATTCTATTACTGTCACCGCTATTTTCGTGGAACAGAGATTTGAATGTACCCAATAAATGTACAAAAGCAGTAGTTGCTCAAATGTATAAATCACGGACCTCAAATTTCAGCTTAGTTTAAACAACTCACAAGGTTAGTAGCGTTTTCTAAGCCGCCAGTTATAAAGAACGCGGAATAGTTTCAAAACAGATGAAAATCAATTCAAAAATACATACCTACTGCGCACAATTCTTCACCTATTTATTCATTCTATCCTCCAACTACAATGCTGTTCTATAGAGCGTTATTTACCCAAAGGCTCTTCGTGTTGTTTTAGCATTTTTAGACAACTATAATTAAAGAAAATTATTCTCTAAATATCATTGTTATTAGAATACAATACAGGGAAAAAATTAACACAAACTTTCGATACAATGCTGCCATTTGTGTGGATTTTAAATTTATCTTGTGTGAAAATAAAAACTACGTCGTCAAAAGTTAAGTCCTTGACTAGATTTTTTGTGACTAGATTTCTCCTGAACGCCAAACTAGATTTGTCGTTAGTTAAAATGCAAACTTAACGAACAAAAACCGGCAACCAACTTTAAACCTCAAGACAAGTAAAGATGGTGCTTATTACAAAAAAGATTTTGTGTGGAAGTGGAAGTAATAAAACAGCTACGCGAGTGCAATTATAGCAATTATTTTCAAGAGGAGAAAGTGATCTCTATTTTGTTGAACTCGTACAGCTTCCAAAAATTTATATCTACAAGAACAATTATCAAAATTCCGTTCGTCTGTATAATTGCTTCTGCAATATAAAAAGCCAGCTTCCACATAAAAATCGTTGAAACTAAAGTTCGCAGCAGTTACCGACTGCAATTTGACAGTACACATACGTATGCTCACCTTGATTTGTGCAGGTAGCTGCATTCCCAAAGAGTCGATGTTATGCAATAGATACTCGTACTACATGCAATGAACGAACCATGTACGTATCAAACACATATTCTGTTCGCATCCCCAATTTGAGTCGTATGATATAACCTCAAATACAAATACCATCTTGTGTTACCACCCTGCTATGAAATACAAAAAAAAAAAAATAAACTAAACATGCCGAAGAACAATCCGACACACTCTGCGGCAGCGCTATAACGTGCCTTCAAAGTGAACAAGTTTTGCAACGAGATTGAATAAATTTTCCGAAGCAAATTAAGCGTTAGCAGGTTTGGCTTTGAAGTTCAGCCAAGATTCTTTCCACTATAGGTAAGTCAGGCTATTAAGCGTAGTCACAAGAATAGAACGCATTTCAGCAATTCTCCAATAGAAGTCAAGGTGTTCATCTCTTCTCTAGTATTGTATTGGATATCGATACCGTATGTGAGAGTGTGCTTGTTCTGCATGAGATCTACTGTGGTTAGTTGCATGGTGTTTAAGTCGTTTCAATGCCTCCTGGCTCAGCGTGGAAATAAATTTGTTTTAATTGGAATTTTGCTATTATTTTTTATATATGTATTTCCTTTTTGTTTAAGCTTTTAAGCTTTGTCAAAATTCAGCGTGCGCATTTTATGGGTCGGCCGGCACATTTTCTCAAGCTAAATGTTAACAGATAGTTGTGGTTTGGTTTTTTGTTGCGTTTTTGTATTGCGGTGGAGTAAGCAAGGATGTGTATTTTGAAAAGACGACGAGAAGTACAGGGTTATTCATTTCGTGGTTTCAAGTTGCTAGCGTTAGCATTTGACACTTGTCAAACTCAGCTGTAATTTGAAGTGTCATAATATAAGTTGAATGTTTGCCATTTACGATAGTGGATCGTTTAACAATCGCACAACGTGTTAAAATTATTAAAACTTACTACAAGACGGGGCACGTCTTCGCCACCAATATTATGCGATTTGACACCGCTAGATTTTTTTTCTGTGGGACTAAGCTAAATGACCAAGATTACGCGAATAATACCCGAACTATAGACGCATTTAAAATCCATATTACTCAAGTTAGAGATACCGCCCGAAATGTGCAAAAAAAAGTGGTTAAAAATTACATCAAAGGAATCGCATGCTGCGAATCTTCCCGAGGTGGCCATTTGAGTGATATTGTACTTCACACCAGAGACAAATGATACTGAGACCCCCAACTCACAATCCTCTTGCCGCTGGTCCCCTCAGTTTCGCCTTTTGTTTTCCTGTCGGTGTTGTGTCAATAAAGAATCCGTGTGACATGCAAAAACATACAAAAAATACAAAAATAAATGCTGCCAACCTCGACAAACGTGGGGAAATGTGCTAGAATTCGGGAATACCACCTTTTCACATTACTGAATGCCATTGGTTAGTAATTATATATTGTTAAAAGGCGAATAATTTGATTTCTTTGGTTAATGAAACTAGCTAAATGAGATGTTCTATATACTAAAAACTTATTATGACAAACATGGTTGCGTATTTAGCGCTTTTGACAATCATTAACTTCGATTTCATGCGTAAATTTTTCTTAGAAAACTGAAGAAAATTTGCTCAATATATTTCTATTTTACTTCAAACAATCTGCATTGTTCATTTTTCATATTTATTTTAAGCAAATCTACACTTATTCCTTAAAAAAATTATAATGCACACGTAACGAATAATTTCAAATTTAACGGATAAAATTCTATGAACGCTGTCAGCAACTTTGCCCACAGCGGAAGTGGCATATGCAAGGTGCGAGTGTGTTGGTGAGCCGGAATTTTTGAAGCTACGTGACATTTGTCAATACGAATTTCTATGTAACAATACAAGCGCACTTAGCATTTGCCACCCCATAAAAATATAGCTTGTAGGCTAAGTAACGGGAAATCGGTCGGAGTTGGTGGTCTCAGTATTGTCTCTGCTTCACACTTAATGGCAAAATCCAAACTGAAATAAAATTTTCAACAAAAATGTATCGCCATGTGTGTGCTTTATTAAGCTTTTCTTTAGAAACCGAAAAATGAATCACCCACCCGGAAATGGTTGAAATCAGAGGGAGTTGAATTTTTGATGCAAGTTATTTTTAAAGAACACCCGGTTTCTGTGACAATTATCCATCGCGTGCGCTATGTCCAAATTAAGCTAAGATTTTTGTTTTTGTTTGGAGAAAAAAGTTGGGGATCAGACAAAATTTAGTTTAGCTTGAGCAACGTGTGACTGTGTATGCGGCATTCCATGGGGGTGTGTTTTACTCCAGGGTTGACAGTCCTACGGTTATGACGGGAAGTCCAAGTCCGGTCGTTTTTCCCTCAGCCACTTGAGTTGGTTTTAATATTAGCGAATGTCAGGTACCTACAATTTGATGCCGCGTTCAGTCGGCGTTTCCATGACAGTTATGAACTCGAATGTTTGTCAAATGTTCGCGCCGGATTGCCCTGTGGCAAAAGCCTTAACCTCGTTAGCCCGTCACACTAACCTTTAATTTAAATTGTAATTAAGAATTATGTGCATATCTGAGACGCACATAGTCATTCATAAATAAACTTAAAAAAAGAGTTAAAACAAAAACACAATAAGCGAAAATATAGTGAAGAACTTAGTCAAAAACGATCATATTTTAATTGCCTTGTTAGCAACTCAATAACTTTGTTTTTTTTTCATACTTTATATTGCTTGTGACAAAATAATACACATGGTAATTTATCTACGGAATTTCATCTTTCATTTAGTAGATTTTTCAAAAAAATCAGGGTTGAAATAACGCCGTAATCGGTACAACAAAAACGAACCCTGTAGCCAATTACGAAGCTTTCGCTTACCTTTGTCGCATGCCATTCTGTCCGTTGTTTTAGTAAAGTCCGAGCTCATTTATATTTAAAAAAAAACGAACGCCCTCTCTCGTGAGGAGGATGTAATGATTATTAAATGTCTGTACATCTGTTTTATATTAAAAGTGTTACCAAAGCCAAAGTCTAGCAAAGATATTAAACCCATTTTAAGACAGCAACTAATTTGAAAGACATAACCCTTGAGCATTTTTTTAACATGAATCAAATCAACCAACTTCTTGACCTTCCGTCCAAGATAGAAAATATTATTTGTTGTTAGGACAAATTTTCATCGATATTATTGGAGAAAAACCTTTGTTTTCCAATCGTTACCAAAACTAGACACAAATTATACAGGGTGTGCCAAAAAGAATTTTCTTTTGAAAAATGCAATAAAATGAACAAAATTAATTTTTTTCTACGTATTATGGCTTTATTAGTAAGATCAAAGATTGCTATTAATTATGGAACACAACGTCGTTAAAGTGGCTGCTTCGGCAGTAGCGCATTCGGTCACTCCATTTTACAAGACCTTGTTGATGGTTTCGGGCTGCTTCTGGATGATATTAGTCTTAAGTGCTTGAATCGTTTCCGGATTGTTGGCATAACATCGCTCCTTCAGGGTTCCCAACAAAAGAGATCCAAAGGGGTCAAATTGCAGCTCCTAGGCGGCCAATTGACATCGCCAAGACGGCTTATAACAAGATTTGGGAATTTGATGCGCAAAAGATCGATTGTGGCATGGGCTGTGTGTCATGGCGCGACATCCTGCAAGAACCAGAGGTCGTCCAAATACATGTCTTCAATTTCAGTAAAAACAAAAGTCGGTTAACAAGGCTCTGTCCACCGTTGACCGAAATCTTGTTCCCAGTCTCATTTTCGAAGACAAATGGTCCAATTATACCACCACTCCACAATCCGCACCACACAATTGCTCTCTGTGGATGCATTGGCGTACGATGACGGGGACCATGAGTGTTGTCCACTAGCATACCAGGCTCATGAACTTCATGCTTCATTTTGGCCAAAACTTCTTTTCAAAAAACCACTGTTTGGGCTACACAGCACTCACTTTGGAAATAAGTTTTCAATATTTCCCAACGTTTTTCAAACGTAAAGCGACCCATTTCGTCGCTGACTTTCTGTCCAGATTTTGAGCGGGAATCAGCTGTTAGTGTCAAAATAACCTATGATTTAAAAAGAAACCTTTACAAACTTTTTCACATGATTTTGCATGATTATGCAAAACCCCAATTATAACGAATGCGGAAAGCCCAAATATCCCTTCGTTCGCAGCAATTTATGCAAAATTCTCAATAAATATTCTGATCACAGGCATCTTGTAACTACCTCATCCATTTCATTTATGGTAATTTAAATGATTTTCCCATTCATAAATACAGTTGATTATTCCCATCGTTTGAAAACGAACCACATATGAGCAAGCACACACCGTATAGCAAACACTGACCATGAATTAGAATACGTTCTCTCGATACTGAAAACAAACTACGGATAGCAATAATTGAAAATGCATCATTACACCAAAAATTAAGTCACCTGTTTTAAGTTATAGTATTACTTACGGTGACGTGACCCAGTAACGCGTCAATCAGACGCACCAAATAGATGAATGCTTTTAGCCCCATTCAGTGGCAACTTTGTGTTCTAAATGCAAGCCACATTAAACTATCCAACAGCCATAAGTATCGGCCGTATTTGAATTAATTAAAAAAATATATCGAAAACGAATTTGGTTCGCCCGAGTTATGTATGGACACGATTAGTATCCGTCATCGTCTCAACGCCATAAGAGGCGAATTCGAGCTCGCTGATAGAATTTCAAAAGTGAAATGAGAATCAAACTGTCTTCTTCCGTATAATATGCATACGATTTCATATATACATACACACGTGCAAGTTGATTTGCGAGCGGCATGTGCAGATAGCATAATTTGCCTGTCAAAGAACTACTCGTATAAGCATCACATGAGTATTCAGAGACAAGATGTTTGATTTGACACTGATTTAAGTGAGAATAAATGTTGAACCAGCTAAATTTTTCGGTGAAAAACCAGTTCTTTCTATTTTTGATATGGAACTCATCGAGATAAGCGTGCCGACGACAGTAGTTATCTAACTTTATTTTCAAAGAATCTTTAAATTTTATTGACTGCCGGCGACTGTTTGTCTATTTTGAATAAGGCACAGGTTATAAAAAAATGTCTTCCTCTATCGGAACTTTGTCACTTAATTCATAAATGAATGTTTAGCGATGATGAGGTTCTGTGGCTGATTTTTAAGAGGACTGGTGGGTTTAAACTAGACGAACAAAGCTTTGTAAGTTCGAAATGGGTCATAAGCTGTTGATTCCTTCCCCGTTCCACTTAAAAAATAAAAATACATATTCACACAAACAATTGATTGATCTTCGTCAGGAATAGGTTTAAACACTATACTGCATGAAATTTATTATTTATATTATATTCACAGTTGGATGGTGAAATGTCGCGAATAAAAGAAAGGCTATATTTTATCGCTATACAAAAGCGAAGAGCAAATAGAATATTTATGAGCTCGGTACTGGGTATGGCAAGTGCGTCCAACCTGCATCAAACTTTTTAACAATTGGCTATATTCGCAGGCCTATGGAAAATCAATTTTTTAAATTTAACTTCTACCATATAACGATTCTAATTTTAAAGGCGTAAGATACGTGTAACATGCAGTCAGCAAAATATCCTACAGAACCAGTAGTTATGTATTCGCTTAATTTAAAATAACAAGTTGAAAATTTAGCAAATAATTCTTTTATTCGCTACCTTCCAATTCTTAAACTTAAAATTCTTTAATAATTAAAGTGGCAACACTTTTAATACAAATACCACAGAAATAAGAAATTAAGGCAAATGCTTTTAATTTCTTAAATTTAAGCAATCGAAATGCACAGACAAATTTTCTTATTTCTTACTTCATTTGAACGAAGTATCGAATATTTGTCCTGCATACTACTGATGGATAGGCTACCTGCCTATGCATGGATGTTTTTTTTGCTATTTTGATCCAGGTACATAACTTGGTTCGTTTATGACGTATCATATTACCACACCAATATTGCAATTAATACCGGTTTGAATATTTGTAACCCTTTTTATAGCTTTCGTCTTCTTTATCGTTTGTCCAAATAAGACATTCGATATTTTTACCAAAAAAAAATAAAATAAAATATGCAAAACAATTTCTTCTCCAGATGAGTTTCATGCAAGCATACTTAATGGCTAAATGGAACGTGACCCAAAGCGTACGACGATACCGCCAAAATGTGTTCAATTTGGTACTAGGTACCATTAAACATTATGCTAGTCGATTACGTTACTTAATAAGAGAAACTACTTGTACAGTAGCATAACCTACCTATATCTACTCTTATGCAGTACGTGTTCCGTTTGCCCTTTGTCACGTTTCGTTTTGAATGTGCCGTGACAATTATTATTCGGTAATTTATAAATGGTCATCTTTGATGAACAAACACAACATGTCTATTTAAAAGACGTTTTCGAAATATGTGTAAACAACAAAATTATAACAATATATGTCACATTAGTAGGTATACTTTAGAATCATCATAGTCTAAGGTTAATGTTTGTGCTTAAATGTTGAAAATAACTCAGAGAAGACAGCATGAATCCAAAGCAATCATCTTTGGTTAATGAATGAACATTTAACTGGCCGCCGTATTTTGAAAAATACAAAAAAAAAAAATGAGAGTTGTTTCACAAGTGCCCGTGAAAGAAGCGAGTTTTATTTAATTTTTTTTTTTCAAATTGATTTAAATCATTGGCTGCATTTTTTACTGCGTCCTGAAGATACGTAGCAATTGTAATTGGGCATTTTCAAATCAGCGAGAAAGTCATGATTTTTCACCATGCAAGTCATTTCAATCACGTGAATGCAATCATTCGCAGTCATCACCAATCATTTGCATTCTTTTGAAGTCTTTTCCAATTGCCACCAATTATTTGAATTTTTTTCCATGCTTTCCAATCATTTGCACACTCTTTAAACAGTGCAAATGAAATCAGTAGAAAAATGTTAAATAACCGATTAAGGTTTTCTGCTGTTATGAGTTTTAAAATATGACTTGCGATTAAACAAAAACAAACAAATATTTTAAAAGGTATCTTATATTTTGTTTTTCTTGTCCCGCCAAAAATTTTGACACAGTTTTTTATCCATATTTTTGCCATTTTTCCTGCACTGCTCAAACCATCTGTATTTGATTTCATACAAAGTTTGTTTTTAACTGTTAATCCCTCAAAAACAATACAATTTTGTTTAATTGGCGCTGCAAGTAATCAGAATATTTAATACGTAACCGGTTGATTTGGATAGTTCTAGAGTATTTTATTTTCTAAAATTGGCAAGTAGCTTAGCTACTCGTGTATACAATGCAACACCAAATCTTTGCGCTTTCAAAGTGCTTACGGCTAAACATTTAATAAACAATTGCTTTCACGTGCTTATTCCTTTTCAGTACCAAGAGCGTACATTAAAACTTCTTCCACACAATAGATGAACTTCGATTGGATAATCAGAAAAAACCCGCCATCAATCCACACAATCGCGTGGATAATTTGTTTCTTTGAGTGCCGAAATTACCGCGCCTGAAAATTGTTACAACTTGGTTGTCTAATCTGTGTGATTCTTATTCACCTCACCAGTTTATCAGCGGCGTTCACTTAGTGACAATGTGCTGACTGATGTACGTGCTTTAGAAAAAAAGCCAATACATCTCTATACCTTTTGCAACTCTTATAAAAAAAACACATTCATAACTGAACCTGATTGACGTATTACGAATCAGTCAATCCTCTCTCCAGAAGTAACATTCCCTAGATACTTTTGAAAATAAAATGAAAATCAATATTCTGATGATTAATATGCCGGGGACTACAAGCACTCTACGTGATTAACATACAAAAGGTGTACATAAATAAATCGCCACTACTAAGTACCGTCGTTCATCACCATTGCGTTGAAATGATGACAAATGTAGCCCCAGTATTCCTTACTAGACGAACGCGATCGTACTGCACTCCACAGATTTGATCACTATTTCCGACAGACCGATTGCACGAGTCATAATTTGATGTCAGTTTGTTAACCGATTGGTGTGATTTTTGAATTTTCAGATTGAAGAACTTCTAACAGCACACCTAACAAAATGACGTCAATTCTAAGGATATTCAACGATAAAATTGCAGATCTTTCCAATGGAGTTGGTAAGTTGCACCTTCTGTTTGTTTTTTTTGTTTTTTAACTCCCTAAAACGCTCCATTCTGCAGATAAAACTATTGACGAATGGCTGCTAATGAGCTCACCCCTGCCACTACTGAGTCTGCTAACAGTCTATCTGGCATTCGTGCTGAAAGTTGGACCCGCGATGATGGCAAATCGAAAGCCGTTTAAACTGCAGAAAACTATGGTCGTCTACAATGCGTTTCAAGTGATATTTTCCTCGTGGTTGTGTTATACAGTGAGTTCTTTCTTATGTAAAATGTTCGTTGTTTCAAATTTGTTACTGTTTTAGTCGCTGAATGAAAGTAGCATCCTGTCGCATCTGCTGGCGAAAAAGTGCGAAGTAAATCGAGATAGGCGGCAAACGCTGCAACTTTATTCGGGAGCATGGTTTTATTTCTTCTCGAAGGTGATCGACTTCCTCGATACGATATTCTTTGTATTGCGCAAGAAACAAAATCAAGTTTCATTCCTACACGTATACCATCACACCGTTACTGCTCTGTTCTCGTGGGGATATTTGAAATATGCTCCAGGTAAGTTGTCCCACTTACTTGTGGGATGGGTACTTCTATAGTTTTAAATACACATTATGTGGGACAAAATAGGTACTTACGCGAATTGTGTAGAATCAAAGCTCTATGCCAATAGTTATAATTTATACCTCGCCGTTTGCGGACTTATTTGTGGCGTGCTGAAGTAACTCAAACTCATTTTATCGATCATCATACAACGTGTGTTGTCACATGACAACAAGCTTAAGTAAAGCTAAAGCTCCATGCGTGTCTAGGTGTTCAAACTTGTTAAATGCGCTTGTTCTTAAGTTGGAAATGATGTGCTTGGTTGTGCAGCGAGCTTGTACGACTTGCATACTAATTCGTAGATAAATGTGCACTAGAACGCACTGGCATTACGCATCGGATGTGCTGCAATGTTCGCGTGCTTAGTCAAGGTAGTCGGCGATGTGTCACAAAGCACATAATACGAATTATTTATCTATACACATAACGTTAATGCTCTGAGGTTATTGTGGTAAAATACCGAACGAGCGATCTCAGGTGTACCTTTTACAAGAACGAATATTATACCTTAAGAGTTTTTCCAATCTGGCGAACATCTGGCATACCTCAGATAATATATTTCTCTAGAGTAATCTCTCCAATACAGGCTTTCGAATTCATAATACATCTCCATTCCTATATATCCTTATAATAGCGAAAGTTAGCGAAGACTTAAACCTAAACCCACTACAAACAACTAAAACTTATAACTAGAACTTTAAACTAAGGAAAGTGGTAATGAAACAATAGTTTAAGGGTCCATCGCGATAAAATGTCATCAGCATATTAAGAAAAAAACATATCTTCATCTGTGTAGCAATTTTGGTGGCATTTTTAAGCAAGTGTGCCTTAGTTGCTACCAGGTAATGGTGATGATCGCTATTGACAGCTCTGAACGCCATAAAAACTCGAGGCATTCCTTTTTTCCATCGCATTGTGTTCATTACGATTTATTTTATCTTTTGGCGAAGGGCAAGTGCCAATGCGGTCAACCTACCATGTGCCGAAGTCAATTTATATTTAGCTATTTCGGAATAAGGTGCAGCGTATACTAGCACCAACAAAGATGCCCTATTTTCCTAATATTAACGTCGCAGTTGGAACATTTTTTACAAGCTAATAGAAGCATTTTTTGTCGTAGTCTTCATCGTGCATAAGAGTTTTTTTAGTTTGTGATAGGGAAAGTGGTCTTGATGAAGATTTCAACTAGGTGATCGCTTACGCGTCTAAAGGTTAAGACTTTTCGCCAAAGTCTACTTCTTGTGACGAATCGGACACCTGTAATGTGTTTCAACTTCTTATACAATTTTTATTGGGTCCATTCCACTACACCTCTTAATTGCTTGATGTCAGCTTTATAGTCCTTCAGTATCTCAATCAACTGATCGGTAGCATGCGATCTATTATGATCCTCATATTCCGCGTGAATATCCAAACGCCATGGGGAAAAACATTTTTAAACCAGAGGCAATCAGCCTGAAAGTATTTGTAATTAAATGTCAAATAAACTTGTATATTTGGTACGTCTTTGACATTTTGTGTGAGGTTATAACACCATAAAACAGATGAACAAATTTCATTGCAAAGAAGTAGTTTCAGCAGCCAAACATACATACATACTTGTTATGTCATATTATGGAGGAATTTACTCCTTGTGTTCAGCATTGATCATGGCTCCCAACACACTTCCGCTTGTTAACTAAATTCACACTAAGTGTGAATTTAAACGTTTTTTTAATACTAGATTATAGTTTTTTGTTATATGAGTGAGTGTCTCAAAATATTCCTGTCAATTCTTATTTATGTTATATTGACTTTTTCCACTATATCTTTATTCTCATAACAAACTGTTTTCCCTTCGTTTATTTTCCAGGTGAACAAGGTGTCATCATTGGTATCGTGAACTCCTTCGTTCACATCATCATGTACTTCTATTACATGGTATCAGCGATGGGACCGAAATACCAAAAATTCCTCTGGTGGAAGAAATACATCACATCCATTCAAATGGTGCAGTTTGTCCTGATCCTCGCCTACATGTTCACAGTTGCTGCCAAAGACTGCAAAATGCCAAAATCCCTCACCTTCTTCTTTGTGGCGAATGCCTCGATCTTCTTGTTCCTTTTCGGCAATTTCTACAGGAAAACCTACAACAAGAACAAGGAGGCAGATGCCACAAACACTGCCCCAGCTGTCAAGCCAAAGAATTCTCTGCTCGCCGATGGTGACCAAATGAAACGACTCATCGATGTGAATAACAACAGTACGGCACCGATAAAGGTCACCAAGGCCGATTAGATGAATTAGTTTTAAATGCACTCACACAAAAAAAAAAAAGAAAAAAGAAAACACAACACACATTAATTTCTTTTATAAATATTTTTTTTTATTGTTTTTGTACTTGTAGTTGTTTAATGTTAAGTTATAGGGTACATATAAGTGTAAATTAGGGGGCTTACTGCCGGGACAAATCCTTTGAATGTGACATAGAACTGAGTGAATGGATATTTGACCTTTCACGAGAGCAGAGAAATTTTCATTACGTTATGCATAAGTTGCTGTAATATGGTGTGATCCAAATTTTAGGCGCACACATGATGTGCCAGACGAAAGAACAAATATTCTGCTGTATTTTTGTAGAGCTCTCCATGAGAGTCTACTTAGCAAAAAGAAAAAGAAAACTGTATCCAATTGTGTTTTTTTTTTTTTTTTTCAGAAATATATATATTTTTTTTGTAGTTATACAGAACGGGCGTTTTACTATCACGGAAGAGGCGAAGCAGTTCGTTCTTGGTTTGTAAGGAGCAACTTCTGGGCTTTGTCATAAGAGGACACTTTTCATATCCAGACTTTCAGGGAGCATTATTTTGTATATGTTTTATTTCGGCAAATATAGTAGTAGAAAAATGCTTACAATTCAATTCGAGGAATCTACGGCACGCACACTTCACCCGCTCACATAGCACATTCCATTTGATGCGTGGAAAAGTAATAGGATACATCTAAGACTTCGATGCACTGTATATCAGCTTAATCTACACGAATGAGAATGACCAAAAACCCATCAGTAAAAAAAAAGAACAAAAATCGAAAAATTCCAAAAAAAATCCAGAAAATAGTAAAAAAAAAAACATTTGGCATTTTTTTTAAATGCTTTCAAGTCTTTGAAAATGCTAGAATGGCATCAGTGCTACTAACTTACAAAAAAGTACAAGTTTCGCCGAGTTTTACTTTGAAAACTGGGTTACTCTGCCCTTATTTTTTATACCTTCGCAGGAATGGCTATCGTATAAAGCCTTAACGAAGCCACGAAATTTTTGCACTTAGGTGTAACATATTGTGAGTAATCGGAAATTCATGTATTTCTGAGATAATTAGTGAGCCTCGCTAAGCCTTTTGCAATATGGTCTTAGGCCTTAACTCAAAACGCATACTTTCCATCACCATACCAGCACATTTTATATCCCGTGTGTAGGATGCTCAAAGGCTCCCCCATATGGCGCTCGATTTTCCATTGCCGGCTCTCAATCAACAAATGCAATCATCAGCATACTTGGAGTGGAGAGTCTTAGGACTTAATCCAATCTACCTACTCTTATTGGGCTGACTTTAAATAAGCATATGCATTACGGCGCCGCTGATTTTATAGAACGTCTTTAGAACTGATTTGAAAACATACGATTAAAAAGACCCAACCAAATCATGGGGCCTTACTAATAATCATTTTTAACTTCCACACTAAATATTTGGCAGGTCAGAATATGCAATTTTGTATGGAAAATTTCGTCATTGTGAGTTCGAAAAATTTAACCTGCACACTAAAAATAATTATTGGTATCGGGGATGGTCAACAACAAATCAACGTAGAGTGCCTCATGTATTTTGGAATTTCTTACGCGATAGCTGCCGGTCACTCCACACCAACAGAAGGAAATCGCATTTTGATAGCTTGTAAACGCGAAAGTACTCTTTCGGCCTGTGTCTCAATCTCATGTGCCATCACATTAACGTTGCCGATAGCACGGTTTTAAAACTGACCGAGTTTGACAAAATCCACAGGGAAATTCAGCAATGCACTTTCCATCGCTCATAAAAATTATTCCGAAAACTTGAAATTATCCACATGACTACATTAGCATGAAAAGAGTATCAAGTCCAGTAAGGTCATGAAAGCATCTCTTATTTACCCCAATACCCTAGCGAAAGTTCCAGCAAAGCTCCAACTTGTGCAGAATTTTTGGGCAACAGGACTCGGAAAACCAAAACTTAAGAAACTTTCTAAGGTTTTCGAACCACTCAGCGGGCCTCTTTTGTCTTTCTGTGACGAACTCCGTAATGTAAGCGATTTTTATACCCTCCACAGGAAGGTATATTCACTTTGTCATTACATTTGTAACGCCTAGAAGGAGTCACCGGAGGATCACATTCTGAATCGATTTAGCCATGTCTATCTGTCTGTCTGTTGAAAGCACGATAGCGTCCAAGGGATTGACATAGGCTATTGAAATTTATTTAAAGGACTTCTTTTTATCTTCGTAAGGTTGGTATTAAAAATGGGATATGTCGGTCAAGTAGTTCTGGTACCTCCCATACAAAATCAGTATTAGACCCATGTGTCTCTCTGTCTGTTGAAAACAGAATACCGTCCAAAGGAATCAACCTAAAAAAAAAAAATAAATAATTGGCGCAACAGGTCCGTATGGACCCAAGCCTAGCTTCTCACAACCATTCGTCTTGTGTGAGTTTTTATTTTTGGGACGAATGGAAGGGATCTACAATTTTATGCCGAGTCCAAACGGCCAATTGAGAAGCTCTTTCATGACAGTTATACTCTCGGATGTTTGTCAGACGTTCGCGAGAGGTGGCGCAGTGAAAAAAACCTTAAGTTGGAATTTGGGTTTTTTCTCGGGATTCGAACCTGGGACCCATCGCTTAGTAGTCCAACACACTAACCACTAAGCCACTGCGCCAACCTAGGCGAATGAAATTTGGTGAAAGGACTTACATTTATCGTCGTTAGGGTGATTTTAAAATTGGGCTATGTAGTTCTGGTACCTCCCATACAAAACCAATTTTGCATGACTTATATGCAGTGGAGGTTATCAAAGCATCGGCCAGGCCGATTATAGCACTTTTACTTGTTTAATTTAGGTACGTTTAAGATTTGATAGCAAGCAGAAGAATCTTACTTTCCGCTTATTTTGCCTCAAGAGCTGTGAGGGACTTATAGTGAAGTTTCTCACTTATTAATTTTTAACATTCACCTTACCTATATATAAAATTTCTTCAATGTGAGTTCGAAAAATTAAGCCTGGACACTAAAAGAGCAATACTGCCATTCAAGAAAAATGCCAACAAAATTTCAAATCTACGAAGGCACGATATCAAAAACTTTGTAGGCTACCTTACAGGTTTGCGATACCACCTAAACAAACTTCACATAGCCGACTCCCCGGAGTGCCGAATATGTTTTGAAGAAGACGAAACAGCTGAGCACATTATGTGTGAATGTCAAGTTCTAAGTAGAATTAGAAGGAAAGTCTTCTTCCGGAAAATACTAAGTCCAAAAGAATCCTCTGCTGGAAACGTTACCACCTACACTAGGGTGAGTGATAGAGAGAGAGATGCAGCACCTAAATACAATTTTCTGATAATCCCGGAACAATAGACCTTCTAGGTCGAAATGCCTATTTTTCGCCTTTGTGAGTCAGAAGTTTAAAAAAAAATTGGAAGCGCCAGTATGAGAAACGCCTAGTATGGGAAATATAAGTCGTGAAAAACTTTATAATATATGAAGCTGCATTCAGAATAAGCTGCTTGGCTGAGGTTACAATCAAAATAGGTAAAAGGCCAAACAAACCGTCAGTTTAGAAGACTCGTCTATTTAGAAATCTTGGCCTTTAAATATGTCGTGTTTATCTTCAAAAACAAAGCTAGAAATTTTGAAATATGCGCTATAGTCTGCTCATTTACTGCGGTCATTTATAATGCACCATTGACATGGTATGTATCTACCTATGATTCCTACCTTCAGAGTACTATTTGACATTCGCACGAGAGTCGTCCATAAAGAGATAAAATATCTAGTCATGTACTAAGTTAAGTAGGTACTTGAATATTAAAAATGTGTACCTTATATTCTCATAGAAACGCATTGGGTTTTGGGTGTGACTAGATCCCAAAAGTATGCACAGTTTCTTAAACTTATCTTTTAGTACAGTTCAAACCGAAATAGCTGGTATATTTTTTTTACCATTGATGAATATTTAAATCAATTTACTTTTTACATGAAAAAGTGTTTGAGAGTTGTAGTCGTTTGAAAAGATCGTGATAATGGTGATCTAGGTTTAATAAGCTCAAAAACGGTCGGTATGTACATATTTGGATATAAGTTATGGACTACTGATTTAAGCCACAACTCAAAGCAAACAAACGCTGACATTTATGTTCGGTGGTGTCTATTTAGCATGCTCTTCTTATCACTAAGTTATCTCAAATCAAGGTCAACTCAGAGAAGCTGACGTATGTAAGATTATGTAAAATTCAAGCGGAACTTTGTGGTTGGTGAGAATCATATAGATCCAGTCAGTCTCTCTTGGACCGCGTCGTTGGTAGCTAGCAAACAAAGTTCCTCATAGAGGAAACAAAAATAGCTGCATAAAAAGGGCACATAAATTATACCAAGAAATGTATTTAAAAGCTAATAAAATTTATTTGTAAATGAATGTGTGTTTCAAACAATTAATTTATATTGAACAATTTTCTTTAAAAGTTAAGTTGATGTAGTTAGGTACCTACATTAAATTTAAAATTCATCAAAATTCATTCAAAAATTAATGCTTAGCAGAAATAGCTAGGTAGGTTCAAAAAAAATGTGTTGGCTACACAATTGAACTAAACTCAACCTCTTTTGGCGAGTTAAAATACCAAATAACAATTCAATCAATACTACTTATTAACGTGAACTTAATTCCTCGTTCATAACCTGCTAAACCACTGACAAATAGATGAAATTTAGTAAGTAACAAATCATTTTAGTTTTTAGGTGCACTCTGAGATCAGCTACAAAGCGTAATCGAAAGTTCAAGTTCAAAAACAAAAACTTCCGGACGAAAGCAATACAATCGAGCTTGAGGATGATTGACCGAGTAAAGACCGCAAGCAAGGTTGAGTCAATATATCCGTTAGCATTACTGTTAATGAGATATTATCTAATAAATTATTTGTACGTATATTATACGTGAGGTGAATATAGCCCATTATGACAAGCTACTCTGAAGAATGCCACAGCCGAAGTGATTAAAATGTGATATCAAAACTGAAACTAGAATCTCGAGGACTCCTGTTTTCCATTTTTTGTGTGTCCAACCGGAAGATGATTTAAAGGAAGAGCGACTGAAGAAATAATGAAACCAGTTAGCGATGTGGTCGTGATCTTGAATTTGTCTAACCACAGGCCGGGTAATTTTTTTTAAAATTTAAAATCTTTTGGCTTGTGCATGTGTTGTGCACCTATACTTTCTGTCGTTGATTTCCTAGTGCTGCTCGGGCAGATGTATTTTGAATTAATCGATTTGGGGAACTGGTTTAAAGGCGGAGACAATTCCAATCATGAATGGTAGACAGTGTCGTTACTAATGGTATTCGTGTAGTTTGCATTAAAGATAAAAGGTACAAGACTTGTGGGAACATGAAAACGTGCCAATAACATTGTTCGTATTGTGATTGTTTAGAGTGGGTTTCTAGATGCGGAAAACGACGGTAATGCTTTTATAGGAAGTACAGATTCGACAAGTTACTATTGTTCAGCGAATTGCTTCCTGAACGACGGTGGAAAGTGTGACGGCTTAGATTTTCAGGAGAGTGTGCAATTAAGACGCAAGAAATAGCTCGAAAACTTAGAGAACAAGCAGATACAGTGATTACAAAAGAATGAACCTTAGAACTCATTACCTACCTAGTCATCGTCTGCATCAAATATTTTAATTTTGGTTTAATTTTTGATCGCTTCGTTCGCAAGTTTAAGTAATTTAACCAGACTTCCACATCAAACACAAGTGAAAAAAAAAAAAATTGTAAATGCTCATGAATTTTGAGAATACAATGCTGTGTGTTTCTGGGCAATATTATAATTCACCAAAGCGTGCACTAAAATTAAATCTGCATACATAACACTATTAGAAAGAACTTGCTTACATACACCAAGGGTTGTTGAGGCTAACGAAAATTTGGAGAAACCATACTTTTTCAGACCACAAACCAAACATATTTGAACTTTTTTTTTAAATTCAACTATTTTCAAAAATTCAAGGTTATAAATCATCTTCCTTCATTACCCTGACGTTAATCAATAAATAATAAATTAAATATGCTATACAATTGAAAAGAAGTATTAACTTCGATGGAAGCTAGATCGTTGGATTTTGCCAACTAGGCCGATAATAATAATCATATTTAGTGTGCAGTATCAAGCTGGCGAAGCGAGGTCAGCTGGTTCAAAAATAGTTTTGTTAACTAGGTCGCTCGCTAGTCAAAATAAAGTGACGCGGCATATCAAAAATTTTATACTACCAGGCACCATAATAACGCTACCTTTCACTTAAGTACCACTTTCAGGGTAAAACTAAACTAACTAAAACTAAAAAAAGCGAAGTCTGCTATCAGCGGTTTAAAAGTTACATAGCAACAACTGTGAAATATTGTCCTTTTGAAGCGAGTGCAAGTAATCAAATAACACGTAAAATGAGCACAAGTCTGCAGCATTCACCGAGAAAATACTTCCTAAGAAAGTAGGATGCGCTCAGGCTTTTTCGTGAAAAGATTTCTACTCCATTCACGGTCTTTGAACCATCGGAATTGCAGTAAATGGAGTTCTCATTTCTACCGACATAATATAACAATCAATTTCTGGAGGATAACGATGTTTAGAAGTTATAAACAATTACTCACGCAGTTGTGTGTTTGTAGAGCATGCATTTCGGGAGGCTAACAATTGTCCGCTATATGGACCTTAGTTCCCAATCAATTGTTTCAAAGTCTTAAGCAGATATGATATTAAGCTTGTGATGTGTTTTTTGTCTAAGGCTGAGGTTGGCTCGCCGGATAGCCAAGGTTCTTATTAAAGAAACACGAACTTCAGGTAGAGGAGTTTCTTTTTATTACAATTTAATGTTTTTAAGGTAATTTTACAATTTTTAATAATTTCTTAATTCTAAACGGTTGAACTAGTCTTTACTCCTTATCCTCTGGTGGGGTTAACGGCTCGGTCCTCGAGTGCGGCTTTTGTGGGCGTGAGATAGACCCATCTTGCGACAGTCCTGGCGGTCTACAGGTCCGTCTTGTGACAGTCCCGGCACTCTACAGGTCCGTCTTGCGATAGTGCCGGCACTTTAGAGGTCCACCTTGCGACAGTCCCGGCGGTCTACAGGTCCGTGTTGCGACAGTCCTGGCGGTCTACAGGTCCGTCTAGTGACAGTCCCGGCACTCTACAGGCCCGTCTTGCGGTAGTCCCGGCACTTTTAAGGTCCATCTTGCGAAAGTCCCGGCGGTCTACAGGTCCGTGTTGCGACAGTCCTGGCGGTCTAAAGGTCCGTCTTGTGACAGTCCCGGCACTCTACAGGTCCATCTGGCGATAGTCCCGGCACTTTAGAAGTCCATCTTGCGACAGTCCCGGCGGTCTGCAGGTCCGTGTTGCGACAGTCCTGGCGGTCTACAGGTCCGCCTTGTGACAGTCCCGGCACTCTACAGGTCCGTCTTGCGACACTCCTGGCAATCTACAGGTTCGTCTTGCGACGGTTCCGGCAATCTACAGGTATGTCTTGCTACAGTCCCGGCGGTCTAAAGGTCCATCTTGCGACAGTCCTGCCACTATGCAGGTCCACCTTGCAACAGTCCCGGCACTCTACAAATCTTTACGGAGGACTCTGCAATTCGCTAGCTACCCGCAGGCCTGCTAGCACCAAAAATTTCAAATAACGAAACTATTTGAGTATCAAAATTCAGTGGTACTATACATTGGAACGATCAACTCTGAGATTTTGTTTGACTGTTTCGGATCTCACTGGTGGTGTCACAGAATTGACTCCAACAAAGCGGTGTGAATTCTATTACGAACAGAAAAGTTAAATATGGCTCAGCCTGCAGCTGTTACTGGACAAAGCAAACGATACGGGTGGTATGGGGAAAGTGCTCAACAAATATAGAGAAGTTTCATTGCAACGAATGCAACGTTACAAGTTTATAACCGCCTTCGGTATATTTATAAGCAGCCTTGAATTGTACAAAAGACTCAAGCAGCCCTTAAGAATAACTACCATTGATGATAGGATTATGTTCAGGAAATCCAGTTGGATTTTATCATCAGTCATATTTTTTGGCAAAGCAAGGTTAAGTTAGATTTTCAGCACACAATTACAATAACTACTGTGAGTCTCGAAGTGTCAAGTAGAGCGTAGTTGCGTGCTGTCAATCCTACTTTACTTTGCTTTGCTGAGAGCGAAACTCAAAAAAACCAGATAAAATTATAATGGAACGTGCTAGTCGAGATGAATTCTTCCAGGTTACGGCAAGTCAAGCCATGTGAGCGTGGGTTGTGAGTTGCAGCTGAAGAGATATTCGAGAAAAGTCTGAGGCTTCTTTAGCCTTGTAAAGCTTTCTTTAAAGTCACAGATTTTCTTTAAAGTCTAAAGTTTAGAATTTTCAGATAGAATAGATGACAAGCTTTTGACTTTTGACTTGGTAAGGATCCCCAAAATTGAGTCGTGGTCCTCTTACCTTTCAGACTTAGAATTTTTCTTGTTGTCAGCTTTACTCACTTTATGTTTGTCCGAGGAACGAAGCTTTGATTCCACCTGACGACGGGAGGTTTTCTATCAACTTTGCCGTTTTACAGTTTGCAGTTCGAATTTTTCATTATCCTCTGTACATTAGCACCAGAAGAGTCTATCCAAATTCGACAGCTTTTCTTAGTATCCTGACTGTATACCATGAATACAGTCATTTAAAAAATATGTGTATTCATATTTTGATGCTCCCGCTTGTCACCTGTTCCCTAACAACGACACCGGGCAATTATAGTTTATACTAAAAAAAACAGTTTTATATTAAAAAATGTTTTTTTTTTTTCATTTATTTTCAACTGTTATTATGTACCGGTATATATACATATATTTATATCAGTTTTATCTTACAAGCTATGGTGTTTTTACATCCTTTGTTATTCCCTAAATGACTAAAGTAGAACACAAAAGACTGATATTTCTTTTGTACTCTGAACAAACGAGTCTTACGCACTAACAATCAACAAAAATGCACATAAAATATGTAATAAAATAATAAAAAAAACCGTGTACAATTATACAAAAGAGATAGCAAACTGTAAAATTGCTAACAGACTTAGGGAAAACATTACTACACCTACTTATGCATCGTAAGCTGCACGACTAGGAGGCCTATCTAGGACAAATACATTCGAGCTGTAAACTGAAAGGACTTGTTGCTGTCAAGGTATGTACAAAGTGCCGAAAAGTATCCATTTTCAGTACAAATACGGAAGCCAAAGTGATTAATTCGGGTTGCTCTTCTCTCTATCTTAGTACATAGGGGGGCTTTGTCTAACTCTCTAGAGGTCCTTCTTGACCGCAAACCTGTCGCCGGTCGCAAGTTGATTCTGGTCCTTGGCGGTGATGCTGTTGTTGTTGTCGCACACATCTTTGGCATTTTTCTCTGCTAACGCCTTGGCTGCTGCGATCTTCTTGTTTTTGTACGACTTTTGATAGAAATCATTGAACAGGAAGTAGAAGAAGACGGCATTGGGCAGGGTGAAGCACACGGACCACCTTGGATAGCCACAGTCGGTATAGAGCAGTTGAGTCTGATGGATGAATGCCATGCAGAATTGGATCTGTGCAGTGGTGAGTAGTTGTATGTGTGGGTGTGTACGAGTGTGGTCGGTATAAATGAAGCAAAGCGGTGTCAACGGAAAAGAAAATAAAAACATAAAAACAATTAAGCCAAGAACTAGCATACAAGTTGGACAGGCAGTGTTTGACGGCCAAATCGATCGCATTTGCTTACCATTTGAATGTTGGTGATGTACTTCTTCCACCACAGGTACTTTTGCACCTTTGGGCCGAGAGCCGACAACAAATAGTAGGCGTACATGATGATGTGCACAAACGAGTTGATCAGTCCGATGAAGGTGCCATGTCCCCCGGGATAGTATTTGGTGGTACCCCACGATATCATTGGCATGACCGTGTGATGGTAGAGATGTAGGAAGGTTACCTGTCTTTCACGTTTTCTCAGCACGAAGAAAACCGTATCAAGCAGTTCGGAGATTTTCGCCAGGAAATAAACGTACACGCCGCGGGCTTCCTATAAGCAAATTGTTTTCTTTTAGAATATTATTGTGTTTCTTAGAAGACGGGCCTTACCCTGAATGCCTGCGCTGATGTAGATCGGTCAACGGGTTGACAGCGCCAGCTGTAGTGCCGCAGCCATGCCGCATCCAAACCCTGAATGGCGAAGAGAAATTTAGCACTTCACTTTCAACATGAAACTTGTTAAACATTTAAACTTACCTCGTAAACCAAGAAGACGCTCACCACCACCTGAATGAAGTTGTACACAATGAGGGTCTTTTCTAGCTTGAAGGGTTTCCTGTTCGCCATGTACCGTGGCCCCCAGTACAGAACGAAGTACAGGTACGCGGCTAAGATTGTCAGACCAGGTACTGGGGATTTTATCATGAGCCAGTCATTTGTGCGTGGATCTGTCGAGTAAAGAAAAGGATATTCGATTAAGTCATGTAGAATTGTGGATGTCTATAAAATATTTATAGAAATTTACAGTGGCTCCTATTCTTATATTCTTAAGTTGGAGAGAGGTTTAAATTTTCGCTGCCACATTTTGCATTTAGCTTAGCTTTTTTCAACAGCTAGCTTGAACCAATACTTGGGTTTTAAGAACCAAAAAACCCGACTGACTGTAAAAAAAAAATATGAAAAAGATATGAACAAGACACATTCAAGTACCTATACCCAACTAATTGACAATCGGAGACTATATACCTAGACAGCCTAACAAATATATGAGTATTGAGTTTTTTTTACAGTCAGTCGGTTTTTTTTAATTTTTTAAACTACCTTTTTTTTATGACACTCCGGGGAACAATACGAATCTTATGACACCTCACTTTTCAAAATCGATCAAGCCGCTTAGGTTACATGGCATCACGGAGGAACGTACATAGGATACGCGCGAAACACATAACCCTCCCTGTGTCCAGTCGGGTAATAATAGGTCTATTCGCGTACTTTCCCGAGCCAAACACTACAAATCCGTCAAACTCAAAAAATTTACCAAAACTCTCTCAGAGAGCTGAAAATGAACGCCAAAGTACGTGGATAAACTTCGAGCTAGTACGTGGATAAACTTCGAGCTACTTTGAGCAACTTTCATCTTTGACATCTAATCCATGTCACAAATAAATATATAACTTACCTTTTTGCAACATATGAAACGTTCTAGGACAACATTCGAACACCACCGAATATTCTTTATTTTTACAGATTTTATTGTTCTGTGCAAATCATTTTTAAGCCGGATTTTGAATTTGTTTCTTGGCAACTTTGTGCATTTGACATATTAATCAGTACTTGCCGGTTGAAATTCTCTGAGCCAAGAGAGGAACCACTCGTTACTCGTTATATTGTTAATTTTATCTTTTTCTGTCATTTTTGATGAGTACGTGCATAGACTTTGTGTGATTGCGATCGATTTATATCGATTGCGTTCGATTCAAACCGCATGCGCGAACGAACCTAATGTATCTATTTAGACTATATAAACTTGAACCTAACACTTAACATAATATTTGTTTGATGTTAACACTATCGACTAAAAAGAAATTTTGCGATTTTTGGCTGTCAGTTGCGATGTTGAGTTGGAATCTAGATGCCGCTAGGTGCGAAACTTGGCTGGGTATGAGTTGTTATGCTATTATGAGTAGATCAGAACGTAATATATTTCACAGTTCAGAGTACTCCATATCTTGACATTTCTCACTGACATTTGTGTGACAATTGGATTTTTTTCGTTTTTCTTTAAATTTAGATTTATATGTTTTTTGTTTAGCCTATGATACTCTGGGGTAGAATATGAATCTTATTACACCTCACTCTTAAAAATCGGTCAAGCCATTTAGGTCACAGGGTGTCCCGATGGAACGTACATAGGATACGCCCGAAACACACAACCCTCTTTGCGTGCAGTCGGGTAAAAAAGGGGTAGGCGTGCGTGCCATTAGAGGCGACTTATGTATATCCGCTCTTCGTATGTCGACTATCGAGTTCTTAGCGTAAAGGCTAGTACGGACCTGTTCCGGAACGAAAAATCCCATAAAAAATGGCACAACGAAATCATGAACGAAAAATTTCACTCTCCTTTTCCTTTTGCAGTACGCAGCTGCTGCGAAATGATGGCGGAAAAGTGGGTAGTTGTAGTAGATTGCTTGGTACAATTCTCCACTCTCTTTTCGATCACGTTTATTGTCCGGGACATTGTTTGTTGACATTTGTACTGCAGTGTTACCTGGTTTTATAAGGATATGGAGGAAAATTTCAAAAATCTTGGAGCCAAAAACAGCCAAACACAAATACAAATATCAAAAGTGCACATTTTTTGCAATTCTTTAGACACACTTATTCTGATTACACTGATTTTAAAGACGAGAGTATTAAATTAAATAAAAATATTAAAACGAGTTTTTATATTAAATTTTCGTAATGGGTTGGTATAAATGTGTGAAAATCAATTGCAATGGATCTCCAGTGCAAGTGAAAAAACTGTTTTTTTTGCGATCAATTCAATACGCAAAAGAACCAGTAAGATTCGGATTCAATTCGATTTGGCAGCAGAAATCTGAAATACTATCGAAAACTACATAATTGTTTAGAAAGTTTTAGTTATAAGAAAAGAGTACGTTCGCAAAAGAAGTATTGATTTAATAAATTCCTAATGAACCTAAAAATCGCCAAACTTTAAAGTGAATAATGTAAATTAGGATAAATCCCAAATAGCAATTTTAAGAAGCCAGTGAAAAGTTCGAGTAGCCAAATCAGATATAAATAGCCATTGCTGGTAACACTGCTACTTGTGTATCAGCTGATGGAACTTTCTGCCTTTTCGCTGACGTTTCGCTGTCCATTTGGAGACCACCGGAGAATTTTGTTCCGGAACAGGTTCGTACTAGCCTTAAACAAAGAACAAATTCGTTGAATAAAGCAGACAGACTTAGAACCTGACGGCAGTCCAGCTGCACCTTCTTCGGAGATTAGATATATTGATTCGAGCAAGAGACTAATATTGTGACGAGATCGGTGTCATCGAAATTTCAAACAAATCCGTAAATCTCGGCATTACTTGAAGTGCACGCTCAACAACGAGACCCGATGGGAAAAAAATAATGGTAAACAATTTAGAATTGTTATTGGTCTAACATGTGTCTTCAAAATTCCTGATTCGATATATATAAAAATAATGGCTGTCAATTGTCTTAAATCGATAGAAATTTAAATCTTTCCTGTGGCTATTCTCCAGTCGAAGACGAAAAACCAGCCAAGCTAACAAATGGCAATGCGCCCTGGGAAGACAGTACTGAAATAAGTGCAGAACCCAACAGCTGAAACAGAATCCAACTACTCGGAATGGAAGGCTATTAAAGCCACAAAATAGTCGTAGATCCAGCGAACGCAAGAACTTTTAACCCGTTCAGTGATCAAATTGTTAAAAGCGTTCGAGAAAAAAACAAACAAGGCAGTAACACAATAAAAAAGCCTAAAAGAAGATGGGTCTAAAAGAACTCAGAATTACGATCACATAACAGGTGAACCTTCCGATAGAAAATTATTAACCACAATGAAATTGCAGAACTGAAGTAACTATCATTGGAAAGTGTCGTGTCGAGCTATTATAACTTTTTAAAAAAAGAACCAATTCGAAATAAAATTCTATCGACGGAAAGTGGTTTTAGATTTTCGTGAAAAAACGCTCATACCTCAATGAGCACGAGCCGACAATCCTCACATTCAATTTTGATATATGATTTCAGGGCTACACCTCACATACTTAAAGCGCAATCCAAAAACTCAACAAACCTTCTACTGACTGCAAACAAAAATACAATCCATATATACACAATGGAAACAGCTTAATTCAGTTTACTCTGCAGCACACCATGGCCGATTAAGCAGACTTTTATCTCAAGTACAAGCCGCTTAGCAACTTAGAGTAAACTAATTTGTCCGACAATTAATCTGCAGAGACAAATTTTTCAACACAACGCAAATGGTATTCCGGGAAACTAAATTTAGAAAAAGTTCCTCACTATGCCTTGCACATACAAAATACCTGATTATCCTCCATTTGGGATGTAGAATAATTGCTCAATCGCTTTATCGCCGCATAATTAAATTCATTTAATTCTCAACTATTACTCAACACTGACCAAGCTAACCAATTCGTCAAGTGATAAAAAAAAATTAACAATTCATCTTACCCGCCAAGTCTACGAAGACATAATTCCAAATGTCTGCTGTTTGATTTACTTCCGCCATAATTGTGCCTGTAGTTCCTACTTCTATATCGGGTTGACAGTCTTGAAAATGCTTGTGTATGCTTGCACTTTTGTGTCTTCAAAAGCTGAAATGTCTTTTCTTCGGGAAGATCGTTTCTTCTAATGTTACGCAATCATCGGTGATGTTGGCTGGGGTTCCTTAGTGTCACTGAAAAGATTGAAAAAAGGTTGTGCTTTTATTTGGTGTCGTCATAATTTCGCTAAGGATGAGCTGTCACGTATTGTAATCATGTGTCATTTTCTGCTAATGACATTTACACCACCAGAGGTATGCCAGGCTTCATTGACGTAACAACGCAATGATTAAACTTATTAACACCGTTTTTGGTTTGCACCCAACACAAACACACATGCGTGTATAATTGTCACAAGATCATGTGTATGGACCGCAGACACCAAAGTGGGCTGTTTGTTGACAAAACCTTTTCTTTTGAAGGTTTGGTGTCGTCGCGCCATGGAGACTGATAAATTGGGCAAAATGTTGCCAAAATAATTGGATGGTTATGAATTAGATTTTTTTTCTTCTACTTGTGTGTAGTTTGACTTTCACCGGTTGATGAATAGACTAACCGCCAGGGAAGGTTGTTGGGAAGAGAACTGCGCAAGCTTAATTTTGCCGGGAAATTACTGGAAAAACGTTTGCTATGTTGAAATGGTGACAGTTTGGGAGGGGAGTGTAGTTGGTTGGTGGGAACAAACTATATTAGTGCGTTTGGATGTTGAACTTGAATTTCGATGGCATACTTTACAGAGCATTAGTTTGCCATAATGCATAGGTTGTGAGTTAAAGAAGTTAAAAAAGCTCTTCAAGCTACTTTTTTTCCGAGGAAATTAATTTTTAAGGGAGCAAATCGCGAACAGAGTCCTAACGACTCTGACTCTGAGGAGTTGTAGAAGTATACACAAAAAGGCAATCATCAGTCGGAAATTTGAAGTTATCCGAATATAATTTTTTATACTGACAGACCTCTCTCTCCCTGAAAGCGAACTATTCCAAATAAGACGCTGCTAGTTTCAAAAATCTTTTCTTTTCATAAGATTAACTGAACTCATTGCCAACGAAAGCTTTTATGAATGATTTCAGAACCAGCGACGGTGAATACAAAATATGTTCTGGTTCTTCCAGCCGAAGTATGAGGCAAAATGAAGGTACGATCAGCTCAAGACCTTATGCAATGCATTAGCCTCTAAGGTATTGCGATAACTCATAAACTGTCTCAAATCTATCAGAAGGCTGAAATCACTAACTCCTGACAAGTTCACTCAAAAAAGTTGTAAAGAAGTTATCTGAAGACTTCTTTTTGTATCTGGCTTTCATTTAGTTTCTCATAGATCGTGGAATCATATTCTCATTTGCCATTTCTGAAACTTTTGATATTCTTATGACGCGACTATCACGCACCCTAACGGGCCACCGCAGTTTTGCAATGCACTTTTATGTGTTGGGTGTTGTGAGATCAAAATTGCTCTGTATCATAAATATTACGAACTTTTCGAATATTTCAGATCCCATTTCGAAATGTCTTATAATTTTTCCTGTCGACTATTTAAGATCAGCAAAGCATAATTAACGTAATATCGCCAAACAAACGCATACTGTCAGAAAAGGTGCAACGGAATGCAACAGTTAACGATATTAAGCTCTCAAAGATCGGACATTCTTACAAAGACTTTTGCAAGTGCTGAAGATTTGCTTATAAAAAAAGAAAGAACATTTCGAGACAAGTTTTTCGCACTCGCCTGTACGATTTTCACGATCTAAAATATGTCTACAGCGTACGACATGCAACGTTATGTCTCTTGTTTTATTTCATTTGATGTTTTGCAAGAGTGTTATAAAGTTGCGTCAGTTTTTGAATGACATCAGTTGACCGCTTGGTAAAATGTTGCTCATCAAAAATGCCTTTGAAGGTTTTTAACTTCAATTTGTGCTATACAAAATCGTATTTCTAAAAACACATTGCAACTGTTTTGACCCATACAATTTTCAAAAAATTGGTCGATACTTGTACAACAAAGGTACTTGCCCCAGAATATCTCTGTAGTCTTTTTTGCATTTTTTTACGATTTTTGTATTTCTAGTTTCAACTTGCGCTCAAAGTCCATTTTTAAATTATTATTTTTTTTAAATGATGAAGACTTCACTGCTTTATGTTGCAAAACCGTTCTAACTTGCAAAACGGCAATCAGTAAATTAATAGGTAACCATGATTGTAATGCGCGATTGAATTTATATATTTTAGTAAGAATATTTGTATAACAAACCCGATTTATTGTTATTCAAGTTCCAAAAATAAATGGGACCTATTAATATTCCCACAAACAAAGACTTGCTCTGTCTTTGTTCAGCAAAGTCACGTTCAAAAAATAAAACATTGCATTCCTTTTCAAAATCCCAGAACTGGTTTATTTAGAGCTGGTTATTCGTATGACTTAGGTTAGGTTCTATCCTATTAGAAATGGAAACACCCCCCACCCAGACTAGTTGACCTCACCTTATTTAAGGTTTGTTAACCTTTTACAAACAGGGGAAGGTTCGTGTTTATAAATATTGACACGGCATGTATCGCAACAGTAAACTGGAGCACTTCCTTCGCCCAAAACACACCGCGTCGATGTGTCAAGGTTGATGTTACACTCAACTGATTTACACTCCAATTCGTAGCTCATTCCAGTGGATGCCGATAAATTTGACAGTATTTTCTTCTTAGCCATCCGCATCGATTTGGAAATACTGCTGGCATGATGTAATCGGCCGGTACGGTTGTTGGCTTTTTCAGCTATCGCTATACTTGTATTGTTTCTTAATTTATGGCAAATATTTGTCCAAGCTTAAGGTCTGAAAATTAATTGGTTATTTGTTAACAAACAGTGCGAGATTCTCTACCCTTGGTCACTTTTCTCACCATCATGCGAAGTGAGTCTGCTGGCCGTCATGCTATCAATAATCTTCAATGTTTTCTTAGCCTTTTTTTATATTTGCATAGTAATGGAGCTTCTCGTGGGCTAGAGCTCGTGCAGGTTCTTTAAACCGGTAATTCAAAGGTTTGTGTCAAAACAACGTCCAATTGGCTTATTTAAATGGAAACATTTTGTCTGCGAGGTTAGACTGCTCTATTGTAGAAGGGCTATGTAAATTTGATCACTGTCATGGATGATAATTGAAACGATTCTTTTATAACAAAAAGAACAAGGTTCGTAGTCTCTAAATTGGGAGGAGCCATCCTACGGAAATAAAATTCAAAGCCAGGCATCCATCTAATAGCTTTGCGTAAATTAAGTCCACAAAAGTTGAGGGGGAAGTCCCAACCAAATGCACGGCCGGCGGATATATTATTATTAAACAGGCTGTTGGGGTTATTCGCGAAACGTTCGCGCAAATTCTTTCTGTATTGGCCATATTAATGAATTTCGAAAAGATCCATTTTGAATAGTGAATGAAGAGGAAATGGAATTCGTTTTATTTAAACCTAATATACTAGCTTTGCCGCTAAGATAAACATACCTGATTGACTAGGAAAACAATGACTGTCTTTTATTCGTGCCGTTTATGGTGGTTTTTTCGTGATTTTAGATTCCGTCAGATCAATATACATCAAGGAACATAGAACCGATTGTCAAGTCAAATGATGGTACAAAGTACAATCTGTGGATTTATTGACAACGCTTGCTAATGGAATTCTATTGGGGTGTTTCACAATCACGATCGATGAATCTGATTGACTTTTATATTGTTGGTCCAGACACTCGTGCATTAAAGAATTTGTTTTTGAGAGTTTTAGGCGCGGACATTTTGAGTTGGGTATGGCATACAGTACAGTAGACACGATCCATTACGCACCAGGAACCACATTCCGGAGGCGTTGACTTGCCATTTACTTGACTGCTTATTTTTCCACTACCTATTGGATGTTCGCATTGAAATGTAAATGTCTGGTCAGATAGTATAAAGAATCTCGCTAATAATAGGTCCGAATAATAATCAAGAACCGCATCGGTGAGGTATAAAATTTTGAGACTTGTATTGTTGACCTTGAATGTCGCAAAATTGTTTTTGCTTGTTGTCGCTCAATTGGAACTTTTTAAAATAACATTTACTTAATATTTTCGATCTATAATTATGGATGCCGCTTCGCTTTAAACAGGCAGACAGAAAATTTCACAAAAAAGTTGGGGGTGGATGCTGTTGCATTTTGTACGACTTTAAAATCGAGTCTTCGCAGAGAACTTTTGGTCGAATTAGTGAAGCCTATTTGTTTATTTGGGAGAGACAATTGAGAATACTTCAATCAAAACTACAGAAGAGTACATCATGGGCGCAACATTTGATCAAGTCGCATAATAGAAACTAACAGCAATTTTTGTTATAATGTCAGAGGTAAAATGAATACTGCGCTCTTTTCTTTGCTACTTTTAAAACTGTCAAAAGTGCAAGAAACCTATTTGTAGGCCATACTGTACACAGTATGGGCTATATCTCCAATATCCCAGAATGACACCATGATCGAAAAATCTCCAGACCTTTACCTATGATAGTCATAATTGCAATATTACATTCGGAGCAAATATAAAACAAACCACCACGGAATGGAGTGTTCACAGTCATCTTAATTACGGCAATTGTTTATACTCAACCACTCTCATATTTGTCTCATTTATGTGAGGCGCGAAATGAAGTTGCAAGTCGACCATAAATTATTTCGTCAACATTTCAATAGTTGCCGATGGACTCTAGTTAGCACTCACTTCTTTTGGCCATAAACCACGCAGAACCTACTTGACATCGTCAAGGGCAACAGCACCAAAGAAGAAACGACCTTGCTCGTGTATGGTCTGAGCAATTCAAAAACTACGCCTCAGTTAGTTAGCGCTTTTCGATATAGTTGCTGCTAAAACTCTACCCTTGGACGCATGTTCTTGACTTTGTACAAGTTCCGAAAAAAAACATATTCCATTCCGCATGTGATAATTAAATAAAATATGAAAAAGACTCATCTGCTGTCAGTTAGCTCTTTTCATACAAAGTGCGAATTTTCTAAAAGCTAATTATATATTCGCACATTTGAATAAATTGGTTTCAAATGCAAATTAAATCAAAACAAACAGAAGGAAGTGCTGTAGTCTATAACCAATTTGATCCCGGCAAGTGACCTTCAATTACCTAGCTTTCGTATCCAAAACAAAATAATAAATAACCAACAATAGTTTTGCTTTTTCTTGTTCACCAAGTCTATTTGTTTTCGGTAGTTATGCTCAACATTGGTTATGTTTGATGAAACAATTAGCGAATTGATTTCGTCTTGGCTGTTTATTTGCATGGCTAACAGGTGCATCCATTTTGGGACTAACATTTGACGGAAGTTCATCAGAGGGGAGAATACATCACTCACCGGCTGTCAAAGAGTGTTTTTTTGTTTTTACAAGACTCTTTGAGATTGAATTAGCTTGACTTCCAATAAATAATTTATTGATGAATGACTGACTTGTGGACCTGAATATTTAAAGTGTTGCAAACTTGATGCCCAATTATGAAGTCAAAATTCACGGAAACACAATACAATGCACTCGAAGACAGATTATGTCTACAATTATTATAATAAAAGGCTTTGTGAGGTCATCTGCTTGTTGCGCTATATATCAACTTTTTCGATAGCCATCGCAATATTGGATTCCCAATTGAGACAATTGTTAAATTAGCACTTGCAAAAATTTTGCCTGAGCTGCCTACGATCTGATTTTGTTTCAGTGGTGAGACTTTCCAGCAATTCTAAAGAAATCTTAACGCCCTCTGCCGATTGCGAACTAAATCACACTCCAGGAGCTGTTTAAGTGATTATGCCGAAAATGATGATGAAACTCAGACGCTCAGACCTACTTAGCTAATATTCAAGAAGACTCGCATACTAAGTGCTTAGCCAGCAGTTTCGACATATTGGGCGAAAAAAATAAAGGCCTAAATGTTGTTTCTAATTGGCTGACCTTTTGCTTATTACGGAGGCTAATAACCACTTGTAGAGTTTTCATATCCTGGACAGAAAAATAACTAGCAATCGCTAACTATCACCAACTCGAGAAAGCAAAGTTGTGGTGCTTACTTAACAAGTGAAAAGGCCGAATGGAATCATGAACAAAAGCCCATGTAACTCGCATATAAGGAATTTTTGTGCAAGAGCAAAGCCTGTAAATGCACTTCTCTTATGTAGGACAGTATTGCAGGGAGCAATCAAAAATATTTCCAACGTGGGTTTTTGAAACTGACACTCTTCTTGGTATTTCAAATAGAAAACCAAGCCTGTTTAAAAAAAAAATCACTGATACCAAAGAGCACATTAAACCTCAAAACCCCTTCGAACACAGACTGACAAATTGTATACTTCAAACGACGTGCAAATTAAAATATTAATTCAATTTAATACTTCGTGACACAGTATGGGTGCTTATCTGTCACACGCATACGTGCTAGCAAAGAACTTTGGCAAACACTCCAATCATCCCTTTTCGTGTGCAACAATCATGCACACTTTACTAGAAGAAGACAAAAAAGCTCCATTTGCCCCACGAACAAAATAGGGGTTGACTTCACGTCTGGCGCACTGGATGCATTTGCACTTTTCTCCCCACGTAAACACAACATTATGCACATCTGCAAAGGATACGACTACTTTTGTAAATAACTCACCTCAATGCATCTGTATCCGCATAAAACTTTTTTGTTTTTTCTCTGTGTAGTTTTTCACTAGATTTCTTCTGATAATTGTATAATCCTTTAACTACAATTGGCTTGTCACAACCGTAAAATTTACACGAATATGAGGGAAGAACCACTTAAAAATCGCACTGTTCTCTTAATTGACATAGGAAGCAGTCGTTGTAGGTCGTAATATCCATCAAAATTATTGAAAGGACAATCAAAATGCGAAGGGAAAAAAAATCACAAAAAGAGGGCAAAATAGTAGAAATCCGTTTGCACCCTTTTTTGATATTTCTCGGTGTATGTTAACTGATTTTTTTTACTAGCTATCCGGATTCGTTGAAACCCATTCACGAACTGAGCTTTGAATACAAAATGCTTTTCTAGGTATATACTAAGTGGAGACACTGTATCTTACGGATAGTCGTATCGTATTGCTCAGATGTTTGGTAGTTCGTTTTTGGCCCAAAGCAGAAAAGCTTCATCTGACGGTTTGTAATTTGTAAACTCACACACGTATATGGGGTGGAGAATATGCTGGGAGCTGGAACTGTATGACTTGACTGAGGACTTCAATGCGTTTGAATTGTTTGAACTGTGAAACACTGACATTGATTTGTCGCGCCTATCAATGGTTGGGGTTGTCTTAATATATGCACGTTACCGAATTCATCACTTGACCTTTGTAGAGGTCTCTATCAGATACATGAAATACTTGCCATCGGTCATTAACTCGTGGCTTCGACTGAACGGAATAATCGCAGAAGAGAACCTGAGATTTATCACGAACCAAAGTGTCGATGGTCAGGGGGGGTAGTCGATGGTCAAGGGGGACAGCCGATGATTATGCTTATGAATTAAAAGTTAAGGAAGTGAATAGAGTCGAACCAAAGAATTGAGAATGCAGGAAATGAAACGCTGGTAGCCGCCGCCGCTCGCCGGTCGCCTATATAGAAATATCGGCGAATGTGTTTCAAGGAACTATTGGTTTCTGCAAGACTTCCGGAGTGCAAGGTGAAGAGAACCGAAACTAGGTTAGGCTGCAATTCGAATATGAGTTTCTATATTTCAATGTCAGGAATATCTTTTGGACCAATGCAGATAAGACACTCGCGTCTGTAGCAACTGACAAATATTCGAATCAAAAGATTTTGTTGATCAGTTGAATGCCATTGATTGAAGCATGTATTGCATGATGGGAACCAGTTGCCATAATAAAAGAAAAGCAAAAGTTGTGATCTTCACAGATGCTAATGCCAAAGACTAAATTAAGGCGCTCTGACGAGACGAAGAGAGGGAAAACGTGTTTTTATTTTCATCTTTATAGAACTTATATGTATATCAATGCGGACTTCGGGTTATACTTATGTGAATGCTAATGGTGGTGGTCGTAGATATTGTTGTTTGTTATCATCTGTCATGTAAATAGTCGAGGAGGCCAAGCATATATGTGATGATTTTGAATTTATTCAATTTTTTTTTGTCGGATTCCTTCGAAAATTCCATCCACCCCACTGGCTGGCGAGTGCATGTATTTTAATTTTCAATAAATGTTCATGTTCAATAAACTTTTCTGTTTTTTTTTTTTTTAGATTTTTTTGAATTTTTGACACTTGAGCCATCGTGTGGAATTATTTGCCAATTAGGCAAGCGAATGCAAATAATTTTGGTGTAATTAAATTGAGCTGGGTGTCTTTTAATTATATCGACAAATCGACAAAAGATAGTATCACAATAAGATGAACAATTTATTTTGATTTGGCGTTTTTATATCCATCATTTGAGGGACGACAATTTTTGGAATTTAATTAGACTGTTTAATTCGTAGCTGATTGTTAAGAGTTATTTTTTTTATTTTAATTCGAATAGCGGAATTTCCGAGTTGTGTCACAAACCGGTATCTAGCTAATTAGTGGGCAATGTCGGGAGAGTCATATGAGCTTTTTATTGGTACCTTCATGTAGAGCTTAGCCCTTGTGGGTTGCTATCAATAAATAAACTGAATGGTTGAACAATTTCATTCCGACTCTTTTAAGCTTTTAACGAACGAGTTGATCTTTTAATGCAAATAGGGGACCCTTCGAGACTGGTTTACGAGAGCATAAGACCTTTCAGATTGATAAACGCTTAGTAGAAGATTGGAATACTAACCATAAGTCCAGAAAGTGCAACTGTGGCGACAACTTGATCAACACATTAAGACGACAAATGTGCATGAAGGACTAAATTGGGTTATTTTTATTTTTGGGTTCCCATTCACGGTTGCCGTTTTAGTGACTTTGTCGCTATATCTAGTGGAATTTTCAAAAGTTTAGTGACAAAAATTATTTTTTATCACTAAAAAATTCTAGTTACTTTTCTAGTGACTTTTTGCAAAAACATGTTTTTCTAAATTATTACGCCCCTGGTGATGTTACATCCCTGGCATTCGAGTTTGACACTTGCAAATTGCACAAGAAATGTTCTTTTAAGAAATAATTTTAAAAATGCCTCCGATATTGAGGTAAATGAAAGTGAAGAAGATGAGATAGATCTAATTATTTCTTGATTTGTAGTGATTTAAAAAACTATTTTGTTTTTTATTGTAACTTTGAGACTGAATTTGTTTTTTTTTTTATAAGTTAACATTATGTATTTACATATTGTAAGTTTTTGATTTATTGTTCAAAATAAAAATGTTGTTAAAATTGATTTTTTTTTATTCATTTGTAGGTAGTGAACATTTTTGTTTGGTGATTTTTTTTTAAATTTTTAGCATATCTGGTGAACGACAACCCTGTTTCTATTTCATAATTTGCGATTCTATTTCTGTTGTTAATTCTTAGTGATATTTATTTGGACTGCGGTTTCCGCATATAGCTTTTTGGTCACAGACCTGTTCCGGACATGAGAGAATATACCGTATTGGTGATCATGTTCATGACCAAATTACAGCAAAGGCAGGTATATTTTGTTTAACTCACACAAAACTTTTCAGTGACAGACTGAGTGCATTGTTGTAGCTACCAAAATATAGAACAAATATAAAAAAATATAAAACAAAAAGGGCAAGAAATATTTCTACTATTGGCTAGTGGAGTCTCAGGTTCAAAAATTTTGTCTTATACGTTTTTTTCGTTACTTTCGAGAGCGTTTTGATATCCTTATTATCTCTGTATGTTTCGTAACACGGTTAATTAGGAGCTTACTAACCGATTGGTTTTGTGGTTAAGACATCTAGTCCTGTGGTGTACAAAATGGAAAAATCAAGTGCATTTTGTAATTTTATAAAACGGCTTCAGACTTCAGAGTCTTGGAAACAAAATAAATGGGAAAGTATTAAAAACAAACACTGCGTGTTTTTCGAAATAGAATTGCCTGCATTTTTAAAATCTTATTGAATCTTTGTCATAAGAATGTTGAATTAAACGTTTACTTCAACGCCAAAGAACTAAAAATACCATGGCATAAGCCCTACAAATTTGATTTGTTTTTTCATAACTTAAATAATATCCACTTACCAGCGATACCACTTTACTTTAATTGATTGATTTCCTTAAATTTTGGAAAAAAAAACTAAAATCTGCTCCCTACTTCGTACTATTGTTAAATTCTTAATATATACTTCACTTTAGAAAAACATTATTTAATCCGCTCCAATTTAAATAAAAATTAAATTAAATTAAATTAAATCTACTTCCAAAGAAAAAATTATTTCAAAAATGTCTTCAACTCTTTCATTTAAGTAAATCTACATATTTAAAAGAATAATTTATATATTCGTCAAACTTCACTTTAAACCCAAAATTTATTAAGACTTTTTGACGTTTATTATCGTTTTCCTTTTAATTTTCTGTCAAAGAGGTTACGTTTGGTTTGGTGTTGATTCCTGTCTGTTCCGAAAAGTTTAGCCAAATACGTGAAAGAATTATTACAAACGCAATAAAAACATATTTTGAAGTAATCAACAATGTGAATAAAGATCGGTACACAAAATTATAATTTAATAAACCTTTCGTTGTGCATCGTTTAAAAAAACTCCAAGCAATCAACATTTGCAAAAAAATATGTTAACGTTGAAAAAGATGTGTACAAGTAGACCACGAAATAGAAAAAATAGTGGACGTGCAGCCACAAATGTTATTTAGAGATTTGTCAGCAAAACGCACGCGAAAGAACGAAACATCCCGAATAGCACACTTAGGTTTTGTTATGGTATATAAAGGGTTTTCCAATAAGATGTGTTATTTTGGTATTCAAAGAAAAATTCCATTTTTTTGAGACAAATGATCGGATGTTTGTTTCATAATAAAGAGGAAGGTACGCCGTTAATAATGAAAAGCAACATCAGCCAAATGGCAACCACGAGCACGCATACAGGACCATATCCTTTTCATGAAATTTTCGCAAGTGGCTGTCCTATGTCCTCGATAGCCTCACGAATTTTATCTCTGAGGTCTTGAATCGACGCTGGGCTGTAGGCGTAGACCTTAGCTTTCACGTAGCCCCAAAGGAAGAAGTCGCAAGGTGTTAAATCACATGACCTCGGTGGCCAATTGTGATCAAATCTTCGAGAGATAACACGGTCCGGAAACTTTTCCCGTAAAAGATCAATGTTTTCGTTGCCTGTGTTTTCTCACCATTTTTGTAGTCAATTTTAATAATTTCAATGCGTTGTTGAAGCGTGTATTTTTAGTAATGGCGTAGTTTCTACTTGTCAAATGTCAAAGAATAAAAGCTTCAAAAGTGACAGCTACCGAAACACCTCTTATTGGAAAACCCTTTACAACTCTAATAAAACTATCAAGTTATTTTCTAAGTATTGCAGTAACATTGTCACATCAATCCATATGGAACTTATTGAGGAATACCAGTGCCGGAGTATCACTGTTCCGTTTTCATCCTTTAAAAAATGCGTTAAAAACATATAGAAGATATCTGCCGGGGGAATTTAATTGTATTACTTATTTTTTTGTTTTAGAAAAACTTATTGGTTAGGGAAATAATAGTTGACCTTCTTTGACACGAAAACAAATTATGGATTATGAATTTCGCAATAATAATAAATCTATCTCTACATTAATATGAAATCATGTGAAAAAATGCGTATGTTTCTCTACCGCCCGTAATTTTCAATTAATTGGATAATTATGGTACAAAAAAAAAAGGTCAAATATACGTTGCACGCTCACGAGTCGGAAAACGATCTGCACAATTTGTTTATACGAGCCATAATGACAAAAAAAAATGTTTGAATGTCTTTTTGTAAATTGTAAAAGTTGTTTTGAAAATGCAATCAAAAAAAAAATCCCACCAGGAATGATGTTGGTCCAGCAAAAATACAGTTGAATTAAAAACGCTTCTAGATTGCAATCCATAAATATATCCAAATCTCTTAGTAGGTACCTACAAGTTAGAAGCTACAAAGCCACACGCTACAAAGCGGATAATAAGCAGGATAAGGAATAAAAACCAAATCGTGTAACCTAATTTCGATTAAATCAGTCAAAGATTTTGTGATAAGTGCAAAGCGTGTAGACCAGTCCTGATTATCAAAGAGAGATAAATTTGATTTAAATTTGACCATTTTGTTGCATTCTTTTAGGTGGCTACACAAGTATAAAACTTTTTGCGAGTTTAAGCCTACGCTTAGGAGCTTTTTGTACAACATTACGTTTTCGTTACGACATTTATTTATGATTAATCAGTCGTCAGCAGTAATAGTGGCTTCTGTAGCATGAAGTGCGCCGACAAGGTAGTACGAGCTAGATAGAAATGTAAGTTTAAATTCGTCGTTTATAATGGGATGTAGTAATTTCAACTAGACTGCTTCATACAAAAATGATAGTTAAAACGTCGATGACCCCCATATTGTGTACCTGCTTTGAAAAAAAAAGCCGTATTACGAGCATTATCCGCTACCTGTTGTAACAGCACAAGTCCTAAAGTCAAGATTTGCTGACTTTGCCAACGCAAAATCTGCCCTTTCTACGATTGTTGTGCTCTCTTTATACATTACCTATTATTTTGCATTAAAGAAACCTTTTTCAACTGTTATTGCATTAACAAATTTTATTGAAAAGAGTGATTCAGACCTTCAAGCTTCAAGTGAGATTATTATAGCAGCAAATCTGTCATTTTGTTCACTTCAAGCTCCCTGGAAAAGACTTTTGCGGGTAAGTTAATCAGAGTATTCATGGACATTCAAGTTTTGTTTTAAATGGCTATCGTTATATTGAATAACCCCGGAAAAATCGCTGTGAAAAGTACGAGAAAGAATATAAAGCGTACATCTATAAGGTAGCTTATGCGAACGCATTCGAGAAATTTGTGCAAGCTTTCTGGGGAACGACATGGTCGCGAAGAAAATGCTATTTCTGCATCTCAGTTCTCAGCTGGTACTTATTCAACAGACTTTAGTTTTAGTCTTGAGCGTTGTTCAATTTTATGTAGAATCGAAGACTTTACAGGCTGAATAGCACTGATGTCCCTTCACTCTGTCAAAGTCATTTCATAAGTCCAATGGCCCATACCGGTAACGGTTCATAGCTCATATAGTTCATCTTTTGTTTTCTTTACTACTCGTCGAAACAAAAGGGATCGACTAAGGAGTCGAGTGTGCAAAAACTAGTCCTTTGCTATTTTTTAACTTAAAGAAAAGACCGAAGAGCTAGCAGCAACCCATGCTCCGCAAAAAACTCGCATGTTTGGTAAGAAGAATTAAAGACAACCATTCGCGGTTTCTTCTAAAATTATGGGCAGTCAACAGAAAGTTAGAGAAGAATGTGATTTTTCTATCAGTACTTCAAAATTCTTCCTCGAAATAGCACTCAATTTTGGGCGCAGCTTTGTTGATTCTTTCAAATCAGGCCATCAAATCAATGTAGGTAGCATTTTTCTATTGAACCATGAAGCCATATCGACCCACTTCCTTGCGTGATGCATCTGAAAATCAATTTATAAAATTATATTTTTCTATGAATTGTACCCGTTTAAAAGCATCCGCATTATTTTACAAAAAGATCTTTCTAAACAATACCCTACACACCAAAAACAGAAAACACAAACAAAATCGTGCATACATTTAGGCGCAACTTTACTTCAGCAAAAATATTAATTATTGCCTTCAGAGTTCGAGATTGTGAAGAGTGATAAGTGACACTAGCTCAAAACTGTGTACCACAGTTTTCCTATAATTTTCCAAACCTACACATACCTGCAGGTACATAGACGATTTTCCTTTGACTGGAAACAATTTACGACCGACCCATTGTATACCGTTTGGGCGGCCATTTATAAAACCTGAGCTAAATCCCCGAGATAATTTGTGTATGTTGACGTTTTACTGCGTAAATGGCTGTTTAAGTTTGTTAATCAAAATAATTTGCTTAAGCTAAAAGTTAATTAGTACAGTACTTCAAGAAAACAACAAACTTGATGCCCCCTAATTAATAAAGTTCAAACCAATATCAGAGAATGATGTTCTGTTTCCAATCGTCACGTTCCTTAGGTTGAAAAACCACCTCCGATAACCGATTAAACAATAGCAGTAACATGTCGCCTCAATATTTTTAATTACCAGCCCTTTGCGTTTATTTTACTTTTACACAATACAAACTGTAATATTCTGCTTGATAATTTATTATTAAATCAATAAGGAACTAATAAGCTAGCTATAACTATAATTACACGACAATAGTGGACTATAGTGCGATCATGAAGTAGTCGCCTCATATTTTAGGTTGGACTTGGGTAGAGATACGTTACATTTTATGCAGTCTACCGGAAGTTCCTACAAGGGCACAGTTCTGTAGCAACATCATCGCACATCCACTTGTCTTCACCTCGCCATTAATAGCATGAGATGATAATTCAATATGCCTGTAGGTAATCAAGGTAATCCACACTTAGCCATAATCATTACTGACAGTATCTATATACATATACCCATGTGGGTCAGCTCTAGATACGTTCTTTTTCTTTTTAAGGTAGCCTGCTATCTGAGAGCATCTTTCAAGAGCTAATGAACAGCAAACGTTCGATAAAATCTCAAGAATATAAACTTGAGAACCCTTACTTTCGATTTTGATGGAACTCTATGAATCGGATGCTGTGCTACCTGTTTGATGTTGTGCCCTTGTTTTGGTTTTATATTTGATGCTGTGATATAATTAGTACATGATAAGCAAGCCATCGAGGTCATTAAAAGACTATACCAATCGGACGGTGAATTTTAAGCAAATTTATTCGTTCTCTTGATGGGGTGGGAACGTACATAGGTACTCAATCAATTTAAATATTTTATAAATGCAAATCAATGAAATTGAAATGAAAGATATTCGGTCGGCTCGTGTTGCCAAGGAATTCTATCACCCATAGAATATTTTTGTAGAGTCGGGGCTATTTGTAAAATGTAACTTATTTTGCTTGTTCTTTTTCTGGTGAATAGTACAACTTGTTTACACAACTTAAATACCTGCGAGATAGCGCGTGCGAAAAAGAATTGGAAAGACAAGGGCAAAAGAATGCTTCACTTGATAGTTAGATGAATAGTTCTGTATGCCTTTCCCCTACCTACCAAAAAGACCGGGCTTCAATTTATTTACCTCTCCAGTGTTTTAATGTGTTTTTCTGTTTCGCATCGCTGCCTGCGGCGAGGTCTGTCTCCATTGATTATTCTACTTCTAAAAAGCCCCAAATATTTATTTGAAAAACGGTCACAAGAACCTTAAAAAACTTCACAAAAAAAAATGCAAATAGAAGCGCCCGAAAATGTTTGAAAATCCTCACTCAAAAAATGTCTGTAAAACTCACCAAATAAAGTGCTGAAAATGACATAAAAGAGCCCAAACATTTTGAAATACGCTCTTATTGTCCACAAGGAAAACGCTTGAAAAACACTTTATAAAAATCGCTGCAAAAATGGCTCCACACCCAAAACAATGCACTGAAAACGTCCCCAAAAACCAACAAAAACCTTACAAGAAAAGGGTCCGAAAAACTTCCCAATCAACACCCCTCCAAATAGCTTTGATAGTATGCAATTGTAGATAGATCCCTACAATTGCATACTCCAAGCTCACTGAGAGCATTTTAGTAAGGCGAATACAATTTATCGGGTTAGTGGTTAGTGTGTTGGACTACTAAGCGAGGGGTCCCAGGCTCGAATTCCGTAAAAACCCAAATTCCAACTTGATTTTTTCACTGCGCCACCTCTCGCGAACGTCTGCCAAACATCCGGGATTTTAACCGTCATGAAAGAGCTTCTCAATTGGCCGTTTGGACTCGGCATAAAATCGTAAATCCCTTCCATTCATCCCAAAATAAAAACTCACACAAGATGAATGGTTGTGAGAAGCTAGGCTAGGGTCCCTACGGACCTGTTGCGCCAACTATTTATTTTTATTTCTTTTGAATACAACTTATCTCGGAAGGCTATTCGAAAACGAGTCATATTAAGTCAAGGGTTTCATGTATTAGTAGGCGGGTGACACCCAGCAGATATTCTATCGCTTTTCTGATGGCTTTATGTAATCGAAGCCACCAGTCTTAGGTGGTCGGTCGCACGTTGCTTACGACTAGATAGTCACAGTCTATTTCGAAAGCTCGAAATTTTCGAAAGCCTAGGTGTAAGAGGACACCGTAATGTGGGCCATTAGGGAAACCTGTTTTAGGAATCTACACCGTTCTTGCTGTCGATTTGATGAACTAATGGCTTCCAAATTCCTTTATGAATATTAAGTTGCGTCGGGCATATTGAGTGGAGCTACGGCTAAGAGCAAAGCCAATTAAGTTAGTTCCTCCGGAATGTACTGCCAGTAGTTTCCTTCTTTCTAATTATTTATTTATTCTTCGCCATTTGCATCAGTTTTGACAGTTTTACAGCCTAAAGGCAAACGATTTATCATGAAATATGTAAAAAAAGCTCTTCTAAGGTTTAAGCTAATTCCATTTATGATACAATGTCGGTAGTGGCATCCACATGACTCACGATGTCATGATAAATTCATGTATCTCCATTCAGGTGATTGAACTCGCTCTACTACAACGTGAAGTGATTGTCAATACTTAACTGAAAGTGCCCGTCCAATGCCCAGCTAGCCCTACCACTCTTATAATCTGTTGACTCTATATCGCATGAGTTTGAAATAAATGTTTCCAATATTTTCCGTTTGGATTTGAAGCTATACCTCACGCACAAGTCGCCCGATGCAGGAAGTATTTTTCGATAAATATTTCAAGACCAATTGATGAATACGTTATTCGCTTTGCTCTTTTTGCCGAACCAAATCGGTAAATCAGAACTTTCGACCTTAGTTTAAGAATCCAGCTCTGCTCTCGATTGGAAGGGCCTGCCTGCCGGCTGCTACTTTAAACTGTCTGCCCAACCGATGGTAAATATAAACACGTTCGCCTTAAGCCAACACATCAGACAACAAAGTCAATCCCGAAATCGCATGTATCACTTCCGGCTGCAAATTTGAATATCATGAGAATTGGCGAGTATACCAGGTCAGAGGAAGTGGGTGAAAAAATATATGCAAGAGTGTCAAGGAGTAGATATGGCACGATTTTAATTGTAGGCGAAATGTGGTCATCCGAGCACATCCAAGTGTGCAATAAAGTCGTGAAATCTAGTTAGAAAGTAACTCGTGAAGAAGCAGTGCAGAGCGAATGTAGTTTGGCGTTGCTGCTCAAAAACCCAACGCACTTGCGCACTCTAGTGGTGGCCACCACAAGGGCTTCGCGGCGATTAAACTTGACCGCAGTGGGTTACGGACATTGACCGTTGACTAGATGTTGCTTTAGATTTTCGGGCAAAGCCATAAAAGATACACAAATGCGATCGTGGAACTGGTTTCTGTTGTTTTGCATTTGGGCAGTGGGCCGTGCCCATCGCAGTAGCAAGTGAATTGTGAGGAAAATTTTCGATCGATTATCGATAATGAAATTAAGAAATGCTTGTGTCTATCGCAAAAGATACTTTATTTCATCCGCACAAGTTTGAGTAGAGCTTACGAGTAGGAACGACGACAACTCTGCATCTTCATGTCAAGGTTGGACGATGGAATGGTGAATATGTATACCAGGAAACAACTCAGTCGTATCGCACGAGCGAATGAAGTTTTTATTTTATTATTAAACTCAGTCACTGTTACATTTTTTCGCTGTCATTGGTAATAAGTGCGATGGTGCATTTTGTTGTGTGCGAAACTATGTGGACACATGAAATAATCGGATTACCCGATCAAGTTTATTGTAAGACACTGTTTTAGATATAGTAGACTGGGCAGTGTCTATACTCCTTTTGGAAGGTTATACCTGAAAGTCAAGTTAATGATCTGAGTTGAATTTGGTTCAACTAATTTCAGTGTTAAAAAACAGACTTGAGTTTGCTACTGTGTTTCATATGCTTATCTACTGTCATTTTCACAGTTGAAATTCTATAATTTTGACATATAACTTCCACAGAAACTCGAATATCCAATTTGAACTGAATATTGTCCCTTTTAATGTTTCAATTTGCATTCTGTGGTTCAGTTCGAGCGACCTTCGCTGCGACTTAGATGACATTGTTAATCTTTATTAGTAGGTAATTCGTTTTTAAAACTTTAACTGCTTGTAGATATGCAATCAAATTAATCTATACCTATAAAAAAATTATTGGCGGTTTTATTTCTTTTGCCGGTAAGCGTGAACAAAACTGGACAGTTTTCAACCTTTTTACCCGACAGCACACAGACGTTGTGTGTTTCGGACGTATCCTATGTACGTTCCATCGGGACACCCTGTGACCTAAACGGCTTTACCGATTTTGAAGAGTGAGGTGTCATAAGACTCATATTCCACCCCGGAGTGTCATAGGCTAAACAAAAAACATATAAATCTAAATTTAAAGAAAAACGAAAAAAAAACAATTGTCACACAAATGTCAGTGAGAAATGTCAAGATATGGAATACTGTGAACTGTTAAATAAATTACGTTCTGATCTACTCACAATAGCATCGCAACTCATACCCAGCCTGGTTTCGCACCTAGCGGCATCTACATTTCATCTCAACGTCGCAACTGACAGCCAAAAATCGCATCATTTCTTTTTAGTCGATGGTGTTACCATCAAACGAATATTATGTTGAGTGTTAGGTTCAAGTTTATAATAGTCTAAATAGATACATTAGGTTCGTTCGCGTATGCGGATCGATAAAAATCGATCGCAATCACACAGAGTCTATACACGTACTCATCAAAAATGACAGATAAAGAGAAAATTAACAATATAACGAGTAACGAGTGGTTCCTCTCTTGGCTCGAAACAGCTCAGAGAATTTCAACCGCCAAGTACTGATTAATATGTCAAATGCACAAAGTTGCCAAGAAACAAATTCAAAATCCGGCTTAAAAATGATTTGCACAGAACAATAAAATCTGTAAAAATAAAGAATATTCGGTGGTGTGCGAATGTTATCCTAGAACGTTTCATATGTTGCTAAAAGGTAAGTTATATATTTATTTGTGATATGGATTAGATGTCAAAGATGAAAGTGGCTCAAAGTAGCTCAAAGTCTATCCACGTACTTTGGCGTATATTTTCAGCTCTCTGAGAGAGTTTTGGTAATTTTTTTGAGTTTGACGGATTTGTAGTGTATGGCTCGGGAAAGTACGCGAATAGACCGACTGGACACAGGGAGGGTTATGTGTTTCGCGCGTATCCTATGTACGTTCCTACGTGACGCCATGTAACCTAAACGGCTTCACCGATTTTGAATAGTGAGGTGTCATTAGATTCGTATTCTTACCTGGAGTGTCATAGGCTAAAAAGATAAAAATAAAAAAAAGTAAGTTTAAAAAAACCAAAAAACCCGACTTAGTGTAAAACAAAAGAATTAAAAAGATATGAACAAGACATTCAAGTACCTATACCTAACTTATTGACAATCGGAGACTATATACCTACACAGACTAACAAATATATGAGTATTGAGTACCCTCCGTCTGACAAATAGTAAGGTATAGGTACTTGAATGTGTCTTATTCATATCTTTTTACTTTACAGTCAGTCGCGTTTTTTGGTTTTTTAAACTTACTTTTTTTTGTTTAAATGTTTTCTCAGGCTCGGAAAATATTATAGGCTATATCGTGTGGGAGGGATTTTGGCCAAAATGATTTTATTTTTCTGACTTCGCTGGCCTTAACTTCAAAAAAAAGGAGTTATGTTAAAGGGAACCAACACTTTCGAAGTTATTTAAGACGATGAGCATAACGAACACCGCGACTAACTCACGGTACCTAGTCCTTTAATGGATAGATTTATGTAAAAAGACACCTTATAGGAACTAAATTTTCAGACCACAAGTCCAACATCTTTTCCTGTTCCCACCACATGTTACTTAAATTCATATCAAGGTGAGCATTGAAGTCATCAACTGAAAAAAAATCTTTTCAGGGCCTCTATCAACTCCAAGCTTGCTTATACATTTTAATTGGAGCACTCTGCTGGTCTTAGAGGTTAGCGTGTTGGACTACCAAGCGAGGGATCCCAGGTTGGAATCCCGAAAAAAAAACCCAAATTCCAGCTTATGGGTTTTATCCACTGCGCCACCTCTCGCGAACGTTTGACAAACATATGAGAGTATAACTGTCATGAAAGAGCTTCTCAATTGGCCGTTTGGACTCGACATAAAATTGTAGATCCCTTCCATTCGTCCCAATAACGAAAACTCACACAAACGAGGCCTAGGGTCCCTACGAACCTGTTGCGCCAACTATTTTTTTTTTATACTCTGCTAGTGCCGCAAGTGCTGTAAATCTTATTCGGTGAGAGTAGATATGTATGATTCCTTCAACCCCGGATATGGCATAGGGCGGCAACAAACTTCCTCCTTCTCGATCAGCGGCCAGATACTTCAGCTGTGGCCACGTTTTACGCTGTGTTTCTGCTTCAGCCAATACTTGTGATTTGCAAGTAGTTCTTGGTCTATCAACTCGCCGTGTACCTTGAGGATTCGATTCGAAAGACTGCTTCGCGATGTTGTCGTTTGGTCTCCTCGACTTGTGACCAATCCAGCGCCACATCCGTTGCAATAATTTAACAGCTGCTGATGCCTTAGATGAAAAAATTCTGGGTTCGAAATAATTTGCGGCCAACGAATCTTAAGGCAGCGGATTACGTATGCCTGCAGTCTTCTCGAGACGGAGCTAGAGACTTTCCAGGCTTCACAGGCATACAGCAGTACGGACTTGAAGTCTGGACCCACCTTTTAGCCTTTAGGTGCTTAGAGAAATTTGACTGGAGTTCCATACTGAGGACAGCATTCCAAAGGCTTTACTTATTCTACTATTAACATCCAGATCCGTTCCTCCTTCGGCCGAAACAAAACTGCCTGGATAGTTAAATTCCTTGACCTCCTCAATGGGCTTCTGTCTCATAATAATGGGCTAATGTACTGAAAAGCCAGTGTGCATTATTTTGGTCTTGTTGCAATTGATCCTAAGACCAGCCATCTCTTCATTCACTTGTAGTGATTGACACATCTTGTTCATTCCGCTTTTGGTTTTTGCATCGAAATCCAGATGGCCTAGCTTTTCAAACGGTCTCGTCTCATCGTCCATCGCCAGTAAATAGAGGATCGGCGACAGAATATCCCCTTGCCTCACTCATTGTCGCACTTCGGCAGAGTCGAAAAGCTGCCCATTATGTAGAACGAACCATCTTGCGCCATGATAGGACTCCTTAATAACAGCAGCAATCTTCGGGGGAATCCCTCTCCCATCTAAGGATCTCCAGATCCATTCGCGCTTGACTCGGTCAAAGGCCTTCTCAAAGTCTACGAACATAAGGTAATGGGCAATGGACATACATAAATTAAGTTGTAAAGCAACTATTTCATTTTGAAAAGTTAAACAAAAACTCATACTTTAAGTAGTAAGCTTTTTTATTTCCACGAGTTTATTGCTGCTTTAAAACTTAGAACGAAACCATCCTTCTAGATGGAAAGATAATATTGAAAAGGTTACAAGATGATTATGAGCATAGCGAACACCGCGACTAACTTAATGGTTATAAGTCGTAAGTTACTCGTAATCTGTCTCTAAACCGATGTTTAAAAAAAATATTTTCAGCAGTTTAATGACAATAGCTTCCTGACCATTAAAAAAATAAGAAAAAAACATGTTTAAGCTTCCCTTAGTAGTTCGGTCTTTTACCCAAGTTGGTGCTAATTAACCCATCAACAATTAAACCATTTGCCCTTGTGACCACCGAACTTTTAATAAAAGTTACACAATGTTTAACCAAAGACGTGTACAATTATTGCGGCAATTAGATAGTACAGTTCTTCGCACTGACCACTCCGACTAACTACACACCCGAGCACAAGAGTTTGGCATTGAGACCCAAAAATGTTCACCCATACAGGTCGTCAGTCAACTAGCCAACCAACATTCAACACATTTTCCCATAAACGGTGCACATAATAATTTAACGATAGTTTCGCAACCGTTCGTACGTAAATATACCAAACATGAAGCAGATATTCTGAAAATCATAACAAAGCGATCGGGACACCCATCGCCATGTCACACGGAGTAAAAGTTGCAAGGTCGTCGTCGTCGGTTAAGCCGGTTTTCCTCGAAAGAGAAATCCAGCGCGAGTGTCTTTAGGTCTGAGGATAAGCAGAAGAGATGAAGCTGGTTTTCCTTTCTACAGCAGCCATTCATGAATCCAAACAAGTGTAGAGAGACAGCTTTGCGCTGTTGCATCACGTTTGGCCATCAGCATCATACAGCACCCGGCTTGGGAGATATAAGCATGCCGTTCGTCTATTAGCCGCATTCCTCGGAGTACTGGTTGTTAAAGTGCACATCTGACCGAATTCGGGTTTTTTTTTTTGTCAAATGTCTTGTATTTCAGCTTTTTGGACTGGATAAACCGCCACCAGTAGGAGGCAGACTCCTGACGCAAATTACAAACGAATGACGTCTGCTTTAATATAAAAATATAGATATTGATACCTAAACCCTCTCGAAGGTCGATTTCACTAATTTACGCAACGCGAGAGATGCACTTAGCTATAAACGGTTGAAACCTTGCACTTACGGAAATCAAATCACGTCGAAGGGCACAGGACCTGTTCTCCGCTGTAATTACGGATTTTTCCGCAAAATAAATCGTTTTGACTCAACTAAAAAGCAACAATAATTAAAGCACATCAGACCAACTTGCTCGTGGTAGTGTTCTCATGCTATATCAGAGCTAATCGAGAGCTTGTTGTGGAAATGTTGCAAAACAAATTATTAACAATTGGATTATTGTTATTCGCCGTGTGTGCTAAGAAAGTGTCAGTTGCGCGTAAGCGAGTTTATGGGCAGGGGATCTCATTGACCCGCGCTTGATCTTCGGACACGAGATACATTATTTCTCTTACTTATTGTGCCGTAATATGTGCGCGTTGTCGTGTGGCAGTTAGGTGACAGTGCAAAGTTGTTGATTGCGCGGTGAAAAAATAAATAGATATATAAAGTTTCTTTCTTAATAATGCTGTAAACAAATAATAACGTGTGTTCCAGGTAGCTATACAGAGTTTGATGCAACCTTGACATGGTGGGTTAGGTATTACTATCTATGTCGGGTTGTAATTAAACGTGTCTCGAGGAACCGGTAGTTGATCCTTTTTTTCTAGAATTATGTAAACTCTGAAACAAGCGTATATAATTATCGATAAGAAGTCTGTTGCTAAAGATATCTCAGTGACCCATAATTGGAGGAAGTATATTTAGTTGTGCAAAGAGGCGACTGCGACGCAAATGTTCTTTCAGGACTAAAATTCAATGATGTGCAACTATAGAGGGTGATTAGTTGGAGTATAATTCATATGAAAATCTACTCGATATGAGCGGTCAGCGGTCAGCCATCGGAAGCGACAACTGACAAGGGATATTCTCCATGCGATTTTAAATTTGGGACTTTTACGAAGGCTTAGACACAGATGGGTCTGGTATTTTAAAGGCTTATACACATCAATTGTGCATAATTTAAACACTGCGCAGATGCCAACTGAGAACGTCGTTCGAAGCCAGTAGTGAGAGAATGCCTAAATACAAAACTCAACATTAGTGGATTTACTTAAATGAGGACGCCCATAACAAGTGGACAAAATATCGCAACGCAACTAACGAGATAGTCGGAGCAATCTTGGGCCACCAGGCCTCATAGGATAGGAACCAGCAGGATGGTAAGAAACTCGTGTACCGGAAAAAGATAACAGAATAACCAGTTGCCAGATAAAGGGAGGAGATAAGAAATCATGGCTTTAGCAAATAGAGCACACGCCAATCCCCTAGCTAAATAAGATAGATGATTCATGCGATCGCGTCAAAAACATCTAGACGTTTTATAAGACAGACAAGCAACTAACTGCCAGCTTTGAGATCGAAACAGAAGGTAATCGACTGTTTTGTTTGAACTGTATCGAAGAATTTCCTTGCTTTATGTCAACCTCGTTTTTAAAGACCTTATCCGATGTGTTAAATGAACCTCTCAACACAATTTATTCTATATCAGACACGTACCAATTACCAGCCCAGTACGGCGTGACCATTGTGCGACTAAAGTTGCAATTCGACACTTTTTTCTAGAGTCTGCCATAATTTTTTTATATTTTCGCTCTTTAGTTAGCTGGAAGAAGCTAATGGAGAATAATGTTCCAAGTTTTTTGAAGTAATACTTCTTAAGGTACGCTTGACTTGGGGGGTAAGCTGGTGAATGCGTCACGAAAGCGTTACGGAAATTGCGAGCGGAAGTTGAGAGGGAGATATAAGTTACTGAAGATAGAAAGAGAGAGAGTTACGTATCGTTTCGTATATTACTGTAGAGGCAAGAGAGATAGATGCAAGCACACATTTTCGTTCTCTCTTTCTCTCAGTCAGTTACGTTTCATTATCTAAGACACATCATACAGTGCAGCAGTGATATCAGATCGGGGGATTTATCCCTTTTTGCGGGATTTTCTGACTAATAATAAGCTAAAAGGGATTTTTCAGACCTCACAGTACAAAAAGAAAGGGATTTTACTTTTTGATCAAATTTTGTTCCTAGTTGCTCATTTCATTAAGAATAAAAAAATTATTCAACCTACGATCAAAATAAATATTTTCATGTTCAGAAAAAAGTCATTCAAAATATCTAAATGCTTTCATTTTCTTTTTTTCATTTCCCTAAACTGTTTCATAAAATGATATATGTGTCTGTGAATAAATCACGAGTATTTTTTTAAAATAATAAATTTATTTATTTTGTTAACATAAAAGGGATATTTTCAGTATAACCGTGGGATAACATGCATCTAAAGTCTGGTATCACTGCAGTATATGACTATTATCTGTATCACACTGTAGGAGCAACAGAGACAGGTGCGAGCACACAGTTACTTTTCATTCTCACATAGCCAGTTACGTTTCGTATATCTAAGACATGCCTATTGCAAGGTTGCCACTTTGGTAATTTTTAACAAATTTGGTAATTGTTTTTGCTTATTGAGTTTTGGTAATTTTTATCTGGTTATGGTAAATTTTTGAGCAGATGTACTAAGAATGCGAACTCGATATCACCTCATTTAAATGATAGATTACTGCTTCTGAGTGAACGTATTGCATTATTTGAAGATGCTTCATCCCATTCATATAAAACTGTTTTATTCGCTATTCAAAAAATTACAGAATGCACTCATTTTCTTCTTTTGACAGATGGTGAATAATAATAATTAATCATATTATGTATACAGACATGAAACTATAATTTGTCAAGGGTTTGTTAAAAGAAAATATGTAGATGATCTCCCATGTCTTCTAGCAGCTGGTAATTTTGTGCAAAAACAAATAAAATATTTTGAGATTTTTTTGTAAGTGGCCACCGTGGCCTATTGTCTGTAGCAGACATGCGCGCGCCCATTTTCTTGCTCTCTTTCTCTCATAACCAGTAAATTATTGAAGAAAATTGATATATTAGAATGTATAAACTAAACATGTATATATAGATGGAGCTAAAGAAATTTTACTTCAGTCATGTGGTCTAAAGCACACTCGTTTTTTTTATTTGCAAATAAAAACCATTAACATGTTCCGCACTTATAGTATTTAGCGAGCCAATGTTTGTTAAATATTGTGGGTAAATTTTAAATTTGCTGAATGACTTTCGAAATGACAATCATTTCACATTTTTCTTGTGACTTTTCGGAATTCTGCAGCGGGAAACCTGATGGTAGATCAACCCAGTGCTGTCAGCAGGATACGAATGGTTATGACAAGCTAAGCGTAGGGTCCATATACGGACCTGTTGCGCCAACTCGACAGCGAAGAGCTCTGAGGTAGCCTGGGGGCAGGCTCCGTTTTTGAAACTTTACTCAGATAAGTTATATTCTTCTCGCTAGTTTTTGACAAACGTGAGCTTTGATTATACCTTTGGAAAACGAACTAGATTAAGCTCTCAAAATTGTAATTTTGGCACTTGGTTGTTAATTTTGGAGGTATATCGTTTCGACGATAATTGCCTAAAAAGTTACGGAATGAGTGTCCTCTTTGCTTGCTTAAAGAATCAAAGCATTCCAACTCGATAAAATGCACTTTTTTCTCATTTTAAATTGCAAAAAACTCCAATAAGTAAATCAACAGTGGTAATCTGTGCCGAGTATCTATGTTGTGATGAAGTTTTCTTTGACACTAACTCGTCATAATAAAGTTGACAGAAATCTTGATCTATATTAATTTCGGGACAAATATTAAAGGAAGATTCAAATTTGTTTACCCTCGACGTTATAAGAACATTCTAATTAAAGTTTACAAGATTCTTTGTCCCCACACTCACAACCAATTGTTTTTTCCATGAGTTTGCCAACATTGGATTGAAGGCCGATATCATTGCCCAACACCTTCGCCCACGCGGACATTTTCCTCAGTACCTATACATTTCTCCGACTGGAGTGAACGCTATTAATTTTAATTGTTTATCTTGTTAGTGAAATATATTTTTATTTTTTTTAAATTTAAATCTTTCTAGAGGAATTTTTTTTACAGATATGATAAAAATGTGGCTCATCGAATTTTTGTGAACAGTATTTTTGTACGGAGCAAATAGGTCTTTACGAATTGCTGACCTTATTATTACAACCCACGTCGTACTTATATCACCGGTTTAAATGTGCCCATTTAAAAAAAAAAATGTTATTACTAGGAGCTCTCTTGTATCTTCCCAAGGAGATTCAAAAGTGTTCTTAAAAACTTCCATATATACAAGGGTTAAAGAAAGGTACACAGGAGATTGATTATAACTAAAATACGAGTTTACAATTGAACCACTTAGTAGAAAAAGGTTCACATTCCACAAATCATAGTTCCTAGCAAATAAAAAAAAAAAACTATCGTAGCAACTAAAAGTTCTTTTCCAAAACTTCCTAAAAAACAATTTAAGTGCTAATAGTAAGAACCACATTCCCAAAACCTTAGGTTAAAATCCGAAGTGTTAAGCCCAATAATGATGGTTAAAGAGGCTGGAATATTTTCCTTTTTCCACTTATTTACTTAAAAATCGAAAGCAAATGCTTTTTATTACAAAATATATTTTAAATATTAAAAAAATTGAATTTTAAAAGACAACAACTTGTAAATAAAACACCTGCTCCAAGAATAACTACTAATATAATGCTCTTCTAGAGCAATTATGTTAAACATTGCATTAACTGAAAAGCACTTAATGAGAATATAACACCTAAAAAGTTTTTTTTTTTTTGGGTGAAAAAGGTTAAAATTCTAAAATAGAGCTTATTAAGACGAGAATGTGACTATTTGCATCTGTTTATAATCACTGAATAAGAGATGGAAGTTTGCTATCCTACATAAGCGATTTTCCAAATTTGAAATTCCATAGGATTATTTCATAAGTTGACTAGAAAAAGGAAAATATTCCAGGAATATTCGAGGAATGTTTTCCTTTTTCGAACTCAAGATGTTAGTCAATTCTGACATTACGATGATAGAGGAACTCAAAAATATGGGTTTCAAAATTCTGTCCATCTGTGTGTCTGAAAACGGCAACAACGATTTTGACCAAAATGCTTACTAAGAGTAATATTTATGTTTTTAAAATTATTGCGCTCTTATTTTACAATTGGAATCACCGAAAACGCTAACTTTAAAAACTGCTCATATTTCGAAAACCCCATTTTCGATTTCAAACAAAACTTTACAAACCTAGTAATGCTTAAATCCCGAACAATAACTTGTAGTAGGTTTTCAACTAATTAGTTAAACAATAGTATTTTTCAAACTAAACATTGCAATTTTTGGTACTCTTTTGTCTGCCAAATTTTACAAAAACCGCTCTAACGATTTTGATCAAAATGATTATTGAGGATAATAAAATTATTCGAAATAAGATCCCGTACTTAGTTTTGCTCAAAAAGTTCAAATAAGTCAGATTAATAATTATTTTCCAAAAATTACTGCACAAATCCCGATTTGTATTCACATATCTACGGTTTTTTTTTTTTTTGTAATAACCATAATGTTCCACTTCTAATAAAAAATCCAATAACAGCTAAGCAAACCCTATTTTTGACAATTATTACACAATTCTTTTTTTTAACCATATTGAGTATGCACCTTAAAATAATACCAACCGCAATCAGAAACTCCCACTTCATTTGCACTAAACTTTTGATGAGCGCGAAAGTTTCGTTCGACCCAGTGTGCACTTTATTTCGATTTATTTTATGCGCCTAATTCTATGGGAAAATGTTCTTTACTTAGTCGTTGCGCTATTCTTAGTTTAATTTCTCAAGTTTGTGGAATGAGTATGAGTACCTTTTCCACTCAGTGGTTCAATCAGAGACAATACTGAGACCACCAACTCCGACCGATTTCCCGTTACTTAGCCTACAAGCTGTATTTTTATGGGGTGGCAAATGCTAAGTGCGCTTGTATTGTTACATAGAAATTCGTATTGACAAATGTCACGTAACTTCAAAAATTCCGACTAACCAACACACTCGCACCTTGCATATGCCACTTCCGCTGTGGGAAAAGTTGCTGACAGCGTTCATAGAATTTTATCCGTTAAATTTGAAATTATTCGTTACGCGTGGATAATATCTTTTTTAAGGAATAAGTGTAGATTTACTTAAAATATATATAAAAAATTAACAATGCAGATTGTTTGAAGTAAAATAGAAATATATTGAGCAAATTTTCGTCAGTTTTCTAAGAAAAAATTACGCATGAAATCGAAGTTAATGATATTCAAAAGCGCAAAATACGCAACCATGTTTGTCATAATAAGTTTTTAGTATATAGAATATCTCATTTAGTTAGTTTTATTAACTAAAAAAATCGAATTATTCGCCTTTTAACAATATATAATTACTAACCAATGGCATTCAGTAATGTGAAAAGGTGGTATTCCCGAATTCTAGCACATTTCCCCACGATTGTCGAGGTTGGCAGCATTTATTTTTGTATTTTTTGTATGTTTTTGCATGTCACACGGATTCTCAATTGACACAACACCGATGGGAAAACAAAATGGCGAATTTGAAAAAAAAAACTGAGGGGCCCAGCGGCAAGAGGATTGTGAGTTGGGGGTCTCAGTATGATTTGTCGCTGGGTTCAATTATTGTCAGCGTTGCTTAGATGTGAAAACGTTACTTATTTAAATTCACTGGACATAAAAGTAACATTTTTCAACAGGACCCTACGGATGGGATTTTGTAAAAGATTTCCTCCTTTACTCGGGACAGTTTGTATGACATAATTTAAGCCTTTAGTTGCATTTGCATAAAGTCTACGATTATACTAAGAAATAACTTCCTCAATAACATTAAAAAAAATCTAAAATTATATCTAATCGTATCCGTAATACTTTTGAAGTTCAAGGATCCTAATTGGTAAAACAGAAAACAACTAAATATTCCACACTACTGCACTGAAACCAGTTATGTGAGAGCTAAATGTGATTTATATTATATTCATTCAAATAAAACGACAATTTTCTAAACAGCCAAATAATGTGCAAATTAATGCAAATCACTATCTAATTTTAACTCTAAGCTTGTTCCGTTTCCTATAGTCTCTAAAGATGCTACAAGTGAACAAAAGAAATGCATCGCTGACAAATCAGGCAACAACAGCAAAAGTCCATTGAAACGATTTAAACTCACTAAATGAGAACCCAAACAATATGGATGTGGCGCTTCCTGGTCAGAGACAAATAAAGCCGAAAACTGATTTATTGCAGGCCTGGGAACCTAGTTCAATTTTGTTTCCTTAAAAAGATGCCTCCCCGCAGACTCATATCTCAATGGTAACCTAAAACGCACATCAGGTCATGGGTTCGACAATATTTTTTAAATTTAAATTCACAGCTCTAGACTCCACTCCATCATTCATCTAACCACAAAAGCCGCAGCCCACAATAAACCAACCCCAACAATCAAAATGAACATCGCAAATTCATTCATAAAAGAGAGGCCCCTTTTCTTGATTGCCACTCTCTCACTGTTAACAGAGGAATCATCAAAGAAAATCGCACCCCAACTAATGTTAAGTCAGACTTTGAAGTTTGCACTGAGCCAAAGCCGCACCGAATCTCAGCAAATTCAACATGCCGCCGCTACAAGTGTCTGCATGTGTTTTTCCCATACTCTCTCAGCTGCGTCTTGAGCTGATGTTCACTGCCGCTCAAAGTGTACACGAGGGTTAATTCTGGTTTGGCTGTGTGTGACAAACCGAGACTTGTAATCGACCATGCAGCGTATATCGTATCTCGTCGAATTGGTTAACATCATTTTAACTTAAGACCGTCGAGAAGTTTTTCAATCAGTTAAGCATAAACTTTCAGTCGGTTCGGTTAAGAGCGTCAATTCAAGCTCTATCTAGGGAAAACGGTTAAAAGCGAGAGTAGACAAAAAAGTAGGATATCAGCGTATGTGACGACGGGTTGTGATATTTTTCTGTTCCTTTCGTCTTACACCTACCAACGAATGTCAATCGAATATTTTTTGGTGCACCAAATAAATACAATCAGTGTTCGTGTTGAAAAATTAAATACAAATTCAAACAAAAGCATGGTTTAAATTGTTGTTATTGCGAAAAGGAATTATATCAAACCGTTTTGTGTTCTGTTGCCAAATTTTAAATGGTGTTGTATGTAATTGTGATAGAAAATTAAATTTGAGTTTATATTTCGTCCAACAAAAACAAAATTAAACAAGCCCAAAGATGGAAAGGAATTTCACATCGAACTACCAATTCGTAGCTGATATTGTGAAGATCGCCTTCGAGGAACTAGAGACACATCACATGTCCAGAAACTATACAGGACTGATTCCGCGATACTATTCCCTGGTGGAAGAGGAATATGGAGGTCCGTATAATATTTTTGTTAAAAGTTAAACTGATTACTGAGTATTGTAGCCTATTAAAATTTAAAAAAAAAACAAACAAAACCATAAGAAAGATGTGCTTTTTTCCTTGTTATAAATTTCCTTAACGTATAATACATGAGGTAAACCTTCGCTTCATATATCGTACGATTCGCAAATATCAATGCAAACGTCTTAATGAAAAAAGAGAGTGTATGTGTTTTTAATATAAAAACATAAAAATATTGCCGCCTTAGGTCAAGAATTCTTTGATTTCTGAAGTTGCTGAAATTGGTTGGAACCTTTATTCAAAAAAAATCGAGTCGTCAATAATAAACACAATACTATGCATCCTAACAAATGGATAATGAATATATTTCTTATAACTGACATTATTTAAATTGAATACTTTGAATAAATCGTTTCGAATCCTATTATTTTAAATTGTTTTGTCAAGCCGTAGTACGACTTTAGTCTAAAATTGTTCCTGCCAGGAGTTTCAAAATGACCAATTAAAAATGGAATGTTCCTACTAGGAGGGTTCTGTAATGTTTTCAAACCCATTTTCTGTAGCTGTAATTTTTAGTAAGTCTTAAGAGAAATATATTGTATTCGTACACAATTTCGAACTCGAGATGTTCAAGTCTGACATTGCGATGATAGAGGAACTCAAAGAAAGTGGTTCGCGAAATTGTGTCCGCCTGTCCGTATGCTCCTAAGGCCTACAGCTTAAACGGCTGCCCTGATTTGGTTTAAGCTTCGTATTTGGAGTTTGTGGGCCTTCAGTTTGATGCCGTATTTTTTTTTGGAAAGCATCTTCAATATTTATAGCAATTCCCAAATTCCCATATAACATTTTAATTCCAGTTTGAGTTTTTCAAAAATGGCTGTAACGATTTCAACCAAAATTGATATTTGAGCTTAAGTAGGTGAGGTTCATGTAAGTGCAAACTGAGTTTTTCGCAAAAATAAAAAAAAAATTTGAATAACGGTATTGAATATCTCAAAAACGGTCCATACGATTGGAACAAAAACGCACTTCTAAGGTAATAAATACGGTCATTTCTAACTAAATAGTAAACTCGGTTTTTTTCCTATATTATCGTACAATGGATTTTTCAAAAAAGGCATTTTTTTTTTAAATTTAGGTTTCTTTAGTTTACTTAAAAACAGTAAGATAGATTTTGACCAAATTGCATACTTAGAGTATAATTGGTGTTTTCAAAATGATTGCGTCCTTAATTTTGAATTCTTTTCGCCGAAAACGGTAATTTTAGAAACTTTTCATATCTCGAAAACCCCATTTTCAATTTGGATAAAACTTTAAAAAGCAAGAAGTAACTCAAAGAACACTTTGCCTTATATTCAAAAAGCTTGTAAAGTGTAAGAGAAAATAGTTCGTAGAGTTGGCGCTTTTTAGTCTTTAACCAGAACTTGCTACATTTGTTTGTTACTGAAAAAACCTCTTTTGTATTCGAAATATTAGGTAAAACCGAAAACGCAAATATTCTTTGATAAATATAAAACTACGATTTCCAAATTTGTGACAAGTTCAAAAGCTGCTTTGCAACTTTAGTCGAAAATTTACCCACTTTAACATGAGACTTTTAGAAATTGTTAAATATTGTGTAGCGACTAACGCTCCGCAAAAGTTTGTGAAATGTATAATATGTACAATTCACTTGTTAAAAGTATACAATGTACATGTGTATGTAGAGGGTAGGTAATATTACCGATTTGAGAAATTACAACAGCATGTTTCCCACAATGTAGTATTAGCTCTGCGATATATGATTTATTTAATGGATTACGTATATCCTGTTTTTCCTTATAAGGCTACTTATTGGTTAGGTTGCTTAAAAGGCAAGGTAGACAATAACTAACCTGATGGGAATAAAATGCAGCAATCTGCAAAGCAAAAGCGTTTTGCTTTTAATTTCTGAATGAGATGGATGGCTGCATTCAGGCGATCGGTTTTGTGACTTATCCCAGATCATTTTAGGAGTGATATACCTGCAACCATAAAGTGGTCTCCAGGTCCCCCTAACTTTACCAGATTTGTATGTCTGCTATTGAAGGTATTTATTAACCCACATAAGAGTTATTTTACATCTCATTACGGAAACAAGTAAATTTGTTAAAAATCGTCATCCGTGTTGGTATTCTTTCGGTTGCCCGTAATTATTCGAAAAATGTTTGAATAACTGCTCACATGACGATTCTTCTGAGCTGCTCAATGACCAATGAGCCACTCAATGAACGCGATATCTGTAAACTTGAAGCTATCACAAGTCAGTCAGAGATTTCTTTTCCTTTTCACTTATCCAAAATCTTGTCGTTCCACAACGTGTTGCTGTGACACACTCAGAGGCTTTACTTTGTTGTGCGTGCCTTTATTTTTGTTCTGATTCTGAATGATGCTAGATTGGTTCTTAAATTATGAACTCTTCACTTTCACTGAAATAAGAAACACTTGGTAAATTACATACAATAATGTGAAATATTATTCACCAAATACTTTTTCGCCAATTGAGAATAATGTTCGAATATAATGCGTTATTTTTCAATTCGTTTCATTTGTTGTGAGTTATCGTTTCTGAGAATATACCGCATGCGAAAATTCTGCCCTTATTTGTCCAAATTTCATTTATTTTCTTACACCCTCTAAAAGCACTAGGGTGTAACGGTAAAATAGTAATTTTTTTTTTGTTTTAATTAGCCACACTAAAACAACTGACATTCGGCGAACTGTCCAAAGGACAAAGGTAAATACCCCTACTATATTACATTTTTTCACTTTGGGTACAAACAAACTAAGCCATAAAATCGAATTAATTACTAAGGTCTGCATGGGCCAGAATTTAATTTCTTAACGACTTTGTTTATTATAATAAAATAAGGGCAACAAATCGTTTAGCGAATATCACAAAAATAAATTGTTATGTTCTGACATATAAACTCGTTCTTAGGGTCGTGCCCTCGCAATTTGCCCATAATTAAATTCTTATGATTTATAGCTAACACCCAACTTAACAACACTCATTTTAAGACAACGAAAACACATAATTGTTGTTGGTAAATTTTGTTAACAGGTTAATTGCGTAGTTTTTGTCGAAATAATGTCAAATCTAATATGGAAAACTCATTCAAAATAAACCTCTTTGAACTGTGCCTCGTTACATTCATGCAGTTAATCATCAATTAAATGAAGATGATACAACTTTCTGTAGAAATAAGTAAGTTTTGTGCGGACATTGAGATCGTAAATTTTGTCAGAAATGTTTGCGATTTTTAGCGGTGCTTTCTGTAAGCATAAAATTGCATGTTAGGTGATTCTAACGTCTGTTAAATTAAATTTTTGGGGCAGAGTTTTTCTTCGAAAAGGTGGACCCTAAGCTGCGTCACAGCCTTTTCTTTGGATGTTGCTGCTGGCCATCCGTATTCTTTCTGTAGCTTGGTTGCATATATTTTTGTGATTTGCAAAATTGATATCTATTTTAGCTTACGATAGATTTGACCGACATGCGTTATGAATGTCATGTTCACATGCATTAACGTGAATTCCTCTTAAATGCATATCAGCCAGTGGCAAAAACAAATTATACAACTCAACAAAATTATTGATCTATCTTAAATCCAAATCGGACTTTGGCGACCTTGGACGTCTCTCTTGGCCGATTGCGATGATAGAAAAGCTAAAGGCTGCTTCATTAAGGCCGGTCTGGAAAACCTATACCAATTGGGTGACCATTATCCAGGAATGTAGCCGAACATTAGCATCTTACTAGAAATCACCTCTCACGAATTTAATTTAATAATATTCGGGACGGGAGAGTTATATGGTAGGGAACTGTTAGGGTAGCTACTGAAAATGTTCGTGCTTCGTGGAGTGATAGATTGCTGTTGATAGTCTATAATCAAGCAGCTTGAGGTCTTAACCTTGTCTTAAATCGTGCACCAAACAACTGATATCTGCATCTGAATTCGTAACCGAACTATATCGCAACTTCTAATAATTTCGCGCCAGATTAAATTATCTAGCACGTTTATCTCTCATATCGCTTGAGCTTGACCGATATCATGTGCCCAAAGATATCTGACACTGCCTTGATGTTAATCGGCGCAATATCCCTGATCAAAAGCGTGACAAACCAATTTATGACAAATGACTTAATTTCATAAGTCAATTTGGTTTACCCAAAAAAAAATGAAAGCCTATAACAATAATTACATGTCTGCATATCGTTGGTCTTCATCATCTCCTCGGCATTATTGCTAAGCCATCTAAAACTGTCCGGTTCTTCGGCCAAGCAAAATTCAACATGAAAGCGAAAGCTTGCCTTGAGTTCAAAGAACTCTTTTTACGATGGATTTGGCACAGAAAGGCAGCGAATCTTAACAATATGACGCAATAGCGGAATCTTAAATTAGTTTATTTATGTATGCATTTTTTTTGGAAAGCATATACTTCAGTTAGTTAAGTTATAGTCTCTAATGGCCAAGGTTCTACATCCAATCAATGTGAGTGCAACTATGGTTTTTTTTCTTCTTAATTATGGTGCTACCATTGCCCTCTCGCCATGACCTCTTCACATGACCAACTATACAATGGGCTACACATGCTCTTTTATCATAAAACACCGACAAGCAGTTTAGACTGCGAACAGTAGTACACGCGTAATAACATCAACTGAATTGAGGGAATGAACTTGCTAACAATTATTGACATTGGCAAGGTCATCTTAGGTAAGCGCGTTTGAAAACGCTACAGAGTTGTATACTAACCGATTTTGCCGGCAGATTCAAGTTCATTATTAAGTCGGTGGTTATTGTACATTTTGTGACATAGCTCTTTATGGATTTCTTTATTTTTTGTTTTTGCAGATAATTTGTTTTTAATTTCAGATTGAATCTTGGAGTGTAGCAATTAAGTCGCGTTTTGTTGCTCAAGATTTTGCGATGATATCTGCACTCTGCAGTATAAATTGTTCTCAAGGTGTGGTTTAATCGGCTTAGATGAACTTCAATAGTTTTAGGGCGACATTTAATATTAGGATTCCTTTGTTTAGAATTTAGATGAAAACGGAAAGATAAACACCTGAGGTTAAAAAAAAAAAAAATAATTGGCGGAACAGGTCCGTATGGACCCAAGCCTAGCTTCTCACAACCATTCGTCTTGTGTGAGTTTTTATTTTTGGGACGAATGGAAGGGATCTACAATTTTATGCCGAGTCCAAACGGCCAATATAGAAGCTCTTTCATGACAGTTATACTCTCGGATGTTTGTCAGACGTTCGCGAGAGGTGGCGCAGCGAAAAAAACCTTAAGTTGAAATTTGGGTTTTTCTCGGGATTCGAACCTGGGACCCCTCGCTTAGTAGTCCAACACACTAACCACTAAGCCACTGCGCCTGAGGTTACCGTCTTAAAAAATGCGTTCAAAAGTAAAACATCTTCAGAGCATTTAACTCAAAGAGATAAGAGTGCACATTTTCAATGTCGAGGTAGATACCCGCTGACGCGACCGACGCCGCCAAACTAATATTGGATGACTGAGCGAGTGAAGAGTCAGCCAAGGTTGTGTGCTTCGAGTAAGATAATAACTAATTGTCAACCTCGGTGATTGACTTATCTTAGCTAAGAATATTTGCGTGTACTAAATTGGCATTTCGACGCGGTTTACTGATTTGTTAAAATGATTAAATCGGGGGGCAATTTGCGGTCAATTCAGAATACCGTCGAATCGTTCTGAGTCGAAATTTTCGACACAATTTTTGCACTCCCTTCCTTTCATAGAAAAGTCATCCTCTAAGTCGAAAATCCCTCTAACTCGAACATATTCTTTTGTTTCTCGACCTATTACAATATTCCTCTAAGTCGAATTTTTCCTCTGAAGGAAACAAAATCAAATCAAAAAATCGCGACGATACGTTATGTTTCTACATACAATATGTATATGCATTTAGATATGAACATACATTATCTACTTAAAAAATTAAATGCGCAGCATTTTGCAGGTGCGCTACACTTGTGTTGTTGTTCTAGTTGAGTGATATGAAAAAATTAAAAAAAAAATTGCAGGTGTCAACCATAAAAATATATAGTAAGTCAGTATAACTCGAACTAATTTTTATCTCCCATGAAAATTCGACTTAGAGGGATTCGTCTGTATTTGGTTTTACTATTTAATGGATGTTACCTTGCTTATAAAAGGTGTTTTTGTTTGGACTGTCCTACTTTGTCAAATGTTTGCCATTTTCGCGTACAAGATGAATTGGCATTCAGTATGGAACCGTCCTTACTTAGATGGAGCGAAGATTTCTTAAGAAACCGATATCCTTAATTATATGTAACTAGCTAAACCCCGCCGGCTTCGCCAGGCCTGATACAATTTAAGTGTTTTTTTTTTTAATTTTGTTGGCCTATCAATTGATCATCACAATTACCGACAATTAAAAATAAAAATAAACCAAATTGGTTGAAAATTACGGGCGACAGAGGGAAACATACACTTTTTGCCACTTTATATATAGAGAGAGTTATCCTGCCTCTTCTTTCAATAATTTTTAAATATAACATAATACAAGAATTCTTGTCCTACCCTACAATGCTTACGCAAAATTATGCTAACTTGGAATTGATTGTATCAATTTCGAAGCAACTCATTCATGGGACACTAAAATCACATATTGAGAGTGTTTATGGTCTGACAATGAAGACTGTGTATTTGGAGCGTCAACCCTTGTTCGGTGGTGTAATATAATATGGCAAATAATCATGGAATGCTTTTTTGAAATTATTCCCACCTCTTACGAGATTTTCTTAAAAGACTACACGGTCTGTCACCTAGATGCATTCACTTTCTATGTAGTTTTGGGTAGAGGAAACAAGTGATGTAGGGTCTTATCTAGTTTTGGCATCTTTCAAGAACACCAGCTGCTCCCTAAAGGTCACATACAATCTCACCGAGGCGTTTGATGTCAGAAACGGATTTTGACATTGTGTGCGAAATTAAGTAACTTCTACTTCATCAAACGTGACAACACGTTGAGAAACTCGCAAGCCAACACCGGAACCAGAATTTTTTAAATGTCTGTTAAATTACGTATGGCCATTTCCTTTCATTCCTTCAAAACGCGATAAAACCAATTTTATAAATCAGTTTTTTTGAAGTAATACTTCTTAAGGTACGATTGACTTGGGGGGTAAGCTGGTGAATGCGTCACGAAAGCGTTACGGAAATTGCGAGCGGAAGTTGAGAGGGAGATATAAGTTAGTGAAGATAGAAAGAGAGAGAGTTACGTATCGTTTCGTATATTACTGAAGAGGCAAGAGAGATAGATGCAAGCACACATTTTCGTTCTCTTTTTCTCTCAGCCAGTAACGTTTCGTTATCTAAGACACATCATACAGTGCAGCAGTGATACCAGATCGGAGGATTTATCACTTTTTGCGGGATTTTCTCACTAATAAGAAGCTAAAATGGATTTTTCAGACCTCATAGTACAAAAAGAAAGGGATTTTACTTTTTGATCAAATTTTGTTCCTAGTTGCTCATTTCATTAAGAATAAAAAAATTATTCAACCTACGATCAAAATAAATATTTTCATGTTTAGAAAAAAGTCATTCAAAATATCTAAATGCTTTCATTTTCTTTTTTTCATTTCCCTAAACTGTTTCATAAAATGACATATGTGTCTGTGAATAAATCAAGAGTATTGTTTTAAAATAATAAATTTATTTATTTTGTTAACATAAAAGGGATATTTTCAGTATAACCATGGGATAACATGCATCTAAAGTCTGGTATCACTGCAGTACATGACTATTATCTGTATCACACTGTAGGAGCAACAGAGACAGGTGCGAGCACACAGTTTTTTTTCATTCTCATATAGCCAGCTACGTTTCGTATATCTAAGACACGCCTATTCCAAGGTTGCCACTTTGGTAATTTTTAACAAATTTGGTAATTGTTTTTGCTTATTGAGCTTTGGTAATTTTTATCTGGTTATGGTAAATTTTTGAGCAGATGTACCAAGAATGCGAACTCGATATCACCTCATTTAAATGCTACTTTACTGCTTCTGAGTGAACGCATTGTAGTATTTGCAGATGCTTCATCCCATCCATATAAAACTGTTTTATTCGCTATTCAAAAAATTACAGAATGCACTCATTTTCTTCTTTTGACAGATGGTGAATAATAATAATTAATCATATTATGTATATACAGACATGGAACTCTAATTTGTTAAGGGTTTGTTAAAAGAAAATATGTAGATGATATCCCATGTCTTCTAGCAGCTGGTAATTTTGTGCAAAATCAAATAAAATATTTTGAGATTTTTTTGTAAGTTGCAACCGTGGCCTATTGTCTGTATCAAACTTTAGGAGCAAGGGAGAGCAGTGCGCGCGCATTTTCTTGCTCTCTTTCTCTTATAGCCAGTATCGAAGAGAATTGATATATAAGAATGTATAAACTAAACATGTATATATAGATGGAGCTAAAGAAGTTTTACTTCAGTCGTGTGGTCTAAAGCACACTCGTTTTTTTTTTTAATAATGTGGGTATAATATCTAAAGCTTTATTTTCCTTAGTTTTAAAAATCACATCAGGTAGCTGACGTTATTATGCAGATGGTAATCGGGGACGTTTTTTTCTAAGCGACCTGTACACTTTGTTTCGGATGAACAAGCAACTACAAAAGTGAATCTTCCACCACCGTGTCCGTGTCCATATCCTTTCCGATGCCAATGCAGACATGCTTGTACGATCTGCATCAACACATGGGAATTTCTTTTTTTTTTTTTTGTTATAACATAAACATAAATTTAATCCGAAACAAGTATACTACGGCTGTTATAAGCTACCTCTGATTACTCAAATCAATATGCTCTCCAGGTATCTATAATTCATTAACAGTTTGGCAGAACAAAGATTTCAAGTTCACAGCTGAAAGAGTTTCCATATCCTTATGCAAACACGTGATCATCAATAACCTGCACACGGAAAACGAAACAAAAAGTGTTCCCGTGCGTAATTATCATGCATGCTCGACACTGCGAATTATCTCATCCGACGAGATTTTAAATAAATTACTACAACAATTCGAGTTTAATAAATATTCTCGATTTACTAGATCTTATCAATCGAATTTGCAGTGAGTGATGAGCCGATAATGACTGTCGCTGGCTATCTATACGCCAATCGTTTCACTATAATTGTTTATACTGGTTGTCAGCCGATCTGTGTGCAGTGAACAGTTATCGGGATATGTCCGCTCAAATTATATATCCAACTAGAGGTATCACTGTTTGTAATGAAAGTTACTAGAATAATGTTAGTCGCTTCCATGGCTTTGTATAAAATGGCAACAAAATCCTTCCCTAAAATTCCAAATGCTACACACCTTGTACTTAATCGAAATATTCCGTAAATTACTCATTTGTGGTTGTATTAGTTGTTCAGAATTGTGTAGCGATAAATTGTTTTTCTAATTTATTTATTTCTAATCTAAACAATAGATTATGCCTCTCGTAGTCTAGGAAATGTTTTATTGAATGGAAAATATGTTTCAAGTTTTTTTTTTTTTTTTCTTTTAATTTCAGATCCAAGAGCAAAACGATTTCCCCTAATGGACAATCCTCTGTACACATTCGGCTTAGTTGGTATATATCTGTCGTGGGTGCTACTTATAGGACCAGCGTTTATGCGCGACAGGAAGCCATTCAAACTGCGACAAACCCTTGTTGTCTACAATGCATTCCAAGTCGTGTTAAGTGCCTACATGTTCTACGAGGTAAGTTGTATGTATTTTTATGATTAATTACAAAACCAGTGGCAAGTAGTCAATAACGTTGGTGGGTATGAATCTCTGCAAGAGGTATCTAATATTGATGACGATGCCGCAGGGTAATGAGATAATCATGTTAAATTAATTTATTTTCATATATCACTTACGAGTGTACGCAATTTCATATAGTGGACTGCATATCTGAGATTATTTTGTTGTATTTTTTTATCCAGGGGGCAGATTCCGTGTAACAATAATCCTCGGGACGATATCGTTTTTGAAACTTTGATGAACATGAGAAGTTATATTCTGCCCGAATTTGTTTCACTATCTAATGTCGCCTTTCATTACATTTGTGGAAAATGAATTGCATTAGGGTCTCAAACTCCTAATTTTGGTACTTAGTTGCTACTTTTGGGGGTGTATTTCGACGATAATCGTCTGAAAAATTACGGAATGAGTGCCCAGTCCAATAAGTATTTGCGACTGGTATCCTCGAATGAAATTGAGCAGATTTTCGCCTAAACGTACTCTCGGGTTCTTGTATCTGCTCTTGCATCTAAATCCAACTTACCGCGTAAAACAGCTCCAAATTTTTGTACAAATTTTGAATACTCCTTGTTGGTAATAATGCTGTTATAACTGCTTTCAGCGGCATTCACTTTTGGCGAACAGAACCTTCAACTAAATAAAAATCAAGACGCACAACAAAATATACTAGTTTGCACCAACTTATTACAAAAATCTCACTCGGAACTGTTTTATTGAGCATTCGTCTACTTTGCTAAGATCTTGGTGTTTAATAAAATACCCCTATAACTGCCAATATAAGCGAGAATTTTTCCTACAAAGCACGACCAAGATTTCCCGGATATCACTAAGAAAAAACCTTGCCGATAAAAAGGATATGCCATAAATCTACGTCGCCGGTTTGAGGCAATGTCATTATACGATGGAAAGCATATTTTATGTGATATTAAACAGGGATATCCCTCGATAGTTGCGAGATACACAAGACCTCTGGGAACTGCATTCCAACGACTGTGCAAATGTGCACAAGTCTGTTTTTTTTTCGTACTGCCCAATGAAAAAAGAAAGTTCATAAAGATGACGACATTTTCTGTCCCATAAAGCCAGTAGAGCCCTGAATCCCCGCTATAACTGCTTTGCTCCGCATGAGGCCAAGCTCAAGCTTCTCGAGCAACATCTGCGGTGTGGAGCATGTCTCATATACATTTCAGGTATATGAGACATGGTAGTATGCCCTTTGACGTTCTGTTTCTCTCTAGTTGCGTGAAAATGTCCTCTCTTATAAATTTTCCATTTTTCACATGATCGGAAAATAATCTCGATGGTAAAAACCTCAACCTGGACTAACAGTTCCTCATTTACAATACCCCAAAACACCGATTAGTTTCATTAATTGGGACCAGAAAAACACGACACAAATCGAAATAACGATTTTTAATATTAATTCAAATAATAAAAAAAAAATACGTATTTTATAAAACCAAATACAAAAACCAATAAATTCTACAGAAAACATAACTTCATGTTAATCCCCTTTTAACAAAAAAAAAAGGAATAACAAAATCGCAAACTGAAATAATATCGACGCAACTTCGAAACCACTACATTTTGTGAGCGACGCAAACTGAAATAAAAAACGACGCAACTTTGAAAACACGATCATTTTTAAATGACGCAACTTCTAAACGACGCAACGCGAAGTTTTGATGTATTTAAATTAGACAGATATTCCTTCACTTCGAAAGAAAGCGAGGGAGGTAATAATCATCATTCCGACCCTAAGGATGAACTCAGGTTTTTTTTTTAATTTGTTCCTTAAACTGAACAGCGTAAAAGAAATAAAAATACACAAGTGAATTCATTCATCTGAAAGTTAAACGAAAAAGAAATAATCATTTTTATTAAATAGTGTAAGGCAACAAAACTGAGTATCACTCAACTCTCTCTTGTCCACTCAATTGTGAACCTCTCATATCCTCTCCTACACATTCGTATCCCGGAATGATTGCATTTATTGTTTACTTCACACAGTCGGTTGGAATTGCTCTATGACGGCGGACTTCAATAATAAAAGTATAAACAGAAATATCAATAATTGTCGTTCATTTGTTTGAGGAAACCAACAATAGTTACGCGTCTAGGCTAACACCCCACAGTTAAGATACCAATTGTATTAAGCTTATTTCGTACTCCAAGCCGAGGATAAATTCCGCCCATATGAATCCTGGTATTGTAAACGAATAAAGCTGAAAGCCCTCTGCAGAAGACCCTTAAACATTTTCACAGCGATCTAGCTTACCTTAGGTACACGTCAAATAATTTTTTTAATTTTAATTATTATTTAATTTTATTAAATAGCTGTTTTGCAAATCAGGGGCTAGATTCTGTAAGGTGAAACATTCAGACATTTTAGTTACTTACAGAATCTGACCCCAGATCCGAGCACAATTTTCCAAGTGGTTGTTGATATTTTTAATGATTCAAAGCATTACATTATAAGTGGTGTTATTCCGACGTACCATTTAGCACGGGGCTCCCAATGAAGGCGTCACACGGCTACTGTAAACTGTTTTTACTGCCGGCTGTATTCAAATTACTCATATTTTGATTAAACTGAACTTGTATCAACGTTGAGCGATCTGCTTGGTAAGCATTGAAGGTCTCGTGAGTAGGTTTGAATAGTGTGTTTTATGGGAAAGATATTAATTAAAAGAATGTAGTCTTAGCCAAATCCAGTTTGCCTCCAATTCGTTTTCTTTTCACTTTGAATAGGTATATTTACAAATAGAATCACTATATAAACTAATTGATTTGACTTTTAATTTCTATCATTCTAGCATCTAATGGCAGGTTGGCTAAATTTGTATAATCTGAAATGCCAACCAGTGGACTATTCCGATGGGCCAATGTCAAAACGGGTAAGCATTTGAAGAGATGATCTAAAACGTTTGTTCTATACATGACTTCAGCATGGCACTAATTATTGTTTTCCCACCAAACGTAAAGTTCATATAGTTTGATTAGAAATTTTAGCAAAGAAGTATGCAAAAACTCATAAAGTTCGTGTAAAATAATGGCCCTTTCATTTCCCGCAAGGCAATGCACATCGAAATGAATAATAGGAATGTGCTCGCCTGTTAGTTGGTACTAAAATGTCTGCTCTCCTTTTTTTGGCGATAACATAACACGATATACATTGTACCTAAAGACACAAACTGAAGCTCATAACCTTGAATCGAATCATGGAACTTTTAACGAACTAAAAATGATTGCTTTCTGCATGAGGAATTTTCAAGCTTTGCAAGTCGAACAGAGGGATTAATGGTTGAAATGCGTCATAGCCGGTAATAACTATATAATAGGTGTCTTATTAAAAACAGCGCAACTTTGTTATAGAAGTATTGCGAGTCGACAAGATAAAGAAATATAAATGCATTTCAAGTCATATCTTCAATAGACATTTTTGTGAATCGAATACTTTGTGTGACTCAACGGGACCAGCTTTATAATTTTTATTGTTAAGGGGATTGAAGAATTTTTACAATGAATTTGAAAACCAATGTAAATACATTCAAAAGAAACGATGAGTCTGAAAATTCCCCACATGAAGTTACCGACGTGACAAGGATTATAACAATAAAAAGTTGAGTTTCTTTTTTTTCGCAACGAAGTAGCTGGAAAGTCAAAGTGTCTATAGTTGTGCCTATATTTATTAAAAAAAGTGTTTGAATTCTATTCGAAGCATGAAAAACTAAGATGCATGTTAAATGTTTTGCGGAATCCGGAACTGATTGGTTAGAACAGAAGGGCGGTAATCCTTATCAAACGAAGGATTCTATTGTGATATGTGGTCTGCTTGTCAAGAGCTGTTTCTTTTTAAAAATGTTTTAGTTAAGCCCTCGCTCATAGAACCAATGAACACCTAAAATACCCTAATCATCCGGATTTACTGCTGTGAAAACCTCTTGGGACGCTTCGAAAGGGACTCTTCAGGTTATATGTTTGTATCGATGGAGTGTGGGGAAAAGAATTTGACTGGTTGTACAGTGTCGTTGAGCGGATCACAAATCTACTTCAGGTCGAGCTTATGAATAGCAGCAATGACCTGCATGCATCAAAAAATAATACATTTTAAAGCTACCTATGCTGATGACAACACTCTTATATAATCCTTTTGGAACCGGATTCCTGTAAATGCGGAGAAAATAGTTCTTTCAATACAGATCTGGTCAAATTTGGAAAGTTTCGAAGGAAAACGTTGCTTATAATGTACGAATTGCCTCCTCTATAGGAAATCTATCTTTTCAACAGAGCTAAGGAAAGACCTTGACCTGGTATCAAAGGTCGACCAGTAACAGAACCCACACAAACATAAAATCTACTACACCTGGTGCATAAGTTGCTGACCTATGCACATTCAATAAAATCTAGCGTGAATGATTTTACAAAGATCTCAACAGAACCCTCAAATAAAGGGTTTTTCATTCAGGAAACTTCTCTCGCAATAAAACCATAACTGGTCGTGTTGTGTGACTTGTTGCCCCGTCTTGTAGTAAGTTTTAATAATTTTAATGCGTTGTTCGATTGCTAAGCGATCCATTATCGTAAATGGCAAACATTCAACTAATATGACACTTCAAATGACAGCTGATTTTGACGAGTGTCAAATGCCAGCACTACCAACTTTAAACCACGAAATAAATGATCCTGACAACTGATGTATTTATATCCGTTCACTTGTCATCCACGAGGACATCAAAATCAAACTTTGTATTTTGCTTCCTGGAGCCATATTTCCAGAACTCTGCAATTTAAGTGCGAAACTAAAACGACGAGGAATGGACAAACCTGGGTTTTCTTCAACACTTTGGGCTACAGCAGCAATATTCTCAGTTGTTCTTGAGCGACGTGCACGGGTTTTATTATTCACATCACTAGCTTGTCCCAACAGCTCGAATTTTTCCACCAATTTCTGTATTGCGTCCGACAAGGTGCTTCACGACGACCAAAAAATGCTTTAGTTTTGCGAACTGTGACTGCAAGATTTTCACCATTTTTTTAGTGAATTTTAATAATTTCAATGCGTTGTTGAAGCTTGTATCGTTCCATTTTTATCAATGGCGTAGTTTCTACTTGTCAAATGTCAAAGAATAAAAGCTTCAAAAGTGACAGCTACCGAAATAGCGGGTCATTCACAATAACACCTTTTATTGGAAAACCCTTTATTATAGAGGTCGACTACTATACTTCAGCCAAATTTAGCCACGCAGAAAAGTTCACTACATGTGCATTCCTGGATGCCGAGAAACGGAGCTGGCCCAAGGTTAATTTTTTTGAGCGAAGTTGTACATAGCGGACTCTAAGCTGCATCTAAAGTAAAGGCAAAGGTGTCGCGTGAGTCAAAAGATTTACCCATAGAATAGTTGTTTTGGAAAAATATCACATCCTATTGGGAAGTCCGAATTAACACTTTTGATTTGCAAGAAGCGAATGGTATTTTAGCATCGCACATAGTCGTAGCCTCTAAGTGCTGCCCAACAAAACGTAAAAGTAATCTTAAGCTGTCAACTCAAAGTTCAACACTGAAAGAACAACTTCTGTGCTAAAAAGCAATCGGTGACATCAGCATCATCTTGGGTACCAAAACTAGGTAATCACACTACCCGACGGAAAAAAAAATCGAACCTTTATGCTTGGCAAGACACCATTCAACGGAATACCCAATAACGTGTTAATCATAGCTTTAACCTCTGCTCAGTGTAAATAATTTGTATCTTTCAAATAAACTATTAACACTTTGTGAGCCATTTACATATGCAACCATATGCCAAACGCACACCTTAACCTCCATCTCGTCTGTGGTACAACGCAGCCAAAACTAAAAAACTACAAAACAAATATTCATCCATGTGTTTTGTACTATTTGAAGATACTAATTGAGATCGTGTTTAACAAACAAATATAACATTCTGCGACAATATTGCACAACACTTTTCAACAAAAAAAATCACACCAATCCGCCAAAATGACCATGGTGCAGTCCATTAAACCCGCCATCTGCAAATAAACCGATGTTGTGACCCTGGGCACAGTCACACGTGAAGGAGGTAAAAATCGTATTACAACCCATATCGTTTGGGGTTTTTTTTTTCCAATTACCAAGGAACGGTTGGAAAAATTACACGAATCACTATCTCAGATAAAAGCGCTTTGTGCGTGGCTGAACAGACATTTAGTTCAGGGATACCAGAGCAAACTAGAAACAAGTAAACGCTAAAATAATTGATTTGCTGTACAAGCGATTTAAATAAAAACCAATAATTTTATTACTCCATCGATACACATTGGGCAATGCCGCAGCTCAGTATACAATATCTACTCCGATTGAGACTTGCACTGTTTCCTTGGCGGTTTCTCAAAGTAAGTGGAGACCGACATTAATCGTGAAACGCATCAGTGCACTTGAATATACTACTTACCGTTGGAAGCAGAATGCGCGCACAGCATAGTATGACAACACTTTTAGTTACAACGAATATCGAGCTTCGAGGGTCAGGTGTGGGTATCGGTATATAGAAGTTTCTTTTCGCATTATTGTGGAAGTAACAATTGCGTGCTGCAGATAGTTTTGTAATCCAATAAATCCAACATTTTGGACAGGTATTCGTGGATTTATATTGAATTGTATCTTGTTTGTCATTGTAGATGCTCAACCTCTGTTACATATACTATCTATCGAAACTGACTGAGTTTGCGGACACAATTTTCTTTGTGCTAAGAAAGAAGTCGTCACAAATCACATGGCTGCATGTGTACCATCATTCGCTGACACCGCTGGAAACGTGGGTTTTGGTTAAATTCATTGCGGGTTAGTAGAACTTTAGTGTTATTGTTTTACTGTAGGCCAGGGGTTCTCTAACTGTTCAATGCCACTTCCCTGGTCACCCCACCTTGATAAATGTAAAATCAATCAGAAAGTAGTACTAAAAAATTGTTTCTCCCTTCTCTTTATTTAAGGTGGTAATGCGACATTCCCCAATATTCTGAACAACTTTGTCCATGTGTGTATGTACTTCTACTACATGATGTCGGCAATGGGTCCAGAATACGCCAAGTTCCTGTGGTGGAAGAAATATATGACTGAACTGCAAATCGTAAGTATTTGAATTTTAAATATTTCAGCTATCAAATCGCCTGGTAATTTTCAATAACACTGCGTGGGTCATGAGCTAGTGCTATGTACGACAATTGACGTGTACATTTCTCCACAGCAATACTGTGGAATAATAACTGTCTGAACTCTCGAGTCAAGGTTCAAGTCGGTAGGTATAAATCTACTTAACGATGAAACAGCGTTGCCAGTTTGGGGGTTTTCGCCCCCAGATCTAGGGAGTTTTTTTGACCAACTAATAGTATAGTAAGTGAATATAAAAAGCTATAAAGCAACTGCAACATCAAAAAACCAAATCAATGTATGTTCCATTTATGCCCATTCTATTCCAACGTATTCCAATATTTATTGTGCCAGGATGTTAAACCCCTATCGTGATGTATCAATTTTACCCCTGCCAAACAAATGATCAAAATATTCACATCCGAGCAGATGTACAAAAACAAAAATGAAAACGACTACAACCATATTTTATGACTTTTTTTAAAGATTGTGTTTTTTTACTTGGCTACGTTCTCCTTATTAAATCTTGAAATCTGAATTCACTTACCTTTTTTTAAAGTACATACGTTAAAAAAAACTCGCACTTTTTCAATTCCTACACAAATTACAATAAACTGTATTTTGTCCTGAATTTACTTTTTGCTTTTAAATAAATAATTTGAAAAGGAAAACAAAAAAAAAGTGTTTTTTTTTTTGGAAAATAGCTATCGGGGGGTTTCTCCGATTTGTCTAGGGGGACATATTTCAACCGTCTGGCAACGCTGCGCTGACAGTATAATTCAAGTGGGAATCCTCACCTCCATCATAAATCATATTAGTTTTGTGTTTAATTACTTTTCCATTAACAATGTGAATTATGAAGAGAGTGATGACAACATTGGGTACATTCAAGAATTTAATTATCTTAAGTCGACTGGATTGGTCTGGATGAGATGTAACCTGAAGGCAAAAACTTGATTGGTCGGGAACGTCACTTTTTCTACGTCAGCCACATATGCGAACTGTCAACTTAGTACTCAGTCATGAATTTCTTGACTAGATTCGTCGGCTAACCCCCCCATTATCGTCTACTGAAACAGCTGGTCAAATGACCGATTTCAGCCAATCAAAACCGAGATACATCAAGTCAGACAGCTGTCAGACTTACTAAACTAAACACTTTAACGTCCCCATATGGATTTTCAAAAGATATAATTATAAAGCATATGAAAAATTGAGAATATTCCATTGTGCCCTACGTGGAATTTTAATATTATCAGAGAGTATTTTGTTATAAGAAATGTTGAAACATGTTCAATGGCTTTCATATTATTGGTGTAAGTTCTCGTGCACTTTCAAATTTCATTTGATCTAATTGAATATATGCAATCCACTTCTTTAGAAATACATATTTACTTGGTCGTGGACGATATGTATTTAAAAGCATTCATAGATGACTGCACTTGGTTGGAAGGTCAAGTTGTGCTGAGAATAAAATATAAATTACCCGAAAATATTTCAGCAAAATATAACAGCTCGGCTCCACTGCAATTAAGCGACTAGCGGGTCTTAATTTTATCAGCAAAGTTATTTTTATTTAATAAATTTACTTAAATTTTCAAATATAACAAATATAAAAAAAATTAAATATCACAACTACATCGCCAACTATCGGGATTAAGAAGAAAAACCTTCCTGCAGACTAAACTTACATACTGTCCAAGGTTGGTGTCGATCTGTCCAGCAGTTTTAAACGCTCGTACCTGAAACGAACATTTGTTATAAATATTTTTATAAAGATTCAAGAAATTAATGCAACGATTGAGCCTTGATTCACAATTCGTACATATTTTTGCTACTTAGTCACCGAAGAGAAATATTTTGGTGCTATCGTGTATTTTTTTCGTTAATTAGTATGCTGCAAAAATATTTATTTCCTTAACAAATAAAAGTAAGTAAATTTCAATTGTAGCTGTTTCTTTGGGTTGGTCAATGAAGTTTAGTTGGAGGTAGAGTTAGTGATCGTCAACAGAATTGTAATTAGGAGTAGGTAGCTATTTTGATTGTGAGGTAAAAGAGTGGCTGGTCCCCTTTATTTGACTATCCTACTTTATTAAGTGCAGCTTTAATTTTAAACGACTATAGCTTTTTTTTATGAACAGGGTTCGGGATCGATGGCTGAACATGGCGAGGTACGACAGTCTCTTATATGGTCAGCTATAGGTGTGCGGCTTGCTCTAGAAAGAGATTTGTGTACACGTTAGAATAGGTTCGGTTGAGTGAGGTCACAAAAGACCAGGCACCATCGTGGGCCCATCGCCAATGGTTGAAAACCAATTCGCCAAACATTCAATTTAACTACAGAACTTAAGTTCGGTCTCAATATTGTTTGAGGAACCTATCTCAGCTCTAAGTTATTAAAGAAGTACCTGCCAAGATACTTCCCTCTTTTCTGAGCAATTGCTCAACATTCACATGGAAGGTGCGAGATGTCTTCCGCGAATTGTAGGTCCCCACAGTACCGGCATATATCCGTAGGCTTAGATAAAGCCTAGTCTCATGGCATACTTCCTCAGAAGGCATTGCCCTTTGTTAACCTTAACTTTGTTCTACTGAGATTGATTAATTCTTCAGATTTACTCCGATTTACAACGGGCCACAGTGCATTTGAAATGTGCCCTTCTAGACGTTGCCATTTTGTGGCTGCTTTAATGAAGTTTTTTTCAAAAACAAACCTTTCAGCCACGGCCATAGGTGGTCTTGTACCCTCAATCATTGTATTAAGTTTATATGTGTATAAGAATTTTAAAATTTGTATTTTTCAATTCGATTTTAGTTCTCTTACAAAATGTTGCGCTCAATATCCCGCCAAGAAAGCAGCACTTTGTAGCGAGCGTATTTACTTTTCACACATATTAAGTCTTTTGGAAACTAAATCTGTTTGTTAAATAAATATTTTGTATCAATTTTATCAGAAATAAGATGATAAAGCTTAATATTTTCGTAAAATGTTCTTACTCTGTTAAAATAAATAGGATTTCCACCTCATATGTGTTTTTCGCCTGCGTAATGTCCAAGATAAAAGAACTGGTTTTAAAAAATGCTAATTTCCCAATTCAATTCTTAAAACGATTTTTTTTAATTACCTTTTTATGTTGTATAATAATTGAAAACACGTTTTCATGCTTTCAATGTATGCACTGGAATATGGCAGGTAGACATGCTATACAAGTTTACTTCGGGGAGTAATAAACTTCACAAGTTGCGACCAGAATATGCTGATTAGGTTTTTATCACCCATAGACGAGGGCAACAAATAGATAAGTCACTTGAATCGTCTGTCATGATTGGTTATCTTCTTAAATATTCGCTTTATATTTATAACCATCTCAGCTATACCTATCAGAGGTGTTAAAACAGCTGAATATTAATTGTTCCAATCAGCAAAGAACTTAAAAACATGGTTTCGCAAGGTTTTTTTTTTCAAGTTCCGCCATTGATAACTTACCGAACTGTACGACCGTTGTGACACTTTAAATAGCGGAAATGTGGCGCAGGTTTTATAGAAATTCGCGAGGTGCACCACATCCAAAGCTTTTTAAATGTTGTTATCCCCTTTTGTAAAATATCAAAACAGTCGAAGAAGAGGTGCAGGTCTTACACCAATCTAAGCCGATTCCAACTGACTTCGATGTGCGATTACCCAGCTCATTGTACGTCGGCAAATTACGTTCATCGAGTACCAATAGTTGCTTAACCTCAAACCAATATTTGCTTAAACGATCACCGTGGGATTTTATATAGGAATCAGCTGACCAAGCGTAACATCATATCCATTTCTATATCCTAATTCCGCGCCTAACACAAATCGCCGACCAGCAATCGAGAGTCATCAATTCCCATTACATTATACGTAACTAATTCATTTTTTATTTATTCCATATTTCCACATAATCAAAGTGGATTTTATCGCATTTCCACCCGGTTTCCGCTGATCTTATGGCAAGTCGAATGTTCAGTGCATTCACCAAAGCCGGGTAGCGATAAAAAATCAACAACTCGCTTAAGTTGTTATTCCAGCTATTCTATCAGCATTTGATTTTTGCGCAAAAATTTGTGATGAAATTTTGGATTTCCAGTTTTGTTGCACCGACCCCCGACAGTGCATGCTGCTGCGCTGCACACCACTCGCCACTCGGCAGAGGCAAGATCTTAGTAGCTACGAAGAATTCTACAACTAGGTCATGACTTGGCGCGAAAAATACAAAACACAGTCTCTGCACATGCGCTACACGAAATACCAACCGATCGGATTTGGTTGATGTTTTTCTGTTTTGTGCAAGTTGGGAAATTCTTTGACAAAAACAAATCGGATATTTATATTTATAATTAGTTTGAGTCAGTTTTTTGAACGCAATGACACTTTTTTAGTAGATACTGGCGATTCGTTAGTAGTCATAAATGCGTGAAAATAAGTGCATAATAAATTGGGTAACAGCTTAATAGATCCGGTGCTGAATAATCTGTGATTGTATCTAGAGTTTTATGCGGAATCTATTAGATCAACTGAAATTGGTTAAATTAACGTTTAGTTAGATCGAATTTTTGTAATTCGGTAATGTGTTAAGCAGTGGAAAGGAAAATGTTTTATTGGGTTTGGAGTTCTCAGATAATTAAAAGAGTACATTTTTTGTCATGAACATGAACTACGATAAGCTATCTGTTGAAGGGTAACTAATTCGAAAACAATGCACTGTTCACCAGAAGTGCATTTACCAGAAGAAGAGTTCACTGACTTTAAAATTGATTGTATATCTACAAAAAAAAATTGGAACACCAAACAGAGCAGAGTTTTTTAAAGAGCTATTATTTACAGCACTAAATTTGATCGAAGCAGAAGAATTATCCTGTACTCGAAGAGAAAATATTTCCATCACTTAAAATGAGGTATTATTGGTTTTATTTCATAACAAAAAAAAATAGTTGGCACAACTTTGCCCAATACTGCTTAAATCTTTACCACATAAGCGGTTTTGGATCGAGTCTTTTTCAGAATCTGTCCAAGCTTGAAAGTTCGGTCGGCATTCTTTGTAGACTCTGGCTACTCTATGCAAAGACTAGTTTCGTCTTCGTCGCTGCTCGCTGATTTATCTCTTTACACAGTTGAGCTCACAATACACCCAGAGAAAATCCTGTGTAAAATTTACCTAAATCGCGGTATAAATCAACTAAGTCCTAAGGCCGTTTTGAACTTGGTAAGTTCCAAGGTAACTTACCTTATATTCCTAATGTAACCGAGCATTTTTTAACGTGTATAAAATCAGCCTAGTTTTTGGTAACGGTATGCCAGGTTGTCTAAGGAGTTTTACCTTAAACCTAGGCTGAATTTAACCTAACATTTTACATAATTTGACCTATTTTAATTTTTTAAAATTTGTAAAATTAACCTGTGTTTTACCTTAAATCTAGGCTGAATTAAGCCTTATCCTTTACCCAAAGAAAGTGTCATCTTACACTGCCAAAATAATTGTAAATGATGTTTACGGATAACATGAAGGAATCAAAATTTAGGTATTTTTTTTTTCCAAACACTTGACTTGGTTAATTTGCTAGAAGCAGTCTTATAAAATTTTACCAATTTTTGTAGATGTACAAAGACATATTCATACCTTTTAATTCCATAGCCAGGCAAACTTACCTTACTCGTATTTCATATGCTGATGCTATCAGAAATTTAATAAAAATTAAAGAAATGCTTTTTATTTTAATTCATTTTTATATTTACTTTTTTTCTGATAATTTTGTTTTACAATAGTTCTGTTTTTTTGAGCTTCGTTCTCAGCTGAAATACATAGCTGAAATAAAGTAAGTAAGTAAGAGTCAGAGTTGACGTTAAGAATTAAAGATGCAATTACAAGTTCGATTTAATTGGCGAGTAGACCCTCCGAAGGTGACCAGGTTGATGTGAGATTCATTTTTCATTACAAATTTCAAAGCTTACCATCAGCGACTTACATCTCTCACTTTGGTTGTGTTGGCACAAGAGTACGTGTGCAAGGGATGCCATATTGAATGTTAAAACCCCTGAAAGGAACAAACTGTTTAAAACTGTTGTAAATATTTGTTTTTTTTTTTCCGAAGCAATTTTCTCAACCTGACTTTAGAGTTTTCACTGTAGATCATGGGAATTTCTACATTGACCGTATCTGCCCTAACCGCTTTAGCAAATTGAACTTATTTAAACTCAAAAATGGTAACCAACATATGAACTTAGTGCAAATAATCTTTTGCGTATTAAACTTAGCAAACAACTGGTATGTGGCGTAGTGCGCAAATATGCCTATCAAATGCTGTCAATGTCAAACTACGCAAACTTCAGTTATATGCAAAATATTTGAAAACACACAAATGACCGTAACCAGTTTGTAGCCGGAAATATCTATATTAAAAAAGATTATGTGTAACGCCCCACGATAAACACTAAGACGCTAATTGCCATCCGAACTGTTTTCACTTCCTCCTAAATAGTTTATTAGTCATGAATTCGTCAATATCACCGGTCAAAGTTAAGTGAATTGTCAACACGCAAAGTTAACCGAGATCGATGAACTTTTGAATGGATCACCTCAAACGCATGCGCACTATTATATTGTGCGCTAAGTGTTTTTGAAGAAAAAAAAAAAGAAAAACAACACTGACTCGGAAACAGAAAAATATAAATATACCTCTAAAGGAAATCAATAAATTGAAACCCAAACACAAATTCGCAATAAATACCCGTCTAGCCACCCAAATGCCAATAAACCTGCTGGCAACCGTAATAACTATAGTGAACACGGCTTGACCCACTTTTCATTTACTTTTACGCACATGAAGCATAGTAGCAAACTACAACACTGCTACACTCATGCGAATGCGCCTTCTGCAAATAAATCTGTGGATACTCTATCTGCTGGAAAGAGGACACGAAGCTCAGCGAGAAAGGTAAACGTTCGTTGTGAACTTTCGATTTCACTTGAGTTTGTAGAGTGGTAGCGTCTTTGAGTGGGTTCATATAGAATGCGTACTTGTCTTTTCAAGTATTGGTTTTGGCGGGAATTCAGTGACTCGCCGGATATAACAATTTCCATTGACCATCGGCAAGAATGATGGCGATCAGCAAACGAACACAATGCGTGTTGTGTACACATCTGACATAAATGCCATAATGAAACATGATTCAGATTGTAAATGGTTACGCCCGTCAATTCATCGTTTTTTTGCTGTGCCTCACGAAGACATTAATCTCACTGACATTAATTGGACTTGCATGGGTGGATGCAAGTTATTGTGCGATGTATTCGCTTGCGACTAATAAAGCTATTAGACTAAAGCGACACTGTGTAAGTGGAATTGTTGTGAGGAAACTTGAGAAACAGGTAATAATAATTGGTGATATGTAAATAAACGAGCAGTATCCACAGTGACGTTCTAACAATTAGTTCTGTACTTAAGACAGGATTTGTTGAATGAGCAAGATTGTATAACACTGATTACTAACTGATCCAACTGCGTTCGGTATGAAAAAAAGGACTCTTATATAAGCTCGTACCGTCTCTTCTGTGGCTCTTAAATAGGACACTACGAAAGCGTCGCATATATGGATTCCAAACTAATAAGTCTATCAACTCATCGATGAAAGCGAAAGTGATAATCAAGATTGTAAATCATTTAGGGCCAACTACTGATACGACTCATAGCGAATTAAGTGCCACATAAACTCTCATGTGACAGTTTATGCCCTAAAAAAAGTATCCTATAAGTATTTAACCCTAGTAGGCTAATGTTGCTGACTACGTCTAATAAGCTAAACATTCGTCGATTCGACGATCTGTACTAAAATATGTTTTTTTAGCTTTGTTTAATACATATGGTTCTATTTTTTTTTCTCAAATAAAAAAAACTTGATTGTACTAAGTATATTCTTCATTTTTTTATTATTAAGCAGTCTTTAAAAAAACGCAGCATTTTCCCAAATAAAAAAAACTTGATAGTACTAAGTATATTCTTCATTTTTTTATTATTAAGCAGTCTTTAAAAAAACGCAGCATTTTTCAGTCTAAAATGAACATGTCTTCACAATATTTAAAAAAAACTGAAAAAAAACATTCCTTCTTTGGCAATATAAAATTAATAATGACAGGTGATAAGAAAAAAAATGAAGGATCTATTTTTTCTTTGCGCAAAATCCGCAAAAATCAATTCGATGTTGACCACAAATTCCAATATTGCATTTAAAAATATAAATAAAAATAGAAATACTGTTTTTACCTGCCGCACACAACAGTCTTTCGCAAGAACGCATCGGCGACTGAGTTAGTTGTTGAGCATAAGTTACTATGTGCCCGCGTTGAAAAGAGGCAGGAAAATTAAGAATGCGACGTCGTCGAATCGACGAACATTACCTTTCTAGGGTTAAGTAGAACTTAAGTCGTATGAGCAAACGGCCCTTAGGGGACCACAGTTCCTGAGTTTAATGTGTGCCATATTTACTTACATTCGTATCCATAAATTTGGTAAAACCTTTGGACATTTTTATATAACTATAGAGGTCACCCCTCAGTGGTAGAAATTCTACCATTATACTGGCCTGGCTTATGTACACCATATTGGAAAACATATTACAGACAGCATTGCATCTCTGAACAATCTTGCCAAGAACAAAAATCAAGCGAATATGTTGTGTTTAGGATTCGTAACAGTATCCCTTCGCCTATTTATATAAAATATTATTCCGGGTTGGCGTGAAAACTACTGGGGGGATTTCCATGATATTACAAGTATTTTTTTTTTATTTTTTTCATGATATTAAGATATTTTCTCAAAGCTGCCAGCAAAAAAGTTTAATAATTGTGAGCCGATTAAACCTATCATATATGTAACACCTCTTTGAAATATGACCTCTTTGTATCCCAATCTATAGGGTGCACTTACAATTGCTTTAAATAAAATCCTTATCATGGTTTCACACCTGCGTCGTTTTTTATTTCAGTTTGCGTCGGTCACAAAATGTCGTGGTTTCGAAGTTTCGTCGATATTATTTTAGTTTGCGTTTTTGTTATTCCTTTTTTTCATTAATTTTTGAAGTGATAAAGTGATAACTTCTTTAGGCCCGTTGGGCATTTTTGATATCGGATAAAATCATTGAAGTCGCGACACCAATGTTGCGTTACCAATGTTGCGACACCAGTGTTCGTGGAATTGGAACGGAAGTTGAAAGGGTATATAGAGTCATTGTGTATAGAGAAATGTTTATATACAAAGAAAGAGAAGATAGATGTACCAACTACCAACTAATTAAACAGCGACACCGAGCAGATAACAGCCCTATCATACCTCAAAGAGAAAAACAGACACCATTAATGGTGTCACCATTATGAATAAGAAAACACTTCTTGCACATTAAAATATTTACTGATAATTAAAAAAATACACATGTTATTGTTCCAGTTTTAACTTCTGTCGGCACTCCCGGAGTGCCATTGTTTTTTTTTTTTTGTTAAAAGGGGATTAACATGAAGTTATCTTTTCTGTAGAATTTATTGATTTTTTTATTTGGTTTTATGAAATATATATTTATTTTTTTTTAATATTTGAATTAATATTAAAAATAGTTATTTCGATTTGCGTCGTGTTTTTCTGGTCCCAACGACGCTAATCAGGGTTTTGGTGTATATTTTTAATACTTAATTTTTTTTCAAAAACGTAACAAAAGAAACCATTTATTTTTGCTCAAATTAATAGGATCATAAACTTAAAATTATAACGAAATATCACAGCTTCGTTCCTGTCAACATAAGTATGAAGTATGTATTTAAGGATAATTCAATATTTTGTACTCGCTTGCAAAGACTTGTAATATTTTCCAATATCCCAAAGCGAAATCGTAGTCCTGGATTTTTTAATGGCTTCAATCAGGGTCGTAGAATCGTCAAATGATCTCCCGTCCTCATAAACTTTTCGGGTCAACAGCTCCCACACGCTCTCAATAATATTAATTTCTGGGGAGTACGGCGGTCACTCAACTAATTTAAAAATTCGGTCGTTTATCCATTGTTTCACTACCTTAGTTGTATGAATGGGAGCGTTGTCCTGCTGGTATGTCCATGGAATCCGTCCGAAAACGTTTTAAAACAGTTTTGTTTACATTTGCGTTCATTTTTGATGATACAAACTCTGCAGTTCACAAGTCCCATAATACGACCTTGCCCCCACACCATTACACCACCTGCACAGGTGTGGTGATGATTGAACACCTCCTCTCATCTTACTTCCAAAACGGGATTCATTACGGATGAAATTACTTATTTCGCGCTGCTTTAGGACAGATTCCAAATACCCCTTTTATTTTGCCTTTTTCAAAGTCGTTCAATTGCTTCCCAAGACGCATTTTACAAAATAAAAAACGGAAAATTTTCAACAAAATTTAATTTTATACAAAATAAAAAAAATTGTACATCAATACGTTATCGGTAAAGATCACAAACTGAAGTCTTGAACCCTTGAACCTAATCTGATGAGCCAACAAAATGCAGTTTCCGAAATCGATTTATTTTTCGCTTCTATGTTATGTGTAGTGTAAGCAAATGGAGCATGCAATAAAAGTAAATATAAATGCAATAGAAATTGACAGAGAAGACACATTATAAACAGGATTTTTTGAACCTATTCAGTTGAGCTGGAGTGTACCTATTTAAAGAAGAACTGTTTCATAAATATGATGGCCTATAGCCTCCTTCTACCTATGATTATGGTTCCACTTTAATATTGTTTTTATTTCAAAAGAACATTGCCATTGTCATCAGAGAGCAAACACCTCCGAATCTGTTTTCCTTTACTTTATGCAATATCGCATTGTTAGCCTTTACCAACTTTGAACTCACTTCTTCATATATAACTCATGTGAACTTACAGCTTCCGCATCGAATCTTTAAGAATTCTATATTAAAGCTTAAAAATGTTTCCCAAACGATTAACGATGCTAATCCAACTTTAGCCCAATAAAGGTGCTCGACAGTGACGTCTCCTCAGATTCTTAATTCATTTAGATACTAAGTAGCTTCATATTAACTATCTCTGCACCCGTATTGGTGCTCATAGTAATAAGTGGATGTCATTAAAGTTTATATTGCTGTTTTATTGTGCTTTTACGGGCAATTACACTTTATGACTCCAAAAAGTAACTAGTCAGGGTCGGTGTGAGGGATTCTATCGATTCTCGGTACGCCCATGTAAAGCATATTATTTCAAATTTCCCCTTGTGTCATGATAGCTTACCTCAAGAATGTAGGGACATTAAACTTTTGCATCTCCCGGCCGTGTTCTGATTGACTCTTCGTACCTGAATGACAAACTACCGACGCTGTGTGCGTGCGCATGTGTCGGACATTAATTGCACATACAATATGAAAATAAACAAATCCGCTCCCTCTTACCTACCATGCCTTCCTTTTGCAGCTGTGACCTACAAATAATTCATTGGTCATCCGAGCGATGAGGCACACACAAGACAGATCCGAGGTACACTGCATAAACCGTCATGCAAACTTGCATCGAACACAAGTTATTACATAATAATCCGGTTCAAAGCGCGATCAAGCCCGATATAAGCAAATCCGACAAAAGCACGGAAAACCTAAAGCATGATGGAAAATCTACACAGCCCCATCTATGTATAGCCATTTTCTTAGGTATGTCTGTTTAAATGTAGTGCAATGCACTTGCAACATGACTTGCAACGAGCAAAATAATTCAATTGCAGCAAAAGCCCGACAAAAAAATAACGTCCACACAATTTGAAAGTCTTGAAAATGCGCGCGACGTCGTCGACGACATACCTACACTTACACTCGTAAGGTAATCCTTTTGCGGCCACTTGCACTTTCAAGTTTTCAACACATAAATCGGCTAGCCAAGCCCACACACCAAACAGGGTACTCTGTGTGGCAGTGGGTTAAGACTTTTAAAGTTCACATGCAATGAACAAATGCACCGGTCCGCAGACGCGCAAACGTTAGGCCATTGGCTTCGGATTTGGATGGGTGTGTAGTAGTGTTGCCGTCGTTGTTGTCTATGGGGGTTTTTGCAAGGAATTGCTCAACTGGGGTAGTTGATTTAGTGGAAGTCGAAGTGGAACTGGAAATCGTAAGTGTGCAAGAGAAGAAAAACTTGCGTCGATTTTTATTAGAAAGGATGTCGAAAATTAAACATCAATTGAACAGTTGGTTTTTGTTCTGTGGTTAGTTTTCTTTGAATATTTAAGATTAATCGGGTTTGCATGTCGAAAATGGATGTATTGTGCAATTTATCCAGTGGCAATGGGTTACCATAGGAGGAGATAAGTTTAACTCAGTATGATGCAATTGAAACACGTTGATACATTTTTATGTCTATGGTCTATGCGCATGAAAGGCGCAATCTTCAACTGGGTACAAAATATCGTACACGTAAAAAATTGTGTGTTGCGAGTTAGTTATGTCAACAGGCTGAAAAAGCGATCTGATAAAGGTTCTGCTTTGACTATGTGCTAGGTGTCAAGGAAGGTGGGCCAAATTTTGAGCCAAAGGCCTCCAGAACATCAGTTTTATAAATATAATGAAAAAGTTGTTTGTTAGCCTCGGAAACTGTTTTTTTTTTTTTATTTTCTTAACAGTAATTGCAGAAATAGTTACTTACAAGGCCATTCGCCAGGTTCAATATTTTGAAGAAATAGTTATGATGCTCACCTATTGTATACTAAATGCTTTGGATACTCAGACAAGAAAGAAGAAGCTCTTATGAGTTATACAAATTCGGGTTAATTTAATTCGCACAATCGGCGGAATCGTCTAATAGCAACCTGCATCTCACCGAAAATTCACAATATAAGCCAATCTAATAAGAAATGTTGTGCGAAAATCAACAATTATGTGAATAGGGTATTCGCACATACTTCTTGAAGTGGCCTACAAAATAAATCATATCTAAAGGTTCTTGAAGGAAGAAGTAATCTTCACAAATAGTCTCAAACTAGACTGTGAAGCAGAAGTGAAGAAGGCGTAGTCCAACTTAGGCAACACGCTTTGGATTGTAAACTGTCAAAGTCCCTTGATACCTATGAAAGACGAATTTTAATCAATCCGATTTTCACCTAAACTAATACACACTTATCATAATTATTATTATTTATTGTTTTACTTAATATATTTTCTACTGATCCGTCAATTTAGCAGATTTAGTAAGCTATGCGCGAGCTTCTACTTCTTCTATTTGTTCGCACGCAAATACGAAAGTTCAATCGTGTTCTTATATTCCGAATCTGTTCACAACTAAATTCTAAAAAACCCCCAGTAGGTCTTCTCTTCATCAGTATTTAATGACCTTGGGATAAGTTTTTTACTCGGACGATAAATTTTGTTCCCTTTGTTTACTTTGCATATCTTAACTGTTCCAAAACTTTACCACGACGTCATTTTAAACAAAAATAGCTGACACTGAGCCCTAATAATAATCATTTTTAACTTTAACACTAAATATTTTGTAGGTCACAATGGGTAATTTTATTTGGAAAATTTGGCCATTATAGTTCGTAATTATAAATTAAAAAAATGTATATCATTTTGGTCTGCCATTTTCCTAGTCATTTAAATGACACCGAAAATGTTATCTCCAAGATGGCGGTCACACACAACGACATTTAAATAACGGGTTTGACCCAATTTTTACGTCAAAGCGCCATTTAAATGATCCAAAAAAATGGCCGTGTAATCGTAGCTTTATTAAGAATGCCCATAATATATTAGATATTCAGTTTAATCGTTTCACAATAATAGACGATTTGTCAAACTATTCAGTTTTATTCGCTTTTTTGGAAAATGTTATAAGTAAACATTTTAGGATCTGAGGTTGAAAATTACACAAATATTTGTTTTTCTTTATATTGGTCAATTTTCAATAAAATAGATTCCAACCATCGAAAGTCCCACGGAAAGGGAAAATTTCCCACGACTTTGTAACACTGTTTTGCATGATAGTCTCTTTAATCGAAATCGTCTGCTTATTGAAACCGGACATTGACACAAGAAAATCTCCGTTGAGATAATATATTTGCATAACTATTTCATTTTGGATGGCAATCTTTATCACTTCAAGGTTATTGTGAAACCTTCACTATAAGTCACATTTTGGCTTAGAATCTATATTCAATCATTTCAACAAATGAAACGTGAACTTTTACTAAAAGGGCAATCGAACGTTCTACCTGGACAGCTATTTCTGGTTTTCGAAAATGCAAAGTTTCCATTCACAAAATGGTATAATCCTAAAAAGCAGCTTCCAACGACAGGTTGCAGTACGGCTTGTGCGAAATAAGTTTTCCAGTTAACTCAATTATTACGCTCAAGACAGTAATTTACTACTGTATACTTACGCGCGGTGCAGTAACGTCTAGTAAGTAATAAGCATTTTGAGAGAAGTCCATGGGAACTTTCGGGCGTAAGTACGATACAACATATACGAACGCTATTCAACTTGACATAGAATTAGCGTGTGGAATATTTCATAGGGTTACATCATTCTTTCATGAAAAGCATAAATATTGAACGAGATTTGCTAAATAGAGGAGGATATTTACATTTGAGTTAACAGTGTTCGAAGTTAGTGGACAAATATTTTAAGTGATAGATTTAACGTCTATAATGTAGGTTACTGGGAAGTTCTTAGGTATTATAATTTCTTCTACCGGTAGTTTTGGGAAGGCGTATTAATTTACAATAGTCAGTTGTTATATCAAAACTTTTACATAAATATTTGAAGATCAAAGATTTAGTTTTAGAATAAAAAAAATTAATTAATAAAGGGTTTTCCATTAAGAGATGTTATTGTGAATGACCCGCTATTTCGGTAGTTGTCACTTTTGAAGCTTTTATTCTTTGACATTTGACAAGTAGAAACTACGCCATTACTAAAAATGGAACGATACACGCTTCAACAACGCATTCAAAATATTAAAATTCACTACAAAAATGGTGAAAATCTTGCAGTCACAGTTCGCAAAACTGAAGCATTTTTTGGTCGTCATGAAGCACCTTGTCGGACCGCAATACAGAAATTGGTGAACAAATTCTAGCTGTTGGGACAAGTTAGTGATGTTAAGAATAAAACCCGTGCACGTAGCTCAAGAACAACTGAGAATATTGCTGGTGTAGCCCAAAGTGTTGAATAGAACCCAGGTTTGTCCATACCTCGTCGGAATTGGGCATTCCGCAAACGTCATTACACCGTATTTTGCATAAAGACTTGGGTCTTATGGCTTATAAAGTTCTGTTAACACAAGAACTCAAGCCGGCCTATCATCAACAACGTCGTGTCTTTGCTGGTTGGGGCCTTGAAAATCATCCGGAATTGCATCGAAAAACCATCTTGACTGATGAGGTCCATTTCCACCTCGGTGGCTACGTCAACAAGCAAAATTGTCGCATCTGGGGCTCGGAAAACCCAAGATAAGAAATATAAGGTCTACGCCAATAGCCCAGCGTCGATTCAAGACCTCAAAGATAAAATTCGTGAGGCTATCGAGGACAGCCACTTTGCGATTTGGTTATCGCAAATTTCATGAAAAGGATATGTATGCGTGCTCGTGGTGTCCATTTGGGTGATGTTGTTTTTCAGTATTAACGGCATACCTTCCTCTTTATTATGAAATAAACATCCGATCTTTTATCTCAAAAAAGTTCTTTTTTCTTTGAATACCAAAATAACACCTCTTATTGAAAAACCCTTTAGAAAAGTGTGACCCTGTCATGAACCTTTTATTTTTTTTGTTTCGTATAGCAAAGAAAGGAAAAGTTAAATAAAAAGGATAGAACATAAGTTTTATTTGTGTGATAATTCAAATATTAAAAAAAGTTGCGGTCATCGACCTAGCTTCATAAAAATAACAAACTGTTCACATCCTAAAGGTAGATATTATATTAACATCATAGTTACTCTAACGAGATACTGTTTTCATCTTCCATAAACAGATTAATTTTTTATTACCACCGTAAGACTGAAACTTACTCTTTATTCTCTTTACAGGCTCAATTCATTCTTTGCATAGTGCACACAATTCGCGCCCTCTTCTCAACACAATGTCAATTTTCCAAGTTCATCTCGACTCTGTTGTTCCTGAATTCAACGATTTTCTTCTGTCTGTTTATGAATTTCTACATTCAAAGTTACAAGAAGGCAAGGAGCAAATCCACGGAGTCATCAAACTGCGCAGAGCCTGTAAAAACGATAGAAGGTCACAAAGAGAAGGTCAACTAACCGGGCGATGTCACAAACAAAACAAACACTCAACCCCCTTAAGACTTTGTTTTTATTCTATTGTAAATTGGTTTTTTTTTTTACTTTTTTTTTATTTGTTATTCCTTTGTATAAATAAATGTAGGTATTTAGTTTTGTTTTTGTTAAATAAAAACCACAAAAATAGGTAATTTAACTTAAAGTCGATAGAGTTGTCTCAATACGTTCTGTTTAATTGTTATTACAATATAACAAACCAAAAAAGTATGTAGCCACAAACACTTCTAAAATAATAATAGTAATACATTTCACAAATTTTTTTATTAAATAAGGATAAATGTATACAATATGAAATAGACACGTAGGAGATAACTTGCCAGAGATTTTTAAATTTTTACATATTTAGCTTTTTGTTTTTTGTATATTTTTTTCTTTTAGTATTAAAGGTTTTATTATTGTTACAAAGTTTTGTCAGATTTTGTATAATTAGTTAGAGGATGTCAGGAGAACACTTAAAACATAAACACGTATAATTAAACTTTTAATCTTGGGATGTGTTTGAATGTACCGAACCGATAAAATGTAAAAATTGAGCAGTTCAAGAGATGAACATTTTATTTGTAAATACATATATTTGTCTCTTGTTCTGTTTCCATAAATTTTATACTAGTCTTAAAATGAAGATAAACCAATATACATAATGTATTTATTATTTTAGATTTTGATAACGCTCAAAAATGTAAAGTAATTTAGTAATTATAATTATGTTGTTAAAGTTGCCAATTTATTATATTTGTTTTCTTTACAATAAACTATAATTTTTTTTAAATCTTGTAAATCTAGATGAATCATTTTACCAGAGCATTCTAATCTTTACCACCCATATAATTCAAATGGTGAAATGGTTACTAGTCGTTCATCTAAAAGAGAAGAAGTGGAAGATCTCTCTAGATTTTTTTAATATTCAAATCTTGTTTCGTAAGTATTTCAATTTTAGACCAAGGTGCTAATAAATAAATTATAGTCGTGCAAATAAATGCACTAATTCCAGTTAATTTGTCATTTTATTTTTTTCTTTTGTTTTTGTCTTCTTTATTCTCGCCAAAGTTCCCTTCTGTTTAACAGATCTTTAAAGGTTAATAACGTTTCCGTAGAAGTGAACATAATTTTCTAAGTGAGTTCTTAAATGGACCAGTTGCACTTCTACTTGTGGAGAATCGTAAATGAGCCCTGCAAATGCATTTAGATAAAGTTTATGACTATAAAAACGTTCGCATAACACATGGCTTATCAAATCAATAGACAGGTTTCACAGCGTTTTTCTTTTTCGTTGTTCGCACTGGACACTTTCCATTGGCTGCTAGACGTATAGGACGTCTCAGCTGGAGAAACGCCCGTTTTAGATCGAGCTCCAACGGTACAAAAAAAAGACAATAATTCGTTTTGTTTACGTTTTTTTTCGCTTAAAATATCCTTTTCCAGTATGAACTTGCAAGTATTTTTTATTCTTCTATCGCGAAATGCGAACCTATTACGCTTAAAAAGCGCCCCAAAATGCTTATAGATAGACGCCAAATCTGTATATCTGTGGAGTGGATTAAGCAGTTCTCTAGATATTTGTATTTTTATTTTACCCAGCAGATTTTGGCCAAGTGCGTCGGCGTCGGCCTTACCTAAAATCTGAGAGTTCATGCATTTTATTAAAATCTGAAATTAGTTTTGGAAATTAAAAAAAAAAAAACAAGTTAAGAAACAAAATCAATTGCGTTAAAATGATCCCTTAGAAGATACACCACCCCAAACATACGTCAATGGAAATTATTGGAAGTGTACATAACAGCTTTTATGTAACTGCCGCGATAAATTCGATCGATGTAAAACATTTTTGTTTATGCAGCAGGATACTGGACTTTAATGCAAACAACATTCTTGTCGGAATCTACAGAAATATTTCCAAAACATTATTACAGCCCGCGTCATAATTGCATTCCAAATAAATCAAAAACTAAACTGACTGATACGAGTTATATTAGCAATGCCAATACACATTGATAAAAATAAAATAGCAATATCCACTTTTTTTATAATACGCAGATAGTAAAACGAACTATTTTTTTTTATTTTATCCACATGATAAAATGTTTTTTTTAGCTTCGTTCTCAGCAAAGCAAAGTAAAATAGGATTTTCAGCACGCAATTACAACAACTACGCTCTACTTGACACTTCGAGACTCGCAGTAGTTATTGTAAATTGTGGCCTAATATAAGGCCTGTTTTTTTTTTAGCTTCGTTCTCAGCATATCAAAGTAAAGTAGGATTTTCAGCACGCAATTACAACAACTACAACAACCCTCTACTTGACTCTTCGAGACTCGCAGTAGGTATTGTAAATTGTGTGCTGAAAAATCGTACTTTACTTGCTTTGCTGAGAACGCAGCTCAAAAAAACACGACTATAATAGAGCATGTGGGTAAAATCAAATAACCAAAACGTTTAATACCTACGGTAGGTACAATAATTATTTCAAAATCAAACGGTTCCTTACATATCCACTTCCGGCAAATTTCACCACAGCCAACTTCATGTAACAGCCAAATATATAAGTTAGGTACTTCTCTTTAATCACATTCCATCGTCTCTTCAAACCCTTATGCCAAACAAAAACTTTGTTTTGTTCTCTCTCATTTCACTTGATTCTTACGAAAACAAAACAACTTCTCTTTCTAATTTCAACTTTTGACATTTCCTTTTCTATACTATTCGCCCATTTTTCCATTCGTCGGGATAACCCTTGCTAAAACATTTCAATTTAGAAAAATTTGCATGAAAACGTAAGAAATTATCATCGAAATACACCAAAAAAAAGCAAACTTATACAATAAATAATATCTCTCAAAGTTAATAAAAGGCAAAATTATATTTGCTGCACAGTTCGCGTCCCTCGGCCGCGCCACCACAACCTTCATCGACTTGAATGAGCCAATATTTGCATAATAAATTCACCCATCGAACGAAATGATTTACAATTGGGAATCATAAGACACAATCGTAAAAAAGTGCTCCCCGTCGAGATTATGAAATAAAATTTGAAAATCGTGTACAGAAATTCCCGTCCGGGGAAACGTCAAGAATTTTGGGTGCACAGAAGAAGAATTGAAAGAAACTAAAAGTGGAAGGAAAAGTTTTTCCATAGATTTCCCTCGGAAAAGTTCAAACGAATTTCGTGTGCAACTAATTCGCAGTGCGAAAATCTCCAATGACAGTCACAACTATCAATGCAATGGACGTGAAATCTCAAGTAAACCCTCCAGCGTCGGTGACAAATCACACAGCCGTCGCAGGGGCTTCCAAAAGTTATTGTACGCCATTGCGAACAGGTGATGACGATGATGTCAATGTCTTGCTGTTGAACGAGAACTTTCACCGTGACGCCAGTGAAGATGAGCTAGATGCGGTTAATGGTGGTGCAGCTGGCCAGAGGCCAATGTGGAGTGACGCACAAAATCAAGTCACTTGGTTGGATAACGAAGAGATTGACAACTTGGATCTGGACGTAGGCCAGTTGTTCTTCAATCGGGTGGACAGCACTGAGATCATCTATCAGCCCAAGAAGAAGAACATTAAAATGGTGGGTAAGTATGTAATGGGCGATGTGCTGGGCGAGGGATCCTATGGAAAGGTGAAGGAAGTGCTAGATTCAGAAAACCTTAGTCGCAGAGCAGTGAAAATTCTTACAAAACGAAAACTACGACGAATTCCAAATGGAGAGCAGAATGTTCAGCGTGAGATACAGCTGCTGAAGAACCTAAAGCACAAAAATGTAATTGAACTGCTGGACGTGCTGTACAATGAAGAAAAGCAAAAAATGTACCTTATCATGGAATACTGCGTTGGTGGGCTGCAGGTAAGTTACCATTAGCATATCATTTGGCCGGACGATCGTATGTATTGTGTTTCGTTTTGCAGGAGATGCTAGACCACGCACCAGAAAAAAAACTACCTCTACATCAAGCACACGGATACTTTCGTCAACTGATTAATGGGCTGGAGTACTTGCATGGTTGTCGGGTCATTCACAAAGACATTAAGCCGGGAAACTTGCTGCTTACCCTCGATCAGACGCTTAAGATATCCGATTTCGGAGTGGCAGAGCAATTGGAGACGTTCGCCGATGATGATACATGCACAACCGGGCAGGGATCACCGGCCTTTCAACCGCCAGAGATTGCCAACGGACAGGAGTCATTCTCTGGCTCAAAGGTGGACATATGGAGCAGTGGGGTGACATTGTAAGCTCATTTTTGCGTTTGTTCCAATTGATAACGGTATCCGTTTGTTATATCGATCGGCAGATAGTCCTTGCTGTAGTGTTATAAGTGGGAGGACGACTCTAGTTTCTCCTCTTGTAGTCACAAAGATAAATAACGATTATGTGCTGTTGTGCTGATGACACTAACTAACTGTAAATTATATTTCCTCATTCCCAGATACAACATAACGACTGGACTCTATCCATTCGAGGGTGACAACATTTACAGGCTATTAGAAAATATTGGACGAGGACAGTGGGAAGCACCAGACTGGCTCTACCAATTGGACGACAAATTGGCCAAACTAGTTCTAGGGATGCTGCAATCTGATCCAGAAAAACGTTATACGATTCAACAAATTCGCTATGAACCGTAAGTTCTTATCGCACAAAGCTGTATCCTCTTATAACGCTTCTGTGTCCACCCTAGTTGGTTCATTTCAGCCCCCGAAGAGAAGGGACCACCAATTCCCATTCCACCACTTAAGAACGACAAATATCGTCGCTCCACAGTACTGCCTTACCTAGACGCTTTCCACTATGAAGCCGAATACGACCAGGAACAGAACTACTTTACCGAACACGATCTGAATCGTAAGTAGCTAAGCCTCGCCATCATTCCACCTTTGTCAATTCAAGTTTAATCAAGTCGGCACTTTGATTCTTTTCAGAGGAGCTTGCCCGCCAGGCAGCTGCCGCCGCTGCTGAAATAAAAGCCCAAAAAAGTAACGCCTCCGCATCGAATCCAACTATTTCAACGGTCGGAGCCGCAGCAGCTGCTTCATCCAACAGTCTAAAGGAGAATAAAAAGCATCATTCTTCGTCGGCGTCATCACTCAAGCGGAGAGCGAAGAAGCTGACATCGTGTATGTCGGTTCGGAAACTTACCCACTGTCGGCCGTCTTGAAACGGTTGCCTTTCGTTCCCTTCGTACTACTAGTATTTATCGTTTGCTATTTGTTATTTAATAATTTTGTTTACCTTCACACTACAAAACAGAAAAAGAACCAGAGTCATCTAATTCAATAATATTAGTTAAATTTTCTTATTTAGTTTGCGAATGCGAATGGTCGTGTTTTTTTTTGTTTTTTTGCTCTACTTCCAAAGAGTCACAAACTTCAGAACTTTCCTACCGACAATACAAGATAAAAATACACTCGGACGCATACATACTCGCATGTAATTCTCTTTATCGTCGTTTCATCATTAGCCATTCATTTCGATACACATATTCTGAATACTATTCCGTCTTTGGGTTAGTTACAATCGTTTTCTATGTGCGTATGCGTGTATTATTTTCTTTAGCGCTTTTAACTGTGCGAATAAAAGATTTCGAACCATCTATACATGGATTTCAATTTTCTACTCTCGGTGTATAACGTTTATTATTGCAAGCAAGTGAGGTTCTAAGCAAATAATAATATTGATGTAGGTATTCTGTGTAAAACAAATAATGTAAAGATCACTGCTGGTCAGCTCGATCTGTAACCAAGGAATACTTAGACAAAAATGCATGTTAGTGGGTACAAAACAATAATTTAGAAAAAAACAGAAACCAGGAAAATATTGTTAAATTCAATAAAAGAAATATATATATATATGAGACTATAGCTTTAGAGTTTTGTTTGTTGAAATAATTTGTTTTTGGAAATTTTTCTGCTGCTACTTTGGTTTGGCAAAGAAAATGGGTTCAAAACGTACCCTACCAGATGTGCTTTAAGTCGTCGAATGCTGGATGATGAGCAGTACGAGTGAGATGATCCTGGGCTCCTTTAAAAGAAATAGGAGAGTGAATAGAACTCTAAAAGCCGTACCAAAATGTAGATATCAAAACACGTCGTTTACGTTGGTTCGGCCAGATCAAGTGAATGGAGAACAATCATCCATCTTCGAATCACATATCTGATGTGCAGAAACTTAACGACGCTTGTTTGACCAACTACTTTGTGCCTGTCGATTCCAAGAAAGGTGTCAACATCTGTCGGCTTTGCGGAAGACGATGTCGTGGTAATTGTGGCAAAGTACCTAAAAAAGTTGATACCACCGGTTAGCAGGTTTGCGGTCACCAAACTAAGGACGTGCTTGTTACGAGTTAGAAAACAGCGCTGCTTAAACGCTTTTGGGCTGGGATTATGTTAAGCTTTCGATGATGCACATAGAATCCCTAAAACATAGCGTTGTTCAGACGTAGATCTAAAATTAAAATTGCCAACAAAAGGACGAGCTATTGGTTGAGGTCCAAGTTTGTTTCGCAGCTTAGCGCGATCGACGGTAAAAAGTATACAGAGACGCACTTATATTTTCTTTGCATTTATTTGCACTACTAGCTTAGTTTACTAAATTATTGCTCGACCGTTTCTGGTGGCGGATTATCAATCTCTCCCATATGAAACATCTGATGATAGTGTGCCCCCAATTTTGGCAGTTTTTTCTGCATAATATTGCGTAGAATATCAACATATTGTGGTGGGATTTTGGATGTGTTTGCATTGCGCCAATGAAGCACATTGTTGTCGCAGGTGAACAGCGCGGGAGATGGTACATTGTCCTTCAAGTAGCTCCAAATGCACTCTTTCAGGATGAGAGCAATCTAATTCAAACCAAACATAAAAAAGCGTATATATATTCGCTCGAAAGTTATCTTACCTCCGGTGGATCGAAATGTTCCACAATCATGTGCAAACTGGCCAGCGGCGGTGGAAGCAGTTGTCCCATTGCAAGGATCTGCAGCAACTTGGTTGTACATTGCATGAGTTCCTCGTTTTTGTCAATTCGCTGGAACCTGTTAACTGAAATCAAAGCAACTTATCAACATGTCAGCTAGGCGCAGCCAACTAGTTTGATTACCATTTTTCGCTCTCCACTGGTGTAGGCACGTGGCACATAGAGCACGCAGCAGCACAGATGAGAAACAAAGTGCTGGCCGGTGTGTAGATATTAAGCCCAATAACGCCCACAGGATTGGCGATGATATGAACGCTCGACGAATCCGCAAGTCTCGTTCCATAGTGACTTTAGTGAACTCTTCATCGGGGAAAGGTAGCCCATTGTACATTACATCGGTGGACACCATTTCAACCAGAAGCAGAGACACCATTGAATAGCCTTCCACCTGGTTGGGCTTTTCCTAAAACAATACAATTAGCATCGCATTCGTGCAGCGGAGTTTTGGGTTAGACCTACAAAATCATTGCAGCAGGAGTCAATAGCCTTCAACAAGAGCGCCTGGAGCTCCGAATCTGGTTCCATTGGCTTTGCATGTGTGTTGTCTGGTCGAAGGCCTCTACCAATCACTCCTGCATGCAGAACTGTGCGGTTTGCATTCGGTCCAACGCATTGCTTTTGGTTGGCAAATATTAACATTTCACTTTCGGGAATTGCCGACTCTTCCACTTCCGGTTCCTCATACGCACCAAACAGGTAGCCATAGAAAAACAATGCTCCTTCAACCAATTCTCTGAGGCAAGTCGACCGTGCAGATTTTCTCGCACTACACTGCCGCTGGAATAGATTGAAAGCGCGATTAACAGCTGTAGAACGTAGAGTCGGACCTAAAATAAAGTTGAGTCAATTTTCCATATGTCTGTCACGATGAAACTCACTCTTCTCCGTCAGACTCCAGAAGAAGTACCGCACAGTTAAACTGGACAGCTTCAGAACCTCTGCCGTACTCATAACATTGAGCTTAGAACCGGCGTCTATGGTGTTCAGCAAGTCCACTATGATATGAGCCAATACCGCGTGGTCGCTTTGCTTGGGAACCGTAATCACATCGTCTGTGTCCATTTTGTCAGTGGGACGATGGGTCTTTGCTCGTTTTAGGGTTTGGCCAGTACTTGCATTGTTGTTGCTGCAGCTGTGTTCCTGACGCACCGAGTCCTCCATTTCCATGATTAGTTTTGTGAGTGCACAATCGAGGACTTGCATCACCTTGGAGAGGCATTCGTTGAGCGTGTTTACAATGCTTTGCTGCTTCAAATAGGACACGATGTTCTTTTTTTCCAATCTGAAAAGGAATGCATTAAAAATGGGGAGCGGTAATAAAATCTGAAGACTGTGGGTGAGCGTGACCATCATATGCATGACTATCTGATAAAAGACTATTCAAGTTCATATCCAGTAGAGAGGAATGGATAAACAATATTTTTTTGTGAGCAAGACGAACTAAATGGCTTTGCAACCACAAAAAGACGAAATGTGTACTTACTTTGCCAACGCAGCCAAATTTTGGAACGTATTCAAAGCTTGCATCTGTTTTTCCTTCTCGTGAAACTGCAACTTCAACAAAATCTCCTCAAGGACCATTTGTATGCCCTGCCTGATTCCGGGAAATTCCACAACACCATTCTGACCTCCAATGATGCGTATTATAGAACCGATGCCAGCTTTGTTGATAGTGTACGACTTCCTCAGCAGCTCTGATATCGTCTGATGGTAGATATGCGAATGTTGAGTAGCTGCATGTAAACAACAATTGTCAGCATATCACCGAATTACTCATACACGCGGGCGACTTACAAACAAGCAAAAGCAACCGCACAGCAGTCTGCTGTTCAATCATATTCGTACTCAGGCAAGCTTTCCACAGCAAAAACTTTGACGCATCTGTACCAAGATCAGTCAGCAGTGGACAACGTGAATTCATCAAAATAACCTGTTCCATTTCTTGAAGGTTGTGCTCCAAGAAATCCTGACACCACGTGTACCGCTCAGACAGTTTTGCAACAGTCATCAGGAGTTTCGAACCATTCGTCTTGAGATTAAGAGCTAGACTATTGAATGACGGCTGCATGTCCAAGAAATTTTGATTTGTCATCCAAACAGGTGTCTGCCGGATGATTGCTTCAAGCAACGCATCATTATCTAAAGATATCTTTGTATATGAACATCATCGTGGCTACATTGACATATACTTACACATATCCAGAAAAACAGTAACCATGCACTGCAAAAGAGACTCCGAAAAGTGAGAGATTTGTGTAATGAACGGAATTATGTGCACGTGCATTGATTTCTTTGGCGAAAAGCCATCCTCCAGCAATTCACGAATGGCATGCATAAGCTCCTTCTCATGGGCATATGCTAAATAGTCGAGAATGCCGATCTCCGAATCGAAACGGCAACGAAAATCTTCCGAAAATCGTTTCAAGCCACATTGCAGAATTTGTGAGATGATTTTCAGCGGGAAACACCCGCCTAGGCGTGCTACAACCCAGTCAAATGTAAGGGAATATCTCTGAAAAGAAGCTGAACGGAGAGTTAAACAATTAAACCTCTAACATGACTGTGCAGCCTCACCAAGTAACGTTTCTACACAGGACTCTGCCTCGGCGTTTGACAGCTTCCTAAAGCATGAGCTAATTAAACTGAGCAGCCCCTTCATTGCACTGCAGTTCAACCAAAAATTACAGGACGCTCCAATGCTCATTTTCCGCTTGTGTGAATATTTGTCAGAAAGTTTGCCCACCAAGTCAAGACTCCACGAAGCAATTAATGGACCCCAGGCGGGTGGACCTTTATTTACCAAATTTTCGAGCGCTTCTTGGATATCTGCAAACGATTCATCATCTTGTGGCGCAGGGTTCTTGGTGTCACTTCCCGCAGTGGCCACAAAACTACCCACAGCTACATCGAATACAAGTGAGAAGTACTCGAAGACAATTTCGCGCGACGCAGGCAAATCCTCGAGAAGGTGTAAGCTAGTTCGTACCAAATGAGGTGCATTGATGTTTTTCGGATTTCCACGATGGCTGGTTACAGCCGCAATAAATTGTTTCAATTCGATGAGAATATGTTGTTTCAACATTGTTTAAATGATTTCGGTATTTATTTATTGATGTAAGTAAGAAAGAAATTACAAAACGTAAACATTAAACATAACCATCCACCGAAATATAAAATGTTTCTTTACTGTCAAATTGCGGACAGACATTTGACATTTGGGTTGCTGCAATTGCCGGCGACACCTATACTTGAAAATGCTGATTCATCGAGCAGGGGGAAGTGTTTGGATAACGCGGCAAGGTTCGTTAGGTACCTAATTTTGCAATTGGAATTTATTTATTGGTTAGGCAACAGTTAAATAATTATGAACTTATCAGCATTATGTCCCACCTAACAAACATTTTTTTTTGCTAAGCTTAGGGAATTTTCCCAGAAGAGCACGCAACAAGAATGTGTAGCCAGCCAACAGGATTTTTTGCTCTGTTATTTTGGTTTAGTTTTAAAGATATTAGCAGATAGCAGTGTATTTTAAATTCATTGTTAATAATAGGTATAATAACTAACTGTTGTTTTCTCTAAAAGAACTGGCATCACCTATCCAAGTTGTACTAATAACTATTACATATTGGCTATCATCATGGCTGGCTAATAAATTTCAATTGTGACAAGTGAAAAAAAAAAAGCAAGAGAAAATAAATAAATTTTTCATATTTTCTTTTGAAAATGTGTATTTATTTTTGAATTAATTTTTATTGTAAACATTGTCATAGGGTTTTTTAGTTTTTTGTACACTTTTTTTTCGATTTGGGGCTATGGTAACCGAACCTCCCCTAACATGTTCACATTATTTAAAATCACTGAAAAACGGTGAGCCATTTTTTTCCAAAATGTTTCAAATTTAAATTTAATTTATTTGTCATTTTGACGGGAACTATGTTTTTTAAGAGTTTGACTCTCTAACAGACCTCCTACAATAAGTTAGTTATGTGGAAGTTACGAAACGTTAGCTATCTTTTAAAAATGTTTATTAAAGCAATTTGAGTTTAACGCATGTGTTTGCCAATAGTTAGGCCTAACGCGACAATTATTGATACGGCTGCTGATGTCGTGGAAATGTAAAGTGAGACTAAAAATTAATTTTTTAATATTTCTCAAACAACAAATTTAATTTAATTTCTTCATTTATTTTCTCAAAAGAAAAGATAAAATTATAGTTTTTGAGAATTTGAGAAAATAAAACAAACATTTTTGGTTAGATTAAGTATAGCCCTGTTTTTTTGAGCTTCGTTCTCAGCAAAGCAAAGTAAAGTAGGATTTTCAGCACGCAATTACAAGAACTACCTACGCACACTTGACACTTCGAGAATCGAAGTAGTTGGGACAAAACAGTTTTGGAACAGTGCTGAAGTTAATAACAAGTGTGTTCGATTTTATATTGTGTGGATTTGCGATGACAGATACATAATTAAAATTTAAACACATATAAATCACGAAAATGTATGATAAATCACGTGATTTATGAGGTGGTGGGAACATGGTATTACCGATAACGGCGTTATTTCAAAACCGATTTTTATGAAATATAGACCAAGCGAATGATAAATATCCGTAGATCAAATATTTTGTTTTGACATAAACGATAAATCAACATGTATTTACAATTTACTCTTGGCTACAATGCTGTCAAATTTTGGTGTCTAGTTTCCCTGGAACTAATAACTAAATACTCTGAACATTTTTGCATTTCTTTTTGTACTCGTAAATATATATGCATAATGGTCAAATGTTACTTCCAAATTTGTTTTCAACTGGATGAAAGGCCAACATCTTTCAATTATGACCACAGTCTACCTAATTTGTATTTGTTTTCACTTTAGTCGTGCGGGCTAAGTCGCATGTAGTATTGAATCATAATTATTCCACCCGCATAGGCCATCTGTATTTTTAAGACTTGATAATTGAATTGCTTACTTATCCTCTTCATGACCTGGCGACCATGTCCCATCTACCAATTCACACCTGCATTTCTAGGTCAATGTCGCTGATGTTCATTGTTAGTCTTCGAAAAATATTATGATGTTGTAGAAGTCATAGATACTGTGTCTGTGACTTCCTTCAACATAGATTCGTAAACCGAGAACTGATTTCAAATAGTCATGACTCGACTTTCGTTAACTTAATTAACTACAGAGTGCGTGCAGCTGCTTAAGAAGTCCTTAACCGGCTTCCACCTCTTCGTGCAATATGCGTCATTGTGACTTGCAATAATTACCGATAATTATTGTACCGGAACATTACTAATTGTCTTTATCGTAGATATAGGAATGCTGTCAAGATCAACTGCCAGTGTTAGCAGCATTAGTGGAGATTTTTTATCCACTATAGCTTGATATTTCCCAATCCTGATGTCCTAACATTGCAGCAAGTGCATTGCGCTCAATAGCACCTCCTGTGCACTGAAGCATTAAAACATGTGATGAGGTCGAGTACTTCATGGGTGACGTGGGCAAAACACAAAACAAGATCTTAACCTCATTAACTAGATCATAAAGTGCTGCATTGCAAAATACCTAGACCCGCCTACTTACAGACTGTGCCTGCTGCAGCCCTTAGGGCTTCTCAAATCACACTTGCCCAACACAAAATTGCGTATCCTTCAAACTACCTACATAGCTGAAATTTCTCTTTAAGGATTTCAAATATTCCACCAGCAAGACATAATCAAGCTCGTTTAAATTGCGACATCCGAAAATAGCAATACCACACGCAGATGTGTATTTTGTGCAGAGTTTTTGTTTAATGAGTGGGTGCGCATAATGGTGTGACCTTTGTGGGTTTTATCGTTCATACAACAATAATAAAGTGTCGTGAAAGAATGGTGATGCTGGTTGGCTTTGACTGTCACATTGAGGAGGGATTTCCGACAATCTCCGTATGTCCATAATGGTACTATAATAACTCAATGGAATGATAAATCTGTTGGGCATTTGTGAATTAATTGGTTTACCTGGAAGTGGGTTTTATTTGTACGTGCGGTGACCATATGCGCGGTGTTCGCCTTTGACAATAACTTATTGCAATATCATCCAATTATGGTTTCAATTTTTTTTTGTGTTGCTCGGTGACAGACATGATAACCATTGGACGCAATTTGGAAATGTAAAGTGCGTTTTATGAACTAGCCCTATTTTTGCATGGTAGAAGGATATAAGAACTACGAGTCACAGAATAATCCGATTCCTCTAGCCGTTTTTAACTCGTCAGTTAAGATTAAAATTTCTTGTGTGATTGCGTTCTTTGGGGAATATAGAGGGAGTAGTTTAATCCAAGTTTTAGCTAGCTCAATAATCAAGTATTTATGAATTTTGAAAGGAACCGTTTCTATAAAAGCTGCGCTGGCTGGCTATGATGCCATCATTTGCCATTGTTCAACCTTCTGTCATCTATGAAACAGAACTCTGACAACTACTAATTCGACGACATCAAAAAAACCCTCCGATGCTACTCTCCACGATCTTAATATGGTTTCATGGCCATCATGATGGCTAAAAGCACTAAGTACGGATCCACTTTTATACAATAATCATTAAGAGAGCTTTCGGTTTTAGGCTACTTCCAAAACGCACTCACATTAACACACAAACTTCCCGCCTTTTTTTCTGCTACAACTCAATTAAATGCATCATACTTTCATTTTTCAATTTCCTCATTTCGAAATTTTGTGTCTCAACTCACCCACTTCCCCAGTAGCCAGAATACAAAAATCAACAATGCACCTTCACACATTGATCATCATCAATGCGGTCTTGACTACAATTGCCACAAGATCCGCTCTTGCACTTGATGCAGACTCCATATAGTACGTATAGGTACCCACGACATAATCAATATATTTTTCTTTTAGAGAGTGTGCGTCTACGCGTCTCGTATCTTGCATTCGCATCTACACGTGCACATTGTGGTGATATAATTTTCCGGTTTGTTTCAACTGGGTTTTCATAAAATTTTGTTGATGTTTCTGTGTTTTTTTTTTATTTTATTTTTTATGTTTATTAACGCAACACGCTGATTTTATTTTTCAGTTCATGGCCAAAGTGTCTTTGGAAATCCTATTGAGGCAAATTGATAATTATTGTTCAATTTACTAGTTAAAATGATTGTGAGCATCATTATACAGAATGCAGAAAGGAGAAAAATGCTCACTAATGTCTTGCGCTTAATATTAGTATACAGTAATTAAAATACAATAATGAGTTTGACAGTCAAGCAGCGAAAGAATGTTTAGGGTGTTGTATACAAGTTGCGCGGTTTGAGGCTGGACTGTTAGGTTACCTACTTAAACGTGTGAAAGTGATTAACATTTTGTAAATTGAAGAATCCATTAAAATTTAAATGTAATTTGGTGGTATGTATTGTGAAAAGTACCTACTTACATCCAATGTATGTACTGGTACTATCTCGGGTGATAGAAAAGTCGAACGCGGGATTTTTTATGGATGTTGTCACTTTCACAACGACCCATAGTTGTTTATATTTTGGTAATTTAGTTTTAATCATGGTCTTTTGTTTAATAAGCAGTTGTAGATAGACTTCATTCAGATCGTGTAGTGTTTATAGAAACATTGGTATTGTGAAAATATGCATTACATGGTTGACAGACTTATATCGCGAAATTATAGCAAATTTAGTTTTCAAATTGTTGTTTGGAGATCATGTTTCTTATTTCGTCTATAAAACGAGTTAAATATGTTAATAAAAAAAAACGATGACGCCCGGAAGCACCAAAAACTGTGCTTAAATTTATGGTGCTTATTCGTCGCGATCAGTAACGATTTCCATATACAAATCGTTACTGATTGAAGTTAGAAGAATACGAAATGATCTTGAAGAGGTTAGTATTTTTTGTTTATGAAATTAACGAATAGTTAATATTTGCTTGTTCGGAATACACCTAGAGGGCCGCTCCCTGATTTGTTGCTGTTATAGTCTTGATTTCGCCTGTTTGGCCGAGAAGAATTAGCTTCTAAAACAAATGAAATGGAACCCAACGATGATAAATGGCCAAATATCGTTTGAAGGTAGATGCTATGAAGGTTATGCGCCGCTGATGCCACTCACCATCAAGCAATAAGGAATCGGCCAGATTATTCCATCATTTATTCGGTAGGGCTGACGAATGGTACCGATTCTCCACACCATTTGATTGCCCAAGTTATTATTGGCGACGACTTAAATACCCATGGGCAGCATTGCCATAAGTGCAGATTTGTCTGCATTTTGCAGGTTTTCAACCTGCTGCAGACTTTAAACAATCAGAAAACTTCAAAATTTTGCAAAGATTTCTCCATAGAAAATCATTGCAGATTTTTTTATTGTCATAATTTCTGATTTGTCCAAATATTTTTATGTCAACACTGCCAAAAGCAGGGAAACAAATAAAGTCTTCGACTCAGCCTTTAGATGCCATCAATCAATCAAACAAAAACCAGAAACACGCCGTTTAACATTATTTTAAAACAGAGCCACATATTCTAGTTAATAAAATGTATAGCAGCGTTGTGCCGCGTAGACTACACTATGTAGACTACGCCAATATCGGCACGTCGTTAAATCAAAATTAATGAAATTAAGACAATTCAACAATGGAATTTAGAAAATCAAAACGTTTGATTATAAAACTCATTTTATTTTAAACATTAATTATTCGAAATATTTTTGACACTGACAATCCAATTCATGTCATTAACTACATTAACTACCCTATTGTCCACATCACATTGTCGACAATTATCAAAAACCTCGTGTCATATTATGTTCGAAAACTGTTCACCAAAACTTGCACCTGTCGTTTTCCCAGAAGCATTTGCCACCCATTAATAAGCGACAAGCCTTATGGATTTTGCAAGTCAAGTCATTCTACTGAAGAACTGTTGAGCATCTGAAAAGTCTTGACCTTATATTCTATAGAACCCACTAAGCTAAGCATGTTAGCCTTTTCATTTTACGAATTGCCACCACAACTCTGCGAATCGAAAACTTTTTTCTTTCCGGATCGAAACGGAAAAAGGTTTTTGTCCCGCAGGTGTGCCGCACTGAAAAGTCTCCTTCAAAATGTCTGTCACTACAAACTGTCTCACCAAATATACCGCCTTTCAATTTGTTACCCTAGTTTTGCTATCGAACCTTAAAATTATTTCGAAGTTACTCCTAAAGGTCATAGACAATAGTTCAGTGGTTTTCAAAAGTCAGAGCGATCAATTAAAAAACCGAAAGGAAATTTACAAATAAATTCTGGTTCTCTACTTCGAACAACTGTATCAAACTGAGACAGTGATGGAACATGAAATCGTTAACCAATTTAATAGAGAGAGCGTTCTTAATTATTTAGAATGAAATGTTGACTTTAATTCCAAACCTTAGCACTTACCAGGGAGAACTTTTTGAAATGCAAAATATTGAAACTGAACATTTTTTTACTTTAGTGAGTTTTTTTTAGTCCAAGCTTTAAACAAATTCTATGATAAAAAAATATTAAAAAAAAATTAACTAGTTCTTAAGAAAACCTTATGAAAACAAATTTGAAAAGTCTTTGATTTTTTTTTGTGAATTTCAAAAAATCATCTGACATTGATGAAATTACTATAAAAAATCGAGACAGGCCCAAGGATTTTCCTTCTTTAAGTCAGACATGCCTCTTTTTATATCAAATTTTGACATGCCGACGTCATTATAGCGTAAACATTTGTCCTTAATTTTTCACTACGTGAGATGGCCGGTAAGGCGTCTGGTCACGCGGGCTGTTGAAGAGCACTCTCACGAAAGACACACGAGTGACCGCCGAATGGCCGACATTTTGTGACGTCATCATGTCAAAATTTGCCTCGAAAAATGACACGTGTAATCGTAGCTATCCGCTATCACATAAAGTGAATTCCAATGCCATTGGCCAAATTTGTTAGTTTCCTCATGCCAATATCAAGGCATTGTACTGTGTTGAATATTTTCCAAACCAGCCACACTAACCTATTAGTAACGTCAATTTTAGTTTATAAGAAGATTTGCTTAATTGGCAATCTATCGAACAAACTACCGCCTCACTGATCCAATGCCATACAGAATCGACACCTGCCTTGAGAAAATTGTCAGTACTAGTTGAGTAATTGATGTCCCTGGTGGAAACCATTGTCCAGTCAAACTGAAGTAGTATGTAGAAGAAGTACACTCTCTGATGCACAGACTGGTGGGGTACAGTCACCAGAACAGCGGAGCAACATGTCCTTGAATTATTGATTTCCTGCTTTCGGGCTGGGTATACAGGTATATTCCATACGAATACATCACTTTAAACATGTAAAGGGTCGGCAAAACAATCCCCTTACTAAACGACGATCAGCGACAAGTTCATAAGCGTGTACGCGAATATGAATACGCGAGTTGCCTGTTGTACCTCAAAGTTAAGGTCGTTTATCGTACTTGTATTAAATAAGAAATAAAACAAATCCAGCAAACAGATTCTCCTACCGATTCGATCAACGAAACGCGTTTAAAGATATACTGGACTGATGTGCGGGTATGTGGGAACTGGTTGCGAGAAAACCAGTTGATAGGCATTTAACTGATAGAGAGGTTCTCTGAGCGGATTTGCAATCAAACGAAATTCGTTCGATATGCGCGAGAGGTAAATGCTTCTTGTTTCTTATTTGTGAAGGCTAGCGAAGGCTGTATATGGTAGTGAACTTGATTTTAAATTCTCTACCGTCTACTGTGGTCGAACTTTCATAGATACTAAAGAATTGAACATCGAAATCGCCCCCGGTTACCATTAAAAATGTTTGATGGCAGATGAGTTAGACGTACGGTGAATATGCGCACAGATTGTAGGCATTTACTGATTTGATGGATTCATTATCACTTAGATCTAAGTGTTGCCAATATGCAAGGATAAATGGTGTTTATAATTTGAGTAGATTAAATTAGTTACACGGCTCAAAACTTATGGAAATAAAAATGGGAGCAGTTGATCAGTTAACGTGCGGGACTACTGACCGGGTGATTCTCGGGAAAAAGAAATTTTAAGTTTTTTTCCCACTCCACCACCTCCTAGCAACGTCTGACAAATATCCGTGAGCAAAAAAGTCCTGAAAAAGCTTTTCAATCAGAAAATGCTCACACAAACAAATGATTTAAAGGAGCTAAGCCTAGGGTCCTACACGGATCTATTGCGATTGTTTCTTAATTTGATCATGATGCGTTATGGCAAATTCCCATAGCTTCATCCTCATGTTGCACGTGTAGCGTACATTGATGCCTTTTTCACTCTCTCGTCTAAATTGTTTTACCAATTCAATTAAAGAAAATAACCTCTTTTATTAACCGTGCAAAGTTTAAATATATTTTCTTTTAGAGAGATATATGGTGCGGTGTTCATCAGATATACCTAACAACCCATCTTTTGCCCGTTCAGATATTGTAGTTTCTACGCCAGCTTTTTTTTCACCAGTTCGGGTTTCGTAAAGCTCGATTGACAGTAAACGCCATAAAAATGGTTGTAGATACAGCTGCTGCCACCATCGAGGGACTACGATGGTGATTTGGACCGAAGGAGTACACACTGGACATCAAAAGCTCTTTCAATTCCGCTGAATGCTCGTGCATCGTGCGTTCCCTTACCAGAATGAACGTGCCCGCCCAGTTATATTCTAAGGATAATTTGTAGCTACTTAATGAACTAAAAGCTCAGCTACGAAGGCGACGACGGCACCAAGTACTACAACGTGTCAGCACGCGTTCCTCAAGGATCTGTTTTAGGCCCTCTTCTTTGGAATATTATATACGACGGTGTTCTGAGGCTGCCAATGCCTCCAGGAGTGAAGATTATAGGCTTTGCGGACGACATTGCCATAGTAACCGTGACAAAACATATCCACGAGATTGAGACGGTGACAAATGAAGCGATCTCCACTATCAAAGACTGGTTGGACTCTGCTGGGCTCGAACTAGCAGAACATAAAACTGAAACAGTTCTAATAACAAGTCGGAAAATAACTGAATACATGCAATTTCGCGTAGGAGACCAAGACATTCGATCGAAACCAGCGATAATAATCGACAATAGGCTTAACTTTAAGGCGCACCTAGACTACGTCGGTAAGAAATCATCGATCCTCAAATCATCGCTAGCAAGAATGCTGCCAAACATCGGTGGACCTAGAGGCAGTCGCAGATTATTTCTGTCCAGAGTAACAAGCTCAGCTCTTCTATACACATCTCCAGTATGGGCTCACGCAATGGCTTGGAGGAAGCTATTGCGAGTTAAGAGACTTAGTGCTTTGAGGACGATATCCGCTTTTAGAATTGCCTTTCCTCCAAAAAGAGGAAAATTCAATTTCTATGCTGAAGTGGCAGAACCGTTGGCACAAGCTATCACAGGAACCCTGGGTAAAAAGAAAAACCGGAGAGTTAAACTTCTACATCACGCAGTTTCTAACCAACCACGGTGGATTCGGAAAATACCTGCACAGATTTGGACAAGACACATCACCAATTTGTCCACGCTGTCAGAACGAGGAGGACGACGCAGAACATGTCCTTTGCCATTGCCCATACTTTAGGAGAACGCATATAGATCTGCCAGATGAAAATCGCACAGTTGTAGAATCGCGCATATTGATAGCACGTGCTACCGCATCTTTAGAAGATTATGCACAAAAAAAAAAAAAAAAACCCAGCTTTCTTAGTCTAGATTGGACAGTAATAATATTCAAATGTATCTAACTGCCTTTAGCCCCAAATTAGATGTTTTATTCGGAAAGAGAATTGAGAGTTAAAATCACCAACCGGCGGTGCTCCCAGACTTTAAAGCACATTTTCCCCTTCTAAATTCATAATATCAAGACGAGTGAATGCATTCAGTTGCACAAAAATTACTACGTTCGACGTCTAACTGTTTTACTTTAATGTTCAATATGAACAATTAGTTTTATTTTTTAAATTGTTCGCCATGAAAATACGTTTTAATTTTATTGTTAAACAATTTACATTTGACAGAGGTCCCTCGATTTCCGCTTTTCCATTCAAAAACCGCCAATTTCGACACCGCCTCCATGCACGGTGCGCATCATTATTAGGCGTTTTTCTTTTTTAGTTCAGAGCTGAGCTCTGAACCGAGCTCGAGCATTATGAGCGCGCTCTGAGCGGAGCGTGCTCAGATCGTTCTGATGTATTTATGAAACACACTTGAGCACGTATCTGACATTTTTAATAAATATATGTATAATTTGAATATCTATTAATTTTTATATATTAAATTGGTTAACCTTCAGTTCCAGAACAACAAAGTTCGTTCACCATTTCAATTATTTTGTTTATCCTGTTTTTTTTTTCTGTCAAATGTGACTGTGAGTGTGTATTCAGCTTTTTACTCAGCCTGCTCAGTCAATTTATTCTGAGCTCATCGAGCGCGCTCTGATTATGCTCAGATCGAAAAAAGAAACACAAATCTGAGCTCTGATGTATCTGAGCTAAAAAAGAAACACGAACTTTTTGTATAACAGTTCAGGTTGTGCTCTGAACTAAAAAAGAAAAACGCATATTGACATCCAAAGATGCTCACACGTCACACATCACACTTTCATAAAGAGAATCGCATGTGCAGACTCTCTTCTTAGATGAAGCTCTCAATTATCAACTACAAAACAGAGCACACATGCGCTCTCAGCATCAACTGTTATACAGACAATTCCACCCGCCGAAGCTCACCGCCATTGTTCACAATTCACCTGTTCTTTCATTTGAAATGCGCGATCTCAGCTCAATCCCATGCGTAGAAACGAAATTCAAAACTGGACTATATACGCGCTTCATATCCAGCAGCTGAGCGGCACTATCGATCACACGAGGAACCTCCAGCGACTGCGATACGATACGACTACGCCAGCGATGCGACTGCTATGCAACGCGTATGGCGTATCATGAATTAAGCCAGAGAATTATGCATTCCACTGCCTTGGTCTTGGATACAGCGTGGTGGGGAGAGCTCATATAAAAGCTAAGTGTCAATGTTGACGGAGACTTATTTCAGTGATTTCAATTTTAGCCAAACGTTGTCTTGTCTGTGGTGTGGTGCAGGAACGAACCTTGCTCTCTCTCCCATAGACTATCGCTCGATTGCGTTTAAATTTTCCAACACAGAAAAGGATTAAAATTGATCTCGGTTTAGAATAAAAAAAATTAAAAAAAAAAAGAAAACATCATAGATACTCTATCTATTCGAATTGGAAGTGAATCTGTGATTTCTTCACAAGTGCTAAATCTACTCAGTGTGGCCTGCAATAGCAAACGTGATTAGTGATTAGCTTATAGATTTAAATAGAAATACACAGGATTCACGCAAAAGGATTACTACCCGCCAAAAAGGATAAACACACAATTTTAAAAATTTTCCAACGAATTCAGCAGTGATTTGTCGAAAAGTGTAAATTGTGCGCGCTGTCAAGGATCAAATTGATTTCGGTTGATTTTAAAAGTTTCCCCATTAAGAAACCAAAAAGAAAAGGCAAAGGAAACAAATTATGGTGAGTTGTCGTGTGAATGTGTCCATTAGATATTTGGTGTAACGTCATTTGCATTTATCAGACAGTGCACCTCATTTAGGTATTGAATTGAATAAAAATATGAAAATTCGAAAAAAATGCCCACTAAGCGAAAGCAAGCCAAAACAAAACTGTACAACAAATTGCACATGTAAGTCAAATTATTGAATGCAATTATGGCTTTGGGAAGGTGTTGGTGATTATTGGGTGCATTGCCACCTATAAAAGAGTGTTGGTAAACAATTTATTAAATCAATTTAATTTAATTTCGTTTAATTGGCCATGGATGTTCGAAGTTCCCTATTCCTATTATACATTGTCATTATGGAAGTGTGCATTGTGTTGAGCAAAACTGTCGCTGGCTAGTTGTGGTATATATTTTTTTATTCATTTCATAAAACTTGTTCGAAAGTCTAAATGGTTTATGTATATTTGGCGATCGCTCTGAATTTCCATATTAATTAAGTTAAATTTTTATTGTAACAGGTCCGTGCATTATGTGGTATTAATGGAATGCGAAAATATTTCAATGTGTTTTTTTTTTTTTTTGGACTAGAATCAGTGGCAGACGACAATTAATAAATGAATTCAATTGTTCGATTGTCAAGTGCAGAGAGAAGACTTTGTTAAGGGGTTGAAAATACTTTGATTTGAGTGTGTTTTGGGTATTTGTGTAAGCGGTAGCCGTCTGTGTTGGAGTTTGGCAATTTTTCGAATTAATAGTATGAATGGATTCATTTTTGGTGGAATCTTCAGCTGAACTGTGTCATTTGGAGGGATAGATTATTTAATTTTTCGTATGTTGGAGCTCTTGAAGGCAGATTCAACTGTAGTAGTCATTGGATTTTTAAAAGATATCGAAACGAAAGTGTGCGCATCCCTTTTGATCTCATTTGGGTACCCACCCATCGTACGCACCCAATCGTTTGAGATCGGAACAGTACTTCAAATATATACTCCAAATATAAAGGAAGGAGAGAGATGTAAAAGCATCTAATCCAAGGCCAATATTGTATAGAAAGAACTTAAAACCTACGTAAGCTATCTACTCTTACTGAGTAGCAAACCGCATAGTCATAACCAAACACAACATCTACTGAACTATCTAATTACTTTAGTACTAGTACAATCTGCCGACTTTAGGTGTCAAAAGCGCTTTAAATTCGTAGTCAGTTTTTGATCTATATGCGATCATCTATAAATAAAAAAAATACGCACTGGTTCCTGTTGAACATCAGTTTAAAGTTGATTGACTTAATTATTTGAATGTGTACCAAGCGTATAGTTGTAAAATTATGAAAGCGTCTATTTTTATATACCTACCAAGATTTATGAAAAACACTTTTAGTTTTAGTATTTATATGCCCTTAATAAAACAGACGATAAAACAGCACAGTATCAATATTGACAGGTTTTTGTAATTTAAAGCTAGTTAGGATTAAATTTCTTACTTAAAAATCAGCTTATACAGGACGATTTTGATAAATATAATCTTTGAAAGTTAAATAGAAGATTAAAACACAAAAAATGAATACAAAATAGTTTTATTTTCAGCTTGTACTACTTTTAAGTCCACTTAACAAGCCACTTTACTTATATCAGAAATCGCAATCATTTTTAAGATTGTTCCTTAACAATAATTATCGTATTTCTTTGAATTATTATAATTTAAATGGAGTCAGAAATATAAAGGTATTTTTTTAAGAGTTGAAATCGGACATCGGAAATTATAGCTTTTAAAGCGGAAGTTTAAATAACCTTTGTCTGAACCAGTGATGGTAAGTAGAAGAGCTGTGCCCAAAGCAAGTAACTTCATTGACGATTATATTCAAAAGAAAAGACCTTCGAAGCTATTTTTAATTCATTTTTCGGTTAAAATAATTGAGTAAGATTAGTAAATCCTCGTAGGAATTCGGTAAGCAGTTTAGCAAAGTCATTTAATTTTTTTTTTGTCTAATACTTCAGGTATAACAAGTCATTAAAACACTTGCTTCCCTATTTTTACAGCTGGCTGTATTATTTATTTTCAATAATTTGTAGATGAAAAGTTAAAGTCATAGGGTTGGTTTTTTTTTCAGAGCGGATAAAAAAAGCCCACTTTGCGAAATGATCTGCCGGTGTCAAACCAGATGATTTATACTTCTTATACGATTTTTTTTTAAATTTCCATCAAACACCAGCCTCGCGGTGCAGCTACTTCGTCGATTTTGTATTAACAAAACGAAATTTAGTAAATCAACTTCCCCTTTACAATCTTATTAAAAACTTGCAATTTAATCACGATTGCAACGATTAGTCATTGGCTTACGTTCAGTTATCAAAAATAAAATTTGTTGGTTATATGACTTGCAAAACACTTCAAATATACCGGTCAACGTATGCTGTAGAAATAAAAGATAATGTTAAGAAAAAAAAAACTTGTTTCTTCTAAATACATATCTTCGGTTGAACTTCATTAACATATTGTTAACTTTATGCATACATGTCAAAGATGTCGAAAACTGACAGCGAACAGCTCGTCATTTCGAAGCTAGCCTGGGGCGAAGTTCATTATAATTCAATGGATTAACAGTAAAATTTGGGTCGCGCCTTTAAGCAGATTGATGTTAAACATTTGCAAATTTTAGATGATATTTTTTGATCAGCAATCTGTTGATGAAAAACGATTGGTTTTATTATATTTTTGTTTTCGTTATAATTCGATATATCTACATTTGTTTGTAAAATGTAAACTCCCTACCTATAAAAGATGACAAATAATATTTACCGACTTAGCTATGATAACATTCGCTTATACAGTCTCTATTTGATATATTTTTATTTATCAGGCATAATTTTATTGCAAAAATTAAAGTGAATTAAGAGGTATCATGTTGGCGTCTTTAAGATTTTTTTTTTATTCAATGCAGCAGGGAGAACAGCTATTCGCATCTAAACTTATTTTCTACATGCCCAACAATGAAGGTAGTTGTAGTTGAATATCCTATTTTATTTAAGAGAGAGAGAGAGACTAGTTCAAAACCTTCCTCCAAAAAGTCTATTCAAGTTTGTCAAAACTGTATTGAAATCAGTTCATTGCAGAAATTACAATTACACATAAAAACAGCGCTTACTTTACACAGATATTACAGATATTTCTCCTTATGCATTCTTAATTCCATTTTAAATTTGACCCAATGTTTTGATGTCCATATCAGTGAAATGGCGCCTCATTCAGTTACCACCTAGTCAATCAACTCAGATACAATGCCAGCATGTACGTGCTTTGAATATTTTATTTTCCTAAACTTTTAAGCTGAACTTAATAACTCTTATACTGCAGTTTTTATTGCAAGGTGTCTTTTTTTTCTCAAGCAAAACAAACAATCTAGCTATAGCGCCAATAATAAATAATATTTTTGTAGAAAGAAGCTTCAAACTTCAATTGGAATGTAGTAGCTTAAAATATCTATATTTTTAACATTATCGTGCTTCTAAAATTGATTGTCTAATACACTAAAACATACCGGATACAATTTTAAATGCTTGCAAATAAGTGCTACTCTTGCCTCACAACAAAGAGAGTATTTGCTCATTATAATTCATTGCCACATATAATAACATGTTGCTGGGAGTTTTAAAGTAGGTACATTATGCAGTTTTAAAATACATGGGGTAATCAAAAGCATTTAGAAGTGTGTCAGAAGAGTTGTCCGCATTATTTTGGTAAAAACATGAGAAAATATGGCTTATTTTATATATATTTGTATGGAACTGTGGCGGTTAAGCCAGAACTTAATTAAAGGTATATCCTAACAGATGAAACACATGCAACACTCTCTCAGTAAGGTTTAATACTGAAAACTCTCGGTACATTTATTTTGTTTGTTTCCTTGCTAATTATTTGTATTTATCTGCGAATTTTTCTAAGAGTTCCAGTTCCAGGCGATACAAATTTCGTATGATTTTGTTTACACTGCTGCGAATGTAGGGGGAAGATTCGCTAGCGAATTACGATAGAACTAAATTCGAAAGTTTAGCAATTTCCATCGAATTTATAGATGCAAATTAATTACACGAAGCACAGTGTCGCCATAAAGATATTAAGATTTGACCATTTGATGTGAATATACAATGCAGACTTCTATGGATAAATCTCTCTCTCAATTTTTTTTTACTACGTAAAATAAAATAAAATAAATAATAAAAAAATAATTGGCGCAACAGGTCCGTATGGACCCAAGCCTAGCTTCTCACAACCATTCGTCTTGTGTGAGTTTTTATTTTTTGGGACGAATGGAAGGGATCTACAATTTTATGCCGAGTCCAAACGGCCAAATACGAAAATGCACAGCGAAAGCAGTGCAAAAAATGTTGAAAATATAAAATATATTGCATATGCAGACAAAATCTGAAGCGCAGATTTCGCGTTATTAAAAGTCTGCAGGTAGGTTGAAAATCTGCAAAATGGAGCCAAATCTGCACTTATGACAACGCTGCTTCTTACGCAAATACGTTCCATGTATTCTTGCTATTCAGCCCCAATTTCCATCGATAAAAGAAAAACCCAATGCATAAATTGATAGTACATTTACAACTTGAATACAATTCTCAAAGCTAAATGCTTGTGGTTTTGACCGTCTTGTGTTATATTCGGAAAATAAGAGTGCGAACACGACAATTTCACCAACTCCCTGGTGTCATTGCCAAAAAAGTCAAGGTGCCATCAGTTTTTGGTAAGTTGGGTGTTTAAATGTATTTGCGGCTCTAAATTTCATTAGTATACAGTTTAAGACTAGTAATTCTTTAGACTGACATACAAATCAGCGCATGCAATTTGTCACAAATAAAAAACAACAAAACAAACTTATCCCTTTAAGGGCCGTTTGTTGATACGACTCATAGCGAATTAAGTGCCACATAAACTCTTATGCGACATTTTATGCCCTAAAAAAACTAGCCTATAAGTATTTAACTAGAACGTTAAGTCGTATGAGAAAACGGTCCTAAAACATAAAAATTCAAATCGCTCTTTTCGTCACTTCCTTTGTTTTCGAATGAACACACATTATAATGTTTTATATGCAGCCATAAGCCGACCTTCGTTACTCACGTGCTACAAAATATCAGTGCATGCTTGAGCTTTCAAGAAAATCAAAAATTTACATATTCCTGACATAATAATACTTTTTTATTGCCTTGAATTTAAATTGGAGCTTGCATACATATTATTCACATTGCTATACATTTTTAAAACAGTTCAAAACAAAAAATAAACGTTCTCAAAGGAGTACTGCTGGATGAATATATGAATTTATTCGATTCAATATTCGTACTTGCGTCATAAATAAATCTCGGCACGAACTACGAAAATAGCTAACCATTTTTTATTCATTTAAAAGAAGCAACAACAACACTGTAACCTAATTTAATATTGCAATTTTAATGTTGTCAATTTTCCAACTTAATATCTACTTAAATAAAAAAAGAATTGAATAAATACTGAAAGCAATACAGAGCATTTTTCGGGTTTATGAAAGAACTTGAAAACAGCAGTAAGGTGTACATACAGCAGGTTTGTTTTATTATCGAAGCAAAAAATTCAACAAATATTTTTCACAATCAAATACCTAGATTATATAAAAAAAATGGAAGCTCTCGAATTTAAACTTTATCAATCAAACGCAATACTAATTAAGAAGCAAAAGCATAAGACGTTCACTAAAAGGACGGTCCATCAATAGATAGACAAACTGTACAAAAGCAGGGCTATCTGTTTGTAAAATCATGCTTGCTAATAATAATTTTTTGGTTTTTTCCAATTTACGAAAAGTGTAAGAGCAGACTTATCGGAGCTTTATAGTTATACAGCTTTTGCCATGATAAGAGACACACGAAATGCGGTATCGCCTTTCGATGTTGGATCTGAAAACGGAACTTGATTTCAAACATTAATTCCTTGCGAAAATTCGTTTATCTTCTTCTAAAATTCCTCTAATCACAAATCTGTTAAGCAATCTGTCAGCTGTCTGCAAATAGTTATCTAATCTTAATTAATAGTTAATTTGAAACCATTGATAACCTGTGAACAGCTCTCGTATATTTCTAATTAAAACAAGTCACAAATTCCATCAAATACTTTACGAAAATACATAGTTCAAGTAAATAATTGTGAGAAAATATTCCTCACATTTTCCACGCAAAAAAAAAAATCAAAACAAACTTTTGTTTATTTGTTTTACTAATAATGCAAATGTTATTATAAAGTTCCCAAATAAAATTCTACGCCGCACTGCTCTCCATGCACACCTTGATAAGACCGACCACATTCGAGCCACCCAATTCGATGAATTATTAGGTATGTCTAGATCAAGCTTTTGGTCATCACAAGAGTCACGAGTAACCAAAAAATGTTCTTTAATCAGTCGATTTGTTTGCCATGTCGTCTAACGGATAGTGTAAAGAGTAGGGACGGGGTAGTGGATACGAGTGTGGGTAAACAATGATAGAATAATTTTATCGCATATTGTTGTTAAATCGCTCATAGGTATGTTTCGTGTAACTTTTTTGTTGGTGAGTGTGCTGTCGTCTCTACTACTTAGTGCTGACGAGTACCTTTTTGCGATCAGATGCATTTTCATTCGGTTGTCAATCCCGACACGATCTGTTGAAAATACAACAACTTAATATGAGATAATCGCGAACACAGCATTTATGTATCGACTCTCGGTGGTTATAATTTATAACAAAAGGCAACACGGTTATTGTTGTAATAATTAATTTGAAGTCTGTGATATTTAATTGTTCTGCAATGACAGCGGCTGTGATTTAAAGACAACAGTGTGTACATTTTAATGATGTTAGCAATGAATTCCCAATACGAAGTAAGTTCGAGTGTTCAGATTATTTCTTTTATTCACAAACTGTAGTTGTCCTACCGTTGTGACACTTTTCACAAAGCACGAAGCAAAGTGTCATCTCTGACAGATGACTTTTGTTAGTAATAGTTTGAAAATTGTGGCGGGCTTCAGTGTTAAGAACTTATAAAAAGAAAAAAAAGCACTGCGCTGTGTGGAAGTGGAAGTAAGATATATTTGATAAATTTTAATAACAAATGTCAGATAGGTTTAGCAATCTACGAAGGTTAATGACTGCTTATTTAATTGGTGCAACCTTGGGTAATTGTGTATTCTATATAGGAGCCTGAACTACAAAACTTACAACGTGTACATTTTGCACCAGTTTGGAAATAACAGGCGTATTTCAACCGCACAAATTGACGGCTATAACGGTAGATTAAACGAACGAACGTTAGGGAACGTTTTTTTTTCGATTTTTTTTCACAAATTTATAAAGTGTGTCCGAAATACAATGTCGTCCGTTGGTTAAATTTTCCAGCGCATCCAATGCGTTGGAAGAGGAGCCCATGGCATTCGCTGCCTTCAAATACTTATTTCCACCAAGAAAGTTATGCAGAGATCAGAAGAGGTTGTACCTAGTTCGTTGCTACATCAGATTTTGTGCAAACCTAATAAAGATTACACCCTTTTTAACCCCAGCATGTCAATCTCACATAAATTCTACATACACTTCCGTACAGTGGCATCATTTCAACCGAAATTTATTTAAAAAATTTAACATTGTTTTGAGGAAACAGCGCTTCCGCTTGGGAATAAGTATGTATTTTGAAACGTTCTTCGATTATACTGGGGAAGTATGACCAGTACCAATAAGAGTTTCATTTTCGTTTCAGAAAGTGCTCTACCTCAAACTAAATATTTTTGTTTAATGGAAAATTAAATCGCTACCAAGTCACTCCCGCTAGCGGTGAAGTCTGGTTATAATTTCGTATTGAAAGACTTAATTAAGCGTCTGCTGCTTAAAACAGAAAACATAAATATTCGCGCTGTTTTTTGTATTCGGGTCAAAAATGGAAAATTCCATGTCCGACTCGGATTTCGAATTTTTTTATTATCAGCGCCAAAGTTTTGAATTTTACTTCAGATATATTCGGGTCAAAAATTAATATTTTATGTCTGGGTTAAATTTTGTCTTTTTTTTCCTATATCTTCGTCAAATTGAAAAACTTATAAAATGGTCAAGATTTTCTTCAAATCTGTATCAAAAATGAAAAAGTTAATGTTGGGGTCTTATATTTATTTAAAATTTGATATCGAGGTCAAATGCTCGAAATTTTAGGCAGTAGACCTAAAAACGCCATAGTCATTGTTCAGAAGGTTTGAAACATCTACTGTGATGCGAAACATATAGAAAAGGAAACCGTATTGTAGTTATAGGTACGAGAATATAGACATCCGAAGGTAATATAATGTTCGAAATGGAAACTGATTTTCAGTTATCTTAAGTTAACTTGATTTTGCATACTTTGTTTTCATTTACATTGCAAATAAATATAAATATCGTATCTCGAAGAATCTTACTTGAAAAGTTAGATGCGACCCGCAGTCATTATAACTTTATTATAAGCACTTGACTTGATTTTTGCTTTCTTGTTTATTTTTTCCTCGTTGTCGGTAAACCACATCATTTAGGTACGTAGGTGTCATTTTACACGAATCGATATAAATAGAGAAAGGCAGAAATTAGTGTAACAAAATCGTTTTCTGACATAAGTCCTCGAAATAACTTCTACATATATTGCCAACATGTCCAGGTGCTCAACAAGTAGGTTTAGCCAGTTACCTAAACAAACACAAAACAAATATTACAATAAACACAATTAGCCGTTGGAATTACTTACTTACCTCATACAGAAACAAGCTCCGTAAACTCTTTGTCACTTTTTATCCACTTTCGCTATGGCAATGTTATTGGATGAAGTTAAGTCCAAATTTAAAGCCCCTGTGCCAGTTCAAGACAATATCGAATGATTTTTTCACCTACCGACCGTAGACACGCTTGTCTCGTTATTTGTGAAGGAATCTGCAAAGCGATAGAAAGACAAGAACTCATACAGAAATATAGAAATTACAAGAGAAATCATTTTTGGAAAGGATCCAAATTAGTCTCAGAGCTAAGTTATCGGTCCATCATTTGGTGTTTGTTGCAACTCCTACCGATAGCCATGAAAATTTGATACTGACTTAATAAGATCGATTTTGGGTATCACATGCCAATGTATAGTTGCGGGTAATAGGGGCTGATGATGAGCCATTTCCGAGAGGACGCCAGTTGCTCGTCGGAGAGAGAGAGAGAGAGAGAGAGAAGTTGATACATTTTGTGGCTTTTCCATATTCAAAGAACATGCATCTTAAAAAAATTGGCCTTGTGTTCTGACACAGAAAGTTCCATCTATACTGTCATATGGACATCCTTCACAGCTGGGACGGAAGGTTCAATCAAAAAATATTCTCAACTCCAATCATATGGAATAAAACTGATCTCTAAGTGGACTACTGTCAGTGGTATAATTTTGTCAGTTACGAAACTTATGTGTTAATAAATAAATAAATAATTGGCGCAACAGGTCCGTATGGACCCAAGCCTAGCTTTTCACAACCATTCGTCTTGTGTGAGTTTTTATTTTTGGAACGAATATAAGGGATCTACAATTTTATGCCGAGTCCAAACGGCCAATTGAGAAGCTCTTTCATGACAGTTATACTCTCGGATGTTTGTCAGACGTTCGCGAGAGGTGGCGCAGTGAAAAAAACCTTAAGTTGGAATTTGGGATTTTCTCGGGATTCGAACCTGGGACCCCTCGCTTAGTAGTCCAACACACTAACCACTGTGTTATAAAAGTTTAATTGCCGTTTGCTGATACGACTCATAGCGAATTAAGTGCCACATAAATTCTTATGTGACAGTTTATGCCCTAAAAAAACAGTAGCCTATAAGTATTTAAATAGAACTTAAATTGTTAAGAGTCGCATGAGTAAACGGCCCTAAGAGGATAAATCTTACAAAATAAATTGTAGCATTAACTTTTTCATGTGCCAAGATTTCTTCTACAAATGCTTAAAGTAAATTACACAATTATCACCCATAAAGGTCAGAACTCAGAAGCTTATTCTTCAAAGTCAGAGCCTACTCAGGAGCACTAATTTTCATACGATACAAGTTAATGAATTTTTGACCTAAAAATCGCTAAAATAATGATTGCTGCCAGCAACAGCCGGCCAATGACGAAACTCTCAAAGCAATTACGGCAAAAGTTATCAAAATATTCCATCAACAATTACCAGCATAACAGAAACGTAATCTCGTTTAAGTGTTTGCATTTCTGTACTCCCAAGAACGTTCACCCGAAGTTCACCCATATTATGCATTTTCGATTATTTCACAACAATTTGCTACAGCCTCGCTTTTTGGTTCATTTCCGCATGAAAATCCCAGAACTTTGTACCTTATTAGCAGATAATTAGTACAACAACACCGAATGGAAATGCCTTATGGGTAATAATTACCAAAACGGGAAATCACCAAACAAAGCCTTGGATTGAGACAAAGCTGTTAGAAGTAAATTTTTCGTATTCTTCAAACCTGAACGTTGATCAAACTTGAGAAGTAACTATACATAGTTAGGTATTTCACCTCAATGACATTTCCTCAATGAAAAGCTACAATTTTCACCAGTTTTGACTATCAATTTCTCTTATGATAGTGCGAGCTAAATGCAAACATTCTCAGCCGCCATATTTGGAAACTTGATTTTTATTTCATGCGAACAAAACAACAATAGGTAGGTACATAGAACATAATGTTCATAGTCGGCCTTACTAATAAACAAACACAAATGTTGACGATTAGCTGGTTGTCAGCTTTAGTTAAAATATTCAGCATTAGTTTTCACTAGTTTTCACGGTACCAATAAACACATTTCCTAGTCCGAAAACTTTTTTAGAATCTATTTCAAAACAGGATTTTATTCTAAAAAGAAAAAATTGCAATTATGTTTGCCAAGAAGATATCAAAGCCTTTTGAAGGTAATTATAAACAAAAATCAATCCCCCAAAACAGGAAATGCACAAAATATCCACTGATCTGTCATATATCATGTGCAAATCATATCATCGTTCGGTCGGACACAATTTTCGGTAGTAGTATTACGCTTTTTATTGTTTACTAATATTTCACGAGAAAACCCAAATTCCAACTTAGAGTTTTTTTCACTGTGCCACCTCTCGCGAACGTCTGACAAACATCCGAGAGTATAACTGTCATGATAGAGCCGTTTGGATTCGGCATAAAATTGTAGATCCCTTCCATTCGTCCCAAAAATAAAAACTCACACAAAACGAATGGTTGTGAGAAGCTAGGCATAGGATCCCAACGGACCTGTTTCGCCAATTATTTTTTTTTTAATATTTCACGATTGAATCGTAATAAGATCTCTTTAAATTATTCAATAAACGAAACACAGTTTATTAGAATGCTTTGATTTATTCGTAGGCTGATGATGCAAATCAAAGCTTATTGGTAGTCTAAGGATCACATTTGAATCGTTAGCAAGTGAATATTTGCAAAAAAAAATGATAGCCTGCTAATTAAATTCCATTTAAATTACAATTTATCAATTAACGAAACAGTGCTGGCAAAATTATATTGAAGTGTGAAAATAAATACAATTTGATTTTCTAAAAATTCTACACCATATAACAACAATTTTGGGGAACTTAAAAACCGACAAATAAAAAGCCGTGGACATTCTTCTACACGAAAGCTGTTTTCTCTATATGTGCATACTATCGGTTACCCTGCCAAAAGTTCCTAAATTTATTATTTCACTGGGATTTTGCTGAATTCTGACAATTATATCTGTATTTTTAGAAACCAACCTTTGCACACCAACCAAAACCACACCAACATTAGAGATTCTCATTCTCGGGGAACAAACTTTTTTTTGAAAGAGGGTTTGGTTGCAGCAAAATTTCTGCAACCAAACCCTTTTTCTGTAGAAAAAAGTAGGTATTCAAGTTCGAGCTGTCCAATCTTAAGTGAACAGATATTTGATTATCTTGCGACGACTCAAAAAAGTCGTGGAAAGATCGCAAACTTGTATAAAATTTATTTTAACTAAGCATGCATTCGTTACTTGGAAACTATTAAAAAGCGAAAACCGATCAAAAAACAAGCACTAGCGGTTAAACAAGATAAAACAGGGAATATCATAGATGAAAATGAAATATTTTTTTAATTTTGGCATACATTCGTACAAATTTGTGTTTTCCAACGTTTCCAAAACAGAAAACAGGCTGAACAACAGCGTATTTAAATTCGCTCCTATTACGAAATTGAATACCGTCATTTTGGATGGTTGGGCAACACTCTTCTTGACATGAAGGGATTATTTATTTAGCTAATGCCCGAAATAATCATTAACAGTTAACCCTACAGTTAGCGATATTCTGGCAACTAAATTCATTTATTGGTAAAGGGATTTTGGAAAGTGTGGAGTCTTTGCGTAAACTGTCGGACTAAAGTTGATTATTGGTAAGGCCGAGTATCTATACTTACAATTCGCAGGTGTAATTATACTTGGCTTCTTTTTCAACTTTACGTTTTGCTACTATAGGCTCTGATGATGTCAAGGACGTAATCTCGTGATGAAGAAGTTCGGCCATATACATATCTAGAAAAAGCTCACACTTGGTGATCATTACACTCAGTGGTTGGCGCAATTCTTGCAGTGTAACTCTTATGCAACATACACCATCTTCTACTAAAATCGCTGTAGCCTCAATGATGCAAATCCGTATTTCAAGTTCGTATGAGTGCAAAAATTAATAAAAAATGCTTGTGTAACTTAAATTGAACTCGCCGAATGTGAGTATAGTTACCCCAATCGCGTTCTTATACAAATCATTTTCGTTATAAAAATTGTATTGTATTCTGGTTGTTCTGCGGTATTCTGACTCTGATTTATTGAATTTCAACTTAAACGCTAGCATTTGCTGAACACAGTCGGACTAATTTAAGGTTGACATAAACAATCGGTCGTTCTAAAAACCATCTCTATGGACATATTTTAGTTGACTACCAGCTTGAAATAAAATAAAGGTTCGTTTCGCATTATTGAAAAAGACTGTTTGACCTCCACCTAGTAATTGTGCGAAAAGTTCATTAAAATCTAGTACATTGGCTGTCGTTACTGAATTTAAAATGAATAACATACAAAACCAAAAAATGCTTCAAGATTTGAAAGGGTGGCATGAGTAATTAAGTAAATTATTTGACAGCAGACTGCGGCCATTTTAAATACCTTGACCACGGAGAGCGGCACCGGGCTTTATAACTGAGTTTTTTTTTATGGGTGCCAACAATATGCTACCTATGGTGCTAGAGCCAACTTCTTAAGACTCAGCTGAGAACGTAAATCATATTGGAGCAATGTTGCTGAATCCCAATTTACGTCTTCAAATAGATAAGGTCCTATGAACCTAAGACTCATGACTCATTCGCAGATATTTCATGTCGCAGCAACGTTTCTTCTGATCTGATTTGAATTTTTTTTTGCGAAGTGTTAAAAAATTATATATAAATCACATGAATGCACATACATATACACACACTCACACATAAGTTTATTGTCACATAATCTTTTTGCATTAAGTCAGTTGAAGTTCAGAATCCGTACGACTTACTTATTTTCGACTTTGTTCTGATTGTACGCCGGGGCCTTTTGCATATCGATATTCATTTTTCTACACGAAGTAAGTCGGCCAACAACAACTTTTGGAGTCTCTCTCAAACTGTTCATGACCTCATTCAATTCTGTATGGAAATGGATACACATTCTTTCTTAAAATTTGCAGCTAGGTCTTTAGCGTAATTGTTTTCTGAAATTTATTTGATCTCATATTCGAGGGCTTATCTCTATTTTTATATACGAGTCTACCTTTCAATCGCCATGTGTTCAAATATAAGAGTAAAAGCTTCGTCACTAGTCTCTAAAAACCCAGACTAAAAGCACAAACTTATCCTTAATACTGTAAGGATTAAATAACATTCAAAAATGTTCCACTTGCCATCTGATTCGGAAGCCATTACTATGGTTTGGGCCAAAACTAGCACGCGACTTAATTATTTCTATATTTGATATTGAAAAGTGACATCGTAATAGGGTCACCTTCAAATTGTGTGTATTTATAAACACAACCAGCTACTTTCTAGATTTCTTAATTTAACAATGTCATCGGATTATTCTTTCCTAAATTAACAACAATAACTCACTATTATATTCCATTTTGAAACTGGTGCTTACCTAGAGCTATCCTTAACCCTTAAACAAGTGTTTATACATTTGAATAAACGTTTATACATTTGTTTTCCATTTGTTCTCGAACCGTATATTTTGTTTCCACACAACCGAGGCTGACAGAATAACGTATCACAATATTGCTAGAACATGCATTATTAATTACTGCAAATTCAGTTTCAAAGTGTTTGTATTTTTGTCGGATTGGCAGTGAAATTTAATTTGCATTGACCTACAACTTGAAGTTTTTCCTCATCTAATGTAGTTAAAGTGACGTTTGATTTGTAACGATAATTTTTTTAGATTGTTCCTGGTTTTGTGTCTAATTGGGTATATGTACAAATATTAGCAGTCTCGTTCTCTCTTGGTTCTCATTCTGTATTTGGCAATTTGTTTGCCCTAAAACATTAAAAGTGGTAAGTGGTCCATTTAAACATATTCGAAAATTTTTCTTTTTTCTTTTACAACCAGTAAAGTGTAACATGAAAAATATGTTTTGCGTTCTTTTGCTTCCTAACATTTTCGAATTTCTAAGCAGAGTAGGAGTAAGGGTGAACTTGTAATGCCATTAGTAGTCGAAATTGGACTCACAAATAAAACTATCGGCATGTACAGTTTCTGGTTATAATATTCGTTATAGAGCCTTTATATTACAATGCCTCTTTTTGTGCGTCTTTGAAGTACGCCTGACATTTTCTTGTGCTTGTTTATCGACGTTACATTGATTAAGTCTGAATCGACAACCAACCAATACTGATGACGGTATAGGAGCTACAATTTTATCTGTCTATTTCTTCCTTAACCAACCAAAGGTTATAAATTATCAGGCAGTAGTTATGGCTTCTCATAAAGTGACTTAAATATCGAGGGTGGCTGCCATAGAAGCACTGAATCAAATTTTGTCAGCTATTGCGTGGATCTCAAAACGAGGATTTGATAAACCAAGCAGGTTTTGAGACACAACAAAGTGTGGTGAGATTTCATTCGATTGCCATGAAGACCCGATTTGGTGTACATTACTTGAGTCAATTTACAGAGGCTGATACTCTCTCTCCCCTAAAGAGTAGTTGTGTGTCTAACAGCAACAAAATATCAGCGAAATATTGACACTATTGGCGGCGTACCTCGATCAATCAGTGGCTGCGTATCAATTTGCTCTAAACACTTTTCCTATCATTCGCCTAAGGATGCCTACTCAACGTACGTTGGCATTACTTGCAAAGTTCATTATTCACGTTTCAATGCCCCAACAGATTTTTTGTCATTCAAGATATATTATTTTGTGTGACTTTCTGGGTGTAAAACAAACTACTATACAAACACATAAATCACTGTCTAAGGCCAATAATATACAATTAATAGTGATAACCAATTTTGCCTTTATTCTTGTCACAAGCTGTCCAAAGTCCAAATGTGTCCAGTGTGTCTGCTCGCACAAGTCATTTGTCATCCTCAAACTTTGTTTTAAATTTAAAAGAAATTAATGGAAAATCCATTTTTATAACATTGCCTCACTATTGGTATAGTGTTAATTTCTTCTTCCACTTGAACAAACAAAAAGCTTAAACTTCAAAAAAAAAAACCTAACTGTCCATTGATCCACGAACTTGAAAACTTAATAAAAAATTAGCACATTCTTCTGTTAACTCCAGAGATGTCCACACGTATTTCATCGAATAAGCACGCAAATTTATACAGCGAAGCAAAAAGCGACAAATAACTGCGTTAATTAATGGCCAGCATAAGTGTCCCGACACTGAATACTAAATTGTCCAGTGTCACAGACACACACACACACATAACACAAAACCAATGATGCGAAATAACAAAAGCGACAAAGGGTATAAGACTTGCATAAGATACACGTTCCCGCTGTGGTGCGCTTATACCAAAGTGCGAGAAGAGATAAATTCATTCATTTCAACTTGACCTACAAACGGCGCACATCAGCGTGGTGACTGGTGAGCATTTCTTTCCTTTCCTCTTAATTGCGAGCAATAGTAGCACCATTAAATACTTACATGCTCTGTACATGCAGCTCATGTGTGTCGCTCGAGATGTATGCAATTCGAGGCATCGCAGCTTAAGGTACACAAATAAGAAAGAATTGAAGCTCATTATGGCTTTTTGACAGGCATAAGTTGCGTATCCACTAGCATTAGTTTCACTTCTAATTCAAACCGAATCCGTAATGCGAAGAGATTCGTTTTTTTTTATAGATGCATTGCATGTGAGATTCGGACAGATGAACGAACTTTGTTGAAGTTCGCCTGTGCGTGGTTATGTCATACCGTTCGAGATGCTATTGCCTAAAGCATCGATGCTTACACATAGGCGGAGCTGGACATTAATAAAACATTTATGCATGGAATCTGGCGCACCAATCTGCGCGAACAATGAAGATGAGTTTAAAGCACAAAACCGCGCCAAACCAATGAAGTGGTGTAACAACGTTGGCCTCTTGGCCTTGTTTCCAAGTTACTTTGATTACCAACAGAGATTCATGGATCTTCAGCATGATTCATCAGAGAGATGCCATTTCTCCCAACAAATACACATGCTCGATAACCAGCGATAATTGAAAATCTCATTAATCCGTCCCGAATAATAGTCATACGAGTCGACAGCACAAAAGCGTAAAACTTATGCAACTGTGACAAAAGAAAACATCATAAATGTACATGCTTTAAAACATCTGTTGGCTCGAAAGCCGAATGTCTTTGGGCTATAAAAGACATAAATCTTCTTGCAAAGGTATGTGGGTCGGTAACACTGATGGGATGACCGATCGATGGATGACCATTCGAGGGCTGTGTAAATTTAACGACAGTAAATTTGTGTTGACTATTTTCTATTATTTTTTTTTTTCTTTTTGTTGTTGTATATTTTTTGTCAATTAGTTAAAGTATTGCTTGCGGCTGTGAATAGTTTGAGGGCTTAATTCTCATTTTGAGGTCCGTTTATGCCCGGTAAAGCATAAAAGTTTGCATTATTTCGGACAAGTTGACAAAATGCCGTACAGTGGCACACTGGGGTAGGGCGAGTTGTTTGCCCAAAGACAGTTGCGCATGAATGCTACCAATTATAAGCAGACTTTGGTTCAAATGAAAGAAGTACACACGCACACATGTTGACAAGTGTCACCGACAATGGATCTCATTTTGGTCGAGTCATCATCGCCATCATCAGCAGCAGGTGGTGATGATAATGATGATGATGGCAAGTGGCCACCCTCATCATGCTTCTCGTCGGACACAATGTGACCATTGTTTCGGAGATTATGACACTAGATACATTTTTTTTCGCTTCAACTGTCTTCAGAGGTACACCATCGTTCGTTTTTTTTTTTGCTTGTTTATCTTTTTAGCAAAGTCGTAAAAATGTGCTTCTATTAAAGACTGAGAACTTTATTGCCTAATCCGGATGGTAATAAAACCTATTCAGAAGAAATAGTAATATTGCTAATTAAACAGAGTCATTAGAGGGTATTCTTTGGACGTTCATACAGAGTTATAAGCAAAGAAAGTAGGATGTCAGCTGATAATGCGGAACTGGGGCGTATACGTAACATTTTTGTTTTTCACGATGTTTGGTTTTTATGCTGCAGTTGTTGGCAGCCGCGGTGGACTTTGCAGTTGCTATAACTAGTAGTACATTTCTAGTCGTAAATTGAAATTAAGCCTTCCACTTTGACAACGCTATTGCTCGGAAAAAGTTGGACAATTTATTTTCAAGAGTTCAACTGGGAACAATTTGAAGGCTTCGCAGTATCGGTTTCTATGGTTTGTCAACCACCACCTATTAATTTGTGGCGATTTTATGGAACGGGTGAGCTTATTTTCACTGATGCTTTCTTGTAAAAATAAATTGCTAATTTTGAAGTTGCTAGTCCCTACGGCTAACGTAACACCTGCTTGGTTATTTATATAAGACTTCCTGGTGAAATGACAAATTTAGGGGTTTAAAAAAAATCAACGACAATGCAGATAGAGGTGGAACATATGCAGGTTTGCACTTAGGCATACATCTCTGCAAAAAGCCTAAGACAATAAAGGACTTTGAGAAATTGTCTAATGCACATATTATATGCACAAAGCTCTCGTTAAGGTCTTAAAATTTGTACAAGATAACACAAAAAGTATGACAGACCGAACATCTACATTGAAACCTTACTTTTTGTTAATATCTCTGCTTTATCCACTCGTGAAATACACAAGGCCGAACACCACTCAAAAAGGGACTGTATTACTAGTAGAGCAAACAGTTTTTCGATATGGCAAAGGTCTTATTTTAAGCCTTTTAAACCCGATGGGGATGGGTTATTTTCAGCTTTTATACTAAAATTTTATTCGACCCAAAACCACAAAAAAAAATCACACAAACCAATGGACACAACGTATACATGTTGGCTGTTGGTTGCTATTCGATCTCATTCTGTCGGAAGTCTAGTCGTTATTAATTGGAGATACAAATGAATGTAATCTTTGTTTCTAAGCCCGAAAATATCTATCTAAGATCCTCCGTCTTTCAGACCATACACAGACTAATTTGTCTTATGATCAAAAAAATACAAACACCAAAAAGTAGCTTTCATCCAACTAAGCTCTTCGGATTCGACGGAAATGATTTTTAAACTCCTAAACAAATACACCTTGTCTATTAATGACATCAGGTGTCGTGTGTCGCAGCCCTTACGTGAAGATATTTACACATTTTCCAAGTACGTACTATTAGTATTTGTTGAACCTACAAAAATATTATAAGTAATCACCTAGCTAGTTGACGTAATAAACACAAATGATTTGGGTAGCGCTTCTCAAGTAGCCTAAGGTACTCTTAAACTACCTACTTGAAAAATTGTAAGGTGCGTGTTTTGTATCCGTTGTAGGTTTTTGTTTTCTTGCGCAGTCATCAACTTCGTTTTGTTATTAAGGAGTCCCTAATGAAACAACGTTATGAAAAATATGAATTCGCTTAATTTAAGACGATTTGTTTTATTCTCATCAAACGCGTCATTAGCAGATTAGTCGGAAACTTCCACAAAAGTTTGCAAAGTATTGAACTTTGGACTATAATTTGCTAGTTCCAAGTTTCGTTTCATCTGAGATCGATGAGTTGTATTTTGTTTGTATTTGCTTTATCTTCACGAAATGAAGATTTCAATCGAATACGGGATGAAAACCAACCTTCAATGTCAATGCGGAAGTATTTTTAAAAATGGACATCCAACGCATTTCCATCGAAAGCTACGTGCCTCGCTGACATTCATGGGAATGGCTGCGTAGGCAGCATATTTGAAACTTAGTTTCAGTATTTGGTTATATGGAGGCTAGAGTTTTCATTCGGATTTTGTTCTATACTCGATGAGTGTGCTAAATGACGGTCGATAGAAATACCTGATAATGAATTATTTTTCTAGTTCACCAGCTGTCTCATTGGCGAGTATGCTCCTGTAACCGGGGACACAAGCTTCGCATTAAGCAGCGAGCGGGAACGTTTGTTCTTCATGACCACATTTAAGTGACCGCGTGGATTTTAGGATAGCATAACGTATCATTTCGAGCCGTTGTAATTGGCAGCAACTTAGTTGTTGATATTCAATTCTATTGCGAGTAATCTTAAATCGGGTCGGCATTCCATCATTTTCGCAGATGAATATGCATTTTATTTTTATATGTCTGTTATTTATAGCTTATTCCCAAAATTCTTCTTTTCAATTAGCCACCAATTTCGTATACGAAGTTGTTTGCTTTGTGACCGCTACGGTAGATATACGTTTTTAGATTCAATGCTCAACGTTTTCTAAGGTAAATGTTGCTAGAAAACTCATTAAGTTTGTCATAAGATCATCTGCCTCACACCTCATTGATGCAAACTGGACATAATCTCACCCAAAGAATCCTTGTCTTAAAACAACAACAGGCTGTCATCCACTATCGATAAAGTCCATGATCCTGCGCCACAAGGCAGTGGGACTTGTATAATATACGTTTTCGGATCTATCAGAGATCATTTAACTTCTTATCTCAAGGAAATACCATTGTTAATCGCTTGATCTCTGAACCAAAGTCATTGAACGAGGTAATTGTAGAGCCAAACCTGACAAAGACTTATTCTTTGAAGTGGCATTTGTCCAGTATGATGTTAAGCCCAAGTCACAAATCATTTCTCTTTCCTGATGACAGCTTACTTTATTTCGTTTGGATCATTATTGTAGCCTCCGAGTGCACGCCACTGACAACTCGGAAAGCACTCGCAATAATGTCAATCCAATCAGCATATCCAAGTACAAGGTGGCGCAAAAATAACCTTCCGATGTTTTTTGGCTGTAATTTAAAAAAAAAATGAAAAACTTTGATTCTTCTTGTGGATTATTTTTATTTGGTCTTTTAATTTTTTTTACATCAAGTCGAGAATATGATGTCATGTAAATGGCCGCCGCCACAGTTTATTGTCATTTGAGCCCTTTTTATGACATTTTCCATCACTTTGGCCAAAACTTCCGGCGATAGGTCCTCACATTCTTGTAGTTGAACAAACTTTTTGAAAAATTACCTCCCAAATGTTGGGTGAGTTTCTTTAACTTCAAGCCCCAAGAATTGTACAGTTGATTGAGGCATACTGTTTAAGAAGTCGTCTTGTGCGTGGTCTTGTCGGTGGTGTGCTTTTTCAACTTTGACAAAATTTCTTCATCTTTATTTTACATAGGCGAATGCGTTTGGCATGGTTGCCCAAAGTTTAAATGGATTTAAGGATAACTTGTTACATTACCCTTGGCAGAATAGAGGTCCAATTGCTATTGCTATTATAACTCGTGATGTAATTATGTGGAAAAATTTCGCAAGTGGTGGAAAATCGACTCTACCTTTTACAAGGTGGGCCAAAAGAAGTCATCCGATGTTTTTTGGCTCTCATCTTTTTCTAAAGGAAAAACTTCGATTCTGTTTTTTGATTATGTTTATTTGAACCTTTAGAATTTTATTGGTCAAGTCGAAAATATGATATGGGCGCCGTCACAATTGATTGCCATACCAGCTCGTTTTATGGCATTTTTCATCAGTTCGGCGAGAACTTCGGGCGACAGATTCTCGCACTCGTGTCGAATATTGTTCTTGAGGGCTTCTAGGGTCTCGAGCTTGTTTACGTAAACACGGGACTTCGAAAAACCCCACAAAAAAGGTCTGTAACGGTTAAATCGGGCGAACTTGCGGGCCAGTGCAAATCGCCAAAACGAGAGAAAGACCCGGGAACGCTGCCTTCAGAATATCGGTTGTGGCTCGCGCAGTGTATCCCGTAGCTCCAGCCCTAATTCGTCCAATTGCGGCAGAAAAACCTCGGTTTACATGGCCCTATAGCGCGCACCGTTCACTGTTGTCGTTTGACCAGCGGCGTTCTCGAACAAAAAATGGCCCGACTCCTCCAGCGTGAACGGTGCAGGGAAATAAGTCCACGGGAAATAAGTCCACCGAGGGACTAGGTTCCCACCTAATGGGAAATAAAACCACTTTCGTGAAGTGGACTAAGTTCCCATGTAGGGTGGGAACTATGTCCACTTTCTGATGGGAACTTAGTACACACTCAAAAATAAGAAGGGGGAACTTACGTCCAAACTAAATTGGACAACAAACTCACGATCTTTTATTGGAGTAACTCCGACAAAGCGTAATAACGCCAACAAAATTTGAATAATAAGACCAACCTTGCACCCACCCCGTAATTCAACAGTAAATCCAAGCAGGGGGGTTGCAGGGGGGCAGCATGCCCCCCCATACAGATTTCATAGTTTGAGAGCGCAATAACACCAACTTGACGTTAAAAGGGAAATAAAACCACTCTGAGTTTTCGGAATTTATTTCCCACCTTATATGGGAACTAAGTCCACTTCACGAAAATGGTTTTATTTCCCCCTTGGTGGGTACTAAGTCCCTCAGTGGACTTATTTCCCGTGGACTTATTTCCCTGCACCGCGTGAACAGCGCATCATGCAGTAACTTTGAGCGGGTATAATCCTCGCACATTACTTGTGGATTTTCGGTGCCTCGGAAGCGATAGTTTTGCTTGTTTACGTACCAGCTGAGGTGAAAGTAAGCCTCATCGCTCATTATGATTTTGGTCGAAAAATCGTCCACTTCGTCCTTGAGATTCAGGATGGCTTGGGTTACACGCATTTGGCGGTCGACAGGCAGTAGCCGATGCACGGACTGGACTTTGTACGGGAATATGCGGAAGTCTTTGACCAAAATTTGCCTTAGGGACGACTGGCTGATGGCTAATTGCGAGGCACGGCGTCTACTCGATGTTTTCGGCGACAGCTCGACATCCTCGTCAACAGCGGCGATATCCTCGGCACAACGGGCGCTCCGGGGCTGGCCTATCTTGGCAACGTCTCGTGTGGTCCCATACTCTTCAAGTTTTGTGGCCAAACGGCGCTGTGTTTGCGTTGTCGGACGGACGTGGAAACGGCGACGGAATTCGCTCTGCGCCAACACTACAGGCGAATTGTTACCCAAAAAAATATACATGATTATTATTTAAAATATTACACGTTCCTGGGAAGTGTATCGCTCCATGGCTTGTTCACTTGTATTCTACATCTGTCTAGTGCACAAATGTTAAAACAGATTTGGCGGCCATTTGCAAAAATAAGTGCATCTTCCAATAGGGTGATCTCTTTTGGCCCACCATGTATAAGTAGGTATGTAATTCGAAAGAAACGTATCGCAATTTTCGATATTTATGTTGTTTTTTGTATAAACAAAAAAGCGGCATCTATATATTGGCAAAAATGCGTCCCTTTGAAAATTAGTTTTACTCATCATTTTTTAACATCATTATATTAATACGTAAACATCAAAAGTTTCGGTATACTTTTTAAGTATTTATTATGAAATGAAGAGAATAAAGCTTGTATCATTCGGAAGGTATGTTCCATAGATGTGCACAAACCAAAAATCGTGGGTATATGTCGCCATTGAGGTTGGTAAAATTAAGTTATGAATTCCCCATACATTGAGGTTGGTAAAATTAAGTTATGAATTCCCCATACAAAACAGGTAATATTGAAAGGATTTTGGCGACATTCAATTTGTCGCCGACATATTGCCATAGTAACGTATTCAAATATAAATCATCTTAGATTAGAACCTGTTTCCAATGGACCAGCTCATTTATGTATTTTTTCGATATCTAGATGTCGCTCTTTTCGTTAATAAAAAACAAAAAAAACATAAATAACGAAAATAATTGTGGTACGATTTATAGTATTTTACATACTTATAAAAGGAATGGTCGATTTTCGACCACAAGCGATACCGAGTTTAATAAATACATCACTGTTACAAAAATTTAGAGCAAAATATTTGTGGAAAAACATTTTTCATAGTAACATCAAAGATATATGCCCCTGAATCAAAAGCATACGTACTGTTGCTTACTTTTAGGGGAAGGCAAATTGCTCCCCTTTAAATATAGGTTCTAATCTAAGGTAATATATATTTATTCGAATAGGTACTATGGCATTATGGCAGCGACAAATTGAATGTCACCAAAATGCTTTCATTTAACCGATAATCATTTTGTGTATGTAGAATTGTTAATTTAATTTTGCTACACATATCCACAATTTTGTATTTGTTCACATCTATGGCCAAGTAGCTTTTGAATTATATAAGTGTCATTCTCATTTCATAATAAATACTAAAAAAATGTACAGGAACTTTGGATGTTCACGTAATAATATAATGATGAAGCTAGGACTACATTTTTCCACCTTCGGTGCACAAACTATCGCCCGATAAACCGGTTTAGCCTCCCGCGCTGTAAAAAATTCCATATACGATGAAAGGCCAATTACTGCATTTCCTTGTTTGAGCCATAAATAAGTAACCATTTGTACAAACACCTCTTATTAAAATGATCAGATACTGATACAGTAGAGACCATGTGACTTGCTTTCAAATATTGAGCCCCATTCTTATAAATTTCTAACACTAACAACACTCTATTAAAAAAAATCATAGATAGTCGATACAACGAAGTTAATAATAGATGTCGAAAATAATAATTAAGCAATTAATAAAGCTGAAGAAACCAGTTTAGCTGTCGTTGTCGGGGGAGTTTTTCATTTCCCTTTTAGTTATTGACAGGTGTAAAAGCGAAATAAATTGAAATGTTCATAGTCCGTCATCGAAAAGTCAAATATGCTTAACGACAAAATTGCAGTCATAAATTACAATCGTCATTAATTAGCAATTAGCCTTATCTTTCGATGCACACATTAGCCACAGTAAAAGACAGATTGCAGTGCATTCGAATTCGCGTGACATTTTGCAACAGCGTTGACCTTAAAAGTCTCCAAAAGTGATTAACTGCTTGACCGTAAACCACTTTTTTTTTCTTTCTTTAAATTTATGTCACAATATTGCATTTACATATTGTCGAAGGTATTCCGTCACCATATGATCAATTTGAGATGTATGCAATCTCTTTGCGTAGGTATTACGATGTCTTGGCAGGTTTTTTTCGTTTCCGTTGTTTTTGTCCAAATTTTGAAGACTTTCAGTGACCTTGATGCAGAATGAGCGAAACTCCGCTTTCATTTGTGTCCGCAGTCAATATATGTACAGTCGAGATTTTCGACCTGTTCATTCTAAGGTCAGAATAAAACCACGAAGTCTGTGCCAATATCAGATGATTCAGCACAATTTGCTCTCATCATGACATGTGTTTTTGTGTTGCCAATTTCTATCGCGCCGGTTGTTCGCAGATCGTGGATCTACTAATTAATACAAACTTTTCAATAAATTTATTTGCAAACTTTTGAAGAATACGAAAATCATTCTCAACTTGATTTCACCACAACACCTTCCTAGCTCGAACTAGCCGGCGATGCTAATTTAAAGCAAACGAGTTTTGGGTTTTACTGAATCGTATTAAATCTGGTCCACAGTTTTTTTTTTTTTTTACCAAAATGTGCAAAATCATTTCACTGCTATTATCTGCGTTCTTGTGTCACCTACTCCATTGTTTTCTTGAATTAATTTGGGTTTTTCTTAATTTCTTTACAGGTAAGCTATTCTTTTCATTTTGACAATGGGAGCGGAGACAAGGGGTAAAATATTAATTTTACATATTTAAGAACTTATTTTAATATTTAGCATGTGAATGAATTTTACTGTGCAGGTCGTCGACTCAATGTCATGGGGCAATGCCGCTAGAATGTGGTTTCGGGAATTAAATATTCCAATTTATTCAAAATGTGTGTTGTTTTTTTAATTTTATTAGGATACCGTTATTTTATCAATCCATATAACCTACGGGTTTTATTCTAAAATAATTAGCACGTGAAATGTAGGTATTAGGACAAAAGAGGGCAACGTGATTAGCGCAGAGAGACATTGATTCATTAAATTTTTTAAATGTTAACTATTCTTAGTTTTTGGATGTGAATGCGACTTAGATTTCGAATTACATCATATTTTTAGTGATAGAACAATTTAAGTTGGCTTATGTCATATACTTCCTTTACTTTATAAGGGGCTATAGTCTGGTGTGGACATGAGTCTGAGTCAGCAGATATCGTCTTTCACTATCTTATTTAGGGAGCTAGGTTTTGCTAACATCATTTGTTGATGTTTTGATGCATCATTTGTTGATGTTTGTTCTTAGCGTGGGCTTTCTTTAAATATTACTACCACAATTTGTTGATGTTTTGATGCACGTTATTGGCTCTCATACAAAAAGCGTGGGCTTTCCTTAAAATAATGGGGGCGGCCACTTGTTGTAACTGGACCAGTACTTTTTTGGAATGAAAGTTTTCGAAAACTCGTATTTATTCTTCACCTCAAGGTCACAATCAGCCTTGTGCTGAAGTACCCAATTGGGTAATTTGGTTCAAGTATTCTAGCTACGGCTGAATGCGCCGAGATAAATAGAAATGGCTCGCATTAATCTCAAAACTTAAACATCACTTTCCTAAAATAAGTAATGTTTAAAAATAAAATAAGTAAAAGTGTTATCATCGGCCTGGCCGATGCTTTGATATCCTCCACAGCATACAAGGCATGAAAAATTGGTTTTGTATGGGAGGTACCAGAACTACTTGACCGACATAGCCCATTTTTAATGCTAACCTAACGAGGATAAAAAGAAGTACTTTCACCAAATTTCATTCGCCTATGATGGACAGACAGACAGACAGACAGACAGACAGACTGACAGACACACAGACAGACACACAGACAGACACACAGACAGACGGACATGGCTAAATCGATTCAGAATGTGATCCTGATTCAGAATATATATACTTTATTAGGTCTCCGGTAAATTCTTCTTGGCGTTACAAATGTAATGACAAAGTGAATATACCTTCCTGTGGAGGGTTTAAAAATAAATAGCCGGTTAATAGATTAACCACATGAATAAACCCACAAATTTTGCCTTTATTTTTTTAAGAAATTACAAAAAACTTACTCTTCTTTTACATTTAACTATAATGTGGCTCAAACTTGTGTGGAATGGCTCGGAAAATGGCTCAACTTCAAAATTTCTTTGGAACATCGCTGGTCACAATAAATCATTTTATATGAAAATTTGCTAAATTTTAGCCGGTCTCGGCGATCAAAGTGATACAATTTGTACCGCGCTTTTTGCGTGAATTTGAATACCCTACATGGTCTTCATAGATCTTAAACCTGTTGTAGGGAAACACTTATTCGCAGACTTTCAACTCTTAAATCCGGTCCTCAAAGATGGGGGAAAAGTAAAGTAAAAAGTTCATCCCTTGTCTTTGCTGGCAAAGAGAAATACCTGGGTCATTTTAAAGCCTGATATACGGAAGCCGCCACAGCTCCTTAAAGTTTTAAGAAAACTATTGGTAAGAAGAGGACCGTTCGTGTTATAAAGAAAATATTTAATTAATTTTAAGTTTAAATGTGGATTTTGATACATTTGCACTTGCCCCACCTCACTTAAGTCAGAAACTAAGTTTGATGCTTATTTTATTTAGCTAAGTCTAATTACAGGCTTAGGCCTTTAGGCCTTGTAGTCCACAAATTTTTTGTGAAATCGTAGTATGGAGAGAACCTTTAATATTGAAGCTAACGTAAGAATTCGAATAAGTTGTCGGTTTTGGAGACACGTCTCAAGGAGTAACCTGCAACTAAAAACTTTAAAGTAAATTTCAAGAACAAAACAAGCCGTTTTAGTGGCAAGTTTAAAAATCTTTAAATCCAGATTCCAAGTTCCTTGTAGGTATTTTTTAAAGGTACACATGCCCAATTAATTAATATGCCAACGAGTTGTAACAGATGAGTCTTTGTCCAACAATATTTGGACATCCTGATATCTATCCTTTTGATATGCGAACTGAGGCCGAATTTTTTAGTCGGACACTCTGTGATAGAATTCATTATTTTTAATGGGCTTTCAAAATAATAATCATTTTAACCGTCACACTAAATATTTTGTAGGTCACAATATTCAATTTTGTATGGAAAATTTCACCATTGTAGGTTAGAAAAATTTAGCCTTTGGGAATAACCGCCCTAATTTCGGCTTCCGGTCGAATAACATTTGTTCATAGACAATCCTCCAGTGTATTTAGCTATACCTAAAACAAGTGGCTCAAGTAGTATTAATTAATTTGGCCTGTTACACATGAAGTGCAGGCTTATGGTGTTTTTTTTTTTTTATTTAAGAATGAACTTCTTTTCGAAGACAGTCCAAAATGCAACTCCCAATAGTAATGTTTCACAATAAATCATGACTTGAACACTGTACAAAAAAACCACTGCAGTCATTGCCTTTTGAAAGCCCTTTAGATTGTTTGGTCAAATCGTGTCTGCCTTCTTTTGGTAAACTCTTGCAAAAGCTCGATTTTTCATTATGTAATCACTCGCGTATCCTCTACGTAAATTATTACACCCCACTCGACATCAAGAGTACTTAGATTATTACGATAAAACATTTCTCTACCTTTCGAAATGCAAGTCATCATTTTCTACCATTATTTCCTCGAGTACCATCATTTCAGTTAAGACTCTTTAATTAACCATACCGCCTTCTGCCGCCACTCCTCGATTCTGCTGCATATCTATGTATACGCATGTATTTTCCTTTATACCGGAACGAAGTCGATTGCTTGTTCAATATGATTTATTCCGCGTCTGACCCCCAAGTGGCGCATCGATCATTCAATAAAACCCAAAAATGAGATTCATTCCAGTGAAAGTGATTCAGTCAAGCCCTTTTGTTATATACAAACATTTTCTAAGTAAATTGCATAACTGCGACTGTGTGCAGCATCAAATCGTTTACCTTCACACTTGTACTTGTCTGTAAAAAAAAGAAAAAAAAAACTGTGCAAATTTTAACGCATCCGATTGTGTACCCCTTTACCCACCAAGTGACTGACCATTAAGGTAGTTGATACCACCTTCAGTGTCACAGTCACAGCAAAAAAATTCATTTGACATTGAATTTCGAGATAACCGCTCTATTCAGAGTAAACATTTCCTCACCGGGGTATTAATTAAAAATTCAAAAATGCTAACAAATTATTTCGTCAACCAAACGTAATAACAGCCCCGACGACATAATTTAATAATGAAATCGCTTCGAATGCATAATTTCTTGTCATTTGTTGTTGTATTCTTCTTCGGTGTGGTGGACCACTTAAGCTAAAGGGTTCAAGTTGTGACGTCCGACGAATGGATGGCGAATGACAAGTTTATTTGAGAAGTAAATTCCAAGAGCTTATATCACTTTTACAGACGGATAGTAAGAAAACAAAATCATTGTACAAATATTTGTTTACGTATATGTTGGAGTTAGAATTACTTATCGGCATTTTGCAAATGTAAAATTTCCGAGAATCTTGAACTGTTTGAACTCGAGCTGGTTGGGGTGGTAAAGGGTTATCCAACTTAAACAGGAATTGTTGCTCCTCCTTTGTCAATATTTTTTAAACTTAGATCCGTGTGAAACATGACGTATGCAACACAAAAAATGGTAACCCATAAAATTCGGAAAGTTTTTGAAGTAATACTTCTTAGGCACGCTTGACTTGGTGGGTAAGCTGGTGAATGCGTCACAAAAGCTTAACGGAAATTGCGAGCGGAAGTTGAGAGGGAGATATAAGTTAGTGAAATAAAAAGAGAGAGACAAGAGAGATAACACACATTTTCGTTCTCTCTTTCTCGCGGCCAGTTACGTTTCATTATCTAAGACACAGCAGTGATACCAGATCAACACTGAATCAAGAGAATCTAACTTACTTGTTTCGAAAGGCTATTAAAGCCACAAAACGAATGAAGATCTTATTTCCATCTATTACGATAGCCCAAGAAAACTGGGCAAAGAGATGGCAGATGTTTTTGCTGCCCATCTATAGGATAAACAAATTTAAGCAGTTTTAGAAAATATTAATAAAATGAGGCACTATCATTGAGCTTCGACAAGAAATAACCATTTTAAGTCCAAGAATTTCTAAGTTAAGGGAATGCAAATTCATGTAGTAAAACGCAAAGCAGTGATCGACTAGGAAGTTTAATTTTAAAAATTATTTCCAGCGATCTCTGATGTTTTCCCTGTATAGAGTTAAATATAAATCTAGAGAATGCGAATCATATGCATGATTGTCTCCTGTATCTATTAACAGCACTTTTGTAAGTGCTTAAAAATTAATTTCGATATCGATTGTAAATTGTAACCGATTTTATAATATTTATTCCGCTCTTATTAATGGTGGAAAGAAGTTCGTGGTAGGTAGTTTAAAAAAAACAAAAAGGTAAATTACGAGTCTCTTATACAGTGCCATTCTCAGCCTTCGGCTATACTGTTTCCGACGCCATCCGTGCTTTAACAGAGTGGTATTGATTATTATCATTATAACGTATAATTGACGGGTACACTTTAGCTACCACAAAAGCTAGACTTCGTTTGATTTCCATGGGCTATGCGTGATGCTATACCATATACCTGTCTCTATCCCAGTTATTGTGTATCGATATCAGAAAAACCACAGTGTATTTTAAATTCAGTGAAATGAATCGAAAATGATGTGGTTTTTCTTACTCAGACTGTTTTGTGTCTGTACTAATCCTGAAATTCCTGGCTAAAAAGCCTATAACGTAAAAAATAATAAATACCAATTTTAAAAACAATTTAAGGAACTTCCTCTCTTTCCCTTCTTTTAGTGAGTTTAATTCTTGCAATTTGTTAATAAGCCAGCTTTAAGAAAAAATAACAAGGAAGAATTTTAAAGATGCCGAAATATTGCTTTTGCAGAGTGAACTATGGGCAACTATCTCGTCGATAGCTGCCTCCTATCTACATACATTTTTAACTTATTATGCACTTTATTTTGCGTATTTTTGGCCATTTCGGACGTCTGATCGGAACCAGACGTCCAGCTTTCAATAGCTCTTTATATATTTGTTTGCAATATTTTAAAGAATCTAATTTGAATCTCCATCCATATAAATTTTCCGAAATAATCAAACCCGCTCTGAGATGATGAGAATTTCCATATAAAAATAACCCACTGAGAAATAGTCAACAAGAATATTTTTACGTCTTAATAATGACACAAAAGTCTCATTCGTTTTACTTTACTACTTAAAACATTCCAGGCAGGTTCAGTTAGTGTAAAAAAGGAAATAATTGTTAATGAATTAATGGAAATGTTTGAAAACATGGTTTGTCACTCAAACAATTTTAACGTTTTTTGCAACAACGCAAGATTTGAATTTCGAGCATTTTCTGCTGTCAAAGTGACAACGCATGAAAAAAGGATATCGTGATAACTGACAGTTGGGGTTTTTAAAACTGAGCGCTACACCAAAATAAAATGCGTTTACAATATTTTAAAAAAAACAATAAAGTTTTGGTAGCTACAGCTTACAATTTTTGTACATCAGTGATAAGGATGCTAATTATTCATACTGTATATTACTATATTTTAAGAAATTTATAATTTTTAAATAAATTTTTTTGGAAAACCCTTTCGAAATACAGTAACTATTTCATAAGGTATTTTATCAGTTCTGAACTTATGATAATTGAGGTCATTCAGAGTTTGAATTGAGGCTCTCAATAAAATACCACCTAAAGATTATTGAGATAGAAAACCATTTGACAATGTCGAAATTGCTTAAAACCCCACAGGGTCGCTGGTAGCTGGACATGGCATCATTTAATAAAGCATACCATGACCCTTATGATCATTGCAAGACCATATGGAAAGCTTTATTATCCTCGTTAGGTGTCAATCGACATAAAGATATAGAGCTAATAATGCGACTGTAATATTTGGATCAAACCCGACTTACAATTAACTGCATCTCGTTGTTATAAAGTTCCCTAGCCGTGGAAGCAATTTCCAAGCTTCCAAGAATTAATCTGCTTTCTACAACAAACCTAAGCATCAGTTGAGGAAGTTTTTGCTGAACTCAATATTCAAGTTATGGAAAAAAACTGGTTAATTTTTTTCATAAGCTAGAGAGCAATAATTATAATTACGAATAATTCTTTTAGTGATAAGAATCTTGAAATTTATTTACATAAACGCTATCATCAGCGAACCACTTGTAATATTTGCAAAGATACTCTACAAAAACATGTTTACGAGATCAGATTTTATAGGTATCGGTTGTAAGTTTTATTTACTTGATATATGCATTACACTTAACGATTAAGTAGGGTTTAAATTTTATATAGAGACGTACGAGTTTGAACACAACCTATGACAATAAAATTAATTAATTTCATTGCTATCAGCACTCACTGACAACTTATGTAATTACAACAAAAGCAACTTACAACCCATGTCAGTTGATGTTAAAACTCAATTAATCGGTGCATGAGTAGATACAAATGTCCGCAGAAATAGTTAAGACCAATTGTTTAATACGATATAATAACAGCTTAAGTCATAAATAACTATATGCTTTTGTTTGCTGTTTGCATTACGAACAATGATCACACAAGACTAACTACCAGCTGCTCTTCATATGACGGTTAAGCAATTAAATTCCGTTATCTCGCATTGCAGCATTCAAGTCCTCAGTTCCGTGTAGAATAATATTGAAAAACAAAATTCCACAGCCATAGATACATTGTTTCATCGGTCAATTTCGCCAAACGAATACAAGAGTTATTCATTCGAAGGGAATTACAATCAAAAAGAAACTTGTGAAAAGTTCTGTCTAGATACTGAGAGTGGTCAGAACAAGTAATAAATAATAATTACTTCGTCTTTCATATACCGCTGTGCGATGTAAACTTTACTAGTGAATAATCAGGTTTCATCGAAGAGTTTAACAAATATTTCCTTGCACCTTCATGCTGGAGTACGGTGTACTCGTATGTTAACCCTGCCATATAATGTATAAATGGTCACGACTATTGATTGCTGAATGCTGAGGTCTGCAATCAATCGAATTCATTAGTCACAATAGCTAGGTAGCAGCAATGTTTGTTGTAATTTTCCTTTCAATTTATAAAATTTTCCTTTCAATTTATAAATAACTGTGATGATTGATACGTTGTCGATTTGATTTCAGGAAATCAGCAACTTTGTTACTAAAAGCAAGTTACCACGCATTCAATTATATCGTAGATATTATTTTTCATGATGGGACAAAGAAATGTCATAATATGAATGTGCCTTAATTTTTGCAAATTGCATCATATGACATTATTATTTGACATTTATGTTGTAGACAGAGAGAGAGTTTTGTTTATTTAGTGGAAAAAAAAAATCAGTCGGGGATTATGTACCAACCTACTCAGTCGCGAGAACAGAACAAATAATTGGGAGAAGAAAATTGTCAAAACGAACAGAGATTTTGAAAAGTCAAATGGCAAAACAATACTATTATTAATTTGGTTCAAACATTTTGCTAGTAGTTAAAAGTCTCAACTGGTCTAACTGGTTGGTAACTACAAAAATGTATTGTATTTGACAATTTGTAAGTACTTTAACTCGTTAACTAAGAAACTATTTGTTTATAGATATGGATAATTTAAAATAATAAAAATTCGGAGTTCTCTACCAAATTAAGCTTTGTTTGAGACCATTTTTACCATCTCTACAACCTTTGTAAGTAACAACAGTTTAGATCAAAAACCCCGGCAAGAACTGAGCTTGTCAAAAAATAAACGTTGCAGCGAAATGAAAACAAGTTAATGACATTTTTTTTTAAAGGCAATTATAACATGGACAATATTTTAATCCAACACTTGTTTAAAAAGTGGATGTGTCAAACCGCTTCATCGTAGCGTAGGTACTGTAAATAAAACACTTAATTCATTTTAAATAAAACATGTGAGAATCACCTTAAATAAAAAAAAAATCGTTTCCACATCAAAAATGTGCAATAAGATATTTAAATACCTATCTGTGATGCACAATTCGCAAGTACCGCTTTTGACTCCTTTAACAAAGCCCATATTATGTATACCTGGGCTTGCATATTTAGGTTTGCATATCTAAAAAGGTCTATTTTTTTATTGTTAAATACGTCTTCTGGGAGTTATGATCCTATAACGAACATTTTAATCATGACATCGATTATTTCATGCAAGACATGTTTCGGCTGTGATTCTCGGATGAACTCGCCAGCGAAATTCTTGGTTAATGCCTATGTTTTTATTTTACTTAAATAATTTAACTGGCCGATAAATCGACATTTTAAAAGAAGACATCCTTGTTCTCAAATAACTCATTAGCATCTTTCTTGCTTCTGTTCAACAGAAGTTCATAGATTGAAAAAAATGCATGTAAAATAGGAAAAACCCAGACCACAATTTGCGGCTTTTTGGCATCGATGGCATTGGACTTTTTCATAGATTGCGAGATATACGCGATTTGTTTCGACTGTGGCCTTTCAATAATAGGTCCACTCTTTGTAATACTTTTGTTTTTGTGGAATTTAAAACATTCACAGTCTTACTTTAAAAACAAAACGGACCATCACGGTCTGCGCCTATGTTTTCAGCTCGAGCTGTTTATTATCTACTCGAAGAGTGCTTCGATCACGACATTATAACTTTACCGACTATTTTTAATCTAGTGAAACATGTCCATGTTTTATGAGTATTGAGGTGAAGAGTATGTCTAGCTCCTCCAGTAGCTCAATACTTTTAATCCAAGCCTGGCACGGATAACAAACCTACATTCAAATAAGTCTAATTCGACCAAACCCATCGCTTGAATTATACTTATAGTCTGCTTTCTAGGACTCTATGGCTTTAGCCAAATCAGTTGGGTCTGATTTTTCGCTGAAACAACTGATGTTTAGTTATGTTAAAACAGTCAATCAAAAAAATAAACCCCTCTTCTTACAACACTCAACACAGAAGTTAAACAATATTGTTTACCTTCTGTTCTGTTGGTCTTTTAATATGAAATCAATGAACACAAGTGATGAGCGCAATGCGCAATCCAATAAACATCGACCATTACTCAATTAGGTAAATTACTGTTATTATAACGGCTTTTTTTTTTGTTTCCAACCACAATTATCAAATCCGTAGCCATCACACAATACCACCACAAAACCTAAAAGAAGACCAAAAAGTGAAAATTACCCCACTGACCGACTGACTGGTAAACAATTTCTCACCATCTCCCCAAAGAAAAACACAAATTCAATTATTATGCAATTACCTCTACACCTATCACATAACCGGCTAATTACGTATTTTTTTTTCGATTTTAAAGTGTCCCATTACTCCCATTGAGAGCTCCTAGACACCGGGGTCTCTCACTCTTCCGACCTGGCTTTAATTTAGATTCCGGTGATAGGTTGTTTGTTTTACGGATGTTTGAGAAAGTTGTCACTGGCGACACGATCACCGGCTCCGGTCAAAACCTTAGGTTGGCCTCTCTCTGCGTCTCAGTCTCCTAATTTTATTTTCTTAGGAATTCGGATTTTTTTTCTCTGTGTAATGAAACAGCATGTTGTTTGAGCGACATTTAGACGGTAATTTTAACTGGCTTAGCGTTACGATAACAAAAGTACTGTCATCTAATGAGTCTTTTCTATTATTTTGGGTGATTTTTGGTCCATACCTCTGCGAAAGGGAAACCTTCATAAAGCCGGATATTACATATTCGACAATCGGATGTGTGAGACACCTACCTTCGAATTAATTTTCCCGCAGCATTAAAAGAAGCGTATGGGGTGAGGAAGTGATCTTGAAATAGAATTCTGTGCGTGTGTTTGCGTTTTGAAATTTGTTAATTTTGTTCCACCATTTTTTTTTTTTTTTTGATAAAGTGAAATTTAATTGAATAACCTGCATCGGATTGAGATGTGCTTTGGTGTGTGTGAGCGGTCGCGGAAATATTGTACAAGAAAAATGTTTGTTTTTTTTATGTTTGAGGAAGGTCTTGTCAGTTTATGTATGTAGATGCGATTCGACGATAAATAGATAGAAATTAATTCTCTTGTGGAATTTAAGACAAGCAGCTGATTAAATTGAGGGGTTTGTGGCAAACAAATTGGACAAAAAGATGAAGAACGAAACTTGTCCATTACTCGGGATGGGTCTACATCTTTTGCAATAGGTTTCTCCAGCGAAATGTAATAACAACCTGCAGTAACATAATAAATTTTTGTTGTTGATGTACTGTGATAATAATGTTTCATCCAGTATATCTGGTAATTGGATCATCATCAGAATAAGGTAAGTAGGACTGCTGTTGGGCTATACAAATCTTTTACGTTTTACTTTGGCTATCACCAGATAAGCACATAACTTATTTCAAGTAGCTACCCTTATTTTTTATATTTTTGGTGAACACGTATATTTGATGAGACGACGTCAGATGACCGGGAGCGGGTCGAAATTCTGCTCTGCAAAATTCTGTCTTCTCACACAAAAATTCTGCTTTACAAAACTCTGCTTTTCAAATTTAAAGCAATTAAACAGAATAAGAATAAGTCTTATTCTGATTTTTACAACAAACAAATATAAACTACACAAAAAATAGACAGTAAAAACAATTTTAAATCTACAAAAAATTAAAATTTAAATGTCAAAAAATGCAAATAAAATTAAATTTTGTTTAAATACTATAAAAATAAGATTATATTGAAAATTAGCAAAAATAGAAATATTAAAAAAAAAAATTAATCAAAAAGCAGAATTTTGAAAGCAGAAATCTGTTAAAAGAATTCTGACCCCAACCCCATAATAGACGAAATTGTACTTTTAACCTACCTACCTTTACAGATCAATATTTTATAGAGATGTTTATGTGGTCCTGGTCCTGATACTGAAATATTTTAATGTATATAAAATTAATATTTGTCTTTTAATGCGCTCCTTCCTATACCATACATTGCGCAAAGGTTTCTGATTTAATGTGGGAGGTATTCAGCAAAGGGGCGTGATACCTTACAAAATGAAAATGCTATTTTTGGGCAGCCAACGTTCTTGAAACACTGATATGTATTGTTTAAGGAATGCATAACAAAAAATTTGGATGTTATTGGATAATGAGGCGAGGGACTTTTTACCCAACAAACAAATTAATAACACTATGTGTGGCAAGTAAGGTGCCCAAATTTGGGTCACGAAATAATATTAAATATCAAGTACTTCACAAAATATGGGTGCCTAAAAAAAAACCTTTCAAACAAAAATGCAATTGCTCTGATCTATGATGTGGCAAAGCCGGGAGCAACGGGATGCAAGACTGGAAACCATTCAAATATGCACTGCTCGGTCTAGACGAACATTACATGAATTACGAGGAGCCGAGACCGATCGAACAATAAATCAAATCACTGAACAAAAAATACCAAATTGGGCAAAACATATATAATAAACACGGTGCTTAATACTAGGTACTTCGTTAATTGTTTATTTCGTATCATACACCGCACCGCCCAAAACTGCAAGTGCTAATAGTGCTGCCGTTTTGTTGCTGCGTAATATTTTTATTTGGGCTATTATACTATGTTATTACGTACATAACAGATATTATAACTCGAGCCGAATTAAGTCTTTGAAAAACCATGCTTCTCGACTATCGACCAAACCACCACATATGACTGTAAATTAAAGCTGTATGTGGGGGTTTGGTCGCGCATCGTAAATGCCTCAGATTTTCTTATAATCTAATAAACTGATTAGCTTACAAAAAAGTTATAGCACCGCCAGTTTGCCATATTGACCGTCATTACTCTTCGCCACACCTGCCACTATTCGATTACATATCAGATCATCCATTTCCTCCAATGCATTAGTTATTCAACTCACGCTGCGCGTACAGCATCATAATGATCAAGCCATACCCTTGAAAACTAGTTAGTTAAAAAAAATAAAATTGTATTTTGTTTGCTTGAGGTATTTTTGTATGCTCAATTTAAGACACAGACTAATCCCTTCTTCGCTTATAAAAAATAAGTTAAGTCCCCCTCAAATGCAATCACTTCTTTAAGAGCTGCACTAGCCCGTTACTCCCCAAATCTCCAGTTCCGCAATTCGAATAAAGGTTAATCCACATGACTTATTTAGTCCATAAAAACTATCAGCGTGCATCGAAAGTACATTGGAACGCATCATTATACGGAAAACACATTCAAATTCGTTGATGGTTTTTCATTATAATTTCTTTATGATGAACAAATTTATTGCAATCCATTTTCAAAGCTCTTCTTTGAGCCCCTTGTATCAGACAATATACATTTTACAGACAGACTCTATGGTTCGATCTGATCGTAAAGTTCTCAGATTCACCTCGGGCACATAATAACACGCAGTGAAAGCTAGTTACATATATTAAAAAGGCCTCCGTTTTCACTTTCGCAATTTCATACCACCGTGCGGTAATTATCTTAAATCATTCTCACACAGAAGTCTCACTATACCTCTGCGATGTGGGTACTCCCAAAAAGTTTAGGCTTGGACACAATAAAACTATATCATGGACACCCGCCGGTATATTACCAAACACTATCACTTATTTACGACTTTACTACAAATTTATTACACAAAAGTGGCGCATTGAACGACATTGCTTCGAAATCGTAAAACCTCTTTAGCATTGTTTCCCACATAATCAGCAGTGAATTTTTTCGATGGGATACAGACGGCTGCCAACCATTGTCTTGGACTTCGTCACTTGGGTGTGTTATCTTACAGATGATGCATCTGTATCTACCACATTATGAGGCGATATCATAACTTTTAACAGACTGCGGATTTTCTTGGGTATACCAAGGCGTAGATATATTATTAGCTTTGGGGTAGGTACTATATAATTTGTAACATATCGTGTCGAGACGGTGTTGCGATAACGACAAATAGAGTTTTTATCTATAGAGGAATGGATGAGTTTAACCCAAGTAGATGTGTTATTTTCTTGTTACGTAGGGAGGGTCTTTGTTTTTAATTTCCCATAGTGGGAAACTGGTGTGTTCTAAAGATCTCTCGCACCGCAGTTGCAAATAGATGTATCTACCTTTCAAGCATACAATTTGTTCAATTTACATAGTTGGTTGAATGTTTAAATTCAAGAACTTGATTTAGAGGGACTAAGTGAAGCGCTTTGATCTTCATCAACAAGTTTTTTTCCGGCAGACCTATCTGCTGTAAGATGTTTCTTTTTGCATTTATTTTGCTTGAGTTCGTGGAAATTTCTGCAAAAGCCCAGAAGTCTCGAAAATAAGGCGCGATTTTAAAGAAACTATATGAAAGCGTGGAGTCGAAGTTGTCGTGATCCAAACGGAGAACATATAACAGCAAGTGAGAAACACATACATGTCGTGGATCCAGATTAAAGTATAGATGAGGCGGAGTCACGATAGTTGAAAAGGAGTTGGTTTCTTCTTAATCAACTGAACCTTACAAAAAAAAATAGTTGCTGCAACAAGCCGATATAGTTTCCTAGGCCCAGCTTCTCGCAAATAATCAGTTTCTTATACTTGGGACTAATGGAAGGGATTGCTAATTTTATGACGAATTTAGAAGCCTGAATGAATGGAATGGAAGAAGCTTTAATTTAGCTTCCGGTGATAGGTTGTTTGTTTTCCGAATGTCTTAGAAAGTTGTCACTGGCGACACGATCACCGGCTCCGGTCAAGACCTAAGGTTGGCCTCTCACGTCTCAGTCTCCTAATTTTCTTTTCTTAGGAATTTGGATTTTTTTTTCTCTGTATAATGACACAGCATGTTGTTTGCGCGACGGAAATTTTAACTGGCTTAGTGTTACGATAACAAAAGTACTGGCATCTATGGAGCCATCTCAGATCAGTTATACTCCCGAATGCGATTCACACTGGAAACATCTTTAAGATGTAATTTGTGTTTTTTTTTTCTTGGGATTGATTCGTTGACCCCTCGATTTTATGACTTTGCAAAAAATTAAATGAAAATCAATTTGCTGATCATATCTATGGGTAAATAATCGAATCAGATAGCCCGTTCGTTTAAAATTAGCACTTCATTATTCTGCGAAACCACAGTTTGGAACTAAGCTCTTTTGTTTCTAGAGAACAAATTAATTGTTTTTTTATCTGACCAACTTCTAGAAATTGTTTTATTGTATTATTAAGCGATATTTGTAGCAGAAAATTACATACTGGGTAGTTCTTGATTTCTTTCTTGAAATTGTTTTCCACAAACAGAAGAGTTAAGGTGCGAACTGTGATTTCGTATAATCATGATGGTAGATTTAGGGATTACCTATACATTTTTCAAATGCCAATAAGGGACCCAAAAATTAAAAAAAAAATGACTAATGGGAAAGAAGAGCTAGGAAAACGAACGATTTCAGCTTTATGCAGCGAGTAACTATGAATTTTTTAACAAAAATGGCTTTAAATAAAATTGAAATGTTGTGGATCCAGCTTTACTCACAACACAACCAGTCAGGATATGCGAGTATAGTGAGGGTGGACTGAGTAGCTAAAGGTATACTTTTACCCAGCTGCTTGCAGTACTTAAGTGATATTTTATCAAAGTGAATGCTTTTCGATAGCCAACACATGCGGTGTGAGTGCGACACAAATTTAATTTTAATTAAATTTAATTTTATATCAACATAATGACACAAAAATGTTGTATTTATTTTATGGTTTTATTTTACTGTCAATGTGCGTTAATGATTGTGACGCTGGTGATAATGACCTATTTTTGTAAGCTATTAAAAGGGAAATACTCTGCAAACTTTTATATTTGCCGGAATAAAAAATATATATTTGCTGCATAATATAGGTGAGTTTACATTTTGAAAATGTTGCTATTTACGGCCTTTTTTTATTTTCTTTGGTTTCCTTTTTGAAGTGATAACTTCTTTAGACGCGTTGGGCATTTTTTTTATTTTTATTTCTGGCGATAGTCTGTGTAATGCATCTGAAATGTCTACGGAACCCTGCGATTATATTGTAGGTCTGTATTTGATATCTAACGTTTACATACCCTTGGTAAAGGTGGATATTTACACATAACTCAGGAATGATACGCTAGAATGGAAAGAAACAGGACAACCCGAAGCCCCTCCTAACTTCCATAAAATAAAAAAATCATTAGAACGATCGGCGTAGACCGCTTATGTAACTTGATAAGTAAAAAAAGCACCCATACCAAATAGGCAACACATTTGTGGACAAGGTCAACATCTTTTTGTTGTTCCGCAAGGTGACGTGGTCAAGTATTTAAGTGGGTACTCTCCATTCAGCAGGTTTATTATATCACCATTATTTGTAATGCAGAAACCTGCATGCCCAAGTTGATCCCCTGAATTGTCCTGGCTATTCTCCAATCTGCATATATGTAGTTGGCCACTGCAAAAATTGTTGAACGCTTCTTCCTCGACACTTTTTAGCTTCCGTTCGACAGGGAGCTAACCGCAAAATCAATACCACTTGTGTGCACTATCATGCAATCTGCATAAGTTACAACAAGATCAATTACAGATCAAAATAAATCACTTCGATGACATCCGCACAATTTATCACTTCACTCAACATCAGATTTAGCGAGAGAGAGAGAAAAAAAGACCGAAAATTAAAAAAGCATTCGATTCGTAAATCAGTTTGAAGAATGCATTCTCTTCCCCTAGACGTGTCATAGTGCCGAACAAGAGTGTTAACGCCTTTACATGTATGCCTCTGCAAAAGAAGTAGGTTTTTGTTTTTTTTATGATTTTCGTAATCATGTATAGGTACAATCAACAATTCCTTTGACCTTGTTGGTACATTTGTTATATAGCTTGTCATACACCCCAGAATACATGGAAGCGTTTTATTTCCTCACGTTGCACCCGTTTGGCGACATGTACTTAATCGTTGTGACGACCTCACGTGTACATTATTTATGTACATACATTCAGCGCTCTTTAAAATTGGAAACTTGTAGCAGAGTATTCATTTTAATTAAGATACAAGAAATATTTTCGCAAATTCCAAGTTTGTTTTATTTAATTTTCCACATTATCTTGTCTTACAATAAAATTTCCGCCAAGAACATGCATCGACTAATCAAATCGACGTCTACTTTAATTTGCTAACTAAAATGTCGTGCAGCTGGAAATCTTTTGAAAAAAAGAAAACAAATAATGTGAGTCTGTGGTTAAATTATAATATTGTTACCGCATCGATCGGTTGGTTTCTCCTACTGACGCAATATAAGGAGGATCACTCTGATCAGGTGCAATGTATATTATCATTCAATAATTTTCTAATTTATCGAATTTATTTCTATCGGGTGAGCAATTTATAATAAATCTCCATTTTCGCAATCAACTGAGTGAATTTTTAATATTGGAAATAAATTAAATTGCAGAAGTAGTGACATTATACTTGATGGTATGGGGAGCTTAGTTAATTATATTTTTTCCACTAAATTACTTTCCATATTTAAGTTGGACGTAGGTAATTATTTAATACAAATCATATAGGATTCGTTGTCTACTTTTCAGTATATTAAAACAGCACAGATTGTTCTGTGATCAGACTACGTTTAATTTACAAACTGGTTATTTCACTTTAATAATTTCATAGAAGACTGATTAAAAAACGTCAATACCTGTCAATGTGAGAGGATAATTGACTGATTAGTAATTTGTAAACGACGCGCATAATCAGACTTTTAGACATGGAGACAATGATGAAGATGAAATGAAATATCACATCTCCATCCAAGTTGCCACTTCTTTGGCTGAAAGGTTACCTCCAATTTTCCAGTTTCGCAAGTCAGCACTCTGATGCTCACTTGAAATACGAGTAGCTCCTTTCCCCTTTTGAGATAATCCGTCCAACACTGACTTGAGCAGTTACTTAAGGACCACATTCTCAGCGGACCAGTGAGCAATGTATGTGGACAAAAAAAATGGAAGGTGAAGTTTTTTGTATTCTGGCAGTACGCTCACAACTTCTAAGGCTCACAAAAACAGTCAAAACTGTGAACTCCTATGGAGCAGATCACAAAATTAAAAATCCGTCATTACGGCTCATACCGAAGTGGCAATATTTGTATTTGATGGTCCTGGTGTGACGGGAATCTGTTAAGAGATTTGTTGTGAGCATTATCGCCGAATACGAAAAATGTTATCGAATCATAAGAAACCTGACAAGAGCTTGTGACTTGTGAGGCCTCAAAACAGTAGAATCGGGCTGTTACTTAGGTGGCGTTTTAGTACGGGGTGGACCAAAGCCTGGGACTCAACCAATACGCCTCTCTAGTTAGCGCAATCTTTGGCTAACTGCCTCCAGTTGCGCATTTTAAGCTGGCTGGGGTCCTTTTTCACTTGTGCGAATTACGTTTCTTAAGTGTCAGAAAAAAAAACTCTTTTACGTTATAAAATATTTCGTGTTTTATTCAAGACGTTCAACTTACGCCTAACATAATTCTAACAGCGAACCCAACCACGAGTCTAACAGCGATAGTGTGACTGCAGCTACACTTTGGCTGTGTGGCGTTTTGTGTACATTGTGCATTGATGCTGCTATTGTTGTGACCCTAAATTTGTTTGTCATTTGTGGGATCAAATGTATAAATGTGACCGTGAAGTTGTTAAAATGCTGCTGTTGCTGGTCGGTTTTGTATGCCATAACACGTAACTCGCGCGCTCGCCAGATTGAATGGTTCGTTCTGCCTGACTCGGGTTAGTGTCGTCCTCGCCGTTGCCGAAAATTTAGCAAAACAAATTTTTAACTGAAAACATGTTACCGGGATTTATGCTTTTCCATAACTGATTATATAAAAATATCTCCCAAACGTGCATCTAAGTTTCATTCAATTGATAATGATCTATAGTTATTAAACGGTTATAGTTTAACCAACTTATTTTAAATTTATAATAATTTTTAACAGTTCAAACAATTTTCATTGATTTTTTTTTTGTTTTCATTTTAGGCATTTATTACATCAATTTACGATGGATGGCGGGACCTGATGGACAACAAATCCGATCCGAGAACAAGAGACTGGCCATTGATGAGCTCACCATTCCCCACGATAGCAATTAGTCTTACATATGCGTATTTTGTAAAGGTATGTACATTCTTGCATCCAGAATCACGTATATATTTCTAGAGTTCAGGTTCCGTGGAATAAAACTCTTGTTTTTATTGCGCCCTGTGCTATTTCCATGGATATTGAACATTGCAATCGGTGTGTCCTTCGAATGAAATGCAGAAATTCAAGGTTGATTTGACGAAGAAATGCGCCATCTACCGCAATTCACGATTCGATGCGACGGTTGCTTAATGGTCTACATATAACCGACCGGTTTCCATCGGATGCAATGTATAAACAAAAAGAGACTTTTTAAGTTCAAGGGCAGCATTCGCAGCATCTTCAATTGGGTTTTGCCCATCCGATGCGTGTTGTTAGGAAGGCAAGATGGCCTCTTCCAAGCCGCACCTGAAGATGAGTAAATTGTGCGCCTTAACCGGCATTCATGATGAAACCGGTCGAGTTGAGATTGCTGCACTTTTTATAGCTTGCGTTTTATTATCTCAAAGTTTATACTATCAGAGGAAGAGCTCAACTAGTGGGGATGATAATCAAATCACCATTAAATTAAAGTGGTGTCGAGTCACTGATAAATTTATGATAAACCCAATTAATATGAACTTAAAAACAAAGGACTTAGAAGTAAATATGTTGCTCATTTCTAAACGGATATAAACTTCGTTTTATTTGTGTTTCACCTGGAGTACCTGTGTTTCTCATAGGCTATGCCAAAAAGGAAGTCACTTATTTGTTTGCATAGTATTTTCGTATTTATGAGCATTTCTAATAATTTATTTTTAAAAAATCAAATATATATTCTTGCAAATTAAATTACCGTAATTTCAACCTTACAAACCCTTTGTTTTACAAAAAAAGTGAGGCCTCGCAGCTGTTTTAGCTTTTAAAAGCCCCTGGTAATTATTGCAATTGTTACATTGTTCTTCCAACTTTTAGTTATTTGTTGTGCCTTGAGTTGTCGATGCAGGAGACATGTTCTTATCCCGCTCCTTCATTACCTTCGACACGATGGAAGCAGGGCAGTTAAGTAGGGGAGGAGATATTTGTAGTTGATTGGGTTCTAGCTTTAAGTTGTAAGTGCTTATGGACTGTCCACCTTTTAACATTCACATTAAATTTAAATTCGTAAAAAAATATGTAATCGCCCAAATTAAGAAAAGAATTGTGAGTAGCGTCCGTTTTGTTCGATCTTCGGTCATCATAAATTGCATATTTATTTGGATCTTGTTTTTCTGATGAAATGTTCCTGTATTCCATTGTTGAAAACACTCGAGAGTGCTTTGACTCTTTCTACTTTCCCACATTGCCCGCAAACAATTAGTAGCACTGGTACCATAATTTATATCATTATATTAGAACCGGTTCCCTTTTTAAGAACAACACTGAATGATACTTCATAAATACTGAATTTGCTTTTAAACGTGCCTTCAATATTGGTATAATTTAATATGTTCGGGTTTACAACAACAAAAGGCCCATGATATCGTGAAATAATTATTAAAACAAAACAATGACTTTACAAAGTCTTTTTAATTTTGATCTTGAACGAACCACCCACTTCCACTACCTAGAAAAATGATGTTTCTTTTTTTTTCAATTTCAGGTTCTTGGTCCAAAATTAATGGAAAACAGAAAACCATTTCAACTGCGAAAAATATTAATTGTTTACAACTTCATTCAAGTAATATTCAGTTCGTGGCTCTTCTACGAGGTAATTCACCTAATTCTACATACACGTTATAACCACTAACTAATTTTTTTTTTTTGTGTACACATATTTAGGCAGGTTTAGGAGGTTGGCTAAATGGTTACAATCTGCGATGTGAACCGGTGGATTATACAAACAGTCCGAAGGCTATGAGGGTAAGTTAAAAACAACAACGAATCATCTAAAGAATAATGCGAAGTTCTCAATCAATCTTCAGCAGTCATTAGCTTTTTGTTGGGAATTTTGTTTTTTTGTTTTCTTGGGCAATTTATTATGACGACTGTTCTGAATGACCAGCACAATGCAATTCAGAATAAAAATAATATGTCGAGTTCTGTAGAGTTTATTGCCCTGCCCTGCATTATGCGAAATCATTGTGGATGTGATGTCATTAATGGGGTCATCGCATCTCTTCTCAGCTCTGCAACTGGACACTTACCTTCTCACTATTCACCCTTATCGTTCGGGTGGTAGTCGATGGTATTTAATGTGGGAAATAAATGTTACCACTGTAGAAGACATTTTGTGTCATTGTTTGGAAACCATTTTAGAGTAGGAGCTAAAAAGGCAAGTTATATTCACTAATGAATATGTACAGTGTACACACATGAATGGATGAATTTCTTTACTTTTATTTTCTCAAATTCTCTGAATCTACAACTCAATTTATTTTTTTTAAAAACTTCTTGTTTTAGCTTCAGATTTAAAATAATTGAATATTTAAAGTCTGAAGACTTGAAAAATAAATCCATTCAGATACAACAAACATAAAGCATTTCACATCCTTTTATCTTCCTTCTAGCATTACATTAATTTGGTACCTACCTCCTTCCTTCTGCCATAGATTATTCCGAATTCCACTAATGTATCTATTTATACTTTGAGAAACTTTAACCCAACACTCAACATAATACTTGAGGGTAACACTGTCCACTAAAGGTGAGTGATGCGATTATTGGACTTAAGTTGTTGAGTTTGGATGTAGATGCAGATAGGTGCGAAATTAGGCTGGGGATGATTTGTCCACGGGATGAGGTGCACCCGACCCCAATAACTAGTTTTTTTAAGATTTTTTTGCAACTTTACAGTAAATACGCTTTATGCCCATTAAACAAGAAAAGTGGTAACTCTATTTTAAGACATAAAAGCAAGTACACAGCTTGAGTGAAACTAATCTTTAGCTCCTGTTTTAAACGTTGGCTTAAAGTCCAGCTAATTTTTTTATATTCGAGAACGGAACATTGAGTGTTGAATTTCGATATACCATTTAATAAATAGTAAAGTCTGAAAGGAAAACTTGATTTTTGCAAGCTGGTTGCAACCTCGGCTGAAGTTATTGACTTTTAACAAACTTTAGAGAGAATTATGTATAAATAACAAATAAATAAAAATAATTGGCGCAACAGGTCCGTAGGGACCCTAGGCCTAGCTTCTCACAACCATTCGTCCTGTGTGAGTTTTTATTTTTGGGACGAATGGAAGGGATCTACGATTTTATGCCGAGTCCAAACGGCCAATTGAGAAGCTCTTTGAAGACAGTTATACTCTTGGATGTTTGTCAGACGATCCCGAGAGGTGGCGCAGTGAAAAAAACCTTAAGTTGAGATTTGGGTTTTCTCGGGATTCGAACTTGGGACCCCTCGCTTAGTAGTCCAACACACTAACTATTAAGCCACTGCGCCGACAAAAATTATGTATAAAAGCTTTTAATAAGCTTGACTTTAACTGAAATAAATCTTGAAATTCCAGAAACTTTATTTACAATGCACTGACCCGTGCTCGCCTTGCTTCGCCAGCGCATTTAAATTTAAATCACAATTGAGTGTAACTCCCTCTCAATCTCATGCGCCACATTCGCTCTGCTCGACTACTCATATGTCATATCATACACTCATATATTCTCCAGTTCAATTTAAAAGGTGATCAAATACAAAAAACAACAAAAAGCACAAAAGAAGCATAAAGGAGAAAAAAACAAGCACACACCGACAGCACAAAGTAAGAGAGAGAGAGAAACAGATTTTGTCGCACCTGCACACAAAATTTCCTCCACTCAACGTTGGGAAAATCCAACGATCTAGTTTCAATCGAATATTTCACTTTTTTTGAATTGTATAAAATTTATAGTTTATAGCTTATTGTTCAACTTCAGGATAACGTACAAAGTTTGTTTATATCTTAAAATCTTTGTATACGTAATTGAAATTTATTTAAAAAACAATCATATTTCATTTGGATGAGGCATTCCAAAGCTAGGAGCTAGAAGGCATTCGAGAATTACAACTTTTCTTAGACATCAGCTTAGATCTCCGCTTCCGGAAAGCGGACAATGATAAAACATATCCTATCTCTTAATCTCGATAATTTTCAATGCAACTGTGAAAACCGGAATCAATTTCGTGCAGTACTTTTTTAATCTATTCCGGGCAAACACCTTACGGCCGGGACAAATTTACAGTTTTATTATAGTAAGGATGCACTGAGTGCGATCGCTTCTTTTGTAAAATAGACCGTCAGCTTAGCCAACTTAAGAAAATTTGCCTACAAGCTGTTTTCCGTGTTACTAAGTGGGAAAGTATGTGTGCTATGTTAAAGTAAACTAGATGCACACATACATTTGTACATAGTAACCTGACAGTTCGATCAGTTGTTTTTTTTTTATTACACCCCCCGCTATTAAGAATTTTTTGCTGCTTCCCATATATTCACTTCACAGATAGGCAATTTAAGAGAAATTTGCGGGGGGAATAGGGTAGGTGCGCGGAAGCTGACGGTCTATTTAATACTTAGTTTATGCTTTTGACGCACACATTTTCTATAATATGCTACGGGCATCTTATCGCAGTGGCGAGTCAGAATTTAAAACTGTTTGGGTTTTTTTTTTCTCTCCCTGGATGTTGTCTAAAAATGAAAAGAAAGATTCAAAAGTACACTAGTACTTACTTTTAGCAAATATTTTACCTTATTCATAAAGACATTCTAAACGAAGAATTTGAATTTCAGCAGTATCTAAAATTTTCGAAGGAGTTTTGTAGTAAAATTTATATCGAGTTAACTTTACTTGTAATTTTGTTTGTTTGCCAATTAGTAAAAGTAAAAAACCAAGAAAGTGTTTCGACAAAAAGAAAAATAATGCAAAAGAAAATCTAACTTATTACCACATGAAAACAAAAACTCTAAAAAGAGAAAACGTTGAATTGGACTGCAATATGAAAACATTTTAATCGAATGAATACAGTTCTACTGCGCTGTATCAGAATTGTTGTATTTTTTTACATATAAAGATTTGGTTTTTAAATAAAAATTCCTAATACAATCCAATTTTAACACAACTCAATTAAACCTACATTTACTATATCCCCATAGCGAGAGAAATTTCACTACTATTGTGTGGCCGCAAGGTGACTCTCTTTTTTTGTGTTACACCGTACGTTACGTGTAATTGATTTGTCATAAAATGACAACTACAACTTTTGAAATTTGGACATTCGTTTCGTTTCGAAAACGGTATATACGATTGTAACAAAAACTCATTCCTAAGGTAATAAATGGTAATTTTTAACTTAATAGCAAACTCGGTTTTCTCTATATTATCGTTCAATAGATTTTTGAAAAAAGACATTTTTTAAAAATGTGGTCTTCTTTAGTCTACCAGAAAACGGTTTTCAAAATGATTGCAACTTTAATTTTTAATTCGAATCACTGAAAACGCTAATTTATTTTAAATTAAAATTTATCAAGTGATCACAAAGATGAAAGTGGTTTATGTTTTTAATTAAGAAATCTGTATTAAATACAGATGACATTTTTCGAAGCTCCTCGGCCCACCGAAGCAGAATGTGTAGTTGTGAATAGTTAAAATGTTAACGGCTAACAAAGCAGGCGGGGTTCGGCTAGTTGATTTTGATTCATAAAGAAGCACATAATAGGTGTGTGTTCAGTGGTAGTTGTCATGTCAATGTCAAATCTAGATGAATTTCCGATTACCGGTATAAATAAATTCATTAAAAATCCAATTGATATTTTTATACCCACTTATGTTAGCGAATCAACGATTTTATTCATGTTTCATGAAATTTATTCGTTAGAAGTGTAATAACTAGCTTGGCAGAGTTTTAACATTATCGTTTTCAAAAGACGCTGGAATTCTTTCATGAACGGTCTTAGTTTTCAAATTCGTCATCATTCGTCATGCAAATGAAATCTCAACACAATATTAATTAATAACACTTGATGTATCAGAAAAAAAGTAAATGCATTTCTGCCCAAAGTGTAATTCATTTTCTCAGATTTTTTTTATATTTCCAGATAGAGGTATTCAAAACATTCATCTCATGAAATCTATTCACATTATTAGATAAGCGTTATGTTGTCTGCTGTCTATTCAACTTTCAGTTTAGCGACAGTAGATATTTCATATTTCTGACAGCTGATTCAAATGACTTGCTTGTTATTTTTTGACCAGATTCAATATGTGAACGTAATGATTCTGGTTAGTATGGCAATCGAAAAAAAAACTTGTACTAGATCGACAAAAAGTGGTCTAGATCCGCAAAAGATTGTTATGTTTCTGTCCAGCGGAAAACGACATTGAACAAGTTTGTCGTTGGAATGACTGAAATTTTTAGTCTCTGCACAAATGGTACGTTCAAAAAGCTATATACGGTACTAGGTGTGACAGCAAACTGACGGAAATTGTCTGAGGTTTTATCAGTATTCAGTTCAGTTTAAGTTCTGCCAAACCGGTTCGAATACGAAATATTTTGCGCAATTACAAATCATCACTTATTTAAAGTTTAAACCATTAAAATGAGGCCTTAATATAGAAACCAGGTCGAGCTAAAGTTTTAGCCCACACAATATTTTCTCCAAAATGTAGTAAAGCTAAATAATAAGGCATGCATATTATTTAAGCGGAAGGTACGCTTCATATTTTCAATTCGAATCACTGAAAGCTAAAACACATTTTTTGTTACTGATTGTACATAGTATGTATATCTGTCAGAATTTACAGCGTTAATTCAACCCACGATCAGTTTTCCTTAACTAAATTTTGACAACTCGTGCTAACATTTTTTAGGAGTGAAAAATTATTCAATTTGAATTAGCATATAGCTTTTGCCTTTAGGGAAGTGTTTTCCTATACGAAATTTTGGCAAAGCAACACAAATAAATTAAAATTCAATTCGAGTTACCAATGATGGAAATATTTAAAAACACACTGGTATTATTTTTTGTTGTCACAGTTAAGCTCAGTAAACAATATAAAACAAGTAAGGTCTTTTTTGTTTTTCTATGTGTGAAAGACTCGAACTCCAACTAAATCGACATTTTACTACATTCTGACGTGACTAAAGTTCATGCAAATATTTGCCAACTTATATTTACTAGTCTTACACTTACATTATCTGACGTAGTTTTTAGTCCGGGCTCAAATCAAATAAGCGTGTTTCATGCAAATCACATTTTTGTTGCATCCGTTCATCAGTTTTAAAGTGCATCTTGCACAAATACCTATTTATCTATAAACAAACAATTTTTTTTTCAATTTGTATCCGGAAAATAATGACAATTTCATTTCCATAATTTGAATAGAGCTCATTCAGAATTGAACTGACCTGACAGTGTCAATGACAAAATTATTTTCCATTTCTCAGGTGGCAGCCGGATGTTGGTGGTACTTCTTCTCGAAATTCACCGAGTTTTTTGATACGTTCTTCTTCGTGCTGCGCAAACGATACGATCAAGTGTCCACTCTCCACGTGATCCATCACGGAATTATGCCAATGTCTGTCTGGTGGGGTGTGAAATTCACTCCCGGTGGCCATAGTACGTTCTTCGGCTTCCTCAACACATTCGTCCACATATTTATGTACACCTACTACATGCTGGCCGCTATGGGTCCAAAGGTTCAGAAGTACCTGTGGTGGAAGAAATATCTGACTGTCTTGCAAATGATCCAGTTCGTCCTGGTCATGGTACATTCGTTCCAGTTGTTCTTCAAGAACGAGTGCAATTACCCCATCGGATTTGCTTACTTCATCGGTGCTCATGCAGTTATGTTCTACTTCTTGTTCTCGGACTTCTACAAACAGGCCTATTTGAAGAAAGAAGCGAAGGTTTGTATTTCTGTAGCTCGTGTGTCAACCACGAACTCTAAAATGTTGATTCTTTCTATATTACAGAAGGAAAAACTAGCCGCCGAGGAGAAACTTCACTTGAATGGCTTTGCCAATGGTGTGGTCAGCAAACTGAAGGCGACCGAAATCAATGGCAATACAATGGCGGGACTTATTAACGGCATCAGTGCGACGACGACGCGGCACAGAGCATACGGCGGCGGGTCATCGAATAACTAGTGAAAGCACATTTCGTTGGTCATAGTTTTAGTCTTTTTTTTTCGTATAAGAAAAAAACCTAAAAATAGAAACACATGCCCTTCCCTCCCCCACATACACACAAAATCATTCTATTCTAATGAAAGGATTATTATAATTTGTTTGTTTAGTAATTTTAATTTTATTTAAACTTAAGTCGGATGCATAAATGAATTAGGGAATTAAGAGTGACAATGATGATATGATGTTCAATAATACAAACAACAATCGGTCTAAGAATTATTGTAATAAAACAAAACTGTAATATAGGAAAATTATATTTTTTCTACATTCTTGAGAGAGAAAAATATCGAAATTGTTTTAATTAATCATTGGCGGTAATATTGCATTGCATATAAGATGGCACCTATGTTCAATGGGGCGTGCGAGCACAACTACTATTTCTTTTTTAGTTCAGAGCCCAACCTGAACTGTTATACAAAAAGTTCGTGTTTCTTTTTTAGCTCAGGCACATAAGAGATCAGATTTTGTGTTTCTCTTTTCGTTCAGTGCATGATCAGAGCACGCTCTATGAGCTCAGAATAAAACACTTACAGTCACATTTGACAGAAACAAAAACAGGATAAACAAAAAAATTGAAATGGCGGACGAACCTTGTTGTTCTGGAACTGATGGTTAAGAAACGACAAATTTTAAAAATTGATCCATTTTTATTTGCTTCTGTTTTAAACTCTTAGGATACCGAAAATTCTTCTCAGCCAAGTGAGGTACAAACAAAAAATCAATCTCACTTCCTCCGAGTCAGTCTGAAATTTAAAGCTTTTTTTTTTTTGTTTTAATCCGATTTTGTTTTTTTCTCGATTTTGGGAAAATTACGGGTAATTCCTCGAATCTCCGGAAAAAATGCGCTTTTTCTGGTGAAATCGGACCTTACGATTTTTTGGAGATGTTTTGACAAAAAAAAATTGCAATTTGTATAATGTCTAGTATGCTTTTAGTAAGCCGCTGTTGCAGACAGAGCTTCTAAACCAAATACGATTGCATACTCTTAGGCATTTCTTAAAATGCTAAATAGCTTTTCATAAATGCGTACTTTTAGGAGGAATAGATTTCTCTTCAATAAATACATAGATAGATAAATGGGACCAAACCTTTGTATTTACATGCATACTTGTTGGCATAGTGATTTAAGAAATTTAAAATCCGTCACAAAAATATAACCTTCAGAAGACGCAGAATGTTTAGTTCATATCATTGCATACTTTTAGGCAATTATCTCCATAAGTCCACCCTGGAACCAGGTGGCAATAATTTTGGTGAATATACAGAACTTTAAGGTGGTTACAACATGACACTTTACAGTTAAAAATATTGTGCTTACAGAATTTGTTTTCTATAAATCTTTGACTATTCTTTTAAGCAGATAAATGAATCCATTGCAGTCTGTTAAAAAAGTTCTCATTTACATTACAAATACACACCAATCGTACCTTACTGTACTTATGGTTATAGCTTAGTACGCTGCTCGAGCTAAATTTTCGCTCCCATTCAAAATTCTCTCCAAACTTAAGCAGAGCTGAACTTATGCGAACCCGTTTAGCTGAGTGGCACGCAGCTCGAGCTAAATAATCAATTTTTTGTTTCAGAATGTACTTCATGTGTCTGTCAAAATTTAGCGTGCCCATTTAATGGGTCGGCACATTTTGTCAACCTAAATTGTGACAGATCGTTGTGTATTTGTTGTTCTGTTGCGGAAAAGTATGCAAGGATGAGCTTTTTTAATTATTAAATGGGCGAGAAGTACCTCGAATCAGAAATAGTTGAAATAAGAGAGAATTACATTTTTGAAGGAAGTTTTTTCAAAAAACAGCTGTTTTCTGTGACACTTATCCACGGCGTATTCTATGTTAAAATTTAGTTAGGATGAAATTTACTTCAGCTCGAGCAGCGTACTACCCATATGTTGGAATCAGTATGAACCTGCCTATTAGCAGTTTTTTTATATAATTTGTTAAGCTATTTTTATAACTTCTTATTCTTAATAGGTACTACGATACCAAAATCTATTTTAGTATTCAAGAAACCCCTCTATTGCTCATGGTATTACAAGGACCTTCAATTTTGGCCTAGGTTATTTGTTTCGATTACCTTTTCTAAGATTACCACCTATTATAACGAGTTAACTACGCTCATTTTTTAAGTTCAAAATATAATAAAAAGCTAAATAAAACAATAATTATACAAACATAATACGGGTATTCACGATTCGGTGTAGTAGCAGTAAAATTTAAAAATTTTATTTACTTTTATCAGATTTTGAAAACCTACACTTCAATCTTTTATATTTTTTCGTTGCAATAGGGATAAGGATAAAGTATAGCAAAATGTTTGTCAGTAAGAAAAAGGTTAAAATAAAAGCCTGGAAAATCCATTCAAGAATCGAACGGAAAAAGACGTTTTAATGATATTAGAAGCAGGAAAATTTTTTAAGTTCAAAATATAATAAAAAGCTAAATAAAACAATAATTATACAAACATAATACGGGTATTCACGATTCGGTGTAGTAGCAGTAAAATTTAAAAATTTTATTTACTTTTATCAGATTTTGAAAACCTACACTTCAATCTTTTATATTTTTTCGTTGCAATAGGGATAAGGATAAAGTATAGCAAAATGTTTGTCAGTAAGAAAAAGGTTAAAATAAAAGCCTTGGAAAATCCATTCAAGAATCGAACGGAAAAAGAAGTTTTAATGATATTAGAAGCAGGAAAATTCTTAAACGATTTTTTTTTTCAGAAAGCAATTTCAATTGTCAAACTGGATCTGTCATTTGTTCAGTTTTGCAAGAGATGGGAGAAAGTGTTTTGACGATATGATAAAAAAAAGTGCGAAAGGAAGTTGCACTTTGGCATCGGATCCTGAATACCCCTAAAGCCATATCAATATCTGTTTGAATGAATTGACATTGCGGATCCCACTTAAGCAGCACAATACCCAATCCAACACTCTGCTCTTACTGTACCATTGTGTAAATGTCATTTTTGCCGAAAGCCCCTAAAAAAGTTTGCACTTAGTTTTATCTCTCTTGTTTATTCGCATGGAATAGAATAACCGTCCTCCTTCCACACAACACACACGAATCACGAAGTATTCGTTCAATAGACTAGAAACAGTTAACCTTTGGACAGTGGTGCCGTTTTCTTCCTTCCTCCCTTGTGTTTCCCATAAACCGCCTGAATTCCTTATGATGGTGACGGCTCTTTTCAGCGCACTTGCTCACTTGACTGTGTATTGTGTGGATCCACCGCCATCTGCTGCTGCTGCCGCTGTGTGTTCTGTTCGCTTGCGAGTCGGAGTGAATTAATTTAAAGCCAATGTGCAGCGGTTGAATTGGACTGAGTTTGATTTTATCCGCGAACGCGAGTGTTACACGCCGCGCAATTATTGGCCGCCGACGCTTTCGTTTCCGTTCTGTATTTGCTAGATTTTATATGCGAGTTATTCTGTTTCGACCACTAGTGATTGACAACTTTCCGACCAGTTAAAAATCGCCAATCGGAAAAACGCTTCAATTTCGGATTCTTTTCATTCGTTTGTGTGTGTAATTCTTTCAGTTAATTCCTCAAGTCACCTTAATTTTGTGTAAGTTTTCATTTAGCAAAAAAAGAATTTCTGCTCATAGACGAAAGAAAATTCATTCTAATTAGTCATCGCACTCGCACGTCAAACCTCATTAAAGGAAAGGCGACAGCTCTTTCCTATTCTAACATCCTGCGGAAGAGGAAAACAGCCGGTAGCCCAGTTGGTTAATTTTGTTCCCACACCTTTTTTTTTGTTCCCTGCTCGCTCTTCAGTAGTGTATGACAGTCGGCTGAACATGTTATTAGATCAGTCCTGTCATTTTTGATCTAGGGTTTTGTTTTGGTTCACAGAAAATCATTCATCGACTAGACATGCACAATATTTGCAAGACACAGCTTTCTCTTCAAACACGATACCTAGCTGTTATTGTTCCATAGTGGTGCAATAAGCGCCTAAGCGGTACCTACAACCTATATGTATGTGGAATTGGAACTCCCTCGAACCACATTTTTTTTTCCAATTAATTATCGGGAAATTCCGAATTGGAGTGAAGAAGATGACTGGAGGCATGTGCAGGCAGAGATGTACAAGTGGTATTGGAAAAATTTTGACATTTCTATTGGAAAAGGAAGAATTTTATTTTTTGAGGTGAAAAAATATGACCAAAATACGGGAGGTAGACACAAGGATGACATCATTTGTTGCATTTCACGTGTATATTTTTGTGAGCTTGTGATTTATCAGTGGTTCCGTGATGTATTGTGTGAATTTTTTTCCCAACTAATAAGGGTGCAGTGTGCAGGAGCTTTTGCAGTGTGATTTTCGTTTTGTTTGCAAAAATAGGTAGGTACCTAGTGTTCATCAAAAGAGTGAGTTCAATTTGTATCCTTATTTGTTTTAAGGAATATGTAGGTATGAAGTTGTGTTTCAATATTATCGTACGCCTGTTCCTGTTTCCCTAAACCTGTCAGAATTGGTGTAGCTGTAGGTATTTCAGTTAACCTAACCTCAATAGGAGAACATTTTCTGAATTTCACTAAGAAATTTGATAAACACTTTGTTAATTCAGTGTAATTTTAGTGATTCATGGTAATTTTAGTGATTATTGTGGCGTTATAATAGACAAAATGAGCGAAGTGCTGTAGTAGATGTGACATTGTGGGCGGAATTGAATCGTTGCATTCGGATATCTACTGTACACAAAACTACTTGATAATGCGTTATTGATTTGGGGCAAGGCCGTCGTATTTTCTCGCTCAAGGTCAGAACAAACTTTCATGGACCGACAGAAACTACGAGTACATTGTGAATGAATTTGACTACCTATTTAAAAGCAAATCGGTTGCTTTTATTCCGTTTATTATTATTTATATAAACGTTTACAGGTCAATCACTTGTATGGGACGATGCATCCATCTTGAAGAGAAGTGTCCAAACAAACGAAACACCATCATTGAGTCCACATTTTACTGAGAATCCTCAAGTTGCAATTGGAATATGGCTGAAGCTATTCGCACTTCGTTAGGGACACAGCTTCGGGGCCAGGCTACGGTTAAACACGGCAAATAGGGGTATTGTGCCTCTCTCGCTCGCTTAAAGGGATCTAAATTCCAGTATTTAATATTCGGGCATGAGCCTGTACGTTTTAAGGCCCAACTTGTTTCTTAAAATACTTTTTTTAATGTTTACGTTATTTTAAATACGTAGCCGTGTTCCGAACGACACGCGAATAGCCACTTCGTTGGAATAGAGACACTTTGTTGTTTCCCTAGCACTACCTTTTAAACTTTTTAAAATAATCAAAGCTAGTAATTTATGCCCCAGCCCCAGGAAACAATAACTAACCGGTTTTCAATCGGGAAACATGTTTGTTCTGAAGACTACCTAATGCATTTCGCTGTGAGCAATTTTTGGTAAAAGTTATAATTCAAGCATTCTGCGTACCCAACGTTTAACTATAGTTAGACTACTATTAGTAAATCCACCTTGTTCATCATTTATATCCACTTTGAAAAGAATTCTAATTAAAACTGGTTATTCATTCTGAATTCAACTAGAATAACCCGCATGTGACAGCCGTATATCTATATGTTCAACGTCATTATTGTCAAATACAAACCAACCGCACAGCCGCCGCAAGGGGTGAACAATTTTCAAATTTTATGAGAGTAAAAAGGGTGATGGACATGCAAATATGTAATATGCTTTGTCTGTGGAAGGTGGCATGTGTTTAATACGGAAGTGTAGCTATCTATTATGTGGATAACTCATGAGGGGAGCGAATCGATGCCTTTATGTGAATGCACTTTTTGAATTTAACGCAAGCAACTTGAAGCAGTCTGATAAATCGACGTTCAGTCGATTGGAGCCAACTTTATCTTAACTTAATGGGAATCGATTAAATTAGAACAATAATATCCATATACTAGGTACCTACCTACCTACTTCACACTATAGAAAGAGTCTATGCAAAAGGCGTTCTTGTCAATGTGCCGTACCTACTATTAACAAATTTTTGTCTCGATTTTTAATTAACGGAAGCTCACAATTTCAAAAATTGTATTGGAAATATAGCCATAGTCGAACCTAAAATTTTTTATTGATAAGGCCCGGTTGTATCGAAGTGAAGAAACGCATGTCATCTACCTGACATTACTAGTAGGTACTCCGTTCGAAAAGTAGGTTCTTATTCGGAGAACTCAATGGGCCACATTTAAGGAAATTGCTTTAAATGTCAGACTGGAACTTCGCAAACCTATATTGCAATAGCTTAAAGCGGGCGTTTGAATTTAAGCAGGTGTTTTAAGTATTAAAAATGGGATAGAACCACTCCAAAAAGATGAGAATATGACAAGACGCTATTGTGCTGACACTCAACTTGTTGGCGGTACGTTTGCAACAGTTATATTCACTTGACTCGAGTTCTAATCAATGTGGTTGGAAAGTAAATTCCAAAGTGCGTTTGTATTAATAGTGATAGTTCTCAAACGACAAAGGGCCACCAATGCACATCGTATTCCATTAACAATAAGTGGTTCCAAGTACCTATCACAATCAATGTCAGTCAACTAAACGTGTTTGCCCATTTGTGCTGCTTGCAATTAATTATTTCGAGTGGACTAGAGCTATGAAAAATGACAAATCGACGCTTCTACGGATTCTGTTTGTTTCTAGGTGTGTATTCTAGTCTTGACTATGAAACTTACAAATGTAATTTGTAGGGAAAATATAGTGAAATTCTTAAATTTAAAGTCGAAATCGCAATGGCTTAAGTAGAACCAAATTTTACCAGCCGTAGACACTTTCATGACAAACAGCGGATTCATGGACGAGCTCCTCACAATCTAAAATCTTATCTTGTCTTAAAGCATTAACAAATAACGTTCATCAAACTGCCGATGACTTACAAACTTGTGTAAGCTTTTGACATAAGCAGGATGGGATTAAAGGCGTTACGATCGCTTGATACTTTGTATTTTTAAGTAAAATAAAACACATTTAAATTTATAATGTTAACCTCCATGGTATCGGCTTTATTGGAAACATGATTTTATGTCATTACTATCATATTGGCGCCTGGCTCGAATCCGTAACTTCAATTTTGACACCCAAATTCACTCAAAACTACAGTCACATCCGTTTTGATTGGCGTACACCAAGCTTAATTATGGCCCGTGCTCCCTTTATTCGATATGCGCAATTTTGTTCGCACTTTTTTGCAATTAAACTTGTGCAATGCTTACGAATTACGCCTAAGCTAAGTACACACAATATTTAAACAAAAAAGACTGCAAAATTTGTTTATAATACCGTGAATAATTAGAAAAGAAATTACAAAAAATTACGTGCATGACCATGCTTTAAGTGTCGGGCACTGTTGGCGAAAAAAAAGAAGAAACAAAAAAAAAAAAAATAAAACAAACTCAGTAAACCACAACCAGGAAACCAAAACCAAGTGACAGCAACAAAAACAAAACGCATACCTAACACACCAACTACGCATAATGTTGGCGAAGAATAATGCTTTCCCCTGTTTCTTTTTGGTAAGTGGTGCAAATCGTGTGATGGCCACCAGCCAATGAATGAACCCAAAACAAGAGACACACGCGCTAATCAACATTTCCACGTCACTGATAGTCGGCACCACCTCCTCCTCTTCCAAAACTATAACTGTAATCAATGAAAAAAGAAAAACACATTTTGGAATTCCATCGAGTTTCGGATTTTTATTTGATGAAAGTCATGGACGGCGTCCATCCGCACGTCGCACATAACTCGCGCCCCGCAAAAACGTCGACTCTTAGCGGATGGAGCGGCACCGGTTGGGTCAGTCGGCGGAGACTAATCTTGATTTTGGTAATTTTGTGCTCCGTTTTGTCTTCACATATTCATAATGAAGAAAGTGGAACCCATGATTCAGAAAGATTTTCATTTTTGACCGAGCCATGTTTAATTGTAAGCAGGTGACATCTTCCCAAGGAGCCCTCGGAACATTAACAAAGAGGAAATATTCCCTTTCATTTGCATATTGATGGAGGATATTAAAATACCGAACAAAAACTGGTCATAGTAGTTCTTCTACTTTTCCTTTGGTTACTAGCGCTGGTCATTATAATTAGCTATACCCTATAGAGCCCTGGCTAGCATCGGATTTGTCGTCTAGTGCTCGTATAGCACATTGAATGATCTAACTGTTCACGAAAAGTAGGTAAGCACATTGACCCCTGAGACTTGAGATTAAATTCGTCGAGAGGCTGGAACTTGTTTGGCTTTTGCTGCTGGTGTTATGTGGTGTTTCATTTTTTTGCGCAAACATTTTCTTTAAACACTGATTCCGTTGTTGGAAGGTCTGGATTATCACCTAGGGTGTCGGGGGTATCGCCTAATTATAGAAGTTGATACTCTCGTTATCTGTACTCTGTGTATATATAGTCCTGGTGTGCAACGGTATCGCAATTTGTCATTAAAATAACATATTGACAGCTCATTATAGTATTTTGTTATCGTTTCCGAATGACTCATTGTCAGTGACGAGCCCCCTTTCAAAATGAAATTATTCGGTCGGCTGTGTTAGGTTTAGACTTTGACGTAATCCAGGTTGTGTAGCTCTGTTCCGGTTGTGCAAGGTGTTTAATTGATAACAAATAGACTGTTGGGCGAAGCGACAAATCTGCAATTGGAGGTCAACAAGTCGGGAGAAAATGTAAAAGTCTTTAATTTAAATTGTTGCGTATTACGTCAGCTTTTGTTTCTCGTACTAATTAGGCTTTTCCCTCATTGCTTGTCAGTTTGAAGTGAACATATAACTGGTTATTTCAAACCAGAAAAAATGTTTGTCTGCAATATCATATCACTTCGAAGGAAGTTTGTATTTCAAGGAACCGGAAGCTGTTGACTAGCATGTTATTTGAGTTTGAGATCATCTGGTGAGATGCAGTCAATGTTCGTTTGCTGTTGTCTTTTCTGCTAAAAGAAACGGCGTTTCACAAGATCATATACCGTTTTCAGACTTGATGTCAGGATAGAAGTATACAAAGTCCATTCCCTACCACAAAGTTATATTTGGTGCTGTTTGACGCCTTATGTCCCATTTATTTATTTTCTCTCTTTTTTAAGGTGTAGGGGTTTTGAAAAACCCTAGAGCGCCGTTTTGTTACCACAACTCAAATGACCTGGTTATTAAATTGTGTTGAAGAGCAGATCTAGAGAGTGGATCTTCTATGGATTTCGAAAAGGTGATATAATTATATTAGTTACTTTAACGAAGAAGGATTTTCCCATACGTTACTAAGCAGTCGTGGCCTGCTCATTTCGGCATTCAAGCACTAATTTTGAGGTTATATCAACTGAGGTTTGTCAATGATTATGTTTATCTCTCTCAGTTTGGTCGCTTTGTGGTGGAGGTGTAAAGATGCAGAAGGACTGCGAGAGCGTCTGATGGTGTTGACCGTTGACCGCCTTTGGTGAGAAAAGGCACCCGGCTGTATATTAGTTTTTCGAGCAGCTGGGAACGGATACCGTTTGTAACTCTATTTCTTTGGTGAAATTTTCTGAAATAGCAAACCAAAAAGACAATAGGGTAGTTCGCGACAACTTCAGTGTCAAATGAGAAAAAAAAAACAAAGTGGCATCTGAGAAACTTGTAAGAAAACAAACTAAATTTTATGTGGCGGGAGATAGATTTGAATTTAATCAAAATTGACATAAATGCTCTGAAATCAGATAAATATTGTTTGTTTTTTTTTTTGTAGCAATCAAACATAAAAAGTGGCCTACCACATTAGTGTTTGTTAGTAACTTAAATCGCTTAACTTACGCAAAAGACCTTGATGCGCTGAATAAAGTCCGTTACAGAGAAAAAAATTGATGGTCGGGAAAGAAGGTTGCTTAAATTTTCAATTATTATTTATAACAACAAATTTGGTATACACTGGAAATGAGTGCAATAACAGTCAGAGCATCACCAAAGGTCAAGACCTTTTTGAAGTCGGATGGTTTGAAGATGTTAAAGGTACTCGTTTCTCACACATTTATGTGATATTGGGAAATGTTATTAAAACATGCGGATTGTATGATAACCGTTTAATAACTGTATGTTCCTACATTTAGGTTCTTCATTCCCATCGTCTAGGTGAAAAGCCACTTGAGACTCGGGTGTTGGTAGATTTCAATTTTGAAATAGAATCTGCTCACTGCAAAGGTAAAGCCGGCCTTTTTGAAGCATGTTCTCATGTTGGGATAGTGCTATTTGCACTGGAAAGCATTTATAAAGACTATTGCCAATCCCGTGAGCTCTTTTAAACATATACCTAATACATTTTGTTCAACTACGCATAAACACAAAGTTTACACAGGACATAATATATTTGGTTTTGTGAATATAATTCTAATTCCTTAATTGTATTCCAGATTTTGGAAATGTTTTTAGGTAGTATTTTGCCCTGTATCAGACTTTTAGTCATAAAACGAAATAAATCATATATCCCGCCATATAAAATTTGGTTTGTTTTCCTACAGGTTGGTTTGACGTTAAGTGAAAGAGAAAGCACAGTTGTGAAAGGGATAGCTTCGAGAAATACTCTATTGCCAGCTGTCATATTGGTTTACACGGGAAAAAGTGCTGCCAAATCTTAAAACAACCTCTAAAAAACACCCCTTATAAGCAGACATTGGCCACATTCACGAATCTAGTTATCTTAAATCGACTAGATTGGTCTGGATGAGATGTAACCTGGGGGTCAATTCTGCTTCTGTGAAAGGGTGAATCAAATAAATCGTTTTCACATTTGCTTTCATGCATTGCTTTCATTTTTTCGAATCACTCAGTACTAAAAAGCGATTCTCGTTCAATAAGTGAAACTATCGTGGTGAATTTAATATCGCACACCGTGTTGTACGATATCAGGTTCTAAATTTTCAATCTTTCACTAAAAACATTCACTTGAAAATGAGGACGAGAATATGAAAATTTTTGAAATTTGTTTTCACATTTTCGTAGAACGAGAATCAAAATTCCGGTGAAAGGGTGAAAACATTTTCAGTTCACTATTTCACCGAACCAGAATAGACCCCCTGAACGCAAAAACTAGATTCGTCGGGAACGTCACTTTTCCTACATGAGCCACATACGCGAACTGTCAACTTAGAACCTACTAGATTCGTCGGCTACCCCTCCATAAACTTCAACTGAGACAGCTGCTCATATGACCGATTTCCCCCAATCAAAACCGAGATACATCTAGTGAGAGAACTGTCAGACTTACTAAACTAGATACTTGAACGTCCCCTTTCAAAGTTGATCTCGTGCTTATTAGATTTTATCAAAAATCAATTAGTTGTCCGGCTGCAATTGAGTTGCAGCAAATTGATGAATTGTACCCCTTTTTAATCTATATCAAGTATAAAAATAAATTGAGTGGAAAGTGAAACTGCAACGTTTTATTGAAATTAAAAAAGGATATCGCTTTCAAAAAAACTAAACTATCTCTGTTCGTATACCTACTTGTTCTTTCTGAAGGACCTATTGGTACTCAAGTCCGATGTATACTTATTTTGCGATTTTAGTAGAACGAATGTGAATGTCAGGAAAAGCAAAATGATTCAAATTTAAAAATATTCAAAGGAATTAACGCAATTCCGCCCATTTCTGATCTGAAAACGTGCGTTTATTAAATGTCTTTGAACTTTGAAGGCATTCTAAATTCCATACGCGCAATAATTTATGGCAAAAGGGTTATGGTCCAATTCGAAATAGAAAAACTATTACAATTTTTTCAGTCCGTTGTTAACTCTTAACCAGCAACATTTACGATTAAAACGCAATTGATTTGAAGCTCAAACAACGTTTCAAGGTTCCACACTGTCACCGTACAATTTTACCGAATTACAATTTGTTCCGTGTCCCTGAGTACCTGTTCAATTGATCTAAGAAATTATCACATTTTCCCCCCTCCATGTGTGTGCATATACTGTTGACAGATCTTCATTCATAAAAAAAAACCCGGGTTTCGTTTCAATGGCACCTTGGCACTTAAAAAAACGCATGTTTACACCATGAAGTAAGAAGAATTGGCTATCAAGACCCACAGAAAAAAAATTATTTACCAAACAACTTTCGCACATTTAAATGACTAATGTACACTTTTGGAAGTGCGTGCATTTTGATGTTTCGCTGGGAGTGGTACCCACCTTTTATTCCCTGGGCTGGAACACGTGCTTGTACATGTACATACAACAATTTAAAAAAAACAAAAATTTATTTGTGTTTATATTTCATTACACACGAAAATGCGAACGAATTAAATTGAGTAAACGAATGAGGCGCATGAAATGTTTAAATTTCGTATTTAAGGTACTATTCAGACAGAACAATCGTGATCGTGTATCCGAAATAACTTTGTTGTTGCGTAATTCGTGTAGGCGATCTTTAAGTTGTGGCTTCACCTAGTCTCTTTGACAGAGTTTCTGATAGTCTTCGCAGCGCAATGGTGTATATATTCTGCTTGCAGTGTTTATAACGCTATTTTTATGTAGACAAAAGACCAACGACACTGCAGCCATGTTAATTGATTAATTAGATCAAATAGTGTTAATTGAGGCATATGATTGCGGCTATGAATAAACACCAGCTCACAATGCAAGTGGAGGATAGTTAAACTTTTTCCCTTGTCGCTGAACCGGAATAAAACAACAATGAGTAATTATTGTTTTATTGATTTTCTGATATAATTTCGTTCTATTATCTAAATAAGTGTGTGAATATTGCAACTTGAAGTGAGTAATTCGATTAAATTTGCTTACGCATACGCTGTGTTGTTTTTTTTTTCAAAGGCAATTTTAAAACTTCAGCAATATTAGTTTTATTACATGAAGTAAATACCAACTGTGTTATTAATAAATGACTCAACCAAATTTACAACATTTTTAAAGTATTACATTTTGTAACTAGGCACGATACAATTACTAACCGTTGATATTTTGAATGAACTACCTGATAGATAAGTCTTAATTGGCTTGAGTTGGAATATATGTTTTTAACTTTGTGCATCTTATCTTACACCGAACAATAAACAAAAACATCTGAAATGTGTTTGAATTGGCCTCTCTTGACGGAGACTGGATTGCTGGCAAATATTCAGAGTGACGGACTTAACATTCAAACCTACCTGCAAGCATCTATAGTGGTGCCGTTGAAACATTATATCCAAAAAAAAAGTAACTGAAAGTGAATAGGTAAAATCATTTCAAGTACTTAATTATTAGTTCAATAAAATGTAAAACTTAACACTCATTGAAAGTGAGTTAGAACTTCCATACAAATTTGTAGTCGACCCTTCTTCATGACTAAATTGTCAAAAATTAACTGACAAAATGACAGTCAAAGCATACATCGGTCTGAATCATAAAACGACGTCCGCATAAAGCAGAATTTAACACAAGTACATGGGGTAAAGGCACTAGTATCCGGACAGTTAACACATTTGTTACCTTTCCAACAGTTTCGTCACTATTAAAGCTACCGCAAAAAATTGAAATGTTTGTAAAAGTGACGATGTTGGGTATTACTAATACAATAACGTTTTTTTTCAAATGTTACGTTCTGAATATTTATAAAAAATAAATTCAAAAAAGTTCGATTTACTCTAGTATCCGGACAGCAGAATCTAGTTTCCGGACACTTTTTTGTTAGTGTCCGGACACAAAAGTTTTATATGAAGTTTAAGGCCTTTTTTGCCTTATTTAATTTGCCGCTTTTATTTTTTCATAAAATATAGGTATACTTTAATTCATTATATATGTACCTATCTACATATGTTTATTAAAAACTAAAACAAAGGTATTTAAAAGATCTGAAGAATTCACAACACTTGAGGATACAAGCTACATCTTTAAAATCCATTTTGTATGACAATTGCACCGTTAGTATATGTTTTTGTAACCTTTGGAGGTTATAACTTTGCAATTTTTTGGACAGAGGCGAAAACTGTTTTCGTCATCATTTCAAATTCGTTTAGGCTCATTCACGATATGCACCTGATCAATGCTTTTCAAATATTAAATTAGTTTCCTAAACCATTTTAATATGGTTTCCTGGGTGACTACTGCCCTACCCTTGCTGATGCTTTCTGCTTCTCTCATTGACAATGAAAGGTTTCGTTTCAAGAAAGCTCTCATCCATATTTTTATTGGGCCATCGTTTTTGAAAAGAGTTTTTTACTTTTTGAATCCTTTATGATTTGCCGTATTTAACAGATCTCCGCTTTTTAAAGGAAAACCTCGCTTGCAAAGATCGGCACACCACTGAGCAATCTGTTCATCCTCTTCATTTGTCAAATAAGGATTTGGTCCCATTTCGTCCCATCGTAGCTTTTTCGCCGACCAATCTTTTGCCCTTTAACCGGTCATGTAATACATAAACCATATTTATTTGCTGGCTTACGAATGCTTAACTGGTTTGTTCTTATATCGTCTAAGTCTAAGGCATAGCTATACTCTCTGCATTCCATTCTTTACAAAATAAGTTAAAAACAAATACCTATTAGGATAATTTGAACCTAAAAACCGAAAATTACATGCAAAACAACAAATTTACCGGAAACTGAAACTAATTTTTCAGTACCCGGACAGATATACTCTGACTTAGTAAACCCTGTCCTAATACTGAAACCCTGCGAGAAAAACAAAATTATCTTTCTCTCTCTCATTAGGAAGCATTCAAACGCAAATTTGTACCTCCTCTCAAATTTACTGTATCCGGATAGTTTGTCTGGATACTGGAAATGCTCTTCAATTTTAGTTTTAGTATCCGGACACTAAAAATTAGGCCAACAAATACAATTCTATATATTTTTTTTTTAATTATGAAACTCAATTTAAAGGAAATCAAAGTACTTTGCAGAAGAATAAGTTAAGAAATACTCTTTGAAAATCTTCCTTTGAAAATCTATCCTATTCTTTATCGCAGAATTTTTTTTTCAAATAGTTGATTATGTATTATTTTAATTTATCATAAATAGATAATGTTCTAGCGGCCATATAATTTTTATATATGTTCTACGGTTGGAAATCTCGCGTTTCAAAAGGTTGACCACATTCCTAAATTGAGAGAAATCTCCTTATAAAATGTGCGATGTAAATTATAATCTTTTCATGTAATAAAATTGTTTGTTTGTATGTTTCTTTGTTACGGCTTCGCATTAAAACTACCCACCCAATCCAAAATAGAGCTTAATGGAGCAAAATTTAGAAAAATTCATTTAGAAGATTTAAATTTTTCTCAAAGAGGCAAAACAGGAAAAGTCTTTGGTCGCCCACGTTACTAAGGGCCGTTTGCTGATACGACTCATAGCGAATTTAAGTGCCTCATAAACTCTTATGTGACAGTTTATGCCCTGAAAAAAGTAGCCCATAAGTTCTTAAGTAGAACTTAAATCGTTAAGTGTCGTATGAGCAAACGGCCCTTAATCATCAGTGCTAAGAATTTTCAATCAGTTTAAATCACCAAACGAAACAGTTGGAATTGGAATTTTCAAAAATATTGTATGTTAATAAAAAACAAATTATTTGATTTTATTGCGCGATATAACCAATACAAGTTTTTCAAACTCACAATGACAAAAGTTGCTACTTATTGTGACCTAAAACGTATTTCAGATGACGGTTAACAATAAATTATTAGTAAGTCCCATTGTGTCTTATTGTCCGAGTACATGTATTCGTACCCACAGATAGACATAAATCGAGCTCCCACTTATTGATTTTGCATATACCAAAATACCCAAATAATACAAATCAACAACCGCAATTTTAATTAATTGATTTTGGTAATTTTTGTATTTAATTCATATTTGTATGTTTTTGTTGTTGGCTCAATAAAAGAGGTTTATTGGTCAGTCATCACAATTCACATCGAACCACTCGTGGTCAAGGTTAATCAGTTACAACAGTGTTTCGCATATGGAATTGGCATTTTGTTTACCGGCCGTCTTCTGCATTCATAGACCTCAAATGCAATCCGATTTATGTAAATGACGTGTTGGATAAATCCCAAAAAACTATTGCAACCGTGACATAGTGAACATGGACAAGTAAATTGCTTTCCAACTTGTGCAATTTTGGCTTATTATCGGTGTTATTGCATTTGATAGGTACAATGTCTTTCCAGTGCCCCTATACACAAGTAGGACGATATTGAAACTTTGTCAGATTAGTGGTGGTTAGTGTAGGCGGGGGGTTCGTCTTCTTTTCTTTTTTTTTAAAGGTATGCAATCGAGGTTTGAATAGGTTCATTTGTAACCGTATTGTGACGGTATGTTTCCGATCTGTTTAGCTGTCATTAGATGCTGGAGTACTGCAGCTCTTTTTGTAGATCGGTTCGGCCTTTGCATGATTTTAAACATGATTCTAGAGTTTTGGTGTACTTTCTCTGCCTTCCGATGAGCTTAAGCAAGTAATGTAACCAGAAGCTCATGAAGAAACTTGTATAATGACTTCTATGTTATCTCGCCCGTTCATTAGCTCATAAAGATAAAGATTGGACTCAAACCGATTCGAAACACCCCTGGTAAAACCCCTTGCGAAACTAGTCCCACTTTTTCGTGTTCTATCCAATAGCCATTCAAACGAAACAGACTGTCTTATTAGCAATGCATCGTAATCGTACAATTGCCTAATTAAATGTTAATCACTTGCAATTAAGTAGAAACATGCTAAACAAACAAAAAAAGCCCGCGCAAAATACCCAAAAATAGATCAAAACACTTTGCAGTCTGATTGCTTCATTGACAAATTCGAATCACGTTCAACTTACTCACGCCACCGAAATATTTGAAGTTTATCAGACTTCAATCCTCGGCACTTTTTTGTTTTGTCTGATTTATCATTTGAATGTGATTAAGCATTGTAATCAATTGGAAGTGAGTTGCGCCACCTCTTGAAGCCGCTCTGACTCACTTAGCAAAACTCTGCAAATGCCATAGATATGTATACTGTATATGCTGCTTCGTAACTGCTTTGCAATCTCGTCTGTTCCTCCTTCAGATTAGATAATAATTGAGTTGTGTGTGCTCGCACCGGTGTGGTGTGTATCGCGAGGGCTTTATATGGAATATTGCTAAACCGAATTATTTTTTTTGCGAAACGTGTATCTGCGAACACACACGCGTACTTCTCTTGGATATCCAAATTGGTTGGAGTGGTGTGCTAATATGGCTTTTACTCGTCTATCACAGTTCATTTTTCTATTGTGGGGCGTAGCAAATGTATTTGGAAAGATTTTCTAGGTTATGTTGCGTAACTGGTTGGCTGTAAACTTCTCAAGTCAAGTCTCAGCGAGACCGATAAAAAGAGAGACACCATAAGGAAATGCACTTCAATTAGTACTGCATCTCACGACAAGTTTGCCTTGGGTGCACGAGACTCTCTCAAATCGAGTAGCGTGCGCTTGGAGTAGGCTACAACCGAATTGAGTGTCATAATAAAGCAACACAAGTTAACCTTATTCACGAGCACAAGTTTGTTCGGTCAATGAGCGTATGCGCGCCTGATCTTGGGTATAGAGCAAGGCACAGGCACCCAAAACGACGATGTGTGTGGCGGAGCGTTTAATTAAACACTGGCGAGCCCACTGTCATGGTTGAGCGGGAAACGAGATATATACGCATGCAAAAAACGTCATGCCAGCGGTAACGATGACGATGTATCTACTGTGACCCATAACTCAATTGATCATGACATTCAATTGGGTTTGTGTCAAGTGAATGTATTTTAATTGAAACGTTTTTTTCCGTATATTGCAAATAATTTTCGCTCAAGACAAGACACTTTGGGGAGCTTCTTCTTGGTGGCGATGTGGTGATCTTAATTGTTTGGTCGTCTTTGGACTGTGGAAGGTTTTGTTTTCGTCAGTTGTAGTGTGTTGAGTGGCCCTTGCCCAACAGAATTATGATGACTTTGCAGTATTCTGAATAACTTTTGGTTTGTTGTGCAATCAATTACCAGTCGTAAGATTACGCTTTATTTTATAAATAAACCGCAGTGTTGTGGATCGTGTTTGCTAATTGCATGGTGCTTTGCGAGGAGCTCCTATACTTGTGTTACCACTTGCATAATCTTGGGATTATTTTTTAAGTAACGTTCTAATCGAAATTGATATTTCGTGATACACAGGTGTCATTTTTCTATATTAACGAAAGCTGTTAAAATTGAATGGGTTGCAAGCAAACATTTAAAGTTAATGCTGTTTTTATTAGATTCTTATAACAGCATTTAAGTTACGATTACAGATGCCACTTTTCATGTCAAATTTTGACGTGTGATCGCCTGCGAAGCGTCTGGTCACGCGGGATGCGCAGCGCGCTCTCACGAAAGGTACACGAGTGACCATCGGAATTATTGTCACGTCAGCATTTGCCACAAAAAATTAAACGTTTAATCGTAGCTTTACGGGGCTTCCTGGAAAATGCACATTTGTTCATTTGTTCACCACGAGGTGTGGTGTCTGTTGCATCGGAGGTGGTGCGGATCAAAAGCAAAGTCACGGCTGGCGGTCGGACGGCAACTGCCTTTTATTCACATATCAACACTTACACTAACTCTTATATTAAACTCTTACAAATAAATACTCATTTATAACTAAGCGCTCTTACAATTGACTTATATAATTATGTCGGTGGCTTAATATGTGAATGAATATTTACTAAAATGCAAGAAATAAAACTTCGTTCCGCCGAAATGTATTGAAAATAGATTTAAACCTTAGATAACAAATTATCGAGAGTTAAAACCTATTGGGGCTGGAATTTTTATCTTTCGGCTAGATGTCGTTATTTTCTTTACGTACAGGTTATCATGAACAAAATAAATCGTCACTTTTTGTTCAGGCTACTGTTGACCGGATCGGGTTCAACTCATCCAAAGCAAAATTTCGCACCTAGCGTCATCTACATCTCAACTCGACAACTAAAACCCAATAATCGCATCACTCTTTAGTGGATAGTGTTACCCTTAAACTAGTATTATGTTGAGTGTAAGGTTAAAGTTTCTCTAAAGTCTAAAGAGATACAATAGTGGAATTCGGAATAATCTATGGGGGAAAGAAGGAGGTAGGTACAAAATTTATGTAATGCTAGGAGGAAGATGTAGGGGTGGGAAATGCTCTTTATGTTTGTTGTACTTGAATGTTTTTTTTTAAGATATCAAGACTGTAAATATTTAATTAATTGAAATCTATTTTTTTTTACCTTAGAGAATAAAAAGACAAATTTCGGAAAGATATTCATCCATTCATGTGTGTACGTAATCATAAGTGAATAACCTGCCTTTGTAGCTCCTACTTTGTTTCAAAAAATGGTTTCCAAAAACAATTAAGCACCACCAACTCTTGTAAAGGGTGAGTAGTGAAAAGTTAAGTGTCCAGTTGCAGAGTTGAGATGTAGATGCCGCTAGGTGCTGGGGATAAGTTGTCCGGGGATGAGAGGCGATGACCCCCTATTAAGCATGAAACATCCTTCATACTCGACTTGACACAAAAGATAAGCAAGTCATTGGAAAAAAATTAGTTCATGAAAAACCTTCAAACGCCACTGTTGATCAAGTTTACAAGTTGTTTTTTTCTGTGAAGGTAAGTCTATTTTTAAGACTCGCGTACAGTTAAGCAGACTACGTGTTTATAAACGAGGCTGCTGGACAATAAATGTTACAGCATAAAATGCAAACAAAACATTTTAATCGACAATCACAGCTACAGCCTGAACATTTTATTTTGCCAAGTAGTGGATATACGCATCAGCTGTCCCGGTCATTAGTGTGGTCAAAGATCGACAGGGACAGGAACCACAGCGGTTTTTCGGTCAAGCCTAACCGATCCACTGATCGTGCTCCTCACCATTCATCTTGAGATCTCATCTTGATCTCAATATTATATACGTTTTATCATGAAGCGCAGTAAGAATCGAAGATTGTGGGTTCAGATGTTACGTTTCTCTTGCAAAGGCAGTCTTCCCTTCAATTGGACTCGTTTACCGAACGTATAGCAACCACTTTCTTTCAATGGCGAACTCGAGTTAGAATGTTCCAAGCAAGCGTTGCCGCACTGCAGAAATAGAAAATAGAGGCGTAGTTTTGTGCGTTTATCCGAAGGTTCAATCTAAAGCATCTTACTCAGAAAGCCAGCAACCTTTTTTTTCTCTGTAAGGTCATCCATAATATGTTGAGACTAGCGACGCGTGCTTTACATCGATGGGTGCGTACTCGTCAAATACGGACATATCTTATCTTCCGGCTGTATGACTTGGTGCCTCAATATATGACTGGCGACAGCTTATTGTTGACGTCAACGAGCAAAAGAACACTCCTTTGCTTCTCTAGACACGACATTTATAGGAAAATGACGATAGATCCTCGATGTCATTAAAAAGTTGCGCCCAATAATTGTGACAGAAATTACACGTGCGAGGTAAGCCTAAGTGTCAAACTGTCTAGCCTTAACGTAGATACCTACATAAGTACAACACCCGTTTGCAATGAATAAACGAAAATATTTCACCAATAAAAATGTGCACACACACCTTTTGTAAGAACCCCAACCCATCTGTCAACTCTAAAACTAAAGATCACTTTGCCGCCCAAGTATATAAATATCAACCTAATATAATCGCCCACTCTTTCATCCGATCGTTAACAAGATCGGGAATATGCATAAAAAAAACATCACAAAACGCATCGTCAAGTGGAATGAATTCAAAGAGCGCCTATTTATAAGAACAGAGTGAACAGAAATACGAAACAAAAAATCCAAAGTTCAACTGAAAAGAAAGTTGTTGATTTTGTCGCTTTTCTCTCTCTCTTTCTCTTTTTCATTCTTGTCTTCCCTTCTTCCAGGTCTTCTTTCAAAATATTTATTGTGCCTTAACATTGCGTCAAAAATTGAAAGTTGATTCAGTCTCGAAAAAGTTGAAAATTTACCTCCGACAACAATTTTTCTTTCGGCTGGTGATGTTTTTTTTAATATATACACTGATTTTAATTACAGTAAAAAAAATCCTCATATTAGTAAAGCTTTTCTCTCTGGAATGCGCCATGTATCCAGTAGAACGGTGATAAAGCTGTGAGCTTTTTTTTATTTTTCGTTATCATGTCGACAGACATCAAAATGTGACATGAGTTGGGACTTGAGATAAGCAAGTCCGAGTAACTTGGTGTCATGGTTTTTAGTAGTACGACAGCTGTGGCTCGATGAGAACACATGTGCTAATTTGGGTCACTGGCAAAGACCTCACATTATTAGTTGAAACTGAAGTTGACAGACACACAGCTCACCCGAGATCCGACGGCCAACAAAGAAGACGAATTAACCTACGCAAGGAAAATTAAAAATAAGACAAAAATCCCGACGAAGAAGAGAGGAAGCTCAAAATAAATAATTAACAGGTATTTGACACCTGCTGTCCAACAAAACGAAATAACCGAAGAGAGGCGCAAAGCCAATCCACGATTCATTTTACAATAGTCGAGTTCGAGTCCGGGTGTAGTACTTAAAGTCTGTGCGACGGCACGCTTGCCATACGCTTTTGCGGTGCCGCCAATGTGTGTTGTGATTTGTTTAATTTTGGTGCGCTGAGTGAAATTGTACGTAAAAAAAAAAAATTTTGAAATAAAATGGACTCCTTTCAGGGTCCTTCCTCTTGAGTATTCGTGCATACTGTTGTTAACCACCACCCACGACAAGCGACAAACGTACTATTATGACATCTTCTTGCAAATTATGCCGTCAGTATCGTGTCACATAACCAAACAATTCCAATTCGTACGCATGAACCATCTCACTGAGTGCATAGTGTGCGAAACGTGCCAAGAATGTCAATCGTGATTCAGTATAAATGTACCATAGCGATGGACTGATTAGGGCGGCCGTGTCCGTTCCTGTTGATGATTTGATGATGGTACTATTACACTTTGGTGGTTATCGGTTTTAATTAGGTTGCAAAAAAAAAACACCACTCGGTGTGTTGTTTGTGTCTCGTTGAGTAACTTTGTCACAGTGGATATGATTACGTGTTGCTTTGTATTATCGGAAAGACAAGCACAATGTATCGGTATTTTGTGTGCGTTTGCCATAAAAATATTTCTATGCCTCATAAGGTATTCCGGGGAAATGTGTATGGTCACGAAAGCCCCCAATGTGTACATTGGAGTGGACGACACGAGGGAGTGTGAAACTATTGCTTGTTTTTTGTGTGACATGATCGCTTGGATTTATTACCTCTTGAGAGTTTGATTTTGAATGTTGCAAATGCATATTGCATACGTAAACGGCTGCTGAGTTGGTTACTTGTTGACGAAAGTGGCGACATGTACAATAAAGTTTGAACAAAAAAAATAAAGGAATTAGTGAGTGCTTGTAAATTTTGGCGCCGAAGATTAGATTTTGTATAAATAGAAGTTGATAGTGTTTATCTTTTATTCTTAAAGCAGGATATCTCTATGGCGATTGTTGTTAATTTAAAGAGAGGTCTAAAAACTGACACCTTCGACCAACACTTAATTGGACAACATTTTGTGTTAATCATAATGTAGTTTACGCATTCGTTTTAAAGGAGTCATTTATAAGGCTTTTAAACATTCCGATTCGTATACCTAGTTGTTTGCAGGAGGACTAATATTTGGTTTGGTGGTAACATTAGACGTTTATAATTTTTCTGACTCAATGGCAATCACGAAGCTGTTTTTAGTTACTTGCAGGAAATTGCTTGGATGCCTTTTTCTAACCTGCTTAAATATTGATAAGATAAGTGCTTGTTTACAAAAAGACAGGACTGAGCTTCGAGCTGAACTAATTTTGTCGGTTAAAAATGGTAAACCAACCAAATTGTTCTGTCAATGGTCCTATAGTTTTGCTCTAAGTATTTCTTGAATATGCCAACACAGCCACCTAGCCCAATTGTCTGTTCCACGGTGTAGCGGTTAGTATATTTGCTCGGCTCGTGCACTTTTGTTTTCATGTTTCATTTATCCATTCTAATTTTTTTTATTGTTTTATTATTTACGTTTTACCATTTGCTTAACAACGATATAAGGGCCGTTTGCTGATACGACTTATAGCGAATTTAAATGCCACATTAACTCTTATGTGACAGTTTATGCCCTGGAAAAAGTAGCCTGTATATATTTAAGTAGAACTTTAAGAACTTTAACTGTATATATTTAAGTCGTATGAGCAAACGGCTCTTAGACGTGGAAACTTCATTATCAACAAATTGTTTTGGGATAAATTTAATTCTTATAAAAATATCGTTCATATGTCATCTGCGAAAGTTCATTTTGCAATCCTTTTCATATTCAAGTTGAACAAAGTACCTTCATAGTTTGTAAACTCGTAATTACTCACAATAAACACATCTTAGACAAAAATCTTATCAGAAACTGACTCAACCACACATGAATGTTCAAGATGAACAATTGTTTTATTGATAGCCGCAATACACTATAGCATCATGCCGACATTTTTCCAAGTCGCATATTACGATCGTGTAGTAATTTCAAGGAATAATATAGCCAAACTGCAAACACTTTTGGTAAACAACATCCGACACACGCAAAAGCGTTGATCAATATTTTGCAAAACGTTTGGAGGTTAGAATTCACTCTGTACACATACTCTGGAAGACATCATTTGCAATTAATTTAAGGTCCGACAAATATTCATTGATTTGCCAAGTGTTATCCAATTAAATTGAATACTTTTTGATAAGAGCAATATTTTTATGCAAAAGCTGTATGCCTTGGGACACATTTCTGACAGTGTACTTGAGAAAGCTTTGCGATTAGGAAAAAACCTGAAAAATGATTATAAATTTTAAGGAAAAAACTCACTTCAAATAGCCAACAGTTGGCACTCTTATCACAATTAGATCATTTGTGCAACTGCCGATCAAAAGTATGCAGTAACTCGTGATTGTCAAACGAGCATTTAAAAAAAAAAAATATAGAATTTCCCAATCAATTGCTGATTGGTCACGTTGAAAAAATGATGTCGTCTTAATGACAAACAGAAGCTTTTGCCAAAAAACATTATCCCTGGACCCTGGCCGTCTTCTTTAACGGTCAAGTGTAGGTTAATGCAGCCTTACCCATTCATCAACCAATCAAATGTAGGTTGACAGTTGGTATGCCTTGATCCGGTGACTAATAGTGTCGGTCAGGTTGCCAAAACGACACACCGAAAACCTTGTAACACACTGAGCGTATTGTTTCCTAATTTTCTGTTTGCATTCAATCAAAATCACTCAATTAAATTAGAATTCCGATTTTGATGTGACTTTGATCCAATAAAAACGGCGACGACGCACATGCTCTTTACATAATAATGTGACACACATTGTGGTAAACATTTTATGTTTTTATAATTTGTTTCTTTTGCGTTGAAATGTTACCACATCATGCGAAAGTAGCACCATCATCGTTGAGGCTTTGGGCAAATGCCATTCATGTTTATTTTTTTATCTCATCATTTGAATTCGGAGTTGTTGTAATAAGTTCGATAAAAAAGATAAATAAGCGCTGGCATGACCTTAAAATAAATTCCAACTTTATTTCAAAAGCAACCATTTAAATAATTTAATATTTAACGATATTTTTTTCTTTGCAGATTCTTAAGTGATAAAGTTAAAAAATAAATAAAAACAATTTTGGATCCCGCGCACAACGTAACCAGAAGTGTATTTGATTGTTATTGCCTGTTTTTACAAGCCTGCCTTTGGATTCAAAGCGTTTATAGTCATTTTCTAGTTTATATTTATAAGGTGAGTTGACTAAATTTCCTTAGAAATATATATTTTTGTTTATGAGTTAGATACGTTTCGTTTTATGGAATTAATTTGTAAAACACAAAGTGTTGTTTTCAAATGTTTTTATATCTATTAGCTGACCCGGCGAACTTCGTACCGCCTAAAATCAATTAAATTATTAACTTTTTTTGAAAAAATTGAACGTGTCTATTGAACGAATGAAACTCCTTTGGAATTCAATCAAGTTCAATGCATAGAAAGGACATCAAATGTTTCCGGGTCGACTTCTTGATTGATTTTTTCCACGCTACTGATTGAATTGAGTTACCGGTCAGATATTCTCAATTAACCAAATCAACCAAAGTAGAATATGCGAAATCGGCAAACGCATTTGTCCAAAAACATTGTGCTTAACTATGAAACCCATGATCGTTTTGAGCTTTTGTTTGAAAAGTCGTGCGGTCGTCCGAAGTTTTCCCGGGAAGTAAGAATCACCGTTCACATTCGATGAAGGTGCTATAAAACATTAAATCAGTGGCCACAAGGCAAAACCGCTTATGTCGACTATAGACGAAATTGAGATTTTGATGCCATTAGATTCAGCGTACCCAAATCTATTTTGTAAATTTGTTTCAGCGTTATGTCTTTTAAAAAGAGGCCACAATTTCAAAAACAAAAAAAAAACAACAGCTTAAGTCACTAAAGTCAATAGAGTAAGAAAACTTTAAACTGCTCTCCTGAACAATGAGTAAAACAGTCTTAAGAGGTTTTGCCTTGTGACCACAAAAATATCAGTAGTTGCGACTTGTGAACATGGTGGCTCAGTGGTTAGTATGCTGAATAGTATCGAATAATGAACACATTATACCTCCCCTTCTCTCTAACAAGCGAAATGTGCCGCACGGCCTACGCACACATAAGCCACATACCACATGACATATTCTTTAATGCTTGTGATTTGCGTCCACTACCCCAAAGCAGAGACACATCGACAACAGCGCCATCTATCGGATCCGAAGCTATCCTAACTTCCCAGCTGGATCCAAAGATAACCATCCACAAAATTTCATTAAAATCAGTTGAGTGGATTCGGAAACTGACAGCAGCGCCACATATCGTGCCCAAACTATCCTATCCTTTAAGCTGCAATCACATCCAAACACATCCACAAAATTTCATTTGAATCGGTTGAGGGGTTTCGGAGATTGACAACACAGGAATGTTTACTAAAATGTCTATAACTCGTATAACCAATAAACATACAAAGACCGTATATCCATACAAACCTTGGTGGACGTCACCTTTCATTTGAAATTTCCAGAATCGGTTAACGCATTAAGATTAAGAGACCATTAATTCAAACACAATGCGACTCATTTTGATATATATTTATAGAAGGAGATAGATGAAAAACGAAATATGCCAACAGCGCCATCTGTTGAGAATTTTCCGAATTTTCATTTTAATTTCATCTTAAACCATCCCTGATTCAAGGCAAAAAAAAAAATCACTCAAATCCGTCGAGCCGCTCTTGAGTTTTTACCCGAATAACGCACAGCAATTGATTTTTATATTTATAATGTGTGGGAAAAAACCAAAACGTACTGAAATTCATGTGTTTTTTCACGCATGCACAACACACACATACGTTTTCCGATATCAACCAAACTTCACAAAAACCATATATAGACCAATTCCAAAAATGTGTGAAAGTTTAATTAAAATCGGTATATGCGTTAAGGCCTGAATCGGCGACAAACGAACACAATTTTAATGCTCTTTTTTTATATATATACATTTGAGGAGGAAAAAGCTGCGTTTCGTAGTAAATTCCCCTACATCCTTGATAAATCTAACACCGCATAAACTTCGTTCATCTGGTCTAGAGTCACTTCTCAAATACCTTTGCCAATGCATTTACAATTTTCCATACCATCGCGCACATTTCGCTATTTTTTGGCAAAAAAAAAACTCGCTTTTGTTAATACGAACATATTCACCCCTATCGAGATATCCGTAAATATCAGTAAATTTTTAAATCGTGCCGCCTCAAATTAAGCATATATCAACATTACAGTGTTGGCCTTGCTTCGTTCAGTTACCTTTTGCGTCAAATTAAGTAACACTGTGCTATGTATAAAGGCAGATAGATAATAAATACAGGTATCAATACAGAATTAAAATTAATCTGCTTTTGTTTTGTTTTTGCGCTTATGTTTGGTTAATAAAATGAATTAAGTCAGGCATACAAGACAATAATCGAGAATCAATTCGGATTGTGCCAGTTGGTCTGCTGCAAAAATACAAACAAGTGGGAAATATTGAGTAATCGATTTAATGAGATGCAAAAAAAAGTTTATACAACCAATCCAACTATATAAATTTTAAATAAAATCTTTCAAATTGAGTTTTGTTTTCGTTGTTTCCTCAGGTTCTATTTTTGTAAATTTTTAGCATCACATTAAAATATATAAAGAATTTTTCAGTAGAAAGATATACACTTGAAAATCATATCTCTGCACGAATAATGTAAATTGTCCGATAGCAAACTGTACTTTATTTGCGAAATAAATATATCTATCTATCTTAAATCTCTCCTTCCAATTACAGATACAAAATCAAAAATGGCGGTCATATTAGACGATATTTATGATTGGTACAGAGACCTCATGGACAATCAAAGTGGTAAGTTTTGCAGTGTTTTAATTTTACTCTCTATATATGTAAATACGACTCAAATATTTTCCCACGTCAATGTTTTCAAAGATCAAAAACACCTTCGGTTGAGAAAATGATTGATCGCCTCACATTTGCTTACCTCTCCTTTGTGTCAATAAACGTCACATTTGTTAATCACCTACTCATTAAATATCGGTATGCCCCAGCTAACCTTTTTGTCACATAGTATCTCCGGTGATGTTATGGCACATACGCAAATGGAACAATTTTGTCTCGGATTTCTTGAGGTCAGATCAGCGGTCGCAGCTTGTGTGTGTACAGCAGCAGGTGGTTTTTAGTGTTTATTGTTTGCGAACGAACGATGAAAAATGAAGTAAGGAAATACCTTACAGAGGCGAGGAATTATTCTCTTGTGGGTAATGCCATAACTTATAGTTTCCTTAAGAAATTCGAGGCGGCTTTTGGGCAGCAAAAATAAAGCAAACAAACAAAGTGATAAATAATACTACATTTACGTGCTTTTGTTATAAACAGAAAAACGTTGGAGCGCGATTCAAGATCTCAAGTGTTTACTTGACAAATTAACAAATTATAGGTTTTATAGTTTTTGTACTGGCTAAATCTTGATTGTTTGTCGAATGGCATTGATGGTCTTACATGAATTTGAATTGCAGGTATTATTGTGGAGAGCCACAACTTTGTTCGTTTACAGAAAATAGTATTTATGGGTCGAATTCGTGCTCGAAGTCAAACCAAATATTTAGTTCTCGACAACAGAATGACTCGGTCTGGGTTTAAAGGTTAAACTGTAGGTTGTCTTCGGATTATGGAAAATAGTGCCATGGAAAGCATAGCCTCATTGATAGGCTCAGACCTTTTCCAAATTATTTTTCCTGTCGTAGATGTGTTTGGATAGTTTTTTTTTTTAAATTAAAACATCATCACTTCGGCTAAAGTCTGGTACAGGTTATTGATATTAATTATCGTATTGGGTACGTTCTTTCCTTCAAAAATAGCTATTTAATTATTTATTTAATATGAAGGCTACATCACAGCTGCCTCTGCCCTTATACTTTCTGTGTGAAACGTCAAACTTTGTCAACCATTTGTGAACGCAGGACGCGCATCAACAACAGTATACAGAAACTTTATCTATGTATTTCCATTGTGATTGTTAAATATACTTTAAAAAATCATCAAAAAACCGTTTTATTTTCCAAACGTTCAAAAAACAATTCTCTTCACTTCATGAGCTGGAAAACGATGTCTAAAATGAATATCTGCTCAATACTTGGGTATTGCTAATTAGGTTTGCAATAAACTGCTGCAGCCAATGGATCTAATCACACACACAGCTTGCCATGACAGCAACTGGTGATTTACATATGAACGCCTTCATTATCTAACCCTTAATTAATTACAGGTTTTCTTTAATCTATTGTTTTCTTTATGTGAAAATCTAAATGGCTTTAATATCATAAAAAAGAGTGTCGTATGTTTTTTTACATATACATTTTTAGTGTGGTTCGCTGATATTTAATTGTAACAATGAAATTTAAATTTATATAGCTTCTAATTAACCACTTATTGGCAATTGTGCAATAAATGATTTTCGTATCAGCCCTCTGAAATTCCATTCAAGTGGGAATAGTGAATTAAAAATGCATCGAGTGTAATTTTTGCATTGAATTATTTAATGGCATTTGATATTCATCCATAGGATAAGTGAAGCTAAGTGATTTAATTAATTTTCATTCAGTGTTTTAAATCAACTCACTTAATGGCGTTCAAGTGAGCAAAATTGGAGCATCTTATGAATGTGGGTTCGTTGTGCGTTCTAATTTTTGTGTGCACGCTGTTTAGCTGTTTAATAAGTCAAATATTTATAATCACTGGAGCGCAACAAAATTGAGCCTTAGTTTATGCTAACAAGTGATTATGGTCTGCAATAACGTGTCGTATGTACAATGTACATGACCAAAATTAAGTTCAAACAAACGCCAAACTGTTGTCCGGCAAAAATCGCAATGAAACCCCAAACTGATAAAACTGCTAGTCCATATCCATGGATGATTAAAGAGATTCGTTGTACACACATAAAACTGTCATTAAACATGTCACTTTTATGTTAATTATATACCCTGTCGCCAATTATTCACATTTAATCGCTATTCATTCGCGTTAATTGCGGTAGAATGCGGTTTTCAATTTTAAACAAAAACGTAGTTGCAATTAAAGGTTAACCGAGATCTTTATGCGGTAATATTTCATTTCCATTTTCCATTTAAAATTGTGAGGATTACAACAATCGATATAATCCGATAAGTCGACTTTGATGTACTCCATGTTTTACGGCAAGGTTAAGGGATTGCAATTAAAATTATTTCAACATACCTACCTAGGCCTACTACCACTTGTAACTTATTAGCGATGGATAATGTTTTATGCTTGGCTGGGCTTTTGCAGTGCAAGTATAATCCCCATTTTGAATGGGGGTTTTATGAAATCCCTTTGAGTAGGGATAGTGGAATACTTTGTATACAGGCGGCGTTTTAGCCCGTTCTGATTTAAGTAGTTGAATAAAGATTACGCTTTAAAATGAAGCTTTATTATGTAAATTTTATTCGACCCATCGCGGCACCGGCAGGATTCATTATTCAAGTTTGGAAAAACTTTATCACGTTCCCGTAAGCATTTTCTTTCGCTACGCGATTACAAGATATTTATTTGTGCGATTATCTTTTCTCTGTTGTTAAAGAAGTAGTTGCCCCGAAATTGATTTGATGCGCTATACACTTCCATTTGCGCAAAATCAGCATCAACAAATAAGTTTCCGAACGCTTAAATATTCTTTCGTGATTTTAAAAACGACTGTGGCCGAAAAATATATTGCTTTCATAAGGACTTTCTTAGTTTCCGCTTATGGACTGAATCTATGGCATAAATCAGGGCTTCACGCATTCAGGACCATAAATGTGAATTCATAGGTCAATTGACAGAGTACGACACCTACGGCGAGATTTTCCCTTACTGCGTACTCCGTACAGGTTAAGAACGAAGACACCTCGGCCATTTTGGACGACTAACTGACTATTTTGTAGCCAGGCAAATAAAGTTCATAGAATTCGCCTACTTTCTCACAATAATTATTTATACCTACTTCAAATTTACTAACTTTCTTTTCCATCTGACAGACCCCAGAGTAAAAGACTGGCCAATGATGTCCTCACCATTTCCCACACTAGCATTATGTGTACTTTACGCTTACTTTAGTAAATCCCTAGCACCAAAGTTAATGGAGAACAGAAAACCAATGGACCTGAGAAAAATTCTAGTGTATTACAATTTATTCCAGACGATATTTAGTGCATGGATATTTTATGAAGTAAGTTTCACATAAAAAAAATTAAACGTCTACTTGCTTACTTGTCTTATTCATTTTCAGTACTTACTAAGCGGATGGTGGGGTCACTATAGTTTTAAGTGTCAACCGGTAGACTTTTCAAATAACGCAATGGCATTGAGAGTAAGTATCCGACAACCTCAACGACTTTTCGTAGTTGCACTTTGAATTTGCTTTTATTTCTTTTAGTCTTTCGCATTCTCAGACTGCAAAAAAAATATCTACCTTATTTTTTTGTTTGTTGCTGTTTTTTGTTCTCCTCACTTATTTCTTGTTTATTGAATAGAAACAATTCTTAATTTGCTTTTTAGTATTTTTCTTGACGTACTGTGTCTTTTGTTTTGTTTTATTTATTGGTTCTCGTTTGATTATTGGATTTGTTTTGATTTGTTTCATTGTAGATGGCTCGCACCTGTTGGTGGTACTACATAGCTAAATTCACAGAATTCTTTGATACGATATTTTTCATTTTGCGCAAGAAAACGGAACATGTCTCAACATTGCATGTCATTCATCACGGTTGCATGCCATTTTCAGTTTGGATGGGCATGAAGTTTGCACCAGGTAATGTTTAGTTGATTTTCTGTTTATTTCTTCGATTTGTTTTCTTATAGAATTCTGTAAAAAGAAAATGTTTCATCATTTGATTGAGTTCGCAAAATCGTTTAAATATTACAATGGGTCGGCGGTAAAATTTATTGAAAAAAATAACATTGGCTGAGGAAAGTCACCACATGAATTTTAAACTTGGTCGCTGATTCACTGATATTACATAGTATGGCGATACTTGTGGAATGTACAGAGTGGAAGTGATTTTTAGAGATTTCATTTCCAACCGAGATAAAGAGATAAGTTCTGACAACGGTCATTGACAGAAATGCGGCGATGTGGTGAACGTCGAATGTTTGAATATTTACTTTAAAACGCGTAATTGAATTAAATTCTTTTTCATATTGGATATGATCATACAGTGTGGTTGGTTAAGGCTCGAGAATCTCCTGTGATGGCAACAGCTGATGCGATCGCGAAATATGGGAAAAAAAAACAAAATAAAGCAAAATATGGTTCCAGCTAAATACTGTCTTAAACATAAACATCTGTCCAGGTAACTGATGGTGTAAACACCTAAGGTAGTTAGTTGACAGGGTAAATATTCTGCAAAGGCAGGCGCTCTTCCATTGAAAGGGTCTTTTCCACCAGTTGCCCAACTTCACAGAACACAATTGTCAAGAAGAGACCAAAGAGTGGGTGATTGCTGCTTACACGTTTGGCTCTTTAAACGATGGACTAAAAGTGCTATTTGGTTTCACTTCATTGTGGGGAAAGACTCGATTTCAATAAATAAAATTTGGCTTACCTCTTAGGGCCGTTTGCTGATACGACTCATAGCGAATTAAGTGCCACATAAACTCTTATGTGACAGTTTATGCCCTAAAAAAAGTAGCCTATAAGTATTTAAGTAGAACTTAAATCGTTAAGAGTCGTATGAGCAAACGGCCCTTAAACATAGCTCCAATTATTCTTACTTAGTTCGCCTATATTTGGGGTGTATTACGTGCAGTTCTCGCGTCTTCTGCTCACGTACTCGCAGTTAAGATGATCAGAAGTCTCGTATTCTTATCGATTTCGACGTTGATGTAAAATCTCTGTACTGATACTATAAAAAAACTAATATATGAATAAAATTCCGCTTTGTACATTGGTAGACATCGCCACCATCTCACACCCTCCAAATATTCTATACAAAAAGTGTCGTCATCGCATTGCCAAGCCTTGGAGTTAGTATTACTCCAAGGAGGGTACATTTAAATTAAAGGTACGGAGGTATATGTTAAATCACATCACACGCTTGTGTTTTTAGGTCATAATTCGTCGTCGGTTGGAATAACATTAAAACTTTTGCATGACACCACACTTGGCGTGTCGGAAGGATATTTAAAGTGACCGAGCCGGATAGATAATTGGGTAGTTGAATTTAGACTTTATGATGAATATACTCTTAAACTTTACGGCTAAATCTATGAAACATAGAAGTTGATGAAAATTCAAAGTGTTGGTCACAAATGTTAGGAATTTATGACTAAAACTATGTAGTTATTGTTTCGAAATCTAATAGTGTCTTCTTGACACCGTATTTGGGAACAGGTACTATATTCACTAGAAGACAGAGACATTTTAAGTGTTTAAAGCGGTTAACATTCTTCATCAATATTCATGACTTTATGACATGCAACGGACCCATACGCAAGAGCGGGCTTTCCTCTATACTAAAAAAGGACAACGCCTAAAAAATACCTTACCCCTGCATCTGAACCAAATTTGTGGCCAACTCACGGACATAGGTCACCGTTCTACTGATGTTTACATCAACAATAAATTACACGGTATGGTTAGGTACACTTTTTATTCAAAAAAAAAAAAAAAAAAAAACAAAATAATGATCATGACCTTGCTCGGATAAAGAACTGCAACCCTCAGCATGTCGAATATGCACCACGTACTTGAATTATTCAGGTGTATTGCATGAACTCTGTGCCTTCCGCATTGTAAGTTGCATATAACGTTGACGTTGACATTGTGCACACACTCGCTTTAATTGTTTTTTTTCAGTAAAATTGCATTGTAATTGTGGGAATTCTTTAAAAATGTTTGTATTACTCAAATCGTGCAGTTAAGGCTGTCATACTAATTGTCTGTAATTGCCCCCAAACACTTAAGATGAAATTTTGTTGCTTACTTGGCAAACAATATGCAAATGCCATCGATGAGCCGATCAGAATAGAACTTTAGCAGTCATCCTTGAAACTTGCTAACACTTAAAATCAACAACAACAGAGCTGTGTGTCAATAAAATAGGGATTCTAAGCAGTAGGATAAATCTAGTAATTGTTTGCCAAGCAATACTATTCAGAAGAAAAAAAATCACATCGAGTTACTCAAACAAACTAGCTATGCACTTCCAGATATATAGCTACCGGATCTGTTTTTTGTTGTGGCTACTTTGTGTCAAGTTCAGTTGGGGAAAAAGGTGATCGCTTCTCGTTAAATTGTAATCACATGACTTCCAGCTACATGGCCGGACTGGCATGTTAAAATTGTGGTTTTCCAACTTATCCGTATGCGGAAGAGATGTACAGTTGGCTCAGTAAACTTGCCACTACTGTCTTCATTTTCGTAAAAGTTGCTTAACATGTCCCAGTATATGTTGTTTGGTTGCAGTTCGACGTGAAGACGTTGGAAAGTACTACTGCTCACTTGTGCATCATAGGTGGCACGACAGGTTGCGCAATTGCATTCATTCACAACAGTCTTCATTTTGTGCAATTAAAATTACATATTGACATTGATTGTTGTTTGTCAATTCGAAACTAGAACTGGCACACGGTGTAACTATTTTGATTCTACGAATGGGTAGACAACTGTTACCTCAACTTGAAGCGTTGACGTTCATTTTGCTAAGGAAGTTGGTGAAAATTGGGGCAAGCTGGACTTCGCTTATTTTACAACTAAGAGTAGACGTCTTTATAAAATGGGTTCACACACTGTCTACTACACAAGCTCAGGCGCAGCTTGGAAAGCAGATCCTAGATATTGAGCTTCTCCAGCTTTGCCTCAGTACCATACTAATAAAACCTTCAACTTCCAATGTCCGAATAAAAGTGAAGTGACTACGTGCAGGGGAATCGGTTCCAACCCAAAATGTTAAGTTCTACAACTTACGAGTAAGAGAGAAATTTCAGTTTTTTTTTACACTGGAAAGAGTTCTACGCAAAGTGCAATCGTACTATTTTTCTCCACCTTGACAACAGCCTATGATTCCAACAAGCTGGAATTAATTTAGTCCTTCTATAGTCTAGCCTTGCGTTTTGCCATTCTCATTTTAAAAAAACCGACTTCAATTGTTTTTTAATTTGAGCTGAGGACATATCCGTGGAAGTATGAAAATGATGCAAATTGTATAATCATTCCTTAATTTTGTTTTTATTTACAGCAATAACATCCTTTCTAAAAAAATGTTTCATCTATTTCCAGGCGGCCACAGTACATTCTTTGCCCTGCTGAACTCCTTTGTACATATTGTTATGTATTTCTATTACATGATCGCCGCCATGGGTCCAAAATATCAGAAATACATCTGGTGGAAGAAATACCTGACAACATTCCAAATGGTATAAGAAAACGTGTTACAAATTATCGCATTGCTTTTTCATTTCCCCATTTGCAGGTTCAATTTGTTGCGATATTCACACATCAATTCCAATTGCTGTTCAGAGAATGTGATTACCCCAAGGGATTCATTCTATGGATCGGACTACATGGCGTTATGTTCCTATTCTTGTTCTCGGACTTTTACAAAGCCAAATACACAAATGCTGGACGCAGAGCTAAGGCTGCCCTCAGACTGAACGGTACCACAAATGGCTCAGTGTCGAACGGCAGTGCGAAGCATAAAGTTGACGAAGACAGTAATAAGGGCGCTTGTATGGTAAGTTTGTATGATGCTAGTTGGCAATGAAATTCACCAACAATTGAGTTAAAATAACACGATCAATTGGCATTACCTCATGATTTGTGATGCTGTTTGGGCGACTCCTACCATCATTAGCGATTAGGTAACAAGATGGTACAAACATTGGTAGCCATTAGCACTTGGTTGTGAAAGCACATAGACTAAATGCAAATCATCCTCTATCTGCAGGCATAAATCAAAGTTCAATTGAATGTACACATGTGACACGTGCGCTAGGGACAATAACAACCATAAACACAACATCACAAACTCAATCTATGGACGTTTTTATGTGACCTCCACTCTTAACAGTTGTTCGGCAAGACCTTGACTCGGATTGTCCACACATAGAGAGAGAGAGGGGACATGATCTACAGTTGCTTGCAAAACATCGCGAATCCGAATCCAAGGTCGTGTGGAATTTTTGTTTGGCCGCCGACAAAACCTGACTTTGGATTCCTTGTAGCGCCGCACAACACTGGATATTTTCCAGTTTCCTCTGTAACTGCTGGGATGTATTTCAAGTTCACGATCGGTCAAAGTCATTTTATAACCAAAGGCGTACCCTGTTCAGATGTTGCGCTCTAACCACTATTTGATATGCGATGCGAATGAGAAAGTTTGTGGTGCGCGGGCTGGCTATGGCTACTTAGTTGTTTTTGTTGTTTTTGTCCGAGGCAGCGGCGGATTATAAAATGCGCGTTGGTTTGCAAAATATTAATGAGGAGGAATTTTAATAGTCCGATTGGAATTCGCTTGTGTTGCTGTGACTATTGATAGGTTTGGGCTGTGGAAGTGTGACAATTTTTGAATGAATTATGTTGAAATTGGTTCGCCTTTCATAACATTGGAATCTGAGTCTTGGGTCAGCTGTTGCTGTTTGGGGACAAGCGGCCTTCGAATATCTTTTACTCATTGACCGTAATATGGGATATACGTTGAACCGTAAGACTCGTCTGACTGTACCTGGGCATGTTGTGTTGGCTATGGTATTTCTGATTTAATCTTCACATTTAATAAGGTTGTTTGGTATTATAGCGCACTGCAGGATCTGAGAACGTTGTGCTATCTGATTCATGGGAATGCACGTTTCTGGGCCTGTACAAGTGCAACACAATTGCCTAAAGTGCGGAGCCGTTGTGGTTACCTTGAATTAATCTAGTTCTTGATGTTGATATCACTGCTATTTTGTTGCAGGTTATATTTTCAGAAGTTGGTGAAAGGATGTGCCAGAGTTTTTTGTAATTAAATCACAAACAAGTCCTTATATAGGTAGGCAAGATCGCTGCGCACGAAACGCAGATGCAGTTTGAAATGTTTTTTTTTATACCACCATGACGAGATGCCTTGAAAAGTCGGTGCTACATAAAAAGTTAAATGCTGAGGCAATAAGGAAGTTTAACGACTAGTTACAACTTTTAGTGAGAAACACATTTATGCGGATTACAGATAAGATAGCAAATTTTGTACAGATTCCGCAGCTGTAGCTATGAATACGTTTTTCTGTGGGTTGCTGCTTCTGTTTTTTTTTTAGCCTTTCAACCCTTAGGGCTGTTTCCCCATTTTTTCATTTGGCTTCCGTAAGTGTGAGAACAATCCACCGTTATTACACTGCCTAATCTCGACGTGAACTTGCTCTTGACTAGTTTCTACTCAGAGGTATAATGTGCTGCAAACAAATCGTAGATTTAAACAAGCCGAGAGTGTCCAGGTGTCAGCAAGCAAAAGCACGGATATTTATTCATTTGGCATTTGCTTACGCACTAAGTACATATTAAAACATGTCCCCGCGTTAAGAAACAAAGTTCATATATTAATTAGCTAGCAGGCGTCAGTTAGCATACACAAATATTACGTACGTGCTGCTTAACCAGTTGATAACTTTTACGCAGCCTTTATTAGTACGAGGGTTAAGTATCCATTCCATTTTACCCTTATCAATTAAATGCAGTAACTATTAAGTTTCCAAAACGAAAACTTCTCCAAAGGCTCGTTTCTCAATTAAATATTACAACACACGCTAACCATTCAATCGTAAAAATAATAATAAAATTCATTTCTCTTTCAGCCCGTGTTGAATGACGATGAAAGCAGCAGTACAAAAACGACGACTGCTGACAAATCCTCGACAAATGGTCATATTGGGAATGGATACAAAAATGGCTATGCCAATGGGCATGCCTACAAAAATGGTAACGGCGCTCTATCCTCGAATAGCAATATTATAGGCGACAGCAGTAGCTCTAGTCTGCATCATAGACAAGTCAAATAATAACTAAAAATACGTAGCTAGTTAACTAAGATAATTGTATTGGTAAACATTTACATTGTATTTAATAATAATTGCAAAACAAATCGTAATCATTAATGTAATAGTATATAAACAAACAAAAAATAAGCAAAAAGCAAGAAAGCATATAATAATTCTAATAACCATTGCGATCATTGTCGTTGTCACCCTAACTCTTGAAAGGTTTGTTATTATTTCGCATTTATTTTCTCTTAAATTCCTTATCTTTCATTTTGACACCTACGTTTTGTATTTTTCTATGCATATTGATATATTTTTCTACTGTTCTACAATCAAATATTTCCCGCCAAAATGTTATAAAACAAAAACGACAACTGTTTTAGATTTAAGTTGAATATATACATTTCTTTTTCTTTTCGGTTGTTTCTTAATTCGTATTGTAATTTCTATATTTTAGTAGACAAGGCAAAACGTTATTTTACAAAAAAAAAAAAAGAAAACAAAAATGCATTTTTGTTCATTTTGTATTTGTGTGTTGTTGTTTCGGATTTTTCCAAACCATTAAATGGTTATTATTAGAATATAAAACTGAACAATCAAAAGAAAGATTATTGCATTTCTTGTTTGACTTATAAAAAAAAATTTAAAAATGTTTTATTTTTTTGAAAGAGAATATCCCAACTAGTGTTTGTGTAAGTGCGAGAATCTTTTTTAACAGATTCGTTCCGGGCGGGTGGGCTTAGTATTCAGGGAATATACGATTTTTTTTTGTTTTCGTTGTTTAAAGTAAACTATTGTGAGGATTTCAACAATTGGAATGGATGACCATTTTTGATAATAATACTTATAAATAACTAATATCGAAAAGTTATTTCTTTTTACCTAATTAAGAACTATGTATCTTGGGGATAAACAAACAAATAAGAAGAATGAAATGATAAGTAAAGGAAGCAAATATATTTATATATAAACCTGTTTAAATTTATTTTGTTTTTTTTTATTTTATGTATAACTTGTTGTTTTTTATCTAAATCTATCGGGAGAGATCTATGACGTCACGAGGTGATTATTTAAATGGTCCTGTCAACTGGGCCTTCAAAAAGGTGAATGTTAGATTGGCTTGTCGTCTATTTGTGACACAGTTGATGCATTTATCCTTTAGATGTGTTGACCTATGTTTTCTATGGATTAAACATCCCAACTTAATGGAACAACGTTGTTTGCTCGCAGCTTAATGTTCTGCTTTTAAAGTCATAGGCAAATGGTTTGCGAAACGCTGTCACCAGGAAAGTTATAAATATTAACATTCGTCGAGTTAAGATCATTCAAAGAAAAAAAAAATAGCATGATGGAAAGAACCGACGCTTGTGGGGCTCCTGCATCTATGAAAAATTAAACGAATATTAAACGCAAACGAGGAGCCCATTCATAAAAGCAATATTGCGCAAAATGTGATAAGAGAGTTTACAAATGCATGATTTTGCGTTAATGCTGAGCAGAGAATTCATAAATGTAGTAGAATTTTATTTATTGTGCAATTTTGAGCGCAATCGTGCAGATGTAAGAATCGTACTGCATTTGCATAACCTGTCATTGCGCTGTTGATAATTTAATTTTTAATTTCTTTTTTTTGAAAACGGGTGAAAATCCTATTCATCATTAAAATTATTTATTTATGAAAATGACAGCGATCGACGTAAATACCATTTTTACGCAGTTCTTCGTTCACAAACATCTGATAGGTGCTTTGCAAGTGCATGCTTTGCATGAAACTATCAACTTCAATTTGCGCAGTGTTTCCTGGTTTGCAGTGCGTCTGCTTTGCACAGCTTGTATTTATGAATGGGCTCGAGGTGCCCGTTTGAAATGGAATTTACTCCAACTTGTACGAAATCGGAGAAATTCCATTCACGATATCCGTTCCTATACAACTTTCGGGAAAATTCTCCGATGACATATAGCGCACCTTGTCGCATTGTGTGGAACCGTGTTATACCACTTACTTTTGACAGCTACACGGTACATTCATTTCAAAACTATCCGACAACTTATTGCTGCGGAATATTTTAATGTGAGTTGAACGCGTTTATATGCTTCATTTATTTTGCTCCGAAACGGATACACGAACGCAATTTGAGTTCCGATCAGATTTTACTTCCGTATCGGAATTTTTTCCCGAACGGATATCTCGATAAGAGTGAATATAGATTAAAGCTATTGTTTTTGTAATCTTTTATAGGCCACGTAGATCTCTATGCCAGAATATGGCTATGGCTAATAGATTTAAAGAAATCCAAAGCTGGGGCCCTACTCTGTATATCGTTTCGAAAGTAACATTTTTCGAAATTGAACGTTTTGTAATCTCTTTTTCGAAGCCGAATGAAATGTACTACTATTCCGATTTAGAATTCCGAATGTATTACAGAGGACCAACTTAAAAACGGAACGGAAATAAATTTCGAATGGGATTGAATTTCGAAACGAAATAGAGAGTAGGTGGCAACAAAACATCGTAGAGATGCTTAATTTCAGCTTTGCTGGAAGAGCATAAGACTAATATGAAGAATAGTTGAAAATTGATAGTCACGAACACTAAACGTATACCAATATGAGTGACTTGAAACTAACGACCTGTATCTTTAACTGTCTGTTCATACATTTTTTCTGACAGGATATTTGAGTAATCCTAAAATTATATTAATGTTTGTATTTGCGAAGTACAGATCACTTATTTGTTTAAAGTTGCAACGTCAAGAAATAATAAATGTATAAGTCAACACCCTGTTGGAATTTGATAAGGTTTCGATATAGTTGAACACGTTAACTTGTGGGTACCGCACTGTCCGTTAAACATCAATAATTGTATGAAGTACGTCTGAATTCTTGTTAACGACTACGTAACGGTTAGTATGCAGAATATTAAGAAGAAACAATCGGTGTTTGCAAAACAACAATACGTTATGGTACGATTTTCTGCTAAATATATTTATTTGTTCATTGAATTGAAGCTGTGGTTTGGTACTTGGAGGTACTCAAATCAGACAGTATGTGAGAGATATTGCTTCCGTTTTGGTATTTCCAAAAAACGTTGATCTACCGATATAATAATTAATATATTTTAAAATTAACGGAAATTCAGTTGACTGATGATGGTATAAAACCAACAACTGGTATAAAACAATGTTGTATCGAGAAGTATGCAATGGATAGTATGTTCTGAGTAGGATACCTAAATCAATGTCAATAGTCTGTTATTTGACACATTTGCGAATGTTCAAGCAAAAGTATTCACCCCTGTCGAGGTATCCGTTCGGAAAAAATTCCGATACGAAAGTCAAATATAATCGGAACTCGAACTGCGTTCGAAGTTTCCGTTTCGGAACAAAATGAATGAAGCACACAAACGCGTTCATTTCACATTAAAATATTCCGCAGCAATAAGTTGTCGGAGAGCTTCGGAGAAAATGTACAGCGTAGCTGTCAAAACTAAGTCGTATAATGTGGTTTCCCGCAATGCGACAAGGTGCGTTACATGTTATCGGAGAAGAATTCCGAAAGTTGTATCGGAACGGATACCTCGATTGGAATTTCTCCGATTTCGTACAAATCGGAGAACATTCCGTTCCGAACGGATTTCCGATAGGGGTAATTATATATATTTTAAAAGAACAAAACAATTCAAAAATTATCAATAACACCAAAGGGCTGCTGAGAACATTTTCGCAGCAGCATCAGACCTACAAATATATATATATATTTTCGTTTCGCCATTTTAGTACCTACCTATTGTTGAATACATAATTTGATATAAATCAAATGATCAAAACGATTGCATACTTTTAGACGAACCCTAATTTAAACCAATTGTTTAATTGTTTTTTTTTATAGGTACCATATTATTTATACGACTTTTTTCTTGCAATTTGAGATTTAACATTGATTCTGGTGGATGGATTAAATTAAAATCGTCGACAACGAACACAAGTCAGTGAAGGTCAATTTCATACGTTTTTTATGTAGGTATCAAAATTACAGGTATTAACTTCGTAGTCAGTGACATTAAACTTCTCTTCTCCTTATAAATTTACCAAATTAGTTTTTTTTTGTTGGTCGAAAAACATTGTCTAATTGTTAATTAGAGTAGTTGATTTTATCATGAATTAATGTTTCAATTGCACTGGGTTCAGTAATGTGTCTGACGAAAGAAAAGTGACGTTGTCAATCAATCTAGTATTTGCGTTAAGGATACATCTTTTACCGGGCCAATCTAATCGATTTAAGATTACTCGTTTTTTGAATGTGCCCAAATACAAATTCCATTCAAACTAAAGTCAAAACCACACGCTATTATGCTTTTAACACAAATGAAACAACAAAGTTCTATTAGCCAAAATTGGCTAAAAGACATATTTCTTATAGAGGTCGTTTATTGACCAAACATTAAAAAGATTCGTGGGTGTGGTGATTGGAAACGCATTTAACAACAAAATTATAAAACGCGCAGTTCTTGTCTGATAGAAAAACTCAAATGAGATCAGCATGACATCTGCTCATACAAAATATGGATTGTACAACATTTGCCAGTTAAATTTAAAACGAATATAATCTAGCGGAAGTGTTTAACGTGCAGAAACGAGATAAATATGCAAAAAGTGTGTTTCTTTGTAAGGAGCGAACCTGATATGTCAACACGCTTATTAACTAAACTTAAACGCCCTTGGCAACACCGCTTTCGTCGTTTAAGTCGAATCTTGAAGTTTTGACTAAACTTAAAGTCGAAACAGCTTTACATAATTTAATTGCTGAAGAACTTGAAACCTAATAATTTAATGTAACACCTAACCTATTTCATGCGTTTTAATAAATTTGAAAACATTTTGTCTAAAATCGAGTATTATTTACACTTCAATAGGTCTGTTATAATAATAAAATGATCTTTACCTACAGGAGAAGCCTAGGTAAACTATTCCTTGGTTAAGTTTAGTTAAGTAAGTGTTCTCTCATCGTAAGTTCACGGATATGACAACGAAAATGAGTGAATGAACAATTTCATCAAACAACTTCAGTGTAGCCCCAGTGATGCCAATTTGTTTCTATAAATTCGCACCTAATATTAACTGTCAATAATACGCTCTCTCATCATAATATTCATCAATTAGAATTACTTTTTACATACCATGTAGTTGTTTTAACGACAGTTGCAATAAAACTTATTCGGGGATTTTTTTTTCAATGTGTATCTTATAGCTTAAATCATGGAAATCTGACACAATCTATAATAATCCACTAAACACTAGTTCTAAAAGTTATACAACGTCGAAAGGGGTAAACAGTAAACACCATAACCATTTAGTCTGCGCATCAGTGAAAAGAAAACATTACATGACTTTCAATGTTTACGGAGCTGAAAAATTATGTAAAGGCCCGATGAATGTCAAATAATGCGCGCATTCTCTTAAGAACGTTTAGATGATGTAAGGCTACGAGTACATTACAAACACTGGTTTTGGCAAATAAAGCTGCGCAATGAATGAGTTGACAGTTTTTATTTGTGCGACCACAAATTTTGTTGTACTAATGATGTTTTAGATTCGAAATAAAATTTAATAATGCCCGGTGTAACCACGTCTACGAGCAGAACGAGCCCCTTGACTATTAAACCACTAAATGACTAACTTGGGCGTTTCGAAAATGACAGTTTCAATCATCAGCGGTTATAATGCATCTGTATACTGAAACTGTACGGATCCAATAGGCACTTAGGCAACTACGACGTAAAGTATCTATGGGTGTTAGAAAAAGTACACAAGACAAGTTTAATTAAAGGCTATTATACAATAATTACTGGCGGCAGGTATGAACGATTTGTGTAGCTTACGAAATGCGAGATTAATGCATGAATGCATGCCTAGTATATCATTCTCTTCGAACAGGAATGTTGGCCATGTCAGTGAGCAGTGAAAGACACGCGTTTCTGAATTATGACGTCCCGTGGGTTAAGTTTTTAATTGGATATGGTCTAATGTGCGAACACGTAACGATTACAAATTCTTGAAATATATGGTAGAGCTCAGGATGTGATGCGTTCTATGGTAACCAGCTATCTCTTGCATTAATTCGATATGAGTTTTGTAAATTTTTAGATTTGTCTTTTGAACATTCACAATGTAAGCGGGTACTTATTGCTCGTTAGGAATTCAATCTTTCTTTCAGGGCCGCCGAATTATTACATTTAAAGGACATAACCGAGCTTACATGTACATACTTTTGGAAACGTTCTGTGTTTTGGAAAATGGTCCGAAAACGTATGGTTGCAAAACAAAAGTAACGAAGGAACTTCTTGGGGTAAACAATTCTGAAAGTCTCTTATCCCGTTTAGTGAGAGTCACTACCGGAGGAAGCGCATTGCAATCATTACTTACAGAATTTGCAAGAATTCAAAAATCATCGATCCTACTCATCAGATTGCGTAGAACAACAAATTTTATGACAGGAGTACAATTTAAACCACAAGTCTGCAAGAAAATTCACTGCGGTGTGTATATCAGGTTTTAAAAAAATTAAAAGTTTGAAAGAATTACGAACATCAAACGTGTTATAATCATCAGTCCTCACCTACAAAATGTGATCGGTCTTTCAAAATTCGACCCTGGCAGTGTGATTCTACCCGGACGAAAGCTGTATTGCTTGGCCTCTTGCAATGTCAGAAGAAATATTACACTCCCTCTTTACTTAAGGACTTTTTCATAATATACTATACTTCATGTATAAGAATAGCATTAACCCACTCGATTCTTAATTTCCTGGTAGATTCTTAGCTGCAGTTTACAATCCTGGTTAACCAAAAACCTCGACTTGTAACAACCTCGAAGTGTCTGTTTGCTAGATACGCTGGGCTGCACATGGTTTCAAACTTTTCAATACCAAAGGGCCTGCAAACAAACTAGAACCCTATTTCGGCACTATAGCGCACTCGTCGGGCAAAGATTTGAATCTTTTCGAAGGTTCGCTAGTTCCTAACTGAGCTCATAGATTTGTCAATTGTGGAACTCCTTGCTGCGGATTGTAGACTACGAATAAATATTGCATGGTGATAAAAATGCGGATGACAGAATCAGTTTCCTCTTCAATAGGTGAAATTAAATCCCCAATTGAGACTAAATAGTTTACCCTTCTAGTGTTCAGTGACATAAAGCTGTGACCATCGGATGGTCCTTGATTTGTAAATAAAATTCTGTGAACAATTGCGTCTCGAAAAAAAACAAGAAATCCTCCGCCAATAACATTGTTAACTTTATTAAGATTGTTGAAAAGCTGCTCTATAAATATTTGTGGTCCTTGTTGTACCTTCAAGGTCGACGTGGCTTTTTATGGCCTAGGCTAAAGAGTGATATTTTTTTTTTACAAAAAAAAAAGTGCCGAGGAACTTAACTACTAGTGCACGCCTTTGTGATCAACTTTGATCAGTCCAATTGAAAAAAAAGGAAATTTATCAACTTCTCTTAGTGGTCCAAAGTATACGAACAAAAGATGGGAACAGCATCACAAGAAATGGTGGAATTTTCCTATCTGAGAATGGGAAACCACTTTTTTTAATTCGATTTTATGAATATATAATACGCGTCCCATCCTCCTTGAGCTGTGTTATTCAGCTCTTGCTATTTTGAAGGTCTTTAAATCGAGGACGCTGATGCACCATCATCACATAATGGAACAAGGTCACGTGGTAGCAGTTTTCGTTCTCTAAAATCTTCCGCTTGGTTAAGTTTATTCATACATTTTAATCATGCCCAATGCATCCGCATTGCATTTCCTAGAAGGTGATTCCATTATTGCTTTGTAGTAGCAGTCGTGACCTTCAGTTTATTCAACAGTGCAATATTCCATCTATGTATATCTGTATGAACGTAGAAACCTGTAAGAAGTCCCACAGCCCTCAGGGCAATGTCCTTCATTCTGCTTGTGAGGGTCATCAGTGGTGATCTTTTATTTCTTATACTCGCGGCAGTCGGTACTGAAGGCGCGCGGATGCTTTTTATCAAAGTTATGGCATGACTTGCATGTACATATTATAGTATACCCAATCAGGTGATAAATGGTAATGATGTTTGCCAATTTAATTGAATTTCAAACAAATATATTGTCAGTACAGCACTTAGGGCTTAAAGAGCAATTCTAAAAGTTAGCCTGTAGTAAACCAGGTGCAAGTGCACATGGCACAAATGCGTCAGTTGGGTAAACATTCTGGCCGGTGTGTATTTCAAAAGCTATCACAGCTCTCAATGAAGATGTCATTTCCGATGGTCAGTGTATGCACACTGAATCAGCTTCAAAATATCGGGTTTACGTTTTAGTTAACAGTTATGAGATGTTTTTAGTTCGCACTATTTGTTTCCAATTAACTCTTAAGATTATAGGAATTGAAGGACAGCTATGACGTCATCTATGCATCATAATTTAAGGCCTTACACAATACTTTTTGAGCTGAATATTTTACTACTGTCGGCCATTCACGCGACTTTCCAATGAGTAAGTTTATTGAACCGCTGTTAATAGAGCTCAACGCCAGAGTGCGCAAGGAAAGTTTGCTGTGTGCAGCTCGTAGAGATTGGAGAAGCATTCGACAACAGCCCAGCCTTTTGTAAAATTTTGTCTGCCCTCACATCGAATAGACACACTAATAGATATTGGAGATTCTTAAACGGAAGAAAATTTTGAGCTTCTGTAGGCGACCTCGTCAAAAATATAAGTAATTACTCTAACTGAGTGTATTTCAAAAGTGCTAACACAGTTCGGGGATGGTGCTGCCAGAAAGCTTTCTCCATCAACCCACCTAAGATGGCGTGACGCGTGATAGTTTTATAATCAGCACTACGATGCCGTTAGCCTCGATCTCTTCTTGGGCTCCCAGCTTTTATTTGTAAGTCAAGTTGATGGGTTTGGTGATTTTGAAAACATTTAGAGGCTAAAAACTTCTGAGTTGACATACACTCTTTGGCAATACCATCAGAAACAGTGGACAGTGGTTACAGTTTTTCACATTTAAGCCCTGTCCTAAGCTGATGTCTACCCTAGCGATGGTCTGATTGGATATGCTGCAATCTAAAGCAGACAAACAACTATATTTTCGAAAAGACCTTTGCAATATAACCTCCTGCGCGAACACCTTTCTAAGTTAAAAAATGTATGCTACCTCATGTTTTGCAGAGACAGAGGTATCGGTGGCAATGAGCGAAAAGCCAAATCTTATACATTTAGGTGCCGCTGTCAAATTTTCACGGAGAAAACAAGCCAAGAGTTTGCAATTTAAACTATAATATATTGCTTTTTAATTCTTTTCAAAATGGAAACAAAATAAATTATACCTATGTCACAAATGTTCGCTTTCGTTTATTTAAAATGCGAAAATAATTTTCGTTTCGTGTTTTGCAGAATCCCACTTCGGTACGGCAGTGTGCCAAATGATGATGGATTATTATATGAAAATGTGAAGTTACTGCTTGCTAATGGTAAATAAAATTTTGCAATGAGATTTTGCAAGTACACTCGGGGAAAAAACAAGATAAAATCAAGATAATCAGTGTCAGATCAAGCCTATCCGTTGACGAAAGCCTGTTAAGCTCAGAAATTCTAAATCCAAGTGCAAAAGAAATTATGTTAAGCTCGGAAAAAATCTGACTTTGAGTATGTTTTTTTTTATTAACCTCTAATTCTTATTTTAAGATTGTTCTATAACAGTATTAAGAACGTGTAAGCTTAAATTAAGCCCAAAGTTATTTCATTCGAAGAATGCTACAACTTGATTTTGGATCATTGTAAACTTTAAATAAGCTTATTTATTCTTAAACATATCGCAATGAGAGTGTGTGAGCTCAAATTAATCTCAAAATCACCTTAGTGTTAACCTATTTATCAGCAGTAAAAATATTGCTCCGTAAAGCCCAAAATAATTACTCTTGAAATAAACTTTCAAAAATTTAAATAAGAATAAGTTGTCGTTATATTAATTTTTTTGGAATGCTTCAAGAATGTTGTATCAAAATTTAAGATTACACAATTTTATTTGTCAACTCCGTCAGATTCCTCTTTAAGAAAATAAAACAAATTATTTTTTTTTTTTTAAATATATTTTTTTATTGAAGAAAATTATTTAATTATTCGAGAAGATTCTTCAGTTGTTTTCCATCGTCATCTTCATCGGCGGCAACTTGTTGCAATGGATTATTATTGCAAGACATGAGAATTAAATTTTCTTCCGCACTGTCCAGCAAATACTTATAAGTCAAAGCACTTGCACTTTTTTTTCAATTTTTCACTCTTTTATTTTGTTAATACACTTAATTACGAAAACACGTGATCAATCGGAATGAATGAACTTTCTTTATCCATCATGCAAGTTTTACATTGTGGGGCTTGGTTGGAGAATACAATTCTTGTATCGATCTCAGTTTGACATTGATCATGATCGTTTAGATCTGAATTGGTATGTACATTAATCCATCATGTAATTTTAAGATTATGTCGGCTTGATTGGTGTGCACAACAATCATGCGGATGATATGGCTCAGATTTAAGGATTATTTCGGCTTAATGGAAGGGTATAATTCTTATTCGATCCTGTATTTGAGTGCAAAAAACATAATTCAGGTGACATGGTTTAGATTTTAATATTGCATAGGCTTGATTTAAAATTAAAAAGCTTGATTCTAGATTTTTGCTATTGTTTTAGGAATCATTCGACATATTTTGAGATTGAGTATGTTAGAATGAAGAACATTAAGAATAAGCCTGATCGGACTAGAATTTAGCTTGCAATATTTTTATGAGTGCAATATTTGAACATTTTTGCAAAACTTGGCAGCAGTTTCTTAAATCCTTTCAAATTCCGTTAGGATGTAATTTTGTTTTACTTTTATATACTGATCTAATTCAAAAATAATAATTTTGTTAGATCATAACCAACTCCCGGTTAACATTTTTTAACATAGCTTTTAAATAAATTTTCTGCACCATTTGATCAAAAATAAAATTTTACGTAACAACCTCTGTCATCTTACGTTTACAGCCTAACTTCAAAGTACATGTAAAAATACAACGTCGTTGGGAAAAACCGGCTTATTTGATTAAAATAAATGCCTAAAATCAAGCAAATTGTGCCTTTCTCAGCTGCAGTTATGTCTAAAATACTCAGTGCATTATCTATAAACGTCTAAAAAAAATCCTTAGCTAATTGCATTATCTATGAACATCTAAAAAAAATTCTTAGCTAATTGTTTGAGACTATGACCTAGACTGCTGCGTTTGTGTTGTTCCTCTATCTGACACTTTTACTACAATCGACACATTCCACGCTCGATCAAAGTCCAACAAATTATACACCAGCATGGAGAGTGTTTACCCCTCTTTAAGTGCAGACTGTATAGTACAAAATTAATTCTACTACTAACCGGCTAGTACTGTACTCATGCGGCTTACGAATTTCTTCTTCTACTCGTGTATATCACCCCCGATTACCTGCAGCGCTTCAAACACAAAGCATAACATTTGACAAACAATAATGCTCCAAGTTTGCCTCCACAATTGAGTGGCTGCCAGACAACTCAATAGAACTGTCCAAACATCATCACTAACAACGAGTATTACCTGTCCAGTATAACGCCAAGCAAAATTCTCACTCGGTTCTTTATTTCCGTGATATCTGTGCAAACAACAACAGCAACACCACATGGCTTACAGGGTTACAGCGGAAAACAAACCCACCTAGCTGCATGCACTTGTCATAGAATATAGCCACAACACTTCTGGCTGAGTTAATTGGCATACAGCTTACACCCCACTGCAGTCTGTGCTCAGTGCGCAGCCCTCTAGACTGAGCTTCGACTTCGAGACAGGATCCCAGACGCAAGCTGTTGCAATTGTCCGTCAACCAGCCAGCCGTCCAGACTGATTGCGATTTTTTCCCCAATCGCTCACTGCATTGCGCGCCAAGCGATTAAAATAAAAAGTTATCGTAAACAATAAAAACAGTTTGATCGTGCAATTCGTGCCTTAAAAATCGATCTACCGTCTGAATTTAATTCAAAGATACATTTTTTAAGTTTTATTGTGTTGTGTTTTTCGTTTTTTTGTCATTTCTTTTATTTTTTGTGTTGACATCGCAAGTGATTCTCGAAATATAAAATAAATAAAGTGCTGTCAAGTGTATTGATCTGCTAGAGTTTTTTTGTTTCTTAACGTCACGGGGATAGATCTGTACGTAGCTGTTAACTTGTGAATTTTCGTGAACAGAAAAAAAAATACAACTACTGTAAAAGGGCATTAATTCAGGTAAGTGCATTTGCAGTCTGTGTGAATGTCAAATACCACAATTTGTTGTTCCAAGTTCAATTGCAAGTTAAATGTTAAAACAAATACTTTTGGTGAAGAATGTTGATTTTAAAAGACGCCAGTTTTTTAGACAGAACTTCCTTTTACGTATGGTGATATTGTTTTCATGGCCGTTATGACATTAAATGCGCCCAAACAAAACAGAAATGTTTATACACATTTGCTTTTAAATGACAGTTCGCCAGTTCAAAGCAAAAGAAAGCTTTGACGAAAAGAAACTAAATTGAATTTAATCGTTAAAACCAATTAAATTAATGTTTTAGGTCTGTTATTTTGGCATTTACATTCTACTATAAGTTGAACTGCCAGCTCTCAGTCAGTCCTGTTTAATTAACGTATTGCTGTCGACCTCCATATATGGCAACAATATTCGAGACTTGGTCTAGTCGAGTTTTATATACAAGGCGGGGTTGTTTCAGACTCTACGTTTTAAATAGCTACTCAACATTGGGGACGTTGATCTTGCGAAATTGAATATGTGGTCCTTTGCTCTTATTTCGGTTCCAAAGTGGCTACTGGTACAGGGGCGGATATCTTCAATGAATTTATGGATCTGTCACTATCGTTTAGAAACAGTGATTTCAGCGTCTTTTAGGGAAAGAATGCTGCCTTAACATATGCTGCGAACGACTTGAAGAGACTCTAGAAGTAATCTGAAAGCGGCCTTAAAAGCCTTGAAAGGAGTTCTTAGTTCAAGGTCCCTATTGAAATACAAAACAATTTCACTGACTTGAGAAACGTCTTCATGAATTGCAAAGGTTTAAATTCAATGACAATTAACTGTAATAATTCTCACTAAATAATAAGTATGTTGCATGAATATACATAGCTATACGTTAACGGATTCTTTTCTATTGTGCATAGATATTGAAATCAGTAACTCTTTGTTGAACAAATACCAGTGATTAGAAGAATTCTGTGTTTTATTAATTTAAATTTACTCATTTGAGACAAGACAATTCATTCGGAAATTCGCCTTTCATTGGGCCAATATTTCATAGAAATTTGTTTGGGAATAACGTTATAATCGGTACGACAAAGTCAACGTGTAGCATATAAAATAATGATCAGATCGAATAAAGATTCTGCAAACGTATAAAAGAAATCCAGATTGAGATTTTCACTTTCAATCAATAGAAGTAGGAGAAGAAAAGAAGAAAAAGATCAAATACCAGAAAATAAAAGTAGGAAAAACAATACAGATCAAAATTTACAAAAATAATGATAAATATCCATGAGCACACTAGCGCAGATAAAAAGTGACCTTTTTTTGTTTTTTTCAAATGGACTTTCATCGAAAGAAAATTAATAAAAACTTCTAGGAAATTGGTTAGGTGCCTGATATAATTGCCAAAATTCGACTTAAGTCACACCAAGGTTTAGTGTAAGTGTAATAGCGCTTTTGGGAAATTTGAAATTTTTAGCAAATTTGGTCCCGACTTTGATCACGCGGCCATCTTTGAAAATCATTCACAATAAGAACAAATGAAAGTTTTCTAGAAATAGATTTTGTTTCAAAATTTGGGAGGCAACTTTGATCACGCGGCTATCTATAAACAATAATTCACAATAAGAACAAATGAAAGTTTTCTAGAAATGGATTCTGTTTCAAAATTTTGGAGGGAAAACGGAGTAGGTTTGTGTGTCGTTAGCTGGCGTTGCTTTATGCGCAAATAATATAATCTCCAACAAAAATTACATGCCTGAAGCTACTATTACACATGACACTTTTCATGTCAAATTTTGGCATGTCGACGCCATTGTGACGAAATTTCTCTTAAATATTTCACTACGTGTAGTCTATCAAGTGTCTGGTCAGCCCACTCTCACGAAAGACACATAAGTGACAGCCGAATGGCCGAATTTTTGTGACGACAGCATATACAAATTTGCCACGAAAAATAAAAAAATAAAAATAAACGTGTAATCGTAGCTTTAGGTTTGATTCCTTCAAGAAATTTGCTCATTAGCTGTGTCAGTTTAGTAGTTTACCACTTACCTACATAAAGAAGGGTTCCACTATTACTCTCGACTAGACTCATTATGTTTCTATATTTTCCATTCAAGGCTTTGTAAATGATATGCTAGGTAAGCCATTGTATATCCCAATCGAACAATTTATTTTTAACATTGACCGCTTTGGTGCCCACGATCATCCTCTTGTCTCTATCCCAGCGTATGACATCTGAAACTGCAAGGCCGGCAGTGCTTGTAGATATGTAGATCACCATCAACCATTTTAAATCAGTCTTTCCATCTCGACAGCAATTTTAATTGGCTTTATCAAAGCAGCTATATCACAGCGTGCAGTTGCTGCTGTGTGATCCTCGTGTGTATTATGGCGAAAACCTTTACGACACACGTTTTGTTTATTTTTGTGCTTATGAAGTAAACTTCGCACACGAGCTAGCATTTCCACAGATACCCAGCGCCGGTCTGTCCGATCTATCCAACGATGCTTCAACGAATCGTGTTCCGACCACGGCGTCGTCGGTTAGTAGTACCAAGATGCAGTGGCAAACCTTGCACTTGACTTGCTCGGTAGGTTATATACCTACTCTTACTTTTCTTGACTTGACCTTCTTGCAGTCTCGTTTCGTTTCGCCGTTGCATTCATGATCAGCTACTGGTGGACGACCAAGCTGCACACGACCTTGTAGCGGCGCGTATTGTAATAAAGGCGTGCTTCATCCTTTGCCTTCTTCGTTGTTGGTCACCCCAACTGACACTGACAGTGACACTGAAACACAAAAAGTCTTCCAAATCGATTTCATTTTCCTCAGCCCACTGGAGGAGTAGTCTTCAGGTGTCACCTGTCACCGTAAAGTCATATTCTTGCGTTCATACAACCCTGCTTACGGGTATCAACTGGGTCAGGTACACCTTAAGGTTAGATAACAACTTCTGCATGCCGGTAGTATAATAATATTGAAATTAAACAATCACTGACCCCGTTCCCAATTGTTGTTGTGTATACAGTGATCTCTTTCCTTCCCATATGTCTTGTGTCTAATTTCACGGGTATACAATGACTGCCCAGAAAAATGGTGGCGCAAAAATTTGCATTTGTTAGCGAGTACCGCACGACCATTTAGTTTCGATGGCACCTAGTTGTTGTTTTGGTGGGCAGCATATTCATTTTTCTCTTTCATTACCAAATGGTACTCATTTAAGGTGATCACACGCCAGTTGGACATTGGTAAACATGAATTAGTAAACGGTTTTGTGTTTTTCTTCTGTTAGCCTTTGTCTCTGACTGGCTGTGGGTGAGTAGTGCTGTTTGCGTTGGGCCGAGTGGTGGTTCATAATGAAATTGAGAAATACCGATCTGTGTTACATAAATCGGATATTTGTAATATTATATTTGTTTTGGGGGTTACATGATGTACAGGTACACATTCGAAGTAATAATCATAGTGTGCACGATTTGATGGGTTTTTTTTGTTTTCGTTATATTTTTCCTTTTGTGTCCGTCGAAGTTTGTAAGAAACTTCATCTAATGATCGGACTTTTTTGAGAAACGTGTTATCATGGGATGTGAAGTTTTTTTTTTTTCTTAAGTTCGTAAGTGACTAAGGTATCCCTTTCGAAATAATTACGAGCAATTGAGATAAGCTGTCTGATTGATATTTTATAGTTGGGGTATGAAGTGGGCTGCAATAGGCATATTGCGGTCCAACTATTGACACAATCCCCAGTCAACCGTAAGGCTTGTATTGGGTCTCAGATTCAGTGTCATTCCAGTCGCTAATTTATAGAAATTCTCGTCCAAAATCGGTGTTCGTTTAAGAAGGGCTAATTCCTCAACTGCTACTCATGATAGCTTGATCAGTTTTGCCAAGATCCCGAACGCACAATCACAAAGAAGCTTTGAAGTCGATACTAAGAGTCCCGACTTGGCTTTCCCAAAATTTGCATCTGGGTGGTAGGTATACCTTGCCTCTGATTAACTGCATTACTTAATCTTCTCCATAACAAGAATTTTACCTGATCAACCCTTACCTTATAAAGAATTGTGGTGTGGTGGTGGTGTGAAACGAAAAAATCATTCGAAGGAGAGAACGCAGTATTCTACGTCTTTTCTGTGACGACGAAAGCGTTTTTTACTGGGACTGCACCATAATAGGCGCGATTTATTGAGTATCGATTGGAGCAAAGTACATAAAGTAGGCGCATGTGTAATAAAACTACTCCAGTCCACTTTGTTACGCTACGATATTGGTGTGCGATGCAATTCCCCCACGCACTGTAATTAGGCGTTTTTGTTTTTAGTTCAGAGCTGAGCACTGAACTGAGCTCGAGCGTGTTCAGATCGTTGTGATGTATTTATGAAACACACTTAAGCACACAGCTGTCATTTGTATTAAAGTATATGTATAAATTGATTATTTAGTAATGATTATTTATGAAATTGGTTAACCTTTAGTTCCAGAACAACAAGTTTGTCCGCCATTTTAACTATCCTGTTATTTTTTGTGTCAAATGTGACTGTATGTGTGTAATCAGCTTTTCACGCAGTCTGATAAGTCAATTTATTCTGAGCTCATAAGGCGTTTTTCTTTTTTAGTTCAGAGCTGAGCTCTGAACCGAGCTCGAGCATTATGAACGCTCTCTGAACCGAGAGTACTCAGATCGTTCTGATGTAATTATGGAACACACTTGAGAACATAGCCGTTATTTGTAATAAATATATGTATAAATTGCCTATTTATTAAATTGGTTAACCTTCAGTTCCAGAACAACAAGATTCGTCCGCCATTTCAACTATTCTGTTTTTTTTTTTCTGTCAAATGTGACTGTTAAATGTGTAATCAGCTTTTCACTCAGCCTCAATTTATTTTGAGCTCATAGAGCGCGCTCTGATCATGCTCTGAACGAAAAAAGAAACACAAATTCTGAGCTAAAAAGAAACACGAACTTTTTGTAAAACAGTTCAAGGTCTGCTCTGAACTACAAAAAGAAAAACGCCTATTGTTGGCGGGGAAGTATCTAATTAAAACACGAACTTTTTGTAAAACAGTTCAAGGTCTGCTCTGAACTACAAAAAGAAAAACGCCTATTGTTGGCGGGGAAGTATCTAATTAAAACACGATTCGGGTTGCACTAAATGTTTAAAAGAAGTATTTTTTGTATATCTGACAAAAATAGTAATATATATATATCCGAGCAAAATTAAACGTTTTACGTTTGTTAGCAATAATACACAATTGAAAAAAAAGTGTATTATTGTTGTGTGTCTAGACTTTTATCGATTCATCGATATATTAAAACATGCTCCTCGACAGCAGTTTATTAGTTATGATCTTTGGTATTTTTAAAAAGGCTTAAGATCAGCTTCACTCTACTTCACATTGTTGCAATCGATGCTCAACAAGACACACAGTTTGGTTACTATGATTCAAATGTTTCCTTTTGTAGACCAATTTTCACAATTTCGTTATGATATTGGAAAAAGAATCGTATTAGTTTTAAGCCCTAATTATTACTTTTAAGTAGTTTTAAGTTAGATTAAATCACTGTAGCTTGTAATAAGACAAATAAATGGGGGTTTTACCCCTACAAAAATTAAATTAAAAATTAAAAATCATAGTCTAACGGCACTGATAACAATGGCACTGTTTCCGCCTCAGAGGTTTTAATGTATTTATGCGACCCTCAAAAACAAGAAACAACGCAACAGATATTAAAATTCATGAAGATTTCATTCACTTCACTCATCTGAAATGAAGTCATTTAGTTGGCAGAGAATGGCTTACCAAAAATTTACAAGATCAAGGTAGAGGTAGATATAGGTAGAGTATTCCATTGCAAATCGACCGGTTCGAGCCCGGGTGTCTGTTCCCTTGATATATTTTTTATTTACGTTTTAATTATGTACTAGCTGACCCAACGGACTTCGTCCTGTCCAATATTTGGTGAAAATAGAAAAATGAAGTCATTTGAAAGCATCCGTTATATTTCTGAGTTTTCGATAGAAATGACGTGATTCAGGTGTTTAACCAAGAAGTAAAGAATGCAATGGCTCTGGTGGCAAGGGCAACGGTGGTAATTTAACCAGGCGTTTCTCCAGCGAACTTCAATGCACACAACCACCATTGGACCAATTTGAACGGAAGGATGCGAGTTGTAGTCAACTGTGCAATCTTAATCAAACGCTACTCGATTCAAATCAACACTTGAAGCACTTCTTCATACGCATTGATTTCGATTTTCACGTTGTTGAGTTCTTTGATTTGCTCGACGATTTCTCATTGTTAACTGAGCCGTTTCATTTGCCGCCTGTCTTTGTTCTTGTGTTTGTGATGCACGAATTCGGGCCATACTAACACGGCGCTGTTCTCGTGCGATTTCTTGTTCATCCGTATTCAATTGATTGGCGATATTCCGATCTCTACTTGCATTACGGGTTCGATGCGAAAGATGAGGCTCGCGGCATTGTAAATAACACTGAGAAAAGAATGTCACAAAAGCATTTAAGGAATTATCGATACATATATGTGTACAAATGTCATAACCTCACAAAATAGCCATCGATGCAAACTTGTGCTCAAATGTCATACTTACCTCACAAAATAAATATCAGGCGTGTTTTTTTGAGCTTCGTTCTCAGCAAAGCAAAGTAAAGTAGGATTATCAGCACGCAATTACAACAACTACGCTCTACTTGACACTTCGAGACTCGCAGTAGTTATTGTAATTTGTGTGCTGAAAATCTTACTTTACTCTGCTTTGCTGAGAACGAAGCTCAAAAAACACGCCTATGTTCGTTGGCAACTTACCGTTTGAAAATAGAAAGCTGATAAAAATTTTAAAAAATGCTGATAAATCGCAACGCACGTCTGCACAGCACAATGGTATGCGATGGAAAGACAAATGAATCAGCTGTCAAAAGTTGATGCACACAAGACACAACGCCATATACTGGAACCAGCATTTGAAATCATGTTTGTTTTTAATGTGTGACAAAAACAAAATGCTACAAAAACAATTGTCGCACAAATTTAGTGCAAAAACAATTGTCGGGAAAAATTGTCACAACGTAACGTAAACATAAACGTCATCTATCATGAAGATGGCATCGTAAAATCGCTCCACACAAATTGTATTTTCTTCATAATTTTTTTTGTCGGGGATTTTTCGGGAATATTCTTGGGTATTCTTCTTGGTTGGCCGGATACCACTCCGAATTTGTGCGAATGATCGAAATCGGTCCAGGCGTTCTTGAGTTATAAGCGTAGTAACTAAAGTTCCTCTCTTTTATATCTATTATTTATTATAGATTTCCAAAATAAAATCTATGAATACTTTAGCCGCATGCGGGTGCTGACTAACAGCCGTATTATAAATTGTCGCGTAACTACATGTTAGCCCAACTATTGGCAAACACATTCGTTAAATTGCTATTAATAAACATTTTTAGAAGATAACTAACGCTTCGTAACTTCCACATAACTTACGGTGGAGGTCTGTTAGAGAGTTAATAACGCTTAAAAAACATAGTTCCCGTCAAAATGACAAATAAATTAAATTTAAATTTGAAAAATGTTGGAACAAAATGGCTCACGGTTTTTCAGTGATTGTAAATAATGTGAATATGTTAGGGGAAGGATTCGGCTACCCTAGCCCCAAATCGAATAAAATGTGTACAAAAAACGAAAAAAAAACCCTATGACAATGTTTATAATAAAACATTCAAAAATAAGTACACATTTTCAAAAGAAAATATGAAAAATTTTCTGTCGTTTTCCTTTATTTTCTCTTGCTTGTTTTTTTTTTTTTCTTTTTCATTTATCACAATTGAAATTTATTAGCCAGCCATGATGATAGCCAATATGTAATAGTTATTAGTACAATTTGGTTAGGTGATGCCAGCTTTTTTAGAGAAAACATCAGTTAGTTATTATATGATTTATTTTCATTCATTAATAAGGAAATGTAACTAATATGTTATTTATTTAACTAGGTGCTAGGTAACATACGAGTTGGGGAGTAGTTGCGGGTTTTTTAAAAATACGGCTCTAAGTTTTTAATTTTTAAAAATACTTAATGCTCAGAAAAGAATTTGACGATTTTTTTCAGGCCAAAAACTACTGGAAATACACTTGTTAAAACTTAGAGCTCTTTCAGACATTAGGCAGGCCTGTTTTTTGAGCTTCATTCTCAGCAAAGCAAAGTAAAGTAGGATTTTCAGTACGCAATTACAACAACTACGCTCACTTGACACTTCGAGACTCGCAGTAGTTGTGTGCTAAAAATCTTACTTTACTTTGCTTTGCTGAGAACGAAGCTCAAAAAAACACGCCTATTGTAACACAAAAGGATCAATTGTCGCAAACATTTCGTCGTACACTCGTGTACGATAAAGGTTGAAACACGGTGAAACATAATTTGAAAAATACCGGTAATTCACTTCTACCTTCTACATTGCTCATATTTTTCGATTTGAGGGAATAAATATAACTTATAACTTCTTCATTTTAGGTTTTTCTCTGTAGCTCAGCTTTAAGATGAAGCTGATAGCTTAAAATAGTAACGGATATGTTGGCTCCCTTATGAAATAATTTGAGTTATTACAAGTTAAAAGCAGTTTTTGTTTTGATTGTCAGAATAAGAAATAAATTTTGGCAAAAAACTAGGCGTGGCAATGAATGACATTAGGTGGTTTTTAGTTTTTAGTTTAGTTACTAAAACTGTTTCTTCGTAATTTTTAGTTAGAAATAACTTTAGCAACTTTTGTTCAAATATTAAAGCCTGCGATTATAGGTTGTATGACAGAACAGTTTTTTTTTAGCTCAGTTTCCATTGGGCAACATTATAGAAAGTGTTGCCAATTTTACATGCGTTCCGACTTTACCGTCACCTTTATGTCTTGTATTTCCTTTAAAATAGATCCCTCTATTAATTTCACATCTTACGCAAAGTACACATTATGCAGTACGATTATGTGACACTTCAGGCAAACTAATATTTGCTTGAAACCATCTAAATCAAGCCCTTAGCGCTTGTCACCTCACCTTCAATTAATGTCATCATCCATTAACTTTGAAAAATGAAAACTCATTACTGTTGTACTCAAGTCGTTTTGATTGCAACAGCTTGGCAATGAATGTGCATTACCAATACGTAATAAACAATCAAAATCAATTGGGTGCCTAAGCCTAACACGCCCTCTATGCAAAGAGAGAAGTCCCGGCTAATCTATTCCGTAGCTAAGTCAGTAAACTTCAAAATATTGTAATTATTATGGTCAACGCTCGTTTTGGCGTACACCATGCCGCCGTAAAAATGACAAAATAAAGGTCATCAATAATATTGGAGCAGAGCAATTCACCTGCGTGCGATTGGCCACCTATGCGCGTGTGCGTTTGTGCTACATTTTTTGCATACGTGTGACCTAATCTAACGCAGATTACACAACTGTTACACGTTTTGCATAGAAAAGATACAAAATTTGGAATCGGCATCTGTTGCCCGCCGAATGCTATGCTCATAGCGCAAATTTTATGACGCTCTACTGTAAGCGCGATGCGATGGCATGGTGGAACTGGAAGTAACAGTTAGCGCTGCTTATGGACTCTTGATTTCATTGTGTGTGAGAGAAAAAATTAAAAAAAAAAAAAACAAAAACGAAAGTTGGAAGTGCGGCTTTGTTTATCACTAGGGTGTTAATGTGGCCCAAAGATGTTGGTGCTGTTGTTGGTGTGCTGCCTTAGTCATTTGGATTATACAGGGTCGGTGCAGCGGTTACCGCATCTGGAGCGGTTACTCTTTTTTATGGATTTTCTTCTCATTTCCGGTCAATGAAAGGAGCGCATGCTTACATCATAAAGTGCAAGTGTTAGATATACACAAATTGACAATCAATGCGATTAGACAACGAATGGAAAAATACACATATTAATGATAGAATTGAAGTTAAATGGTTGGAAAATTTCCAATTGTTTATTAAGCTCCGGGGAAATAAATTCACCCGCTCGGAACTGCCATTAGACATTAAGATGTAATTACGTACTTGTGTGGTCAACTTAATGGGCTTGCAATTATCGAAGATTCTGTTCTTTTGTTTATTTGTCATTTGTCACATGCATTATTGCTGACTGGAACTCAAAGTCCGTTCGTTTTTTATTTTATTTTTTCAAATATAAGTGCGTCAGAACTGAATTGCTGGCCTAAGGCCAGTGGTTGTCTTATAATACGCTTTGAAATTCAAATTGTGCAGGAAATATTTTGAAATATTAGACAAGTGTGGAGATAGGTTTCATTCGATTTATGAGATGGTCTCAAGTGTGATTTCTATGTCTTGGTTAGCTAGCAGCTCTTAATCGTCTTAGTTTCAATTGATTGCGGTTTCTTATTCAATTTGCAATTATTCGTGTTATGAGCAGTTGTTTAGAACACGATCGCTCGTTTATATAAGTTGTGGTTGTTTTCACTGAATTCAGTTTCGTTATAAAACTCTCCCTATCCCTACATTGTTTAATTGACCACAATGGCTGCAAGTAGTTTAAATTATTATTATTGGTAGTAAAGTGGAAACAAGAAGACTTCACAGCTTCTGTCAATAAAATGCTGTAAACTGCATATCGGAGGGGTGCGGACAGTGCGTCTCATCACCTTGAACTGCCTTTAGAAATAACTGGAAATATTTGTCCATCAAATTTGGCTCTGGAGTCAACAAATTTCTAATATTCCAGTATTCAATTATTTGTTGTATTATTTAATTTGTGCTCTTCTTATATCCTTCGTCCAATGTACTTCATCTTATTTTGTCCATCTGTCCAATTTTTGCATTTTTTACTTTCATGCTGACACTTACTCGTTATTTTGATTGTGCTCTTTTTTGACTTGCATATTTTTATTTTTTTTTTTTTTGTAAAAAATGCGATTTTTCTACGCTAATGTTATCCGACCGAAATAGTTTTTGGTGGAACAGGTTTAAGTACCACTGACCTGGCTACATCTGTTTTACGGAAAAATTCGGAATGTGCGAGCTACTCAGGTGTCAAGCTCGCAGATTTGACAATCTTAACTAATAAGGATTAGATCAGATCCATTGTCATTCTAGATAGCTTACGATGTTGGCAGTGATACCAAAGCATTTATATAACTACTAGAAAGATCGTTTTATGCTCCCATAAAACCGATAGGACTTCTTTCTTAGAAGATTTCCCCAGAATCTGTCTTAGTGTGCATATTTTGCCAGTTCACGAATACTTTCAGGCGCTCCAAATCTCAAATCTATAGCGCAACTGAAATGCACTCCATATACGATTGCCTAAACAGTATTAAAACAATAAAACGCATGACTGAAATACCTAATGGGTCCAATTAAGCCACCTTTACCAAAATAAACCTATTAAATAATTACACATATACCTTTGCTATTCCCAAATAAACTGTAATCATTGCATGCCATGGCGCAACTGCGAGCCCAACTACAAAGCAATAATGTAAGCCCGACCGCATGTCATGCGCATCTAACTATATTACTCACTGAACGCGTCTATGCGCTCCATTAAATCACTTTCTTCAAGATTCCGTTGCGGACGTTTTATCCGCTTTTTTTAGTCCAATTCTGCCATCGAACTAATGAGCTTACGCGCCAACTCGCCCTATTCAGTCTCATGGCTCCGTGTTTACCTTACCATACCGCAAACACCACCAAGTGGATGTCACCAACACTCGCTGAGAAGCACCTACAAAAAAGAGTTACATTATGACAGCACTCAACCGTGAAGTTGCTGCTGTTGTTGTTGCTATTGGATTTTCGTTTTGTCTTTGCGGCGCATTTGCGTCACATTATGCAACGTTTAGCATAAAGTTATTAAAATTGTTAACATGATGTTGTTACATAGCTGATGACGGTGGATACATTTTGACACTGCGACGAATTAGTATGACACACAAAAATGTCTCGAAGAAATTTGAGTGCTGAAGAAGCGGAAATTAATGACACGAACGACCTTTAAAATTGAAGAAATGCCCTGTTGTAATGTGTTGTTTTTTTGGTTACAACTTGGAATTTCTAGGTTAAGCGCAAAAGGGCATGGCATAATTGAAGGAGCCTGAGTAAAGTGACTGGTTCACCACATGACCGCCTTCAAGGCTGCAAATACATGATGAATGACATTGAAAACATCCTGACCCTGAGATACGTTGACCGCACTTTAAGAACTCAATGAAACGGTTTTTTTAGCTTTCCAAGTGCCACGGAACCTTCCCACATTAATGTCGCACGGCGCTTGACGTTTGTTATTGTTTTTGATTGTCATATGTCATGCTCTGAACCGCATTCAATATCCAAACGATGCCATTGACGGCGTTTTTAGCGCACGAGCCATAAATAAAAGTTAATTGCCTTGTAAGTTGTTATTTAGTTCAGTTGAGTTGTGGTTTACATTATGAGGAACGAGATCCTAAACATGTCTCTTGCCCAGCGTAGGCATTTTTCTTGGTCAAGTATGATGGCATAGGTTATACAGATTTTTGCGCAGCCCTGATTGGTATGTCCTTGTGGGTATAAAGGGTTCTTGAGTGTCGTACACAAGTTATAATTATTTCATCAGATAAGAGAAAAATGTGAATCACCATGAGAAACCACTTGAAGAATTCAGGTTCATATAGACCTTGACGATATATCCATTAAAACATCTGTGATCAGAGAGGTCTTGTACGAGATTTTGCCTTGATTGGGCTAATTCACGTTGAGAATATTAAATGCAAGTTAAGAAAGCTAAAGATATAATGTCAACGTGATTCAATTTCGATGTAAGCTATGAGGTTTTTTATAATTGCCTTTGTTACGTCTTTTGCTAGTAGTTTTATAAATATGTCACACATTTTCAAAATCTTGAGAGACTTTATGGCGCACAGTCAAATTAGGCGCGATTGCACGTAACTTCTTTATCTGTAGCGTTTCCTTTTTCATATTTGTTGGCCCATTGCAATTGATTATACTGCTTAATGGGGTTATTTACTCGGGAAATATTTTTACATGCCGCGTACTATTAGCTTAAACAAAAGTCAGTAAGTAAGAGCTTCTGGTTGATTGGAGTTGTTGCAATCGTTTGAATTATTATTTTTTGCGCCATAGATTTATTTCGGCCGGTCAGATACAAAATGGAATTGTTGGTTTCTTCTTTACGCGTGCCAGAAAGTTCGAACTCAATATAAATATTTACCAAAAGCTAGGTCTGAGGTCTCACATGAATCTATTGCGCCAAAAAATATTTATTTAAGTCATTCAATCGCAATTATTTCGCCTCACTATTGTACAGCTTTATGACTTACGTGCAGTGAAATATAAACACTAATCTAGCGTCAATTAGAATACCAGGGGGAAGAATATCAATCTAAATTGCTTTGTATTATCATACCACCCACATGGTGCCAACATTTTATTTTTTAAACTATCTTCAGTGGTGGGTTATTCAACTCATGTCTCACAGATTGGATGAACCTGATAGTGCGTATATACGAAAGAGGTATGATACAAATCCTGTAGAATATTTTTGAAGTAATACTTCTTTAGGCACGCTTGACTTGGTGGGTAGGCTGGTGAATGCGTCACAAAAGCGATACGGAAATTGCAAGCGCAATTTGAGAAGGAGATATAAGTTAGTAGAAAGAGAAAGAGTTACGTTTCGTTTCGTATATTACTGTAGAGGCAAGAGAAAGAGATGCGAGCACACATTTTCGTTCTCTCCTTCTCTCAGCCAGTAACGTTTCGTTTCGTGCAGCAGTGATTGCAGATCGGGGGATTTATCCATTTTTGAGGGATTTTCTCACAAATAATAAGCTAAAAGGGACCAAGGGATTTTTCAGACCTCATAGTACAAAAAGAAAGGGATTTTACGTTTTGGTCAAATTTTTTCCTAATTGCTCATTTCATTAAGAATAGAAAAATTATTCAACCTACGATCAAATAAAATGTTTTCATGTTTAGAAAAAAGTCATTCAGAATATCTAAATGCTTTCATTTTTTTTTTTTATTTCCCTAAACGGTTTCATAAAATGACATATATGTATCTGTGAATGAATCAGGAGTATTTTTTAAAATAATAAATTTATTTATTTTGTAAACATTAAAGGGATATTTTGAGTATAACCGTGGGAAAACCTGCCTCTAAAGTCTGGTATCACTGCAGTGCAAGCCTATTGTCTGCATCACACTGTAGGAGCAATAGAGAGAGGTGAGAGCACACAGTCTCTTTTCATTCTCCCATAGCCAGTTACGTTTCGTATATCTAAGACACAGTACACGCCTATTGCAAGGCTGCCTCTTTGGTAATTTTTTACCAAATTTGGTAATTTTTTTTGCTTTTTGATTTTTGGTAATTTGGTAATTTTTATCTGTTTATGGCAAATTTTTGAGCAGATGTACCAAGAACGAACTCGATATCAACTCATTTAAATGCTAACTTACTGCTTCTGAGTGAACGCATTGCATTATTTGCATTAATGCTTTATGACCATCCATATAAAACTGTTTTATTCGCTATTCAAAAAATTACAGAATGCACTCATTTTCTTCTTTTGACAGATAGTGAGCTTCGAAATAGTTTCTGTTCCTGTTTATAACTATATTGAAATATGGATACGTTAATTAATCATATTATTTATATATAGACATAAAACTGTAATTTGTTAAAGGTTTGTTATAAGAAAAAAGGTAAATGATCCCATGTCTTCTAGCAGCTCGTAATGTTGTGCAAAATGAAATAAAATAATTAGTGTTTTTTTTGTAAGTTGCAACCGTGGCCTATTGTCTGTATCGTACTGTAGGAGCAAGAGAGAGCAGTGCGCGCGCCCATTCTCTTGCTCTCTTCCTCTCAGTAAATTTTTGAAGAAAATTGATATATTAATATGAACTAGTATCGCTTGTGGTCGAAAATCGACCATTCATTTTATAAGTATGTAAAATTTAATACTAAGAAACGTACCACAATTATTTTCGTTATTTATGTTCTTTTTACCCGACTGTATACAGAGAGGGCTATATGTTTCGTGCGTATCCTATGTACGTTCCATCGGGACACTCTGTGGCCTAAACGGCTTGACCGATTTTGAAGAGTGAGGTGTCATAAGATTCGTATTCTTCCCCGGAGTGTCATAGGCTAAACCAAAAAAAAATTAATCTACATTTAAAGAAAAATAAAAAAAACCAATTGTTACACAAATGTCAGTGAGAAATGTCAAGATATGGGAAACACTGCACTGTGAAATAAATTACATTCTGATCTATTCACAATAGCATCGTAAATCATACCCAGCCAAGTTTCGCACCTAGCGGGATCTACATTTCAACTCAACATCGGAACTGACAGCCAAAACTCGCATAATTTATTTTTGTGGATAGTGTTATCATCAAACGAATATTATGCTGATTGTAAGGTTCAAGTTTATATAGTATAAATAGATACATTAGGTTCGTTCGCGTACGCAGTTGGAATTGAGTGCAATCGATTTAAATCTATCGCAATCACACAAAGTCTATACACGTACTCATCAAAAATGACAGAAAAAGAAAATTAGCAAAATAACGAGTAACGAGTGGTTTCACTCTTGGCTCGAAACAGAATTTCAACCGGCAAGTACTGATAAATATGTCAAATGCACAAAGTTGTCAAGAAACAAATTCAAAAACCGGCTTAAAAATGAATTGCACAGAACAATAAAATCTGTAAAAATAAATAAAATTCGGTGATGGTCGAATGTTGTCCTAGAACGTTTCATATGTTGCAAAAAGGTAAGTTATATATTTATTTGTGACATGGATTAGATGTCAAAGATGAAAGTTGCTCAGAGTAGCTCGAAGTCTATCCACGTACTTTGGCGTATATTTTCAGCTCTCTGAGAGAGTTTTGGTAAATTTTTTGAGTTTGACGGATTTGTAGTGTTTGGCTCCGGAAAGTACGTGAATAGACCCATTATTACCCGACTGGACACATGGAGGATTATGTGTTTCGCGCGTATCCTATGTACGTGATGCCATGTAACCTAAGCGGTTTGACCGATTTTGAATAGTGAGGTGTCATTAGATTCTTATTCTTCTCCGGAGTGTCATAGGCTAAAAAGATAAAAATACAACAAAAATTAGCTTAAAAAACCAAAAAACCCGACTGACTGTAAAAAAGAAGGAATTAAAAAGATATGAACAAGTACATATACCTTACTATTAGAAGCTTAAGAAGTTTTACTTCAGTCGTGTCATCGAAAGCACGCTCGTTTTTTTTTAGAAAATAAATAGTTCATTTACAATATCGGATATAAGAAACACTCATATGAGAACATATCCCTTAAATAAACGCTGGGGACTTTGTTTCCCGTATACGTATTACAGCTTGGATACAAGAAACATTATTTTTTCTTAAATTTTAGAGTCTTCTGATATCTGTCGTGGACTGTAATTATGTAATATTCAACATCCTGACAAATTCAAACACATCCTCGTAATTTTTAAGAAGAAAACAAACATTGTTTCCGTTATAGCCATCAATGGAGATTTCTTTAAACAATCCAATAAATTACCAATAAATGCTGCTAAAAAATTAGATCAATAAATTGTAAGTCCCACAACCATTCTTTTGTGTGAGTTTCATTTTTGAAACGAATGAAATGTTCCAATAATTTAGCATTTCCAAAGCAGTCGTTTTTTTAATACGGACGATAAATGTACCACCATTTTTTCAAGATTTTTAATTATGCAGCTCGTCAACTTACGAGCCGGAGCCGTGACAATTCCCACCCTAAATCTTGTGGTTGAAAATTACAAAAAAAATTGTCACCGATTGTGTTATGTGCGAACTTGCGCATCTACTTATCTACTCCCACAGTAAATTTATCTACACTCCCACAGTAAATTTAAGGGCTTAGTTTAAAAACACCGATTTAGTGTCAAGTTTAATGCAAATTCTCTCAGACGCTACATCTGACTGTTTTTCAAGTGACTCCTTAAACTACAGGATTCAACGTTTCAACTAAATCTATCCATCCGTTTGGGGGACGTCGAGAACAAACTTGATCACAGAAAATCTACTTGCGCTTTTAGAATCAAGTTAAAAAGTAATGTTTTAAATGTAAATTTTGTGGCATTCGTTAATTTAAACAATATTTGTTATAATTTCAGCCTCAAGCGAAATACAAGTAACACAAAAGCTAAGGGTAGTTAGTAGCTAGTAGTCATTCGAATTCTTGTTTGCCCTACTTCAACGCTTTTTATGATCGCTTCTTTCTTCCATTAGGGTATAACCTAGTGTTTGTGATTATCGAATAAAAACTATCGATTTATTCGATAGCTGCACAAAATTTATTCACTCTACTATCGAAAAAAACGAAACGAACGAAAAGTAATTCATCTACTACTTTTTTCACTCGATAGCAGGCTTGAGAAATTTCATTCTTTCATTCAACTTATTCAACTACTATTTTCATTCAATAGTAGGTTTGAATGAATGATTTAATTCCAAATTTAAAAATTCATTCAGTTATATAGTATAAATCATTCAGTTACTAACTATCGATAGTCGCATTCATTCATTCGATAGTGCCCATCACAAGTATAAGCAATGCAGGCAATATGAGATGTCCACATTTGTCGATCGGTCTCGAAGTGTCTTCCGTAAGCCATGTGCTGTACTTCTCCTGCCACCTGTTGACTTTACTTTCCCCTACATTGGGGCCATGTGAAAAATATTTTCACTTGACTTGGGAAAAATTAATTACAATCGGATACACTCTTGTAGAATTGGTAAACAAAATTCTATAAATTGAATATTGCTAAACTGGCATCGTAGAAAAATCATTTTCATACTCATTTTCAAGACTTAAGAGACTTACAAGCTACATGCCACAGAAAAACAACAGAAATTTCACAAAATGCGTAATTCTACAAACATTTCATGCGGGTCGGTTCTGTTTACTACCAATAATCACATTCAATTATCATCCTGGCATGACTTGGCCATAAATTCGTAAAAATCTCGAATAGCTTTAGCAAGACTCATCTTGTTCGACAGTCTGTTGGTCTGTTGAACTTTGCGCACGATCTTCACAAGTACCTACCTACACACAAGATTCGCCTAACAGAATCTATTTTCAGCAGAATCACATCACTCGTATCTCTCGGTAATCCTGACTCATATATTCTCAGTAACATGACAAGCAATCGGGATACTAAAGTCCATGTTGGTATATTATAATAGGAGTAAAGTCCGCATCACGATCAATTTCCCCAACCATTACAATTCTTCGCATAGAGCGTCATTACTTCGTTTCACCATTTTGGAGGTAAACATAGAACAATAAGCAAAATTCACAACAAACATGTTTGGACTGTCAATTAGCGTGTCCACTCTATCACCATCACTGCGCAAACATATACTGTCGTCGAAGTTCTCAACGTACAGTAATGGATGGATTAAATTTCCAGAACGGTGCGCTCCTCGAAATACGGATATAGAATCCAGGGAACATAAACCATTGAGATCACTCGATACAGCTGCGTTGATTTCACACAGTAGAATTATTTTTACAGTCAAACTAAGCATGTGTGATGTATATGAGTAAAACCCTAGACTTCTGATTTATGAGAGTATCTCATGGGGGGCGGTTGGCACACCGCACAGCATAAAGTACGGATGAGTCTAATGTTCTGTGCTCTCAACATTAGTATGCTGAACGAAACGTGAAGATGAAGTGTAATGGTTGTGGAGGGAGTGTTCCTCGTCATTCCACATTAATTTTGAATGTTTACTCACGGAAATCTATTAGTAACAAAAACAATAGAAACGACTTGAACGATATTCCATCGTCACAATTTTCGGACAACACTGAGCGTCATTTTTGTTTATAGAAGATGTGAAAATTTAGACTATTTAGGGAATTTTTCTTTTTCTTCCTATAAGAGTGCCTGAGCTTGTAGCCTTTCTATACCGCACATCGACGAACCGGTCAGAGGGTCACAACAGACATATACAAAGTTGACGTTGTTTGCCTTACACTGCTTGTACTAAACTCTTATTTATAACACTTTTAACATTTTGCATTTTTATAACTTCTTTCTCGTTAATACTCGGCTCCAGAGTAAATACGATTTCCGTAAAAGAAGCTGCATCAACAAAAAACTGTCTCACAATTTTGACCTTGTCAAAATATGTCATTTTCTGCTGGCACGTACCTTGTTGGCACCTTTATTCAATCCAATAAGATACGTGCCTCATTTAATGAATCCTTTTCTCTTATCTACCCGTTCTGATTAAAATTCCCGTAAAGTCCTCTTGCAAACATGACGACGATTTGGTTCAGGCTACACGTGCCCCCCAAATGACATTTAAAAACAACATTCCTCCAGCCAACTGTGAGTATCACCAATTTGCAGCAACGGTATAATATTCGGGGATTAAAACGCCAAGCTATCCAAAAATAGAATTATTGTTCAAATTATTTGCGAACACACAGAGTCCACATACAAAGACAGCTACCACTAGCAATGCTCTCTAAAAATGTTCTGCCAACATTTTGGACCCCAGCACCTGAGTGGTCAGACCCCCAAACTTCTGGTCTCTCACAGAATCTTTCTATATTTTTTTTTTGTCGAAACGCCTATTCAAACACTACCCGCAATGGATGCTAACATCTTTGCCAAATATTTGAACTTATCGTGGCATCCAAGGCTAGCACTTAGGTATATAGTTTCCATTAGACAAAAACTGTCTATATCGTGTCAAGACTGGCTTTATTCCGAAGAACCGTACCGCATCGTAGGGTCAATGATGTGTGTGTACGGCCAATTAAAATATATAAAACGCACGCACGAACAACGAACATGTCTGACGTTGACGTGTCGCAAATGAATATCCTTCCAATTGTCATTCAGGTGATTGGTGTAGGTGGGTCTGTCTCCGCACAGGCTTGCCCGCCGCAAAAGATGCATGCAATACAAAAAGTTGACGATTTGTCATCGATATGAGGTGAAAACAAAGCAACTCTATGCGCGACTGATACTCATACTAACAGCGTTTGACTTGACGATGACAGTTTGGCATTTTGTTTGAGAATGACACTCTTTTTCCTTCTAATTTCAAGACCCGCAAACAATTGCTTCATTGTCAAAGGTCGGTGCTTGAGCTGTTCAAGGTCTAGTGCTCGCTCTAACTTTGAACTCTCAGTCGATTGAGTTCGAGTACGAGTGCCTCTCCGCAAACAAACAAAGTCATTTGTTTCGAAGGAACAGTTTAATGATCTTTTAGTATTCAGCATGTGAGGTTTTGATGTTTGATGTACTGTGTAGTAGGGGCAAGCTTTGCATTTGCATGCACGTGACAATGTGCTCTTGGTCTGATCATAAAAATAACAACTTTAATCGCCATCGCCACTTGTTGTCTAGCATTTAAGTGGCTGTGCGCGCTCTTGGCAGAAATGAACTTGAAATATTTATTATTTTGTGAGTTTGGCACATTGAGAAAATGTGGTGTGTTATTTATTTCTCTATCTCTCTCTCTCTCTCGTGTTTGTGTTTTGATTTTGTTCTGTCAAAAATGCGTTGTTGCCACAAAAATGTTATTATTGACTTACAATGCTAATACCAACATCCGCTACTGAGGTATGTATAATATCCGAGGTTTGTTTGTGGAATAGTGGTGTGAATACGCAAAACTAATTTGCGGTACAAAACAACTGTTTATGTTCATTTCTGTGGCGAGCAAGGAACGTATTATGGCCTTAATGGAAGAAAAACGTTTATAACATGATTTGTAACTGTAATTTATGCCGCATTTAAGCCATCCCGCACGCGCATTTTTGCACGGGACAGAGAGATCCGTTTGTCCGCACTCAATGCTAATAAAGGCGTAAGAATGAGATAACAAATCATAAGCCTAAAGTGTCATGGACGTTCTACCCATAATTATAGATACGTATAACGGAAACAAAACCAAATTCCGGCGAACAACATTTCTGCAATCACTTGAAAACATTTATATTTCTGATTCAAAACATGTAAAATGAGAGTGGTAATTAGTTTCAGTAAATTAAACCAACAATTCATTAATCAGTTATACGAAATAAATAAATAATTCTCCGTTCATTACTTCCGGCAGTCATTTTGTTTTATAGGAAATCAAAATTTCGTAAGCCATCGCTATAAAAATATCAGTATGCATAGCTTTCGTATAGTTGCTATCACGTAAATAAGATGGCCGCCCAAAAAATGTTAGGTAATGACGGCCCTTTTAGTCACACGACTATTTAGTGTTTAGGTCACCAATTTGTCGAGGACACTGTAATGGTAATGTTCTGACAGGATTATGTATGGCGTCGGGTAGTTGTCGATAAAAAAGTTATTTTTATATTTTCAAAAATATTATATATATATAAACAACATTTTTGCAACAAAAAGTAAGTCGACATACAAACAAAATGGAACTATATACAGAAAAGGTTTTTTTATATGCTTTTGAGCTTAATGGGTACATAAATCAAACATTTAAAGGCGAAGTGATGAATGACTAAAGCTTGCCCGCATTAACAAAGATAAATGACAATTTTTTTTAATAGCTTTCGGGGTAATGTTTCGCGCAGCAGATGACCCTAACTAACCCGGTCCTTTTGTATGACTCTTTGTCAAAACAGGATGTACATTTTTTGGGAAGATTTGTGAGGAGGTTGTGTAAGTGGCGCTTACAAGTGGACAGCGATCGTTATAAGCTTAGGATGTCGTGTTACTGGAGGCATTTAGCTAAAGACTGAACTAACTGGAAACGAATTGTCATTTGGAGCCTTGGTTTGTTTCACTTTTGGCAAGTTGTCAACACACACTCGTTTAGCCAAAAGTACTGAACACTTTTATTCCGAAATAGCGCAGCTACTACCAAAAGAGCAGGTAAGGCAGGACAAGAGTGAGCTCCATTAAGAAGTCTCCCTCTACTTCTTTTTTAAATGATTTTACTCCAAACGAAGACCTAGTTAGTGACTCGCGAATCTATGGGTTTTCTAAGCTCTCGATCTACTTAACTCACAAGTGCGGTAAACATGTTTTTTCAGCATTTTTGTTTGGTTAAAGGTTTCTGCTATTTAGCTGCAGCACGCAGACTTAGCAGACTTACCCCTATGGTTGATTTTATTAATAGAAAGACGTTTATTCAACCACAATCCACTATATCATAAGAGATCCGTTTATCTTGACAAATCAAGCCTTCGTTTGCGGCCTCCGAACCAAAACTTTATGAAGTCATTTTCTGAGCACTAGTTAACTAGTTTTTGCCTTAAACCCACAATAATACAGCTCCGAGAAGGTTAATCAGTGTTATGTGCAGTCTCGGGAGTAGTTTTCTTTAGGAAGTCTCTAAGGTTACGTTAGGTTAGGTTGAATAGGGTTGTGAGGTTCAGAAAGTCTTAAGACGGCCTCTTAGTTGTCTGTTAATTCTCTTTGAGGGGCTCGATCAACCTTTAAGCTTTGTAACGAACTGGACTTGTATCTGCTTTGCCCTTGAATCTGCTTTATTATTGTGCTGGGCTATCAACTTGCCATCTCTTGTTTTTTTACTGCATGAAGCATGAGCCTTAAATCGCAAGTACTTGGGCGTAGGAAAGTCTCGCCTTATTAATCTTTAACAACTTTTTTCAGTTTAAGCTCATGTCTTGCCAAATGCACTTCTTAACCATGGAAATAAAGAGCGTTGCAAAGGTTTTGCCCTAACATGGCTTAAGATAGACTTGGATGCCGAAAGGTGCTATCAGAGTTAACAGGATTGCTCGATATATCCCATCAGCAAAGCAAAGACACTCTACACTAACCCCCTCTCGTTAAACGACAAGGTATTTTATAGCTATATACAGGTCACATAAAAATATAGAGTTCAGCTCAAAGTTGGCTATAAATGCAAACTTGCTAACAGCTGTGACAGATCAATTATGTCAACTGAACCATTGGTAAGCTCAGAAACTCACATAATAACGCATAACATTCACGTGCACTCACTTCGCCAACAACAGAGTGAATTAAAAGTAAAACCCTCATCAATTCGCGACCCTGCATCACCTTCCTCTGATCAGCTGACAACATACACGATTCCAAAAGGTATAAATAAATATGTCAACTTGCTCATTCTATCTTTATTACGCTGAGGGGTTACAGGTACAGCACAGACACACCGATTGTATGTCCCAGCACCGGTCCTATAGCCCCAGTCCCATTCACACAGTAACTGATGCCAAACAAGGAAGATAAACAAACTGCCAGCCGGTACCAAAAGCATTCCACGGCAATGCTTATACGGAGTACATAAATCCCAGCCAACATGGTAGCTTTTTGGCGAAATACTCTGAGCCGAGGTAACTCTACAGCTTGGGCTTGTTTTCGCCACACTTGCATTGTTTCGTCGTCTTCTTGGTCTTTCAACACTAGTCCACGGCGCACACACCGGCCGCCTGTTGCAATTGTGATGCGACTATCGTCGCCGTTGTCGTTATCGTCTTCGCACAGTTTCGCACCTAATTTCAAGGCCAACTATTTGTCAATGTTGCTCGCAACAAAAGCAAAAGTGGAAAACCCGTCAATGGTGTGCCTCTAAAGCCGTTCATAGCCGCAGGCTATAAAGATGCTAATGTGTGAGATCTTTGCATTTAATAGATTTTCATTTCGCTTCGCACTGCTTTTCGTTGGACGGGCTATGCTTAGGCAAGCTTTAGCAAAAGGATCGTCCGACGAAAAAGTAAAAGTACGCTGTGGGTATAAACCACCACCAGGGAGATGCATGCCCGACCGCATCTAATTATCCAGTTTCCAGTCGTACCAGTCTAGCTGTTATCCTTTTTCAGATAGTCCATAGATCTGACTCGCGCCATCGTCAATTATTGTGAACTATTATGTAAGCCGTGTTACCCCATGTTGCTCCGGAGAGGGGTGTTTAATTAAGATCGCAGATTGTACGCCAGTCGCGACTGTGAAAATGTTTCCACTTTCAAGAGACGGCCTGCAGTGAAGAGGAAAGCACTTCACCGGCAACATGAAATTCAATTTCGCCACACAAAATATCTATTGAATTATGTACAAGAAAATTATTTGTTGCGCTACCAATTGCACGGAGTGATTTACTTGTAATTGGACGAAACCATTTAGATACAAAGTTGGTATTTTATTTTTCAAAAGGCGCGGAGGTTGCACAACCCAGAGGCTTTGTCGATCGCCTTGCTTTCGAGAAATATATATGTAAACAAAGCTCCTTAGTGGCTATGTTTGACATAGTCATCCTGTTTCAGATGTGTTTTGTTTTTGTGGTCATCCATCCTATGCTGCGATGTTGTATTTGTCGCGATTGTAAATGGGTCTGACTAGTCCTTACATAATCGCATTTCTGTGAGCTCCTTCCAGTTTTCTGTTCGGAGAAGTGTGTCATTTGGTGTGTGATGAAATGTGAGCAGTTGTTGTTTACTCGTATTTGCTATTTGAGAGCACACGTTGACCTAAATAGAAACGGGTTTGAAACGAAGGCCTATAATGAGGTTGATATTTATCCGAATGCATATAGCAGAAGCTGTGCTGGAATTTTCTGTTGAAAACTGGTACAACCCTTGATTTGGCATGGTCGAAGTCTGGATATTTTTGAAGCCTAAGGCGACTTCGGGCTGATGCGTTGTGCCTCCAATTGCAGGTCCTTGGAACATTATTTCCCTTCTATCTGCATATCCGACCAATCTTAGATGAGCCAAACGCACTTCCCGCGCAGATCAAAGTCAGGTTGTAGACTTAGCTGTCTCCTTATAAATACAAACCCGACGGGACCGAAAATAAATCGTGAATCGTTTGAGATGGTCTCCTTACTTTTAAATAGCCAATGATTTTAGTATCATGTACCCCTTCCCGTCAGTTTTGTCATGTAACTCGTAGTCTTTCTTTGCATCTATCTTCTATTCGGGCTTGAGCGAATATAAGGGTTTTGTAAACTTTAAGCTTAGAAAATTTGCTTGAAAAAATCTTGAATTCAAAATATGAAGCAATCGCTTTCCTATACCTTTAAATTGTTTTTAAGGGACGAACTAAACGTCTTTAGACAGAGGAAAAAATTGCTCATTGCAGGATTTCATTAGAGCAATCTAGCTTAAGCCGATATGCGGCAGCACTAAAATTCTATGCAGAGACCTAACATTGATGGCTTCTTTTAACCATTCAGCCAAAACTTATGAAATTGTTGTCTATTTGCGACACTGGCTTATCCCTTAAGGGTCAACCTTAAGTGTTACTGCCGTTCTTTAACTTATTACGAGGACATCTTTACAAGATTTGTCAATGCCTACAACTGCCACATAACCGTAAGCAATTGCCTGATCATGGAAGTCCAACCAAGCCCTTAAAGTCTCAATCAAATTGTATTGAAAAAGACTCAACCCATTCCATAGGCTTTCATATTGGTTATTACACAACTCGCCGCTGCTGGGCCGAAAATGAGCACACAAGTACATGCTCTGCGTACTAGCGGTGGTTAATGATAATGCTTAATGGTAAATGTTCCCTAATCACAGCCAAGTGCCTTCTTGGCTTGCGAATTAATCGAAATGAAGTCAAGGACGGCATTAGCCTCATACGTGCCTACTTACCCAGGTATGGGCGCACACATGTGCATGAGCGCTCCACACAGTGCCAGCGCCAGTATCCGTCGAGTGCGCACTCACTACGAATTATAACACCCAACTAATATAATTGTTTCGTTATATTGTAAATCATAATGTGGCAACCGAGAGCGCTCTTGGGCATGCGAAGCCTTTGATTTTCCGCAGAGCTTCGTCGTCGTGTCGTCGTTGCCGTTGTCGTCGCTGAACGCACTTGCGCGGATGATGTTGGTGACGATGACGATAGGCAACCATCGAGTGGCCAATTGTAAAAATTGTTGCTACACATTGCATCAATTGAGCGGAATTTACTTTCTTGTTTCTTTAGCCAAGCCAGTGAGCCGCTGCTGGTGCTGAAACTGACAGGGAGGGAGCGTTTACATTCCAAACCATGCATGCGGATTACGGTTTAATTCTTTCGTCGATATTTCAATTATACCGCGTGCATTGTGCAAAGGTTCGTACATCACTGTGTTGGAAGAAAGGGGGTTGGCGTCTGTTAGTAACACCAAATCCTGGGCTTAAAGCTTCCGAATGTCAGCTGCGCCACTGGAAGAGGATTTAATTTCTAATATGCATGTCGTGTAAGTAATCGCAGCTATTTGATGTTCCGGTCGGTGGAGAAAGCGGGACGATATCGTATCGCGGTATGACCCTTAGGAGGTGCACACAAAATATTTGCAGGTAGTCACGTGACTGCGTGGCAGTGTCAATCAATACCTCAATGAATGCAAGTTCAACGGCACGCATACAGAAATCTGAGTGTAATGCGACCCATTAGGGATTTTATTTAGAGCTGACATAACGTTCCTTGTTGTTTTACTATTGAGAGCACAAAACGGCAAAGAGGAGGAAAGGAAACAAATCAATTTCCCTTGAGGGCTGGGTGTAAGCTTATTATTCGACACTGTCGTTGGTGGTGATGGTGATGAACAAGGAAAAACACTCCAAAGCCCATTTCAACGAAAGGATTATCAGTTGTTGTGGAGCATGTGGTGGTACGATGGTCTCCACGGCGGCGTCATATAGTCTCGAATGTGGGTAAATTGGTTTTAGCACACATTTCCCAACGGTAGGGTGGGGGTTGTTTTTATTTTCTCATTTGTTTTTCTCCTCGCACACATATTGTGGTTTGTGGCATTGAATCGTTGCGGAGTTCATTGTACATCAAATGACATCGTCATCGCAATGCTTTTAAAATTGCGTCGGCTTTGAGCTGTATGTATACATATTCACGGGTACATCTATGTGCGTGCGGTTTGAAGGATAATCAAGACAAAAGTACGATACTTTGTATGCGACAATTGACAGCAAATCGAATAAGGAATAGAGCATATTATGGTGACTAGCGAAGAGGGGCATTCTGCAGTAAGTTTCTTGTTGTGAAATATGTAATAAAAATGCTTTGCTGTGTTTACTATTTTGAGGGCAATTAACCCTAGAAAGATAATCTACGTCCGCGAGACGTATGGCGCGGAAACATTGTATTGTTCATATTAAACTTTATTTGCACTCATTAATTTATTTATTTCGATATTACCTACATAATTAAATAAAATACTAATATATGATCAAAATTACCAACATGGGTTTCATTAAACACACTAATTAAGTGTCATACGTCCCTCAGACGTATGATTATCGTTTACGCTATTTATTATATGATTATCTTTCTAGGGTTAAAAGGGTTGGAAGTTTAAAATTTCTTATAAACTTTGAAGGTCAGAGATGGTGTCAGAACTAAGAACTAAGAAACTTGTCTGTCCAAGGAAAAAAGGTACTTCTAAACAAATAAAATAATGTCCCTTTTTAATGTAAAATGGATTCGAAACATAAAGGCTTCTCTGACATTTTCAAACGCTTCAATTTTTTTAAAAGATTTTTCAAAAATGATCATACAATCTTTTAAAGGGTTAGGCGAAGAATGTTTTTTTGTGGAAAATTGTTAATGTGTTAATTTTGGTACTTAGGCCGGTATTAACCGACCAATATTAAACTAAGAGCTTCATATACCTATATTCATATTTAAGAGTGCTCATAAGACTTACGAGTGGACCCGACCACTCTTAAGTTGAGAGCAGTTATAACTTCGAAAATTCGAAATCAGCTGTCGTTTTCAAAATGGAAGTAAGCCAAATTTTCCCGATAAGGAAAAAGAGAAAATAATTAGCCTTGAAAAATTGAATTGAAAAACTGGATTGTTTTTTTTTTTATCCAAGTAAACCAATTCGTTTCGACAATTCGTTTACCTTATATTTTGGCAAACGAAACCTCTTCTCGAATTCAGCATCGTCAAATTTGCCCATAAGGTCAATTCTTTCACGAAGTGGTTTCTTCTTTCTTGTTGACGTTGTGGCTTCTTCCAAATATTTGGTGTGCTCCTCTTAATCTGAGCTGGTTTCCGAGGACGAAGAACAGCTAACGGAATGCCGAAAAGATCGCTCATATTAACTCACGAATTGATAATTAATTAGTTTATATTCATACCACTTATTTTGACAATTAACATTTTCGATAAAGTTCATAAACTTGTTTTAGAACGCGTTTGGAAATTCGAATTTTATTTTCTCGCATATTCGAACTATCATAGATTCAACCCTAATAGTGCTTGGTGAATACGTCGAAAAAGCTTACATTTATGAGCCTCGTAAACTAATAATCGATTTAAGAGCGCTTAATAGATACCGGCCTTAGTGTCAGCGTTGCCGCTGAAAAATAAAAAAAGGGGGAATAAACAGCCTGAGACTAAAAAAGGTGTTGTTATATCGTGGGATTTATCCCTTTACGAAGTCCGAAAAGAGTTCCGTGGGATAAAGGAGAAAGCACCAAAATCGGGGGAATTTCTGAAATCTAATAAAAAAACATTCAAAAACTGCAAATTTTTGGTGAAATTCTATCAAAACACCTATATTTCACCATGATTATCAACGCTCAGAATGTCCATAAAAACAGCTCTTGTAAATCGTATTTTATCAAAATTTGCTAGTACCAACAAATATTATTATTATTATTTTATTAGCATAAAAAAAATAAAATAGCAGTGTAAAGGTGACTGATTTTCTTTCAGTGTAATACAAATTTTACTTTTAAAAACTGAATTTGACGCAAAAATTTATGGCGGGCTTTTAAAAGGGAATTTGAGTACGGTCAAAAGGGAAAAAAGAAAAAAATTACCACGCTTCGTGGGATAAGTGAAGGGAGAGTGCTTATAACACTACCTCCACATAAAATACGAATAAAACAAAAAAAAAAACAGAACAGCAAAGGCATTTATCTATAACACAAAAAAAAAATGCATTCATTACGAAACACTTTTCCATATTTTTACATTCTTTTTCGTTCAATAAAGAATAAAATTAAACTTAAAAAGGGACCACTTTGATCATTTTTAAAAAAGCGGTGGCCAATGCTGTTTAGTGCTATATAAGGTGGCTCCAATACCATCTTCAACCTAAGGCGTTTTCTGATTTGATTTTTTGATTTTAACATATGTACTCGTAACACTCTTCCAACATTAAAATACATTTTTATTTTATGACGAGTTGCCATCATAATATCCCGAAAAATTAATAAAAAAGAAATCAAAATCACATCCATAAAATTTGTATAACTTTTACATTTTTAAATACGTAACTGATATTTTAAGTGCTCCTGATAACGTGTTTTTATTTTTACCTTACAGACATTCTCTAGCTGTTGCCATATTCAAAGGTATGTAAAAAAATCAACCATAAATGTAAATGTATTTAATACCCATTTTTAACAAAATGCAGTGTGGGCTTAAGTTCCAACCGGCTAAAAAACCACACCCTTTCGTAATGCATAACCCCAACGAAACCCATAAATCCATTTTATAGACTTTCAATTTTGTAAATTCGTAGCCAGTTGTAAGCTGCCCACGCCTAGTCACAAGAAGCCCGGCTTTTATTGGCCGCATAGATCAATTTCTTTTAATGCCAAAAATGCAATTTATTCACTCGTAGCTATTGGTTTCAGTTGGTCAAGTTGGATCTATCAGTGTCATTATTAAATGGGGGAATTTGTTGGGTACTATTTGCACAAGTACCCAACAATTTCATTTAGGAACATATTTAGAAAGAACTTGCAAATTCGTTTGGGGGTTTCTGTGGTGAATAAATTGAACGTGCAAAGTTGTTAACCCAATAGAAAAATATATCTGCACAAAGTGCTATGACTCACTTAAAAGAGGACAAGTAAACAAAATAATTGTGAGGTATTTGCTGATCAGAATTCTTTACTCTCAAGGTGTTTGTGTTTATTGCCCATCCGAGTTAATGGCGCGACAAGACGTCTTTGTCTTAGAGACAGCCTTGCACAATTGTATTTCAATTTATCAAAATAGTTTCATTAGGAATTGTATAACTATTCCCTCACGTAATGTTCATTCAATATCCGGGGTTTTGACCAAATGTCCGAGAAATTACTCATTTTCATAAGCAAGATGAAATTGGGTTATAACTAAATAACGATTGTGCCTATTTCTGGTGCTTAATTATAAGAGGAATAATTCGCAGCGAAGGTTTATGTTCTTATACATAAAACAAAGATAAGTGCAGGCTTTTGATTGTAAGTAGTTTCAACTGAATTGCAGGCTCTTAGACTTGCGGAAATTATTGTATTGAATTCATTTTTTTTAAGAATTTTTGAAAGCAAGGTTTTGTTGTTTTTTTGTTTCGGGCATGGTTACAAAAGCGTTAATATTAATAAAAACAGTTTGTTGATCATAGCTTTTTTCACCATAAATTCTATAGAAGTAGTGTCGGAACACTAAAAAAATATAATTTAAAAAAAATTACTTGGCTATATCTGTATTGAAGACAAGTTTACTAAAACTTGTGTATCATACCAAAGCCAAGGCTATGGAAGATGTCGGAAAAGGTTTTCACCAACTCCGTATACGGGTGTTTTTGGAAATGTCAAATGGCAGCATGTTCAAGTTGCCAAAGTCATGTGTTCGGAAACGTCATCATAGCAAAACTGCATTAGCATGTGTTGCAGTTCTGCAAAGGTCAGATGTTCGTAAACGTCATTTGCGTCCCGTCTGCCGTGCAGCAAAGCAGATAAAAAACGATCGTGCATTTGCTGTGTAGAACGTGATATCTGGGAATGGATTAATATAACCTGAAAATAGGTATACCTAACTTACATTAAAAAAACTTTTACACATTCTGAAGTGGCTGTGAAAAGTTTCGTCCGTTAACTTTTCGATTGTTAACAAATAGTTTTCGATTTTTTTAATTTTAGGGATATAAACACTTTGCATACCTTCTTAAAATAATTTTCTTTCTTTTCGGATGTGATCATTTTTGAAGTAATACTTCTTTAGGAACGCTTGACTTGGGGAGTAAACTGGTGAATGTGTCACAAAAGCGTTACGGAAATTGCGAGCGGAAGTTGAGAGGGAGATATAAGTTAGTGAGATAAAAAGAGAGAGAGCGCTACGTTTCGTTTCGAATATTACTGTAAAGGCAAGAGAGATAGATGCGAGCACACATTTTCGTTCTCTCTTTCTCTCAGCCAGTTACGTTTCGTTATCTAAGACACATCATACCAGATCGGGGGATTTATCACTTTTTGCGGGATTTTCTTACTAATAATAAGCTAAAAGGGACAAAGGGATTTTCAGACCTCATAGTACAAAAAAAAGTGATTTTATTTTTTGGTCAAATTTTGTTCCTAATTGCTCATTTCATTAAGAATAAATTTCAAAAGAAGTTTTACTTCAGTCGTGTGGTCTAAAGTACACTCGTTTTTTTAGATGTAAATACTGTTTCCATTAAAATTTTGCATCAAATTGTCCAACAAAATTGTTTTCATAGGTATAAGGGTTGAATTTGTTCATGGTAGTGTTCGGAAACATCAGGTTGCACTTTCAAAAAAAAACCTTGACCCGACACAAGTAAGCTGCACAAAATGACATTTGCAAACAAATGAATTTTGTCACGCATTGACGGTCAGTTGCAATTGGAAATTACTTTTTTTTTGCATTTACGAAAACACCCTACGAGTATAATAACAAATAATATTGACAGATTCCCATGTGGGCATTAAGAGTGTTGTTAAAAGAGTTTCACACAGCTCAGCGTATGGTATTTTGCAGGCATAACAATTTGTTAAACTTTTGTGTAGGACCGACGAACTGCAGCAGTATATAAATAAAGCTGGCTTGATTATTATTTTCATATCGATGGTAGAAAAAATTGGGAATAGTAGGAAACGCCGTTAAACAGCCAGTTTGCATTGCTCAAAAATGCCTGAGTATACTCAAACTATAGTTTATACTTAAATTCTGCCCGAGAGATAATTGGTCAATTATTAATATTTTTTGATTAAAATCTTAAGGGGAATAAAATAAATCTGCCTTAAGCTAAGCAAAATAAAACTAGACATTAAAAAGCGGCCAATGGACAAACAATTGTTGCGGAACAAAAGATTATCTGTGTTTATAAAAGCAATGTTTGTATATTCATTCCGCGGGAATGTATGTGGTAACAATTAAAAGACTTTCCTTCAAATCCAAATAAGAATTCAAGTTTATTTTTCTGTTTATGTTAGTTTAAGCGAAATTAGTTTATTAATTAAAGGAAAATTCAATGTTAGGCACTTGTCTTTAGAGTTTACTGTTTGTACTTCTCGGCGTGACTTATCGAACAAGAGTCAGTCAGAATGCATTAGAGACGAAAAATATATACTCCCGCTTATTTACTAAAGCTTGGTATTCTGCTCGCGCTAAATTTTCTCTCCCATACAAAAATGTCTACAAAGATAAAATTTAGCGAGGCAGTTTAGCAAAGCAGTATCCTGTTCGCTCGCTAAATTCTTAGCTTCATATAGATGGGCCGATGACAAGTCTCCACTCATTTAGCTCGCGAAATAAATGTCCGGTACATTAAGTCGAAGATAAATTTTGACAGGAGGAAAGAGTTTTTTGTCCGTTTACTTTGGATTTTGTTTTGGAGGAAGCCGAAGAATACATTCGCATGATAAATAAAAGAAAAAACAAAATCGAAAATGCCTTTTCATGGGATGAAAAAACGAAAAAAAAATTTGCGGGGCCTGTGGAGGAAACAGAAATATTGAGATTGCAAAATAATTCCAATGCAAATAGGATTTTACGCGACACGAGGGAACTGCAATGAACATAATATGGTTTTTGTCCCATCCATATCATGTTTGATAATTTAGCGACCATTTATCTTTGGTGTGGAGAATCGAAGTGGAGACTAGGGACGCTAAAATTTAGCGATAGCAGGATACTAAGCTTAACGGAAGCATAGCCGTCTAAACATCCGTCATCTACATGTATATAACTGCAGTGCAATACAAGTCGCTCTACAACTTACAGAAATCTGAGCATTTGTTTTCTTTGTGACAGAAAACTTAATTCTCCGTCGCTAAAAGGTGATTATACAATTCACGATTTAAGAAAAATCAATAAAATTTTATAAATTTTTCCCAATTTTTTTTTTAGACGTAGACTATAATTCATGTGTTCTTATAAAATCAACGCAAGCAATTTTTCTGTATTTGGGACCATCTATATGAACCGAGGCCTGCTTTTTTAACTTAAGGGACGTAGACTCTGCAACTGACACTTTTGGCTGGAATAAAATAAAATATTCAACGGACCGAGTGGAATGCTATTTAAGATTTAATTTTTTATATTTGTAATAAGCGCTTAGTGATGTAAGTTCTAATAAAAAATAGCTCGCTGTAAGCGATAGTTCGTTACAACTGACATCGCTGTAAGCGATAATATCTCCCAAAATATAATATCGCTCATAAGAACTGAGAGTTCGCTATAACCGATCCCGACTGTAAATAAGCACAAAGGCACCTACAAACAACTGGCTTGTGAAGCTAATCTAATTTTAATTAGAAACCAATTTGCTCGCAATCTACCTTCAATAGCAATTATTTTTAGATTTCTATTTTTATTAGTGTAGCGCACTTCAATAATGTACTAAACACCCTAACTAAAGTTCAAGAATCTGTTCAGTAAGCACAATAACTCAGTATTTGTATCGCACTTCCCCTTCAGACCAAATCGAACCACAATTTTCCGCATTTATATCGAAATAGGAACCCCCAAGCCATATCGACGCATTACACAAATATGTGTACTAGTCCAACATCCATCTGCCCATTTTAAAGAGCAGCACGCACAAAACCAATTTAAGAACTTATTTTTCCAATATGTGATTGCGGAGCACCCACCGCATTACTAAACCTGGCAGTTGGCACCTGGTATAGTCCCACCGCGCTCCGTCTCCGCGCCGCCGGTTCAACGTTCAAGTTCACCTACCTTGCTACAACAAATACACAAATAAAATAAATAAATAACCAAATTAAGATAAATTGAAATCCAATTAGGTGCGCGACCAGTAGAATTTGGTATTTCTTTATCACACTTTGGTATTCTATGCGTGTGACGGGCGCTAAAATTTCCCAACGTCTCTAGTCAGCGACGCCGCGACGTAATTGGGGATTCCAAAATTCCTCCAGATTACAAACTCTTGTGCATTTTGCAAGTCGCTGACTACAGTCGACGAAGGAATTACAACTGACTGTAGATGTTGTATACATGATGGAAGTGAAAATTGCGTTCGAAAGCTGTTAAAGCTGTAGCTGTAGGCCAGTATCTAAGTATGAAGAAGTGTCTTACATAAGAGTTCGATTTTGATTCAATCTCCATCTACATTTACACCATCTATTGGTGCGCGAGATGAGTGCGAGTGGATATGAATGGGCACCCATAGTCTGAACATATCACAGCATGTCTGCACCTTTTGCCTAGCTTTGGTTTTAGTGTCCATATCCATATTGTATCTATCACCCTGTTGCTCTGTAGCTCTGTACTCACGATTTATATTCAGTGGTATGGTATAATATGAAAACGACCTCATATCTACTCCGCGGTGCTAGTGCTATTTCACGGGTTTTCTTTCAATTTCCTTTCTATTTATAATTTCTAGAAATTGTTAGCCATTTGCCGTACTGTCTTTTGCCGTTTGAGTTGTCGCTGTCACTTTCAGTAGTCAGTGTTGCTGTGAGTTTCGCTGACGTCAGACAAAAATGTTTTTTCCGTCTATGTCGTACCTTTTACTTTTTTTTTGTTGTGCATTTTTAGCTTCATTGAGCAATGAGCAGGTGGGTTGGCAAGAGCGTGAATAATACGGAAAAAGATACAAAACCAATTTTTACTTAAGAGAGTTATCCACTCTTAGAAGAGAAATGGAATTCAATTTGCAATTTTGTATGTTAGAAATTTCTCGATTCCAGTTTCGCGGTTTGTATTGATTTATCCCTTTCGACCGTTATACAAAATTTACATACGTGTAGGGATTTTCCCGCCAAAAACATACAGCAAATCTCTTATTCCTTTTAATTCAGCACAGCCGCATGCATAACTGTACGAAAATCTAGTACAATTTTCTAAATTATCTGCTCCGTACAAATTGCTGGGTTTTTTCGTTCTCACTATTGTGTGTTATTTTTCGATTTTGCGCAAAGCAAAAAGAACCTAGAAATTGAGGAGAAATGAGAAAGAGTGCTAAAATTCGAATAATCTCCAAGTCCGATATAATACACTTTAAACTTGATAACTTTAGGTAACCATGCGGCCACTTTTATCACGTTTTTGCCATGGTATTAACCGGAAAAAACCTGTAAGACCGTAAAATAGATTATTTGGGAAATTTTACGCTTGATCTAAAGTTGTGGTAAAGGGGGGTCAAGCTTGAAGGACTTTCTTAAGAAGTGTAAAAACGAGTCAAATTGCTATATACAGAAATGATACTGTAGGTCGTAGGGCGTCATAGACAAAACACTACTCTTCAACTTTTCCACTGATCTTGATAGTTCCTATCGCTTTGTAAGCTGTCTAAGGGCCAATGAAACACCAAATAAATGGAAGCAGAAAACTATGAGAAGTCAAATTGATGTTTCCCTTATGTCTATGACAAGGGAAAAATGTGAATACGTTGCAGAACCAGCTAACGATACCCTTATGAATAATGAGTTAAACATATTAATCAGATCTAAAGTATAGAAGCACTTTTAAAGCTAATTTTTTATCATGTACAGTACAAGCGTCTTTTGAGTAGACCTTTGATTAGATGGTCGGATCAAATCAGACACCTGTCCTCAAATAATTTAGAGTCCGTTATGTGAAGATGGAAAGTTATGAATGTTCAACTTGATCACTAAGATTAATGGAAATAATGATCTATGATTCCGAGAGAGTGCAAAAAAGCTATATTCGAAAAGGAGACTTTAGTTTACTATGCCACAATTTATTTTTTTCCAAACTTTTGTTCAAGTGCTTAGAAAATTTGACGTATAAAATTTCACAATGACTCTGCACGGAAAAGCGTTATAAGCTACAGCTACATAAATGTATACGCTGTTGTTTTCACGATAAGTGCGACTATGTTGGTGAGAGATGTTTTTTTTTTACCCTTTTCTGACAGCAGTCTGCGAATTTCTTTATAGCAATAGGTATAAGCTTAGCTAATAATTTTAAACGACAAATATTTAAAAAGCATATACTAAGTAGGTACTTAATACTAACTTTTTAGTACGATTACGATTTTCACCACTTACTTAGCAAATATGAGCCGCAGTTTAAATTGATCCACAGTCGCTGGGAACTCGAGCAATTTTTTGTTATAAGACCTAAACGTTTCTTACACCAGACTCTAAATTGTATGTTTCGATACACACTATACATTATAACGAAATAGTTCGGAGATCATAATAAATTGCTGATCCCTGGAGTTTCGGAGATCGAAAACTCAAATCGACATTTTTGAGCTCCTACTCGAATTTGAAGTGATTTATTTGGTGATTCCTATTCATCGGCGCCACTGAAGTGATGCAATCCTCACAACTGTTCGATCATATGCAGAATGTTTATCATTCGATAGATCTAGATCAGATTTATGTGAAGCGCAACTAGACGCAATCTTTTTTAGTTCAAAGAAAAAAGCCTAATGAGATTAAAAGCGTACCGCAATTTCCTGGAGTAAAGTCAGTATTCATACCTAATTTAAAGATCGCACTATGTGTAATAGATTTTTGAAACGCGTTTTGTATTATTCATAATTTTTTGGTTAAGAAAAAAAAAAACATATTTCACAACAATTTGTATTCGAAAAGTTATTTGCTAAACAGGCTAAGAAGGGCAGGTAAGGTTAGATGAAAACTTAGAAACAAATGTATGAACTATGATCCTCAAGGGGTTACTGCTGTTATACTGTGAAACCTGTGGCGTTCACGAATTTGTAGAATTCATAAAAAGACTTGAAAGACATGTTCTTCAAAGATTAGAAAGAAATGTTCATTTTTCGTATGGCAAAGTTCTGGTCAGTGACGAAGAAAGTATAAGCTTATAACTTAAATGATCTTCTATCTTTTAAATCTATCTTTGAATTTGTTTTAAACTTTTGTATAACTTTAGGTTATAAATGAAATAAAGAGAAACATAAATAAAATAAATAAATAAATTTTAATAGTAACACATATTTGTCACCGAGCCCAGTGATCCTTGCAGACAGCTTGCTACGGACTAAAGATTTGAGCTAGCAACATTTTCAAATTTCAGTTAGTTTGACTTATCCTTAGTTCTTTTTTTTTTGTAACAAAAGTGCATAAATCTCTTAGACCGTTATATGGCAAGTACAACAATTCATATACCTAAAGCAACGTCAACAACAACTTTTAGGTATGTTAACAAATAACAACTGTTGCCAACTTTGCTCTGTTTCTCTCCAGTGCATATTTTCCTTTAAGCTTTTAACGCTTCAATTTACTTTCGGTCTTCTGTTGGCTTGCTATACCATCATCATATTTAGCTGTCAAGTCATAACCACAAACAAACCAAAGTATTAAGCAAACAATATCCCGTTCAGATCGATAAGCATTTATACTGATACTGGTACGGTACCTGCACCTAAACTACACATAACCCGATGTGAGTAATAAAAACTTTACAAACAGTCGTAAAATATCTTCTCATCTCTTGATAGAGAGATATTTATCTATCTAAGCCACCCAACTTTCGATGACATAATATTCTTCCATAACCAACAAAACCAACCTTCACATGTCTCTGCTTTCAATCATTTTTATTCCCGTCTTTCACTTCTTACACACAGCCTTTTAGTTATTTTTGTTTCTTTTGAATTTTCTACACACAAGCGAAGCCGACATGAAGAAGGAAATTAGAAAAGATATGTATAAAAAAAGTGTGTTCATCATATGATTTCAATTCGTAGGGGTCCACGTCCGCGCTCCACGTCCAATGCGTTCATCTCTTCCTAATGCGCTTACAAAATAGCTCCCCAACGAGAGAGCCGCATCCACCACCGACCACCGGTCCGTCACAGAGCAACGCCAGTGGAAAGTTGAATAAGAGAAGAAAATCCCACTGGCAAAGTGGCAACTGGCAACTGGCAACGGCAAGTAAGAGCGCAACGATAGTGAGAGTGAGAGTATGTCAGTGTGTTACGATTACGAAATATTTACCCCATTCTCCCCTTTCCATTCCCTCTTGGTGGATACAAAATTGACAAACTCTAGGGGTTCGTTCTCTTTCAGATGTTTTCTCAGAATCTAGTGTTGGTTCTACTTTGGCTTGTGTAGGGCGAATTTACGCTAAATTCGCCAATCTTACAAGAACATAAAAAAATATACACATTTTTGGATTTCAAAGTGAACTAAAGCACGGTTTCCGCTTCAAAATTTCACCACGCCTTATAATTTCGCTAAGGAAACACATTTTCAAACCGTTTGCCGGTAGTTACAGCCGCGCCCACATATTACATATTTGGCGGTGTTTTTGTGTGCATTTTTTTTTGTTTGCTTAATTTAAATTGCAGTTCGTCTATGTGATAGTTTTAAAGTGTCGGTTTCCGCCAATATAAACAACAATCCCATTCGCATTGTTATAAAAAAAAAAAATCGCCATACTTACCTCTATAGACACTTTCACATTAACGCGCTGCTTAGATACACACTTTCAACAGTGCAACTGCTCGCTGATATTCTTATTGAATATTGAGTAGTTCTACAGAACACACATGCATGCACCTCGACAGCAAATGGTAAAAAGAAAAAAAAAGTTCGCTTCCTGGATTTGTTTGTTTCGTCAACAACGCCACCTGCTGAAACACAAAGCACCTCCTCGTAGGCCTACAAGTTTCAAGCTTGGGTTGCAAATTCATAAAATACATATGATCGCCCACCACACCACCACCTCAGCCGTATAGTGTGACAGTGGCCTGATATTTCGCGGTCGAATATCTTCGAGCCATTTGCACGCATTTCGGGACCGTGAATGTGCCCAAAAACCTCTTCGACTAGCAAAGGTCAGACGTATATTGTATTGTTTAACCGCTTTTCGTTAAAATTTCTTCATTCGCCACAAATAGTGGAGGAAAACAAAAAGCAGAAGCAATAACGAACCAGCAGAAAAAATATATATATATATAAATATCACTTTTAACCAAATCGAATATGATTCGGTTTTGTTGACTCCAGTAGGTTTTCGATAAGCGTTCAGTCAACACCGTACAGTGTGTTCCCGCGCACATTCCTCTTCGCATACCGCCCTAGGTTCGTTTCGTCTCTAGCTTTTCTCCAAAGACACTCTCTCAAGTGTAGACTTGAGAAACCAACGAAAAATATAGGAAAAAAAAAAAACACTTTGCACTAACTATCTCTGCCTTACTTTAGACACTTTAATCCATTGTGCTGACTCCCCCCCGCGGCATGGATACGGAGAGAATATCCACGAACTGTAGTCGCCATATCTAGCCATACAGCCGGATGGTGGTTGATAAATTTTGTGCGTGTGTGTCGAATACAATTTTTTCTCGCTATTTTGTTAATTTGTCGTTACTAATTTGTTAAGTGAGTGTTAGGTTAGTCAGTTGTTTAGTTGACTACTTACCTTTGCGTTGATTAGGCGGCTCGACAGTAGTCACATTCGTTATTTAACCGATTTTTCTTGTATACCCATCGAACTATTTTGATTTTTTTCCAATTCATTTTATAACCAATAGAGTCACAGTCCTTTACTGGTATAAAAGAATTAAAAAAAAAATCCAACCCCAATTGAAATAAATTTATTTTTAAAACTTTCAGTAAATTGTTCTTTTTCTATAACACCATCGTGAACATACAGTAAATAATGATTGCAAAAAAAATATTCCAAAAGAAGAAGAAAAAAGTGAATGCGGTCTTTCGAAAGTGAGATTAGTTTTTTTTTTATTTCGTTCCTTTCGTCGGTCGTTTGTTGACGTTTTTTGAAAGGAAACCATTAAAAAAAAAACCGTCATCATAGTTAAAATTAATAACAATCGACGCTACAAAATCAATGCATCTATACAGAGTGTTGACAATTATATTGGTGTGTTCATAAATTCTAAGCCAAGTCTACCTACCTAATTGTAATTACTGTGTGTGTGAGTTTTTTTTTTAGTGAACATAAATAAAAAAAATAATATTAGTAAACTCGGTTGTTTAGATAGTTAAATTGTATAATAAATTAATAAATTAAAAAAATAATTCAAGTGTGAACACGTGATGGGCAAATGTAAATAATACAAAGAAGAAAAAAAGACGCCGTATCGATAACAAAAGTGTTTAGTTTTTGTTTTTCTACAATTTTTTGAAACGAACATTTTATTCATTGTATTTTGTGCGCTGAACCGATTATTACGTGGATTTATAACTACTGCAAGCAGCATTTCATTCTAAATTGGATTTACTAAAGTGATTTATTTTCGAAAACAAATCTTAAGGTAAATATTCTAGTTTTTAGTTTTTCCTTTTGTTTGTTTAAGAAATATCTCTACGTGACAAGCTTACCAAAGTTCTGTTAGATGAATAAATTCCAGCTTACTATGCTGGGTAGAGTACCTGATTCAATGGAAATTTGTTTACGGTTAATTCCATGAAGTAATAAAACAAAATTCTTTCAAGATATTGAATTAGGATGGCTTCGTTAGGGTGTGTAGGTGTACCTCTAGGTGCGTCTGAGGTATCCTTTGTCGCTGCGGTCAATTTTTTTGAGCAGTTTGTTGAAAAATTCTACGTTCCAGTTTTTTGTTATTGATCTGTAACGGAATTGGAAAACTTTTTTTACTTTTTAATGCTACTTTCTATATAAAGTTGGATTTAAGTAAAATAATGCGTATATAGTTTATATTTAGTGCTAAAATAATGCAAAATATAATCTACCTGTCACACAGTAGAGGGAAGATTATAGACTCTTATCATGCGCTCTGTTTTCTAAGATCCTCGGAACCTATGTCTTATATCGCTAGTAGAAAAAGAAATATAGGCCAACTCAAAAGTAAACAAGAATCAGTCCCCGGTTCAACACCCAAAAATGTACAGATTTCATCTTGAGCTTATTTTTTCGCCGAAAAAAAGCATCACAGATCATAAAAGTATTTTACTTGAATTTTTTTCGAATATGACAAACAACTTGATGAAGTCTTATGTAGTTTTGCATTGGTGAAAAATAAATTTCCGGGAGAGCATGAAATCGAAAAAATCACGAACCGACAAATTTGCACAAAAAATACACTTCTGGTGATTCTGATAAGAGAATTTCGCTTCTCGATTTGAACTCAGAATCCACTCTAGAAGCACAGCGCTTACACAAGTGTTATTATGTATTTTTTAACAAGCCAGCTGACATTAGCCGTAGATTATTTTTTGGCATTTCACCAAACCATTTGGACTCGACCAGAAGCAGTTTTCTTGTTCCACTGGATTTTAGAATCCAGTTGATCCCTAAGTAAATCCAATGGAAGGCGACATTAGTAAGAAATGCCTAAATTACTGGTTCTTAATTTAAATCTTTAAGAACAATTTCAATTGTCGATTACTTTAGAACATTTGTCGCAGCTTTATAAAAAAAAAAAAACAGGTCGCGGCATGTCCATTGTGTGTCAGTTTTTACTTTTGAAACGAATGGAAGATACCTACAACTTTTTGCCGAGTCCGAAAGGCTAAATATTATTGTCAAGGATATGTAGTTATACTCTCGGGCATTTGTTAGACGTTTGCGAAAAAAGAGGCAGTGGGAAAATATCTTAGGTTTTTGTTTTTCTGGTGATTGAACTTAACACCTCACGCTCAGTAGTCTTGCGCTCTATAAACTGAGCGACTTCGATTACTGCCTTAAGTTAGAAATTTTCTATCGATTCCAACCGATATCGAACATGTGGCTGGCGATTGAGTGAGTTTTTGTAGTCACCTGTAATTATTATCAACTAGCATTCACCTGTTGATTTTTTTTTATACTTCCCTCAGTAAGTCGAAGGCGACCCTATTCCGATTCAAAGTTTCTTTGATGTCATCCATCTTGCGATATTTGTTCCATCTTTTGCAGCCTACATACGTATATCCCATTTAAAAATCACCAAAGAATTGGACCACTGACCAAAAGGTAGACATTCATCTATATCGACGCACCAACAAAAATGACGGTCAACCGGGATAAATCACACACTACATCTACAAAAATTATCACTAGAAAATGGCATTTCCAGATTTGATGTTAGCATTTCACAGCTTCACGTGAACACTTATAAATCGTGTGAATTTTTGATGGCAGCATGCGACTTATTCCTTGTGATTGTTTTAACATTTGGTATACAGGTTGTTAAGAATGGATCTGCAGCTGATATTTAAATTATTAGCATATTCTACAAATAACAACAGACTTGTATTTTTCTGATTTTACCAGTTTTTGTTGTCTTTCTCTTTGTTTTGAAATACATTCTTTACCACTCTGGGCCAAACAGCTTATAACAATATTTTATACGAATTGTGTTGAAGTAAACTTTCCTGTTGTGACTACATTTAACTGTCTTCATCGGTAGTTTGTGTGACTTACGTACGGTTACAGTTTTTACGCGCGTGATTCAAAACAATGTTAAATTTTCAAAAATAAATAATCACCTCTGAGTTCGGAGCAGTCCTCCTGTCAAACTCTTGACATCAATAGACATGACACAGTTGTGTAGAATTTTTATTTTTTGTTAAATAACTTATAGCCAAAGAGTTAAAATTTACGTAGACCTTTGGTGACAGGAAGAAGACGCAATGTGTCATTCGCTGAAAATGTGCGAAAACAGAAATCGCTACTGTGAAATTCGTCCACATCTCAAAATCATTTATGAAATGCCGAAAACTGAATATTAATGTTTGCAAAATGATGAGTAACTACCTACCTATTAAATTCTTTAATTCCCAAAACTTCTCTTACGTCTTACCATCTGGCACAAAATCAGTAAATGTGTTTGAGAGAAATTAGCACATTATTCGTGGCTAAAGTTTTGTTTAATTTACACTACTTAAATTGTTTATTTTAATTCGATCAAGCTGTTTCTACTTTACCTACCTCTTGTGCCTACTTTAAAGTATTTAGCCAAATATCTGAACAGTAACACGTCTTTTATATAAATCACTTTTGATACTTTCATGAACTTGGCATCACTTGTTGCACTATATCGTTTATATTCCTCCCAAGATAAAATATAAGGCCACAGCTTTGTTTTTTTTTTTTTTTGAGTCCAGACAAGTACAAGCTAAAGTTTTGTTTCCAGTTTTATCAAAAAACTGGCCTAGTTTCTCACACACCTTGGTTTTGGTCTAAAATTGGTCTAAAATTTGATCGTGCCCTATCGGAAAGGATTTTATTGCAGTGCTTTCTCAGTTTTCCGGGGCTTAAGCCTATAGATTAATATTCTTTTTTAAACATAATGCGTAAACAAGCAGTTTTTCCAAAGGAATTTGGATTCTTGCACCGAATCCCCACTTACTGTTTTTCTATCGTACACAATTCAACCACATTCCAAAGTCTTTCACTATTTATTAACTTCCTGTTGTTCTAAAGCTTCTCGTAGGCTTAGAACAAATGCAAATGAGCTCTTCCTAAATTCCAAAAGGAGAAGCTCCTTCTTCATTCCCATTACTCTGGCTTACACCTAACTGAAGCCTATTGAAAACCCGTTTCATGAGCTTAAATAACTGCCCATATATACCTACTCACCTACTAATTGCAGAGAAATCTCCTATACACGACAGCCCAAAGTTGTTTCCATTGAACAATTTTCTAAAACGTGAACGAACAAATTTTACTCAATTAACCACATTATGTGATCCAATCGACAAACAATTGCCAAAGCACTCATAACCATCATTCGATCAATTAATTAATTCAGCACAAGAAAAAAAAAAAAAACACACGCCGAAAAGAAATTAGAGAAATCTATCTCAAAAAAGAAAAAAAGAATACGTTAAATAACTAGTTATCTAACATCGGGGCTTAGCGTCGTCACCCGGTCTTTCTTTGTCCGCACACACACGACTTTTCAATATCACATTCCGCATATCGCCTGCTTCCTTAATAGCCACCTAAAACCGTTTTAAATAAACACAATCGTGAAAGAGCTGTGCAGAAACAGAATCACACAAAAGCACACAAAAGTGTTAATAAACCGAAACTCTTCCATTTCACCGCTAACTTCACGCAGTCAATTTTACCATATATGTCGATGGCAATGCCTTCCGACCATCCAAGCAGAGGTGGGGTATTTGGTTAGCCCTAATCTATGATACCTAGGCTCTATCTGTACACTGTTGTAATTGTTTCTTGGCTTGGCGGTGAGTGTGTCACACAAGATAAAAAAGGAAAGCTCCAATTATGTGACAAAGGATTGCTATGAAAAGCGCAGCAACAACAGCCATCATATGACGTAAATAACCGGGTATGATGTCCTTTGTAAAAGGAAATCCCCAGGACAAACCCAAGACCCACCCGCAACCCTCCAACCATATCAGATAGCAAAGCGAAAAACATTGTTCCATTTTCTTTGGCAAAGCAATGTGAATGAATAATAAAAAAAAAGGAAAAACACGAAAAGCTTTTGTTTTTGTACATAGATGAACAGATACATGGATACTTGGAAAAATCCTCTTACATCGTCATCGACCCGTTGTGGGTTTACTTCTCTGACATAGAATTCGTTGGCCTAATTCTTTACGACTCAATGGCGTTAAAGCTGTGCAGAGTCGATGTGGTGGTTCGTTGTTTTGATGTTTTCTTTCTCTGGTTCCTTTTCTGTATATTTTGGCATTACTATAGCCGTTTGTCCTGGAAGTTTTGTTTTCGAGGGGAAGGGGCTTTATATATCTCCTCTTTAGCCATGACACATAATGTACGTGTATACATACACGGATGCGGAGAACGCTCTTCCTTTCTGCTTCATTGAGAAAATGCTCAGCGTACGCTGAGAAAAGGTTGCGAAGTTCTACCGCTATACTTGCTGATGTATATACGTAAGTGTCGACAAATTGTCTGCCTACTATTTGTCATCATGCAAATTAGAAGCATTGTCCTTGTATACTTGGAGCGTTTTCTTGTTTTATTTGAATGATTTTGTTTTTTTTTTTTTAACAAAACAACAAACCAGAAAGACAAATGACGTGGAAGTAGGGACGATTTGTGCTGAACTAGGAAATGGGTTTCTCGTTAGATGAAGTTTTCGTCCTCCCTCATTTCAAAAGCTTTGCATGGGCTTCATAGCAAAAGCAAGCGTCTGGGGGTGTTTTTGGCGAGTTCAAGTCGGCTGAAATAATTGATTAATATTATCAATCAAAATGTTTATAGATAAGAATAATTGAATTTGAGACGCACTATATTTTTCGGTAGATGATTTTTTCTTTAGTGTAGATGATAAGACCAGCTTATCTTAATATAAATACAGATAAACTCGTTTGGCAAAGTACGTCGACTCTTAAGGTCATTTCGATTGTTCAAAGTCGAAATACAGATTGCCAGTAAAATTTGTTGGTCTTTGAGTGGGATCTGATGGTTGTCTGTCCTTAAACAGACCACTGCAGAACTCAATACAGCACATACTGGTACATACCAGAAGCCAAATTTTGTACTGTTTCACACGATCCACCAATTCGAAGTTCCCAGGGTTCCAACAGCGCCTATTCTGTTTATTAACAATGAGGGAGCGGTCAAAATATGCCTCGTGGTATTTACTATTGTACATTATGCCTTAAAAAATACCTTAAACATACATTGGCGCAATTGATGCTGCATAATAATTTGCTATCGATCCCTAAGCTGCTATCGAATGTCAAATGAACCGAAATAGACCAAGCAAATTCGGCTTGAAACAGAAATACAAACCAGTTACTAGCTTTAGCTGGGGCACTGATTTCTTGTAAATGGTATATTATCTTTACCAAGTATTAGCTGAACATGAGGTACAACCGATCTAGCGACGAAGTAGATTTGGCCAAAGCTGGCTCTTAAACAGTTTAACAGTTTGATCACCTTCGATAGATTGCGTATCAGAGCATGCAACAAGGCTAGTCCGTCAATTTTTTAAGAAGGAGATTATTCCCCACTTATTCAACACTAGCCTAACGCTTTTCGTAAAGCACCATCTGTCGGCCTTTTACTATAACGATCCAAACCGATTTAACAATCTCCGGCATTCGTAGTCTTTAAACCTTTATTAAAAGCTTAAACTCTTTCAACAAGTTGGGGGAACGCTTTCACGTATATTCATTTTGAAACTTACCACATTTTCATAGCATCGATTTCGGATATCGCAGGTCGCTATCTTCGATCCTCGCCCTTCGGCATCCAAACATTAAGCATTTCATATGGCTCCCTTAAATGAATAAAAGTATATTTTGATACCTGTGCGTATACGGGTCTCATGAAAATTCATTTCACTTCATTTCATTTATTTCAATTAATTGGTTTGCACATTAAGAGAGGTACCTACAAGGTGGCGCAAAAATAACCTTCCGATGTTTTTTGGCTGTAATTTAAAAAAAAAATTAAAAACTTTGATTCTTCTTGTGGATTATTTTTATTTGGTCTTTTAATTTTTTTTACATCAAGTCGAGAATATGATGTCATGTAAATGGCCGCCGCCGCAGTTGATTGTCATTTGAGCCCTTTTTATGGCATTTTCGATCACTTTGGCCAAAACTTCTGGCGATAGGTCCTCACATTCTTGACGGATATTGTCTTTAAGAGCTGCAAGAGTCTGAGGCTTGTTGACATAAACCCGCGACTTCAAAAAGCCCCACAAAAAGAAGTCTGGAGCGGTCAAATCAGGCGATCTTGCGGGCTAGTGCAAATCGCCAAAAACGACCCGGGAACACCGCTTTCAGAATATCGGTTGTGGCTCGCGCAGTGTGTGCCGTAGCTCGGTCCTGTTGGAACCACATGTCCTCCAGTCCTAAATCGTCCAATTGCGGTAGAAAAAAATCGGTAAACATGGCCTTTAGCGCGCATCGTTCACTGTTGTCGTTTGACCAGCGGCGTTCTCGAAAAAAAAAATGGCCGCGTCAACAGAGGCGATATTCTCCGCACAACGGGCGCTCCGGGGCCCGCCACTCTTGGCAACGTCTCGTGTTGTGCCAGTCTCTTCGAGGCGAGCGGCTAAACGTCGCAGTGTTTCACCAGTAGGCGTTGGACGGCTAGGAAATCTGCGACGAAATTCACGTTGTGCCAAAGTCACCGACCGATTATTGCTCAAATAAATAGTCACCAATATTCCGCGTTCTGGAGCAGTGTAGCGTAACATTGTTTATTAACGTGTATTTCGCATGTGTTTACTACACAAATGTCAAAACAGAACTGACATTAGGGGCCAATCGCAAAATTTATAGCATTTTCAGACAGGAGGATTACTTTTGCGCCACCTTGTATAATCTTTTATAGTACTTAGGTTGTTTGCCTCAGGTAAATTTCCAAAGTCAATCAAATCGATACGTTGTAATAAACAATTGATAATTTATGGAATTATTTTGTTAAAGTTCAATAGAAACGTTCCCTCACCACGCACCAGGCATAAAGCTGTATTAATCCCTTACATAGTGAAATGTTAAACTTTGATCGCAAATTTTCCAAGTGAAATATAGCAGAAGACGCAACAACGAAGTCAATATTTAGAAGTCTCTGCAACTTTGACTCCAAAGACCTAGATACGAGGGTATACGTACGAGCTACGAATAGAAAATAATTAACAATTCAACGTATTTCACTTCGAAATAGACCCAAATAAATAATGCAGTCTTAAAATTAAGCAAATGTGCGCATTTGTTAAACGGATTTATTGCGCCCTTAAAAAAAAATCATTGCAGTGACCGATTTTTATTGCATTTGCTCAAGAGTATAGAGCGCGGTACTATGATCATAATTTTTAGTGTTAAAGATCAATTTTACGAGCCGACGTATTTTTTTTTATATAAATGTTTCTATTGTGACTTAAAAATGAGTGTGAATATGGCGAGTAGATAATACATGCTAGCATTTGTTTTGCAAGTCTGATGTGCTTGAAACAGAGTTCGTAGTGAATGCGAACGTTCTTTTGAACTGTGATTTGAAAATTAGAGCAGCATATTTTTGGAATAATTTTTTTATTCATAAAATAATGTTTTATTAATAAAAAGACAACCGCTTATTAATGGGCAGCGAATTCATAGAATCGGGGACAATTACGTCCATTGAGTCACATTCACGCTTTTAAATAATTTGGTTTGGATAGGCTGAATTAAAACTTGTAAACGGTCAACAAGATTGCCTCCTTTTCTGGATCTTATTTTGGCATGACTACCGTTTAAAGTTCTTCGACGAAATCACAAATCAACGATGCACTGCACAGAATTCTATTACTCATTTAACCACAATGCAGATCGCCGTACTAATATCAAATTTGAATCTCTACTTTAAACTTACAGAAGCTCACATTTCTAAATTTGTATGAAAAGTATGTCATTTTGAACTACTAAAATTTAAAGACGAAGCTAAAAATGTTTATTCATAAGGCCGAGAGTTAATTCTGCTTACGTTGTGCATAGAAAAATTGTGGAATTTATAAAACCTTAAGTCACAAGACAGCTTTGCGAATATCCATCTCCTTACGAAACAAGGAGGGTCATAAAGTGAATAACTTGGGACCTATAAAACAACCCTAAAAGTACTTTAATTACATATAATCGAATTTACAAAAGTACACACTCGGTAACGCCGAGTTACAATTCCAATGCCGATGTGACTATTACTTATAGATAATTTCGAATTTCGACAGTCGCTGTAAATACTTATTGACGTGTCGCTTGTGCAATGGGCTTTTAGCAGCTACTTAAATGCAAAAGTTACAGTTGATCTGATTAACCTTCAGGGGCTTGTTTTACACTTCGCTGTTCCTTCGTTGCACAATCGTTGTCTTGGGATATACCAAACGTGCCCACGTACCTAATACTTTTTTATGTGAAAAAAACTGAAAAAATGCTATGTATGTATTCTCATGTTTCCACTGTATATTTTTTTCTGACAATTTCGCGCTGTATCGAAAGGCTGAAAAACTGTAGTATACAGCGAAAATCTGTACAGTTTGTCACTTTAGATATACCCATAGCCGTCAGGTGCTATACTCGACACGGGCGGTAGTTGCAGAATACTGTGACTTGCTTCAACGTTATAGGCGTTTCTGAGATTGACTACGTTTCTTCTATTATAAAAAGTAAAAGTTGGTGTAGCAGGTCCTTGTATAGCATTAGAATCTCTTAGCCTGTGAATGAAATGTTGACTCTTTTCTAACGCCATACTTTATTCAGGGCCGAGATTGTGTCTTCTGACCTCTGATTAAGGAAGACATACGAGTTTACTTAACCTTGAAAAGCAGCTATTTTTCTTACCTGTTTCCTTCTATAGCGTGCATTTGTACATGAAGTATTGCCATAAGCTCTCTCGGTATGAAGGAAGCAATCAAAAGTCATCTACTTGTCGGGAAGAGATATTTCGACTCTGGAGTTGAGTCTTCGTAAACCATTACGAGCTATGAAAATAGATGATTCCCCTGTCAATTGCATTTGAAAGAAGTTCAGAGAGGTTTAATTGATCGGGATTATTGAACTACTTGAAAAGTGAGACTACTTGCTGGTACTTATTGGCAAAATCGTGCAGTAATTTGGCGAAAAAGTAACCTTTTTCTAGAATAGAGATTTTAGCGCCAATGCAAATTGGCATTGACAACATTTGTCCACCTTTTCTTTAAGTTCTAAGTTGAATGTCACCACTTAAACAAAAGCCAGTTTCCCTGTGTGTTTGTTTCTTAATATGTTCTCTTTCCTGCATGGTTTGGATAACAAAAAAAAATAAACTGCCAATCTTATTCTATATACCCACAAAGTCCCCTCACCACGTGTGATCATTTAATACAAAAAAAAACTAGACAAATCCGTCAAATCATTCAGCCAGCTGTTAATCAATCAAATCTACCATGATTAATGCAGTTCAGTGACCCGCTGAAATTATTCACCAAATCTCTGCAGTCATCTAGGAAAGGTCACATTTAACTGTAAATTGTGAAATTCCGTCTGCCGAATTTAAGATAGTTCAAGGTTCAAAGCGAAACACATTTCCAACAATGTAATCTCCTAAACCGGCTGCCAAAAAAAAACTACACACAACCTAATCGATATCTCAACATACAATTAAGATAATCACATTCAAATTGACATTTCACATCATCGCAAGTGGATTATTCACTCAGACTCAAGCCTGAAAATAAATTTCCCCCGCTTACATGTCCATCTGGCGTTGTACCCAAGTACGTATTTCATTCAACACCAGTCGAAATGACGAAAGTTCCGCTCCCTCTGCTTTTGCAAATTGATCGTCTGAACATTATTAATAGATATATGTATGTGGGATTCTACCCACCGCACTAGTGAAATAAAACGATATCACTCGGTTTACCAAATATAAATTTATTTGCTTCTTGATTGAGGCGCACTGTCTATAAGCTATTCTTTACAAATCTTCTTAGTTTAGCCCGTTTGATGATGCGCACTACTTCAACGTTTGGTGACGATTGAAGTGTCGTCTGTTCGTTGGTGCCGTTGGTTGCTGTTCGTTCTCTATGTGTGTGTCTATGTATTGGTAGCGTTTACTGTCTCGTTGGGTTCGTTTTAGTGCGTTATGTACATTGTCTTGTTCGTAGGGTAATGTCTGTCTGATAGGCCCTATCCCACATTCGGCTATCCTGACGGATCGTTCGCCCCGAACGAAGGTATCCATTTTTTCATATTTTCGGCTACTGTGTTTGTTTTGATCGGCCCCTCGTGATCGCCTATTTTATATACTTCATATCTCCCGTGGTTTAGTTTCTTCGTTACCTTGTAGGGTCCAAAATACTTAGGTCGTAATTTCATCGCAGTCCCAAACTGAGTGCGCTTGATGGCGACTAACTCGTTGAGCTCATAATCCAGTTCTGGCGTACGATTTCGGTTGAAATTCAGTTTGTTCTCACGTTGAAGCGTAGCTATATTTTCGCGAACTTCCTCTCGTATACTTTCCCGTTCCGCGTCCAGTTCTTTAATTGCTGTGTCCTCCATCCATTCTCGAAGTTCTGGATAACCTGGGAGTCTCATTTCTAGTCCTGTGAGTATTCGGAAGGGACTGAATTTCGTACTCCTCGGTGGAGAGTTGTTAATTACTTGCTGCACGCGGTCCACATGTTTGTACCAACTTTTGGCGCTCCCCTGGCATGCCTTCGATAACATTGGGATGATGATTTTGTGGATCCTTTCCACCTGTCCGTTACCTCGAGGCACTCCGGTTGCAATTAGCAAGTGTTGTATTCCTTCCTCTTTACAATATTCTGTGAAAATTGTTGACGTGAAAGCCGTTCCTCTGTCCGACACAATTCGACTCGGATTACCAAACACAACAGCTTGTTTCCTGAGACGATCCACCACTTCGTTTGATCCAGTGCTTTTCGTTGGATAGAGCCAAACGAATTTGGAAAACGCGTCTACCACTACCAAAATGTGGTTGTATTGTTTGTGGGTTTGCTCCATTGGACCCACGTGGTCTATGTGGTACGTCCCCAGCGGTTTGTCCTCTTTATCGATCGGCCTCAGGTGACCCTCTTTCTTCCCCTGCTTGGTTTCCATTATTATGCATTTTACACAACTCTTGACGATATCTGTGACCTTCGCTTTTATGCCTGGAATGAAAAACGTCTTCTCAACCAGATCCTGAGTTTTCTTGATTGAAAAATGTCCTTGCTGGTGTGCGACGCTTATTATTTCCTTCTCCATTGCCGTTGGTACCACTATGAGTTCGTTGACCGGATCTTTGTACAAAACTCCTGATTTCACGTAAAAATCTTCGTACTCATCCTTTTCTAGAATTTTCCTTACTGCTCGTATCCATTCATCCTTCAGTTGGGCTTCTTTCAAGCGGTGGCTAAGCGAATCCTCGATCATCAAGCAAGATATTCTACTTAAAGCGTCCACATGTTTCATTCTTGTTCCCGATCGATGCTCAATTTGATATTGAAAATCTTGTAAAAACATGGCCCACCTGGAAACTCTCAGTGGAACATCTTTCTTTTTCATTGTCATAGCGAAAGCGTTACAGTCCGTAACAATTTTGAATTGACTTCCTAGGACGTAGACTCTCCACTTTTTTAACGCTTCGATTATAGCCAACACCTCCAACTCGTATGAATGATACTTTTCTTCGACAGCTGCAGTTTTCCGGCTCATGTATTGCACTGGATGGAATTGTTGATCATCTGGGTCCTTCTGCAATAAAACTGCACCGTACCCAAACTTGCTGGCGTCTGCATGGATTTCTGTTTGTGCTTTGGGATTGAACAACTTCAAAACTGGCGCTGTAACTAGTGCAGCCTTAAGTTGCTGAAAGGCAACCTGTTGCTCTGTCTTCCATTTATACTCTGCATCCTTGCGCAGCAAATCGGATAAGGGCTTCGCAATGACCGCAAATCCTCTGATGAATCGCCTAAAATACGAGGTCAGACCCAAGAAACGTTGAAGCGCTTTCTTGTTGACCGGTACTGGAAACTCCGTTACTGCTCTTGACTTCTCTGCAGATGGACGTATGGTATTATTCTCTATGACATATCCTAGGTACTCAACTCGCCTCTTCAAAAACTGGCATTTTTTCCACTTGATTCTCAAACCATAATCTGCGGCTACTCCTAAAACTAACTTCAGCTTTTGGATGTTTTCTTCTTCGTCTTTCGATGGAATGATCAAATCATCCATATATACTACGACTACCCCTGCCTGTATCAGCTCACGAAGTATCGCGAAGATGTACCTGCTGAAAACCGCCGGTGAATTTGACATTCCGAATGGGACATATAGGAACTCAAATTGCCCTTCTTGTGTTATAAACGCGGTGTATTTTCGAGAATTTGGCTCTACCGGAACGTGGAAAAAGCCGTTTTCTAAATCCAACGTCGTGAATACTCTTGCACCCTGCAACCGTTCCAGAACGTCGTCCATTAATACCATTGGGAAGTTGTCCTTTACGATCTTTTCATTTATTTTCCGGTAATCACAGCACAGTCGTCTCGATCCATCTTTCTTGGATACCAGCACGATCGGTGAAGCGTACTCGGACGTACTTGGTTGTATTATTTTTTCGGCTAACCAGGTACTTAGTTGTTTCTGTACTGTGTCTTGATCCGCAAACGACAAACGTCTTGGCCTGTGGCATACCGGAACTTCGTCGGTCAGTATCAGCTTCATTTCAACGGGCGATGGCTTGTTTCTATTCGGTGTGTAGTCGCGTATCATCGTTTCCAACATTCTGCGGTTCTTGTCCTCTAGGTGACTCATATCAATGGCTGCTCCTTCCTCGAACACCACCTCGCTGGTTGACAGACAAATGACGTTGAACTCATCAACCAACTCCGCTATGTCATTTCTTAACTCATTAGCGTCCTTTTCCTTACGGCCTCCGCCCTCTGCTACGCCACTTTGGCTATTCGCAACTCGAACTTGCTCATTGTCCACATTGTCGACCACCTCAACGACACTCTTGTCCAACTCTGAGACCCCTTGGTCTACCATCGTGGCACGCCTGCTACTCTCCACGGTACATCCGTCAACCGCCTGCACCATTTCACTACTGTGGACTTTTGCGATTCCTTTGTCAATTTCCGATCCTGTTGCCGCACTGCCCGTTGTGTTTCCGTTTTTCTTTGGCTTGAACTCCGCTCCGTCTGCAGTCATGATCAGGTCGACCTCGCTAAAGATATCGTTGCCTAACACCGCCGAATACTGCATGTCTCCTTCTTTTACGACGTGAAACCTCAGTCTAAGGCCCACACCATCTACCACAAGATCTGCCCAGAAACTACCTAGAGTCGTTACCTTACTATTACCTATTCCGTAGAGATGCCTCTTGTTTGAGTCCAGCTCCGTACACTCCATTGAAATCAACATATCGCCCCTCAGTAGATTTAGATCGCTACCCGTGTCTATCAACGCCGACATTGTGGCCCCACGAACTTTGATTTCCTTGAAAATGCGATTTGTCCCAACTGCTAGCGCAACTCTAGCTTCCGGCCAAGATTCGGCTTCGTTGCCCGTTGATGCAGTGCGAACGTTACCTCCTTCTGACCTCACTCTTGATTGCGTCTGCTGTTGTCCTCTGCACTCCCTTGCTTTATGTCCGCCTTTTCCGCAGTTAAAACATTTGAAGGTTTTAACCGAACAGTCCCTAGCCAGGTGCGTTGTCCCCCCGCACTTGAAACATGCTGGTCGATTCGTCTCAGCGCGTGCATCTTCAGTGACCCGTACCCTGTTTGTATACCTGTGAGCCCCTCTTAAGCTTGGCTGCTGTAAGTTGGAGCTCCGAATCTTCTCGTATACGCTCAGTTGTCTCTTCAGTTCGGCAACTGTTCCGGCCTGGTACAACACCGCCTTGTTCTGGCTACTATCTGGTATTCCATTAATGAAGTAGTCCACCACGCTTTCCTCGTCCAAGTCGATTGGCTTTGCTATCTCCATCAATGCATATAAGTACTCGATGAAAGATTCCGTGGGCAACTTCATCCTTTTGCCTAACAACCGATGGATTTCTGCCGTTGACTGCTTACTGCCGAACTCCTTGTGAAGTGCTGTCTTCAGCGACTTCCAATCATTGACGGTTTGTTGACCGCGAATGAACATTTTTGCAGCGCCCGTAAGAAGTTGCTTCGCGTATACGTACTTCTGCACCGAATCCCAGTTTACCGTGACAGCATTGTCCTCGAAATCTTGTATCCATATGTTAATGGGTGGATATCCCGTTCCATTGAATGGTAATAGTGAGTCTTGGATATCTCGGAGCGTGAATAAGTGCCTTGCTCCCTCCTCTATGACCGTCGCACACGAAGCTTCACTTTCTTCTTCCTCCGAATCGAACTTTCCGCCTTCGTCGTGTGCTATACCTAAATGGTCAAGGAGCCTATGCTGTAATGTTGTCTTAAGTCCGTTTGTCGGTAAACCTAGTTGTGTCAGTTGTTCCCTAAGTCCTTCAACCGTCAACCCCAAAACAGATTTAGAATCCATTACAATACTAATTAGAAATCTTATTTTAATTTAATGATTGAAAATAAGTTATTTAAAAAAAAGTATTAAGTATCAGAATTTTATAAAGAGAAAAGATCAAAAAAAAAATTTGTGTACTACAATTATGCAGTGGCAACACTTAAATTGCAGTGCACCGCTTTGAAAAATTAATACAACTTATATATTAACTGCTCACTCGTCTCCTTCCACCTCTTCGTCTTCTTCTTCTTGGCTGCTGGCTGCGTAGCTGGTTCGGGTTTTTTTTTTTTTTCGTATACTTTACGTTGGAGCAACAACGACGACCGGTTGACTTCACACACACGTATTTTTATGGCAGACACCACTATGTGCAACTCAAATGTTCGATGGCAGAATGGTTTTGCCCGACGCACTTTCCCTCGTGAACCACACGAATCGCCTATTGAGTTGTTGCTCTTTTATTGTTCTTTTTTTTTTTTCTTTTTTTTTTTTTGCGTTGAGTTGTAGCTCTTTGTCGCTTATTTTCACTATATGCACTTGGTCGAGTAATTGCTTTTTATAGGGTGAATAAAAAAAACTTTCACGATTATTTCTTCACTATATCGAAAGAAAACTTTGGACGAGCCCCCAAAATGTGGGATTCTACCCACCGCACTAGTGAAATAAAACGATATCACTCGGTTTACCAAATATAAATTTATTTGCTTCTTGATTGAGGCGCACTGTCTATAAGCTATTCTTTACAAATCTTCTTAGTTTAGCCCGTTTGATGATGCGCACTACTTCAACGTTTGGTGACGATTGAAGTGTCGTCTGTTCGTTGGTGCCGTTGGTTGCTGTTCGTTCTCTATGTGTGTGTCTATGTATTGGTAGCGTTTACTGTCTCGTTGGGTTCGTTTTAGTGCGTTATGTACATTGTCTTGTTCGTAGGGTAATGTCTGTCTGATAGGCCCTATCCCACATGTACTGAGAGTACATATGCACACCTAAGTGTACCGTATTGTATAATATGCTCTCGCTCTGTTGTATTACCTAATTCACTCGCGCACAAATATTTATACACAAGTCTCTGCAGTGAACAAAGTGAGGAACCAAAAAAAAAAAAAAAAACCTAAAACAAACTTCGACGACGAAAATTCGTTTGCTATTATACATTTTGGCTATAGTCCAACAAAAGACTATCCCCCACCTCAACCCGACTTTATATTATTTCTGCATCTGGCCGTACGAAGGTGTATGAGCATATCCTCCTCATGCATAAATTGTTTGCATACGGAAACCATATAAGAAATGTCCTTCGGTATTTTCCTAGCCCAGAAACTATATATAATTTTGCGAAATTGGTTGCAAGTTTATATTTAGCTAAAGCGTTTAAAAAAAAAATCAACACAACAAACAAATGGGTACCCCGAAGGAACAAAGCTGTTAACTAAGAGTCGCGTTATTAAGCTTAAATTAGTTTGCGCACTACTCCCATACGTATGCTTTTGATTGCCACAAATGCTTTATGGTATTTTTAATTGTTGGCTTCGTCTAGTTACGCTTTCCGATATTCATCCAGGTTGATAGATAAGTTTGGTGGGCAGCTTCGGGTATTGTCTGTTTTGCATTTTATAATGGTGCATTATGGTAAGTTGGGTTAGGTTTATGGGATGGCATCATTATTACACGGTGGACTGAGTGTGGTGTGAATGCAGTTATTTTGTTAGCAGGTGGGTGAAATATTGTTCTTTATGGTAGTAGCATTATATAGCTATCGCATATGAGAAGTTGTATCAAACCCACGATTCTTAATAAAGGAATAAATTTGATTGACAAACAATAGGCCTTGGTTCTCAGAGCAGGAACCTGTAGTTATAACTTGTTGAGTCTGTTCATTTAAAGTTCAACCATTTATCAGCAATTAGAACGATTTATTCAGGCGACTTTTTGACAGCAGTCAAATCCGTGCAAGCATTTTCGCCTTTTGAAAGTCATATACAGGTATGGTTGGTTTTCGGCACCAATTTGTTAGCCAGGTCTTGCATTTCATACATTCGAAATTCCAATTTTAACAATCACGATTGAAAGAAGTTATTTGCACGGCTAAATAACTGGGGTTACAATATAATTAGTTGGCGCAACAGGTCCGTGTAGATCCTAGGCCTAACTTCTCACAACCATTCGTTTTGGGTGAGTTTTTCATTTTTGGGACGAATGGAAGGGATCTAGAATTTTTTGAAGAGTCCAAACGGCTAATTGAGAAGCTCGTTCATGACAGTTATACTCTTGGATGTTTGTCGGGCTTTCACGAGATACCTATCAATACAAATTCTAGAAAGTAAAACGACCTCTTAGGGTTAGTTCCTCATTCTTTTCAAAAACCAAAAACCTAGCTACAATTTATTCTAAACACATCTTATATGATCCAATGCAAATGTATTGCGAATTGCGATTATTAACGACTGTGTTTTATGTAGGTAATGGAGGCGGTGTATTAATGACTCTGCATTACCGCGGATTCAATTGGGCATGTACTGCAGTGATGCATCTCTCTGCTTTGAGCCATGCACACAAACACTGTGTATCATTTTCTCATTCTCTGTTGGATTGAAAATAAGCTTCGTTGTATCACTATCTACTAAAGAAACCCAGCGGCCAAAATTTGATCGTATTCTAGGGAAAAGTTAAAAATCGCTGGGACAGAGCGCATGTAGCCCACAGATATGCATTTTATTCTGTCTTTTGTTTTATTCTATTGTCAATAGTTTACTTTCTAAAATTCTCGATAAATGTAGTACACAAAATGACGCCCTAATCAGACTCGATACAAAGGCGATTTGAGACTCTTAAGAAAGTATTTACTTAGTGGATTTCTGTTTCTATTTCTGAATTATTGAACGCTTCGTATTTAATATTATACAACATTTTGATTTGTGAAATTGCATACTAAATGAAATCATTATCCTTGTCTTTTCAGGTAAATTTATACAAAAGGGGTCAAAAAACACAAACGGAGTTGTCGCTAAAGCAAGTATGAATGGCATCATCCAGTTAAAAAAATGATATTTTACCTCGGACGTATTTATGTTAATTTTTTCAGAAATAACATGTTTGTAAAAATTGTTTCTTCCTTAAATGATGCTGTTTTATAAGGCAGTGTTTGATGTTAGAACAGAGAACAATAATAGAAACTTTTCAAAAATTCGGTTGTTTGTCAAAATGTTTCTAAAAATATTATCCTGGCTATAGAATAAAATTATGAATAGAAAAAAATCTTTAGCATAGGTAGATATTTTAAAACAAATAAAGTAACTCCATAGTACAGTATACCCTATATTGCATCCCACTATATACAAATTAATTCATTAAAACATAATAAAATCATTCTCCAGTGTCGCTCCCTCTAAATGGTCTTCAAAAAAGTTAGCACCTTAGTTAATCAGGAACTTTGTGCATACCTATATAAAAAATTCAATTTTAGAGGACACCTTTCAATGCAGGAAGCAGCGAAACCTACAAAATGTTTGCCGATCTCCGTAATTAAAGTATTTATAGAAAAAAAAAAATGCATTTCTTTCTAATTAATTATTCCCACGTATTGAAGAAGGCCAACGGCAATTTTTAATAGACTGATTACCTAGCTCATTACATTATAGGAAATCCATAAAAGTAATTTCATTGTTACTTGGAGTTTTGTATAAACAATTTTTACACGTCTGTATAATAAAACAATTCGCATTCGATAATGCATCCAGTTGTGTGGATTTTATTAGGATCAACATGACGCCATTATTGAAATTTCATCGATTTTCCTTCAATTCATTGTGGAGAGAGAAACAGAGGATAAAAACAGAAATTCCAAATTCCATTCATGCAATTTTCAAATGAAATAGGAGCTATGAACCTATTTATCCGGTTCCACCATTATCCTGTCGTTTGGTCACGTTTTTGCTGTGCACAGTCGAAAAAGTATCTATATGTGTGTTTATAGCTCATATCTATAGGAGGAAAAAGCTTTCAAGTATTGGCTAACAAACCACTGAGCTGAACAGAAAATCGTCGTCCTGGTCCTTTGGCATGCAATATTGCATGACAAAGATACGAATATAATGTGTCAGTATAACTGATGGCTGACGCGTTTTGGAAAATCAATATTTCAGTTTGGAACCACCCCAAGTCCCAAATGAATTGGATAACTCAGCGCAACACCACCATGACCTGGAGGAAGTACTCCGGTTTTAAATGCCATTCCGGTTTTTTCTTTCTGTTTTTTCCTCTCTTTTACGTCAACTCCACATTACGTATAGTGGGTGCGCACATGGAATGAAATTGAACCCGAAAGACGAGTGGGAGTTTGGAGAAGATTCCGTTCGTCCTCTCTTTGACTAGGTTTTCAAAACGGCGTTAAGCCCGACGGGGGACGATTTTCCATTCACATAAGAGAATTGAGGATATACCTACTCTGTCGCTGTATGCTGTACAGAAAAGAGGTCAATGAAATGGCATACTCGCAGGATCTGCAGAACACTGGATAGAGGTAGTGTACCGTTTGGAATATGTCTGTATCCAATCCAGTATCCACATCGTTGTACAGGTGTTTGTAATTAAATTATTGTGGTGTGCACTTCTTTTATGTACAGTTTCGCTTCACACTCTCTGCTTGGCTTTGTGTGAGTTTGAGTGCATAAACCACGCAAAGGATTATGATGATCCTAAATCGGTTTGCATGCAAACTAGTCTTAAGTTCGTTATAATAGGAGTAATTTGCGGAATTGTTTCCAGAAATGGAAAGGTGAGAGAGAGTGTGGGCGTTTTAACGTGGACTAACCCCACTTAAGATGTTTGAATATTTCACTGGAAGGATACTGCACGGTAGTTGAAACATTCTTTTCAATTGTTGATCCTGCATAAGCGAGATTTTTATTCTTCTATTTCGGTGAAGAATTCACAAAACAAAAAGAATATGAGATAAAACAAGACCCTTCAAATCTTCTAATGTAACTTTTATAGTAAGACTTAAACTATATCTTGTGGTTATTATGTCATCATAAGGTTGTTAGAGAAGACACCAACCTCAAAGAGTTTTTATCTTTTAAGAAGAGTTGTTTCAGAGTCGAAGTATTTAACATGCTAAGAATGTTTTTATAAGACTTAAAATGCTCAGAATATCACTCTTATAGGGTTGCAATAATATAATGAACTTATACCTTTTAGCAAGAGTTGTTGGATTAACATACTCTAAGCGGTCATTAATTCAAACAATAATTCTTTCTTTAAGGACTACCATGTATACATCGATTTTTTCCTTACATTTTTTTATTGTTCGTAATAAAAGGTGGCACATGAAATTAACATCATTCGAAATGTACTGGGGACAAAAAAAATCATGTGCATATGCTGCTTTTTTAAAACTTTTATTTTTCCCTAAGCACCACTTTTTTGAGCATTTGATGCAATGTCAACAATAACACTTCCTATATTGTCTTCAAAAAGCTTGATGGCTTATTTTGGCAAAGACCAAACACTTACAAGCAGGATTAGCTCCATTCGTGTACTTTCAGCATAGAAAAATGAAAAGCGTCAACTATCAAAAATCGAGAGAGAAATCTCTCAATTTAGAGAGAAGTACCTGATCGGTTTTCTTACAAAAAGTTTAAGAAATATCATTTTTAATTTTATCATAAAATGCAGCAAATAAGTTTGAATTGCATTTCTTATAAGTTAAATATTTACAACAACAATAACATTTTGAATGTGCTGATATGTTCTAGGAGACCATTCAGTTGCAACTTCTTCCTAGGTCATCGTTGAAGACGAAAATGGGGACGTTCAAGTATCTAGTTTAGTAAGTCTGACAGCTCACTGACTAGATGTATTTCGGTTTTAATTGCGGGAAACCGGTCATACGAGCAGGTGTTTCAGTTGACGTTTATGCAGGGGTAGCCGACGAATCTAGTCAAGAAATTCGTGACTGAGTACTAAGTTGACAGTTCGCATATGTGGCTGACGTAGGGAAAGTAACGTTCCCGACCAATCTAGTTTATGCGTTCAGGTTGCATCTAATCCAGACCAATCTAGTCGACATAAGATAACTAGATTCTTGAATGCGGCCAATAAATAGAGTTTTACTTGTTCAACTTTTGAGTTGTCAGTTGTCAGTTTTTGTTTTTCATTTTTCAGTAAGTCGAAATTCGGCTTGTAGAAAATTAAAAAAAAAAATTAAAAGAGGGGTAATGGGAGACAAATCAGTTTCTTAGCAAAGTTTTAATAATTTTTACAAAAAAGTACCCGAACGAACCTATTGCAAATCTCTGCAAAATCTTCCCAACAACAAACAAACAACAAAATCAAATGAATATGTTGTGTTTAAGACACTGAAAGTGTTTCATAACTATTTGCCTTCGCCTATTTATACATAAAATTTATTATATGAATTATATTTTTTTCCTAAGAACTTTACTTAAAATTAAAAAAAAAATGATTGTTGATGGTTTCCCTACTACTACGAATATGTTTTAGGCGCCTCATTTTTTTGGAAGTATTAAAATGTTTGCTTAAGTAGATAAATATTTTAAATCACAAGTAAATTTTAAATTTGTGTTTTTTTTTATCTCTTTTTGACAATATATTGTTCCAATTAAAATATTCCTATTTTTTTACTAAAAAGGATAATACTTATTTGCAAAAAAAAATATGTTATATGTATCATGTATGCTGCTCTCTTTTTAGCAACTTTGATAACAAGACTACTACTCCCATTAGAAGATATGTTGTCTATATGCCTTATGAGACCCTTATAAGAGTACGTACGCGCTGTCATAATAGTCTCTCAGGGAGGCACTCTCAGCACTTATAAGGCGAGTTAAAGTATTTTTATAAGATAAAAATGACTCCTATAAATGCGACCATTTAACGTTCATAAGATGCTTATAAGACACTACGAGAGTTAAATTTGAAAAGCTCTACTCTTATGAAAATTTTGGATTTGCTTATATGAGACGAAGATAAAAAATGTTAGTTGGGTTTTTATTCGAGTACTTTGCGTATGCATATCAAATTGTGACACACAATTGATTTTGAAGTGATGTTTGAGGAAAAAAAATCACTTTCGCTGATGTGGTCATGGGTAGACTTAGGGAGACTTGTGTAAAATTTGTTGTTCAGCAAGTGTTTGACTAGTTTTTGTTTTATTCTCCTCAAATAATTTATGTAACATCACTGCGAAGTAAAATAGTAGCACTGTGTGTATCTACAGCTCGCTATTTCTTATTAAAGCATAGCCGCTTTTTTTTTTAGAAACGCACAAACTCTTTTTGATGCGCACATGAGTGTGCGTTTAGACCTCTCGTTTGGAAAATTGTGTGCGCTTTGTTTTTTATTCCAAGTATGCTTGATTTTTTATTTTTTATGCTTGATATGCTGATGTACTCAAACTAATTGGGGAATAAATTTTGATATTTTAAGCTTCTAATGCTATTTTAATTGCTTTCTTGTCAAGTATATTACTGCCAAAACTTTTCACTTTTAATAACAGTCGACACCATTTCGGTTTACTAACTTAAATTTAGAGCTTTCAAAAGGTGAATATTTTCTGAATTAAGTTTGCGTAGTTATGAATAGCACGCACGTCATTTGCAGTTCATTCAACCAAGTTGCCTTTCTTATTTTCTCCTACCTGGGGCAGCGGTTAAATTACTCGCCCGGATAACAAATTGCTGTTGCTTTGCTCAAGCTAATCACGTCTAATTATGATGAATGCTAAAATCATTCTGTTTCATTTGCAATTTTATGGCCATCGATCAAATCTTACAGATTCGATCAAATTTACAGAGCAAATTAAATTTTACAACAAAATATCTATTTTTTTGTTAGTGCAAATGGGCAGCTGTCAAATTTGTTTTGAGTGCACACATTTTTCACCAAATGTCGCCTCCCTATATTACACACGGGAAGCTTAAACAACGTTGCTGTTTCGAGTGATTATACTGTCTTCGTTCGTGATTACGAAAAACCATCACCAACTTTGATTATAATGTTTTTTTTTTTTAAGATTGGATGCGGTTTAAGCGGGTCTTTCTGTAGCCAGCTTTATATTGCTTGCAAAAATAGTTAAATTACAAAGTTTGCTTTCAATGAAGGCTCTTACTGTTTTCGAATGTATTCAACGAAAATCCTTCAACGAATGTCAAAGAATCATAATTGTCATGCTCACTCCCAATTTTTAGCAATATCCGAAACCGTTTGCATCCCCTATTTGTAGCCATAGTCAAACTAGAAAATTTAAATATCGAACACATTCACAGCCAGTGATTGAATATATAAAAATAGTGCAACTGCATGCAAGCTTCGAAATGTCACGGTCGCATATAAATTATGCGAAACACATAAATGTTGCTACCCAATGCTCAAGAGAATGAGCACTGTGAAAAAATCTCAAAGTTCTTCGTTCGGCATTTTCTCGACAGGTGTATATATCCGTTGATATGGCAAGGCTGCCTAAATATAGACAAAAAAACTTTGAAAACCGCATGCAAGTGTGAATAGGTCTTAAGAAAAATTATAACGTCAGCAAACCTCTATGACAGTGCGAAATTCGCCTTGGTATACATACGAATGGTTTTAGTGCCCATTGCTATATTGCCAAGATGTTGATTATGATTAGCAAAAGAAAGGCAATAAATTAGAAGGAAATAAAAGCCCAAAAAAGTGTTACACTGAAAGTGAGAGTTGCGTAGACATTCAGGATGTATAAAGATGTAATCCGTCAAGGGACGGTAGATCGTAAAATTTCTTGGGAACTTTTTAATGCTTCAATTATACACGCAACTTACGCTGATGATACCCTCGAAGATCACCGATCTTCCTCAACGTATCTGTCGGCGATGAGATAATTGAAATTCATTAACAAAGTGCTGTAAAACAAAAGTATGTCAACGACAGGTTTGGGCGTCATTCTGACATTTTTTTGACTGAAAAAAGAAACCGACAAGTTTATTGCCTCGTTTCCGTTTCGTTTTCATTTTCACTAGCAACTTCGGTTTTGGTTTCCCTCATCTAAGGCAAAAAAAAAAGAAGTAATTTGCTGATGGGCATTCTACCGAAGGCAGTTGTTGTGTTGACTCTGCGTAACCTGACTTGACTTTGTCTTAGGTTTATTTTTTGTCGAGGCTTTGAAGAAAATTGAAACGTTAGCTGAAAATCTGCATGCAAGTGGAAGGTTATACGTGTGGACTTGAACCTTATGTATGCGTGGAATTTAAGTCAAACGAAATATGAATGGCAAAACGATAAAAACAAAAAAAAAATGTGAATACGATAAAAACTCATCATAACAAATGCAAATAAACAAAAACAAGCGACAGGTGTTTGTTGCGTTGACTAACCACATGTGTGATATAAAATTTGCCCGCGACGGGAAATTGATATTGGTTACGGATCATGTGGTTATAGATACAAATATCAAGTGTACCATAAGGAAGTCGGTACCTACTGGTATAGTCCGTGGTAACTGGAAATGTTATTTAATTTATTAGATTATATGATAGGCTGTCACAAATTTCTCTTGCTAATACTAAATGTGCGGGGAAAGAATTGCCTTAATAATGCTGGAGAGTATTTTTCTAGCCTGTGTTGTTAATTACGCCTTAACAAATCAAAAAATGTTTCTCTTAAGGGTTGTTGGTTGTCTAGACAGTACAATTTTTGAAATGGCGACATGCCCACAATCCAAACTTTATCAGCTGACCCACATTAAATATTTCTGCAATAAAAGTATCGTGTCAACGTATTTACTTCTTCTAATTTTTTCCAAATATTTAAAGTCCCAACAACGGGATGTCTTAAGTAAATTTACCATCAAAACATCGTAAACTCAAAACTCCCCAAACGTACTGTGCTTCCTCCGCATCACTAACTGTTTCACAACCTACTATAAGTATACACTATAAATCGTTTTAATTTACGCTTCTTATCAATGTACAATTAGATACAAAGCCCATCTAATAAGGAAAAAAAATTAAAAATGTCAACGACATTTATTGTCATAGCCAGAATTAACCTTAAAATGATTGTATCCACCGCGAAGCGCTGTTTGACGTTGATCCCAATGTCACATTGCACAGAAAGCGTATTGTCGCGGGGCACTGTGTATCATCAGCACATTGAAATGATTTACATGATCGCGAAACATGCATAAGGATGGGTGCAAATGCATGCACGGTTTTGTGGGTATAGGTAGCTTTTAATTATTACCCCGTGGCTTAGCCTACTTTTCTTTCTATTTACGTAATGTGGGAACAAGAATGTACACACATTCACTCTCTGACGTAGAACGTAACATTCGTATTCGTATCTTCACCTCATCTGGGTCTGAATTGTGATCATTTGGGGAGGGGGAGGGTGTGGGGATATTAAGCCGTCGACGTCTGTCAGTGAAATATCCCAACAATAGCAGCAAAATGTCTACCGGATAATGACATTAATCGAAAACGATTTGCGACTTGCGAGGGAAATGTTCGCATTAAACAGCACGTGGTATAGTAGCATTTGGAGGGGTTTCGCTGAACAACTGTAAGGAGGCCCGCTCACGAGACACGACAAATTTAATTGAGCATCATGGTCAGCAGTGCTGCATTTATTTATAGGCAGTGACTTTGTTTTGTTTCTTTCAAAATGATGTATAAACGCTTACCGGCTGACGTAATTATTGACTTGTGGGAGCATCCCATGTAGTTGCAGGAATTGTTCTTTTACAAATGTAAATATATACAAACAAAGAGCAAAACTGATAGTTATGAATGACATTTACCCATTAATTGCGTATACTATATGAATATAATTAGACGTGGCCAAAGACGTCCCGAATCTTAGAGCTTGCTAAACACAGAACGTACACCATTTCAATAAGGATAAGAGCCAAGGTTAAATCTAATATAATTTAGTCCTTTTTTAGGCATTGAAGGGTCCTCGGCTTAGTATAAGCTTTGGCTTATTAAAACTGCCATCGAAAATTTATACTTCCAAATTAAGCGTCTCAATGCAAAACTTTTTCGGAACTTAAGTTAATTTTTAAAACTTTGTCTAGCTTTTAGACCTGCATTACTAAGCGGCTCGCTTTATGTTCAACCATCATAGGGAAATTAAATTTTCAAGTAAACCCGATAGTATAGCTGTGCTCAGAAAGCTCCTCCACTTAGCCATTCAGAATATGGACCAGAATATTGTAGATTTCTTCCATTTCAATAATAAAAAGTCAAACAAATTTAAAGCTTCTTTTTGCTTTCATAAACTGATTTGTTAAAAGCTAATGGAAACAAAAATAAACTCGCTTTTATTTTAAGAAACTTGTTCCAACAAAAATTAAAATTATAATTCAGCAAAAATTATAATTCTGCCAAACATAGTTAAAGCCACTGAACTACTGATCCGAACGTATCCATAACGAGCTGGGTTATTCACATCATAGTGGAATTGCCAACTGAAACAAAGCGAATATTGACATTTCTTCCGCATGAATTTCGCGTCACAAATGTTTCAATTCGCCAATACAGTAAAACCCGGATAAATGCCTAACCCGCATAAGTACCCTTTTTTTGAGAACCAAAGTTCTGAGGATTTTTTTCATATAAAACTCATCTTTTCTTTTAACCACCTTTCCCGCTCAATTGCCTTTTATTTTGTTTGCCCACTTTTAGTGAAATTTACCTGGAAAAAAATCTTTTAAGTACACATTTTTGAAATCAGCTTAAAAAATACAAATGATTTTTTTGCTTTAGCGCTTCCTTTCATGCTTTAAAAATCAAAAATAAAAATAGTAATAATCTTAATCTACTACAATGGTGGAGACTGACTGGGCAGTTGTCACTGTCAAAATTTAAACTGTCAATGTAACTTTGTTTTGTTTTAAATAATTTTTCATTTTATTTTTATAAATTTATAGATAAGGGCCTTTGTGCACTTAAGCGGATTTTTTTTTATAACTGCCTAGCACGCATAAGTGCGTATCAAAACGGGGTACTTATCCGGGTTTTACTGTACATTTTTGTTGTCATAATCATAAGGTGTTCTGTTAAAAAAAACACCCAGAGTTTATATAAATAATAGGTTAGTCTGTAAAGCTTTAAAAAAAGGAAAACATCGATTAATTTGTTCGTAGTTCGTATTTTTGCAATTCAATTTCATATAAATGATACTTTTACTGAATGCGAATTGGATGTTAAATTCTTTAAACAGTTTACTCTTTGATTTGTTAAAAGAGCATTTGAATTTACAAGGCCATAGTTTGTCATATGAATGGGGCTCTTCCGCCTTGCGTATGTGCGATTAGCCCATAAATAATATTCCAGCACAACCTTTATTATTTTTTATTAATAAAATAAAATACATTTATCGGTACATAAAGCGGCAGACATAATTTTTCTTGCGAAGTTTGATTCAAAGCTGAATAATAACTGATAACAGATATTGATTAAATCGGCGTTGTAAGTGGTGATGAATTTATACCTGAAAACTTAATAAAGTAGCCACATAGGAGATCTCACGATATCGATGTGGTAAAGTTCAAATATATATTTATTTGTTTATCATTATCTATGATACAGACATAGGACCCGTGAATTTTTGGGGATATCATTTATTTATCTTTACGAGGATTTCATTTTTTTCTAGTTTGGAAGAACAATTCCGAACGTCAATCGTGGTTAGTTATAGATATTATGTGTGACTAACACATTATTGATAAAATATTTATATATTTTAGGGCATAAGATAAGGATAGCCACGCAAAAGTTGGGTTGTAGTGTAGTGCATGGTGCATAGTGCAATTTTTCCGCTCTATAACATGTTTGGTACCCTTAAAAATATATGGGGATGTAGAAAATAAGCCCCGAATAATAACTGGACGAATCTTCTCATCCGTGAACCGGAATTATATGATGAAACTTCTCTGTGTCCGCTTCCTGCGTAAAACTAGTTCCGTCAACATGAATTTCCTTCAACAAATAACCTTCAGACCTTGTTTTATGTAACTGAACCCAAAACGGAAACGACTAAGCTGAAGCAAAATAACGAATTAGAGATGAGATTCGCAATCAAATTCATACCTGACAGGTGTGTTTCCCAAACAGGTTTCCATTCAGAATACATTCAATTCGACCTGTCGATTAGATTAATTAAATCAGTCGTTAAGTGCTGGTTTAGGATTAGCTCAATAGTACTTAGACAAGGGAATAGAGTTTGAAACGGATGTATGTACAATGTACATCAAACAGCAGTACATAAAAAAAATTTCACCCAGATAGTCACAAGGTGATTAGCACCTCGTTAAAGCGAAAACCAACTTGTCTATTCGCGATAAGATAAAACTCACCACTGGAATATCCAAATAACGAGTAATACTGGTCGGGGCTATAGGAGATATTATTTCCGAACGATAGGGAAATATATGTTCACCCATAATCTTCAACATATGACAAGGCGATTAGATAGCATACTAATCAGGTGTCTGTAAAACATTTTCACAACACAACAATCCGGCAAGCTTTAAACAAGAAATGTACACAGAAACTTTCATGTTTGTTGGTATTTGCTTTTGCCGTAGACCTAGATTTGCTTGAGTCAGTTGTTTAGGTCCTTGTCTCAACGTGAACAAATAAACAACAAATTAAAATTATCTTTTCTTTTTTTTATTTTCAGAATAAATAAAGCACAATGGCCTTAATCATGAAATATATTGATAGCATGCAAAGATATATGGACTCACATGGTGGTAAGTTTTTCAACTAGTTTGCATATGCATGAGAAATCAATATTCGTTCCTTATTTGTTTTCAAAGAAAAAGTTTAATATTTGTGATAAAAATACAAACAAAAAATGAATTTGTTTTTTAATAAATACTATACTTTGGTATACCAATATATACTTTATTGGTTGTTAATAGGAATATTAAAATGCTGCACTCGACTTCCTGTTTGGATTAACGCATATATTGGACATATTCTGACGAGAAATGTGCAGTTCAAAGAGTTCGTAGTTGTTTGCAAAAATACATTCTCGCAAGAAATACGAGCTCAAAGATTACCATTCTGGGTCAGCAGTTTATTGCGCTTTTGAATCAGTTAAACAAAGAAATTTTGTCGAAAAGCTCGCTCTATCGTTTGACTATACTGAACTAAGTGAACAAACAGTCCAAATGCATAATTCTAGCAACTAGCACAGCCTGGAAGGGTTTGCCACACCGATACGTATGTTGCATCTTACAGATTTCAAAGAGTGGAGTTCCAAATTGTTCTACCGTCAATTTGCTGTCAATAATACTTTTTTTTTAAACTTAACCAATTACAAGTACGGAAAATGATCGAAAGCGCTTAAGCGATTTGTTGGAATGTTGAGCAAACCTACAAAAGCTGTCGTGGTGATGAGATTGTTTTTTTACCTCTTTCGGTTTCGAAACGATTTTACGTTCTGCACAGTGAAGTCGCCGAGGCGTCGTTAGCTTCTCGGTCTTTGGTTTTACACTCAAAATTGGTTGAATATTGATGCTGGTTACTGGCTTGCCTGAATAAACAGAACTATCACTTCTGCGCCATTTTGAGTCTGCAAACTCACGTTCCTTGTATACGTACAAATTCGGGAAATCTAGATGAAGCTCAACATTTTCCTGTGGAACTCCACTCGTTTAGGTCTATCTTCTACGACAGCCACCTGACCTTATCTTACCCCTTATAATGTTCACATTTCAATAAAAACCTCTAATTTTCAAATAAGTAAGAAAGGGCGTCTTGTTAAAAAATAAACAAGAGCTGAAAGGCAATGAAGCTAGTGCATAGTTTTTTTCTGTATTATTAAGAATTTATAATTATGCTTTTAAATAAATAATAATAATAAAAAAAATATATCTAAAAGCCGTGCCAATTTTGATTTTAATAAGTTCATTAGTCTCGAAAGCGATTTAAAGTTGTTGAATTAATGTTGTAAATAAACCCACTTTTAAATAAATAATAATAATAAAAAAAATATATCTAAAAGCCGTGCCAATTTTGATTTTAATAAGTTCATTATTTTCGAAAGCGATTCAAAGTTGTTGAATTAATGTTGTAAATAAACCCGCCCGTTGCATATTTTTTGTTCACTCTCTATTATGATCAACATTATAATACTATATTATACCAATGTACAAGTACATTTTCCCCTAGTTACATAAGATTATACTATTTGTGAAGTTGGTCTCTAAGAACCTCTCAAATTCGAAACATCGTTTGATTTTTAGACTCACCTCTCTTCAAAACTCCAACTTAAATTTTATTTGCAACATTTTTTCTCTCTGTCAAAGAGTTATCCAAAAGCAACAACTATTAGCAATGCAGGAGGAGACTTCTTTTCCTTCCTTGCTGATGATAGGCATACCTACCACAATGAATTTTTGTCTTTTGTGCACTTAAAAAAAGAATATAGCCACGGGATTTAAATTATTTTCGTCGTCTACCTACCACTAAGCTAAAATATATTTAAAAAAAAACTGTCAAAGCTTGAACATCGAATCAGCAATGCGACAATCTCAATAAATAAATTAACATCTAAGGTCACGACCATACATCATAGATACATCGACTGTTTGATGCGACAACCATTCCAATCGCGTTGATAGGTGTTCACAACTCAATGTGTACTTGTAATAGAGCAACAGGTTTAGAATCTTTGCACCTATTAATTGAGAAACCTATCAACGCGACGCGGAAGCGAAATGAATGTAATTTAATTGAAATCACAAATTCACTCTTTCTAACAAACAGAAGCAATTAAGCCTCCTCAGTGGACAAACTCGCATAAACTGTACTAGTATCTATCTCCTTTGTCATACTTGTAGATCTAATAATTTGTTCGTAAGACTTTATCAAGTCATTAATATGCTTTAGATAATCGTAGTGTTTAAGCAATCCCATTCATCTTCTGTCTGAGGTTGGAATACTTAATCGAAATGAATTAGAAAATTCATCAAGTTATTGGAAAAGGTTTTACAGTAGAGAATTGTGTAACGTATTAGGTATGCGACTATAAATGTTGGGTGTGACATGCAACACATTCAAGTGATTTGCAAAAAAGGGGGTGGATTCAAAGTACACCTTCGCCTCCACCACGGCATAGACAAGAGTTGCACGCTCTTCCATACTCTCAAGTTAATTGTATTGAGCGGGTTATTCCACTTGACCGACTTTGATTTATTTCACGCTTGATTGTGTAGGCGAATGCTTATTAAAATGTAGACACTGGGCTTAGGAATATTCTTCGGACTGGAGGCTACATTAAGGGTTGCTTTAATGTTGAGAATTAACTGTTGTGTTGACTGTATTGATGTTTGTTCCGGACAATTTCGGCTATTATTAATCGTATAGGTAATCAAAAGCATGACTATACTTTGGGGAAGTAATTATTTTTCTTTTTGAATGGTCACGAGAGGACCGAATATTTTGGTACAAAACACGCCAACAAAAAAAGGACTGAACAACGAAAAATAAAGAGAAACCAAAAAATGCTGTGTTGAGTTTTTGTATTATGCTTTTGTTTATGAATGCCGTGTAGGCGCAGTGGCTAGTTAGTGTGTTGGACTACTAAGTGAGGGGTGCATGGCTCGATTTCCAAATTCCATCTTAAGGTTTTTTTCTACTGCCCCATCTCTGGCGAACGTCTGAAAAATATATCCGAGAGTATAACTGTCATGTAAGAGCTTCTTAATTAGCCGTTTGGACTCGGCATAAAATTGTAGATCCCTTCCATTCGTCGCCAAAATTAAAAATGGGCGCCTTCACTATTGCATTGAAAAGGGGCTCTGCCAAAAAAGAATGTCTATGCGATCGGTCATCTTTGGAACTGTTTGTTTTTATGAAATCTTACATACTTACTGCCCATTCCCATAAGAGAATTATTTCAAAATACTGACCTGTGCAGTCCTTGAATGGGTGATTTAAAATGTAACTCAAAGCTGGCCGTATCTATGTGTGATTAGAGAACAAAAATGAGGACGATTGAAACGCGCGTAACTTGCTTCTTTATATCTTAATCGTCATTTGACAAATACTGTTTTAAATCTAAATAAATAAAATCTAATTTTCCCTTGCGTCAGCGGAGAACGCCTAGAGTAGGCTGGCTTAAAATCCGACTCCCTTTCACTATAATCTTAATTTTGATATTAATCTCGAGACCACTTTAGCAAGCAAAATCAATGCCCATATGCATCCAGTTCCAAGTGGGTTGAGATCATATTCTCCTTGTGCATGGCGAGGTCTTCTGCTCTAATTACCACAGTTCAGAATCGAATACAATGAAGGCTGAAGCATTGATTAACATTCGCTCTACATCACGCCCTAGCTATTCCGAATGTATAATGCACATTTTTTCTACTCAGTAAAGCAGCTCGTATGATTAATGAACGAGTAGTCTCTTTCAAAAGCCAATAAAAGCATTCAATGGTACTAAATATTTTCTATCGAAACTAACAAGCTCTTGGTTATGATCTAGAAAAAGCAGGATTGAGGTTTGGTGTTCAAAGAGACAGTCTTTTCAGTTCGGACAGACTGCGAATAGCAAGATACTCTTATATCGTTTTTAGATGTGAAACCAAAATATCTGTAGAAAAAGTCTCCGTCTTAAAGCTATAGCAACGTTATTTTTTCCTCGTTAGATACTAAACCCTTTCCAGCTGCTTCTGTCTTTTATACTTGCAAACGCAATTTTACACAGTTTTTATTTTTTACAAAGTTGCCATGCAAAAAATGGAAATTCCCTAATTGACCGATGTGTAATGCCTTTTAGTCAGAAACACTTGCAAAGAATTAGGCACGCTTTCCACGATATCGTGCACAACGTAATTTGTTCAAGAATAATTTCTTCCTCATGTTTCTTTCAACATTAGTCCAAATTGCATAATTTTATGGCTTAAAGTGAATTTTTAGAATGTAGTACTGTCAAAAGGTAGCAATTTCCGAATTTTTGTTCAGAGAGAAACACCAACTGTTTTAAACAAATATGTACACTGATTGGAATTATATCTATTTCCTATAACTCACAATCAGACTTGAAAGTTTGAATTTCGTCTGTCGAGTGGGTTTGTGTTTCAAATAAACTATACAGTGCATGCACAAACCACTTATTTTTTTTTCCATTGAAAAATACAAAATTGTGCACAAAAACTAAACAATTTAGCCACCAATTAATGAGAATGTTGGGTTTAACCTTTGCCACCCATGCTGACATGTCACAGTAATCGCAACCGCTGTATAGTCACTCAATAAATTGTGAGTCACTATCAGAAGTAGTGATCCATAGCTAAAAAATTAAAAAATGCGATATCGCTGAATTGGAATTTTAAATATGAATTTGGGATTTCATCCATAATTTACCACCCACAGTGATAATTGCCTTGCAGAGTCTTCGAAGAAAGTAACAAAAGCCTCCCACTAATCTTCTCTACTCCACTGTAAGTGCTTTGATTTGTTTCACAACAAATTGCCACTTGTTGAATCGGAAAATCAAAACAATAACAACTTCCCAATTAGTGAGGGATTTTCAAACTCACCTTGGGTTTCCCATTCTTCCTCGACTGGTTCAATCCGAAATTCGGTGAAAGAGAAACAAGGTAAGACAACATAACCATGGCAAACTTACAGTCAACAACTTGCTATTTGTCATGTTGTTTCCTCATATATCCTGCCTTGATTATTTTCCACATTCCAATTTGATTGCAGACACTCAGGGTAAGATTGAATAATTGTGTGCTCTAATGAAGATTGTGCTTTCAGAAATTAATTAGATAGATATTGTTGGGCTTACACTTCAGGCGATGTTGAGGTGGTTTGTAGCTGTTATTTTATTTCCCCGCCTACCTCTCAAGCAGGCTCTTCAGGTGCACTGAAGGTCAAGTTCGAGGAGTAAGATGCTGAGCAGTCAATTGAATCTGAGAGTTTCGCCTTTTTGACGCCAAGTGAACAGCCATCTAATGGAATATGTTTGATTTGTTTAAAACCAGTGTTGATCGTCAATAATTGCACAATGACATGTTCACGATTGATCGATTTTTATAAAGTGGCAAATATTTGCAAAATAAGAATTCATAAGTCGTGGCGCAGGAATAACGATTGGCGTTGGCATATCTACAAAAAAAAAAAAAAACAAACAACAATTGTAATTCCAGTTTAACTGGTGTAATTGCTTTGGAAATATATGGATTGGCCAAAGTCCATTTGGTGTTCGAATGGAGAAATAAATATGAGTTGAGTATTGTGCTATTATCACAATATATTGAGAGCAGCTATCTTTTTAATCGTAAGGAGATCTGGGAAAGAAGAGCTGCAAACCTCTGAAAGAAATGAAATACATATAGTCAGTTCGATCAGCACGAATTGCGGCCACAACTAGATAATTTTTTAAATAATATTTATGAAATCCTGAGAATGTATGTGTGGGCTACCAACTATGTAATCTATCCGCTTTACGAAAATGTTAAACTCTCATGCCTCACTCTAACGAATGACACACGAGTAACCACTAACAACCGTATGGCCGAATTTTTGTGATGTCAGCATTTCAAAATTTACCACGCAAAATGTCACGTATAATCGTAGCTTTAGTACTTTTAACTGCCTCGATAATGAGCTAATAGGCGGCATTTGCATGATTGTGTCGCACTAAACTTTCTCATAAAATGCTGGTCGTTTCAAATAGAACAGTCTTCTGAATTGGCTGGCAGCGTTTTTTTAGCTTTAAAGAAGATCAAACAGATATTGGTCGCAAAAGTTTGATAAAGCTATGAAGGAGTGTGAGTTTCACTTCCTGACAGACGAAAAAAAGTCCTTCCAACGGCAATACACAATCGTTAAATAGAAAAATTAAAAAATTCTATTTTTCAGGAAAGGATTTTTAAGTTTAAAATTGTCATAGTTATTATTAGGAGTGTTTAATAAGTACGAAATAAAAATTGGTTGTAGGGTAAGCATATGTTTATGAAATTAAGGATTCATCAATGTTTGCTCCACAAAAGCACAGACACAACTGACTTAAGACAGTGTTGCTGTTTACATTCTTTATGAAAGATAATGCTGGCATAACGACACAAGTGCTCTCTCTTGGCCAATTTTAGAAACTGAGAAATGACGTTATTTACATAACTTTTACATCCATAACTGTGGTCTGTGGAATTGACTGTCAGAATTATTCAGAAAATCACCTCAAGGAATTTGAATTGGTTTACTTCGAAATAACAATAATTCCAAGCCGAGCATTTCGAAACAAATTGTTTTATGAAATTGATGTCGATGGTTGCTGAACCCAAAATTGTGAGAGTATTTTTTAAATCACTTTCTATACAATAATTAATAAAAGAAGATTAACTGAACTTTGAGGTTGATTTTAGTAATTTACTACCACACAAGCCGCGCCCCATCTTCTGACACAAATCTATGAATTGCTTGTCATTTGGTACAAGGACAAATCAGAGAAACAAATGTAGGGATATTGTCCCGAAACACTTAAAAAAGTGACTTCCTAAAGTTTTTCAGTCCCTTGTTACATACACTCATTTTAAGGCAGCTACTGCAATCAACTCCTGATAAATTGTGTCATCAGAAGTTCTAAGTTGAATGCATTTTCCCGAGATGTCGTGAGGCGGAAAAAGCCACCGACCTTGACCTTGGCTGTCATAATTGTCGGTACAAAACACCATGACTTCGAAACTCTGGTACTTTATCTGCATGAACCAACTGTAATGTTATAAATGATTATTTTGACAATTGCCTGAATTGTTTTCAACAACACCAGCAGACCCTATTAACACAAATTAGTCTCAAGGGCAAGTTAAAGCACACCTTTTCTAACAAAGTACGATTTTATTAATCCGAAAATAGGTAGAATCTACCAATTTTTAGACACAATGCTATACAGTCATGTTTAGCACCTTCAGTATAAACTGAGTCTTTCCTCTTTTCATCAAGTCATTCACCTTATCTCAATTAACACCTGACACGGGTCAATAAAAAAAAAACCATGTATCTTTTGGATGAAATTTATTTAACTTTATGTTATTTTTTTGTATTTCTAGATTCTAGGACAAAGGATTGGCCAATGATGTCATCACCGTTTCCAACATTAGCCGCATGTCTAACATATGTTTACCTTGTCAAGGTATGTACACGCACTTTTGCACTTAGCTCATGAAAGAAAGCCATTTTGAATTATATTTTGTTTGCATGACAAAGATTCTATCTCATTCTACGAAACTGGCGTCGAATATTAACGACACTTTATCAATGAAAATCAGTAGAAACCGATTTGGAAAAAAGCTGCGCACAATGAACAATCTAACACCTCCATGGTACGTCGGACCGGGTATGGGTACAACGTCTGTTATAAGGTACTAGATGTTAATCTGAATTTCGCTGCGGAATGAAATAATTGTTGATGGTAATGCGACAACGAGCAAGGGGCCACTTAATTTAGTCTTTCGTTTGGAATGGAAGTCCAATTGTGTAATTGCTGTTGGCAGGAGTTGGAGACGTAGAAGTGCAGAGGCTTTTAAGCTGACTACAGTCACATGGGGACTTTCAGTTCTTTTCATTGTGTAGTTCCAAAAGTTATTTTTATTGATACACTGAAGACACGCTGCAAGTCAATCGCACACAGCAATTAGGTCATTGGTAGCTGGCATAATGCTGAACCAAAAGTACTCAAGTTTTGTGGCGAAAAGAAAACACATTTCGTATCTCTGCCTCTGCAGAAATGACTAATGAGCTTTCGGTATTCCTTTCAACTATAAAGTTTTTCAGTTTATAATGGTAAAAGTAAAAGCATTACTTATCACACATTGGCTACTCGATGCCGGCAAGTACTTATGTACTCTTAAGAAGACTTGGTTTCACGCAGTACCAGCAGATAAGACTGGATATTGAATCATTTCATTTCTCACAGCTATTTGGTCAAAAATATCTTACCTACTGTATGACAAGGCAAGCAAAAAATTTGTTGTTCCGTGGAATGTATATGGTAGACTGAAAATTTCGCTGGATGACTAAATGCATGACATCTGGTGATTAGAAGACTACAATTTAGGGTGTTCGTACAGTGTGATTTTATCAACACGCCCATATTGAGTGCAATGTAGGTACTCGGCTATCTGTCGGACATTTTGGTGAATAATTTTGCAAGTGGATGATATGAACTTACCATATGTACTACTAGATATCTCAAATTCCATACGCTCAATTTTAAATAAATACCATTTCTGTCGCTGGGTATTTATTTGTAAGTACTCAAAATATCACACAGTAGTTCCGTCCAATGGCTTGCGCTTCTTAGTCCAAATCAAATAATTGACGAGCAACGCCAAGGAACTGACACAAGTTTTTAGCAGACATAAATTTATAGAAGCTCACAATTTGTATGGAAAATATTGCCCCTTAGAACTACTAAAATTTTAAGTAGAAACTAAAACTTTGTTTGGTAAGGCCCATAATCTTTTCCCACTAGCTAATGAGTTAAAGTAGTATTTAGGTCTAATTTATAAGAGCGCAGTCTGGAAGACAAATTTGCGACTAGTTTTTGAAGCACAATCTACTGTTTTTGCAGCACAAATCTACTGCTAGCTGCAAAATTTGTAGGCTCTGAAATAGTGCTACCAATTCAAAGAACCAACCTCTAAAACTCGTTACAAGGATAGAATTTTCAAGACACAGACTGGTTTCCTAAGCAAAGAGTTTAGGCTTGCTTAAACTGCTAAATTATACACCTCTTTTGATCAGCCAATTGGCTTGCATCTTAATTATTTTAAAAGTGGATTTCAATGAAAGAATAGATTTAAAAAAAAATGAAATATTGCTCAGCACAAAATCTCTATAAAGCATTCAGATTGAAACGTCTATTGCCACCGAGTTCAGAGTGGTCAAGCTAACTCTATATACGAGTATTATACGTCTTTGTCAATACGTTTTTGAAAAAACGAACTTTGAAATTTTGACTTCAAAAACTACAGTAGATTTCATGTTTTTATTTTATTTTGAAATCATCATTTTTATCATCGACACTGTAATTTATTTTATTTTATTAACATGAAATAAAACCGATTTGTGTTCATGTTTCTTTCAGGTTTTAGGACCTCGATTAATGGAAAATCGCAAGCCATTCCACCTACAAAACACACTAATAGTTTATAATCTAGTACAAGTGATATTTAGCGCATGGCTGTTTTACGAGGTAAGTACAATCATCTTCATCGCGCAACTAATCTCATTACGATCCTCTTTTGGCTTCTACCTAAGAACTAATAATGCAATTCTACATTTGTATATTTTTTTTATAGAAAGGATTAATAAGAAAATGGCAAAAAAAAAACAGAAAATATATATACATACAGCCAGCCCTTTTCATTTTGTATTATTAAAAGAAAAAAAAATGGAATATCCAATAGGGAACAGAAATAAAAAAAATATATCCTTCCTCCTTTTTACTTGTTTGGATTTTTCAAAATTGTATTATTATTTTTTATCCAATCATTCAATTTTTTTAGTCATTAATGGGCGGCTGGTGGGGTCATTATAGCCTTAGATGTCAACCAGTGGATTATAGTGATAGTCCAACGGCTAGGAGAGTAAGTGCGAACAGATTACAAAAAAATTAAATTACGCCTCCAATTGGCTGAAAAAAAAAATAAAACAAAAATAAAATATATAAATACGCACTTGAAAATATCGAGGCACTAATTACATTTCGCGTATCTGCGCACTCTCGAAATAATTCTATGAAAAACAAATATACACATCTCGTAAGGAGATGAACAAGAATAAAAGAAAAAGTCACAAAAATCGTTTAATTCTTAATAACACTTAAAAAAAAATTTTCACTTACTATCGCTCTGTCTTTTTCTAGTTACACGTTTTAAAAATGTTTTTTCCTTAAATAAAAACGTAACTAATTGGCAATTAATTAAGTGTTTTTAACCAAAATTCAAGAACATTATTGGCAAAAACATGTAGATTATTTTTTTTTCGTTAACACAATTACCAACACTTACACCATTTTTTTTTATAGCAAAACGTCCTAAAAAAAGGTCAATACTGCTATAGAAAGGAAAACAAATTAAGCACATGCATTAGAAATTGTTTTTAAAATCATCATTATATATAGTACATACACATTAAAATGCATTTCACCTAGAAACTATACGAAACAAAAGAACAGCTAAAAGTATTATTTTATATGATAATTTGTTTCTAGATTTTAAATGAATTAAGAATTCCTTTCATTAGTCATTTTCGTCTGTGTGTATATTAAAAATATACTTTCTTTTTTATTTATTTGTGTTATCTTTTGTTTACTAGATATTAATTAGCACATTTGCTATATTTTTACCAGTAATAAAACGAGTTTGCTTTTTTTCGACGGGCCGATTTTTCAAATGTCTGTTTAAAAACCAGATTGAAAAAATTGTTTACAAGGAGAATTGAAAAATTGGCCCAAGTTTTTTATATTTATCAATTATTTTGTACATTTGTTTGAATTATTTTGTCTTGGTCGTTCGCCAGGGATAGAGACAGCTTTTTATGTTTAATGTTGCTTTTAAGAAGTAGATTAGTTGTGTATATAGCTTTTTGGTTTTCAGTGAAACAGTGTCTTTTTTAATAAAACGTATGATGGGCAAGAAGTTTTGAATAAACGAAGACTTTCCTTTTCTTTATTAAAAAAATAATATCACTTATATTCGATTTGCTTTTATAAACGTTGGAGCGCGAAATATTTTTTAAAGTGATCCGAAAGAGGAAATCCTTTTTGTAGAAATATTAACCTAAAATGGGACAAAGGAGAAACCTCATGAGTTTTTTCTAATTTTGTTAATATCAAATTTAGAAGGTTCGAAATTGTTAACAGTGAGTCAGTTGTTTACTTGCCTATTAAAACTCGTCATTATGAAAATAATGAAACTTAATTTAAGTAACGAATGTAATAAACACAACGCAGTAGAGACCTAAGTTGTTCTTCTTTCTGTTTCCTTTTCCACAACGAAATACTTCGCATCAAAAATGTATCGACATCACCCAACGTACACAACAAAAGTTGCAGCCTAGTCATATAATGTCATAAGACTGGCAACTATGCAATTGAGTCAAAACTGTAGCAACTTTATTTCAGATTGAGATTGAGACTCTTTTAAGTGCCTTCAGAGGATGGTATTAAAAAATCTCCAATTGCAATCTGTATCTCCGACAATCTGTCACACGAAATACTTTCAGCTGTGGATGTGAAGACACATTTTACAGACCTTCAATTACCTCGGATAGTTGGCCCAAAGTCTGCGCCTTCTCTCATTGGAATGTCCAACAGCTAGCTTCTAAAGCATCGAATAATTATTAAAACCATCGCATGGTTGCACTTTGGCAACAGTTAAATAAATACTCCAAAAATGTAAAAATCGTTAACAGGTTATTGCCTTCTATATAAGAATAGTTTATTGTACAATGTACAAGTACATTTAAATTGAAAACTTCTTGTCATATGCCTGTCTTACTTCTCTATATAAAATATTACTTTCGCTTAAATCTTTATAATAACTTTAAGAAATATTTGATGCATCAAAATGGCATTTGAAATATTTTTGAACGCAGCAAACTTATCCAGTTGGCTATCATGAGTCACAACAAAGCCCCATTTTAAGGACTTTCTTCGTAAAACGTAAAATAAGCAAAAAAAATCGCCGAAGCCAGCCAGAAAGGACCCACATTCAGTAAAATAAAATATAATGCAATTAGTTCGTAGAACCAGAGATGGAAGAGAGATTTACCTGCATACACACATACTATGTAAAACAATCCTCCCCACCACCACCACCAACAACAACAACAACTACAAAAGCACTCATTGACTGACAAAATTTAAAATAACAACAACCCACCGAACGACGATACCCACATCAAGATAATAAAAAAAAAACATTGTTCTTTTACTTTTTTTACAATTACAGATAGCTTCTTCCGGTTGGCTAACGGGACATTATAACTTCCGATGTCAGCCAGTTGACTATAGTAATAACCCTAGAACATTAAGGGTATGTGGTAACAGATATATGTGTGGTACATCAATTTATTCAAATATTTTCCTATTTCTTATTTAATTTATTATATTCTTTTAATTGTTTATAATTTCCTTTTAAATAAAGAAAACGGTTAAGAGTCACTAACAAATTAACTATTAAGGAAGTATTTTTTAGAAAATGGCTTTTAGGCGCATTAACCTAAGGAAATATGTTTTTGATTTTTTTTTATAGTGGCGTGAATAACAATTATGGAAACACATTCTATAAGTACTAAACAAAATTTAAATCGCTCTCGTCTAGATAAATAAAAAAAAATAATCTAAAAGCGCTTCTGCTTGCAATCAAATAGAAATCATTGTATTCGTACTAACTGCTTTTGGAGAAAACAAAATTTACGAAAAATCCAGAATTATGTTTTTTTCTTTGTTCAATGAAAGAAAAATATACTATATTTTTTCAGTTTTTGATTAAGAAAAACAAAAACTTTCGAGAGAGCTGCAGTTTAATTCCATTCAAATCAATTTGAATATCGATTTTGTTTTTTTATTGAGTTTAAAGTTTGTTTTAATTTACTCAATTTTGTGATGTGAAATTTTATTAAACTTTTTTTTTTGTATTATTTATATATATAATTGTTTTTATTTTTATGAATTATGATGAATATTAATATTTCCTGGAATGTTCCTTTTTTTACGGGAACAACTTTAGATGGTGCACGCGTGCTGGTGGTACTACTTTTCAAAGTTCACAGAATTCATGGACACGGTGAGTAGAAATATCAGACAAATTTTATCAAATGGTAAAACGTATACCTATTTTAAGTAATGAGAAAGTTGGACAATTTTACTAAATTGTTTTAACTGATTTGCTGAAACTTAAAAAAATAAATTAAAGCAGTTATTCGCATAATAAGATTAAGCTACCATTTGTGCGACTTAAAAGAGAATTTTATCTGGCTGTAGGAGGCTCGAATCATTTTCAGATTTTCTACATTTTCTGAAAGGCTTCATTTAATGGGAGTATGGAAAATAGTCCTGCGATAGCGACAGTATTTACCCCGGCTGGGACTCTGTAAAATGAAAACGTTCAATCGTTTTCACTTGTAACTTCGAAAACGAAAGGCATATTTCCACAACTTTCACAAAAGCTAAAGAAAAAAACGATTGACGATGATTTTTACGTTTTTTTTTTTAATAAAACGAAAGAAATTTTCGTTTCGTGTAAGATTTTTTTAGATTCTTCAACGGTAAAAATACCATTTTGAGTGTGAAAATACTCAAATACAATAAAATAAAACAATATTCTCAGAGTGCAAAGAAAGTCCATATTGCTAAATACAATAAGGAAATTTATTTAAATAAATTATTGATATAGAACCCGAAGTGCTAAATGTGTAAGAGGGTTCTCTCAAAAACCAATGTTCCTCGAATGGAAATAATCCTAAAACTTTGCAATTTAATCTACTCGGCTTCCTAGGCGTTTGCGAATAGGATAACGAAAACGAAAATATGTACATGAAGGAGGAGTAACATGAGGCAAAGAAATGAAAATTTTAATGAAATAGCTTTCGCTTTTTGCTTTCGCGCAAATGTAATTTCCTTTCGTTTTCGAAGCAAAACGTTCGTCTTAACGAAAACGATTGAACGTTTTCATTTTACAGAATCCCATCCCAGATTCTTACTATTGCATTATTTCTTTCGTCTTTCGAAATTCAAAAGTGTTTTTCGTTAAATTTTTGTTAAAAAGACTCTGTCGCAATTTTTTTAACTATTCTGCAAAAATATTTAGTGCAACTGACTCTGACGGATCTCTTCGGACTGTTTCTTCCTCTGAATACATTGCCACAACGGTCACGGGACACGGTCGCTTTAAAGTCTTACGATTCTCACGATTATATGCATACAAAATGTATCAGAAATGGTTGTCATTGACTTTGCGGAATCACATCGCTCTGTTTGACATAGTAAAAGACTAATTTTGAACTTGATTGCAACGGCTGCAACTGTACTGTAGGATAGTTCAATGAAAACTCTTAAATCGTAACGTTTTTAATGTATTTAAATTCAAAATACTCTTTATCCATGATTGTCTTTCTAATTAGCTCTAACTTTTTTTCTGTTGTCCATAGATTTTCTTCGTGTTAAGAAAGAAGACTAGCCAAGTCACAACTTTACATGTAATTCATCACGGATGTATGCCAATGTCTGTTTGGTTTGGTGTCAAATTCACTCCAGGTAAGTTAATAATCTCCTTTCTCCACCATCCAATTGGAATTTTTCCACAAAATCGATAAAGATTTAGCAAATCTGCCACCGAAACTGGTTTCATTTTGCAAATATTTAACGTAATGATGAATGGCTATTATATGAGTACCTAGCTACTGGATTATAAAATTGACAACAGCAATGATGATATTTTCTGAAGTAGATACGTTTTTTTTCAATGAATAACAAGTACACTTACGAGTTGACTGTGGTGCGAAGTTCACAAACGTGTTAATTGATTTGGGCCGGTTTAGGTGTCGAAATGACATCAACGTCTAAATCTCATTATTGATTTCATTGTGTTGTTAGTGGTATGCATTTTTTTCGGAATACAGTACGAATGATGGTGCACTTTTGAGACAGTATACTCGTTTAAGAAATTTTACTAAATTTGTTGTTTGTTTGGATAGTCGCAAAGATGAGTGTACAAATTCATGCAGAGTCACAATATTCCAGCGGATTTTGTATAAATTTTATTTTAAACCAACCATCGATAAAATATTCGAATTCCTAATTTCCTCATCCTTCGCTGAGTATTGTGATGCAATAGACAGCAATTTTACGCCACAACATTGCGTCGGTTGGTATGTTGCATGTAATAAATTGTTAACTCGCACTCCGACGCTAAATATTTGCAAAACTGAAACATCAGTAACAGAGCGCAAAGACAACAATTTCGTGTCACACTCCATAAAGCAAACTGATTAAATATTAATTGTATACTTTTACATTTTACAGGTGGTCATAGTACGTTCTTCGGACTCCTCAACACATTCGTTCACATTGTTATGTACACATACTACTTATTCGCTGCCATGGGTCCACAATACCAAAAGTACTTGTGGTGGAAGAGGTATCTCACCACTCTGCAAATGGTAATATTTACTTGAACATATAAATATGATGGGAAATGTTTTTCTTATTGTTGTTTTTTAACTGATGAAGTAACACTATTGTATTTATTTATTTTTTGCAGATTCAATTCGTTGCGATTATGGTTCATGCCTTCCAATTGTTGTTCATCGAGTGCAATTACCCGAAAGCGTTCGTTTGGTGGATCGGTATGCATGCTGTTATGTTCTTCTTCCTGTTCAATGAATTCTACAAATCGACGTACAAGGGCAACCGAAGGGTATGCACTTACATTAATTGACAATTTCTTATTTATTTTGACATATGTTTCATGACTATGGTGTGTTTTTTTTAAGTGGCAATGGTAAATGTTTCCAAAAGAGATATCCTTGCGCTCGTTCGTATTTAAGTCATGGAAAGTTCGTTTACGTTTCATTTAAAATTGTAATTATTTACAGAAGAAATGAAGTGAAAAAAATGTCACAAAAAGCCGAATGTTGATCTTAGCATAACTTGTTCAAAAGTATTGATAAGATCACTCGTGGAGTTGTGGGTTCCTCTTACATACTATAGAGGACTCTAATGTAACACAGAGTAACATATTCAATGCTAATTTTTTTCTGTAAAGTTTAACAGTCTTTTGTGAGACGGGCAGATGTTAAGCTTCTTGCTAAATGCCTCAGTGGCCTCTAATACGAAAATGTACCTCGTCTTTGTTACAAGATCAAGAAGAGGTTACAAGATCGATGCTGATTTTGTGGTCAAACTTAGTAGTCCAATTGTAAGACCTTTGTGCTCGTAACTTCGCGTAATATGCGCAAGTAATTTCACGGAAAAAATTTTAAGATCAAATCAAGAAAAATGAGCGTAGAATCACGAAAAGTTTGTCTAGTTTTAGAGCTTAGCTCAGGATTTACTAATTCACGAATTTTTATTCGCAATTCTATAAATTGTACGAACGTCAAGATATTGACCCTCAAAAGTCGCGAATCGCAACTTTTTATTGTCAATGAGGCGATCAAATGAGGAATACATATTGCAATAACCAATGGCAATTTGACAGAAATAGTTATTAATTTGCTATTACTATGGATTGTGAATTGCAAAAATAATTCGTAAATTACCACTCTTGTCTTGTAAATTCTGATTTCCTCCATTAACAAATTACAACCATATAGTCTTGAATTGCAACTCAAAAGTGTTGAATTGCGAACAAAAGGGTTAGAGTTACCACTTCAGTAGTTGCAATTTACGAATTCGTAATGGTAAATTGAATCTTTTTTTTATCAATTTGCATTTGACATTTTGCAATTTACGATTCTTGAGTAGTGATTTGAGGCATCACCGTATTAAATTATCGTGAAATTAGAAAACTTTATTCTCAATTTACAACTTATATCTTATGATTTACAAATCAAAATTCGTAGTTTAATTATTTAGGTTATTTTCGAATACATATTTAAAGTCACATTTTATAATTTGTTTCCTCCTGATATCCATGAAAAGCATACGGCGCCATATCGTCCGGAGACAACGGGATATGTCTGGGGTGGTTTTTCGGTCTATGCTGAAATTTAAAATACAAACAAATAATTTAGAATAACTTGCCATTGATAGGAACCTATACAATCGTTTTCGATTTCATATTTTAGAATCCATTCCAATTTATACTTCTTTTTCTATAGCGAGATGTACCTTCTGAAAAAATACGAATTTATATACCTACTTCAGTTGTTTTTGTATTATTCAATATGGACTTACAAGATATATTCCGAAATTCTTTACAGTTTGTTGGTTAGTACACTCACTATCACTACGAATGAGTTATACTTATACTTATAACTTTGACCCGACAAGATCTGCTTTAAGCAAAGATTGAATACCGACTGTCTGACTCTAATGAAGCCAAATGCGCATGGTTGGAGCTGTCCATGCAGAAAATGAAAGGACTTAAAAGGATTTCCTTACATGGACCGTGGACATGCTATGACGTTTCGTTTTTGTCGGCTGCCTGTGCGCACAAAAATTTCACACATCGGGTAGTTAATTCATTGGAAATTACAAAAAAAATATTTTGTAATTCACGATTTCTCTACGTCATTTTACGTTTTCAATTTACATGTGTTAAATTATTATAAGATTTCATTGATTCATCACTCAGTGTTTGTAAATCAGCAAATACTTTTTGCAATTCGCGATTGTGAAGTAGTGCTTGAGAAATTGACCCATTGAAGTGGTAAATTGCGCCAAACAATATCGCAAATCACTACATATAAATGAAGCTCGAATTAATACTTCTAATCGCAAAATTCAACAAATTAGAATTTTGTATTCTACGCCGTTTTCAATGTCGAATTACGAATTTTTATATCAATCCAAGAAAAAATCGTTGTAATTTGCGACAAAAATATAATTCGTGAATTGCAACTCAAAATTTTGCAATTGGTGATTTTCAATTCTTTCCGTGTTCTAACAAAACGTACAAATTATTTTTTAACACAATGTTACAAGTACAATAGGTACTAATCTCTGTCAGTAACTAGTAAAATTCTACAGGCAAATCTTTCAAGTTTAAAACCTGTAAACTAATATTTCCTTGTGATTAGATTAACATGTTTTCTAAGTGATCTTATCATCTTACAAATAAATTCAACAACCATTCCAAACTGTGAACAGAATTTTGCAAAAGAAAGGCATACAGTCGATAACATTTTCAATGGAAAAATCGATAGGCACTCAACTGATTAACATTTGGGATATTTCCTTCTCAACTACCTGATAAACATTTGACACAGTTTCAGGACAACATGAAATGATAAGGACAATCTTAATAGCTTTTGAAAGTTGAAGGTGGAGTTTTACTGAGTATATCTGTTAATATTTAATCTTGTATTTTATTGCTTTGTCTAAATAAAAAAACATGATCAGATTTTTCGTTCGTTTTGATACTCTTGATAAATCTTTTCTGCGATCTACGAAAATCAAAAACAAGTCAGAAATTAGCTAAATATTGGCGTTAAGAAAAAAACCGTACGGATAAGGATTTGGTTGACAGCAGCTGCTAAATTCACAATTTTCCTTCAGCTACTGCTGCAAGCTTTCGTTTTGAGTTTTCTTATTTTCTCACGACTTTCAGTGTTGATTCTGAAGCTTCAGGCAGTTAGCCTTAAATTTACAAGCTTACATTTCTTCATAAAAAAAAATTCATTCATTCATTCATTGAATTTCAATTTCAATTCAAGAAAAACATGTTACGTATACGCCCCGTGGATAGTCGACAAATGAAAAATAAATAAATAAAAGGACTCGGTTTTAACATCTTCTACTTATTGATATTCATATAGGAACATACAATGTATTTAAAAGTACGGAAAATAAGATTGCAAAACTGTGATATATTATATACGAGGACGCTTGAATTAGCTTTATGTCCGCGATGGCATGTGGGTTTTTTTTTTGGGTGGCTCAAAAGTCCATTATGAACTTTTGGCTTGTGAACTTATGACCCTGCGTCATTTCCTTCAACGCCTTTATGTCCGGACATTATCTGTAAATAATGTTTTGTTATGAAATTTGAGTCCATGGAAAGTAATTTATCACTTATGCTCCGATTTGTTTTTGCTGTTCTATATTTAAAAACTTAATAAAAGTTGAAACGTGCGAGTAATTCTGATTTATGGCAGCGTTTATATATAACACGTATAAGTTTTAATGGAAATTTATCCATTAAATCAATGAATGAGCCCGTTAGGTGGAATTTACTACTCATGAAATTTCCTTTATGTGATAGGTTGATATGAACGAAAAATATCTTTCGTGCAAATAGCTTACTTTTCCTTTCATTGCTGTAATTCAAAATTTTAATAATTAGCTTTTGTAATAAAAGTAACGAAATTCACAGTTTCACAGCAGAAGCAGTGATTAATGGTAGCCTTCTGCATAATGCAAAGCTTTTATTTCAACAGTCTATATGTGTTTCGATAACTGGTGGACTGTATATACGCTTGAGCGCTTGAATATTTCTTTATGTTTTTTTTTATTGCCTATTTGTTTGAAAATTCAGTATTTATCTAATAATAATAAAAAATAATTTGGAAAACATATTTGTGGGAAGAGTTGATACTTAAAATAATATAACAAGATTTTGTATAATTTCTACTTTGTCGGTTTTGAACAATATGAATGTTTTTATCCGATAGAAGTATTTTTTTCAATATTTTCAAATTTTAAGGACTTGTCGTTGTCGTTTATAGAAAATTTAAACGACATAATTTCAAATTGTGTTCTTTTCAAAAGTTAACATCTAACATCTGCATAAAAATTGAGATTTGTACACAAATCAGTTTTACCTTTCAAAGTTTTAATTTTTTTTTACGCTTGTATTTGGTAGATGGATTTCTGAATTGTCAATTAGGTAGCACACTTAGTCCTTAGATAAGTAAAAGACAAAGACGAAGTGATTTCAGTTTGGAAGTAATTTACCAACCGAAATAGAGTACACAAACCTAATTTACCGACATGATCGACATCCTGTCAAATAGGAACAAAAATCAATTAAGAAGCTCCAAATTAAATGACCTCCTTTTTCACCCGTCTAGCAGTAGGTAAGCATGTGGGTGGATAAGTATTTCTATTCATGCATACAAGAACTTTGGCATTATTATTAAATTCAAAAAGGGGAGAAAAATATGCAGAATTCCAGCCTAAGAGAATGTGATTTGTTTTGTGATGTGTGAAGGGCGTCCTCCAAATATCGATTTTCACAATTTCACTTTGACAAAAAAAACTTCTGTCATTATTAAAACTAATACTGCAGGAGCACGGTTTTCGTATTTCGGTGTCCCATGAATAGTATGTAAACAGGAATTAAATTATCGAGTAGGCCCATTCAATGAAATATTCAATTCTTCAAGATTCCCAAACTTAACGTCTGTACAAATTCGCATTAACAATGGTACCAGAAATATGAAAATTTACAAAGAAACGAGTAACGAGTCCCCACTTCGACTCGTATTTTTTACGAGTACGGCGGGATGAAAATTCCACAAAATTGTTTATTTGTGTGGGGATTAATACTTGCATCATGTACATAAGAACTACGCACCCAAGCCGTTTTTACTTCATTGTAATCGGCCAACTTATTCTTATTCACGAAAAAGTTTACAATAATTGTAGTTTCTCAATGGGAATTGATTTCGCATGGACTAGTGGTAGAAGTATGTGGCTTTGATTTCGTTTACTTGTTGCTTTATTTTTTCTGACCTTTTAAGTAGGTAACAGGGAATTTATATAAAAAAGGTGCTGGGTATGAAATAAAAATATCATGACCAATAACAGCCACAAAAAGACCTTAATAAATCATTTCAGTTATTTGAATCTATATTGATAAAATACTGTAAGGCTAGTCTCTCTCTGTCACAATGGATTTATTTATAAATGATTTTCTATTCAATGTCAATGTTAAAATAAATGATTCAACGAAAACACACCTCGTATTACTCATTATGTTTCCTTATTAAAATACTGTTCAGAGTATGCTTCACGTATACCAAACCAGTATTAGATCGTGTCAGATCACTGTCAGATCAGTGTCATATCAATGGCCAATCACCGCCAGCGATAATTGAAGTAATTAACACCTATGGTTGTTTTGAACAGGTATTTATTTTTGAATTTCTTTAAAAATATCTGAAATAGATTTAGTTTGGTTATCGGGAACGCAATCAGTAAAACAGACCAATCTATTTTACAAGGATTACACTAAGGCCCTTTTGCAAATTCAAAAATCATCAAAAATAAACACGTTGCATTAATTTATCTATAACTAAACTGCGTCGGATCGTTTAATCATATTATGTAAGCGCTTGAAATTTCTGCTGATTAGATCGTTTTTATGAATTTTTATCGAGTTATTCGTTATCGCTCATTTAAAGTGTGAAACATTTTTCATTAGTAAATACAGGTTGAACTGTTGGACTCAAAACCTTGACAGGGTTCTGAAATCATTTCCATCGAATTGAGGGTTCACAAAGTGAATATTGTTTTTTACGCTGTCATGAAAATAAAACCTGGCAGACATCAATACTACTGGTACCATTTGTTCTGACCCCAGAAGAATTGATACAAACCTTACATTTTTTACGAATCTAGTATCCAACAGAGCAATCAAGTTTAGCTCTTTAAAAGAGTGTACTTTCCACCAGCCAGGAAGAAAACAAAGTCCATTAGCACAGCTCATAAATAATTTACGAAAATATACGAGCAACCGCGGAAAGCTTTTAGTAACCAAAATAATAATGCCCAGCTAGACCCACTCCTTATCAACTCATTTGATAGCACCTAAATCGATTGAAAAGGGAAGAAACTACGCCATTTTGTGTGTGTATTCTCTTCGTTAATTGAATCAGTTTGTGCAAAATTAAATTTCCATTCAAAGAGACTTCTTCTTGTGAAATATAGTTCTTCCATGTCAAGATAAGTTAATGCGACATTAAAAGACAAAAAAAACTTCGTTCGACGAGACATCTTGTGAAATATTTTTGCTTTTCAATGTTAAGTTGAAGAAACTGATATCCATTATTTACGCAAATATACGATTATTACGCGATAAAGATACTTTATGAATACCGAATTGTGGTGTGCTTGTGTTTGTCACACGGTCGGATTGGTTGAATTGTGTGCAAACTTTGTTTTCGGTGAGTGATAGGAAGACATTAAATAAACTTATCGACGAGAGTATGAATTTCAAATAATCGCAATTGGTCAATGGTTGCTCTTCTATATCTACAGTCGACAATGCACATCGCAGCTATGTGCGATACATGTGCTGTGCTATACCATAGATCCAAAAACACAAAACATATTCGTATCTGACGGATATCTGACTCTAACAAAGCCAGACACGGTCTCAAATGAAGTCGAAGAAAAAGGTGGCAAGCCATCGCGATTATTATGATGTAATAACTTTCACATATTTTTACCTTTTTTCCCCCGTTCACCATGTGAAGAGATAGTGAATATTTAGTAAAGAGAATTGATGACGAAACCGATTGATAATAAACTGAATCGAAGCCGCATTAAGATGTTATGTGATTTTTTGAGAAACAGATACCTACCCACTCAGAACATGGTAGTGGTAGTAATCGAACAATAGGAGAACAAATTTCACGAGCTTTATGACGCACTGTTTAGCTATTGGATTACTCATTGCTTTTGGGTAACGCTGATGCACTTTTGATTAACTGCTAAAAATATGCCATACACGGATGAGCTATTGCAGACTTGGTGTCTGAACTTGTGGTGCTGTGAAAGACACAATAAAAATAATCGTGCAAATTGACTATTTAATGCTTGACCCAGTTACTAATATTTAAGTGGATTAGATTGCGCAAAAGTTGGGCTGTATTATCCGTACTCGTACACACCCCATTATAGCATGTATTGGTGCGGTGAAACAAGAATATCGTAAGCATTTTGTGCTTAGGATGCATGGGTTAATTGTCACGATAGTCTGCTCGGCCGGATTGTTGACATGAACACTTATGGGCTTAAAACGCCGGAATAAATGTGGAAAGTTTTGTAAGGATGTTCTGCTTTTAAGTATAAAATTATTGGGGGGATACTAGGTACGTATATGAAAAAAGTTGTCGAGACTAAAACCTGATGGTCGTTATTTGATTTTTTTATTAGCGGGCGGATACAATACTATGCATTGTGTTCTTAGAATTTATTGAGACCTCTTTCAAAGAAATATACAATTCCAACAGCATGTATCGTGCTTCATGTTCTCGAAATAGAAAGAGTTTTCCTGGAATTGGTCTACAGTTTTGTTTTGTCCTTTTAATAGGGACAAATATTTCTTGCCAAACTCTACAACCTTCTTTGCATTTAATCGCAAAAAAAATCGTGTCACACTTGAGTTTATTTACAAAAATAAAACGTATTAACCGAAAACATTCATACATACAATGGGCAAATTGAAAAATCTAGCTAAGCCGACCAGATTGCTCTAAAGTAACCCTGAACGTAAAAGCTAGAATGCTCCGTTTCGTCACTGTTTCTATGTCAGCCAGATACACGAACCGACAACTTAGTAACTTAGTCACGAAATTATTTACTATAAACGTCAACTGTTCATGTGACCAATATAATAGGTAGGCCCATCAAAACAGCGACAAAAAGTCAGCCGGTTGTCTGCTTGCTAAATTAGGTTCTTGAACGTCCACAATCAAACTTCAAAACTAAATCTGACACTTTACTATTTAATGTTACTTTGACAACAATGTCCACTTTAAAAAAAGCGCTAGATTTAAAAAAGATCTTTCGTTTTGGTAATTCAAACTCGCAAATGGAAAACTTCAGCCAGGTTTTTTTAAAAAAACACACCACCAAACTCCTAAATTAAATTTGATTGCAAATAGTTTCTTAAAAAAGCATTTTCTAACCAAGCTTTAATTTGTTTTTTCTTCTTTTGCGCCAAGCAGCAGTACAAGAATCTACTCATGTTCGTTTTACAAAGGCGCGACAAAAGCTACATAGCCGCCGAGGCGAACGGTCATTGCAACGGTGATGCCAATGCTCCAGCAACAGAAAAGGCTATCGCCAATGGTCATTGCAATGGCACAAAGTCACCCTACGAAAAGACGCAAACAAATGGCGTGAAATCAGCGATGAACGGCAGTGCCAATGGCAGTCTTAACGGCAGCCTCTCCAATGGAGTACACAAAAATGGTTTAGCGATCACGACGAATGGTCATACGACTACGGGACTAGTACAGAGGAAAATTCAAAAATAATATTAATTTATTTTCATTTTTCGTAATTAATTATAAATATATGCATATATATATTTTTTTTATTAAAATTATTATAATTTTCGATTGGTTTTTATTTTTATTTTCATTTGTTTTTTTTTTTGTTTTTTAGTTGTTTAAAAAAAAATACATGTAGACTTAAAGTAACTAATAGTGATTGTATAGAAAAGCAAAAATAATTCTGCTACAAACATAAAATTGTTACAAAATTACAAAAAAAAAAACAAAAATCAAAAGCGAATCCAAAACTATACAAAGAATCAATCTGTAAGAAAGTAAAATTAAAACAAAAGGGAAAATTCATTCATAGAAACTAAATTAAGAGCAAAAACTGTAATAATGTTGTTGTAAATTAATTCGTAACAAGGAAATATATTTAAATTATAATCAACTGTAAATCATTCAGAAAAAAAACAAAAACAAATCCGCATAGATACCAGCAGCAAAGGCATCAACATTTTTTTTTTATTAATTTGCATACAAAGAAAAACAAAACACAAAGACACACAATCTTTACGGTGTAAGGTAGAGCATTACTTTCTTTTTCTATTCATTCAATAGCAGGAAGGGTATTCCATGAAAATACAAACATTACTTATATATATCTGTATTTTTTTGTTTCAACACATTATGTGTGATTTAGTTTGTTTATAAGTATAAAAGAAGAATAAAACCAATCTTATCATGTTCAAAGTTCAAAACAAAAAATTTGGCGAAATTCAGACAGCCACTCATTAAGCAATCGAAACCAAAATAACAAATTGTAAAAATTTAAAATAGGTATATATACTCAAAAAAAAAACACATTAAATTTCTTTTCAACAAAACCGAAATGTGGAGCATTGGTACTTGCAAGTCACTTTTGAAAAAAAAGAATCATATTACGAAGAAAATATAATAATCATTAATGCAGTTGAGAAGTGATTTTCTTAATTTGTTATTAATTATTATTTATTTATTTTTTATCACTTTTTATACGCAAGGGCTAAAGATTAAAAAAAAAAAACTTTTTTATTTGTAAGGTTTTTTTTAATGTGTCTAAGGGGTCTTTAAGTTCAGCCATTAGTGAAAGAGCTAAATAAAATATAAAAATTAAAAGTAGCTACATAAATTGTAAAATAATAATAAATTGCAGAAGAACAAAAAAACAACAACCAAGTTTGTGAAGCAAAACAAAAAGCAATACTTGCTCTATTCGAGCTGGTGCAAGCAAACAAACTAAAATTTTGTTTACTATGATAAATTTGCAATAATACTGAGGAGAAGAAGAACGAGACGAAATAAATAAAATACAAAAAAAAGACACTTTGTTGCTATTTTCCGCAGGTTCGTTTTATTTTTACAGCCGCTGCGTCCTGTTAAGTGATAAGCTAAGAATGCAAGTAATATTTTTAACACTCCAATCAGTCAGTCAAATAATAGGTTCTATGCTAGACCATCAAAGTGACCAAGCTATTGTAGTCGGATTTTGTTTTTTTGAACTACATCCACATCTTTTTAGAGGTTATATGCTGCCCTCCATTTGGCCTCATTCACTCATTCGCACTGAGGAAAGCACTCGCGGTGTCATAAAGTGTAACCGTCAGAATGAAGATTTTGAAAACAAATATTTTGTCCTTCGAGTGAATGGTGTCTCCAAGTTAGTTCGGTTCTTTGTAATTGCTTTCCGTTGAGCGCCCCCAATTAATATCATTTTCTACTTGTGCTCGGCACTCTTTTTGTAACTGTCATCTTTCTCAAAGGACCGACGTACAGTTTTTTTTTTTATTTCTTACATCATCGATGTCGTTCTAAATCTGCGATAGTTAGTCATTGAATCGTCTGCTCCAAAAAATCTTTAACGCGTACACGGCAGAACATTTGAAGAATTTTTCAGTCCAATGAACTAGCGATTTGCAAAAGTTATTATTTGGCTTCGAATAAGATGTTCAAAACTTACCATTCGAATTTCATTCGCTTCAAATCACCCAGAAGTAGATTGCGTTCGCCCAAGTGTTCATCTGAGAGTCCCAAGCGATACTTATATCGTTTGAAATGGTTGTCCTTTAACCAAAGAGGCCCTGCCAGCAAGTGCGTCTGCCACAGGAAATGCTATGTGTATATCCTGTCTAAGCGTTATTAGACAAGCGTAATATTGTTCTTGCATCTTAATGAACGTATTTCAATAAATCCGTACATTGCGTGCCCAAACAATTATCCTGTTTACACTTTACACCTAATTTCTTCAACACTACTTGTGCATAACTTAGTCTAATAATGGAAAAAAATGTGTTTGCAGACATAATCCGTTTACTTCGCACACATGACTCATGATTGGATAGACACGCAATAATTAAAGCTTAATAAATCGACTTCAGTCTTCAGTGCCAGCGTTCGCTTTTGTTATTGCTATGTATGTACCAGAGACAATATCATATAGACCGTATCATTTGTCTCTGGTATGTACTTAGAAATTGTGCGGGATCTGTTAAAAAAGAAAAATCACGCACGCCTAACGTAAAATATTAATAACCCGTGAGTGATATTGTGTTAGCCCCGTAAATTATTGTTTACAGTCCAAAGTTCAGTCAATTTATTGACCACAATAATTTCAAATTCATTTTCATTATCACGCCGGTACAAGGCGCATAAAACGTTGACTGTGGTACCTACGGGTAAACTGGTCAATCAATATAATTGCCTCCAACCTCTGACAGACACAGGTTTTCTTTTTCAATATATATAGGTACGTACGACGTTTGCACAGAAAGAGGACATACAAATGCAGGACGAAATTAAATCAATTTTCTCCTCAACATATTCGTGCAGGGTAATTCAATTCATAAATTTTAACCGAGCAGACTACAGAAATGGTAGAGGTGGTGGGATTAACTGCAATTATTGTAGGTGTGCCAGAGATATACGTGATGAAAGGAACATAGATATATGTTTTTTGAATGCCAAATAAACATAGCACGATAACGAGCAAATTGATTTGGTTATTTCCCGAGACAAATGGAAGGCTGAAAGTTTGGTCACTGCAGTCCTCTGATATCACATTCATATTACGCCCACTCGCGCTGAATTCTTCCAGTTGTACCCCAGCTGTCATTAAGTTGTGTCGATGTTTGAGACATTCTTCCCACCTTCAGCCACCGACCACCATATCTATACCACCAACTGGACTTCAAGTCAATAGAAGTTATCAGACGTTTCACCCACCACACCATACGTGAGTGTTCCAGACTAAACAAAGCCTCTCACTGTAATTCGATATTTTACGAATTTTTATGGGAAAGGAGGGAATCACTGAAGACCTGTTGCATTTTTGGCTTTATATAGAGCTGTTGTCTGTCTGTCTAGTTAAGTTGATGATTATGGCATATTATGCTGATGTCGCTTTCAGCGTAAACTGTTAAAAGATTGGTTGGTTTCTGTTGTGTCGACACAATAGTGCCAGAGGGCCCTTTTTTTCAAATATACTTCAAAATAGCTAAGGACAAAGTGTTGTCATAATAATTAAAGATTGCGGTTTTTTGATGGACTGGCCATGGGGAAAAATTGGAAAACCAAGCTGGAAAAATGAACGAATTGAACACAATTCGTCTGGGTTTTATTGCCTTCTGTTTAACACGGGCACTGACGAGGTCCTCCTGGATCGATAAGTATTCATTGTCTACCTCATTTATACAACATTTCCAAGCAATAAAACAATATCTCCTTTCAAGTATCATATTTATTTTGTTCACTGAAATACCTTTCAAATCTCACTCGTATTCCTCAATAGAAACTCGTACGTATTTAAGCTTAAGTTTAACAAAAGAGTGGGAAATGTCAAAAAAATACAAAAAAAACTGAGAAACAGGTACTGCAAACAAATAAAACCCAAAATTTTAGCTAAATACAGTCGATACCTCCTTAGCTATCCATTTAATTTAATAGTTTTGCCTATGAAATAATAAACCCTACGAACTTGTGTTACATCGACGTAGGTACGAGACTGTGGGCACAGCCCGACAGACTAGACCCACATAATAGGCGTTTTTTTATTTCACCCACATGATCTATATAGATCACTGATTTCTATGGTTTACAACGACATACTATTGTAGATCCTGTAGGAAACATAAAAAAAAACCTAGTATTCGATCGTGTACCGATCGAGGATGTCTACTTTTCTCACTGTGTGTCGTCGAACAAGATAATTGCAGGACAATAAAATCGCGCCACAGTTGCACAAACTTAAAAATACGAATCAAATCACATTTCATTTCATTTCATTGACAGAAACCTAAAGAAAACCTAATTAAAAAAAGTCTTTTTCTCATCAGTTGGACATCTCAGCTGATGCACGGCTATTTCTGGCGCCTGCACACTACTCACTATATCGCGGTCGCTTCAGGAAGAACTCAATCACGTTGTCCAAATCGGTGAGACAACTCTTCGTCTTGCTCACATTCGAGTCCCAAACTCGAAGATTTGACGAGAAATCCTGTAGTTTGTCCAAACTGGCGGCCAAGTCCTGCGCCAGAGATTTAGCCGTTTGTGAGAGTCCGCCGCCAAACATGTTCGATGATTTTGTGCTGCCACAGTCATAGGGTTGAGAGATTCTATTGAATTCATGAAGCTCGCCGTAATCAATCACATCCCATTCCCCCAATTCCATGTTCCATGTGAAGAGGATGCGACATTCGAACTGTTTGCGATGGAAGACACAATCGATGTTCCTTGAGCAGTTGAGGCAATTCTTACTGGTGGCTGGTAGCTGATCACGAGCAGTGAAGTGAGCCATTAGGACACAGCAAATTAAATTGCTGCGCGGGCATATCTATCGGAGGAAGTTTGCATTACATGAATTACTATGATTAAGGTCAGTCAACTTACATTGATGAGCTCACACGCCCAGTCGTAGAAGACATCGTAAGTCTTGTTGTTCTTCTGACACAAGTTGCTGATGACATAGTAGGTGAACGTTTCCAAGTCGAATGAGTGCTGCGTTATCACCGCCGACGGGCACTTCAGCTTCTGGTAGGACATCTGGGAAATCATCTGCATGTCGGAGTAACACGATCCATGTACTTCTACCGGCAATAACGTATGATAGCCTGGGGAGATGCAGTCATCTGGAAATAAGTATTTTAATTAAAACGGAGAAAGCTGAGAAGCAAGAAGCAGCAACACCTACCCTCCTCGCTGGTTATAACCGACGCCGCATCATCCTCCTCCACATAGCGACGTTTGAACTTCTTTGTGCACGTGGGTTTCTCCTGCCCGAAGCCACCTTGAAGGGGCACTTCAAACACTTTGGGCTCTTCCCTTCTGGGCGAGAGAAACGGCACCATAGTCGGCGACATGTTTCCAATTTCGTAGTGATTCCTCTTGGCCATAGATACTTGTAATGGAGAAAGCGTTGTCAGGGGCTTAAAGTTCAACATTTGTTGGCCCGTGTTCGACGGTGGAGACTTTTGCTGCTGGAAGATGTGTCCAGGTGACCGCATCATGGTGTTCCCCACGGGTGAACCGCAGGGCGATCGAAATCCGTGATAATGATGAACAGTGGCGGTGATATTCTCGTATGAATGCGACGACGATGTTGATGGAGGTGAAACGCATGGTGAATGAAAATGACTAGTTGTGCGATGAAGGCGGCTCGCTGCTGGAAGCAGTCGTTGCGTGGTCATGCGAATTTTCGTAAATGGAATGATGTTCTCCGAATTGTCCTCGGAAAACTCGTATTTCTTGTCGGCCAGGCGCCGTTTGCGGAACGTTCCGATCTTTTCGCACTTTTCGTTGTCTTCCGAGAATTCGTAGGCATTGGACTTGTCATTAACGCTCGTACTGGCGCCCTGCAGGTCTACAGTAGTCACACCATTGCGATAGGACTTGGTAACGATTCGATGGCTTCGTTTCGTCTGGTGGTTGACCAGGTTCACTTTCGATTGGCTACTGCTGGCGACACTGTTCGTAGTCTGGCTGTTTGAGTTCGAGGAACCAGCTCCTGTACTTAAACCGCAGGTGAATATGAGCTCGTCAAAGTTCTTCGCCTTCGCCGAGTCGGCACTTCGGTGAGACGACTTCTCCCCACTGCCCGATTGAGCCTCGTTTTCGATGTCAGAGAAGTCGGCGATTATACGCGCGACTATATTATTCTTATTATCACAACCAAGAGTTTCTTCTGCCGCAACTGCACTTGACCTGGGACAAGAGTATGCCGGCTGTCTTCTTTCCACAGTCGCTGCTGCATGTGCTTCATGTGGTGGTGTACTGCGTACCATCGTTCCTGCGGCTATCGTCGCCGTCGACGTCGTTGTCTGTGCTATCACGTGTTGCTGATGACTTGGAGTGTGGACCGTATGCTGCTCCAGGTCCACATGGAGCATGTGGATAAATCCATTCGCAATGATGACAACTCTGTCGGGGCATATCAAGTTGATATGTGGATTGAATTTTGGATCGGATTCTGTTGTTGAGTATTTTGTGTGTATTGTCAGATTGCACTTGATGCATAAGGCGTCGCACCGCGAAACTTAAAGAGGAGATGGGTTAAGATCTGTTTTTGGAAAGAACCCTGGAACTTACATCCATCTTCATCGAATTCGCGCAGCTTTTTGCAATCCAAACAACCGAGTTTAGGAACTTTTACATACGTTAGGTAGGAATCTTCGTTGTCGTTCTCTGCCGCGCCGTGTACTATCAGTACCCGAGGGTTGGTGACCCATTGTGCCATGGTGACGCTTTTGAGATTATCAACGCCATGGTCATCGAAGAGACAGCTCTTGAAGAATCTGCGTAGGGGTTGGTGGGGTCGGTAGATCCAGAAGTATAATCTTAAAGAAAACATGATGAGGATTGCTTCTTACATTGGTCTGTGCAGATCCACTTACGTGTACTTATATCCAATATTAAAGTAATAAGCATTCGCATTCGAACTCTCGTTGCAGCACACCTTATAGCTAAGTAGATACTGTCCGCAAGCGCTTAAGCCCATAAACATATGGCTGAAACGGAAAGAGCATAATTAGTGTTTTTGATTTAAGCCGGGGCGAAAACTTTTCAAAATCAGAAGACGAACTAATGACACATGACTCGCGGATGCAGCTAAAGAATCACACCGAATACCGACAGCAAACCGATGTGCGAACAATTAAGCATTCACAATTCGCCTAAGAACTGCCTTATACAACTTGTAAACAAGTTCAAGACGAATGTTTGCTAAGCGCACTAGAAGTTAGTCGGTTATCTAACTGATAAACGATGCAACCGCGGTAACTACCTTACTGCTAACTTAAGTGAGAAGCAATTATTTACGACTTGTCTCTTATCGCGGACTGACCAACTGAGTAAACAGTGCAGTAAGAGACTGTCAGCACGTTATTTGTGACCATGACCTAATTTAGGGATAATAATAGATGTTAGATAGTCTACTTTACAACACTGCGTAACGAAATAAAATTATTTTTCGAATTAAAATCACAATTGTGAGTGCAAATTCCCCACTCCCACGATAATACGTGATATAAGCAGACTGTTGCCAAAAGAAATCGCAATGCACGCATTAAATAACTAGTCTGCAGTTTTACTCACCCCTGTAAATAGCAATACGGCACAATATCCTTAAGACAAAATCCTAGTCTATTTGGCACTTTAATAAATGCGCGTTGCACTTGTTTACATCTTGGATTCCCCGAAAAGTGTCCAGTGTTCTAAAAATAGAAATCAATTCCGTACCGACCTTAGGACCTGTCCAACAAGTATCTCTGCGTACAACACCCGCTTACCTCTCGCTGCAGCAACTTGTGATGCAGATTTACTTCTTCGCTTGCTGACGGCACTGTTTCAAACAACCTCGACGTTGACAGATCCCTGCATTCGTCTGAATCTTCATCTGAACTATCCGAGAGGAATTCATCCGAGGATGTTTCCGCATAGATACTTGCACCAAAGCTATTCTCCATTATTGAAGTTAACTAAATTGCCTGCAATGGGTGGAAAAAAAAGAAAAAAATGTAACACTCCATCTCTTGGTTGATGAAAATCAGGATCTCACCCCCCCACCCCTTAAGTTACCAGATAGAGGGTAATGTAAGAGAAATGAAAATCCCTTCACAATGGACTTACTAATATTAACTACCATCACTTACACTGAACTAAAGTCAAAATATAGTTCGCAAAACATTTCGCATTGCTTTTAGCGCGGTTGTTCTGATTGATTTCTATTGATTTGTGAACATTTTTCGTCAAAATTTTCACTTTTTCTCGACGTATAAACAAATTTTGCTATCGACAAATTTATATCAACGACGACAGTGCACAGCACAAACGCACAAATGTAGCATTTTTATACGAAATATGACAACTGATGACAGTTGTTGTTTATCCGGTACTGCTAGTGGCGCTATCTGTAAGTTCGCTCAGTAAGGATTATTTGAATTTTGAATTTTCTGCTTTGACTGAACACTGGTGACAGCAGTGGCGAATAAAAAAGAAAACTGAAGGGAAGGGCTTTTGTTTACGTCGTTTTCCATTGGCAAAAAGAAGCGTCCGGGGAAGAGCAGAATCGAAAAAAGCACTTCTGAAACCGTTCCATTGGCACCAAAAATTCCGCCATATTCCTTTCCTATCGGTGTTATGTCAATTGTAATCCCTGCGATATTAAAAATCATACAAAACTAAATGCTGCCAACCGTGGGGGTTTGGGAATACCAAATTTTTACTTTACTGAATGCCATTGAATAGGAAGTTATTACATATTTTTCAAAGGCGAAAAATTTGATTTTTGTGTTTAATAACAGCTATCTAAAGGATATGTTTTAAATACTAGAAACATATTAGGACAAACATGGTTGTGTATTTTCCGCTTTTTGATATCATTGACTTCGATTTCGTGTGTAAATTAAATAATAAAGAACATTTGCTCAAAATGTTTTTATTTCCCCTCAATCAATGTACATTGTTAATTTTTCATGGATATTTTAAGCAAATTAACTTACAAACTTATTCCTAAGCAAATATTATCCACACGTAACAAACAATTTCAAATTAAACTGATATAATTCTATGAACGCTGCCAGCGTTTTTGCCCAAAGCGGAAGTGGCATATGCAAAGTGCGAGTGTATTGGTGAGCCGGAACTTTTGAAGTTACCTGACATTTACCAATTTCTATGTATCAATGCTAGAGCACTAGCATTTGCCACCCCATAAAAATATAGCTTATGCAACGAGAAATCGGCCGGAGTTGGTGGTCTCAGTATGGTTTGTCTATGATTTCAATAACTTGCGAAGTTTCACAAATAATCAAGACTTCTTCAATTTCATTTTTGTTCATAATCATGTTAGTTATTAGAATTAAAATTGTTGCTCAATTTAATTGAATTGTTTTAGGAATTCATTTTTAAAGAACAGCTGTTTTTTGTGACATTTACCCACAGCGCTCTTTATGTCAAAATTTAGAGACGGGTTTTTCTATAAATAAATTATATATATATTATATATAAATTATATATATTTTTTTTTACTTTCAGCAAATTTTTGTAGTAAAACTACTCTTCAGCCACCTTATATCTACTTTATTAAACCTAAAAGTTGTATACCTGTCACTGGATTTTTACTACATTGTTTTATTTGTCAGTGACGTTATCGGGAAGTACCCTACTCTTCGTTTGTTGCGACAAAATAGACGTGATGTTGTGTTGTATTCAACATAAGGCGTATTTGACGTTAACTATGTGCTCGGCCCTAAGAGGTGGGTCTTACTGTCATCCTAGCAATTTGAATTAAAAAAAAAAAAGGTTTCCATTCTTTTGTTTTTATACATTTTTTTTATGGAGAATGTATGATGATGAAGATGAATTAGAATAAATAATAGTTTAATGAACACGAATGAGAAATAAATTATCTTATACATAAGTTTGGTCCACGAAAATTCATGTCTCTGTGTTAGTATATAGTTCTGTCGTTTGATCTGGCTGTATGTTCGTTGGGTAGTCTGTTGTTCCATCTGTGGTTTCTTCTGTGAGCGCATATGTAGTGTTCGGTGTAATGTCCGTTGTGTATTCGTAAACGTCAGTCATACTGTGCGTTTGGTCGGTATTTGTCACTGTATTTTCTTCCTGTATCGTACGATCCGTCACTACCACGTCCTCAAGTTGGATTGTTGTTTGTTCATTTGTAATTGCGTCAGTAGTTGTTGTAATGTCAGTCATGACAGTTTGGTCTGCAGTCAATGTCGCAATTGGCCGCATTCTGTGCTCATCAAACGGCAGCGGCACTTCATCTGCTATCAATGTTTCAGAGTCATAATCCGGTTGAATTGGTAGCAGGGGTTTCTCCTCCAGTGTGTCAAACATCACCCAATTATCGGGCCTAAATAAGGGGAATAGTTAATAAACAACCACGCAGATTGTAATAAAAGACTTACCTCTCTGGTTTTGTCAAGATTTTGATGGGAGCAAAAGCGATTTGTAAATTTATTGCCGGCCTCTTTGGTTTCTCTCCACGACCGGCGTTTCGGGCGGCCAAAAATGAAGTCCTGGCCGTAAGCATTTCGTCATAGTCTTCGGCTAAAATGTCATTACTCAAACTCTTTTGTTCGATGACAGGAAAGAATGTTGTGTTTGTAGTGGCATTCACAAGATTTTTAATCTCGCCTGTCACCTGAGTTTCTATATACTTGTCATCTTGCCTCAGTACTGGCAGTACAAAGTTGTCGTCCAGTTCCGTTGCGTTAAGGTCAGTTTTGTTCGCCAAGGGCTCTTTGTAAAGACTAGCTGTCATATGTTCGGGTCTTAGGTATCCGTCTTTGTCGAATTTTAGAGCCGGTTGCTCATCGTCAACGTCATTGTCAGAAGCATGTGAGTCATCGTCGTCGTCATTGTAGTCGTACTCCGCACTGTCAAAGTCTTCATCGTCTTTGGTACCATTGGTCTTGTTGTCAGTTTCGTCGATTTGTAATTCGGATCGTCCAAGTTCGTCGTAAGCCGGGTCGTACACGTTTGTAGGTCTCTCATTGTAGTAGGGAGCTGCTGGTCGTCTTGTATGACTCGAGAATGGGTCTTGTCTGTTCGGAGGGTAGTGGAAGTTCTCCACAGTCGAAATGGGCTTCGGAGGGTTGGCATAGCTAGGTGTACTGGTTCGCCGTGGCGGTATAAGTTCGTAGTTCGGTCGTATACCAGTGGGGGAGACCAAATTCGGTTGCGGTCTCGAGGAAGGTCGAATATTAAAACTAAAAGTACTGTCACTTCCCTCACTGATTGCCTGACCAACTATGGCGCCAAAGTGACCCGTACTCACTGCGCTACTGGAAGCGTGAGCCACCCCACCCGCGCTGGAGACCGTGCTAAAGCTGTTCGCTCCTGGTAACCTCTGTGGTGGGAAGACCTGTGGTGGCGGAAAGTTAGGTGGTGGATATGGGTACGGCTGGTGAGGTGGGGGGAAGGGCTGTACCTGTTGCGAGCTGAGATAGTTTTCCGAGCCCTGTGGCTTTGACGGATAGTTTTGTGCTTGCGATGAGCCCAGGTAGTTCCCAGTTGACGTTGGTGAGCTTGCGCCACTATCGTGACCGGTTCCAGTTACCACTCTGTTCGGGGTATGGTGGAAGGGGCTACTCGTAGGCACCGCATGTTGCTTATTACCATTGAAACCGTTAGTCGCAAAGGAGATTATATTCTGGAAGAATCCAGGAGGTCGCCCCGTCGTCGTTTGTCGGTCGTCATGTTCGTTTATGTAGATGATTGTCGGTGGTTTTGTTCTCACTTTATAGGGTGCCCTAGTCGACTGCGTATAGTAATTGTTGTTGGACGTACTCTGTTGCGCCTGTTGGTATTCGTAAGCGTGTTGGTCATCTATGTCGTAGCGTTTGTCGATGCTATTGTAGTGTCCGTGGTTACTGTTACCGTTGGTGGTGGTAGGGTTCGTCTGTCGGATGTTGATTTCAATTTCGTACTGATCGGCGTTCGGTCCGTCTACGATGACTTTCTGTGGGCGATTGTAGATTGGTCGTTCGTGAATTTGTCGCAGTTCTACGTTACGTAGTGTCCCTGAGAAGTCTATTGTGTTGTTGTCTGCTTTTGTCGTATTCGACTGTACCTCGATTTCGTCTAATAGATTCTGTGACAGTTGCCTTCCTGTGAAAGCGGATTTGTCTAGTTTCAACGTTCGCAGCTTATCACTGAAGTCTAGGTGAGTACTTAGCTCCACGGCCCGGACCTTGAAGGTGTTAGGCACTGGACTCCGATGAACTCGTATGTACTGATCTGTCGGTTGTTGAAGAGCCGAGTCTATGATTGCTTGGAAGTCATTGTACGATTGGCTTGAATTATCAGGTTCCTGTGTCGGTGTGGTTTTGTTGTTCGTTCTAGACTGGTCTTTTGTTAAAAGGGAGGGCGTGGTAGTCGGCGCCTGCGTTTTAGTTTCTGCTGGTATGTCAGTTGTAGAGTCAGTCTCGTCCGTGCTGTCAAAGTTGTCGACCTCGGTAGTAGTGTCGACTGCACTTTCGTCATCTTCTCTTGGCTCCAAGGCCTGGATAGCAGCTTTCATCTGAGACCTGACAACTCCTGCCACCTTCAAGATGGTATTTTGAGCCGCTGCGGCAATGTTTCGATTAATATCTCTATCGGTCTTCTTCTTCTTGCCCTTCGGCGCCTTGGCTGCTGTGCTTCGCAGCTCAATTTCCACATTGTGGATGACAACGGTTCGTCGTGTAGTCGTACTCGGTCGCCTGGCCGTCGGCTTGGGAATTTTTTTCAGCGGAAGCCTCCCTTTATCCAACTTGTTGTTGATACCTAGGAGAAGCTTGTTCATTGGTCGTGTCACCGGCTTTTGTGCTATGTCTAGTTTGTCGTGAATCTTTGTCATGTTCGGTACTCGATGAAAGCCGATGGCACCGTTTGGAATGAAGTCCACATGTGTTACTTTCGTGATGTTGTGCAAGCGATTACTTATGCCCTTCTGCTCCTTGGTCACCTGCATCTGCATTGGGGTAGGTAGGTCTTGACTGACGGGGCTGTCGATCTTCTGTTCGCCCATCGTAAGGAAGGGATCTTGTTCCAACCAAGGTCGTAGGTCTATCGGTGCCAAGGGGTCCTTGCCGCATTCGACACGTTCGTTGCCTGCCACGTCGCTAGGGATGAATACGTGCGGTTGGAGGGTGCCCCCACCCACAGCTCTACACAGAACCGACGATAAAGACACGTGTCGCAAGGAGTGCAGTTGTGCCGGAGTGAAGGAGCTCTCAAAGCCGGGATTCTCGTACCAGAAACGATCGCCCTTGCGGGAATTACTAAACTGCTGCGCAATGATGCAGGCGAACGTTGGTCCGACAAGGCCGCCGACCACAGGACGCTCCGCGATTCCTCCGACAAACAAATCGATATCGTGAATATTGCGGTAGGCATGGCTGATCCGCTTTGCCGATTCTGGGCCGACCACTCCCGACAAGTCATCCCACGAGGTGATTGGTGAAAGGCCACATGGTTGGCGCCATGTTGTATAAGGTGCTATGCCATGATCGCGGCCTCTTTGAATATTGATGGCCGCCAGGTCCAAACCGAAGGGGAAGCCTAGGAAGAAAGGTTCAAAATATGGTCTTGGTGTGGGTTGTGTTGCAACTACCTGGTGTCTGGAAAAGGTGATTGGTGAGTTCGGGTGTTATAAACTCGTCCCTTTTCAGGGCCTTCTGTGTTGCCAATCCGCGCAGCAATCGATGGAGCGAGCCAGCGGTTCCAATGTCACCCTGTTGAAACTCCTCGTGAAGGGTTACATCTAAGGAAGGGAATAAACTGTCAGTAGTGATTTCTCATAACACTCAACTGCACTCACTGTTGTTGATGAAGTTGTGGTGGCGATCACACCGCATGTACGAGTTCTGCACCAGAGAATGCCCAAACCGAAAGGCCGCCGCTGCAAATGAGTTCGACACTGAAGGGTTCGTATTTGGATCGTAGCCAGAGTAAAAGCCGCTGCTCATCAGTTCTATGTCGAACAGCTTGCATACCTCACGACCCAGCACGATCGGCAGAAACTCCCGGAAGGTTATGTGCTGGAAGAGGGCTCCAATAATTCGCCTAGTCTCTTGGTAGATCTTCTCATCGCTCCAATGCGGATTGAGATTACTCAGCTCCATTGCGATCCGATTATGCTCGCCTACCCACACGTGGTGAAGTGCCAACAAGCCGGGCTGTTCCCCGCTCCGGCCATCTCCCGATCGGATACACTGATGCGCTATGGCGCCCCGCATGCAGACATCATCCGCCGGATTGCCGCGACCAAACACCAGTAGCCCATTGCGGAAGATCCGAGCGTTGTCCGAGGTCTTAGCGCTGCTCGAGTAAATCGGTGAAGCGTCTACAAAGGACGTGACCTGATTGGTCTGCTCACGCCAAGACAGAACACAGTCTCTACGTTGAGCTGGCGCCGAACGCAGGAACTCCAAACAACGAACCTTTAATGGCGCCAACCACGGATCGTCCAGCGGAACCTTGATCGGAAAGCATGACGGATGGAAGTCCTTGGCTCCACAGCAACTCGGAACCGATCCGTTGATTGACCTTCAAGAAGAAAGGCAGTATGAAGGGGGACTCTGTCAAAATATTGTAGTCCTTACCTTGGCTGTGCAGTCGAAGTCAGATCGTGATCCAGCAACTGGCCCCACTGAGCAATCATCAGAGTCAGCGGCGCTTCACCTTCTCGCGCCCCATGCACCAGGAGGCTGACAAACCTCGCCGATGACAGCGGCCCACCTTCCACAGATCCTCGTATCGAGTCCACCCCGTCGCCATATTCCGGCGGGAGGAACCGATTAAATGGCATCTGAGCCGACCCCCACCGAGGTCTTCGCCGGTTGTTACACGTCCCGTCGTGAGTGCGATACCTCTGCGCGGCAGGCATGCATTTCGGTGGCTCTCTAGGGGGACACAAGCCCTCCAGTGGCGTTCGCCGGAACGACACCTTCTGCGATTGCGCCTGCCGGCCCAACACTGTTGTTTCCTTGTAACTGTGGATGAGTAGAACACACAACAAGTCTTAGTTTCACTTTCATGTCGACGCGTCCCTAAGTAGGCCACACAGTTCACTCTAACACTGCATACCTGCACAATCAGCGCGACGCAGTCTGCATAACTAATTAGTACTCGATGGACAAATGTGCGCGCCTCCGCACACACACCGAAAGGGTCTCACTGTGCACCGAATTCTTCATCGCCGACCGCTGTATGAATTTTACAAGTCAAGGCATTGCGTTGCGTTGACGCGATGACGACTCTAGATTTCAACTAAAAGTGAATCGAAAGTCATGAGTGCGCTCGTATTTATAAAAAGACCAACCGCACTTAGCGACGAGACTCCGATGGGAGGGAAAATGAAGGAGAAAGTGGGAAATCACATTTTCCACTTAACACCGCTTCGAGTGCGCGGTGGTTGCTTCTTGTGGTTTAGTTGGGATGCGGTTTTGGGATGCTAAACGATGCCTTGTGGGTCTTAAGTTCGACTCGGTGCTCTTGAACTTTCGTTTTCAATTCGTTCTCGATTCGGAACTTGTCAGTCTGGTTCTAAACGATCTGATGGATGCGATGGACAAGAATTGGATTTAATTAGTGAAATTCTCCATTTACAAAGCGAACATTTGGCTCTTTCACCACTAGTGGTGGATAGTGAAAGCTGCAGCAACTCGAAGTGAATGCGTTCTTGTTTGTCGGTTGATTTCATTTTCATATTTTTTTTTCCAGAGAGGATTAGATCAGGTGAGAAGTGAATGACATGACAGAAAGAGTGTGTGCAGGAAGTTGTCTACTATGGGTATGTTTTATTAGTGGAACTTGAATGGTATGGATGCCATGTGGAAGGTAATGAGCTAAGCTGCAACCTAAAACCATTGGTGATCTTCTAGTGGCAAATGTGTCCATAAGAAATGTACCTGGCGGTGTACGAGCATCTATAGCTATAACATGTACGAGCGTACGTAACGAAGAAACGTGATGTTTGTTCGCTTTTAATTTCACTCAAACGCCATTGCATTACGTATTGTTTAGTACTTTTAGCACGATTAAGTTATTAAAAATTATGGTCGTTTGACCTAATTTCCTTTCTGTTAGAAATTAAAATTTAATAGCCAGCTTAAGTGTTGACAGTGGAACACTGGCGAGCGGCAGGCCTAAGAGTATAGGAACTTCATGTTTGCGTTCATTAGGGCTCGTGTGTTAAAAATTCACTTGACTATTAATAATTTTGTTTTTCAGAAACGCAATGGCGACGTATTCCATATAAAACTGTTTAGTGTGACTTGCAAACTATTAATAATGAATATTAACGTGGCCCTATGAGTTTGGTGCTAGTCTTAATACCCATATTCTGAATAGAATGCGATAAGAATTTAAATTGCTGATTAAGCAAGCCAATGCACGGCAAACTGAGCACGAAACTCTTCAAAACGATGATCAGCTACTGACAAACTGGTTAAGCAAAAGCATTAAAATCTGGCAAGCGTTAAATGGATCTTTCGGTACAACATAACGTTTACAACAAAGCCCATAAATTTGAATCATTTAGGCGAAAAGACTAAGATTGCATCGCCCAGAGGTAGCAATTTAAACAAAGGGCTTTTCTTAAAATCAGTTTTAACCTTAAATATCTGAGTTATGGGTCTCAAGTTCGATACTAAAAAAACACAAATTATATCTTGAGGTTTTTTCACTGCGCCACCTCTCGCGAACGTCTGACGAACATCCGAGAGTATAACCGTCGTGAAAGAGCTTCTTAATTCAGCCGTATCGATCGTTCCAAAAAATAATAACTCCCAAACAACGGGCCTGGAACGCCAACTTCTTTTTTTTTTTTTGATATTGCTCATTCACAGACAAGGCGATTCGAATCCTACGAGCCAATGTATTTCAAATCAACGTATGGGGTATAGCCAGTGATCCCATATTGAGGAAAAGCTCCAATTCGGGCGCCTTTTGAATGAAAAGGAGGAAAGCAAGGGACAAGATTGAAAAGGGGGACAAATAAAAAAATCTCTGTAAAACTTAAATTGCTTAAAAATGAAATTAAAACGTATTTTCATCACGAAAAAATTTTAATTTAATTGTTCATATTAAATATGAAAGAAAACAGCCCATCGAATGTTTACGTAAGAAATTGTGTGCATCTGAATGCATTCGCTCGTTTTGATATTAATGTGGTATTCGATTGGGCGCTCTCCGAGCATTTTTTGTTGCTCTTTTTATAACCTCCACAGGAATGTATATTCACTTTGTGATTACATTTGTCACGCCAAGAAGGAGTCGCCGGAGATCTCATAAAGTACCCACATATATTCTGAATCAAGATCACATTCTAAATCGATCTAGCCATGTCCGTCTGTCTGTCTGTTGAAAGCACGATAGCGCCCAAAGTAATTGACATAGGCGAATGAAATTTGGTGAATGGACGATAGCCTAAAATTTTGCATGACTTGTATGCAGTAGAGGGTGTCAAAGCATCGGCCAGGCCGATGATAACACTTTAACTTGTTTTATGTTCGTTTGGTACAAAAAAATAACAATCTTTTTCAGATTTCAGCGCACTTTTGCGAATTTGGATATTTTCTCAGATTTACCAATACAAGTACGACTGAGTTTGACAACTAGTGGAGTGTGTTTACGTTTTCGTGGAATTTTTCAACTGCAAAGAAGTGTATTGTATCGGGTGGATCTATTGTTGTTAATTATTTATGTACAAATGTTTCGAAATCAATCTGGGCGCAAATTGAGAATGTTTGAATATAAAGTTTAACCAATGAATGCAAAACGAGCCATTCCGTTCCAAATGCACGAATATCAACACAAAAAAGACCAAGTGACGTTTTTATATTTTTTTTTTAGACACACGTAATCGAAAATCTGAACAAGTTCAATCGTAAACCAAATAAGTTTGTTCCTTTACTTATGTAGTAAGAATGGAAAAGACTGTCGAAATGGCAGTGGTGGGGATAAATTCTCCCTCAGAGAAAGGGACTACGGAATGCTTTTGTAGTAATCTATGAAAAATTACAGATACCTACCTAGTTCAAAAATTCAAAAAAGTGGCACAAAAAGTCGTTAAAATATCGTATAAACTCGAATAATTTGCTAATTTACAAACAAGATTAGTTGATTTATCTACCTAGCGTTGAAAGTGATTCGAAATTAATTGAACTTCTTTTTGACGAGTCCCAGCATGTGGGAGAGTTTGTACTGATTGAACTACAAGCATTCGAGAAGAGAAAAAAGCGGCACTGCATTAAAAATTACATGGAGGAGATTGGCCCTTCTTGCAGCGAGGAAAAATTTCGTCGCAACTTTCGGAATGAATCTTGATTCAATTTTACTTTGTTGCCTTTTGATGCCATTTGAATACGCAGGAAATGAAAAAATATTCATGCGTTTGTCAAATAGGACAAGAAATTTCGAATCAACTGTCAACAGTCAGGTGACTGACAGATTTTCCAATTTGTACATTAAGGGCCGTTTGCTCATACGACTCTTAACGATTTTAGTTCTACTTGAATACTTATAGGCAACTTTTTTAGGGCATAAACTGTCACATAAGAGTTTATGTGACACTTAATTCGCTATGAGTCGTATCAGCAAACGGCCCTAAGAAATTTGATAGGTAAAAATTCATAAAATTCTCAGTGGAGGGGTATTATTTTGCTCAATCGATGACGCTCTTTTACGAAATTTTCCAGTTAAGGAGCGGACGGAATTGAGTAAAAATTCGTAAAAATTCATAAGAGTTAGTAAGAACTCGTGTTGTAAGATTTAAAAGTAAAGGAACAGACCGGTTTTGTCTAATAGGAAAGGAAATTATTCTTATATAAGGTTTGTTCATAATAACAGTCACATTTTAAAATTTCTTTTTCATATGAAAATAAGTGAAAATTTCGATTAAAAACAAATTTGAATTTAGGGGAAAACTAATGCTTTTGATGATCAAAATAGGGGGAAAAAGAAGACCGGGTACATTCCGTTCACGGATGGTGGGATTCAGCCCCTGTCAGCACCGTTTGGTGTGATTTTTGGCTGAGGGCATCTTCGGGATATTCCTCTTTGAAAAGGAGGCTGGTCAGGCAATAAAGGTGTTCGCTTTTGCGACACGATAATATTGTTTCTTCTTTCACAATGGGTCTAAACAGCAATAAAGCTGCTCACTCTCGCTGTTGCGACGTAATGGTGATCCAACTTTTATGTCTAAATTGTAAGACACAGACGTGTATGACATGTGCCTTCAACAAGACTGTGTCATACAACCTGATAAACAATTCAACATGGCTGAATGTTTTTTCGTTTTGGTTATTAAAATTGGCAATTGGCTCCCCAAATCATGCAGTTAGTACTTCTCCTTTAAGGATTTTTGAGGTATAAAGCTGAGACCTGGCCATAGGAATGCAAACTGAACAATTGCGTCAGTAAAACTCAGCTACAATTATGCAAAATGGAAAATTCGGACAAAAAACAGGTACTCGTAGAGGTAGAGGTTTGAGAGTCATCACTTTTAAAAATTGCCTCAAATTTGAAATCAGCAATAACCAAGTCGAAAGTCGGAAACACAATTAGAAGGAAGACGAATTGCGCATTCTATCCGGCTTCCGCATTAAAAACGGTAAATGTTTCATCAACATAAATCAATTCCTCCACAGCAACATTTTTGTGACCGGAAATGGCGGTCCAGACTTTTCTTCTACATACGAATACTATATGCTGCTTATAAACAAGATGAAAGAAAAAAAATGCTCATTTAAGTCCGTGACAAGGCTTGCAACACGACACATTCCTGTTCCTTAATCAGATGAGAAAGAAAGACAACGACACGAAAAAAAAACAACAACTTGTCACTACATCATCTCTTAATCCGGTACCATGGAGAGAAAGTTCTCCTTACAGCAAGAAAGCTGCTCAACCAACTTCAAACATGCAACTACGAGTAGGTATACTCGTACAGAAACGTCAAGTACCAAATGCGAGTGTCTATTAAATTAAACATTTATTTTACCGGCGTATCTATCTTAAGCATTTTACACCTCCGCATCCGCACTCGGATCGTTTTCTCAGATATCAACGAAGACCAGTGAGGGTGCATTGCCATCAGAGTCCGCCGGCAGCACATCCTAACCCATCCGAATATGTGAGCGGCGCTGACACGAACGTTATACTCTCCAATTACAGCGAATGCAAATCTGATTTAGGAAAATGTATCTGGTATCCCGCGTGCGCAGCCAGTGGGAAAATTTCCAACTTTCACGGTCACGGTTTGCACGGAGTGTGCGCATTTCAATTTGTCGCTCTGACCCGGTTTGCTCTCCATGCAGCGATGCCAGTGTGGTTTCGTGTGCCTCGAGCCAGAAGATCCGTTCGGGATTAAATTCGATTGGCCGGCAAACTCTCCGGCATCAGCGATATAATTGCAATCATGGCACATTGTGTTCGGTTTTCAATGTCAAAGTGAAAGTTGACTTTACCACGAGTATCGCGTGCAATGGTAGTGTTCAGTACCAAATTCAATTGAAGGAATAACTTGCTAATCAAGTGAGAAAGTCGCACCACGAATGGGATTTCTTTCAATCTATTAGACAATTATTGTCGCGCGCACTGGCACATCTAACGCTGATTAATATGGAAGCTTGTAAATTGGGATTGCGTTCATTAGGGTCCATTCTTGGGGCCGCCTTAACGAACGCGAATACTCACTTTCTCCGAAAAGCTTTAGTGGCAGCTATAGTTGCAAACGCCGCCATCGCACTTTGTTGGGTGCCCTCTGTGGGTGCGCTGAACTTCGAGAGCAGCGCGGCCGGGTGGTTGGCCTCGAGGAGTTGTCCTTAAAATGGAAAGTCTATGAGGGTTCTTGAGCGAAAATGTTTCTTTACACACTTACCGTTCTTAACAATATCTGGTTCGATGTTCTGGTAGAGATTTGTCATGGCGTCTAGGCCCTCTTTGGCTGCAACTTGTAGTGCGACATCGATAAGGGAAGGCCTACGAGACTTTGCAGTCTTTCGAACGCGTAAGTTCAATTTTCTTGGCACCCTGAATGCCGCATCAAGTTCTTCGAACTTCTGACGCGGGATGGGTTTTGGCACCTCGGAGGTAGGATGTTTGCCGGCAGCCGAGTCGATAGTGGGGACATCTCGTTGAACCGCCCAGACAGTGTGTAAGAGGTGGAGGAGTAGCAGCAGTTTATATTTGCAAAGCCAATTCATCGGGCCTGAAAGGAGAAAATTTGAATACATCTCGCATAAATAGTTGATTCGACATAGTTGTTGCTGGTTAAACAAGCTCAATGAAAGGTCGGTGTCTTTTGCAGAGAATGCTGTTGCTAATTAATCATTTACAAGCGCCAGGAAACTAACTAATTCAGATCGCTAGGCGCATAAATAATCACAATTAGCATGTTGCTGTAGGTGATTGTCAATTGTACGTTGAACTAAAACTGATTTAGCGCCAGGTGTTTAAAAAAATGTCACGACATGTCTGCCAGGGCGGAATGTTTAATTCGGAGAAGTCCGCAGGAGGCGGCATTTCTGACAATGTGTCCATACGTATTTGAATAACAACGCGGATTACAACAAGTAGCAGAATAACAATGTTGGTGGGCAGTTTATTGTTTTGTCTTAGCATATTGTAGGGATTCGAAAAGGTTTCCATGTTTAGAACAAAAGAGTTCTTTTTTCTCCTGGACTGATTGGCCATACAAAAAAAAACAACAGAAATCAATCTAAATTTAAGCCCAAATCTAACATAATGTAAACCACATTGTAAGAGCATCTACGTAAGAAATCCTCTTCTTGACAACTTAGGTAGGATCAGATTTTGGTATAGAGCCACAAAGATTTTGTATTTTTATAACAGCGCAGCCGTAAACCTCTTTTATGATCTGTAAGACCTCAGTCAATGTTTACATTTTTATGATGGTGGAGTTCACGACCTAGCAAGGTTTGTAAATTACTGAAAATTTCTTCCGAGTACCGCAATACTACCCTTGTTGAAAAACCTTTTATAGAATACATTCCTTGGATGGTTGTTCATTCTGAAGAGGAGTAAGATCACGCGGGTTGTTTTGCGTCTATGTAAGCAGCTAAGGCTAAATATACAAGTTCAAGCCCTTGATCACATCTTTGAACACCCCCTTTTCTGAAGAGGCTCCAAAAACTCCAAAGAAAACTAAACTTCTTCTGTTAAAACAAAGTTTGTCTGTTAAGATAGAGTCCTCTGATAAAACACAGTCTGTCAAAACAAAATCCTCTGTTAAAATGCAGTCTTCTGTTAAAACACAATCCTCTGTTAAAACACACTTCTCTGTTAAAATACAGTCCTCTGTTAAAGTACAGTCCTCTGATAAAACACAGTCCTCCGTTAAAATACAGTCCTCTGTTAAAATACAGTCCTCTGTTAAAATACAGTCCTCTGTTAAAACACAGTTCTCTGTTAAAATACAGTCCTCTGTTAAAGTACAGTTTTCTGATAAAACACAGTCCTCTGTTAAAATACAGTCCTCTGTTAAAATACAGACCTCTGTCGAAACATAGTCCTCTGTTAAAATACAGTCCTCTGTTAACATACAGTCCTCTGTTAAAGTACAGTTCTCTGATAAAACACAGTCCTCCGTTAAAATACAGTCCTCTGTTAAAATACAGTCCTCTGTTAAAATACAGTCCTCTGTTCAAATACAGTCATCTGTTAAAATACAGTCCTCTGTTAAAACACAGTCCTCTTTTAAAATACAGTCCTCTGTTAAACCACAGTCCTCTGTTATAAATGAACAAAAAAATCTATTTGTTTATGGTGGCAATTAAAGTCTACGCATCGATGGGTATCATTTCGAGGGCAAAACAAATGCCGACATTGAGATTGATCGCCTCTGCGTTTGTAAACACCTTGAAATCATCAACTACGCTTGTTCTTTGCACAAAACTAAATACGGCAAAACTGTAGTAATAGTATGATCGAGTTGCATAACTACCTTAGAGAATATGAATAAATTGCAGTTGAACAGAACAGATTCCAATCGTATCGCGCATGAGTACCTCGGACTTAAATTAATTCGTAATCTTGAATGTTCTGCCTGATTGACAGCAACTCAAATTAGTTAGTGTTTTGTCAGAACTTTGTAATATATGCGGACGAGCAAGCATTTTTAATAGAATAATTTGCTTCTGAGGTACGTTTGCTTGATAAAGTGTTAAACTGACCCCACAAAGTCGATGCTCCTGCAAGGCCACATTGAGTTTCCAAATCGTCTTTGCTGAGACAATTGCCCGACTGCTCCCATTAGTCAATCCTCTATTTCTCAATTTGTTGTATGGCAATGAAACCAAGCGATTTGGATCCAATTTAAATGCGCTGCATAAAAACAAACTAATTAAAAGCTCTTTTTACAAAAATAAAAATAAATAAAAAAATTGTACGTATCCCTTGTAACTTCCGACACATACCTGATAAATCATCACCGCAAAGCTCTTTGTTTGCAACAAAAAAAAAATACATATAAAATTAAATTTTGTGGGTAATTATAATTTGCCGCGGGGCCAATGACCCCACCGCCAATCATATGCAATAATTCGTTCCGCCACTACAGCCATAGACATGAATGCAAATTAACCGTCAAAACAATAAAAACAACAACGCAAATATCACCATTTATGTATTATGCAAATGGATACGATTTTGTTAAAGAGCATTCAGCCGCTTGTAGACATAAGATGCAGTACAAGTCCATACCGTCTTATCAATGGGCCATGTAATGTTACGTCAGCCAACATGAGAGATTCCAAATGACTACACGACACGATCAAGATGTATGTTGATGCAACATTTTATGCGGACTTACGAGTACATTGCCAAATGAAGAATGTTGTTCGAAAAGCTTCGAAATCTGTCTATGCAGACAATGGGTGGTGTTTTCTAAGTTTCCTGTAGCCAATTTCAATTAGTACGTGATCATTAATTTGAGCTATTATTCAATCAAGTTACTTCTTGTATTCTATTCAACATGGCGGTGAAGCGAAGGTGTGAATAAAAAGCAATTTCTCTTTTGATTGTGCGCCGTTGATTTTTCAACTATAGGCACGGCATGACGCTCTTCCATGGCCGATATTGACTTGGCGTTCATTGCACTTATTGTTATGGATGTTACGTCAGCGCAGTAAACGGAAGATAATTTTTTCTATGAATTTCATGCGTGTTCATGTCTGGGCTAAAAGCCAATTTTAATGCTCGAATTTAATTGGATGTTGCACAATATAGCGCGACGCATTTATTAATATTTATTTTCCGATCATGGTTTTTCAGTTTAAAGCATACTCGTACATTTGCCTACTTAACTGGGCAGTTACTCACCACAAATTGATGGCGGAACGTCTAAGTAGTGATTTATGTAAAATGTGGGTGCGATTGTTTACAAAGTGCGTAGTAGTTGAAACTGTGAAGGGGAGTTTGTTGTGTTCATCTGATGCAATAGTTTTGGAAGAATTAGCCAATATGCGCGCCTCGTTTTGGTTTTGATGAATGTGACACCCGGAAGTTGTGGAGTGTCCCGAAATGTGTCAGTTAGATCAGAATTCTCAAAATAATATAGTTTCAGATTGAGACAGTTTCAACTTTAAATAATAGCGAACTCGTTTCCTTTCTGTCTTTGTTTATGAAGGTACCAAAATAAAACGCGGAAACCTCAATTTCCTTTGGATGTTTACGAGTGGTAGATTGCAAATAACAAAAATGACGCAATGAATGATGAGTAACATCAGAGTAGGTACATCCCAAATTCTGACCTATTGAATAGAGACGCGTTCGTTTTTGCTGGTGGCATTCATTTGCAAAATCGGAGCATCAGTTTTTGCAAGAGAGCATCGGAAGCTGTAAGATTCACTGGTGGTTTTAGGGCCGATTTTTTCGTTTGCCTTCTAAAATCATGGTGGCGAGCTAACTTTTAACATATCGAAATTCAAATACTTCCGTTTTTGACCCAGCTGGAAGAGGAGATCCTATTTTATATCAATATTTATTCTGATTTTTTGGCCATCCTGAAGTTTACATTCCAATTTTATTTTGTTCTTCTTTTCGGGAGAAACAATTTGAAAAGATATGATCTTTCTGGTCAACTGGCTTGATTCTTAAACAAGTTTCATGACCTGTTTTCAAAACCGCCTTCATTTTGTAAAGCGCTTGAAATTCGTATGCTAATACCTTTAAGCCTTTATTGATAGTCCAGAAACATCTACAGCCCTATTCTGATATTCACGTGAGTCGTAGATTCGATTCCCTTTCACTCTGCCTTTCCATTCTGCTATCCATCGGGTGAACTACATTATCCAAACGAATTTGTCATTCAAGTTAACAGCTGCTCACGTAAAATCCGAAAGAAGTTTGTATGGGTAGTATTGGAATTTTTTTCCCACCTTCAAACAGTAGAATAAGAGAATCATCAAACAGAGAACTTCGCAGAAACGTTAGAAAATAAAATATATCATGAAACTGCCGGATTTTCAATTTGTAATAGATAAATCAATTATTTCAAAACCGTAGGTTTGTCAACAAATTTCGCTTAAGTAAAAAACATTCCAGTACATATTGCATATTGTTGAATCGAATCTTTCACCTCCACAGCGAAATAATGCACTTTTTACTAACATTTTATCAACCACAAACCAGAAAGACGATCCATTTAATTTCAAATCCGCAACATTTGACAAGCGGATCTGAATTGTAAAGAATGTATGCGTTCATGTGAATAAGAGAACACCGCACAGTATTACCAATGTTACCGACACTAACGAGGTAAATCCACATTCGAAGTGACAATTGAAGGAAATTTCCCCCCAATGAATAGCAGCTAGTTAGAATAATACTTAACAAAAGTTGATTTGCTGAAAGTTGGCCTTTATTTAAAACGTTGCAAATTCTACCAATGACGCATTTATATGTTTTTAAAGTCTTAAGAGAGTTCTTTAAACAAAGTGGTAATATACCGAGCAGAAATTTCCAAATGTATACGTAGGTTATAAATAATATGTGCTTAGTCATTGCACCATTTGCACACAGAACACTTTTTCTCGTTTTTATACTTATACAGCTGCAAAGTTCTTTAATAAATTGCCCTTTTCTATCAGAGAAATACCTAGTTTTTCCGCTTATATCAGAAAAGTAAAAGACTGGTTGTTCACTTTTAACTATGATTGCATTGAAAAACTTTTTTTTAGGTTCCTTTTCATCAGAACATAAACTACAATTTCATTATTGTATCTTATCTCTAATTTGTTACGTTTTTACATATTTTTGCGTTATTTTTTATATTTTTTTTAAATGTGTAAGGATTTTCTTGCCTTTGAGATTTACACAATTATTTAAAATTAATTATATATAACCAATATAGTGATTGTCACCCCACATCAGTTACCTTTTAAATTTTTAAATCCTTGATGTGTCATTCACCACTAACTTTTTAGTTAGTTTTTAGTTTTAGGCCCTCCCCAAGTTTGTCAAGTTGGGGAGGGGCACCCTTGAACCTAATATTTTAGCACAGAAGCATGTTATTAGGAATATTTTAAATAAAAATAGGCTAAGCAGTAGTTGGCCTCTGTTTCAGTGGCTTGGTGTTTTGCCTTTAAGACACCTTTATGTTTATAAGGTACTCAAGGTGTTCTTTATGCGCAGTGGTTATTCCTCTAACATCAGAAGCTCAACTGTGTATAGTTTGAGGGTAAATACTAAGTCTCTAGTCAATGTACCAACTTCAAAAAAAACTCACTATTCGAACTTTTTTACTGTCTCAGCTCCAAAGTTTTTTAATAAATTGCCGCAAGACATACGAATTTTAAATGTACGTAATTTATTCCTAACTAAAGTTAAAAAATGGCTTTTAACCATGGATAGGTCACTCGTCAAAAACTTACTGCATTAATAATAATTCTCACTTTGTTAAAATGGTATTTATTCAGAAATTGCTGTACTACTTACCCCACAATTAATCATTGCTATTTTTATTCGCCTCTAGCCACTTTTTGACTACAGATTGACCCGTTCTTATTCTTTAATGAAAGTATTTATTTAATGTATTTATATTATATGTATATCTTTTTTTCCAAAAAGAATAAAGAACTTTTCATAAAAAAAAAGAATGATTACTATTATTCTATTTCATTCTTTCATGAATATTGTTACTATATTTATGTATGAAATGTATAAAATCAACTATCTATCTATCTATCTATGTAATGTACCTGCAGTTTTTGAATTTCTCTTAATTTAGCGTGTAGTTGAACAATACATTCTGCGGAATAATTCCAATTCTTAAAAAAATTGCAGGCATTGCAGCATGTTTATTTTTTCACAAATAAATACATACGTATTGGATGTGTTAAAAATTCCAGTTGCACCGGTTTTCTGATTGACTTGTATTCTACAAGTGGTTTCTTTCAAATTTGTTGAACATAATCGTAGATGATAAAAAAAAACATTTCCTTTAGAAGTTTTCAAAAACTTAACCCGAGTCATAGGAATTTAAAAATATTTTAAGCACCCAAACTTCTAAGGGCAAAGTGACAAATTTACGGTCAGTAAAATCGATTTCATAAAATTAAAACAAAAAATAATTTTTCTGCAGTACTACCAAGCCTTCGTCTGAAAAAAACATTTTTTCAACTGCATAAATAAATAAATTTTTGAATTAATTAGCCTTTACCTGTAAAATATTTGTAAATATGTTCAACAATTTTCAATATCATTTTAAATAAAATGTTCACAAATGAACAACTTGTAAATTAAACCTACAAAATTACTTTCATTGAAACTAAAAGTGGATTATTCTCATTAAGGTTCCTTTGTGAAAGCTTGGTTGAACCATTTATATGATTGTCATTTTTTTTTGTTAATAAAATAGGCCGCTGTAATTTTACTTCAACTTCATTTTCAGAATCTAGTTTTGGTAAAAGGAAAATAAAATAAATAGATGTGGAGAACATTTTCAAATCAAACCTAAAGTAATCAATTTTGCTTTTTAAAATATTTTTAAGACGTCATTAACTGTCAATTATTCTTTATTAACAAGCTGCGTTTGTCAAAAACTATGTAGAAACAAAAATAATCAAGTTTGCAACTGAAGGTAAGTTCTTTTCGCTAAACATCTGTATATGTATTCGGAGCATTACACACGACTGTACCTCTAGAATTGTAGATGGTATAGGTAACTTGTAATTGACTCAGATATCCATTTCGATTCATAACCATCGGGCATACATTTGTGTTGAAACTAACGTTTAACTTATAATGGACACCTTATTAAACAATACAAACTCAACCGCTCAGGATTTAGCAGCTACTTGGTGTTAGGTCGAGAAATCCCTTCTTGTTTTAGAGCATACAAAGTTGGATGCGCACCTCTTATACTCGTAAGCGCACAAAACAGACCATGATTCACAACCTACATAACACAAAAAAAAAAACATGGAAAAATCGTGGCCATTTTGGAAGCGCCAAACCCGTTGCCGTAATGGAAATCACAAGTATTTTCCTATATATGCGCTTTCTAAAGCTCAAACAACCAGTGTCTTGAAACGCCAATGAACCCCATCACCAGCTGGCCACAGTGATGAACTACATTTCTGTTAATGTTCAGGTTAATCGTCGGCTTGGTCGTTTGTCCGAAGGCAAATTCTGCTGTCGAAACCTAAATTTTAAATAAAAATCACAAACAACGTCAATGAACTTTTTCCCATCGATAGAGTGAGAGTTATGAAACTCCCATTCACACGAGCATTTCGTCAAAAGAAACCGAAACAACGAATCCATTTCACATGTCATAACAAATGTATATTGTTAGTACCAATATATACATAAATATAGGTATATACGATAGCATCGTCATCGCTTATTATTAACATCTAGCTCCCAAGCCATAATGGGACCGTATAAAACGAAAGTTGCCATTTCGCCATGGATGATTAGATTCCCGAAACGCTATCATACATCATCATCAATCACGCAAAACAACTGCAGCTCTTTCGATTGAATTTATTAGTTTAAATTGTATCTGAAGATGTACTCACTTCATCATTGAATTGATGTGCCCTGTCCATCCCCATTTCTGGGTATGCTGCCCTGATGGGAAAACTCTATTCATTCAGCTCATAGTTTTCCATAATTTTTCTATAAACAATGACACAGCATGATAAGTCACGCAGCGTTGCTCGCGTCACGTCGGTCGTGGTTGTATGCGATTAGCGTCGAGAGCTGCAAGCTTCAAGTGGCTTTGGCTTATTGAAGAGGAAACCATAAACGTGTGGTTTAACGGTCCCCTTCATCGAACCGCATCTGTCTTCCTCGTGTCTTGGGTATGGTGGATATGTCTTACTTCGGTCTTGAGACCGCCGCAGGCCTACATATCGGGTGAAAGTAAAAAAGCTTTCTTCTTCGTTGGTCTTTTGTGTGTGCGCATACGGAGGCTGATGATCACCGAAGTCATTGTGGCCATTAATCGAAAATAATGGTCGTAATAGGTTTAACTTTTGATGGGTCTTTTATTGAACGCGCCAATAGACTGCTGTATGTGAGCGTTACATATACCTATATGCATACGTGCGCGGAGGATGGGAACATTTCAAACTAATTGGCGGAACTGATAAAATTTGTGAACTATGCTTTTTTAGGCAAAATACTGTCATGATATATGCAATTATGGGAAACAATTTTAGAGGCGGTTAAATGAAAAACGAGACTGCTGTCGGGTTGAGGCGACTCAGAAGCCACTGCTGCACCTCGCTCGGGTTGAATGTACTTTTGCGGCGCATTTAGTTGTTTATATATTTCTTTTGATGTTTTTTTTTTCTCTTTTGCGTCTGTGTGTTGGCAAGCGATTATTTTTCAGTTAAACGGAAAATCAGTGAATTGGATATAGTTATGAAGTTTTTTTTTTGGTTTGGTTTTTCTGCTTTTATGAAATGTTCGCCTTGTGGGTAAAATTACGCAATCATTTATAAACACGTGTTAATGATGGCTACATTGTTGCAATTTACATTATTATTTGTCCAACAGATTTGGCTGGTGAATTTTGTCGAAAATGGTCAGAAGCCTTGATTGTTATTTTATTCATTTTATCAAATTAACGGCCACTAAAGGCCCATGGACGGATGAGCATCCAAAATAATCGCGTGGACCGCATGTACTCAATGGAAAAGGGTGCTGATCTATATCCGTTTTCTATTGAGGAAAAGACGGAACCGTTTCGATGATTCTGCGGAAAGGATGTTCTACTTACTTAATACTTATAAATCTTAAATTAGAATCTACTGAAGTAGCACAAACCCACATACAATGTGCAGTGGACTACCGGCAATGCAATCTGCCTTTAAATTCGTATATTTTCTGAATAATGCTGCCCATTGCATTTAAATAAATTATAAATCCCATCAAGTTATATGTTATGCCTAAAAAATGTATATAGAAATAAATACGGGTCGTGTGAGTAGGTTGAACGTGAAGAAATCGTACGAAATCCACATATAAGCAAATTGATTATATGTAGAGTGTAGAGAGAGGATCTTTCCTTAAGAGTTACCTGTATGATTTGAGTTTTAAATAAAACTCCAACGGAGTGCATTATAAAATTGCATATTTTTTACAGCTTAGAAAATAGAGTTACGATTTTAACGCACATGATTGCTTCTCTCTTTGGCCACCCACTGTCATATTATTTTTATAATTTTAAAATGGTTGGCCAAACGTGACATATTAAAACTGCAAACTGAATATTTTAACACCTGTTAGTAAAAGACACTGTAGTAGAAATTGACCTCTATTGAATAGTTTGTAACCGCTATTGAAAGACCCTCTGCAATTTGGTATTTCTTAAAAACTAGCTGACACGCCAATAAAACTGGGTCACAATTAATTTTTTTTTCAAGCGTTACCTTAATATTTTGAATCAGGGCAGCGTTGCCAGATGGTTGAAATATTCCCCTTCCCCCTACATTTAGCTGTTTTTCAAAAAAATTTCCAAAATTTTGTTTTCTGTATTTAAAAACTAAAAGTGAATTCAACACTAAATACAATTTTTATTATTTGTGTAGGAATTGAAAAGGCACAAATTTCAAGAATTAAAATGATGTTTAAAAAAAAGAAAGATGAACAGGCTACATAAACAGGAGCAATCACAAATTGCTTTAGACAAGAGACAAAACACAACGAAAGTCTAGCTCTATTTATTACAACCTTTCACCCGTCGTTCCACACACGAAGTGGCGTATGTTAAAAATCTTAACTTTACAGGAGAGCCAAAACAAAAATGACCGACATTTTTTTTCTTCCTTTAACTGAAAACCTTTAACAAAGCTAACCATTATTTCCAGGAAGTGTTTATTTCAATGGGTTCAAATTGTTCCTTTATAAACATTTACCATTTTTGAGTAAATTCTATTAAAAGAGAAAAATATGTAGATACGTCAATTTGTGTTTGGAACGACATGATTTTGAAGTTTTCGCAAATAAAATAGTGTTGTGATGCATATAGCTTTAGATAGGGGTTTATTAATTCACTGGCAGCAATGAATATTGGAATGCGTTTGAATGGAATTGGCATAAATGGAACATACATGATTTTTTTTTTTTTAAGTTGCAGTTGCTTTATAGCTATTAATGTTAACTTACGAACCTTACGCAATTACAGAAAAAACCACCCAGATTTTTCCCCTTAGTACATTTTTCCCACAGGTTGCCCCCCGTCGGTCCAAAAAAAAACCCTAGATCTGATGGGAATACCCCCAAACTGGCAACGCTGAATCTGGGCCTGGTATTATGGCGAAATATTTCGAAAAAAAAATGTTTCTCTTATATCTATTTAAAAAATAATTTCGGCGAACTTGTGTACGTTCCTCAACAAAGAATTATTTATAAAAAATTCCACTTTAAAAGAAAGCTGCTGATTTTGAACAAGCCTAAAATACATAATTAAGTCATCATTCTTGGGACCGGATAACTATAGGTATCATTGGTCTATAGCTATACAGGACTAATGCAGGTAAGTTAAAATTGAAGGAAAAATGTCTGGCTTCACTTTGGGACCTTATTTAAACTTTACTTTTGGGGTATAAATACGCACTGCCGTTCTTTCTGATTTTTTAAGCTTTTCCAATGATGATTTTAAAACCAACAGCCCAAGACGTTTGACTTATGAGAAAATCTCTACCAGCCTTCTAGAAAACAGCGCTTGAAACATCTGAAACAAAATTGTACAATTGCCATATAGGTATATGTTCTTTTGTTAACTGTTCCAGAACATTTTACTGTGATTTGTTCGAATGTATTACTGAAAATACAGTTTTTGACATCTTATTTGTAAGGTTTTTCTTTATAAATCGAGCACAAAAAAAAGCTCAAAAGTGACTGCGACACATTGTCTGTCCTGGAATTTTTCATCGACCAATGTTTCTAAAAATCCTACACCGCCACCTATCGGATTCTATTCAAACAACTATCTTAACACTGACGACATTTATTCGAGCAATGTGGTAAATTTTCATCAAAAACGGTACAACAGTTTTTTAATTCTTATGCGATAGGGTCACACAAACGAATTTTATCTTTGAAGAAGATAATGCAAACTCAACCCTCAGAAATAGAAATGTTCTCAATAAAAACCAATACAGAATTAAAATGATTTCATTTTGAGGTAAGCTTACAAAGTGGTTTGAGGTCCAAGAACAGATTCACCCACCTGACATTAAAACTCTTCCTAAGATTCTTAAAATGCCTCCCTGCATCGGCATTTACATTAGCTGGGAATGTGCACACATAACTCACAATTTGCAAATAAAATTCAGCCCCACCAATTCATCCATTCAAAGTATTCTATTTCACTATTAATAGGTCGCAACATTTTAATAAACGACAGAACAATAACAGCTCATAAGTTAACTTCATCTTCAGCCACTCCGCATTAGGTCTCGCAACATGTACCCAGTAATAACAGCATGACTTACATCAGACACTCTTGTTCATTTTCATCTTAGATTACCGACCATTAATCACAATTAATATTTTTAAATTCTAATTCCATCGACTGCATTTAGCACCTAATAAAAAATCATTTAAATTAACGGCAACTTGTAAAATTTACCTGTCTTTTTTCAAGCAATCGATTTTGCCCTCTTCAATTACAATCACCGAATAAATTACACTTTGAGTGGGAAAAACAAATCACCACGTTACAATTGATAAATTAACACACTTTCAGGCGACTAAACGAATTTCATAGTTATTATCAGATCGCTTGTAGCTGCTATTGTGAATGCGTACGCTGTTTGATAAATTACTTTTCATTGGACATGCAACAAGAAAAAAAAAATCACTGAAAATAATTTATGTAAAGTATTTCACCGATCGAGAGTATAACAATTTATTCACAAAATCAATGTGTTGGGGAAAAATGTATCCGCGTTTGATTCTCGGATCGCCGTGAACATAACTGAATGATTTTTCACATTTAAGTCCACATTAGAAGTGATCTTCCATCATCAGGCCTGTAAGCCAGTTCTTACTCTCACCGATTTTTTTTTGTAATTTTTTTTCCTTTTTATTTATTTTTACTTTTTTTTTTTTATTCTTCCAATCTAATTTCATGTTGTGCCATAGTATTGCCCCAGGTTGGAGTTCCCACTTAACATTGGAGTATAGCTGCAATCATCACCAATGCTATGTAGTTGCCAACAAAAAAAAAGTGAAATGAAAGGAAAACAAGAAGTGACCACAATTCGTCATCATCATCATCATCATCAGCAGCAGCAGAATCATGATTATGATGATCTCTGAAGAAATGCAAAGAAAAGTTTATGGCAAACAGAAATGAATAGAAACTTGTTAGAATAGATTCTTTGTGGATCAACAGCTTCATTTGTGTGACGAGAGTAGGATAGCCAACGAGTTTGTGTCAAGAGTCGGCCAATTATTCGGAGTATTATCGTGGTCGTATAATCACGGATATATCCAATTGATCAATCAGGCAGTGATCGCGGATAATTGTGGTCAAGAGATTTCGTGTCCAGTAAAATGACAGCAACCGGACTGTGTACACTGGAAAGGAGAAATCATAGAATAGCTCCGCTTGTATCTGCTCATACTGCAAGGCGGAAACCTGACTATATTTACAGGCACGCCACACCGGTGGAATGTCCCACTCAACCTAGAATGGAATAATTGCCGCTATAAATACTCGTTACATCTGAAGATCGATCGCGGGCAACGACAAATCCGTACTTGATCTAGTGGTATACAATTTCATCTGCATGTGAATTTTGTATTCATAAAATTGTTGTCGCTACGCCCTAGAGTCCGGGCCGAATCGGCCGCTCTAAATCTGCGGTATATGATATTGAAACGACTGCATGTGGGCTTGAGAACAGCCGGCACATATACAGCGATAGTCTTGAAGCTCTATCCGTAGATACTTAATTAATATGACCCTATTTGATTATTAGGTTGAGTATGAGAAGTTCTCATGAAGTGGGAGCGGAGTAAACGAGAAATATCTATGTATGTCTCTAAACTAAAGCTGTGTGACAAGAGAGGGAGCGACAGAGTAGGTCACTGTTTCAGTGTTTCACTATTTCTTTGAACCGCAAACGAGATGGTTTCCAGTGTTATGGAAATGGGAGATTATTTTTCGTTTGTTCTGTTTTGTTTTCCAGATTTATCGTGTGTTTTTGTGCGTTCATTTATCTGTACAGCAGATGGTACTACTTAATTATTCGAAAGTAAAAGGAATTTTTATTGTAATCGCTTTGGTCGTTTGTGGTCTAATAGTTGGACATATTTTTTTTTGTTTTTACTTTTCTGTGCAACATAAGGGGCAACGATTTGACATTTCGAGTGCGCTGCAGCGGTCACTGGAGGTGGTGATACGGCCACTGCTCTTGGTACTTCTTATAGTTAGGAATTTGAGTGAAACTGAAACTTTCACAGGAAATGTCCAACCGAACGCTGATAAATCTGAGTCATGTTGGGTGTATCATTGTGTTCTTTAAATGGGAATTAGTGTTTTATTTTCTTAGGCGAAAATTTGTTGTATGATTGTGGGTCATATGCAACAATCGAAATTGATTGTGTACATAAAAAAGCAATTTAATGGAAATACTTTTCAATTAGGCAGTGAAAGCTGAGAGTGTGATAGACCAGCCAATAGTTATTGATCCAATGTGGGAAAGTTGATTGAACCTTTTGAGAAATTCAATTCAATTCAAATTCAATTATTCAGCAACACGCCGCACTTTTAAGAAGGCTGCTAAATGTCAGGAAATTGTGAGGTAGATTCGGAACATTTTCATTTACACTTATTTTTAAAAAATGGCGCCCAAAGTTCAATTCAAAAAATGACTGACAATGGCTTCTTATATGGTTTATACGTAAAAGTAACTTAGTGCCTTACAACTATAATCTAGGCATTTTGTGTCCGATTCGCACGAAAGAAAACCCTCAACTGTGTCCCCTAAACAGGCATCAGTCTTCTGAAAATCAGTTTCAGAAATACAAGGTCTTGTTTGTATCGCTGCAACATCAGGTTTGGTATAGACTCAACCGAGCCTCTTGGTGTCGTAATGTTTCAGGCACTAAGTTTGCATAAAGCTTATACACACAGAATATGATCATTTAAAAGTCTCCACATTTATGTACATGCGTCGACAATTATCAAACGAAGAACAACTCTTGGCAATAGTTTTTTCTATGGTTAGAGAAACAACTGTCTCTGTATTAGACCTAAAATATTACAGCATCGCTCGCCAGCGCAAATATACCTCTAGCGCCGACTAAGTAAATTTTACATAAACTTCACTTCACTGTTATACTAAGCTTTCTGTGCAAAACAATTTTAAATGATAATTACTGTTGTGTATAAAAATTGTATTCTCGTACATTGAGGAATACCCGGCGACTGGGATGATAAATAAATAAATAAATAAAAGTCATTGCCTGACGTCTTAACGGCAAATGAAAGTTAGGCGCGCAGATGCGTTTTCAGTTACATAAATGTTCAGCCGCACCGCTAAACTAACTTTAGATGTGAAAGTGTGGCTGAGTTTCAAATTGTATTAGATGCGGTCTAATTTTAAAGCCATCGGTTCCAAAATGTAAATGAGAAAATATTGCCAAGGTCTCTAAGCGCTTTGAAAAAGATATCGATCGAGGTATTAAGCTGCGAAGGGATTATCTGGGAATGGAAACTGTCGATTTGAGTTGTATACAGTTCCAGAATTTCATCGCAAATTGTGGAGTTTATAAAAATTCTTCGTTATAGCTTTTAAGTCTATTCAAACTCAAGTCTATTCAAACTTAAAGCTTTGGTGCAAAATTTGTAATGAAATTTAAATTACGAGTTCATTAAGCATACCTACCTATAGAGAGTTATCGCGCTATAAGTTGTGGAGCATACAGTGCAGAAAAATGCTGCTTTTTAATTCTGTGCTCCAGATCAAGAGGAAATAAAAGGTCAGCTTAGTGACACCGATAGTAGAAGATGAGTAGAAATGCTGTCTGAAACTCTTTAACTTGTAAAAACTGGAGGTTGCCAATCGACGGACTAATGAAAAATATAGAATCAGTCAAAGAAATTAAAGTAATTACGGAAATTAAACACTAGAAGTGAATACAAAATGTCAGAAGGAGATTAATTCTTGAGATTAAAACTAGCTGGCAAACGATATTAAGTATGTATGTTCTGTAAAATTAACCCTCAGCAAAAGTAAAATAGTTCATAGGTTGCTAAAAAGTTGATAAGACTCTCGAATGCTCCTAAAAGACGCAGTCGTTTTTACGAGTACCTATGTTCAAAGCACACCGGATCAAACAAAAGGTTTTTGATTCTGAAGTTAAAAGCAAGTTTTTTTTTATTTATACGGAATGCAACATAATAGAAAATTTTGTTTTCTCGATTCGTCTGGTGCGCGTTGAAATAACAGAAAATGGAAATATTTTGGAAATTTGTTTGCATTCACGTCCATGTTTCTATAAATTTACGCACAGAACAATACAGAAGGAAATAAAGCTGAAGAAATACCTAACAAAAATATCGGAATCAAAATGTTGTTTTACAAAAAACAATAGGTCAGCCATCGGCAACGAAACACGTTTTTAATATTTTACTCTGTTTTTTTTTTTTATATTTCGTTTCATTTGGTGTGTGAAGTGGCATAAGAAAGCAAGCAATTATCAACAAGGAAGCTTGTTCGAACCAGTTTTGTACGTGTATTTTCGACAAGCACTACCCAATAACTTCAAAATAAAAATGTGCGTTTTGTTTCGTTTGCTTTGGGGTGCGTTGTCCCATGTTGTTTTCGTATTTCATCAAACAAAACAAAACGTTACAAAGTTTATTCCGGTGTCTTTTCAGCCTTAATGAACTCAATACTGGCAAATAAATTATATCAGCATCTAAAAATGTGCTGCCATCTAAATCTATGCAACTAATGAACTCACGGTGACGTTCATATTTTAACTTTTTCCAATTATGTAATGACAACTTTTTTGTACATCCTAAAGAGAAAGCGAATAATTTCCTTCAATATAATAGGCAGTTTTTTTTAGCTTCGATCTCAGAAAAGCAAAGTAAAGTAGGATTTTCATCACGCAATTACAACCACTACGCTCTACTTGACACTTTGAACATTCGGAGCAGTTGTTTTAATTGCTTGCTGAAAATCCTACTTTAATTTGCTTTGCTGAGAAAGAAGCTCAAAAAAACAAGCCTATTATAATTTACTGACTGACAAGATCAAAGTATACATTCATGAAACAATGATTAAAAAAACATGTAACATTTCTTTGGAAGTACCTGCTCGTATGTGTAAATATTGGTCATCTGCCAGATTCCCAATAATATTCATTGACAGACGCATTTCAAACCTTTCCATTTTGTCAATTTAAAGACTTAAAAATGTGCAATATATAACTCACAAACCATATCAGCTTGATGACAATTTAGAAATCACTATTTGTGGCAATTGATAGATTTTGCTGTAATAAGTTCATCGAATTTTTATCGAAGTCGCTATTCGCCAATTGCCTTTGAGTGACGTTTACCTGGCTTCGAAGCACCGCTACGTGACACAAGTATAGCTTCTATATCCAAAAATGATATACTAAAGTTTAAATCATATACCGGGAGCAAAGCGAAGCATTTAGCCCAATTTAAAGTTGACATTTCGTTACGGAGGCATATCTTAAAAAAGTGGGGAATAGCAAAAGCCTTTTTTTAAAAGATACCAACTTTTAATTTTCTGGTAAAACAATTCAACACCAATTTTTTTCTGTGCCGCGATATTTTATATCTTAAGAGAGCAGTATCAAATTTCACCATATCCGGTACCGCCAATTGACCAAAAGAATCGAGTCTCTAATGTTTGCATAGCATGTCTACTTTTATTTATTTTCTACTACAACCTTATGTCATTTTTGCGGTAAGCTCTTCAAAAGGAAACACGAAAATGTACTCGGTGTTCGACATGGACCGTGCGTCGGCCATTGCTCTTTACTGCCATGTCAGCTCTCTCTGTCTTTGTTATAAAAACAAAAACATCATTTAAACAAAACATTTCACTGAAAGTTCATAGTTTCCCGATTAGTTCATGTGGTGCAACACTTTTACCAATTGCAGCTTTCAAGATACGACTGAGTTCAGTCTGCCATTGCAATTCAAACCACAAGGCGGACACGTCTAATCTTTTGGAATTCTTAAACCAATTTCGAGCAACACTTCAAAATTATCATACCATAACACCTCCTTCTCTTTTAACAGACATTGTCCAACAATTTTTGTACTAACCAATCCTATTACAAACATTTATGCTGACATCGACTCTTCCTACGATATAAATAGACAAGACATACCTACATAACTTTTACAAACAAAACACCCTCTTCCTTACGTCAAAGCAGCCAAAAACCACCTCCGCTTGTTCGAATGCATGCCAGATCCTTTCAAACTAATTAAATTGTTTGCGAAAGCGAAATCCATGAAAACACCTGTCGTCATCTGATGGCAAAAGGTGACTTAACCGCTTAAGGTCAAATAGCGTGCGACGAAGTTATCGCTTAACTTTTCAATTTCCCTCCTCGAAGCGTAACGAGAAACGAGAAAATCACTGCAAAACCATATTAATCCTTTCAAGGATGGCTAAGCAACATTATAAAGCGCTCTTCTCTTGATATTTAAATTTTGTTCATGTTTTCCTCGATTCCTTTTAAACACTAACCCATGGCAGAAAACTCTTCTCAAATTACTAGCGTAAATGATTGGACTTTCCCTAAAACAAAAGGAACACCCGACAAAGGATGAGTGAAAACATTCCTTTTTGTTTTTAAACAAAGCGTATATTTTAAGATGCAGTTACGCATTATATAAATTCATATTTCTTTTCCTTAATTTTAAATAAACAAACTTTATAAATAAATAAGTTTTCATATAGGTATATCATAGAATCGCATAAGTAAATATTCAAAATAATAACATAGTCTCTCCCTCAGTGCGGGGAAAGGCCATGCCTAACGATAGGTATATATTGCCATTCCCATTTAGTGGGGGTCTTGAACCAAAACAATCAAGGCCCGTTGAAATAAAAAACACTAAAGTTTATCCCCTATATAAATTGCTTAGTCCTCCCTCAGCGCGTGTGTGTGTGCTAATCCTATACGAGTCCCAGTGACTGGATGATCAATTCCTACGATCGCTGGCACGTGCCGTCGAGTGATGTGATTTCTCTTTTTCTCGCAGCTCCTTTATGGCACCTACTGTGCCGAACATTACCTTTGCCGTCAGCTGGGTTTGTGTTACCGCCGATGTCGATGACATTGCTGATTGTGACGCGGCGGCCGCGGCGTTGGCAATTTGTGACAATTTTCCCATGGAACTGGAGCTGGAAGCAGACGATCTGGTGTTGTACGCATTGGCGGACGATATTGCCGACTCACGATCACCGCTCGAGTTGTTCGCACTGGCATAGGCGTTCGCATACGGAATGTAGTTGTTGTTAAGGTCACGGCCGCAACTTCTGCACTGGTTTGACATCGCGATAGTGACGACTGCAGGTCGTGCGCGCACTTCAAATGCAATTTGTTCTAGGTATTCACAATGCGGATCGGGCACTATTCGGACGACCGACAATCTCTACGATCACCCATACACTTTCACAGACTTGCTAGAACTAAAATTTAAAATTTTGTCTGTTTTTGTTCAGCTGCTACTATATGCTTGGTGTATCTGCCGCGTCCGCCCGTCCTCCGTTTGGGTGTATGTTTCGTTTATCGATCGGCACACAATGAGAACAAATTTCTCTTCACTTTTCAGTGGATTTTTTTACGTTATTCAAAATTTCTTTTCGTCTTTTCTTTTCATGTAATTGATTTGAGATACTTTTCTCAAGAAACGAATTAATGATATTTTTTTTTGCTAAATTTCCTTTTTAAATTTTGTCGTTATAACACTTATATTGCAACTAACAGTCCAAGGAGAAGACAAACGATCTGGGGAGGTTCTTGAATGCGTCGATTGCACCTGACGTGATCGGTGGTTCACTAGCAGATACAATTCGCGTTTACTTGCTGTGCCTGCGCTGTTGCAGTATACTCGGGAGAGGCGATAGAAAGCTTTTCGTGATTTCTCCCACTTTGCAGCTTTTTGTTTTTCTTTTGTTTTGCCTTTCGATCTTTGCTTTGCACCAAGTGGCGCGCGCCGCATAACACAATGAACTCTACTGCGCGGATAGGGAAAATGATTCTTAAGAGAAATTGAATCGAGGGAAAGAGATAGGGCAATATTTTATGCACACAGCAGAAGCACAGTTGATGAAAACTTATAGAAATAGAAAGAAGAACACCAAACTGTACTGTGTGTGCGGGTATATAAACAAAAAAAAAAATAAATAATTAGAGAAAACGCAAGAAATGTCCAAGTTATGAAAAGGAAAAGAAAATTAAAACAACCGTTGCTATTATTTCACCCGAACCCGACCCGAGACTTTGAAACTTTGCTCTGTTGGTGTGCGAACAACATCGATAAATACACGAAAACAACAGAGGACAGTGGACAGAGGACAAACGACAAGAGGTGCTGGTGCACACAGAGAAAAGCAACATACTATTTATTCCTCTCGCAGTGCATTATTACGTTTTGCTGCTTAGGCCGACTCCAATAATATATACAAATCAGGGCAAATAACCTGATGAGAGAATAGTAAAACAAAAGATGCATGCAAAGCGTGTACAGTTGAGCTGAACTTTGTGGTTTGAAAACGTTACTCGAAATCAGGGAAGTTTCGGTTACATGCCAAGTTGATAAGCTTTGAATATATCTTGTTTACGCTTAACACTGACCTACCTATCTTAGGTCATCATCCCACATAACAACACAACATAAAATTAATCAACACACATTTTCACACGCTTTTTTTTGACATTGCATTTTCCGTTTACAATTTCATTCACCCTGCACACAATTGTTTCCTTTGGTCATATCAGGACTTTCGGCACTTAATTGTATTTATTGCACCTTCAGCACGTCACAAATAATTTAGGCAACATGTTAATAATAAGTTTGGCATATCAGCACTCTTTGCAAGTAATGGGTTTTAGTACACTTAACCTAATTTTTCTTTTAGTCAAGTAAGGAAGATGTTAGTATATAAGCTACAAAATCAGTAAAAATAGGACAGTCTTTTACTAACAATCAACGATCGTTTTATCATTTTGAATAAGACTCCCCCCACCCGAGTTAAGGGATCTTAAACAAGCAGAAACAGACCAAGAGAATTACAAAATCGACGAGCACTAACCACTACAAGAGTTTCTGGTTCATGTACTAGAAACACTAAGGTTGAAAGATCGTTCATATCTAACTAACCAAATATATAGCCCTGTATTGGAACTGCAAGGAAAATGTGCAGAAAAAAAAACAAAGTTGGTTTCGACTGAACCGAAAACCTCGGACAATTTTGGATTAACTCCGTCAATCCGTCAAAAACAAAAGACGACAATGAAAGATATGCACTTAGAACAGAAGTTATAACCAACTAGCGGAGACTCCATATTTTTTTTTTTTTTTTTCCAAATTTCCCATACCCAGTTGGCTGAGACGAGACTCCATATCAGAGATGAATGAATAAAAGAGATGGATATCTTTCGTACGTCTCTCCCCCCAAAACCCATTTGTTTACATTGTTGTTTTTGTAATTCCAATCCCCGTCTGTGAATACGTGTGAGCTACAAGAAAGCATGTTGCTAATGGCCGGCCAACATTCCTTTTGCTTTTATAGGCATCGCGCTGTTCAGTTGTTTTGTGTTTGGTGTTGAACTTTTTTGTTGAGGCTTTGATTAAAATAAAAAAAATAGTGAAATACACATTTCGGAATAGCGAATTTTTGCATTAAAGTCCAATTCATGAACTCACATATACTAGAAAAGAAATGAGCGTATGTGCGTGACTTCATGAATTTTTCGGGAAAACAGCTTGTAGGCAGCCGCCTTTTCACTGGAAAGTTATATATCTCTGTATTCCATTATCTTTGCTCCATATACTATATTGCCGTAAACAGATATAACTGTCATTAATAAAATCGATTTAAAATTAAAATTGTTCTAACGACCTAACCGACATCATATAAGCTATGGCCCAAGTATGATGCTAAAATCATCCTAGAGAAGTAAAAATATTTTCTGATCTATAAAACCAAAACAACCTAACAGCAAAATAAAGTCTAGTGCTGCAGCTGTCGAAAAGAAATTTTTGGGCAAAATCGTTTGACTATTCGTGCGTCTGTACTTTCCTGTGTATACCCTGGGTATGGCTAAGTCAGACAGTGATACCATACGGGAATGGTTTAGAAAATTATTCTACAAAAAAAGGTTATAATAGGTATAAAAAATTGCATATACGACATAGTGTCCACGAATTTCTGCTTTAATCCCAAAATGAATGTAAGCAGATTATGAAGTTGGACCTTGTAATTTTGCACATGAATATCCTATTTAAAAGTTGGCAGAAAAAAAAGGATGATATTATTTATATATTTGTTTCCACTTTTGTACTTAAAGCCAGTTGAACTATGATTTTGCTAAAAAAAATTAATACAAGACAATGACAATTAAAGGATAAGTGAAATGATTTACAGTATTTTCCTTCCTTCTGTAGTCAGTCTTCATTTACTATTTTCCTTTGGTGCACATATATTTGGATTCAGAAATACAGAGCTGAATTTCTAGAATTTTTAGATAGAGCACCCCTAATCCCAAACTCAGCGCAATCAAATTTTAATGAAATCGATATCACAAGAGGTCTGTTCCTTTACTTTTGTAGTAAGAATTGAAAAGACTGTCAAAATGGCAGTGATGGGGATAAATTATCTCACAGAGAGACACACTTACGAAAAAGTTTTTATATTAATCTATGAAAATGGCAAAGACATAATTTAAAAATTCAAAAAGTGCAACGAAAAGTCGTTAAATATCTTATAAACTCGAATAATTTACTAATTTACGAACAAAATTAGTTGATTTATCTACTTAGCGATGAAAGAGATTCTTAATTAATCGAACTTCTTTTTGGTGAATCCGAGTATGTGGGAGAGTTTTTACTGATTAAACTACAAGCATTCGATAAGAGCAAAAAGCGACACGGCTTTGAAAATTATTGAATGAGATTGTCCTTTCTTATTTCTTACAACGAGGAAGAATTTCAGCACCACTTTTGAAAAGAATCTAAGGAGAACATTAGCATGTTCGTTAATAGCATTTAAATACGAAAGAAATCGAAGAAAATGGACTCATATGTCAAAAATGACAACGAATTTCAAATTAGCTGTTGATTGTAAGGTGACTGACAGCTTTTCCAATTCTTATTTCTTACACCAAGAAATTTGTTGAGTAAAAATTCGTAAGATTCTCAATGGAGGTATTATAACGTGCCCTCTCGATGAAGCTCTCTTTTACGAATTTTTCGAGTTAAGGAACCGCATTGAGTAAAAATTCCTAAAATTCGTAAGATTTAAAAGCAAAGAAACAGATACCCAAGCTGTTTAAAATGTACTATTTCATGCGGGTTACTATCGTATATATAGTTTTATTTTGTATAATCAGAGTTAGAATCTATTTTTAAAGACGGTAGGTACATTGCACAGCCTCTACAACTGCTTTAACGATTTTGTTGTAACCTCATTTCATCTCGTGACACAGCTGCACCTTTAACCGTTCGTAATTTTAAAATAAAAAGATAATAAATTTATCTAATTGTTTACGTAAGTGTTTTATTTTATGTAGTTTATTTTTACTCAGCATACCCGGTACCTACCTAATTATTGCAACTCAGTTCTTCACTTTCTATAACGGTATCTACAAGGTGGCGCAAAAGTAATCCTCCTATCAGAAAATGCTATAAATTTAGCGATTGGCCCCTAATGTCAGTTCTGCTTTGACATTTGTATAGTAAACACATGCGAAATACATGTTAATAAACAATGTTACGCTACACTGCTCCAGAACGCGGAATATTGGTGACTATTTATTTGAGCAATAATCGGTCGGTGACTTTGGCAAAACGTGAATTTCGTCGCAGATTTCCTAGCCGTCCAACGCCTACTGGTGAAACACTGCGACGTTTAGCCGCTCGCCTCGAAGAGACTGGCACAACACGAGACGTTGCCAAGAGTGGCGGGCCCCGGAGCGCCCGTTGTGCCGAGAATATCGCCTCTGTTGACGCGGCCATTTTTTTTTTTCGAGAACGCCGCTGGTCAAACGACAACAGTGAACGGTGCGCGCTATAGGGCCATGTTTACCGATTTTTTCTACCGCAATTGGATGATTTAGGACTGGAGGACATGTGGTTCCAACAGGACGGAGCTACGGCACACACTGCGCGAGCCACAACCGATATTCTGAAAGCGGTGTTCCCGGGTCGTTTTTAGCGATTCGCACTAGCCCGCAAGATCGCCTGATTTGACCGCTCTAGACTTCTTTTTGTGGGGCTTTTTGAAGTCGCGGGCTTATGTCAACAAGCCTCAGACTCTTGCAACTCTTAAAGACAAATGTGAGGACCTATCGCCGGAAGTTTTGGCGAAAGTGATGGAAAATGCCATAAAAAGGGCTCAAATGACAATCAACTGTGGCGGCGGCCATTTACATGACATCATATTCTCGACTTGATGTATAAAAAATTAAAAGACCAAATAAAAATAATCCACAAGAAGAATCAAAGTTTTTCTTTTTTTTTTTTTAAATTACAGACATAAAACATCGGAAGGTTATTTTTGCGCCACCTTGTATAATCAAATTTCCACCACTAATTTAAAAATTGAAATCCAACCTGCAGGTAATTTCTCACAAGTGCTTGTCCGAGTTAGCTCCCTCTGCCAGCATCTCCTTGTTATTATTTATTTAATTATTTATTTTTATTTCTACCAATGTGCAAGCAAGAAAACCAACAAACGCACAGCTGAACAACGAACCAACAGCCAACTTCCAATCGTATTGGCATTTTCACGTTTTGTTTTGATAGATACTTCTGCTTCTCCCATGCCCGTTTCAAATCAGAATTTAATTGAAATTGTTTGCCTGTGTTCCTTGAGCCGATGACGACGTGCGACACCGGACGCCTTTTGATTTCGATACCTGACAGTAAAAAGCGCAGTTTCAAAGTTGGAAATTTGTACGACATGCAACATGGAGGCGTTCGTTCGGTCAATCAAATCGACGTCGTCTTCCGAAGAAACCCGCCAAGGGAATACCGAAGGCCAGTCTCAGTCAAAGCATAAAAGAAAGAGAAAAGCATCTCGCAGAACTACCAATACCAACTCCAACGACAGTGGATCTGGTGGAGCTGGGGGCGTTTGGCGTTTTGGTAGTTGATGATGGAGACCTACTTCCACGGATTTACGGATTCAATGGTTGAGGCTGAAAAGTGTGTCAGTCAGGCAGTACGTCGTTGAACTGCAAAAAGAGAGAGAAAGAACAATTTTACACTTCTTACCGTTGCTGGGTCGGTTCTCGGTTGTGCTTTTCAATTTCCAACTTTTGGCTTCTTCTGCATGTTCCGTGACCATTCTCGACGTTGGTTGGTTCTCTTCTTCGGGTTCGAATAGTTAGGCAACTGCCAAGAGGCGAGCAATGCACGTTCTTGCACTTTGTGTTTTTTTTTTTTCATATGCACATGCAACGTAGTATACAGTATACTAGTCCTGGTAGGATATGTACTAGCGCTGATGCGATGGTGACGATAGTATGGAAGCACCCCATCAGCGGACTTAACCGGTCGTTCTCGTGTTTGGATTTACGAGTTTATCTGGTTCAGCACTCTGTGTCGTCGCCCCGCAACTTCATCGGCACAACGCAGATTCCAACGAAGCTGCAAAGTGCAGCTTAGATACATTGTTGATACTGTGCGAATAATGAAAACGAGAGATGCTTACATCGATGGCGTTGGCTATGGTTGTGCCGACACAGCGCGCGTGAGTTTTGATTTCTTGTTCTCATTGTCTATTTGTACATACAGTGTCTGGCCAAAGAGGCACTGGAATGTAGAAAAATCGTGAAAATATCTACAGCAATCAGCAGAGTTCTTCATGCATGCGGCGCGGCGGTGGCGGCGGCGGTACAACAACAACGCCAACGATACGATGGAGTACCAGTACCAGGTGTGGGCAGACAGGTAGACGGACAAGTGTTTACCTTTACCTATGGTGAGCTTTTCTATTTGTTGTAGGCAATAGGCATACCTAATTGAAAAATATCTCATGGATGCAAACTTTTGAATTATTAGCTGAGAACATTTTCAATGGTAGTTTGGCTGTATGTGAAGTGCATCTAAATCGAACAGGGCTGGGCGTATCAATTAAATGATCATTTTCTGTCTTACGGTCGGTATTTTGACGGATGAAGCAATGTAGGTGCTTGGGTGGGGAGTGATTGGCATGTGTGTGGAGATAATTTGGAAGGTGAAGCTACTGACTTCCCGCAATTTGAGGCCGAATTAGCTTTGGAATAGCAAATTATTTTGCTTTGTAATAGGCAAACCAGTTTTTTCGGTAGGTAGCAATGGGTGCAGGTGTTGAGATTGTAGGTGAAAACTGATAAATGACTTGGACTGCATCAAATCGTATACAGATAGAAGTGCCTGCGGACTACAATAATTGTGTGAACACCTAGGTATCTTGGTGTGGATTCTATGTGATTTTACGTATAGTACTTGGGCAGAGCACTATCCAGCTGACGCTGAAGGAGACTTGTGTTTTTTTTTTTTGACAGCTGGAAAAGAAGTAGATATCTTGAGTTGATGGGAGTGATGCCAACTAAGGCTTTTTCGTGCTTATTTCATTAGCTAAGTCTTTAAGGATTGTTTTTTTTTTCAAAAAGGCGTTTTTTTTCATTTAAAATTTTTTTCTAATTTTTCTTAAACTATGTTTGTTTTGTTCAATACTTTGTACCTACTTATGAAACTAAAATGTCATGAATTAGTGTTAAAATAAAAATTGTTTTTGTTATTTTTTTTTATATTTGTGTTTAATTTTTGATTTATTGTTCCAGTTGACCTACAAAAAAAAATGTTAGGCATTATTTTATTGAAAAAGGCATTTTTTTTTTCTCAAGTTAGGCATTTTTTGATCAAAATTGGTTGGTAACGCTGGTCGATGGTCAATGGAGAAAATAAAAAAAAAACTTTACTTTGTATCAAATAGGGAAATGGAACGATAACCGCGCGATTGAGTGGATAAAGAGATCATACATTATGTCATCATACACGAGAAGTAAAAAACATTCCGCGATACTAATAATTCTAGTGTCTAGGCTAAATTTTTCGAACTCACAATGGCATCATTTTCTATACAAAATTGCATATTGCTCCCTAAACACTATTTAGTGTGAAGGTTAAAAATGATTATTTGTACCTAAGGCCCATTGTAAAATATAAAAAAGAGCAACATAACTTAAAAAGCCTACAAAACCGATTAAGGACATATTTACCGCTGATGATGACTAAGATATGTAGTTTTGGCCATCCGAAATCGATAATGGCAGACAAGAACTCTGTCAACGTAGTAATACATAGCAGATCAGCAATTCTGGCACAAGGAGAAGAGATAAGCTATGGTGACCATCCAGAACTAATGACTTTTATCTCGGAACTTTCGGAACTTGACATGATCTGCACGGTAACTGAGACTTCCAAAGACACTATGCTTCAACAAAAAATTCTCCACGAAGATCACTGAGAGAGAAGCATGAGTTAGCAATAACCCAATAAACTAACAAAACGGCTAAAAGTGGTATACGGATGGTTCCAAGATGGACTCGCGGGTAGGAGCCCCCGTGTATTTCAGGCAGAGCTCCATGCCATCATGGAATGCGCGAACCTTATCTACTCCTCATGGATCAAGGGCGCAAACATCCATATCTTCACAGACAGTCAAGCAGCTATAAACGCCCTTAGCTTACCAATAATTGTCTCAAAATCAGTCATTCACTGCTTCAATGCTCTTCAAACTCTTTGCTCTAGAAACAAAACCAAAATATGGTGGGTTCCCGGGCATGAGGGTATTGAAGGAAACAAAAAAGATGACGAACTGACCAGGAAAGAGTCAGGAACCCCGTTCATAGGACCAGAACCTTTCTGCGCCGTTACTAAATCAGTATTCACTTCCACTATCAATAGTTGGGAACACAACATGTGTATCAAAACAGGTCACAACGGTTTGCGATACCACCTACCCAAACTTCACATAGCCGACTCCCCGGAGTGCCGACTTTGTCTTGAAAAACACGAAACAGCTGAGCACATCATGTGTCCCCTTGTCCAGCTCTAACTAGAATTAGAAGGAAAGTCATCTTCCGGGAAATACTAAGTCCAGAAGAATTAAAGAAGTCCTCTGTTGGAAACATTACCAGCTTCATAAGGGAGATAGAGACGCTGCTAACCTAAATAGAATTTTCTGACAGTCCCGGCACAATAGACCTTCTTGGTCGAAGTGCCTTTTTTTTTACCTTGGCGAATCAGAAGCTTAAAAAAAAAACATAACAAACTGAACAGAGACTTTGATTCACTCTAAAGCTCTTTAGACTGGCCTATGAGAGATCATTTATCATCTTATTCCTAAGAGCTCTTGGAGGTATTTTGTTTTTCTTTTTGGTTTGAAGCATTAAACTCTAAAAATAGTTTTAGCCAACAATCCCAAAGATTATCACTACCACCAACAAGTAACCTATACTTAACTACGCACATCTCTGCAGTGCTACTGCCACAACCTCCCACACACTGCTAACCCAGTTGCAAAATTAATCCCACAACAAAAACAGAAAAACCCATCTCTCTGCATTTTCTGTCAAATGTGACATATAGTACATTGTTACACCACCCAACATCAACTAGGTACACTATTTGCAAATTATATACAAAAGCACTCATCTCGTGAGACCTTTAGCTGGTTTGACTTTCTGTAATTACGTCTGCTCTATATTTCCTCCCCGAAGAGTGTTCCCTTCACATGCGTATCACACTTGCTCACATTCGTATCGTACATCACGGCGGTTGTGTGTGGGGGCAATCGCATTGAAATGCAAGACCCAGTAATATGTCACAAAGTTGATGGTAAATGCCTGAGAGATTTATGATCGATTGCTTGTAATTATAGAACTGTCATTAGGTATCTGACCGAAAAATTGATTTTTCCCCCAATGTGTGTTGGTGAGTAGAGGGCGCAGACGAAACCTGCTGTCGTAATACTTGGAGATGCAATTTAAATTAAAGTGACTTCACCGCCCTCCCACAGGTATGTTAGTGAGGTGGGAGCTGATTAACACCCACCCGCTTCATCGTACTAGAAAAAGACATGCGAAGGCGACTGTGTTTGTTTTAATTAACTTTCGAACGTGATCGGATTAGTTTTAGCCTGACAAGCCGAGCTTTTTTGTGAAAAGAAAAATTCGGAAAGGAAACATGTTAATGGTCCTGCCAGTGTGTCGTTAAAATAGCCACCCTGATGTGTCACCCCTCTAGTTGAGTTAATTTTAAGCGACATCCGACAACAGTCAATAAGATTTCACTTAAGCAATTTACAAGCACTGCGAACGAAGGAGAATATAGCGATTAAAATTAATAATGCTTATGTGTATCAGGGGCAGGGCTAGCTATAAAGTCGGCGCGACTAACTGGTCGGTGGGTAATTACTTTGACAAACTAATAATGGCACTGTCGGTTGGAGCCTAAACGCATAGAGACATTAGACGCAACTGATTGTTTAATTATTGTAATAGATGGCGGTCTGCATGGTACGCTGATTTCTTTAATGTCCATATCACCATACAGATTGTTATTACCAATAAAAGTCGATTTGTTTGTTCGAACAATGGAACTCGATTGATATCCTATAATGGTTTTTTTATAATTGGTACTGCTGGGAGGGGTGTCATTATACCTTCCCTGTCGTGAAGGATCGTCAAGTGAAACTTTTATTTTTCTCAAATTTTGAAGCACAATGTACTCGTGGTAGTTTGGGCCGCAGTGTCATTAATGATATTAGTTTTTCGTTTAACAAGAGAGTTGGTTTCTCCTTTAATAATTTATTTCAATTATATAAATACATTTAAAACATTTTAACACAACCACAAACAAGTCCAATACTACAAAGTCACCGAGCTTTGAATTGAATTTCTAATTGAAATGACAGTTCCTACATATTTAAATGGATGGAAAAAAACAATGATTAAAAAAGCATGGATGCGAACAAAAATGACATAAATATCTACCTATATTTCGCATATCTACAAATTTGAGCACACCATATTTTCACAGTTAACCACATTATTGCTGAACAGAGATGTGATTGCTGGTACAGAAAAACTATACAAAATTGTAGCAGAACAGCGAAAAGTCTAGTATAACGTCGACTAATTAAATTCTATTTGCTACTGTTCACATCCTACGTTTTAATATTCCGATGGCAGGTCATCAGCTGGTGCTGAAGTGCTTTAATGTGCTCATAAATAAATCATATCATTCTGAACACGCTCATTTTGCTTGAAAATTGCTAGAAAAGAAAGCCGCTAACCGCGAATTGCGTTCTGCTACTAGCAGTGGGTACTTTTAAAAATCTAGTTATTTTAAGTCGACTAGATTATTCTCGACTAGATGTTATCTGAGCGCAAAATCTAGATTGGTCGGGAACGTCACTTTTACTAAGTCAGCCACATATGCGAACTGTCAACATAGTACTCAGTTACAAATTTCTTGATCAAATTCGTCCACTACCCCTCCATAGACGTCAACTGAAACAGGTGTTGATCGGACAGATCTAAGCCAATCAAAACTGAGATACATGAAGTTAGCCAACTGTCAGACTTATTAAATAAGATAGGTACATGAACGTTCCAATTTGCATTGAATAGAAATAAGAGACATTCGTATATATAGGTGCATAGTTCTTGTAAAACAAAAAGTAGATTTGTCTGGTCTGAACTATGTATATAATATGTACACGAATGCGTTGACTAGTCAACTTAAATTGTTTTTGTATTCTCGCTGTTTAATTTTAAGTTTGACACTTCTTATTGCCAACTGAGTATGCAGGCAGAATTTTTATTGCTAGATTTGTCGGCAACCGCTCCATAAATGTCAACTGAAAAAACTATTCGCGCTATCAATCTGGGCCAATAAAAACAGGGGTCGAATCGCGTCATCCGTGAACGAGCAATAGATAACGGAATTTGTTTTTGTTTTTCATGTGAAATCGACTCAATTCCGTGAAAGTATACGGATGTCGCGATTCGACCCCTGACCTATATCAAGTCAGTCAGCTGTCAGACGGTATTAAACTACAGTCCACGACGGATATAAGTAACCTTTAAAATCTAAAAAAAAATGTTCTTATATCCGAAGTGTTCTTATATGCGAAAACTTGTACAAGAAACAAAGTCTACGATGTTTTCGCATGCGTTTCTTATAAGCGAAGTGTTTTATGAGTATTTCTTATATCCGTCGTGGACTGTATTGAAGTCCGAATGTCCCCATTATTTAACTGACAGTGACAACTTGCACTGGATATAATTTCCCTTTCGCTGCAATATGAAATAGAGATTATGTCATTTTTTGAAGCAATTTGTTCGCTTGGCTTGCAAGATAAAAGCTGTTTTTTTAATGTTTGGAGATGTCAACTTTGAAAATACTATAATAAGTGTTGTTACATATGTTGTTGGAATTCTCGATAACTATTCAACTGCACTAGAAGTTTTGTTTTAAAAGGAGTAAGCAATAAAATAAAAGAAATTTGGCATACATATGTTAGCTGTTATGGTCTAATGGCAAAGCCAGCTACTATAATGAGAGGCCAACAACAAATTTGTGGGGCTGAACTCACATCCGACTCGTTTTACCCTCTAATATAATGGCTAACCAGAACAGAATACAAACAGAGGGTCCTTTCAGTCAGCACACTGCTGCACTTCTCACATTGATAAAGCGTAGGTACATTACGCCAAAAACATCATCCCTAATGAAATGTGGTCTAAATTCGAAAATAATGATTTATTGCCGTTTAATTTGTCGAACGCGTACACTTGACAACTATCACAGCAGTTGAATCTAATCCATTCCGTTGGCCCATTGATTATTTATATATCTACTTGAATCCATTCCCTTGAAATGCGTCAAAATGTCGTTTAGTTACTACATGTTTGTATTGTGTACCCGATTTTCGAAGCGGAAAACTCATATATATTTGCCGTGCATCGGTAATCAGTAACAAATGATTTATGGTGATTTTGAAACGAGGCGTATGCCTGTGCCCGTGTTGGCAGCGGCGATATCAAATACTTTTAGAGCTTCGGCAAAGTTAATTCGAGTTTATTTGTTTTCCGAAATAATGTCACATAATAAATTTGTTGTTTCAGACAAGCCCCGTATCTAAATATTGGAGCTGGCGATTTATGATTGACTATATATATGTATATTCATAGGAAGGTATTTATTTCGGAGTAAACAGTTTTGGTTCTTCCTAGAAAAGAGCAGGACATTTTTTTTAAATGCGTATACCAGTTTGCATGGGACTGTGTTAACATTCGTTGGGGGCGGGGGGAGTCTTATTTAGATGCGCTATCTCGCAGAGTGACTCAGCTATAAATAATAAAGAATCAACAATCGTTTTAGTGCTCGTACTCGTAGCTTGGGTGGGTTTAAAGGTTGTAAAAAGGTTGTAGGAGGTTGTTGTTGCACCAGGTATGTGTGGGTTGACTCTTTTAATGCCATCCAATTATAGTTGGGAAAAATGCATTCGATCAAATAGAAATAACGAGACAGGAAAGAACGTCAATCCGGAAATTGCACGCTTCAGTGTGGTGCTGGGGAATTTTGTTTACAAACGGCGGCGCATTTTCTTTACACACAAAAGAGTTCGCATACATGCATAGAATTTGTTGGGGAATGCAAATGAACATACGAGTAAGTGGTCAAAATAAATGGTTGCATGGCGTCTCATAATGAAATGCCTGAATTTAGAAAAGAAAGTTCAATATCTAAGCAGCTTCAGCATGGTATGAGGAGATGCAAAGCTCTTGTGGAGGGTTCGTTTACGCAAGGCAAAGTCAAGTTTTCTCTTTAGACGAAGTTTCTTGGACCCGGCATTGATTTGCTTTTGCAATATGCTATCAAAAAGTTCACAAAATGTGAATTTGAATACTAAAAAATATTTTACAAGTCAGTCGAAAACGTTTCACTTGGCACAAAGTTCTTCTTGTGGTTCAAAAAATCAAACTCCGTTACGAAACACTCGATTTATTATATAAATATAATAGACATATTACTGGGCATTTACCTGACTTATTGACATCAATCTTTAAGGATAAATGGAATAAAATTGGATAAGTTCAACTCGGCGCAGTGGTTTAGTGGTTAGTGTGTTGGACTACTAAGCGAGGGGTCCCAGGTTCAAATCCCGAAAAAAAAACCCAAATTCAAACTTAAGGTTTTTTTCACGCGCCACTTCTCGCGAACGTCTGACAAACATCCGAGTACAACTGTCATGAAAGAGTTTGGACACGGACCTATTTATTTATATTTTATTTTATTTTAAGTTCAACTCTAAGATAATGACAATGCAATCCTTGACAGACTTCTATCCACAAACTTGCTGTTAGGTTAGTGCTGATTAATCAGTAGGATTTAAGCGCATTCCTTCACTTAGACCTCATATAAAAAAGAAGAAGAATTTCGAATGTAAATTTGTGTACACACAAATAATAAATAAAGGGAACAGTGAAAACTCCGTCTAAATCCAATAAGTGGTTCTCGAGATTAGCGCAGTCATACAGAAAGGCACACTAAAAGGTTAGAGAACGCTGAAAAAAAAGTAGCACATCGTATTGGATTTTATTTAAACTACACAGATATCGGTCGAGTAGTTTTTAAATCTACAGATATAATAGTTTTTTTTACATTTAAAAGACTAGTATCCTCCTCGCGCAGGTTAAATTTAGCCAGGCAGTTTAGCAAATCAGTATTCTGTTCGCACCCTATATTCTTAACTTCATATAGATGGGCCAAAGACAAGTCTCCACTCATTTAGCTCGCGAAATAAATGTCCGGTACATTAGGCGTGTTTTTTTGAGCTTCGTTCTCAGCAAAGCAAAGTAAAGTAAGATTTTCAGCACACAAGCAGAGCGTAGTTGTTGTAATTGCGTGCTGAAAATCCTACTTAACTTTGCTTTGATGAGAACGAAGTTCAAAAAAACAGACCTATTAAATCGAAGATAAATTTTGGTGTCAAAAACGGAGAAACAAGTTTGTGTTGCGTTTACTATGAATATTTTTTTTATTAAGGAAACCGCAGAGATCAAGAAAGAAAAGAATACGCAAAGCCAAAAAAAAAACTTTTATAATGTTAAATGTTAATGGAAAATTCGTTTTTTTAAGCTTCAAATAATCTTGTGTCTTTTGCAAATCGGCAGTTTGTTTGCCTTTTTTGCAAATAGGAATTTATGGGATACGAAGAAAAGTGTCTTCTTCAGCTTGCTACTACAGAAATTATTTGAGCTGCTGCAGAAATGATAACATCTTCTCCAATTTTTCTTATATCCACTGTTTTGGAACGATTCCAATGCTGCGATGTCTTTGAAGTTTCAAATTCGAAAATTGTAAAAATTACCTTTACTGATTATTGTCATGAACAATTGGTTTTTGTCCCATTTATATGATGTTTAATAATTTAGCGAGCATTTATCTTTGGTTTGGAGAAATGAAGTGAAGACTAGGGACGTTCAAATTTAGCGCGAGCAGGATACTATAGGCTTAAAGGATAAGTGATCTCATTTCTACTTTGATACTTTGGTTACTATCTTAAGTTTGTATTATTTTTTCTGCTTTTTTTCATCTTTTATCATGGCGACTTAGGAAAACAAGCACTCGGTGCTCTAAGTGACAAACACAATAAGAAGGAACCTTAAATATACAAATGCCATGTTAGATTGTTAAAGTGGTCTTTTGACGATATTATGACGGACATAGCTTTTGTGCTCGATTTTGTGCAGAAATATGAGTAATAGTTGATTTATGTAAATATTATGAAAGGAATTTAATAATTTTGCGACTTTTGTTCTCATTACCCTAGCTTTGCCAGAGATCTCCAAGTATATAACCAAGAACATTATTGTAAATAAAAATGCCTACAAGAACAATATAAAGACATCTGACGCATATGTCGTGTATTGTTCTCATGAGAGATCCCATAATTATTCACACTCGCAAATCAGAATAATCTTTCTTTGGGAAGTTTGCACTATCTTTTTTGTGAAGAAAGAAAAAGAGGAGTACAAAATTGAATGTTTATTGCGATTCCGCTGATTGCTCGTTCAAATGCACATATTATCGAGCTATTCAATTTTAAGAACACCTCTACATTCATCGCATATGGCGAGGGTTTTTTTTTAAATCACAGTCACTCGCCGCTATTTCAAACATCTCTCTTGAAACATGTATCGCCTGGGACTCCCAAATGAACTCTCCGGGGAACGAAAACTTCTTCTGTTAAACTCAAAGTGAATAATGTGCGAATTCCTTGGTTTGCTGAGGCCTCAAAATAAATTGCCATTAGTGAGATGAGGAAAAAACCGTCAAGTCTTACATGAAATTTCGTTCCATCCTGATAAACTCTAAAAATGAGCAGCCGCTGCCATTTGATACCTAGAGATTATTTTATTTAGCTTGATACTACTCAGCTCGCAAATTAACGCACTAGCCCAGCAAATAAAGTTTCTCTATCTTTGATAAAACGAACTCTGTAGCAACGCATTCCTTATTTTGCTTTGATTTATGGTTTACAAGTATACACGTTGAAAAGTCTTCAAACAAAATCCGTTAGGAGTACAAAACCATATGTCTTTGCACTTCCTTAATTCAGCAGTCGATTTGCTATCCCTCTTCTGGTTCATCCTCAAAGTTTTTTGTTTCAGTTGGTTGAAATTGCATAACTATCACCACGACTGGGCTAGGTCCCTCCCAACATAGACTGCTGGGGTAGGACACTAGTTTGAAGATTGTTGGATTATACAGCTTTAAATTCAATATCACATCTTCTCGTGACCCATTAAGAAGACATTTACCTTTAGATTTCAATTGACATGATTCGAAGCCAACCAAATTGCTTCTTTTTATAGCTCTACTTTGAGTGAGGCATCCGAAATCTCATTTAAATTCATAATAAGTTCAATAACAACTCCATTTCTGACCGCAAATCCTGCCAACGAAAACGAATCAAATGTGTACAGCGAAAGGTGAAAACTTTTCAATTTGCATTTAAATACACCGAAAGGTCTTAACAACAACACTTTGAATTACTTTTCTTCGACTTTAAGGTGCTGGACTCATTGAAAACAAACAAAAATAAGCCCCGTCCCCGTATCTCGAACCCCATCCAAGGGTTTGTATTATATGTATAAGAAACAACGAACAAGAACGTGCCCTAAATTGAAACGATATATTAAAATGCTGACGTGGTATTTTGTATTTGCATACCCTATAAACTGTCACCGACGAGATTTAATTATTGTTTGTTTGGCACTGCTTACGTCACGCAACACTTTAACCTATGTTTGCATCTTTCGCTCGAAATTAAAAAGCTTAAAGCCTTCTCACTGCCACTCAACACAGTCCCAAGTATGCCACATTGTCACATATTAAACCGATCCTCTCCCACACAAACTACGACATATTTTCGTGGGATGTCGTCCTCAAGGGCATTTACCCTTTGAAAAAAAACAGTACCAAGAAATATGAACAGATGAGGGTGGCCTCATCTGCATTTTCAACTTTTCTAATATTGGCAACCAGTTGCTTTCCTGCAGAGGGTTTCCTTTTTTCTCTCCCTTCTGTTTTCGAAACAAAAACGTTTCAAGGGTCTAATGGAGTTTTGATTCAATCGTTGCCCGAAAGGGAGGGAAACTATTTCCTAGCACTTCACAAACCCAATATATGGACAGTAGGTACACGTAATAATAATTATTGACTTGGCTGGCCCGAACCACAGGCAACGCATGCGATTGCAAACGAATTTCTAATAAACAGACCGCACCACAAAGGCAACCATATCTCCTAATATAAGGCGATGAATATGATATCCGGCTCTTGTGTTATTGGGCTGGCCTCTAGCAGTTCGATATTGACCTGAGAGCCTCACATTAAATCAAAGGTTCATGGTGCTTGTGCATACATCTGCAAAGGATGTGGTCATGGTAAGTCTGCGTCGCAATGTAACTCTGGACATCCTATGGCAGATTGGAAAAACAAAATGAAGAATTATTTTACTGGTCGCATTTGTATCCGTTTGCACTTTTAATAAGGAGTCAAAGGGCATTTTTCTTTGTGAAAATTGCTCGTGTTCCGCTGTCAACTAGCGCTGCTATGTGGAGGTTTCAATTGGACCGTCTGTCATACGTGCTGTGCAGAGCGGGGGTGTTAGTTCATAACAGAGTGGAATCCTTTTTCATTGCATGCATAATATGGATGTTATAAGCTGTTGCTGGGTGGTAAAGAATGTCACGTTTTGTCATTGCCGATGGTGCTGGGTGAATTCATTTGGAAGTTTCCCACTATTGTCTGTGTAGTTGTTGGCGAGTTAAAATTAAAATATGTACGCGAGTTTTTCCAACTTCGCGACTTATAAATGTTATTTCTTCAATAGTTGACAGTTGCTAGTGCAAAACTTTAGATGAATAATTTTGAGGGAGTGCTTGGATGGTCGTCAGTTAGCGATCTCTGCTATCAATACAGAGAGCAAAGACTTGTTCGCTATTCATGTTCAAAATAGATTTATATGCAAACGCAGTCATTTATAACAAATCCTATTTCATTTGGATGAGTCATTCCAAAGCTAGGAGCTAGAAGGCATTCGAGAATTACAACTTTTCTTAGATATCACCTTAGATCGCCGCTTCCGGACAGCGGACAATGATAAAACATATCCTATCTTTTAATCTCGACAATTTTCAATGCAACTGTGAAAAGCGGAATAAATTTCGTGCAGTATTTTTTTAATCTATTGCAGGCAAACACCTTACGACCGGAAAAATGGTTATAGTTTTATTGTAGTAAGGATGTTTTCCTTTGTGACTTATGGCCGGGAATACCTTGGCCCGAATAATCTTCTCATCTACTCCCCTATCCAGATAATGCGGTACCAAATTGCTTTACTTGTTTCGCTATCTTCCAAGCTAAAATACAAGCTGTTAACTAAGCTTGCTAATAATAGTAACTATAAGTGCCTAACCGCTGTCGGTTTAATACTTGACGAGTTCCCTGCGCAGAGGCAGTCTCCCCTCTCCTGGTTCAAGGTAACATTTTCCATCAATTCGTCTACACTGCCAATTCCAACTTGAGGCGGATCACCCTTAGTAGTTGTGTCATATCCAGGAAGACGTGGAAGTAAGGCGAGCGTCTAAATTAACTGAATCCGTTCGAAGATAGCAATCAACGAAGGCAATTGGTCCGTTTGTACTCATGCCAATACAAAAGCCTTTCATCGCCTTTAACATCCATTACCTGTTGCAGGAGTACAAAAGTCTTGGAAGCCAAGGTGCTACTTGTCACAGTATTATTATTATAAGCTGCTGCAAAACTGTTTGGAATCACTTACCTCTTGTCGTTTCGGAAATTCTCCCAATGATGTAAAGAGTCATCAATAGGAGTATGCGCACATAAAAGGCTTGTGTTTTAAGGATGTTGTACCAAGGTCCTCTGAGCTAGTGCGCTCTAAAAAATCTTCACTGCTCGCAGCTCGAAATACATCGGTGTATAGGTCATTTATAATATACCCACTCAACCCTCCTCTGAGAAGGTGATTATGGACATATAAGTCTGTTTTTTACTAATTCAGCAACTCGTTTCGAATAGCTCATAGCTTTGTGATTTTCCTTTGATCAGCGCTCCCTCTTATAGGCTTAAGAACTCGAGTTTACCATAATCACCTAGCCACCAGCTGCTGGTTTCAAATACCTAAACTCGAGTTCTTAAGCCTATAAGAGGGAGCGCTGATAAAAGGAAAATAGCCATAGCCACTTTGAGCTCTTATCCACTCATCAGCATCACTTCCACATGTGATCATTGGTCTTAAGCGTGAAGCTTTTTTAATTAACTCTGGTAAGTGTTAATGTGTAGAGTTTCATGTGATGTGGTCGGATGCGTCAAGTATCTGTTTGCGTCGAAGACTTCTTTCACTCCAAAATAATGTTGGTAATAAATTTATATGGTAAGCTGTTTCCAGTTACACGTGCTCTGATAAAATTCTAATACGTACGGATTGCCCAATTTCCTGCAGCCCAATGATTCTCCTCACAGAATAAAACTGCGACTACCCTGCAGTTCCAAATAGTGAGGACCTAGCCTCTTTGGTAAGCATTCATTGTCCTGTGTTACTGTACCACATCTAATCAACTCTAATCTGTTTGCCCAACAACGGAAACAATTTTAGAATATAATTTTCATCCCATAAATCCTTGTTTTGTTTGACATTATCACCGTTTGTTGTGTCCTTCAATCTAGTTTGTTACTACAAACATCATGTATATACTACTCCCCATATAAGACTCGTAAAATTGCCAATAAAACGACACCTGAGTCGTTACTTAAGTGAAATCACACCATCAACGTTGAATGTAATATCATAAGTTTTAATTTCGTCGCCATACACATACGAACACAAAGCAGCAAAGGATTCAACAGGTCGCTGCCATCCCACAAACACTCCGGGCAGCATTGAAACTTAATGGTTCTCGATGCTAAAGGTATGCTAGTATTATTTCTCTCAAGGAGGACAATGGCAAACGAGGATAAGAAATACAGATCTACGCCCTCGGGGCCAACCCAGTTCCACCCACTTATGCTGAGAATAAATACCTCCAAGGTGAAATTAATTCGAGTGAGACGTCACACATAAAGGCGAACAAACAGAAACGAACAACTTGTTGCGCAAACTTTTCTCTATCAAAAGTTACTTGGTGAATTGTTTAAATTGCCACTCAGGATGTCAAGTGTGCACATTATGACGACATTGATAATATTTGATGAACAACAAAATGAAGGCAATAACACCGTCGCGTCGGTTTGTCTTGTTAAAGGGGTAGCGATGTGTTTTTGTTTACGGTGCCGCTGTTTTTAGGACTTTAAAGAGTCAACATAAGAATAGGCCTGCTCTGAAGCTTGTGATCATTTTTAACAGCCCACGATACATAATTTAACAAGACAGCAACAATGAGAAATCGACAGCACATTGCAGGAGGGTCCTATCAAATTATGTTGAGCCGATTCGATTTGAAATATGCTCTATGTGTAACAAATGGTTTCGTGTAGAGTTCTTTTAAGCCATATTTCATGTCAATCTCATGACGTCCTTCGAGAGGGAAATATTTTAAATAAGGGTTCGAGTTAGATAACAGCGATAGGCGTGGGTCGCGCTTCTTTCAGTTCAAAGGGAAACGAATATCAGCACGGATTGATTTGATTATACTGTCTGCTGCGGAAAAAATGATAAACGAATAAAACTTTATATCAAAAGAATGGATATACGCCAAGTATCGATGGTGAATGAAGAATACACAAACACATGGTTTCTATGAAGTTGTGAGTGTTGGCGGTTTCGAGTAATGGACTTTTATGCGAGCACTGTACAGTTCCTACGAAGGCAAGCATAGGTGGCCTAGACTATTGCGTACATTTTTTTTTGTTATATTAATGGCTATAGGCGATTCCGAGAGAACAAAATTCACCCCCGAACATTTTTTGTTCCCTGGAAAATATTCCTTCTATCGCGAATCTCCAGCAGAATTTATTTCCCCTGGAATTTTCCGAAAATTATGACTTTGATCGGATATAGTCTTTGAGTTGTCACTGCTAATAATAAGTCGACTGGTAATGAGTGCAATACCTAAATAAAAACCTACTTTATTCTAGGGGTATTATTAAAGGCGCCATCATTGAAATTGCTGTTGTTGTATCCCTGTTGCACAAATGTATGTAGTTCGTTTCCAAAGTAGCGAAAAGAAAATCAGAAACGTGGCAAATAGTTTTTTATTTTATTTTTCGCAAATGAGAATATATGCCTAAGGTCGCCCCCAAACCTTCCCTTATTGATATTGCTTCTCTTTAACTATCCTGCGTCATATATATTGTTGTAGGGTTATTGTCTAGGTAAAAGAAAAATATATTGTTTTCGAACACAATGGGGAGTATATAGTTTAGTAAGTATGACAGCTGTCTGAATAGATGTATCTCGGTTGTGATTGGCTAAAATCAATCACTTGAATCGCTGTTGCTGTTGACGTTTATGGGTCTTTGGGTAAGCCAAACCCTTCTTCGACTCCCTTGAGCAGGTCTCGAAAAGTAGTATAAATGAACTGATTACCTTTTTGAATTCCACAGGCTAGATCTAAGCTCTCCTACTCAACCATCTTTCAAACAACCGGGTCAAATGAGTTGTGGTAACAAAACGGTACATAAAAATGGATCAATTATTCATATATATCAATGATTTAAATTGTAAAAGTTTATTAACCCCAATAAAATATATAAATTTTATAATAATTAAATAAATCTTTAAAATGTTATGTTTAAATATAAACCGCCACTCCTACCCACCTGTCTACCTACCTGTCGTTTATGGGGGGGTAGCCGACGAATCTAGTCAAGAAATTCGTAACTGAGTACTATGTTGACAGTTCGCGTATGTGGCTGACGTAGAAAAAGTGACGTTGCCGACCAATCTAGTTATTGCGTTCAGATTACATCTTATGCAGACCAATCTAGTCGACTTAAGATAACTATATTCTTGAATGTGCACAATTTCTGACATTGCGATAAAAACTTGAAATATTTGAAAAACCGCTTTGAGTTGAGATATTTATGGTTAACATGACTCAACTTTTTCTTTAAAGTACCTACCGTACCAGATTTGTACATGTGCACATTGTACACTTAGCCTTTTTCAAACGTTGGTTCTTGATAGTTATATTAAAACATGAACAGCGATTTACACTAAAATGCGCATACATGAACTAATCACAATTCAACAAATATTATTTTGCTTAAAATTTGATCGAAAACAATACATTTCCTTTCGCCATAAAATTAAAAATAAAACTAACCTCCGAAGTGATGTCGCTTTTTATTATTGACCTTTTAAAACTCCAATATTGGCGAGCAATAAATGTTCTGCGGCGCAATTTTTAGTCGTTATCATCAGGCATACATCGCAACGACGCCACACAAATATACCCATTCGAAATTACTCGAACGGCAACAAGTACTTACGCAAGCAACACACATTCAAATCATTCACCCTCATACAGAAGCAGCACTCAAACACAAATTTCACAAAACCGGTACAAAGGATATTGTTCTGTTCGCAAATTGTTCGCAAATCAAATAACAATGATCTTGGAGGGAAAACTCATTTAACTTGTCCACCGCGTAATTGTCTGACAATTTTTATGTCCAAGACATGGACATAGACTTTTCAAAACAAATAGCCTCCAAAAGAAAGGAGCTAAGGAAGCGCATATTTACAAAATACAACCGACGAGTGGCAACAAACTGCACCGCACACAATAATTAATTCAACAACGATGGGGACAACAAAGGAAAACTCAACAATACCAACGAGGACACTAATCCCGCTCTGAGTGGGTGGAAAACGCATGTCCGCAACAAAAAGTCGTACACAGGCTCCCACAGTTCCCAACGTTTTCGTCTAAAACTCCCTTCGTAGAGCAAAGCCGAACAGAATGTGTGCCTGTATTTGTGCGTTCTATTGGGTGGGGGCTGAGGTGGGAACAGCTTTTACCAACTTGTTACACACTGATAACAGCGCTGTTACTGGTGCTGCTGCTGTTGTTGATGATGATGATGATGATGATGATGATGGTGTTGGTAGAGGGATGAACCGAGGACGGCTTGTGATAGGAACAGATGTTTGCCCATATAAAGGAAGAACTCGGTTCGGAGCACTTTTAAACGTCTACGAACAATTGACTTGTGTGCACATACCCAAGGAGCTATCAAACTGTTTGCGCTACCATCATCATCGTCGTTATTTCACCGTTGGTACCCAAACAAGTGAATAAAGAATTAAAGAACTGTTAACGGTTAGTAGAAAGTACTGAAAATTTGTATTTTGGATTCCAAAAGTGTGCAGTGGAGAATTGAATTATTTTAGTGTTCGAAATATATTTTTAAACGCAATATTTTCCAAAGAAATAGTAATTATATTTAAATTTGTATTGTGTTTTAGTTTGGCAAACGAATTACCTCTGTGTTGTGGTGTGCAGACTCAACCTTCCTTTAGGCTTTTATTTCCGGTAAGTTTGGGTATTTTCTATGTGCAAATAAATTTTAAACTTTTTATTGCGAATCAATCATTAATCGACAGCGATTTTTACTTGTTCTTTGATGAATTGACGACAAAAACAATTAATCACTCAAATGTAATTAAGAGCACTCGTGGCAGTTTTGAATTTCAAAATGCGGCTAGGGTCCTTTTGAGTGGTAGAAATAGCTTGTAGGAGTCGATCGACAAGTGTTCTTAAACCAATTAATTTTCGCTCTCTACAATTGAAAAATAAATGTCGATTGAAGGGTGTTCAACACGGGAACAAGTTTCTGCCTCTAATATCCAATTAGGTAGAATATCTGATCTAAAATTAGATAAAGATAATTTGAATAAAATGTAATATTTTATTTCCATTGAAATATACATTTTTACGATACTTGCAGCTTAAGTTTTAACATGGCAGCCTAGAAATATTTACTTCTAAGCCAAAAATCCACCAGTTTTATTTAATACAATTGAATTTACCTACCAGAAGACAAAGTTTTTCATTAGAAAGTACCGTTTCTGTAGTTTTAACTTGAATGAGAAGAAATTTCTGCGAAAGTTTTTTTTTTTCTTTTTTGGAAAAGCAAACTCATTTTTCGTTTTCTCTTTTTGTTCAAAATTACAAACACAAGACAGTAATTAATTATTCTACCAAAAACGTCTGTAAGTAGAGGAATTTGACAACTTAACTACAGAATCTGTAAACTTTGTATTCACTGGTCATTAGTCATTACACTCCTAAGACTTTCTACTTGGGGGTGTGAAAAACCAACCTTCAATCATAAACGGCTATTAATGGAGAAACATATTTGATCCAAGCAAGGCAATGCAAAGTACATAGAAGAATAGAAAAATAGAAATGCTCAACAAAGCCGTTCAGAGCGAATTGCTTTAATTTACCTACAAAAATGCAAGCATTTATGGAAAGTCGTACATTTTTCTAGTTTTTCGTTTACCCACAAATCGAAATTTAATCACATCGAAATCAGCTCCTCGGAATAAAAAAATTGTTTTTCTAACTTTTTGATTGGCAATTTTTCAGTGGGCTTGTGTGAAATGCCATATTTAAAAAAAGTCTCCTATAAATTTTACTAAGAACTCTTTACACTTTAAATGAAAGCAAGTTATTATTTTTGTATAATGTCGCCTTATTAAATAACATAAACATTAAATTGAAATTTAAATTAAGAATTTAAAAATATATTGCACTTTTTTGGTTCATATTTTTTGTCATTTTGGTGAAATATCTAATCCGATAGATGGCATAAAATGTCATGCCCATGTAAATTTAGCAAAATGGTGTATTAATTAAAATTAGATTAATAAAGACTTTATAGTAATAATGATAATCGAAAGCAGCTCGCAGTGAAAGCCATCCAGTCGTGAATTTCATTGAAAGGAGTACAAGGTCACAAAGACAAAAATATGCTAAGGCGTAAGTCGTTCGTACGTAGCTTAAGCTCTCTAAATAAGCAAGCCCGCTAAGTCAAAATAGTGTCAGAAACATTTCAAAAATTTAAAATTAAAACAAAAAAGATGTTAGCATAACTTCTATTACAACGATATTTAAAAATGATTTCCCTGCTTTGTAATGATAGTTGTGGAGTCCTTTTTCTATAAAATCGAATATGTGTCCTGTTATTGAAACACGTTACAGTTTAATACTTCTTTATAGAAATTAAACACTCTAAAGCATAAATAAATAAAAATTAAGGCGAGGGCAAATTAAATTTAAAACAGAACTACGATCAAGAATAAATGTTGCTGACATTTTTCGATTTGATGAAATAAATTGAATTTGAGCAACGGCAAGTTTAAGTCATGGAGAATAGAATTTTGGTCAAATGAAATTGAACGACATATTTATAAATAGTTTTCTAAGTTTCTTCCGAAACATTTCAAAAAATAGTTTACACGTTAGTCAGACATAAAAACCCTTCTTCCATGCTGATTAGAATGCTACGCATGCGCTTGTGTCAAAACCAACTAATAATGACAAAAAGTCGTGTATACCTTCTGAGACAAGCTCAAATATATTGTCATATCTATATTTCTGGTGGGATTTATGGCAAGTTGTGATAATAGCCAATGTGCTTTTAAAATTTTTTGCATGGTACAAATTGTAAGAAAGTCGGCACATTCAAGAATCTAGTTATCTTAAGTCGACTAGATTGGTCTGGATGAGATGTAATCTCATAGATTGGTCGGCAGCTTTTTCTACGTCATCCACATTTGCGAACTGTCAACTTAGTACTCAGTCACGAATTTCTTGACAAGATTCCTCGTCGGCTACGACTTCATCCAATCAAAACCGAGATACATCTAGTCAGACAGCTGTCAGACTAACCAAACTAGACACTTGAACGTCCCCAGTAAGTATTCTTGATTGACATTGATTTGATACTAAACGGCTCCTGCTATTATGGTTTCATTCATGTATTAACCCTGTATTAATTCATGCAGTTTTATTTCCATATAATTACTTATGTCGGTAATAATATTTTTTTCAAGCAAAAATGGTCAGCATCATTTTCAAAATAAAATCGAATTATACAACATACCTCGCTAATTTCCAAATATTCAACAGTTATAGATATAGAATCTATATATATATATATTTAAATTATGTTTCTATGTGAAAATGGTTTCACGCGAATTAATAGATTTCATTGACATATTCATTTGACGCAATATTTAGTCAATTTTAATAATTTGTTACTGTACAAACTTTTTAGAAACACAAATATGGAACATACATATTTTAATTAAAAGGTTTTGTTTAGATTATGTACGTCCACTAGCTATTCAATGTTATTAGCTACAATAATTTAAATAATACATTCTATCCCACGTGCACCTACTACTACGCTTATGTTCATCGTAATTAGTTTATGACGCAAAGGCGATTGAAGAATTAATTATTTTAACGTCGTAATTGTCAAGTGCGCAGATTAGGAATTAATTTGCCAGCTTTCTTTTAAAATTAATCATTTTATTTATGAAAGACGTAGGTGTCAATTTATTCGTTTATTAGGTACCCAGAAAGTCTTAACCTAACATTTTTAGGTTTACATTATTTTGAAGAAGTACTTTTCACTTAAATCCCTTTACCTCCGTAAGTGGACACGAACTAGTAACTAGGAACATACCCTAAACTTGAGAATAAATCGGTTGACACAGATAATTTTAAAAATGAAAGTCAAATAAGTGCTACTTGGAATTTTGTTGTGTACGTGGTGCTATTTTCAATAGCCGCAGTACGAAATAATTGTTACATTTATTTTGCTAACAAACTTGACTACAAACCTACATTCCTTTTGTTAAGGATTAAAGTCAGAGAGAAAAGCCTTGTCTTGTATCCTGAGTTTTTCCATGAATGATTGTGTTCATATTCACATTCAAAAAGTCTTCTTCCTGTAAATAGTTTTGATGAGGGTCCTAGGCACATCCGTTTCAACTCTGGAATAGGATAAAACAGAATTTTCCCAGACAGAACCCTTGCCTTCTTTCGCTTTCAACTCTCTACTCACTTTAATGAATTATTGAATATTTATATGCCAACGATATATTTGTGTGAGAGAAACTACTCTACGACTGAAAAGGAATGCTTGGCAGTACTATGGACAGTTGAGAAGTTGCGTCTGTATGTCGAAGCTGTTCGGTTTATGGTTGTAACAGATCACAACTCTCTTGTATTGCTTAGTAATCTTAAGGATCCGTCGGGTAGGTTAGCGCGCTGGACAGTGAGGCTGCAGCAATTCGATTTTGAAATCATTCATCGCAAGGGGAAGGAACATGTCGTCCCGGATATGTTGTCGCGAGGAGTTCCGGTTGTGGCCGAGATCTCGGATGCGGATTTGGACCCTTGGATGGTGAAGATAATTTCGGTTGTTGAGTTGAATCCATTAGCATACCCAGCGTGGAGAGTCGAAAATGGCCGGCTTTTCAGGTTCGTGAAAGTCAGTCACATTATAATCCACGAGGAAAATAACGACTGGAAATTAGATGTAGGGAAGGGACGCAGGTAGATAAGGGATCTTAAGAGACCATGAGAGTACATTAGCTGGCCATATGGAATTCCGGAAAACATTTGATAGAGTAGGAGCCAAATATTATTGACCTAAATTCAGACAGGATTTAACTAGGTTCAGAATGGTTAAGTTTGCCAAGAGGTGAATGAGAAAACCAAGCCGATTACCCTGGAGGTAAGGGTGGGGTTTGTTGTGTTAAATTCTACCGCAGCAAGGTCTATCCTCTATGTTTGGTCCCTCTTTTCCTTGGGTCAAGTGCTCAAGGTCCTGGGATGTATACGGGCATCCGAGGCCCCCATCAGCCTCCGGGCTACCTCCTTGTCACCTTAAGAGTACTACCGAATAGGTACTCGTGACAGGTCGGTTACAATTTTTTTTCCAGAGTTAGCCTTCTTTAATAATTATTAATTTAAAAATAATCTGTCATAGTAAACAAAACAAGGTAAATACGTTGAGGAATTTGTAACCCATAATTTTTCCCCACGAATAAAAACACAGTCAACACAGTCACAGTCCCACTCAACGTGGGAAAACCCAATTACTCCCAACCGCTGACAAGGAATCCATAAGGTGTTTGTTTTCAATTTTTCCCTCGAGTTATTTAAGCTGTTTGGGTGGACCTTCGCGCAGATTTGGTGGATTTGATTGCTTACAAATTTGTTTAATTTAGAGTGGGCTCTCGTTTTTTTTTGTTTTGGTTTTGTTCTCAGTGTCGCTTATAATTGTTGTCCTCTTTTATTTTGATGGTGCTGCACAACCGGAACTTCCATCATGTGCTGATCAGACCGCCCGTCTGATAGATTGTGACCTGTCACTCACGAATACCTATTCGGTTGTACCCTTAAGGCTCCAAGGAGGTGGTCCGTAGGCTAATTGAGGCCTCGGATGCCCGTCTACATCACCGGACATTGAGCAATTGACCCAAGAAAAAGAGGCACCAAGCATAGAGGACAGACCTTGCTGCGGTAAAATTGAACTCAACAATCTCCATTCTTTTATGACAGGTCCGAAAAGTTCACCCACATAATGTCTACGGATTGTTTTGGCCGTGCCTACATATTATTCTGACTTTCACTTCAATCTAACCCATTTCAATTTTAACACGCAACTCAATGTCATCTTGTCTGCTTTTATTTCCGTCCATCCATCCGTTACTTCAAATCTCAAAAATATCTGAAGATTATTTCCAACGATGGAATGTTTTATTTGAATAAGCATCAAGTGCCGACGCATTGAAACATAAAATGACTGAATGTAAGACATAGAAAGGGATGATAGGAAAGGTTTAATTTTAAGGATACATTGAAACAAATTATAATAAATTTGTCACCGTAGAGTAACGGTGTTTGTCTGGAACAGATTTAAAAAAAAAATACTGCACAAAATTGACTGCGGTTGTCACTGTTGCATTGCATAGTGTCGCAGTTATAATTTTAATTGTTAGCTGCTGCCTAGAAGCGGGATGTAAGAAGATATCTGAGCAGAAAGTATTTCCAAGGTCTTGGCCGATTGGAATTGAATTTCTTTTACTTGGAAGTTGTCAAAGATTTTGAAATTTAAAACATTTCCGTACCTTGTCCTAAAGATGAGCAACATGTTTAAATAATTTCAACAATTCAAAAAAAAGCAGTAACTTCAAGCAGTATCTCTCAGGTTTCATTCACAATCAGCGTAACTGTAGAGCAATCCACAACGATGTGAGTACAAATTTCCACATTTCCGTGCAATTCGTTTCTGAACTCCTTTGAACTTGAGAGCTACGAATTTCTTTTCTGAAAGAGTTTTTATGGTGAAATTGGAGGCAGTTTTTCACCAAAAGTAAAATAAAATAAATTAACTGTTGGCGCAACAGGTCCGTAGGGACCCTAGACCTAGTATTCCTTTTTTGGGACTTTTTCATTTTTGGGACGAATGGAAGAGATCTACAACTTTATGGCGACTTCAAACGGGCAATTGAAAAGCTGACATGTCATACTCTCGGGTGTTTGTCAGACGTTCGCGAGAAAAAACCTTAAGATGTAACTTGTGTTTTTGCGGGAATCAAACCTGGGACCCCTTGCTTAGTAGTCCAACAGACTTACCACTAACCCACTGCGCCAATCACAGGACCATAAATATCCCTTTTTTTTTTTGTTGAGTTCACTAAAAGTAAGGAAGTGTGTAAATTGCCTCTTTCTCATATCTATCCTCCGCCTGTTAAAAATGCTTTTTTCAATGTATAACCCTTTACGGAAACGTTATATCAAACGCAATTTGGGGACATATCTACCTCAAACATTACTCAAGTAAATAAATGATTGGCTTTGTGAATGTGAATCGTCTAAGGTTTATCTGAATATATTTGTTTTCTTATTTTCATGATACTACCTCTATTGTTAGATATTTATAAATTTTGTAAATGGGTTACTTTTCACATTATTTTCCAGTCATCTGGCTTCTCAGTCTTTTTGTGGTGGGATTTCGATCTATATATATCAAATGGAGTCATTTTTCATTCTTTGGGGATATACTATCTTCTACAAAACACAAATAGTCCTTTTGGGGTGTTACTTTGACTTTTTTGTATAAATCTACATACTACCGGTTTGCCTATTTGATACCCCCATTGGTACTCGTATAAATGGGTAAGCACTGTGGTGTTGTAACAAAACTTCATCAACTATACCTGAATAAATTAGAAAACTAAGTTAGCCCATACACAGTTAAATTCCTGTGGCGTGTTAGTCAAGGCGGTTTATTTTCATGTAATTCGGAAACTTTAAATTCTCCTTGTATTCGCCTATGCACTTGCACTATATGATGTAGGTGTACGTTTGTCATTTTCTCGTACAAGCATCATATTCCTTCGGGAATATGAAATGGCATGTCGCGTAGGTGTAAGTCATTATTCCAAAGGACAACACAATATACACAATAATACATGGTATAACTAATAAGTTGAGATTTAATTCAACTTACTTCAAGTCAAATTAGGTTAAATTAACCGCCACAAACCATAATTTATATTATTTGAATCAACAAGATTTTGTAATCATGTCGATACTCATTTCATTTAAAATGGTTCAGTGCACATTTATCATACTGACGTAACTGTATTGGTCGAGTAGGCGGGTTATACTCTTGCAGCCATGTCATTAATATTTGTTTTTTTGTTATCTACTTCTTTGACATACCGACCATGTTCCCGTACCTACCAAAATCGTTGACATTTTGTGGGTGATAATCCACATTATTATCTGCACTCATGATATATATCTTTTGGCTCTCACATCTTCTAAGTTAACCAAAAATTTATTGGTTTCCACTTTTCCTGTGACGAAACAAGTTTTGGTAGAGCAATGTCGGTGCTGGATAATGTGTTAATTTGAGTTTTAATTTTTTGAATAAATAGAAGTGAACCACAGTTTTTTTAACTTTCTCGGTTACGCAGTAAGAGAAAGATATTGTGTTCGTACAAAGTTTTGAACTCAAGATGTTAATCAATTCTGACATTACGATGATAGAGGAACTCAAAACAAGTGGGTCGAAAAATTCTGTCCGTCTGTCTGTCCGCATGTTCCGAGGTCTACAGCCTTAACAGTTGCCCGGATTTTGTTCAAACTTCGGATTTGGAGTTTGAGGTCTTACAGTTCGGGGCTGTTTTTTTTTTACAAGGTAACCTCAATATTAAGGGTACTTTCCATATGAAATTTTCATACCAGTTTGATTTGTTCGAAAACGGCTCTAACGATTTCAACCAAAATTGATATTTAAACCTCAGTATGTAAGGTTAATATGAAAAATCGAAAAACGGTACTTTTGAAATTTGGACATGTGTATCTCGAAAAAGGTACATACAAAAATTAATGTAATATGGTAATGGCAAACTCAGTTTTTCTCTGCATTTTTTGAAAAAAATCACTTTTTAAAAATTTAGTTTTCTTTAGTTTATCTAATAACGATTCTGACCAAAATGCAAACTTAGAGTAAAATTGATGTTTTCAAAATGATTGCTTCCTTAATTTTCAAGTCGATTCACCGAAAACGCTAATTTTAAAAACTGCTCATAACTATGTCGAAAACCCCATTTTCGATTTCAAAAAAAAAACTTTAAAAACCTAGTAATGCTTACATCCTCAACAATATCTTGTGCTCACTTTTCAGGTAAATAGTTAAGCAATAGTTTTTCTCAAACTAAATGTTGCAAATTTTTTTACTGTTTTGTCTGCCAAATTTTACAAAAACCGGTCTACCGATTTTGATCAAAATACACATTTAGGATAAAAAAAAAATTTCAATTAAGATTTTTAAAAAAAAATCGAAAAAGTCAATTTTTCAATTATTTCTTAAATTCCGGTCTGTCTTCGATCCAATAAAAAAGCAAATACAACAGCAAACAACTTTTTTTTAGCAAATACATATTTCACACTTCAAATTTTTTTTTTTTCAACCATGTTTAACATGCATCTTAGAATAATTCCAACCACTAGGAGCTTACACAATCAGTGGTTCCCACTTCAATTGTGGGAATATTCAGTTTATAACTGCCAATGCAAGTTCAAAAGCAAATGCTTGCATTTTTATATAATATATCTATGCAAAGATATCAGTGTATTGCGAACCCTACTTCCAATTCCAATCCCTATCACCATAAACGGCAGCAGATCATAAAACAGAAACTCCTGCTACCCATCATTGTACTCAAAAACCTTGCAAAATGTAGTAGCTGCCTATTATTATATTTTGTGTACAGTTGCTTCTGAACTATTTACCTACCTACCGATTGAGTCAACTAAACTTTCGATAAATGACAAAGGTTTGTTCGACTCAGTCGTGCTCTTTATTTTATGTCGATTTCGAACAGCTGCATCGAAAGCTCTATCATGCCAACTATTCTCAGATGTTTGGAATACGTTCTTTAAATGTAACATTCATTTTCCCGAAGATCTAACATGAGACTCCTAGTTCAGTAGTCCACCTCATTAGCCACTGCGCCAAAGCTAAAAGTCGATTAAAATTAATTTCATCAACTCCAAAAAATTTTCTAACATTAACCGACTCGATTAAACAGACTTCCTCAACTTTCACATCACTTTTTTTAAAAACCTCAGCTTTGCGCACATATAATTTACAGTTCATATTGCCCGATAACATGTTAACTTTTTTTTTTAAATATTTAGAATAGTAATATATATAATATTGAACGAATATTTTAAAAGCAGCTCGCTTTCAGTAAAATTTAAACTACGCAAACCGAGACTACCTGCAACTTCTTAGAGCAAAATACTAATACCAATACCCATCTGTTCCATTCGAACTGTATTACACTAAACAAAAAAATGTCTCCTCGTTTGGTTTAAACTTCAAAGCATGCGGAGTCCCATGGTTTATGACCGACCTCTTTGGCCGTCTTTATGTTGCTGCAGTAATAAAAATCTCGTCAGCACTCTATGTAATTTTTGCAGAGGACTTAGATTAACGAGATAAAAATTATCGTCGAAAATCACAACGACTCTGTCACAGGGATGTTTGGGTTTACGTAACATTTTGTGTGAAAATTGGCCTGCTTTTAAATGGCAGACAAAACCGGGATACCTACCAATAATAATTTTTAGTGTTCTAAAATTTTTCGAAACTCACAATGGCTTTTCCACACAAAATTGTATATTGTGACCTATAAAATATATAAGGTGAAGGTTTAAAATGATTATTAGTAAGGCGTATAGATATGTATGGCCTATTAGGTATGCATAGAAAACGTAGACGAGGCAAAAGGAATATCCATCGAGAGTCGAAACCAACGCTGATTTTGGTTTGCAAATACAGTGCGACCTCAATAAATAGAAATTTGGGCGGTTGCTTTTATTGAGTTTGTTGCAATAATCGAGTCAAAAAATTGTAGGTGCTAAAAATGAGGCAACAAGTTAAACACCTCAGAATAGTAAAAAAAACGTGTCTTGCGAAGAGACCAAAACTGATCATTTAATTCGTACGTAATAGAAATAAAAAAAATAAAATTTTAATTGTTTTTAAAAAATTGAGAAATTTTTGATTGTGTCTTTTTGCACGCAGAATTCTTTTCCACAGCTGACTCTCGTAAGGTTTGCAGAGCTAAAATGTTACGCAGTGAAGCATCATTTTCTTTAGCCCATTGAAGGCAAATGTTTGGTGCTTGAATTGCAGCCCCTGCTTTAACGCGGATTCTTCAACTGCATTTTCGTCATCACTTTCGATCTCTTCTGCTCCCGGATTGCTGCAAAGTACAGCAAATAGCTGTAAAATAACTGCCGAGACATAGCAAAAATAAACAAGAAGGAAAATATACTATGTATCTACAAATAGCGAACGAAATAAGAGCTCATGAACCAATAGTTGCTTTTATCGAGTCACCTTTTTTTGAGGAGTTGCAATTACTGAGTCAACAATGGTAAGATTTAAGTCGTTGCTTTTATCGAGGAGTTGCACGTATCGAGGGTTGCTTTTATTGAGGTCGCACTGTATATACAAATACAAATGGAAATTCGTCAAATTCGCGTGAGGACACAATGGGTACCTACATTTGACTACAAAACACGCATCATTACTTACTTAAAAATCAAAGAATCGTTATCCATCCTAATCGCGCGATGTGTTTCTCCTGGAATTTCACTCCACTTAACTAAGCTGTTGCCAGAGCAGACAAGATAACGCGCCACATAAACGTCATACCCATCGGTTTTATGTTCGTCGCACTCTTGTTTTGTTTGCCATGTAATCGAATACAATATGAACCGTATCAAGTGTAAAAAACAAAATAACGCGCGAGCAAAAAAAGAAAACAAAATGAAATCCAATACAAGTAGTTAAGTGGTGTACATACTATGAATGGAGTACCCAAGCTTCGCGAGGTTTTTTCTGGTTCGTTGACTCCGCGGCAAAAAAGGATTAATTTAATTTGTTCACTCGAAGGATGTTAGAAAAATGTTTCTCTTGAACTGGTATTATATTTCACAGTATATCCACCGACGCGACATGGAATATTTTCGCCCTGAAATAGAGATAACCCTCATTAAAAGTTGGGAGGGCATTTCACATACCTACTATTATATTTTAATGTTTTTTTTTTGTTAGTCTGCATGTGCGGCCAAGTTGTTGCTCTTTTGTGAAAACCTATTTTCATTCCAATTAACTATTGACATTTGTTTTCAAATATTTCCGGTTGACCTATGCCCGTGCTCTAAAGGAAAACGTACAAAGGGTTGACATTCACTCATTGTAGTTGGTATTTTAATTTGCACGGCAAATGATTCGTGTTAATTTAAATTAAACAGTTGTAATTTTCAAATTCGGTTTCCAGAAGTGATAGTTATTTTTAAATTCAGATAGATAAATTCAATGGATGGTAAAACAGATATGTACATATTTAAAAGCTTCAGCATTTAATGGAGGCATTCTTACTTCACTGTACTTGCTAACTTTGCTGTGAGTTACTTTTGATAATATTTGTGACATTATTAATTGTCGCCTAATTTGACTTATTATGAGGGCCATTTGTATCCTTATTGGCTTATAAAGTTTTGACGAAATTTATAATTAAAGCATTACAAACACAAATTGTTTCCTGTTTGAAGTAGGGACAGGTCCTAAACCTTATTAATATAGCTACTTATTTCATATCATACATTTTATATTTATTTGAAAAAAAAAATGGTTTACTGCCAGGTTTAAATTTAGTCTATGATTTAGTAACGACTGAATAAAAATGTATTGATGGCGTCTTCGCTGACATTGACACTGGTACTTTTTTTAACTGCTTTGGAGTCAAGAGCCAACACGATGAAAAGGTACAGAAAGTCTTATTTATTACTCCACTCGAATTACCAAATTAAAACCTCGGCAAAAAGGAAGAACGAAAAAAGTTTTTAGTACACCCGGACGTTTGCAAAACTACACTTTTTTTTTCTTTGAATGGCCGTGGGCACCCCGCACAAAATATCGAACATTAAAAAGTTAATTGAATCGAAATTGTGTACGAAAAAAGAGAACATTGTTTCTGCCAAAATGTTTGAAATAACCCAAAGCGAGTAAGTTGTCCATCTATCAGTTAGAAAATGAAACATTCCTGCAACATCGAAAAAGATGATTGGCTCTTGGCTTTCGTATTTCAATCCTGTCTTCTTATCAAAATTCTCTACAAGTGTTGTCTGCTCCTTTTGGACCATCCTCCTTGTTACCTTTACTCATAGCGCATGCGACTATTTCGCAATGAATTGGAGTGACAATCAGATTCGTATTTGGAATATATTTATGGTTTGGGATATAATCTAAACAAATGCTCTTAAAAAACTTTTGAAATGAATCTAAACTAGTGTATCTATGGTATAAAATTGCTTAAACCGGTAAAAGCATACACGCGGTAGAGAGAAGCTCCATTAAAAGAGGTACATATGACTTAAGACATAACAAATCTTTTATTTATTTTTTTTAGAAAGGATTTAATTGCCTTTTTTTTTTGTAGCACCAAATGCTGGCGGAAAACGTTGCACCAAGTTCTTAACTACCATAGATGAAAATATTGGGTATCACACATTTGTTTGCATGGGTAAAAATTATATTTAGTGCGTTCAATGCTTCTCGACTCAACCCTATATTCCAGTAGATAAGCTTAAATTTTCATTTTACAACAGGAATGAATAGAAAGAAATTCAATAGAATATTCCCAGCAATTCCATAAAATGTAACCTCACCTGTAGACTAAAATGAGTTTTACACTATACACACAATCCGCGGTACTAATAATCTTTTTTAGTGTCCAAGCTTCGAACTCACAATGGCGAAATTTTCCACACAAAATTGTATATTTTGTCCTACAAAATATTTAAGCTGAAGGTTAAAAATGATTATCGGCCCAATTTATTTTAAATTAATAATCTAAGAGCACAACACATTTATACCACAGAAAAGTAAGAATTTTCTGCAATGGAAAGGCCGTTTGTTGCGAAATTTGAATCGGTTACTTGTGTAATTCACCAACTAACTAGAATGTGATGATTTGAAAATAATTTTCCACCTTTCTCAGTTCAAAGTGAACAAATACCCCAAATCATCGTGTGGGAGCAACCCTTCTAAAGTTCAAAATAAAGGGCAGCCGCCGTAAAAATGCGAACCTTTCGCTGATTTCTAAAATTAAGTTCTTTGTGTTGTGATGACATGTTTAAGAAATAATAATTAATGTTGGAAATATCCTGATAATTTACCCAGGATATTCCTATATAATGTTAATTATGTAGAATGACTCTGCTGTCTCTCCATCACTGTGATGGATCACGAGGGGCAAAGATGTAAGGATGCACACGTCGCGTATACTAGTTAGATTACATTGTCTTATTTACAAATCTCATTGAGAGTATCACATCCGGTAGTAGGTGTTTCGCGGCTAGGTGCACATATTAATTACCTATTTAAATTAGCAATCCCTATTTAAAATTATAAACAGGAATGAAACTGTAGTCAGTTTTTTCTAATTTTCCCGTAAACTATGCGACAATAAAAAGCAATTAATACAATTAGCAAAGTAAGTTCCACAATAGATAAGGACTGAGAACTAATTATATAGATATAAGACAAGGAACGGCTGAGTTGAGAAAATTCAAGAATGTCCTCGCGCTCATGAATAATTCATAATTGTTTTCCAAGGGTTGGCATTGTCTGGTGTTTCGTGCCTTTGAAAGAAAGTGCAAAATAGCAGCAAAATTTAATTAGACAAACAGTCTGTTTTTGCAAAAAATGGAATGAGTATGCTTTTTGAATGTAAGGAATGGGCTTACATACGACCTTGTACTTTCGTCAATTATTTGAAATACACTTCTTTGTGGAGATTCAAGTGGGCGCTACAATTTCTTCGAAGTTCTTGAAGGGGAGGCAATAAATGGGCTTCTAAATTTCAACAGTTTACTATTAAGTGTTTACATACGTGCTAACTCTTAAATGAGCGCAAACAAAAATGTCAACGATATAATGCAGGTTCGAGCTTTCTTGCAAGTTGGCGGCGTAAATAATTAAAATTCATCATTAATTCAATACGTACGGTGGAGCTTGTAAACTTGCGCGTAGGCGTTATCATGGAATATGCGAAATGATCAAAGTGCTCGCATAAAGGGTATGTCAGCAAATGGGATAGAAAACGTGCGGTGTTCAAATTGCTAATATTAGATCGATTCTGGGATGCTTTGCATTTTGTGTAGTCATGGGCAGTTGAAATAAATTAAAAATATGATAAAGAAATTATAATCGCTCATCTATAGGAAGTCAGTTCTGTGAACATCATCGGTTGCCTCGGCAAAAATAAAACTGTTCTGTTTAAACCTTTCGAACAGCTTAAGAAAAACAGTAGCAAGTTCAGAACAATTTTAAAACCCAGACAAACGCTTCAAACTATACCTCTATAGCGAACCGATAAAAATATCCCCTAATGGTCTATATCAATCAACTTTGATTACAGAACTCTTCTAGCAAAACAACAACAACTCTACTCCTACCAAATTTATATGAGCCTTGAAAGATTGAACATGTTTTACATATACCTACCCCATTAGAAAAACTGATTACTTTTTCATTGGTATTTTCATAACTTAACATTTCAAAGGTAATTTCTGTATGAGAATGTAAAATGCCCACTTACCGAATAATAAATGGCACATCTATGAAGGGCAGACTGCCGACACATGAATAAGACTTGCACCCACAACAGGTGGAAACGAAAAATATTCATACACCACAGAACCATATGTTATTCAAATTCAGGCAGACTTTTATGACCTACAATTTCTCCCCCACCATGTGGACATGTAATTGAAAATCAAGGAACATTTACGAGGACCAAGCCGTAGGTCGGTATAATACGAGTAATAACAACCGAAATACAGATTGATGTGTTCAGCTTTGACACGTGAAGGAAGGTCTTTCATTGTGGCTTGTTAGTGATGACCATTGTGGGTAAATGGGATTCGGAAAGTGGATTCGCATTCGACCTAGTATAAACGAACTCTCTGGAGAATAAAATGAAGATAAATACGAAAGCCGAGAGCTACATGAATAAAAATAGCCCACATTTGTTGCAAGTATTTTTATATTATTAGTCCAAACCACACATACGAACAGATGGTCTTAAAATGCGGCTTGTATAACTTTCTTCTTTTGGGGAATTATTCAACGATCCTAATTTCGTAATAATTACCTTGAATCATGGAATACTTGTCCTGGACTGTTGTTTCAGAAGAATGATTGTTCTCGAATAATTCCATCGCACCCCTACGCAACAACTTGTAGGCTTTAGAAGGAATTCAATTTAAAAGCTTTTAAAAGAAATTACCTTTACGCGTGTACAAAAATTCCCATTTTCTTAAAATTTGGCCGGTGTTCCAGAAGCAGCTTATGGTGCTGAAATAAATCCATGTTGGTGTGATCCAACAACCCTTTCCTCTCACGGTTTATTTGAAATGCTATATCTTTTAGCGCAGTGGCTTAGTGGTTAGTGTGTTGGACTACTAAGCGAGGGGTCCCAGGTTCGAATCCCGAGAAAAACCCAAATTTCAACTTAAGGTTTTTTTCGCTGCGCCACCTCTCGCGAACGTCTGACAAACATCCGAGAGTATAACTGTCATGAAAGAGCTTCTCAATTGGCCGTTTGGACTCGGCATAAAATTGTAGATCCCTTCCATTCGTCCCAAAAATAAAAACTCACACAAGACGAATGGTTGTGAGAAGCTAGGCTTGGGTCCATACGGACCTGTTCCGCCAATTATTTATTTTTTTTTTTTATAACTTTTAAATTTCAGGAATGACGAAAGGATGCTTGGTGCCTATTTTTAAGGAAATCATCAACTGCTTTCTTTGATACTGAATTTACGTCCTTGTGCTACATTGAGAAATTATATGCATAATGGTAAAATTCTCATAAAAATTAAAGTCTGCCGCTAATTTAGGAACACTTTTGTGAAATGTCCTTTTTAAGGACTTCCAGGACATTTAGGTCAAGATCAAATTTTTAAGCATCTACCTTATTATAAAACAAAACATGATTTTGTTAGGTGTCCTTTTTAAGGACTTCAACGAATATTTGGTAAAAATCAAATTTTAGATGACATTTTTAAAGAAAATGGTAGGAATAATGTTAATGTCCAATTTTAGGGCTTAAGAGAATGTAGGATATAATTTACATTACAACTAAAATCTAAGAACATTTTAGGAAGATGTTCTTTTAAGGGATTCCAAGGACCTTTTGGTAAAGATAACATTTTCATGTACTGAGGCAAGATATTTTTTTTTATGATAATTTTTAGAAAGAAGTTATTTTTAAGGACCAGGTTTCCATGAAACATCCTTGAGACACGCCAAAACAAAATCAATTCCCAAGTAAATTCTCATTAGAAGTTGAGATCTACGACGCCAGTCATTCCCCATGAGTCAACTCGCTTATGATTGACTACCCTATACTACAAAACGGTCGTTTCAGCGAACCAGAACTACGGACCAACGATCCACCGGTTTTATGTTCCTTAGAGGGGCTCTTTAAATATGGAGGTTATCACCCCTATCCAAGTATCCGTTAGGAAAAAATTCCGATACGAAAGTCAAATCTGATCGGAGCTCAAATTACGTTCGAAGTATTCGTTTCGGAACAAAACAAATGAAGCATAAACGCGTTTGTTTCACATTAAAATATTCCGCAGCAATGAGTTGTCAGAGAGCTTCGGACAAAAATGTGCAGCGTATCTGTCAAAAGTAGGTGGTATAACGCGGTTCCTCGCAATGCGACAAGCTGCGCTACATTTTATCGTAGTTGTATCGGAACGGATACCTCGATTGGAATTTCTTCGATTTCGTACAAATCGGACAAAAATTCCGTTCCGAACGGATACCTCGGTAGGGGTGTATATTTTTATAGGGAACGTGGACTGGACTGTAAGCTCTGCATAGCAAAAAGGTGATGCCTTGCCAGAACTATTACATCTTCTTAATAATGATCCTATCCAACGTAGAGTGTGAATGACCCAAACCGTTTCGCAGACAAATTTTCAGCACGTTCCCGTGATGAGCATAATGTCTAGTGTGATGGAAGTGGTGTTTCAATCACAGGCCGTAAATGGATGTCAGGATGAGAAATCCGTTTAACTAGGTGGCCATACCATTCGCGTTCGATTGAAGAACAGACTCAAGACTAAATATTACTACGCTATCGACAAAATCTGTCCACCGTCTAAAGGACAAAACGCAATATTGACTTTAACAAATAAAAGTGTTATCATCGGCCTGGCCGATGCTTTGATACCCTCCACTGCATACAAGTCATGCAAAACTGGTTTTGCATGGGAGGTCCCAGAACTACTTCACCGACATAGTCCAAATTTAATACAAACCTAACAACGACTAAAGTAAGTCCTCTCACAAAATTTCACTTGCCTAGGTCGATTTGTTCTGACGATATCCTGTTTTCAACAGACAGAGAGACACATGGGTCTAATATTGATTTTGTATGGGAGGTATCCGAACTACTTGACCGACATAGCCCATTTTTAGTAACGACTTAACGACAATAAAATAAAGTCCACTTACAAAATTCCACTTGCCTACGTGGATTCTTTTGAACTCTATAGTGTTTTCAACAGACAGAGAGACACATGGGTCTAATATTGATTTTGTATGGGAGGTACCCGAACTACTTGACCGACATAGCCCATTTTGAATACCAACATGACAACGATAAAAAGAAGTCCTTTCACTAAATATCATTCGCTTATGTCAATTCCTTTGCGCGCTATCGTTCAACAAACAGACGGACAGACAGACAGACAGACAGATATACTTTATGAAGTCTCCGGTGACTCCTTCTTTGCGTTACAAATGTAATGACAAAGTTAATATACCTTCCTGTGGAGGGAATAAAAATGGCAGATTGTGCGAAGGACCGCCAAGAGTGACTTACGAAGACAATCCTATTTCGGCTGGATATAACAGAGGTTTCACAACTCTTAATTTGAAAAAATTGCATTTTTTTACAAAACCCTAAATATATCCTCCCTGTACCTACTATTTTAGGCGGCTACGAAGAATGGCAAATCATCCATTGATGACACCCATGGACACCCATTCTTCTTTCATGTACTGTGCAGAATAAAATAAAGACACAAAACCTCGCACAGCATGTGTTTATGAGTACAAATAGTAAGCTGTTACTGCATTTGTAAATGTCTCTGCAATTCCTTAAATAAATAAATCTCCAACAGTCAACAGTTACCTCTGCATATCTTCAACCTCTTCTCGACCACAAATATCAACCGCAACTCTTAGTCACATAATCTGGCATCCAACACCAAGCAGACAGAGTAACGATTACTTAAAACACAAAAATAGATCCAATCAACTTGTAAGAGTCGGTAATGCTGGACGAAATTCCGGTAGCAATGATGCTAACGATGATGACACTACACAGCGCCTTTGGGAAGACAACGGGATCGCCTCCCTGCGGATATGAGAAATCTGTAAAGAAATATTTGCAATCACATCTTTGTCGGATGTTGCGGGGGATGTACTATCCAGTGCACGCATTCAAACAATGGTTACTTGACGTCTCCTGCAGATTGCCTTCTATATCGTAAACCTGAGAACACAACAGCGCCGCACACACAAACAGAACAAAGCCAGATAACCTGTGGAAGATCGTAAAACTCCCATAATACTCTGGTACAGTCGTTTGGCTTTGGGTGACGTACGATACGCGCGCCCTTATCAAGATAAACAAGTTGATGAGATTTTATTTTCAAGGCGGATGAATTCACGTTGTTTACGCCACAAGCTCTATCGTATACAAGGTCAAAACAACAACTCGCCAAATGAGATTTCAATACGCGTTCGCTGCAATGGGGGTGGTTGGAGACAATGAGGCAGGATGTTAGCTCTATACGAGTAACATTGAACAACATCGTGGAGTGAAATGAATCACACTGAGACTGTTGGTAAATTTACTCCAAAAGAAGAACCAAATAAAACGATACCCCTTTATTGCAGTTGGCAATTTTAATGATGCACCAGTTGGCGCGTCATGATGTATCCCGTATCCCCTCTGCACAGATGCGGGGTGGTTGTTAAAATTAGCTTTAATGACTAAAATATTGTTTTGTGCTCGTAAAGAAGGATTTTGTTTAATCTTTTCCGAAAGCCATTAAGGTGGAGATGGCAAAAAGTTGACGTAAAGGTTATAGCATATAGCGCAAAGGGGTTTATCAATTTTATGCGTGAAGTTGTGTGAGAAATTCAGTTGCTACTTAAATTGGAACACAAATAGCAATCGTCATTTGTTGGGAAAAAAGTCATTAGGTGAATTTGGTTGAAGGTGCTGTAGGTTGGCAGTTGTTGTCAGCTTTTTCTTGGCCAAGGAAAAGTTATTTTCATCATAAAATTATATTTTTTTTTATAAAGACTTTTAAAAATTTAAATGATTAACGAGTTTTTCCTTCATTAGGCTAGCTTCTTTAACTGGACAAAACTTAGCCTTGTAGCGAACTTTTAATTTAAAAATTGTGTTCCCTTCAGAAATATTCTAAGGCTGAGGGATGCGCTAGTTTTTGATTTACTTAGCACCAAAGAACTGTACGAACCAACTCGTAAGGTGCAGTCTTTCAAAAGTCTGTGAACGCCGTGAGCTGCCAGCGACGTTCTCTTTCCGTATCTTTCCGTTGCAAGAAGAATAGACACAGATTATTAAGCCTTTTAAAGTTCATAAAACTAAAGTTAGCCCAGTGATATAAATTCTACCGCTATTGTGACCAGACTTGGACACAACATTTTGGAAAGCAAATTAAGTACAGCGTTGCATCTTCCCATTAAAAAAATTAAGCGAATATGTTGGGCCTTACTAATAATCATTTTTAACCTCCACACTAAATATTTTGTAGGTCACAATATGCAATTTTGTGTGGAAAATTTCGACATTGTGAGTTCGACAAATTTAGCCTGGACACTAAAAATGATTATTGGTATCGCCGGGATGTGTTTGAGGCAGTGAAAGTGGTTCTCAGATATTTGCCTTCGCCTATTTATATAGCTGTATCCGTCCAGTTTTGCCCATTCTAAAGACATTTGTTGCTTAAATAAGTTCTATAGTTTTCTTGGGCGAAGACAAATACAACAAAGAAAAGATAGCTCAAATCAGACAATCCGTTCTCGAGTAACAGGCTGTCTTACTTTGTTTTATATATACATAATATATAGATAATTACTGTAATTTTGCTGTGAAACTATTTTGTTTAAATAAATAAATATGATAAAAGCAGATACAAATTCTGGAAATATTTTAGAGCGATTCTCTGTGTAGTCTTCTTTCCAGTATCTATCGAACATAAGCTTGAAGAAGAAGTAACACTGCACCTTATCTTCGCCATCTGATGAGTAACTATGGCTACATCCATATACCCATCACATGTCGCAGCTAAAATTTCTTAAATGCAATCATTTTCCAATAGCCCAACATCAAGCCCAAACAAAAGCGATTAAAATGCATTGCTCACTTTACAGCAAATAACTTCGATCCTTCTACCAAAAAGTTTACATATTAGCGCCCCCGCTGACCAATTTTGATACCGACGGAAACTTGTTGCTAAATAAATGTGTTGGGGTTATCAACCTTTAACTTCTTTTTCCTGCTGAGAAACTCGACGAAAAAGGATAATTTCCCAACCCGCCGGGACATGGATAAAAGGACTTTTGACATTTATTGCTGGCGGAGAATAAGTTCTTTAATTATTTTTATATCGTTACCCGCTCAATTAAGTTTTAATTAAACTTTTCTCAACCACAGCATAGATCTCTTTTAAGAATAAATGTTCGTACCTCGAAATAAATATCCTCGTCCTTTGTAGGTGCTGTTGATTTATTTTGTCCCATAATTATATCCAAATGGCCCAGTGTCAATATTTGGACTTCGTCTCGTTTACTTTGTAACCTTTGAATGTGGTAACTGCGTTAAGGTTACGTTATTTGAATTGTTGTCGCTAGTTAATGAGATACGCACTGCAGCACCATTCAGAAAATCCACCGAGGCAGAACTTCGCTGACTTTGAATGAAGTCAATGGAGCTATTACCAGGCCACTCGCGAATGTGTCAAAGTGTGAGGCGAATAATTTTCCCCAAAGGTGCACTGCGTTTGAGGTGGTCGCTTTGGTAGTTCGTATCAATTGTTTTCAATTGCTTCTGATTGAGAGTGCCCCTATGGGAAAGTAGTGTGTGTATGCGCGGAAACTTGAAATGTGCGCTTCACCTTTTGGGAAATGCTAATTGGAATTGAAATTTTAAACGAATATCTAGATAGACACCTTTATTTCGTATATAAATTTACAAGGGTTTTGTTACCACACATTTCACAATTCAGAGATATGACAAGTTATATCTTTCTGATGAAACATTATTTTCTACAAAAGGATGATTTTAAGATTTAAAAATGAAATATTACTTCTGAATGAAAATACGAAAAAAAACCTTCATTTAAAATAGAGTCGAATATCTAAGTAGATTCAATTTTAAATTATTTTTCACCAGTTTTGTATAACAGTAGAAAGGAATTAATGTTTGTTTTCAATTTAATTTCAACAAAATTGATTTAATTTTTACTAACAAAATATTTTCCAAATAAGCAGGTATGTGTGGCATTTGTCAGGAATTCGAGAGTAATATCCCAGGAACTGTTCAATATTATTACAGAATATTTCTGTTCTTTATTAAGTCAGATGGTTGCCAACGGAAATTATGACCTCTGTCATAATTAACCTACTTAATTAAATACAGGAACGGTTTTATTAATGGGAAAACACTAACTGGGGGAGGGTAGCCAGCTAAACCTTGCGCGAACTTCTGACAAAAAATCTGCGGGTGGTGCGAAAAAAGAACGTCTAGGCATAGATTAGTTGATCCCTTGCAATATAAAATAATCTGATACAAGCCAATACTAAAGTTCTTACAACAACAATTTTTTTTTGGCTCTACTCGTAGGTAGTTTAATTTTCGTTGTAAATGGAATTTTAATTTTAATTAAAAATCTTGGGGAGTTATTCCCAAATGTGCGGCGGATTGCAGATCTCGAGTTTGTGGCTCAAAATATCTTGAAGGTCTGAAAATGCCTATGGGAGAAAGACTTTTCACTTGGCTGTTGCTTTGACAGCAAAAAATGTAAAACATACGAGATGAATTCATTTTTAACTAGAAAAAACATTTACTTGCTGTATTTTTCTAAAATAATGTATTAAGACCTTAATTCCCTTTCAACCAAGATACTATACTCCAATCGTACAACAATACGAAACAGACGTGTGTTTCAAAACCCGACAGCAAGGTGAAATATATCAGCGGTCTCACAGTATTTATGAACTTTAGTTTGAGTGAAATACGAGGAATGAACTTAGTGGTTCGATATTTCTTTAAACATTGTTGTTTCTTGAACTCTGACTCAACCCTCCTTCGGTGATCTGGCAAAGTATTCCAATGTCATCGCCAACGACAAACAAGAAACCGTTTTCCTTCAAGAGGTTGCAACTAAATATCTGTTTATATTTATTTTATGGCTATTTTTACATTTTTTTTTTTGTTTAGATTTCAGTCTGTCGTTTTCTATCGCCCAATGAAAATGAAATTGTCCTTGTAATTGAATACACACCACAGCTGTAAACTCAGAGTTGGATTGTGACGTCGCAGGAAGTGCAATATCATGTTCTTAGACAATAGGGGACATCATCGAATCGAAAACGATACACTTGTTGTTTTAGCTATGGCATACAGCGAGGCTGACCTTACATCTGTCTTGAACAGTTTGACATGATGCAAGTCACGTTTTGCCATCGCTGGCCCCCATGCGGTCCTTTTTGCAGTGCGCTTTTTTATTTTATAGTTGTTTCAATTGCAGCGCATGTTGTTTGTAATGTTTGTACTGCAAATTGCACACACATCGTTGCCTCTCGTGTGTAAATGGAAAAATTGAAACAAACATCGCCACATGGTGGCCAGTGGGCGCATATCCATCATGCGTTTTAAAGTTTACGATTTCCGACAGACGGATATCAAACGCAAATGGCGCGAAACCAGGGAAACTTTCAATGGCATATGAGCTGCTATCCTTTACAGAAATTCAATTAATGCTTTGAAAGTATCAAGGATACACCTATCTTCTTACACACCTGTTGCTGTCGCCTCCTGCATCACATATTAAGTGAGTATTACACTGAAAGGATATTGAAAGCACTAAATACTTGTTACATTAAAAAGGTGATAAAGACGATGACAGTTACAGGCCAACATTAAAAAAGGAGTGGACACTTGTCGACTTTAACGACACACTCCATTGTTATTTTTGCTCCCTGTTGGCGTAGACGAAAATTAGGATTTAAGGACAATTTCCTTTCCCTCGCTAGGGAATATGAGCCAACAAATTTAAACAGCTTAAGCTACAGAATGTGTGTGTGTGTGTTCAATTTATGGGGGTGACTGCGTTGCTATTGGTTTTGGCAAATTCCGTCGAGGAATTTATTTCTTTCTACTTCCGGGTACGTAGCCATGAAGAATGTTTGTCCATTGTAGACAGGAATGCCGGTGGACAGTGAACAAGAAGAAAAATGTTCGCAAAATATTTACTGTATCGTTTAATTTTCGACAAAAGAGTAATTCTCTACTTAATGTTTGATATTGGAGGTGTATCTACGTGCAATGAGTTGAAAGTCGCCTGTAGACTTTTTGTTAGAATTTCATCGCAGAGTTCTGTTTGATTTATTTTTTTATCACGTATTCGAAGATTCGAACATCACTCGCAGTTCTATTTAATCGTTTTTCCATCGAGGTCAATACGTTGGGAAATATAATGGCAATGACGACTTAATCCAATTAACTTATAAAAGAAATGGACTTTAGTGCAAATAATTGTAAGGTGGAACTTGTGCGAGGAGGGGGCTGTCGTCATAATAATAACCTGAAGCCTTTTTTAAAGGACCAAATTAAAAGCGTGAAGTCTTACAAATAGCGTCATACATTTGTCGTTGCTGGCTATCAGAGGCAAGGTATACCAATCCAATTTCAATGAGAATGGCATTTTGTTGGCTGTAACCTACAAGCTAAAATTGCCTCTCTAAAATTGAAATCTGTCCACTGCTGTACCTCACCCGGACTTCACATGACATATATGGAAAGGGGCCTTGGAGACAAAACAAAAGTTTAAATACGATCAAAAATTGATTGTACCACCGTTCAGTTGTGAGATCTCTGTCTATACTTTTCCTCTGCAAGTTATGGCTAAATTGCTACTACTTTCTTTCAGGTCGCAGTGTCAGCTAACTGGGCGTGGGACAATAAAAAAAAAATAAAAATATGGCTAAACTAGTTTTGATTGATGTTAACATTTTCTTCTGTGCCGCTCACAAGGTATTTGCATACCAGAAAAGATAATGGTCCCCAAACTGAACCCCAAGGTAGTCCAATATTAAGAAACTTTACTTCACTTGTGGTGTTGTCAATCTTAACTCTATGTGCGTCTGCGGTTGCTAAGGTAGGACCAAATCTGCAAATAAAATGAATTAATTAATTTCTATAATTAGTCCAGTCGCTAACTTCTTGTTAATCAGGTTGTCAAAAATATCTGTGAGCAAAAAAGTAGCTACTGTACTGATTTAGGTTTCGGAAATTCGAGTTCAACTGTGTAATTTGGGGTCATTTTTCCAGTTGTGCTTTTACTATTGAACGTTTTCAACTGAAAAAAAAGTAAATCCCCGATTGAATCAATTTTCGCTTTTAATTGACAGTAATGCCCAAAACACATGTGCATAATTCACACATGTTTACATGGATATATATATGCACAGGTAAATTCTAAATTTGCTGCAAAATTCAAGCGCACCACAACACAAAAGAAAATAAATTGCAATTCCAAGCATTTGGCATCATTTGCTTTTGACATTTGCTGATCGTGTTTGTTTTTCTTTCGGTTGTAAACCCATCAGCTGCATAGTCAGCAAATGCACATCTATTTTACTTGCAGCACTGCATTCTGCGCTGCGTCCAGAAAGCAGTGCTGCAAGTAAAACAGATGAACTGAAAATTATTTGACATGCCTTGCATCGGCTAATATGGCTACTGTCATTCACCGAATAAGCAGCTGATGTGTTTGCATCCAAAACAAAAACAAACACGATTAGCAAATGTCAAAAGCCGATGATGCCAAATACTTGAAATTGCAATTTTTTTTTCTTCTGTGTTGTGGTACGCCTGAGTTTTGCAGCAAATTTGGAAATAGAGACATGTTGCAGTGCTGCGGTGAGCGCAGAATTTACGTGTGCCTATATCCATATAAACATGTGTATTCTAATCCTGCTGCGCAGTGATTTCTGCACATGTGTTTTGGACATAAAGATTTTCCAGCAAAATAAAACATTTTATTTTAATTTAAAAGAAGATGAGTTAGTATACAAATAATTTGCAATTTTAAACAGAAATGTAAAATAATTGTTTTGTTCAAAAAATGTGCCGCACTGTCTCTTACATTTTTTTTTTTAAATATTTCGAATGGAAGGGAAATGAGTCTTATTAAAGGAATATAAGCTTCGTCAGCAAAAATTATTTTCCAACAAAAGGTACTTCAGAAAAGATGTTGATTTTGAAAATCTAAATATATAGGTAGATTCCCAAATTCCATGGATTTATGTCCACGTTACTCACAAGGGGAATGATGGATTTCCTTGACTTTTTTATATGACATTCGCTGTTAGAAAAAATCGCAAAACACAAACCACATGAACCCTTGGATGGAAAGGGACAAATCCGCAGCAAAATTTCGACCCAAAGATTTTTTTTGTTGAACAATATGCAACATTACAATAAATCCGTTTGGCTGGGACAACGCGTTAAAATTGACTGCCAAGAGCAAAGACGACAATGATCTATAATCGGTACAGTCGTGTTTCATCATTTTTGGCTTAAGTAGTAATTATTTTATTTTGAAGTTGTTTCTCTTGACTTTCATTTTAAGCAACGTTGTTATCCATGACTTGAGTGTTTCTTTTTTCTATAAGTGCACAGTAAATTTCCAGTGGCAAAATGTTGATAAAATGCTCAATTGAATTATAACAATCGTTGAAAATAAGTGGACTCTTAAATTAAGACAAATACGCTTAATCACTTCTCGGGACACGTAGACGTATACGCAACTAAATGTAAACCCCCTTCCCATTAGCAGCAATAACTTCCAACTGAAGTATCTAGCCTTTCAATGTCCATAGCAATTGTCCGTTCAAATGTTATAATCATCAAGATCTCAGTCCCGGGAATGCAACGCAGTCACCATTAAAACCAAATGACAGAGCAATGCACTCACAAACCGAATTCCCCTCATCATGTCTTTGTCAAACTTTTGTCATTACCGATGACGTTTGTTTACTGATAACATGTCAGTCCAGGAAAGCACATTAAATAACATCCCTGACACCCGCTGAAAGCATTTTTCAGGTATTGATAAGAGTCTCGGCTCTACACTCTTTTAACTGTCACCTGTCGACTAGCCGAGTGCCGCCACCACAATGGTGTACAATGTACATTCATAAAGTCGAAGGACAATAAATTTCACGATGCGAACGTTACTACAGCAAAGAGCGCACAAATGGCACAAATGTTGCAGATGATGATTCCAGCCATCATAGTAGGTACAGAGAATTACTTTGTTCATTTACACAGAAATGATGGCACTTGTTGCTGGCTTCCTTGCACTTTGCTAGCTTGACCAGGCTGCCACCTCAACACCCACATGTGTGTCACTCTACCTTCGCGTATATTCTAACTCCTGTCAACGCGTGTTCCACCTGACAGCCGGTGTGCGATATTTTTCCCGTGCTCCTTCATAAATTACAGTGTCGCTGTTTCGCGTTTCATTTCAATATTACTGTGTGTTGGTTTAGGTACGGGTATTGAGATTTACGACCCCCGATGGTTATGTGTCAACGTTGCACAGCGGAAGAATTTGTCACCTTTTTTGTTATTCTTTGGGTTATGGCTTCATAATGGTGTACATGCTGTACTTCGTCCTTGATATTTGATGTTGAGTTCGAATGGTGTCTATGACTAGTAGCGTAAATTGAAAATTGATTTCAGTTACCTGTGGTGGAGTGTACTTTTATACGGTCGTTTTGTTGCTGAAAATTATTGCGAACAAAATTGATATTCGAATAAATCCGCTTATAGTAATATCAGTGGAACTCTATTCACGTTTTGGTGACACTTTTTGATGCCATAGTCTGCATGTTTCAAATAACCAGTGAAAGAATATGATATATTTGTGTAAAAATGGGTAGAGTTTTTTAGGAACCATCTTTTAGAAGTTGACTTTTTAAAATATTGGATTTTTAATTTAAAAACAGACGAATAATAGTAAATTTTCACTAAAAGAGCTATCTTCACACGAATCATGTTCAAGTATTTTCTGCGTAAGGCTAATGCCTTGGACCATTTTTATCTGCGCTAGCATTTAAATGCGCCCCCTGAGTGTACCAAAAAAGCAATAGAACTGACTGATACTTTTTATCGTAGTTGATAACCAAAACACGACAGCTCGTGTAACAATGGCATTGTAATTATATTTCTAACTGCAAAATCAGTACTCTAGTTATTACTCAACCGATTCCTGCGGTAAAGCTTTGCAAATAGATTTTTATATATCGCCTGTAATGGCCGTTCAAACGCGAAACCGCAAATAAAATCAAAGCAAAAACTACTTTCATTTCTTCAACATAAATGACAAATAATGACACGCCAACTTTCCGAGCATCCTTTCCTTTGCGTGTAACTTTCCATTTGCCTGTCTGTAACTGATGATGACAACAAACGGAGAATATTCGTAGAAAAAAGAAACAGTGAATGTGCGTTGCCCAACGTCACCAGCACCGGTATCCTTTGCTTTCTACTTGAGTGTAACAAATGTTTTCATTTGGTTTTCTTTTTCATAACAACAAAGGATGAATTTCTTGAATTATTGTCATAAGATCTATGGCAGGAATGAGAAAATGCTGCTGATAGCGCTGCAGTGGTAAAAGTCAAATTCTAAAAATGTGTGTGCGTGATATCTTATAAGTAGAAGGAGTAGAGCCAAGCTAATAAATCGTAAATACTTTGTCAGCAAAAAAGATTCCCAAAAATGAGAAAAATATCATCCACAACCAGAGAACAATATGTCCACAAGACGTCTGAAGGCAATTAAATAGAAGTAGAATCCTAGAAGCCATTTGAGAGAATATGGTTCGAGTCTGGCTGTCTGTAGTGAAGTGTACTCCGCAACCAAGGAGCCACTAATTTCTGAAATCTATGCAGGGATCTGGTTAAGAAATCCTCAAGCGCTTTTTTTTCCTTGTAGATTCTGCGAAAATTATATTTGTCGAGTTTTAATCCTTTGTGCGGAGAGAACGTTCCATCTACAAGTGCAACAAGTTAGTGTTTTCTGGAAATTTTGGGGGGTATATATTTATCATTCGCCAAGCATGGACCGCAGATGTAGATAAGGAACGTGATGATGCTGCATTCCTTCACCTAATTATAGTCAGAAGTGAAATTCATTTTATTGGACAGAAGGTTCTGAAAGTTGTTGATAAAACAGAATATAGGAAAATCTAATTTAAAGGACCAGAGTCACGATGGATTAGGTGAAGTTATAATGTATTTGTTATGAGAGATGCACGGTCGCAAGCTAATTTAAGTTTGACATTAATAAAATAAGAAAGTTGGAAAATAGTACGTATACGCCGTGTATTACGTGGGTATTCATTTGATTATTTTTTGCTCCAAAGGCGTAAAATAAAACACTTCTCATATTTGAAGCAGTGAAAATGATAAAATTGAATGGTTATATATATGTATACTCTATCAATTCGATTCGATGCAAATAATATATGAGAGGTCATGCACAAAGTACATAGCGCAGACTTATGCTCTGGATATGGTTTCAAACTAACAAAAGGCGATTTTGTAGTTATAGTAGAACTTTCGACAGAAATAACTGACAAGTGTCGCCCAACATTTTGGTGGATCTTTAGCATATCAACGGGGATTTAAGTTCTGTGCTTAGGACGTTGTAGGTTGTATTCGTCCAAAAATGTGTCAAAAATCATTCTCTCGTCAGCCGTATAAAAAGGTTCGTACATTTTTAAATATATATAACCGCCCATTCTGAACTTAAGAATGTTTCCTTAGAAAATAAAATATATACATATTACGTATGCACTATACGCCATTCATTCATTCACTGTTTCATGGCGTTAGGAGAACAAACACACTTTAACTTAACTTGCTCCGTTTTAGCTATGTCCAATAATTGTATTGCATGAATATGTTCTTGTCCATCACAATCTAAGGAAAGGTTGCCTTACTTTTGGTGCTAGTTTCCATTCTTCCTGACAAGGATCTAAGCCTCCCACAAAATTGACTTTGTCCAGAAACTGAAGTCTTGTCTTCATTGCTTTCGGCAATAAACTGCTTTGACATAAAACTATTTGATTGCTGATTCTCTGTTTAAGTCTTAATTTCTAGTTAATACAGATGTTTGGATGGATGTGTAGCTCCTTAATTTCCTGAAAACGTTTTCAGTACCCTTTTTTGTATGCAAAAAAGTTTTGCATTTATTTTTCATATTCATCGATTACTCAAGCCACAGACCACTGCACAAATTCTCATCAAGAAAAGTGTCCTTCGATGTTCGTCTTCTTGATCCGTGCACATGAACTGAGCAGAACTCTAAAACATATTCCCCTTCCACTCAATTCCGTTGGGCGCGTAAGTATTTCTAACTTTTGTGAATAATTCAATCAGATCAGATGGCTGTATCCACCGAAGCGTGTTTTTCCCCCATTAAATGTGTTTTTTTCGGCTTAGTCATCCACATGCCTTTTATTTTCATTTGAAATTAAAAGTCATTTCCAACACTTATACCTTTTCTATTAACCTGCCCTCCTTTCACACCATAAAATGTCAAAGTATTCAATCAAACGCACCCATTAGATTAAGAAACAAAAAGAACAGACAATGCCGTCTTTTACTTTTAAATTAAATTCCTTGTCGAAAGTATCCAGTCTGATAAAAGAAAACATATACACTTCGATACACACGGTAGAATGAGTTATGGGGTTTCAAAATCCTCCTTCACATATATAAAATAAAAATAAAAGCAAGTCCACTTTACATGGGACAACTTTGTAACGAGCTATTGCTTGGCCTCGAAGTGGCATCCTAATTGGTCCGCACTGATGAAACCAAAACAGTAAAAATCTGAAATTCAATTTTATTAAAACAGAGGTTAAAATAGAAATCCGTCAACTTGCCGTAAAATGAGAGTCATATCATAGCGCTCTTCATTGGGAAAAACCCTTTATTCCCTTGGGTACCTAATAAAAACATTATTCACTTGGTTTGATAAATTTCAGTGAAATGGCAGTTGAGAGCAGTCAACGATTAAGCGTGAAACTTGATAAAAATCGTGGTCAATATAAATTCTACAATCTTTCACGGGACTTCCAGCCGATATTGTGTTTACAGCCAATAACACTGGCAAGCGATTAGCATGTACTTGAAAAGGAGCCGAAGAGAAACGCGAATAAAACGTGAAAATATTCGCAGATTAAAATACCATAAATCGTATGTTGCCGCAGATCGTAAACTGTGTGAGTGTTGTGTGAATTTGTTTAGTCCTGCCCACATGCCGCCTGAGTCCTACAAGTGGTTCAAATATTCAAATTGCTTGTTCATGTCTGAGGAATTTATTTGCCTTCGACAGTTGTAGTGTGGTTTTTGTGCATTTTTTTGTTTATTAGTCTGGAAGTCAATAGTGTAGCGGGTATATTGCAAATTCCTACATAAATAGGCCAAGTGTCAATGATTAATAGCGAATGGGTAGGGATATGTGCTGTATTTTTTTTTGTGTACGTGATATGGCCAGGATCTGAAGGAATTTGTCGAAAGAAACATTTTTGGGAAGGCTGCCCGCCCTAAGATTATATACGTTGGTGTCAAATTCAAATGGATGGGATTTCGCCAATAGTCTAGGTTCTAGGAGATCTATAAACCCGATATCATTTCATTTTCCCTCTAGGTACCTTTTCGTCCTCTGCTAAAAACGTCGAGGGAATTCTCCAAATATGTAATTACTAATTAGGTAATTATACTATCGAGTATTTACATCGACTAGTATATAATACTAAAAAACGTACCACAATTATTTTCGTTATTTATGTGTTTTTTATATAAACGAAAAGAGCGACATCTATCGAAAAAATACATAAATGAGCTGCTCGATCGGAAACAGGTTCTAATCTAAGATGATTTATATTTGAATGTCGCCAAAATCCTTTCAATTACCTGTTTTGTATGGGGAATTCATAACTTAATTTTACCAGCCTTATACCCACGATTTTTGGTTTGTGCACATCTATGGCACAGTACCTTTCGAATGATATAAGTTTTATTCTCCTCATTTAATAATAAATACTTAAAAAGTGTACCGAAACTTTTGATGTTCACGTATTAATATAATGATGATATATCGATTGACTGAAAGCAGCCAACGATATAGATTGTGACACACAAAATATTTAGTGTAAAGGTTAGAAATGTTTTTTTCTTACTTTTCAAGGAGTTGTAGTAATCTGCAGCATAGCATTACAAAAACAATTTTATTTGGAGTTTGTCTGTATGAAATAATGTGCACACTGAAGAATACAGTTTTCTTAAGTCGACTAGATTGGTCTGGATGAGATACAACCTGAACGCAAAAACTAGATTGGTCGGGAACGTCACTTTTTCTACGTCAGCCACATATGCGAACGAAAGAATTTTCGATTGCGAGAAGGCGACTTACCGAAGTCTATTGGAAGAACCTGTTAGCACTGAAGGACCTAAATTACTAAAGGAAAATCTGTGACGATTTCATGTAGCCCAGTACCTGCTAGATCGTATATTGTTATGACGAATATAGTTATACACCGACACATTATATTTTGTTCTTTAAATACACTTCTACAAGTGCAACCCTTCTTTCCTTCCAGATAAACCACATTTCCATCCCGTCAAAATGAATAAGCTGTACACATCTGTCATCCTGATTGCAATCAGCCTCACGTACGGCTATTGTGAACCATTCTCTGAGGACTCTGACTCATCAAACAACTTGTCAAACTCACTCTTCGACGCGGACTCTGATGTTTCCAACAACGACCCCAACTATGACAAACGAGTAGAACGATATGCATTTGGCCTGGGCAGACGTGCTTACACATACACAAATGGAGCTTCAGCGAAGCGATTGCCTGTGTACAACTTTGGATTGGGCAAGAGAGCCCAACCCTACTCATTCGGCTTGGGCAAACGACTTGATTTCGAAGATGACCAGTATGTGGATGACTTCGATTCGAACACCTACGATCCCTCTTTATACTACGGTAAGATATCCGGACTAAGAAAAAAAAAACAGCGACTTCATTTAATTTTCTTTGCAGCTGGAATCAAGCGCACCCGACCCTATAGCTTTGGATTGGGCAAACGCGAACCCAGACCCAACGACCGATATTCCTTTGGATTGGGCAAACGGGCAACCAGACCTGACCGATATGCATTTGGACTTGGCAAGCGTGATGTTTCACGACATAACGAACGATACAGTTTTGGATTGGGCAAACGCGAGGTGGCAACACCCAACGGACTTAGCAGACGTTAAGCTGGCCTCATCGACTTTGACTCCCCGAACAATGAAATTTTGTAAATAAGCTTTGACTTGACTCCCCGATATCGATTTCAGTGCCCGTTGTTCCAACGATCTCCTTCACATCCAGCCTATCATCATCCCTCCCGTACGGGATTGTTGGGACTCTGGTGCACACCAATATTTATATAAATACACACCACAGGCAGCAATGGTTTATTTATAAACAAAATAAATTTACATTATATATTTATAAACAAGAAAATAAATTGTAAAAAAAACAACAAAAAAACACCACTACTACTATATATTGCATTGTAATAAAAACTTAAACAAGAAACTCTGTGTGCTTTCATATAAATATTTATCCGTTGTAACTAAACTATATTTAATCGAACAAAACAAAAAGAAATGCAACCACCAAAACTATAAAACTATTGCGTAGGAATTTATGTATAATACAAATAATTTGTCCCAAAAAAAAACGAAACTAACGAATGAGTGACAACAAATATTTATTATTGCATTATAAACAATAAATCAATTATTGTCTTAAAAATAAGAATCTTTATTGCAGATAAATCAAAAACAAACAAATAATTATTGCATTCATTGTAAAGTATAAAAATACAATTTGTGTTTCTTGTTTTCAATTTAATTATATACAAATATATTTATTGGAATTCTTTTTAAGTCTTATGTTATGAATTTATGTTTCATTTTGTATAGTTCGAATAAAATTTTAAGAATTTACTTCATTTATTTTTCGTTATAACCAAAAAGACAAACCAAATTGTGTTCTGAATTTTGGTAGAAACTGTTTGCAGGATCAAAGTGGGGCCTTAGGAACTTTGAGGATTTGAGACAAGAAATTTGAAAATACCGAAAGCAAATCTTTCAAATTATTTTCAGATAGCAAGTAGAAAGAATTTCATATCCATTATGGTGACGTGATTTAGTTCCAAATCTTCTCTTCTCTATATATTATACAACAAAGTGGCAAAAAGTGTATGTTTCCCTCTATCGCCCGTAATTTTTAACCAATTTAATTGATTTTACATTTTTTTAAATGTCGGTAATTACGGTGATCAATTATCAAAAAAATAAAAAAAAATTAAATTTAAAAAAGCAAAAAACACACCACCTAATTTCATCAGTTTCACAACAAAAAGCTCTTCTTTGCTTCAAAATGTTCGAGCTTTCTTCGTTATACTTTTTACTTAAATAAGCGTGTGTTCTGGTTGAGTTTCGGTTCGGCATGTGTTTACATTTTATTTTGTTCATATATAATAGGCGTTTTTCTTTTTTAGTTCAGAGCTGAGCCAAAACAAATGACTTTTGCAAGCCGGTTGGCCATAATGCTTTCGCTTATTTTTTTTTTTATGTTTTATTGATAGTTGTCAAGTATTTTGTTTTTAATTTGTAATTGTTATTGTCGCGGATTTCGTAGAAAATGTGTCCTTTGTTTGGTGTTCTCTACTATCGCTATGCGATCACCTATGGAAATTGGGGTAGTTTGTGTTTTCAATTGGCGTGTTTCAACCCCTTCCAAGCGGCTCATTTGACGCCAAAACTGTGTTCGCCATGGAGGTGGAAATGCGGATGGTCTACCGTAACAAGCTTCTGCAGAAGTCATTTGCAAAAAGTCCCAGCCTTTTAGCCATGTTTCCTACGGTGCAGAGTCCGGTTAAAACCCCGACGAGCATCCGGATCTGACTTCTATGAAGGGAGACTAGGAACTTTAATCTTTTGGTGTCAATCACAGGCCACAGACTTCGGGTTATGACGCAACCGATGGTGTTGCTCCATTGTTCCTTAGCCAGTTGTGCGGTGGTAGCACCTCTCCGTCCGCTAGTTGAGGGTTCATATCAGAGCCGTATCTGGCCAATTCTTCCGCTTTTTCGTTCCCTTCCACCCCAACGTGTCCCGGAACCCAGCAGAGTAGAACTGAGTATAGCCCTGAGCGCCAAGAGGCAATCTGCAACACATTTCGCATTAACAAGGTTAGAGCCGATAGCTTTAAGTGCCGCTTGACTGTCCACACAGATGGTAATTTCCATTGCTGGTAGTCCCATCGATAAGATAGTCTGTGCTGCTTTCTTAACCGCATAGATCTCAGCATGAAAGACACTACAGTGATCAGTTAGTCGAAACGACTGGCTAATAGCAAGTCTCTGAGAATACGCCGGCTCCTGTAGCATTTTCTGTTTTTGAACCATCCGTATAGACGGATATACCCTTAATGATGGTACTGGGTGAGTTCCAGTCCTGTCTTTTGGGTATAGTGATTCTGAAATTTTTCTCGAAGTCATATCTGGGTTTCTCGTAATCGGTGAGTGACATGAGTCCCTTCCGATCAAAGATTTCAAGTATGCTTGAGTGTCCGCAGTAACCAGGCTTCCAAGCGGCTTTGGCTGCCACGTTCTTAGTGAATAGCTCAATGGGTAGTAGGTTCAATAGCGTTTCCAGACCTAGTTGTGGTGTGGATTTAATTGCGCCTGTTATACCCAAACAAGCAATTCTCTGCACCTTGTTCAGGTTCTTAAGATAGGATTTGGTTTTAACCGCCTCCCACCAAACAACTGAACCGTAGGTAAGAATGGGTCTAACAATCGCGGTGTACAGCCAGTGCAAAAAATCTCCGATTAGTCTGATCTTTTAAGTGACATACATCACACAGTTAAAAATTCGAGCAAATTCGAAAGATCTAGACAATATTTTAAAGAGGAGGGAAGAACACATTATCGGACAAAAAAACCATTCATCAAAAGGAAACAGTGAACCTAATTGGAGCCATACATTAAATATGTACAGATCAGAGCCCCCACAGCTGATTTTTCTATTTAATTCTACAAGCACATATTACCCTAGTAGGTGCTCCGAGGAGCTTAAGTATTCCTACAAGAAAGACAGCTAATGAATAATATATAAAACTGCACAGAACAAAATAACAAATTCCAAACATCTGGCTTCTTCCGAGAGTATAATGTCATTGTCCATTGGGCAAAAAGAATCGTCCGGGAGAGTCCGGAATCGAAAAAATCACTTCTGAAACCGTTACATTGGCACAAAAATACTCTTCTGGTTATTCTGAGAAGAGAATTTAGCTTCTCGATTAGAAGTAAGAATCCACTCAAGAAGCACTCACACAAGTGTAATTTATGTAATTTATACAAGTCAGCTGACAGCCGCCGTAGATTATTTGTTGGCATTTCACCAATACTTTCGTGGATTCAATCAGAAGCAGTTTTGTTGTTCCATTGGATCACAGAATGAGTGGCTCCCAGAGTGCAAACAATGGAAAACGACATAACTGTCATGAAGGAGCTTCTCAATTAGCCGTTTGGACTCGGCATAATATTGTAGATCCCTTCCGTTCGTCCCAAAAATTAAAAACTCACACAAAACGAATGGGTGTGAGAAGCTAGGCCTAGTCCCTACGGACCAAGTGCGCCAACTATTTATTTATTTACGACTTTTTAGAGGTCTAAAGTTTACAATAAATTAACGTGAAGAGCTAACGCCTATCTGTAGCAGCCCGGGTAGGTGTTATGAGACGTTCCTGGTTTTGCTTTGTCGAAAAGAGTGGGAAAAGTATAGCTTACGCTCCTTTACGAAGCGTAACGTCGATAACTCTCGATTTTCTGCCACTTATTGGCGAGAGTAGAGGTGAGATGTCGGGCATGATTTAATTAATTATCTTATCTTGAGTCAGAGATGAAGCCTAAGGTTGGGGACATACGTTTACAATCACCAAACCATCGAATCACTCTCTGTCCAAAAAAGAAGCAGCTGTTTGACTTTGAAAATATCCCATATTCTGGTGTCTAGACCATAGACAACAAACACCGAATTTAATACGCAATTTAAGATCGGTATAAGATATATTTGACAGCAAGTCCTCTGCTTCTAATAACCGATTGACCAAGCTCCGTCGAATTTTATAAATACCACGGCATTCCTCCTTAGCTGTACCTTCTCTATGAAGATGCGATCACAAATCTTCGCTTCTGTGCTTACTTATTCGTAGGTTATTCCCAGATTAATCGGCAGAGTGTTCGGCTGAAAGAATAGGTGGATGGATTTGCAAAAGTGGTAAACTAATTGTTTCTATTTCGTTTTGCTGTGCCAATCAAATTATTTCTGACAAATCGATAATGTTACGCTTATTTAAGTGTAGCAACTTCATGCAGTTAAAAGTTATATAAGTGACCCACATCAAACCACAACCCCACTTAAACATCATCATGAGTAAATTACATACGCTTTCGATACTAGTTGCAGTCTGCTTTAGTTGCGCATACTGCAAATCGTTCATTGAAGACTCAGATGCTAACAATGACCTGCCCTACTTTGGAAAGCCTAACTACTACAAACAGGAACATCTAAACTTGGCTTTGGGCAGTAGAGCTCATCCCTACTCTTATGGTATAGTAGCTAATGGGCCGCCCACGGGAGGGTTTATTTTGAACATCCAAGACGAGAATGTAAATTACCCGGACGTCAGTTGGTTGGTGCTGGTTCCTTATCATTACTTTGGTAAGCAGTTTAAGTTGAAATTGTTTTCAAAACTGATTACGAATTTAATTCCTAAATATCTTTTAGCTGGGTTCAATGGCCCGAGATTGAACAAACGTGAGGCGCGGACAGAAAGGCCCAATGAGCCCACAAATCCAACACGTGCGGGATGACTACCTCTCATTATTTGAATTGTGCGTTTGAATAAAAATTATTTAATGCGCTAAGATAATAATAATTTTAATTGAAGTGGAAAGGAAATCCACTCTTCTGAATGCTTTCTCGCTCTCACCCTCACATTCACCGAACTCATCAGCCTCAGGCCACTTCCTTGAAGGTTTCTTAGTAAAAGGGTTTAGGTAAAAGTAGTTCTTTTAAGTCTTTTGTAGGGTAGAGTAGCCTAATTGCGGCCCTCCCCAGTGGCCGGCCACCTCTTAGAAAAGTCGTTGTAATTAAGTGAATTGTTATAGTTTTCTTTCGAAGTTTTTCGTAGTTAAATTGTTTTCTTCAACTTCTCCCTCAATGTGTCAAAATTCTTGTTGCGAGTGCTCAGTCGCTCTCGAGAAATCAACTCATTTTACTTGTGTTCTGTCGGGGAAGATTTTTGTGTGAATTTACTGTCAAATCGTTAGTAAAATTGTTGTCGGAATTAGTGTTTTTTTTTGTTAAAATTTTGTGGGTAATTGTTTTCAAATGTTGTTTTTTAATTTCATTTTTTTTATTTATTTTTAATAATATAAATAATTTGGTTTCTTTACTCTTCTGTTATAAAACATTTAAATAAAATAAAACCTAACAAATATTAAACAATTTAAGCACTATCTTTACTGGGTGGCCGAATATGGGACACGAGGTGGCCGGAAACAGGAAACAGGGGGCCGGAAAAAAAAACACTTTTTTTAATAAAAATCTAAATAAACAATTTTCTGATAGAAATAATTCATTTTTTCTTCATTTTACACACGAAGAATTTAATAAAGAATAATTTATTTTAAGAATTATTCGAAAATATTAATATTTGTTAAGAATTTGTCCACTCATCGTCTTGAACTGAATATAAGGCAGCGAAGAGTCGGCTAGTCTAAAATATGAATGTCACTGAATTCATGAAGTTCCTGATCAGATTGAACTAGATTGTCTTCGCGTGAGAATTGGTCAGCCTGGCTGATCACGTAGTTTCTGAGATCAGGATCGTGTTCTATTTCGCTTATGTCACTTTGACCGTAAAATGCGTATAGGTCAGTTGGACAGACGTAACCTGTTGGTTCTATGCAGAACTCCGGGGAGTTCGCTGGAGTTGATCCGGTGTCGATATGAAAGTTTCTTTGGTATTTGTTTGGAATATGTGCTTGCATTGAAGGTCCTGGTGGACGCTTACCCGCATATTTAAATTGCGGTGGCCTGTTTTGGTAGTTGACCGCCCTTGTCATTATGGTTGAGGTATTCATAGGCTCTGGCTTTGGCTGTGGCTTAGGAGCAGAATAACGGGGGGTGAATTGGGGTTAGGATAAGAATTGTAGTGAGGATAACTGTATTGTGGATGATTCGGATAACGAATATTTTGTTGTGGGTAAGCCTGCGGAGGGTTTTGTTGTGGATAGACTTGCGGTAAATAGCCCACTTGTGGGAACTGTTGTCCATGGTTTCGTGCCAGTGGACGAGGAGCGGTTTGATTGAATCTATGCGTGAAAGAGTTTTTGTTGTTTGCGTAATTTGATCTGAATCCTTGATTCCCGAGTTTCAGACATAGGTTGAGGGCTTGTGGAAGGTCCGTTGGTTCTCGGATACCTAGTAGTTTTGGAAGGTCGCCGTTGAGGCCACGTATAAACGTGTCGAGGGCCTTATCTCTATAATTACGGGTTAGTAGAGAAATTGATTCGTTTCCCACGTCCATACACTGTACTTTATTTAATATGAGGGATAGGTGCGTGTATACCGATTGGTAAAAGTCTTGTACCGAAGAGTTACCTTGTACCAGAGATGTCATCTGGTATTCTAGAGTGTTGAGGTCTCTTTGGTCCGCGTAGTGTAACATCAGACATTTGGAAATAGCTTTCCAATTCAGTGGAGTGTTGTATGATTCCAACAAGGCGTCGGCCTCTCCGTTAATTTTATTTCTTATCGTACTAATTATGCCGTAATACCTGGGGATTCCCTGAAGGGGTTGGTATATCTGGAGGACGCGCTCTACGCTTTTCCTCCAGGAACTGAATTCGCCAGGCTTTCCTGTGAATTCACGAAGGCTTCTCACCACGTCTGGAATTTTATCCAGTTCTGTGAGATCATTACCGTGTCCAGGGTCTATGCGCTGGTCCTAAGCAATGAGGGGATCGATATTGGGGTGAAGTATTGAATTGACCACGCTAGTGATCGTACTAATTAGTTGGGCGGACGGAATGACAGGACGTGCTTGGGCCTGCCGCTGTAAAGGGTCTGGTTCTCCGCTGGTGGGATGTTAAGTACGGGTGGCCGGATAAGATTATTCGGGTTTGCCATTTTTATTTGTTCCGTACTCACAAAAGCAAAAGGAGCTTAATTACTTTCCTAAATTCTATTATTTTAACCTGTCTGATTATTTTCTTAAATACTATTATTTCAAATTTTCCCGTTACTTTCTTAAGTTTTCTTTCTATCGCACTTATTTTGTATATAGATACTTGGGTTTGTCAGTTAAAATTAAAAAAAAATTAATTAAATCCTAATAACTTAGTCTTACATAAAGTACCACATCATCTGCTTGCGGCACACTGGACACTGGAGCGGCTTGGCTTGCGCAACACTGCGACACTGCCTCCTTTTTTCTTTCGGTACTCGGGGGCCGTTTCCAGGGGGTTGCTCCTTCTCAGCTTCTTTTCTCGGGGTAAACTTTGACAATCACTTTACTATAAAATTTTTTTATTTTTGTCACTTTCCGTTATAGGTTCACTTCACTACGCGATCGTGGGTAGGTGAAATGCTGCTCGGGCGCCAATTACGGTTTTTTATGTTTAAACCGCGAAAAAATATTTTGTCAGGAACAGAAGCTCTTTATTCGAACAAAACTCAAACTTATAAATTAACAATCTAAACTTATCACCTATGTCTACCCTCTAATTCCGGGAACAGCAACGGTGCGCCGACAGGTGATTCCTGGAACTAGTATCGGGTTACCGGCGGACGATGACTTCAGAGTGCAGCGTTGCGATTATTAGTGTCGAGTGCACCTTACACGTTTTGCACTAATAATCGGTAGCGTGGGAAATGCGGCGAATGCACTTTATGAGGAGCTAAGCGTATTTGTTGTTAACTTATATAAAATAAAAATAAAAGCAAGTCCACTTTACATGGGACAACTTTGTAACGAGCTATTGCTTGGCCTCGAAGTGGCATCCTAATTGGTCCGCACTGATGAAACCAAAACAGTAAAAATCTGAAATTCAATTTTATTAAAACAGAGGTTAAAATAGAAATCAGTCAACTTGCCGTAAAATGAGAGTCATATCATAGCGCTCTTCATTGGGAAAAACCCTTTATTCCCTTGGGTACCTAATAAAAACATTATTCACTTGGTTTGATAAATTTTAGTGAAATGGCAGTTGAGAGCAGTCAACGATTAAGCGTGAAACTTGATAAAAATCGTGGTCAATATAAATTCTACAATCTTTCACGGGACTTCCAGCCGATATTGTGTTTACAGCCAATAACACTGGCAAGCGATTAGCATATACTTGAAAAGGAGCCGAAGAGAAACGCGAATAAAACGTGAAAATATTCGCAGATTAAAATACCATAAATCGTATGTTGCCGCAGATCGTAAACTGTGTGAGTGTTGTGTGAATTTGTTTAGTCCTGCCCACATGCCGCCTGAGTCCTACAAGTGGTTCAAATATTCAAATTGCTTGTTCATGTCTGAGGAATTTATTTGCCTTCGACAGTTGTAGTGTAGTCAATAGTGTAGAGGTTGAGCTTTTTGCGGGTATATTGCAAATTCCTACATAAATAGGCCAAGTGTCAATGATTAATAGCGAATGGGTAGGGATATGTGCTGTATTTTTTTTTGTGTACGTGATATGGCCAGGATCTGAAGGAATTTGTCGAAAGAAACATTTTTGGGAAGGCTGCCCGCCCTAACATTATATACGTTGGTGTCAAATTCAAATGGATGGGATTTCGCCAATAGTCTAGGTTCTAGGAGATCTATAAACCCGATATCATTTCATTTTCCCTACCTTTTCGTCCTCTGCTAAAAACGTCGAGGGAATTCTCCAAATATGTAATTACTAATTAGGTAATTAATACTATCGAGTATTTCCATCGACTAGTATATAATACTAAAAAACGTACCACAATTATTTTCGTTATTTATGTGTTTTTTATATAAACGAAAAGAGCGACATCTATCGAAAAAATACATAAATGAGCTGCTCGATCGGAAACAGGTTCTAATCTAAGATGATTTATATTTGAATGTCGCCAAAATCCTTTCAATTACCTGTTTTCTATGGGGAATTCATAACTTAATTTTACCAGCCTTATACCCACGATTTTTGGTTTGTGCAAATTATATTTATTCGTCGGAAAAAAATAAAATAGTAGGAAAAAAATATAGGTATTTTTAAACTTTTATTTTTCTCTTAACAAATAAATGACAGAGTAGTTTTTATTTTTGCTAAGACAAACGTTATGTTCGGTTTGTTAGCAACTACTGCTCGTTCCTTCCGTGTTGTAGGTATTTATACCCATCCTAATGGGTCGTTTTCCTTATCTTCAAGGTCTATGGTCATGTTGGTTACTTTGTGTAGCTGCTATTTGTGTAGGGTTGATTATAAAATCTGTTGTGAGTCCTATCTTGTTTGTGTAGGGTTGTTGATATTTTTATTTGGATGTTTGTGGTTTGTGTTGTATATCTGCTGATAAGTTGTTTCTTATCTTTAGCGTTTATTTCCTTTTGCTGTTTTTAGGTACAGTTGAGTGTTTATAACTTGCACATCTATGGCACAGTACCCTTCGAATGATATAAGTTTTATTCTCCTCATTTAATAATAAATACTTAAAAAGTGTACCGAAACTTTTGATGTTCACGTATTAATATAATGATGATATATCGATTGACTGAAAGCAGCCAACGATATACATTGTGACACACAAAATATTTAGTGTAAAGGTAAGAAATGTTTTTTTTCTTACTTTTCAAGGAGTTGTAGTAATCTGCAGCATAGCATTACAAAAAAAATTTTATTTGGAGTTTGTCTGTATGAAATACTGTGCACACTGAAGAATACAGTTTTCTTAAGTCGACTAGATTGGTCTGGATGAGATACAACCTGAACGCAAAAACTAGATTGGTCGGGAACGTCACTTTTTCTACGTCAGCCACATATGCGAACGAAAGAATTTTCGATTGCGAGAAGGCAATTACCGAAGTCTATTGGAAGAACCTGTTAGCACTGAAGGACCTAAATTACTAAAGGAAAATCTGTGACGATTTCATGTAGCCCAGTACCTGCTAGATCGTATATTGTTATGACGAATATAGTTATACACCGACACATTATATTTTGTTCTTTAAATACACTTCTACAAGTGCAACCCTTCTTTCCTTCCAGATAAACCAAATCCCCAACCCGTCAAAATGAAATAACATTTACACGAAAAATAAATGAAGTAAATTCTTAAAATTTTTTTCGAACTATACAAAATGAAACATAAATTCATAACATAAGACTTAAAAAGAATTCCAATAAATATATTTGTATATAATTAAATTGAAAACAAGAAACACAAATTGTATTTTTATACTTTACAATGAATGCATTGTTTGTTTTTGATTTATCTGCAATAAAGATTCTTATTTTTAAGACAATAATTGATTTATTGTTTATAATGCAATAATAAATATTTGTTGTCACTCATTCGTTAGTTTCGTTTTTTTTTGGGACAAATTATTTGTATTATACATAAATTCCTACGCAATAGTTTTATAGTTTTGGTGGTTGCATTTCTTTTTGTTTTGTTCGATTAAATATAGTTTAGTTACAACGGATAAATATTTATATGAAAGCACACAGAGTTTCTTGTTTAAGTTTTTATTACAATGCAATATATAGTAGTAGTGGTGTTTTTTTGTTGTTTTTTTTACAATTTATTTTCTTGTTTATAAATATATAATGTAAATTTATTTTGTTTATAAATAAACCATTGCGTACGGGGGGATGATGATAGGCTGGATGTGAAGGAGATCGTTGGAACAACGGGCACTGAAATCGATATAGGGGAGTCAAGTCAAAGCTTATTTACAAAATTCCATTGTTTAGGGGGTCAAAGTCTATGAGGCCAGCTTAACGTCTGCTAAGTCCGTTGGGTGTTGCCACCTCGCGTTTGCCCAATCCAAAACTGTATCGTTCGTTATGTCGTGAAACATCACGCTTGCCAAGTCCAAATGCATATCGGTCAGGTCTGGTTGCACGTTTGCCCAATCCAAAGGAATACCGGTCGTTGGGTCTGGGTTCGCGTTTGCCCAATCCAAAGCTGTAGGGTCGGGTGCGCTTGATTCCAGCTGCAAAGAAAATTAAATGAAGTCGCTGTTTTTTTTTTCTTAGTCCGGATATCTTACCGTAGTATAAAGAGGGATCGTAGGTGTTCGAATCGAAGTCATCCACATACTGGTCATCTTCGAAATCAAGTCGTTTGCCCAAGCCGAATGAGTAGGGTTGGGCTCGCTTTCCCAATCCAAAGTTGTACACAGGCAATCGCTTCGCTGAAGCTCCATTTGTGTATGTGTAAGCGCGTCTGCCCAGGCCAAATGCATATCGTTCTACTCGTTTGTCATACTTTGGGTCGTTGTTGGAAACATCAGAGTCCGCGTCGAAGAGTGAGTTTGACAAGTTGTTTGATGAGTCAGAGTCCTCAGAGAATGGTTCACAATAGCCGTACGTGAGGCTGATTGCAATCAGTAATTTTTAACCATTTAGTTGATTTTACATTTTTTTAAATGTCGGTAATTACGGTGATCAATTGATAGGCCAAAAAAAAATTAAAAAAAATTATATTAAAAAAGCAAAAAACACACCACCTAATTTCATCAGTTTTGTTGTGAATCGTGCTTTTTGTTTGGCACAAATTATTTGTATTATACATAAATTCCTACGAAATATTCTTATAGTTTTGTGGTTGCATTTCTTGTTTTGTTTGATTAAATATAGTTTAGTTACAACGGATAAATATTTATATGAAAGCACACAGAGTTTCTTGTTTAAGTTTTTATTACAATGCAATATATAGTAGTAGTGGTGTTTTTTCGTTGTTTTTTTACAATTTATTTTCTTGTTTATAAATATATAATGTAAATTTATTTTGTTTATAAATAAACCATTGCTGCCTGTGGCTTGTATGTATATAAATATTGGTGTGCACCAGACTCCCACCCGTACGGGCGTATGATGATAGGCTGGATGTGAAGGAGATCGTTGGAACAACGGGCACTGAAATCGATATAGGGGAGTCAAGTCAAAGCTTGTTTACAAAATTCCATTTTTTAGGGAGTCAAAGTCGAAGCTTAACGTCTGCTAAGTCCGTTGGGTGTTGCCACCTCGCGTTTGCCCAATCCAAAACTGTATCGTCCGTCTGTCGTGAAACATCGCGCTTGCCAAGTCCAAATGCATATCGGTCAGGTCTGGTTGCACGTTTGCCCAATCCAAAGGAATACCGGTCGTTGGGTCTGGGTTCGCGTTTGCCCAATCCAAAGCTATAGGGTCAGGTGCGCTTGATTATTTATTTACGAAAGGCAGCAAAGAATTTAAATTCCAAATCAGCCGAAGAACAGGGGGTTTAGCGGAGATAAATTTAAACGGAGAGTTCCTAAAAGGTATATAACTTTGCCTGCTTTAGGAAATCTAGTGCGCTGTCTAGGGATTCGTTTGGAAAATCCCACTGGTGGTCCAAACAGTTGGAGTCAGTAACGGTGCACCGAAGCATACCGTTGCCAAAAAACACAGCAATCGGGCACTCGACTCCAACAGCCATCTAGGACAACGGTCCAGCCAACAACCTCTTTAGCAAAAAGAGACAAAAATCAATGAATAGGAATAATATTATAAGCCTATAGTATTTTTTTTAACGAATTCCTCGTAAGATTTGGAAGCAAGTCCAAGATATATGAGCTTCGGTTAGCAAGAAATGTCGTTCAAATTCAACGTAAACGTGTGTAATCGAAATAAAATTACGCTCACTTATTAGGCGTTTTTCTTTTTTAGTTCAGAGCACAACCTGAACTGTTATACAAAAAGTTCGTGTTTCTTTTTTATCTCAGATACATCAGAGCTCAGAATTTGTCTCTCTGAAAAAAATCGTCGGCATTTCCTCCGATGTTCTTAACAGAATTCAGAACTTCTTTTGCGAGTCGAATTATTCGCATAAATCGAGTCAGTTGTCGATTATGGTCGGCGAATTAATTCATTTGCCTAGAAATCAAAGGCTACCAAAATAATAAAAACGAAAATGACAGCACCAAAACATCAATTCGATAATTTATTTAACCAAAGAAGCATTCGTGCATGTATTGGACCAAATACAAATTCATATCTATGTGCAAGGGCAATCTTTTCAAATGTGTGGTATAAATTAGGAAAATCCAGTTTACGAGTCGGGAAACCACCTGCACTTTTTGTTTATACAAGCGACGGATAAAAAAGAACCAAGAATGTTGTTTACGTAAGAGAATTGCAATAAATGCTTTAATTTTTTTTTATTTAAATTATTAGAAAAAGTTTTTTTCTTGGCTGGCCAAGCCGGCGGAGTTTCAGCTAGTAGGATATAGGAATAGGTTTCCAATTGCTTTTTTTCAAATATGTAGATAACTAGTCTTTTCGATTAAAAAATTTCCGATCAGTCTGATCTTTTAAGTGACATAGGTTAGGTTAGGTTAGGTTGGGAGGGCAGTTTTGCAGCCGATGCAAATTTCACCCGGAAGCCGTGAAGGCCCATTGTGAGTACCCTCTTTATACATGTAAGGACATGTTGCTAACAAAACCACTTCGATCTGTTTAGGAATAGTTTTATGTCTAATAGAGGTACCCCCGCCAAGTCTTCCAAACTTTCGAAGAACCTTGCTCCCATACAGGATGAGCGGCGTTCCTGTAAAGCTGGGCAGTGGCATAGAAAATGCTCCACCGACTCTATTTCCTCTTCGTCTTTGCAGCTTGTTGTGAGCTAGGGTAGGCCACGGGGGCAACTTCGATGCAGGTGAGGAGGGCGCGGCACGCTTGCGGTTGCTCAGCTCAGCTCGTCGGACGGGGTAGTTCTTGCCCCCTCACCGTACACCACCTGCTCAGCACACATTTTGTTTCGTGCCAAAAAAAAAATATATCAAAATCAAAAAAAGGAAGAAAGATACGTTAATTCGACTGCTGACGGATCAAATTGGACAAGAAATAAGAAGGCAGAAATTGAAAGGAGGGAAAATGAAGCGCTCAAGAACTTCTGCCACCGCTAAGGAGAGGGAACGGGAAAGTTACCGCGAAGCTTACTCTAACTAGTCTAAACTAAATCTACTCTAACCTAAAATTCAAAATAAACCCTACTCTGGGCCTATTGTAACTTAAAACTACCCTACAACTAACACTTCCCTAACCGCACTTCCTTTCCCACAGTCTCTCAAAAGCGATGGTTCGTCACGAACCCGAGACATGCCTGGTGACGTTGGCAAAGGTTGGCCTGCCAACATCTTTTTGCTAAAGATGTTGTTGGCTGGACCGTTGTCCTGGATGGCTGTTGGAGTCGAGAGCCCGATTGCTGTGTTTTTTTGGCGGTATGCTTCCGTGCACCACTACTGACTCCAACTGTTTGGACCACCAGTGGGATTTTCCAAACGAATCCCTGGACAGCGCACTCGATTTCCTGGCCGCACCGTGGGACAGGAATTTAAAGATGCCCACACACTAAAGCAGGCAAAGTTAACACAGATTCACCGAAAACCGATATGTATAACATACCTATTAGGAACTCTACGTTTAAATTTATCTCCGCTAGACCCCCTGTTCTTCGGCTGATTTGGAATTTAAATTCTTTGCTGCCTTTCGTAAATAAATAATCAAGCGCACCTGACCCTATAGCTTTGGATTGGGCAAACGCGAACCCAGACCCAACGACCGGTATTCCTTTGGATTGGGCAAACGTGCAACCAGACCTGACCGATATGCATTTGGACTTGGCAAGCGCGATGTTTCACGACAGACGGACGATACAGTTTTGGATTGGGCAAACGCGAGGTGGCAACACCCAACGGACTTAGCAGACGTTAAGCTTCGACTTTGACTCCCTAAAAAATGGAATTTTGTAAACAAGCTTTGACTTGACTCCCCTATATCGATTTCAGTGCCCGTTGTTCCAACGATCTCCTTCACATCCAGCCTATCATCATACGCCCGTACGGGTGGGAGTCTGGTGCACACCAATATTTATATACATACAAGCCACAGGCAGCAATGGTTTATTTATAAACAAAATAAATTTACATTATATATTTATAAACAAGAAAATAAATTGTAAAAAAAACAACAAAAAAACACCACTACTACTATATATTGCATTGTAATAAAAACTTAAACAAGAAACTCTGTGTGCTATCATATAAATATTTATCCGTTGTAACTAAACTATATTTAATCGAACAAAACAAAAAGAACAAAACAACACAAAACTATAAAAATATTGCGTAGGAATTTATGTATAATACAAATAATTTGTGCAGATTCACCGAAAACCGGTATGTATAACATACCTATTAGGAACTCTCCGTTTAAATTTATCTCCGCTAGACCCCCTGTTCTTCGGCTGATTTGGAATTTAAATTCTTTGCTTCCTTTTCTAAATAAATAATTAGTTAAACTACGTTTTTTGTCATCGTTTTTTTTTTCACGGCACTTATGCACTAATGAGAAATTGTTCGTCTTCCAAAGATAGAATAAAAAAAAAAAAAAACCCAGAACACGACTTAGCTTGTGCGCGCCACTGTACGGATATTTCCTTAATGTCTAAAAGCATATGATCTGTACCCAGCAGAGATGAATGCTTTGCCTATCGCCAAGTTCAATGACATATACGTTCTTTTCTGCAGTGATCTTGAACTTGACCCATATACCTATTTCCCCCTCTTATTATTTTCCTTTTTTTTTTCTTTCACCTTTCCCTATTTATTCATATTTCATATTTATTCTTTCCCTTTCCTTATTTCGTCATTCTTTCGTCTGTAGGTAATATAGTTCATTTCGTCAAATCGAAGACATTCAGTCGTCATGTAGTCCTATTCAAAATAAATACATAGCCTTAACTCATAATTTCTACTTATTATTTACCTTAAGACACCTAACATAACTTATAACCCTACAGAAATTAATAAATGAACAAAATTACATTAACACGCAGTTGACAAAACAAAAAAAATCATTAATGCATCAACACATAATTGTGTGAATGACGTCAATCTTTACGATCGAAAGTTACAAGGGGCATGACAAAAAAAACTTAACGAAAATGCGACAAACTGCACCACAGGGGAAAACGAAGAAGAAGAAGAGGCGAGACCCAAAAATTTATTCAAAACAAATGACTTTTGCAAGCCGGTCGGCCATAATGCTTTCGCTTATCTTTTTTTTATGTTTTATTGATAGTTGTCAAGTACTTTGTTTTATATTTGTAATTGTTATTGTCGCGGATTTCGTAGAATAATGTGTCCTTTGTTTAGTGTTCTCTACTATTGCTATGCGATCACCTATGGAAATTGGGGTAGTTTGTGTTTTCAATTGGCGTGTTTCAACCCCTTCCAAGCGGCTCATTTGACGCCAAAACTGTGTTCGCCATGGAGGTGGAAATGCGGATGGTCTACCGTAACAAGCTTCTGCAGAAGTCATTTGCAAAAAGTCCCAGCCTTTTAGCCATGTTTCCTACGGTGCAGAGTCCGGTTAAAACCCCGACGAGCATCCGGATCTGACTTCTATGAAGGGAGACTAGGAACTTAAATCTTTTGGTGTCAATCACAGGCCACAGACTTCGGGTTATGACGCAACCGATGGTGTTGCTCCATTGTTCCTTAGCCAGTTGTGCGGTGACGCCTTCAATAAAAGTCTTAGCAGTGTTGAAAGGCGGTAGCACCTCTCCGTCCGCTAGTTGAGGGTTCATATCAGAGCCGTATCTAGCCAATTCGTCCGCTTTTTCGTTCCCTTCCACCCCAACGTGTCCCGGAACCCAGCAGAGTAGAACTGAGTATAGCCCTGAGCGCCAAGAGGCAATCTGCAACACATTTCGCATTAACAAGGTTAGAGCCGATAGCTTTAAGTGCCGCTTGACTGTCCACACAGATGGTAATTTCCATTGCTGGTAGTCCCATCGATAAGATAGTCTGTGCTGCTTTCTTAACCGCATAGATCTCAGCATGAAAGACACTACAGTGATCAGTTAGTCGAAACGACTGGCTAATAGCAAGTCTCTGAGAATACGCCGGCTCCTGTAGCATTTTCTGTTTTTGAACCATCCGTATAGACGGATATACCCTTAATGATGGTACTGGGTGAGTTCCAGTCCTGTCTTTTGGGTATAGTGATTCTGAAATTTTTCTCGAAGTCATATCTGGGTTTCTCGTAATCGGTGAGTGACATGAGTCCCTTCCGATCAAAGATTTCAAGTATGCTTGAGTGTCCGCAGTAACCAGGCTTCCAAGCGGCTTTGGCTGCCACGTTCTTAGTGAATAGCTCAATGGGTAGTAGGTTCAATAGCGTTTCCAGACCTAGTTGTGGTGTGGATTTAATTGCGCCTGTTATACCCAAACAAGCAATTCTCTGCACCTTGTTCAGGTTCTTAAGATAGGATTTGGTTTTAACCGCCTCCCACCAAACAACTGAACCGTAGGTAAGAATGGGTCTAACAATCGCGGTGTACAGCCAGTGCAAAAAATCTCCGATTAGTCTGATCTTTTAAGTGACATACATCACACAGTTAAAAATTCGAGCAAATTCGAAAGATCTAGACAATATTTTAAAGAGGAGGGAAGAACACATTATCGGACAAAAAAACCATTCATCAAAAGGAAACAGTGAACCTAATTGGAGCCATACATTAAATATGTACAGATCAGAGCCCCCACAGCTGATTTTTCTATTTAATTCTACAAGCACATATTACCCTAGTAGGTGCTCCGAGGAGCTTAAGTATTCCTACAAGAAAGACAGCTAATGAATAATATATAAAACTGCACAGAACAAAATAACAAATTCCAAACATCTGGCTTCTTCCGAGAGTATAATGTCATTGTCCATTGGGCAAAAAGAATCGTCCGGGAGAGTCCGGAATCGAAAAAATCACTTCTGAAACCGTTACATTGGCACAAAAATACTCTTCTGGTTATTCTGAGAAGAGAATTTAGCTTCTCGATTAGAAGTAAGAATCCACTCAAGAAGCACTCACACAAGTGTAATTTATGTAATTTATACAAGTCAGCTGACAGCCGCCGTAGATTATTTGTTGGCATTTCACCAATACTTTCGTGGATTCAATCAGAAGCAGTTTTGTTGTTCCATTGGATCACAGAATGAGTGGCTCCCAGAGTGCAAACAATGGAAAACGACATAACTGTCATGAAGGAGCTTCTCAATTAGCCGTTTGGACTCGGCATAATATTGTAGATCCCTTCCGTTCGTCCCAAAAATTAAAAACTCACACAAAACGAATGGGTGTGAGAAGCTAGGCCTAGTCCCTACGGACCAAGTGCGCCAACTATTTATTTATTTACGACTTTTTAGAGGTCTAAAGTTTACAATAAATTAACGTGAAGAGCTAACGCCTATCTGTAGCAGCCCGGGTAGGTGTTATGAGACGTTCCTGGTTTTGCTTTGTCGAAAAGAGTGGGAAAAGTATAGCTTACGCTCCTTGACGAAGCGTAACGTCGATAACTCTCGATTTTCTGCCACTTATTGGCGAGAGTAGAGGTGAGATGTCGGGCATGATTTAATTAATTGTCTTATCCTGAGTCAGAGATGAAGCCTAAGGTTGGGGACATACGTTTACAATCACCAAACCATCGAATCACTCTCTGTCCAAAAAAGAAGCAGCTGTTTGACTTTGAAAATATCCCATATTCTGGTGTCTAGACCATAGGCAACAAACACCGAATTTAATACGCAATTTAAGATCGGTATAAGATATATTTGACAGCAAGTCCTCTGCTTCTAATAACCGATTGACCAAGCTCCGTCGAATTTTATAAATACCACGGCATTCCTCCTTAGCTGTACCTTCTCTATGAAGATGCGATCACAAATCTTCGCTTCTGTGCTTACTTATTCGTAGGTTATTCCCAGATTAATCGGCAGAGTGTTCGGCTGAAAGAATAGGTGGATGGATTTGCAAAAGTGGTAAACTAATTGTTTCTATTTCGTTTTGCTGTGCCAATCAAATTATTTCTGACAAATCGATAATGTTACGCTTATTTAAGTGTAGCAACTTCATGCAGTTAAAAGTTATATAAGTGACCCACATCAAACCACAACCCCACTTAAACATCATCATGAGTAAATTGCATACGCTTTCGATACTAATAGTTGCAGTCTGCTTTAGTTGCGCATACTGCAAATCGTTCATTGAAGACTCAGATGCTAACAATGACCTGCCCTACTTTGGAAAGCCTAACTACTAAACAGGAACATCTAAACTTGGCTTTGGGCAGTAGAGCTCATCCCTACTCTTATGGTATAGTAGCTAATGGGCCGCCCACGGGAGGGTTTATTTTGAACATCCAAGACGAGAATGTAAATTACCCGGACGTCAGTTGGTTGGTGCTGGTTCCTTATCATTACTTTGGTAAGCAGTTTAGTTTGAAATTGTTTTCAAAACTGATTACTAATTTAATTTAAATTTCCTAAATATCTTTTAGCTGGGTTCAATGGCCCGAGATTGAACAAACGTGAGGCGCAGACAGAAAGGCCCAATGAGCCCACAAATCCAACACGTGCGGGATGACGAGGACTACCTCTCATTCTTTGAATTGTGCGTTTGAATAAAAATTATTTAATGCGCTAAGATAATAATAATTTTAATTGAAGTGGAAAGGAATGCTTTCTCGCTCTCACCCTCACATTCACCGAACTCATCAGCCTCAGGCCACTTCCTTGAAGGTTTCTTAGTAAAAGGGTTTAGGTAAAAGTATTTCTTTTAAGTCTTTTGTAGGGTAGAGTAGCCTAATTGCGGCCCTCCCCAGTGGCCGGCCACCTCTTAGAAAAGTCGTTGTAATTAAGTGAATTGTTATAGTTTTCTTTCGAAGTTTTTCGTAGTTAAATTGTTTTCTTCAACTTCTCCCTCAATGTGTCAAAATTCTTGTTGCGAGTGCTCAGTCGCTCTCGAGAAATCAACTCATTTGACTTGTGTTCTGTCGGGGAAGATTTTTGTGTGAATTTACTGTCAAATAGTTAGTAAAATTGTTGTCGGAATTAGTGTTTTTTTTTTGTTAAAATTTTGTGGGTAATTGTTTTCAAATGTTGTTTTTTAATTTCATTTTTTTTATTTATTTTTAATAATATAAATAATTTGGTTTCTTTACTCTTCTGTTATAAAACATTTAAATAAAATAAAACCTAACAAATATTAAACAATTTAAGCCCTATCTTTACTGGGTGGCCGAATATGGGACATGAGGTGGCCGGAAACAGGAAACAAGGGGCCGGAAAAAAAACACTTCTTTTACTAAAATATAAATAAACAATTTTCTGATAGAAATAATTAATTTTTTCTCCATTTTACAGACGAAGAATTTAATAAAGAATAATTTATTTTAAGAATTATTCGAAAATATTAATATTTGTTATTACTGTGATATATTTTATGACAAAAAAATCATTAAGGAGCCGGCCACTAGCGACTCTACTCTATATCCCGTGATTATCCACATTCAGAACAATGAATACACAAAGATACTTCGATGTGATGTCTGATTAACTTGTTCAGTCTCGAAAGAGATGAAGTTACACAATTCAGTAATATGTACCTCTGAAGCTGTATTGTTCTCTCGACCCGATTGCACTTAATTCAATCTCGCTTTAGAATTACATTAGTCCTCTCTTTACACTGTAGGTTAGGTACATTAAGAAAACCTATCTCACTTACGCCAGACAAGTCCCAATATTTTTTCTTAGTCTTATTTGATCTACGCCAAGAACTGAACAAAGGAAAAAAAAGAAGAGAAAATTAGAATTTAACAAGCCAAATATATTCTCACCGCTAATTAAAGCTGCTAATAGATTGAATAGATTGCAACATCTTCAACGCGCTATGTACGCTGATTTGGGCTTTTTTACACTCCCCTGAGAAGCGACAGGTATTTATCGAATGTTTTGAAAGCGCAGAAATTGCCTCCTACAGCCGGTAGTTAAATGTACACATGCATTCGCTTCGCTTAGCAAGTTTTAATTGGAACTAAATGTTTATTATTTAATTTCAGTAATTAGCAAATCTAGTAAAGCATTTGAAAATGCACTTAGATGAGAGCGAATATATCATTAGACTTTCGTAAGTTTCACAAATCATCTTAATTCTTAGTGGGTATCAGTCTATAATATTTCATCATCATGAATCTGTATAAACTCGTATCAACCATTTTTGTAACGATTTGTTTCATGTAAGTAAAATTAAAAGCCAAACTAGAGGCAACGATTTTCTGACGACTTAAATTCCCTAAAAAGGACACCAACGATGGCTAATGTATACGAAGTGGAAACTTCTATCCCAAGAAACCCAATATATCGGTATAACTTTGGATTGGGGAAACGCCACGCTATGCCATTGAAAACTAAGGATATAGCAATAGAACGTTATAAAAAGCGATCGTCGGGCAAAGCACGCTTTGAGTATCAACACTAAAACCTGCCGATCCGAAAGCATCTCCCATTCAACAGCCAGGACGAATTGTATTAGTTGGTCAAAAATGATAAAAATGAATTCGAAAATACATTTTACATTTATAGTTAATGAGAACCATTCCGGAAGCTAAGAAGTTATCAGACATAGATAAGACCGATCGATGGGAATGTAACTTGATTAAGCGCACTTTGCCAACTGTCTGCTATCAAAACCGTCTAGGTTAGGGTCGATATTCCCGTAGAATAGCTCGGATGAGTCTATTCTCAAAAGAGAACTGGTAGAATCGATGAAAATTTGCACTTTCTGAGTAATCTGGGGTCGAATCGCCACGAGCTAAACGGTCACGGAATTAAGTTTATTTTAAATGATGATAAAAACAAATTCCGTCACGTAAATCTCGTTCACGGAAGACACGATTCGACCCCTCATCGGAATAAGATCAAATAAATGCGCTCACTTTTGAAGAAGCGATTCCATTCGCACTACCGTCAAGGTATCCAATCCAATCAACCGACCGATCAACATAGTTGTCCTTCAATTGATGGTCGCCCCTAAACTGACAAACAACTTTATAGAAAGAAACCTTTATTTTCTTCTTGTATAATATTACACATGTTTCTTAGAGGTTAACAACAAAATAATGTTCGCACAAGCTGCCGCTAAGGGACCCACAAAACGAAAAGACAATTAATGCAAAATCAAAATAACTACAAAACTAACAATAATGGATATCAATGTTCAAGTTCAACAGGATAGTATCGAATGCATAAACAGATGAAATGAACGTGTATGGCTTGCTGCGGATAACACCGTAGTCTGGCTCGAGACTGGGCAGTGCTCGGCTCGAAAACACAATCCCTTGCTGCTGATGGCCGCGTGAAAAAGCCGTTGAAACCGCCGGCTTTCGGAAATTTTTCCTCATCTTCTCCTTGCGGGCAACGAGTTTCCTTGTCTCGCGTACTACGTAGATGGCTTCCGGGGTTGTCATGAACTCTCGGATTTTCTGTAAGAACAAAAAAAAACTCGTTATCCCGAAATGACTTGTTTGGTCATTTGTACCTGTCGCTTTTCAGGGGAGTGTGAAAAGACCCAAATCAGCGTACAGAGGGTGTTGAAGATGTTGCAATCTTTGTCACACCATCGCAGTAGCATTTGTGCGATGGTGACCAGCCCACCCTCTTGGAATGTCTTGGCGGTTGTGCTGTTGTAGCGCGCCAAATTCAGAATGATACAGCTGCAATATTCGATAAGTTGCTTATCGACTTCCGAGCGTATCGCCTGAGCCATTATGCCGTAGCAGAAGGTTGAAATGAATTCGCACTGACCCATTAGTAGATGGGGGACTGTGCGAGACATTCGCTCTGCGAAAAGGGAATGCAAATGTTCAAACTACTTAACCAATTCAATTTGAAAGTCTTACCCAAGCGCTGAAGAACGTTCAGCGAATCTGTGGCTCTGCATCTGCCTCGTAGAATTCGAACAGAGTCCTGAACCTTCCACCGAATTGTACTTTGAACATCGGTTTTGTTGCGCAGCTTCTTGATATTTCCACGAATTTTGAGAATGGGTATGCTCTGCCAACGCTTGCGCACACGGTAGCCACGCCAGTAGCGTTGAATCACTCTGGCGGCCTTCTTCTGTGCAAGCAGCAGCTTCATTTCGGGTGTCATCTGTTCTTGGTAACGTTTCCGAGCCAAAAATCCGCGTGCAAATGATTGCAGACCTAGGGTTACCTTCTTGATCTGAGCGAATCTCTCCTGCGCCAGAGCCGTGTGTATGCGACCACGGAACTTCTGCTGAATAAAGATTGCACTAGTTTTGAGTTGCATGAACCTCTGCCGTTCGGCTTTCATTTGTATGTTAGCGCGGAATTGCCGCTGAATGCATACTATCAGTGACCTGATCAATAAATACTGACTGCGCACGTTCAACATTTCAAGGCGGCAGCGGTAGAACCTCTGCAGTACAGTTGCACTGTGTTTCTGTTTTAGATATACGTTTCTGTATCTACGCATAACTAGGGTTGCTTGCCATTTCCTTTGAATTACAACCGCAGAATACCGCAAATGTAGGTATTTAGCACGTTGTTTTCGCGCAAGCATTGTTTCCCTCCAGCGACGTTGAATAGTTATGGCACTGCTTCTCATTTCGAGGTACACACTTCTCTGCTTTCGCATGTCCAAAATTGATCTATACCACCGCTGAATGCTGACAATCGAATGAATTTGCTGTACAAACGCCTTTCTTTGCACTTTCATTTGCATGTACGACCTGAACCTTTGCTGAATTCGTACAATCATTTCCCTACGACCGGCATAATTGCTGCGAACGTGTTTCATCAGACAATTGGCACGGAATCGACGCTGAATACAAACTACCGCCGCCTTTTGCCTTTCAAACTCTCGTCTGACCATTCTGCCCGCCAGCTTCGCTCTGAAACGACGCTGCAGACCAATTATTACCTTACGACTCTGTTCGTAGTTTGCAGCCGCTGCCTTCATCTGCTGTTGGGCTCTCCATCGCTGCTGAATGCGCACAGTGCTTTGTCGGAGCCGCAGGAACTGCAATCGCGTGTTTTTCATTGCCTGACGAGCTCGGAAGCGGCGCTGAATAATAACGGCAGCTCCTTTTTTGCTTAGGAAATCACAGCGGACCTTTCTCATCAGCAAGTACCCCCGTAAACGCTGCTGAATGCAAACAACGGCCAACCTCTTCCCCATGAATCTTGCCCGATCCAAACGCATCGCCAAATACGCCCTGAATCTGAGCTGTATTACCAACACCGCCTGTTTCAATCGAACGAAACGTGCCCGCTCGATCTTCATTTGCTGATTGGCCCTGAAGAAGCGCTGTATCTTCACGACACATGCTCGTTTAACTACGAATTCACTTCGCTCAGATCGCATCTGCAGCAGAGCGCGATAGCGCTGTTGGACAACAATTGCGTAATAGCTCAAGCGAACGTAGTCAGCACACACTTTGCGTGCCAAAAGTGTGGCTCGCAGTTTTTGTTGAATTGTGCGAATTGCGTTTATAGATTTCCGGAATTCAGCTTGATCGATTTTCATTTGGAGGCGTCCTCTGTAGAACCTTTGAATGCGAACAGCCATGATCTTCATATTCTCGTATTCGGCGCGTTGTTTTCGCATTGCTCGATTTGCACGGTACCGCTGTTGGCACTGGATGACTGCTGATCTTTGCTTCTGATAGGTGGAACGCATCTTCTGCATCAGTACATTCGCCCTAAAGCGCCGCTGAATTAGGATTGCGCTGCTGCGCGCTTTCAAAAACAGAGCCCTCTGAATAGAGCACGACTTGTTGGCTCTATATCGATTTTGAAGCATTACAACAGTAGATCGCAACTCCAGGTATTCCTCCCTTTCTTTTTGCATCAACTTATAGCGACGATAGCTGCGCTGAATATGAACTGCACACCGCCTCTTTTGGAGATACACTTCACGGACAACTCTCATCTGGCGATAGCTCCTCCAGATTCGCTGGATCTGGCGAACTGCCTCCCGCTTTACAATGAACTGCTTCCGCACCGAAATCATCTTGTAGAAAGATTGAATCTTCGATGCACTCGTATATTCCAACTTCGAGTTCCTGACGGTGACGACGACTTCGGCTACCACTTTACGGAATTTCCTTCGCAGCGTCATCGACCTTAGATATCGCTGAATAACAGTTGCCTTATGGTTGCGCAACTCAGCTTCTGCCTTGATATCTCTAATAACTGGCACCAACTGTGCGAGCTTTCTGGCAAACCTCACACGCCTTATCCACCGCTGAATGAATACAACTCTACTACGGAAGTCCACAAACCATTGTCTGCCCAAAGCGCCGTACTTGTACGCACGATACCAACGCTGAATATACAACACACTGCGTATTGTGTTACAAAAGTGCTTCTGAGCCAAATAGCGACGAATGTGCTTCTGAAGGCAAATGGCGGCATTTGTGCGCTCCCAGCGGAACACCTCAATGTACTTCCGAGACATTAATCCACGGAATGCACTCTGAATCGCGGTAGCTGCCGCATTGCGCCGCTTTTCGATCTTTACTCGAATCCTACGACGAATACACACAAACAACCACAACTTCTTCCACCAATGCTGAATCACTGTCGCAGCTGCATGGAACTTTGGCGAGCGGAACTTATAGATGATCTGCCACAGCAGAGAGAGCGTCTTCTCGCGGTGACCGTCCACGATATCAGCGGCGGTGATTTCGCCCTTTAACTGGAAATTTGCGTCTGCCAATGCTCGCAAACTCAAGTTCACATTGTAGATCCTTTGAAGGCGGGATATGGCGGGTACACGCAACTGTTTACTTAGGTCGTCGCGCAGCAGAATTATTTCCATAACGCGAGTCAACCGTATCCCGTCCCGTAGATCCACGGCTAGATTGTTGAATGCGTAGTTGAACTCATCGAGGAAGTTTTGCTTATGCGTTAGCACATAGCCCAGACGCTTCAAGTCGCGTGTGATGTCGCCAATGTTCGCCAATAGTTCGCTGGAGAATTTTAGTAAAATTTCTCGCGCCTCCTTGTACGGCGACTTTTTCACAAACAAACACGGATTGTGTTTGATAATGCGCTTCGACTTTGCCTTGTCCAAGAAGAGCAGTAGGAAGAGCACCTTTTGCAGGGTGAACTTCTTTATGTGGTCCGCATACTCGTCCGAAAGTGTGTACGCCTTTGAGTACTTCTGCTCGAGGAACTTGTCTTTGAACAAACGATTAACGATGAAAGTACTCAATCCGACGACGTCAGAACACGAGTGCAGATGGATCTTCTCTGCATAGACGACTTCAAGGCCCAATCGCAGCCACAGCGGATTGAAGCAGAGCAGGAGCTCCAGGATATAGCGCTGCATGACAACATCGAGGTGGAGATTCCTATCGCTTCTGATGCGAATAGCATTCTTGTGCACGTACACGGCGACCTTCGAACATGGAATCTGCATCTCCTTGCTCATGAAAAAACGTACAGCTTCCTGGCGCAGGCTTTCCAAGCGAAACTTGGTCAGATAATTCATTGATTGTTCTTCCTTCGTCGGCGCCAGAATTAGATCCTTGTTGCGCACCTCATTGAACAGCCGACCGACGTCAATTTTCTGATTGCAATCGGCATCCAGGTCAGCTGGAATGGAGACCAACGCATTCAGCCACTTCCTGAACGCAACCAGATGCTTGTCTACTGCCCGCTCATCCAAATACATCGTAGACGCCAAGAAGGGATCTCTCGTCGTAGACGCAGCAAACGGATCGGGATTGATAAACGACTGCATGTACAACTCAGAGTCGTAGAGTTTTACGATCGGTTCCTCTTTGATCTTCCGCGGTGTCATAGGTTTCTTCACTAGCGAGAGGGTTCTCGCAATTTTTGGTTTCCTTTGCTGCGGCTGAGGCCATTGACCCCCGTTAGGCATACGCGTGAAAGATTCCGATTCAATTTTCGCCCTCTTAGGTGGGGACACACTAACCAGCTCTGACTTTGGAACCTCTAACGTGGACGTGTCACTGCCAGGCGAATCCAGCAGCGACATGTCCCTATACCGCTTATAGCCACCCGGCTTCCCAGGACTCTTGACCGACTTTGTGGGAGTGTGTTTCCGGTTGTTTACAGTGTACACACTCACTGGACTGTTTTTGCGTGACTTCTTCCCGACCTCGTTCAAATTAAATCGACTCGACTGCGCCAAAATTTCGTTGTGGTTAAAGGGCAGATCTGCGGCTGATGTACAACTGGCCACACTGCTGTTGGAAGCATCGGAATCATCCAAACAGATGACTTTAGGCCTCAATGGTTTCAGCTTTTCAGCAGTGGACGTGTTCTTCGAAGCGTGGTAGTAACGATTCTGCTCGATGGAACGAATGTTCTCCATTTCGTTGAGATTTGGCATTGATCCCTGAATGGGCATCTTGGACGATGGCGACTTTAGCGAGAGATCTTTCATAGACTCCGAGTACTTTCGCAGCGGAGTGCCGACTAGCTTAATGTCGCGCTTAAGTTGCTCGTCAATCTTTGAGACTTCGTAGGTTTTTTGCAAAATATTCGACGGGCTGTGACCATCTTCCTCCTCGATCATGGAGAGAGGACGCGACAGCGCTGGAGCGATGGTGGACGTTTTGTTGAGGATGATCTTATCACACGCACTTTCGAAGCTCTCCTGCGACTCACTGAGCGAATCCGACTTGTCCAGCAGCTTCAGGTCGAACGTCTTGTTGTTGATCATTCGAGACTGGAAGGGTGTCAGGCCTCCACCATCGATCTCGGATTTTTCCTTCATCCTTTGAAGGTTTGCACTTGCATCCGCTCTCAGATGCATCGGACTCATTTCATCTTCCGATGACTCCACGGCCACTTGGAGGCGTCGTGGGCGCATTTGCCGTATTAAATTCTCTTCTTCGACGATGCTGGTTGCCGTATTGTGATTGATTGGGGTGGGCAACGAGGAGAGGTACTCCATTTCGCTGGCTGTACCTTTTGAATATGATGCTGTAACTGTAGTTGTTTCTGTTGTCGCAGTTAGAGGTGTGAATTGCATTTTGTCAATCATATCCAAGACACTGCCGGGAGTCTGGGGGCTCACATTCTCCTTGAACAAGTGCGATGTCACTTGAGGGCGGCCAAAATTCTGAGACGGCACAGGCACAGACAGCAGTATTTGTGGTATGTTCCTTTCGAGCAGCGGAGACACCTTGCTTCTCTGTGCTGGTTGGTTCTTCTTTGCTACCGGGGACATGCGCTCAGTCTTTTGGGCCTTGCATTTGGGCGATTGTCGATGGCGACGGTGATGTGAAGGCGCGTTTGACTTGGGGCCGGTTGGTGATTTGAGGCGCAGGGTCTTCACATTATTACTTACCGAGGAGATTGTCGGGAAGCGTTTCACGTTCTAGAGCAGAAAAATGTGTAGTTAAAGGTAAACATTGAGCGGTTGTAAGAAGTAGTCTCACCTTGGTAACAGGTTTATTGCTGATCGACTTGAGTATGACCATGACATCTTTGCGGAAATTACGGTTATCGGTTAGTTGGAGCGTCTCCTTGCATGCGACTTCCATTGACGGACTCCAGATCATTTCCATTTCGACTTCTTTGTCAGCAGGCACCATATTTGTCGTCCAGTCAATGGTAACATTATGCTCAGCACGTATGGGTTTTGTTACACGTACCTGATATGAAGATTTCGAATGCGTAAGGCACTGTTACTTCGCAAGACTACAAATACATTCTGGAAGGCAGGCAGAAGGCCGAAACGAACTACCTATATTCATTCAGATAAGTTTCACTTTAGTTGCGCAAGGCTGCAATTTTTCGTTTTGTGTCTACTATCTTACGACAGTTTAGGCTTTACCCAGTTTACTCACACTCTATGTGTAAATACTGAGCTGTGTCGTTTCTAGAATCATAGTCCAATAAAAACCCCTCTGATTCTTAAAACGACAGCCCTGATCTATAATTGCTTTTCAGGTGTCAAAAACAAGAAATTTAAATATCTTCTGTTTCGCGAATTCAGTTAGGAAGCGTCGTTATCCCCCAAAAAAATAGTCCACTTCTTTGTTGCATAAAATTAGCGAGAAGCAAAAAATAGCAATAATGCACTCATGCTTGTATAACAAACCAGATTTCAACACAATGCAAGCCATCGGCGGTTACCCTCCTTCGTTTGCGACATTCCTCTGCTAGTGAAATGGGATCAGAGAGAAACAACCCTTGTGTTCATTTGCACGCACATATGACAGCAAAACAACGAGGACAAATTTCTTACACGACACCCTACAGCAAGACACTTTATCGTCATCGACCGCAAAGGAATCAAATTGAAAGACGTGCAATCGAATTCAGGTACCGGAATACATTCATTCCCTGGGCTAAAACATATCGCAGTTCAATCAGTTATTACTTTTCCATTTCCACTCGCGTGCACTAAAACTGCCACTAGACATTAAATTCCATGTAACCTAATAACAGCTCACAGCTGTGTCTTCGGAAATGTTCTCCATGCAAAGCAATTTAGAACAAACATTCCGAAGTCGTCTCTGATCGACCAAACTTTGCAATAATGTCTCCAAGGTCACGCAGATTATGTTTGTGTAAGATTTTTAAATGAGATTTCATTTTTTAATTACCTCAATTGGATCCTCAGAGGGATTGTATATCTTTAAAATGCGTTTTGCAGTCTTTGTGACTGGAACATCCTCAAATGTTACTATAGCTTTCGATGAGAATGGTGCCATAACGACGCTCGTCGGTTCTCTGCCTTCTAGGCGCTTTTTGTTCTTCGGCCGGGATGGTGTTAGATTAACCTGAATCGAAGAAATGTTTGCTGTTCAATATTTTTGCACAATATTTATAAGCAAGATTTACCTCAAAAGCGCTCATGTTTGCATAAAATTCTCTTTTTATTAACGAATGAAAAACAAATGAACAATTGAACAGAAACACACAAAGTTGTAGAAAAACGATTCACAGAACTAGTTTAATTGAACTCAGGACATTTGTTGGGAATATTTAGTTTGTGGTAAAACAAGAAAACATAAAAAAACGCAAGCAAGAAATAAACAAATTCACATGTATAAAGCAGAAAATCCTTTTTACGAAGGTCTTTCCAATAAGTGCGGATGTTTAACTGTGAAAAGCAAGGAAAACTGTTGAAAGAAAAGCGTTAACAATTTCAACCGTTTGTTTTTGATTTATGTTCGAAAATATTTGCACCCTTCCATGACAGTTGTATTGTCATTCGGAGGCAAATGAGAGTGGTGCCAATTCCTATTAAGTGCGTTCAGTGCTTTACTTCTGTTTTTTGAATCACCATTTTTAAAAGAACTTTTACTATTTGTGTTACTTTTTGCAGAGTTTTCATAGGCATGTTTTTTTGAGCTCCGATCTCAGCAAAGCAAGGATTTTCAGCACGCAATTACAACAACTACTGTAATTCCTCGAAGTAGAGCGTAGTTGTTATAATTGCGCGCTGAAAATCCTATTTAACTTTGCTTTGCTGAGTTTGATCGGTTTCATTTAGAAGTAAGGAAGAGTCCATCACAAGCCACCTGACATCACCATTATCATGAATAGCAAGAGTCAATAAAATCAGCTGTCCACAAGCAAAAGTTTGGGATTATATCATGAAAGCACGATAACAAAAAGAATGGTTTCTTAAAATATGAAAAAAAATAAGTCCACTGTTTCGCTTAAGCCCGCATGACACTACAGTCTTTTTTTACATTTTTTTTGCTTTTAAAATGAAACTAGAGCAGTGCGAAAAATTAGAACGAAAATTTCCGGTAGGAGTGAGTACGTACACTCAAACTTTATTAATGTACCTGCTGGCAGCTTTTTTGTTTTGACATTTCTAGATTATTTGATTACAAATTCGTTAGTAAATTTGTGGTTGCTTTGGTAACAATTGCTAACCCTTTCGTAATACACTTTCAGTCTCTTTTACACACTGCTGACTTTTCAACATAAATATGAGGAAAAAATGTAGTGTCATGCGGGCTTTACTCATACCTATACGTCATATGGCTTCTCTCGTGAAACAGAACGCGACTTGATGGACATTAGAACTTCGACGAATACATTGAAGAACCTAAACTAAATGCGTAGTTATAATTACTATTGCGAAAGCTGTGTCATCAACACATCTATCACAAAAGCGTCAACAACTATCCAATGTGTTTCTAAGAACTTTCACGTAAAATACCTACCTAAATTTTGGCTCTCATTGCGTGAAGAAGGACTAACTTAATTTAGTGTAACTTTGAAAATCCTTTATTAAGCCAGGTTGTTTTTATTTTTACTGGATTTGAATCTCGCATGAAAACCGCAAATATGCAAAGCAAGATAATATTGTGAGTCAGGATTTTGCAATCTTATTTCCTGAGTAAGTAGCCAAATAATGAGTGAATTTAGTATTTTAGAAAGAAACTTCGAAATTATACAACAGGGTGTTGCAGGTGTAGCAGTAAAATCAAACTTCATTGAATATTAACTAAGGGTTGCGGTATATAATGAATCGGTTGAGTCACCCACATTGTGTCGGTTTTTGTCTGGGATATCTGGTATGCAGTCTTACTTCTGCTTTCGAATATAGATGGCCTGTGAAAGTTGCCGTTACCGTTTCAAATTTTTAATCGACCATATATTTAAATCTCCAACAAACAAAAAAACACGCTTTGTCGCCGTTTTGTTCAGTTAATTGTATTTTATTTGCGTGTGAAACTTTGGGATTGTTTGGCCTGGACTTTATTTTCTATCGGAAAGCTAAACCTATTACATTTTAACAACGGCCCAAAATGTTTGCAGATTGTCCGTAGATCTGTTGTTTCATAACCTGTTCTGGTAAAAACAAATAGTTGTAAGCGCATTTCCACTCCTTTTACATTACTTTCTAATTCCGCGTTTAAATTTAGACAAATATACAAGTATTTACAGCTTATGACGTACAAGTCAAACATGAGCACTTCAGACATGTTTCCCCGCTCCCGGTGCCCGATATTTCTCATCGTAATCATTATACGAACTCCCATCTGCAGCATAGTACACACTCTTCATGTACCCTGGGAATGGTGTTACTGAATCTGCATCGCCAGACTCCTCATCAGGTGGTTCCACTGAAATGAACGACGCTGCGAATCCCTTCAGCGAAGTACTTTCGTCCGACTGAAATCGAATCAAAATAGTATCCGAGTAGGAAATCACTGGAGGTGGTTTCTGAAAATGAAAGGCGAAAATAATTACCCTCATGCTGCACACGGAGTGTTTTCTCCGCGAAACTCACCCTATTCCCACAGAATCGGCCGTGGTTTGTGTTCCTCATGTAATTGAGTTCCTCGGAGATTTCCACGGAATCGTAGTCGCATCTGTCCGAGTATTCCACTTCGAAGTGAAGAAACGTGATCTTGACACTGCTCTCGGGGTCAGCTTGGATACGCCAATTACAGTACAAATTCCTCTTATACGGACGGTTTCCGAATCTTGGATGTGAGTAGAAAACCTGAGAACTGTTCGTTGCACGCAAGTATCCTCCACATTCTGCAAAAAAAAAAAATAAAAATAATAACGAAAATGTTACATAATTGCCAGGCTAGAAGCGGTAAAAGTGTTTGCATAACGTCTATATTCGAAGTCGCAAAGCAAACAACCTCGACCTCAACCTTTCATCTCCTGCTAAGAAGGTTCTGCCTGTGTCATAGCGCACAAGGATAAGTTTCAATATATCTTTCGTTTTTATATGATTTACGCAAAATAAACAACATGAAGTGCATCATGCATCGCCTGAAAGTTGAATGAAAAAAGGAATCTACATGCCGTTGTGTGGTTTATATGGCTGAACCCCCTAAATGTTTTCTTTCCCGTTGAAGAGTTGACTTGAAGCACCACACTCTTGAAGTTGATGGTTACATAAAAGGTGAGAGCAAAGGGGGATAAAGCAAGTATCCTTTTTGTGCGTTGACGCGCGTTTGCGATTTAATGTCATGGTGTATGGATTCGCCTTTGACAGTCAGTAGCACGAAACGGAGAGCTGCCATTTGAGTGTGACTGCTCAAATTAAGATAATGCATTAAAATCAATTGCCGTAAGACAAGCCCTGACGTTTAGTTCAAAGTTGTTCATAATCTTGTAAATTTTAGGCAAATTTACTGTACAGTATTCCATTTGTTTGTAGTTTATAATAAGCACACCCAACATGGAACGGAGTGACAGTGACGGTCCTTACTTTGCAACGATGGTCAATTCTCATCAAGGAATTTAATTATTCCTCCGCATTGACAACTGCGTATCACCATAAATATTCATGCCAAAATCAACTAAGGGTCACAAGTAGGAGTATTGCTATATAGCAATTCGAAAATATGTCAAAATATGCGTTACGCTTTTTAGCGGCACGGCCGTCAACAAAACAGATTTGGAAGTGCCCAGTTAACTGTCAAAAACTTATCCTACATGCACATATTTGCGATAAGAGTTTAGTTAACTTTTATTTTCAATACATAGATACTTAAAAAAATGTCAAAAAATTAGGATGACTTTAGATTTATTTTGAAAATCTACTTTACCCCTCCGCATATTACATCAACTGAAAAACTGTCCACAATATCGTCATATCCAATAAAAACTTAGACAAATTGTGTTAGCCAGGAATAGCTATGCGTAAACAAAACAATTTCGTTCTATAGTTAATATTGTTTCTGTTTGTGTTACTCGCCAAGCTTCACAAAAATGTAAAAATGTGGTTTTCGAATGGGCTTCTTCAGATTCGCTCTCAGATATTAGATTTTATGTGTCTAATCGAACATTAAAACATCACTTGCTCTTTTCTTTGTTGATATTCGTGAGATTGAATATATGTAGCCTTCGACACTTTTTTACACGTTTTTCATTCACTGGTTACATTTTATGTTAAAACGTTCGAAGTTTGCGCCCAAATTTCTTAACTTTTGTACAAAAATAGATCCAACCGATGTAATCCGTTTCTTTGCAGTTAAAAAATGTCACGAAAACGTAAATAAACTCCACTAGGTGTCAAACTCAAACGTACTTTTGTATTGGTAAATCTAACGCAAATCTGAGAAAAAATCCAGATTCGCAAAAGGGCTCTGAAATCTGAAAAAGATTGCTTTTTTGGTAATAAACGAATATAAAATGTGCTCTGAGAGCAGAAAAAGTGGTCTGAGAGCGCCCAATCGAATACCACATAAGATATATAGAAAAAAATGGCTGCCGAGACAAAAAATGACCATTGACAACCCTCTTTCAAATTGTGTTTCATTTGCACTTGCAGTTCGTTGTATTGCTTTGTAGTCTGCTGTGGACCATAGAAGAAACAAAAAGAAACGGGCTATTAATTACGAAAGCTACGATTATTTCGTGTTTCCTCTATGTTTTTTAAAAACAAACTAGATTGACCAGTAACGTCTCTTTTCCTGCGTCAACATCATATTCGAACTTTTAACTAATGTCGTTTTCGATTTGGCAAAAAGATAAATTTTTTGGGCAAAAATCATTTTTTTTTGATTTAGATTCCTTTTCATATTAGATTTGACAAAAAAAATCAATATTTTTTTTGATCTGAGAAATCTCGATTTTTTTTTCAGATTTCACACATACTTTCACTAATACCAAAGTGTATGACACACAGCTGGCAGTTACGACTTGTTTATCGTTGGAAAGATTGCTTTTTTAAATGAATTATTAATTTTTCGAGTATGGAAACAATTTTTTATATTAAATTATTTCGAAATGAGATATTATAAATATGTAAAAATCAATTGAAATGGATTTCCAGTGCCAATGGAAAAAAAATATTTTTTGCGGCCAACTCCCTACATACAAGAACCAATAAAATTCGGATTTTATGTTCGATTTGGCAGCAGAAATCTGAAATCTCAGATCAAAATCTGAAAAGCCTCAGTACTAAAAATCAGCCGAAAAACCTGTTCATTTGACCGACCTAGGCCAATCAAAACTGATACACATCAAGTCATTCAGCTGTTATGCTTACTAAACTAGATTAATTAACGTGCCCAATAGCGAAGCAAACACGAACTTCAGGACCCAATTCCCAAATTCCGCATAGGATAATTCGTATACGATCAAATCCGCCTAAAATGTTCGCGTTTCAAAAAAAAAAAAAAATGGTATCCTCAAACCTGGTATACGTTTTTTTTCACCTGTGCGGAAATTATATTCACCTCTCGAATGAGGAAGAATTTTAGAACAAGTAAACCTTTTTAGCAGGTGTTAATTTTCAATTTTAAATTGGTTGGGAATTGTTGTTTTCGATTGACAAAAAAAAGGAGTAGGTACCTACTAATGTATTATGTTTAATGAACATATGTGTTTTCGCAATGACTACTTGGGCGATACAAGCTCCGCATTTGTTCGATTGTCAATGAATCAGTTAGGCTTTATCGAAATATACCGGACTATCCGAGAGTTCCAAGACTGCTTTAACGAACGGCACTATTTCCAAACATATTTATGTCAATTGGATATCATTCAATAAGTGCTTCCATTTAAATTGTTTGATTTACTTTAATTTGACTCACACACAAATTAAAAAAAAACCAACCGTCCTTTGAAGTATCAAACTCATAATTCCGTATACGAGATGCAAATCCGAATGGAAAAGACAGACGAGTAACATTCGAAGAGAAATTCTCGTATGCGGATTTCCGGAATTGCAAATTTCAGTTTTTCACATCGAAATTTTTGACAGACAAACGTGTGCGAGAATTTTTGAGAATTGGGGTCCAGTTCTGTTTCCCTTCGGAAAATAAATTAACGTCCCCACTTTCATTTATTCTCAATTTTAGAGACGAGTTTCTTTGCTATCCCTTTCTATATCTAGCGGAGAACTATCAACTGGATGGACATAGACTTTGTACTTTTACCTACACTTGCTGTACCAAAGAGCGGGATTGATGTCAATCTTCTAGCAGTTAATGGACGCGACAATAGAATTTTATTTTGTGACAGTATACTCCGACTGTCATTTACAGTTTTAAGAAAGACCAAACAAAAGAAAATGTTTGCACATTTGTTGATTGTCAGCTCAGTCGGTGGAAGAGTTCTGCCTTGTGAATAAAACTTTTGCAAAATTTAATAGATGACACATATGAAAATATAAAAAGTTTACATCCTAAAAAAACTGTCACAAATAGGTGAGACATAAAAACGCCCTATACCAAAATTGATTACGTCTGAGATAAAAGTACGCTCCCAAGTCATACACACATCAAAGTGGGTAGAGATTATTTCTTATTGCATCCATAGGTTCTCGCCCTACCTATCTATAGCTATCCGATTTTATGTAAAACCAAATTGTTTTCTATGAAACCCACCCCTACAAACTTAATTTCCTATACACTTCACTCGAAGTGCCGTGGAACATAAATGAAACCGAACAACCACCGGCAGGCTTAAAAAGAAAGAGCTTTCCTCCCTCCACACAGTGAATTCTCCACCTCGCTCAACCACAACTAAAGCCCACCACGTAACAGATCCTGATACAACAAGAACATCATTTCCGTCTTATCTTTCGACAGGCTACCCGCACCCATCCCCAATCATACTCCGCTTACCTGTTGAATAGGTTGCCATGAATCCCTTCTTCTGCAGGCCAGCATCAGTTTTCAGCACCATAAACATTTCATTTGTGGACGCCAGAACAGTGTACGGCTCCCTGCCGCCACAGTAGACACCCAGCGTGGAGCTGTTCTCGGATCCGCCATCGTGGATGGCAACAGAATCATAAATGCATTCCTGTAAATATTCAAAAGAAGGCAATAAGGAAAGAGTACAGAAAAAAGAGCGCTCGCACGAACTTTATTGAATATTTGAAACAGAGATCCTGTGCACAGGGACAGGATCCAATCTTACCTGATGATTCTCCACCTCGAACTCGTGGAAAGTTAACTGCACCCGATGACCGAGCACTGTGGAAAAATGCCAAAAGCAATATGTGTTCCGGGGATAGTCTTTCGGATAATTGGGACTGTAGATGACCCCATACGGATTCGTTATTTCAAATTTGCATTTCGTTTCGGTGCAGTTGTGGCCGTCCTCGTCCAGTATGTAGCCATTCCGGCAACTGCATTTGTACGAGCCCAATGTATTCAGACAGTGATGCTGGCAACCGGCATTGTTCATACCGCATTCGTCCGTATCTGCATGGAACGACCAAAAACAAACAGAAAAACCCCCAACCAAATGAAAAATAAATCGCTTATTGTACGTTTCAAAGGACGACTCACCTAAGTGGAATAACGCCGAGAATCCGGTAAGCTGCACGGATTTGTCGGAAAAAAACTCCAACCGCAGGATGTTCTGTTCGGAATTCATAATCGGCGGAATCTCATGGCCACAGAACACACCGATCTTCTTGAGGCGATTATCATTCAGCTTCGAATAGACGGTCAGATAGTCGTAATTGCATTCGCTAAATTGAAATTTCGTCCCTTCCAGGTCGAAGTGAGTGAAGTTGAGGAAAACGCTGTGGTTCTGTGGCGCAACTATTTCCCAAATGCACTCCTTTCCGAGGGGATACACTTCGGGGTATTGGGGCGACGTCAGTGTGCCATTCTGTGCGGTGGCATTGATTATCCCACCACATGCATCTGTGTACGCCGAGCAGGGGTTGGAAATTTATTTTCGAACAAAAACAAGAAATAAAAAAAATCGAATCTGAATGCAATTACCTTCACATGATTTGCCATCCATTTGCAGCTCATAACCAGCGAAACAACCACACTGATAGCTCCCCAGGGTGTTGATGCATTCATGCTGGCATCCGTGGCCGCTGTATTTGCATTCGTCCACCTCCTGCATTAACAGCGCCGAGAATCCGACTTTTTGCACCGTGCTATCGGACACGAACTTCACATACATTTGATTCGAATTGGTCCTGTAGGAATAATTGCACACAAGCGACAGAGAGAGAGAGAGAGACATTGTTGTAGTGGATATATAAAACTAAAGCAGTGTTTATCGGGACACAGGGTGTGCACTCACTTAATGTTCGGTGGCAGCTTGTAGCCGCAGAAGACTCCAATTAGCTCGGAATCGGATCGATTGCCGTCGCGTATCTCGACATAGTCATAGATGCAGTTGTCGTGGTTTTCGATTTCGAACGATTGGAATTTGAGGGCCACCTGGTGATTGTCCGGCACGGTAATTTTCCAAATGCACTCCTTGTCGGGCAGATACTCAACGGGGTAGTTTGGCGAATCGATTCGCCGTTCCGCACTGAGTTCGATGTCCCCGCCGCAAATGACTGAAACGAAAATGTTTATCAGGCTGAATTTTAGTATTGGATTTGGTAAAAAAGTAGTAGGGAAAATTGTAAAGGGCCTTTAAAAGAATGGAACGGAGTTTGAACTGAGAAACTCTCGGTGGTTAGTTGAAATGCGGTCTTACTGCAGTCAGTGGCTAAGCGTTCTTTCATTGGGAGTATTTTGGTTGAAAATTTCGCTTTCGAGATTATTTTCGGTTTGACGAGGTTGATTCCCTAGAGCAGATAATACAGTTGTAAACAATGCTATGCAGACCTAGTGCGGCAAAGTGTCCACACTGAGAGCAGTCTTGTACATTTTTATAGGTACGACAAGCGGAAAAGAAGCCCTTAGTTTAGGAGTCTGACGCAGATCTGGACGTCTCAGCCAAAGAAGTTCGACGCTAGACTCTGTACAGCATTTCTCGAGTAAACACCCTAATCTAGCAAGAAACTCGCTACTCATTCTTGTATTCTACTGTCATAAACGTAGTCACAACCAATGGCGTTTGAGGCCATGCCGGAGCCATTGGGCACACAAGAAGTTATCATCGGCCTGGCCGATGCTTTGATACCCTCCACTGCATACAAGTCATGCAAAATTTTAGGCCATGGACGCTATCGTGTTTTTAACAGACAGACAGACACATGGGTCTAATATTGGTTTTGTGTGGGAGGTACCAGAACTATTTGACCGACAGACAGACAGACATGGCTAAATACATTCAGAATATAATCCTTATTCAGAATATATATACTTTATCAGGTCTCCGGAGACTCCTGCTTGGCGTTACAAATGTAATGCCAAAGTGAATATACCTTCCTGTGGAGGGTATAAAAAGGCAATGACAAAAACATTTCTTGACTGACTGTTTGATTGTCATTTTCCCTTCAAACACTTCAGACCGTTTTTTTTTTTTGAATCTTGGTTATCTTTAATCATCGGTTAGTTCAGCTGGTAAGCAAAATATTAACCAGAGAATCGGTGGCCTGGCTAGTTACCCCGAGGAAGCGATAACCAGCCGATTTTGCGATCAGATTTAACCAAAGTTTTTCTGGAATTTCGTTGGCTTAAACTTTTTTTTTAACGACGTATCTGCTAAACACAACAATTTTTTTTTACAATATTGGTGCGAAAAAAATAATACAAATATTACAATAAACGTATATTTAATGGAGTGAACTGAACTATTAATAATATCTGTCTTGTCGGTTTCGTAGATGTTTTCAACTGACAGAAGGAATATGCTACACGCAACAAAATAATGGATGCAAAGGATAAAGATGATTATTTTTAACATTTTTGGCCGATGACAACTCTCATTGAGATAAAGCGCACTTATTGGAGGAAATGTCGAGGAAATGGAAATATTGTGACAGTTGTGGAATAAATTAGGGGTCCATTTGTAACGAATTTTATTCGTTTCGGCTTTAATTCGGTTGCGATCCAAAAAAAAATTTATTTTACTCTTCAGTTTTTAAAAACTTCTGTTTCATTTAATTATGATATTCTTGTGAAAAACAAATTTTGCGTTTAGTATATATACATTAATAAAGTACATAAAAAATACTTATCAAAAACAAACATACCCGAGAAAAAAAATCTAACCAAAGATTCGGTCCATCAGTGAATTGAAAAATAAGCCGGAAAAATGGAACGATTTATCGTATAGAACATATATTGGTGACCGGAGTGAAAAATTGTTCAACAAACACTCATCGGTTATCAAAAATTCAAAACCATGGGTCAATCTAAATCAATGGTAAACTAACCAAGAAAAACATTAACTTATTTTCACTTTTATGATTTCTTATTGGCTTGAAGGATTTAAAAACTAAAATAAGTTAAAACAAACCAAGATTTTGTATTAAACTTAATTTCTGGCCTTCAAATACTTACTTAAACTACTTAGAGTAGGTAAAAGGAAAACTCAGTATCTGGTGGTTAAAGAAAACATCAAAGAAATCAGAGTTTCTAGGTTTAAAATTAATTTTAAAATAAAAAGTTTCTTTCTAGGTACTTTTGGGTACGTATTTTTATAAATATGAAAATGTTCAATGTTTAAAAAAATATAACAAAACTGAAATGCTGTCTGATTGATATTTCATTTGATTCTTAATTCTTAATACAGTCCGACAAACACGCTTAAACAATTCCACATTTTCCGTCGAACTAGGCCTCGGCAATGTTGCTATAAAATCGCTATCAACCTCCTCATTTGCTCTTATTTTTTTGTGAAGCCATAACTACCAAAATAGAAAAATTAATAAATATATTCCTGGGGTATAAGTGCATACATCAACTAATTGGGGCCCCTTGTGACCTTGTGGACAATCTGTACTGATCGCAAGAGCTGCTTATTTCTACGAACGAACGTTTTTATTCAGCGATTTACCTCCTAGACGCTGTGAATGTAGAATGTCACGGGGAGTAAGACCTATAAATGAACGAACGAACTTCCAAAAGTTCACTCGTCGTTTAAAGATTGATATTTCAGATGATAGTGTAGTTTATTAATTAGTAAACGAGAAAAATAAAAATTAAAAGATTAGTTCAAAATAAAACACGAATGCCCTACGTAAAATATAATTTGTGGTAATAAACCTGACTATAACAATTCAATTGGACAACTCATTCCATCGTGCAAGGGCTCCCAATTCCCTCCTAAATTACTTGAGCAGGACAGGTGCAAATTAGTCTAAAAACCGTCATAGAAACCACTGGATAGGCAAAAACCCATCACCTTGTGTGAAGGCAACCCTTGCCATGATTTACAACGTACATTCACTGCCTACAAAATAGATCCTTTACTCACTAAATAAATGTAAAAACTCAACAAAAAAAAAAGAGAAAAAAAATGGCCCAAATGTGTGCAAAATTGCCTTCGCTTCCCTCTCAAAGTTGAAACGAAAATGCCAATTTATGATTATGGTAACATTGGTTATTGATGGTGGTAGTTGGTAGCACGGCGCAACTAATATTATCCTTGCTTGATAATATTATGCGTTCTGTTCGGCAGCGGCATTTACAATGCCACTTTGAGTGGAAATAACGCTTGTTGTACACATTGATGGTGTGTAATTCGAATTAGGTGGATGTGGGCAAAATTTTAATTAAATCGTGTATTATGAAATTTATGATAGTTTCGGCACAGGCACGGCCCCGGTTCCTGGTATGGTAAACGGAGTGTTTTTTGAACGAGATGTTGTATGGATTTGCGGACAATTCTATTGATGGATGTATGATAATGGTGATAAAAACATTGCGAGCTGTAATTAGGTGGTTTGTTTCATTTTTAAGTGGACAGTTTTATTTAGAGATTGCTGGTAAATTGTTTTGTACTGGCGATGTTTCAGTTGATTGAATAATTTTCACACTCATCGTTCAAGGAGGTATCACTAAAATATTATTAAAAATATAATCTCTTCAAATGCAAACATAGTTCTGTATCCATCGATTACGTCCACTTAACTGTGGTCTCAAATTAGCTCAGTTGACTGCAGTTGACTAAAACTGACTGGCTAGACTGAAGTCAACTCTTGTAAAGTTACTTGATACAGTTTACTTTAGTACTTTATGTCAAATCAACTCCACTAACACGAATTGATTGACTGTGACTGGAGCTGACTCCAACGGACTCAGCGTGACTTTGACTGAACCACTTGAGTTTGTCACTGCAAATGGTTTCGTTAACTATTACTGTATCTCAAATGAATTTGGTGGACTCTTATTGACTCGGACTGACTCCAACTGACTCGTAGTCACAAAATCTGTTTCCGATTCGTTTCACACAGATCTGCGAATTATTTTGTTTACTAAAAACGACTGTGAAAGTTCGTTAACCAAATTTGATTTCCAATTGACTTGATGATTTTTCAAGGCGTACCAAAGGAGAAGTTTGAATTTTAACATAAACAATGAATTAAATGTTTAGAGCATTTTTTATGGAACTATTAAAAACACCAGAAACGAAAGGGTAAAGTTTATGTCCGAATCAGCTGTCACTTCAACCTCAAAATATTTTAAAATAAACAGGGATAATCAGATAGGTTCGAAGTCCGCCAACCAAGCTTCCAACCATTTGATTTTGTACTCTGAAAATTTCCATCAGAATTCTAAAGGATATGCTTCATTTAACGACTGTTTAACCCCTCAACACGAACTCACATTTAAAACCAAAACTTCAACAACTGACCTATGCCTGTCATCCTTTTAACCTTAACCTTTCTAACAGCCACTCGGAAGAACTTCAAATGTCCACGCCATGCATAATTTATTTAAAAGTTAAAGTTCCATTTCCTAGGATGTGACATTTATTTCCCACCCCCAGCAAAGTGTTTTCAATCAATTAAAAAATTAAACTCCAGTCTACCTCATAGACATTCTTAGATTTAAGTGGCACTATACTCTAAGGCAAGGCTCTTTATGTAGATCAGTAAATGCTTCAAAACTTACCTTCGAAATCCGCAATGAATCCATTGAATCCCTTAATCACGTTATGATTCACATAGCTAATAAGCATTCGACTTGATTCCGTTTTAATTACTTCCGATGTCGCATTGCCGCAAAGCCTCTTAATAACCGGAGATTTGTGCCAATAACCATCTCGTACTTCCAAATAATCCTCTTCACAGTTCGCCGACTCAAGCAGATTCTGAAGAACAAAAGACAAAGCGACAAACAAAAAAAAATAAATCCTTTAAAATCTCTTTACCTTCCCCCAAAAAGGATCAACAAACAAAACACACTTACCATCTGATGAATCCTAAAAATAATCCTTTCGCCATTCGTTGCGGTTACCCTCCATTCACAGCGTTCCGGCAGTGTCATCCCATCAATCACCCGCTCATCCACCTCACCGTAATAGTACTGCGGTGACACTATGTCACCAGAACCCTGTTGGAACGTCCGCCCACACACTGCGCACTTGTACAGCAAATTCGCCTGGGCAATATCGCCCCGACTCAACCTCAATCGCTGGCCAATTTCGATGCGGTCTTCGGTGGCCAGCCCAAACGGCATTATCGTATCCAAATACAGACTCTTCGAAAACGTATTCTTGGCATAGTGCATAATTGAGTTGTAGTCATAGGGCAGGCCCAACGAGTCCACCTCATCAGGTGTGAGCACATTGAAATTGTACTCCTGGCCCTTCATGATGTTTGCACGATTTATTATTATATGCTTGTCGCGGTCAGTGCGGGTGTGCTCGTGCCAGAATCCTATCACATGACCCAGTTCATGGACTATGATACCGAACTTTTCACAATTGCGCCCAATCGAGATGGCCTGGCGTCCGTTGCCACGTTTGCCAACAAACGAACAACAGCTGTAAAAAGAGTGAAAACACAACCGCACACCAAACATGACATGGGTTAGAAGCGCGCTTCGCATAAGAGGTGTTAATTTGGCTGTGAAACTTACCCGCAATTTTTCACCGTGAAGTAAATGTAATTGGGATGTACCTTGGGATCACGTTCGACGAATTTGATACAGGTGAAGTTCTCCCAATGACGCATGGCTTGCTTGAAGAGTGCCTTGTGCGAGCCACTGAAGATATGGTCAATTTCGTACGGAATTACTCCATAGTCCCAGATGCGGTCCCTTTTGGCGGTCACCGCACGAGTGTTACGGTGCAGGTTAGTTTCCGTGCTAGTTGGACGTGCTATCGGTGGTGGCCTGAAAGTCGAAATGGAAGTAAAGTGATTTATACGCTTTTAGATTTGATGCTTTTCAGAGGTGGCAAAATGTAGGCGAATGCCACCCACTAGATAAAAAATACAAAATCAGGATATGATTTGGGTATTTCTGTGTTGTACTTTATTGAGTCTTTGTCAAATTTTTAAATCCAAGAAACTTACAACAATTTACGGCCCTTCTTTGGGTGTTTGGTCTTCGTCTTCGAATGTCGTTTTGTTATTCGTTTTCCGTTGAGCTTCTTGAAGAGCCGCCTGGAAATTAAGCAATGGGATAGATAAATTTACATTAGAATGCGGTTAGTGGTTGTGTGTTGTAATGATTGAACCAAAATTGTAGGAGAAAAACCCTAAAAATACCTTATTTAAAATTGGATTTATGGCAAGGCAGAGGAGCTCAAATTTCCAGACACCAAGAGGTGAAGCAGACATTACTTATTTGTTCTTACAACAAAAATAAGTGTAGTACAGCAGTGAATAGTAAATTATAATAAGAAATTGCTAGTTCTAGCACAGATACTATTACGCATGAGAAATATGCATTCGAAGATAGGGCGAATTTGTCAAAAGTCATATACCAAAAGCACACTTATATCATTTTTGCTCATTCTGAAAACGCTCTTCTTTGGTTTTAGTGGTTTCTTTAAAACTACTGAATTGAAATAATACCTTGAACTGATCTCGTTGCGCAGTGCTAAAGCACACATTTCGCACTATCTGCCTAAAAGGTTAAGCTACGATTACTCGTGTCATTTTTCTTGGCAAATTTTGACATGTGACGTCACACATATCGGCCATTCGGTAGTCATTCGTGTGTCTTTCATGAGAGTGTGCTGCGGTAGCCCGAGGGGCCCGACGCGTGACAGGCGATCACATGTAGTGACAAATTTAGGACGAATGTTTACGTCATAATGACGTCGGAATATCAAAATCTGACATGAAAAGTGGAATGTTTAATCGTAGCTTTACCAATAATAGGATTAAGTATTATGAATGTCAAATGTGGATGAAAATGAATTTAATGTCGTTTTCCATTGGGACCACCAAAAATCTTTTTCAGATCTCAGATTTTATGCGGCTCATGGAACATGCAATAAAATTGATCTGCTTTTGTAAAAGGATTAGTGCGTTATTTGACAACAATATCAGCTGATTTTTTGTCCCAATGGAAAACGACATAATTTCAATCGAACGCTGGGAATAAGTCACTGATGCCATTGTTACCATGGCATACAATACCAATGCATTCGAATATTAGCTTAAGTTTACTTAAGGACTACTCACTCGATGCCAATTCCGTCAGTGATCTAGCACTCAGATATATCAGAACACTCGAAAACTTCATCGAAAGCAAAGGTTTTCCAATACAAATTTCAATTTTCAAAACGAGTTATTTAAGTCGTCTTCAACTAAAACACAACGAATACGACTTGAAAACGCTGAATTGTTGAGAAAACACACACCTTTTGCAATATTCAGCAAATTCAGCAGAACAGCTGACAGAACAGATGTTACAACTTACTAAAAATTTGCACACTTAATTGATGGGCTAATTTGAAATGCTCTGAATTAATTTAATTTGTTCATAAATGCAATCCAAAAATGTAACCAAAATAGTTTACACAGAAGTTTCACGACTAGTGTCTCACAGCTGATTGAAAAGTCAAACGAAAACTAGTTGGTGTTTGGTGTGTATGCATCGAAGAGTTTTCGACGAAAACACGGTTTTCGGTGCGGTGTGAATAGGGTATAAGAACAAGTATTGCTACGGTTACAATTTGACTTCTTTTTGAAAGAATGTTCTTTATTACTGTATGTGAATTTTTTTGACATGAAATAAATAAAATTAACTGGTAACCTTTCAATCTGTTTTTATATCCATTTCTGCCATCTTTTGTAACCGTTTTCAAAAGTACCAGAACGAAATTAAAGTCATTTTTCGAATGCATTTGTCTGCTGCTAATTATGCCGGCTTAAGCTAGTGTCAAATATGAACGGAAAATTCTGCCGACCGGTTGAAATAAATCGGTTCAGTAACCTTAGGTTCTATCAGCCACTGATCCCTTCTTGGTCATAATCTAAAATATAAATGTACCTAAACGCACATTGGCTTAATTTGGCTGACGTTAATATAAGACTTTTGTAGTCTTATTTTTAAAAGAAAGAACAATGTTGCTCTCCATATTTTTTTGAAATGTCTATTGCGAAACTGAGAACTGATTATGGAAAACTTTCTCAAGACTTCTTTGGAAAAAGCTTGTTAGGCTGAAGTCGCGAAACAATTCGCCTCATTTGATGATTCTTACAGCTTGAAAGACATTTGCTTACTTGGCTATATGAACAGTATGGTCATTCTTCATATTGTGTACATAACATTCCCATTTGTGTCACTGGTCTTAAATGGCCCATACACAAGCAATTTGAGTGCTCACCGGAGTTCGACCTACTAAGTCGAAATACTGTACAAAAAAATGAGGGTTTCAATATTTTTTTTAATGTTTAGCTTCTTTTTACTGGCTATTAGGGTTGCCCCGTTGATTATCATCAACATTTCAATTACCATGTAGCTGATGGTATTTTTTCATTGACTTTTTATGAAAAATGAAGGGTAATTTATATTTTTGGTGACTGAACTAGATGCTGCTTTCAAAACCTAGCATTTGAAACTTAATTTTTCTGGTCTATCGTTTCGAAAGGATTTGTTAAATAAATTAAGCGAATTTGCTCATAATTTGAATGCGAACATTTTTCAATGTTGAATTTATGGAACGTGGATGGGACACTTAAGACTATGATGCAAGATATAGAATATAATATATGGCAGCTATCACTTAAAGACTTATATGGAGAAAATAGAATACCCTAAAGTGCAAAATGATACAAATTTGATGAAGTAATGTCAGAGGACAAACAAGAAAAATTGTCCTAATGAACAGTGATGTGAGGTCATTAGCCAATTTCGGTGTATAATAATTTATTTAAAAATACAAATCAAACACACTAATTAATGGTTTGAAGACATAAGAATGGATATTATCAGTGAAAACGTGCTTGGTCGCGTCGGGTCATATTTTTAATATAGTTAAGATCAAAGTTGAACGTGGATGTCACCAGATCATCAAAATGCCAAAATATGTTTGAGTGTATCACTAACTTATTAACGAAAATGCAAAAATTGACAAGACATTCTCCAAAAACTGCGAATGTAATTTTCTCTGTTCAAATTAAAAAAAATACACCTATTCGTTTCTTCCTCAAGGTTCCCATTAGTTACCTATAAAATTTATACCAAAGGGAAGAAATTTGACTAACCAAGCCGACATATTTTTCAGACTTTCAAGAACCAGAGTTGTAGTACTAACTAAAATAGATATTATTTTTAATTAACACTTTCAATTGAAAAGTCTACATCTACTCCGAATTTTTCTTCCTAAGTCAACAGTGCACAGATTTCTTCATTTGAGTCAAATTTTCTTGATTCAGATTTTTTTTTCCGAAATTGTATCCCTTCCAAACTCGAAAATCTCGCGTGCCACACACACCATCTCGAAATAGGAGCCATTTATACTACGTAAGAAAGACAAACGGGTTAAGCACACTTTTCAGAGAGCAGGTACCCACAATAAAACATTTGTTCATTAACAACTTCTGGGTATTTCCCTAACACTGCTTATTCAAAATATCTGGGAAATCTCAAGTACTCTAACGCAGGTCGCCGGTAACCATATTTGTTACACCCTACTTAGGGAATTACTGGGAAAACCCCAATAAACTGTGAAAGGCAATTCCTCCAAAAATACTACATCCGGCACTTGAACAGGGAAAAAGAAAAAGGAAAAATTGCACCAACCGTCTCAATAAGACAACAATGTATCTCAAGGCAACTAGACAGCAAACAAAATTTAAATAACATTGAACTTACCTCTGGACAGACAATCGGCGTCGTTGCAACTTCTCCTGGTGCACACCCTTGGAATTGTCTCCCTTGATCTTATCACGGATGCCAGTCTCCATTTCGGCATGTATCTTGTCTGTGGGCAGAGCTGGCTCCACGATGATGTTGCGCTCGTAAACAAAATTATTCCCGGAATCATTTACGATATTCTTCGCATTCGATTGGATCTTATTCAAATCGGAATTGAAGAGGAACGCCGGCAGTCCATTATGCGGCTTTTTCTCTCCCTTCCTAAATGGATCGGAAGTGCAGTCTGATAATTTTGAATCACAACCTCGTGATGTGCTGCCTTGACCTTTGAGGTTTGGGTTCTATTTAAAACAAAAAAATAAAAAAATATAACGTCGACTTGTTTAAACATTGGTCGTCTACCACTCACAAACACACGCGTTTGTTCGATCACTTCGAATAATCCTTCCTCCTCCACCTGCAGATCGTTGTTGAGGTGCACGGCGAATTTGTCACTAGATGCGATTGCCACCATCACCAACACTATGGCACCCGCCGCTATTATCACCACTTTAGGCGAGGGCATTTCAATTAACTAGTTTGGATTATGAATGAGTGAATTTTGTATATTTTATTCGTTCGGTAAACTTCCGAGCGCCACTTTTATCACACACACCTTCCCCGCACAAAAACAAAGCACTTACTGAGGACATCGATAGACCTCAGGCCAACATATATATGAAGCTGTCAGCGGCAGCATGGTGATCGGTAAGCAACACGGATAGAGACGGATGTGCATGGACGGATGGGATGGATCAACAGCATAAGCAAGCAGCAGCACATTTATTTAGAGAAGTAATCAACTGAAGACACAGCCGCCGAAGATCATCCCAAGTCCCCGGAATGCTGTTGCCTGCTCTATTGTATGGCAATCGATGGGATACTTTTTTTCCTTTTCTTGTGATGTTTTCGTTTACCTGGGAGTATCATCGGTGTAGGGCCCTACCATATATACAGATTTAAACTGGCGGTGTGTACATGGAACACCTACAAAAATGCAGCCAAAGGTGTACACCGTACACATATAGATATTTGAGATATTTCGGCATCTGATGTCTACCGTGTCTCTTTTTTTTGGCTGTGTTTGTTCTTTTTCTTAGCTGGAAGAGAACAGAGGACAGACAAAAACACTGACATTCAGAATGTTTTTTTTAGGCGATAGCTATAGATATGCTTGCCCTCTTCAAACTTCACCTTTACACCTGTTTATGGCGTTTATGAGAAGCGCACATAAATCGAGTCTTATTGAATTTTTTTCCCTGGGCTACCTCATAATCATCGCCGTCAACATCAACATCAACGGCATAATTGCTCTGCCGAGGCGAGGAGTTGAGTGCATTCGAGTTAATTGGTGGTATAGCTCACTTCGTGCTAACCGCAACTAACTATAATAGTAATTGGACGAGGGGAGGTGCCAGAGATGGCGATGAAAAGGATATTGCTTGATTTTGGTTGGGGATTTTCGTTGTCGTGGAACTTTTTCATTGAAATAAGCTCGATGACGTTAATGATGAAAAATGAGCTCGATATAGGTATACCTATCCAGTCATGGCATTTGGTAATTGAGAAGTTTTTATTCCAACATATTTTGGGGGGTAACAAAACGGATCATGTGTCAGCTTGTGTGTATATTGGTCGAGGCTCCTCCAGGACAATAGCTGTTCGTGTTGAGACTGGAGGAAGTTTTGAATTAATTTTGTTCTTCTTCCGGGGAATGGGATATCAAACGGGCAGCTTTGAGTTTTCCTTAAAAATTCAAAATATCAAATCGAATACAAAAAGGATGTTGATGAGAAGAAAGTGTTGTTAAAGGAGTTTTTCTTCGGGGTATTCTGTATATGATTGGTCGTTTTCAGGAAGTTAGTTAAATTGACAAAAATCACACAGTTCGGTGTTGAACTCTTTTGTTTCGCGATTGGACAGGCGACTTAAAGAATTTTTGTTTCTTAACCCATTTATAGCCAGCGTTGCGTTTACGCAACACCAAACAGCAAGTCACAACACGATTTTTTCTGTCTGTACCGATTGTTCTACGGAAAATTTTTGTGTCGTTTACGCAAGACCTCAAAACTCCACTTCCCCACACAAGAAAAAAATGTTTACTCCACAGATCGATTTCAGCAACTTATCTTACCATTATATCCAAAAATCACTATAAAAAGTATTCGGATATAAATGGGTTAAGAAACTAAATTCGCTCAACTACAGAAGGACCAGTCAGTGTCGGCTTTAGGGGGAGGGCGTCGAGGTGTACAGGGAATTGCGCGCGCCAGGTCTATATCTATCGATATAAATAAAAATTTAATTTTATTAACTTATCTTGTGAGTATTAGTACTCCTGTCATATTATTTATGGTCAACTTTAAATCTGATATTGATGGAGATTTAATGTGCAATGAAATTTAAGGTCTGCAATACTATCTCCACGACAGTCAGGCAAACCTATTGAAACATTTAATTTTGTCAAAAAGCACAATCTTTAAGAGTTATATGCCAACACCTGGATATCGTTGCGTATTCTGTTAATAGTACCGGTGACCGTTGCAAGTGGTGAACGCAGATTTTATTAACTTGATAAAAACGTACTTGCGGTCTACAATGTTCCAAACAAGACAACAACAAGCAGAAAACATAGATTTTGACAGTCTTATCAGAGAATATGCTGACAAAAAAGCTAGAAAAGTTACATCTATAAGATTTTAGTAATTTTTTGTATTATATTTCTTTTTTCTTTAAATGTTTCCTGACACTGACGCAATATAGGTACCTTTCCATTAATTCAATAATAAATATGGTACAAAATTGAAAATGATTTTTTTTTTAAATAATGATCGAATGAAATGTAAAAGGGCGCCAAATGCATGATTTACCCTGGGCGCCTACATCGTTAAAGCCGGCCCTGCGACCAGTACTTGCTTGTTGAATATTATTTTTGCAGGCGAATAGACATAAGGGAACCTTATTGGTGGTGGACAATATTAACTAATCAAACCAGTTTAAGGTTTAAGTAATAGAAATATGCTTCAAAAACTGTCCTATGTTGGGATGAAGGGAAGGCGGTGTTATATTTAACCGCGTGCAATACTTGAGATAATTTGTGTTGTGATTTTTGACTAGTTCTTCGAAGGACTCGTTGGTCCATATATCTTAAGTCTCATACCTCGATACTAACATTTTCAGTGTCCAGGTTACATTTTTCGAACTTTCCATAAAAAGTTGGATATTGTGACCTATAACAAATTAAGTGTGAACAGTAAAATTTGTGTTCACAAATCAGCTGTCAGCTGGCACTTGGTTGCCGCTGGAAAAAGGGCTGTTTATTCGAAAAGTGAACGTCTCGGTATACAAAGATGCACAATTATCTTACCTTACATTGGTGTACTTCCAAACGAGTTAAGTGACTACTCCAACTAGGTCAGATATATTGAAGTAACCGATATATATAACAAAACTGTAAGGGGTGTTATATTTGTTCGCGGTTGACTTGAAAACTACCGAACAGATGTACTTAATTTGGTTTGAAATGTCTCTCAAGTTTTTGACACGCATACCTTTCTGAAGCGTTTTTGACCTAAATGATTTCTTTTTAGAGACATCTATGACTTTAACTTGAAACTTTCTCAAAGAATTCTTTATCAATCGAAAAAAAAGTAACTTCGTTAAATATTTTATTGTTTCTTTCTCCTTTCCGCCTTTTCCAGAAGTTGAGTTACAGACGAAAATCGAACACGATCAAATCAAATTTATTTCATCATATCGAACAAAAGGCGCAGTGGCTTAGGGTTTCGTGCGATAAATTCCATCTTAAGGTTATTGTACAATAATTGCACGTACAATCAATCACTCAATTACAGTACATAACCCCCGAAGCCGACGATCGTCACACTTCGACCCAATTAGCGAGTAAGCAGTATTGGAGTGCATGACCCACGAAGCCAAATCAGTAGAACGTCAGCATACTACCTCCAGCCTTTAAAATTAGCTGGTAAGCAGAATTTATGTATAAAGAGGAAGTAAGTCGAAAGCAAATAAATGTGTTGAACTTAAACCCTGTAAGCGATTATTACTCCGAATAGCTCTCCCCCCACCCGTGGTAAGATGGCTATTCTAACGAGTTAACCATGCAAGGTAACATTTGGTCCTTCAAATCGGATATGAACCAGCGACCTATGGATTATTATTTTCCACTTCGCCACCTCTCGCAGAGGTCTGACAAACATCCAAAAGTATAACTATCATGAAAGAGCTTCTCAAATAGCCGTTTGGCCTCAGCATAAAATTTGTACATCTCTTCCATTCTTTCCAAAAATGAAAAAAATCACACAAAACGACTGGTTGTGAGAAGCTAGGCATATGGTACTTTCGGACCTGTTGCGCCAACTAATTATTTATTTTTTTATCGAACAATAAAGCAACGATAGTAGTCGCAGTGTTGCCGACACAGTATAAGGCTTGAAAATAAATAATGGTGAGAATAAGTCACCAGTTTTTCAGAAGAAAGTTCGTCGGTTTTCGGCATACTAATTGCGAAAAGGATGTATCCTCATTCTAGTACGGTCTTTTCGAGGATATTGCCGCTTTTGTTGTGTGACTGTTTGGTGCGATTTGTAAAATATGAAATTGAATATGCCATTAACGGTAAGGTAGAGAGCTACAGAGGCATTTTTATTTCCTAGCAATATTAAAAAATAAAATCAGTTGCTCTACCCCTTTTACAAATTTAGAGTAGGTAGGTAGGTAACTAGTTATTTATTATTTTTGATGTTGCTATTTAGCCGGGGGTGTTGGAAATCTTTTGAAAGACACTTTGTTGTCCGAAGTGAGAGATTTTTACTCACTAAAACTACCTGCGACCGATTAGAAATTTGTTCGCCTTAATGAACCGAAAATTATTCGCATTCGCATAGAGACATCGGTTGCAATTACGTATGCAAAACTTACGTAAATAATCATAATCAGTCAGATTATCACTCTTTCGCTTAACAGTCCACGTCACTCTTACCGCTTTATGGCCTTGTAAATTTTTGAAACTTAAAAAAAGCTCAATATCCGGAAAATTAACTCTACGAATTCAACTGTTCAAAACAGGCACTTAAGGAGTTCTACGATGATCTTGTGGTGAAGTTTAAATTAGCTGTGATTCCAGTCCAAGTGTTTTAATTAACAAGTTATATTGTTCTCCTAAGCAATACATAAAATATATATAAGATTATGTCAGTTCTGTGCTGTAATTGATGAACTCCTCACTTTTTGTCTAGACCTCGAGAGCTCCAAAGTCTGTCAGCTATAATTCACAGAATACATTAAAGAATTAAAACTGCCTAATTTAAAGAAAAATGTGTGCTTGAGGTACAAATGATTGCACAGGGCAGTACATTATGCGAATTATTTAAAAAGTTCGGAAAGTTATGCAAATGATTGGCAGCACTTGTAGAAAATTGCAAATGATTCTAAACGATAGGCAAAGAAAAAAAAAACATTAATGATTGCAAATGTTCTAAAATGATTGAAAGCGATTGCAAATGTTTGCAAAAGGTTTAAAATGATTGCACAACCTTTAATGAAGTTTTTTTTCGTATTTTCCTTCAGAAGTAATTTATCCTTACGTAGAAAATAATGTTTCAGAAGAAAGATATAACTGAATTGTGAAATGTATGGTAACAAAACCCTTGTTAATTTATATACGAAATAAGGCTATCTATCTATATATCTAAAATTAACATAAGAAAGATTTGTAATTATTCTTTTAATATCATTTAAGTTATTTCATCTGTGACAGAAAACAATTCTTCGAACACTTCTTCATCCCGAGAAATTATTATAACAGTAAAATGTATGAAGTAAGATGTAGCCCAAATGCGGTCAACCAACATTCGCATAAACAAGTTTAACAAATTAAAAAAAATTACCCAGATAGGAGAGTTTTCCAATCCCAGACGAAAATCGAACTTCTGTTTCATTCAAAACTAGAAAACTTCGCGTGAAAGGGATCGCAAAACGCTCGCGGAACGATGGAGGCCTACGACCACAGTGGATAGGAGTGCTTTGTGAGAGACATGTGTAGGCCTTAGTCCTTAGTTCGGCAATAAAGTGAGGCTTGGCGTTCATCATCACCATCAGTTTCGATGTCATGTTAAACTGTATGAATTGCAGTCCAACTCTCAGGTGTCTGCCCTGATTCCAATTATTTATGCCAAATGCACTGTTTTGGAACTTATCAAACATTCCAAGGACGATCTGCCTTTCAACTACGAAACAAATTAACAGTATAACATGAACAAAAACTCTTCTCAACTTCTTGTTGGAGACAAAATAATACTTTCGATTGAAAATATTAATCCTTCAAGAAACTTCTTCATACGGTACAACCATGTGACTTCTGACATTGACTTCATTGGTTTTACCTACCACAAAAAAACTAGAAACCAGGTTTAGCAGCAATTTCAAATTTAAAAGTATACATAAATGTTAAAAAATTGCGAGAAGATTTTTCAGCGCACTTTTACTTGCACATGCTTTTTTTAAATTTAATAAACAATTTACACTGTCATTAGTCATTCTTTGGTTGAACAAATTAAAAACAAACACACACACGCGAACGATGACACTGGGCTAATTAGTAATGTGCTTTTCTCTGCCTTTTGTGTTTTTACCCACTCAAATGTGCAATCACTGATGGTGCACTCGTAACTTAGCACTAAGCGCTCAAATTTAAAAAATTAAAACAAACAAAATATAATACTACGAGTATTTGTAAATAAGTTGTAATTATTGTAATTCCATTTCAGAGATCAACGAAATAATGTCCTATACAGTACAGCACTACTGCTCCCGTCGAGAGTGCCGAGGAGATAATCTTCTTGAACTCTGCACTCTGTATGCCCGGCCGTGCCCATTGATCAATTTGCTTGTGGCAGTGGCACACTGAATGCGTAAAGTTTGTGTGTAGCTCTATCTCTATTATTAAGGAGGCATTGCGCTATGGATATGAGAATGGTGATAGACAACGCCACCATCTATTTATGGCTCGGTCACTTAGTGAGCTTAGATTCATGTTGTTATCAATGAAACGGTAGCCATATGCGGGTAATTTTGAAAACAAACTCGTACATACACATCAACCATTAGCATCAAAAACTGTTCTCGTCTTTTTTACAGAGTATATATACAGACACATCAAAGTGCTTCCATTTCCATTTGAATGATTATGTCTGTATCGCTTGAAAACAATTAGCCTTGATTTTTTTTTTATTTCTACATGAAACACACAAAAGTAGCACATATGAGTAGGTATGTTTTCTTTGCAGGTTGGAAGCCATTGTCAAGGTAATATGACTAGAAAATTGGGCCTTCTTATCTATTTTGCATGCAATGTTTTGCGATTTGAAGTGATTTATCCAAAAGCCACTTGAGAAGATATTCAAACAAAACCGGTGGTGAGACATCAAAACCGAATCAAAGGGGAATTTTCCAAACGCCCTCTGGTTCCATCATATGTTCGTTCTTCCTTGGCAGCACCGAATTGTTATGCTTTCATTATGCTCTGTACCAAGTCTTCACTTGTTAAGAAACCTTGAAATTCTTCCGCTGAGGTAACTTACTTACTGCTACAAGGCCTTAAAAATATTTTTCGAAAACTCGGGATTTTACTGTGTAATAAACGTAGAAAACTATAACTTGATGGTCAATACTAGAAGTTTGGTAACCGTTCCTACAATTATTTATAAAACACACTTGAAAAGCTTTTCCTATGCCACCGCATCCCGTTTGTTTAATTCACATCCAGATACTGTTAGGTGTGAGAGGGTTAAAAATGTATTTTTAAAAGGTGTTAAGAAATGGTTGATGTCTTTGGATTATTCAGCCATAAATATTTTTTTTTTGTTGTGGATATTGTTTATTGAATGTCTGGTGTATTTTTTTCATTGGGACTCATTATAATTGTATTAGTTTTTTTTTCTGTTATTCCCCATCAACAATTTTTGTGAAATTATTGGCGTATATTGCTTCATATATTCGACTCTTGTCACTCGGACAAAAGATTGAACGTCAAATAAATGTATGCATAAAAATAAATACTCATCTCTAGTGATCTCGGTATCATAAGTCATAGTGAATGTTTCGTTTTCGTTTGTTTTAAATGCCCGTTTAGAAAGAGAAAAAGTTCAAATCAATATGTCAACAAAAGTAACTTCAAATATATTTCTATTTTATAGAAATCAGTACCTATAACAAATGGTTTCCATTGATTTAAGAAATATTAATATTTAATAATATTTTGTGGGTCGTTTTCCAATTAGCAGAAAAAAATCTAAAGTCTTGTTTCGCACATTTAAACTATTGAACACAAATGTCCAGAATACCACTTACACTCCCATACAAAATTATCTACATAGAAATATCTAGCTTAGCAAAGCAGTATCCAAACTAGTTTTCGTCATTTGACATCCGTAAAAGGTCCTGCACAGAAAAGAATTTGGTTTTAAAGTTAAATGGAGTTCGACATTATTTCATGTCATCACGAAGGTTCTCTTAAAATGAGGAGCGTTAAACGTACTAAGATAAGAATTATACTTGCATTTAACGAGTTATCCAAACTCACGCGAGAGTGTGCAGAGATTTCGACAAAGTTTTATACAAAGTTTTATGCAATACAGTCATATAAATATAGTAGTACGTATACGCCGTACGCCTAATGACAGTTTTATTTTGTATTTAACATTTTATAAAATCGGGTCGTTACTTATGTGTTTGCACAACTTAAATTTTTAATGTTTGAGAAATGGCCTATTTTTAGTTCTCCTCCTTAATTAATTAAAAATCGGAATATCGGGACTCACAGCAAATATGAAAGGCTAGGCTAATAAAGTGATTTATAAATCACAAAAGGCGTCTCCACCGACCTTTAAGTGATTTAGTGTGACATTTTTGTCTGACTTTGACATTAGGTGTCCAACACCAGATAGTTATTTATTATTCTTTCTGTTTTTTTTTTTTTGCCAATTTATTATTAATAAAAATATCAAAAACTCACCGAAACACGAACAAAATTAGAAAATTGAAATTGAAATAATTTTTATAATTTTTTTGCCAGTTTTTATTTCTTTTTTGTTTGCTGAATAGAGTGCTGAAGTTAATAACAGGTATGTTCGATTTTATTTTGTGTGGATTTGCGATGACAGATAGGTAATTGAAATTAAAACATATATAAATCACGAAAATGTATGATAAATCACGTTATTTATGAGATGATTTAGCTAAATCAAGTTGATTTAGCTAAATCACGTTGGTGGGAGCATGGTATAAGCGACCATCATTTTTCGTTAGCTTGGCAACTTAATGTATGCAAAAAAAAACGACGCTACCACACGCAAATATATATCCTTATGTATTTATTTTAAAAGCACGCAGGCCAAAGATAATGGAATACAGAGATATAAGTTATAAAACTAAATTCTAGTTTTATTTAAAAAAAACTTTATTTAAAATTTCGGCAGCGATTCTGCCTCCTGACTTAAGACTGCACATTGAAATTCTTACGACTAGCTTAAATACTAATTATCTGCTGCCACTGCACTTCTGCTTCAAATGTATTTTCCTGGAATCGTACGGTCGTCGCCGGTCGGTGTCATATGCCCGTGCGAAAGTGCTTTCGATGCAGGTCTCATCGCTGGTTGCTAGATGGCATGATTTTGGGTCGTTGCTCCGTGTGACGGTGGCATGTGTTATAGATTGTTTTACGTTAACTCCTCCGCCCTTAAGAGTGGACGCCCTCGTTCACTTAAAAAAATGGTATTTGGCTTATGCGGGATGTTCTTGCCCTTGGTCGTGGGGACGGCTCGCTTTTGGTAGTCTCCAAGGCTTCTGTCGATACTTCTGGTTTGGTTACGGTATTCTCTACTGAGTTGTTGGCTTTCGTAAATTTCCTGAAGATGACCAATATGACAATGCAAGATAGTAGACACGCTCCAAAACTTAGCATAGTATTATTTTTGAAGTTGGTTTTCAGGAGCTGGATGTACTGGGTGTTGTTTGTGTGGAGTTCTTTTACCATTTCCAGCGAGAGAACTTCTTCTAGTATGTTGTCCGATGAAGTTGGTTGCAGGATTGGCGGGAGAGGGTTGAGATGACTGGTTTCGATGGAATTAAACGTGTTCTTTCCAATTTGTATACTGCTGTTATCATACCTTATAAGGAACGTACCGTTGAGTGAGACCATGTTGTTGTTTATTGAGATTTGCCCATCGTACCGATTCAGGAAAATGATGTCTGATGATATCTCTTCGACCGCAGGAATGTGTTGGCTGTTGATTGCAGTACAGTTGGCTGGGATACTACGTATTAGGTTTGGAATACATGTTGTATTGCTTATGTTAATAATATTAATTCTAGGACAAATGGATAGTTTATTCACTGTTTTACAATCTGTTACAATTCCATAGATTTCGTTTTCACATTCTATAATTTCCTTAAAGTCGATTTTTATTATTTTTGTTTCTTCTCTTACTGCTTTTATAATAATTTTTTTACAAATTTCTTCATTTACAGTTGGTAAACTTACTATGTATAATAAAATAGAATTGTTAAATGCTATCTTTATTTCTGAGAACTCAATTGCCTCTTCTATATTCTTGAATGGTATTTCTTTATTATTTATAATTTTTTCAATAGTATTTATTTCAATATTCGACAGGATATATGAATTTATAATATTTACTCTTGCCCAATGTAAGGCATATGCCACGTTTGTTATTTCTTCTTTTAATAAATCTAATTTATATTTTATGTTGAAAACTAATTGTTCTATTATGTTTCCATTTTCTTTTACATATTTATTTATTTCGTTAGTTCTATTAGCTACGTCATTTATTTTATCTATTACAAGTTTGTTAATTACTATCTGTCTATTATTATTTTCTAGGACGTTATTAATTTTTTCTTGTAATTATGTAGACTTGTATAATATTCTTTTCTTTACTTTAATTTGATTAACTATTTATGTTCCTAAGTATACCTTAATCTATGCTTACATTAAATACACGATCATCAGCATGTTGTTGGCGGCAGTAGTCTTAACTACACCTGTTCACTGTTTGTTACTAGGGGGCCCTTGATGTTTTCTCCAACTCTGGTTCACCAGCACTAGTTGTTTTAAATGTTCTTTTAATGTTTTGAAGTTTTTTCTTTGCACTGTACCGGTTACACTGATTTTCGCGCGGACCCTGGTTTTTGACGCACTCTTTACACGCACGTTACACTTGTTAAATGTTTTATCGGTTTGTACCACTTGGGGACTTTTCCGGATACGGTATAGTTATTGTACCACTTGGGGACTTTTCCGCGACTAACACACGTACCACTTGGGGACTTTTAAAAACGGTTAGTTAAGTACTACTTAAGTACAAGCGCGACTAACTATAGTGAACTAATTTTAACCGTGTTACCAGGGTCCCTGCTCGGGCGCCAGTTATAAAACTAAATTCTAGTTTTATTTAAAAAAAACTTTATTTAAAATTTCGGCAGCGATTCTGCCTCCTGACTTAAGACTGCACATTGAAATTCTTACGACTAGCTTAAATACTAATTATCTGCTGCCACTGCACTTCTGCTTCAAATGTATTTTCCTGGAATCGTACGGTCGTCGCCGGTCGGTGTCATATGCCCGTGCGAAAGTGCTTTCGATGCAGGTCTCATCGCTGGTTGCTAGATGGCATGATTTTGGGTCGTTGCTCCGTGTGACGGTGGCATGTGTTATAGATTGTTTTACGTTAACTTATATAACTTTCCAGTGGAAAGGCGGCTGCCTACAAGCTGTTTTCCCGAAAACGCACGCACATATGCTCATTTCTCTTCTAGTATATGTGAGTTCATGAATTGGACTTTAATGAAAGAATTCGCTATTCCGAAATGTGTATTTTACTATTTTTTTTATTTTTATCAAAGCCTTAACAAAAACCAAACAAGTTCAACACCAAACCCAAAACAATTGAACAGCGCGATGCCTATAAAAGCAAAAGCAATGCTGGCCGGCCATTAGCAACATGCTTTTTTTGGAGCTCACACGTATTCACAGACGGGGGTTGATATTACAAAAACAACAATATAAACAAATGGGATTTAGGGGGATAGACGTACGAAAGATATCCATCTCTTTTATTCATTCATCTCTGACGCAGGCAATGTAAATTACACTGGTGACACTCAGTGTTACCAGATTTGGTGGTTTGTCGTATTTTGGGCTACCTTTTTTCTCGTAGAAACGATAGAAATGAAAAAAATTTTAGAGCCCAAATTTGGGATACATATCGTTATACAAATTGTGCGTCAATTTTGTTTGTTTTATTCCTTCAAAAAACTAAAAAAAAAAATATTTTCGAACAAACGCGCTCTGTTAAAACTTGGTAGCACTCTTGCCGTCAAGTGACATTTGTTCAACTTGCACTTGCAGGCATACAAATTAATTTTTTTTTGACGAAAGAATTGCAGAAGATAGAAGTCAAATAAAATTTGCGGCACGAATAAGTGAGAAGGGCAAATGGGAAAAATACACAAAAATAGTATTCAAGGAATTGGGAACATTTTCAGTGATTTTTGGGCTTTTTTCTGGGCAACGATTTTGGGCTACAATTTTTTAAGGTTTGGGCGCTTAAAGCAAACTAAATGATATTAACACTGGTGACACTTTGTAAAAATATTCAAACTGCACTTTTAGTCGCCAAATCTATAGTCTGTTATCAAATCTACCTTTTACATCATGGAACATATACTTTCCCACATAGTTACACGGAAAACAGCTTGTAGACACTTTCTCTTAAGTTGCTTGAACTGACCGAACGGTCTACTTAATACATAGTTTATGGTCTTGGGTGTTGATGAACGGCATGTCGATTACCTCCCACTGGCCCGTGCTCAACAAAATTCAAAACCAAACGACGAATAGTGTTATCAGACGGTGCTCGTTGGCCCGCCACTTTAAATTTTCGACGATATGCACGTTGATTTTACACAACTGAACGACTATTTTCAATCCACGGCGTCATTATTTCGGCGCATTATTTCGGTGTGAAACTATTTATGGTTGAAGTTGTATTCAGTCGACGTTTCAAAAACATCTCTACTCAAGTCGTTGATAAATGCGAAAGTTATAAAATGTTTATATACCGACCAAATAATGAGCTAAGGGCAATTGTTTTCTCTTTTTTAATGTAATATAAATACAAACCTCTTTCATTTAATTTCAGTAATTTGCAGCAACTTTCGGGAACAGCTAAAATAATACTTTAATACTCAATCATTTTCTTACATTAACATGTTTTATTTATTTGTCATTCCATAAATATAGTCATATACATAATAAAATTACACTTTCATTCTCTACTTAATCACTTAGGGGTTACATTTTTTGTTTGTTCGTCCTAAAAAAGAATTAACTTATTCAATCGAATCTTTATTGTATTTTCGTTTTAATGATAAGGATATGATGATTAATTTTGTTTTATTCAATTGCATTTGCACACAAGTCTTACGATTACAACGCTTATAGTTGATTTATGATTTTTGTAAAAAAAAAATCTTCATTGTTTATTGCTTTTATTAGTTTATATTTTTTTATTGAGTTTGTTTATATTCTCTATACTTTGAGAAAAGTATCTACGTATTTTTTTTCTTGTTTTATATTTTAAATTCACCTATAATTAAATACCTAAACATTAGTTATTGTATTGAGAGTCCCACGTATATATGCGCTGGTAACACATAACTTGGATTTTATTGTTAAAATCAAGTCTCTGAAATTAAAACGGAAGGAAAGCCATTAAACTGTTGGATTTCCTTGTTTCTTGTGGTGAATGGTTTTATTCTGTTTTTGTTAAGTATTCTATGTTTTTTTTCTAACATGCCTCCATGCACGACGAGTATGCATCCTGATGTTCCACTTGCTTGATATGACACTATACCCTTCGGGCTAGGGAAACGCGCGCAAATTCGAAGAGAAACCCATTTTAGAAACGATTCTTGTATCGATTTCTATTCCTCAGGCGACTGTGCAATATTAGATGATTCTCACTGTAATCGTTGTACTCGTCGTATTCTTCGGTATCGGCCTTGTAGATGCTTTTCAGGTATCCCTCGAATGGTGTCACCATCTCCGAGCTATCCGAGTTTGTATCTTCGTCGCTGGTTTCAAATGGATCAACGGCAACATAAGATGCGGAAAATCCTTTCATCGTAACACTTTCATCTGTCCTTAGACGTACCAAAAGCGAATCTGTCAATGAGATTATCTCCTGGGGTACCTGTGTTTGTGTGTGTGCAGATAAATGAGGGAATAAAAACCGATTTGTATGAAATGAAACGGATTTCATTGAATTTATTTCTAATGCTTACGTTGTTTCCACAGAATCTGCCGTAGAGCGGCCCACTGGTGTCCTCCATGCCGGAGTACACTTCCACATAGTCGTATGTGCAGTTTTCATTGTTTTCGATGTCGAACTCGAGGAAGAACAACTGCACATTACTACTGGGTGGAGCTTGTATGGTCCACTCGCAGTCCATGTTCTCGTCGTAGTCGTGATCGGCGAATCGCGCATGGGAGTAGAACTGTTGGATTTGATTAGTTGCGAGTAGATATCCTCCGCAAGCTGCAAATAAAAGGGAATGATTTTGACAGTTGTAAGTTTGTTTGGATTAAAAGTCGACAGTCTGGCTTAGCAGCAAGGACTCTAAAGTTATCCGGTCGGCTAAAGCATTTCAAATAAGTGAGTAAACTATCATTTTTTTGCATACTTGACAATAAGGAATCAAGAATAAATTTAACGTTTGGTCAAAAAACTCAACGAAAAACGCGTGATGCAGCAAAAAACTCATCGAAAATTACATCAAGAACGAGCCAAAAAATCCATTGAACGCTTCTAAAGATCATAAAAATATGTGTCGAAAAAATTGTTGAAAACGCATTAAAAAGAATTGTTAAAAAGAGTCGACCAAAAACGCGTAAAAAATTTCCGCTGAAAACTCCGCTAAAAAGCGAGTTCCAAATCACCCGAAATACATAAAAAAAATATATGTCAAAATACGAATGAACTACACTTTTTGAAAATGCGTCAAAATATTTCAAAACGCGTGAAATGAACCTGACACAAGGTCGAGCTAACACTGCACCGAAAAAGCTCTCAGGAAAAGCGCCAGAAAAACATCAGGAAAAACGCTTTCAAAATCGTGTACAATAAATCGTCAAAAAAATGTCAAATATTGCGTCAAGAAATGACCCAAAATACGTCAAAAAAGAACGTAAACATTTTTCGAAAACGCGTCAAAAACCCCTTGAGGAAACGTGTGAAAAAATGCGTCGATGAAGGCTTAAGAAAAGTCGTTCAAACCCGTTTTAAACGCGTCATCAAATATTTGAAAAATGCATCCAAAATTTTGCCAAAACAAAAGGTAAAAGCCGCGTCGACAAATCCGTCAAAAACCGAGAGAAAAATCGAACGAAAGATGTTTTAAAAAACGGTCCAAAAATAAGTCGAAAGAATCGCCATAAACTCGTCAAAAAATCGCCCAAAAAGACGACAAATGCGTGGCGTAAAATAATCTACCTCAACATTAGAACTAAAAGGAAGTACATATTCATAACAAAGAAAATTACCCTCATTTCCCAACTTACCGGTGGAGTGCGTTGCCGTAAATCCCTTGTACTGCTTATTGTTGTCCACCTTCATTACCATATACATCTGATTGGATGTCGCCGATATTGGATATGGAATCTTGTTGCCACAGAACTTCCCCAGGTTGCCGCTATTCTCCGATCCTCCGTCAAACAGCGTTACATTATCATAGCCGCACTCCTGAAATTGCAAAATAAAAATAATCCAAACATACCCACATACATGGGCCATTTCTGTGCGCCTTACCTGATGCGGTTCAAACTCAAATTCATTGAATATCAGCTTAATTCGATGACCCGGCGTTGTTGTAAAGTGCCACACACATATCACACTCGGCGGATATGTGTCCGGATAATTTGGACTATAGATATTACCAATCGGAGCGGAGATCTCATATTTACACTCGCCCTCCTTGCAGTCATGGCCGTTATCGTGCAGTGTATATCCATTGCGACAGAAGCAAACATACGAGCCAATTGTGTTCTGACATTCGTGCTGGCATCCACCATTGTTCGCAGAGCACTCATCGATGTCGGTGAAGAAAACTGCAGCGAAGCCGGTCTTCTGAATGGACTTATCCGAATGGAATTCAATGCGCAGTGAATTGCCCTCTGAGGTGGCCACCGGCGGTATCATATTGCTGCAATAGGTGCCGATGCGTTTCAATCGATTCTCTCCCAATTTCGAGTATATTGTCACCGAATCGTATCCACAATCGGATTGTTGATGTGCCGTGCCCTCCAAGTCGAAATGGGTGAAATTCAATGAGATTTTATGGCGTGGCGGGGCGACAATCTCCCAAATGCACTCCTTAAGGATGGGGTAGATTTCGGGAAACGATGGCGATGTAATCGTACCGTTCATGGCTTCAATTACACCACCGCAGGCATCTGTGAATGAAACGAAATCAAGGGGTGGAAGATGTGATTCTTTTGCTCGTATAAAGGTTAAGCAAGGGTGGAACGATGTTGATATTATATCGTGTGCCCTGTGGATGCATTATCGCCTCATGGCTATGTTCAATAAATGAATGGGCTTGGAGTTGGATTGGAGGATATGAGAAAAATCCACTCTATCGAATATTGGGGACTGTGCAAAATAAGGTCATTTGAGGTGAAATTGCAGACGAAAATAGGTCTTAGGGCGGAAAAATAGGCTGTGGTAAATCACAATTATAGAAACCACTTGCAGTGAAACCAGTTTTAGAGTTTTCTAGGAACATACTTCGAGGAGCTATAGACAGCATGGTCAGCATTTTGCATAGCACAGTCTCCGGGCAGCTAATTCGGAATTTGAAATTTGACAATTTTATAAAGCGAGCATATTGTCAAACAGTTGCGCAAAAAAGCGTCCGAAAGCACATGGGATGCAGCTGCCGGCTTCTAAATGGAATGTTATATTTTAAACTCTGCAATTATTTTCCGCAGAGTCACTGTGTAATCATGACGACACAAAATAGGTACCCATTGCATACTAGACGCTTGCACATTGAGTGTAATCAGAAGTAATTGAAAATCCTCGGGCTGTACCCTTATATCAAATTGATGTATGTTCTTTATAAATTGGGTTAAATATCCATCGAGCAACACTTTCGCACCATCAAACAAAAGCACACTAAACCAAAACACCCACTAAGGCAAATTTCAAACCTTGCAAGCACATCTCCTCGTCAGAAATTCAAAACAAAACAAGGAACAACATGAAAACGGTATCTGCAATTGATTTCAATATGCAATAAGCACACACTCACCTTCGCAATGCTTTTTGTCACTGTGCAGCTCATAGCCAATGTGACAGCTGCACTCGTACCCGCCCAACGTATTGATGCAGTCGTGTTCACATCCATGATTTTGTGTTTCGCATTCGTCCACTTCCTTCATGAAAATCGCCGAGAATCCAGCCTTCTGTACCGAGCTGTCCGATATGAACTTCACAAACATCGTATTGGAACTTGACCTAAATCGAACAGAAAAAAAGTTTCAAATCGAAATCCAATCATACTGCCATTTGTTTAGCAAAGCCTTCCCATATATACCAACTCGTAAGGGTATACTCACTTCATATTCGGTGGTGGTTTGTATCCACAAAATACCCCAATCAAGTCAGAGTCGGCACTATCGCCGTCATGGACCTCGACATAATCATACACACAGCTGTCGTGGTTTTCCACTTCGAACGATTGGAATTTGAGTGCCACTTGATATCCTTTTGGCACAGTTATCCTCCAAATGCATTCCTTGTTCGGTAAATACTCGAGTGGATAGTTTGGGGACTCTAGCCGTCCATCGGATTCGTCCACAGAAAGCTCGCCACCACAAATTGCTATAGAAATGGTTGAACAACGAAAGAAAACGGACAGAAAGAAGGAGAGAAAAAATAAAAATACGCAAAAATGTTAGATATGTAAAATGCACAAAAGCGAGTATTTCTGGATAAACTTTTGTGTGGTTACAGTGCGAAGGGACATTGACTGTGGCAGAAGTGTGTCCTAATTCGTGTTTTTTTTTTTGTTGTTTTACATATTTTTCCACTGCTGTTGAGTTGCATTTGAATAGCTCAATGGGAATCCACACTTTTGAATGGAAAAAGAATAAGTTTTTCCTGCGAGTATTTCCTGAATGATTCATTAAAAATAAAAATTCCAGCATCCGGACTGTGGTCAAGCAAATAAGCCCATAAACAATGGCCACGTAGGAAACTCAAAATGGTTAAATGGTAGGTTTCGGAACGTTGCCATACTTTTGTTCAATATGGTAAGTTCTAGTTAAAAAAAAAAACCTATTGCAAAATTGAAACTACCAATTCAGTGCACGCGGAATTTTTGATACCTTTCTGCATTTGGCTAAATGACTTCAGCTTTAAGTTTATGGTTTCAATGTGCCACATGTACGTTTTGATTCCAGCAATGCCTTCTAAAAGTGCGGTGAAATCAAAACCAAATTTTGCTCCAATAATTTTTTTGTTATGTCTAAGAAGCCCATAGGATGGATAAGTACTTTTAAGGTGACGTGTTAACAAGTCCAAATCCACATACAATCCACATATTCTTAGTGTAAAGTTTTTTTGTATGAATAAAAAACTTAGTCAAAAGCTGACTTTGGAACTTGATTTTGGGGAGACATATTTGTTTCTACAACTTACAACAATTAAGGTACACAACTAAGCTGAAGGACTTTTGGGGCGCTTTAAAAGCATTATAAAATCGCTGCCATAAGACTAACTTACAGTCGTCCATGTACGTTTCGATGGACGTACGTTGAAGTTTGAAAAACTGGTGTAAGTTGAGTGGTATGTAATAACAGTCTTTGAACTTTGACCAAACAAACTCTCAACCAACAGCAGGCGTGGCTTTCTAGGCGGAGTAACATAAGTCCATAAGACATAAGTTCATATTTGACTTTTGTGCCACTTCCGTGGGACATAGGACATAATTCCAACATTGCAAACCCCACGTTTCAGACACTATTTTTACAAAGTACAGTGTAACCATAAAAGTAACACCCCACACTCTTAACACATTAGTGTCATTTATAACAATTTAATGTTTATTGTAAGGAAAAGGAAAAAAACAAAAATTTGGAATGAGATTCTGTAAAAAACGAAACGAAAACCACTTTCGATTTTAAAAAAGCGAAAGAAATCGCGCGAAAGCAAACATTTGCTGCATGTAACTGCTTTCGTTTTCTTCTTCCTGTTCGCAAGGGTTTAAGAAAAGGTGTAACAAAAAAAGTTAAAGTTTGAGTAGCTGTATATACGAAATATGTTGTTTTGACGGCCAACAGCTGACCGCTTTTAATGTAAATATTTCTTTTGTTGATATTTTGGTCGTAACAAAAGATGAACATTCGAAAATGAACCTACAATTAACAATTACCGACATACAAACTGTTTATTTTAATTAATTACTTTCTTATAGAACGTCAACAACAACACAAACGTAACAAAATATTATGATCGAGTGGATGGAGAAGTATCCCTTCCTGCTCAAGACAATGCTCAGGGAAGAGATAAAGCCGCAAACAAATGGGAGCAGTTGTGCAGAATATTAAATGAAAATAAAAAAAAATTACTGGATGGAAAATGTTTTTTATATTGTTTGTTATACGCACGTATATATTCAAATTGATGATTATGCGACTTTTTAAAACATTTGCCGATCCGAGGATCCGAAAATTTTCTCGGATTTCGCTATTTTCCACATCCGCCGTCATTACTATCGCTTGCTATTAATAAATAATTCGCCAGCATATTCGTCACAACCACTCATTAAACAACCAAATAAAATAAGAAACGTCAAACAAATACCATTCGCTGTATTCCTTTCGCATGAAACGAAAATGTCTTTCGTTTTTGGATTTACATGAAGCAAAGAAAACGAAAACGTCGATGAAATTGCTTTCACTATTTTACAAATGAAATTTCCTTTCGTTTTCAAAGTTACATGAAGCAAAACGTTCGTTTGAACGAAAACCTTTGAACGTTTTTATCTTACAGAATCCCACCAATTGAAAGTGAATTTATTTTCTCAATCAACTTTTTGGCTGAGCTTTACAAAATTCGAGAAAATAAAAGTAAAAAAGTCGCGCCAATTTTTTACTTTTATTTTCTCCAATTTTCTAAAATTCATTTTATTTTCTTAGACATCTTATTGTTTTGGCTTCAGAAAATTTGAGATAAAAATAGCCTAAATTTTAAAATCACAAAACAAGCCAAGCTTAAGTGGACTATCGGCCAAACTCCACTGGGCACCGTGGTGAGTCTAGAACGGGATATAATTCCATAAATGTTTTTATTGAACTAATGTATTACATAAGTCCATAATAATGTCCGAGTTCGGTAGGACATAAGTCCATAACAACATTTTTAAGTAATGTCCCACTTCAGTGCATAGATTAACCAAACTAGACAGTCGACTGAGAGCAGAACCGGTACTTCTGCCTACAAGCTGGCTGTCTTACAGCAAATTGCATAAGTATTCATGCCTGTACAAATCAAAGGAGCGCCATTGCTGCCGCACGCATACTTATACAATTTGCTGCAGGGACTATATGTCATTCGGCCATTATTATGGTGGGAAATCAAGTGTGTGCGACTGTGTTCTGCATATTTGTGCCCATTAGTTATGCGGTGTTCACATCACAGTTTATTTTAAGAATTTTTAAAGTTTTTGAAATTGTTGGTATCAAATGAAATTCCTGTTATAATTTCGTTACAATGCCAAATAAATTAATATAATAACTATTTGTCAATATATTGCAGAAATCCATTTCATAATATTAATCAGGGAAAATGAACTACCAAGGTTTTTTTCACTTTTGTTAAAAGAGGTTTTGTAGGTAACTTCAGGATTTTTATGCATATTTTAAGAAAATACACTTTTTTCCGTTGATTGAAAAAAAAAAATATTTTAACACAGTTTAGCAAAATGTTTTTTTATGTATGTCGTGGGGAAAAATATATTTTTAGTTTTAGCATAATTTATAATCTGTAAATAGTATGTAAAATGTATACTTGCACAATTTGTAAAAGAATTATGTGTATAGAAAACGAAATAAAGCATGCGAATACCAACAATTAACAAAACAATTTGAATTCTTACGGTCGATTGAATACGCAAAATCTGAAATCGGAAATCAAAATGCAGAACTCAGTTAAATACAACATTATATTAGGCGTGTTTTTTTGAACTTCGTTTTCAGCAAAGCAAAGTATAGTAAGATTTTCAGCACACAAATTACAATAACTACTGCGAGTCTCGAAGTGTCAAGTAGAGCGTAGTTGTTGTAATTGCGTACTGAAAATCCTACTTTACTTTATTTTGCTGAGAACGAAGCTCAAAAAAACAGGTCTATTGTCTTTTTGTTAGGAGTTAAACTTTTTTGTTCTGCTTTCCGATATTCAATTTTTTTTGTTTTTAAAATAAGAAAAGCATTTGCATTCTTACTGTTCCTAGTTAACATTATTCGACAATGTTCAGTGTTATTAAACTAAAGAATTACCAATCATATATTGATTTTGTACAAATATGGTGTTAAATAAACGAATTTGAAAACATTCATCCTAATAGAAATTTATACAATATTCATGAACATTTACTAAAATTCGCTTTTGTCTTGGGTTTAACTTGCGAGTTGTCGACTCATTTTTGGAACAACCCCCAATGATTTCATTTTTGTATTTTGCTGTCAAACATAGAACTCATACAAACGAAATTAAATATAAACTGAAATGTGAATGGATGAACACCTTTTACTGCTGAAGATGGATGGAGGACAAATTAAGCTATCTAAAAAACCATACTCAACATTTACTTTTTTTTACTTTTATTGTTAGATTCATTTACATTTTGTTTGTTAATGAAATTCTGCCACCCGACGGCCTCTAAAACACGTATTCGTAGACAGGAAAAAAAAAGAGCATTCAAAATTTGCGGGGCAAATCGGGTGGGTGCAGTGAAAGTCGACTGTCTAGTTTGGTTAGTCTATGTGAGACATATAAGTCGATAATAGATTTTTGTCTCGTGGACATATGACCCTGCGCCGGCTCTCTAAATATCGTGACCAAAAACCTGTTTCAAACAGTGGCTGACACAAAACTCCACTCCGGTCTTGACTTTGCATGCAGCTCTAAGTTCATCGAGATTTGTCAGGTTGAATAAGTCTTGAAAAGCGAACATGCTGTGTATAGTGTACATATATACCTCTCTTCTATCATCCTATATCTCTATCATAATGTTGAATGTAAGAAAAATATTCCGAAATCCTGACAATAACGAGAATATACCTACTCGAGAACTACTGCACATAACTTTAGGTGCCTTGTAACCGTTGAAAACAACTTCCCCAACCAATCTACGGTCGCCTTAATTAGCATACTATGCAGACATCCTTTCAATGCCCCCTCTCTGCCTCAAGTCCTTCAAACACACCACACACTAAGGTACATACCGACAGATTGAAATTTAAAATTACCTTCGAAATCAGCTTTAAAGCCACGATAGCCCGCATTCCGATGACCGTTCACATATGTGAGCAACATTCTGCTGCTCACCGTAGTCACGACCTCCTTTGCCACTTTCCCACAAAATCGTCCAATTAGTGGTGACTTAAAATAGTAACCGTCACGTATCTCTAAATAATCCGTCTGGCATTTCTCCGATTTGAATATATTCTGGGGAGACAAGTCCAACAAAGCGTTAGCCACACACGCGCACACACACAGCACTATGCACTATAATACATACCAAGTTCTCAAGCCGCAGCACAATCCGTTCGCCATGTGTGGCCGTAATCCGCCACTCACACCGCTCCGTCTCATTGACAGCGACGGCTGTGAAATACGACGGACTGGCAAAACTGCCGGTGTTCTCCTGGAAAGTTCGTCCGCATTTCGGGCACTTGTAGAGAAGTTTCGCCTGGGAGACGTCGCCAGCACTCAAGCGTAAGCGTTGTCCAATCTCGGGACGCTTTTTACCCTTCACTTCGATTGGCAGTATTGTGTCCAGATAGGTGCCCTTCGAGAATGTGTTCCTTGCATAGTGCATAATGGAGTCATAGTCGTAGGCCATGCCCAGAGAGTCGACATCATCCGGCGTCAACTTGTTAAAGTTATAATCTTGGCCCTTCATTATGTTATTGAGCTCGATGACAACGTGCTTCTCCCGATCGGGACGGGTGTGCTCATGCCAAAATCCGACGACATGTCCCAGCTCATGCACCACAATGCCGAACTTATCGCAGTTCCTGCCGATGGATATGGCCTGTGGGCCGTTGCCCCGTTTCCCCACAAACGAACAGCACCTAGAACGGCAGAGCATATACACAACATTATGTAGTGGAATGCAACAGAAAAAAATAGAAGAAGCGGAAACCACACAGAAGAACGGCGAATAAGTGCATTACCATATATGCAGATAGCGCTAACACATATGGTAGTAGGTGGTTCACCGAAATTCTGGTCGCTGGCAACTGGCTCACTCACCCACAGCTTCGGACGGTAAAGACAATGTAATTGGGATGGTTCTCTGGGTCACGCTCCACGAATTTAATGCATGTGAAGTTCTCCCAGTGGCGCATCGCCTGCTTGAAGAGCGCTTTGTGTAATCCGCTAAAGTTGCCATCGATTTCGTATGGGATGACGCCATAATCCCAGACACGCTCCTTTTTGGCAGTAACAGCTCGTGTCATACGATGATGGTGTTCCAAGTGTTTTAGCTGCCTGTGAATGGAGACAGAGATATAGAAATAGAGAATGCGGAGGACAGTTTTTGTTTGGCGATGTTGTGTTTTTTTTTTCATGTTTATATACGGCGACTGAGTGATGGATGATTTTTTAATCCTTTTCGGATTATCTCGAAGGATGGAGCGAGAGGGATGGGTATGTGGGTATATTTGTAAAGCGATTTTTGAGAGGAAGCTGAGCATGGCATGGAGGACATGCGAGACCGCTGAACTTCGTGGGTATCCGAGTAGTTTAGAATGCAGCTCACATACAGTGAGTCGGTTATGTGGTTGGATACCTTTGGAATTGCTGCATTGGGATATTTGATTTCGGGGATATTATGGGATTGAAAAGTAAAAGTTACCAGGGTAGGGTTTTTAATGCACTATGGAGCGCTTATCACAATCGGCGATTAGTCCGAAAAAATCGTATTATCCTGGGTAATGCAGGACTAGTAATGGACTAGGTATACCTAATGAAAATGGAGGCGCAGTGGCTTAGTTGTTAGTGTGTTGGACTACTAAGCGAGGAGTCCCAGTTTCGATTCCCGATAAAAAAAAACAAATCTTAAGGTTTTTTTTCCACTGCGCCATCTCTCGCGAACATTTGACAAGCGTATAGAGTATAACTCTCATGAAAATCTTTCGACCGAGGCAAAGTACCTGGGTGTGGTTTTCACCTACAAACTAAACTGGAAACGGAATACTGAAGAAAGAATGAAGAAAGGACTCAATGCCTTTTATGCGTGTAGAAAAACCTTTGGGAAAAACTGGGGCTTACAACCGAACATTGTGCACTGGCTGTACACCGCGATTGTTAGACCAATTCTTACCTACGGTTCAGTTGTTTGGTGGGAGGCGGTTGAAACCAAATCGTATCTTAAGAACCTGAACAAGGTGCAGAGAATTGCTTGTTTGGGTATAACAGGCGCAATTAAATCCACACCACAACTAGGTCTGGAAACGCTATTAAGTCTTTCAACCTACTACCCATTGAGCTATTCATTAAGAACGTGGCAGCCAAAGCCGCTCTCAGATTAAGAGAGAACAAAACTTGGAAGCCTGGTTACTGCGGACACTCAAGCATACTTGAAATCTTTGATCGGAAGGGACTCATGTCACTCACCGATTACGAGAAACCCAGATATGACTTCGAGAAAAATTTCAGAATCACTATACCCAAGACAGGACTGGAACTCACCCAGTACCATCATTAAAGGTATATCCGTCTATACGGATGGTTCAAAAACAGAAAATGCTACAGGAGCCGGCGTATTCTCAGAAAGACTTGCTATTAGCCAGTCGTTTGGACTAACTGATCAATGTAGTGTCTTTCAAGCTAAGATCTATGCGGGTAAGAAAGCAGCACAGACTTATCTGACTTTCTTATCGATGGGACTACCAGCAATGGAAATTACCATCTGTGTGGACAGTCAAGCGGCACTTAAAGCTATCGGCTCTAACCTTGTTAATGCGAAATGTGTTTCAGATTGCCTCTTGGCGCTCAGGGCTATACTCAGTTCTACTCTGCTGGGTTCCGGGACACGTTGGGGTGGAAGGGAACGAAAAAGCGGACGAATTGGCCAGATACGGCTCTGATATGAACCCTCAACTAGCTAGACGGAGAGGTGCTACCGCCTTTCAACACTGCTAAGACTTTTATTGAAGGCGTCACCGCACAACTGGCTAAGGAACAATGGAGCAACACCATCAGCTGCGCATAACCCGAAGTCTGTGGCCTGTGATTGACACCAAAACATCAAAGTTGCTAGTCTCCCTTAACAACTAAAATAGTTAAAAAACAAAAATAAAACTGAAAGACCTTCCGCATCGGTTGCTCGCTGTTTCAGCGCACTTTCGTGCTCCAACCAACTGAAACCCCTCCCGACAATAATATAGTTTCTCCCTTTGCCATACCATATCTAACCACCACGAACATCAGCAACAGCGACATCAAAGCAATGTATCTTTTTGCACAGCAATATATTCCCGTCCACTTCATATACACATTTCAACCGCAAGAACTGCGCAATAATTTTCTTGAATAGCAATTAACTCAAAAAAAAGGAACCGCCACCATCTCATCTGCATTCAAGCGGGGAAATACCTACAGACCTACACCCAGTCCCAACATCTGCCAGTGAAACTCCTAAATGTTGCGAATAACTCTTCAAGAGCTCTGATACGAAAATTGTAATATCTCCCGCACGGAACTCGAAAAAAGTACACCCACCGCCAGTGCAGTGGTGGCGAGTTAGGATATATTTTTATTTTTATTGCACCAACTATCACTGTCGGCTCTTGCCCAGACCGTACCACCAACCACCACCGACTCAATTGCACAGATTTATGCAAAAAACTTATGTGTGCAAATTATTTCCAATTTTAACTAGCTGGCTGCCGAATTTCTAGTCAGATTTGCGAGGGGAATCCGGACCAACGGCTTTTGTATGCGTTTGTATTTTTCTTTTTCATAAATTTCGCAAAACTTTATCCCGGAACATGGGTTTGATGGGAGACTTACCATTATCCCTCCACACACACACACACAGCTAGATGAGGGATCAGAGATGCTCAAATAAATTCGAGAAAAAAAAAAAAAAGAATCAACACAAAAAAAAGGGAAACTATAAATTTTTTGTTAAATTCGTTCAAATCCGAAATTGAAAACTTACTCCTCATTTCGTAATTGCATTTCGAGGGATGTGTTCACTTCGGCATTGATTGCGTCCATCGTTGATTTCCTTTTGGTGAGGACTTCCAGTTCATCCATGTTTTCGGACGAATAATTAAAACTTTTAGCAGTTATGAATTTGTGATGAGACTTTGTCGGCACTGCTGTTGCTTCGACTGCAGATGATGGGGTTGGGGTTGTCAACGGTGGCGATTCAAGGTAGGACGACGAACCGGCACTGGTCGGTTTGACTATTGAGCTGACTGGCTCTGTAGCTGATAGCCATTCGGTTGGAAGGGATTCTGCGTTTTTATTATGAATTCGTTTGTGAATTTTGGGAATATCGTCTGCAGTTCGAACGGGACGATTAAGCTCCGCTTTCAGTCGCTCCAATCGGACATTGTAGTCACGTCCAGTCTCTGAACTTCGCCTGTGAGTGGGAGGGAGAGAGACCAAATGTAATTTAATATTGAGTACGAGCTTATTTATTGCGTGAGCGTGATCCACTGAGGAGTTTTATAATAAACTTTTTGCAAGAGTTATACTGAAATGAATTTACGGCTACCTAGTACATAAAAGTTACGAGTTGGAAAACGTTCACGTGCTTAATAATAGAATTGAAACAAATTAAATCTCTGCTGAAATAGTTTGTAAAATAATTGGTAATATTTTGGGAGTTCCACAATAGGAATGCGGTGCACTAATCCAGCTTAAGGAATCCTTGCTTGCATAAGAATTATATAGCGCTGAACTCAATGAAACGCAATGCCTAAATGTAAATTGGTTATTGAATGATTGACTCATTAATCTTTAATTTTATTCTGTCAATATCTGTGGCAACAAGGAAAACAGCATAAGTTATTTTTAGTCATTTTTCAGGAGCGCAGTTTAAAGGTTTGACTTTCAATGTGGGCAAATGACTTATGCGTTTTTTCTTGATCTATAACACAGCAACCATAAGAGGTATTTGAATGAAAAAAATTGACATATAGAACAGGGTACTGTTAACATTAACTCAATTTTGACATAAGTCGACTTATGCTGTTTCTCCTTGTTGCCACAGATATTATTGACGGTTTTTTAAACAAGATCATAAAAGGATTGCCAAACAAAAATCTGTTGTAAACCTAAATTTGTTTTTTTCATAAATAAAGTCTATTCTTATTCTAAAAACAAATTCTATAGCTCTGAACACCGAACTTTCTTTTCCTCATAAAGAGTATAAGGATGATCAAGACGTCTTAAGATGATTGACTAAAAGCGAAAGCTGTACGCTCCATTCAGAGACCGTGTACCAAGCCACATACGTTTTTATTAAATAAGTTCCTACAGAAAACACGCAGACTGTAGCTTCATGAAGGCAAAAATACAAAATCGAGCCTTGCGGCAGCATCTGTTAACACCACTATTCGGGCATATTTACCCTCCCCTTTCTAAATAGAGTTCCCTGTTATTCTGCATAGACCTCAACAAGGGAACACAGAATGCTGTCTACCAGAGTTAAGCATGCTGCCAAAAGTTCCATTGTCAAAAGCGCCCTCTATATACCGACATTTTTCCAGTCAAGCATTTCAACCCAAAGTGCATTGTTCTTTACGCCATGTCTGATCTCTGAATTCGAAAGTAATTGCAAGTTGCAGCGAGTTTGTGGACTACTGCTTCTAGCTTCTGCTAAAATGTTTGCTTGACGAAAATTACAAACTACCTAATATGCTTTGAGTCTTTTATTAGCCGTAGGAGTACCTTAAATCTTAAATAAGAGAGGCCCAACCGGGCATAGTATTCTATTTCTGTATATCTTGGGTGTCGAAATATATGACAATAAATCTTCGTGATACCGCCTTAGTCGATTACTGAGCTGTGCAAAGATTTTGGTGAGAAAGAAATAGCAATGCTTCGGAAGGCTGAAAGATAAAGCAGGTCCTCGTCCGTGAAGACTGAGATTAAATTGCTAAAACTATCTTCGAAGTCCATTTTTCGAGAAGAATGAAATGTTAGTCTCTCTTCAGACTAAGTGCTGTGTTATTAGAATATTACTGCTAATATCTGGAGGAATAAAGTTAAGCATGGTTTGTAAGGCGGAGGTTGGAAAGCACCTATGAAGGGCAAGTCAAATATTAAGTCTCCTTAAGTCCCTCCATTGCAACTTCTATTCAGTGCCGATCACTTTACAACACAGCCAACTCTATTTGGAGTCAATCTCTGTTTTGCAGAAATATAATCGCCATCCTAGCACTTTTGGTAGGATTTTCTCTTCACAGGAGCCTACTATTAGCTCGCAATTACAAATTTTTACCGGTGCCAAGGAACTAATAGGAGTAATTCACAACTTGATGTTTTTGGTGAATAAAACGAGGTCCAGTTTGGACGATTCGCCCTTGGAGACAGCTTATTGAGTTTTTAGAGCCACTAAGAACTCTGCTGGCTATCTCCAAGAGGCAATTGTTCAAAATGGACCTCATTTTATCTCCAAAAGCGAGTCGCTGAATACATATTATACCGTCCAGTTCAGAAGTAAGCTAGGAAGACAATTCCAAAGTAGAACAAAATACCAGAGTAAGGAGGTGATTTGACAGTAGCAACCGCCATCAAGTCCTGTCGAATAATAGGGCTCAAAAAAGTTTTCTGTCCGCTTTTTAGGTTTTTCCCACCGGTAGACAAGACCTATTTTCAGACGTCTTTTTTTAAAGGTAGGTTTACCAATAACATGTATCCAGGGATAGGAACACGAAGGTTTATGAGCCGATTATGTAGTTGCTCTATAAATTCTGCACAGTAACAAATTGGAACTTATTATGCAAGGCATGTGAGAGTTTCGAGTAAAGCTTTGCACAGCCTGTTAAAGTCGGTGATGCAATTAACGTGTTCATAGAATATAGTGTCCCTCATCTTGTCTGCTTTATGTTTTCTTTAAATCTTCCTCCTTTTCCCCGGCATAAAACCACTGTTAGTTTAAATTTTAGTTTTAGATCTTTGTTACCTCATTTAAACTCTCTTTGTACTATAAAAAAACAAGTCTTATTGTACTTATACACATATATTGTTAAATAAACCGAATTGAATTAAAGCGCCATAGGTTTGCATTGACGAATTGACTATTTTTCTGAAACAGTTACCTTTAAAAAAAATTGGTTTGAGTAAAATGGCATAACAGGCGGAGATAGCCCAAATTACAAATTTAACCTCTGAAAGATGTCTCTGGTTTCACCTCAGTAAGTCCTGTCTTAGGCATTTACTGTTTTGACTAACATATACTATATTTGCATGTATAACCCAACTCTAAAATTCACATAATCTTTGTGCATGTATACACAACCATAACGACTTTTATTAGCAGTGAATTATATTGAATCTTATCCTCTTTCATACTAAGTGCTACACTAAATCAATAACCCCCATTAAAATGTTAAAAAAAAAATGTTAATTTCCACCTAAGGCCAAATCCCTCTAATGGAAAATACCAATACTTGAGCTAAAATCAAAACCAATTCTCTTACCTAAAGGACTTACCGATTTTTTCTACCCCTCCGGTGACGTCTTCTCACAATACCCTCCGCATGCAAGAACTCGACATCGTCCAATTTGACTCCATTGCCACCGGCATTACTGTAAACATTCGGTAGAGTCGATCTGGATGTTGGAATCGATGTTGGTAATATAATAACCTTTCGTTCCGACACAAAATTATTTCCCGAATCGTCTTCAATGTCCTTTGTGTTCGATTGGATCTTTCGACGGTCGACATTCCGAATGCTATGATTCACTGTTGAGGATTTATTCAATTTCTCTGCCTCAGCTGTGAGTTGCAATTGTCGTCGTTTTTCGATGGTGGCAGTCATCAGGTCACCTGGTGCATTATTGTAGCTACTGCCGGTTATCGTATTGCCAGTGTCCTCGTCAATGATAATCGGTTTTTCTCGAATCGAAATTTTCGGTTCGAAATTCTCAACTTCCGCCGGATATGAAGTCTCCTTTAGTTGGCTGGTAATAATTTGGTTTTTTAAATTCTTCGTCGAATAGTCATAGGACGAATGGCCGGATTGATGGACTTTAACTGGTTCGTTGGCTGACTGTGAATTGAACGAGACAGAAAGTGAATCAGCACTTATATGGGTGGGTATATGAAAAACGGTGCGAGGTGGTTTGGAAAATGTGGATTGTAAAAGTGAATGTTATTCTATTTTAAGCAATCAAAGACGTAGTGTTTGTGAGACAGGTTTTCTTAAAATATGGCTCTTGAGGTAAGTCTTTCATTCGGACCTCAATCCATGGTAGACTTAGATAGAGGAACTCACAATTGTTCCCTTCGTCGTCCTTCACCGCCACCAATATTCCCCTTAAAGTCGGTTTATTTTCTGGCACCATTGTGTGCCACTAAAAACTAATTATCCTTCAACCGGCATGGACTTGTTTTTGTGTACCTTCTGTTACTGAGGAAGACTGATATTCATGTTGAATTTCCCGATCGAATTGGTTGACTTTTTTAATCGTCTTAAACTAGTAAAAATTGCAGATTTATACCAAATATTTCTCAATACAAAACTTGCTGCAAAATGATCGCAGGATAAAATTGAAATTGGCAATTAAAACAGAGTAAAATATTATTAAACGTTTTTGCCCACTGATAAAGAGACCTTGACAGACCGCTATTGACGACCAAAAAAAATGTCCCTCTTCTTGTGCAAACGCAGAGCAAGAAAAAAAATGTTATTCAACCTAACTGCCTAAACCATCAGCAAACAACATTATAAAAAATTGTTTTCGAGCAAATGTTCACTTGGAGCATCAAACCAGTTTGAACAAGATAACAATCACAAGCCGGCAAAATTGATACTGCAGATCAGAGACAAAAATCATACTGAGACCCCCAACTCACAATCCTCTTGCCGCTGGCCCCCTCAGTTTTTTTTTTCAAATTCGCCATTTTGTTTTCCTATCGGGGTTATGTCAATTAAGAATCCGTGTGACATGCAAAAACATACAAAAAACACAAAAATAAAAATAAACCGTGGAGAAATGTGCTAGAGTTCGGGAATACCACATTTTTACATAATTGAATGCCATTGGTTAGTTATTATAAATTGTTAAAAGGCGAATAATTTGATTTCTAAATGGGATGTTCTATACTCTAGAAACTTATTATGACAAACATGGTTGCGTATTTTCTGCTTTTGAATATATTTAACTTCGATTTCATGGGTAAATTTTTCTTAGATAACTGAAGAAAATTTGCTCAAAATGTTTTTATTTTCCTTCAACAAATCTACTTTGTTAATTTTTCATTAATATTTAAAGCAAATGTACACTTATTCCTAAGAAAAAATATAATCCACACGTAACGAATAATTTCAAATTTGACGGGTAAAATTCTATGAACGCTGTCAGCAACTTTGCCCACAGCGGAAGTGGCATATGCAAGGTGCGAGTGGGTTGGTGAGTCGGAATTTTTGAAGTTAGGTGACATTTGTCAATACAAATTTCTATGTAACAATACAAGCGCACTTAGCATTTGCCACGCCATAAAAATATAGCTTGTAGGCAAGTAACGGGAAATCGGTCGAAGTTGGTGGTCTCAGTATTGTCTCTGCTGCAGATTACTTATATTTTTAATATTAATAGAGTCAAACCCTCATAGAGGAGAAGTATAAAAAATAAATGCTAAAAATACATCATATACATATTACGCGGTGAAATTCGTTTTCCAATTGTGGTACGCCCTTAGGTCCTTAAAATGACAAGGACTGCATCAATCAGTGTTACTCACCACCAACATACATTTCTGAAGGAAAAGCACTCAAAGTCCAAATCGAGAAGGTTGCTTGGGTAAATTAATGGAAGACCCCACTTCAAGTGTGCGGAGGAGGCCCTTTAAGAGACGGCTCATTGGATTTGAAAATTCGCTGAGACGACTTATCTCGAGAGTATTGTAATGGAAAACAACAACAAAATCACTGCCCTCGCAAATGTATGTCTAGTCGTTAGACCGCCTAATTATCGATAACCCTCAAGCAGCAATCCCCCTAATTGCTTACAATTACTGTTGAATGAGTACCAGATAAACAAATAATTTATCCCCACGCAAGGAAGATACCTGATAAATCCGCACCAAATTCGTAATACCCCATAGCTAGCAGCCATAAGAGATTTAGCACAGCTCATCTTCTAACATAACATAAAAGCCAACAGAATTACGCAACTTTTGACTGTATTAATTAAAAGCAATTTCCATTAAATTAATGACCAAACTAAAAAACGCTTCCCCAGGATGTGCCGCCAAAGTGGAAAGAGTTTTAAACTCTAAACCCATTTTTTGGAAAAATGAATTTCCCTCCATAACGCACGAACCTAATTAATTAAACGAACCTAATTAAGGATAAAATCATTATTTTATCAAGCTCTGGTGCGAGCGGCAAACTCTATATATCGAGAGTGATTAAAAGGCTGGCGGGGCACGGACACAGTCACTCGCTTGAACAAAAAGCCATGCTACGAAAGGAAATTACTTTGGCAATAGAAGAAGCAGCAGTAATTGATTGGATGGGGTTGGAAGAATGACATCAAACGAGGCGCACACACCACCCACTCTCAAATATTAAAAAAAAAAAAAAACAAATTAAAAAAATAAAAACTCGTTCATAAAGTTTTGTATCTAATTTTAAAGTTGACAGCCATTGTGATTATCGTCCACTTGTCTGCCTGATACCGTTTACTATCGAAATACCGAGGATAATGAAAATGAAAATTTCACCCCAGGTGCAGGTGGACATGCAGAGAGGGAGGTGGGCAAATATTTTCCACCCCTTGCTGTCTTGGTCTGTACTCTTCTACTCACCAGAATCGGATCATTTCGGCTTCGGTCATTTAAGTTCTCATTATTAGAGCTTGGCAGTTTGGTTTTCTTTCTAATTATATCTGTAAGTCCTTCTTCCTCCACCTGGAGTCCTTCGTTGTATACCTCTTGCTTGAGGAGTTCGAGTTCCTGTTGAAAGGTTTTGTTGAATTTCGAATCTGCCTTCCAGTCAACAATGGATGTGGAAACAGCGGCAGGTGTGCGAGCAACAATTGGATCGGTGCGGTAATTAACGTCGGGTAGAGCAATGTCACCCATAAAACCACCTGAAACGGAAGCGAAATTGACATGAATAAATATTTAGTTCTCTTCTTAATTTTTTGATGTTGTTTTGCTAGGTAAAAATTGCCCATCAGGAGCATTGAATGGTTCCATCGAGAGAATAAATTTGCTTTGAAAGGGGTTGGCTATTTCATCAGGCGTTACACAATAGGTTACTTTCGACAGCACAACCACGATGTGCAAGACTTGAAATCCACTATGCGAATGGGGAAACTAAAATTTCCTTGAGTGAAGTTTGAAAACTACAAATTTGATGGTGAATTATGTTTACATTTTATCGGGTTGAGTTTGTTAGGTATATGGGAATTTGTTTGCTACGTGCCTGCCTTTTAAGTAAGGCTACCACAATATGGATTCAGAATTGAAATACCGACTTTAAATTCGGGTTCTTCTACGTCGATACTGAGAGGGTCTTAATATTTGCTTCAAAAACACGTTCCCATCATTTTTAAACAGATGTTTGCATAGTTGGGCATCATGGTTGCAATAAAATTGACTAAAACGCATTCTTCACAAATTGTTGAAACCACCAGAAAAATTGCCTTCAATTTAAGAAATATACTAAAGAACTTGGGACGCGACGTTGGCTGCCACCTTCGTTTTTTCCAATTTAAATAAGTAGGCAACATTCGGCCTTACTAATAATCAAACACGACGATTAGCTGGTTGCCAGCTTTAGTAAAAATGTGTAGCATTTGTCAAACGGTACCAATAAACAATAAGACCTCCACATTTGCTAGTGCGACAACTTTCTTAGAATCTATTACATTTGTTGTCATCGCAGAATTCAAATTTCATAATCTGTTTTCGTGAAAAAGAAGGTCAATGGTTTTTTCAGAAGAAAAGGAATATATAAAAAAATGAATTTGCCGAACAGATACCTTTGAAAGGCTTTTTTAAGCTTATTATAAGCAAAAAACGAAATGGGAAATGCACAAAATATCCGCTGAACTGTCAAATATCATATGCAAATCGGACACAATTTTCGGTACTTTTTCTAGTACGCTTTCCTTTGATTTCTAATACTTCAAGATTACTGAGCGAATTTATGTCGTAATAAGATCTCTTTTAAATTAATCGATAAACGGAATACAGTTTAAAAGAATGTTTTGATTTATTCGTAGGCTGATTATGCAAATAAAAGCTTTTGGTAGTCTATTAATCACATTTGAATTATAATCAAGTGAATATTTTTTAAATAAATAATAGTCTACTAATTCATTGCCGTTTATATTGCAATTTGCCAAGCAACGAAACAGTAATTACAAAAGTAAATATATGGAAATGTGAAAATAAATATAATTTGGTCTTTTAAAAATAAAAATTGAAAGCCGTGGACATTTTTCTAGAGGAAAGCTGTCATGTGTACTTACTCCTCTATGAATTCACACAAAATAAAACAGAATTCGGTATATCTTGAACTCGCACAAACTATACCTGGTAGTCCTCCAGAAGTTCATAAATTTATTATTTGGCGTGGATTTTGCTGAGTGCTTACAATTCTTGAATCTATATTTGGCGCGAAGTCAACCTTTTCGCACCAACCATTCATTAGAGATTCTCATTCCCGGGGAACAAATTTCTTTTTCAAAGACGGTTTGGTTGCAGCCAAATGACATTTAGGCGGGATTGCTTTAGCTAATGCCCGAGATAAATATGGGTTTTCCAACATTAACATTTAACCCTACAGTTAGCGATATTTTGGAACTATATCATTTTTATTGGTAAAGGGATTTCGGAAAGTGTGGAGTCTTTGCGTAAGCTGCCAGACTAAAGTTAATTATTGGTAAGGCCGATTGTATGTAATTCATTTAGCAACACAGTCCTAGAAAGAAATCATGTAGGCCTATTTCGAAGCCTTTAACCTATTTCGTTTAAACTTTGATATGTTTATAAAAGTAATCGGAAAACTATAACGAATTCCCACTAAAATGGTGATCCAAAGTTGTACGAAGATAAACTACCTCATATTCTGCACCCATTTAGTATTCACCAAGGACACGCTGCATTCAAACTTCCTTCTACCTGGCTCCAGGAGTTATCTACATAGATAACCCAAATGTAATCTTTTATTGTAACATGCACGAAAACTTTTTTACCTAATTACTCTTCATTAGTTGCCTACTAATGTATGTAATTAGATATGAATAACGGCTATCGTGAACATAAGTTATAATGGGAAAATAATTAGGTACGTCAGACGAGAGTGCCCCCAAAACTCGCACCCCGCCATTGGGGAGATATAAATTTAAGACAAATCTCAAATGGTACTCGCTTCACACAGCGATAACCGCACTCAGCTATATTTTGTAATGCAAACTTACACCAGGGGAGCAATTTGTAATTTGCGTGCCGCCAGGCTAGGATGAATGTTCTTTTATTTCGCGCAAAACAATTTAAGCAAAATTAGATAAGCGATGCACGAGTGCTTTGCCATTTTTAACCTCTATATAGTATATACGTGAATTTCTGCTAAGTTTCTATTCTAAGTGAGATTACTTATTACATTCGAGTGGGAATAACAAACAAAATATATTATAAAATATCGGTTGGCATAGATTAACCCTCTCGATTCAGGTCGCTGAGGCGGGGGCTAGTGTTATCAGTTATTGAAGCGAACGAGGCGGAGTACCTATGTACGAGTAGTTACAATGTGTCATTGGAAATAAAACTGAATGCACTGAACGAGAAATTCTGATAATAAACGTGCGATTATGAGACCTATTTCAATTGAAAGGAAGCGTTGGGTATTTGAATGGAAGAATGTTGTATTGCAGCGGATCAGAGTTACCGTTGAACGTTTTTGAAAAGTCACAGGAAAATTAATATTTTTAAACCAACTGGTTGTCTGCAATCTCTAGAAGTCCACAAAATTAGCACGTAGTTTCCTTAGTGCGAATATTGCAATTTATAAAAATTCTACAGAGTACGCTCAAAATTTAAATGTATTTAAATAGTTGGCGCAACAGGTTCGCAGGGACCCCTTCTAACAACTATTCTTTTTGTGTGAGGTTTTCATTTTTGGGACGAATGGAAGGGAACTACAATATTATGCCGAGTCCAAACGGCGTAAAGCTCTTTCATGGCAGTAAACTCTCGGATAATTGTCAGACCTTTGCGAGAGGTAGCGCAGTGGAAAGAAAGCTTAAGATGGAATTTCATTTAGCATACAACATTTTTACATAACGAAATTTGATGACTTTTGCACCGTGGTTGTTCTTACACTTAATCGTTTGCTTCATCTAGATCAAATAAATATGGTCGTCAATATATTGATATAGATGAGAAGAAGGCTGACGACCCACTATTTCAGTTGGATATGGATGTAAGAAGCCACTTACGTTTCCTTTAATTTAAAATTACCATCTACCATAGGTAAACCTCTAACGCAAACATTTGACCACATTCTAAGGAAAATAAGTTCTAAAAAGATATATTTTTTAAATATTTTCCTTAGATTCAATTTACTTTTTCCTTATGCAAACACGCGCAACTTCTGATTCGAAATATTTAGCATCACATAATGAACAACGCGAATTCGTGGATGGAACCAGAACTATGTCCCTTAAAAAGGAGTCATTTCTGAAGCAAATCTGCAAATTTAGAATTTTCAAACGATATTTAACAAGCATTGACTCGCTAAAGATTATAAAAGTATTGTGATAGGTAACTGGGTTTTATGTTCATGGATTTTCTTCGGAAATACCAGCATTTGAAAAATGTTCGAAGTGACTTATCCAACTAAAAATAGCAAAAAATTGTGGTAGGCTCTCGAAAAAAGTGCCAAATTGCAACTTAAGTCGTACAACGGTCACGCTGGTCGTATGTACGGAGGGAATGTACTTAGATTAAATGTAAGCCTACATAACCTATTCAGTTAAAAACAAAACTTACTGAGAAATGTCTCCATGGATTTCAATTGACAGAGACAGTTGGGGGAATAATATTTTTTCGATCATATAGTCAACGCATTATTTCTCTTCGTTTCATTAATTTTTTATCGTTTTTGACAAAACAATACATTCGCCTACCCTACTCACCTTTCATTTGTTAAAATTTGTATATAAAATCGGTTTTGAGGTAAAGATGTAATCGGCACAACAAAACAGTCAATTGATTTATAATGATTGGCTATGAGCAAGATAGAAGAATAAAAACAAAACATTTTTGCATAACAACGACAAACAAATACAGTCAACATTTATTTTAAGATTTATGTACATTGTACATAAGAAAGAACGTGATTTGTTATTCAAGCCAAAAGAGTTGGTTTTAAAATCTTCTTCGTGGAACATTCCACGATTTGAAATCCGTTGAAAGTACAAACATTTACAAGTACGCATCCAAAGACAAAAATGCTAACAAATAAAAAAACGATTAGTATAAGAAAAATAAAAAATTTTCAGTAATTGGATCAACACATTACGCAAACTTGCCAATAGAAAAATCATATTTCAATGAACAAGTTTTAGTAAATCTATACATTTAACGAAAAATTAGAATTAGAATCTGTTTGAATACTCAGCTTGTACTCAGCCAATCTGTATTGATTCGTTGAAAAACATTGCGCTTTAAATGGAACAACATTAACGGCCATATTATTCATTCCCTTCAATCCGGGTTAAAGGCTACACCCGGGTATAAGTGAGTTTAAACCAAAATCTAAACCCAAGTCCATAATATTCAGTCGTTAAACCCGAACATAGACCCAGTTTTTTTAAACTTGACAGCGTACTTTAAGTCAATTTCATAATATTGACAAATTTTAATTTAAATTTAAATTTAATCTCGCAGGTTGCGAGAAATAAGAAAAGTAGAAAAGGGAAATAGAAAATAAAAAGTAGCAAGAAGATACAAAAAAAAATGTATTTCATTTGTGAAATGGACGAAATAAATTTTAATTCAACGAGCACGACGTGTCGTCGAAAATATCGAATGCACGAGCGGGGTTGCGGCGATGATTATGATGTGTTTGATTTTCGGAAATAACTCCGGTCATTTTGGAGGCTTTATTCCATTATTCGACTAATGCACTAAATACAAAAATCGGCACACTACAAAACAATTCAGTTTCCAAGTGACAAACAACAAAATGTCATTATTTGTGAAATTTGACCTTACGTGGGCTTAAACCGGATTAAGAACGGTTTAAAGGATTTTAAATCCGCATTTAAATCCATCTTTAATCTAGCGGGCTTAATGCATGTTTTTCAGTGAATAATATGGACGTAGGGTTAAATTTTCGGGTTTAAGAAATCCGGATTAATGATCGGGTGTAAAATTAACTTAGACCTGATTTACACCCGGAGTGAATAATATGGCCGCTGGGGTTTGTTCCTTTACTTTTGTAGTAAGACTGGAAAATACTAACAAAATGGCAGTGGTGAGGATAAATTTTCTCTCAGAGTAAATCTTTCTGTAGTACATAGTAATCTATCAAAAATATTAGTCCATCAAAAATGATAGATACAGCATTCAAAAACTCGAAGAAGTGGTACGAAAAGTCGTTTAAATGTCTGATAAACTGGAAAAATTTGCTAACTTCTTAACGATATTAGCAGATTCGTCAAGCGATGAAAGTGATTCGGACTTAATCGAACTTTAATTGCTGATTAGTCGTACAACTAGGTGCAATCTTATTCGGGATGGCGAATGTCAGTCCCCCGGGAGTTTTTTAGATGAGCTTACTCGAACTTCTTTTTGATGAATCCGAGTATGTGGAATATTTTTTTACTGATTCAACTAAAATCATTCGAAAACGAGGACAAATATTTAGAGAGGGAGTATTGTCCCTTCGTACGAAGAATTTTGTCGCCACTTTCGAAAAGAATCTGCTGGAGAACATTTAATTTTATTCTGCCGCCCGTTGATACCCTTTTTAATAGGCAATAAATGAAAACACGCGTATGCCATATAGGACAACGGATTTCAAATTATCTGTCAACAGTCAAGTGACGGGCAGCTTTTTCAATTCCTACACCAAACAAATTTTTGAGTAAAAACTCGTGGAGGGGTAAAACGCTCTCTTTTACAAATTTTTCAGGATGATAAAAAACGGAATTGAGTAAAAATTCGTAAAAATTCGTAAAATTTCTTAAGAGTTAGTAATAATTCATAAAATATAAAAGTATAGGAACAGACCTTTAGTTTCATGTTAATTGGCCATTCCGAAGTGTTGTAGAGTTTAAAGTTTTTTGAAAGCGAAAACAAACAAAATTAAAAGCTTTAAAAGAAATTAATTGGTACTTAGATGTTCGCGATCTAGCATATAGAGCCTCCGAGACTTATGCCACCACGCAAACGATATATTGTTAGTGAAGTGAAATAAAATATGAAGACGAACCCTTTTAAATTCAGAAAAAGAAGCCGATCATGTGTCCCGAACCCGATTTTCTTTAACTAGGCCTCAAGTTACATGGAAATGCGATTAAAAACAAACTATTCATCATCAGTTATTGTTTGTTTTATGACTGTCAAATGTCAATGCTCCGTATTATGTTTTCCCCTGTCAGGAAGTGAACCTTACACTTCTCTATCAGCTGACAAAATGCCCATCACTTGCAGTTGCAGCGCAATGAACAAGTGTTTGAATTCAGGTTCTCTTTCAGAATATTTGTATATACCTACTCTTACATTAAAAACATGGTGCCTAGTTTAACACGGATATGTAATAAAGATGCTTATTGAATGAATTTTAAAGGATTTAATACTACTTTAACACGTATATTTATGAAAAGGTATTTATTGAATCCCGAGAAAAACCCAAATTCCAACTTAAGGTTTTTTTCACTGCGCCACCTCTCGCGAACGTCTGACAAACATCCGAGAGTATAACTGTCATGAAAGAGCTTCTCAATTGGCCGTTCGGACTCGGATTAAAATTGTAGATCCCTTCCATTCGTCCCAAAAATAAAAACTCGCACAAGACGAATGGTTGTGTGAAGCTAGGCTTGGGTCCATACGGACCTGTTGCGCCAATTATATTTTTATTTATTGAATGAAGTTAAAAGTATTAATACTACTCTTTATAAAAAAACACTTAGTTGAGATAAAACGATCTGCCTCGTTCAACGGCCTGATTTATTCTGCCCTCACCTACTGATTAGCCTGCGATTCACTGGTCCTCGATAGTCGTGCCTTCTAGCCGTCTCTTTCTTTCGTTACACTAGCTTGTTCCAATCACAGTATTAGTTTGCTATTAATAATTACTAGTATCCTTATATAAGTATGTAAAATGTAATACTAAAAAACCTACCACAATTATTATTTTCGTTATATATGTTTTTTTTATTGACGAAAAGGGCGACATCTAGATATCGAAAAAATACGTAAATGAGCTGCTCCATTGGAAACAGGTTGTAATCTAAGATGATTTATATTTGAGTACGTTACTATGGTAATATGTCGGCGACAAATTGAATGTCGCCAAAATCCTTTCAGTTACCTGTTTTGTATGGGGAATTGATAACTTAGTTCTACCAGCCTTAATGGCGACATATACCCAGGATTTTTGGTTTGTGCACATCTATGGCACAGTACCTTTCGAATGGTATAAGTTGCATTCTCCTCATTTCATAATAAATACTTGAAAAGTGTACCGACACTTTTGATGTTCACGTATTAATATAATGACCCACTGGCACTGGCATTCCAAGATCTTCATTCAAGGTATTTTCAGCAACCTTTGGTCAATTTTAACAAGTTGCAGGATTGGTCAACTTTTCCTTAGTTTAAGGCAGTTTTATTGGGCTACCGAAATTTGTGTTTTGTAATACAAATTGAAAGTAGCCAGTCATTTTGAAGGGAAAGCGAGCAAATATTCATTACACCAACACCACAATGGAAATGGATGACTCACTTTAGACAACATTGATGAAGCATAAATCCTCCCAAATTACGAGTATATATTAAGTGCATTGTGCACCAAGACATTGCATAAATTTCGTAAAATCCAGGCTTAAAAGCCCCAATACATATTTTCTGAACCTCGCACAACTATGATAAATGTTTTGTGTAAAATATCGCCAACTCCTCCCCAAATCAGCTGAGCAATATCTAACACTATCCAGTGGATACAAATACAACCCTCGTTAATCTTCATATCGCACATGCACCATCACCCACACGACACCGCCCTGTAAATATAAACAAGTGGAAAACACCTTCCGTGCCTGCCAAGAGACGACCACACACATCGCAACCACCCACTATAAAAACGAAAACAAATTTATAAATCTCTTACTTTATTATTAATCGCATCTGATTATTGAGTAATCCGTTTACGGCATTGATACCAGTTGGGTGGCATCCTTCATGGTATAGATACAATCCCACTGAAGAGGGTGTGAGCGATATTAGTCCACGGGCATTATAGGGAAGATCTCAGTCTCAATGCCAGCTTAACTATACATATGTATATGTAGACAGATAAAGAATAACCAACATCACGACGGGACTTGCGAGGATTTATTTCGGTTCTTGTTCACATGAGCATAAATTAAACAGGGAAAGGAGCCGGTCTTTTGGATTTGCCATAGCCATAATGTCAAACAAAGGCTCCTCACACACAAGTAATACATTATCCTCTCTATGGCATAACAAACACACTGTTATGTCACACAATGTTAACATTGGAAAACTATTCGTGAATCGGACAAATATTACTCTTATTTAATTCGTTTCAAGTTGTGGACGTTGCAGGATGCAAGACTAAGAGATTGAAATAAACTTTTGTTTGTTTGAGATTAATTTGTGGAATTATTATTTTTTTTCTTGCACAGGAAGTTGTGATGTAAATACATATTCGTTTCCTGGCATCCGGCACTCGGATATACCAGTAACTCCTTCGGACAGGATCTGGTGGGAATGCCGAAACAGATGTTCTGTGCACACAGATTGAGGTCAGCCATTGTGTGGCGTGCCGCAAAATGATAAAATTTCAATTAAAATGTTAATTTTAATGTCGTTAAATAAATTTGCCACATTTAAATGTGCTGCAAACGAAACAGATATCAACTGTCAACGTGGAAGCAGCACGAGGGGGTTGACTGCTAGATAGACAGTTATAAATATAACTGATGTGATGTATATAGAAAAGCATTTGTCAAATTGACATGGCACGCAGGCATCACCTTTTAGAAATAAATCATTACATTAATAAGTGAACATTCAAAGTCTCCGTACACATTTCAAGTATTTATTAGGAAATGAGGAGAATGAAACTTATATCATTTGAAAAGTACTGTGCCATAGATGTGCGCACAACAAATTATGGGTATATGTCGCCGTTAAGGATGGTAATATTAAATTGCTCCTACAAAATGCTTATCAGTTAAATTAAAGCATTTTAATGACATTCAGCGGTACTAATAATCATTTTTAATGTCCCAGCTAAATTTTCTCAAATTCACAATCTATATAAAATTGCATAATTGTGACGTTCAAAATATTTAGTGTGAAGTTTGAAAATAATTATTAGTAAGGCCCATTCAATTTGTCGCCGCCATATTGACATAGTAACGTATTAAAATATACAAGTATCGCTTGTGGTCGAAAATCGACCATTCCTTTTATAAGTAGGTATGTAAAATGTAATACTAAGAAACGTACCACGATTATTTTCGTTATTTTTGTTTTTTTTTATTAACGAAAAGAGCGACATCTAGATATCGAAAAAATACGTAAATGAGCTGCTCCATTGGAAAGAGGTTCTAATCTAAGATGATTTATATTTGAGTACGTTACTATGGTATTAATGGCGGCGACAAATTGAATGCCGCCAAAATCCTTTCAGTTACCTGTTTTGTATGGGGAATAAAAACTTAATTTTACCAGCCTTAATGACGACATATACCCACGATTTTTGGTTTGTGCACATCTATGGCACCAGAGACAAATGATACTGAGACCCCCAACTCACAATCCTCTTGCCGCTGGGCCCCTCAGTTTTTTTTCAAATTCGCCATTTTGTTTTCCTATCGGTGTTGTGTCAATTAAGAATCCGTGTGACATGCAAAAACATACAAAAAATACAAAAATAAATGCTGCCAACCACGACAACCGTGGGGAAATGTGCTAGAATTCGGGAATACCACCTTTTCACATTACTGAATGCCATTGGTTAGTTATTATATATTGTTAAAAGGCGAATAATTTGATTTCTTTAGTTAATAAAACTAGCTAAATGAGATGTTCTATATACTAAAAACTTATTATGACAAACATGGCTGCGTATTTTGCGCTTTTGAATATCATTAACTTCGATTTCATGCGTAAATTTTTCTTAGAAAACGGAAGAAAATTTGCTCAATATATTTCTATTTTACTTCAAATAATCTGCATTGTTCATTTTTCATATATATTTTAAGCAAATCTCCACTTATTCCTTAAAAAAAAATATTATGCACACGTAACGAATAATTTCAAATTTAACGGATAAAATTCTATGAACGCTGTCAGCAACTTTGCCCACAGCGGAAGTGGCATATGCAAGGTGCGAGCGTGTTGGTGAGTCGAATTTTTGAAGTTACGTGACATTTGTCAATACAAATTTCTATGTAACAATACAAGCGCACTTAGCATTTGCCACCCCATAAAAATATAGCTTGTAGGCTAAGTAACGGGAAATCGGTCGGAGTTGGTGGTCTCAGTATTGTCTCTGTATGGCACAGTACCTTTCGGTATAATTTATTTTATCCTCCTCATTTCATAATAAATACTTAAAAAGTGTACCGAAACTTTTTATGTTCACGTATTAATATAATATAGATATATCACCTCAGATAAGAACCTATTTTTAAAGGAATGCATTTCGCCTTTCGAAAGTAAGAACAGTACCTACGTATAGTTTTCTCCGGCATTTATATTTGCGAAGTGTTGACAACAGACCTTACTAATAATCTTTTTAAACCTCCAAACTAAATATTTTGTAGGTCACAATATGCAGTTTTGTATTGAAAATTTCGCCATTGTTAGTTCGAAAAATTTTGCCTGGACACTAAAAATGATTATTAGTATCGCGGAACCACTTTTTATGGGAATATGGAAATTATTTTTTGACAAATATGTATTTTGCTTTAAATTTTTTGTAACAGCGATGTTTAAAATCATGAGTAAAACTTATTTTCAAAGAGACGCATTTTTTCAATATCTGGACAGTGTTCCCAGATGAAAAACCTGAAAATCTTATTTTTCCGAAATTAAAAATCTTTTTTTTTTTTTCAAAATTTTTTCAAAATATAAAAAAAAAATAAATTTAAAATATAATTCTGAAGTACTTTGTTTCTTTTTTAATTTCAGAACATGTTTGAATTAAAATTTGCATTGCTTATATCAGGATCAGTGCAACAAATCCTTTGTAAACTTTCCACTGTTTCAGTACTAAAACTATTATGAATTTTTGTTTTATCCAAACCTACAGCAGAAAATATTTGTTTAACATTTGCAGAGGAATGTGGAAGCGATAAAATATTGACATTAAGATCTTTTAAGATTGGATATGCGAAGTTCCCATCCGCTGTTTGTAAGCCTTAAACATTTCTCCAAAAACATATTACATCAGTTATTTTATCAATTCGTTGAAATTCATGTATGTAGGTTGATGGAAACTGTGCATGGGCTCCGTTAGACTCAGATTATACATAATAATGGAATGAAGGAAAAAACGTTTTTCATCAATAGAAAAGGTTATTTTAATATTTCAGACATAAAAATTCTTTAAATCAAAAATATTGAAATTTGAGGCAAAATGCCTTGTACATATTTTGGAGCTCAAAAATATTGAAAAAAAAATGATATATCTTGTAATCTGGCATCACTGTATCTAGATGTCGCTTTTTCGTTTAAAAAAAACCAAAATATCGGAAATTATTGTACTTGTTTCAGTATTACATAAATACTCATAAAAGGTAGGGTCGATTTTCGATCGCAAGCGAAACTAATATTATTTAATACAGCTAAATGAAAACTAAAATATATTTACGGTATGGACCGCCGTTTTGAACCCAAAGTTTATAGTTGCAGATTTAGGAGTAAATATCTATTTAAGTTGCAAATAAAAATCATACACGAATACAACTTTGCGTCGACTTATTCACAATGAAGAACCTTAGGTTACCAAGAATCATTTTTAACCTCCAGCTTATATATTTTTTAGGTCAGAATATGCAATTTTGTGTCTAAATGTTCGCCATTGGGAGCTGAAAAATTTAGCCTGGACACTAAAAATGATTATTACTATCGCGGATTGTCAAAACGGAGATCCATATCTCCTCCTCGACACCCCATTAAGTGTGGAACTTTATAATACAGTTTTGATTAACTTTTAAGATGCTTCTAAAAAAGCTGCGATTGAAAACAGAGATATACAGTAATCTACGTAGCTTCGTTTATTTTTTCACGCAAACGAAAATTCGTTTCACTTTTCAAAGTTTTTCGTCGATTTAGAGGAAGCCAGCCTTGATTGCGAAGAAAGTCTACACTATGCGACTTGTATCAAAATTTTGCTGAGGGATCTCGTAAACTTCAAGGAATAGTCTCTTAACAACGTGGGTTTTCTTAGATAGAAAGATCTGAGCACTCTCTGAATCGAGCATGTTCAGATCGTTCCGATGTATTTATGAAACACACTTGAGCACATAGATGTCATTTGTGATAAATATATGTATAAATTGAATATTTTTTAATTGTTATTTATTAAATTGGTTAACTTTGAGTTCCAGAACAACAAGGTTCGTTCGCCATTTCAACTATTTTGTTTATTCTGTTTTTTTTTTGTCAAATGTGACTGTAAGTGTGTATTGACTCAGCCTGCTCAGTCAACTTATTCCGAGCTCACAGAGCGCACTCGCTCTGAGAAACACGAACATTTTGTATAACAATTCAGGTTCTGCTATGAACTAAAAAAGAAAAACGCCTATTGTTTCAATGTTTAACATTGTTTAACAATGGCAAAAGCTGATTGTCTGAATGACAGTTAACATAAATGGTTTCAAAAATATCTTAAAATAAAAGTTTAATTTATACTTTGAGATCCATAATTTGATTTCAGTACTTTAATGCGGGTTATAAAGGGTGGGCCATTTAGTGGTTTCTTTTTAAATCATAGGTTATTTTGACACTGACAGCCGCTCGAAATCTTGACAGAAAGTCGAAGTCGAACGAAAAAAGTCGCTTTACCCTTGAACAACGTTCGGAAATATTGAAAACTTATTTCCAAAGTGAGAGCTGTGTAGCCCAAACAATATTTTTCAAAAGAAGAAATGAAGGACCCATCGCGCCTACCAGTCGTCAGACTAGTGGACAACACTTATGGCCGCCGTTGTCGTACGGTGCGGACAGACGATAATGTGGCTGCTGTAGTCGAGAGTGTGAGACTCAATTCATTGGATAATTTTCTTACGAAAATGAGGCTGGGAACAACGTTTCGGTCAACAGTGGGCATACAGAGCCATGTTAACCGACATTTTTTTTTTACTGAAATTGAATTGAATTTAATTCATGGATTTGGACGACCTCTGGGTCATGCAAAATGGCGCGCCATGCAACACAGCCCATGCCACAATTGATGTTTTGATCGTATTATCGCCGTCTTGGCGATGTCAATTGGCCGCCTCGGAGCTGCGATTAGACCCTTTTGACTTTGTTTTGTGGGGAGCCGTGAAGAATCGATGTTATGCCAACAATCCGCAATTGATTCAAGCACTTAAGGCCAATATCATCTAAGCAATACGTGAGCTACAGACCGAAACCATCAATAAGGTCATGGAAAATTTGAGTGACAGAATGCGCTACTGCGAAGCCAGGAGAGACAGCCACTTGAACGACGTTGTGTTTCATAATTAATGGGAATGTTTGCTCCTACTAACAAATTCTAACAAAAAAGGATAAAGTCCATCGAAAACAGACTTTTTAACGGTCGATCTGTTATATTCCATCATATCCTTCTGGCAACACTGGACTATGGTTCAGAATTCTATATATGCACCGTCTCTCAGATTGGGAAGCATTTTGAATGAAACGTGCATGCTTCCTTTCATCTAGGATCCTTATTATTTCTGCGGTCGCTGCATTTCAGGCCCACCCCGGACTATAGCGTCACCTTAAGTAAGTAAGTCGCTGCATTCCAACTACTTTTGTCTTCCCATCTGAGTGACATGTCTAATTGTCTACATTACGCTCACAGCTGAGCTGCTTCCATTTACTCAAAGGTAAAACTTTTCTTTGTAGTAGAAAACGAAGCACAATCTTAGTTGGACGGTGATCTGACATGTCTACCACTTTTGGGATGTACTTTAAGTGTAAGCCCAAGACGTATAGACTTAGAACAGGCAGTCCTGATTACAGATTATAGCATATATTTGGGAGTGTTTGCCAGAAGTCTAAAGAGGTGTTTTATAAAATATCTTTGCAGTGCTTCGATATTATTATATTCTTCATAGCCCCAAACATGGCTTCAAAAAGTTTTTACTTAACCTTCGATGGGACCTCGTTTCTACTAAATATGATTTTTTAAGTGCTACTTATGTGACTTTTTGACTCTTTTAGCTTCACCTTTAGGTGGCTTGGTGTAAGTGTTTAGGAGCAGCATGACATTCTTTAAGTACTTCAATCTGCTACTGTGTAAAAGACCATTTCTCCTCTCTGGTGTTTCGTCTTGCATTGTTCTGAAATACCAACATTTTTGACTTGGCAGTATTTACACAGAGCCTTTAATGCTTTCAATACTCCTCCGGTTTGTTGCAACATATTTGGCGTTTCTGCAAGAATTACAATGTCGTCGGCATAGGAGGAGGACATTAATAACGCAGCTTTCGAATTCGATTCCATCATAGGTAAAGCGGATACGGGATCATCCAAGTATAAATAGCGGACTTAGCAGGCAACCTTGTTTGACTCCTGTGTTTGTGGACAAACATTGAGATTGCGTGAAACCAAGGATTTCTCAAAAATAATTTAGCAATCAGCCAAAGCACATAAACAAAATTAAAAAAGATGACAACCAGGTTACTCTAATGACTTGCACGAGCTACAAATTCCAAACCCTGATCAAACGTGTGCACTTACAACGGATAGGAAATTTTAGAGTACCTCTGTAGATCGGCGATCGAATTTGAAGTTTGAAAAGTAGTATCACCGAACCTGAATTTCATGACTGGCCACCGTTTATTTTAAGTTGATTTTATGGAACAAATATCAGGTTCTGGGCTGCTGACTATAGAAGCAATACAATTCATCTGAATTATATTAGAATGCATTAATTTTCCTGACCGCTGAAACCACTTACCAATTGCATGGCATCCCATTCATTCCACATTAAATGCCATTATACAACGAGGCACCATCAACATCAAAGGACAATGTATATGGGAACACTACCATCAGCTATCTCGGCGTGTTGACAAGCAACGAAGACGGATAGTATTATTGTGTAGAACACGAAAAGCACCGCTCCGAGGAACCCACTCCAGCCCCCGAGGAGTAGTATCATGCCTCCAAATCTATTTGTCAGCAGTATGCTCGGTCTCGTCATTCTTCTTCTGTATAGTACATCCCCAAACAAGCCAATCCACAATTAAGGATACCCCACTCCCAGATCCAGTCACTCATTTCGAGGAGAGTAGTATTTTATAATTTGAGGTTTTCTGGTTTTGGTTTCATCCGAAGACGGACTAAAGTCACTGTTCCTGTGCAATGATTGTCATACACCCAACCCCATCATTGTGAGGATATGAGAAAAGTTATGCCTCAGGCAAGTGCTACGAGTGTGTGCTGTGCAATGATACCTCTTTTTGGTTAAATCGGTATCCAGATGCAGCCAGCTTATTTTGCTTTGGCGTTCCATACGACAGACGATATGGCACCCTACGATATACTCGCACACAGATGACTCAGAAGTTTAGTGTGTGCAGGATTTCTGTTTGTCCTATTTGCAATGACATGAATTATTGAACCAGGGAATGACATGTTTGCTGCAACTATATACGGAGCCCAACATCCCCTATATTTGAAGTGACAGCATGTATCCCGCTCTCAGTAGTATATTGTGTTTGACTTTGAAACAGAAACGCCGGCGGATGTTGATAGGGCACTACGAAGGACGAATGTCATGTTTAAGCAGCAAAAGCAAATGCACTTGTATATTTACTATGTGGCAAATGAATTGGGTCCAGTGCTGCTATGGGTGCGTCCTTTGGCGCATAGTTGTCACACATCCTAAGTGGATTCTGAATGGTATGTAATTGTCCTTTCCAACCATTACCCCCCAGAATTGACAATCGAATTTGTCAGCTATTTGCATATTTACCAATTGTTCGATGAATGTTTAGGAGAGATTACGGACCGGGTGAGGTTGACCGGCGGCTATATGTGGAAGGTGGACCCTTCTTAAAACGCCCGAAGCCAGAAGTCGAGATCAACACCACTTAAATGCTGAAAGAGCTTATGAATTTCAATGAGTTGCAATGTCTTACTGTGATAGACTTCAGAGCGATGGGAGTCCATCTGAACCCCCGAAAAATGCAACGTCCAACATGCCTTGAAGTGGGTAATACATAACCCCTCTATAAATAGAGAGACATCTAATTGAGTTACTCACACCACAATGGCAGTTAGACTCAGGCCTCTACTGTAGCCTGAGCCATGCAAAGATTTACGAATGCAGGTCCGAGCTCATCCGAGAAAAACGGACTGACGTGTGAACAAAGAGAATTATCATCTAACAGGGGATTTAGAAATAGAGGTCCCAATTCATCCGAGAAACACAACATGTAGACTTTAAGAAACAGAGGTATCTTCTCATAGAGCCGCGCATAGACCTACGTGGCACAGTTGAGGAAGTCTCCGTTCTTGTTGACCACGCACTGCCTTAATAACTCGGCAGAAATGCCGACTTATCCACTAGCCTTTTTACACTTGAGTTTATAAATTGAGACCTTCATTTTAATATTGATCGAATGCTGAAGGGTATTATTTCTAAGCCGTGGAATTTTTGCCTAATTGTCCGGTTAACAGTCTTCAAAAGGTAACTCCTTGATATCACCAACGCCTATTGTGACTACACCAAGCTTTCCATCTGTTTTTCTTCACATATCTGTTTGGGATTAGTTATAGTTTATGTATTCAAAAAAACAAAACTTAATGTGACTTTTATAATGGTTACCCACGACTCTAACCTCTCTGAATTTTGAATGAGCTCCATTAAGATAATCAACTAGAATTAATTTGTACAGAAAGCACCCTTTCCTAAAATACTGAGCACTTTACCCCATTCAAATAATACAACAGTGCTGTCGCCCCGACATAATCGTCTCGGTCGGACGTCAGAAATTATGCCCTGAATAAGTTATGTTTTCACACCTAAGAACTGTCCCTTTTTACACCAAACACCACGAGTAGTTTCATCAGCATTCCGCTGAAGGTACTTTTCTGAATTTATGTGTAAATAATTAACCCACATTTTGTATACACTTTCACCCGCACCCGCACACTCCATCTCTGTATATGTTCCGCAGCCTCTTATCAACATGTTTTCACATTTTAAATTCTTTTGCTACAAAGCGGTTCGCATCTCGTTCCGTGAAGTGTGAATGCTTAAAATATGGTATTGGCCTCTATAAATTCATTCCCTGTATAATGAGCAAAGCTAATCTTTATTCGTGTTTTCCTTTACGCCCCTTCTTAAAAAAGGAAACGGAAAAAAATATCATGCAAGAGGCAGTAGTCAGTAGTCACATACAAATATTTAAATTCAGCTACTCATCTTCTTCCGAGTGAAACGATGAAAGAAATATGTAATAATAATCTTTTACCTTTGTGTCGATTCTATTCTTTGCCCGCCGCCTCGAGGGTAGATTGAAATTTGCTATAGCTATTGTCAAATTTAAAGACCACCACCATCTACAAAAAAAAAAATATTTACGTGCCCCTAAGTTTTTTTATAGGATTAACATATGATTATGAACCGTCGGAACATACTGACAGCTAGATAAGAATTTCAAATAGGTGGAGTAGAGTGCTCTATACATAAGGCAGTCTCATTTAATTTTATTTCCTTAAAAGGGTCCTGAGCCTGAGGCAAGCTAAAAAAAAAATGGACAATGAGGGGTCGTATTTGTGAATTGTTGACTTATGCGAAGTTCATGAAAATTTTTACTGAAGAATTGGGCTGTGTTGCACAAATAATTGTTGTAGAGGGCCAGGGTGATCCTTTTGTATACGAATACGTTCAAGAAGAACCTTACAAGAGTGAGCAGTTAGTAAGGCCAACTCTTTTTGATGACCTAGCACGGTACTAAAAATTCCTTTTAACTCCAAACGTCTTACGAACTAACAATGGAATTTTTTTTTAGGTATAAAAATATTTTTGTATATAAAAAAATACCTGTGTTGACCTACAAAATATTTATATCTATAATAATATTTAGTACGATTGTTATTATTTGATTATTAATATTACCGCTAAACTTCAACAGCATTATTTATTAGCTTCCGTCTTCTCAGCGTTTCCACTAACTCTTGTCAAATGAGTTAATTTAATCTTTAATCTTCTTGTCGAAAAAGCTTATTTATAAAAATAGTTTTGCCAGGGAGTAGCTTATATATTAATAAAACATATGAACAGTTTTCAAATAAACAGGAAAAACAAAAGGAATAATTCGTCGCTAAATACAAATTGAGGTAATAATTTTTTGACATTTGATTAAGTGTGAATAATTCTTAAAAACAAACTGCAAATAAGGATTTCTGCAATTAAATTAAAATTAGCTCCAATTTAATGTTATGAATAAGGCTGCCAAAATATATTAAGGTAGCTGTCGATGCAAAATCACTAACCTTTATTGAGAAAGTCACTGGACTTTAATTTTTCAACTTAATACTTTATGTTAGGATAATAAAATGTTGCTTAGTCAATTGCAGTGTTGTCGAAAGTACTCCCATAGGAGTAATATACTACTTTCACCACCTCCGTACTCCTCATTTGACATTCGTGCTCCTATTTTTTGAACCTAAAATGTCTTACACTTGCATCTTACAAAAAAGAAACAGCATATAGAAAGACATGAGACATCAAAAATCTATCTGCCATAAGACAGATTTTTTATATTTATTTATATATAAACTGAATGTATGTGCCCACATTCATTTTTAAAGCCTAACAAATGTGTGTACTATTATTTTCTTCAAAATACTTCCTATTTTCGGCTGCAGTACTACCTTATAATATTTCTCACCGGCAACACTGGTCAATGGGAATGAAAGAAATAAATCAATTTTATATTAGACTTCCATGAATATTTTGTAGAAATTTTTCTTTAGACCCAGAAGGCTTTAGGATATGTTAATTATCGCCACACCTACTTTTCGAGAGTGATTTTGACAAAAACGTAGTTTTTTCTCCCTATTATAGTTCTCTCCTTAACAGAACAGAAAATAAATAAATACCCAACGAAGCCACTACTTCTCAAAATATTTGGAACAACCAACCAGTTTTCGGCTTCAGCCAGAACCTGAGCTTCGAAACTAAATCTAGCATGATAAAATTCAAAATACTTCATCAAATCGAGAAATAACATCAGCAACGGTTTTTGTGTGAGACACGATCTCTGCTTTGTGGTAGTTAAAGTTTTTCTGACGAAATTCGACTGTTACCCAATCATTCACATAATGCTGAAACTTTTACCATTGTGAAGATTACCATTGTGAGTATCAGTTTATAGGTCTATAAAGGATGCAAATAGAATATATACACACCCTAAATTTATTTGTTCGACAAAGATGTTGAAATACGTGGTATTCGAATTCATAAATTCTGACCAAAAGCAGTATGTGATATCAGTCATAGCTTTTCGTCGCAGTTTATATTGACCGGTTTTATTTTTACCACAATCAGAAGCGACCTACAGTTTTATATTGTAGCCTTGTAGGTCTTCTAAGGCAATTTCTTTTAGAAAAAGATGCGTTAAAATTTCTCGTATATTGGAGCAACTCAAATATTCAATTTAGTCCAAAGCGTTGAAACCACCTGTGAGACAATTTTACTTTTATAAGAAATTTACAATCATTTTTGTCAATTTTGGTGCCAAAATACGTGGCGAAAAGCTGTCACAAATAATGAGCACATACCAAACCCATTATTTAAGGTTTCAAAAAGCAAAATTGCGAGATTCAACATTTTTCAAAATTGATGGATATTTTGTGCTCAAAATTCTGACCGATGACATAATCACAAAGAGAAAGTTAAAATTTGACTATAAGAAAAAAGTTCACTAGAGCACAATATAATAAATCGGCTTCAATTTAAAAAAAAAATATAAAAATATTTTCCACAAAGTCAGAACATGCGCCTTAAAATAGAACCCTTAGTTAATGAGCCAATGCAGCTGTTCTCCGTGTATAAGTGAAATCTTGTGCCATCCGTCTTGATGATTGATATATTCTCGTTTGTGTTGACAACCAACCCGATTGACTTTCCCTTGGAATGGACTACTTTTACTTCCTAATTATCTGCAGCAGCTATCAATAGGGGGAACAGTACATAAAGAAGCCCCCCCACAATGTGCAGTGCACACAGCTTGTATAAATTCAACTTGTTTTTACCAAACGAAACATGTGCTCCAGCTGTAGCATGAGTCTACAAAGAATGCTTTGTGATGGCAGCATCGATCGCTCTGTGGAACGTCGTCTCTATGACCATAAAGTCATAAAGTCTTTGGGTGAACGAATTTTACACTGCCGGCAGTATACGATGTACTAGCAAGTAAACAAACATTGAAGCGCTATTGACTTGCCATTCAGATGATGGCACATCCCTCAGCAAACTGAATATATGTATACCTACTTATAAATAGTATCCTTTTGTAAACATAACGACATTGTTTGCATTCACATATTCAACCAAAGTTGTCTGCAATGCAATACGAATGAGATACTTTCATAAAAAAAATACACAAACACGAGAGTACGAGCGGAGTACAACGTGCAAGTGTCTACCTGTATTTACTATCGATGCACGATACAAACCGATACATGAAAACATATTATTCTGTTATTCGAAAGAATGCAGAAAGCTTGAGGTTTAATGGGGAACTTGTATTGAACAGGATAGATGATGATGCTCCTTAATTATGGCTTTCAGAGGATGTGGACTCGGAAAAGAACGATTCATGCAAACAGATCTTGATGGATAAGAGCGGAAATGGCACTCGATTCGTTGTAAACCTGCAATCATGCATGAATGGATATTTGAAGAATTATTGAGTGAGTTGAACCGAATAATCCTTCAGCGCGTACTTTGAGGAGGATTTCGAACAAATTGAAAAATTATGCTTTGAAATATTGCAGAAGGGAGTGCTAACATTGACGGAACTCCTGGTGCAGGTCCAATTATAAGGCCAATCTCGGGAACAAAGTATATTCACATTCGTAACAGCAATTACAATAACAGAAACAAAAATACGAATAATAAGTAACGAGTAAAGAATAATGAGTAACAAATAACGAGTAACGATTCTTTTTGCATTAAGGTGATAAAATTGTCAGATGCGAAATGATTGTACGAGAAAAATGGGGTTTTAGGGATGAGCTTGGGCGCTAGGAAACATGAAAGGCCTTTAAGAGCCGCTTAGAGATTACTACTCTACTCTAACGAGCCGCAAGTACATAGAGCAAACTGACGTTTTTGAATTGTTATCCCTGAAATGTCCGAGAGCTCACCTAAAACCGACTTGCTTTGTTTGTGATGTCCAGTTTTGCGAAACCCGAACGTTCACAAAAAAATTGCATACATCTCGGAAAGCTAGGCAAGAAAAGTAAAACTTCATGAAGCTTGATAAATAAGTCAAATGAGGATGCTCACAAGTACTTTAAAGGACGCAGTCGACCGAACTGCAAATTTGGTGTAGGGATGGTTTACACTTACGGATACTTTTCGTACTATTTAAGAGTATTTTTCACCTTTTTAACTTTACAGCACTATATAAACTTTAAAACAAATATATACAAAAAATTCTACACGACTGATGACACTCTTAAATATAGCTTGTCACCGAGCTCTCTGCTTCCCATGTAATGCATTACAAAATAAAGTTTAGTTCAACTTTCTGTTTAAAAGGTTCAAAAAAATGAAACGGATAATTTTATCAATTGACACCAATTCCGAAGAAATGCAACAAACGTCATTTGTGGAGACTTCTTCTTTGAGACAACAAGTGTTTATGCGTATTACTCCTCTTTTTCTGTTTCCGATCGAAATACAAAACGGTTTTAATCAGCAAGTGCATATGCTCCGTTTCTCATCAATCTTGCCTGACAGCGACATCTCATCACAAATTAAACGACAAGCTATATCGAAGACCTACAGCCATCCGCTCTTTCTTTACCCTTAAGTTATTGTCAAAAAAGGAAAGGATGTATAAGACTTTCAGCATCCTCATACTCTATTCACACCGCACCGAAAACCGTCAGCATTCACACCAAACGCCAAATAGTTTCCGTTTGACGTTTATACTTCTGTGTAAACTGTAAACAATTTTGGTTACAAATTTCAATCGCATTTATTAACAAATCAAATAAAATTTAAAGAGCCCATCTATTAAGTAAGGCAAATGATTTTAAGTTGTGACATCTGTTCGGTCAGCTGTTCTGTGTCAACAATCCAACGACTGGAAGTAGGTAGTTTTCGTGGTATTTTAGTGGAAAACACATTCGGGAAAAAGATTTCGAAATTCAATTTTTCGTTCCCACTGAAACTCCAACATTTCAAATGACAGCTAATGTCAGAATTGATTACTGATCTTTTATTTTGTTTAGAAATCAGAAGTGATTTTTCTTCCCAAAGCTCAACAAAAAATTCTGTCCATTTTCTTCTTCTCTGTTTATAACGTTTTCGTTTCATATTTATCATTTGATTGATTTGTTGACAGCTGTTTTTTTTTTTTTTGTCAGCGGGCTGAAAAATTATTAAATGACGTGCGGAATTTGTAAAGATTTTAGTCCAATTTGACAAACTTACAAAAGCAGCCACGAAATTTAACATTTCGCTTAAATTCGACATTTGGAAATGATGGAAATGGGAAATGCTAGACATTTGGCCTGAAATGTTGAATTTATCTGAATTAAGGCGCGATGTAATTGTACTATAAGACATTCGTTTCGAAAACTGGAATATATATGGGGTTTTCGGCTCGGTGGGAATAGGGATTACTCTATGTGGACGTTTTGAAGTTTGAACGCAAAGTTTGTAACAAAACGGTCGCCTTCGTTACAACCAAGGACATACCATAGAAGAGGAATAGGAAAATTAATTTTTTACCGCACAATTCATACACGTTTTTGATAGAATGTTCCTTGGGGGTAAAAGATAAAACTGATAAATATTAGGTATCTAAATATTTTTTTCCTAGAAATGTCTTCCTGAAAATCGACTTGAATATGGCAGTGTGCAGTATATTGTAAGTCACTGTCATGTGACGAGCTGTATTAGGCCTGGCCTAGCCGGGCTTTCCAATAGGTCCCCTCTCGAGACAACTCTCTTGGATGCGTCTCTTTCTGACTACCTAACTCATGAGGCAGGATGCACACTTTGATAAAGTGCCCTGGATTCGGCTAGTTGTATCTACCACCTCGTTCTTCGATAAAGTTGTTATTGGTCCTTAACATATTTACTTTGCTTCGATTTGGAGGAGAAACATCCCCGAAAACTGTATAGCTATATCAGCCAGTGCTTTGGCAGAAACTATTATTCTGAATTTCGATATTTTCTATACGTTAACGGCCACATTTCAAAATGTATATATTTAATTTTCAAAGGAACGCCTTCAGACCCGCTGCATTTGAATTGGTTACTAAGACCCCTATAGGATGCGTTGAAATTGTGACGCGATCAGTGATGCCTGCCTCTTTTGATTGTTCCTTTGATTGTGTATTTGGTCCACAAGTGTACATATTTAGGAGCTGCGTTGTGCAATCGAGTCCATTCAGATTCTCCCCAGAACTATACAAGCAGCTGCGAAAAATGTGTCCTTAAAAAAGTAATCCAATATCAAAATCACATAATTAGACAAAAATTAGTAGGCAACGCCATCGCATCATTATCTTACTGTATTTCCTGATTCAGTGACGAAAACATTTTCTATAAATGGCCCAGACTGTCACTCTGTCCTCTCCATAAAAACCAACATGAAAAACCCGCTCCTCTAGTCCACCAGCGTATTTTGTGTAGCTAGTTAATAAGTTGCAATTAAAAACGTTCAAAGGAATAAACACCGTTCGAATGATGTGAAGGGATTGCTGCGTCTGACGCGCATTCACCCATAATTGCATCCTCATTCCAAGGTTTTTATTTCCAAGATTTATCAATCCAATGGCGCTGCTTCATAGACCCATTGTTCAAGTCCTTTAGTGCACGCGGTTGTCGTGTGCATGAGCACAGTCGCACTTGGATCTTGGATGCGGTCTACACATTTCATTCAGGTGCAGCCCATTTTATTTGTGGCAAATTAGCTATTTTGCCGAGACTCGCCGTCATAGCCAGTTCTTATTATTATTTTTTGCTTACGAATTCCCGCCGCCTGCTGCATAAGAATCAACCCAGTTGCTTGACAGGTGGATTGGTACTTGTTCTTCGAAAGAAAAAGTGATGAGTCTCACTTGAGATGCGAATAATCTGCACTCCATTGGGTGATGGTGGTGGTGGTGGTGGTGGTTGGCGGGCAATGGAGTGCAGGCATTCGTCTGCGGCAAAGAAAGATGAGTGCCACTTGGTGCACCTGTCTAATTTTGTATCGTTTTTAATTTTTTTTTTTTTTGTAGCTCTTAAGATGCCTCCCAGTCCTAGGCGACATAGTGTCATCGTCGCTGTTCCGTCTGCCGTCGTCATTTAAATGGAAGGAATGTGTTCCAATTTTTTTCTTTTTGAGGCTGCGAAGAAACTCACTTGAGAGCACAGACAGAAATAAAATTCTCTACCGGCGTCTAAAGTCCTCGAATCGGTCTGCTCTTGTCGGGATACATGTACCGTTCATGTTCACTGCAGGATGTTGGGGCGACTATTGGAATGCTGGGGTATATAATAATGTGCCGGCGGGTGGGTGGACTATTGAGATATTTTCGGGCAAATACCTGAGTAAAATCAGATATTCCTGAGCTCAAGAGGACTTGTTTGGATGTTGAGCGTATACGCATTTTGTGTAATTAAATTTATGACAAGTCGTTGTCATTACGAATTTCTTGTGCATCCTTAGGTTACGCACTAAATTATTATTATTGTTATTATAGTGAAAACCAATTATGGAAGTCGTTTAAATGAACAATCTTCTTAAGCCTCTTAAAGGGGAGTGCTTAATTAATAAACGATGCCCGGAAGCTGAATTTGTATGTTAATTCGAGAGGCGTTGCAATCAATGTATCGAGAAGAGTTTGAGTGGGTCTGGGTTGGTGGCAGAGCACTTATGTCGTTGCAATTATTATTCTGCAATGGCATGCTTTTCTGATAGGTTGAAAATGTACCCTTGGCTGTCACACGCTTCGGCCAAATACTTTAACAGTAATGAATTAAAATGTGCTCATGAGATTGACAATAGCTGTCACATGAAAATCATCACAAAAGAGCGACAACTGTATCAGACTTGATAAAACTTCCTAAACCACAAATTTCATCAACATTCTTGCATTTACCTTTAACTAAATCTATTCATATAGTAGGTTCTCAGAACTAAAGTCTATGTTACCGATTGAGCGCAGGGGCATAAGTCCCCGAGTGGAAAATAAGCCCCGAATTCAATTCGGGACTTATGCCCTACAAAAATATTTTAGTAAGTCCCAAAAGTAAAAGTTGGGAATTATGTCCCTGCGCCTTTTACGCTTAGACCTCCCCAACTACTACAGCAAATATTGAAACCAGTTTCGTTATCTGGATTTGGTTTTAGGGTATTACTTTACAAATTATATGCAGTTAGCTTGGTGCGAGCAGTTGGGGGAAATACTTATGGGCCCATTCATAAATGCAAGCTGTGCAAAGCAAACGCACTGCAAAGCAGGAAATACTGCGCAAATTCAAGTTGATAGTTTCCTGCAAAGCATGCGCTTGCAAAGCACATTGTATCGTAGCTCAGGGAAGTTAAAGACAAAAAAATGCAAACCATCACACGATAATTTAGAAATATAAACTGCCAGAACAAATAATAAAACAACGCAATTATAGTGCAAAAATGTTATTAAAAAAAACACTTTTATTTATTGACCTGCTCCTGCTAAACCAACATGCTTCGTTGGTTTCTGCTGAGAGACCAGATTATATCCATTAATGAGTAGGGGCACTCTGTCTACATATGCATTTGCTACTACCACAAAGCAAAATGCAGGAAAAATCGTACAATAAGTGGAAGCAGGTCGAAAGAATCATTTTTACCTGTATACAACGCCTGCTTGAGAAGAAAAGAGTACACAGCACATTTTACCTGAACCACTACATGGGGCTTGCTGCGTACGACGAACGATTGTGGCTTTTTTCATAAAGCATTTTTAAAGGCGGCCCGGAGTTACTGTCAGTAGGCGTTTTTCTTTTTTAGTTCAGAGCACAACCTGAACTGTTATACAAAAAGTTCGTGTTTCTTTTTTAGCTCAGATACATCAGAGCTCAGATTTGTGTTTCTTTTTTCGATCTGAGCATTATCAGAGCGCGCTCGATGAGCTCAGAATAAATTGACTGAGCATGCTGAGTAAAAAGCTGAATACACACTCGCAGTCACATTTGACAGAAAAAAAAACAGGAAAATAAAATAAATGAAATGGCGGACGAACCTTGTTGCTCTGGAACTGAAGGTTAACCAATTTAATAAATAAAAATTAATAAATATTAAATTTTTACATACATTTATTAAAAATGTCAGCTACGTGCTCAAGTGTGTTTCATAAATACATCAGAACAATCTGAGCACGCTCGGCTCAGAGCGCGCTCATAATGCTCGAGCTCGGTTCAGAGCTCAGCTCTGAACTAAAAAAGAAAAACGCCTAGTATATTAAAATACTCTGTCTCAACCATGTAGTATGAATTAATATGATCAGGTTACCAGCTTTGCTTTTGTAGAATTGGTAATATTTGTATTTTTTGCCATTGGTTATTGATTAAATGGTCTCTGTTATGGACATGAAAAAGAAATGTTTCATTCTATATCAGGAAATTCAACCCTTTTGCTTTGCTACGACTTCGTTAATAACCATTTTTTTATGATTTTAAGTTTTATTGCCAGCACTTTTGAGGTAATATATTTCATAGCAGATGGTCACACTAATTACTTAGGTTGGCTGTAGAGGGGATTGTTTACATGTTTTCGCACGTATTTTTAAAGGCAGGCCGGAGTTGGATTGTTATCAGTCGTTCTATATCATCAATTGACGAAAGAAAGGGTGTTCTGTGTCTGCGCGTGTGGCAAACAATTAAAAGTAGCAAGTTTGCATAGTTTAAAAACTCTAAATAAAATAATGGGAAAACATTATTTTAAATGTTTGGCATGTGGACGAGAGGAGAAAGAAAATGTTGGAGTTAAATATTTCAAAATACCGGGTAGTAGTGAGATGCAAGCAATATAAGTTATAGATCGAAGGAATATAAATCTGTGTTGTATTTCTTAATTTTTTTTTAGAAAAGCAAAGTGGTTGAACTGCATAAACAAACAACACTTAATACGTGAAAAATTGTCGAGGGATTCTAGGATCTGCGAAAGACATTTCTCGAAAGACATGTACGCCAAGTCAATGATGCACTTAAAATGGTCGGCAACACCTAATTTGGAAATTTTGAAAAATATTTCCAATATAACAGAAGGTAATAACGAACACTGAGTGTAAAATAACATAAAATTGATGAATTATATTTTCTTAGGTAATATTGATCACTCACGTCTAACGAAACAGAGGGGTTTGAACATGTTCCTCTTAATGAAAAACATGGAACTTCCAGACATTGAAAAAAAACAAAAACAAAATAAGGACAATTTGGTTTACGCTTTCAAAACTGAACCTGATTATAAAACTGTGAACTTTGGTATTGATAATGCATTCTACTATTTCGCAGGTTATATGAAAAAAAAAAAAACCGCCTAACCACAATTGTGAGTTAAAATTGAGTCCACAACTTAACGTTTCCTCCCTTTTTACAGATTTTAAAGAATATGAAGATGCGAAATTGACACGGCCCAATCAAGAATTTTTAGACTCGTTAGAGAATCTTGAACAAAAATTTATTTCTTGTTTTCCAAATATGTACCTACTACCTAAATAATTTTGAGGGGAATATTTTTAACTTTTTGAAAAAACAATTGTTGCAAAAATCAAAATAAGGAATTTCTTACGTACGAGTACGGGTTTACTTTATTCTAAAACAGTTCAATAAAAATAACAAAAAATGTAGGTATGTACCAACAAACAAAAATATTTAAGTGTAGCACAAATGTGAATATTAGATATAAAATGTTCAATAAGAAATATTACAAATTGATTTTGCTTTTTTTTACGTCACACCCTGTACCACATTTTGAAATAGTTCAACTACTCTTCCATCCCTCTTTTACTAGAGCACTTTTAGTGCCGTCTATATCTCGTGTATGTGTACTGCAAATTGTAAACTGATAAGATACACGTGGAGAGTGTCCCTACTCATATAACTTTCGTTATACTATGCTGATATCAGATCAGATCAGAACCTTCTCGGTCTTTCGTTAAGTTTATATAATCGCTCAATACATCGACAGCAGAGTTGCAATACTCGTGCAGTTCGTTAAATACATATCAGATGTTTATGAACGAAGAACTGCGTAAAAATGCAACTTATGTCGATCGCTGTCATTTTAATAAATTGGCTAATCTGTAGTATTTTCACCCGTTTTCAACAAAAATAAATTATCAATAGGAAGTAACTGCTTAGCATAAACGCAAAATTATGCATTTCTGAACTGCTTAGCACATTTTGCTCAATATTGCTTTTATGAATGTGCTCGATTTTTCTTTGTCCTTTATGTCGACAAATTATTATAAAACACGCTTGTTTTATTTATGTATTTGTAAAATGACCACGTTTTGACGGTTTGTTTAATTTGAGTTGATTTCTTTTAACCACGTTTATGTTATCAACTTATGAAGATTAATAAAATATAAAATGTTTCCTATTGTTTAATTTCTTTCTGGACTTGCGTCCCATTTTCAACGATAAAAATTCGGGACTTATTTCCCACTAAAGTGGGACATACAGTTTCGAAAAACCAATTCGGGACTTATGTCCCTGCGTCTACAGATTTTGGTTAATATAAGTGGACAGATTTTTTTTCGAAACTTTTTCGAAATGTTTCCTAAAACACAGAGACGACTATAGGGTATGAGTAAGCATGCCCTATATCTTGTGTTCCACAGGATACCCCCGTATTTTCAACAAAAATCCTGTAGAAATTAGACTCAAGTGTTTTTGTGAAAAACAGGGCTCTAATCGCGTAATTTCGACGAAAGTATTTGACATTTAAATAAGTAAGGTGAAGCAACAAGAAACGATGATAGTCCAGTCGTTTCAACGATTATCGTTTTTTCGTTGTAACATGAAGTAGAAGCATCGTCGAGACAATATCGTTCTATAGCTTTGTGCTTACGCGATTAGAGCCCAGTTTTATTCCCATTAATTAGAAACTTTTCATATAAAATCCAAATCCAACCTAAGTGTAGTGTATTAAACTTTAATGTAACTCTGGCAACGCTGTCATGAGAACATGTATCTTAAATGTTGGCACAATCTTCTAAGATGGACTTGTCAATTAAGTGACTTGTTCTATGACGGCGATTTCCGGAGTCTTCTGATTGGTACCACGGTCTGCGTAAGTTGAGAAGTCCTAGTATTAAGATTGGAATAAAGATTGGATTGAAAGTCTTGAGTCTCTTAATTTATTTCATTAACGCGGGATATAAAACTAAGTAGCAGTGGGGCCTCATTTAAAATGAATTGGTTTGGGGGGCACTACACACTCTCAACCTATAAATTCGCATCAGCAGCAGCTTTTTAAGTTGTAGGCCAAAAGGGGGAATCCCCTCTCTGTTGTTGTTTACATTTGAAATTTGAACGCCAATTTTTGATTCTATTGTACCTACTTTTGAGAGACAGTCTTATTGCGTGTTAATTTTTATTGTCTGAAAATATGCCAAATCCGTTAAAAGGCAAATGTGTAGATATTTTGGAAAATTATATTTATCCTGTGTAAACACAGTTTTTTGAATATTAAAACCTATGAAATGAAGTAATGTCTTTGATTTTTCATGTTTTTCTCATAAAGAATGTATGGCATAATTAGGTACGACGTTTATTGCCACGCCTACTTTTTGTGGGAGTTTTTGACTAAAATTAAGTTTTATTTCTATCAATTCACTTCCTTTAACCAGCCTGAAATAAATTAACGCTTAAGGGGCCAACATTTTAAAGCCTTCAGCCAGATTTTGCTCCATAGCGAAACAGAGCTACAGACCACAATGTAACATGATGAAAATATTTTTTTTTTTTTCACTAAATCGATAAACGTCAGCAACAGTCATTTCTGATCGTGGTTCGATTTTGGTGTGGTATGTGGAGAGTATGAATGTCTTCAACAGCGACAATTGTTTTTCAGACAAAACGCAGAGGTGATCGGTGATGATCATGGGGCACCTGGGAGTTTGATTTCTATTAGTAAATGATTCCACTGAGAGAAACTATGTCGCTGAAGGAATCTATTCGGAACGCCGTACCACCACCACCAACATTTTTAGTTTTACAAGATCGCGACCCAATGAATGAACTACTTTTGCCTAGAAAAGTCCAACTCACATCACATAGCGAACATCTTTCTCAGTAAAGCGGGCAAGGCATAACTTATTGGTAGAATAAATTGAAATAGAAAAGATAAACCCTATTCTCCTATATGTATTTTCGCAAATCCTTTCAAAACCAAAAGTTTAACGTACCGAGCACACAGAAAGCGCGAATTTTGAAGCAGCCGCCAACAGTTGCATTCCAAAATCTCTGCACCCTTATTTCAAAAGAATTTCCTCTGCAAGCGTTGCTACCTATTCACAGAACATGTTTACTCAAAGTCTGCCGGGTGCAGATACCCGTTAGCTAAACTTTGCACACATAGTCCTTGCCCTTTATAAAGTGTGCGAGCACATGGGGACTATACCGCGTAGTGGTTTGACTATAATGAGAACGGATTATGGATAAATAAGTACCCACCTCTCACACGAAACGAATACGAGTATATATACGATATACCGCATGCGAACATGCTGGCGCACTGTATCCCTTCAAACCCTCGAGGGTGGACCTATCATAGTCATAGAATATTCATATTTAGGTGAATATTTCCCACTTGATGTGAGATGATGATGATGAAGAAGCAGCAGCTAGAAAGCACACACGATTTTTCCGCTGAATGGTTGAATCTATTGTTCCGTCTGGCACACCCGTAAAGCTGTAGATGCCTTTGAGAGGACTTAGCAGCAACCCCACATCGGTGGAGTGATGCATTCATTTTCTCGCAAATACACCCGGCGACACAGTATAACAATTAAAATATAATTTTGCTTCATCATCGTCGGGTAGGTTTGTTTTGTAATATAATATAAAAACAAAAGCCCTGTCTGCTCGACTTGCAGCTCAGTCTCGCGCAGCAAGTCACACCAAAGTTCAGTCACTCATTGACGACGATGATGAGTTAAGTTGAATCCATAATGAATTATGAATGTATAGACCGAGCCAATAGATGTAGATAAGAGTGTGTGCGACATGAATTCAGCAAACAGTTTCAAGCATTGCCAACGGTGTGTTAGACAGCAGGCTTCTGGGTGAAGATTTCCCACAGCAGGAAAGTTCTATTTATAAGTTGACTTAAAGAAGACAACTAGCTTTTGCAGTAGATTTTTTTTTTTAATTTCGACACTTTTCCAACTATGTTTCGACTATCTGAGTTTAGATTTAGGGGGTTGTAATCGGAATGAGCTTGCTCCGCATTCGAGCCGAGGGAAGGAATTTCATCATAGTTATTGTCTAGAAAATTATTTTATGCGTCTCAAATCTAGTTTGTGATTTAATAGGTCTAAAAAGATTGCGTAAAATATTTGTACATGTTTTTAAGAACTTTTAAGGAAATTCCTAGGTCGCACGAAACTTTCCCCTTCACTTTCAAAAAATTTCCAGTTTCGTTGCAAACAAATTCTTAACTGGAGAAACACCAATCCAGTTCGTATTGATTGGGATAGGTTTCTGTTTTGTAGGGTCGACTTGACCAATTTTCACTGCATACTTGCGTTCAACTGAATTGTGGACGATGAATATTCCTCATCTGCAGTTTCCGTTTTCGTGCAGATCTCGCAAGAACCAATAGAGTCCTCCTATATGCTCCAAAGAGATTCTATTACGTCGTTGAAATGAAAATCAAACCAATTCTCGTTGGTGATCTTCCTGATGTATGTTGGGTATGATAGGTTTGGCAGTGGTGCAGAAGCTGTTTAACATCTCCTACCCACCATCATTTTGACGTGCTCTAAGTTTGGTGTTTCAAATTAAACTGAGCATTTTGCCAAAGGGCGATGGTACTTTTAGGTAGAGTGTTACTACCTACTAGTGGTAAAGTGCAGAATGCAACCAAAAATCTACCTGTTGGTATTACTGCCTTGTAGGGTTATTGCACAAGTTGGAAAAATCCAGACTAACGAATTAAGCGTAGTATTTATTTATAGCCCGATTCTGGCAAACCTCACTGATGCGTCGCAAGTCACAAAACACTCACAAGGTGAAATTGATTCTGTGAGGTTTTCGAATTCTGGCAGCAAAACTCAAAACATGTGCGGTTCACAAAAACAATCGAAATTGTGATCTCCTATGAGGCAGGTCACAACACTCAAAATCAGTCAAATTCCATAAAGGCTGACAAAAAGTGATACTAATGATATTGCATGTGAAGACACTGTTTCCCTATTTCCATGCCATTGCCATATTTCCACATTATTTAACGCGTATATTTCGGAAAAAATACTTATTTCTATAACAAAAACTAAGGAACGCGGTGAATTTAATGTCTGTCAGATGTCGTTTTGCGTTCCTAAAAAACATATTTGTTTCGCATGTTTTGTCTAAAAAAGCATTACTAAAAAATTCTGTTATAAACTCGGTTTCAAAACAGAAGAATTTTGTGGAATTCAAATCTTACCATTAGGAGATGAATTTGTTGTGAGGTTTGTTGTGAGCATTATCGCAGAATACGAAAAATTTTATCGAATCACAACAAACATCACAAAGAATCAACCTCACAAGACCTTGTGACTTATGAGGCCTCACAACAGCAGAATCGGCTGTTAGTTTATAGTTTATAGGCTGCCATTATTTTAAAGATTGCCTGTAAAGAATTGAGCTTTAATGAACTAATAAACCATTATGGCAGCCAAGTGATCCTACGCATAGTAAATATAATGGAGATTTGTTTTGCCACAATGCATTTTTAAATTTGTCTTTTCAAAGTTTGAGTTTTGGGAATAAATGTCGAGAGTTCCAATTTCGCAAATTTTCGGTTCTAACTGAAGAATAACAATTTTATCGGTAATAATATTTCTGCTATGCGGAGCACATTCATATTTAAAAAAAAAAAACTGAATCCACACTATAGAAAGTGTTCACTAAGCTACTTATTTTTTTAAAAATACTCAGTTCGCATTTTTTTTTTTAATTCAAATTAAAGAAATTCAATATTTGAAAGATACGCATTTATTAAGAACTAGATTTTTTTCCCAGCCGATACAAATTTTTAAATATTGTTGCTTAGGTATAACATTTAAGACCTTCAATATGTTGTTGACCTCAACCTTCGGTTTTTATGGCTTTCGAGAACAAACTGGCGCCAATTATTAAAATGAAAATGATTACCTGATACGTATTTCACCTTTATTTTATTAAATCCTTTTACTTTTTATAGTTTGGGGTCTTTTCAGAAAAATGGTAGATTGCCAAATGTTTTTCTTTTTGTAGTATAATTTCCTTTCAAAAACTGGATAAAGAGTTCAAAGAATAACATCCTAAATTTTATAGAAATCAAACTTGTGTAGGACAAGGTTTTTTTTTTAATTTATATTGATAAAAAATATTGCGACCTCGATGTTGGATTAAGATATCATATTTGGTGTAGCCGTTTAAATTAAAAGTCTATTCGACTTTTTAAATCTTACATGATCTGAGTTCAAACCGGTGTAAGCCAGGTTGGTTTATATCTTTAATAAAGTTGTTTGGGAAACTGCCTACAGAGTGCTCCCTACACTACCTTAAGTAGTTTTTTTTTCTTTTTAGCTTACATCTCGTAAAATATTCATTTCTAAGATATAGTACTAATGTATCAAAATATAAAAAATAAAAAAAATCTTCACAATTAGACTAAAATTTCATCAAGATCGAGGAAGTTTTCACTCTGTGAAAGGAGCCCCGATTGGACCCAACTGACTTAGGCTAGATTTTATACATAAATATATATAAATACTTTCTGTTTTTTTTTAACACTGGATAGTGAATATTAACCATTGTTTTAGTTTTTTGTCTAAATCGATATGTTGTCTATCATTATTGCAACAGTCCTGAGATGTCCAATTTTTAACTAAGCAAATTTAGTTCCGCAAATTTTCTTTTGTAACCGACAAACCTTTTTTTTCTTTCATAAATATACTTAAAAAAATGTCACCCACGAAATGTTGATATTTCATCATATCCGACTCGATATCCATTGTGTAATCGATTATCTTTATTTAGTACATCAATTTTTGTTAAATAAGCAGATGGTAACCCTACACGTATTCCTCTCCGAATTGCGGCGATTTGTCATGCATACAATGGTAACCCAGTAAGAGCTCGAGAGAGTGACACGTATTACCCACAAGACTGAAAGGCAAATATCCTCTATTTGTGCTGAAAATATAATAACTAATTACAGCCTTGATTTTAATCTTTCGAGACGACAGCTCAATATTGCACAGTTTGTACTGGAGAACAAACCTACTCCTCAAAATTTAAGTCAAAATAAAAAATGCTTATAGCTATCCACTGGAAGTACCCATTATTTTGACTTGATACCTGTGACTTTCGCTACTTGCTGTTGCTGTTGTTGGATCAGCAAACTGTCATTTGTAATGCGCCACCGTCCGGGAGAGTCCGGAATCGAAAAAATTACTTCTGAAACCGTTCCATTGGCACAAAAAATACTGTTCTGGTGATTCTGAGAAGAGAATTTCGCTTCTCGATTAGAAGTCAGAATCCACTCAAGAAGCAATCACACAAGTGTAATTTATGTAAATTATACAAGTCAGCTGACAGCCGCCGTAGATTATTTGTTGGCATTTAACCAATACTTTTGTGGATTCAATCAGAAGCAGTTTTGTTGTTCCATTGGATCACAGAATGAGTGGATCCCTGACTGAAACCAATGAAACACGTCATTAGTGTCCATTACTGCACTGCAGTTTTTGCTATTACTCTTGTGTCAATTGGATATCCTGTTTATAACTCAGGGGAACGTAACATACGTCACTGTAGACAAGAGGATTTGTCGGTCTATAGTTAAAATTTCAGATAACCATAAATAAACCATAACATTGATGACAAGTGTTGGGACGAACATGCAGCCAAAAAGTTGCTCCATTAACCGATGCTACGGACTAAAATCACATCTGAGTAGAGAGCTGCCCGTAAACCATAAACCAAGTATTAAATAGACCGTCACTTCGTTTATGCCGTAAATTCTAGAGATGAACTTAACCCTCTCGATTATTTTTATGGTTAAAAAAAGAGAGATGCGTCGAGGAGTATGAGAAGAGGGCTGATACTTCAGAGGACGTGTTCAAAAGTACTACGGGGAACACTCGTCCGCCCAAAAGCACATGAAAAGATTCACAGTCGGTGTTGAAAATTTAAAAGCATTACTTCCGCATTCGATTTTTAAACAGCATAGACAGGCAACAAATCTTAGGCAGAGTAACACGTGCAAATATCAATTTCACCTCTATGTTCAAAGAGTTCGATGACAGTTGGCTTAATTGCAAAGATTTTTACTCAAATCAAGAATGGATTTTAATGAAACATGCAACTTCACCTCCAGTTTGATGCAGATCATTCCAGCCTTTTAGGCCACACTAGGAGGTAGTTAGATACAGATACAGCTAATCAAATGCTCCACTTTGACATCTGCTCTATCATCCACGTCATGTTTGTTTAAAATTTTGACATCTAGACTTCCAACGGAACCAACCAACCTACCTACTTTTGGGATAAAAAACTACTCAATGCCAGTTGCCAGCTTGAAAATTGCAGACAAATTTCTTGAGTTCGTGAATCGTGACAGCAACTACGCAGGCATGTGTTACTGATTTCAGAATGTCAAATCGCGGCGGTAGTTGTCTTAAATTTGTTGTAATATGAAGAGAGAAAAGTTATTAGGTACTTGAATAATTATATCAATTCAAACACTAGATACTCGATCGATTTTTGTGATAATTCAAAGTTTTGTTTTATCTGATAGTCCTTATGGTTTGACCAAAATCCGATAGGAGGAGTGTTTGTTTTAATCTCTTTGTGTCTTATTTGTATGTCTGCCATATAGTCCTAAGAGTAACTGCATTGATATGGATGAGGTTTTCACTATCTTATTTTCCATGAATATTTATAAGAATAATATGAATTTAACTGTCACTTATGGCAACTACCTATTCGAGGTAAAATTCTCATAAAGGTTAATATGGAATTTTATCGACATGGACTATTGGATTTAAAAGAAGAAATCGTTAAAAAAAAAACGGCTCTGATTTAATATTTAAATCATTCCTCTAAGCTTTCCCGAATACTAGGAACGATCAATTTTCCATCAGTCTTTTTTGCATATTTTCTGTTGTTCTGGGGTGTTTAACATGTAACAACTAAGCCCAGTGATTCCATACCAATTTACAATAACAGTCACAAACAGAACTGAACTTTGGTAGCAAGCCAATGATCCTTGGCAACCCAGCCAAACCATATTTCTATTTCTATGATGGCTAATGCCAATCAGGGGTTGATAAATAAATCGAATTGATATCTGAAACCGCACGCTACCAAACATCACCTCCAGCTCCAACCGTTCGTCTCATTGGATTTATTTGCGTGTGCACACAAACTGAAACCACACTCAGAGAATCGTTCCAATTGGATTCAATGAGCTTTCATTTTTAGCCCGCAAATCACTCCGGAACACAGGCCCTGAGATGAGAACCGACTGTCGATGTCGATGTCGAGTGCCGGCCGCGTGGTGTGTATTGAATTCAATGTTCATGCTTGATAAAAGCGCATTCATCACAACCCATTGAATAAGGCATCATTACTCACAAGTCGCTGATGTTGTTGTTCTTGTTATACAGCTGGTGTTCATGTTAATTCGATAATTTCCACTTCGATAAATAAAACACAAAAACCGTGATATCGTTTCGCACAAGTTGTGATTTGTGAGTGAGGCAACGCAATGCCGATTGTTCGCATTTTTTTCCTCTGTTTCATGCCAGTGTCGCAACACGGTCCAAGATCCAAGAACAGACTGACTGAGGTTACGATTGGCTTGCGAAATTGATATCGTTCTCGCACAGCTTACAGATGCTTTCCTATCTTCACATTCAGGAGGAGAATGGCATCCGCAAAGCGCGCTTCCTGATTTATTAATTTTCCTTATTTATTTGCTTTTTTTTAATCTTTAAATGATGATATACATTTTATGGTTCCCAGCTCCAGCTCCAGCCCCAATTGTATGGCGGAGCCGAGTCTCCTGCTCGGGGATAATTAATCACATTTTGTTTATTTTTCTGCTTCATTTAAATTGTAGCTTGGGTCTTACGAGTATAACAACTACCCAACGGAGATGTCGGATCCTGTGGGTGGCACCCCCATTCATTTTCACAGCATTTTTGTGTGAATTCCGAAATGTAAATCAGCAGGACGAGATCTCGGCCATCCCAAATTAAAATGTGAAATCTCAATGAGCAGATTGTTTGGGTCAGGTTTTGCATGTGTTCGGGATGTAAAATATGAGCAAATTAAAGGCAATGGGTATACATAGAATGGGCAGAGGATGTACGTACATATTTGTGGGGGTGGAGTGGTCGCTTCTGGATTTTATTTTCCTGTATACAAAATGAAATGAAATCTTGTATTCATTGGAGTATCAATTAAAACCTAAAGGGGACTGTTCTGTTTGTTTTTGTTTGTTTATTCAATTTTTTTTTTATATTCGGACTTCAGTTGGGTTGGGTTAATCCTTAGTTGTTTGTTTTTTTTTCTACTTTTTGGGTGCTATGAGGAAAGTGCGTGAAAGGAATACAGTATACAGAGAAGTTGTGCAATCAAATTTAAGAGATCAAACTTTTAGCAAAAAGGGTTTATTTTTGGACAATTTGACTTCATTTGGGATTATTACCATTAAATCGGAATGTTGAAAAAGAGATTACGGAATTCGGGTTTTGAGGGTGTAGCCAGGGTATAGCTGTGTGGACAATCTGCTGACCCAAACAGAGACGTAGACATTCATTTGATTCGTAGATTAGGAGCTTGAAAGTTAATTTCATCGGAAATCTATATAATTCTGTTGGTTTGTTTTTTTTTTGGTCGACAGTTTTCGTTTTTCCTCTTTTAAGAATTTAATTTAATTTTGTTCGACTGCCGTCATGCAGTCTTTTGTTAGATTTAACTTTTAACTTCTTACAATAGCGACCCTTGAAATGGGATGGTGTGCCATTGATAACGCAAAATGGCTTCTTTTCTTTGTAAATACGTTTCTTTTTGTACTCAACTAAGCAAATACACGTTGAGAACGAAAAAGGAAATATTTCTATGAAAAGTCAGATGTTCTGACAATAAGATTATTTACCCATAACATTTTTAGAGCGCATGTAGAAGCTGCCTAAGATGGGTGGACATTTTGTCGAACATGCACCAACGGACCGCATTTTTGTATCGATAGCAATACATGCCTATAAACTTTTAACGTCATAATTCGCTACAGTATAGAATCACCTCATCAAAGAGGTTTTAAAATTGAACCTTTAGTGAAATTTCAGCCATATTGACTAGAAATATGAGTACCAAATATAATCGTATTCAGAGGCGTGCTACTGTCTTTCTCACAGAAATAAAAACCGATATTGTTGGCATTGAAAATAAGTCTGTTGTAAAAGGTAAATAAAATCCTCACCCCGTTTACCAAGTGTACAGAAAAACAAATGTAATCAGTTAAACAAAGCCATCTAGTATTGCAAGTGTCAGTCTGCAGTTTTACTTTGATAGTTTGTGTAAACGGCGTTTACATCACCTTTTCAGACCATGGGCTACGTAACGAGCTTATGGTTGTACAGGCTAAGTGAATTGGCATGATTTGGGTTTCGAAGTTATCTTGATTAGATTATTACTGTCCATGTTGTATGTACCTAGAACTAAAGAAAATTTCTTTCGAATGAGTCCAGTACCAGCTCATTTTTCCTGCCAAACTTGCACCACTCTGGATCAGAAGGTCAGATGTTGTGAAGTGACAGAATCAGGTTCGTGTAGGGCATACAATTGGTCCATTCAAGAGTTTTAAACGCACTATAACTCGAATACAGCATTTTAATAACGTGGACAAATGCGGACTTGAACATTTTTTGGAGTAAAGTATCAAACTTCAAATCAACCAATAAACTTTATGAACTGCATGATATCTTATCCATTGTCTGTTACTGACGTTAAATCTACTAACCAAATTTCGATGCATCGTTACTTGAAATGTTTCCTAAGACTAAAAAAAGGATTTGGGTCATTTCGGTTATAGCAACGCCTACTTCTCGGCGGTGTTTTCGACCAAAACGTATATTTTTCTTACCTAACTGCTTTTAACGTGCTATTACTCAAATAATTCGTAATCAAAATACACAAAATAAACGAATACTTCGGAGCGCGAACACCTTGCTTTTGAGCTATCAACAAGGTTTCAGCTTCAACCCCAAGCTGAACTGCTGACCTAAATGTTATTTCATCAACATTCTTGTCACAGACCTGTCACAAAACGATTTCACTTTTATTAGCTGAGGTTTGACCCAAACTCAGTCACACGAAGAACATCTGTGGTAAGGTTTATGAAAGCGAGATGTGATTCTTCGAACCTTTTTGTATAAGTCTCACTGTTCGACAGGCCTGGATTTAAGTGCTTCTCCCCCACTCCACTTAAAGTCTTTTTAAAATAATACCATTCCTCATATAATAAATTAAGATCTCTTCAGCCAACTACTCCAATGAATAGGAATAGAATAAAACTGCAATTTAAACTCTTGACAAAACAAATATTATTTGCGACGCTACAACAAACTTAGTCCTTCAACTTAACCTGATAATTATCAACCCCCCATATAAATTATAGCAATAATTCTGCCTCTGACAGAAATGTTTCCAAGTTCGTGATAAAAAAAAAACATAGATAGGTCCTTTTGCAGTACTAAACACATTTCTATCAGTAGGGAGAGGTTGTTTTCGTACAGCCTCGTTAAAAAAAAACAATTCTTCTACTTTCCAAAAATTAACGAACATCTTTCGATCGAATTTCTTTAATTTCAACACTTAGGGCCGTTTGCTCTTACGACTCTTAATGATTTAAGTTCTACTTTAATACTTATAGGCTACTTTTTTTTGGGGTTTAAACTGTCACCTAAGAGTTTATGTGGCACTTAGTTCGCTATGAGTCGTATCAGAAAACGGCCCTTAAATACGTTTTAAAGCATCATCCGAAAGGTGTTGTCGTTTCCGTTTAAAAACTCCTTTCTTCCTCAAAATATTTCGTAAAATAATTCTCAAACTTAATTCAATTATTCAAAATGACTGTGTACTCACATGAAAATTTGAAGTCCTGTCATTTCCCCATCACTTTGCGCTGATGAGACCCATTGAAGGGATGTACCATGTTTGTGTGAGTGTGAAGCTATAAATGCGCGCACTTCATGGTCCCACTTAAAGTATTCGTTACATTCATTCACCATAACCTGATATATGATGATCCGCTTTTCGGTTGACACATTTGGATTACCTTGTGTGACGGTTCTATATCAATGATAGCGTCTCCGCTTATAGTTCTAAAATAAAAGACTCACCATTAAAGATGACATCGAGAGGGTGGGAAATTTCCTTTTGTCACTTGTTTCATACACGTGATGTCATTCGTTAAGAATGACATATGAGCAAATCAAAATCACCCAATGTTCCAAATCCTTGTCGCACATTAATAAGCTTTATGCGAAAAGGGTTCCATTCTACCGTGGGTAATCGGCTGTAATCCGGTTGGTTAGCTGGGATTTTTATCTTGATGGTATTTCTTTTTCTGATAGACAGTTTATTTGTTATACAAGTGAGTTTGAACGGGTAAAAGAAAATTTTTTTGTGAATTTATATAAATGGGAAACTGTTGATGCCCAACATAGTTGAGGTCATTTTACTGAAAGATAGTTGGAGACACGTCAACCTGCTCCAGTATGGATCAGGACGTATTCAAAATTGTTATTTCATTGTGAATGCTATATTTGGAATGGAATATTGGAACGACATCGTGCCGCGTTTCAGTTGTCCTTATTGAATCAGAGGATAAAATATTGGATGCTATTTATCATTCTAAGGTTCAGCTTCTAGCGCTCACTCAACACAGTCCTGCGCGAATAAAAACAATCAAAAACAGTTACAAATATTGAAAGGCACACTCCATCTGTGGATTTCATTACACACAAAAAAAAAGTCCGTCGTTTTATTGACAATGGGACGGACATCCAATTCTGTGCAGAAATTTGACGAACAAATAATTACATCTCATCCCAGTCGATGCTTATGTAACTTTTCAACCAAACAGCGGATACAATTTTCATCTAATTCCACCTCTACCCAGAAAAGAAAAAACAACCCTCCATGATACGGTCAAAAAGGCTTACAGCGCACACAGTGGCCCACTACACAATCTCGAGCCGATCATTTCGGCTACATTACCCCCCCGTGTTGGCCCCCTTTTTCATTATTTTCATGAATGGCAGAGCGTATCCACATGAATTGATTGGAACGAGATACTCACTGAAAGATAAAGTCATTCCGAAGAAATTATCCTCCTCTGAGCTTTATATGTACAGATACACGAAAGCCGTCGTCGTCGGTCGTCGGTACTGAACGAGTTAACGTTAACGACCCGCTCCATTGGACATGCTTAACTAAAAATGACGAAAAAATAAATAGAGGAGCTTCAAAAAAATATTAAAAGCCCAGCAATGGAAAAGGCAGCAGTACTTTAGCCTAACAAGGGTGCTTTGTGTATTTGTATCTCCTGATGCTGGTCGCTGGTATCTACGAACTACAAAGATTTTACCCGTTTTTTCGTTATTTTGTTCCCCCTGTTTTGGGGTAGCTACATCCGATACAAAACAAGGCAGAGCCATCCATTCAAGTATATGGAATGACACACTATGCACATTCTTTTGTGTTTTCCATAAAACAACGAGGAAAAAAGATACACACACACACACACGCACACAAATAAAAGGGGATTACTTTGGGAAAATATATCCAAGGGTACCGCTTTGGGTTCTTTAGGGGAATGCTTTGTGTATAATATGTATGTCCACGCTGAAGTCTGCTGGATCTGTTCCACTTTCGCATAGGGGGCACCCGAGTACCCGACGAAGAATGCCAGGCTTTGTGTTGTCATGGCTTTGTTTTTGTTTTTTTTTTGTTTGCTTGCGTTCTTTCGATTATTCACTGTTGTCATAATAGTATTATATTTTATATTGTTATCACGTGTATTGTTTTGGGGTTATTTCCTTTTTTACGGGCAACACTGCACAGCAACAGCACACTTTTTACTGTCTCTTCTCGAGTGCGGTAGGAACATATTTTTGCGTCTGCAACTGTGCAACAGACCATGAACTTGGCCGTCGATAAATCGCAACAACTTTTGCCACATTCTCATGCGACTGACTATGTTGCATGAAATAGTATGATACCTCCCTACTCCTCCTCCCGAGTTGAAGAAAACCCCATCGACTGTGAACCGGAGGAGAATTTTCTTGATGTGGCATAGATACGCACAGACCAATATTGATGATAACCAGTTTCTGATTGCAGGGGGTTGCCCCAGCGCCAGCCATTAGTGCAAGGCGGGCGCTGCTGGATTGATTGACGATGAGAATGTGGAGGAGCAATCGGCAAAGGTTGGATTAGGTTGTTTAGCAATGTTGAATTGATTGCTCGATTCCCTAGCATTTCTATGAGTGCCTGTGTATGGGAGTGGAAGTCTCCGAATCATGCCTACGGAGGAATGGCTGGGGCTGCCCCCATGCAAAATCATTCTTCATTCCAACTTGAAGCGGGCCTCCCTTCTTTAGTTCGTTTGGGTTTGCCGATTAGGGTGCATGACAAATTGTGTGTGAAATCCAACAAGTGGCTTCAGACTCAACAGTTTAATTTCGAAACTTTAGACAAAAGTTCTTGCCAGAGGTTCAGCGAGTCTTGAGTTTTTTTTCTCCTGCAGCGAATAGGAACAATAAAGTTTTCGAACAAGTGGAGAGTTTGGGGAGAGAAGCACTTATTTTTTTGTGAATCGTAATCAAGGCAATAAAACAAAGTGTTAGGGAGAAATAAAGTATCGGTCGTCGGAGTGTTTTAAAAGTTTATATCAGTCTACAGCAGCTGCCTGCGAATACTTATGTGTATTGATTTTGTTCGCCAACCATTTGTTGTGCGCATTCAAAAAATAAATAGTTGGCGCAACAGGTCCGTATATAAGAACCCTAGGCCCAGCTTCTCACAACCATGCGTTTAGTGTGAGTTTTTAATTTTTTGGTCGAACTACAATTTTATGCAGAGTCCAAGTGGCCTTTCATGACAGTTAATACTCTCGGATGTTTGTCAGACGGTCACGAGGCACAGTGGAAAAAAACCTTAAGGTGGAATTTGTTTTTTTTTGTCGGTAATCGAACCTGGAACCCCTCGCTCAGTATTCAGAACAACCAAAAAACTTACTGTTTAGATGGACTGCTCTTTCGATGTGGGTGGAGTGTTGGAGTCCATGTAATATAAGTATCCTAATTTAAAAACTGATGAGCATTTTTTGTGCTTGACTAACTCAGTGTCGCTCTACAGATAGTTGTGTTTCCTGTTGACGTCAACATTCAAAGCGGTCTTGAGTATTTTCATCCGCCTTCCTCAAAGTCAAGTTGTTGGTGTGAGTTATGTTTTTGCTGAGTGAAAGGGATCTACAATTTAATGCCAGTTCCCAACGTGTCCCCAATTGAAATGAGGAACCTTCATTCTCTGGACAGTTAAACTCTTGGATATGTGTCAGACGTTTTTGCAAGAGGCCTCCTCTTCGGGAAAAGTCAAAATCTTCATTTTAGTTACTTTACCCTAAGTTTCTCGTTTCTTTTCAGTCCATTTTTATGTTTCATGAGCTGGAGGCAGATTTTTGCTGCTAAAAAAGCTGTACTGATCGCAGGCTGTTTTCCGAACTCAAAATCTCGAAGCAAGCGCCTTTTAAAAGAATTAAAACTTGGCAAAGGTCTGTATAGCTTGACCTTACTAATCCATATGCAACCTTGAATTCCGTAAAAAAAAATGGTGGGTTATAAGAAACGTTCCTCAAGAAAAGCGAGCCCATAACTCTCCAACAGGTCTTGGGCTATAGAGATCTTTCAAGATGTTCGTTTTTGAGTTTGTTTTTAAGAATAAGCTCACTGCAGTGTAATTTTAAGGTCGATTCGTGTCGGTGACAAATGGTTTTAGGCGTTCACACAAAATGTAGGTACGCCAATCAGAACATTGTATCACAAACGGGATGCTAAAGTGTCTTAATTCTAATTTCGTCCCGTTTTAAGTGCATCTTTCATATAACACAAAGTTTACATTTTTCGCTTCAAACTCCAAACAAATCTTCAAAAAGGATCGATGTACAATTTCTGCCAGGCCATTCTACGCCATTGGATAGGTTGTCCGGACCGGCAGTTTTGTTGGTCTTACACTTAAACCAAGAGAAAGCGGTAATAAAAGGTATGAAACGATTCAGCGGAACACATCTTATTTCACTAAAAAAAAAGCTTCTGCAATTTGTACTTATTTTGACTTTAAACGAATTGACCGACAATTTGGACTTAAAAGAGCGATTACATTAAGTCTGACAGATGTAACATGAGACAGTAGGTAGTCTTTTCCTGATGTTTAATAAATAACCAGAAACAAATATTTAGGAAGCATTCTACTACAACTGGAGACCTGTTGAGCTGGTAAAACCCGTTTATTGATGCAGTAAATCAAATACTTACTTACTTACTTAGGTGGCGCTACAGTCCGGGGTGGACCTGGGCCTCAACCAATACGCCTCTCCAGTTAGCGCGATCTTTGGCTAACTGCCTCCAGTTGCGCACTCCAAGTTGGTTGAGGTCCCCTTCCACTTGCGCGCGCCACCTAAGGCGAGGTCTTCCTCTACTGCGTTGTCCCTCCGGGTTTGAATCGAAGACTCTTCGGGCCGGAGCGTTGGTGTCCATTCGCTCTACATGTCCTAGCCATCTTAGTCGACTGATGCGTACTTTTCTGACCAGGTCGATGTCGCTGTACAGCTCGTAGAGTTCGCTGTTAAATCTCCTCCTCCAAAGCCCGTCAACGCAAACGTGACCGAAAATCAATCGAAGAATTTTGCGTTCAAAACGACCAAGGAGATCTTCATCCGCCTTTGATAGCGTCCATGTTTCTGCGCCATAGAGTAGGACTGGAATGGTGAGGGTCTTATATAGAGTCTCCTTAGTGGTTCTTGACAGGCCTTACCTCTCAATTGCCTTCTTAGGCCAAAGAAACAGCGGTTGGCAAGTGTAATTCTTCGATTGATTTCTGATGTGATGTCGTTGTCAGAATTTATAGCGGAGCCGAGGTAGACAAAATCCCTAACTACCTCAAAATTATAGCTGTCTGTCGTGACGTTCTGACCGATTCGTCGATGTAAATCAAATAGCATTATGAATATAGAGCCCTTGGTCGACCTTAAGACATTTGACAAGGCCGAGCATTGAGCCAGACTAAGTAACTAAGCCTCTTTTGCATTAGCACAATAACTTTTACGGATGGATCTTAAATGTTCCTCGTTCCGAATCGTGCACTGAAGCTGGCGGTCTACTTTACCATCAGTTTGTTGGCCCACCTTGCGACGAAAAATAAAACGGGCCACCTCTCCTATGACCTAGCTCAATTCAATTTGGTGAAGTATAAAGTATTAATTTTCCAGTATGGACTCTAGCAGAAGGACATCTGTTTGTACAATGGACCACTTCTCGTATCTGTTTACAAAAAGGGCCATTCTCAGGTTCGAAAGTAAAGCTAAATAAAATCGCTGTGATACATTTTTGATGGAAATTTTATTTCATGATAAAGTTTGGACTTTGCTGTTTAGTATGAAATACAATATCATTCAAATGGCCGCCTCAGGTCATTTTTAACCACTTTTTCGCCTATTTCGGGCGTTATCGCGGCCATATCTTGAGTAATGTTGGTTTCTAATGCGTCTAGAGTTCGTGGATAGTTCGCGTAAACACGGTCTTTTGCGTAGCCCCACAGAAAAAATCTAGCGGTGTTAAATCACATTATCTTGGTGGACAACTGACGTCGCCAAAACATGAAATTACGCGACCAAGACATTTCTCACACAATAAAGCCATAATTGGTCGTGTTGTGTGGCTTGTTGCCCCGTCTCGTAATAATTTTAAGGTGTTGATTGTTAAGCGATCCATTATTCAACTAATATTATGACACAAATGACAGCTGAGTTTCACAGGCGTCAAATGCCAGTGCTACCAACTTCAAAAAACGAAATGAATGAACCCGTACTTCAATACCTACTGCACGAAATCATATAAACAAAATTGATGTAGTTCTGTTCGACTAAGATTGAATTTGACTGAATGTCCTTAAATGCAAAAATCTTAGAAACTGCGCAATATATTCTGGTGCATTTTTTACAGGCCAATAGAGGATACCTAGGCCTACAATCTCTACTTTGATTCAACTCTATATATCTTTATAAATTTTGGAAAAAAAAATTGGACAAGAGTAATTTATTTTTTCGTTTCGTTTCGCTTTTTTCTTTATAACGGTTTGCGGTTGAAAATACTGGGAGCATTTAAATATAGTAAATACCAGCTTAAAGAGGACATCTGCAGGTACAACTTAGGATATCCAATAACTCGATAACTTAAAAGGTTTTTAAATAAAAATGCAAAATTTGAAACATTTCTACGATTTTCACATGAGTATGTAGATATGCAATTCATTCTTAAATCGAACATACTAACTGCGCAATATTATATTGACATCTCTTTTAACCCTTTTTTACTCCTGTGACGGAGAGGGAGACAGACAGAGGCAGTACGCTGTGTAGTTTCCTAAGAAAAAAAAAATAAATGGAAAAGGTTTGTTTGTTTTGTCTGTTTTGCTTATAAAAAAAGAATTGTCTAGAAAGAAATGTCAAATAGGTATAGGTACCAGTGATACCAGATCTTGGTTTTATTACATTAGGGAAAATTCCTTGTGATACACGTCGTACTGTTTATAAATGCTATTTTCAATCACGATGAGGCAGTCAACTACCCGGTGGAGTTTTTAAACAGCATTACAGCCCATGGCCTTCTTGCTCATAAAATTGAATTAAGAGTTGGAGTTCCCATTAGCAATTTGAAATCCCCTAAGCTTTGTAATGGTACCAGATTGTGAGTGATTTCGTTGCAGAAAAACGTTATAGATGCGTTAATTTTAACTAGGTGTGGTAAAGTAGATACGGTATTTATACCAAGAATACAAATAATTCCCAGTAATTATCCATTTCAAACGGATTCAATTTAATATTAAATTTTTAGTTCCGCCATGACAATCAATAAGTCACAGGGTCAAACTTTAAGAAAAGCGGGGATTTGAATTCACGGGCAGTTATAGATAATTATGTAGCGTGCTCCAGGGTAAATAACGCAGGAAATATCACTATCTCAGCCGATAGAAACAAAACGGCTAATACAAAGAAGCGTTACATTAATAAAAAAGTGAGTTAAATACCTATTATAAAATTATTTTCTTTCATTTTCATTGTCCAAAGAATATTAAATTATAGCCAATTAGTCCAACGACCAGGTGCAATGCCATGAAGGCAGAGTGGGGAGGTTTTTTAATACGGGTTCAAGTCCCTCACTATTGCAGAACGCTCCCTCGCGTTATACTACTGTTGCTTTTTCCTTCGAGCGATTATTAAAACATTGTGTCCCCTACAAGACAGCAAATTTATAAAAAACTGTTTTCCATCAATTGTTCTGTCAAATTGCTAGTCAAACATTATAAACAAACATAATATTGACGAAGAGCTTTGTAAAGCCTAAATCGAGTATTTTAAAGCCTAAATAACTCGACTGAAAACTTAATGCAAGGACAGCAACAAGTCCAAAGTAATTTGCCTTTATTTTCAAAAACCAATCGACTTCTGAGATTAAAAAACAAGTCTATGTGTGAAAAAAGTCTGTGCACTTCAATACATTCCTTCCAATTCCCAATTCACACCGCATCTCCACAGTAAATTGATTTAACCTAATTCGTGCGTGTGTCTGTTTTTTGAGCTGATTCTTCAGAAAAGCGACAAAAAAAAAAACTCACATAACCCAATTCGTAGCAAACTCGCAGTGGAAGTCTGCATTCCCTTTTAGTCAGGAAATAGTCAAACACTGTGGAAATGTTTTATCACAAAACACAATTTCCCTGCACACCTGAGGGAAATTCGGTATCGATTTCAATTTCCTGATTTTTTTTTACTCCACCACCAAAAAAGTCCCAAGGGAGACACCATCATTGGGTTACAGCCAGCAACTGCTATATGGCACCCCCTTCTGCACTTATTAGGTTAAGGACACAAAGATTTTTCTAAGTCACAGAGGGGGGGTTTTCACACCAAGTCGCATCCCCCTCTTTCAGAGGACAACAACAAATTGAATGAAGGCCAACGTCAGAGAAGAAAAACTTTCGACAATCCACTCTAAAAAAAAACTCTTCCAGACTTAATGGCGCGCTCCTGACCCTTGCTCTTACATCAGAGGAATTGTGCTCGTATACCTACACCAATACCTGCAAGACATAAATTAATAGTTTCGCAACTGCAGCGCAGCACTATCTTCTGGTTGGGAGCCAAATCGACTAACGACTGCAAACAAAGACAATAATTTCTAGGATTATGCAACCCAAATCGAATATTACAACAACGGCTCACGTGTACACAAACATGCTATCCCCTGATGGTGGGAGGATGCATAGAATGTCGGTTGATATTAGCATTGTGGCGGCGCCGACTTACTCGTGCAATTACCACACAGCACAAGGATATGGTTAATATTTGCACCAATTTCGACGGCTTACTAGGCATAAAACCACTAAATGTCTATTTATCCTGCTGTCATTCGAGCCATCCGGCTCCATTAAGGACCCAGCATCCGCGGTCTAGTGTCGTCCGCCTCGTACAATGTACAATGTACATACGTAATAGCTACATGCGTAATTTATGGCGTTCTTTGCCAGCAGTTCGCAATGGAATTTTTGAAAATTTTATTCAATTTAGCCGACGGCGGCATTCGAGATGGGTCTCCTCTAAGTCGACCACACGACCAGGGAAGCAGCTATTTTTGGCCGAATGGTCCTCCTGCTTATTGGACATTATAAATGCATTTCATTTGGCCGCAAATGTTGCGCTGAATTTTGCTGAATAAAATGCTGTACGCCAACTGTAATTTGCATATAAATTATGTGCCTTTTTGCGGTCGAGCGTCGAGCAGTTATTGCATTAGTGTGCGGTGGTGGTGGCGCGTGTGCTTGTGCCTGCCACGCGACGGTTAGAAGTGTCAACGCATATTTTGTGTACACGACGACATGATGAATACACTTTTGCGGTTGGTTTTTGAATTATTGTAATTTACGATCGGAATTGCCGGGCCATGTTCTGGGGGCTCTTCTTTGTTTGATGAATGAGGAAGCATCGGATCTAGGTGAAAGGATGCGTTTGGGAGCGTTTATCATTTTATTGCGTCTGGCTTGCTGTGCTAAAAATAACAGGCGTGCATTTTGACAAAGCGATTGAAATTGGAGAAGGCACCTTTGATGTAATCTTCCAAGTTAATGTCGCCAAAAATATGGGACTCGTTGTCCTTGCCTTCGAACAGTCATTCGTACATTTTTTGACTTTCAACGAATTTTCCATTGAAAATGGTCATGCAAAAACTAAATAAAATGAAACTGGCCATCATGAGAAAATTTTTTTCATAAAAAATCTGTTTCGGTTGACTTATACAGGTTACTTGAATGCCTAACCTCAATGGAAAAACGTTATTTCAGTAAATTAGCAATTCACTGAAACTCAACCGAATCTTTATAATCTTTATTACCTACCCCCAACCTCCACTTATATAATAACTCATTAAAATTAACCGCAATCACCCATTAAGCACAACAGCTTTTGGTATACATCTTGTGCCCAGAATGCCTTAATGCGAAATACTTTACATAATCTCCAAACATAAACACACTTGCGCCGACATTAACATCGACATCGTCATTAACACTGACATCAGACTGAAATCCCTAAAGATTGAATGCATCTTAGCAGCAGCAGCACAACCTCAAGTGTCCATACAAAATTGAGTGCACAAAAAATATCGCTGCATAAATTTTCATTTATGTTCATTTAGAAGTATCTCACAGCTACCACTGAGATGACGACGTCGATGCAACGGCAAGCATCACCACTCAAGAACATTGACAAAGGCATTTGCTCCACCTTTTCGTGTATAGAGAATATGACGGTTCAAGGGTATGCGCTCCAAAGGAGTCCCATTGGGATGGGAATTATGTAACCAATTCGAATGGGTAGCGTCAGCGATATTCTTGGACTTGGAGAGCCTTCTTGTTCTTGTATGTGACGCCGCCGCTGTTGGTAACCGCGACGTCGACAACGAGCAAGACGATGAATTAACAAGCTGCTAAGAGGCCCTTCGCCGCCGTATTCATTGCATAACAATGCGCGCTATACAGCTCAGCGTGCATGCAAAGATATCGCGCAGAAGAATTGAGATGCTTCTGTTTGTTAAGTGCTTAATAACGCATTCAGTGTGTATGCGATGGGTGCCTAAGTGGTGCGTTCTTTGTAGTATTTTGTTTGAATTATTTGAAGCGCTCCAACAAGTGACTTGCGACTTATGTCTGGAACGCCCTTTCCAGACAAAATTGCTTTGGAATTACACGGTTACCAGAATTTTATTGAAAACCCCGAAAAAGATTTTCCCTTTTTCGCTGAATCAAACGAAATAATTTGGTAAAAGGTAAACGATATTAAATAATGAAGGAAAAAGTTGAACCTTACACCTGAGAAAGAAGGGCGATTGCTTATTGACCCTATAAAGATCGATATAAAGTTACATGAATAAAAGGGGACCTAGATGGCTGCCTTGTGGTAGACCAAAAGAATTGAACAAGAATGGGAACAATATGGAATGGACCTAAAACGGCCACTGTAAAAATTGTTATACAGGTATGTGAGTGGCAACGTTGGTGAGAGCGCGGCGAATTGCACAATTGTAGCAGCCGAGAGTGCTTAATAAGGGAAGAGTTAAGCGACGACCGATGTTGTGGACACATCGATTTCTTTCATTTACTTCCTCATTAAATTTATTATTATAAATACCTACTTAAAGGGCCTTTTATTTCCATTGGGTAAGATCTACTACACATATGAAGATTTTCATGGGGGTCAATCAATTTGAAAAGAACTATTGAAGTGACTCAACGCCTTATTTAGATAAGTTATAGTACCTTCGACTTTACTATCGCTCTTTACGACTGAGAAGGCGAGGTACACAAATTCCTCTAGGTTTATGGCAGTTCGGCGTTTAATAAATGTATATTAATTGGGGGAATTAAGTGACTTTTGCTGAAAGCTTAAGAACTTGAAGAAAATATACTTCAGAGGAGTTTAAAACTTATCACAATGCCGTGGTAAAATAAAGAAAAAGGTATTTTTCATTTTAAAGAAGGTCTTGTGAAAGGGGCAACTATAGAGTTGTGAAAGGTTAAAGGACATTTTTGCGGAACTATTCTCACGAACCAGTGCCGTAGCCAGGATTTTGTTTCCGCGGGAACATGTTTCCAAATCTTACGAGGAATTCTTTAAAAAATTCAAATTCATTGATTTGTTTTTAAATCGTATGTACTTAAACGAACATACTTAAACTATTTTTTATACATAGTTTTTTTCAAAGCAGAAGACGTCTTGATGAAATAATCACCTTATAGGTTAGGTTAGGTTGAGTGAGGTTGTGAGAATGTCACAAAAGACCAGGCACCAAGGCGGGCCCAACGCCATCCCCAGGGATCCATTACGGTTAAGTACATAAACCAAATCGCCCAAACGGTCAATTTCCTTACATAACTTAATTATTGTTCCGATTTTGGTTGAGGAACCAACCTCTTTTAAGTTGTTAAAAAAGTCCCTGCCTAGGTGCTTCCTTCTGCTCCGAGCAATTGCTTAACACTCGCATAAAAGGTGGCAGATATCTTCCGTGACTTGTAGGTCCTCACAGTGCCTGCATATATCCGTATTAAATAAGCCTAGTCTTATGGGATGCTTCCTTAGAAGGCAGTGTCCAGAGAGTATTCCTACTATTAATCTTAACTTTGTTCTACTGAGATTCCTCAATTCTTGAGAGTTTTTACTATTTAAGACGGGCCCCAGTGCCTTCGAGACCCTGTGCCCTTCTAGCTGTGACCATCTTGTGGATGCTTTATTGGAGGTTTACTCGAAGACAGCCCTTTTAGCAACAGCCATAGGTGGTCGATACCTTTAATAATTGTATTAAGTGGGAGTTCCGCTCCATCCTTAGCCAAAACTTCGGCTTTTTCGTTTCCCTCAATATCGCAATGCCCAGGTACCCAACACAATCTGAGACGGTTCTGCAAGTATAATGCCTTAAACACTGCGCGACAATTCCTGACTAATTCAGATTTAGTGGTATGTGATTCTAGTGCTTTGAGCGCAGCCTGTCTATCAATGTAGATGGCGATATTCTTGTTGGAATTAATCACCTTATCTGAATCCACGTTAATATCCTAATGAACAGATATCATAGTAAGTGAGCTTAATCTTGCGTTCCCCATAACGCTTCGGGACACGTTTTAATCCTTTTCATGGTTGAAAAGGTTCTTTCAACACCAGCTGCGGTCACGGGGAGCGTGGCCAAACCGCAAGCAAAAAGTTTATACCTCTAAAGTAAGTCTTGTCACATATATATAAACCAATTTCAAAACTTCGGTAGAAAGATCACTTGACGATATTTTTTCGCACAAAAGAATGTACTCAGCTTTCAGAGCTGACAACGAAATTGCATTATCTCGCTCGCTCAACTGCAAAACCTGGGAGAAGAGCTTGAAAAGATGGTAGAATGTCTTCATTGACCATGAATCTTTGCAAGGAATCAGTATAGACACTCTAAAACAGGCTTCAGTTGAATTGGAACGCGTTGTTTGTTTCAATGAAGTTCTTGGAGCTCTTAATTCGACTTCAAATAAGTCCTCGGAAAGTTGAGATGCGGATTGAAAAGCCTCTCTGAAAAAATCGTCGGCATTTTCTCTGATGTTCAAGAGAATTCAGAACTTCTTTTGTGCTCGGATTCAGCCCTTCCACGAACTATAGCTGGAAGAGCGTTTATTCTAGTCGGGGTGACAATTCATCATCTTAACGTATTTTCTTTAACTATATGGTCAACATTTTAAGAGAGGAATGGCTGTATGAAGAAGTGGTCGAAAAGTTTTGGGAAGTAGCAAAATTGTGGACAATTGTCCTCGAATCAGTTGAGGATATTCTTTCGTAGGGGTGGGGTGGGAGCTAAAACCGTCGAATTTTTCATAAAAGGACAAACACTGTTTTCGTGAAATAATTCAATCTCGAAGTTATAACCACAAACAAAATGATAAATAAATAAAAATATTAATGGATCCATAGAGTGTAAGGTGTAACCCTGAAAGCTGAATTTTTAGTTTAGCTCTAAATTCAGTGGTACTTCGGTTAGGTACCCCTTTTAGTATGTCCAAAGTTAGTCACCAGGCCAGGTATGCACACTTTTTTATGTATAAAACTGGTTTTCTGGATTGTAAGGATATTGCCGATAGAAAGAGAGTCATAAATGTGAGTAAATTTACGGTTCCTACCGAGATGGGCTTAAAAGTCACAAATAGAATTAGGTAGAAGGAAAACTTGTTTCTCTTGTCACTCAAAGAGTCCTCAATTTATACCGTGGGCGTTGCGTGAATTTTCAATGAAACTTAGAGCTGATTTCAAGCTTTACACACAAGAGTGTGACCTCAGCTCGAGTTTTTAACGATTTAACAAACTCTTGTATTTATTTGTAAGAGGGTTTTCGTCCTTTCATGAGTCATTTGACATCGCAACGTTGGCTAATCTTACCATGTAGATTTCTGCTAGAAGTGCAACATCTCCCGGCAGTATTTAAATGAAAAGGTACGCCAAAGAACTTTACCCTCTTATTATAAACCGTAACAAACTTACAATCGCACCATGACTTGGTGTATCAGATATTTCATAAAAAGGTCCACGGTGTGGAATTAATTCTTGCCACCAGGCAATAAATAAACACTAATAAAAATGGAAAACAACCCTCGAGACTCACCTGCCTTACATGGATCCATATCCACGTCGTTGGACGTCTTAGTCTCGTACCTCGTATGGAGCAACTCCTCTATGGTGTATTTACTATGATAGAGGCGTTTCTCAACCGAGTGTGGAACGAATTCATATTCCTCGTGGTTATGCCGATGACCGTGATGATGGAGCTGCTTCTGATGCTCCGCCATCAGCATTGGATCCAACTCCATCTCCTGGTGCGATGCAAGATGTTCCGCACGATGGTGCTGCTGCTGATGATGGTGATGATTATTATGCTGATGTTGATGCTGATGATGGTGGTGATTTCTGTGTGGATGCGTTTCATGAGCACTATGATGTTGTTGCTCCACCTTGTGGGCGTCCGATGTAGTCTGATTCAAATATGCACACTGCACAGCAAATTGCAGCTGCACTAGAACTATGAACAAAAGAGCACACGAATAGCCGCTAAATAGCTGCTGGCTTTTGCAGAACTTAACAATAGCCATTGCGAAATGTAATAACAATTTTTGCCGCTTTTCGATCAAATACTTTGTTTAGCCGCGAACTATGCACATATGCACCGAAACCGAGCCGAACGTTGACCGAACAAATGCCACGCAAAATTATGTACTTTTCTCTTTCTGCGAGCGGAGAGAATTTCTCCGTGAAATGCGATTCTTTTTGTTGCTGTTGTTGGTTGTTTTGTTTTTACTCTACTTCATCTTAATTCTGATAATGACAATAACAATAATAATAATTATATGCGATTCATTTATATTTGGTATTGCGACGCGGATGCATTGTGCTGATGTTGGGCAGTTGTATTGTGTTGGCTGATATCGCAGACAACTACTCACACGACGACGACGGTATCTCCCGAGAGTGTGTTTCCCCCAATGAGTGTCTGTCTTCCGAACGAGGGAGTTCTTGGATTTTGCTCTACTCCTGATTCCGATCAATGAGACATCTTTAATTTCGGGGCAATGCAAAAATAAATATGCAAAATTCTGTAAATAAAAGACGAAAACCAGAACGTTAAGAAATCTATTTGTGAAGTGTGTTGTTCTATGACTTTTGTTAATAGAAATATAATTGTGGGCAGAGGTCACGGCATGGCATTCAAGGTGGAGATAATCGAACACACAGTCATTTCGGTGGACATTGGAAGAGATTTATGAGCAATACTATCTTTATTTATAGAATTTAGATTCGAACGACAAATATGTGGAGTGTACACGTTGTACTTAAGCTGGCGCTACAATGAGAATGGAAGCTGGACAGCAAAAAGAAAGGCTGGTTGGTAACACTGCTCAACTGTTTCCATTACAGCTTGTGTTTCCCTAAAAACGGTATCTCGTCATCATCTATACCACAATCACTGACAATGTATTTTTGAAACGAAGTTCGCTATGTTTTGTATCCCTACCACAGTAGCGTACGCTGCCTTTTTTTTCTGGGGGGGCTGAGACTTAATTAAAAATAATTCTTCACTGCCCTCTGAGCGCCAATGCCCTACTTAAAATCATTTGGACTGAAGGATTCTGTGAAAATAATGTAAATCTCAAACTCAATCAGAAAACAATTTTACGCCCCAAAGTCGAGTTCTCCTTTCATAATCCTTAGGAAGCCCTTACACTCAGCATGTGATTACACTCACGATTCCATTTCCTTTCGCTCCAGCAGAGAAAACGACATACAGGGCATTCGATGGACGTCATACGTTATTCACACGGCACCGAAAACCGTGTTTTCGTCGATGCATTCACACCGAACACCAACTATTTTTCGTTTCTCGTTTGACGTTTCAATCAGCTGTCGTGAAACTTCTGTGTAGACTATTTTGGTTACAAATTTCGATGGCAGTAATTGACAAATAAAATGAATTTAGAGCATTTAAAAATAATATTAGCCAATTGAATTAAGTGCGGAAAATGATTTTAAATTGTTGTGACATCTGTTCTGCTGAATATTGAAAAAGGTGTGTTTCTGTCAACAACCCAAGGATTGCAAGTCGTTTTCTTGGAAAATTTCTTGCATGTTCCATGAGCCGCATAAAATCTGAGATCTGAAAAAGATTTTTGGTGGTCCCAATGGAAAACGACATAACATTTCACTGAAATTCAACATTTGGAAATGTTGGAAAATGTATGGCGAAATGCTGGACATTTGGGCTGAGATGTTGAATTTAGCCGAAACGATTAATTTAGTCGCGCTGTAAATGTACTATAAGCAACTCGTTTGAAAACTAAAATTTGTATTGGTACACTTCTGTTTTCGATTAAGTTTTCGTGAAACACCTGTGTTCGTTTCGGTGTGAATTTAAATTTTATCATGCTGGATTTAGATCTGTGATTCAGCTTCTGGAGGAATCAGAAAGCTGGCTTAACTATAATTTAAAATAGGTATATAATGAAGTGTTGGGGTTCTTAAGTTAGCTATTCTTATTTTTTCTATTGATCAAAAATTATGGAAGAGTCAGAAAGAATGAAATTGGGTAAAACAAAACAACCCACTCAAAAAGTAGGGTCGCCTTTAACCGTCTCGCAGGTTACGAATCATTTCAAAGGATTATGCTACAGTTTCAAACTATTTCAAAAAGGGCTTTTGTGGATTCCAATCAGTGTTGCCACAATGTGGCCGATAGGGCCATTTGGCCCTCTGTTTTTTTTTTTTATTTTGGCCCGGAGATAACAGGAAATAGCTGGAACATCTTTTTTTTTTGTTATTCCTTAAGCCCGTATGACTTACTTAAGTACTTAAGGTGGCGCTACAGTCCGGGGTGGACCTGGGCCCGTATGACACTACATTTTTTTGCATTTTTTCTGCTTTTAAAATAAAACTAGAGCAGTACTAAAAATTAGAACGAAGAATCCCGATAGGAGTGAGTGCGTACACACCAACTTTATTAATGAAGAAACGTCAAAAAATGCATTAAAAATGTATTCAAATTACATTTTTCAGCTGCTGGAAGCTTTTTGTTTTTTTACATTTCAATATTATTTGATATCAAATTCCTTTGAAAATTTGTGGTTGCTTTGCAAACAATTGCTACCCCTTTCCTAATACACTTTCAGTCTCTTTTACACACCGCTGACTTTTCAACATGAGGAAAAAATGTACGGGCTTTAAACAAAATATTCCAAAAAGCACACTTTCTTATTTCATCATAAAAATTAGCAATAACCAAGTTCACATATGCGACACTGAAATCATTCATTCTGACTGACGTCTCATTTTCGACAGACAATTTTCCTTCTGAATAAAGTATAAAAAAAGATTTCAATAGCTAGTTGAAAAAGCAGGCAATTATTCTTTTCCTTTTTTTATAATTTTTTTTATTTCAATAGCTCTTCGCAGTCCTTTTTTGAATGGATCCCTTTTTTCGAGTCATCTTTTTACTATCGGATGTGATTTAAATTTGTTCGTTTCATCCAGTATTTTTTTGTATAGTAGATAGCTTACAATAGCGAGATCTTGGGTTTCCTATTTAGGAACTTCGAATACGGATAACCAATTTTGTTGATGCTGATTGGACCTCTCCCACAGTTGACTTGTCATATATTGATTTTATGCTTAACGCAATCTAAACCCAAATCGGTTGCCGAAGCTTTTATTGTATAGAATTCTGATTCTCCTACCAAAAATGTCATATTTCGAAATTCCTTTGCATAAACATTCTCGATGAATTCATATAGTACCAAATGAGTAAAATGATATCAACTCTTTCAAAGACCACCAGAGTTACCCCCTCCACAAGAGCCAGTCAAAAGATAAGTTTAAAAGGATACATAATAGTGATGTTGAGATATGGTTCCCTCGGACTCTTTGACTTACAATTAATCTCCATCGAATTTGAAGACATCCATCCAAGTAGGTACTAAACAACAAAAAGCAAAAGTGAAACAAGTTATGCTTCCAAAAACTGGCCAACAACGAAAGACTATTCACAAACTGTGCTGCTCAAAGTTTAGCCGTAAGGAAAACTGATATTCATAAAGAAACATTTATAAAGCATCAATATAAAGTTTTCTTACTTTCTTGAAGTCTTTTAGGTTGCACCCGAGACGCAAATGTTCATACACTCAACAAATTCAACATGAAATTAATTGTCTCTGATTTCTTGGGACTCAAAATGAATCCCCTCCTCGATTTGTTTGTTATTTCTCAAAATAGCGAACAAGGAAAATCCTCACTGATGTTGAAAACTCAAACTATTTCATTTCTATATTGACAACACAGTCATTGAGTAAAATATTAAAGAAAATCCTTTCATCTGCTAGAACGTTGAGCAGTCATGAATCAGCCAAGTCCTCAATGCAGACGAGGACAACCAGACAGCGCGGTTTTCATTATTTGCCCGCACTTTGTGTCCTTCATTGAACGAATCATTTTTATTTGCATTCTTTATTATAGACGGCAGTATTTGAATTTGTTTTCTCTCTCTCTTTCTCTTTCGCTCTGGTTGGCTCTTTTCAATTCACAATTCCGCAGCCACCACCACCAGATAGACGCTTTAAGGAGCAACATTAACAGGGAAACTGTTTCAACTGTTTGAGTTTCCTTAAATCAACCCTCCAGGCGGTGTCAACTGATTCTGATTGCATCCAATCAAAGGGTATTAAATGAAATGTCCTGACAGTTCAATTCACTATATAGCATGCCGACATCATCGTTGTGCTTGGTGTGGGGTGGATAGCTGAAGGGGTCTCCTTCACCTCACATATGAGTACATGCACCGGTATGAGTGACGAGCTTTTGCCTGATGCACTAAGACCGATTAATTACAGGACAGGTCAGGTGCAGTGATGCAATGCCAGGTTGTATTGATTTCAAATTCAAAATTGCTAATTCAATTTTGTCAACAGAAAGGAAGCCAAATAAAAGTCAGTTAAGGCCATAAATTGCAGGCGTGATTGTGAATACAGTTGGATGTTTCAAAGACGATTACAGGTGTGTTGTTTAAATGATTTTTAATTTCAGCAACTTATGTAATGCAGTACCAGCAATTGTATTCAGCATTTGTTCGTCCTTTTAAATAGTTTTATATCAATCGACTCTTAGATATGAGTTTACAAAGGAAATGCAAAATTTAATCAAAGACAATGTTACTTCCTCTTTATATTTTTTTTGAATTTGTTGCATCATTTATTAGAGGTATGGAACTTATAGAAGTCTCTAAAGTGGATCAACAGCAATAACCAGCAACCCGTCTAATATTTTGTACCTCAGTTGGCTTGACAGTTTGTTTGTTTATAAATGGTCTTTCATTAAGGATAAAAATGCAAACTGGAGATATCTAAAAAAATTTTTTTTTTGCTTGAATAACTATCAAAACATTTATGAATGGACTTGGATTTCGTTCATGTGTCCACCACGGGAACGTATGCAGCGGTCGATACGTTGAACCCGATTTTCGATGACTCGGCTGCACATTTCTACCGATACCGCCGTTATTTCTCGTTTAATATTGGCTCTGAGCTACTCTAACGTCGCCGCCTTGTTGGCATACACCAATGATTTAATGTAGCCCCATAAAAAACAGTCTAGAGGCGTTAAATCAACACGATCTCGGCGGCCAATAGACGGGACCGTTTCTCGAGATACCACGTTGTTAGTACCACATATCACTGACGTCCAATTCATGCAATTGCTCAAAGAAACAACGTTCCAACATGTCTATGTAGTGAATACCATTTACCGTAACGTGACGGTCATTTTCATCGACGAAAAAAAACGGCCCGATGACGCCATCGGCATGAAAACCGCACAAACAGTGCGTGGTGTTCTCACAAGTCCAGTAACGCATATTTTGCTTTTTGACAAAACCGTTTAACCAAACATTTTTTGTGATGAAAATTGGCGTTACCACTTTTAAAGTTACGACCACCGACTCGGAATTTCGGCAGTAAATTTTAATTCGTGTTCCTTCGTGTACTTGACCATGATGAAAATGTTGATTTTACTGAACATTTTGACATTGACAGTTGAATAATCGGTTTAAGGCTGCATTCACACTGAAAGTTTGAAATATTTTGGGCTGTTAATTTTGTTCCCGAGAGAATATTTCATAAGCTTTTATTCTTGCAGTATGAAATATATTAATTTTGTCATCTATTAAGTATGCACCTACACAGTCATATGTCAGATTCATCTAAAATTGGAAAACTTATGGATTCAAAGGGTCAGTAGAATAGTCTGGCTCAAGTTTGCGTGGCAAAATTAACGTACAAAATTGGATTCTCTTATTCAGCTTTGACACTTACTACAAAAAAAAACTTCACATTGGCTCTACTAAGAGTAGAGTTTTTCGACGACCAACAAAGGTTGCCAACTTCTTAACTAATTCAGTGTTAAATTACAGCGCCGTACTAATAACAAATTTTAGCCTCGACTTTAAATTTACGTAAACTCACAATTGCAAAATTTGTATTGAAAATATTGCCACTGTGAACTACTAAAATGTAGCGTCGAAACTAAAAATGTTTATTGGTAAGGCCCACGGTGTCAATTCAAAAACACTTAAACGAACTGATTCGTCCCTAAACAAAAAAAAAAAAAAATGCAACACTATTCACTCGCTCTGACCTAAATCTGTAATATTTTATTAAGTTAATCGCTCAATTTCCGGAAAGTGCTATCAGTCGAACGAATCTCCTGCAAGGGAATGATAGTGATAGGTAAACTGTTCTACTGTATGTCGAAATAAATAAGGTCAAACGATGTTGCTAGATTTGTGAGCAAAATCAAGTACATATACAAATGTCTGGCTAATCCTTGGAGTCTAGATTCGCAAAGCAACCCTGCCAATATAAATCACAATAAAGGAGCTAATTAATTTGGGATTATAAGCTCCGAGCCCCGCCCTCATTGCCGGAAATTGACTTATACAACACGTTGAGGAAGCCTTTTGAATGGTTGCACTGCGCTGGCTGTCCGCATTCATCAGGCTTATTCGCTACAAACAATGTATTTAGTGGAAATAATAATATTCCACTAGTTGGGTTATCTCATTTGTTAATCGTCAATTGACTCGCAAAGGTCTAGGTTGCTGTATATGCATACATATAAAATTTTTGTTTGTTTTTGTTACTGATGGGACACTATGTACTTCACATGTTTCTTTTTTCTCACATTTATGTGATCCCAGCTCCGTTATCAGCCGTCAGCGGGGTGTATTCCTCTTGATTTATAGGTTCGAGAGATTGTAAATGTATACTTTGGTCACATCAGTTGGAATGTTATACTTTATTTGAAAGCACAAATAATTGCGGGCTACTCGCACAGTTGACGTTCGCAGATCCTTTTTGTTTGTAATTAATACGGTGTAATGTGCCCATCATCTTTGAGTAGACACCCATCTGATAAGGTGTACATATTTTGGTCTCGGAGGGGATGGTCGCATGTTTTTGTTATCCGTGAAACTGACAGATGTCAGATAATAGCGACTAAGTACAAGTGTACAATCTCCGATTATACGGATGTCACATTAGCGTGGACACGGAACAATTGGATTTTTCTTATTTGAGGATGTGACAGATAGAATCATGTTTTTAATTAAATCCTAAAGCAGAAAAAGGCTCGTATTTAAAAGCATAATGGTACCCTTATGAGTGTAAAGCGGATTGTTGGATGAAAAAGAACAGATAGTGAATTTTTGTCAAACATTTTGTAAAACGAATTTTCGTTAATTAGAAAACACTTAAAACCCAAACATCGCATTTATTGCTTTGATGGGCTTGACACTAGCTCCTTGTGTTGTGTCACAACTCTTTTAATCTGGGCGTGCATTGACCGTGATTACAGATATGGGCATGCGAATGCGAATGAACTGCTATTTGTGTGTGCATTCGGACATATTTAGTGCCAAAACACAAAAGTAAATTGCTAACGGAATGTTGATAAAGTGAGTTTCCATTTATTTATTTTAACCTGTTAACATACTTAAGCTAAAAGCATTTGAAATTGCACTGGGAGAGACATTAGAACTTTACAACCGCAAAAGTTAATATTTAAAAACAAGTTGATGCACATACCCGTTTTGTTTCGTGTCTAAATATGCCAAATGGTAAACATTTTCGATGCCTCCAACTTGACTCGTGTGTTTTGAATATTAAACAAGAACGAGTCAAGCCTAATCGAATTTATTTTATTTATTTTTATCCTACCAAAAATATGTGCCGTATCTACCTTCTTTCTAATTGAGATGATTTCTTATGTAGAAAAATTAAAATATACAAGCAAGTTGCAAGCGGCAAAATGCAAATGTCCCTTAACTCAACCCTACCACACGGAAAAAAGTACCAGCCTGATTTGGATTACTAACTTAAGAGTATGTAATTCCTTAATTAAACGAAAAGAAGTTAAATTTTACATTTCACGAAATTGAAATCGAAGAATCCATCCACTTGGGAATTTAACTACAAGTTGCATAAAATTAAAGCAAAATAAAAAATGATTTAACTAAAAATACAAAAACTAAAAAATACGCTATTTTATTTCGTGGGAAAAGTATTTTCTACTAGCAATGAAACTCTTAAAATCGGTTTAGCAGTCCACAAGATCACTTCCTAAGAACAAACCCTACACAATATTCGTCGGTACAAAATTGTAGATATTAGATTATGTATGAAGCAAACCTACGGTAGCGCGTTTTGCAATGCGTTTCTTTTACAATTGGCCTGCTTTTTTGAGCTTCGATCTCAGCAAAGCAAAGTAAAGTAGAATTTTCAGCACGCAATTACAACAACTACACCTTACTTAACACTTCAAGACCGAAGCTAAAAATACACGCCTAAAATAGAGTCGGCTTTTATACGGATAAGGAAAACCGCCACTGAAGTATTCGTAGCGAAAAAGAGACAGACTGGGACCTAAAGGAGGACATAAGCATGTTTCGGACATACAAAAAAAGCATTCGAAACCTTATATCTCGGAAACCATCTAATCGATTCGATTCACACCGCAAAGAAAACCGTGTTTTCCCCGAAAACTCGTTGATGCATTCACAGCAACCAGTTTCCGTTTGACGTTTCAATCAGCTGTGGGACACTAGCCATCAAACTTCTGTGTAAACTAAATTGGTTACAAATTTCGATGGCAGTAATAAACAAATAAAATGAATTCAGAGTATTTAAAAACTAGCCAAGTGTGGAAAATGATTTTTAGTTGTGAGTTGTGACATCTGTTCGGTCAGCTTTCTGCTGAATTTGTTGAATGTTGCAAAGGGTGCGTTTCTTTCAAAAACCCAACGATTCGTGATTCGTTTTCGTGAAAAACGACTTTAAATGACTCTTTTTGGAAAAAGAAACATAACCAGAGTCACTGAAAGTCTGGAGCCTTTAACATAAGCCACAAACAAGTACAAGCTATAGCTTAGGTGAGTGCTCTCCATGTCTGAAATGTTCGATGTTAAAAGAGTAAACAATTTAATAACAACCGATCGTATAATTGCCACACGGATACTTGTCGCTATCGTCTGTCAGATAATCCACCAAGCTGAACAGTTTCCTACCGATAGGTCATAATTTTGAGCTTTTTATTTTAATTTAATTTAATTTCCTCTGGTCCACAATGGTGCAAAAATGCACATACAACACCAGATTAACATGGGATCTCCTCAAATGCGGTAAATGGAATTCCAATTGATGACAATATACCTGCGGCTGTCATGTCCCACATAAATACCCCACCAAAGGACACCGCACACAATGTAATCCGTTTCCCATGAAAAGCCCGCAGCGAATATAGCTCAATAAAAGTAAATCTCTCCAGTGAAAAACTTTACAAGACATAAAATCCAAATTATCCCGCACAAAATAGAAGTGAAAAATCACTGCACACAAAGCAAACCAGAACAAAAAAAAAACAAAAATCTCCACTTTAATCGCCCAGCATATCATTTACTCAATCCGTGGATTTTCTTCTTCATCGTGAATAATTTAACAATGAAAGCGCTGGGAAACACCCGCCAAAGATTCACCATTAAAATCATTCCCGCAAATTGAAAGACAAAAGAAAATTGAAAGGACACCCAAATGTGGGATGTACCACCCCCGATTTAGCGCCAAATTCATTTTTTATTTTTTATTTTGTATCCTTCGAAACAATTAAATAGTAGTAAACGAATGGTGGAATTTAAAATCTCATTAGTGTGATAAAGACGAAGAATTCCACAGATTCAGTTTCCGGTAAATTTACCCATTTCTTCATTATGTACGAATTCTCGTGCATCGCCCGTGGAGGGTTGTTCCTTTTTTTCTGCTTGCCCATCTATCTATTCCTGTTTAGTTGTTATGGGGTTCTTTCAAACATTTTTTGTTGCTTTCAATCTCATTAAAAGATTCAACAAATCATTAATTTCGTTCCTCCGTAGCATATTCTACTCCCTCAGGAAAGTAATCCTATCAAGGCCACAAGCAGCAGCTAAAGAACCACCATCACCACCAGCAAGTAGAGACGGAGGAACCCCAAAAGCTCACATTTCACTATCATGGTCACAGTTGGTAGCAGTGTGGCCCTAGTTTGGGTAAGGGACGAGAATAAATTACAATTATTCGTCGTTAATTTTTGAGAGCACTGGGCGAGTTTGGCGTTATCTCACTTCGGCAGGAAGACGAGTCCTTCATTCTGAGTGCGAGTGCGAACTGCATACGCAGCACATTTTTGTCGAGTCAGCGAGCTTAGAGGGGAGCAGCTTCGGGTAAATTTTAAGTGTGCTCTGTAATATTTTTTTTTAAGAAGGAGAACGTTCATCTAATTCCGATAACCGGGATAAAATCACGAATCCATTCATGAATCTCGTGCTGAAGTGCCTCATTTTGCCCGCTGATATGGACGATAATGCGAGGGTAATATACGTACCTTTAACAAAGGGAATCAAGTATGCTTAATTGTCCTAGATGCCGGCTTTGGAGAGGCGAATTCCATTCAATTCAATGGATTGCACAAATACTCGGGTATGGGGGCAAGGGAAGGGTACATGTATTTTTTTTTCCTTTAGCGAATAACATTTGTTAACACGGTTAAAGAAGAGATTCAGATTCACTCGTGCGGTGTAATTGATAAGTGATAAAGCCGCACAGACACCGACCGCACTGAATTGGTTAATTAGCACTAAAAGACATCCGCCAACGAATAGTATCTGAGGTCCTTTGTCGTCGTTGTATGTAATCGTATAGCAGCGCCGACAAATAAATCTTAACCGACGAGCCGTACCTTAACACTACTTCTTACAGCAAACTCCGCCCGGTGTACTTTGGTCTACCACGGTTGGTAGCTTCAACTCAACTGACTGCTGTAGCTGAGAATAAAATTCTATCTGCTGGCTGCTGCTGCTGCTTGTGTAGTTGCTTCTGTCGCCGATGTGCCGTATCTCTACTCTATGTGGCATTATCTTTTAGAAATGAAAATGAAATTGAATTGAATTTTGTTGAGGAGAGTACACGAGTGTCTGAGCGTGTGATGCTGCTGCAGCATCATTGTTCCAAAAGAATATTGAGGCATGGCATCCAGCAGCAACACCATCCACCATGGACCAGAAGCGGCAGCAGCAGTCAGCCCCCCTTGCGCAGGAAGAAGACGAATCAAGCCGAACAAGTGAATATACTTTTGCAAGTGGTGTTCGTACAGCAATGGCGAGTATACGTTGCGAGCAATTTGAGATGCAATTGAAAAATATGCAGAGATACAGTATATAGATGCTGATACGTGTTGATATTTGTGCTCAGTGGTTATTTTAAGCATTGGCGCTGTTTATTTTTAGGGTTGAAGGGTTTCCGCGTCTATAGATGCACCCTAATAGCTGCTAAAAAATGATGCACATGATTAGATACGAGTGATTGCATATATTTATAAATATGAGCGCTGGAATGTAGTGTTGTAGGAAATATGTATATACTAAAGAACAGTTTTCGATAAGGAATCTCCACATGTGTGAATAGAGTTTGATCGGGTATCCAAAGTAATTAGCTGCCGACAAAATGTGCAAAGTTTCCCAGTTTGCCCTTTAGCCAGCAACTACTTGATCATCACGTCGATGGTAATTAAAAATATCGCACTCACCTATGTAAATATCACAACCGATTGTCGAAAGTTTTGTGGAAAGATCAACTGAATGTCAATGAAAAATCCTATTACCCTTTTCGGCGCAGGTACAGCTTCATTGAGCAGGGAAATCCCTAATGCAAGAAAATGTGTAGGTCTGTACATTGCAGATCGTCAAGTAACTCAGGCATTGGTATTAAGCTCGTAGTTTGTAGCTGATCTTCAAGGACGCTTAGCGCAGTGCAAGAAACGCTAGTTCCTATCAATCATTTGTCTTGAAAATTTGGACCTAGTTTTAAGCTCTTTCTGTTGAATGACTGATATAATTTATAATGACTATGATATAGTTAGCATTATCAGTCCGCCTATTGCTCGTGGAGTAAACTCCGGCCTGTTCTACTATTCAAACGAAATACAAATATATCGAATAATCTACGCTGCCAGAGTTGACAAATGTGTAACAATCGTAAATTTACCCATTGGTAGTTAGCATAAAACATTTTAGATACGACTTTTGTAAAAAAAAGAAAGTAACTAGGCGACCCTGCTGCTAGGCGTTAAAATTGTAAGTTAAATAAATGTTGATAAAATTTGATAAGGATTTCTTATTCAAAAACATACCATTTTCATTCACTGATAATTTCTTATTAAAAAAAAACAGGTTAAATGAATTTCACAGTCTCAGGTTTATTTCCTTGTTGAAATTGAAATTTTTTAGTTTTATGAATTAAAATTCAGCGAAATTCACTCCCGTTGACTCGTCAGATCATAATTTTCGAAACACATTAACCAGTTCACTCCCCAGCTTCAGTGTGTCTATAGTACTCACTTCAAAAATTAAGTTGAAAGAATAAAAAAAAACGTTTTTCTTGAGAAACAGCGCCTCCTATCGGATCCAAAACTATTCTATCTTTTAAGGTGTAACCAACCATGCAGATCCACAAAATTTCATTAAAATCGGTCGAAAAAACGGGTCAAAAAAGCGCGAAGAAACGCGTCAAAAATCGCATTAAAAAAAGCGCGCAAAAAACGCATCAAAAAAGCGCGAAATAACGGTTAAAAAAAAACGAGCGTGAAAGCGCTCGAAAAAAAAAACGAGTAAAAAAAAAACACGAAAAAACGAGTCAAAAAAACGCGCAAAAAAACGTTTTTTCGAGCGTTTTTTGACTCGTTTTTTTGGGAATGTGAATGGAAATTCTATGGTGAACATGCAAACAATTTTTTTTATATCGATATCATAAAAATAATATCTATCTACTCAAATTCAACTTTAATTTCTATTCAATTATAAGAAAATCAAAGAACTATTTATATAAAAAAGTTGCGAAAAAATGTTTAGCTGGAACTAAGAAAAACTATTGTTTCCACCTAGCCCTGCATTCGATTTTGAAGTGAGAGTCCACCTCAGGCTATTGACATCCGGTTAGGTTTAAACCGGAAGAGTGTAGGCTGTTTTTTTTTTCAAGTATGACTAATCCCCCTTTGATTAACATAGGCACAAATATATGAATTCAAACTGGGCTACATCCAAAGGTCAAATTCAGCTTGTAGGCAATTTCCCTTCTTTGGATGTCAGTCTATTTCGTACTTAGTTTATGGTAATGTCCTGACAGTGACATTTGGTTTGTGCTACCGATTAAATTTCAATGACTGTCTGCAGTGCTACTGACGCTGAACGAAAAACTTAGTTTTAGTAATAGATTTTGTTTAATAAAAGTGCAACAATAACGATTATAATGAGTACATTCGGTATATGTAAAACGACAACTAGGTTTGTCTGGAATAGGTATCCGAATGCGTTGACTAGGCAACTTGAATTGTTTTTACATTCTCGCGGTCAACAATTTTTGCTATTTAGCTTTTTCTATTTGGAAAAGGCCCTTCGAACATTTTTTTGGAAAATGCTATTTCCAAATAAGTACCTACGTTTAAAATGTAACACGGTTGCATTTGAAATGTCAACTGAATATGCAGGCAGACTAGATTTGTCGGCTTCACCTTCATAAACGTCAACTGCAAAAACAAATCACTTGACCAATCAGGGCCAATAAAATCTGAAATACACCTAGTCTGTCAGTCAGCTGTCAGACTTACTAAACTTGGAATCCAAATCCAAACGTCTCCGATACCACAACCATAAGGGGAAATTATATTACTCAGTACTAGTAATTGCAATTCGCAATTGTAGCTACAAAGGCACCAAAGTGAGCTAAAAATGTCCCCTTCTGTTCAAATGTTTAAAATAAATATTTGTTATTAACTCACTCCTGCTAAGGATAAATACCTAGTGCGCATCTCAGAAATATCAAGTAGAGTGGAAGTGTAAGTAAAAACAGACCTATGGTTGTCTGTTGAACTTCCGCCTATTATTAGCTTATCTTTGATAGTGGTAATCCAAAACTGCTACTGTTACAGTACAGTGACTACATGCTGAGAATATTTCTACCCGATATTGTTTTAGTAAGCATAGGCAGTTGATACAATAGATCTTTGAGGTCGCAGTGTCAGCCATCAGGGCATGGGATAATTTTAAAACATAGGCAGTCATTTGTTTAAACCCAAAATGTTCAATTCATTGTCTGACAAAAAACATTTCGCTTTTTCCGCACAATGGCAATTTTCGCCATAGATATTATATAGGTATGCATGTTGTGCTAAATTCGACGTCATATTTTATTTATTCAACCTGCCATCGACAAACATTCACAGACTAACCTACTGAATAAAGAAAAATAAAAGAAGTACCTAAGAGCAAACAAAAAATATATTCCCGCAGACGGATACGAAAAACCCAGAGAAGAAACAACCAATTTAAATAAATAAAAACGTTTAGCTCAAACTATTGTTTACAGCCACCCAAAAATATTTGGTGTAGACAATTAAAAATCCAAAAAAAAAACAACGAACGCCGACAAAGTGTGAAATGTAGGAAGTGGAAGAAGAAAATAAATCATGGTAAGGGAAAAGCATGCAGCAAAAAGTTGAATTGTTCAAGGTCACACTTGAGACGCCACCTACCTCATGAATTTATTATAAATAAATCAAGCAGGTGCGCCTCCAATTTTATGTGTAACCCCCTCACCGCAGACGCCACTGGTAAATGCCATCCCTACTGATAACAACCATTCACTATAATAAGACTCCCTTTCAGCTGTTACTTGTTCATCACATCCGCATTCGCATACAAAGTAATTCTGTGAAATACCCCTAAGCTCTGTTGAATATCCTCCGTGAGGAAAAAATTAACAAAACGTAAACAGAGAGCTCCGATGAATGGCATCTCTATCAACAGATTTGTGCGCAAGCTTGGATTGGTATGGAATTTCAACCTTCTCAGCCTATGGTATCTAAAGTACCGCTCTTCGCTCTTGCAGCATTGTTCGTTGGTGGCCCATAGAGGTTGACAGCAAAGTATCACTGTCGCTGCCATTGTATACCTCTTCACAGTGACACTTTGCAATAATGTAATTGATAACAGTGTCATCAAAGTGATAAAAACAAATTAGGGGCTGGACAAAGGACACACACATCACAATGATGTAAGCAAACGGAATATCCAGCATGTGGTCAGTGTTACCAAGGCTTATGAATAGTACTACATGTTCTACACCGATAAGTACATAAGAATCATCCTCTTGGTCGCCTCCGCAGTGGGGTGGTTTCTACGTTATTTGGCAAACAGGTAAAGTGTTTTTTTTTTTCCAGCATTTACCTGTGTAAACATTGTACGGAACACCCTCTCGGAGAGAGTGTGCTACGTGTTGTGTCAATAACCCCTCATACTATTTATGTTTTCTTTTGGGTGTTTTATTTGAGGTTGACTTTGTGCCGGGTTTTTATGCAAATAAAAGGATACCGCTGGTAATTGATTTGTGGATGCCGTCGTATTGACTAAGAAAGTTACAGCGAGTTTATAATTTTTAATTTCCGAATAAAATTATTATAATGTTTATAGTAAATACTTGGTGAAATATTATCAACCGCACCAGCAAAAAAGGGAAGGAGTAAACCATCGTAGCAGAAAAATATCGGCCGACTGCGAGCGAAGTTTAGTTTGTTCTACATATACATTCTACGTATAACACTCTGAGGAGCGTTGTAGAAATTGTTTTGATACAATTTATTTGGAACGGGAAACTCAGAAAATACGATGAACTAAAAGAGGGTTTCATTATAGTACTTATTATTATAGAGCTCAAGTTGGGTAAGTTGAGTTACCGTTCAACTATAACTACAGAAGTTTGAACGCAAACGAGATAGCTACGTTTACTATTGGCGTTTTTCTTTTTTAGTTCAGAGCTGAGTTCCGAACCGAGCTCGAGCATTATGAGCGCGCTCTGAGCCGAGCGTGCTCAGATCGTTCTGATGTATTTATGAATCACACTTGAGCACGTAGCTATCATTTGTAATAAATATATGTATAGATTGAATATTTATTATTTATTTATTTATTCAGTTCCTGAACAACAAGGTGCGTCCGCAATTTCAACTATTCTGTTTTTTTTTTTCTGTCAAATGCGACTGTTAAAAGTATAATCAGCTTTTCACTCAGCCTGCTCAGTCAATTTATTCTGAGCTCTTAGAGCGCGCTCTGATCATGCTCTGAACGAAAAAAGAAACACAAATTCTGAGCTCTGATGTATCTGAGCTAAAAAAGAAACACGAACTTTTTGTATAACCGTTCAGGTTGTGCTCTGAACTAAAATGAAAAATGCCTTATGAATGTCTTCACTGGATTTTTGGAATGTGAACTTACAAGCTCTATATCGGTATTTTTCTGACTCTAAACCTCTCAAGATGATTCTCTCTGTGAAATTGGATGTTGAAGGTTCCAACAGTCGAAATCCAGAAATGTTGGTAAAAGGTTTATTTAAGCTTCTTTTTTCGTTACTACCTTGGGGTAACTTTTGACGGAAAGCCGGATACAGAAAAATCACAAACTCTTCCTGTTTTTTTTTTTTTTGGAACTTATACAGGTAGAGATTCGAAACAACAATGTAAGTGAGTCACTCGGTTACCCTTCTTAAGCTACGATTACACGTGTCTTTTTCTGTGGTAAATTTGGCATGCTGACGTTAGAAAAATTCGGCCATTCGGTGGTTATCCGTGTGACTTCGTGAGAGCGCACTGCGACAGCCCGCAATCACACGTAGTGACAAAAATTAAGGAGAAATGTTTACGTCTTAATGACGTCGGCGTGTCAAAATTTTACATGAAAAGTGGCATGTGACTGCGATTGCAGCTAAAAATTGTTTAAAACCAATGTGCAGCAATGCTCACTCCGCCACTCGTGCTGTGCATAAGCATTATAAGGAATCAAAAACTTGTAAACTAGATGGCGCCACATATCTAATACAATTAACAGGGTTCGATTTGAATTCAACTTTATTGTAATAATATGTTAATTAAACAAAGAGTAGTGGAACGGCTGGTGTGTACACGCTGAGAGCCACAAAGAAAAAGGAGGGTTGACCCAGACGGAAAAAGACAGAAGTAAAAGCTGAACATCAAACATGGTTGACAACCGGAATCTTCATGGGACGCCATCTAGATCTTCGGGTGCGTTCGAAGACTTCTTCTGGTCCAAGGCTCCGATTTGTAGACACAACAATATGCAAATAGAGCCCTTTGTCTGGCTGCTCTTAAACATTCGTTTGATTGAGAATATTTTTCGCGATTTTCGACAAATAAAATTGAAATTTACCCTGGTACCTAGTGCGCCACTATCCACTAAGTCGTTGCATTGAACAAAGCAGAAGCAGCAAATGACTCTCAACAAGGTAACCAACGTGGATAGTTCTTGAGGATGTCCTCAACACCAGTCTTACAAAGAAAATGGCAGGAGATGCCTATAGCAAGCACGTAACTCAACTTTCCACTTGGAACCGGGCCTTGCAAATCTAGATGCTCATGGTCTTTTTGTTCAACATGACATAGTAGTAAATACTTTATCGCGCGATATATTTGCACTTAGATAAAGACGCCTCACTCGATGGCCGTTTTTATGCGCCAGCACAGTTTAAGCATTACAAAGTAATTTCCCTTTCAACTGTTCAACTGCTCTTAGTCAAAATTACAAGTCCCTTTCAGTCTTTTTAAGAAGGACAAAATTAAAATGCTCAATCGAAGGAAAAAAGACAAGCACAGCAAAAATGCCATCAAGCAAGGACGAAAATCTTAACCTCCTCATGACCTGGAAGCTGGAACTGGAAGAACTCATACAGAAGCTGAAAATATACAGATACACATCGACGTGGCAGCACAACTATCGCACAGATAAGTAACATAAGTTTAATTATGTAAAATGTGTCCTTTTCAACGAAAGCGCATATCACGACAGCCGCCCCCACGAGCCGAACACACTGAACAGTGAACAGTGTCGCTCGATGTGAGCTCCCGTTCGGGATATGTCTATATCCCTAACAGGGAAAGAAGAATTTCCGCATTGAAAATTAAATTGAAAACTTTTATAATGTGTTCGCTCTCTCGCTCGTATCCTTCGAGTATAAATTGTACGTACACAGCTAGTCCTCGCATATACATGAGAAAAAAAAAAAGTTCGAAGTGTGTCCTCGATTAAAATGTGAAATATGTGAGAAGGGTAGACTACTGCTCGTACACACATTCCAAGTTTAATTGGGTTTTCGGAGCATCAGGTTGTCTTCCATGGCTTCACTCCCAACTCCTTCCGCTCTCCCGTTCAACCGATATTATACTGAAGACCCATGCATGGATAATGTCTTCATCATAAAGTAGTTAAAGTTCTGCTTTCCCTCAAATCACTTGCTTTTGTTATAGCGCACACCGAGGTTAGATAAGCGCCCACAAGGGAGGCGAATTTTAAATAAAATTAAATATAATAGGGTAGAACTTGATTGGCGATTACCGTTAAAGTAACTCGAAACACTGCAGAGGTATATCAGAGGCAGAGGGTATCATCGTAACCATGATGGGTGGGCGATGATAGTTCTTAGATACTTGGCAGCAGCGAATCCAAATGCCTCAAGCTTGACAGCGGGAAGGGTAAGTAACGAAAAGTTCCTGAAAGTGAAAAGAGCTCCCACAGTTCAATAATTAGGGAATAATGTTTACTCTTAATTATGAACTTTCGCAAAGCGTACTGAAATTGGCGTTTTTGTAGCACGTATACTCGCAAACTTTGTGAAACTTTAAAATACTTATGCAGTAGTTGTGTGTAAGGGGAGCATAGTTTTGTTATTCCAAGTCCAACAACTGAGAGGGGTATCGAGAAAGTTCGAGATGTAACATCGGAAATTAATTAAAGTCATATTCAGAATCAGAACCAATGGAGTGCACTGAGGACTGAGCAAGGCTCACAAGGATGAAGGAAGTTGTCTATGCTGATGAGTTACAACCAAGTTTTGCGCACTTTTGTTTTCGATATCGGAAGCAGTTTGTGCAGGCGATGTGTAGTGTTCAAATGAAAGTTATACCGAGTAAGTTACTGAGTGAAATTGTTATCAGACTTGCAATTTCCGTACTTAAATATTTTCTTTGAATTTTCTGATGGAGAAATATGTAGGTATTGGGAAATTGTGCAGAGTGGAAAATATTTTTTGTTATTCGAAAGTCGATAAGTAAGAACATGAAACTATTGAATTTAAATTTAGCTTAAGGCAATGTATGTCATTGCATTTGACTTGAATGTCGTGACCACAAACTATTTATGAAAAGACTGACAGGTTAGGGCAAACAAGAGACACTTAAACGATAGAAAGGTTTATAACGCAAATTCGCATGTTCGTGTATAAAAGCTTACTTTGTGTTTCCACAGCTAGTATCAGTTTAAGTCAACATAATCCGCTATTGTGGTTGAACCTTTAAAATGTCATGTTGGCGAATTAAGTATGACTATAGTTTGATGACATCCCCTGTTAGTTTTGCGAAATCGTATACCTAATCCTGCTTGTTGTTGGGACTATTATTTTGTCTTTCGCATTAACTAATGTACGTTTTTATTGTTTTTAATTCTATTACACAACCTGCATCGCAATTGGCCGCATTCAAGAATTTAGTTATCTTAAATCGACTAGATGAGATGTAACCTGAACGCAGAAACAATATTGGTCGGGAACGTCACTTTTCCTACGTCATCCACATACGCGAACTGTCAACTTAGTACTCAGTCACAAATTTCGAATAGTCGGCTACCCCTCCATAGACGTCAACTAAAAACAGCTGCTCATATGACCGATTTCCCCCAATCAAAACCAAGATACAGTCAGGGAACTGTCAGTCTTACTAAACTAGATACTTGAACGTTCGCCAGTTCCTACCCCTTAAAGTATGATGCTACGAAAAATATTTTTCGGCAAAAATTAGTTTGCTCTAAATTTTCATAGGTTTTTGCTCTAAATTTATATAGTGACGATGTATTAAAATGTAAATCATGAGCGCGTATATTTTCTGTAACTAGATGTCGCTTTTTCGTTTATGAAAAAAAAAGTAGGTAAATATGGAATATTTTGGTACGTTTTTTAGTACTACATACTTATAAAAGGTATGGTCGATTTTCGACCCCAAGCGAGACTAGTCTATCTAAAAAGACGTCAAAACGTGTTTGCTGTCAAACTGACTCTATCAAAGAGACTAGTAATTGTTTTACACTAAAGTTTTGTCAAATATGACGTTTCTAGTTTTTTTTTAATGAATTTTCGGCAGTCCTAAATATTAATTTGTGACATTACGACCAAACGCTGCATGGAGCGGAACATATGCAGTTTTCTTCGTCCATCGGATGTAGAATGACTGAAATCCGTAGAAAAACCATTGCAAAATGAACATAATCGTTGTTTCATTTACAAATTAGCATTTAAGAAATTTGACAACCAAACCACGTGTCGTTTTTAATAACTAACCTAATGAAATTGTTTTGGACCAACATTCACAGGAACATTTATTTATGTGCAATACAATAATTCAACTGACGGTTCATCCTTTACCTAATTAAGCGTAGTACGCTGCTCGAGCTAAACTAAATTGTATCTAGTCTCCAACTTTTCTCTCCAGACATCAGCTAAAGTCCTAGCTAAATTTTGACATAGAGAACGCTGTGGATAAACGTCACAGAAAACAGCTGTTCTTTGAAAAAAAGTTCTTTCAAAAATTGAATTCTCTCTTATTTCAACTATTTCTTATTCTAGGTACTTCTCGTCCACGTAATAATTAAAAAAGCGCATCCTTGCATACTTTTCCGTAACAGTACAACAAATATACAACGATCTGACACAATTTAGCTTGAGAAAATGTGCCGACCCATTAAATGGCCACGCTAAATTTTGACAGACACATGAAGTACATGTTGAAACAAAAGTTTGATTACTTAGCTCGAGCTGCGTACCACTCAGCTAAATGGGTTCGCTAAAATTTAGCTCAGCTAAATTTTGGAGAGATTTTTGTATGGGAGCGAAAATTTAGCTCGAGCAGCGTACTAAGCTTTACTTATGAAACTCAAAACCAATATCAAAGATAATGGAATACAGAGATATATATCTTTCCAGTGGAAAGGCGGCTGCCGACAAGCTGTTTTCCCGAAAAATTCATGAAGTCACGCACATATGCTCATTTCTTTTCTAGTATTTGTGAGTTCATGAATTGAACTTTAATGCAAGAATTCGCTATTCCGAAATCTGTATTTCACTATTTTTTTTTATTTTAATCGAAGCGTTAACAAAAACCAAACAAGTTTAATACCAAACACAAAACAATTGAACAACTTGATGCCCATAGAAGCAAAAGGAATATTGGCCGGCCATTAGCAACATGCTTTTTTGTAGCTCACACGGATTCATAGACGGAGGTTGAAATTACAAAAACAACAATGTAAACAAATGGGTTTTAGGGGGATAGACGTACGAAAGATATCCATCTCTTTTATACTTCATCTCTGACCAATATGTACCTACATAAATGGACATTTTATAACGACAAACAGCCTTCTCAAAAATATATTTACCAGCGACACCTACATTTGAAAATAAATGCATCTACAATATGTTTCAGCAATGGTGAATATTCGTAGGCGCATGAGATATTTAAATAGCAATGCCTAATCTAATTACCTTTCTTGTGCTTGTTTAATTTGTTTATTTAGATTTAAGGAAAGAATTATGTCACTTATATCTCTTAACTGCCGTCGTGATTTAACAAGTAATTCCAAACTTTGTATTTATTTTTTATTTGCCCACTTACAAACAACTATTTTTATAACGAGTACTACAATGCAACAGCGAAGCGACAACACAAAATTATAACCTCTCATCTGTCAAAATATTTCCATCTGTTTCATTCACTTTTTCACCACTCGCATTGCCCGCCGGTGGAAACAAGTAATTTTCTAGCGAAGAAAAATCTATTTATAATTGTTTTAATTAACTTGACGGACAGCAATTAATCTCATCTAAAATGTCGGTGGCCAACCACAAATGCGAAACGCCAGATTGCAACAAAGACGCCACACTTCAGTGCCCCACATGTCTGAAAATCGGCATCCAGGGCTCGTACTTTTGTTCGCAAGCCTGCTTTAAGGGCTACTGGAAAGAGCACAAGACCATTCATGCTCTCGCACGTAAGTACAATCATACTGGAAATAGTTGTCGCCAGTACAAAACTTCAATTGTACATCTTCTTTTAGAGGGTTCAGTCAATTCGGGAGCTGCTGAGACAACTGAGACAAATGGCTACAACCCCTGGCCATACTATCGATTTAGTGGAAAACTGCGTCCCTATCCACAAACGCCAATACGTACGGTTCCGGAGACGATTCAGCGTCCCGACTACGCAGATCACCCCAAGGGCCGTGCACTCTCAGAAGAGGCAATGCGGGGCAACAGTACAATCAAAGTGCTGGATGACGAAGAAATCGAAGCCATGAGAGTTTCTTGCAAATTGGGACGCGAATGCTTAGACGAAGCTGCGAAGGCATGCGATATAGGTGTTACTACTGACGAATTGGATCGTATTGTCCATGAAGCTGCGATTGAGCGCGACTGCTACCCGTCGCCGTTGAATTACTACAATTTTCCGGCATCGTGCTGTACTTCGGTGAACGAAGTCATTTGCCATGGAATTCCGGACACCAGACCGCTGCAGGACGGCGATATTTGCAATGTAGATATCACGGTGTATCACCATGGCTTCCATGGCGATTTGAACGAGACGCTTTTTGTTGGAAATGTGTCGGACAAGCATAAGAAACTGGTGAAGGTCACATACGAGGCACTTTCAAAGGCAATCGATATTGTTAGGTGGGTTGTGAGGAGCGTTCCGTCCAAAGAAACATTGATAGATTTTGAATTTTTCAGGCCTGGTGTTAAGTATCGCGAGATTGGAAATGTCATACAGAAATATGTGCAGCCGCATGGTTTCAGTGTGGTCAAGAGCTACTGCGGACACGGTATTCATCGTCTGTTTCACACAGCACCAAATGTGCCTCATTATGCTAGTAAGACATTCACCTACATCCAAATCGATGTACTCTGTCTAACTTGTTCTCGTTTCTACAGAAAACTCTGCCGTTGGAGTCATGAAAGCCGGAAATACCTTTACCATTGAACCAATGATATCCGAGGGTGTTTCTAAGAGCGACCAGTGGCCCGATGACTGGACTGCAGTTACTGCCGATGGTTTGCGCTCCGCGCAGTTTGAGCAAACACTGTTGGTTACTGAGAATGGATGCGAGATTCTGACACGTCGCCGTGAGAATAATGGACAACCCCATTTCATGGATAAAATGTAGATTAGCAAACAATTTTGTTAAACGCAATTTTTAAATTAAAATTTATTAAACACGATTTTTCGTTTATTTCCTACGTCTCTATCCTAAACATTTACATGTCTACAGTCCCATCTGTGATTTATTTTTCCAACGGAGCGTAATTGAGAAGCTTTTCGATTAAGTCCACATGCCCGAGAAGCATTCTGCGGCAGCAGTACCTTTTCAGTCCCAAAGCATCGAGGGCATCTCTGTAATTGGAGGAATTGAATTAGAAATGTTGTTATCACTTCACTCACTTACCCTTCAGTGTATTCTGCTTGTAGAAGTCCCAGGTAAGACTCCCATTTGTTACCTATTACTTTTCCACAAGTAAAGCACCGAATTGGGATAATCATTTTGCGCAAGGATTAGTAATGTTGTCTGTAGTTTTAACGAGGAGGCTTCTATAAATTTCTTGTTTGGATTCTACTTCTTTGGCTTAACCTCAACGTGATCAAAGTGACGGACGACAATTGCATTTGTGACAGCTGCTCATTGGTAGGTAGCGTTCAGCAAATTAGAAGAACCAGTTCAGTGTATTATCCGATGGAAGACTTCAATAAAATATAATAATAGTAAAAGCAAAAGTCACTAGCTACAAAAATCATAAATAGAGTTAAGTTCTATTATGAATAGGTATTTAAGTATCGTAAAAGCAAAACATACATTTAAAACGTCTAAATTTGTTCATATGTGCAATACCTATATATTTTTGAAAATGAAACCAATCAAATTTTCCTGTATAATAATATATTTATCTGAACTTCAATCAAAGTCTGTTAGTCATTCAAATATCCATTGATATCGTAAGATTCACCAAAAGTCGCGCAATTTGTTAAAAAATAAAAAAATAAATTAATACAATTAGCTTAAACTAATATCAGTTACTAAGGCAATTTCTTATTGCTTCCGATTTTCATTGGAAACACCAACTGATGATGAAACGGGAATAGATCCTTCATTAGAGTTTTCGCTTTTAACTGATCCTTCATCGGAACGTCTCTGCAGTTTTGGACGCTGTGGTTGGAGACATACATCTTAAGACCCATAATTACGAATTTTGACCAATACTTACCCCGTCCGGCGTAAAGCCACCGTCATCATCGGGCACAAATATCCTCAGCGATTGTGGTCCCAGCTGTTGCTGGACAAGACGCTGATGCTCCTCGAATGCAGCTTGTGCTGGGTCTATTGTTGTCTGCGGTTGGGCATGTGCATTTTGCGCAACAAGCAACTGCTGATGCTGTTGATGCTGCTGTTGCTGATGCTGTTGGTGAAGTTGCTGCTGTTGCTGGTGTTGCTGTAGCTCATATTGTTGATGCTGCTGATTTTGTTGCTGTTGCAGCTCATACTGTTGGTGTTGCTGCTGCAGTTCCAAGTGGTGATTGTGTTGCTGTTGCAAGAGCAATTGCTGTTCCTGTTGATCCAGTTGTATCTGTTGTTCGTATTCAGCTTGAGCCTGATGTTGGCTTTCAGCTTGTTCACGTTGAGCTTCTTCTTCGGCGAATGCTTGAAGAAGCTGCGAATCGGCGTGGGAATTGCCAAAATAATTTGATACTACGAAGCCATTCTGTTGTGGAGCAGCGACATTTGTCAGCTGGAATGGTGCTCTATGTTCAATTTGCACCGCATGAGCCGTGGAGGCTGGAGGGGCGGCAATCAAAGCAGCAAATTGAGGTGCAGCATGGATTGCCACATCGGCAGCTGTGTATTCTGGATGGATGTGGTTGGCCGGATCCTTCGCAGCCTGCAAAATTTGTCCATTACTGGCTACCTGTTGTGTCAGATCGGCGTCGGCATATGAAGAGACAATGTTGTTATCAGCAGGCCTGAAGAGCTCTTGTTGGTGCTGATGGAAGAGTTGATTCGACTGAGTCACAAGGTATGTTGGGTTTTGCACAGCAATCGGGGGGAGTTGAATAGGCTGACCAACATACTGAATTCCATACAACTCTGGTAGCTGTGATCCGCCTTGAGTGAGAGCCTCAGCTTGAGAGGGTGGCAAGTAGTTTGACTGTATATCGGCAGGGAGAGGCTTTCCGTTGCTGGGTGTGTTGTAAGGCTCGGTAGCGGGACGGATTTTAGCCGTCGGCAGAGATGGATCTGGATCTGGGGCGAAGAGTTTCTGCTTGCCCGAGAATGGATCTAAAATCGTCTGATCATTCGTTTGATCTTCATTAACTTGGTAATTATTGGCGTGGTACTGTTGGGGTTGTGGAGGAAGATATTGTTCTGACTGGAAGATGTGATTGTCTTGGATACCCAGATTTGGCGCTGGAATTGTGTGGATGGGAGCAAAGTGGTCCGACACAAAGTGCGGGTTCTGCTCAAGCTGGAAAACGAGAAAGTTCAATAGACAGTCGATCGATGGAAGTCTTCACTTACCGGTAAATTTTGAACTTCAGAAACCAACTGATAGGGCTGTTCGTAGTGGTAGGGCTTCTCGAAATGCGCTGGCTTCACATTTGGTAGCTTGATCTTAAGAACACTTGCTGGCTTACGTCCAACGAGCTTGTTGTTGAGCACTGGACCAGCCTTAAAAATTACCTTGTGTGGACGTCCTATTGGTCTTTGTAATAGAGCCTGCTGGTGGGGAGGTCTTTTCAAAACGATTGGAACATGCTTATCGCTACGAATTTGCAGAACAAGTGTTCGTTTTCCGGGAGGATTACGACCAATTCCGGTTTGTTTAGCTGATTTTTGTGGCCAGCCGGGATAGCCTGGTCGTTTGGACAGATGCAAATCACATGTCGCAATTGCAACGATGGCGAATGCGACGACAATCTGAAAGACCTGAAGAAACAAAGAAAAACGTGAAAGAAAACTGAAGTCATAAGAAAGTTGCTTTCTGCATTTTAAGTGGTCCAACGTGTGCGTTAAATCTCAAATTTGTCCCGACTAATAGACCGCAATTGATGCGCCAAGTCTACGCCAATCAGAAGTGGAGAGCTGAACGAATTTTAATTATTTGCATGCGTAGAGTGCCATTGCATGCGCAATGTTATCAGTTGCCAACTTAATACGTAATTCTAATGTGTATAAATATAGTTTAGCTGCCAATTCTATCAGAAGCTAACGTGTAAGGAAAATATAATTTGTAAATGGGTTTACATGATATTTATGTTAGTTGAAAAAAATGCATTCGATACCAATTTTGGGTGAGATGGTTAACGTCGCGGCGAAACCCTCGCAGAGAACAAAATGCGAACATCATGACAATTGTATCAAAGTGATATGTATCAACTAACTGGTTATTAATTGCTGTTTGGCCCAATTTTTAGATAACGTTCCTGTTGGTAGAAATTGAATGGCGCTGAAAGCAGTTTACCGCGTCCCAGTACCAGCGTCATAATCATAAGTCATAACAGAAAGGTATAAGCTTAACAGATCCATGTGCTAAACATTTTATTACACTTTAAGCTTAGTACGCTGCTGGAGCTAAATTTTCGCTCCCATGCAAAAATCTCACCAAAGTTTAGCTGAGCTAAACTTAAGCGAACCCATTTAGCTGAGTGGTACGCAGCTCGAGCTAAATAATCAAACTTTTGTTGCAGAATGTACTTCATGTGTCTGTCAAATTTTAGCGTGCCCATTACATGGACGAGAAGTACCTAGAATCAGAAATAAGAGACAATTAAATTTTTGAAGGAAGTTTTTTCAAAGAACAGCTGTTTTCTGTGACACTTAACCACGGCGTACTCTATGTCAAAATTTAGCTAGGACTTTAGCTGAAGTTTGGAGAGAAAATTTGGAGACCAGATAAAATTTTGTTTAGCCGAGCAGCGTACTACGCTTTCCTGGGAAAACCTGCATTTAAGAACACACATGTCTATTATTCGCCTCTGCAGACGAAAGATGATGGGTGTATCCAGCGAAAAGACTCGATGTTTTTGATGATCATAAAACTAAATCAGGTATTGCTAAAAATATTCGACTACGATGGTTGATACAAATATTGCGCACACATCGGTGTTGACATTGACAGACAAGTAAATTAGTTGTAGCAGAGACAAATCATACTGAGACCCCCAACTCACAATCCTCTTGCCGCTGGGCCCCTCAGTTTTTTTTCAAATTCGCCATTTTGTTTTCCCATCGGTGTTGTGTCAATTAAGAATCCGTGTGACATGCAAAAACATACAAAAAATACAAAAATAAATGCTGCCAACCTCGACAACCGTGGGGAAATGTGCTAGAATTCGGGAATACCACATTTTTACATTACTGAATGCCATTGGTTAGTAATTATATGTTGTTAAAAGGCGAATAATTTGATTTCTTTGGTTAACAAAACTAGCTAAATGATATGTTCCATATACTAAAAACTTATTATGACAAACACGGTTGCGTATTTTCTGCTTTTGAATATTTTTAACTTCGATTTCATGCGTAAATTTTTCTTAGAAAACTGAATAAAATTTGCTCAATATATTTCTATTTTACTTCAAATAATCTGCATTGTTCATTTTTCATATATATTTTAAGCAAATCTCCACTTATTCCTTAAAAAAAATATTATGCACACGTAACGAGTAATTTCAAATTTAACGGATAAAATTCTATGAACGCTGTCAGCAACTTTTCCCACAGCGGAAGTGGCATATGCAAGGTGCGAGTGTGTTGGTGAGTCGGAATTTTTGAAGTTACGTGACATTTGTCAATACGAATTTCTATGTAACAATACAAGCGCACTTAGCATTTGCCACCCCATAAAAATATAGCTTGTAGGCTAAGTAACGGGAAATCGGTCGGAGTTGGTGGTCTCAGTATTGTCTCTGAGTTGTAGTATATCTTGTCTCGTAGTCCAAGTGATGTACACTTCTTCAACAAAACGTATGCCAACTTTAAGACATATCCAATGCTTGAATCTGTACGCTTTTAGTACTTAGCCTAGCAGTAGTGTGCACAATACGAATTGCATCGGTGTTTCCACAGTTCCAATCAGATAAAATTATGTTATTCAACTGTCTTCTCTCTTCAGCGCTGTTCGCATTAACGTGCGCAATGTTATGAAACAACATAAATATCACAACTGCAAATGGTTGCATTAGGTCTTGCTACGAAAATTGTTATAATAAAATATATAACTGAGTATTCAAAAAATGTAACAAATATGGACCATTGTTTAAGTTCATTATGTAAAATCGTTGTCAATGCCATCCACGGCTGTGTAAGCTTAAAGACACCTAAATTTTGGCCGACCATTCCCTCTAACACACTCAATAAAGCCACTTAATGAAGACAATCGGTCAGGCTTGGCCTAGCTGCCTTCGTATAGTAAAAGTCTTTAAATACTCTAAGCGCAACAACTTTCCTTTCTTATATTCACATTTTGCAAGTTATTATTCCCCGACTCTGGTTATCCATCCGATACTCCGCAAGTATTCAGTGATTTTCTTCCGTTTGCCTTCATCCACTGGTCTCCATTAAATATGTACTATTCTGTTCAAAATGAATGCAAAAACGCAGACCCAATTTTCCGCCATTGCGTTATTGTTTGCATTTCTCTGACGGGTGCTTTAACTGTCAAAAAAACAACAACTACCCAATTCCGCAATCAAACAAATTGCAGTCATCACGGAGACCACTGAAGCAGAGAAACTAATTAAAAATTAGGTTACTTTGGATTTAATATCAGTTATTTGCAACTGATTGGTAGATTAGGCTAAATTAAAAGACAGCCCGATGGCTATCGCGCATCCAATTGGACATTCCGTGCACGTATTCAAAGTTTTACTTTTCACCTGTGCAGTGGATTTACAGTTTGGTTGAACATTTTGATGGAGGCACCTCTTTGCTTTTAATTTCAGTTACAAATCAAATTGTTTGGGGCATTTTTGTGAAATTTCTATCGTCGTCCGTGTGCGTGTGTCGACAACTATGCACAACAATCCAAAGTGACATGCGATTACTAGATAATGTGATGGCATTTGACTTTCGATTTCGATTTGGATACAATTAAAAGATACGAGTACCTACACTTGGTCTTCGTGCTGTAGAAAGGTAAACAAATATAAGCACGTATTGCTTGTATACATTAAAATTACACTGATCGTTCGATTGTAGAAATCGTATTAGCGGACATATTGTTGCGCGTTAAACTGTCACCGGGGAATCTCTAATTAAGCCATAGGGTGGAAAGGCGCCTTTAACAAACGGTATAGGCTTATAGGCGGTTATTAAAGTCGCAAATGCATTTCGAATGTGGAGAGAAATTCTGACATGCGCGCAGTAGAGGAAGAGTCCGAGCAGAGCTTGCAGCAATTGTAGTTAATTGGGTCAATAAAGCGAACCACGATGGACAGCGGGATCGAATATGTAGGTAGGCAGAATATCTAGATAGTTAGATACGGCTAAGGTAAACAAGTAGTGAAATTTTATTTTATCGCATTTGTATTTCTCCATCGGCTTAAAAGTGAGACCGAAGAAACTGCTCGTGCGTTCAGAGTGACTTAATTGGGAGTATAGTCGGTTGGTTTGTTCGAGTGACCACATGTTCGACCTTGATCATTGCCGTGGGTATTTTTCTATTAAGGAATTAAGTTAGACGTTCGATTTATACCGTGCAGTTCAATGCACTAATGAGCTCCTGTATTTTAAGACACCTTAATCAGAGACTTAAAGCATTTATGTGGGCAATTTCAAGTCATGCATGTGACAAAGTTTCAGTTTCACATATGACAGCGGATTAAATCCGAGACTGTTACGTTTTTTTTTGTGGGCTTAAATGGTTAAGATGTAAACATCAGTTACTTATTACAAAGCTGTGATGAATTTCTTACGTTCTGGAACAATAACAAACTGATCTTTGTATGGGAAAGTTCTGGCGATCGTCACTTGATAGAAAGTCACCTGACGTGGGATTAATTTCGTTTATTATGCAGAAACAATACTAATTGAATCTATTTTCACCTAGAGTAAACAGCGGCATACAAAGCCCACCAAAACGCTTATTAAATTACGCTATTTCAAAATTAATGGATCCGTCTCCGGAATTCCGAATCTTAATCTGATCTTAAATGTATGGACTGTTGTACGATCGTGGATGTTTTGGGAATGCCAAGAGGGCTATTCGAAGAATGTTTTATATCCTGTATCTTGATTGGACAAAGAAGCTTCTTCATACTTACGAAAAGTTTAATTTAGTTTTAATATAATGAGGAAAGTTAAATTGGATTATTTCATTATTATTATACTACCGGCATGCAGAAGTTGTTATCGAACCTAAGGGTGTACCTGACCCAGTTGATACTCGTAGGCAGTGTTGTATGAACGCAAGAATTTGACTTTACGGTGATAGGTGACACCTGGAGACTACTACTACAAAAAAATGTCCACTGTAAATTTACAACATGTGGCAGTGAAATTTACAATAAGTTGTATATTTGTGTATTTTACAGGAAATGTGTTCATATTCACATTTAATTGTAAATTTTACAGCGTTTGCTTTCATTTCAGGAATAAAATTGTTAAATTGATCGCAATTATTCTTTTGTAACAAGGTCATGGGATCACTAAACAGAGTTTACTTCTGCTGTCGGAGCACATCTCCAAAATATATCCGGACAGTGAACTTGGGTTGCAGCTGGAGTTTGTTATTGTTATTGAAGTAGAAAAAGAAAGATGTAAGTATCATCATAAAATTTCATCATTAGGTACTAAAAAATCAAACTTGAGAGAAAATGTAATCTTAGCAATTCTCTGTCTGTTCATTTATGTCTATATGTGTACTTGATCTATGTATCTGTTTGTAGTAGACCTTCAATCACAGATTTTTTTAAATTTTCTCCCTAACTCCATAAATGCCCAGTATGCTTAAAGGGGGTTCCGCTTACAATAGGATGTGACAATAATCACCGCAGAATGGGTTAAGGACAATTGCTTAACACCAAGTTCAGCAAGAAGCTCTCAAGAATCTACTGAATTTAACTTAAATCTATGTGAATATAAAATTCACAAAAAAAAAAGTCTAAAAAGTGTACAATTTACATATTTAATTTTTTTTTTGTATAACCAAAGATAGGTAATGTAATTATGACGTTTATGGATTCATTAATATTATTTACTTCAATAAAAGAAATTCAAATTATTTGGTACATGTTTTTTTATTTTGGAGTATAGATTTTACAAAACAAAATTGTGTATATGATGCTGTAAAAATCAAGGCAAATGGTATTCGTTTCTAGAAATCGAGTTGTAGGTTTTACGACAAAAATTCCATTTCGACCGCAAGGTGTTGTGAATAATACAACCAAAATCCGTAGTATTGTGTATTTTACAAAGCTTACTGTACATTCAATAACGAATGCTCTTTTATTTACAATTTTTCTAGTTGTAAAATCTACAATAAATGCTCTCATTTTCATAATTTGGTTTTGGAAAGTACAAACATGTCTCTGTTAAATTGAAAGCATTGAATTATGACATTGAAGTCGATTTAATAGCGGTTTTCAACATTTTTTTTTGGGTGATAGGAACACTGTAATGATTTGTAAGAATTCACATGCCTAAAAATCCCAGAAGACCCAGGTTTGCCAGAAGTATAACATGAGCCTAGGTGCACTGGCTTAGTGGTTGGTGTGTTGGACTACCAAGCGAGGGGTTCCATGTTCGATCCCTGCAAAAACACGAAATACATCTTAAAGTTTTTTCCACTGCGACACCTCTCGCAACCGTCTGGCAAACATCCGAGAGTCACGCTAGCCATTTTGGTAATTTTTTATCTGGTTAAATCCATATCAGCTCACTTAAATGCTGCCTTATTGTTTCTGGGTGCTATGAATTCTATACTTTTGTTTTAGTTTCTTTGAAGACTAAGCAAATGGACATTTTTACACTGCCATGTCGTTTTTTATATTATGTTCGTAAATCAGAGAAAGATCTTATTATACATTGGCTCAAGACTATATGTAGTATGTATGCAATTTTTTTCTCTTTGTGTTTTATCAACGTCTCGAGATTTTTTGTAAATTTCATCTTGGTTTGTTACTTTTTTTTCGATATTGGAAGCTATTTTTTATTTTGCAAGTGGCAACCCTGCCGAGGGTAAAACTGTCATGAAAGAGCTCCTCAATTAGCCGTTTGGACTCGGCATAAAATTGTAGGTCTCTTCCATTCGTCCCAAAAATCAAAAAACATACAAACCGAATGGTTGTGAGAAGCCAAATACGAATTTATTATTTATGGCATGAGCCCTTAAGAAGGGGTATGTATGGCAGATCTCCTTACCGAAATCGGTTACTGAAGCCGGAAAATCCGTCTTTCTGTCCTCAAATCGAAGCAAGAGTCAGTCACTCGTTCCAGATTGGTGGAAATGTGTTATTATAACAGCCCAACCAGATAAAACAGGGTGGTTACGAAGCAACAAACCGCCATAATCTTTGCGCATCCCCAACAAACCATATCCAACCAGCATCAAGTGTTGAGTAGGGGAGACCGGGGCTAGTTGGCATCAGGGGCAAGTTGACTCACTGCCATTTATATTAAAGAGAAGAGATGAACTTAATGTTCATTATTGTTTTTACATTCAATACCGATACCTCTTTAGTCTCCTTTTGTATCTCGTCGCGAGTGCATGTCATCCAGGAAATATTAAGAAAAAACGATTTTCTGCTACTGTAAGTACCTTTTTTGTTTTCTCTTATTTTCCTCTTTTCGGCCGTTTTTTAGCATCTGCCGCAGATTTTTTTTTAGATTTAGTGCATATATGTATTAGTTGTCTATACATGTCCTTACATTTTAGTTATTTTCCGTTTTTGTTTCTGAAAAATCTTGTTATTTGCCAGTTGGTCAGGCGGGGTAAGTTGACTCATTTTTTTCGGGGCTAGTTGACTAGTTGTTTTACCAAAGGAAGTGGCTTTTAATTTATTTATTTTGCTTAATTTGAAATCACAGATTTTTTTTAAGCCCTAGAAGTATGTTTATTTTAGTTTATGGCCACCAAGTGCCTTTTTGTTTCCACCACAGGAAGTGGGTTTTTTTTGATAACATAGCCTACATAAGTGCATAATATTGAAAATATTGTTCCTATCTGGTGATACTTGTTTGTGAAGTAGGTACAAAAATCATTAATGTTATTTAAAAAAAATAAAATAAACTAAAACAAATAAATTAATCTTAATCTTTAAATTTATTGTAAAAATTCAGTTTCGCACGGCGTGGGTCAACTTACGCCACAACGTAAGTCAACTTACCCAGTACCGGGGTTAGTTGACACAATAGAGGTGCATTAGTAAAATTCAGAAAACATTGTCCTCACGTTGTTTTTTTTTAATTGAATATCTTTGTTAAGAAATACCAAAGGATGCCTTTTTTAATGATATTTGAACTGTCTTGATATCAGGCTTAGTTCAAGAGAAAAGGAAAAAAATGTGAATATTGAGCCAACTAGCCCAGGTCTCCCCTACCTACCGTGGCAACGAAGCCATCAAACTACAGGGAAGCAACTACCGCCCATCAACAAAACAAAGAGATCTAAAACCTTCAAATATTTGTATATCAATATTTGTATACAAATATTTGTATTTCAGGTTCGAAAAATGTAGGTTACGTCAAAAAAGGATTATTTGCTTTCAGTACCATAATTGTATAACTAAAACACCGCAAAGTTCAATAGGTACTATTGCTCAAGGTCAGTTAGTGAATTATTTAGAAGATAATAATCTTATTTGATTTAAGTGTATAGGCTGTCGGAAATATTTTGAAACATGGTGAGTCCTTTCGGCAGTTGCTCCACCTTTCTCCACTATATATAACTTCGCCTCAGTTTTGACCATAAGTAATTGTTAAGACTTACACTGTGGATATAGTTCCTTACCTTCATTTTTAATTGTAAGATTTATTTATCCATAAACAAATTGAATGCACAAACAACTAAGACTTTTGCACTTTAAAGCAGCAGCTCGTCTGGTTCCGGCACAACACTGAACTAGATTCTTTTCTATTTGTGTGCAGTTGCGTCTTCCAATGTCTTTCGTTTAATTGAAAGTAAATGCAACACACAGCAGGCGCGCACAATATTGAGATATCCACAAGCGAATGCACTTAATCCGTCACAGAATAAAACCAGTCGCAGTGAGTTTCCTTCCAACTAATCACTTCGGCAACAGGAACATAAATATCCCAGACTATTCGAGGCTTAACCGAGTTTAAGTTGAACAAGAAGTTAATTGAATACCTGGACAGTCCCGGTGGAAATTTAAAAACAGACTGACGCTTCCAATGGCCGTAGAATGCAACAATACCTCGATGGAGTCTCTTCCATCACACTAGCTATCGACAGAAGAAAGTCGCGCTATCGCTGACTGCTGAGGAGGTGCAGAATGTGGAAACCATATAGCTGGGTGTTGTTTTTGAGCCATTTCCCAGCACAACACACATGCGCCATGGCGACAAGAGTATCTATCTCAACTATGCGTGTTTTGCTTCAGTTGAAGTTCAATTGGAGTCTTTTGGTAACACTTGTTATACGGCAGGTTGACTGTTGTTGGACTTGTCTTCGCCACAGACTCGCCATGTAGAGTAATGCGTGCATCAAATGATACATCGTAATAGGCAAGGAATCGTCGATAACTCTGTGACTGTGTGAGGGTTATCTATGATAGAAATATTCGCCAGACATACCTGTAGTAGGAAATGGCCAAAAGGCGCGTGAAAGTGTTAACTTTGCACCACAAACGAGCTTGGCACTTCGGTTTGGCTATTTTTAATAATTAGAGGCATGCGGCGGCGTGCGGCGACTTGGTAAGTTCGCGTTCTGATTTTATAATTAAAGTTAATTCACGCATTACACAATTTGTAGGGTTGGGTGTGATGCGCACCCATTTGGCTGTGCGAGAGTGCACATTTCGATTATGTGTTTGTATTCCGGCAACTTTTGTATTCATGAGGAGGGCTCGGGAATGACGCTTCGGGTTAGTTCCGCTATTCGAAATAGGCATTTAGGTAATGCGAGGTTAGTGTTGTATAGCCATTTGTATTTCGCATTCGTATTTTGCCGAAATAATTGTATTAATTAATTTATGGGCACAAATTTCACTATGGGTGGGGGTGGTCATTTTCTGTACACGATGGAATTTGTTGGGCCTATAAATTTGGAGATAATCATCTGCATTTTTTGTGCGTCCCCATAACAACAGTAAAGAAGGTTTTTTCGAGCTTGAAGTATGATTTCTAATAAAGCATTTTGGTCAGTATACGCTCAACATTGAACTATAGACGAATGGACGAATAGAAAAATGAATATTGAACTCTGTATAATCTAGCTACGCCTTTTTCTAGCCCGTATTTAAATAGAGAGTAATTCGCTGAATGCAATCAAATAATATTGAATTGTTACCAGAGACGAAACCTTAAGCTTACAGCGTCTTTTAGAAAATGAATGTTAAATGTTAATGTTAAATTCTAATAAATATACTGGTTAAGCTAAGTCACTTTTGCCCTAATTTTTAATTTAACTGCTAAGTTGTCTTTAAAACAAGAAAGCTTAGTTGAGTGAGCGTGGATAGCTGAGATGTGCCCAGCAATCACAGTCATGTGTCGAAAAAAATAGGTATGGGGACTTTTAAAAGAGCTATCGATTTGCCAATGAAAACTTATCGGTTCTCTATAATCTTTTTTTATTCTCAAGTGTCAAAATATTCAGTATGCCTGCAAAACTAAGTGTATACTGTCAAAAAGAAGTGACTCACAATATCGAAGCATTCGACGGCACAGCGGCTATTGATTAGTAAGGCTAGTCAACATATCCTTCATATTCATTTTGAACAAAGAATTCTTCGAGTAATTTCAGTCCAAATTTTCTCTCTATCTCTGGCCAAACTCTAACTCGTAACGTTTAGATTGTGTAGTGTGGTTTACACCAACCGACCCACTCAATACAAAACAACGCATTTATATTCTTTTGCATATTTTATTTTGAAATATGATTTTTAACAATTATTTAAACATTAACAACATTGTTTTGTTTTATTTTATAATTTTTTTTTTGTAATATTTTTATTCGTTTTTAATAAAAATTTTAGTACATATTCTTGTTTTTTTTTTTAAGTTTAAATATTTATTTATGTTACTACATTTAATTATAATATTTATAAATAGCAAGTAAAAACTGAAATTATATAATACAAATATATCATTACGGGTTTTTGTTGTTTTATTTTAATTTAATTGTAATTTACAATATATATGAAATTTATTTTGTTTTTTTAAGTGCCGTAAATAAAGAATACAATTATTTTGTTTTCTGTTTTCCTTTTAAATGATTATTATTTTAGTTAATAATATTTGTTGCTCAGTAATGTTTCTTTATTTAAATTCTTATTTTCTTTTATTTATGCAAACGATACTATCTATAAAAAAAATATATCTATCTATGATAATGTTGGGTTTTGTTGTTTTTTTTTTAATGCAATATATATATTTTTTTAAATTTAGAAATGACATTTACAAAATAATAAAGTACATGTCGCCCTTTTGTTATTTCGAAGTAATTATATTTTATTAAAATGTTCTCGGTTTTTGTTAACGGTTTACTCTATGCAATGAGTTTTCTTTGTATATATATTGCTAGATTGTATGGGATCTTTAGTTCAAAGTGCTTTCGTGTTGATTATTTGCAGAATCATAAAAAATATACGTAATTTGTTGTATTCTATGAATTGTTAGGCGTAGTTTTTTTTTATTATTAAATATTTATATTTACTTTTCTTTTAAATTGTTTCACAACATCGAGAGTTTATTTAACATTATGTTTGTTTTTTTATTTAATGTGTATTTTTAACTCGGTAAGATTTTTGTTTAATAATTTATTTTAGTTTTGTTTTAAGTTTTTGTCGTTTATTTATCTTTTTTGTTTGAAAAATGATTGGCTGCATTTTTGTTTTATAATAAGAAATGAAATAAAATATATTAAAATTGTTCTCGACACTCGTTTAAAATTTTTTTTATTTTTTTTTTATAAAGACCCTATAGTAATTAAACATATTTATTTATACATCTACATAACGTTGAAGGCGCGTAATATTCACATTTTCTTTCCCTTAATATATTTATATATTTTACGTTTTTTTTTCTGTTTGGTTAAGCAAACGCTGATTTTTTGTTTGTTTTTGCATAAATGTAAATGTGTTTTCTTTACTTTGTATCCAAGCAGTTAAGTTGATTTTCTTTAGATTTGTGTCAATATTACTATGTGAAAGCTCGAATTGTTTTCTTGCAATTTATTTTACGTATGAAAAGAAAAATGAATAAGTTATTATGTATTTTAGTATTTAAATGATTATCTATGTCATTTTGTTCTATAAAGTATTCGCTGATATTAAAAATTGTTATCTATATGTTGGTTTGGTGTTATTCAAGCTCCAATATCATTTCGGTTTGGTTTACTTATACTACCACGATCGTACTAAATAAACTGAAATTGGATTAAGATTGCTTGGATGGGTTGACGCTTGGAGGGAAACAAGGCTCGCTAACTTGGTCACGACGGGCAAATTTTCGAAAAAAAATAAAACCAAATTTTGGGAAAATATCGATTCCATCCAAGCTCAAGACTATCTTACGTTATGTGTAACTTATGCTAGGTACTGTAAATAAAATAAACTAAAGTAGCCAACAGACGCAGATTCTCATGTACCTACAATAGACTCTAACAAGTAAAAGATATAGATAGATTTAGGTTTTTGTTTTCTGTTTGTTTGTCAAATTGTGCGGAATGTGCAAAAATAAACAAATAGACTTAACGAAACAATAAATGGGTAGATATTGTGTAATAATGCAGACATACTATCCGATGATTTTGTATGGCGGCACTGAAAGTTAACAAAAAAAAATCGCAACACAACAGAACGAAGTCGACAACAATGGTGACGATAATTAAGTGAAATTGAAAATGGTTTGTGAAATTTGGAAGAAAGCTGAACATTTTTCCATGCACAGAAAATTATGATAGATACGTTTTTATTATTTATAAGTATGGTAGTTAGTTTCTATACTCTGCTAGTGTTTTTTATAGCAATCGAGTGATCGAGTTGATCTTTTACAAATGACACTGATGTTGAATGATGGAGATTTTAATATTTGTACGAATGTACGAGTACTATATGAATGGGGCAGTATTACTTTTATTTAAGTCATGTGTTGAATGAATTTATTGTACAAAAAAATTGTCTAAGATCATTTTATTTATTGTTGTCATTCAATTTGTATTTTTGTTTTTCTTTTTAAATTGTTCTATTTTGAGATGTTGATCACAAGTTGCTGTGCAGAAGATTAAGTAATTTCAGTGCAGAAGAGATTTAGGAAAGGAGTTGTTTTTTAATCGCCAAATCTAGCTATCCATTTTTCCGTTAACTGAAAATTAACAAATGAAAATTATAAAATAAAAGAACGAAAGAAATAATGTAATTTGGTTTTTGGCTAGAAGGAGTTTGAACTTTGAATGTGTGGCAGTGTTTGTAACTCAGTTTGTAATTTTTGTAAGTTCAATGGGAATTCAAATTTAAACAGCAATAACAGAACAAATAAATAGATACCTCTTTTGTTATCTCGAATGGAAATAGGCATGGAACATTATATGAAATTACGAGAATCTTTCCTTCAAGAATTTGTAACCTTGATCTTCTTAATTGTGATTGCTAGCTTGAGCAAAAGTTTATTTTTGCTCTAAAATTCGAAAAGCATCGGATGTAGTTTTCATGTGCAAGCCGCGAACAGTTCGTCACCGGCAGGAAAATGTACGAAAGCTAGTTTTCCTGGTAAAAAGTGTTATTTGTTAAGTAGGCAACTGACAATGTTCGTTAGCCGTTATTAACCAAATAGGTAGATATTCTGTTGGAAGAAATCAAAAGAAGTAGATAAACCTTAGAAATAATAACCATTTTTCAATAAGGCCGACAAATTTATAGCTCTTTATGCCATTATTTCCATAAATGGAATAATCCTTGTACGTATTCTTCGGATAATAAGTGACATTACTCTGTCATTGCCAGCTTCCAATTCAAATATGCTGCGAATGAACACACATGCTTTGTTGCCAAGTACTATACCGGTCCAGTGCTCTAGCCGCAAAAATCAACTAGTGCTGCTTTCAAGTGTTTCAACTAGCTCAGGCTTCATATTTTCTGTAACGCTTACTGTAAAAGTTGGGTTTTTTTCTTTATGAGTTTTTTGTTGCGAATGGCTCTGTTCTCATACTGCAAACAGTAAACTTTTATACACCTAATTTTAAGCAAGACATCTGATATCTGAAGTACAATCTAAGTTTACGAAAACAGCTCGATTCTCTTTGAAAATATTTCGGATCGTTATTCGAAGATCAAAGGTTTACTACATCTATTCATATTTAAGACCTTTATGTACCAATCAAATTGTTAAGATAAACACAAAATATAACAACTAAATTTCATTCCTTTTGTTCCTCTAACTCAAAAATGCGATAGCCCGAATTTGCAAAGCTAGTTCTACCTTCCGTTTACCAACGATCGTTCGAAATTTCACAAAACCATAAAAACCGGGCCCAAATTATAACCAAAAAAAATGAACAATAATATAATTAAGGATCTTGATTATTTTAATCTTAAAACAAATACCTATGTAACACTTAAAAATCTGTTCCTATGGGAAATATATAGGAATTGAATTTTAGAATTAATATGCAAGTCTTATAAATACCTAGAGCATAAACATAAATATAAAATTATTTACAGAATAAACTTGAATAAAAAACCAAGAATATAAACTTCATGTACATTCATTTCGAATATAAACGTAATTAAAGAGTAATTGTGTTCCGTTTTCTATTTAAATAAAACTTTTTATTTAAAAAAAAAGAAGTTCTCTTTATATAAAAAAGTATGTAAATGTGATTTTGTATTCTACTTATTGTTTTATATTCCTTGTCCTACTATGTGATTTGAATTTAACACATTTTTGTTTGTTGTCCTTAAAATGTTACCTATTTTGAGGATCGTTTATTTAGAGTACAGACAATTTATATAAAAAAAAGGACAAACAAACGAAGAAATGATTGTTTTAGTATTTTAGATCTACTTCTTCTCCTTTGTTGTTGGCGATGATCAGTTATATTGTTATATTTGTTTACTTTCACGTTACTTTACGTTTTCGTAATATAAAAAAGAGTTTTTGTCGCTTGTTTTAGAAGATCTCTACGCCATTTTCTACATAGTAAATCCGATTTTAGTTTTTAGAAGAAAGCATTCAATTTCTAGTACTTAGTAAATTTTAAAAGTTTTAGATGCGTGTTACTTTTTTTCGTTTCTTTTTCGTCCTACTCTTATTTTGTTTTTTTTTTTTTTTTATATATAGGCCACTTCTAAGAAATGCCTTCTTGTTTTTTTCTAGAAAGTAGATTTTCTATAATATCAAAGCGGTTCCGTTTTCCTATGAAAAGAAAATTTCGTAGCTAATTTTCGTATTTGTGTTTCATTTTTTTACTTTGTGTGAATGTCTTTTAGTTTTGTGTATTTGTGTTCACTTTAGACCGTTCTTATAAATCTTTTCTTATTTCTTTTTTTTTTAGTTTAGTGTTTAATGTGTAGCTTACCTTACTAATGGTTCCCAATTGCTTACGTCACACCATTGAGATGAGAGAGAAAAAACGATCGATGGTCAAACATAAAACTAAATAAAATAATAAAGTGCAACAAAATCGTAAAAGGAAAGAAAAAATATCACCTCATACCTTAAACGCGAAATTAAGAAGTAAGTATGCAGAGTGTTTGCCCTAAAAAATGAATCTAAGTGTCCTAAGGAGATCACTATTTTAAATAACGTAAATGCTATAAAAAAAAGGAAAAAAATATCAAAAGAAGAACAAATACTAGGTATATTTAAAAAAAAGGGTAATTTTATTAACTCTTAGAACAAACAATAATTGAAACGAATAAACAAATATACTGAAGATACAAAATGTAAACAAAACCTTAACAAACTACGCACAAATAAAATTCCAATAACCAAAACTAAGAAACAATGAAAACTTAAGACGACAAGAGTGATTGTACAAAATTAAAGTGCAAAAAATAAAGAAAAACAAAAAACAGAAAAAATATTATTAAAAAAAAAAAGAGAAAAATTTAACAAAAACTATATAAAGGTTCTAAAAAGGCATACGGAATGGTGTGGGAAGCAATCTTAAACAAATGAAAGATGGTTTCTTTTTATATTTGCAATGACATTTGCCGATGAAAATATTTTAAGTAATCCTTTGATTGCAACAGGATACATGCTGGGATATTCAAATGTTATTGCAAATATAAAAGTACAAAATAACGCATTTAGTTGAAATTTTATGTAATTTTGAATTTTCAGTTTCGATAAATATTTAAATAAATTTCATCTATTGATGTTTTTGTGTAGTAAAAATTTAGAAAATAATTTGTTTTTTTTTTTTCAGTTTCTAAAACGATTAAAAATTAAAAATAGTTTTTGTAAAAGTTTTCGAATTGTGTGCTGCCATAAATGCGTTATTTTGTACAAAAGAGTATTCTCCATCGTTCATATGTACGAATAAGGACCATCAGTTAAGGCGCTACACAGTAACAATCAAGAGTTATCATCCTTATTTGAACCACCCCCACCAACCCCAGAGCCTTGCGTGTTGGCGCTGCGTCCACCAACTGGTGCCCTTACGGCTGGCGGCTTGTACTCTAAGCCGGGATCAAATTGCATTAGAACGAATACCTGAAAGACGTAAAAATAGAGTTTTAAAACAAAGAAAAGGCTTTTTGAATCACTTGAAGGGGAAAAACTCACCTGATCTGTTGGCAGTAAGGAAAAGTCATCGGGTGGGTTTGTTATAACGTAACGTTTACTACTCGCATCGCAACTCGAACTTGTGTCTCGAAATCTATAGAGACCAATGCACAGCATACCGTACGATTTGAGCGCAGCGACAAAGAGATCTCCATATTTGCCACATTCCCCGAATTGTGCCAGCGGCCCATCGTAAAGGGAGATCTGACCCACTCGGCACCTGGAACAATAAAGGCGATACAAATTGAGTTAAAAATTGGGCTGAATTGGAAAAATAGATACGGGAAGTTTTGTCTGAAATACACATTTTTCATTGCTTGATTTCCGTTGCTACCTATTTTGTTATGATAACTGTGATTTCATTCAGTTTGTAAGTAAGTAGGCAAACTGCATTTTTGAACGATGGTACTTTTAAAATTATTTGTTTGATCAGTTTGATATTTTTTAGAATTTTTAAATTTCCCATTCACAATCAAAAGTTATTTTCGCACTTACCTATCACGATTACTTAAACTTTCTGCCGTACTGTAACCACCTCTAAGACCAGCACCTTCAGCTAGAATCAACTCCAGTTCCGGCGTAGCACCACCCGTGATGAGTGATCTAATCAGTGTTAAGGCGTTTTGATTGAAATATGTCTGCAAAAAATAAGAAAAAAATCCGCCAAAGATATTCAAATATAGTTAAAATGAAAGTAAAGAACAAGTCCCTCACCGTTGACATCAATGAATCTAATACACTAACAGCGAACGCAGTACCGCAAGCGAACGGTTGTGTTAAATAAAGTTCCGTATCGGGATCATCGTCATCGTCTTGATCAAGAAACTGCACGTTGCTATCGTTCACCAGCTCTGTGAATAAAAAGTTTCTTGTCTACACTAGTGCATTGAGTGAGATGAACATTAACAAACCTGTAATCATCGGCACATTCGCACCATAGACAGAACCTCTTCGCTGCAGCACTATAGGACTACCGGCTGTCGCGGACAAGTTATCAAATTCTGGACCACGTTGACTCAATACCCCTATAGTATCATCGAATGTCATCGCTTTAATATTTAACGACGCTAGAATTGCTTCCTTATCGGCTAACGTTGGATCATCATTACTAGGAACTTTGGCCGATAGAATACAGCACATATCACATAGGTTCACATTGACCGCTCGCAAATCGGCTCGACTTAGCGGCGATCCGTTTAGCACTGAGATTTTCGGTAGATTCTGCAACATCTTCCATTCGCGTCGGATGTAATCGACGGAGCCCACTATCACCACATGCTTCAGTTCGTGATAGTGAAAGTTGGACGCACGCAACGGCATCACCAAGTTGCGCAGTCCTATCAGTGGTGAATCCGGATCGGCAAACAGGCAGACCACAACGTGACCATTGAGGACAGTCATTGCCGCTTGATTTCGATCCTAAAACAAAACCAGTCACGTTATGGCTCACCAAATTATATGTACATGCATTTGCGTTGCAACTTACCAATATGCAGTCTTCTAGGTTTCTCGCCGGACTCCAATGGAACATTCCGGTCGAATCGTACTTCATCTCGGTCTTTTCAAAGTCGAAATCCTTAGACTGATCATCAGCGATACCAGCCGGCAGCGTTACACCACCGGGCTGATTCTGTGTGCCAGTGCCCGAACTTCGACTTGTTGGCCTAAATTTCGAAATGGATAAGTTTTAGAAAATGTCTTCGGCGAAGGTTGTGTGACTTGCGAATAGTTCCGAAATAATGTTCGAAAAAATTAAATAATAATTTCGCTAAATGCATTCTAAAAGAGATTTTTGTTTTTTTTTTGATGTTTAACGATTCAGAAAGTATAATATACATATTTTGTTGTTTTTGTGTCGAATTATGAGAAAGTAGTTTGTATACGGTATTTTCTTGCAAATAAATATGTCTCCAATCCAAAAGAAAAATAACAATTGAACAAAAGATAAACAATTGCCTCCTAAAATGTTCCAACCAGAATACAAGTGGTTTGTGCCAAAAATGTGCTGGTGATGCGAAAACGTGTGTGTCAAAATTAAATCATTATACTGAATAAATTAGGTAATGCTGAATATTGCAAATGAAAGTAAATGCCAAACTGTTTATTGTGAAAACAATAATGTTAGATAGCCATCAAAATTATTACTAGTACGTGTGTGGTTAGAGTGGTTAGGTTAGAGAGTTAGTAAAGAGTGGTGTAGCAGTGTCTCGTACATCTCCTCAAAAATTGTACAGTGCATTTTATGGTGATTGATGAAAAAGTGTGGTATTGCAAATTGCAATTGCAATTGCTGTGTGTAGTAATTCGAGAGTGCGGTCGCAATGAGAGAATTGTCAAAAAAAATTAATGAAAAGATTTTGTAAGCAGTGGAAATGGATACCATTTTGGTTCTCATAAACGTGCATTTTTTGTTGTTGTTACTTCTAAATAATAATAAGAGTGGTCTTAAGAATTAAATAATAATAAAGTAGTAATACTTGCCTTTATGCTTAAACTTAAGTTTTACTCAAAGAAAAGAAAGGTTTTTAAAAAGCAGAACGAAGGCGGGTATTAGGAGGGCCACGAACAAATTAAGTTGGGCATGTTTAAAAAAAGCCAATTGAAAGAATAAATTAAGTGCCGGCGACCAATTATTTTATTTTAGCATTCAGAAGCGCCATACAATTTGGTAAGTGACAGAAACTGGTTTCCTGTTCGAGCAAAGCAGAAGCTAGGTAAACGTTTTTGTTTTGTGGTATTGAGCGTGTGCACATCAATTATTTTTGACACCTACGTGAGCTCTACGGGATATAGAGTGGAAGTTAGGCGAAGGTGATATCGTCGAGTGTATCCCTTTACCATCGAGTGTAGTGAAATTAAGCAACCTTATAGACCTTTTACAAAAACGGATGCGAAAAAGAACGATTGAAGTGAGCTTGTTTTTTTTTATTTCAAAACCCATGCGATACGTTTCAGAATTTAGATGACCAATAAGTTTAAATAAGAATTCAAAATTGACAAATTTTTTTTGGACAGTAATTTGAGATTATTGTGAAGAGGATAGAAGAGATTTAGGAAAGTGTGACGTTCCGGTACTTTGAGGCCATGTTTCGTAATCAGCTACCCATTAAGCTAATGTCACAATGTGTCATCACTTAAATTCTGTCAGACGATTGTCAGAAATTCTTTTACCAAGGTAAAATTTTCAATGTAGTCGCGCACTGGCTTAAGCTTGATTAAACTTAAAGAATCTTATAATACTAGGAAACAACTGGACAACTGGCGTCTTTAAACTGTGTTTGAAAAGTCAGGCAACATACGCTTATCTGTTCTTCGACCCAATGTCACCCTCTTCAAGTTTCCACAATAGGAAATATGATAAATCCATACATAAGTCATTTCAATCTATTCTTGAATAATATTTGACAGGTAAGAGGAACAGTTATCAATCTGTTGCAAGAAGAAGTTTGTGCTTGTGTTAAAGGTAAGTTTATCATTTAGCGGTCATCCGCACAATTATAACATAAATTTATATGAGTTTTTTGGAAATGTAGAAAGTCCCCTCTAATCTAATTTGCATATTTTTCTTTACCAGTAGAATCAACCCATTTTACAGTTCATACAAGCATTCAATGGATGTTCGCTTTTTGTTTCATTGCGTATGCTATGGGGAATCGCCGCCGATTCGCATTCGTCACTATGTCTTTAAGATTCGTATAGAAGAAATATCGTAACAGCTGATTAAAGACGTGTAATTAAATTAAGGCGTCCGAGTGGAAATAGTGCGCCCACCTTAGAGAACCCAGCCTAGCCTTGCATGCTTTAAGTCTTACAAAATGTTGGTGTCTAGTAAAACAATTTCGACAAAAATGTATATCTACCAACATCAGGGCGAAATGCATTTTCAAAATAGAAACTTCACCAATTTTAAAACTTTTCAAAGCTTTAACTTAATTTCAGAAATATTTATTTATTTATTTTTAGATTTAAAAATAATTTGTAATATTTACGATTATACCTTACGAAAGTTTGAAGAAGATTTCAAAGTCAAATCGGGAATAGCAATATTTAATAAACCGATCGGTTTTACGAAAACAACACAGCATAATGTATCATTTGTATTATTGTAGTTTCCGATTGAAAAAAAAATTAAATGTAAAATGTAAAATTTACTTAAAATATAAGAGTGTTGTAGAATATGTACTAGGTACTTGTTTGCCAACTATTTAAAATTAAATACCCACAGCTCGTATTACGTAAATATGAACCAGTTAAGCTGATTATTGATGTTGTGTACCTCCAACACAGGAATTGCTTTATTTCAACGAATTAAATGTGTGAGTTGCATTCAGTTTAAATTAAATTAAAATCCTCCACTGTAGTGAGAAATGGCCTTAGACTGCCCTTCTACCTACCTACTAAGCCTTTAAACTCATATTTTTAAAAATCCATGACATTCAAACGCAACGTTATAAGGTGCTTAATCTTATGAAGCTTAAATTTTGATAGTTTTTAGCATTTTCCATACATAATAAAATTTAGTAGAAGCTTTGCTACCGTGAGTCTTTTGGAAATATCGTAAACGTAGATAAGAATGGAAAATATAGCTCGATAGCAACCAACTTGACGCCAGTAATAACTTTTTATTGAGTCTATATTTTTATTATTTGGAACAAAGATTGTTTCTCTCGTGATACCAACAATTTATTTGATGTCTGTTACAGATATGTTCTTTTTCTGCTGTAACTAGCTCACAGTTATGCGCCCAAAACAAACATATTACACAGTTACAGGTACTTAGAGCAAGCACAGTGACTAAAAATAAATGCGCCAGATTTCAAAATTCAGCAACTTCGGAATATAACATGAGCGATACGATTTTTCCTGGAATTTAACAGAGGGGTACTTTTTAAGAAACAAAACTTTGCAGAATATGGTTTTAGTTAGAAAATAATTAACTAAATTGCTTATAAAAAACAACTTGATTAAAAAAAAATCTGAAGTACCTACACATTTTTGCAAATCAAGTCGCCCCAAAACTATTATTCGTCATTCTGAATTACATTTCTATATCTACACAACAGCGAATGGAATTGTTTTTCGGAAAGAATAATATAAAAATGTTGGTAATCATTTACCAATCAGCTGGTTTTTCTACAACGTATTAGAGTGACATTTCTCTAATACGTTGAAAGAACTCCTTAAAGAACTTCAGAATTATGTGCTTGCTATATTTTGGTATAGTTGTTAAATAAATTTTATATAATTATTTTAAGTAACGAGTAAAAGTATTTAATGCAGCATTATGCAAGCTAAAATCTAAGATTTCTATGGTTTAAAAAAATATAGTATATATTATTTTAAAGATCGAAAAAGTTTGAAAAATCCGCTTTATTATGAAATATTTAAGAAAGATTGTTTAAAAATAGTTGCATGCTTTATTATGATATTTAAAAAGAATGTAGCATTTCAAAAAAGAAATATAAAAAATCTTAAAACCACTCTTATATTCAATATCGTTTCTAAATAGGGCTCAAGAGCCCCTAACTAAGCTTTGGGTGAGAAAAAAGACTGAAAACAATTTGCAGCAATTAGCTTCTTTTCAAATTGATATTCATTTCACTGGAAAATTAGTTGAAAACAAACGCAGTTTACGAAAAAACAGTACAAGACATTAGTATTAGTTATTTTGATTTTATGGTTTTTGTCGAAATACGGTCTAGCAAGACAATGCAATGTAACACAAATTAGACATGTAAACAACAAGTAACACGAATTATGAGACATAGCACAAAAGACAACGACAATAACATCATTAGTTAATAACAAATTAGTGGTGGTAGGTAGTTGTAGTTGTAGTAGTAGTAGAGTTAAGTTACACATAAAACAAGACAACACAAAACAAAAGGAAATTAGACGCATACATGAGCTTTTTAACTTCGTAAGCAAGTTGATAGCCCGCATAAGGATTAGCATCGGTTTCTGTAGGCCTGAAATTAAATTTGATTTTAAGCAATAATTTTTTGGTTTTTCTTTTGATTAGTAGTGTTGATTTTTTTTAGGTAATTTGTTCAAATATTTTTTTTTTAAATCAGTAAGAGTAAGCGGTTTGTATACGTATAAGAAGGTTAAGAGTTTCAAACAATCTGTAGCAAAATGATGGTTAATGAGTAGGTACACCACGGTTTCCGAAAATAACGTATTCGGGGCTGGCTTTGCAAAGCAATAAAACCTAAGCTATCTCGGGTGTTGAGACGTACTTGTTAGATACAAGCAATGTTTGTTTTTTTTTTTTTAGCAAGTTTGGAGTATTGTCTCTCTATTACCAATCCTACGCGACGAGGCTTACTACAGTGGAACAAGATACTTACCCACAAGTGCTTAAAAAAGAAAACTTTAAAACAACTTAATTTATTTGCTTTTTTTTGGTTTTTAGAAAATTTAAGTGGTAATAGAAATTATAGTACTAGGTCTGGCAGAAAGTAAAAGAAACCTCCTTTTTTGATTTTTCTTTGATTGGATTTTTTTTTGATTTAAAATGAATGTGCAGAAATTTTATGTCTTACCTATTGTATGTTGATGGTGACATCAGCGTGCCCTCGATTTGTCCCCGATTCACTGTCGGTTTCACCTTGTTCACCTGTTTCGTGGTGGAGTTCATTTGTAACGTTGATCCACCATTTGTACCATTTGGCCGGCGTCCGTTTCGATTTATTACTGAAAAGGACATGTGTTGAAGCAAGTGGATATTTTAATATAAGGAATTGAATTGAATTTAAGAAGACTCCTAATGTTTCTGAAATTTTAACACATGCTAAATTTTTATTTAACTAAGATACGCCTGAAAGGTGCCTCGTCGGATGATGAAATGGTGACCAGTATAGCACCAGAGACGAAAACATTTGGACTCACTATACGTAGAGCTTGGAAATTGATTGGTACTTCAAATGTTAGAAAAAGTTTGTCAAAAAGTTAGGTTGTGACCAAGGGTCTGCAAGCAGGGTGTTCTGCCAGATAATCCGCCGGCTTAGAGAAAGAAATTGGAATACTATGGAAGAAGTCGGGTCCGAATGTGGTGGACTTATTTCCGACGAGAATGACGTCTAAGAACTCGTTAACAGACTTTAAAGTCTTGCAACTACGACTTCTAATAGACAAGACATACTTAAAAAAGTAAGAGGAAACGTTTGTAATTTCAGGCAAGAATGAATGAAATATCCGTTATATGCTTAGTTTTATCAAGAAAATTTATCTAGGAGCAAGTGATATTTTAAATTCTAAATTCTAAAATTCTAGTCACTCGAACTTGGCATTAAGTATAAAAACCAAATTCCAATATGTGTAATTGTTTAAAAAATCCACTTCACAGTGGATCCTGGACATATATATACGTATAAGCCAAAAATAAGTAATAATACCTATTTAGGTGCAAATATACTTACGAGTCATATCCTCCCGATCTCTAGTAATATCACCTGTAAAATATCATCAGTTTTAATAACATTTCAATTCAAAAATCTTTTCTAAAGTTAATATAAATACATGGAATTTTTTTTTCTTATTATATTTTTATATCGCATTTACACAATTTCGATAGCAACAAACGATGAGTAATATGCCAAGAGTGATGAATCAAAATGTAAGGTGAATGATACATTTTTTTGTAAAATGTTTCCTTCAAATGAATGTAAGCAAACCAAAAATTTTGAAAAGGAAAATCAAAAAAAAAAAAAAACGAACAGAAAAAAAAAATTTATTAGATACATAAAAACACAGCATTATGATAGAAATAATCGAATAATATGCAAATAAATTTACAACAATTTCAACATTTATTATTATTATTTTTCTTAATATCGTATTCAGTTCGCAAAGAATTTTATGTAATAAAACATGCTTGATATATATTTGTTTAATAATGTCTCCGTCTCTTTTTCTGGTAATTTGACATTTTTGGTTAAAACAAAGAAAACATATTTTTGGATTAATGTAATAACAAAGGAGTAAAACAATTTAATTCATATTGAATTTTTTTTTTGTTAGTATAAAGCCAATACAGGACAAACACAATAGAAGCTTTGACAAACGAACTGAAAATCAATGAAATCAAATGCGTTTATTTTTTTGATTGGCAATATTTTAAATAAAATAAAAAATACTATATATTTAAATCAAATTAAGCGTTCAATTAATAAAATTAAATCAAAAAAAAAAAAAAACAGATCTAATGTGGCACTTTGTTGTTGGGATTTTGCATTGAAACAGAAATGCATTGCTTTATAGTTTACTGTTAATTGGGGGAGGCAGATATCATTTTTTGCTTTGATTTTATGTGTGTGTGTGTGTATGTATAATTTGTTTTTTAAAAATTAATAAATTTTGATTTATTATTGTATTAGTATTTTTTTTTACCCGATGATGATCCACGCACATGCACCCTTTTGGGTAGTTCTGGAGGAGTAAATGTAGGTGCGGGATGATGGTCATCTGTAAAACATTTCACTTGATCAGAACCTCAAACCCACATTTCGATTGAAAACAAAATGGAAATTAAACGGAAAATAAATTCAGTTAAATTGATTTTATTTCGAGGAAAGTGAGGGAGGGTAAATAAATTGATTGGAGGGTGTTTCATTTTTTTTAACCGAGGAATACAGATTAATGAAACATAACAAAAATTATTGGGAGAAGAATGAAAGAGAAAACTAAAACACTAAAACGAAGGCAATTGGCACAGGAATGAGTTTTTTTTTAATAAAAACAAAAACAAAACATAGAACGTTTTGAAAAGAATACATGGCAGCAATGGATTCGAATCCGATTTTGAAAACAGATCATTTTGGAGGTTTGCCACATAAATGCATTAGAAATATAGATATTAAAGGAAACCTCGGAGAAAATCCCAACAAATCTGCCAGTAAGTTCAACAGAGATGGCAGAAATTAATATATGCCACAATTTACTTCTAACAAAGCAGTCTGTTTTAATTGAGCCCAAAAATTAATAAAGATAATTAAAACGCCAAAGCAAAAGCGATATACCTACTAAATGGTGTAGATTTTTATTTTTGATACTACATTTAGTTAAATACTTTTTTATATGTTTACATGAAGCCTATACGAATAATAAGCCATCAAATGTTTCTAAAAAGGTTTCGCCAATAATTGATAAGGTTAATAATATTAAAAAAATAAAATAAAGCATAAATCAAATTTTTCAATTTCATTGTAACTGATCGGATCGGGTTCTATTTCTATGTTTATCGTTTGTAAACAAAGACTCGTTGCCTTTCGAGAGAGTTCTGATTCAGGTGTTATGGCTACCTAGTTTATTCTGTTCGCTTTCCTTTTTGGCATACAAGTTTTTGTCATGTGTATACTCATTAAAGAGAGAATTTTATTCGGATAACATTACCTATTGAAATTTAATTCTTTTATGGCTCATGGATTACAGACACAGTATTATTGGTATTGCTGTGTTTATACTGCTACTACTACTTTTTAAAGAATGATTAAGGCTACCGCCTTCACAAGTCATATCCAGATAATGTTTCCCGGGCTTAAAATATTAAGTATCAATTTTTAAACATATTACACTCTGCTGGTTGTGTTTGCGATTATTATTGCATAGCATATTGTTAAATTTAGAAACGTTGTTTCGAATCTTGGTATGCCATCAAAAATGTAAATGTCAAATGCAAACGAAACGAGGCTTTAAAGTGGCACTACAAAAGATGACTTAAGATGCTTCCGACGCCTGTGAACAAAAGTGAAATCGCCAACTTAACACAGAATAGCAAAACGTATTTGTTATTGGAACTGCAGAGCGCGACGGTTCACGTTATAATAAAAGAGACTTATTTTTTCTTTCGTGTTTCGCTGTATTTTGGTTGAATATTTTTGTTGAGTTTTTGTCAAAATTTTCTATTTTATTATAAAGTATTGAGACAGGTTCCTAACCCATACCTTGAAAACAAAAAAGCATTAAAAGTGCCATCTCTTTAAATTGATTTTAAAGGCCCAAGTGAAAGTTGTAAGAAAAAGTTGGATCCCTTATTTTTTTTTTAATTTAAAGCTTTACAACAAATTTTGCATTTTTGGTTTAAAATTATAATATAGGCTAAATAATATAATAAGATACATTTTTTTTTTTAATTATAAAGCATTTAGAAAAACATTTTCGCTGGCCAACTACCTTTCTTGGTAAGACATAAAATCTTTCAAAATCTTTAATAAATAAATCAAAATCAATCTAAATTCTAAATAAATAACAATAAAAAGAACAAATTCAAATAAAAAATAAACTGGATAAGGATGAATTTTTCTAGGGATATTCGTTTAAATATGTATTTTCAAAAATATTTGTTACTGGATATCAAAGCATGTTTTTTTGTTTTTTTTTTTTTTTGATTAATTAAGGCATTCAACTGATTACTTAAAGAATATAACTAAGCTACTTTACATAACATTTTGTTAACTACTTAGTGCAAACATGCATTTCTACCTCTAAAAGTACCCATACAGTGCAAGTTCTTTTAAAAACTGCTTTATGCAGAGATGCAAACTAAATTTACTATTAAAACATAATTCAGTTTTAGTTTAGCGGAAAATGTAAAGAATCTGTTCCAAGTGCAAGATTGAGTTGAAAGCGTGTTATTTGTGTATTGCTGCAGTTAATTCATTAGAGTAAAAATAAAAGGAAAATAGTTTGGAATGTATTGTGGTAGCATAAAAATAATATTCATCATCATCTACATCAAAAATTGCATTCAAAAAGTGAATGTCGTCGCTTTTGAGTAAATATATAATCTTTTTTTTTTCGTAAATTATTAGCAGAAACTTAGCGCATCCTTACTCAATGATTTGAACTACTAAATCTAGTAAACGTTGTTGAAAAAAAAAACGACTACAGTAACACTAGTGTTCTTCTTTGGTTTTATTATGCTTTGCTGTATATTTTTCATTAGTGATATATTTTTTTTGGATTTGGATTTCTTTCCAATTTATTTAATTTTCGCAACGCAATAATACGATATTTTTTGGGAATTAACAATATTTTTTGTGATTTTGTGATAGTGCGTTGCAATTTTTCTGTTCGTACTTTTGAAAACTAGATTTGACTTTTTTAAATCGCAGTGAAAAGTGTTTGATTTTAGTAATATTTTTATAATATTTCTGTTTGTTTAAGTAGAATACATCAAATAAAAGAGAAATATTCCTTTTTTTTTTATTTAACTATACTAACAACGAAACTAAAGAAAAACAGACACAAGTTCCAAAACAATGTAAATCAAACAAATCAACTAAAAACAGACATTTTGATTATTTTTTTTAATCAATTTCAAAACATATTTATGGACACAAATTGTAAAGAAAGGAAAATGATTTAAAGTCATTTATGATAACTTACTTGTCAAAGAGTAATCATCATCTATGTAATCCATTTTTTTTTTGAATGGTTGATTTTTATTTTATTTAATATTGGATATGTTTTGTTTTATTGGTTATGGACGGTATTTTTTTTTTTTTTTTCAAAATAAACATTTATCCATTGAGTATGGATTTTTTTTTATATGAGGGGGACAGAAAAAAGTTAGTTGAACGGGTTGGAAAAGAAAGAAATTATTTTTTTTTTTATAAATATTTGGTAGGAAGGTAAGTATATTTTTTGAATGTCTGATTTAAAATTATTTGCCAATGGTAATGAATAAAACTCAATTTTTTGTATTTACTGGAATATTGTGTGAACGAAAATTAAGTGAAACAAAAGGAAAAAAAACACCTAAATAATAAATATGAGAAAATGACACTCTCATATACAAAAACACTCATTCACAGAAAAGATTTATGTACTCTTACAAATTTGAAATAAAAATTTAATAACAACTATTTATAACGTAACATACAATACAATAGAGAGAATTACAGTAGAATTACCATTTAATAAAAGAGTCGTACCACAACTACTAATACTTAAGGAATTTAAATTTTAAATAAATTGTACGAAAGAGTTGTTTATATTTTTATTTTTGTATTATTTATATGTTATTACTGAAGAAATTAAAAATTGTATGTATTTCAGGTATAAGATATCCCTATTTAAATCATAAAAGAAGTTATGATGGCATAAAATGTTAAATGCTCAGTGCACTCTTCAAGTCCATATTGTGCCATAATTTTTGGACATGGGTATTTTGTGTTAGTGGCTCGGTGCGTACTAAAGTAAAGATTTTTTCATCTGACAAGCATCCAAGATTATATCTTCCCTGTTGTTGAATTCAACAAACAATTATAGGTCGCCCCAAAAATTAAGATTTAGACAAAGCGTAACGATGTCGTATTGAAAATATATTTATACTGTAAAGTTTGCAGGAAGACTGCAAACTGAATATCTTCGTGTCGAAAACTTGCAGCCAACAATTGTGGCTTACATGGCTTTGTACGCCTTCGACATAAAAAAAAGAAAATAGCTCTTAAATGTATATTAGGTTAGATTGGATTACAATCTTTATTTATAAATGTGTATTGCTTGCACAATTACTGTACCAATGTGTTGGTAATTCCTTGCTACAAAAAATATATATTCTATGAGGGGAAGTATTTAAAAAAAAATCACCATTTAGCACTATGATATCCTCTCCTTTAACTTTTAAGATTAAGAAACATCATCGAAAAGTCGATCTCATCATCACAGAAGTCATTTAAACTTTCCACTATAATTTTTGAGCCTATACCAATGGCTTGACTTAAATACCTCCCTAGCAGGTAGTTTTCAATAAAACACGTACGCTTGTATTTTTCCACTGACAGTTATTATTCTTATAACAAAAAAGTAAAAAAATATACTGAATAAAATTGTCATAATAAAAATACTATAAAGAGTGTGTATATTATTGTAGAAAATAAAAACAAAAATAGATACACAACATATAATTTAAGACGTTTTCGAGTAAATTCTGCTATATCTAACAAGTCACTTGAATTACGGTAATAAATATGTAATTTATAAATAAGTAATGAGCTACAATAACATCTTTACTAGAATAACAAAAATTAATAAATATTATACAATACAATCTACCAAAGAAATATAATAAACAGATGAATAAAATAATTCACTTTGGACTTTTTTTTCATATCGGACGGACATAAGAAAAATACAATAATTGAAATAAAATATTTTATACCACAACCACTCACAATACGTACACACAAATGAGATAAAACACAAAATACATGAAAGTTAAGAAAAATAAACAAAAAATAATACATTTTTCATAGTTTTATATAACTTTACAATTTATATAAATCAATGAAATGATAAATTTTGAATAGTTAGAAACACAAAACACCAGTTAATTATCAATTTTACTACAAAAAAAAAATTATTAAACAACTTAAAAAAAACATTCGAGTTCAAAGTAATTTTGTTAGTTTTTTTTTTTGTTGTTAGATTTGTTTTTCAAATTTTTATTTTTTTATACGTACTTGCACGTCCTACCATTTGTACGGCACGGACGCCTTTCCTGAAGGTAGCCACTGTGGTCATAGAAACAAATTTATAGGATTGTAAAAAGGTAAATGAGGAATATGAAAAATTATAAAAACAAAAAACACTTAAAATGAACATAGTGAAATAAGGGTTGTTTTTTTTTTACTAAACTAAGGTTAATAATAAAAGAACGACTAACGGTATTTTCATATATGTAATATATAATATATGTTAGTAAGAATTATTTACTTAATAATATTTCATTGCTCACTTGAAAAGATTAGATACAAGAGATTATTTTTAGTTAAGATTCTGCTAATATGTATTGAAGTACCTGCCTAAGAATTACTCTAAATTGGTGTATGGTTGTTGACACATTTAAATATATATTTGTATATTTTAACACAATACAGAAAAAAAATATAGGTAGACTAAGTGTATATTAACTGCATACCCTGGGTCAAAAAGCACTTCAAACTCAGTTTGTATGTGTTAATGAGTGAACTAAGCTATAGGTTGATGTATAAGCCACACACACTCCACAAATTCTAGTTTAAAATTATTTGATAAGTTGTTATCAGGACACTCGGATAGGGGGACGTATACGCAACATTTTTGTTTTTTTCTTTCGCTTCCCAGGAAATATTTCTTTCGCACTTTTCATATATAATTTTTTTAATGCACTATATAACATAATATTAATAGAAATGAAGTATTTGTAGAGGGTGGAAATAAAACTTATAAGCTACAGTTTTTTAAATACCCCAAAACTGACAATAATTAAAATATGAAAAAGTCAGCTAACCGAATCGTTTCTTTTACTTGGACGTAGTGAGTAAATAATCAAAAGAAAAAAATTAAGAACAAAATTTTTGGTACATTTTCATTAAATAGCTGTGGGATAATATAATAATCGGAAACAATGGATTTAAATTATTTTTTTTTTCAAAGTGGATATCAAGACCCAATATGAACTCAACTCGGAACAGGTCAGCTCAGTGAATTCGAAAGTCAATGAAAAATAGAGTAGAATTCTTAACTATCTAATCAGTGATTATGTCTCAGAAGAAACATTCTGTATCTTTGCAACAAACGTTTTTAAATTTTTGTCTGAGGACGAAGAAAGATTCGTCAAATCAAAGCTTTTAACAGTTTTGTGCCTCTATACTTTTATAGGAGCGTAACGAAAAGTGAAACGCTGTCGAATATCGTACTCCTCACCCAATAAAACTACAACAGTGGCGTGAGTTAATTGTGTTCCACTTGCAATACTGCTGTGAAACTTTTTCTGCAGCAGTAGGGTAAAATTATGGGAAATAGAAGTGTAACGAAAATTGAAACGTAATCTGCAGAATTGCTTTTATGTTTTCGTAGTGACGTTAATAAAATCTTTCTGTATTTCATCCGAAAACAAGGTCAAGGGATGACGACATGTAGAAATGTTATTAAATTTGTACGATGATTCAACGAAGTCCTTTGCTCACTCAAACCGCCATTATTAATTTCTGTTTGATGTAAATAGATCTGCGAGGCATCATATCATCGAGCGATCATATGTAAGTAAAATATATCCTATTTCTGAAAAAATTGTCTGAAAAACAAAATCTTATTTGCACCCTCTTCAAAAATCCATCATTATTAGATACATATTGGGAATGATAAAGTAGCATCATTAACACCTTTGAGGACAAGCACAGCGTGGGTTTTGTTAAGCATCTCTTAGCGACCTTTTACAACTCAGCATTACTCAACAAATCATTTTTAAAATCAGCTTTATACGGACTCTTTTGAAAACTTATTTCATTTTGCAGTAAAAAATAAATTTATTAATAAAATTTGAAAAAAGTGATTTTGTCCTACAAAGGAAAAATTGCTCATATTTTTATTAATTTGATTTGTTTAAATGCAAAATAAAAGTTTAATTCTTTGCGTTTCAAAGGATTAGATAAAAAAAAATCGAAATAATCATTACAATGAGTAAGATCAGTACAAAGCTTGCAATAGTAATAATTTTTGGAAGAAAATCAAACAAAAACGCATTAGCAACAAAAGATTATTAGGAAAACAAAAATTTTATAATTGCAATTATTAGCAAACTGTTACGGTTTGGTATCTTGTTAACTGATGTTTTTTTTATAAATAATTTCTTTTTTTTTAAGTAAAACTCTGGGCTAGTTATAAAAAAAAATAGCGAATCGGAAAAAATCGTAAGTAATTTTTTTTTTTCTTTTTTTAATTTTTGACATTATTTGAAGGTAACATTGGTTTTACTTATTCGTTTTGCATTAATGTAGTTTATTTGAAAATTTGTAGAAATTAATATTTAATGAGATTTGCGAAATTATGGGTATATAGCAACAAAATGCTACATAAATCATATATAAGGTAGTTTTCATAAACGGGCTATGTTAGCACACTGTTTACAAGGAAAGAAAAATATAGGAATTTTGCAAATATATCCGTACCATCAACTTGATTAATGGCTGTGCTAAGACCTTGATTAACCATTCCAGTCTGCATCATAATCATGCCCACATCTGAAAATCGCACAATTAAATACATAGAAGAAAGAAAACGAAAGAATACACAAAATAAACATAAAACAGAACAAACAAACAGTTCATTTCTTGTTGTCTTTTGTACAATTTTCACATCCTTGTTTTGTTTTTTTCACTTTGCGTCCTTCTTTACAAAACCAAAGCTTTTTGCAATTCAAATACTAATTTAATAAATTGCAAAACACAAGCTGAGATTATAGTTTATGATGTTTATTTACAGATTAAAATTCATATAACCAAAGATGTCAACCTATTTTTGGCCTATGAGCAGTGCGCTTAAGCAGCAGATATAAAATGCATAGTTGTTATCAAATCTAGAGTTTCTATTCTAGGTGTTTTTTCTTATATATATATTGTTGTTAGTACATAGTTGGTTTCCAAATTAAAAAAGTCAAAACAAAAAATAATATTAAAATAAGTAGGTAAGTGCATAAACCTGTTTTCTTCAATAAAAAACACGTAAGTAATTGTGGTTCTCGCAGCAACCCAACAGTGAAATGAGATAGCCTCGTTTACACTGAAAAACTTACCACTTCGGAAAAGGTAAAGTTGGCACGTAGGGAAATATGAGTGTAACGAAAAGTTAATCGCAATTAGGAAATAGAACCATAGCAAAAAGAGAAGCGCTCATACAACGACACAATGGGTTGAACTACCTTTAAGTGTCACAATATCTATAGTACTGTAAATTTTCTTGTAAATGAAATATGACTAAGGGTTTACATTCATTACAGCGGTATTGCGTTATTTTTCTTTATTTAATTCATTGATTTGTTAAAAATGAAATAAAATGCAATTAGAAAATTTGTAACTATGTACTTCGGAAGTTCTGAAACATCCGTTTATTAAAAATTGACAAAATGTCTTTTAATGTAAATAAAATAAAATAACAACTAAAATGCTACCATGTTTTGATTTATTTATTCACTTCAAACCAATGGCCAAGAGTCAAAACCCAAATTGACTTTGACCATTGTTTACCTTTCTTCTAAAATTTATTTGTCACTCAATCCACATGATGATTTCAGTCTTTATGAAACGCTATTTCATTGTTAATGAGTTATTTCCAAAACATTTTATAATTCGGCAGTTAGTCGTGTCATTCATAAATAACAAAAACAAATTTTATTTACAAAAACCAAAAACAAAATAGAGAATGTCAAACACCCAGGGTATATCAGTAGTGCACCTACTTATGCAATAAACAAAATTAACCTCGTTCATTTAAATTAATATTAAGATCTACATACTTTTTGTAAATTCGCTGTTAATAAATACATTTATTTTAATAATATAAACTCATTCATTGATTGTAATAGAAAGTACTGTAATAAATCCTATGTCGTGATGGGATATGATTTTATTTTTATTTTTTTATATTTATTTTTAACAATATTACGTTGTTGTGCAAATCATGCACTCATGATAAAGTAAAGGTGCAACAAAATCATATTCAAATATATACGTGTGTGTATTCTCAGGCAAACTTGTAGTTCTTTATCTGTCGGTTGTTGGATTCAAAATCTTTCTAAGGGAAGATCTACAGTGGACAACCTTTTTTCACATTTTTCGGTATTCGGAAGTGGGCAGCACTCACGAATGTAATAGATTTGTTAATTGTTAATTATTTGACAGAAAAAAAAAAGATTAAAGAGAAATGTGGGCGAACATGAACTTAACAAAACTCTGTAAACGTTTTGGTCATAGCATATAATATTTTCTTTGTCGACAGTTTAAGACAGTTGCTGTGAAGAGTTGAGAGTTTAGAAAAGGGAATCTGCAGGCTTTAATTTGGAAAAAAATAAAAATAAAAAAATGGTCTCTCACAATACAGTTTAAAGCATTTTTCTCGCAAAATTTGATATTTCTTAAGAAAAAAACAAATACAAAATGTGAAATCAAGTTCATAGGTCATTCGAAAAATATTCAAACTAAAAGTACGTGTTAGGTTTATTTATTATTGTTATTATTATTATTATTTTTTTTTTCATTAAGAAAATGGGTATTGAGATTTATTGTAAAAAATATTGTATGGGATGCATATTCGCACAAACATATATACAAATTGAAAATAAGCCTTTAGAAATGTTTCATTATATAAAAGAATAGAAAATAAACCAACGAGTCTATATTTCAAAAAGGTATTTCTTTGAGATTGATGTAGGTTAGAAAAAAAAAAAAACAGTAAAAACAAATCACATAAATTAAACCAAGCTCTTCTTTGCAGAGAGGGGGCGGGGGAGAACGTTAAAGTCTTAAACATTTCATTTGCAGTTTGTTGAGGGAAAAGTTTTGTCCGAATTTTATTTTGTGTGGTGTATAATATATTTTTAAAAATGTTGTTTCTACTTTAGATTTAAGTTTAATATATGTAATGTTTTCAATTTATTTTCAACGCTAAATTAATTCGTGAAAGATTCAACTAAGGAAAAATATTTACAGAAGGTGTGTTTTATTCAATATAATATGTAACAACACTACAGAGGAACGTTTTTCGAACATAACTGAACATTTTTAAAAATATATTAACCACTTACATAATTTTATTTGGAAATATAATTTGAAATGTTAAGTAAGTTAACAAAGAAAAATTTAAAGTTAGTACAGTCTAATATAACCAAATGGTAAAAAGAAACTTTTGGCTTTAGTTTGTATTTTTGTTTTAGGGAGAAACGGGGAAAACGAAAACCAAACAGAAAGCAAAAAACTTTAACAAAATGTTGTATTTTATATAAGGTATTTTTTCATTTTCTATTTTTTCCTTTACCTAAGTCACCAAATTTGTTCCTTGGTTGTACTGTCACTGTTTTGAAAAATATGTTTCATATTTCATTTTTATTATTATTATTTTTTATGTTTTGCATTTATTTATTTATTTTAAGGTAGAATGATGACCGCACCATCGCGACATTTTTGTATTAGGAAAAAGACATAATAATAATATAAATTATAATTTGATTTATAAAGTAAGTATATATGAGTAGTATTAAGATTGGTATAGATATATATTTCCTGACTCCTAAATTTCTTAAAGGTAACTTTACAAGATTTTTTTTAAGCTATATGAATGATTTTTTTTTACACTTATTTTACTTTTTGTTAAATTCGAAATAATATTTCTAATTAAAACTAAAATATTGTATAAATTATAAATAAGATAAGTAAAAAACTAACAAAATGTAGAAACTAAAGCAAACGGGATACTTACAATTTTTACATTTACACTTTTTAATGAGGGTTTCGTCCTTAATGTCTTCATGACACGCTTTACAGTAGAACCAAGCTCTGATTGAATATGTTGGGGGTTATTATTTGTTTGAGAATCATCTATTTCTTTTTATATAGTTTAGTATTTTAAGTACCTCTTGACTTCATCGGCACTTTGTGCAATGAAAAACCCTTGAGTATTCGCTTGGATTTTAGCACCACGGGGATTTATTGATATCTTACTATCGGCACCTTCTTCGGCTCCCTTGATTTCGATGGCTAACAGCAAGAGTTTCAGCTTTGTAAAGCAGAGCCTATAATATGAGATTCGTTTAAGTATTTTGTTCTCCTTTTGATAAGTTTTATTTTTGTAAATGTTTTAATAGAGATAAAATTTCAAAACTTATTTCTGGGTTGCGATGTTTTCGAATAAAATTATGTTTGAGTTTAGATTCAATGGAAAAAAAAAGTTGTTTATACTATGTTTCTTATAATAAATAACTTATGTTATCTATTAATTGGAATGGCCTTAATATAAGCTTGAAGCTAGTATTCGTAGATCCATAAGGAAACGTGCACTTTATGCCACAATGTAAAAATGCCGTAGCCTATGTTTATATATTAGTTCAACTTTTATGTTGAATCCCCAACTAAATAGTCTATTAAAACTCTAGGCTAAGCTTCTGTGAACAATTCGTTTAAATAAGTTTTGAATTTGGAAATAAGCCGTAAGGGATCTCAAATTGTTTTTACGTATTCGAAGATTTTTCTTTATTGTCTTACTGAACCTCCTCGCTTAAGTTGGCTGTTTTACTTTCACCAAATTTCGAATATTTTTTTTTAAAAAAATCAGTAAGTTACTTATTATAGAAACATTTTCCGTGGTAGTCACTAGTGTGGCCACTTATTATTATTTAAAAAACTACAAGAAAATAATAATTGTTTTTTTTTTAACATCGCAACATCAGTAAATACATATTATAAATATTTTTATTTTATTTACAGTAGAAATTATGACACTAAACATCTACAATAACATTTATTGTGAACAATATGAACAGAAAGCAGCGAAACAAACATGCCAAAACATTAAAAAATCACAGCAATTATTATTATTATACAAATAGAAACAAAATACACATAGCAAATAAGATTTAGCTTTAAAAGCAATTCTACGAAGTCATAATCAGGTAGGTAGTGCTTGGATTCAAAGAAGATGTGTGATATAAAGAAAGTAAGACATTCGTAAGGGATGCGCTTTTGCAATAAAATATAATGTCAATATATAGGGAAATATTGTATTCACATGAAGAGTTTTATAAAGTGTGTGAACAAAATATAATTTTCAAATTTGCAAGGATAAACAATTCAAAATGCTTTATTTCTTTGAATCATGAAAGATTGATAGTTTGTATTTTTTTGCAGAGATGGTTCATGTTGAACATGTGACTGTTTGAAGTTGTTCCCAGGTGAGTCTAAAAAAATATATTCTTTGTATATACAGCCAAGTTGATTTTTATTAGAGGTGTGCTAAAACTAGATACATTCTTATAATATTTTTAAGGTTTAATTAAAACAAAGAAAATATACAATATTATTTGCATTAACAGGTATCGACAAATGGAATAACTTTATGGGTTTGTATTTGTATTTGTTTAGTAGTATTCCATAGCCCTAGGGTGGGCTACAAATATTACTTAAAAATGTCTTGTTTAATTATTCTCATAAAGTATATGTGTCTGGAAAAAAATGAGAGACGCCAGTGAAGGTTGTCGCAGATCCTATGTATTTTTGAACACAGGTGACAGTCTAACATAATGTAACAGAATTGTTTGGTTTGGTTTTAAGTTTAGAAATAAAGATTCCTCTTAGTGCCCTAACTATTTGCCCTGTTCAGTTACAATGATGTACTTTGATGCATTTCTCTTCTTAAAGGCTGCGAAAAATAGCGAAGGCTTGCAGATTTCACCCTACAGTCAATTAATAGAAAGTAGAATAGTTTTGGAATTTAGCTCCAGCAGACAAGTAAACGTTGCACTTACCAAAACCAAATACAGAGAATACATTCTAATCATTGACGATGAAAAGAAACCGATGCCTTGTTAAAAAATATGTAAATACTTAAAACGTTACGAATAAAGTTCTACTTTTTGTCTTAATTCGAAGATTTGCTTTAAATTAACTTTTCATAATTCATAATTGAAAGTTTTTACGCTACGTTTTTCAGCGTTTAGATGAAAATGACGATGTTATAATTATTTTATGGAAGTATCGTTAACTTAAGAGATAAACTTAAAATGCAGGTTGCTCTTGAGCGTGCTCTGTACCGTAGGTCCGGCAATATAAAAAAAACATTTGGTGAAACTTTTATACAGAAAGTCCAGACAAATAATTCACTATTTTTCCACAATGAAAAACATTTCCTGTTCAACTGCTAAATCAATCTATAAAAATGGTTCATTTATTTCATTTGTTCATCCATCAGAACAAACTAAGTTTGAAGTGTAATTTCTAATAGCAACAAATGCTTTTCCGAAAAACGTTCCAGTTTTTACTGTTTAGAGCTTCACATTTAGTGTCTCATATAAAAATCTGTATAGTTCTTTAAAGCCCCTTCAGAAATGTGTTTTTTGCTTTTTACAATCCCTCTCGATTAAACAAACAAAAGTCCCAATTACACCCCGATGTATCTATTGTCCCACGGGACAAATAAAATCAAAAAAAAAATAATCTCTTCAAATCGAATTATTTTTAACATTTAAATACATCCGCCGACAGATTATGCATCCCGATGGATAAATTTAAAACTTTGGAAATTATTTCTTAACCAAATATAATTAAAAAGGGAATCATAGATAGTTTAACATAATATTTAAAAGGAATCAATGCTGTGTTGAAATAAATGTAATGTACAGAGTCGACGACATTTTAAGTATGATTTAGAATATATTGTTGAAGTGAAAAATTTGCCGATACCATGTGCCAAACTAAAACAATTAATAACATTCATTAGTTGATGTATAGTAAGACATTTTTGCTTTTATAATTTTTTTACAGAAAAAAAAAATAAAAAACACTCTATCGTATTAGTCATGCAACTATCAAGTGATTATACACCATCACTTCTGGAAAAAAAAATAATACTTCTCTTCAAAATGTTATAAAAAAAAATGCAAAAGTCTAGTATCAAAAATATATATTAGAAAAAAAATCTATTCGATTTAATGATATTACAAACAACAAACAAAACTTTTCTCATCGCATTCCATTGATTCAAGACAAAGGAAATGTTTTTTTTTAAGGTACTTGTTACAATCATTTCTCATTAAATATTAATATTATAAAAAAGAGTAATTAAAACGTAAAAAAAAATAGTACAAGAGTTGCTGTTATATAAATTTTTGTATAGTTTCTTTTTTGTTCACTACAAGTCGAATTATGTTCTTACTCGCTGGCTTGTGGGAATGTCATGCCGGTAAATGAAGGTGAAAGGGTTTCTGTATACATCTCACACCCTGTACCTTGAAGATAATCATTTTGCCAGGCCTGAGTATCTGGTGACTGTAAGATTAAAATGGTTTTGTTTTTGTTGAAGGGTTGGATATTTAGATACAAAATTCGGTTTTACAAGGTGCAAAGGAGTATCTTAATTTATGTATTTGCTTGCTCATAGGATTAAGAAACATTATCACAGATTGCCTAAACAAAATTATTCGTATTTCACTCCATGTGCTTGATCTTACTCGCTTCCGGGAAGGATTGATATACATAATGAATTTTCAATAAAATAAAAGTTTTGTTAATTGACGACATTTTCTCTTTGATATTACTGAAATGGTTCCTTGCTTTTTAAAATCACACTTTCATCCCCTAGGTTTTTTTTGTAAATTAGCACTAAGCATTCATAAAATTTGCAAACCCAAATAAGAATCAACGTAAAATCTAACGCAAATAAAGCCACTAATAAATTAATTCGGAAATAAATATACAATGAAAAAAAAAAATGTAAACAAAAAAACAACTCATGAAAATTAACTTTTTCTTTACAACACTAAGGAAAAATTGCAGATCGCAACGATACGCAATAAACTCGGAACGTTCACAACATGAAAAGCCTCTTTTTTTCTTCTTCTTCTTCTTATTTAAATTCGTATTTATTGAATGTGAAGTGTAAATCAAAGTAGTTTTTATTGTGTCAGTTAGGTAAATACTGTATCCATAAAAGAAAATATATATCTATCGAGAATGGATGATGGGAGAAATTATTACTTGAGTTATGGAGAGCAAAATAATAAGTAAATTGTGTTTGCATGAAAATGAAATGCAAAAAAAGGAGAATCGTATTGGGCAAAATATTTATGAGGTGAACTTAAATAGAGGCGAAAAATGAACTGAAATAAAAATAATTTCTTTCTGACAAAGCATCAGTTTTTTGAGGGCTACCACAACTGCCCCTATACGTTTAGAAAATATTAAAGACCCTCTTGGCATAGTTCAAGATCTTATCGTACCAAGTTGAAGGGAGTTAGTAAATGCGTGAAAACACAGCCTCAATTAAATGTGTTTCTATTTTTGTTATTAATTTTGTTAAATGGAAAAATATTCCTCTGATCACTTTGTCTCGTATTTCCGTTTAGAACCGAAAACGAAATATGGAATTCTTCTCAGTGAAATCTGTTAATTTGTTGCTGCTTTGGTTTGGCTTGAATTTTTTTTTTACTTTCATTTATATCTATTTTAAAGACAATTTCATAGTAGCATATATTATTAACAATAGCACTAGCACTGTCATAATAAAATATTCTAGTTTGTATGTGTAATCATTTTTTTTTTAAATTTCCACCTTGTATTTATAGGTTCCAATAACAAATTTCGATTTGAAAAATCGCCATTCCTAAAAAATTAAATTGTTGTCACGACTTTAGTCTGTGCTACTGGCGATTATTTAGTTTCCAGACTAAATAATCTAAACTCACAATGGCAAGACTTCTGCATTAAAGCAATCTACTGTGACCTATAATAAATTAAAAATATTTAGCTAAACCAGTGTTGAGCTATGTCTAAGACCAATTTAAGGTCCTTTCGGAAAATACCCTCCCTTTTAAAGACACTTACTACCTGCGCCACAAACAAAAAATCCTGACGCAAAGGCAAGCAGACCCATCTACTGATACTTACGAGCAAAAAAGAAGTAGATTCGAAAACAGCGCTATAAATCTGAAAAATAAAAATGAAAAATAAAAAAAAAAAAAACGAAAAAAACACTTCGGCTGTAATAAGTTGAATTTGTCTTGTATTGAAATAAAAGCGGCGAAGCGATTTTATTTTGGGGAAGAGAAATCGTTGAAGAAAATTTAATTGATCGACATCATTCCTAGATGTAAGCCGCGGCATAGAATCACCCCATCGTATAAGCACACACAAGTGGAATGGGTTCAATCTAAATGGTGTGCATAACTGGAGGTAGATGTTAGTTGAAAATCGAGATGTGAATACATATTTACTACTATTTACTTTGAGTAGATACCTTAGGCTGTATTATTGAAGACTTAATTTAGCGATACAAATATAATAGACAGTTCCCTCTTAATTGGAGTGCTGATTATGCGCTAAAAAGAAACTATGTGATAATTTGTAAAAGCTGGAAAATATGTACAGAGCAAAACGAAGTGGGCAACAATTGAATTTTTATTTTCCCGTATATTTCATATTTTATCCTATTTGCAGGATAAAAACCACAAATAAATTGTACGGGTGATAAATTCAAGCAAAACTCTGTCGGTAATTGTTACCTTAAACAGTTTTGCATTGGTTTAGCAGAGTGCGGGCGGCCTAAACTGAGTTGACACTTCGAAGCAGGCTTTTTAAGAAGTTCTAGACTAAAAGACTCTTCATAAGCATAGGCTCGACCAATATGTGCAAATTTTATTCAAAAGCCAAGTTTCCTTATAATTTTTCTTTAATATTTTTAGTTTTTTTTTTATTATTTAAACCCATATTTAAAAGCTTTTTGAAAATTATCACTCAATTTAGAAAGAAACTATTAGAAACGTTTAAACACTCCCTATATACGCAAAGCACTTCCCAAGAAAAGGTTATCATTGTGCTCAGTTATAGAGGACATACCTACTTGTTAATCATTTATAAACTTTTAAAACAAGTCAATACAATTAGTAACTGAATCTAAAGCACCCAACGGAGAAGAAATAATCACATTTACTTAACTCAAGGACAAAAAAATTACACTTGTTCCTATTTCTAAAACAAAATGTGAAATAACAAAAGAAAACTCATCAGAGAAAAACATTTTGGCAACATGGTCATTTTTCATTTTCAATTCAAATAGAAACACACTTTCTTTGAGTTGAAAGATTTCTCAAATAAAATATAAGCTAACTCTAAGGACATCACATAACAACCACTACAGTCTCTTACACTCTGACAGGTATAACACACCGAAAAGAAAAACAAAATATTTACAAGATACTATTTCGTAGCTGTTTCTGTACGGCTTTCATTTACACGAAGTCAACAATGAAAATAGAAAGGACAAATCAAAATTGTAAAAGAAAGAAATACGTTTACACAATATAAATGTATATATGAACAGAGGTTTTTGCTGATGAATAAACACAATGATGATCCTTAATGATTTAACTTAATGCACGAGTACGAATATAGGGATCAACAAGCGAGTTTTTTTTCCAGTTCTTGCTCGCAACATAACAATGACATTAAGATGTATACGGAAAATGAAAAAGAGAATGCAAAAATGCAAGTGCTTACTCAATGAAAATCAAAATGAAGAAAACAGGATACAAGTATTCCATGTATATAATACGAGTACATAGTAAAAAATAGTACATTGACTTGACATAGAATACTAAATATGACCAAATTACACGTATATTATATTATAGTATATATGTGGTGTCGTTTTGTTTTGTGTTTCTTTGTGATTGTATTTTTTTGTATAGCTTTTCTTCTATTATAAACCAGAAGACTTACTCAGTAGCCTGAGCAAATGGTATTCCGATAAAAGTAGGACTCAATGTTTCTGTGTACATTTCCATTCCAGTTCCGCGTAGATAATCGTTTGTCCACGATTGCATATCTGCTGACTGAATGTTGATTTAATTTATAAAAATAATATATATGTATTCGTAAAAATTGAAAAACACGAAACGAAAACGAAAACAAAAAAAAAGAAATAGTGAAATTATTTCGTGGCCATTCTTAAATTTTAAATAATAATTAAAAAAATACATTTAGTAAAAAAAAAATTGTTTAAAATTTGCTCGTTTTCCTTTTTGTAAAAAAAAAATTTGATTCCTTTGTAAATACGTTTTTACACCTGCTGGTAATGATGGTCGTTCTTTTATTCAAACACAAAAAAAAAATTGATTTAAGATATTTTTTTTTTTTTAGAAATTCCTTCAGATTTTCTTCGGCAAAAATTAGATTGGTGGCGGTGTTATGGTGCAATACTTACTGTTTTGAACGATCGCATGGCAAACAGATTTGCCATCATTGTTGAAAAACCAGGCGCCAGGCAACTCTGCGCTATGAAGCCGAGCTTCAGCTCGGCCAGACAGATGACATCGTCTCCTTGCTTCCAGTCCCATGAAGGAATATTCAGCAAATATGCCTAGATGGGTGAATAATTCTGTATGGTACTTGTTATGCAGAACAAAAATATGAATTTGCTCACCTTATTGTGATATTGCATTAATTGAATAATAACCCTAATATCATCACTGTAGTTTTTAATTGAGATGACTCTCATAATATTGGCAGCATCTTCGGCGTCTGGATCTTGGCAATATTTGTTTGCTAGAACCAAGCAGGCATCAGCTTCATGAACCTATTTATTATTTTCGATTGAGATATAAAAGAAAAATCATTAAACGCTTGTTTAGGTGTGGCGATGTCAATTTAATATGTATGTAGGTATTTGTTGTCATTATAATATGAAGGACTAGCTCGACTGAATATTTGCATTGGTGGCAAGGGATAATTTTTAACAAATAAAATTAATGCATTTGTCAAGTATTTTTGATGAAAACTATTAATATAGAGCTGGCGCAATATTTAGAGGGGTAATTAAATCGATTTTTATGTAATATACTTTATTTGATGGGGAATTTCCTTTTCTGTAAAAAAGTAAAAATGTTCTATCGGTATTTATAGACATTTGATCTTTTGAAAAGAATGTTAATTTTTGAATATTCCCGCTTCAACAAAGAATTTAATATTTTCAAAAATTTGAAACAAGTCAAATGTATTGATAGTCTTCGTCCGACAATTCGTTTTTAGTTTTGCAAGTTATCTAACTTTGTAGTTCTATACAAAGTCTTTTTTTAGTCTTTTGAAGTTATCAACTAAATTAATTATGCCGTCTTGATTATAAATATAACTTTCGTTCATTTTCAAGGTCTTGTAAAAACAGTCATATGTAGAGCGTAACCCGACGAAACAAAACAAGGTCCGAAGTCCAGGAAATAAAGAAATTTATAAATTATAAATCGAAGACTCAAAGAACATTTTTCTGACGTTCTGGACCGAGCCTGCCTGAAGTACTTTATCAACATTGTTCTCAGAGACAAAATATCAAGTTTTCTAATCAACGCACTACACCATTTTAACAAGAACAAACTCTGGCTGTATTCGACTCCTCTCTAGCTTCTGAACCAATTGAGACAAAAATCTTAAACTTGAAGCTTATTTAAAAGGTTTACCACACTAAATTTCAATCCTGTAGCATTAGTGGTTCTCAAGATACAAGGCTTCAAAAATCACAAAAACCGCAACTGTCTGACTCACTGACAGATCTTAAAATATATATGGAACAATTTTTGCCATCCACGAATTGTGAATTTTTTGAACTTGGTTCTGTTTACATTTACGTTTTTGATGCGATCTTATCTTGACTAAAATTTGTAATACAAAATGTACATAGTCTGGTTTTTCTTTAAAAAATTGCAGGCCATTTTAAGAGCGATTCAAGCAGTATAATTCTTAGTTGTGTTTGTCCTTTTTTAACAAAGTCATTTTTATAAAATTTATAAAACTGAATTGAATTGATTGAATAATTGAACCAGTCCAATACAAGTATCCATGAGCATAAATGGGTATGTCTCAATAATTTTCATTATGAAACTAAGGTTTATTTAAAACGAAAAAATAATAATAAAAATAAATAAGAATACAAATTAATAAACAAATGTTTATAAGATTGGGTAAATTATACTACAAAATGTATAAGAAAGTAATACAGAAAATTTGCAATTTACACCAGAAGCATACTCAAAATACAAGCAATCAGCGAAGCATAAATATTGAAAGAGTTTTTTGTAAACAAATATTGAAGTAAGTATAGAAAGTTGTAGTTAAATGCAGATTCTAAATAAAAGAAGCAGCATTACATTAGAAACAGATTAAAGTTATGAAGAAAGAAACTACATGCACAACAACTATTTACATAGATACACTACACATATATAGCAACACTTACCAATGTAACATATATTTATCTAAACACATTTCTGGTTTTAGTTTACTACTCACACAAAATAAACACTATCTACCATTTTAGATGATTTGACACTTAAGCTACTTTGGTTTTGCGTTAACACTTTTTTCATTGATATATGGTCATGCTTCACAATGATGCAGTTTTATTATAGTCATAGACGTAAATAAACGAATGTCTTTGTTGTTGTTTTTTTTTTTTAAATATAAATAAATTTAGCTTAACAACTAAAATGTTGCCTGAATTTCATGATAGTCATTCTTCTTTGTTAATTATTTCTATAATGAAAACGACATAGTATTGTTGTTTCTTTTATAAACATTGAAACATTTATATGTAAGTAATACTATAAAAAAAATCGATATACTAGCAGCAATTACACACATTTAATAATTTTATAACAGATGTCACAGCAATGGTGTAAACGATTACAACATGTTTCCTTGTGAAATAAGAAAAGTTTTGACCTTGGTAATTGATTACTGCCGAATTTTTGTTAACATTTTGGTATGGTAAAATTTAAAGCAACAATAGTAAATTTAGAAACTAATTTTTGAGTACAAACCAGTATTAGGTATTCTAATGTGAAAAATTTAAGACAACACTATTCCGTATTGAGAGTGCTATTAGTACGAGGAAATACCTAAACAATTGGGTACAGGAGGGGAAAGTGCTAATACTTCATTACTGAGACAGAATTTCAAAAAGATTGCAAAAAAGAGTAATTAGATATAGGGGTGTCTGAAATGGATCTTATCGATGTCAGTTCGACAGCAAAAACAGTTCCGTTTTGACAAGAATGTAAGAAAATTATCAAATTTGACCAGGACATAAATTACATATATCAGTTTCAATCCCGGTCGTGGTTTCGACTACCGGTGGGGGCAGCAAAACACTGAGAAATACCTTTTCAAGAAATGAATAGATCCTCCACTATAAGACAAAAACTGTCAGATGTTTGCGAGAGGTGGGCCAGTAAAAAACAACACTTTTGGATGAAGTTAGCTTCTTCCGGGGGTCGGATCTGGAATCCTTCTGCACCGCACCAATTTCTGACTTTTCTGCAGTTTGTATCATTATTAGAAGAAAATTTTGCAAAATATATAACAAAAGAAAGGTGATTTATTTTTTTTTTAAATGTTGTCACAAATGACGAAGACAAAAAAGGCAAAATTGAGAGTTGTACAAGAGTTACGTACAAGAAAATGTGTTATAGAAAAGCACACAGAGTTGACGATGTGCGGAAATGAGAAATTGCTGTTTGTATTTACATATTTGTAAACAAAGGATAAGATTATGCGTCTGGAGATTTTAGAAAAAGTTCGATTACTCAATATTTAGTGAAATGTAACAAGGATATAACAACTTTTTTCCAGTAGCTATGGATTTAAAAAAAAACTAAGACTGATCTTATTTTGTCTTGAAATAAAAGGAAATCTGCTCTGATTTGGACCAGTTCACCATCCGTTTCACTACCTTTCGAAACCTGACTACGTATCCGTCGTTTCTATGTCAGGATTAAATTAAAAATGGCCGCTTGCTTTTCTTGATTTCCTAAAAACTGGGGACAGAATTATAAAGGTTTTGTTTCTTTTTTAATCTACCACCTCACATTCTTATTCTAATTCGTATATCTTTAGAAATTACCAAAGCCATTTATATAGCAAAATAATTTATAGTATAGTGGTATAATGTAAATACAAAAAAACATATTTGAAAAATGTTAAGCGTAGAGTCGTACACAAAACGTGTTGTGTAGATAATGTTAGTGTATTATACATCGAATATAAATTGCGATATTTATTTTTTGTCACAACAATTTGATGAACAAATGGATGAAACACAAAATGTCATGGATGAACATATAGTTAAACTATGAAAAGATATAAAAAAAATAAAAACAAAAAAAAGAAAACATTTATGAAGACATTTGGCGATTTTTTTTCTGTTAGACAGTTAAGTAAATGGTTTCTCGTTGAAACTTTTGAAATATACGATTGCGTTGTATTTTACTTCTTTTATTTATTTAAGTGATAAAATTAAAATTAAAAAAAAAAATAAAAAAAATTATAGTAACATTGTTAAATGTATTAACAAAATAAAATAAAACGTAATAGGAATGAAATGTTGTTTACCTTCACCCTCTGCAGATCTATCGGATTCATAATGGTTCCCTGGAAGAATTCCACTGTGGTGAAATGTCGTTTAAACAAACCCTCCAATTCCAGATCGGGTGGTTTACTTTGTTTTTAAACATTATTGTTGTTTTTTTTTATAACATCGTAATTAAATTGATTTATATTTTTTGTATGTTGAGAGGGTTTGTTTTCATTGCGAAATGCAATTTATAAATTTTGTTGGTCAGTGTTTATAATTTTTTGTGAGTTTTTCATTGCAAGGAGCAAGTTTTGATGAAAATGATAAATACGTTTTTTGTTTAAATTATAAACGTAAAGGGAAAGAAAAAAGAAAGAAAATTGTTTATTAAAAATGTCATAGTATATACTTTATAATAATCTAGAATTGGAAACGTTAACAATGACAAATTTACCACTTAAAAATAAATTCAAAAGAATAAAATCACTTTCTACTATCCTGCATAGGTAGATTGATATACAATAACATTATATAATGTTTAACATCGATTACAGTTCTTTTAAGTTTTTTTCTATATACGAAACTATTGAGTATTACAATAAATTTGGTTATGTATACGATTTTAGAAGAGTAGTATATAAATATTTTGAAATATAAGATAGAACATTCTACATAACGTCTTATCTAAAGAATAAGAAATAGTACAATTATTAGTATTTAAAAAGTGTGTGTAACATGATGATTCATTCCTTGTGCGGTAGATTTGCTTTGACTTGAAAAGACTTAATAAAATGTTGCAGTTTTAAATACATTTTAAAATTTAGAAAGCCAAAAAGGATATTCTCTGGTTTTGGGGTTTGTCATTAAATTCGATTGGGAAAATTATAAATGAGAGGAACAAAAAATCGAAGAAACCGTTCGAGTCGATTCTTGAACGGTTACCGAGAATGCAAATGGTAGTAAATTCGGCCCAAAGTTTAAAGTTTATTTACAACAAATAGCCCAAAAAATTGAATGCAAAATACTTAGATCTTGCTTTGACTAAATTTGGCAGGACTTTTTCGTTTTCAGTCATAGAATATAAATTTAAGGCGCAAACGTCGCTTCAAATTTTGACATTAATGGCTGTGATGGCGATAGTTTAATCAATCCGAAAATCTTTCTATTTTACATTTAAATTATATGCTGCAAATCAATTTAAGGTAAAGGTTTGAAGTAATGGCTGATAGCCTTTTACACATTTTGTGCAGACAAACTTGAAAACTGAAATATATAGAAGTTGTTAAAATAAATAGACTCAATATGTTTGGACCTATTTTTAGTTAAATAATATTTATTTAAAGTGCACGTTTTGCAACATTTTACTAAGGCCCTCTCGGTATAGGTTTGACTTACTTTCTTGTTTAATGCAAATGTGCAACACCATCGTTTTCGCACAGAGATTCACTTAAGTCTATTAGGCATATATTATGTCAGTCTTATAAAAATATGTTAATATTTTCAATTATAAAGAAAATTACGTTCTAGCTCTACAAAATAAAATAACAAGTCTTTTTAAAAAAAGCAAATATTTGATTCAATTTAAATTGATTAGTTCGAAAATTAAATTTTAAGGAACCATTCTAAACTATTTTATTGAAAGAAAAAAATAATATGAATAATAAACAATATTTATAATCAAGACCAAAAACGATATATTTCATTCCCTTGAAGCAAATTGGAAAAATTAAGCTAAAAACATAAAAAAATATATTTTAATTCAAAATTCGGACTCGAGGTCGGGTATTTCGAAAGCAAGTGTGTGGTTTCCAAAAAATAAAAATAAACAGAACTCAGTAGAATAACAAAAATGGAATAAAAAATCAATTGCATCATCCTTCATAGGACTATATAGTTTAGAGTAATTCGCATTCAGAGAATTAATTAGATAAAATGATAAATAAACTTGTATAGTCTGAGGTGGTATCTTGAATGCGATTGGAATCTGTTATCTTTTTTATTTATTATACCTTGACTCGCTCCAAGTCGACAGCGTTCATCATAGTTCCCTGAAAAAACGCCACAGTCGTGTAGTGACGTTTCAATAGTCCTTCTAGTTCCAGATCAGGCTCCTTGCTATTTGTTTTAATTTATACATGTATACATTTTGTTTTATATATCAAAATATTTCTCATAATGTTTACAAGATTATTTTTATAGTCTTTCAATCAATCTACCTTACGAATAATTCTTATCTGGCTACAAGAAAAGTTGCGCAATAAGTTATGGTAAACTGTCCACAACCTATTGCAGGTAGTTCTCTTGCGAACAAAAAAATCCTCACATACGATAATAAATAATTGAATTAGAACAGCCGGACTTAATGACTTACCGATGTAAAAATACTACTTCAACGTCCACATCCTCTCTGTCCTCGTGTAGAAAATCCTTCAAGAAATGTGACACCGATTCGTATGTTATATGGCCGCATACCACAATGTGCCTAAATTTTCAATATCCGATTCGATCCAAATGTTGACCAGGGATGATGAATATTGAATGCAACCGGGCGAGTTAATTCGAATCGAATTTCGGCGGAAGAAAGACAAACAAAACCTTGTATTAGAATCCGTTCATAAAGGCGGCTTTACAATTTTAAATAATTCATTTATTTAAAATTCCTTACAGTAAAAGTAATGATAAAATGATATTTATTTATGTTGAGTTTGATGAATTGTGTTTCTTTTCTTTTCTTTTTTTTTATTCTTAGTGTAGGGATGTTAAGTGTTAATTGGAAGACAAGTCAGGGAAACATTTTCAATTGTGTATGCATCTATCATACGCAAAATAGTTCCCTGAATTGGAAAAAAAATAATGGGCAGTAATATTATGAAACAATGAGTGAGAGAAGATACAACAACGAAAAACTATAAAATCAAAGAATACGTTTGAAAATAAAAAAAAGAAAATTTACCACGAATGTGTATTATTTATAAAAAAAAAAGAAGAAATAGTAAAGAAACAAATTATATATAGACTTTTTTTGTTTACAAAAATTAATAATTAAAATAATAATTACGAAAAGAAAATAATTTCAGTATTTTTTAAATATTTTAGTCTGCTACCCCATAATTTATTTACACAAAAATTGCTATATTTGCTTATTGAATCAAATGAGAATGGTCTAATATTGCAGGTGTGGTTTATTGCTTTTTGCAGTTCATTTGATTCAATAGTGCGTGTGTTTTTTTTTAATTAAAAAGAAGAATACAAAAAAATACTCTCATAACAAAACTACCATGCATTTCTAGATTTTTGTTTTTGTATTAAAATTGTTTTTTATCAAAATCACGGTAACAAAGTACATAGCAGCAAACCTCATGAGCCAATATTTTATAGTGTAGTGCAAGGACTACTTTGATTCGGTTAACTATATATGTTTACTACTATGAAAAAGATTAAAAAAAAATAAATAGGAAAGAAAAAAGTTTAACATACAAGAACATACAGTTAGTTGAACAATTCATTCACTATCAACATTACAACATTCGAGCTTACTTAAGTATGTCCTGGATAACAAACAAATACTCAATCATTGACAACTTCTAAGGTCTACACAGGTACAATGGTCAAACATGCGTGCATAATAGTAGTTTAATTATTGCTGTCGCTTATGCAATTTGCAGTATGAGTATTATGAGAATTTTTTAGTTTTTTTTTCGTGAAGGATATACAATTGTTTTTGGTATTTGGGGTATACAATTTCTGGTGTCTGTTTTTGGTAATTTTTGACAATATCCTAAGGAAGGTTTTGTATTTGTTGTTTGTGAAATTTTGAAGAACAAACCAAGTTTATCGACAGATTACAACGACAAGACATTAGATGAAAGAAAAAATAATGCTTTCACTCCCATCGTTTTAGTGAATATTATGAAAACTCTTAGCTGTCCTATTTTGACTAATAACTGTTGCGAAATAATACGTGTTACGTTATGTGATTTCCTGGTGTGTTTTGTCATCACCTAAAAAATTATATTTTATACGAATGCGTAAACCTAAAACTACTTAGCTTAATATTTTTCTCGGTTATCCGTATTCTTATGTTCCACTTCCCTGAATCGATATAAATTCGAAAGGACGGGCAGTCTTCAAACACCTTACAGGTTGAATTTTGGGTAATAATAATAATAAAAGAAAAGTGTTTCCTTACTTAGGTGGCGCTACAGTCCGGGGTGGACCTGGGCCTAAAGTGTTTCCTTAGTAATTTATAAAAACCTAAGGGTTTCCCCCTGACACAAGGTCCTTTTGAGCAAAAATCAAAATAACCTAAACTAGTTATCTAACTATTTTCTTTTAACTTTTTGGCAAAACGTACAAAACCACAGGACCCTGTTAACGCCTAAAAAAAGATTTTACTCAGCTATGGGGAGGGGGTTTTTTTAAAACTAAATTATGCTATTCAAAACTTCAAAATTCTTGTGGTTTCAAATTCCAAGAAATGCATTATAAAATTTCCAAAGGACCCAATTATTGTTTAATTTCAATCGATGGAACAATCTTCGACTCATGCACGTCTTAAAAATGATTACATGCGAGAAATTCTCTCAAGCAATGACAAAGGGGCCACTAGAACCGATGGTATTTCAAATAGATCTTTAAGAAACTCCTTCAAAACCCAAATCGACTTCCATGCCACGATTTTTAGACTTGTGTGATGGGTTTTGTTCCCGCTACAAACTAAAATTTACTTCTCCAATCAAACTTATTTTCATTATTATATTTAATATTTATTTATTCATGGGAAATATTCTCCAGACATCGATTGATTTAAGTGAGTCTTGTTAGCAGTGACGCTGAGTTGGTTTATATTCAGTAGAATATGTCAACGTTACCGCTAAAAAAATGGAAAACGAAACTGAAAAGCATACGACAAGTATTTTTTAAAGTCTTATCTAAGTTTTTTCCGCTTTTTTAATTTTAAGATTATGATGTTTATATAGATTTTCCTAAAAAAAAAAACACGTGACAAAATATTTTGCATAACCCTATATGCAGATCCTTAACGTTTGTGTTCAAGTTCCTTGCAAATTGAATTTAATACTGAGGCTCATTGGAGAGAACTACTATCCGCTTCAAAACGTATAATCAGAAAATAAAAGTAAAAGGAAAAATAAAATTGAAATATCGACACAGAATACAACATTCAAAACACTTTCGCTCTTATCTGTGCGGAGATTGTTCCTCCCATCTGGGCTTCCTCTCTGATAGCACGCTTAATATCTGTAACATCAAAAAGTCTTAATATCGACGGAAGAAATCACTTAACAGTAAAATTTGTCAATTTTATTATGTTGCGGAGAACTTTCTGAAAAGTTCTGAATTGTCAAAAATTCGTCGTGTTGACACCCTCTTTTCCAATTTCTTTTTCTATGGCCAAATGTTTGGAAAAAGTTTTTTTCTTTATTTTTCTTCCAATGTAAAGGATTTTTTTCTAGGAGCCTTATGTGGTTCAAAATGTTTTATTTTTTTCCTAAATTTTTTTTTTACAAAACAATTCACATAGTAATTATATTTACAAAAAGATAAAAATCGAAATAAAACTTCAGTCACACTATCACTTGGCGAAACATAAGTGAAAGTTTGAAAATCCTCGCTGTGATACATTACCATGAAATCGTTTCCTTGTTTTCGACACACCACTGCCTCTAGTTACTGACCAAGGATAAAATTATTTATGTAACGAAAGCCATAAGCGATAAGAAATTCGAAGAAAACTGAAGAACTGGTGTTGCGTCATATTTGAGGGTGCAGATCATGTGAATTTTGTTATACATCCGCATATATTTTTTTTTTATTTTCATAAATTGTATAACAAAGCATACATATTTTTTTTGCTCGTGGTTAACTTCTAGGTAACTGTTTTCTGCGTCCACATAAAGCTCCGCAAAATAAAAATGATTTGAACTGTGGAAATGCAAATGCTTGCAAAAATGCAAATTTATTAATTCAATTCAAAAAACAAACTCTGTAAGCTCTAAATTATTTCTAAAATTAAATGAAGAAACAAAAGTTTAAGGAAAAAAAAAAAGATTCTTGTGTAAGGAAAAGTTAAAAAAAAAAATAATAAAAATATGCCTGGCCACGCATTTGAATTTGTTTTAACTAGTTTTTAAATATATTTTGGTTCTTTGTGCTTATTTTGCAAATATCTAATCTTATTGAAAACGGAAAGTCCAATTTGTTTTGTTGCAGCAATTAAGGGGTGAGTGGAGTTGGATTTGTGTTTTATTAATTAAAATGTATTTTACTTTAGACTGCAATAAGTTCAACGGGTTGAAGGGAGGAAGGTATGGCTAATTTTAAAGTTTCGTTTTTGGTTGCGTTTGTTGAGTAATTATTTACAAATGGCTATGTATCGTGCAGTTCTAGAGATCACACCTGGACGAAGAGTTATTTTCTTCATGGTTTTGGTTTTTGCCGGGGAAGGGGATATCGGGATGTTTGGTATTTGTATTCATATTTAAAGAGAATCAAAACAAAGGCTCAACTTAGGCGGGAATAAAGGAAAATAAACTATATTCGCTGACTAAGAAAAAAAAAATAAAGTTAAGGCACGAGGTACGGAAGAGATCATTCTTTGTTTTTTTTTTCAACTGAATATAATACAGAGGACATTCACACACAAAACTGTTTACCACACACCCGAATCAAAATCGGCATACTTAAGAGTACTTGACAACAATTACAATAGTTTCATATACAATATTATATTAATAAAGATAGGAGTGAGAGTACATCATGAAGACTTAGCGGGTCAAAGTAATTTGCCAATTTATTTGTTTTATCAGTTTTGTGTAAGGCGATCATTCTCAGTACACCCGCGGTAAGTCTTCAAGACAACAAAGTTTTAACTAAATATTTACCTACGCTTTGATTTATTTATTTAAGTTTTTATTGTTTTATATATATATATATTCGACAGTGGAATTCCAACACAGGACTAAGAAAAAATAGTAGTAGTTCATCATTAACCTTAAGAATAACGTACAGACATACAGTAGAAAAGTTATAGATATAGAGTATATATATAGACAAAATACGACAGATAAACACAAAACGACGCAGTTTTACGACCTAAAAAAAGACAAGTCTATTTGCACACTTTATAAATCTTTTTTTTTTAATAATTAAAACGAAAAATTTAATTGAAACATCATTTTCGTATTTTACTGAAAACGAAGGCAAATTATAGAAGTAGAAGTAAAACAAATGAAATTTCTTGATAAGGAAACAACAATCAAGAATCACAAAGAAAAACAGAAAACAAATAACGGAAGAAGAAACGAGATTTCGAACTGAAGAAATGTTTTTTTTTTTTTGTTATCAATAATAGTACCATTAATTAGATTTTTACTAAATTACTATAGATAAATGGACATTTTTGTTAGTTGAGTAAAATAGAGAAAGAAAACAAAAGAAAAAGACAACAAAAAGATAATATGTTAAGAAAACTACAACACAATTAGTACACAATTACAATTTCATGTATATTTTGAAATTTAAATTTTCTGATTCACAACTGCTATCGACACACAAATATTTAAACTAAATATTAATGGTTTAGTTTGAAAAAATAAATTAAAATCAATAAAGAAACATTAAAAGTAAAAGTTTATGTATTTTATTTTGTAAAAAGCATTTCATCGATTTTAGAATTGTATGCTGGTTTTTTGATGTAAGCGTTTCGTTTTAAATTGACTTTTATTGCGTATGTAACGAGAACCACTGGGGTCTTTATGTATGTAAACTATCCCTAAAATACAAACATGCATGCGATGCATTCTTTTCTTGCAAACAACCTCAGTTAATTAGGTCGGTAATCAAAGCTACTCGAATCACTGTTAAGTTGTGTAAATAGCGAACAATTTTGCGACCGCCATGACATGATCGTAAACTTTACAACTGAAGGTCTTAAATGGATAAGTTACAATCGTTGTTCGCTTTTACTCAAAAAAATGTAGAAATCGAAGCATTCGCTACGTTTCGCATGAATAAAAACGGATTTGAGTTAATACCAACTTTTGACATGTGCAAAAGACAGCATTTACCTTTTACTCACTCAGATCGGTATGAATAAAATGTAGCAATTGCTATTTTGCTAACTAAGAACTAGTGCTAATATTTTGTACGCACATTTTTTATATAATCATCTAAGCATTGTGAATCTTAGACGTTTTGTTTATAGTTAAAATAAGTTGAATTTTGTTTGTATAGGAAAACCAACAAAATACCTTTGACGTTCGTGAAAAAGAATACCAATCGTTTCGTGTCACGGGAAATGTGAACTGTGTACTATTTGGTTTATATTTATTTTAGATGAAAATGTTAATACATAAACATTCCATTCGGGACATCTTGGCTTTTAGGTTAACATTTCAAAAATATTTCGGAAATTCATAGTTCGTCTTTATCTTAATGGCCACTGTGTCGAGAAATATTTCGAACATGACGATGATTGGGATACAATTATTCCCGAAATGAAACATCAACAAGAATCTTGTTTTTAGGTGTATTTGGAGCTATGTTAGATTTGGTGGATTATATTTTTTTTTTTCAATTTCATTGCTTTTGTTCAGTCAGTTTTCCACAAAAGTTTATATTCAAGAAATATTAAAAAATTCAAATTTACTAGTCAGGTTTGACAGGAACTGCAAGCAAATGCACGTTCAGCGAAGTAAATTTAATATTCGAATTTTGTATATATATTATTTTATTAGCAAAGTCGATTTTTATTCATACCGATTCAAAGCAATTGCTAAAAGCTTTTACTTTGAGAGAACTTTTTACTCAAAGCAAATGCTAGCACGGCTGTCAACTACTGTGTATACCTTAAGTGGTTTGCTCGCGAACAGTTTTAAAAAGCGTTCCGCTTTCAGTTTCAAAAATATTATCGGTCGTGAGCCCAATGGCAACATAGGCCATATAGGCGTTTGGAATGCGCTACCGGAAATAATATTTTGCAATTATTTTTGTTCCAAAATAAATAGCATCGAGTTGCTTTATTTTTCTTCTTTAAAGTCTAAGCAAAACCCTTCCAACATATTGTTAAAATGTTAATATGACAAAAGCTCAGTCACAGTGAATGAGCAATTGCTTGTTGGCAATATGGTATAAGTACTTTCATGTAATAAAATTTTCAAAAAGTGAAGCTTGGTATGTATGTGAAATGATTGAAATGTTGTTGAGCACAGCACTCGTAAAATTATCACCAAGACCTAACCATGCTTTCATAAATTGATCTATTGACTACTAATTCTTGAATATAACAAAGGGGATGACAGCTTCATCGCATTTTGAGTTGTATTACATTTCCCGCTTCTCTTTTCTTAATAAAAATATCGTGTATTTGATACATTTGATTTCCTTCACAAATTCTTTATGCAAATTTCGCCCTTATTAAAATATTCTTAAAATATTTCCCAATGCATTTATATTCCCAGTAATTCTCGTTGCAAAATTCTTGTAAATTTACTTTTTTTTTCATTAAAAATGAAGCCAACTAAATATGAAAAAAATTAACACAAAACCACAAACAAACAAAAAAAGTATTTGTAACATTTATTAATATAATTATAATCACTTCGACTGGACACAGTAGTTAAATAATATTATAGAACAATTACTTCAATAAACACCAATCTTTAGATTTATCAATAAATTCCCTTATTAGCTTTTTTTTAATAATAACATAAGTTTTTGTTTAGATTTTTATTTTAATGTTTCCAAAGAAAAATTAACACAAACACAAAGCGTGCAATATGAGAATGATTAATCTTTTATTTTATTCCATATCATAAAGAAAAATAAATCAAACTAAAAATGTAATTATTTAGAACAAATTTCTATACTTTAAAAATTAGTAAAGTCTTTTTCTGTTTGGTATTTCTATTTTTTTTTTTGTTTAAGTATTTTCTTGTACTTGAGGGAAAATTAAATGTTGCAATACGATAAAGTTTGTACGTAATCTGTTTAGTTGTCATATAAAAAAAAAAATAATTTGTTGTAATTTGGGTTCGTGCTATGTTGTATCGAATTATTTGATTTTGGAATTTGTTTGGCTTGATGAAATGCGATTCAAAGAAAAAATATATAAATTTTCGAGAAAAACAAAGTGTAATTTGTAGTATACTTTTGGTATATATAATTTTGTTGAATTCTTGTATTTTGTTTGATTATTTAGTGGTGGTGGGTGGGTTAGTTGGTAATTTAGTTCTTAATATGAATGGGACGCAAAAGAAAAACAACGCATTCAACAAAAAATCAATCATATATGATTTTTCTTTTAAATATGTCTTTTTTTTTGGATTTGGTGTTTATTTTTTTGTTATTAATATTTTTTTATTTCTCTTTGTTTTACTTCAGAGTGAATTTCTTTTGTTTTGAATTTTTTTAGAATACTAATTGAAATTTGTTCTCACCTTCGACCCCTTTCATTTTTTAATGTGCCCCCATATTTGGCTCTTGTTCCAATCAAGTCTATTATCTCAGGTATACAACTTGCAAATATCGCCTGTTTTCAATACGAGAAATAATAGTTAAGCATAATTTCGATTTGATTTATGTTTGTATGATTTTTGTTTTCTTTGGTTTTTGCTACAAAATTTTGAAGAAAAAATAATTTGAATTTGAACAATTTTACCGTCGTGAAGTTTAATTTTTTTTTTTTTTTGGTTTTATCTACCCAAAGAAACTTTCTGACACCCTATGGATTTGGATTTAGGAACGTTGCTTCATACGACCCAAAAAAAAACATAATGACAGACATAATGTCGTTGCGAAGAATTTGTTGCTTGAGCATCTTTAAGTCCAGTTTTCGGTGAATACCAAAATTAATAAATTTTGTTTATTCATTATTGTTTTGTCGAAAATTGTTAAAAAGAAATAAAATATAAAAAAAATAAAATTCGGTTTATAATGCTTATATACATACATAAATAAAAGTTGTAATAACAAAAAATAAAAAGAAAAACCTAATTCTTAGATTTTTTAAATACCTACTATTTTATCAGAACACACTCACAGTTTCCAACTGTCTAAATAAATAAAATAAAAAAATAAATATTGAAACGAAAAACAAATAATTGTAAAAATAACAAACCGAAAATAAATCTACTTCCACAATATTTTCTTTCACACAATGGATGGAAAACACAAACTTATTGACTCTTTTCTGTTGCAAAAAAACTCAAAAAATCTCTAAGAGGGGTGCCGTGACTAATACTTTGTTGGACCCCAAACAAATGTGGTTCTTTGAATTTTTTTACACAACTAGGCTTCGATTTCTTGGGACATTTATGTATTTATATTTTTGTGCTGATTTTTTTCTTTTATACAGTTTCACTACAATTGTTTTTAGAAAAAAAAAACTTAGCTCATGAGATATATTTTCAAAAAATATATATAGGTACATATATATATTCAGGGGACATTTCGGGATACGTGTAATATTCTTGACAAAAATCGAGGAATTTTTTTATCATTTCAAAAAAGTTTTGGGACTTTTATTCTTTTTTTCTAGAAAAAGTATTTTGAATTGGAATTAATTATATATTGAATCTAGGAATAACAATTTAAAGGAAGAAAAAAATTAAATTATAATGGGAGACAATTTTGTACTTATAAACATTTTTTGTTCTTAATTGATTTTTTTTTTTATCTAATTATGCGTGGCTGCGGCATACAGGCTGTGCAAGCAAAAAACTTATTCAACATTATTATTAATTAATATTGTTAAATGTATGAAAAGTAAACGTCTACGAAATAATTTATTTTTTGTTATTTTTTTTATTTTTTGTTTGATTAACTAAGGAAAAAAGCTAAAAAGTAAATTCTAAGAAAAATATATTTATAATTATGTTATTTATATATTTATATATAACAGAAAGTAAACATAACACAAAAACCAAAAATTAATTTAACAAAAAACAACAAAAGATAAGAAAAAAAAAAAAAGTTAAAGAATTAAATTTTTGTATTCTAGTACGAGGAATTGCATATAAAAATCAAACGCTTAAAAAATTGTTTGTGAGTGTTTAGTAATCAAAATTATTATTTGATTCTTCTTCTTCTTTTTTTCTGTGTCTAAGTCAACAAAATCTAACTCAAACCTTTTTGCACTTCCCGAGCAAACAAAAAATAAAAACCAAATTAAATAACAAAAAGAAATGAAATGATAAAAGTCTCTTACAAACAGGACAAAAATCAGTGTGCGCAGTGTTCAATTAGTTCGAGCTCTATTTACTTTTTTGTTAATAAGTTGTCTTTGGAAAATAAAAAAATTATAAAAAACATTCTAGTACAAAGATAAAATAAATTTACAAAATCTAATTGTTGTAACAACGAAAAAAAAAATGTAATTTGAATGAAAACTGTTTGGCTTATTTATCTGTTAGGTGCCAATGAACTGATTTTTGAAGTTTTGTTTTCGGTTTTATTTGCATGTATAGTTGTTTTTCTTTAATTTCTTTCAAATAATCAAAAGCAAATAATACATCTAATTATGTATAGATTTTGAATCCTAAAATTGACTGTACTGTAAGCATTATGTTTTCAAAAATTCATCGATTTCTGTTGAGCCGCTTTTTGAGTAAGTTTTCGCTGATAGTTAATATATTTTTTGTTTTGTTTTTTACGTAAATACATTTTATTGAACTTAAATTTAAGCCTCTTCTGTAAATTATACCAATACATAATTCAAAAACGAACCCGAAAAGGTTTTTGTGAAAACAAACAAGTAAAAGGAAAATTAACGAAATTAAGGAAAAAAAAATATTTAAAGAAAATCAATAAAATCTAATAATTATTAGTTCACTATTAAATTTAAAGAAACATGCAGTTAATAGAATTTTGAATTTTACTTAGTCGATATCAAATTGCTAGAAAAACAAAACATGTTTTTTTGTAAATAGAATTTCAAGTAAATAATATTTTATTGTTATTTTTAAACTAGCAACTTATTGGTCTACGATATTTTTAGATTATATTTATTTAAACTTTATTATAGTCTGCATTCTCCCAGTGTGTAGTTCTTTTAGATTATATTTTAATAAATATGGAATAATTTACAGAAGGTAAAGAAATTCAATAATTTGTTTATATATTTTTTTACTGTTAAAGAGCATAATAATTGAAAATTATTTATTTAAGGATATCCATCTCTTCTGTACAAATGAACAAAAAAAAAAAAAGTTTTTTATTCGTACTTTGATATGGAACTTATAAGCCACGAATTCAATTGAGCTGAGACACATGCCGCCAAGAAACCAATGCCTTTTGAAAATTAATATTTTGTATAAATTGATGAAAGAAATCAAAATAAAAACTTTGTGTGGATTAAAAAAGCTGTAACAGTGATTGGTTTTTGGGGATACAAAATTCCAAAATGTTGATTGATTGTTGCCAATGCTGCAGGGTCGTCGAATATTTTTTGGGTACATTTTTTTTGTTACTCTCCGCTTAGAAAGTCAACTCGAAGACATTTTAAAAACTGTCGAAGCCTTCTTAAATTAAAGGTAAGAGATATTGCAGGCACATTTGGAAAATTGCCCGATTAAGAATGACCAACCCAAATAAGTGAATTTGAAACAAGTTCTAGGGCTGATATAAGTGCTAACCTTCTAAGTATTTAAAAATACACTCAGGTAAATACTTGGAAAAAATAAACTTGTCAGTAGCTCAGTCGCTTAGGCAAAAACTTCCAGCTTAATAAATAAAACCAAAAAGTTTCACAAAACCGCAAAATAAAACGATCACAAGAGCATAATATAAAAGTGTATAAACTACCAAAGATAGCTAAAATTGTTAGTTTTCAATGCGCTTTCACATTGATGGTGCTTGAGAAAACCATTTTCAAGATTTAATAAGGTATACGCTATATACAGAGACCTATTTTGTGATGCTTTCTAACCGCATTGGGCATGCGCCTTATTCTAAGTCTCTTCGATCAGACTTCAAGAACAATATGAGGATAAATCGTGAGTCCCTCCGCTCAGTAGTCCAGCACAATAACCACTGGGTTTATGAACAGAACAATTGCTGATATAAGTCACGAAGCGGAGCCAACAATTTTAGTGGAGAATTAATTAGGCTTTCTTTTAGTATTTAACTTTGTTATTTTTGTCAAATTCTCTCACTTTGGCTTGCATTTAACACAACCAACATAGCGCAACTAACGGCTTCCAAGTCGTGACAGGGAATCTGTGTCATTATAGATTGGTAGACCTAGGATCAAGGTTAATTTCGACATAATTACCTTTCCCTTATTGGTGATGATAAAATTTTCTGATGGTTGCACTTATTTTGAAAGTTTAATACCTTCTATTTTGAGAAAAAAACATCATTGACAACTCACTGATTCACACCTATAAAGCGTACGTACATCCTAAGATCAGAGCGCACACCTTAGACGTTTTTTGATGTTGTGCTAAAAAATGTCCTGATTATATTTACATTCAGCACATAAGTCCCTTCTTTAACTTTGTATCCCCAAAAATTGGTGTGATTGACGAAAAAGTGGGAATGTCCAAAAAAGTTTTCATTTATTTTTTTTTCTTTGCCTTTGATTTAAAAACATATTTCGGTGTGAATATTGAGTAAGAAACGAAAACCAATAAAATCAGATTTCAGTAGTAATTGACGTTTTTAGGACATTCGTTGTGTATTACTTGTTGTGTGTAAATTGAAACGATGAATAAACGGAAATGTTCGTTTGTATTTTTTTTAAATGCAAATTCATCCTTAAAAATTTGTCTGACATGACTAATAAATAAAACGAATTATTACAATAAATCGACAGAAACAAATTAATAAACAGAAATTGTAAAATAAAAAAAAAAAAAATAAGAAAAATTCAAGCAAGTGTCCTTAAAATGCATTCGTAATTTACTTAAAGAAAAAAAAAAGAATTAATAAACTATAATGATTAGTAAACAACGAAAAGGAAATAAACATAAAATTAATAAAAAAACCGAAAATAATAAATAATATAAAATTAAAAATACAATTGTTGATTAAAAACTCATTTTTTTGTATTACAACAAAAAAATTATAAATGTTTTTTTTTCGCTTCTGGTACATCGTGATGTGTACCTTTTTCTAGGATCCTTGCTATACGTTCCACCATATTTGCTTCTTTGGGCAGCCAGTTCAGTGATTTCTGGAATCCAACTAGCGAACACAGCCTAAATTTAACATACATACAAATATTTATACGACATTATGACTTTTGGTTGTTGTTTTTTTTTTTTTTTGTATCTTTTAATGTATAGCTTTCTTTTTTTCAATTAAATTTGTTTTTGTTTACTTTACCAGTAAATAATTGAAATCTAAGAAAAAAACGTCTTGCTTGTGTTAAAAAAGAAATTGCTTCCCTCAAATATAGTTCAACTTAAGCCCTTGCGAAAAATACTTTGACATACTTACAACAACTGAAACAATACCACTCATTCACACACTTTTTACACTTGTTTTTTTTATAAATTTATATTTTTACGATACCTTTAACTTTGTATAACATACTAGCTTAACCAGAATTTTAGAGAAAAAGCGAGACAAAAAATACTTTCTTCTAAATAATAGAGGAAAAAATTCGACTAATCAAATGGGAGGAATTCAAATTAATACAAATGAAAAAAAATATTTCAAAAAAAAATTGTAAACTAAGAAAAAATATCATAAAACTCAGTATAAAGCATTTGAAACAACGTAAGGTATTCAATAATATTCTGTATTTAGTTTTGTTTGAAAATTGTATTGTTTTAGTTTTTTTATTAATGGGGATTTTTGATAATAGGATTAGGGAATTTCTTTTCTAATAAATCTCATCTCTCTCAGTTTGTCCTTGAGTATGTTATTTTGTAACCTAAACCATGTGTTTCGAAACAAACAATAAAACATTAAACACTGATGGAAATTTAGAGAAAATTATATGCACCAATGCGTGACCGAAAGTTTTGAATTTTTGCGTTTCTGATACAATTTGCTGTATCACCATATAATAATTAACGTCATTGAACAAAACAAAAACCAAATATAAAAACAAATACGAAAAACACATATATATATAAATATATTAATATCTTACGTTGCTTGAAATAATGTTTTTTTTTTAATTCTTACAACAAACAAAATCAATAAAAAACGTCTTTCTTCTAAGACTAAAATATATGCTATTAAAAATCAAAACTATGCTAACACGAAAAAAAAAATGATTTTATTACTTGGTAGCATTGCAAATTAACACATTTATATTAATTTATTTAAAATAAAGTTAAAGAAAATAATACTACTTGAAAAGGAAATGATTTTCAACTTTCTCATCTTTTTTTTTTAATTTATCGATGAAGATAAAAAAAAACTGTGCAAAACAACATGGTAGTCATGAAAGTATAATAGACAAAAAAAATAAAACAAGTGGGAACAAAATCAGAATGAAAACAAAACAAAATATAGTTACAAACAAATCGGGAGGTATCGGAAAATGAAACAAAATGAACAAGTGACGGAAAAACTGTGTCTATCTTTGACTTCTCTTGCCTCAATTTCTTATGAAATAGAAACACAAATTCTTAAATTTTCTCTTTTGCATGAATTGTTTTGGAATGTTGTTGGAAAAAAAAATTATTTATAAAACAGGTACGTAAAAGGGAAACCATTAGAAATGAAACCAAAAATTAAATCATTAACAAAACAAAAAGGGTAACAGACTATTTTATGTATAAATTGGTGCTGAAACGTTAGAAAAGAATCGAAAAAAAATACTTCAACTAATAATTGGTTGTAAATCGAGCAGTTTAGTTTTTAATTATTTTTACTTTATTTTTGTGTAACCATTTAAAGAACAAATTTACACGGCGATTTTAAATATGATTTGATTTTTTTTTTTGCAGATTGAAGAAGAATTTTGTACATAAAATTAGAGAAAAAATTGCGTCACGTAAATTAGATTAAGATATTGACAATCTTATTCTTTTATCTACGTGAAGTGAGAAATTAAATGAAACAGAAACGAAATAAATATATAGGAAATAAATTAGTAAATCAAATTTAGAAAATTTTCTTTTTTATTATTATTAATTATTTTTTTTTTAAGTTACTGTCTTTGTTTTTGTTATCTTATTTGTCTACCTCTTTCCATGTTCTCTTTTCAGTTCACCACCATATTTATTCCCACTACCGACGAGTTCAATTATTTCCGGTATACTGCTGGCAAACATTGCCTAAAATTTTATTACATTTGGGATTTTATATATTTGAAATAATATTTTTAAAAATAATAAAAAAAAAGTTTTTATATAGACAAAACTATTGAAAGACTAAATAAATATTTACTTATTTATTTAATATTTCAACAGCAATAAATAAAAGTTAATTAATAGTTAAGGCGTTTCGAAGTTACGGCTTGAAAAAATATATATCTTTGAAAATGGTAAGCAATGATTTATTGTGCAGAAATAAAGTATTGAAAATATTATTAGGTAATCATTGTTTTCAAAATGAAGACAATATTAAAGCTCTATTAAAATTTCTATTAAAAAAAATGCATGGCTAAAATCCGTGGTATTTTTAACACGAAATGTCTGCTACAACCGAACGCATCATAGGAAAATAATTTTTAGAAGACCATGTGAACACCACCAAACACCAACATTCCCACAAAATCATGAAACTGAGTTAATTGTTTTTGCCGTAGGTGTGTTCATGGACTTCAGAAAAAATAAAATTAAATTTCCTTTACAAAGCTTAATGCGGCTGAATAGATTTATGTCAAGGTAAAGCCTTACTAATTGTAAATTTAATTTTCGAATACATCCCTTTATTTCATAGACAGAATGAAGTTGTAAAAATGTTTGAGGTCAGGGTACTGAAAAATAAAGGGTAGACTGTGAATTCTGAATTGAATAAGTGGCGCCCTTTCGTCCAAAGGATTCTGCAAAGTTCCCAACCTTCTAGGTTGTGCATCGGGTTAGCTTCCCTACAACAGGAAAATAAACTGTCACGAACCAACGACAAGCCTTGCAAATGAATATCGGGACTATCAACGGGCCGCTGCAGCCAAACAAATAGTGGAGACCCTGGATACAAAGCCTATCATCCAGAAAAAGATTAGGAATGGGAAAAGTTCAATCAAAATTTAAAACTGTATAGTCTACCATGGAGAGTGGTATTTTTTTATGCAAATGCGAGAGGAATCACATCTACTTAATCTTTCATCACTGAAAAAATGCCATTAGAAGAGCCGCCACCAAATTGCTAGTTTTCACCATGCGAATAACAGAAAACAAGGCCAAGTTTCGGAATCCTTGACAAGCTCCATCATCTGGTACAAAATGACGATGACAAGGTATCACTCTTCCCTCAAAGTTGGGAAGTACATCTCTAAAACCCATTGAATGAAGTAAAGCTTTATGATATAATTTATTTTTCTACTATCATTCGCTAAGCAGTTGTACTAAACTCATACAAATTTTAAGAAATCTCTTCAACAAATTCATTTGCTGGTGATGTAGAAATATATAGGTATTTGCAACGGAGGCCGCGGAGACGGGTCTGACTGTTATAAAATAAATGTCGAAAAAACTCCTTACTTTAGCGACTGGAATACGTTTTATAGCTTCAAAGTTAGATAGGAAGGCAACTTAAGCAAGCCGAATGGAAGGCCCTCAAAAATTCACGTTCGTCACTTAAAATTTATTTTTTTAAATTTTAGTATTACCACTACTGTTTTTAACGTATAACTAAGCAACTTGCAGCTAAGCAATAGACAAAGGGCCTTACTAATAAATATAACAAATATTCTTTTATTTTTCAACCTCTCCGTGAGTTCGCTCTTCTCCTGGTGACAGGAAAGCACGGCGAACTTTGACAATACAACACAATTTATAAAAAAATACGCCGACAGAGAATTCGGGTTCATTTATTCTTCATTTAATGTTAAAAATAATACAAAAGCATAAATTAAATAAATAATTGTTTACCATTTTCAAAGTTAAAGCGTCTCTGGAATAAATTCTGTACAGTTACATTTACCCTCTATACGCTGGGAAACGTACGATTTGTTACCTTCTCGAGTACAAACATTTATATACAACATTGTTGTTAATTCGTTTTAAGATTATTTTATTTTTTATACATAGATTCGTATCATTAAATTCCTTTTGTAAAAATTGGTTAAGGAATATAGCTTTCTTCAAAAAGCGGTTACACAATATGCAGCAGCCAGCATTTCATGCAAGAAACACAACCATTTATCATTGGCAAAATAAATTTCTGAAATATCCTGAAATTGCTTTTGCCAAAATTGCAACGTTTATTCTTTTTGCAATACAACATACAAATTATACGTCAACTGCCTATCATAAACAATAAGAAAAATGTTCAATTCCTACATTTTACTAATTATAGTATAATTATTCATAAAAACTTCTTTTCATCAACACGAACAATGTGTCCTAACTTACAACTTATATATATATGTATGGAAAATAAAACGAATGCATGCATGCAAAACTTTGGAACTCTGAAACAAAAACAGAAACAATAAACTATTACTGAACGTAAAACCTTGCAAAGGCCTATTTGTTTTTGGGTGCAATCTTTTGCAACTTTTTTGTTATCTTTGTATTGTATAGTTTTTTTATTCATCCATCTTAGATACTATATTTAAACAACAAATTAATTCAATAATAAGGAAACTACAGAATAAACTAAGCAAATAAACGCAATAAAATTAATAACAGAAAATTGCTTCTCTTTTTTTCTTTCGTAGATAATTTAGCTTCGATTGATTTTATGGAGAGAAAAAAAATTGTACTTTTGGTGCAACTATCGATTTTAAAATAAAACACAAGAAAAATGTAGGGAATAATATACCAACTATATGTACAAATGTTACTTAAATACGTTCTAGGGGGATCTCATTTCAAAGGAATTATTCAAATAATTAATTCAATTCTTAGTTTTTACGTCAAAATTACAATATTTTGATTTAGTAGGAAAAAAACAAATTGAATAAAACAGTTTGTTAATTTTTTTCTTCTCTTTTCAATACATTCACTCCGCATTGTTTAAAGTCCTAATTAGAGCCCTACGAATTTGTTACACTGTGGAAATCCTAGTTTTGTAAATGCCTATGCAACCTATTTAAAGCGAAAATATAACTCTAAATATACAACTTTAACAGCTCATGTGTATGTATTTCGATTTTTTGTTTTTGCTCTACCTTTACGGCTAAAAGTACATCCTGTAAAATAAAAATCCCCTTGGTGGGGATATTTTTTGTATGATTTTTTTTTTATATTGGCAGCATTGTCACTTGTAAAAATCAACAATTATTTTTGTTTTATTATTGCGAAACAAAAAAATATTGTGCACATATTTATATATATAATTTTCTTTTACTTCAAAAAGAAAATAAAAATTTTAAGGAAATTACATATATTTATAGGTAATATAGAGAGAGAATAAAAATAGGCAAGGAAACAAGTAAAAAGATAAATAAAGAAAAACAAATTTGAACTTACCAAGCCGACGAGTAGAAAGAACACCAAAAACGTTCTTCCTAAAACAGTCTCACAGTAAACGTCACCATATCCTACCGTCGACATGGTCACAATTAGGAAATAGACACAGGTCCAATAGGATAATTGATGAGAATTTTTAAAATCTAGCGGATCGCCAGAGTTTTCCAGCTAGTTTTAAAATTGTGAGACGATTAGAGCAAATTATAGCAAAATATGTTTTATTTATTTTTCATAAAACTCATAAGGTATTTTCAATTGATTTGGATTTTTTTTTTTTTTTTTTAAGAAGCAAAAATTAAATAAACAGAAAATTAAATACTAAAACTAAAACTTCAAGTACATACGTAATAGATTTATGGAAGCAAACTTTCTTACCAAGTGTATTATGCCCGCAGCTGTTAACCATACTGATATAAAAATTGATACTAATTGAGCCAATCGTATAGAGCTCGATGTTTTTAGTATATTTAAATATTGTAAAATATCTGGGACAGTCATAAGACGAAGCGCACGAAGAAATCGGAGACCTGTTGTGGTGTTGAATAAATACAAATAATTTCGTTATCTTTCCATTTTGAGCAAGTAAATTTCAGTAAATTTTGAAAATTGTGCATAAAATGTGTGTATGTAGCTTTAATAGTATAGCAATTATGTATGAATTTATATAACAACCACAACTTGGGGAAATCTAAGCGTTTATATATGAATACTACTTCGTCACATTCAATAAAATCGCAATAAAATATATTTTGTATGTACACTGTACAAAAAGTGGCTAAAGAATTTTAAAGTTATTTATGATGCGAATCTTTGTAAAGATAGTCTCAAGTTCGATCCCAAAAAACACAAATTATAACTAAAGTCTGTTCCACCGTGACAAAAATCCGAGAGTATATCTGTCTTAAAAAGGTTTTATTTCAGTTTTTGGAACTCAGCAAGGATTTGGATGTGAGAAGCTAGGCCAAAAAGTGAATTTCCATCAGAAAAAAATTAGATGAGATGATAAAATATTTACAAAAGCATGATTTCCATTAAAAATTGCTGGGAAAATTGAAGAAATTTCAGAAACAGACGGAGGGAAAAAATATCAACGTCCGATGGAAAAACCCTGACAATGATGCATCAAAACAGGCCATGCTAGTGGTATCCAACTACTGCGGATTATGGCTTCTATACATAATTGTATTAACAGACTGGGCCTTAACAATAAACATTTTTTCGACTTTAAATTTAAGTACTTCACAGTGGCTTTATTTTCCATATCATTTTCGCAATTGTGAGCTTCCGTTAATTTAAAATGGAGACTAAAATATGCTATTACTACAGTTCACTGTGTTTCTAAACAGATTAAGCAGGATACCTAATACTCCCATACTCAATCGTTGCCAATGTTTAGAAGATGTACCTAAATGTGTAATGTGCAAAGGGCGGCTTGGACATTATATGGAAACACGAGGTCGTTTTCTAATGATCCCACCCATCAAATCGGGATTAAACATGTGACTATTTTATTTTTCCAATGCGCATAACAATAGTATAAGAAAAATTATAATAATTATTTCTTCTTACAACAGAAAAGGGATCTTTGATGGCCACAGGAAACCTCACAGAGAGACTCAACTAGAAGAAGAATAGGAGGTAAGAACCAGAGACAATACTGAGACCACCAACTTCGGGAAATCGGCCTATATTTTCCCATAATTTTCTTTCGGGATATTGCCTACAAGCTATATTTTAAAGGGGTGGCAATGCTAGGTGCGCTTGTATTGTTACATAGAAATTCGTATTGACAAATGTCACGTAACTTCAAAAATGCTGTGGGCAAAGCTGCTGTAAGCGTTCATAGAACTTTATCCGTTAAATTTTAAATTATTCGTTACGTTTATTTTTATTAGAAATAAGTGTACATTTGCTTCAAATATTAATGGAAAATGAACAACGTAGATTGGTTGCAGGAAAATAAAAACATTTTGAGCAAATTTTCTTCAGTTATCTAAGAAAAATTTACAAATAAAATCGAAGTTAAAGATATTCAAAAGCAGAAAATACGCAACCATGTTTGTCCTAATAAGTTTCTAGTATATAGAACATCTCTATTAGATAGTTGCATTGAACAACAAAATCGAATTATTCGCCTTTTAACAAATTTATAATAACTAACCAATGGCATGAAAAAAATGTGGTATTCCCGAACTCTAGCACATTTCCCCACGGTTGCCGAGGTTGGCAGTATTGATTTTTGTATTTTCTGTATGTTTTTGCATGTCACACGGATTCTTAAATGGCGAATTTGAAAATAAATTGAGGGGGCCAGCGGCAAGAGGATTGTGAGTTGGGGGTCTCAGTATGATTTGTCTCTGGTAAGAACCCTCGAATAAAGAAAGTAAAAATATTCAGCGCTCTACAATTTAGAAAATATGTGGCACTCCCGGGGCTAATCAAAATACTCGTCGCAAGACTACACTGAACAATTTATGGCCTATTTCATCAACTTAAAATTTTGTATGGGAAATTGTTTTTTAGTAAAAGTGTTAAATTCGATTTCTCAACTAAGCGTTCTCTTTTCGATAGCAAGGGCTTAAAACTCCAGTCTGTATTAAGAATCTGCTGAGCTACATTATCCAGTTCCTGTTTTCTTTCTTTACCTCCAACACATTCCACTGCCTACACAGACACAGTCGCAGGTGCGAGACGTCAAAATACCACTTAATGCCACATTTCAACATTTTAAACTACAATCATGTTAATTCTACTAGTTCATCTATGCGCACACAATTATCAATGTTTATGATGCGATCATTCAGTTTAGACATTTCCAATCTATGCTATGGTTATTTTTATTCTTAATAATCGTGTTTTTCTCACCTCCGAGATCAAAACAATCAGATTTATGCGCCTCTTTTTTAACCCGCCGATCGCTATAACTATAGAGTACGAAAAATGTTCGAATAAATGTATTTAAAAATAAATTCGTTTGATTTTATTAATAGTTCTGCTCAAACTCTAGAGTCTAGATGCACGTGTTTTAATTTGAATTTTTAGATTTGTGAACATGTGCACATGATATACAGAAATAGCATTTGGATGCGACATGTTTAGGGGATGAATTCCATTTCTTTTTGAGTATCAACATGAAGTCTATATAGATATACCAATTGTAAAAAGACTGTGATGGAAGTGCCGCCTTCCCATGAGACGTTGTTGCGTGTGACTCTGTAATTGCTTTTCAGGCGCAATTAACGACACTTAAGAACCGAAAGTTTTCATATGCTAACCATTTCTTTAGACTGAATTGGTTTAAATGCTATAGAATGTTTTTTTGTAAGTTGTGTATAGGGAGTTAGAATGCCGCAGTTTTTCCTTAGAAGAGATTTTTATAACAATCGAATAGATTTAAGGACAGACTTTTCGTTTTCCCTTGTGATCGCTTTCCGAAAATTACCTCGCTAGTGTAGAGAACTAGAGTTGAACGTTCAAGGCGACGAAAGAACTATTAGCAATCGTAATTACGCAATAAAAACAAATTAAGAGCTGACACAATAAGTCCGCATGGGACGTAGACCGTGGCCGTCAAAAATTTTAAGAACCAACAGGATACAAATTTTGTACGCTGGATGAAAAACGACGCTGCCACAACCACATCATCTTCGATAACCAAGCAGCTCTTAAGGGCCTTATAAAACTGATCAAAAAATGTGTACAGAGTACAACCTACCCAGAATTGTCACGCCTACGTTTATAACAGGTAGCTAGTACCTACCACTCACTCGCTTATTATTCCTTCTTACTCAGGCAAAAAGCCTGTCAATATCCCTTGCAAGAATCTAATACTTTTTGCACTGCGCTTTAAAAATTAGAGTAAAAGTTAATTTATTAACCGAAGGGAACTTCGCCCAGCACTCTCAGAAGTAAAACAGTTTTTGGAAGAAACTTTTTCGAAGACTTGCAGTTATAAAAGTAGTTTCAAGCGACTTTATTTTTTAGATTTTGTCACAGGAAAACGTGAACGGGAAATTTCACAATTTCTCAGGGGAATTTTTATATCAAATGGCTATTAGCACGAATTCAATATGATATTCGGTTCAATTTGTGTCGATGGATCACGGAGAAGGACGGGGAGGATCAAGGAGGCAACATAAAATCAGTTGAACAGGTTTCAACTGCAGCCGCTAAGACAGATGCGTGGAAAAAATGTTATCGGCATGTGGTATTTTTTTTGTGAAAGTGGGCAAACAAAATTAAGGCCGTGGTGGAACGTTTTCCCAATTCATCTTATGATATGCCAAATAGAAAAAAATCACCCAAATACCAGCAACTTATGCCAGATGTAAATAAGTGGAATAAATGATTAAACACTCTATTTTTGCTTTACGTCTTTCCAGAAAACACTTTCTTTAGAAAAATACGAAATACTTCAAAAGAAACCTCAACATTGAGCAACACTTCAGAAATTCTTTATCGATGTGGTTAGCAGTTGTTTATAGCAAGCAGACGAGTGGGTAGACAAGAAGCCCTCTTACGTAGGCAAATATAATACACGTCAGGTTGACAAGAAAAATGCTGTCATTTTCACATAATTACTTTATTTCCCAATAATTTTCTAATCAAATCAAGTTGTTTATGAGACTACTTTCAGATTTTGGCTGCAACTTTCCGAATTAAAAAAAAAAACATACACCCCGATCTACGACATAAATAAATGAATGTTACTATGTCGGATGAATGACCGAACGCGAAAAACAAAAACACATCTCATTCGAACTGTGCGTAGATTCGAATATACGTTTTATTGCGATTTTATTGTTTATGACTACACAATGACGAAGACGCCGACGAGGAGGACGATACGATTGCAAATACAATGCTACTTCACATTTTTTTTTGTTCATTCTAGCATAGCATACATTTTTTTAAGTAAAACCATTTTATTGGGAATTTTAATGGGTTTTCAAATGCTTGTTAAAAGTCTTATGGGGGGAGAAAATGTGTATATTTGAAGAAACAACCACTTACCGATCCATGTCCGATCTAAATATATTGATACAAAGGACGGGGGTATTGTAAAATAATCTACAAAACTGTACATTTCTAACATAAACCAAAGTTTATCGGACGCCGCTATGAACTGAAATATATAATTAAGTTAGTAAGAGATTTTCTTCGAAATTTCAATTTTCCGAAGATACTAGACACAACCGCGCAAATATTATTTTAAGGGCACAATTAATGTGAATGATTAAAAACGTTCAAGTTCCCCCTTTGGGAAGGTCAGAAATAATAAAATAAGCGAGTGCCCAGTGCCCATCAATAAACTGTAGTCAGCGTGGTAAATATTTGCGCAGTAATGTCCTTCGGCCATAAACTCGAATACACTTACTCGTATAAAAAAGTAAACCATAAAAAAAATATTGAATGCGAGATCGATTTGTTGCGTAATGTTATTACTCCACTTTTGACATCTCTCAACTTCTTCGCTAGATGCGTCAATAAAATATATAATAAGTGATGCAATGCTGAGGATAAAAACGAGAACCACCTGAAAGGAGAGAGACAGCAAAAACTATTAATGGAATGGAATATTTTTTAAACAAAGAAAACAATCAAATGTCCCCAGTCCCCACTCAATAAATTGTCAACCAATATTTATAGAGCAATATATAAGATGCAGCAAAACACTCATGTCTCGATGAGTTTTGTCTGTTTTAGTCTCGTATATGCAATAAGCATACTTGGCACAGTGTGGGTGGTTAATGCTTTCCAAGAGACAATCAAGAAATCAATATAAACACGATTATTACCCTCATATCCTAATAAACCATTCATTTGGTATGCCCGCATCCACTTCCACTCCCACACCACCCGAAAGCCAAGTCTGTGTCCATGTCCATGTGGTTCCACCGGGGGAACGGAGGCGAAGCGGAAAAAAATAAATCATTCTCAAGTTTGCAATTAAAATCGAATTATTCCACTCACGGATAAAGCCCAAAGATTGCATCTTGCACATGGAGGACGAAAAAAAATGAAAAATGCACTATATGCCAAATTTATTGGCTTAATCGAACTTCGCACAAGTGTGTTGTACAGATACACACACGCACACGCTCTTACACGTGGCAAAATTATTGGCAAAAATTCAAGGAAATTATTTTACTACTTTTATTTGAATTGTGTGCCCAAAAAGGGACGAGAGCCCGTACCCTATGCCAACTGCGAGCGCACCTGTGTGTGAGAAATTGTCCAAATCTATTGTAATTGATATTGTTAAGCTGAAATTGGTGCAAACCCATTGGATGGTATCTCAATATCATCCCTTGGAAGTAGATTATGTCACAGTGGTGAAGGGCGTCTGTACCTATGTACCTATGTGTGTGTGTACTTGGCGCCATCTGAACTCCCAGCATTGAATTGGACACAGCATGGGGTGACATTTTTATATCTACTCCATGGGGTACAGCAGGACAGACAAAAGAAGGTCAACACTTCCATTAGAATGCAATCTAATAAATTAAAATAGAATTGCATGGCGTTCTTGCGATTCTTCGTCTTCTTCTTCTTTGGTTACTTTTTTTTTGCATTTAACATTTCCAATTAAACTTTTGTGTACATTTGATAATTGGAAGTTGGGTCATTGTTTTGTGTGAAGAAGAGAAATTCAAGAGAAGGCCATTTTTAGAGGCCTTCATTGAGATGTCCTTCTTTGGACGGAAATCGATTAATCGGTTAACTCTTATTACGGTGGTATTAATTGGCAAAATATTGGCACAGGAAGTGGAAACTGAGATTGCATGGAAACAGTAACGTCGACAAACTACAATTGGGGTTACAAGTTTGTTTCCAACCAAAATAAGTTGGCAGAAGATCTATTGTAGATTCGCGCCACAGAAAGAATTGCAGACTTGGTACGCCCGGATGTATTTTAAAAAGAAGAAAATTATCAAACAATGCAGGTTTTCTGCACTGACAGCAACCACACTCTTGAGCATTGTTCGTTTATAGTTGAATTTCCATCTACTTGAAGTGTCAAAACTTTCTTTGCGGCATAGGTCTTTAGTTGCGCGGCTTGTAATGCAGCCTAGTTGCCCTACGACCAACGGTCTTCCTAAGATTGACAAGCGGCGTAAGAAGCATTTTCCAAATTTTACTTTAATTTATTTTAGTTTTAGTTTTACAAGAACGCACGTCTATCAAAGTCAATACCGACAGACTTATCGAAGCCGCAGGTGTCACTGCGAACGCACGCCAATCACTCCGATCAAATTTCAAATGGTAAAAATAGTTTTGGACCATAGAAGAGGATAGCTTTTACTGAAGAAGTTCTTTAGAAGAAGATCGCATTGATAGTCAAGAAATTAGAGGTCAAATTTAAACCAAGAATAAACAGGGTATTATTAGCCAACCCTGCATGAACTTATGATACAGCAATTTACAATCAAGAATCGTTCCCTGTTTAGTCAACCCCACCTGAACTTATGCTACAACTATTAACATAATCAAGGTTGTTTGTTACATCTTTGTAACTACATTTTGAAAGGTAATACTTTTGACTTTGAGGAATAAACCTCGTAACCTCCTCCTAAGTTATTAAGTTATAAACTAATTGCATTCGATAAGTTGAACTAAATTTTAACAACGATTTTTGTCAAAGAGCCCCTTACAGAAATTTCAAATTTTAAAGCTTTTTCAGCTAAAAAAGACCGTCAATATTGGGTCTAGTATTAGTACTGCTCCGAGCAGTAAGCTCACAAACCCCATAAATATTTTGTAAAATATTTCTTAAGATACCGAGTTGGCCTTAGACAATGACGTAAATTGCCACGTCTACTTTTTTTTATCGTTTTTGACCAAAAATATATTTTTTTTTTACTGGACTTAATAATCACTCAATCTTAATTTATAAAAAACAATGGCACTCCGGGAGTGCCGACAGAAGTGAAAACTTGATCAATTACGTGCGTATTTTTTAAATGAAGTGTTTTCTCATTTATTATTATAAACTACTATGTACTACAAAAATTATACTACAATTTTCATTTGCCTTTAATGCGCTATTGTACATGAAAAATAATGCATACTAGTTGGTACCTACCTACCTAAATCATAGTTTGTACACAACTGCTTAGTTGAAGTTTAATGTAGTAAAATTCAACTTTATCAATTGTTAATATTTAAAAAATAAGTAAAAAAGCAAAAATAAGCACCCCGAAAATAACTTTTTTTTGAAACTTAATTTGTTAAGATTGGTTGAATGTGTGAATCGCAAGAGGTAAATATATGCTACTACAGAAATATAATAGAGTGGACTGATGGATTATTTGACATACAAAAATTAACAATCTATTGCTTAAAACGTAAATATACAAATCCATGAAGTTCAATTAATTGGTATTCTTTGACCTCGGTCAAAAAGAATGTATTTCCACCTTCAAACTCTGTCCATTTTCCGAACACTCTATCTGTCATTCCTTAAAAATAATTCCAGCTTCCACTCCCGGTAAGTGGAATGAAATTGGAAACAAATTTGAAAGCTTTTTGTTGTATAAATACAAACTGTTTTGTTTATTTTTATATTTAAGTTTAATTCTTGATTTATTGTTACCAAAAAAAAATATTTTAGCCATTATATTATTGAAAAAGGCATCTTTTTTCTCAAGTTAGGCATTTTTTCGTCAAAAGTGGCTGGCAAAGCCAACACTGGTGTCGCAACATTACTACCACAACATTTTTGTGCTGCGAGTTCAACTCATTCCATGCACTTAGCGACATCTACTGGGCACTTACCTTCTCAAATTCGCGCGAATTTTTCACTTTTATTTTTTCAAAGTCAATTTATTTTCTCAAAAGTCTTATTGTTTTAACTTTAGAGAATAAAAAAAACAATTCCACAAAGATATTCATCCATTCATGTTGTAAGTATTCATAAGTGAATATAACCTGCGTTTGTAGCTCCTACTCTCATTTCACAAAATGGTTCCGAAAACAATAACACAAAATGTCTTGTAATATGGTTACACTTATTACCCACATTAAACACCATAGACTACAACCCAAACGATATAATGAGAAGGTAAGTTTCCGGTGACACCATTAATGGCGTCTGTTGTTCTCTTTGAGGTATGATAGGGCTGTTATCTGCTAGGTGTCGCTGGTTCTTAGTTGGTACATCAATCAACTCTATCATTGTATATAAACATTTTTCTATATACAATGAATGAATGCCCAACGCGCCTAAAGAAGTTATAGCTTAAAAAAAAATGTATTTAAGGATGCAACACTTCCCTAAATATTTTGAAATACCAATGAACGTTTTACTTACATTTCTGAAAGTTCAGCTGCAGTCCAAAACTTTGCACAATCACAATAAACTTAAATCAACTAATCGAGAAATATGAGCAATGTTTGTTCTTGGTCGTGCTTGTGCTTTGTTTTGGTGTCGTGTCCTCTGTTGGAGCTGCACCCAAGAGAAGTATGCGACAAGCTCATAAAATAATCAAAAGGGATAATACTTTTCTAAGGAAATGCGTATATGACTGATGATGATAAGACACGTGGAAGTGTTAATGCAAGTGCAAGTGTTTCCCCAAGTTTTAAGAAGAAGACAAAATTTGGCGTTGGTATAAAATCTCTTCCGTCAAGTTTTACAATAAAATCTGTCGCGTGGCACAAAATATTTTTCACACAAAAGTTTGTGAGTAAACTGTCATCGGCAATTAAATCAATCAATTTGTGAAAATTTTTAAACTCCAACCTGGGGATCAATTCTGGTTCCGTGAAAGAGTGAATCGAATAATTCTTTTTCACATTCTGTGTTGTACGGCATCAGGTTCTCCATTTTCAATCTTTCACTAAAAACATTCACTGAAAATCAGGACGTGAACAAAAATTATTCATATGAAAATTTTTGAAGCTTGGTTTCACATTTTCGTAGAACGAGAATCAAAATCCCGATGAAAGGGTGAAAACATTTTTATTTAACTTTTTCACGGAACCAGAATGGACCTCGGTCTCTTTTTCACTTATGAACAATTTCAAAAACGTATACAAGTAAAACAAGTAATAACAACCAGTGGAAATAAAAACCCGTTTATTATTTTGAATGAACAACAACTGTTTCTTAATTTTTGCTGGAGATCGAACCTCAAATCACATGCTTCGACTGCGGACTAATCACACAAAAATCGTTCTTTTTCTACAAAAATACATAAAGGGTTTTCCAATAAGAGGTGTTATTGTGAATGGCCCGCTATTTCGGTATCTGTCACTTTTGAAGCCCTTATTCTTTGACATTTGACAAGTAGAAACTACGCCATTACTAAAAATGGAACGATACACGCTTCAACAACGCATTGAAATTATGAAACCATTGATCTTTTACGGGAAAAGTTTCCGGACCGTGTTATCGAAGAGGTGATCTCAATTGGCCACCGAGGTCTTGTGATTTAACACCTTGCGACTTCTTCCTTTGGGGCCACGTGAAAGATAAGGTCTACGCCAACAGCCCAGCGTCGATTCAAGACCTCAAAGATAAAATTCGTGAGGCTATCGAGGACATGGGGCAGCCACTTTGCGATTTGGTTATGGAAAATTTAATGAAAAGGATATAGTCCTGTATGCGTGCTCGTGGTGGCCAGTTGGCTGATGTTGTTTTTCATTATTAACGGCATACCTTCCTCTTTATTATGAAATAAACATCCGACCATTTATCTCAAAAAATGACATTTTTCTTTGAATACTAAAATAACACCTCTTAGCGGAAAACCCTTTATTATATGACATATTTAAAAATTTAAATAATATTTTAAAAGACATTACAAAAGACTGTACAAAAATTGCATAATAAAAACTATATTTATACTCAAGTGCATCTGGTAACGCAGAAGCATCAGCTGATCAAATCGTTTGCCACCTAAGCGCGCCCCTTGACGTAGTAAATTCGGTAATCTCCTACACACTTTCACTAAAAACTAAAAATTCAGAAACATGCCATTTCCTCAAAACCGCCAAACCATGACGCAAACATTAATATTTCCCATTATAAACACAACCATGTGGAAGTATTTTCAAGATATTTTCAAGAATTACAAATGAAATTCATGACGCCTCGGTGCCAACAAAAACAACATAAACATCAGAATATCATCAATATTAGATTGAACCTGTCAAATAAATATAACCTCACACCAAAATACGAGTACTTAAATGAGGGGCGGGTTCGGTCTTCCAAAAATATTCGCACTCCCATTGCATCCGTAAATAAGTGAGAATTTAATTTTAAAACTCACACACGCACTTAGTATCAGTATCAGTGCACACAAATGACTTGTATACATATTTCAGTGAAGAGTTTTTGACCCCGGTACAAAGAGTTGCAGAAAAACAAAAAATCAAAAAAAAATAAAAATCGCAGTTTGTTTCACATTTCTTTTCCTTTGTCGAAAAATCAACTCGATTTGAATGAGTGATTCCAAGCATATGGATGATAATTTCAATGAAAATACAAAACAGAATAAAAATAATAAACTCATCACGGATGGCGAGATGCCAATTTTATCGCGTTGCTAATGGATTGCAACCGGCACACGGTGCTAGCTGTATTTATTGAATAACTTAATAAAATAAATTTGAATACTAAGATTCACCGCTTGGAGATTATTATTCCGATTATTCCATTAGAGAGAGGTATTGACAAATCTAGCTGTTGGTGGTATGAGTTCCTTTGCAAACGCAAAAGTGTTGCAGGTAAAAAACTGTCATCTCTGCCAAACCAATTATAATTAATTGCATTGGAGTTGCTGAAAGAATGAGTTGGCTAGCTGTGGGTGTACACACGAACTTTGGGCAAAGAAATGGCAATCATGTTGACCCTAATTGCAAACTTTGACGCAATTTCTGTACGCGAAGGAGAGTGCTTGTTCTTTCGATTCAAAGTGGAGAGAGAGAATGAAGAAAATGGCCGAGAAGAAATGAGGTTAGCTTTAGTGGCTGATGGTAGGTTTTGACACGCATAATAGAAAACCACTTTGCTGGTAAAATGATGCGATTGGATAAATTGGCGTGCGGTTACGTTTTATGGCGGGAATGTATTTTTGTTTAACCTCGAGTGGGAGTGCATAGAAATATTGCGGAAATTATGCTGCGTCCTTTGGTTATTGTGGGTGAAGGCAAATTGTCCCATTTACAATTTAATGGCGGCTAATGAATACAATTTCAGGAAATTGTTTGGCTTCTGTTACAACACGTGTAGTGTAATTTCGGGGGAGGACAACAGCTTGAAGTGGGAGCTCCTCTCAGTTGATGTGGGTGACACGAGAGACTGCATACATACAGATTCCTAGTGGTATTACATCCGAAATTCTTTGGAAATTCTGATTAAGAAGGACGTATGGCAAGAACCCTGTTACTTAATTGAATTTCTTAGGATTAAAATGACAATGTCTACCGCCGACTGGGTGCCTATGTCATCACTTAATTAGAGCCTTCATTGTCCAGATAGGGGGACCCATCTCACGCGAAAAGTTTGGACAACTTGAAGTCGGTCAAAGTCTCTAATAGGCCGCGAAACATTGCACTATAACCTCAAACGATTCAAAGCAAGCATCGGTCTTAGTAAAAATAACATACGAATGTCAGCAGGCTTCGCAACCGTTGCAGTCTCATGGAAGAAAACACTCATTAAATTCCTGAGGCGAGCCAGTACAGAAATTCATCGTTCACAGTGAACCCTTAAAACAACTGAACACGCCGCTGTTTATATTTATAAATAAAGGATGAATACATTGAGAGCTCTTACATGAAACATTCAATAAAACGTACTCCAGCTATAGTTGGATAAAAGTTTGAAAGTCATCATCCCTAGTTGATTATGATCATTTCAACATTCTTAGATGATGAATCGTCCTATTGCGTCACAGATGGGTCAACATTTTTGTACGGGACAGATCTATCGTCCCTCCTTCCATCTTCTCGATTTCGACTTATATTGGTATACAGATGCCGTCTCTGGATACTGTCTGAGCAACGTTTTTGTGAGAGAAAGCCTCGTTTGCTCGTCCTAGAAAGCCTCGTTTGCTCGTCCTAGACGAGGCTTTCACTCAAAACCAACAACTCAATCTGTGAGCATTCTAGAACAAATATATAAACGATTTAAAAAAACACAAATGTCCGAAGCGTCTTACGCTGCATTAGATGCTGAAACTGGTTCAACAAGTAGGGGAAACAATTTCCTAGATTCTTCTCCGAATAAGCACAGTTCCGCTTTTCAAAAAAAAAAAGGGAAACTTCTTCCGCCAAGTGAGTCTCAAAGCATCCGCCACACAATTGCCAGAGCTTTTGAAAACTGTGCATGCTCGCTCTAACTGATGTACTTGGAAGTAACGTTATAATACAGCGTTCCCCGCAGTACTACAAATTCCTTCTGGCAGTTTATTAACCCTAAAAATTCGATCCACTTTATTCCCGCGCCCCAAAAAACGAACAAACGCTTATAGCACACTCTGCTCAATTGTTGGCATTTCAAACAACAGAAAATGTCTTTATCCTAGTACCTAACATAAACAGGAAGTAGTAGAGGCAAACCAGAAAAATAAATATGGTAGCTTCCACATGACGTAACTGCCACTCTTAATTAGACTGGACGAGGCGACAAACAACTGAGCCCCACTGCTGCGCCCAAGGACCTCCGCACAGGAACGTATTCCAACTATGTACAGCAGGTATGGATGTAATTATTTACAGAAGGAGTGGTAATGTGTATTTATTTGTATGCCGCATACTGTGTGTATATTCAAATTGGATTCTTTTTTTCGTTTTTGAAATTCAACCGTTATTTTCATGTAAACGTACATATATTTCTAAATAAAGGATTGCCAGCATGAAAACATGGAAAGGAAAATACTCACTGGTATAAGCAAATAAAAAGGAACGCGAAACGAAAGGAAAGAAAACGGAAAACAAGACATGAACAAACAAAAGCGTAAAAAGAAATTCCATCATTAAATTGAAGCCATTCCTTCCTGAATATTGTCTCAGACTTAATGATGTACTCTGGCGATGTAGGTAGAGTTGTCGGTGTTGTTGTTGCTGCTGCTGCCGAGTGTAGTCCTTGGGAAAACAGAAATAACGATATACATACAGTGTGCGCACATTTTAAATTCTTAAGGTAGAGCTACGATGCGATGCGGTACGACAGAGACAGAGAGACAGAGAAGTTGGAAAACATTGGGAGAGTCCTAGGCCATTGTGATGTATTCTTGTTTGACTGTAATTCTTTTCCCTTATATAGCAGATAAATCCTTCAGTGCTTTGTTTTTGTTGTACTCTTGTAATTTGTACTTTATTGTGCTCTTGTGTTTATCTTCATCACAAAAAAAAAAAATTTTATATGAATAGTTCTTTAATGTGAGGATAATAATGGCATAGTTACTCGTAAGTTTGTATTTGTGTATCTTAAAGTCAGACTTTCATTCGAAAGTCTGTCTGATGTGAGTCAGAAAAGCCAATTTAGACAGATGAGCTATTTGCGAGGAGTTCGAAGGGAAATGCTGCAATAAAAAGTCAAGTGCTTTTCAGAGTTATGCATATTAAATAATTATTTGACGACAGTTTGAAATTGGAAGTCGTCATACTTAATACGAGTTTTTATTGAGAGTGATGCATATCTACATGTACACAAATAAGAATGAATCATACAACTATTGAGGCGTTACAGGTTGGCATTTCTTGCGACAAGTACTGATTCATTAAACAAAAAAAAAAAACACAAATTCTAGCAGGGCTGACCTCTGAGAATAATACAATTTGAAAAACATCGACAACCACTTTGTCAAGGGCGGTAGACTCATTGACTGTAGCCCATCATTGGCAGATTATTTTTATATATTATTTGACAGAGAGAAATTGGAAGCAACTAAAAAGTAAAACAACAACCGCTTTATAAATAATTGTAATATCATCAGCAAAATTCTAACTATAGCAGATCATTATTTTTTTATATTAATTGGAAGAGACAAACTTTAAGCAAAAAGTAACTGCTTTATAAAGAATATGCCATAGAATTGCTACATCAACTTTAATATTAAGACCAACATGTCCAGTCGTAACGGCAAGTTCCGATCAAACATTCATTTGAAGGATGAATTTTAAAAAAAAATCTCAATTGCTATTTTCTATTCTATTCTATTTTTCGTAATAGCTTTAAGCAGCTGCAAGTAGATGGAGGGCTCATTTTCTACGCTGTTTATTTATGTAGGATTGAATAAAAGTAGACGGCAACACTCAAAGGTACTCTCTTTATGCCCTCTCAACTGGTCCATGCAAGCAAAAAAAACCTGCAACGGGAACTAGACACCCTTAATCTGGACGATGAATAACGAAGACGAAATCGATCGAATCGATCCCGCCGCCTATTGCATTTGCTCAAAACTCATTTCATAATTTTGCGTTCACCATTTACCATTTCTTATTTGTTATCAAATTATACCTACATCTAAATAAATCTGAATTCTATATTTATATTTTAAATTGTTGTAAAAAGCTTACTGATCGAAATATTAAATATATTTCATTTTCCCCCCGATGAGAAATAGTTTTATTATTTTGATTCGGAAAACAATTAAAAAAACTGACATTTTACTACCTAACGTATGGAACTGCATTAAACGGCACATAATTCAGCAGTATCTCTAAATGCAACTGACATTAAACAATCTTTCACCCAATATAAATTTGACCATCAAATTGCTTGACAACTTCGCCAATGAAGTGTGCAATATTCGACTTTCTGTCAAACTAAACAAACAAGCACCAACAGCGCCATCTGCTATGGAAAAAAAAACTAAATTGACTGATTTCTTCAATATAACGGTTATATTATTTCATTTGAATTTCAGACTAAAAACCAATCACACATTAATCTTCTTGGCACCACCTCCGTTAGGCCACTTTATTTTGACAGCTGTGCAATTGAGAGAAATTGCATTTCCGCTTCCCCAATTTTATCGATTCTAATAACCTCGACAGGAACATTTGTTTCACGTCTAACCCGGTATATTAACATTTCTCTTCGATTTCCTTACCTCAAACCGATGACTAATGGACAAATCCCCGTGTTGCCAGATTCAAAGCACAAAACCACTTCAAGAGCGTCATTCATAAATACCTATACAAAAAACAAAGAAGATGCTTTCAAAAAGTAGCCACCAAAGTCACCGAAACCCCTGACGTGAACGAATCCAAAACGAAGCATTTAGTGCACACCCTGACCTATTCCACCACAAGGTAATAACAAACGGACAAAATAAAAAAAAATATATAAAAAACACACATCAGACAACAACAAAATAAAAATAAAGAATCTACGATGATGATTCAAACAATAAACTTTCTTGGCACAGAATTCATTAAGTTGGGTGGCCCATTTCTGACAGTTTTTCTAATGCATCCGAATCGCAACTTTCGAAACTTTTTCACTTGGCAAGCATAATTTTACCAAATTCATCCTTTTTTCCGCTTCGGTTCTGCTTTCTAAACAATAATATAATTTTCTGAATTTCAAATTTCCTCGTTTTTTTTTTATACCAAAAGTTCATGTTCTTCTGTTGAAGAGGCAGAGAGCGTATACCAAAGAAAAAATAAAATATTCTTCTTGAGATAAAACGTAACTTATATGGTTGCGGTGTTGTGTTTTTGAAATGATGCCAAAAATGAAACACAAGTTTGTCTGCTTAATAAATAAAAGTGATTCTCTCTGCTCTCTGTGGCAATGTAGAAGAATATTAGGTATGCGTCAAAACAAATGACAAGATGAAAATTGTGTTTACCATTTATTTATTTTTTATATAAAATGCTGATGACGTCAAGGGCAAAGAAAACGTGGACAAGGGAATTATATTTGGCTGGGTAAGAGTGACGCTTCTGTTGCAAAAACGAATTTAAACTATTTTTGTGTGGTATTTTGTAGATACAAATATTTGCTTTTGGTGTTCAACTTGCCTGGGTTTGCATTGAAGAGGTTGTACAAATAAGCAAATTAGCAAACGAGACATATTTACGTTTTGTACGACTTGAATCCTTCAAAGTATGGGAGGCTGAAGATGAACAATTGTAATTAAATTGATTTGCTCTTACAGACGTATGAGTTATGTCGACTTGTTTTCCATTTATACAAGGTGGGCCAAAAGAGATCACCCTATTGGAAGATGCTCTTATTTTTTGCAAATGGCCGCCAATGTCAAATCTGTTTTAGACTAGACATATGTAGAATACAAGTGAACAATACGCTCCCCAATAACGCGGAATAATCATGTCTATTTTTTGCGTAACAATTCGACTGTAGTGTAGGCGCAGCGTTAATTCCGTCGCCGATTCCAAGGCCGTCCGACACCGACTGCGCAAACACTGCGCCGTTTGGCCACCAACCTTAAAGAGTATGGGACTAAACGAGACGTTGCCAAGAGTGGCCGGCCCCGGAGCGCCCGTTGTGCCGAGAATATCGCCGATGTTGACGAGGCCTTTTTTTTCGAGAACGACAACAGTGGACGGTGCGCGCTATAGGGCCATGTTAACCGAGTTTTTTCTGCCGCAATTGGACGAATTAGAACTGGAGGACATGTGGTTCCAACCGGACGGAGCTACGGCGCACACTGCGCGTGCCACAACCCATATTCTGAAGGCGGCGTTCCCGGGTCGTCTCATCGCTCGTTTTGGCGATTTGCACTGGTCCGCAAGATCGCCCGATTTAACCGTTCCAGACTTTTTTTTGTGGGGTTTTTTGAAGTCCCGTGTTTACGTGAACAAGCCCGAGACCCTAGAAGCCCTCAAGGACAACATACGACAGGAGTGCGAGAATCTGTCGCCTGAAGCTCTCACCGAAGTGATGAAAAATGCCATAAAACGAGCCCGTATGGCAATCAATTGTGACGGCGCTCATTTGGCCAATATCATCTTCTCGACTTGACCAATAAAATTCTAAAGGTTCAAATAAACAGAATCGAAGTTTTTCATTTAGAAATAAAATGAGAGCCAAACAACATCGGATGACTTCTTTTGGCCCACCTTGTATGTAACAAATCGGAATGTTTCGGAATGAGTAGACAACTAGTTGACGAGTTGAGGCTTTGAACGGAAATTTTAATTTTAGAATTTCACCTTAAGTGCAATTTACACGTGTAGTTCTGCACTGTTATAGACACCATACCATTTTTTTAACAATCCAAGGACGGCATGGTTGCTTTTAGGATTGACACAAAAATGCTTAAATTATATGTGTCACATTTAGCGCAGACAATTATTTCAATTTTAAAACAGAAATTCAGTAATTTTTTTTTAAAATAGGCATTAGCCAATATAACTTTGACGAACGGGAAAATAATAATGGCCGGCGAAAGCAACCAAACAACTTCTTCAATTTTATTCCCACATGCCTTTACATAATGATGTGCTCAAAACTAACTTTGCATTCATCCGCTCATAATTGAAATGCGGAAGTAACTGAAGACCCACTTCAACTGATGGATTAGTCTGTGAAAACTGTACAGTAAGATTGGATACAAAAACAATTTACCGACATTGCACCGCTCACTTGTGAAAACTTGCCTTCAAGCACTATTAATCCCCATGGACACAAGATCCAATTGAGGTTACTAACTGGCTTCCGTCCTCCAATCCAAAAATGTGGACCAAAGCCTGCATCTTAAGCCAACTTTGCATACATAAATTAACTAATGGAATAATCTTCCTTTCAGAATCTGTTAAAAGCACTCTGTACAGCAGCTTCATGTGTCAGAAAGTCTCATTTATAATGCTGAACCGTACATGTATATAGCGCGACCATTTTCCGCCTAAACTGATGGCCTGCTTTACATTGCATATGTACATAGTGCCTCACAAGAAATGCAATATTAATCACTTTCACTTTTATTCTAATTTTTTTTTCCCCATCACAGCTCTCAAAACCGAAAAGTAATAACGAAGAGGGCTCTCGTCCAATCGACCCCTATAAACGCCAACGGCAATAACGGCGACAACGGCAACGACAACCTAAGAACTAGGTCAATCACAGTTCAAAGGAATTCAATAACGACTTGTATGCATTACGTAAATTGTTCTCCCTAATACTTTATGGGCCACTAAACTAAAAGCTACCACCACCGTTGGGGGATATACTATAATGTTGCATCCACAAACTGAAAGAAGCAAGTACTCCCTATATGAGGCAAAGGCAAAATGGGTTTGCCATCCCTCTCGGTGTTCGTATCTCTCGGGTAGAAGCAAATATGCATTTTTATTTTATTTTCAGTTTTTTTTTTCTTCTTTAAAGTAGAAAGTTAAATAAACGTGAAATTACAGAGGAAAAAAATTCAACTATGAGTGGGCATACTCTACTGTTTCATCTTGTTCGTGTCTTCACTTCCTTTATCCTCTTCACATATTATTCGACATCAACCGCAACAAGGAGCAGGATACGGTTGTTGCTGCAGAGGCCTTGGGTATATGAAATAAGGTAGGCGGTGAGGTCGAATGCATTTCCTCGTCAGTTGGTGATAATAAGTTTAATTTTGTTTTTATTTTGCAATATATTGTGCGAACCTTGGTTAACTGAATTTTATAACAAAATTTAAAGTTGCCTGCAAGAATTTGTCAGTTTTCAGCTAATTAATGCAAATATTGAACAATAATATGAGCCGTTTAAAAGATGGCGGTATTTATTTTTGTGACAACTTGTGATTTGCAGAATTTTTCGCTAGCAAGGTCAACGTCTTTGTTTATTTATTTTACGCCTTACTAATCTTCACATAAAATATTTTATAGTAATAGGTGACAATGAGTATTTTATTTGGATAATTTCGCCATTATGAGTGTTTTGGACTACTAAGCGAGTCTGACAAACATCCGAGAGTATAACTGTCATGAAAGAGCTTCTCAATTGGCCGTTTGGACCTCGGCATAAAATTGTAGATCCCTTCCATTCGTCCCAAAAATAAAAACTCACAAACGCTAGGCCTAGGGTCCCTACGGACCTGTTGCTTCAATTATTTATTTATTATTTATCGTCTTTCGCTCCCAAAAAATACGGGTTACTACACGGCAGTCGAGTCACATATTACGTTTCATCGATCCATCCTTAAATAAAAAATAATTTCTCTCAGTTTCTGCTGAATTCCAGATTAGCAGGGTACACGAACAAACACTTCGTGCATTTTAAGGGAACTATAGCGATCATTGTGCTAGTTCAGACAGCAACCATTGAGTTCAAAGTGAAGCTCAAACAAATCTTTCTTTCAAAATAATATTTACAAAAAGCCTAGTGTTTTTAAATGATAGAAATGTGTGAAGAACATCTGTAAGCTCTGTCAACAGAAACAGAACAGATGAAATCAAACTTCGACAAGACACTCTTTTAGTTTAGACAACATCCAGTCATATTTATGTTAAAGCAAGTTCACACAGTTCCAATACGTTCTCCTTACAGGAGCAGTAGGAACATATTTTTTTATTTTAAATCCCGTTATCAGCTTCTTATATTGAAGTACTCCACCACTACCAGCGCTTCGTTGAGGAACAGGAAAAAGAATGAAAAAAAAAAACTTCAAAACTAGACTACGGCGGAAATGATGACTGAAGGATTCTTCAACTTAAGTTGGATTGAAAGGATAAGGCTTTTCATTTTTTTTGTTTAAGGATGTGTGACTTTTTCTCTGCAAAAATAAACCGGCCTACTTCACAACGAAAGCAAATATTTTCCAAAAGTTCATTGCCAATTGACGTACTAAATCAGTCATCATCGCAAACTCATAAAAATAAAAACGTTGACCACTTTAATTTCCAATACGACTGCGCTTAATTTAATCTAACTTATTTCAAATGAAATACTTAAACTACAATGAAAGGGCCATAAAAGCTTCAACTGTTCGCCGGAAACGTAAACAAATTCGTAAACAATTTCTACGGAAATAATTGCGTACCTACCACCTACTCAGAATTTATTTTCTAAATTTTTGTTCAATACGAAAACTTGTCTAATAATAGAATCTACGGTATCTAGCTTTTGTTTATAAGTTCTTCGTTGAATGGGAGTGCTCCGGCTACTCGCACCTCGATTTGATTGATTTCATGCGGCGAATTGGAAAGTTGCCTATTGTTCGCGTGTAGAGTTGTTTTGTTTCTTGGTGAGATCAAAATTCTATAAGTGGTCTTCTTAAAATCAGTGGCTGGTATGGATTTGGCCAGAATTTAAGTCACTTGGCATTCTGTTTTGAAGATGTTGTTCATATTGACTTTGGGAGGCAAATTTGTCCTCAACGATGTGTATACAAACAGATGACAGACGCAATAAAATCTTGGTAACAACAAGATTTGCCCGACAACCCTTGACCTTTTAATGAATATGATTATTTTAGGAGTGTCCCAAGAAAGACTGTTTTTAGAATTAATAGCACAAGTTACAGAAATAGAGACACTGGTTTTTCTCTCTCTACTGTCTTTAATTTGTGTGGCTGCATTACGGTTAGGTATGGTTCGGTCGAGGAGAGCGCAAACTGGTGCGTTTCAGCTTTGTTCCTAGAGGAGGTACAGGTAAAGTAGGTAGAGTAGTTCCATGCTTGGTAAGTTCATGTAGGCCGCATGGCCAAAGGCAAACACCAACATTTCAAGAGGTTCGACGAAAAGTATGCAAATAATGTGTTCAAGAAGAGCCTACTTTGGCCGTAAGGAAGAACGTGGAATATCAATAGGTGTGTTTCTTGAACTACTATCTCGGCAAAGCAAGCTGAACTAAACGAATGGTCAACTATCCCGAGTCACATTTCAAACCAGACACAATTAGCCTAAAAGTCTGCTGGCATTTTGTGATAAAATGTCAAAAACTCAAAACTTATATAACACGACGTATTTCTTAGGAATGTCCATTGCCAAATAATGTTTTATTGACTCATAATTTGATATTGGTCCATTTAGTCATTTATAGCCATTTAAAAATTCTACAAACGTGCGACAATTTTAAACTCTAATGTAATAAAGGAATATAAATGCAAGACAACCTACAAGCCAATTTTCCTATCCTAACCTTGAAAAATTGCAAACAAAATACATATTTGCTCAAGAAGCATTTTACGAAATTCAGAATGTCCTTCAAAAAACAACCAAACTGCCAGCAATGCCTTCCGTGATTCGTAAAAAGGAACGCCCCAAGGTCGCCAAATTAATTAAGAATAACCCACCCTTAAAAACAAACAGAGAACAAACCCTTATCTGCCCAATCGAATAACGTTTTCCCTGTTTATTACAACTTTCCTGTCGCGTGGTGGCTATTTTTCACCGATTACAGATCTTACACATTTTTCGCCGTCCACGACTATATATGAAAACCACTTAAGAAACTGGCGCTGATTTCGAATTTCGAAGCAAACAAATTAATTTAACGCGTAGTTAAGAAGCTATTTCCTTTACTCGTAATCGTAACATTTTCAAACGCGTTTCCTCCCAAGTTCAACAACACTGATTGCACTCAGCATTATTGTGACATTTGTGTCACACATTAAATACTTTTGACGTTACTTAAATTTTCGTCTAATAAACAGTTGGACATTTACCTATGGAAAACAAATGGCAAAGACATATCGCCGCAGGACCTCCGCATCGCGGTTCTTTCGGAGGACCTCCCCTCGCCTCTATTAGTTAATTAAGAAAGGTTTCCCCGAGGCACCGGAATCATTTCTATCATCAAATGCATTAAAAAAATATGTAACTAATTTCAGAGTGAATCCCCCTACCCTTTGCGGAGGGAATTGTAAAGAGAAAAAAAATTAGTAACGTCAAAAAATTGTAATCGAAACTATTGTGTGCAGCGCATTGGCATTTAAACTGAGCACAACTGAACGGCACCAGTGAACTCTAGCTGCTCACAGCTTTTTCATGGTTACAACGATGATGATGGCGGCAGTAAATTTCACTAGATGACACTCTATAAATTTGCATTAAGTGACGAATGACGAACGACGACTGCAGAATGATAATTTGCAGCTCAGTCTGATATCGTTGCAGGGACTGCTCTACTCGTATACTGATGAAGACGAAGGCGACATAATTCACTTTGAATAATGGCGTCATGTAATAAAACACAAGAAAATGCAAATTCTGTGAAAGAATGAAACCGAAACCCGGTAGGTATCTGATTTTCTTCTTAAAATTAAATATCCTATGTAGGGAAAATAGAAAACACCATAGGAAACGTCTGGTTGTAGCAGCGGAATGGAATGTTGCAATGCTTCACTTGGAATTCTCTTCAAGGACGTTTTGCAGTTTGTTTTCGTTTTTTTTCTTCTTTTTTTCCCATCCTATCATCACGAAGTTTTCTCGCTAAAAGCCAATGATTAATTGCTGTAAATTCCAGCGACGGTGCCGGGGCCTTCCCACGCCAAGTACAACTTTTCCGCTAATTAAAGGGTGATCAATAATCGAACTGCGGTTTGTATATCATCATTAACGTCAGTGTGTATGGATGATTTGCTTTGAAATTTCACACAAAGTTAAATAAGTTTTGCAGCTGTTGTGCAACTTTTAGATGAAATGATTTTATTTCTGAGAGATGAATATTTTTGCAGCTTTTTTGACGCCACTTAGAGCAAGTTGGAAGCGCAATTTGACAGAGGAATTAAAATGTGCCCAGATTTGTTTCTTAAGTCGTGTCATGGCCAAATTGAACGTAATTAAAGTAATGACAGGAAATTTAATGCGAAATTAGTCGAATATGCACAGGATGCGAACTATTTTGAAAGATGTTCAATTGAATAACCTCAAAAGCAAATTTTCCGTTAATATAATATTATAATGCCTGGAAATCAGCTCGAAAGTTGGTTGGGCGACATTTAAGCGGACTCGGGACGAAACATGTTTATACAGAATCGGACAGTAATAATACGGTTACTAAGGGGGGAATTCTCCACGAAACATTTGCATTACTAGATGCAAGTCTAAGGAACATTGGTGGAAGGGATCTGCCATAAATATTAACTTTTAAGAAATTCACTCCAGCAAACAATAAATTGACGTGTAAACAAAGATACAGACTTTTTTGAGAAATTATCATCTTCTGTGTCATTAGTTTAGTAATTGGCCGCTGAAACAATTTTAAAATTTCATTACCGTCAAATTTTGTGGTGCGGTTCACTTCTGCTTCGGTGGTTTTGTTAGTAAGCGAAATTGTACCATTTGGAGGGTGAATTTCTTCAAAACGAATACTGGTTATGTTTCTGATAAAAAAAGAAAAAAAAAAGCGAAAATCACTTTCGCATTTCAGGAAACGAAAAAATATTTTACAAACGCAAAACATTGCTTCATGTAGTTCATATGGTCTTTGCTTCTATTTACGAAAAGCAAAAAAAAAATCATAACGTCAATGAAATAGGAAACGAAAACTGTTTTCGTTTTCAAAGGTATGTTAAGCAAAACTTTTGGTGCAACCGAAAACGATTGACTGCTTATCTTATACAATTCCACATGGATATTATGTAGCTGTCCCAATAATTGTCTCATTTTCACTACAACAATCACGAGTGAAGGATGCTTAGGTGAGCCATGCTATGTATAACTTTAGATGTTTCGATAGTGACATTAATTCAGGTCTTTCTTATACGGATATTGAACGGGTAATTCTATCCTCAGAGGCATTTGCTCACTTCAATCGACGTTTCCAATCTGTGTTGGGGTAAACGGTTGGAATTCGCTTCTCTCTCTTTTTTATAACTTTTATCGACGATCTGTTCGAGCGCAGCCTTGGCGGGAAACATTTCCAAACTGGGAGATCCATAAGTAATTTGCTCTTCGCGAATGACTTCGTCGGCTTTGGATCCACTCAGACGTTTAGTCTTTGCCTCGCTAGTGCTTTGCCTTTACTCGTCTGTGCACAACTTACCATTACCCCATGTCAATGTCAATTGGAATGTTTAATTGCGTTCGATCTGCAAATTAGAGCTAGTAGGAAAAGTTAAAGGGTTTCAGATTCTTTTTCACGAGCAATGGAAGCAGGAGTCCATCAGGGTACATTTTGAGAAAACTACATTAGAGCCTTCTTTTTAAAATGAAGGCCAAACTTGGTGGTGGTGTTTTAATTCTTACCAAATGGTTAAGGAATATGGACCAATAGAATAACATTGCAAAAACTAGCTACCGATATGATGCTCTTAGCCTTCAATCAATCTTAGAATGATCATATTAAATCGTAGAAATTTTATTTTTAATTCTTTTACTTTAAAATATATTGAAAGTCAAATCGGCACTATTAACCTGCTGTTCTGCGAAGTCTTCGACTGGTGGATCTCTTCCTTATGCCAAATTAAAGAATGCATTAACTAGGAATTGACCAAGTTTTCGATATCATCTCTATTTGTAAGTGTCTTGAATTATTACAAGACCAAGCCCCCCACAAATCAATAAGATGAATCGTCAACGCGGACTCTTCTCACCTCTCAGTCACCTGAACAACCACGTATCTATTTGGGGGCACATCTAAGTTGCAAAATTAAGCATTTACTTTTTTCAATGTCCACAAATACGAGAGACAGCAAGTGGACATTTATCGCTCTCCAGGACCTTGCACAGATGAACTGTAGCCTTTTTGAAATGTCATCAAAAGTGTGTCCCAATTTTGTTATTTAGACAACTACAACAGTGCAAGTGGTGAGCTTAACGAAAGTAGCCCAATGCGGTTTTGCGCCTTCTCAAGTGTGTCATTTGCTACAAGTAGAGTGATGTAAGTCATTTTCTCGTCTATTTGAGTAAATTGCATGTGATTTTGCTTTAATTACGGCAGAAAGTTGTTGGCTGATTTCTTGACAGTCGCTTTTAAAATATTTCGCCAGTCTGAGCTCAGGAAGAAGCTGTTAGCTACTCTAATATATTTTTTGTACATTTTTATGGTTTTTATGCTGATTTTAGTAAAGCATTAAACAAAGTCAATCATATTATCCTGTTAAAAAAAAAAAACTGGAATATTATGGATTTCCTCAATGGCTGCTAAAATAGATCGGTTCGTATCTATCTGATCGTACTCAAAATGTAAAACTAAATGGTTCTCTGTCAAAAAATATCGTCATCTATTCTGGTGTCCCTCAAGGTAGCAACATTGGTCCAATCCTGTTCCTATTATTTATCAACGATTTATGTCTTTTTGTTACAAACTCAAATATTTTAATGTTTGCGGATGACTGTAAGCTGATATATTCTTATAGCAGCCCACAAGGTAATATCTTTCTGTAGCATGATACTGAACGCATGCAGGAATGGTGAAATGAGAACTATATGCAGCTAAAACTGCAGAAATGTAAATGTGTGTCGTCAAAATCTAATTACACCGATTTATTTTATTAATGATGAACTTGTTGAACGTGTGGATCATTTTAATGATCTTGGAGTTATCTTTGACAAGAAGCTCAACTTTAACCTCCATTTGGATTCCATTGCTAGTAAGACAAGAAGCCGATTGGGACTTATAAAACGTTTTGCAAAAGAATTTAAGGACCCCTATATCACCAAACATCTATACTGTTCTCTAGTCCAACCTGTTTTGGTATATTGTAGTTCTGTTTGGTCTCCGTGTTACGAATCAAAAACAATTTCTTCTTTTTGCATTACGTCATTTACATTGCGGTCCTGAAGTTCATCTTCCCTCATACATAAGTCGAAAGTTGCTGAATATGCAGACCTTGGAAAAACGAAGCGAAATATCAAAAGCTTTACTTTTATTTCACGTCCTAACTGGTAACATTAACTCCATCTATAGTCTTAGTTCTATAAACATCAATATTAGACTGAGGGCAACAAGGAATCCAATATTTTTATATCAAAGGACGTCTCGATGTAACTATGGAAGCAATGTCCCCATCAAAACTTGACAAAGGATTTTAATATGTCCAATCATGTGATTGATTTCAACCTTACAAAATTAAATTTATAACGAATATTAAAAGAAATGTTAAAATAACTGCACTTTTTAATAATATTAATAATTGATTAACTGCGGCTTAAATTTTTAGTAGTTAAATAAATAAATAAACAAACAATATGAAAAAATTAAATATGATCTTTGTAGACAACTTTCAAAGTATACATTCCACGAAGGAAGACCGGCATTAGCCTAAACCCAAAAGAGACCGTATCCCTCTGAGTCCCTTAACTTTAATCAGTTTGTCACTTCCTTTAACAGATATTTTGACATCGTGCTTAGAGAAACTATTTCCACTTCCTTCGTACAAGTTGCAAAATGGAAATCCTTCCCTCCGCTGTCACAGCTAACAAATGACAAAGAAAGCCAGTTTCGTGACAATGCATGTGAACGTTGAACATTTTTCCCGAATCTACATATTAACACAAATGAGTTTCAACCCTCGTTCGTTCATTCATAAAAGACTTTTGTACGACACAACCATATATACATACATCCACATCCTGCTGCTGCTGCTACTGTTGCCATTCGTCCAGCCCTCCCTGTTCGTGCATTTTTAAGTTAACCCCATTTTTTCAAAGTGCAAGTTATGTTACTTTAGCTCCCATTTGTCCTTGTACAGTCACATAATTCTCCGACTCTAATATCATCTTGGATGCCTGCATAATACATTAACTACTGGGTGTGTGTGTGTCACAGTAGATAGGGAAACTTTTAGTTTGGGGATACATTCCTGTTTTTTTTTTTATTTTATTTTATAAAAATTTTCCTCCGTCCCGGTGTGTGTTGGAAATATGTTCTTCTTCTTAGAAATGGAAATTCCGCACAGTAGGAAAGAAAAGAATGAGAAAATGCAGCCCGAAGGGCGTCAGACTGGTAACACGGTTCTCCACCAGATGACAACCCTTTGGCAGTTGCGACAAGAATAAACTAGAGCAGAGGTTTTAATGAGTTTGTTGTCGATATTCTACTGCATTACGTATCTAACATGCTTGTCGTCCGTGTATCTGCAACATCAAGTGGTGACAATTATATGCGCAAAAGTAACACACGGAGGGCCAGGGAAGTCACGATTTAATTTTATTCTCATGTTAGACTAGATTTTCTTTGAAGCTGACGGACCTACTTAATATGCGGGAATTCCATTAAGGTATTAGCTTGTGGGGCTGGCTGGGCGGAACTGTCTTAAGTTTCTAGAACGCGCCTGGGGACAGCCACATCCATGTTGCACAACTAGTTGTTTTATTTTGTAAAATTTATATATTCACTTTAGTGTAGCGATAAAGATGTGTAATTTGGCCTGATGAATGAAATGTTTTGTATTCGAAATGTGGGTCACGGGGTGCTTTTGCTTTGGGTCTTGATGAATACTTTATAATCATGCCTGGATTTTGCATATATATGGTCGAGGAAAGGGATACGGTTCAGATGGTATCCAAGCTCGTTCAGTAATGAACGGAAAGGTTAGCATTATGCTTATGGGAGTCGAAAGTACCCTATTTAGGAGGGATGAAATATTCGAAATACTATTTGCGGAAGCACCATGCTTATTTGGTCCATTCGGGAGTTAACTTTAAATCAACTTTCTTATTGTGTAGAAATTTCCACAATGGAAAGAGGGATGGACATTAAATGTTCGGGCAGAGTTCTAGGTGGGGATAATGCGATGAAAAGCTTAAAATTCGATGCGGGTAAAAGGATGTAGGTACAAACTAGTGATCATAGCCACTGCTCCGAAAAGCGGTTGGATGGTGTGCGCTAAACACGAAAGTAATTTGACAGCGCTGTTATAAAAGTGTTTGCCTTGTCGGGTATTTTATATCACAGATTTCGGGAACATAGCAAATAGAGCTCCGAGTCCCCTTCGAAAGTCCTAAAACCTATAACTTGTCCATACGACTGTACTTAACGGTTGCTAGTAGACAGCTGCTTTGTTTGTTTTCTGACTGGCCGAATTTTTCATTTACCTATGCAAATATTATAAGTTTGTCTTTTGTCGTTTGTCCTTTGACTTTTACGATTGCCACGGATGCCCTGTCATTGTAAAAATGTCCAGATCTTTTGTCAAGCCTGTATCAACGGTGGAATCAGTGTCATTTCAAGTCGTTTATCTGAAACATGTTACTAATAGCGTCTTCGGAAATAAATTGAAAATTATTCGTTTGAGGGAATAGTGATGATTGTAAACTGTTTTTGTTGTATAAAATTTGAAAGCCAGTTTTCAAGAAGTTGTCACAAATTTCCTTTTCCGAACCAAATAATGGCTGTCATCGATGACATATATAAAACGTATCTATGCCTTGTGATCTTGTATGAAGACTGTTCCCGTACACTTTAAACCTTAAGAGAATTTACAATTTTTTACTTAAGTTCCTAATCCTTTGGCACGTCAATGGATATGCCAACTTTAAATTAGGTCCTTGAGAGAAGGAACAGTCCAAACCTAACAGCTCACTTTGTTTTTCGCTGTTGTGCTTTTGTTTTTATTTCTCCTGTGTCAAGTTATAATGTCGATTTCCTTGTCTATGGAATTACATAATTGCAGTGGGTTCAGTTCGGGAGGGAGTGTCGGGGATGTTAATTAATATCAAATGATTCGAGTTTTGCACTCACAGAAAAAAGGCCTTCATATTTGCCACATTAATGCTCAGAGCTTGAAACCAAAACTTGATGAACCGCGCCTGCTGTTCACTAACTCTGGTGTTGATGTTATTTGTATATCCGAAACCTGGTTTTACCCAAATATTCCAGACATGGTTTATAAGATGGAAGGTTATGAACTTTTTAGGGGTGATCGCATAGGTCGAGTATAGGTGGAGGTGTGGCTGTTTATTTGGGCAACGGACTACGAGGCAATGTTGTTTCCAAATCAAATGCTAACAGTTCAATTGACTATTTGTTTCTCAATGTTACATGTGGCTTAGAGCGTTTGCAACTTGGAGTTATACACAGACCAAATAAACACTTAGATATTTCACCAATTTTGAATATTCTGGGGAGAGTCTCTTGTTCTACACCTAATATTATTATTACCAGTGACTTAAATTTTAATTTGCTTAGCTGCCGTGCTTCTGCTCAGTTAATTGACAATTTTAAGAGTATTGACCTACCACCTGTCAATGCATCAACTGCGACACATTACGCACAACTGCGCAAATTAGGTAATGGAAAGCAGCGATCAGGTGCGCCTATCAACGTTGACTGTCATATCCTCAATTCGCAGTTTGTTTCAGTTGCTATACTGTCAACGCAAAATCATAATTATCTGTGGCCTAATAATCCGTATAGCCCGGCTAATGATAATGTGACAAACCTAAATTTAACGGATGTGGTCGAAGCTCTGCTTTCCGTTAAATCAAACGCAATAGGTTTGGATGAAATAAATCCTAAATTTTTAAGTCTTCTCCTTCCGTTCCTTCTTAAATACATAATTTTTTTAATCAACTACTGACGACTTGTGATTACCCCTCATCGTGGAAAAAGCTAAGATAATTCCTATACCTAAGTCGCAGAATCAGATTAACCCTGAATATCGACCAATCGCAATATTGCCGTTCTTGTCCAAAGTATTTGAGAAGACGATTTTGAAGCAGATGCAAGCGCATCTTACTAACTATAACCTTTTGAGTTCCGCTCAATCCGGCTTTCGTTGTAAGACTGCACTGTTGCTCGTTGTCGACGATATTCGCAAAGGCCTGGATGCAAACAGCCCTACGTTTTCGACGTTGTTGGACTTCTCTAAAGCATTCGACACGGTGGACCATTCTCTTCTTTGTCAGAAGCTGTCTCATACGTTTCGATTTTCGAATCTGACAGTCAAGCTCTTGCAGTCATACTTAGTGGAACGTCAGCCATATGTGGCTGCAGTAAATACAATTTCATCATTTCTTGGGGTACCTGCTGGAGTTCCACAAGGTTCTATTATCGGCCCTATATTATTATCAATTTATGTGAATGAACTCCCACACATTATAAAAAATTCTACTGTCCACATGTTTGCTGACGATGTTCAATTATTTATGTGCTGCCCGTTGGATATGGTTAATAGCACCATTCAATTAATTAATGAAGATCTAGATGTTATTTAGCAATGGGCTCTTAAAAGCAACTTGTCGCTCAATCCTTCAAAGTCGAAGCCTCTTTGTATTTATAAGCATCAGTTAAAAACATCTACTTTTCTGCCAATTTTGTTAGGACAGTCATCAATTGAATACGTTCATAAGGCTAAAAACTTGGGGATAATCTTTAATGACACACTTACTTGGACCGATCATGTTGCGGCTACAATTGGGAAGGTATACAATGGCATCCGACTTCTCTGGTCCACACAAAGATCTTTGCCTATTAAAACCAAGATGCTACTTGTAAAATACCTTATACTACCTAAACTTTTGTATGGTTGCGAGGTTTTCTGCCATGTTGAGCACAACACTAGGCGTAAATTAAATGTTATTTACAATAGCCAAGCAAGATATGTCTTTAATAAACGTTTTATTGACCACATATCAAGCTACTCCCTGCAGATAATGGGCCTTACTTTCGACAACCTCATAAAATTCAGAACACTTTCTCTCTTGCATGGTATCATGATGACCCAACAACCGGAGTACTTGCACAGCAGACTAAGCTTTGCCAGCTCACAAAGAACAGCTATATTGATAAGGCCCAGATCCAATTGTTTGCAATCTGAGCTTACTTTCTTCGTTCATGCCACTATCCTGTGGAACTCATTACCCATTGCACTAAGGAGAACCACAAACACAAGCACACTTAAAAGTAAGCTATTTAAACACTTGGCCAGTGATGTAGAATATGTTCATGTGAGAGAGTATATTTTATAAAAGTTATTAATTTAGGCAATTTGTTTAGTTTATGTAATGTAAGTTTTTTATTTATTGCGTGTAATTAGTCTTCATTATACTTATTGTTTTAAATTTTAAAGCGATCATGTTGCCTTCACAATCTATAAGATTTAATCTTAATGTGAAACAATTATAATAATAACAGTCTCATAAAATTCATTGCATAACCGTTGCGCAAAATATTTATTTAAGGATAAAATATTTATTACAAAAAAAAATATAAACTGTCTTCAAAGTTTTTTACCAAATAATATATGGTCTATCTGAGTTCGTGAAAACTGACAAAGGATTAAACGGACACAAAAGTAGAAAGTAAACTATGGTCATCATGTATATACGTTATTTATTGACCAACTTCCATTGGCTAGTCAGTATATATCACCTGTCAGCGTTAACGATGGATTCTATGAGTTCAGCCTTTAGACTCAGTTCCTGTACACAAAATTAGAAACAAATCAAGAGATGGATATGATCGACAAAAAATCCCACGAATTTGTACCCAAAAAATGTCTGTTTGTAAATCTGTCAATTGGAAGATGTGAGCTCATGTTTACGTACCTATTTCTGTCTAAATAATTGAAAGCATCCGAAAACTGGTTTAAAATCAACAAACGAACAAACCGTGGAGTAAGTCAAATCAAAAGAATAAATCCGTTCCCGTACCTTCCTCAGTGACATTCGTGCTATGCTGTTACAAAATTCATAAGATTAAGAATAAAACGGAAGGGTTTTACGAAGTTTTAAGCCTTCACAGCGAAACCCTTATAAACGTCAGTTTATTGGTGACGTTTGAATGATTAATGAAATTTACCAAGTCTATTAAAGATAGCCCATTTCCACTGACATTTTAATGTAGTTTCTTAAAATATATACTTCGCAGCGACAATCAAACAAACAACAAAAAAGCATTCATTAAATCCTACTCCAAGCTGTCACGACCTTTCAAATCAGGAATTCCCTTCTTCCTTGGCTGTTCACAATTTGACACATTCATATTTCAAATATTTAAAATGACTTGATTTACTTAAATTACTTAACATACACGCCTTCTATTGGTATTGGAATACCTACGCAAAATAATTTAAATCATAAGGATGTGTATAACTCGCCACAGCCATACTCATTCTGAAAGGCGTTACTATACGCCTTTTGTCATACCTCATACTGTGTGAAAACGCCATGTGTCAAATAACAATCATTTACACATACTCTTTAAGATTCATAGGTACACTACACATAAATGTATTCGCCTTTGTAACCATACCCATATGTGCGTGTCAGATGTACAAAGGACACACCCCATATAACTTTGAAGGAAATTTCGAAACAAAACCAAAAATCGATCCAATAAATTGATTTAACAAATTACATGCAGCGGCAGCGCTACCATCGTTCACAGGGCGATTGAACTTTGGGAGTATTTACTTCTCTTTTTTTTTTTTTTGTTTTTTTTTTGTTTCGTTGTTAAGCCATATCCACACGAACAACCGACCCACCCAATAATATTATTTATGCTTAACGGGTTGTGTACGACACGATAGCATGCTTGCATGTCGTACAGAAGCAAAACAAACCGAAAAGGAAGGATCCATCATGGATTATAAATAGTCCTTCGTTGGCGTGTTGCTCCATTTGAATCTATCAGCGTGGAATGGAATCGAGCAGCGATGTAAGAGTACGTGACTTTTCGAATTAACTAAAGACAGTGGTAAGGTTTGTTGGTCTTTTTTAATGGTTATAGATTTTTTTTCGTTTTTGGTTAGTGGGAAGGAAACATTTTTCGGAATGTCCTTATCGGTGGGAATAAGCTACGTTGTTACGCAAACGGACAAAAAAGTAATACATTTAGCCAAATAGGTGATTTGTACTAGCCTAATGGGATAAATGTTTGTTTCTGTTCGGTAACATGTTGGTAAAGCGGTTCTGAAAAAAATGGGTAGCCGTTCAAAGGGTCAGTTTTTCCTAAGAGTACGGTTGCTTTTGGCGCAGCTTTTCCTCTCTTTCATTTTCCGTTTTTCCTCTCTATTTCATTGTTTGATTAAAAATTACTCTTAGATTTAAGGGCCTAAGAAGACAAATTCGTTATTATTAGGTAGGTCTAATAAGAAAATAGATCTAGGATATTACGGGTTATTTTGGCTTTGTTCCCAGAAAAATAGTCTTTTTCAGGTAAAATTTTACTTTGAATTTATTCGACTTGAACCTCTTTTCAAAAATGTTGCGAACCTACCCGCAGGAAGATGATAAAAGCTGAAGTACTTCGCAAAAGAGCTCGACCGTAATACCTACCGCCGTTAAGAGAAACTTCCAGCAGCCCTATTTGACTGCGTAATTGCATATCAGATGAGCTTAATTGTGGAACGAAGTGACGTCAGTAAGAAGCACATAAGACAATCGTTCTATGGTAGCCCTCTAAAGTTGCTCACTCGGCAAAACTACGGGAAACAAATTAATTCTCTTTACAGGACACACAGCAACACACACCTTACTCCACCACAATATAACCCACTGATGTTGTCTCCTAATTAAGTTTCATCAACTCTCGTGCAACCAAAGAAGACGTTCGTTAACTTTCTTATATACGCACGAAGGAAAGGGAATACTGGCCCCAATTAATGTAGATATACTCGGTTAACCGGAGAACCCCGAACCGCCCCAAACCATTCACCCCGCTTACAGACACAACATTTCACCTTCAATCATAAGCAAGGACTCCACTCTTAGCCATTCGGCATAACTATTGCTCGACCGCCAACAACTGCACGGAGGCGCTCCATTCCATTATCCCTGTGGAGCGTCGACCTGTAAATAATTAAATGTTCGAAAAAAAATCGATAAAGTGGGTCTGAGTGGATACCTCTCCTCTGCAGGCATCTTCAGCGTTCAGCTTCACTAGCACAGCAGTGTTGTAGGAGGGAGAATTAGAGAGGGAGAACTGAATTGGATTTCATTTTTCTTCAGATTTTCTGTTTGTGTTTTGAGTCCGTTCGCTGGAAGTTCTCCTTTGTTTTTAACATTTTCATTTTTTTTTTTTTGTGTAGAGACAGAAGGGTTGTTAGGGGGCGGCTCGCATGCATGTGTGCATGTAATTTCAGTTTGAATGAGATTACAATAAAAACAGAGAGCCAGGCAGCTAAGAGGTTTCCATTTTATGATTTCTTTATGATTCCTGGGCAAGCGTTTCGTTCAATGACCGCAATATGGGAGACTGGGCGATGTGTGTTGCCAATTTCAAATTCGTCAGATTAAATGGAATTGAATCCATTGCATAGATATGGTGCATTATGTGATTGGAATTTATTTCACTCCTTGTTCTAGTTCCACATTCAGTTGGTGTATTAATTGGATTTATGGATTTATTTGTTCGTTTGAATGGGAAAGCTATTGGCGACAACACGACTACATGGATTGTCGTTAAGTGTTGTTTGTTTGCTAAAGTCGTGTTTAGGTTGTCGACCTAAGCAAGTGCTTGATTGACTACATAGGTTGGCTAATTGCATCTGCATTCTACATGCACTCAAGCTGGAAGCGAATATGTTTCGTCATTTACTCGGGCAGTATTGTGTGCGAAGAGACATATACAAATGCGAATGATGTACCTTTGAAGGAGAGTATTTTTAACAGACACTATTATTTGTCTGAACTCCGTTTGGCACCTTGCGAACTTTAATCGACGAAGGTGTTCTGAGTGGCAAATTTCACTCGCTTGGCCAATTTGATAAATTGCTTTGTCATGCTCTTTCTATGCACAAACGTGAATTGTGTCCTATTTCAGACACACATATAGTTTTCAATAAATCAATCGGTGTTGCGGTAGGCATTCCAATTATTGAAAATTTGCGTGGATTCATCCCTCTTTCTGGGAGAATAGAAGGTGCAATGAGGTACGAGCTATGCCATGATATAGAACTAGTTAAGGAGATTCGAGCTAATCAGTTGATACATATAGAGCGTATGGGCAGGGCATCCCCATCAATGCACCGACCCGGGGAATATTCAACTCTACTTAAAAAATTCGAGTTTATAGCTAAATATGCTTATATAGACTAAATCAAATTATTGAATGCAATAAATACTTCCTTCCGCACAAAGTCTTTACACATTCTCGTCAAAAATGACAGAAAAAATTAAAAATAATAAAATAACGAGTAACGAGTAATTTCCATCTGGACTTTAAAGAGCTCAGTCGAATTCATTTGGCTTACTGTACCCTGTACTAATAAGCTTGAGAAGAAAAAAGTTAACATATAAACAAGAAAGCCTCTGAAAAGTCATGTGTTTCTATTTCTATGGATCGAAATAACCATACAGTAGAGAAAGGATAAAGTCAATCATATGTTGGAGGATGGTCCATTTCCATTCGAGTGCTCAATGACTATAGCAGACACAAGCCACAATAAATAATAAATAAATAAATAATTGGCGCAACAGGTCCGTAGGGACCCTAGGCCTAGCTTCAAACAACCATTCGTCTTGTGTGAGTTTTTCTTTTTGGGACGAATGGAAGGGATCTACAATTTTATGCCGAGTCCAAACGGCCAATTGAGTAGCTCTTTCATGACGGTTATACTCTCGGATGTTTGTCAGACGTTCGCGAGAGGTGGAGCAGCGAAATAAAACCTTAAGTTGGAATTTGGGTTGTCTCAGGATTCGAACCTGGGACCCCTCGCTTAGTAGTGAAACACACTAACCACTAAGCCACTGTGCCGACAAAGTCTGATCAAATATGACAGAAAAAAAAGGGAAATTGTAAGATAACGAGTAACGAGCAATTTCTATTTTAGCTTTAAGGAGCTCAGTGAACATCGTGAACACCAGTTTTACTCTAAACTGATATATCTGTGAACTGCAAAGAAAAGAGCTAACAGCGAATTAAGCAGGTTTTCTTTATTCATTTATTCTATAGAGCAAAATGAGAATGCAAAAGTGAAAGAATATAAAAAAACATCTATTTTCATTTATGTATTTATTGACTACGCCAGAAAGCCTATTCATTTTCATAAAAAAAGACAGAAAAAGGGGAAAAAAACCAACGAGTAACGATTCTCAATTTGGCTTTAAAGAGCTCTGTGAATTTCATTTAATCTAATAAAGAGAGCCAACCAAAAATACAAAAGGAAAAGATTAAAAATATACCATTTCCATTCGCTCACTTAATTCATGTGTCACGCATATACCACAAAGTGTTTTATTCTACATATGAAATAACGAGTAGCGAGTAATTTTCATGTTGGCTTTAAAAACGTTTCTGAATTTTTGCTGGCTTCTCTGGCAATTCCAAAAAGGCTGACAACACTGTCAAAGCAAAAAGGTTTTACTATTTTTATCGATAAACTTGTAAAAGATTCAAAATAAGAAATACCCACATTTGATGGTTGACTACCTTACATGAATTTTATGTTTGAAGTGCTTCACTTGAGGAGTTATGCTTTGCACGTGACCAAAAAATACTAGTCTCGACTTAAAAAAAAAAGAATTATATGAAAAGCTTCAAATTAAAGCTTTAATTTAAAGTCAAAACCAAAAATGTCCATTTTAGTTTGGTTTTGTTTTTGGTTCTATAAAAATAGTTGTGCTGCCAACGAAATACGAATTCTTATACCCTAAGAGGTGTACCAATGCCGACGGTTGCAGCAAACAACTCTGACTTATATAATCTTAATTTCTCACAAAATACCAGATAACGCAAGCTCACATTTCACCTTTAGCGGTCGAGTCGAAAGAAAAGGTAAAAACAATCCTAAAACAAATCCACCACGTTTACTCATTTTTTTTGAAGAATCCGCTTTTAATTCAGCCAGCTTTCATTCAACTATCTATTGACAACAAAATCCTATTGTTAAATAAATTTGAATAATGGACGATAAGTCAATAAGTCAGCTGGGTTAAAAAAAAATGGAAAAGTCCCGCGGTGTACCTTTGAATAATTCATGCACAATTTACCCTACGTAAATGTAAAGCAAATTTATTTTAAATACACGCTGATAATAATCATTTCTCAACTGTCATCAATTTAAAATTAATGCGACCGATGAAACTGTCCTTGAATTTATAATGTTGGTAATTGGATTTCATTGAGTTATGATTATTTCCAAAATGTGACAGATGTCATCAATATGCGTTAATTGAATTATGTCACAATACAGTGTGTGTCTCCTTGAGTTTTGGTCCTATTTAATGGTCGCGTGTTGAAAAAAAAAGCGGTGTAATTTTACAACCAGAGAGTTTTCAAATCGATGAACTAGTTCCAACCGCAGACCATCGATATCGGTATCTATATTCGCAGGTTTATACTGCGATTCGATCAGAGAAACACTCATGCGCAGTACTAGGAGGCAGCACTAGGGAACCTCCACGCAAAGGTGAATACACATCGTTTCTTCTTTTGGGTGTTGTTATATCGTTTCTAGTCGAAATACAAAACATCTCTTTCACCGACGCTGTTTGCCAAAAGTGGAGAACTTAACATGTGTATACTGGAGAAGAAAAAGTGAACGAGGCAGCGCACACAACAATAGCCGAGCACTACAGACTTTGGTGGACACAGCCATGAGTACCAAATGAATATTTAAATTCCTCCTCCATAGGTAACGTATTTATTTTTCTTCTTTTTTTTCCTGAATAACATAGTTCAGCCACACAGATAGTTCATGGATACTCCTTGTGGATACAATCATGTATTTGCCGGGTAAATAAAGGACCGAAAAACCACTTGGCCATGCACATTCGAGATTCACCTCCATACGAGTACACACACAGGCCGAAAGGTGCAATAAAAATTAAAATACCTATCAAAATGTATGCACAACATTTTTTGCGGCTTCTTTTTTTGTATCCTTTTGCACTATCTCGCAACAGGAATTGAGCGAAATCTTTTTTTAATTACACTCGATGTGGTGTAGCAGCAGGACTGTATCTCGGTAGTAGCTCTCGTGGGGGGAGAAGATCCACGAATAGCGAAATGAAAATTATTACCCAAGATTGTATAAAAGAGCTCCCTTATGTGTGAGCGAACAGCGAGGACATTTATATTTATTTAGAAACATTCGAGTATTGAATATTAGATTTGGTTCGTGTTTGGTTCTGTATGAATGTATGATGTATGTATATGTGTTAAACATGCGCTACAATGGGGAGGGAAAATAAACATATGGTTGTAATTGGGGTTTATACGTTGACGTATGGCACTAGAATGGGAATGGTGGGCGAATACATTTTCTTTTGAATCATTTAAACGGCCTACGAGGATTGGGTTTGCGGTTAGGCACTTAAAGACAAAAATTTCAGTCATGAATAAATTGTTAATAAATGTCACGAGCACGACGGGAATGACAGAAAATCAAGTTGATGTATATGACTGAAATTGAAAGTAGCTATTAGAACTGCATAGGAAAGGGTACCCTTACAGTAATTTCGGGACATTCATTTGTTTAAAATTATGCTACTCGACTTGCTTGTAGAAATGCGAGGACTGATTTTAACTTGTCCGGTTATTTGCGCAAGCATCCGCTATACGCATTTAAGGGCCGTTTGCTGATACGACTCATAGCGAATTTATATGTAACATAAACTCTTATGTGACAGTTTATGCCCGGAAAAAAGTGGCCTATAAGTATTTAAGTAGAACTTAAATCGTTAAGAGTCGTATGAGCAAACGGCCCTAAATGAAGGACGACATCCAAGCCACTCTAAATAGCAAAAGCGTCAATACCGCGAGGTAGGAAAAAATCATACAGGCACTAGCTGCGGAAAGGGTAACGAACTATACGAAAGATGGTGATAAACTGTTTTAGAAACCGGTTACTGATATACGACATCGAGAGTGAAAAGTGTTCCATTTTTTGTGGATTAACTGAGAAGTTGAACAGAAAAGGTCTTTCGTATGCAAAAATTAATAAATCTATTTTTGTACAACATTTAACCTAATTTTTGCTTAATAATCACACATTTAAAGCCCACAGATTGGATTGGTCTATTAAGTTTTGTAGCCCCAAAATAACAGAATAAAATTCTTCGGTTGCGTTTTACGTATGAGTATAACAGGTACAGAGAGAGAAACAGATTTTGTCGCACACACACACAAAATTTCCTCCACTCAACGCTGGGAAAATCCGACGATCTAGCTCCAATCGAACATTTTACTTTTTTGAAGTGTATAACATTTATTGTTCAACTTCAGGATAACGTACAAAGATGATTTATATCTTAAAACCTTTGTACGTAATTGAACTTTATTTTAAATGAAAGGAGCTAGAAGGCATTCGAGAATTACAACTTTTCTTAGATATCAGCTTAGATCTCCGCTTCCGGACAGCGGATAACAATAAAACATGTCCTATCTTTTAATCTCGTCAATTTTCAATGCAACTGTGAAAACCGGAATCAATTTCGTGCAGTACTTTTTTAATCTATTCCGGGCAAACACCTAACGGCCGGAAAAAAAGTTAAAGTTTTATTATAGTAAGGATTATTCGCAATTCTATTTGAACATTAAAGCCTTTTACTAGGACCACGGTGAAATTGCAATCGAGCATTGCTTGCAAGAATTGAATATTTTTCGGTGAATGCGCTCAAATAAAAGACTTTTAGATTTTTAATTTGCGTAAGAAATTCTTAGGAAACTCAAAATGGAAACCTTCAAGCCTGGGCACTCATTCCATAATTTTTCAGACGATTATCGCCGAAATGATAGACCTCCAAAAGAATAGCAAGTAAGAGCCAAAATTATGAGTTTGAGACCTTTATCCAGTTCATTTTCCACAAATGTAATGAAAGCTGACGATAGTGAAATAAATTCGGGCAGAATATAACTTCTTATGATCATCAAAGTTTCGAAAACGATATCGCGTCGACTATTATTGTTATACGGAATCTGCCCCCAGAACATCGAATAAAAATCGTCATTTTTAATTTTGAATGCAAACTTTAATTTTTTGTAACACAAAAACTATTTTTTTTCAGTGTGGGAACTGGACCGTTGAAAGCACGTATAAATCGCCTGATTGGACGCTGGCTCGCTGGTCTCTAATCTTCTTCAAATTGTAAAAGGAGACTCAGAAGATGGATTCAACGAATTTCAGCTACGAATTGGAGATATTTCATTTTAAACCGAAGCTTCAATAGACAATACTCATGGATTTTGCATTTTTTTCCAGAAGGAGAGATTTCAATTGGCCGCCCAATTTCTTCCTTTGGGGGTATATTGTAAGAAAATATAAACCTTAAGGAATAATATTCAATTCAATTTATTATTATTAAAAAATCGGGTGGTACTTTTTTAGTGGTCTTAAAGTTCGTGTAATAATACAAAAAATTTTGCGTAGCTATAAAAGCAGTAGTGTGCAGAGCGCAACTTGCGATGAATTCACCTCAACTACGCGGCGATATTTTCCGCATTTGGACTGAAAATATTCCACATCAGCGTATAATTAAAGATTAAAAACAAGTAAAAGGGTTATCTCATCGGCTTGGCCGATGCTACCCTCCACTGCATACAAGTCATGTAAAATTGGTTTTCTATGGGAGCTACGAGAACTACTTGACCGACATAGTCCAATTTTAATATCAACCTGGCGACAATAAAAGTAAGTCCTATCACAAAATTTCACGATTTTTCGACGCTATCCTGTTTTCAACATGTGTTTTCTAATATCGATTTTGTATGGGAGGTACCAGAACTACTTGACCGACATTGCCCATTTTCAATACCAACCTGACGGCGATAAAAATAAGTCCTTGCAACAAATTTCATTCGCCTATGCCAATTCCTTTGGGCCCTATTGTGACTTCAACAGACAGACACACAGACAGACGCACAGCCAGACTGACAGACAGAGAGACAGATAGACAGACATATGGACATGCAAGGTTTCCACCATCCATCGCAAAAAAAAAAAAAACAGACAGAGAGACATACATACAGACAGATAGACACACAGACAGACATATGGACATAGCTAAATCGATTCAGAATGCGATCCTGATTCAGACTATATGTACTTTATAAGGTCTCCGGTAACTTCTTCTTGGCGTTACCAATGTAATGACAAAGTGAATATACCTTCCTGTGGAGGGTATACAAAATGAATGGACTATGCAAACCCCTTCCTTTATCTGACATATCAAAATATACAGTATTCTCGTATGTTAGACTTTGACTCTGCGAAGTTTGACGGTTTTTGATTTATTTGATTTTAAATAAATTTGATTTCTTTTTTTAAAACGACCGCACAATTCGAGCTCTGTTATGCTCAAGTTGGAACATGGTACAGTTCTGTATGTCGAAAAGTTCACATAAGTATACTGTTACAAAAAAAAAAAAAACTCAAATGCAGTATCAAGTCAATAGGCATATAAATTTCAAAACACAATAGCTTAATTATAAGTGACTGTAGAGTAGTTTACGGTAATGACTACAATACCGAAAAAAAAACATGAAAAATTGTTGTTCGTGGAGCAGAACTGTTGGTTGTCGAATAATTAGATCTGTATTTAGATATATATTCTGTACGATTATGGCTTCGTGTTACATTGTTCTCATTTTTTTTATTTTTTATTTTTGAGCTTGTCAAATGTATGACGGTATGCTTATTAGTTACAACCTCTCAAAAACTTGTAATATGGGTAAATTATTTTACATTCCATGGTGACATTGAACCAACGATAGCAGGGAAGATACAATACGTGACGCCTTGAGAAGGCCCGAAGATTTGTGTAATTGTGACAAAAATAATTTAAAACTTTTACTGCATCAATAGGGAGGAGTAAACTAAAGTTTGTGAAGATGATCGAAGTATAGCTTCCGCCTGGTAAACTTATTGGGTATTCAGGCTACAGAAGCGCATTCAGCGGGGAACCAGTAAGATAGCAGATCGCTTCGGAAAACACTGACAGGTCTTACATACCTATCGTAGATCCACACAACATCCGGTGACAGGACTGACAGCGTCCTTTAATATTTTAAATGAGGACAGCCCCAACATAGGGAATAATAGTTCGATACTATTCCGAACGGAATACATTCGTGGGGGACATGCATCAAATTGGGTTAAACACGATCCTGTGAATGTACTGAGCCTCTGCATCCACTTGCACCTATCTGCAAGCTTTCCAGGTCCCTCTTGAAGTGATATAGGCTCACATTTAATGATAGAAGTATTTGAAGAATTAATAAAATCCCCACTTTCAATTTGCATTCTTATATAAAACTCTCAAATATTTTTTTTAATGGCGAAAAACAATCAACACTTACCAGAATTCGACCAGTTGTCGTTTGACCGGATATAAGTTCACCAGCCCAGTCTTTGGCTTCTGTCATAAAAGTTCCCTCGAACTCTTGTTTGTTTCTGGATGCCTTTTGTTCCTTTTGTTTCGGATCGTTTGGTCCAAGTTCGGGCTCCTTGCGGCAGCATATGAACGCAAACGCCCGCCATAGCAGCACAACCAATAGTCCAGCGAGAAATGTGAAGATGCTGGACAATAGGAAACACCAGTATTTTCGAACTTTGAGACAATCGTCATCTTCATATGGTGTATCGGTTGTTTCTGCTGATACTGATTCAACTCCGCTTTCGTCACACCGCGACATCCCCTGTTCGAAACCGAAAAAAAAAAACAAATACAAACGTCTGTGTTATATTTACAGAATATACATTTGAAAATGAAAATGAATCACAAAACTTAATTATATTGCAACAATTCGCCGTTGTCCCAAATAATTGAGAGTGTGCTGTACACACACTCACCCCAAGGAAAGCCAAGTCTTGCATCATGCGTACAAGTGTGCGTATAACGCTCGACAGAACTCCCAATCCGATTGGCTACCCCAGAAATAGATCCCAATTTGATTTATAATTTTTATTTTTTTATAACACCAACTAGACAACAAATAATCTCAATCCAAAGCAAGATGCTTATAATTCACTGCCAAAGACATTAACAAACACTAACAAGCTATGTGGCTGCGCGATCAGTTGGCGACACAAGTGGTGGCTGAAACGAGAATAGCTCGCCGGCCGAGCGTTCTCTGACTTTTAAAGATTCCGCCTTTTCGTGTGTGCGAACTGTGAAGCGATCGATCGTGGAGCGGTGGAGGCGCGAACCTACTATAGAGACGCGCAGATTAATTAATCTCCTCGGAGCAGTGCATGCAATGCACCCAAACCAATTGCACTTCGAGGGCATCGCGTATGCATGTGATGATGTATGGCACTGTGGTCGTTTACAAAACCGCGCTGAATTTGAATATTTTGTTTGCTAGGATGATATCATAGCGACGCGACCGCAAGCCAAATGAATCCCTAGAGTTTTGTTTTTTTTTTCTTTTCCGGAATTAATGAAATTGAAAATTATTTCCTTTTCAGGAAACCCATCTGGGTATAGGGTGCATTTGTGCTTGTCACATTTCATGACTATTAAGTATGCGGACAATATTTTATCATTGAACTTGAACTTCTGAAATAATTAATTTGCTGGCGTTCTAGGTGGGGGCAGTTGCTGTGCGTTGAGATCCATCAGGAATTTAATTGAGATAGAGTAGGAAATTGCTGATTACACAATGGGGATGACGGCATTTTTCTGTATAGCTCTGTATAGCTTTGTTGCAGTGACACACCACCCAAATACCTATCAAGGTCACGAAGGATATGCTCCTTGAAGCAGATAAACAAACGAGCATGGGTTAGAGTATTGATTTATCAGAAAGTCCAACGAGACCGTTGGGCGTGGAGATAAAGCAAATTCTTTTTTAGAAGTTCGTCAAGAAGAAACGTGGTTATGTCATATCAAATGGCGAATATTTTGTGGGAATGATTTACTGAATATGTAGAGTATGAATTGACGGATGTACAAAACCCTAAGCTCATGTTGAAGAGCAATTAAAGTTCTACTTCTACTTCTATATGCGAGGTATTGACGGTGAGTATCACTAGCTGCCCACAAGTTAAAGACCGCAGTTTAGTGTCAGTAGGTACTAAAAACATATCCTTTTGGAATTATGCACAAACATTTGGCGCAATATTTTTGTATAGGACCCTACGCGTAGCTTCTCGTAAGCATTCGTTTGTGTGAGATTTATTTTCCGAACTAATGGAAGTGACCTGAAATTTAAAGCCCTTTCCAAGCGGCTGCACTGAGCAGCTTTCTCATGGGAATAAAGCTATGTTTCGGATTGGCTAAGGACCGCCATAAATAAAGAGCCTTGTTGGTTGAGGCCCTGGTAGACGGTAGACCTCCGAAACTAGCAACTTAATGCTAAAATCACAAGTTCGAGAGCTTAATCCAGTTAATTTTCCACAAATATAATGAAAGTTGACGTTTGTCAAAAAAAATCGTGCAGAATATAACTTATTTTGATCAAAGTTTTCAAAACGTTATCGGTAACACCATCGTTGACATACGGATGGATGGCTAACCCTGAACTGTATGTTCAGACACTTAAATTAATAAGTAAGTACGGATCTTTTTGATTCAGTCGGTGTCATTCAGCTCATATGGTTCACGGATAAATAAAACGTTTCAGGGGGAAGATGCCGATGGTTGCAAGTGTTATAATCGTCTTAAGCTGTAACAACAAGACTAGACACGGAACAAAATCAGCCTACTTTACTCACTCAAACGGTTTAACCTGTGCATGTGCATTTAGGTTTTCGCAGGTCGAGGTCTGAAACCCTTAAACCTGAAACACCTTAATCGCAATTAATTTCAAAACTTCTGCGCTTGATGTTGCTGATGGAATTTTTCAAAGGCTTTTGTGAGTTCAAACATTGTGTGTGCACGCAGGCCCATTGTGTGTGCACGCAGGCCCCTTAAGTTGATGATTTCATCTGATGGTGGTTAATTTGTCATGTGAACGACGTGATTTTGAACTTGAAACCTTGAACTCTAAAACTGTTCGGTCTTTGCATTTCTTCTAAAAAAAAAACAAAAAACCAGAACTAAAATGTTACAAGTGACATGAACACAACGTTCGTGGTTTGATCACCTATCGGTAAACAATTACTTTACTGTGTGAAAAATTCCAAATCTGGCAGCACTTATAGGTACACCGAATACCGGTCCATTGTAATACAGCGAAATAGTTTCCCTTTTACGGCAGTAAGTAAGGTACGGGCCGACTAATGGCCTAGGTGCTCCTCTCACTAAGAGCCACTTCAGCATAAGGTACACACACTTCAAACTGACTGCAAACTAAACCATTTCAATAATCAGAACCATTTTTAGCGCGAATTAAAACACTTGGTTCTTACTTTTAAAATTAAACAATATTTATTTGGAACTATGTCCTTTATTATTGAAATACTTTTTACTAATTCTAAAAGGAGCTTAAGGCTACTATGTAGTTACAATAAGACTGTCGATAAATTCATCATACAGTCGTATTTATATACTTTTCTTATCTATCTACAAGGAGACCCAAGCGTACAATCGTCTTGCTTGATAATGAAGAAGAGATAATATTCCAACATTGTATACAAACGATATTATCTCTTTTACATATGTTATCATTGTAGCGTTGTGTGCAAGACTGTACTAGAGACTAAAGATATCATTGAATACAAATAATGTTATCTTTTTTCTCAATATGTTTTGCTATGGATACTTAACTCCCCCCCTTGTTAAACGAAATCGTCCCGATTTTTCGACGCTATTTTTAACATCTCTCTTTCATAAGTTTTGTTATATGCGTCAATCTTTTTTTGTTTTTGACGATCTGTTATACATTGTATAGTTTTTATCATTACGTACGTAAATGCTAGAATAACAATCAGTGTTACAATTGTGTATATAGTTGATAATATCGGTTTTTCTTCAAAAGGAATAATTAGTTTTTTTAAAGTATCTATGTTATCGAATTTGTACATTGTATCTTCTTTAATTATTTGGTCGATGTAAGACTCTGAATTATGATTTCTTAATATAACTTCTTTAATTTGCTTATGCATGTTTTTGTATATTTTATCATCTAGATTTATAGTATTTTCATAAGTAACTAAGTTTATACCATTAATTGTTTGATTATTTAGCTTATGCTTACCGCTTAATAACATAACACCGGATTCAATTTCTAAGTCGTAATCGTATTCTTGTTTAATGTTGCATTTTGAAGTTATATTCTTTAAAAGTGGAATAAGACAATTTTCTTCTTCAAAGTTAATTTCACAAATGTTTTTACTTAGATGATTTTGACAATTTCTTGTTCTTAAATAAGTTTGGTTACATAAGGCAATTGTTTTATCTGTAATGATTTTTCCATGTTTTGAATTTAAGGGTGTTACTTTATACAATTTACATGATTTAATTAGAACTGGATATTTATATATTGTGATGAAGAATTCATCAGTTCTAGCTAATAATATTTTAGAGTACTCAAGTATATTTATTATGGGTACTTGAATTATTTCATGTTGAATAATATTTTTAATGTCATCTAAGTCTAGGCTTTCTGATAAATATTCATTATTTTTTGCTGCATTAATTGTTCTGGTCAATAATAATAATTGTTCGTACACTTGTTCTATTACTAAATGTTCTTTAAGGCTCTGACCTTCGAATTGTTGCAAAATTTGTTCGAATCTAGAATTTATAGTTTTTTGTTTATTATTGTTTTCTATGAGATTATTTATACTCGTTTCTATGTTAACTAAGTCATAATGGTCAGGATTACCAAACACATATTTGAAAGCTGTTCCTAAAAAGTTAATTGATCTAGTATGCCTAGTATGTTCTTGTAATTGGTCTGCTAAATTCTTAATTTTACTTAACCAAATTTTTTCTTCTTGTGTAGGTTGATAGTTACTAGTTACGATATTTACGTAAGGTTGAAATATCGAAGTCAGGTTGGTGGCATGTAACAAATAAGTTTGTTCTTTGAATAAATACACGTCATCTGTTTGCGTAAGTATAAACTTCTTGTTTAGTAACTCAGTTATTTGAACGTTTCCTTGCCCTTCTTGACTCTGTACAATTCCTAGTAATGTTAGGAATATTAATATTTTCGTCATCTAAAAAATGATAATTCTTTATGTTATCCTTGTGAATTTTTATTCCCTCTTTAGAGATTACAGTGTCTCCTTTATCTTCTTCTACTATTCTTGTTATGTATCTGGCGTTAGATTTCTTTCTAAGACCTGTGATTCTTACCATTATCTTATCTCCTTTTTTATATTCTCTGTGTCGAGTTCCTTTATTTAGACGTTCGATCACTTTTTTGGATGCTGAGTTTAGTTTATTTATTATAATTTCACTATTGCTATATTTATTTTGATTAAAGAAAATGTCTCTAGGTTTCAAACCGGTAACTGAGTGTATAGAATTATTTAATTCACGCACTGTTCTAAATATTTCTTCGATAAGTCTTGTTTTATTCTGAATTGTGAATATTCTAGACAGTTCAGTTATTGTACCGTTTACACGTTCTACCTGACCGTTCGCTGTCGATCTGTATACTGGAGTTTCTACTTTAGTTATGTTGTATTTCAAACACATTTGGTTCACCATTTCTGTTTTGAATCCCTTCTCGTTATCTGTCATGAGTCGTTCACATTTTGGGAAATAATTAGATAAGACCTCTTCCATAACGTCGTACAGTCTGTTTCGAGTTTCGATTTCCCGAAGGATTGTATATTTAGAATACTTATCTACTGTTACAAGGAAAGTATACTTGTCGTTGAAGTATATGTCCATATGAATGTGTGTTCCCACATGTGTTGGTATTTCTGAATTATTCAGAGGTTCTCTGATAGGTTTTCTTTCATATTTTCCAAATAGACATGCTATGCATTTTTTGTTGAAACTCTTTGCTTGTTTATTTAGATCGGGCCAGTAATATTTCTCTGAGATTTCTTGTATATTGTTACGTAACCCTCGGTGTGCTCTTTCGTGAGTTACCCTTACAAGTTTTAGTTGTTCCTCCAAATTTGTTACGTCTTGAAGTTTTCTTGGTGTGAATATAAATCTTACTAGTGGGAATTCTTTTTTTATGTTTTCACCATATTTGTATATGTTTTCAAATTTCGTATGCAAAGCTACAATCTTTTGGGGTTGTATAACTTCTTTCATCTGCCTTAGTAAAGAGTCTTTGTCCTTAAACTTTATTATGAGTCTTATTTTGTTACTAAAATAGATTTGTGTTTCGATATTATTTGTTATATCTTCAATAAGTTCGAACTGTGCAGTGTATGCATTAAAAGGCTGATTCACAGTTTTTATTATATCATTAGAAGAACTTTCAGCTGAATGTGCTGTTTCTATGGTAGAAGTATTTATGCGTTGACGTGATAATGCGTCAGCTACAAGATTTAGGTTTCCTGGTTTATAAACTAATTTTGCTCCAAAGTCTTCAATGATTCCCTTCCAACGTTTCAGCTTTGTGTTGGGATTTTTTTCTGATACAGAATATATAAGGCTCTGGTGATCGGTATATATGGTTAAGTCTGCTATACCATATATGTAGTTTCTGAGTTTTTGTAAGGACCATATGATCGCTAATAGCTCTTTCTCGTTTGTGCTATAGTTCTCTTCTGTCTTACTCAGTGTTCTTGACAAGAAGTGTATAGGTTGCTTATTCTGACTTAGTACGGCTCCAATAGCTATGTTGGATGCATCTGTAGTAAGCTCGAATGGTTTACTATAATCCGGTTGAAAAAGTTCGACTTGTTCTTTCAAATAATTTTTTAAAATTCTAATCGCTTCTAATGCTGAATCATTCAGATTTAACTTAATATTTTTACTTTGTTTTTTGTTTACTTTACCGTTATCTCCTCGTAAATATAATGTCAGGGGCTTGGCTATGCTTGCGTATCCTTTTATAAACTTACGATAGTAACCTGTAAGACCTAAAAATCCTCTCAAATCCTTTACCGTTTGTGGGACTGGAAAATTTTCTATAGCTGCTATTTTCTCAGGGTTCGTAGTGATTCTACCATGTCTGATTATGTGACCTAAGTATTCTATTTCTTCTTGAAAAAACTTACTTTTCTCATCAGATATTTTTAATGTGGCTTTATTGAGTACGTCGAATACTTGACTTATGTGCTGTATATGTTCTTCCTCAGATGAAGAATATATCAATACGTCATCAATGTAAACGTGTACGAATTTACCTACAAAGTCTCTCAAAATGTCGTCCACGCATCTCTGAAATATGCTTGGTGCATTTTTGAGCCCGAAAGGCATTCGTTTAAAATGATATTTTGCGCCATTTATAGCAAAAGCTGTTTTTTCTTTATCATCTGTTTTGATTTTAATTTGGTGGAAACCTGACTCCAAATCTAACGTTGTAAAGTACTTGGCTTTACCTAAATTTTGAATTGTCATGTTGACATCCGGAATGGGGTATCTGTCTGTTACAGTGTGAGCGTTAAGTTTTTGGAAATCAACAACCATGCGCCGTTTTGGTTTTCCTTTTTCGTCCAAACCTTTTTTAGGTACTGTCCATATGGGACTGTTATAAGGACTATGGCTTTTTTCTATTATATTGTCATGTAAGAGTTTCTGTATTTCTTTGTTTACGAATTCGTTATCTGCTATGGGATATGGATATTGTTTAACATAAACCGGATTATCATTGGTCGTCCTAATGCTTGCTTCTATAGTATCTGTAAAGGGTAACGGTCCTATGCTGTTATTAATCTTCATCAGTCTATCTATGTCTGCTTTATAAATATTATTTTCCCCAATTATGTAATTAATTTTCTGAATAGATTCGACACTGCTTATGGTAGTTAGAGTCATATTACTGAAATTTATTTCCGCGTTTAGAACTTTAAGTCCTTCATATCCTAATATCATATCAAAAGACTGAATATCCTCTAATTCAAAAAATGTTATATTTTTCTTTAATATCCTAACTACTTTCTTTGTATCTACCATAGAATAACCATGCATTGTTTTTATTTTTATAGGTTTAATTTTAATTTTTTCGCTAGAATCGCATTTTCTATTAATGTAATTATGGGTTGCACCAGTATCAATAAGAATTTTATAAATTTTCTTAGAAATAGTACTAGTTAAATTTAAGCAGGGCAACCCGTCTACTAGTTTAAATGATCTATTCTTATGTTATTATTTACCATACATTCCGTTTCATCTGCTTCTGCATATGTACTGCTGACATCGTCTCTGCGTTGTTGTCGGGAGTTATTTACTCTCTGCTGCTTGAAGTTCTGCTGATAAGATCGTTGCGGTCTGTTGTGTGTGTTGAAACTCCCGCTGTGTTCACGTTTCGCTGGTGGATTATATACATCGGGTTTGTATTGATTCCAATTTTGTCGCTGTGCATGTACAATTTGTCTCGAGTTTATCTCCATCGGCTGTGGTCCGTCATTTCTCTTGGAAGGGTTTAGGCGTGGTCCTTGATTGTGTTGCTGCATATTATCGTATTGCTTCTGGGGTTGATAATTCGTTGTTTGGCTCGAATAATTTGGTCTTCTTTCGTTTCTGTGTTCATGTGGCATATTTTTGTGGTGCTTATCTTGAGTGAGATGTAAATGCCTGTGCACATTATCATGTTCTATTCTGCGAGCAATTGCGAATGCGTGTTCTAGATCATTTATTGTAGCTGAATATAATGATCCTCTTGTAAAGTTGTCACTCATACCATCAATGAATATACGAACTGCGTCGTCGTTAGCATTTTTAATTAGTCTGTCGATTATATTCGGCGGATCACCTGACATAGTGATTTTTGATATTATTAAATTGAGATTTTTATTTATCTCGTCGTGGTATTCAGACAGTGTGCTTCTTTTTTGCGTGATGGCTTTCATCATGTCTTGTAGCACGTATAGAGGTTCTTGATTAGAGTACGTATAATCTAATCTGTTACGTATCGCCTCAAAATTAAAAATTGTGTTATAATTAGTTAACACATTCGCGGCTGCACCCTGTATTTTACTTTTCACTATAGTCAATGCTGCTGCGTACTTACTGTGTGTTTTGAGGTTTTTAATGCTGTCCATTAATCTGGATGCTTCTTCGCGCCACGACCGATAATTTGATTGATCGCCGTTGAAAATAGGTAGGCTTTTAAATGCGTCTAACTGTATTTCACTACCATCTGTATATGTGGTTCTTATTTCCTCTAGCACAGGTATGTTTGGTACTATGCCTAATCCAGATTTTACTTCATTTAGTTTTGTTTCTAAATTAGTGTTTATTTGATTTTGGTTAGTTATTATTGCTGCTAACCTTGCATTCTCTGTGCGTGTGTGCTCTAGGGTTTGTGTTACTGTGTTGCACCTGGTTTCTAAAGCTTCTAATCTTGCCATTAATACTGCGAGTTGTTCCATTTTGAACTCGTGTCTGTTGTCGTCGAATTTGTGTGTTTTTTTTTTTCCACATATACACTTTCACTGAATTGCTTTGCTGCTTCGTACGAAGGAGCTATATTTGTACCTGCTATGCTAGGTAATTCTTGTAACCGGTAACGCGAGTGTTCTGTTTATACTAGATTTCACTACTTGTTCCCGAGGTCCGCTCGATTGAAGTTAAAAAGTATATTTAACCTCCTGGCAGGATCGCCAATTAAAACACTTGGTTCTTACTTTTAAAATTAAACAATATTTATTTGGAACTATGTCCTTTATTATTGAAATACTTTTTACTAATTCTAAAAGGAGCTTAAGGCTACTATGTAGTTACAATAAGACTGTCGATAAATTCATCATACAGTCGTATTTATATACTTTTCTTATCTATCTACAAGGAGACCCAAGCGTACAATCGTCTTGCTTGATAATGAAGAAGAGATAATATTCCAACATTGTATACAAACGATATTATCTCTTTTACATATGTTATCATTGTAGCGTTGTGTGCAAGACTGTACTAGAGACTAAAGATATCATTGAATACAAATAATGTTATCTTTTTTCTCAATATGTTTTGCTATGGATACTTAACTCGCGCACAGTCAAACATGTGTGCTATTTCAAAGCTTACCAACTTGCTTTCTAAGCCATGCAGCCAATTGTATGGAATTTAGTTTTAAGTCTTCGCCACATTTAGTTTTAAATCTGTGGCACATAATTTTATTTCAAAGACCTCAGTTAAGTGGGTAATAGGGACAATTCATTTCATTACATTTTTCACTAGCGAATTCTAAGACAGAGATTATCAATTAGGTCTCCATAATGGCCTCGTGAAATTGCAAAATAACGCGCTTAATATATATGTAGTTCAATTTACCAATGTGATAGCAGACGATTTGATTGCGTTTGTTGTTTTCCGAAAATAAGATTGATAGCCAAACACATTTGGTTGTAATGCAAAATACAAAAAAAATTCAAGAGATAACACCCAAAGCTCAGTACAAAGGCCATAATCTTATGAAAGTGTGCTTGTGCTAATTGCCAACGTAGTCAATAGAAATATTGAATAAGTTATGCTGAAACTCAACTCATATAAAGATGCAAAGGGCGAACATTTTAGCAATTTTTGACTTACTTTTGACTTTAAAAAAAAAGAGGGTAAAATAAAGCATTGCTGTCGTTTTCTATAGCAACACAAGTTGGGCTAGACATATTAGTTTTGTAATCGGAAAGCCTACCCTCGTTCAGAAATGGAAATTCTGAGACAGTGGTGCTGTCTTGTCTACGATCGATAGTATGACCATTTGACACAAACAGTACGTAGGTCACATAACGCTCCCAACTGATGTTGAAATTCGCCCTCAGTACTTAGTCAAACAAACGAAATTATTGAACGTCAAGAAGTTCATAGAATGTCCTGTCCATCCCGTAGATACACGCCCTCTTTGAGTCCTACAGTGTCATATAGCGACCGTTTTGTAAGGCTTTCATTTGGTCTTAGTTGAGACACAAACTAATACTCATCGGGATATGCTTATTAAACTTCTCTTTTCAGTTTTCAGAGGAGAACATTTTTGTGAAAAATTTACACATAAACATTGGCACCGCAACTCAGATTAGTTATAGTCAATCGATTTTTTTTTAAAATTACATAAATTTAAAACAACAATTCAAGATGTGCCATTTTTTACCCATTTATAAAACTTCACTTTCATTGCTGTTGCGCGTGGATCCTCCACTTTAAGATTGAGGACTTCCATTTTTTATTTTTAATACGACAATAACACTAATAAACAACAACCATACGTGATACGAAGAAAACAACTAACTCTGCTTCGGTTTGATGTTTAGGTACCGTGTGCGTTTCCTTAGTCAATTCTCAAAGCCAATAAACAAAAGAAAAAGAAAGCAATGTCATATACAAATCAATATGGTTTCGCCTTCTTTTAAATTGCGTCAGCTGTCTTCCTTAAAAGTGTGCATAGTTCATAAACAAGCAATTTAAAGCTTAGTAACTATTTACCATGAGTCAAAGTTTTGTTCATAAGACAAAAAAAACAACTACGAAGTGTTTAGTCTCGCATATTCTTATGAGCTGTTATAAGCTCGAATGGTCTTTACCTTGAGCGAGTGTAAGACGCAAGACGGAACTGAAAACTTAAGACAGTTCTGCCGTTTGTCACCTGCTCATGTCTGTTATTGATTTTTGTTTCGGATTTTCTTATACGTTTTATAAAGGAATAGACAATGGAAAACTATCTCCATTGAATGTCTGGTATCTGTTTATTTTGGATACCTTAGAAAAGGTAATCGCCCATAGACCTTCTGATTACAAAGTATCTTCAGAACTAGACAGTTGAATTCGCAATAAAACCATGGTGCGCTATACGGGAGACAATTTAATTAACTTATTGAAATTTTTGGCATGTGTCTGGCGATATGAAGCCGTATATGAACTGAATTTTGGTTTTATAGTTTATTGTCTTAGTGTTTCTTTTTTTGAGACGTAAAAGTTAAAAAGCTAAAACTGGTCACATGAGTTTAACTGATGAACTTTCAATTTGGTTGAGAATAATCTAGGGGAGTGTTTATTTTAGTTTAATGTGTAATAAAATTTTCCGGCAATTAAGAAAGCTGTTAGTTGGAGATGATTTACATTTGTTTGATCATTTACAAAGGGTGTATTTAAATGTAGTTTTATTTTTAGAAAATCACAAACGGAGGTTAAATTTTAGGCGACATCATGTTCATATGCATTGAAAAGCGAACGGTCGAATTGATAAAAGGCTAGTAAACCTCTTCACGAGCAGAAAACTGCACATTTTGCTATTCTAAAAGTGGAAAACTGTTCAATCGAATCGAATGAAGAAAACAAATTAGGAGAGTTTAAATAACGAAACTTGGATTTCTAAACTTTTTGACGCGAACCCCCGGATTGCCACAGTTTAATCACATCATAATCCACAACATTTAAACGCGTTCCACAAATCAGCGAATAAAAAATTCATTCGAACAAAACCTTACAATTTATTTGTTCATATTTCATTGGACTTGCAAGAATCATATCATGTGAATCGACTGTCAAAATTTGCCAATATTCGTTTGTTTGCGGATGGGCCTTAAAGAAAAATGGCATAAATGACATTCAAATACTAGGCAGTATTTTTATGTGGAATATATACAAAAACTAGCAAGCAATTTTTAACCTTACAATTCAATTAAGTTTTGATAGTATCGACATGTTTCTGTCAAAATAAACTTACATTTCAAGATTAAATGGTGAGTAATCCCAGGTATTTAGCCGACATGTGTCACATCACAGCATGGGATTACAATACGAGCAGGACTATCAATCACTGGAGTTCTGTAACGATGGGGACGTTCTAAACACGTGTTTGACATTTGGCCAACGACGACGTAATGCGTTAAAGTTTTTATTGACTTACAATGATCAAGTGAACAGTATTTTTCGTAGAAGTGCAGAATATTTCGAAGAGGTTTGTTGCTTTGAAGACTAGCTAAGCAAACCATTGTTAAAAATTATACTTGGATATATTTCGAGTACTTTTTTTATTAACGTCAACTTCACTTAGGGGCGAAATTCTTGACTAAGCTTCCCCCAATTAAATATGAAAATACTGGTCAAATTAACTCACATCAGACAGCTGTCAGACTTACTAAACTAGTGTTTTAAACGTTCCATGTCGATTCAAAATAATGTCGTTTTCCATTGGGACCACCAAAAATCTTTTTCAGATCTCAGATTTTATGCGGCTCATGAAACATGCAATGAAATTGATCTGCTTTTGTAAATATATTAGTGCGTTATTTGACAACAAAATCAGCTGTTCAAATTGCATTTATTTTTGGTAAAATCAATATTGGAAATCGGCTTGAAAAATGTTTCCTCTGTTGTAGATACAAATGGAGTAGTTTTGGTGATTCGTGGTTTCCAGATGATGAGGAAGACAATGAAGATAATAATTCCTCCAAAACTATGTCAATTGCTGTTTATGTATTTCCTTAATTTGGTTTTCACGAAACTTTGCACATTTGTTTTAAAACAAACTTCTTCAAATGACGTAAAACAGCTGTGCTGTATTTGTGGTAGTATGTGTAAATCTGAAAAAATATCGAGATCTGCAAAAAGTGATCCGAATCAAAAAAAAATATTGATTTTTTTTTCCCAATGGAAAACGACATAAGTTCGTGGTGCATTATGGTTTGTGTTTTTAAAGAAGAGGGTTAGGCAGAGAAAGTCTAATATTATTCGATTTCGCTTGTGGCCACTTTGGTTGATTAACAAGGAGACTTTTTTCACTGTTGACCAATGGCCACCGAAACTCTCTCCATTTCAAAAAGCAATCATTAGCTTTGATCTAATTTTACTTATGAAATGACTATTTAACTGAAAACCAATATCTCACCTACACTCGTAGTTTTGTCTAAAAAAAAAACCCCAAATTGTATTTCACTCAAAGAAAATCAATAGCCCCAAACCTACGAAAAAAATTCTCGTTAATTTGTTATGTCAGTCTATCATTCATATGGATCCTATTTTATAAACCGACTGAACGTAAAAGGACGATTATATATTTCAGGAACATGTTAGCCTTGTTTCGTGGTAGTTATTCCATATATTTATTTCTATTTTCGTCTCTGTTTGTGTGGTAGTTTCTTGGAGGCTTAAACACAAAAAAAAATTGTAATAGAAATAATTGTGACAATGCGCGCTTGAAAAAAATAACCTTCTACGAAAGCGTTCCGACTTTCTTAAAATTCAGCTCTACGACATTATCAACTCTAATAGATTTACGAGAAAATAACATAAAAATATTGGCTGCAATAAGTTAATACAGGATATGTATAATGTACATGACCCTAAGCCGAACAAGGCCGAATGGCGATCTACGAACGGCCGATTATTCCTAAATTCTGACAGTTCCTTCAAATAAACACTTTTTGTATTCAGTAACTCACATTTATAAGCCATTAGTTCCTTTCCTAATTGCAATTACTATTTTGGGTTTAAGTTCCAATCAATTTTTGATTTGCGGATCTGTGGACCGCGATAATATGTTGTGGATTGTAAATAAATTCTTACAGTTGGCATCAACAATGCTCCAATTCTTTTTATCAACTTGAATAGTACAAATTATAATTTTCTGTTCCTAAATTTACCACAATTGATTTGTTCGCAGATCACATATTTCATTTATTGAAATACTAAAAAATACTAAACAGCTGATCGATATGACAGTAAAATCCTGTCAAATGTACTGAAAAGTATTTCTTCCTATGTGCTTCAGCAACCTTACCTCGATTAACGCTAAAAGACAGCAATCAATTGCGTTCCGCGATACTAATAATCAATTTTAGTGTCCAGGCTACATTTTTCACTCGTAACTCGTAACTAACCTCAAATTTATATTTTTTTCCTTAAAGCGAGAAGTTGCACATACGAATATATGTAGGCCGCTTAGAAAATAAATCAAGCTGGGTCATTAGGAAATCTTACCTAGTACACGCTAAACCACCGAGGCACTCCAGGGTTGCCAACATTCACACTATAGAGTGAAACATCTGTAAACACCATCCACGATTAAACAGAAAATGTTGGCCAATACACTTGTTTACACTCGGCAATATCCACACAATTGATATAATTTATGTGTTGTACACTGACAGCTACTAACTAACGTGAACACTTGACACTACACTGTGATGCACTGCGTATTAATTTGTTGTCGTTATATTGTACTTAATATAATATTATTGTGCGTTAACTATTTATTTATTTATGTACTGTGGGATTTGCCTTAATTTTTTTTTTTGCGATGATTAATTAAATATATCTTTTTATCGTTGCTAGATTTTTTATTTTTTTCACTGAAGTAGTGATTTTATTTATAATTTGTTTTATAAGAATTTTTGTTTTATACGATATGTTAAATTTTATTTATTTTCTATTCTCATTTTTTATTTACACAAATAATGCACATACTTTTACAATTTACACTACATGAAAACAGAATACAGGCACATTGATTATGTTATATATATATATATAAATACATTCAACTAACCACATCTATATGTGTGTTCTTTTTTATGAAACGGCTTTAGAGTTGCACTATGCACTATTTTCGGTTGTTGTATGCTTGAATTTCGAACCACTAAAATTTGTTGTTGTTATACGGAACTATATGTAAATGTGATTATTTTTATTTTAGAATTTTATTTTGAAATACACTTTGGTACAGTATTCATCCGACTGAATTCTTGCTCTTCACACTAGTACTGGTAGCTGTTTGTGTTCGAATTTATTGTATGTCGCTCTTTCGAGATTACCTTTTGCTTTTGTGAGAAAGATTAGACTTTATTAATCCTTTTGGATTTTTTTTGCAAGGAAATGAAGGGAAAAACGTTTTCTGCGTATCGGATTTGGGTGCAAATAGAAGACACAAACTTTTTACACGGCGCGCACATTCAAACAACAATGAAAGAAGACGTTAGATGGCCAGAATGGCATGCATTCTCTTCACACTCAGCAGCAGTATAGGAGCACCAACGACAGCCTACGATGCGATGACACTGTTTACGTATTTACAATCTAACGAGTTTCCCATTAGAACTGCAACGACGAAGAAAGGACGATGAGGCAGCAGCACATATACGTGATGTGTTGATAGGAAAAAGGAATAACAACCAAGGTGGGTATATACAGTTTAGGTCACTACGGTGTACATGGCGGAGGAATATAGAACAAATCTGACAATGACAACGACGAGAACGGGAACGAGAATACGATATACAAGTTCGAGTTTCGAGATACAAGACAAGACAAGTCGACTCGGCAGCAGCACTCACCAGTGCCAGTAGATAGGAAGAGAGCGTCGAGCACGAGCACGAGTACGAGAACGAAAATAAAGGAAAACTAACAACAAAATGTTTGTATAGATAGAGAGTCACAAGAATAGAGGGAACAAAAATAAAGAAGGAAAGCTCGCTCTCCGTAGCTATGTCGCGGATCCGCTCTTGTCTCTTCACGCGACAATCAGCACAATTTCCTTTTCACTTGTCTCAATTAAAAATATATTTGTAGGGTTCCTTTTTTCCTTTTTTCCTTTTTTTTTTTTTTTTGAATGTCGATTTCCTTTTTCCTAATTGAGTCGTTGGATTTTGGTCGAGATTTTTATCCCTTTCGATGGCACATACGAGTACGTATATCCACTCCTTCCCGATTGGAGGAGAAAAGTACCACAACTAGTTTTTTCTTTGCCCTTTGTCACACAAAATTCAATCAGCAAATCTCAAAAGAATCTGTGCAAAGCTGCTCCCAGTGTTGTACAGAAAAAAACTGTTAAAAAAAATCAACTTTTTCTTGTGTAAAATCCTTTTTTTGGGGACGTCGTCGCCGTGGTCGATGTTCGGATGTGAAGCACAGTGCCCTAGTTTTCCCATACACACACACAGAGACAGTCATTCGCACGCACACACAAGCACACACGCACGCTACTATTTGAATTCATTTCTATATACACATTTTCAAATGGAGTTTCCCCCCATTATCCTTGTTATAGAAAAAGATACATCATTAACAATTCTAAACGGAATGGAAAATTTCTGTTCTATACGTTCGCCCGTTTTCGTTCGATTCGACCCCCGAAGGAACACCACCTTTTGGGTTGCGAAATTCGCGACAGATTTTCTTTTTCGTTCAAAAATGTTATTTAACGGTAGCGAGGATTATTTTATTTTTCTGGCATAAATCCAGTAGCACAGAACCGGACCACATCGAGCAGAAATATTTTTTCACGATTTTTTTTTTGTTTTTTTTTGCAGAAAATATAAAAAGAAAATTTTTTCCTCACTATTATACATATAGATTGTATGTATGTGTACACTTTGCTCTCGGGACGACGGACGCAGCACACGAACCTTCCTCGATTAAAGCCGATACTATTCTGAGGAAATTGGAAAAGTTCTGTCCCTCTGAGAGGAGAAGAATTTTCCTTTCGTTTTTGGGAAATGTTAGGGGGTTGTGCGGGTCGGGGTGTTTTCATCTTGCGGACAGCAAGGAAAAGCTTTGAATCAATATATCTTTGACTTGGTGAGACGCACTGGCGCATGTGTGTAGCACAGGGAAATGCTCAGGTTGTGTTGGGAAATTTTCGGTTTGTTTTGTTGTGAGTTGAGCGCTGCGCTGGAGTGTGTATGTGTGTTTTAGTGTGTAGGGAATGGTGGAAAACATCCTTTTGGCCCCCAAGTTAAGAGTACTTTTTTTTTGTTTGCCAGTATCCTGCGGAAAGGATGTCACAAGTTGGCGACAACACGCATATTTAGTCTAGGTTTTTTGGTTGGCACTGTAATTATGTACTTTTGGGTGGGGGGTTGAGGGTAGCGCAGCTAGCCGCGGGTGGAAAATTGTGATGTTCGATTGAAGTATTTACATCGTTTTGCGGGGAGGCGACGGGTTCCTGTTATTATAGTTTGGTGGTTTCTTTTTTTTTGTATTTATTGGATTTCGGTTTTGGGTAAAGTGTTTTATTGATTTTGAGGTTACTACTTGCGATGTTACTGTTGGATTTTGTTCCACTTTCACTAGCATTGTGGTCGGTGGGTGGTTGGCAGTCACTCAATAAAAGGCGCGCTTCAAGTATTTGCGAGTGGTGCAGACTTCAGTTGGCACAGATACACTCAGATTTGTGTTGAAGCTGAAAAACGAAAATGTTACGTATACGCCACCGCATGCGGAATGTGGTTCAGTGGGTCTTATCGCTCTTGATTCCAGGTAATAGAAATGTTCTAGTCGGTGTGGCGGAAATTTAATTTCCTATTTCGGAATAGAGGCTTTGAGCGTTTTTGCTTCGCGTGCCTCATATATGTTTTTTAGTCGGAAATTTCTTGCCAATGGATCGTAAACTTCTGGTGAGAGAAAACTTAATAAGTGAACCAATTTGAATAAAACGGAATCTCATCGTTTGGCGTTTACTATATTTTGTTTTGTTACTGAATACAAACATAACCCTAGCCCTGTTTTTTTGAGCTTCGTTCTCAGCAAAGCAAAGTAAAGTAGGATTTTCAGCACGCAATTACAACAACTGGGCTCACTTGACTACGAGATTCATTTATCATTGGGGGATACGCAAATCTCACCTGTTGAACAATTTTAAGAAATCAGGAGGAATTGGGGACGTTCAAGTATCTAGTTTAGAAAGTCTGACAGCTCTCTCACTCGATGTATCTCGGGTTTGATTGGGGGAAATCGGTCATATGAGCAGCTGTTTCAGTTGACGTCTATGGAGGTGTAGCCGACGAATCTAATCAAGAAATTCGCGACTGAGTACTAAGTTGACAGTTCGCGTATGTGGATGACGTAGGCAAAGTGACGTTCCCGACCAATCTGGTTTTTGCGTTCAGGTTACATCTCATCCAGACCAATCTAGTCGACTTGAGATAACTAGATTCTTGAATGCGGCCATTTTTACAGCATTGCTTGCAGCGGTTTCCTAAAGTTTATATTCACCGGGTCTCCACTAGGCGGATGTCATTGGTAGCGTTCATTTTAACTTTGAGGTACATCAACTCCTAAACTAGTTGTCGGTGTAGCTTTAAAACAGCTGAGGTTTGTGTTTGCCTAAACGACAGTTTGAAATCCTTTATCCTAATTTTGTTTTCAAATTGAATTTTCACTTAGTGTCGTTCTCTAAATACCTGAACTAGCTTGTTTATATTCTACAAAAAAAAACACAAAATGTTCCCGGACTTGGACTTTAAATACAGAAAAAATAAGTAGTAAATTCGAAAACTGTTGGATCTGGCACAATTTTTTACGGCAACTAAAGAATTTCAATCACAGTTCATTTCAAATGTGAATTCAGTGGAGTTATGCATGATTTCAAGGACCAAGACGATCTGATGGACTAAAACTATATTTGTTTTGTTCAATACTTTGTACCTATGAAACTAAAAAGTCATGAATTCTGTTCCTATTAAGAATTTCTTCTGTGATTTCTAATTTACCCTTTTTTTGTAAATAAAATTGTTTTTGGTTATTTTTGTTTTTATATTTGTGTTTAATTTTTGATTTATTGTTCTTAACTGGATAACTAAAAAATATTTTAGGCATTATTTTATTGAAGAAGGCCGTTTTCTCAAGTTGCTCATTTTTTCCTCAAAATTGGTTGGCAACGCTGATTCAGTGACATTAATGACATTTCAATTTGAATACTGTAGAAGTACTCGAATGAGAATTTTTGGGAACATTTTAGAAATTCTTCCTTTGCAAAAAAAGGTTTTGCCGAAACTTTTCAAAATCTTCTCGACATTTCGACACTCGACATCTTCACATACACAAATCTAAAAATAGGACTGTGAATTCTGTTGTCACTAATCAAAAATTTGAAATTAGTGACAAGTGACCTAACAAATTTCTGTAATTGTCACTATGATAACATAACAAGAACAACTGCCAGAAATTTAATTCAAAGCTAGGACATTTCACATTTATTTCATCCTTCAAGTGCTTTATAAGAAAATGCCGGCTGTGTTGGGCGGTGGATTGGGTGGTCTTTCGGCCGCATACTATCTTACTCGCCGCTACGTGAACCCAGTAAGCATTTACGAATCATCTAACCGCCTCGGTGGATGGATTCGTTCCGAACCACACGAAGAAAAAAACTTTATATTCGAAGCAGGTCCCCGAACAATTCGCACCAAAGGCCCGGCGGCTCTGAATACGCTCGAGTTGATTGAAAACCTTAACTTGAACAGCCAAGTGTCACCGGTATGTGACACCCATGCCGCAGTCAAGAATCGGATGATATACGCAAAGGGTAAAATGAAATTATGAAATCTGTTTTTGAACTTATTTATGAATTCTGAATATAAAGGTCAACTCTGCATGCTTCCCAATAGTTTGGGTGGGGTTTTCAAGACTATACCTCCGTTTACGAAGCCTCTGATTTCGGCTCTTTTCCATGATTTGAGAGCGGCCAGCAAGAAGCAACAACTGAACGATGAATCGATATATGATTTTGCCGAAAGAAGATTTGGCAAGGAAATCGCCGAGTACGCTATAAGTCCAATGATCTGTGGTATTTGTGCGGGAAATGCTAAGGACATAAGTGTTCGTTTCCTTATGAGCGATTTATTCGATTGGGAACAGAAGCATGGTGGTGTTGTGAAGGGACTATTTAAAGCTGACAAGAAAAAAGTGCCTGGAAGACTGGCTCCTGATGGGGTTCTGCCCAAATTGGCAAAGCAGCAAAAGTGGAGCATTTATTCGCTGAAAGGCGGACTTGAAGTTCTGCCCAAGGCAATGGCCGACTACTTAAAGGACTCTGCTGACATTCAATTGAATTCTGAGTGCGAAAGGGTGACCTTCCGTGAAGATGGTACTGCTGAAATAAGCATTAATGGTAATAACGTTCCCACCGACCACGTCGTCAGTTCGATGCCCGCTTTTAAGCTTGCTTCTGTCCTGGAGCATCAGCATCCTACACTGGCGTGTCAATTAAATACGATTCCGTACGTTGATGTCGCTGTTGTCAACCTACAGTACAACACACCAGACGTACTGGAGCACAATGCATTCGGTTTCCTCGTTCCACCGATCGAGAATCTACCCATTTTGGGTGTGATATTCGATAGTTGCAGTTTCAAGATGAGAGGTAACACAGTGCTCACCTGTATGATGGGAGGACATTGGTTTGAGAAAATATTTGGCAAGAATCCAACACAGGATGAGGTCCTCCAATTAGCAGTTAAGAATGTGGGAAGCATTTTGGGTATTGAGAAAGAGCCAACAAATACCAGAGTGCACATCTTACGCAAATGTATACCACAGTATACGGTTGGCCATAAGGTGCGAGTCGAAGAGATTAGAAACTATATCGAAAGGCATAATCTGCCGTTGACTCTGTGTGGGGCAGCCTATGACGGTGTCGGTGTAAATGATGTGATTCTGTCAGCAAGGAATCAGGTCGACCAGATTGTTGGGGCATAATTTACAAAAATAAACGTGAAAATAACCTTGTAGGTGTTTCATTTATTTTCCAAATCCTCCACGACAGTTAGGACTAGGTTCGACTTCGTACGAGGGATCCCATTGTTTGGGTGTTTTTGCCTCAATCGAAAGTGCGTGTACAAAGCCGCCTTCTAACTTTGATTTGACCAAGTCGTTTACCAGGCGGTGTCGCTGCGGAAAAGTAATTTTTATAACCGCAAAAATAGTGTGTTGATGATGGCCTCACCTTTATTAGCGGTAGACTTTCAAATTTCTCCGACACGACCAGCACTTTGAAATGAGACTCGCTACCCTTTGGAACATTGTGCATGTACGACTCATTTATGATTTCGAGATGAACTGGCTTCAGATTATTGGACAATGTTTCCCGAATTGCAGATTCAATAGGACCTGAATCTGACATATTAACGTATTGTCTTGTTATGGGAAAAGCTAGAAAATGAATTATTTTGCCATTAGTTCCAGAATAATATATGGCCCTGGTAAGTACTCACTCCGAATAATTTTGAAAAAGTCGTATCTAATCATACCGAATAATGTTTTGATTGATGCTGCGATGAGTTTACTTATCAGCTGGTTTTGACAGTTAACTGACTACGTCCAGTAACTGAGCAACTCCTGTTGCTGTTCACAATAAAACATTTGTCAAGACATCGACAGATATAGAAAGGATCAGCATGGGGGAAATATATCGACATAATAAATCTGCCGACAAAAGATTTGGATTTTATAAATTAAGGTAGCGATTTATTATTTATTGCTGCGTCCTTAATTGAGCTATTAGTCAAAAAATAAGGCAGTCCTCTTTCACGGATACGACTCTCTCCAAGAGCAAATCAAAAATCTTTGTTTGACAACTGATTGTCAAGATCATTAACATAGTTCCTAACCACACTATATAAAAATCAAATGGAATGCAGTTTGACAAACTTATAGCTGAGTTCTTTTTATGTAGTTACCTGTCGATTGTCAATCGATGAGTCGAACTACCTAACATCCCTAGCTAAAAGGCACATGCAACACATGCTTTAGCCAGCAGCAAAAGTTGAATTGAAATGTAACTTGGAGGTCGTTGAGACGGTGACCGACTAGATTTGCTTAACTACATCCCTAGATTTGAAAGTACACTCAAAAAGAACTACGAATACGCGCTAACCATTTCCAACAAAACAAAGCTCCTGTTTCTAAATTATATTATATTTTTTTTTAGTCTGTAGGTGGCTTCCACTTCTTCGGTGTTACTGTTTCAATTGATAGGGCATGCACTGCTCCGCTGTCCAGTTTCGTTTTGACTAAGTCGGTAACCAAACGATGGCACTGTTTAAAAACAAAAACAGCATTTGAATCCGTGTTTTGAATTGATTACGTAAAACTTACCTTTATTAGAGGAAGGTTTTCGAATTTCTCAGATACAACTAGAACCCTAAAATGAGATTCCGATCCATTTGAATGGTCCACTACTTCTAAATGTACCGGATTTAATTCCTTTGATAAAAGTGCGTGAATTTCAGTCGCTATTGGTCCGGGTTTTGCTGTGTACGATCGTAGTGTTAGTACTGGAAAAGAGTAAATATTATTTGATTATTTTCTCCACGGTTTTTATGGATTTAACTTACCATTTGCAATTTTTAGAAGACTTTTCTGAAACATGTTTGCGATTTGTGATGTTAAATAATCAAATCAGCTGTTTTAAAGAAAAAAAAAAACATTTAATTTGACATGTGCGCTACGAAGATTGAGCAATTTCTTTTACCGGGGATTTATTCACAATTGACAAAAGTTTTAACGCTCACAAAAAAATTTAAAACCTGTATTAACTTTAGGTTGGCACACACTTATCTATCTAATTTGATTCCAATATGCTTGTGTGAACTCGGTATTTTTATTTTTTTTTGTCAAATTCAATAACCTTTATAACCTATTATATTTTTGTATTGTTTAAATTCGCCAAAAAAACTTGATATGAAATGTAACTATTTGTTATTCACAGCATAAACTAAGTATATATATATATATATATATATAATACTTAGTTTATGATTCACAGTAGCAATATTCCATAGCAAAGACACACACCCAATTATTTAATTGGAAAATAGTTCGTTGCTCCTTCCTCCGGAAATTGCCATAACAATTCGGCTATTACAACTGTCACCCAATTTGTTTAGTTTTGTTGTTTGTGTATTTTTAAAAATCGATTTTGATTGCCTCTTAAGTAATTGTCATAAGCTTAATTATTTTTTTTGTAATGAATTAACGCAAGATGTCTGCACGATTTTTTTACTGTGATGATAGCATACCATCATCAGATTCCGACTCGGATTATCAGGAAGTGCAATATTCATCGAGTAGTATCGACAGAAGTAGCGTTGGATCCATTCCGTGGGCCGATGACGCCATAAAACAGAATCAGCTGGACTGGGAACGTGTGGAGCGGATGTTTTGCGGTGAGCAAGATCTTTCTGACTCCGAGCCTGAATTAAGAAATGAAATCCTCGAATGGCACAAGAAGTTCCCAAGTATCCTGCGGTCACAACATCCATCGATGGGAATAGAAAAGCTGTCAAGTATGAGTTTCACCTCAGATGATGAACGCGACTATGATGACGATGATGACGACGACGACGGTACAGCTACACCCACAAACAATGGTACAGGTTCCATATATCAACCGAAACTTTCAGCCAAGTCCTTAGAACCACTGCCTGTTAAACAAAGAATAGCACACGAAAAACTTATAACTATGCTCGCCAATGATCTTAGGATAACCTCTGTGCCGATGGCAGTCAAACGTCTTGGTATGGCGGCTCCGCACGAATTAAAACTAAGTGGGAGGCGAGCGCCGATTAGAAGCAGAGGCAATCTTGCCTTACCAGTTGCTAAGTATAGCGAACTCTTCGACAGCAGCTCGGCAAGTAACCAGGATCAGAGTTTGTCTAAAATTGGTTCCAGTTCAGCGACTCTGGCTAGAATGCCGCCAATTCTAAAGGTTATTGAAGCAAAACATAATTTCCGAGATGTTCACACCAAGCACGAAAGCTTTGTTCAACTTACTGCCCCGAATCAAGCCCAATCTGCTGCAGTGACCACACGTCGTAGGAGATGGTTCCCTCATCAAGCAGCCGACAACAGCCAAATCAACAAGAATGGCATTGTATTGCCAGCGATTAACTTGCAGCGAATTCATGAGGCTGTTCCTCTGGTAGGACGATCCATTTCTGCTGCATTCAATCACAGGCAGATGAGCTGGACTTATTTGCCATACAGTGCTGCTAAATTCAAAATACCCAAATAGACGCAGGCCTTGCGGTTAGACATTTTTATTTTTGATTTGAGCTTGAGTGTACAAATTAGTGGAGAATACATTTTTTAACAAAATGCATAAGAGTGGTTTTATTTTAGCGCAGTGTTTGTCTACACATACTTCTCTTTGCACAGTCTTATTAAGACCGTGATGTTCAATGACGCATTTCTTCGGCGGTAGACCCGAATACGATACAACTGTAAGGTATAAAGTTATTGACATCTGCCTAAAAGAGTTGTCCTTCGCTGTCCAAAGTGGATTTAACTACTCCACTCACGCAACCATATTAGCGTTATTTCTTCAGGTCGATCGCTGGATCTTCTTACTGGGCAATTCAGCTTTAAATTTATCTGCAACGTATAAAATTCAATGTTGATAGCGGGAATACACCATCACACTCACAAAATCAATCAATCAGAAAAGAGCTTAATAGTGAAGTTACTGTTCAAACAAAAGTAATAACAAATTAATAGTTGGCTCAACAGGTCCATATAGGTTCCTGGGCTAGGCATTCTATGCATCGTTTATCTAATAAACCCCAACGAACAACTACCCGTTTTCGCATTCCTTACACAATCTATATTATTGTAGCAATCTTCTCACACATTTCTCCACAGTTAATATTTGATTTATAACTTAAACCATGATAGTTGTTAGGAGCAGCTTTACAAATGGTAATTATCCAGTCGCAGTCTTCCTCGATTTTCAGTAAGGAACAACAGATCAGCTAATGACTGCTCGCTTATCAGTTCTTCTACTCTGTCGAACATCTAGAAGAAGACAAGGATTTAGTGTGCAATCAATGCTGAACAAATTTGCGACTTACCCCTTTGGCGTTGCATTCCGTCAACACTTCTGGATGTTTGAAGTTCGGCCCGAAATGCACACTTACAGTTGCACTCTTATAGATCGATATAGTTGGAAAGTATGACCCGCCATATATATCTGTAAATGCAACGCCCTGAGACTTTCCGTTTTTAAAAAATTCAATTTTGCTCTTGGGCAGAGCTTTAAAACTCTTAAGAGTTTCCTGCACTCTATCTTTGTCCTCATAGTACAGATGGCTCTTGAATTTTACCAGCGGCTGAGGAACAGTAAATACAAAACTAAATTGCTTGCAGAACAACGCGATCTACTCACCCTGTCCTTGAAAGTCGTTGGCAGATACTCAGTGTCTTCCAGTTCAGGCAAATCGATTAGGAAACCCAGTGTATCGCCTTCGACATACGCCTCGCTGTAGTGTTTGCCATGGCTTTCGTGAAATCGAGTGCCTTTGCGGGATCGCCAGGAATAACCAAATTTATCATAGCCTAGTGGAGCCTGCAGATTTCCGTACTCTTGACCCCAGCCTAGGCGGGTTGCTGATCCTTCGGGCATTTCTTCTATCGTCACTTCAAAATACCATCTACCCCGATTTACAGCTGAAAAGGAATTTGTAAAAAATATGTAACATCATCGAGGGACAGGTACTTACAGTGCGTTGCTCGGACCATAGAATAACCCTTCTCGCCAGTGACTGCCAGCCGGTCTTCAGCTATTTTTAGTTGCGGCGCTCTATCATGTAATGCCAAAAGCACCGAATTTGGTACGAGTGTTCTGTACAACCAACCAGGGATGGGTTTTCCAGCCCAATCAGAGCTTTCGTCAAACTCTTGCCTGAATGGAGCATGGGGATCTGGCTCAGCCAGAATATATCTGTAGCCATCTTTGTTGAATGGATGCTCCAGGGGGTATCCGTGAGCTGGTAGTTTCAGATTTGCCGCTACATCAGCACTGGGCCTTCCTTTTTTCGTAGTTGTGCCAGATTCATTTGCCGGAAGCTTACGACGCTGCCTGTTGTTTTTTGCAAGAGAAGCTAGAATTTAAAAAGAAAAAATCATATAGATACCTAGCTCACGAACACTTTTTTAAAAAAATTCAAATACTAAGGGCAAAAGGTTTATGTAGAACATAAATGGCGCGGTGCTTGTAATCATTTAAGTCCTCGGGTTAGATTTAACAAGCCCATTATGCCTAGCGTAGCTTTTCCATTACCTTAGAAACATTTTATTTGTTGCAAACAAAAGGTCTAGGTATCAGAAAAAATGCAAACGACGACGAACGATTGCCATTCGGTTTTTCCATCAATCGGAAAGGGGTCTTATAGCAATTTGAATGCACAGATCTTTGCGTAAAAGTGTCTGAAATATGTTCAAACGATTAGTGAGTCGTGATTTTAGTTTTAATTTGTAAAGCTGCCTTTTTCGAATGTCGCGAAATACCTCCAAATAATTGAGGGTATATTATTGTGACGCGCAGTGTAAGATGTAATTTTGTACTATTAATATTTGTTCGTAAAAAAATCCATCTCCCGCAATCGGGAGTGGTTATGGTGACCGCTGGAATGAAGAACGTCATTCAAGGACTCTAGTCAAGTCAAGGATGCACAAAAAGGAACAGCACAATAAATTATAGGTACCTACTATTTTCCCACAAACATAACCTCTTTAAATAACCTACTGTGTGGGGCTTGCACTTCTCGTGCATATTGCAATTATAGCAAACTCCATGTTCTTGTTCTTTAATACACATTCCATACCATAACTAGATATGTCCTGCTTAATTCACAAGTAATGTTTCAAACGAATACCTAAATTACCTCATCGCTCATCCCTTTCATAACGAGCAATGCATCTGATTGACCTATATCACGCAAATTCGCCACTTGGTAACAGGTGGTGGTGTTACTCCATGTCCCTCACGATGAGAGAAAAAGTTGTGCTGCGCAAAAACTGCACACACACGACCACAAAATGTGACATTCAAATTCAATTGATTCCATAAGAAATATCAATTAATAGGCACGTTTCCCGAGGCAGAGATTATCTATCCCCCCAACGGTAAGCGGAATTGATTCAATCATATGTGTGGAAAGCTACGTGCTAGTCAACATGCTTCCTTTTAATGTAGCACATAGCACTATGTAAAACGATTGCGAAGCGATGTGTTTTGTGTAGGTATAGCTACGTAAAAGAAAAGTTTATTACAAATTAAACATACCTACCTTCCAGCTCCATCGAATGGTTTCTCTCCATTTAGTATGGATTTATTTAAATTGCTCTTATTTTATGACCGATTGCTGTCTTTATTGATAATTCACATGCAAAAAGGGAGCGAATATTTGAACACAGTTCACCCGAAACTAAAATCCTGCGGTTTGAAACAACTACCTACAACTAGGTTAGGTATGTGATGCAGTTGAAAAAAAATATCAATTACTAAAATCAATGACGGATGTCACCGCACCCAGAGAGGGGAAACAATTAAAATACAGGAAACGCTCTTTAAAACAGAATTATTTTTGCTGGTCGATTTTATTTCTCAAGAACGCAAATTTTTCTTTATTTGCATTCAGGGTATTACGAGAAACTAATGTTCTCACATCGTAGATAAGCTCCAAACAAGTTATAAACTATGACTATGACCAAAAGTACACACAGTGTAGTCTAATGTGTGATAAATTCGAGTGGCTCGCCACTGGCAGACTGCTCCCCCCGGCGCACAATTAAAATCAATTTGCTGTATATCGACGGCCGACGTACTAGAAGGGTCTCTAAACTGAATTCCTCTAAAACAATAGGTACACTAGGCCAACGAATAAAGAAAATGGGAAATAAGTAAACATGTGCAACAGAGAAATCAAATTATAAATTTAGACTTGTTAAAGCTTTTTTTGTCGCTTAATGTCAAGTGCCGTGCCGACCACCAGTACAACTATAGGTAATAGATGGAGCATGCAGGGTGGAGGTACTGTAGTTGTTGTTGACAAATAGTATTTAGTACAGAACGATGAAAAACAAAACAAGCAGCAACAACAATTTATTAAGTCATACAAATGCGAACGAAGCAACATGACAATAAATTTGTTGACAAAAATCACACCGAAGCGAATTGCTTTCTCAGTCTTTTTCGCCACCACAAACACAAGCGTTCAGCGTATACGTACTTACGTAGTCCGAAAAGCGATAGTGTAAGCTCATTTGAAAAAATATGTATTACCTAGATTGGAGCTGATAACAAATTTGACAGTATTTGCATTTTTATTCTCCCCAATGGCATTCGCTTCGCAGTATACCTATACTGGTGGAGTACCACTGAGACTGGAATGACTGGACAAAGAATCTATTTATAGAATGTAAATAAATAAGCTGCACTCCGAGTTGAAATGTGGGTTAAACTTAAACACAGGCGAGATGGGTAGGTTTTTAGCAAACAACGAAAGCGTTAACCTATTTATTTTTCTCTCGTTCTCTGTTGAGTTTGTTTATAAATATTCCAAATCCAAACCAAAACAACAGAGACAGAGGGTAACGGAAGGTCTAGGCTAAGGTAGGTTAGGAGCCAGTGTAATAACTCGTGGGAAATTTAACTTTTCGTGGGAATTTCGATGGTAAGAAAACGTCTCGTGGGAAAAATTGAAAAAAAAGATGTCGGTAAGAGTTTGTGGGAAATTTGATAAACAAATTTCCATCAAACTTCAACCTAATATAGTATTTCTACTACCTTATTCTGTGTTCACAAAACCAACATATCTAAGTTAAGTTTTGTTTAATTGTATTAAATATTAATGAACTTAAAATATTAATTTGTGATATTACTTTTAAAGACTTATTCTTTTTTATTATTTATTCATTATAGAACATTTTCATATTATACAGATTATTTGCGGTAAATTTTATTCTTTCCTCTTTTTATTAACTTATTCTATAGATAGATACTAAAAAACACAAAAAATGTGATATTGTAATGAATTAGGTACATATTTTTTTTTTCATAAATTGTAGCCATGTGATATTTTATGTGACCGCTTATCTAATTCTTCCAATTAAATTCCTTAATATAGAATACTTTTTTCCCCTTTTTTATTTTTTTTTAATAGAAATAATGAAAATGAACTGTTTTTTTTTTTTTTTGAATTAACCAAGTGGGAAATTTGTCGGAATTGTGACAAGGTCCAAAAGGGAAAAATGGGGAAAAAATTAGTTGTCCGAGGGAAAAACCATCTTAATGATGTTAGAACACTGGTTAGGACAGGAGGTATACCAAAGAGCAACATATCGATAGAGCTTTCATAATGCGATAAATAAATAGTTTTGCACGCCTCGCTGCTTGCTAACCGTGCCCAACATAATACACAGTGTACACAAACAAATGCACAAAAATCTAAATTTGTTTCAATTTAATATAAGGTATCCCATTTGGGCTTCATGCTGACATTGAATTTGCTTATGATGATGATGTACTCGTATCCTGTAAAAGCATAGTCATGCTGTTGGCGACAGCCCCAGTTGGGTTGAAAATACATATGTCGACAATAATTTCCCCGGTTATCCCGAATGAAGTTGAGTGCATGTCTTCTATTGGTGTGAGCGCACCTGTCGTCTTACCTCTTGCGTAGGCTTCAATTTATAGATGAACCTTGAGTATAGGAACCGGGCCGTTAGTGATATAAGATGATGCCCCTTAGCGTTCTGTTTCACAAAGAGATGAGAAACGTCGCGAAATAGCATTTGAATAACATCAACGAAAAAACAGACGAGCAGGGTGGCTGTCTTGCTATGAGGAACTTAAAAAACGCTTTTTATTCTACGAACTCGTAGCATATTAGGAACTGCCTTTATGGGATCGAAATATGAAAATACCAGACCAGATCGTTAAAACTGAGTTATCGTTAAAGAACTTCTTTGCGAAGTCCTTTTGAGCGAAAAGCCGACCATTAACCAGGAACCTTTGAGAGAAGTTCTTCCTACGATCTACACCGTTATATTATAGAGGGGACTTTTTTAAAAAAACAACTTCAATACGCATCTAACGATGATGGTTATGTAATAATGGATCGGAACAATAACTGTTTAATACTCGCATACTGACTTCACAATCAATTTGGCGTTCCAGTTCCCTGGAATTTTTCAGATCGCAATGCTAATTCCCAATGGATCGCAACCGTCGGAGATTTGTAGTCTAGCCTATTTCTGCAGTGGAATTTAAGTCATTTTTAATGCTTTTATAAGAAAATAGGAGAGGTGCCTACATTGAATAGAAAATCTGCTCGTATTGTATTTACCCTAAATGAGATGCAATAATACGGTTTAGTTTACCAGTTTTCATTGAAATGCCTATTTAAAAACCAAAAATTTAGATACCCATCACACAGAACTGCCTCTTAACATGTTCATACAATAGCTACCCGGTGTCTCCACGAGCAATATTTTATAGCATGCAATATAATCATATACTATAAAAATTGGCAATGGAGACCACAAATAGTATGATATAAAAAATTCCATTAAGGCATCTAATGTGAGAATGCAATGACATGCCCTTCTCAGCGACTTTTGAACGAATGAAATAGTAAGCTATAAAATGCCCAGCCTACATTTTATTGCATACCATCGTTCTTTCTTTCTATGAAAATTGACACATCAACCTATGAAATATTACTCATGGAAACGCGGTGTTACATATTATTCCAGGAATTTCACTATGTACACTTTTCGTTTATTGACCAAAAAAAGAAACACAAAAGCGCATCTATTCTATATATACATTAACAGAGCAGCAAGCTTTTCTTGTAAACTTGCTGCGGAACAAAAGCACATTCCCAGCAGCAAGAGCCAAAGCCAACCCAACCAGCACGGTTGTTGCCACTTGCAAAAACAACAGCTACCAAAATTGAAAAAAACAAGTTACCAAACCAAGAAAAAATTTACCACAAATCCGGAGACGTTGATAAAACACAAAGAGAAAAAAAAATTACATATATAGTCTGGAGCCAATGTGAAAGTGCCTTATCTCTATCGTAAGACCTTTCTCTGATTTGCGAACATAATATAAAAAAACGGCATGGCATTTACTTAGTCTTCAGAGAAACTAAAAGAAAAGTGTAGAGTTCATAGCACTCAGAAACAGTAAGGCAGTTCGTATTTTTGGTGCACCTGCTCAAAAAATTACCATAACCAGATAAAAAATTACCAAAGTGGCAACCGTGCCAACCATTATTGCAATTTGACCGGATTTTGTCAGACAAAATCTTTTTACTCTGACTGGACAAAAATTTTGAAATCCAAATTTTTGAACAAAGCGAAAAAATTGTTTAACTGAAAAATAATATTAGGCCTGTTTTTTTTTAGCTTCGATCTCAGCAAAGCAAAGTAAAGTAGGATTTTCAGCAAGCAATTACAACAACTACACTCTACTTGACTTCGAGGAATCACGGTAATTATTGTATTTACGTGGTGAAAATCCTACTTTACTTTGCTTTGCTGAGATCGAAGTTAAAAAAAACACGCCTAATGTTCTATAGACTAAACATACACTAAACTAAACATTAACATTAATATTTTCGAAAATATACCACATCGTAATCTACGACGCAAGCCCGCTTGTGCAATCGATATATTCGAGGACAAGGACGACGTTAATTTACCATCAGCTCTTCGACAAATTCGTCTTCTGAAGACATTAATTTCGTCCATTTCACGTATGAAGTCCTTTTTTAGCTTCTTAACATTTTTTTTCTATTCCCCTTTTCTACTTTTCTTTTTTCTTGCGAGCGAAGAAATGTCAATATTATGAAATTGAGTTTTAACCCGAGTTAAAGTACTTAAACCGGTCTCCGGATTGCGTTTAAATCCAATCGGGTTAAACGCTGTCAAGTTTAAAAAAATGGGTTTATGTTCGGGTTTAACGAGTGAATATTATGGGGTTTAAGTGAGTTTTTTTGGGTTAAACTCACTTAAACCCGGGTGTAACCTTTAACCCGGATTAAAGGGAGTGAAAAATATGGCCGTAAGATACAGTTTTATCACTTAAATGACATTTTTATATACTTAGCAACACAGTTTGACCCTCGGTTTGACCGTATTTCAGGTCAAAAATGCTTATATAAATTTTTGACTGAATTTATTTTTATTTATTTAAAAAAAAATCGGTCATTCGGTCAGATTTGACCGGATTCACTTTTTTGTTACGGCAACACTGAAACCAACACATTAATTCGCTGTTCGCTCAAACGTTGAGCTTAGGTAACTTTTCTCTGCTTTGAGAGAGCTTGGCAAAAGCTTTTTATTTACAAATTAAAAATAGTTTCATGCAAGCTCGCTTACCTTGTGCATACCCATCCTCGGTCAAACGCAGCGCACCCAGCTTCACCATCGCATCGTAGTTAGGTTTAATTTTTGTGAGATCTGTGTTGAATAATCCAAACATTGCACCATTTTCCGCGGACTCTTCGTATGTGAAAACGATCTGAATGTCTTTGAGTAGTGCTCGTTGGACAGTCGAGTGCCTGAAATTCAATTGTTTTGCTGCTGATACCATCGAAACATTGCATCTTGCAAAAACTTACCAAGATTGTGTTATTCGACGAGGCATTGTGGTCATTGCTTCCCAATAATGATCAATGTAGGCGATAATTTCTTTATCTTTGCTGAAAAGCAATTGGTGTTTGCCGTCTTTTGACGAGTTTTGCTGCATATTAGCAATAGCAGTTACGCACATTTGGGGAATAGCTGCCAACAAATATTTAGGAAATGGAATATTTTGTATAGAAGTACATAAATATAAGATATTGCTTACTGGCTTGAGTTTTGCGGAAGCTTTCCAAACCACTCGGCGAACAGTTCTTGCATATGAAGACATAGTTGGTTACGAAGGGTACTAGTCTGCCCAGTTGGTAGCTTATACAAGATTCGTGATGCCATCGGTTGCAATTCGCACAAAGGAGTTCAACAATATTCAAATTGCGATCTTTGCCACTGAAAAATAAACATATATTTGTGTACGGTAAAGCGTGGACATGCTCAGCTTGGAACATACCAGTAGCAAATGCCGGTTTGCTCTTCTTTACGTTTCTCGTTATCGATTGATGGCGTAGTATCCATTTTGGGTTTCTTTTCTGGATGAATGCTTTCCATTTTTAGCTTTTTATTTTATTCAACTTATTTTATTTCAATAATCTTGTAAATGAAATGCAATGAAATGTCGGCGGGATTTCTTACAAAAATAAAAAGTAAACTATCCTCCCATTGACAGCGACAGGTTATACGTCAACAGTGGCATACCTATCTACAGAGTTCATTCAGTCTAGTAGTTTAACGATTTTATGTGGTGTATTCGATCTGGTTCTATGTATGTCACTTTTTATGTTTCAGTGGTACGAAAAAATGCAATCCTTTTCGATTTCCGAGCACTTTTGTAAATCTGGATTTATTTCTCAGATTTTCGAACACAAGTGCGTTTAAGTTTGCAGCTAGTCGAGTACGTTTTCGTGGGTCTACTTTTGATGTTTTGTATGTACAATTGTTTTGAATTAAATCTGGGCGCAAATTTAGAATGTTTTGATGTATAACGTTTTTATGTTTAATTAGACACGCGAAATCTTAAATCTGTGCGCGAATCTGAAGCAGCTCGATCGAATACTCTGTTCGAAAATACTGCTGCCCAAAAAATATGGAATCCACTGGAGGTTCTCGCAAATGTCTCGAATGGTAGCATGTCCTATCATGGGCGCATGTATACAATTCAAATAATAGGCCTTTTTTATTATGGTCACATGATCTGTATAGATCATTGATTTCCAAAGTTGGATATCTTGTACTGTTGTTGTAAACCTTGAAAATCAATGCTTTATACAGATAATGGGAGCATAATAAATATTCATAGGTATGTCCTATTCTTTAGACTTATCATTTATAAAAAAATCTGTCGCAATCACTGAATATAGCCCCTGCCAATGTTCTAGTCCAGTGATGCCAGGCTCTCGATATCACTCACATGCATTTAATCCGCCTATACGTGAGAATTCGCAATCGACAACCTGAACAACTTGCCAACTGACGTTTATGCCGTGTTTAAAATCTTTTTTCAAGTGTTGAACTGACTGGCTGTAATTTCTATTATGAAAAGTCGGTGATTTTGATTTCTTCTTTGTTTATTTAATTATTCTTCTGCAGCAAAATGGATCGAACTGTTATTGATACTTGGAAAGCTGAAGAAAGGGAGTTTAGCGAGCAAGTCCATCGTAAGCTGACAGCACTAACCACAATGATTCAGCCGCCAACGGAAGATTTCAAAAAATGCTTTGTCGAAGACATGTTCCTGAAGCCAAATCAAAAGGCTTTCTTCCACGTTATGCATTATCTCTTCAATTTGCTGGACCCTTTGGAATTCAAAAAACGTTTCTACTGGCCGATTGCGGACAAGAAGTCCGAGGCAAACTTTCGCTCCTCTACAATACAGTATCTAATGCACTTAAACGAGAAGCACAACCTGCAGTGGACCAACATCAAAAGTTACCTTGTGGTCATGCCGGGCGGAATGAAGTTTATTCTATTCCTCTTGGATCTTATTGACTTCATTACAAAAGAATTGATCAAACAGCGAGAGAAGCTTCTTGCTTCCGAGGTGGTCCCCGGTCAGTTGTCAGATTTCAACATCCAGCGAATGCAACAACAAAACAAGGTACACAAGGAATATGCTTCGCGATATATTAAAGCGACTGACATGCAAATTGTAAGCTTAAAGGAGAAGTTAGAAGCCTTGACCAAGCACATGCAGTCGATTTCAATACCGAATTGTTACATAAGTGATTTATTAGAGGACTCTGTGTTGGCTGATTTCGCCTCCAGCAATCGGCAACTATTTGAGTCCACTCTCAAGCAGAAAGTTACAAAAGTGGAATCCATTGAGGCGCCCCTAAAGGCTTTAAAGGAAAACATAGACCGCTTTCAAAGTCACGAAGCTGGCGTTAAGTACGACAAGGAGATGGTGAAGCGCTCGTTATTGAAAATTAAACTGGCATACCCTGACTTAGAGATCGACGATCAGATTCACAAAGCTGACTTGCAGATGGGCACTTTGTTGGCTACCTTCAATCGTATTTATCCAAATGTCGAGGGCGATATTATGACTGTTGATCAGCAGAACAATAGAAACGATTTCATTGGCAACGAGTTGAGTGCACTCAAAACAGACATCCTTCAGATTGAAACGCAGTTGACTAAGTTCCTGTCAACCATCAGCGAGGAAGGCCAAAATCAGAAAACAAAAGTAACTCCTGTCCGTTCCAATGCTCACGACTTTTGCCCGAGCAATATCTTTTCAAAGTTCATTAACACACCGCCGATAAGGGTCGACATGATCAACAACAAAATTAACCATATTCCTCGACTTCCCTTTCTGGATGACCGTGTGATGGAGCCTTCAATTGATTCGTTCTGTTTTGGAAATCAACAAAATACATTGTTTATGCCAGCTCCGGGGTCCGCAAGAAAACCCCTTGATCGCTCCATGAAACAGCCTCCAAGCACACTCAATAAATCGAAAATAGTAGATCCTCTTAGGCTGCTGCGAACACTCAACAAAGACACTTCAAAATCTCGAAATATTTCCCGTAATCTTTCATCGCTCGCTTCCAAGTGGAAGAAACACGAGAGTCTTTTTGGACCAGATGATCAGGATTCATCGCAGATAATGAGTGGTGAACAATGCCAAACAGTGATCAGTGTGTCGGTGGACTCGCCGTTCCGATCTAAGGAAAAGACGACAGTGTCATGCGGAAAAATGGACATTTCCCTAACAGCGAATGCACTTGATACGAGCATCTTATATTCACGGAAAATTTCCGCCGTGCAAAAGGTTCAGGATGCTTCGTTGAATTTTCACAATTTAAGTACCAGTCCTTCGGGCCGACTGGATCCTTTGGTGTCATTCGATCCGAAAGAATTTCCTAAGATTCTTCTTAATGACAGAACTTTCCTGGAAACGTCCCTAAATAAGAGTGGTCTTCTCAATGTAAGAACTTCTTTCACAGTCGAAATCTCTAAATCATCGTTTCATTTCTTCGCAGCTTAACGGCACTGAGAAGTGTAACGCAACCTATGGCGACCTAGATCGTAGCTTTAGAGATATCAAGAAGGGAGTGTCTCCGAATGAAAACGATCCAAATGCATCGAATATTGGCTTCGACTTCACTGCAAAAATGGCGAACATAAGTTCTGACGCACTCTTCGACATAAGCGATGGCGTTTTGAAGGACATCCCTATGTGAAGTTCCAGTATACCTATTGTTGTTTTAAGTTTCGAAAAATTATTTATGTCCCTTTTGGTAATGGAATCGCATAAAAATTATATAAATCGCTTTAATTGAACTTGTTTCTTCGATTAGAAATCTTTCACTAGATAACCTAGATGTATTTCAGTATGATCTTTGAGGCAAATGCAACGCCCCTTCAACCATTTTCCAGAGCTCTGCGCTGCGTAAGGACCGATTAAGTGTTTTTTTTTTAAATATAGAAAAGGCTGGGTCACAGCTGGATTGATTCGTAAAGAAAGGTAGAAATTTGAACAGCAATCCTCACTGGTAGGTGCGATTAGTATTTTGCTGCCGAGGACTTTATGTATGTTCGGACATCCTTCGGAGATGCGATCTTTTGCAGTGTTGTCTCAGCTACTGCACTGAAGGTTCTCTTAACACTGGTCACCTATTCGTACTTTCAATGGCATACAATAATCTATCTGGATTGTCTCGGGCAGATACGAAACCTACCTGTTGGTTTATCCACTAAAATAAGTCCACCTTGCCTCCGCCATTTCCATATTTGAAAACCGACCCATCTTTTCCACGGATGTTGATAAATAAAATGTTACAAATATTCTTTTTTCCTTATATATATAGCGTCATTTATATTTTTTCAATATAAGTGGAACTACGCACAACGAAAAATGTAGAAAGACTTGAAACTTCAACACTACACACCTAATACCTACATAAAAGACTTATTTATTACAAAGGGATTGAGCTGCATTTTCCAAGATTTTGTTCTGTTTTCGCAGCTGTTTAAGCAATAAATTTAGTTTTTCAATTTGTTTGACTTGTTGCCGATTTTTGCGCTGCAATTGGATTATAGTTTTATTTTTCGTTTCTAGAATGCTTCTCATTTTATATGCTAAACTTTTGAGAGTTTGTGGCGCAGCGTTCTCTATTGTGACATCAACAGAACATCCTGGTGATTGATTTGTTGCTGGTGGGGGCTCACTGAAAGAATATTTTTAAAACTACAAATATCCCGATTCTCTAAACTATTATATGTATTTACATTTCAAAAGGAACGGCTGCGGGTATCGAGCTTGGGCTTTGCATCGAGCAAGGCGTTTCCTCCACATTATCGGTCATTGTTGGAGATGATTTGATATCCTCCCTAAATACAGAAGGAATTTAAGCATGTATAAATTTCAAACAATAATAATAGTAATATTTCTGAATATTTTTACTTTTCCACAAATGTTTTGTCAACTTTTGTAGCTTTTCTGCTGCTAGACGAAGTTTTTTCTTTCACTTCTTTAGTGAAGAAGTAATGCAATACTTTGCTGTAATTCATTAGATCTTAATTTGTAAAATGGTTATGTAGAAGTCTTCTCCTGTTTGTTTAGTGTTTGAGGAACACTTAAACCATACCACACTGATTGCCAATGAGACAACAAAACAGGAATCCGATTTTGTTTGCCAAAATTCGGTTTATTAACTTCAATTGCCGACGGAGGTAACTTTTACTCACATTTGTTTTGTTTGAGCTTCGAGGATACGCTTTTTCGGGACGATTGCGCCAACTATCTATGGAATTGGAGTCTCGGATTTCGGATTTTGCGTACAAAATCGCGTCCTTTTTTTTTTAATTCGTTTATTTTATATCAAATTTGTTTGTCAGTGGAGATGACTTTTTTTGTCGAAAACGCGGTGAAAAAAAGTAAACAATTATTCAATGTCAAACTCAGCTATAGGGTGGAGTTGCCATTGCGAGTAATCGTTGTTGAGATTTTAATACGTTAGTGAGAAGAAAAAAACTTTTACAATACGCAATATTATCTAAAACGGTACGAATATTAGGTAGAATATAACAAATAACCCACGGATATTGGTTTTTAAGATTGGTTACTATTGGAAATGGAAACAAGCCTTTTTCGACAAAACCTTGCTTTTGTAGAGATGAAGTTATATCTGTTAAAGCAATTGTCAGTGGCCTTAGCAATTTCATATATTTGGTGGTTCAATTTCATATTTTGGTAGTTCTCTGACGTAAGCTTATTTCGTTTTCCATTGGTTTTGGAACCACTCATTTTGACTGATTTCCAATAGATGCAAAATCTGCTTCTGGTTGATTCCACAAATGAATTGGTGAAATCTCAAGAGGTAGTTTTCGGCTGCCGCCTGCAGTCTTGTACAAAATACATGTCGTTTTCCATTGCACAAAAATAAGTGTCCGGAATCGAAAAATATACTTCTGGTATTGGCACAAAACAAACACATCTGGTGATTCTGGGAAGAGAATTTCGTTTTTTTTTTCGATTATTTGGTATTATGGATTTTTTTCTTTAGCGATACGTAAAATCCCAAAGCAACATTAGGCCTGTTTTTTTTTAACTTCGATCTCAGCAAAGCAAAGTAAAGTAGGATTTTCATCAGGCAATTACAACTCAGAGTATTTGTTGTGATTGCGTGCTGAAAATCCTACTTCACTTTGCTTTGCTGAGATTGAAGCTCAAAAAAACACGCCGATTGTTAAACAAACAACGATTGACGTATTAGGAGCCAACATTATTCGTGTTATAGGAACAATCTAAAAATAATTATTTCCTGCAGGGATATGTCGGCAGCTTTTAACGTTTAACTGGTAACGAGGCAAGTATGATCCCAGGGCATATAGTCGTACTACCGCAATGTCTGATCAATCTTATGATTGTGGCTTTACCCATTGCAATCACGTAGTCTGTGAATTGTACTAAATTTCAAAAAAAAAAAAAACTTAACCTGTCGGCTTAATTTGGGTGAAGAAAATAGGCTAAACAGTCGAATATAAAACACCACATTGCTTTTCAAAGAATGTATTTGGAGCACTTCCAAGGCTTAGCTTAAATAAAACTGAAGAATAATCTCTGTTTATGACGAACAATCCACCACCAAAAGATAGATAAACAAAACATATAAACAAATTAAAACATACTAGTATTAACTTAGGTACTACTTTCCATAAAACAAATAATTCTATGGCCACATTTCAGCCAGCACTGCGGAGCGTCAAAAGTGAGAATGATATCATTAATTTAGTGGCTCACATTTGGCAAGTTAAAACGATAAGTAAGAAAATAAATAAAATAGTGCGCAACGTGAACATATCTCAAGATTTTGGAGGCTTACATGAAACTTTTGTCATCCACATGTCTTGGGACAAAAGATCATCTGAGCGTTTCATTCATAGGCTAAATTTACACCCTTGATGTTGTGCTCGGTGTTGGATGTACCTTTAGTGTAAGCTACACCAAACACCGAGATGTTGTAAATTAAGCTTAAGTGTTGCGTCGAACAAAAATAGAATTTGTTTTCAATTTTCCTGAGTTAAAGTTTTGACTTGGCTGCAGTACTGGGGGCTAATTGTCAGGACGTACATTCCAGGCTTACAGTGTTGCTGGTTGGATTGTGGGCGCCATTTGTGCTAGGAGATTCATCATAACGAATAGTCATCGAGTTGGAATTTCCGGGTAAAAGCACATATCCCAGTGACTTGTAGAACGGTATAAGCTTATCTTTGCAGTCAAGTGACATTTTATAACAGCCCAGATGTTCGGCAAGCAAAGAAACTGTTACCACAATGCTAGAAGTAGACAAGAGCGTGGGTTAGAAAAGGAATGGAATTTTTTAATTGATTTCCTTACAGTTTTCCCAATTGTTTTCCCCTGTATGTGTTATTTACAACGACATCTTCGAGGCGTCCCCGCTGTAAAGATAAAGCGAAACGAGATGTATTTTAAGGAAGCTTAACTGTACAGCTACAGTACTTACGATTGCACATCCATGAATGAACTTGCGTTCCACAATCAGGGAGGCAGCTCCGATGATTTCATTTTTTCTCGCGTCCTCAATGACAGTAACGAAATAGTCGCCACTGGCTTTCATTTGAGAGAATCTAGCTAAAATCAAAATTGAACAGGTAAGAGTTACGCTTATGATGTATTCTAAGTGCTACTCAAAGGTGAAGCATTTGGTTGCTATCACATACTACGACTAACTGAAGTGGATCAGCATTGTATAAGAGTAAATCTCTGATCTCGATCGCACCTTGAAAGACAGTGCAACAAACGCAGAGGAACTGTAACATTAAAAGAAGAACGCCTCAGATACGGACAAATACTTTGATAACGACATTTGCCAAATAAAAAGAAGATATAGTTTCCAAACCGATTGATGGAATAACTTCCAACTTAATACCAATTGCTCCAGCGAGTAAACTTCTGCACTTTATGTTAAGACGACATCTTAAATACTTACTCAGAAACTTAGTCCTAGAAACATCACCAACAGCCGTTAACTGCGAAAGCAATTGCAAAAAACCTCTATCGTAGTCTCCATCTTTTAGTGGTCGCACTTTCAGCCACGTTTCGCCTGGTGTTGCCGCAGAAATGAATGGATCAAACTTTGCAGGACTCTTATGGAAATCCAGTTGCAAGAGAATTCTAGGATCGTATAGATAAACTTCCTCCTGTACATAGTAACAATAGAAATAACCTTCAGACCAGTATTAACAAATTAAAAATACAAACAACATTTATCAACTGATAGTGTTCGACCAAAAAAATCCTTAATTATGTACTTTCGATATCTTACAATCGATAAGAACATTTTAATTTTAAAATGACACATAAATAGGAAGTTTGGGAGGAAATAAAATGCCACATCCACAAACCTTATTGTATCCCACCATATTGTTATGCTATGATGTTTACTTGACAAGAAACTAAAAACAACTAGATAACCAACAGAAGCGAAAACGACTTCTGAATTGGTGTAGTGCTGGCGCGACGACAGACAACACCGTCCACTTTCTAGTTGACATTTTATCATAAGCCAATAACAAGATCATTGGACCGGTTTGAAACACCAAAGAAAGACAGTGGGTATAAATTAAAGAAATAAACCTGTAAAAGGTGTATGTTTGGCGTACATTCTCCCGTCCAGATAAATTCCGGATTCTATGAAAGTATCTCTTCTTGGTGGTACACTCTAAAGTCGGCACTTTGAACTTGCCATTACCAGGTATCTATAAGCAAATGAGTTTATTTCCCCCATGCAAAACCGGTCAACATAATAATGCAGATGACCTTGGATATGTGCCCGTTTTCTATTTTTATCCATATTTTTGGAGAAAAAATTGCTCATATTTATTTGATTGCATACGCGTATAAGGCGGACTCTGCCACGATTACAAACAGGGAAACAGCGAATTGAATGAATGTTTTGTATTATTATTGATTCATTGCATTAATTAGTCGAGTTTTAATTTGTCTTTCGTCTGATTTTCTATTCTTACCATTTCTTAACAAAAGTGCACAAACCAATTTCAATTTTACTTCTACTTTCCGACAACGATCCAACCGTGCTTCACCGCTAGCACATACTTTAAATAACTAAAGTAAAGTAAATTTCAAAAACGTTTGTTTGCCTGTCTTCCTGGCTAATTAGCAAACAATAGTTTTGCAATTTTTTTGTTCGGTCGCAGTCCCGCTTATTGTGATTAGAAATGTCATAAATGATAGATAAGAGAACGTCAGTGACAGGCTTCGTTCAATAAGTGAACAAAGTTTGTTATAGTCACAAATATTATTTAAAATTATAAGCTTGGGATATAACTTTTTTAATTATAATAAATGACATATATATATGTATTAAGTGGAATAGTCAAACAATGAATAACATTAGTTCCACATAGCTTAGTCTTTAGATCGCCTTAACTAAAAGATGTGGCTAAGATAAAATATTAGTAATAATTTTTCTTGCCAAATTGAAAGCCAATACGAAGCCTTCTAAATTATATCTTTCAATGTTTGTGTAAAGTATTTGACAAACACTTGAAAAGCATTTAGAGAAAACGTTTAAAAGAATGGAAAATCTTGTTAGAATCGTATTACTGGTAATTGAAGTTCTGCATTTAAACTTACTATGTATACAATCCCACTGATTTAGCTATGATTTTCGGAAGGAAAAATAGAATGGCTTATATTGTGCCTTCAAATTCTATTTTCTATTGCATACCTGTGCTTTACGATTTTACATCACAAATTTCTCATAAACACGTCTACAACACTCTTTGAACGGTTTTTGCAGGCCAATTCACAATCAGTAAGTTCCTACTATTTCAGCAATCGCCTGAACTTCAGTTTCGGCTGTGTGCCTACTAGTGAACTGTCAAATGTCACCCGCTCTCATAACACTTAACTTCTGTGTATAATTTTATTTTTATAATTTCCAGTATGAGAACAATTTAAACAAAATATGAACAGTTTAGTGCGAATTATTTCACAGAGTAGATCTTGCAGTTTACGATTTCCACAATGTCTACACAAGTCACCTGCTTCCTTGGTCGATGCATCGCCCCATGCTTTTCACACTACGGCTGTCCTTTCAGAATTTTGGGAAAAGGAAAAGAAAGGTGGTTACCGAACAGAACTACCACTGCCATCAAAGAAGCAACTTATTTTGGATGGAATGAGAGAACTTAAACAGGAAATAGCTCTATGGAAACAAGAGATGAAGGAGAAACTAGAGAGTGACCCACTTCTTGTCTTCCGGCCGGGTTCGTTGCTACAGTCGCATGAATTAACTTTTTATAGTAATTCTGTTTTCCAGGTGAAACTGATGTCGTATTTCAGTTCAAAAGCGAGGAGGATCTTAGCAAATGGGTTGTTACTACTGACAATGACCATGCAGAAGGTAAAAGTACAGCAAAACTGGAGATAAGCGATTCCGAAGCGGGGCTATTTCATGGTTATGTTAGCGGTGACTTTTTAAAGGATGGAAAAATCAAACGCACTGGATACGCTAACATTCGCACCAAGAGAGTCAGGGTAAGCAATACAATAATAATTATTTCGCTTCCTATTGCTAAGTTGTGCGGAATTCAGAAATCCTTTAAGCGAGAAACCACCTACGACTGGCAGCAGTACAACATTCTGGTGCTTAAGGTACGAGGTGACGGTCGTTCGTATCTAATCAACCTACATACGGAAGGATATTTTGATCTGCTCTGGAACGATGTCTACCACTATGTGCTTTACACCCGAGGAGGCCCTCACTGGCAAACCGTTAGGGTAGACAAATGGACGTATTTCCGATTTCAATCACACTAAACAATACATTTCCCATTAGATCCCTTTTTCGAAATTCTTCTTCGCCTCGAAGGGTCGTGTGCAAGACAGACAAAACGCAATCGGACTGAACCGGGTAACGCATTTGGGATTTTCAGTCGGAGCCAGGGCTGGTCATGATGGACCCTTTAGCTTGGAAATCAGCTATGTCGGTCTAGAATTCGATCCCGGTCATAGGGAGGAGTTCGCCTATGAAATGTACAAGACCGACAAATACATCGCCGCCACGTAGTAGTAGGAATAAAGAAATAGCTTGTTTTGTTGCAAAAGTCCCTTGCGTCAGTCATAAATTTAATTTACATCGTCTACGGAAATTCAGAAAAAAAAGAGAAGCTAGCAGGTCGTTCGCTTCGTTAAAACTTAAAAGGTTATAGAGTTGCGGAGGCATGCGCGCTCTTGCCGACGGTGCTTCACGTTTGTTTCTTTAAAATTTTGTAAGTATTTTTGTTGAGAATATAACTGAGAGCGGCGGCAACCGTTGTTGTGCCAGTTAAATACCATAATCCATGCAGAAGCGAATGATCTGTAAATGAAAATCAGTTAAAATAACGAGTTTAGATTTTGATATTGCTTATGTACCAAGGTAGCTCCAGACGGGGGCACCTAAGCTTACGCCGATAGCAGTGAGCTGTACGAAAGTGTTTACTTTGCTGATTAATGTGGGCTCCAGTTGAGCAGTTACGTGCGTGGCATCAAAGTACCGAGTTAAGGTTTTCTAAAATTGAAAAACAGAAAGTTTTAATGACGAGCAGGCATGTACCAGGAGTTACAGTTATAATCTTATGAGGGGCTTTTTTTACTTTGCATTCCTGTTAGTCTCCAGCAGATTAATGCATAAACGTAGTTTCAGAACTAGAGCAGAGCGTATAAAGTCAAAGCTAATTTACAACTTACAGGCGGCGGCAAGCTGATATAACGAATGACAAAACCAGCTCCCAACAGGAAGACATCGCGAAAGAGGATAGTCCCAGCCAACCACAATGGCAGTAGGTCACAATAACCCATCGAAATGACCAGCGATCCAATCAGCAACTTGTCCGCCATCGGATCTAAGAATGAACCAGCTTTACTGGCCTGCGTTGGCCAGTGTCGAGCAATTTGTCCGTCTAGCTGCAACGACAACATACTTATTATCTCTGTAAAGACTACGGTTGCGACTCACCAAATCGGTTATTCCAGCAACCACAAGCAAACCCATTGCTAGACCAAAATCACCGTCCACGATGACATACCCAATGTACGGAGCGAGAAAGGCACGTCCGACTGTCAATAGATTCGGTATGGTCATGATGTTCTCGCGCTCAATAACCTCTTCCATCTTCTCACGCACCCTCTCCTGCACCATGGACTTTGTGTCGCGGATATCCTTAACCAAGACATTCTTACGCTCGATGAAGCTTTCGCGTTTCTTGTCGATGACATTTTGGATAAGATCACGGCTTTTGATGGTTTTCAGATGAATGGAGTGCTTTTTCGAGTCCGCATACAGTCGCAGTGAGACTATATCCCATCGCTGATAGTCCGGAAATGATGTTTTCAATAACCCAGTGGCAGCAGCATAGCGATTGAGGCATGTGCCTTCGCGAGTGGTGCGCAATAGGTCGGTGAGACCCTTACACATACCCGGCCGGTACATTTGCCGAAATATTGTTGTTGGCAGCATTTTCTACGTTAATTCCGAAATTTTAGGGCTGCTATAATTGAATTAAAACTATGAAAAAATTGCGTTCTATAAATAGTTGTCACCTTGCAATCGGTTAGGTGAACAAGTTTTAAGAAAGTCTTTTCAGAGCACGTTTATGCGACTTACCATTTAATAAGAATGGAAAAACCAATTAGTGGATACAAATTGAACTGGCTTTGGCTCAATTGAAGAGTTTCTAGGTGTTATTGTTGTTTTCCTTGCACCCAATTAATTTTTTGTTCCGAGATGAAAGCCAAGGGGCATATGGAAAAATGCATGTTTTTATTTTTTTACAAATGTCAGAAGTCTTGTTATCAACAGAGTTGTAGAAACTGAGATATAGGTGAGATAAGGACACATCGATAATGCAGGTTAACAGTGATGCCAGGTTTCTGCCTTAAGGGCGAAACAACCACAAAATTCCACAATTTCCTGGTGAATTTTTTAAAACTTTCGTTAATCCGGAGTAATTTTTAATTTATTTTTATTGAACGCCCCGTTTTTTCCACTTTGTTCCATGGAAAAATCAAGACGCCTCTAAACACACGGAAATATAGAATTTTAAAGAGTGGTCCATTTTTGTTGTTGTACGGCTCAAAACAAATATCATATCTCAGCCAAAGTAACACACCGACTCCACTAGAGATATATCTCTCCAACTAGATGTCTGACATCTATGCCATACAATTTTTTTCATATCTCTGCTGTTCAAATGATGCCATGACATTTCATTTCGTAAATTGCAACGGCAAGAGAGGTTGTAGTTGACTACCTACGCCAAAGAACATCATCGGCTTGAGGAGACAATAAAATGAGTCAAAAATGTAATTTCCAGACTAAAAGCAAAAAAGAAAAAAAAAAACAGCTGTCAAATTCATGTCAGACATCCATGCCAAGAAATAATCGCAAAGAGTGATCGCTGACACCCAATCATGAGATGAAATAGAGTGATTCCACTTCATATTTTATCTCATGATGAGCATTATGAGAGAAATTATCTCCTGTGGAGTCGGGGTGTTACCAAATGGTCAAATAGTAGTTACAGTGCCACAGTAGTCAAAGAGCTGTGGGCTGCTGCTGTTATCCGATTTCTGTCGCTTTTGACTCACCATTTTATATTTTAAACTGAAAATACAAATAGCGTTTTCGTGCCCAAATGCAGAGACCGGCACGAGGGCTAAGTAGAACCATGCCCTTCAGTGGATAGATAATTTATATACACTTGAAGATATTTTAAGTGCTTACAAATCTTAAAGATTAAGATTAAATACCTGTTAACAAACAACGCATCGATCGCCATAAATCTATCGAATTATTTAACATTGGTTTATTATGAATTATCGACCCTAGGTACTTAGTGGATTATCGTTTTATTATTTCACGTAGAGAGATTTCTTTAATCAGGAAAAAGTGTAAACAAATTACTAAAAAACTGCCATTGAAGTCCAGTTTCGGTTGGGGTTTTTTTCTGAAAACAGCACGCTAAAGAATTGTTCGAGAATGTAAGCTTTTTTAAGCACAAATATATTTTTGGAAACAACAGATCAAATCTTCGAACATATTAAATAAAAAAAACCTTAAAACCTATTATTTGAAACAAATGTTTAGAAGTGGATATATGTGGGAGTAAAAATTTGGGTATTTATGGTAGTTCTGTATTTTTTCAAAGTTCAATGAAATAATATAAGTGTTTTAAATGAATATCACTTTAGAACACACATTAGGAGAAAAAATCACCTGTATCAATGAAAACGGAGTGCACACTACTGAAACTTTTAAAATTCAACAATATATTTATTTTATTATGCTTTTACAGAAAGAAATTCAAATCTAAAATAAATTACGCATACGCCTACGTTCTTTCTTTAGTCAATATTTTCATCCAGTTTTTTTTATTCATATTAGAAGGAAGTGACTATATAAATTAATGTCGTTTACGTTTTGGTAAAAAGATCAATTTTTTTGAGAAAAAATCATTTTTTTTTTGATCGAGATTGGTTTTCATGTTCGATCTGTTTTGAGAAATCTCGATTTTTTTCTCAGATTTTACACATACTTTCACGAATGCCAATGTGTATGACAAACAGCTGGCGGTTACGAATTGTTTATTATTGGAAGGATTGCTTTTTTAACTGAATTATTTATTTTTCGAGTATGGAAACGGTTTTTTTTATATTAAATTATTTCGAAATGAGTTATTATAAATGTGTAAAAATCAATTGAAATGGATTTCCAGTGCAAGTGGAAAAAAAAATTGTTTGCGGCCAAACACATAAGAACCAATAATATTCGGATTTTATGTTCGATTTGGCAGCAGAAATCTGAAATCTCAACAAAACAAAATTGATACACACAACTGATTAAACGCTACTGGATATCTCCATCAGCTGTAGATTGACAATAGTAAATAAATGAACCACTTGAATGAAACTTCCTTATCTTTAAACTCTGCCTTATCAAAAGAATGTATTTAAGTCCAAGTACTTAAAATGAAGGTCTATTTTTGTATAAAAAATGTTGAGTTCGAAGTTGAGATATCAAATGAAAATCGAAAATTAGACATTGTCCGACTATAAAAGAAAACAAATTTACTAACTCAACGCAATGGTGTCGGTGTGATTGAAGCACGCAGCATTTCAAACATTTCATAAGTAGAATGCAGTTTGATATATGCATACAATGAGCATTTAGCTGTGGCGAGAGGACAAAATTGAGCCAGCTCGTCATTTAATGAAAACAATTACATATTTTGACTCCTTTTGCGCTTTCTTTTATTTGGAAAGTTAGCTATGAATGAATGAATTTTACATTTTTGAACCTATTTAAAGAGATTATTTCCACACCTTAAAAACAATGAAATTTGGGTCTAGGACCGCCCGTAATGCGTTTTATTAAGTATGTTTTTCATTGGATGTAAAGCAAAAAAAGGCCGTTAATTTAATTGCAGATAGTTAACACTTGCAACGAAAACTGTGTGTAGACCAATTGATTTTATCTCGGATCGTGATGATTTTTATAGCTTCTCCAAAGGCAATTGTGAGCAAAAATGTAATTACATCTCAGTTAATAGATACAACCAAGATATTTAAATTTAAAACAACACTTTAAAGTGCAAGTCACAATCACCTTGTGAACCAATTTACAAATCTTTCGATTTGTTTAATTTTTTTAATAGTGTGACCGCTCTTAGATGCTACTCACCGCATGAACCTGACAAGGATATACGAGTATATAGACAACACGCGCTAAATTTGCATTCAATTTTAACACAATCGGATTCTGAAAAATGACAATACAAACGCCATAAAAAATGTTTGTCTATAGTAATGAGTCCAAGGAATACATATATTGTTATCACAATCACGACTCATTATTTCAACAAACACAAATTGAATAGCAATTGCTAGCGTATTTGAGTTCTGAAATTGTTTAGGGATGAATCGCGCCTTTTAAGTAATGTGAAATGAAATGCTAATGCATTGTATGTAATGTTTATTAATGACAGATAGTTCTAAAGAAGTACATGCAGAATTTGTTTAGTTAATAACTGTCCGTATGCGTCAGGAGCTGTCTAAATCCAATATCAATTTGGATAATTATGATGAATCTGTCTCGTTGCAACCTTGGCGTAGTGGAAAATTAGAACTTCTTCTTTGTAATTGATATAACTTATATTGGATCGGATACTGATATCCCTTTTAGTGGTTACTAAATGACACTAATTTTTTCCCACTTTTTAGTTTCTTCAATCCAGCTTAAGTGCATGATTATTATTATGTGGATTGTCCTCCATTTTGGGCTCAATCCTCATTCCAAAAAACACGACTAAATATTCAAAAACCTAATCGTCAAACATAAAAATTTAATTTATTTTTTTTTCACTTGTCAAATGTCAAATTTTTCCGCGTATTTTCAATTAAAATAAATATTTTGACGTTTAAAGCTTATCTTAAAGTGATCTTTTTTTAATTTGAGTTGCTGAATACCGGTCGCCATAATAAGTGTGAAACTAATCAAGCTTAAGTATACAACGCCCATTTCAAGTGTTAAGATAAATTTCAGTAAATTCCTTTTTTAACACTAGTTATAAGCGCACATATTCCCTCTTCATCCGGTCATTCTTTAAATTGTGTTTGGTTCCAAATAATTTCTACGCTAGCAGTAACTTCAACACTATCATAAAATAATTAAGTGACAGCTTTGTGAAGGTACTTGACGTTTTTCAATATGAATTTCCATATATCAATAACAGTGATTGTACTGTTCTGTCATTTCGCAATTTCGATTATAAGAAACATTTTTGTAGAGTTTAAGTCAAAGTGCGATGATATTGAAACAATATTTTGTGCCCATATTTTGAATCAACTTATATGAAATTATGTCAAGTTTTTAAACTAACATAAGCCCATGTAATTCTATGACGATTGATTTATAGTTTTTTTGTAACATAATTTATTTATTTACTTTATGTGACAAACAAACAAACTAGCAACCATAGCAGGTAACAAGTAATAAATGCCAAAAACTAACGACTAACGGTGAGAATTAATTAATAACTCCCAGTAGAGTTTCACTTGCAAAAGCATCTCTCCGATATTTTCCGAACGCTTACAAGAGTATGATATAAAGAACTCTTATCAGTTGGCCGCTATATAAAACTAAATTTGTGCAGTCATCTGTCATCGAATATGCGCTATTAGCGACGTAATACAATTCGCTCCCGTACTACGGCTAATTCAAGCTGCAGATACGCAGACCATTTGGTGCCTCTCGGGCTCTGGTTTAAATTTTCCACCGCCAGCGATCAGTCTCAGTCTACGATCAGTGCGCGCCGAAGTCGAAGTGATTTCCGTTCCAAGCGAGCGAATAAAGAGAAGAAAAAAAAATATCAAAAAATGGCCAATCGCGAGCCAGCTTAAGCGCAAATCGGATGCTCAACGGTTTTGCCAATTTGATTTAGGGATTTATGCGTTTGCCTGTGAAGTGCACTACACTCAGAGTTCAAGTGTAAACAAATAAAAATATCATTAAAAATCACACTGTGGCTTTACCTTTAAACCCTAGTAAAGTAACGAGTCTGTTAAGAGTTTACTCCACATTCTGACATTGACCCAATAGTCGTAAATGTAGTTTTCGCTTTTTTATTATTAATAAAACGGTACAGCGGTAAAATGTTTTATAATCAAGTGACGGTTACGAAACGTGTTCACTTTCCCCTTCCGTCAAAATAATTGAAGACCACGCAGTAAAGATCAAGTTTTGGCGCCGAAAGAAGTGCATATAAGTGACGTGAATTCCCAGTTGCATTTGCAAAATAAAAACAAACAACGGTTATATTAAGCAATTATGATGCCACAGACACCTAGCTAATTGTATAACACCGACAACTATAGCCAAGGCGGAAAGTGCACATATAGTACAACATCGAACATCAGCAACAGTAAGATAGGCGCAACAATCCGCGAGATATATACGTTTCGTCAAAAAGAGGCGCGAGTGAGTGTTGGTTTTAGTTTTAGTCGTAGATCCATTACCATTGTCGTTATCGCTGACGGTTCAAGTGAATCGAGGGGAACGTTAGATGGCTTATGGGTGTCCATTCACCATTCATTGTGACATTTTTGTCTGTTTGTATTGATGATATAATGTACATCACGATATATGGCAGTCATATACGTAAATTTAATTTTGATCTTTTTTTGTATCATCTCCTGTTGTACTATCATTATGGGATCGCCACTGATTAGCAAGCATCATCTTCGCAATTGCGATACTTTTTGTATAACTAAGTGTATAATCTGGTTGAACTATTTTAAATATGTCGCTGGTAATTTTTGGATATTTTTTTTTTTTTTTTTTTTCTTTTTACAATCATCAATGAGTGAAAAATTAACGAGTGTGTATTGTGTAAGGAGAGATGAATGATTCACGTGTAACGTCTGCTTTGTTTGGGTTCTTTGCTTAATTGTTTGATTGCCGGCGAAGTGGTACTTAAATAGTTGGCAGGCAAGTGTAATGACATGCAATTGTTGTTGTTGTTGATATTAGTTTACTGTTGATTCAAGCCAATTGACTGGCAGAAGTGAAGACTTGTAAAATCGACGTGCATTGCGTGTGCGCCCTCTTGACCTTCAGTTTGAAGGGTGTCTTCCGTTTACTTATTGTGAAATTAAGTTGGTTTGTTGTTGTTGTTATCATGAGGAGACGGAGATTTCTTCTCAAGGTTGGCACTTTATATATCAATGGTTTAACATGTTATAGGTTCATTTAAATACTCAGTTTAAATGAAATGCATAAAGTCTGTTACGGCCATATTATTCACTCCCTTTAATCCGGGTTAAAGGTTACACTCCCGTTTAAGTAAGTTTAACCCAAAAACTAAACCCAAGTCCATAATATTTAGTCGTTAAACCCGAGCATAAACCCAGTTTTTTAAACTTGACAACGTTTAAGTGTGGAGACCAGTTTAAGTACTTTAAATCGCGTTAAAACTTTATTTCATAGTATTGACATTTCTTCGCTCGCAGGGTGCGAGAAATAAGAAAAGTAGAAAAGTGAAATAGAAAATAAGAAGTAGAAGAGTAAAAAAAAATGGATTTCAATGTTGACGTCTTTGTCATCGGAAGACGAATTTGTCGGAGAGCTAATTGTAAATCAACGTCATCCTCGTCGTCGAAAATATCTAATGCCCAAGCGGGGTTGCGTCGACGATTACGATGTGTTTGATTTTCGCTAATATTTCCGGGCATTTTGGAGGCTGTATTCCATGATTCGAGTAATGCAGTAAAGACAAAAATCAGCAAACTACAAATCAATCAAAAAATTTCCAAGTGACAAACAACAAAAAAAGGTCATTATTTGTGAAATTTGACATTACGTGGGTTAAACGGGTTAAAAACGGTTTTAAGCATTTTAAATCCATCTTTACTCCAGCGGGTTTAATAATTTCAGTGAATAATATGGGCATACGTTTAAATTGTCGGGTTTAAAAATGCGGATTAATGATCGGGTGTAAAATTAACTTAAACCTGAGTTACACCCGGAGTGAATAATATGGCCGTTCGAGTTCCACAAAAAACTTACACAAAAATAGGGAATCCAAAATAAGGAACAAAGAGTATTTTGCCGGCTTTTGCCGATACATTTATTAAGTGCTAAATTTGCTCACCTAATAAAAAACAATTTTCATATAAAAGCGTCAAAAACAACATCTGTCGAATTGAAACCTAGATAAAATCAGTTGGTGCACTATACGGATACCAATAGAATTTAATGAGCTCAATGTGTGACATTCACGAAAATATGCACTTATTTTGTCACGTACATTGGCAGCTATTTTATGTATTTGAACTTAAATAGTTTTATAGCATCCAAAGGACTATATGCCAAGGTCACCAAATCAGAACAAGCCTTTTCATTCAGTAGTACAGGCATATGAATGCGGCCTTATACCGTCCATTAATAAAACATTCCTTACAGAAGCACTTATTATTCATTCTATGAACTCACGATGCATACCTGTCTACGCCAACTTTACTTGTCACTCATAAAAGCTGTAAAGTCTAGGTTTACAGTGCATGAGAAAACGTTGAATCATACTATTATATCAATTCTTTTCGAATTGTCAGACTAATCGTTGAAACTTCCGACTCTTTCGTACGCAAGTGTTGAATTCTGCTGTTAACGCATTCGTAACTCAATGCCGTCATCAACTTGAAACAGATACGTGAAGTGTTTGCCAAATATCTTTCAATTATTTTAGAAGACATTGAACTCTTTCGCTATCACATTTTCACTATAGCACGCTTACTTACGAGTATTTGACCGCCTCCATTCTGTAATCCGATACCGAACGTATATGTCAAAAGATCAGCCATCGACTTGTTCCTTTGTTCTTTGTGTACCCAAAATACAATCTGCAGTCCAGTGGGGGGAGGCCATTGCGCTATGGGTGCAAAAGGCAAAGATAGATAGCCGAGCTTGGCGTGTTCTCGCTGCTGCATTTAATTAATTTGTTGCAACATTTTGTTTAAGCTCAACAATGCAATTTGAATTGCCGCCAAATTGCATTACACATTTGCTGTCATTTTTATCCATGCCTACATGCAGAGATCATAATGAATGTTGTTTTACGAGTTTTATTTACGTTATTTAAATACTCGCATATGGACATAAACTGTATTGCAAAAACACTTCCGACAAGAGATATAGTGGACCTGCCATCAATTAAATTCATTGCAATGCCATGCTTAATGATGTTTATTGTTTTTTTTTTTTGTTTTTTTGTTTTTGCAATATCCAATGCGTTGTCGTCGATTGTTATGATTCTTTGTTGTGATTTGAGTAGGAGTTACATTTAATGGCGGTAGCCAGTAGCACATTAAATATTTTAATACTGGATGCGGCATATATAAATATATGAGCGAATTGTTTGAATATTAAAAAATGGTTATAATTCTATGAGGGCTAGGTATATTGAACTTAAAATGGTTTGCAATACCAGAACGGGGTGCCGTAACATGCAGCCAGATTTAAATGTTTGTGAAAGTCATTTGACTTTCAGTTTCAGTCATTAGTTGGAGAACACTGTGTGTGGAAAACGTCAATTAAATTATGTCAAATTTGGGTAAAACGGTGATGAATGACGAATAAAATTTGGCTATAGGTAGATTAACTTTATCTTACGATGTTGGATAAGTTTTCTATTCGATATTCCAAAATTGACTGTAATTTTATCAAGGAGATGCATGTATTCCATTTTAAGTGCTGGTATAGATTCGATGCCTTTTTTTTTTTGAACACGCGATGAGCTGTAGTGTCTTCTGTCGATTATCTGCAGCCGAGTTGTCCACTTCAAGGTTTTGTCTAGGTCTTTATTGTGAGAAATAATTTGAGCCCCCATTGACTGTGAGATTAAGTTGCATTCATCTACAGGCTGCTTCTTCTGTTTAGCTACTTATAATGGAACATTTTTAGGTTTGAAACTTAGTTCTTGACATTTAAGTAGATCACTCTAAAAATACAGGTTACAGTCTGTAAGAGACTTGGCGGCACTGAGCTGGGTTAAGAATCAAATCTTCTACAGAGGAATCCTATAGATTTAAGAAAATTGTTTACAATTTCTTTCTTAGCTTTATTAGAAAAGTCGAAAGTTTATTGAAAAAAATATGAATTTTTTAAGTAACAGGCTCTTATAAGTGGCCCCTGATTCTGTGTAGAACGCTCAATATCATTAAATGCACAATCACTTAGATTTAACTCTACTCAACTCCTAACTCTACCCAGGGCGTACTGATGTGACAATTAAATTTTCCCTTTTCTTGTTCTCGAAACAGACGACTGACTTTATGAATAACTTGTCTATGAATGTGTTACGAGCCGAATAAAGGCGAGCCAAAATCCCTATTGGATATTCCTCGAATATTCAGTCACTCAAGCTGTCCATGTCATCTCTTTGTCTTCCTTACAAAACAAACCCTCGCACCCTGTTTGAAAAGTGCTACCGCAACCTCCTCGTTAACCGTAATCAAAAGATGTCAATGGAACACACAAAAGATACCATACACCTTCGTGTGTGAATTTTACTTCATACCTGGTCAGCGAGAGATGCAATCTTTATCTACAGATAAAAAAAAAACAATTATAAATACATGTAACCTTCCGTGCATTCATTTCCATTTCCACACATCACTTCATAGCACACTCGTGTGGTCTCATCTAACGTATACAATGTCGTTTACTTTAGCAGTTCAGTATTGAAAGGAACCTCAAAAGGACACGACACCTTGGACGATTAGATACTTTTGTTTATAATAGAAGAACGCTTTGCGACCCGCAAAATGGGAACAAAAACAATTCTTTTACTGGCTGTGATGTGCTGCATCCTTTGCAACAGAGTGGAGTCTTATAAGATCGGAGTTGGTCGTGGTGATGTCACAGGACCTCCCGTGGAAATCACTTTTGTAAGTTAATCATCTTCAACTGCATACTAATTGTAAACCTTTTCAATGACCTCAAGATGGGCTATGCCAATCTGGCGCAACGTGGCAAAGGCATTCATCTGCGACAATTCGCAAGAGCATTCGTGGTGGAAGATGATAACAGTAGACGAGTGGCCTACGTGTCGGTTGATGCCGGTATGATGGGTTATGCTGTGAAGAGAGAGGTTTTGAGACGTCTGCAACTGCGGTATGGGGATGCATATTCGGTTGATAATTTGGTTATTAGTGGAACGCATACGCACAGTGGGGTCGGTGGATTCTTAATGCATCTGCTGTATGACATTTCGATTTTGGGCTTCGTGCCACAGACCTTTGATGCTCTGGCATTGGGAATCTATTTGGTTTGTATATGTTTAAAAGGGCTCTCGATTCATTCTTTAAATGTCTCCTCTTTTTTTCCGTTAGAGTATCAAACGAGCCACGGATAACATGCACGTTGGACGAATGTTCCTTTCGCAGACAGTGGTCCTGAATGCAAACATTAATCGATCGCCGACTTCGTATCTGCGGAATCCCGAGGAAGAACGTGCTCAGTATGAACATGATGTGGACAAGACACTGACCCAGATAAGATTTGTAGACATGGAGGAAAACCTCCTCGGAGTGTTCAATTGGTTTGCTGTGCATGCAACTTCGATGAATAATACAAATCGTTTGGTATCGAGCGACAATGTGGGTTACGCATCAATATTGCTGGAAAAGGAATACAATCCCAATAAAGTGCCGGGAAAGGTAAGCCCGCATTTACGTTTTATACAAGTTCTTATATTATTGTAATGCGACAAGCTTTGAATCAAAACCTAGTTGTCTTCAGTCGGCTAGACTTCAGACACAAAAGCTAGATTCGTTGGTAATCGGGTAACGTCACTTTTTGTACGTGAGCCACATATACAAAATATTAATTCAGTACTCGACAAGAAATTTTTGACTAAATTATTGCGACTACTCCCCCATAAACGTCAACTAAAAAACATGTTCTTGTAACTAATTTATGTCAGTAAAAACTGATACACATCATTTCTAATGGTTTAAAATTCAGTAAAAAGCGCACACGTTCCATCAGTGTGGTTCAGGTTTTTAGGTTCTGTGTCCTGTGTTCAGTTTGTCTGATGGCGTTCAGATCTTTGTCGTTGCCACAAATTAACTTTTAGCTTGTTAATTTTTTATTAAATTCACCCACGAACTTTCCTGTAATTGACAGGTTTCTAGTGAATTCACAGATAATTTTTGTAGCGTCATGAAATAGGATCTTGTATGCTGCTTTTAAAATTAATATAAAGCACAGAGCTGAAGATCGGGTTTCTAACTATTTTATTTCAATAAAATTTTAGGGCAAATTTGTTGGCGCCTTTTGCTCCTCTAATCTGGGCGATGTTTCACCAAATATTATGGGCCCCAAATGTTCCATTAGCGGCAATGAATGCGATTTACTGAGCTCGAGATGCCCCAAAAACGAAGGAGAATGCTTCGCATCTGGTCCTGGTCGAGATATGTTCGAGAGTGTGGAAATAATTGGAAATAGATTGTATGAGGGTGCACTGGTATGTGTATTGTTCTAGAAATGCTTACTCATTTTTAATGAGCAATCACATTTAGCGACTTTTACACGATAATGGTGGTCGCGAGGTAACTGGAGACGTTGCCTTTATCCATCAATTTCTTGACATGCCCAAGTACAATGGTTCGACGTACAATTCACTCACAAGGAAGCAAGACAAAGTTCGAGGTTGTGAGCCCGCAATGGGATACAGTTTTGCAGCGGGCACTACAGATGGCCCGGGCGCATTCAGCTTTGAACAGGGAACCATAACCGATAACGCCATGTGGAATGCGGTGCGAGATTTTATTGTTCCACCAACGGAAGTCGATATTGTGTGTCACCACCCGAAGCCGATTCTATTGGCAACTGGAAGGGTAAGTCATGACAAATCGTAGTTGCCTTGGAATAAAGTTTAATATGATATTTTAGGCCACCTTTCCATATGAATGGCAACCAAAAATTGTGTCTACGCAAATTCTTAAAATTGGCGATCTCATAATCACCGCAGTACCTGGAGAATTAACGACAATGGCTGGACGGCGACTTAGAAACAAGGTGCGAGCTGTTGCTGCAGCAGCCGGTGGCTCTGACAGCGATGTTATCCTTGCCGGGTTGTCTAACATGTACACGAGCTATATCACAACACCAGAGGAATACCAAGCTCAACGATACGAAGCTGCATCGACAATCTTTGGGCCACACACTCACACCATCTACATGGATCAGTATGAGAAATTGACAAAGTCCCTAATCAAGGGCGAAATGGTTTCCCCGGGTCCGGATCCACCGTATATGAATGACCGAATGTTGTCACTTAACACAGGAGTCATTTTCGACGGCCATCCAATTGGCAAGGATTTCGGTACTGTTAAAGTCGAACCTGAGGCTGCGTATGGCGTGAATGATACCGTTAAAGTAACCTTCATTGCGGGCAACCCGAGGAATAACCTTTTTCACGAGAAGACTTACTTTGTGATAGAGCGGAAGGTGAACGAGAAGTGGAAAGTGGCCTTGACTGATGCCAACTGGGAGACCAAGTAAGGAAAATATTTGTTCCGAAATGACTGATTTGAAATTTTGTTTTACAGATTTATTTGGGAAAGGATCTCAACCATATTGGGATTCAGTGATATCCATATCTATTGGAAGGTTGGGCCGAATACCTTGCCGGGAGAGTATAGAGTCCGACACTTCGGTAGTTATAAATACATTTTAGGTGGTATATTCCCATACGAAGGTGTGACCCGCACCTTTAACGTGTCAGATGAATAGCAACCTAGTCAAGAGACTGATAAGTGGATTGAGTCACTTTTATTTAATGAACGAGACCAAATTTTGAAGGAACGGAAATAACATAAAATTATAAAAACAAATTTGCCGACATTTCATTCCATTTAGACAAGATACTGAAAATATGCCATTGCATAGAGTTCTGGAAACTCTATTGTAATTTTAATGATGACCTTCAGTAGAAGTGTTATACATCTTAGTTTAAGAAAATAAATAAACTATAAAGCAGTATTTGGTTTTGCTTTTACCCAGACAATGTTTGGGCATATAAACAAATATTATAGCTTTGTGTATATGCAGTTGAGTATTTTGGCTCGTCCACTACTCAAGAGAGTTTGAAAATAACTACCATAATCGTTCGATGGTGGCGTCATCCACTTGTCAATAATTGTATGGAATGGCGGTGCGCCATCTGTTGTGTTTTCATTTAATTTGACGACTTTTTATCACAAGTTGCAACCACATTGTATACACAAACCAAATCTCAAACTCATTGCTATACCTGTTCGCAGTACAAAAGAGAACGCCAAAACTGGAAAAATGTCATAACCATTTGTTATGAATCAATCAGCTGTGTGTGATGTCAAGAGAAAAATCGTAAAAGTTGTAAAAATCGGGAAAAATTCCAATAGGACACTTTTACTCAAAGAGGAATCCGCTCCAGAGGGCTCTAGGATACACAAATGTCGAAAGTAGTAAACTATATGGGAATGAGTATCGTTGAACCCCAAGCGCGAATTAAACACTTGGCCAAATACGGCAACATGGTCGAAGTTGATCCAAATGTGCCCGTGCAACGGTGAGTCATTGGCAAATACATGCCAAATTTAATCCAGAAGCACCAATTCTATTTCGTATCTAGGTATTTCCGTTCTGGAACCGAAATTCTTCGTATGGCGAACGTATACCTTACCGAAGGCCACCACGAAAACGCTTACATTCTGTACATTAAATTTATGACCCTTTTCATTGAGAAGATTCGAGCTCATCCGGACTATAGCAGCGTTCCACCGGCGGTGAAGCAACCAATCCGTGTGAAACTTAAAGAAATCATCCCCGTTACAGAGAAACTGAAAGAGAAACTACTTGTTCGTTATCAGAAAGAATACGAACAGTTTCTGGCAAACAAGGAGGCGGAGAAAGCGCGTGAACTTGAACGAGAGAAACAGCGCCTGCATCAGGAGCAAAAAGACAAGTCAGGTCGAGTTTTTCCGGCAAATCTGCAAGTGCAGATAGATCCCAATGTGCAGCCCAGCGCTCCTGACTTGAAGTTGCTGGATCAGGTGGTATATCCCAATGATTTTCCCAGCGGAACAGGTGGCAGATCCAATCTACCCTCATCTGGGCTGCTTCTGCCAGAGTCTGATAAGAAGTAAGTGAAGAGCAGGGTTGGTCGGTGAGCACATTTTTAAAATTATTCTCACTTACAGACCAGTATTCGACAGAACCCAGAAGCCAGCAAATAGCTCATCTGACTCGCTTTTAGCTTCAGGGTCTTTCCGCACCGTTGTTATTCCGCACAACACCATGTCGCTGTTTCTCAGTTTGGCCAGCAAGAATACATCAAACAACGTGGAAACATGTGGCATTCTTGCCGGCCGACTGGCTTACAACCGTCTGCTCATTACACACGTGATAATACCGAAACAACAAGGGACTGCGGACAGTTGCAACACAATGAACGAAGAGGAGATCTTTGATGTACAGGATCAACAGAACCTTATCACTCTAGGTTGGATTCATGTAAGAAAATTACTGATTCAGGATGATGGAGTAATCTCTTTGATTTTGTTTTTGTGTCTCAGACTCATCCCACTCAAACGGCGTTTCTATCATCGGTGGACTTACATACTCACTGCTCATATCAAATGATGATGCCAGAGGCTATTGCCATTGTCTGTGCCCCAAAATATCAAACGTAAGTTTCGAAAATATATGTGAAAATTGAAATTGTAATCACCTTTTCTGGCCAGATCTGGCTTCTTTTGTCTGACTCCAAGTTACGGTTTGGACTACATTGCCCAGTGTCGGCAAGCTGGCTTTCACCCCCATCCCAATGATCCCCCTTTATTCATGGTGAGTAACAAATAGGAATATCACTATCATCGATGTATTTATAATCTTTAAGTAGTATTTGCGTTAATACATTCAATCACATTGATCATCCGTTGAAACGTAGCATCGCTTCCATATAATTCTTCGCATTTTTCATTGCAGGATGCTGCACACGTTCAAGTCGATGACAAACTCTCTGTTGAAGTAGTCGATCTTAGAAGATAGTCTGGCGTTGGTTTTCCAAGATCTCGTAACAACTTATACCAAAAAAAAAAATTCCGCTACTGGACTGCATATATGAAGCATCATGTTTAATGTTACTACTGAATCTAAACAAAATTATGAAATATCTCGACAACTTATACAAATACAAAATAAACAAATAATGTGCTTTATATCTACGGTGGCTTGTATACCCATTTACATAGTAATTGTGGAAGAGGAAACAGCAGTTGCGTTTTAGTTATTTACTTTAGTTTGAACAAAATAATTTGTTATCATGATCTAAGCATTTCTGTTTAATTTAAAAGACTTCAAACTGCATTTGAAAACAAAAACGATTGTATGACACAACTTAAAATAAATATAAATTCAAAGAACATGTATAATGAATATAATGTTAATAAACAACTATCTAATAAATGTAGGATTTATTCGAAGAGAGTCGTCAAGAAAGATTAGCCGAGATTACCGAAAATGGCGACCAAAGATAATGCAATACAGAGATATATATCTTTCCAGTGGAAAGGCGGCTGCCTACCAGAGATGAAAGAATAAAAGAGATGGATATCTTTCGTACGTCTATCCCCCCAAAACCCATTTGTAATCATTGTTGTTTTTGTAATTTCAACCCCCGTCTGTGAAAACGTGTGAGCTACAAAAAAAAACATGTTGCTAATGGCCGGCCACTATTCCTTTTGCTTTTATAGGAATCGCGCTGTTCAATTGTTTTGTGTTTGGTGTTGAACTTGTTTAGTTTTTGTTAAGGCTTCGATTGAAATAAAAAAATAGTGAAATACACATATAGGAATAGCGAATTCTTGCATTAAAGTCCAATTCATGAACTCACATATACTAGAAAAGAAATGAACATACGTGCGTGACTTCATGAATTTTTCGGGAAAACAGCTTGTAGGCAGCCGCCTTTCCACTGGAAAGATATATATCTCTGTATTCCATTATCTTTGGTATGTAGGAAGGTAAAGAATGCAATATTCAAACTTCCAAGTGAATAGAAAATAGTCATTTCGAAAAACAGTATCCAATACCTAATTATAAACAAGTGGCAGCGCTGGATTTCTCTCATGCGCGAACTCAAATCCGATTGGTGTTGTGTTGGTGAACGTACGACCGCCACAAAGAAAACAACGCCAAAATATTCGCACATGTCATCAACAAATACTTGACGTTTCTCCATTCTACTGTGATTCTTTCCCCAACCGCCCATTCGTAAACTTTTCCAAGTTCCACCAATTTTTTTCGACCGCCAAAGAGTGATTCATGCAAAAAGGTTTTCTAGTGTTTCTCATTTCGCTGTCAATCGAATCGTTGTGCGGAAATTGTGCACTGCTCTATGTTAATTGCTACAGCAAAACGTGCAGTTTATTTTATTTGTCTTTTTATCGAAATTTGCAAGCCAAAATAGTTGAATCCCTAGCCGTACCTGTGCGTCCTCGCAATCGTTAAATAACTAAAATTTACGCTCGTAACCTAATCGAATTTCAATTACGTGAGCAGAAGTGTATCTAAATTATTGCAACAAAAAAACTAAGTTTAGTGCTTGAGTCGAATTTCCATAGAATACAAAATTGCAAATTTAAGTGAAGTAGGTAGTTTTTGTATTTGTGATAATGAAAAGTGAATTTTCTCCTGCCCAGTGGATTTTGCCTACAGTTCAATGTCAAGAGGTGAGTTTCACAGTGCACGGAGTAAATCATTCAGATTAAGATTATAAAATCCTACAATTACGGTATATACATACCATAAAAGTACCACCCAATAACCGACAGACATCTCGTTATCACATTTGCCTTCTGCGTACGTGGTAATCCAATTTGCTAAAGTTATTAGCTATCTACGACATTGCTTTATCTTCTTTTTTTTCCATTCAATTCACCTCACACTAAATGTCACAATTACTGACAGCATTTTCGGAAAGGTAAGCTTTGGGTTGGGTTGGGTGTTATGTGGACTGCAGTTGGAAATGTATACGCCAAATGACTACGGATTTGTTTTTAATAAATTTAATTTATTGGTATAGTCAGCTTTGAGTCAAATGATTTTTAGTTTTTACTGATTGTAAGCCAATCAGATTTAAAAAATGCCAACACAAACATTTGTCATTGGGAAATGACCTGGGCCACCGTTGGCGAAGCTACGTAATAACTAGGTAGGTACCTATTTCAATTAATTTTAAGGACTGTCTAACAAATAAAGTTTAATATAACTCGGTAAGCTTTGTTATATTCTTATAAGAGGAGAAAACAGATGTATTAATGTTTCCGAAAATAAATAAAACCAAAGCAGTAAGCCAAGTGGTTGCTGGGTACGCAGTTCAAGCTTAATTTGCACTCCCACCAATCTATTTCTTGCGTTCAGGTTACAACTAGTCCAGACTACTCAGTATATATTTTAAGATGGGCTCCTCCAGCTCAATTCCCATCGCAAGTAAACATTGGATTATGACATTTGCTTAACCTTGTTGAAAAGTACATGCTCATGCACCAAAAGATAAATCTAAAAATATACTCTTACCGTAATAGTCACATGCCTAGGGATAGGATAGGTCGATTTGTGACGGCGCGAAATTAAAAATGTTATGAAAGTCCACCTGACTTTCAACCCTGTCACATTAGTTAGGTACCTATACATACATGTGGTACCTATGCATTTAATAGAAAAGTGGCTTCGAACTATTGAATTTGTTGTTTTCCTCTGGCATGAATAGAGTTGATTAATAAAATTATAAATTGGAATGGATGCTGATAATTTAAGACTGTCAAGTTATTATATTGAAAGGAGTTGATGCGATAATAGCTGCAAATATGAATTTATTTGTCATAATGTAGTAGTACTGGGGCCAGCATGTGACATTCACTTTCTGATATTGATTGAAATGAATACTAGTTTCTAATAATGTCCTTTAAATAAGCCTTTTATCATTCCTTTCAATAACCTTAGACCGACTGAATTAAATCCATCTACCCTTAAACAATGACACAAAACTTCTGTCTGCTGCTCAAACATGCTTGTTGCTTGTGCTTCTCACTTAAGTTATTTTTTTTAGTACGCTGCTCGAGCTAAATGTTCGCTCCCATACAAAATTTTCTCCAAAATTTGGCTGAGCGAAACTTAAGCGAACCCATTTAGCTGAGTGGTACGCACGCAGCTCGAGCTATATAATCAAACTTTTGTTTCAGAATGTACTTCATGTGTCTGTCGAAATATATTGTCATTTTCCATTGGTTTCACTCAGGGATCCACTCATTCTGTGATCCAATGGAACAACAAAACTCCTTCTGATTGAACTCACAAAAGTATTGGTGAAATGCCAAAAAATAATCAACGGCGGCTGTCAGCTGACTTGTATAAAATACATAAATTACACTTGTGTCAGTGCTTCTTGAGTGGATTCTGACTTCAAATCCAGAAGCGAAATTCTTTCTTCAGAATCACCAGAAGAGTATTTTTTGTGCCAATGGAACGGTTTCAGAAGTCATTTTTTTCGATTCCGGACTCTCCCGGACACTTGTTTTTGCCCAATGGAAAACGACATAAGCTTAACCACTATATTTACGCCCGCGTTTACATCCAAGGTTCCGGATCGATCAAAATTAAAATCAATTCGTTTCCAAGTCCGTCTGTCTGACTTTTAAGAAGGTTTTCCTCTTTGATTTTTTTTTTCTTCAAAAAACTGTTAAACGCGATAAAACGGACCTCCTAATTGACTTATGTTCCCGAAGGGAACAGAAAATAAGGCCTTAGATCGGTTTAGAATAATAAAACAAATAACTAATAACGCTGATAATTTTGCAAAGTGATCCTTATTCGACAGAATAGCGTGTCAGTGGCCGCAAGAATCTAGTTATCTTAAGTCGACTAGATTGGTCTGGATGAGATGCAACCTGAACGCAAAAACTAGATTGGTCGGAAACGTCACTTTTCCTACGTCAGCCACATATGCGAACTGTCAACTTAGTACTCAGTCACGAATTTCTTAACTAGATTCTTCGGCTAACCCTCCATAAACGTCAACTGAAACAGCTGCCCATATGACCGATTTCCCCCAATCGAAACCGAGATACATCTAGTGAGAGAGCTGTCAGACTTACTAAACTAGAAACTTGAACGTCCCCAGTTTTAACACCAATCTGTTTTGCTATTAACACGCACGAAAGCACAACATCAATGGCGACACTGACATTTACCTCAAATGAAATGAAGCACTTCATAAAACAATATGTTAGTTCCTTTCACCTATTTGTACTCACGTATATGAACACATTCCGGCGTAGATCGATAAATCAAGTGCATGGTCTTCTACATATTACCGACAATGCAGACGAGTCCAATTTGTTTGTATCAAAAATAAAGCAAATACAGAAAAACAGCATAAAGTTTAAAGAGTGTACAATGCACGCAAACAGAAACAGTACTAACAAGGTGCAATTGCTTACAGTCGCATCTAGTCGCTATAGAGGGAAGGAACTCGTATGTGGTATACCCTTCTGCTTTGAATGGGCCATAATTTTGCTCCCTTTTTATACATACGTTTTTGATTTATCAAAGCTGTGCTAATTGTGCACAATGGAGATGGTTGTATACGGTTCGGGGCTATGCAGTTCAGAGCCACGTGCCATTGAATAATATTTATGCGCCATACCGTGTGTGTGTGTATTAAAAAATTCAAACACTCCTCTTGCCGTAATCGATGGGATGACGTTTTTTTGGGAAAAACATTTGGCAGCGCTACGTAGTTATTAAGTCTGGGGGGATATCCTTTGTTTATGCTATCATTTGTATTTTTTTTTTTTGCAATAATAGATGAAAATTAAAGATAGGACAATAATAACGACTACCCTCGCGAAGATATTGATTGCCTTCTTCAGTTCAATGTCAGCCATAAATTGGTTAGGTACACATTTTGCCATGCGATGCTAAGTTTGATATCGAGGTTAAAGTTGTGTCCAATCACAATACACCGGGGTATATTTATTTAATGTGAAGTTGTAAGCGTTGTTTATTAATATTGGCAAGTTTATTTACGGTGTCTTAGGGGTGTATATAAAATCTCTTAGGCCCTGTCAACAATCATAAATTCGACGGACTGTTGTGCACATAGACAGACGGTTTCTACATTGTCGCTGTCACTTTCTGACGTTTTTTGATGCGAGGGAAAGTGGGTAGATGTTATGTTAATACATAACTTCATACAAATTGCATTTTAAATGTCAATTCGACTTATCGAATGGTCCGTTTCCAATAATAATTACACCACACATTCAATCAGAAAAGAACAAAATTCCGTTTTTATAAATCCCGGTCCACTACTCCTCGTCAGTATTTATGGATTATTTCTCTTTAATCGTTCACTGCCTTTTCCAATCTCTATTCATATTCATACAATTCAGAGTAAGTACTAAAAATCCTTGAAGCATATCGATTACTGACGTTCTTCTGCAACTATGTAGACATCTTCTTTTTCATTATGTTATTACAAAAACAGAAAACCGACACGTCAAAAGAATTTCCTCTTTCCAGAGATGTAAGATGTGCTATCTTTTCCAAGGAAATGGCATCTTGTCCGTTTGTATAGAGTGTTATATACTTCAATTTAGTTCTTTAAGTGCGCACTCTAAAAGTACGTCTTAGGAATTTCTGGAGTATGGTCTTCCTCAGATTGCATTTCAAAAGTATAATCCGTTTCCCCTCCACTATACTACGTGTATTCCTTGGCATCACTTCATAATCCATGATGCAAAAACAAAATACACTCGCGTCGGCGTCGGTTAAATCCTCCTTCATTCGGTGCAATTAGTTGTTCGTTCACTAATTAGTTTGTATTTCCACATCCTTTTTCATATTTTTCCCACTTCACCTTTTGAAAGCGTGTTCGTTAGTTTAATGCTATTGTTTTCGCTCGTAACTTTTGGTGTGGTTGGCTGTTATTCAGTCCTTGTCGCGTTTGAGTATTTCGTTTTATTCCCAAGAGGATAATAATCTTTTCAAAAGTTAAATAATAAACAGATGAGATTTCAAAAACGGCTTTTATTCTTAGGCGTTGCGTCATTTGCGCGGTTTGGGTGGGGGGGATAACGTAAATCGCTCTTTATAATTCTGTCTGTGGAAGGCAAATCATGGGATTAAAGTTGAAAAAATAGGAATAAAGTTGCAAAATGGTTGAGGTTATGGCGAAAGTTCTTTATATACCTACTCCATGGCGATAGTTGAGTGGTTTCGAGCAAAGGCTGCGCTTAAATTTTCTTGTGTATTACAGAGTGTTGAAATGTGAATGTTTTTAATGGGACCAATCAACTATGGAATTTAAAAGAAATGGGGACAGGGCAGACTATTTATTACAAGGCCTCCTTTACAGAAAGGTATACAGGAGCCGACTTTCCCAGGTGTTGAACTGAACACACCGATGCATTTTTAATTGTGGGACACTTACGTTCTATTAATGAGGTGAGAGTCCCGCGGTCGAAAAAAAAATGTTCTAGTTTTCAGTTCGTTCGGACTCGTAATAGTAGACAGCTATAACTTTAATCTAATTAGGGACTTCGTTTAGCCGGGCTCCGCCATAAACTTTCAAATACCAGTGAAGAATTTCACTTGCCACAAATCGACTTAATGAGGCAATTGGTTAAAAAAGTCGGGGCAAGAAACACTAATAAGAGTCTATAGAAACCCTATATCATCCCAGTCGCAGTTTAAAAGTAGGACTGTCGCAGAGGTATAGACTTTACCAATACGGATGATGGTTTTGAACGCAAATTTTCTTTGTTGTCGTTTAAACTGACAGACTGAGAAGGGAAGATTAAAAGCGAAATCTTCGATATCTATGATATCGCCAAGAATAAGAACATTTTTTAATCCGTCGTCTAAGAAGTAGACCGAATGGACACGTACCAGCCCAAAGAACCATAAATTCCACTTTGCCACGTAATTTAACCGTAATTTCAGTAAGTGAGTTAGATGTAATCTGTTTTTTAATAATTAATTACAAGTGTATATCATTTCAGACCTCTCAGCAACGCCAACTCGATGATTAATTGCGCCTAATATTATGCAATATTTTTGTCCGGTCCTTAATGTAGCGACACTGCGACGCAGTCTACTTTATCAATTTGAATGGTTTGAGTCTTATTATAAGAATGGGGATGTGCAAGTATCTAGTTCAGTAAGTCTTACAGCTGTCTGACAAGATGTATCTCCGTTTTATATCGGTGAGATGAACAGCTGTTTCAGTTGAAGTTTATGGGGTGGTGAAACATGCCACGATATTGATATTGATATTGTAAGTGAATTGGTGCGTTATTTGACAGCAATATAAGCTGTTCAAATTGCATTCGTTTTTGGAAAAATCAATTATGGATAACGACTTCAAAAATGTTTCCCCTGTTGTAGATACAAATGGAGTAGTTTTGGTGATTCGTATTCTTCAGATGACGAGGAAAACGATGAAGATAATAACTCCTCCGAAATTATAACCATGGCTATTTATGTAGGTATTTGTTTATTTTGGTTTTCACGAAACTTTGCGCATTTGTTTTAAAGCAAACTTCTTAAAATGACTTAAATCAGCTGTGCAAAGTAGTGGCAGTATGTGTAAATAATTTGAAAAAATATCGAGATCTGCAAAAAGTGATCCGAATCAGAAAAATGAATGATTTTTTTGCCCAATAAAATAAACACTTAAGTTGACAGTTCCCACATGTGGCTGTCGTAGGAAAAGTGACGTTCCAGACCAATCTAGTGCTAACGTTCAGGTTACGTCAGGTCCAGACCAATCTAGTGGACTTAAGATAAATAGATTTTTGAATGTGCAACAAATGCACGCTCAATTAAAAAAAAAAAAACTAAAAATTTCTTGCGAATCTCCTTCTAATTTATTGTATTGGCTAAATTAGAAATCAGAAAACTGATTAAAAACCATCATCAGTTATCATTTCAATTATCTGATATCTGGTTATAATGGAACTATTTACGACACAAATGCTACTATATATATAAACATACCCACTAACTACCACCGACCGGTTTCAGTGACCTCAACTGAGGTTATATTTGTTTTAAATTAATTAGATAAATTGTATCCACCGTTTGAAGGTTTACTATAGCATATGAATGGAATTATTTTCGGATCTGAAAAACTGTTTTTCCTGTCTGGCGCCAAATGTTTTGAATCGGTCTATATATACGTAGAACGAAAGCTTTCCTATTGTAGAAACAATAAAAACAAGCCCCTGTAACAGTATTCCCCATACAAACAACTCTTCTCACCATCAAGTCGTTAGTCTATTTGTTTTGCTTTGCGCGACCAGACCCGTATTACTTCTATTCTAGATACCATAGGTATAGTATCTCTTCTTAATTATACATTTTACTATGAGGTATGTACTAACGTCTACCCACAAGCCATAACATGGAACGGTGGAGTGTCTATCACGCTTTCGACTTGTGTTCATTCTTCTGGCATTCCATTTGTTAATAGTTTGTATTTCTAAACCGAAATATTTGTGCTATTAGTATGTGCACTGCATGGAAGCGAAATGTTTTTCCTTATCACTCATTTGAACTTGGAATACTTGACGTAGACAATATTTTATGTAATTCATAGATAGGAGGTGGTTTGTATGTTGCTGTTGGTGGACTTTCATAAAAAAGTACTGAATGCGAAATATTGTGTGATACATCTTTGATGGGTCAATATACATCGTAGAGGTATTTTTTATTGACATTCGAGTTTACTTCCAGCTGATGTATGAGTCATGATAGTCGAAGCCAGTACTTTTTATTTAGGTACATGTCTTTATTTGGCCAACGAAGTGGACAAAGAAAGAAAGAGATAAAGAGAAAGAACGAAACCAGGGGCCCATGTGCAACCGACATACCTCCTGCATTTGTGTGACGTTTTGGAAAAGCGTAAATGGCTCGGAGTTTTTGGGATCTCATCCAATGGATGAAGAATTGACAACTGCCCACAGTTATTGTTCATGATGGTGATGGGTGTATCTACATGCTTTTTAGGATAAATTTTCATTTGCATAAGGAACTTTAATATTCGGCTTGAAAAGCTGAAGAGCTCTTGTTGAACTTTCTCTTAACGTTAATTGTTAAGACAAGCAATTATATTTTTTTCATTGGTTGTATAAAGAAAGTCAATATCCAATTTCACTACGAAATATAACTCATGCTGATAGTGTCACATTCGTAAAATTTCAAACTCATCAACATTCCTCCTACAGGCTCTACATTTTAAAATCAAGTGAATTACCGCTCTAACGAAGTACTAAGCAGCCTCTGTCCTATTTGCGATATCGCCCGAATTGTGTGTTCTTGTCCTTTAACTGAGATAATACAATTTATTCGCAGAAAATGAACTTAATTAGGTTTTGATTAAATGAATCGATTTGTGTTGGTAATGAGCCAAATCGGCAGACACAGTGTTATGCGAAAGAAAATACTTCTATAGACAAGAAAGGCGGGACCTTTCTTCGATATTATGATAGGGGCACGAAAGCACTTTTCCTGGCTTCACTTTTGTTTTATACATATAGTTATAAGTATGCCGCTAAGAAATGTTAGATTTTTTTCAGAAATATAAACCTAGAAATGTTTAATTTTATCTATAAGCATGTAAAGTAGAGGAGCCGAAACATACATCTCCAATGTATGTAATGACGGCCGTCGGGGGAGACCACAACGGCTGCAGCACACTCCAGAGTTTACCCCGAAGGACTTGGTCGTTTGCCTTCTCCAAGTCTTCTTAAGTACCATTTCGGATTGTGCTCTTGCCAAGGTTGGATCGACACTTTTCAAACACCTTGGCTAAAACTTTACTAAGGGTGCTGCCAGAAATGTTCTGATTTTATGCTGAATCTTCTAAAATTGTTCTTGACCTACTTTAACAGTCAATTTGCATGTTTTTCAAGAGTTTAGGAGGCAAGTTATTAAGTAAGCACTTTGACGTTTCTTGACAGTTGTTGTCAAATATTAAAAATACATTTAACCTCTCTTTTCATTAGTCGATGTAAACAACTCAAACGGCCATGGAAATTCTTTTTTTTTGTTGTCAAAGTCGCCTGTCGAAAACCCGACACAAGTTCACATGCGTGGTACACTGTTTTCATATTCAGCTTTTGCGTTCTCTCACATCGATCTACATGCGAGTATGTGCGAGACTCACTTCGGTATAGTAGGTGGCCGTATCTCAGATCCAATGTGCGCGATTTCCCCTTGCCGACGGATTTCACAACTCTTTTTCTGCTTGACAATTTTCAACGACCCCAAGGAGAGGGCCGGGGTAGAATGAAAAATAGATCTTTATCAATATACTCTCCTAGGCATGTAGATTATAGAATATAATCGCATTCGCACCACTCAGCTGCTCCAACTATTTCGCTAAAGCAGCCAGTGATTTTCTGTAGTCACTTGCGCTTCGTTCTATCGACGGTATAGCTAGCAGCGGCTATCAACTGCAGAGATCCCAATCACGATTGTTTTTCACTTTTTTTTTTATATCTCTCGCTCTCTGGCGCTGTATATGCCATGCACTGCATTTGGAAAATGTGAATCATAATGAAAATTTGTTTAAATAGTAAATAAGAAAAAAAGAAGAAGAAGAAGCAGAAACAAAAGCTTCGCGCAAATAGGATTTTTGAGTTGCTCTGTTCAGTGCTGGATTTCGCGTTCCCGGTGTTGTTTCAGTTGAGGTCTAATACTCGCGGATGAACTGTAGTTCCTAGACTCGTTTACCTTGCGGAATATCTTTGAATCTCGGCGCGGTATTTGCAACCCCCTTGGAGTAACATTTAGTGTTTTGTAGGAGCGAAGGATCATTCTCTTAAATATGCCGGAAAAGGATAGCACTTCGAATGAGGTATGTTGGAAGCGCGCACTTACCCAATAACAGCATTTCCTCTCCAAAATTAATTCTGTGTTTGGCAGAAGGTGTGCGCCGCGAGGGTGGCAAACGATAAATATAATTCACATCTAGAAAGCTTGACTGCCCTTGCCGTTCCACCCACGGTTTTCTAGAGAATTGAAAGCTCTTACAATCGTGCACTGATGAGACTTTGGAAAAGTCACCGGAATACGAGTGTGGATACACAAATAAGATACTTAGATACGGCCTTCTGCCAGTATGGTTGTACCTTTTTTTATTTTCATTCGTTTGTATATTCACCTTCCGGAGGGTGGGTTTTGCGTTCACAGTTTTTAATGATGTAATACACGTACTCTTTAGTCTTTGTATGGCTAAACAGATATAAAGAATGTCCTATTTGCTAAGGAAGATGTCCTAGTTTTGGGTGGTATTTATTGTTCTTTCCTTGGGGCAACGTTTTGCCAACATGTGTGAGTGTAAAGTTTTCCAGTGCATTTGGAATTGTTTTCCACAATTGCGAGTCTTAACTGCAGCCAATTACGATGATGTGGCTTTTAGGTGCAGCCAGCCTGTGTCAAGTGGTGCAAACAGGAAATGGAAAAATGTTAATTGAAGTTGATGGTAATTGCAAACTTGTATCTTATCTAATGTCAGTTTAAGTTGTGAAGTAGATGATTTTCTGCAAAAGGAGGTTCTGTTTGAAAATGTAACAATCGGTTGGAATTTAAGAGAAGAATCGAGGTCTATCCAGAGATTTTTTATATTTTTGCCTGTGACGTCCCAAACGAACGTTAAGTTCACGTGATCGCTGAGTTCGTATCTGTGATTATAAAGAGTCATGAGGTATTAAAACACTTCGCAGTGATTATCAAGATTTTATAACCTTTGGGTGTCAAATTGGCATTCATTTGCGAGTTCTTCCGATAGTCGGCGAGCCCTATTACTGTAACAGTTGGTTTTCCGTCACGCAAATAACAGGGTTAGAACAAAATCGGGTGATGCTTGGATTTTAGGGTAAAATCTGACTTTTGACAACTGAAAAGCATGTGAGCAGGCATTTTTTAAACAGACAAATTCCTTGGGACACTCCGGTGTCAGACAATATTTTTGTCCTTTCTATAACCCGGTTTTATTTTTCTCGCTTATATTGCAATCGAAAGTTTTCATACATGCGAACTTGCACAGTGAATTGGAGAAGAACCTGCCCAGCGTGCGATAACGAACGGTAATAACCTTAAAACCACTGCACATTTATCATAACGTTTGTCGGTATTGTTTTACTGCTAAGCTGGTTTCTATTTTTTCTGTTTAAATGACAAATAATGAGAATGAAAAAAAAAAAATACTTTTCGAGTGGGTGTGGTGGTAGCAAGTCAATACCACATGTAGATTCCTAGTCATGTCTATAATAGTCATGTGTATTCAGTCATCAGCTGTTTTTAATAAATATATAATTTTATACACTATTAGTTTAGCGTGTACGAATATTAAAGCAACAGTGGATGGATGGAGGAAGCGTGGTGTTTCAATTAAAATCAAATTGTTAAGTCGCGGCGCATATCATAGGCTCGTGGAATTGTAATTGCTTTTAACGGGTATTGCGTTAGTGTCTGAGTAGTGGGAATTAATTATTCCTTTACGATGATGTGTGTAAATAGTATGACGTATTTTCTTTTTATATTATTTTTTTTTTATATCTGCTTAAAAGTGTGAAAGTTGTCACTGTTATACTAATCAGTTTGTTATTTCTTAGGAAAATGGAGTGGAAAATGGCCCAGTGTTTTATTAAAGCATTTACGATAAGAACTCATTTTATTTTTATCATGTTACAGGCTCTGTAAAGTAGTTAGTTTTGATTATACATCGGGGCTCGGCAGATGGGCCAATTCAACTCTGATTGGATCGAGATGCAACTTTCAAAGTTGGCCGTTCGGATTTCTGAAATAGTCTATACAGTTGGCAAAAAAAAACATTCGCTTAGCCGATTATATAAGGACCCCTTTAAAATTTCACATGATTCTAGAAAGTTCTGTTAAGCTTTTTAAGCTTATATTATGGATAGTTTATCTATAAGATTCTTTAAATGTCTGCGTTTATTAGATTGTTGTAATAGAAAACTCCACAATGGGCATTTCTTTTGGGATACAGCGGATTAAGTACCGAGAAAATTGAGTGCTTCTACAAAAATCTAAAAAACTAAACATCTTCTTCTTTTATTCCGCAAGCTGCTATTAACGGCAACACTTTAACTCCTCCTGCTGCATAGGGCGACACTAAACATACAAAACGTTTTTGCATGCTTTGCATAAAAGTAAACTGAAAGCAGATTCCTGAAACATTTAATGACTCACCGTAGGAAGTATCATTTGTTGAAATATTAAGTACTAGATAATGATGTACCGCTCTTGGATCCACTAATCACTCAGGCCATTCTGGTCCATGTGTCAGAGCATTGACCCTCAAATGTAACATCTAGAAGAACTATACAGCGAGTTGGCTCTGTACGAAAATAATGTACCCAAAGACAATGTCCATAAGGGCACAGTGCACCTTCCATTAATACGTATTATCATACGTTGAATTGAACGTCAAAATGTTTGAAAAACATCAATTAGCTATTTCCAGACAGTTTGTTTGAAATTGTATCTATTTCATTCTACAGCGCAGTCATTCAATACAAGACTTTTTTTTGAGTGATTGGTTAAGAATTTAAATTTTGACAGCTATATATTGCTATTGAAGAAATATTTCTTTTTGCTGACCTTGACAGGTCTTAATCCTTACCGTCCGCAACCGCAGTGCGATTTTGTTGTTTTAGTTCTTACCTTTTATTTGATTGACTTTCGTACTTGTGAATTACGCCTTGCAAAGACAATCAAATTGCTGATACATACTCACGCAAGTGAACCAAATTTTAGAAATCTTTCTGCGGTGTAAGCTTAGTCCTTCTTTGAATGTATAGCTTATGTGTAAGTTGCCACGCCCTCTAATCGAATAACTCTTATTTGGGGCTGGTATCGAAAGCCCGCACAAATGTGCAAACGGTGAACCTAAATGACCGCAAATCAGCTATCATTTTCCAAATTGATTGAAGCTGAAAATATTGCAGAGAATATAGAATATTTTATTTTATATTCTTTGATATACGTCCGTAACATATGAATAGCCTCACACATAATTTATTTTTAAATTAACTGTTTTTTTGTACCATTTTGATATGTACATATATAATTTTTTATTTGGTTGAAAGGTAGGACTGAGTTCTTTAAACTAAGAAAAGTTTCAAATAGTTAAGAAAAGCTAAAAGAATTTTCTGAGATTATTTCGTTTTGATTCACATAAATGCATTTTTTTTTGTAACATTAGAATAGAATCACCTTGTTTTTTTTAGTTAAAATTAAATCCAAATTTATTTATTTATTATTATCATTTTTATTTATTTACTATAGCTTACGCAATTATTTAAGTACTTTGTACAACCTCCCTTATTTGGAATTACTTTAAAAATGCGGTCTTTTAAAGAATCATACAATTAAAAGATCAAGAGAAATACTGGCCCATGCCACTTTGATACCTTCAATAAGGCCCTCTTTGTTGGTATACTGCTTCCCACCTTCATACACCTTATGTGTCAACCGACCCCACACATTTTCGAAGATGTTCAAATCTTGCGAGTAGGGTGGCCAGGAAAGTTGTTCTATATTTTGGTCTTGTAACCAAGTCTTAATCATTCTAGCTGTGCGAATTGGCGCATTGTCCTGCTGGAAAATGATTGACAGTGGTCCGAAAATATCCTGGAACTTAGGTAGAGCCGTTTCCAGTACAATTTTATACTAAGGTGCTCTCATTCTGCAGTTCACAAAAACCAAATCGATCGTTTGAGTGACTACTACCATCAGTGTTCCAAGCCATGTACGATCTTGCAAAACTAAGCCGCTGTTGTTTTCGCGCTTTGTTAGGTGGTGGTTTTTTTTTGTTTTTTTTTAGACGCTTCAGGTGTCCGGCACTCTTAATAACTCTACTTATGGTCATTCGGCTAACTTCTAGCCCAGCTTCGTGTCTAATCTTACTTAGAGAATGGGTTGAATTGGAAGCTAACCGTATTATTTGCTGTCTCTCTCGGCTTGAAAGTGCAGTAGAAGTACGGGCTTTGTAATTTTTTCCGTAAATAATGTAAGAAATCCATTATTATAACTGTTAACTACTTTTGGACTTCGAGAAAGTTTTTTAGCTATAGCGGGATTAGAGAGATTTTGCTCATGGTAAGCTTCTATTTTAGCAATTTCCGTTGCATTTAAAGATTTTTTTTCTTTACATTGAAACTATTAAACAGATCATAAACACAGGAAATAAACATTTTATCACTCCCGATAGTTTTCTGATGATCACGCTGCTAAACTCTCACTTACAATGTATAAGAAAGTTAGTTGAGGCTATTCTAATTTTACAACAAGAAAAAAATGCATATTAAAATGAATGCATACAAAACTAGCTCAAAAAGTCCCGTTAACTTTAAAAAAAAGTTGATAGCTCTCTTATTCTCAGAAACTCTAGCTCTTAGCTTGTCTCCCAATGCATATTTCCTTGAGTATACACATTACAGAGCTCTCAAAACAGTTAGTTAAAAAAAAAACAATATGTGAGGCTATCAAATTCTTACGGACTTTACTTGTTCGGATTTAAGTCGAAAAGACTTAGAAAATAAAAACTATTTACCAAGCTTATTGATACAACGATTTGTAGGTAGGGGCGAGTTATTTAACTTTCTTCCGTAAAATCAATATGACAGAAAGCCTTCTCACTGAATCTTGGAGAAAGTCCAAACCCTTTAAAACAGAAATCATTAAACTCATCTCTTAAGTCCGCTTAGTCAACTTTTAGTCTTCCATAGCATTTTATAAAAATTAAACACATTTAGCTAAAATTAGCTTTCTCTATTACGGATCATTTTGCCATTGTGAACTGCATTGATTGATTTTTCGGAAACTCTGCCGAAATACAAAAAAAATTGCTGCCACTTTAGTACTGTTAAATGTTTGTGAAAAAATCGTCTGACTTTTAACTTAGCAACTGGTCGGAAATGTTTAATTCCATATTAATCTAAGTTTTATTGTGTGCGGCCAAAAACTGTCTAACCGTCCAATCGCTGCTAAATTTAACGTGTACATGTCAACAGAACTATATCATTTAAGATACATATTTCTGGTCGTTGCTTCGAAAAAGTGCGCTCTAAGTACCTACTACATTTTTACAAAATATCAACCAATGTCGCCTAAAGTCTTACAAACGCAATCATCATTTTTGTGGCGGAAATTTCCAACACTTGTTTCATACTGGTTAAGTACGGATGTTCTCAAATGCGCTACAAATCAATAACACCCAACAGAAACTGGGTCCTTGCTCTTATCTCCATTCGGATGCGCTAAAGTGTTTTCAATTACGTACACCACCGATTAAGTTCGCTGGGGGGCATTCTATAAAGAACAACAACAGGCAACTGATAACGCTTCCGCTTAACGACATTTTGTATACACATGCAAGCTGTTGATGGGGATTTACTGCTGCGGTAGCTTAAGTTGCATCATCAGAGTGCGCTGTTTGACATATCATGGCGTTGGAAGTAACCTGCACATACGCGGCAAGAGGAGCAAAGCTGTTATCATTGAGAGGTTGTTGTTTTTCACAGTTATTAACGTCATCTCAATTAAAAGTTTAACAACACAATATTCACCACAATAATCGACAAGCACTGTAATGTTGTAGCATGTTTTGTTGGACTATTGAAAATCTATAGTCTTCTGCTCGCTACATACTGTTGGGTTGTAACACAATGACGTTGGATGTGTTATGGAAGCATGCGTTTTGGGTCAATGTTAAGTGCAATGTGTGGCGTAAACACTCACGATGGGTGTTGTATATAAAAGGTCGAGTGCAAAGGATATAAAAATAGTTTGTCGCACTTGCGAACAGCAGCAGCTATGCCCGTCAATTCTTCAACGAGTAAAGTAGGGCAACACAAACTTGAACGGTTGTCTAATAGATTTCCAGAAACAAACAATAAATCAAATGCTTCTTTTTTTAGAGATAAGTTTCAACTTTGTTTTTTACTCATTAATGTTAATATTTTGATATAGCATTTCAGCATTTGAGTAATTGTCATGCTTAATTTAAATAGCTTCACATGGGTCACCGATTGTTGTAGCAATGACTTGCGTAGTTAAAACATATTTCAAGAGGTACCAATCTGAATCGGTCTGGTTTTACATTTTGGGGAAAAGTGCGCAGGTCAGCTGACATGACTTCGAAGAGTAGTTTATATAAGTTTCATAATAATTTAAAAAAAATAATAAGACACTTGCTGTCGGGGATTGGTTCTTCGTGAAGTACAAAGGTATTTTTTACATTTGTTTTGAAGAGGACAGAGGAGACAGAACACCAGTTGGAAGAAACATTGAAGTGTCAGGCGGAAAAACTAGAAAGAGAGAGTAAGGGTTGTACGTCCAAGACTACAGAATTTTTTTTTTTTTAAATTGCGCGGAAATGTAAGCCCACCAATCAAATATTAAAGAATATCTAGAAAACAAACAACTACTGGCAGCACTGTTTTCAATTTCTGATTGCATAAGAGACGTATGTCGTGTCCATAATAAGGTGCAAAATAAATGTATTCGTTCTTTATTGCTGAAATATTTGCAGACGTCCGCAAGAGGTGGATTTGCCGGAAATAAATTTATTATTTATTTTTTTTTTCGGGTTGTCAACCGCTCACTCGCCCAATACACTTTCTATCACGCCACTTTCTGTATAATACACAAACAAATAAATACATCACATGCCTGAGAGGAACAGCAGCTTACTTTGGGTATTTTGTTTTTATTTTAGTCGTTTTCTTTTTTCTATTTTTTTAATTAAGGTCAGTTTTTAAGTAAGATGAATAAAATTAGAAATTCCTCTCATTGTCAGCTGAAATGAAAGTTTATTTTAGTAAATGTTGCCTTGACTGCAATCGTATAGTTCCGTATATTTGTCACCACCTGCTGACAAGTGCCCTTTTGTCTAAAAACAAAAGGGCGGCAAATCAATTTGTTTTATTTCTTTTCTCTTATTTTGAATTTAGTCAAGAGTTCTCTTGATTTATCAATGAGTTGACAGCTGTGGTGTATGTAATGATTTAAAGTGTTTAACATTATGCATTCTTTGTACATCTGTTGCGAAAATAAAAGGACTTGCTTTTGTTTTCATTTCAATTCAAAAGTGAAAGTGGGCATTGTGAAAATGTCTTGCTAATGATTATGACATCGAAGAGAAAGATAAATCGTTTCTTTTATATTCTTGTTCACTTTTATTTTTCAATGTCAAATGTTTGTATTTATATCCAAATGACGCGTGAACTGCGCGAATTTGGAAAATATACCTTGACAACATCTCGTACTCGCGGATGGGAAATTATAACTGAGACATTTCAAATTGAAAAATGCCGGTGGTAGCAGTAGTTGTTGGACATTCATCGGCGATTTTTTAAATGTTGAGTAATTGTGAATGCACGTGCTGTTTGAAAAAAAATGTCAAATTAATATCTGACAAAAGCGAAGACAAAATACGTTGTTACCTGTTATTAAATTGTGTTGTTCATGTTGTTGATAGGAATCATACCGCAAATCGCCTGCTTTCGATTCCTCCTGATAGCCACCCTCTACGAAGCAAATCGGGGAACTTGTTAAAATAATTTGCGCGTTCGACGATCCAAATGACATAACTACAAAAAAAAAAAAAAAATAGTACGTATACGCCATACCACTTATAGAAATATTTTTCTTATTAATTATTTTTAAGTATTTTTGCCGATAAACATCAATTTTAAAGAACAGCAATGTCATAATATGCGACTTAGCAATTATCACAATACCTTAGTTTGCATCTATTGATAACAGCAAATATCGCCTAGGTTGACAACATAACTATATAATTATTCGTTACCCACAATACTCATCAGTGCAGGGAAATAGCTTCACGGGCAATAACTTCCCATGGGAAATAATTTTACTTTTTTTCATGTGAAGTTATTTCCCACCTAAAGTGGGCAATTACATCACCACCAATTTTGTGAAATGATTTCCTATTTACTATTTATTTTTTGATTCTGGAACTGGAAAACAAAAACAAAATTAAATTATTTATAAGGATTTTAGTATAATTTAACTAACATTTTGAATAAGAACTTTGCATACACCCAAGCTCGCGACTACTCCAACCCCCTAAACTGTGATCCCAAGCAGGGGGTTGCAGGGGACAAGCATGCTCCCCCCACTGTTTATGAATTGCTGGCTTGCATATGTCGCCCAACGTTAAGATAAATTATTTTCCACAAAAAAGTGAAGTAAATGCTTACTTTCAGTGGTCAATAAATTCTCATAAAATAAGTGGAATTATTTCCCACTCGAGGTGAAGTTGTCTCCCATGTGAAGTTATTGACCGTGAAGTTATTTCCCTGCACCATACTTATCTTGTTTGCCGTCATAATTGCTTTTAGCCATAAACAAGTTCAACAACGCTCTCTTCCATGGGAAACCATCACAACTATTACGGCTTCCAAAGCCATGCAACATGAGTTAATTAAAATCCAATCCACCAGTTTATTTCATAAACCTCTCCTCCAATTGACATTGACATTCGGATACTGTCCGTAAACCTAATTGCCTGCTAAAATTTATTTACACCCAAGATCACGCTGCTTCTGGTTGGAACGGGGGCCCTCATGTACCGTAAACAAAACAAAATTCATTATGGCCATATAAACCGAACATGATATTATATCAAAGCGCTTGGTGAAATGTCAAACTGCAACACTACAATGTGGCATAGTAGTTTCGTATATGAGATTCTCCTCTGCCGGTTTATTGCGGCCGGCGTTTATTTTTGTTCGCTTCTTGTCGTCGGTATTGTTATTATTCGTTTTTGTTTTTCTTTTTTATTTGGTTTTGTTTGGCAAAAAATGTTTCAGCAGCTGATAAGCAACAAACTGGTTTCGCAGCGATTGGCTCAGTCGGTGTCTAGCACTTGACATTTCGTGGCGGAGTTTGCTTTTGCATCAGTTTATTTTGTTTTTTGCGGTTCGGCGGAAAAAGTGTAACGCTCGAGTGCCTCATATTTATTTGTTTATTAGAAAAATCCTTGAAAAGATTCACCCGCCATGAGTACACCAAATGTGATTGTAAATGTACGTTTCGCGCCAATTGATATAAATTGTTGTTCCCTGTTCTGCCTTATGTAATAGTATAATAACTAATGCGGAGGTTCTTTTTTTTTTGTGCCTTTTTAGAGCCCGTCACATTTAAAACGTGCCAGTACCGATAAACTAAAGGAAGTATTCACCAAATATGCATCGATACAGAGGGATGGCGAGTCGTTCATGACAAGTGAGGACTTTGTGCGGAAATTTTTGGGACTTTTTACAGATGCTGCATTTAATGATGTAAGTATGGTTTTTTTTTTTATTATTTCAATTACTTATTTAATGTACAGTACAGTGTGTCGAGGAAGAACATTTCGAATGTAACTATTTTGGCGATATTTAGAAAAAAAATAATTTTGTAGATTTTTTCTACAAGAGGCAAACTAACTAAGAAGTGTGTCAAGTGTTATCAACAAACTGACGAAATTTTAGTTTTCAAAGCATTTAAACAAATCATTATTTTTGTATGACGGAGTTCTGTGGTAGCATTTTGTAAATTAGTTTGCTCTTTTGAGTGGTTTCTATTTAAGGAAACCTTACAAGAATCAGATCTAATCACTTTTCGTAAGATGCAACGAAAACCAAAAATGAAAGCTCTTCCAAAGAAAATCAAAGATTGACAGCGAATCCTAGTACTAAATTCGCTCCCTGACAGCTATGTGCTGTACGGTGCCGTTAAAGAACGCCGAATTTCTATGTTCGGTCTTATTTCACTTTGCCAAAGCGAAATAACGCCGAATCGGCTTTAATTTGTAAACAGATTCAGATAAAGATTCCCAACGGTTTTTACATTAACCATTGAAGGGACTCTTTCAAACACATCCAACATTTTGTACTATTTTTTCTAAACTTTTACATACTTTGCATTTTTGTAAGCATTTTCTTCGGCTTTATTTCACAAGCAATGTTCGGCGTTATTTCACTTTGTAAAAGTGAAATAATCGAATTATGGAATTCGGCGTTAGAGAAGGGCGCCAAAGCATTGATATTTTGAACGCGTAATGGTATCCCCATAACTCAAAGAAGTCTATCTGGAGTCGATTATGTCCGTAGTACAATATATTTTAGAAACGCTACAGGAAAAAATAAAATTGTTTTATTAATGGAACGTTGTATGAAAAATTTTATGTTTTTTAAAGTCATAGAAAGCTGCTGCAAAGCTTCGACAAAGTCGTGCAAAGCTCTTTCCAATTTTACCTTTAGTTCTGTCATTTTAACACGGCGCCATTTTGATACAATCCGCCATTATTTTCCAAACTATTTTACAGCTACATCTTCAGTTAAAAGTCAGTACTGGAAATTGATGCAGATAAAAAGTTGGACTGCCTATTGTTGTTGCTAGTGTAAATTAAAACCTGATCGGGATGTGCTCATGAGAATAATACGATCTAATAGCACCACATTTGTGAACCCAGTGCTGCTTAATAGTTTTGCTTTGTGATCTCTAACATCACAGAACAAGCAAATTAGTTTTGCATTTTGTTTTAAAGCCCGAAATAGTTTGCAAGTTGTCCACATTTTTCATCGGAATTAAGTGCCAAAATTAAAACCAGCTTGTCAGTGGGGTTATGAATTTTTAAATTTACGATAAAACAAAAGGCAAACAAAAAGCACTTGAACATATCAATTATTTCGATTATTTCTTCAGTTCCTACTTGACGAAGTATGGATTACTTACAGCAACAAAAATTTGTTTGCGAAAACCCAGAAATATCCCCATTAACTAAAGTCTATGCTTAAAGTTTTATGATCTTATAAAGAGTACTTTCCTGTATACATAGGTATGCAAATATGAGCACAAAATGTAATTTCCCATCATAAAAATTATTCGCATCATATTATTCACCTATAACGGTCAAACTACTGTTAAACTGAAACGAAATATGAGTCATATCAGTGGCATAGCACGTGCAGACAGATTTTTTTTTAATTCTCCAGTCAGTATCAGCATGTGCACAGATAACAGAACAGAGACGTTGTGACTATCGATTGTGGTCACCTTAAAAGTCAGCCGTCGCTTGAATATAATTTTGGTCTATCATTCTCAGCTTAGATGGTGATAGTTAACTAGGCCGCGAGGGTCAAAGATGTCTATAACTATTTTGAATTCACGAGAATGGGTGGCACTTCACCTTGCCACCCAGAGCATTATTTAAGTAACAATGAGGAGAATTTTTCTTTTTACAGATGTTTAGAAATTATTACATCAATTTGTGCCCTACGTCTTAAAATGTCGCTATTTAATATTGTAGTTCTCCTTGCTTGACACACTGTGAACAAATGTTTGGACTATAAATCAAAAAAGATAGACCAAACTGGAAATAAGCAGTTCCAACGAATCTTATCGCAACATTTGATAATTATTAGTTCTAATGATTCTTGGCAAGCCAAACATTTTGAATGTGTGTTTGTGTATCTGTTTTGCTTAGCGCCCGCTATCTGCGTCATTTACTATAATTGGTTTATATGTCATTATCGTTATTATTTATGCAGGAATCGGTGAGACTGTTGGCCGGCATAGCAGACACAAGCAAGGATGGCCTCATTTCATTTGCTGAATTCCAAGCTTTCGAAGGATTACTCTGCACCCCAGATGCCCTGTACAAGACAGCATTTCAATTATTTGACCGCAAGGGCAACGGATCAGTATCATATGGTAAGTATCCCGAGTAGATTATGTAATTTTCGCAAATGGAGATTATCTGCGTATAACATTAAAGGCGATTAGACTAGCGTAAATGGGTTTTGTGGTATTGTGGTTTATAAAAACACCTCTCATGAGTAGACCATACGCTGGGACAAAGTGCAAAAGTCAATCAAACCTGGTTGAAAAGTTCAGATTTATGGATTGATTATGTAGATTGTGTTGTTCGAAATGGATTTGAAAATTAAACAGGAACCAGATTGGACGTATTGTAAGTTTTTGGCCATTCAAAGATACCTTTAAAATGTAAAAAAAAAATCAGTTGGTGTTGCTGAAGGGGTATCGATAATTTCATCTGATACTAAGCCTGTAAATAGCCGAATTATAGCTAAGATGCCTTTAATTGAACTGCGACACATATACTATAGTCTTGTACGGACTTAGCAGTCTGTTTTAATCATGATAGATAGATAGATTATAAGACGGGAGCGCCATCATGGGGCTATGTTACTGCGGCCTTAATTAAAGCACTTTTCTCTTCGGAGGCAGTCAGAAAGACAAGGATTTTCTCTAGTTATATGTCAGCAAGAGTTGCTAAAACTGACTGTATTCACTTTCCATCAGCCTACCCAGTGGTTGGTAAGATGATGCAGACCTAATCCACTGATTGCCAGCTTTTAGCACATTCAACGATAGTGGTGGCACAGTGAATCACTTCTCAATCGCTATCTTCCTATTTTATACGTTTCAAATGTTATTTGTCATGTTAATTTCATTCATTTCTTGATTTTCACACTTGAGCTTTACAGCAATACACCACACGCATAGTACAGTATTCGTTGCCATATGAAATAGTTTTAGAACCCAGCTTAGACCGCTTTTAAATTTGTGTAAAGCTTAAGACCTAAACTTTGTAAGTAGACAGACAATTGCTTTGAACAGCTTCGCTCCTAACACTGCAGACTAATACATCTTGCTTATTTATTTTCAGCTGAATTTGCGGAAGTTGTGCAAAAGACGGAACTCCACTCGAAAATTCCGTTCAGCTTGGATGGTCCCTTCATCAAACGTTATTTCGGAAAGGTGAGTTTAGTCTACATAAATATAGCCCACAAACAAGTACTATTTTAATTTTCCCTCCTGTGCAGGACAAACAACGCTCAAACAGTTATGCCGAATTCACTCAGCTGCTGCACGACTTCCACGAGGAATACGCGTTGGAAGCGTTCCGAAGCAAAGATCCAGCTGGCTCTGGATTCATTTCACCATTGGACTTCCAAGACATAATGGTCAAAGTGAAGAGGCATTTACTCACATCGGATGTTAAGGACAATCTGGTTGCCGTAACCGAGGGTCACAAAGTTAGCTTCCCATACTTTATGGCGTTCACGTCGCTTCTTAACAACATGGAATTGATCAAACGTATCTACCTGCATGCAAGTCAAGGCAGTCGTGTAGAATCAGTTACAAAGGATGAACTTTTGCACGCAGCACAAACAATGAGCCATATAACACCTCTCGAGATTGACATTCTCTTCCAGTTGACTGGCGCTCTACATCAAACGGGGTAAGCTATGAGAGGATCGACGTAAACGAGTTGCTCAAGAGTTCTTGTATGGTGTAGATTCATCGTTTCTGTTCACAATCTGAGTGGTGGGCTATTAGCTCGCTTCTTGCATCCATTCACAAATACATTGTTATCGCGATAGGTGTTTATGTAAACAACCGGTTCTCTATTGTCCCGTTTTTTGTATCTTTTTCCACGCGTTACACTCTTTAAGATGGTGGCGGCGCAAAAAGATTGACAGCAATAGGCAAGTTCAAAACCTGTGTCACGCATGTCATACTCAATTGGAGTTAAAGACCGAAATTTTCCCTTGTTTTTTTGTTGACAGATTGGTGTTATTTTAGCTCCTGAGTTTCCTTTAATATTTTACATTCTTTGTTGCTGACTTTTCTCTGTTTTTTCTCTTCACAACCTAGACGCATCGTCTATGGTGATCTCAGCAACATAGCCCCAGAGCACTATACAAAGCATATCACAACGCGACTGGCTGATATCAGGGCTGTGGATAGTCCAGCTGATCGGTCGCCATTTATTCAGATTTTAGAGAGCTCGTATAGGTTCACGCTGGGATCCATTGCTGGCGGTGAGTTGAAAAATAGTCCGAGCAACCCTGTTGAGATGTAGAATGTGATTTTGTACTTTAGCTGTTGGCGCTACTGTGGTCTATCCAATCGATCTGGTGAAGACACGAATGCAGAATCAGCGAGCTGGCTCGTTTATTGGTGAAATCGCCTACAGAAACTCGTGGGATTGCTTTAAGAAGGTTGGTGTGCCAACAGCAATAGTGTCAAGTTGATTTCAGTAAGACAATCTTGTTTTGCAGGTCATTCGGCATGAAGGCGCGCTCGGCTTGTATCGTGGCTTGTTACCTCAGTTGATGGGTGTAGCGCCAGAGAAAGCCATCAAGCTGACCGTGAATGATTTTGTTCGTGATAAGTTCACCGACAAGCAGGGAGTTATTTCGAGTTATGCGGAAGTGTTAGCTGGAGCATGTGTACGTACATTTTTTTATAAATACATTGAAAGGTCATTTAAGAAACGTGTTATTTTTTTTCCTAGGCTGGCGCATCTCAAGTTGTTTTCACAAATCCACTAGAGATTGTCAAAATTCGACTACAAGTTGCTGGAGAAATCGCGGGTAAGTTAGACTTTGGTCATTGGGTTCGATAAATATCTGCGCTGATACAGATAAAACTTACAAGAACCTTGATGCATCGCTAGAGCGTTGAAGAAAGGATGTTGCATACGAATATGTGCATTGAACGTCCCATACGATCTGTAGACATAAAATTTCTGTGAATCTGCTCTTAATCATCTTTGTGTATTTTTTTTAGGTGGCGCAAAAGTTCGTGCCTTATCTGTCGTTCGCGATTTGGGACTGTTCGGCCTGTACAAAGGAGCTCGTGCCTGCCTATTGCGTGATGTACCTTTCTCTGCCATTTACTTCCCCACTTATGCCCACACAAAGGCTCTCTTCGCCGATGAGGATGGGTAAGGCAAAATCGTAATTTTTTTTTCCAAAAACTCAACTCCTTCCTTGCAGTTACAACCATCCTTTAACACTGCTAGCTGCCGGCGCCATTGCTGGTGTACCAGCTGCCTCTTTGGTCACACCTGCCGATGTTATAAAAACTCGCTTGCAAGTCGTGGCTAGAACCGGCCAAACAACCTACAAAGGCGTTTGGGATGCCACAAAGAAAATCATGGTGGAAGAGGGTCCTCGTGCCTTCTGGAAGGGAACTGCTGGTAAGCATGAAACCACTTACAGCTATCGCTTCGCTACACTCAATATGTTCTTATTTTACAGCTCGTGTTCTCCGGTCATCGCCACAATTTGGTGTTACGCTGGTCACTTACGAGCTGCTGCAGCGTATGTTCTATGTGGACTTTGGTGGCTCTCAACCAAGCGGCTCCGAAGTCAAGAAGTCCAAACCAATCGATGACTCTGTACATAGAATAAATCCCGACCACATTGGTGGCTATCGTGCGGCAGTGCCTATGCTAAATGGTATTGAATCGAAATTCGGTCTTTGTCTGCCACGTTTCGGCCGACCGACACCAACAACGGGATCGTGATGACCCAATAGCTATAGCATCGCCAGTTAAGATTTTTATATTTTGTAAACAACACGTTTCGTTTCCTCTTTTGATTTTGCTAGGAAAACTAAATGAATTATAAACAAATTTACAAATGAATATATTTAACACACGAGCTCTTAAAGTGCAAAACGGAAATGGTAAATATTGTAATGGCCGAGCCAGAGATCTTTATAGATAACTAGAAAATTTTTGAATTGTTTTTCTGTTTGTTTTCTTTTTTAACGAAAGCTGAGGCAGTCTTTAAATTTAAATTTAACAAAACTGTGTTCTTATTAATTAATTATGTCCTGACCGTGCGACCTTAAGAGAACATTTTAATTAATGATGTAAAAGAACAAAATAAATAAAACAAAAACGCGATATTACTGTCAAGGGAAAAGAGATTTTTGTTAACTATAATTTATTGTTGATTGTGCATTTATTTCATAAGTAAGTTTACAAATGTTAAACAATAAAAATGAAAGTAGAATGTTTACATGTATGCACCTAGATGAGAAATTTAAGTAAATACATTATTTTTATGTTCGTTAACTATATGTTTAAGTATTTTTTTTTTATTTTATTTTGATTTAAATTTCAGTTGCTTATCCATACCCTAAGTCCTGGTTTCTTACTCTCAATTTGTTGGTTCACTGATGCGAGTGGTATTTGGCAATAATTAAACAAAGTTACGATTTGCAGCCTTCTTGTAGAACTTAAGACAGTATGGTTTAAGTATGAAACACGACTGCGGTTCTTTACTGTGTGGAAAGACTCGTTTATGAAGTTACTCTAGTAAAGTCACACATTTCTTCATTCGATATTGCGGCTATAATTCGCTCCTATTACTAGGACAGGGACAATCTGAACGACCTTAATGACGCACGTAAGGCAGGGGAGTTTCTGGTAGCGACCTCGACAGTTTTTGCCAATGTTTTTTTTTATAAGCGGTTACGGGATGGGTACTTTAATTGTTACTGTTGGCAACTTGTTGTTATTGTTGGCAACTCGTTGAGCATTGAAAGAGCTTTTGTAGCTTTTTAATTTTGTGCAAAATTTGATGTTTGTCAGATCTTTGTGAAAACCGTCATTTATTAGAATTAGATTTTTTAACCATTTTTTCTTTATTTTATTGTTAAACACAGAACTGCCATAATAGTTTATTTAACTAGCTCAACTTTTGAACACACTACGCAAGGTGCAAAAAGATGTCAAATGTTGGAATTCATTGCGCGCCAGATAAAAAAAAGTTCATCTAGCATGAACGGTTAGCTCTTGCGCATACCTTTGAGTTCGACATTAACTTGACGTGCCGCTGTTCATATAGTGGCTATGGAAGGGGCAGATTGGGCCAGAGTCAATCTTCTGCTAGTAGGTCAAATCGCACATATCCACATTCGCCTCAGACTAGGGCCCATTTTTTTATTAATATTTTAACGAAATCCAACCTAAATTCTTACAATGTGAGATTCTTTGACTTGTTGTAGACGATACATAATGCGTCCGATCTGACATCTAACCACCTACAACCCACTTTCCTAGTTTTGACTTCTCCGCTTTCGCATTATAATTATGATTTCAATTATGATATTACGTTCATAAGCACAACTTAATTATTTGACGGCAAATGTAGTATAAATTTAGCTTTGTCCAAATTGACAAAAAAAAATATATATAAATTGATAGTGGACATAAATTTTACAATTAATGTAAGCAAAATGTTAACTCCATCTTCTTTAAAATTTTCTTGCAGAATGAATTGTTAAATTATTTATTTACATGTAAACAGTTCAAAGTAAACATAACTAGTAAACTGCTAAATATCTTCGTCCTTCCCATTATAATAAATGTTATTGTATTTTTTGTTACATAGACTTTACACGCTTTTAAATGTAGAAAACTATGCTAATTTAAATACCAATCAGGTACAAATTAAAATCAATTTTTGAATACAAATCAAAACTGTAATATTTTAGAAAACGTAATAGATGAACGAATAATGAAATTGATGTCCAAATGTTAATCACTTCAGGATGTATTTGTTGTGTTTTCATAATGTGATGATAATAAAGAAAACCAAAACCACTGTAAGTCTTTCAAGTGCAAATACAAGTAAATAAATAAATTACTATAACATAATGTTGCTTACTGGTACTTTTACAAATGCAAATTTTATTTCCAAATTGGGTTCATTTTAACATGTAAGGGAAGGTTGCAGCCCGTAACAAAATGGGAAAATAATAGGAAAAGTAAGCAAGGAACCATCTGGAAAACTTTTAAATTTGTAAACTGTTCCCTAACGATTAGGGATTGCAAAATACAATTTCAGGTTATCTTATACGGAAGGTAAAGGACTGAACTAATGACTGGGAGCTGATTTATAATACTACCGCAGATTTATCAGTGCATGCGATCCACGGCACACATACAAAAAAGACTAAATAAACTTTAGTTAGAAGACGAAACCTTTCCATTTCTAATTCAACAATGTTACACTTTCAAGTGAACCGTAAACAGTTCCATAATAAATAGCAAGCTTTCTGACACAAATAATATCATTCATTTAATATTCTGTTTTACTTGGAAAAGCTGGATAGAGCACCAGCCAACTTCACTAACGCCATCGCTTGGTGTAACATTAACTAGGTTTTGTGGCAGACACACCATATAATTGCACACCCTCAGAGCTGCTGTGACTTGCACATATGCGTTCATGCAGTACGTACTCATTAAAGCGGTCATTTGGCCACGACCATAGAGAGCTAGGTCATGGTAATGCAGCTACTTAAACCGGGATGGCTTCTGAGTGGTCTTCAGTTCAGTTTCTGATCGTTGTCCAATTGTGTGTTCTAGAGCAAAAGTCCTCATTCGTGTTCAAATTCGAATAGCTCCGAAGTGAAATGCATTTGAGTTGAATTAGTTTTATAAGGTACTTTTTTTCCAAATCGTTGCTCTTAGTCGTATTAATAAGAACCGTTGTTGTTGCTGTGCTTAGTGATGTATTTGAAGTGGATTCTCATTCTGGTTCTAATGAATAATTTATGTGCATGTAAAGGTGCGAAATACGATGATGGCAACATGAATTCATGGATAACACGGATGCGAGAGATACGACGAGATGTTAAGGATTGCGTTAAGGTACGGAGAAAGTAGGAAGTGGGATATACTGAATTAAAAATGTATGTACATACGAGTACGCGTTCCATATTCATTTTGGTATTCGTCAAATTAGTAGAGGCATGAGTAGGTAGCTGATATCTGAAATAGCATGTCAGGTAAATCAAAGTCGATTGCGTTTACAAGCCACATCTGTTTGAAGGCGAAGTCATACCTTCTTTTCTGTTTTGCAATGGGTTTTACAAATTGCTTTGTCTCCTTACGGGGCCGTACACAAGTGGATGTATAAGGGCTTTGGGGAAATTAATAACGTAAGGGGGATTTATATCTTGTACTTACTAAGTTCAGGCTGGTGACGAATTATGGATAGGTACCTAAGCTATACATTTATAAACTCCAGTTCCAAATGTTCGGTCCACTTTTTAACGGTTCGCATTTTGTTTTATGTCACCTGACTTTTTTAATGGGTGTGTTTTCCAACTATGCGAGGCATTTTTTTTAAATAATGTCAAATTCCTCTAAGATGTGATTGAATTCGATCAAAGTTAGTCCGAATAACTCAGCACTACGAGAAAGCTTTGAATTTAAAAAAGTGCATTCCAAGAAGCATTTGAATAAAACAATGAATTCGAAGCCTTGGGTGAAAAGTCCACTTCTGGGAAAATATAGAATTTGCAGCACTGAAACAAGAATATTTTGCTATAAGCAATGTGGTTCGGACGGTATAGCGATTATTGTGCTGGTTGGTTTAGTGACAAATTTCTGGGTAGATAATAGTAACATTTGTGGGCTGCCACGAACTTCTACAATCGCACGTCGACGATGCTATTAAATTAAATAAACCATCTGTCACTCTGGAAATTTTGTGTTTTCTTTTTTTGGTGAGCAATCATAGAAGTAATAAACGATCACCTCCATCCGATCAAATAATGAATCTATTTGCAATAGTCTTTCAAGTAAAAATGTCAAAAATAGTGAGGCCGACAAAAAGACTCCAAAAAGTTTTATTTTGACACCCTCGCTCTTTTGGGTTTCGTGTGGACATCATAAACTAAGTATTAAATAGATCGCCAGCTCCCGCACATCTACCCGATTCCCTCCGCAAATTTTGAAAATGAAATTCTCACTTAAATTTCCTATCCGTCAATACATAAATGACACAGAAAAAAAAAGATTCTTAATGGCGGGAGGTGTAATAAAAGAAGAAAAAAACTCGATGAACTGGCAGGTTACTATGTGCAAGCGGCTAATTTATTTTAAGGCTGAAGCTATTCAAACGTCGTTAGGGACACGGCTTCGGGGCACGGCTACGGTAATGTGGCTCGCTTCGCTCGCTTAAAGGGATATAATCTCTAGTATTTCATTTTCGGGCACGAGCCCGTACGTTTTAAGGCCCAACTTATTTCTTAAAATACTACTTTTAATTATTACGTTACGTCAGATACGTAGCCACGTCCCGAACGAGGTGCGAATAGCCACTTTGTTATTACATGGCGCACATACTTTACCACTTCTTAAAATATGTTTGTGGCAGTGTGTGTAATTCTGAAAAATATCGAGATCTGCAAGAAGTGATCCGAATCAAAAAAAAAAGATTTATTTTTCTGCCCAATGGAACATGAAAATTGATTTAAAAAAAAAGATCGATTTTTTGTCCCAATGGTAAACCATATAGGTCAGACATACAGTCAAAATGTCAAGTGAGTCCTATTGTCGTTTCGTATTGCGTAAAAAGAAGCTCACGGAAGATTATCTTATCCATCCATCTATCACTACATAAATGTCAAATGAAGAAAGTTTTTTATGTGATCTGTTTGGTCAGACAATATCAATCGCAGGTAAATTAGAATCATGGCATTTTGTTATTAAAGATCCAAAAGAATTGCCCCGAAATTCTCTTTTCAATGAAATTTCTGTTGTTTTCTAAAATAACATAACAACATAACATTTCAATCTGACATTTTGTGTTTTTTTGTTGAGTTCAGGGCAAATCTTTATAATGTGGTTTTCGATTGGGCTTCTTCAGATTTCGGGTGTTTAATCGAACATAAAAACGTCACTTACGCTTTTTTTGTGTTGATATTTGTGCGGTTCGAATATGTGTAGCCTTTGACACTTTTCTTAGCGTTTTGCATTCACTGGTTAAACTTTATATTAAAACATTCTAAACATTTTGCACCCAGATTGATTTCTTAACATTTGTACATAAATAATTAACAAAAATAGATCCTCCCGATGCAATGCATTTCTTTGCAGTTGCAAATTTTCACGCAAATGTAAACAAACTCCACTAGTTGTCAAACTCAAACGTAACTCTGAAGCAAATCTGAGAAAAAATCCAGATTCGCAAAAGTGCTCTGAAATCTGAAAAGAATTGCTATTTTTGTACCAAACGAACATAAAAACTATTCTGAGAGCAAAAAAAGTGCTCTGAGAGCGCCCAATCGAATACTACATAAATATTCCGGACACTTCTGTCGCGTTAAGAATTGATCTGGGAGTGGACTTTTTTTCAATGAAACATAGAAAGAACACTTACATATCTGATCTTTTCATTGAAAGCGCAATTCTTTTCTTCAATCGAAAAGGCCATAATTTAACATAGCGTTTCATTGAGAGGTAGATGACAAACGGCATGTCAAACTAACCTTATTTTCCGTAAAGCTTAGTATCCTGCTGGCGCTAAATTTGATCTCCCATACAAAAATGTCTACAAAGATAAAATTAAGCGAAGCAGTTTAGCAAAGCAGTATCCTGTTTGCTCGCTAAATTCTTAGCTTCATATAGATGGGCCGATGGTAAGTCTCCACTCATTTAGCTCGCCAAATGAATGTCCGGTACATTATCGAAAAAATCACTTCTGAAACCGTTCCATTGGCACAAAGAATACTCTTCTGGTGATTCTGAGGAGAGAATTTGGCTTCTCGATTTGAAGCCAGAATCCACTCAAGAAGCACTCACACAAGTGTAATTTTATGTATTTTATACAAGTCAACTGACAGCAGCCGTAGATAATTTTTTTGCATTTCACCAATACTATTGTGGATTCTTTCAGAAGCTGTTTTGTTGTTCCATTGGATTTCAGAATGAGTGGATCCCCGAGTGAAACCAATGGAAAACGACATAAATCGAAGATAAATTTTGACAGGAGAAAAAGGAGGAAAGAGTTTGTGTTTGGATTTTGTTTTGGAGGAAGCCGAAGAAAACATTTGCATGATAAATAAAAGAAAAAGCAAAATCAAAAAAATTCTTTTCATGCGTTGAAAAAACAAAAAAAACTTGCGCGGCCTGTGGAGAAATCAGAAATATGGAGATTGCAACATTGGGTTTTACCAGCCACGAAGGAATTGCCATGAACATAATATGGTATTTGTCCCATCTATATCATGTTTGATAATTTAGCGACCTTTTATCTTTGGTGTAGAGAATCAAAGTGGAGACTAGGGATGCTCAAATTTAGCGCGAGCAGGATACTAAGCTTTATCTTCGATTTAATCTACCGGCCATTTATTTCGCGAGCTAAATGAGTGGAGACTTGTCATCGGCCCATCTGTATGAGGTTAAGAATTTAGCGAGCGAACAGGATACTGCTTTGCTAAACTGCCTCGCTAAATTTTATCTTTGTAGACATTTTTCTATGGGAGATAAAATTTAGCGCGAGCAGGATACTTAGCTTTAAAGATGAAAAAATATTGTCAGAACAAACGGTTCCCTCTAGGAGTTAACGACATATTGAAATGAACTGTCCGTGTTCGTGTCCGAGTCTAGTTTTCTGTACAACGGAAACTTAAACTAGGAACATTCGATAGTTAAGACAGTCATATTCTTGCAGTGACGAGCACGTTCATTGCTATAAATAGTTTCTCAAAATCCAGCAAATCCTTCCCGAAACTAGATAAAGCTCTGTAGCCCATCAAATGGGACTTACCTAATAACACGTTTCACTTATTTAAGAATAAATCCAAAACAAAACATCCCGAAATATCTTTTAATATGATTCATCTTAAAATATGTCACATCCCAACGTACATAACTCCGCATGACGGCTGTATGTAAATTGAGCAACCATCCGTTGATACAACTCAGTACTACGTTATGAACCACTCTATGCCCACTAGCAGATATCCCTTTCCTGTTCAATATGCAAAAAAAAAAAGAAGAAAAACGTGATTGTAATTGTATGTAGCAGCCTTAAGCTTATCGTCATAAACTTTGACCGCCCATGGTCTACAACAACGCGAAAGCAGAATCAGAGAGTCCTTGGAAAAAAGTCACAAACCCATCCCCGGATTTTTGAATATTGATTAAAGGCTTTAACTTTAATGTGCTCACGTTTCGCTTTAATCTTGCACAAGGATTGAACGATTTTGTGTTATCCACTGAAACGTGTGTTCTTCCACCTTACGTTGTTATGTGATGTGACATGACGTCTGACGATCAATGGACTTTTTTTCTTTTTTCTCTCACAGACATCCACCAACTCATCCTTGAGCTGCTTGAGAATGTCATCGCTGAAGCTATTTGACGAACTGATGTCATCCCAGGTGATTCCCATCTGGCGGGGGGTTCGTTTAGTTCGTGTAGTAGATAACAATAGCGACAGGCCCTCAGATGGAAGGTGAATGTGATAGCATTAATTGCTTAGTGACAAAGGTTCATCCTTTGTTCTCTTTTTGTTTTTGTTCGTTGTCAACCCATAGTGATGTAGATGTACAAAGAGACATCAATGGCGGTCTTGGATATCTGGAGGAGGTAGCGCAGAGAGTCGCTCGGGTTGCTCAAACGCACGCTTTACAAGTGAGCTTAAAAGAAATCAGTGGAACTATTTTGGATGGCAAAGGTGAAGTTACAACACGAGAACTGACTTAATAAGTAAATAGAGTCAATAACAGCTTGTTCTATATCTGATTTCAGGACAAACGGGCGAGGTGCATGGAACACCGCGCCATCGACGTCATCGCAATAATATGATGATTGCGATGGTATTTGGAGTAACAGCATTGGGAGCGGTTTTGGTGCCCATGGGATTTCAGATTTTGTCGGTGGTTAGTGGGAAGGCTCTGCTTCTGGCTAAAATGGCTTTGCTGTTAGCCTCAATCAATGGATTAAAGAGGGTACGATCGCATACGATGGTTTGTTTATTTAGACCTTAAAGTTCGTCAAATGATTTCCTACAGGTTGCTAACAGCGGTGTACACTATGGACTGTACCAAGTACCGGGTGAAGCGTATCATGGGTATGGGTACTACGATCGGGGTGATGCTATTCATCCTAGAAATGTGCAGGGTTATATAGCACAGCCAATACATGTGCAGGACTAGAGGGTTGGTTTTATAGATTAATTTTGAAATAAATGAAAATGTTTATAAACGTTTCGGTTTGGTGTTATAATTTGAAGAGGATTTACGCCTAAATGCAAACAGCCAAGCGGATGAGAGAAGCTTATTAGGCGTGGTAAACGAAATGGACGAGTTGGACAGAACGTTACAATTTGAGTTTGTTATGCATTTTGTCTGCGATATTGCTTCTGAAAATGACATCTCATTGGAACGCAGAACGAAGAACAACACTTCTGGGGCGGCGGCAAGTGCAATTTGAGTGGCGGCCTTCTACTATACCGCTCGAATGGTTAGTTCACTTTACCTTGAAGTTGTTTAATTAACTCTAGCACACCGACACTTTAGGCCGGTTCATGATCTTGAGTGTTCGGCCGGATGTATCACTATCAGAAATCAGGAACATTGGGTTTCATATCTCATGAGGAGTCCATGAGATATTTGGGCTTTGCGAGGAAACGATTCGACGACGAACTATAAAGACGCCGATCTTCACAAAAAAAAAACTGTGGGTTTTGCGGTAGAGATGGTTACGAGCTGACGCAGAGTTGTAATAGAGTTAAGACAGACTATAGTGTTATCACAGAAACAGAGTTGAGAGGTATTCTGTCTATACAGGAACTCAGTTGGCTGCAATGACCTCAAACTTGGCTGTGGGGAGATTGAACTTAGTCTGAGTTGTTGCAACTATTTTAGGTCCAGTGTGAATACTGTTCGATGCAATTGCCATTCACGGGGACTGGAAAGTTATCTCTGCATCTGCCCAACTCAAACTAATAAAGAGTGTGGTCTATATCCACTAAAGGGTGCTTCTCAAGTTTTTTAAAAATTCGTAACAAATCAATAGAAATATTCCATCTTTTTGAAGTGATTTCTAAATCCAGTAACCTTGTCCTCCTGTCATGTCGCAAACATATGACAGATCCGTCCGCCCGTCCCTAATAACTTATGACAGTTCAACCACAGAGGGTAGTCTACAGGAATGACTTCAGAGATGGGATAAATTGGACAAGCAAAGATGAACTTACAGAATCGTACCCTAAATCAAGCTGTGGAACAGCAGGGAGAGCTATATTTCTCTTTGACACAGATACTAACAGGCAATAAGAGTTTAGGGCACACCTCCAAAGCAATCTCTGTTGCCCGCATTGTACAAGAGAAATTAATAACGGGAAGCATTTTATATTCCTCTGCCCGCCTTACAAAGAAGAGCGCGAAATGTTGAAGAAAAAAAATTAAGTTGTACCAAACTGATGTGGCATACAGGACACCGGAGAAGGATGGCATCCATGTTACTTTATAATAGGTCCCACTCAACACAACCGATGAACATTAGGTATAAAAACACAAACAAAAGACGAACTGAAAGCCCGGCTATTCATACTAAGCAAAATCACTTTATTCTGGTCACCCCAATAATTTTCAGACTCCCCCTACTTCTCCCATCGGTTAGCACAACTTCTTCTTTCACCATAAGATTCTATACAAAAAAGCACATGTTGCCATTACTGGCACAAAGTGCCAAGGCAACAAGTGAAAATTGATGTAGATATAGTCAACGCTTAACAGCCACCTTATTGCCATTCTCTGGAATACACACACACTCACACACTCTCTCTCTCTATCTCTCTCTCTATCGCCTTCTTACCACACACCCACTCAGTAGTTAGTTCGAGTTCAGTCTTCATTTAAGTACCATTAAACCACCCTTGCCGAGGAAAGTCTGTAAGCTTTCTCCGAATGGCAACCACTATAAAAGGATACGCACCACTGATAACAACACCATTCCGTCGATGGTCTTCCATGGTTGAATTGGGTTCTTCTGTGCGGCAGTAGTACCAATTTCGTTCGTTCGTTTGCAGTGTACCTATCGTGATTTTCGGCTGAAAAAGTCGAGAGAATTCATTCCAACCATAATCGTCCAAGCGCGTCCAGCTTCAGCAAACTTTTACTGTGCAAGTGTCCAATTTTTTGTTTAAAGGCAACAAAGAGGGTAGGACAGTTTTCTAAAGAAAAACAAAAAAGTTCAAATAACAATAAGTTGATTTAAGAGCCAGGAAACTGAATCAGTTAACTCAATTACTTTTGAAGTTGTTCCCTTGGTTTCGTGCGTGCGTTTAAAAGAAATAAAAATTCTTTCGTCCTGGTCAGTGTACGGTGTCAAACGCATTCGGAATTATTAAGTCGTTTTATTTTTTGCCATCCAAGCAAATCGTGTTTTATTGTGCGTTTTACTGGTGTTTAAAAAGGATCAAAGGAAACGACAACGCCAACATGAAAGCTGTGCTGTTCTTTTCGCTATCAATTATAATCCTGGGTGTTAAGGTGAGTAATCGGGGTTATTTAGACCACCCGGGGGTGTTTGCTCCTCAGACCATTAATATGAGCCACATTGCCATCCAAAGATTTATCTGAATTCGCTCAGATTACTTTTGACTTCTTCCAGCCTGATGGGCGGTAATAATTTCTAATTAACAGTGGACCCTGTTTGTGTTGGTGTATTTATTTTGACTTTTGTGTAAAAAGGATTCATTTTTGTCCCGACGACGTGCAGGGTTTTAATTACATTTTTGTTATCTCTTTGCGGGCGAATTTCGATATAATTTTTTTTTTATTTGTAATTATAAAATGTAAATCCTTAGAAGTGCGATTCTAAAAGATACGAACGTCGACAGGGTTGTGGAGAAACACTAGTTGTACAGTCTTCAAAGTGACCTCAAAATAGCTTCAAAGTTGAAATCTTACACAAGTTTTATATGACTATCCGACGGCATCTATAGTCTAGATTTAATTACATTTGCTGGGCATCGAGAAGCCGTTTCAAAATTGAGTTTCCATTCAAGGGGTTGGGCTACGCAGCAGACCATAACAATAATATTTGTAGTTGGTAAGCTGTATACATGTGGTGTAATTAAGCAGTGTGCTTGTGCAGAGGATATTGAATTTAGTGGTGTACTTACAAATTGACTTTTACTCGTTTAATTGACCAGCATACCCACAGGGGGGGCCATCGGCCGGCGCCTAAATCCAAGATTTTGTTGTTTCATAGGTGGCCTATATAGCTGGAAAACTGCTTGTTTTTGGTTTGCTGCAATATGGGGGAGTCGTTGGTCATTGATGTCAGTAGTGGAAAATGGAGTTTTGGCACCATATGCATATTCGAGTGGGAGTGAATATGAATGTTATCATCTTAAAGTTGTATAAAATCGTAAGGTGGTTTGATTAAGTATTTGGAATCCTGTCCTTTTGGTTTTGAATATGGAGATCCATTCTCGAATCGGACGTTGGTAGAGTTGAAGAATACAGCTTCAATCCTTTTTTTTTCGAATTGTACAACATTTTTAATTTAATTTTTGTTGCTCAATACATAACTTTTTAATAAAATAAATTCTATTCCAATCGCCCAAGACATTCCAAAGCTACGAGCTAGAAGATTTTTGTGAAATGTATGCGCTTATTACATATCAGCTAAGACCTCAGTTGTTAACAATAAAACATGTCCTATATGTCAGTGTTCACAGTCTACAATGCAACTGTGACCACCGGAGTCGATTCCGTGCAGAAGTTCTTAAATGTATTTTGGAAAAAAACACCCTACTGCTGGAAAATGTTCGAATATATTTATCAAAGCTTTCCACATTGAGGTGACTTTAAATTGAGCCAACTTGAAAAAAAAAAGGATTTTGTTAACCATTTAGACCCCTAAAACTGATGGGAAGAAGCACGTTGAATCAAAATGCCTGAAACACATAAAATTTCTGAGCTTATTATGCTTATTTTGAGATTCGAACGAATAGTCAATTCTAACGAATGTCTCTATTCGTTCAAATGAACTTTGCGCATTTTGAAATTCGAACGAATAATATTCACTATCGAGAGTGTCATAAAGTGAATTCAAACGAATTCAACTTTCGAAATCAGCTGTTTCACATTTTTATTTTTTATAGAACGAACATACTTTTGTTTTTTTTATGGATGCTCTTTTTTCATTGTTTCATTAAAACTATATAAATATTTAAAATATTAACTACTTATTGAGAAATATATGCCAAGATATACAAAAATCTTAAGTAGCAGTCTTATCTCAAATGGGACCAGCTTTTTATTAAAATGTGTTATTAGTAATAATTTGACACGCTAAAGTCTGAAACTGAAATATGAGCTACATAAAATAGGTTTTCAAGTTTTGTTATTAAATTGCGAATCCATATTGTTTAAGTAAAGAATGCAAAAAGAATGTATATTCAGTTCTATCACAGAATCCGTCGTATTCGGAATTCTGCTACGAACTCCGTAAGAACTATCACAGAATCTGTCGTAGGAGAAATGTTTGCTACGAATTTCGAAATTCGTAGAAAGTGGTATCACTGACTCCGAATGAATCGGAATTTTGACATTTAAATCTACGAACTATTTGATTTTTCGTATTGCGCAGACAAAAAAGGATCAAAATGCAAAAACCATAAGTTTGTTACAGAATTATGGAAAAATAATCATTTTAATTCCATTAAAGGTCAAAATACACACTTGAAGGCGAACATTTTTTTTGAATCTGTAAACTTGAATTTAGTTTGAAATAAAATAAAATGTTCTGCAACACAAACTCACACTTGATCATCGAGGTCAAACGGATTGCATGCATCCCTCAGTATCTTACGCTGCATTTTTATTTATTTTTTGCGCCTAATATTCTCCTCCTCACTAGCAACAATTGCAAATGCAACTGAATCCATTTCTAACACTTTTTCTGTTCAAAATACACAAAACAACGATTTATATTTTTTTTATTACTTCAATCTCGCTACTTTGACGTTTACAAGATGATTTCGAAATTTCGAATATGACTATTAACTGCGGCAATGCCTTTTGTGGTTACATTCGGATTCTATGATATGCATTTTTTCGTATTCGTAACATAGATCCAAATTCGTAAAATTATGACGAGGGATTCTGTGACAGACGTGAATATTTTATATTCAACCTCAAGTTTTTGCTGTTTTTTATTCAACTCAATTCTGTTCACACTACCTTTTAAATAAGGTTGCTCTAAGAACAAAACAAAATTTTCCTTGATACAGTTTTTCTGTAAACAATCGGTGACAAATAACAACAGACATGGCGATTGTTTTGTTTATGGATGAAAGAAGAGAACATTTCATACAGGAGGATGCCTCAAATCCATTTCACAAAAAAAAAAATCCTTTAAGAAAATGTGGAAAAACAACCATTATCACAGCGTTAGGAAAATACAGACGAATAAAAAATGACATTTGTTGCGATTTGACGATTAGAAAGTCAAAATACACCCAACATTCGAATGTAAAATGAATTTTCGATTGATAGAATGCAAGTTCCAAAGTCAAATACAGATTCTTCAAATTCGACACACTTCCGAAAGAAAACGAATCTCAAAATAAGCATGTATAGCTATTAATGAAGTTTTGTTTGTGCTCGAAAAACTCAAAGTTATCGATTGACTTGAAATTTTGAGAGAAAGTCGCGCGAATTTAAAAAAAAAAGAAAAATGGCAAACGCTGTTTCTCGACACTTATGGGAGCTAAATTTAGATCATTAATGTAAATTGATCGAACAAAGCACTTTCCGAAATATAAGTGCGATAAAAAATGGGGCGTGGCACTTCAATTTTAGAAAGTGTGCCTAATCTCGCATGCCAGGTGCCAACTATTTATTTATATAGATGCAGGTGCTTAAATTAAGCTATATCACCTTCCCCAATGATCCAGCTACCCTCTTATCAATCACCCCTATCCCTGCTGTAATTACAACCGATAAGACGTGCCGTGTTACAACCCTACCTGCAACACTTTGAATACAGACGAGCTGTAACTGCAGCCTAAATAAATAAAGCATCGTACAATAAAAATAAAACAACAAATGGTACCGGGAATAGGGGTAACTTTATGCTTATTGTTTTAACTTGGGGCAGTTCCAAATAGAAAGATTGTATTAAAATGCAACTCAATGAACTTTTCCTAAGAAAAAAAATACATAGGTTCCCTACTCACCAGGGACTTACATTATTAAATTAAAAAATAAACCATTTTCCAATATCTCGATAGACCCTTTCCAAGTCCAACATACCAGCCCTTATTCGTACAAAATGACGACTGCTATTAAAAGGTAATGGCCGATAATATATTTATTTTGGCGATGAGATGGTCATCGTGCAACTCGTTGAGAACGAGCTAAAAATACTTTTTAAAAGTAATTGCGAAAATGTTTTAGCTGCGAAAAAGTAAAACAAATAAAAGTCAAGTGTAGTACATTCCATCAACCCAATTAGGTAAGAGGATAACATTCTGGAAAACACTAATGGACCAATTTTTCGAACAAAGTCCCACCAATCGGTATTTGGTCCAGGCAAATTAATGACGGCTCAAAGTTTGGCCGAAATTAATTTAAAAGTTTAAACTTCCTTTTGGGATAATTTCAAAATCATAAAATTGGGAAATTCACTTAATACTGATTTTGTTGATAAGTTTGGTATGCCTTATGTTTAAGGCAGTGAAATAGGTTGGACGTACGCAGTATTCAAAGGATATAGAATCATCGTTGCTTTATTTCTGGATAGCCTTAAGCGGCTTGTTGTACACACTGAGTAGGAAGGATTTTAAAAAAGAACAAAATCCCACTGAAGTTGCATGATTTGATAAAATTGGTTTAACAATGAGTGCTTTTCTAATCCAATAGATATGGACGATATTTTCTAATCTTCTTTGATGTACATTGTGAAATCAAACAGATGTGTAGGTAGGTTTTTCAAATTTAATAGGTCTTTTGATTTTACTGTAATGACTTGTAATCTAATGATAGCAAATCCAAAGTATTCAGATATTTCAAATGTTAGTGTCCTTTTTTCTGCAAGACCGACATTTGGCTTAGACGCAGTGATTGGAGGCGGACTTACTTTTCTCTTATGACATCACAAAGTTAATTAATGTGTCTATTACTATACAATGCATTTTTCTTTTCAAGTTAAGGGGCAGTTACTCTGTGTTTTTATTGTGTGTGACAAAACAGTTAATATTGCAGAAACTCATCTTTCATTGGTTAATATTTAATAAAAATCGGTTCTAAATTAACGTAAATACTAAATAGCGGTCTGGTCTGACTGACAAGTATTTTGGTCGGCCATCTTGTTTACGTGACAGGAATTCTGTAACTCTATTGCATGTAAATATTTTTATAGCAATGGCTGAGGCAATTTCGCTTTTCTACAAAAAAAATGGTTTTCATTTTTGGCGTCTGATTTCTGATCTCTTTTTTGCTCCTTTATTAGCATTAACAGCGAATAAACGGATCCCTCTGTCCCATCTCGTGAAAAAATGGGCGTGCGTGACACGTATTGTGGTCGGCCATCTTGTTAAAATCAATTTCATAATATTGACATTTCTTCGCTCGCAGGATGCGAGAAATAAGAAAAGTGAAATAGAAAATAAAAAGTAGCAAGAAGCTACAAAAAAAAATTTTTGGATTTCATTCGTATAATGGATGAAGTGTTGATGTCTTCGTCATTAGAAGACAAATTTGTCGGATAGCTGATGGTAAATCAACGTCGTCATCGTCGTCGAAAATATCGAATGCACAAGCGGGGTTGCGTCGAAGATTACAATGTGTTTGATTTTCGACAAACAACAAAAAAAAGTCATTTTTTGTAAAATTTGACATTACGTGGGCTTAAAACGGCTTAAAAACGGTTTAAAATAATTTAAATTCATCTTTACTCCAGTGGGTTTAATAATGCACGTTTGTCAGTGAATATTTATGGACACAGGTTTAAATTGACGGGCTTAAAAAATGCGGATTAATGATCGGGTGTAAAATTAACTTAAACCTGAGTTACACCCGCAGTGAACAATATGGCCGTTAACACAACTGACGCCATCTATTGAAGATAAGAACGATGAACGTATTCAGGGAATTCCAAACATTTGATTGATTGACGATGAGTGACTGTCGTAAATTATTATGGCAGATGAAACTAGCCCAGAATCGTCGGCGGAAAGCGAGACTTATGGATAATCGTTGAAAAAGTTCATGATTCCTTTCCTTTCGTGTTTATTTTTAAAACCGAGGGGCTACATTTCGCCGGACAAACTTTCGATTCATAAATATCGCCTTTGTCATCTAAATTCACCTAAATTCAAAACGATATTTTATTCAAAATAAGCTTTGCTCCAAAATACAGCAGACTAATGAAATGGATTATAAATCTTACAACATTTCTCTGCCATTGTATGTCGTGAATGCGGTGATGATGATTGACTGGTGTCCTTCAACCCTATTTTCTGCTCTGCTAAAAAGGGAAACCGTAGTATTATTGCGTCTGTGTCCTGCTGCATTCAAATGTAAATTTAGATACCTACCAAAGAATATTCGAAACCTTTAGCTATTGACGTGTCCGATCAATCTTTTTCGAAAACTTCCGAACGCTATTTCCAGAATTGACATGTCAGCACGGTGATTAATTTTATTTGCAAAAAATAACTACACATATGTCTTAAGTGATTCGCTGCAAATATCAATAAATTCAACAGCGGCTTAAGTGGATACAACGCGCAATATATCTCCCACTACTGTCCGCTGATGGGTATTTACATATGATTTACTCTAATCGAAGGTTTTCCCCGACTTGGATTCAAAATGAGCTATGCAAATTGATTTACACTCCAGCGTCATGTACATATGTTCGTGTGGGACACACTATCAAGCATACGCATATCAGTTCCCGTCAACCAAGGTCTATATTTGCCGTGCCATCAGCAATTTGAGGGATTTGGAGTTATTTATTTGCGTTTAATTAAAAGTTAATTGTCGCACGGGCCATTTGCGAAAATGGAAATCAATAAAACTCGGAATTCCTCGATTCGCTGCACTTTCTCTCAAATAAATTGAGTCATTGCGGCATGCGATATAAACTGTTTCGGTGATTCATGGAGTGCCAGCACTGCGTGACGTAGAAATTAATAAGGACAACAAAATTGATGGAAACTTCCTCGTAGCTGTTTCCGTTCATGCAGCTGCAATATTGTTTGCTCACAAATTTGCATTCAATTACAACTAACCCACTTGAGAGTGAATTGCAGCGGCATGAGTCTTATTGCTGGCACAACGAGCAATTACTTTGGCAAATATTTATGTATAACACAAGACCGGCTTATTCGTTCGTCATCGCTGGGCGAAGACAGAAACGAAAGTTACGTCGAAATGTCAGCATAGTGCTAACAACAAAGGTCTCTCGGCTAAAGAACTGCAAATAAATAATGTATATGCCGAGTCTGCAATCTAGTGATAAGCGATGATTTATGAAAATTTCATTCAAGGGTGATGGGGCACGCAGCTTTTATGTAATGGCATATTTTCCAGTAGGTAACAATTGGCATTTTCTATCACGGTTCAGTGGGCTTGATAGTTGGCTATCAGCAGAAGTTGCAGACTGTGATGTTATATCTCATCATATCATCATATCTCAAAAGGGAAAAGTTTGGTTTTCCATTTCTAACTCAAGTACTGGCCCGTTTGTCATATCATAGATATGTGATGTAGTGGCGCGTCTAGTTGCCGCTTGTAGAATTGTTATCAGCAACTGCTGGGCTGGGCGTATCATCTTGAAATGAGAATTTTCTCTTAGAAAAAACACGAGGCACCCGAATGCAATTCGTATGTATGGCTAGTCGCTTGCATGCGACTTTCTGTTGCTCGATCATTTTGTTGCATATCAAAGTCTAAGTCGGTGTACATAGTTATAAAATGTTTTTCTAGATCTTTCAAATATCGTTTTAATTTCCTAACCCATTTTTAATGCGAGCTTTATTAAAGCCATCATAAGAGACCTGAGATATATCCACAAACATAACTATCCCATAAATTGAAGAAGCGGCAACAACAAAGTGGACAGGTACAATTTGAGCAGAAAAACTTTGTGTCTAGGTATTATTTGAAAAGAGCGTACAATCAATTATTTTGCACAGATTCTTAACATAATGATATGAGAAGCAGCGACTGTATATCGCTCTATTAGGTCTTTTTTAGGAACTCATTAAATAATGCCCAACTCAATTAAACTACAGCTTTATGAGTAAATGCGGAGGAAATTCATTTTCCAGGACACGAAGTTAAAGGTTAAAGGACACGAAGCGTATCAGAGATGGATGTGAGTCTTAAAAGGCCTGTGTCAGAGACGATCCTTATTCCAAGTATTCCAAAAAAGGAATTTTTCCGCAAATTAATTTCTCCCACATGATGCTTCTTCAGCTATATAGGTATTTTGACATTTAAAGCTCAAAAGCCAGTGCTAATCCCCAAACCAGCAAATTCTCTTTCGCTTTCTTTTGTTGACGTTTTCTTTTGCCGAAGCTAAGTCCGCACTTTGGTATCATATTGAAATCGAAGAATTTTCATTTTAGTTGAAAAATAGATGGCGGAACAGGTGAGTTTTTAATTACAAATAGAAGAGGCCTATAACTTTGTGCCGAGTCTGAACGGCAAAATGGAGTTGCTTTTCTAAGACAGTTGCAATCAATGGAAAAAACTTAAATGTGCTTTGTGTTTGTTCTTGAATCGAACCTGATACCCCTTGGTCATTTGTCCAGTCACTGCACTATTGTTTAGAAAATAAAAAGTAAGAAAACACCAAAGTTCGAGCTCAGTAGTGAGTGCTCAACTTTAATGGATGGATACTTGAACGATAACCCAACGTAATCGCTTGTCCAAGCTTTAAAATTATCCATTGATATATCAAACCGTTGCTCTCATTTCAAAATAGATGTGCCCGCAATTTCTATCATGGCGTGAAATTTAGAAATCATTATGTATGATTAATAACATCAAGAACAGCAACAATAAAACTATGCGGATAAAAAATCTTTGTGTAGTTTGTTTTTTAATTCATGTTCAAAAGTGAAAATAAATATTTAATTTATTCGCTTCCAACTACAAGTCCTTATCTTCTGTGTCATCATCGACTATATGGAAACTTTAAAATATATCGTCTGCTTGAGAGTTTCATTTTCAATTAACGTTCATTTTTATTTTTCGGCATAATTAATGCATCTAAAATTAAAACTGGGCACAAATCAAATCAATTTAAAAGTGACAAACAACAAATAAACAAATTTTTTTTTTGTGAAATTTGACATTATGTAGGTTTAAAACGGGTTAAAATTACACTGTTTTAAATTATCTTTTAAACCCATCTTTAATCCAGCGGGTTTATTGCATGTTTTTGAGTGAATATTATGGATATATAGATTTAAATTGTCGGGTTTAAAAAAAGCTAATTAAATGCTCGCGTGTAAAATTAACTTACATCATAACTTACACCCGGAGATAATAATATGGTCACAAGAAATTAGCTTTTTTATTCGCTCTGAATGGAAAAAGAAAACCGTCTAACAGCCTTAAGATACCTCTGCAAATTAAAGTATTCATTATGACTCCGGAAAACCAACGTGGTCTAAAAAAAACTCTTAAACCCATTTAGTAAATACAAAAACAATTTTATATGAATATAAAAATTAGTCATTTCCGCGCATTATTCTCCACACATTTTTAACACGTTGTTCATTATAATATGGACCGTTTAGAAAAGGTTACATATCCCTTGTGTATAGGAAATAGAGTTAAGTGCATGCGTCCCTCAATCTGAGATATTCATTCCGGCATCTATGCAAACCCTCTAAATTCCATTAAATAATTTATTGGAAATAGGGCCGCAAAAACCCCAGTTCACTATTTGCTAATGTTTAAGGTAATGGTAAAATTTCAAATAGGTTTTCCATTATCTCACACAGCACTTTATTTCTGTGCAATGTGAAACTTTTAATAACACTTGTTCACTATCACACCATTCAGATTCGTATTGTTCACATTAGATTTGCATGTACGAATGCGCCGAAAGACCATACACCATTTCAAACGTTGACGGAGTTAAGGCTTCATATGCACAATAATGCCAATGCACTGTGATATTAACACGGTAATCGCTACACCTTATTTGAGGAAACGTTTCAGTTTTAGCGTCGGTTATCTTCAGTGTGAAAAGTTTCCAATCCTTTAAAGCCCCCATTTTAAGTAACGTACAGGAATGCTCGCGGAATAAACCATTCGGCTTAGTAGTTACAGTTTGATTTTGGTGGAAACTTTCTATCCGTATTATATGCACGTTAAATACTTCCCCTTTCTGTGTAGAGTGATACCTTTCGCCATTAATAATGCCAGGCGAGGATACTTTTTCATTCCACAAAACCGTAAACATCCTGTTAATCGTGCTGGAAAATTATCGCTTCAAACCGTGCTGAATAGCGATACTGTTTCATTTCGTGGAAGTTCATTAATTATTTCAAAAGACGAAACTTTGCCCTAATTATTTCGGTCCTTAAACTTTCCACTTGTGGATTTAATTAAAATTAAATTGAATGTAATTGAAATCGTATTTCCGGTTTGCGCGCAAATGTGCTGCATATTTGGGGATTTTTTTTTTTAACAAAATAATTAAATATTCCACATACGCCCGAGTGAATGGGTGTCAGACACAGAATTTACTTTTCAATGGGATATAAATGTCTCACATGCCAATCTCAATCAGATACGCAAATGAAAACCGTTTTCGAGTTTCTGTAAAGATGTCGTTGACTGAATCAATTATTTTTCGATCAAATGGAAGTAATATTCCACCGAAATTTAGAAGCATTTATTAAAGTGACAGATGAAGCATTCAGCGACAATGGATGAGAAAATTAATTAACTTTTTGTGACAACTAATGAAGAAAGATTATTGTAGCGTTATTGTTGAAGGATACTAATTGTTTTGATTTCGCGTGTAGTAATTCGCGGATGAGTACAAAGATATCATTTTTTTGCTTAATGGTGCAAATTGCTGTCGAGGTGGCTTTGTAATGATGTTCAATTTGTCTAAATTGAGACATCAAATTTTAGAGTTTGTGCCGAGATTCCAATTGGGTGAGATTAGAAGGAAGGAATTCTTGGATAAACTGCGGAGAGACATTTAAACAGAAACAAGTATTCGGGATCTACCATAGTTAAAATTGACTTAAAAATATGCGATGAAGTGCTTTAAACGGTGAATGTTTACGAAGCAGGTAGGAAGGGGAATCAAATATTTACGTTTGATGGATTTCGAGATGGTTCAATGAAAAGATTACACTGTAATAAGTACGTTCCCATTTGAATTTGCTACGGCATTTTAGTTTAGAGTGAATAATATTGTCACTACTTTTTGTGACCAAAAGAATATGTTAATCAAACAGATTTTAAGATAATAAGATTTTAAAAATTTTACTTTTATTTCCACCACTTTTTTCGTACTTAAAATTACAGTGTCTTTTTTGTTACTCTTCTCATCGTTATTCGAATTTCCAATAACGGGACAAATTCGAAAAATAAAATGATTTCGAAATCGGGACAAATTCGAAAAATGCCAGCAGCCAGACTGAGAAGTTGATCTGTTTGTATTTAATGGACGCATTCAAAGCATCATTGTCTTTGAGTGTATTATGGCTATTTATGACAAATACTTTATTTTTCTATAGAAAGCTGTCAAGATTAAAATAACATGTCTTACCAAAATCGTACAACAATGCTAGCTTGGAGAGTCCAATTTGTACATTAAAACATCGCCCAAATGAAAGCTGCATCAAATTTTTTGGATGACAGTTGATTTTAGAAGTAAAGTCCCGAAACTTTTGTTCGTTTTTTTTTGTATTGTTCTTTATTTAATTAAGTAATTCTGCAGCTATGCTCTTCAAAATTACTATTAACATGTTATTTTAATTACCTGCTTATAAATAATAATAATAATAATTGCCATAAATCCGTGTTTGCTAAATTCTGAAAAATAAAATGCCAAAAATTTAGTTTTGCGCCACTCTGTACAAGAGTTTTTTTTTAACCACAAAACTTCTTTTGTTAGTCTACGTATTTATTGAAATATACGACCTTTGTTACGGTAAACAATGAGAAAATTTCGTGTGCACAAAATCTGACAAAAATTGTGCCGAATTCATGAAACTATTATCAATGTTGTAGCAATGCCAGATGTTTCAAAGTTTGTGTACCAAATAACAATATATATAAATTATAATAGCCTACTCTTGTAAGACTCTCATTTCAGAAAATCTAAAAGGAGATGGTCAATCAATGTCTTCATTTGGTTAGATACAAATTTTATAACATTTTATAAAAGAAAAGTTAAGTTATAGAGTGTCTCTATCACTGTGGACATCAGTAATATACAAAAAAATAGTTCGGGCAACCAAACGTTTTGTGGAGGTTCATGTTTTTGGGACGGGACTTAAAATTGTATGCCAAGTGCGAACGGCTAATTGAGAAGTTCTATGCTTAGTGAGTGCATAATTGACCGACTAAATGTTTAATTCTAACTGATAGTAACAAATTAATCACCCGATTTACTTACATACCCACTTACTTAAGGTGGCGCTACAGTCGGGTGGATCTGGGCCTGAACCAATAAGCTTCTCGAGCCGATCACCCGATCGCGATAATCTCTAGCCACCTGCCTCCAGTCCATCACCCGATTTAGTCCTTTTAAAAATGTCCCAAGCCGATGTATGCACTCTTTCTAGACAATATTAAATTGGCTTAAGTGCTCATAGCATTTACATCGACTTGTTCTATTTTGTTATTATCTGAGATTTAGGACCTAAGTCAACATTAAAGATTATCCGACGAATATGCGTAGAGCATATTTCATTTCAAAAGGTACCCTTACTGCCTATTATTTTGAAAAAAGTCTGAAAATTGCACTATCGATTGTCAACGACTGTCATCTTCCAAATTTAGTATTACATAGAACTGGAAGAAATGTAGTTTCAAAAGCAGCATCTTACAATGACAGCCAGACTATGGATGCCTTTTTGGAAAAATTCAGATATACCGAGTATTCAATTGGCCTTAAAAATTGTGCGATTTAATGCCACTCCATTATACTTTGTATGGGTGTATTAACTTATACAATAAAATAAAAAAATTATTTGTTTTATATGAATTGTTTTTGGAAATACCCTGCCCCAATTATATAAAAAGTAGTTTCAAATGGGCACTTACTGTCAGTAATTGTTTTTAAATACAATAAATATGTTAGCCTACTAAAAAAAAACAATTTTCTGCTAGCAGAGTATTTACCAAAACGATATTGATATGCCTATAACATTTTCCTATAAGAAAACGAATCCATCTGTAATAACCAGTTTGCCCTCTGTAAGCAGTGCTCTGTCAGATGACAAATAACTTGGAGCATATAAGTCTTAGGAAGCTAAAATATGAAACACAAATAAACCTTATGAATAAAGGTACATTTTAACTTTCTGCAATTCCTGAATCAATGAAAAAAAAAAACGATTGACAACACATTTGTGTATGCGTGTATTTTAAAAACCTGTCCCATTTTTTTTAAACCTTCCCGTATCTCCCTATCTATGTTTGCAGCAGTGCAGCTTTCGCACATCGTATCGTTCGTAGTTCGTACGATACTTTCTGGGGATTATTTAAGTTTCTTCAATTGGTTGAATCAAAATACACCAAATGCTAAAACATTCCAATGTTCCACAAAGTGACCGAAAAATCTTCCAGCAGCATGTAGATCTATAGTGATTATTAGAATCGGCAAAGTTGTTCAGAATGAAAATTTAGAAATTCACGCTGGTACATCAAATTACAACTCTTCATGCGCTAACTGAAGACTAACAATCGCAACTATTTTACATATAAAGTTAGTCGTGCGACGAGAAGAGCGTGTGTACGTGCGCCGTGCCTTAAATATTTTTTTCTAAAGGGTTTTCCAATAAGAGGTGTTATTGTGAATGATCCGCTATTTCGGTAGCTGTCACTTTTGAAGCTTTTATTCTTTGACATTTGACAAGCAAAAACTACGCCATTACTAAAAATGGAACGATACACGCTTCAACAACGCATTGAAATTATTAAAATTCACTACAAAAATGGTGAAAAAAAAAACACAGCAACGAAACCATTGATCTTTTAAGGGAAAACTTTCCGGACCGTGTTATCGAAGAGGTGATCTCAATTGGCCACCGAGATCTTGTGATTTAACACCTTGCGACTTCTTCCTTTGGGGCCACGTGAAAGATAAGGTCTACGCCAACAGCCCAGCGTCGATTCAAGACCTCTGTAATTGACATGTGTTTTCACTGGTGAACAAAGAAACCAAGAATACAGAAAAAAGACGAAGCGTTCACAACGTTATAATAAATTTATTCGAATAATAATAAGAATTAATTGTACAGTCGTTTCGTACACTAAACCAATTTATGTATTACAAAATATAATATTTTACAAGTAAATGTTAACTGTTATTGTTTGTTTATTTATATATTTAAATGTCATCGAGGTAAGCAGCCTTCGTGGATGGGTGTGGGCATTGTTTGTCAGGAATGTGCAACCAATACTTCGCAACATTCTCCCCGCCCGTGAACGTAGTTCGCAAAACTTCCTTTAGCGAAAATTGTAGTGCAGCCTTAACGCTAATGAAATTCGTCCACCTCACTAACGACCCCGTCAATTTTGACTACTTTGCCGACCTTCGTCACTTCCACAAATTACATGTAAAGAGAGAGACAATTAATATTCTGACATAAAAATAACAAGTTTTCCACATAAGAGAGACAAAGACAAACATAATAACGATGTAATACACAAAATATAAAAACATTGAAACGAATGTGCATCTCCTATGCACTGATTGTCTCGTACTCCACTCCAAATCCAGTTTCGTGACGTGGTTTTTGTTTTTGTTTTTGCAATCGATGGCGATTGTGCGGTGCCGGTGATCTATTTTTTTTGTTAAATAATTGTTAAGTATTGTTGTAAAAGTGTGTATAGTGTTTGTGTTGTTTGTGTAGTTATAATATTATTGTTATAATTTTGATCGTTATTGTGATAATTGCATCGGTAAATGCGAATAAAAATAATAAAATAATTTTATGCTGCTGGCTGGGTATGGAGATGCAATCAACAGGTATGTGTGTGCATTGATATTGATGGATGGGATTGCTGATAAAATCTATTCCAGGTAACATTTTACAAAATATTCCTTAGAATGCATGCATTTCGGTTTGAATTGTAAATTAGTGAATCGTACTATACCGTACTTTTATCATAGGAATTTATATTAGTGTGTGTGTGTTCGCGCAAAAGAAAAAAAAATGTTTTATATTTGTGTTTGACATATCAGTTGAATGCATTTTGGCTTTGTGTAATTAGAGTGGTTAGGGTTGTGATTGGTTCGATAACTATCGATAACCGATAACAACAATAGTTGTGTTCGATATTATATATTTTTTAATTGTAAATAGAAATATTTGTTAAATTTTGGTTATTGCGTGTTTTTGATACGACGCGGTTTGTTTTCGTGAAATGTCGAGATTTTTTTTGTTTTAAATTGCATGTTTGTTACAGTACATAGTTTAAATTGTTTGTGAACGCTTAGTTTTGTTTGAATGTGATGTTTTGCAATTGCATGTTTGACACAGTACATAATTTGTTTTGTCAACGTTTGTGTTTTGTTTGAATGTGGACTGTAATTATATGTTTAGGTTGCTAGTTATTTATTTGTTAATAATATTATTTTATGTAGTTATGTTGTATTTTATATGAAAATATTTTTTTTATTTTTTTTTTTCAGATTAGATTTTTCATCGGTTAATTTTATATTAGTGTGTCATCCTCGTTGTTTTTGTTTGTTGGCAGGTAGCATATTTTCGCGATCGGGCGTTTAAGGAATCCTGTTTTTGTTTTAACTGTTACGACCCGAGTTAGTCCGTCCGTTCCGGGATGCGTTTGGTGTATTCTCGCTAGACTCCAATGGGATGGTGGAAGACGTTCATCCTTGATTAGGACCAAGTCTCCGATTCTCGGTTCCTCTTCTGTTTTTAACCATTTCGGGCGTTGTTGAAGTCGCGATAAATATTCGGTGTTCCATTTATGCCAAAACGAGTCCAAAAACGATTGCAATCGTTTCCAACGATCGAGGTAACCAATTTTTCGCAACGTGTTGTCCCCTTGTGGTATGGTGTGAAAGGACTCACCGATCAGAAAATGTGCTGGCGTGATGACTTCCAGGTCATCGACGTTGTCGGACAGAGGGCATAAAGGCCTTGAATTCAGACACGCTTCTATTTGTGTCAGAAGCGTGGTGAGTTCCTCATAGGTAAACCTCTCATTGCCGACAACCCTTTTCAAATGGTACTTGACCGACTTCACCCCGGCTTCCCATAAGCCTCCGAAATGAGGGGAAGCGGGAGGAATGAAATGCCATTCGGTACCTAAATTCGCCAATATGCCAGCGACCTCATTCCAATCGTGGTGAGCATCTCGTAATAGTTTTCGTAGTTCTGTGTTGGCTCCCACAAAATTGGTCCCGCAATCACTGTAGACCTGAGTACATACTCCACGTCGTGCCGTAAAACGCCGAAAAGCTGCCAAAAATGCCTGCGTTGTTAGGTCAGACACTACCTCGATATGAATCGCCTTCGTCGCCAAACAGATGAATAGTGCGAAATATCCTTTAAAAAATCTACCACCACGACCTTTCCATGATTTTATTTCGATCGGCCCCGCGTAGTCGACTCCAGTATGGCTAAAAGGTCTGGCCATTCGCACCCTGGCAGCTGGTAAACTCCCCATGAGTTGTTCCATCTCTTTAGCCTTTTGTCGGAAACAGTCCTTGCATCTGTGGATGTGATACTTGACGACTCTTTTAATTTGTCCAATCCAGTACGTCCTTCTTATGTAGGCAACCATTTGCTGTATTCCACCATGAAAAGTTTTGCTATGAGCATCGCGTACTACAAGGCTGGTGAAGTGGTGACTAGAGTTTAATAAAATCGGATGTTGCTCATCATAATCGAGATTCGAGTTTTGCAAACGACCTCCCACACGCAGTACACCATGACCATCGATGAATGCGTTCAGTGAACGTAAATGCTTTGGAATTCCATCAGATGTCTCAAGCTCCATCAACTCCGATGAAAACATTTCTCTTTGTGCTGCTTTGACTGCGAGCAAAGTTGCTGCTTTTAACTCCTGTGGGCTTAGTGGCTGTGTCTTTCTCTCACTTTTGATAGTTTTGCAGTTGTTGACGAATCGCAAACAGGTTGCTAAGACCCTTACTATCTTTGCAAGCTGTGAAAAATGATGAACCACTTCGCTGACACTATCGTAGTCCTTTCTTTGAGTGCAATGTACCCTGACTGCTCGTCTTTCTTCCTCTGTATCGATGCTGATAGGTTGTTCAGGGACTTCAAACTCCCATCGGTTTTGCAAAAATCGAGGTCCTTGCCACCAAAATACTAGGGACTCTAGTGCTCCAGGTGAAACACCTCGTGAAGCCAAATCAGCAGGATTATGATGCGTAGGTACATGTCTCCATGCATTGATGTCGGTAAGGCGCTGTATTTCAGAAACACGATTGGCAACGAAAGTGTCCCATTTTGAGGCTGGTGAACGAATCCAAGCCAACGCAATCATGGAGTCTGTCCAAGCATACGTTTTATGGGCACCCAAGGTTTCTTTAACGTATTGAAGTAACGTGGCCAAAACTACTGCACCGCAAAGTTCGAGTCGCGGAAGCGATACGGTCCTCTTACATGGAGCCACTTTGGTTTTTGAAATGAGCAGGTGAACGTGGATGTTGTCGTCGTCGTCCAAAATTCGAATATACACCGCTGCCCCAAAAGCCTTCATCGAAGCGTCACAAAACCCATGCAATTCAACTGCTTTATTTTTCTGCATCATGTTAATCCACCTTGGAATTTTGATGCGTTCGAGCATAGGGAGTTCTCGGCGAAAAGCTTCCCATTGAGCCTTCAACTGTAGAGGGATTGGATCATCCCAATCCGAACCCAGGCTCCAAAGTTGTTGCATCATAATTTTGGCAGTGATAATGCACGGAGAAATCCAACCAAGTGGATCAAACAATTTGGCGATAGCAGACAACATGGACCTCTTTGTTATTATCCTTGTATCCGGTTGGAAATTCTGAAAAGAAAACGAGTCACTGATTGGGAACCACTTAATGCCCAGAGTTTTGACATGGTTCAGTGCTCCTAAGGGAATTTCAAAATCGATTTCTCGATCCCGCTCTGGTATGTCGTCCACCAACACCTTTTCGTTGCTCGTCCACTTCCGCAGATAAAATCCTGCAGAGGCTAACAATTGCCGAGCTTCGTTGCGCTTTTGCCTAGCGTCTTCTATGGAATCGGCTCCACTTATTAGGTCGTCAACGTACATGTCCTCACGAACAACCTTTGCGCCTAGGGGAAAATTTTGTTTTTCGTCCTCTGCCAATCTTTGTAGGATGCGTATCGCTAGATAGGGTGCACTCGCAGTCCCAAAAGTGACCGTTTTCAGCTTATAGGCTTTCAATGGTGCGGCTTGATGCTCTCTCCAGAGGATTAATTGATAATAACTGTCGCGTGGACTTACTAAAATCTGACGATACATTTTTTCGATGTCTGCAGTAAAAGTCACTCGATGAGTTCTCCATCGCAGAATTAATTCTACAATGTTGGTTTGCAGCTTTGGGCCCACGAGCAAACGATCATTTAAAGACGTACCATCCGATGTCTTAGCCGCTGCGTCAAAAACGACTCTCAATTTCGTTGTGGAACTAGCTTCCTTAAACACAGCATGATGTGGCAGGAAGTAATGATACGGAGTCTTAAGGGTTGCATCGTACACCTGATCTACTTCCTCCATATGCTGGAGAGCAATATATTCCCGAATACAGGTGCTGTAATCTTCATGCAGTTTCGGATCTGAAGCAAACCTTTTCTCCAAATGGGCAAATCGACGAACGGCACATTCCCTACTGGATCCCATCGCTGGATGATCAACCTCCTTAAACGGCAGCATGACTTCATAACGTCCGCTGGACAAACGTTTGGTATTTTTATCGAAGTGTTCTTCACAAATGATGTCCTTTTCAGGATCCCTGGTCTGGAACGGCTGCTCTTCTATTTCCCAAAATGTTTGCAACTGGGAACTGAGATCCGTAAACTGCACAAAACTACGCAAATGTTGAGGATTCTCGGCTGGAACTTTGCCAAAGATTATCCATCCAAGTTTAGTTTTCTGCGCTATTGGAGCTAAATTGTCTTCACTGCGCTTGATGTCGGGAAGAAGTATTTCGGCGAAAACGTCACTTCCAAACAATAAGTCGATTGGCGCAGGAACATAAAAATCGGGATCCGCTAGATGCAAGTCGGAGAGATGTTGCCATTTGTCAGGTATCATCCGTTGGGTCGGAAGAAGCCCAGTCAGTGACTTGAAAACAAACGCCCTAACGGCGCTCTCAAATGTCGAATGCTGCGACGCAAACATTATGTTGACATAATTTTGTGCTGTGCCACTGCTGACCATCCCCAACCCAGATACCTCGACAAATGCACGATGCTTCTTTAACCTCAACAACTGTGCCGCAGATTCGGAAATAAAAGTCGCTTCTGATCCAGGATCGATCAAAGCACGCAATTCGTGGAAGCGTCCATCAGCCGATCTCACTCTTACCACCGCTGTAGCTAAGAGTACCTTGGAACGTTGCGAGAGTGAATAAAATGTGTTAATTTGCCTGCTCGTCGATGGCTGTGGTTCCTCCGATGGTTGAAATGCAGGTGCGTTTGGATTAACGGCTACCTGATATGACTGCGCATTACTTGATCTGGGCTGTTGAGAGTACGGTGTCGTTGCTGTCTGAAAATTATTGTTGTAACCATTATTGATGTTGTTGTTACTGTTGTTGTTGGAATAATTATTATTCTGGTGGTTGTTACCGGTCTGCATATCATGGACATGCAGAAGGGAATGATGACGCTGTTGGCAAAAATAACAACATTTCGGGCTAGGGCACTCTCGCATAATGTGGTTATAACCGAGACAATTATCACAGACCTTGATGTTCCTGACTGTCTGTTTTCGCTGTATGGGGTTCAAATTTAAGAAACGTTGACATTTCCTCAGCGCGTGCTGACCCTGACGACACAACTTACAGGAAATCATCTCCCGGGAAGATGCCTTTGTTGCCAAAAGTACCCTTGGTGCCTCTGCGTACGACCGGTTCCTCACGTTGACAGCTGTATCACCTCTTACCCAAGGCCTGGAACTCCCCTTCAGATCCTGCTGGTCGACTACCTCAAGAGTGCGGAAGCGTGTTTCCAAAAATCCGGTGAATTGTTTGTAAGTTGGCAGCTCCTTGGAGTTCCCCAACTTCTCTTCCCATAGTTGCTGAGTAGAATTTGGCAATTTATGCAGAAGGACGAATATTAAAATTGCATCCCAGTGTTCTACCAGCAACCCCAGGTTCGCCAAGCTGTGAACACACTCCTGAGATGTGTCCAACAACTCCTTCAGTCCGTTCGCTGATTCCTTAGATAATGAGGATTGTCCGAAAAACAACTTCAGTTGGGCATTGACCAAAACGCGTTTGTGGTCGTAACGCAAAGTAAGTAACTCCCATGCCTTTGCGTAATTGCCCGCATCGCAAGGTAGATGTTGTAGCAATCGCTCAGCCTCACCCTTCAAGCACGACTTCAGATAATGCATCTTATCAACATCACTCAACGAGGCGTTGTTGTGCACCATGGATTGAAACAGACCTTGGAAAGACCTCCATGTTGTGTACGAGCCGCTGAACTTGGGAATATCGATTTCTCGAAGCCTAATTTTGTTGCTGGATGCCGCTGATTCACCAGATATCGCACTTGCAGCCGGCGTTGGCTGGGAGAATTTTTCCAATGCTTCCAGCAAGTCGCTGCGATACTCCAGGTAAATTTCCTGTATTTGCTCGTACACGATCACTAATTCTTCCAATTTCAGATCTGCTTCAAGCCTTCCGCCCCCAACGATTGCCTCGTGATATTGCCTGGCGACACGCATATTCTCTTCTAGCATATCAAGGCGACTTGCAACATAGGATTGCTGCTTACGCTTCTTCGTGGAGTTTTTAAAGCTAGTGAAGCAATTTACCAGCGTGGTTAAAACGCCTTTTTGCAACATACCGCAATTAAAGTTACTCTTATCCATCATGTTAACACGTAGATTTAATTATTTAGGTTATAAATATGTATATATTAGTGTAAAGGTAGTAAGAGAAGCAAAACTTACTTGCTTTCTAGGTTTTTTGTATAAAATGTTGTTGTAAACGTCACAGATGAATTTTTCCTCAATCCTTCAGATTCTGGATAAAGCTGGTTGTTCTATCTGGCGATTTTTTTTTATTACACGACGCGTAGATTACGATTTACACACACCAAATGTCAATAGATTTAAGATTTATATTAATTAAAGTTTGTTAAAATTGGATGTAAGTTTTACGTGTCAAGAAATGAATTGTACTTTGTATTGCACTTCCTAACCACACTTTTTCTAAATTTTTTTTGTATATTGAATTTATTGTCAAAGTTCAATAAGTTTACGTTTATAATTAACAATTAACATAAATTAGACGCGAAAAGGACCAAAATGTAATTGACATGTGTTTTCACTGGTGAACAAAGAAACCAAGAATACAGAAAAAAGACGAAGCGTTCACAACGTTATAATAAATTTATTCGAATAATAATAAGAATTAATTGTACAGTCGTTTCGTACACTAAACCAATTTATGTATTACAAAATATAATATTTTACAAGTAAATGTTAACTGTTATTGTTTGTTTATTTATATATTTAAATGTCATCGAGGTAAGCAGCCTTCGTGGATGGGTGTGGGCATTGTTTGTCAGGAATGTGCAACCAATACTTCGCAACAACCTCAAAGATAAAATTCGTGAGGCTATCGAGGACATGGGGCAGCCACTTTGCGATTTGGTTATGGAAAATTTCATGAAAAGGATATGGTCCTGTATGCGTGCTCGTGGTGGCCATTTGGCTGATGTTGTTTTTCATTTTTGGGACGAATGAAAGGGAAATACAATTTTATGCCGAGTCCAAACGACCAATTGAGAAGCTCTTTCATGACAGTTGGACTCTCGGATGTTTGTCAGACGTTCGCGAGAAAAAAAATCTTAAGTTGGAATTTTGGTTTTTTTTTTCGGAATCCGAACCTGGGACCTCTTAATAGTCCAACACAGAAACCACTAAGCCATTGCGCCGACGCATAAAAAAAAATACAGTGCACGACTGGGTCGAACGAAACTTTCTCGTTCATCAAAAGTTTGCTTGGTTGTTTTCTTATTTTATTAGGTAGGTATAATGGGTAAACAACTGAAAAACAATGCTAGATAAAAGAAACAGTGCATGGATAGAATATGGGAAAAAGAATAGTGTTAAATAAAATTCACTTTTGGGTAGTTCACCTGAGTTCTTGTAAATTTTGCCAAACAAAACAGTACCAAATATTGAAATGTTTAGTTTGAAAAATACTATTGCTTAGCTTTTAGCTGAAAACTGAGTACAAGTTATTGTTCGGGATGTAAGCATTACTAGGTTTTTAAAGTTTTTTTTTTTGAAATCGGGGGTTTCCGAGATAGGAGCAATTTTTAAAATTAGCGTTTTCGGTGAATGGTGAATGATGAATTGAAAATTAAAGATGCAATAATTTTGAAAACATCAATTTGACTCTAAATTTGCATTTTGGTCGAAGTCGGTGTTGACGTTTTCAAGTAAACGAGAGAAAACTAAATTTAAAAAAAAAAAATGACTTTTTTCAAAAATCCATTTTACGGTAATACAGAGAAAAACTGAGTTTGCCATTAAGTTGGAAATGACCATATTATCTTAGAAATTCATTTTTGTTACAATCGTTTTCGAGATATGACCAAATTTCAAAAGTACCCTTTTTCGATTTCTTATCGGAAAACTGAGTATGCCGTCGTGCAAAAAAAAACGGCCCAAACTGTAAGCCCCCAAATCCTAAGTTTAAATGAAATCCGGGCAGGCGTTTAGGCTTTAGGCCTCGGGACCTACAGACAGAATTTTGCGACCCACTTTTTTGAGTTCCATTATCATCGTAATGTCAGAATTGATTAACATCTCGAGTTCGAAATTTTGTACGAATACAATAGGTATCTTTCTCTTACTACGTAATGGAGAAAGCTAAAAATAATCATGCATAAATATAGCACATTTTAAAAAAGTGCAATTTTCAAGCCCTTCATCCAATATAGTATGTTCCCAAAAATCCAATAAAACAGAAAGTCCCTTCCATCCGCATGGATAATATGTCACGCATTGCCCTATTCCGGCTTAAGGTATTCTACGGGCAATTTGCTCTAAATACGAATTTATTTCCATTTACACACAATAAATTTCGAAGCCATTACTCAAAAATACCCATCCATATAGCGGAGAGAACAAAGGATTTAGAACAATGGTGTAATTTGTTGTGGGCATCACTTGGCAACAGGAAAACGAGTAATCTGGCTTCTTTTCGGCGAATACAATAGTTAATCTAATTCTAAGCGTATCCGTAAACAATGGTTCGCTGTGTTGCTCTTGGCGATGTCATGAACAAGCAGTCATGTCAAGTGCTATTGCTTCTTGGTCCAGGCAATGCAAACACACTTCGTCTTCATAATGAATTGTTTATTTTTATACGCTGAACTGAGTAGTAATCCTTGAGGGTTCAACCGAGAGCAATGCACTATCCCTTGAAAGTGTAGAACTGTAGTATCTTGTAATTGAATCTCCCCCTTTCTATTTACACTAGCGTATTGAACATCCTGGCATAAACAAACCGTTTTCTGCAACTAATAAAACGCTCCACTCTTCACCAAGCAATTAATCAAAATGTCACCTCGACACCAGGCAACGATGACTTTTCATTTGTTTATTTGGTGCATTGCCACGATATTCTCAATTGTTTATTAAAACAAATTAGCAAGTTAAGAACTTTGGAAATAGCTCAAATCCTCTTTGACAGTGGAGCTAAGTAAGTAGAAAGCAACTTGTCAACTTGTCAAAGTTGTTTTAGGACACCCACTTTAACCGCAAATTTGCCAGCTTAAACAAAATTGGCAAATGGAATTTGCGTTATTTTTCCGTTGGCCAGCGGAAGGAAGAGATTTATCCTCTGTACAGAATTTTTTATGGCGCGTAAAATTGAAGGGCAACATCAAAATAAACCAAGTTGAGTGTTTTTTTTTCCGAGAACCAGTCCTTGCACTGATGTAGATTGAAATTTTTAAATTAGGTTATTATGAAATGAAATGTAATCCAATTAGTATTTGAGGTTAGAGGGAAGCGACGCTAATTCCTTTGGATTCGCAGGACTTTGTAGATTCTAATGGAAAACGAGTAACTTAAGAACATTTAAGAAATTTCCTGCAGCAAAATGATCCACATGAACACCAAGACACCGCAAACATAACAACATCACTTTTGGTGCCCTGACCATTCCTCATTTTGGAGTGAAAGCATTATTGATTGCAGCGCACAATCGATAAAAACGAATAGGAAATTAATTAATTAAAAAGAAAATCAGAAATATCCGGCTTCGATATACCCCAGTAAAAGGATAACTTTGTGAATCCAATTACGTCGAATTGCAGGAAATGTATTTATAAAGACAAGAGACTCTTCCTTCAGCACATGCAGTCAGTTGGATTCATTTTGCAGGAAGGTTGGCAGTTTGGTAGCTTGTTACTTTCTCTCGTGTGCACTTATCTAAGGAGACGCGACGTGGCAGTTCACCGCATTTCTAAATTAATTACGAAAGTGCACTGTGAAGCAGAAGGTGTTGCGTCGTCGGTACATAGACTGTGGTTGGGTTGATCAACTTCGAGATGGGAATGCTTGTGCTGCGAAATAGTTAAGCGGGTGTACACTGTTTGTCAGTCATAAGAACTGAGATCTTTGTTGGCGCAAAAGGACTCTTGAAAAGACGAATGGTTAGGCATAGGAAATCAATGAAAGTGTGCAACGATGTGTGCTCTTTGAAGCAAGGCGTTGTGGTAAAGGGAATGCCTTAACTGTCAGCATTTGTGATGATATCTACTATTCAGTCTGCAGAGTTCTTTGCAAATTCTGAACGACGATCCTTCACTATTACTGTTGCACTCCTCATTTTTTCCTCATTTTTTTTTTCATCCTTTCATCAGTAACTACGCATTCTGCAACCAGTCGTTTTCTTAGAAGACCCCATTAACCCAAACACCGGCATCAGTCCAACCACTCCTTCACCTTATTGAGGTGCATTGCTAACAAAGTTCTGCCTCTTCCGCATCAGTGTGTCTTTAATTTTATGCCACACTTCCTCTCCACGGCATAAACAAGCAGAGATTTGTTTTCGAAATTCAAAAGTCATTTATATTGAAAAGTTGTTGAGTTCAAATTCAAAAATAAATCTGCAATGGAATTTCTGACACGTTCCATGATATTTATAAGAAATATGCGTTCATGACGAATGTTTTTTTTTTAAACTGATTAGATTTGCAGATAAATAAAGCACCCACTGTCATGTCATCCAAGTGTGAAATGAAAATCAACACACTTCCAAAATTAAACCATAATCTCATACCTTTTATATGAAAAATCCTTACAACTTTTGATGAAAAATCCCCACAACTGTTGCCGGGCCCAAAAATTACACATCGCAACGATTATATGCAAAAGTATACTGACGAATTTTCACGCCCAACTTCGTCCTGATAAGATATGACGACTTCATTTTGGATATGTCACGAGGCAAAAAAAGAAATAAAGTGCACGACTGGGTCGAACGGAACTTTCTCGTTCATCAAAATTGTTGGTGCACATGAATTGGGAATTGCCTAATTGTGTAAATTTCAAGTTGTTCGATTTACTTATTGTAAAAAAAAAGAATTTGATAATATTAGCTAAAAAGAAGTTTTGCGTAGCTGTTATTGTACTTTCATTGAAAGTGGGCCATTGTAATTTTTTTCAAAAATATACCGTCGAAATTTGAACACATACCGAGATCTAGGTACACATTTTTGATAAATATTTATAACACTAGAATTTTTTGATAAAAACTACGTACGGTATCTTATTAAGAATACTTATATCATATAAAATATTTATTTTGATAAAAAAAATCGTTAAAGCGGTTTTTGTTAAATTTGCCAGACAATGTTTAGTTTGGAAAATAATGTTGCCTAACTGTATAGCTGAAAACCGAGTACAAATTATTGCTCGGGATGTAAGCATTACTTGATTTTTAAGGTTTTATCGAAATCGAAAATGGGGTTTTAGAGATATGAGCAGTTTTTAAAAATATCATTTTCGGCGCTTCGAATTGAAAATTAAGGACGCAATAATTTCGAAAACATCAATTTTACTTTAAGATGGCATTTTGGTCAAAATCTTTATTGCCGTTTCAAGGTAAAATAAAGAAAACAAAATTTAAAAAAAGAAAACCTTTTTAAAAAAAAACTATTTTACGATAATACAGAGAAAAACTGAGTTTGACATTAAGTAAGAAATGACCGCATTACCGTAGGAATGCATTTTTGTTACAATCGTATGGACCAGAAAGCGACTGGTGAACTTACAACTCATTATCCTTAATGGAACTACGTTAAACTACTACAGCGAAGTAAAATATCTCGGAACTATCCTTGATAAGAAACTGAACTGGAATTTACACATCAAGTCTGCCACTAAAGCCATGTGGGCCTGTAGGAGTATGTACCGCAGAACTTCGGATCTTAATCCCAGAATGATACACTGGTTGGTTATACACAATGATGGTAAGACCTATTATCTCGTACGCGGCAATCGTCTGGTGGCCGAAAGTACTTGAATGAAGCACGGCAAATAAGCTTCAGAACCTTCAACGGATTGCCTGTCTCGGCATTACAGGTGCAATGCGCACTTGCCCAACAACAGCACTTGAGGCCATTATTGGGCTCTCACCCCTGCAATTCTTCATTATGAAGACGGCAGCTAGATGCGCCATTAAACTGCAGCTTGAATATAAGTTTAATTCAGATGAACACGTGGGACATCTGAAAATACTAAACCAAATCCCAAACTTGGATATTTTCTGTTCCGTACCTGACACTATGGTTAAAGAGTATAGTTTTGGGAAATTATTTGAAGTACAATTACTAGAACGTTCTAGTTGGTCCAATTCTTTCTTTCTTTCAGCAATCAACAAAAACACATAATTAATTGTATTCATTGGCAATAGTCGACTACAACATGCAAATGTTGGTCCGACACTGGACCCTAAAAGTTTAGTTTGGTACACCGACGGATCAAAAATGGTTTCCGGAGTTGGAGCTGGTGTCTTTGGACCAAACACCAAAATCTCATTATCCATGGGAATGTGTCCCACGGTTTTTCAAGCGGAAATCCATGCAATAGAAACTTGCGCTGATACAATTTCCAGTAGAGGTATTAAAGGCGCCATCATACAAATTTTCTCAGACAGTAATGCAGCTTTAGCGTCCAATACAATGGATTCCTATACAGTTAAGAGCCGTAACGAAGCCCTGAAAACCCTAGCCAAACACAACAAGGTCAAACTTGGTTGGGTACCTGGTCATCAATGTATTGCGGGCAACAAACTTGCTGACAAACTTGCTTGGGCTGGGTCCGAAATGAACCTGAACCTTACTGCAGAGTCAATTGGGCTACTGCGCTAAGACTAATAAATTAATGGGAACAACACCTTCGCCTTAACCACTGGGAAAATGTCCCTGGTTTAAGACAATCCAAACGATTAATCAAGCCCTACTCCTACAAGAAAATGGACTCAGTAAGGATAACAGGCCACTATGGCTTAAGATACCACCTCAACAAAATAAGCCTTTGTCCGGATACAGAATGTAGATTCTGTCTGGAGGATGTCGAATCCTCTGAACACATTTTCTGTGAATGCCCGGCTTATCATTGGTTAAGAAAACGTGTCTCTAATAGAGAGACTCGTACACCAGCGGATCTAATGAACTCTGCTACTGAGGACTTATTGGCCTTCATCAGGGAGGTCACATGTCTCTTAGAATAACATTTTCCCATTGATACAATAGATCTTTCAGATCGCAGTGTCAGCCATCAGGGCATGGTATTATATAAAAAAATAAATGGACCGTTTTCGAGATATGTCTAAATTTCAAAAGTACCATTATTCGATTTTTCAACGGAAAACTGAGTACGCATTCATGTTAACCTTGACTACTTAAGCTTAAATGTCAATTTTGGTTGAAGAGCCGTTTTCGAACAAATCAAATGGTATGAACATTTTATTTGGGAGGTACCATTATTATTGAGGTTGCGGTAAAAATAATAAACGGGTCGGAACTGTAAGCCCCCAAACTTCAAATCCGAAGTTTGAACGAAATCCGAGCAGCCGTTTATACCGTGGTCCTCGGGACATACGGACAAACAGACAGATAAACAGAATTTTGCCACCCACTGTGGTTCCTCTATCATCGTAATCTCAGAATTGAATAACATCTCGAGTTCGAAATTTTGTACGAATACAATATCTTTCTCTTTCTACGTAATCGAGAAAGTTAAAAAAAAAATTATTCAAAAATATGCCTGTCTACGATATTTTTATGTTGACATGGATTTAAAGAAAATTCCTGCGACAATGTTCAATGTCAACAAGCCAGAGACTACATCGCATTGAAAGGATATTGGATAACCCCACTTATCGCAGGTGTGTGGATCGATTGTATTTGGGATACTGGTTGATTATTGACGACTTGAACTTGTGCAATGTTTACCGCTTCGAAATTGAAAATTGTAAAACATGTTCCTGAATAATACGTTCGATCCTTTCCACTTTCCACTTTCGAATTAGATTCGTGTTCAAAAGATATGTATGCCTCCTGTAACAGGTGCACGGAAGACTGACTCTATTTTTAGAAATAACAATTTAGTACGTACAAAGAGCATTGTACGCACATACGAATGGGTCCTTTGTAGTGGCTCAATGAGAGGAATCACCTTTGTGTGCGATGCAATGTGAGTTCCCCTTTGTGATGTGTGTGGCCTTTTTGCGCTGATGTCCAAATGATGATGATGTAAAATGTTGATAAGTAAGAGGAATAATTGTGTGGGTGTTTTCTTTTTTTAACTTGGGTAAATATTTGTTAGCCCAAGGTTCGTTATGATACCACAGAACACAGCTGTGTCGGATTGACTGTTTTGATTGTGCGAGTACTTTTGAGTGTTCCTCGCCTTAAGGATCTTGAAGCTGTATTTACTTAAGAAAGTTTCCAAGTCAGTATTTCTGTTTCGAGGTGAGTCCTTGAAAGGTTATCTATATTGTTTTCAGATGAAATCGTTGGAGTATCTCTTGAGGAATTGATTTGGAATTAATATGAGGCGGTGGTTAGGGCTGCCTTGCATTTGTAGTCGACTATTGCCAATGAATACAATTAAATATGTGTTTGTGTTGATTTTAAGTTTATTGCTGAAAGATAGTGGGGGGAATTGAGTTCGTCATTTAGAGATGAACAACCGGGCTTAAAAAACTTTTTGGTAAAAGCCGATTTGATCGTGTCTCCTGAAGGGTTACACGTTTAACTTTTAACCTATTTGACGAAGTAATTACATTTCGGGTTTACCTTAATGCTTTCCTCCTACCATTCCTCAATCAATAATCTAATTGCTCTCCAAAAATAGCTATGCAGTGTAATGAAACGAAAGAGTCAAGACGGTAGTGTGAACAGTCACCCTGACACAGAACAGCGAACCATCATCGGTGGCGTCGATGTTTCTCGCTTGGAGATGGAATACGATTTTGTATAAAGCTACTGAGACAGATAACCGCTTTCGAAAAGCACCTTCTGTTCCAGCCGGTCAGCTTATCGTGTAAATTTCCTGGGAACATTCAGTCGTGATGGAAAAAGTGCGGAAATTAATCACATATCGTTGACAGAGCAACCTTCAGCAGTTCCTAATTATAGACATATACCAACTAACGTTACTCACTTTTCCTTAGACATATCAATCAGCTTAAGTACTACACACAAACCTAATAATAAGCACTTCCAACCAGAATAGCATCCTTATGGGATTCCCATTCCCATTTCCAGGCCACTAGATCAAATCAAACAGAAAATCGACCGTAATCCCATCAACCTCGTTAGAATAACCAAACATGTGTTCCCAGATTCAACTTTTTGCCAGAGATACTTTCTCCACGTCTATTTTGGGCGAAATGTTCACCCAATCTGTTTTCAGGAACAAAAGGGTTTTTTTTTGTCACGATGTTGTCGAGAGCACATGTTACATCGTCAATACCTCTTAAGGGACACAGACATCGATGCATGGACATGGACATGTCACAGCCACTGTAGGATTCCTCTCCTTCCCACTCATAAAATCAGTTCTCGTGGAGTTGAGAAGATGTGAAAAATCCCAAAGTCAACCCATCGAAGGGGAAACCTTTCGCCAAATGCCATGAAAAGTTTCGGCTGTCATTGCGCTTCGTACTGGGGATATTATGGGTAGTAAACTTGCTTATTGGAATATTCAAGTGTGAGTTGGTTCGGTAAAGGATTCGCCGAAAAAAAAATCCTGGGAATTTGCATTTCAAACGAAAATCTCTGTATAGTTCTTAAGGGTTTCTGCATTTTCAATTTTTAAATAGATCTTTTAACGTTTGACATGTTAATAGGGATCTGGATTCAATATCTTTGCCCGTCTGCTCGGAAGGAGTTTTCAAATAATAAGCAAGGATCTGCTTCTGTAGCCGGAGGTAGTCAAATGTTGGCTTGATAAATAGCTTTATCGCCTCGGGTGGTGTAATTTTGGAAGGTATTTATTTTTTGTTGTGTAAATATTGTATTTAATTTGACTCGTATAGCCAGTTCTAACAACGAAATTATCGATTCATTGTTTGCTTGCTCGAGGGCAAAGAATTTGATTATAATTGCTGGTTATTGCAAATTAATCGAGCGGAGAGCTTCGACAATGCGTTTAATTAATTCAGTGTGCCTAAGGTTGGTTTTATTTACTTTTGAGATGATATCTCTTGGAATACATTTTAAATTTTATATATTAATTTTAAATGGAAAACTAAACTCAGACGATAGGGTTTTGAGAAGTTAGGTCCCATATGAACCTCTTGTGTAAATTATTTATTTTCTTATAATTTTGGAGTGTGACTAAGGGCGCCTCTTAATGGTCTCATGTTATTGCTCGTCTGTTTAGTATGGAATTATTTTTCTATCGCGCTATCATTAAAGTGCCAATCGTTGTTTTTTAGTCCCGGCAGTATTTCTACCGAATTGGTGATAAATATGTGCCGTGGGCGACCAAAAATTAAATCTGCCCTCTTGCAGGAAATTATAAAATCGTATGTCTTCCGAATGAGGTTTGGGTCTAGGAAAAGAAAAGTGTAGAGAACAACAGCAGAAATATTTGTCTGTAATTCTATTTGATGTCTCTAGAGGTTGCCAAACTGTCGAATAAACATAAATGGGACAGGCAACGACAACCAGATCAACAGATGAGATTGTTAGGATAGACGAAGTTATCATTATTGACGGCGAACCTGTTACCATCGTTTGGACGTTGATCGTTTTAAAAACGATGCCAAGACAGCGTTTTCTATTTATTTAGAAAATATTTCATTTAAGTCACGTTTGATTTGATATAATCACCTATATTTATTTATGTTTACTCTTGTTGAAATAACATTTAAAACAAATTTTAGCATCCAAATCTCGCAATCAAAGCCGATCACCTAATGCCCAAAACACATGTGCAGAAATTCTGGACGCAGAACAAGTAAAACAGATGTACAGAAAATTATTTGACATACCTCTTGCATCGGCTAATATGGCTACTGTCATTCACCGACTAAGCCGCTGATGTGCATCCAAAACAAAAACAAACACTATCAGCAAATGTCGAAAGCCAATGATGCCAAATACTTTAAATTGCAATTTATTTTCTTTTGTGTTGTGGTACGCTTAAATTTTGCTGCAAGTTTAGAAATAGAGACATGTTGCAGTGCTGCGGTGAGTGCAGAGTTTTCGTGTGCATATATCCATATAAACATGTGTATTCTAATCTAATCGGTCACTTGTTGAGTGAAAGGTTATACGCATAAAAAACTACAAATCGATTCGAAGAGTACATATTCCCGCAGAATCTAAGTGATATAAATTACTTTTTCTTTGTAAAAGAATCAATAACAATTCTCCATTTCTTAGACCGAAACATAAGTCTACTTTTAATGGCAAAAATAAATACTGCTCATAGAAAAAAAAAAATTAAATAAACTTATTCGAAATTCAAATCATTATATTAATACGTGAACCTGAACATCCAAAGTTTCCGTACACTTTTTTAGTATTGATTATGAAATGAGTAGAGAATGAATGAAATGATGTGCACAATCAAAAAAAAATCTCTGTATACCTATATAAAACAAAGTGGCAAAAAGTGTATGTTTCCCTCTCTTGCGCGTAATTTTTAACCAATTTAGTTGATTTTTTTTTAATATGTCCGTAATTACGGTAATCAATTGATAGGCTAAACAAATTTAAAAAAAAATAATCTTACGATTTGGATTCTTTAAACAAAATAATATAGGTATATATTCCTATTCATTGATTTTTATTATTTTTAAATCGTATGTACTTAAACGAAGTATGTTTGTACACAGAGTTTTTCAAAGCAGAAGACGTCTTGATTTTTTTTGACATGAGATCACATTAATATCCGAATGAACAGATATCATAGCAAGTGAGCTTAATCTTGCATTAACGTTTTAATCCTTTTCATAGTTGAAAAGGTTCTTTCAACTCTATCTGCGGTCCCTGGAAGCGTGTCCAAAACCGCAAGCAAGAAATTTATAACTTTAAGTTTCAAAACTTCGGCAGAAGGATCACTCGACGATATTTTTGTCGCACCAACGAATGTACTCAGCTTTCACAGCTGACAATGAAAATGCATTATCTCGCTCGATCAACTGCAGCCAAACCTGGGAGAAGAGCTTGAAAAGATGGTATAACGTCTTTATTGACCATGAATCGATGCAAGGAACACCCTAAAATAGGCTTTCGGAAAAGATGTTTCTGGATTAGAACGCGTTATTTATTTCAATGAAGTTCTTGGAGCTCTTAATTCAACTTCAAATAAGTCCTCGGGAAGTTGGGATGCGGATTGAAAAGCCTCTCTTGAAAAATCGTCGGCATTTTCTCCTAAGTTCTTAAGTGAATTTAGAACTTCTTTTGCGAGTCGAATTATTCGCGAGTTAGTTGTCGATTATGGTAGGCGAATGAATTCATCAAAGGTTACCAAAATAATAAAAACGAAAATGACAGCACCAAAACGTCAATTCGAATATTTATTTAATCAAAGAAGCATTCGTGCATGTATTGGACTAAATAAACGACAAATTCATATCTATGCGCACTTCTTCAATCCTTCCTATTATAAAGTTGGCCTGTGCACCCTTCTTATTTCAACAGCGAAATTATCTCAATATTCCTTGTTGGATTCTTTTGAAGCTCCAAATTGTACCAAACCTTTGGCAATGTTTTGTTCCATGAGCTCAACTATCTTCTTTATTTGGCTGGAATTGCTTCTTTTGAAACCATAAAAGGCGATTCATTATATATATTTATACATGAATTGAATGGGCTTTTATACATTTTTCTTGAATTTTCATTCATGTCTCTAGCTTAAAAATTCCATTCGCCTCCGGTTTCACCAAATAGTTTTGTTCGCCAAAATTTGAAGTAAGGCGAATTAAATTTCACAAATTCGCCCGCAGTTTGACAGTTCAGGCGAAGGAATTTTCTTCTATTCGCTAACCATAATACAAAAAAGTCACATTCGCAGCATTTTTTGTTCGATTTACTAACGATAATAGGCGCAAATGTATGCATTTTGTGGTAATTATATTTTTGTACCAATAATTCCAACTGACGTCCCATTCGAATTTAAGCGTATTTAATTCCTTATTCGCCTTGCATTCGCCGTTACCATTAATAAGTCACAAGAACAATCTTTTCAAAAGTGCGGTATAATTTTAGAAAATCCAGTTTTCTCGTATGGTCAACTCTACGTTGCATGCCCCCGATTCGGAAAAGCACTATTTGTTTACACAATTTGTTTATACAAGCGATAGATAAAAAAGAACCAAGAATCTTGTTTAAGTCAAATTAATTGCAATAAATTTTTTAATTTTTTTTTTATTTAAATTATTAGAAAACGTAAATATTCCCTCAATACATTCACCCCTTAAATGGGAGATAAACCCAGCCCAACTAAATTTTCTCGTCAAGACTGTCATTAAGCTTTAGAGTGTATTTTGCAAGCTATACCGAAGACCACTCCATTTTGTGCACATCTTTAGCCCTGCAGACCGTTTCTCTATAATGAATTCAAGGAAAATCTCCTTGCCCAAATGACAACCATTTGTGACTTAATTTATGACATTTTAATTAAATTCTTTATTCCATTCAGTGGCACTTCTGCCGACTGCATAATTGCAGCTATTAATTAAAATAAAAATATTTATTACGTGCACTTGAATGCTATATGCGAGTTTGCTTGGTAATTAAATATCAGACATTCAAAATATCATAAATTGTGAATTAATTCGTCGGATGACCCGTTCCAATATTCGTTTGTATCGCATATTAAAATGCACTTTATCTCTTTTCAGGCATGGCCACCGTTGAAAAATCCATTCGACATGTTCCCGGCTGGCTATAAAGTCCACACGATTTCAGGTAAGAAATTGACAACTACGACTGCATGTATCCATAATTCATCAAACGGGGATTGTGTAGCATTTTCTCTGAAATGAATTAGGGTGCATATGAATGAAAGGCCGCCAACACATGACTAGAGCATATCCATTCATGCAATGTGCGTGACATTAAATTAAATTGGATTTTAGTTTCACAGCATGGGTTTAGGATGAAAACTTCGCAAATAGTTTGTGCACTGAAAAATATACAACTATGACAATCGAAGAGGAAGGAAATTATTTCTTGCAAAATGTTCTGACGTCTGTAAAATGCATTTGTAATGGCGGCTAGCTGGTGTAAGCGACATGTTTGTTAAGCGAAAAGGGAAGAGTGATAAAAGCTAGCAGATAGGCCGAAATGAAGCCAAGCTAACTCAGGAATCTAATATCGATTACTTCTTTAGTACTATCAGACTTTCAGTACGCAATTTCACAAACAAAGAGCTTAAATTTCCCTTTATTTTCAAAAAGTACATGTAATTCAACTAAACGAAATTTTCGTTCACGGAAAAGTATTGGCAAGACTACAAATTTTTGTAAAGGGTCTTTCATTAAGGCCTTGAAAAATTCTTTAAATAAAATGCAAACTGCTTGAGATATCTCCAACAAAAAAATTATTGGATTGAATTACACTACAGAACATTTATGAATGGAACTCGATTTCGATCATATGTCCCCAACGGGAACGTATGCAGCGGTCGATACGTTGAAGCATTTTTATTGACGAACAAAAAACCTTACAATGACGCCGACGGCATGAAAACCCAAACCAAACAATGACAAAAGTGCGCTTCATCGCTGAAGGTGATCTTGCGATTAAAATTGGCGTTAACACTCTTAAAATTGCGACCACCGACTCGGAATTTCGGTAGTAATATTTAATTATTCGTAATTGTTGTTCCTTCGCGTACTTCACCGTGATGAAACTGTTGATTTTACTGAATATTTTGACATTGACAGTTCTGTAATCGGTTTAAGGGTGCGTTCACACTGAAAGTTTGAGGTTGTCAAGTCGCTAATGAAAGACCCTCTATTACAATTTCAGAATACTCCCCAACACTAGATAAAAGAACCAACATCGGCTGAGGCCAGTTGCCCTCCGAGCGATTAAACTCATTAATAAAGCATTTGTTTCCATGAATGATTTTTGGCGAATATTCCCTTGAGGCATGGAGGCCAGAAAACACACATATTGTTCCCGGTAACAAGCTTTACGTGCCGTGAGCCTAAGCATCCCTAGCCAACCGGTTTTGTGTGGGTGAAATAGGCCACGCTTTTGTTTATACACAACGCATGGTTAAGCTTAAGGCCCATACAAGAATGTCATACGAAAGTAGTACGCACTGACGTGATGTCATTGTCTGATGAACAAACCCTTCCTAATTGAGACCCACTTCACAGTATGACTCCCAAACTCATATGTTTAATAATCGACTATTCATTGGAACATTTCAATAAATCCCTCAAAGTCGCAGGCTATGGACTATATATGCCACTCATAACTTCATAGAGCCTGCGGTGCGTCTGTTACCATTTGCAACCAAGTGGCGACTGATGACCACTCATTCCCATCGAACGTATTTCATAATATTAATCAGAGATTAACTACGTGCACCGAATCGTAATTAAATACAAAAATACATACACTTTGTCGCAGTCGTTTAATGATTTATTGCGGTCCGGCTGCGTTGAACCGCAATTAGACACACAATAGCAATGGGGCAATATAAATCCTTTTTATCACTTGCACGCTAAGCTTACATAATTAAAGTTCTGACAAGAGTGTTGGCACAACACCACCGACCATGGGATGGACGGAATAAACTTCAACAATTAGTTGCCAGCGTGGAGGTCAGTTCAATGAATTCGATGCACGTAGACATTGTCAAGAAACACGGTTCTAAGGATTGATGGATCGCCTCGCGAAAAGTAGCAAAACTAAAAATATCTCTTGTAATAGCGTTTTGTTGCAACCAGCTCGAGGGTGTAGTAGGTCTTTTTGAAAGAGGGTCATTAGCTGCTTGTCTGCTTCTCATTTGCGGAGTGGGCATCAAAGAAAAGTTTTGACAAATTTTATAAAGCTTACCGATAATGAGAAGATTATATTTCTAATAAAATGTTTGACACTTTCAAGAGCCCTAAGTTGAACCAAGTTTGAGCACAATGTAGTTGCGATGTTTTTTACAAATTACTTTTGCAAACAATTATAGATAAAGAACTTGACCTTCAGAGCGACTGAATCCGATTGGACCTAGAGGTGGTTGCAAACAGCGAAGATATAGCGATGAACTTGGTAACCAGGGAGGAGACTTAAATTTTTGAAACAAGGTTAATTTATTTTCACCGATTGCATTTATTTAGTGGAGTAGGTTTTTTTTTTAAATTCAATAAAAATAATATGTCTTTTCTGTGGCTGTAAATAAAACAGAGGGAATTACACCGGAAACTAAAAATGAACCCCACACATCGCAATACTCTTGCCGCTGGCCCCCTCAATTTTTTTTCCAAATTCCGCCATTTTGTTTTCCTTTCGGTGTTATGTCAATTAGAATCCGTGTGACATGCAAAAACATTAAAAAAAAATACAAAAATAAATGCTGCCAATCTCGGCCAACCGTGGGGAAATGTAATGTGATAGATTTAACATTACTGAATGTTATTGGTTACCAAGATATTTGCTGAAGACGAATTATTTGATTTGTGTGGCCAATAAAACTATCTAAAGGAGATGTTTTATATGCTAGAAACATATAAGGACAAACATGGTTGTGTATTTTCCGCTTTTGAATATAATTAACTTCAATTTCGTGTGTCAATTTTTCTTAGATAAAGAAGAAAATTTGCTAAAAATGTTTTCATTTCCCCTCAACCAATCTGCATTGTTAATTCTACATGACTATTTTATGCAAATATACACTTATTCCTCAACAAAATGCTATCCACGCATAATGAACAATTTTAAATTAAACGGATAAAATTGTATGAACGCTGCCAGCAACTTTGCCCACAACTTGCCATTCAAACAAATGCTCGAGATTTTTATCAAGCTTATATTAACAGGGCTTCTTAGCAACTGAGCCAATTCTGTCAGTCTGCCAGTGGTGCCCAGTGTTATTTATTCCATTGCTAAATTATAATAAATTTTTTTGTCTTTACAATTTCTCCCTTGACGAGTGTGATTGGAGACTTTTTGCTCATTTGTCTATTCAGCAACCGAACCTTTTTCAACCGAAGCTGTCACTTTAGATAGGTAGGAATAACCGCCTATGAGTATGCAACGTTATTTGCACCTGGTTATATCTTAGTTGCCACTTTCCTTCACTTAGTTTCCCGGATGTTTGCCAGACTTTTGTTAGAGGTTGTGCAGCGATTGAAAATGTTCTTACTGCCCATCAGCTACCGAAAATACTGAACTGGACCCCCTTGACACGCCTCCGTATAAATAGGTTACATTTTTACACTGAGCTCTTTTTTAGTGTCTAAATAGCGAATATTTTTTGCAACCACTAGTTTAAGCATTTGTTGATAATTCTGTGATCAGTTGGTGACCATTACTGACTACAACATTTTTTTCGCACTCAGCGGGCTAGCTTACAGAATCGGGTTTAATTTAAAACTACTAAGCTATTCTTACGCACTGTTAATGTTACTGTTAACCAACCGTGAGCTCAACTTTTCGTCGCCACTGTAATGAGTAGTAAAATGTAAAATCCCAGCCACTCAATAAAAAACGAATTATTTTGTTCAATTGGAAGCTTGCTTTATCTGTTGGAGAATCGAAATTTAAAAACTGGAACCTTTTACTTCTAACAACCTCGAAACTCCAGCGCGATATTGAACCCAGTCAAGACTACTTGAGTTTATCATTGCGACAGCCTTGAGAAAGTTGCTGACTTGCTGCTTAATCTTAGAGGTGGTTAATGGAATGGCAACATTTCTGAGCGCTGCCTATCTGTCACTTCTGATGAAAATATTTTGAGCTCTTTGCCTTTTTCCTTCCTCTGGTTGGGAAAAAGCCGCATACTTACTAATTGAGAATTGATGGCAGCTATTATATCCCACCATGAAAGTATTAGCACCTGCATTCCGACTCATTCTAGTCTAGAGCCATCCTATCTTAGGCAATATTGTGAGCTAAATATCTCCATCCGTTTAGTCTATTGACCCCCATGACTCTACATTGACGACTGATTTGCAGATATCGGGTCAGTCACAGTGACAACTTTAAATAAACAACGTCTATTAACACTTTCAGACTGCATGCATGTTGCATCCGAGCCAGGAGACTATGTTTTCAAGAAGATACCACACTTGACTCCGCCCAAGGAAGCTGACATTTTGGAAGTGGGTGATTCCATGACTGTCTGTGGCTTATATGTTATTGGCGAACCGGACACCATTGTAGAAATCACCATGAAATACTACGACATTAATTGTGAGTCAGGAGGACTAATGGCGGTAAATATTTAAAAAAATGTTATTAAATTTGTACTGAGAAAAAATGCCCTTTTCAGTTTGTTGATGGTTGGGAACTGAACGGAGAATATTTCCCTGGCATTAAGGATCACCACCGATTGCTCGAAGATCGTGTCACCGAGTTCTGCAACAACTATAACCAATGGTAGAGCAACCTAGCCAAATTGCTTTAAGCCTTAATGCATTCCTTTTCTTATAGGCCCCCAATAAGCAATAAGAAATTCTTTCGATCCAGTCAAAACGCAGCCCTATTGCAGTACAGGATTCCGACCCGAGGATCATTCATAGCCAATGTTAGATTCCACAAAATTACTCAACGTAAGCTTTGTCATATTGCTTAGCAGTACACTTTGAGTGTAGATTTCATTTATTTCACAGCTTGCAACGTTCTCGTCCATGACACAGCCGCCATTTATAATCTCAGTAACTATGGCCATCGAAGGAATTGCACACTTTCGGCCCTGTTTCCAGCTGTGATAGCTTTGGGCAATTTGAAGATTGCTGGCAAGAGTGCTCACCAAGAGAAGGTCAATTATGAAGTAGGCGCCCATATTTTTTAATTTTCCCTAAAAGCATGATAACTGTCCTTCCCCTAGTGCGCATTGGAAGACCGACTTGAAATCGGGGGTACCTCCGGCCTGGACTCGGCCGGCTTGGAGAAATCCAGCGAAGTTTGTGGATATTCAGAGGAACAAGGTGAGTTGCTGTCAATCATTCACAGCTAAATAACCACATGATGGCTCAATTTTTGAAACAGGTCCCGAACAGGCAATTTTCTGCGGCATCACTACCCTACGACTCCTGTCCAGTGGAAAGTATCAAAACCAAGCAATGATTGTCATCAGGAAGGCGGATGAGAATGACTTGGAAATTGCGACACTCATCTGTCCATTATAATTTGTTTAAACTTAAGACGAGGTCCATCGATTATTTTTTTGTTTTGTGTGCGTTTTTTTTTTTAAGTTCTATTTATTTATTTTTTATCATTTTATTACAAGACTAAAAAAAAAACTACTGTGACAACACAATTTTTCTCTATAACCATTGTTGTAATCCTGTACTGCAATTAGCCCGCAATTTCTGTCAGTTTCCCCTAGGGGTAGTGAAATTATTATATAAATATACATCTTCCCGCATAAAGCTGCATAAGTCCGTCTCCCAAATGTGTAAATATAAAATAAATATAATTAAATAGTAATTGCTGTAACAATATTATATGAGTATATAAATGTTAAAAAGAAAACAGAATATTAACTTATTTGATTGAATAAAATTAATAAAAAGATATGAAAAGTAGAAATTAGTTTAAATAATTGCAAATAATTAGCAAATGGACAACTGAATGTGAAGTAAAACTGCGAGAAACGACAGCTTGTCGGTGGAAGGGTAAGCAACTAGTTTCTTGGGCGTATACGTACCGTTTTTGAATAACCCCTCGGATTGATCAAAAATCGGTGGCAGAGCCAAACATCAGTCGATTGTGCTACAATTTTCAACAGTCCAAGCCGAAATATTGTTGTTTTGTTTTAATAAAAATGGCGCAATTTAACTTCTATCGGTGCGGTTTAAGGCCCCGTAAATCCAGGTCTGACATTCCGCCGGTTAACATCATTGATTCAATATCGTGAATTCACCTACCGACCATCCTTCTTCAGGAGGTTCTCATATCAGGCTTTTACAAGTCATTCAACCACTCATTATAGTGTTAGTCGTTTTATCGTGTTCAATTTTCACAGGTTAAACAAATCGAGTTAGAATGCATAAATTCGACACCCGAGGGAGTTATATACAACCACCAGAACCTTTTGCCGATGAATGACAATGGTGGCAATTGATCATGAAAAAAACAGCTGGAAAAAAGAAAAGCTTTTCTGGTGGAAAGGGAAAGTGAATTATGAGCATGCAATCACGGTTTCATTCCTGTTCCCTTATCCACTCAATATTCAGATCCTGAAACAACATTTCAAATGATTAAAAATAAATAACAATTTTAATATGTTTGTTCTCCTCTAAGGAATTTTCGGTCGTCCGACTCTCATCACAATTACTGTCTATAAAATATATTAGTTGATTTTTGAACCCCCTTAGGTTACGGCATCCTTTTGCCAACACGAGATACCACGGCAGAGAAAAAAAAATCAATTTAATCAAACCCAATATTGGACACAAACTAAAGTACAAATCCATTAATCAGGCTCCTCGCAGCATGGTGCTTTAACAAAAACAACCTCTCACCTGATTTTAGGAAACACTATTCCAATAGCATCTGCTCCGATTATACATTGTAGCATTTACAGCGGGGAACCATTGGTGGGGATTTAAGCAAAATACAAAAATGGGAACTCACGAAAAATGACACCAAATAACAAATTTTAGTCAGAATTTATATAAATTGAGCTCCAGTACACTTTTACATGGTTGTAGCAGAGATCGAGTGTTTCGACCTTTAGACAGCACGAGCCTGGATAGATATTGAGCCTTAAATAATTAAATCAAAAATAGCGAAACGGAAATTGTTGCCCTTTATCAATTTAAAAAGGATTACAAGTGGGAATTGCCAACCAGCAAGACTGATGTAGCCCTCTTTTTAGTTGGCTATTCGATGCAAAGCAAGAGCCTTAAATTTGTAGATTTTATTTTTAAAATAAAATTAACTAGGGATTGTATTTAGATACACTTAACTAGGGAGAATAACATACTTTAAGTTTCTTAAATATACATTTAGTTGGCAATTTAAATGACGAATTTCAATCCAAGGTAGATGATGAGGATTGTGGTGATTTTCAGGGCCATAACTGCAGCAGCACCATCATCGTCATCGCCATCGCCACTGCCGCTGCCCTCTTCTTCTTTTTCATTGTCGAGCTGGAAAGATAAAACATATGGGTTTGATTTATTGCAAGATTTGCAAAGGAAATTGGAAGTTTCGGATTATATTTGGACAGAAACCTATTTTACTGGAATATTTGCAGGACAAGGTCAGGTCAAAGCGTGACAAGGATAACGACACTCGTGATGTAAGAATGACGACACTCGTGATGTAAGACATCGAAACTAGAAAACTTAGAAAAGTTCCATGCTACCGGAAATAGGGCGTCGAAAAGTATACCACGAGTGGGTTTTTTTTCTTGTCAAATATGGACTCTTCCCATCCTTTGCGGAGGGATTTTTGTAGGCACACGTATGTCTTGTTGTGCACGCGCTATCAAGACCTCGTCATTGTATCCGTAAGTAAACAATCCAATTGATTAGCTCGAACGTTGAAATCTTTTGCAATGGCCACTGTACGCTGGCCATTGGCTAGCGGGTGAGAACCGTTGGCTACCATATCAGCAACTGAAGTTGTTTCGCGGGGGTTATTGTCATTTTTATATTTTTTAAGGGTTAGGATTTATTTAGGTTTCGGGAAATCCACAGTCCATGTTGCCTTTTACTGAAAATCTAAAATACTTAAACTTTTTGAAAATGTTTCAACTTTTTTTCGCCACATTGTTTTTGTAATTTCGAAATTAGACAGCATCAAACTGAGCGACGATTCAAAGTTTTAAATTTGTCGTTTCAGTTGCCAATTCGGCCAGGAAGCGGCAAAATCTCAAGCCGAGTCGGAAGAATATAAAAATTCTGTCCAAAAAGTAGTTTCCTCATATCGGACTACAACCGATACAATGAAAACAAGAAAGCGCTACTATTTTCTGATACTCAAATCATAACCCCACTGACTCCCCACAATAACACACTAACTACTGAGTGCTCTGAGTGCCTTAAGTCGATACTTAATTCTTACAAAACAACTTACCGATTCCTGCAGTTTTACTGTGAGCTGTTCACATCTCTCTATTTGGGTATTGTCACCCCTCGCCAAGAGACACAAAAAGCTCTTCAGGCACCCAGCATCGCATCCTTTGGCTAGCTTTGGGTCACCTAGAACGACATGGTGTCTCCAGTACTGTGGCAAACAGAAAGTACATTATTCATCACTGAAAAATCAAACCAATCATCATACTGGTCTATACCTTCCTTAACAGTCGAGGACTCTCAGCGAACCTAGTGAGCAGCCCATCGATCGACGCCGGACTCAAGTCCTTCAGTTCGAAGTCTTCGGCCAACTTGTACTCCACTTCCCATTTTGGACTCTCGTCTGGCTTTAAATTAGCCGCCGTCAGGTTGAAGTACCATATCTCTTGATCTACAACTTGCTACAAGGAAAATGAAAACACGATGAGCAACTCAGACGTATAACTAGAACAGTATGATAGTCTTACGAAGGATTTCGGGTCAACTTGATAGACCTTGTAGTTGGGATTTTTGTTTGTAAATGTAGTCAAACTGCCTCCATTCCATGCCACGTTAATCGGGGTAGTTTGATTTGAGTAATACACACTGAGTTCATCACTGTGAGTGTGGCCATTGAAAATTCCACTGATTGTGTTGCTGAAGCGCTCAACAATTCTGCCGAATTCGCGTGACCAAACATTCCAACAGCTGGTGTCACCGGTGGGAATGTGCGCCAAAATATGCACATATTCCTTGTCCTTCTCCGCTTGCAGAAGTGTGTCATGAAGCCATTGCAATTGATGGGACAAGTAGTTGCTGTCGTACATGATCCACCAATTAAAGACGTAACAGTCGTTGTTGTTGAGAGCAATGATCCTGAATCCTGTACGTGGACTAACCGTATAGTAGCCGCCTTTCTTGATGGTAGCCTGTGTCGAAGTTGGCAACCACACCGACCATAACTCGGCAAGCAGATCATATAACCACTGGGTACTCAAAGTGTCATCAACGACATCTGTTGGGGCGAAGCTAAAACAAGAAATACAATTAATCTGAAATAACGGGTGAACCAACATTCCAACTTACAACCAACTTACATATTAAAAGGATGAGTTTCATGGTTGCCAATGGTGGGGAATACGAGAGTGTCTCCAAAAGTGTCCTTCAACTTTTTGTTCACTTGCTGTAAGCTCTTGGTGTTGTATTCGCGTGATGTCATCCAGTAGATGTGGTCAACCACATCACCAGTGTGGTAAACATAGTCGATTTTTGTATGGCTTTTTGTAATGTGAGCCAGTGAATCTTCCAACGTATGCCAAGGAGTATCACATTTACGATAATCACCCCAATAGCCGGCGGCCTTCGATGTACCCTCGGCAGAATTCTTATGTCGCTGGCAGCACTGTGGTTCATCACAATCGGCCAGCGAGCCGGGCAGGTACAACGGATCGTAGTGGATGTCCGTGATATGGAGGATGTTCAGGTCACCGGCCCCTTTAACTGGAGTATCAGTCTTCGGGCCTTCAATTGCTGGACCAGTCGAATCGATGGACAGTTTCCAATTAAACTTCGCATCGGTGACTTTGCAGAAGCTAGCTTGCAGAAAAGTGCCACAGAACGTCTTTGAATCGAGTTTCGTCTCATCAATAATGAATCGTATGATAGCCTAGGAAACGGACTATGTAAACGATGAACTATCTAAAGATTGTGCTGTAAAATTACATAGTTGCTCTCGAACAAGCCGGCACAGATCTCTTCGGTTTGGATTTCGAAGCGCACGCAAAAGTCCAGCAATGTTTTCTTAATGATAACTTTTGATTCCGGGCCTTGGAGCTCGCCCCCTTCGCGGAACATGCGAAAGATGACTCTGGTTGTGGCGCGACATGTTGCACATAAAAAGATCTGAAAATGCGTCAACATTCAGGGTCTTGAACGATGGTAAAATAGTTGGCTTTACCTGATCAGCAGCACTTAAGTCCCCGACTTCGGCAGTGATTACCCTTTTCGAGTGCGATTTGGCCAACTGTTTGGAAATTGTACGCAACGCTGGTGATTCAGATCCAGTTCTCATGTAATCAATGTATTCTATTTCGAATTGGTGAGCAATGTCATCTGAAATGGCAAAGAAAAGAACCATAAACGTTGAGGAATCACTTTCTAAAAAGCACATAGAAAGAAGCAGCGCCACCTATGTGACTTTGTAGATATAGCATAATAAAGTTGCATTTTTTTCTTTTATTCGCTTTTCATGTATTCTCGTAGCTTTTGATAAATCTACAGAAAAATAAGCGTCGACGTCAACAATTTCACACAAAACATGTACCGCAAATAGATTCTTAAAAGCCACAACCCATAAAACAGTTGCTTCTACAAATATGTCAAAGTTCACTTACTTCACGGGAGGATTAAACAGTTTTATAGACAGAATAAAAAATGTGTATTCTGTATTCTGTCAATTGTGTTTATTGCACCCTTAAAGATCAACTTGAGAAGAACTTGAGCTAGTGTCAGACAATGGCGAAAATCAACAAAGTTCCATCAAATACTTGAAAATGCCTGGTAATCAATATAGCCATGGCGTTGAGTCTGCCGGTAGCGTACTTTTCTAGCCCTAGCGGGAATAATAATAAACAGTCACAGATCGTATAGACAAATTTACAATTTTACTAAACAAAGAAAATTAATTCGTAGTTAATGGACTCCATGTTTTAGAATCGCCTTTTTTATATTAAAAAGGGAAACTACAAATTCAATTAAAGTAGGATTATAATGGAATAGTTGAAGGAAGTGGCAGTCAAAAAAAAATAAAAAACAAATCAACCAGTCACTGTCATTGACTATGTGCCTACCAATTTGTTTGTTATACAAATGTGTTTACTAGAAAAAAAAAATAAAGTTTATGAACGTCACAGACGTCAAGATGTGTAATTTTTTTATTGACGTTAATATTGTTCAAACCATGCGTTTGTCTATAGAAACAATTAAATACTGTAGATTAACGTAGCCATTGACTTATCATATATTGACTGCTAGTGAAATGTCACTTCCATACAATCTCTGCTCAGAAAATGACGCCAACATAACTAGCGAAAAATAAGTGAAACAAAATGACAACCATCTTGTATTTCTCTATAGAATGCTAGAGCCACCTATTAGGCGTGAGTGGATTTGTCAAGTGAAACGGTTGAAATTCAAATTGTTGCGGCATTGTTTGCAATAGATGTCGTCACGAAATTTGTGCTAGTTTAAATAATTAATAATAGATGGGACCAACAAAATTTGACTAAAAAATCTTTTTTCATTGTCCCATAAATTGCACAATTTTCGTATATTTGTTGCGAATTGGTTTTTTATGTTGTTTCTCATTATTAATTTTAGAAATATCATGTAATACCACTTTAGCGTATATTTCAATCACATTTCTGATCAATAAATACTTATGTTTGTCAAGTATATCAGATTCGAGTACATGAGAATTTAATTCATCATATCAGAGGCACTTGAATCATATTGAAAATTGCAAACAATTATACAAAACTTAATTTTTTAATTTTAAATCTTTATATAATTAATCGCAATAACACAGTCTTATGCAAAACTATCTGCAACGAAATGGAAACGTCAGATGTGAGTTTCCAATTTATTCCGCTCCGAACCACGAGAGCTGGCGCTTATGTTGGAACCAACGCGAAGTTGTCTACTAGCAGTCCATATTATAATATGTCAATGAACGTAGCTTTCAAAAAACTTATTTTCTTACAGGACAAGTAAAGTGTGAAACTCGCTTTCTTGAGAATTATTTCTGCAAGACCACATAAAAAAAAAAACAAAAAAACAGCAACAGAGCTAGCATCTCGGGTCCCATAAAAGTATTTTGGGTAAATGCGCTTTTCGCAAGAAAAGATTAAAACAAAAATGTTTTTTTTTAACAGCAGCACCCTGTTTACGGATATTGCGGATATGATGAAATTATCATCTAAATTCAATTCAAAATGTTTGTGGTTGGTAAAATAAATAGTTTTATTGATGTATTTACTTCTGTTTAGCGAATAATGTAGTTTATGGTGTCGATCACAATCGATTGGGTAGTTAAAATATCATCAAGATTACCTGATGTTATAACTTTAGACAATCAAGAAGGTTCTGAGTTTAAGTACATTTTAATCTGCTCTCGTGATACTATCATGACTGTGTGAATTTTCGTTTGATAAAAACCAATTGAAGGTATTTTCTGTGAAGTACTGATTTTGCTGTTGTTTGTGCTGATAATTTCGATTGATTTATTAATATGTTGCAATTATCAAAAAATGCTTTTGCTATCAGACTAATAAGGATTTAAGAAGGACAAGTGCAAGTACACGACCATGATGATATAGTTATGGTTATCGATATCGTGCTATATTTATTTATGACCACTTTTCAGAATCTTAGAGGAAATCTATGCGCCTGGAACAAACGCAAATTGAGTTTAGAAAACGACTCTTAATATAAACCTGATATGGACTAGCAGCATTTTTAAAAGAATAGTCCATGAGGGTATAGACAAAATAAATAACTTCATTTCGCACTTGTGAAACACCGGTTTGAAATTAATTTGAATTGCAAATGCGATTTTCGGGCAAGCAAACTCTGCCATGTAAAATTATTTTGATGTTTCATTTTGAACTCTCATAGTGAATATTTTAAAGTTAATTTTACACAACACTTTTTATCACTCACCGCACATAGCAGAAAGGGCGGCATCATTCTCGTCCGCTTTGAATATGTTATTTTTATAGTTGGGCACGTTCGAAGCACAACTACAGGCAATGATTGCCCCAAAGACTAGGGTCCAAATCATAGTTGTCTTACTTTGATCAATACGAGTACACCGATGTTAATCCACTCCTACTAATGGTCCTCACTGAACTAACAAGGTTCAATTGTGTTCTTAATACTTTATATTGTGTACTGGTTTGGATTTCCATATTGATTAGTGAAAAGCTCTTTAATCGGAAAGAGCAGAGAGATTATCTTTATGGTTACTCGCTGAGGTAGATCCTGTCGATGTGCGCCTAAGAATAGAACTCGTTATCGTAACAGAAAAAAAGAAAAATATTCTGCTCAATATTACACTCGTTTTGATGAAGATCGTAGGAGCTGTTAAAATTATTGGTGGTTCATTGGCATTGAATTTGAATGAGAAACAGCAATCACTGCTAAAAACCATTCATGCAAAGAATTTTTGTCGTTTATCTGAGAAGCTTATATATAAGCCACTAATAAAAGTTGATGAATAATACTTGCGAACAACCCAGCTCCCGAGTGTTTCGATGTATATCAATGTTTTTGTTTTCATTGGCAAGAAACGGACACTGACATTGCTATAAAATGTCAAACTGCAGTGACTACAGTCAATTTCGATGCTCCCTCCATTTAGTTCAGCTTTGTAATTATTGTTTAGTAATATAACTGTAAATCATACATAAGAAAAAATACAACTCCAAAGAAACATTTGTAAAAGTTGTATTTCAAAGTTGTAAGCTCTGTTTGTTTGTGGAGAATGATGTACTCATAAAAGCTTTGACAGATTTATAATTATTCATTTTTAAGCTTCAAGATTAAATGTTCGAAACGTCAAATGCGAGCCACAACAAATTTCTCATTTCTGGTTGGGTAATTTCTTGGATAAGTTTCGGTTTTAGTATTGATCAAGGAAACGTGCTTCACAACAAGTTAGATCTCAAAGTATAGTGAAAAATGTATTAGGAAATATAAAGGATGTTGTAAGTTTTTACATTAGCAAATTAATTTACATTGCTAACCAAAGGCAAAACATGTTCCCTACAGTTGTTAAAAAAATAAACTATTTAATGACAATGACAGTTTAGATACCGCCTAGAATTCAAAAATATGCTTCAGGACTTCGAATTTTACAGAATGTCTCTGATATAACAACAATTATGTCCTTCTAACCAAGCTACTCGCATCATGGCCTGTAAAATGTAGAAAAAAAGTTCAACTTTGGTTGGCATTCACTTTAATTTTATCATAACAACGATTGTATTTTTGTTTGCCTCTTTGCTAATCAAGTTTATGCCATGGCTATTAAGCAATGTTTTCAAAACCTTAATCACATTGAAGATAACTAGTGTTTTTTTTTATAATACGGATAGAGTGATTAACAAAAATATAAATTATTGCGTGCAGTAACAGTAGCGAATGTTATTTCTAAGAACGTCTTTGACCCAAACAAGTTTGAGCCTTGATATAAATACTCATATTTTGTTGGGAAACGGTTGCAAAATACTGCGACCATGGTTAGTAGTAATCTGATGCAGGTCAGTCGATAATACACTGCATTTTTAGGACTTGTTTCGGCTGACATTTGTTAGGGCTTTAGACAAACCCAATTCTTAATTTATCACTTGAGCAGTAAGCTGGGACTGAATTAACTTCATTAAGTTACGGACTCCAATATGGTTGAGGTCCTTTCGGACTCGTTCGCGAAGAAGAAGTTTTCTCTTGAAAATGCCAATAGTCCAGTCCAAGCTTCATCTATTTTTAAAATGATTTAGATTTCAGATACAAATGTTAGGACTAAAGTTATATAGGTCTAATGGAGCATTTAATTTTATTTATGATATGATTTTCAGATATGACAGTAAATGGACCAAATCCTTTACTACCTAACCAATAAATTTATAGAATTATATAGTTTTGTTCTTTCTTGATCTATCAACGAGTTTGAAAGATATGTCAATATATATAGATATGTTATTGAGCTGCAAAACACGTTGCCGACCTTAGAAAGCAGCTTCGAGGCACCCATCATACAGCAACGTGGACTTGAGACTATTGTCTGATATCGACTGACATATCAGACGGCAGACATAAAGTGCCCCAATCGAATATGCTTATTAAATCACATGTAACAAGTTTTAAATAAAATCTACAAAACACAATCATTTATGCAGTGAAGATAAACTCTTGTTAAAGCTAATCTGTTATTCTAGCCGATTATTCAATTTCGAATCTTATCAGAATGGATTAAATTTGCACCTATGCATATAGAAACCTTCTAAAATATCACACATACCGTAAAATGATGCAAACGCTTCAGAAAAACTTAATAACAGAATAACGAAACCGCTGGTTAGATATATCATCTCTAGCCGAATTTAAGATGTTTAGAGGCACTGTTCAGGCGGGCACTAATGATAGTTGACTAAATATCACAAGATATAAAACGAGATCGAGAAGTCTACTGCAATTTTCAATTACGATGAATAAGGTTTTCTTATCGGGTTAATTAAATAATATTATACTATCCGCTTTTACCTAGGTACTTCTTAATTTATGATAGATAGATAGATAGATAGATATATATAATATTTATTTCTTATGGTTCCTATATACAAGAAGGTTTTATGACTTATACTTTTTACAGTATTCATAATCATAAGGAACATATAAGAAAATAAGTGACATTTTTTACTTTTATATACAAAGTGTAATAAAAATAGAGTTGAATGCCACATCATTGGCTTAAACAACATAAAAGTTTTGGGTGGGGTGACCCTTTAAGAAAAACTAACAAAATGAAATCAGGAGTTCGAAAGAAAACATTAATTATAAACGAAAGATTCAGAGGCAAGATGCAAAATACAATATGAACACAGAGATACTATAACAAAAGAAAAATTTAAATTTTACAAAAATATTATAAATTTGATATAAAATTAAACTAAAGTTAAAAATTACCAGAATTAAATTAAACCAGAATATCAGAAATAATAGATTCTAAGCCAATATAGTTAAATCGGAAGAGCCAAATTTTAATTTGCTTTATAAATGATCCAGGTATTGATAATGCCCTGATAGACTGCGGGAGTTTATTAAACAATCGATAAGACAAAATAGAATAAAAATTACGATAAGCAGTGGTGCGGAAATTGGGAACAGATAACATATTAGAGACGTTTACACGTAAATTGTGAGTGGAAATGAGACGAAAATTGCGATGACCAGACTTCATGAAAAACGTTTTTAATACCTTGAAACAATATAAATGACGAACAGGAAGAATATTCAGGTCACAGAACAAAGGATAGCTAGGATGTCTACGAGGTTTACGACATATAAGTCTTAAAACATATTTCTGCAATATTAGCAGTGGATGTATTTTATTTAGGTACACACCTCCCCAACAAGCAATTCCATATTGCAGCTTGGAATGGAAAATTCCGTAATATATTACCTTTAAGAGCTTAGTAGAACATATATTTCGCAAGTAATAAAAATATCGAAGTGAACATCGCAAATACTTTTTCAATATATCTGTATGAAACGAAAAACTCATTCTAGAGTCCAGGCTGAGTCCCAAGTACTTAAAGTTGTCTACTGCTTCAATTAAAAAGCATTTATCACTGCAGATTAGACTATTACAGTAAGTTTGAGAGGAAAGAGCGGACGTGCAATTGCAGTTAGTCAGTTTGTATCTTTGACAGTCAGGTGCGTGGAAGAACACATTTGCTTCAAATTTGGCCGAGTGAGATAAGTTGAAGAACATTATTTTAGTTTTAGAGCTAATTACTAATTGATGTTCAGCAAACCAATGTCTCAAAAGATTAAGATCCCAATTTACATCAGACACCAAGTTTAAAGGACTGTTTGAACCATAAGAAAAGCCTATATCATCCGCAAAGGCAGTAGGTGATCCTTTGAAATCAAGAGAAAACACTGAATTGATGTAGACTAAAAACAAAATGGGGCCCAAAACAGAGCCTTCTCTGTACTTGAGAATTATTTGTTTTCAGAAAGTCTGACAACTATTGGAGAGTATTATTTCTGGTTCAGGGCAATAACTTCACGTGGGAAATAACTTCACCTCGAGTGGGAAATAATTCCATCTTTTTTTATGTGAAGTTATTTATTACTGAAAGAGGGCAAGAACTTCACTTTTTTGTGGAAAATAATTTCACCTAACTCGCGACGACATAAATGTTAGCATGCATGGAAAGCTTCTATGTTCAGCCGTTGATATCGAATACATAATTTTTTTATTGTTAGTCTCTTATCCATTGGTCCCAAATATAAGCACTCACAAGAACAATAATTGTGAAAAGCTTGATCTAGAGAGCTAGCCTTGTCTTTATTTTGACATCTCGTTTGTCATTGGTTAAGATTCGTTGATTTCGAGATTCGAAATCGGATCTACACTATTCTTAAAACTTTTGTTTTCCTTTAACCTTTACCTACCGACAAGTACTTATCGATAGAGTGTAGGTAGAATGTAGATCCCGTAGTAAATTATTGGGTATCTTGAAAAGAAGGCTCGATAACTAAAAAATGCGACATCCGTTAATCTGATTATTTATAGTCAATGCGATTAAATGATAAGATTTTATGGTCAGAAAATGTTGATCCAAAAATACATTTTTCTGTAACCATTATTCCACAGAGTTTTCTAGGCTGTTGTAAAAAATATACAAATTTTTGAGTTTGCTTTTCAAAATCGTTGACGTCTACAGGCGAGTGGTAATTTCTTTTGCAAGTCAACCTTTCAAAATGATGGTTTTGTTAGCAATTCAAAAGAATATCAGTCTACAAGTCTATTGGCAGCTATATCGATTTCGTCGATAAACGGCTTTTGATTTTAGTAATATGATCTAAATACCATTTCCGTAAACATTCATTAAAAACTTGAAAATATAAGATTTGTTCTGTCCAACTGTGATTTTATGTTTTGACTTGAGTCTAGATTGAAATAACTAATCTTTAATTTTGGGAACAGTTACCCCTGACACAAACCATATTTGAAAAAAAGCTATTCTCCATCTTATCACACATCCTTACGTTACAAACGCCACTTTGTATTTTTTACATCTACGCTGTCAAATATAACGTCAGAACTACAACAAAAACACTCAACAAAAAACTCCATATCTCTCCTTTACCCCCGTGGATTAATTGTTTTTTAAGCTGCTTGCTGTGATTTTTTCCGTTCATTTTCCTCGGGTTTATCCATAAAAAAGTCGACGCCATTGTGCATAAAAGAAATTAATTTGTTAATTTTTCCTCAAATCTAGCATGAGCTTGATAAACTTTCTCAACGCGAAATTAAAGCCTTCGGTGGAAAGTGAAGCAATTTGCGAAGATGGCTACACGACATCCAATCTCATTGCGGACGACATTCAGCAGCTTAATCGAGGATTTATGGCATTTAATGTTACCAAACCGCCGGTAGACATTTTCTTTGAGTTTCCCAAGGCAATTGATTTGAAAATTATTAAAATTTGGAACACAATTGGCTCGCTGAAATCTACAGCCTTCGAAATCCATGGAAAACTAGAGGGAATCTACGAGCGAGTTGGCTATGTTCGCGATTTACGAGGAGAATCAGTCACATTCTGCTACCAAAGTGACTATTCAAGCAGGAACAGCAATCATTGCGAGAGGGCCTTCTTTTTCAAAACAGCAAATAAAATTCTATCAAATTGCACCAGCATCAAAGTGACTATCAAAGGGACACAACGCTGTCCACCTGTACTGCAGAAAATACAGATTTGGGGCTTGCCAGCCAGAAGTCTTGAGAAAGCCGACCGTGAACTAGTCAAGACCATTTGGAATGAGATTACCAATCCACCGGGATCCAGGGTACGTGAAAAGGGACAACGTTCGCCGTCAAGGAATGTTGCAGAGCTCTGTGAGTCATCACATTTGCAAATACCAGAAGAATTTCTTGACGCTATAACATGGGAATTGATGGTGTTTCCCACAGTTTTGCCTTCGGGAAAAATCGTTGACCAATCGACTATCGACAAGCACTCTGAGGTCGAGGCCAAGTGGGGTCGTTTGCCATCGGATCCCTTTACTGGGCTTGATTTCACAAGCCAGCGTAAGGCTATCCTCGATTTGGCATTGAAAGCGCGCATTGAAAAGTTCCTCATGGAAAATTCGGAACACTTTAAGACTGTTCCACGCACTCTGGGCAGCAGCCGAGTTCGCCGCAGTAAAAACCGACATGCATCTCTGTTCGCTAGCGATAGCGACCCATCGATCACACCTTCCAAGCGGCCAAGACTCGAAGATTCTTCCTACAGATCAGCGATGCCTATACCAACCACTCTCACCTCGAACGTGGACAAAGCCATCAATATGGCCCTGCAAAGAATCACGCGGTTCACCACCAAGCCAGCGGAGATTAGGCGCACCACCTGCATTGGCTGCAAGTCGGAGGACTATACCTACGAAATACAAACATGTAAGCACTTGATCTGTCGCGTATGCCTCGTTCATCTAACCAACGAACAGATGTGTACCTGCAAGACCAGCTTTAGATCTTCCGATGTTGTACGACACCACAAGTGAATCAGCCGGCATTGTGTAGGAAAATTTTTAAGTTTTTCTGTAGCCAGTAAGCTCTTCTCTATCTCTTCTAAACTCCTGTACGTTACTCCCAGGTATTCTTACACTATTAGTAATTTTAAGCAATCATTTATTAACCATGTGAATTAGTCAGTAGCGTATAACGTAAATATATATTGGGATATACTGTTAAATTAAAATTTAAATAAAAAAGAAATTAATAAAGTTTCTGCTTTTGAAGTAGTTCTTATGGAAGCCCCGATGTTCTTTTTTGTGAAAAATTTTGTTTGTCTGCTACCTACCTACGTATTTACACAGAGCCGGAAATGTACATCTACGTGTATTCAAATCATTGTTCATAAGTGGAATTTAAATTTGGTTGCTCTGATTCTTTCGTGGAAAACATTTGCAGAAGCTAGATTATTTTGAATTTTCGATAATCCAATAACAAAGCTGATCGTTTTATCTTGCCATATTATCAAAAAGTAATCTAGCATGTTGTTTCAAACAGGTTATGATATCGGCCTAAATAACTTGGCAATCTCCTCTAAGACACCCCCGGGCTTCGAAAGCTATCAATGAAGTATTTAAGCAATAAATGAAAAAATTAACGTATGTAGAATTACATCTACATCTGTTTGAAATTCAACTTTCAATGACAATAACTTCGTTGGCTTTATACCTATTTCAAACTACACCTCTTATGTATCAGCAGGCTCAGACTTGATGGTTTGTTTTTGTTTAGTTTGCAGTTTGTAATATAACATATTCCTCTTGAAAAGACATATTTGTTTTTATTTCACTTTCCAGGAGGTTAACCAAATACTTCATATATGTTTTTGAAAGTGACTAGGACTTACGCAACTCCACCCAGCCGATTATAAACAATAAGCATTTTGAATAGAACAGAGAGCAGACAACACCGTCATGCATTTCTTGTTTTATTTATTCGTCTAACAGAAACACGAAGTGGAACTTGTAACCGACCAGAACGAATTCTTCTAATTCTGCACTAAATTGTGTTTCTGTTTTGGCTGTCCGTTAAGCCGGCTCAAGGGCCTATCTCATAGAATCCGTTACTTCCGTACTCGAACGTGCACTAGAATCTGTCGCATATGGTGACAGTTTCTCTCAATATTTCTACCAAGGAGCAATGACAGTGCTTTCCCTCACGCAAATTATACTCATGGTTTGTCTATGGCAACTGTCAACGGGTGCAACGGACAGAAAAGTAGAAAGTAAACCTACTTTATCCGTCGCATACGACATAAACGCAACTTAATCAGGATTTACAAGCTGCGTGCTTTGTCGTAAAGAGTTCATTGATTGGAAAATAAAGCAAACGCCCAAAAAATTCCAAAGAAAGCCAAAAGATTTAATTACTTGTTTTCAATGGTAGCGCAAACATTACACGCCAATACAGATAAAAAAAAGCAAATATACAGATAAACACGAAGAAAGCCAAAATAGAAGTTTCAAAGTTTATTGTTTCAATTATAATAAAATGTAATAATTATATTAAATTCCGGCTCAAACATGGTCGAAGACGCCTTAGTTGGGGAATTGTTTTTTTCTTTTCTCCTTCCTTTTTCGAACATTTTTCGGTTCTTAAGTTGTTCAAACACTTTTTTACCGGACTGTACCCTAAATAGATTCCACGTTTTTCTTCCCATGGTCAGAGATGAATGAATGAAAGAGATGGATATCTTTCGTACGTCTATCCCCCCAAAACCCATTTGTTTACATTGTTGTTTTTGTAATTTCAACCCCCGGCTGTGAATACGTGTGAGCTACAAAAAAGCATGTTGCTAATGGCCGGCCAACATTCCTTTTGCTTTAATATGCATCGCGCTGTGCAATTGTTTTGTGTTTGGTGTTAAACTTTTTTAGTTTTTGTTAAGGCTTCGATTAAAATAACAAAAATAGTGCAATACACATTTCGGTATAGCGAATTCTTGCATTAAAGTCCAATTCATGAACTCACATATCCTAGAAATGAAATGAGCATATGTGCGTGACTTCATGAATTTTACGGGAAAACAGCTTGTAGGCAGCCACCTTTCCACTGGAAAGATATATATCTCTGTATTCGATTATCTTTGATGGTAATTAGGAACTGTCAAAATTTCTCCGAGTCCGTACGACGACAGTTCAACAGCTGATTGAAATTTTAAAAACAAAAAAAGTTTTCGTAGTCGACAGAATGGAAAAAACTCGGGAAATATTGACACCAAAAAATAAGTTCCGTAGCTTGGGTTTAAAGAGAAACATCCAAAGAACCACTGCAGTAAAAACCCCTCAAAGTGATTCGAGAATCTGTTACAAATCTCTTCAAGACAATGTTGAAGATAGTCCATCTACTCCTTGTCTACCACAGCTACCACTGAAAACAACCGCTTTTACTACAACCAAACGTATGCCTTCATATCGCATGTCATTGAGTCGAAGAATACGAGGCAACTGCAAGAAGAAGAAACTTGAATTTGCTAACCCTACACGTGAACCAGAGGCCGATGCTTTACAAGAGCAAACACCCACTTGCAGTCGAGATAATGAACTGCCTTCAAATTTGCTAGAAGAAATAGATACTAAGGAAAGGCTGCTAAAAGCACATCAAAACCACCAAGCAAAGGTAAACGAGCTTAAGGCAGTAATAAACATTTGGAAAGAAGCATTTAAGGCATCTCTGGAGGAGCTATCTTCAAAAGTACAACCGCAAATGGAAGTCGAGGAATTAATAGCTCGACTTGGCATCCACCCTGAAATGATAGAATACGCGTAGATATAATCAACAGAATTCTTATTAATTTATTTGGAAGAAATAAACACTGTATGCATTATTTAGTACTTGTGTGGCCTGATTGGTCTCTCGGGATCAAACAGTTTTGGATCTTTAAGAAAATCTAAATCCTTGTGGTAATGGGGCATCATTGCACAGTTTTGAGCATAGATTATTGCTTTTTCGACAAGTTCTTGCTTTCCTTTGCACAGACCAGTTATGTGTCGACCGTAGATTCGACCAGTGTATGGACTCTGAAACTGAGAGAGTAACTTGACATTTTTGTAGTTGGGCGTAATGTTATTTCGGCATAGGATGCACTGCTGCTTTTCCTTTTCAAAAGGATTGGGTATGTCTATTGGTTCATCTGCGTTCGAGACCTCAGTAGTTGTGGTTAGATATTTCGGGGTTATGGAGAACGTCCGTCTTGCGGGCATTAGACAGTTGATAGAAGCTAAAACATAGATTAAGTATGAGTACAGTTTCCACTTAAACTAATTTGCATACCCACCCTGTGTAATTGCTTTTGCAAATCGCAGCATTTTAGTGAATTTAAAAAGAATCTTGTTACTATGTTTGGCAAAGGTTTTTTATTGCAAGGAAGTGACAGTTTTCAAAATTACACGAAATGAATACATTCAGAGATAACTGTATAGTGGATGAGTTCAGTGTTTTTTTAAAGTAATAAATCACATATTTTTCTCCAAAAAAGAAACTAGAAATCGCTATTGAACAGGAAGGTGTCAACTAACAACTACCTACTGTATCAAAAAATAAAAAAGGGTGTCAATTATTGTATCCGTTACGCTACTATAGTATGAAGGAGTTAGCCATCACTGCAGAAATTACTCTACATGCGTACTGCTCGCTCAAATGGTACACGCGCCAATCGACAACTAAGTTGAAGGTTCATTTCCTGGCGCACGGAAGACAGCAATATTTGCCCAAGTGGATTGCACAACTTTTTAAATAAACAAACCCTATACTCGTTGTAAAAAGTGAATACAAAACAAATGCTTAACATTGTAATGTCAGCTAGTCAAAGCTGTTCGGCTGTCACCATCTTTGTGTACCTATGCCTATTTATTTTGCGTTCAAAAAATTCATTCACATATTACATAAACTTAAAAAACTGAAATTGTAACATCTGTTGATTATCTTGACTCCAAAGTCACCCAGTAATCTGGAGGCGAAATAATAAGACCGCTATTGTTTTTGGATAGATCTGGAGGTTGCTCGCCTGGGCCAAGGACGATATTGAAATTTTGGCACATGGCCGATAGCAGCAGGAAGAGCATATTTCTTGCAAATGTTTCACCCGCACACAGTCGTTTACCTTAAAGTAGATATTAATAGTCATCAACATGATTCCAGAAACAAAAAAAAAATTACTAAAATGTTAATTGCGTCTACCTGCACCAAATGGTAAAGAAACGTCCTTCTTGAGGCAGAGCTTGCCTTCATCATCTAAGAACCTTTCGGGTCTAAAGTTCTCTGGATCAATCCAAACTCTTTCATCACTGTGATATGCATAAAGACTAGGAATCATGATGGTACCCTAAATAAATTTATTGATAATGACATTTTGGAAAATCCAAGAAATACATTGTAAATACCTTTTCGACATGATATCCCAGAAATTCCGTGTCATACATGGCTACATGAGGTACATCAGAGGGCACTAGAGTCTCCATTCGTAACCCTTCCCTTACAGTTGCTTCAGTGAAGTGCAAATTTTTACGATCGTCAAGGCATGGCAAACGCCCACTGGCGACATTTTCATCGATTTCCGCTTGTATTCGTTTTAGTACTTCCGGTCGTAGAAGCAGCCATTGGAAAATTAACGACATTTGTACACCGATTGCCGTGAACGCAGGAAATGAGAAATCAATCAAACTAAGCACAAATTGATCATCTGCAAATATAAATCTCAAATAAACTAGTCTTATATCTTATGGTTTTAGAATGTCCTTACAAACGTATGACGTATCAATATTTCCCTCCATTTGTTCTTTTCGCATTTCCTTTACATACAAGTCTACGAAATTCCTTTCGTGACTTTCATCGTAAGTCTTAATATTCCGATTGATCCAGCTCTCAAAGAAGGCATAAACGAATTTGTTTGATTCCATTAGCGAACGATAACAACTCTTTTCGGGGAATAAATGTCGAATCCATGGGATTATGCTAAGCATTTTCCCATAATCGTCAGCGTCCCTTTGAAATACCAGCCCCTGATAGCCGAGTCCTAAAAGAGACTCCTGTTCAGCACGTTGTACACGCTCGTTAAACATTACATATAAAATACAGTTGGCAGTGCATGCGCTAAAAACTAATGGACATGAGACTTGTCCCTTACGGGCAATTGATTTTTCATGTTCAAATTTGGGTCCATTCTTTATTAAATCGATGAGGTCATGGATTTCCTCATTAATAGTGAGTTCCAAATCTTGGAAGCGACGACCAAATCCATAGTCACGCATGTATCGGAGAATGAAGCGGCGCTGTTCCTTCCAAATGGGTCCATCTTGGAAGAAGATACCTAAGAATGTAAAAAGAGAATATATCAAATATTAATTGCCAACTCAATTCTACTATTTCTTGTTGTACAGAACAAATGATTGCATTTGAGTTACTTGACTTAAGTAGGTAGTCAAAAGTGGTGATTTTACATCTGTTGTGAATACACCCTATGCCATAAATATGTCATACGATTTGAGACAACAATACTAGCTTTTGCCATAGAAAGTGTCTGTATCTTTTGGCTTTTACCCTCAAGAACTGAGTACTAAATAAAAACTGCATTCAATATTTTACAAAGGTTTCACTAGTCGTTCTTGACATGCTCAACATTTCTACTTCTTAATGTGAAATTTAAATATTACTTTTGACGACATTTTCAAAAACACGCCATTAGTCTCCAACAACGCTACTGGTTAGGTTATTTCTAAACTAGTGTGTAGTAATTGTTTACCACCAGTCCTTATGATATGCCAATAGTAGGAACTCTGTCCAGACCATTGACTTACTATATATAAATAAGTCAATCTATGGTCCAGACAGCAATTAATTGTAATACAAAGAGCAATAATTTGACAGATCCAAGTGTCATGGTTCATTCTTGAAATGCGTTGGTAAACACTTTTATGAGGTGTATTATTGATAAGCACTTTCATCTTAATCTGAATGATGATTTAGTTTACGTAGACTGCTCATAAAGAAATATTTAAAATTATTTATGAGGTTCAAAAATAAGAGATGACTCATCTTCAGGAGCGATAACAATAAAGATTACGGACGTGAAATATATTCCTTGGCAAAATTAAGAACCTTCTGCAGTTCTTGATGTGTAGGTAGGTACTTTCAGATTTTCCTGTCTGATTTTTAATTTGCCAAAACGGCAAAGCGGGTTAGCTCTTATTTTTTTCCCTTTCTCCAATGTTTTTGTATAAGAAAAATGATAAGGAGTTTATTTACGCTGCAAAAATACTGTATGATTTTTAATCGCAATATATTAATAAAGTGTTTCTTAAAAATTGCGTCGGTGTAGCCGAAGTAAATCGTAACCAAATATTGCTTACTCTCCAAAGTGGACTGAAAAGATTCCTTTGAAAGATATCTTTAAAACCTGACATGGGTTTTCACTAATAACCTAAAACTAAACAGGAGAAAAAAGCACAAATAGCCAACTTGTGTTGATTATTGACTTACACTTTGTGCTTCGTTAGGACTACTATTTAACTGTTTGTTCAAGCTCACAATAATCGATTCACTTTACACTTAAAACTCACCTTTTCGATTATGATTGGGATCTCTCATTCGAGAAATGAACAAATCCGGTCGTCCATCGAATGCATTATTGTTCAGGATTTCCTTAACTCCTTCCGAACTATGTACAACGTAGGCTGGAAGGTCTCCAATATAGACGCTTATTGTATCCGAATTATACAGCTTGCTGAACCAAAGTGCTCCCTTGTGAAGCCATTTGCCGCCAGCCAACATCAAAAACAGATAGCTTCCGAAAATCGGAATTCGCGGAGGTCCTTACAAATTAAATAATTAAAACAGAAATTAGTTCCGATCGAATCCCTAATCCACATTTTTATAAACATCGCACTGCAAATTTTCTACCAAATTAATTTCAAGGATTTTTAGTGTTTTATTTTGTTGAAATCCCTCTTACCCGGAGGATACCCTTTCGGTCTCTTAATCGCATACCGATACGACGCGTACAAAAATAAGCCCGCTAAACCGGTCACCAAAATTGATGTGATCATTGCTGAAGTAAAGACTGAATCGGACTGAATGCTCCTTCGTCAAGCGACTGTTTAAGGTGAGACTTATAATTCTGTCCGATGCTACAAAGAAGGCAAATCGTTATGGTTCAAAGTACAGAATTGATAAAGAATCATTTGTGCCGTTAAATGGCAGCGTACTAAGTAGGTGGATGAAATCATGCATTATCTTAAGATAGGTATGGTTATGGTTACCCAGCTGGAGGTGTAGAAATTGTATACCTCCTATCAAGATTTGGTCGCGAGCTACCATGTGAAAGCAATAAGGTAATCGGAGAAAAGTCAATAGCGTAGTACAATAGTTCTTATTAGAAACAATAATTAAATGATAAAGCTATTAAAGGATCTTAAGCCAAAGTTAAACAGTGCTAATCTCGGTTGTTGACATTAATAAATACAGTAATAGAGGTACGATGTTTGTATGTATATTTCAAGTAAATGATAAGATAGACAAAGAGTTTCAAAGTGAGACCGAAAGTCATTGATAAACTGAATGTAGGACATTTTTGATAATCGAAACCGAAACTGAATTGTAAAGAAAGTTCAACCTTTTTCGATGATAACACTGCATTCAAACTACTGAGTAAGTAGTGACAATCATATTGACAAATCTACTTTTTTTATAACGAGGAATTTCAAGAATCTAAATTGTTAGCCTGATAGCTACTTGGGTTGATGTGCTTCAGTTGTTATTGGCCGAGATTGGTTGTCACGTGAAGAGACCTTTTAATTGATGTTTATGGAGGGTTAGTCAATAAACATTTGACATTTTGCATATGGGGCTGACGTTGGAAAAATGACATTACCAATCAATCTGGTTTACGTTCAGGTCCAGGAAAATCTTTCCAGTGATCTAACTGATTAATAGGTACCTACATAACATGGTTTTGTCCCAGCAAAACAGAACAGAATATTTTACAACTGCAATAGTTTATGTTGACACATTTCTCGTATAGGTCTGTTCTCTTACTTTTGTAGTAAGAATGGAAAAGACTGTCAAATTGCAGTGGTGGGGATAAATTTTCTCACAGAGAGAGGCACTTATATGGTATTCGATTGGGCGCTCTCAGAGCACATTTTTTTTTGCTGTCAGAGCAATTTTTATGTTCGTTTGGTACAAAAAAAGCAATCTTTTTCAGATTTCAGAGCACTTTTGCGAATCTGGATTTTTTCTCAGATTTGCTTCAGATTTACCAATACAAGTACTTTCGAGTTTGACAACTAGAGGAGAACATTTTCAACTGCAAAGAAATGCATTGCATCGGGAGGATCTAATTATTTATGTATACAAATGTTGAGGTATCAATTTGGGCGCAAACTTCGAATGTTTTAATATAAATTAATATAAATATGCTTAGAAAAGTGTCGAAGGCTACACATATTCGAACTGCATATCAACACAAAAACAGAGCAAGTGACGATTTTATGTTCGATTAGAAACACGAAATCTGAAGAAGCCTAATCGAAAACCACATTACGAAAAAGTTAGGGAACGCTTTTGTAGTAATCGATTAAAATAACAGATAAATATTTAAAAAATGTTATGCGAAAAGTCGTTAAAATATCATATAAACTCGAAGAATTTGCTAATTAAAGAACAAAATTAGTTGATTTATCTAGTACCTCGCGGTGAAAGTGACCCAGAATTACACGAACTTCTTCTTCATTAATACGAGTAGGTAGGTATATGTGGATGTGTTTGTACTGATTGAACTATATGCATTCGAGAAGAGGAAAAAGCGACATGGCATTCAAAATTAAATGAAGGAGATTGTCCTTTCTTAATCCTTACAGCGAGGAAGAATTTCATCGCCACTTTCAAAAAGAATCTAAGGAGAACATTCAATTTTATTTTCCCGCCTGTTGATACCAGTTTAATAAGCAAAAAATCAAAACAAATGCACTCATATATGTTTCAAATCATACAAATTTCAAATTAGCTGTGAATTGTGAGGTGCCTCACAGCTTTTTCAATTCTTGCACCAAGAAATTTGTTGAGTAAAAATTCGTAAGATTCTCAGTGGAGAAGTAATATCTTGCTCTCGCAATGACGCTCTGTTTTACGAGTTAAGGAACGGCACTGAGTAACAATTCGTAAGAGTTGGTAAAAATTCGTAAGATTTAAATGTAAAGGAACAGACCTTTATCCATAGCATTGCCAACAAAGTGTTTTCAGCGGGAAGGAACTCGTGGAATCCAACTTAAAGTTGACACAAACAATTTCAATTGTTGGAAGTTGTAGCCTTCTAAAAATATATATAAACAGGAGGCTAGTTTTAAAGTTTGCTGGTGAAAAAACAAATTTTGGAAAAATTATGTACAAGTTTTTAGAATCTGAACTCCCCACAAGGTACAAAATGAACACGGCTAATATTGAAGCATATCAAAATTAAAGAAGTTATTCATTTTATAAAAAAATGTTAATGTACACTTTTTCCTATCAACAATATGTTTGATTTGAAGTTATTATCATTAGGTACTTTATTTTGGGCGCACACCTGGGCCTCTATATCTTGAGAATTCACGATCCACCCCTGATTGTTAATAACTGCACTCCTTCGTTCATTCGCTACAAAATCGCAAAAAAAATAATTGTTTTCCAACTCGCATCGCATTTAAATTCATTTACGATAGCTAAGGGTAATCGGGTCTTTGACCCTCTAGCAATATAAATGATTTAAAGGCTAAAGTTTCCATTCTAAAATGTTCTTCGGTAAACAACGTTAAATGCGACGTTATTTTGAACAAAATATGAAAAACACTCATACATTTAAGTAAACAAAATATACAAATGGCAAATTGCTGGTGTTAATTGTTTTGCTGTTCCAATAGGTAAATTGGATGTAATTTTGACCATGTTATGCTATGATTTTATCTGAACACCTGCATGCGCTCAAATAACCAGTAGGTATAGGCCTAGCACATAATATCCTATTTTTTTTCCATTTTCCCCAAGACTGGCGTTACAGAGAACAAACTGGTTATTAATAGGGGGGCGGTGAAACATTTTAATCTTGTAATAAAAGTCGTCTAGCCGAAATTATCTTTCAGTGAATTTGAATTTGCACTTTTCACATAATATTATATCTTTAACCTCCCCATATACCCCAGTGTACTGGCTGAAATAATTGCATAGGAATTCTTGACCTTCTTTTATGCCTATTGTGGAATATTCTCAATTTCGCATGAATCTTTTAAGTTCAAAACTACGTTAGAAAACTGAGATGTTGATTACTGCAAGTGTTACTGCTAACAAGTTAGTGCCAGCTAGCACCAGCTTTAGCTATATCTGCTAATTAAAATATTTTGTAGCTATAACTTGCTAGGAACCTCAAGTTTTCTGGTGTCAATTGCAAACATCTTAAAGGTCAAAAGTAATAATATACAATAGATAAGGAACTGACTGGGAGACACAATTGCCATTGACATAATAAACCGATTTGCGTCTGAACATGTGGTCTGTTCCTTTAGCTTCGTAAATGTGACGTCCTCGCCGTTGTCTAGTGTACTGATAGTTGAAGTTCAATGTCTGTAGTATAGCATTTCGATGAATAACTTCTTCTCGGAACATTAGCCATGCTAGTACCTATAATAAAAGCTTTGATTATAGACTAGTCTTCTTTTTGTCAGGATTTGTTGGGTTCGATGCCAGTATACAATAGCAAATTTGAAATACTTTAAACCGAAATGATGGTTGCTGATCATGTTAAGTTCACCACTGCTAAAGGAAAAGAACGAAATCTTTTATTTACCTGCCCAAAAATGAGAGGAGTCACATGTAAGGCGTTTTTCTTTTTTAGTTCAGAGCTGAGCTCTGAACCGAGCTCGAGCATTATGAGCGCTTTCTGAACCGAGCGTACACACATACTTGAGCACATAGCTGTCATTTGTAATAAAGTATATGTATAAATTGAATATTTATTAAATTGGTTCCAGAGTTCCAGAGCAACAAGCTTCTTCCGCCATTTCAATTATTACGCCTTATAAGGCGATTTTCTTTTTTAGTTCAGAGCACAACCTGAACTGTTATATAAAAAGTTCGTGTTTCTTTTTAGCTCATATACATCAGAGCTCATATTTGTGTTTCTTTTTTCGATCTGAGCATAACCAAAGCGCGCTCGATGAGCTCAGAATAAATTGACTGAGCAGGCTGAGTAAAAAGCTGAATACACACTCACAGCCACATTTGACAGAAAAAAAAACAGGATAAACAAAATAATTGAAATGGTGGACGACCTTTGTTGTTCTGGAACTCAATGTTAACCAATTTAATAAATAAAAATTAATAAATTTTCAATTTATACATATATTTATTTAAACTGTCAGATACGTGCTCAAGTGTGTTTCATAAATACATCAGAACGATCTGAGCACGCTCGGCTTAGAGCGCGCTCATAATGCTCGAGCTCGGTTCAGAGCCCAGCTCTGAACTAAAAAAGAAAAACGCCTATAAAGACACCAACCAGTCATATGCGATATGAAATCGACTGAAAAACAGTGCATTTTCTTAAAGTTTTTGTTTATTTCTTCTTTTTTTTCTTAATGGTTTCAATTGTATTACATTCAAGAAATAAGTAAATCAAACAGTCCTAAGAGAACCAATCAGAGAGTTCCCAATTCGCTCGCTTAAATTATGAAAAGTTAAAAAAAAATGCAATTCACAAAATAATTATGTTGGCTGTCCAATGTCTTGCATACTCGTATTAATGGTTGTTTTGATTTGCTGTTGCAAGGTCGGAAGCGGGTATCCTACTATTCCCGGTGCAGGAGAACAAATATCGCTAGGATGGACAAAATTGCCCACTGAAAAATATATTGGATTTTTTTTTTTCACAGATCTATACAAAACTCAATAATAACGCACCTTAACTTTAGGATACTCGTTCATAAATATTGTGATAATGCCAACGTATGGCAGGAAACCTCGAGCCCGTCCAACGATATCCTTTTTCGTGAGCCATAACTGCCCGGGAGCGTAAAGGCCTCTGTCGTCTACATTGTTATTATCACCTTTTGTGAGGAATTTGACTGTACCATCGCTTCTGAAATCGAATAAGGATAACTATTAGTGACGGACACCTAAGAGGACAAAGGACATTGCAACTAACTTCTCGTGCAGCTTAATAACTCGATGCACAATGGGAATATCTCGACCCTCCACTTTGAACACAACAATCTCTCCAACGCGAACTGGTTCTTCTTTATAGTTGGTTAGGAATAATAAATCACCACGATGAAAAGCCGGTTCCATACTGCCACTAAGTACGACCACAATGGGAGATTCACTGCCAGTCACCACCATCAATCCCTTCCAGATCATTAGGGCGGACGAAACAATCATAGCAAAGCTAAGGATTTGATAAAGGCTCTGCAATTGGATAAGCCATTAGCATTTACATGCAGCATTTATCAAATTTGTTTACGTAGCCAATTTGGGTACTAGAGGGTGACAATCGAACAGACGATGGTGAGACTTACCTGTCGCTTGTTCATTCTGTTGAAATCCTTCATCATTTCATCGAATTTTAATAGTTCAGGCAAACCCATTTTGAAATCTTTTTAATTTACTATATTCAATACTACAGCTAAATACTTAAATTTACTAGAAAACTACGTAAATTCCTGTTTCTCAGATGGTGGCTTTTTCTGGATAGTTGACAACTCTTCAATTTTTCGCCGCCACTACCACGTCAGTTGATCGGCAGCATCCAATGCGATAGAAATGTGATGATGCGCAAAGTTTTCGAATATCAAAGGGGTGTGTTCCAGCTAGTCATTGACATGGACTATGTAGGTACCAACTTTTATATGGACTACTATCTACTAGTAATGACAGTTCCATTCAGCATACAAGCTCTGCCTGAAAAATGACGCCAATATAATTAGCGCTCTTGATTCAAAGTGAATAAAAAGTTTAAAAAATGCCAACCATCTTGGATTTCTCCATAGAATGCAGACATATTCAAACTGATGCGGAATGTTTGCAATAGATGTCGCATCGAAAATGCGTTAGTTCAAATTGTTAATAGAGGTTAAGCCAACAAAACTTGAATAAGAAAACGTATCGTAATGCCTCATGAAATTCATAACTTTAGTATATTAATGGCGAATAGTTTTTTCTGCAGTTTCACATTATTTTTTGGAATATTTTGCAATACTTGCAAATTCACCATGATTTTTGTGTAACTTGACTACTTCGAATTTCCAAACGAAAACCTGGCATCACTCACATTGAACCGTTGTCATCTTTGACAATTCCCTACATATGTAAACAAATCTTGTGGTTTTCAGTATCAAAAATCCTGATGTATAAATTTTAAACGTTTCAATTTATAAAATAATGATTTAGTGTATCTTTAACCTAACCAATAATCGCATGCAGGCCGTCTTTGATTAAGTTAAGGGTGCGCATTTTATAATGGAAAACAAATTCGCCTTCGCTAAAGATCTCATGATCTCCTGTTCAGTGCCAGACTTAACTGTGGATCTAGACAACACCCCAATTGAGTCTGAAAACTTTGATGATCACCGAAAGCTGCTGCAAAACCACCTCCCCCTACTCTTTGATTTTATTCATAACAATCACGATTGGCTCTGCTCAACTGATGACAACGAGCAAAAATTAGAGGTAAAACAACTTATACTTTCTTCCCAATACGAACAATGACTAATCTTCCATTAGATAAAAGGCAGACTTCTCATGCTAACTAGTGAAATAACAGCGAACAATACACTGTACAAGACTCGTGATGAACATTTTCTCGAAGTTCTCAACAATTTTACACAGAAAAGCTTTCACAAAATACTGGACTCCAGCACTCAATTGGATGACTACATTCTCAAACACTACACTCAGTATTTAAAAGCTGGAATTTGGAAGCGGCACATCGGGACTGTTCACGGTTTTTCTCGATTCCTTGAGGTATGCGCGCAAAGTTAATCTTTGCATTCAGGTTGGTAACACATCCTTTTGCAGTTGAAGGTGTCCGGGGGACGTAAACTTTCATCCAAATGGGCGAATTTCTCTCTATCAGTGGGGCTTACGTTGCGTGAATGTCACTTGCCGGCGTATAAGGAATTGAGTACCACAATATTCCAAACAATTATCAGCCATTCCGTAAGTTGTAGCTCTGGAAATGTAATCTTCGTCCTTACATAATTATTTTGTCTGTAGGATGCCAAAGAAATCAAAGAGGTCAACATCCCCGAGGTCATATTCGATGCAGTACTCAACAGCGTTCGAACGGTGGACACTGTCGAAGGTACTTGGGCCGTTTGGAAATGCCTGTGCAATTGTTTGGACTTCAATGAGGACACTAATTCCTGGGACGTAAGTTTTATGTCAGTTTTGCCTCAATTTTTTGAGATAACTCGTCGTTTACTCTAGTGGGACATGACAGACGAGATGATGGAAAACCTATTGGGAAGTTTAAAGCACGCTAACAACACCGACATCGTCATTTGCTTGCTGTCCTTCATTCCACAGATTCTTCTACGCTTCACAAAGAATCGCCAACAAATCGAAGAGTTTCTAGCACGTGATTACGATTCGTTGACTGATGAAGACCTAAAAGACTTTCGCATTCATTGTAGCAAAATTTCCTCATGTGCATCATACCGTTGGGCGTTATATATTCTCAAACTCTTCTTAGCAGAGTCGCATAAATTCATGGAGAGTTCCGCGATATGTGAGCAGATGCTTCAGGTTTGATATTAACGATACGAAAACACATTTCAGTGTTCATAGCTTTTCCTTGCAGCGATTCCATGTGTGTTATATGACAAGTCTATATATTATCCCCGTCGAGGTCATGAATATAAATCTTTTGAAGTTTTTTGAGCAGTTCCCAAACATCCTGATGGAAGCTATTGCGACGCATAATGGAACACCTAGAATACGTGAGGTAGGTGCCTCAAACTCACTCCTAGAATCAATTACCTATTCAGTTTATGATCTTACAGCTGGTGCGGCAGATTTACAAAACCTTTCTGGAACACTTGGAAAGGTCTGATTTAGATGAAGCAACGAGGGATTTCCAACAGTACCACAAAGCGTTCAAGCAGTTTGTTGAAGAATAATGCAGTCGATATTATATATATTTTTTCTATAATTTTTGAATATACATACTTCAGAAGCAATTCAATTTGTATTATTGCTTAGCTCCCTTTGACAGTTCGGGGGAAGTGTCCGTAATCTGTTATCAAATGGAAAAAATGTACATTTTGTAATTTAGTGACCGTTCATTGAGACAGCTGGTTAAAGCTAGCTCACGATTGTACAAATTTACGAAATCACTATAATCTACCTCGACATAATCATTGTTGCATATCTCTGTAATTATGCACTTCTCCTCACCGACATGCTGGTGGACAGATTCAACCACATCTTTTAGTCGGCACTTGACTCCTTCAAAACAAGAACTCTTGTGCTTTTCCAGTTTCTCTTTCAGACAATCTAAGCCCATCTCATCCTCTAGAGATGCAAGCTCGCCTTTTTGGTTTTGTATAAACTTCTTAATGACCACTAAATGTACATAGATTCGTATTAAAATAGGGCTGATTTGCCATCTCTATTCACCAACCAGTATCAAGAGTTGCCGGTTCAACCATTGCCCCAAAACCTTCGTTCTCTACAACACCCTCGAGCCCATTCCCAATGTTTTCATTCACAACCGATCGGAAAAAGTTATTCTCCTCTATAATAGCATTTCGAAGCGACTGCAAATCCCTGTTCAGTTTCTCCCTTCTCTTTTCCAAATCCAGCAGTTTCGTGTGTTGGTCTTCAAGGGAATTACAAACATCCTCAAATCTCTTTAGAGCTGCTTCTATTTCGGTTGATTGTTGGTTGTCTAAGAACTTGTGTGCCTCCATAAAAGTTACCAACAATTAATAACAAAATATAATTATTTGAGGCTAGCTCAGTCACTGAATGAATTTTATTTTATTTATTGATTTTATTTTACTCTTGGGGCTATGATCACTTGCAAAATAAAAGGTTCCTTCTACAGCAGGTAGGATATGCTTATGCTTAGCTCCTTCAGATATGCTACAGTATGCATTGAAGCGTAAATTAATTGCATTTTACAATTATGTAGGTATTTATTATGCTATCACTTTGGTAGTTTGGTTTCTGATAAAGAAAATATTAAAAATATTTATGAAATATATATGTTTTTTACCCATTTTTTAATTAATTAGTTTTTGAAAGGAAACATTTTTTTTTAAATTTTGTTTTTGATCCACTTTTTTCTTAGGTGTGTTTTTTTCAGCTTCAATCTTTACTTTGCTTTGCTGAGATCGAAGCTCTATAAAACAGGCCTAATGTTGCATTTACAAACAACATCACACTCTCCTAACACGGAAGATTAAAGGTATGTCCAATACATAATAGCAGTTTCACTGAAAGTGAAAGGTACGCATTACACCTAGCACGGAAAAAACACGCGACATGTATTTTGGTCGGTCATGTTTGTGAAAAATACAGTGATATCCGGATATAACGACGGTGAAGGGACCGGGCTCAAATGGTCGCTATAACCGAAGGTCAGACAAAAGACTCATTCTTTACTATTAGATTTGTAACTAAACAACGCTGTATTCATAGTTTTATTATTCAGTCAGAATTAAAAAAAAAAAACCTGTAATAACAAATGTAAAAAAAAATGCACAGCTTATAAGAGATGCGACATTGTTTCGCTTCTAATTAATTTCCTAATAAGGTTCCTTTTTTCAGAAAAAGTCATGTTTGTTAAAAATAACAACATATTCAGCCCTATTCTGCTTTTCACGTGAATCGTAGCTATCCATCGGGTGAACTACATTATCCAAACGAATTTGTCATTCAAGTTAACAGCTGATCACGTGAAATCCATAAGAAGTTTGTATGGGGAGTACCTATTGGACTTTTTTTCCACCTTCAAACAGTGAAATAAGGGAATCATCAAACAGAAAACTTCGCAGAAACGTTATAAAATCCAAACAAGATATCATGAAACTGCCGGATGAAACGTAAGTTGATTCATTTTCAATTTTTAATAGATAAATCAATTATTTCAAAACTGTAAGTTTGTCAAAAACTTTCGCTTAAGTAAAAAAACATTCCAGTACGTATTGCATATTGTTGAAGCGAAATAATGCACTTTTTACTAAAATTTTATCAACCACAAACCAGAAAGATGATCCATTTATTTTCAAATCCGCAACATTTGACATGCGGATCTGAATTGTATAGAATGTATGCGTTCAAGTGAATAAGAGAATACCGCACAGTATAACCGATGTTACCGACCCTACGAGGTAAATTCGATTCTAATCAATAGTAGAATAATGTGCAGTGAAAATTAAAGAAAAATTCCTGATGAATAGCAGAATAGGGCTGCTAGTATAATTGCGAAATTTTATTTATTTTATCAGATCGTGAACACACTTTTCTCATCTCTTGCAAAACTGCAAAAATGACAGATCCAGCACAATTGATAGTTCTGAAAAAAACTTGTTTGAAACTGAAAAATTTGAAAAAAAAAGATTAATTATATGCCGAAAAAAGCGAAAACGTAAAAAATACTTTAATGTTTATGGGAAGCGTCTTCCCATAAATTTTGTCTGCAAAATTATGTGGATTGAAGATTTAAGCTTAGTACGCTGCTCGAGCTAAATTTTCGCTCAAACCCGAACCCATTTAGCTAAGCGGTACGCACCTCGAGCTAAATAATCAAACTTTTGTTTCAGAATGTACTTCATGTGTCTGTCAAAATTTAGCGTGCCCATTTAATGGGTCGGCACATTTTCTCAATTTGTTGTTCTGTTGCGGAAAAGTATGCAAGGATGAGCTTTTTTAATTATTACATGGACGAGAACTACCTAGAACCAGAAATAGAGAGAATTTAATTTTTGAAAGAAGTTTTTCCAAAGAACAGCTGCTTTTTGTGACACTTATCTACGGTGTGCTATATGTCAAAATTTAGCTATTACTTTAGCCGATGTTTGGAGAGAAAAGTTGGAGACCAGATAAAATTTAGTTTAGCTCGAGCATCGTACTACGCTTTATGTAGAAACAAAAGATAAAAAAAATGTTGCCATGTTTTATTTTATGTTGTTTTCCATTGGGACAAAAAATCAATCTTTTTTTTGATCAAATCACTTTTCGTGTTCCATCTGGAAAAGAAATCAATCTTTTTTTTGATTAGGAAGACTTTTTGCAGATCTCGATATTTTTTCAGATTCACACATATAAATACCACAAAAACAGCACAGCACATTTAAAGAAGTTTGTTTTACAATAAATGTGCAAAGTTTTGTGAAAACCAAAATAAAGAAATACATACACAGCAATGGATATAGTTTTGGATGAATTATATCTTCATTGTTTTCCTCATCATCTGGAAACTACGAATCACCAAAACTACTCCATTTATATCTACAACAGAGGAAACATTTTTCAAGACGATTTCCATGGTTGATTTTACCAAAAACAAATGCAATTTGAACAGCTGATATTGTTGTAAAATAACGCACTAATCCATTTACGAAAGCAGATCAATTTCATTGCATGTTCCATGAGCCGCATAAAATCTGATATCTGAAAAAGATTTTTGGTGGTCCCAATGGAAAACGACATTAGATAATGGAGGGAGTAAAGACGAAGATGATATCGATTAAATCCTCTTTTTCTGTCCATTTTTTGACTGGATTTTCCCCTCGGCGGCGCTTACTTTTGTCAGAGATGAATGAATATAAGAGATGGATATCTTTAGTACGTCTATCCCCCCAAAACCCATTTATTTACATTGTTGTTTTTGTAATTTCAACCCCCGTCTGTGAATACGTGTGAGCTACGAAAAAGCATGTTGTTAATGGCCGGCCAACATTCCTTTTGCATTTATAGGCATCGCGCTGTTCAATTGTTTTGTGTTTGGTGTTGAACTTTTTTAGTTTTTGTTAAGGCTTCGATTAAAATAAAAAAATAGTGAAACACACATTTCAGAATAGCGAATTCTTCAATTAAAGTCCAATTCATGAACTCACATATACTAGAAAAGAAATGAGCATATATGCGTGACTTCATGAATTTTTCGGGAAAACAGCTTGTAGGCAGCCGCTTTTCCACTGGAAAGTTATATATCTCTGTATTCCATTATCTTTGCTTTTGTTTTCCATTCCCTCTATTTTTTTCCAATAGCTACACACATGAATTTACAATTTAGCGAACTGTCAACTTGACAAGGCTACACTTTACTCTGTTGTGCATTTTGCCTGCAATGTGATATTAATGTCGTTTTCCATTTTAGTTTTCAGATTTTTCGTGCCCAATGGAACATAAAACAAGATTTTTCTTTCTTTGATTTTGTGGTGGTGCGTGTTTTAAAAGTCAGCTGTTCTTAAATTGTAATTTGTGTATATACAAATCTATTCAATTTATGTTGGTATCCATTTCTCGCTAAGAAATCGAGATTCGCAAAATTGCTCTGACTCTGAAAAAAGTTTTTTTTTCTTTTGCAGCCAATGGAACATGAAATCTGACAGCCAGCTGACTTAGGGCAGGAAAACTGCTTTGAATTTGAAAAAGTGCCGTTTCCGTCACAATGGAAAACGATGCGTAAAACAATCTCGGGAAAATATTTGAATTAGCAACGAAACAAATTTCACAAAGTTGTTAATATTAATAGCAACCCACGCATCAAGCTTGCCAAATGTCCAGCTTGTTTTATTAATTGGCGACACATTCTTTTGTCGTACCGAACCGATGACGGCGTTTTTTTTTTCAAACAAATTATGAATTATATTTTTATATGAATTATGAACCAAAAGAAAATGGTTCTCCATTAACTAAATCTAAGCCGAATACCTTAGGGAATACCTAACTATTTTAACTTTATCGTTCATATTTTGGTCGTTCGATTTGTCTAAAAATTGTATTTAATATTAGGCTTGTTTTTTTTTAACTTCGGTCTCAGCTAAGCAAAGTAAAGTAGGATTTTCAGCACGCAATTACAACAGCTGTACTCTACTTGACACTTCGAGGACTCACAGTAGTTGTTGTAATTGCGTGCTGAAAATCCTACTTTGCCGAAAGCTAAAAAAACAAGCCAATTATAAGTAAAACAATTTTCTCACTACCCAAGTGGGGTAAATCTGCTACAATATTTCTCCAGCAAGTCTGTGAGCAAAAACGAATATGATTTATGAGGGTTACAAATAAAAGCCAACTCTGGAATTACAGCACTGCGGATAATGAAATTGAAATGATTTATCAATCTGTCAGATCGTCTAGAGTCTAGACGCATAAATTATTTCCGGTAAATGTGGTAATAATTACAATAAAAATTCATCTCCTGACGAATTCAGCTTAGAGGATATTAGACATTTTCATATCTCGTGTAGTAAGCTGCATGTGACGCCTCACGCTACAATGTTGGTAACGTTGCATCTTGCATGAATACATAAAAAACACATTTTACGTATTGGAGACCATTCCATGAGTACCTACTCTTGTCTTCAATTTCAATACGAGCCGCAAGACCGAGAGGAATCAATTAAAATGAGGACCTCAATTAGATACGAGCAAACACTCAAACGGATTTCTTTCTTCGCATCCATTCCCTCCCAGCCGCTTTGAGTGGGAACATTGTCAATGCAATTCTTTGTGACAAGTAGCTTTTTGATTAAGAAAATTAAAACTGATGACAAGTGAAAAAATAAACCATGCACATATTTCCGTTTCAAATTAAATTGCTGCTCAACAAGAAAATTCTACTTCAATTGGAATTGATGTGTACAGGGCAAGCAAAATTTGTAATTAACAAATACCTCCATCATACCCACATGGATTCCGACGCAAGGATTATTCTCGTTTGTAGTCTTAAATATATCCGCATACACATATCCCTAACGGGTACAGAGTACAGACAATGCACCTATATAATAAAAGGACTGAAATGTTAAAGCGGAGCACGGGACGAATTTCAAAGGGAAGCAGTTCAACAAACACAGTAACGCTTTTGACACTTTTCAAATTATAAACGGAACCAGTTGTGCGGCATCTTCAAAGAGCATAATGATGATGTATTATTACACATAATCTGGGATAACATTTATCACTTAAGGATGTGTGCTACCCCCCTGAATATTTTCCACCGGACGACTAGGTTATTCCTCAGGGGAAAGACAAATCGACCACACTTGCCACAATATTAAAACTAATGAACCCACGCAGTATCAACTCAAAGGACTTACATAATTAAATAACCTCGAAGAACCTTTGACGATAATTAGGAAACCTCAAAGAAAATATCAATAACCATCGTTGTCATTTAACAAAGGTGTAACAAATGAGGAATGAAGCAGATTCACCTCCAGATCGGATGAGGGTCATGAAAGGTTATGCGTTCAAGTTTGGACTTTAAGAATTTTGAATAGATAATTAATTCGCCACTGAGAATATGCCGGCATCGTATGACATACTTATTTGTCATTTTGAAACTTGGGTTCCTATGCTCTCTGACGTACAACGTCGCAGTATCAATACTGTTCTCTGTAAAAAGCAGACTTAATAAGATTAATTAAAAGCGTTCGTCCTTAAGCCCAGCGGCACCTTTCGTGTGGGGCGTTAAATTATTGTCCAACCGCTTTGGCAGAGGATGCATAAGTACACATTAATCAGTACACCAGTACCCATTATGCACCCATGAGTTTCACTTTGCATGAGCTTTAAGTCATTAAGGCATCATATCTACTGGTCCTTCCCTCCCTATTAGTGTAAGCATGCTAGCACATAATTCGCTCGACATAAATTACCGTAATTTTTGGCAAAATCACGCAATTGTGGTCATGAGATTTATAATAAAAATTCCAAATAGTCGCCTTGAAGAGGGCAAATTTAGCAAATTCAGTGTTCCTATGCAAATGAATCCTTCTTAGGAAACTTGCAGAACTATGTAAGCTGCCTTTGAGAATTCCCTTAGCAATTTCATCGCGTAGCGTACTGACGTTCATTACCAAAGTAATAATCGAAATTGTGATAAGTTGCTTACTTAGGCGCACATTTAGCATTATGCTGCAGAGTAATTCTGTCAAAGTTTTCCTTATATAGAGCCAAAGAAAAAAAAAAAAGAATATAAGGGTAACGTGGATAAAAATTAAATCCTAAACTTTGTCGTCAAGTTGTATCGGAATTTTCCATGCGAAATATTTTACAAACTTAGTTAATTTAATAAAGATAAGATTCGAGAGGAAAAATCCAAACGCGTAAGTAGCGTACAAAAGTTCAGAAAAGTCCAATAAACTAATAAGTACTTATAGCTGTATTGAGGGGTTGCGTGTCGAACGAACTCGGAACGTGAGTGCGAACTCATCGGGATTTGTGGGTGTTGAAAGTTTTAACCCCTGGCCTGTCAAAATATTATTTATGAAGGAAATTGGTTTTGAGTTTAATGAGACTTTAATTAGGTATCATGGGGTTGAATGCAGGACCTTTTGGACAGCCCAAGAAATAAAGGAAGGAGCTGTTGAATATTTGTATTTTCAATATGAATTTATTAGGAAATAAAATAAAAGCCCCACGATATTCATTTTTTGAGAAGTGGCTGGCCTTGAGTTTCCATAGTAAATGAGGTCGGTACGCTTAAGAGGCCAAAATTAACAAGATACCTAGCAATCGATTTTGTTGTTTGTAATTAGGTGTCAATTTTTGTTTCACAAATGTTTTCCATAGAATTGTTTTTCTTTTCTTTTATTTGTCTTAGGTTTCTGCTACTCAACTACACTATTAGACTCAACTTTACTGATCCATTAGAGCTCGCAGCTGCAGATTTTGGAAAGGCCAGAGTTGATGCCCTCCTAAAACCTGTAACTGAACCTTTCCCTTCGAATCAAGCGCTAGATCTTGTCCTTTGTATATGAGTAAGTCTTGGAATACAAAAAAAAATAATTTAACATATTTAGTTTTGCGGCAAAGGCATATCCCTGAGACAGTGGTCATAGACCTTGATAGGGGCAAAATGTAAATCCTCTACAAAACAAACCGAAAACACCCACTTGAAACACATTTGTGCACGTTTTATCGTTAAATCGGGCGATCTTGCTGGCCATGCCAAATCGCCAAAGCGGGTGATAACGCGACCAGGAAACGCTTCCTTCACTGTATCCATTGCAGCTCGTGCTGTGTGCGCTGTTGTACCGTCTTGTTGAAACCACAACCCCGCTCATCCAATTCCGGCAGTTAGAAGTCGTTTATCATGACCCTGTAGCGTTCGACAGTAACAGTGATTGCATGACGCCATCGGCATCGACAAAGAATACTGACGGCCCAATTACTCCTCCCGCGTGAACGCTGCATTAAACAGTGGCTTTGAGTGAATGTATTTGCTCTTCGTGTATCACACACGGATTTTCAGTGGCCCAGAAATTAAGATTTTGCTTATTGACGTAATTGCTTAAATGGAAACGAGCCTCGCCGCTCATGATGATTCGAAACTCGCGTTGCGCGAACACCACCGACCGATTATCGGTGAAAAAAAATCGACACAATCATTCCACGCTCTTGCGAAGTATAGCACATAGACAAATGATACTGAGACCCCCAACTCACAATCCTCTTGCCGCTGGGCCCCTCAGTTTTTTTTCAAATTCACCATTTTGTTTTCCTATCGGTGTTGTGTCAATTAAGAATCCGTGTGACATGCAAAAACATACAAAAAATACAAAAATAAATGCTGCCAACCTCGACAACCGTGGGGAAATGTGCTAGAGTTCGGGAATACCACATTTTTACATTACTGAATGCCATTGGTTAGTAATTATATGTTGTTAGAAGGCGAATAATTTGATTTCTTTGGTTAATAAAACTAGCCAAATGAGATGTTTTATATACTTAAAACTTATTATGACAAACATGGTTGCGTATTTTGCGCTTTTGAATATCAAGAACTTCGATTTGAATTTTTCTTAGAAAACTGACGAAAATTTGCTCAATATATTTCTATTTTACTTCAAACAATCTGCATTGTTCATTTTTCATACATATTTTAAGCAAATCTACAATTATTCCTTAAAAAAAATATTAACCACACGGAACGAATAATTTCAAATTTAACAAATAAAATTCTATGAACGCTGTCAGCAACTTTGCCCACAGCGGAAGTGGCATATGCAAGGTGCGAGCGTGTTGGTGAGTCGGAATTTTTGAAGTTAGGTGACAATTGTCAATACGAATTTCTATGTAACAATACAAGCGCACTTAGCATTTGCCACCCCATAAAAATATAGCTTGTAGGCTAAGTAACGGGAAATCGGTCGGAGTTGGTGGTCTTAGTATTGTCTCTGGTATAGCACTCCGTTGCTTGTCCATCTAGTTCGTTTACAAATGTCAAATATGATTGACATTTGCAAAAATTAGAACATCTCCGATAGGGTGATTCATTTTGCGCCACCTTGTACAGCAAAAGAAGAAAATGAGTACATTCTGTAATTTTTTGAATAGCGAATAAAACAGTTTTATATGGATGGTGATGAAGCATATGCAAATAATGCATTCACTCAGAAGCAGTAAGGTAGCATTTAAATGAGGTAATATCGAGTTCGCATTCTTGGTACCTACATCTGCTTAAAAATTTACCATAAGCAGATAAAAATTACTTAGTGTCATAAGGGCTTTGGAAAAACTCTTGACTGCATTTCACAAACTAAAGCGTTCAAGAAAACAAACGGGATCAACAGAAGCTCCTACAGTCTTATATAGGTTTGTTATGTAACAGACAACAGGCTGTCGCCTTAAACTTATTAAGTACAAATTTTGTACCGGACTGTACTCTACTGAACCATTTTTTTAACAAGGGCAAGGCTTAGGCGCTGATTTATATCGACTGGATACCAATTTGACAATATCATGGAAATGATAGTTATTTCAGTTCTCCCACAAATATAGGAACAGCTTTAAATAAATCAAAACGATCGATTAACTTTACACCATGTTCTTGATTTTATTTACCTAACACAAAAATTAAATAGATGTATTTGCCACCTTTCTGATGTTGTACAGATGACCAAAAGCCGGTACAAATTTAAAGTTTACATCCATCAATTTAGCACCTTCGTTTACATAATGTTCGTAGCGTAATATAGCTTTAAAAATATCAAAATCTTATATACATTTAACTAACAAGCAGACCAAGCTGAAATAAAATTATTCTAATATTAAATCCCATGTCATGTCACTCCAAAAGGAAGCTTCTATGTAATTAGGTACTCTGCGCGCACATTGAATTGTGAAAATTGATTTATAACTCATATCAAAGAATGAATATTAAAACAATATTCATTGTGAAATTGATATTTTGAAATATAGCTTTATTTAACCCTGTGAGTGCCTTCAGCTCATTTGATCAAGTGACAGTTATATTTGCTAGATAAAAAGCTAAGGTAATATTCAAATATATAATTGAATTGCGTGCTCATTGGCGGAGGCTTTGATATTGGTCTGTGGTCACAGGATTGTTTACCTCTCCAAGGGGGATATCATTTCAATATTCAAGGGTGTTTCGAAAGGCCGGCAGTGCAGATCAATATGCACATAGTAAAAATGAAATCAAGTTTTTTTTTAAAGTACTAATAGTTTAACTATATTTAAAATTAGATAAAATACATAAAAGTTTCGTTTTTAACAAATCTCGTCCTTAATCTATTTCAATTTCTTTTCAGATTTTGTTTTGCTTCTGTCGATTTTCTGCTTCAACTTGCTCCTGTAAGCTGTGCTGTCCACTAGGTGATCCTGCGCCTCCTTACTAAAGCTGGTAATATTGTCCCATGTAATTACAATTAGGTCACTAATGAGCTGGTACTTGGCTTTTGACCGCTTGGACTCCTCGACTTTCGGACAACGCAATGCCTCGCGATAGAGAAACAGGTGATATCCAAGGGGAATATTTTTTCTTTGGGATTTTTTGTCAGTACTCATTTTGGTTTTGAGAATATGCGACCTTAAGTGAACGCTTGAAGTGATTATTACAAACTGATGAGGAGTATAGACTTCCACACCTTTTATACAAATTTGAATTTACCTGTCGAAGTTGAAGAAGTTTTATTCAGCAAGGTCATAACGAATGCTGATTATGCTTTTATGACTTCTACCTGTGTTTATGGTTCCGTAATAAAATTAGTGGATTACCCAAATTGGAAATTATAAAAAGTAAATATTTATTTACCTAGGACACAATTATTCTAATTAAAGGATATACCTAAGGGGCCGCTAGTAAAATGTGGATTTTATTTGTGGTTACCTGATTGTGGTTTGAGGTGCTTTTCTGTTAAATCATATGATGAACATATTTTAAAATTAAAATCAACAATGCTTGGGATTTTTTTCTTTCCAAAATGACTGACTTGATTTATTTCCAAAATTCGACGTGTAACCGAATTCTTATTTTTGCTTGTAAGTTATACCGAAACCCTGCGCTCTACCTACCTTATAAATCTAATTATAGTATTACTTGATGAAATAGACACTTGCGCCACTACTGAGCAGCGTAGTAATTATCTGAATCTTTGGACAGATATTTCTTAAGAACTTATTTCGTGACTGCCCATAAAAATGTTCAACTATTATCTTAATCAATATTCTGGATTAAAGGATTTGACAGCAATCTCTTTTATGGCTTTTGGGGGAAAATGCGGCAACGGGTAAAATTACTACCTTCTTTCGCATTTTATTACTTATAATAAAAACACCTTTATTTTTTTGTTCATCCCGTTAAAATATTCCTATTGTTCTTCTTTTTTTTAATGCGTACAAACTGATAACATTTTCAAAGATGAATATTAAAACAATATTCATTGTGAAATTGATATTTTGAAATCTATAGATTTATTTAACCCTTAAAGCCTTCAGCTCATTTGATCAAGTGACAGTTATATTTGCTAGATAAAAAGCTAAGGTAATATTCAAATATATAATTGAATTGCGTGCTCATTGGCGGAGGCTTTGATATTGGTCTGTGGTCACAGGATTGTTTACCTCTCCAAGGGGGATATCATTTCAATATTCAAGGGTGTTTCGAAAGGCCGGCAGTGCAGATCAATATGCACATAGTAAAAATGAAATCAAGTTTTTTTTAAAGTACTAATAGTTTAACTATATTTAAAATTAGATAAAATTATTTTATACATAAAAGTTTCGTTTTTAACAAATCTCGTCCTTAATCTATTTCAATTTCTTTTCAGATTTTTTTTTGCTTCTGTCGATTTTCTGCTTCAACTTGCTCCTGTAAGCTATGCTGTCCACTAGGTGATCCCGCGCCTCCTTACTAAAGCTGGTAATATTGTCCCATGTAATTACAATTAGGTCACTAATGAGCCGGTACTTGGCTTTTGACCGCTTGGACTCCTCGACTTTCGGACAACGCAATGCCTCGCGATAGAGAAACAGGTGATATCCAAGGGGAATATTTTTTCTTCGGGATTTTTTGTCAGTACTCATTTTGGTTTTGAGAATATGCGACCTTAAGTGAACGCTTGAAGTGATTATTACAAACTGATGAGGAGTATAGACTTCCACACCTTTTATACAAATTTGAATTTACCTGTCGAAGTTGAAGAAGTTTTATTCAGCAAGGTCATAACGAATGCTGATTATGCTTTTATGACTTCTACCTGTGTTTATGGTTCCGTAATAAAATTAGTGGATTATCCAAATTGGAAATTATAAAAAGTAAATATTTATTTACCTAGGACACAATTATTCTAATTAAAGGATATACCTAAGGGGCCGCTAGTAAAATGTGGATTTTATTTGTGGTTACCTGATTGTGGTTTGAGGTGCTTTTCTGTTAAATCATATGATGAACATATTTTAAAATTAAAATCAACAATGCTTGGGATTTTTTTCTTTCCAAAATGACTGACTTGATTTATTTCCAAAATGCGACGTGTAACCGAATTCTTATTTTTGCTTGTAAGTTATACCGAAACCCTGCGCTCTACCTACCTTATAAATCTAATTATAGTATTACTTGATGAAATAGACACTTGCGCCACTACTGAGCAGCGTAGTAATTATCTGAATCTTTGGACAGATATTTCTTAAGAACTTATTTCGTGACTGCCCATAAAAATGTTCAACTATTATCTTAATCAATATTCTGGATTAAAGGATTTGACAGCAATCTCTTTTATGGCTTTTGGGGGAAAATGCGGCAACGGGTAAAATTACGTAAATGGCTACCTTCTTTCGCATTTTATTACTTATAATAAACACACCTTTATTTTTTTGTTAATCCCGTTAAAATATTCCTTTGTTCTTCTTTTTTTTAATGCGTAAAAACTGATAACATTTTCAAAGATGAATATTAAAACAATATTCATTGTGAAATTGATATTTTGAAATCTATAGATTTATTTAACCCTTAAAGCCTTCAGCTCATTTGATCAAGTAACAGTTATATTTGCTAGATAAAAAGCTAAGGTAATATTCAAATATATAATTGAATTGCGTGCTCATTGGCGGAGGCTTTGATATTGGTCTGTGGTCACAGGATTGTTTACCTCTCCAAGGGGGATATCATTTCAATATTCAAGGGTGTTTCGAAAGGCCGGCAGTGCAGATCAATATGCACATAGTAAAAATGAAATCAAGTTTTTTTTAAAGTACTAATAGTTTAACTATATTTAAAATTAGATAAAATACATAAAAGTTTCGTTTTTAACAAATCTCGTCCTTAATCTATTTCAATTTCTTTTCAGATTTTGTTTTGCTTCTGTCGATTTTCTGCTTCAACTTGCTCCTGTAAGCTGTGCTGTCCACTAGGTGATCCTGCGCCTCCTTACTAAAGCTGGTAATATTGTCCCATGTAATTACAATTAGGTCACTAATGAGCTGGTACTTGGCTTTTGACCGCTTGGACTCCTCGACTTTCGGACAACGCAATGCCTCGCGATAGAGAAACAGGTGATATCCAAGGGGAATATTTTTTCTTTGGGATTTTTTGTCAGTACTCATTTTGGTTTTGAGAATATGCGACCTTAAGTGAACGCTTGAAGTGATTATTACAAACTGATGAGGAGTATAGACTTCCACACCTTTTATACAAATTTGAATTTACCTGTCGAAGTTGAAGAAGTTTTATTCAGCAAGGTCATAACGAATGCTGATTATGCTTTTATGACTTCTACCTGTGTTTATGGTTCCGTAATAAAATTAGTGGATTACCCAAATTGGAAATTATAAAAAGTAAATATTTATTTACCTAGGACACAATTATTCTAATTAAAGGACATACCTAAGGGGCCGCTAGTAAAATGTGGATTTTATTTGTGGTTACCTGATTGTGGTTTGAGGTGCTTTTCTGTTAAATCATATGATGAACATATTTTAAAATTAAAATCAACAATGCTTGGGATTTTTTTCTTTCCAAAATGACTGACTTGATTTATTTCCAAAATGCGACGTGTAACCGAATTCTTATTTTTGCTTGTAAGTTATACCGAAACCCTGCGCTCTACCTACCTTATAAATCTAATTATAGTATTACTTGATGAAATAGACACTTGCGCCACTACTGAGCAGCGAAGTAATTATCTGAATCTTTGGACAGATATTTCTTAAGAACTTATTTCGTGACTGCCCATAAAAATGTTCAACTATTATCTTAATCAATATTCTGGATTAAAGGATTTGACAGCAATCTCTTTTATGGCTTTTGGGGGAAAATGCGGCAACGGGTAAAATTACGTAAATGGCTACCTTCTTTCGCATTTTATTACTTATAATAAACACACCTTTATTTTTTTGTTAATCCCGTTAAAATATTCCTATTGTTCTTCTTTTTTTTAATGCGTAAAAACTGATAACATTTTCAAAGATGTATATTAAAACAATATTCATTGTGAAATTGATATTTTGAAATCTATAGATTTATTTAACCCTTAAAGCCTTCAGCTCATTTGATCAAGTAACAGTTATATTTGCTAGATAAAAAGCTAAGGTAATATTCAAATATATAATTGAATTGCGTGCTCATTGGCGGAGGCTTTGATATTGGTCTGTGGTCACAGGATTGTTTACCTCTCCAAGGGGGATATCATTTCAATATTCAAGGGTGTTTCGAAAGGCCGGCAGTGCAGATCAATATGCACATAGTAAAAATGAAATCAAGTTTTTTTTAAAGTACTAATAGTTTAACTATATTTAAAATTAGATAAAATACATAAAAGTTTCGTTTTTAACAAATCTCGTCCTTAATCTATTTCAATTTCTTTTCAGATTTTGTTTTGCTTCTGTCGATTTTCTGCTTCAACTTGCTCCTGTAAGCTGTGCTGTCCACTAGGTGATCCTGCGCCTCCTTACTAAAGCTGGTAATATTGTCCCATGTAATTACAATTAGGTCACTAATGAGCCGGTACTTGGCTTTTGACCGCTTGGACTCCTCGACTTTCGGACAACGCAATGCCTCGCGATAGAGAAACAGGTGATATCCAAGGGGAATATTTTTTCTTCGGGATTTTTTGTCAGTACTCATTTTGGTTTTGAGAATATGCGACCTTAAGTGAACGCTTGAAGTGATTATTACAAACTGATGAGGAGTATAGACTTCCACACCTTTTATACAAATTTGAATTTACCTGTCGAAGTTGAAGAAGTTTTATTCAGCAAGGTCATAACGAATGCTGATTATGCTTTTATGACTTCTACCTGTGTTTATGGTTCCGTAATAAAATTAGTGGATTACCCAAATTGGAAATTATAAAAAGTAAATATTTATTTACCTAGGACACAATTATTCTAATTAAAGGACATACCTAAGGGGCCGCTAGTAAAATGTGGATTTTATTTGTGGTTACCTGATTGTGGTTTGAGGTGCTTTTCTGTTAAATCATATGATGAACATATTTTAAAATTAAAATCAACAATGCTTGGGATTTTTTTCTTTCCAAAATGACTGACTTGATTTATTTCCAAAATGCGACGTGTAACCGAATTCTTATTTTTGCTTGTAAGTTATACCGAAACCCTGCGCTCTACCTACCTTATAAATCTAATTATAGTATTACTTGATGAAATAGACACTTGCGCCACTACTGAGCAGCGTAGTAATTATCTGAATCTTTGGACAGATATTTCTTAAGAACTTATTTCGTGACTGCCCATAAAAATGTTCAACTATTATTTTAATCAATATTCTGGATTAAAGGATTTGACAGCAATCTCTTTTATGGCTTTTGGGGGAAAATGCGGCAACGAGTAAAATTACTACCTTCTTTCGCATTTTATTACTTATAATAAAAACACCTTTATTTTTTTGTTCATCCCGTTAAAATATTCCTATTGTTCTTCTTTTTTTTAATGCGTACAAACTGATAACATTTTCAAAGATGAATATTAAAACAATATTCATTGTGAAATTGATATTTTGAAATCTATAGATTTATTTAACCCTTAAAGCCTTCAGCTCATTTGATCAAGTGACAGTTATATTTGCTAGATAAAAAGCTAAGGTAATATTCAAATATATAATTGAATTGCGTGCTCATTGGCGGAGGCTTTGATATTGGTCTGTGGTCACAGGATTGTTTACCTCTCCAAGGGGGATATCATTTCAATATTCAAGGGTGTTTCGAAAGGCCGGCAGTGCAGATCAATATGCACATAGTAAAAATGAAATCAAGTTTTTTTTAAAGTACTAATAGTTTAACTATATTTAAAATTAGATAAAATACATAAAAGTTTCGTTTTTAACAAATCTCGTCCTTAATCTATTTCAATTTCTTTTCAGATTTTGTTTTGCTTCTGTCGATTTTCTGCTTCAACTTGCTCCTGTAAGCTGTGCTGTCCACTAGGTGATCCTGCGCCTCCTTACTAAAGCTGGTAATATTGTCCCATGTAATTACAATTAGGTCACTAATGAGCTGGTACTTGGCTTTTGACCGCTTGGACTCCTCGACTTTCGGACAACGCAATGCCTCGCGATAGAGAAACAGGTGATATCCAAGGGGAATATTTTTTCTTTGGGATTTTTTGTCAGTACTCATTTTGGTTTTGAGAATATGCGACCTTAAGTGAACGCTTGAAGTGATTATTACAAACTGATGAGGAGTATAGACTTCCACACCTTTTATACAAATTTGAATTTACCTGTCGAAGTTGAAGAAGTTTTATTCAGCAAGGTCATAACGAATGCTGATTATGCTTTTATGACTTCTACCTGTGTTTATGGTTCCGTAATAAAATTAGTGGATTACCCAAATTGGAAATTATAAAAAGTAAATATTTATTTACCTAGGACACAATTATTCTAATTAAAGGACATACCTAAGGGGCCGCTAGTAAAATGTGGATTTTATTTGTGGTTACCTGATTGTGGTTTGAGGTGCTTTTCTGTTAAATCATATGATGAACATATTTTAAAATTAAAATCAACAATGCTTGGGATTTTTTTCTTTCCAAAATGACTGACTTGATTTATTTCCAAAATGCGACGTGTAACCGAATTCTTATTTTTGCTTGTAAGTTATACCGAAACCCTGCGCTCTACCTACCTTATAAATCTAATTATAGTATTACTTGATGAAATAGACACTTGCGCCACTACTGAGCAGCGTAGTAATTATCTGAATCTTTGGACAGATATTTCTTAAGAACTTATTTCGTGACTGCCCATAAAAATGTTCAACTATTATCTTAATCAATATTCTGGATTAAAGGATTTGACAGCAATCTCTTTTATGGCTTTTGGGGGAAAATGCGGCAACGGGTAAAATTACGTAAATGGCTACCTTCTTTCGCATTTTATTACTTATAATAAACACACCTTTATTTTTTTGTTAATCCCGTTAAAATATTCCTATTGTTCTTCTTTTTTTTTAATGCGTAAAAACTGATAACATTTTCAAAGATGAATATTAAAACAATATTCATTGTGAAATTGATATTTTGAAATCTATAGATTTATTTAACCCTTAAAGCCTTCAGCTCATTTGATCAAGTAACAGTTATTTTTGCTAGATAAAAAGCTAAGGTAATATTCAAATATTGGCGGAGGCTTTGATATTGGTCTGTGGTCACAGGATTGTTTACCTCTCCAAGGGGGATATCATTTCAATATTCAAGGGTGTTTCGAAAGGCCGGCAGTGCAGATCAATATGCACATAGTAAAAATGAAATCAAGTTTTTTTTAAAGTACTAATAGTTTAACTATATTAAAAATTAGATAAAATTATTTTATACATAAAAGTTTCGTTTTTAACAAATCTCGTCCTTAATCTATTTCAATTTCTTTTCAGATTTTTTTTTGCTTCTGTCGATTTTCTGCTTCAACTTGCTCCTGTAAGCTATGCTGTCCACTAGGTGATCCCGCGCCTCCTTACTAAAGCTGGTAATATTGTCCCATGTAATTACAATTAGGTCACTAATGAGCCGGTACTTGGCTTTTGACCGCTTGGACTCCTCGACTTTCGGACAACGCAATGCCTCGCGATAGAGAAACAGGTGATATCCAAGGGGAATATTTTTTCTTCGGGATTTTTTGTCAGTACTCATTTTGGTTTTGAGAATATGCGACCTTAAGTGAACGCTTGAAGTGATTATTACAAACTGATGAGGAGTATAGACTTCCACACCTTTTATACAAATTTGAATTTACCTGTCGAAGTTGAAGAAGTTTTATTCAGCAAGGTCATAACGAATGCTGATTATGCTTTTATGACTTCTACCTGTGTTTATGGTTCCGTAATAAAATTAGTGGATTACCCAAATTGGAAATTATAAAAAGTAAATATTTATTTACCTAGGACACAATTATTCTAATTAAAGGACATACCTAAGGGGCCGCTAGTAAAATGTGGATTTTATTTGTGGTTACCTGATTGTGGTTTGAGGTGCTTTTCTGTTAAATCATATGATGAACATATTTTAAAATTAAAATCAACAATGCTTGGGATTTTTTTCTTTCCAAAATGACTGACTTGATTTATTTCCAAAATGCGACGTGTAACCGAATTCTTATTTTTGCTTGTAAGTTATACCGAAACCCTGCGCTCTACCTACCTTATAAATCTAATTATAGTATTACTTGATGAAATAGACACTTGCGCCACTACTGAGCAGCGTAGTAATTATCTGAATCTTTGGACAGATATTTCTTAAGAACTTATTTCGTGACTGCCCATAAAAATGTTCAACTATTATTTTAATCAATATTCTGGATTAAAGGATTTGACAGCAATCTCTTTTATGGCTTTTGGGGGAAAATGCGGCAACGAGTAAAATTACTACCTTCTTTCGCATTTTATTACTTATAATAAAAACACCTTTATTTTTTTGTTCATCCCGTTAAAATATTCCTATTGTTCTTCTTTTTTTTAATGCGTACAAACTGATAACATTTTCAAAGATGAATATTAAAACAATATTCATTGTGAAATTGATATTTTGAAATCTATAGATTTATTTAACCCTTAAAGCCTTCAGCTCATTTGATCAAGTGACAGTTATATTTGCTAGATAAAAAGCTAAGGTAATATTCAAATATATAATTGAATTGCGTGCTCATTGGCGGAGGCTTTGATATTGGTCTGTGGTCACAGGATTGTTTACCTCTCCAAGGGGGATATCATTTCAATATTCAAGGGTGTTTCGAAAGGCCGGCAGTGCAGATCAATATGCACATAGTAAAAATGAAATCAAGTTTTTTTTAAAGTACTAATAGTTTAACTATATTTAAAATTAGATAAAATACATAAAAGTTTCGTTTTTAACAAATCTCGTCCTTAATCTATTTCAATTTCTTTTCAGATTTTGTTTTGCTTCTGTCGATTTTCTGCTTCAACTTGCTCCTGTAAGCTGTGCTGTCCACTAGGTGATCCTGCGCCTCCTTACTAAAGCTGGTAATATTGTCCCATGTAATTACAATTAGGTCACTAATGAGCTGGTACTTGGCTTTTGACCGCTTGGACTCCTCGACTTTCGGACAACGCAATGCCTCGCGATAGAGAAACAGGTGATATCCAAGGGGAATATTTTTTCTTTGGGATTTTTTGTCAGTACTCATTTTGGTTTTGAGAATATGCGACCTTAAGTGAACGCTTGAAGTGATTATTACAAACTGATGAGGAGTATAGACTTCCACACCTTTTATACAAATTTGAATTTACCTGTCGAAGTTGAAGAAGTTTTATTCAGCAAGGTCATAACGAATGCTGATTATGCTTTTATGACTTCTACCTGTGTTTATGGTTCCGTAATAAAATTAGTGGATTACCCAAATTGGAAATTATAAAAAGTAAATATTTATTTACCTAGGACACAATTATTCTAATTAAAGGACATACCTAAGGGGCCGCTAGTAAAATGTGGATTTTATTTGTGGTTACCTGATTGTGGTTTGAGGTGCTTTTCTGTTAAATCATATGATGAACATATTTTAAAATTAAAATCAACAATGCTTGGGATTTTTTTCTTTCCAAAATGACTGACTTGATTTATTTCCAAAATGCGACGTGTAACCGAATTCTTATTTTTGCTTGTAAGTTATACCGAAACCCTGCGCTCTACCTACCTTATAAATCTAATTATAGTATTACTTGATGAAATAGACACTTGCGCCACTACTGAGCAGCGTAGTAATTATCTGAATCTTTGGACAGATATTTCTTAAGAACTTATTTCGTGACTGCCCATAAAAATGTTCAACTATTATTTTAATCAATATTCTGGATTAAAGGATTTGACAGCAATATCTTTTATGGCTTTTGGGGGAAAATGCGGCAACGGGTAAAATTACGTAAATGGCTACCTTCTTTCGCATTTTATTACTTATAATAAACACACCTTTATTTTTTTGTTAATCCCGTTAAAATATTCCTATTGTTCTTCTTTTTTTTAATGCGTAAAAACTGATAACATTTTCAAAGATGAATATTAAAACAATATTCATTGTGAAATTGATATTTTGAAATCTATAGATTTATTTAACCCTTAAAGCCTTCAGCTCATTTGATCAAGTGACAGTTATATTTGCTAGATAAAAAGCTAAGGTAATATTCAAATATATAATTGAATTGCGTGCTCATTGGCGGAGGCTTTGATATTGGTCTGTGGTCACAGGATTGTTTACCTCTCCAAGGGGGATATCATTTCAATATTCAAGGGTGTTTCGAAAGGCCGGCAGTGCAGATCAATATGCACATAGTAAAAATGAAATCAAGTTTTTTTTAAAGTACTAATAGTTTAACTATATTTAAAATTAGATAAAATTATTTTATACATAAAAGTTTCGTTTTTAACAAATCTCGTCCTTAATCTATTTCAATTTCTTTTCAGATTTTTTTTTGCTTCTGTCGATTTTCTGCTTCAACTTGCTCCTGTAAGCTATGCTGTCCACTAGGTGATCCCGCGCCTCCTTACTAAAGCTGGTAATATTGTCCCATGTAATTACAATTAGGTCACTAATGAGCTGGTACTTGGCTTTTGACCGCTTGGACTCCTCGACTTTCGGACAACGCAATGCCTCGCGATAGAGAAACAGGTGATATCCAAGGGGAATATTTTTTCTTTGGGATTTTTTGTCAGTACTCATTTTGGTTTTGAGAATATGCGACCTTAAGTGAACGCTTGAAGTGATTATTACAAACTGATGAGGAGTATAGACTTCCACACCTTTTATACAAATTTGAATTTACCTGTCGAAGTTGAAGAAGTTTTATTCAGCAAGGTCATAACGAATGCTGATTATGCTTTTATGACTTCTACCTGTGTTTATGGTTCCGTAATAAAATTAGTGGATTACCCAAATTGGAAATTATAAAAAGTAAATATTTATTTACCTAGGACACAATTATTCTAATTAAAGGACATACCTAAGGGGCCGCTAGTAAAATGTGGATTTTATTTGTGGTTACCTGATTGTGGTTTGAGGTGCTTTTCTGTTAAATCATATGATGAACATATTTTAAAATTAAAATCAACAATGCTTGGGATTTTTTTCTTTCCAAAATGACTGACTTGATTTATTTCCAAAATGCGACGTGTAACCGAATTCTTATTTTTGCTTGTAAGTTATACCGAAACCCTGCGCTCTACCTACCTTATAAATCTAATTATAGTATTACTTGATGAAATAGACACTTGCGCCACTACTGAGCAGCGTAGTAATTATCTGAATCTTTGGACAGATATTTCTTAAGAACTTATTTCGTGACTGCCCATAAAAATGTTCAACTATTATCTTAATCAATATTCTGGATTAAAGGATTTGACAGCAATCTCTTTTATGGCTTTTGGGGGAAAATGCGGCAACGGGTAAAATTACGTAAATGGCTACCTTCTTTCGCATTTTATTACTTATAATAAACACACCTTTATTTTTTTGTTAATCCCGTTAAAATATTCCTATTGTTCTTCTTTTTTTTTAATGCGTAAAAACTGATAACATTTTCAAAGATGAATATTAAAACAATATTCATTGTGAAATTGATATTTTGAAATCTATAGATTTATTTAACCCTTAAAGCCTTCAGCTCATTTGATCAAGTAACAGTTATTTTTGCTAGATAAAAAGCTAAGGTAATATTCAAATATTGGCGGAGGCTTTGATATTGGTCTGTGGTCACAGGATTGTTTACCTCTCCAAGGGGGATATCATTTCAATATTCAAGGGTGTTTCGAAAGGCCGGCAGTGCAGATCAATATGCACATAGTAAAAATGAAATCAAGTTTTTTTTAAAGTACTAATAGTTTAACTATATTAAAAATTAGATAAAATTATTTTATACATAAAAGTTTCGTTTTTAACAAATCTCGTCCTTAATCTATTTCAATTTCTTTTCAGATTTTTTTTTGCTTCTGTCGATTTTCTGCTTCAACTTGCTCCTGTAAGCTATGCTGTCCACTAGGTGATCCCGCGCCTCCTTACTAAAGCTGGTAATATTGTCCCATGTAATTACAATTAGGTCACTAATGAGCCGGTACTTGGCTTTTGACCGCTTGGACTCCTCGACTTTCGGACAACGCAATGCCTCGCGATAGAGAAACAGGTGATATCCAAGGGGAATATTTTTTCTTCGGGATTTTTTGTCAGTACTCATTTTGGTTTTGAGAATATGCGACCTTAAGTGAACGCTTGAAGTGATTATTACAAACTGATGAGGAGTATAGACTTCCACACCTTTTATACAAATTTGAATTTACCTGTCGAAGTTGAAGAAGTTTTATTCAGCAAGGTCATAACGAATGCTGATTATGCTTTTATGACTTCTACCTGTGTTTATGGTTCCGTAATAAAATTAGTGGATTACCCAAATTGGAAATTATAAAAAGTAAATATTTATTTACCTAGGACACAATTATTCTAATTAAAGGACATACCTAAGGGGCCGCTAGTAAAATGTGGATTTTATTTGTGGTTACCTGATTGTGGTTTGAGGTGCTTTTCTGTTAAATCATATGATGAACATATTTTAAAATTAAAATCAACAATGCTTGGGATTTTTTTCTTTCCAAAATGACTGACTTGATTTATTTCCAAAATGCGACGTGTAACCGAATTCTTATTTTTGCTTGTAAGTTATACCGAAACCCTGCGCTCTACCTACCTTATAAATCTAATTATAGTATTACTTGATGAAATAGACACTTGCGCCACTACTGAGCAGCGTAGTAATTATCTGAATCTTTGGACAGATATTTCTTAAGAACTTATTTCGTGACTGCCCATAAAAATGTTCAACTATTATCTTAATCAATATTCTGGATTAAAGGATTTGACAGCAATCTCTTTTATGGCTTTTGGGGGAAAATGCGGCAACGGGTAAAATTACGTAAATGGCTACCTTCTTTCGCATTTTATTACTTATAATAAAAACACCTTTATTTTTTTGTTAATCCCGTTAAAATATTCCTATTGTTCTTCTTTTTTTTAATGCGTAAAAACTGATAACATTTTCAAAGATGAATATTAAAACAATATTCATTGTGAAATTGATATTTTGAAATCTATAGATTTATTTAACCCTTAAAGCCTTCAGCTCATTTGATCAAGTAACAGTTATATTTGCTAGATAAAAAGCTAAGGTAATATTCAAATATATAATTGAATTGCGTGCTCATTGGCGGAGGCTTTGATATTGGTCTGTGGTCACAGGATTGTTTACCTCTCCAAGGGGGATATCATTTCAATATTCAAGGGTGTTTCGAAAGGCCGGCAGTGCAGATCAATATGCACATAGTAAAAATGAAATCAAGTTTTTTTTAAAGTACTAATAGTTTAACTATATTTAAAATTAGATAAAATTATTTTATACATAAAAGTTTCGTTTTTAACAAATCTCGTCCTTAATCTATTTCAATTTCTTTTCAGATTTTTTTTTGCTTCTGTCGATTTTCTGCTTCAACTTGCTCCTGTAAGCTATGCTGTCCACTAGGTGATCCCGCGCCTCCTTACTAAAGCTGGTAATATTGTCCCATGTAATTACAATTAGGTCACTAATGAGCCGGTACTTGGCTTTTGACCGCTTGGACTCCTCGACTTTCGGACAACGCAATGCCTCGCGATAGAGAAACAGGTGATATCCAAGGGGAATATTTTTTCTTCGGGATTTTTTGTCAGTACTCATTTTGGTTTTGAGAATATGCGACCTTAAGTGAACGCTTGAAGTGATTATTACAAACTGATGAGGAGTATAGACTTCCACACCTTTTATACAAATTTGAATTTACCTGTCGAAGTTGAAGAAGTTTTATTCAACAAATGCTGATTATGCTTTTATGACTTCTACCTGTGTTTATGGTTCCGTAATAAAATTAGTGGATTACCCAAATTGGAAATTATAAAAAGTAAATATTTATTTACCTAGGACACAATTATTCTAATTAAAGGACATACCTAAGGGGCCGCTAGTAAAATGTGGATTTTATTTGTGGTTACCTGGTTGTGGTTTGAGGTGCTTTTCTGTTAAATCATATGATGAACATATTTTAAAATTAAAATCAACAATGCTTGGGATTTTTTTCTTTCCAAAATGACTGACTTGATTTATTTCCAAAATGCGACGTGTAACCGAATTCTTATTTTTGCTTGTAAGTTATACCGAAACCCTGCGCTCTACCTACCTTATAAATCTAATTATAGTATTACTTGATGAAATAGACACTTGCGCCACTACTGAGCAGCGTAGTAATTATCTGAATCTTTGGACAGATATTTCTTAAGAACTTATTTCGTGACTGCCCATAAAAATGTTCAACTATTATCTTAATCAATATTCTGGATTAAAGGATTTGACAGCAATCTCTTTTATGGCTTTTGGGGGAAAATGCGGCAACGGGTAAAATTACTACCTTCTTTCGCATTTTATTACTTATAATAAAAACACCTTTATTTTTTTGTTCATCCCGTTAAAATATTCCTATTGTTCTTCTTTTTTTTAATGCGTACAAACTGATAACATTTTCAAAGATGAATATTAAAACAATATTCATTGTGAAATTGATATTTTGAAATCTATAGATTTATTTAACCCTTAAAGCCTTCAGCTCATTTGATCAAGTGACAGTTATATTTGCTAGATAAAAAGCTAAGGTAATATTCAAATATATAATTGAATTGCGTGCTCATTGGCGGAGGCTTTGATATTGGTCTGTGGTCACAGGATTGTTTACCTCTCCAAGGGGGATATCATTTCAATATTCAAGGGTGTTTCGAAAGGCCGGCAGTGCAGATCAATATGCACATAGTAAAAATGAAATCAAGTTTTTTTTAAAGTACTAATAGTTTAACTATATTTAAAATTAGATAAAATTATTTTATACATAAAAGTTTCGTTTTTAACAAATCTCGTCCTTAATCTATTTCAATTTCTTTTCAGATTTTTTTTTGCTTCTGTCGATTTTCTGCTTCAACTTGCTCCTGTAAGCTATGCTGTCCACTAGGTGATCCCGCGCCTCCTTACTAAAGCTGGTAATATTGTCCCATGTAATTACAATTAGGTCACTAATGAGCCGGTACTTGGCTCGCAATGCCTCGCGATAGAGAAACAGGTGATATCCAAGGGGAATATTTTTTCTTCGGGATTTTTTGTCAGTACTCATTTTGGTTTTGAGAATATGCGACCTTAAGTGAACGCTTGAAGTGATTATTACAAACTGATGAGGAGTATAGACTTCCACACCTTTTATACAAATTTGAATTTACCTGTCGAAGTTGAAGAAGTTTTATTCAACAAATGCTGATTATGCTTTTATGACTTCTACCTGTGTTTATGGTTCCGTAATAAAATTAGTGGATTACCCAAATTGGAAATTTTAAAAAGTAAATTTTTATTTACCTAGGACACAATTATTCTAATTAAAGGACATACCTAAGGGGCCGCTAGTAAAATGTGGATTTTATTTGTGGTTACCTGATTGTGGTTTGAGGTGCTTTTCTGTTAAATCATAGGATGAACATATTTTAAAATTAAAATCAACAATGCTTGGGATTTTTTTCTTTCCAAAATGACTGACTTGATTTATTTCCAAAATGCGACGTGTAACCGAATTCTTATTTTTGCTTGTAAGTTATACCGAAACCCTGCGCTCTACCTACCTTATAAATCTAATTATAGTATTACTTGATGAAATAGACACTTGCGCCACTACTGAGCAGCGTAGTAATTATCTGAATCTTTGGACAGATATTTCTTAAGAACTTATTTCGTGACTGCCCATAAAAATGTTCAACTATTATTTTAATCAATATTCTGGATTAAAGGATTTGACAGCAATCTCTTTTATGGCTTTTGGGGGAAAATGCGGCAACGAGTAAAATTACTACCTTCTTTCGCATTTTATTACTTATAATAAAAACACCTTTATTTTTTTGTTCATCCCGTTAAAATATTCCTATTGTTCTTCTTTTTTTTAATGCGTACAAACTGATAACATTTTCAAAGATGAATATTAAAACAATATTCATTGTGAAATTGATATTTTGAAATCTATAGATTTATTTAACCCTTAAAGCCTTCAGCTCATTTGATCAAGTGACAGTTATATTTGCTAGATAAAAAGCTAAGGTAATATTCAAATATATAATTGAATTGCGTGCTCATTGGCGGAGGCTTTGATATTGGTCTGTGGTCACAGGATTGTTTACCTCTCCAAGGGGGATATCATTTCAATATTCAAGGGTGTTTCGAAAGGCCGGCAGTGCAGATCAATATGCACATAGTAAAAATGAAATCAAGTTTTTTTTAAAGTACTAATAGTTTAACTATATTTAAAATTAGATAAAATTATTTTATACATAAAAGTTTCGTTTTTAACAAATCTCGTCCTTAATCTATTTCAATTTCTTTTCAGATTTTTTTTTGCTTCTGTCGATTTTCTGCTTCAACTTGCTCCTGTAAGCTATGCTGTCCACTAGGTGATCCCGCGCCTCCTTACTAAAGCTGGTAATATTGTCCCATGTAATTACAATTAGGTCACTAATGAGCCGGTACTTGGCTTTTGACCGCTTGGACTCCTCGACTTTCGGACAACGCAATGCCTCGCGATAGAGAAACAGGTGATATCCAAGGGGAATATTTTTTTCTTCGGGATTTTTTGTCAGTACTCATTTTGGTTTTGAGAATATGCGACCTTAAGTGAACGCTTGAAGTGATTATTACAAACTGATGAGGAGTATAGACTTCCACACCTTTTATACAAATTTGAATTTACCTGTCGAAGTTGAAGAAGTTTTATTCAGCAAGGTCATAACGAATGCTGATTATGCTTTTATGACTTCTACCTGTGTTTATGGTTCCGTAATAAAATTAGTGGATTACCCAAATTGGAAATTATAAAAAGTAAATATTTATTTACCTAGGACACAATTATTCTAATTAAAGGACATACCTAAGGGGCCGCTAGTAAAATGTGGATTTTATTTGTGGTTACCTGATTGTGGTTTGAGGTGCTTTTCTGTTAAATCATATGATGAACATATTTTAAAATTAAAATCAACAATGCTTGGGATTTTTTTCTTTCCAAAATGACTGACTTGATTTATTTCCAAAATGCGACGTGTAACCGAATTCTTATTTTTGCTTGTAAGTTATACCGAAACCCTGCGCTCTACCTACCTTATAAATCTAATTATAGTATTACTTGATGAAATAGACACTTGCGCCACTACTGAGCAGCGTAGTAATTATCTGAATCTTTGGACAGATATTTCTTAAGAACTTATTTCGTGACTGCCCATAAAAATGTTCAACTATTATCTTAATCAATATTCTGGATTAAAGGATTTGACAGCAATCTCTTTTATGGCTTTTGGGGGAAAATGCGGCAACGGGTAAAATTACTACCTTCTTTCGCATTTTATTACTTATAATAAAAACACCTTTATTTTTTTGTTCATCCCGTTAAAATATTCCTATTGTTCTTCTTTTTTTTAATGCGTACAAACTGATAACATTTTCAAAGATGAATATTAAAACAATATTCATTGTGAAATTGATATTTTGAAATCTATAGATTTATTTAACCCTTAAAGCCTTCAGCTCATTTGATCAAGTGACAGTTATATTTGCTAGATAAAAAGCTAAGGTAATATTCAAATATATAATTGAATTGCGTGCTCATTGGCGGAGGCTTTGATATTGGTCTGTGGTCACAGGATTGTTTACCTCTCCAAGGGGGATATCATTTCAATATTCAAGGGTGTTTCGAAAGGCCGGCAGTGCAGATCAATATGCACATAGTAAAAATGAAATCAAGTTTTTTTTAAAGTACTAATAGTTTAACTATATTTAAAATTAGATAAAATTATTTTATACATAAAAGTTTCGTTTTTAACAAATCTCGTCCTTAATCTATTTCAATTTCTTTTCAGATTTTTTTTTGCTTCTGTCGATTTTCTGCTTCAACTTGCTCCTGTAAGCTATGCTGTCCACTAGGTGATCCCGCGCCTCCTTACTAAAGCTGGTAATATTGTCCCATGTAATTACAATTAGGTCACTAATGAGCCGGTACTTGGCTTTTGACCGCTTGGACTCCTCGACTTTCGGACAACGCAATGCCTCGCGATAGAGAAACAGGTGATATCCAAGGGGAATATTTTTTCTTCGGGATTTTTTGTCAGTACTCATTTTGAGAAAGTGAAATAAAGCCAAATCAACTTATCCGCCGTGTAATCGGCGCAAGAGTCAACGGTCCTTTTTTTTAAGGAAAATTATCTCCCATTTGGCTACCGATCTAGCAGGCATAGTGTGAAAAAAATATTGTTTTTTGGTATTACGGTAAATATTTCCTCAATGACATGTTACAAGTTTGCATTCCTTTCATTTGCGTACATAGTTTCAAACGCAACGTGGCGCAATGGAAAATTCCGGTGAACTCATATACGTGTATGAATTGTGTGAAGGGTTAAGAAAAGGCAGTAAAGTGCTATACATTCCAGACGTAAAACAATTGTATAGATTTAAATGTAATTCAAACATGTGTAAGCGATACGTGTGCTACAATAAAGAATGCAGTGCAAGTGCAATTATTGACTTAGGAAACGAAAATTTGATACGAATCCCGAAATCTAGTGCCGCGCATAATCATCCCACTAACGAAAACCTAAGAACAAAAATGCAAGTGATTAGTGAGATCAAAAAAGAGTGTGCAAATGTTTCTTTAAAAAGAAGCGGCATTCGGGAAGTATTTGACGAAGTCTGTGCAAAGGACAATGAAAGTGCCATGCAGGTATGATGACCAAGGTGCTCCTTGGGCTGCAGTACATACTCCTTGTATGGAACTGGTTCATCAAGTTACCTTCATGTAATATACATACATATGGATGTACATATTTACGTGCATTGAACTGTACTCCGTTTAATGTTTGTTGTATTTTATGCTTACGTGTACATACTGTGTTTATTAAATCGTTTCTTGTGTCCTTTCGAGCATAATTTATCATATTCTCCTTTTTTACAAATCTGGATACCTTACTTACAGGTTCAATTCGGAAAAGTACGCAGGCAGCTTATAAATATTAGGAATAAATCGTTTCCAAAAGCTCCAGCTACGCCAAAGGAGGTGTCGAACCTATTTAAAAGTGAAAGCGTAATGTGTAGTTTTGGGATGTCGCGATATAAAAATAGCGAACCGTTTTACCGGGGCACAGTCGTTGAGGAAACTTTTTCTTATTCGATTTTTTTGTCTCCGACCATTGCAACTGCAATCCAAAAGTTACGTGGCGCAACTGCCCGATACTATCTTTTGGATGGCACCTTCAGTGTTGTAGAAATTTGGCCTTATTTCACTTTCACAAAGCGAAATAAGGCCAAATTTTTGAATTTGGCCTTATTTCACTTGGCCTTATTTCACGGCACCGATCAGGCCAAGTTCCTGTTGGGGCATGGTCAACGACATGGCAAAGAGGAGGAGCCATGTGCCTTAAAAACTTTGCTGGGCTGGAAGTCAGCACCTACTGTTCATGTGTCATGCCTTCATCAATCCGTCAAACCTTCGATGCAGCTGTTGTTTCATGATGCCATCAAGTCCGACGATAGGCTCCATGAATTGGTTAAACGGCATTTTACTACGGAGGAATTTGGAGTCATGCCACCGAAAGGTGACTTGGTAGGTCAAGAGGTCAGGCGGGCATTGGACATTATGGAACGGTCACTGAGGTTAGTGAACAACAATTGCTATGAAATCGGACTTTTATGGGATGCAGAGAATGTCAAACTTCCCGACAGCTATCCGATGGCTTTGCATCGTCTCATTGGATTAGAGAAGTCTTTAAAAAGAAGACCACACCTTCTGGATTGGAAGAACAACCACATGCGAGAAATGGTGTCGAAAGGTTATGCGAGAATTGCTTCGGAAGAAGATTTGCAGCAGAAGTGGCCTCGAGTTTGGTACGCTCCCACCTTTGTCGTCGTAAACCCAAATAAGTTTCCGCCAAAGCCCAGGGTTGTGGCTGATGTTGCGGCAAGGGTCGGTGGTATCTCACTCAATACTCACTTATTAAAGGGTCCGGACAACCTGGTCCCTCTGCACGCGGGGATTTTTAAGTTTCGGGAACGAGAAATAGCCATTAACGCCGATGTTAAGGAAATGTTCCACCAGATACGTATAACGGAAGTCGATCAACAGTGTCAGCGCATCCTGTGGAGAGACGGGGATATTTCGAGAAAGCCCACGATCTACATCATGCAAGTGATGATGTTTGGCCCCAGGTGTTCGCCTACGTGTGCCCAATTTGTGAAAAACCATCACGCAAATTTATTTCGAGACAAATGCCCAGAAGCTGTCGATGGATTAACCAAGCGGACCTACGTAGACGACTACTTTAACAGCCACGATTCCATTCCTCAAGCCGTTGCTGTAACCAATGATGCAATCCGGATATGCAAATCGATGAATTTCGACCTTGTTGGTGTTCAATCCAACAGCTCCGATGTCTTAAACCAGTTGCCTGAGAGCCACGTAAATCGTATTGACCCGGACGATTGTGACAACGAGGTGTCGAAGGTTTTGGGCATGTACTGGCACCCCGCCTCCGACTACTTCACTTACAAGTTATCAGACGATGGTGCTCTTGAGAGGATGATGTGGGCCGACTGCATACTCACCAAGAGGGAGATGCTCAGAACAATCATGAGGATTTTCGATCCGCTAAGCTTAATCTCCCTCTACATTATTCGAGGACGAATCTTATTGCAAGTTTGGCGTGAAGGATTCCAATGGGACGAGCCGCTTTCAGAGGAACTAAGGATTCCGTGGTTGGGTTTTGTAAAGGATTTAAAGAGCATTGAAAAACTCCGAATACCGCGTCGTTACGTTTCATGGAGCCCAGACTTATCCAAGGTTCATCTCATCATTTTCGTCGACGCCTCGGAAAAGGCCTTCTCAGCCGTAGCTTATTTACGTTTCGAGCAGAATGATAAGGTTGAAGTCGCCCACGTTATGGCGAAGGCCAAAGTGGCACAAGTAAAGAGGCTGTCGATACCTCGTTTGGAATTACAAGCGGCAACCCTCGGCTTGCGTCTATCAGTAACAATCAAAAGTAATCACACAATTCGGATATATGAAACATTTTTCCTTTCCGATTCCAAGACAGTTCTCTCTTGGATAAACTCTTCGACATACAAATTTCCGTCTTTCGTCGCAGTCCGAGTCGGGGAGATTCTGGATTCTTCTTCGCCACGTCAATGGTTTTACATCAGGTCCCATGATAATGTAGCTGATGACGGTACGAAATGGTTTGATTCCCCAATGGGGAACCAGGAGTCAAGGTGGTTTACGGGTCCAGGGTTTCTCAAGTCTCCCACAGCTCTCTGGCCGATTTCGCCTGGGAAGGACGTAAAAATTGGTGGAATTGAGGAAGACTTAAACCCAAACATAATGCTTCATGTCAAGGAGTCGTTGAACTCGTTCGCCATTTACAACGAACTATCAGCTAGATTTCGAGCAAGGTGGTCATCTTCGGTCAGATGTTTGGCGTTCATCCTACGTTTCGGCGACTTCATTTGCAAAAGACCAATCAGCAAGCAACCCTTTGTCACACCAGAAGAGTTCTGCCGAGCGGAAGATTGGCTCTTCCGAAAAATTCAGAGAGACTCGTTTCCAGATGACTTTTCCTCTTTACATTTGAAAGGAAAGGTGAGTCCGTCGAGTTCCATTCTGTCCCTATCTCCGAAGGGAAGGTTTCCTATGCCTCGCGTAACCCAGCAATACTGCCTAAGAATCACCCTTTGGTGGATGTCTTTATCCAACATCATGATCGCAACCTTCAATCGGGTACGGCTTCGATTGTTTCCTACATTCGTGAACGTGCTTGGATAATTAGCATTCGTGGAGCAGTCGAGAGAGTTAGAGCCAGATGTCACACATGTAAGCGACTCAGAGCAAAACCAGTGATGCCGGTAATGGGTCAACTCCCGGAGGCCCGCTTAGCCTTTGATATGAGACCCTTCACTCATGTCGGAGTAGACTGCTTTGGCCCTCTTTTGGTCAAGTTTGGTCGAGGAACAGTGAAACGGTATGGAATGATCTTTACGTGCCTCACATTTCGTGCAGTCCAGATTGAGTTGCTAACGATTTGAGCTTGGATCACTGCACCTTGGCGCTGCGGCGCTTTGTGATCAACAGAGTCGTCACTCGGTTTCTGTACAGTGACAATGGTCTGAACTTCATCGGTTCAAAGAATCAGCTGGACAAAGACATCAAGGACATGGAGATCGCACTTAGTGAGTACGCTGCGAAATACGAGCATATTTTGTGGCGTTTCATCCCAGCTTATTCACCATGGATGGGAGGCGCGTGGGAACGACTAATACAATCCATTAAAAAGAGTATAGAGTTCGCGCTGAAAGCAGTAATTCCGCAAGAAGATGTCCTTCGAAATGCTCTAATGGAAGCCCAGGGGCAAATAAATCGCCGTCCCTTAACCCACATTCCGGTCGATCCCGAGGACCGCAAACCCCTCACCCCGAACTCCATGCTTTTCGGTGAGGAAGGTAGAGACGTGACGGCCCCCGGAATCTTCACGGAGAGTGATCAGTACAGCAAGCTTCACAGTCGCCGAGCTCAACACTTAATGGCCGAAATTAGGAGACGATGGTACACGGAGTATCTTCCCGTTATCACGAGACGCGGTAAGTGGTTTACCAACTCGAAGGCAGTGGGAGTTGATGACGTAGTTATCCTTATTGAGCCCAATGAGAGTCGCGCAGCTTGGCAATTGGGTCGAGTAGCAAAGGTTTACCCTGGTCCAGATGGAGTTGTGCGAATAGCGGACGTACGACTTGCGAATGGTTCAATCAAGTCGAAGAGGTCGGTTGGTAGGCTCGCTGTCCTAGACGTAAAGTCTTCACCCCAGAAGTTCCGACGGCCCCCGGAATGTCATCGAGCCAAATTATTTTCTGGCTTCAGTTTTTATTTATAATTTAGTTTAGTTTAGTTATGAAGTTGAAGTCGTTTCTTTTGAATTATTTATTATTTTTACTCAATTTATAAATGTATAAACGAGCAGAGTCGGGATGTTAACACAATGGCAACGCTGTTAAAAGTTTGGCGATTTCAGGCAGTTTCTGTCATTATTGAGTAATGGCGAATTCGTTGCCCTTGGCCAATAACCTTTGATCAGTTTTCTGTCAAAAAAAAAAGAAGAAAAGCTGTCATACCATGCTGAGTTCGAGACAATTTTTGAGGTATTTTTTTTGGAATATTTTAGGTAGAATATTTGGATAAGCTAATTTATAAAAGAAAAAAAAACTAAAATTGTAAACTTTAGATACTCAATTTGGTTCAGCAGTGGTTGCCCCGTTGGTGATTCGCAGTGTTTTTTTATTGAATAGTCCCGACCAATGTAAGTTGTCTGCCATTGTACTGGTAAAATTATATCTAGTTTGTCTTATTTCAGAAAATAAAATTGAATTTCCACTAGAAACGTTCGCCTACGTCTTGTCTTTTCGTGGGATCTAGTTGGGAAACGGATTTCGATATTTATCGTTGGCTAGAAGGATTATTCGTTGGCGAATTGCTGCGAAGCAACAGTTGAAACCTTTTCAAATAAGGTTAATAAAACACATATCAAACTACTCATTAGAGCAGGGTAAGCATTTTAACGTATTCATTGAGTGGGCGTAAGTAAACAATGCAGAACGACAATTAATTTAGATGAATGAAAAACCATGCATCAGAATAAACTCACTAACGAGGCCGTGTTCAGCTTAATTTATGCGGAACACCAGTAGTGCCACTAAATCAGAGTAATAATCGGCAAAATTAATTTAATCCCATGAGCACGAGCTCATGCTAAAAAAGTGTTCAGCTTTTCTGCTTTTAACGGCTATTTACACTTTGTTCAATTATACAGGCTCAAGTAATTACTTGTTATTAGTTGACAGGCGACAACCACATTCAATATGGGAATTATGTTATTCCACATCATCGAACAGGACTGCGGTTTTTTCGCACCTACCAATTGATTTAACACACGCTGATGGTAGCAAGGACATAATGTGGTTGGCCCAATTAAGGTGAGTTGTCGCTTAGGAACTTATTAGTCCTTTAAAGCATGTGTAATTTAATCATGCTCATGCAAGGATAATAATTTTCAAGTTGCAACCCTGACCTGAGCACCACACGAAGGAGTGTATACCGCTCTATCATGCAGAGTCTCTGTGGTCGCATCGGATAATTGCGATACATTCTTGCCTTAAGTTCGCTTTGGTGAGCCACACTAATCTGCATCTGTGCGGCGAACTTAGCATTTTCCCCCCGATCCACAGGCACACAGCAAATGACTTTAGCGGATTGTGGTGCTAACATTACAGGAATGCATGTCACAATTCATGCCAAAGTCAGATGCTCGTGACACCAGTATGCGGTGCAAGCAGAGTCAGTCGTAGGGGGAATGTTATTTCATCGGGTTATTCGCTTGATGGGCAAGATGGGTCGGACGCTGGCCACGACAACGGCGGAAATCCTTTTAAAATTACATTCCGCATGGTTTAGTTGGCCATGCTGTTGAATACACACTAGTGGATGTGCAGCTACCTACTGGTGGTAAATTCTCAGAAAAACACTTGGCCATAAGGTAACGCAGAGGTGCGCACCCAGGATGGGGGTGTTTTTTGTTTGTGCTGTATTCTGTATAGTCCGTCGGCGAAAGGCTACTAATTGAGAACCGAGGCAGGGTGTAGTTTCGTTTAATTGAGTATGGAGATGCTCCAACAGAATAATACTTTCAATCACAGTCACAAAGCTAGCGCTGAATTATTAAGTGCATTTTAATTGGTTAGTTATGTATGACCAATTTCTCAGAAATGTTCCATGTGCATCAAACTTTTTGTACTTTTCTATGAAAGGCATGATATCGCATAACCCCTGACACGTATTTCATCGAATGGCTTTGAAAAACAATTTTCTATTCATACTACCGAAATTACAATGGGTTGTGGCTCAGGGTAAAAATGTAGAGAGTCTCTGGTTCAATCCTCAGAAAAACATCCCAAATTACATCTTGAGATTTTTTTCCACTGCGCCTCAACTAACGATCGTCTGACAAACTTCCAAAGGTATAACTGTCGTGAAAAGGTTTCACAATGCACCCGTTCGTTGGTGTAAAATTGTAGGTCCCTTCCATTGGCCCCAAAAAGTAAAACTCATGCAAACGGAGAGGTGTGACGAATTAGAGTTATTATCGTAAAATGATTCTATTGAGCCCAGTATTTGAATTTCGAATTTCGAACTCGAAATTTTAATCAATTACGACATTACAATGATAAGCGGGTCTCGCAATTCTGTCCGTCTGTTTCATTGGCCGTCGGCTCCTAAGGTATACAGCCTAAAGGGCCAGATTAGTTCCAAACATTGAATTTGGAGTTTGTGAACAGTTTAATTTCAATTTCAAATTCAATTTCAATATCAATATAAATTTCAAATTAAAATTCAGATTTTAATTTCAATTTCAATTTCAATTTCAATTTCAATTTCAATTTCAATTTCAATTTCAATTTCAATTTCAATTTAAATTTTTCAAGATATTATTCACTCCGGGTGTAAATCAAGTTTACGTTAATTTTACACTCGACCATTTAATACGATTTTTATAAACCCGACAATTAAAATCTATATCCATAGACATTTTTATTTTCTATTTCAATTTTCTACTCCTCTTATTTGTTATTCCCTGCGCGCTGCCAGCGAAGGAATGTCAACATTATGAAATTGAGTTTTAACCCGAGTTAAGGGTACCTAAACTGGTCTCCGGAGTGCAGTTTAAATTCAATGGGATTAAACGCTGTCACGTTTAAAAAACTGCGTTTATGTTCGGGTTTAACGACTGAGTTTAGTTTTTAGGTTAAACTCACTTAAATCCGGGTGTAAACTTTAACCCGGATTAAAGTGAATGAATAATATGGCCGTTACTGTACAAAAATTGAAAACTAGATATGTCAATAAATTGAAATTGAAACTGAAATTTGACTTTATTTTGATTTAAGCATTGGTCAAATTTCTGGACTACATTTAAATAATTGGGAATTACTATCTTAGGCGCCATTTTGGAGAGCACTTCCTTGTGGACAGTATTTAGCTTTCATACGTAAAAGCTTCTGCCTCACAAATACACCACTAACTGGGTCGTCGAGTTCTTAAAATTCTGTCACTCTCATCGGAGAATGGAAACTTTTTTAAACGAAATTCACTTTCTAACCGTTTCTAACAACCTGTTTCATAATGGTATTGCAGATGTTCCTCTGAATAAATGGATGCGTTTGGGTTCTTTCTTTTTACGCTACGATGGTTAAACTAATGAAGTGTTATCGATTTGGGAAAAAGGTAAACACTACAAACACCAAGAACGCCACCTTTCGGATTTAATTTGAACTACACTTAAAGCACTGCCAGAATCAATAGGAAACGAATGTTACATTTATAGCCAAGTCGGAACGCTGCCTCTTGTGTACGTATATACAACATAGACTAACATATATTCTGAAACTTTGTGGGTTTCTATAAAATAATAATTCTATTATTTTATAGAATTTTGTAAGGACAAACCAGAAAGAGTTGACCTGACGAACTAGTTTAATAAAAATAATAATAAAAATAATAAAAAAATAATAAAAAAAATAAAAAAAGCTTTATAAAAATATCAAAAGTATACCTTTAGTTACCAGAAAAACAGATTCACTTACCATACGATTAAAGTCAACCTAAATCCACTCGTTGTGGTGTTCTGTGTCCCCTCTTATGGTGTATGGTAGTAGACTCTCTGTTAACGGCTCTCAATCTTCCTGGAACCTACACACAAGCCTATGCGGACGACGTCGGTCGGTTCAGACCTAAGGACTCACTGCTCTCAGGCGCAGAGATCTTTGGGCCAAATCGATGATTGGTGCATAAGAGTGAATCCTCTTAAAACTACGGTTGTTCTCTTCACTAGAAGGAGGAAGGTCACTGGTCTGACTCAACTTGTGCTAAAAGGCGTCACTATCCCGATCTCCGATGAAATCAAATATCTGGGAGTAATCCTCGATAGAAAATTTCTTTGGTCCAAGCATGTGGAATCAAAAACCGATAAAGCGCTGTCAACTTTCTGCAGTGCAGAGGCGCTTTTGGCAAGACATGGCTCTTACCTCCTAAAAGGGTCCTTTGGATCTATACGGCAATGATAAGACCACTTCTCTCATATGCATCGGTTGTATGGTGGAACAGAATTTCGCGGAAACGTGTTACTGCCTCTTTTGCCAAACTTCAAAGAACGGTTTGTCTTGGATGCACAGGGGCCTTCCCTAGCACTCCGGGCTCTGCTCTAGATGCTATGATGAACCTCGCCCATCTTGATATTTTTATCATGGGGTGTACGCTGAAAACCATTTCTCGGTTAAAGAGAGGTGGCTTTTGGTACCATGCGCATTGGAATTTTGAGGAACTTGTGCGAGAATTATCCTTTGACCCCTGTCTTATGGATATGCCGTCTGACGCAATGACACCAGAAATCCTACTGCGACAAAACTACCACGTCAACTTTCCTCAGGTAACGGAATGGTTTCGGCCAGACTATGAGCCTGGGAAAGAATACCATCGTGTATTCACATATGGCTCCAAAACCGGACAGGGGTCTGGTTCTAGAGTCTTTGCGGAAAGCGAGATTAGACTACACTACCCCTTAGGTGACCATGCGTCTGTCTTCCAAGCGGAGATTTTCGCTATCCTTATGGCTATGCGCTATTTTGTGACAAACAGGTGGAGGGATAGAACCATATGCGTTTGCAGTGATAGCCAAGCTGCATTAAAAGCGTGGCTTAACCCTCTTACCTCGTCCAAGTTAGTGCTCGAACTCAAGCTTTCTCTGAACTTGGTCGGAAGGCTTAACACAGTGAATCTTGTTTGGGTCCCAGGTCACACTGGTATCCAGGGAAATGAGATCGCTGAAGAGCTTGCCAGAGGGGGTTCACAGAAAGCTTTCTCAGAACCTGAACCTGCGTTGGGCCTGCCTGCATCTGTGGTTAGCTCATCCATTTATACTTGGGTTTCTCGTGAACACGAGCGTCGGTGGCGTGAATGTGCTGGGTGTAGGAAGACCAAACGACTGCGTCCGGACATTTGTAAAAGGTCCGCGTCTTTCCTTCTGTCTCTTAGAAGAATCGACTGCAGCTTGCTTGTGGGCGTCCTTTCGGGCCACCAAGCTTTTGCCAAACACTTAAATATGTTGGGCTTGAGCGACACCACCATCTGTTCTGCTTGCGGAGAGGAGGATGACACAGCGGAACACTTCCTCTGTAGCTGTCCCACCTTTGCTCGCATCAGGTGGCGGATCTTTGGGGCTGATGTGGTGAGTGCCGAACATCTAAGCTCTTCATCACTGAAGCTCCTTCTCATCTTTCTTCGAAAGACGGTAAAACTAAGTACATTAAGGTAAGGTGTCTGTTTGGCAGTACAATGGACCTGTAGTTGTGTCTGAGTGCTCCATCGGATAGTAACAACCTCCGACAAAAAATCCACTCGTTAATGGCTTAAAGAAATAATATTTACAATCGCTAACACAGCCCTTGTGAAGCACACAACACACGTGTACGAATCGCATACATTTTAACCTAATGTATCCCATTTTTGTGACCTAAAATAATAATGAATAAAAGGGACATAACTCACAACCAGCACTCAGGCTGCCAACGGAAACGTTACGTCGTGGCTCATCTAAAATTAAACACCAGGAATTTATTCACTGCAAGGATACACATGAAGAGCTTGTAATCCACTTAAGTGCACAACACCAAACCATTTCATTTACTACCACAAAATGGGATTAACGTTTACACACCTCACTCAGTCAGTCAATGTGACTTTTAAACGAAGAACCCAACTTGCCCTTACAACTTATATACCAAAGCCGAACGCAATTCATTGTAAAAGACTTGAGACTTCAAGGTTGTTCACAGTTTCAGGCGCGTAATATTTCAAATTGGTTTAACAAAGTTTCTGGTACAAAATTCATTATAAAACTTTACTGACCATCATTTGCTTTTGTAAAATCGCATATGCCGGGTCTGCCATTTGTCACTTGTTGCTTCTATCACGATCCTTTTTATATTTCATAATAAAAGCGCCGCACAAGAGCGTTTTCCAAGGCTGATGTGGTAATGCGACTTGCAGCTCAAAAATTGTTTTTGCAAAAAAAAAAAACAGGGAGAGGGTAGCCCTTAAATTATTAAAAAAAAAAGCCCTTGGTATTTTTTAAATAAATAGTAGTTTTGCACAGTTTTATTAAAAAAGTTTAAAACTCGTTATAAAAGTTTTTCTAGCTTGCTGTTGCTGGAGTCGTTCGTGTCTTTGTAGCTCTTCAAATCAATTTGAATGCAGAGACGTAAACTGAAACATTTTGTGTGTAGGATTGTGCCAAGTTTTCTAAATCATCCTTTGACATCCTTCCACAGACGACAGCGTACGTGGAAATTGCAATGTGAAACTTTAAGTTGTGCACAGTCAGGGAGATGAATCCAATTGGCTTTGGTGGCAATCAAATGCTGGATGACACGATTTATGGTCGTGTCATCATTGAAGATTAATCCATGCACACATTGCTATGGCAACGAAATATTGTATGTTCTACTAAAATGTTTACTCTTTGGGATACAGTTTCAACGGTGAGCATGAGTATGGTATATGATGAATATTTGAACCACATTGAATTTTTTTTTTTGTGAAATTGATGTCACGTTTGTTTAGTACAAATTTGAAAGCACCATGGGTTTGAATATCAAAATGTTTGCTTTACTGCGAGGGTTTTCATATGGCATCAGTGGATATGAAAAGAAATGGGGTGCACAAAGTCCTTTACTATACCTTAAGGTTTAAGCTATCTATTGTGACCTTCTGTCCAATTCGTTCATGTTGTCCTTTCTGTATGGCCTTTTATTTTAAATCCATAGTTGATTATAATCGGTCCTATTTTTCTAAATATAAAACTTGTTAAGGTTCCGCCATCTAAAGCAACCGGATCTTAACAACCAACACCGACGTCATAGACAGATATAACTTTGAGGTGGATAAGGACTTTGTCTATGTCACCAGAGCTGAGGTAAAACGTTGATCAACTCTTGCCAATCGCTGTCTGTTTGGGCTAAGAAGGCCATTGAGTAGCAAAGGCCCGTCTCGAACAACTAAAGTGACTCCTTCTAAGACTTTTATCGTCCCAGTTCTGCTCCATGCCGCAGAAGCATCGACTCTATCAAAGACGGATTAGGTTTCAAGAGGAAAATGCTTCGAGTCATTTTTTCCCCGTCTACACTGCTTGCTGTACAGTGAAGGTCCAACGACTGGAGGTGGAAGGGTCATGTACACCGAATGGACACCAATGCTCCGGCCCTGAAGTGTCCACACCCGAGGTACGGCGAAGTAGAGGAAAATCAGGTGGCGCACGCAAATGCAAGGGGGCTTTAACCAACTTAGCGTCCGAAACTCGAGACAGTTGACTAAAAATCGCGCTGGCTGGAGACGCTTGTTGGATAAGGCCCCGGTCCCCCCCGGACTGTAGCGCCACCTTAAATACGCATGCAAGTAGCATCAATGTCTCTCATCGAATGTACAATTTTTTTCGGCACAAATGCCACTCCAGTGGCAATCAATGTAATATCTGGACCAACAAATTCATCTCCTCCAAGCGATATGGAATACCCTAATCGCTAATGACACCGAAAACTCAAATGAGGACACATCTTAGCTCAAAGATAAACAAATCGAATGCTTATAGGTCACCATTCAGACACAAGTGCGTATGTGTAAACGGAAACTTTCAACATCGTCCTCGAGAGACTGATGCAAGATATGATGAATCACCACAATGAACTTGATACCCATCCAAGAATAACAACCCCCATCATCCACCGAAAAGAAATTGTTTCACTCTGCCGCGGTGAGTAAGACTGTCGTGTTGAGGTACTCATCGTCATAGCGCTAATTAGGTTCCATTCGACAGATGCCACTCATCAGTCATGTTTATGTCTCAATTTATCCGAGTCTCGGTCAGGGCTGCCGTTTCATGATTTGGTTGAGGAGTATTATAAGAAGGTTTTTTTTGGGGAATACGGAACAAATATTAAGAACATTTTGTAACTTTTTGTAACAGGTTGATGTTGGCAGCCTGTGGCGGTCATGTGGTTATTATTCAGTCGCTTATGCCAAATCACCATGGCAAGTTACAGAATTGAGCAGAACGTCTAAATGATGAAACCTTACAAAATGTGCAAACTTTGCGCGCGTTGCATCCATTTTATGGCAGACGTGGTGGGCGTTTAAAGTCGACCACCAAGCGTGGAGTCAAAGTCGAGATAAACGGTTCGGTAAAAAATCAGTCATAAATTAGACCAAGCGGATCCATGGCACCGGGAAAAGCTGCGGTAAGTTTGAACAAAATCAAACACACAAAATCTTAATAAACCATCAAGAACGTAAAATTTGTTTTCTAATTTACTACCTAGGTATGGAGAAATGTAAGGACAATTGAAAATAGATAATTCCGAGACTAACCAGTCCGGTAAAAATAGGAAAACAATTTGTATTTGGGAAGTACGGGAGTACGGCGTACGAAAAAGAGTACAAAACTACTATTGAAGTACTTTCGGCAGCACTGGTCTCGGTTAAATGAGTCCTTTTTCTGTTTCATTCGATTTTTTTGGTTAGACGCAAGGCCGTAGGAATTTGTATGTCTGCAGGATATGGGAATCGAGAGCGTACACACGGATAAATCCTGGGAGAATACGGTGGGAAGTATTTTGAATTTTCTTTCTAATTAGGTGGTAACGACTTCTCGTCTTTTTTACAAAAGAAGATGATGTATGGCACAGCTCATTGATTGGATGTGTCGTAATTTGACAAGAAGCGATGTGGGAGAATTTATTTGGTCTGTTTGGACTTTGGACCCATCCACAGCTAAAACTCATTGTTAATGAATCACTAGTTTGACTAAGCCCGAAAGTTTTATTTACCACTTTGGCGAAGTGGAATCCTTTGTGTGGTGTGGTTTGGGCAATTTAGATAAATGGGTTTCATATGTGAAAAAGAAAAGAAAACAAAATAACCACAAGGCATTACATACCATTTTCGATGGTAGATGCTAGCTGAGTTGGTCTGTGAAAGGTACTCATAGTATTGGACGTGTAGGTAGTTTTTGGATACTTTAAAGATACCGTCTGAATTTAGGCTGGCATTCGAAATCACTGTTTGAAGTAAGATAAAAATTGCTTGTGGGGGAAAGGCGCGAGAAATACTCCAAAAATTGATTCACTAATAGCAAGCTACGGGATAGAGTGTTGCTAATTATTATTTTTACTTTGCTCCATTAAACTTGCAGTTATATTCACAAATCTAAAGTCAATACATACGAAAATTTAAAGATGTTTTGAGGAAATACTTTTTTTAATATTTTAAACTATAATTCAATTTTGTTCCATCCAGAGGCTGAGCTACAAGATATTGAAAATATTTTTTTTAATCAAGATCTTGTTGTCTGATTATTCTTAAATAAATAATAAATGTTTTTATCTTTTATAAATAAAACACTTTTCCATATTAAATTCAGCGAAGAAAAGTCAGAAATTCCACGAAATTTATCCATGATACCGATTTTTTCAGTCAGTATTCACTTATAATGACAGCACTAATGAGGGTAAACATCTATTAACAAAAGGTCCTCCCATCCTAATCCGAAACCAATAATGAAGTCGTATTTACCTCCAAGTTTATCCATCAATATTCTTCAGTGATTTGTCATCAATTTGTAGGCCCACATCTGCAAGTACAAGATAGTGCTCATTAAATGCAAGACACATCCAAGAACATGCTCAAACGGAACGGTGGTGTCTAAATAAAAGCAGGTATACCTTAAAAATACTACTGATAAGCAACACACCCATAAAGTGAGGTATATTTATTTACTCGGCAAATAATGTAGAAGAGGACGGTAATTCCTAGTAACGTTTTTCTTTGTTGTTTTCAATTGTTCCGGCTGAAGGTGGATTTTAACGTTTTCCATCTGTTTTAGGTCAATTTCGTTTCCCATTTTTTGTTTTTTTCCAGAGTTCTCCCCACTTGCCATTGGAAAACATTATTCCGTGTTTGAGGGATTATTATTTCCCTTTGAAAATATTTTTCTTGTTGGCCGATTCCAGCGTAATAACTTATTATTCCACCCGATGTGTGAGAAAGATTGTTGTTTGTTTTTCTTTGAACTCAGGCAAATAATAACGAACCGAATAAACCGAATGGCGACTACCATGCTCAGTGAGGGGGGATTATACTTTATAAGCTTTAAGGGTGTGTTAGTATACTAGCTGGTTTTTTAAGAACTGCGAGCTATGAAGAATGTTTCAACAGGAGCACTGTCCCATTGAAATTTTACGGTGTCAAGGCAACAATCCTGATAGTGGTTTTATTTGAATTGACGTTCAAGCTTTGTTAAAGAAATAAACGAACGACCTTTTCAATTGGGGATTAAATTTTGAGTTAAAATAAAAACGATAACGCACAAACCGCTTTGGTTATGGTTAAGACAAATGCACAAATTTGTTGGGGATGTAAAAAGGACTTACTTTACGAAGTGGCAATCCCAAAAATAGCGATGCACCATGAAAATAGATGACAGTGAATGTGATTTATATTTTCTAAGACCAAAATTGCGCTGAATTTTCATAGACACCACGAGCTTAAAAAATAAATGCAGTAGATATATTTAAGGCTGGCCGCGTACATTTTTTTTTCGTCGCACGATCTTTTTACCCGACTGCACACAGAGAGGGTTATATGTTTCGCGCGTATCCTATGTACGTTCCATCGGGACACCCTGTGGCCTAAACGGCTTGGCCGATTTTGAAGAGTGAGCTGTCATAAGATTCGTATTCTTCCCCGGAGTGTCATAGGCTAAACAAAAAAGATATAAATCTAAATTTAAAGAAAAACGAAAAAAAAACAATTGTCGCACAAATGTCAGTGAGAAATGTCAAGATATGGAATACACTGAACTGTGAAATAAATTACGTTCTGATCTATTCACAATAGCATCGCAACTCATACCCAGTCAAGTTTCGCACCTAGCGGTATCTACATTTCAACTCAACATCGCAACTGACAGCCAAAAGTCGCATCACCAAACGAATATTATGTTGAGTATTAGGTTCAAGTTTATAATAGTAGTCTAAATAGAAACATTAGGTTCGGTCGCGTACGCGGTTTGAATCGAACGCAAACGATATAAATCGATCGCAATCACACAAATCAAAAATGACAGAAAAAGAGAAAATAAGCAAAATAACGATGAACGAGTGGTTCCTCTCTTGGCTCGAAACAGCTCAGAGAAATTCAACCGGCAAGTACTGCACAAAGTTTTCAAGAAACAAATTCAAAATCGGGCTTAAAAATGAATTGCACAGAACAATAAAATCTGTAAAAATAAAGAAAATTCGGTGGTGGTCGAATGTTGTCCTAGAACGTTTCATATGTTGCTAAAAGGTAAGTTATATATTTATTTGTGATATGGATTAGATGTCAAAGATGAAAGTTGCTCAAAGTAGCTCGAAGTCTATCCACGTACTTTGGCTTATATTTTCAGCTCCTGAGAGAGTTGAAATAAATAAACGAACAATGAACAAAGTCGGAGGGTACTTAAAACTCATATATTTGTTAGGCTGTGTAGGTATATAGCCTCCTATTGTCAATTAGTTAGGTATAGGTACTTGAATGCGTCTTGTTCATATTTTTTTAATTCTTTTTTTTTACAGTCAGTCGGTTTTTTTGTTTTTTTTTAAATGAACTTTTTTTTTCTGCGATTGAAGTGTCAAGTCTAAAGCAGGTCTTCACACACATCCAGATTTTTCAAAGTGAAACAGAAATTAAAAGCGATTGTTTTACTTTTCTATTTTTGGTCATTTAGGGATGTCCTGTCCATCATTTAGTCCTACATTTCGCCCAAGGGGAGTTTTACATGTTGCCAGCATTAATTAAGGTGTCTGAGTTATTATGTCCCAACGGGAGCAGTAGACTACTTTAATTTAATAGTATATTTTTCTTAAAAATTTAATTATTACATGTCAACTTTTTATTTATTTTTTTTTTTGTTTTTAGGAAATAAAAGATGTTTTTGGAGCTAGTTTTATTTGGATATAAATTGAGCTTAATAACAAATAATTACTAAACAAAAACTCAACGCCGCTTTTTTCACGATACCTACTACACTTTAAAGAAAACAAAAGGTAATGATGTGATGAAAAACTTTATGGTCCATTGGAAGATCTATTTATTAAATAAGGTCTCAACACACATGTCTACAAAATTAATGACAGAGACTGCAAAATGTTGTATCTCTAAATGTTTCTAGCAGACGTCTCGTCGGTTACCTTACAAATATTTAAAGAAACTGATGTGAGTACTAAAACGCAACCTATATTAATACGGGGATGTATACTTGAAGAATAATAAACCATAAACAATAAACAATTAAACCGCACTTATGGCGACAACAACTGTTCTTGCTTTTCTTACAGATGACAGCAAGAGTTTTCATTAATTTTGCAGACCCATTTCGGCACCAATTGAAAATGCATTAAAGCAATTGAAAACCCAACAAATTGAAAAAGTTAACACAAAAAAAATATAATAGTAAAAGTAATCTACTTTCAAGAGATCCTTCTTTGTTTACCATTCCGTGCGAACACAGCTGCCATACCTAAGGCATGTGTCTGCCTAAAACAAAAAAACAACGATACTCGTATACCCGTAGACTCAGGTGGTTGCAAAAGTAAATGTGAATATTTCGCACGCAACGTATACCTCCGTCCTCAGGAAAAGGTATTGAAATTTATTTTTTAATGGCTAAAGGCACGCATACAGCTTAGCTTTCCTACCAGCTATCCTGACAGAAAAAAAAAAAACATGTAAATATATAGGTACCTATATATAAATAAATTTAAATTTGCACGAAGCCGAAACCGCCTCCGTTCGACCGTACCCGCACTGACAGTATTTCTTGACTATGAAAATGGCCGTTTAATTTGGTAAATGACCGTGCAAGGCAAGTGGAATTAAACTAAAGCTGAAAAAATTCAATTCGGTTGATGGAAAAAAAACAATGACTCCTTACAGCATAATGAATATTAATGGTTGTAAAGTCGAAACAAGAAGGCAGACTTGTACCTAAAGTTAGATGTTTAATTGGTGCAAGTTTCTCTAAATCAGCTTTTTTTCATTTTAGGAAGAAGAGTAAGGTCTTGAATGAAAAAAAAAGTCCCAGAATCTAACCCAATGGGATAACACAATAACACAGAAGACCTCGCCTCAGGTAAGGCGCTTAGGAATGATGATCACTTGATAGGGAGCAGGTGGAGAAGATCCTCTCACACTTGCTTTCTCCGAACAATCAGACCTATCAAACGATGATGCACAACAACTACCATTCGGTTGTATTCTTTAAACGAGATATTGACCCGAAAACGCGAGAACTGTGCGCCATCTAGCTATAGCCACACCATTCATAATTCACATTCACTCGATACCTTTGTCGTTCTAATACATCTTGGTAATGTGCGACGCACAGTGGTCCAAAAAGGCAAATCTCGTGGCAAAAATGTTTTGTTGCGACCTAACAAGACTAGCGCGCGCAGAGGAAAATGTGGAGTTGTTTATTTATTTCTAATAATTTAATTTCTAATAGAAATATAAAAGGAGCTTTAAAAATAGCGAACAAAAATTGTCCGCTAACTTCAGAGCTTTTCAAATTTGGTCAATTTTGTTCCAGCGTAAAAAAAACGGACAAAACGAACTAGTTGGTTTTGTATATAGGTAAATTTTTTGTATATAGGTAAATTAAAATTTTAATAAAAGAAAAAATGAAGATTAGGTACATAATATTTTGGATAAATAAAACAAAAAAAAACAAACTTTTTTTTTGCAATTCTATTGGTTTGAGTAGAAAAAAATTCTTGGGAAAATTATCCACAATTGTGACCCTAACTATTTCTTAAACAAAATGCAAAAATTGTAGCTGCAAAAGTTCGGAGAAATTCTAATTAGCTAAAAAAAGTCGTGTTCCCAGTGCTGACATTTTGGCCTTAAAAGCGAAATTCCTTATGGAATATTTCAATTATTTTGCTAATAAATACTTTTGCTATTTTTTTTGATCGGTAAAAAATCTGCCCACTTCCGCACCCCTTTTTATATAAATGCCAATTGATTTTGTAATCCACACACTTTAACGACTCTTTATGAATAAATTCCTCCTAAACCGAAAGGGTTTTTGAGGTATGCTGTAATTGAGTTTCTTCGAATTATGTAAATTATTGTAAATCATTATTGTTCCTATTCTTAAAGTATACGTAAACATGGATTAACTTGCCAAAAGAAAGGGATTAATTGCTTTATTGCCTAAACATTACAAAAAGTGGAAACAATTATTTAATTGTGGATTATTATTTTATGATCGAATAAAATAGGTAGAAATATTAATTTTCCTCTGTTACCCAACATTGGGAAGCTTAAATTTCGCACGTAAAACAATCCCTGTGCATGTACATAAATGCAGGTATATAAACTTATATAAGCTTATAAGACATAAAATTTTTTCAAATTAAGGAAAAAAGACTACAATCGATATCGATACTCAAAAACATGCAAGATTTCACGAAACCGACAAAATGAAGATTTATTCAATATGCCAGCTATATCATCAGATCTACTTGTTTAAAAAAAAGATATAGCCCAGAACTAATATGTCTGTTAAATATTGAAAATGATGACAATGGTGGCAATGAATTTTTTTCTGAAAATTAAGATTTATAATAATTGTAAAAAAATGTATACGTATAATAAAATAAAACAGAATAGAATACAAATTATTATGTATTTATAAAATGAAATAGAATAATTTTATAAATACCTGCATAATTTGTATACTATTTGATTTTATTATTTTTTTTCGTCCGTTTACTTTTTTCCTACACTGTTTCATAAAAAAATATATGATATAGGATATACTGATGCGCCACTGCGGATACTGTTTAAATACTAGCTAAAAGCATTAAAAATTGGTCCATTAATTTTAGGCACCCATTGTTGTGAAAAAATATTTTAGATCACCCTGTGAACAATTAAATAGCCGCACACCTTCTTTTACAAGATTCATAAAACCTTACCTGTTCTTAAAGTTTTTCTCTAATTCCTTTTTCAAAGAAAATCTTACTTCAGTCTAACATTTAGAAACACCATGTGAAGCAATTTTCTTAAAAATCACTAATTTAATAGGCTTGGAAATTTCTTTAAAGCAGACAAAAAAAAAGTTGTAGCGATATCTTCATGCGTTCAAAAGTTATGATTTTTGCAACCAACAAAGTAATTTTGGACCACAGTGCGACGTTAAGAAGTCACTGCCTTCTGTTGTACACGTTATCCACCCAACTACATATTATATACATTATAAATGCATTACCTCGTTCTCAGCATCACCTTTAGTGTTGAAACGAACGACAGGACATACTTTTACATTACCGTTCCAACACGAACACTGTACGCCCTCCTAAGTGCACAGCACACCTTCATAAAGAGAGAGACATCTTCGACGCTATATCACATTGATAAAAGGAAATAAATTCTTTTGTAAAATGACACCTGCAATCATTTTTTTTTTTACCTGAAATGTATTTTATTCTAGGGGAGATATTTTGTAGATAAGCTTAGACCATTCACCTTTGAAGAAGAATACAATATTTTGAACGACACCGTGCTCATTTGCATGTTGATGGGTATTGTGCCTGCGTGTCATTCGGGGTTAGTAACCACGATTGCGATTGGGCGTAATCGTACTATGGAGATTTGATGACTTTTCTGGGAATTGCTGAGTTCATCCAAATTGGAAATGCTTCCCGGAAGGAAAACTCGCACGAGAAAATGGGAAACGTAGTCATATGTATGTGCAGCTGTTCGAATAATTGCCTATACGGCCACTGCGTAATCCAGTGTAGTGCGTGGATGCTGGAGAGAGCCGATTATAATACTTACTAAGCCATCGAGTCAGATAGCGCAGAAGAAATTTCCAACAACCAATTTGCGCCCATAGAAAGTCACTTTTTCATGGAATATGAAGATCGAAAAGAAAATGAAGAGGAAACAAACAATTGACTGAGCTAGAAAAAGAGTTAGGTACGCGAAATAGAGTGGCACAGAAACATCAGCAGCAACCGTGGCAGCTGCAATTTTTAGAGCCACGGGTTTGAAGTGGATTATAACACATCATCAGAGCAACATCAGGACATTAGCATTTAATTGACAATCATCCTTAATAATCTGTCGATGCTTATGCAACTGAAGTTGTTTGTGTCAGCGAAGTTGCTCTTGCTGGTGCTCTGATTATCTGTTTCTAGGTTTAAATCCTCTATAAGGCTCTACCACGAGGGATAACTTTCAGCAAGTACCGTCGTTTTATAACGTTTAATTTTTTAAGCGTGGTTTTTTTTAAATCGAATAAAACACTCAAATTTGCATCAAATATTCAAAATGTTTATTGTAATTGATAAAGAGGCCTTTTCCATTTACGTTTTAAGGACAACTTCAAATGGTCCAATCGGAAGGTCCAATTTTGCGTCACTTTTTCGAGCATTTCGGCCTGTCGGAATTTTTATATTAAATTTCAATAATTTGAAATCGTTGCTCGTTTGTAAGTCTTTCAATGATTAAATGGCAGAGTAAACTGAAAACTTTTCACTTTGACAGATGACGTTTGGACGCCATTACTAAACAGTGCTGCCAACCTGAAAAAAACTTAAGTCCAAAAAAATCACCCTTTACATTTATGTGTAGTTTTGTTTGACAAATGATGCTGCACATATTATTTATGGCATTATATTCGACCAATTGAGCTGTTTGTTGTATTAAAACTGTGGCGGTAAATCTTAAATCACAGTTTGGCTTTGTCCTTAGGTAGATTTTGAATCTAAATTCAAAATGATTTAGATCTTGACCTAGTTGCTGCGATAATTGAAACTATGAGACTATGGAGTTCGAAGCCAGCTTAAATACGTTTTTCTACGCATTTTTAGAGTCGTTGTTAAGTGATAATTTAAATTGCCTTTGATTCTTTTTTTAAGCTTTTTTTATTGCGTTTTTCAACGCACTTTTTATATGTTATAAATGCGTATTAGGGTATTTTTTTAAAGCCTTTATAAGCGCGTTTTCTGCAGTGATTTCTAAGTGTTTTTGAAGCGCCTTTGAGGCTTTTTAAAACCAGTTTTTTTACGTGCTTTTAATGTGACTCTTAGAAAAGTTCTCAATGCGGTCTTTAAGTGTTTAGAAACAAGTCACACACTTGGCTTATTCGATTTTCTGAACAAGTAAAGTTGGCGTTTATGCAGTTAGGCATCGTCGGTGTTTGGAAAAGAATTATTCCATAGTTCAGGTCAGACAATAGACAACGTCATGGGATATTAATCAGTGATAATTGGGTGATAGAATGACGATATGTACCACATTGTTCAAGAAGAATTATCGTTCTGCCATGAGGGCTCGAACAATAGCCGCTCTGGATAACCCCAAAAAAGTAACTTACTGAGAAATCGATTCAACTACAGTATTAAATCGCAAAATTGGATAACGATATCCTGCAATTGGGATATTGTCCTTGGTGTATGCTGATAAACCGCAAACTATGCAGCGCCAAAAATCGTAGAGAGAGTGGATCAAAAGTGCCGCTTTATCAAAAGTAGCCGGGGATATGTTTCGAATCGATCTCCGACTATACAATGAACCATTTTGTATAACGAGAATAAAGATCTCTTTTTATACCCTCCACAGGAAGGTATATTCACTTTGTCATTACATTTGTAACGCCAAGAAGGAGTCACCGGAGACCTCATAAAGTATATATATTCTGAATCAGGATCACATTCTTAATCGATTTAGTCATATCCGCCTGTCTGTTGAAAGATAGCGTCCAAAGCAAATGACATAGGAAAATGAATTGAAATAGAATGAAATTTCGTGAAAGGACTTCTTTTTATCGTCGTCAGGTTGGTATTGAAATTGGGATATGTCGGTCAAGTAGTTCGGGTACCTCCCATACAAATCCAATATTAGGCCTATGTGTCTGTTGAAAACATGATATCCTCAAAACAAATCGACCTAGGCAAGTGAAATTTTGTGAGAGGACTTATTTTTATCGTCGTCAGGTTTATATTAAATTTGGACTATGTCGGTCAAGTAGTTCTGGTACCTCCCATACAAAACAAATTTTCATGACTTCTATGCAGTGCATCGGCAAGGCCGATTATAACACTTTTACTTGTTTTTAATTCCTCTCGTTAGAAATTAAATGATTCTGCTACAAAAAAAATAACGCTCTCTCTTATTTACTAACTTGTCTGCACTTAAAAGCAGACAAAAACATTTTCCATAATCCATTCCAGAGTGTGTATAAAAAGTGTGCCCCATCTCAAATATAAATTGAAAGAGTGAGTAAACCTCCTAGCCTTGGAAAAACTCAAACACTTTGCTGTGGGGGAGTGAATAACTTTCAAAATTACCTCCAACTCCAAAAAGAATTTAATTTGAAATTTCTTGGAGCTATATACACATACAGTCATGCGGCCTGAATATTATAATTATAAGCACGCTTCACTCCCCATTACGATTACTAAATACTTGATATACAATTTTCACCTTTGCATCCACACACACACTCTCTCGAAATTCAACCAAGTTGTTGAGAAATTCTAGAACTCATGGAAACATGATATTTCCATAAAGCCGGTCGTATTTTATTCGCAGATTTATTCATACAAACCAAATGACCAAACCAGTTTGGTTTTCGCCTTTAAACACCTAAGAAAATACCTAGCCCCTAAGTCCATTTACATTTTCGGAGAAAATCACTGTCCATACTGATATCTTAATCTTTTGATCTTCCCCTAGGCTGCGCGGGTCAAAAAGTTGAATGGCGTAGGCGAAGAGGGTTTATTTGTGCCCCATGGTGAATGTAATCCCAAGCCAAGTGCCTTTGTTCCACGGCATACCTATCGGTTTGTGACAAAAGCATTTACATGACAAACTATTAATTTGTTTTCTTAGTCCTAGGAGAACCCAAATCTTAATCTATTATTCCACCTTGTGGCAAACTGCTGTTACAGTTATTCACCCATTAAATCGAAAGTCCTCAAATCCAAGTTTGCTTTCCTGTAAATATCACTTTGTATGTATGTCCGTCGCCCATATTCCTCTGACAATGTAAACATCTTTACAGAGGCAAACTTAAAATCCCTGCTATACCTCTGCAAGTCGAAGTCAGCATATTTGGCTTTGTGGTTAGGTTTCGAATGTCAGAGAATAAATTAAGTTGAGGACAGTGATAAAATTGTTGTCGAATGTCCTGCCCTAGCCATAACCATAGGGAGTAAATCAAAGGGCAGATGAAATTCAAAAGGACTTAGAAATTGAATTGAATTGAAATAAATGAGATGAAAAGCACGAGTTGCCTTAAAGGTCAATGAAATTTATTTGTAGCACTTTGAATGAGTGAGTTGATGGCGCGGTTTTAAAGGAAATGGTGAGGCGGATGTTGCACGAGTTCTTTGTCTAATTAAATACGTATACGTACAGTGTATAAGCAAAAATGACAGGGGAAATGAGTATATGACGCAGTTTGAGATAAGAAAGCCAACGTTAGGGACTTTCAGTACTTTCGTAAGAGCCGGAAAGCCAATTGTTCCATGAATAAGTTCGCAAGTTCTACTCTAGATTTATTGTTCATAACTCACTACTGATGGCTGGAATAGGCAAATTTATAACTCTTCTTGTCGGTGTACATACTTAAACATGTATGCCTAAAGTATATGTGTTATAGGAGGAGTGTTTGCTCAAAGACATTTTACGTATGCAAACAAAATAACACCCATGGCACATTATTGGTCTCTAAAGTGATGTTGCACTTCAGAAAATTAGGAAACCAGCTATAGGCATAACAAATATTTCAGTACCCTGATATTTGTGCGAGACAGCAAGTAAGAAGACAGCAACCTCAAGTGGTCTTCGATTATCATAAGGAATTCCTGATTCCTAGAAGGTGATTTGTGTAATTTTATAACCCACTACTACTGTGCCCAAATTTTGATGTGGTATGATAGGACATACATTTCGGCTGAGTGACATTTACAACTGAATCTTTGTTAACTGTCTACAGCAGTTATGGTTTTGTATGTACATGAGGTGCATGAGTACATACAACACTAGGCAAATGGGTAATCAATGGGAAAGCGTGGTGAACCAGTTTAATTTCATCTTTCTCATCTTTCAAGCTACATCCGCCACTTGGTGCTGAAACAGCTATGCACCGGTGTTTTCTTTTCTATTAGGTTTTTCCCTCTCACCCACTTTAAACGTCGGGTCGAAAGAAAATAACCCGGCTCACGAAAAGCATCAGTTTTCAGTCCATCCACAAAAATTTCTTAATAAGAGCCAACTCTATCACACTATAGGAGCAAAAGAGATAGGTGCGAGCACACAGTTTCTTTTCATTCTCTCATAGCCAGTTATGTCGTTTTCCATTGGTTTCACTCGGGGATCCACTCATTCAGCTTCTGAAAGAATCCACAATAGTATAGGTGAAATGCAAAAAAATTATCTACGGCTGCTGTCAGTTGATTTGTAAAAAATACATAAAATTACATTTGTGTGAATGCTTCTTGAGTGGATTCTGACTTCAAATCGAGAAGCGAAATTCTCTCCTCAGAATCACCAGAAGAGTATTTTTTGTGCCAATGGAACGGTTTCAGAAGTGATTTTTTCGATTCCGGACTGTCCCGGACGCTTCTTTTTGCCCAATGGAAAACGACATTACGTTTTGTATATCTAAGTGCAAGGTTTCCACTTTGGTATTTTTTTTGCTTTTTGATTTTTGTTAATTTAGTAATTTTTATCTGGTTATGGTAAATTTTTGAGCAGATGTACCAAGAATGCGAACTCGATATCACCTCATTTAAATTCTACCTTACTGCTTCTGAGTGAACGCATTGCATATAAAACTGTTTTTTCGCTATTCAAAAAATTACAGAATGCACTCATTTTCTTCTTTTGACAGACGGTGAACTTCGGAGCTAAAAGAGCTAAAGAAGTTTTACTTAAGTCGTGTGGTCTAAAGCACACTCGTTTCTAATCTATAAATGTATTTTATTCAAGTTGTTATGTACGACATCAAAAGTTAACACTGGAACACTGGAAACTTTGTACCTAACTATTCTTAGAAAAATATAGTGCCAAATAAAACGTTAATCTAACCGTTTTCATGAATTCTGCAGGGAACAAAAAGTTTGAAAATGTTATCAGTTTTTACGCATTAAAACTTCTTAGAAGAACAATAGGAATATTTTAACGGGATTAACAAAAAAATAAAGGTGTGTTTATTATAAGTAATAAAATGCGGAAGAAGGTAGCCATTTGCCAGTAATTTTGGAAAGAAAAAAATCCCAAGCATTGATTGTTTTTTAATTCTAAAATATGCTCATCATATGATTTAACAGAAAAGCACCTCAAACCACAATCAGGTAACCACAAATAAAATCCACATTTTACTAGCGGCCCCTTAGGTATGTCCTTTAATTAGAATAATTGTGTCCTAGGTAAATAAATATTTACTTTTTATAATTTCCAATTTGGGTAATCCACTAATTTTATTACGGAACCATAAACACAGGTAGAAGTCATAAAAGCATAATCAGCATTCGTTATGACCTTGCTGAATAAAACTTCTTCAACTTCGACAGGTAAATTCAAATTTGTATAAAAGGTGTGGAAGTCTATACTCCTCATCAGTTTGTAATAATCACTTCAAGCGTTCACTTAAGGTCGCATATTCTCAAAACCAAAATGAGTACTGACAAAAAATCCCGAAGAAAAAATATTCCCCTTGGATATCACCTGTTTCTCTATCGCGAGGCATTGCGTTGTCCGAAAGTCGAGGAGTCCAAGCGGTCAAAAGCCAAGTACCGGCTCATTAGTGACCTAATTGTAATTACATGGGACAATATTACCAGCTTTAGTAAGGAGGCGCGGGATCACCTAGTGGACAGCATAGCTTACAGGAGCAAGTTGAAGCAGAAAATCGACAGAAGCAAAAAAAAATCTGAAAAGAAATTGAAATAGATTAAGGACGAGATTTGTTAAAAACGAAACTTTTATGTATAAAATAATTTTATCTAATTTTAAATATAGTTAAACTATTAGTACTTTAAAAAAAACTTGATTTCATTTTTACTATGTGCATATTGATCTGCACTGCCGGCCTTTCGAAACACCCTTGAATATTGAAATGATATCCCCCTTGGAGAGGTAAACAATCCTGTGACCACAGACCAATATCAAAGCCTCCGCCAATGAGCACGCAATTCAATTATATATTTGAATATTACCTTAGCTTTTTATCTAGCAAATATAACTGTCACTTGATCAAATGAGCTGAAGGCTTTAAGGGTTAAATAAATCTATAGATTTCAAAATATCAATTTCACAATGAATATTGTTTTAATATTCATCTTTGAAAATGTTATCAGTTTGTACGCATTAAAAAAAAGAAGAACAATAGGAATATTTTAACGGGATTAACAAAAAAATAAAGGTGTTTTTATTATAAGTAATAAAATGCGAAAGAAGGTAGCCATTTACGTAATTTTACCCGTTGCCGCATTTTCCCCCAAAAGCCATAAAAGAGATTGCTGTCAAATCCTTTAATCCAGAATATTGATTAAGATAATAGTTGAACATTTTTATGGGCAGTCACGAAATAAGTTCTTAAGAAATATCTGTCCAAAGATTCAGATAATTACTACGCTGCTCAGTAGTGGCGCAAGTGTCTATTTCATCAAGTAATACTATAATTAGATTTATAAGGTAGGTAGAGCGCAGGGTTTCGGTATAACTTACAAGCAAAAATAAGAATTCGGTTACACGTCGCATTTTGGAAATAAATCAAGTCAGTCATTTTGGAAAGAAAAAAATCCCAAGCATTGTTGATTTTAATTTTAAAATATGTTCATCATATGATTTAACAGAAAAGCACCTCAAACCACAATCAGGTAACCACAAATAAAATCCACATTTTACTAGCGGCCCCTTAGGTATGTCCTTTAATTAGAATAATTGTGTCCTAGGTAAATAAATATTTACTTTTTAAAATTTCCAATTTGGGTAATCCACTAATTTTATTACGGAACCATAAACACAGGTAGAAGTCATAAAAGCATAATCAGCATTTGTTGAATAAAACTTCTTCAACTTCGACAGGTAAATTCAAATTTGTATAAAAGGTGTGGAAGTCTATACTCCTCATCAGTTTGTAATAATCACTTCAAGCGTTCACTTAAGGTCGCATATTCTCAAAACCAAAATGAGTACTGACAAAAAATCCCGAAGAAAAAATATTCCCCTTGGATATCACCTGTTTCTCTATCGCGAGGCATTGCGTTGTCCGAAAGTCGAGGAGTCCAAGCGGTCAAAAGCCAAGTACCGGCTCATTAGTGACCTAATTGTAATTACATGGGACAATATTACCAGCTTTAGTAAGGAGGCGCGGGATCACCTAGTGGACAGCATAGCTTACAGGAGCAAGTTGAAGCAGAAAATCGACAGAAGCAAAAAAAAATCTGAAAAGAAATTGAAATAGATTAAGGACGAGATTTGTTAAAAACGAAACTTTTATGTATAAAATAATTTTATCTAATTTTAAATATAGTTAAACTATTAGTACTTTAAAAAAAACTTGATTTCATTTTTACTATGTGCATATTGATCTGCACTGCCAGCCTTTCGAAACACCCTTGAATATTGAAATGATATCCCCTTGGAGAGGTAAACAATCCTGTGACCACAGACCAATATCAAAGCCTCTTCCAATGAGCACGCAATTCAATTATATATTTGAATATTGCCTTAGCCTGAGGGCATTCTCTTTTTATCTAGCAAATATACCTCTACTTAATTTTTGTGTTAGGTAAATAAAATCAAGAACATGGTGTAAAGTTAATCGATCGTTTTGATTTATTTAAAGCAATTCCCATATTTGTGGGAGAACTGAAATAACTTACATTTCCATGATATTGACAAATTGGTACCCTTGTTAAAAAAATGGTTCAGTAGAGTGCAGTCCGGTACAGAAGTTGCGCTTAATAAGTCGAATTGCGGGTAAATAGTTTAAGGCGACAGCACTTAAATTGTCAAAAAAATAAAAACACACGACACGAATGGTTGTAATAAGCTAAGCCTAGGGACCTTCCTGAATCTGTTGCGCTGAATATTTGTTTATTATCTTTGTATAGCTAGCTTTTCACACTTTTTATTCGAAGAAAACGCTTAGATTATCACTAAAAAGTCATTGGATGTATTCGATCTTAAAACTAGCTACATCCTTAAAAAAAGTAATTGAAACTAGTCGCATCTCGCATATCTCATGGTGGATAAAAAGGCTATAAGGAAACGCATTCAGTGGGATGAAGTTAAACAAAAAAATACGTCAATTGACTACGACACTAATTTCAATCTCACCGAAGATTTACCTCCCGCGGTATATAAGTATTAGTGGGACTGAACGATACATGGAAGATACCTGTAAAGAAATTATTATTTCGTTAAAATAACAAAAAAAAAATACAAAATTGATTTCAAACCACTCTTTGTAGCTTTGCTTCTTTTCAATAGATGAGGCTCTTTTGTTTACACGTAACTATGGAAATTAATATCTTCGGACAAGATGTCGCTCTTTTGTTTACATGTTTATATTCTATGAAGATAAATCAAACAAAATCCATTCACAATGGGGACGTTCAAGTATCTAGTTTAGTACGTCTGACAGCTGTCTGACTTGATGTTTCTCATCTTTTTCATTTCATTTAATTTGATTGAATGCTTACACATTAAAGCCTAGTATGCTGTTCCAGGAAATCTAAAATTAAGCTCCTCTCCAATGTTTCTCTCCACCACTTCGCTTAATTTTGACAAAGTTCTGTCAAAAAAAAAACTGTGTTGGTAAGGCTGATTGACTTTGTTCTGTTTCTTTATTTATACATCTACAGCTGCCTCCCCAAAATCTTCTTCCCTCAAAGAATTTAAATTAACAACAACGAATTTCTAACCATTCTCCATACTTTTAATTTGCTTTCTATCAAAATTTAGCTGTGGAAAAATTTATTTTGCATTAATACGCTTACTTAAATTCTGTAGAGATTTTACGTACGGTTAACAAATTTCACTTGAACTGCGTACTGCTTGGCTTAACTGCTTTGCTAATTTTATCTTTGGCGACATTTTTGTATGGGAGCTTAATTTAAGCGCGAGCAGCATACTAGGCTTAAGACACAAAAGTATCTTATAATATAGTGAAGGCTTAGTAACGATAAAAAGTAACGAGAAAAGAGAGAAAACAAATTTAAAATTTTTTAAGGAAATTGTTGTAAAATCGATGAAGCAAAAACGATATATACATACAGCCTGGACACTAAAAATGATTTTTAATACCTATCGCATACTATCTCCTAGCTAAGCAACAATTTCCCATTAATTGCACATATGTTGCGTCAATCGCTAAGAAACTCCGCCGGAAAGCTCCTTTGGGACAACAAGTGATTTATATGCCCCTTGACAGATGCTATACCGAAATAAAAGTATAAAATTAAGTTGTGCTTGTTCTTCCTCTCTGTGTTTGAATTTATGTGAATACATAAATCATTCGCGGGCGAAAAGAAAACATATGCTCGTAAGGAGCACAAATCAAAATCCAATTTTAGATACAAATTCAGTCACAAAAGGAAATGACATCAAGCACAGAAAGACAATAATAGCAATCGTTGATTTTATTGCTGGTTTGTTATATTTTCTTTCGATGTCAATCATCAGGGGAAATGGCGAAATAAGTTTGAAGACCCTGTCGTCCTATTGGGTTTTGTATTTATTGCTTGAATATTGCGATGATCAAATGAATTATGATGGAGCTTGTCTTGTTCTTGTCTTTTATAGGATATGTTTGTGTAGTTGTTGCGCGGAATCGCAGTCACTTTGAGATCACATGATCTGGTTTGAGACAGTGAAGTCAACAATTTGTTGCGCTTGAAATTTATAAGACTGCAGCCCGGTATATGGTGTGTGGTTGCTTTTCCAGACTACGTAGCGAGGGTTAACCCCCCGAAAGGCGCCCATACACGAGTCCTTTCCAATCAATCAGAAGAAAATGACAGGTCTCTTTTGTGCACGCTCAATTCATTTCCCTTCTGTGGGCAATATTCCGTAAATACTTCCACGTTCCACCCAATGCCCTGAAATGAGGCCGATAAATTGGAAAATATTAAGAAACGAACTTCCCTCAAAGGACTTGTTCCCATTTTTCATTTTCAAGTGACCGTAATGGCAAATCGCACCAGCCAGTCAATTTTCAAGTAAATTATCTCCATCAATTTACTCACTCACCCTTCCTCAATTTATTGATTGCTTGAGGAGTTGACTGGAAAAATGAAGCACATTTCGAAGAGTAATCACCCTCGTTGGGCCACTAAAGTACGCGGGGGCAGGTGTAGCCGGTTGGAATTATCTTATCAATCAAACTGGGTGACAGTATATGTTCGGACAATTTGGCTAGCAAATTTACGTGTGGTAATCGCTTCTGGACCATAAAGCAATCTACATGTCAAGCAGTAGTATACCACACGTGTCACGGAGGATAAACACCATGCCAACAACAACAAAATCTCTTTACTTGACAGAATACCTGGCTGGCGAGTTATTGTGTCACGTTCTGGTGGAATAGTTGTATTTCGTGAGTTGATGTAGGTGGACTTTAACTGAATTGAATTCATCTCTCAAGAAAAAACCCAAAGTGTAAGGTTCCATGGATTAGATTGGTCGAAAAGTTGACAACATAGAAATAGAAAGGTTACTTACGACTGTCCAAAAAAAGTAAGGCATTCCTTAATGACATGTCACATGAGATTTTTTAATATCCGTCTGAATTGCCGGTAAAATGAAAGGCTATGGGGTCGCTTAGTATGCCATCGAAAAATCAAGTCGCTACCATGATCAGGATTAAGCCATATACGTTTACCCCTTTATTTGCGTTTCGTTTCGGTTAATTTTGACCGAAAATACAACCCCAGTCTCCCCATATATCCGCGCACATCAATCAACCGCTTTTATAGGCTGTAAAGAAAATCCATTCCATCACAAATCCACGCGAAGGAAGGAAGAGTTGAAAAGGCCGCCTCAGTCCTGGCAAATTTATGGATTTTAAATTTTCTCCAGGTGAACTCAATTCGATTCAGTTTTGTTTTTTGTGTATGTTTTCTGGAAATAGCTTCAAAGGACATTTTCCTTTTTCTTTTGTGTTTCGTCATCGAATGACGTTGGCGAATGGAAGAGTAAATCTAAAATATATTCGGCCTCAGATTTAACCTTTTGCGGGGCCATATTCGACATCGATACGTTATAAAAGGAGGAAGACATGAACATGAACAGTAAATGTTTTTTAAAATGAATTCATTTACGAGTACACACAATAAGATTTTGAAAGAACATTTTACGACAATAAAGCAATAAACCCGTGATTGTCTTGCAGACAAAGAGTGGTTATACCCGACGAATAGTTTTACGCAAAACTTTACGATTGGGAGGGAGAACATTTTTTTTTTAAATTAAGGTACTGGGCACTTTTATAGCATAGGTATTTTGGACATGCAGATATACGATTTAAGGTGTACCTTTTCAAACTTAAAAGTATTTTTTTGTAGAATGTCAAGAGAATTCTGATCAAATTCAAATGCATTACTGTTGCAGTTTGATTTTTATTTCGCAAACCCTTGGGAGTAGAATAAAATACAAGCCGATGATTTGAATTTGTAGAGTAGTAGGTACCTAATTATTTTGGTTACAATGCTTTGAATGAGTTTACGTATATTTTTGCACAAATAATGTGACTATTGTGAGAATAATTTTGAAACTGGTTTATCGACTCCGATTTTATAGTAGTTGCCATCAGCTGGCAGAATATTCAAATCAGTTTCTCTATCACCATAGCGCTTCCACTTCATTGACAACATTTCATGAGCCTACTTGTGACTGATGTATTTCAATATTTAATGTCCAAACGTCTAGACGGCAACCGACCTCCACCGACCAAGACAAACTTTTCTCTGTCAAAAAGGAATATATTAATCAAAATTACGAATATACTTCAGTAAACATTTTCAACACTCAACTTGCAACGGAAAAAATCCACAACCACTTCGTTTACTTAAGGACCTACGAGAAAATTGATGATATTCTCGCATGAAGTTTCAACTTTAAGCACAGCAACAAGGATAGAAGGAATAGAAAAATTGGGGCTGACTAACATGTATCACCCCACACAAAAAAATATTGTTCGATAAAATCGGTAAAAGATTTCATTTCCCTGAAGCAAATCCTTAAACAACGTCAACAAGCACTGCAAGCAGCCATTACGATAACTTTCGATTATTGGTTCGTAGGCGACTGGATTTTATTTCTGGTGTAGGACGCCACGCATAACTTAATCATTTTGCAATGGCAATTAGGGGGGCGGGATATTAATTTGATTTTTTCGGGCTAAACTTTGGCAACGTGAAAAACGGTTTGAAGTTGCCGTAAATAATCAGCCTATAATGGTTCGACAGAAGGTTGTTTGCAGTAAGCGCTGAAGTTATGGGAGGCGAACAGCCGGTTAGAGTTTAAATGCCATTGATGGGAATATAAATTGCACGTATGCACCGTCGTCTGCATAGGTACCTGTTGCTTCGAATTGTAAATACATCTGAAACCATTCTTTGTCAATTCGTCATATGACTTATAAGGAGCTACATACTGGGATATGTATAGACCTGCAGTCTGTCCATTACTTTGGAAAAACTGCTCAGGAAGTGACATTTTAAAGACCTATTCGCTTTAAATACTTCAACACAATGCTTTTAAAATTTCATTTAGCTTTCGTTCATAAGTTGAGTAGGTATATATAGCTTGTCAACAAATCACCTTTGCTCCCGTTCTGAAGAAAATTGTAGGCTGTACAATTTTCTTTAGAAAATAAACTCATACGTGTACAAAGGCATTCCTAAACATATTGCATTGCTGGAAATTGTTTTCATTATTGTTTTGTTAAATATCGTATTCTGTATAGGTATAGAGGAGTGAGAAGAATTTAATTTCGAATGCTGTTCAAGTAGGGTCCCTTTTCTTATTAGGTAGCACAAGCAACAACCATCAGTACCTTGTTATATACGCTCCTAGTTTTTTGTTTGGACAATTGTTACTTAAGTAAAAAACGAGTGTGCTTTAGACCACACGACTGAAGTAAAACTTCTTTAGCTCTTTTAGCTCCGAAGTTCACCGTCTGTCAAAAGAAGAAAATGAGTGCATTCTGTCATTTTTGGAATAGCAAATAAAACAGTTTTATGCGGATGGTGATGAAGCATATGCAAATAATGCAATGCGTTCACTCAGAAGCAGTAAGGTAGCATTTAAATGAGGTAATATCGAGTTCGCATTCTTGGTACCTACATCTGCTTAAAAATTTACCATAACCAGATAAAAAAAATACTTAGTGTCATAAGGGCTTGGGAAAAACTGTTGACTGTATTTCACAAACTAAAGCGTTCAAAAACACAAACGGGATCAGGAGATGCTCCTACAGTCTTATGTAGGTTTGTTATGTAACAGACAAGAGGCTGTCGCCTTAAACTTATTAAGCACAAATTTTGTACTAGACTGTACTCTACTGAACCATTTTTTTAACAAATGCAAGGCTTAGGCGCTGATTTATCTCGACTGGGTACCAATTTGACAATATCATGGAAATGATAGTTATTTCAGTTCTCCCACAAATATGGGAACAGCTTTAAATAAATCAAAACGATCGATTAACTTTACACCATGTTCTTGATTTTATTTACCTAACACAAAAATTAAATAGATGTATTTGCCACCTTTCTGATGTTGTACAGATGACCAAAAGCCGGTACAAATTTAAAGTATACATCCATCAATTTAGCACCTTCGTTTACATAATGTTCGTAGCGTAATATAGCTTTAAAAATATCAAAATCTTATATACATTTAACTAACAAGCAGACCAAGCTGAAATAAAATTATTCTAATATAAAATCCCATGTCACGTCACTCCAAAGGGGAGCTTCTATTTAATTAGGTACTCTGCGCGCACATTGAATTGCGAAAATTGATTTATAACTCATATCAGAGAATGAATATTAAAACAATATTCATTGTGAAATTGATATTTTGAAATCTATAGATTTATTTAACCCTGTGAGTGCCTTCAGCTCATTTGATCAAGTGACAGTTATATTTGCTAGATAAAAAGTAATATTCAAATATATAATTGAATTGCGTGCTCATTGGAGGAGGCTTTGATATTGGTCTGTGGTCACAGGATTGTTTACCTCTCCAAGGGGGATATCATTTCAATATTCAAGGGTGTTTCGAAAGGCTGGCAGTGCAGATCAATATGCACATAGTAAAAATGAAATCAAGTTTTTTTTAAAGTACTAATAGTTTAACTATATTTAAAATTAGATAAAATTATTTTATACATAAAAGTTTCGTTTTTAACAAATCTCGTCCTTAATCTATTTCAATTTCTTTTCAGATTTTTTTTTGCTTCTGTCGATTTTCTGCTTCAACTTGCTCCTGTAAGCTATGCTGTCCACTAGGTGATCCCGCGCCTCCTTACTAAAGCTGGTAATATTGTCCCATGTAATTACAATTAGGTCACTAATGAGCCGGTACTTGGCTTTTGACCGCTTGGACTCCTCGACTTTCGGACAACGCAATGCCTCGCGATAGAGAAACAGGTGATATCCAAGGGGAATATTTTTTCTTCGGGATTTTTTGTCAGTACTCATTTTGGTTTTGAGAATATGCGACCTTAAGTGAACGCTTGAAGTGATTATTACAAACTGATGAGGAGTATAGACTTCCACACCTTTTATACAAATTTGAATTTACCTGTCGAAGTTGAAGAAGTTTTATTCAGCAAGGTCATAACGAATGCTGATTATGCTTTTATGACTTCTACCTGTGTTTATGGTTCCGTAATAAAATTAGTGGATTACCCAAATTGGAAATTATAAAAAGTAAATATTTATTTACCTAGGACACAATTATTCTAATTAAAGGACATACCTAAGGGGCCGCTAGTAAAATGTGGATTTTATTTGTGGTTACCTGATTGTGGTTTGAGGTGCTTTTCTGTTAAATCATATGATGAACATATTTTAAAATTAAAATCAACAATGCTTGGGATTTTTTTCTTTCCAAAATGACTGACTTGATTTATTTCCAAAATGCGACGTGTAACCGAATTCTTATTTTTGCTTGTAAGTTATACCGAAACCCTGCGCTCTACCTACCTTATAAATCTAATTATAGTATTACTTGATGAAATAGACACTTGCGCCACTACTGAGCAGCGTAGTAATTATCTGAATCTTTGGACAGATATTTCTTAAGAACTTATTTCGTGACTGCCCATAAAAATGTTCAACTATTATTTTAATCAATATTCTGGAACACCCTTTTTTTCATTCCTTTGAGCCTTTGCTTGGTTTGATACTAGTTATACTGGTCCCATCTACCCTAGGTACAACTTAGTCTGAGCTTACATAATAAGGAAATTTGTTCTTGTTTAAGAAATTGTATTTTTTAACGAATCGTTAGGTTTTTAACATCGTATTTCGTATTTCATTCGTTTTAAAATCATAAATATCGTATCGAAAAATCAGCAAATCCAAGAAATTGGAATAAATCAAGCAACAATGGGAGTGCCGTATTTAATACCCAAAGTCGTAACAATTATGACATTTATGATCGTACGTGTTTACGTGCCTATACGTGTTCGAGACGATTGTGGTAGTGGGAGGTCCACCCCTGCACATGCTAACCTCATTGACACGATGGTGTGAATAAACTCCAACTTGTTGCCTGCAAAGGCAAACTTACTTATTAAAGCTAAAGTGTGATGCATTTTTAACCACCACCATTGTTCGCGAAATGCAACCTTCTTAATTACCCCGTTATTAGAACAGTTTCGGCACGGGTGTACTGGGGCGTGCAAAATATACCAGGAGTGTACTATGCAAATGCTTTCCTCCCGCAAACATGATGAATGCGAATTTAATACGGGTGGCCCGCACCCTCTTGCCATAGCACGCGAACGGTTTTTTGATTTTCAAAATAACCTACTAGGTACACCCAACCAGGCCACAATTGTGAAGCTACGTAGGTATACCTATGCAGTGTTAATTAACTGCCGGTTGTAGGTTAACGAACGAATGCAGCCGATTCATGGACTTGCCATTCCGTGGTAGTATAATTGAGCAAAAAAAAAAGCTCACTCTCAATACTCTCTACGACGTTGGATTTATTTCCCAGGAAATCAAGCCACATTCATGAGGTTGTGAAAATGTTACCCTATCGCTCCTTGTACCCAAATCCCATTGTGAATGGCGAAAATGTACTTGTACACTGCAGCGAGCATTGCATTCATACTTACGGGTGTGCCCCATTCGCTCGCAGCATAATTTTAATTATTCTCTGCATCCGTAACGACAGTGGCACCCTTCTGTTTTTATCTTTTTCTGTGCTCCCGTGAGGGGTATTTTAATTTTCCATTACAACGAGTAGAATAGCGAATTTCAAACAGAGATTTTCTGGAATTCTTCAATTTCAGGCGATGTTTTGATTTTAATACAATCACGGGTTTTATTCCTCTCTACACATTTGGGAGCAAGCAATTTTCTTTTAGTCTTTGAATTGAGCTATTACGCTCTCAACAGCTCTAATAGCTGCGAAGTCTTTGAAATGAACATAAAAACATTCATCGCAGAGAGGTTGCAAATGATCCTTTACCACATGTTTCTCATACAGGGAGTGAGCGCAATTAAATTCCACACTGTGGAAAGTGTTTATGGGTGCATCAAACAAAGTATGACGCATTGGGGCCGAAATTGCTTACATCTTGATGTATTATAAAATTTAAAGACCATTTCACCTTAGGAATCTTACGAGTGCATTTCGTAATTCGGTTTTCTTTTTTTTGTGATTCACATACGTATACCTAGGTATGTTACTAAAACTTTCGAAATCAAGTTTGGCTGTGTGGATGGGCCACGCGCTGACCTATTTTTATTGCATCTACTGTAGAGTAGTTGGGTATATACCTAATTCGAAAGGGATGGCTGTTTTGTGTTTTTTAGTTTTGATTTTTTGTTTTTAAAAACTCATTATTTACAGTCCGTGTTGGATCCCGGCTTTAAATACTTGCGTTAATTACGCTGGGAAAACTTAAATATTTATTAGATGCTTTCGCCAGCGTTGCCACTTTATGATAATTTTTCCGCAGTAGATTTAATTTGTTGGTTGTATATTTTCATTTCAAACAAAATCAAGGTAAATAAAAGAAAAATACCATAAACAACACAAAATTAATAATAAAAAATCGAGTATTTAAACAAAACAGACAAATTCAATAATTCATTAATTTTGTTGTTATGTTTTCTGCTAAAAGGGATACATTTTCTCGATCTATGCATAGATGTGCATACAAGCCTACTATAAAGTGCAGTAGTCTTAATTTTTTGGCAGTAGATTTAAATTTCGAAAAAAATGCAGTAGAGCAAAGTGGCAAGAGTGGCTATCGCCCATTTAGTTAGAGAGGCATTTTATGTTCTTACTTTTCTGGTCGGGGGTGGTTGGGAAATGTTTTATATTCTTCATTTTTTTTTTACTGAACGTCGGCATTCCAACTTTAGTGTCAGTATAACCCCACGCAAGGTAGCTATATTCAACCGTGACACTGTGTAAAGGGTGGAGCATGCGTAAACCTTAAGCCGAAAACGGTTGAAAATAATTTCCAAGTGCTCTTAGGTAACGCTATAGCTAGGGGTAAGCTTCGGTCTGAATTAGAACCCCTTTCGTGTTGGCCTAGTTGTTGGCTTACTGCGTCAAATGAGAGCGATCTTTGGCTAACCCCAAACTTGCACACTCCATCACTCAAGGCGAGGTCTTGCTTTACTGTCTTGGTCCTGTGAGTTTTAGTCCAACATACTTTGGCCTGAGTTTTCATTACTTGTATATGTCTCTGTCTCTTTAGATGACTGATTTTGACTTTTGTAACAAGCTAATGTCGCTGGTATACAGCTTGTAGAGATCGCTGTTCAATCCTGATCTTCAAATCGCTTTGATATCTTAATTCGCTTTAAATAAAATCTGTGCTTGTGCTCCATAAATAAGCGATGATGATGGTTGTATGCAGAGTTTCCTTAGAATTTCTTCACAAAGACTTCTTATTCAATTGCCTTAGGCCAATTAAAGGAGCATTGATTATAAATATTTGCTTAGTTTTTTATTTGAAGCCATTTTCGTGTTTAAAGAGGAAACAGAAACTTACCTCTCAAAGTTGCTGTCGCCGTTTTTAAACAATCGGTCCATGTTGTCGATGTTGTGTGTCCCTTTTGTAACAGTCCGCCATACACAATATCATTTTTAGAGACCAGGCTAAATTTTTCGAACTCACAAACTCGCAAAATTGCATATTGTGACCTATAAAATATTTAGTGTGGAAATGATTATTAGTATGGCTCAGTGCATTTATTTTTGCCTTCATTCCTAACCAACCCATTTCTTGCCGCTTCTGTCCCAATATTTGCTTACTGAATTTTGTCAATGCTGCATCATACTGCCACTGCCACTTGCAGTGATATTTTCCCAATTGTTTCAAGTATTAGGTCAAAGAAGTCACATGATACCTTTCGGCGAGACTTTTTTCAAGGTTAATGAAGCAGCGATCGCTCACTATCAGCAGCGTTTTTATGACCAAATCTTGGAGCTGAAAAGATGTATGCTGTCGCGTTCGGCTTCAAATAGTTCCGCCGGTAGGAGTCGCTCCCAAAGGTCGTGTTAGGCTTGAGTTAAAAATGTCGCCCACTGTATTTGAATCAGGTGGAGAGCAGGCTACGTTTTTTTCCAGACGCAAGACGCAACTGAGTTGGTTGCAACATGCTTAGATATAGTTCTAGTACATCTTTCCAGCTCAGCTGTTTTAAGCGTCTAGAATACTGGAGAAGCGCTAATCTTAACCTCATCAATTTGGTACATTTTTTTCAACCATGATTTTGTGGCAGCCGTGTTAGTTTATGGATCTTGAGTTATACTCTCGAATGTTTGACAGACATTCGCAAGAGGTGGCGCGGTGGAAAAAAACCACTGTCCTCCCTCTAGGGGGTTTATTAATGCTGATCCTTAAAGTTCATAGTCAAACGCAAGTCTAGTGAAGATGGACAAGACCAGCAGCCGATGGTAGGCACTTGGAGGTAAAATGAGTAAAGCTCTTAAATCTACTAAGATCAAAATAAATACCTCCAAAGAGTCATTTAAACCTCCACTTCTAAAACATTTCTATAAAAATCAAACACCACCCAACTATCTAATGCTGTTTATTACAGCTTTCGCGTTCAATTTATCTTAAAGGTCTTATCATTTTGCTCAACCACAAATTGTCACTAATTCCACGCCACCTTTATGTACACACCACCAGACTATACTTATCCTCAAACTGCCAGTTATATGCGCCTTAAAAACACGCACAAACAATCAACAAAGGAAACGAAAACCAACAATCAAAAATTTAAGCGTTTCATTTATGCCACTCCAACTGACACTTGAGTGTCAATCACAGCGAACAATAAAAAAATACATCCACTCGACCGATGGATCATGGATGTAATCGCCCCAAGTGCACATACTCATATATGGCTGTGTACATTTTTCCCTCGCCTCCCCCTTAATTCCACAATCCAAAGAATAAATGACCATCAAAGCCAACAAAACACCCCTTTTGTGGCGATCATAAATACATGCCTGCCCCTGGTATAGGAATAAATTCAAGGGACCGTATGATTTGATGTTCCCTGATAAGACTGTGTGGCGGAAGATTTTCGCGCCTATTTCCCCACTCCGCACCCCATCGAACAACACAGCAAAAAAAGTCTACAAATCTTGAGAAGGTCGTCACATCGGGTAAGAATAGAAATTCTCTAAATTGCCAACACCAGTTGCGGGTGACTTTTATCCACTACCGAGAGAAATGGAGATGGAGACAGCTCGATTCATGTGTCTTATTACGGAATGAAAATCGCAGTCTAATCTGGCCGCTATATAATTTCGTATCCTACGGCGAACTGGCACTCGTTCCACTGCACACAACTACTGTGGGGATGACCAGAAAAGGGATTCAGTGCTCACTGTACAGCCAAACAACAGGTGAAAGCTCAGTGATGTTCCTGCGCCAGCGCCGATATTCAGCTGCGACAGTGGGGAAGTTGCAGCCTGTTGTGCCATCCTGTTGAACATTCACCAATGAGTCCTTACACCATGTAACCAAATCCTGTAAACGGCACGCGTACCCATAGATTCCAGTGATAAAGTTAACAGAAACATTCAGTTAACGTTAAGCTTTCATCTGACTCGGTTTAAGTGGCCCAAAAAGTGCGGACGTCCGAAAATGCTGCGGTACTCGTCCTCTACTCTACTCCATGTAGCGGTGGATCTATATGTAGCTTCGTGGGTTGTGTTTTAAGTGCTTTAGATGCACAGTGCTCTTAAGTAGATATAAACGAGTGTGTGTTCCAACGTATTTGGGTTTGTGTCATCTGGTTTTGTTTTCGGTTGCGTTGTTCGCCGTTGTCTCGCTTGAAGGCGTCAAGAATAATGATAATAGTATGTTCGGCTAATACCAGTCATGTGAATTTATATCCTGGATTTCAGTAAGAGCGTTCCGCCCCACTCCCGACTTAGAGTGTTCGTTCAAACGTAAACAGCATTATCCTCTCGGAAGTCGCCTCATCCGCATTACTCGTCTTGGCTTCGTTTGATTTACTGGTTTTAATAAATGTCCCGTGATGCGGGCTTGTGCGTGATGGTAATTACAAAAAAAAAAATATTATAATGCGAGGACAGCAGTAAATCCCCTTTAATTGCTATAGTCCCTAAGAGAAAATACGTTACTTTTTTGAAAAAAAAAAAAAAAAAATAAAAAATAAAACACATATTCAAAAATACACACAAAAAAAAACATACAAAATCGGTAGATGTCCTTTGTCGCGATGTGTTCTTTCTAAACCAACACAAAGTGGATAATAAATCGTGAAAATAAAATGTTGACCAGGAAGAGAGATTCAAAATAGATAAAGGATACACCTGAGTGTTGTGATCATAAAAAGTTATATTTTTTTTTTTGCTTTGCTTTTATGTTTTTCATAAGCCCCTTTGAAACGGAAGTTGTGCCGTGTGATATACCCCAGTTGGTATCTTTTTTCGTTTGGTTTTAAAATAAAATTTTGGAAAAAAAGGGATACAAAATGTCAGCCAACATTGGACAAACGACGGACATGGATGTGGATATTGAAATCGATATACAGCTTCTGACGACAGGATATGAGGACAGCACGGTATGTAAATCTCTGTAATAAAGTGCATGTCCGGGGAATGTAACTTCATATTTCAGGTTACGGTGGATACAAATAGATTTAAATGCAAATTTGCCCTGGTGAACAGATAAGCCACGGACAGTCCGCTAAAAAACGGAAGTTGGTTATACCAGGAATTAATTTGGATATTTTTTTTAAGCGGATACCTTGATGTTGTTATCATCATTCGGTTGTAAAATTGAGTGCTCTTCCGCCTGTTTGTTTTTTAAATAAATTTGAGGAAAATTACAAAAAAAATTGTTTCGTGGAAAATATGTTCGATTGTTGAATGGAAACAAAATATTTTTTGCAAGTTATTTACGTTCGTTGAAACTCTGAAATCAATTGTTGAGCTATTTTGGGCAACAAAAATGTTTAGTTGATGAATTCGGTATTTTTAATTTTTTTTCAAGCCGGTCCGAAATGAAAAGAATGTAACTCTTAATGATCGAACAATGACTTCCACAAAATGTACCCAAACTCTTGTCTCAATCACATGAAAATGATTCTCACTTCAGCCGATTCATCCATTTATTTCTTAAACAAGTGAGAAATGTGACTTAAACCAATGGATGCAACAAGCTCTGGGATACTGCTATAAATATTGGGCCTAATAATCATTTTTAACCTCCACACTAAAAATGATGTAGGTCACAATATGCAATTTTTTATGGAAAATTTCACACAAAAAATTATTATTGGTATCGAGGATTGAAAAAAAGCGCAATTTCCGCAACAGTTCCAATAGCTCTTGCTTTCCATAGCTATTCGTTCTTTATCTGTGGTTTAATTTGTTGGGCCTACAACTAAACGCCAAATCCGAGCAGCTGTCAAATGTATGCAAAAGCAATTTAAGGTGGGAACAACTTTCAGGTGTAATTTTCGTTTTCCGAGGGTCGAACTTGTGACTCGTCGTTTAGTACTCGATACTAACCAGTGAGTCACTACGTAAACCAAGATTTACTCCTTGCAAATCAAAACCCGTCTGACTAATAAAAGTCTTTTCAGTTTGAGAATATTTGTCGTTTGAAAACTTCTTAGTGTCTTAAGTTCTAAGGGTTAACTTAGAAGCCCGGCTTATTGACACTTAGAAGCCCGACTTATTGATACTTTCGGGAAAATAGGATTTTTTGAAATTGCAATTAGAAGGAACTGTAATTCATCATTTGACGAATAGTGTTTCTGGTTTTTTCTTTGCTGTCTCCGAAAATGTCAGAAGGATAACCCATTTCAGCTCACTAACTTGGCTTTAGTTGACACCGATTAATGATAATTATTTTAAATTCCTTTTCGACTACTGTTCTCTTTAGCTGTAACAATTATATTTAGGTACATTCTTTCTCTACCTTTATGATCTTAGAAGAGACGAAAATTGTAGTTTTATCTGGCAATTCCTCTCAAAAGAATTCTTTTAATGCACTTAAAGAAATTAAAACGCGTCGTTTGCTGATTATATTTTTAGCGTAAATCTGGTAAACTGTTTTCGGTTTGCAAGTTTTCAAGTTAACTAACAAAAAATCTACAAAACTAGTCTGTCATAATGCAACAGCAATACCAAGCTTGCCAGTTTGAGCTTTTTATCGGATTTTGGGCTATCTTTTCCTAAATTTCCGACACCAAATTTAACATTTTTAGGGTATGTTCGATTAGGATTTCACTAATCGATTGTGAGATTTCAAATCAATCACAGCTAAGATTTTTCTTATTGTTTTTTTTTTTTATATATTTAAAAGGAAATGTTTATTTTCTGTTAATTTTAAAATAAAAATAACTTCTTATTGATGTTTTAAACAAAATCGTTGGCTCCGATTTTAGGCTATACAAATTTCATTCAAAACCCTATACAACCCTTATTATGTCTTTCCCTTTTAACTTCAAAGGATATTATTTATTAAATACACCTAAGAGTACTCTCAATTAATCCACCCGCCTACGAGATCCAATCAAATTTTCAAAATCAATTGATTTTGGTAACGAGTTCCGCAGATTAAATGTCACACAGCTCTGAGTCCTTACATTCTTCTATAATTAATTAAGTGGCAATGTAAATTGCGGTTACGATTTTTGCTGGCTTTGATTAATTGCGGCGCTTAGGTTCGTTATAAGTTTTTGTTGCCTAAAGATTTATATCAGACATCATGGCCGTAGGATTGCTGCCGTCTAATTAATCATTTAAATGAGTTTGAATCAAAAGCAATCCTAATCGTAGGGGATTTGTAAAGGCACAAAATAGATAGTTATCTTTTAGTCGGCTTATTATGAGTATTTTATTTTTGGTACACACCGAACGACAGGCGTTTTGTCTTGGTGTAATTGATGCTCCTTCTGAATTTAATTAAATTCAAGGACATCAGAAAGGATCACAGGGGCAACCGAATCCGAGCTAGCGAGTTAAGATTAAGTTCCGAAAGTTATAAGGTAGACCTTTGATAAATGATACCTTCTGCTGAGTGACTGAGTGAATCTTTTTACTAAACCCTTGAGAAGTCGACTATATGTCTATTGGAATTCGAAGTGTGTGTGTGATTTTTAATCTAATTTTTGCAATATGATGAATAAGGGTAAGAAGGTTGTACAACTTATTGAAATACCACTGCACGCATTATATTCCAAATTAAAATTGAAATCACCAAATTAAAAGTCTTTTGGCTCGATGGAAGTCATTGAGCCGTACTTAAAAGTCTTTTGACTCGATTGAAGTCATTGTCCCGTACTAATTATAAATTTAAGTCTCGACTTTAAATATACTGAAGTTCACAATTGCGAAATTTATATACAAAATATAGCCACTGTGAACTACTAAAATTTAAAGTCGAAACTAAAAATTTGTATTGGTAAGGCCGATTAACATTAGGTGTCATCTACTCTTATCAAAGTTCAAATTAATTGACCTTACTAATAAACATTTTTAGTTTCGACTCATAATTTTAGTAGTCCACAAGCGAATCTGTTTGTTTTCCATACAAATTTCGCATTTGTGAGCTTCCGTAAATTTAAAGTGGAGACTAAAATTTGTTATTGGAATCGCGCAATGACTTTTGTATTGTCAAAGATGAGCCTTTCTCGACAGAGCTTTCTGTTTAGTGCATTGGAGCTAAAGTGCTGTTGGTTTCGCAGTATCATTAAAAAAAAAATGGTATCCTAGGCTGCCACCAAGCTCTGTGTACAACAGAAGTTCAGTAGTCTGTATGTCACTAGATGGTGACACTGGGAACATGAGAAGAGGGAAACGTTTCCATATACTAAGAGCACTTCTGTTGAACTAAAAAAACATCCGGTTTTTGAATAAAATTCTGCTTAAATCAGTTCATCACTGCAAAAGTGACAAAGAACAATTGCGAATCTGTTTGTTTAACTATAGATGGGCTAAATTTAAAATCACAGATATGACGATCGTGTCTCATGATCTTGTGGATTTTGCACTTAGTTACGTACGCCTTGGTTTAGACGGAAGAATACTATCGTACTATGGCAAGATTGACTCTTCGCTTCCGATGTTTTGAGCGAGGTTTTTGACAAAGTCGTTTACTACTTCTAATCTCACACATATTTGGCCCGTCATTGGGTGCTGAAAATCCTTTCTTGCCTGCATTTGTCAGCTGGCATTGCTTATCGAAACAGGGGTTTTGTTGCGGGACCCTAGGTTAACACAGCACATCGGTGGCAGTTGGCTGTCCTGAAATAGCACTTTGGCAGTGTTCTCACTGATTCTCTGCCGTGAAAGCTGGCGATGAGGTTAAGAGCTTAAGAAAGACGCGCTCCACAAATGTGTCCAACTTATACATATCTGTTTTTAATTCATGCTGTCTTCACTGTCCTTTTAAAGGGTTTTCCAAAAAGAGGTGTTATTTTGGTACAAAGAAAAATGCCATTTTTTGAGATACATGATCGGATGTTTATTTCATAATAAAGAGGAAGGTATGCCGTTAATACTGAAACACAACATCAGCCAAATGGCCACCACGAGCACGCAAGGTGTTAAATCACAAGATATCGTTGGCCAATTGTGATCACCTCTTCCAGAGATAACACGGTCCGGAAACTTTTCCCGTAAAAGATTAATGGTTTCGTTGCTGTGTTTTTTCACCATTTTTGTAGTGAATTTTAATAATTTCACTGCGTTGTTGAAGCGTGTATCGTTCCATTTTTAGCAATGGCGTAGTTTCTTCTTGTCAAATGTCAAAGAATAAAAGCTTCAAAAGTGACAGCTACCGGGTCATTCACAATAACACCTCTCATTGGAAAGCCCTTTATTTATTTTTGCAACGAAAGGGGTTTTATATTGTGTTGCTGATGTTGGCATATTTTCTCAAATTTAAATATTACAACAAAGAACGTATTTCTTGCAGATATAAACCAGGCCATCGCAGAAATACTGTCTGCAATACTTACTTATTTTGAGCGTCATTTTATTACCAGGCATTTATCAATTGATCTCTCTCCGTTTTAGTTCAATACCGATTCGCAGTTGCTGATTCGTAGCTTTTCCAAGCCTCGTCTTTGACCATTCATTCATACATTCTCGATTGATGTGGGCTGTAAACAAGCTAGTCCAACAACACTGGCTGACTCTTTCTCTAAGTAGTTTAATTATGAGGATTCGTCCATCATCTATACGCAGTTTAAGTTCAGTTTTGTTTACTAGTATTATTACAAAACGAATAGCTATGTGAATTATTTTAAGGAGTTAACTTCGACCTAATCTACTAATTTAGCAAAATCTCAAAAATGCATGGTTGTTCCGCCTGTTAAAATCACCTTTTGCGAGGTTCGCTGCAATTGCCAAAGGTATTATCGAGCTAGCTGTAAACAAAATGAAAGAGCTGAATCTAAGGTAGTTACCTGAAAAAAGTCATTCCAGGAAATACCCTGCTTCGACTAATTTTATTAGCCACCCCTACCTACGTTTTCAATTCTATTCAATAGAAACATTTCCTTGCATTTTATTTATTTCATTCATTTTTGCTTCCATTGAAAAAAAAGTAATTACGCCAGCAGAATAGATCAACACCATCAAATTGAATACAATACAAGTTCGCCTTGCAGGCAGTCATCTAAAGAGCACTCTTCACAAGACTTCACACTCAAGAACATCTCTGTCTGTTGTTCATCAACTTATTTAAAGCTTTTCTGTCTTTCATGACATATTTAAGGGAAGCATTGTCGATGTATTTTCAACATCTACTCCTCGTATTCTTTTATTAAACCTATATAAATATAAACATAATTTTTTTTTAAAATTAGTTTTTAAATGCATCAAATATTTACATCCAACTGTTAATACTGTGTAATGGTACATTAGGTCTGTCAATTTCGCTCGTTATTCTTTTCTTTTTTTTGGATATTATTTTTCCCCAGAATGTGGTTCAATAAATGTTCAACGAATTGTCACTAATGTAACGTCCATCAATAATCCACATCAGTAGAGCGTATGAACGAACAATGAATTGTTTCTATTTATGTTGTCCTATATAATGCTTTGACTGGGTTATACGAGAAATCGATTTGTGAACAGGACACCTACATCAGGCACGATAAGGGTGCTCATTTTCGGTTGAAAGCTGAAAAATAGGTAAAAGTCTGTGTAATCAGTCGATGATCTATAAAATTGGAATTGTTTGCACAGGATTAGTGGGCTCTTGTTATAGGCGAAAGGGTTGCGTGCGTAAATAATAGTCCATTAGACTTGTTGTATTCAGTCGAATCTTGATTAATCAAACAGATTGGGTAACTCTATTTGGGTCCCGAGACATGACATGCTGTTGGTTACTTTCACTTAAATACCTTTTGTTGGGAGAAATGCGAGCCAAAGCCGCTGTATCCTGTATATACTGACGGATGATGGTATGCAATTAATAAAAGGCTTTCGGCATTTCGAACAAAGCGAAATGTGTTTGGTGTAATATTTGTGTATCCGAATGTGAACAGCTTGTGATAAATGGATCATTAGTTTTTGTGTGAGTTTCTTATGTTTGATATGAATGTAAGGCACGCCTACAATTTTAAGCCATATCCTTTCTGTAATTAAATTAAATTATTTACTAAGGAACAAACATATCCTTTGTTATCAAATTATATTTCTTATTAGTTTTCTATTACTTCGGTCTTTATTGTTATAGGTGCCCCTTTTTAAATTATTTTCTATTAATTTAGGGTTGTTATTTTTTTTATATAATTGAGAAGCTCTTTCATGACAATTAATACTGTTGGATATTTGTCAGACGTTCGCAACAGGTGGCGCAGTAGAAAAAGAACCTTAAAATGGGGCTTGTGTGTTTTCGGGGATTAAACCTGACATCCATCGCTGAGCAGTATAGCTCACTAGTAACTGTTTCACTGTACAAAAAAACTGAAAAATTTCAAATAAAAGAAATAGCATCAGCTAACTCAACGAATCCGCTTTCGTCTTCACTGTGAAGTAGTATGTCTTATAAATTGACTTGGACTTTTATATTCAAAATTCACTCATGGATTACTTTTCTTTAAAACTAAACATTTGTGGTGGCAGTTTTGAAAAAGAAACATACTCAGCAGATTCTCTTAAGGACTGTGTTTTTCTAAAATGATGTACCACCCTGTAAGGGGAAACACTAGAATGGCGAAAACTATAATGTCTCAACGGTGATGCCAACTGGGGCATATTATGCCATTTATTCATAATTCTGATGCTTGATGCATTGAGGAATAATTTTAAGATAAAAAGCATACATTTTTGTGAATTCCTCTTTACAATCAATTCATTTAAATAAACTTTGAATTCGGTAAATCCGGTACGTCCATTGATCAAAGTCGCATCACCAATTTTTATTTACAACTGTCACAGATTTAAAAAAATTAATATGTGACAGTTATTAATTAATTAAAAATGGTATCGATCGACCAACGTTTCATCAACAATTTTTAATCACCTTGTGATTCGTTGCTTTTTCTTGCAATTTTTATCTTTTTTACCAAAAAGGCATCATTTTTTTTTTAAAAGGGATAAAAAACTTCAATCCGTACTGAAGATTGTGTGAGTGAGAGTTACTTACAGGTTTTCTTTACACTTGATCAGCTTGTATCCTTGGAAAAACAATTATTTCTATTAGACTCACATAACTTCATTTTCGGTTCGCTGTAACAAAGTAAACGTCACGCAGATTTGTTAGTGATGGAGTTTTGGCAACAGCTACTTGCAAACTTAGAAATAACATCTATAGGCACTTAGACAGAAAATATGACTGATTTACCTGATCAAAAAGTCCCATACCTGACAATGAATTTAATAGCGAAATTTAAATATAGTTTATGAGTTCCGTGGAATTTTCATTTCAATTTAGACTTGGGAGAATGGCTGGAATTTCTTACCATGGTTAAAAGTGTGTTCTTTCTCGCAGTTAAATAATTTTTGTGCACAATTAAATTTTGACAAAATGGACTTCGACAGAGGAAAGCGACATCTATACAATGTCTTTGTATTTTGGAACTTGAAGTGCTAGATATTCAAGACGAAGACAAAGACAAGGACGTTGATTCTTTGTTGGGTGATGACGGATGGACTAATGAGTTTCACTTTAACGTATGCCAATTGCATTTGCTCTCTTCGACTTTGGTTCGCTTGATATACTGTGACTGTCCTGCTAAGCTTCTTCTCCGACCCCGCCCATATCGCCATATCGCCATTTTGCAGGTTATTATTGAATACTCGTCATCTGCTCCCGTTCGTCTTCGAAAACACTAAATGTCTGTTCAGCTCCCAATGCTAAACGTTTTTTTAACAGATGCCTACGAAGTACCTTGAGGATTTTCAAAGGCAAACGCATCTCTTACCAACATCGACACTATAGAACTTGATATTGTGCACAACTGCCTAAATGCCTAATGAAGTGACCCAGTTGCTTAGCTTCAAAATAGTCTTACACTATTTCAAGTCTTCGCAAGCACTCAGAAATAATCAAGGTATGTGTGGATTTCTGGGCATGAGGTACTTAAAGACAACTAAAGGAAAGGAGAGGTTTAAAATCCCTTTTAACAGAACGTCAAACGTAGTTGTACAGCTCTCCTAGAACTGCATTAAGCCACGCTGTAGGGAAACATTCATTTGAGAGAAGTCGTCAGGCTTAAGGCAAGCCATTTTCTCCCTAGAGAAACAATATCCTGAACACAGCAGATAGTTCGAAAAATTTAAAAGGATATCTATTATTTTAACATTAGATTAGGTAGATACTGACTGCGTCTTGAAGAAGATGAGACAGCTGAATATATTAAACCACAGCGTGGGCAAAAAAAGTAAATTTAAAAATTAAATAGCCTTAAATTTGTTTAATGAAATTTTACAAAATTTGAAAAATATTGAAGCCTTGGTTATCTTGTGTTCTTTTAAAAATGCCAAGGAATATCCTCTTAGTGAATATCATTTTGTTTTCGCAACACTGCCTGCAGTCTTTTAAGGAAATTTTCCATCAAGTTCGAAGTCGAGGCCAATACTTGACATATTTTACTTTAAAGATCTGCAAATGACTTGACGATATTTTCGAAAGACTTGTCTTTCAGAGAGCCTCATAGAAAGCAGTCTAGATTTATCAGGTTTGGAGATCGAGTCGATGAATAATCAGTGCAAGTGAATAAATTATTATTCACGAGTGAAAATTTACCCCTTTGTGGATTGAGCAACATCCAACAAGAATTACTCTCGAGAACAATTGCATTTGGATGAAATTTAAAAATCCACTTTAGGTGCCCGCTAATAAACTAAGTATTAGTTATCAACCCTATAAAGAAAGTGAAGAATGTACTAGCCTGAATAATTTCTTAAAAGACCGACTTTTCGAGTCGGTATTGGAAATAAAAATTGGCCCTTCTATTAAAAAGGTAGCAGTTGAACTGCTATCAGAATGGAGTTTTTTTTTAGACGTTCATCTTTTGAATTGGCAGCACTTTTTTCGCTGATATTCAATCTAACAACCGACTCATCATCCTAACTCATACCACATTTTTGTTCAGCATAAAGTAGTTTCGTAAATTGCAGCAAAAAAAATTTTAAATAAATTAATGCATTCCCTCCTTTGCAGCTGAAAATTTGATTCCGGTTTATTTTTAGAGCTTTTGCTTTTAGCTGCGAGAATCTTTTCGTTTCGGAAATTTTCCCAGAAAAGTACGTAAGCATAAACAGATCTATTTCTATGCGTAACTCGAGAGATACTTTCAAAGTAGAAGTCTACCTTTCAAAAAGGGATAAGCTCTCTTTTAAGAACATGATAATGGTCCATTTTTTTCTTCCATTTGCGGGAATTATAATGAGCCTAGGGTAACAACGCCGCGTCATGACTTCAATCTTATATTTTGTAATAGAAGGCTCAATTTTCAACAAAATTCCCTCGAACGATTTAGCCCAAGGCTATAGTCAAATAATATACTTTTTCCTTCGGATTTATATGCGTAATCCAATCCCTAACCACCTGTTCAAGGGCAACCTTTTAAATCCCCAGTCACATCCTTTGCTTTTACTTTTCGATTAAAATCTCTTCATGCAATAAATAAGAAATTCGACGATATTTTCACTTAGCACTTTTGGAAGTGCGTGTGCAGCATAACTTAACCAAAAAATATAAAAACAAATTAAATTACCAAGAAATGTACAAATCGTCATGAAGGACTTATGTATCTGATGAAAATATCATCCACATTTGGAGAGTACTCACCCAGAAATCCACCCAAAAATAAATGCGGTCTTATCCGTAGAAGTTCCTCTTTTGATTTATGTGTATGAGCGGAAAAACCCTCGGGGGAGTTTCGAGCACCTTTCACGAGAGGGGTGGACTGTAATTAAGTATAAGGCTGATGCTTTTTTTGTTTATCATTCCGACTTTCGGAAACAATCCCAACGTGCGAAGCCCAAAATAATATTCGACTTCATTTGTCATGTCTTATCTTTGTCGATTTTCCTTCCCAAAAAAGGGCAAACAACCCGAAGTAGGGAGAACGCCTTCCGGTTCACGTCCAGGCAATGACATGTCACACCAGCAATACAAATTACACTACAAATCTCATGAATTGGGAGTAATACGGATCGCCTGTGGAGGTGTGTTCGGACGGAATTGTTCTCTTGGGTGGTAAACTGTTTGAATCAGTGTCAACCGTTGATACTAATACATACAATCCGTCAGATTGGGAATTTCCGCCAGACCGATACTAGTCCTGTATAAGAACGACGACGAAAAAGTATGGAAAACATTTTCTACTTCAAGCACTCCAATAGTGGAACAGCACAAAGGTCCAGTTCATGGAAAGAAAGTGTCACAATTGATTGTATATTGGCATGACCATATCAGGACCTCAGCCGTCAGCCATTTATCAGGGTCGAAAAGGGTGTATGTAATGTACGGATTAGAACATTAGAAGGTACTTATAGCCTATTAGGGAGGTGTTTGGTAATTTTTCTTAAGTTGACATTGAGTATACATATCATGGGTAGTCTTCGATGAGACAATGTCATCAAGGACTTTGTTGAAATTTCAGGCAGTGGGTTGTATTTTGTTTGGCATAAAACTCCAAGAACTGGCGTTTGGCAATTATTTATTTATGCGGAAGGGAAGAGCTCTCCACGAGCGAATTTTAATTCAATTTTGTGGCTGCAATTCCTTCCGCTCTCACTGCCGTATGCAGTAAAATTTACATGAGCTGTATCCTTGCTGTACGGGTGTATGAATTAGAATGCGAAGTTTATGCACATTTTCAAGAAGAAACATTTTTATATCCAATTCCATGAAGAGAGAAGGCGACTTCAATTTCGAAAATGTTTACATTAAGCAAGGACTAAGACGCGTGCTGTATGCTGATGGCTCATAATAAGTTTATAGGTTGTAGGCAAGTCGGAACGTTTCGTTTTATTGTCTGTAATTCCAAATCAATTTGTCGGAGATATGGGTGTTCATTTTTGTAATTGTTATGTTATGGAACAAGGACTTGTCGGATGTTTTACATATTTTTGTTTGTTGAGTTTTTGTATACTGCTCTCATTCAAATTTTTAAAATGTGAATTTATGAAAATGCAAGCCTCCGGGAGTAGCTATCCCAATTGCTCTGTAACGATGGAAGTTTTGGTAAAAATCGTTTGGAATTGGAACTTCAAAACTTTCGCCATAGTAAAAAAGCTCCAGCTGGTGCAAGGTGGCAAGGTGGAGAGATTCTTTGACAAATTAGACTTTCTGGATGAGAGGGAGTATAAAATAAACTTCAGTTGGAATTGACATCACCCATATCCGGACCGTTTTATTGTGTTCACCTAAGGCAGGCTTTTGATATTTCTTATGAAGGATATTTCTTATGAATTGAGGCTATTGATTTTTCTTATTAAGGGTTTTCCAATAAGGACCGGCCGATGTTGAAATGGAATAAAGAAAGCTGTGTGTCGAGCGATCCAATTTTGAATAATTCTACCCCACAAATCCGGTTGATGGCATTGGTTATGTTGGCTTTTGGCCATCGGTTAATTGCAGCTTATTGGCATAGATCTGCGAACTTTATTCCTAGAAAAATTCTAGCGGCGTCAAAACGCACCATCTTGATGGAAAACTCACCTCATCTGGCATTCATATGACGAACGGGTGTTGGCTGATTGTTTACCGAACCGGTTGTCTAGAATTTGGCTACCAAACGCTGGTACTGTGAAGGCCCATCACGTCTGCCGTAAAATTGGCGCATCGTAGAACACTCATTTTGGTAATGAAGTTTATTCATTTGGAGGTGATTTGGTAACTTGCCACGATGATTTGACATCAGCGACTGAATAATATATACCAAGATTAGGCAGACGCTATCGAAAGAAAATGGCCTCCACAGGCTGCCAACTTCGACCCGTCCCAATTGAAAAACGATTTATTTCGTGACTATCCATAAATACAACCGCCTTCTCCCCCCAATGCCAATTCACATATCCTAAAATATCAATGTTTATCAAACAGTACCTACCATTACCAAATGGATCCATTGGAGACCTAAGTTTTGACCGAAAGCTTGTCCTCAACCAAGATATGTTCTTTGTGAGTCATAATGCTCGTCTTAAAAACTGTGTAAGAACTCTCACAAATACAGAAACCAGAAGCATCGGAAGCTGCAACATTTATTGACAGTTTTCAGGTCGAGTGCACTGTTGCCTCCCCCTTCAAGACCCATACAAAAAAGGTTCTTTCTTTTTCTAACTCTCGCTTGGTTTGACTCAACTTAAATATCTCCCATGCCTAGTCTCGCAACCTTACCAATTTAAACAAAAACAAACAGTTGAGTAAATCCAATTCGGGCGCCAGATAAAATGCAACTCATGAGTGCCCTCGCAAAACCAACGTTGAATATATGTGAGTAAATAAAATTTAACCGAATGCGAGTAGCGACTACATTCATATTCCATTGCTAATGGCCGACATGCCCGCAGAATGTCAATATTTGAACACAAGTACTATTCATGTAACTCAACTGTGTCCTTCGCATTCATTCCAATTTTGTAGACAGAATTATTGTGCTACTGCAAACATTTCCTATTAATGCTATTTATTTACACTAATTAAATCTAAATAAATCCCTTAGACGAATATTTTATTATGTGTAGGCCTACAGCTTTAAAACATTTCCATTGTGAATTTGAATTATTGAGAGCGTCGTCTAATGTTGTGGCCCAGCTTACACAGTATTTAAACTGTGAAGCAATTAAGCGCCTCAGGTGCGCGCATGTTACGTGTGCCATAAAATATTTAGCGACAATTTAACCGCAAGCTTGCTTCAGAGCAATTTCAGCGCCCTCATGCGTTGTGTTGCCGAAGGGATTAAGCCGTGCCAAAGATGGATTTGACGACTTGTTTTTATCCATCCACATCAGTGAGCAGCTAAATGGGCGCACGATATAAGCATAGGTATGTATCCACCAGTTAAGTTTCAAAAATGTTTTCGTATTTCGTATATAGACTGTTCTAAAGAACAGCTCTCATTATTATCAATTGGGGTCTTTGTGCGGTTTCAGTTTGAAAGGGTAGACGATTATTCCGTAGCTCTTATCTCTTATCGCAATCGAAAATACAATTAATCCATTGAATGGCTACAGTTACGTAAAACCCCTGTGTGCAATTAACTCGAAGCGTATTGTTCATTTCCATTTACATAATGGATACACCCGAATGTCGGCAGTTAAGCAGGCGTGGAAAATCACGTACAATACAAACTTTCCGTATGGCTCGCAGCAGCTAAACGTATTTGCCGAAACTACACAAGGCATTGGTTGTTTGTTGTGTCCACTTTCTTTTAAGGGTATTTCAGGTAATATGGCCAAATTATTTTTTAAATTTAATGGGACTGCTAATTGGGCGCAATAACAACTCACTTCAGGTAATATACGCATGAGAAAAAACCACCCAAGTCCCAAGTTACTGAATTGCAGTGGATCGGCAATACTTACGGTGACTACATGTCCCGTATTTCAATAGAGAGGATTTTTCTTAAGAAATACGGGACATTCCATTTCGAATATTTTTGTTATTTTTGGCAATATGTGTGCTGTTGCATGATTTCACATTTTTTGTCCCGGGTTTCGCTCTTAAGAATATGGTCACCGTAGCAACACCATATTCAGTATTCCAAATTTATATTTTGGGGTTGGGTTTACGTTCATAACAATTTTAATTTTGTGTCAACAAGGGATGGTAGGTATATGTGATACAAACGCTTGAGGGGTTTTCTGTTTAAAATTAATTCAAATGTATTTTTTGGTATTATTTGTCATACAGAATAGGTGTATACCAGAGTTGAACTTTGAATTCGCAAAGTCCTTAATATAATTCATTGCATTGTCAGTGCCACAAAAATAGGTTAAATATGAGTGCATTCGTAAACGGTAAAGCCAATTATGTGAAGAGTATTTTTTTGTATGTACTTAATTTCGACCAAAATAACATGCACGTGTGGTAGATATTGTTTTCGTTTTTTGTAAAGAATACTCGAATTAGGTGGTGTCCTGTAGTGCACAAAAAAAAATCATATCGGTATTTTATGTATTTTCCTTTTACAGATATTGAAGCAAGGTACCTACCTATATTTAACAAAAATAAATATATATATTTACCAATGATAATTGGGCTAGTAATTTGATCTGTTTTCATCTTGGGCTACAAATTTGTTATAGTGCTTTTCGCTCCCTAAACATACTGAGCACCTTCCAAAAGATTGGTTTGGATAAGATATAACCTGAACGCAAAAACTAGACTGTCACTTTTTCTACGTCAGCCACATATGCGAACTATCAACTTAGTACTCAGTCACGAATTTCTTGACTAGATTCGTCGGCTACACCTCCATAAACGTAAACTGAAACAGCTGCTCATATGACCAATTTCAGCCAATCAAAAACGAGATTCTACTAGTTAGACAGCTGTCAGACTTACTAAACTAGATACTTGATTGTCCCCACTCTTAGGGAATTCTACAATTTGCCACTACTTTTTATTTATTGATTTCACTCATTTTGACATTTCAAATCAACCACGACTATATTTTCTATTGTTTTATTAATTTTTTCTGTTAACTTTAAAATAAAAATAAATTCTTATTAAATTTGTGATTGGACTGCTTTTAAGACTACATTTTTGGCTCCGATTTTGACGTACAAATATATGGCAACCTGGCAACCCTTTTCGCACCTACCTCTATAGATAAATTACCGCGAGTATGTTTTAGAAACTAGGTTTGCTTTCAAATCGCTATTCATATCGGATTTCAATTTTTAACAGGCTTTATTTTTGAGAACGTACGTCACCTCGAAAACGAAGATACTTTCAAAGTAGAGGTTTCAAAAATATCTCTTTCGATGTTTGCTCAAAGTCTGAGAGTATAGTGCTTTTTAATTTGGAATAAATTTTAGTTCTTGCTGAATTCAGAAACCGATTTTTTATTTTATTTATGCATGTTGTTCTATAACTATAAGTACTTGCCATAAAACAATTATAGTATAATGGAGCAAAAATCGTGCGACCTAGTGGTGTGCATTTTGTTTTTAAAATACTTTTGGAGCAAAATCAATTATGGCTGCTGTTTAAAAAAAAATTGAAATAAGGTAGTTAGCCTTAGACTAAAGGCTCCCGGGTTGCAGCTACTCCATCGAATGTGTTCTTCTTTCCGACAGTGTTCTTGTACATTTGCCAGTAGGTAAACATTTCGTGAAATCTTCTGTATATTTAAAACTAAGTGGCAAATGCGTAGGATCCATTTTTCGCTTGTAATTTTCAACCAATTTTGTTGATTCTCTTTTAAATGTTGAATAGACTTAGAATAGTCAACTTACAAAAACATTCAACAATGTTAAAAAAAGAAAAAGTTAAAGTTACAGCCAGTTAAAAATCAAAGTTTCGAAATGAATTTTCTAAAGCTCTCCCAAAACTTATTAATTTGTTTATTGTTTATTACGAAAAGGTATTTTGGAAATGACGGCAGCTGTTTTTCCTCAAAACAATAATATTAAATGTGGAAATGTAGAATTTGTTTTTAGGGATTCTAGGAACAAAGGGGAAAAACGCAACTGTTTGAGGGGAAAGAAGCCAATTGACATAGATGCACTGCATTTGACGTTGATGACAGATTTATCTTGCACGAGTTCGAAAATGCAAGCATTTTCCGAAATTCTATAGAAAAGCTATTATTGGTTGGTTAATACAGCATCAGGGCTTAGACCTATTGGCCTCTCAAACTTGACAACAGCTTAGAAAGCAATCGTTGAAAAAAACCACTCCAAATACTGAATATGAAGTGGTAGTGTTCGGATTTTCAGGGTCGTCACTACTGTAATGGACTAAACGAATTGATTTGTTTTTGCTTACAAAACTATATATTTCATTATATTTGTTGACTTTGGCTTAACCTATACCGGCGCAATGCACAGTCAAGATGTAACTTAACAAAAAAAAACTAAAACGCACTGTGACAGCTTCCAATTAACTTAGAAGATTCCTTAACATTTTAGTAGAGTTAGTTAAATTAAAAAAAAATGTTTGGTTAGGGCTTATGCCAGATAAACTGCGAAAATCCTCACGAGGTGATATAAGTGTCTCCATGGACACTCTTCTTAACCCAATTCTGTGCATGGATTGGATATCTAATTTTAGAAAACCTACGAATTTCCATATAATGCCTTAAATAAGCATTTCAATTCTGAACAGTGTACAAATTGTTGCTTACATCCATGTGTATGTTTTCCTGTTTTCCAGAAGAACATCACTTACCTACTGTAGGTATGTATTGTGCTTAATGAGGCAAAGTGAGCAATTTCGTGCAGGCAATCACTTAGGTATTCTGACAGGTCAAAGTGTTGGTAAATCTAACCCTCTTTACTTCCGCGCCCAAAAGAGGCTCTCGCAGTCTCACAGTCTCGACACGTTTCTGCCCTGATGGGCATAAAATATTTGTATTTGATAAACGTATTTGTACTTCATAACTGCGGACGACTACATGGCATTTGGGTACCTCGTTTGTGGTGCTCACACACAGACCTGGGTCAGTACCTATATATAAACAGGAATATTTTACACTTGGCGTGTGTTAAATTGACTTTGTAAACATTGAGAAAGGTCCGATGGACCGTTTTAATTAAAATTTCAGATTTTACGGTCAGCAGACTGGTATTTGGCTGAAAATAATTACACACAAACCTTAAATACAGTTGCTTTATCTGAAAAACATAATTTTCGAAAAGTTCTCAGTTGGAGTGAGATTTCGAAAATGCAAATTTCAATTTATATGCGGGTTGGACATTCTGGTAGAAAGCAGTAGTTAGTACGAGTATTAATAAAGGATCAGGACTAAGTTTTGTTAATAATTAGAGGGGGAGTGGGGTGTTGGTCCTTAACCATTTTTTTTTAGTTTATATGGATTTTCAGAGCAGAATGAAATATAAGAGAAATGACTTGTTGAAACCAAAGCTTAAGTCATGCAGGGAAATAGCTAGCGACTGTCAAACTGAGGTGAGATTACCCTTCTGAGAAGGCGCTTGAAAGGAATCACTCTAATTAATTTAGATACAACTTTAGGTTTGCTTTTGAATCCTTCTAGAGCTGTTGTCAAGTTAAGGCTGGATGATGACTTTACAACTTTTGTTGGGCTTTATTTGACCTTATTTTCTCTCTTTCTCATTACTTTGATGAATTTGATGAGCTTGATGTTCTGCGTAGCTGAAGCTGAAGCTAGAATGAACACATGAACAAATTTAAGGAGATGCCCGACTCAAAGACATATTGATGGAGCCACGTTGAAACAGGTCTCGCAGTTGGTGTAGACTTAGATCTTAATCACAAGAGATGGATGATGGTCTGTTTTCCTGTTGGTCAAGTTGGGTCGAGTTGGAGATAACAATAGGTCATTGTTTTATCAAATAGACCGAATTTGGTGTTAAAGGTATGTTGTCGATCCTTAGTTCAGTGGTGCGCCCAACTCTTCAAAGCTGTTGAAATTAAATTTCTCAGTTGTATTGCTTAAGCGAATCCCACAGATCGAATAAAGAGCAGCACGGAGCGCTCTAAGCTTCAGTGAATTGGTCATGCTAAAGTCATGTCCCCAGTCGGCGCAGTGGCTTAGTGGTTAGTGTGTTGGACTACTAAGCGAGGGGTCCCAGGTTCGAATCCCGAGAAAAATCCAAATTCCAACATAAGGTTTTTTTCACTGCGCCACCTCTCGCGAACGTCTGACAAACATCCGAGAGTATAACTGTCATGAAAGAGCTTCTCAATTGGCCGTTTGGACTCGGCATAAAATTGTAGATCCCTTCCATTCGTCCCAAAAATAAAAACTCGCACAAGACGAATGGTTGTGAGAAGCTAGGCTTGGGTCCATACGGACCTGTTGCGCCAATTATTTATTTTATTTATTTTTTTTAAACTCATGTCCCCAACTGGGATTCCAAGCGTTCTATGGAATTCGAGCAATCAGGCAGGCCTCTTCTTTGTAGACCCATGATGAGATGTTTGGATCAAGTCCGTTCCGTGCAAAAAAGTGCTTCTGAAGACTTATGGTCGGTGGCGGAAAATAAAGATTGCGACCGAGAAAAAAAGCAGCATAAACCCCATAAATATAAATTTTACTACAGTAAACTTCACATTTAAAACTTCGGCGTGTGTCAGATTACATATTATTGTGCTGAAAAGGACAAATTACATCTTAAGGTTCTTTCCATGGTTTGCAAGACCTCTCGCGACCGTCTTGCAAACATCCGACAATTTTACTGTCATGAAATAGCTTTAAAATTTAGTCAGAAAATTTAATCAGATTCGGCATAAATTTAAGTAGCAATCCCCTCTTGAGTTACTGAACAAGTGTTGACTGTAATGTAGATATGGAGCATTAGGGTGATTATGTAGTTCATGTCCATTATGCAGATGCCACTGCCTGCTGCCCAAAGGACAATCTGCAGTAAGTCTATCCCTTTATGCTTTAACAGCCGCCAGCAGTATTATGCCAAAATGAACTTTCCAACTATGACACAAGTTATTCAGAACTTTGAAGAGTATGTTTTTTATCTTTTTAGTTTTCTTAGCTTCGCTGAAGAACAATTCATATTTCCCTCCCTCGCGTGACAGCTCTGTGGACTTATTCTCGCCTCAGTACATTTGCGCAGCTGATGCCAAAAAGTTGCCTCCTAGGCAGTGGAATATTCCAAATATAGGGCCAAATTTTGTTTGGAAGTTTTTATCCTTCGAAGTGAACCCGTATACACCATTTCATTATCGACACTTTGGCTGGAGCTTCCTTTCGCTCACTCATAGGAAGGTGCTAATGCTACAGTGACACACTCACTCAATCATAAAGGAGTAATTTATTGTCTTCCTTCATTCATCTGGAACACATGTTTCTTTGTTTCTTTTTTTGTTTATCTTTGCAAGTAGTAATCAACTGAGACCCTCTTTCAATATTGGCCCGTAAACATTTCTATTTTATTTGCTCCGCTCTACGACCGATGAAACGTGCGAAACGTGACCACGAAAATGTTTCATTAGCAGCGGATCACGTCCCAACTTTGATTTCCTTTTCACTACAAAAAAAAGAAAAATGCTAAAAGCAAGGTAGCCCCAACATTTGATGGTGCCAGGTATCTTCGCCCCAAAAGGTGGTTACAGTCGTGCAGCCACACCATTTACGAATTTAAATGAAAACCTACGCACGACTTTGTTTACAAACGTTTCTCTCGAGCAATTTCAATTTTTTCATTTAAACAGCTGTCCACGCTTTAAAATTCTTAACGAGAATGTCGCCCGTAAATCCTCGGTGAACATCAAACGTTTTGTACACCGCCAAAGCTTTGCATGCCTTGAAGTGAAGAGAAAAAAAAAATTTTCACACAGACCACTAAACCGCAAAGTATCCGGAACAGTGGTTCTAGGACTTTAGCCATTGTGCCATGAAAACGAAAGGGGAATCTATGCTCCTTTTCGTTTTGTACGAGTTAAAACTCAATTTCCCGTGAAATCAGCGATATCTGCAAAAACTGTCATTCCTCATGCAAGGACGACGCCAATTGAATAGAGGGAACTCAACATTTATTAAGTTATGTGTATGCAGTGCCACTCACAAGCTGAATACCGAAATGATAAAATATAATCGAATTTATTTCAAGGATCATTGGGTTCGTGTTACTCCAATTCGGTTTTTCGATTTTAAGGGGTCAACTGGGGATGGCCGTTCAAATTGAATTTTCGTTGCAAATAAGTTACGAGGGTGTCCTTAAAAAGCAAATGTGATTCGCATAACAGTGAACGTGCAGTGTAGTGCAAACTTTAGTTTGGGATTGCCACCGAAAAAATGGGAGCCACAGATGAGAAGACCTCTTCAGCGTAAATAATGTGGGTTTCTTATTCCGACGTGTGTTGGGCAATGTAATCGAATTGGAAAGCTTAAAAAAATTAAAGAGCTCTTAAGCCGTGCAAAGGGAGTTCCCAATTGCATGGGCTCGGGAAGTCTAATTGGTAAATTGTAACTATATCGACTGATTGAAAAGCGTACATTTTTATATAGGCTTCGGCTTTAGCAAATATGAGTGGAAAAGGATTTTGTTTTACTGAGGCGACTCTACACCAAATCCGAGTCTTAACCAATAATCCTATCCAGGTAATGCAATCTTTGACTAGAATGATACGAAATAACTGAAGAGTCTAAGAGTTTTAGAAAGGAAACCCGCCAAAGCTTGCTGAGACGACGAGGGGTCGTGGTGTGGAGAGATTTTTAACAAGTATTTCCTGTTCAATTATTCGTCCAGCCCAAAACAGAGCAGTTGACAATTTTACTTGATGCATTATAAGAACTGAACTGTTCTGCCGGTGTGAGTTCTAATAGCGGAGCCGAGTTAAAAACAACCTTCAAGATTTAAAACTGGCAGTAGAATGCAGAAAATGCATTTTCAGTCCCTTCCTGATTAATTTTGCTATAATTTCCCTTCCTGTACGTTTAAATCACAATATTTCCAGTTCAGCTCCACTGTTTATAATAAACCTTCGTTCAAAAATCGTTGCAGTCCTTAAATTCTGTTATTTAATAAATTAAATAAATAGTTGGCGCAACAGGTACGTAGGGACCGTAGGCGTAGCTTTTCACAATCATTCCTTTATTGTGAGTTTTTCATTTCTGGGACGAATCGAAGGTATCTACAATTTCATGTCGAGTTCAAAAGGCTCTTTATACTCTCGGATGTTTGTTAGACATTCAAGAAAGGTGGCGCAGTGAAAAAAAAACAATAAGTTGAAATTTTGCTACTAAGAGATTGAAAAATCTCAGTAAACACTGAACAAACTAGCAAACTTCGCGTCTAGGTCGAAGGCGGATTTTGTGAAATGGAAACGGTCAACGGTCATTTTCAATTGGAACAACATCTCCCCATATGCAATTTGGAAAACGAAAAGAACTTTCGTTTGCTTGACACTCAAAAAACGAAAAACATTTTCGTCTTGTGCGAATAGAAAGCAACAAATATTTTTAATTGACATTGTTCATATTTCTCCATGTACAGAAAGATAACATTTGAGTAGCTTCCTATAAGTTTTGTCAATAAGTAAACCACAGTCCTTCCAAAATGTTTGCAAAACGATTAAGGAAACGAAACGAATTACATGCAGCAAAATTTCGTTTTAGCATAATTTATTTCGTTTTTTTTTACGCGAATGTTTGCAAAACGATTAAGAAAACGAAACGAATTACATGCAGCAAAATTTCGCTTTAGCATAATTTATTTCGTTTTTTTTATGCGACAGTTGTTGTCGTTTCTTTTTTTTACAGGACCCCTCTCCAGATATTGATTTTTCTGAAAAGTTCACATGTCATATCAGGGCGAATCACGTTGCTTTTAACAGTGAAAATCACTTTGTCTTCATTCGTACTTCACTTATTACACAAAATTCCTCAAAATGTTGTTCATGGTGTAAAACAATTTTGACTTTAAATAAAAGCAAATTTTATTAAACTTAAAAAAATACTACGTAGTAAATTATTTTTAAAGTAGTCTTAAATATCGGTGTTAATATGCAAATTACAAAAAACTCTATACTATCAGTATATTCCAAATACGAAATGATGTTTCAAAGACGCCCAGGGCACTCATTCCGTAATTTTTCAGACGGTTATCGTCGAAACGACAAACCTCCAAAAGTAGCAACCAAGTGCCAAAATTTCGAGTTTGAGACCTTAATCCAATTCATTTTCCACATATGTAATGAAAGCTGACGATAGTGAAACAAATTCTGGCAGAATATAAGTTCTTATGGTCATCAAAGTTTCTAAAACGATATCGTCCCGACGATTATTGTTGTACGGAAACTGCCCCCAGACGTTTCGGCTGTAGACATCCTCAGCAGATGAACGGAACAATTAGTATAGCATTGTCCGAATGGGATAAAATCTCGAGTTTGAAATTTGTAGACATTATTTAAAAAAAAAAAAATCTGACTAAAATTTTTTGAAATTATGTTTGTTCAATGTTTCATAAACAAATTAAGCAAAATCAACAATTTACATTAATTAACCAAATGAACCACAACATGGTTTTTGGTGTCGTGGCGGAAATGATTGAAATGAGAAACCTTTCCTCATGCCGGAGGAGGAGCGTCTTTTAGAAACGCGAGGCGATTTATTTCAAATTCATTTAAGTGCTCACCCAAAATTTAGGTTTTCCCACCAAACGTCGATCGCATCAATTAGACTTCAGGCAGTAAATTGGACATACAAACAACTATACACCATATCTAGTTTCAATCAATATAATTAAATTTAGAATCCATTCGGGATTCACAGGAATCGAAACATCCACACACACGCTATACCTGGGGTCACTTAAAAAAGAAAATCCACCCTCAATACCTTTCACGTTGTAATATCCTCAATCAGATAAACATACCAAGTGTATAGATCAAGGGTCAGTGGCAGGATGTTGTATCTTTTACCCCACTCAAATATTCGCACACAGATGCGATGCTCGCATGCCGATATTGTGTCAGTAGGAATTTAATTGAAAAACTTTTTTAATATCGTATTAGTTGAAAAAATTTCGTAATAAAAAAAAACCCCCCAACCGAACTATTAAGCTTCAAACTACTAAATATTAGTCTTCAGTGACACATAGTTGTCCAGCTATACGGTCGTTTGTGGGCTTCTTACTACAAGTGCGAATGGGGAAGGTCAAAGCTGGATTCCGTGCTGCTAAAGGACGGACAAAAAAAGTACTTGTGAGGTTTTTTTGTTATTTTTATTCAGAATTTCCCACGAGACTTAAGATGCCACTACTGCAGATATTAATCAGGGTTTTAGTATATAATGTTTCGTCGCCTCTGTTCTCAACCACATAAGCCATGTAAACACTTTAGTTGATAGCTCCACTATTCACGCGTCGACTGAGAAACGAGGAGTGAAGAATATTGCATTTACATTTTGCCATTAAGGAGATGGCTGCTGCATGGACCGTGTAGTTGTATTAGGGAGAACGAGCAAAAAACAAAGTAAAATAAAACCACTCTGAAGGAAAAATGCTGTCCCTTCGGCATTCTGTCCATGGCATAGGCATCGCAAATTGCTCAGCCACCGTTGCAAAGAGATGAGGTTACACCAACGAAATGGGACTTCAAGTTGGTTTTAAATTTCGGTGCTGAAAATTTGAAATGTTGAATAATAATTTTGTTTGCTTTCGTGACTTTTTTCTAAGCACCCGTTTTTTGACCTAAGGTCGTACCAGACCCAGTCACAACATTCAAGAACACCTATATATATATCCCTATCGCATATATCTTGTGAGTATTTATTTTACTCAACATTTTTTTTTTAATTCAAGACCCAAATGGCAACTAACATCAGTTCTCCTATTGTTTGAAATAAATTAATAGAAATGAAGGCACAAACTGCCAATATTTAGTTTTCGTTTCACAACTCACAAACTTTGATTGTGATCTCAAGTTACACAACTTTCCCAAAAACTATTAGTAACAACGTAAAACACCGTGTATGGGACACTTAACGATAGTAATTTTTGAATTTATTGCCAGAATGTTATTTGTAGAAGCTTTACATTAAGAATTTAATGAAAACAAAATATTCTAAATTCTGGTTGCAACAATTATTGTAAGTTGACTATTAAATTTGTAAATAAAAAATACATTATTTGACCCAGTATACAGGCTTAGAGGACACCTGCTTTTATTCCCCTTAATGTTCAGTATTGGCAGTCTTGGCATATTCTAAAAAATCACTCATATAGCTATATGTATGTAGGACTCTTGAATTTGTGAATACGGCTTTGACAGATGCTTTCCTAATTTATAAATACGGTCAATGTGCAATTTTTTATCGTAAGCTTGCATACGAAATAATATAAACTAGTTCCGCTTGTGGTCGAAAATCGACCCTACATTTTATAAGTATAAAAACGCACCACACTTTTCGATAATTATAATATTTTTATTTAGCGGAAAAAGTGACATCTAGATATGATATAAATGCGTCCCTTTTGAAATAAGTTTTTCTTATGATTATTTTTACATTTTACATCACTTTTACACTATTTTAAAGCAAAAAATTTTTTCTATAGTAACTAACAACAAAAGTGGTTATCAACACCTTGCAGATGCTCCAGAATTAAAATTATACGTACTGTTGTAAGGAGGCGAAAGTGAGCTCAGCAGTTGTACTCGATTTCGTTCAGCAGCGGAGGGCAAAGGTACAACGCGAGTTGAGGATTTCTTTACCACGGTTATGCTGTCCGTATACTACAGTAACGGTTGAATAGGCAAACCACCAACTGTATTTCGGTTAAAGAAAAAAACAATAAAACGCGCAGTAAAATATTTTGAAAGAAATACTCACAAAAGATTGTTTTATTGATACAAATACGTTAATTACAATGGCTAGAATTATTTACGTTTGCTCTGCTCCCAATCTCTTTAATGTTATACTGTCCGTGGGACTGCAGTAACACATAAGGCAATGCGAGCAAAACAAAGTAGAATAATAGGCGTAGGCGAGAACCGCAGCGAATAGTATTTGCTTTCTGATTGAGGCGGTAGAGAACCTCCGTCAATTAGCGAGCAGACAAAATTGGCAAATGTTCTGGGCGTGAATGCTCTTTTTATACTTGTTGGGAGAAGAGCTTTCGTAATGCAAGTTATTTGCTTACAATAGATTACACTACATAATTAGCTTTTATTTGTAGGGTGTTGCCATATTGAAATTTACAATATATAATGGTGTTGCGTCTATGGTGTTGCCATATTGAAATTTATGTTTACAATTAATATTTAGCTTTTATTTGCAGTGTTGCCATATTGAATTTTAGTAAAAAAAAATTAAGAGAAAAATATAAAAAGTTAACATATTACAATTCGCTTGAAATAATTATTATAAAATGGTGATAAATATGATGATGATGTTAATGTTGTTAGGTGGTTGTTACACTGTTGTTTACTTTTAGGGGAAGGCAAATTGCATTCCTTCAAAAATATGTTCTAATCTAAGGTGATATATATTTGAGTGCGTTACTATGGCTATGTGGCAGCCATAAATTGAATGCCACTAAAATGCTTTCATTTAACTGATAAGCATTTTGTATAAGGAATTGTTAGCTTAATTTTACGGTTACATATAGCCACAATTTTGTTTCTGCACATCTATGGCACATTACCTTTCGAATGACATAAGTTCCATTCTACTCATTTCATAATAAATACTACAAAAGTGTATGGAAACTTTGCAGCTCTACTTATTAATATAGCGAAATGATTAAAACAGATCTTCTCGTCAAATTATTTTTGAGCTTTGTGTAGAGATTGTTCTTATTAGTAAGCGAACCACATTGACAACTCCAAAATACAGTCGCTTTAATGTGAATGCGAACTACATTCATTATTTAATTTATTATCGGATTTTGACAGTCGATTTCCCATACACAATCTACTTGGGATTTATTGCTTTATTAGTTTTTCAATGCATATTTGAAAACTTGGACAACATTTGTAGTATCGATAATAAACAAATCATACTGAGACTCCCAACTCGCAATCCTCTTGCAGCTGTCCCCCTCACTTTTTTTTTCTTCAAATTACGCCATTTTGTTTACCTTTCGGTATACGGTGTTATGGCAATTAGTGTGACATGCAAAAACATACAAAAAATGGAAAAATAAATGCTGCCAATCTTGGGGAAATGTGATAGAGTTCGGGTATGCCACTTGCCACATTTTAGGTATTTTTTTAAAGGCGAATAATTTGATTTGTGTGGTTAATAAAACCATCTAAAAGAGACGTTTTTTATACTAGAAATATATTACGACAAACATGATTTTGTATTTTCCGCTTGTTTTTAAATATTGAAGAAAATTTGCTCAAAATGTTTTTTTTTTATGAATATTTTAAGCAAATGTATTGTAGATTCCTAGAAAAAGAAATAAAAATACTATCCAAATGTAACAAACAATTTCAAATTAAACGAATAAAATTCTATAAACACTGTAAGTAACTTTGCCCACAGGGGAAGTGACTCATATTTTTTGCGACGGTTTCTCTATGGTATCAAGATTGGGCGATAAAAAGCAGCCTCGCTAGGAGGATTGACCGGTTTTTTTCATAGTATTATTTTTAACTGTCTACTTGCTAGGTGATTATCATACCACGATTGTAAAGTGTCAAAGATTCAACAAGAAGTCCTTTCACCAAATTTAATTCGCCTATGTTAATTCATTTGGGCGCTATCGTGCTTTCAACAGACAGACGGACAGACAGACAGACAGGCAGACACACAGACAGACAGACAGACGTACATGGCTAAATCGATTCAGAATGTGATCCTGATTCAGAATATACCTACTATATGAGGTCTCCGGTGACTCCTTCTTGGCAATGTGAATATACCTTCCTGTGGAGGGTATAAAAATATATTACTACGAAACGAATATGAAAATCATTGGAGGGACTCTCGACACACCACACGTTATAAATGTGGTTACGGCTTAAGTCAATTTAGGAAGTGACTTAAATCGAATTCTGAACTTTTGAACCTTGTTACGTTATTTGCGCTTGCTACAGGGTGCAGGGAATTTAGTCAGTTCCTTGTTCAAAAAGGGAGACTATTCTCGTAAATTGTAAAAAATTAAATTAAAAAAAAAAACATTTTAAAAATATCTCACAGACAGATTAAACAAACTACTCGCATTCCAGCACATTGCTCGCTACAATAATAACCTTGATAGTTAAATATTATGTTAAATGTAACTTTCAAGGTACGCAAATTCCTTTGGCAAATTATTTTCCAGAGAATACAATTCAATTCGGTTGCATAGTAAAAGTTTAATTTAATTAGTAAAATGCAGCATTGTGTCAGTGGCTGGCATGTGCGGTTGCGGTTGCCCCATCTAAATTCTAAAAAAAGAAAACAATTGAACGATTGACTTGATGTTGCAGGTAAATTCAAACCAATATTCTACTAAGTACTAATCGATTGGCGCTGTCAACTTTTCTCTACATCATAGAGATGATTGTGCCAAGCAGAGCCACGGTTGCTGGCTGTCATCGCTTTAGCAAATTAGACCCTAATCAATTTTTTGATGTCCTTTTGAAAATTTACATGCCCAGGGTTTGCAGCTAAACAAATCATCCTCTCCCAATGCTGTGTCTACTTAAGCACCAATGCACGCATATGCACGTATATCGCAATCACAATTGAGTTGAAGTAATTAAAATATCAAAGGCTCTCCCAGATTGCCTCCGTACGATGCCTATTCAGCGAATTCAGCCCAAATTCCAAACCAAGTTGTAATTTTCTCTTAATTGCACAAAGAATGTCAGCCCTGGCAATTGAGTTTGCCCTGCACTGTGTGATTGAAAAGCGGCGCTTGTTCGAGGGATCCCTGTAGTGCGGCTGATACAGATGATTTGCAGTTGTATTTCTCATATCCAATTACGCTATGTAGCACACAAATTATGACTGTGGGGTAAACTTTGAACAATGCTCGTTCAATGCAATTATGCAGTCACACAAATCAAACGTGAAGCTAAGAGGCTAATGGTTGCGCTGGCTTTGGTTAAATTCGCAAGTGCAAAATAATTGAATTTTAGCCAAGAATGTTTAAGTTACTGCAGACATTTGAGCTCTGAGGTCGAATTTCCTATGAATTTTGGACTTTTTGTTTTTGAAAACTGAAAAGTTAGGCGATAAAATGCTGTCTATATATGCGGCATTTTGCTGGGAGTTCAGGATATCAGGGCAGCAACTCGATAGTAATTAAGGAATTTTGTCGAAGTAATACTGTCAGAACTGCCAGAAGCGGAAAGCTGAAATTTGTAACAACAGTAAGACTTTTCGCCGAGCTCCTTTTGTTAAAAAATAATTACTTTGCTTTTACTCAAAATACAAAGTAAGCATTTCTAGGGAAATACTCGTTAAGAGTAGGTACAACCAGTGTTCCCAGACTTTGACGACTGTTTTCACTTTTGACGAAGAAATGCGTAACTTGAAAAGAAAAGATACCTTTTTCATTAACAATAAATCAAAAACGAAAAACAAATATAAAAAAATTAAACAAAAGCAATTTCTAGTTATACAACAAACAGCTTTCGGATTTGTTTCCATTTTCATTCCACTTACTGGACGCTGGAATTATTTTTAAAAAAATTTACAGATAAAGTGTTCGGAATATGAAAAGAGCTTGAAGCACATTCTTTAACCCTAGAAAGATAATCATAAAATAAAGAGCGTAAAAGATAATCATACATCTCATACGCCAATTAGTGTATTTAATTAAACATATGAACTTCTTATTATTTATAATTAATTTATTTAATTATATAGATACTATTCAAAAAAACTAAATTAATGATTTTTTTATATATAGTTGAGACAGTCAACGCGCTGCGGTTTAGAATTTAAAAGTTATCACACAATTGTCCCGCGCCATACGTCTCGTGGACGTGGATTATCTTTCTAGGGTTAAGACCGAGGTAATTTTTTTCCGGCAACGATTTTTTAAGAGTTTCAAAATATTAAAAAGCCATTATTGTCGAGTACAGTTGAATCAAAAAAAAAAAAAACAAATTAAAAACGTATTTAAAATATAAAAATATGCCTAATAATGAAATAAGTTTGCTTTTTTTTTTAATGAATAAAAAAACTCTTCATTTAAAGGTACATATATCCTAAACAATAAAATATTTCCTGACGATTCAAAAATACACACGTAATTGTTCAAATTTTCACTTTTTTCGGCACTCCCTGAGTGCCACTGTTTTTTTATGAGCAAAATCATTAGATTTTTACCATAAATTCGAATTTAATCTCTATTTAATTGCTCTGTTCTTGATATTGTCGCTCTTCGAGAAGTGTCAGACCTAGCGGACCTAGCTTACCCATAAATCTGTGTCTTTGGAGGGTTTTTTTTTCGCGCATACCTATCACCGATTTAAGTGCTCTGGGGAAATTAAAATATTTTTTCAATCGGATACGGCCACAATTTCAAATTTGAGTTCTATTTCAACTGTCAGTTCGCACTTTTCTTTTTTTTTTTAAGGAAAAAAATATGAAAAATATGAAAATATAATAAACAATTAACCCGTTCGAATTTTACTACGCAAAATCTCTGAAAAGAAGCGTACACTTCTATATTAAATCAAACTCAACTTCCATAAAAACTTCTCTGTTAGATTCCCCTCTAGATTAGAATGGGAGGAAAATGCGGTCGTAAACAATTTCGACATACCCATTTTCACAGATGGTTCAAAAATGAGCTGTGGAGTGGGAGCGGGCATTTTCTCAGCAGAATTAGACATCTCCAAATCATTCCGCCTCCCTAACGCTGCCAGCGTCTTTCAAGCAGAAGTACTTGCAATCAAGGAGGCGTGTAGACTGCTTCTTAACGTAACTTCACCCAGAAGAAAAATAGGCATCTTCGTCGACAGTCAGGCCGCGATTAAGGCTGTCGGGGCAACTAAATCGACGTCTAAACTTGTTGTGGACTGCAGGGAGACGCTTGCCAGGGCTTGTCATCTGTTTGAAATCACTCTCGTCTGGGTTCCTTGCCATAGGAACATAGAGGGGAATGAGAAAGCTGGTGAAGTTGCCAGACGTGGCTCTACTCTGTCCGTGTCTCTAGCGGAGGAAGTCTTCCCTCCGCTGGGATACAGAGAAATCCTCCTGTACTGCACCTCAAGGGCGGAGACCAGATGGCTGAACCTGACGAGCTGTGCCATTTCGAGAAAAATTTGGCCAACCTATGATGATGCCAGAACAAACGACCTCTTAGTCAGAACGCGTATAGATGTCGCCAGACTAACGGCAATTAGTACGGGCCATTGGCCCTTGGGAACTCACGCAGCCAAACTTGGCATCCCCCATAACGCCCACTGCCGTAGTTGCGCGGACACAAATAAAAGTCAAAGAGTGTTTCATCTTTGTGAGTGTCCGGACCTAGCCAAAACCAGACACAGTGCTCTAGGTAATCCCTTTTATGATGACCTTTCGGCCATCCAAAGTATTCATTTCAATAAGATCATCAAATTTCTTAACTCCTCAGGCTGGTTGTAAGTTCCCTCATCGTCCATCTTCCCCTTTATTTCTCAGGTTTCCGTGAGTTGTGGTCTCAAAACGGCGCTCAATTGCGTTGTTCGGGAAATACAGCCACTTAAACCAACCAACCAATATTAAATCAAATATTTTGTCGCTTTTCTCAAAACTGACCAAAAAATGGAAAGCTAGACCTACCAAAAACGAGAATAGGCGTGTTTTTTCTTAGCTTCGATCTCAGCAAAGTAAAGTAAAGTAGGATTTTCAGCAAGCAATTACAACAACTACACTCTACTTCGAGGACTCACAGTAGTTGCCGTAATTGCGTGCTGAAAGTCCAACTTTTTACTTTGCTTTTCTGAGATCGAGGCTAAAGAAAAACACCCCTAATATCAATTTTTCAACTTTTCAGGACTTTAAGTCCTGAGTTCTTCTAAAAAATCTAGACACATTAACCGCGATCCGTTTTAAAATCCACACACAAGCAGTCAATTTTACTAAGTGGACATTATACGGCGAGCAATTTTCTCCATACCAAACAACAATATAACTCTAAAACGGCTCGACTTCGTCTTGCCAGTACGCAACAGCAACGCACTGATGAGCTGCGCAAAAGAAATTGTGCGGCATGAAGATTTTAAGCTTTCGCAGACAGAACTATGATCCCTTATCTAAAAAGTTGCCAACAATCGAGCCAGCTCAGTGCTTTGGGGACTTTGAAGTCTAAAGTAAAAAATGTTTTTCATAAACATGATACTCGTAGAATTTTAAATAAAGGCTCAAGATTGCTTTGGCATTTTTCATCATCTAACCCAGATGTGAAGTCCCCCAAAGCACTGAGCTGGCTCGGTTGTTGGCAACTCTTTAGATACGCAATCATACTTCTGTCTGCGAAAGCTTAAAATCTTCATGCCGCACAGCACAGCACTTTTGGAATAAATAAGAACAGCGTATTTGGCCCTAAAATCTCCATTTAACATAGCTGCTTCTGTAGGTATGTTTTGATTAGGTCTCAGGTTGTTCTAGGCAACGTGTAGAAAATGAAGTTGCTGGAGAAGGCGTCTCGCAGCAAAAGTGAGTTGTTGATTCACTTGACAAAAGGTGGAATGAAAGGCGCGGAACGTTCGGTAAACGTTATAAACTATTCTTTATTGGTTTTAATTCAAAGGTTCTGATTCGAATGAATGCAAACCGCTCTACAAATTCTTTGCGAAACCTCGGTTTCCTATTTACCAGATCAGCTGTGATCTTAAATGGTCATTGCCCCTTAACATAAAATTTGTTTCTTAGTGTTAGTTTAACATAGCCCACTTTACAATTTACTTTACATTTTTAGATTACAATACAATACTATATGATTAACTAATCACTAACACTTCTAACTTTATACCATCTATATCCTTCAAGCTGCAAGAGTGAGATGGCGATGTGTAGCTGCGTAGACTGCTTCCACTTTGCCTATTACGTGTGAGGTGTGACTAGTCCCGATGCCTGGTTCATTTGGGATAAAAAGTTGGTGCGAGAGAAGACCGACTATACATCGACAATGGCTAGTTGAGTATTTGACGTTTCGGCCTGATTGTCTCGTGGTGGTTTCGTTTGTCGGTGGTTTTTTCTTCGTGGACTTGTTTTTTTGTGCGGTGTTTTTGTGGTTTCCTTCAGTGTTCGCGTTCCAAATGTCCTGTGGCTTGTTACAAGTGAATGGGAATATTGTTGTGACTTCCTCCTTGAAGTTAAATGATCCGTTTCCAATCACTGGTCTAATGTGCAGACATTGATTGCATCAACGGTTGCATTTGAGTCGTTCTTTTGTTTGGGAACCAACACAGGTCTTATGGACCGATCTTCTCCTTTGGCTTTCAAAATGTCTTGGGAGGTCTATAGAAACCTGTAAGTTTTGAGATGCACTCGTCGGCGGAGTTTCAGTGCACTTTTTCCCAAATATTCCCAAAACAATGTTAACAACTGAACTTTTTAACAACTATACGAGTATTCAACACTGGAAAACGTCAGAGGACAACCTGCCGTGTCGGGACAAACAGAAAAACGTAAATCCCATTTAATAGAACCCATCAGAGACTGCCATACTCCTATGCGTCAAGTCCGATGTAGATCTGTTTCCCACACTTTTGCAATTTAAAAATGGAAACCGATGATTTTGGATAGCTTCGTCTGTTTTCAAATGCCACTTAATAGGCAATATAAATACCAACAGGAGGTCCAAAGTATTTCATTTCAATGATTACACACAGTATGAAATCCTATTTAAAGCGACTGAAATCCTGCTGCGAATAGCTCTTGCCTTGTAAGTCGCAACAGGCATTTATTCGGAAAATCCATTCGTACCAATTGTCCATGTGTCACTTTGTTACTTACACTCCTGGCCCTGAGTTCTGGCAGCACTGAAATAATGATGTCAAACTTGCACCACTTCGCGCGATGGGTGATGGGTGCGAATGAATCCCCTGGGTTATCACAAAATAATTTCATCTTTTTATTGTTTGAGTCTTCTTAGAGGTTTGAACTCACCTCTAGAGTATTTTCAGCCCTTGGGCGATTGGGCATTTTGAATTTTAAATTGAAAAATAATAACAGTGCAAACATTTAGCAACGCCTTTCATTTTCGTTTATTATTTCCTTGCAATTCCAGGTGACTTCATACTACAATGAGACAACGTGGAGGAATCCAACAGAAGGAGACACAGTTGTGGGTGAGGATCCGGATTCGGTGTCACTTGTATCGATTTTAGTTGTTGGTAAAGTAAATGTTGTTGAATGACTATCAACAGTTTTAGCTAGTTAGTATAGTTTGCGTAGGTAATACAGTTACATTACTCAGTGTTATGCATGTTTACCGCTAAAATCGGTGTCCAGTCGCTCCCACAGATGGCATGTCAGCACTGCATAAAAATATGGCATGATGGTGAATGATAATTTTGTTTTTTTTTTTTTCAGTTTCCCTTCTCGTCGCGTTTTGGTGCAAGTTTAAAATTTTAACACATGCCGCTGTATTTTCAGGTGTTTTCCTGTCATTACTCATATTTCTGTCGGTGGCGGGGAACATCCTTGTCTGCCTCGCCATTTACACGGAAAGAAGCCTGCGAAGAATCGGAAACCTGTTCCTGGCCTCATTAGCCATCGCTGATTTATTTGTTGCCTCATTAGTTATGACATTTGCTGGCGTCAATGATTTACTGGGTAAGTAGAAAGTTTTGGCAATTTCTTGTTAAGTTTGATTTAAGTCTGCTGTGATGTAGTTTTTTTTTTTCATTTTTGCTCATCAAATATGCAAAAGGTTTCTTGTGTTCCGGTAAAGCTATTATGCAAATTCAGAGTCAGGGTGGATAGAGCAATGGGATTATTTATGATTCATCATTTGGCTTAAGGGATCCGGGATGAAATTTACGGGAGATGCTTCTGATGGGAAAAGTGTCTATGATGTTTCATTATTGAAGAAGACTTGAAGTTATGATTCATTTGGTTAATAGCATGGATAACGAAGATTCTGTGTTGGTAATCGGATACTGCATTTATGTTTCGCAAAAGGATCAATAGAGTGATGGATGATGACAATTGGGTCTTAAGCAAGCAGTCTAACCACTACCACTTTGGCAGGGTTTCCGGTGTGATCTGGTAAGTTTTAACAGGGCCAAGGTAGATGAAGTCTTAAATGCATCGAGGTCATGGCTGCCTGTTGCGAGATTTCGCCCTCTCCGACGATATTGTGTGTACCTTTTTGTTGACAGCAAATAAGGAGTTTTTTTTCCAAAGAGATCTTGGGTTTAAAATTCAAATAAAACACACACGTGTTGACGTGTTGAGCTAGTAGCCAAATCTTTCCTATTAAACAGGCAATTCTATGCCATTTATGATGACAATTTAGTTCAAGGATATGGCGGCGATAGGAGCGTCTCAGGAACAGCATCCTGGATTTCCAGTTCTCAGTCAGAATGAAAGATATTTGATTTGAAATCCTGGAAATTTTGGTGGCCTGTCTGTTACAATTAAGCCCACAACAATAAGTTGAACAATCTTGGAGGTCAAGTACATTTTTGTGGACTGTTTTGTCAACAAACATTTCTAGTATGACTCTATGTGTTATCCGGCAGAATGACATGTGGTGTGGCACCATCCTGCTAAAATCAAATTTAATGTCAAGCAGGTTTTGAAATAAAATATGTATGTACGATCTTTCCATTTACGGTGATTTCGATTGCCTTCGTTTTTAAAGAAGTATTGTCCGTTGATACCGACGCTCAAAATCCGCATCAAACAGTTCATTTTTACACGGTCAAAAACTGGCTCTAACCGAGTGCGATTTTTATTCGATTCTGTTCAAGAACAACGAGTATTCGTTGTTTAAAACACTTTATCAGTTTTTATCACCCAAATTGTCAGATTAATATCATAATAAAGGGTGTCCCATAATTCACGCGAAATGTAATTTTGACAGAAAACACAATTTTTTTTTAGAACTTAATTTTTGTTTATTGATTCATAGAGTATACAGATTGAGGTTATGTATCGATTAGCACATCTGATAAATGGCCGCCACAGCTTTGTTGGCAAGTACGTACTATTTTCTTGAAATTTTCTTTGACCGTTTCGCAAAAATGTGTCTGAATTTCATTAATACACCTCCCAATTTTCTCTTTCATGGCGTTGGAGGTAATGGGCTTGATTGCATAGACCTTTAAAAAAAAACCCCAAAGAAAAAAGTCCAATGGCGTTAAATCGCATCGAACTGAATGGCCAGTTCTGATCGCCAAAATGGCCGATTACACGATTAGGAAATGACTCATGAAGTAATTGCATTGTTTCTCAGGATGTATGGCATGTGGCACCGTTTTGTTGAAACCACATGCTGGTCACATCCATATCTTGTAATCTAGTCACAAAAAACTGGATTACCATGTCAATAGTAAGATAATGCCTCGTCCCCAAAATTCGGCATCTAGCAGTCACGCGTTGTGGATGCCTTCGTTTCGCAACAATTACTCGTGGGCTTTCTAAACCCCAAATGCGAAAATTTTTACGATTATAGAGGCCATCAAGATGAAAATGAGCTTCATCACTAAAGCTTAGTATCCTGCTCGCGCTAAATTACAAAAATGTCTACAAAGATAAAATAAAAAGGGAGTTTAGCGAAGCAGTATTCTGTTCCCTCGCTAAATTCTTAACTTCATATAGATGGGCCAATGACAAGTCTCCACTGTCCACTCATTAAGTTCGCGAAATAAATGTCCGGTACATTAAATCGAAGTAAATATTTGACAGAAGAAAAAGGAGGGAAAAGCTTGTATTATGATTATTTTGCAACGAACTAACGAACCGCAGAGAACGTTAGTGTGATAAATAAAAAAAAACACAAAACCAAAAAATGCAAAATAATTATTTAGCAACCATTTATCTTTGGTGTGGAGAATCGAATTGGAGACTACGGACGATCAAATTTGGCGCGAGCAGAATACTACGCTTAAAGATGAAATTACGGATTATAGCTGACAAACCTTCATTATTTTAAACTGCTAAACAATGAAAATGAGTTGTTTTTTTCGTATAACGCTCAATTTTTCAGTAAGCCTAGCTGTCACATTGTTATTTTTTTGCGTTGGCATCACTGTATTATTAAATAGCGCAAAATTAAAATTTTGCGTGAATTATGGGACACCCTTCAGAATAAAAGTTTTTTTTTTGTTCTTACGATCGAGAAAATTTAAAGGGGAAATTCATAAATTAGTTAATTTTGACCGAGTTTCCTTAAACAAGTTGAATGGATTATTTTTAATTCACTAACTCTGTATAAGCTATATTAAGAATATTATTTGGTAGTTCTTAACCGAAAGTTAGTTGATTTTTCATCGTGGAGATTTTACTAGTAGCTAAAAGACTTTTGAACTTTTATCGCTTGTATTCTGTTAATCAAAGCCACCGATTTTGACGGACAAAATGCCGATTGACATCTAAGTTCAAGCCCCCGATCCCTTATCGATACGAATGATTTTCCTGACTTGTCAGATAATACTGGAAAAAGAACCGTATCGGCTATCAAATTCAAAAACAGAATGAGAGAACCACTTATTTAATGATGGCCGCCTTAACACCTGAGCTCATTCTCATCATTTCAATTTTGCGAATGAACGACTGAGAACTCGCTGTTTTTTTTCCAAAGCTGCCATTGTCATCAGTATGTTTTCAAGATCCTTGTAGTCGCAAGATTTTCGGAGAATTGATTTTCCTGGATTTTAATAAAGGGTCTTTCATTAGCGACTAGACAACTTCAAAATGTCAGTGTAAACGCACCCTTAGACCGATTTCCGAAATGTCAATGCCAGAATATTCAGTAAAATCAGCATTTTCATCATGGTGAAGTACACGAAGGAACTACGTTTACAAATAATTAAAGTTGCTACCGAAATTCCGATTTTCATCGCAAAATCACCTTCAGCGATGAAGCGCATTTATACAATAAGTAAAATATGCGTTACTATACAGGTTAGAATGCTCATGTACTTCATGAATAAGCACTTTATCCGCAAAGTCTCTATTTGGTGCGGTTTTCATGCCGATGGCGTCATTGGTCCGTTCTTTTTCGCCGATTAAAACGACCGTCACTTTACAGAGACATGTTGGAACGTAATTTCTTTAAGCAATTGCATGAATTGGACATCAGTGATATGTGGTTCCAACAAGACGCTGCCACAAGCCACACAGCGGGTCCAACAATCCAGTTATTGAAGTTTCAGTTCAGTGAACGTGTTATCTCGAGAAACGGACCCGTCTCGTAGCCGCCGAAATCATGTTATTTATGGGGCACTTTAAATCATTGGTCTGTGCCAAGAAGCCGACGATGTAAAAGGGGCTCAGAGCCAATATTGAACAGGAAATAGCGGCCGTATCGGTCGAAATGTGCGGCCGAGTGATCGAAAATTGCGTTCAACGTCTCGACCACTGCATATGTTCCCGTGGTGGACATACGAACGAAGTCGAGTTCCATTCACAAATGTTTTTAAGCCAATAATTTGTTGTTTTTTTTGAGATGGGTATCTCAAGTTGTTCCAAAGCGATTGTTAAAGGTTTCTGTGACGGTGAAGCGGTTTCCGACTTAAATGCAACGTTCTCCATCCTCTTTCAACCTGAAAAGTGAAGATTTTTTTCCACGGATGGCAAAACTGGACAATACTCGACATGAATCATTCAAATTCTGTTGTAAGCTGACTTTTTAAATCGATAAATTTACGGCGGGTATCCGGCGGGTATCGATCTGAACGTTCGTTTAAAGATTTTTCAACAATCTGCCTCTATTTTGGAGTTACTTAAATAGTTATATTTCATTTAAATAGTTCTAAATCGAAAAAAATACTCAAGGAAGACAACACTTTCGTTAACATTTCAAGCTGTTAGTGATCTTACTGCTGCACCCAGAAGCTAAGGAAGGTCGAATTAAACCAACTTAATCAAATCAAATCGAAAAGCATCACACATAAAGTACAATCGTGGCCATGCTTTGTGAGACTTTCAATTAACCAAGTGCACGGATGTTTTGAGTAAAGCATCATATGCCCACATTCAACCATTCGCAAACGAAAAACGTTTTCGTTTCGGCCAAGCAACGACAGCTCTTTCATTGAGGCCTTAAATTTTCCTGAATTACCTCTGTAGCATAAATTCCATTTACAGTTTTCGAACCTATTAGTAAAAGTGTCGAAACTCATGACAATAGAATGAATACAACGGAAGGAGTTATATGCAGCACACTTTCGTTTTCGCATTTTCGATTCTATCGTTTATAAAAGTGGTTCACGCCCACCTACTTATTCCATGCTCCAAAAACCAAAAACATACACTACTTCATTGCAGAGATGAATATTTTGACTTTTACTTCCATGGTAGACGTTCGAAAGAACTTCAATAAATCATTCCTCGAAATGGGACACATAAGCGGAAGATCAGTATAGAAAAAAAATTCCAAAAAAATCTCTGTAAATGAAACAAAATGTATAACTCATTAATTCCACTGAAAGAGAATGATTACGACTTTTTTTCAGCTTGAACCTTCACTTCCACGCTTGGGGACAACGAAATATTGCCCTTGAAGTTGAACTTGTTCGCAGTTGTATACTCCCATCATCATACGCAAATACGTAATGCTTAGAGACGCGCAATATAACCACACGCAGTGTGCACATAAAAAAATAAAAAAATTAAAGCAATAAATATATTTTTTTTTCTCGAACACTGAATGTTCCTTGTGAATTTACATTTTTATTGAAAAGTCAGTAAATCACATTCACGTAAATTTAAAATATTAAATTCTCCTTTTACAGAAATCCACTCGTCGAATGCCGACCATTGTCATTCAGTGCGAGCGTATGTGAAAATATTTTCCAATTTGTGGCTTCGCAAAAACAATTCCCTTAAAAACCGATGTCTCCGCAGTCCGCACACTTGACTCGTCTAGAGTGGAGCGGATGCTTCCTGTGTGGCGAACATTGTTTCTTCAACACATGTGCATGGTGTTGACATAGGCACAGTCCTGCCTATCTGTGAAGTAGATTAAAAACTGTCAAAAGGCATCGCCACCACACCAACCCTTTTTTATGTCACTACCTACAATCATTTGAATCAAATTCAATGGAAAATTGAATCCAGAAGCACATTGGCAAGCATTTCGCTTCGGCGAGCTTCAAAATAAACATGTCCACACAAAGAAGCACGCAAACACTTGCAAAAGTTCATCTGCATTTGAAATACAGGATTATTGCGCTGCCTTCTATCGCGCAGGAATTTTTGATGGATTTGAAACAGCTTCCCTGTGTTTTTGTTTTCAGTTGTCCTTTTGGTTGTACCCAACCCGGACCAGATGGCAGATTCCTCTATTTAATCCTGCAAAACGGAACTGAGTTCGAGCGACTCTGAAATTAATAAAAAACAAAAACATTCGACCATCGCCATGTGGTTTAGGTGAACGGGTGAATGAAAGGACAATGAATGGACCACAGTGGTCGGCACTGAATGACTCTATTTTTACATCCTTTTTATGTCGTTCAATTAAATCATGTCACGACGAAGCCAGGGCACGCTGGAGTTAGTTAAGTGACAACGACGATGAATGATGTGGACGAGGGCAACCACGAAGACTCACCGGGGGTGGGGGGAAAACACACAGATCGACAATATTTTTAGAACAGTTCTAGTCGTTGCCTACGTTTTCCTATAGCTGGAATTCAGCTGGGAAACATTTTGTCAGAAATATGACGACATAATAGAGGAGGGCCTGCGTAACTTTGTATGACTTTGTGTAAGGTACCTACGTTGTAGTCGACGTTATTTAACATGAACATGCTTTTTGTATTCTAGGTTACTGGATATTCGGGGCCCAGTTTTGTGATACATGGGTAGCTTTCGATGTGATGTGCTCAACAGCGTCTATTTTAAATTTGTGTGCTATTTCAATGGACCGGTATATACACATAAAGGATCCTCTAAGGTGAGTCAAATTAATATAAATGATATAGGTATACTCGTAGCTTAAGGGAAAGGGATATTTTTTGAAAAATTCCGCGCCGTAAATGAAGTTTTGTGGGCTGACTTCCTGGAGGCCTTCTGCTTCGGGCAGGGGGTGTATTCTGAGCTCTCATGCAACTGAAATTTTGTATGGTTTAAAAAATAGAGGTTGTGTGGTTTTAACCAGTCAGCCTAAACAAAACGGAACAAGTGTGCATAAAAATTATGTTGAAACGCATTGAAAAGCCTCCGTTTTTGTATAAAAACTTAAGCAAGGACAAGAGTGTGAGAGCTTTTACAAATATTTAAAGTCCAATGGTCTTATTGAGAAGCTCTTTCATGACAGTTATACTCTCGGATGTTTGTCAGACGGTGATCGAACTTGGGACTCTTCACTTAGTAGTCCAACACCCTAATGTACTAAAAATGTTCGCTCTATCTAATTTGCACTAAAACAACCACTATTGTCACAGGCTGCATACCCAATTGGCGGGAACCGCATTGCTACTGTCAGTTTTCGATTTCTTCCTTTCATCGCGGTTAATTTATCTAGATCTAGATCAGATAACCATTCAATCATCAGTCACACTCAAAGTGAAAACTCCACTCGGCATAATATGGAACTGCAAACCCACCACGCTGCCGGTGCTTCGGACACTGATTGACACGTCTTATCTGTCTGAATGTCCTGTCGCCATAAATCACAATAAATAAACTCCAAGACACAGTGCCAGAGGGTACTCTAATGAAACGCGTTAACAGTACTCTGCCCCAGCCATGCGTTATCAATCATTTGAAACTTTTAATTCTGTTACTAGGACCAGCACCGACCCCAATGCTAAGGAAGCCACACTTCCTTCCATCTTTTGTACAAACCAGTGAATAATACGTGAAATCAACGTTAAGTTACAAGTTTCATTTGCCGACAGGAAAAGGCAGGCAGGCGTCTGAGAAATTGAAATCCATCACCAAAGTTTATTTTCCCTCAACCGCATGATTCGCTTTAATACAGAGTCACAGTGCCGGCGCGGCGTTGAGTTGCGTTAAGCTCCATTGGGGCTTATTAAGGAAACCATCTCCCACCAAGCCCTAAACTGTGCACAGGTTCATGAGGAGAAATGGTTTGCCGGTTGCGTGGTTTGCACTTTAAACGGCTTTGACCCAAAACAACACGAAGCTGCTTACCCCCAAGGGAGAAGAGTTAGAACTCTACACCGGGACCAGGAAAGGATACTCGTAAGTACCTTTAAAGTTTCCACTCGATCAAGGTTATGTGGTTGTTATTTTTGATTTTGCAAAAATAAAAAAGATTTTATCGAAATTTTGTGTTTGCCATCCTACCGCGCTTGTGTACTCCACGTCAATATTTATAAAAATAACTTCAAAGGATGTTATTTTTCGATAGGATTAGGTGAGAGTGGCGCAGGTATTCGCTTCTATATACAAGCACTCCTATTTCCTATTCAGACGACACTGCGTTATATTATCAGTGCCGGGGATGGGCTGGTATTTAAAGGCAGATGCTAAATTTGCTCTGGCGGAAAAACGGCCATCAACGTACCCTAGGTGGGTTATAATCAAGTTGTATTCTACGTACTATGATTATGATGTTGTGATTGGGATTGTGTGTATTGGTAAGTTCGCTGAATTTATGCTGGACTATTTGCGAAAAAAATGTATTCCCTAATCAGATGAGGATGCTTGTGTGAAGAGAAAATGAAAGTGGCAAAATAAATTTGCAATCGTTAACCAATACTACAAGAGGTTGAAGGTGTTTTGTGTAGACACCTGCTGAGAGAGCGCAATTGATTTCTTTTTCTACATGAACTGGTGTGGATTGACGAGCTTGTCAGAGCTTTATCGGAGGTGGGCTAAGAAGTTGCATAAGAAACACAATAACCGCTGTATATAAATTCGTGTACTTATGTATGGGTTGGCAGTAATCTGTGTTGTGTTTAGACGGCCTCTTGATTGTAATCGGATGCGATTGTTTATGGAAGAGCTTGTTGAAAATATTCCGTGTAAATAAATCGCGAGTAAACGTGTTTTCCTTCATATCCAAACACATATTGTAAAATGTTTTTTTAACAATACGACAGATAGTACTTAAGTTAAATGGACACATAACACATACATATTTATACACGCCAACAAAAATAAAAGGAGAACCATAAAAAAGAAAGGAATAAAGAGCAGGGCGTGTGCCAAGCGATAAAAAAAAATCTGAGTACCTATTTTGCGGTCAGAAATCACAGTAAAATACAAAATTGAGCAGAGCAGTATAAGTGGTATTAAAATAAGCCCAAATGGCGCATAAAATGATGCTATCAATGTGTAGTAAATAAAATGTTTAAGAAAGCGACTAGTTTTACTATTTTACGAAAAGTTCTCCCAAAGAAAATTTTTTATTTTTTTTGTAAATTCTAACAGCGCGTCTGCTTTTTACCCGACTGCACGCAGAGAGGGTTATGTTTTTCGCGCGTATCCTACGTACGTTCCATCGAGACACCCTGTGGCCTAAACGGCTTGACCGATTTTGAAGAGTGAGGTGTCATTAGATTCGTGTTCTTCCCCAGAGTGTCATAGGCTAAAAAGATAAAAATAAGAAAAAGTTAATTTAAAAAACAAAACAAAACCGACTGACAGTAAAAATGATTAAAAAGATATTAATAAGACACATTCAAGTATCTTGACCTTACTATTTGACAGTCGGAGGGTACTCAATACTCATATTTGTTAATCTGTGTAGGTATATAGTTTCCGATTGTCAATTAGTTGTCTTGTTCATATCTTTTTAATCATTTTTTTACAGCCAGTCGGGTTTTTTCTCAATACCTTCATTTACCGGCTTCAGAAAATTATTTAAAAAAAAAAATGCAATGTATTATACAGGGTGGCGCAAAAGTATTCATTCAATACTTATCTTTTACTAAATAAAAAGAACAACTCATTTTCAAGTCATGAAAATCTTTATTTGAACCTTTACAATTTTTTTCTGTTAAGTGGAAAAGATGACATCCGCCACTGTTGATATACTCATAAAAATATCGCAAGCTAAATTCTAGTCCGATCAGGATTATTCTTAACCATCTTCAATCTTACGTGCTCAATCTCAAAATAAGTCCATTGATTCTTAAAACACTAGCAAAAATCTAAAACCAAGCTTTTTAATTTTAAATCAAGCCAATTGTCAAACGCATTCAATATTGGTTCATAAAACCATAACTCAACTCCACTGTTCCATCAAAGCTATTGGAAATGGAGTAAAAGAGAAGAGAAATGAAAGAAACCCCGTCTCATTAAAGGATCTTCCTCATTCTGAGTGAAAAACGATTTGCTTTACGCAGCACGCCACGCAGAATGCCACTATGAACGGGCGCAGTGTCTTGTTGTGAATTCATAAATTTAACTTGATTTAACACTATGCAATATTAAAACTAAACCATATCACCTGAATTATGTTTTTTGCACTCAAATACAGGATCGAATAAGAATTATGCTCTCCAATCAAGCCGAAATAATCTTAAACATACATGAGGGATTAATGTACATACCATTTAAGATCTAAACGATCATGATGAATGTCAAACTAAGATCGAAACATTACCGATACAAGACTTGTAATCTCCAATCAAGCCGCACAATGTACAACTTGCATGATGGATAAAGAAAGTTCATTCATTCCGATTGATCACGTGTTTTCGTAATGAAGTGCATTAAAAAAAATTGAAAAAAGTGCAAGTGATAAAAAAATGGATAGTGCTTTGACTTATAAGTATTTTCGGGACAGTGCGGAAGACAATTTAATTCTCGTTGCAATAATAATCCATTGCAACAAGTTGCCCCCGATGAAGATGACGACGAAAAACAACTGAAGAATTTTCTCGAAAAATTAAATAATGGAAAGACATATTTTAGATTTAAGTTCATTTAAGCGTTTTCCTTTCAAAAAATATATATATTTTAAAAAAATATCATTTGTTTTATTTTCTGAATCAGGAAAGTGACGGAGTTGATAATAAATTTGACAAATAGAACTGTGCAATCTTATGTTATGATATAACATTCTTGAAGCATTCCAAAAAATTTAATTTAAGGACAACTTGTTCTTATTATATTTACTGCTGATAAATAGGTGAAGAATAAGATGATTTTGAGCTTAATTTAAGCCCACGCATTCTTAATTGCGATATGTTTAAGAATAAATAAGCTTATTTTAAGTTTACAATGAACCAAACTGAATTTGTTTTATTCTTCGAATGAAATGACTTTGGGCTTAATTTAAACTTACACGTTCTTAATACTGTTATAGAACAATCTTAAAATAAGAACTAAAGGTTAATCAAAAAAACATACTCAAAGTAAGATTTTTGCGCTTGGACTTAGATTTTCCGAGCTTAACAGACTTTCGTCAACGGATAGGCTTGATCTGACACTGATTACACATTTGTGTCCGTTTTATCGCATTTTTCATGATTTTTCGAATTTTCTCCTTAAGTGCTGCGATTGTCTGAGGCTTTTCGGCATAATCCCGCGACTTTAAGTAGTCCAAAAGGAAGAGGTCTGGGATGGTTTAATCGGGTGATTTGCAAAAAGCCATAATATCTTCCGATAGGGTCATTCATTTTGCGCCACCTTGTATTACGTGTACTCATATAATATCATATATCGCATTTAACAATAATTCTTTATGTATGGTGATTGAAAAAAGGCGAATATCCGGAGACTCGTTAAGAAACGTGTGGAGAAACGGGTTCAAAAACTCATCGAAAACCGCAACGAAGTTCGCGTCCAAAACCGGTCCCGAAATGCGTTCAAATATGTGTAACAAAGAGTCCAAAGCGCATTCAAAAAATGTGTTCGTGCATTGCTTTACAAAATAAATACCGAACAATTGTATTTAATTTTTTTTTATTTCAAACTTCAACTCTATACATTTGTGTGTCCCCGTTGGCTGCTCTACCAAGAAACTATAAGTTGTCAAAAATGAAATTGCTTTTAAACTACTATTAGGGAGCGTTCAGTGTAACGACATTCTATAATATACCTTATTCACACTGCACCGAAAACCGTTTTTTCGTCGAAAAATCGTGGATGCATTCACACCGAAAACTAGTTTTCGTTTGACATTTCATTCAGCTGTGCCTGTCTGACAATAGTCATGAGACTTTTGTGTAAACTATTTTCGTTACAAACTTTGATCTCAACAAAATGAATTTAGAAGATTTACAAATAATATCAGCCCATCAATTAAGCGTGGAAAATGATTTTAAGTTGGGTGTTGTGACTTCTGTTCAGTGAGCTGTTCTGCTGAATTTGCTGACTATTGCAAAAGGTGTGTTTGTTTCAACAATTCAACGATTGCAATTCGCTCTTGTTTTGAAAACTTCTGTTTCCGACAAATTTTTGGAGTATTTCAGTGAAAACCCAGCTTTTGGCTCGGTGTGAATAGGGTATTAGCATGTTTGTTACAGTCTGCGACATGGGTCCTAGTCTGTTGTTATAATTGCGAGCTGCTTTTTCGTAAAATTACAGAAAGACATTAAAAATCGATGTACCTTCCCATATCCCGACAGGACAATAAATATCAATTTGCCGATCATACTATGGGTGACCGCTGCAGAATTCTGAAAATCGCAAGAAAAAGGCCACTTAGAAAAAAAGTGTCATTTCTGAAAATGTAAGCCCCATTTACACCATCACCATCACACCATTGCGCGAGACGGGACAGAGAGATCCATTTGTCCGCAGTCAATGCTAATAAACACGTACGAATGAGATCACAAACTAGACGCCTAAAGTGTTTTACCCATAATTATAGATACGTAATACGAGAACAAACACAAGTTCCGGCGAACATCATTTCTGCAATCACTTGAAAATATTTATATTTCTGATTCAGAAAATGAGAGTCAGTAAATTAAACCATCAATAATCAGTTATACGAAATAAATAAATATTTGTCCGTTCATCGCTTCCGGAATCCATTTTGTTTTGTAGGAAAGCGAAATTTCGTAAGCCATCGCTATAAAAATATCAACGTGCATAGCTTTTCCATAATTCATATCACATAAACAAGATGGCCGACCAAAAAACGTGTCACGTGTTCGGTAATGCCTTCCCTTTCAGTCACACGGCTATTTATTATTTAGCATATCTTTAATATTCCGTGTTAGGAATGTGTGATGTGTCACTCTCTCTCTAAACACTATAGGTCCGTTCGTGTACTTTCAGCATAGAAAATTGAAAAACGTCATATATCAGATATCGAGAGAGAAATCTCTCAATTTCAAGACAAGTACCTGACCGGTTTTCTTACAAAAAGTTTAAGTAATGCCATTTTGACATTATTGTCAAATGCAGCATCTACAAAATAAGTTGGAAATGCATTTTTTGTAAGCTAAATACATATTAAACGTATCATTTTGAATGCGCTTATATGTTCTAGAAGAAATTTCACTCAGAACTTCTTCCTTCGACATCGTTGAAGACGTAAATAAATAGAGTTATACTTGTCAAACTTTTGGGCTGTCACATAGTTTTCAGTTTTTCATTTCTCTCGAAATTAGGCGAGTAGAAAATTACGAATAAATGAAAAGATTGATTTCTCTCTCATTTTTTCCAATTTTCTCAGTACGTAGTCGCATTCGCACAGTTTCATAGCAAATTTTTAATAAATTTACGTTTGCAAAAAAGTACCCGAACGAACCTTATAATTGTGACAGGCAACTGTGTTACACTTTAAAGGCTTTTATTTGGAAATAATAACATTTGCAAATTCAGCAAAGCTTCTTTTCCAACTAAAAAAGGAACAAAATGGCAAAAAAATTGTGTCAGGTTCTCGAAAAAAGTGCCAAATTGCAACTTTAGTCGCACAACGGTCACGCTATGTGTCTTCAGTTCACAAAGAAGAGGGAAATCTCTCCTTTACCCATGTAGGTTTTTTTTTTTTATTTTCCAATACTATATCCCTTTACACTTTAATAAAAAAATCGTAAATTCGTATTAAATTACTTAAAAAAATTTCCATTACCCGTATAATATACAATTTGCGAAGCAATCATCGTGTCCTTTTGTACAAGTTGCTATCAGTATTTACCTCACAGATAAGGGGACGACGAGCAACAAAAATAGAGAGCAGATTCACGAATAACCAAATCCATTGGGAGCTTTGATTGATTCTGAATATTTCATACAACACTTATGCGATGCAGACTGCTCCTTAAGCCAGGTCCCGCACCTGCCTCCTTCCAGAGAGACGAGTTTCGGATCCTCTGTACAGAAAGTGCGGAAAGTATAATTCAATTTTGTTCATCATTGACAAAACCGAGTTTCCCTTCGAATGGGATAGCTGGCAGCACGTTTTTTTCCATGTCAAACTTTTCGTTTTATCAACGCGATATTTTCCATCACAATTTGGCTTGGGGGTTGGGTTGGTGGTGGTGTTCTGTTAGTATCTAATACGTATAGCTTTGAGCGCGATTCCGTATCATTTGAAGTAGGTAGCTGTAGGTGCAAAAATTGATTTATTTATCATGTGGGTATGCACTAGGGTTGCCAGGCGTCGCCGGTTTGTCTGGGACGTCCCAGATATAAGATGCAATCGGCCTGTTTTTTTGAGCTTCGATCTCAGCAAAGCAAAGTAAAGTAGGATTTTCAGCACGCAATTACAACAACTACGCTCTACTTGACACTTCGATACTCGCAGTAGTTATTGTTATTTGTGTGCTGAAAATCTTACTTTACTTTGCTTTGCTGAGAACGAAGCTCAAAAAAACACGACTAATATCGGTTGTCCCTGGTTGCGACACAAATTCACAAAAAAACAAATAGTCCAAATTAAAGTCAATGTAATATGTTCAAAATCGTGCTTGTCACTTGTTTAAGTAAATAAAAAAAAAATAAATAATATTTTAATTTTTTTTGTGTCTTATATTATGCGATTGCAAATTCCGGGATATTTTCTTAATTTTTGCTATAAGTCCCGTCAAGTTGTGAGCAAAATCTGGCAACCCTAGTCTGTACATAGTCTGGTGAAATGTGTTGGAAGCTGTCACTAAATGGAGTAAAATACACACGGTTAGAACAAAAGTCGTAACTACGCAGTATTGGAAGAGGGTGGCGACAGACCGAAGCGAGTTGATTGCTTGCGCTGTAACAATGGTAGGTAACTACAGCCTTCCACTCTATTAGTCAAAGAAATGAATTCCCATTTTCTTAATTAATTCCCCTTTCCGTTGACAGTCGACAGGGTACATTCGAAAGATGTTCACGATCTCGATACTCTTTTACAATTCGGGACACACGAATGGGTGTTCCGATTTGGATTTACATTAACCAAAGTGGTTTGGAGGCACCAGGGGTAGGTTCAATTATAAATAAAAATCACACTTGAATTCAGAAGTAGCCAGGCAACCAATCAGAGTCCAGTTTTCAAGGTTCTACTGAAAACTGAAGTTTGCGACCGTGGATATTAGGATATTGAATATATATTAATACGTAGGTCAAGACTACACAGAAGCGTGAAGGGAGCAATCGCAACTCCTTCTTCAAACCATCTCTCCTAAAATGAAATAAGTAGTTAATCACAACCATTTGTTTGAGAGTGTTTTTTTTTTTTGGGACAAATAGAAGGGACCTGCAATTTTATGCCGAGTCCAAATGGCTTATTGACAATCTCTTTCAAAACAGTTCGATTCTCGAATGTTTGCAGACGTTGGCGAGTGGAAAACATATTCAGATATATTTCGTTTATTTCCGAGGATTCAACCTGAGTAAATATCGCTCGCTCGCTCAGTATTCCAGCACACTTAACACTGAACAACTGCACCCACCAATAATTATAGACTTTATGTTATACCAAGCATCACGTTCAATATCCAACCAGCCAGTAAACCCTAGAGCGAAAGCGTTCTCCCAAATGAATGTTTCGCGAACGTCATTACAGTTTCGAAAATGAGTGCGATATCATTTGGAAAGGTGAAAAAAGTTATTAATAGTCTTGTGCAGATAAATATTTCTTAAATTCAGTGTTTAAAATTCCACAAAGGACTATAAAACGTAATGCTCTTTTTTTCTAACCACCAGAACCACATCGTAGCACTTGCATATAAATTTCAAAATTTGCATAAACTTCCTCTAGGTGCGCGTAGCTTGTTCTTCCGCGTGGGTTTTGGCGAATCGGCGAAGATTCTTTCAACTACCTGATGTCCGAAATATCATGTGAACCAATTACCACATATAATTCTCAAATGAGCTTACTGGCGAACGAAATCTTCTTCCAGGGGACTTATTGCGAATGAAATGTGAATCGTTTTTTCTACTATTGACAGAGAGTGAGGCTTTTGGGAAAAATACTTTTTAAACATCTGCTCTCTGGATATCCCCGCCGAATATATTTTATATGTACCTTGTGAACGTTATAATCATAAAAACCGTAGTAAGCCGTCGGCTGTCAAATTGCTGGGGGTGGGAGGTATTTTTTAAATCGAAATTTCCAGTCTCAAATCTGCTACTCAACAATGCATTTACCACCATGTATCTCTACTTCCGAAACACACTGTATTCCATTTGCATTATTTTCTCTTTTATTACAGATATGGCCGCTGGGTGACACGACGTGTAGCCGTTGGAACGATAGCTGCCATCTGGTTGTTGGCGGCTTTTGTTTCATTCGTGCCAATCTCGTTGGGCCTGCACCGGCCCGAACAGCCGCTGATAGTCGAGGACAATGGCAAGAAATACCCAACATGTGCTCTGGACCTGACGCCGACCTACGCCGTCGTATCGAGCTGCATAAGCTTCTACTTTCCGTGTGTGGTTATGATTGGAATCTATTGCAGGTGAGTGTAATCCGAAGTGTGAAGACCTTTTTGTAGACCGTTTTGCACATCAGCCCATCGCACGTCCTCTTTTCAACAGGCATCAATATTGATGCGCCATAATGAGATTAAATCCTCCGGGTTACGTCTGCTTAATACTTTATGCCACTGCAAGAATATTGCACGGTATCATTTACGGCAGTTAATTGCTGGCCCCCGTAATTGTATATTTATTTCAGTCGGGTGAGGAAATTAATTATTACGTTATCATTATACCATGATTGGTTGCTGAAAGTCATGGCGATGAATTCGACTTTAATGAGGCCCGCATAAAATACTGGCCCAAAGGTGGGGTACGCATTCCTTTGGGAATCGTAAACGATGGCTATTTAATGGGAGGGGCTACATGCTTTGCTGCCTTAACATTAAGTGTTAATTGCGAGTAGATAAAGGACCTTTGTCTTCGATTTTTTTGCTGCTGCTGCTTGCTTATGGAAAAGAGAATTGTTCATTTAATTCCATTCGGGTGGGTAAGTGAAAATTAATTTAATGAAGGTCGTCCTTTTTGTACGTGCAGGAGGATACTTATTTATTTTGGACATTATTATACCTTTGCCAAAAAATCAAATGGCAATTTATACTCAGTTGTAAATATCATCCGTTAGGGTTATCCTTTTTATAGTCGTGTTTAATGTTCTACGAGCGTTGGTTGTTAATTTTCACTGACTTACCGGATTAACATTATCAACTCTGCCAAAGGTGTAGAATATGAAAAAGTCCGCCTGATGTTAAAGGACCCGCCCAGACATGCCTGTTTGACTTGATATTTTATGACAGTTGTTGGATATTAAGATATTTCCGACAGGTGTCTTTGTCAACGTCAACAATTTGAACTTCTTCTGTTTACCTTTTATAGGTTGCCGAAAATTTATCCGATCTGGTATCCATGGACCGCCAAATGTCCTTGGGTTTTCCTAGTACTACCCATACCAAGGTTTTCACAAAAACGAACCCTATTTCTGGAAACGCATGACAGCTGGACAGTTGTAAACATGTTTATCGTGAAGTGAATTGTGCGTAGAAAACACTTTGGGCACGATCGGAAAACTGGACGTGACACCTCGAATATAATAATCATATACAAGGTGGGCCAAAAGAGGTCATCCGATGTTGTTTGGCTCTCATTTTTTTTTCTAAATGAAAAACTTCGATTCTGTTTATTGAATCTGTTTATTTGAACCTTTAGAATTTTATTGGTCAAGTCGAGAGGATGATATCGGCCAAATGGGCGCCGTCACAATTGATTGCCATACGGGCTCGTTTTATGGCCTCTAGGGTCTCAGGCGTGTTCACGTAAACACGGGACTTTAGAAAACCCCACAAAAAAAGTCTGGGACGGTTAAATAGGGCGATCTTGCGGGCCAGTGCAAATCGCCAAAACGAGAGATGAGGCGACCCGGGAACGCCGCCTTCAGAATATCGGTTGTGCCGTAGCTCCGTCCTGTTGGAACCACATATCATCCAGTCCTAATTCGTCCAATTGCGGCAGAAAAAGCTCGGTTAACTTGGCCCCGTCCACTTTTGTCGTATGACCAGCGGCGTTCTCGAAAAAAAATGGCCCGATGACTCCCGCAGCGTGAACAGCGCACCATGCAATAACTTTGAGCGGGTGTAATGGCTCCTCGTCCATTACTCGTGGATTTTCGGTGCCTCAGAAGCGATAGTTTCGCTTGTTCACGTACCCGCTGAGGTGGAAATGAGCCTTATCGCTCATTATGATTTTGGTCGAAAAATCGTCCACTTCGTCCTCGAGATTGAGGATGGCTTGGGCGTAGGCTACACGCGTTTGGCGGTCGACAGGCAGCAGCCGATGCACGGACTGGACTTTGTACGGGAACATGCGCAAGTCTTTGACGAAAATTCGCCTAAGGGACGACCGGCTGATGGCTAATTGCGAGGCACGGCTTCTGGTCGATGTTTCCGGCGACAGCTCGACATCCTCGTCAACAGCGGCGATATTCTTGGCACACGGGCGCTCAGGGGCCGGCCACTCTTGGTCTCGTGTGGTTCCATACTTTTTAAGGTTGGTGGCCAAACGGCGCAGTGTTTACGCAGTCGGTGTCGGACGGCCGTGGAATCGGCGACTGAATTCGCGCTGCGCCAACACTGCAGATGAATTGTTACGCAAAAAATAGACACGATTATTCCGCGTTCTTGGGGAGTGTATCTCTCCATGGCTTGTTCACTTGTATTTTACATCTGTCTAGTCCACAAATGTCAAAACAGATTTGACATTGGCGGCCATTTGCACAAATAAGAGCATCTTCCAATAGGGTGATCTCTTTTGGCCCACCTTGTATAACGTTTCACCTTTGGACTTATGGCAGCTGTAGTTGTGAAATCCAGTACGTGCGTCGTTTCGAATTACAAAAAGTTTGGAAAATGTAGAAATGGGTTAAAGCGCAAGGCGTGGCACTTCCTAAGGTTTGGGTTCCGCTTTTCAATCAACTGTTACAAATATTTCAAAATCTTCAAGATCGCTTGGTTGGTAAGGTTTGGCATCCGCTTTTCACTAAGGCGGCCATCAATTGGTCCTTTGGAGAAGATTACTGATTGACTCATGTGTTGAAGGTAATCTGAAAAGTCAAAGGCGTTTAAAGTTATGAACGCTCATCCAATCTTTCTGTTCGTTTGGCGAAATAGTTCGTGGAAGATTTTTCAGCTAATGAACTGAGCAGATGCATACTTTCCGGTGAGCTCTGCGCAAGGTGTTTTAAAGATGGTTTTCTCTAGCTGTTGTAACCTTTACAATGAATAATAAAAGGAAAAAAAACTCTTCGTTTCTTTAAAGCCTTTTTATTTCCCAAATGCAATTCTTCTTTTCTGTGGTAAAAAAATAACAGCTTTTCACACCTTTGAAAAGAGTAAGTCCCCAAAGTTGATCTAACTAAACAAATATAGTTCCGTTTAAAACTTGACCTCACTTTCTTTAATTATTTTTGTGCTGCAAACACAAGGGCTTTAGATACGTACCTACAGTTGAGCGATTTATTTTATAAAAAAACAGCTCTTCAGGCAACAAATGCGTCAACTTCATCCTTCAGTATCGTAGATATTCATCGACATGAAATATGAAGAGTGATTTTAGGGAGAAAATATAAAGCGGCTATAAAAATGTAAATGTTTCGCCATTGGGATGCCATCATTTCATATGCGCATTGAGAGCACAGCAAGAGTCTACATTTTTTAAAAATCCGCATTCGTCATCAATAACAAAATGATGTCACGATTTCAACATTATTCATTTGGCTTATGGACGGATGATACTCGTTTGGATAGGTAATCAAAAACGTCATCTTTAGTTCAAGATATGAATAAAGTTTGCCGATCCATAATTCGCTGTCAAATAATTTACTCTTCGCAAAGAATATTATTAAAGAGTTCTTAAACTATTGCAAGAATATTATAGCTTTCGACATTTTTTCAAGTGCCAAACACTTGGGCTGTGCCACTTCAAAAAGGGCCTCTCAAAAGCTACGATTACATGGCCATTTTTTGCGTCTTTCAAATGGCGCTTTGACGTCAAAATCGCGTCACAAACCCGTCAATTAAATGCCGTTGTGTGTGATCGCTATTTTTGGGATAACATTTTCCGCGTCTTTTAAATGACTAAGACACTGGCAGACCAAATGTCATGAATTTTGTGCCATTAAAATGGCGAAAAAAAGACCGTGTGATCGCCCTTTAATGACGCCTAGGACAAAAGACCAAACTTTTTGGCGGTTGCGTCATTTAAACGGCAGCCTCCAAAAAATGACTATGCACGAAATTCATTGCATGCCATTGTGCTACGCAAATGACGCAGCTTTTAATACGATATCAGTTCTTTCAATTGATGTTTTTCTCGTGGCGAAAGGACATAAAAATTCATAAATTGGATTTTATTTGTTTTTTTTTTGTGGTTGTGTTGTTCGACGCAGTCGATACAACCGAAGCCAGAAATATACCTCAACAAATAATCGAATGGATTGGCCGACATACGAAGCACATCGGGATATAGTTCAGGTTCTTCTTCAAGCAGTACTGCAGCACAAAACCCACTCTTCTCGCGACGGCTCAACCACTTCTTTTGCCAAATACTCCGCATTCGTCACGTTGGCTCGATATCAAGATCGTCGTCACTGCTTTCCAGTATACATGCTGCCAAATACACAGTCTCCGCAATTTCCGCCATCAATTCAAACGTTGTTTTCGCCATTTTTAATTTATTGTAATCATTTTTTTCTCAATTAAAAAAATCGTAGCACGCGTAAGCGTCTTCGCCGAGAGAAAACACCAAATGCCAGTTGTAGCTTCATATTTTTCTCATGGGACAATATCAATACCGTCTGATCGCAAAACAGATAAATGACGCGAAATCGAAATAATATGTAAGGTGACATTTTTGTCATCTTGATGTGGCATGTCATTACCGAGTGATCGTCATTTTTTCGCTCGCCATTTAATGGCATCCTAACGGAAAATTCCAAAAGACACGCACTGTCCGTCATTTTATTTTGGGACAAAAATGAGGATGATAGTCATTTCGTGTGATCGTCATTTTGACCAATGACGAATCGTAGCTTGAAAATCACTCCATTTGAAAAATCCCTTTGTCACTCTAATGCGACATTTTTTCCTGACGTCACAGTGCCATTTAAATGACACGACAAAATGGCCGTGTAATCGTTCCTTAAGTTATCGCAGCCTCTACAAATTCTGTCAACTTTTAAATTTTTATTTCTGAGTGTACCTGCTTCACTAGGAGGTTATAAGGTATAACTATAGTGGGAACAACTTCCAACTTGGAGAACGATGTTCTTAATACAATATACAGAAAAGGTTATAAGAATTATGGTGGATTTAAGAACGTAATGATTTTTTGTCACAACGAAGTCGGTTGACTTTTGTTAAAATTTGTAATTGGCAGTTTCGCTTCATTCAAATTTACGGACTGAATTATTATGGTCGTACACCCTTGCTCTTCCTGGGTCCTGAATCGGGTCAACTCCGTTTATTAGTTTGTGAAATAATCATTTGAAACACGCATAGACTTGACCTCGAATTAAAGAGGTTTTTAAACTATGTGGATTCGAGTTTACGAAGAGTACAAAATGCCCAAGCTTTCTTCACTTGACAGAGGTTTACTCAAGGAAGAAACTACTTAAAAAATAAATAGTTGGCGCAACAGGTCCATAGGGACCCAAGGTCTAGCTTCTCACAACCATTCGTATTGTGTGAGTTTTTCATTTTTGGGACGACTGGAAGGGATCTACAATTTTATGCCGAGTCCAAACGGCTAATTGAGAAGTTCTTTCATCGCAGTTATACTCTCGAATGTTTGTCAGACGTTTGCGAGGGGTTGCGCAGAGGAAAAAAAACCTTAAGTTAGAAGTTCGAATTATCGAGAGTTCACTGTGGTTTGTCTGGCTTTTCCCAATCAATGTCCAAGGCTTTCGAAATATGCGCCGTTTGGATTTTTTTTTCATACCTGTTTTCTGCTTCTGCAAAGTTGAATTAGGACTATGATCTGTTGCAGACCCCTCTCGATACGGATAAGCAGCTATCCAAAATCCATCAGATCAGTATTATGCTGTGTCACAGTCAGGAATCTTTTTATTTGACTAGATACAACTTTATTTCAGTAGTTTTTAGGTCGACCGTGCTCCCTGTAGGCTTCTCAAATCAGTCATTCGGATTGGGCACCTCCAAATTATTTTTTTTTGTGCGACAGTTACTGGTTTAGACAGTGCTGACGCAAGAATAGGTGGGTATATTAAATTTCTTCCAAAGTAATGAACCTTGCATTCAAGAGAGGTCCCACAAACTACACTACTAAACTCTCATACATCTGCTTCTGACAACTCAAGGCACCACCCATTAAGAGTCGGAACCTGTACGATATTTTATTGACAGATTTTTGCAATGGGAAGAAAAATGCATTGCCCCGCCTTTGTATAAACTGTCTATGCTGGATTCCCTCGAGCACGTTATTTACCATCGATTGCAGAGATGAAAAACAAAACTTCCTCGCCAATTTGTAAAGTCATCAACAATTTTCCGGCCCGTATGCCCCACATCCCCCGAGTTATTTAACCGAATGCATTTTTTATAAACTCGATGTAGGTATATGGCCCAGCCCGTGCAGATACAGGTATTTTCGGCTTTCACTTGGCGAATTCAATTTGATAAATTTCCAATACCGTTCCGCCGCCGTGCAGCTATAGACTGTAAGTACCTGTACACACCACTCTAGCAAAGCAATTTAAACCTAGTCAAGCGTTCACAACATCGAACGGGAAACTAACACTGCAAAGCACAGACGAGGCCTGCAATGGGTAAACAAACCAACACAACGATTCTCAATCTTCCCCCGATGAGTGTACAATTTCCTGACTGAATAGCAACGTCTATGTACGTGCTTACCCTCGGATGCTTGTTAATCTACTATATAATTCAGATTCATTTAAACGGGACGCCAGCATAAACAATTTCCATTTTTTGTTTCTCCTTTCAGACTCTACTGCTATGCACAGAAGCATGTAAAATCGATAAAGGCTGTAACTCGGCCAGGTGAGGTGGCCGAGAAGCAACGCTACAAGAGCATACGACGACCGAAGAACCAAAAAAAGTTCAAAGTTCGCAACCTGCACCATTCGTCGCCGTACCATGTATCAGATCACAAGGCCGCAGTCACAGTGGGTGTGATCATGGGCGTCTTCCTTATCTGCTGGGTGCCGTTCTTCTGTGTGAACATAGTGGCGGCCTTCTGCAAGACCTGCATAGGTGGACAAACCTTCAAGATACTCTCCTGGCTGGGCTATTCAAATTCAGCCTTCAATCCAATCATCTATTCGATATTCAACAAGGAGTTCCGCGATGCATTCAAACGAATTTTAACCACGAAAAACCCATGGTGCTGTACCCAGGAGACTGGCAACATCCATCCGAGGAACAGTGACCGCTTCGTGACTGACTATGCTGCCAAAAACGTGTGCATGCATTCGGGACGTTCGTCGGCCGAACTGGAACAGGTGTCTGCGATTTGACCAAAACGCTCGCTAGTCTGTTGCATCTCTGCATCGGCATCGTCATCGTTGTCCTATGTTGAGTGAGACGAAGCAGATACCGAGCTCGACACACACGTATAAGCACCACGCGAAACACAAATCACTAGACGACACCAGAGGTAACATATTTTTCTATATAAATGCAACACGAGCTTAAAATCAGTAAGTGACTAAGGACGGGACATTTAGTTCAAACGAAGGCACACTGATTGCACGGCTGAAATACTTGCTGCTTGCGTATATAAGATTGCGAACCTACGAACAACTAAATGAATTTACCATTTGTACAAAAGAGAGGCAAACCCATTTAATATTCGCTTTCAAAGAAATTGTATTAAATAGTCTTAGGTCTGAATTTAATTTCATAGCACTATATGGTTAGAGTGTTTTAATTTAGTTCTAGAAAATCATTATAAACATTATCAAGACTGATTATTTAATTTGGAATTATAAGCTATATTGTGTAGTGGTACTTTGGGATATCTAAGAACTTATTTTTGAATTATTTAAAAATAACTTAATAATTAAACTCTAATTGAAATAGAAAAAAAATGTTATAATGGAAAAAAGCGGCTGAGGGTATTTTATTAGTCCTCTGTGCCAGACGGGCCAACTATTTCTACTTTCCTTGTGGTTGCCACTACATGACAGAATGGAGTAGACAGTTTTTGAATAGGTCTCTTTATCCTTTGATTTTTATTCTATTGTGGAACCTTTATAATAACGTTTCACCGTAGCTGCTTGCTGATTTATGTGTTATTTCTGCATTTTATTTTTTGATGGTTTTCTTTTCTTTACCACTAAAGTTTAGGAATTATCTGGCTTTTTTTTATTAATTACTGCAAAAGCGTTCCCTAGCTTTTTCGTTGGTCCCTCTAAGAGTGAATTTATCTTGCCTGCATTGTGGTAAATGTGGTGGTTTGTCTACTGAGACATAAGCCGGCGAAAGGCGTTTTAGAGCACAGTCCAGTTAAATGTTCAATAACTTAAGGCGTACGCACACTGCACACCGTGTTCGTTTCTTGATTCCAATCATGAATTGAAAACCATGCTCGAACATGATTGCGAAAGTAGCTGAAGCAATATGTTCAAGTATTAGGTGCTAATATGATGGTAGCATAAAAATTTAGTAAATTTTAATGCTAATATTTAAGGGGGCAATTCACATTGGGACGGTCCTAAGGTACGATTACACGGCCATTTTTTCGAGTCATTTAAATGGCACTGTGACGTCAGGAAAAAATGTCGCATTAGAGTGACAAAGGGATTTTTCAAATGGAGTGATTTTCAAGCTACGATTCGTCATTGGTCATTTGCGAAAAAATGACGATCACACGAAATGACTATCATCCTCATTTTTGTCCCAAAATAAAATGACGGACACTGGTGTCTTTTAGAATTTTCCGTTAGGATGCCATTAAATGGCGAGCGAAAAAATGACGATCACTCGGTAATGACATGCCACATCAAGATGACAAAAATGTCACCTTACATATTATTTCGATTTCGCGTCATTTATCTGTTTTGCGATCAGACGGTATTGATATTGTCCCATGAGAAAAATATGAAGCTACAACTGGCATTTGGTGTTTTCTCTCGGCGAAGACGCTTACGCGTGCTACGATTTTTTTAATTGAGAAAAAAATGATTATAATAAATTAAAAATGGCGAAAAGAACGTTTGAGTTGATGGCGGAAATTGCGGAGACTGCGTATTTGGCAGCATGTATACTGGAAAGCAGTGACGACGATCTTGATATCGAGCCAACGTGACGAATGCGGAGTATTTGGCAAAAGAAGTGGTTGAGCCGTCGCGAGAAGAGTGGATTTTGTGCTGCAGTACTGCTTGAAGAAGAACCTGAACTATATCCCAATGTCCTTTGTATGTCGGCCAATCCATTCGATTATTTGTTGAGGTATATTTCTGGCTTCGGTTGTATCGACTGCGTCGAACAACACAACCACAAAAAAAAAAACAAATAAAATCCAATTTATGAATTTTTATGTCCTTTCGCCACGAGAAAAACATCAATTGAAAGAACTGATATCGTATTAAAAGCTGCGTCATTTGCGTAGCACAATGGCATGCAATGAATTTCGTGTATAGTCATTTTTTGGAGGCTGCCGTTTAAATGACGCAATAGCCAAAAAGTTTGGTCTTTTGTCCAGGCGTCATTAAAGGGCGATCACACGGTCTTTTTTTTCGCCATTTTAATTTGGTCTGCCAGTGTCTTAGTCATTTAAAAGACGCGGAAAATGTTATCCCAAAAATGGCGATTACACACAACGGCATTTAAATGACGGGTTTGTGACGCGATTTTGACGTCAAAGCGCCATTTTAAGGACGCAAAAAAATGGCGGTGTAATCGCAGCTTTAGGTTCGCGGAAATTTTCAACGGACTCGTTCGTCGCAGACGCACGGTAATTGAGTAAAATAATAGCTGAAGAAATCGGGCGATTTTCAACGCGTGGCTTACATTTTACTGTAAGCAAGTAATAGAATTACAGGAAAAGGTCGCGCGTTAAAAACCATTAATTAAATATAAGTCTTGTTTGATTGGACCTTATTTGCATTTTAAAAATGGGGGATTAGTTTCATTACAAAAATCTACCTCGGACCCTTATTTCATTTTTACCATATTTCCTGGGGTCTTATTTCACGGAGTGGAATCGAATATAAGAAGCTTTTTACCAATCGAAATCCAACAGAAATTCTGATAAATGGAACAGTGAACAATGAACCGTTTTCAGACATATAAATTTCTTTGGTTTTATTTTTGCTTGATTTCAATTGATATTGTCGTGATCCGAATCAGAAGTTGACTAAGCAAAGCAAATATACGTTCATTAAGAACCTATACCTAAAAAATAACTTTTTAACTCTTCCCTGGAATGTGATCAAATTTTTCCTGCTGGTTAGTTATCAAAAATAGTCTCACACCTTAAAATGCTCCCATATTACAACATATTTTGAAGTTCAGTATTTTTTGTTTGGGGTTTTAAAGCAGCGGAATTGTCATATGTGCAGTGACGCGAATCCTCAAGATATTCGGATTTTTTTGACCCAATTCTAATCGCAAATCTGGTACCTTAGGTTGTTTTTTTGGTTTTTTTTAAACCAGTCATTTATTATTATTAATTTTTAAACGAACGACCTTTAGTCAAAATATATATTGTTAAATGGAGTTACTTGCCATGCAGTGTCGTTCATTTTCATTTCAGTTGGCTACATTCAGTGCTAGTTACTCTATCGGTTGATACTTTGGTGTGTGATAATGATAATCCCACTGATTTTTGTTCTTTTCTCGATAAGCTAAAATTACCTACACGAAGAAAAAGAAATAAACACCGATAAAATGCACCCACTCTGCTGTGCAATGCTCGAATAAGTTGGCACATACTTCTCCCAAAAAAATCCGTCACAACAACCGCAAAAATAATTATGCAATGTAGCACTTCACTCGCTCACTTTGCACCATTAAACTTTGCTTTTACCCTTCAGTTCGCTGGTTGATATCATTTTTTTTGCTTTCTACCTGTTTACACGCATCAAATTCCGATACGTTATTAATTGAAATTATGACACTTCATCCTCCGCCTTAATGTTTATGCTAAGCAGAAAATTCTTCGAAAGTTTACCCCAACTCTGTTCGATTTGAGAGTTTCCAAAGGTGAACACTTATCGTGTCGGCATACTTGTGAAACATCCTTGTATCTATCTCTTGAAAAAACTTGAGATGTAAACACAATATTTATTTTTTATGAAAAAAAAAATATTGGAAAATGAAAAAACAATAAAAACTGTCAAACATTGTCAGCGTGCACCCAGAATCATACCAATTTTTCCTCTTCCATAATCGAATACAACTCCCGGAACCCTTGCGTTCGTGACCCCGAGGTGTGCTTTCTTTGCACATAAATATATGGGCTTACCCGTGTCGTAAAATGTTCGGAAATGTTTTCATCTCCGGGCGTAATAACATCAGGCGTACGATAAATTTGGCATTTAATCCCCCAACCCGCAGCTGAAAGGTGGACATATGTGCCCCTCCTAACGTAACAACTGACAACACTTGAGACTTTAAGACAAGGTCTGCTACCTTGTCCACTACACTAAAAATAAGCTTAGGTTTTTGGCTTTTAATTAACAGGAACACCATATTTTTGGCAATCATTTAACATTACTAAACCAGGCTGTTGCTATCATCCCAATTGATATTCCGTGTATGTGCGTTGGCTTTGTGTGTCCCTTTTCGACTTTGTTTAGATGGCTGGGATAATGGTGATGAGTAGACACGATATGAACAAGCTGTGCTGGACACAGCTGTCGCTTGCGTGTTTTGTTTATTACACCCCAAGCCAATCACACAAAAGAGAAAAGATATCCCCCTCCTGTGCTGTGTGTGTATACAGATTGTGCTGGTCACAATCATGATTATCATAAAATTTGTCAGATAAAATTAATTTTAAATTAATAACCGAACTACTGCTGGTCAGTGAGTGACAATGCCAGGAACACATGCTGAGCTATTGATTGCTGCGGAAATATTGCATTTTCGATGTGTTAGCTGAGCTCGAAATAATTAAATTTGGGTCTAGGCTTTTGGGCTTTGCCGCATTGTAAACATAACAAATTCTGTGGATGTTTGCATTATTCCGCAGTTTGATTAAATCCGTGGTGAACTACTGAACATGGATGCGTTAATTTACATATTTTAATGAACATACGTTTTTGGGGAAATTAGGTCGAAGGGCAAATATTTAATTTTTCTGTGGTCTTTAAAGTGCAATAATAGCAGATGCTTCACCAGAGTTCTACAGTGTGGGCCGAAAGACTATGATTGGGTTTTAAACTTGAAGGACTTTCATTTGTTTAATATGTTTTTACACAATTGAAGGGATATTGGGCTTTGATTTTTCACGGACAATATATACTTTAGTTTCTGAAACACACTTCAGTCTTTTGGTGAACTTTTTGATATTTTTTTTTTTTTTATTGTACAGTCCCTCGATAATGTGAATTACCGATAAAGTGAATTTCTCTAAAATGTGAATCGGCAAAACTTTACATTGTCTTGTCTATAATGTGAACCTCCGAAATTTTCAACCTCTAAAATGTTAATTTTTTTGTAAAAGTTTTTATATTTCTCTTGTTTCTCTTGCTCGTTTTGCGTGCGATTTTCGTTTTTCTTCTAAATTAATAAACATTTGAACTGTGCTTTAAAAAATCATTTTGTGTTGTTTCAAATAAATTTGAAAATCGTTTCAATCAGTTTAGTAAGTACTGAAAAAAAGTTCCAGTAATGCGAATCTCTCTAAAATCCGAAAACGCCTTGTTTTAATTAGTTCACATTATCGAGGGACTACGGTATTATATATTTATAAACTTTCCTTTGGAGAAAAGTCCACAGAAATATTTCGGACGAATGAAATGTCCGATTAATGTCTCCATATCTTGAGATCAATATATCAAATGGGTAACCACACCAAACCAAAACTCAAAGTGGATTCATGTCTCGATCCTGACATAGCCAATTCATTTTTTCAAAGATAAACAGCGACAGTGATTTTATTTTCCAAGCAGTTTACCCTACACGTTATTATAACCGAATTCTGGAGACGGAAACTAATTCAGATCGCTACTAGGAATTTAAGAAAAAAAAAAAAAAAACGGCTAAGGTCCGCATAGTTCCTTTACATCTTTATAAACGGCCGGGCTTTATCTGCTGAGATCTGTTCAATACAAGTCCTTTTCCACTTCCACATAATTTAACGGACAAACATTTGTGTAGTGAAATCGAAATTTCCTGACTGTCCTTGACCTTACAGCGCGATTACATCAACTTATCTACTTATATTGTTTCCCTACCTTTTCCCGACATCCAAATACCACCTCAAGCTAAACAAAAGGTTCGGCAACCCTCGCCCAAAACCAGTGCCACCTAGAGCCGAGCAAAACTTTTCAAACTGAAACGGAACAAACTTCTATTGTCGTTAATTCACTTCTACTAACTGAATTATCTTTTGCTAAAGCTAAAAGTCACCGCTCAACTATCAACATCAACTAATCGCTTTACCATCCGACAAAAGTTGTTTAAGAAAAAATAAATCCAGCCAGGGCAAAAGTTCGCGCTCATTCACATGCAATTTGTTAACATGGCCACAAAAACCTCCTCATCCGATCTGAATTCAATTTTCCTGCTCTCACAATATTTCTAAACAAGGCAAGAAGTATCATGAACGTCTTTCCAAATCAACAAACAATTGCGCAAAAAAACCCTATACCACCTGGGACATTTCATTTTGTTTATAAAACGAACAAAAGAGAAAAATCCCCCGGGGGCTTTTAGCAGCTTAAATACAACAGATATGTGCCACCGAGGTCGCGCGTTTCCTTGTTGGAATTGATTTAACATCTGACAAATGAAAAAAAATAAAAATTAAGGATAAATTGATGACACTGTGTTTTCTGTTTACATTGTTATGTTGCTAAATGGATTTTCGGTTTTCACTTGTTTATTTGTTTATTGTTTTGCCTCTTTTATTTGAAAAGCTGTTGACTTGCCATTATCGAGGCTGAGGACGCGGGGTGATGGTTAAACTTCTCCACAATGAACACATATTCGCGATTAGGGTACAAGCTGGGTGGCGTGAGCAATAACTTTATCAATTAGTTATCCAATTACAGGATGTGAAATAAATTATTCCAGTTTTTCCCAAAGATCTGAAATGAATTCAGAATTCATTGTCTTGGCTTTGGTTCGTCCTTGTTCCTATCTGCAGATATAAATGCAACTACGGATCTAATTGATAAATTGAGTTTTAATTATGTAGCGGAAAGTTTCAAACTTTCAGTGTTGTCTCGTTGCTTGAGTTATTTCTCTTGCTAGATGGGGATACAGGGAGTTATTTCTGAGCAGAGCAGTATTTTACTATGCAACTGGCAGTGTGTATCTTACTCGGAAAACCAGATGTATTTTCCTATGCATTTGTTTAATGTTTTCACTTTGTCTTGACACAGGGTGAAGATGAAGACAATCGTTGAAAGAAGGTATTTTTTTTTGAAAATACCTTAGTTGCAAAATTAGTAATAGGTTTTGATGGACTGAAATAATTCAATAGGTACTATTTCACAGATCGAGTGACGCAGTTTGAAGTGCCTAAGGTTTGGTAGAGTTATTGTGAGTTGAAGTTTCTTTTTAAAAATTCAATAAAATTAACAAAATTAAATTTGTTCCTTGTATTATGGCTTCTTTAGTAAAAGCAAACATTCAGATTAATTATGGAGCACAACGTCTTTCAAGTGGCTGCCTCGGCTGGCTTCGCAGTAGCGCATTCTGTGGATGGTTTCGGGCTGTAGCTGACGGATTGCTTGGATGATACTGGGATTAAGTGCTTGAATCGTTCCGGTTTAACATCGGTCCTTCATGGTTCCCCACAAAAAAAATAGGCCGAAGGGGTCAAATCGTAGGGCAGCCAATTGACATCGCCAAGACGGCTGAGAACACGAGATCGATGTCGAGTTGATTTTCGTGAATTGAGTCTCACACTCTCGACTACAACAGCCATATTCTCCTCTGTGAGTACCGTACGACGACGGGGACCATGAGTGTTGTCCACTAGTTTACCACTCTCACGATTTTTTTGCACAAACTTGCGTACAGTAGTCACGGTGGGTGCTTCATTTCGGCCAAAACTTCTGCTCAAAAAACGCACTGTTTGGGCTACACAGCACTCACTAAGGAATCAAGTTTCCAATATTTCCCAGCGTTGTCCGAGTGTAAATCAACGCATTTCGTTTCGCGGAGGTATGATACTGACTTTCTGGTAAGATTTAAAGCTGGAAACAGCTGGCAGTTTGGAAATAACCTTTGATTTAAAAAGAAACCATTAGATGGACCACCCTTTATAAGGCCCAGTTTAAGTGTCAGTTCAAGAAAGGAAGATATATAAGTTTTTAGTTCGTTTTTTGAAGCATTTTAAATTGTATTTTACGACGCGATTTTGAATGTAATTGAGAAACACTTCTTGTGTGTTCTTATCCCGTCTTAACTCTTCAATAAAAGTGTAAAAACGGCATTCGAAAACGCGATAACAGTGCTAAAAAAAAAACAAACACAAAAATAAATATGCACTTAAAAACTCTCCGAAAACAAGTCAAAAAATTCGTTAAAACATTTAAGAAAATGCGTGCAAAATCTCGCCAAGAAACTCCTCATAAGCCGCATAAAAACACCTTGAAAAAATGCACTAAAAAGCCTTTAAAAGTGCATTGAAATCACTTATCAAAAACCGCATCTAAGACGCCACGAAAATGCTTCAAAAGTCGAATAAAAAAATGAAAAAAAACGCATCAAAAGCGTCTTTAAATAATAGTTCAGAAAACGTATTCATAATCTAGAAAAAGCATCTGCAATTATGTGCATTGAAAGCTCTTAAGAAACACGTCAAAAAACCATTAAAGCATTTGCAAAACGGGTTATTGCCAAACAATATTTTTTCGCTTTTAGTCTCAGTTTCAGTTGGAAAGCAGGCAGTCTTCAAGGGCGCCAATTATATCATGGGTCGTGGCTGTGGGATAGGTTTCGGTAACACCCAAGCATTCAACCCTATTTAGCTTTCTGGTGGCGGTCTTTTGAATGGATTTCTAGTCCCCCAAACTGAAATATATGAAGATGGGCAAAATTATACAACCGTCACCCTGTACAATTTACAAAGGCTAGCCAAAAGCAGCATCTATCTCATGTCAAATGTTTTTACATCCTTCCTGCGCCTGACTTATTCATGCCTACAAGACCACATCTGCAGCTCACATACGAAAGATACCAGTATACGAAAGTTAAATTGAATTCGTCGAGTTGAACATATCCTCCTCGCTATTCCCTCTCATAAAAGACACCACCGAAAGCAATGCATTATCGTCGATGTAAATAATCAAATAAAAGTATCATGAAGCGAATTAATTTAAGTCGAAAAGTTTCTCGCCCATATGTATATAATCCATATCCAATTAAAACCGCCTCCGATGGTACAGCAGTAGCACCCAAAACCCCACCCCTACTCATCACTTTCAATTTCAACCCGCTGTGACAGAAAAGCGAAAACAATTTATTGCTTGAAATTAAATCCAACTGTGTGAAAAGTTGGAAGTTTTATAAAAAGGAATTAACTTGGGACTTCATAAGTTTATGACCTGCATTCGTAATTATTCTCATCGGGCGGCATAATCGAAATTCCGCATAAACGACGACAATGCCTATACCAACAATGGTCGTAACTCCGACGAGGGTGGCTGTTAAATCTGTCACCCAAAGATGGCTGAAATCCGACGTTAAATCGGAATACCTATGCGCAAAATAATATAGAGATGATATTATATAGATTCTTAAAAGTTCGCTCTTGTCCCGTTCTTATGCGGAATAAATACGAAAGCAATTTAACTTTTTTTTTTTTTCATTTCTTTGTGCCGGGGAAACAATTCACGAGTTTTATTCGTGTATACAACTGTTGAGGGAATGTCCTTGTTCTTGGTGGTGCGAACGGTGTTGGGGATGTTGGTGCTGGTGTGATTATAATTGTCAGTTATCACGCCAGGATTCCTTATCCCTACAAAGTATAAACACAATATTTTCGATAGAAGAAGACAAGATATATGGTGGGGGATGTTTTGTGATGAAAGGAAAATTGATTTTGAGAGCCAGAACGCTTACCATCTTTTTTGACGGGCCGAAATCGAATAAATAAGGTCGTGTGTCGTGTAATCTTATTTATCTTTAGGGAGACTTCTAAGCAAAAAAAAATAAATATGTTTCAACTAAACAAGTCGGATAATTCGATTAAGTCAATGCAGGTGGTCTGTTTGTAGCTCTGTCTGGTTTTGTCAATTAAATTTTATTTGCGATCCTTAAAGTTGAGGTAAGGAATTGGAAAATGCACATCAAAGGCTATTTAACCTATGGGAAGTCTGAGAATATTTTTGCAATAAATTATTCCCAAAGACAAGAGCTAACACTTCTAATAATTGGTGCACCCTGCTACCCATGTTACTCTGGGTAGCTGTGATAACAAGGCTTACAATGATCTTACGAATCTCTCTTACATCGTTTCTACTAATTTGTTTGTGCGCTCTATAGAAAAACTTAGAAAGTACAGAGATATTTACTTGTCTGTATTTTGAACGAGTGAAAAAATAAAATTTCTGTTCTGAATAAAATACTAAACAATTTTAGCATTCTGTATACGAAGCAAAGCAAAAGCCATATCACGATGATCCTCAATGACCTCTAAGCGAAAATTGCTAATTGCCGCCTTGACCCAAGGACCACTGAGTTAGCTTCATACGAAATGTGTGTTGGGATGCTTGCTAATTGCCGCCACTTACTCAAGGACCACTGACTTAGTTTCACGAAATGTGTGTTGGGATGCTGACAATGATTTCGTCCTGATATTTCTGCAAATATAGCTATCAATCAAACTTCTAAGAAAGACGTAAATGGTCAGATATAGTTTCTTTAGGCGTCGTAAGCATGAGCCTCTGTGTCAACCCTGACAAAGGCTTTCGTAAACCTCTAATACCATCTCTGTTACGTTTCACTGAGTCATTTCCTTGCTGCTTTAAAACAGTGGAAACTAATCTGTGATAGGTACACGCAGCTAAGGGGCTATTTCATGATTGGGCCACTGTATTCATTGTGTACAAGTCTGAGGACAAAAGGTCATCCGTAAAGATGGTAATGAGTAAGAAGTCTTTCTCCGTTACTGGGAACAGAACGTCGCCCACTGGCGATGGAGCTCTTAAACTGAAAGAAGGAGTTATATGGCATTTGTGGAAGGTGACATTACGGTGTCAAGAGCCGGGAGTTACTATCTCTACATCTGATCGACGGACCCAATGTCACCTGGAGCGAGTGACGAAAAACACGAACTTGCCATCAAATGTGACAGCGACCTTTTTAACTAGGCTTGTTGACTTGGGTAATCTCTCAGTTATGAATTTGCATGTCAGGTTTGGTGGACAAGTTTAAGATTTCCCAGACCGTTTGTAGGTTTTGATTGTATCCTAGAGGGTTCCGCATCTCTCTCCGCGAAATCATCTCTTATTAAGCAGTCTAAACACCTTGTGTTAAAAAAAGCGATTTTAAATATCACAGCTTAACTTTTGTGCCAACAGTTAAGAAAGAAATGTTTCCGTAAAAAAATTTACTAAAAATAAAATCGAAAAATCAACTCCTTCCACTCCATCGTTCTCTTGTGCAATATCCTCCAAAATCAAAGCATTATGTTTCTATTTACGCTGCTACCCCTACCCCACCACCGCCTCCCTTCGCACAAATGAGTTCAAATTAAATATATTTTCTTTGCGATTAATTTAATTAGGTCTTCCAGATTCTCTTACATTAATTGCTGCTAGTTGGCAATAATCTTGATAATTGGATTTCCTTTCAATAAACACTTTCAGTTGGTATACTTGTATAAGAGGCTGGCTTCCCTTACACGCCGGTATTTCGTTTAATTTACTTTTAATTGTTCAGCATCTGGTTGATTTCTATTTTCATCACTTTAATACGATTCAGCGCAGACCATTTAATTTTACTCCAAAATGGGTTCACTCATTATTGTTGCGACACCTTTACGAAAAATTGATTACCCAAGAAAATGTTGGTTGTTTGGAAGTAGTCGCGAACCGTTACGAGATGCTGTGCCTCAATTAATTGTTATAACCCTGAAATCCCGAAATACCATTCTCCCTTAACCCCTTCTCGTCCACTCGAGCCTGAGAGTAGCAGTAGCAGCCTACCTTAGAAGTAATTAACATCTTACATCAATTAATGGGTCGAAAATCTGTGAAACGGTGAAACGGTGCGTTGGCATTAATAGATACAACGTCAAAAATCCTGCGGGCAACATTCTGGATTTATACACAGCGAAACAGAGCGCAGTGGGGTGGATTCTGCTGGTCGGATATTGTACTCGTAGCACCGCTCTTCTGTGTTAAGGTAAATAACACCACCTAATGTTCACTTTGCTGTAACCATTAGTAGCGTATTTGCTCCCGATCACGCAGGAGACCCGCGGCATTCAGTGAAATTAAAAATTCATGAGCTGCGCCGTTGTGAGCCCGGGTGGACTCGGTTAGTCGGAATGCCCACGAATTCTTCTTTTGCCGAGAGAATTGCTTTAAGGACGACATGCACGGGGAAGGTATGAGAAATCTCTGGATGTTTAATTAGCAGTGGTCAGGGCAAAAGGATTTTAATTGCGTTTTAGCAAATTCGCAAGATTCTCGCGAGAACAACCTCATTAAGAATGCGCTGCGTTTTTTGTTCGAAATGTTGCCCGAATTTGGTTAGAATAATGTCATAGTCAAGGGGACCTTATTTTTGTGGGAAGCCAGAGTGCAAAAAGTCCCCTCGGGCAGTTGAAAGTATTACGTGGGTCTTATAATTATTTGAAATCATTGTAGCACAGTTTACCGTAGTTGCTAAACGAATGTTAATTGTAGCAAAATATTCAACAGAGTGCGACTATCTGGTGCGAAGTCCTTGGTGAAAATTGCATTTACGCATAGTTTCGCTTATTGTGTATGTTTGAGGGAAAATTGAAAACCACCCTCATACCCCTTCGTTTGAAATCTGAATGATGTCGTGAATCTCAAGCATCAACACTATATCACTGTAATCTGCGGGGCATTGATTTGCGATTGACATTGCGATCCACAAATTGTTTAATGATTTAATGTCAGTGTCATCCCTGGGGCTGGTTTTCTCATTGACATGACATCGTTACGCTTTGCTGCTTCGTCTTGAAAATCATCTATCACTATGGCGATGTTTTCGTCTGACGTTAAATAATGTGCGGCGATGTGAATTGTAATTCGTTATTTAATTGCGTAGTTAAATAGGTTGACTTTGAAATTCGTTTGTTCGTAGTTTTTTGTCAGGCCTGACAAAATAATAATTATTGCGCCATATTTTAGAATGGAACCCTTAAGGATTTTGACTTTGAAGTGCAGTATCTGTAAAAAAAAACCGATTTTCTTTGTATTCAGTTGACGAAGATTTCTTGTTTGTCCCACAAATTGAAAATAAATAAATAATGTTAATGAACCGATAGTCAAAAGCCACTTTGTCGTCGATTGATAAAAGGTCTTTTTTTCCCGCGAAAATTGTTTATTGATGATTTTTCACTAGAATTGCTACGGTACAATTATTCTTTCTTAATTTTTAATTCTGTGGTGCGTGGATGTGTAGCACATTTAAGTTACAAACAGAAGCAGAATACGCGCATCGTGATATTTTTAAATAGATTCAATAAATTACAGAATTATATAAATTAATTTAAGTGCACTCGAAAGCTGTTACACTAATATTTATTTGCATGCATAATTGGGATGTGTATACCAGCCAATTAATGCCAAAAACATTTGTGGTAAACTGTATCGGCTTCGATTTTTTTATAATATACCCATGCTCGATTGCTTCGCCAGTGCATTTTAATTTAAATCACAATTCAGTGTGACTCCCTCTCAATATCATGCCCCACATTCGCTCTACTCGACTACTGTCATATCATATATTCATATATTTTCCAGTTCAATTTAAAAAGGAGAGCAAAAACGAAAGACAAAAAAAAAACACAATAGATTCATAAAAGAAATTTGTGGCAACAAGGAAAAACAGCATAGGTAAGTCGACTTATGTCGAAATTGAGTTAATATCGCGATCGGATGCACAGTACCCTGTTCTATATGTGAAATTGTTTTCATTCAAATATCTCTTATGGTTGCTGTGTTGTGGATCAGGAAAATAAGTCATTTACCCACTTTGAAAGCCAAACCTTTAAACTGCGCTCCTGAAAAATTACTAAAAATGACTTATGATGTTTTTCCTTGCTGCGAAGCACACTGCGACAGCACAAAAGGTATAGAGAGAGAAACAGATTTTGTCACCCACACAAAACTCAACGCTTGGAAAATCCAACGAACTTATTTACATTTTTGAATTGGTATAAAATTTATAGTTTATTGCTTATTGTTCAACTTCATGATAACGTACAAAGACGACTTATATTTTAAAATCTTTGTACGTAATTGAACTTTATTTAAAAAATAATTTCATTTGGATGAGTCATTCCAAAGCTATGAGCTAGAAGACATTCGAGAATCACAACTTTTCTTGGATATCAGCTTAGATCTCCGCTTCCGGACAGCGGACAATGATAAAACATATCCTATCTTTTAATTTCGACAATTTTCAATGCAACTGTGAAAACCGGAATCAATTTCGTGCAGTACTTTTCTAATCTATTCTGAGTAAACACCTTACGGCCGGAAAAAAGTTATAGTTCTACTATAGTAAGGATAACAGCATTTGAACATTTTTTGAAGCGCCTTCTCCAACTTAAAAAATGGTCAAAATAACAAAAAAAAAAGAAGATAGACAGGCTTTAAAATAAAATGACATATTGCAACTTTAGTCGCACAAAGGTCACGCTACTGGCAAATGTCCCAGATATTGCTTATCATTAATCTCCAACTGTTTTCGAATTTCTGCTAGTATTAAGATTAAAGAAAACGCGGAATGCCTTGTTCTAATAATCGCGTACATTTTGCAAAACGCTTTTTACATCCATTTAACAAAATTTGGAGCTGTCAAATAAATATATCACGGGTTACTCTTAATTGCAGCCTTTGGAAATCTAAAAATGTTTGTATTCAAATTCACATTTTCACAGTTGCTCATATGATCCAAGTGAACATTTAAGACAACTTAAACTTCAATAAGATTTACGCCTTCATACTTACTAAGTAAAAGAGTTGACTGGTCTCCAGGACTCTAATTTATTTTCGCATAATTGTTCAGCTTAAAATCCCACCATAATTGGTGGATGCTAAATTTATAAAAAAAAAAACCCTTGGCTGCCCATCAAATTTAAATAGAATAAACATATCGACAAAGTTGTAATTATTACATCCACTACCTATATAAAAGAAAAAATTAAGCGTGATAACTAAATTAATAAAAATCAAGTTACTTAGATATTTTCTCCTTAACACTAAATTGCATTTTGACATAATCAAATTGTAGATAGCATTTTTGAAAAATAAGATAAACCAAAAACTACATAGAAACTAATATAAATGTCTAGTTCACGATATAAACTAAATAAACTACTGTGTACAAGTATAAGTTCTCCATTTAGAATTAATTTAAATAAATGCAGAAACAACATATCGCATAACAATACTCGAGTGTAATTACTGCTTCACCGCTTTTCTTATGATTCCCCAAACCAAATCAAGGACCGAAAAGCTCTCAACCAAACAAAAAAATACGTCTCTGCAATTATTAAATTTGAACCACCAACACTGAGTCTTAATAAATAAAACAACACTCACCAAAAATGTTTAACAAACAAAAATGTGTATTTTTTTAAATGTGCAATGTACAGTTTTTAATAGATGTAAACTCTAACTAGTCGTACCAAATTGTAAATATAGAAATGTTAAAAAAGCAAAGAAAAATTTCCTGTGAAAAATTCAAAAAAAATTAAATAAAAAAAAAACATAACTAATTGGCAAACATAGATACTTAAGAGAGAAAAAAAAATTAACGTTAATTAAAGGTACCTATCATTAGATAATAAATGTTCTATGAGCAATAAGTAAGATATAGTAAATTTATTTACAAATTTTCTTAATTATTTGTTTTTTTTTGCTATTAATTTTATAAAAAAAAATATATATAATAACATACTACTCTCCCTATACCTGAATTAGTTTTGTACCTCATCTGTTTATAGTGTAAAAATGGATAACTATATTTACCAACTTGTTTTCTAGTTTTAGTAAACAAAAAAAAATAATGAAGTCTATTAGTCAAGCAACTTTGATGTACAGTTTTATATTTTAAGAAAAGTCACTGGCAAGTGTCAGCCATTGCATGGCATATTGATATGGCAAGACAAGTGAAATTGTAATGTTTTCCAATTGCTTTTATTTTATTCGTTTCTAAGAAAAAAGCGACACAAGAAAATTAATTTAATAAAAAAAAATCTGAAGGCATAAAAGCAAATTAACTGACGTATTTCATTTCTGCCGCCAACTCAGGGGAGGATTTTTCACAGACTTTCTGCCTCGTGCTCTCATAATAATGAGATTTTATTACAGACTACAGAGACCACAGTCGACCGAACAAAAAATCAACCGTGATTCAATAACGGTGGCAAAGGTAAAAGTTTTAACAGTATAACATTGTTAAATACTTGTCCTTTGTTTGCGGATAATATGAGAATTGTATTAAATCAACGATGCCAACGAACATTCGACGCGCAGGGGAGTGGGTGAGGATTGAATTGTACTTATTGGAATTAAAATGGAATTCTTTTTTGGCCAACTATGTCAGAAAGAGGGATGTTCGATGTTCGGTGGGAGCATCAATTTTTATACCACATTCACCGAAGGAATTTTTTCGATACGTTTCATAAATGATATTATCGTTTATGAACACGTGTTGGTAAAGGATCAGCTTTTGCGAGTCTAAAATCCGGACGAGGCTGTGATTGAATTTCTGGTCTCTTTAAACGCTCCGACTTCTGGCATTACAAAACAAACAATTATAATCTGAGGGCACCCTATCCATCATGAATATAACTGGTAAGACTAAGAAGCTTGGTAGTTAAATTAAATTTAAATTTAGAGCGAAACCCACATTTATTATACCTAGTACGAGCTTTGGTTATGACTTGCTTACTTACTTAAGGTGACGCTACAGTCCGGGGTGGACATGTGCCTTAACGAAAAAGCGATATTAAGCCAACTGCCTTCAGTTTCATTGATTATGACTTAATGACTTAAACCTAGGGTTGTTCGAAATTTCGGGAGCATGCAGTGCTATTGACCAAAGGGGACAACGGACAACTCAAACCTGGCCATCAAGCTGTGCCAAATTGCTGTAGGCATTCCGCACAATTAAATGGATGGCAATCCGATGAAAAGGACACTCGACGACTGCTCCGGCTAAAGTCGAAAACAGCGACGCTTATAGCTAAACGAGGGGCGGTGGGCTGAAAGATAGATGGGATGGGGGTATCGTGGACTACGAGGGTTAGTATAAACTAATTGTAAAGAGGCGTGCAATCGACGGATTCTAAGAGAAGTCAGCGAATGATGAGTATGTCTGCGGCATCGCTGCTGCCTTCCTCATTGAAAGTTTGAGACGGTGACGATAACGAGGTAAGATAAGATTGTTTAGGAAAGACCACAAGGAGCAAGTAAAAAAAAAACAACTTTGGATTCAGGATACGTGAATTCGTTGACACCACGTTTGGGCACTGTACTCGAGGAGAGGGCAACCAAAAGTGAAGTCATATCGGTAAAATTTTTCCACCATCTTTCAACGAAGTGATAGGTTTGCTTTAGTAGTTATAGCTCAAAAATATGCGACCTAAAATTAAGCTCCCTGTCGCATAATATGTCAAGGTCGCGAATAGATTGAGCCTTAGATATATTTTGGCTGTGAAAAAGGCAAATTCTGTATAGAGAAAACTTGAAGCAGTTACATGAGAAGCGAATAGATTGAGCTGTATAAGCTGTTCTTAAGGCGAAAGCTGGAAAACTATTTAGATCTTTTTGAATGAAGCTGTTGTAAGGAAATGGTTAAAAAAATGTGGTATTGTCAGAGACAGAGGCTGCTAAGTTTTGAATGATCCTTTCAAGGTCGTTAATTGTTAGGATTACGAAAAGGGGACATAGAAGACTGCGTATGGAACACAAGAAATGGTATCAGCCCGAACTATCAAACAAATTTTCATAATTACCGTAGTTTTCGAGCAGCTGAGACCGCCGTCTGTGCATAGCTCCCGTAAATCTTGTACTTATAATTTGAGTATATGGAAGGCCGCTAAAAATTGGAGCATTGTCGAAAATTAGTCTGCCAAGTGATGGTACATATGCAATTGCTTTATCAAAAACTTAAATTAAATGACCTTTTCTTTAAATACGGGATCGGGCATACAGACGGCGCCACTTGCTCGAATGAAACGGAATTTACAAGTACATTTTTGAACCACTTTATCGAGCTGTTTTTGACAGCTTCATATGAATTGTTTCCGATATCCTCCGATAACAATCAGCGAAATTAATTTACGAGTTGCAGTGTTAATAAATGTGAGCAATAAAACTAAAAAAACAATAAGGGTATTCACTTAGACGCGTAAAAGCCTCATAAACTGCTTAAACTGCAGAAATTTACTACACTCCCACTGCTTAAACTGCAGAAATTTACTACAATGAACTGTCAAAATTTGTATGGAGAATAGTTAACGAATAATTAACGCAGACCTCATCATTTTCCGCGACGATTTAGGCTCGGAAATCAACCGCGGAAAGTTGCGCAAATCACAAATGTCAAACTTTGACAAACAGTCGTCTGTTGTTTGTTTGTTTTCAGAGGTTTTTTTTAGGAAGATCTCAAAATGGTAAGAATTCAAGTAAAAAAATAATTTTGAGTACTTATAAATGAAAATGTTTATGATTTGCAGCAAAACAAAAAAAAAATATATTTGGAAATAATTTCAACAACTGAGTTTGACAACCGACTTGACAGTCGGTTTACGCGATTTACGCAATGATATTTCCGAGGGGTGTTCACTTATAGCACCGCAGAAATTTATGAATTTTCGAGCTGCATAAAATCATAAGAGTAAGTGAATACCCTTTATATAGCAGCGCATATTTTTGTATTCAACATAATGGGCAATTCCAAGGGGGACAAAATTCCCCCCGAACATTTTTGTTCCCTGGAAAATATTCCTCTTATATCGTGAATCTGCTTACGTTTTGAATTTCCACCTACAAATTTGCAAAGGAAATATTCCGGGGGGAATCCTATCAAATTCCGTGGGGAATTTTTGTTCGCGATACCAAATTATTCCGCGGGGGATTTTTTCCCTTTGTCGAAATTCATTGGCGATACCAATTTTTGAAAAAATGGGAAATATTCCGGGGGGAATTTTGTTCACGATAGCCCTGATTATTTCAATTTGTGTTTCCATATTCCAGTGCAAAATCGAGTAAAAAAAAAAAAAACAAATGAATGTAGCATAGCATTTAAATTATTTTTGCCGAAAACGGATGCCTTCGAAGTGATTTGAGCTTCCTACAGAGTAGGGGGAGTGGGGGTACATTGATTCGATTTTCATTCAATAATGAAAAAAACAGTTTTTCCTTTGATTTTATGTTAACTTATTAGATTCATTTTAAAGGCTAGATAATTTTCTCCTTTTTTTCAATTGAATTTTTTGTTAAAATATGTTAAACACTATTTTTTTTAAAAAGGAGAATTGTGTATCAATGCGCCCCTGAGGCGGGGCAGATTGATTTTAAAATGGGGCACGTTGATTCGAAAAATACTTACCCTCAACATTTAAAAGATAACGAATTTAGTCTTAAAACAAATTGTTTTTTTACTTTATCGTATTTATTTGTTCTACAAATTTTGTAAAAAAAATAACAAAATCAAGACTTTATGGTTTTAAGTATTAAATTAGATATTTTTTTCAAAGTAACAACATAAAAATAGTAGTAAATTAGGTAATTAAATAAAGTAGGAACATCAATATTGCCTCAAATAATCCAAGTAGCACGATAAAGTAGAACACTAACATACCTACAGCAGAACCTGAAATATAATGCACAAAATTAAATCGAAACACATATTTTAAGCAAACGAGCGTTACCTAAGATCTACCTTCAAAAAAGTTGTGAACTGGTTTTCTACAACCGATAAGATGAGAGATCGATCTTAAATTTAAAAAGAGACGACATCCTGTTGGTGCCATTTATGATGGAAGGTTTCGGCAATAGCAACAAAATATCTGAAATATGAACCGAAGCTTCATCTTTTACGTCTGGAAAAACAAATGTCCCCGAAGGTCTTTTCCTTAAGTAGGAAACTTGAAAATCGCTACAACCGTATTTGAAAACTATTTTGCCAACAAAATGCTTGACTGTTTTTGAATTTTCAAGCTTTATGAGGACCAAGCTTCTGGTGCACCAGACAGAAAATAATCCTTATACTTAACTCGCGGAAAAACAAAGACAGGCGGAACAGTATTTCCAATTGGAGTTATAATCCCACCGAAAGTTACCAGTTCTGCTCTTTCTGCCGACACAATTTGGCCTACTTGCCGCTGTGTTTTGTCAGCCAATATTTTTGGTGTGCAAAAAACGGTGGTGATTCCGGTTTCATCGAAGTTTAATATTCTATCAGGTGTGAAATTATACCGTTTCAAAAGATCTTCAAGATTTTCGTATAATACAGAAACTGCTGTCTTGTTGAATGAAAATGATCGAGCAATGCTTGTGTTTTCGGGTTTTCGCAAGCTTATATTTGTGTTTCTTTTACGGAATCCTTTTGCATCATCCCAAGATGTAGGGTACTGACAACCTAATTTTTTGGCAAATTCGTAGGCCAGCTTTTGCACTTGGATTAGTGCCAACCCATAATGCATTTTACTGCATTTTATTATGTAATCATCATCATCATCGATGTGTATCAATGTGCCTCACATTTGGTGAATGAATCTGCCCCATCGCGTCACTTTCAATAAAAACGAGTCTTATGAAAAGAAAACTAACCACTAGCTTACTATTTATAACAATTCATAAACTAAATATATTTAACTTACCTTTAAGACAGAGATAGCTGAAATCTTTCATAAAAGTTGCACAACAATTTTACTTAAAAAAAAAACACAAAATTTCACTTAACAGATGCCAAAACACGTGCAAACACTTTACAAGTAAATTTGCAACTGAAATGGCTGGAAAAAAAATCGTTTGCATCTCTTCGTATTTTGCTGTGTGTAGGTGTAAGTAAGAATATGTTCAATACTTCCAGTCGAAAGCTACAAGCACTGTATCAATGATCCCACTATATCAATGTGCCCCCTCTCCCCCTATGCGCTGCGGTCCGACTTTGGAAAAATATTCCCTAAAGCTGATGGTGAGACTGGCAGCGATCCGAGTCCTTCGCATCCTTTTCAGCACTACGAGAAATTCATCCACAATTCTTCGGTAACGTTACGAAGAGCCCATTCATAAAAGTAATATTGCGCCAAATGTGCTAAGCAGAGAGTTCACAAATGCATGATTTTATTTTAATGCTAAAGCCTAGTATGCTGTTCCAATAAAAGCTAAGATTAAGCGAATCTCCATTGTTTCTCCTCACCCCTTCGCTTAATCTTCGCTTAATTTTGACTGTGTAAGTTCCGTAAAAAAAAGGTGTTGGTAAAGCTGATTGACTTTGTTCTGTTTCTTTATTTGTACTTCTACAGCTGCCTCCTCAAAAACCTCTTACATTACTCCTCGTTAAATCATTCCATTTCTAAAAGAAATTAAATTAACAGCAACGAATTTCTAACCATTCTCCATACTTTTAATTTGCTTTCGTATAAATTTTTGTTGCGAATACCGATATTTTCTCTGATCTGTCAAAATTTAGCTGTGGAAAAATGTATTTTGCTTACTTAAATTCTGTAGAGATATTCCGTACAGCGGCTAACAAATTTAGCTTGAACTGCTTTGCTTAATTTTATCTTTGTATGGGAGCTTAATTTAAGTGCGAGCAGCATACTAGGCTTAAGCAGAGAATTCATAAATGTAGTAGGTTTTTATTTATTGCGCAATTTTGAGCGCAATCGTACTGCAGTTGCATAACCTGTCATTGCGCTGTTAATAATTTAATTTTTAATTTATTTTTGTTGAAAACGGGTGAAAATTCACAGATAAGTAAATTGAATAAAGAGGCCAAATCATTATTACAATTATTTATTTATTAAAATGACAGCGATCGACGTAAATTCCATTTTTACGCAGTTCTTCGTTCATAAACATCTGATATGTGCTTTGCAAGCGCATGCTTTGCAGAAAACTATCAACTTCGATTTCCGCAGTGTTTTCTGCTTTGCAGTGCGCTTGCTTTGCGCAGCTTGCATTAACGAATGGGCTCAAATTCTTCGCTATGTCGAAAACACTTTGAAAGAAGCGCCTTACGTGTTGTGCAAACATTTTTGTTTCGATTTAAGTGTGCAGTGTCTTATTCACGCCAAAAAGAGTCCATACAGAAACAGAACTCCCATTCACTTTCATAAATGTGTCATTTATGTGGTATTTTGACTTCGGCACTATGAAATTTTTCCATCGTTTACACTCAGTCCAGCAATGCGGTTATTTCCCAGAGTTAATAGACATCTTAGTATCCAGGTACCCATATCCCCATCTATTATTTCGATGATAGACTCTGTAAGACCTCAGTAAAACCAAACACTTCCCAAAAACACATCTATGGGCTCAATGAGGAACCAAGTCGCACCCATTTAAAAAGCAATTTCGTCGAAACCCCTTGGGTGTTGATTGCACAAATATTTGGCCAAAACACTGTACCTGCTAAGCAATTTAATCTCCCTCTCATTTCGTATACGTAATTGCACAAATTGAAAACGAAGAAATGAACATTTGAAGAAATGAACAGCTTTCCTGGTTGGTTGCAATTGCAGGCAGCCATCCTTCGTTAAGGGCAATCGTATATGGCCGTAGAGTTAAGAACATCGACAACCTTGAGTTGGCAATATCCTATTGATTCCTACCATTTGCTCCCCCATCCTGGAAAGTTGTCTGCACCAGGCTTAATTGCATTCCATTCTTTGTGAATTTCTAAGATTTCCTCTCTCTCGCTTTATTTGAAGAATTATTGTAAATGTTTTATCCTAACGGGGAAGAAGAAATCAATTTTGCTCAAAACGACAGCGGAAGCCGTTTCCTTGCTGTCGAAACAATTTTTCTTTTCTCTAATTTGTTCGTAAGCCACCAATGAATTCTGGAAGGACACTGAATGGAATGGTTTAGCAGGTTTCATGTCGTCCGTTGGCACGGAACGGAATACTTTCATTAATTTTGCAGCCGACACTCATAGTCACATCTCACATTGGATGTAGCTCATTCCAGATATTTCTCATTCTTCCGGTCGGCTTCCGTGTTTCAAGTGTATAAAGTGTTTTACTTGTTTGACTGCGTTCATTAAAAAGTTTTGCAACGCTCACTCGATGTTGATGTAGCCAGGTGGGAAAATGGATATGCAGTCAACGTATACGGTCAACCCCAGCGAAGCAAACTGCTGGAGTACGAGTGAATGGTTGGCGAGATGGTGGTGACCCAGAAAGTGGTGCCACAGAGAAAAGGCGAATTGTTGTGTGAATTCCCGGAGTTCTCTTGAGCCCACGCTAATGGAGAATGTCCTTTTTCTGTTTATGCAAATGTGTAGTTAACATTGTTTTGTTTTCTGTTCTGTTTTATTATTTTCGTTTTTATGTTTCCATTTCATGAGAGAGGCGACGGTATTTGATTAGCACTCGTATATTACTTGTCCCTAATTGGACGGCGTTTCTGAGTGTAAATTAGGTTAGTAACGAACAACGTTTTGGAGTGAAGTCTTTACTGGATTAGGAGATAGGTACATACCTTGGGGTTACATTTATTTGTTTCCTAGCAGCAAGACTTTTTTATGAAACTAAAAAGACGATTTTCTTAAAACGATCTTCGCCAATTCCAATTTCTGTCTTATATAAGATCTGTTCCGGATATAAATTAATAAAACACTAATAATTTATTTGCTTTTTTTTATAAAGTAAAAGTGTGTCGTATAAACATGAAAATAAAAACATTGTGATTAAGCCATAAACAATGACTTGACACTTGTCAAATATTTCTACACTTTTGAAGAATAAATAAAGCAATGCCAATAAACAAAAACCGATGGTAATAACGTTGTTAGCAAATTACCGTGTGTTTTCTTTTAACTTTTATTTGTTTGAACAGAATAATTATTTCAACGGGAAGTTTGTTCGCATTTGCACAGTTTTCTCTTTGAAAGGGTTTTCCAATAAGAGGTGATATTTTGACATTCAAAGAAAATGGCATTTTTTTGAGATAAATGATCGGATGTTTATTTCATAATAAAGAGGAAAGTATGCCGTTAATAATGGAAAACAACATTAGCCAAATGGGCACTACGAGCACGCATACGGGACCATATCTTTTTCATGAAATTTTTCATAACCAAATCGCAAAGTGGCCGCCCTATGTCCTCGATAGCTTCACGAATTTTATCTTTGTGGTCTTGAATCGACGCTGGGCTGTTGGCGTCGCCCTTATCTTTCTTATCTTGGGTTTTCCGAGCCCCAGATGCGACAATTTTACTTGTTGACGTAGCCACCGAGGTGGAAATGGGCCTCATCAGTAAGATTATTTTTCGATGGAATTGCGGATCATTTTCATGCATTTCAAGGACCAAAGACACGACGTTGTTGATGATCGGCCGGCTTCAGCCCTTGTGTTAACTGAACTCTATAAGCCTTAAGACCCAAGTCTTTATGCAAAATACGGTGTAATAACGTTTGTGGAATGCCCAATTCCAAAGAACGACGAGGAATGGACAGACCTGGGTTTTCTTCAACACTTTGGGCTACAGCAGCAATATTCTCAGTTGTTCTTGAGCGACGTTCACGGGTTTTATTCTTCACATCACTAACTTGTCCCAACACCTCGAATTTTTCCACCAATTTCTGTATTGCGGTCCGACAAGGTGCTTCACGACGACCAAAAAATGCTTTAGTTTTGCGAACTGTGACTGCAAGATTTACACCATTTTTGTAGTGAATTTTAATAATTTCAATGCGTTGTTGAAGCGGGTATCGTTCCGTTTTTAGTAATGGCGTAGTTTTTACTTGTCAAATGTCAAAGAATAAAAGCTTCAAAAGTGACAGCTACCGAAATAGCGAGTCATTCACAATAACACCTCTCATTGGAAAACTCTTTATAATACAGTTTTCTGGATGAAACAATCTATATAATCTGCACATATTATATTAGCGTACGATATGAGGAAATTGCTAAATGTTTTTGTCAAAACACCACGTTTTAAATAACTATTAAATATTAAAAAACTACCTCTAGTCCCATTTTTTTTAAGAAATAACGAGTAATTGATAATTTCAACTAGCGAAATACAAAAAAAAACTCCATTTAAAAAATTGTTCAAATTCTATGGAAGAAATTTAACGAGTACTTAATATATAAATAAAATAATATATTTGATCCAACACTCCATTCTTTAAAAGTCAAGTTAGTGCTCGTTTCTTTTTCACGAACACAATTTACGAGTTTTTAGAATATTTTAAAACGTTTCATGTTTTAAATGAATGCAATTCGCATTCGCTGCATTAAAAAATGAGAATCAACCAACAAAATGTTTTTATCAAAACAAATAAAAGCAATTTAAATTAGTTAAATATTTGGTGCTTATCAACACTATACAGCCATTTCGATTCGATAATCTTTAAGAGAATAACGAGTATAGTTAATAGCATTCATAACATATAAAAGAAGGAAATTAACTGGAAAATAGTATTTGAATGTAATTAATGAGCAAATTATGATATACTAACTAGAAAGAGGTACCTATTCGCAGTTTCTGTCAGTACTTCCCATAGCCCATATGACACTAATTTTTTTCTCTTTTTATTCATGTTGAAAAGTCAGCGGTGTGTAAAAGAGTCTGAAAGTGTGTTACGAAAGAGATAGCAATTGTTTGCAAAGCAACCACAAATTTTCAAACGAATTTATTTTCAAAAAATGTTCAAATGTCAAAAAAAAGCTGAAAAATGTAATTTGAATACATTTTAAATGCATTTTGTTTTATGTTTCTAGATTAAGCGGGAATTTGCGTTCTAATTTTTCGTACTGCTCTCGTTTCATTTTAAAAGCAAAAAAAAATGCAAAAAAAAAAAATGTAATATCATACGGGCTTAAGTATCAAAACAGAACAGAATTTAATGAGCATTTCCTCCAAACAGTTTTTTCGTAAAATTTAAGAAAGCTCTCCTAATAAAAACCGTCCGTATTCGTTACTTTTTAATGAAGAAATTTAGCGAGTGAAATATTTTTGTAAGGTGTCGCGCTAAAATTAGACTATTATTTTACTTATATGGAGTAAGAAGTCAACATTCATCGTTAAACAGATGTTTATCAAAAAAAGGGGGTTATTAGTCCTCATAAATGGAGAAGATTTGTTTTGGAATACCTACATCCTGTGGTGTCTAGCCATGTGACAAAATCTTGAGACAAGTTGCTTAGAACAAGTTTTGCCAAAACAACATACTCTCATACTATTATGGCATCGCTAGCAATTTTCAAACCATTCAATTAGGGTAGAAATTTATTGATTGGGCATTGCTTAGTTTGACAACTCAAATTTCAGTCACTAAGGCATTTTGTCTAATTTCTGGATATTCGAAATGCCTCTTTAAATCAAACAGCATCAACAATCCCGTAGCTAATTCTTGCTCTGTATTCTGTTGCTTGTAGGTACTCCTATTTTCTTCATCACTTAAAAGAATAATTAAATTATTTACAATTATATTTCTTTGAACTCTGATTAAAAATGTCACAAAGTCCGCTTGTTTTGTATATTGACAGCTGAGGGGTGACTTACGTAATCCACAAAGAATATCCCAACTTTGCAATTATATATAAGTCACTGACTTTGTGAAATGGAAATTTTCTTCAAATGGAAGATGTTGCTCCGGGGATTTGATATCTTTTCCCAACTGAATTCCTAAACTCCTATAGTATTTGCTATTCAAAAACATCACGTAAGTAAATAATCTTCCCTTTTAGAGAAATCATGTTCATTTTTCTGACAGCACATATTGTGACAGAACTAGACCCGAATGACAGACTCACAGGAATGCTTTAGCGAAATAGTGAGGAGTATTAGATAGTTTTTTAATTTCAAAATATGCGACATAACCAATGAAATGTAATGTTTAAAACATTATGTTATAAATAAATTCATTTATAATAAAAATGCCCAAAGCAAACAATTACAATGGCAAAATTTAATGACATTCCACTTTGTTTATTGAATAGCAAAAAAAGCCTTTTGTTCACCTATACATACATAATCGAAAAAAAATTGACAGCAAGTACAAATATGAATTTTAATTACAATAATAAATAAAAATAAAAAAGCCATAAACTAAGATTGCAGGCAATCCCTCTTTTTGATGCTAGTCTATTTAATACTTTGATTATATAGTTGCAGCTGAACGGAAATAGTGCTAAGTTCACCATTTAAATTTTGAATAAATATGTTTAAAATTACAAGGAGTATCGGCACGCATGGGCCAGTGTATTCGTAATAAGCAACTAAACTATTAAATTCAGTCCACAAAATGATACGCAAATCTCCTCAATTTTATCACATAATTTCGATACTCATTTATCAATGACATTTCTAAGAAAACTCACAATTAGAACGAATGTATTGCACGGCATCTATTGTTAGGAACAACATTCACAATGAAATTTGCAACAGAGGGTGCCCCAACTCATAAATGGCAATGGAATTGCAGTCATACCAATCTCGATGGGAATACAGAACATACAACCTTTGAAATGTACCTTTCCCAATATCAATACGACTGATTTCACTTTACCTTCCATTATTACATCAGGAAACCAACTTTCACAGCTCCTCTCTTCCGGTAAATAATGTTGCAGAATTTGCAATAATGTGTCTGCTCGCTTCTCTCGACAGGAATAAAACATTACTACTGTATCAGCCATTCTTCCCTTGACTGAGGATGGAGAATATTTTCCTCATTTTCATTTCACGAATACGAACTGAAATTCAATATAAAACAGAAATTCGCCGTCTCTCCGGTGAATGTCACTGGACTAGCAGCTAGCTACACATCAGTTGCCCCAAGGATGGAAAGGGATCTTATACCCATACAATTGCATAATGCTGGCTATATTTCGGGTCCTTCCATTTCGATCTAGAGGACGGAACATGGTCCAACTTTTGGTTGTCTCCATTTCAAATGCATCAGTGACTGCATTTATTTTCCACCCGAACAGATGCAGACATTTGACATGCTGTAAGGTACAGCTCGTGTGACAGGTATATTCACTTGTGCGCCTGAATGTATTATGTGTAATCCCCCATCTGACATTTAAAGTAAATGTGAACAAATTAGGCACACCGCTTTAGGAAGATATCAGAAATTCCGCATAGAGGCAGATAGAATGAAATAAGTTGCCTCTGTACACCGGCTTACGAATTTGTCACGAATCTTTGGTTTTCTATACATCAGTATGGAGGCTTCCTTCTTTGGGCTTCTGGTATTCGAAATTTTAAACTGTCCTCGGGCTTTAATCCGCACTGCACTGTAACTGTGCTAGTTCACATTTGCCGAGTGCACCGAAAAAACACAAAGAGTCGAGTTCATAAAATGCTGCATTCCAGCAAAGTGCGCGTTCATTATTAGGCCTGATTTTTGTGCTTCGATTTCCCGAAAGCAAAGTGTAGGATTCTCAGCACCTAACTAGAACAACTACGATCTACTTGACACTTCGAGGACTCACAGTACTCATAGTTGTTGTGATTGCGTGCTGGAAAAACGTACTTAACTTGCTTTGTCGAGATCAAAGCTAAAAAAAAACAGGTCTATTGTAAAACTGAACTGGATTGAATTATTATTGCATAAGTTTTGTAGCACTCGTGTTCATAAAAGAAAATTTACAGTCATCAATTATGCTGTTGTGCATGTGTCTTTGATTTGTTGTCGCGCAATTTAAAAATGTCAGGAGAGAAAATGACAGTAAAATGTTTGAAAATTAATTATTTGTACTATGAACAAGATGAAAAAAAATATCCGGTGATGGCACATGGCTCCTTATATCATTTCGGCTTGGAATAAAATCAGAATTAATGTTAAACATTCGAGTTGATGCTCCTACACCCTCTTCGCAGAAGCTATACTTAGTAATTAACGTTTCATGCAGTACTTTCCTCATGTTAGGAGTGTTCAAAGGAAGGATGGAGGGGTATGCAGGTCATTTTTGATTTTAATTTCCCAAAAAGCATGTGCCATCGAGACGGGGCCATGTCTGTGCAAGCTTTGAGAATGAACGATGCTCGTAAATCAGTGCAGTTGGTTGTCGGGAGTCTTCGCCCGACTTTTCGCAACATTTTTATTTGTAAATTATGCAAACAAAAATAATTGCAATCAGTGAAGGAAGAAAAATATCGTATTACCATACATTTGCAAAACTCATCATTTTCTCTGACTGAAATCACTACATTAATACTTGAACATCCAAAGTTTCCGTACACTTTTGTTGTATTTATTATGAAATGAGTAATTGAGTCGAATTAAATCATTCGAAAGGTACATAGATGTGTACAAACAAAAAATTTGTGATATATATCGCCATAAAGGCTGGTAAAATTTAGTTAACAATTCCCCATACAAAATGTATATCAGTTAACTGAAAGCATTTTGGATTCAATTTGTCGCCGCCATGCTAACGTATTCAAATACACATTATCTTAGATTAGAACCTACTTTGGAAATAAGGCAATTTTCCTTACCCTAAAAGTAAGCAACAGTACGTATAATGTTAATTTGGCGCATATATCTGCGAGGTGTTGACAAGCACTTGTGTTTTGACAATATCCATCAGTGAGGAACATGTCAATTAGCATAATACGCAAGTTGTTGATCGGACTTTTACACAATTCTACCTTCGGTGTTTCCTTTTCAGTCTCGTAAAATTGCTTCAAGAACGACGTTGACAAAGTCACGATAGCAGACCGCCTTTTAAATATTTAAAAGGAATATTGCATAACTCGTGACTAGGCAGCTTTTAAGTCAGGGAGGAGGTGGTGTCCGTCGATATAAAATGAAATTCGCAATTAGCAAATTTCTGGGGCTTACCGAATCTGCACTTGTCATTAATCTGAAGTTTTTTAAGTTCCTGCCAACTAACCTGAGCTAATTTTTCATTCTTCTGTGGTACAACTTTGTCGTTGGCATCGCCATCGCTTTCCAGCAATCCACTCAACCGAAGCGCACTACGGCGGTGACTGTCACATTTCAAAAGCATGCTCACTTAAAAAGTTTCATCAACTACTTCATTAAGTAGCGCGTCATACTAATTTGCATAGCAGTAACTTATTGAGTCCTTAAGGTCGCCGATCACCGAGTATCGCTGCACTATTAGGAAAATAACTAATAATAAAAATGTGAGTTGAAGTTTTGTCCGATAACTTTTGTTAACTAAGTTCATGACATGAATTCTTGATGATGTGGATTACGATGGTTACCGGTACGAGTGGAATTTCAGTGACTGACAATGAATACACATGAAGCATGAACTTTGTTCGGTAGCTACCAAACTTAGTTTGTGGCAAAGCATCAGTGCAACTAATTTGATTTGACGCTCACTTTGATTATTGGAATTGAATAAGCGTATATACACTTGCAGGGTAGACGGAGCTCTCTGACCTCCATGGCTGCGGTGCTGGCTGCTGGGAGCTGAATATTTATCTGTATTCCAACTGCATCTAAGTGGATCGAATAGATTTTCAATTTCAATGTTGGCAGCTAATTAATTAACTTATTTTTCTCTCTTCCGGAGTAGATGGGGTAAAATGGTTACCAGGTTTTCAATTTATTTCTTGAACAGAGAACAGTTTTGAGTGATCTAGGTAATTGATTCCATTATTGAAGGGGTGAGCATTGACTGTAGCTACATTTTACCTAGCTGGTCTAGTTTATTGATGAATAGAGGGGATATAATATATAGGGATACGCAAAGTCTGCAATCAAACTTTGCATGACGTTTGAATTTGTGTACCAAACCTGTGGTAAATGTGTTTGCCTGTTAGAAGCTCACATATTCAACTAATCCGTGTTTCACCTTAACAACGCAACGATGAAATTTTATTCCGCCAACTTGTAGCCGTGATCTTATTCAATCTTTTGATACCCAAATCTCATGAATATATGTTCAAACAAAGACTGATCTTAAAAATGAAAGCTTGACACCATATTTGGTCTTCCTAAAAACAGACCTCGCATTTTGTTGACTAACTGAACAGGTTTTTTGAAAACGATCATCACTTACAATTTTTTAAAAGTTTAAACAAACATAGTTAGTTTATAAACAAAAAGGATTTGATTTTTGGCGCAATTCAGAGTTTACTCCGAGGCAGACCTCGAAAATATCTCTCAACCTGGTTTAAGGTTAAGGGTTTTTAAAATACTCTCAGTTATTAAGATTTTCAAATGCGATCACTTATAAGGAACTTTTTATTGTTGAACTTTTTTCGTTCTTGGTCGGAGGGAAAACATAATTTTAATTTTTTAGGTTTCGGTCACTTACAGAAATTTCATGACAGAAAAAATAAATCACATTTAGACATTTTCGATTGTCTTTATCATATTAGATGCTTAAAAACCTTTATAAATTGTGTACCGAGCTGCAGATTTATCCTCGTCGTCCCAGTGACGAGATGTAATCCCATTTTCACCTAATTCGGGTTGGACCCTTGTGACTGGAGCTTTGTTGTCTATATGCTGAGTGCCATAAATGGCCATAACATTGTAAAGGGTTTTTCAATAAGAGCCCTACAAAAGTTTTTTTAAATAAAACAAAAACGGTTTTGGATATCAATGAAATTCTTTATTCCTGTGAAAGTACGTTTGATGCCATTATGTATGGAACTCGATTTCTTTTGCATGGCCACCACGGGCATGCTTGCAGAAGTCCAGACGCTTTACCCAATTGCAGCAGTTTTGGCGGTTTTCAAGCATAAATCGGCCGATACTGCTGCAATTTCACGTTCGATATTCGTACGAAGTTCATCAATCGTCGCTGGCTTGTTGGCATAGACCATAGACTTGACGTAGCCCCACAGCACATAGTCCAACGGCGTCAAATCGCACGATCGAGGCGGCCAAGCGACTGGGCCATTTCGTGAGATAACACGTTCTCCAAACTTGGTTTCCAATAAATTGATTGTGACATTCGCTGTGTGGCTTGTGGCGCCGTCCTGTTGAAACCACATGTCCTCCAAGTCCATATCATCCAATTGGGGCCAAAAATATTCGGTTATCATTGAACGGTAGCGATTCCCATTCACAGTAACGTGCCGGTCTTGATCATCACGGAAGAAGTACGGCCCAATGACGCCGCCGGCCCATAAACCACACCAAACCGTAATTTTTTCGGGATGCAATAATGACTCATGGAGTACGTGTGGATTGCTGCCTAACCAATACCGCATATTTTGTTTATTGACGAAGCCATTCAGCCAGAAATTAGCCTCATCGCTGAAGATGATTTTTCGATGAAAATCCGAATCATTTTCAAGTTGTTGCTCAGCCCAATTCACGAACATACGACGCTTCTGGTGGTCAAGCGGCTTCAGTTCTTGCATCAATTTAATCTTGTAAGGATGTAGGCCAAGATCTTTTCGCAAAATTCGCCACAACGACGTCACAGAGATGCCCAACGCTTGAGAACGACTTGTAAGAGACACATTTGGGCTTTCTTCAACTGAAGCCTCAGCGGCAGCAATATTCTCGACACTGCGGGCACTTCTTTGTCTCACTGGCACGGGAACATTTTGTACTGTGCCTGTGGATTCAAATTTTTCCACTAGACGCTCAATTGTTGATCTGCTAGGACGATTATGACGACCATAAATTGGACGTAGCGCTCTTAACGTTGAGGCCACTGACTCCGAATTCGGTAGTAAATTTTTATAATTTCAACTCGTTGTTGGCTCGTATATCTTTCCGTCATGAAATGGCAAACCTTACTGAAGAGAAATGTCAAAAGAGCGGCAAGAAATTCGGCGTCGTTGGCTGTCTCTGTCGCTCTACTTTTGTAGCGTCCCTGTTGAAAAACCTTTATTTTCTATTCAACTTCCCTGTTTGTGTCGAAAATTCGTTGAGTCTTCTTCTCCACCTTTCGTCGATATCGCACAAATCTGTCTCTAAACACCCCATGAGGTTTCATCAACTTCCGACAAAATACATTCCTCTGCACCATATAGCTGTACTGGGATCTGGGATAAGACCTAAGACTTGTACGAGATCTTCTTGATGGTTGCATAAAAGAGGGCCTTCTTATGGCTTAAAGGAACTTCAGACGAATTTTTACAGCATCCTTCTCAATTCGATATTTACATGTTTTCTTTTTCAAAAAAAATGGTCTTATGTTGACTTTTAAGTTCCGGATATGTAGTACTTGCTTCCAAAATATACTGGAAGTCACACGGAAAGAATTGAAAATCACCAATTGCAAAATTTTGAGTTGCAATTCACGAATTATATCTTTGTCGCAAATTGCATCATCTTGTATTAACGGCAACGATTGCGGTGGCGTTAGCTCAAGTCAGGGTGATGTTATTTAATTTGGCATCGATTCACAGGGTTGGGGCTTACATGACGAAAGCGCAAGACCTTTTGCATATGTCTTTCTCTAAATAATAAATCCACTTCAGGCCCTGTCACATTAATGACACCAAGAAGACCCCTTATACACTCTTCCCCAAAAGTCTTAAGTACGTTTTTCAAGAGTTCGTCTAAATTGGTAATTTTCTTAGCCTGAGTGATTTGAATGCCATCTTCGATGGAGCATTTTCCGCCTTTATCAAAGAGATTTATGCATTAAAACCTTGGAATCGACGTCACCATTCTTGGGTAATTTCCAGAAACAAAATCGGTTCACGCATTACAGAGAACCACAATTTCAAACACAATAAAACTTTTTTTTTATTTATATAGATAAAAAGAGTTTGTATGAAAACGAACGAAAAAAAAATAAAACCCACGTTATAATTATGTATAAATGTATTTCCTTGATGTTGTTACCCGTCCGATGGTCTAAATCCAAGTGACCGAGAGACTATTTACATTACAGCATTTGCTGAGAGTGTGGCTTATATGTATAACAGTTTGAAATCATAACTGATAACGAGAGAACAAGAGAATTACGGCTAACGTTGGTAATACTTAATACATAATAAGTATGTGCAAGTATGATTGCATAAAGAGCTTATTAACTAGAACTTATGAAACTGTTATTTGATAACAAAAGATCATGTAGTTACGTTAAGAGAAAGCATAGGGTAGGTTATGAAAAATTGTGTAATAGAACACATTTAATGCATTAATAGTACTTGTAAAGAATGAAAATTAACATGAGCAAATTTAAACAGCAATTAATGTAAAATGATGAAATGTGTTCTCCAACATTCTCCCCCCCCTGGAACAAAGTTTCAGCACATGGGTAGAATGGCCAGTTTATGGATTGGTCGAAGAATATTGCCGCTTGAAGTTTTTAGGGTGACAACACGGACGTGACCATCCTTGCCCGGATGGACCTTGATAACTCTACCCATTGCCCATTTGCCTGGGGGTAGGTTAGCTTCTTTGATGACCACCAGGTCGTTGAGTTTTACATTGGTCTTAATTTGCTGCCATCGAGGGCGATTCTGAAGAGAGGTCAGGTACTCCGTCTGCCACCGCTTCCAATATCCTTGGATCTTGGATTGTAAATGTTGCCAGCATGACAAGCGATTTGCTGGGATGTCCAAGGTCGGGTCTGGCACAGCTGCATATGATTCGCCTAGAAAGAAATGAGCAGGCGTTAGTGGATCTAAGTCAGAATCGGAGAGTTGGCACAATGGTCGCGAATTGATAATTGCTTCGATTTGCGTAAGGAGCGTATATAGTACTTCGAACGTCAGGCTGTCTGTTCCGATGACACGTCGTAGATGTTGCTTAACAGACTTTACTCCTGCCTCCCACAATCCGCCGAAATGTGGTGCCGAAGGAGGGTTGAAATGCCATGAGATACCGTCGCGAGCCAATGATTCCGCAACTATTGAATTATGCTGCTCGGAAAGGACGAGATGATGCATTTCCGAAAGGCATCGAGCAGCTCCACGAAAGTTTGTTCCATTGTCGGAATACATGTGCGATGGTTTCCCCCGGCGGGCTACAAACCGGCGAAAAGCGGCAAGGAAGGCATCGGTCGTAAGGTCACTCACAAGCTCGAGGTGTATTGCTTTCGATGCTAGGCACACGAACAGCGAAATATAGCCTTTAGACAATGTTGTTTTGCGACCCGATTTTGTTTTTAAAGTAAGTGGACCGGCGTAATCACATCCGCAATGAGTGAAAGGTCTGCTAGCTGAAATACGTTGAGAAGGTAGATTACCCATTTGCTGTGTAATGGTGGCTTTCCGTTGTCGAAAACAATTTATACAGTCATGGGTTATTTTTCGAAGTAGATTACGGCATCCAAGAACCCAATATTCTTGCCTAATCAGCGCGAACAGAGTGGATACACCCGGGTGTAAAAAACGAATATGTGAATCCACGAGGATTAGTTTCGTAATAATATGTGTCTTGGGTAAAATTATCGGGTGTTTTGCATTAAACGAAATATCCGCTTGCTCGATCCTTCCGCCTACTCGAAGAATGCTAAAATTGTCCAAAAAGGGAGATAAATTATTGATTTTACAATTGTAAGAGAAAAATCCATGTTTTTTATAAAATCGCAGATCGTCACCAAAAGCACGTTCCTGCAACCATTTTATGATACAAGTCTTAGCTCTGAAAATCTCATTTGGGTTGAATGTGGGCGATGTATTTTTGATCTTATGACAACGATCAATAACACGATTGATTTGAGCAACAGTTCTAATTAAAATATACCACGACGATATTCTACTTGATAGAACTTCAAAGGGGTGATCTTCGTAGGTCGCTAGATACGACGGTAACGGTGGATGTTTTTTCTCCTCAACCTTGCAGGATGGATCATCTTCTACGTTCATGATGATTGGCCAGTGTTCACAGTTCTTTCGCAGCCAATGCGGACCTTTCCACCAAAGGGGGTGCTCGAGCAATTGTGATGGTGGGATTCCACGCGATGCACAATCGGCTGGGTTGTACTTTGACCTAACATGAAACCACCTGTTCCTGGGAATTGTACTAAGAATTTCTGACGTGCGGTTTCCTACAAAAATATTCCAACGGCGAGGAGGCGATGACAGCCAAGATAAGACGACCGTAGAGTCAGACCAGGCATATACGTCAGAAAAGGTGATATTCAATGCGTTTTGAACAGAAACGATCAACCTAGATAAAAGCAGTGCTGCACAGAGCTCTAATCGTGGAATGCTAATTATTTTCAATGGGGCCACACGAGATTTCGAGGCAACTATGTTGGTCACGTAATTCCCGTCTGGGAGCTGGTAGCGCGAATATATAACGGCGGCGTACGCGGATGCCGATGCATCGGAGAACCCGTGTAACTGGAAGGAAGCCTTTGCGATCCCAATTGTTCGCGGGATATTAATTTTCGTCAGAATCGAGAGTTCACTCCTATAACAGATCCACTTATTCGAGATTACGCTTGGGATTTCCTCATCCCAGCCCAATTTCTTATGCCACAGTTCTTGAAAGAGAATTTTAAACAAGACGACCGAGGGGGCAAGGAAACCAAGGGGGTCGAAGATTCGAGCAACATCGCGAAGGATTTGGCGCTTTGTGATCGGTTCGTTGGGGGTGTAGTTTAAACGAAAACTAAAGATATCGCACTTTGAGTTCCAATAAAGTCCGAGCACTTTGATCCACGCGTCCGCGTCGGTATCTAAGGAAATAATAGGATCACTCGATGTATTTTTGTTTGGTAGGAGTTCTTTACAATTGCTTTCCCATTTACTTAGTTCGAAACCGCACTTTAATAAGAGTTCGATTAAAGAATTTCGCTTGAATAATGCTTCACTTAATGTGTCCGCGCCCGAAACTACGTCGTCAACGTAAAAGTCATTGAGCACTATTTCCGATGCGATTGGAAATTCTTCTTTGTAGTCATTGGCAAGTTGTTCCAAGACCCGAACCGACAAATATGGAGCACAAGAAGTACCGTAAGTCACGGTGCGTAGACGAAAATGCTCTAAAGGTTCCGTAGGAGACTTTCGCCAGATGATGCGCTGGAAATCCGAGTCCTTATCCGACACCCAAATTTGGCGGAACATTTTCACGATATCCGCCGTAAAAACGAATTGGTGACGACGAAACCGCAAGCACACAGCGAAAAGGTTCCTTTGAATTGGTGGGCCTATCATCAGCGAATCATTCAGACATCGACCGTTTGAATCCTTAAAGGAGCCATCGAAAACGACCCGAAGTTTGGTCGTTGTACTATCTGGCTTTAATACGGCATGGTGGGGTAGATAAAACACATTTGGTTTGTCGATTTCCGAGAAGGGAATCTTCGTCATATGACCTAAAGCAAAATACTCTTCCAGAAATGACGAATAGCTTCCAAAAAAGGTTTTGTTGCTAGCAAATTTCTTTTCCATAGATTTAAGTCGCGAAAGAGCACCATTAAACGAATTAGCAAACTTTGGAGGAGATTTGAAAGGAAGGTCGACTATGTACTTTCCGCTTGAATCACGACTATGAGTGCGGAGGAAATGACTTTCAATTTCCTCATCTTCCTTAGAACTTATTGACCTTGGATCAACTTCTTCTATAGTCCAAAATGCTTGTAAGATTGAGTCAACATCTAGGGTAGCGTGGTGAGACACAATATTGGTCTCATTGACGGATGGCAGTTGTCCTGCCATTACCCAACCAAAAATTGTTTTTTGCGCTATAGGATAACCCTGTCTACTGTAAACTACGCTTCCAAGTAGAATTTCCCAAGCTTTGTCGGAACCCAACAAAATATCGATGGGGTTGGACTTATTGAACGATGGATCCGCTAAGTCCAAACGATGCAAATGATCCCAATCTTCTATGTTAAAGGAGGTTGTTGGCAGGTTTGTAGTAACGCACGATAATATGTACGCATCGACTGAAATACGAAACAAATCAGAGCACGAGGCTATAATCAACGATAACAGGCCTCTGGATTTACCAGCGTCAGAAGATCCAATACCACTTATGGGAATTCGAGCATTTCTCCGTTTGAGACCAAGTCGTTGCGCACAAGACTCCGTAACGAATGAGACCTGTGACCCTGAGTCTATGAGGATTCGAACGTTTTGAAAAACACCACGGATATCTTGCACTTTTCCGATAGCAGTTGGTAGTAAAGTCTGATGTATATTATGCGCGACGTTAGCTGAATGGTTATTAATCAGAAATGCATTTGAGGTCGAAGGAGTGTTTGGATTGGCCTGTGGAATGAATTCTCGAACTGTGCCATCATTAAACGAACTGCTAACAGATGTGTTAGCAGGAGGATTTGCATTATGGTTTACGTACACCGAATCATCATGCACTAAACTATGGTGACGAGATTTGCAGACCGAGCACCGAAATTTGGATAAGCACCGATTTGAAGAATGGCCCGGTCGCAAACAATTAAAACAAACTTTATTCGATTTAACGAAATCTCTTCGAAAATTGACGTTCATGCCAAGAAAATCGGGGCACTTAGAAAGCCCATGAGAATCCCTGCATTTTATGCAGGAGGGTGAGGAAGCGTGCATACTTTTTACTCCGGAGTTTCTGGGCTTTTGGTTTTCACGACCGTTAGAATGTGCACTCTCGAGTGCATCACAACGACGCTCTAGAAAATCTAGGAACGCATCGATGGTGGGTCTCTCTACGGTGGCACTGTCCTCTGACCACGCTTTACGAGTTTCAGCATCCAGTTTGTTCAGGAGAATGTAAATAATCCACGGATCTCTGCCAAGTGAATTTATAGCTGTAAGACCTCTAACAATTTCATCCGCGCCGTTAGAAATTTTCCGCAAGTGGCTGACGCTAGCAGCGTTTGTATTAGGTAATTCCATGAACGATTTTATGTACGCGTTTATAATATGACGCGGGCGATCATAGCGCTTCACTAGCCTGTCCCATGCCTCATCATATGTGGCATTGGTAAGCGGCAGATGATTTAGAAGACCTAACGCAGTGTTGCGAAGGCAAGACTTTAAAAAAAGAAACTTCTGGATCGAGGATAAATTTGATTTATCATGAACGGCACTTGTAAACATATCCCTGAAGGATGGCCACTCATGATATTCGCCACCAAAAGGTTCGATGTGAATTTTAGGAAGAAAGAAATCCGATTTTGATTCCGAAGACTGCGATTTCCCTAGTGTTTCAAGCAAAATTTTTTGCTGCTCAGCTAACTGGCCTATCGCGTCCCTGCTCTGTTCAAACCTTTCCCGTTCTCTAATCGATGATATTAAAACTGATTTAACCATTAAATATTTGGTCTCAAACTCTTCATATTCTGGAAGGGGATCGACATAGTCTTCCTGTTCAGCGAATTCATACAGACACGTTTGCGAAGCATTAAATTCCTCCCATAAACTGGTTGCTTTGCTCAAACGAACGTCCAAATCCACTAGGGAAACCTTATCGCCTATGGACTCCGTAAACTTAACAAGCTTTGTCAAGGATCCTTTAAGGTGACCGCGAACTAAGCGAAGAGTCGCTAGAGATGGTGTCTCAGGCATCTTAATAAATAGATAGATAATGCAACGAACACGTGGGTTTAATTTTCTTTATCCCTATCGGCAACTATTAACACGTTGAGATGGGAATGCTTCTTACCAATAAAGCGAACTGCTGATTTAATTTGCGAAATTGAATACCGTTTAATTTTACGGATGTCCTAATTTACGCGAGAGCATCCACAATTTATTTCCTTTGGCAAGAACAGCTTCGGCACACGAAATTTATTTGGATGGACTGTATTATGCACGAATTTCAGAAAAAAATTGATCCGGCTCGAATTCGGACCAGCAAAATGTATGAAAACGAACGAAAAAAAAATAAAACCCACGTTATAATTATGTATAAATGTATTTCCTTGATGTTGTTACCCGTCCGATGGTCTAAATCCAAGTGACCGAGAGACTATTTACATTACAGCATTTGCTGAGAGTGTGGCTTATATGTATAACAGTTTGAAATCATAACTGATAACGAGAGAACAAGAGAATTACGGCTAACGTTGGTAATACTTAATACATAATAAGTATGTGCAAGTATGATTGCATAAAGAGCTTATTAACTAGAACTTATGAAACTGTTATTTGATAACAAAAGATCATGTAGTTACGTTAAGAGAAAGCATAGGGTAGGTTATGAAAAATTGTGTAATAGAACACATTTAATGCATTAATAGTACTTGTAAAGAATGAAAATTAACATGAGCAAATTTAAACAGCAATTAATGTAAAATGATGAAATGTGTTCTCCAACAGAGTTGATTCATGCGAAGCACGAATTTGTGTTTGCATTCCATTTACCTAACAGCTGTATTCTGTATTAGAAAGCTTCAAGATATGTCCGCGCCATTTTATCGCGAGTTACTTGTGGAAACTTTGCTGCTGGTCAGGGTTCGTTTTTGAAATAAACTCATTTTTTGTACAAGTCCCCGCATGTATGGTTTTAGTATCTGAAAAGGAAATCATTTTCTGTCATTTTACAGCGAACAAAAAATTCCGGTTACCTACATTGAGGCCGTATTTATCTCATCTCGTTATGCGGTCGGTTATTTAAAAGTTCCTCCATTTTATTTTTGTAATCCAAGTACATGCCCAACATTATTCTACAAAATGCTGAAACTCATTACAGAGATTCGGATGCTATCTGTCATGGAGATTTCCAAATGAGCAAAACATGTCTACGAGTACATTATCAACCAACCGCCATGTTGCTAACCGACAGAAATTACTTCCGAAGCAATTTCCATTTCGGTGTAGCTAGTCCCGTATTTATATACGGTGCATGGTACACGGTACACCAATGTCACATTCAACCAATCTCACCAGTATGCCTCGAAATTATGCCAAAAGAAAGCAAAACAAAAATTAAACGAGAAAGGATGTAAAATATTTGGACATCTGCTTCCGGGAATGCTTCTGCATCTGACACATTTTGTTTTCCCTTCGCCGGGTATTTGAAAATTTCCGTTTCACATTTGATTGCTTTTCCGTTAGGCGGAGCCGTTATTTGTTTCCTTGCTGCCAATGAACATGAAGTACGAGTATGATTTCAAATATTATTAAAAGCAAACGAATTGAAAAGGACGTGACGGTGACGGCATAAAGAATTCCGTTGGAATTGTACTGCCAGAAGTGAGATGTAGGTGACATTTCACTGTCGGGCAGTGACACTCTTGTTAATCTATCAACTCACTTTCACTCCGTTGTCCGATGTGCAGTAAAATTGGCAAACTTTGAGTTGAATTAGTCGGCATATTTCATGACAGTGTCTAGACACAGTCGAAGTATAAGTCAACGCTACTGGAGGATTATTGTGTGAAAATGTTTCCAAGAGTGGGATTACTCGCAATGAACACAGAAAAAGGGAGGAAAAAAGTTGTCAATCCGATAAAAAGAATATGATTCACTTTGTTCAACAACAACGAAGTAAATCCGAGTTCTGCCGTGGTTGAGTCTGCTGCAGCACAATTCCCGCGTTGTATTTAAACCCTTTTTATGCAATCTGTGTGCCATTACTTCACATCTACTTTTATGAAGAATTTTTCATGTGGCTGTGTAGTGTATGCTAAGTGTTTGCCGCAATTAAATCCGTTGAATTGGTATACGAGGAAAATTAATTATGACACATTGCGTTGTGTTACAGTGTAATTTGGTAAATCCTTTTTAATTTGCCCCCCCCCCCCCCCAACAACCTTGGGCATTTGGGGTATTACAATAATTACGACGAAAGTCCATTTAGCTGTTAATGTACGACTAAATGGAATATTTTAGTCGCTTACTTTGGAATGCGGTGAGCTTTTAGTTCGGGAGACAGATGGAAAATCAGCGTGACCTGATGAATGGAAAGAATGAGGTGTGGTGTTTAATTTTTACAAGTGAAAACATTTATTTGCTAATTCGGAAGAGGGAGTAGTTTTGTCCATAGTTTACTGGCTTCTATTGCGCGGCTTTGACTTAAGACCAAATCCAATTTAATATTTATGAAGCTACATAGTAGGTACGTAGGCCAGTTCAATTTAGTCGAAAATACCTTGGCAGAGGTTTACTTAAACGCCTTGCAAAATGATTAGTCTTATTTTATTACACAATTTAACAAAAAACAAATATATAGAAAGGATTGAAACGATACAAATTCAGTCTGAGAGAGAAAACAAAACGTACTTTGTTATCGCTGTAGGATAGAGTCGAAGACTCCTTGGACCCGGACCAAGGTTAGGCATATCCTAGGCAACTAATTTCCAATATTATGAGAATACCTCGTCTGAAGTACCCCCCGGTAATTTGGTCCAACATCAGCAGAAAACTTTTGGCGCTAACATTTTGTCTTTGCACCGTATACTCCTCTAAATCCTAAAATTTAATCCGAGTTGTATTTAAGAAACAAAATGACAAAGTGTTTCTCAGCGCGTGTTGTGTTCTTATTTGAGTGTTTCTTATATCCATCGTGCACTGAACCTGACTATAGTTCAACTTGTTCAACTCGATAAATGTCCCACACTTAGCCTTGACACCAAGCTGTTTTGTTTAGCACTTGCCAAAGCCTATGTAGACATATATTTTACCTCATTTACCAATCCAAATGCTGGGGTAGTGCCTTGTCTTGGTGAGGACATTTTTTGTAAGGTATAGCAACACCTTTTCCAGCGACAATCGATTTGACAGCTTACATTTGCGCTTTGTTTGATTTGGGGTTTCAATGCAAGTTTACACTTACGAAACACTGTTTCAGATGCCCGAAAAACGGGTCGAAAATTGGACTTCTAGGTTGCGCTTAGTTGACTCAGCCCGAAAGGCATACAAATAAATTAAAAAAAAATGGTTACTATCCATCTTTCTTTATCATTTGTACACGGTTTTGGGCGATTGGTTTTGGACCTGAGTAATAGTGAATTTGAACGCTTAACCTTACGGTGTTGCAACCACTTGAACGGAATGTCAATGGGAGTCGTTCGTGAGAGGCCCAAAAATAAAAATAAATGGGAAATGGTGACACCGCAACCGCCTAGGCCTACCCCTACCCCTAGTCGTGAAAAATGCTGCGTCATGACTTTGCTTACCGATTAGTATAGCGGACGGAGTACTATTCTTAAGTTTTAAGAAAATCCCGAAAAAAAATGTTTTCCCCTTAAACTGGTCAAATTAATTTTCTTTCTTTTCATGGCTACAGGTAAATAAGGAGGTGTGATCATTATCACTGAAATAGCTTAAGTCTAGCTATTATTTAAAAAAAATAAAAAATAGAATAGCTGAACAAATTTAAAAATAAAAAAATTATATAATTAAAATATTTAAAATTAAAAGAATGAAAATGTGAACATTTTAAAATGAAAAAGAATAAAATTTAGACATTTAAAAATTAAAATTAAAATTTTTAGGAATTAATGTTGTAAAACTTTTCAAATTTTAAAAATAAATTTGATAAAACATTTTTAAGAGGATTTTTTTTTTCTATTACTACTTCCAAAAGTGAATTGAGTACATGCCTATGTAAAAGCCCAAAGTAACAATTTAACTTCGGTAAGGTGCTATCGAAGTTATTTCACCTCCCACAATATGAACTGCATAAGGCCTAGCCTAATGGAAACACATATGGCGCATTTTAATGCATATATTTACTTGTTCAAGACTTCCTGAACAGCTTGGATAGACCTTACTGAAAACACAACTTCTTCGTCTGAAAGGCAATTGACATCCACGGTAGGCTAATGCTTCGAAAAAGAAACATCTCACATTTATCAGTAGTAGGCTATTACTTCGGTAGGGCATCACGAAACTTTATGAAAACTTTATAGAAGGTCAAAAATTAAAAATAAAAAATATTTACGTTTTTGATTTAATTTTTTTAATTTTCAATTTTCCTATTTTTTTGTCTTATTAATAAATATTTTCAATGACTTTTTGCAAATTTCATGCAGTTTATATTTACGTACTCATTATTATTTACATTTTACTTACATGCGTCGCACTGAGAATCGAACATGGGCCCACCTGGGGAGGATTCCAATACACTACCCCTAGGCTAATTCGTCATAATGCTGTATAGTTGTGGTAAATCTGACATTTTAGAGTTTCGTTATGTAGGTAATTTTTGAATAGAACAGTCACATACTTTTGTGACACACTGTAACTCTGCTAAATACTATGTAAATAGAACCCGATATCTTCTAGTCGGAAACAGTGGCCTCATGATCGTATGATCCTCTCGCTAGTATATAGTATCCCGTATTTTGTATTAGACATTTAAATTCAGCTTTCGATTGCTGTTTAAGTTTCAGTTTCTAATAAACCGTCTTAAAGTGAATACCTCTTGTCTTTTGTTTAAATTTGCTCGTTTTTTCCCTACAGTTAAGACTTGCAATAAACTTGTAGCTTACTCGACCGAAGTTGTAAGCAAGACAATGAGTGTTGCCTATTATTTATTTACGAGCGAAAAGTGTTTATTTAAAATCACATTACTGACATATTTCTCACTGGACTTAAAGGTGTTTTATTTTTATTACAATTTTCCCCGATTCATATTGATGTTTTTTTTAGACGGCTGTGATTCATTTCATACGAAATTAATTTTTACCTCTATAAAGCTTCCATATGTAAGTTAGGAGGAAGTACGAGTAAGTGTACAGCTTCCAATCGCAAGCGGTTGACTGCGTGACAGTTCATTGCTTCTATAATGCCTTCGGTCAGAAACTCTAAAGAAGCTTCTAGAGAGCGCTTCGAACCACAAGCTTTATCGAAGCAATTCACTTTCCACACATCGCCGGGCACATTTTCAGAAGTCTAATAGAGATCTCATCGAAACTCCATTTCATATCCCTCTATAAAGCCTGTGTATATGCTTCGTAAAGGTCTTACTAAAGTTATAATCGAAACAATTACTTCGAAATGGATCAACTTCGGTTAACAAAGACTATAGAAGCTCTATCGAAGCTGTTGTCTACAGAAATTACAAATTTGAACTTTATCGAAGTCAAATTGTTACTTGGGAGAACACAATTTCTCAAGACATAGAATTGTTCAAGCAAAGTATCCAGTAAATCCTCACCTACAATATGGAAGGATGTTATCAACTGGTTTGACCAACGTGGCCACGGCCATATTTCCATTTAAATTGACTTAAACTTCAACAATCCACTGCAGATTAAAATTGGTACAAAACGTCTTCAAGCTATTTTTAACGTTAGTCTCCACTAGGCCCTCCTTTTGATTACAACGTTTGTTCTCCATCCCAATTCGACCAGTAACCCACACACATTTTCAAGAAACGATAACTTCCCGGCAGACAGCCTTTTTCCCATTTGCTAGGATCTTGTATTTCACCGTAATACATATTTCTTAAAGCATCACCACTTCCAGGCGTTACCTTCGCTATGTAGACCACGTAAATCTACGATAAGCTACCTAAACACGAGACACTTTACAAAGCGTATAACATTAATTTATTGCAAAAAAAAAAGAAACAAAAACTTTTTCTCGGCCACTTTAACAGAGATTAGTTTCATTCTTTACGTTACATAAGCCATCCAAAGCTCCTTCCTTCACAACCATAAAGGAAATCATGGAAAACTCCATCACGGCTTTATGAAAGACAATCCATTGTTGTTGACCCACTCAGCGGCTATGATAATGGTCGTGGGTATAGCAACAGAATCCACCCTCTTGCACTAGTGAATTCAGTTTAAAGTGCACCTGGACCTGGTAACCTATAAAAGAGATAAACGACGCGTTTAACACGCGTTACAGTCAGTGATGCCAGATTACAAGATATCTTTTTTTTTTAAAGATTTTTGAGCTCCAAAATATGTACAAGACTTATTACCTCAAATTCATCAAATTTCAAGATTTTTGATATCAGGAACTTTTTAAATCTAACAAATTAAAAGAACTTATTCTATTGAAGTAAAACATTTTATTATTAATTCCATTATTATGTACTAGCTGTACCCGGCCGGCTTCGCCCGTGCAAAATGTGGTTTCAGAACAATTGATAAATAAAATAAATAATTGGCGGAACAGGTCCGTATGGACCCAAGCCTAGCTTCTCACAACCATTCGTCTTGTGTGAGTTTTTATTTTTGGGACGAATGGAACAATTGATGGAAAAACAAATTTTATAAATTTGCTGCTTGTAGGAAACATAATTTTTTTTTGATAATCGCTTAAAGAAAAATTATCGATAGACATTGCAGAGGTATAACACGAGGGAGCGCTGTGAAATAGTGAGGGACTTGAGCCCGTATTAAAAAAACATCCCAAAGACTGAGTCCACTCTGCCTTTATGGCATTGAACCTGGTCGTTGGACTAATCAGCAACAATTAAATATTCTTTGGACAATGTAAATGAAAGAAAATAATTTTATAATAATATTTATTTAACTCACTTTTTTATTAATGTAACGCTTCTTTGTATACTAACCGTTTTGATTCTATCGGCTAAGATAGTTATATTTCCTGCATTACTTACCCTAGAGCACGCTACATAATTATCTATAACTGCCCATGAACTCACCTCCCACTTTTCTTAAAGTTTGACCCTGTGATTTATTGATTGTCATGGCAGAACAAACATTAATAGTAAATTGAATCCGTTTAAACTGAAATGGATAGTTGCTAGGAATTATTTGTATTCTTGATATAAATGCCGTATCTCCTTTACCACACCCAATTAAAATTAACGCATCTATAACGTTTTTCTGTAACGAAATCACTCACATTCTGGTACCATTACTTGGGGGATTCAAGTTGGGAAGCAACAAAATGGGAACTCCAACTTTTAATTCAATTTTATGACCGGGTAATTTACTGCCTCATCTTGATTGCAAATAGCATTTATAAATAGTACGACGTGTATCACCAGGAATTTTCCCTAATATAAATCCCCTAATGTAATAATACCACGATCTGGTATCACTGGTACCTATACCTATTTGACATTTCTTTCTAGATACTTTATTTTGTCAGCAAAACAGAGGCAAACAAACCTTTCCTATGTATTTGTCATTTCTTTTCATTTTTTTTTCTTAGCAAACCACACAGCGTACTGCCTCTGTCTGTCTCCCTCTCCGTCACAGGAGTAAAGTAGGCTTAAAAGAGATGTCAATATAATATTGCGCAGTTATTATGTTTGATTTGAGAATGAATTCCATATCTACTCACTCAGGTTAAAATCGTAGAAATGTTTCAAATTTTGCCTTTTTATTTAAAAACCTTTTAAGTTATCGAGTTATTGGATATCCTAAGTTGTACCTGCAGATGTCCTCTATAAGCTGGTATTTACTATACTTAAATCCTCCCAGTATTTTCGAACGGAAAGCGTGACAAAGAAAAAAGCAAAACGAAACGAAAAAATAAATTACTCTTGTCCAATTTTTTCCGGCATTTATAGAGATATAGAGTTGAAAGAAAGTATAGATTGTAGGCCTCTTTAGACCTGTGAAAAATGCACCAGAATATATTGAACAGTTCCTAAGATTTTTGCATTTAAAGACATGCCGTCAAATTCAATCTTAGTCGAACAGAATTACACCGATTTTATTTATATGATGATAATGTATAATGTTTTTGGAAAAACGGCGGATGAATCTTCTCATATCTAGATTTTATTTTCAATATTTTATCTCTTCCAAATGTTGAAATAATATTTTCTGGTGTAAATTTACATAAAACAATATTCGAAATCGTTTGAGTACTGAAACAGTTGTTGTAATTTGAATCTTTACAAAGGATTTGTTGCGCTTCAATGAACCGAAATTCGATTATCATGATATAAGCAATTAAATTCTAAGTCAAATTGATATAAATATGTTCCGAAATTTTAAAAAGCATTAACTTTAATTTATGACCAACATTTTTTTTTATAGATAATTAGGTGATTTATGTTTTAGTAGTCGAAATTGTATTTTGTATTTCGCTCTTTTCATATTTTGAAAAAAAAATCTTGAAGAAAAGATTTTTTATTTCGGAAAAACAAGATTTTCAGATTTTTTATTTGGGAACACTGGTTACAGCATGTAAAGATGTAAGAAGCGCAGCTTTGAGATCAGACAGACCGTACTCTGCGGTGCTATTGAAAGTTTTATCTAAACCCCATTCGGTATTTAAACACTCCTATTTGATTTGAAAACGTCGATGCTCTGGTGAGTTCGAAATGGGTTTGCAAGTCTTCGAGTGTTCCTCAGATAACTGACTGAACTGAAGTGCTTGTAAAAGGAATGTATTATGATTTGAGTTAGCCTGGGGTGATTCGAATCCATCATGTGGATGGAGCTATAACATCTCTTCTAAAACAGTGTAACTGCGAGTGCAACCCCATTTGAAGTAGTTTATCTTATTGCAACTGTCATACTGTTGTTCCATAAATGCTATCAAATTTAAGGGTGTAGCGCAAACACAATATAGCTGCACAGGAAAGATACCGCCTTCAACCGCATAAATGAAAAGCAGAACAAGGGAACACTTGAATTTCGAGAGACCAACAATGCGGGCTCGCTTGTAATATCCGAGAGTTTGGTTTCCAGTTCTATCCAATTAGTACCCCAAGAGTACAAATACCATTGACAGAATTTTAGTTTCCCATTAATTGTGCGAAAATTCTCAGATGACAACATTTTACGATTTGCATTCCATTCCCCAACCTTATCAAGTCATATGTAACACCGTAGACCGTAATCAACGGGCCAAATGAAACTACCCACGTGGCCCCTAACACTGAACAAATTAAAACATCCCATTTGCACTGCCATCAAAACCAATCCCGCCGCTCATATGTACCTCATCTTATGGTAGGATCCGCAAATATTACATCAGATAAAATTACACCGCCATGATGGAGAACGCGGATTCATAGCCATTCGAGTCCGTGGCGTGGTCTGGGTAAACCGCAAATTCCTCTGGCTAAAGTAAATGTTGTCGTGTTCCGGTTGGGTTTGTTCAATTGTCTGCTCTTTGGACTCAAAAATAAGCGTGTGCACCACGAAGCAGGTGTGTACCCTCCGTTAAGAGGTCAGAATTTATAGCGCTACCTGTGCAGCTGCACCGGAACAGGAACGATAAGTGTATACGAGTACAAATGCAAGTGACAACAACATTCGACCGACGAGGGACCAGCGAAATTGTGTTAACAACAAAATCTCTTTCGCCACAAAACCCTTAATGGGAGATTGGGACTGGTACTGGACATTTTCGAATGCCAAATCGTGTACACCAGTATACACAGTGACGACAGTTGATTCAGGAGAGGACATCCCCACTTTATTGGCCAGATCGAGATGCGAAGGATGGTGTTGGTGACGGTTGACGGTGCAGAGTGCAGTTGCGAATTTAGTTTCAGTTTGCGAAGGGAGGGTAGTTCTTCAGAAATTGCTATCAACATTAATATGGTTTGGGGGAATAAATCAGAAATTACCTATCAAATTGATTATGGACACAGATTTCGATCTCGAGTGGAATTGCATTTTAGTAGAGTGAGTAATAGAAAGATGCAAAAGCAAACGTATGTAGTTACTGGGATCATATTTGATGGAGAATATTGTGAACCAACTCTTCCACATCTTCCCCTCCGCCGGAACTGCGAAAAGGATCAGCGAAACTGCCCGCCTTTCTCAACTTTGGATACCCACCAGTGGAATGTCGTTGTCACTCTTTTTAGAGGGAAGTACAAAATTCTATTCCATTCTGACGAGCAAAAAACATGGTTCAACCATTGTGCAATGAATTTGTGTTTTTTTGTTGTTTAAATGTACTAGTCTTGAAAAAGAAGCTTGCTGTTGGATGTAGTCTTCAGAGAGCTCCAAAGTTTATTTGTCCTGATGCAAAAGGAGTTTTGGAAAACTGACATCAACGCAGTTATCCAGTTTGCTTCAGTTTCGGCGGCCAAACTCGTTTATATCAATGAAAAGTTTGCCGTAAAAGTGTTAATATCATCGGCATAAACAACTACCTGACTTTTGAGCTCCAGCAGGTGATCAATTTTCTATTAGCCAAGAGGTATGCTGTAGGTGATTGATAGGGAATCGACGAAGAATTAAGTAAACGCAACAATGAAACGTTACAATTATTTTATTCCGATCTATCAATCAATGCGGACTGTATATCAACAAGACTTATGGTTCGATCGCGACACGACTGCTCTGCTCGGTGGTTGCTACAAAAGTGAAAAAAAGGAAATTCTTGCCCTACTCGTATGCTCTGCATACAAAAGTCTCCAGAGAATGCCCAGTTAATTGCTCTCATATGCGAATACAGTTGAGTTCGTCATCAAGAGATAACAAGCACAACTTGCATTCGAATATGATTGCATTTAACGGAAGTACCACTAGTTATCTAATGAGAGCACTGACGTAACTTATTATTTGCATTGCGATCGAACAATAAGGAGCTGTATGTAATGTTTGGTAAACTAAGAAAAATATTACAATAAAGTTACATATTCTTACAAATGAAAATGGATATGATGAATAAAATGAATGAATAAACATTACTAACAAATAGAAAGGAATTATGATGAATTAAAGGAATGAATAAACATAACTAACAAATATCAACAATTAATACAAAAATAAATAAATGCGTTTCTCAACATGCCGCCCCTCCTGAAGGATTTCAGGAACATGGAAGCACAGCTAATTTGACGATCGGGCGCTTAAATACTCCGCTGCTGGTGCGAAGCGTAACCACTCGTACATGCCCGTCGTTGCCAGGGTGAACCTCTTCTACTCTGCCTAGAGACCATTTGGATGGTGGTAGATTTGGTTCTTTGATGACCACCAGATCTCCAACTTGACATTCTCTCGTGGATTCTCTCCATTTCGGACGCTGCTGTAGGGATGTCAGGTAATCGGTTTGCCATCGCCGCCAAAACCCTTGCATCATGTTTTGGATGAGCTCCCAACGACTCAAATGGTTTGATGGTACCTCTAGATAACTGGGCTCAGGTATCGCCACATATGGTCTACCTATAAGGAAGTGAGAAGGGGTTAAAGGGTTAAGATCAGTATCAGAGATAGCACAAAGAGGCCTGGAATTCAATAGAGCTTCTATTTGGGCAAGAAGAGTGCACATTTCTTCAAATGTGAGAATATTATGCCCCACAACACGACGTAGATGCTGCTTTACAAGTTTTACCCCCGCTTCCCAAAGTCCTCCAAAGTGAGGACTATGTGGAGGAATGAACTCCCATTTAATACCTTCAGCGGCCAATGTCTCCGCTACCTTCTCGTTATAATTCTTGGAACGCAGCAGATTCGATAATTCAGATAGGACACGAGCAGCTCCTTGAAAATTGGTACCGTTGTCTGAATGTATCACCCTGCATTTGCCACGTCTCGCTACGAATCGCTTAAGAGCAGCCAAAAATGCATCTGTGGTGAGATCGCTGACCATCTCGATATGTACCGCCTTGGTAGCCATGCACACAAAAAGGGCGATGTAGCCTTTCACGAACTTTGGGTTCCGACCCTTGGACAGCCGAAGAGTTATGGGTCCCGCGTAGTCACATCCTGTGTGAGCAAAGGCAAAGGATGGATCAACTCTTGAAGATGGTAAATTTCCCATGATTTGAGATGTTGTTGATTGTCTAAGAACAAAGCAACCGGGGCATTCGAATACAATTTTACGGATGAGATTTCTGCTACCAAGTATCCAGTATTCTTGTCGAATCAACGCGAAAAGTCCTGATACGCCGACGTGCAAAAACTTGTGATGAGCATCCTTCAGAATAAGCTGGGTAAGGCGGTTATCCTTGGGCAGAATGATTGGATGTTTTGTGCCAAATGGGACGTCTTTGGCATTAGCAATTCTTCCACCGACACGTAGCAGACCTTTATCATCAAGGAAGGGTGATAACGATGATAGTTTTGATCCTCTCAGAACATGACGACCACGTTTTAGCGCATATATTTCGGTTTTAAACTCACCCTGGGCCCAAAGTACGCATGTATCCTTAGCGAGATGATACTCTTCAAACCGAACATATCCATACGTACGATCACCTTGAACTCGACAGTTTCGAACAAAACGAAGGACAAATGCAACGATTCGAAATAAAGTTAGCAGAGATGAAGTTTTAGCTGCCAAACGCTCTACAAAATGTTCTGTGGAAGAAGAGAAATGGACAACAATTGGCCTTTTCCTTTCTTCAGGGATATTTTCCATCTCGAACGAACGATTCATCGGCCACTGATCTAAGTCCTGTTGCAACCAAACTGGACCTTTCCACCATATCTCTAACTCCAATAGCCTTTTAGGTTCGACTCCCCTTGACGCGCAATCTGCAGGGTTCTCAGCTGAACAAACATGTTTCCAAGACGACCGGGGCAATGTGTCCAAAATTTCTGAGGTGCGGTTCGCGACGAAAGTGTTCCACCTTTTCGGGGGAGAGGACAACCAGTTCAAAACGATTTTTGAGTCACAAAATGTATAAACGTGCACAGGGTTCACGTCCACCGATGACCGAATAACCTCTACCAATCGTGACAAGAGAAGAGCCCCACACAGTTCCAATTTGGGAATAGACAGCTGCTTAACCGGAGCGACGCGAGTTTTAGCTGCAACCAGTTGAATCTCGATAGCACCATCGGCGGAGAAACTACGACTATAAACTACCGCGGAATAGGCCCTTTCTGACGCATCGGAGAATCCTATTAGTTCAAAACGTTGAGAATTTAGTGTGAACCGCCTCGAAATTCTAAGTTTCTCAAAATAGGACAGATCACTCCGGTAGGATTTCCATTTTGTTGCGATATCATTCGGCAAGAAATCATCCCAACCTATTTTTTCTTTCGCAACCCATAACTCCTGAAACAACATTTTGAACAAAATGGTAGAAGGAGCCAGGAAACCCATAGGGTCAAAAATCTTTGCGACCTCGGATAACAATTTACGCTTGGTTGGCAACAACAACTGGTCATCTAAGGCAATTTTGAACGTAAAGTTGTCACTGTGAGGATTCCAAATCAGACCCAGAACTTTAGTGCATTGAGATGTACTATTCAAATCCATACAAAGCCTTTCCTCACATTCCGTTTCTCGTAAGATTTGCCAACAATTTGAGCTCCATTTGCTTAATTCTAAGCCTCCCAATGCTAGCATATCCACTAGCTGCCTTTGCAATTCCAATGTTTTTTCAATGGAATCGGAGCCTGTCAATATATCATCGACATACATTTCCTCCAGAATCACCTGAGATGCGAGCGGAAACTTGTGTCGATAGTCCCGTGCTAATTGGCGAACCACTTTGATGGATAAATAAGGAGCAGATGATGTGCCATATGTTACAGTACATAACCGATAATGTGCAACTGGGTCTTGAGGAGTTGGTCTCCATACTATTCGCTGGAAGTTTCTGTGCTGTGGATGAACCCAAATTTGGCGAAACATCTTCACGATATCCGCAGAGAAAACATATTTATACAGGCGAAAACGAATCGAAACTTTAATCAAGTTGCGTTGAAGTGGTGTCCCTATGTGAAGCATATCATTGAGACTAACGCCATTTGTATCCTTATGTGAACCATTAAAAACAACACGAAGCTTGTTGGTCACAACCGCGTGGTGTGGCAAATAAAACACACTGCCCGATGTTGGTTCTACCTCATGATCTGGGATACGTTCCATATGCCCTAAGTCCTCGTAAGCCTTCATAAATTTGCAGTATTCCAACCGAAGATCCTCATTGCGCGAAAAACGACGCTCCATTGCAAACAACATAGCTAAAGCACCAGAGACACTGTTGCCAAACGAAACGATTTCCTGGCGAAATGGGAGTTCAACCATGTACTTGTGGTCGGAGGATCGAGCAAAGGTTTGAGAGAAATGAGCATCTACCTCGTCCTCTTCATGAGACTGGGAAAGCCTTTGCGGCAGCTCCTCGATTTCCCAAAAGGATTTCAACAAGACGTCAAGGTCAATCCCTACATGCAGCGATACTATATTGTTATCTGAAATTTTGCCAGTAATCACCCATCCAAATATTGTTTCATGAGCAACAACGTTTTCAGCTCCATCAGTACGATGACCATTCCGAAGAATACTCCAGGCTTTATCTGCTCCCAGCAGAATATCAATAGGTCCTGGCGTAGCAAAAGCTGAATCAGCCAGAGGAAGACGCTTAAGAAATTCTATGTTGGTACAATCGAAGGCAAATGATGGAGTAAGCGAGGTGATTGTCTTTAAAATATAGGCATCAATCTCAATGCTATTGGTGTCAAAGCGAGAATTTAAAGTCAAGGTAACAGCACCCTGTGTAACACCTGCTTCGAACGAAGAGATTCCCGATATGGGTAACCGCGCGTGGCGACGACGAAGGCCTAACTTCTTCACCAAGTTTTCGGTCACGAATGAGACTTGTGAACCGGTATCGAGGAGAACACGACTAAAATGGAAACCTCCTCTGGCGTCTAATACCTTTACGACGACAGTGGGTAAAATACCAGAGGAACGGGAATCATTTTTGATGTGATGGCAAACGACAGACGCAGAAACACCTGAGGTGCTAGGACCCGCTTCGGCGGGAACCTCCTCACGATTATTAGCACGAGCACGATCATTGTCCTCGGGATGTACCAAACTGTGATGACGAGCATTACAAATCGAACAGCGAGCCTTGACACGACACCTTACCGACGAGTGGTTAGTACCAAGACAATTGTAGCATAACCGTTGATCGCGAGCGAAATTGCGACGGGAACTTACAGACATCGATATGAAAACTGTACATTGGGGCAGGGAATGGGGTTCTTTACATTTTGGACACGACGATTTAACAATATTTAAACTCTTGATGTTCGAATGATTCGCGGAACGAGTGTTTTTATAGATACGAGCCTTTGGTTCACTAGATTCTAATGCGTTACACCTATCCTCTAAGAGTTGTATTAGAGATTTTATTGTAGAGTCTTCTGACCCCTTGTTTTCTAAGGCCCAGGCCTGACGCGAATCAGCATCTAACTTGCCGAGCAACAAATATACCAGCCACGGGTCCCTGCCTTCAGCTTTCAAGGAAGATAGCCCTCTGAGCACTTCGTCCGCGCTGTCCACTAATTTACGCAACTGAACATAATCACCTGAAGAAACGTTAGGCAATTTCAGAAAGCTTTCGATGTAAGCATTTATAATAGACAACGGTTTGTCATATCGACGCTCTAGCTTTTCCCACGCTTCCTCGTAAATACCATCAGACGTAGTCAAATTATTAAGCAATTTTAACGGCTCAACACCAAGATAGGACTTCAGATATTGAAATTTACTTGCACCAGACAACCTACTATTGCAGTCTATGTTTCTAAGGAACATGTCCCGAAACCCTGGCCATTCACGATAATCACCCGAGAACGGAGGTATTCGCAGTACCGGAAGGCTTAAGTCGGAATCAGCTTTATTATCAGCAGTTTGAGAAGCCGATTTGTCCAAAGGTTCAAGAAGCGGTACTTGATGAGTGAGTAGTGTAGAGTTCACAGCTTCATCGCGCGCGGAAAGCTGCCTGCCATTCTTAATAGCCTTAACAAATTCACATTTAGCCGATAAATACTTGGCTTCAACTACCTCGAAATCTGGTTCAGGGTCTACGTATCCTGCCTCCGCGTGGAATTGAAAGAGATCAGTTTGGTTTCGACACAAATCTTTCCACGACTCTTCCAAACGCTCTAATCGAATTTCTAGAGCAATCGATTCAGTATCAGCGGGAATATTTTGCGCGAAATTATGCAAACGAGTAACTGAACCTTTAATGTGTCCACGAGCCTGCTTTAAGGCTTCCATTTTGTCAAGTAGAAGAAACCGACCGACCACGTGTTTTCTACCTCGTATGCACTACAATCTTGCCCCTAAGCAACAATTTCAGGGTCACAGCAAATTCTATTCAGACGAGCAAATAGTCCTAGCAGCAACTGACATAGGCATCAGCAGGAACAGGCAACGATACAATAAAATATACTTTTTTTTTTTTACCTTTATTGAATCCACAGCAAAATCTAGCAACCACCAGCGAGCGAATATAACGAGTATCGAAAGCGAACAAATCCGTCTGGAAGGACCAATTTGATAGGGAATCGACGAAGAATTAAGTAAACGCAACAATGAAACGTTACAATTATTTTATTCCGATCTATCAATCAATGCGGACTGTATATCAACAAGACTTATGGTTCGATCGCGACACGACTGCTCTGCTCGGTGGTTGCTACAAAAGTGAAAAAAAGGAAATTCTTGCCCTACTCGTATGCTCTGCATACAAAAGTCTCCAGAGAATGCCCAGTTAATTGCTCTCATATGCGAATACAGTTGAGTTCGTCATCAAGAGATAACAAGCACAACTTGCATTCGAATATGATTGCATTTAACGGAAGTACCACTAGTTATCTAATGAGAGCACTGACGTAACTTATTATTTGCATTGCGATCGAACAATAAGGAGCTGTATGTAATGTTTGGTAAACTAAGAAAAATATTACAATAAAGTTACATATTCTTACAAATGAAAATGGATATGATGAATAAAATGAATGAATAAACATTACTAACAAATAGAAAGGAATTATGATGAATTAAAGGAATGAATAAACATAACTAACAAATATCAACAATTAATACAAAAATAAATAAATGCGTTTCTCAACAGTGATGTTACGTGAATGCTTGAGTTGCGATCTATCTACATTTGTGCTTTATTACAGACTTGGTCTAACCTGTTCTTAAATCTACGAAGGCACGACATCGAAAACCTTACAGGCCACCACGGTTTGCGATACTATCTACACATAGCCAACTCCTCGGAGTGCGGGCTATGTCTCGAAGAAGACGAAACAGCTGAGTACATCATGTGCGAATGCGAAGCTCTATCTAGATGGAAAGTCTTCTTGTGGGATTTACTAAGTACGGAAGAATTGAAGAAGTCTTCTGCTAAAAGCATCATCAGCTATATTAGGGAGCTAAATACTATTTTCTGACATTCCCGGCACAATAGACCTTCTTGTTCACTTTTGAAAGTCAGAAGCTCTACAAAAAAAAAATATATATATATATATATATATATTCTTTATGGAACGGGAAGAGCTAATACTGTAAAACTCACTGAACAAAACCTAGTACCGAAACAATCTGCGCGAACTCAGAAAGACGCCCTTCCTGTTCCCGGTCAGATACGTGAAATGAACTCAATTGGCCTGCCACATCCACCGAGATGCGTTTGGCAGCCTACTCAATGCTACCTAAAATAGAGCAGGAGGGATTTCCCTGCTCTCTCTCATATTATCGATCTCGTCCTTTAACACCAAGGTGGTCCGTTTTTTTTTTAATCTAAAAAAGCAACTAGTTGGAAACACAACAAGGTTGATAAAGGATATTTGACTGCCGTTCGCAGGAGCATAGACAAATCATGCTGAGACCCCAACTTGCAATCCTCTTGTCGCTGGCCACCTCAATTTATTTTCAAATTCGCCATTTTGTTTTTCTATCGATGTACGGTGTTATGGCAATTAGTGTGACATGCAAAAACATACAAAAAATGTGAAAATAAATGCTAGCCATATGGGCATAGTTCCCCGGCTTAAAATCCGGACGGTATAAATTCATTTATATTGTATCCTCTGAAAATAAAATAAAATAAAAATAAAAATGCTAACCGTGGGGAAATGTGATAGAGTTCGGGAATACCACATTTTTACATTACTGAATGCCATTGGTTAGTTCTTATAAATTGTTTAAAGGCGAATAATTTGATATGTTTGCTTAATAAAACTACCTAAAGGAGATGTTCTATTTACTAGAAATATATTACGACAAATATGGCTGTGTATTTTCCGCTTTTGGATATAATTAACTTCGATTTCGTGTGTAAATTTTTTTTAAATGATGAAGAAAATTTGCTCAAAATGTTTTTATTTTTCCTCAACCAATCTACATTGTTAATTTTTAAATAAATGTACACTTTTGATATGAACACTGCCAGCAACTTTGCCCACAGCGGAAGTGGCTCATATTTTTAGCGAGTATGTTGGTGAGCCGACATTTTTGAAGTTACCTGACATTTACGAATACGAATTTCGTTACCACTCCGTAAAAATATAAATTATATTGTCTCTGCGCAGGGGGTGGTTCATACACTGGAATAAAATTGAACTTTTCCGATATTTAAACCTGACACTCCTCGCATATTAGTCCAGCTTACATATTTTCCTACATATATACAAATGGGCTCAGTGGTTCTGGTTGCTTAAAAGCTTTGGCGCCACTTTGTTATGGCTGCTATATACCTCCAATGCTTAACCAGTGTTTTGACCAGTTTTGACTGAAATGTATTTAGCCACCAAAAAGCTGATAAAGTGAGCTACCTTCAGAAATGCATGTAAGCCTGTGAAACTGTTGACGAGCATTTCATGTCTACGAATCAAACCACTGCATATAGTCCTTTTGGTAAAAAAAAACAATACTCGATGGTACGGCGCAGAGCCTTTTCAACCAATTCGCTTTTTAGGAAGCGTGTTAGGCCAAAGACAGAACTTACGTGAGATGGTGTTTGCGAACTTGAAAGACGGGTTTTTCATTTTTCAGACATGCAAATATTTTACGGCCTTGGATGTAAAAACCACTGGAAATAGGTTTTCTCCATATACCAGAGGAGTGTAGATTGCGACGCTTCAAGATTGTTTCTATAGTAAAGAGGTGTTATTAGGTCTGTTCCTTTACTTTTAAATTATTACTAATTCTTACGAATTTTTACGAATTTTTACTCAGTGCCGTTCTTCAACTCGAAAAATTCGTAAAAGAGAGCTTCATCGTGAGAGCAAGATATTACCCCTCCACTGAGAATCTTACGAATTTTTACTCAACAAATTTCTTGGTGTAAGAATTGAAAAGGCTGTCAGTCAGCGTACAATTAACAGCTGATTTGAATTTTGTTGTCCTATTTGACATAAATGAGTGCAATTGTTTTGATTTCTTGCGTATTAGAGTGGTATCAACAGTTGAGAAAATAAAATTGAATGTTCTCCTTAAATTCTTTTCGAATGTGGCGACGAAATTCTTCCTCGCTGTACCTATCTAAGGAGTAAGAAAGGACACTCTCTTTCACGTAATTTTAAAAGCCGTGTCGCTTTTACTTCTTCTCTTCCAAATACTCGGATTCATGAAGAAGAAGTTCGATCAATTCCGAATCACTTTCGTCGCTAGGTAGATGAATGAACTAATTTTGTTCGTAGGTTAGCAAATTGTTCGAGTTTATATGATATTTTAACGACATTTCATACCACTTTTTTGAATTTTTGAATTTTATTTATCTGTCATTTTCATAAAGAGTATTTAGAGAGTATTTTTCGCTACCACTGCTATTTTGACAGTCTTGTCCATTCTTACTACAAAAATAAAGGAACAGACCTATTGTGAATGACCCGCTATTTCGGTAGCTGTCACTTTTGAAGTTTTTATTCTTTGACATTTGACAAGAAGAAACTACGCCATTACTAAAAATGGAACGATACACGCTTCAACAACGCATTGAAATTATTAAAATTCACTACAAAAATGGTGAAAATCTTGCAGTCACAGTTCGCCAAACTAAAGCATTTTTTGGTCGTCGTGAAGCACCTTGTCGGACCGCAATACAGAAATTGGTGGAAAAATTCGAGGTGTTGGGACAAGTTAGTGATGTGAAGAATAAAACCCGTGAACGTCGCTCAAGAACAACTGAGAATATTGCAGCTGTAGTCCAAAGTGTTGAAGAAAACCCAGGTCTGTCCATTCCTCGTCGTTCTTTGGAATTGGGCATTCCACAAACGTCATTACACCGTATTTTGCATAAAGACTTGGGTCTTAAGGCTTATAAAGTTCAGTTGACATAAGAACTCAAGCCGGCCGATCATCAAAAAACGTCGTGTCTTTGCTGATTGGGTCCTTGAAATGCATGAATATGATCCGGAATTCCATCGAAAAATCATCTTGACTAATGAGGCGGATTTCCACCTCGGTGGCTACGTCAACAAGCAAAATTGTCGCATCTGGGGCTCGGAAAACCCAAGATAAAAAAGATAAGGTCTACGCCAACAGCCCAGCGTCGATTCAAGACCTCAAAGATAAAATTCGTGAGGCTATCGAGGACATAGGGCAGCCACTTTGCGATTTGGTTATGGAAAATTTCATGAAAAGGATATGGTCCTCTATGCGTGCTCGTGGTGGCCATTTGGCTGATGTTGTTTTTCATTATTAACGGCATACCTTCTTCTTTATTATGAAATAAACATCCGATCATTTATCTCGAAAAATGGCATTTTTCTTTGAATACCAAAATAACACCTCTTATTGGAAAACCCTATTTTCAGGATGAAATTGGAAGTCATGTATAACTACACTGGTGTTTTGCTGTTTGGGCATACAAATTTATGTTAATTTAAGCCAAAAGCAGTTTGTCTCTAGTAATCAAAGAGGAGATTCGTCACGCGCAAGTCGATAGCAGCTTTAAGATGTATGGGGGAGATGAATACTGGATGTCAAATGTAGCAAATTCAAATATTTTTAAACGCTTAAAGTCTTGAAAAGCCAGAGGTTTTTAAATACTTTAAATAAATTATTGATCTAGGGGATCTGCCCTTCTCTATTTTGCCTGATAACGGCTTACATTTCCCTCAATTCTTTTTTACATTTCTCGATGTTCTCTTTGTAAAATATATTTGTGATACACATCACAGCTTCCAATGAGGTCATTTTTACATATCTAATCATCTATGAGACAGCTGAACTTTTGGTCAACTCATCCATAAATATTCAAGTAAAAGTTGAATATAATATTATTGCGTTTAGATTCCCTTAAATGATGTTCCAATGTCACATACTATAAGCCACGATGAAAATATGAAAGTTGGGCTTGAGATCAGTTGTATAAGGATGGGAGGAATGGGTATGAGTGATACCTCTAAGGCTCCCGAATAATCAATTTCAGTTTGACACCTTGAGAGCCCCACTCTCCAAGATGCCTGTGCCAATAGACGAATTTAGTTGCGGGCCAGCAGTTCAACTTTAACTCTTTTACTCTATGTCCTTTTAAGGTTTTCAAGATTCTACGTAATTACCCAAGATATACGAACCGTTTTAAATGATAATATAACAATTTAAGTTTGCCTTGCCACCATAAATACAAACATCAAAAACATGGTCCTTTCTCAAAGGTCAGCGAAAACCACTGCAATCAATAAAAGTGTACATACATCCTGCATACAATAATAATATGAATTAGTAAAACATTTAGCCCCTGACCAAAATTGTTATAACGTGACACAACTGCTTAGGAGCTCCTTAAGTGGTATTCCACTTAAAGGTGATTGCCCCGCAGGTCAACAAAACAGCACACACCACACACTCCCCCATGCATGACTTGTACTCCTATCCAAACACGGCGAGTTTTTTCCAATCACAATAATAAATGAAACATGATGATTTTCCGTGCCACAGTAATCACTCCTGTGCTCTGGTCAACGATATCCTCCGCTCTTGTGTAATATTGCTAATTCCGGACTTCAAGGCGGGAATGTGTTAATAATGTGTTTGTCGTTTTAATCACAGCTGGCTATATAGTATCCAATTTCCCACATTCGTTTACTGCATGCACAGCGCTACCACGCCCCAAAGGAATACACTTTACTTTGGCAAATATTTGCCAGGCATGAATGCTCGTTTCCGAAAGAATAATAGGCTGCAAGGACATAGGGCCATCGTTGTTGCCTGGTTTCTGGGCGCTCTCGGCCGTGTTGCGAACGCATTCGAAAACTTTTCAATGAGAAAAGTTGCACTATATATACAAATTAAAATCCAACTTTGGTGGTTCGAGTGGTTTGTCAGAAATTACATACTAATCGCTAAAAGCGCTTAATGAGCAATCGTTGGCTAAAGTATTCTTTTTCATACCTAATCAGTTTATTCAGTGCAACTGGGGCCGTTTAGGCGAAAAGAGTGGAGTACGTACTTGAGGAAAGTGGACTTGAATTTATATTTAAGGAAAAAGGATATCCAAGAAGCGCTTAAATTTTGCTTAAACGAAATAGGTGGCATGTTGGATTTGTTGTCACGAAGGATTTGATCAACTGATGTACCAGAAATGTGTGCCCATGGCTGATATTCAAGTTGTATGGACAAACTGCTCTCATTTGCTTTGCCAGGATTCTCTCAATTAATAGCTGCAAAGCAAGGATTAGCGACTATATAAACACTAACTCTGTGTCTGTTCTGTAAACGACAAGACACTTTTCCCATAAAGATTCTCCGCGGTGGCATCGAAGGTACTTCGATCTGATTTACGTGGTAAATAGGAAAAGCAAAATAAGTTAATCTATCTATAGCAGAAAAAGTTAATTTCCTCGAAAAAAAAACTAAGAATAGACTAGGCCAATTAATTAAATTACACAATCGGGTATTCGAAAGGTCAAAGTCGCAAAGTTTACTTGGAAATAGAATGCTAGACTAAAAGAAAAGTGTATAGCTCCACCCTCAACAAACACTCAATACAATGCAATTACAACAATCTCATTAACGTTCACATCCTGGAGATTTTACTTGCTCCACTTCCTGAAATAAATGAATTCCAAGGACTTAAGTCAACCAACAACAAACGAACTCAACAAAATCGTCTGTCGTCTCTGCTGATAAACGCAATTGGCTTACTAAAATAAACAAACAAGCCAGTCGCTTCGCTTAGCAGCAACCAGCAATACATCTTCATTAGAACAACGACCTTTCATGATGTTACCATCTTCATATATCCAATAAATGGATAAAAGTAATTTGTATTAGGATACATGTTGACATTGCCTAGAGAGCATTTTTTGTTGCCGTGATGAGAGTCACGAACTCCAAACAAACAAAGAAAAAAAAATTAACAAGTGTCCACTGAGACATATGTTCATAAGACCCAACGGTAGTCAACTACTCTACTTATCCGCCGGAGCCACTATATCTATAGGACATCTTCAAGCCAAGAGATAAATATTTATCAAGTAAATGGCGAGTTTTTCTTTTCGCCTCTCTTTGTTGGTAGGCGACCCATTAAGCGATATGACTTTCAGATGAGTTAAGGCGAAGGACTTGAAATATTTTTCCAAGGGAGCAGGGAAGCAGGTAAGTATAGCGAAAAGAAAATACGAAAAATATAAACAAGCAAACCGGAGGACTCTAAATAAATATTGCGAGCGTTGGGGAAAAGAAACGATATGATTTTTCTTTTTATCTCAGCATAGCACACTTGCGGCGGTTTAGAGAGGACATAAGTTCCCTTCGCCCATTTATAGGCAGGTCGTATACTATGTAAATTTCAGTTCAGCTATAGACTGCGGTGGATACAGGGCTTTTTGAGTTGGACACGATAATGTATGTATGATTCTGTGGCTTACAATTATTTGATAAATTTCTTGCGAGAGGGTCCTGGAATGCTACACATTTTGTTTTGTTTTCTTAGCTGTTTCAACTTTGCAAGTCATTTTCTACTTGATTTCGATGAAATTTTCACTTAAAAATTCATTTTGTTAATATAAATACGTGCAGTGGGCTCTGTACTCTGTGCCGCAACTGAATCACAATTTAAGTGACACTTTTATTTTTGAAGTAATACTTCTTTAGGCACGCTCGACTTGGGGGGTAAGCTGGTGAATGCGTCACCAAATCGTTACGGAAATTACGAGCGGAAGTTGAGAGGGAGATATAAGTTAGTGAGATCGAAAGAGAGAGAGAGTTACGTTTCGTTTCGTAAACTACTGTAGAGGCAAGAGACATAGATGCGAGCACACATTTTCGTTCTTTCTTTCTCTCAGCCAGTTACGTTTCGTTATCTAAGACACAGCATACCGTGAGCAGTGATACCAGATCGGGGGATTTATTACCTTTTGCGGGATTTTCTCACTAATAATAAGATAATGGATTTTTCAGATCTCATAGTACAAAAAGAAAGGGATTTTACTTTTTTTCCTAATTGCTCATTTCATTAAGAATAAAAAAATGATTCAATTTACGATCAAATTAAATATTTTCATGTTTAGAAAAAAGTTATTCCAAATGCTTTCATTTTCTTTTTCTTTTATTTATTTCCCTAAACTATTTCATAAAATGACATATGTGTCTGCGAATGAATCACGAGTATTTTTTAAAATAATAAATTTATTTATTTTGTAAACATAAAAAGGGATATTTTGAGTATAACCGTGGGATAACCTGCCTCTAAAGTCTGGTATCACCGCAGTGCAGGCCTATTGTCTGTATCACACTGTAGGAGCAACAGAGACAGGTGCGAGCACACAGTTTCTTTTCATTCTCTCATAGCCAGTTACGTTTCGTATATTTAAGACACGCCTTTTGCAAGGTTGCCACTTTGGTAATTTTTAACAATTTTGGTATTTTTTTTTTTGCTTATTGAGTTTTGGTAATTTTTATCTGGTTATGGTAAATTTTTCAGAGGATGTACCAAGAATTTGAACTCGATATCACCTCATTTAAATGCTACCTTACTGCTACTGAGTGAACGCATTTCATTATTTGCATAGCTATGCTTCATCACCATCCATATAAAACTGTTTTATTCGCTATTCAAAAAATTACAGAATGCACTCATTTTCTTTTTTTGACAGATAGTGAACCTCGAAATAGTTTCTGTTCCTGTTTATAACTATTTTGAGATATGGATAGGTTAATTAATCATATTATTCATATACAGACATGAAACTCTAATTTGTTAAGGGTTTTTTATAAGAAAATAGGTAGACGATCTCCCATGTCTACTAGCAGCTGGTAATTTTGTGCAAAAGCAAATAAAATAATTTGAGTTTTTTTTGTAAGTGGCAACCGTGGCCTATTGTCTGTATCATACTGTAGGAGCAAGAGAGAGCAGTGCGCGCTCCCATTTTCTTGCTCTCTTCCTCTCTATGACGTAATACCACTTTAGCATATATTTCAATCACATTTCTGATCAATAAATACTTATGATTTTCAAGAATATCACATTCAAGTACATGAGAATTTAATTCATCATATCAGAGAAACTTGAATCGTATTGCAAATTGCAACCAATTATATTCATTTATTTATCTTTATTCAATTAATCGAAATAATACAATCATATGCAAAGCTATGCAAAGCTATCTGCAACGAAATGGAAACGTCAGATGTGAGTTTCCAATTTATTCCGCTCCCAACCACGAGAGCTAGCGCTTATGCTGGAACCAACGCGAAGTTGTCTACTATCAGTCCATATTATAAAAAGTCAATGTTGGGTTTCCTTTTTATAAGTAAAACACTCGAATAAAGCCCGGCGGATCTGCCAGTATTAAATGAAACTGGAAACGTTTTAAAAACTGCATACGCCGTAAAAGTCTTCCATCAAAAATTGTAATCGAATCTAAGCGAGTAAAATATCACATGACTGATTCGCTTGAAACTTTATCCTTTCATCGGCAGTTCGTCTCAAACACGATATTCAATCATGGCGCATGCATTTTGTTTGAGTAAAGCCATTTCATCTACTTAAAGGGACCGTATGTCAATTAAATTTAGTGATACGCAGTCGCACCAATAGAAATGTTTAAAATTATATTGTAGCTGACCTTATATTGAAGATTAAACAGTAAACACCCCTTCCTCCGACTAGCTTCACTTTTTCCAATGAATATGTATCCAAAAATTCGCCGCACTGTAACGTGTAACCTGGACCCTATGGAATATAAGATAATTTCATGTTGTCGCTTCGTGTACTACTTAAAGGTCAAATATATCTCTGTTTTTTTTAGAATGAGTGACTGTCATGGTTGTTACTTTGGTGGATTGAAATAACGCAGCTGGTACATGAGCTAATTCTTGTTGGACCCCTCTGAGAATTCATGCTTATCTACCACACTACGAGCTGTTTTAAAATTAAATACGAAATTACAACTAGATATCGTGTCCAACTTCTACTTTTATAGAATTTACTACTTTTATAAATTGCGCGGGGTTTCGCTTCACACTGGATGTTGTTTCCTACTCGCTGCGGTCGAGATGTATAGCGAGAAAACCGTGCAATGTCTGTGAGTTACGGTGCGGCTGGAGTGCAAGGTCAACAAGGATTTCTGAAAGTATTTTCCACCGTTGCATGCTTGGAATACTGATGCCCTGACAGCGTTGGAATGGGATTTTATAAATTTTCCGGAGGCACTGGAAAATTAGGGTTCGCTTTTTTACAAATATTAATGACAATGGTCACGTGCCAGTTGCAAGGGAATTGACTGCAAACAAGAGGAAATGTGGTAACCATTTCGATATGAGAATTGATGCTGCACTTTCGATGAAATGCTTTTCGGTAGCTTTATTGCCCGGCCTAATTGGACAGAACAAAACATCTGAATAACCTTGTTATATATATTGCAACTCACTTCCGAAATCAGCACTTATCCGTCTTGAGATAAAGTTGAAAAGATTTAATTCCTGCAAAGTCTTAAATCTCCTTATACGCATAGCCATCTGAAACCAGTTAATTCGTCCCATCCCCCACAACCACATTCACTAGTTTAATGCCTCAGCAAGCAAAGTACGAATTACTGAAACAAAAAACGAAAATGAAAACACACAAAGTTGAAACAAATCCTTAAAATCTGGAAAAATGAACGTCTTTAGGCGAACAAGGACTTTATCTGGTAGAGCGAAACCATGATAATCCCTTTAGTGTTTAATCTCATTTTTAGAACTCTAACAAATCCCAGTGCGTCGCATCCTTTCAACTGTGTCTTCCTCCATCGCATGGTTTCTTCAAATTCAAGTTGGGGATTTTTATTTTCGTTTCTTGTTTCCATTGAATGAAATAATTTCCGCATGTAGTGCAGGATATATACAAATTGGATTATTCACTTTAAGTGAAACTGATTTTACGTATACATGGACACTCGGAAGACCAATCGAATGCAATTAGTACTTTTTGAAGCTGTGTGTAGCAGAGTGGTGCAAATTAGTCTCTGCTTAACGATTCGTGTGACATGAGTCTTTTATTTCCTTTTTGCATAAATTTACTCTCTATCGATCGTAAATAGCTGCCTCACGCAATAACGTTTCTTGAACATGTACAACTCCTCGTTTATATAGGTTAAACGTCTTGCATACCAGACTTAGTCAAGTGGCTGATACTGTTTTTTTTTCATATTCGCGGCGTGCAAGGATAGAAAAACAGTATCAGCCAATTTATGGCATTTTTTTCGTGTATCCCTCTGTTTGCTATTTTTATGGGATTTTACGATATCGTATAATGCATCATGATTTTGAGGGCAAAAACCGTTTTATATGTATTCTGCCTGTTGGGTCGTGTTGAAAACCTTTGGGACCCTGGCACAAAAATGATTGGTCGTCTGCGCGCTTAACTGGAAGTGGCAGTTTATTATCTTTAAATGCACGCACGTTTTATACCCCGACTAAGAGATATTCAAAAGTTGCCCAACAAATAGAGGCATGAACTTTTTGCGACACAAGGAACCATGCTGGATATATGAGTAAAACAGACTGTGAATTTATACTGTACATACCGCGGGTCCTATGAGGTGTAAATGGCGATGTCAATGTGAAGAATTGGCGTCAAATTTAAAGAGAAGTATTATGTTCTGATTCTGTGGAATTTGTCGATCTGCATCAATTTTAAGACAGAAAGGTACATCTGTTACCAGGACGACTGATAAGCTATCAAAAAGTAATATAAACCCCTTCTTAAAAGGCTCGAGGCGGTCCCTTGAAGAATATTAGTTAAATCATGCCGTTGATGTCAAAGGGTTTATGTATTCATCTGATGCATTCATGGACATGACACCCCTTAAATTCAATTTAAGGCGAAGAGTTATATCAAGAGTATCTCCGATATTTCAGCTCAGATGGGCGTGGAATACAACTGCATCAGTTCAAACCCAAAATATTAAGTACTTTTATTTACCAAGAAGATTAAATTTGATGTACGTATATGTCTTTCAAAATTAAATTGTTAAAGTGATTTCGTTTGTCAGCTAACTTTAAAGTGCTTCTTTCCAACTCATCTCTCACACCGGGAAACAAAAGCAACAAAGTTTCAAATTTATTTTTCAATGCTGTGCTGCAATGCAAGAGAGAAAGTTTTTTTTTGCAAATTCCATCACTTGATTTTGTTTTAAATTAAATTTTTGAATAGACACTTTCAAAGAAAATTTCCCTTACTTTCGCACAGACCACAGATAAAGCAATCTTTTGAGTGGCTGGTTTCACATAAAAGAGCTGTATACGCTCACAATAGTTTTGGGGAAATTTTAAACTTGGCGAACTGTGATATCAACTGAATGGCTTATCCCTTGGAGGATTGCGATAGCATCTGATGACCAAAAAATGTTTTCAAGTTTTTGGTTGTCTATAAAATTCAAGTCGTCTTTTCTTAGGTAACCAGTTAGTTTTATTATAATAATATTATACCTCTCCGATGAAGCATATTTTTTTTGAAACATTTAACTGGAAATTAAAGCCCTTATGACACTACATTTTTTTCAATATTTCTGCTTTTAAAATGAAACTAGAGCAGTACGAAAAATTGGGAACGAATATTCCCGATAGAAGTGAATGTGTACTTTATTAATGTAGAAACGTCAAAACAAGTGCATTAAAATGTAAAGGGTTTTCCAATGAGAGGTGTTATTGTGAATGACCCTTTTGACAGCTATTTCGTAGCTGTCACTTTTGAAGCTTTTATTCTTTGACATTTGACAAGGAGAAACTACGCCGTTACTAAAAATGGAACGATACACGCTTCAACAACGCATTGAAATTATTAAAATTCACTACAAAAATGGTGAAAAAACACAAGCAACGAAACCATTGATCTTTTACGGGAAAAGTTTCCGGACCGTGTTATCTCTCGAAGAGGTGATCACAATTGGCCACCGAAATCTTGTGATTTAACACCTTGCGTGCTCGTGGTGGCCATTTGGCTGATTTTGTTTTTCATTATTAACGGCATACATCAAAAAATGACATTTTTCTTTGAATACCAAAATAACACCTCTTATTGGAAAACCCATTACCTATTCAAATTACATTTTTCAGCTGCTGGCAGCTTTTTTTTGACATTTCAACATTTTTTGAAAATAAATTCGTTTGAAAATTTGTGGTTGCTTTGCAAACAATTGCCACCTCTTTCGAAATACACTTTCAGTCTCTTTTACAGACCGCTGACTTTTCAACATGATAAAAATGAGGAAAAAATTTAATGTCATACGGGCTTAATAAAGTTGGTGTGTACGCATTCACTCCTATCGGGAATATTCGTTCAAATTTTTCGCACTGCTCTAGTTTCAATTTAAAAGCAGCGAAAATGCAAAAATAAAATGTAGTGTCATAGGGGCTTAAACGAAAGAACTGCAAAACTCAACTGTGGGTTTTTTAATATTCCGAAAGTATAGTAATGGCCTCGCATTCGCCCCCACAGCTTTCCATAAGAGTCATTCTCATTTTAATAAAAAACAAGTAAAAGTGTTATCATCGGCCAGGCCGATGCTTTGATACCCTTCACTGCATAGAAGTCATGAAAGTTGGTTTTGTATGGGAGGTACCAGAACTACTTGACCGACATAGCCCATTTTTAGTAACAACTTGACGACAATAAAAGGAAGTCCACTCACTTGCCTACGTAGATTCTTTTGGACTCTATCGTGTTTTCAACAGATAGAGAGACACATGGGTCTAAAATTGATTTAGTGTGGGAGATACCCGAACTACTTGACCGATATAGCGCATTTTCAGTACCAACCTGACGACGACAAAAAGAAGTCTTTCACCAAATTTCATTCGCCTATGTCAATTGCTTTCGGCGCTATCGTCCTTTCAACAGACAGACGGACATGGCTAAATCGATTCAAAATGTGATCCTGATTCAGAATATATATACCTTATGAGGTCTCCGCTGACTCCTTCTTGGTGTTACAAATGTAATGACAAAGTGAATATACCTTCCTGTGGAGGGTATAAAAATAGTTAGCGCAACAGTTCCAAGGCCTAGCTTTTCGTTTTGTGTGAGTTTTTAATTTTTGGGACGAATGGAAGGGATCTACAATGTTATTCCGAATCCAAACAGCTAATTGAGAAGCTCTTTCATGACAGTTATACCCCCGGCTGTTCGTCAGTTTTTTTTTTCGGGAATCGAACTTTGGTTTCAGTAAACAAATAAATAGATGGCCCTATTCGTCTATGTTAACTGTCAAAACTGTCGAAATTGGGGTTAGGAAATTAACATTTAACGAAATAAACACAACCGACTCCCACTGTTTCAATGCTGTTCTTATTTTGTTTGCATATCTTCTTCTTAAATGATTTTTTTGTTAAACATTTGCAATCATTCTCCTATCGAGTGTGTTGGTAGAAAAAGTCATTACTGAACCGCTCACGTTTGAAGAAAAAATACGTAGACTACGATAAGAAACTGAATGATTTCCGCACAGCTAACAATCATGGGATTTTGTTTTAGCAGCATGCAGCTTTTGCTTGGTACCTAATAAAGAAAATTTTCTGTGGCATTGAAACTTAAAAAAATTCTGAATTTAGTTTGAATTCATCAGAATTTTTTTCTATAAAGTCGTTTGAAGGGTAAAATGCACCTAAATGAGATTATCACTATTCACCGCTGAAAGGACTTCATTCGTGCTGAATACAGGTGTTCTGTTTACAGTGCCTTAAAAAGAGTTCGTCTCCTGAGAATGTCCTCGTTTGAGTGACCTAATATTACATTCCATAAACAATCAAAAATAAAATCTCCAAAAAACATACAAGTGATAAAACATTTTAAAGAGAATTGGCCTTACTTGTAATCATTTTTAGCCCTTACAATAATTCGGTCACAATATGCAATTTTATGTATAGAAAATTTACCCATTGAGAGCTAAAAAAAAACTTAGCCTGGGCACTTAAAAGGAATATTAGTATCGCATAATTACTAAGCAAAATAAGATCTATAAGAGTTGTTAACATTTTACTTTGGCGAGTGACTTTTGCGCCATCTTAAGGCATTTTATTGCAAATAAATCGACCCATGAATGCCGTACAAGTCTCAACTTATGAATGAGACTGCACAATGGAAGCAGATCAAAATTCTGTAAACAGTTGTAAAGTTTATTTTTAAGATCGTTGCTTATCAATTTTCCAGGCGGTCATGGGAGATTTCATGGTATTAAAAATATGGCTATAGGAAGAATATGACTTTGCGAACTGCCAATTTCGATTTGATAATGTCGGAAGCTTTGGCTATGCCCTAAACCCTAAACGATGAAGCTCGAGCATACACGACAGCATTGCACTTGTTAACTTATCATCTGTTTACATTCTTTGTGGGGCCGCGTTGTCAAAAATTCGTTTTTAGCTGAATAAGATCAGTGTACTTTTAAAGTCCCATTCCCTGCGTCCACCTATCAGTGTTTTATGAACGTTTGTCCTTTGTGCCTAAGATCCAGGTGACAAGTTTCTCCCTATTGATTTTGGGAAAAACATTTTCTTTACTATACAAATTCCAACTTAAGGTTTTTTCACTGCGCCACCTCTCGCGAACGTCTGACAAACATCCGAGAGTATAACTTTCATGAAAGAGCTTCTCAATTGGCCGTTTGGACTCGGCATAAAATTGTAGATCCCTTCCATTCGTCCCAAAAAATAAAAACTCACACAAGACGAATGGTTGTGAGAAGCTAGGCTTGGGTCCATACGGACCTGTTGCGCCAATTATTTATTTATTTATTTATACGTGTTTCTTAACTTCCCAAGTTCCTGAAGACTTCTCCTTATCATTTCAGTGCGGGCATGTAAGCTCAACGCATTCAAGCTGCAAGGTTTGTTCAATGTGCCAGCCTTTTCTTAAAATCTACCTCTAAAATTCCCTCTCTTTAGTGGACCGAAGCTCGCCTTGCAAACGTGTTTTTGTGACAAAAGAGCCTTGCTATCTTCAAACTTCAAGGTGTTAAAAGTACAACCTGGTCTTTTTCCATCTCATGAAATGGGAAAATAAAGTGCAAAGACAAAAATTAATTCACGCTCCTCTCAAGTAATACTACTTTTAGTCCTGTAAATTGTAAACGCATTCATAATCCCATGAGTCTGTTCATTGATTTGTTATTATTATTCCTCGCTTCGTCTTTCGGTAATATTTACACCATTCATCGAACAATAAAATCAAGCATATGTATGAAGGAATTTGTATCCGCACAATAGACGCACAGAGGCAAGTCCTTAAAGCTTTCAATTTGCAAATGAGCACTGCGTCAATGTGTCTGCCGTGCTCATGTATTCGATTGTGAATATTTTTTCGCCCTGAAAATCCCTCATGTAGAACAATTTCATGAGGCTCTCGAAATAGCTGTCGTAATAATTTATTTTTTTTTTGTTTTCGTCCCCCTTAGATCCAGAGACGTTACATGCAAATGTCACAATTCAATGCGCAAAAGGAGAATAGGAAATCAAAACCGGATGGGAGCGCCTTAAAACAAATCATTTGTATCTGCTGACATATGCACAGAATTGCTGGCTGATGAGATATTTTATTGCGACCAAGCAGATTTATTATCGAAATCTTTGCTGGCATTATCACTGTGGAGATAATCATGTAATATCTTCTTGGAGCACCCGGGTTATTTTCGCATCAAAATTATATATGCGTACATATTTACCTTATCGACGTGCTATTAGGTTCGCACAGTCTCTTCTATTCTCTATGATGATGATGGTGATGGTGAAGTCGACATGCGGGTACACACGCGAATTGGTTATTGATTTATGATTAATCGACAGAAAGAGGCATGCGAATATACTATGGGTGGATGATACTCGTATATCGTGGGCTTTCTATTTTTGTAGCTTTTTGTGTCGTAAACGTCGATGTCGATGTCCCTATTGATTTTGTGATAATCGCATTGAAAAATAGCAGAGCTATTTTCAGTTGTAAGTCCGTCCCTCTTAGGGCTAATCCAATAGACTGATGATGGATTTTCTCCGATTAATTTTTCTATAGTTGATTAGGAAATGAGATTGAACGGAACGAAAAGGAGCAGGTTTATTATGTTAATGAAAGCTTAGCAAATCCAATCGGAAAAAATCTTGAGATATATTTTTTTATTAGATGCAAGCGTTCATATTTTATTTGACACATTTTTGATTTATCTGCGGTTATATTGGAATTGAAATTCAGTCTATTAGCAAACTTTATTTGAATTTCAGTTTATTTGACGAAAGTGGCGAGCATACAAATGTTTACCCATAAAATGGTCGTATATTTTAGATTCTGGACAAAAAAGCACTAGAAAAACTGCGAGACCCATAATATTGTGGAGACCAGTGTTCAGACAAAGAGCTTTCACGTTTAATTTGACAGCAAGAATCTGTTTTACATTTCTGGAGTCAGACGATTCTGAGAAAGAAAGAAAACTTTGAGTTCTGGCAGCTTCTTTTTGATTGCGACCTTAAGTAGGGTAACGTTGTTAACAGTGAAACACGCCCAACAGCGAGACATTCCGAGTAACTCCAAAGAAACATGTGCAAACACGTCGCGTTTGTTGTCGTAGGTCATGCAACAGATGTTCGTCCGATTGGTTCAGTTTGTGTTTACTGTTTACCTGAAATGAAGAGTAGTCGCGCCGTGATAGGACAGTGGAAAAGAACACTCGAAAGTAAATTTTAAGTGTTTCAATAAAAAAGAAATAACTTTTTATCTAGGTGAGTTTTTTAATCAATCTTTTATATATTGTGTAGATTATATTATAAAGATAAAAATTACTTAGATCTTGAGACATTTCGATGAATAATTATGTTTTAATTTTTTTTTTTTTTACATATTTTCGACGATTTACCAACAGTGAGACAAAATACCGTTGCCATCAGTGGCAGTGTCAGTGTGTGACAGTGACAGTGTCTCATCGAAGAAGACATAAAAAAGATTCTCCCAGAGCGGATTCTTTGCGGCCACACCATTCGGCAACAAGCCAGTATCAATTTTGGAATCACATTTGACCAAATTGAAGTGTGCTAAATTTTTCATTTTTGTTTCGTGAATTATGAAATCGATTTATTTTTTTATTATCGATTTAATTGTCACTGCAAACTTTTTATGTAAATTTTATTTTCGTTTTTTTTATTTTTATTCATACGACTTTTTTGCATAATAAAATATTAGTTGAAGGTGTCTCACTGTTGGGGAAGGACTGTATCACTGTTGAAGTAGGTGTACCAACAGTGAAACAAAGAAGGCACTCAGGCATTTTACATTTTAATTCGGAAAAGGTAAATTTAATTTTAAGTATGCATAAACAGCACAAATAATAAAACTACCTAATGCAATTAAAATCCACTAAATACTCGGAATACTTTTTTAAAAATATCATTTGTCATTTGAAAAAAAGTGTCTCACTGTTGGCGACGCTTCCTTACTCGCTACGACCTTGATTACAGGCAGAAGGTTCTTATACCCGTCTATATTTGTTTAACTTCCACCACACTCTGAATTTTTTCACAGTGAATTAAAGATATTTGCCGCCGATACTGCAGGGCGATACCCAGGTGGTAATAGCAACTTAAAAAGGATCAGCCATAAAGGCAGAAACCAAATTCAGAAACCTTACTATAAATTGTGCCCGGGCCTCCACAGAAGTTAATGAAGATGCAATGGGGGAAGCAGTCTACAATCTTCTCGAGCTTTCCTTGGTCTTGTCCTGGTCAACTTTAAGGACATTTTTAGATTCCTACGACAACACCTTCGAAATTGCCTTCGCTAGGAAGGTATAATTATACCGTCATTCAAATTGATCAAATCGCGATCGATATATCAGACATGTGTAGAATATTTCGGATGTGCGACCATTCCATCATAAACTCGTCCCACAATTTGGTAGTAAGCTACGGTTAGGCTGCACGAAACTGTCAGAGCTTTTGCCGATCACTTCTCCCTCAACCTAACAGAAAGCACATCAACGACTACGGGCGTCAACCACAAAGGACTAGAAGCAACACATGCCAACGTGCCATCAGAAGTGCCCGCCCTAAGCGATTACAATGAAACACCTAACCTAAATAGGTCAGAAGTTTCCCCTGGGACATTTATCCAAGAAAGAATTTAATTAATCAATGCAGCAATCACACTCACAGTACACATAGAGCACAACTACTGGCCCATGGTCCAGTTCATACTACCAAAAAGACACCAGCCTTTGACGTCGATGGAACTGCAAAGTAGTTGTACAAAATTGCCTGCAAATGGCAACTTGTAGTAGGCATGGAATCTCAAACTATGCAACCAAAGTTTGGAAGGCCATTACCTCATACAGCGGTTTCAATTTGGTTAAGTGGTGAAACAGTGCTTGTCTATCGAGACTCTATGTATCAATCACCCTTTTTTTTAAGAGTGAAAATCACAAAAACTTCTAAACTAGGGCTAGATCCTCACAGAGGTCGAAGTTGCCTCACTCTGAATGCTAAAAAATAGGTATCAATGCCTCATAGTCGAACAACTAGTCCCAATCGAATCTTGCACACACGTGATTTGAATACAATTTTATTACAAGAGTCCATTTATGAAATTTTACAGTCGTGTACTACCACGTCAAAGTTCGTTTAGAAGGACAAACATACTCGAAAGCAACAACCGCACTTTACTGCAGTGCGGCCAACTGCACAATTCAACTTTGTGATGTCAAATTAAATCATTTTGAATCACTTGCAGCTTCAGAACGCCAATTAAACAACTTTAAAATTTCCAAGGATAACTTTCGGTGTCCGTTCCGAACATTTTACATCACATGCCCAATGCCACAGCACATTAGCATAGGAAAACACAGAAACATGTGGATGTGGGTTGTGCGAGCTTCCCTAAAAAAACATTTTCGTGAGAATATTTATCTACGTCATTTATGAAATTCGAAATATCAATTGTAAGCTGAAAGAAAGGCAGAAGTAGTAAGACTTCGTGCTGCTGAAATTAATCCTAGTTGACCATGTTGATGGTCATTATAGTCCAACAAAACCATCATGTGCATGTGCAAGCATTTTGTTTCGTTCCAAGAACAAGAATCCTTACTATTAAGAACCCTTGACGTGGCAGTGGTAATTTAGAAACGGATAAGTCAGCTGCTTGACAATTCATCAACTTGAAGTGGATTTTATAAGAAACTTTTTGGCGAAGAATGGGGATTTATTATGACAATGGGTTCCATGAGTAGGAGTACCTGCAGGACATGTTTCCTTCCCGAGTTGATTGCTTTGATTGGTTTTAATGAAGACATGTAAGCAATTTGCACGCGATGTTGATTAATGTGTTACGAGTCAGTCTGTATATCTCATACTTTGGGAACATTTTCACTTCGGGGAGTTTTCCTAATTGGAACGAATCCATTGTTCCATTTTGCTGGGGCTCATTAAGGAAATGACTTCCCACTTATACAGGACTTTTTCACAGGACCAACTTACTAAAGACATCGCAAAGCTTAAAATGCTTAATGGGCGCAATTCAGAAACCGTGTTTTTGCCGTTTCTCTTGGATTTGCCTAAGGAAAATAAGAATATTTTAAGACATTTTGTGTCACAACGTTATTCGTTTCTTTAATGCGAATTGGCCGCCACAATTTATTAACTCTCCACCACTTCAACAGCCATAACACAACACTCGCTCCTGAAAACACAGATAGGCTCTCGAAAACCTCGGGCTGGTTTCCCGCTGTGAACGTATTGTAGCCAAAGAGCTTATAGGAAATTCCTGCCGCTGGTGCTTGTTTCATATCTTATTATTACCCATCTCATATTCCAGCCACTTCCTTCGGTAATGGCATTTTCACATTTTCCCCGACCAGGGTTGCGGAACATCCTATACATTCCATAGACTGCGGAAGGAGTGTTGTATACCTCCTCTGGTGTCTTACCACAAACAAATCTCAGCGGAAACTTGTTGAACAAAATGAACATTCATACTTCATAGTAGCAGGCAGGCCGTACGAAAGGGGACATACTCTGTCCCCCTTCTACTTCCTTTTAAGCGTCTATGGTTTTTAATAAGGACACTCGTTCGTGTGTGTATGGACGTACTTATTGCATGCTGTACTATTGACCAAAGGGGGACAACGGCCAACTCAAACCTGGCCATCGAGCTGTGTCGAATTTCTGTGGGCATTCGGCACAATTAAATGGATGGCAATCCGATGAAAAGGACCCTCGAAGAGTATCTTTATTTTCCGAGGATATTTTGCCCTCGGATATTTTCAGTGCGGGGGAATTTTCTTCCCTCAAAAGCGATTTAGAACAGACTATTGAGTTTCATTTGTTGTGCGCTCTCGCCCCTATGGATATTTAGGTGGGAGGATGGCCGAGCCACTTCCCTGAATTGGATTGTAATAATCGGGAAATTGATTTCATTTAGCGGATATCATTGGATTTGGAGTAAAATTCCAACATAAGGACATCCGATTGGGTGGGCTTTTGGTGAATTATTTTGGGGTCTTTTCAAAATGTTTTCGAATAGTTTTAGGCATTTCTGGACTTTGTTTTTGAAAAGTTTTTCATAATCGTTTGCGGCAACTTTTGAAGGTTCCTGAAAAGTTTTTTCATTTCATTTTGGCGTATTTTAAGGAGTTTTTGAAGTGTTTTGGAGGGGCATTTTATTTGAGCGTTTTTCGGGACTAATTCTAAAATCGTTCTGTGTGTTTTTGTTACCGTTTTCCGCGAGTCTCAGGGGCATTTTTGGGTGTGTTTCGTAATGCATTTTTTTGGGCGTTATTCGAAGTATATTTTGTTTTAGGGATGCTTTTCGAGGAGTTTGTTTTGGAATTTTTTTTTCGTATTTTTGAATGTTTTTCAAAACATTTCGAGTTGCGTTTTTTGAGTTTTTTTTTATTTGCATTTTTCATGGAGTTTTCTGATATTTTTTATCGGTGTCATTTTTTTCGAGATGTTTCGACATTTTTAGGAAAATTTTGTGCGGTGACTTTTAAAAAAGTTTTTGGGAGGTTTCTTGACTCTTTATTTGAGGTGTTTTTTAGAATAATTTTGAGGCCGATTTTCGGCGGTTTTTTTTTTTTTGTAAATTGTTTTGGATGTACCTAGTACAGCCATAAAATCAGTTATACAATTATTAGCGCCCAATTCTTAAAATTTCCACTTGCAATATTGTTAACTAATGAATAGAAGCCGGTTTGGTTTCAGCTTGCATTCAATTAATATGGATTGGGTTGCAAACAGAATCGCGGTTATAGCGTTGCATAGAAGCGGAAGGAGTGCTGGCCAAATCTTTAATTTGCTAAAACTTCTCGGAATATCGAGAATGTTCGTTTATCGAACTATTGGTCGATTCAGCAAATTGTCGCAAGTGGAGGACAGGCCAAGAGGTGGTCGCCCGCGCGTCGCACGTACGAGTGCGGTAGTAAAAGCTTTGCGTGAACGTATTCGAAGAAATCCCCTTCGGAAGTAGAAGATCATGTCCAGGGAATTGAACATATCCGCCAGATCGATGTCTAGTGGATAGTGCGGAGTGGTCTTCACATGAAAGGCTATCGTCGATCAACAGGCCATCTTTTAACTCCTCAACTAAAAAATCTTAGGGCGGAGAGATGCAAGAGACTCTGGCTGTGGTACGCGAACATAGGGCATTCAAACCTTCTTTTTACGGATGAAAAAATGTTTACCATCGAAGAAGTTTTTAACAAACAAAATTATAGAGTTTATGCTTTGTCACCAAAATAAGCGGAAAAAAATAACTCCAAGGGTTCAGCGTGGCCATCATTCCGCTTCCATAATGGTTTGGTGCGGTGGTGAGGTATCTCGTCACTCCATTTCTGTGAAAAAGGTGTCAAAACAGGTACAAAAGTCTGTCCGCAAGATATGCTAGAGGGTGTTGTAAAGCCGCTAAAAAATACTCTATTTGATGAAGAAAGATGGGTCTTTCAACACAACTCTGTTGCGTATAACGCCAAACCCACACAATAGTGGCTCTAGGTCAATATTCCTGCTTTAATAGCCGCAGAGAATTGGCCGTCGGGAAGTCCAGATCTGAGCCCATTGGATTATAATATATACTATCAGAATTGGAGTGCAAGGCTTGCAAACGCCCCACAGAAATTTGGAGAGCCTAAAAAAATCGTTGACCGTGGCAGCGTCAACGATGTCCATGGAAACAGTATGTGCCGCAATAGCTCAATGGCCAACACAGTTGAGGGCTTGTGTTAAGGCAAAAGGTGGTCATTTCGAGAGATGCATTTTTTTAAAATTACCAATATTATCATCTAATAAATGCAGAAAAAAAAAACAATTCAATTCAAAATGCCGCTTTATATTTGTAATAGAATTTATGGCTGGACTAGGTAGAATAGACTTTATTTTGTGAACGAATAGGTTGTTTACGGATAGAACGATTCGGCCACTGAAAGTTCCCTGATGTTGCCTTACCGCTTATAAATATAAGTACCTACGTAGGCAAGTTCTAAATTAGAAGGAGACACACTAGGTACCATTAGAGCGAATTCATAAGCACATACAACAAAGATCCTTACACCGTATTCAACAAAACGCCGCTACTTTCAATTAGGATAAGATTCCATTAGCAATGAATGTTCTTTTCGGCTTGAAATGAAAGACACGTATGCCATGTACGTGCTAATGTACATCAACGGCAACAATTTTTTTCTGAATAAGGTGCGCGAAGTTGTGGGTACTGAAAGTACATTTTATAACTTCTTTTACAAAAGTCATAGAAAGGTGCCACTCGAATAAATTAAGCAAAACAAGAACTGTATTAAACGAACAATGCTTGTTCTCTAAGAGCAACCCATCGTTTATTTGAAAAAGTCGATGTGTTCGTCATTCAAAGACTCAACTGGGCTATCAGATAAGTGGTGGAACGTCTGTTATAAAAGCCCCCAAGTTCGGAAAGAATTCAAAAGAAATTGTACATTTATTCAATAAATTCTAACTTGACAGCAATATGTAACAGAGATACGATAAAAACCTATTTCAAAAAGCAACCAAACAAAAGTCCTTCCAAAATAATGTTGCCCACCAACCACAGGGATCTGCACTGCATCAACACACATCGCACATAATTTGGTGCGACGCAACACCAAATACATTCACCAATCAGCCGCTGAATAACAACTCTGCGCATACACAGAGTTTGCAGGACAGCTTTCACCTGTTGTACCACAAGGAAAAAACCCAATCTCATATGGAGGCAAAAATGAAAACCAGCTTTCAGCAATCCTCACCGGTAGGAATAATAATGATTATGATCCAAGATTGTGCACTAGCTTCCATTTTTAGGCATCCGCTTGTTTTCGACTTTGGACTTCAAGGCCATTAGGGCAACTGGTGGATGCCAGATAAAATATACAAAGCATAATGCCACTTTTATGAGTTTCAGTTACGGAATTTATATCGCAACGCAAAATAAGAAGCCATCTGCTGTCGCGACGCGTAGGGTGACTGTATTGTGTTATCAAAAATCCTATTGCATTTGATTAAAGAATTTAATACCACCCGTGGCAGCCGGAAGGCCGTTGGACTGTCACCCGAAATCGGCCAGACCTAATTTGTATGCATAAATTGGCGCGCGCCTGGGTGTGTGTTTAACCCGGGTCCTTCCGAAAGAGGTGATTACATCGATGGGCCAGTCGAGTTTGGTTAGTTGGTTGGCTGTGTGATTGACACTCGGGTGGTGATTTTCCATTATATTATACGAAAGGCCAAGTAGCTAATAATCTGATTTACATCAAGGGGGTTGACTGCTTGGTAGATAATTCCCTTTTGATTGTCTATGGTTAACTGTTCGTATTAAATTTTGAATTTTATTTCAAGTAGGTAATGATATGATTAACTGTCATGGAATATGATTAATTATTTCTACTACCAGATGGTTTATTGCGAGTATGATTTATTACGATTGAAAAGGTAAGAAGCACAAAAACTGACAACTTGTAAGCGGATCATAAAAGGAAAATGATCAATGGACTGTCACTATTTCGTAAAAGTTGACTTTTATAGAAGATGCCGATGTCAAAATAAAATGTGTCTAATAATGAAATAGTCTTCCAAGTAATTTAGTGATACATTGGTAGAGAATGCCGGCGACAAGTATAGAAACGTAGGCTGTCCTGCTACAAACGGGGTATTCATATCCAGCTGATACCCAATAAAATTAGATTAGGTCGGCATTCGCCTTACGCAAAGAAAGCGTGGAATGACGAAAGAAAAAGTTATGAGCGTATTTATTTTTTTGGTCCCATTTAGGGATGCCAGACGTCCCCCTTTAGGGGGGACAGTCCCTTTTTTTCATACAAAAATTCTGTTTGTCCCCTCTAATACAAATCACTATCCCCCTTATTAAGTCAAAATTCAATAAAAGAAAACATTCAATTGAAAATTTGTAAAATACCTTTTAATATTTTTAAACAGATTCTCCGTGAACACATCCATTTGAATTGCAAGAAAACTTTGAAAGCTGATTGCATCCACTTACGATCTACATCTCGCTTCAAGTGCTAAAGTTGTTCTCCTCTACGTTTTTGTTTTGTACTGTCATCTGTCTCTCTATAAGTTTTTTTTTGTTTTGAAACCAAATTTTACTACATATATGTATCTAATAAAACTTATTTTTATTTCATTATTTTTTATTATTTTTATTTTTTGACTCTGGTGTTCAAAAATAAAAAAAAAAAATGTTGTCTCCCTTTTAGAACACTCACGATGTCCCCCTTTTCGTATTTTTTAATCTGGCAACCCTAGTCCCATTATAGGTGAGTTCGCAGGAACATAAAGGCTGCATAGCTAAGAGGGAGACAATTACATTACACCCAGAGAAAAACCACCGTAAAATCAAAGAAAACCACTTTGATTAAAATATTTTTCGGAATGATTAAGCATCGACTACGAAAATTTTTAAATCAAAGTGGCATAACATTAATTCAAGGGGTTTCCCTACTCTAAATGCATATATTTTTAATTTGATCTAACCACGTATGCACCTTGATTTGATGTGGAATCATGCTTAAATGTAAAAGTGAATACGTTTCACTTTGAATATACGTTGACTTAATTTAAAATTACATCGCGTATTTAAATCCAATATGTTTTAACGTGAAAAGGAATATTTTTTATTAAAGTTTATTCAACGTAAAATCAAATAGAACATATTACATGTTAGTTTGCATTTTTCCCTGAGTGTACTATTAATGTAGGATTAGTTATTTTAAAGGTGTTCAGTTTTGGTTAGCCTTTTGAGTTATAACTTCAAGCCGTAGCCTCCTCGTAATTAACACTAATCTTAGTTGCGACTTCTTAATCGATCCACTGGATGGGGTAAGTCGTATTTACTTTAAAACATTTTAGAAAATTCTTTAAAATTTTTCCTTGGCTTGCGAATTCGATAAGGAGTCATACTAGCATTTGTCAAATTTCGGGAAATTACCTTCTCACAATTAACGAAGATCTAAAATCTCCGTTAACAAACCTAGCAGCATATGCGACCCGCCAATAGCGAAAGCCAAATCATTTCCCTTGACCCTTTATTCGATGCCAATGCCGAGTTCATGGACGTTGTATTCAAATCAAGGTTACACAAACTTGAAAAAAGAGTTCGGGGCGAAGAGCGAAAAAAGAACTAGGTATATTTTCTTAAACTGTGTGTGGCAGTAAATAGTTCTTGGTGAGCTGATTGCATAACGCTGACTCACTACGTCCATATCGTGATAACAACTGTGACCCACAACTGGGACTCACAACACTACTGAGCCTTGAACGTTGATGTACCAAAGTTGCTATTAGGCTAACAGAGGTCAATTAAAAATTAGACCTTCTGGCCAGATCAGCCGTAACTCACATATCGAGTAAACGTTGACTCTGCAAATAATGGGCCGTAGCTTCGACAACCTCATTAAGTTCAGAACTCTAATCCTCTTGCATGGTATTAGGCAGACCCAACAACCTGTATATCTACGGCAGATTAAATCTTTCCAGTTTCCTCGAAACAGTCATCATGATTCGTCCTGATGCAATTGCTTGCAATCTGAGCGCTCATTCTTTGTCGACGCCACTCTCTTAGGAGAAACACAAGCACATTCAAAACCTTTCTTTTCAAACACTTGGCTTGGAGTTCGAGGAACCGCGACCATCGGATCCGTTCGGCAGCAACTTTAACACCCTAAAGGGCAATCTGATATCGGATCTTAATCAGAGCTCTCTGTGGCTGGAGGATGAATTCTTTAAGTTGGGCTTTCGACCGAAAGATGAGATTACGACTAAGCTGTAGTTGAATTAAGTGTTTTACTTAAATATAAATCTATTCATTTAGTTTTGCATATTGTTGTTGTTACTGTCAATGTTATTAATTGGTTTTACTTATATTAATTCATAATGTTAAGTTTGCATTTGAACCCTAAATCTATGTTAAGCCTTCACAACTGATAATATGTAATTACTGTGAAACCATTCTTTGTAATAATAAATACTTGAAATCAGCACTTGTTCACTAGTTTTAACACCGCAAAGAGCACAGTGTCTAAGAAAAAGAAAAAATAGGAAACCACTTTCCTTGCAACCAAAGCTGAGTGCTCATCAATCGTCCTAACGGGTGACTGAACAATTTAAGACATGGCGAAAAGGCCCAAAACCAAACAGCGACGGAAGATGAAATTTCAGAATTTCAGAGCGAACTAGAAGTGGGGCTTCCGAAAAAGGTCTTGGACGTCAACCTTTTGCGATTCGCTTGGTGAGCAAGCATAGGAAAATTTTTCTTAATTGATGCAAAAGAAATTGACGGGTCGATTCGGCTTTTAGCTTAGTATCCTGCTCGCGCTAAATTTTAGCGTCCCTAGTCTCCACTTCGGTTCTCCACACCAAAGATAAATGGTTGCTAAATAATTATTTTGTATTTTGGTTTTGCGTTTTTTTTATTTATCTCTGCGGTTTCCTCCGTAAAAAACATAATACCTAATCACAACACAAACTTTTCCCTCATTTTTTTTCCGGCAACATTTATCTTCGATTTAATGTACCGGAAATTTATTTCGCGAGCTAAATGAGTGCAGACTTGTCATCTATATGAAGTTAAGAATTTAGCGAGCGAACAGGATACTGCTTTGCTAAATTTTATCTTTGTAGACATTTTTGTACGGGAGGTAAAATTTAGCGCGAGCAGGATACTAAGCTTTACCAATAATCAACTTTAGTCTGGTAGTTTTCCACACTTTTCAAAATCCCTTTACCAATAAACAAAAATATAGTTGCCAGAATATCGCTAACTGTAGGGCTAAATGTTAATGTTCAGAAACCCATGTTTATCTCGGGCATTAGCTAAATATATCCTCCCTAAAAGTCATTTTCAAGCGGAGTGTTGCCCAACCACCAAAAATGGTGGTATGGAATTTCGTAATAGGAGCGAATTTAAATACACTTTTGTTCAGCCTGAACGTTTACAATAATTATAAACTAATTTTAGTAAATTGTAAATGTTTTCGGACTTTATTCGTTGGAATACAACAATGGAAGTTGTTTTTAAGTTTAGCGAAGACAAATTTCTACAGATGCACGTACAAAATTGAAAAATATTGCATTTTTGTTTTATTTCTAAACACTTGAAATATATATTTGGAATATTTTCATTAAATGAAATGTTTGGTATCTTTTTTAACCGCTAGCGCTTGCTTTTTGATTGGTTGTCCTTTTTTAATAGTTTGCAAGTTGCGAATGCATACGTAGTAAAAAATAAATTTCATATAAGTTTAGGATGTTTCTAAGACTTTCTTGAGAGTGGTCAAGAAGAGATATGAATACCTACAATTTTCTACAATTCTCAGTACCATTACATTACATTTGCTTTTATTGAACTTTTTGTATATACAATTTGACGTAAACTAGGTAACAACTGATGGTGAATAATTAATATTTATAATTACGGGGCCCCACGGTATACAATGTTTGTTTCCTTAGATCTATTTTACACAAATTGTGGTTGTCTTCTCGGATTCATACTCGTAGTATGCATCGTTCTCTGGGTTCGAGTTCGAGTCCGGGTGTTGATGTTCTTTGGGCTTTGAAGTGGTTGGTCACCTTCGTATTATCCTCGATGGTGGGTTGTCTCGGTCGATTCGTGGAAGGGCAGGGCTGTCCTGTCTGTGTCGCTTGGGAATAGCTCCTCGTTTAGCAGAGCCAATACATGAAGCTACCGGTGCTCTGGGCTGTGTGGCAGGTCCGCAATCCTTCGGACTAGTGGGTTTGGATGGCTGGAGGTATTCCTGAGTATAGCAGAGCCATTGGAAACTTCATGAAAAGATTATAACTCAAAAATCATATTTCAAATCATAATAATCGTAATCCATCCATTGTCGTGTTTCTATTGACATTCCCGGCGAAATATTTGCTAGCATAAAAAAGAGACAACACGAAGACATGTTTGAATAAGCTGAAGATGTGGTTGATTTATAAATAAAAAGAATTAGGTACTCGAGTTTGTCATTGAAACTGCATTTTGATTATTTTGGTGTGTTTCCTAATTTTGAGTATTTCACTAAAATATTTTTTCCCACAAAACAACAAACGAAAACAGACACGTTAATTGTAGGAACAAAAATATCTTCTTTTATTTCAACGAATGAATTTTTCACACTTATTCCTTTACTTATTTATGTTGATTACATTCGCAATTTTAAATTTTGTAGAATAGAATACAAATGTTATCGTGGTGCAATAAAACAACGAATTCAAACTCTCAGAACGCATCCATCAGCTGACAGCAACTCACGAAATACACTAAATTTCAGTCAGTGTTCCTAGCACTCTCTCTTTATTTTTCCCACGAAGCGTGTTCATTTTTCCCTTTTCACTAAACTCATATTACCTCTTTTTTTGTATGAAAAAAACATGCTTTTAAAATTAAAATTTGTATTTTTCGGAAAGAAAATAACATTAAATTAAACTTCAGTATAAAAATCGCAGTTTGCTTACATTATAATGATTATTTTTGGTACTGGAAATTGTTGCTAAAGGCAAATCTCCTTTTTATATACCTACATTTAGTGCGTTGATATTAATGGTGGAATGTCGTTTGAAAGTTTTCTTGTCAGGTTGTTGATATTCCCACAATTTTGATGCATGTAAATTTTAGCGAAAATTTAAATTCCCACAAAAAGGTAGAGATGCCACAATGTAGGAACACTGCTGAGTGTCAGTACTTTTTTTGCTGCTTCACACGTATTCACAGACAGTAAAATAGCGAGCGGTGGGAGGGCTTATATTGAAAAAAATCTGCGGGGTAAATCGGGGAGACGTAGGAAAGCTGTCAGTCTATTTAATAGTAAAGTTATGGTGATACTTACCCGAGTAGTTCTTCTTGTGTACGACGAGAAATTGACTGCCTCGGGTTCTCCTGTATATTTGCACAGACCGCGGGTAAGTTGTCGGACGAGCTTGTTTACCGAACCGGTTATCTCTAATTTGGCTTTGGAGCGTCGACTTTGAAGCGCATGCGTCTTTTGAGACTACTTGGGCATAGAGCATGCACCAGTCTATTTATAAAATCTTATTTTGAAAAACACGACAAATTAATTTAACTTTTTTACGTCGTTGTTTTTCAAGATCGTCAACCAGAGAGACGAAAAACTACTCTTCCTCATAGATATATATATTTTTTTCGCTCCATTTAGCTAACGTTTTGATTTTTGAAAGTTCCAGATTCTGGTTACAAAGGTATAATTTGCGCAAAAGGTTCTCTGAATACTGCATCTAATATTCCGCCTCAAGAAATCCCTGAATAGAGTTCAGCCGATCATGAATGTGTAGCTAAAACACATCGCCTTAACAATGCGGTTTTACTTCACAAAAGTCCATTAATGGTCAGGACTTTCCTACAAACTCTAACATCCATCGGACCTCTTGATAGGTTTCGTGACTGCCTCTATTTTGAGTAGTATGAACGGCCTGCACCTATAGAATTTGCATCATACCGCATCAGCAGATTTGTCTTATATGGCACAAAAGTTGGCACCCCCTTTTCCTGCACAAAGCATTCAGCCGAAGTTTAGCCCCAAAGAAAAAAAAACTGCAACTCGGTGGTTTTCCCAAAACACATCTGTGCTCTATGCACACAGGAAACAGCCTATGCAATTCAATTATGAAACCCCTACGTACTCCTACGCTCCATTTATGCTGAGAGTGCCTACTATGCAACAGAAAATAGGAAAAACGTTTCTCGGCAAACTTCTGCTGAGTGTATTTTTGTTTGCATTCAGTCGTATACCCACTCCCTATCTCAGGAAGCCAATATTTGCATACAGAAGTTAGTTTCTTTCCGAAAATCCATCCGCATCCATAGCGGGGCACGAAATAAGGTACATCGTATTCGGCGTGCTCTTTACACAAGAGCTGAAGAAGGGACTCTGCGGAACCGCATTTGTGCGCTTGTGAAGTGTGTGTTACCGTTTTTATAGCCAGCTTTGTTATTTCCCTGCAAAGTACGCAGAGGAATGTGCACGTTTACACTCAATTGTTTTTCGAAGAATTTAATAACCCATTAGAGAAAATGTCCCGTAAAATAGTTTCCTCGGGATACCGGGATAAAATCGTTTCATCCTCTTTTATTACTTGGCAAAATCTCAAAACGATGTCGTCGCATTGCTTCAAAGGGAGGCTACAACGTCAAGTGCAGTGATGATAAGTTCTGTCTTTCTGTGAAGCGTCCGCACTACCTATGTCCTGTCGCACTTTAACCAAATTTTGTGCACATGGACTTTACTTTGTTGAAGTTGATCGTTTCCGCGCGTTATTCCTTCGCCCAAGGGAGCTATTTAAATAGACGGAAATCTTTCAGATGGAGGTATGTGCTAGCAGCAAGGTATTTACTTACCTATCCTCCATGCAGTAAAATTCAGTTCATGGCAATTTAAGGCACTCGTAGAAGAGCTTAGAACTCTTAAAACTTTTCCGTTTCTTTTAATCAACTCGGGGGTTTCCCATTCTGCCCTTTATTTGGCTTTTTGCATCCAATAAAATCGGAAGAGTACCTACCTCAAAAAAAAAAAAAGAAGAAGAGAGCGGGTGAGAATTGCCGGAATGGGTCGACAGCGTAGTGAACGGATTACAGCAACCCCAGAAGCAATGAAACTGCACTCCTGTTTGTCTTTTTCTCAGATTAGCCCGACAGAAAGGAAGCAAATCGTTTGCAAAGTATCCAGCAAACGGAAAGGCAACGCACGACTCACACACGTCCCGAGCAATTGTTTGTTGAAAAGAGAAGGCCACATCCGAAGCACCCTCGAGTCTTTGGGAATCTCCGACCGTAATCCGTTTGCCTTAAGCTGATTTTTCATATGTGTCATAGGTATCACTTGCACATGCAAAGCTGGACCGGAATCAAATCAGATTCGTATTTCTCCCTTTGGCTGAGATGGGATCGAATAAATCGTACCTTGTTGCACAGGATGTACATTGGACGTATGCTCTTGCTCGAGGCATCAATTTATGAATATTGAACGTCATTTAAACTAAATCATACGTCATCATGATATTCAATTTAGCCCCCCCGGACTGCGTTGAACTTCGGATAAAGATATATCAATTAAAACTGTCATAACAATCCCCTTCTGCTTACATGCGCTTGACATTTTAATATGTGGTCAACCGCATTGTCATTAACATCTCAAATTAATTTAATCAGTTTTAAACAAAACAAAAAAAATGGGTATATTTTATCGCAAGCTTCATTTTAATCGCTTTATGGCAACAGCAATTAAAGTGTAACCAAATTGGAAACAAATTGGCCATTCTGTCGTTAGAGGATCCTTTCCGCTCCGCTTGAGTTTTGACACTGTAACAAGGGTCAAGTGTGGCAGCTCATTCAAAAGGTCCGTTTGGTAGTTCATTGACCGGCTCTGTAAATGCGAAACCTTTTCAGATGCTATTGTTCGATTAAGGTCAATCCGAAATGCCATTAAATAGAGCTTGTGATGGCCAACACTAGAATGTAGGTAATGTGTATTTAATTGTATCGCCGAGGGTAGTTTTGACACAGAAAAGTTATCAGAAAATCAGTTTATTGACTGTGTCTACGAAAAGCCAAGCTACAATTGACGACATCATTGAGTGCATTTAATTATTCATTTCTTCGATTTAAGAATTGATTGGGTAGAACATTGCTTTTAATGATATCGAGTAAGACAAACAAGGGAAGGCACCTTAATATGTTAAATAAAGACCTATAGTGTGTTACTAAGAACTGGATTGTATGCTATGTTAGGGAGACTGCTGTTCCCAGAGTTGGTGAAGTTCTTGTGGATAGGGCAAAAAGCATAATTTCCTCCGACCAAATCTTTGACAGGACTTGGTGTATCCTATCTACCAAGACATCTACCATTGCCTTGAAAAGCCAGGAAACTAAGCCATCCAATCCAACAGCTTGTATATTGTTCAGGACCAGGTTAAATTCTCATGAACGCGAAATTTGTGTCATCTTAGCCGTTATACAGCCTACAGAAATGGACTTTCTATGTTTTCAACGCTGAATGCAATGTGAAGGTATTACTCGTAAATAACCTTCTATCGCAGCTGTTGACACGTGCTTGGGTACAGTCTCGGCCGGCAAGCTCTACAGAGATATTTTGACGCATCTTCCAGCCCGACGATAAACCGAAACAAGTTTTGAGAAACCCAATCGAAACTTTATCGACTTTAAACTTATTGACCTTTTATGGAGACCGTGCGCTGATAATACTAACAATCATATTTAGTGTCCAGGCTAGATATTACGAACTCACAATTGTTAAAGAAAACTTCTCGATAATTTTTAATATTTAAATTTATTTGCCGAACACCTTTCGCTTCGACTATTTTCAATTTAATGCCCCGATTCCCATCGCATCCTCAATTCCTTCTCTTCTTCATACCCATTTCATTCCAAGGATGTATAATTGACCAGGTTGCAATGTTATCATTATTTTACATTCGGCCATCCTTTCTTCCTCACCAAGGTTGTCAATTTCTGGATCAGTAAGGCACCAGGGTTTCATATGGTCGGACGAGAATTCGGAATGGTAAAATCTATTTGATCTTTGAATGCCTGGTACATCCTCGATGACATACCTATCGTTGGGAAGCACCACCGATACAATGTATGTTCCACGGTATTTGGGTTCCAGCTTCCGAGAGTCACCAGTGGCTGGTGGCTCTGCTTCGATAACAATCAAGTCGCCTTTGCTGTAATAGTAGGTTTCTTGTAACGACGATCATAGCGTTCCTTCCACTTTGTTTTTTGATCTTCAATCTTCTTTGAAGCTTCAATACGATTATCAGCTTTCGAAATGTTGTCAACTCGTCCTTCGTCATTTAACACTATTATTTTGTAGAATATCGCGTGGCCTGAAATCGAATAGTAATTCATTTGGGCTTTTTCTCGTTGTGTTATTGATGGTACTGTTAATCGTCCATTGTATATTTCGTAATAATTTGTCCCAGTCCCTTCCAGTTTTATGTTTTATGTTTGAATTAAGATTTTCTATGGGTCGAGTTAGTGCATCAACGTGTGGCATTAGTTTTCCTTGTAGTATTCGTCTGGTAGAGTTACAGGATTCATATGCCGTCCTCCAGTATTATTATCGTTATTTGGTGTAATTGGTTTGCGCATAAAGCACTGCGCTTCTGTATGACAACTTTTGCAACAAAAGTTGCATCTAGATCTGCGTGGCGGCCTAGGACAGTTTATAGAAATGTGTCCACGTTCTGAGAAATTAAAACAAATCCTAACAAATTCGGGAAAAGGACGACTTAAATAACTCCGGTCTTGACTTTTAGTTCGAGTATCGTGGATATCTAATTGGTTCCCGCCAACATTTTGCGTCAAATTCATGTTTTCATACTTAAAGAGAAGCTCATTGGTCGAGGGAAAAGTAACACCAGATAAAAGGTTTCTAATAGCAGGATTTTTCAGGCCGCATATAATATATTTGCATATAGCCGGATCGGATAGATTTCCTTTATTGCCCATTGCACATATGGAAAAAAAATAGGTCCAACGAAAACTCTCTTGAAGTGCCTGAGAAAATGAAGCAATTGACTGGAATAGTTCCCTTTGACCATCGAGCCAAATTCGAGGAGCCCCCATTAGCTTCGCCGACATGGCGAACAATACCAACTTATCACTCCATGCGTAAGCATTTTGCAAAGATGTAACTCTATCTAAGAACTGTGAAGCTGTTAGACAAATTAGTTGGTCAGCTGGATCGAAATTTGGCAATATTTCCATTACATCCCGTGGGTTACAGAAAAACTGCGTATTTTCGCCTCGAACTGGTGTAGCGTTTGCCTGCGATTCTTGTTGACGTGTTTTCCGGCGATACTCTATTTCTATTTCTATATCTATTTTCTGTAAATTTCTGCTTGTAAATGTTTAACCCGTATTTCCAATGATTCGTTCGACTCGTTCGAGGCAGAATTATTTTCTCTGCCTACACGAACTTCTGTACTAACTTCACCACGCTGTTTAAATACATCTAACAACAACCTATCTCTCAATGTATTTACTCCACCTTGTACCGACAAGTTCCTTGTTTTCAGATATTATTTTAATGTGGTAAAAGTCATTTTCTTAATAGTTTGTTCTGTCACACAGAGAAAGAAAAACCCAACGCAATTAAAAGGAAAAATATATAAAAAATATATTTAAAAAAAAATAAAGGAAACAAAAACAAGAGAGAGAAAAAAAAATGTTTGATATAAAATAAAAATATAAAATATGTCATATTATGTAGTATGACGTGCATTACTAATTGAATCCGAAAAATCGTTCACAACACAAACAAACATTAGATATAACGTATAGAACGTTTCAATACCAAAAGATTTTTTTTGCATTGCAGGCAAAAACCATCAACATTATTTACAACTCCTGTCATGCTATTACCCGTAAGACGAACATCATTTCCAATTTGAATAACGCTGTGTCTCCCATCCTCGGAGCCAATACGTTTCCGTTTTCTTGTTCTTATAGACATTGTATTTCACCTTCGTTTGTTTTTTGTTTTCTCTTTAACTGGAATCAAAAAAAATAACTTAACTACATTTTGCCATATTCTTGTTTTTTTTTCTTTCTAATTGTTCCTTTTTTTTGTGTTTGGTTTTATTTGCTCGTTTTTTTAGCACTTTTTTTCTTAAATTTTATCAATTCCTTTTTGTTTAATAGAAAGATATAATATGTATTCTAAATTCACATTTTTCGTTCGATTATTATTATTCTTTTCATTGACTTACGCTTTTTTTTGGTTAATACGTTTTATGTGCAATACGTCTGCACTTCAACAACGATTTTTCGATCCTCGCTGTATTTATGAGTATGTACTTTACTTTTCTCAACTGGTTGACGTCTTTTTTGTTTAATTTTTCCACACACTTAATGCGCTTTCGTTAAATTATTTATTTTATTTTTGGGCTTAACCCACTTCTGAACTTGTTAAAGAAAACTTCTCGATAATTTTTAATATTTAAATTTATTTTCGCTTCGACTATTTTCAATTCAATGCCCCGATTCCCATCGCATCCTCAATTCCTTCCCTTTTTCATACCCATTTAATTCCAAGGATGTATAATTGACCAGTTTGCTACGATATCATTATTTTAAAAACAATGGCGAAATTTTCCATATTAAATGGATCCATTGTGACCTACAGAATATTTTGTGTGAAAGTTATTACTAGTAAGGCCCAGTGAGTTTGCTTTCCACAGTTCTAAGTCAAATCTACTTGTGCTAAAGAGTCCACCAAAAAGTCAATCGAATCAAAATTGAAAATTCATACCTTACCTGAAGTAAAACTCCTTTGAGGCATACTTGTCAAATGCGGCTTGAATCAACCGCCATCACATAAGTCATCCGTTTGTATTTCTTTTGTTAAAAATTGGCTCAAAACCCACCCCATTACAAATGCATGCTTGGACTAAATGCTTCCGGCAACAACTCTTAGTAGGCATTCGTGTTTAAGCTCCCTTTTGAGTAAAGCTTCTTCAAAACGACGTCATTATTTGCAGCTCAGCCTTTAAGAGGATCAATTTCGAATATACCATCAAACACAATTGACGTTTTGATTTTCCGTCAAGAAATCATATTTTTCAACACAAAATATATCGACAGCAATAAGCAAACAATAAAATCAACAACCGCCAATTGGACAAATGAGCGCATTAAACAGAATTAGCGTACTGCCATAAGTAATAGTGTTTTGTTTTGATGTTTAACGTTTCAAAATGGAAACAGGTAAAATAATTGTTTGGCTGTCCCCAATTAGATCTCAATAAAAATAAGAAGTCACTGCTAATGAATGGCAAGAATGGCATGCAACTGGTGGAGAGGGATTACATTTGTCCTAGCGGCTAGCATCTGTTTTATTCCCACATAACAAAAGCGGTTCAAATGGACTTGGCAATTAATTATTCTCAGAACAATTTGTTTCCTTCCACGATAAGGAAGCTGTAACAGCGGGAATAGAATTAATCGCTCACTTGTGATGAGGTTAAAATAAGAGAAATTGTGAAGATGTTTAGGTGGAAATGGGCATTGTCTGCCCGTTTGGCTGGGCAATGTTGTAGTAGCTTAAAGCTTTTAAGAAATTTTCTATACCACAGTCGAAACTTGATAAGTTTGAGAGTCATTTGTTTGTGGCTAAAAGTGTGTGTAAATAAAATCCAAAGCAATTTGTCTAAAAAAGATTGGCATTGCTTTTACGAAGTAGTTTTTAATTTGTTATATCGTGGGATGTTTTAAAAATAAATATCGTTTTATAAGCAAGAATTTTTCATACACAATTGAGAAAGTCCAAAGGTACATACATTTCAAACACTTCAAACTTCAATGCACAGCAGCATTCGAAAAGTCTGCACATAATTAAACAGCTCAATTGTTTGACATGCTTAAGCGCTTTAGTTTACTAAAAAGTGTATTTTATTGAAAACGTTCAATAGTTTTCGTTTCTACGAACGTTTTGCTTCATGTAACTTCGAAAGAAAATTTCACTTGCGCGAAAGCTTTTTTATTGACGTTTCGTTTTCTTTGCTTCATGTAACTCCAAAAACGAAATACATTTTCGTTTGGAAAGGAATACGTACAGTGAATGCTATTTGTTTGACGTATTTCATTAACTTTGGTTGTTTAATTATCGGTTGTGATTCATTTTTATGGCACAAAAAATATGCTGGCGAATTATTTATTAATATTAATTCGAATGTTCCTTTTTGCGAACATTTGAAATATTTACATTGAAAGTGGTCAGCTGTTAGCCGTCAAAATAACATTATTTGATTATAAAGCTTCTGAAACTTTAACTTTTTTTGTCATACCGTTTCTTAAGTCCTTGCGAACGAGAAGAAGAAACCGAAAGCAGTTACAAATTTTCGCATTCCCGTGACTTTTTTCGTTTTTTGAAACACTGAAGTGGTTTTCGTTTCGTTTTTTTTCCAGAATTCCACCCCTGTAGCTTCATGAATATACGATTTACCCCCGGCGATTCTGAGCTGTGGAAATTATGATATCATCTCTACGAGTACTTATTGATGATCACGGATTTATATAAAACTAAAATTTTGAACAGCTACCCGTATCGATGTTGTCGTACTAGCAAAGTATTAAACAGCGACCTAGTCATCTTATTGGATGATATTGTTATATAAGAAATAGCTACATGTTGGATATTGCTGGTTTTCAATGTTTTTTTTTTCTTAAAAAGTTTGTTTAAAATCTTTCCTAACCACTCAAATGGAAGTTGGAAAAAAATGCGGAACTATTTATTTTATACTAGTATCGCTTGTGGTCGAATTTAAAATGTTATAGTGAAAAACTTACCACAATTATTGTCGTTATTTATATTTTTTTTTTATCAACGAAAATAGCGTCATCTAGATATCGAAAAAATACTTAAATGAGCTGCTCCATTAGAAACAGGTTCTAATCTGAGATGATTTATATTTGAATACGTTACTATGGTAATTATGTCGGCGACAAATAGAATATCGCCAAAATCCTTTCAATTACCTGTTTTGTATGGGGAATTCCTAAATTAATTTTACCAGCCTTAATGGCGACATAAATCCACAATTTTATGGCACCGTACCTTTCGAATGACATAAGTTTCATTCTCCTCATTTCATGATAAATACTTAAAAAGCGTACGGAAACTTTTGATGTTCACGTATTAATATAATGATTTTAAATTTTAAAATTCGACGCATCTGTTCATATATCTTGAAATAATTTTGTACTTGTTCTGCTATTTCAAGTTCAACACTGAATCTTTCTTTTGATATCAAAATTGTGTGGAAAGAATGTGAAAAAAATGCGGCCATACCTACACCGAATATCTAAAGTTTCTAATTGTTTTCAAAAAGAGACCAATTTCGACTGAATTTCTAATAGACTTCAACTGAAGTCGACATAATACGAAAGCTACGCATTTGTGAAAATTTGGACCGTATACTGTTTGTTGAAGTGATTTCATCTGGCCGCTTCTTCGCCTCTAGATGTGATTTTCTATGGCTAAATAGGATTTACAGTCTGTAACATATGAATAGCCTCACACATAATTTATTTTTAAATTAAATGTTTTTTGCACCTTTCTGATATTTCATATGTAATTGTATATTGGGTTGAAAGGTAGGACTGAGTTCTTTAGACTAAGAAAAGTTTCAAATAGTTTCGAAAAGCTAACGGAATTTTCTGAGATTATTTCGTTTTGATTCACTAAAATGCATTTTTATTAGAATAGAATCACCTTCTTTTTTGTTTAGTTAAAATTAAATCCAAATAATTTTTTTTATAAGAAAAGTATTTTTATTTAATTACTATAGCTTACGCAATTATTTTGGTGCTTTGTACAACCTCCCTTATTTTGAATTACTTCAAAAATGCGGTCTTTTAAAGAATCATACAATTAAAAGATCAAGAGAAATACTGGCCCATGCCACTTTGATACCTTCAATAAGGCCCTCTTTGTTGGTATAGATACTGCTTCCCACCTTCATACACCTTTGGTGTCAACCGACCCCACACATTTTCGAAGATGTCAAATCTTGCGAGTAGGGTGGCCAGGAACGTTGTTCTATATTTTGGTCTTGTAACCAAGTCTTAATTATTCTAGCTGTGTGAATTGGCGCATTATCCTGCTGGAAAACGATTGACAGTGGTCCGAAATATCCTGGAACTGAGGTAAAGCCGTTTCCAGTACAAAAAAGTTCACAAAAACCAAATCGATCGTTCAAATCGTTTGAGTGACTTCTACCATCAGTGTTCCAAGCCATGTACGATCTTGCAAAACTAAGCCGCTGTTGTTTTCGCGTTTTTTTAAGTGTTAGTTTTTTTTAAGACGCTTCCGGTGTCCGGCACTCTTAATAACTCTACTTATGGTCATTCGGCTAACTTCTAGCCCAGCTTCGTGTCTAATCTTACTTAGAGAATGAGTTGAATTGGAAGCTAACCGTATTATTTGCTGTCTCTCTCGGCTTGAAAGTACAGTAGAAGTACGGGCTTTGTATTTTTTTCCGTAAAATAATGGATTTCTTAAATAACTGTTAACTACTTTTGGACTTCGATCAAGTTTTTTAGCTATAGCGGGATTAGAGAGATTTTGCTCATGTTAAGCTTCTATTTTAGCAATTTCCGTTGCATTTAAAGATTTTTTTTCTTTACATTTAAACTATTAAACAGATCATAAACACAAGAAATAAACATTTTATCACTCCCGATAACTTTCCGATGATCACGCTCTCTCTCGCTTACAATAAATAAGAAAGTCAGTTGAGGCTATTCTAATGTTACAAAAAAAATGCATAGTAATATGAATGCATACAAAACTAGCTCAAAAAGTCCCATTAAAAAGTTGATAGCTCTCTTATTCTCAGAAACTCTAGCTCTTAGCTTGTCTCCCAATCAGCGTTATTATGTGGTCGTATATATTACGATTTTCGGAGGTTGATACGATGCTTTTTCGGCCTAATTTCTACGATTTCGTAAATATGTTTACGATTTTTTTCGATATTATACAAATATTAAATGCGAAAAAAATTCCAGAAAAAAAACCCACAAAAATTTAGAACTACATTTAATGTGACTTTACCTTACCAACACAACCCTTTGTAATTAGCCGGCAGTAACAGTTAAAGTACTTTAACTCGGACTAAAACTCAATTTCATAATGTTGACATCTTTTCGATCGCAGGGCGCAAGAAATAAGAAGAGTAGAAAAGTAAAAAATGGGAATAGAAAAAAAAATTGCAAGAAACTAAAAAAAGGACTTTATTTGTGAAATGTACGTAATTTATGTTGATGTTTTGTCGAAGAACTGGTAAAACAACAGCTTATGGTAAATCAGCGTCGTCCTTGTAGTCGAATATATAAATTGCACAAGCGGGTATGCGTCGACTATAACGATGTGGTAATTTTCGTGTCCGCCAGTAAAAAGAAGCATTTTGGACATAATTCGACAAAAATTTCGACATAACCTTAAAATATAACTGGGCTCAAAACAAATGAAATAAATTTCCAAGTCACAAACATCAAAAAACAAATGAAATTTTTTGTAAAGTTTGGCATTACGTAGGCTTAAAACGGCTTACAATCGTTTTAAACTGTTTTATCCATATTTAATGCATTTTTTGAGTGAATATTATGGATATAAATATAGAAAGATTTAAATTGTCAGGGCTTAAAAACTAGAATTCAATGGTCTGGTGTAAAATTAACTTAAACCTGATTTACACCCGGTGTGAACAACAACTGTCCGGCTTCTCGAGCATTATAAAAAAAAACACTCAAATTAAGTACAAAATGACGCTCTTAAACGCGTTTTTCGTCCTCGTAAAATTAGAAAATACGACCGATACGATTTTGAACCGAGAAAATATACGATTCTCACACAATATCCATAACAACATTGCTCCCAATGCATATTTCCTTGAGTATACATATTACAGAGTTCTCAAAACAGTTAGTTAAAAAAAAAACAATATGTGAGGCTATCAAATTGTTACGGACTGTATCGTATACTCCACTTTACACCAATTGTAGACAAATTACCCACATTTTTATGGCTCACAATAGTCAACTGCATGAGGCTTAGAACTATAGCTTGATAGCAACCACTCCATAGTCATAAATAAATAAATTCTCCCATTCGGCAACAAATGTGACTGCACATACTTTGTTAAGTAAACTTCAAAGCAGCTGCTTCAATGAACATTTCAAAGACTCCTTATTCCTTAATGGAATCTAAAACTTTTCGCCCATCATCAGCACCAAATTTATTCCATACATTTGATATGTATGGTTTAATCGTCGTTTGATTGGACTGCATGCGTAAAAAAAAACCTGTGAAAAGCGCTAAATCCGTTTTCAAGTTGGCTTAACTTAAATTAAGAAAAGTTAACACAATTACCGCAAAAGTTTCGCAAGCAAATTTCAACTTTTAATTTCTCTGAAAAGCTTTAACGGCGCACAATTAACAGCAACAAAAAAGGCTTGCCAAAGATTACGCACAGAAAAATAATTAAACACGCTGTTTATCTGATTATTCTAGCAGGCAATATCCATTCTCCCCCAGAATCTTTGAAACATTTTACATTCGCACCGATGAAGACTAGAATAATAAAATTATTTTTTATCCCTGAATAAAATGCTCCATAGAGGGATCCGCTGGAGGTCGTTAAATCTTCCGAACTGTGAGTCGAAGGTACAGCATAAAGCATTTCTCTATTCAAAACCGAAAAGTTCTCCACCCGGTGGTGTGGTGACGTGAGGTTAGGTACACAGACGACTGTGTCACATCTATTGAGACATTCGATTTATTTCTTTTCATAGAGCACAATGACAGGTAAATCCCCCGGGATACGTGTCTTGTTATTGCGGGCGTACGGTGTTTTATCACATCCATGTTTACAATGGTGAACTTACCTCTATACAGCAAACATATTGTATGAAATCGAAAATGAGTTATGCATCCTTTGTGTGTTTAATAAAAGTTTCGACTGTATATTTGAATCTGAATTAAGATGTCAAGGACTTGAGGGATTCGTTTTGATAAATTGATGTTACTCTTTATTTGTGTTGTGAGTGTCATTTCTGCTTTAAGGATTCTAGAGACTCGTCTGGAATGGGTTGTAGTCCTCTGTCAACTCTTCATAATTAGCAGGAAAATTAACATCATCTTAATTAAGAGGGGCCATCATTAAGATCAAGTGCACTCACATCCATCGCATCCTCAATTCATTTTTTGCTTCAGGCGTACGCCATAAATTCACTTTGCTTAATCCCAGCTGAGCATCGCGTGAAGACGGGCAACTATTTACAAACTATTCATTTTTCAATAGCTGTAAACCTTCGAATATACATAGCATTTTCACTATAGCAGCAGCTGTTGTTTCCTTATCGCTGGAGCTCCGCCGCATTCGCCCATAGAACGTTGTACCAACAAAAAGTTTTATACTTCAGGGATAATTAGTTTTTTGCTATACTCCCACAGCTAGGGAGAGAGTTAAAATATGCAACTATTCATTTCGAACTGGAGGGAATGAGGAAAGGGCAGTCTTCCGAATCGCATTGTCCGCTCTTTAATGAGGCAAAACCTCCTGTTTTTTTTTTGTGAATAGATAAAAGATCATTCATCGGATGGCGATGACGCGCGATGGGGTTTGAGGTATTTTCGCGCTTGTGTTGCTTTCCCTTTTTTTACCGACTGCACACAGAGAGGGTTATGTATTTCGCGCGTATCCTATGTACGTTCCTACGTGACGGCATGTAGCCTAAACGGCTTGAACGATTTTGAATAGTAAGGTGTCATTAGATTCGTATTCTTCCCCGGAGTGTCATAGGCTAAAAATATTAAAAATAAAAAAAACTAGTTTAAGAAACCAAAACACCGGACTGACTGTAAAAAAAAAAAGAATTAAAAAGATATGAACAAGACTCATTCAAGTACATATACCTTACTCTTTGACAGTCGGAGGGTACTTAATACTCATATATTTATGAGCCTTTTTAGGTATATAGTCTCCGATTGTCAATAAGCTAGGAATAGGTTCGTTCGCGTACGCGGTTTGAATCGAACGCAATCGATATGCACTTGAATGTGTCTTGTTCATATCTTTTTAATTCTTTTTTTTTTTTTACAGTCAGTCGGGTTTTTTGGTTTTTAAACTAACTTTTTTTTTGTATCTCTTTTTCTCATTGTATTGTCGTTGGGTGTGCATCTCAAAGAAACCTCAAAAATCGTTCAAAATGAATTGTTCCGTGTGTTTTCAGAAGATTGATAGAAATAGTACTTCTAAAATGGACTGTAGTGACTGCAAAAATGTCTTTCATTGCGCATGCGTAAATATCACAGAAAAAGACGTGGAATATATAAAATCTAGTGGTAATTCATTCCGCTGCGATAAGTGTGGAGTGCTAAGACTCCGTTCTCTCCAGTTGCCTGTTGTCACCACACCAGCAAAATGCTAATCAGAGAAACCAGCAAACGAACCTGGAGAACTAAAAATGTAACCATAGATTCGGTGAATCACTGAATTGGCAAATTAACTGGAATAATGGAACGATTTGTCTCAAAGCTATGGTTTGGTGACCGAAGTGAAAAATCGTTCAACAAACACTCATCGGTTATCACAGATTTAAAATCATGGGTTAATCTAAATCTATGGTAACCCAACTACGGATTAAACCAGCTGCGAACAGACCGGCCCCAAGAAATGGCTTGATATCACTTGATATCCCTAAGCATATTAAAATAAATGTATTTAAAAAAAAACATTGAAAATGCTTTACAAACGCGTTGAATACTTTAAAACAAATCAAAGAAATGAATGAAAAAGTGCATGACAACTTCTGTAAGGTACGTTGCAAAAAAAACACTTTAAATAATGCACTCAAATGGCGCCATTTAATTATTGTTAGAAACACGAGAAAAATTAATGTAAATCTCCTCAAAAACTCTTCAAAATAACATTAAAAATGTTTAATAAAACAAGTAAAAGTGCAATGCTTTTGTATGGATTTTTTTAATGGATCTGTATGGGAGGTACCTGAACTACTTGACCGACATAGCCCATTTTCAATACCAACTTGACGATGATAAAAGGAAGCCCATTCACAAAATTTTACTTACCTAGGTCGATTTGCTGCGACGCTATCCTATTTTCTACAAATAGAGAGACACGTGGGCCTAATATTGATTTTGTATGAGAGGTACCAGAACTACTTGACCGACTTCAAATAATGCGTCAAAAAAAGCATTAAAAACTTTTCGAAAATGCGTCCGAAACGCATCAAAACACGTTCGAAAAACGCATTATTAATACTGCAAAAAAAACACAATAAAACTCCTACGAAAAGCGCGTCGAAAAATGCTTAAAAGTCACCACAAAAAAAAAATCGTCTGGGCGATATACTTCGCATTCAGGTGACCCACTGCCTCAGCCCATGACAAGTTTTCAATACAACTTGCATGCATAGGCGCTTCCTATTTGCAATATTCATTGGAAGCTATTCCGCGCTGAGATACTTCTATCCAGTACCAGACCCCAGCTACCACAACGGCTCTGATTGTATTAATAATTCAGTTCCTGATAGACAAAATTAACCCTCTAACAGAATACAGAACACAAAGTCGACCCATCCAAAGGCGGTACGTTTAGTGAATTTGAAAATTCATTCAAACGACAGTATATACAGACACGTATACCTACGCCAATAACAGCTCGAATTGCGAAAGAAAAGTGCTTACGAAAGGAGTTTAAAATCCAATCCACTGGGAATGTAAACAATTAAGTGAGGAAAACTCTTTCGATTTTGCATTGAGCGGCACAACATTATTATATACATTACAGAGCAACACGAAAAAGGATAGATGCCCATGAACTAACAGACTGAGATAATCGTCCTCCGAAATTGGAAGAATCGCAATCTCTGTCCTCTGATACTTCCTTGAAAGGGAAACTAACTGCTGCAGAAAACATCCGACGCCCCAACGTGCTATTGACATAAAAAGGAAGCTCTTTCTACATTCGTAGACGGGAACGGATAAAAGTAAAGTTTTAAACGGATTCTTGAAAATAAAAAAGAAATCCTTTTTTTTTAATTTAGAACGGATAAACAAACAACCCGCTGAAATGTAGTTGGATATCGATTTGGGTTCAACAGACAGTTTGACCAACTTGTGCCTTTCCATTGCGAGTATCACCGAAGTGGAAAAGCAAAAGCATCAGGTTCACGTAGATACAAAGACTGCAGGCGACCATTAAGCTTATAGTGTTGCTTTATTTTTGTTCCCACTGGATAACTGGTCAGTGTTGTTCACTCCAGCGTGCTGGGGTAAAAGTAAACACAAACCAAGGACGCTGCTGATGGCGGGAAGAGTTGGTTAAGTCAACACTAAAGTGGTTTTGATTTTTTGCATTTACTCCTGTGCTGTGTAAAGTTTCGCTCCAAAAGTTGGTGTCCTTTTTTTCGGCTGAGAGATCTTCTGTGAAACTTTAAATAGGAATTCTTTTTCATTTCTCTGTTTGCTTGTGACTCGGGTGTCCTTCCGAGTTTGATGATGATTAACGCAAAGCAGATTACATCCGAAGAGGGAACTTTTCGAATGGAAACTTATTGAACTGGCAAAATGCTAAAGGGTTGTCCAAAATTTGAATGTCAACATAATGGGAGACGTTCTCCCTTGGAGCGTTATAATTGCTTTTTAGCTGTGTCAGAAATTCGTTAGCCCTTTCTTAAAGTGCATCACGATAGCGTTTGAGCTAACCACAGAGCTATTGGAATATTCTTATGGCTCCCTCAGAAAAGTTGGGATATGTGGAATCACACTCGATTAGCTACCTACTTATTGATCATTCGACAATGTCAAGTTAATTGGGCAAAGCATATACTTATGCTCGAGAACGTACTCTTCCGGCTGATTTCACATTTGACCCTTTCGATGGCTTCCTTTGAACTTGGCAAAGCCATTTCGTTTCGTTGGTAAGGATATCCAATTACTGTTAAATAAACCTTCGTCGACTTACGGTAATCATACTTGGCATTTGTAGAGAATTACTATCGGTGAATCTTAAGGGTTGAGTAAAGTCCAATTAGATTAATTGAGAATCGTAACTCTAACAAGGAGCTTCCCCACATTCGAGTATCAATTGTGCGGATATATTCAACGAGAATGCTTGCATTCACAATCAAATTTGAATGTTCTGTAATTTGGAACGATGCGTTTATCCTCTAAAGCTAGGACAACGTACAAGTCTTGGGATTTACACGGTTATATCGGTTAGAAACACAATGTTATAGAAATATGACTACTCGCCATAAACAGGAGAAAACAAAAAGAGACGAAAACTAAGAGCGACAAAAACTATTTTAGTAACAAATTTGATCCAACCCCTGCTTCGTTTTCGCAATTGGTAGTCGCCTGGGCAATTGACGGCGAACCGGAATTTAGGTTCACTTCCTTACAGAGGGAAAACAGAACACAAGGAATTTCCAACAACTAAAATTTACGCTAAATTGGCTGTTATAGTTCAATTGTTTAAACTAACCATTTCAAAGGAATCTGATGGTGGATTAGTGGTTCCTGCTTTATTGTTATTTGAAAGGGGTTGTTGTACGGCGACGTTTTGGTCTATTGTACCACCCAGAGTAGTATATTCCCTCATAAGAGTTCTCCTCACATTGTGATTCTTTTCGGAATCATTTTAAAGGGTCTTGTACTCTTGCTGCTCCTTGCTCCTCTCCCTAGTCCTTTTTTTTTAAAGAATCTTAGATTCTAGTAACAGTATTTCCTCATCAGATAATTGGTACTTCCCCAAGGCTTCTACTTTCTCCCAGGGAGATCTTACTGTGGACAACTTTAGAAAACATCACGTGGTGTCAGATGACTATAGTTGCATTTCTACCAAGATAGCTGTCATTTCGGGAACTCAATGTTATATTAGCTTGAAAGTGAATAAAACCGCAGATCGTGTTCATAGAACATTTGTGACTTTGTTCACTAGGTATTATTACGCACTTTTTCTTCAGCACATCGTTTGTTCGTAAGTAAATGCAGAGAATGTTCAAAAGACAAACTGTGCGATTCAAAAAAATTGTATCAAACCAAAATCCAAGACTTCCTCTATCGATAATTCCAATTCACATTCAAAGTAACTTGGTGGTAATGAAACTCACCCATCCATCGGGCATCGGGGTGTTCATCTCGCTTTACAGCACCGTATAGCCAGACAAAATAACATACAAGCAAAAAATAAAAAAAGGAATGACTGTAAAAAAAGAATTAAAAGGATATGAACAAGGCACATTCAAGTAACTTTATTTAATCTTTTTAGCCTATGACACTCCGGGAAAGAACACGAATCTAAAATGACACCTCACTCTTTCAAATCGGTCTAGCCGTAAACGCTACAGGTCGTCACGAAGGAACGGACAGAGGATATGCGCGAAACATATAATCCTCCCTGTGTCCAGTCGGGTAAAAAAACCTTTTCGCACCTAAATCTACTTGGCTTGGTGTTATCCACTCCTACCTCGTTGAAGTTTCATTTTCGTTTTCGTTCCACCCTGGCAAACACAGCCATACAGTTATTGTGCAATGTGCGTGTACCGTGTTCTTACTGTGTGCTGGAACAAGAACAAGCACAAAGAGATACAACAGCCAGAGCCGATGTCTCATTTCCACCCTACTGCCTTATTATCCTGTTCCTGTGGTGCGCTTTGTGCTATTCTTTGCGGACCTTAAAGCACAAGCTGGAATTTTATATTCTCATTCTCATTCTGGTCCTCTGAGTGTATAAATATGGAATATATTATAGAGGTCGGTTGCACAGCGATAACCATAAACTAAGTACCATAAACTAAGTATTAAATAAACCGTCAGCTCCCGCGCACCTACCCGATTCACACCGCAAATTTTGAAAATAAAATTCCCTCTTAAATTGCCTAGATGTGAATGTATGTGAAGCAGAAAAAAAATTCTTAATGACGGGAGGTGTAATAAAAGAAAAAAACCGAACCAACTGTCAGGTTTCTTGCAGATGTATGCGTGCGGATAATTTACATGGCACACATATTTTCCCACTTAGTAACACGGAAAACAGCTTGTAGGCAAATTCTATAAAGATAGGACAAACCCTGCTAATCTCCGGTCAATTAGTTTGCTCCCGAATGTTAGCAAGGTATTTGAGAAGGTCGTCAATAGATCTCTTTTAAAATGGGTTGAGGACAAAAAGATTATTCCGGACAACCAGTTTGGCTTTAGGGCGGGGCATGACACTATTCATGCCGCGTCGAAACTGGTCTCCGACATTCAGTGGAATAAAAGTAAGAACCAATGCACGGGTGCCTGCCTGGTCGACTTTGAGAAGGCCTTTGATACCGTATGGTTGGAGGGGCTCTTCTATAAGTTGACTAGAATGGGCATTCAAAAACCATTGCTATATATGATTTACGATATGCTTATGGGAAAGAAGTTCGTTGTCAAAGCTGGCAATGTGACTTCGAGCAGGGTTTTCGAAATTAAAAACGGCTTACAACAGGGAGCAGTGAATTCTCCGATCCTGTTTAATATTTACACAAGTGATCTGGTGGGTTCCCTCAGACATGCTATAGCGTACGCTGACGATTTAGTGGCGTACAGATCAGGAACAAAAATCGAGGTCATCAACATCCTTCTGCAGCGTGACTTCGAGCAAATTAAGAGGTATTGCGATGATTGGAAGTTGAAAATCAATTTCCAAAAATCGGAAACAATCCTGTTCAGGACTCCATTGGCTAGGGCCTCTAGGGATACCAGAAAAAACTGGAGAAAATTAACAATTATTGGACAGCAGGGGCGGCCATTGGCGGTGAGAAACGTGGTCAGGTATCTTGGCATCTGGCTCGACCAGTATCTGTATTTTGACAAACATATAGATGCTTGTCTTGCTGGGGCTAGGAGGGCTTACGCTCTGGCAAGGAGACTGTTTCGCAGCAGTCAACTTGACACCAGGGTGAAAGGCATCTGCTACGTGGCCCTTATAAGGCCTATCATCGCTTATGGCTGTCCTATGTGGTTCAATATAGCGCCGTTCTATATGGAAAAGATTCGGGTGTTTGAGAGACAATGTCTCAGGGCCTGTCTAGGGTTGTTTAGAACTCCCGAATCTCAGTACATAAAATACTATCCCAACAAGACCCTATACAATGGGGCCCGACTGAATAGGATTGACAATTTCCTTATTAAGGTGATTCGAAGGCACGTTGCAAGGGCGATGGCCAGTGATAATAACCTGATCTCAGGGGCTTACTACCCCAATTTAATGTACCACGAGAGTACGCTTCGGTCTGGCTTTATCCCGCCTGAGGCATTTCTTCATGTAGATATGAAAGGATTAGTCCAGCAAAAAGATGGTGTGCCGGTATTGTACCACAGCCACCGCGGCGCGAGGGATAAGCGGCTCATCCACGACGGGTACGCCGCCAATGCTCAGGAGCTCCTCCGTTTTAGCACCGCAATTGCGGATCGGGACAGGGTCGATACGTTAAAGTAGTTCACCGAATTTTGGTGGTTGAATGAAGAGGTGAGGGTTGATACGCTCTCCCGGGCCGGTGCGCTACTTATGTAGCATTCTCCTTAGTTTTAAGTTTGTAGTTTGTAGTTTGTAGGTTAAGGTAGAGTAGGGGATCTTTGGGAAGGGCCGGGCTAGCCAGCATGAAAGAGCGCTTCCGAGACTGGACCGACGCTAAGGCCTCGCTCGAGTCTTGGCGGCGCGAATGTGCACCTTGTTGGCGGCTGTCTGGCGCCCATGGACGCAATCAGGAGGGTGACCAATCGAGAGATTGTACATAAGTATAAATAATGAATTAATAAAAATGAATTTAAAAGTAAAAAGTAAAAAGTAGGCAAATTCTCTTAAGTTATCTGAGCTGACGGTGTACAGAACACTTATGTCGTTTTCCATTGGGACCACCAAAAATCTTTTTCAGATCTCAGATTTTATGCGGCTCATGGAACATGCAACGGAATTGATCTGCTTTTGTGAATGGATTAGTGCGTTATTTGACAACAATATCAGTTGTTCAAATTGCATTTGTTTTCGGTAAAATCAACCATGGAAATCGGCTTGAAAAATGTTTCCTCTGTTGTAGTATCTACAACAGAGGAAAGTAGTAGTTTTGGTGATTCGTAGTTTCCAGATGACGAGGAAGACAATGAAGATAAAAATTCCTCCAAAACTATGTCCATTGCTGTTTATGTATTTCTTTATTTTGGTTTTCACGAAACTTTGCACATTTGTTTTAAAACAAACTTATTTAAATGACGTAAAACAGCTGTGCTGTATTTGTGGGAGTATCTGTAAATCTGAAAAAATATCGAGATTTGCAAAAAGTGATCCGAATCAAAAAAAAGATTGATTTTTTTCCCAATGGAACGCCAAAAGTGATTTAGATCAAAAAAAAAGATTGATTATTTGTCCCAATGGAAAACGACATTAGTTTATGGCGACAACTATGAATTCAAATTTTTAAATTTGCAACTGCTTTAATTTAAAAGCTACTTCCTACAAAAGCTCTATTCAGCTGATAAATTGGAAATACTTTATTATGGTTGACCATCCTTTTCAATTTAATTTAATCTTTTTATGTTAATACAAAAACTAAAAAACCAAAAACTAAATTTACCTATAAAAAAAACTTATGTGGTATTCGATTGGGCGATCTCAGAGCACTTTTTATGTTCGTTTGGTACAAACAATTTTTTTTTTCAGATTTCAGAGCACTTTTGCCAATCTGGATTTTTTCTTAGATTTACCAATACAAGTACGTTTGAGTTTGACAACTAGTGGAGTTGGTTTACTTGTTCGTGAAAATTTTCAACTGCAAAGAAATGCATTGCATCGGAAGGATTTATTTTTTTTTAATTATATATGTACAAATGTTTAGAAATCAATTTGAGCGCAAACTTCAAATGTTTCAATATAAAATTTAACCAGTGAATGCAACACGCTTAGAAAAGTGTCGAAGACTATTGAACTATTCGAACCGCACAAATATTGACACAAAAAAGAGCAAGTGGCGTTTTTATGTTCGATTAGACACACGAAATCTGAAATCTGAGAGCAAATCTGAAGAAACCCACTCGGAAACCACATTAGTAATGGAATCGTTGTCTATCACGTCCAGTGTTCTGGAATAGAAGAAAAAATCTAATGTAATTTAATAATTTGTAATATAATTTTAAACGCATCCTAACGAATGAGAGGCAGATGTATGAGTGCCAGTGGCAAGAAGAGGAAGCGAGGAGACGTCCATTTTGTTAATAATGTTTTTCGACTGATTATTCTTCGAGCTCGTGTAAAGTATGGACGACAGAAATAATAACGTGAAACAACGAAAGAATAAAAGTTATCTAGAAAGAATATAATAATCATTCGTATTTTACTACGGTAGAAAATATAGTGAACACCCAACTGAAAGCACCACGGCACGTCTCTAATTGATTCCTTTGGACGCTATCGTGTTTTCCACCGACAGAGAGACACATGGGTCTAATATTGATTTTGTATGGGAGGTACCCGAACTACTTGACCGACATGTGGCCATGTCTGTTGTGGGGTACACACGCGTCGGGAACTACTATCTCTTTTTTATTTAACAAAATTAGTTTAATATATCTTGCAATACTTGTGGTGGTAAAGTGGACCGTTCTGAGTTGAAATTACAATGTTGCGATTGTCGCAGTCTTTTTCATTTTTCGTGAAAAAATTTGCCAACAAATTTTACCAGACGATATAGATTATATGAAAAAGAGCAATAAATTTTGGCGTTGCAAAAATTGTACGACAACCAAACGACGCGACTCTTTCTTGTGTGATGCTCCGGCGTGTGCTTCAAGTTCAATACAAAAACAACCAGCCAGCCCTGCACTTCACTCAAGTGCAACTCCAGCTGAACCAAACATTACACTGCATATATTATATGCGGAAATTTTGGAGATAAAAAAAATTCCACGAGAGCAGATAGATGAATTACAACAAAAAAACAAAGAATGTATGAGTGGAGGGGAAGGTCAATCACCTCGAACAACAACTGATTGCCAATAGCGTGGAGATCTATAACAGAGGGGACTGATAGTGGAAATTCCTCTAGCATCGCTATGGGTCTTAGGATTTTCCGTGATGCTATGCATGTTAACGTAAAGAAAGAAGACATCGACTATACCAAACAAATTACAAAACATCGTAAGAACATATCGACAAATAATACTCCAGCCAAAGTCAACATTCTTCATGTTAAATTCGTTTCTCGCTACTGCAAAGAACAAATAATGAAAGCGAAAAAGAGCGAGGAGAACGCTGAGAAGGTTTGTCGTCAAACCTTCTCAGCGCAAACAGTAATGCAGAGAAAATGTATATCAACAACTGCCTTTGCTGACGACATTGTCTTCACGTACCAGTTTCAAACTGCATTTGAAACCATAACAAAGATTGAAGAAGATCTTGAATATTTAAGAGTTTGGTTTTCTGCTCATAAATTAATTATTAGTGAGAAGACTAAGCTAATGAATAAAAAAATAAAAAAATAATAAACTTTAAAATATTCGGCAATGCCACACTTGATTACAACCTCTATTTCCATTCTGATAATTGTAAAAGGTTTTGCCTACCATTGCATAAGTGCGGTAAAAATAGTTTCATTGATAGCATGCAATGCTCAACAAACTGTTTTAAGATTGAGACAGTGCAACACTACAAATATCTTGGCGTCTTAATAGACTGTAACTTAAATTGGAAAGACCATATACAAACTGTAAAATCGCATTTGAACTTGGTGGCTAGAAAAATGTATCTAATTAGACCCTACTGCTCAAAACATGTTCTAACCTTAATATATTATGGTCTTGCACGTTCAAAGTTGCAATATGGCATCACTAGTTTAACTATACTAGTTCATTTGGGCCTCTTTTGATAGCACAGAAACACTTAATAAGATTTTTTTTGCAAAATAAATCGATTAGCTCACAGTTTACACTTGTTTAAAATGTTACGAATTTTACCAATGAGACAAAGTGGGAACATACCAAGCAAAAAATCTTACTGCTTACGTATTAACAATTTAAATCTTGTCAACATACCAATCGCACACAAAACAATTTTTGCTCACTTTTATACTTATACTGCCCCGAACATTTTTAATAAACTACTATTGCGCATCAGGACAAATTTAAGTTATCATTGGTTTTTGAAAAAAGTTAAGGACTGGCTATTCACAATTGACTATGATCAGATAGAATATTTCTCAAGATCTGTGTTCTAGTAAACGTTCATACCTACTTTTGGTTCATTTATTTTGTTATTTTTTATATTTTACATTTTTTTATTTTGAATTGTATAAACTCAGGTATTTATAAATATATAGTTTGCATTTTGAGTTTTGCTTTGTATTTTAAATATTGTATTTACTGATGTTACCCCACATCAGATTCTTCTTATTTTTTTAGAAATGAATTTTACTGATGCGTCATTCAACACTAACTTTAATAGTTAAAGAATGAACACTTCTATTCTTTTCAAAATAAGTATCATTGTATATTACACACACTGTTTACATTGTTAGTTCTTGAAATGAATAAAATTATGGAAATTATGAAATGAAAATAGCCAATTTTCAATACCAACCTGACGACGATAAAAAGAAGTACTTTCACCAAATTTCATTCGCCTATGTCAATTCCTTTGGGTGCGATCGTGCTTTCAACAGACAGACGGACATGTCTAAATCGATTCAGAATGTGATCCTGATTCAGAATATATATACTTTATGAAGTCTCCGGTGACTCCTTCTTGGTGTTACAAATGTAATGACAAAGTTAATATACCTTCCTGTGGAGGGTATAAAAACGAGTTGCATTTCGCACTTTACAGTATTGCACTTCACATAAAAGTTTACCCTACCAATGGGACCACTATCGGCTAAATGAAAATTCCTCTAACCTGTACCTTGTAGCGCATCATACACGCAGAAAAATGTACCATATCCGAGTGCAAGTGTTCCTCTGTTTAAAAAAAGTGGGTTAAAATTCACAAAGTCTCTGTCGAAAACAAATGAGTAATTTTTGTTAGAAACCATCGTGTTAATTATCAATTAATATTTACCAAACAGTTAAAATCTAACAATCTCTCTGTGAAAAACAACGAATAAATGTTGCTTGAATATAACCAACGACTAGCAAGAAAGTTGGCTAATTTTAACCAATTGAGATTGTTAAATTCAACCGAGAAGGTGAGCTGAGTATGTTGGTTAATTTTAACCCTTTTATTTGGTTAAATGCAACCAAGAAGGTTGGCTAATTTCAACAGAGTTAGTTGGTTAAATGCAACCAAGTGAGTCGGCTAAATACAACCGAGTAAGTAGATTAAATTCTAACAAGGTATTTGGCTAATAATAACAAAGTAAGTTGGTTAAATACAACGAAGCAGGTGGGCTAATTTAAACAATTGAGTTAGATAATAACAACAGAGTAAGTTGGTGAAATTCCACCGACTTTATCGGCAACAAAGTAAGTTGTTTAAATTCTACGGAGAAAAGCAACTGCTTTTTATTATAACCGAACAAATTTCAGAAGGGGAAATTGAGAAATCGGTTATTTTCAACCAATTTTCCTTAAACAAGTTGACTGAGTTATTTACAATCAATTAACTCTGTAAGAGCTATATTAACAGTATTGCTCGGTTGTTATTAACCGAAAGTCGGTTGATTTTAAATAAGTGATTTTTCTGCGTGTAGTTGCATCCCTTTACTGCGGATGTTAAAATTCGCTCAACGGCAATTACACCTACGGGTTTGCCATTAGACGAGGAGGCAGAAATTGGAAGCATCGGTGCGCTATTGCTGACCTTGAACTCCACAGGATGGGAATGCTTAATGAAGGCATTATTTGTTCACATATTTGCAAGGAAATATCTTCATTTCACCAGCATCATCGTGAAGAATCTTGTGAATGGATACGGATAGCCTGGAATTTTAACACTCAACGTTTAATGGTGAGCTGATAGCTTTAAATGCACCATGTTAATGTGGATGGAATGTGGGTATATCGACCAGTTCCTGGGATTCCCTGCAGCATTTTGTTCCTGAGATATGTGTGATGAGGCAGCATTTTATGGTATATTTGCTAAAGCGAGGGACTTAATATACAGAAAATAATGGGAACCTGAAGTAACGTTTATTTTCATGTGAAATTGTGATGCAATTGTTTTGGGAACTTCCAGAACTTCAGTGGGTGTGGGATTTATTTTTGTTCACCAAGGCTTTCAACTTATTCTGATACAGTAGTTGGATAGATTTATTTTAGAATCTGTGATACGAAACACATAGAGTATACTTAGTATTGAGTATTCATCCTACTCATACTCATCGGAGTCTGTGAAGTGCAACTTGTTAACAAATTAAGGTACCTATCTGACGTCTTGTACAATACCAAACGTAGCATTATTCCCTTCGATTTATGTATAAAGTTTTTCATGTACAAAATTTCAAACCAATAAATTTTAGAAAAACAACTGCTACAAGCTGCAAGTATGATATTACACTGCGTTTCACTGAAATAGCACATCTCATTTTTTTGTTGTTATTTCCTTATCAAATAATATTCTTCTTCTTTGTTGTTGTTTTTATTTCTGTTCTGTTTTCACCTTCTTTTAAGCTTTCTCAGCAAAAAATTGCATGATCTGGAAATATGCCGTTATACATTTTTTGCCAATTTCTTTTACAAAAATGCTGCGAATTTTTTGTTTCACTTGAATAGCATTTTGTGGTTTAAGCTTCATTTACGTAGTGCAAATCGACAAGAACTGGCAGAGGAATATAGTTTTAGTTATTTATATCCCACTAAAGTAATTTAAAATTACAATAGGCTGCGGTAAGACCTTAACGAACGAGGAGCAAGGCAAAATTAAAGCGTTTAGAGATTGTGGCCTTTCTGTTACTGATATAGCGAAAAAAATCGGAAGAAGCAGAAAAGTTATTTACAATTTTATTCAAAATGGGGTAAAGTATGGCAAAAATATGAAAGGTCGTACGCAAGGTGTCCTTTCTGCTGCAGATAAGCGGGCTATTCTGCGTAACGCTTCGAATTCGCATGATTCTCTGGCCAAAATCAAAGAAAAATCAGGGGTCCAAACAAGCAAAACAAGTGTCTGGCGCGTTATTTCCGAAGCAGAACACATCAAACATCTAAAACTTAAAAAAAAACCACCACTCACCCCTGTACTCAAAGAAATGCGATTAACTTTTTGCAGATCCAACATGTCGTGGAACAAAGAGTGGCATCGAGTTGTTTTCTCGGATGTGAAAAAATTTAATTTGGAGGGCCCTGATGGTTTCAACTATTATTTTCATGATTTGAGGAAGGAGACTCACCACTTGGATCGCTTGCACAGTCGAGAAGGTGGTGTTATGGTTTGGGGGGCCATATATGGTACCTGTGAGCTTAAAATTTTAACAACAACTATGAACGCCAAAACGTACATAAATGTTCTAGAGAAGGCTTTTCCGTCTTTGGACGATCTCTTTGGGCCTCTGCGGTGGACTTTTCAACACGATAACGCTCCTATACACACTGACCGTGTGGTCAAATCGTGGATCGAGTCCAAAAATGTCACCCTTTTGAACTGGCCGCCATACTCGCCGAACCTTAACACTATAGAAAGTGTTTGGGGATGGCTGGCCCGAAAAGTTTATGAGTCGGGAAAGCAGTTTTCATCAAAAACCGAACTTATCGAAGCCATTCAACGAGCATGGACTTTAATTTCGCTTGATTACATCAAAAGTTTGTATGATTCAATACCAAATAGAATTTATGAGACAATATTAAACAAGGGAGGCTCTACCCAACTAATATTTTTTAATTTTCTTTTAATTTCATACTATTACTTATTAAAATATTCGTTCATACATAAAATATTATTTAGTGTATATAATAATATGAAACAATGAAGTGAAACAAGCCGCATTTTTTTTTTTTTTTTTTTTTTCGACTTGGTTTTCAGATTGTGCTGAACATTTTTAAGTACGGATTATTTGTTCTATAAGTCGTAACTACTGTAGTTGATATAAAAATTATAAAAAAATGCCTGGCCTTATTTATAAAAATATATGAAGACAAGAAAAACTGTTGGCAGGGTGTGCTATTCAAGTGAAACGCAGTGTATATCTGTCCCGGTGAAAATCACTTGGTAGGTAGTTTATCCGGCCTTAGGGTTGTTTTCTCAAATCCACGAGCAACAACTCAGCGTTAAATAGATTTTCTTAGGATGAAAGACTTGGAAGAGGTTTATAGCATCATGTCAAAATTGATCTCGAGGTTCGTGTTTCGTAATGCTAAAATTGGAGAGGAAAACATATTTTGCCGGTTAGTTGGAAGGAAGGACACTGCTAGATATTTCTTAGAACGCTGATAGCACTGTTGCCCTACAGCAGCTGGGGATCTTATAGACCCAACATGAGAGGCACGTATCCAATTTAATGGATGTGGTAATCGTCTCAAGATGGGGTAGTTCGTCCATTCTAGTTTTTCCACAATTCGCAAACCCGAATATTCGATGCGGAAATGCGCCTACATTTACTAATTTACACCATTTAACCACTCTCCCTTTGAGGACTGCCGCTGTATCACTTAGCGGGGCTGGTAAGCAACTCATGCTATATACCCTGGGTGTGTCACTTCGACCCTCCATAGTCTTTTCAGTTTTCTTAGCTCTTCGAGTCGGAGCTCATCTCTATCCAGTCGTCTCTTGACATCAACAACAGCTTTTTATACCCTGAGAGCTTGATAAGTTCGCTCTTCTTAGGGGGGAAATCTCAACAAAATAATTTTTTGTCGCTGACGAAGCCTATGGAAAGCCTACTTTATCTTTTTCTGTTCCTTACTTTTTCAGTAACGAACTATGATAGATAAAACCAATATGCCTTTTGACTATGGCATTGAGTTTCAACGTTTGACTTAGTTGGCGCTATAGTCTGGGGTAGACCTTGGCCTCAATGACAATACGCCTCTACAGCAAGCGCGATTTTTGGCTAACTGTGTCCAGTTGTGCAGTCAAAGTTGGTTGAGGTGGTCTTCCTCTACTCCTCTCCCCGGGTTGAAATCGAAGACACTTTGGACTAAAGCAGTGTTAGTATCTCATTGAGATGGATTTCCCCTCGGACAGGTATTTTTCTTCCCATGTTTCCCTTTTGGACCTAGTCAAAATTACCACAAATTTCCCACTTGGTTAATTTAAAAAAATACAGTTAATTTTCAATATTTTTATTAAGAACAAAATAATAAAGGGCAAAAAAATATTCTATATTGAGGAATTTCATTACTGGATATATACACATAAAAAATCACATTGGAACAATTTATGAAAAAAACAACAACATATAATTAATTTTGTAATATCGCATTTTTTGTGTATTTCAGTATCTATAAAATAAGAAGAGGAAAAAAATAACATTTAGCACAAATAATCTCTATATTAAGAAAATGCTCGATATTGAATAAATAATAAAAAGACGTCTTTAAGGGCCGTTTGCTCATAGGACTCTTAACGATTTAAATTCTACTTAAATACTTATGGGCTACATTTTTCAGGGCATAGACTGTCACATAAGAGATGTGGCACTTAAATTCGCTATGAGTCGTATCAGCAAAAGGCCCTAAAAGTAATAGTAACAAGTTAAAACATAATTTTAAATTCATTAATATAAATAAATAAAACTTAACTGATATAGGCTTGTTTTGTGAACATAGAATAAGGTAGTAGAAATATGATATTAGGTTGAAGTTGGATGGAATTTTTGTTTTTTTTTATAAGTTGACGAAATTTCCCACATAATCTTACCGACATCTTAATTTTTCCTACGAGACCGTTTCTTACCATCGAAATTCCCACGAAAAAGTAAATTTCCCACGAGATAGGAACACTGGGCTGAAACATTGATATCCATGCGTTCTAAATGACGCAGCCTTCTACACGACTAATGAGTATTTTTCTGACCAAGTCAGTAACTAATTCTCCTCCTCCAAAGCCCGTCAACCCAAACGCGACCGAAACTCACTCGAAGAATTTTGCGTTCGAAGCGGAAAAGGAGCTCTTTGTCCGCCATTGCTAAACGTCCATGCTTCTGCGCCATAAAGGAAGACTGCCATTATCCAGGTCTTGATTCTCCCTAGTGTTTCATGATAGGGTCCATACCCAATCAATTGGCAAGTAACTCTTTGGTGATTCCTGCTGTGAAGTCATTTTCGTAGTTAATAGCGGAGCGGAGGTAGACAAAGTTGTGGCGTTTTTTACGGGGGAAAGTTTCCACATAAATTTGCCTATTGCGTTAGAAAGGCCCATAGATATCAGTCTTCTAGCTAAGTCTATGCTTAGCTCCAACAACTCATCGCCTTGCTCACGAAATCGAAAGTTCACCATAATCTACATCGTTGCGGTTTGCTAATTCAAAGGATGCTGAACACACTGGCATTCCAGTGAATCAAACTTATCCCAAGGAAGTTAATTACTGTGTATCCATTAAATCGTTAAACATTTACTACGCTGCCGTCTGCTGTGCTATGACTTTTCCATTACCTTCCACAAATTTCAGATACCCGTTTCATTGCGTCGACATCACTATGTCTAGCCATGCTTAACGCATTCTCTCTATACGACACCGTTTCGCATGCGGTACAGAAAAATCATCGATCCTATCTGCCGAATTAATCCGCAGGATACTATTTCATTTCGTTTGCGGTCGGTTAAGCATAACTCTGGGCAGTTGAACGACGTACAACCAACGGAATACAAATGAAGTAATTATGCACGAGGCCATAGCCACGTAAGCGACCGAAGAATTCCGATTTTCCTTGGACGCCGCGCCGCTCGGACCAGGACCACCCGAAGAGAACAGCATGTTACGTTCATAATGTTTTTCATTAAGTTGCAACACGTTAGATGATTTAATGGCAATCAACTCTCACACACGCACATGTACGCGATTATAACCGAATAAATATTTCCTCAGGCAATATCTCTGAATGTAACCCAATTTGAGTGCCTCCAATTTGATATGATACGAGTATCGATGCTGGAAATTTGCCCAAGTGGAGTAGCTCCCAGAGGGGGACACTAACACTCTGCTCATGAAATTTTCTCATTTCTCATTTCTCGTAACCATATACTTTGTATGGCATATGTGATGAATGAAATATGTTCGTTCATGTATAATATTCCCAAGAGAAATATTCACTTTTCTTCTATCGATAGCGTCCAATGTCAACAATTGGGCTTCCTGGTAATGAATAATAAAATTCCTGCATTTTTTTTTTGCGCCGTAACTTTTCCCAAGGGATTAGTATCTACTCACGTATGGATTACTTTGGGGGATCGTTAAAGGACGAATGATGAAGAAGTTTGCTGCTACAATAAAAAACGGAATTTATTTCGTTGACAAAAATTTAAATCATGAATAGAATTGAATTTGAAATATTGAAATCGCATCATGTCGGTTTGTGTGTGTGTGTGTGTGGGGGATTACTTTTTGTGCAAATAAATTGAGTTTCAATGGGAGGTATATTTGAATGACACCACCAGTGGATATGGGGGAGGGGGGTGGAAATCATTTCTCCGGGGCTTAGACTAAATGTTGCAAGTTGGTATTTCGCTGGGGACCTAGTGACTCAATAAAAGTGACCACATAGCAAATTGATAAATGTTTGTAGGTCATGGTAAAAGTGCTGATATGGCAGGAAAATGTAGCACTCGTCGCAACTAGTTCAATGTCATGTCGATCTTAAGGCACCAAGTGACAAAGAACAGAAACAAGAATAGAACAGAAACCCATACATTCGCAACAGAAACAGTATAAGAAACAGAACATTTTTTTTGTCTGCAACAGAATTTAGCGACAGAAAAATGGCTGTTTGACGACGGAACGTAAACAAGACTATATTGAGTGTTTCTGTTGCTGCCAGCAACAGAAATGCCAATTTATCATGGAGGGGATGTTTTCTTGTTTCGATTTTTCAGCATCTTTCATCTGGCTGTTTTTTGGGCATCGTATTATTGGATACAGAGACAAATGATACTGAGACCCCCAACTCACAATCCTCTTGCCGCTGGGCCCCTCAGTTTTTTTTTCAAATTCGCCATTTTGTTTTCCTATCGGTGTTGTGTCAATTAAGAATCCGTGTGACATGCAAAAACATACAAAAAATACAAAAATAAATGCTGCCAACCTCGGCAACCGTGGGGAAATGTGCTAGAGTTCGGGAATACCACATTTTTACATTACTGAATGCCATTGGTTAGTTATTATATATTGTTAAAAGGCGAATAATTTGATTTGTTTGGTTAATAAAACTAGCTAAGGGAAATGTTCTATATTCAAGAAACTTATTATGACAAATATGGTTACGTATTTTCTGCTTTTGAATATCATTAACTTCGATTTCATGTGTAAATTTTTCTTAGATAACTTAAGAAAATTTGCTCAAAATGTTTGCATTTTCCTTCAACCAATCTACATTGTTCATTTTTCATTAATATTTTAAGCAAATGTACACTTACCCATGAAAGAAAATATTATCCAAACGTAACGAATAATTTCAAATTTAACGGATAAAATTCTATGAACGCTGGCAGCAACTTTGCCCACAGCGGAAGTGGCAAATGCAAGGTGCGAGCGTATTGGTGAGTCGGAATTTTTGAAGTTACGTGACATTTGTCAATACGAATTTCTATGTAACAATACAAGCGCACTTAGCATTTGCCACCCCATAAAAATATAGCTTGTAGGCTAAGTAACGGGAAATCGGTCGGAGTTGGTGGTCTCAGTATTGTCTCTGATTGGATATTGCGATGACCACGTATTAATAACAAACGGAAGATGAAAAAAAGAAAGTTTTTAGTAAACGAAGAGGAGAGTAATAAAACGAAACGCAATTTGGCAAAATAGGCGGCAGCCATGTTTTATGGATCTGTTTCTGTTTCTGTTTCAGATTTGTGTAGCTGAGCGAGCAACGCAAACAGAACCAAAATTTACTAGAGAACGAAAAAACTTTCTGTTCTACAGGGTGGCGCACGAATCGTGCTACAAAAATAAAACGTAATAACTTTTTTTCTGTGTGAGTAATCGGCTTATTTTTATTTTTTTTTTATTTTGTAGGTTACTATTTAGATTTATAAAAATGGATGCTTGGGATACGGAGAAAAGAATTTGGATAGTGCAACGGTACCATGCTTTGCAGTCCGTCATTTCCGTCCAAAGGGAATTTAGGCGGGAGTTTGGCGGTAATCCCCCGAGTAGATGGACCATTATGAGGTTTGTAAACATGTTTGCCGAATCTGGAAGCATCGCACGAAGGCCGTACCATCGAGATGCCAATGTTCGGGTTCAGGATACAATCGCAGCAGTAGCATCTGCAATACAGGCCAATCCGAGCGTTTCGACCCGAAACTTATCGGGGCAAATTGGAGTTAGTAGACGGTCATTACAACGGATACTTCATGACGATTTAAACTTGTTTCCGTACAAAGTCCAAATTACTAGCAAGTTAAACCCTCAGGATTTGCCTGTTCGCCTGGAATTTTGCCAAAAAATGATATCAATGGCCGAAGAAGACAACACATTGATCAATTGTTTGTTCATGTCTGATGAGGCCCATTTTGATCTTAACGGCAATGTAAACAAGCAAAATTGCCGTATATGGAAAGGGTCTAATCCAGAAATGCTCCTGGAGACGGAACTGCACCCAGAACGAGTCACTGTGTGGTGCGCAGTTTCATCAAGATGTATTGTCGGGCCGTACTTCTTTGAAGAAAACGGTGTAACCGTTACTGTCAATGGGGACCGTTATTTAAAGATGTTGAAGGAGTTTTTTTACCCAGAACTGCGCCGAAGACGTATACCATTGAACAGCGTTTGGTTTCAGCAAGATGGAGCAACTGCACATATAGCCAGACCAGTTATGGCGGAGCTAAACAAAAAATTCGCAAACAAATTAATTTCTAGGAACTCCACTCTTCGCTGGCCCCCAAGGTCACCTGACCTGACTGCACCAGACTTCTTTTTATAGGGTTATGTCAAGCAAGAGGTGTATAAAACGAAGCCCAGGAATTTAACTGAATTAAAGCAGTCCATAACGACAATAATTGAGGCGATCCCAACTTCAACTCTTCAGGCCGCAATGAATAGTTTTTTGATCAGGTGCCGCATATGCGTGGGAGAGCGTGGAGGTCATTTGCGATCTATAATCTTTAAAAACAACTAACTATTTAAAATAAAATTTAATTTTCTAACCAATAAAAAAAATAAATGAAATACATCGATTAAAAAAAAAGTTATTTGAATTTCTTATTGTGGCACAATTGGTGCGCCACCCTGTATTTCTGTTTCTGTTCTTTGTCACTTTGTTATTTCAAACGAAGCAATTTCCATGTCATTAATATTACGCTTTACTTATTCTCATTTTATGGAAGGAGCTGAAAAACGACAAATGCGGTTCCTTGAGGCCCAACTGGCGGGTGGAAGCTGTACAGACGTTGACCGATTGGCCAACGGAGAGAACCCTGAGCAGGTCCGCCACTATTAAATAGATACCTACCCTTCTTCGAATTTGAGTGGTTTTGGAATAACTTGTCATAGTTAATATTTGTGAAAATATCGTCGGGTGGCAAAATATGATCGCTTGTGGAGATACAAGAGTTCATTGCTCAAACAGTCCAGCAAAAGATGAAGAAGAAAATGCAAAGCAACGTTTAACCCTAGAAGGCTAATGTTCGTCGATTCGACGACGTCGCATTCTTAATTTTCCTGTCTCTTTTCAACGCGGGCAGATAGTAACTTATGCTCAACAACTAACTAAGGTTGTGCCCGGCAGGTAAAAACAGTATTTCTATTTTTATTTATATTTTTAAATGTAATATTGGAATTTGTGGTCAACATCGAATTGACTTTTGCGGATTTTGCGCAAAGAAAAATTAGTTCCTTTATTTATTTTTCTTATCACCTGTTATTATTAATTTTATATTGCCAAAGAAGGAATGTTTTTTTTTCAGTTTTTTTAAATATTGTGAAGACATGTTCATTTTAGACTGAAAAATGTTGCGTGTTTTAAAAGACTGCTTAATAATAAAAAAATGAAGAATACTTAGTAAAATCAAGTTTTTTATTTGGGAATACAATCTTAATGTTTCAGAAAAAAAAAATAGAACCATATGTATTAAACAAAGCTTAAAAAACATATTTTAGTACAGATCGTCGAATCGACGAATGTTTAGCTTATTAGGGGTAGTCAGCAACATTAGCCTACTAGGGTTAAAAAAATTGTTTTCAATTGGAATCGTCTGGTATTTAACGTAAAACCATTTATCTGTTATACTTGGAATAGAATACTTTTACCCTCTAACCCAAAAAGCATACTTAGCAATGAAACGACAGATAAAGTTCGACTTACAGATTTCTGGCATTTTTCACGACATCACCCTTACCAGAAAATTCAAACTTTGGCCTTCAGGGCTTGTAAGGTCCTTGAAAGATTGACATAAACGTGGGACGTACAAACAAACAAAATATCGGGGCAGTGGACTAGTCACTCCAAATCGCCACTTATTGAGATAAATCGATCTGCAAAAGGCACCCTTAAATTATTCATTAAGGAGAGAGTTCCTGCACAATCGCCAAATTATACGAATGGTCATTGTGAGAAATGCACATCACTGAACAAGCGGAGAGTTTGAATCAACCGAGCAAAACACCGTAGGGATTGGAAGATTGCAGCTCTCAATGTATCGGTGTTCTTATAGGTGATAAGATGGGCCAAGGGACTCCAGATCTTCGCCTTGTCATACTTGCGAATTTTGTGAACATAATAACACATGTAACAATTGATTTTCGGTTCGGGACGCGGGGCTGTATTGAAGTGATTTTGGATTCCGATCACAGAACGACGGCAAGGTCACGTTCCTCACTGTTCCAACAAAGCATGTGCTGTGCATGGAACTGACCTGAAAGCAAATAGAACTTCGGAACCACGCCTGCCCTCCCCTAGACATTGGCACACCGATACCGAATGGTGAATATTGTATTCTACTCGTATCAATGCAGCTCATTTCTACTTCATTTTTGTGCTGCATTTACAACAGCATACATTCCAAACACCGAAGATTAATGGGATCCCCAATATAAGATAGCCGTCCGACTGAAAGGGACAGCATTACCTAACACGCAAAACTACTTGACACGTATTTTGAGTGGCCATCTTATTTACGTGGTAGGAATAATGGAAAAGTTCAGCATGTTCATATTTTTATAGCGATGACTAACGAAATTTCGCTTTCCTATAAAACAAAATGACTTTCGGAAGTGCTGAACGAACATTTATTTATTCATTTCCTATAACAGATTGATGAATTGTTGCCTTAACTTACTCATAATAATTCTAACTCTCATTTTATATATTTGAATTAGAAAAAGAAATGCTTCCAAGTGATTGCTGAAATTTTGGTCGCTGGAACTTAGTGACAATAGTGACGGGAAGTAAACCATTAGTGAATGACTTTGTTATTATTTGTGTATGTGTTGTGTGAATTTAATTTCTTCTTTTTTACACAAGCGACAAAATAATGTCATGTTCAAACGAGTTCATCGTCTATAAACGGCAAGAACAAAGTGGAATTAAAATATTTATTTTTTTTTTCTTTAAGTATAAGATACTGGTGAATGAAATATAGTCGTTTATTTTTCAATTATCCGTGTCCATGGCACAATGCATTATTTGCAATGTCCATATATGGCTCCTCAAGCATTCGCTGAAATATTTACCAAATTTCGTGGTGCCATATATGGCTTCTATTGCATGCAAACTTTAATTATTTGTACAGGTGAAGATTTCATGATTCCAACAAGGAGCTTTTACTCTAAACGGAGGTTCAATACTATTCCTGAAGACGTAGGGCAAAGTGAAGATAAAAAAACTGGAATCAGAACTAGAAAATGAAGCAGCGGCAAATCGAGAAGAAGATTTCCCACTCAATGCTGTTCGTTTGGATCCAGTCGGTCATTTTCCGGAATGGCAACAATGAAGACAACAATATAAAAATGATTGTCAGTATAGGTCCCTTATATTCTGCACTAAATGCACAGTACACCTATGCTTGAATAAAGACCGAAATTGCTTTGCTTGCAACTCCACATGAAGCTATATCTTGTAATTAATCATTTTCATGAACTTTCTTATTTATTTCGGTATTTTAATGCCCAAATAAATTTTTTTTTTTAAGAAAACACTATTCGTTTTAGTTGCATGAAACGCCATATATGGCATAATTTTTTTAGGTTGAACAATGACTTCCTGCATATGACGCCATTTATTGACAATTTTTAAAAAAAAATTTCATCTTCTAAGTTTTCAAAATAGCAAACAAAATTGGTAAAATAAGTTGTTTTTTCCATTGGATCTAATGCATGCCGTAGAGAGTTAATTATACCCACATGTGTTTTCTAAAATTTGATAAACAATGTCTTACTTTTGCTTAAGCGTTTTGCTTAAGTAGCTAATTGGGTAATTGGGCTCAGGTGTATAAGCTTTGGCTCAGCCAAAAAGATATGACTCAGTTAAAAAAAAAAAAAACAATGGCACTCCGAGAGTGCCGACAGAAGTGAAAACTTAAACAATTACGTGTGGATCGTCAGAAAAAAAAAAACAAAATAGTTTTTAATGTAAAGTGGAACAATAAATCAAAGATTAAGCTCAAATATAAAAAAAAAATAAACAGCTATCGAATTTTTTTGCAATTTCAATCAACTTACTGGAAGTGGAAGCTGGAATTATTTTTAAAGATTGACAGATAAATTGTTCGTAAAATGGGCAATGTTTAAAATTGGAAACACATTTTTTAAGATCGAGGTTACATATAAAAATGTTGTTTGCCAGATTTTTTAAGAATGTTTAAAACTATAAAAAAAAAAAAAAACAGAAAAAAAAATTAAATAAAAAATGTGCCCTTTTTATGGTAGCAGCACTCCTGAAAGCATTGCCTTTTCTAACTCTTGTTAAATCACGATTCCCATACCCATTCAATTCAATTAAATTTTTTGTTATTCTTTTTTTTTTTTTTTAATTTTTTAAACATTTTTTATAAAACATATAACATCGGTCTTAAAGAATGTGTTTCCACGTTCAAACCAAAGATAATGGAATACAGAGATATATATCTTTCCAGTGGAAAGGCGGCTGCCTACAAGCTGTTTTCCCGAAAAATTCATGAAGTCACGCACATATACTCATTTCTTTTCTAGTATATGTGAGTTCATGAATTGGACTTTAATGCAAGAATACGCTATTCCGAAATGTGTATTTCACTATTTTTTTTTAATTTTAATCGAAGCGCTAACAAAAACCAAACAAGTTTAATACCAAACACAAAACAATTGAACAACGCGATGCCCATAAAAGCAAAAGGAATATTGGCCGGCCATTAGCAACATGCTTTTTTGTACCTCACACGTATTCACAGACGGGGGTTGAAATTACAAAAACAACAATGTGAACAAATGGATTTTGGAGGGATAGACGAACGAAAGATATCCATCTCTTTTATTCTTTCATCTCTGCTTCAAACTCTGTCCATTTTTCGAACACTCTATCTGTCATTCCTTACAAATAATTCCAGCTTCCACTTCCGGTAAGTGGAATGAAATTGGAAAAAAAATTTAAAGCTGTTTGTTGTATAAATACAAAAAGTTTTGTTTATTTTTTATGTTTTATTTTTGATTTATTGTCACACTTTACCAAAAAAAAAATTTTTAGCATAACATTTGTGCTGCGAGTTCAACACATTCCCTGCACTTAGCGACATCTACATCGCAGCTCTGCTACTAGACACTCACCTTCTCAAATTCGCGCGAATTTTTTACTTTTATTTTTTCAAATTCTCTGAAGCTAAAAGTTAATTCATTTTCTCAACAAACTTATTGTTTTAACTTTAGAGAATAAAAAAAAAACAAATTCCGCAAAGATTTTCATCCATTCATGTGTAAGTATTCATAAGTGAATATAACCTGCGTTTGTAGCTCCTACTCTTATTTCACAAAATGGTTCCCAAAACAATCACACAAAATGTCTTGTATTATGGTCACACTTATTACCCACATTTAATATCATAGACCACAACCCAAACGATATAGTGAGAAGGTAAGTTTCCGCTGACACCATTAATGGCGTCTGTTTTTTTCTTTGTGGTATGATCGGTCTCTTATCTGCTAGGTGTCGCTGGTTCTTAGTTGATACGTCTATCTACGCTATCATTGTATATAAACATTTCTCTATATACAATGACCCTATATACCCTCTCAACTTTCGTTCCAATTTCACGAACACTGGTGTCGCAACATTGGTGTCGCGAGTTCAATGATTTTACCCCATATCAAAAATGCCCAACGCGCCTAAAGAGGTTGTCACTTCCAAAATGTTGAAGAATAAAAAAACGTAATCATTAAAACAGAATTTACTCGTTTACTCGACTTAAAGCCGCCACAAAAACAATTACTGGTTAATAGATTCACAAAATTAACGCACCCATACATTTTGCATTTATTTTTTTAAGAAATTACCGAAAACTTCCTTTTCCCTTTCATTTAAATAATGTGGTTTAAACTTGTGTGGAATAGCTCGGAAAATTGCTCAACTCAAAAATATCTTCGGAACTACGCTGTGCTTTTGCTTTGTGTAAAACTAATTATCTTCCTTTTGGGGTATGGCGTTTTTACTGAGTCCGAAACTCAGTAAAATTGTTAAATTAAATTTTTCCTTCTGCTCATTTGTTGACTAAAATCCTCACTTTTTATTCAAGCTCCAATTTATTAGCAATTCCATAGCACAATTAGACAAATCGTAATATAATGTTCTACTATATTCAGAGTTACCAATTTCCGTACTAAAAATGAATAGATATATTCCCAAGCAATATTTTAATTTCATAAACCGTTCATCTAATCGCATAATCGTTGCAAATTGTTAACCAAATTACCTACCGAATCAATTAACGAAAGCACTTCCAGTAAACCCCGTTTAATCTAGATTTAAAAATGTTGTCCCATTCATGAGCTTCACATCAACACAATTAAATGCAAATACTCGTAACTATACCCACTAATTTGAATGGCCCACTCAGTTGTGCAAATAGGAATTCGAGACAGATTGGTCAATTTTATTCTGGTACGTATTCGAAATGAATTTCATTGTTATGCGATTGCAATAAATTTTAAGAAAAAAAAATTCTTTGTTGAAAAATTTCTATCGCAACAACAGTATGTTAAGCAATTTACTGTATGGAAAAAAAAGACTTCCAGTACCGCAAATATCCGACACCGGAAAATGAACAAAAACTGACAGTTTCCAGCTTCCGTATGATGGAAAAAAAATAATCAAACAACTGAAACTGAATTAACCAATGTTCGGGTTATTTTTCGGTCGAATGGCACGTTTTCTGAATTCATTCCACTATTAGGAACCAATCTGTCGGGCCGTATGATATAACTGCGTTTTGCTAGGTGCTCCTCCTGGGTGGATTTTATTTCGTAGAGGTTATTTTCAATGCAATTGGATTTCGTGAATTTTTATTCTTTTATTTTTTTTTTGCTTAATATAACGACTAACAGGTTAGTGGGATTTTCTTTGCTTGCGAAACAAATTTATTTTAGCGGTGATAAATAATGAATAGATTGAGTAATGAGTTTAAATCCGAGAGAATACATGAAAAGGCTTGGCAGACATAAAAATAAAACGAATATAACAGCAAAAACTTATAAAAAGTTACACTGACTACGCTTTAATATAATCAGAGGTTTAAGGGCCTCTGTAAAAGGCTTACGGCCATATTATTCACTCCCTTTAATCCGGGTTAAAGGTTACACCCGGGTTTAAGTGAGTTTAATCCAAAAACTAAAACCCAAGTACATAATATTCACTCATTAAACCCGAACATAAGCCCAGTTTTGTAAACTTGACAGCGTTTAATCCGATTGGATTTAAACGCGTTCCGGAGACCAGTTTAAGTACTTTAACTCGGGTTAAAACAATTTCAATTTCATAAAATTAAAATTTCTTCGCTCGCAAGAAATAAGAAAAGTAGAAAAGGGGAATAGAAAAAAAAATGTCAAGAAACTAAAAAAAGGACTTCATTCGTGAAATGGACGAAATTAATGTTGATGTCTTCGTCGTAAGAAGACGAATTTGTCGAAGAGCTGATGAAACAGCAGCTGATGGTAAATTAACGTCATCCTTGTCGTCGAATATATCGATTGCACAAGCGGGCTTGCGTCGACGATTACGATGTGGTATATTTTTGAAAATATTTCGTGCTGACAGCTACATTCGATGATTCGATAGAAATTTCGGCATAATTAATACACCTTAAAATATAACTGGGCCCAAAACAAATGAAATCAATTTCCAAGTGACAAACAAAAAAAAAATGTCATTATTTGTGAAATTTGACATTACACGGGTTTAAAACGGATTAAAAACGGTTTCAAGTATTTTAAATCCACATTTAAATCCATTTTTAATCCAGCGGGTTTAATGCGTGTTTTTCAGTGAATAATATGGACATAGGTTTAAATTGTCGGGTTTAAAAATTGCGGATTAATGATCGGGTGTAAAATTAACTTAAACCTGAGTTACACCCGGAGTGAATAATATAGTCAATCGCACAAAACAAAAACATAGCCACAGCACAAACTTATTAGTACATATTACCATAATTCTCTGTTAATCATCTCTCATCCCTCTCTCTTACCGCTTAGCTTGCGCTGCATTAATTATTAAAAAGTTATGAGTTATGAGGTAAAAAAAATTAGAAATTAAAGGTTAAAAAAACCTAATCTCAGTTGACAGCAACAAGTAAAGTTACCAGGCGGCAGAATCTGTATAACAATAATCGTCGGAACGATATCGTTTTTGAAACTTTGATGACCATAAGAAGTTATATTCTGCCCGAATTTGTTTCACTATCGTCAGCTTTCATTACATTTGTGGAAAATGAATTGCATTAAGGTTTCAAACTCGTAATTTTGGCACTTAGTTGCTAATTTGGACGACTTTCGATAATCGTCTGTAAAATTACGGAATGAGTAACTTTTTTTCTATACCAAAAAAAGCGACCGATTTTTATAAAAAAAAATGTATATATTCTTATGGAAAATAAGTCAGTCATTTCTAACTATACTCCCAACAATGAATTTCCTTAAGAAGTTATGAACTGATGAAATTTAAAAAAAAGCGCTAAAAAATTCGATTGTTTCTTATTTATGTGATAATGTTGCTTCGGCGTTAGATGTTTAGAATTTTTTTGAAGTAGTCATAGTCAGCATTCAGGTCTAGCTCTAAAATGTCGATAGCGATGTTGCAGTACTTATGTGTTAGAAGCCATTGAAATCTTTGCTTTTTTATTTTTATTTTTTACTTTTTAATTTACAAATGATTTTTTGAAAATTTTTTTTTGTTTACAAAATCTTTACGATAATATTACTTGAAACTTCTATATAAATAAAAGAAAATTTATGTATGCTACCTTATGGCGTCAAATTGATATATAATAATAAAACATTGAAAGAAAAACGATAATTTTTAAAATCCAGTGTTTGTTTGTGTTTGCGATTGGAAATGTGTTTTTAATTTGTGCTAATACCGCAAATCGCCATCAGAATAAAAACTACTTTGACAAGAAAGCTTTTCAAATTAAACCACCAATTCGAATCCAAACATGTGTGCGCCTTTCAGCGGTATATCGCTGTCCAAATCGAGCAACAGCATCTTCCCAATGCAATGATCCAAATATTCAGCAGCCAGTCCGGACGGCTCACTAACTTTCACGTCAATGTCATACGACGTCAGTATATGACCGGTTTTCATAGATCTACACGTAACAAGTGATTTGCCCAGTTTCATTCGACAAGGCAGTTCACAGCCAAGTATGATTTTTTCGCTAACTTCACGCAACGCTCTGCGTATGTTTTCGTTGCCATTAAAATACCTCCGAATAAATCTAGCCGTTTGTGGTTTCCTGAGGAGGGGCTCCATTTCAGGCGACCTTAGATCTGTTATCAAACGACCGAACTCATTTGGTGACAGCGAACACAAATGATCGGATCCTTTCTGCGTTTTGTCCAACGTTATGTGTCGTTCGATTATTTTTGCACCAAGCAAAGCTGCAGCCTTCGATATTCGCGGAACAATTTCGTGTCCGGAATAACCTATTACAACATCGGGGAACATATTTCGCAATAATGGTATGGTTAGCAAATTGCAGTCTTCTGCCTTTGTTGGGTAGGCGGATACGCAGTGCAGGAGTGCATAGTTGGTTTTTTTTGTTTTCTGCATAATTTGAACTATTTTCCTTACAGTTTTTGCCGTCTGCATGCCAGTGGATATGATTAGGGGGCAGCTTAATAGCGCAGCTTTCTCCAAGAGTGGAAAGTTATTGGCATCTCCGGAGCCAATTTTTATAAATGGCAATCTGAGTGCGTGCAGTTGTGTAAGCGAGACCTACAATTAAAAATGGAAAGTGGGTTGAATCTTTTGTAAAGAAGGCCTGCTACAGTAACTCTATTTGAGGTGGTACTGGATAAAAGTTACACATTTGCCAAGCTGGTGTAGGGGACAGGTGAAACTCAATAAGGTTTAAAAGTTTAACACGGCTGTCATATATTACTGCGAGAAAAGTAAACATTCAAGTTGCCCAGATCGAAGCTTCAAAACTTTCTATTGATCTTTCGTCGCAGTTACGTCGCATCGCAACCATATCTTTTCTTCTGTCTTGACATCCCTGTCATACTCGCCAATCTGTGAAGTGAACTCTCGCTGATCTTTTGAGGTCAGAGCTGATCTCACTGAGACTTTTGACTTCAAAAATGGACACTTGGCAATATCATTCGCTGTCAAAGCATTTGAATCAACATAATAATACTCAAGAAAAAGTCAAAGCATTTGGTAAATTTTTCAAAAAAGTCTTCGCAGTGACAAGCGTTGATGGGATCGACATTTTTGCCAAAACTCAAAGAGTTTTCCCTGACGGCTTTGCAAATATTGTGACAGTCGTCTAAGATTGGTTTCCTTACAATCGAGGGCAACAAAACGTTGACAAAAAATCAGGTGGAATGTAGACAGCTACAACATCTTGGTGTGAATATGAATTTTGTCTACCTCGGCTCCAATGTCAACTCAAATGAAAGAGTACACTTTCAATTCACTGTTTCTTTGGCATCAATCTAGCCACTGATACCATTTAAAATGCTGACCAAGTTAGTTATTAAGAGACCCGAACACATGAAGTTATTATGTACTTTGTTTTTGCATACCTCATCCATTGCTGAAGCGGAAAACAGTATCCCCACAGACTGACAATATCTCTGCAACGTCCTGATTTGTTTTAGTGAAAATTCTAGAAAAGCTTTATGCTCTCCATAGGTAGGTCCCCAGGAATTCAATCCAACATATGGCCTGGATAGAACACTTTTCGTATACTTCGCTGACAGACACGATTTTTGAAACTTGACACTATCACATCCGATTCTCTGAAAGCACACAAATTGTATTCACCAGAACGGTATAAAATAAATAAAATCACCTTTGCTTCGTCAATCAGTTTCTTAGCGATTGTAATGTTGCCCTGATGATTTTGACCGATTTCCGCTATAATGAAAATCGGATCATTGGGTGAACCGACCGAGTGTGCTCCAATTCTGAAAGAAGTCATCTTGCGTTCAGTTCTTCCCGCGTACTGATCAAAAGCAAAAATTGCTTCACACTGTCTTGTGTATTCGGTGAATGGAACGTTCCTAAAACGGTTTTAATTGGTTTGATGACTATTCAATTGAACCGGAGTGAGAGATTACTGGATCACTATAATTTGGTTATGGTGTCATACGGCGTACCCTATGAAGGAAGTGTGACTGACTTTGGGTGACAGTGCGTGTCAATGCAAAAAGAGTCAAAGTTTTATCAGAAAATTAAACATGTTTGATTTTATGTGCTCATGTCAAGGAGTTTGCTCGAGTTTATGTAGTATATTATTGAGGGTAAATACCCCTATCGGTCTAAGGATAGGGGCAAATTTTCAGGCGCTCAAAAAAAATCACGCCCCAAATCGTCTCGCCTGTGAAAGTGCATCGTCCGATTTGTATATAGATTTAATTATTCTGAACCAACAAAAGTTCGCACAACTTAATTTGCCGTCAAATCTGCAACCCTTCTTCAGAAGGCACGATTTGAGAAAAAATAACCCTCTCAAAGCACTCACTCAAGCTCAGACTAAAAATCAAGGACGTCATTATGACGCGTTACGGTTCAACCGTCTGTATCTTCCAATGTAAACAAAATCGAATTGACTTAATAAAATGATTCCCAATAGCCAATAGACAACCACCCCACACACTCTCCCCTAGCCTGTTACGCTCTATGATTTTTATTCGAAGGCTATGCCACTTAACTTGAAATTATGTTAAAAAGGCAACAACCTGATTTTGTCGTCGTTGGGTGGCATTGTGCAAAGCGTATCGTTATCACCTTGTGCATCTTTACGTTATCACCCTTTTTAACCCTTTTCTCGCAGCCGGCGATAAAATCAATTTATCTCGCTTGGAAAGTTTCAAAATAGCCCCTAAAATATAAGCAGACAGATAATGTCCCTTCGTTAGCAATTCAAATTTCATAGAGAGCCTGCAAACCAATCCCCTCAGTGTTTACTGAAATGAAAAAGTAATTATCTTTGTGAAAATAAATTTTAAAATGTGTCCAGTAGCTTAAGCTTAATTATTATCAGCACCAAAAATCTGTAGGGGCTATTTTTCCACTGATATTGAATTGATGTACCGAATGCAGTTGCTCATACTGTGGCCTGGGTGGACAAATTGTAATAAGTCTCGTCGAGTGCAGGGTCCTACGATGAACGCAGTATGTGCAGATGGCCATTGATTGCATCTTAAATTTGAGTGACAGCTGTGGGCATTGACCAAAGTCCTGTTGCCATGGAGATGTGGTTTTCATTTAAGCCCCCCGTTTGTATCAAGTGAATGGGCGTTTTTGATAATGGAAAAACAGTGGATAGCCTTAAATTGGGATGTCTGTTGCATACCGAAAAAGGACTCTCTGGTGGAGTTGCGTATCTGTGGTGTATTTAAGCAACGGTTAATTAATATGTAAATCCACGGCTTATAGAGGACAACAACAGAGCTACGAAAATAAAATGCCGTCATATTCATGTGTAGGTATGCGGAGGAGCCAAGCAATGGAGAAAATATTTAACAAGCGGGACAATTATTATGAACTCTCATGTAGGACCGTTAGCAACCGTTTGTGTACGATTTTATTTCTGAGACGAATGGAAGGGGTCTCCAATGCCAAGTTCGAATAGCTAATTTGGGAAGCGTTCTCATGACAGCCATACACTCGCATGGCTGTCAAACATTCTCAAGGAGTGGGGCTGTGGAACAGACGTTGTTGTGTACTTTTTGCTGTTCCCGAAGGCTGCCCTTACCATCCCCTTCCATGTCTATAAGGTAGCTGATGATGCGAATTTTTGGTTGGCCTGTGTGTAGGGAGCTCCGCACTCACTCTCTATGCCCAGGAAGATAGTTATTGCGAGTACCTTGATTGAAGGGTACCATTCGATGAACGCTATAAAAAAAATAATTGTCGATTCTGTGGACTTGTTATTTTGGTAGGCGTGGTTTTGTGAGTTCGATATCAATAATTTATGAACAATGCCCTCGATATGGAGGTCGACAGCCTAATGGGTCCAAAGTCGTAAGGGAAGTATTACCTAAGAATGCAAAAACATTTTCGTTCCCCTGCCCAAGATGGCAGAGTCACAACACAAATCGTTCGACTGCTGCGAATGCCATTAACAGAGACAATATCGGGCCTGGGCGCCTTATAAAGCTTAAAACTTTTGACAGCCCACATCAGCCTTTTCTCGCATATACCTATAGAGAGTGAGTTTGGACGTCGAAGAGACTTGATTACTAAAGTGAGTATACAAGAAAATGGACACATCCGTGTTCTCCTGCCTCATCAACTTAACTTTCGTCGATCAATCAGAAGAGTCGACCAAGGACACCCATACCCACATTAACCATTGAACAACCTACTTTAAAATACTTCCAATTGCAACCTAAATCCAAAATTATTAAACCATGACAATAAAACCGCAATGGCAAAGTTTTCGTTTACAATTTGCATCTATTTTACATCTCTCTCCAGTCAGCTTTAGCCATACAATTCACTCAACAACTGCATCCTTGAACCGTTTACAACAATGGCGATGCATTTATTGTTAGATACTTTTACCGGATAACTATAGAAACTCAAATCTAACATAATGCACTTGAAACTTTGAAAATAGCTGAAAAGTTTTAATGTACTCTGGAAATTCGAAAGTTATACCCATCATGCTCGCGCAAAATACAGTGTGAGTTGGGGATCTTACTGGCTAAAATATTAAAGGTGTGGATATTCATCCATGTCGCCCCCATGTGAACAACACCATACTTCGCTTTCAAAGTTAATGAGCATGATTTCGCATCGTATCTCTGGACTTGACACAATGAGTTCTCTTCCCTTAGGAAGTGATAAATTAATACATGTGCAAGTGAAAGGAAGTGTCAGTTGATAAAAAGGGATAACAAAGATATAGAGACGACGACGATCCACGGGCTTCCGTTCTACACATGAACAATGTATGGTGTCGTTTAAGGTACGTGTGTTTGTGCGAGCGAGTGTAAAGAATTTACCCCGCTATAAGGAAGAGTCCTTTTGCAACTGTTTCTTTTTTTTTAGCTGAGATTAGTGAGATGGTTTCGTTTTGAAATAACATTGAAAAAGGAATTGAACAGACGATTCTTGTGCGGTGGCTTTGGCATCTCTTAAATGGAACACGAGAAAAAGAAACAAATCTCCTGGAATTGACTGCGGACAGGAAGAGTTTGAGAGGAAGTTGCCAATAAAAACGTTTTCGACAGGTGAATGCGCTGAGGTTTAGGTTAAGTAAACAAAAATTCCTGCAAACGAAATTCCCTTTAGAATATAAACAAAATTGTGAGGTACGGTTCGCGGATAAGGACTGAGCTGCCTGTGAGTTTCATGAACATTGCGTTATTTTGCAAAGCTTACTGCTTGGTGGTTGTGAAAAAAAAAGCTTGTTTGTTATAAATTCAAAATCTGTCGACAGAACGATGGTTTATTATATTTTGACGATTGTTAGAGTAATCAGGGCAGCCCAGTTTGGGGATTATTTTTTCTTGGGGTCTGTTGGGCGTCCAGCAAAGACTTTTGACAAAAATGTTTGATCTCTTAAATGGAATCAGCCTCAAGTATAACGATTTTTGCTCGGAAAAAATAGTTATTAGACTCTGCGTCCCTGTTGCCTCGTTCTCACGCAGCTTCATGAGGCACACATAAATGAGATCGCAAACAACATGACCCATATGGTCTTTTTGTCTCTTGTTCATGACGGTAAACAACTCCAATCTCAATATTAATTAAGGCTTCCAAATGCACACTACAAACCAGAGGTATTATTTAAACACAATTATTTCCACATCTACATGTCAATTATATGTTATAAAGTAAATTTAATACATAAAGCGGACACAACTTTGAAAACAGCCATTAAATTTCCATTCCCTGTCCTTATCAAAGCTTCGTTAAGCACTTGCTGAGGGATGTAATCGTGTAGTGTTTACAATGGGAACTTTGAGCATTAATTTATTTAGTTTCTAAAAGTAGGAAAAGTGAATATCGTGCATACACAGCTTGTGTGAAAGTTTTCGTAAACATTGTTTGAATGGAAAATGTTTTTACGCGCTTGTTTTTATTATGTTCTGAAGGTTTTTAAAGATAAAGTTGGAAATGATATATGATGATGGCGATTCTAAGTTGTTATTAGGTTTTGGCGAACAATTTATTCGAAAATATTCAAATGTACACTTTAGTTAGGAGGAGAGGTTTTTTAATATTTTAAAACCATTTTGCAAGATAAATTGTAGCTATTTTCTTAAGGATAAAAAAAACACAAATAGAATAAAATCGCTTTTGACCTACGTCGACTTACTTACTTTAAATGACACTTAAAATCCGGGGTGGACCACGATCTCAACCAAAAAGTCGACATAAACGTTGCAAATATATTAAAGTACTTCCTCACTTAAAACGGCCTGCGGACTGTTGTTCCCGAATATGCGCATTTGCATCGGTGAAAAAGGGTTTCACTCTTTGTAATTGAAGTTTAAATTTATTTTTCCAGCTATTAATATCGTATATTCCTCTTCTTTCGAAATTCTTGCACTCTGGCAGTGACCCAAAAATCTTTGGAAATTTTGCGCTTCCCAAATAAGATCAATTTTAATATCAAACACAATTTAGTACCAAATAATACTGTAGGTTTTGCAGTGTCCAGGGATAAGTGATTTACAGTAGCAATTCATGTTATAAAAACCTTTAGCATTTTTAGAAAGTTATGTTTTTTAGTGAGTCGACAAAATTATATACGGAGTTGGAAACAACTTAACTTCATGTCAGCTCAGCTTCTGGATACTGCCAAAAGCTGCTTAAAATATTTCTGAAAGTATTACCTTATTAAAATATTGTTTATTTCTTTTTTTTTATATCATTTAACATCTGTTTGAGAAAGTCGAGTTAAAGGCAGTCAGGAAAAAAAGAAAACTTTGGAACACACTGAGAAAATGTAGGCGTGGCAAAAAACGACATGACCTTTAGCATTCTCTGTGTCTTAGGGAACATTTCAAAAAAAGATTCATAAAAATCTGCTCTGTCGTTTTTACGCCATTAAGTAACAAACACGAAACCCACTATAGTTTTATTATATAAATAGACAAATGAAAATAGTTATGAAGCCCTTTCACTGCCTGAGGTCGAATGCACACCAAGTCAAGCAAAACGTTTTGTTTAGTTTCATGAAACAAGAGAACATTGTTTCTTAAGAGATATCACATACCGAAGCCAGCGAGAGAAACACACATGTTTTTGTTTCGAAATTAAACTAAATTAATCGACATATGAGAAAAAATCAAAACCATAAACTATGTATCAAATAGACTGACAGCTTTTCTACATCTCCCCGATTTCCGCCGAAAATTTTTTCAATAACAACTCCTCCCTCCCGCTCTCAATAAAGCAGCAAAAAAAAAAAAATTATAAATGGCGGGAGTTGTAATAAACTGCTGACACTCAGCAGTGTTTCTACATCGTGGTATCTCAAACATTTTATGGGAATTTCAATTTTCGAAAGAGTTTCCCTGCGTTAAAGAAACATCCAAATTGTTGGAATATCAATAATCTGACAAAAAAAAACATTCAAACAACATTTCGCCATGAATATCAACGCAATCAAAGTCCATAAAAAAGAGATTTGCCTTTTAGCAAAAATTCCAGTTTTACCAAAAAATAATCTGTGCAGGGAAATTACTTGACGGGCAATAACTTCACATGGGAAATAACTTCACCTTAACTGGGAAATAATTTCACTTTTTTTATTGGGAATTTATTTCCCACTTAAAGTGAGCAATAACTTCACTTTTTTTGTGGGAAATAATTTTTCTTGACATGCGACGACACATGTAAGCCCGCAATTCATTAACAGTGGGAAATGTTGGAGGGACATGGTGCTTTGAGTCACTGTTTAGGGGTGGGATTTGGTGCGAAGTTGGTTGTATGCATGGTTGTTATTCATAATGTTAATTAAATTATACTGAAATCCTTATAAATAATTGGATTTTGTTTTTGTTGTTTTCCAGTTAGAATCAAAAAATACTTAAATTGTAGGTGGGAAATAATTTCACAAAATTTGGCGGTGATGCCCACTTCGAGTGGGGAAATAAATTTACATAAAAAAGTGAAATTATTTCCAGTCAAGGTGAAATTATTGCCCGTGAACTTATTTCCCTGCACCAAAATAATCATTATAATTCAAACGCACTGCTTTTACTTACTTTTATACTGAAGGTTAATTAAATGTGATTTTTTTTCGAAAGGGAAAATGATCACGCTTCGTGGGAAAAATAAAGAGAAAGTGCTAAGAACACTGACTGAGAGTTAGTGTATTTGCTGAGTTTCTATTAGAGTTTAAATTCGTTGGTTTATTTCACCACGAAAACAGATGAATACAAAATGGTTAATAGCGAATGTAATAAACATAAATAAATAAAGGGAAAAAGTGTGAAAGGAAATAAGATACTTTTTCTTAGTTTTCGATTCTTCTCTTTAAATTCTTTTCCGTTTTGGATATTCCCGGCAAAATAATTTTTTATTGTGTCTGTTTTGTTTTTTTTTTTTTGTTTTTGGGGGAAATTTTTGTTTTTGAATTTTATGACTTTTTCTTTAATTTGAGAGATATTTCAAATGCTTTCCCATTCCCATATCGGACTCGGGTCCTATTAGTCTTTCTCTGTGTAGTGGAAAAAATGTTATTGTATTTATTACTTTATGGTTTGTGGAAAAATACTGCTTTGCCGTGGATTTGCCTTGGGAAAGAAATGACCGCAATAACTCTTCACTGTAGCCTTCCAACATTTAACAAATCAATGCGACTCAAAGTCCAAGGATTCGCTTAAATTTCTACACTGTCACCTATTACGTTCGCGATATCTATACATACATTCTTCTAGAAGTTCGGATTTCGTTTTTTTACATTGCGACTTACTAAAAACTACGATTTTTATCGCAAACAACTTAATTTTTGTGAATAATGGGCACAGCAGACAGTTCCAAAATCAGAATGCAAGTGTGAATGCATTTTTGACACAAATTGAAGGAACCTTCACTGCTAAATTAAGATAACTTGAGTTTCTTACACATTTCAACTGCAAAATTGCGGTAATGCTTTTATTTTTCAGGCGTTTTGCGACTCTCGCAACCTACTCAGCCAATGCCGTTAAATAACTCAAAGAAGACACCAAATAGGAAGATGCTAACCACCCAATTGGCGGTATGTTCGAATCACCTTTAGCTGTCGTGCGACAATATCCAGCGAAGACAGATATCTCAAAATATTCATCAATCAAAAATTCCTACTTAAGCTTTTCAAATGTGTACATCAACTTGAATACCAAAATGCAACATCTTCCTTTTCCGTTTCTGCTTATCATCTCAGCAGTAACTTTAATTACAGCCCAAGAGAGCTAGCTTGCTGTACAATTTCATGTTCAAGTTTCTTCATACTTAAGGATGGTTGTTTTTCTTACACGCTGTATGTATGAGACGTAAAGCTCTAGTGCAATAGAATTATGTACTTCCTTTGAGAAAAATTCTCATTTCAAATAATGAAAGAAACGCAAGACTTTATTTTGACGCGCTACACTCAGGTTAAAGCTAATCTCCTCTGAAACTCACTATACAAGCTACGTACCGTATTTTTTAATTACACTTTACCAAAGCCTCTATGGAAAATCGAAATTGCTGTCCCAGTGCTGCTGGCCCTTAATTTAATTTTTAATTTAATTTTTATTTATATATTTCAATTTTTTTCATTGTTTGTAATAGAATTTCAACTGAAGCGAATCGAACAATTACCTTCCACAAGGAATAACCACACAAATTACTTCACCCTTATGGAATTATTTTTTGTGTGTTTTTTTGCGCCATCCAGCCAGGAGAGCGGAATTATGTCCTTTCATGCTCAGCCAATTAAAAAGTACATTCTCCGTAATGTTTTTAAATTAAATATTATGGCAGATGTCAGGGGTAAAATGAAAATGTCAGCCTTTTCGTTTGTTATAGTGGTTGAAGGATGTTTTTTTGAAAATTGAAAACACTTTCAAGTCCCAATAACAAGTGCACTGGGATATGTGGGGTTCATCTTGCCGCAATGTGTTGCAGTTGGGAGAACTTCAGAAATCTGCTTTTATACGGATAAATATCACAAAATCCCATTTCCCCAAGTTAAATAAGAAAATCTCGTTAAAGGAGAAGGGCTAGTCGATTAAGGTTTGACCCAATTTCTTGCTTCCTTTGGTAAAGTTTCGCAACCTCAAGCTGGACAGTACCTACTTCATTTTTTATTGTACAAGGATTTAAATAAACCCTTAGCCGATAAGAATGGCAAACATCAATAGACGAAAGGATATCTTGTCTGTGCAGAGCAATGGAAATTGTTGCAATGACCAATCGATATTGGTATGCTGGGAAACCACTTTGAGTTCGACGAAGGCATGATGAAGTTGTGGAGAGAAGATGACGTTAGAGTTTGCAAGTTGTAGGTATTATGCAGGTGACACTTCTCGATAAGATCTCTTCAGAATGTAACTCTTATAACACGAGATTACCTTATAAAATGTTTATTTATAAGATGTGGGAGAAAATTCCTAGACATTGGGACTTACCAAGTAACATTTTTAGTTTCGACTTTAAGTTTTTGCTGCACAAAAATTACAAAATTACAAATATTGCTAATAATCAAACACTTATGTCGACAAATAGTTGGATTTACTAGCAAACTAAAACGGTACCAATAAACAACTAGACATTTAGTGCGCCAACTTTCTTGTCATTGCAGAATTCTTCGAAAACATACGCTTAAAAACCTAAACCAAATCGCCCAAACAATCAATTTCCCTGCAGAATTTAATTATTGTTCGCACACTATTTGAGGAACCAAGCTCCTCTAAGTTGTTAAAGAAGTACCTGCCTAGGTGCCTCCTTCTACTCCGAGCAATTGCTTGACAATCGCAAAGAAGGTGGGAGATATCTTCCGTGACTTGTAGGTCCTCACAGTACCTGCATATATCCGTGTTAGCTAAGCCTAGTCTCATGGCAGTGTCCAGAGAGAATTCCTACCGTTAGTCTTAACCTTGTTCTACTGAGATTTAGTAATTCTTCAGATATTTTTCCTATTTAAAACGGGCCACATTGCCTTTGAGACCCTGTATCTTTCTAGCTGTGACCATCTGGTGGCTGCTTTATTCAGGGTTTTCTCGAGGACAACCCTTATAGCAACGCCCATAGGCGGTCTGATACCCTTAACCACTGTATTTAGTGGGAGCCCCGCTCCTGCCTAGGCCAGAACGTCGGCTTTCTTGTTACTTTCTTCAATATAAGGTACCCAACACAATCTGACATGGTTCTGCGAACATAATGCACTAAGCATTGTGCGGCAATTCCTGACTATTTCAGATTTGGTGGTATATGATTTTAGCGCTTTACGCGCAGCCTGGATATCAATGTATATGGCGATATTCTTATTGGATATCGATCTCATCTCAAGTACCTCCGCAGCTTTGAGTACGGCCAGAATCTCTGCCTGGAACACACTGCGTGTGGCCGTAAGTCTCAGGGCCAAATGTAGGACTGGAGTATATGCCTGATCCCGAACCCTCACCGGTTTTTTTAGAACCATCTATATATACTGAGATCTCATTGTCCCTCGAGACTAAGTTCCTTTGCCAGTCCTGTCTGTCAGGGTACGACACATCGTATGGAGCGTCAAAATCAAATGTACCAAGACTTTCATCCGCTTTTTCCGGGATATCAGGGAATGATTCCTTCAAGATAGTACTATGCCCTTGACTACTGTTCTTAAGAAGCCCTAAATTAGTAAGCCGTAGCGCACTATTACCTGCATTTGATTGTATTTGTAGGTCCAGTGGTAAAAGGTGCAAAAACGCTACCAGTGCAGCCATTGGTGTGGTACGTAAAGCACCCGTAACGGCAATGCAGGCTGTTCTTTGTACCCTGGTCAACATATCCCGTACATACTTCTTGTTCGTGGCCTTCCACCAAACAAGAGCCCCATGAGTAATTATGGTCCTTACTACCATTCGCCTAAGGTAATACTGAGAATTGTCTGGTAAAGTACGTATTCAGGTATGAAACGTCCAAACTTAAGTGAAGTGATATTTTATGCAACAACTCTCAAGAAAATCTTAGAAAGATCGCAAATTTATATCAAATTTATTTTGTACTAAAACCTAGTACGCACCTGTTCCGGAACGAAATTTTCCGGTGGTCTCCAAATGGACATAGAAACGTTTGCGAAAAGTCAGCGAAAAATAATTTGTGGAGCGTTCCATCAGCTGAAGAAGAAGTAGCAGTCTTACCTTATCCCTGATTCGATTTATTTATACTAATTTACGCTGTTCACTTTAAAGTTTGGCGATTTATATGCTCCTTAGAAATTTATAAAAAAAAAATGGTTACTTCTATTGCGAAAGTTCTTTTTTTGCAACTTAAATCTTTTAGTATGATTTGATTGAAAAAAAACAAACTTTTTACTTTTCTATGGTCGGAATCGACCGGTTTATTCAGCGATAACTTACTAACTAACTAATACACTTTGTCAATTTCTTATTTCTACTTCTGCTTTGCTGATTCAACTAAAATGATTTTGCGCGTGGCGACGGATATCTGATCCCGTTGCACACTTCGCCGGTTTGCATTACTTTACTTTACTCGCGCGTGTATTTTGACCTTTGCAAATGTGGGAAAGAAAATAAAGAAACTCAAATAATTATTAAGGTGAAAAAATGGAGAGGCTCGTGTTCCGTGTGGGATATGTAACCTGCATAACTAAAACTTTCTTAAAATTTCGTCCTTTTCAATTAGGCAATTCAGATTTTGATCTGAGATTTTAGATTTCTGCTGCCAAATCGAATATTAAATCGGGATTTTACTGTTTCTTTTGTATATTGAGTTGGCCGCAAAAAAATACTTTTTCACTTGCACTGGAAGTCCATTGCAATTGATTTTCACACAGTTAACCAAGCCATTTCAAAATAATTTACTATACTTGTAATAACTTTACTAAACATGTTTCCAAAGGCGTTTTTATTTTGTTAATATTGGAAAATGAAAACTGGAAAAGTTGCTCAATTTGTTTGTGTTTTTTGTTTCTTTTTTATTTTTATTTTATGTTGTTGCCTTTAAAAAAACAATGTAATCAAAATAAGTATGCCTGAATTGCAAAAAAAAAAACACTTTTGATCTTAATATTTATATTTTTGGAATTTTGCTTCATATCCTTATAAAACCTGGTAACACTGCAATGCAAATGTCAAATTTTAACAAACAATTAATAAATGTTTTCGAAAAGAGAGTGGAGAATTGTACCAAGCAATCTACTACAACTATCCACTTTTCCGCCATCATTTCGCAGCAGCTGCGTACTGCAAAACGAAAAGGAGAGCGAAATTTTTCGTCCATGATTTTGTTGTGTCATTTTTGTATGGGATTTTTTGTTCCGGAACTGGTGCGTAATAGGCTTAAGCATGCATTCGTTACTTGCAAACTTTTAAAAAAGGAAAACCAATCAAAAACCAAGCACAATGGTTAAACAAGATAAAGGAGGTAAAAACATTTACCATTTCGTTTAATCAAAAGTGCGTCGAAATAAATAAATATGAGTACGTACAGGCTGAACGACAGGCACAGGGTATTTGAATTCGCTCCTATTATAAATACCGTCATTTCGGTTGGTTGGGAAATACTACTCTTCAAAATGACAAGTAATATGATTTATTTAGCTAATGCCGGTTATAGACATGGGTTTCTCAACATTTCGCCGTAGTAATAGCAAATTGTTGATCTCGAATTTAAATTTATGGAAGCTCACAGCGAAGCTTGTAAGTCTGTAAGTATAGCCACTGTGAACTACTAACATTTAGAGTCGAAACTAAAAATGTTTATTGGGAAGGCCCATTAACATTTAACCCTACAGTTGGCGATATTCTGGCAACTATATTCTTGTTTATTGGTAAAGGGATTTTTCGAAGTGTGAAGTCTTTGTGTAAGCTGCCAGACTAAAGTCCATTATTGGTAAGGCCGAGTGGCTGTATTTTCCATATAAGTTTCGCATTTGTGAGCTTCCGTAAATTTATTATCAGTGCGCCGCATTAGGTTTAGTTTTATCCAGCTGTCGTCGGATTGGGCTTCGGCGAATTTCATCGAGTTGCGGAAATCATGCCGGTTAAGGTACCTTTCCAAAAACTGTTTCGAAAAAAAACGGGAATAGCACTTCATATGACTATGTACGAGTTCTATGTAACTCTTGACAAATTTGCGACTATTTGTTTCGGTTTCATAAAATGAACATTATAAGTTATTCCAATGCGAACAATCTACTTGCATAAATTATTTACATTTCCCTCTAAAGGAATTTTTAAATTTATGTTCTCTCATGAATTTCCCTAAGGAGGCGCACAACTGTATTGCACATAGGATTCCAAGACTTTGACACATAATTATTTATAGACCGAAACTTGCCATTTGTTCGAGGTTTCCATTTGCTTGGATGAACTTTCCTCGCAAACTAAGCCGTAACTAATGTTCCTTTCTACCGCAGAATACATTTTTCTTCATCCGTCCGTGGCATCTATTTTGATACCATTTGGCTTAAGGTACTGCAAAGAAAACGATGTCCCTCAGCCACATGTTCGTGTAAGGTGTTCGTCGATTTGACTCAACGCCAACAATATTCAAGTAACGTAAATAAAAGCACTACAGTGGTGTAAAAGTGTAATAAACCTCCCTTAGTCCTGAAGCACATACGTGTATGTATGGTTGGAAAATGGGCCGGTGAAAGAAAAATCACAGAAAACCTACAGCAAGATGAATATTGCAAACAACAGGACTGGGCTGTTTTCGGAGGCATAAAAAAAACCCTTTCGGTCGATAATTTTCGAAAGGATGTAGGGGACATTCCATACGCAAATCCATCAATCAACCTGGCGCTACGTGCAGACAGGCAAATGACAACAGTAAGTGAACTTTAGTGAAGAGAAATAGAACCTAAATCCGATTCGGAGACTCATTTTGGAAATCGAATAAGATCCCTTGATTGGGGGTAATAAAATCGCGGCCTCTCCGATAATATTAAATGGGACAGTAAATGGAAATGTTGTTTGCGATGCTGCGCTCTTTATGCAAGTCAATATTTTGTGTAATAAAAAATGTTATCATTGCCATGCCAATATGTTTGCCGATGGATATCACAAGCAATTATGAATAATTTAACAGAGTTTTGTTCGAAATTTTCAAAGGGACATAACTGCATGGAGGATGATGTGGGATACCCGAACGTCCAACTTTAGATACCCTTACAATAATTTCGACTGCACTACCAAATACCAAAGGTGCCCTCCTTTGCCTCTATTTGTACTAAGGACTTTATGGCTTTTTCCTATACATAGATCGTTGCGCATATGTTTTTTGAGGAGCTCATGGAAACAGAGATTTGCTACATTTTCTCAGAGTTTTAATCGAAGCAGATTGTCAGAGGTAATTTGACCCTTTCGGGGGTAAGGACTCATGTGAATATTCATAACTTGACCACCTAATTGAGTTGAACCGTAAAAGAGGTCGTCACAAGGCCAAGCTATAGAGGTTACACAAATTAAAGATAAAAAACCCACGTTCAAAATCGGCCTGGAGAGATTTATTTTTATATTTTTTGTTGCACTAGACGCCCCATTTTTATTGGCCGACAACCACACATAAACAAAATTTCGAATTCCCTGCAATTTGTAGATAAACACATGAAATACATTCAAGAAAATCAATCAGCTGCAGAGACATTTTTTTAAGATGTCGTTGGAAGTATACCCGGTCTGTCACCATTGCCGATGAAGTCGCGAATTCAAAAATAACCGAAAGTCTTGAGACTTTCCATTTATTTACGACACCAATTCCCGATCACAGTAAATCCTAATAAATCCCGCAAAAACAAAAGTAGAATTGAACATAAACAGAAAAGTACAAAAAAAAATTTAAAAAAAAAATAGTACGTATACGCCATGTGTGCTGAGCTCATCAATCATGCTTACGACGCCCAATTTGTTTCACAAAACGTATTCTGTGCAAGTGTGTGGTTGTTTTGAAACAGCACACACTTGTTACCAGCTCATCGTATTTACAATTCGTTAAGTCGCAGACATATCCCACTGACACAAATCGAAAAGAATAATAACCCTTTAGAGAAGGATGTGTCTTATCGAATGCTTAGGAATTTTATTCCCTTCGAAACGAAGTGGAATTTCCTCCTCTTCTTTGTTTTTTGCTGTTATTGTTCTTAAGAGGATAAAGTGGGATACAAGATTTTTTGTCTCTTCTTCCTGGGGATTTAAAATTGAAAAAAAAAAATAAAACAACTTAAAAAAAATACTCACAAGATGATAATAAAATATCAATTTGTTCGTACGATGGATTACAGGGAAAGCGAATGAACAAGCAGAAATGGTGTGTATTAATTTAATTTTTTTTCCATGAGAATGGAGAGGATGAATATTACAGACAGTGTCTGTCGGTCTGGGTCGGAGAAGAGATAGAGACACAAGAACACGAAAAAAATAAATAGCTTCCCCTTATATTTAAATGTCCCCTTTAAGCAATAAGCAAAACTGTCGGAATTCGGACTTTGCTGTATAAGCACCTATGAACGAGGGTATATTTCGCAACCGTTTGAGAAGTTTGAGTCGGGTATTTTACCTACCAAATCGGCAAATGAACAAGGGCAAGGTATTTCAAAAAAACTTTAACGTTGTGTAAGAGGAGAGGAACATTTTGCAAATCTTCTATCAAAAGGGCAGACCACAAAAGAATGCAGTGTCTGTCAAACGTGACAACCCCAAGCCATTTCAAACAGTTGCACAAACATATTGCTGCAGAGGTTTTTGTTGCCATACTGTTCATTTAAATTTGACCCATCATTTGGGACTGACTGAGGACGTGACAAGGGTGGCAAAGGAATCAGGTCCAGAATGTTTGTGGGATAAAAGAATAATCCAAATGTTTTTCGAAAAAACCACAAAACGATTCATGGTGGAGTCTGCTTTATTTAAGGTCACGGTTTCTCAAACAATAGGCCGACGTCGCATGAAGAATTCTCATGAGTTGACAATTGCCAGGGCAAGACTGAATAGCAAACAATTGAGGATCGTCCTGGTAAAGCTCATCGCCTACTCAAACAGAGGACGCAGACCTATTTCGAGATGTATGAGATTCTCAACAATAATTAAAAATAGATGCCATTCAAAGTGCATGCATATTTCTCCTTTGTTCAATTTTTGTTGAAGTTGATTGCAAATCATAATTATGGGGAGGATCTTCATGAACTCAATTCCGAAGGTCAGTTCCAGTTTGATAAGACTAGCTGATTTTGAACGGTTAAGCCGACAGATTTAACAGCTGCATCCCCTCGAACTTTCCCCATGTCTTGTGGAGGCTGTTATGAAATATTAGAAGGCTGCCGCTGCAGTTTCGCTATTCTTTATTTATGTATTCATCTTTTACTATCATTATTTTGACCAACTATGTGATTGTTGTTGTGAAGAACAAACTAATAAACATTCGAATGGGTTAGTTGCAGTTCTAATGCATATCCTAAAAGTAACATTTCAAAACAATCACTTGCCAACCAATCTAATTAAGTGACTCCAATGCCCCTTTTCTGTTGCAACCACTTGATGTAAAATACCTATTCCGAACCTATTCATCTTTGGATGAACTTAAAATATCAATTCAAGGACCAGAGTTTCTTTCCCTCAAATTTGCTCTCTTTCAACGTTTTTGAGAATTTATGCCAATCCGCACTTTAAACTTTTTCTCTCGGAGCTCTATCACTTATTCTTCAATCAAAAATTTTAAATTGAAAAGTTTAACTTCAAAACATGAAAGTACTACCATCTAGTTGAATTAATTATGCAATTAGCAGCAGTTGTATCTGTATCTGTATCGGTTACCATAGAAAACGTCGGATGGATGATGAGTCCATTTCCACTCAAGCAATGGACGGCTATCCAATTTCAGTTAATACATCAATTTGTTGTGTTAGAAACGATAATTGGTTCTGATGAGTCGAGACTGTTCGCCTCGTCGCATATTTACAAAATCACATTTGTGCCAATGTTTGTTGTTAATAATAAATAAATAATTTCATTTTGAACCATTGAATTGAATTAAGAAAATATTTTTAGTTTTAATTAAAGTTTGTGACTAACCAAAATACACTGGCTCTCCTAAAAAGGGTACACAACTTTTCAAATTTAAAGGAATTAGGTAGTAAATACTTTGCAAAACAATGGAAAAATATACCTTCTCTCTGACAGGGAACTATTTAATTCAAATTTATTCCGCACAAAAACCCACCTGGCTGTGTGTTGGTTGTTGATGTTGTAGCCACAATAGACAGTGTTCGAAGTGGTATCTCTTTGAAAATCCCTGCGAAAAGTTTTATCATTGGAATTAAATTTTGGTTGTTTCCTGAATCTGGATGTGATTTGGAATTGAGTTAGTATGATGTTTATTAATGATAATCGGCTTTAAGTGCTTAAGACAATGACGATAAGGCAATGCCATCGAAGAGCATCGTTAGTACGAACTTTGGGATTATTTAGGGAATTTAATTGGGTTATTTGTTTTTAGTAGTGCTAGGATATTCACCGAGAATCAAACTCATAGAAACTCAGACTGCTTGACCTCTCGCGAATGTCAGATTTCCTTCGGATAGAGGTGGATTTAGGCGAATTTGGCATTAATTCGGTTTGTTAGTAGTCATTTCGTCACATTTTCATTGGAAAAATGTTGTTCGGCTTTCTGTTTCAGCTCCAATTGCAGGGCTGCAGTTTTTTTCTAAATGCTGTCGCAGTTAGTGACTGCGTTGGTGCTCCGTGGTCCCCCTCGGACAACAAAAATTATACTAAACGGTCTCCCGACCCGTGAAGAGTTTCTGCCTAAGACACTGCAGGTTTTCATTGCGATTCCGGTAACGCTGCTTCCAGTTATCCAGACTTGCTTTTTTTACAATTAAATATCATATCATTCGAAGATCTTCTTAGCTGGAGCATTATTGTCAATCCGGCCGAGCCAATTTAGTCGCTGTATATTTGCTTTTGGGACTACATTCTCATATTGGAATAGCTCATAGAGTTCGCCGTTGTATCTTCTCGTCTATTCGCCCACCCCGCACACAGGACCAAACATTTTTCGAAGAATTATTCTTTGGAAGGATCTGAGTATTAGCTCTAACTTCCTGCTTATCATAAAGCAGAACTGACAGGATGAGGGTTTTCAAAGCATACATTTCGTTCTTCAAGTAAGGAGTTTTTAACCCAATTCTTTTCCCAACCCGAAGTAGCAACAGTTTGCTAGGGTTAAATCTTCGCAGGATCTCCGTTAGAGTGTCATTTGTTGAGTTCATGTTTACACCAAGGTAGAAAAAACTCCTTAACTACCTCACTCAAAATTGGTGCTATCAATAGCGATTATTTGTCCTAGACGGTCGACAGATGCTTGATTTTTTGTTGATAGCATTTGACTAGTCTTGTCTGTTATACATAAAGGTAGACAGATTTTGCCTGTTCTTCGATCGCTTGTGAAAGCTTCTATCACGAACCGCCAACTTATTTAAAAACACAGATGTTGTCTAAATATTTTGCCAACTTCTAGCAATTAATGTACATCACAATTATTTGTAGCTATCACTTAAAGTGCACATTCTCTTCAGTTTGTATGTAAGTTTCCTTGTTTGTTTATGTAAGTTTCTTAACATAGTTAATATGGTAGTAGCAATCGAAGATTACTCTGAAAACTGTTGCCGTATATCTAATCATCGGCAAAAGCCTGGAATACAGATTCAATGTCGCCCCATTAAAGGCAATCACTGATTATAAATCAAATTTGCATTCACTTTTCGTGCTGCCCTTTACACAAACTACCTACTCCTTTGGAAATTTTCTTAAATGGTATTGAATCAACCATGCAAGAAGAGTGTTGTTGACTAATTCTGATTATTCTCTTATTCAATCATTTAATAATATTGTGCATTTGTGTTTACAGCTCTTCAGAGTGGAAATCAAAATTCGATAGCGTTAAATTTCAGAGATACATACAGAGCAATGACCCCCAGTGAAGATATCCTTTATGTTGTCACCTAACACATCCACCACCAGTTTGGTACAGTATGAAGGATCTCCGAAGATAAGTCTGATTCTTAAAAGCGAAAAGACATGAAGTGGAAACCTTTGACGATTTGGTGGACTATGGTGCAAAAATAAATTTTAATTTACTGGACTGATTTTTGGATAATGTGGACTTAATTTGTTTTTTTTTGCAATTAAATATCATTCGCCTTAAGCTTACTTAACATTTTTGTTTACCCGAAAAACGCTACAAAAAATGGCTTTAGAATTAGCACCAAAAGCCAAGACGTTTAAAAAATCTTTCCAATAATTCACATGAGAAAAACCTGTCCAAGAAACCTCGCAGAAAACCTCCAAAGAAATTTCATAAACAAAACCATGAAAAGGCAACTCCCAACTACAGCGTTAAACGCTCCAAAAAACCCTTCTAAAAATTTTACAAAAGACGCCACAGAAGACGTCAAGAAATACATGTCCAAAAACAAACAAAACCTCGTAAAACAAACCATTTGGATGTTTAATCTGTAAAATAATAACTAATCAGAAAAAGTTCTAAACTGAGAAATTTTGAATTAATTTTGACGTTTATTTTTGTTGCTAAATATAAGTATTAAATTTAAATTAAAAGCGTGCATGTCTACAGAATTAACTAAAAAGTACCTGGGGATGGCGATAGGCCCGCTATGGTGCCTGGTTTTGTGTGACGATCTCACAACCTCATTCAAAACTAACCCAACCTAACTAACAAGTAACGAATCACCAAAATCAAAAATTCCATATCGCCACAGGAAGTGAACCAAAGGCAGTCAAAAACAAAGTTTGGTGTGCATACTTTCAGCTTAATGTACACACGGGCTTCAGCAATGGCAGCAGCGCAGAAACATTTTGTAAAATATTTTAATCGAGAGTCTCAAAAACCACAGCTACAAAGTTGGACTTAAGCAACAGCTAACCCAGCGTCGGGCAATTGTTGGCCACATTGACTTTTATGAGTTTCTCTATCATCACTATGCCATTTCTGAGACCCCTCCTAGTCCTGTACATGAAGTAGAGACTTTGGCATACTTAACGTATACTTCACTAAAATGGAAAACGTATTTATAGCACTACCTACATTCAACCGATTAAATTCCTATTTTTAAAAAATTTAAACCTTCATGTGAGATTAGGAAAAAATGAAGGAATACTCTGTCCCAACGATCCTTGACAATATATTACCATTTGGCTACTCCTCGAAAGCGGATAAAATTCGTTTTTTAATCCTTTCCTTTCTAGTGAATCGCTTTTATTTATTCAGAAGAAAAGGCTTTCCCTATTGTTATTTTTTCTCGAGATTATTCGTCTCCCATGTAACACACTTTGGTGCGGATCTTAAGGTGCATAACCACCACCTCATCATAAGCTTTGCATGTGAACTTCTTGCGAGAGCCGCTGTAATAAAACCTTATTATGCTGGAGAAGTTTTAAGCATATTATTCAAGAAGCTATTGTTATTTATTTTGGATTAACTCAACGGAAACTGTGGAGGATAATAAAGGCAACAGTGATTCTGATTAAGGATATGAAATGAAAGGCATTATACGCGCACAGTCTCATCCGGTAATCGGCTTTCCTCAAAGAAAAACACCATTAAATATGGTAGTTTGTAGGTACCTTCCTTTTAGGAGTTTATTTTGGAAACCGAATTTGCATTTCAAAAGCTTGAGGATTGGATGATGGAATAGGATTATCTCGCAGTGAAGAATGAATTTTTCGAATGTAATCATCGTCGAGGACTATGAATTAGCCAATTGAATTAGAAATGTTGTTCCGTGAAGCTCACCAACATGATGACTCGGATTGCTTTAAGAGTTCAGCTGTTAAAAAATTGGCCGCGCACATTGGCCGTTGAACATTTTAATTTGCTGCTTAACTTTGTTACATTAATAAGTTTAATTTTATTCCAACCTGCAGTGCTCCATTAATTATCTTCCATTACAACAGCTTTTCCTGAAATGAAATTAAATTTCTCTCAACGGTCAGATGCATCCTTTTAACTTGAAGCCAAATGCAGGTGCCTATAAAATGTATAAGGACATTCCGTGATTCCCCTAAATCTTTTACAGAAATTCCGTCGCGCAATTAAAGCTGCAACAAGGAGAAGGCAACTTTAATTGCAATCACATTGCAGACACCCCCCTCAACAAGGTGTTGAATTATAGCCTCCCCACAGGATATCGCTCCCCTAACCTCACGCAGAGATAAATGCTTTAATGGCGCTGTTTTTATTTCAACAATGAATCAATTTGAAAAGAAAGAAGGAAAAAAAACACACAAATTTGTTGAATACACGATGAAAAGGGATAACACCATGAATTTTATTTCCTAAAGAAAAAAAATCCGAACCCCCATTTGTCAGATGTTTAACCAACCCAAAATATTTTGAAGAAGCCCTTAATGTTGAGCCTGTCATTCATCATGGAAGTATTTGTGTTTCGCGTAAGAGAAAAAAAATACAATTTGCAATTTTTTTTTTATTCGGCCGGGGATGAATGTATTTGTTGCTTCCTTGTGGGTGTGATTTTTTGTCTATTTCCCTCAAGGGGATGTACATACGAGCGCAAATCTGGAACGGCATAGTGAAATCCCTTGTTTAGGATTCGGGGCTTTTGTTTAGAGTGTCCTTCTGTAGTCGAAGATGGAGAGGAAGAATTGATTGGTACTATTTTCTTTAATTGGAATCGCAAACGTGTGCGAATAAGTGCTTTAAATAGAACAAAGAAGCAGGAGGGCGAAAAACAGTGAAATGTGTTTATCGAGTAATGCTTTTGGGAAAACACTTACACGGCAAGTTAGACGTAGTCGGTGTTATTCTTATCAAGAAATGTGGAATTCAGAGAGCGTATACGCTAACAAGCAGTAAATACGCTGATTTGTTGTTCCTTTAGTCAGATTAAATGTTAATGTTTCCCATTGTAGCGCATAAAGCGACAACAATGGAGAAGAGGTTTTATGTCTTTCCTTGCAAATGTGTGGTTTTATCAACAGATATATCCCCATGTCGCAGACGAAATGCGCTCTTTTTCTTTTCAGAGAACACTGTTCGTAAATATGTTTTAAGAAAATGTCGTTCCATAGCCACAACAACAATCACAAATTGATGAGAAATCTCCATACCTTGTGCAATAATTTGCAAAATTTAATTTGATAAAATAAAAAATACCCATCAGAGCTATTTTTGCTAAAGATAATGTCCACAAATTCTTTTAACACCAGATTCAAAATTAAAAGTGTCAGAAACTTGCAAACACCTTGTAAACAAACTCAAAGGCAATTGAAATACTAATGAAATACATCCGTTGTAATAAGTTGAATTAATTTCTGCTCGTCCTTTCTAAGTGCTACTTGAAGTCCTCATTATATTTGCATTACATTTCTTGACAGCGCGACAAGATAAAAATAACCTCAGACATAAGGACCTGTCTTGCTATTTAGGTCAAGTTGTGTTGTCTTTGTCTACCCGGTTCGTGAATCTGCAATAAGCCAGTAATGACATCCTGATTAAGATTCTGTTGTAAATTGAATTTGTGTTTAATAGGGTTGTTGCAGTATGGCATTCAAAGAGCAGTTGATTGCAAGGAAGCGGCCTTCAAACTTTCGGAATTAGCCCTATATTTTTATCAACCACTTTAAGATTACAGTACAACAAGAAACAATCGATATAACTTTAAACAAATTTGAATATTCTCCGCTTGCTTCATGCTTCAAACTACTCGCTTGAAAGAACATACCGTCATTTTATCGCTATGTTGGCTTGTCTATGTTTTCCCACTCTTTCTAGTTGTAAGCAGTAGTCCGTTTGTCCATCACCCAATAAATGGAAAGGGCGAAGCAAATTAATTTTCTTATAAATGTTATTAACTAACAGGATTTTTAAATAAACTATTATTTTAATGAGATTTAAATACATTTTTAACCGATTAGCCCCTCGCTCTATCTATCTCTATTTCTACGTTGTCCTTATCCCGTGTGTAAATGTTCTCCGTTACGTTCCATTTCTATTCCATACTCGTTATATACTTTCATCAATCCATTGTCGTTATTTTCATATCCTTGCCGTCTTAGCCGATGAATTCGATGACTTTCGTTTGGGCATGATTTCTCTGCAGTTTTTTAACTACGACGTCCTTTTTAAATTCCTGTTATCTTACTGACTACATACATGCTGTCGGATCGAAATTTCTCTCGGGAATTTAAAGCCATTCAAAGGAGGAAAGTGTATCCTATTCATTATTTAATACAAATTCCAACCACACAACTTTAAGGGCACAACCAAAAATTTAATTTGCGAGAATCCGCAACAAAGAAGGCGAAACCATAAAAGCAAAAGTACAACTCCTAAAAGTACCCAATTCGTACATCCTTTATTTTTATCACTCCCTGCTGCAGAAAGTAAAATGCCAAACTAGGATAGGACCATATCTCCACCAGCAGCTATCTCTATCACAAACGACTGTCATTACTGCGCTTTCTTTGTTCTCTTCTGCTGATGTTTCTGTTGCAGTTGCAGTGTTTGCTTATCCTTTTCGCTCGGCAAAATGATTCTTCGGAACAACACTGGATCTGTGTCGGCCAGCGCTATATCCTTATTTCTGCTGTTTACATCGAATACAAAGCTCTCCTTCAAATTGAACCATGTCCTCTGAATCGGTGGCACACTCAACTTGTCCAACAGTTTCGCACTGATGTCCGGTATAATGGGTTGCAGGATAATTCCACAAAGGCGAAGGCTGTCCATTGTCATCGAAATGATTGTATCCAACTTGTTGGAGCGCTGCTCTTCCGAGTCTGACAGCGCTGCAGTCGACGTTGTTGTCCTTTTCAATTCCCATGGCTTGGACGACTCAAAGAAATTATTTGTCACATGAAGAGCTGCCATAACTGCATCCACTACCAAGTAGAAATTATTATCCTCATAATGCTGTGCGCATCGTTCTAAAGAAAAATGAGAAGAATTTCAGTTACATGGAACTGTAATGGTATATAGAATAGAGGCTGACATGTATTCGAGGTGATTGACACTTAAAACAACACAGGGGTCAACCGTTAAACTTACCTGACAGATCAGAGAGTACCTCGTGCAACCGTTTGGCTGCATCCAATCGTAGGATTTGCTCGCAATGATGAACATAAATGCGAGGATAAATTTGACGGGGATTTAGGGATTTGGCACAGCCACGCGATAACAGGTTCCCAAAGGTGTCTGCTAGCTCTGAGTTGAGGATACGCATCGCTTTGGTGCTGCTGTAGTCTGCAAAAATAAGAAAATTCTGATAGAGTAAGAGGTGTGCCATTTAATCACAAATCGGGAAGGTGGGTGTTGGAAAAACATCACGAAACAGTGCAATGGAGATAATGGAGAGCACGCAGGTAGATATAAACAGGGTTTAATATAGAAATAGGGGAATGTGCTTTGGTTTAGTTTGGTTTGTTTTGCTAAGATCTTTTAAAGATTACTTTCAATGCTTTTTGAACGTTAACCGTTTAATAGTAAAGGTTAAATTTTATACGTATCGTATTAGCGGATTGTGTCCCGTTCTTTCGATTTATGGAATCGTTAAACTACATCTCAATTTTATTTTAGGGAAAAGCTAACATTTTACTTTTAAGCTGGTTCGAAATTTCTTTTAATTCGCTGGGAAACGTCTTCTATTTTTTAAATATAGGTTAAAGTTGCATTAGAACTAAGCCTTAGCTTATATTATTATGTATTTGAAGTAGGAAACTTTGAATCATAGAAATCCCACTCGCTTTCAGTACTGATATAAAAATATGTTGTTATAAACCTTGCAAAAGCTGTTCGTTATAGCCTAGCTCTTATTGCAGCACTAAATTAGGGTCTATGTTGACGAACATGTGCCTACCTACCCTAGCAGTATTTGTGATTTGAAAATAAAAGCCATTTGCGCATAGTAAAATCTATTTCGATTATCGCAAACGAAAAAATATAAAAATTCGTGCAGAGAGCGTAGGTTAATACAATTGTTGACAGTTGGGGAAACTGCAAAATGTAAATAAAAGGCACATCTGTAATAAAAAATCATTAAGCAAGTACTTTGTAATTTACGAGTCTCTGTAGGTGAAATCCTTTCCACCTTTCCAGAGCAAAAAAGGTCACAATTTGTATTCAAATTTATCTCTCAAGAGAAGTTAATTCCGCTCCTTTAAATTTCGAAGAAAGGGTTTGCTGAGCTGCATAAAAATGTCGCCAAATGCCTGAGGTGAACTAAATCTAAAGTGGAAGTAGGGAGGAAACTAATCTCTCAAAAGCAGATTTGTGCTTCCGGAAAACCAAGAGAATAAATAATAAACCACACCAAATCGCTGCAGAAAGGTCCTTCACCACAAACTACAGAATATAAATGCATAACGGCACTACCGATTTACAAACCTATGTAAAAGGTTACCTCCTCTATAATCCGAACATCCTGTAATTCTTACATTTGTTGCCACAGCTAGTTACATGAACGACTTTTCATAAATGCTAAAATTTCAACTGAAAGGCAATTTCCACTTAACATGAATAGCGAATATTTGAAGAACATGGAACACAATCAGCAGGGACGGGTGGATTAAGAATCCACTTTCGGATATGGTTCTTAGCATAATCAATTTGGGTATAAAATGAATTTTAATTCAAGCGAAATTCTCACTGCTCAACCACGAAATTGAATCTGGGCCACAATAGGGTCCTTGGAATATGGATTTTTTTTATTTGCCCATTCCCTTTATATTTTTGGAATGGGTTTCGAACAGATAATTTGATTTAATTAATTTCTCCATGCTGTAGCAATCAGATTGAGATAGCCTGCACGACGTGCCGAATAAGCATTTGTATAGATTTAACAAAGTATTCCACATACGCCACAGTGACTAATAAAAGGGAAGACTTTCCCTTTGAATCAGAGTGACTGCGAACCCTGAACAAAGTTGTTCTTCTCTGGTTACGGTTCAACACGAGTTACTTTACCATGACCCTTAAGTCATTTACAACGTAAAAAGTGTACGAATAAATTTACCAAACTTGCACTTTTTGCGACACGCCGTTGGCTATGGTTTTTAGCGAAGTTTGCTGTTTCGTAATTTTTTATGTTTCACACAGTTGTAGAGTCCTTCATGACGCGAGGACTTTACCCTCATCACCTGGTGAATGGTGGAAGGTGTATTTATTGCTGGTAATCTGTTTCGGCGGAATATATCGTAAAAGTTACTGCCACAAAGAACACATCAAATAAAGATTTTCAACTTCTTTGCTGCGGCGAACGAGCGCTTAGATTATTTTCCAATTTAAAGCAACGAAAATGAGTTCGTCTTTAACGCTGAACAAGGCGTTGGATATTATTAACGCAGTAGATACACTTCGTCGCTCGGAATTTATAGGGTGAACGTGCGATTTGAAGAGTTATTGGATTTTGCTGCTCGGGTTTGATAGGAAATAGAAATGGAAACAGTTTTACGACATACCCAACCCATAAGGTCGCAGTACAACAACCCCTCTCACATAATAATTATACCCAACCCATGTCGGTTGATCTTTGATAACAGCCGAATTGCGTTTTTTTTTTTAACGTGGTTAGCTCAGCAGACCACCTTATGGACGTTTTTCGTTTGATATGGACAACTGTCTCGCAAGTAAGAAGTCTATTTCCGAAATAAACAAGATATACTTCCAGACCCTCCACACGAAGATCAAATTCAAAATCGGTATGCAGCGCTGGGTTCCGTGACATAAAGCCAAGCGAATATGAGAATTTGGCCTTACGACTCTTTCGGAAAGCGTCATAAGGCCAAATTGCTTTGAGACATACAGTGGTTCTGTTTTTTTTTTGTAGTGCGATGGACTACTTAGAAATCCTTCAAGTTTTTTGCAATGCGCCATTTCCCCCGAATGTCAGACAATCTCATTTCTGGCGTCGAACAGCCACTTCCGTGAAGAAGCTATACGTTCACGGAATTATGTTGATTCTACAAGTGAAACAGAAACAAATTATGTCACGAAATAATGTTCACGGGCGACGCGGCAACAAAAGGTAGGACCATCTCATTGGCCCCAAAATACCCAGAGGAATAATTCAGGCAAATATTTATTTGTAGTCAACTGAAAACTTCAAACACTGCACATACATGACAAAGAAAATAGTGCTCAGATAAAAGGCAGCCGCACCCACAATTTATTGAAACAAATACATCGCACAAGGCTCATCGGGAATGATGATGGTTGGCGCAAATCAAAGCATTCCTTTGTTGCCCAAAACTCAATTGAATTCAGTTCAAGCACACTGCTTCGGTCGGGCTAATCGCTTTTCATACACACACATTCTGCCAATGAGAAATTTTAATTGAAATTCAACATAGACGAGCGCTAGGATACACAAATTGGTTGGGAGGATTGTTTGATGAAGAGCTGCGAAACGAATTACATACGGACTACTTTGGATGGTCGAATAATAAACAACCGAATTTTGAATTGGTGTGCGGTAACATTGCTAATTACGAATGGCATTCCCAATAATTCGGTCAATCAATTACAACTTGTAGTTAGCGGATTTAGAGATTTAAGTACGTATTTTAGTTTTGGTTGTTTGTAATCTGAAGAGCAGCTTACAAGAGCTTATAACGAGCATGTAATTCCAAATTATGACCATGATAGTATGAAAAACGGAACGCAGCTCAGCAGTTTGTTTCAAATACTACAAGTTTTAATATTTCTGCTATAGCAAAAATATTGGTGTAACTTTGGGACTATGGGTATTTTAAAAAATAATGAAAAAAATGTCCTCAAACCGAAAAACAGAGAAATGAATCGTCATTTTATTGTGCAGGAAAAACTTTTAAATAACGTGTTCTATTATTATGCACTACAAAAATTATACTACAATTTTCATTTTCGTTTAATGCGCTATTGTATATGAATGCATACTAGCTGGTACCCGCGACTTCGTATGCGTAGAATTAGTAGGTACTTCGTGTAACTCATTAAAATATTTATATCAATCAGGTCAAAAACTATTCTATAATACAAGCCAGCCAATTAGCCCTACACATTTAAATTCATTGGTAAAATGAGCAGCAAATGCATTTATTTCTTACCAAATATAAATAAATATGATGTTTTTTTTATCCCTAACTTGAGAAATAATTGGTTCGTTATTTAAACATGAATCCACTACTTCATCCACTTCAAGTTTTCTTTTCGCGACAAAAAGTAGTCTATGTCATTCTCAGAGGTCCCACCTATCCCTATACCAAAATTCATAAAAATTGGTTTTGCGGTCGTTAAAAGGTAACAATCTTACTTTCGCATTTATAATATTAGGATTATATTACTGTTACCTTGAATTTTCTGTGCAAAAATGACAACTGACAACAAAACTATGTTTTAAAATAACATAACAAGGCTCCTACCCGATTACACAGCAAATTTTGAAAATTCTCTCTTAGATTTCCTGCAACTCTCTTCGGCCGTCGACTCTCTTTTGTGGCGTCGTTTGTACGACGTAGATTGTACCTTGTACCTTGTACGGGCTACGGCGCTACGGGCAAGATGAATGAAAGAAATCATAGTTTGTACACAACTGCGTAGTTGAAATTTAATGTAGTAAAAATAAGTTTTATCAATTGTTAATATTTTAAAAAAGTAAAAATGCAAAAATAAGCACCTTGAAAATGACTTTTTTTAGACACTTCATTTGTTAAGATTGGTTGAGTGTGTGAACCGCAAGAGGTAAATTTACTACTACAGAAATGTAAAAAAGGTGAACTGATGGATTATTTGACATACAAAAATTAAAATCAATTGATTAAAACGTAAATTGACAAATACATGAAATATGAAGTTCAATTAATTGGTATTCATTGAACCGAATGCAAATGAAACTTATGAAACCATCAGCTTATTCTCACCAACCCGATTGCCCCAGCAAATTTTGAAAAGAAAATTCTCTCTTAAATTACAAACACACTTTCGCACATTAACAGGGAAAACAGTTTTCTGCGCTGGCGGCAGCGTTTCCAACCATTTTTAATGAAAAAATTAAGAACTTGAAAAAAAGAATGCATTTTTTCAATAAAATAATACAAATAGACATTCTTTAAGAAATTTAAAAAAATATTTTAGCCATTATATTATTGAAAAAGATATCTTTTTTCTCAAGTTAGGCATTTTTTCGGCAAAAGTGGTTGGCAACACTTCTTACACAACATTTGTGCTGCGAGTTCAACTCATTCCCTGCACTTAGCGACATCTACATCTCAGCTCTACAATTGGACACTTAGCTTCTCAATCTCGAGCGAATTTTTTACTTTAATTTTTTTCAAATTCTCTGAAGCTTTTAGCTAGTCAATTTATTTTCTCAGCAAACTTATTGTTTTAACTTTAGAGAATAAAAAAAAAACAAATTCCGCAAAGATATTCATCCATTCATGTGTGTAAGTATTCATAAGTGAATATAACCTGCGTTTGTAGCTCCTAGTCTTATTTCACAAAATGGTTCCCAAAACAATCACACAAAATGTCTTGTATTCTGGTCACACTTATTACCCACATTAAATATCATAGACTACAACCCAAACGATATAGTGAGAAGGTAAGTTTCCGTTGACACCATTAATGGCGTCTGTTGTTCGCTTTGAGGTATGATAGCGCTGTTCTTAGTTGGTATATCTATCTACTCTATCATTATACGAGTATATAAACATTTCTCTATATACAACGACTCTATAAACCCTCCATCTTCCATTCAATTTCACGAACACTGATGTCGCATCATTGGTTACACAACATTGATGTCGCGAGTTCAATGGTTTTATCAAATACCAAAAATTCCCAACGCCCAACAAGCGAAGGTAAGTGTCCAGTTGCAGAGCTGAGAGGACTGTTATCTGCTAGGTGGCGCTGTCTCATTAGTTGGTACATCTATCATTGTATATAAACATTTCTCTATATACAATGACTCTACCTATATAACGAAATAGTGATGTCGCGAGTTCAATGGTTTTATCAAATACCAAAAATTCCCAACGCCCAACAAGCGAAGGTAAGTGTCCAGTTGCAGAGCTGAGAGGACTGTTATCTGCTAGGTGGCGCTGTCTCATTAGTTGGTACATCTATCATTGTATATAAACATTTCTCTATATACAATGACTCTACCTATATAACGCAACATTGGTGTCGCCAGCTCAATGGTTGTATCACATATCAAAAATGCCCAACGCGCCAACAGAAGTTATCACTTTAAAAATGCAAACAACTACGGGTTATTGTCATGTTATGTCCGTTATGGTCAACTTTTTCGGTAGGAACGCATTTAAAATGCCCAAATGCTCCCACCTCTGAGGTCTGATCTTAGCTGTGTTCTTTTACATCGAACACCGCTTCACTTTTTGTTTATCGATTTCGAAAAGGCGTTCAATAGTCAACGGGCGTTTTGTTTAGCTCACCTTAAACCAAGAGATAATCTAAAATCATTTTATTATGGCTGCACTTGTGGACCAACATTATATGCTGTGTATAGGTAGTCGGAAGAATTTTAAAATTTGAAGGTGGGATTCCGGAAGGGTGCATTCTTTCGCCTAAATTGTTTCTGTTGTTTGTTTTATTTTATTTGATTTCAAAATTAAACTCAAACATCTCGAAAAAGTTTAAGAACCAGGGTGTATGTTGGGTACAAACTCCGCTACTTTCCCTCCTGTTTTCGCTTCATGGCAAACAGTTCATTGTGGGACCTGGACTTATTGTCAGGTGTTATTGGCAAGAAACAGCCAATGTTCGAACAAGTGACGGTACAAATAAGTAAAAATCCAATTACGTCGTCGAACGTCTCACGAAGTTGCCTCTTTACTGGGTCTAAGGATTTTATGATCGCCTTTTTGCCATTTTTAGATATTGATCTGATTCTATTAAAGTTTGCTTTGTCGCTGAAGTGTACATTCAATTTTCGACAGATGTGGATTTTGAATACCCATCAAATTTGAACCTCCATTGGTGGACTGTCATTTCGATTCACCGCACTAAATCTATCCAAAATGTTCGAACGGGATCATCGTTTTGTTGCAACAGTCGATGCTCGAACGGGTAGATACTATTATTATATTATTTCATGCAACAGCGTGTCGTTTCGTCTTTTGTCAAAGCATTGACATTGATGGCGCTGATTTTATGTTGCGTACTCAAAATTTAAGTCCATTTTGTTCAATATTCCTTTGAAGAAGGATAACTCGTGTGCATCCATCTAAGCACAACGAAACAGATGTCGAAGCGAAATATTCGCTGCGCACACTTATCGGTGTATGAGCAACCGATCGTACGCTACCCTTTGGACCCCTCATCAACGAGATTCAATCAACTACCGCTGAAGGATACAGACGCGTCCTTGCATTCCTTTATCAACCACCGAGAAAGATAGAAGTGAATAAATGTTCATATTTTCTTTGAAATCGTTTCTTTTCATTAATTTTAAAACAGTCCATTAGCATCGAAACCACAAGCTATTCATCACATTTCTTGGAAAGAACTTCGGCCGCCAAATCTCCTCAGAGTCTTGCTAGTTACTACTGCATACATTTTGCTCGCCATCAGTGTTACTTCTTAAAACGAGGCCAGTGTCACTTGTACGGAAGAAAGAAAAATGTTTCTTATTCCGACGCGGGAGTTTCTCAATTATATTCCAAGACACTGCAGCTATCTGAAAACGTATACGACCCTGAATTTAATCAAATTTAAAGAAGGTTGGGTCTATTCGATCTGCTGCTTTCCGTAGTATTTCATCAAATTTACACAGTAATTTCCTATCTCTCATTTACTAAGCCCCCATTGCCTTACTGCGACCACGAGAGAGCCTTTCCTTGGCCACAATACGTTTTTCTGTTTAATTATTTGAATACGAAATGGCAAAGGTCACCAGTGTTCCTCTTTCTCTCTCCATAGCTATATATAGGTACATTAAGCCGAATTATCCAACCACCCGTAGCTCTCAACCGCACAGCAGTATTCGTCTCGGATAAGTGCTACTGACAGTAACTAAATGCAAGTATCTCGTATTCCCTCATGTCGCTTTTGTGAATCACCATGGGTTAGCCAAGCCACAGGGATTTACGTCCATCGCTCGGCGAGGATGCTGTACCTTAACTATCAGTTTCGATGTCCATGTCCAATGTAACAAATGACTAGATACCAGTTTGAGCATTCACCATTAATGTTGGTCATTTATTTTGGCCACATTGCAAATGGATACACTAAATTGAATTCAATGGAGCGCCATTCACAACTGAATGCGATGATCCTTACCATAGATTTGGGTAATATTTTCATTTGGTCTTTCTCATTTTTCAAATAAATTTAAAGCGTGACCTTAGAGAAACTCAAAATGACCGAAATAATACCGGAATTTTGTTCGCAAAATATTTTCCTCATTATTAAAACCACAAAAGCTGCAGTCGTGTCCTCCTTTTTGGGCAACAGAAAACGACTTTCAAACTGGCTGCTCATAAAGAATATTTGAAAACCACCGCCAACAGGATTTTTTCATATTTGCAAAAAGTTTTGCATCCCTTACTGCATCCTTTCGGTTGTCATTTATCCGCCCTTGCTTCGTCGGCCGTCAGCGTTGTATGCACAGTTTAAGCCATCCCAGATACAAGCAGCATACCTAAGTGATTTTCATAGTTTGACTCTTTATGTGGTGCAATACAAGGATACGAAACATAAAATATGAAAATTTATTTCAAGTAATATTTCGTGCTATTTTTTTGCGCAGAGATGGAGCTGCGTCTTTTTTTGCTAAGCTCTCAGTGGTTGGATGCAAGTTACAGCAGACCTGGAAGCGAGGAGGTTTTCTTTCTTTGTACGTTTTTAAAATGATGGGAAAGCCTTTCATAAATTTGGTGCCTTTTTTGGTGGCAATTACTATATAGCTGCCGCCACTAGCAACTGGTATTCTTCAAAGATTCATATTCGGTCGTAAAGTAAGTTATTACTATGCTGAGTTGGTTTTACTCGTATGTTCATCAATGGGTCTCCAGGAAGTCATAAAATCAAATTGCAAGGATTGTACCCGTATCGGGTGTACAATGCTTTTAAATAATTCAAATCATTTTCATATGAAGATGGACATTTTGTTTATAGCTTGGGTGGTTCGTGTATGAGTTGAGTTTTCTGACTTTGACTGTGTAAGTTCAGTTCCTCAATTTCAGTTAATCACGCGATCTTTTTAAAAGCCTTAAATTGCATGCATGTTATACAACGAGCTATTTGAAGCAGAGCAATGGCTTAGTGTTTATTGTGCTGGACTATTTACAAAAAAGTTCATGGTTCGAAACCCAGTAGAACACAAAATTAGGCCTTATTTTTAACTTTTTCCATTACGTAGTAAGAGAAAGATATTGTATTCGTACAAAGTTTCGATCTCGAGATGTTAATCAATTCTGACATTACGATGATAGAGGAACTCAAAAACGTGGGTCGCAAAATTCTGTCCGTCTGTCCGTCTGTCTGTATGTCCCGAGGCCTACAGCATAAACGCCTGCCCGGATTTGCTTCATAGGATTTGGAGTTTGGGGGATTACAGTTCGGGGCCGTTTTTTTTTTTACACGGTAACCTTAATATTAAGTTACAAAATTTTCATACCAATTATTTTTGTCCGAAAACGGCTCTAACGATTTCAACCAAAATTCATATTTAAGCTTAAGTAGGTGAGGTTACCACGACTGCATACTCAGTTTCCCGCTCAAAACTCGAATAAGAGTACTTTTGAAATTTTGAAATATCGAAAACGGTCCAAACGGTTGTAAATTCATTTCTAATGTAATGTGGTGATTTCCAACTGAATGGCAAACTCAGTTTTTCTCTGTATTATCGTAAAATGGATTTTTGAAAAAAGTAAATTTTTAACAATTTAGTTTTCTTTAGTTAACTTGAAAACGGCAACAACGATTTCGACCAAAGCAAACCTAGAGTAAAATTGATGTTTTCAAAATTATTGCTTTCTTAGTTTTCAATTTGATTCACCCAAAACGCTAATTTCAAACAAATACTTTTCATATCTCGAAAACCGCATTTTCGATTTCAAACAAAAACTTTAAAAATCTAGTAATACTTACATCGCGAACAATAACTTGTACTCGGTTTTCAGCTTAATAGCTAAGCAATAGTATTTTACAAACTAAACATTGCAATATTTGGTACTGTTTTTTCTGCCAAATTTTACAAATACCGCTCTAACGATTTTGATCAAAATGCTTACTAAGGATAATAAAAGTATTCTTAATAAGATCCGTACTTAGTTTTTCTCAAAAAAAACTCGAATAAATCAGATTAATAATTATTTCTCAAAAATTACTCTACAAATCGCGATTTTTATTCACATATCTACGGTTTATTTTTGTAATAATCTCAGTATCGCAATAACAATAAACTTATTTTTAACAAATATAACCGACTTTTTTTATTAACCATATTGAGTATGCACCTTAAAATAATACAAACCGCAATCAGAAACTCCCACTTCATTTTCACGCCAGACACGACAATTGGGATATTCACTTAATAACTGCTAATGCAAATTCAAAAACAAATCTCCGAATTCTTACAATATACATCTGTATAAAGATATAGATCTATCATGAACCATACTTCCAATCATAGACACCTTATTCCAGCGTTACTAATTTAATTAAAAACATGACCTAACAGATCAGAAAACAGAAACACCTACTACACTTGTCCTCGTACTCAAAAATCTTGTGAAGTGTAAGAGGTTTTAAAATAGTACAGTGGCACTTATAACTCTCTAACCAGAACTTGCGACAATTCCCTTTTACTGAGAGCTTCAACTTTTAAAAACTCCCATTGTTTTATGTACTGTCCATCAGATGAACTACCCCAAATTAAATTTTATTTAACACTATTCCTTTTCCTATATTCTAATTTATGTAGCATTGTTTTTCAGTTTTTTTACCTACATATAAAATAAGAAAACAACCAAGCAAACTTATGACGAACGAGAAAGTTTCGTCCGACCCAGTCGTGCACTTTAATTTATTTGTTCGTCTGACCTATCCAGGCAACCGTCCTATATAAGCCTGAGACGCCAACACATAATATCGATGACGCCAAATTGTATTCTTTGAAATTGTATTACTTTCTTCGTCTCATTTATTAATTTTGCACAAAGGTATGTATATTCGTCTCATAAAAAAAAACTAAAACCTGCACCGAGAATGGATCTAGAAACGAAGAGAAAAAAATGTATTCGAGTTAAAAGCGGACGAACAAAAAAAAAACCGGAAGAGGAACACTCATATAGATGGACAAAAGTGTCATAAGAATGTCAATGAAAGATTAAAAAACGTGTCTGATTTTCGTTCAGCGCTCAATTTGTTTCTTTAAGACTTTGGTCTTGGCCTTGGCTCGTCGGCTTGTAGTTATAAACCTTAGACCAGTGGTTCCCAATCTTTTTTAGTTTAGTATTTTGTCACGAAGCCCTCCCCTAGCTATTTGAAAAAAAGTTACTGCAATTGCAGTTAAATGTTACAACGGGCCAAATGAATAAAGCAAGTTCAAAGTGAGGTATGTTTAAAATTCAGTTAACAAGCAGCGCGAAGCTCAAATAAGTTTGTATTTTTGTGAACAACTCACTGCGCGGCGCCTTTCTTTACTTTCTACGGCGCACCAGGGTGCCGCCGCGCGCACTTTGGGAAGCCCCGCCTTAGACAATTAAAGACAAACCATACTGAGATAACCAACTTCTGCCGATTTTACGTTTCTTGTCTACAAGCTATATTTTTCCGGGCTGTCAAATACTAGCGCATTGCTACATACAAATTTGTAATGACAAATGTCACGGTATTTCAAAAATTCCGGCTCACGAACACACTTGCCCTAACACAATTTTCGTTTGACGTGACAGCAGTAGTGCGCACTGAGAAGTGTCAGGTAATTTGCACGCCTGTCAAAAACCCTGCACAACCCTGAAAATTCGGCTTCTATATCGAACGCAAAATGTTGCCAGTTTTTGACATTGACAAATAGTTATCTTTTGCCAACACTTTTTTCCGATTATTGTTAAAAATGAGTGAACTCAATCCAAAATTTGAGTTTGTCATAATGCAATTAGTTGATAAAAGCGTTAGATGATGAATTTGAAAATGAATAAAAGCAAGCGAAATGACAGCAAACTCAACACTGAATTCTTGCCTCGACAAATTAACTGGGGTCAGTTCAGGGCACAACTGGGGTGCTCTAGAAGTCATGTCAAACACAGATTTTCAGTACCAGGACGAGTTCAGTCCTATTTCGAACGCATTAGGGTCAACCCAGTGCGCACTAGGGCCCACGTCAAACAAACGGAATATGTAATATTGCAAATGATTTGTATTATTTGATGTATTTGATGCTAAGCTGATATCAAAACATCAAACTGACAGAACTACTTGATATTTATTTTCAGCGAGCGGGTACTAGAAGAACATTGAATTAACTTAAACTGAAAGTGCACTTTATTTTTTCCACGAGGAGGCGCTGTCAGTTTTCTGCTCAACTCCGATCACAATATTGATTGACATTGCAACAAAACCTCTTTACCTAGCACAGAATTTTATCCGTTAAATTTAAAATTATTCGTTACATGTAGATAGATTGGTTGAGGGAAAATAAAAACATTTTTAGCATTTAAGAAAAATTCACACACGAAAAATAATCAACCACGTGTGTCGTAATTTGGTCTTAGTATAACAAAAAAAATCTCCTCTAGACAGCTGTATTAACCAAACAAATCAAATTATTCGCCTTTTAAAAATATTTTATAACTAAACAATAACAATAAGTTCTGGTAAAATGTGGCATTTCCGAACTGCATCATAATCCCCCACGGTTGGCAGCATTTCATATTTATTTTTTGTATGTTTTTGCATGTCACACTGATTTTAATTGACAAAACACCCATAGTAAAACAAAATGGCGAAATTTGAAAAAAAATGTTGGAGGTCTCAGTATGGTTTGTTTAAATATCCCAAAGGATTAAAATTTACAATGACGTTTAATCGCGTGATTCTGGCTGCCAATTCGGATCACCGAAATAGTAAAATTACTTCTGATCCCCAAATTTGACAATTTTGACAATAAAAATACGCCAAACGATGTGAATCTTCACTTTTTTTAACTATCGATCCGTGGAAAAGTGTAGAACAACACGGAACTGTCGGCTGTTAGTCTGTGTTTTTTTTTTAATGCGTTGGCAGCACTTTACTGCACAAATGACGCTTAAGTTAAAATCGTGCGTGAATTTTCGGACAGCTTTTATAAAAGGTAATCAGTTTGATTTCATCAACTGCCACTGCAACATGAAACCATTCTTGCAATTTAAATACGTCTGTCGTCACTCATTCGTGTTCATCGTTGTCCCAGAAATCACACCGATCTGGCTAACCATGAAAAATAACTTCTCTTTCAACCACTCATCTGAAAGGCGCTTCCATTTAAATGAATATTCTTGGCCATGGCCGCTAGGTACTTAAACGTTGTTTTCCTTTTCAATTTTAATCTTGTAAGCCATGACGTGAAGAATAATAAGAAGACAAGATAACTTAAATAATACTTTTATGAGAAAGCGCGCGTAATTGTTTCCATTCCTCGGAGCTAGCTGCTTCGAGAACCCCACATAAAAACCCAAGATAGATATATACATTTTTTTGTTCTCCCATTTCAAAGAAGCATTATGATGTAGAAGAAGAAAATACCCTTCGAGGCATTCCATCACTCGCAACTGTTTGGATCATTTCGTACCCACAACCACTCAAGATAAAGAATGAAGTCCTCATAGACGTATCATTCGTTTGAAGTGAAATACTTAAGATGCGGGCAAGGAAAACAAATTATATTTCTTCTTCACTGCGGGTGTGATTAAATCGCCGAGAAGCGCACTCAGGCGTCTTAACAATATTTTTCTAGGTGCCTGTTAAAGTAATTAGCCTTCTGGTAGAAGCCCCCGCCGCAAAGGCTTGGAATGTGAAATTAGCCACCGGCCAAGTAGCAGCGACTATGAATATTGATTGGCCTGGACTGATGTAATGAAAGGCCCAGTGGAAAAGAAAAATACTAGCCCTGAATAAATTCGTTTGTTCCACTTGAATTTGATCGGCAATAAATTAATGGTGCAGTACCAACTTGTGTGCGACCAGCTGAACGGGGGATATGTTCCAAGGCTGCAATTACAGTTCAACTGGTTTTCCAGTAATTACATGATGGGACTCTTTAACAGTTGCGATAGCAAATTTATACTCTATCTTGACGTGGTTTTCGTTTTCGAACTGAGATATCGACTGCGGAATCTGGGGGCGGATTCATTACGTGCTAATGGAATTGTCGGTGCCGTGACCAGCACATCAGTGATGTTAAGTAGGTTACTCGTATGTGCGGCTATTAAGATGGGTGTGCAACTCAGCTGGCCGCACTAATGGTAATGGCCTGGAGAGTAGGTTGTGAAGAAGGCCTTCCGGTCGATTTGGTTTAATTGAAGAACAAGTGAATTTCGATATCGAATTGGTCGTGTATTTCCTTTTGGGTGAGTGTGTGTAGATTTTTGTATACACAGCAATGCGTTTACAACTCAGCATCTGTATAGAATTCAATGAAATTCTGTGGCAGCGCCTAACAATACAAACTCCTTCGGTTGCTAAAGCCATTGTAGATTGGATTTCGGCCTCAAAATAAAGCATTTTCAAAGGTTTATCCGACTTCAAGATTCATTTCCATTATACTTGAAGCAGTTTCATTTGTTTCAACCTCAGCTACTGCACTGGATGGATTGAAGATGTTTCTAGTGTCAGTGACAAAAGCTAATTAATCCAATTTGTTTCTGCTCCAGGGAAGGCACAAGCGAGGTGTCCTAAGTTCGATCCATTTTAAGGCTTTTTACACTGCGCCACCACTCGATAACGTCTGACAAACTGTCCTGGAAAATCTTCTCAATTCAGCTTTTCGGACTCGGCATAAAGATGTAGGCAGCTTTGGAACTGCAGCACCTTAGATAATCCTACCCAAACAGCTTTTGAAGTGAAAAAATAGTAAAAGAGGACGTCGTTCAGAGTTAAAATGAATCTAAACGAACTTGCGTTGGGTAACTGAATGCTACATGAAGAGACTTTGATGCCAAAGTCACATCAAACGCTAGTCTTCTTCTTCTATCTATATATATAATTTCTTCGGGGTTAAACTCGATGACCTTATAACTCGATACTGGCTGGGACGATTTCCTCGATTCTTTTTTGTTTTGTTCGTATTGATGTATTTTAGGGTAAGACAGAAATGAAATTCCGGAAAATCGATTTATTCGCATTTTTCGGGCAAAACAGAGTTACAAAAATAAATAGTTGGCGCAACAGGTGCGTAGGGACCCTAGGCCTAGTTTCTCACAACCATTCGTCTTGTGTGAGTTTTTATTTTCGGGACGAATGGAGGGGATCTGCAATTTTATGCCGAGTCCAAACGGCCGATTGAGAAGCTCTCTCATGACAGTTACACTCTCGGATGTTTGTCAGACGTTCGCGAGAGGCGGCGCAGTCAAGAAAAAATTGGCTACTAACTTAAAGTCCTCGGGTGGTAGGTACATAGTTGTTTCTCTGCCACACGTCTGTTTGCTCGAAATGTACATGAAGTCATTCAGGTCAGCACTTTGTTACCTCTAATCACTTGTACGTGTCATAAGCAAGCTTCAAATGTGGCCAGCGAATACAAATATAAAATAGACACGCGTTCAACTACAAAATGTCACGTCTCAATATAATATCTACACGCTCGATGCACATATCTGTTTATTTTGTCAATTTATCTGAATTTATTTATTGAAAGAAAATGTTACGTATACGCCACCGTTTCTGATAGTTTTTCTCTTTTACGGCTAAGATAGGTTATAGCCAACTTTAAAACGAGTGAAAACAAGAAAAACACAAGAAACAACACTTTTGAGAATTCACAGAGAAAAATGCTGTCAACGAAATTTCAATTCGAACTTAGCTCCGACAGGTTTTCATTCCAGTGATTTAATATCCCTCACACCAAACTAATCCCACTTAATGGGACAAAATTCAGATTAATTGCTATTCATGAGATGTCATTCACAGTTTGACAGCTGTACATATAATAAACTGAATCTACGATGATGATGGAATGTCTGACAGAGCACCCCAAGTAGGTAGTACACCTCTACACATTAGAATGCATTCTAAAAACGAAAACATCTGTATGCCATTAAAATACACATTGACACGTCATCTGAATGCAAATGTACTTGCATACCAAGTCGACTGTGTCACAACATTGATATGAATGGCAAATTTGAAAAATTTCAATACAAATTAGAACTGACCCGATAATCCGTCCTCAGACAGCTGCCCAATTTGCACTGTTGGAGAGTTCCACGAAATTGAATATAGCACACACACAAATTACCACCCACTATAGTCCCAGTCCGGCGAATAAGCGATACCAGCATATTAGGTACAACGGAAAAACGACAAATTATGAGCTCACTACATTGGGCATTATTGGCGTGAATCTAGGACAACCTAATTGGCTTATATAGCAAGAGTAACCACAGCAACAACCGAGCAAATTGCCATGAAATCCCTCCGCAAATCAAATATGTTAATGTAACTATTATACTGGCGTTGCTACTGAGCTAGAGGAGCAAAAAATCATTCTGCTCACTCTGTTCACTCATGCTGATGAAATGTAATAAATTAAGGACACAACGAGCTGGGGTTGCACAGTCGCTAAAGCTTAGTGAAGCGTTAATTCTGATGTGAATTTGCTGTGTTGGATGCGAATCTATTCGCCATTCGCAGACACACACATGTAGCAGTAATTCGGCACAGAATCCTTGTTCTTCTTGCACAGTGGATGAGATTATTTCTCTTGGATAATATTTAGAGATGGTATTTGCCTTCAAGGTGGCACAACTATTAGTCTTATTATTTCCACGAGGGGGGAATATATTTATCAATTGTTCGAAATCGTGCGGTATACCTGCAGGAAGAAGTGGAACGGTTACCGTAATGGGAATTCGAACAAACAGTTTGCAACACTGTTTGGTTTTTTTTTGCCCCCCACCAGAAGGAGAAATTCTCATCAGTAATACAGCGGGCCATTGTGAAACGAGCTCTTAGAATATGTTCCAATAGAAAGGAAATGTGCTGACGCTTATTTCGTCGTTGCTGCGGTTGTGTCAGAAGTATCATTGAAATTAAATTATTGTATGCAGAGAAAGATTAATGGTTCTATTTTTGTTTTACTGGTAAAAATTGGGAAAATCATTGAAAAAGTTAGACAACATTTCTGCAGTTGGTTTATTTTATTAGGTAACCGTAACTTTTCCTGGAAATTGGTCGAATCCCACAATTGCTCCACCATAGTCGTATCAGCGAGTGTTAATTTCTAAGAGAAAATACGAAGTAGCTTCAAATGTTTTAGTAGAAGCAACGTGGCTATTTGATGTTACGGACTGCTTTGCAATGTTATATTATGAAGCGGGAGAGCCTTCAAGGGGCTCTGGCACTGCGGCTTCTTAAAGGAGCCTATTGTGCCGTCCCTGGTCAATTCCAAGAGGCATCGTTTAACTCCAGAGGTAGTTAGGAAGACTAGAATCTTCTCTGGGTGTATGTCAGCAAGGGCAGCTGGATTGACAATTGCATCGCCAAGGATGTTCTGTCTGAGACGACAATGAGCCGGACATTCTGTTCGTATGTGAAGAGAGGATTCGTCACTCTCAAGACAAAGTCTGCAAATAGGATCCGGTGAGACGGCCATGCGGTGAAGATGTTGAAGAGACCATGGCCACTGATTATTCCTCAGGTTATTTTTATCCAGATTAATCAGGAAGAGTTATTTTCTGGAGCAGAATTTGGGGAAAAATTGTCCTGTGCAGTTCTGCGGAGCTGAACTGTGCGAGATCGGTTCTTTATATAATTCCTGAAATGGTTTTCGCTGACTCCGCAGAAGGATTCAGGTCCGATAAGTCGAGAGGTTGCTCCGATTTAGGCAGTGCGTCAGCTGAATCTTTACCCTTAAATCCTCTGTGGGCTGGAATCCAGTGGAGGATGACAAGGTTTTTCTTAGAAAGTTCATAGATGGCTGTGAATGTTGCGAAGACAAGTTTAGATTTTATGGCAGATGAGTCAAGAGCTTTGAGAGCTGCGTGGCTATCTGAAAAGATAAATATGATTTTGCCATGTGTGTAAGAACTTAGGTTAGGTTAACGGGTGGGCAGAGCAGGGAAAACCCCCCATTAAAGTCCTCGTGGACCCATTGTGATGCCCTTGTTGGGGTCGACCCTTGCTGTTGCATCGGTGTTCTTCATCCCCTCTTCTTGTGGTTAATAGACGCTGTCTAGCCATCCTGATGTACTTAAAAACTTAAAAAGATCAGACAGTGAGAGATCAGAAAGTTCTTGTAAGTCATGGAAGTAGTAGCTTCCAAGTGTTGTGTTCCTCTAGTGACAAAGGCTCGGGCAATGACAGACGAAGTGAGGTGCGTCCTCGTGGACCTCCTCGTCTCCACAGCCTCTACATATGTCATCATCTTTGACATTTAGTTTCATTGCGTGGTTTCTTAGGAAGTTATGACCGGTTAGAGCCCTACTGACTTAGATAGCGATGACCTGTCAAACTGTAATAGTTTTTCGGTCCGGCTTTTATTATATTCTGGCCAAAGCTTCCGTGATATTTCACAGGTAGAGAGTTATTTCTACCTGTTGTTGGTTTTCATTCGAATTTTGTTCTCTAAGATCGCAAAGTGGTGGCTTGATCGATTGAAGTGCCCTATAAAGATCCATTACAGACCCCTTTCTCGCCACTCCATCCGCCTTCTCATTTCCGGTTTTGTCTCTGTGTCCAGGGACCCAGCAGAGATTCGTGGTATGCTGCGAGCAAAGAACCTTGAGCTCTTCGCGGCCGCGGTGAACTATTTTGGATTTTATTTCATTAGCAGGAACTGCTTTTATGGCCGCCTGACTGTCAATGAAGATGGTAATATCGCTACGGGGTATTGCCAATATTGACGCCTTACGGGCCGCGATAGCCAGAGTGTGGCGGAGCAATGTACATTTAATTCCTCAGAGAATATGCCGTCGCCGGTTCCACAGTCCATCTTTGAACCATCTGTGTAGATGGATGGATATTTTTTTGGGTTCATTGGTGTTCCATTATTCCCTACTCGGAAAGGAGCAGGTGAATGGTCTGTCAAAGTCCAGATGGGGAGACATATAGTCAGAAGTGAAAACGTTCCCTACGTATTTACTTAATATCTGCGCATGCCCAAAATTGCAAGGGTTCCAAGTGTTAGTTTGGCTGATCCTTAAAGCACTTTTGGCAGCATATTCTTCTGTATAGGTCTAGAGGTCTCAGGTTAAGAATTGCCTCTAATCCAGCTGTAGGTGTGGTTCTCATTGCGCTGGTTGTCCCTCTGCATGCTATTCTTCGTATTTTAGTCATTGACTTTAGATGGGTCGCTTTGCTGGCGGCTTGCCACCAGACTACACTGCCATATGATAGTATTGGTCGCACAATCGCAGTATACATCCAGAGGATAATTTTGGGGTTTGGTCCCCAACTCCGTAGAAAGCATTCGCTGCTTTCTTGACCCTTTCATTGACATTCGGCTTCCAATTAAATTTCCTATCAAGTTAGCAGTGTTAGAACTTAGATTTATTCTAGTGCAGGCCTTCAGCCTGAAATATTGATTAGTTTTTCCCAACGCTGACTGACAAGTCCACCTGGGGCGACTCGCAGTAGATTCCAGAGCCGATCTAAGTGTGTCGGCTAGCCGACAGCCACTACCACCTAACTGACTCCATCTTAGAACCGTCTGTGTACCAGATGATGTCAAATCGTGATAGGTTGGGTTTGTATTTTTCCCAGTCTTCCTTAGGGGGGATGAAAGAAATTTTTATGGAAGCCGTATTTCGGAAGCATATCACCAAGAGGCATGCTGAATGGGCTTGAAGGCCTCATGGTGTCGAGCAAAGTTAGCTGACCACCCTGAAAGGAATAGAAGTTCGAATGGAACAGGCGGTGAATACTTAGCCTCCATATGAATATGTGTTTGACGAGGTGCTAGACCTAGGATGACATTCAGGGCTATCGGTAATTCCGAGGAGAAAAAATTCCCCCCGAACATTTTTTTGTTCCCTGGGAAAAATTCCTCCTATCGCGAATCTCGATCGGAATTTATTTCCCCCGGAATTTTTCGAAGATTATGTTCGAATGCATTGACAGATGTCAGTTCTGATTTATAGAATTGTCAATTGAGATCATATTTGGGAATATTTTTCAAAATATTTGTTAGAAACCAATTAATTTCAGCAATTGTTAATACGCGAATTCGATTCACATATTAGTATTTTAGTAAAGTGTAAAGAAAGCGTTCGATTGGTAAATATAGAAAACAGAAAATTACAAAAGGCACATTTAGATTGCTGGCCGAGGAGCAAATTCAAAAAGAAACAAATGAAGTGAAACTAAATAGAAGAACTTTAAAAAATAAATCCAATCCCTAGAGTTACCACAAATAGCTTTTCAATATAGATATTTATTACATATGTTATTTATTTTTTGTCCACCCACAACTATAATGGATTAAATCTGTATAATGATGATGAGATAAATATAAAGCAAACTACCCGTTTCCACTCAAATACCGATTTCATTGGAGGCCCAGCACTGTTCAGCTCTTTGTCTAGAAGATTCCAAAACTTCTTTACATCCTCTTTGCACCTATCGGTAGTGAAACCGTTAGCAATTTCGCGATTTTCATCAAATAAATGTACCATCATCGCCAACTGTTTTTGATTAGTTGAGCTACACCTAATTAATTAATTTTAGTACATTTTGAAAAAAGGACTTTAAACAAAATACTTGCATGATTAAAAATTGTTGCTCTCCACTTAAAACAGAAACACAAACGAAATTTGATTAAATATCCGTTTATTTGATTTCAATCTGTAATTTATTCTATCTTTTGTTTGAAGTAAACAAATAAAGAAAAAACTCCAAAAAACTGCAAACTTCCAACTTTAAACCGTAGAAACTGCTTACGTTTTGAATTTCCACCTACAAATTCGCAAAGGAAATATTCCGGGGGGGGAATCCTATCAAATTCTGTCAGGAATTTTTGTTCGCGATACCAATTTATTCCGGGGGGAATTTTTTCCCTTTTTCGAAATTCATTGGCGATACCTATTTTTGAAAAATGGGAAATATTCCGTGGGGAATTTTGTTCACGATAGCCCTGATTGAGTGCCATAGTCGGAGCGGAGCGTAAACATCCCGTCGTGCAGATTCCGGCTAAACGTTGAACTCTGTGTAGCTTTTTGACTGTGGTGACTTCGTTAGTTTTCGTCCACCAGCCACGGCATCATAGGTAACGACAAGCGAATAAAGCCAGTACATCATCCGAGGTCTAAGGCCACAGTTCTTACCGCAGACTCGACGACAGATCCATAAGGATCTGGTGACTCTGTTTACGGTACGTTCAATCTGCTGATCCCAGGATAGTTTTCTGTCAAGGAGAATTCCCAGGTATTTGGCTTCTCGAGAGAATTCGATGGTTTCGCCGAACATGGAAGGGCTTTGCAATGTTGCAATTAATGTTTTTCCATGTAAAATTTTTTTTCTCACATCGTTCAATTTCAATCACGAAATTCGTTCTTCACTATCCTAGTTGGTCACGGTTCGAAGTAATTCACACCAATTAATGAATGCCTTGCAAGGCCCCTACTTCAGCATAACCTAGGTCCACAGGGAGTTTGAATGCCCTTAGAGGACGGACACTCTTCCTCTTGCGTGACAGCTGCCATCGATAACGCACTGGTTACCCAATACCCAGCAGAGGTAGGGTTAGAGTTTGAGTTGACGGCTCAAGTGAAAGCGCTTCGAGCAGCGAACCTTTAAAACCACTGTAATGAGCAACCTCTTTGCATGTCGAACGAATTCATCATTTAAGTTAAATTTCGTTCAATGCACAATTGCATGCCGTTAGATGTGAACTGTTCCCCATGTCCGACCTAGTGGAGTACATTTTCTGTCAAATATCAGTACGAAGTACTGAACACATCGCTGAGACGTCCCATTGCGACGCTAACGGTAATGCCATGTATAGCAATGATGGGTAGAACACGTGTGTTGAAGACGACTCGCAGCGAATCCTTTCAAAAATGCACCTTTATTGATATGAAATAATAAGACATCTCTCAGCCCCAAGAGCAGAATATACATACAAACTGCTGAAAGACTATGCTCCTTCAGTTACATAGGACGAAAATATACATTTGTGCTCGAACAAAATTATGCAAATGCATCTATACATGTTATTGCGGAAATAGCAAAATGCAAAAATACATCCTGTAAGCTTGTATGAACTCCGCTGTGAGGAGTGCACTCACTTTACATGGTGAGCACAAAAAAGAAAGAGATCACCATCGGATTCACCACCATATGTGCACACGACTGACGGCACCTGTAATGCCCCCTGAGTATAGCACTAGTTCTTGTGTTCCCGCTCATGGTAGGAGCACTCCTTGATTTTGCATTTCTTGCGCTTCCCTTATTCTCTTTACATCATTACCATGCACAAAATAATGCCCCCACGTTGTTTGCAAAAGAAAATTGAATTTTCCAAACTACTTTACACAAAAACTTGGAGCTTCACCTTACACGTATGTGCCTAAGGGTGGGTGTACGACAATTTTCGCCTGTGTTAGGCAATTAAATATGCGCAAACGTCTCGATTTGCCTTGCCATCTGCTCAAAACAAGTGTACCATTCAAAGATCAAGCAATTAATTTGAAAATATCCGCACCCACACTAAAGCCCATCATTAACTGTAATCAATCTTGAGCTCATCAATAAATCGAAATACATGTCAGTGTTCTGTGCATGGGTATAGGAAATTCAATCCAACTATTTTTTGTGTGAGGAATTTCCCATCGCTGGTGTCTTGTCTGGATGAAAAGGAGAGATGCTCTCCATGTTTTCCCATATTTCTGCAAAGGAATTTCTATAGCAATTCGTATTTGAATTGTTTGACAGAACTTTGAGTGAGAAATTTTAATTAAATTGCGTCGATATCTTTTCAGGGTCAGCCACCAGGGGTAGGGGTATTGCTTTGTCTGACTTTGTGATTTATCTTATTTCGGGTACGGTTGTTTGCGGTCACATAGTTGCTGGTCAAACAGAGCCGAGTTGGGGAATGCTTGGTTGACCTTGTTCGGATTGACAAAATGCGCTTTTATCGTGTTAATCAACAACGCATCCGGACAAATTTGCCCACGTCTGCTAATGACGATGACAAATGCATCGCTAACAAAGTATCGATTTGTATAGTCCCAAAGGAGGTGAATCAAATCTGCAAATTTACCGAAATAAATCCATCTGCCGGGGGATAGTTTATAGCGTCACATATACAGTGTATATGCTGCAAATCTATTTCAATATCATTGTCGGGTATTTTTTCCCCCGTATATACATCATTCGGTTTGCATTAAGGATTCGATATCAAACGCACCGAGGAAAAGGGATTTATTCGAGAAAAATAAGCACTCTCCATCTCGAGATGGTTTCATAGTGTTATTAGGATATCCTTTTACCCCTCATCGGTATGGTGTGTATGAAGGAATTTACAAATTGCAGTTCAAACATCTTGGGTGGATCGAAGTGGAAGCGTCGAGTGTATAAATCGTGGATGTCACCGGACCGATTTTCGTTGTGTTCGTATTTCGTTTTCTCCTTAATTCAAGAAGAAATATTCCGGGGTGATCGATGCATAAAGAAGGATTTGAACTCACAAACAGTGTTTGCACAGCATCCCAATGGGGATGTGTCTTCTGGTGGAAAATTACATCTTTAGGGAATATATACAGTTCGAAATGGTGGTTATATATGGTGGCGGCGTGTTATTGAATTCGAAATCATTCTGGAGTGTGAATAACATGAACAGAGTGCACTCATCGATAAATGGACATTACGACGAAAGGCTGACGTATGGAATACTCAGTACGAATTTTTGATTCGGAAAATGTAACACATTTCGGAACTGACTTGTTAAATATTTGGGAAAGACGTCATTCTGCGAGTCCTTCGATTCAACTCAGTGTAGATAATAGTCTGATCGATATTGTCCAGACCCACTGGAGACAAAGATATATCGTGGAATGGACATCAATATGGATAAAACTTGTTAAAGCGATTCAGCTGTGACGCAGAAGTATGGGAGAACTCTACGAAATGGCAAGTACCCCAAAACATCGACAGCTGTAAAATACAAATGACTGTGAGCGACTAGGAGCATACGTAGCCACCTACTTACAAACATCACGAGTGACAGGAGACGTTCTTCAGCAAGTTTTACCAGGAATTTGTCTTTTTTAGCTCTATGGACCGAACGCATTTCAAATTTGGCACCGGCCGCTTGATCTAAACACAAAAAGGAAACGCCTTACTAAACATAATCAACATTCGTAACCAATTTACAAACCCACGTTGACAGCCCACGGTGCCAAATCGGATGTTCTACCGACACAACAACATCGAATCTGCTACTGCTGACGACCAAGCTGCTCAATATTCGTTTATTCGAATCATTGCCGATGGGCCAGTTCGGATTCACGTTTGCCGTATGGCCGCCTCCTGTCCTCTGACCAGAGACCACATTTGCGGTGGGTCTGTTGCCGTCTACATCACAACCACTTAGTGTTACACATATCTGCAGATGGGAAAATGTGGACAAAATTGTTAGGGTTCAACTGGGTTCGTTCCAACCACCGTGTCACTAAAATAAACTCCTTAACAACAGACGGACAATTTATACTGACGTCTTCTAAAAAATAATCCCTTCACTATTCGTATCCTTTAAGAGCATTTAATTCAAATCCCTGAACGCTCGCAGCTGTGTATATAATCATTCAAAGAAAGTTCACTACATGCATTTTTAAATTGCACTACACTTATGAGTGTGCATGCGAATGTCCTGAACCATATGTTCACACTCTAGAGTGTACTTCAGCTCAGCACTAGTGTACATCTCTCGAACATTTTTCGCATGCAGTCCTAATTCGTATAACGTATATATGAATCCTTTCCTAATAGGATAACGAGATGATTTAAAGCGCACTTGTCGAGATAACACCAGCAACGCCTGAGCGCAGCAAAATGTATTTTCAATTGCTTTTCAAGCAGTCGCAGTCAGAGACATTCGGCGCGGCGGCGGCGAGAAAAAAAAAAGAAAAACCTCTCGCCTGCCAGATGCATTCCTCTAATTGGTAATCCCTCGTGGAAGGAATGAACAATTATAGTCATGTCAAACTGGTTTAGGAAAGACGTCACGAAAAATTCAAGCAACATTTTCTCCTCAAGACTTTTACTTCCATCAGAAACTGGTTGCAGATGCACTCCGTACTTTCTCTCTTGAAAGCTTGTCACGCAACCGGCAGTGGCGCCCTTCAATTAAATTCAATTTGATGGCAATTTCCTTCCGGTGATGGATAATCAAATGGAACACTTTTCGAAATTTATTTCTCCCCGTTGAAGTGCTCCAAAAATCGTCTGTGAAAAAAGCAAACTGTGTCGGATGGAAACTCGTTTTTACATACAGTGTCCCTGTCGAGTTAGAGAGAACATGCAATAAATCCTTTTCACTCGGACATCAATCTGTCTGGCATTAATGGAGGATCACAAATCATATCTATTTTCGAAATTGAAAAACCAAGGTCGTAAACAATATTGTCCGGTCCGTAACTGCGAATGAACGTCAGTCGTGTGCGAAATATATTTGTCATTCACATAATAAACTTATGGTGAATGTGCTTAACGACAATAGGATCGTTGGGTCAACTGAAATTGATGGTAACTGTGTTATTTGTTCACGTGGAACTACTGACTTCGTTTTGGGGAATGCAAGTGCGGCCTTCGATGGTTTCCGTGATGAATTATGCCATAGATGATTGGATCTGCCCAGGGTTAGCAACGTCAAAAGTAATGGAACTCATGCACCCTTGTGGAATGTAATCGGCAATCACAAAAATTGACATGGAACGATTTCATCAATTGGCTTGTGTAATGTCGACGTACATATTCGAAAAATGCGAACCCACGCAAAGTTCAACTAACTACGTTCAAACTGGCCAACGCGAATTAAGATAATCGCTCAGTTCCCGAAATTATCCCAGAATCAATTAAAAATGAATCAATCTCATTATTCACAATCAATTAAGCGCAATTACTCAACTGTCACCGGCATTACCATTGCCCTCACTGAGATAATCCGCATTTAAAACAATATAGACGCCCAACTTTTTCGACGATGGTTCAGCCGTTAAAACATTTTATGTCACCGTTTAACAATGTGAAAATAGAATGAGCTTGATTGGACGAGAGGGCAGAGCTCTTCCAGTCTACAACAACATCGAAAAGGGGTTGTCAAATGAATGTCATTAGTGATGAGTGCCGCTTGTGGCAAATCGATTTCGAAGCGAAATCCTAGCCAACCGAATGCGGGTTCGATTAGTGGGTGGACGCATCATTAGTGATAGTGCTGAAATTATCCTTTTGTTGCACTTATCGAATCGCATCGGTTTGATATTTGTTTAGAACTGAAAGTTCTATTGTCCCAAATTAAGTTGTCACTCTAAACGACATTGAATGGCTTTCTGAATTTAGAACGAGTTGGTTGGTAAAAGTTTGACCTCTTTATTGTCAATCGTGCTCATTGTTGTGATGGCTTGGTTTAACATTGAATTTTTGGGGGATAGTTATATATGATAGCGGAGGGAATTTCGGTGATCAATTTGAGATAAGGCAAGCGCCGAGGTGCCTTGCTTTCATCGACATTTGAAGACCGTTGTCGTCGTGGACGGAATGACGTTTGCGACTACCGATGCTCACCGACAGATGGGGGGCATAAAAAATAAAAAAGCCCTCATGATTGGCCGACCAATGACGTGCCACCTTCTATTCAAATTTGAGCAATAGTGTCAAATAAGCGTCACTTATATTTTGTAGCCGGCGACTTGGCGACTGTCCAAGATAAATTATCTGGAAATAAAATACAATTTAAAAACCAACCAAAAACATTGCCTATTGCCTTCTGTATTGTTTCGAACAACCATCGATGCATTTTGGGTATTCTTTTGGTTGGTGTTTAGTATGCTGTCAGAACTATCAAAAGTGTCTTGGTAATCAGACGGTGTGATCGGTATCCGATTGATGTGGTCGATCCGCAGCGAAAGTCAGCGAGTGCTTCTCAGCCTAACACAAAGCAAGGAGTAATTGCAAATTATGGCAATAATGTACAGCCGAAGACTGTCCTAAAAATTGTAAATCCAAAGTATAATCCGGCTAGGCATATAAAGCGGCGCTGCAAAAGTGGACTAGAGCTGCTCGCGAGCTCTACGAGCAAAATTGACGGGAAGAACATCGGCTTTTTAGGACGAAAAAGGAAGAGCACGAGAAGCGCGAGATCGAAGAAATTGAGAGATGCTACTCGAAAGTTTTACCAAAAGGTAAAGAGAACGAGCGACAAATCCCGTACAGAAACCTGTAGCGATAACGAACGGCAACCTTGTAGTAGAATAACAGTCTGTGCTAAGAATCTGGAAAAACTACTTCTGCAGACTGTATAACGGCGACGAAGACCAAAATCCTGCTGTCAGGCAGAACGAACCATTCAATTTAGACGATAATAGCCAAAACTTCCGTCCACCTGATCAAAACGTAGTGAAGATAGCAATATCGAAGCTTAAAACCAACAAGACTACTGGGCCTGACGGTCTACCTGCCGCGCTTTGTAAAGCAGCTGGAGATGACTTGGTAGAAAGCATGCACACACTCATTGGTCAGATGAATCGAATCTCAGCATCGTTTGCCCGATCCACAAGAAAGGAGACCGCCTCAACTGCGACAACTACAGAGGAATCATTCTCCTTAACATCGCGTACAAGATCTTATCTGCAATATTAGGCCTTTTTTATTATGCTTACATGATCTGTAAAGATCATTGATTTGTATGGTATACAACAAATGTTGGATCTTGTACTGTTGTCGTAAACCGTGAAAATCAATGATCTATACAGATCATGTGAGCATAATAAAAAAAGCCTATTGTGTGAACGCGTAAAACCCTTTGTCAACAATCTGATTGGCCCCTATCAGTGCGGTTTTAGGCCAGGAAAATCCACCGTCGGTCAAATTTTCACACTTAGACATATCCTGGAAAAAGCCCAAGAAGTCCAAATCGATACTCACCATCTTTTCATCGATTTCAAAGTCGCCTATGACAGTATAGACTAGCTATATAGAACCATGTCTAGTTTTGGCATCCCTACCAAACTCGTCCGTCTGTGTAGGATGACGATGGAGAAATCTCGCTGCTGCACCAAGGTCGGTAATGACCTAACCGACACCTTTAAAGTGACAAAAAAGGATTTAGACAAGGCGACGCGCTGTCATGTGACTTCTTTAACATTATACTTGAACGAATGGTGCGAAACTCACAAGCCAACATACGAGGTATGATCTTTCAAAAGTCTGTACAATTATTGCACACGCGGACGATATTGACATAATTGCAAGAACACAGCGAGCTGTCACTGGCGCCTTTACAAGTATAGACACAGAAGCGGCTTAAATGGGCTTAGCGGTTAACGAGAGCAAAACCAAGTATATGCTGTCAACAAGAAGGGACACCCAGCATCGACGAATCGGGCAGAACGTCACAACTCACAATAGACAGCTATAACTTTGAGGTAGCAAGGGACTTTGTCTACCTTGGCTCTGATATAACATCTGAAAATGACATCTGATCAGAAATCAAACGGAGAAGAACTCTTGCCAATCGCTGTTTCTTTGGGCTGAGAAGGCAACTGTGTAGTAGAGCCCTATCCCGAAAGACTAAGGAGATTCTGTATAAGACCCTCATAATCCCAGATCTGAAGCATGGACTATTTCCAAAGCGGATGAAGATATCCTTGGTCGTTTCGAGAGAAAAATTCTTCGTAAGATATTCCGTCCCGTCTGTTTAGACGGGTTCTGGAGGAGACGATTCAACGACGAACTATACGAGCTGTACAGCGACATCGACCTTGTTAAAAAACGGCGCATTAGACGGTTGAGACGGCTAGGACATGTAGAGCGAATGGACATCAACGCTCCGGCCCGCAGAGTCTTCGATTCCAACCCAGAGGGTCAACGCAGTAGAGGAAGTCCTCGCCTTAGGTGGCGCGCACAAGTAGAAAACGAGCTCAACCAACTTGGAGTGCGCAACTGGAGGCAGTTGGCTATGGACCGGGCTAGCTGGAGAGGCCTGTTGGTTCTGGTTCACACCGAACTGTAGCGCCACCTAAGTAAGTAAGTAAATAAGTTGCATTATTAGCAATACTGTTGTGATTGGTGATTGGCGATGTGCTTTTTGTTGACGGGAATCATGAAACTCTTACGCCCCAACTCAAAAATTTCCACTATGCTTACTCTGTCAGGACGTGAAGAGGAAGGCGAATATCAGACACAATAATCAGCATTCTGTTAAGCAATCCTAAACGTGTGATTAGCAGTGGAGGACGTCCTGAAATGTTCGATAGTTGTGTTTGGCTTTCAAAACCCGCCAAAATTTCTATTCCCACAGGCTCAAAGTTTCCTGTAACGTTTAATCTCAAACGCGAATATAAAAATAAGCATAACATCATTAAAACTCCCCACACATACCCAAAGCTGCCGCCCACAAACCTAAAGCCATGTGAAAAAAAAAACAAATTAAATTTGCAAAACTTCTCATGTCAATTGACGCCACTTATTATCATCAAAGTCCAGTAAAACTTTCCCTTTATCCGGTCTATAGAACAATTCACATCGTATACACAAACTTTGACTAAGCCTTTCCGCTCGCTCCCTCTGCAAACAAAACAATTCCATGAAGCTGTCTAATGAGACCACTCGAGGTACCCAATCAAAATTTGCACCTTTGAAGCAACATCTAAGAACTCCTCTCTCTGCGTAGGTATTGTGGTAAAACTTTAGTACTCCGTTGGAAAATTCAATTTCCCAACAGAAGTTAAGATGAATAGAGGAGTTTCCTCCGACGACCACCTGGACCGCAAAAACTCATCTGAGCTACATTCACACGGCAGAAATAGCAAAAACTTCATTAGTTTCTAGCGAAGAAGCTACCCTGCTCCTGTTAGTGATGTTGAGGGGGTAGACTTTACACAAAGCAAGGAGTACCTACTCATGACGGTGATGTCCTTTCAGAGTCATGCATTGCAACGTTGTGAGAGGTCATGCAACCGAACGAAAAATAAAAGTTCTCCGAGAGCAGATAAATGTTATTATTATCAGCCAACTCTCGCCGGGGAGATCCTTTAAACTTTGCTGAAAAGTAATGAAAAGGAGGTGGGGCAAGAGTTTTCTACTTACTGCCATCGCTGTGGGCGACTCCCTCTCGCAATAGAAAATATCGTAATCCCTCCATTGTGTAAACTTTTGCTGCTTCTATCGGATCGACTACGTTGAATTTACTCTTTGACATCTTTTGTCCATCGACCGTCCAGTGAGAGTGGACGAACAATTGCCGAGGCGGCTCCAAACCTGAGAGTTGTTACGGGTAGAATAATTTAATACAGTTCTGACCCAGTTGTGTTTAAGGAGCTTACCGGCAGCGATTAAAAATGCTGGCCAATATATGCCGTGGAATTTTAGGATGTCCTTTCCAATCACTTGAGTAGCGGGCCATCTGTTTCGGAACTGAACGACAAAGAGAAGACACAATCATTTGCTATGTGAAAATTTAAGGGGAACATAGGAAGGGAGTTGTGGCACAGCCAATAAAAAATGTGTTAAACGTCTGCAGTTTTTTGCGTATGAATTCAAAAAGGTCTAGATTCTCCAGAAATGTGCATTCACATCACTTCTGGCTTGGCTGTCAGTGCAGAAAAGGCGTCTGTAGTGGGTTTTCTTGGGAAAGTCGTAGATCGTATATTATTTTATGGCAAAATCGTCAAGAGAGACAAAGAGCGGCGGCAAACTATCGTCTTTGTGACAATGTGAATGAGTTAACAGGTAGACATAAATACCGATAAAAAGCTTACTTGAGTGCAAGACAAACCAGTACAGAAACTCACCTCTTCGTTAGGATATCCCGCTGAAGTTATGTAGTTAATAAGTGCATCTAACCACACATAAACAGTTTGACTGTCATCATCGGGAACGGGAATGGCCCAGTGAACCCTGTTCGATGGTCTGGAAACGGACACGTCTGGCAGTGGCTCGCTTAGATAGTCCAATAGGATCTTCTCAAATTTAGCAGGACGAATCCGACCGCCCTGCTTCACCCAATACACCACATCATCCTGCATCTTGGACAAACTAAACATGTAATTAGTCTCTTCGGTCCATTGAACGGGATGACCAGACTCCAATGAACACTTGCTTCCGTCCGGGTTCGTTTGTAACTGGCTGTCCGTAAGGAATGTCTCATCTGAAATGCAATACCAACCGCTGTACTGAGAAGAGTGTATGTGTCCTCGGGATTTCAAAACATTCTAAAAGAAGCATCAACCAATTAGTGCAATCTGATGAAGCTAAAGAACCAATTATGCAAACCCAGAAGTGTCCGACGGCTCTTTTATGTCGCTCTTCCGTTGTGCGAATATAGTCCGTGTAGTTAATTCCAGCTTCTTGGAACACCCTCTTGTAGCTCTGCGAAATATCATCGCAGTACTTTGCCACGGGAACATTGTGAGTTTTGGCAGCTTGTTGAATTTTGGTTCCATGTTCATCGGTGCCCGTGCAGAGATAGGTTTTTATTTGTGGATTTTTTAGACTCTGATAACGTGTTATGGCATCACCAATAACCGCCGAATAGAGGTGCCCAATATGAGGAGCTATTTTCAATATGAAATCGAAATCATGTTATGAAGGTAGCTATGCCGGCACGATGGGTACTCACATGCATTTACATAGAAAATTGGAGTCGTCACGTAGAATGAATCATTGATTTTGGTAGATAGACTTCTGAATTGGGCAAATTTATTAATTAACATCTCAATACAATTGTGTTTGATTTATAAAATTAAGTTTTTAGATGGAACAATTACAAATTATTATCCATTCCAACCACACTTTAGACACGAAACGTCAAAAGTTTATGTTGACATTTTACAGCTGATGGTTTATGTATTCGAATAGAAATCGAAATCGGGCTAGAGAGTGTAGATGGCGCATAAGAAAGTAGAGAGAAAGAAATGTGCACTCTTTTTCAATGAAACATAGGAAACATAGAAAGAGCACTATAGATTTCATAGAAAGGGCAATTCTGTTCCTAATCGAAAACGCCATTTTGGAATTAGGTACTTCCGATTCGAGTGTAAACATTTTTTTTGTGTTTTAGAAAATGCACTGTCACGAACCGAATGTGATCGCGTAAATTGCTTAAAGGACTTTTATAAAATGTAATCTCTGATATTCCGTCAGTCATACTATCGAAACGTAGGCTCGCTAGTCGCCTCCTCAATGAACGCCAGAGACCTTTTTCAAGCAACGCATTTAAGAGCCTGCTTGGCTTTGTAGTACTATCGACGCGGATAAGGTCTAGCAGTAGAACTCAGGTCGAAAAACTCAGCAGTGCACTATCCGTTGACCGATTTTATGCTTACTTAAGGTGGCGCTCCAGCCAGCACGAACTCTAGCTAGCTGTCTCCAGTTTCGCACGCTAAGTTTGTTATGGTCCCCTTCCACTGGCGCGCCATCACCTGATTCGCGGTCGTGGATTCAAAGATGCGGTATAATCCGCACCTCAAAATAAAACAAACATTTTTTTATAATTTTGTCAAAAAGTTTTCTTCTTTAATTTATGTATATATAGGGCCTATATATGATTACTCCTATCTTACATATCTCATCTGTTGTTGCCAACAAACAGTAAAGTTAATAATTAGTTAGTACCTAGTAGTTTATTTAGTTTCTCGTTTTCAAAGATGCAGAAGTTGGATTACATTCTCTGCTGTTTTTCGTTTTTGTTCCATAAGACTTACATCGACCGAATGCGTATCTAATAGTTAGCTACGTTATCTAGCACTTAACTCCTTTCAGCTCAGAGAAAGCAGCCATTGTCTACAATTCACAAATCTTTGGTACATTATTTACAATTTATTTATTTTTTTTTATTTAAAAATTACAAAATTTACAATCGTTTCTCTTTAAGCTCCGAAAATTAGGAAATGTTCCTAAAACAAACATAAAATCAACGCAAATGCTAAATTAATTAAACTCAAAAACTCTTAAGTAGTCGTTACAGTTATTTACAATAATTATAAATTAGCTATCGTTAAAATGAATATGTCAAGCCCTTGCCGCAGGCGGTGTATATTACCGAACTTGTAATAAATTAAAACGCCCAAGTCCGCTCAGAGATCACGTCGTCTAACAGTCTCTCTCGTTCAGTCAGTTCTGTTCAAATCAAAAATATGTGCGGCGAGGGCCTGTCAATAAACAAACTCTTATAACCTACTTCGCGACGAAAGACGAACTAATTTCGGGACATAAAAGGAATGGTGCTGCGGGAATTTGAGGCGGGTACCCTGTCTCACTTTTTCGCTAGACCGCCCGTAATGGGGGGCTTAGTCTTTGCGGAGTTTTCGAATTTCTGTTGCAATGAGGCAACAGTTGACGTTGACGCTTTGCCTGGCGCCGCGCGTGAAGCTGCACTTTGGGTTGGTTTTGTGGTCGCACTTGTGTCGGCCGGCTTTTTGTTTGTGGATATCGTTCGACCCACTGTGGGTTTGGTGCCAGCACTTGTTAGCGAGGGCTTTGATAGTGGTTTTGGTTTCGCAGCACCAAAAGGCAGTGGTTTCTTTGCAGCTGTGTCTGCTTTAGCATCTGCTGCTGGGGTAGTTGTCTTAGCTAGGGGACTAGGAGATTTACTAAATGATTTATTTTTAGAGACGATTGTCGAAGGTTTAATGGTGACTGGCGGTGTGGGTGATGTGGTTTTTCCTCCTCGACCAGGTTGAGAGGTTGATGGGGCATTCTCTGTCCTGGGCTTAAAGCTGGAGAATGTATTCGCCGACGCTACATCAGAACGCGTTGGTGCGACCCTGGCGATTGGTGTATTAACCGCTGACGGTCGTATGTAGCCACCTGATGCGGTGCTACTGCCGGATTTGATGTATTCCGGCTCTGGTTCGTGCTCCTCTGGAGGAACGTTCTCATAAGGCGCACTTGGCTTAGCCCCTTCGCTACTACTTGTGCTCTTGAGCGTTGAAGCGGAGTATATCGAGTCAACGTTTCGTTTTTCGATCTCATTGACGATCTCTCCTAGGAGACCCATGCTGTCGGAGCTTTCTGCGAGCGCATGGGTTTTCGGGACCTCTTCGATGACAGAGTAAATGTTATCCGAGCCGGATGGCGACGGCGACTCCTTGATATCAGATAGTGGAACCTCCACCGCTTCGCAGTCATCATAGGTATGGTCGACTTTGGGCGACAATGGCAGCTGGTAGCCCGAAGAAGTTGTCGAAGGCGTCTTCTTTATAACAGGTGGAGGTCGTGGGGGTGGACTCTTTGGTCTGGCAGTGCTAACCAGACTCTTCGGGCGGTGCAGACCGGGTGGGTTCCTCATTGACCCGAAGGTCGCCACATTTGGCTGCTTTTTCGTTGGACTTCGCATGCTCTGGGCGCGTTTCACCAGATTCTTAGTCTCATCCTGTTGCTCAGAGTCGGAGTTCGATGTGTCCACTTGCGGAATCGGAGCGGAAATTTCGATGTTTTTCAGCTTTTCCTTATCGATGACGGGCTTTACTTTCGGCGGATGCTTGTCTTCCTTCTTCAAAAACGAAGCAATTCGCTTGATAGTCCCGTCCTTCGGCCTGGTGTTCAGCTTTGGATCACTGTGTAGCGGCACCGGTGGAGGTGGCGCAGGATGCAGCTGTGGCGGCGGAACTGGAGCCGGTCGAACGGGCACTATCTCGTTACATGTGGACGCTTCTAGCACGGGGTTCGATATAATCGGTCGTGGATGTGAGCCCGGGTTTGGCGGCGGAAGCGCTGGAGCCGAGCCATCTGCCATTCTCCCCAGAGTGCTGGCTTTCTTCGTGCCCCCAATCACACCATTCAGCTTCTGCACATCGTTCCTATCCAGAGTAGCGTGTTTGGGCACCGGTGGTGCTGAACGCGCTGGAACACCTCCATTGCTGGACTCATGTGTTGTCGTCTTGCTGACAGGATGCACAAAGGCGACATTGGGTCCTACTACCGCCGTTGGAGTGGTTGAATCCGAAAGAGGTCTTAAAGTGAATCCCTTGAATTTACCAAACATACCGTTGTTCATCGTTGAGGCATCCGAATCCGATGGCGACTTCAGAAGGGCGGAATTCATGTCATCCGTACTGCTGGGCGTTGATTTTGGCAGTCCGCCATTTGGTGCTGAAGGCGGCCCCCGTGGCGCTGGCCCCTTGCTAGTCGATTTCATACTGAAAGAAAGTTTTTCAAGGCTGTGGTTAAATTATTGGAAAGTACATGGACTTGGAAAGTGCGCGCACACATAGAGATAAGCGTGAGCTGCTGTTAGCAGATAGATGTGAGCCATAAACCATGCGAACTGTGCATTAGCAATACAAAAACAAAAGAACACCACAGGTTAATACAAATACGTTATTTCTATATTTGCTACTAAGACTTATGCTAAAAGCTAAACAAAAGTATAATGTAAATGAGTACAGAAAATTAGAGAAACCATAAAATATACGCTTAGAATATTAAAAACACAGATTGGCAGTAAGTTTGATATGGTGCGCGGTGGAGGTGAGATTTTGACTGGTTGCTGACAGTAATTGCTTCAATAAAATAAGGGTGAAGTCGACGGCATTATGTTCAATGGGAAGGATGAGCAAATCCGCGATCGTGCTTGTTGCTGCGATGTCTGTATTAGGTTATTATACCTTTACCGAGACGAAACCGATGCCATCCCTTGATTTGCCGACATGTTTTCGGAGCCACAACCTTGCTGTTCCGTCATGAAATGTCGCTTAGCACGCGGTAAATACCGATCCAATTTTGAATTAGTAGTAGTTCGATATGTAGAGTTTACGATGCACAGAACTGATCTGTTTGTACCTTGCCCGAATATAAGGAACACAAAAACAAACGAGTAAATTCAGACGAATACTCAGTCAATAGGCGGCCGAAAAAAAAACCTTGATAGCGGGCATCGACAAGTGACAACAGACGTTTAACTTTTTTTCTCAAATCACTAGTAAGTAACAGAAAGTTCGGACCACGTTTTAACTCAGAGAGAAAGAGTGCTAAAACGTGCAAAAAACTTGAGTTCAATACAGCTGCAGACCGTACAGGCAACAGTGCATCACATGTGCGCTTTATCGAAAGGATAGAGAAATGTTACGAAATATTTAGAGCGACACTTCTAAAGGCCAGCTAAAAAACTGGTTGGACACGGCTCTTCCACGAGAACCTGCCCACAATTTCCGACATCGAAACGGATCCAACTCCATGGAAATTCCATTCAAATACAAGTGGACTCGCGGATGATTGTGACACTCAAGGAAGTGGTTAATGTTCTCTCAAAATCTCACCACACACCTCACCCTTACGAGTATACAAACGATAAAAAAAAAATAATAAATTCTACTTAATTCTACGTATCAGTTAAAAATAAAAATTAAACACATTCGAGCTGAGTTGGAAACTACTAAATAAAGCACAACGCTAATGCACAACACCAGCCTTTCCATTTGATATCACGTCAACTGATAGACACACCTATTCTTCTGATCTAGTATATATTCGGTGCTATTGCAAAGTGCGTGCGGATTAGTAGTCGAATGAAGTTTAATATCGGTTATTTGTAATTTTCTTTTAGTAGTGTTATTGTTATCGATATTATTATTGTTTGTAGTAGCAGTGGTAGAACAAGAAGTAGGTGTAGATGTGGTTGTGTTTTCAGAAGAAGGAGTAGAAATTTGACTACACAATGAGCGTGGTGATTGTACATACATATTCTCGACGAGTTTCCCCGGCATATATGGATGGTTCCGGCAGTAGTACATAACGAAACACAGCAGCGCCATAACCGGTACAACGCCCAAAAAGAATATGAACATGAAGCGTGTAAAACCGTCGCGACCTAAAGAGAAACAAAGATTAACATTGCATTTGTGAATGAATTTCATTGACTTACTATTTGGATTTGTAGCTGGTCCACTGTCTTCGGAGCCACCAGGGCCGGGGCCACTGCAGTAAGGCGGCGAGGAACCGACATTGCAATGGCAATGACCTTTGCTATTGCACTGTCCGTTGCCGTTGCAGTTCTCCGGACATTCAACACCAATACCACCCGATATGAGGCTGTCAATGCTGATGCACCTCTGGTGGACACACATTTTATCCTCGCCACACTTGGCCCCGTTCGGCGTCAGACCAGGATCGGTAGACTGCAGGCCCAGATCAACAATCGCCGTCCGACAGGGGATGATGTTGCCTTCGTGATTGAGAAAACTGTGCGACAGCACAGCCACCGATTCCATTCCGAATTCGAGTCGTTCGTTCAGGTGGCGGCAGTGCAACATGCCACAGAAGATGTCTTCCCGCTGGCACTGGAAATACTTGTTGTTAACCCGATCGAATCCACAATTTCCGTGGCGGCTTCCGTTGAGATTTTTCCAATAGCAATGTTCTGAACTCTCACCAGACGGTCCCCAGAGAATGCGGCACTGTTTGGTGCGAGATCTGCAGGTACCTTGGTAGCAGTACGCATTTCCATTGTCACACGACTGTGTGTCGCGTTTGAAAACGTTCGTGGGGCAGTACTCGGACTCCCCGGTACAGTACTCTGGCAAGTCGCATTCATTCTCAGCTTGCCTGCAATTTGTTCCAGCAGTCTTCGGTCGGCACGTACTCAGATCGCAACATTCTCCAGTCGCACAGGAGGCATTGGTGCGCAGCATACACGTGTGCGGATCACAGCAGGTATTCTTGCAGTATTTTGGTAAACCACAATCACACTGCTCGCCCGGTTCAACAAATCCATTGCCGCACTGGGGAGAGTCAAACAATTTGGTGGGTTTATTCCGCAAACAGTAGTTCATGCCGCGCGAAAAAGCCACATTCAGCTGATCAATGCTACAAGAGCTCCAGTGCTGTGGAACAACCGACGTACTCGATGCTGACATGATACACTTCTCTTCGGGACACCGACAATCGGTTGAATCGTGCTCCATACCGAAATTGTGGCCCATTTCATGGGCCATTGTTGCTGCCACTACTGCGACCACTGGACTGTGTTCCATCGATACGCCACCCGAGTATTCAAATGTACAGATTGGTCCTTTAAGGGCTTTGCCTGCGGAAAAGAATAAAAATATTGAATTGGTGTCGCAGTTTCTCCATGACGAGGGTCCTAATTTGTGTGCATTATATATCACAACAAAAGTGATAGGTTGTAAGAAAAGTGGTGTCTAACTCACCCACAACACCGCCATTAAATGGCTCCTTGGTCAACAACTGGGCATTATCGTTCGGATGATTCACAGCCAACTTCGTTCGACGATAATGCAGGAAATTCTTCAGTGTCACATCGCCATCTTCGGAGAAGTCAATCTCGTTCGATTCATTCCAAACAACAACACCGACCAGTGCGATAAAGATGTTCAGAGGTTCATAGAGCTGGAAATAAACAACTTCAATTCCAGTCCCACTTTGACCACACCTTCTAACCGCCTTACCGCATTGACAATGTTCGCCAAATCCTTACAGTGATTGTGCACCTTCTTCATGCTCTCTCCCAGCGATTTATAGACTTTGTTATCAACAACGATAACCAGTTCAACGAACGATGAATGCTTATTGGCATTGAACGGTCCCCGGATGATGTTATCAGTGCTGGACCGTTTATACTGAAAATAAGAAAGCATTAAACAAATTGTCAAGGTTTTCCGCTGTCGCATCTTTACTCACTCGTAAAATTCGATTGAACTCGCTGCCATCGATTCGATTTTGAATGCTGTCCCATTCGGTTGGCTTCTCGTTTGTTTCGTGTATGTGATTCGATTCACTATTGTATCCACATGTTGCATTCTGTAATATATCAGCATGTCTGCAAGAAAGAGAGAGATAGAGAGAACTTGAGTTATTTTGGAAACACAAAGCTAAATGATTCCTTCCGGCTTCCCAGAATAGTTAGCCACTTGTTTGTGTATAGATATGTTCCGGTACGCAGCCGTTGTTGGCAAACATAACATAAGCGTAGGACAAACAGAAACCACCTGCATTTTGAGTGTTGAATCGAATGAATGGCGTCCGCCGTGGTGTTCTATTTTGATATGAAAACGAATTTGCCAAATATTTACCCAACGCTAAGTGGACACGCAGCGCTTGCTGATGGTGTTGGTATAATGACGAAGGCCAGTACACAACAAATCGTTTCGATTTCATTTAAAGTAAATAGTAAATATTTACGAATGCTTTCGCGAGGGGAATTAAAAAACAAACCTATATAAATGCCGAATGGAGGTTGGGGCGTGATCATTTATAGGATGGGGCTCATTCAAATAGTCTGAGAGATTCAGGAGATATTCATTGGAGCGAGGCTGTTGAGTAAACACAGACAATTCCCGAATAGACAAGGCTGGACAAGAGAGTCCAGCTGAAGATTGACGGTCAATCGGATGTGCGTACATTATTTTTTTGAATACAGCTTCCAGCTGTCAGTTTGGTTTAGCCGAAGAGCATTTTATGCGGCAGATTCTAGCAAAACCAGATCATGGGTACACTTTCTAGCTGGCTCTTAGTAATCATAATCTTAGTGGAAGCTTTAGCGACAGTCGACAAGTTCGTAAATCTGTCTCATAAAAGAGCATTGAAAGAGCGATTACTCTCAGACTCTGAAGTGACATAAAACCTTGGTTTGAGTTTGATTCTTTTAAGTTATCATTAAAACGTTGTGTCTGCTCCCAGAAACATGGTTCAATCATTTATATAAAGGGTACCGTGGTCTGTTTTGACGACGAGGAGGAGGAAGAAACTATTCTTCATCTTCTCCGTGCTTGTACGGCTGTCTCAAAAAGACGAAAATTCCATTTGGGAGCGTACTACTATTGTGATCTGAACGTCCTAAAAGAGACAGACATTCGACAACTCCTACGCTTCATCAGAAGCTTCAACTGGTTCATATATTCGAGTAGGAAGAATTAAAAACCGACATTTCGTATCGGGACCTTATAATGGTCTTATCCTAAGTGTGTCGGCTTGCCGACAGCCGCTTAACCCTAACCTAACCTAACCGTGGTCTAAACTTTGCATTTAGTCGTAAGTCACATTTTTAGACGGAGCCTCTCGTAAGTTAGTGAACTGATGACTGGGGTCAAGTTACGACATCCGTGAGCGAGTCAGACGTCACAGAATTTTGTGAATTTTACAAGCAAAACCATAACAAATCCAGTCACGAAGTACTAAATCTCGGATGGGGTAATTCAACCCCAGTTTTCCCACAATAATAATGATAAACAGTTGGCGCAACAGGTCCGTAGGGACCCTAGGCCTGGCTTCTAGCTCTTGAGTGAGCTTTTATTTTTGGGATCTACAATTTTATGTCGATCCCAAACGGCGAAACGAGAAGCTCTTTCATGACAGTTATACTCTTGGATGTTTGTCAGACGGTGGTGCAGTGGAAAAAACCTTAAGTTGGAAGTTGGGAAGTTTTCCCACAGCACAGTTATATCGTTTTCCATTGGTTTCATTCGGGGATCCACTCATTCTGTGATCCAATGGAACAACAAAACTACTTCTGATTGAACCCACAAAAGTATTGGTGAAATGCCAAAAAATAATCTACAGCGGCTGTCAGCTGACTTGTATAAAATAGGTACATAAATTACATTTGTGTGAGTGCTTTTTGAGTGGATTCTGACTTCAAGTCGAGAAGCGAAATTCTCTTCTCAGAATCACCAGAAGAGTATTTTTTGTGCCAATGGAACGGTTTCAGAAGTGATTTTTTCGATTCCGGACTCTCCCGGGCGCTTCTTTTTGCCCAATGGAAAACGACATTAAATAATAACACAGAAAGATCTACTAAGCAACACGAATCAAAGGACCAGCTATTAATAATTGACACCAACTTGAATCCTTCTCTATGTTATCAGGTCGGGCTACATCTCCCAAACTTACTTAAATAAATAGTGATCGTCCTGAATTCGTCCATCTGTACCAGAATGTATGAAATACGTATCCATGCCATCGTGTACAACACCGTTCACTCCTCCGTTACAAGTCGAAACAGCAACCCGCGATTCGGGCTTCCCTCTAATGACACCCTGTAAATAAGATTTGGCACATTAGCTCAGACCAAACTTTGTCAAACGGCAACGCGTCCACTTACCTTATAATGGCAGAGATCTACATCAGTCTTTGTAAAGTTTTGTACAATGTCGCCACCACCATGCAAGGAGTTCTGCGACCGTAAAAAGTGTCCATCCGGTATAAGTCGCTCATTCAAATGAAGGTCGGCAACTATCCTTTGACCTTGATGGTGATATGATAGCGTGATATGAGACACATGCAGTCCACTCTGTAAATAAAAAGAAAATGTCGAAATGAATACATGTGAACAGAGACACCAGACACGTCCTAATTTGGAACGTATATTAATAGCTGACGAACAGTTTACTGAATGGGGGATGAGGAACGCGATACTGTAGAGTGTGTGTGTCTTTTCGGTAGAATTAGAACGTCCTTATATCACCGGCCACTATCGTACCAAACCACACACACACAACTCGGGGAGAGTGCGAATGGATATGCTGTGAGTGGAGTGTGACTTTGTAGCGGAATCGGAATTGGGCGCAAAAATCCACGTTTGACATGTGTGACTGCTCACTAGACGTGTGCGATATGCGATAGGAAGGCCTAATTAAGGTGCCCGGCTATCAAACAGACTCGGTTAGGTGACACACTGCTGGCGGTGTTGATACGGCTTTTAATTAAGGCGTCGGTTTAATTGCTCATCACTTTGGGCGAGGTGGAAGCTTTCTATTACTGAGTGTGTTAGTGCCAGATCGGATGGGGTTGCGGTCGTTCTCTGCAGATTGTGTGCGGTTGGTTTTGGGGTGAACGCTTTTTTTTTTGTTTTTGGAGTGAAATTTAATCGCTTAATGTTGGCTGCGAAGGGGTTAGGCAAACATTTGTGTTTGTGTGTGATGTACGTCCTTGAGGAGAGACGTAGGGGTGTGTTGTCATCGGATAAATGAGAATGGGATTGTAAATGTATTCGAGTGTCTTAGAGGCATAGGCGCATCGTGATGAATGTGAATGATGGTGAGTCATTTTATATGATTATGTGATACTTGATAACAATCACTTAAAGGGGTTAGGTGTAAGGTCAGAAAATACCTAGGAGTAATCCTAGACAAGACTCTCACCTGGAATTCACACCTTGATCATGTCATTTAACAATTTAGCAATTTATATGTGCCATCGTCTTTACGGCGAAAACCTGGGGCTTAAAACCAAAAATGATCTATTGATGATCGTGTTGGATCATCAAACCAATGATCACGTATGCAGCGTTATCATGGTGGCCAAAAACTGAACAAAAGCTTAACAAAACATATCGCTTAGCATGCGTTGGTATAACGGGGGCAATGAAAACTTGTCCAACTGCAGCCATAGGGGCCATGCTCAGCCTTATGCCTTTTAATATTTCTGTAAAGTAGGAAGCTGGTCTCTGAAATATCAAATCTTAAAGCAGGAAACCTTACAGGACACCCTCGGGTACTACAAATGCTTCAAGATGATCCTGTGAAGACTTCGCTTCTCCAGAAAATTTAAGATACTCATAGCTGACAGGAGTACCTGGAGAACCAACCAATTCGTAATACCATCAGGATCACAAAATCTGGTACACCGACGGTTCAAAGATGGAAGATGACGCCACCGGTGCTGGGATCTATGGGCCTAGATTCCAAGCAGCTATAGCACTGGGAAAAACACCATCTTTCAAGCGGTGGTACACGACGTAGAGATATGTGTTCGAGAATGCTTACGTAGGCGCACTAAAGGTGCCCGCATTTACATCCCCTCAGATAGCCAGGCAGCTCTTAAGGTCCTAAGATCCTACTCGATCAGGTCAAAACTGGTTTTGGAATGCTTCAATCTCCTCGAAGATCTGGATAAAGACAACATAGTCACCGTTGCTTGGATACCAGGTCATGAGGGATTTGAGGGCAATGAACGAGCGGATTGCCTGGCGAGAAGAGGCACATCACGCCTGCTCACTGGTCGACCGCAAGATGAGATTACGACTCAGCTGTAGTAGAATTAAGTGTTTTTTTCTTCTAAGATACCATCTCAAAAAATGTGACTTTCCGACGATGACTCCTGTCGACTCTGCGGAGAAGAGGAGGAGACAACGGAACACATACTCTGCGAATACACTGCTGTGTGGCAAGGGGCAGAGCGATCCATATGCAAGCGGCGTTTTTAAGTCTTCCAGATACAGGAAACATTGAACCAAAAAGAATTGTACTGAGGTGTATAAAGAGCCTCAACAGCTCCCTGGTTTAAATAACAGAGGCCAACACAATTGATCTCTTCTGGTCGCAGTGTACAGGGCCTATTACTTACAACTACAATTACAAGGTCAGAAAATCAACCAGCACTACATGATCGCAGTATAAGGAGGCCATGTGCCCAAAATAGATAATTAAATGTACCGTGTGCAAGTAGATGTTTGTAATTGAGGAGGTATCACATTTATCACAAGACCATTTCAAGTATACCTTCTGTCAGATAAAACTTAACTTTCTTCTCATCCTCCACCCAACACAGTGCAAGGTTTATCACTGCCTAACTCAGGCAGGAGGTTAGAACGCTATTAACCAGGCAACGCTGGGACGGCTTTGAAACTATCAGTCTATGTGCGTTACATGTTAGCAGTGAGGAAAACTCACAGCCCTGAAAGCAGGCATGTCAAAGATACGGCCCGCGGGCCATGACCGGACCCCGAGACAATTACCTGCGGCTCGCGACATCAATTCAATGTCTTCCAATTTCATGTGCATTTCAATTGCTGTCTCAATGCACCTGGTGTGTGTTCTATGCCAAGTTTCTGGATCATCAAAGTAATATTTTGACTTTTTACGTCTCTACAAAAATATTTTTTTTTTCTCAAATAAACTTACTAATACATAGTAAAAAATTTCGAATATTAAAGAGTTTCGGCCTTACCAATAATCAACTTTAGTCTGGCAGTTTGCGCAAAGACTCCAGACTTTCCAAAATCCCTTTACCAATAAACAAAAATATAGTTGCCAGAATATCGCCAACTGTAGGGCTAAATGTTAATGTTCAGAAACCCATGTTTATCTCGGGCATTAGCTAAATAAATCCTCCCTAAATGTCATTTTCAAGCGGAGTGTTGCCCAACCACCAAAAATGGTGGTATGGAATTTCGTAATAGGAGCGAATTTAAATACACTTTTGTTCGGACTGAACGTTTACAATAATTATAAACTAATTTTAGTAAATTGTAAATGTTTTCGGACTTTATTCGTTGGAATACAACAATGCAAGTTGTTTTTAAGTTTAGCGAAGCAGATTTCTACAAATGCATGCACAAAATTGAAAAATATTGCATTTTTGTTTTATTTCTAAACACTTGAAATATATATTTGGAATATTTTCATTAAATGAAATGTTTGGTATCTTTTTTAACCGCTAGCGCTTGCTTTTTGATTGGTTGTCCTTTTTTAATAGTTTGCAAGTTGCGAATGCATCCGTAGTAAAAAATAAATTTCATATAAGTTTAGGATGTTTCTAAGACTTTCTTGAGAGTGGTCAAGAAGAGAATATGATATATGAATACCTACAATTTGCTACAATTCTCAGTACCATTACATTACATTTGCTTTTATTGAACTTTTTGTATATACAATTTGACGTAAACTAGGTAACAACTGATGGTGAATAATTAATATTTATAATTACGGGGCCCCACGGTATACAATGTTTGTTTTCTTAGATCTATTTTACATAAATTGTGGTTGTCTTCTCGGATTCATACTCGTAGTATGCATCGTTCTCTGGGTTCGAGTTCGAGTCCGGGTGTTGATGTTCTTTGGGCTTTGAAGTGGTTTGTCACTTCGTATTATCCTCGATGGTGGGTTGTCTCGGTCGATTCGTGGAAGGGCACGGCTGTCCTGTCTGTGTCGCTTGGGAATAGCTCCTCGTTTAGCAGAGCCATTACATGAAGCTACCGGTGCTCTGGGCTGTGTGGCAGGTCCGCAATCCTTCGGGCTAGTGGGTTTGGATGGCTGGAAGTATTCCTGAGTATTTTCTGGAAAAGTGTGACCATATACTTTTCCAGCGGTAGGATTTTTGCTTCTTCGTCTTGCACTTCCAATGTTTTTCTTTCGGACTGGATCGTTGTGCAGTCCTGTGCATATCCGCAAGAGTTTTCTCTCAAATACTCCCAGCTTCCTCATGTATGTCTTGGAGACGGTATACCAAATAGGGAATCCGTAGGTTACTACCGGTCTTATGAGTTGTTTGTATAGCAGCAGTTTTGGTCTTCTACTTAGTCCATTTTGCTTCTTCATCAGCGGATAAACTCTGTGAAATGCAAGTGATGCCTTCCTGAGAGCAGTGTTCATGTGTGGGTTAAATCTAAGTCGCTCGTTGAAGTTGACTCCAAGATACTTGTTTGTGGTTGAGAGTAATGATGCGTCAGGTAGGTTTATTTTGACGTTGCGGCAGTTGGTGGCCGACCTAACTCTGGTTCCTCTGATGGGTCTTCTTATACAGATAAGTTCAGATTTGCCCGTGTTGATTCGTATGCCCCATCTTAAGTAGTACTGGAAAAGCTTCCTAACGTAGGCTTCTACTCTTCGTGCTGCTATGGCTGGGAACATTGAGTTGCTGTATGTGACGGAGTCATCGGCGAATAGACAGCTGTTAGTTGCGCTCTAGAGCTGTGTTTGGTCGGACGTAAAAATGTTGAAAAGCAGTGGTCCTAGCTTCGATCCTTGAGCGACACCAGCTCTGATGCTTTTCACCTGTGATTGGCGGTAATTCTCAGTACCTTAAACGACTCTGGTAGATATTTGGCTGCAACCAAACCCTCTTTGGAAATGGAGTTTGTTCCCAGAAAATGATAATTTCTCATGAATCAGTGGTTGGTGTGAAAAGGTTGACTTCCCGGAAATATTGATATAAGAATTGTCAGCATTCAGCAAAATCCCCGCGATATAATTAATTTAGGAACTTCTGGAGGAATAACAGGCAGTATGTGCGAATTCAAGATAAACAGAATTCTGTTTTATTTAGTGTGAATTCATAGAGGAGTACGCATGACAATTTTCGTGTAGAAAAATGTCCGCGAGTTTAAATTTTTCTGAATGAATTTAACATTTTGTCGCTTTCTAAATTTCCCGAATCATATAAACAAAATTGGTGTAGTTCTGTTCGACTAAGATTGAATTTGACGGCATGTCTTTAAATGCAAAAATCTTAGAAACTGCTCAGTATATTCTGCCTATAGAGGATATCTAGGCCCACAATCTCTACTTTGTTTCAACTCTATATCTCTATAAATTCCGGAAAAAATTGGACAAGAGTAATTAATTTTTTCGTTTCGTTTTGGTTTTTTCTTTGTCACGCTTTCCGTTCGAAAATATTGGGAGCATTTAAATATAGTTAACAGCAGCTTATAGAGGACATCTGCAGGTACAACTTAGGATCTCCAAAAACTCGATAACTTAAAAGGTTTTTAAATAAATAGGTAAAATTTGAAACATTTTTTACGATTTTCACCGCGCAATATTTTGACATCTCTTTTAACCTTATTTTACTCCTGTGACGGAGAGGGAGACAGACAGAGGCAGTATGCTGTTTGGTGTGCTAAAAACAACAAAAGGAATGTCAAATAGGTATAGGTATCAGTGATACCAGATCGTGGTATTGTTACATTAGGGAAAATTCCTGATTCGTACCTTTATAAATGTTATTTGCAATCAAGATGAGGCAGTAAATTACCCGGTCGAGTTTTTAAATACAATTACTGTCCATGGCCTGGAATTAAAAGTTGAAGTTCCCATTATGCTGCTTCGAAATTTGAATCCCCTAAGCTTTGTAATCGAACCAGATTGAGAGTGATTTCGTTGCAGAAAAACGTTATTGAGGCGTTAATTTTAACTGGGTCCGGTAAAGGAGATACGGTGTTTATACCAAGAATACAAATAATTCATTTCATTTAAACGGATTCAATTTCCTATTAATATTTGTTCTGCCATGACAATCAATAAGTTAGAGGGTCAAACTTTAAGAAAAGCCGGAGTTGAATTAATCAAGAATTGCTTCAGCCACGGGCAGTTATATTTTCATTGTCTAAAGAATATTAAATTATTGCCGATTAGTCCAACGAGCATGTGCAATGCCATGAAGGCAGAGTGGACTCAGTCTTTGGGATGTTTTTTAGTACGGGTTCAAGTCCCTCACTTTTCCAGCAGGCTCTTTCTGAAATTTTTTTCCATCAATTGTTCTGAAACCACCTTTTGCACGTGCGAAGCCGGGCGGGTACAGCTAGTTAAGTAATATAAGCTATACTTTTACAAGCACTGATTCGTTGCTTGACAGATTGAAACTAAAAAACGGAAGCGATAGGTCCTTAAAACTGTTTTGACTTCCTACGTGAGTTTTTAATTTATTCTAAAACAAAATTATTTCTATTTTCAAAAATATTCACTTGCTTACCATTCAATCTTTAGATCAATAAGTCTCGATTTTAATAATCAGCCCAACAAACTGTGTTCCGACATAAATTCACTCATAAATCAATCGTGAAGTATTAGAAAACAAAGGAAAGTGTACTATAAAAAGTACCGAACATTGTGTCCGATCGGAGGAGATGGCATTACTGATTTGCATATGATATTTGACAGATCAGCGGATATTTTGTGCATTTCCTATTTTGTGTTTTGTTTTTTTCTTATAATAAGCTTCAAAAGGCCTTTGAAAGACATTTGTTGGGCAAATTAATTTGCGATTTATATATTCCTTTTCTTAAAATAAAATCCTCGTTCTGAAATAAAACATTGACCTTGTTTTCCACGAAAACAAATTATAAAAATTGAATTCTGCGATGACAAAAAATGTAATAGATTCTAAGAAAGTTGTCGCACTAGCAAATGTGGAGGTCTAACTGTTTGTTGGTACCGTTTCACTAATGCTGTACATTTTTACTAAAGCTGGCAACTAGCTAATCGTCGAGATATAAGTGTTTGATTATTAGTAAGGCCGTTTGAGTTTGACAGACCTGCCTTAAAGTGTCCACAATTCAGACATCGTGAAGTCGCATTACGTATAACTGTTAACCAACATCGCAAGTGGAGTAGAAAATGATTTCACGTCCATTAAGCCCGCATGTTTACAACTAATTACAAAAGTAATCACCCATTTTCACAGCTATTAGCAAAGAATCCACATGCACTAACATTAACACCTCGTGACCTATATTTCTCTAGACAGCTACGGTTCAGAGTTTCTAATTAGAAATTACATCTTGCCACCCCCGCCGTCAGAAAACTATAAACTAATTGAAGACATTTTCGTGTTGAAACAAGAAACCCTTCCAGGGATGTGATACATCTTCGTGAGGCTCACTCAAGCTTTGTATACACATTACCGCCCACAATCTCGAGCAATAAACTTGAAGATTTACAACTTAGATTTACAAGGACATTTTGGTGGCAAAGTAGATACCAGCAGCATGTGTACGAAAAGATCAATAAACTCTGCTTACCTCCGAGTCCAATGTGCTCCTAATGGCTCTTCTAAGTTGTCTGTTATGTAGCTCCGGTTTTATCACCTCATGACTTGAGAACTCGTGCACCGATTCATAAAAATCATTCCCCGGGATGTATCCTGAAATAGAAACAAGAAGAAGTTGTATATAGTTGCTGTTTAGGATTTACAACAAAATAAACACAGACGCTCATTTCTGTAAACAATGTGCAGATAATAGAGTACGGTGCGAGTACGAGTGCCGTTGTACCTTTTCGTGAATAATTGACTGGATGTCGAGTAATTAGGTCAGACTAAAAATAAGTGAATTGCACCGGGCAACTCGGATGTCTAGTCGTCGTTATCAACTCATTAGCGACTTACACTTGAAAGCCTGTAAGTATCACCGATGCGTATTACATTTGTGAAGACTTTTGTCTCGCATGACGAAACCAATCGTTAAATCTTTGAAAAATGTTGTCCCAACTGTCACTCAATACGGACGTAGGTATATGTCACGAATGTAAGGCGTTCCATGTGGAACAAAGGATTGTGTTGGAAAGTCGTTCTGACGCGTTTTTCCCCGTTTGGAGGTGTCACTTAATCATTTTGAAATCCAGAAATATTTCAACGTCCAAAGATTCAATGCGGAGGAAAGTCAAAATTAAAACAAATAAAACTTAAAAAGGGATTACCTATCAAGTTGAATGCGTGCGTGTAAGAGAGATTGAACACATGCCGAGTAAAGGGACCTTCATTCTTCTTTTTTTTACGTGACATTTGTCTGGCCAGATTAAGACATGAGACAAAAGGGGTTCATACGATGCAACTTTGGGATTAAATTGTATGTATTCGGGTATGAGCGATGACAGATACCGATAAGTAGCAGAGATGAATCTATATTTTGTTTTTGAGACTGTTTTCTAAGTTTGGTATTCTGTCGTGGAGATATTTTTACTGACCTAGAAATGACACAGAGACGTTTTTTTGTGACAGAGGCGGAGATTTATTATTTATTGATTCTTGATCCGGCCTTTGTTCTTGTTACATCGGTTTTAATGAGATAACTACAAGAGCGGCATGGTGATTATATTCATTAACCCTTTGCTGTAGGGATATGGGTAGCCTTTGATGGTTGGTAAAGTTTTCGCAGCTACAAGTCCAATACAGTCAAGGTTAACTTTCCTCTGGCTAACTGGTAATCAAGACAATACTCTCAAACTTTGACAGCTGCAATTGAAGTAGTGGCGAATGCGGCTTGCCTAAAGTTGCTATTGGACTGTTTGACACTGGGTTTGAAACGTCTTTTAAGATTATTGGCTGTGAAAATATTGAGAAGAAAGTAATTGAATCGGTGATTGCTAAAACCACATAAGTAACATTTTTATTTTATTTTTTACAGGAGAATAAAAAAATGGTAGAAGAGTCAGGTCGTCTCGGTACAAAATTTCGATTTTCCGATCGAATTTTCGTCTGTTTTTGGTATCAAATTAAGTTGGTTTTATTCACAACGCAGTGTCTACACATCAGCTGTGTAAAAACGTAATAAAACTGATTTCGAAAAATCTGTTACTTATGTTGTTTTAACAATCACCGATCCAATTGTCAGACTGTTTGACGCCGCATTAAGTAAACCAAGTTCAGTTTAAATCGAAGACAATCGAGTTAGATTCATCGCAATTAATGTCAATGTATGAGTCCTGAAAATAGTATTAGGTACGGAAAATGAGAGAAATAACGAGTAACGAGTTACTAAGCTGTTGGCCAACGGATTTGTTCCTCTTTGTGCTGATAAGACTTTCAAATATTGACAGATAAATAAAACTAAAAATAAGCTTGAAGCAGTTACAAGCCATCGTTATGCGTTATGACTTTGACACTACTTTGTATTAGGGCATTTTTATTTTATTTCGTTGTCGAATTGTTTTTCCGCTTAGATTAAATTGGTGTATGGATCAGTGGAGTACTAAGTAAGGTGACTCAGGTTCAACCCGTGGAAAATCACAAATTATTTCTTAAGGTTGGCTCTTGAAAACGTCTGACAAACTTTTGAAAGTATCAGTGTCTGAGGAAAGCTTTGCAAGTCACCCATTTGAATACAGATTGAAATGATTTGTAGGTCCCTTACAATCGTTCCAAAAATAACAATCTACACAAACAGTTGGTAGAGTGAGAGGCTAGGTTTGGGTTTATAAGTTGACATCTATTTACTTCAAAAGCGCTGCATAATTTTTAACATTATCATCTTAGTTTGAGTTATGACTGTTAAAAACTGATTGATTTAAGGCATGGTTGCAATTTGAATAAGAAAACGTAATTTAGGAGCTCAGTATCCTTGAGCTCCTCAATTACTTTTACTTAACAGGTTACCGACTGAGACACTGCATCGTTTCTTTTCCCTTTTATTGCTATACAGTCACCTCGTAATTATAGGCACAATGGCCTGTGTGGTTAGTGTGTTGGACTACTTAGCGTGGGGTCTCAATTCCCATCTAAAGGTTATTTTTTTCCAGTGCGAAACCTCTCGCGAACGTCTCACAAACATCCGAGAGTTTAACTGTCATGAAGGAGCTTCTCAATTAGCCGCTTGGACTCGGAATAAAATTGTATATCCCTTCCATTCGTCCCAAAAAAGAAAAACACACACAAAACGAAAAGCTAGGCCTTGGGTCCCTACGGAACTGTTGCGCTAACTATTTTTATACCCTCCACAGGAAGGTATATTCAAAACATTTGTAACGCCAAGGAGTCACCGGAGACCTCATAAAGTATGTATATTCTGAATCAGGGTCACATTCTGAATCGATTTAGCCATGTCCGTCTGTTTGTCTGTCTGTCTGTCTGTTGAAAGCACGATAGCGCCCAAAGGAATCAACCTAGGCGAATGAAGTTTAGTGAAAGGACTTCTTTTTATCGTCGTCAGGTATTGAAAATGAGCTATGTCAGTCAAGCAGTTCGGGTACCTCCCATACAAAATCAATATTAGCTCCATGAGTCTCTCTGTCTGTTGAAAACAGGATATCGTCAAAACAAATCGACCTAGGCAAGTGAAACTTTGTGAGAGGACTTACTTTTATCGTCGTCAGGTTTATATAAAATTTGGACTATGTCGGTCAAGTAGTTCGGGTACCTCCCATATAAAATCAATATTAGAACCATGTGTCTCTCTGTCTGTTGAAAACACGACAGAGTCCAAAAGAATCCACGTGGGCAAGTGAAATTTTGTAATTGGACTTCCTTTCACTGTCGTCAAGTTGTTACTAAAAATGGGCTATGTCGGTCAAGTAGTTCTGGTAGCTCCCGTACAAAATCAATATTAGGCCTAAATCTGTCTGTTGAAAACAGGATATCGTCAAAACAAATCGACCTAGGCAAGTGAAATTTTGTGAGAGGACTTACTTTTATCGTCGTCAGGTTTATATTAAATTTGGACTATGTCGGTCAAGTAGTTCTGGTGCCTCCCATACAAAACCAATTTTCATGACTTGTATGCAGTGGAGGGTATCAAAGCATCGGTCAGGCCGATGATAACACTTTTACTTGTTTTTATTTTTTTTAGTCACCACGCAACCATGTATTGGTGTTTCTGACTCGCAAAACAAAATTAAGTCTTCTGAAATTCTCCTTAGAAACTTATTTTAACTGCGTCTTTGCAATCTTTCCGATTTCGCATTTTCATCCGAATTTCTTGACAGTTAAACGAAAAATCAAGATCCCAACCTGGAAATTAACCGACAAGTAGAAAAAAGTCACAAAATTCACTATGGTATTTTTAAGTATCAACTCTGCCGACAAATATGTTTTCCAAATTATTTTTATTTTTATTAGTTATATCATTATTTTTCTCAAGAAAGTACATATACAGTGCACCAGTTATCGAAACAGGAGTTAAGGGCCGACACTATCCATGTGTACAATATCAAGCTTGAAGCCATTTAGGCCGCCCACTGATTACAAAGGTGGTTGATATTTATCATAGTTTGCGCTGTCACTAAGAGGCTATACTTGGAAGCCTGAGATGACATAGATCCCCTGACTTTGACCCTTGCCACCTTAGCTCCTGCATATACCTTGGTATTCCACGAACGTAATACTTTGGTGAGTTCCTGGCATATCCAATTTTCATTATTTGAGCCGTGGAAAATGTTTTTTTCGATTTATTTCACATAATAACAAAATATATAGCAAGCTTTAGATAGACGCACTAAAAGGTAAAACTGTTTAATCAACAGCGCCACCTATCACGTTTCATTGCAGCCACTCTTCAAACACTTTCGGCACAAATAGAAAGAAACTGTTGGATTTTCAATGAAATCGGTTGGAAGGTTTTTCAGTCTTTAGGTCAAACACACGTGAAAAGACAGATTTTTGGTTCTGCGTCGCTTCTGGGCTCTTCCCCAGTACTTAATTAATATGTGACCAAAAGAAGTCGTTAATCACTTTTATGAGATCAAGTCTCATTGTAGATTTTGTAGCCACAAGTAATTCGATGTCAAAGTTGTGCTCGGGGACTTCAATGCTAAAGACGGAAAGGAAAACAGCTTTGGCGGGTTACTCGGTAAGCACAGAATTCACGAAACGACCACAGACAACGGTTACCGACTAACGGACTTCGCGGCAGCTCGTAATACGGTGAAAAGTAGCACTAGGTTTCCAAGGCTAAGGATCCACACAGCAACCTGGCGCTCTCGAGACGGTCGAACCGCCAACCAAATCGACCATGTGCTAATCGATGCGAGGCACGCATCCAAAATACTCAACGTGCACACATTCTGAGCGGCAAATGTCGACTCTGATCATTTTCTTGTTGCGGCTAAGTTCAGAGCTCGACTATCCAACGAGAAGAAGCTGCGTACCGCCCACAAGAAGAAATTCGACGTTGTATGCCTTAGCGCACCTGGATTAGCCAGAGTCTACAAAGACTGCCTGAGAAACTCTCCGCAGTGCATTCACCTGCCACAGATGCCAACACCCAGTGGTCCCAGTATCGCGACATCATCAAAGAGGTAGCCGAAGCCACCTTAGGGTACCAGCCACCCCAGAGAAAGAGCCCGTGGTATGATGATGAATGCGTACGCCGGAAAAAGGTGACAGAAAATGCACATATGAAGACGCTGCAGCGCAAAGCACGAGCAGCGAGGGAAGAGTATTGAGCCAGGAGGAGGGAGGAGAAGAAAATCCAGCGTAGAAAGAAGATGGCCTACGCAGTCTCCCAGCTCAAGGAGATCGAACGAGTCCCGCGATCGAAGCAACATCTGGTAGTTTTACAAGATAGCCAAGCAACTGGCTGCTTCAAGACCGGAACGCAGGCTCTTCGAAACAGTGATGGAAACCTAGTCACCGTGGCGCAGGGAATAGTAGATGTGTTAAAGCAGCACTTCCAGTGGCTGCTAAATGGGCATCATGTAGACAGAGTGGTAGGGCAAGAAGAGAACCCACGTCCAGTCAATGAAGAACCAGTTCCACAACCCAGTATAGAAAAATTAGGCTTAGCAATAAAAAAGCTTAAGAACAACAAGGCCGCCGGCTCTGATGGTTTACCAGCGGAGCTCTTCAAATACGTTGGTGATGTTTTGGTAGGGCGCATGCACCAAATCATCAACCAAGTATGGGTGGAAGAAAACATGCCCGATGACTGCACTATCAGCTCCATATGCCCCAAAGGCGATCCTATGTCTTGCAAGAACTATCGAGGCATATCCCTGCTTAATGTCGCATATAAGATCCTATCTAACGTACTGTGTGAACGTCTTTAAACGTTTTGCAACACACTAATCGGCACGTACCAGTGTGGCTTCCGGCCCGGCAGATCGACTATAGACCAAATTTTCACACTAAGGCAAATCCTGGAAAAGACCAACGAATTTCAAGTCGAGACAGACTACCTATTCATCGACTTGAAGTCCGCGTATGGTAGTATACATCGTCAGCTCCATATGGCGATTGCCGAATTCGGAATCCCGGCAAAACTCATTCAGTTGTGTCACGTGACACTCGAAAACACGCGATGCAACGTGCAATTTGGAAGTAGCTTCTCCGAACTATTCCAAACATGCACCGGATTTCGGCAAGGGGACGCGCTATGATGCTACTTCTTCAATCTCGTACTGGAACAGATAGTGCGCAGGGCAGGTGTCAACACGGAAGGCATTATCTTCAACAGATCCGTCCAACTACTGGGGTATGCAGACGATATTGACATCATCGGTGCCGTGCCGTGATACAGGCTTTCACGGCGATTGAAGGAAAGGCGAAATTCGTTGGTCTTGTAGTAAATGAGGACAAGACTAAGTACATGCTATCAACAATCAAACAAGCATCTGTCCACGTCACTATTGATAGCAACAATTTCGAGCAGTTTATCTACCTCGGAGTAAAACTCCACAAATGACATCCTAGTGGAGATCCGGCGAAGAATTACCCTAGGAAACCGCTGCTACTTCGGTTTGGCAAAACAAATGTGTTCAAAACTCCTAACTCGAAGGACAAAACGTATCCTGCCAGTTCTTGGCGCCGAGTGCTGGACGATAAGAGCTGATACTAGGCTCCTTCGAAAGAAAAATTCTTCGGCAGATTTTTAGGACTGTGTGCGAGGAGGGCGAATGGAGGAGAAGATACAACCGCGAACTCTATGAGCTGTACCAAGATGCGGATGTAGTCCAAAAGGCCAAAATACGTCGACTCCATTGACTCGGCCACATCGAGCGAATGGACAATAATGATCCAGCTAAGAGGATCTTCGAATCCCAGCCGCCAGGTTCGACAAGACAAGGAAGACTGAATCTCCGTTTCAAAGACCAAGCGGATGCCAGAGCGCTTGGTGTGGACAACTGGAAGCAACGTGCCCGGGATCGCAGAGGATGGACGGCTACAGTGTCTCAGGCAGAGACTCTCCACGAGTCGGGAACCCGTAAGTAAGTAACAAAATCTACAATATGTACCCTGCCTCCATTTTAGACACTATTACTAGGGCTATTCTCATAATTGTGCTGAATTAAAGAACGGTATTTTAAAACACAAATTTCGAACTAGAATCGGTAAATAAGAAACGGTAGCAAAACGGCACATAATTCAAAGGATAGCCGGACATTTAATTTCCGAAAGGGACGTGTTTTGTCTAGAATTATCTTTTATGTCTCCATTAAAAGACAAATAAAATTGGAGTAAAACTGTCCTGTTCACATGGTCTCACAATAAAAAAAACAAACCTAAAGCAGTGTATAATCCAAAAGTAAAAACATTCCCAGAGTCGGCGACCACCAGAAATGAAGTTAATTAAATTAGCTTTTATCTTCGGTGGATGATTCGTTAAGTATACGATAGCTACCTCCGCTGTAGACTCTGATCCACATAAATCCATTATTGGCCATAAAACGATTTTAGTATTCAAGGTTTTCCCCCCCGATGAAAAACATTTCCCACCGCATGGCTGAGTGTATCTTTTCCCGCCTGCACTATGCGCATACACGAATACCAAAAGAAGTCGTTTTTCTCAGTTCGAGTTTGGGAGTGCATAGCTAATTCAGTTGCCGGATCATGCTTCTGAATCAATCAACTGCGGCACAGAGTTCTGTGATTCTTTTCCAGTCTGTTGTCTGTTGTTTTTTTTTTATTTTTCTATTTTTGTTTTGGGGAACGCGCATTGCATGTGTCTATTGTCGGCATAGTGAATATCTGAAAATAAAATTCTAAAAAGAAAGTGACGCGGCGTTGAGTATGGACATCGCGTGTCGTTGCACGATCAGAATGAATAAATTCAATAGCTCCATGAGCAGCTTTTTACGGGCATCCGATTATTTTCATATTTTTTTGGTTCAGCAAATGAGGACGCATTGGGCATGATGGGGTTGTGTGTTCGCTTCGTCATCACAGGCATTTCCTATCACGGCGTCAATGAGTTCTGCGATCAAACTGATTGTCGATCTGAATTGCCACGCATTTCCGTTGCCGGACTTGTTTGTCTATTTGGCGAGTCTGATTCGATTGGCAAATCAAAAGTGGACGGTGGCATTTCCTGAAGACGATGAGTTTGCTGTAGGAAACTAGAATGCGACTGAATGTTAGTTTTGAGTCGAATCACGTAGAGTCATTACTGGTACCTCCCTATGACATAAGTGTCTGTCATTAGCATGAGCGTGGGTATGCGAAATTTTAAAATTCTTTAACTACTAGGCTTTCGCAATTGAGTAGGAGATTTCTGAAATATTTTATCAACTTTTATTCGAATTTATATGCGCGGTACGACCTGATAGAGCAGCATATGGACATGGAATTACAAACGCCTGTCTGGACGATGTTGTCAACTGTCGAATAATTCAATTTCGGAACGATGAAGATGAGTCGTGTGAAGTAAATGTGTGAGCTGCCAAAATAGTTACGCAACTGACATACAGTCGCGTACAACTCGCCTTAACAGTAGCTATCCAAAAGCGTCGACGTCATTTCATCTGCAAACACATCAATATAGGGAAGCTTCTACTTATTCAGTCTAATTAGAGTACTGTCCCATCATTCATGAGTTACATAGAGCGTCCTAGTCCCTGGTCGCCACTCAAACTATGTAATTACTTCCCCCTGACGTTGACAAAAACAGCCAACCCATCGACTTATTAACTGCAGTTCCATTTAATAGTAGCCACCCGACTCCGGGCGCCATTCATCATCGTCCTTTATAGTAATCCCCGTTGTTCTCTCCTTAAACCTCTTTCCTTTACATAATCTATCACAGAATATATATACACACTCTCTATGCACAAGTAGTGTAACTCCATTTCGTCCTCAAGCGCCAAACAAACAATTTCAATTTAAAATTAATCCAACACACACTTGCAAGCGGTAGCCTTCAGGATAGAGTGGCATCGCCACGTCAGTTATCACCACAGCCGTAAGCTCCCTCTATACAGTGTGTCAACATTTGAAATCTGATTTCTGCAAGTTGCGGGACGAGATGGAATTTCCTGAAAATTTCCAAGATCCACTCTACTTTGAGTTTTCAATTTTCCACTTCCGTTGCTGCGTATTTAGTTTCTCCAGCAGCATAACCGCAAGTTGCTATTGGGGACAGTCGCGCACAGTCAGGTAAGTGTGTGGTGGGTTCATCTTGCTCCGAAGCGTTAACAAAAAACTGAGTAAAACAGTTCAGAAAATTGAATTGGATATGATAATGGAGCACTTCAAATTGCCACACACATATTCTTAAATTGTGCTATGCATAGAATAAGGATTTGTATTTATTTTATTTTTATTTTTTCTTTCGACCTTTTGTGTGTCTTAAAACATTAACGAGAGGACCAGAACTGAATTATGCATCTCATTAGTTATTCGTAGGAATAAAGAGGAAAAAAGAAACCTCCATTGGTAGGATTTTTTAAACGGAAAATTATTTAAAGGACTCAAGTTAAATGGGTATTTGATTCATTGGTGTGGTTGGTGAGAGACAAGAGGGTATTCTATCGAATCGAATGATGAAATCAATTTGAACCGCTGGGGAGGAGGAGTACCTACTAATTAATTCTAACGAATAGAAGAGAGATATCACGGCATGGCTGATGGGTTTTTTTATTAATATTCGAAAGGATCGAAGGAATGTTCTTAACAAATGGGTTTTTGAGAAAGAACCGGGTTAGATATGCTGGTGATTTACGATGTAGATTGAGAGGGAAAGGTATTTTGGGTGCGGATATGTGGGTTACTTTGATTGGCACTTAACGGGAGATGTATCTGCCTCCGGTGCATATATAAACAATTTTTTTTTCAACATTTGAAGTATGGAATATTGGACCTTTCGAAGAATATATATTACAATGGAGAGTTACGTCTTTGGTGGCAACAAATTACTAAACAATGTACAATGCCCCATCTACCAGAATTCAATATAATTATTAACATTTAAGCATTCATAGTTAAGGCAGGTGCATGCATTCTTGAGAGACTTTCGGCGCACTAAACTAACTAATATTTTCCAAGTTTGATCGTACATTTTTATATATTCAGATCAGATTTCCAAGGACGGTAGTAAGTGTTCATCACGTAGAGTCAAGTTCATATCAGACTTTGAAGACCGCTGAAATATTAATTAAGCTGCACAGGATTCTCAGAATGATGAATTTCAGGAGCTTTGAACCGGATATGTCTTAGCCTTCAGTATAAAAATAAATGTAGAGTTGGCGCAACAGGTCCGTATGGACCCTAGGCCTCGTTTTGTGTGAGTTTTTCATTTTTGGGACTTATGGGAGGGATCTACAATTGTATGCCGAGTCCAAACGGCTATTTGAGAAGCCCTTTCATGACAGTTATACTCTCGGATATTTGTCAGACGTATGGCGCAGTGAAAAAAAAAACCTTAAGTTGGAATTTGCGTTTTTTCGGGTCTTGAACCTGGGACCCAAGGCTTAGTAGTCCAACACACTAACCACTAAGACACTCCGCCTTCAGTATAACTTCTTAAAAAGACAGTTGTTTCAATGTGCGAAAAGTTGGGTTGAGATGGCTGAATCAGTTCAAGCTGAAGCTTCAACACTTACGAGTATTAGACCCGAACATAGCTGCATCAGTTCGGCCACATGCAACCAAAAAGGGTTAGACGGTGGCTAGCTTTAAATTAAGAGGTCGTTGAAAAATAGTCTTAAGTAGTTAAACAATCTGTTAGTGGCAGGTTGGCAAAGCAGATCTTTATAGGGCCTCAGGTGTACCTCGTCACAACCGCTGCCGAATGGAAGACGGTAGCAGGGTGGCCGCCTTTAGGTTTTTTTTAAATAAATGTTTATGTTTGTTTTTTTTCCTATTTATTTTATGTGGGTCCTCTTTTTTTAGTTCGGGAACCTTGTAAAGTGTACAAAAAAATCCATTCAACTTTAGGGCACTCATTCCGTAATTTTTCAGACGATTATCGTCGAAACGATAGACCTTCAAAAGTAGCAACTAAGTGCCAAAATTACGAGTTTGAAACCTTAATCCAGCCCATTTCCCACAAATTTAATGAAAGCTGACGATAGTGAAACAAATTCGGGCAGAATATAACTTCTTATGGTCATCAAAGTTTCTAAAACGATATCGTCCCGACGATTATTGTTATACGGAATCTGCCGACAGTTTGTTTCAGTGAAACAAAAGCAAAGAATGTTCAATAAAACAATATAAATTGGATTTCTATGAAACAGCCTGCAGGTATGCAAACATTTCTATTTAACTGGTTATTTTGGTTTTATTTCTAAACTTCTGGGGTCGAATCGCGTCGTCCGTGAACGAGCATTTGTTTTTATTTCAAAAACAAAAAAAAATCAACTTAATTACGCGGACGTACAACTCGCTCAAGGAAGTGGCGAATAGACCCCTGATTTCATTAAAGGTTCTCTTTGTACCCGCTGCAAATGAATGGATTATTAGCAGCAACGTTCATGACCGCATCCGGGACTGCACATTTTCCATATCATTCAGAATTTAGCTACTCCCAAGTCATGTGGATCCCAGAAGTATGAAGTAGAGTGTTGCTGTTGCGATTGCGTGCTTAAGATCCTACTTTACTTAGCTTTTCTGAGAAAAATGTTCATTTGAACACGCCTCAAAATAAGCACCCATCGTTTTCATATTGACGACGTTCCCTTTTTTCTAGGTAAACATGGTGGTCTTGATTTTGATGCATATATAAATACGATGCATCAATATGTATAAACTGCACCCACCACAACGTAGCATTCTTTTTATCAGCTGCTAGATTTTTGACACGAAATTTCACGCCCATTAGGTTATACCCAGTTTAATAGCAGTTATCAGACATTTTAGACACACCCCAACCTGTACTTAGATTGTGTGAGACCACTTCAGCGGTCCCCTATCGCCTTGTGCCTCTAAAATATGTAAATTGCCGACTTAATTCATTTCATCTGACCCACAAGTCATCACATTCGAATGGATCAAAAGTCAGCACTTGGCGCGCAGCATATCAATCAATATCACTCTCTCGCACCATTTCCCTTTTCACTACAACAGCTGATAATCAACCATTCTCATTACTGTGAACAGCTTTTTAATCTCCAAACTGTCCCATACATCCTGCTCAGTCTTTAGTTTAGCTGGCGCCATATTTGTGCGCTGCCATTTGATATGTCTGCTGGAAACCACACAACATTCCATGGTAATCTATGCAGATACAAGTAATCCTTTCAAATCGTTTAGATATTTATACAAAATATGTCACAACCCTAGCCCCTGACACAGTTGTTGTTCTTTTATATAGTTTCTCCCGTCTGTCTCGTTTATATAGTCGCAGTCGCATTAAAACCGAAGCGACAAATAGTTAAAAGTCGTAATGATACATTTTTTTAATTACAACCTCACGATTATCCCTTTTTGTATTTAAAATACGTACAACATCTACTTGCCGTAGCATAAACAAAATCGTGAAATGCCATCACGTTGATGGATGTTCCATAAATGGAAAAGGAAAAATAAAATCGACAAGAAAATAGAAACGCCACTTGAGACTGTATTCGTCTCCATCAACGCGCAGACATTTGACACAAGATGTGAATTCCGTTCGTAATTTGGTCCTTAGTCCCTCGGTTTTGAGTGTCGAAAATGCAGAACTGGAGTGACATGTAACATCCTATGCATGTCGCATTACCCGCCAGCGCGACTAACGAAAACACATGCCGTTACAGTGGAACCAAAAGGGGACGGCAGTTCCACCCTGCACAGGCGTCTAAATTTCTCAATATATATTTTTTTTTATTTCTATTCGTCACTCATTTGCCGCCTCATTTGAAAATCATTGCACTTGCTTTGCTGAATAATAAGCAAGTACCCGACAATATAAATTATAATTCCCCCATTGCCATAGAAAACTATTTTTGCGTCTATGGAGAAAGGACCTTCAATTCTGTGAATCACCTTCCTCTCCGCAGCATGACGCGATTTACCCTCAAAAGGGGATGTGTAAGCATACAACGGCAGAAGATTCTGTCCTCGAAAAATCAATTGATGCAGCCATCCGAACAGTCGAAGTACTCGTATCTGCAGTTATTTACGGAGTTGGTTCTCCTTAATGTTTCATCCACTGGCACGCGTTAACCATTTGCCATTTGTTTCATTTGTTTACGCTTGCTCGCGGAATCGCAACCATTTGTAGATGTACAACTTTGTTTATCAGGTGCATCCAAGTGTTAAAGTATATATCTCGGAGCGAGTGAAAAATCTGCAAACACACGCATCGCGCACGCAAAAGGATGAGTGTGTTGCGCTAAAAATGTGTGCAAATTCTCGTTACGAAAATAAACATTCAGAGCTGAGATCTGTTTTTAGAGACTGCATCTGGGATTCGTGCGTCCGCGTATATATCGCATCTCAAGTAAAATATGTAAAAAAAAAAAATTCACCCTTTGCTTGTGTGATTAATTAATTGAAGTTTGTTTTTGCAGTTGTGGTTGTGTGCAGTTGCGAATGCTATCGCGCTCGTAGGGAGCAACAGAGCTATATATCTGCACCGCATCTTTGACAAGGCCAGAAGTTCACGATACTGTCTGGGAATTTTCTGCTAGAACAGCAAGAATGAAAGCTCGCTATAGCTGCTGAGATAAAGGCGGAAATTATTCGCTCGTTGAAATCGATTGCAGAGAAAATAATGAGGCATTGGCCCCCGGTCCTTGGGGGAAAAGTTCATCATTGATGAGTTCATTGATTTTCTGAATTAAATTCAAATTTAAGTGGACGTAGACCGGAACAAGTCAGGGTTGTAAGAACTTTGTGCTGATTTGTGGTCGAGTTTAAGGCCCCGTGAATGACACTTTTGCTTTATTTCCCAAGGAATAAGACAGCGTCTGGTCATCTTAAAAGGGAAAGAGGTAAAGACCACCGAAAACGGCCATCACAATGGATCCACGAAGAGTTAAGTAGTCGGGTATTGTGTTCACCCTATTCTACCCATTCGTTTACCTACTTACTTACTTAGGTGGCGCTACAGTTCGGTGTGAACCAGGGCCTCAACCAACAAGCCTCTTCAGTTAGCCAAGTCCTTAGCCAACTGCCTCCAGTTGCGCACTCCAAGTTGGCGAGGACTTCCTCTACTGCGTTGACCCTCTGGGTTGGAATCGAAGACTCTGCGGGCCGGAACGTTGATGTCCATTCGCTCTACATGTCCTAGCCGTCTCAACCGTCTAATGCGCCGTTTTTTAACAAGGTCGATGTCGCTGTACAGCTCGTATAGTTCGTCGTTGAATCGTCTCCTCCAGAACCCGTCAACACAGACGGGACCGAATATCTTACGAAGAATTTTTCTCTCGAACCGACCAAGGATATCTTCATCCGCTTTGGAAATAGTCCATGCTTCAGATCTGGGATGATGAGGGTCTTATACAGAATCTCCTTAGTCTTTCGGGATAGGGCTCTACTACACAGTTGCATTCTCAGCCCAAAGAAACAGCGATTGGCAAAAGTTATTCTCAGTTTGATTTCTGATGAAAATCGTTTCGTTTACCTAACCTATCCAATTCCTCAAGGGCCTAATACACCTGAGTATAGTGATTTAAGATCAAGATTTACATCTGAGTATGTAGAGTTCTTTATGTGGATCGAAGCCAAGGCCTGAAGTTCTCAGTCCAATTTCTATCCTCGTCATTGAAAAACGAGCTCACTTTATTAGGTATGTTAAAAAAGAAAAACTTAACACCAAGGTTCTTGATAATATATCTTACAAAACAATTCCCATTATTTTATTGAGAGGGTTCACAACTGTACACCTGCTCGATACAATTCCTTAAGTCCTCTGGCAATCGAAAATATTTTGCTGTCTGTAACCCTTTCGTCTTCTGGATAAAACGACAAGACTTAAGTGACCATTTTTTTATTAGATTTATTCCTTATGAATAAAAAGATGAATATACAATGTAGTCTCTACAATGTTTCAGGAATAACTAAAAAAAAATAAAATTAATTTTCCTATATAATAAAAGCTAAAACTACTTGATGAATAAATCTCAAGTAACATTCGTATTTCTACTGTAACATTTTTTTCACAGCAATTCGAATGGACTTAGAAGGCGATTTAAACCAATTTCAACTCCATTATATAGGAAGCACATTTTGCGCACTAACCTCACAACTTAACTGGACCACAGGGATGCTTTTCCTGGGCACTCAATCCGAAACTTTTCAGACGAAACGATAGACCTCCAAAAGTAGCAACTAAGTGCCAAAATTACGAGTTTGAAACCTTAATCCAAATCATTTTCCACAACTGTAATGAAAGCTGACGATAGCGAAACAAATTCGAGCAGAATATAACTTCTTAGGGTCATCAAAGTTTCAAAAACGATATCGTCCCGACGATTATTGTTACACGGAATCTGCCCCCTGATTATTTTACGTGGCATTACGATGTTGCAATTGATGGATCTGTTTCAATGGCTGGTTGCACAACACATTTTAATTAAGAAACATGACAATAATTATAAAAAGTTTATTTTTCTCTACAGGTCAAAAAGTTAACGGATGTCAGCACATTATTTGCAATCGTTGCCACTTTCAAAATTTGATCATACAAAGCGAGACTTTATTCAAAAACGTATGCAACCTATGCATTATCAAGGGAAAATAATGATTGTGTGCCGATTGTTTTTAGTTTCAGTTTTGGTGTTTGCATCGGCTACAGCCAGTGCCGGCCCCAGGGTAAAGCAACACAGGCGGGCGCCAGGGGGCGCCTAATTCCCTACTGATTTCTCTCCACTTTCTATCGTCGTTCGGAGGTAGAATCAGAGTCATCAATTTTGTTTTCTTGAGCTATTAGCTCCGCATATGTTAGTTGAAGCTGCAATGATGCCGTTTGCTGACACTTGTCATTAGGATTTTCCAAATATACGCACATATAACCAAACCCAACAATGAACTTTGGTACTACCGAGATCCTCAGTCGAAGGTGCAAGGTCCTTTTACCGCCATGGAGATGATTGAGTGGTTTTGGGCAGACTATTTCGACGTGGATCTCTATGTGAGGCGTATGTGCGATAACAGATTTGCTGCATTAAGGGATTTGATCAAAATGTGCGGTCAGATACCATTCCAGTCGTCGCATTTGATACCGCCATTGCAATCCACCGAGATGCCTTCGATGGCGAATCCTATTCCAATAATGCCCCTGCCCTCACATGACCCTGGATATCAGATAAAAGATGCTCCTTTAGTTGGCATAGTAAACGGTAACAATATAGCCAGCGGCGACCTTAAGGCCAGCGTAACGGCAACTGCTGATGCGCTAAGTGCTGCTGTTAAGAACATGATGAATCCCGTCGATATGTCGCACATGTTGAATGCACACTTTCAAATGCTGCAGGAGTAGTACATTCGTCATCAGGAAATGCTTATTCTCTCTGAGTTTTCGTCTAAAGAGACATTTAATCGACTAACTCCCAGCGAGAAGGCAGCTGTTGTACGTCAGAGAGTACACATGATAGGCTTGCCAAAATATTTGACCAGCTTGACTGGCCTTAGCAATTCATTAGCTTCGCTAAATCCTGCTGCAGGCCACCAGCTATATGAAGTTATTGCCGAATGCTCCAAAAAGGACACATACGGAATGTCACCCCTAGAGGCAGCAGTTTCAGCAACTGCATCTGCACCACCAACAGCAGCAAAAAGCACAACAGCAACAAGTGCAACACCAGCAAGCACAACAGCATCAGCAAGTGCAACAGCAATCACAAAATCCGTACCTAGAACAGGACGATTTTCTTCAGCAGCAGCAACAGCAGCAAGTGAGTCAGCAAAGTGGAATGTACAAAAATGTTCCATATCGTTCGTCATACAATACAATAGACGGAACTGGAAGCAGCGGCCCTGTCGACGAACATTTCAATCCAGAAATAATGAATGAGCTAAATTTACGAATGATGTTGCGCCAAGGCAGGCTAAGGACTGGTCGCGAACAGCCACCTCTACCACCTCCATTGGCTCCTACTCCAAATGACTATGGAGCAGAATTGCTGGCCAGGGCAGGACCACAGGTGTTGGCAGCAGCTGTCGTCAACATGATGCCCCAATGGCCACCACATATGTTGCCCCATGGACAGATGCCACAGCAGCCTCCGCAGCAGCAAGCTTCATCGCAACAGAATATCCAACCCCAACAAGTCACAGGAAATCAGTGGCCAATTATTGGTGGTTCTGCACCTGTACCACAGCTGCAAGCTGTAATCACAGTGGCACTTAGTCTGAGACCTTAAGCCAGTTAATTTTCCACAAATATAATGATGACAGCCAACAAAAATTCACACAGAATATGACTTATTACGGTCATCAAAGTTTCAAAAACGATATCGTCCAGATGATTATTGTTAAATGGAATGTGTGCCGTGCAAAATATTTTAAGCTGTAATTGTAGCAGAGGTCTATTGGCCTTAAAGCCTTTAACACAGGCAGGTACCAGGTACTGGAGGTTATTTGTAAGACAAAGTATTCGGTTGGGTAATGCTCCTCGGTCTTTGTATATATATTAGTCTCACCTTTGCATAGAAGGTCATTCACAGGGAATGTGAATCACCTCTCCCTCTCTGCGAAGTCATTGTCGGATAGTCCTATTTGCTTGAGATGGTATCCATAATTGGATAATCAGTCTTCTTTTTCAATATCCAGTAACTTTTAGACTTTGTTACGAAGTGGGCGTATGAACTTACTTTTGTCAATTGGATTTGTTCCAGTATTCAATAGGGTTACCATCTTTCTATTTAATTAAATTTTGTATATGCAACGTTCCTCGAAGAAAGGCTTGTGGCGAGTTTGGGAGGCGAGTCTATATAAGTTTCGAGGCATAAGGTGAGCAAACAAGGACTTAAATTTTTAGGCCCCATGTACATAAACCATGTCGGCGCAGTGGCTTAGTGGTTAGTGTGTTGGACTACTAAGCGAGGGGTCCCAGGTTCGAATCCCGAGAAAAATCCAAATTCCAACTTAAGGTTTTTTTCACTGCGCCACCTCTCGCGAACGTCTGACAAACATCCGAGAGTATAACTGTCATGAAAGAGCTTCTCAATTGGCCGTTTGGACTCGGCATAAAATTGAAGATCCCTTCCATTCGTCCCAAAAATAAAAACTCACACAAGACGAATGGTTGTGAGAAGCTAGGCTTGGGTCCATACGGACCTGTTGCGCCAATTATTTATTTTTTATTTTTTTTGTACATAAACCTCCCCTCAGAGCTGACTAAGCAATTGAGGCTGTAATTTGAGCTGAAAAAGATCGACACCCCTGTCTGAAGCTAACTTAACAATAAAATAACATTTCTGAACATCGCTTGCCAAACATCATAGGTTTAAAAATTCAAGGCACTCCCGTTTAAGAGCATCGAATGCGAGTGCCTAAACTTCAGAATACAATTGTCCCCCTTTGTATTCTCAATTGAAACATTCACTTTGCATAATGATTGTTATGCACTTGGAAGCATTGACACTCAAGACAGAGAAAAACAAAAAAAAAAAAACACAAATACCACTTGCACCTAAAACATATTCATTTACACGTTCCACCCACGCCGTGAATAGGCGTATGCTGCCGCACTCCATGGCCTTCATTGCTATTCCACTATAGAGGTACTCGTACGCGTGGTGACATTCACTGCTCCCTTGTGACAATCTCTGTCTCGGCTGCAGGTGCAAGGCTGAACATCTCCCTATTTCGTGTTGTTGTTGTTGTTGAAACATGATCAGATCACATAACTTGGCTCGGTTAATGTCAATTACACTCCAAGCACTAAGTATCTTGTATCAGGCAGGCACTTGGATGCCATTCGCCATTCTCGGTGTGCGAAGGTAAACCACCACACAGTTTAGTTTCCCATTACATAAATCACCAGACGATGATAACAATTTATTGTGCTCATAAATTGTATCTGAAATTGCTGGAATTGATGGTGCCGCGCATGCAATTTGTCCAATGCGATTTGGCGACAAAGAGAACAAGAAACGATCGAGAGAATTAAATTTATTATTTCAAACACCAGGGCGAATTCAATTTATTCGCGTGGCCTCATCCCAGCACTGGGTAAAGAATCAAGGCGCCTGGCGTCGTCGACAGGAGATTATATTCAATTAAATATTTATGAATATGCTGGCATGGCATTTCAATGCGCACAATGAAGAGAGTGTGAGATGCAAATGCAAACTGACAGTCGGTGGCGGTAGTGGTGGTAGACTTTTGTCACCCCACTTTGTATGGCAATTAAAAGACAGTCTTCGCAAAATGTCCTTGTTTGCGCATTTGAAGGAGTGCTGCCGTTTCATTATTGTGAGTGGCGCTGGCAGAAGGCAGACCAATGGATATCGGAATCGGAAATAGCGAATAAAGGAAACGTGCCGAGTCAATATTTGCCCTGAGAGGATGTAGATAATAGGTGCCTGTTGGTGTCGGTGCAAGTGCTATTCAGATATAAGGCGAAACAGGTTATCTTCGAGTGTATTTACTTGGAAATTGTTTTTGGGTTCTGGCGTTTTATTTATGACCTTCCCCCATAACGTATGCAGGTGCTAAAAATAGAGGCGTTCCCTGTTTACTTTCGGCACTGACAGAGTTATTGTTTTTTTTTTTTGTTTCTTCCAATTGACTGAATGCTGTTTTATGAGGTATCGGGGAACGCTATCGGGCAGAGTTCTTTAGAAAGCCCGCATCGTGGCTGTGATATCGAATGAAAGCTTGAAATATAAGAACCCGGAGGACCGATGTGATATCTAATCATTGGTTGGTTGGTTGCTTTAAGTGGCTGTATTCCCGTCTTTTGACGAGGGAAAAACACAAATAGCAGCCTGTGGAGTTGAGAAATTTGATGATCTTTATGAAATGGATATTTTGGATGTCTAATCATACGCTCGTTTCAACTCTGTGACGAAATAGTGTTGTTTTACATTTTCGGGTGATTGTGACTTTAGTCGGTTTCTTACTTCACCTCCATAAATCAATGATGGCTTTTGCTCGTGGTTGAGGAGGCTAATCGACTTTAGACTTTCAAAACTCTTCCCTTGCCCTCACAGAGATAACGTACTTGGGAGACAAGTCGAGCTTTGCCTATCAAATTTGTCCACAAGTATTAATGGGATTAGCATTGAGGTTGTAACTCAGTATTACACAAATGTTGTAGACTTGTAGGATTTAACTTGTGCTACAAGTACTTGTAATGTTGAGTTATACGTCCCAGAAGAGGTTGAATGTTTTTTAGCGACGGACAGCTTTTCAATTCTTTCGAAACACCGCAGGCTTGTTCGTACTAGACCTAGACAAAAAACGAATGGACATAGACAGGCCACCTTTAAATATCTTTAGGTTTATTGGCAAAAACGTTTGCCCTGCACGATGTTATGCGAACGTTTGAGGGATCGAGTCACCATCTTTAAAATCCTATCATAGTCATTTAACTAGCAGCGTTGCTACTTCAAAAAAAAGAGGAGGAGCGCAGTAGATCATTAAAAAAAATGCCGTAGATTGGATTTTTCCGCAGTAGATTTTTTTTTATACAAAAAACAAAATCTTAAAACTATTTTAATAATCACTTTAATGTTTTTTTGTACAATAAGTTCACAATAAGTTGGCTTCGTTCAGACGTTCTTTACAGCGGTTATTTTTATTTTATTTATTTTATTTTTTATTTTTATGATTTTTGAACTGCTGTCCAAGAGAATGTTTATCGAACAAAAAAAGTGCAGAAGATTGGATTTAGTGACAGCAGATTTATTTTTTTGCGAAAAGTGCAGTAGATCTACTGCTATTGCAGCAAAGTGGCACAGTTATTGAAGAAGCTTTAACTAAGTTTCATACTGAATCCAACCTAGGGTCTTTCATCGATCTGTTTGTAAGCATATGCAATATCAGTATAATTCCGGCAAAATTAGAATATACGTAAACAGAATCTGTAAACAAGTACCCTTGTACCTCTTACGGTTTTTTTTTTTTTAAATATTTGATAGCGACGTGGGTTTACATTAGTTATTGGAACGTTTTCTCTCCTGATTAGTTAAGAACTCTACGATCAAGCCCGAAATAAATGTTTCCCAACATTCGCCTGAAGTGAGAAATCGGCTGCTGGCCCAAGGTTGCAGCAATGGCGCTATATTCTCTACTTATTGTTATAGGACCCATCTCTACTGACTATGGTGCACTTAGCCTTAAAAAAATATTTCTCTGTAAGACTCCCAGACAGTGAGAAAGAAAGAGTTCGAAATACCGATCTTCACAGATCATTCTAAAAATGACAGTAAAGTGGGAGCAGGCGATTCTTCAATCGGGCTTAATTCAAATCCATTAGCCTCCCGAACAATGGTAGATACAAGTTCTGCCAATATAGGAGGCGTGCACTAGGCAAGGCGCTCATTGAAGAGCGCTCGTACAGCGTCAATTTCAGCAACTTCTCCTTAGATTTAAATCTAAAGGTTGGTTTAAAGCTTCCCTTCCATTTTCTTCTCCTTGTTTGCAGGTTTTTTGAGTCTCAAAACGGTGCCGTAGCGCTGATTGCAATTATAGGTAGAGAGCCCGGAAAAAGACATAAAAACCAACAAGCCGACCATCAACGGGCTTTAGGAAATTACTCAAAAGCTGCAGGTGAATGTGGAGTTTATCGGTTTAAGGATTAATGGCAAGATGACTAAAATATTAGACCGCTGCAAAGATCAGCGTGTTATTCTAGATTTCTGAGATCGATGAGTTTAGCTACTTGAGAGCAGTTTTGTTCCATCTGATTGCAAAAATTTATTAAAACTCACACTGCCTCACGAAACCTGCATCAAATTTGTAATTCAATAGAGAAATCTCGTAACGCCCAAGTTAAGACACTTGTATTTCAACGTTGATGGATACGTGCTCTTGTGCCTGGACAAAGCTGTATATATATAGATTTCGAGAGATATTCGAATCAGACCACCATTGTCGGGTCTCTTTTCGTCGGACAAAGCTGTAAAGTCTCGTCAAACGTCACCAGGAAGTTACAGGCTTTTGATAGATTTGAAGGAATCGTTGTCCCCGAGTTGCAGAAAATTCAACAGAAGCTAGAGGTAAGCCAGCGGAAACGCCGGTGAATTGGTCTAAGTTACAAGTCGGATCGGAAGACCAAGAACAACATTGAGCCTAAGCAGAAGTAGCAGGCTCAGAAAGCCGCAAATAATATGATAATGAAAAATATTGAGTAAAATCTCCAAAACCCTTGCAAACTCGAGCTCGGATTTATGTTGATTTCAACACTATAGGTAGGTGTCAACGGTTTAGTTGACATTCCGATGGCCCCGTGCAAGAACATACTGGTGCTGTTTTTCAGGAGAGGCGTTTGAAGTTTTGGGAAAAAAAAATTAGCGATCGCTTAGGTGTTATCCTAATTGCAATTTTAGCTCTGTTTTCAAGGTTTTTAATTCTTTGCATGAGCACCAGTATGTTCTTGAAAAGAAATTCAAAAATCAAAGCACAATGTGCGGATTCTGAATGTATACATAACTCAAAACTATACTAAGTGCACTTAGGTTGTTTTTGCACGGGGCCATCGATTTGTCGTCCGCCAAGAAACATCATCTAAATTTGGGTCAGACAAAGATTCAGTGATTGCCATCAGTCAAAAGAACGCCAAGCAAACAACATCAAATTACGTCAATTATATCACAGCTGTATCTCTACTCTGCTTCAATCAAAAGAGCACAATCATCGCAACAGAAATTAACCGTCATAATTGCTCAAGACACAAACGACAGTCGTGCATCCTCTCCCATATTTATGTCTCTGTAATCGTCTACTTGGAATAACCTACTTTCGTAGACAAACTTTGGTTCTCCTCCAATTAAAGCGATAAATAAGTGCTGAGCCAGATTCTACTAGCGATTGCGATGATGTAGGTGTATATAAGAAGATCTACCTGTGCTATTCTTCGGATAGACGCAGATGGCGTAGGTCAAATGTGCACCTGTCACTTTTATCATTTTCAAGGAGTTTACTTAAAAAAATAGCAAACAGAAATCGTACTACAAATGAGCAGCGCAACGAATCCAATTGTTTGCTGCAGAAGAAAGGACCTCCAAGGATACTTGCGTGTTAAAATAATTTCTATAGCCTTAAGGGGATTTGTGTTTGCTTGTTAAAAAGAATATTATCGTCAGTCCTTTCTATTGTTGGCGAGTAAGACTTCACAGCTGCGTAATCGGTATCCCGTCGAGAAGAAGGTCCACATACCCCTACCTTGGAACCATAATAATTAAGAATGGCGCTGTGGGTATCCTTTACATAGCGTTAAACTGTGATTGCACTTGAGGTGAAGTGCCAAACGGTGTTGTAGCAAATTGCAGTTGCGCTTTACAGGTGCGCTGATTCTATGGAAAATGGAACTCATGTTGAGAGTCAATAGCTAGGCGGATAATAAAAATGTGCCTGGTCATGTGGAGTTTTCCTTGGTGATTACAAGTCCATATACACGCACAGTCTGTGTGTTTTGTTCACACCAAAGTGCAATTCTGTGTAAATTGTGTTGCGCGGTTTCCGGTTGGTGTTAAGATCGTAAATACGAGTAAATGCGCTAATATGTTTTTCAAAAAACCTTAACGCACTTTGTGTTACTGCGTGCACTGCAGATATGTATACAGCGAAACTGAGGGAAGTTGGATGCAGTTACTATTGCAACGAGAAACTGTCAAATATTTGTGAATACCAATAAATTAGAATTTCTTTCTTTGAATGTGGCACACTGTTCCAGCAGACAACAACATTTTTGGAAACGTTTTTGTGCGTCTTTTTGAGCCGTTTTTTTTTTTTTGTGAGTCTTAGGTCTCGTTTATGAAAGGCATTTCGAACCCCTTTTCAACGCGGTTTCGTAGATTTTAGTTTTTAGTTTTACTGCTTTTGGAAGGGTTTTTTTCGACGGGTCTTTTAATGTATACGAGATGCTTTTGGGTACGATTTTGAACGGGTTTTTCTAAGCGTTTTATGGATATAAGGTTGGGATTTCGGACGCCATTTTGGATGTTTTTTTGAACGCGTTTCTTAAAGCGTTAATTGATGAGTCGTTTAACCAGATTTTTTACGCTTTTTTTTGATTAATTTTAGACTCGGCCTTGGACAAATTTTTGCAGACTTTTTCGGTGCTTTTTTTAACGCAGTTTTAGACTATTTTTTACCCGCTTTGTAATGCGTAAATGGACGTTATGTCTTTTTATGTACCTGTTCATTTTTTCGTATTTTTGGGACACTTTTTCGACGAGTTTTAGTAAATTTTTTGAACACCTCTTTCGATGCATTGACTATTGCATTCTAAGACGATATTTCTACGCATATCTCTACAGCATTTTGGGACGCATTGACCCATCTTGGACCTTTTTCGACGCGTTATTGATACGTTTTTTTGCCACGTTGTTCGACTCGGTTTTGGATGCTCAAGGCTCAAGGTTTTCTTTTGTACGGAAGGTTGTGGTTTGTGGGTTTTTTTTTTTTTCCTCTCAGCGGAAGACGTTCTGAGAACCAGGGAAGAATTGCAACTGATTCTAAAGTTTGCTTATTATTTCTTAAATTGTTTTCAAAAAAGTCAATGTTACTTATGGCTAAGCGTCTATTCTTCGCTCAGAACCGAACAAGTAAATTCCCAAACAGGAAGCGAACGATTTATTACAGCGCTTATAGCCTCCAACTGTGGTCAGTTTAAACGCAGACGTAAAAAAATATATTTCAATCAACATACCTGGTTGACTGTTACACGAGAATATAACTGATCAACTCTGACTGCACATTTTCGGACCAAATTCAAAATTGCTTGTAGTAAATAATTGAATGTGGCGCCCCCTACCACCATCTTAACAATAAAACCAAGGCCAGCTGATCCTTGTCGCAGGTATATTATTAAAAACAGATCCTTAGATATATCTACCAACTGTCTTATTCTCATACCTTATAAGGCCTTAATAATAAAAAATAAAAATTAGTTTACGACTTTTTGACACTCGAATTAAATTAAAATGAATTGCGGCCAGAATAACAGGACGAACGATATAATATCACAACAGAGAACAATAACCATAACAACTTTAGCGTTCATTCGCTTCCTTTACTTTACTATTTTGCTTTGCTTCTTTTTTTTAGTGTTTACGAAACGCCAGAAAAAGGATGCTCGATCTTACTTAAACGCTTTTCAAATGAAAAAAAAAAACAAATATAAAAATTACGTCCCATCATCTACACGAACAACTTCTTCTTGTGCCCCACCTTCAAAAACACAAAAATTCTTGAGAATAGAACAAAAAAAAAAATCATCAGGGAAACGGAGAACTTATCCTCGTCAGGCCAAAAAGGAAAGGGAGAAACACAATTCGGGAAGTTATAATGTCCACTGGGGGAGTTTTATAAAAAAAAAAAAAAAATTCCAGAGGAATGACCGCATAAATAACGTCTATTCCTGCCAAGGAGAAAAAGGAGAATTTCATTCAAGTATACACTGAACCTTGAAAGTTAAGTCATTCAAACATGAGAAAATTTCTTTTCTTATTTTTTGTTGCTGTTTGGATTTTATTTTGTAATTTAACTCGGAAACGGGTCTATAATTAATGGAAATTCTATTTTCTGCTTGCTGAAACTTTTAATTGCTTGGATTTCAAATCACCTGTAGCTTTTGGGACAAACTGAACTTGTTTGGGTGTGAAAAGGTAATAAATGAAGTGGGCAACTGTTTACGAAAGTAAGAGCTTTTTGAGCATTTTGCTTAAGGAAAAAACTTACTTATTATTGCTGTTTTTTTGGAAAGCCAAACGATGGTACTTATCAAATTCTTCCTTCAGCTGCGCACTTAAAACATCGACTTGGGAGATGATTTGTCGACGCAGATAAAACAATACAAAAAAAGTGGTTTACATCCGATGCACTGTGGGGCTATACTCAGCGGGATTAACTCCATTAGTCTCATTTCTCAGAAGCGCCTGTCAAACTTCCGAGCCTACGTATAACTATACCGATCACAAGCTTCTCCAGTCAAATCGTTTGAATAGGGCTTTCGAGTACAACTCATTGAAACACTGGGGGCAGATTCTGTATATCCACGATCGTCTAAACGATATCGTTTTTGAAACTTTGATCACCAGAATAAGTCATATTCTGCTCGAATGTTTTTAAAAAACGTTAGCTTTCATTATACTTTTGGAAAATTAACTCAATTAAGCTCTCAAGCTTGTAATTTTAGCACTTGCTTGCTAGTTTTGCAGGTCTATCGTTTCGACGATAATCGACTGAAAAGTTACGGAATGAGTGCCCTGATCCTATGAACCGTAATAATGTTAAACATCTCAATATCTTTAAAAATAGCTACCTTCCAAACCGCGTCGAATTAACGAATCCCTTTTTTTCCGATTTTACGAGTAATGATGGTCATATCTGAACCTACATTCCAAATAGAGGCTGCCAAAAATGAACTACTGGAAACAGATGTCATATTTATTGCTACTTTATAAAGGAACATATTTAAAAAAAAAATGTTTGGAATTGGACTCCTTTTTTCATCCTGGACTCTCTTTTTGAAAATTTTCAAAGGTTTGTATTACCAGTGTTAGTAGGAAAAGTTTTAACTTACGGAGGAGAAGAAGTTAAGGACATGTTGTGTCGGCGTTCATAAAATCAGAGGAGAGTTAGGTCCATAAAGTTATCCAATATTCTCCAGGTTATTACCACCCGAACGTAAAATAGCTGGCCCGTTTACTTCCCGTCTTATGAAATTCGAAAAAAAAGATTGGCACTCCAAAGTAAACAAACAAACTCAAAATTTATTTCGATACTGTGAAAGTGTTAGACATATACATTTAAAAATAATTCTTCATAAAATAATAACAGTTCATTTAATAATTAAATAAACGAAATTATTGTAACTCATATAACGCAAAATAGTTGACCCACTTTTTTATCGACGCAAAAAAGTTGGCCTAATACAAAAATAACTGTCTTTTACCACTGAGTGACGTCACCTTTGTTTTTAATAACGACTGTAATTCGACTTGGAAGAGTTTCCACTAAATTAAAGCGATATTCAGGAGTTCTGCCATTCCAAACTTCTTGGATATTTTCCTTCAATTCATTCAAGTTTTTAGCCGCATTTGTTCTTAATTCTTTTTTTCATTTTTCCCCACAAAATCTCAATTGGAGACAGGTCCGGGCTATTTGGAGGCCACGTTAGAACTGGAATGGTGTGTTCTCGAAGCCAGCTCATATTTTGCTTGGCTGTATGACGATCTTGCTGAAATGTAAAACTGCCATCTTCTGTTTGCAGCCTCGGAATCGAAGGTAAAAGTTGGTGCTCTAGGATGTCTTGATACCTACTGGCATTCACAGTACCATCGATGAAGCGAAGGTCACCTACTCCTTGAGCTGACATACATCCCCATACCATTACCGAAGCGGTAAATTTAGTTTTTCGTCTAAAACAGTCTGGGTGAAATGCTTCAGCTGGCGTTCTTAAAACTCTTGATCGTGAGTCTCCAACACAAAGTTCGAATCGAGATTCATCGCTCCATATTACACTCCTCCATTGCCTTAGCGTCCAGTTTTGATGATCACGAGTCCACCTTAAGCGCTTCTTGTTTTGCAAAGGAGTTAAAGTGGTTTTTCTCTTGCCTAAGTGACGGTTTTTAAGAAGAAACAATTTTCTAAGTTAATAAAACAAAAACAATTTGGTTAAAAATGACTTTATAAAATTTGTATCCCATTTTCTTCATTTATCGAATGCAGGTGTCTCTTGAAACTTGCTTTTTAATAACATTTTTCCACTCTAAGGTGATATTTGCCGTTGTAGCACGACGATCTTTCTTGAGAATTTTTCTTAAAAAACTTCTGTACGATCGTTAGCAATTGATGGTCTTCCAGTTTTCTTCAGTGGGTTCACATTTCCAGTCTTCTTGAAAAAATTAATAATGTTTCGAACTGAAGACCTCGATATTTCCAAATTTTTTGCGATGTTATATGCCGAAACGTTTTTTTTTTTTTGTACGCTTTTATTATTAAATTACATATGTCTTCCTATTAACACTTGCCACGCGCCATAGTGAACTTTGATTGCGACTGCAATCAGTGAATGCCTGACATCCGCACTTAAATAACGCAACAATAAACGGTAAATGTCAAGAGAGAAAGACATTATCCGCGAAACACTAACGGGCCAACTATTTTGCAAAGAAAAAAATGGGTTAACAGTTGAAATTTGTGGCAACAAACATTAACTGTTTTAACTTATTGATTGCTTTGTAAAGAACACATGTTCATGGATAATATTAAGAGAAAAAATCAACTTTTTATTAATTATGCATAATAATAACGCATTTGAAAATGTATGTGATAAAAAATGCAATACTAGGCCAACTATTTCGCGTTTGGGCTCGTATATTCCCCCAGAAATTTCTAAACGACAAGGTTGCCTTCTGTCTCCACAACACTTTTTTTCAGTCATATTGTTTGCAGAGCATTTCAATTGCAAGACCAGCTCCAAGATTGAACTGGGTTGAAGACGCCTTTCGAAACTGTCGAAACTAACAATGTCAATACCCTGAGGAGGCCCAGGCATTGGCAGCGTCGTGTGCAAAAATCCCAGACGCGTATAAATCCAACCAAGACTTGAGGTAAGTATTCGAGCGTTTGAATGTTTATTTTTGTTTACGGAAGTTAGATGTCAAAAGGGTTTAGTTTTACTGAAAAAAATATAATTCAAAGTTCTTTGAAAGGAGGCTGCAATTTTAAAATTTCAACAAAGGAGGGGTAGTTTATAAATAGGTTCTGCAAGAGGTACTTCCATTTGGAAAAAAAAAGCTTCCGGGAGAGTCCGGAATCGAAAATATCACTTCTGAAACGTTCCATTGGTACAAAAAATCTGAGATGAGAATTTCGCCTCTCGATTTGATGTCAGAATCCACTCGAGAATCACTCACACAAGTGAAATTTCTGTGGTCACAAGGAAAAACCGATAAAGTCTGTTTTACTCATTGTTCCGGAGAGCAGTTTAAAGTTTTTTTTTGACTCTAGTGGCTTAAGCTGTTGTTTTTTTTGAAATTGTGGCCACTTTTTTAAAGATATAAAGCTGAATAAAATTTGCAAAATAGATTATAAAATTTACAAATTAGATAATGGCATCAAAATGTCGTCTAAAGTCGACTTTAGCGGTTATGGTTTGTGGCCACAGATTTATGCATTTTGTACAAGTCAGCTGACAACAGCCGTAGATTATTTTTTGGCAATACTTTTCTGAATTCAATCAGAAGCAGTTTTATTGTTCAATGTGTTGGGTTCCTCAACTGAATGAAAGACAATTTCTCTTTATATTTTTTTATTGAAGTCCGCCTTCGTGGAGCAATTCCAACCGACTGAGCCATAAACAATAAGTGGAATCATTTAAGGATACGAATGTGTAGGAGGGGATAGGATGGGTATAAGAGGTTCACAATTGAGTGGACAGGAGAGAGTTGAGTGACCCTCAGTTTGGTTGCCTTACAGTCGGCCATCCTTCTGTAGAAACGACCTCGTTTCTGCTTCTATGTCGTCCATATCCGGATCAAGCTGACACCAAGGTTTCATCTTGTCAGATGCGAAAACCGAATGGTAGAAACGTTGCTTCCTCTGGATTCCTGGTACATCTTCAATAACGTACCTGTCTTTTGGGAGAACGGAAGCAATTATAAATGGACCGCGATGCTTTGCTTCTAGTTTGCGTGAGTCCCCAGTAGATGGTGGTTCTGACTCGACCACTACTAAGTCACCTTTATTATATTTGGTGGGAGTCCGAAACCGAAGATCATAACGCTCCTTCCATTTAGCTTTCTCTTGTTCTATTCTTTTAGAAGCATCCTGACGATTGATGATCACGCCGTTTTGGTGAATGTTTCTTCCATCTTCTTGAAGTGCTAAAACCAATTTGTTTTTAAGAATATCTCGCGGTCTGAAATCGAAAAGAAGATCATTTGGGCTCTTCCGTGTGGTCTTGTTAATGGAACTGTTTATTGTCCACTGAATGTTTCGTATGTTCTTGTCCCAGTCGCGTCCGTTTTCGTTTTGTGTCTATTTGTTCTTTCTACTTGGCCGTTAGCTCTGGGCGTGCGAACGGCCGTTTTGATATGCTGAATACAGTTTTCAACACAATACTTTTGGAACGCATGCGAAGTATAGGCAGTTCCTCTATCCGACACAAGCCGAGTAGGAATACCAAAGATAAGTGTGATATCAGTTAGATATTTTAGTACAGATGTTGTTTTAGTGTCTGTTACTGCCTTTATCAAGACATATTTAGTGAACGCATCAGTAAGCACGACTAAATACTGGTTACCAAACGAACTCTTTGTAAATGGTCCCAAATGGTCAATATGCATAGTATGAAAAGGGATTGGGTGGGTTTCTGATGAATGGAACTCGCACTCTCGCTTACCGCCAGGCCTTTTATTATAACAGCACTCTACGCAGAATTTGATATACTTTTTCACATATTGTCGCATTCGCTGGAACCAAAATGTAGTGGCCAATTGTTGCAGAGTCTTTTCTAAGCCGAAATGACCACGATCGTTGTGGTATGCCTTCACAATTTGCCAGCGCACTCCAGCTGGGACAACCCACATTTTGCCGCCGTTAATATTTCTGTATAATTTGTTATTTTTGAAAGTGTAGTCGATGTGAAGCTGTTTGGTTTCGTTACTTTGTTGGTTACATTTGAGCATTTGTATAATTTCAACTAATTTTGGATCTTGTGTCTGAAGGGATGTTACCCAATCTCTGTTATCAATTTCGATTTTGAAAATACTGCAAGGTTCTGATTCAAGCTCAGCGGGATTCTCGTTTGGTCGCCTACTCAATGCATCAGCGTGCTGCATTTGTTTGCCTGGGCGATGCAAAATATTAAATTCGAACTCAGATAGTCGAAACCACCATATTGCTATTCTTCGATTTAATGGAGTTTTTGCTTTAATTGCTTCTACTGCTTGACAGTCTGTAACAATTGTGAATGGCTTCCCCAAGATGTACATCCTGAATCGCTCAAGGCTGTCTACTATAGCAAGGACTTCTAGTTCATAACTTGAATAGCAGCTTTCCGCTGGATTTGTATGCCTACTGAAATACTGCACTGGTTTTAGCTTATTATTTTCCTCTTGCATTAAAATACCTGACAGACCTATTGCGGATGCGTCAGTATGAACCTCGTGCCTAGCATTCTGATTGAAAATAGCTAGCAGTGGCTCGCTACATAATAAGGATTTTAGTTTTTTGAACGCATTTTCCCCTGTATTTTCCCATTTAAATATTGAATCCTTTCGCAAGAGACAATTAAGAGGTTCGGCGATTGTAGCATAGCTCTCTATAAACCTTCGAAAATAGCCACTGAGGCCTAAAAATTGTCGAACCTCCTGCACGTTTCTAGGTGCCTGATAATTACAAATGGCACTTGTCTTTGAACCTGGCTTAATTCCATTGCTGCTTACTATATGACCCAGTATTTCGATTTCGGTATAAAAGAACTTGCACTTTTCAATTTTAAATGTCATTCCCGTTTCTGCCACTACTTCCAATAAGCGTCGAAGCTTGTATTCTCCCTCTTGAATGGTTTTACTGGGTATTACAATATCATCTAGATAAAGCAATATAGTTTCATCTCCAGTTCGTTGCAAAATTTTATTCATGGTACTTTGAAAAATTGCTGGGGCATTTTTTAACCCAAAACTCATTCTCACAAATTCGTACTGGCCAGAGCACGTATTAAATGCTGTATACTTTCTAGATGCCTCATCGATAGGGATTTGATAGTATCCGGATATAAGATCAAGACAAGTGAAATAACTGAACCCAGACAATTTCGCCAACTGTTCCTCAATATTCGGCATGAGGAATGGTTGGCTTTGTGTTATCGTATTCAAATGCCGATAATCAATACACAGCCTATACTCATTGTTTTTTTTCTTTACTAGAAGAAGTGGGGAAGAATATTCTGATTCACTTTCTCGAATGATGCCATTAATCAGGAGTTCGTCGACAATTTGTTGTATTCTTGGGCGTTCGGTAAATGCGATTCGATATGGACGTTTATTAATTCGGTCGTTCGACGTTAATGTAATTTTAAATTCCGAAAGGTTGCACAAGCCTAATTCGGAAATATTTATTGCGAAGCAATGTCTATATTCGTTGACACATTGTAGTAGCCTCTGATGGTCAATAGTATTAATCTCATTATTGTAGTTCAAATCCGAAAGGAGAAATGCATTGTTATTTCGAAGAATAGGTTTAGGTGGAATTTGTTTGCATACTTCAAACCTAAGACTCTGATATTCCTTAACAATACGTACATTTCGTTGGTCCAAAAAGTCACTACCAATTAAAACAGCACATGTGAGCAATGAATCATCTACGACGACCAAATAAATTCGAGCTGTTACGTCATCTACAGTCACCTCAGCCTGAACCTTTTCGAATGACTCAAACCCACCGCCCCCAAAGCCTATAAGCTTCTGATGCGTAGAAATTGCAGGTAACTTCAAAAGAGTAAAATCACTCCGTCTTATAATGCTGCATTCGCTACCGAAGTCAATAAACGCGAGAAAGGATAAGCCGTCAATAAAAACCTGTTTATAGTATTCGTTTTTGGCTGAAGCTAGAGTTACTAGATTAACACGGCGTTCTTCCACTACAGCAGGTTTATTATTTTTCGTATTTGCAAGGATGCACTGTTATTCGGTGTGTCCGCTCCTATTACATGCCGTACACCTTGAGCGACGTGAAGGCTTGGAGCAATTAACGGAAATATGACCTCGCTCCGAACAATTGAAGCATATTCTGTTTTCCGTGCCAGAACTATTTTGAAATAAATGGTTACGCACAAAAAATGGTTTCCGCCTATCGAAATCATCATGCCATCTGCTCATTTCTTGCTGCCGTGTCATATTTTCAAAACTTTTAATTTTTAAAAGTAAATCATTGGTAGAAGAAAATGTAAACCCTGAAAACAAATGGGATAATGATGGGTTTCTAAGCCCTGATAAAATGTATTTTGATATTGCTGCATCTGACAAGTTTGCTTTTGTTCCTAAAGCACGCATTGAAAAGAAATAAGTATCGAGATGAATATCTGCTTCGTTTATGACGCACGGAAAACTGTCTTGTAGAGCGACTGAAAATGACGAGAAGCTTTCAAACAATGTTCTTTGACCGTCAAACCATATGCGTGATGCCCCTTTCAGTTTAGTCGAAACTGCAAACAGAACTAATTTATCGTTCCAGCCATACATGGACTTTAACCCATTGACGCGATCAATAAACTGCGCTGCAGTAAGTCCCGAAAATTGATCGGACGGGTCAAATGCAGGTAAAATGTCTATTACATCACGCAAGCCGCAAAATGTTGACGACGTTGCAGCATTGCCCGGTACCAAAAGCTCTTTCGATTTGGCATTTTTGACCAAGTCTTCGCATTTTTTTTCTAACTCCTCCGATCGTGTTCGGAGTTGTCTAATTTCATTTTCCAATAACTGAATATATGACTCATCCGAAGTTTCGATATTCGTAGCATTCGTGGTATCAAAGATACAATTCTGTTTTATATTCTCTATTAGTTGGTTCTTCAAAGCATCCTTGTTTCCCTGAATCTGCAATCCCATACTTTTTAATTGTACTTTGAGTTCGGCTACTGTCATTTTTGTAATTTGTTCGTCTGTTAACTCTTTAAAAACCCCACAACCTTTCTTGTTGCTTGTAGTTTCGGCAACAATTTCACCACGTTTTCTTTTCCGCGTACGCATTTCTGCCATGATCTGAAGTAGATAATCATATACGTTTTTTTTTTTTTTTTTTTTGTTATACTAGTTGTAACCATTTACTATATTCTACAATTTATTATCTTTTCATATACGTTTTTTTTTTTTCTCTTAGATATTCGTTTCTTTTTTCTCTTTCTTAGATATTCGTTTCTTTTAGTTTTTTTTTCATTCGATTATGCCTCAATGACCTCCAATTTCTTCAACAACCGTAACCATACAAACTAAAATAAATCAACTGAGCGATCCTTTCCTTCGTTAACAATACACAATCAAAATATTCACACCAACAGGACTGAACTCTATAGGCAGCTGCACGACTGCCACAATAAACGGAAAGGAGAGAGAAAACAAAACAAATTGCTGTACTTCGTCGCGACAAACTTGGGATGTGTATGGATATGGGTACGACGAATGACACACGTGAAGTGAAGCGTGAAATCAATCAAAAAAAAAAAAACAAACTAATCCACAACGCACACCACTTTTAAAGAGATAATTAAGGGACATATTCAATAACTTTTAACACTATTTTCTTTCCTTACAACTTTGTGGGTAATCCCACTTCTGAATTGTTGGGTTCCTCAACTGAATGAAAGACAATTTCTCTTTATATTTTTTTATTGAAGTCCGCCTTCGTGGAGTAATTCCAACCGACTGAGCCATAAACAATAAGTGGAATCATTTAAGGATACGAATGTGTAGGAGGGGATAGGATGGGTATAAGAGGTTCACAATTGAGTGGACAGGAGAGAGTTGAGTGACCCTCAGTTTGGTTGCCTTACAAATGGGATTGCAGAATGAATCAATCCCCGAGTGAAACCAATGGAAAACGCCATAAGGTTCGTTACCAACAAAAAAATAGTTTACTGGTAACATTTCGACAAACATCCGAGAGAGTTACCCTCCCGCCCAGAGAAAGTGTGCCAATACTACAACAGCTGCAAAAATCCAAGCTCTACATGGAACTCGAAGACGTTTCCGAAAACAACAGAATGACTCAAACAATTCGTCAGACACAACCGCTTTTCCCTCTTAATGTATATCCTCGTACTTCTTAAACGAAAATTGATTACCGAACCGAATTCTGGTGTGAAAACGTACAATTTTCGAATGCTGCAACTCCGACGCCTTAGCAGACATAAAACCCATTGCATGAGTTAATTATTTTCTTCCTTATTGTGTAACAAGCCATCTTTCCCTTAAGCAACTTCAAAGCTCTTCACATCGTAATTATGGTAATTAGAGAACTACCGCACGCCATAATAAAATAAAAACGAATTTTAATTACACGCATACGTGTGCGCCACCAGCTGCTACACCAAACCACACTCGATATGGCTACGTATACAGGTGCGCTGCAGCTCCTGTATCCAATAATCAAGCGCCGCACTTTCTTGCCTATATGGAGCAACACAAGTCAAACTGGCTACATGTGATATAATGTGTGTATCACACAGTTCACTTGCGAATAAACCACATGGAAGTCAATGAATACGGAATAGCATGCCGAGGGTAGGCGCGCGTTCGTCAAACCAGCAGCACCACCACCAGCTGACGGCGAACTGCCAACTAAACGCAGTTAGTTTGCCCAACCCGTTTGCATGCACTTGGTAGGGTTTCATGTTGAATTCAGCATTCACCATCGGATAACTCATGATTAAGGTTCACTTTTTAAACCAGTCCTCTTTTATTAATGTCAATCCGTTGGCATGGAAACGTAATCAACATCTTCCGCATGGTGGGGTTCATAACCTCACATGGTTATGAATATTCAATGCGACGAGTATACATCAAAAGGCGATTAGAAAAGAGGGACAAAGTGCGATTAGCTTTGCAGAAAGGATACAATAAGCGCGCGAATATGTTTACTTTGTAGTTAGGGGCAAGTGGTTAAGATGGGTTAACCTAGTTTAAGGGACTTTTCAGTCAATGGTTGTGTAAATGGGACGAGTCAGGGAGTTAAACGATAGCGGGGTGGTTACAGTAGGGGCGGGTAATAGTGGTCAACTTGGTACAATTTACGAGCGTACAGCCTACATACAAAGTTTCAAAGATACAGACCGCTAAATGCCTCCCATCAAGTCAAGAGAATGAAAATATTTGCCCAAATGGAATTCCTCATCCATTCCATGCATAACCATCACCCGTCCAACATAAAATCTTCACTTTAAAGCCACTTCCGACCGCATTAAATTAGCTTTAAAGACACGAAATGCCAGCGAGAAACCCAAAAATAAATCCTCAACACTTGTGCAGAGCTTCCGCAGAGAAAATCCATCCCTCCTCCCACACGGCCCCAAATGTTTTAAGCACGTGGTTTGTTTAGTTGGAATTTATGGAAATGGAAAATGCACTGTTCGTGTTGTTAATGACTTTTGAATTCTATCTCAGCTATTTGTATATGAGTGTAGCAAACCATTCAATTTATTTCTTATTTTATTCCCAAGATGAATAAGTTTAGCTGCTGGACGGAGATTTTGTTTCCATTCAAAATTGACAGACATTAGCAGGCATTAAAAGACAGTCTATACTTTTACTTTCAAATGGAAAGCTTGTGGAGGGAAAATTATTCATCAATTATCTTTCAAATTAAAGCAAAAAAGTCTCTCTACAGCCGGAGGGTATTTGCTTCACATAATGACCCAACAATAACTGTTGGCTAATAGTGCGATTATATTGGTGTATGGGCATGTTCGATGATCTTCATACATGACCAGTGTTGTTATGGATATTGTTTGAGAATTGTATATTTTCTCGATTCAAAATCGTATCTGTCGTATTTTCTAATTTGAAGAGTACAAAAAACGCGTTTAAGATCGTAGAAGTAATTTTGTACTTAATTTGAGTGTTATTTTATAGTGATCGAAAAGCCGGACAATTGTTGTTCACTCCGGGTGTAAATCAGTTTTAAGTTAATTTTACCCCCGACTATTGAATCCGATTTTTTAGAACCTGACAATTTAAATCTATATCCATACTATTCACTCGAAAACATGCCCGCTGGATTAAATATGGATTTAAACGCGGACTTGAAACAGTTTAAACCTCGCGAACGTCTGACAAACATCCGAGAGTATAACTGTCATGAAAGAGCTTCTCAATTGGCCGTTTGGACTCGGCATAAAATTGTAGATCCCTTCCATTCGTCCCAAAAAAAAATAAAAACTCACACAAGACGAATGGTTGTGAGAAGCTTGGGTCCATACGGACCTGTTGCGCCAATTATTTATTTATTATTTATTTATTTTTTTTATTTTTAAGTCAAATTTTACAAAGGATTGCATTTGTTTTTTTTTTTTGTTTGTCACTTGGAAATTTATTTCATTGGTTTTGAGCCCAGTTTTATTTTAAGGTTATGCCGAAATGTTTGCCGAATTATGTCCAAAATGTCTCTTTTTTCAGGCGGAAACATTTCCGAAAATTACCAGATCCTTATAGTCGACGCATACCCACTCCTTGCATTCGATATATTCGACTACAAGGACGACGTTGATTTACCATCAGCTGTTGTTTCATGAGTTCTTCGACAAATTCGTCTTCTGATGATGAAGACATCAACATAAATGATTTTTTTACTTTTCTACTCTTCTTATTTCTTGCATCCTGCGGTCGAAAAGATGTCAACATTATGAAATTGAGTTTTAACCCGAGTTAAAGTACTTAAACTGGTCTCCGGAGTGCAGTTTAAATTCATTCGGATTAAACGCCGTCAAGTTAAAAAAATAACTGGGTTCAAATTTGGCTTTAACGACTGAATATTATGGACTTGGATTTAGTTTTTGGGTTACACTCACTTAAATCTGTGTGTAAACTTTAACCTGGTGAGTGAATAATATGGCCGTAAAAGTAGCCATTGCCAATTTGGCATAACGCAGCAGTAGCATATAGCGAGTACGGCTACTACTATCTAGTTTATCACGTAACAAAAAACAAAACAAGGGTATATGCTCAGTAATCGATGCCGGCTAATTGCAAAGGGATGTTTTGGTAAAGTAAAGTCATATTAAATGCAGTTCTAAATTTTTGTGGGTGTGTGAACCTCCGTAATACGCAAATAAATACAAGTTCGCTTAGTTAGTTGCCGATCGCTTTTATTTATCCACACGTAGTTTACTCCACGACTGCGCTCTTAGAACTAACTCTCTCATCTTTCTTATCTTGTGGCATAGGTCTCCACAGTGGGATTGTATTTCGGTTTACCCATCGTATTTAATGTTTGTATAATATCGGAAGAAATCGGAAAAAATATTTACGAAACCGTAGAAATTGGGGCGAAAAAAGCAAAAATCGGAGCCTCGTATCAACCTTCGAAAATCGTAACATTTACGATAAATACGACCACATAACAACGCTGTACATGACTCCTCTGAAATGCGTAAGCGGTATGCATTTGTGAGATCATTAACCTTTCAAGTGCGTACAAAATCAGTCGGCTATACTAATTAGTCCGTTGGAACATTTCAATTACAATGCTTGCTTATTATTGCGCGAACTTTGCAACAGGCGAAACATCCCATTGAAATTAAAAACTCATTTAGAATTTACCGTGTGTTAGGATTCGTTACAAAAATGTGAGTAATAAATCAATAAACCTGGCAGTGGAACTAGCAATTTTCGTTTTCGAAGTTTAGATAGAGTTCAAATAGTAAAGTGACAAATAATACTACTACCGCCAGACAAACAAATATTTTCCAATAATTTATATGAAAAAAAAAACAAATTAAAATATTTATTGCAATACTTTTACTCAACAACAGTCTTAGTTTGTTTTTACCCATCGCTTGTACAAAAAAGTGCAGATGCAACGTAGAGTTGGCAATGCGAGAAAACTGGTAATTCCTAATTTATACCGCATATTTGAAAACATTAAATTAAAGGTAACGGCGAATGCAAAGCGAATAGGGAATTGAATGGAACATCAATTGGAATCGAGAAATCAAAACTTCTTGAAAATAGTATTACCACAAAATCAATACATTTATGCGCTTATTATCGTTAGTGAGTCGAACAAAAATTCCTGCGAGTGTGACTTATTTGTAGTATGAATTGAACAAAATTCATTCGCCTGAACTGTCAAACCGCTGGCGAATGTAAATTGCGGTTTGCGAATTTGTGAAATGTCATTCGTCTTAAACTATAAATTTTGGCGAACAAAACTATCTGGCGAATGGAATTTATGAGCTAGAGAAATGAATGAAAATTCAAGAAAATGTATAAAACCCATTCAATTCATGTAGAAATATATCTGTGGCAACAAGAGTCATTTTTAGTCATTTTTCAGGAGCGCAGTTTAAAGGTTTGACTTTCAGTGTGGGTAAATGACTTATGCGTATTTTCCTGATCCATTACACAACAACCATAAGAGATATTTGAATGAACAAAATTTCACATATAGAACAGGGTACTGTGCATCCGATCACAATATTAACTCAATTTTGACATAAGTCGACTTATGCTGTTTTTCCTTGTTGCCACAGATATATATATAGTGAAAATCGCGTTTAATAGTTTCAAAAGAAACAATTCCAGCCAAATCCAGAAGCAAGTTGAGCTCATAAAGGCAAATAGTTAAAAAAAAAATATTAAGATTGGAATTGGAAGCTAGTTGTGCTCAGGGAAGAAAACCCTAAAAATAGCCAAAGGGTTGGTACAATTTGGAGCTTCAAAAAACCCAACAAAGAATATTGGGATAATTTCGCTGTTGAAATAAGAAGGCTGCGCAGGCCAACTTTATAAAAGGAAGGATTGAAGAAGTGCGCAGAGATCTGAATTTGTCTTTTATTTGGTCCAATACATGCACGAATACTTCTTTGGTTAAACGAAAGTTGGACACAAATAAAAAAAAATTCACTGAATTACTTCATAAACACAAATAAGAGTGAAAGAGTGTTTCATCTTCTTTGTGAGTGTCCGGCCCTAGCCAAAACCCGACACAGTGCTCTAGGTCATCCCTTTTATGATGACCTTTCGGCCATCCAAAGTATTCATTTCAATAAGATCATCAAATTTCTTAACTCCCCAGGATGGTTGTAAGTTCCCTCATCGTCCTTCTCCCCCTCTATTTCTCAGGTTTCCGTGAGTTGTGGTCTCAAAACGGCGCTCACCTAAACCAACCAACCAACTTCATAAATGTATTTAGGTCTCACAGGTGGTTTGGGAGTTCTAGAATCTAGAGGATTTGAGTTTTCCCTTATATTTCGCCTCAATCTACCTCCGTATTGTTGTCTTCAAAAAATAAATTAATTTTGCTGATCATTTTTTAGGCACACAAATTTTCTATTTTTAATTCTTTTTGTGTCGCCATAAATGTTCGAATTGACGGTTTGGAGCTATCATTTTCGTTTTTATTATTTTGGTAGCCTTTGATTTCTAGTACAATGCGAGTGTTTCCATAACTTACACAAATAATTCGACACGCTAACGATAATAGGTCTATTAACATTACAAAAACTGCACCCACTTCGTATTAACTTTCAAAAGTAGCAAAAAAAAAAGTGTAACGAAGAAAGTGGATTCTTTTTTGTTTTCAATTTTGTTGGCCTATCAATTGATACCGACATTTGAAAAAATCAACTAAATTGGTTGAAAAATTACGAGCGATAGAGGGAAACATACATTTTTTGTCAGTTTGTTTTATATATGGAGATTTGTACAAGGTTCGAGACGTTGGCAGGCACTTTGCATTCTTCTCTTTCGTTCCGGTAAAACAGAGAAAACGACACAAACAGTACTTTCGAAAAATGAGGAAGAACAATCGTTCCCAATATTTGTCGAATTATTGAAATAAATTCAATTGAATCGAAATTTCGAATTATTGAAATAAATTCAATTGGATCGCGCAAGATTTTTGTTTGTAGCGCATCTCCCAGATGGAGCTAAAAGCTGATTGATAGCTTAAAATATGTACTTAAGTTTCATTTTACCAAAAAAACACTAGCTATGGTAACATTTTAACCCATGAACTCTAATATAGCTGTTTTAATTTGTGTACCATCTGTAGGTTAACCGTCCGTTGCTTAAAAACTAAATCCACAAATTTCTATGATATAAAAGTTCAAAACATTTTACGAAGTCGTTACTTGTGTCAAGGTATTTAAAAGAGAGAAATAGCTCTTTACAACCACCCTTCATAAGTTGGAAAAAAGTCTCAAACTCAAGAATAAATGTTACTCAAGTCGTAATACGTGTTTTTTTATTTTATCCTTGTTCAAAACCGACAAAGTAGAAATTATACAAAATTCACTATTTCATTTTAAGTATCAACTCTTCCGACAAATATGTTTTCAAAATAATTTTTTTTATTATTATTATATACTGAATTTTCAAACAAATTGGCAATAAAAAAAATATTCAAGCGCTCAAGCGTAGTATAGAGCCAACCAGTTATCGAACCAACCCTCATGATCTATATACCTATAGATCAAACCATGAAAATCAATAATCTATATAGATCACGTGGGTAAAATAAAAATGAAAAAAACACCTTATATCAAGTTACTCACTCGAATAAAATATTACTAGCTGAATATTTAGTCTACATACCTGAAAAAAAAGAAAACTAATTATTAGCAACCAATTTCATTGACTTTCTTTTATTTTGTTGAATTCTATAGAAGCTACTAATAACAGAGCAATATTAACCCGAATTAAGAAATAAAATTACTTCTATATGACTTCCAATTTAAGCCGTAGTTTTCTCTTGGTTCGTATATTTTACGAATATTAGCTAGCTTACTTTTGCTTTTAGCTGCGAGACCAAAAGTTAGAAAACAATGGATATAATTTACGTAGTAAATAAATGAGATGACCCTGCGGGGTCTAAATTATGAGGAATTACTTTTTTCTTGCAACTGTTTTATTTTTCTATTCTATTTAGCTGTTCTTTGATTGAGTGAAATGAATTTACTTTCTTTATTTTAAGATACTATTTTAATACGGGAGAAAATGTTGAACACTAAATTTTTTTACAAATGTATGTTAAAATCGACTGCAAGTTTTTGTAATATTATAAGAGAACAAAATGTAACCCATTTAATAGCTGTAAGAATAGCTTCGCGATTCCTTACAATTTGTCTCAACTTTATTTATCACTTTTGAAATAAAAGTTTGTATAATTCAAACAGTCGCTCGAATACTACGTAAAACTGTTGGTCGCTTTCATTAGAACAACAAATTAATCTTGCGAAAATGTATGGTAGGCCTAGGTTCCCGGAATTATTGCGAAATCTATTTTAATCATTTATTTCATGTTTGTTATAAAAAAATGCACAGCGGGTTCTGTGTTTTTGTATTTTAAAATCCAGTATCCTGGTCCTGCAATTTTTTATGTTGGTTAGGTTGCGTGGGGTTGTGAAATCGTCACAAAAGATCATAGCGGGCCCATTGGCATCCCCTACCAGGGGATAAAAATATCCACATTTATAAAACGTAATGAAAGAGTTTAGTAGAGCAGTATTCAGTTGAACAATTACAGAAGCAGAGGAATGACGTTCTTTAGTCTAAGTGCAACAAAAATTGTATATGCGTGCTAAATACTTCAGTTAGTATGAATGCGCTACACTAAACTTAACAAATATTGCCGCAGAATTATACTCACTTAAAGTTAAGCTAAATTTTAACGCAGTATGTAGTCAATTTTAACGTGGGTGAAGCCCACGTCACATTGGAATTTCGCCAAACAAAGTACCTACTTGAGATTTAATTGTTATTTAATTGCTCAATTCTTGATTTTGTTGCTCTCTGGAACTTGGGACATTTTGTGGCGGACATTGATTACCGGTAGAACTGGATTTACCACATCATATTCATCAAGCACTTGGCGTGTCTTGACGTGTTTCTTAAAGTGTCGTGGGGTGCGAAGCAGAGACAAATCATACTGAGACCCCCAACTCACAATCCTCTTGCCGCTGAGCCCCTCAGTTTTTTTTTCAAATTCGCCATTTTGTTTTCCTATCGGTGTTGTGTCAATTAAGAATCCGTGTGACATGCAAAAACATACAAAAAATACAAAAATAAATGCTGCCAACCTCGACAACCGTGGATAAATGTGCTAGAGTTCGGGAATACCACATTTTTACATTACTGAATGCCATTGGTTAGTCATTATATGTTGTTAAAAGGCGAAGAATTTGATTTCTTTGGTTCATAAAACTAGCTAAATGAGATGTTCTATATACTAAAAACTTATTATGACAAACATGGTTGCGTATTTTGCGCTTTTGAATATCATTAACTTCGATTTCATGAGTAAAATTTGCTCAATATATTTCTATTTTACTTCAAACAATCTGCATTGTTTATGTTTCATATTTATTTTAAGAAAATCTCCACTTATTCATTAAAAAAATATTATGCACACGTAACGAATAATTTCAAATTTAACGGATAAAATTCTATGAACGCTGGCAGCAACTTTGCCCACAGCGGAAGTGGCAAATGCAAGGTGCGAGCGTGTTGGTGAGTTGGAATTTTTGAAGTTACGTGACATTTGTCAATACGAATTTCTATGTAACAATACAAGCGCACTTAGCATTTGCCACCCCATAAAAATATAGCTTGTAGGCTAAGTAACGGGAAATCGGTCGGAGTTGGTGGTCTCAGTATTGTCTCTGGTGCGAAGCTTTAAATTTTTCTTTTCTTCCAAAGTCAAGTATTTTTCTTTTTAAAAAATGAATTGCACGGTTTGCAATGACAAAATAGATCGCAACGATGCAATAAAAATTCAGCGCGGTGATTGTAAAAGTCTGTTTCACGGTTCGTGCGCTAACATTCAACCGGCAGATTTAGATTATCTTATAACCAATAATCTTGCTGTCTATCTATCCGTCTGTCTGTCTGTCTCTCTGTTGAAAACACGATAGCGTCCGAAGGAATTAACCTAGGCAAATAAAGTTTGGTAAAAGAACTTATTTTTATCGTCGTTAGGTTGATATTAAAAATGAGCTATGTCGGTCAAGTAGTTCTGGTACCTTTCATAAAAAAACAATTTTACATGACTTGTATGCAGTGGAGGGTGTCAAAGCATCGGCCAGGCCTATGATAACGCTTTTACTTGTGTTCAATTTAATCGCTCTGGGAAATGTTAAATATTTTTCAATCGAACTTCTATTCAAATAGAAGTATTTTTGTTCACACTTAAACTATTTTTATAATCAAGTAAAAACAAAAACAAATATGAAAAAATTAATAAAAAATAAAACTGTTAGAGTTTTACAACGCCAAATATTTTAAAAGAAGTGTAGGTATATTTGTAGGCAACTATTCCCTTTGAAATTGACGAGATTTATTCGCAATCGATTTTAATCTGGCATGTGAAGTTATAATCTTCAAATTAAAAGGCAAAATGTTGCATTCCACTATGTTGAATATATTTTCTGCGTCTTTAAAAAATGAAATACCATATCCAAGCCTCTGTGGAAAGGTTGTTTTCGTTTTTGTTATTCATTCTTTTATTTTATTTTTATTTTTAATTAAGCTACAAGCAGAGATGCACGGGTTTTTTTTGCGCCAAAGCACATACAATTGGCTCCAGAATAAAGACTTTTTTTAGTGGATGCCAAAGGCAAGGAACGAATATTCAAGGACACAGTATTGTTACTATAATTTTATAATATATCTGTGGCAACAAGGAGAAACAGAATAAGTCATTTTTAGTCATTTTTCAGGAGCGCAGTTTAAAGGTTTGACTTTCAATGTGGGTAAATGACTTATGCGTTTTTTCCTGATCCATAACACAGCAACATAAGAGATACTTGAATGAAAAAAATTTGACATATAGAACAGGGTACTGTGCATCCGATAGTAACATTAACTCAATTTTGACATAAGTCGACTTATGATGTTTTTCCTTGTTGCCGACAGATTTATTCAGGTATTTCTTATTTGGATGATTTCCAAATATTGAATTTTACTTATTAATTTTGTTTTAACTATTGTTTCAAGGACGTATCAATAGGTTCCTTTTTTTTGGCCTTTTAAATACCATAAAATTAACAAGAACACTAATAGAAGATTAAAATTCACTTAGTTAGCATTTTTTTCTTTAGAGTGTTGTACCATTTTTGAGTAAATTCTGGAACAACTCTATTTGGCAATTTTGTAACTATAATTGCAGGGATTTGTTTTGTAAGAAAAACTCTTGACACCCTCAATTTTAAAATCCAAACAAACGTTTCTGTGTAAACAGTCAACATCTTCCGCCAAAGCAATATGGTATTATACCATAAATAGCTATTTCGAAACACTCTCTAAACAATTATTGCATCCTTTTGTGTATATCCTTCAACTACAAGTCGACCCTTGTTATCCCAGCTCTATATCAAATTACGTAAACAATTTTCTGTTACAAATATTTGTAGATAATCCATCGCACAAGGACAGGAATACAAAGTGTTCCAGTTGAACACACATAGTCCGTTGAAACCCGAGATAGAAATCTTCATTGACACCAACCTTTTAATACAAAGCCCAGCGTGCTGCCTTTCATCGCACATCAAAAGAATCACACTATCTTATCGCACATTTTGCAACTCTTTGTGGATGGCGCACTCAGGGCAATAAAAATCAATAAACCCGTTCAGTGTTGATAATACGAGTACGCGTTACAGCATGCGGTGTAAAATGGTCATAAACATCAAAACAGAAAGAAAAACAAACATTTTTTCGGCTGTGTCGCTAGTCATCAATGAAATCTGCATCCAAGAGATTAGTCACATCTGGTTGTTTTTCATCGAGTGCTGTGCTACGCCCTGCCCTTAGTAATTACACTCGTCGTATCTGTACTTTCCGCAACGGAAACAAATTCCATTTCATGGAGCAGAATGTATTCTGGAATTTCATATCTAGCATATCAAGTGGTGAATGGAGAGACAGAGAGGTTCGTACGTATTAGCAATTAAAGAATACTCACAGTACCCGCTCCGAATGGTATGGTATAGTAATGTGATATGCATTCGAAATTATTCAAAACGATAGTTGCGGGGACTGTAAGTTGTGTTCCCTCGGCTAGAGATGTGGCTATAGTTGGCGACCACACAAAAACAAATGTCCCATGGTATATAAATTAGTAATGAGCGTGCCATACATTTTCATTTCTCAAAATCGATAACTTAATTGAATATGAGGTCGTTTTGTATCTTCAACGGCTTTGTCAAGTGAAGAGGGTGCATGAGAGTGACTGTTTGTTTGTGTGTGTGTGTGTGTGAGTGAATGATGTCGCTATACGAGCTGGTCTTTTGTTTATAGTATGGCTGGCAAGATGGAGTCAGGTAATTCGACTTTTGTTTGATAAATTGATACAGACATCCTTGGGCGAGGTTTGTAAGTACTCATAAGTACTAGAAGGAAAGGTACCGTGGAAGCAAAATTCCATTCAATGAGATTACAGGACACACTTTTATTTTACACTCGTTAAAAGACCTGTCTCTTTAACATTCGTTAAGCAAACTTTTCTTATTTGTATTAATTTTCAAACAAATCTGAGTTGGAGAGCAAAATAAAAGCCAAGGAATGTCGGTTGAGCTCCCGAATTTTAAATAAGAACGCGGCTCGCTTTTTAGTAGGGTAAGTTTAGTTAGCTGCCTGATTACCACGAGCAGGGCTCAATTACCGCTTATTACCGTTAATCGCGGGCTCTAATTCCACGCTTCGGAGTTGAGTAAGTAAACAATAGGCGTTTTTTTATTATGCTCACATGATCTATATACAAGGTTGGCCAAAAGAGATCACCCATTTTTGCAAATGGCCGTCAATGTCAAATCTGTTTTGACATTTGTGGACTAGACAGATGTAGAATACAAGTGAGCAAGCCATGGAGCGATACACTCCCCAAGAACGCGGAATAATCGTGTCTATTCGTCTGTAGTGTTGGCGCAGCGCGAATTCCGTCTCGCCGATTCCACGGCCGTCCGACACCGACTGCGCAAACACTGCGCCGTTTGGCCACCAACCTTGAAGAGTATGGGACCACACAAGACGTTGCCAAGAGTGGCCGGCCACGAATCGCCTGTTGTGCCGAGAATATCGCCGCTGTTGACGAGGATGTCGAGCTGTCGCGGGGAACATCGACCAGACGCCATGCCTCGCAATTAGCCATCAGCCGGTCATCCCTAAGGCGAATTTTGGTCAAAGACTTGCGCATGTTCCCGTACAAAGTCCAGTCCGTGCATCGGCTGCTGCCTGTCGACCGCCCAAGCCATCCTCAATCTCGAGGACGAAGTGGATGATTTTTCGACGACCAAAATCATAATGAGCGATGAGGCTCATTTCGAACTCAGCGGGTACGTGAACAAGCAAAACTATCGCTTCTGGGGCACAGAAAATCCACGAGGAGCCATTACACCCGCTCAAAGTTAATGCATGGTGCGCTGTTCACGCTGGAGGAGTCAGCGGGCCACATTTTTTCGAGAACCCCGCTGGTCAAACGACAACAGTGGACGGTGCGCGCTATAGGGCCACGTTTACCGAGTTTTTTCTGCCGCAATTGGACGAATTAGGACTGGAGGACATGTGGTTCCAACAGGACGGAGCTATGGCACACACTGCCCGAGCCAAAACCGATATTCTGAAGGCGGCGTTCCCGAGTCGCCTCATCTGTCGTTTTGGCGATTTGCACTGGCCCGCAAGATCACCCGATTTAACCGTTCCTGACTTTTTTTTGTGGGGGTTTTTTGAAGTCCCGTATTTACGTGAGACTCTAGAAGCCCTCAAGGACAACATTCGACACGAGTGCGAGAATCTGCCGCCCGAAGTTCTCGCCGAAGTGATTAAAAATGCCATAAAACGAGCCCGTATGGCAATCAATTGTGACGGCGCCCATTTGGCCGATATCATCTTCTCGACTTGATCAATAAAATTCTAAAGGTTCAAATGAGAAGAAGAAAAAATGAGAGCCAAACAACATCGGATGACTTCTTTTGGCCCACCTTGTAGATAATTGATTTCCATGGTTTACAACAAAAGTTGGATCTTGTACTATTGTTGTAAACCGTAGTACGAGATCCAACCATGTAAATCAATGATCATTATTTCGAGATTAGTTTTTAATCTGATATTTATGAAATTCAAATTTGTATGATAAATTCGAGAAGGAAAATTAATCCTAATCTCGGAGTTAATATCCGGTGGAAACGTAATCACCGATTGAAATGTGCCTTCAACATTTCGCAACGACTTCCTACTCGACTTGCTCCACATACTGTAAACGTATCACTTCGCACAAAATATTTTTTTTGTAAAAAAAAAAGGAAATAAAACGTCCATAACTCATGAACTTCACATTGAAACATGGAACACTTGAATTGCTTCAATAGCCGTTTCGATGGGTATAACCCATTACGAGTTCCCATATACTCGTACACCACCGCAAGGGTATTGAACATCCACGTTGCGTGCGGTTAGAGGGATAAAAAAAAATTAATTATTTTACGAGCACTTTGACACATTTGTCATTATCTTCATTGCTCAATTGAATTTAATTTGTCTAATCTCGTCATGCATCTGTTTCTATTCGACGCGACTTTGAAATGTGTACATTATTTTCCAAATTCCATTCCATCATCGTTGACCTTCTACCAGTTGCCCAGACCGACCAGATGGCTTATGGCTCCTTCGCCGCTTATACTTTTCTTTTCAATTGTCTAACAAGAAAAGTATATATCATCCCATCATCCGGATGTATAAGCATACCTTTATGTCGCACCTTAAGCGATATCCTCAATAATCCCTTTTGGACGTTTTCGTAGCCACATTTAAGGCGGATGTGTCAACTGGGAAGAAAATAAATATCGTGCGAGGAGTACTTATACTTTATGTGAAAAGAAGAATACAAGCGAAGCGATAGAACCTTTCCAATTTCAGATGGTATCGGTGGCCGGTGCCATTCAAAAATAAAAACCACTCTCACTCATAATGGTTGTGATTACCTCCTACGGCATGGAGTACACTTTTGTTAAAAGGATTTATGTATTTGCTTCCATGAGGACTTTACCATACAAATGGCAATGGTATTTAATTCACGTGGATGTATGATTTGAATAGCCTCTCATGTGTCTACCTGTGATGCGTTGGAAATGTTTTCTTTGCCACGCGGAAAAGGCGAGGCAAATCCGGTCATGCGGTCATAATGTAAATTCTTTTGATACTTTTCTTGTTTTGTCTCCTTTAGGAGCTTATTTATGGATAACTTATTGTTGTGGTGGGATTAACAGCACAAATGGAAGGATACTCATTTATGATGACAGCTGTTCATGGACATTGGATATAGACGTTTCATTTGACAACGTAGCTATACGGAGGGTTTAAGTGTGTAAGTGACCTTAACAATGCAATTAACTGCTATTTCCGAGGTGTTCACTGGAGTAGGTAGACAAATTTTATGAATGGAAAGATTTGCCGTCACCCCTCGATCCATTCAGAATTGCTTTTATTTGCAATAAGAACACAGGTGCAAGTCTGAGAAAAATGCATAACATCCTGGTAGTTCTTCTTACTAGGTCCAGTATTTATTTATTAAGTGGGGGTCATCGATGTAAGAAAAGTTCGACTTTGCGACAAGTTGTCCTATTTAAGAAAACTATCGAAGGGAACTCTGTAAAACAATACGCTGTTTCGGGGACTACCTTGTCATTTGAAAAATGTGACAGATGCAATTGCGGTCCTGTTTTCAACAGAATATAGTTCCGAAAGGGAACACATTTTGGGACTATTTCCTTGTGCAATGTATAGAGAAGATCCGATGGCCGGATTTTATATCAAACCAAAAGCTGCGATATATTACATACTGACTGTAAGGATGACAGTGAAAGACGCCCTATAGGGGGTCGTAGGCAGCGTTGCCACAATGATACAAGTGTAACAAAAGTGTTAAACTTTTTAAATATTTTATATTTTTCTTACAATGTTACTTTTTTTCGCTTTGTTACACATTTTCCCATTCAAATCTTTTTTTGTTTTCTCGTTAAAAAATATTGAAAAGTTGAAATCGCAGAACTTATTTCTTTCAAACAAACTTCTATCAATTTCTGTCAATGTATTTGTTTGATTACACAGAGCACAAGTTGTGCAAAACGTCAAACTACGAGTGGGAATGGAAATGGGAGGGAACGAGAAAATACAACAATATTTTTCTGTCTCGCCACGTCGCCGTTGACAATGTTTTTACAGTTAGTTACATTTTTTTCCATTTGTCAGACTTTTGGGAAAAATTGTTACACTTAAAAAAAAAAAACTGCGGCAACATTGGTCGCAGGACCATATGGTGGCTGGCAAAAGCCCAGTACTGTCCGAACCGACAGTTAATTGTTTAAGCATATAGGCACTACTTTTACTTGGAAGCGTTTCTGATGTCGATGCTTGCTGATACAACAACAACTTACAGTAGATTTACCGGGCGTAAGGCCAATCAGTTCGTTGAGGAATAGTTTCACGCGTTCACACTGATCCCTCTATAGATGGCGAAGTATAGAGGGTCTCGCCTGTCGAAACTATAAGCCGATTGAATTCAGTCAACAAAACGTCGCGCTGATATCTTTGACTTCTCAAACTTTTCCTACAATTTTTATTCCAACCGTTTAGTTCAAGTTTTAGGCGGTGGACATGACGTAGTGGTAAGTGCGTTTGCTTGTTGCTTCAGTGGATATTATTTTAAACCCCATTTTCAGATAAAATAATGTCTATCAACTTTTTAGTCAACACTAAGTTGTCTGCTCCTTGAATTGAATTGACCTTATTTTCCGTAGTTACTACAGTAGCGACTGCGCAGGTAAACAATAAGTGGCAAATGAATACTACAACCACAGGTACTAAATGGCCGCCCTGTGGAACTCGATAATTTGCTTACTCACTGACTTACCAATTGTCTCCACCCCGACCACCATTGCAGACCCGCATCTGTCGAAGAAATTTTCAAATATTTTCTATAGTTTTAAAACAAAACTTAGTTATTTGCACTTTTACAATAATCTCTCTGGACAATAATCTCGCCTGGGCCTCAATCAATACACCTCTCTTTGACTGCCTCCAGTTGCGAGTACTCCAAGTCGGTTGAGTTCGCCTTACAATTGCGAGCGCCACCTAAGGCGACGTCTTCCCATTATCCTATCAGGTTCAAATCGAACTCTTCGGGCCGGTGCCTATTCGCTCTATCCATCTTAGACGACAGATGCGTACTTTTCTGAACAAATCGCTGTCGCTGTAAGGCTCGTAGAGTTCGCTCTTAAATGTCTCACCAATACTCTACCCTTTACTACCGTTTTCAACAGTAGATATTAGTCAATCGGATCATTTCCATTCATTTTGAATTCGATTTTAGTACCTAGAATTGGGCATGTCTACGCTACATGTAAACACCACACCTATTCCAATCAAATAAGCAAATTGGAAAACCCAATCCGTAACAATCGCTAACGCTTTTTTTTCTGAATCGGGTTAATCCGCTCATTTCATTTAATAGCAAATTAATTTCACCCCGTCCAATACAACATAAACTACCGAAAATCGGGTCAATACACCCATTTCGGCTCATGCTAATATCGATGAGATTGGCTTTTCCAGCCGACAATCTCCTTAGAACATGCAATCGATAAGGTTTTCCAACTGCGCACACATAATATTTATATACAAACAAAAAGATACAAAATATCCCACACATATAAAAAATATGACAGGGCAACGGAAAGCACATCCATTCCGAGAATGCTTCGCTTTCTGAATTCGAATTGAGCATGTGATGTTTGGTGTTATTTTTGCATTCATTCACTTCCGTTACGCACTAAAAACTCTATAACGGCACGGCCAGTGCCCTCGTGGGCACTTTGCTCTGCCGACAAAGTTACGAATTCGTGAAATCAAGTCAAGTCGGCGAAACTAAATTCGTTCCTCAGTATTTGCATCGCGCATTTTGTTATTCATTTGCTGTTCGCCTTTTGCTGTATCGAATCTCCAATCATCTGTGCATTATGGTCTAAATTGGGCCATGAAACATGTGGGCCAGTCTACGTATGGTGGCAGGCTACGGTGAAGGTATTTGCATTAATACATTTGCCCAGAACAAAAGAGGGTGCAGCCGATGCGTACTCGTACGTGCAATTGCAGATGTACGTACTTAGTTGGACTCCAAGTAGCTTCTTCAAAGTATAGGAGCAAACAATTTATCGGTTCGAAGTAGCGTGAACTTATTTAAAGTCGGGGAATGAAAAGTGCTTGATTTTAAGTGACGGAAAATGTTTTCCCTTTTCCATTCCTGACTCGAGCAAAGTACAAAATTGGTTCAAGATTTTATAACAAATTTTTAATATAGGATACAATATTCGGAAAAAGTTAGTGAATTTGAATTGGCTTCTGGATTAGAGTTTATTTATTTATTCATCTATCGAGTTACCTCTTACAGATTGCTTAGCTTAACCTATATAACATTTTGAATTACTAATAATTTAAATACATTTTTTTTCAAGACTTATATCTAAATTAAATTTTAGTTCATTAAATGATATCATACATCTTGAAAATGGTTCGTTTGAATTATAATTATATCTACGCAACGGAATATAAAACAATTGTCCACCACGAATATTTCTTCTTGGAACATAAATATTTAAAAGATTAATTAAGTCGGGGCATTTAATATGGTAAGACAGTATATCATAAACAAACATAACACAATTTACAAGCCGGCGATTTTGCAGAGAATTTTGGCCAATCAAAGCGCATCTTTCTGAGTATCGCGGTATTTCGGACAAATTCCAATTTAATTGTTTAATTAAAAATCTCGTAAAAGACTTTTGAACTTTTTCGATTCTATCTTTTGGAACTATATATTGTGGATCCCATACGACTGACGCATATTCCAAATGGAGGCGGACAAGTGAAGTATAAACAGCTTTAATTGCATAAGGATTGGAAAATTCTGAGCAATTTCTAATTTCTAACATTGAGTTTGCTTTTGCAACAATAAAATCGATATGCAAGGAGAAATTCAATTTTTCATCGAATACTATTCCAAGATCTTTCACTTCCGATAATCTATTTAAAGAAGCATTAGAAATAGTATATTCATGTAGAACCACAAACTCGGACCGATGATAAGATAAAACATTACACTTCTTTACGTTAAGTGTGAGAAAATTATATTTACACCAATCTACTATTGAATTTATATCATCCTGTATCTCATTCATGCTTTTCACTGTGGAAAATATTTTAAAATCATCATAGTTAAAATTTGACTACAAGGAACAAGAAACTTATGTGTCAATAGTGAGGTCGAAAACAAGCTGTAAAAACATAGAAATTTTAGTCCCACACTTTAAACACTACCATAAACAAAATAAGCGAGGAGTTCTATTCAAGATTTTATTGAACTGTTTATGGAAAACCTCCTGGGCACTCAATCCGTAATTTTTCAGACGATTATCGTCGAAACGATAGACCTCCAAAAGTAGTAACTAAAATTACGATTTTGCGACCTTAATGCAGTTAATTTTCCACAAATGTAATGAAAGCTGATGATAGTGAAACAAATTCGGGCAGAATATAAGTTTTTTAATCAAAGTTTCAAAAACGATATCGTCCCGACGAGTATTGTTATACGGAATCTGCCCCCTGGTCTTTCTTTAAAAAGTAAGCAAAAAAAAACAGCCCTCAACAAATGGACGGGAGAAACGGAAATGAAATGAGACAACAACAGTTTTTCACGATTGCATCATTCCAGAATCAGTGTTTTTGCAAAAGCTTAGGAAGGTTTCTTAAATAATCAATCTTAAGGTCGTCACCTCCACCCATAGGGCGGAGTAAAGGCTTCTCAAACACACAAAATATGAAACGAAAACGAATGTTAGGTGTGATCTCTCCAAGGTCCACGAAGGCTTTACCAGCCGATCATGAAAGGGAGAACAGTTGAAAACAAATAGATAAGACCGGTGGTTGCCCAGCATGGAAATTAGGGCAAAGTTACGGTCCCGTGCCTTAACCAACATGCCTTTTGAGTCTCTAGCTGATTGCAGTCCGCACTCCAAATTGTTGGAGATCCCTTTCTATACTTTGACCGATCTTTCTCTACTGCATTTTACCTGTAGGTTGCAGTCAAAGAATCTTCGGGCGTTTGTGTCTTTTGCCCCACATGACCTAAACATCGTTGGTCGGGGATTTCGCTGTTGAATCTTCTTTTTCCGCAACCGGAGCCAAACTAAAGGGTCCGCCAAATACCTTTTTTTTTGAAAATGCTATAAAAAAAAAATACTGAATATTTTCTCAAATTTTTTATTTGAACGTACAATCCTTCCGGTTAATAATGGAAAATAATTTAATTCAAATGGCTGCCTCGGCTGGCCATGCAGTAGCCTACACGATCGGTCCAATTTTTAAGCACATTATCGATTGTGTGCAGCTGTATTTCACCAATGGCTTCACGAATATTGTCCTTTAAAGCGTCAATTGTCTCTGGCATGTCGGCGTAACACTTATCTTTTACGGCACCCCACAAATAATAGTCCAACGGTGTCAAATCGCAGCTCCGCGGTGGCCAAACGACATCAGCTCTGCGGCTGATAATGCGATCTTCAAAAACAGGGCGCAAAACATCGAGTGTAGCTTCGGCTGTGTGGCACGTAGCGCCGTCCTGTTGAAACCAAATGTTGCCAATATCCTCCTCTTCAATTTTTGTAAACAAAAATTCGTTCAACATGGCCCAATAACGATCGCCATTGACTGTAACGGCCACTCCTTGCTCATTCTCGAAGAAAAATGGCCCAATTATGCCTCTGGACCAAAATTTCAATTTTCTCGGGTGTACGCACTGTTTTTGGCTTTTCACGCTTTGGTTTGTCGATGAGGATGCCAGTTTCTTTCACTTTTTTCTGACGGTGCTTCTCTTCTTCCAAAATCCGTACGCAATTTTCGCACACATTCTGCAACATTACCTGATTTTCAAAGTAATGTCGCAATATTTCCCAGCGTTGTTCAAGCGTATACACAACCATATTCGTTCAGCGGAAGGATAAAACTAATTCGCGAAATAAGCACTAGTTGAAAAAAAAAGTTAGATGGCGGACCCTTTACATTTTTCGTCAAATTTTCTGTTCAAAATGATCAAGGATATCTACTTTCGCTTATGCCTATGGCAAGGCTACGAAAGTGAAGGTCTTATACAGAGTCCCTTGGTGTGTTTTGGCAAGGTCTAACTACACAATTGTAAAAAGTTGCGTTGGCTTCTATATTTTACATAATTTCCTCAAGTATGATGTCGAAGAAGTTATATCGCTTCGGCTAAAACCATTTTCGGCATCAAAGGTCTTGGTGGGATTTTATTTCCGACCCTAATGGAACAAAGAGCGCTCTCCACGACCTCACGAGTTTGGCAGCAATGTCAAAGCCAGATTTAAATCAAATTTTTTGGTATGGGCGCTAACAGGTATCGTATCAATCTACATTTCTTTTGTTTCCTACAGAATCTCCTGCAACATAAATATGTAACGTCGACTGTAGGTCTTCGGACGGTTTTAGACCGTTTTCAGGAAGTGGCCAATAAGTTTCAAGACATGCCATTAAACAGGGCGTCCTCTAGGTAGTTTCATGATGAGGAGTTAATTCGAGTCTTAAATGGCTGTATAGAAATTATCCTTCATTTAGAGTGCGTGCCATAGAAGACCGGGTGTTTAGGAACGTCCACTTTATCATTCTACACCCACGAATTTGAAAATTGAAAATGAATCAATGAATGCTTTCAAGTGGGCTGCTGTTATCTGGCAGCATTCCCAAACTGCAAACTTCCGAAAGAGATTTATTCTACTGACGCCATCAAAAGCGCCTCTGAAACGAAGTTGTTCAAGGTTACTTAAAGTGATGTGCTTTCAAAATTGGAAGTGGACAGTTTGAATTTCTATACATCTCTATAAAAAAAAAATAAATGTTAGTCCTTGCAAGCCAACTGCCACTTTCTTTTATCTATACTTAAGTTCTCGGCTTTTATTTAAGAAAATATTTATGCACCAGGTCTTTAAGACCCAGAACCCCGTTTCCAATATCCACACCCTTGTGTAAGTGTTTATATTTTTATTGTAAAATTTTGTGTATATGTCTTTTTTGGGCTTTATTGTCGATTCTTCTCAAAATGCGAATATTAAAACTTACTTACTTACTTACTTAGGTGGCGCTACAGTCCGGGGTGGACCTGGGCCTCAACCAATACGCCTCTCCAGTTAGCGCGATCTTTGGCTAACTGCCTCCAGTTGCGCACTCCAAGTTGGTTGAGGTCCCCTTCCACTTGCGCGCGCCACCTAAGGCGAGGTCTTCCTCTACTGCGTTGTCCCTCCGGGTTTGAGTCGAAGACTCTTCGGGCCGGAGCGTTGGTGTCCATTCGCTCTACATGTCCTAGCCATCTTAGTCGACTGATGTGTACTTTTCTGACCAGGTCGATGTCGCTGTACAGCTCGTAGAGTTCGCTGTTAAATCTCCTCCTCCAAAGCCCGTCAACGCAAAACGGGACCGAAAATCAATCGAAGAATTTTGCGTTCAAAACGACCAAGGAGATCTTCATCCGCCTTTGATAGCGTCCATGTTTCTGCGCCATAGAGTAGGACTGGGATGATGAGGGTCTTATATAGAGTCTCCTTAGTGGTTCTTGACAAGGCCTTACTTCTCAATTGCCTTCTTAGGCCAAAGAAACAGCGGTTGGCAAGTGTAATTCTTCGATTGATTTCTGATGTGATGTCGTTGTCAGAATTTATAGCGGAGCCGAGGTAGACAAAATCCCTAACTACCTCAAAATTATAGCTGTCTGTCGTGACGTTCTGACCGATTCGTCAATGTTGTGTTTCCCTTCTTGTTGACAGCATATATTTTGTTTTGCCCTCATTCACCACTAAGCCCATTTTTGCCGCTTCTGTATTGATACTTGCAAACGCACCAGTGACAGCTCGCTGTGTTCTGCCAATGATGTCGATTTCGTCAGCGTATGCAAGTAGTTGCACAGACTTCTGGAAGATTGTGCCTCTGGTGTTGGCTTGCGAGTTTCGCACAATCTTCTCAAGAATGATGTTGAAGAAGTCACACGACAGCGCGTCACCTTGTCTAAATCCTTTTTTGACATCAAAGGTCTCGGTGAGATTGTTTCCGACCTTTATGGAGCAGCGAGCATTCTCCATCGTCATTCTGCACAATCGGACGAGTTTGGCAGGGATGTCAAAACTAGACATAGCTCTATACAGTTCGTCTCTATAAATGCTGTCGTATGCGGCCTTAAAATCGATAAAAAGATGGTGAGTATCGATCTGGACTTCTTGGGTTTTCTCCAGGATCTGCCGTAGTGTGAATATTTGGTCGGTTGTGGACTTACCGGGCCTAAAACCGCACTGGTAGGGACCAACCAGATCGTTGACAAAAGGTTTCAGGCGTTCACACAGTATGGCAGACAGGATCTTGTATGCGATGTTAAGAAGACTGAAACCCCTATAGTTGGCGCAGTTTAGAGGGTCTCCTTTCTTGTGGATCGGGCAAACGATGCTGAGGTTCCATTCATCAGGCATACTTTCTTCCGACCAAATCTTGGAGACGAGTTGGTGTATGCTCTCTACCAAGTCATCTCCCGCTGCCTTAAAAAGCTCGGCAGTCAAGCCATCTGGTCCAGCAGCTTTGTTGGTCTTAAGCTTGGATATTAAAACTAGTATTCCATTATTTGCCACCCTACGTTTCGTTGGTAAAATTTGCTGCCTAATCGGAACGGCCCTTTTTCTATCTTTTTTAAATATTTAACTATCAGTAAGGTATACTGAGAGCTAACCATTATATTTCTGTTTTCAAATAAATTGCGCCAATAATCGCATCTGGGCACAAACTTCCAGTCCCACAAAATCTTTTCTAACCGCAATTTCTCACAGCAATTGTCACAATGACCTCTATCAACGAACCTACAGAACTCTATATAAACATTTTCAATTCCATCTCATGTTTGTTCTTACAAACTCAAATGAAAAGGGAACCATTCGAAACGGAAATGCATCCCTCTTTGGTATACGCCTCTAATCAATGGACTGCAGAATACCCATTGTCCATCGCTGCTCCCAAGCCCAGCAATATGAATTGTGTTGCCTTCTTGGATTGAATTCATATAATTGGAAATTTAGAACAGTAAAACGAACACAACAACCCAAACAGACTACGAAAGACCGAAAATCGTTTAGAAATTGCTTAACGCAAAAAAAAAAAAAAAAAAAACATCCACCTCCTCTCTCGGTATAAGAAAAGTTGCAACCGTTTCTCTGACCATATTTGTAAAGTTGAATTATGGACCATAAATCGATAGAAGCGAAAGACTGCAAAGAGTTCAAAGAACTGCGTAATTGAAGGAACTTTGTTCTCGATTTTCTCGTTACTCCATACTTCTGCTTCTGCACTTTTACTGACTCATGCCCAGAAGTTAGGAAGCAGCACCATGATTACACATATGGAACGGAAGATCTAGTGTTTACGTGCGTTACTTGAGGGCCAAATGTGCGGTATGGGAGCAGGGTGTAGAGCAGTGAATGTAGTGCAGATGGTTCGGTTTCTGTGGAGAGCACACAAGCGCAAGGTATCCATAGCACCATGCACCACACAAACTCGGTGTCGATGTGGCCCCTAAATGGTCATTAATATCGTTCAGCACTTTTGAAACACATCGTTGAATAATTTTGTGTTTGCGCTTATAGGGTAACGCGTGGTTTCGCTGTAACAAATAAAACACAGTTGGCTTTGATGATTCAAATTCGAAACCGCAGAGGAGTAACTGAAATGGGGACAATGCTTGATCACAAGGTCTTCCAATGGAACTACTCGAAGAGACACACATAAAGTGCAACGAATGTTCGAATGGAACGATGAAATCGGGAAAAAAGAGGTCACGGACGGTGACAACACAACTTACCGATGGCCATTTTATCTAAGAACCACATAAACCAAATCTTCTATGAGGCAACTTTGATCATTGTGTAGGGGTAGGTTGTTAAAGAAAAAGTTTAGTTTGGACAGTGGGTCGTTTGAATAAAAAATAGCATTTGCTTTGAGTAAAAGGTTTTAGCAAAGCAAAAGCCATTAGCAAATGCCTTGAATCGGTATGAATAAAAACCTAATTCGCTAAAGTAAGTTCGAAAATTCGAACATAGCAATTACTTCGCTGTGCATGTCCTTGCCTTGCAATTTCTGTCAAACTTAACAAGTGAAGAGCTTTGGAAGAGCTTTATGGTAAGCATAAGTGCATCTATATTCGATTTCGAATTGACTCTTCTGAATTTTAGCAGACGATGAGGAACTTCCATCTACCACGTCTACTCCCAATCCCAAGAGTGATCGAAATGAGTCCAGGCCATAGAAGCTGTAGGAAATATTTTGCTTAGCAAATCCCAAACTCCAGCTAACAAAACGTTACAAAAAAACTTATCGCATCCATGTTTTGTTTTCCAGCATGAACAAAACTTAATTTAACTATTTATAAACAAAACATCGAAAACTGGTTTTATGTAAAAAATGTGCCTACAAAATATTTAGCAAAAGGTCTGAGTCAACTAAGACTGAGAATTTTAATAGCATTTGCTTTGTCTCATAAGTTTTATTCAAACCGATTTGAGTAAAAGGTCAGCGCCGCCGCTTTTTGGACATATCAAAAGTTGGAACTAACTCAAATTGGTTTTTATTCATACGAAATGTAGCAAACGCTATGATTATGACATTTCTCTTGAGTAAAAGCAATTGCTATGTTTTATTCATGCGACCCGGTGCAGGATGATGTTTGAGAATAATAGTTATGGTGGATAAAATGCTCGAGTCAGTTGCATGAATACAGTTGTCAATGGATAAATTGTATGAAAGTGAGCTAGATCCTAATCAAGTTATAAGTTCCAAAAAGCCAATTATTCTGATCAATGAAAAAATAGAGAAAACGGATCCTCGCTCCAAAAGAACGGTTTTTATTTAAGCGGTTTAGATCAGCTAACAAAGCGCTGCCAAATATAGTTAAATTTTTATAATTTTGTTCTTCTAAAAATGCTCAATTGAAGACGTTAAACTGTCGATTTTAGGTCTTGGTACTTCTTTTATATTGTTAGGTTAAAAAAATATATTTTTGCTGTTACTGCGGCTCCTACTAAAAACATTGGAACATTATATATGTTAAATATTTGTTTTAAAGTGGTTTTTAGGAAACGTTTCCATATGACATCAATTGTATCAAGTATCAACAAAGTAAATGACAAAATTAATATTATTTTTCAATTACGTAGTTTTATTTATTAGATAAATGAAAATAAAATAAAATAGCATTTTATTTGTTTATTACAAATATAAAGTAAAAAAATAACTAGCTTTGAAAATATATAAAACAAAAACTTATTTGAATAAAAATGAAAGAAATACAAAAAAAAATATTAATTGTTGCATTTACACTCGGTTTTCATCAAACTTGAAGTAATACAAGTTGGTTCATCTGTTTTTATGCACATGTAAATATTTAGATATACCTATTTATAGCATTCATGCAGATACATATACAAAAAAAATTTGATATTATCTGATTCTTCGAAATTATCCAAAATATTCTGAATTTAAATTTTTCTGGACATTTTAAGATCTTAATAAGGTGAAAAGGGAACAAAAATTAAAAATCTACTCGACTGGTTTGTTTGGTTCTGTTCCCTTTTTAAGAAATTATTCTGAATGACATCAATTTTATTCAGATAAATGATGCCACAAAAAGCAAAATGGTGGGAACAAAAGCAAAATTGTGCCAAATCGAATAGACGGAACTTAGATGTTTAGTTTATTTATTTTTATTTAAGTGCCAGTTATTTACCATTCAAATACATTAAAAATTAAAAATCTATTTGGCAATGTGAAAAATAAATCAAAAAAATAGTCTTTCGACGGAAAGATTCGAGTTCTTTTGTAACCGTTCTTGCACGAAAGCTAAAAGCAGAGGACGTCAACCATCGACCATTATTTTTGCCTCTAGTGGTGGAACAGAAACTTTAGGAAGTTAATTAGAAAAGAAAATCCAAAAAATACACTCTGAGTCAGAGAATGGACGACACGAATATTCGGGTGGCCATATGGCATCGAAATACCGAAAAAATTAGCCACAAGGCTTCGCAGATTAACGTAAATTAATGTAAAACTATTGATGCGAATAAAATTTGAATTAAATTGAATTGAAAGAGCCATCCATGGATTCACCGAGACGGCACGGGTACCAGCATTAAACTCTATTTAGGTATATATGTTCAAGGCAAGTTGTTCTGAGAATCCCAGGCGATATAGTTATTTTGTGAAGTGAAATAAAATCAATGTCAATATAAGAATCGTCATGAAGCCAAAGTTAAAAAAGCGAAATAAGAACAGATGAGGTTTATGCGAACTGGAAAACGATATGCAAACTTACGGGAATGGTTATGGTGGTAAAGAATAATTTTGTGAGACATGGGTCACTGTTCTAAGCGCTTTTAAGGAGTTTTTATTATTGCAATGGACTAGCTTTTGTTATAAAAATGCCGACTTAAAGATAACATGTGCTTTTCGACAAATCAATTTTGACATTGATTTTATGTTACAAACCGTTCCCTTCTGCCCATAAGAACATTCTGGCATATATCGAATTCCAAGTTCAGGTCAGTGATGTCGAATTTACTTCTATCATGTTTTTTTGCTCTCGCAGTCATTTCGACAACTTAATGGATCAGCCATTTTGCCATTTGACTTATTTCTTTTGAACGCTTGGACTCCGCACCCATCTGTTTGTAAATCAGTGAATCCGGACTCCTTTTAAAAATGTAGGAAGTTTTTGCTATAATTCAAAATTGTTTAGCATATCTGGTTGAATTCGAAAGAAATTGTTTTTACTAGAATTTGAATTACAATTTTGAATTTGAATTACAGTGTGTCTCTCTAAAAAAAAGAAAAGAAAATATTAAGATCGGAATGGTACTCCTTTTTAAATCCGGTACTCTTTCTGAACATTTTCAGAGGTAACACTGAGGACAGGGTTCGGACGTCAGTTGTAAAAGTTCGCAGTAGGTCTTAAAAAAAAAGTGCAGTAGATTCACTTTTTTGCAGTAGATTTTGAATTTAGAGAAAATGTGATAAAAATTAAGTTTTCAAATATTTTTTTTAAAATGTATTAGTATTAAGCCGACAGCAGAGCAGAACAACAATAAATTTAGAAACAGAGAAAGACGCACTTGAGACTTGACTTCAGTATCAGTTCATGCAAGGCAAATGCAGTGAAAACGAGATGGCATGCACGTTTTCTTTTAAAATATATTGAAATAGATTGCAAAATCAATAAACAGTGCTTCCAGTAACTGATTATTTGCAATGGGCTTATAAAAGTATACTAAGACACTAAAATGTGTAAATATATTCAATTTTGATTTAAGATTTCCGAAATTCACATAAATTGGAGTAGATTGTCAGTCGAGCGCAGTGGTGCAGTAGATTTTATTTTTTTTCCTAAAATTGCACTAAAGTCCGAACCCTGACTGAGAAGGACAACTAATCTACACTTTTGTTTCTTTCTATTTTGAAATAAAATGTTTAGACGCTCGCGATAGGAAGACGGATTTTATGTGTGTTATTACTTGCTTTGATTGTGTTTTGAATTGTTAATAAAGCTTGAATAGTTTTGACAAACCATTCTGAGTTCTACATTCGCTGATATGTATATTGAAACTGATCGTTCCAGTTACAACTTCTTGGCAACTCTATTCAGTCAATTTGTCAGCAGCAACTGTACACGCCTCCATGTTTTACTCTCATTTGTGTGAAAAAAAAACATTCAATGCTTCAAGGCTTTTCGATACGGAAATACAAAATAACAACAGCAAAAGCGAAATATGTGAATCACAATTAATTTCTAAATTTTATTTTTTTTACACACCTTTTGGAAGGTGGGTGACAAATGCCTTTGTCTTTAAGCATGCATGCATAGCATTCCAAGTGGCTCCACTCAAAATGTACAAAACATATTCTGCTACACGAGCTGAATTTTATTTTAAATCTCTTTCAAAATGTTGTTTTTTTTTTCTACCATCTTTGGTAATAAGAACAGTTTTCCACCATGAATTTTGCTTATACGTAGAAATTATATAGCCAACAAGTATTGTTACTCCTTACCTGGAAAGAAAATAAAATAAACAAATTAATTAGTTGATCAGATAACAAGACGATATAAATAAAAATTTATCACAAAAGCAGTAGTTAAGTCCCAATTAAGTCACACTGATCAATGAGTTTTGAGCCTATTAAGCGTTCATCACCTTCAAATCCGCGTGGGCCCAAAGCCAACAGCTTACAAATGGAACAACCGAAACCGCTGACAACCTCTCTGCCGAACTCGACTCTAGCCCTACCCAAAGTTGACCACAGGAAAATTTAACATAAAGCACAAACACATATCTATGCATTTGCACTTTATTTATTTCCGCCATTAAATATCAGCCGCGCCATGTGCGTTGTGGTAAATAAAAATTTACCACAGGAACATTAAAATTGAAAATAAAAAAATAGTTCCATATAAGCGTGCCATAATTTTTACTACCCATCTACCTACCTAACATGTGGCTCCATTTTCGCCACTAATGGAAGCCTTCACTGGTTCTTGGGGTCCACCATTCGACATACACTATTATGCTCGCGTACAGCTCATCAATCTGTCTGATCGATTTCACCTTGAAAAGTCGACTAAAAGTACAAGCATAAAGCCACGCTGTGGGAATGAAATAAACTGTGTAACACATAGATGATGATGTGTGCGCTTAATCAACAGATGGTATCGAAATTTATTGCAGCTCAAGAATTTTCGAATGTTTGTGACTGCATGGGACAGGTGACTGCACTCATAGGCACGAATGCAAAGCCCATTCATGTGTCAATATTGACAAATGCACATGCAGTAAACAAAGTAGTAGACAGATAGACATGTGTGTGTTTGCTTATCGCACAAAACTGGAAACAGAGCTTAAGGTTACAGCGTTGATAGCAGTGTAACAAGTAATGAAGGCGCTTACAAACAAAATGCAATTGAATAAATTTTCAATGTCACTGTACGCATAGGGGGCCTCCTATATTTGTTTGTTTGTTTGAGATAAGCTGAGGGAAGGGAAAAGGTTTTTTTTAATTTTATTAACAATAAATTGGGTTGGGTCACTTTAAACTGCGTTATTTATTATTAGTGACAAAGGGCGCAGTGTAAAACACGATTCTCACGCTGACGGGATAAAATAGACAAGCACAAGGGCTTGGCTTGCAGACATGCAGGCGCTGATGGTAGGTGGATAAAAGTGACTGACGGACTTGCATGCATCGTGGGAGGTCCGCTTTCAATTCGAAATGTAACTTTGGGGGCAAGGAAAATGATTTTAAATGCATCGGCATTCGTTTCAAGAATGAGTTGAATTTAAGTGAAAACATTAAGAGAGTTGAATGGTAAAAGTGAAAAGTCAGGTCGTGTGAATTTTCCTTTAGAGAAGGACTTTACAACTGCAAATCAATAAATAAAAAAATGTTGGAACTTTTTTAAAACTTAACTAAAGGTTTGTTAAATAGTAGGTAGAGTTCGGTTCGGTTTGTTAAATATATTATTCGAAAAAGTGCTGCCAAAGCGTCTACATAAAATAATAGATGAAAAAACTCTAGTCCCAATTCACAACTTTGGATTTAAAAACAAGCAATCTACCGTTGATCAGGTGCATAGAATCACAGAAAAAATTGAAAAAGCATTTGAAGAGCAAAATGTGTGCTCTGCAGTATTTCTTAAAATAGCACAAGCTTTCTAAAAGGCTTGCACAATTTGATACACAAATTACAAAAGCAACTGCCGAAGTTACTGGAGTCTTATATATCAGATCAGAATTAAGCAATATACAGAGTACTCAACATTAAGAGAGATTAAATCTGGTGTACCGCAAGGCAGTGTGCTAGGTCCAGTTCTATACCTTTTTTTCACCAGAGATCTGCCTGAAAGTGAATAAACCACCATAGCTACTTTTGCAGATGAAACAGCTGTCCTTGCTGTGGGAGCAACAAAAAAGCTTCAAACAGCAATAAACAATATTTCAGAATGGACTAAGAAATGACAGATTAGATAAAATGACCTTAAGGCAGTCCATATTAAAGAGCCAAATATCTAGGCATGACTCTAGATGATAAACTGCGTTGGAAAGCGTACGTAAAGAAAAAAAAATGAGTTAAAAATGCGATACAGCAAAATATATTGGCTTATTGGGAGAACTACAATAAGATATTGCTATATACGCATGGACCTACGAGCTCCAGTTGTGGGCATAAACAAGCACATGCCACAAACAAAATTACAAAAAATGCAGGTTTTCCAAAATAAAGTACCAAGGAACATAGTTATTGCACCTTGGTACATACGGAATGCCCATGCATAGAGATCTAAATGTTGAAATGGTTGAAGATGAGGTTAAGAAGGTTGCTCGGAAGCACAGAAATACGTAAACACAGAAATAACAGAAGTTTTAAATAATAACACCGTGAATTCAACTCCCACTTTTCTTAAAGTTATAGTCTAACTTATTGATTGTCATGGCAGAACAAACATTAATAGGAAATTGAATCCGTTTAAACTGAAAGGGATAATTGCTGGGAATTATTTGTATTCTTGGTATAAATACCGTATCTCCTTTACCACACCCATTAACACATCTATAACGTTTTTCTACAACGAAATCACTCTCACTCTGGTTACATTACAAAGCTTGGGGGATTCAAATGGAAACTCCAACTTTTAATTCAATTTTATGAGCAAAAAGGCCATGGGCTGTAATGCTATTTAAAATCTCCATCGGGTAATTTACTGCCTCATCTTGATTGCAAATAGCATTTATAAATAGTACGACGTGTATCACCAGGAATTTTTCCCTAAAATAAATCCTCTAATGTAATAATACCACGATCTGGTATCACTGGTACCTATACATATTTGACTTTTTTTTTTCTAGACACAACAAACCTCTCCTACATATTTGCCATTTCTTTTGTTTTTTTTTTTTTTCTTAGCAAAACACACACGTACTGCATCTGTATGTCTCCCTCTCCGTCACTGGAGTAAAATAGGGTTAAAAGAGATGTCAATATAATATTGCGCAGTTAGTATGTTTGATTTGAGAATGAATGAAACTCACTCAGGTTAAAATCGTAGAAATGTTTCAAATTTTGCCATTTTATTTAAAAACCTTTTAAGTTATCGAGTTATTGGATATCCTAAGTTGTACCTGCAGATGTCCTCTATAAGCTGGTTTTTACTATACTTAAATGCTCCCAGTATTTTCGAACGGAAAGCGTGACAAAGAAAAAAGCAAAACGAAACGAAAAAATAAATGACTCTTGTCCAATTTTTTCCGGAATTTATAGAGATATAGGGTTGAAACAAAGTAGAGATTGTAGGCCTAGGTATCGTCTTTAGGCCTGTGAAAAATGCACCAGAATATATTGAACGGTTTCTAAGATTTTTGCATTTAAAGACATGCCGTCAAATTCAATCTTAGTCGAACAGAACTACACCAATTTTATTTATAGGATGGCGAATGTCAGTCCTCCGGGAGTTTTTTTAGATGAGTTAAAGTCCATCGCTATTGCAGAAGAATCAATGGTGTACTAGCTCTGCAATGATTGATTTTTTACTTCCAGCGAATTCCCAAAACACAAAACAAAAAAAAAATATATACACAGCTGGTCAAAAAAGTAGGTGTCAGAACTTTCTTTTTTATAAACCAATTTTTTTTTCATATTTTTTTCATATTGGTTTTTGTTTTTACAATTATATTAATAAAATTTACATTATTTTTGAATATGGAAAATAGTTATCTGTTTATTTTTCGAATAATTTAACAAAACAAATAGCAAAAACTTTTGGAGTTTTGTATTCCGCTTGGACAAACAATAGGTGGGTTTCATTATAAATATCATATATATAATAATCATTAATTATAGAAATTATTAATATTTTTTTTGTTTAACCTAATCTAATACTCAGGCTAGCCTCCATTATTTTCCAAAACTTTTTGGAGTCGACGTGGCATTGACCCTACCAATTTCTGGCACGTTTCGGGAGGAATGAATTACCATTCCTTTTGCTACTTTTCTGGCGGCTCTTCCTGGGAGATTGAAGTTCTGTAGTCTCCTGCGGATTGTGCGTGCACTGATTCCATCCCCAATTTGTGCGCCTATAGTCCGTGATGATACAAACGGAGCTGTGGTTTTTTTCTGCCTTCCTCTATTTTCTGTTTCTAATGTTGGCTTAAGAGCATTGGCTACGAAGTTCTTTGACCTTCCAAAGGGCATCTGCTTTAAATTTATAGGTTTTACCCTTTTTCTTCCGCAGAGCAGTGGACTTTTCGACCCATCTTAAAATATGATTAAAAATAAACTTAAACAAAAATTGTGATAAAGTGATTAAAAAACAAACTAACATTTAAAGATAATCATTTTTTAATAGCACTTTTGCACCAAATCGCTAAATTTAGACAATTTATTTAAGCACACCTAGTTTTATGTCCTAAGAGTTGGACAAAATTGTATTGCAACGAAAATTAAAAAAAATACTTAACAGTACACTTAGTAAATGCAATGAGCTTGGCGTCATACTATCGGAAATAAGCATTTCTTTATAAAAATGTATACTGTTGCAAGTCTTGTTAGCAAAACAACTGTTATTTAGCAACAAGAACAAATCAACTAGTAACAAAGCACTGTACACCTATTTTTTTGACCAGCTGTGTATATATTCTTGCTTAAAACAGGCTAAGACTACAGCGAAAAATGTCTGCAGACGGATTTTACATCGAGTGTAAATGTCTACAGGATATGAGTTCCAAAATTCGCACGTAGGTATTTTTTTTGTTGATATGAGGACAAAATTATTGTCTATGTTGGATCAGTCTCAACACATATCAGATAGAGGCAACGATGCAAGGAAATTATTATCCAGAATGGATGTTTGAGGTTAGAGTACAATTCAAACTACCAATCGGCAGCAACGAAGAAGAAGCCTGTACGCCCCTTAAAAACGCAAAAACTTGTTAGAGACAAAAATCGTTCGACTCCAAAAACAGACAGTAGGCCTTATTAGTAATCATTTTTAACCTTCACTTTAAATATTTTGTAGGTCACAATATGAAATTTTATATGGAAAATTTCGCCATTGTGAGTTTGAAAAATTTAGCCTGGAAATTTAAAGTGATTATTAGTATCGCGGAGTATTTTTGGAATCTGCTGGCTGCCAGACAGACAAGTAGATGCTGGCAAGCATGGCGCTTTCGTAAATCAAATGAATCACACATCAATTAGTAACTGAATCCAATTTCCGGTTTGACTTCCATTACAAAATCAATCAACACATGCGCCGACAGGGGGTGTTAATTAAATTTCGACCTTAACGCTCCTGTGCTCTGCGGGTTTTACTGGCTTTACTCATAGAATTGTAAAAAATCCCACACCGACGTTGACTTACTTACTAAGGCGACGCATTCAATCGCAATACGAGGTTTAAATTTCACGAGGTACTGTGAAATACTTGACCTGTCGTGGGAGAGTCATGTGTATAAAGAAACATAAATTTTGTATGCTGACAATTTATAATAATAAAGATCATGCATCACAAATGGTCTGTCCCGCCTATTAAACCTTAATCAGTCAGGGTGACCCCTTTGACCCGAATGCCGAATATCGGTTTTCATCACTCGAGAAATCAATTGGAATTCCGGCAAATCTGCTTGCACACAACAACAAGGACCATTCCCACAAGGAGGGCTATTCCCAAAGTAAAATTGATTCGACACCCTGAGAGGACACGAACTGTGCTGATGTGTGAGGGTTGGCATGCCTATTTAAGTACAAATGGGAGGGTGGCAAGTTCTGCCTTAAGGGGTTCTCCTCGGCGCACACGAGTATTTATGTTTTGCTTCGAGTTACATTTTATAGGAATTATATTCTTTTTATGTGCTGCTTTGTAGACATAATGACATAATGGAACGGAATGGTAATGGAAGGATAGAGATTTTTGCTTGCAGTTCAAAAAGGGGTTGGTGGTGGCGCAATGATGGACGATGATGTTTTCATTCCTTATTATCGGGTGACATAATAGGGGTGGATTTGGTCTTGGTTTGGTGGATTATTCATTCTTTGATTAAAAATGGGACAACAACAAGGAAAATAGTCTGCTCTTGTGGTGCGATTGGGGTTGGTTAATGACTCATATGGACATGGACATGGCTCGTGGCGTAAATGAGTCGTAAACTTCAGCGAACTGAGACTAATTAGGCCTCTTGTCCAGAGGTGTGACTCAGAAAAACCCTTTAAGGAAATATACTGGTATGAGAGTGGGTGGCCTTGATGGAAGTAGTTTTTTTTTGTACCGACACGTGAAGGATGTTCTTCTCGTAGGCATACATTTTATTATTTTAATAATCAGAGGTAATATTTAAGTTTGCAGAGTATAAAAAACTGTCCCGAGGAAGCTCCCCAATTCAGCCGATTAAATGCGGCATTGAATTGTTGCCCTCTTTCTAAAAAAAAGAAACAAGGATTTGAGGTGAGACCCCTGGTCCTTTAGATTGCCCTGGCGTGGATCAGAAGTAGCACACTTAATGTCTGCACAAGTGGTCGTGGACGTACTCCAAAGTCGGACGCTAGTAGGCAGAGTAAAGCTGGTGCAGAATCTGAAGTCCGAAGACGGCTTTCTTAGAAACGATTCCAAATATGGGATTCATACGCTCATTCGAAACGCCCAGAAGAAGCCATCGTATAGATTTTAATATTCAAACTTCTGCTCACACATTACCACTTCGTCGTGTCCGCACATATAGACCTAAATATTCCTGAAACTGTTTAAACCAGAAACTGCATTAACTATCTTACTATCTCATTGAACATGCAGACCGAATGTGAAACTGGCAATCAGTTTCCCAGATCAACGTAAATCATTCATCTCCATTCACATGCACTGCAGCGACATATACGACCACCACTACACCGCGTGCAATATTCGATGTAATAGACTGTTCAATTTATTTATATGTATGTCAATGGACAATTGGCGAAAACACATTATACACTCATGCACCGTACATTGTATGCCCATATTGACCCAGATTTCCAAGCGAACTGACCAACAACAACTATACATATACACTTTGGGTTGTATGCATCACAACAAGGCAGCCACTACCGGCAGGCAACCGACCGTCATGTGAACAGAATCGATAATCACCATGCATTCATCATCGTGCAACAAAACAGACTCTCTTCTCTGGTTTTTGGGTTAATCATTTGACATTTAACACAACAGTTAGCACCCAGTTGATCTGATTTGTGGCGTCACTCTCTCCCGGTCGCTGTCACATTGGTATCATCTCGACTCTCTTTTTCACCTATAATGTGTATTAGGCATAAATAACGGGTGCAATAAATTTTAGAAAATCAATTTTCATGGCAGCAATTACAAGTGAATCCACTCTTGGGTATGTCATGTTTATACGAGTGTATGCAATTGAAATGGACACAAAATCGGAGGTCAAAATTTACATTTTTTCCGGTGTCATACGAGTATTTGGTGCAGAAACCATTTGTGTGTACGTTCTGAGAAAGTTTACCCAAACAGGCGAACTGTAAATGGTGACCCGAATATCAAAGGTGAATCGACGCTATACCAGTCGTCGTCACATTGGAGAGACTTTGTTGTATAGATTCGTATACCCAGATACTTTCGGTATAGGAAAACGGAGCCAATAAGTCATTGTCGGGTGGGGGGAAATTATTTATTTTGCAGGCAGGATCGTCCTTGAAACGGAATACGGAATCCGAACACGTACATGTGTAGTTGGGCCTTCGTTACTCGGGATGTTTTGTTTTGAAATGTTGCCTCTTTTTTTTGATACTGGGCAGCGGGACGCGTTCGGGCTTGAATTGGATATATTTTGTTTTGTTTATTTATATAATGAACTTTTAAAGTTGATAGCTAGTATTGGTTTCTGTAATAACATCATATTTTCTGTGGAAATACTCGACAGTACAGTGGAAGTCGCTTATAACGACCTCGCTTACAACGTCCACATTCCTTTCATTTGGGTAGTTTCATTATAAATACATATAAATATTTGTAGGAGGCATTCGTATACAGCGACCGCCGGATATAACGACCTTATTTTCTCGGTCGCTTCACCGTCGTTATAACCGACTTCTACTGTATTTGGATACTGTTTGCGTTGCTGACACAAGATCAACGACCAACATGGAAAAAAAATTAAATGAAATAAGAAAGACCGACAAAAATCCGGATGCAAGATACAAGTCTGACAGATTTGCTGCGATAGTAAAATTTTTGTAAATTATCTTTGTGTCCAATATTTTGTTAAAAGCAAGAGTGGAACAGCTTTCAGTACGAAACTCACAAGCCAACACCAGAGGTACAATTTTTCAAAAGTCCGTTCAACTACTTGCCTATGCTGATGACATTGACATTATTGGGAGAACGCGGCGAGCTGTCAGTGGCGCTTTTGCAAGCATCGAAACGGAGACGGCGAAGATGGGTCTGGCTGTTAATGAGGACAAAACGAAGTATATGCTGTCAACGAGAAAGGACTCTCAACATCGGCGACTCGGACAAAACGTCACGATGGACAGATATAACTTTGAAGTAGTTAAAGACTTTGTATACCTGGGCTCCACTATCACTTCGCAAAATGACATCGGCGCAGAGATCAAGCGAAGAATCACTCTTGCCAATCGCTGTTTCTTCGGGCTAAGAAGGCATCTCAGAAGTAAAGCCCTCTCTCATAGAACCAAGGAGGTACTATATAAGACCTTAATCATCCCGGTCCTGCTGTATGGTGCAGAAGCATGGACCTTGTCAAAAGCGGATGAAAACCTTCTGGGATGCTTTGAGAGAAAGATTCTTCGAGTGATATTCGGTCCAGTTTGTGACGATGGAGTGTGGAGAAGAAGATTCAACGACGAACTATATGGGCTATACAGCGACGCTGACCTAGTCAAAAAGCTGAAAGTACAACGGCTGAGATGACTGGGGCACGTGGAGCCTTCCTTTGACGAAATTTCTGTTAACGCTTTCATTACATTACATTAGGTCTGCATCCGCGCTTTGTTGACTACGATTTTTTAAAGTTTAGGATTTATTTTGCCAAAGATAAAGTAACGGAAAAACACGAAAAGTGTTTGTACAACAAACTTAGGAAATGTTCGCAGTTAGCAAGGGCCGCACTGAAACGTCAGTCCACTCGTAAGAATTGCAAAATTTACGAACAAACATTTTTTGGGTCAAAATTTCTAAAATTTGTTCACATAAATATAGTGAAATGTTTTGCTCAGAATTAATAAAAAAATGTCGTAAAATAGCCCACTAAGCCATAAATTTATTTCACTGATTTAAGATTTCGTAAAATTGTTATTTAGACCGTTCCAGAACATAAGTGCAGTCATTTTCCACCTTTCGCATAATAAAAAAACTTTCGCACTCCCCAAGTTTGGATTAATCATCTAACATGCAAGTATAGAAGTAAATTACGATTACTAAGCAGATGAAGAGTAATGATCGGACTAGGACTGAATAGAAGATCTTGCCAGAGTAATATTTTTGTTGCTTTTTAGGTTGCGCTACATTTAGACGAGAACCAGCGATGCCATATCTGACGACTTATCGTCATTTTGACGATTTTCAACCTCAATGATGATTTGACGGTTTTGGCCTGTCAAATGATGAATTTCAGGTCTCAAGCAAACGTCAAACGACGATTTGACGATTTTTCACTAACTCATGTTACATTCACTCTTTTCCACTTAATGGCAACCCACATCACCATCACTTATGAAATGAAATTTCATTGGCGACGTCCAAGTATCTCTGACAGCTGTCTGACTAGATGTATCTCGGTTTTGATAGGCCAAATTCGGTCATTTGAGCAGCTATTTCAGTTAACGTTTATTGAGAGGTAGCCGACGAATCTAGTCAAGAAATTCGTGACTGAGTAGTAAATTGACTGTTTGCATATGTGGTTGACGTAGAAAAAGTGACGTTTCGGACCCATCCCAGCTCCCATGACACAATTTAAGAACACTTCCTAATTCCTACATGAAACATGAAAGTTTTTTATAGTGCTAGTGTATTGAATGTAGGTAGGTATAAGCTATAAGTTGGCTATAATTTATCAGTGTATTGGTTTCTCACGTTTTTCGTATAGCCACCATTTTGGCACAATTGCTTTTATTGTAATGACGATTTTTTAAGCAGAAAATACAGATTTTGTAAAATTTTATCTGGCACCACTGACGTGAACCTCGACATGAATCCTAAAGTTACAAGCATCTTCAGTTAGTTTCACCACTGGCTAGCTGACCCCAAGTAATCAGTTCAAGTTGGTTGAGGTCCACCTATGGTGAGATCTTTATCGTTTGCATTCCATCTTTAGGTAAGAATATAAAACTCTTCGAAAGTTAATTTCCGTCCGAGCGAAATGGACCGGAATCTTCGTAAACCATTTTTTTGTTACCCATAGCAGGGTAAAATTGTTTCATTTTTTCGGCATCCCGGTTAAAAATAAAAGTGATTATTAATCGAGTCCAAATTTCATGTCAGTAAAAAAAGATTTTTTTTTGAGTACGGGTCAAATGTTTTTCGCAATCCGGGTTAAAAATAAAAGTGATTATTAATCGAGTCAAAATTTCATGTCAGTAAAAAAGATTTTTTTTAAGTCCGGGTCAAATGTTTTTCGCAATCCTGGTTAAAAATAAAAGTGATTATTAATCGAGTCAAAATTTCATGTCAGTAAAAAAATTTTTTTTTTAATTCCGGGTCAAATGTTTTTCGCAATCCTGGTTAAAAATAAAAGTGATTATTAATCGAGTTCAAATTTCATGTCAGTAAAAAAAGATTTTTTTTTGAGTACGGGTCAAATGTTTTTCGCAATCCGGGTTAAAAATAAAAGTGATTATTAATCGAGTCAAAATTTCATGTCAGTAAAAAAGATTTTTTTTTAAGTCCGGGTCAAATGTTTTTCGCAATCCGGGTTAAAAATAAAAGTGATTATTAATCAAATTTCATGTTAGTAAAAAAGATTTTTTTTAAGTCCGGGTCAAATGTTTTTCGCAATCCTGGTTAAAAATAAAAGTGATTATTAATCGAGTCAAAATTTCATGTCAGTAAAAAAGATTTTTTTTTTAAGTCCGGGTCAAATGTTTTTCGCAATCCGGGTTAGAAATAAAAGTGATGATTAGTCGAGTCAAAATTTCATGTCAGTAAAAAAGATTTTTTTTTAAGTCCGGGTCAAATGTTTTTCGCAAGCCTGGTTAAAAATAAAAGTGATTATTAATCGAGTCAAAATTTCATGTCAGTAAAAAAGATTTTTTTTTTAAGTCCGGGTCAAATGTTTTTCGCAATCCGGGTTAAAAATAAAAGTGATTATTAATCGAGTTCAAATTTCATGTCAGTAAAAAAAGATTTTTTTTTGAGTACGGGTCAAATGTTTTTCGCAATCCGGGTTAAAAATAAAAGTGATTGTTAATCGAGTCAAAATTTCATGTCAGTAAAAAATATTTTTTTTTAAGTCTGGGTCAAATGTTTTTCGCAATCCGGGTTAAAAATAAAAGTGATTATTAATCGAGTTCAAATTTCATGTCAGTAAAAAAAGATTTTTTTTTTGAGTACGGGTCAAATGTTTTTCGCAATCCGGGTTAAAAATAAAAGTGATTATTAATCGAGTTCAAATTTCATGTCAGTAAAAAAAGATTTTTTTTTTAAGTCCGGGCCAAAATTTCAATTAAATTCATATCTGGGTCAAAAAACAAAGAGGGTTCAAATTTCGAATTTTTTATATCCGAGCTATATGCATTCATTCGTAGGTCGAAACATCAATATTTTCATATCAAAAAAAAAAACAAGTCAAAATTACAAATTTTGTTTGTATATAGTTCGAAAAAAATACTTTTACATGTTCAGCTTAAAATTTCGAATTGTCTTGCATGCCCGAGTCAAAATTATTATTTTTCATGCCTGGCTCAAAATTTTGATTTTTTTCTCACCGGTTTTAAAATCAGAATTGTTGCTGTTCAAGTCAAAATTTCGATGTTCTTGGTAAAAGGCTATCTTGAATATAATTATTGAAGAACATTGCAAAACATACGCTCGGCTTCTCGCAACCTGTCTTGGGGGTTCAATTTTAATTCATATATTGAAAAATTGCATTGCCGGGAGCGTAAGTTGCATTTAGTAAAAAAAAAAACGCTCTTGATCATGAAAAACTTATGAGACGGATTCCATGAGGAGTAGCAAAGGTTTTAACTGTGGCTCTATTTTTACTCATTTTACTCTGGCTCGTTGCAGTGACACTTTTGAACCTAATAATATACCTCAGAGAAAGATCAAATTAAACAAAAGTAGGTAATCCTCATATTTCTAGTCCGAAGAGCAGAGCTACTTTAAAAAGTAATGACAGTCTGCACACTCGTTGGGTTAAGAGCGATGACCAGCACGAACTTCATGTGCAATCATGTACGAGTACAAACCCGGCCATTTTCGCACTATAAGGTGAATGACGAGTGAAATTGCACACCTTCTCTTTATTCATACCAGAGATGACGAACGACTCTCTCGTCGGCTAAATGACATAAATATGCAAATGTAATTGGGTCAACTCAATGGCGGCGTTAATTGTTTCAACAGAGAAAAACACGACAAATTCTCACAATTCGGGTGCCCCTGTTCTTTCTACTTTAGTTTTGACCCGATGTAGCCACTTATAATGATTCCATTGAAGCGCCTATGAATCTTTTTCATTTTTGATTCATCATTCTCATCGTACTTACTGGAGAATGAATTTATATATAGCATCTGCTCGGCGAAGGTGAATCACCAAAAAGAGACAGACACGAATCGAAGCCGAAAACCGGTCTGCTTAGCGAGAAATCTGCTGTCGTCGTCATTAGCGGCGACATGATGAGATTTTGAATTAAACCCGCTAAAGCTGATACAAATATACTTTTTCAGCATTTTATCTCTCGGATTGTAATTTTTCTTCGTACGTATCCATTTGATCGCAAATCCGCTTAATTGTTATTCAAAATTCAATTGATTTCTGATGGCTGTCGGTGCAGTTCTCTTTGTTCTTTATTTTTGTTTGTAAAATAGAAAGTGCTGCACGTGAAAGTTGCCTTTTAAAAATACGTTTGCCATTTTTAATATTCGGGCTTGGTGTTGCCATGAAACATTGTTTGGATTGTGTCCCAGGAAATAAACGAGCCGATTGTGTGTGCTTCAGATTTGTTTGTGATTTTTGAACGGGAATCAATAGGTAATGCGGGTGCAGACAATTTGCCATCACTTGTCTGAAGAGTTTACAAAGAATATGTTTGTTGAAATTAAACAATAACGCATGAACTGCTTTGTTAGTGGAATATCAGACGGATGTAGCGGCCTAATGACCATGACGCGGAATGTTCAAAGAGATGTAAAAAGTTGTGTTTACCATCCCTTCCATCTTAGAAAGTTGTTTTTTTATGAATTTTGTTACCCCCAATAGAACCGTTTGCTAAAGGGATACACCAAAATCAATGTTTAAGTCAGTTGAGGAGGTCTTGAGTCTTCATGCTAAATCTGTGGATATAACGGATAGAAAAGATTTTGAAAGATTACAAGGTTGCTCAACATGAAAGTGATAATCGACACTTCTTTAAGTTGTAAACACCATTTAGCACACGCATGCAAAAACAACATGGACAACGACAAGGTATAGTACGATAGAAATTAGACAGCCGATTGTGTAAATATTTGAAAATATTTGGCTGTCGTTCTGTTCTATCATGGACACAGCCTTACGACGGACCGTTGCATGGTGCAACATTCAACAAATCATGGAAATCGTAAAAATTTATAAACATAATTCAAGTTCTGTTCGCTGAGTGTACGGTCGTAATGAGCGACCTAATGAGCTTACGATACTCACCGAATGAAGGAATTCAAAAAAGTAGTTCAGTGGCTGATTGAGCAGTGCCAGGCCATAGTACATCAGCGAAACGCTGAATTATAGGTGCGGACTGCCTGTGCCCGAAAAACAAATCGCCAACCAAATTTTTGTATATGCTTTTGATTGATGCTTTTGCAAAAAGACCTTCAAAAAGCGAAGCGTTCTGGCCATTTCATATGACGCGCCAGCCATGGATTGGGCTTTGATGAACTCGGACCCCGATCACAATTTTGACCGAAAAATCATTTTCACCGACGAGTACTTTTGATTGAAAGAGAGATCAATGTTAACACCTTTGCATTTCAAAAAATATAATGTTTCACGCGGATGAGGGTCCAACGGCGTAGTTTTTTTTTCCAAAAAATGATGTGAGCCAAAATGATTTTTTTTTTGACTGCCAATTGATTGTTTGGGTATTGGCGACATCTGTTTTCCACAGGACGTTGTGCCAGACTACGTAGCTCACATTTATAAACTGATAGTTTAGAAATCGAATTTTCTGAGTCTCGTCTGTCTATTGGCAGCCGAGATCGTTTGATTCGACGCCATTAGAATTTTTGCTTTAGGGTTACGTTAAATCTCTTATTTGCACAAGTCATTCAAATTTGGACCTCTCGGATGACTGCAGTCAACCAAAGTCATGGAAGCTATTTGAACGATATTATTTTCAAAGCATAAAGGTCTTGAACACCTTGTAACTTAAAAGCTATTTCCATACTTCAAACACAACTCTTAACAGCACTTAAATTCAACGATGTATCCTGTTATACTCAGGAATAATAGGAACACAGTTAGAACATACAAATTTAAGTCTAACGATGGCCTTCTCGCACTGAGATACCATATAATTTCTAAAGCCTGTTCTTTTTGGAGCAACTTCAACACTTTTTTATTCACAACCAATTTAATAGCAATGGGTCAATTTGTTATGCACTCTTTGGTTATGATTTGCAATTTTAATAGCATCCTATATAAGTATTCTTTACTGTTTTTTTTTTAAATTAAAGACACACATTAAAGACAAGAGCTACCGTCTTCAACTGTTCCGAAAATATTGTGCTTGCAATTTTGTCGCCCCAACACTATTCTTGTCACACATACTGTGAAAGAAAGCCAATTATCACAACGAGTGCAAGCATGGCAGACTTTTTAAATACAACTGCTTCACTGCAGAAAAGGACAAAACAGTACTCGGACATTGTTTGGAAACGGTCCAGCTTACTGGACAACATTTTTAATTAACTTGGCTAATGTTCAAGTGTGCAATGGAAAAAGTGCACACAACTCGAGCGCACATATTTCCCGTTTTGGGGGAAAACTATACAAAACCGCATCAAAAAGATGAGAGATAACTGATGTTCCGGTTCTTGTGTCTGCTATACCAGATACAGCGTTAGTCATCTCGGAATTTATTAATACCATGTTCATCGCGTTCTTTGGGATGCACATTCATTGAGAGAAAAAGTGCGGAAAGTGCTCTCCTACATTTAAATTAAATTCCCATTGTGTTGTAAATATTTTGCACGCGTGTGATATAATTATTGTGGCGCCTGGCTGTGCAAATGGGAACGTCAATTCAAATTGAATTGTTCTCCCCCTTTAACTTGTCGGCAGCATTAGTATTTATAAGTACGTTTCATAACTCTAATAACCCTCTTCATCATGTGACGGATTTATCAACTGACAAATGACAGTTGACAACTGACAGTTGACATTTAAGGCAAATTGTGAAATGGAAACCTCAGCAATCTCCGAGTGTGTTGCTAATTGCATTTCCCTCTATACGAACGCACATCTTCGTCTCTAGGAATATCTTTATCCGTCATCATCAAGTATCTGTCCAGAGTCTAGACTCAAGTCTGGCTTGTCACAATCTATTCAATTGAGCGAATATTGTTGCTCCACTCGAAGGCGACCTCAAAAGTAAAAAATATGCCTCCGTGTGCATTGCAGGAAATGTGTGCGATGGAATGCTTTTTAAGCGGTTTCTCTTCACTGTTCTGTCATTACTATGACTACGAATGCGTTTTTTAGCTTTTGTGCTGCCTCACCCTCGCGCAACGTTGAAGACATTCATCATATTGTCACATCCGTTAGATATAAACCTAATTTTGAATATGACACTTAGTCCATTCGGTATTTATGGCTCCAAGTGGCTTAATGGTTAATTTTCCTAATTTGGTTTTAGAGAGTTTTATTTTTTTTATTGTTTTTTAAATGCGTGTGCCCCAAACTGCCGCGGCGCGTCATTCAATTTCATTCTAATGAAAACGCATATAAAATACGCGTAAACGAGACATATGTACGCAGATTGCACTGAGTGTGTTAATTATTAATTGGATACTGTACGATACATGCGATATAATTGTATAATTCAAAAATTCCCTCGAAGCTAATTTGATATTCGTGCGGATATTCATTAGCGGTCTTCGGCCGGGCTATACGGGAGCAAGCCCATAACGACGATGACGGAATATTGTTGACTTCCACTCCACAGACTAGGGGCCTCAGCTTTAATTTAATTAAATATTCTAGTTAGAGAGATGTACATGTATATAGAGTCTTGCGTGATTCATTACTTAATTACCGGTCATGGCCATGTGTTGATACCGAATATTCCTGGTAAGTTTTGGCAATAACTTGTTTGCACTGGCGAGAGTCGGTGAACCATTTATTATCATAAGAGGGCGCCAATCGAGCTCACTTAGTAGGTGATAGCAAACACATACAGATGTTTGTGGCTATACTACTATTCCCATATCTTAGTATTTTTTCCAGAAAGTTGGAGTTTTTTCTTTGAATTTTTAGAGGTTCCTGCGGTAATTTGAAACAACTATGTTGGGGCTCATAACAAAACAAGTACTTGTAGAACAAGTGAATTTCGACAAATGTAGCTGAACTTTGTAGCACAAAGCTGCAAAGCCAAGGCTGACCTTACGATCACTTTTTCAGATTCACTGACTCGTTCGACTCGTGGACTAGAAGTAAAATGGACTTCTACAGCGAGGAGCAGCTTTTAACACAGAAAAAGCTCGGCAATGGTTCTCCCAACTGCGTGTTCTATCCTATGTGTGTAGAGTCGTGGAATCACTTCGGTGGCAAGCCTCTAGCACCGTCCTACTGTCTTAAGACAAGCTCTGATTTGAGGTCTCCAATTTGTTGATGTAGACCCACAAGGTTGCCGTTACAGAGCAGTGTAGATAAAGTCCCGCCTTTTTTACCACACTTACCTCCGCTGGGAAGGTGACCACATAGAGGAACTTGATGTACCAATAGCTCAACTAGTCTTTCAAACTTTTCAGCAGGAAGTCTAGATTGGTTGGCCGAAAAGTCCCGCAACAGTGTAAAAGTTATAATCAAACAAGTAAAAGTGTTATCATCGGCCTGGTCGATGCTTTGCTACCCTCCACTCCATACAACTCATGCAAAATTGGTTTTGAATGGGAGGTACCAGAACTACTTGACTGACATTGCCCAATTTTAATATCAACCTGACGACGATAGATGTAAGTCCTGTCACAAAACTTCACTTGCCTATAGGTAGATTTCTTTCGACGCTATCCTGTTTCAACAGACAGAGAGACGCATGGGTCTAATATTGATTTTGTATGGGAGGTACCCGAACTACTTGACCGACATTGCCCATTTTCAATACCAACCTGACGACGATAAAAATAAGTCCATTCACTAAACTTCATTCGCCTAGGTTGATTCCTTTGGGCGCTATCGTGCTTTCAACAGACAGACGGACAAACAGACAGACGGACATGGCTAAATCGATTCAGAATGTGATCCTGATTCAGAATATATATACTTTACAAGGTCTCTGGTGACTCCTTCTTGGCGTTACAAATGTAATGAATATACCTTCCTGTGGAGGGTATAATAAAAAAGCTAACTAACCTGCTAAAGAACACTGACGCCGATCCCTTGCCGACCATACTGTCATAGTCCAACATAGCTCTGCCTCTTCGTCTTCATTGGCAGGGTGACTGTCCATGCTGCTATCAGATGCAAATGCAATTGCAAAATATGAAACTCATTTATGCTCGGCGCTCTCTTGTTGTGTAGAAAGTTGGACTGCTTCTGGTCTTGCGTTCAAAAATTCAATTAAAATGCTAATCGCTGTTAATGTTTAGTATACCAACAAACAGAGGGTGTGCAAGGCATAAGTTTTAATTTTTGTTTATTTCAAACTCACAGACTTGTCACGGTCTAATGAACTTTCGTCCAAATGTACGTATATGGACTAAACTTTAAAACGTAGAAAAAGTTTCTGGAAAATATGAATATTTGTCACATGATTTCCCGGAAGTGCACTCAGATAAGAGACAGCATGAAAAATGAGAACAACAGATTGATACGCCTGGCTGTATACACGCGCTGTTGGCTTGGTATCTTTTTTACCACTGAGTGAATACATCGCAACGCAACAAGTGCAAATGAATTCGATTGATGATATTAGTAATAAATACACAAACACATTGTGCGACATTTGGTACGTGCAAAAAGTGACTTGGACAGCACATGCGATGCATTTAAATAACAAGTCAATTAGAATGAGTCATAAATCGGTATACTAAGGTCGACAATGCAATGTCATTGGCAGTTAACAAATGATTACTTTCATTTTGTTGCTCTGCGATTAATATTGCTAAGTTGGAAATCCAAACGGAAGTGGTTACATGCATTTAATTGTGACAAATGTACAGTTCCCGTAGTTTAAAGTTGTTTGAAGTTTTATCGCATAGGATGTGCATTGTAACGCGAGTGTTTCAAACTGCAATTTAACTACGATTTGACAGGAGATTTTTATCTCCCATTGAGATGTTGCATCGAGTAGTTATGGGTATGTTGGCAAATATTCTACCAACCAATAAGCATTCCACAAACCAGTGATTCTTTGAAACGGTTCTTGCGATCATGTTTCTCGACACTATTACGCGCCAAATGCACATTATATTTTCAATCCGCGATACCAATAATCATTTTAAATGTCCAGGCTAAATTTTTCAAACTCACAATGCGGAAGTTTTCCATACAAAATTGCATATTTTGACCTATAAAATATTTAGTGGGGAGGTTAAAAATGATTATTAGTGTAGCGGACTGTAAGCTTAGAAAAATAAGTAATGTCACTGAACGCAGACGATCAGAACACCTCCCAATGTACGCATCCGTAACGAAAAAGAAGTTTAATTGTCAGTCAGTATGTGGCGCGGAAAACGAAAGGTTGTGCTGAGGTTAGTAGAATACCTCCATCCTAAGTTTAGCATTAAAATATGAATTTTTTAAAAAAATAAATAAAGTCTAGTAACAAATTAATAAATCAAACAAAAAGGAGTTCATTACTAACCTCACCAGAGAAGGTTACAATTAGTAATGTCCAAAACACATGTGCAGAATTCACTGCGCAGCAAGATTTGAATACACATTCAAATTTGACATTTTGATGCAAATACGTTCAAATTTCCTTTTAGAAGCATTTCCTACTTTCTACAAGAGAGCAGCACATAAATATTATAGGAGGAAAAAAGCCATAAAATCAAGGTTGTTAAAAGAATATTCACCGAATGTTTAGATCAAAGTCGGAACAACTATGGAATTTTAGAATGCAAACATAAAAATTGTAACAAAGTCGTATGTTACCTACATACGTCTTTGTTATTCTTAAATAGTTGGAATCTCTGATTTATGTTATTCCATTATTGACAACCGGTAAAAAACGTTATTTCTTTCAGTCGGTTAAAGCAGTTGCAGGCATTGAATGTATTTTTACAAATAAACAGTTAGACTTTCAACAATAAATTTTGAGTTATTCACTTCAAAATTAGTAAATTTAAGAGATCGTAAGTAAGGAACTACTTAATTTTAATTTTTAAAGGGACATAACATAAATTTCGTTGGAATAATAGTAGGTTAGCAAAATGGAATTGCAGCCGGAAGTTGAAATTGATTTCGACAGTCTAGTACCGGGTGCTCAAATAACTGCTGAGGGCATTGTGATAGATGTCATTGACAATTCCAACAACAGAACAACTAAAAGGAAATAACTCTAGCAAGTGGAAATCAAACGTACGTAGAGCTCGTTATCAAGCTGGTCAAGCCTACGTTTGGGGAAGAAAAAAATTGTTGAAGCTAAGTCCATCAAAACAACAAAAAATTGTGCAGTTACATGCAAGTTACAGTGCAGGTATATAACGGAAAAGGAAAGACTTCAGTTATTCAAGGCATACTATTCTTTGAACGCCGCAGAAAAAAAATTATTTATTTCATCAACAACAGAAAAATTTGAATGTATTGGAGGCAGAGCTGGAAAAACAACGGATGGTAGAAGAAAATATACTTTTAAATATTTCTTTAATGTTTCCAACAATACCATTCAAGTATGCAAACAATTTTATTTGGGAACTCTTAGCGATAAACCCATTCGAAATATTCATCTTCACAAAGATCAAGTTACGGGAGTGCCAAGACCATCTCAAAGCGGATTGCATACAAAAAAAACTATATCACCAAACTTAAAAAACAAAGTAAGGCAGCATATACTCTCCTTTCCATTAGTAGAGTCTCACTATTGTCGTCAAAGCACTACAAAAAAGTTTCTTGAAGCCGGACTTTCTATTGCAGAAATGTATAGACAGAAAACTCGAGGAACCTCACACCAAATTTATATGAAGAGGCCAAATTTCGACGACATAATGGAGAAAAAGTAGAGTGCCGTAATAGAAGAACATGTGATAAGGACAATGATATTCCCGTTTAATGTTTCGACCTCCAAAACGTAATAACTTGTCCAAAAAGTGAAATTGGGTCGTTTTACTATTTAAGTAAATTGAACGTCTACAACCTCACAGCTCATTTATCCAGCTCTGGGCAAGTATATTGTGCAATATGGAACGAAACAATGATGGGTCGAAGTGCCAACGATATTGCGAGTGGATTAACTAAAATTTTAAAGGCCGTTATTGCTGACAACACCGATATAAAAGAACTCGTTCTTTGGTGTGATTCCTGCGTTCCTCAACAGAGAAATTCAATCATGAGTCTGGCTATACTATTATTTTTGGAATCCAACAGCCAGATCGTGGGACTAAAAATGAACTTTTGCACTCCTGGCCACTCCTGCATTCAAGATATTGACACGGTGCATAGTGTTTTGGAGAGAATCCTAAAGCCAAGAGAATTTTATTCTCCAATTTCCTTGATGCGCATTTTAATGAAGGCAAAATTTAAGGGACAAAAAATGAAAATGTTGCAAATGCAAGCTCAAGACTTTTTTGATTTCCAAGCTTGTTCTTCACTGTTAAATTTTAAGCAGATACCTTATTTCAAGGTAACAAATTTAAAATTTTCTCAAAATCTGACTTCAGTACAATATAAAACATCATACTTGGAATCCGAATACATGCAAGTTGATTTAAAGTACACTAAAATTTCTACCAGAGCAAACTCAACCCCGTTTAAATTACCAAACCCAAAAAAATTGAAACTACGCACAGAAATGTCGGAACAAAAAATAAAATGTTTTCGGTCAATGTTAAAGTTTATGCCGGAAGTGGACAAAACCTTTTTAATGGCATTAATAAATAATAAATCTAAAAAAAAAAAACAATCAACAAAAAACAAAAACCTTAAAAAAAGAATTATTGATGCCGCCTTTGCTTTTTAAAACATTAATTAAATCTTTAAATTATTTACCTACTACTATTATTATTTATTATTTTTTTATTTTTTTTTTCAATTAAATGAATTTTCATGTCAATTTGTTCAACAAATTTTGAATTAATTTATTGTTTAGTTACAGTTTTTTCAAATAAAATATTTCTAATATTGCAATTTATTTTTGGGTGTTTGAAATTTTTCGTCTGTTATCTTTAGTTTAAAGTCGTATGTCCGACATATAACCTAGCAACTCAAAAACGGGAATTAAACTTTAGCAACAAAGTCGTATGTGGATTTTTAAAGCTCATTTATTAAGTTTGTGCACATATTGGATATAAAATTTTGATGAATTTTTGTTTGGTTTTATGACATGAACACGTAAGCATTTAGTCTATGAACAAAATAAACTACAGCTCCAATAAAAAAAGTGTGAAATTTCGTTTTCGCTGTATCTCAAATTCATCGTTTTTCACATGCGACCTTGTTATTCTCGCACGACGACATGTTTATATGGGTATAGGCACACGTAAATTCTGCACTCACCGCAGCACTGCAAGATGTCTCTATTTCTAAATTTGCTGCAAAATTCAAGCGTACCACAACACAAATGAAAATAAATTGCAATTTCAAGTATTTGGCATTTTGACTTTTGCTGATCGTGTTTGTTTGCCAGTATAAGCCGATGCAAGGCATCTCAAAAATTGTCTGCACATCTGTTTTGTTTGCAGCACTGCATTCTGTGCTGCGTCCAGAATTTCTGCACATGTGTTTTGAGCATAAGGCCCAATTTGTTCAGAAATTTACATCAGACTCAAATGATTGAAAGAACCGAACGAAAAGGATTCCTAATTTAGTTCACATCGAACTTGTTGCCTGGACAATCCTACCTATATATAAGTCAACTGGTTTATTTATTTACTGTCATCGTGCGAGCAAAAGTCTGGGGGCAGGTTCCGTATATCAATGCTCGTCTAAACGATATCGTTTTTGAAACTTTGATCACCAAAATAATTCATATTCTACTCGAATGTTTTTGACAAACGTAAGCTTTCATTATAAATACTTTTCGAAAATGAACTGGATTAAGCTCTCAAACTTGTAATTTTAGCACTTGGTTGCTAGTTTCAGAGGTCTATCGTTTCGACGATAATCGTCTGAAAAGTTACGGAATGAGTGCCCTGGCATCAACCGAATCGCTTCTCCAGTGTATGCACGCTCTTTATTTAACTATTCCACTTTCGGTTGGAAGGCAAATCTCATAATCGAATTAGAACTCAAGCAAAGGCAGAGAATATAGCTCTGACACCAAGCTCGTACCTCCTGGTAACAAATTGACTAAGTTGTAGAACTCGACATTACATCCATCATAAAACCACTACACTCAAATATTCAAATATAATCGGTCGTCTTCTCTAAATTTAGAAACTCTCAAACCTATTTTCAGTAGAAAGATCAAGACGCCTCTTGATTGTTTCTTGTGGGGTTATGTAAAGACGTTAGTCTATGTGGACAAGCCGAACACGATTGAAGCCTTACAAAATAACACGCGTAATTCGTGGAATACAGGCCGAAGTGCTGGAAAAAGTGACGCAAAATTGGACCTTCTGAATGGACCATTTGAAACGGAGCCGCGGACAACATTTACATGAAGTTGTCTCTAAAACAAAAATTTATTTATCGATTACAATAAAAATTTTGAATATTTGATGCAAATTTGAGTGTTTTATTTTTAAAAAAAACTACGCTCAACCGTTATTAGACAGCAAATTTTCATGGAGGGAAAACATTGTCGAATTTTACCGATTATTCTTTACGGCATCGTCGTGTGGTGGACAAAAACTCCAATCTGAAGGCCCTTGAGAGGACTCAACGCCTGACGTGCATCAGCATCACGGGTTCATTGAGGACATCTCCTACCGTCGCTATACAAGTAATGCTTAATCTTCTTCCTCTAGACATCGTCAGAAAGGAATACGGCGCTAACGCGGCTATCAGACTTAGGGAGGGTAAGCACTGGAGAGGACAATCAACTGGATATGCCCCTTACCCTCCAATACTGACTATCTGCCTACGAAAGTCGACTTCGAAAAAGGCTTTAAATACGAAATACCGGACAGATCCCGATGGGACTCACAAAATGTCCTGCACGAAGGAGTACCGTCTATTTTTACGGACGGTTTCAAAACATTAGTGGGAGTCGAAGCAGGGGTATTCTCAGAAGAACTGAGCGTGGGCCTCTCCTTCTCTCCCCCGATACACTGTAGTGTCTTCCAAGCCGAAATCACAGCTATTCGTCAAGCCGCAGCGTGGCTGTCGATGAATGCATTAACACAGTGATATTGTAATATATATTGAAAGTCCGGCTGCCATCAGATCCTTAGCTTCCAGAGTAATAAGATCTAAAGCGGTGGACGATTGCCGCGTATCTCTTAACGAGATAGCTGGACAGTACAACCTTACCCTTTGCTGGGTTACGGGACACTGTGACATCCCAGGGAACTATGCAGCTGACGAACTTGCTAGACTAGGCTCCTCCGGCGTTGATAGTGTTAGTCTGCACAACGTTTAAGTACCGCTGTCCTACGCTAAACAAATTATCAATGCGGGCGCAAGAGGCAAAGCAAGTCATAGATGGAAAAATCTAAGATGTTGTGACGTTGCAAGGCTTACTTGGCCGCCAAAAGATCCAAAGAGCTTCTGCGTCTCAACAGACGCAGTTTCTCACTAGTCGCCAATGTCATCACCGGTCATTGTGCTCTGGGCAGACACGCGCAAAGACTTGGTCTGCCACATAATGACTTCTGCAGAAACTGTAGGGATGAGGAAGAGGAAAAGTCCGTCACCCACCTCATCTGCAGCTGCCCTGACATATCCAACATAAGGAGGGTTTACATAGGAAACTACTTCCTCAATGATCTTAGTGATCAGTGACGGAAGTAAATGGTTCACAACGGGCCGATTAACGGCCTTAGTGTTTCTCTCACCGAGAGCCACTGTAACATACATTCCAAAAAGCTGGTCTGCTCGTTATCAATAACACCCTAGCTATAATTTTACTGGGGACACATATCTCAGGTTAGGTTACATAGGAGAGAGTGAAGGAATACAAATTAATTGCGTCCTCTAGAAGACCTTTGTGGTTGAGTTAGAGTAAGGCTGAAAAAAGGATGCAGCAAACCAAAACCCATCAAGTTACTGTCCAATTGGTCTCTTTCTTTATTAAGCTACACAACTTTCTATTGGTGGATGGGGATCAGCGGTGCCACTTTGCTGCAACAGCAGTAGATCTACTGCACTTTTCTGCTGCCACTAAATCCAATCTACTACTGTTTGATAAACAAACACAGATAAACCTTAAATGCATACAAAAAACCGCTATAAAGAACGTCTGAATGAAGCCAATTTATTGTACAAAAAAACATTAAAGTGATTATTAAATTAGTTTTAATTTTTTTGTTTTCTGTATAATAGAAAAATCTACGCTGATAGATCCAATCTGCTATGTATTTTTTAATGATCTAAAGCGCTCCTCTTTTTTTGAAGTGGCAACGCTTACGGGGATAAGGATGTTTCAGCTTCACTGATGTTCATTTTTGACCCCATAATCGCCATTACAAACATCCTTTCGTTTTATTCTGAATATGACTATGTCCGAGAACCCACCAGAACTTGACTCAATGGTGTCCAATCCAGTGAGTCGGGACATTTTCTAACTGTTCTTGATTTGATTGTGTTAGATTTAGTCGATTTTACGACTGCTTGACTATCGAGTGCTAGAATATCTGTCTATTGACTAAAATCTGATCAAACTACATAAAGACAAAAGTCTTATGCAAGGTGGGCCAAAAGAAGTCAACCGATGTTGCTTGGCTCTCATTTTTTTTCCAAATGAAAAACTTCGATTCTGTTTTTTGTTTATATTTTCTTGAACTTTTAGAATTTTATTGATCAAGTCGAGAAGATGATATCGGCCAAATGGGCGCCGTCACAATTGATTGCCATACGGGCTCGTTTTATGGCATTTTTAATCACTTCGGCGAGAACTTCGGGCGGCAGATTCTCGCACTCGTGTCGAATGTTGTTCTTGAGGGCTTCTAGGGTCTCGGGCTTGTTCACGTAAACACGGGACTTCAAAAAACCCCACAAAAAAAAGTCTGGAACGGTTCAATCGGGCCATCTTGCGAGCCAGTGCAAATCGCCAAAACGAGAGAGGAGGTGACCCGGGAACGCCGCCTTCAGAATATGGGTTTTGGCTCGGGCAGTGTGTGCCGTAGCTCCGTCCTGTTGGAACCACATGTCCTCCAGTCCTAATTCGTCCAATTGCGGCAGAAAAAACTCGGTAAACGTGGCCCTATAGCGCGCACCGTCCACTGTTGTCGTTTGACCAGCGGGGTTCTCGAAAAAATGTGGCCCGCTGACTCCTCCAACGTGAACAGCGCACCATGCAGTAACTTTGAGCGGGTGTAATGGCTCCTCGTGGATTTTCGGTGCCCCAGAAGCGATAGTTTTGCTTGTTCACGTATCCGCTGAGTTGGAAATGAGCCTCATCGCTCATTATGATTTTGGTCGTCGAAAAATCGTCCACTTCGTCCTCGAGATTGAGGATGGTTTGGGCGGTCGACAGGCAGCAGCCGATGCACGGACTGGACTTTGTACGGGAACATGCGCAACTCTTTGACCAAAATTCGCCTTAGGGACGACCGGCTGATGGCTAATTGCGAGGCATGGCGTCTGGTCGATGTTTCCGGCGACAGCTCGACATCCTCGTCAACAGCGGCGATATTCTCGGCACAACGGGCGCTCCGAGGCCGGCCACTCTTGGCAACGTCTCGTGTGGTCCCATACTCTTCAAGGTTGGTGGCCAAACGGCGCAGTGTTTGCGCAGTCGGTGTCGGACGACCGTGGAATCGACGACGGAATTCGCGCTGCGCCAACACTACAGACGAATTGTTACGCAAGAAAATAGACACGATTATTCCGCGTTCTTGGGGAGTGTATCGCTCCATGGCTTGTTCACTTGTATTCTACATCTGTCTAGTCCACAAATGTCAAAACAGATTTGACATTGGCGGCCATTTGCAAAAATAAGAGCATCTTCCAATAGGGTGATCGCTTTTGGCCCACCTTGTTTTTCCAACCTTTATCGTAGCAAACAATATCATCCATCACAATCCTACTTAGTTACTTAGTGAGTTTAGCAGGTCCATCGGTAGAAACTGCGAAGCATGGTCCATACCTAGTTCGGTTATCAATATGGGCCCCGCAGTTTCTATCGATGGACTGTCTGGGAGAAGGCCATAGTCCACGAACTTTGACGGGTATACAAAGACGATGACCAGAGTATAAGAAAATAGAAAATTGGGCGCACATCTTTTTCGACAAATAGCTCAAGTTGTCAGAACTATGTACCAATTTCATGGCCATCACCCACCCATGAATATATTTCTCCTTATTACTTAATTTAGATTAAGAGACTGCACAGTACAACACGCCAGCGAAGTACATGCGAACACAATCATTGAACTTCAGTTAAACATAATTGAACCTACAGAGCAGCACCGACTCGGCTGCTCAGCTAAGTGTGATCGTGTTGCAAATCAGCAGTTCAATTGAATATAGTAGATCGATATCACATATTTTTTGGTTTTGTTGGTGAGCTACGACAACATTGATCTTTTGATTGAATTCGGTTGTTGGCGGTTGCAATTTTTAGTTCGATTACAGCTCAACCTTTTTAATTTAGCTTTTGCATTGTTTTCAACAATTTATCCGGACGTCAACTCTGTTCAGTCATGCATACGAGATAGAAACGTTGATAAGCTGAGATCCAGTTTTTGATTTAAAAGCAAACAAGTTAGAACATCTTCCTGATGAATGCAAAATGCATCCCGAAATTCCACAGCCCATCAGGTTGAAGAACCTTTAATCCGGTTGCAAAATCAATCGTTTGCAATATGGCATCAATTTCCATTACCTGACAGACTTCAGATATCATCCAAATGATCGATCAAAGTTGGCTGCAACTCTGAACACACGAAAATAGTACAAAACGTAAACAAATGCCACACCATACGTACCCCAACACAAAGTCAACAACCTCTCGAGCTGTGTCTTTCGCATTAACTATTTCAAACACATTTGCCCTCGAAAAAGAGAAATAAAAGTAAAAGCACTATGTAGATGGTTCCCCCTGTAACAATGGACAGATAGTTACTGAACTCATCATTATCAACAACAAATGGAATCCATCCAAACAAAACGCACTTCCGTGCTCAGAACATCCACATCCATCACTCATTCGATTAGCAGACCGTTCTGTGCACTGTGCTGCAGTGCGCAGCGTTCTGTACAAACTACCCAGTTGGCATTCATTTTTCCCAATTCCATTCAAATTCGAACAAAGGAGCTTCCAAGTTCTATTCACCGTAAAACCGGCGGAGGGGCACCCATAATGGCAGATAGCTGAAGGTCTGATGAATGTGTTTTTCATTCACTTTGTGTACGTATCTAAACGTGTATGTTTGTATACGTACGACTGGCAGTGACTTGAAATTACAAATTAATTGTTTTCATTTTGGATAAACAAAATAAACAATACGTGGGAATATTCTGTGTGCGAGCGCGAAGTTGTCACAAAAGTGACATTGGAGGAAAAACACATTGTTGTGTGACAGTTTTCTGCAATGTGAGGCGTTGTTTGCATTGAACTTGTCACAAAAGTCTCACTTTCAAGTTGGACGTCTACACTACTTATCTGGGAAAAACAACAAATGAACTCGACTAAAGTCGAACTGCGTATTGAGGTTAAGGGAAAGTTAATCGGGCTTTGTATCGGCTTTTGAATGATTTTTGTACCAAACTCGGAAGACAGTTTTCGACTTCATCACCGGACATATGAAATAGGTCCTAAGTAAGGTTCTTTTTCCCTTTTAAGGTGCTTAAGACTTAAGTGCAAAGTTTGCTTGGTATTTTGTCAACTAAAGTTACTCAAATTAACTGGCTAAAATACGATTTCGATCCAAGCCCATTATTTCTTATTTTCAGCATTTTCTGCAAATAATTTTTGAGTTTTACCCCAAGAAAATGTATGTTGAACGAGAAAGGCGCTGTCAGGAAACATTGCCTTGCATCTACAAGGTGGCGCAAAAGTAATCCTCCTATCAGAAAATGCTATAAATTTTGCGATTGGCCCCTAATGTCAGTTCTGTTTTGACATTTGTGTAGTAAACACATACGAAATACACGTTAATAAACAATGTTACGCTACACTGCTCCAGAACGCGGAATATTGGTGACTATTTATTTGAGCAATAATCGGTCGGTGACTTTGGCACAACGTGAATTTCGTCGCAGATTTCCTAGCCGTCCAACGCCTACTGGTGAAACACTGCGACGTTTAGCCGCTCGCCTCGAAGAGACTGGACAACACGAGACGTTGCTAAGAGTGGCGGGCCCCGGAGCGCCCGTTGTGCCGAGAATATCGCCTCTGTTGACGCGGCCATTTTTTTTTCGAGAACGCCGCTGGTCAAACGACAACAGTGAACGGTGCCATGTTTACCAATTTTTTTCTACCGCAATTGGACGATTTAGGACTGGAGGACATATGGTTCCAACAGGACGGAGCTACGGCACACACTGCGCGAGCCACAACCGATATTCTGAAAGCGGTGTTCCCGGGTCGTTTTTGGCGATTTGCACTAGCCCGCAAGATCGCCTGATTTGACCGCTCCAGACTTCTTTTTGTGGGGCTTTTTGAAGTCGCGGGTTTATGTCAACAAGCCTCAGACTCTTGAAGCTCTTAAAGACAATATCCGTCAAGAATGTGAGGACCTATCGCCGGAAGTTTTGGCCAAAGTGATCGAAAATGCCATAAAAAGGGCTCAAATGACAATCAACTGTGGCGGCGGCCATTTACATGACATCATATTCTCGACTTGATGTAAAAAAAAATCAAAAGGCCAAATAAAAATAATCCACAAGAAGAATCAAAGTTTTTCATTTTTTTTTTTTTAATTACAGCCAAAAAACATCGGAAGGTTATTTTTGCGCCACCTTGTATTACGATCTGTACCTCAAGAAGTATTGCCTTAAAATAAGCATTTTCTGTTTTTCTTAAATTAAGCTGATTTTTTTTTTAAACAAGATTTAATATGAAGATTTTTTGTACAGAAAAAGAATAGATTTTCCAGCTTACAGAAATATTTCCTGCAAATAAGAACGTATTTGCTTCTATTAAAAGACCACTTTTTGTAAGTCACTAATGTCGGCTTTGTGTCAAATGAGCTAAAAAAGAAAAAATTATCGTCGGATAATTTTCCGACTTTCTATAGTGGAGAAAAACGTATTCAGCTGTCAACAAATTAAACCGCTCCGGGAGCAAGGTAATAAACCATCGTGTGGCAAATGTGTTGACATTTTCTTTCGCTTGGCATTTGGTAGAACGTTTAAAGTAGAAAATAAAACACTTTAATTGATTAAAAGCTTAAGAATAGACAATTTTGTCAGAAAATTAGCCGAGTATAATAATTTAGCGGATTTGACACACGGCCTGAAATTCGAATAACTGAAGACATTTTTGCAATTTTGTTTTTCCTTAAGAAAAACTGCCTTTGCAAAGAATTTCTCAATAAAACACAATTTTTAAATGAAATTTAACTCGTGTTATAATTGCATTGAAAAAAAAACGAAGAGTGCCCCATGAAATAAACATTTAAAACTGATTATCTTCCGTCAATCTGTATCATGTTACAAACTGCTGAATTAAAAGCCCTATCCCTATTAATTAGACAACCCACTGGATCTCGTGAAGCCTGGGCCAACACCATTCCTAATAGTCTTTGTTTCAACCTAATGCTACTGCTAAAGATGTTAAATATTCATCGAACTCAGCTCAGCATGATTAAAATCATCAACGGATTCATTGGAACTATAAAAAAAGAAACTAAAGAAGAAGAAAATCCATGTACCCATCTCTCAAGTGAGGGCAAACAACTTTAGTGCCCACTCATGTGCATCTTTGAGGCTGATCGTCAGACTAGCCCGGTCTTTACCAATTTCGGTAGAGTTAGTTGTTATTTGCGGTCTGAGTGAATCTTTTTATATCGTTGGACAATATATGCACACACCCCCATGTATAGAGGAAGCTTAGCTGAGCGCATTTAGGTGAAACTGTGTGATGTTTATCTTTCCTTTTGCTCCAACGGAGGTATACCTACACGGTTCCCTTTTCGGTTGGCTTGCCAATTTGGATTTATTTAGATTTAGTCAAAATGCTGAATCATCGCAGACTTTAATTTGCAAGAAGGCTGAACTAATTGAAATTTGCATTCAAGGGGTTCGAATTCATTTTTTTTTGTCTATATAAAAACACAAGAGACCCAGACGATGGCCTAGAGAGCACCTACTATGGAAGTGGAGGGTTTCTTTGAAAGCATCTGCTGTGCAGCAGATAAGTTGAAAATTAAGCAGAGAAGTGCAAATTTCCTTGTTTATATTGTGATTGGCACAATAGATTGGTGCTCTTCGCTGCAGGATGTTGTTGATCAGATTAAAACAAGTGGGCTGCGAGGTATTGTGAAGAGCAACAATTTTGAAAGCGAGTTCACAATTTAACACAAAAAGGAGTAAATGTGGCTGAAGTTTGATGATACAAATTTAAGTCTGAAGCCCACTGCATACTCACCAAGTGACGGGAATTTTGTAAGATTTCAGCTGAAATGGTTCAATTACCTGAAAAAAAAAGAACAAGAAACAATTGGTTAGTAATGGCGCATTTGCAAGTTGTGAACTAAAATTTCAAAGAAATGGTACAATCTAAGTGGCATTTTAGGAACACGTCATATTGTTAAAGGCCCCAAAAAATATTTATGAGGTGTTGACTCAGAGTTAAACGATGCAGTATATGTTCGAGTAGATTAGCGATAATTATCGCTCGCACAAACAAAAAAAAAGTACAATTCGCGTCCTGATAAGGAGGAAGACTTGTTGACACAGTTGAATTGGATGAATTGCATTCGTATAAGGTATAAATTGAGTAGAATGTGCAAAGTTTGACAACAAGCCACATGAAGTAGGTTGGGGCTGAGCGGGTTAGGATTGGCAACAAACTTTACTGTCGGTGATTTGCAAGAGGTGCGGTGGCACAACAGAACTTCGAGTCTGAGAGTGTTTTCAATGGAGTATTACGGCGTATGCGCTTAGCGCTGTTTGTATATATTTAACTTGAGCATAGAAGAGTGGCATACTTGTAGGGCCGTTTGCTGATACAACTTATAGCGAATTAAGTGCCACATAAACTCTTATGTGACAGTTTATGCCCTACCAAAAGTAGCCCATAAGTATTTAAGTAGAACTTAAATCGTTAAGAGTCGTATGAGCAAACGGCCCTTAGAGGTACAATAATGGCTAAGCTCATTTTTGAGCACAAAGTTTGCACTTACCGAACGGACTTGCATTTTCAGCATCGAATCGCATACCGAAACCGCCGAACTATCATCAAGAAGAACCAAACATAGTCAGGCAGCTTAACAAGCTCTGCCGTCCAATACAATGGACTCCGAAACAGTTAAATGCTGTCACGAAGCTCTGCAAACCCTATCCAAATACAACAAAGTTAAACTTGGCTGGGTACCGGGTCATCAGGGTATTGCAGGCAACGAACAGGCAGTCAAAATAGCCAGGGTTGGTTCCGAATCTGCTCTCTGTGGACCAGAACCCTACTGCACAGTTAATTGGGCTACTGCGCTAAGGATAATTAATGAATGGGAAAAACTACTTCGTCCCTGGTCTAAGACAAGCGAAACGATTAATTAATCCTTACTCCTACAAGGAAATCCTTATAGGCTCAGTAAGGATAATATAAGTAAGGTAATGGGCTTTCTCACAGGTCATTATGGCCTTAAATACCACCTAAACAAAATGAACCTCTGTCCGGAAACAGAATGTCGAATCCTCTGAACACATGTAACTGCCCGGCTTTTCATTGGTTGAGAAAACGTGTCTTTAATCAAAAGACTCAGACGCAGATATTGTGCACTGTTCTGCCACTAGGGACTTATTAACCTTCATCAGGGAGGTTGTACGTCTCTTAGAACTTATGATCTAAGATCTTATGGGATTTATATTAAAAAAAAACGAAAATAGGTAGCGCTACAGTCCTGGGTGGAACTGGGCCTCAACCAATACGCCACTAAAGGAATCGAAGGCTCTTAATTCGGACAGGGTGTGCAAACTTGAGGTTTAATTTTAAATAACAGGGGCGGCATTTTGTAAGGCGATAACGTTTAAACGTTTTCGTGCGCACGAACAGTTTGCTTCATGTAACATCAAAAACGAAAGAAATTCTCATGGCCGCGAAACAAAAAAAACAAACGATCACGTTTTCGCTTTTCTTGCTTCATGTAACCTTAAAAACGAACAGATTTTATCGTTTCCACGAAAGAAAACAAATGACAGCTATTTCCTTGCTTCACGTAACCTTAAAAACGAACAGATTTTATCGTTTCCACGAAATAAAACAAACGACAGCTATTTTCTTGACGTTTATCATTTTCCTATTTATTCTTTTTCAATTTGATGGTGTTTGATTGTGCTGAATACTTTATTAGAAACGCTAGCAAACTATTATTTGTTGACCAGTGATAGCGACGAAAGTGAAGTGGAAAATAAACATAAAAACTTTCGAAAAAATCTGCCGGATTGTTCGAATCCTCTCACATTACCTGCCAAAAGGTTGGTTTATTTTAATTTGGTTCTTAGTTAAAAAGTTGATTTTTCCTTTTAGTTTTGTTCAACGTTTTAGATTAAACAAAGCCGCCTTTAAGTATGTGCTGGACAATATTAATTTGCGTACAGGCACGCGTGCCTCCTATTTTGAAACTTTCCTCAACATTAGAGGTACTGGCTGGAGGGGGATACCAATGGTTAGTTGGAGATGATTTTATTTCTCCTCTAGCACAGAGCGCAATATCTAAAATATCGCACCAATGTGTTGATGCATTGGAAGATATTTTCTGGCCGCAATGGATTCATTGGCCAACGGAACTAGAAGAAAATATGAATAAAAACTACCTTTATCAAAAGTATAAAAGAAAGTTACAACATAAAACATAAATACATCCACTTTAACTATCTACAATATTAATTAGTAATTCGCTGTGTTACTGGGACCCACGTTAGCTTGCTTCGTTCGACTATGTATTTTTATTCCGTCAACAAACAAAATATTTTCTATTGTCAGCTGTAAGTTGTCAAAATAACTTAACGAAAATAAAACGACATACTAAGACTTCCGAACTCTAATTTTGTTGTCACACAACTTCTTAAACTTAAACGAATTCGCAGAAGAAAACGTCAGCAGTTACATGAAGCAAGTTTTCGCTTTCGCGTGATTTCTTTCGTTTATTGAAATGCGAAAGTGGTTTTCGTTTCGTTTTGTACAGAATCCCACCCCAGGTCTTGCGGGTTACAATCAACAATCAATATGGGATAAACAATCTTAATGTCTATCCCAGCGATGGCCTGCGATCCGTCTAGCGATTCAACTTCATATACCCACATCTAGTGTTCTGGGGTCTATAACACAAAACAACAATTCAAAAACTCAACAAGTGATTACTTGGTCGCTGACACTTTTTCAACAAATAATGCTAGTTTTGGAACATGACGACCAGAGATGAATGAATTTAAAAAGATGGATTTGTTTACATTGTTTCTTTTTGTAATTGCAATCCCTGTCTGCGAATATGTGTGAGCTACTAAAAAGCATGTTACTAATGGCCGGCCACCGATCCTCTTGCTTATATGGGCACATTTCTGTTTAATTGCTTTGTGTTTCGTATTGAATTTGATTGGTTTGTGTTGAGGTTTTGATTAAAATCAAAATTTTGCTTAAGTCCAAATGACGAACTCACATATATTAGCAAAGAAATGAGCATTTTCCAGGAAAACAGCTTGTAGGCAGCCGCCTTTCAACTGGAACGTTATTCCATTACCTTTGATGATGAGGACCAATGGGTTGCCAGAATTTATTTCGCTTGAAGCGCTCAAACCTTAAAGAAATCTAGCCCAAAATCGTTGCCCAGAAAGAAGCCCAAAAATCGTTGAAAATGTTCCCAATTCCTTGAGTATTTCTCCCATTTACCCATCTCACTTACGCGTGCCGCGAATTTTATTTGACTTCTATCTTCTGCAGTTGGCTTTTGTGGCTTGTGGCAAATTAAAAGGCCTGCAAAATAAAGTTGGGTGCCTGCAAGTTGACTGTTCGTTGTCACTTGTTGCAGTAAAGTGACATCGTGCCAACAATTTTTAAAAGTGCGGGTTTGTTCGAAAATATTTTTATTTTTTTTTTGTTTTGTGAAGGAATAGAACAAAAAAAATTAACACATAGTTTGTAAAACGATTATGAAGCCCAAAATTGTGTTGGGCGCTAATTTCTTCAATTTTATTGTTTTTTAAGAAAAAAATAGACCCAAATACGACTAAGTCCAATCTGGCAACACTGCTGCAAAGTTAAAATGTTCATCAACATTTATTACAACTGCATTTCGACAAATATGGTACAATTCTAAATAACACAAAGTAACAAGTTTAGTATTCACCATACCAGTCACCAGTTGGAACTTGCTCGTCACATTAGCCTCGGGAAATACAGTATAACAGGCTGAGATGATTGCTTTGCTTCATGCGTTGGACTACTTGCTTGAGTGTCAGGTGGAAGGAAGAAATATCCTTATAGCACTGGACAATCAGGCGGTGATCAGATGCATGGAACAAACAAACATCACAACATCATTGGCACTGGAATGTGTACTTAAGCTCAATAAGTGTTCATCTAAAAATGAAGTAACACTGACTTGGGTACGGCGACACATAGGGATCGAAGGCAATGAAAAGGCGGACTCCCTTGCAAAACAGGGGTCAACTGAAAAGTTGCTGGGACCAGAACCATTCTCTTCAATTGGCAGAGGAATGGTAGAACAGCTGATTCACAAATGGATCACGGCAGAACACCTGAGAAGGTGGTCAACCATGGAACAATGTAGATAAGCTAAAATGGCAATAAAGTGGCCGACCTGCTCCACTCAAAGAAGGGTTCTAAGTATGAGTCGAGGAACATTGAAATGGGTGGTGGCTTTGTCTACAGGACATGGTAATTTCGGGTATCACTTAAGGAAAATGGGCCTTATAGAGGATGATACCTGTAGACTATGCCTGGAGGAATCTGAGACAGCGGCACATATACTGTGTCAATGTCCAGCGTTGGCTGGCAGAAGAATGAGGATTTTGGGACATCATTGGGTCGAGACCCAGTCGATGAAACAGATCTCCCATAAACAGATGCTAGCGCTAACACTAGGAATTAAGCCCAGAGAAGAACTGTGGAGAAATCCAGAGTCTCTCTGAGTAAGATTTACAGTGGTAGAGAGACGAAAAGAGACCCGACAATGGTGGTCTGATTCGAATATCTCTCGAAATCTATACATATATACACTGTTTGGCAATCTGATCCACATTGTTGTCGATAAATCTAGCTTTGACTTGTGGTTTTGTCTTAAATTGGTAACTTTTCTCAAGGATAAGAATTGTTTTCCAGGATGAATCACAAGTGCATTTTTAAGAACAGCTTTTTGTAGGTAATTGAGGTTATTATCGTAGGTAATGACAAAACCGGAATCATCTGACAGCCTTTCGTCGATCGGCCATTTAGCCCCAAAGTAAACAACTTAATCTACCGCTCTCTGCACCCAAATGAGTGTTTTTCCCACTAATTACCGCAATCGATAATATCAGTAGCTCACAAGCAGCTGTATTGTTAGCTAATTGTTTTGGTTTTCAGTACTTTTCCGCGTAATTGTTGGAGTCGGTTCGAAGCACAAGTTATTCTCACTAAAAATTGATTGTTATCTTTTTTCAAACCTAATTGCAATCGGAGAACAGTTCAGTAGAACTGCACAGTGAGTAATATGGTCCAACGTGCAAGATGAATGATACCTCCAATTGACCCTTTTTCTAATAGATCACTCAACACCATCAATAAAATAGAATGACTACCGCATTAATTTAAAAAAAAAAGTTTTTTTTATTTTTTGAAAATTTTAAAAATGCCAATAAAAACACAAATCATTACATTCCTTTGTGATTATTTTAACTTCGCATTCAACTCAACACAATGAACGAGAGGAAATATGATTCATCTTATGGATTCCTTTCATCGGTGCCATAAAAGCAACGGAAGAAAAGAAAAGAAAAGAAAACACCTGGATGTACTTGAAACTACAGCAGCTGAGCGGAGCAGAGAACGTGCTGCAATGACATAGCTGCGGGCAGCAAACAACAGAGCTCTTTAAATGTTCCCCTCCCTCCCGCCCTCCTGCTTCTGGCAATCAGCGATCATTGGTGGCTGTTTTTGTCTTACAAAGTTTTCCTTTATAAAGAAAACCAGTAAACATTAGGCATACGTATACACAAATGTAATTATTTCTATACAGAACTGAGCGTGGATTCTCGTAAATATAGCTGGCTTGAGAGATAAATGGCAAAGAGCAAACAGGTGACAGATGACAATAAATAACAAGGCAAGGCACATCCCAAACGGCTGACAGAAGATGATGATAACTTCTGTCTGGGTAAACAAGAATCCCCTGGAATGTGGTCGTTTGATTAATTTCCTTTTTGGGATAGCTTTCTGCAGATGGATGGATACTGTTGCCATAACTTTAGTTAGATGGAAGAACAGAAGTTATCATTGCATTGGTAGTAGCTGCGTTTGGTAAGTCAGTGACCATGATGTAAGGCTCTGTTTGCACATAGACGGTGTCCACGCTGAATTCAGCGCACTGTCGCCTTTTGACGTTGAACCGTGAGTGGAGATTTTTAGATTTATCTCTGGCTTTAGTGTGACTTGTGAAACAGACAATTGACAACTTTTATTTTGATAATTTATCTTCAACAGTCAGATTTTGCCCTGCAAACTAAGTCAAATATCAGCCTCAAAACAAAACATCTCAATCAGTATGCAAACGCCGATAAGCCGCCTCTGAAATGATCTAGGCGCAACTAATGCAAACAGTGTCGATGTTGCAGTAAATTATTGTCTAAGCCCACAAGAAAATATGTCATCAGTTTTTATTGCACTAACTCCGAATGCACCTCACCGAAGTCATCTATCAAATAAAAAATATAGAACAAACAAAACCTTTTAAGCCAACAAGATAAAAAGACGCCAACAATAACAATAAAACGAAAACTGTTGTCTTCTCGCGTTTTTTTTTTTTCTGGGCAAACAGCCATCGTGCTAAATACTTGTACGCGTCAATTGATAATAACCACAGAAATGGGCATTTAAACTTTAAGTACAGCAAAAAGTTCCCCGATACATAAGCGCTAGCAAATACAAAACAACTGATAGCACCGAAAGACAGCGCGAAACATAACAAACGAGTTATCAAATGTGTGTCGCAATGTGTGTGAACAGTTTCCTCATACTTTATATGCAGATGACAAATTATGTTAAGATAAACATTATCAGAGATACGAGTACTCGTACATACACCCAAATTGCATCACAAACATAATTTCGATGACATTTAGCCGCTATATGGATGTATGCGACCGTAAGATACATTCGGAGACGCGCGACACGTGATGCAGTTCACTGAACTCAACAACTCTTTTGTAGCCTTTTCGCAATATTGAAATGTATTTATTTATTTATTTATATCACAAATTTCACAACTCATCTCCCATTTTTATCTTTATTGCTGTAAGCAGTATTTCCTTCTAATGGTTTTTGGGAAAGTCGATGAGTCCTAGAAGTAATATTGAAATGGCCAGCGAATTGGAAAAAATGGCATGAGTCATGAGTCATGACCATGGGAGACAACAAAAGGAAACGGAAGGAAACAAACTTTATGAGAAAGAAACTGAATAAAAATAAGGGGACTGTCGCAGAGGATAACTGATGTTTCCTCGCATGTGGTTGAATATTACTACATATTTATGTTGACGATGCAACCACCGCCGCTGTCGCCGATTCATGGAAAAGTGTGGGCGGAGGATAGTGAATGGAAGCAAAATTTACAGGGTGTGACTGTGGTCAGCATTTTTGTGCTAGTAATGTTGTCATAAGTAACGTCGTCGTTGGTAGGCTTTTAAGTATAGGCAGGGGAAACAACTTAATTGATTTTTAGTGCCAGGGAGATCTTAAGTCTCGCCATACCTTCAGGAGGAGAGAATGCATTTTGTCAAATGTTCCTTCTTAAAAAATTTGCTTGGGTTTTTTAGACTGTGCTACGTTTTTAATATGAAACTAATGTCGTTTTCCTTTGGGCAAAAAGAAGCGTCCGGAATCGAAAAAATCACTTCTGAAACCGTTCCATTGGCACAAAAAATACTCTTCTGGTGATACTGAGAAGAGAATTTCGCTTCTCGATTTTAAGTCAGAATCCACTCAAGAAGCACTCACACAAATGTAATTTATGTATTTTATACAAGTCAGCTGACAGCCGTCGTAGATTATTTTTTGGCATTTCACCAATACTTTTGTGGGTTCAACCAGAAGCAGTTTTGTTGTTTCATTGGATCGCAGAATGAGTGGATCACCGAGTGAAACCAATGGAAAACGACATAATAAAATGAGTCATGAGTGACTTTCAATTTTAGAGTATACCTAGACCTGCTGTTGTAAATTATGTTTCATTGGATTTATTCCGAGTATGCACCTGTTCCGGAACGACATTTTCCGGTGGTCTCCAAATGGGCAGCGAAACGTTTGCGAAAAGCAGCGGAAAATAATTTGTGGAGAGTTCCATCAGCTGATACACAAGTAGCATTGTTACCAGCACTGGCTACTCGAACTTTTCAATGGCTTCTTAAAATTATCATTTGGGATTTATCCTAATTTAAGCTATTCACTTTCAAGTTTGACGATTTTTAGGCTCCTTAGGAATTAAATGCATACTTTTATTGCGAATTGAAAATCACCAATTCACGAATTATATCTTTGTCGCAAATTACAACGATTTTTTCTTGGATTAATATAAAAATTCGTAATTCGACATTGAAAACGGCGTAGAATACAAAATTCTGCTTGTTGAATTTTGCGATTGGAAGTATTAATTCGAGCTTCTTTTATTTGTAGTGATTTGCGATATTCTTTGGCGCAATTTACCACTTCAATGGGTCAATTTCTCAAGCACTACTTCACAATCGCAAATTTCAAAAAGTATTTGCTGATTTACAAACACTGAGTGATGAATCAATGAAATCGTATAATAATTTAACACATGTAAATTGAAAACGTAAAATGACGTAGAGAAATCGTGAATAACAAAATATTTTTTTGTAATTTCCATGGAATTAACTACCCGATGTGTGAAATTTTTGTGCGCACAGGCAGCCGACAAAAACGAAACGCCATAGCATGTCCATGGTCCATGTAAAGAAATCCTTTTAAGTCCTTTCATTTTCTGCATGGACAGCTCCAACCATGCGCATTTGGCTTCATTAGAGTCAGACAGTCGGTATGCAATCTTTGCTTAAAGCAGTTCTTGTCGGGTCAGAGTTATTTATAAGTATAACTCATTCGTAGTGATAGTGAGTGTACTAACCAACAAATTGTAAAGAATTTTGGAATATATCTTCTAAGTACATATTGAATAATAAAAAAAAAATTAAGTAGGTAGGGCTATTAGAAAGAAGTTTAAATTGGAATGGAATCTAAAATATCATATGTAATTGAAAACGATTGTAAATGTTCGTATCAATGGCAAGTTCTTCTAAATAATTTGTTTGTATTTTAAATTTTAGCATAGACCGAAAAACCACCACATACAAATCCCGTTGTCTCCGGGCGATATGGCGCCGTATGCTTTTCATGGATATCAGGAGGAAACAAATTATAAAATGTGACTTTAATTATGTATTCGAAAATAACCTTAATAATTAAACTACGAATTTTGATTTCTAAATCATAAGATATAAGTTGTAAATTGAGAATAAAGTTTTCTAATTTCACGATAAAACAATTTCAATTTAATACGGTGATGCCTCAAATCACTACTCAAGAATCGTAAATTGCAAAATATGAAATGCAAATTGATAAAAGAAATGGTTCAATTTACCACTACGAATTCGTAAATTACAACTACTGAAGTGGTAAATCTACCCTTTTTGTTCGCAAATCAACACTTTTGAGTTGCAATTCAAGACTAAATGGTTGTAAGTTGTTAAAGGAGGAAATCCGAATTTCCAACACGAATTTACGAATTATTTTTGCAATTCACAATCCATGGTAATAGCAAATTAATAACTATTTGTGTCAAATTGCGATTGGTTATTGCAATATGTATTCCTCATTTGATCGCATTTCGCGACTTTTGAGGGTCAATATCTTCATTTCGTACAATTTATAGAAATGCGAATAAAAAGTCGTGAATTAGTAAATCCTGAGCTAAGCTCTAAAACTAGACAAACTTTTCGTGATTCTGCGCTCATTTTTCTTGATTTGATCTTAAAATTTTGTCCGTGTACTCTTTTCGTATAACTGAAACTTTCTTAACAATATTATGCAGTTTTCGATTGGGTATTTCACTTAACACTGCCATAAATGTCAAATTTTCGCAAGCAAATAATGTCCCGGACAATAAATAAACGTAAGCGAAAAGAGAGTGAAGAATTGTACCAAGCAATCTACTACAACTACCCACTTTTCCGCCATCATCTCGCAGCAGCTGCGTACTGCAAAACGAAAAGGAGAGCGAAATTTTTCGTTCATAATTTCGTTGTGTCACTTTTGTATGGGTTTTTTCGTTTCGGATCAGGTCCGTACTAGCCTTAAATCTGGGGCCAGATTCTGTATATCAACGATCGTCTAACCGATATCGTTTTTAAAACTTTGATCACCAAAATAAATCATATTCTGCTCGAATTTTTTTTTTTGACAAATGTAGGCTTTGATTAAATTTTTTGGAAAATGCACTTGATTAAGCTCTCAAACTTGTAATTTTAGCACTTGGTAGCTAGTTTTGGAGGTCTATTTCGACGATAATCATCTAAAAAGTTACGGAATGAAAATTTATAACCACATCCATCTGTTGGGCAAAAGTATACCGCTTCTCCCGTCAGTACCTCATTTCGCTCCAATTACTCAGCAACGCAGTCACCCGCTTCCATTCGGATTTAATTGACTTCCGAAGTTTTGCTGTAAACACGTTTGCAAAGTCATTGTACCAACCTTCAAAACTACTGTGACTAACTCAGCTTGACTTAATAACTACTAGCACATTGTACCAGGGTCACTTTGTCGTGACTCACTCGCTTCGCATTTCATAGGAGGCACTCATTTCATTCATACACTACACATTTACGATACAACGAACTGCTCACAGTTAAAAGATCAAAGGCTAATTAATCCATCCCCCTCTGCGAAAAGAAAAAAACAGAAAAAAAGATTTTCAAAACTTAGACGACTAACTGAACATGCTAAGTGCACACGCAAGCATTGGATTCTGCAATAACCTCTCCGGTGGATCACCCTGTGACCGTTTTCGCTGAACCGACATCCACTTAAGTAATTATTGCAAATGTTATCATCATACATGTGTATATATGTGGATACAAGTCATAGTTAGGTTAGGTCTAGGTGCTGGGTTCGGTTAATGGCAAAGACTACGAGCACATCGTCATCGTTAGTATGAATTGAAAGAAGATTACACGGGACGATTACGCGTGTTGTTGTTGCAAGTGTTCACAACGTATGTAGGCTGGGGTTAGGTTAGGAGTTTAGTAGGCTTTAAGTAAAGTTTTTCTTTTTTTTTAAGTGGTTTTCTGTTTTCCTCCTTCATTGAGCAAAAGTGAACTGACTCACTGTGAAAGGGGCAACACTATTAACGCGTCAAATGATGCGAAATAATAAATATACCTATACTTAACTACTTTTTGTTGTGTTTTGTAAATGGCTTAGGTCTTATGACTTGTGTTGAGAGGAATACTATATATATCGCTTCAGTGGTAAAGTTGTTTGGACATTAAATGCAGTTTGTGAATAGTTAAGTAAAGATTTCACATCGAAGTATGTTGCTCTATGAAACTTTAGTGGCTACCGGTTTTTTGTGTCATGATGTGAACCATGATGAGGGTGCCCAAGTGCTCCTGTTGCAAACCATTTGGGATCTAAAAGCTGTAGCAAAATGCCTATAGAATGTGTAATTGACATGTGTTTTTACTGGTGAACAAAGAAACCAAGAATACAGAATAAAAGACGTAGCGTTCACAACGTTATAAAGATTTTATTGGAATGAATCCAGAATTAATTGTACAGTCGTTTCGTACACTAAATCAATTTATGTATTACAAAATATAATGTTTTACAAGTAAATGTTAACTGTTATTGTTTGCTTACTTATATATTTAAATGTCATCGATGTAAGCAGCCTTCGTGGATGGGAGTGGGCATTGTTTGTCAGGAATGTGCAACAAATTACTTCCCAACAGAATGTGAAGCATGTTCATACCAAAAATTGCCCCCTATAATTGGAATAGAGTTCAAAGGCGCTCTTTGAAAACAAAAGCGCAGAAGTGCGATAGATTCGCGAGTGTAAATGGCAGTCACATAGCCAAATGTGGAATTAACACCAAGTTCCGATATATCGGCAGTTGTTGGCTGTTAAACTTCCTTACAGTATTTTTATTGTCGAGATAAGACGACACCCGATTTATTAAACGTGTCACAAAGTTAACCCAGCGGAGCTTGAGCTTCTCCACTAGTACGTTCATCATACAAATACAGGGTGTCCGTCGGGGAGGTATACTACTTTGTTTGTTTATAATTTTTGATGAAATGAAAGAGAATGGATCTTATATTGATAAATTGTTTTATTTAATGTCGGCAATTATGTATGTCGGCGCAGTGGCTTAGTGGTTACTGTGTTGGACTACTAAGCGAGGGGTCCCAGGTTCGAATCCCGAGAAAAACCCAAATTCCAACTTAAGGTTTTTTTCACTGCGCCACCTCTCGCGAACGTCTGACAAACATCCGAGAGTATAACTGTCATGAAAGAGCTTCTCAATTGGCCGTTTGGACTCGGCATAAAATTGTAGATCCCTTCCATTCGTCCCAAAAATAAAAACTCACACAAGACGAATGGTTGTGAGAAGCTAGGCTTGGGTCCATACGGACCTGTTGCGCCAATTATTTATTTAATTATGTATGGAATACAATATCAGGTAAATGTCCGCCTCTGTTAGTCTCACAAATGCGAGCCCTTTTGAGCATATTTTTCATTACATTCTCACACATTTCACGCGGTATTTCATTAATTTCATCACGAATATTTTGTTTGAGTTGCTCAAGCGTTTCTGGTTTGTCTGCATAAACATTGCTTTTCAGATATCACCACAAAAAGAAGTCCGGAGCAGTCAAATCAGGCGACCGTATGGAGGCCAATCAACATCACCATTTCTTGAAATAACTTGTTGTGGAAAGACATCTCACAGTAATTCCATTGTAATCCTGGCTGTATGCGATGTGGCACCGTCTTCTCATCGTCACAGTAATCGATGATTGATTTTGATAAATTTTTTTTAACGATTAAAACACGTTGGTTCATCGAATATTTTTCCATAATAAATTTGCCACTTCACGACTGCCAAATATGAACTGTCAAGACTAATGTTTACCAAAATGGCGACAAAACAAGGTAGTATATCTTCCCGGCCGACACCCTGTAGTTTTACAGCCACCGAATGCATGGATGCCGCCTCTAAAGAGTGCACAACGACTTTCAAAGTCGAATGTCTTCGAAATTATTCTCATTTTTCTTTCAGGCGACTGCAATGGCGAGTCTAGTACTCACTCTACAAATGTCAGTAATAACTCAAACTCAAACTGCACCTGTAATAAATAGAATCCTGCAACCCCCGTCATGGTAAACCCTGCGAAACAGCATTGTTAAGTAAGAAACACAATAAAAAATATGAAATGTCTTCTTTTTTAGTTTTCAATGAAATTATATACCACCAGTGGCGCACAAGGGTCCGAGAATGTTTCTTTAGCCAGGTATGCAGTTATAATAAAAATAAAATCCAGGCAAACAATAATAAGGATACTCTTCGGGCCGACAATTAATAATTTCACCTTAGACCACACCGCAAGACCAATTTCGAAATGAGGTATTGTAGGTAGGTATTTTACGTTCATGCAATCATACCTGAGCCTGACCCTAGTGTCACTTCTCCCTTTCGGAGTGTGTAGTTATTTTCTTTGTTAGGCACAATAGGCCTTTTCTAATATGCTCCCATGATCCGTATAGATCATTGATTTTCACGGTTCACAACAACAGTACAAGATCCAACTTTTGTTGTAAACCATGGAAATCAATGATCTATACAGATCATGTGAGCATAATAAAAAAAAGTCCAAAAACTGAGGTTCGCTGGTGGTCACTCTAGTTCGCCTATTTGTTGCGTTTAAGTACAATTCTGATTTTACTACAAATATTCCCTCATCAAATTCTTCTTCGACTACAATATCAATTGGAGCGTACTAGGAATCGGATTAAGTTAAGACAACTTTCAAGGTTGACATCATTTGGGCTGTATACTCAGCATTATTTTTACTACATCCGTGTATCCTTTTACTTTCTACATAAGAACATAAGCTATTTGGCAGTTGGATATATCGATTTTTCCTGTCATTTGTGTGTGTTGTTCTGGCGCCGCCGGAAGTTCCCAAAACGAGGAACATAAAAAGTAATAAATGAATTGATTTTCTGTTTTTGCTACTGCCAAAATTGAGGAATGACAAATGTGTGTTCTCTTGGCATTATTAAAAATTAACAACTAAATGATTTGATTGTACTGTGCATTTGCAAAAATAAACAAGGGATAGAGAATAACACTTGGGAGATGACGAAATTCACTGCATAAACAGAGGTGGGTTCGAGGTTATTTACGCCTTTGAATTGCATTTGCTTTTATTGAACTTTTTGTATTTATATACAATTCGACTTAAACTAGGTAACAAATGATGGTAAATAATTAATGTTTATTTGGGTGTCTTCTCGGATTCATACTCGTAGTATGCATCGTTGTCTGGGTTTACCTCAGAGAGTTCCAGTCCGGGTGTTGATGTTCTTTGGGTTTTGAGGTGGTTGGTCACCTTCGTATTATCCTCGATGGTGGGTTGTCTCGGTCGATTCGTAAATTAACACCTTTTACTTGTTTTACTTGTTAACACCTTTGAACTTAGGGAGTTGTCCTTTTAAATGAACTAGAGGTTGCCCAGTGTTAGAGACTATCATTTTACTAACCTGGCTTACACACAAAATATTGGAAAATAAATTACACACAGCATTGCATCTCTGCACAAGTATGTAGTGTTTAAGGTAGTGAAAGTGGTTCGTAATTATTTGCCTTCGCCTATTTATATACCCAGTACTGCCATAAGTTCTGTTACACAATTATCAGCGCCCATCTCTCAAAATTTCCACTTGGAATAGACCTGTTAACTTTTTTTTCTTAACATGTGCATTGTTAACTAAACTAATAGTTTGGTTTCAGCTTGCAGTAAATTAACATGGAGTGGGGTGCTAAAGAAAAACAGAATATCGGTTATAGCGTTAAGAGTGCTGGCCAAATCGTCAATTTGCTAAAACTTATCGGAATATCGAGAATGTTGGTTTATCGAACTATTGGTCGATTCAGTGAATTGTTGGTAGTGGAGGACAGGCTAAGAGGTGGTCGCACCTACGAGTGCGGTAGTAAAAGCTGTGCGTGAACGTATTCGAAGAAATTCCCTTCGGAAGCAGAAGATCATGTCGAGGGAATCGAACATATCCGCCATATCGACGTCTAGTGGCTAGTTCGGGGTGATCTTCACATGAGAGCCTATCGTCGATCAACAGGCCATCCTTTAACTCCTCAACTGAAAAAAAATTAGGGCGGAGTGATGCAAGAGACTCTTGCTGTGGCACGCGAACATAGGGCATGAAAGCATTCTTTTTACGGATGGAAACATTTTTACAATGGAAGAAGTTTTTAACGAACAAAATGATAGAGTTTATGCTTTGACATCAAAGGAAGCGAAAAAAGTAATTCCAAGGGTTCAGCGTGGCCATCATCCCGCTTCCATAATGGTTTGGTGCGGGGTCTCTAACCAAGGTGTCACAACTCTCCATTTCTGTGAAAACGGTGTCAAAACAGGTACAAAAGTCTATCAGCAAGATATGCTAGAGGGTGTTGTAAAGACGCTAACTACTCTATTTGATAGAGAAAGATGGGTCTTTTAACAAGACTATGCTAAGGCATGAGCGGCTCAGGGTCAATATTCCTGCTTTTAAGGCCGCAGAGAATTGGCCGTCGGGAAGTCCAGATCTGAACCCATTGGATTATAGTATATAGTCAGAATTGGAGAGCAAGGCTTGCCAAACACCCCACAGAAATTTGGAGAGTCTAAAAAAATCGTTTACCGTGGCAGCGTCAACGATGTCCATGGAAACAGTACGTGCCGCAATAGCTCAATGGCCAGCACGTTTGAGAGCTTGAGTTAAGGCAAAAGGTGGTCATTTCGAGTGATGTATTTTTTTTTCCAAATTATATAGAAAAAAACAATTCGAAATGTTTACTCGTTTTTTTTTATATGCCGTTTTGTATTTGTAATTTATAGCTGGAATAGGTATAAGATTTTGTGCTTGTGTTTTATGGAACCTGTCGTCTATCTTATTATTTTGCCAGCAGTTCAAGCCATCACCAAATTCGAAATAATGTATCGTAAAAGGTACAGGCTAAGATACTGTGATTGGCTTTGAAAATGTGACATCAATGGACCTAGTCGTCACTTGAACAACAGCAAATTTGCGTGGCCAAGGGATACTTCTTGAAAATAAAAGAAAATTGTATTCTTCTTTAGAATCATAGGGGATCTACCAGCTGGATCAGCGGATTTGTTTTCACGCTTTCGTTACGTAAATTTAACACTCTCGAGCACAGGTGGGGACATAGTGCATTCTGGTGTACGAGTATTATAGCCATCAGAGAATTACACAGCAGAAAGAGGTTACATCTGGAGTGTCATTGAAAACATGTCTTGGAATTGACGACTCGATGGACTTTTACATTTTTTAAGAAAGATAAAAACTTGCTTATTATGACTAGCCCACTGAGGCAATGGAGTACTTTTTGTCGCAACTTTTGGTAGGGATTTTTTTACCGAATAAGAAAACTAGAGTAAAATATCTATATAAATATTGATTACAATTGCTCAGGTGTATTTATTCGGGAAATAGAACCAATTAAATCAAGCAAACAACTCGAACAGCCTGTGAAAAGTCAGTTTACACTGTGAAGATTTTTTGTACCGACTTAAAAATTAAATGGTGTCTTTGGCTGAATGTAAATAAAACTCAGCCAGGCACACGTGTTGTTGTTCACTTTATTCATCCTCTGTTTTATTGGCTTTCAGTTTCTAAAACTAAAACTTTTAGTAAAACTGTAGGTAATTAAATTTAATTTGTGAAATAATTGCAGCAACCATACGAAATCGATTTAGCTAAAATTAACTTTCGCAAAATCCGCGCGAGTATCTTAAATATTTATGATTGGTAATTGTTTAAATATATGCAATGATAATGTCGACAGATCTCTGCCTCAATTTCACTCCCAAACAATTCAATTCCCATGAAATACATAAGTTAAACGACGACGCGACGTAGTTAAATGTTTTTTTTAAATTGTTTATCAAGATGTCGTCATACAAAACAAACGTGTAATTTGAAGGCTAAGAGATTTATCGATGAAGTGAGTAAGAGGGAAACAATTTTACCGCTGAGCAGAGATAACAATAAGTAGGTAAGAATGTATCAGATTGTGATATCTGCGAGTTGTGGTGAATACATATTTTGTTTATATTTGTAATTGGCGGTTTTGATAAGGAATTTTGTTTATTTTGATTTTTTTTTTGCGTACCTACACTACTGTGCCACTGGACCACAGTATAACGAGTTTATATTTCAGCATACATTTGAATATGATTTGCTGAATAATAATGGAGATGATGTGTGCTGCGCTATTTGCACGATGTATGAGCCAAATGATTTGACAGCACCTATTATAATTTTACTGAGAATTGATTATGTTTTTAAATTTATAACTTAAGAAAAACAATAACGTAAAGGGTATTTTATATGTGTGTTCGGCCAACGGAATCCTTGAGGAGTCTTTCAGAAAAGTTACGAAAAACGGTGACGTAATAAATGAAAAAGGGGACGTAGCCAATGGCAGAATTATTTGTGGAACCACTTATCACTTACTTACAGTACCTGACTTGCTTTAGTGCGGTTTTATTGCAAGCAAGCGATGTATAGTAGGAAACTGATATAAAAATGAATGGAAGTTTTAAGATATTTGAAAAAAAAAATGCAGCGATTCCCGCAGCACACATAATGTTATGTGGTTTTCCATTGGGACAAAAAATCAATCTTTTTCTCTATTGGATCACTTTTTGCAGATCTCGATATTTTTTTCAGATTTACACACACTGCCACAAATACCAATATACTTTGCACAGCTGTTTGAAGTCGTTTTAAGAGGTTTGCTTTCAAAACAAATGCGCAAAGTTTCGTAAGAGCCAAAATAAAGAAAAACATAAATAGCAATGGATATCATTTTGGAGGAATTATTATCTTCATTGTCTTCCTCATCATCTGGAAACTACGAATCACCGAAACTACTCCATTTGTGTCTATAACAGGGGAAACATTTTTCAAGTCGATATCCATTTTTTTTTATTTATTTTTTTTACCAAAACCAAATGCAATTTGAACAGCTGATATTGCTGTCAATTAACGCACTAATCCATTTAGAAAAGCAGATCAATTTCGTTACATGTTCCATGAGCCGCGTAAAATCTGAGATCTGAAAAAAATATCTGGTGGTCCCAATGGCAAACGACAGTAGTCTCCACTCTGTAGCTACAACAGTACTTTGACAGATTACAGTCGCAATTGTTTGCCATCAACAATGGGAATAGAGTTTGACAATCAATGCTGTTGCATTGACAAATATTTGGTGTTTAATGCGATTGCATCCGCTCAACCTTGGCTAAAACAAAGTCGAGTCTATGCTGTTGTTCCGGCATCTAAAATACTGAAGAAGAGCCATAGATCGATTGCAACATGATAAATGTTGTTATGATCTGCCATTATGAAAACTGAGGTGTGGAAGTTGTGTTCTACGTAACATCCTGCAGCAAAATAAAATAACGCCTGTTTCGTTTCAGTCGGACATATCTAGTAAACTATGTTATGTCCCCTTGGTCTATATCAGTGACGCCTAGCTGAAGTACATGGCGTCCACTTACTTTGTGTTATTCGACAAATCAAAACATATCTCAGTACTGCAGCCGCAAAGCTTTGTGCTAGTGAATAGATTTTCTTTTTGTATGTACTTATTTCCACTTCCTATTGGAATTAAGTCTGCCTATAAAATAATCAAAAAATTATTTACCATTCCCTTTCAAGTACAAATGAAATGTGAACCCCTTTCAGTGCACTTACCTTTTAGATCAGCTTGTCTATCCTTCACACTCCAGCCGCCATGAGCTTCAACAATATCCGCTGGGAGCACAATGACCGCCGACAGTGCTATTATCAACCACAAACTGGTCATTGCTCGGTGGATTCCCATCGGGACGTGCTTCACTGTTTCACTGTCAACGCTTCCTTTGTGGCGGTTCCTTACTCCACATTGACATTCCTTAGCTGGATCACTATAAATTAATTCAGAGCCCCCTGCAGGAATTGCATTTTCACTGCTTCGAGAGGATTTTTTTTTATTTTCATTATTTGAATTAAGCGATGCTATGCAAAGAGCCATAACAACAACACGCACGGCACTGCACTTGGCGTTGGCATACACTCACGTCACGCACTCGTTATTTGTTACACAAAAACAACAACAATCTCGAATTAAAATTAATTAATAATAATAATAATGAATAATCGAAGGAAATGAACAAACCAAAAACCACACAAAAGAACACACAAAAAGGAACACGAAACAACTTAAAATAGCATGAGAAATTTTGGGTTTTTTTCTTTTCTTTTTAAAGTGGAGCCTGGAGCTGGTTGTCGATTTTGGATTCTGCTTTGTTTTGTAATCCAAAATTTCGATTGCCCTATAACTCGTAAACAATTTGCGTCAAAATGATTATTTATAATTGGAAATCATACGAACAGAAAACTAAACGCTAATGTAAATGCATTTTATTAGTAGACACACACGAGAGAGACTGCATTGCACAAAGTTTTCGATTGATTTTCTTTGTCGTTGAGTTGTTTTTCTGCTTGTTTTAGTTTTAATTTTTTTTTTTTAATTAATAATGGAAATATATTCCGAACAAATCCACCACCGACCTACCGAGTGAACAACGAAAACTCGATTGCTTCGTTGAACTTCTGTTTTGTTGCTTTCGTTCGAGTTGGATTTTGTGGGGCGTTTGTAAAATGTCAAAATGACAGCGGAAGGTTTAATGTCAAAGTGACGTTTGAGTGTGGGCTTTGTAGGCATTGTAAGAGAGGAGCGAATGGTGGTTTTCAGTTAGAGCAAGTAGATGGCGCAGATAGAATGGTTTGGAAAAATGCTGTTTCCGCTTCTCATTATAGATTGTTTCCTTGATGACTGTGTAGTTGTAGACTGTTAAGTTTAGATAGGTACAGAATGGATAAGCCACATTTTATCTTGCTCGCGTTAAATTGAAGCGACTGTTTTTCTTCCCACAAGCCCAGTATCCAGTTATTCGGTAGTCTATCGGCGGCTCTTCAAAAGGATTCGTAGAAGCCACTTCCGGTGCGATCAAAAACGTTACTGGTCACGGGAAATGATATTCAATGCGAATTCGGCCTCACTTATATCGGGGAATCCTTAGATCTTGTGGACTAGTCTGTCTCTTAATACAAAACTATGGCAAATATCGTCATGAGAAATTTAAATCTTAGGTTGAATTATCGCATCCGTGATCGATTACTATACGTGACTAAATTTGTTATTGTTTTGCTTGTAAAATTCAGTGACTGGAGGATCGTTGTTTCTGCATCACTTTGGCTTTTCCCTTGGCAAGTAAAATCCATACACAGTGCAAGGTTTAGATGTCTTTTCATTTCATTTTAAAAGCCCTTTTGTTTTAAAAACACATTTCCAGCAAACTTAGTTTTATTACACAGCTCTCTTGAACAAACCCTCATTTAAGCAGCTGCTCTTGAATCTTTTGCAAGCTCAAGCCTTTCGTCTCAACTACAACAAACACCACAAAGAAGGACGCTAAAGCACATAACGAGCCAAACAGCCAGAACGCATAGTATGCACCCAGGTCATTCAGTTCTGGGAACCAACGTGTCACCACGAAACCCATCAACCAGAGACTTGCAGTTGCAATTGATGTGGCAATTGGTTTGACATTCGTTGGAAACATTTCACTCAACAGCGCCCACGGGATCGGCCCAAATCCAAATGCATAGCAAATGTTGAACAAAATCAAAGCTGGCACTGGAAGCCAAATAATGGCGGATGCATCACCAAATGCTTGGATGTAAAAGAATGTCCCCAAGGCAACCAACGCCAAGCACATACCAATTGACGATATTAACAGGATTACTCGTCGTCCTGTCCGTTCTATAACAAAAGGAGTGAGGAGATTCGAAACGAATTGCACAACCCCCAAAATAATGGTTGCAATAACAGGATCTAAAGTCGATTTGGCGCTGCTGAAGATCGATTGACTGTTAAAGGTGACAGCGCTGGTACCGGAAAGCTGTTGAAATAGCAGAAGCCCACAACAGATTACAAGCGCTTTGGTGTGACCACGACAGCGAAATATATCCAGCACTGTTCCCCTGTTGGACATATCGTCGTCGACTGTTGCCTGAATGTGGGCCATCTCCTGCTCAACCACTTCAGCTGTCTGTCCGCGAAGAAACTGAAGGGACTTAATGCCATCCAATGTCCGTCTTTTTGCTGCGAAGTAGTAGGGACTCTCTGGCAGAAAGACGAATATTGCTATAGATAGAATGGGTATGGCGATACAACACCACTGCAACGCCATGTAGCTCACATAGGGACCAATAACGTAGCAGTAGATAATGCCACCTTTGGAAAAGCAAAATCAGTTACTAACATTGACGCCACATACATGCACGCAGTATACCAATCATCAGAAGTGTAAGTAGGGAGCCCAAGGGTCCACGTAAATCGTCGGTGGAAATTTCACCGACGTACATTGGGGCCGCAGTCGCCACAAAGCCCGCTGCAATGCCCTGAAATACTTAAAATGTTACCAGTGGACTCTGCTGTGACAACAGCTTACCTGCACTGCACGAGCCGCAAACATGATCCATACTTTGCTTGCAACCATCAGTAGAATGTATGAGACAATGAATAACACAGAACTGGATATAATAGTCCATTTACGGCCAATCCAGCCGGCAAGTGTTCCGCCTATAAGCGAGGCTGTTAAGAAAATTATTTTTTTAACATTATTTGCAATGTGCGATTTTAAGCCGAAGTCTCAACTCACATGCGAATGCTCCAATTGCGATAATGGAACCAATCCAACCTGTTTCTGCTGCCGTTATACCAACAGCCAGTGGTGTGTCAGCTGTAGGAACTCTTAATTTTGGAATAATAGGTGATGCCCATCCCAAGCAGGTGCCCAATGCAAAACTCGACAAATTCGCTATGAGTAGAAAATTGTATAGCCTTGAAAAGCTCAAAACTTTTACCATTAGGGGGTTACCACAAATCGCAGTTACAACAATGCGATATTTTTTAATCGGATCCATTCTGGGAATAGATGAGAGATGTTGTTCGGCTAGTGGAGTGGGAGTCCGAAAAAATGGCGCGTCTGTAGCACATATAAATAAAACAAAAAATATAAAGCGGATTTAAAAGGACATGTGGCCACATAGGGGCACGGAGGGAAGGGTAATGCTCCTATGCTCTCGGTATTAATTCATAAGGAGTCGTGCCAGGAGCACACTTATGTCGTTTTACATTGGGACAGGAAAAGCACTTTTTTCAGATTCTGAGCAGTTTTTCTGCTCTCGAAATCAGTTGGCTGTCAGATTTCAAGTTCCATTGGCGATTGACCGCAAACAAAAAAGCAAAGAGCAATTTTCCCAATCTCGATTCTGAGCGAGATTTACACCTACTTTCACTAACACCAAAATATTTGACATTTATCAAACGTTGAAGTGTGTTATTATTTACGGTTTTAAAAGACGAGTCTGTGAAAAATAGATAATAATTTGCAGCGGCCGCAATAGTAATCGACATAAACGAATGGATTTTTATAGCCTTAAACTTGAATTTAAGAACAGCTGACTTTTAAATCACGCACCAACGCAAATGCAAAAAAAGATGGTGTGATCTCATTTCATGTTCTGAAAGCGGAGAGCGAAATATGAAAATCCATAATGGAAAACTACATTAAATACATCGAGATTCGTAAAGTGCTAAATGTAACTGCGAACCAAAGTGGGGTATAAAAAAATGTGACTTATGCCCAAAACACGTGGCAGAATGCACTGCGCTGCAAGATTGGAATACACATGTTTATAACAAAATAGGCACACGTAAATTCTGCACTCACCGCAGCACTGCAACATGTCTCTATATCTAAATTTACCGCAAAATTCAAGCGTACCACAACACAAAAGAACAAAAATTGCAATTCCAAGTGTTTGGCATCATCGGCTTTTGACATTTGCTGATTGTTTTTGTTTTTGCACTGCATTCTGCGCTGCGTCCGGAATTTCTGCACATGTGTTTTGGGCATTTATAGGGTTCGACGGCCAGAAACAAAAATTGCACTTAATTCCACTGCGCCATCTCTTACAGCCGTAAGCTAAACTTTCAAGACAGTTTCTCAATTCACCCGTTTGGATTCGGAGTAAAATGTTCGATGTTATATTGAAGAAAGACCTCTGAATCTATGTATTTTAACAATTTAATTAAACCCCTTTTCATAAGTTGAATGTCTCTTAAAGATAGATGAAAGTCGCATCTGTGCTAACTAGGGATAGCTTTTGTAGTCTATACACAAAACTGTTCTTTCCTTTTTAAATACACGTTATAGGTATAGGAATGCAAAGGAATGAACGCGCTTAAAGAGGTATTTCCGTCCATTGTCATGTGCCAACACAACCACAACAACCATTACTCGTCTAGGTTGGCCCCTTAGATACAACTTATTGCATTCTTGGAAAATTCGTTGAGAATCATCACTTATTCGAACGATAATACTTAGAGAAAATTTATTATGAACAAAAAATGTTTTAAAAAGCCACTCACTACTATACGTTCTTGTCTGCGATGTTACCTAACAAGATCACTTTGCGCTAATTACAGATAATTCATATACAAAACTAATATTCTTATCGAAACAATATTGCTCACGCACTCTCAAAGTACATTTGTCGATCTAGCAGTGCAGAATTAAAATAATCAGTAGGTGCATTCTGAGACTCACCATTGACGCGACTGAATTAAAAAAGATTTCACAAATTTTATATGGAGAGAAATTAAATCTGTCAAGAGCTAAGAATCGTTATCACTGACAAGTGCATTAAATAGATAAAACTATTTTGCGTGCACATGTTTTCGATTACAATTGCATTGATTCACTATAAAATGAAAAGTTTTGTTTTTTTATACGTGATCCGTTAGTAAGGGGTAGGGGGTGATGACTACCACTTTAGGATGGGCATTTTTCGTAACGCTCTTTCAGAGATAACCCAACATATTGGTTAAGTACGGTGCAAAACATTCAATGAAAGTATTACATTGGACTTAATTTGTAGACTTACTTGTAGTCACTGACTCAAGGGTAGTCATGTTTGGAATTGAAAATCATTGAAGATATTAGGCGTGTTTTTTTTAATTTCGGTCTCAGCAAAGCAAAGTAAAGTAAGATTTTCAGCACGCAATTACAACAACTACGCTCTACTTGACACTTCGAGACTCGCAGTAGTTATTGTAATTTGTGTGCTGAAAATCTTACTTTACTTTGCTTTACTGAGAACGAAGCTCAAAAAACACGCCCAATTACAATAACTACTACGAGTCTCGAAGTGTCAAGTAGAGCGTAGTTGTTGTAATTTATATTGGGGACTTTTTCTTAAGTTTTTAACTCTGCTTCGTAAATATTTTGACATTTAGTAACCACATGCAACTTGACAGCTGGTGTGTCAATTTCACCATAATAATGCTCAAAATAGTAGACCCTATTTTATATGCATTGTCACGTGACAATTCTACAAATTTATCGTACTTGACATATGTTCATTTTATAAAATATTGACAAGTGACATTATTTTTAGGACAAATAATTTCTCATGACAACTTTGTCATTGGTGGATCTATTTATCTCGGGGTACACAATATTAGCTTGCAATTTATTATTTCCTATCATTGATTCATCCTATTTAAATTTACAATCAATAGGGATCTTAGCATCAAATGGGTGATTCATTTTTGTCGGATGCATGTCGTTGAATTTGAGATTCACCATCACTTTCACTTATGGCGTTTTGGATTGAAGAAAACAATTGCCCTTTCTATGAAAATGCTCTTTCTATGATTCATTGAAAAAAAGGTGCACTTCCAAGTCAATTCATAACACAACAGAAGTGTCTGCAATAATTTTAAAGAATTGCCCTGAACTCACCACACACACAAGCAAAATGTCAGCTTGAAATATTTGTTGTGTATTAAAAACGATCAATGATCCGAAAATATACAATTATACGTGCAAAATGTAAACTTAAATTGAAATATATTGATTTGGGCTATTAAAACATTCATATTTACTGTATCAAAGAAGAAGAAAGTAGCAATAGAAAACCCAATATCACATTTGGTGTCTACCACTAACAGTGCTTCCACGAATGTTATGGAAAAGAGCAATTCTGATTTTCGGGGCATTTCTCTCGGATTTTCAATGAAACACGTCATTAAAGAAATCAGTTTTAGCATTTGAAATCTTACTTGTCACTGTCAATACTTAACAAAATATCAAATGACTGTCATAATTCCCAGTTAAAGAATTGTAAGTACAAATTCTCAGCAAATCATGACAATATTTTATGAAACGAGATCATGACAATTGTCAGTTATTTTCTTATAATTTTGCAAAGTTGTTGAATTGTTTATGAACACACAAATTCGAAAATTGTCGACACACCCTGAGTTTCTTTGAATCAAGACTGATATTCTGGAAAACGAAGTCGAATATTGGAAAGCCGTATAAAGAATGTTTTTTTAGAGGTTAGTTTTTCGAATTTTCACCTCATTTTTACGTTTGGTATATTACCACTAAAATACATAGCCCGCTTTATTGCACTTAAGTTCTACTTAAATACTTATGGGCTACTTTTTTCAGGGCATAAACTGTCACATAAGAGTTTATGTGGCACTTAAATTCGCTATGAGTTGTATCAGCAAACGGCCCTTAGCCTTGTAATTGAACTGAAACAGAAGTTAATTTCATGATCCAGTTTAGTTTTATCAATTTCACGGTTGTTAGCATCCTACAGAAATTTGTATGAAAATGTTCAATTTAATTTTATAGTTTTGTACCCCATAAAAATGAAACTAATTTCAGCGCCATTCCTTTTCAGCAAGTGTTGAATTTAACGAATAGTCGAGACATACACCAGAATATCCCATTTACCGCAAATGCTTGCATACCTGCAGGTGTCCAATAAAACAAATTATGAATTGTGAACCGCAACACTCAACTTCTGGCGAGTTACTCGTACAGCTCTTATTGCATTGTTTCCTGCGAAGACATTTGAGTATAGATTTCAATTCCAAAGACCAAAAGTGTCCTATTTAATGCAACATTTCGATCCATCAATTCAGTAAAACTTTCATTATAGAGTCTGATGTTGAATCTGCAGTATTAGAGGAACAATTCGTCATAGGATCGTTGCTAACTGCATTTTGTCAAATTTCTCTCCAGATGATCCAGAAATAACTCTAGCTTCTCTCAGTATTTCGTCGGCAGTTTTATACTTACTCTAGCGCACCTCAAAAATTCAAGGATATCATTATAAAACTTGTACAAGATGTAACTACTATTCATCTTAATTTTGAGTTATTTTAGCTCTGCTTGGAAGATCGAATCGCTTCTCCCGGAAAACGATCCAAATATATATATGTCAGTTTTGTATATCCTTAATTAGAGAAACCCCAAAATCATTTCTTTTTGATCACATTTATTTTACACATGTTTGGAACGCAATTTACATCTTTAGTTGCTTAAATCTAACAATACTTTGACAACTTATTCTCCTAAGATCTAAATCGAACTAAGTCTTAATCGTGAAATCATTTTACTGTAACTCTTAAGCACAAACACAAGAACCTCATTTGCCATTGAGTTTGTCTTGAATCTGTTGCAGGCTCATGCCCTTGGTCTCCATCACAATGAACAGCACAAAGAAGAAGGCAACTCCACAGAAGATACCAAACAACCAGAACGCGTAGTAGGGTCCAAGTTCATCTAGAGCAGGATAGAAGCGGGTCACGAAGAAACCCAACACCCAGCATGTCGATGCCACAATTGACGATGCAATCGACTTGACATTGCCTGGAAACATTTCCCCCAACACCGCCCATGGCAACGGACCAAATCCAATACAGTACACAATATTGAAGATGATCAAAGCCGGTACGGGTAGCCACAAAATTCCAGACGGATCACCAGTAGTTTGGACATAGAAGAATGCGCCCAGCGCAAACAATGCCAAACACATGACACTCGCCGAGATAAGCAGAATGATTTTGCGTCCCAAGCGATCAGCAATGAGTGGGGTTAGACCACTGGATCCCACCTGAACGCAGCCCACAATAATTGTGGCAATTGCCGGGTCCAGACCGGTTTTGGCGTTAATGAAAATTGTCTGACTGTTGAAGAGTACAACGTTGATGCCGGATAACTGTTGGAAGGCAATCAAACCAGCTGATATGAAGAGAGCCTTGCGGTTGCCAGTGTTCCTGATGATATCAATAAAACTTCCCTTATTCGCCATGGACTCCTCGACAGTAGCTTGGATAAGGGACATTTCATCTTGCACTCCCTCCTGACTCTGACCGCGAAGGAACTGCAGAGCTTTGCTGGCGTCTGTTTTGCGCCCTTTGCCGGCGAAATAATAGGGACTATCGGGAAGGAAGAAGAAGATCACGCAGAATGCGATAGGGATAGCTAGGCAACACCACTGCAGTGCCATATAAGTGACAAACGGGCCAATGGCGTAGACATACAGAATTCCAGCTATAAGTTGAATAGAATTAGTCAGCGGATCAAGCAGATGGCAGTTGATGACTTACCAACGATGAACAGCTGCATAAGCGATCCCGTCGCACCACGACAATCGTCGGTGGCGATCTCACCCACGTACATCGGTTGGGCGGTCATCACGAAACCAACTCCGAAGCCCTGCAGGGTAGTAGTTTGGTGAAATGTTTTGCATTGATAGCATTTCATTGGAAGCTTACCTGAATTAAACGGGCAGCATAAATGACGCCAACTTTGCCTCCAATCATAAGCAGAATATAGGCCAAAACGAAGAAAATCGAACTCGATAGCATCGTCCATTTTCGTCCAATCCAATCGGCCAGAGGTCCAGCAACAAAGGGCGCTGTGAAAATGGAGAAAAAAATACAAAATTCAGTGATCTTTAAATAACCAAAATAAAGTGGGGTTAAAATGAGCTACTTGTTTCTACTACAAATGGTCGCTGTCATCAACAATGACTTTGCATTTACCCCTCAGGGACGCTCTGCTCGTGTCTTTGCTTTCATTTACTACAATTGCACACACGCTATCAACTTTGAGGTAAAAAGTTTCCAATTTGAATGCCACTCCGCGATACTAATAATCATTTTTAGTGTCCAGGCTAAATTTTTCGAACTCACAATGGTGAAATTTTCCATACAAAACTGCATATTGTAACCTACAAAATATTTAGCGCGGATGTTAAAAATGATTATTAGTAAGGCCCTCTATCTATGAAATCAGTCGGGTTTTAGAGAAACGTACGAAAATCAGCACAACTACCTATGTCTAACATGTATAAATACTCCTGCGAACATTTTCAAAGGTTAAATGATATCTACCTGGCTGAATGAAAAAAAAGGTCTATAGCGCATAAAAACTCCTTCTAATAGCAAGAACTGAGTAAAAAAAATTTAAAAACAAAAACAGATCTGCCAGACTTGCTCACACCGAAATTATTTCCGAAGATGATATTTATGCCTTTCATACATACTTACTTCTTTTTCATACAAAATTGAATGTTTTGCAAATCACATAGGACAAATATTTAGCTATTGCTGAAAAGTAAGGTGCACTACTGGGTCACTCAGAAGCTATATAATGAAACGTACATAAAATAAAGAATTTTTTAAAATTAAATATCTGATAAACAAACTAATAATCATATTTAGTGGTACCCAGGCTAGATTTTACGAACTCACTCATGGCGAAATTTTAAGGTTAAAACTGATTATTCATAAGGCCCAATTAAGCAGATGTTGTGGTTCAAATTTATAGCTTTAAGCGAATTTTCAAACAAATTTTGTAACACATTTAACAAGTTAAAAAAATGTGTAATCAAAATATCAAGAAAATAATCACACAGCAATTTACGAATAGCAAATTCGAAACTTCAAAATTGTACAGGCAAACAGTGGGCGCATTCAAGAATGTAGTTATCTTAAGTCAACTAGATTGGTCTGGATAAGATGTAACCTGATCGCAAAAATTTGATTGTTCGGGAACGTCAATTCTTCAACGTCAGCCACATATGTGAAATGTAATCAATTACGAATTTCTTGACTAGATTCGTCGGCTAGCACGCCGCAAACGTCAACTGAAACAGCTGCTCATATGACCGATTTCAGCCAATCAAAACCGATATACATCCAGTCAGACAGCTGTCGGACTAACTATACTAGATAGTTGAAAGCCCCCAATGTCTGGGACAATAAATTGTGGGCGGAAAAAGACTGGATACCCCTAACTAAAATCGACTGATCTTATTTCGCGATATCAGTAATCATTTTTGTGATTTTTAGGATGCATTTTTCGAACTCATTGCTTATTGTGACCTACAAAATTATATAAGGTGGAGGTTAAAAATGATTATTAGTAAGGCCCATTCACTTCAGAGTGATTCCGTGGTGGAACAGCGTATACCGCAGAACCAAAAGTAGTCCAAAAATGTTCGAGTATAGTTGCGTCGCATAAGTTGTATTTTGCATGCTGCGCTTAAAAGAGAAACGCATTTAATTAGAAAAATAACGAATTTAAAGTTAAAGATAACTCAATCGAATGATATATATTTGTATCTTTATCTTGAAGTGATGGAATATAAAATCCAATCTGCAATTAACAAGGAAATGCACTCAGCCGATAAAAGAACATAATATTCGAATGACAGCCAGTGTCAGTGTGTTAACACCTTCCATACGTTATCAGTTGAAGGCCTTATTATGTGATCATCTCTGAAGTGCAATCATATGATTGGTTGCAATCATGACAGACAATCACGACTATCGCCTAACATTCGACAAGTTAATTTGCCAAGACGTAAAACAATATCGAAACCATTTCAGTTGACAGATCAAATCGTTGTACTTGTAGATGAAGTGTAAAAGCAAGATGTTTAATCGTGATTTGCTGACGAGTACACGAAGGGGCTATGAGTTACCACTTGTTATGTCACATTTATTCTGCTGGTCGAAATAAAACTCGCTTACAAGTGGTACTTAAGTTATTGAACAGATACAGTATTGAATGTCAGAATAATTTACAGTTTCATTGAAAGCTACACAAATATTAAATAACTAAGGGCGGGTTGCAAAGGACTTTGATATTAAAAAAAAATGTATATATATATACACGAGAGTTAAAATTTTAACCACTAACATATTAAGTTTTCCAATGAGCTAAACAGTTTGAAAGCAATAGTTGAAAACATCAGACATTTTTGTTTAAACGTGTACCGATGTAAAACTGTCATGGAATATGATTTAGTGCCAACACATTTGTTTTGTCATAACAAATTATTGTTAACTGATTTTTTTTTAACATTTTATCTTTTCTATGGATCTTAAACTTTAGATCGGCATCGGCTTTATTGGTGACAAGTTTTCTACTCTTTATCGCATGAGTGTCTTTCGTTTTGTGTACCTATTTTAAATCTTTTTTTTTTGTATAGAATACCAATTAGAAAATTCGTTTTTGTAGACGTCATCTTATGTCTATGCTTGAACTTACCAATTAAAGCCCCGATAGCAATCAATGAGGAGATCCATGCTTCCTCTTCTTTATCGACCATAACATTCAGTGGACTGTCGGCGGTTTTTTCTTTCAGTTTCGGCATAATAGGTGATGTCCATCCTAAGCATGTTCCGACAGCAAAACTTGATAAATTGGCTGCAAACGAAATAAAAATCAATTTTACTATAAGGATATTTGTTTAATTGGAGTTTCTTTATTGAACTTACCGCATACGGCGGCCAAAAAAATTCTTGACTTCTTAACTGGCTCCATTCTGCCTCTACTACGTCCGTTATCGATCTCAAAAGGACTTACTTCTGTATATTTCGTAGGTTGTTCCGATGAACTCATTTAGTTTTAAGCATATAGCTAATTATAGGAATGGCTGCAAGGGAATAAGTAAATAGAAAGGGGTTACAAAAAATAACCTTGTTTTTATGAAGTAGTCTATAATAATAATAATCATATAGTTGCGATATTTTTTTACTTTTAAATTAAATACAATGGGCTTAACCAATAAACATTTTTAATTTTGACTTTAGTAGTTCCCAGTGACTATATTTTCAATACAAATTTCGCAAGTGTGAGCTTCCGTAAATTTATAGTCGAGACTAAAATTTTTTATTAGTATGGCACAATAAAAACTTGAAGTACGTATCGTGAGGCTGTATTCCTTTGGGGTAAGTTGTAAATCGACTTCCAAGTGTGTGAAACCGATATTCCTCATTACACAAATAATTAAATTGACATAAAAGTTCTAGTGCAACATTAGCAGTATTCACAATCACAATTTTGTAGAAAGAGCTTTTTTAAAACTGGACAAAGTACTAGACGGGACTTCTTGCGGTCTAGCAAAATAGTATCGACATAGCAAGGGTTAATGCTGATGAGAATTCGTCTCACACAACAAGGAATACACATCGCAGTGGTAAAAGACGATTAACAATTCCCTAGCAGCTTTAACGAAATACTGTACCAAGTCCGTGATTAGTGTGCTGGACTACTTAACGACTGACACACAAATAAGAAATTAAATGCCTTTAGAAACGTTCAGGCCCTTTTCAATCATCCCAGAAAACCTCCAAACAAACGATTGATTGTGAGAGGTTTTACGCCGAACTAAATTTTTGCGTACCCTAGGCCACTTTCTGTTTGTCAATGCTCAACCATCAATCAAATTCTAGCACTTTGTCGCAATTTTTGACAGTTACTATTGCTCGACTTACAGTCGTTCACAGCCTAAACGACTACCCGGATTTCGTTCAAACTTCGGTCTTAGAGTTTGAGGGCTTACAGTTCGGGGCCGTTTTTTTTCTTGCACGGTAACCTATGGTACTTCCCATATAAAATGTTCATACCAGTTTGATTTGTTCGAAAACGGCTCCACAGATTTCAACCAAAAATGGATATTTAAGCTTAAGTAGGTGAGTTTAACATGACTGCATACTCAGTTTTCCGCTAAAAAATCAAATAACGCTCCTTTTGAAATCTGAACATATCTCGAAAACCGTCCATACGACTGTAAGGTAATATGGTCATTTCTAGCTTAATAGCAAACTCAGTTTTTCTCTGTATTATCGTAAAATGGTTTTCGAAAAAAATACTTTTTTTTTTTAATTTAGTTTCCTATACTTTATCTGGAAACGGCATTAACGATTTTGGCCAAAATGCAAACTTAGAGTAAAATTGATGTTTCCAAAATTATTGCCTCCTTAATTTTCAATTCGAATCACCGAAAACGCTTATTTTTAAGACTGCTCATATTTCGAAAACCCCAATTTTCGATTTCGATAAAAAAAAACTTTAAAAACCAAGTAATTCTTACATCCCGAACAATAACTTGTACTCGGCTTTCAGCTAAATAGTTAAGCAATAGTATTTTTCAAACTAAACATTGCAATATTTGGTACTGATTTGTCTGCCAAATTTTACAAAAACCGCTTTAATGATTTTGATAAAAATACATATTAAAGATAAAGTCTTGTTTCACGTCTTGCAGGGATCGGTTGTGTTAATTACATTTCTTTTAAGATGGTTGTTACTAATTGCGCCAAATGCGGTAATAAAGTTATCGATTCCAATTTTGTGAAATGCGATTCCTTTTGTAATTTAGTTTTTTACAAGAAATGTGCCAATATTTCTGACTCAGCGCTTAAGCTCTTAACTAATGATTCGAGCATTATGTGGAGATGCACTTCGTGCATTGTGTCTCACGAATCTTATAATTTGCTTGTCGAAACTGTTAAATAAAATCAGTATTCGAAATAAGATTCCGTACTTAGTTTTTCTCAAAAAAATCGAAAATGTCAAGTTTTTTTAATTATTTATATTTCCCGATCTATTTTCACATATCTATGCTATAGTTTTGTTATATTTCGATAAATGCAATTACAGCTACGCTTCACTTCATTTTAGCAAATGTTATCCTCTTTTCAACCTTGTTGAATATGTATCTTAAAATAATTGCAACCACTTCCTTACACAATAAGAAACTCCCACTCCATTTGCACCCCTCCACACGTCCATCGGCATATTCGGTTTATAACTGCTAATGCTAAAACAAATATTTGAAAACTTACATAATATATCTATGTAAATGTATCGGTCTAACACGAACCCTACTTCCAATCATAGACACCTATAAACCAGTGTTACTAATATATTTCAGCGAAAAATAAAAATATTCATTAGCAGATCAGAAAACAGAACCCACTGCCACACTTTGCCTTGTTCAGTGTAAGATCTTGTAAAATAGTACTGTAGATGCTTCTAACTCTTTAAGCATCACTTGGGACAATTGTCTCATCATCAACTCTTAAAAACTCACATTGTTATTTGATATTATGTACTGCCATAGCAGATGAACTGCCCAAAAGTGAATTTTATTTAACGCTATTCCTTTTCCTATATTCTATCTATGCACTGTTCCTTTTATCTAGCATTGTTCCTCAGTTTTTTTACCTATACCTACCTAATAAAATAAGAAAACAACCAAGCAAACTTTTGATGAACGAGAAAGTTTCGTTTGACCCAGTTGTGTACTTTATTTTATAATAGCTCCAACAAACTCGTCTGTAAATTTCATCAAAGTTGCGTAAGCGCTTTTCAAAATGCGACATGGCGTTGACATTTTGCGTTGTATATCAGAGACAACCAACTGACTGAGACCACCAACTTCGGCCGATTTCCCGTTAGTTGCCTACAAGCTATATTTTTATGGGGTGGCAAATGCTAAGTGCGCTTGTATTGTTACATAGGAATTCGTATTGACAAATGTCACGTAACTTCAAAAATTCCGACTCACCAACACACTCGCACCTTGCATATGCCACTTCCGCAGTGGGCAAAGTTGCTGACAGCGTTAATAGAATTTTATTTGAAAATATTCGTTAAGTGGGGGGAGTATTGTTTTTTTTTACAAATAGGCTTACATTTTCTTAAAATATATATGAAAAATGAACGATGTAAATTGGTTAAGGGAAAATAAAAGCATTTTGAACAAATTTTCTTCAGTTATCTCATAAAAATTTAGACAAGTTAAAAATATAATAACAAAAAGTTTGGTTTCTTTTTTGGAAAAAAAAAATAGAAAAATCTGGGGGTTTTTCAGATTTATTTTGACCGTCTGGCAACTCTGGCTGATACATCGAATAACGATGGAAATGAACTGCACAAGTCACCAGAGCTATACAAATCACAGTTCCAACTGACTGGACTGCACGTCCTAAAATTGAGTTAGTTTAATTTTCAAGAGCAAGAACAACAATTAAGTTGTGTCCTTTATTATTAAATCAGATCAAAAATATAAAGTTATTCTTCAATTTTCGAAAGACCATTCGAATAGGTGCTGCTTAGTGTTTGAAAACAAATTGGCGACAGTGAAAATTGTAAGCCAACTTATCTGCGAATGAATGTCGCTTTACCATTCGATTCGCGGTGTCACTTTAAGTACAAACACACAAACGAAAGGCGCTCATAACATTTGGTCTGACTGTTTGTACCGAAAATACCAAAGCATCCAATTGTGGTTCACAGATTTGTTGTCTCACAATTGAAGTGTAAGTCTGGAACATTTTTCATATGAGCTTTTCGTAGGCTCATGCAATTTCAACTTTCTTGTATAATTACAATTCCAGAAAGACTATTAAAAGGTCAGTTAAATTACTTCAAACTCAAATCTGCATTATGCCCAGCAATTAACAACACAATATCTCATTCACACACAATTTGTCACTTGGCGATACTTAGGGTAAAATTTTCCGTTGGCACTTATTTATTTTTGCATTATATTCAGTCAATTAAATTGTTGGTGCATATCTGGGCTTTTGCAAATCACTTGAGCATAGTAATTGAACAATTGTGAGACTTGTGAAAGGCGTACTGTCATCTCCATTAGTGGGTTGGATAGACTAATCGTACGATTCACAAAGAAAGTGTATTTCCCTACTGGCGATTTTAAAATAACAATTGTCCTTCACACTAGCATCTACGGATGTATCCTCAACTTACACAATAATTTTATTCGACTGTTGTCCGCGAAAGCGTGTCACGATTTCGCGATTCTTACAATTCGAGAACTCAACTAACAATACTGCAGTCGATGGCGTTTGTTCGTGAATTTAAAGATTTTCCAAACTCTTTCGAAAACCCTCCAAATCTCTCAAGAGTCCTTATCAGTGCGGTATTGAAGTGCATCAGCCAGATATCGAGTAGATAAAGATGATTGCGTATTCTGCTCACAGTAGTCATAGTCACATTGATGGACAGTTTGTTGAACAACTGCGCTTGTCATCATTGTAAGATAATTTTTGAGTCATGCAGAACAAAATATATTACCTATCAATGAACCAGATTAATTTTCAAGAGCAAGAACAATATTGTTCTAACACAAACAAGTTATAAGAACTTGGCGACACTTTTCTTACACAAGTATGACCACTATCTGAATATGTAGGTAATGTGTTCTTTGTATACTTGGACATGACACGAAACACTGTTGACGCTTTCGGTCACTTTGATTCGCAAGTCGTACAGGCGTGCATCCGTTAATTTACTGATTCGGGGAAAACCATAGGTACATTAGGGTGCGGAAATATTTCGATGATTAGTGTTAAGCAGAAATTTGATTAAATGCCGGCAAGTGGAGAAGTTAAAGGGAAACACCTATCCAGCGAACCGGTGATAATTGCGCCTTTTAACTTCGTATGGCAATTTTCACCTAAATGACAAATTATGTGGACACTTTGTGTGTGCTTGTGTTTGTTATCAGGCGTAAAAAACTAACTGCTTTATAATGGCGACTACGAGGTCAGAATGGTAGTTGTGGCTTTGCCGGCGGTTCTAAAATTACCTTCAGTTTGATTTGCATGGAAAGTTTAAACTGTTCCTCCATATTGTTAATAGAAAATAAAACGAACTGCACCAAATATCTCCCGAGAAAATTGTCCCAAGATGTTTTCTTCTGTTTTTGACAAAGTCCATTCTGCTACACCAAACAGATAATGAGGGCCTTACACCTCACAGGATCTCTATGGTGTTAGAGGGAGGGCTTGACTTCCTTGGTGCCTTTCAGGCATTCGACGATCCAGCGATTTGCAGTGATTCTTAATTCATGAGACGATTTTTACAAGGGAAAGAGTCGAGGCTATCAGATGGATAAAGTCAGTGCGCGATACTTATCATCATATTCAGTGGCTAGATTTTACGAACTCACAAATGACGAAATTTTAGTGTGAAGCCTAGTATCCTGCTCGCGCTAAATTTTAGCGTCCCTAGTCTCCACTTTATTTCTCAACACAAGATAAATGTTCACTAAATTATTAAACATCATACAGATGGGACAAAACCCAATTGATCGAATTTCAAACTTCAAAGACATCGCAGTATTTGAATCGTTACAAAACAATAGATATAAGAAAAATTGAAGAAGATATTTACGCCTATCGAGGTATCCGTTCGGAAAAGTATTCCGATACGAAAGTCAAATCGGAGCAAAATGAATGGAGCATATGAACGCGTTCATTTCACATTGAAATATTCCGCAGCAATAAGTTGTCGAAGAGCTTCGGAAAAAATGTGCAGCGTAGCTGTCAAAAGTAAGTGGTACAACGCGGTTCCTCGCGATGCGACATGTCATCGGAGAACTTTTCCGAAAGTTGTATCGGAACTGATACCTCGATTGGAATTTCTCCGATTTCGTACAAATCGGAGAAAATTTCGTTCGGAACAGATACCTCGATAATCACCCCTGATTATCATTGCTGCAGCAGCTCAAATAATTTCTGTAGTAGCAAGCAGAAGAACGCACTTTACTTCGTGTCCCATAAATTCCTATTTGCAAAAAAAGACAAACAAACTGCTGATTTGCAAAAGACGGAAGATTATTTGAAGCTAAAAAAAAACAAACGAATTTTCCATCAACATTATAAAAGGGTTTTTTTGGCTTTGCGTTTTCTTTTCTTTCTCGATCCAATGTTCTCTGCGTTTTCATTCAAAAAAAATATCCATATTTAGTAAACGCAGCACAAACTTTTTCCTCCGTTTTTAAGCCTATTATACTGTTCTAGGAAAGCTAAATTTAAGCGCCTCTCCAATGTTTCTCTCCACCACTTCGCTTAATGGTCGCTTAATTTTGACAGTGTAAGTCCCGCCAAAAAAAAACTGTGTTGGTAAGGCTGATTGACTTTGCTCATTTTCTTTATTTGTACTTCTACAGCTCCCTCCTCATAAACCTCTTCCAGGTACTCCCCGTTAAAATATTCCATTTCAAAAAGAAATTAAATTAACAACAACGAATATCTCTATCCTGAACTAACAATTCTCCATAAATTTGTTGCGAATACCGATAGTTTCTCTGATCTGTCAAAATTTAGCTGCGGAAAAATGTATTTTGCATTAATACATTTACTGTAGAGATTTTTCGTACAGTGGCTAACAAATTTAGTTTGAACTTCGTACTGATTGGCTTAACTGCTTTGCTTAATTTTGTCTTTGGAGACATTTTTGTATGGGAGCTTAATTTAAACGCATGCAGCATGCTAGGCTTTGACGGCTCGGCTTTAAGCTCGATCGTTTTGATGGTCAACAGCTTACATAAGCATATTGAGTTTAATATATTTCTATTTTTATTTCTCTATTTCAAATTAATTTTATTTCATACAATGTTTTTAGTTTACAATTCTTGGATTTTATAAATTCACTGGCTGACCCGGCGAAATTCGTTCCGCTCAAATTCGTTAATTTTATGAATATAATAATTCCGAGCACGCATATGTTGCTTCATGTAATTCGGTCAATTCAAGTTCTTTATTCTGAAGCATAACGATTTCGTTGTGTTTCAATCAAAAGGTAATGATTGACGTGTCGGCCAACATTCCGATTTTTTATTTAATTGATTTATGGAACATTTTTCGTTCTATTATCGGGCGCGTACAAAGCGGTATCTTTGCCGACACGTGAGCAAGCCTCATAGAATTGAATACAAGATTGATGCCACAAACATACAGCGATTGTCCTTGCGACTTATTAATTTTCATAGCAAAACCGAGATGCACGGGAAATTTAAGGCGCTTAAGACTTAATATAAAAATATCAAATCGTACGGAATAAGCGGAATTCGCGGAATGAGAACGTCTTCGTCTTTGAATTTTACCCTCAAAGACGTCACTTGAATGACATTTGATTTGAGATTCTTCACAATCAAACGCGTTTCGTTGGAAAGTCTCGGTGCATTGAAGTTGCGCTATAAAATCATAACTGAGACGAATTTCAATTTGAAATCATGTGGCAAATTGCCAAAAATCCAATTGTAATAGAACGAACTCAAATGCAGTTGGTTAACCTCACTCTTCACAATGCAATTTTTCGATAGATATCTGACGTTTCGCTATAGCAAGTCCGTCCAATTCAATTGGAATGACGAAATAACGAAACAAATGTCAAAGTCGTTGTGTAGTATCTACAAATGTAGATACTAATAAAAACAGCCTGTGCTGTTCTGCTGATTCCGATTACGCTGTTGTCTATCTCAGTCTTCAGTTTGGACAACCGCACTTTGTTTTAGTGATAATATCTCTCGAAGTTGCGACATATTTGCTCGACTGTTTTCAGATCCGAGCCTTCGTCTGGATTTTCGTTTTTACAAACAGTTACCCTCAACATACATCGTGCATTACGACTAGCGATGTGAAAATTTCGACCTTCTCACTGGTGGCATGATCAAATTACAAATGACACTGGGAACCGCCGAAATCAATCAATAACGTAATTTTTAAAATACAGACGTCACTCTCTTTTATATACACAATCATGTTCGTATAGCGTCAACAAAACATGGAGTCGAATGCACCAAGCAAACTAAACAATTAATTTCAGAAACATTTTAATATAAATAACCTGAGGATGCTAACAGGAATAATCAGCGGACATGGTCTCGTGCAAAAAAAAACATCTCCACCGCATTGGCGTCTATTCGGATCCTATTTGCAGACTTTATCTTGAGAGTGATGAATCCTCTCTTCACATACTCACAGAATGTCCGGCTCTATGTCGTCTCCGAAAAAACATACTTGGCGATGAAATCGTCAATTTAGTAACCCTTTCTGGAACTCATACCACCCTCAACGGACTATATCACTCCCAAAATGTTTTTCACTTAACATTTTGAAGTAGAATTTCCTTCAAGATTAGATTGGCAAGATGGCCAGATGAACAGGGACACGAACTTATCAATCTACACAGACGGTTCAAAAATGGACTATGGAGTAGGTGCAGGCATTTTCTCTGAGTCCCTAAACATCTCAGTATCCTTTAGGCTCCTGGATACGGCCAGTTTGTTTCAGGCGGAAGTACTGGCTATCCGCGAGGCCTGTCGTCAAATTAAATTACACCCAAACATAGATCCGAGGCAAAAGATAAACATTTTCGTTGACAGCCAAGCTGCCATTAAAGCTATCGCCTCAGTCAACATAACCTCAAAATTAGTATTAGAATGTCGCAAGGAGCTGGCCTCGCTTGACCAGTTCAAGGTTACCCTGATTTGGGTTCCAGGTCACAGCAACGTTTATGGAAACGAGCATGCTGACGAGCTGGCCAGGCAAGGCTCAGCCCTTCACTGCTCACTTGCGGAATCGGTTCACATACCGCTCGGAGCAGTCAAAGCAAAAATCTCCTCAGAATTCCTATCGAAGGCAAACCTCAGATGGAGGAGGCTGACGAACTGTATCGTATCAAGAAGGTTGTGGCCAAACTACAGCATGGAAAAAACAACTCATCTTCTCAGCAAATCACGAAAAGATATTGCCAGAATAATAGCGATAACCACGAGCCATTGGCCAATAGGGGAACACGCAATTAGATAAGGCATCCCATATAATACACACTGCCGCAGCTGTAATGACGCAGCCGAAAAGGAAACACTCACTCACTACCTTTGCGCCTGTCCAGCACTAGCTAAGGCTAGACAGCGATCTCTGGGTAAACCCTTCTTCGACTCCCTTGAGGAGGTCTCCAAAAGTAATATTAGAGCATTGATGACCTTTCTGAACTCCACAAGCTGGATCTAAACTCTCCTTTTCGACAATCTTAAACAACCAGGTCAAATGAGTTGTGGTAATAAAACCGCCACTCCTACCTACCTACCTACCTAACCAATTCTGACATACACCCAGTAAGATTCTTGTCTTCCACTCTGCCTCTGGAGTGAAAAGATGGCTCTAGGAGGCCCCTTGAAGGCTCTCCCGCCCCGCAATCTTATCTTATCTACGATGTACTCAAACTAGAGCTGCGCGAAACAAACTATGAGCCGCATGAACATTATAGAGGCTTTCGTTGGCATTAACTCGAATGGATGTACAAACTTTGGCGAGTCCCAAAAAAAATGTATACTCAAAGTTGTATTAATTTTCTCATACCAAAATGATTGCGCCTATTTTTCAAAGGCAACTGACGGAATTTTTCGTCAAACTCCGATCGATGTGTCTCCTGGGCACTCATTACGTAATTTTTCAGACGATTATCGTCGAAACGATAGACCTCCAAAAGGAACAACTGACTGCCAAAATTACGAGTTTGAGACCTTAATCCAGTTCCTTTTCCACAAATGTAATGAAAGCTGACGATAGCGAAACAAAATCAGGCAGAATATAACTTCTTATGGTCATCAAAGTTTCAAAAACGATATCGTCCAGATGATTATTGTTATACAGAGTCTGCCCCCTGTTCAGTGGATAAAAAAGTTCTTTTCTGTTGAATTCAAGTTGTTTTGTATTGTTTCAAGTATGAAATATTTATGTTCCCCAAATGTCCGTTTTCCCCGACTGTTTACAAATTCTAATCCAACTAACTCCTTCCCTGATCAGATGACAGCAACCTCAGCTTCTCATACGCATTCCGGACTTACAACCCTGCTCTCCCTGATCGTGAAACTAGAATAGCAACTAATCTTAAGCTTATTAAGTACCGACCTCAAGAGCACTATAAAATGGGGTTCAACTTATATATAGAGTAGAGATTAATGTCTCAAAAACATTGCACAGTCTGATATATCTGAAGCGAAATTTGAATCGAATCCGTAAGATTTTCCGATCTCAGTGAATGTATCCTGGTCTATCATTGTGCGAAAGATCATATACTACACAAAGTCGCCCAAAAATGCTTCTTAATATCTAGGTTTCTTTAACTGGTTTATGAAATATTTACTCCTTTTTGGCTATAATACAGAGAGAACCACATTGCACCGGGAACTATGATATAGTGCTCGACTTAAAGTAGTTCCTTGAGACCAAGACCTTAATATACGTTCAACAAATATTTGAAATATTTTATATATTCTAAATCCAGTCGATCGTGATGTTATAACCAATAATTAGACTACAGGCGGACTCTGTATAGCGAAAGAAATTCTTAAATGCTTTTGCGGGAAAAATCAGAAAGCTTTCGATTCCCGAAATGACACTTGCGGCGAAATAAGCAGATAAATTTCGCTAAGCAATTAACCCAATGTTGGAAATTGAAATTGAAATTTTACACACAGACATCAAGGTTAGTATACAAAGATAGTTCGACAATGATATTAACAAGAATGAAAATGAACTGCACAAGTCAACATCAAGAGCTATACGAATCACTGATTGGTGGTTAGAGTTTGAATTGCAATAAAATAATTGGAGACGCGAATATTTGTAATTCTATAAATTCGCTGGTGCGATGTTGAATCACAGAAAAAACAGTTTTTGTAACCAGTAAAATTATTCCAAAACAAAAAACAGAAAACAATAAAAAAAGAGAAATTGCATTTTTTTAAATGCTTTAAAGTTAACAAATTTCTACCCTTAAGCACCTTTTGGCTGATACAAGTTTAATTGCCTTTACGTGATTTGCTCCCGCTTATCAACTGATAGCTAAAAATATATTTAGCTCTTATGTCCAAATCAACCGAAAAGAAGATAATGGTGGTACCTACAATCAAAATATTATTTTAATTTATTCTTCAAAAAAGCCATTCAAATTTCGCAAAGTCTTTTCGATGAAACTAAAGCATTATAAAGTTGATGCAGTTTTGATTTCTCTACCTTGAGCATCAAGTGAAAACCCAAATGCTATAAAGTTTTGCGTGGAATTTTCATTTACCCTTGGCAATCAACCAAAAATCCTGCCACAATCGATGTAATTGTCACACTTGTATTTATAGCAACTTGCAATTCTATAATCATTTGCTTATAGATTTTGTAAACAAAATCGTGGGAAGATTTGTTAAAAGTTAAATAATACTTCTGCTTTTCCGAAATAAGCTATTTAAAGAAACTGTATCCGAAAAGTATTTTTCTTTGTAACAATTTTTGCTTTTAAATCACTTAGATTTCCCAAGAGCCGTTTATCTGTCGTTTTAGGGCACAACTAGGGACAAAAATCGTCAAGGAACCGAATAGGGAACTATTAGTTGTCTTCATGACTGTTTTAAAATATTACCCAAAAGACCTCACAATATTCAACAGTGAATGGAATTCTTTTCGGTAGTTTGAGTGTTGATCTAATGTAACTTACAACAAAATTCTGCAAAGATGCCACTCTGTACTCTCAGTAATTTCCTGTGGCCCTACTTAGTTCGAAATTGTCGGTCGCGTTTGTGACACCACTGGCAATTTTTTGAACTTCAACATCAGCAATACAAATAATGCGTTATCACGAGCAGAACAGCAGTGGTACAGAAACATGTTCAACTTCCCTTATCTATGAAAGTGGAAAATAACAAAACAACCACTCATGGCATATCGGCAGCCATACATATTTTGGGGTGAGAATTACATTTGTGCGCTTTGCAAACACTTGAAGACACCGCAGTCAATCGTGCATTGGAATGAGGTCTTCAAACCTACGTGAACTTGTTTTTTGGTGATCTCTCAAGACGACTATCAAAAAAACATTTGTTTTAAAATTGAAAAATAAAATCACCATTTGTTTAAATTATCCACTGATGTCACACTTGTACGGGTTGTCACTATATTATTTTTTGTCAGTTGACTTTGCTAATGAACACTTGAAAAAAACTTGATTTCCAAATAATTTCTTTATACCTTATGACACATATATACCGAACTTGGATACGAGTAGTTTTTCGTAGTGCACTATAATTATTTAGATTTACATCCGCACTTCACCGAAGAAGACACTTAATGTTCATTATTTAAATTTAAGATATGCTTTAACATCCACACCAAGTGTCTAGTAGCTACTAATTCATTGAGTTCATTGTTGGTACTACACTAAGTGACTTGATAGTACATACTGTTGAATACTGCTTAGTACGAGAACAAATTTCAAATGATACCCCCAATACAGTGAAGAAAAAAAAAACAACACACAGTGAGATGAAAGCTTTGCTTTGCAAGGCGCAACAGGGCATATAGAGATACTCGTACATATACTCACTATAATCAGAATTGAACTTGCAGCTTAAACTGGAGTTTAGGGTTTTTTTTTCAAAAAATAATAACAACAGTGACAAAAATACACACAAAGAAATCTATCAGGTTTTCAAATGCCAACAAGGACATTAAAATGACTGAAAGAGGTGAGAACAATTCCACCGAGTCGGAGGCATGAGCTTAGTGGTGACATGGTAACATTTGTCCAAAACGCTCGCATTAAGGAATTAGTTTTGAGTGTACCCAGACATGGTGTGATGATAATTTTTTAATGCAAACAAGATTAATTGCGTCAACACAAAAGTGTCTCCTACTGGCAGCGAATAAATATTGGAACCAGTTGGTTTTTTTTATATTTTGAACAGTTGATAACTAGAACTGTGAACCAGTTGATAGCAGACACTTTTTTTTTTGTTTGCAGTATTAAATAAAATTTGGTAGGTGTGTAAATAGAAGCTGTTAACACCCGAATATTTGATGGTCTCAACTATATACAGTGGTAATGAAATTTAAACACACAAATTGCACGGAGCCATTTAAAGTTTATGGAAGAGAAGGTACAATTAAAATTAGGCTAGACATATAATCTCTAAAAACACATATCACTGTGGCACCTTGAGCGACTGTCAAACATTTTCAAAGCTCTTTACAGTCGTACTAAACGGATAGAATTTTTTTTTAAATATTTATTATCTCTACCAAAAGGTGAAAAAAAAAACTTCAGATGCTGCATCATTGACTGGGAACGCATGGATTTGAATTTACGTCAGCTACAACTAATCTGACCTGTTGAACTGAAAACTGCAAAAATTTTTATTATATCTATCTATTTATAAATAACAACATAAATGTGTTTGTCACGCATAGGATCAACCGTTCAGCCGATTGATACAGATCTGTGGAAAATTGATTTAAATGAATGTCACATGACACTTCTAAAGATTTACGATAGATGGCGGGCGAGTAACATCAATTTAATGGTTACAATAATGAAATTGTTTTTAAATCTCTACATCTTGGGACAGTGGGTAGAGTATCGTAGTAAATTTTACTACGTGGGAGGGACTTGCGGAAGTAGCAAAATGCGTTTTTTTATTTTACCCACATGATCAATATAGACCATTGATTTCCATGGTTTACAAGAATAATACGAGATCGAACTGTTGTTGTAAACCATGAAAATCAATTATGTATATAGACCATGCGGGTAGAATATAAAAACCGAAAGTCATTAAAAATGCTGTGTTGGCATTTATGGCAATTTGGTAAATAAATGCCTTTTGACCATTCCGTAATTTTGCAAAATGTGTGCGGAATCGAATAAGGGGGCGTGGCATATGCTATAAGCCATAATCCATTAAAACTTGCTAAATTCGCAACACTAAAGTGGGTCTTTTAACACGTTCGCGCTTATGAGGGCTATAGCCGTCATATTGTGACAGCTATTACCGTCGTTTGAGTTTTGTGTTCCAAAGAATAATTTTTCTAGTTCACACTATTCATTAGGATACCATATTATGTGGCAACACTTTTTGCGTTTAAGTTCTCTTCGAATCCCTATATCCAACGGATATGTTGGAATGACTGCATTAACCGTCCCATTCTTCGTTTGAACTAATGCACGTTGGGAAAAAGTGTGTTTTTTTGAGAACTTTACTCTTAAAAATAAATTTTAAAAATTGATATGTCAAGGATTTAGGAAATAGATGTTCTATTTGAGTTTTTTTGAATGCAGAATCATGGATAAACAATAAAAAGAACAAGCAGGGGTCGAATTGCGTCGTTCGTGAACGAGCATTACGTGACGGAATTTGTTTTTATTTCACATGTAAATTCTACTTAATTCTCTGAACGTAATAGCTCGTTGCTCTGGCTTTTTTTTGCGGCCAATGGAAAACGACATAAATATTATTATTAGTATCGCGGTTTGAGTGAAAGTCTTTACCCTGTTTCAAAGTAAAAGTCTTTACTCATTTTCAAAGTTTGTCTTTAAAAAGCATCACTATGAAAAAACGATGAATATCGAATAAAACAAAGGAGTTAAAAACCGAGCGATTAGCAAAAGGATAAGGACAGGAAAACCAATGGAAAATAAAACTTGTGGTAGAATGAAACAGTGCGTAACATCGACATCGTTTTAAGTGTTTGTGAGCACAATTTCAGGGCAAATCGAGGGCTACCTAGGTCTTCATCAACCAATTTCGACTCGTCGCTCTATGTACCTACATAAACTCGATAACATGGCATTAAAATTGGTCTACGAAAACGCCCAATGTTCGGAAAGAACGCCTATCATGAATTATAAATCACTAAAGATCAATCACATTGGTGGGAAGATAGTAAAAGACTGAGTAAATGGCGACGAATTTACTTTTTTTTCATGCATAATCAGTAGGAAGAAGCGTGTCGCCTATGAATATGCAACGCATTTTTTTCAGTCTATGGTTATAAAGAACTCTGTTTTTATTAATTTGTTATTGCAAGTTTAAATCGTTTGTGGCAAAACAATACAAGTGTGATTTCACTTATGAAAATTCACCATTTATTGAGTTAATTTTATTTAAAAATCGGTTTGGAAATAACGCCTTAGTCTGTTCGACAAGAAAACTTATATTAGAACAATTTATGGTTCTCCGACCGTGCATTGCAAATTTTAAAGATATTGCTTTCGTTAAAAATGTTGTACTTACACAAATCAATTCTCTTACAATCATGAAGAAATTTACAAAATGAAAGCAAGCGTTCTAAACGTATCCCATGGAACTTGTTTCAAACTTCTCATGTGTATTTCCAGTAAATCGAAAAGGTCATACATTTAGGACATAAATCCTCACTAAGATTGCAGATATTTAAACCGTCGTAAGAGATACACATACAAAATTTTATAAAATGAATCCTATAACTTTGAGACTTTATTTTCCTCTGCTCCGCTATAAAGTCGTAAAGTGACATTACATCCAAAACCAGGCGAAGAATTAGGCTTACCAATTTAAGTTCCTTTGGTCTAAGGAAGTATTTAATGAGACACAGCAAGAAGACTCGATATTAGACCAGCGAGGGCATTATTAAGGAAGATATCCTAAGTCATTTTGGAAGCAGAACTCTTCGAGAAACCTTTGGATTTCGAGAATGAGTGAATTCTCCTAAATGTACAATGAAATCGACTTGTTAAGAAAAATGCAAATCAGTCGCCTTGAAGTTAACTAGGTCTGAATAGTAGGTAATGCTGTGTCCCGAAGAGCAAAAGCTTCATCAACTCAACTGAAGTTTGCAAATGAGTGCAGTTCGATGATGTAATGTTTGAGGACCAGGTCCAAACCGGTCGATTTACAAATTTTGCCCAAACTCAAAATTACCACCCAAATGGAGTTCATATCAGTGGTGAAACACGTAGGGAAAAATCCCTACATGTATAAGTATTTCCGACTAAAAAATTGCTCCGTAGGGGAAATGGACAGATTTTTAGTATTTAAAACCGTTTGCTGTAAACGTAGGCATTTTTTTATATTTTATAAAAAAATGTCTGATAAACGAGAACGTGTATTGTCAAAAGGCATTCGTTTGCGCCTTTTTGTCTCTTCTTAATCACTGAACCACGAAAATCTAAACTCAATTTGCATTATTCGATCATCCTTACAGAATTCAAATTTAAATTGCGTTTGTTTTAAGTGCTAAGAAAACATATTAACAAAATTAGTTCAAAAGCTCTATATGATCATCAGCATCAAATTAACACGTAAAATGTTTTTTCAATATTTTTTGTTTTATTTTCGTATTTATGTGGTAACTCTCATTAACTTTTAAAGGCAATATGGCCGAGCAATTCGAATTATTTAAATTGACTAATTTAATTTAATAAATTTAAACCTAACAATTTCCTTTACGTCTCTATTTTTATTATTATCCATAAACAAGATACTAATTTATTGTTTTGTCTTTCTATTTGTAAATATAACATCCTTTTTTCACTAATTTTATATATAAAAACCAAATAAAATAAATACAGCATTTGAACACTTTTCTTTTAATTTTTCAAAATATTATGCAGAGGAAATAATACGTCGGTAGGGAATTTTTGGACCCGTGGTAGGTATTTTTTTTTATGTTCACCACTGAGTTCATTGTATGTTCAAAGTCTTTTATATGCATGCGTAAGCTAGGGCTGTTTGTCTTTTTCTTGTGCCCTGGTAGATTACTCTCAGTTACCAACAAACGACTAAATAATCCCCTTTTCCGACATCTACAACAAAAAAGAAACGGATGCTCCGAGCCCGCATAGTCTTCCAGGGCATATGAGTTCAAATCATATTTTTTTCCAGTTATTTTCGAGTAGATGCCGGCCTCTTATTAACAGCCGTTCTCACGTTTCAGGGGTCAACCGTCGGTCATCTGCAGTGTCTCCTCCGTATAAACGAACTCCTGACTATACAATTGAAGATTCTTATCATCCCAATCTCGGACCATATGTGCACAGTATGCAAATGTATGCAAATTTCCCAACAGCACATATACACAAGAAACAAACAAGCAGCTGATAAGGACTGTCCCTCTATTCGATGGGCGTCAATCGGATGGCACCCAATCTACCTACTAATATTCTTATCACTGATGTTACGAAACTTTCTTAACACGAGATTTACTGCGACGTTTGTGAAACTATTTTTATTTATAAAAAAAAAACCTAAATGCACATGCATTGAACTTGTATGGGACCCTGTGCATATGAATCAACCCAAATAAGGGCATCTTCTCCTTGATAAAGTAAATGCCTTTTAATGAATTCCAATTATGATGTAGCCCCATAAATAACGTTGATAACACTCTGGCACCGCGATTGAAGATATGAATTGATCTCACTTTAATGGCTTGCAGGCGATCGTAATTCATGGCGCTTTGTGCGGGCAGAAAAGGACGTGATCGGACTGTTTATACCAACAAGTATTCGAGAATCTATTTAAAATTCAATATCAGGGACCATTGCATACAGAGACGGAACTTTTCATTTTCGCAGAAACAACATGTGCCCCATAGTGGAGCGCACACGTGAAATAGTATTATGTGGGAAATTTTCCAAAGTACCCGGTCGGGTTTCATAATTATATCGAGTGCAAGTGTTTGCATTGATAGCCAATATCATAGGCGACGTTTGATAAAATTGATTTCAATGCCAACAACGCCCATCTATCTACATTGTTATGTAAATACAACATGGACGCTGTACTCGACGGCGCTTCTGTTTGACACTCGTAGCTGTCTAGAGTGTTAAAGACAAATGGTGGCATAAATGATGACATAATTCGAAAACTATTGATAAGCATTTAAGCTCAAATAAATATTGTAGTTGGTTCCTTTTGTCCCTAAGGCAAAGTTTTATATTAGGTAAGACTAACACCTTCCGTTTAGGGAACTGCATTCTAGGTTAGTCTTAAGGTCTTAAATAAGCGCTGCGACTGACAGCTGTTGCTTGTCGATTGTCCTTACTCCCATTAAGAAACTACAGAACGTCGTTCAAAGCAAACCTATGATTGATTGAGTCTCCTTTTCGAAATGCTAAGGGTCACTTCTGGTTATGGCCAGGACAAACAATTGCATAATATATCTCAGATATAAGAATGATTTCATAGTCTTTATACTGTCTAAAGTCGATATAAAGCAACCAGATAGATGTTTCGACAACTTGTGTTTGAACTGGCTTCCATACAGATAACTGAATACCTACTTTTAACTTAAAGGTAAGTGCAGTTAATTGCAATTGATCAACACAGTCCGATAGCAAAACCAATAACAAATTTTGGACTCGACTTTCAATTTACAGAAGCTCACAATTGCGATATTTGTATGGAAAATATGGCCACTGTGAACTACTAAAATTTTGAGTCGAAACTAAAAATGTAAGGATCACTTAATTTGTCTGTCAATAAATGCCAGTAGAACCGATTGTTTACTTCCAAAGTTATGAGCATGCCAAACAGTCCCAAATTACGATGCAAATATATTTTGAGAAAAAGTTAAAAATACAAATTTTGAGTTCACAAAGAAATGTCGCCCATCGACTGCACCAAAAAATTGAATTTTCAAACGTCAATCTATAGAACAGTTCTCCTCTCTGTCTTCCTCTATTTTTATTATTTTTTATTCCATTCTTGCAGGCTTTAAAATGTGGATGAACAATCTGGGCACTCATTCCGTAACTTTTCAGACGATTACCGTCGAAACCATAGACTAACCAAACTAGACAGTCGACTTTCACTGCACCCACCCGATTTTCCCCGCAAATTTTGATTGACAGCTCTCTCTCGCGCTCTCTTTTCCTGTCTGTGAATACGTGTATTAAAGGCCGTCGGGTGGCAGAATAAATGTAAAAAAAGTAAATGTTGAGTATGGTTTTTTAGGTAGCTTAATTTGCCCTCCATCCATCTTCGACAGTAAAATTTATTTTTAATTTTGTTTGTATGAATTCTATGTTTGACAGCAAAATGCAAAAATGAAATCATTAGGGGTTGTTCCAAAAATGAGTCAACAAATTGCAAGTAAAACCCAAGCTTCCACTAGACAAAAGCGAATTTTAGTAATGAATATTCATGAATATTCTATAAATTTCTATTAGGGTGAATGTTTTTAAATTCGTTTATTTAACACCATATTTGTACGAAATCAATATATGATTTGTAATTCTGTAGTTTAATAACACTGAACATTGTTGAATAATGTTAATTACGAACAGTAAGAATGCAATTGCTATTCTAATTTTAAAAACAAAAAAATATGAATTGTAGGTTCTTGCTCAGCAAAGCAAAGTAAAGTAGGATTTTCAGTGCGCAATTACAACAACTACGCTCTACTTGACACTTCGAGACTCGTAGTAGTTATTGTAATTTATGTGCTGAAAATTTTACTATACTTTGCTTTGCTGAAAACGAACATAAGAATTTAAATTATTTTGTTAATTGTGGGTATTCGCAAGCTTTATTTCGTTTTCTATACATATAATTCTTTTACAAATTTTAAAACAATGTATTTTGAAATGTGCACAGATTTTTTTATAAACCTTCTTAATTATTAATTAACAAAAACAAGTGCACTATTTCTGTTTCTGGAATACGAAAAGTGATTAAAACATTTTTTATCGTTACGAGTAAAATAAAGGGCGAAATCATTTTTTCAACTTAACAAATGCATACTTGCATATGTTATTGTGCAAGTATACATTTTACGTACTAATTATAGATTATAAATTATGCTAAAACTAAAAAAATATTTTTCCCCACGACATACAAAAAAAAAAAACCTTTTCGCTAAACTGTGTTAAAATATATTTTTTTCCAAGATGGCTTCGAAATTTAAAGCATTAAAATCAATAGGAAAAAGTTTACTTTCTTAAAATATGCAAAAAAAAAAAACAGAAGTTACAAAATCTCTTTTAACAAAAGTGAAAAAAATCGTGGTAGTTAATTTTCCCTGATTATTATTATGAGATGAATTTCTGCTACATATTGACAAATAGTTATTATATTAGTTTATATGGCATTGTAACGAAATTTAAACAGAAATTCCATTTGATACCAACAATTTCAAAAACTTTAAAAATTCTTAAAATAAACTGTGATGTGAACACCACATAGCTAATGGGCACAAAGTATGCCGAACACAGTCGCAAACAATTGATTTTCCACCATAATAATGGCCGCCCGGATGACATGAAGTCCCTGCAGCAAATTGTAAAAGTATGCGTGCCGTAGCAATGGCGCTCCTTTGATTTGTACATGCACGAATACTTATGCAATTTGTTGCAGAACAGGCAGCTTGTAGGCAGAAGTACCGTTTCTGCTCGTCGAAACGATAGACCTCAAAATAAACAACCAAGTCCTAAAATTACAAATTTGAGAGCTTAATCCAATTCGTTTTCCAAAAATATAATGAAAGCTGACATTTGTCAAAGAAATTCGAGCAGATTATAACTTATTTTGGTGATCAAAGTTTCAAAAACGATATCGTTTAGACGATTTATTTCCGAAAGTCAATCCTATTCGAAATTGCTTTCCGTTCCGTTTTTAAGTTGGTACTTTGTAATATTTTAGACTTTCTAAATCGGAGTAGTAGTACATTTCATTCGGCTTTCGAAATAGAGAGTACAAAAAGTTAATTTCGAGACATAACCAGGCAAATTACTCGTATTACATTATAAAACGGTAACATTAATATTTCGGAACCTACTGAAATAGCTAATGCATTTAACGAATACTTTGCATCAGTTGGACAACATGGTATACAAAGAGATAGTCTAAAAGTATGTAATTGTTATTGTTCTGAACCCAGATTTTCAGACAATCATTTTGTTAGTAATAGCTTCTTTTTTGAACCAATTTCTGGATCAGAGATTTTAAAGACTATACATTCTTTAAATACCACTAATTCCTGTGGTAGCGATCTTATATCAAATGCTATGCTAAAAAGCATTTCTTATAATATTGTGGATATTTTGGAATATCTCTTTAATCTGAGTGTCCTGTCTGGTAGGTTTCCGGATGACTTAAAATACGGCGTTGTTATTCCTTTTTTTTTTTTAAAAAAAGGAAGCAGAAATGACAAAAATAATTATAGACCGATAACATAATTGTCTTCGATTTCCAAAGTCTTTGAGAAATGCATTAAGAAGAGAGTATTGGATTATCTCAACAAAATTATTCTTTTTAGTCTAATGCAGTATGGGTTTAGAGCTGGGCTTTCTACTGAAGATGCACTATTAGATTTCTGTTGCATCATACAAAAAGGTTTGGATGGATAAAAAACGTGTGCTGGGCTTTTTGTTGATATAACAAAAGCGTTTGATATGGTCGATCACAGCATACTTTTAAACAAGCTGTATAATGTAGGTTTTCGTGGTTCAATACATAGCTGGCTAAGGTCCTATCTGAGAGACAAAGTCCAAATCGTAAAGATCGGCACTAAACTTAGCAACTCTAGGATTATTAATCTTGGTGTTCCTCAAGGTTCAGTTCTCGGACCTATTTTATTTCTGATTTACATCAACTCCCTATTTACCCAACCATTCATAGGAAAGGTCAGAGCATTTGCTGATGATCTTGGTATTGCATACAATTCCGTCAATCCCTTAAATCTAGTGGCTGATATAAATAATGACGTTGAATTACTAAGAATCTGGTTTGCTGCACATAAGCTAAACAAAACTTATATTCTTCAGTCTTATTAACCAGGAGTATCCGGATATCGATATCATATTCCATTCTTCTGGGTGTACAAGGTACAACCTCTTTCATAGTTCGTTTGCTGTTCCATGTTCCAATGCATCTTTTGACGTGTGTGTTCCCTGTCATGTCAATTGCTTTAAAATTGAAAATGTAAGCCATTTTAAGTATCTTGGTGCAATAATTGATCGAAATTTGAGTTGGGCTAAGCATATCCAAAGTTTGAAGCAATATCTGCTCTCCACTATTCATTGTTTTTACAGTATACAAAAGTTCTCTCATTTTAATGCTGTAAAAATTTGTTATGGGATATTTCATTCGAAATTACAGTACGGTATAAGCTGTGGGGAAGTGGATATCTGAATAAAATGCAGCCTCTGATTGTACTTCCGAAGTGAGCTATACGGAAGATCTGCAATTCATCTCGCTTAGCGCACTCAAAGGTTTTATTTAAACGCATGGATATGGCTATTGGCTATCCTCCCGGTTAGGAATTTATTTTATTTAAGGTCCTGAAGATACTTTTCATTAGAAGTGGCTACTTGCAAAGTGCGATCTATGGCGCTTATAGCTTGAGGAGCCGTCGTCAACCTCTTGTGTCCATTCCACCCTTTCGTACCACATGCTATAGAAACTCATATTCCATTCTTTCTTGCAAACTATTTAATAGCCTTCCTGTAGATATGCGACTCATTACGAATTTATTTACTTTTATGAAAAAAGTGAAACAATGGCTTCTTACCTTTAATCATACTGGAATTTAAATTTTGCTGAACTTCATCGCATAATATTTACTAAATGAAAAATGTTATAAGTAATACATTTTTCTTTTTTTTTGTATAATAAAATTGTTTTCTTATTTTTAATTTGCTCACCCCACAATAATTACTTTTAAATAATGTGACATTTGTCTCTATTAATACAAAATGTCACTAACTATTCTAAAAATTTTTAGCTGCAATATTTATTATTAGTTTTGAAGATTATAATTTCTAACATGAGGACAATGAAATAAATAAAAAAATATTTCTTTCGAAACGAGATACAGGGTAGGGCCCAAGGATTGTTTTCTGCTATTTTAAGACGAAACCATTTTCGTGGACTCACGTGTTGCTTCTCAGGATCCTGCCATTTAAGGGAAACAAATAAAAAACCTGAAACTATTTTTTCTATACATAAAATATATTTATTAACAAAGTTGTACAATATGATACAGAAATATAATACATTAAAAAATAATTTTAAGCTTTATTTTATAATATAAATCTCCGTTTAAATAGGTAACATACACTTTGCATGTACACGAGTATGGCTAGTGTCAATCTGCTCAAACTAGATCAACGACATGATTTATATGAGTCACAAAGTACAATTTTTAAATATTTTTTTAATTAGTTTTTCATTTGAAAATTTCAATTTTCCTCGATTATCAGTCTATGAATGTACACATAAGTTTAATTTTATTGAGTAAACCTTTCGCTTACATAAAACATTATAAAGAACAATAATACAGTAATAGGAGAAAGGATACTACCGCATATGACAACATTTGAATGTGTGCCGAGTTTCGATGTAAGGCAACCATTTGTATTTACACACCAAAACCCTTTCCATGACACTCGTTCAAATTTTCTACTCTTCTACACTTTCTACTTTATACAGTTTCGCTAAGCTATTCATTAAATAAAATCTCAAAAATAAAAATTATAAAATCTAAACTCTCTAGTGTCGTTTTTTGTCTTACTTATCGCCGCCGAGCAACATTTGAATTTGAGCCGCACTCTTGCCCTTTGTCTCGAATACCATAAACCATACATAGAGCGTGGCGGCAAACATACAAAACGCAAAGAACCAAAACGTAAAGTCCGAACCCCAAGCCTCTATCATTTGTCCGAAGCATTTAGTCACCAGAAATACAGAAAACCAATTTGACATGACTGTCAGCGCTACGGCCGTGGCCTTGACATCGGGTAGGAAGAGCTCACCCATCATTAGCCAAGGAATAGGACCGTAACCCAACGAGAATGTGATCATGAAGAAAACAACACACAGCAATGGCAGCCATCCAATATTGCTGACGTCTTTGCCGTCATCTTTCATGTCGAAGTAAACGCCCAAGACTGCCAGGCAAACCGTTTGGCAGATACTGCTGAAAATTAAGAGAACTTTACGGCCAGCTCGCTCAATCAGGAACGATGACAGTAGAGTCATGACGACTTGTACGAAACCAACAATGATACTGCAAGCCGACGGATCCAAGGTGCTTCCGGCCGACTTGAAGATGGGCACTGTGTAGAAAATAACAGCATTGACACCGGAAAACTGTTGGAAGAACATCAGTAGCATAGAGATAACCAGTCCGTTAAAGGCGGCCTTATTTCTAAAGAGATCCATAAAGGATGCCTCGCCACCGACAGAATCCAAATCGGTTTGAATGATCTGTATAGCTGAGCGAGAATCACAGTATCTACCCCAGAGCCACTTCAACGAGAGGGCTGCATCTCCACGACGACCCTAAATGGAAAGGTACTGGTATAGAGGCTGTTTTGTATGGTTGAATCTGAGTAGGTATACCTTCTTTAGGAGATAAGTTGGTGTTTCCGGCAGAAAGAGCATTCCGATGAACAGCGCAATATTTACAACAAGACACAACACGCTGAGAGTTCGCCAAGCAACCACAGCACCGAACAGGTACACCAAGAGGATGCCAAAAGAAAGGGTCAGCTGAAATAGGGTACCCAGAGTACCGCGAATTGACGTCTCGGCAATTTCAGAGATATACATCGGAGCCACGACACAGAAGCTGCCCGTTGATAAGCCTGCAAGGAGACGACACTTATTTCAGGACTTTCTATAAATTTTAACACATTTAGTACTTACCAATCATAAACCGTCCAAAGTATAGCATGCTGGCTGAATTGGCAAAAATGATTGACAACCATGCCACAATGAATGGGATGTCCATGAGAAGAGCTGTGTACCGTCGACCGATCGCATCAGCTATGTACCCCGTCGGCAGAGCTCCAAGAAAGGCGCCAATAGCGAGTAGTGAGCTCACCCAAGTTTCTGGAATAGCAGATAAAAATTAAAATGTGACAGGTACATTATTTAAAGTTAATTTCACAAAGACATGCTTTAAAATTATTGTGTTTGAGTGCAAAATTAGTTTAGTAGATCGAGCATTGTGACAGTTATTTTTCGAAATGCTATCCATAGTATTTTTCGAACTGACGTCTATGGAAATGAGAAGAAATGGTCTCCACAATACCTCTTTTTGATGACAATGCGGGAAGCGGGACTGGTTTAAGTTTGAGACTCTATTTCACTCAATCTGACAGCTTGCTGAAGGCGGATGCTGATTTTGAGCTTGAACGTCGCATCTGAGTTTTTATTGACTTAGATACAAAATGCGAAGTGTTTTCTTTCATTTGACGTTTATAGAGAAGTAGCCGACAAAGCTAATAATAAAATTTGCGTTCAGGCGGAAATTTTGAATCTGCGAGAGATTCTTAGATTTGTTAAAATATAATAGGTTTGTTTGACGTGGCAACACTAGTGCCCACTAGTGCGCACTGAGAACTGTCAATTAATGTTCACGCCTGTCAAAAACCCTGCACAACCCTGAAAATTCGGCTTCTATTTATATCGAACGAAAAATGTTGCCAGTTTTTGACATTGACATTTATTTATCTTTTGGTAACACTTTTTTCCGATTGTTGTTAAAAATGAGTGAACTCAATTCAGAATTTGAATTTGCAATTAGTTATAAAAGCGTTCGGAATATAAATAATGAGTTTGAAAATTAATAACACAAGCGACATGACAGCAAACTTAGCACTGACTTTTTGCCCCGACAAATTAACTGGGGTCAGTTCAGGGCACAACTGGTATGCCCTAGAAGTCATGTCAAACACTGGTTTTCAGTACCAGAACGAGTTCAGTACTATTTCGAACGCATTAGGGTCAACCCAGTGCGGACTAGTGTGCACTAGGGCCCACGTCAAACAAACCGAATATGTATATGTAATAATGATTTGTATTATTTGATATATTTGATGCTAAGCTGATATTAAAACTTCAAACTGACAGAACTACTAGCGGGTACTAGAATAACATTGAATTAACATTAACTGAAAGTGCACTTTATTTTTTCCACGAGGAGGCGCTGTCAGTTTTCTGCTCAACTCCGATCACAATATTGAAAAACCTCTTGACCTGGCACTCCTAAATTCCCTTTGGCGCGGGCGAAATTCAACTCACTTGACTTTAAGGATAGATTAGCCAATGCCACTTCCCTTCTGTAAACATCTGACTTAACACCAGTGCTATAAGCTACATATTCATTAAATCAACTCCTTATGTACGTAAATAAAGGTGCAACTATAAGCTTGCCACTTGTGTGCATAGCAGAATGTACGAGTAGGTATACAATAAAAATCTTATCATAGTGCGGACGGGTTGAGTGATAAATTATTATCCATTGTAATTGCAAGGCAAACAGTCTTGCCTTTGTGCACAACAATGCCAGGACTGCATTTGCTTAAGTAGAAATCATTTGTGTTAAGGTGGTAAGGATATGACTTTATGAGTGATTTATCTGCATGTGCACGTGCAGCGTAGTAATTTATTTAAGTCGATGTTTCTTGTTCTTGTAAATGACGTTTTTAATACTGAAATTTGTTGGTAGTATCCGGTTGCGGTCCCGAACCCGCAAGCGTGCATTTTTCTCGCGTTTACAGACTCAATAAAAATTACTCTTAATACCTGTGTACGCCATTTCAAAATTTAATGAATCCAGCGAGAGATTTGACGAGCGGAAAAAAAAGAGTTTTTTGTCAGCCAAAATAGCTGAATTGAATTCTACGGGAATGAAAGATAAAGTCATACCTACCTAACATTTGGAAACAGAGTGATTTAATTCATCTGTCAAAAAGAAATCACTCCCACGAAGTGTGGAAACTTCTCTGCTGAATTCAGTTGTTATCAATTCATTTTATAGGAACGCACGAAGTTTGACAGAAAGCCTGTCACTTAACCACAGAAAGTAATAATTTTTGAATATCTCGCCGGGATAATTGGGCTTTTGAAACTCGTGTAACGTAAGCCTAGCAGCAGCAACAATCAATTTTATATTCGCTGAATTAAATTCTTATGCAGCCATTGACATAATTCGAGTGCAGTACAATTAATAAAATATCCCAATCAAAACAAACAGATGTCCCTTGTGAGCGATAAACAATTGGCGTAAAAAACTAATAAATTTGGTAACCAATAAAATCAACAAAATTTAATTTTGTTTCCTATTGATTTGCCGAAGCCGTAATTCAATGATAGGCAAGCATTATTCAATGTAAGACAAACCAAATGATCTCAATTGTTTAACAAATAAGCAGCATTCCTTGTCTCTCTGGCGTTTATAACCGGGCACTTGATGTTGGATATTTTTTATTTCAAACAAAAGCACTTCGCTGAATGATTTTACAAGGCAATAAAAAATGTCAAGTGTGACAGCGTATCTCAGTTTTTATTACGGACTATTAAATGCACTCAAGTGCCGTGAATTATTTCGCCGAGATTGCTGTTTATGAACGATTTATCGAACAGGTGTTATTGTGGTACATCTGATTTTAAAAGTAGGGTGACATTTGGGTTACTAAGAGCAACTGTCAAAGTTATTTGCAGGTTGGTGTAGTTTCGCTTAACATTTCGAATTCTATTAAGATGCGGCTATATTCTTAGCTTCTGTCGTAATCCGATAGATGGCCTTTTTTTTAAGGAGATCTTGACACAAAGTTTTGAAATAAAACACAATTTATTGGCAAGACGGGACTCAAACACAACTCTCAAATTGTATTGATTTTGACAGTTCTACCATGTGAAAAATATATGCATTTTAGGGCCGTTTGCTGATACGACTCATAGCGAATTAAAGTGCCACATAAACTCTTATGTGACAGTTTATGCCCTGAAAAAAGTAGTCCATAAGTATTTAAGTACAACTTAAATCGTTAAGAGTCGTATGAGCAAACGGCCCTTAGCGAAACATGTACATAAGCTACCTTATGAATGACCGTTGTGTAGTAGTTACTAAATAGAAAAACAACATTTATGTAAAATTGTACTTTTTGACTTTAACTAACACGTATGACGACATTAACGTTTTTGACGCCTTATTTCAGTTGACGCAATGAAAATGAACACACAAATATGCTTCGAAATGATTCACCTCGCTGAGTCCAATCCAAGTAAAAGCCTCTTCATTCACAATTAATAAAATCAAAAAATCATCAATTACATAGCTTAATCTGTGGAAACTTATAAATGACTGTACAGTGTACACCGTCATAGGCTTGATAATGTTGACAAACTACACTACACCCAACTCAACACTCTTATGTAAATAAACAATAAAATAATAAGATATCTGATGTCAAGAGTAAAACGTCATTGGAACCACAAACGTCGCACAACTGAGCTGTAAGACAAATCCAGATCCAGACTAACAACGTGGGAGTAATTTAATACCCAACAGCAAATAAATCAGAAAATAAATTTACTACTTCAACCGACATCAACACATGGTTGGAATAGAGTTATTAAAATGTCATTCAATGACTGACATTTTACACAGCCATTGATTCAGTAAGTATCCGGCTTTAGATAAAGTATGCATCTGAGGAAATGTTATATTTATTTAAGGTAATATTTACTCACGTTGTTCCATAGTCAATTGTAGTCCTTCATTGGCCGTTGAATTGGTGGTTATATTCACTGTCGGATCAACGCTTATTTGTGGCAGCACGGGCGAGGTCCACGCTAACGCAGTACCAGCAGAGACGGCCCCAAGACACACTGTAAAGAAGAATATTTTTTTAAATCTAGACGTTATAACAATAAAGCGGTTCTTTAAGGGATTAAGTTGACTTAGGTCTTAAAGGTGAAGGAGATCGAGTCTAAGGATGATTTTCCTAGATGATTTCTAACTGACTTGGCGATCTGCAGATTGTGCAGACGGACGCCAAAACTAGTCGTAATAAACTCACCAACTAGAGCAGCACAGTATTGCATAGTTTTCGATGTTTTAACGGTTCCCTCTGTAAGAGGATCATAGAGCATTGGATTCCTTGCATTTTGATCAGCATCTTCTTGACTGACCGTCTGAAATTAATAAATAAAAGAAATAAGTTATTCAAAAGCAGGAATCTGAACGATGGGAAAATACATTGACGCAAATCTTCCGATAATCTTTTCATTCGAAATTTTCGTGAATTGATAATAAAAAACAAAATTAAACCACATGATCGGATAGAATATATTTTACTACCCGAAAAATAAAGTAAATAAATACTAATACTCATGCAAATACATATATCATTCACCACTTCCTGCTTTGCAACATTTTTTAAGTGCCGCGCCTTCGACTTTGTACTTCTCTTTCTCTTTCTTTACGTGTGACAATTTAGAATATAAATCAAAAATAGAATTTTATAACAAACTCGCACGTGCTCAGAAACAATGTTGCCAAAATAAAATCGAAATGACGTCATTTAAATTTAGTTAGATTGAAGAGTGACGTATCGTGTAGAAAACATTGGACGAGGTTCTTGAGAAAAGTTGTGTTCTTTCGAACCGGTTGTGAGCCGAAATTGAATTATTTAAAAAATTCTGTAAATACGCAGTATAGAAATGGAAGGTGTTTTGAATAATCCTACGCGTATTTTGTTACTCTCATCAGACGGACACCGTTTTCTGTTTTGTTCTTCTTACTCTTTTGAAAGCAAGATTCCGTTTCCGTTACCGTAAATAGGACGAAAGTAGGAATGCCATTTGTAGGTATCTGACTTGTTAATTGTAATGTGCTTTTTTCTTCCAGAAGTCAACAAAATTCTACGAGGGCTAGACTAGAAGTACAATTTTTGACAGATAAGAGAAAACTTCATAATACATTCTATTACAAACTAAAGAATCAAGTAGATGGCATCATAAACCTAATAATATTAGGCGCACCTTTTAATTGGAAAACACAATTGGAGTCTATTTTTGAGCAATGCCTGGGTGTCTAAGGTTATTTCTCACAACACATTGACTCAATTGAAACTCCTCTCCTCGTTCAGCTTTTCTTAATTGGAATTTGTCTGGTTTTCCGATATCTGTTCTACTCGTATTGACTTTAATTACTTATGGTGCAATAAAAACTTAAACTTAAGACATTTTTATACACATTTTAGATATTAGATGTACTCAGTGATGTCGGTAAATGATTGTTCCTTAATATACTCTTATGAATCCCAAAAAAAAAATACCCCTCGTCATGTGTATAACGATCTGAACAACTATCAAGTATCGGTACTTTAAGCAATTAGCTTGCCATCGTTGATGTTTTTCTTTGTTTTTGGTAATAGCTAGGCGATTGAATCAGCGCTACATTGCGCACTTATACTGATCAATTCAGATTGTACGATTCGTGAAATGAATTAAAACCTCACTACAAGTGAATGCAAGCTTTAGGCCTTACTTTTGGAGGAAAAGCTTATAAACCGGAGGAGGAGTCTCTGTTGTAGACGAAAAATTTGTAAAACCGTATACTTTAATAAAAGCACTCATAGAATCCAGATCCCAGAGCCTACTTCTCACAGTAATATGTTTTGTTGCTGTAATTTTTGACAGGTGGTCTAAAAAACTTATTGCATTTGTTTGGTTTCCGAAGTGATGTCATTTTCGCATGGAGACTCTAAGTTAGGCACAGCTATAAGTGCCTAATATAAGTTTCCATCGATGTTCAATGTCCCCAAATATTGAAATTTATACTAGATTTACAAATACGACACTTAAAGCCTGCTAAATTTTGCCTATGATGTCTGTGATGGATCTTTAAAAAAAAACCCAGAAGGGGATTTTATTGAAATAAAAACATGCGTGTTTAACAGTAAATTTATGAAGTTTAGCTTAAGATTGCACTGATTTTAAGTGACAGGACTTTTAATATACTGTGTCAGTTCCCCTTCTTGTAAATAGGAGACCGAAGAGATAACTTTGTAAGGTAAATCTGTATTGTGAATGCCCAATAAGTCACTTGATTCACAGCCATTGTGAATAGCATAACAGATATGATTATGATGTATTTCCAGTTCCAGAAAAAGATACTTTGTATCTTAGATCTCAGTTCCAAAAACCAAATATCCAATTCGATGTTCACTTCGAAATTCGAAATATATTGAAAAATGTCTGCGCTTTAAATAGTATGTGCTTGATGTAGGTCAAACCTCAATGAATCATTAGCCATAACTAAAAAATGCCAGCCAAATGTTATTATTTGGTTCACTAAAATCTGTCTACGTTGAGTAGCAAATTGTGTTCCAAAAATGTCCCCCAGGTTATATGCCTGTCTAAAGGGTGACGCCTTAAAATTGCAGCACTTAAGATTTCATTAAATTCCATGGCTAAAAAATCCTATACTGATAGTATTGGTTATAGCTCTACATATGTATATTGTTTCTATTTTTAAAGCTTTACGTCACGCAATAAAAATACAGCTGTTTATTCCAAATTTTCGAAATACGTTTGTATGCCGGCAAGACAACAGAAAATGTCTGACCTCCAAGAGAATTAAAAATATGGCACACTTTCCATGACAGACAGTGCGCCCCAATATCAATGCCAGCAGTACTAGCTCACTTAATGAATTATAGTCGACTACAAGTTTGTCAGTTGTGACACTCAATAAATAACTTTCCTTATCGGATTTAAACAAGTGTTTTCATATTGGATCGGATCGAATAATTTTACACAGCAAGTTTATGCTAACAACAACAGAAATAGAATACTATTTAAAATCATAGATGAGCAATGTTAACTATGATGTGATGATTGCTCTGTCTGTAATAAGAGGGATTAAAATTCGCAAAGAGTTAAAGTCAAATAAAGGTATTCGTTGACTTGCAAAAAATTATTATTACTGCCACGTGCCATCGAAATAATGACTCAAAGTAGAAATAATATTTTTTTTTAGATATGAACCTAAAATCAGTATTTCAGACTACTTCCCTCATAAGATCTGTGAGGCAAAAACAAGAACACCCACGTTTTTTTATATACCTCGGTGCGATGCAATTAAAAATAAGTAAAATGAAGACATTTTTTTTTGTAAACAACATCAAAACAACGTTCTTTCCAACAAGAAAAAAAAAACACTAACGAAATTTTAGTACGCATACGCCACAGTGTCCGTTGAAATTCTCATTTTATTTCAGTTTTCCATTAAATCTATCTATTGCGATTCTGAATGATGTGCGCTGAAAAAACACTTTTCTCCGAATCCATTTTCAGAATTCGTTCAACTAAAAACAACCCACGACAACTTATTTGGCACATGGCTGCCATCTCGATCGTGAACGCACAGCGATGCGTTCAAATTGCAAATTCCTTTCTAATCTGGTAAAGAACAGAATCTTTTCAATGAACTTGATTTAATCGGAAATAAATTTGTTGGTTCTAATCATAGAACACAATGTTTACATAACCCAAATACACAGTTAACTCGCAATAGAGAGTTGTGCATTTTTGAAATATTTACCTGCCACCAGCGAGCCATTGCTCTGACAACTTTATCCGCATCCATATTTATTGCTCGTCCCTTTTGTTGGTAATATTATATAACGAATAACCAGAAAAGAGAAAAAAAGATTTATTTAACCGCTAGAGGTCACCGGAATACTAGTCCAAAAATATCTGTAAATCTACGAGCACTTTAAACACTCCGATTTGCGAAAAATTCTCCCGTTTGGGAAGCGAATCCCTTTTGGAAAATCCCCTTCACAACTTGTGACAGTGAATTGGTGTTCGGTTGATTTGCTTCTAGTCGAAAGGCGTCCGTTTTCTTCGAAATATTTAGAAAGACTGCATCATTTCGAAAATCTCAACGTCGAATAATGCCGTATACCCATCGCTGGCCGATGTTGGATGGCGGTCCTTCTCTTCAATTATATTTTTGTTTTGATTCTTTTTGTTGTTATTGTGCTTTTATTTTTTTGCAAAGAAGATACAAATAGAAAAGAAAAACAAGCGCTTTACTCTTTTAACACCAATTAGAAACAACTCTATGCTTCTCTTCGTTTTTGTTTGTGTGCGTAGAATATGGCCACGTCTACAAAACTTTGCATACCCAAGATGCAAACCAATTCAAGAGGATCCGCTCTTCGTCAGAGAGATGGCAATTAAATAAAATACACCAGAATAGAAAAAAAAACTAAAACAATCACTTAATCGAAAAGCAACAAATGACCGCTTTACATTCTACGTAAATTGATTGAACGCCAAAATACGTATCACGTGCGCAACATATCTGAGGGGTGCATGCAATTAAGTTCAGAATTAAATTGTGGTGTAGAGACTTTGGCACATTTAGGAAGTGCACCTACACCTACTGCAGCGAGCTCAGTTTTACAATCGAGATTGTAAATTGTGAATCCCGTCTGCATTATTCAATCAATTTTAACAAATGAAATGTCAAAATGAAAAGAGATTTGCCTGGTTCAAAGGATTTTTATTTTACTTAAATATTCACAATTGAAAAAAAGATGAATTTTACTATGCAAGCGTTCTCGCACGCGCATCCAAGTTTTTGTTAAATAAGAATGTCAAAATGACATTCTTTTGTTGTCAAAATGAAGTACAACCAAAATCAGTTGTCAGAGAATGACAACCATATTTATGTTTTGCATTTGCTCATTGTTTTCACATTCGCGCAAGTTTACCAACTTAAAATTTTTAATACGCATCGAGTGGTGTAAAATAGTTTAGCATCAAGATGACGCATAAACTGTTTAAAACGTTACTGTTGATTAAGAACTATTTGAGAAACAGCAAGTCAGAGGCAGTGAAGTCAGAAAATTATCGTTTCATCGAAATCTGAGCAGGAGTTTTTACGCCATTAAGTAACAGACGAAGCTACTTTGTTCCGGTCAACTATAATCGACTGTCGACTGACAGCAAGACCATTTGCAAAAGAATATACATTTCCTTCCACTTCAAAGCTTTGGAATCGACATTCGGTCCACGCAGACGGCATTTAATGCGCATCTAAATAATTTCAAACTTTCATTATGTATAATTACAAAGTGTAAATCATTTGAATTTAATGAATAAATTTAGCGAGTCGAGTAATTTGGGTGGCGGCGCTCAAAACAGAATTCTGTCGCCCAACAGAAATAGCTGCACACCGTTGTAAGAGCAACAATAACAAGAAATGCACCAATGCATAACCCCAACGTATTATATACTTATATACGTTCTGAACTCGTAGTATCGCTGATGTAAATTGAAAATTATTCATTCTGAAATTAGACCGACGCAACACACCCTCTTTTGTATCGGGCGCACGTCACTACGAGATCTCACCCCGCGTGAGTAAGACAACTTTATGTGGATGTGTTTGTAGAGAGCGCGCTCTGCAGCACTACCTTACCTCCGTCTATTGGTGAGCAATGGCTGATTGATTTATTTGAAAACAAGTTCCAACGCCTCGGTGGGCAATTTACCAACTACTTCAAGGATAGGGTAGTGACGTTCATTAAGTTTACGCCAGCACGTGATTCACCTGACCCGCTAAAGGCGCCAGTAGTCAGAACAGAAGCGGAACTAGTTCTTTCGGATTAGTAAGCGGGTGCCTAAGTAGATGCATTACTTTTTTTTAGATGCTGAAGGCTGTGGCAAATTTCAGTGATTTTCATCATTAGGCGAATGGGTATTGCTGCTCGAAAATATTTTACAAATGAACGAACTCGGTCTAAGAGCCTGTGTGGGTATAGGGTATAGCGCCGTCTAATTGTTGAAGTCTGCAGTCTGGCAGCTTAATTGTTAGTGATTAGTTCTTTGGATGACGGGATGCTTTGGAATTGAATTGATTTTCTGATTTGAGAGCGGCGCGTGTTTAGAAAAAATAGGAACTATCCAATTCAAGGCGGATACATTATGATTGGCTACTAATTGACACACAGGGTTAGTAAATGAATTATTTCATGCAGCTGCGGGTGGTTTATAAATTTTGGATTTGGATGATGGATATAGTAGCAAGTTCAGTGTCATAATATTGAATCGCATTCGACAACTGATGCTAAAACAAATAAGGGCTATAATGACGTTTGGTCAGCTGCAATGGGGAGACATTCAGCGATATAAGGCTTTTAGAGCGCCAACGAAAGGACTTCATTCTGACATCCGCAAAGTAATGCCTAATGGCGGTTCTCCGCCTTGGAATCTCTAGTTATACATTAGCCTGTTCGAATGCAGGTGATTTAAGTCTGTACTAATTCAAACTTCCATCGTCAAGAAAAACCGAATTCGATCAGCGACAACTTCAGGTAGTGGTAAGAATGTCTTACTTCACCTTGAATTCCCATAAGAAATTGTATTTCGTATTATTGCTATAAATCCGTGCTAAAAAGTGATCCATATATAACGAGATTAACAAGAAATCCTCATAGTTCACTATCTTAGCGGCTCTGCCTTTTTACTTGGCACGTCATCTTGTGTACGACCCAAACGCAAAATAGTTGGCCCGTTTACTTTCCGTCATATGAAATTCGAAAAAAAAATTGGCACTCCAAAGTAAACAAACAAACTCAAAATTTATTTCGATATTGTGAAAGTGTTAGATATATACATTTAAAAATAATTCTTCATAAAATAATAATAGTTCATTTAATGATTAAATAAACGAAATTATTGTAACTCATATAACGCAAAATAGTTGACCCACTCTTTTATCGACGCAAAAAAGTTGGCCTAATACAAAAATAACTGTCTTTTACCACTGCGTGAGGTCACCTTTGTTTTTAATAACGACTGTAATTCGACTTGGAAGAGTTTCCACTAAATTAAAGCGATATTCAGGAGTTCTGCCATTCCAAACTTCTTGGATATTTTCCTTCAATTCATTCAAGTTTTTAGCCGCATTTGTTCTTAATTCTTTCTTTCATTTTTCCCCTCAAAATCTCAATTGGAGACAGGTCCGGGCTATTTGGAGGCCACGTTAGAACTGGAATGGTGTGCTCTCGAAGGCAGCTCATATTTTGCTTGGCTGTATGACATGATGCGTCATCTTGCTGAAATTTAAAACTGCCATCTTCTGTTTGCAGCCTCGGAATCGAAGGTAAAAGTTGGTGCTCTAGGATGTCTTGATACCTACTGGCATTCACAGTACCATCGATGAAGCGAAGGTCACCTACTCCTTGAGCTGACATACATCCCCATACCATTACTGAAGCGGTAAATTTAGTTTTTCGTCTAAAACAGTCTGGGTGAAATGCTTCAGCTGGCGTTCTTAAAACTCTTGATCGTGAGTCTCCAACACAAAGTTCGAATCGAGATTCATCGCTCCATATTACACTCCTCCATTGCCTTAGCGTCCAGTTTTGATGATCACGAGTCCACCTTAAGCGCTTCTTTTTTTGCAAAGGAGTTAAAAGTGGTTTTTCTTTTGCCTAAGTGACGGTTTTTTAGAAGAAACAATTTTCTAAGTTAATAAAACAAAAACAATTTGGTTAAAAATGACTATATAAAATTTGTATCCCATTTTCTTCGTTTCTCGAATGCAGGTGTCTCTTGAAACTTGCTTTTTAATTACATTTTTCAACTCTAAGGTGATATTTGCCGTTTTGGCACGACGATCTTTCTTGAGAATTTTTCTTAAAGCCCTTCTGTACGATCGTTAGCAATTGATGGTCTTCCAGTTTTCTTCAGTGGGTTCACATTTCCAGTCTTGTTGAAAATATCAATAATGTTTCGAACTGAAGACCTCGATATTTCCAAATTTTTTGCGATGTTATATGCCGAAACGTTTTTTTTTTTTGTACGCTTTTATTATTAAATAACGTACTTGCCACGCGATATAGCGAACTTTGATTGCGACTGCAATCAGTGAATGCCTGACCTGAGACATCTGTCAAGAGAGAAAGATATTATCCAGCTGAGGCCAACTATTTTGCCGTGTGGATAATAGTTTTTTTTAGGAATAAGTGTTCATTTGCTTAAATTATTAATAAAAAATGAACAACGTAAATTGGTTGAAGGAAAATAAAAACATTTTGAGCAAATTTTTTTCAGTTATCTAAGAAAAATTAACACATAAAATCGAAGTTAAAGATATTCAAAAGCAGAAAATACGCAACCATGTTTGTCCTAATAAGTTTCTAGTATATAGAACATCTCCATTATATAGTTTTATTGACCAACAAAATCGAATTATTCGTCTTTTAACAATTTATAGTAACTAGCCAATGGCATTCAGTAATGAAAAAAATGTGGTATTCCCGAACTCTAGCACATTTCTTCACGGTTGCCGAGGTTGGCAGCATTTATTTTTGTATTTTTTTATGTTTTTGCATGTCGCACGGATTCTAAATTGACATAACACCGATGGGAAAACAAAATGGAGAATTTGAAAATAAATTGAGGGGGCCAGCGGGAAGAGGATTGTGAGTTGAGGGTCTCAGTATGATTTGTCTATGCTACAAAGTTTCGCAAATTACTTCAAATTACCAATAGTGTATAAGGAGGAGTTAATGAAGTCCACTAAAATTTAGTTATTTTTTCACAACAGCGACTCCACGAACAAACGTCAACTTTCACATTCAAATAGGTGAATTAAAGAAATTCAACTTTGTTGCAGCTATACTAAGCATTTAACAACCCATTCCAAAGTGTATTCTGTAGTCATTTCTCATTCGTGACATACAACAGAAACAGGGCCTGTTAACGTCATAGATAGTTCCGTTTAAAATTAAAACGATCCATATGCTTCCTGTGGCACGAAAAATTGCATTAACCATTAAATTTATCTTCAAACGATATCCACATTCAGAATAATTAGATATTTTTCCACATACTCGCACATATCTCAATCTAAAAGAAAAATAAATATTTTGACAGCACAGATAGGTAAATGTAATAAAATTTTGGGAAATCACCCCCACGCGGCCATCATTCGGCGCTGTATTTTAAAATCTTTATTTGTGCTGTTTAGACGCAGAAATGAATAAGCACCGTCCACACGATTAATGTTTCGGTTGTAATTTTATTGAAAGTTATTTTTCCACTTAAAATCATCAGTCAATTGGGTATCCACTCCGAACGTCATATCAAAGAGAAGAATACAAATGTGTACGACCCCCAATGGCTGCTGTTCCACTGTCAAGGCTAATGTGTCGATGTCGGTGCCGGCAGTCAAATAAACTTGGATCGATATGAGATGATTTTTTTCCAATTTAGTTTGATAGTTTTTTTTTCTTATTTTGCACAAGCACAGTGTCTAATGGGAGTGTATTTGACATTCTCGCAAATAGACACTAATTAGTTATGCCAATTATTGCGAATGGGAATAAATTAAATGGTAAACTGGATGGAAATGCCGTTGCGCACGAACTGGAAGCAAATAGCGAAAATTGTTCAATTGCTGTGCATGTTGGTGGTATGCTTGTTTGCAGGCTTTATTAATATTGGGGTAGGTTTTATTAATTTTGTTTGAAACTTATGGTTGGTGTGTACTGTGTATCCTCCACTGTTGGAGGGCGCTATATGTTGTATACTATTAAATGAATGTCGGTTTCTTTGTCACCCGAGTTATTTTCTTACCGTTTTATAAAAGTAAGACTAAATTAAGAGCTGTATTTGAAGTAGCAGATGTTTTTAGTCTTAATGCCCAATCCGAACGGCTGAATTGAGAAGCTTTCTAAGGACAGTTTAGATTTCAATTTTACCTTTTTTTTATTTTTGTTTTAAAAAATTCCCTTATCATTTCTAAAATAAAAGTTATTCGAATTAGTTGTTTTGAATCTCTGCATAGGTCCGAACAAATTTGACTGATAAACATAGCTTATCGGATTATTTTCGCCACATTTTTTTTATTTCACTGAATCTCTTCTTATCGATCGTAATATCAAATTATTCACAAATTATAATCGCTACAGTTGATTAGATTGGAAACATATTTACTATGGGAACCAACTTGGTCATATGTCATAAACTTAATAATTTGTGTTATCAATATGAAATACCCTCCCGTGGTTATTGTAGGTGCAGGGAAAAAACTTCACATGGAAAACAACTTCACCTCGAGTGAGAAATAATTTCACCTATTTTATGTGAAGTTATTTCCCACTGAAAGTGAACAATAACTTTACTTTTTTGTAGGAAATAGATTCGCTTAACATGCGACGACATATGTAAGCCCACAAATCAAAAACAACTGCGCAAAGTTGTTATTCATAATGTTAATTAAATTATATTAAATAAATAATTCGATTTTGTTTTTTTTTTCAGTTAGATTAAAAGAAAACTCATATTGTAGGTGGGAAATAATTTCACAAATTTGGTGGTGGTGTAATTGCCCACTTTGAGTGGGAAATATCTTCACATAAAAAAGTGATATTATTTATTATTTCACACTCAAGGTGAAGTTATTTCCCATATGAAATGTCATCGTGATTGCATGATTACCGAATGTCATTCGTTGATGAACAAACAGCGCCACTTGAATCGCCTTTTTTAAATAATTTAAGTGAGAAGAAACAAGGTCAAGCAAATAGTAACTGTCGTTCGATTTGGTGATTCACGTCAACACCAAATCTGTCAACTGAAACTGTTGAACTAAACTTATGGATGGTATGGCCAAAAATGGAGTAGAATGAGTTAACAATTGAATTTTATACTTATACGCAAGTGCAATTTAAATCGTATTAACTCGATTCCAGTCACTTCACGGGTGTGAATTGCTTTTCCATTTTTTACCTTTTCTGTCTTAATTTATGATGAATGGTATCATATCATAACGATAAAATATTATGGCAGCTGATGTGTCACTGTATCGAATGAATACAAATCAGTGAATTTACTGCAGGTCGATGCCATTTTTTTTTGGTCACAGTTTTGTTTTTGGTAGAAAATGAGTTTAACAGTAACTGTCACTGTTATGGCTGAAGCTGGTTTTATGTTCAAATTGTATTCAATGATAATGTATTCAGATTTTGCTGACGGCATATAAATATAACGTAGATCGCAAATATCAAACTGAGAAAATGGTCGCGTTCCATTTACAGTCAGATATTTTTTTGTTAGTAACACATAACTCTATTCAGTTTTAGACAATTTAAAGTAAATTATAAACTCCTCGCAAGAAAATACCAAGATTAATGAACCATAATCTGTCAAATGCTATCAAACATCAAAACTATTGTGGATTTTCAACCTGCTTACATTTTGTGTATCGGATATTGTCTACGCCACTTTTAGTCGTCATGTTAATCACTGAAACTGACATCTTAATTGGTGGAGTTATAACAAAAACAATGACCAAGAAAGAAGTTATTTAAATCAGTTGTATTAGGTTTAGAAAATGACACCAACAGTTGACGTGAGAAAGAAGCTATTAAAGGACTTTTTTTTTCTTTTTTTTAAACATTCTGTCAATATACAAGTGTTGTAACTCATATAAATTGTTCTTAATTATTTAACAAGTACCTGTGTTTATTTCGGTTTTATAAATTGTGTTTTAAAGTTCAGACAAAGTATGTGGCCACAGAATTCCACACAGTTCGATATTATGATGACCTCCACTTGCTGGCAAAGGCCATTTTTTTTATTGGAAGTCATAGGATTTAATCAGTTTAACTACTAATCAGGTAGTCTCATATCTTGAAAACACTTATAGATATTATTCAATTTCTTAAAAGTGAATGTGGCCATGTAATGTTTCATTGACCGCTAGATAACTTTCGCTGCGTCAAACTCCGATTAATCTAGGAGCTGTAGGAAGTGTCAAAAGAACTATTTGAACATTTGTTGAGTATGGTTGGTAGAATAGGCTATAATTGGTTTACCCATTCGATAAGTATTAAATCAATATTGAAATCATTTATCAGTTGATCTGATTTTGTTTTTAATTATGTTTTATCTACCCATAACAATAAGAAGTTCGTCTATGAATATTATATAAGAAAATGGATTACGATCTATTTGTTTATTTATATTTATATTTAAATAGTTTATAAAGATCATTAATTTATAAACCATTTGGCCCCCTGGATCACGATCTTACAACTTGATTGTGAATGGGCACCCCAAAACTATTTCAATTTATTTTACCTATTTTAATTCAAGGACAACAAAACAAATTACACACGAACATACGAATTCGCAACAGATGCGTATTTACAGAAAAGATATACTAGGAAAATAAAAACAGAAAACATTCAATGCTATTTGACTTACCTTCTCTTTTCCAGGAACTTGTATCGTTGTTGTCATTGTTTGTTTGAAATTCGTGAAAATCTACTCAAAATTTTTAGCTACAGTCGTCAAGTCACAATCCCATCCGGTGCAACAAAATAACTCTCACTTTCCCTACGACACTCAATTGAAATAACTCTTTAACTGACGATTGTGATTAGCACTACTTAACCTCAACACATGTGCTAACCTGCAACAAAAATTCCGCACAATGGGACAGGTGACAGTTTAACTCAAACGAATTTAGAAAAATACAACCAAAAAAATGTATAAGCAAAGAATTCTAATCAGACGCGAAAAAAATGCGTTCTATTATTTGATCGTATTAACTTGGAACTGGTTTTGGGATCGCCTCTGACTGAAATCGTCTATGTAATGCGTACATGGAAGCTAAAGACGAACTGATTTTCTGAAAAGGAGACTTCTCCATAATTCCGAACGCGCTAAGCCATAGTCAGATAAATACAATACCTGTACCCTATACGTAGTTTGTGTTCTTCTGTGCCGATTCTATTTTCTATGTGTATTTGCAATACACACTCTCCTCTACACCCCTGCTGGGCGATAGGAGTTTGTGGTAGGGTGCGATGGAACACTGACTGACCACACTTGTACATACAAAGCTTGAATTATGATTAGTGGTGTTACTGATACCTGGGCAAAGCGGTATGACGGGGATAAACCTACCGAAAGTTGTGAAAGAATTCATCTGCCATGTCGAATGTGTGTGCCTCTGAATAGAAAGGGGTTGCATTGAGGGAAGTCGACTTGTAAGGAATTGCAGCTTTTTTGCAATTCTAAAAATAATGCCCAAATAAATGTGTATAGTGATATAATTCATCTGGATGTAGGGGTTGCTTTTGTTTGCCTATTGTTAACACTGGCCACATGGTGTGACAGTCATGGGAATAGTTGTTTTGATCGGAATACTGTTGACAGTCAGCTTTAGGTGATGAGCATCCATTTATTAAATCGAGTGTTGCATGGACACGGGCTGATTTATCGTTTAAGAAGTATTCTGCCAAACGAACACACATTTTGTTATCGAAAGAACTTTTGTGAAAAGAAAAGATTTATGGGAAACCCTATACCCCTAGAGATGGAAATGACAGCTTTTGTTACGCAAACCTCAACACCAACTGATGACCGACCAAATACATCTCGACCATGCAAGCAATTTGGTTCGTGTGTTGTGCATGCTTCTTTAGCCAATAGCATCATGATAATAAAATTACATATATTTGGGTTATGCCATCAGTCAAACGTCTCGTTTGAAGAAGTCTTTTTAATATACCTTCTAATTGCCGAGGCTTAGACAGATTGTGATAATTGAGGGTGTAGGATGCTCAAGTGGACCTTTCACAACTGCAGCCAGCTCTAAATCATTAAAAGCTCGATGACAGACTCGATCCAACGATCTTGCCTTTTCTGCTTAGTTAAGGCTAGCACGGACCTATTCCGGAATGACATTTTCCGGTGGTCTCCAAATGGACAGCGAAACGTCTGCGAAAAGGCAGCGGAAAATAATTTGTGGAGAGTTCCATCAGCTGATACACAAGTAGCAGTGTTAATTTACGCTATTCACTTTATACTTTCGCGATTTTTGGGCTCCTTAGAAATTTATGAAATGAAAACTTCTATTTCGGACGTACTCTTTTCGTATAACTAAAACTTTCTAAACAATTATGTAGTTTTCGATTGGGTATTTCAGATTTCTGCTGCCAAATCGAATTGAATCCGAATTTTATTTATTCTTTTGCGTATTGAGTTGCCTGTAAAAAAGAGTTTTTTTTTTCACTTGCACTGAAGATCCATTTGCAAATGATTTTCACACATTTATACAAAACCCATTTCGAAATAATTTAATATTAAAACTCGTTTCCATAGGCGTTTCTTTTTTTTAACATTTTAAACATTGAAAAAGGAAAATAGAAAATTCTCTCAATTATGAGTATAACACATACTCGTTGTTTTTGTAATGTAATGTAATCAGAATAATAGTGCCTAAAGAATTGCAAAGAAATGTGCACTTTTGATCTTTGTATTTGTGTTTGGCTATTTTTCGCTCCAAGTTTTTTGAACCTTTCCTCCATACCTCTTATAAACCCTGGTAACACCGCAGTACAAATGTCAAATTTAAATTTTCGCAAGCAAATAATATCCCGGACAACAAACGTGTGCGAAAAAAGAGTGGGGAATTATACCAAGCTACACTACTCTACAACTACCCAGTTTTCCGCCATCATTTCGCAGCAGCTGTGTACTACTGCAAAACAAAAAGGAGAGCGAAATTTTTCGTTCATAATTACGTTGTGCCTTTTTTGTATGTGATTTTTCGTTCCGGAACAGCTGCGTACCGGCCTTTACGTTACATAAAAATTTAAAAAAACAGCGAACTGTATCTCTTCGATTGATATTTGACGTAATGTCACCTGATGTCGTTGTCGTATCGTAGTTTTTAGCAAAGCTGCGAAGTACCTGACTATCTCAAATAAGATCGTGCCCGAAAATATTTTATGATATAAAAAGGTAACACGCTACGACAAGGTGTTCATGACGACATTCCAACTATCTTTTACTGATTATAAGTCGGTAGCAAATAAGTGTTAAGCTGATAAATAACTGTTTGTTAAAGAAAAAGAAGAACGGATTAAATTATTTGCTCGCATGTACAGTTTTAGTTATTCAATCGACTTTTATGAAAACACAAACTTGGCCATAAAATTTTGCTGTGATTCGCATCAATGTCAAATTTTTCATAAAACATAACCTTAAAACATAACCTTAAAACATAACCTTAAAACATAACCTTGTCCGCATGAAAGACACCAAGGAGACGTTTTCTAAAGAAGCGTTCGGAGACTTCGGGTTGGGACGACTTCAACGTGCCTAGACTCTGTCTCTTATCTTTTTGCGTCTAGTTTCGTATGGCTTACTAACGAGAAGAAGCGACGCCTTTTTATCACAGAGCGCGGTAATAACAATCATATATTATTAACGACATTTGTCACAAATCCGATTCCACACCTTCCTAATTTGTTTTATACAAATATTTAGTTTTCCCGAAATGGTTAAAAAATATAGTATAAAATGTCATGTTTGGGTCATTAACCCTAGAAAGATAATCTACGTCCACGAGACGTATGGCGCGGGACAATTGTGTGATAACTTTTAAATTCTAAACCGCAGCGCGTTGACTGTCTCAACTATATATAAAAAATTCATTAATTTATTTTTTTTGAATAGTATCTATATAATTAAATAAATTTATTATAAATAATAAGAAGTTCATATGTTTAATTAAATACACTAATTGGCGTATGAGACGTATGATTTTCTTTTACGCTCTTTATTTTATGATTATCTTTCTAGGGTTAAGTGTGAAAATAGGGAACCAGAACCATTTCATACAAATATTGTCAATTAGGAGCCGTTATGACTGGTTTTGAATTTTGTGGCCTGCTCTAAAGATAACAATTTCGATTGTTTTTGTGAGCCTCTCAAGTTGTGAGTGTGCACCCAGAATACGAAAACCTCACAAATTAAATTTCAACTCAACTTGTGGGAGTTCAGCTATAAAATTAACCTTTGTGAACTACAAAATATTTAGTTTAAAGTAAATGCTCATCAATACACCTAAAAAGGGGTCAGGTATAACTTGAACTTATCTCTGGGTCAGCGAGATCACTTTACTTCAAATAAAGTAGATTAACTTCAATATTTAAAAAAAAAAAAAAATTAAATCTAATGCGGGCATTAAAAAAAACTGATCTCTAAACAGCCAACAGCATAAACTAACAGCCCTATTATGGCTATAAAATATTAATTATTTCATACTTGATAACATCTATCAATTCATCGATAATTTGGTAGGTATTATTATTATCAATTGATCATTTTTACCCCATTGTGAATGCTAATCAAAATATCATTGAGAATTGGTTCTGTTTTGAAGTTTGACGTTTTTAATTTTGTTTATATTTGTTTTTGTTTTGTTGCCGAACTGAATATTAAGTGCTTACATAATACGTTCGTCCAAATCTATTCGGTTTGGAACATCTCGTTAAGTCCTGCGTATGATAGCTTGTTCGATTGCACCTTGCACATACTTCATTATAATCCCCTTCAAAAAATAACTCTGCTGATCTAAAGTAATTTTTTTTTTAACAATAAAAACAAGGAAATAAATTTTATGATTTGATGTTAATAGAAATTTTTGACCGCCCGAATATTTGATACGTACCTATCAACAAGAAATTTGTGGTTGATATACCGTAATACCAAGTTTCTCGATAAAACTATTCACAATAGATCTTAAATCTAATACAATTCGTCAAAAATGTTGATAGGTTGATAACCATAACACCGATTCATTAATTTTGTTGATACGTATCAATTATTATCAAATATCGTGTTGATATTTGATAGCCATTATAGGGCTGAAAGTATGAAATAGACTGACAGCGACAGGTGACGGCTTTCCTACGCGTCCCCGATTTCCCCCGCAAATTTTTCAATAACACCCCCTCCCTCCCGCTCTCAATTTTACTGTGCCTGTGTGTGTCATAAATACGTGTGAAGCAGCAAAAATTCTAAATTCTGGCGATAGGTGTAATAAACAACTGAAATTAGAACTCTACCCTTTTGTGGGAATTTCCATTTTCGAAAAACTTTCTGTGCGTAAAGGGAAGGAACATCAAAATTGTGGAAATATTAATAATCTGACAGAAAAACATTCAAACTACATTTCACCATGAACATCAACGCACTAAATGTATATAAAATGAAGATATGCAACGATTTCTAGTACCAAAAATAATCATTATAATGTTAGCAAACTGCAATTTTTTTACCCAAGATTAATTTAATGTGATTTTCCTCCAATACAATACAAATTTAACTTTTAGAAGTATGTTTTTTTTTCACAAAAAATTGAGGGAATTTTAAAGTAGTGAAAAGGAAAAGTGAACACGCTTCGTGGGATAAATATGGATGAGTTCTGAGAGTTTAAATTCGGTGTTTTATTTCACCACGCAAACATTTTATTCTAAAAAATGTATAATAGCGAATGTACCTAATCAACATAAATAAAAAAAAAAAGTTTGAAAAATGCATCCACTGAAATAAAATAAGATATTAAATGTGAAAGAAAAAATAGGTGGAGAAAATTAAGGGAAATAATGACTTAAAAAAACATTCCTTTTCTTTATACAAATTTAACATTCATTTAATTATTTTATATGTTTGTTTTACGAACATTCTATGAAATAAGTTTTTAACTAAAGGTGAGATTAGACTGTATGCCAAGTGGTCATAGAATGCCAATTTCTGACAGTTCTCCTGTCAAAATGTGGTCATTCAATGTAATGAGCATATGCTCCAAAGACCTAAATGCCACATATGACCAGGCTGAATTTGACAGATAAAAATGCCCAAATAGCATGTAGTGTAATCGGACAATAAGCACGAATGCCAGCATTAAGCCTTATGTGCCCATATGCACTTTATTGAAATTTCGTTATGGCATTGCTGGCATTTTTGACGGAAAAAAGACTTATTTTGTTGTCTTCGATGTTTGAGTTCGCGGATTTGCTTATTTATTTTCATTTTCGTTGTCTTTTTTGTACTACAACATTTGGTAATAAATAACAAATGCCTTAAATAACAATCAAGGCAATATGACCATATTGGTAGTTTTGGCCGTATAGTCTAATATACAGTTTTGATAATCCTGACATTTTGATCATTTGACAGCTAATCTGGTCATTTGCCTGTTGGCATTCATATGCATAATTGGCATACAGTCTAATCTTAGTTTAACGAATTTGCGGTGTTTAAATCTGATCTTTATTGCATGAAGTCTAGCTACACAATTAGTTTCACTTGATACCAAGAAACTAAGAAAATCTATTGTTTACAACACAGCCCTACGCTCGATATTGAAATGAGAATCCACCTCAGGCTACCTGACATTCGGCTTAAACCGGAATTCTAGGTTGGTTTTTTTCAAGTATGCGTGGGCACCCTTTGATTAACATAGCACTAAGGTCAAACTCAACTTGTAGGCAATCCCTCTTTTTTGGCTAAAGCTGTCAATCTATTTAGTACTTATGTCGTTTTCGATTTGGCTTTTTAGACTTTGATCTGAAATTTCAGATTTCGGCTGCCAAATCGAACATAAAATCTGAATTTTATTGGTTGTATGGTTCTTTTTTTTTTTTAATCTATTTTAATTGATTTTCACACATTTATAATAATGCGTTTCGAAAAAATTTAATATAAAAACTCGTTTTCATACGCGTTAAATGAATAAATTCAGTTAAAATCCTTCCAACGATAAACAATTCGTAACCGTCAGCATACACATTGGTATTAGTGAAAGTGTGTAAATCTGAGAAAAAACCGAGATTTCTCAAAAGTGCCCCAGATAAAAAAAGATTATTTTTTTGGCAAATCAAACATGAAAAGCAATCTCAATCAACAAATAATTGATTTTTTTTTTTCAAAAAAATTGATTTTTTTGCCAAATCGAAAACAACATTAGGTTATGGACAACAGTTTGAACGCAAAGGGACTCTAGTCATTCATTTTTAAATTTTAATTATATTACAGATAGTGTGGCGAAAAAGTTAAATATTTTGCGATATTGACTGTGTGATAATTCACTGAATAAACTCTGTAAACTACTAGTGATTGCCTCTACTAGCAACAGTGACTCGTCATAATAATCCGGCAAATTTTATCAATTGCTATTTCCAAAGTCGGCGAAAGTACTTTTTGTAGAACTCCTTTCAAATATTTCCCCACTGCCTCGGACATTACCTAAGAACCCATGATATAAAAAAAGAATTGTAAATAGTTTCAAACAATAACTACCTACCCTTATTTCATCACCTTCAACATTTCGTTGACAGTGACAGGCAACGACTGGAGATACTATTCCATTCATTTTAGGCAAACCCTCTAAGCCCTCGAAGATCATAGCTTCCAAAGTGTTGAATATGTTATAAGGATGAGCATGCAGTTCCTTCATTTTCAACTGTCCATTTTCATCGCGAAATCGGTTAAGAATTCCATCGTGTTCTGTAAAGAAACTACAGAGACAAACACTTTCGGTAATCGGTCTCTTTGTATAAGAGAGCTTAAGAGCTCACGCCAAAAATAGCTGCTTTGCATGTTCTTCAATATGAGGGCTCAGCAATGCCCACGCATTTTTTAGGGCAATCTTTTCGGACATCGTAAATCCGGTCTCGTCTGAGATTGTTTCCAAAATTAAATCGGGAATAGGCAGCGGCACTTGATGCATTTCATAAAAATTTATTCGCAACTCCTAATTTTGTCGAATTTTGTTTTAAAATTAACAAACTAAAATAAATTAACAATAGTTTACTTTGTTCTGAATTTTAAAAGGTGATGTTATGTTTGTTGTTTAATACGCTTTGCTAGAAGTTGGAATTTTATTTTTCGCATGGAACGAAGTGGAAAAAACTATTTTTACCATGAAACATGACTTTTGACCGGAGTCGGGTCTTACTAATAATAATTTTTAACCTTCACATTAAATATTTTGTAGGTCACAATATTCAATTTTGTATGGAAAATTTCCCCATTGTAAGTTCGAAAATTTAGCCTGGACACTAAACAAAAATATCAGTATCGCGGTATAACTGCAATGGAATGATTTGACGAATTGTTTACTACTTAACCAAATGCACCGGCTAAACATCACCTCAACCAGAGAATGAATTTAAGGAGATGTATAACTTTTGTTCTCCCCGCAAAATCCTTGTGTTTTGTTGTTTTTGAAATTTCAATCTCTGCCTGTGAATTCGTGTGAGCTACTAAAAAGCATATTGGCCGCATTCAAGAATCTAGTCATCTTAAGTCGACTAGATTGGTCTGGATGAGATGCAGCCTGAACGCAAAAACTAGATTGGTCGGGAACGTCACTTTTCCTACGTCCCCCACATACGCGAACTGTCAACTTAGTACTCAGTCACGAATTTCTTGACTAGATTCGTCGGCTACCCCTCCATAGACGTCAACTAAAACAGCTGCTCACATGACCGATTTCGACCAATCAAAACCGAGATTCACTTATGTCGTTTTCCATTGGGCAAAAAGAAGCGTCCGGGAGAGTCCGGAATAGAAAAAATCACTTCTGAAACCGTTCCATTGGCACAAAAAATATTCTTCTGGTGGTTCTGAGAAGAGAATTACGCTTCTCGATTGGAAGTCAGAATGCACTCAAGAAGCACTCACACAAGTGTAATTTATGTATTTTATACAAGTCAGCTGACTTGTAGATTATTTGTTGGCATTTCACTAATACTTTTGTGGATTCAATCAGAAGCAGTTTTGTTGTTCCATTGGATCACAGAATGAGTGGCTCCCCGAGTGAAACCAATGGAAAACGACATTAGGGAGAGAGCCGTCAGACTTATTAAACTAGATACTTGAACGTCCCCATTTCTATTTCTAATGGCCGGCCACCAATCCCTCTTGCTTTTATGGACATCGCGCTGTCCAATTGTGTTAAAGGGATGCTAAATGCTAATGTCGTTTTCCATTACTTTCACTCGGGGATCCACTCATTCTGCGATCCAATGGAACAACAAAACTGCTTCTGGTTGAACCCACAAAAGTATTGGTGAAATGCCAGAAAATAATCTACGGCGGCTGTAAGCTGACTTGTATAAAATACATAATTTACATTTGTGTAAGTGCTTCTTGAGTGGATTCTGCTTTCAAATCGAGAAGCGAAATTCTCTTCTCAGAATCACCAGAAGATAATTTTTTGTGCCAATGGAACGGTTTCAGAAGTGATTTTTTCGATTCCGGACTCTCCCGGACGCTTCTTTTTGCCCAATGGAAAACGACATAAATAGCCGTGTGACTGAAAGGTACGGCATTACCTAACACTCAAAAAAACGTGACACGTTTCCTGGGCGGCCAATTTGTTTAAGTAATAGGAACTATGGGAAAGCTATGCATGCTGATATTTTTATAGCGATGGCTTACGAAATTTCGATTTCCTATACAACAAAATGGCTTCCGGAAGTCATGTTCGGACAATTATTTATTTATTTCGTATAACTGATTAATGAATAGTTGGTTTAATTTACTGAAACTAATTACCAATCTCATTTCACATGTTTTGAATCAGAAATAGAAATGTTTTCAAGTGATTGCGTAAATGTTGTTCGCCGGAACTTGTGTTTGATTCCGTTTAACGTATCTATAATTATGGGTTGAACATCCATGACATTTTAATTGTCTGATTTGTGATCTCATTCTTACGCCTTTATTAGCATTGACTGCGGAAAACGGTTCTCTCTGTCCCCTCTCTTTCAAAAATGCTCTTGCGTGATGGTGTAAATGCGGCATAAGGTGTTCATTAAATTCAAAAGAAAGAAAGAAAATATAATATATATAATAACCATATTCACATACCTCAATAAATTTAAAAAGTTATTAAATTCACAACAACTTCATATGATCATTTATAGGAAAACCCAACTCCACTGAACTCATTCGTCCACGGTTTGTTTAATAGCCAAATTCACCGGCTCAAAAACACCCCCGGCCAGCTGTTATCTGTCAATAAGTGACAACTAGTCAGTTGTCAAAATATTTTCGTTTTCCAAGTAATCAACTTCTCGTAAAGAAATTTCCGTATCAAATAGGATAAAATCACCAAAAACATGCAAAATTAAGCGAAAGGCTTTAAAAAATATGGAACAACACTAAACGGGTGTTAAATTGTGTGCAAATTAAGAAATTTCCAACATAACATTTAAAATGTTTAAACTGGAGTCCTACATTACTCCAATCATTCTAAATCATGTTGCTAAATATGTGAAAAATATACGTCCTGAGGATTCACAGGTAAAAATTGTTTTTTTTTCCCTTGAAACTGACTCTGTACATTTGAATTCTCCCACTAAGGTATCATTGTGGGAAGGCGAGGTTGCATTTCAGAATTTGGATCTTCGTTTGGATGTATTGGAAGAGGAACTCAATTTGCCATTTGAATTCCTATCAGGTCATGTTCATGAACTATCCATTCAGGTGCCATGGATGAAGATAACATCAGAACCGATAAAGATCACCATAAACACCATCGAGTTTGTGCTCAAACTTAAAGATGCCAAAGCAGAAGCAAGTCCTTCGCCAAAGAAAATGGAAAAGAAGAAGAAAGTTTCCAAAGTGGAGGATGGTTCACAACAACAGGGCTATATGCCTGGTCTGGTGAACAAGATTATTAACAACATTGTGATCAATTGCCACAACATTATCTTGAAATATGTAGAAGAGGACATTGTTGTTTCGATGAACATCCAGTTGTTGTCTTTCAGTTCGGCTGATGAATTTTGGAAGCCGGCATTTACAGACATTCATCCGGTTAGGGTTTTCATGCGAAAACTGGTACTAGTCTCGGACTTGACTATTTGCCTGGACAAACGGAATGCTGCAGGTCAGATTGACGTGTGCCAAGAGCCTATACTCTATAGGTAAGCAAATCAAATCAGCAAGTCGTTTATATCACGGTTTTGTTTGTTCACAGATGTTCACTGGAAGTTCGCATCGTCCGCAAGTACAATGTCAACACAGCTCATCTTGGTAGCACGACAAGAATCGCTATCTTTACAAAACTAATGGAAATGAATGTCTCTTCCCTGCAATTTCCCATGGCCATGCGACTGTTCAGACTGTTACTGGCTCTTAAAGCTGGTGAGCTCAAGTCGAAGTCAGCGACAGACGTTCACGATGAAGAAAATGACTTTCAAGATGGTACGGTAAGTGTGCCACGATCATACCTATCTTGGGCATGGAATCTTATTCCAAATTTCGGCTTTACCGAAGAAGACGAAGAGCAAAAAGTTGAGGAAGACACCTCTGGTCAGTATTTTGACATAGGCCTCTACATAGAGACGTTGAACTTCACGTTGAAAAGCTCAGAGTTTATAACCGATTCGATTGTTGGTGCTACAAAGAAAATACGTTACTCACCCATTGTAAGGCTGATGCTGGGCGGAATATATTCTGAAACGTTGATAGTTTCTGATAAAAACTGGTCCAATACGAAAGCTGGATGTTCTAGAATTCACATTGAACCACTAGACGCATATAGAGATGATGAGTCTGCAGCCGTTTCTTTGGTGACAACTGCCACCTTGACTAATAGGGCTTTCCTTGACCGGAGTCTCTTCGATGAGACGTTCGTTGAAAAGGATTGGAACATCACAGGTATACAAGAGTACAGTGTTCGAGTGACTGAAGAATACCTCCTCTATCGCAGCCCAGCGCTCGCCTTCGATTTGGTTGAATACAAAGAAGAGACAGACGCAGAGACAGCAGCCGCTGAAAATGAAGAAAACACCAATCGCACTCGAGTGATTTACCGAATTCTAGCGTCTTCGATGACCCTACGCTACAACCAGACATATTCGCGCATCGCTGCTGTGTTACAAGAGCTCATTCGTGCCTACGATTATCCACCATACTACGAAGACAAACTGGAGGCAAATGGCGGTTCTCCGAAACTTCACCCACCGCTATTGGATGACTTTGACTCTCTTATGATTGGCATTCCCTTAAAAGTGTACAAATTCAACTTAAATGCAATAAATTTCGAGTTCTTTCCAAAAACGGAAGCGGTCAGCGTGAAGTCCGCAAAAAAGCTGCCAGCGACATTAAGGAACAGTCTTCCTTACTTTAAGCTCTCCATTGATACTGTCGAGGGCCAGTGGACAACGCCTCTCGACGCCGATAAGCTTGTCCACACAACGTGTCAGCTGCCCGATAAACCTATAGAACTCCTTAACGCCTGCTATGATAACGCACAGATTCGTTTCAAAAATATTTCTCTAGAACTGCAGCAACACTCGACCAGCTCAAAGTTGTTCTACATTCCGAAAGGAAGCCTGAACTTTGGAGATCTTCTGCAGCCTTTATTGTGGAAAAACGAAGAGGTGCCAGTTCGCAAGCTAGACATGGCCTTTGAGAGCATATTTCTAGAGTTCTCCAAAAGCGAATTGATGATCGCCCTGCGGCTCGTTGCTTTGATTAAGAAATTCGATAGTCGAACTATTCAACGGGTTTCGAAAGCTACCACTGACGGAGCAAAGTCGATAACGGTGCGTACACAGTTTAAGAAATTTAATGTGGACATCAAAAAGTTCTGCACTACCACCATGGTCCGCGGAAGCCTTAAACAATTGCAGTCACACATAGAACGACAAGACGTTCCGACTATTGAAGGTGATATGCTTCTCGACACAACATGTGGCGGCCAAAGAAATAAATGGTTGGAATGGTATTCGCAAATACCAAACAATTGTTCCGACGATCTTTGTACGAGGTCAGTGTTTGCGTTGTGGATGGAAGAATACGATTTGAAAGTCGACGAGAATTTGGTGGATTTCCTGAACTATATGGAAGCGGAGCTGCCAGTACTGAAAGGTAAGTAAGCTAAAAAAAAAATTGAGTTAAACAGTACTTGCTTGCAAGACACCTCCACAACAACAAGCTTCTGTAATTTTTTATTTTCTTAGAGTTAACACCAGAAACGAATCCAAGTATCCCGCGACCGCCACTTGTGCGACAATCATCGAAGAAATCGCTCCCTTCGGAGAGGCAAGCGCGAAGAGCGTGCTACCCTGCAGAGACCATTCACGTTAGCTCGGAACGCGATGAGAAAGTAAATGTCGAGACTAGTCGCGAAAAAGAGCTGCGCGAACAGTTTTCCTATAGCAAGATGTAAGTTTCTCTTGTGCTTTTCTTGCGTTAATTCATAACAATCACTTTCGTAGTTTGCCGTTCATCAAGAGCATGCTAGTGCGAATACAAATCGCCAACGGACATGTTCACCTCACTTCGGGGTCACACAAAACCGATTTTACTCAGATAACGTAAGTTCCTGTGTTTTAAATATAACTGCGGTTCCACTCTTTTACAAAATGTTTTATTTGCAGGCTGCCAAGACTCATTTTCAGTTCAGCATCAGCTGAAAATATTACGCGCTACAACGTGCAAAGTGAATTCCAAAATCTAAGCGCCAAATCCTCCAAAGACACGTTTCCCTGGACTTGTGGCATATGTGACTTCGGCGTTCAAAGTACACTAAGCAGTGTAACGCGAGCGGTCGTTCATCCCATTCAAACTTCCATCACGATAGCTATGACACATAAAAAGGAAACAGTCGCCGTCGGTAAAGCCGAACAGCAACAACAGCCTAAGTTAGCAGAAGAAAGCGAGGCAGAAAAATCAAAACAAGCACAGTCACTGTCACCCTCTTTGCCGAGTGTTGACGTAAACTTTAGTCCAAGAGCATCAGAAGACTTTCGTCGCAGGACAACCGCGGGAGGCAGTGTATCAGCCAATGGAAGAAGCCAATCGTCCGAGGAAAACGAACAAATTAGCAAAGGAACAGAGAAAAGAAAGAGCTACCTCCAAGAGGCTGTCGAGACTGTCTTCTCGGGCCGCAGGAAATCACAGACAAAAGATGTCGTTGCGATTAGTCTGCACGTTGACACGTCACCCATACACGTTGAGTTCAACTCGGAGAGGACTCGGCTCACGCGTGATCATCTTTCTCTGCTTTTAAAGGCACTAGGCCTTCTGCAAATGTCGAAAAACAAAGTAACACAGCAGCAGCAAGACGAGATACAAATCATAACTAGTGTAGAGGAGAACACCAACATAAAGCAGTTCCTCGAAATGGATACCAACTCGGAGTCGTCAATGCTATCGCTTGACAAGTCGCCAAATAAATTCGTTGCCTCCATACTCCTGCAGTGGACGATTACCAAGTTCACAGTTGAACTTGACGCATCGCAGGTGTCTAGATGTAAACTTGTTCTCGATATGGAAGATCTTATATCATCAGTGGACAGGCGGGAGGACTTTACCAAGTTCACCAGCAAAATCGGAACATTGAACACGCGGTTCTTTGAAGTGAACGCAGCGAATGAGTCCGTTCTGAGCGATCGCTTGAAAATAAAAATGCAAACCGATTCCACGCAGTCGCCACTATTCAATATGATCGTCACCACGGTTGGCGTAAAGAACTTTTTCAAAAGGATTGGCGCCAAGCGGAAAGAGGCTGATCTCTGCCGGGCCATATCTGAAGTTATCGTTAAAATGGAAGCAATCGAAATGATCGTCGATATGGATAAAGTGGCCATATTGGCGCCAGCAATCGTAGCATTGACTGGCGCAGAAAGTGCTACCAAGGAAAGCGAACCAACAGCAAAGACGACCGCTACCCCACGTACTGCATGTCAATTGCCCATGGTGCATCTGGACAGTAAGGGATTCACGGTCTACATGCCGACAGAAACTAGTAAATCCTGGTGTTCCGTTTCGATTCTGAAAGTGGGCTCGATCAAAGTCTCGCCGAATTTGGAAAATCCTCTGCAGCGATGTCCTGTGCGGACAGATGTATTCCAGAAAGCCGCCCAAATGGGAATCCTAGGCACCCCTGGTTCCATAATAGAAGACCGCCAGTATGAAGTCACACTTCAGAACATCTCCGCAGCGACTGGCAATTGGAGCGAAATCCTGGCGCATATGAAGGAACAAACAGATAACTTCCACAACACCAATCCCGCCTTCGAGTGGAACAACCAAAGTCGCAAAACCCCCCTTGAACTGAGGAAAATTTTCAGCAATTTCACATTTATCACGACATACGCGCCCTGCATTACTTGCAACGGCGTCCTTGTGTGCGGACAAGCGGTTGAGTTCAACTGCTCGAACGATTTAGTTGCTTCATTGACCACCGATCAGCTGAGTCTCTTTAGTTGCATACTTATCAAAATGGAAGATATAATGAAACCGAAGAGCACCCCACCGTATAAACTGACGAGGTCCAAACTGAAAGCCAGAAAAGTCTCATCGCAGACGACGCTTAAGCGGACATCCAAACAGCAACATATGGAATTCAAGTCTTCCGCGTCTTACCACTCGATGGATACAATTTTTGATACGAATGCACGCCTAAACGACGAGTCATTCGAGAAACCCGTGACTGATTCTGGTTTTTGTTCAAGCAGGCGATCGTTGACGAGAAAGATTATCAAGGACAACCCTGCCAGTAGCCTCCAAACCGGTGTTCGCCAAATGCCGCACACAATATCGTTTGTCGCAGGTATGTTTATTATAAACCTGTACAACTACACTCGCACGGTGGTGGGGCTACCAGAAGGCGACGAACCAACTATTGTGGAAAAGCTAACGCCGCTAATATCGATAAACCTGAGCCAACCAAGTTTTCTCATCTCCCAGTCGATCTACGAAGTCACTAAGAGGTTTTCCCTCTTCAATTTCACCCTGAGTCTGTACCACCTGCCCGATTCATCAGACGAAGATGTCGAGTTAGATGAAGATGAAGAAAGGACACCGGAAATTCTATTCGATACAAAGCGTGGAGAAGTGGGCTCATCGGGAATCCCACCACCCCTGATTGTGCTCAAGTCGCACACAACTAAATCGAAAAAACTGGAAATCGATGTGAACTTCTCAAAGCCAGCCACAGTGCGGCTATCGGAAAGCTCCCTCAAAAGTTTGACGAAACATGTGATATTGTACTACGAGGCGCTGTTAGAGAACCCTTGCTTTCAGACTCGTTCAGAGAAGTCGATATTCCGAGCGACAAAAATCCAAATGATGAAAAATGTTTTCTTCAAGGCGGACCGCTTCAATATGAAGATCGATATGCTGTCGCTTAAGTTCTCCGAGGCGAACAACTACAGCTTGAAGATGAGCTTGGTTGATCTGAAATTGTCGACAAAGTTTCTAAGCCGACCGGAAAAGATCAATGCTAAAGTCTCGCTGGGAGGGCTCTACACGCAGTCCGACAATAGGATCGTTGTGCACCCGGTTGGCGTGAAGTGTAACTTGGATTTTGTCCAAGAGTCTTGGAATCGATTGCCGCTGATCACGGCGAATGTGAAGTTTAACATGATCCATTGCGATGTCGGGGTGGAGATCGTTAGCAAATTCTCGGAGGCAGCGAGAGCCTTCAAAGCAAGCACAGACGTGTGTAATAACCTTTGGGAAGACTTCCTATACCGACGATGTGGTGAGAGTGTTGAAATAAACCGCGATCGCTTACTGAAGCTGTACCTACCAGAGGTTGAACGAACGAAAGCAGCCGATCCGAAGGAGGAGTTCTACCAAGATGATCTAAGGTGATTTGGTTTTTGTTTATGCATTTCTGCGTTCCTGTAACTAGGCTTTTATCTATTTTATAGAGCTGGCGCCTTTCAGTTTGTGGAAATGGTGTCGGACACATTCCTGCCACTGCCGTATCAAATTCAAATTATCAAGAAGAACTATGGCATCATTTGTTGGCGCTATCCACAGCCCCGGAAGATGCACAAAATACACGTCTTTCCCGTTCCAATGGCGGTGAGTAGTGGACACAACTATACACATGGCAAGGTGTGGTAATTATCTGCGATTTAGGTCCCCAATCCGATTAGTATCAAATGTCGAATGGAGTACTTCAGTGACGCCCATGAAGGTTTTCTGCACTTTTGTGATTTTTGGCTCTCGGAGACAGACTCAAAGTCAATTGAACTGCCGGAACGTGAGATAACGGCGCACATATGGCGCGTTGTGATACTGCAATCGTTGGTGTCAATAAATCAGGAGTGCTTCGATACCAGCGAGGAGGACGAGGAACTACGTTCGGTAAGTGATTATTATTTTATTCCACAAAGCATTTTTTTTTTGTTATTGCTTACCTGTCTCCTCTGTTTCAATCTGAGTACAATTTGAGTTATGTTCTCTTTCTGTAATGTGCAGGTGGTCAACATAAGCATCAATGATATTTTAAACTCGGCGAAAAAGGAATCAGACTTCATCCTGCACCCCAAAGTGCTGGTCGGCTGCATGCGCGTAGACACAGTATTCAAGCCATCGGCTATTCCAAAGGTTCAGATACTGCTCAGCATCAACGCTATCCTGGTGAATCTTCAAAACTACCAAAACACACACTCCGAACTGCCAACACAGTTGAAAAAGTTCAAAATTGCCGAAAACAACAAGCCCATCAGTCAAACATTCCTCAGTGTAAGCATTGAAAAGACGAGCATTCACGCATCATTCCATACGCGCAACAACTACTCCGTACATTCGGAAACGACAATCGGTGTAAAGTGCTTAGACTACGGCTATCTGAATCTAATCTATATCTTGGAGCAGGCAAACATTACCGCTTACTTTAAAGTTAATGGCGCCGTGGAAAGTAGCATTATCGCTGACAAGATCAGCCTAAATGCAGGCCCATCAGTCCTGCATAATTTGCTGTGCGCGAAACAAAACTGGCAAAGCTATTTCAAAGATGAAGAAGACCGCCGTACGCTGCTCATTAGTAAGTTTATGGTGGCAAACCGAACGCATGCAATCATAAGTTTCGGTCAAACAAATACGGGTGAACGAGTCCTATTAAAGCCGCGAGAATGCTGCAAATACTCTTTCCAAAGTGAATATTTCGATCAGCAACTGTCCTTTTACGTATTTGATGGCAAAACAGAGTACGCAAGTGATTCCGTTGTCATAACACTGGATTTTCCGACATCCTCTGATAGCATAGTTAATCACATTCCGGTCGACGATCGGTGTTTGGTTGTAACGATAAAACGACTATCGGCAACGCAGTATTATATTTTAATAAAAGGTCAGATAGAGCTGATTTCCATGGTGAATGACTCGTTTCTTATGGAGTTCTATCGAGATGATAAAAAGACTGACGATAGTGAAGTTCATGTCGAGAAAAAAGATCGAGCAACATTCTTGCAATCGGTTACGGAGGAGACCAACATTTGTATAAGGTTGTTGAAGTTTGAAGTGCTTTCATAATTGGTTCCGATATCATTATAAATTTTCTATTTTTCACAGACTGAAAATGGAAGGAGCACGAGGCAAAGGTCAAACTGGCAATATTCCCTTAAAGTCCAACAAGAACTATCCCTGGCTTGTTAAGGGTAAGTCCTCAAAATCTGTTTCTTGGATCTCATTAATTTGTTTCCTTAAACCATAGTTCCTGTTGTGGGCTCTGATAAATTTATTAGCTACTGGGTGCGCATTGTACGTGAATCAATATCAGAACTACGCACAGACACGAGTCATCCGGAAAAAATCCTTATTAGCATTTGGCCAATCTTTGAAATTCGATCGATGATGACCGCTCCCATGACCGGCATGGAGAGTTCTACAAATAGCCAATTCAAACTTGCGCCTGAAGGCAAAACTAGTCTCCTGAGTGTTCCGGCTACCCATCAGACCGACCATCGAATATCCTTTGTCAATGAGTAAGCAGTGGCAAACCTGCGAGTAGTTTTTTTTATTAAAGTTTCGGTGATTCTTTTTAGGTTTGAATCAGCGCCCGATTTCAATCTAACCCTCAAGGCAATCGATTGGAATAAATTCTTTTGGTACGACGAAACGGTGTGGACTGTCGAGAAAACCCTCTCCGAATTGAGCAGGCCCGCGCCCACCAAATGGCCAATCAGTGACGACGAAGAACTCCGAGTTAGGCGTGCTTGCATGGACATGGACAGTACCACGAAAAGCACTGTTCTTTACAAGTGTTTTCCGAGTAGAGAGTTCTCGTGCACCCTTTGCCTTGAGGTGGCACCTTGGGGCACATTTATAAATGCAACTGGCCAAAGGGTAACAGTTCAGAATGCAGAAACTGGTGAATCGGTTGAAATAGCGCCGAACACAATAGCGATGTTGGCACTTATTAAGACGGAGTTCACTCTGGCGATTCCCAATGGCCAATCATGGGTGCTGTCGCTGCCGATCGTCTTCGACAAGAGCGTTGATACTTCGAAGAGAAAATGCTATCGTTTGAATGAAAATGATTCGGCAGATGTTGTGATACTTCGAGGTGAACAGATATATAAGTTTCACTTGGAGTTCTGCACGGAGAACGAGAGGAACATCTTCATATTGAAGCCCAAGTATGTGATAGCAAACATGACGAACCAGCCACTCATGGTTGTGCCATTTTCGTTGGATCACAAAGAAACCATCACCAGAAAGGATATGACTGAACTGGCTGCTAAAAAACGCATTTCTGCTGTACCGGTCATGACAACCTCAGAGTACAAGTGCGCAGAGGTAATTTGCTGTCCCATGAGTAGCTCTCTGAAATGTGTCTAATTTTAGCGTTGGCATCTGTCTTGATGGGTTCTATGACTCGAATGTGAACAAGGCCAAGCGATCAACCGATTCAGCGTTCATTTTCTTCGTGTGCATTATGATGCAGGAGACATCCGAGATATCCATTCCGATAGCGCTGATGCATCCATTCAATCGAAAGTGCTTTAGTGTACAGCACAATGAGTCGTCTGTTAGTATGCGGTGAAAAGTGTTCACACACTCCGATTGTCATTGTTTCATTTTTATAGATTCCCCTCTCGGCGTCGCTTCTAGAGAAAGGTGGTCAATATTTCGTTAGTATCTTCGAGGATACTTCTCCGATGGTACTACTTAACAACCAGACTGATTTGACACTGATTGTGGCGCAGACAATCACTGCGGAGAACAACAAAGTATCAAATACGATACCCGAGTATGATGGGAGGCATTTTGAGTGGTATCAGCTATCGAGACCACGAAGTTTGCTGTACTATACACCACCGACATTGTATGCCAACTTCCCAGACGTCGAACCATCCGTATGTAATCTGAGTATAGCGCTGCACAATGGTGAGTACGACTTTGTTTGGCTTTGTGGAAATGGACCTACGTCGATTTGTTTGTTTTACAGAGAATCACAGCAAGAAGAACATCAAATGGTCCAAGTCGATTCATACCGACGCCTCGTGGGAGAAGTTTCTACATGTGCCCACATACGGAGATGTTAAAATCGTCGTCTGTGATAAGCACCGAATTATAAGGGTGTCCATCTTCTACATTGCACAGGTCAGTAGCAACAAAAGTAGTTCTTGTTGAATTGAGATCTTAGCCTCAATGCACAAAATATTCACACGCATTTTTTATTTTCCTTTCAGCAATTGGAGTTCTCCGTGAAAGACTTACGTTCTCGCCTACTAACCCCTCAGCCGAACGATTCACCAGAGAACATCGGAAGCAACGCACAAATTGACGCCAACGCTGCGCTCAACGACGAACTACTGCAGCGAGTTAAACCGAGCATATCGTCTAAATGTATCCACCAATCATCTGATCCAGCGTCCGTTCCCAATTGCCCATTTAAGTTTCACTTTTCCGTGAACGAAATCAATCTAAAGGTCTTTGTTGAATGCAAGACTGTAGACTATTTAAAGAAGGAGATCTTCGCGCTCTACATCGACGACTTTATGCTGACGTACGACAACAGTAAGCGTACGCTAAATTTGCTGCTTTCGAATTTGCAAATCGACAACCAACTGTTCTCGTCGGGAAACTATGACTTTCCAGTTGTTCTGTGTTCCCAGGAATTGTATAAGCGCCCTTTATCGAACCAATCTGTGTATTTCATCAAACGATTCAACGAGGAGCTCCGGCCTACTGCCATGGCAGAGATAACAGCTATCTTCTATGATGATGAACTGAAAATCCGGTCAATTGGTTGCCGCGTTAGTCCAGTCAGGGCGTACATTGAGGACACATATCTGAACGACTTGTTGGATTACATGGTGGATTGTGCTCCCAGTAATGTGGTTGTATCGCCCAAGTCCACCGACTACTACGTAGACCTGGCACCGGGGGAGTTTTTGATTCCCAGGGATATTGTCGCTCAAGCTTTGTATATATCGGAACCGCTAAAGATGCAATGTTTTCGAATAGACTCAATGAACGTGATGCTGTCCGTGCACACTTGCGTGCGTCTCTATATCGCGCTTGACCACAGCCCATTGCAGTTCTCTACTTACGAGCGGCGGGATGTTTTAACACTACCGCTTCGTTTTGGTCATACACTGGGAATGCATTATTTGTCGGGAGCGCTTTTTGGTGCCGGTTGGGTTGTCGGATCTCTTGAAATGTTGGGCAGCCCCAGTGGCCTGGCGCGTTCATTCTCCGTCGGTTTGAAGGATTTTGTATCAATGCCTGTGCAGGGTCTGTTACGTGGTCCATGGGGTTTTGTCGTCGGAGTGACTCAAGGCTCTGCTTCGTTGCTGCGAAATATCACAGCTGGCACTGTAAACTCGGTTAGTAAGCTGGCAGCGTCTGTGTCGCGAAATTTGGACCACTTGACCTTGGACCCGGAACACATTCAACGGACCGAAGCATTGCGAAGGTGCCGACCACAGGGATTTACCGAAGGTTTTACACAGGGTATCACAGGACTGGGAATCAGTATTTTAGGTGCTGTTGGCGGCATTGCAAGGCACGCCCTCGAAGCGCGCTCACCGGCTCAGGTTGTGACGGGAATGGGCAAAGGAATAGTCGGTGCTTTTGCAAAACCTATAAGCGGAGCTGCTGAACTGCTTGCACTCACCGGACAGGGTGTCCTACATACGGTGGGTTTCAATGCAATGCCGCATCAGAGAGCACCGTCAATTCCGCGAAATATTGCCGCACAAGTTTCGGAACAAAAACTCTGGAACCAGCTGCTCAGTATTCTGCCTTCGGTGTTAGAGCAAGATCAGATTCTCTTCTATCACGAAGTCACGCTGGTGGTGACTGAAAAACTACGGGCTGGATCGGTTTTTCTCACTTCAACGATTCTGGCTCTCTTCGAAACCGAAAGCGGTAAGTTCTCATTGATCACTCCTGCGCAGCGAGTAGAGGTATCTTTCGATGCCAACGATAAGACGCTGTTGAACATTACCGTCAATAAGCAACAAAATGAGCTCGAGGAGGTAAGTTAATGTGGCGCCACTCTCACTCACCGAGTGCACGCACAACTAATCGGTTTGCTTCTTTTCAGGGCTCTTTATACACAACTCAACGCATTATGTCATTTCTTCAGACATCCAGCCATCACATGGGAATGAACATGACAACAGAGTCCTTAGAAGACATTTTGAAAAAGGATTCTCGTCACGAGAATCGTTCGTTTTATATAAGCGAGCATTTGGGGCAATATCTAATCGAGTATTTAAGAATTATAAATTTAAAAAAATCGTAGGTCCTCCGAACTGGCTAACAATCAATTTGCTGGTTACAAAGTAGTAAGGATTTAACTTAGTTTGCCAAATGAAATTTTGTACGTATGATATTTTTCTACCTTTTCGTTGTTTAGGTAAAACATTTTTAGACAATAGCAAATGCATATATTTATTTGAACCAAACGAAATAAACCTGTTACATATTTTAAAGAGGCGAGATCTTTTTGAAGAAACACTATCTGGAATTTTGTGTCGATTTGAATATAAATGCTCATCAGATAATTTGGGGAAGCAATACCAACTAGCTTTAAGAAATATCACCTTAAGCAGGCTCAGCACTACTATCCCGATGTGATTCAAACCAAAGTAAGTGGTATACCGGGTTCCACGCAATGTGACGGAACGATTTCGTACAAATCGGAGAAAATTCCGTGCGAACGGGGTGAATATGTGTTAAAGTATAAAAGTGGCTAGGGCTGCTGCGAAGTCCCATGCAGTTCGTTCATAAAAAAAACATCAGGGGGATAATACAAGAGAAGAAAAGTAAATTCCTGAGTAAGCGCAAAAATTGTAGGCGCAAGGTTCATATAATACCCTAGACTCATTGGAAGAGAAAGGATGAATTCCACAACAAAAGAATAGTTGTCCCAGACATACTTCCCATTGCGCTAATGATTCTTACATACTCCTGGATACTATTCATCTGTGCATCGAGTTAACGAAGACGTGTTCTCGGAAACGTAAAAAAGTTGTGTACACGAACATAAAATTACCGCTAATAAACAGATATATTCTGCTTTTCACGTGAATCGTAGATTCTATTCCCTTTCACTCTGCCTTTCCATTTTGATATCCATGAACTACATTATCCAAAGGAGTTTGACATTCAAGTTAACAGCTGTTCACGTGAAATCCAAAAGAAGTTTTTTTTTGTTTTTAAATTGAAATTAATGTATTCAATTTGATGTCTATCCATGAAAATCTTTGGAAAATAATCCAACTTTGGATAATTACTTTAAAGAAAGCAAAAAATATAAACAAACAGGTATGGATAGTATTGGACATTTTTTTTCCACTTTCTTTAATTTGAGTTTATTATCAGCGATTCGTTGCATTTGAATGTTGTGTTCATTGTTCTGAACTTTTATTTCGCCCAGTTCTTTGTATATTCTTCTGGTGTTATATTGAATGTTTTTGAAGATTTCAATGACTTTTGAATAGCATCGCTCAAATTCCTTTGGATCTTAATTTGAGATTTCATGAGTTCATATTGCGCAAGGGAAAGTTCGAATGAAGTCATCTGCTTTTTTCGTCACATTTTCCAAGTCTTGAACATCTATGGGTTGAATTTGAGTAAAAGCAATCTTTATTTATATACATACATGTATAAACAAAAACGTTTGGGGCCCTACTATGAAACTCGATTCTACTATTGATCCTATTTGAACGATATTTGCGATTCTACTTTCAAATGGTACTCTCTATGAAAGTAGAATCGAATGCCGGTAATGCCAAACTATTTGCCAAACAATTTGCGATTTTCGAATGATTCTCACATTATGTTTGACATAACCCAAACGAGTCTCGCATTATGTTTAGTATATCCCAAAAAGTTGATCGTGAAACAATTAAATAATAATAAATAAATAGGAACAGTGTCTCGAATTTTGGTTATAGTCTGAAGGAAATCCCGAAAAAATCAACAAGTTGAACGAAGGCGGATTATATATAAATCTAACATAATGGAACATTGAAATCTTTGGCCAAATTAGTCCCTAAATTTTTGGATTTTTGTCTTGCTTCTGGTGTTTTTAAATACCCCTTGGATAAATCTGGGTGCCGGTCATATATTGAACCATTATCTCGAACTGGGATACTTTTGTGATTGGACTTTTAGATGATTCCCTGGTACCAAAAAAAAAAAAACATACATACATAGCATTATGAAATATTCATGAATTATTAATTTATAACTTCATTTATTTACATTCTGAGAAAAAACTTCTTAAATCGATCTTCTCGCCCAAAGCACATATGTGCAGAATTTACTGCGCAGCAAGATTAGAATACACATGTTTATATGGATATAGGCACACGTAAATTCTGCACTCACCGCAGCAGTGTCTCTATTTATAAATTCGCTGCAAAATTCAAGCGTACCACAACACAACAGAAAATAAATTGCAATTTCAGGTATTTGGCATCATCGGCTTTTGACATTTGCTGATCGTGTTTTTTATTATTATACACATCAGCTGCTTAGTCGGTGAATGTCAAATAATTTCCTGCACATCTGTTTTTCTTGCAGCACTGCATTCTGTGTTGCGTCCAGAATTTCTGCACATGCGTGTGGGCATTTGATGTAGAATGATTATTTGCGAATTCGCACGAATTTGACATGAACTTTCGGAAAAGGAAGTTGGCAGTACTAAGGATGTTCGATTTCCGTTTTCATAACTTTCAGAGTAGCGATTTTACGAATTAGAACAGTTTCATTTTGGAATCGAGTTTCATAGAAGGGCCCTTGGTCTCACCAAGATCATTCTCATCATTTTCATCGAGTTCCACTACATCTTGAGAACTATGTCGACATCTCGAACTGGTCTCTGTTTGTTGTTCTACCCCTAAAAATTAATTATCTTATTTACAAACAAATAATCAAGCAATAAATTAGTTTTTACTTACATTTTATCAACCACCGACCAGAAAGACTATCCATTTAATTTCAAATCCGCAACATTTGACATGCGGATCTGAATTGTATAGAATGTATGTGTTCACGGGAACAAGAGAATACCGCACAGTATTACCAACGTTACCGACACAAACGAGCTGAATTCACATTCGATTCGAATGAATAGTAGAATAGCGGTCAGTGAAAATTGAAGAAAAATTCCCCCCGTAAAAGCAGGGGTGGAATCGGCTAAGGTGATAGTTGATTGTCGCGTTTTTGACTGTCGTTTTTTATTATCAACTCTTCCTTATACCATGTTCCCACCAACGTGATTTAGCTAAATCAACTTGATTTAGCTAAATCATCTCATAAATCACGTGATTTATCATACATTTTCGTGATTTATATTTACGTGATTTATATGTGTTTAACTTTTAATTACGTATCTGTCATCGCAAATCCACACAAAATAAAATCGAACATACCTGTTATTAACTTCAGCACTTTATTCAGCACACAAAAAAAAAAGAAAACTGTCAAAAAAATTATTTCAAATTCAATTTTCTAATTTTGTTCGTGTTTCGATGAGTTTTTGATATTTTTATTAAGTTCGTACAATGAAAAATTGTTTTATTCTTGGAAGGTATGGCAAAAAAACAGAAGAACAAACAAAATAACTATCTGGTGTTGGACACCTAATGTCAAAGTCGACAAAAATGTCACACTAAATCACTTAAAGTTCGGTGGAGACGCCTTTCGTGATTTATAAATCACTTCAGCTAAATTACGTTGGTGGGAACATAGTATTACTCTGCGTAAAGCGATCACAAAAAACTGACTGATTATTGGCAGCACTTAGAGTTTTGAACGTCACTTCCTTGCCGACGCTGTCATTCCGAGCAGCCGATATGTGCAATTCGAAGTGTTTCTGTTTCTGTTGTGAAAATGTAATGGTGTTTTCGATTGAAGAAAAGAATTACTCTTTCTATGAAAAGGTGTCGCTTCAACGAATTTTATTGAAAAGAGCAATTCTGAATTTCGGGGAAATTCTATCGGATCTTCAATGAAAAACGCGAAAAAAAAAATGTTAAAAAATTACAACGAATTTTCAAATTTCCCTTTTTTCAGTTTTGTATTTTAATTTATTTAATATATTCTTTTTTCACTTAAGTATTTAATTTATTTGTAGTTTAAGCCGAGGTGCATATCAATGAAAACTACACAAATGTATGAAAGCGACACCTAAATAGCTGTAACATGAAATTGATCGCAAAAAAGCGATTGTCAATTTGATAATCACCTTACGTGGATGTAAAGCGATGATTTTGATTGTCAACTATCACCTTAGCCGATTCCACCTCAGAATAGGGCTGATAGTACAAAAACCATCATAGCGATTGCCGTTTTCTGTAAAACTATAGCTGAACATGCCTCTCAACTGATCTGACCATGGAGCTGTCCTTTTCTATCGCCGAGCGCCGGCAAAGCACGTGAAATCGATTTACTACATAACATGTTGACCATGTTAACAAAACACCAGATATTTACATTTTGTAAAAAAAAATATATATTACAGTTAAATTTATTTTATTACTGAATCTTTATAAAATGTAGGTTGTATGTATGTTTCACAATTATAAAAACAAAAAGAAAATGGTTTCTTTACATGAAATTGATAAAAGAATATTAATGAATATGTCAGATGCTCTTTTTATTAAACCAAACCTACTCCTGATCGAGCAGTTCAAAAATCTCATGAAACTACTATCAATGGTGTTTGTATGCAAACTGTAGAAATAATGTGAATTTATTAAATTTGTCCTTTTATCTAAAGAAAGGGTTACAAAAAAAAAACACTTAACATACATTTATATACGAAGAGGCAAGTGGAAACCATGTATCGATTCTGTTCGATACGTAACACGTTTCGCTCCGCCCCCTGTTTAACTACTAAACTTTCTGCTGATTAATTCTAGATTACCACCAAACAAAAACCTTACATAATAGAACACTTCTTCTTTGCCTGCATATCGGCGTTGGTAAGTGTTTCCTTAATTTTTATATCATCATCAGACTCAACATCGATTGGGGGTTTTGCCGAGCATGTAGCGGGCTCTTCTTTTGGATTTCCGTCTTCGGGCATCGGTATTTCAACAGTGCTATCTGGATTAACAGTCAAGTCTTCGGTGGCAGTGATCTCTTCTTCAACAGAGATGCCCGACACATTCTCTACGATGTCGTCCTCGATTGAGATCTCGACCAGCTTTTTCGGCGTACTCTGCACGGTTGCTCGAGAGAAGCGAGCTCGCAACATTGTTATTGGACTGGCCATGGCATTAAAGAATCCAGCCATGCCGGTTTCAATTCGTGGTCGTTTCGTACTCTTAGGACTGATGTCGCCCTGAATCTCGATGGTCGATTGACGGGTGGGTGTCGACCTGTCACGCTTACGCGATCGAGAGAAGAACGAAAACGAATCATTGTTTGACACCTCAGAGCCGACGGTGACGTTCATACTGGATGTAGTAAAATCCAGTTCGGTGTTAATTTTTCGATACGACTCACGAATATGTAAATTGCCGGAGAAAGTGTAGTCGCCTATAGGGCGTATGGTACGGCGACCAGAAATCGAAGAGAATGTTCGCGGGCATGATTTTCTATCGGGACTCTGGGGCAATGGCGGCTTTAGATGTTTTGTTTCTGATTTCGGAGAAGCTTTTGGTAAACCCTCGCCACAGATGGAGCTTTTTGCTGGTGTTGATGCGGCTGAGATTTTCGGAGACCGTTTCAGCTCAAAAACTAGCGGCTCCATTTCTACATCTTCTGATTCCGCATCAATAATGGGTTGAACCGGTTTTTCTTCTTGTTTTGCTGACATGTCTTGCTGGTCTTTCTCCTTTACGCCCGATTCGGCGATAATCTGCTCTGGCAAAATTTCCAATTCCGTAATGTCTATCAGTTCTTTTTTGGCTTCTGGCTGCGGCTTTTCCAAACCTTTGACAGCGGTTGCCTTTGCTTCCGAAGGTTTCTCAGATGTCGTCTCCAAAGTCTTCTCATCCGTCGTCTTCTGCTCGGCAGAGTCCGTCACTTCTTTGGAGTCTTTTTCTTTCTTCTTTCCGTCATCCTTCTTGGTACTGTCTTCTTTAGTCTTTTCCTTGTTGCTCTTACTGTCATCGGTTTTGATATCCTTGGATGGAACCTTTGCCACTGCTTCGGCGCTGGTTTCTTTTTTCTTTTCGATAGGCTTTTGAGAATCCTTTTTTGGGGTGTTCACGCTGCCAGACGACGTTTCCGGTTTAGGTTTGTTGGCGGAACCTCCTCCATTAGTAGCCTGTTTCTCTTTGTCTTTCACAACATTAGTACTGTTGACACCATTCTGGCTCTTCTTATTGTCGTCGTTCTTTTTTGTTTCTTCTGGATTCTTTGAATCATGGGACGATGGCTTTCGTGTATCCGTCAAGGACAGTTTCTTATCTGAAGATGGCTTTCGCTCCAGTTGGAAGTCTTTTTTGGAACTATCAGTCTTTTGGTTGTTGGTGTTGTTGTCCTTCTTGGTATTGTCGTTTGTGGCCTTATTAATGTGCTGCTTTGTGGAAGCATTAAGCGACAGGGGGGTACGACGACCAGGCGGTTGTGAAGCTGTTGTTTTTGCAGACATTTTATATAACAGCGATGAAGATGATTATCTGCAAGCAAAACCAAAAATAAAAATAAGTTAAGAGTAGATAGGCCACCGTTGGTACCGATTGATTGGGTACCTAGTCGCAGTCAATTCTATTTAATAAAAAACATTTTGTACAACATTTTTTAATGCACAAGAGCACATGCCCCCTCATCAGAAACGATGAAATTTATTTCTACCTCTCTCTCTCTCTGTCAACAGCATAGAGTTGAGTTTGACTGCCCAACGGCCATATTAATCACTCACTTTAATCCGGGTTAAAGTTTACACCCGGATTTAAGTGAGTTTAACCCAAAAACTAAACCCAAGTCCATAATATTTAGTAGAACATAAAGCCAGTTTTTTAAACTTGATAGCGCTTAATCCGATTGGATCTAAACTGCATTCCGGAGACCATTTTCAGTACTTTACCTCGGGTTAAAAATATCAAGAAGGTAAAAAAATGGACTTTATTCGTGAAATGTATGAAATGTTGATGTTCTCTAAAGACGAATTTGTCGTCGAATATATGCGTCGACGATTACGATGTGCTAGATTTTTGGAAATATTTCCGGCTGAAAAAAGACGGCATTTTGCCGCTGCCACGAGACTTGAATGAGTCTCAACGAAGTCAAAGGCGAGAATAACGTGACAACAATAAAACCACACGGATAAGAACAAAAAATCTTTGTATATTGTTGTTTAATCCATGTTAAAAAGTAAAAATAAATATTCTTTCGCTTCCAACTACGGGTCCCCTTTTTTATTTCTTCGTCGACAGACGACACTGTATGGACACTTTCGTAATTTTCGTAAATGTTGTCTGCCTTGGGGTTTCATTTTCATTTAACGTTTATTTACATTTCTCGGCATAATTAATGCAATAAAACTGGGCACAAATCAAACCAAATCAGTTTAAAAGTGACAAACAACAAAAGCAAATGTAAATTTTTGTGAAATTTGACATTACGTAGGTTTAAAACGGGTTAAAATCGGTTTAATCTGTTTGAAATCCGCGTTTAAACTCATCTGTAATCCAGCGGGTGTAGTGCATGTTTTTGAGGGAATATTATGGATATATACTTAAATTGTTGGTTGAGTGTAAAATTAATTTAAATCTGAATAATATGACTGAAAAAGAAAAGTTATTCGCACTCAAGTGCTAAAGGAGGAAGTCATAATGATAGTATAGTTGCATTACCATTTCAAAAAGCAATAAAGCAAACATTGGATGAAGTGGCTAGCTGTGATAACGATAATGTTAATAGTGAAATTCAAGGAAAGTGAAAGAACCAAGAACAACCCGGACGTGATTATGAAAGTTTATTTCTAATCAAGGTTTGGGCTGGTTCAGTTCGTTCGGAAAGAAAAACAAAAAAGTGTTTCCTTGGACGCCCGCGTGCAAAAAAGTGTTGCTCTTGATCAGACATACTTAACCGAAAAGAAGAAATAACCTTGAACTACAATCTTCCGTGGGTATTTCGATGGAATCAAGTGATCATGATGAACCATCAACGTCTCTCGGACCTGCCAATAAAAATATTCAAACAGGAGATAAGAAACATTGCTCCATATGTAACAAGGATATTGATGAAAAAATGTTGGCACAACATCTGCGGCACGACAGCCACAAGAAAAACTTGGAGCAGTTCTTGAAGGAAAATACGAACACAAGCTATTCGATCATTAACAACGACGAGAGCATCTTGGATTTAAATCTGCTATTCGAACGAAATTCAATTGCTTTGACTGAACTATTGCAAGCAGTTCTCGATGAGTTGATAGCAATTAAATTTAAGCTTGAGTTCATCGCCGAGTTCGTTAAGGTTAAAATCGACAAAGATTATGCAATTGAAGTCAAGCAATTGTCAACCAAGATGGTACTACTCTTGAAAAGTGATAACGTATCGGAAAAACTAAAGGACTTGGTTGCTGAAATTCTTTTGAATTTAGAAAATTGGAAGAAAACATACAGCAGTTGGGTTCTGGTGTCATTAAAAGAAATCAGAGTATATGTTTACCAATATCCGGCATTAGCACAAGGTTCGCAGTATTTCGTATTACCATCTAACAACGTACAAAATGAGGACAAGTACTCCTTCAAACGGGCTATTATATCTGCTCTAGATGAACGAGCTGTACATAGCATTCAAAATATAGCAGACGATTTTATAAATGTAAACAACAGAAATGTTAACTTTAGCAACATGAAATTCCCCCCGTTGCTCAAAGATGTAAAGACATTCGAGACAAATAATCCGGATATCAGCGTAAACGTTTTTGGATATAAAAACGATACATCGAAATCGGTTAACGACATCGTTCGACCTTATTATCACACCCAAGGCGTAAAAAGGAAACACATAAACTTGCTCTGTTGTTCACACAGCCCACAGCAATCAGCGTTGCCGCTGAAAAATTTCAGAAAGGAAAATTAAAAGGGGCTATATATATAGGATATATTCAAATTCGAAAAGGACCTAATAAAGTTGGATTAATAGGAATTCCTCAACCTTTTTGTGATGCAATTAAATTATTTACCAAGGAACAAACTTATCCTTTATTATCAAATTATATTTCCTATTATTTTTCTCCAGTTTTTTCATTATTTTTATCATTCATTACGAAACATTTTTTTCGTATTTTTGAATTTTTTTTTTCGTTCAATAAATAATAAAATCTTATTTAAACTGAAAAGGGGCCTTTTTTTATCATTTTTACAAAAGTGGGGGCCAAGGGTCTGGAGGTTCACGATGGGGCCAATCAAAAGGGGCATCAAAGGCATCATTGCAATGGCTGTCTGCTAAATTTTACCAGTATATATCCAATTTGAGTTCGCACAAAAGTGAGTGCTGCTAAATAGTGTTCACAATGCCAAACAAAAAAGAGAAGATCCTGAAATTTACAAACTTCTTTAAAAATCCATTTGCTGCGTATGCTGACTTCAAGTACCACAGCCGGCTTGTGAAAAATTATTAACAACCGATGTGCCACATCGTGTGTTACGGGCGTTTTCATATTTTATAAAGTGTTCTTTTGGAGTGAAATATGATAAGCGCATAGCACGTAATCAAAACCCATCTTCTTGCAAAAATTTAACGGTATAATTATTGTAATTAACAATAAAATTTGTTTCGCAAACAAAGGTTAGATATAATATACCTATACTGGTACGAACAAATTCAGCATGAGATTTCGTAACTCAGCCAGATTCCTACAATCTAGTCTGGATTCATTGGCGAAAATATTGCCAATTTTTGAGTGAATATTATCGATACAGATTTAAATTGTTGGGTTTAACAAAATCGGATTAAATGGTCGGGTGTAAAATTAACTTAAACCTGACTTACACCCGAAGTGAATAATATATCTCGTCATAGTCTTGCGTGTAGCTTCCCCATGCAACGCCTTCCTGTAAAAATACACCATGCAGCTGAAAAGTACAGCACACATCAATAATAGCGAAGCTGCACTGTCGTTTTCCTCTTGCTTAGTTGGTAGGGTGATAAGTTGAAATATACCACATTCTTCTTTTTTTTGTTTGTATTTCTTTGCTTACAATTTTCATTTGGTTTTGTTTTATCGGGAGTGAACAAATCAGTGCCCACTTAAGATTGTTTACTGTTTACTGTTACTACACATTTGATTTTCACTTTATTTACGATGCGCGTATCAATTTGATTGCATTTGGGACACGATTTCAAGAGCAGCTACAAATTCAGTAATTCCGTAGTGTCATATATAGGTACATATATGCATAAAGGGTTCCACTTCAGTGCAGTTTCTGCAAATGTATTTATGCAAATTGAAGAGAATGCGTTGTTGCATAGCAATTGGAAGCAAAACCGCATGCACACACTGTTTACCGTGAATGTAAATTTTGTTAATTTGCTCAAATGCTTGGAATGGAAGAGTGAAAACAAAGAATGTGTACGTTGTTTGCATCATCAGGGTTCGGACTTTACTGCAATTGCATTGCAGTAGATCTGCTGCAATTTTAGGAAAAAAAAAAATCTACTGCACCACTTGCGCTCGGCTGACAATCTACTACAATTTATGTGAAATACGGAAATCTTAAATCAAAATTGAATAGGTATAATTCTTAGTATATTTTTATAAGCCCATTGCAAATAATCAGTTACTGGAAGCACTGTTTATTGATTCTGCAATCTATTACAATATATTTTAAAAGAAAATTTGCATGCCATCTCGTTTTCACTGCATTTGTCTTGCATGAACTGATACTGAAGTCAAGTTTCAAGTGTGCCTTTGGCCGCATTCAAGAATCTAGTTATCTTAAGTCAACTAGATTGGTCTGGATGAGATTATAACCTAAACGCAAAAACTAGATTGGTCGGGAACGTCACTTTTCCTACGTCATCCACATCCACGAACTGTCAACTTATGTCGTTTTCCAATGGGACAAAAAATCAATCTTTTTTTTTTTTTGATTCGGATCACTTTTTGCAGATATCGATATTTTTTTTCAGATTTACACATACTACCACAAATACAGCACAGCTGTTTTACGTCAGTTAAACAAGTTTGTTTTAAAACAAATGTGCAAAGTTTCGTGAAAACAAAAAAAAAAAAAAAACAAAATACATAAACAGCAATGGACATAGTTTTGGAGAAATTATTATCTTCATTTGGAAACTACGAATCACCAAAACTACCTACTCCATTTGTATCTACAACAGAGGAAACATTTTTCAAGCCGATTTCCATGGTTGATTTTGATATTGTTGTCAAATAACGCACTAATCCATTTAGAAAAGCAGATCAATTTCATCGCATGTTCCATGAGCCGCATAAAATCTGAGATCTGAAAAAGAGTTTTGGTGGTCCCAATGGAAAACGACATTAGTACTCAGTCACGAATTGCTTGACTAGATTCGTCGGCTACCCCTCCATAGACGTCAACTGAAACAGTCGCTCATATGACCGATTTTCCCCAATCAAAACCGAGATCTCACTAGATGTGAGAGAGCTGTCAGACTTACTAAACTAGATACTTGAACTTCGCCTCTCTGTGTTTCTAAATTTATTGTTGTTGTTGTTCTGCTCTGCTGTCGCCCTGTCGGCTGCCTAATACTAATAGATTTAAATAGATTTAAAAAAGAAAATGTTTGAAAACTTTATTTGTATCACATTTTTTCTAAATTCAAAATCTACTGCAAAAAAAAGTGAATCTTCTGCACTTTTTCTTTAAGATCTACTGCGAAATTTTACAACTGAAGTCCGAACCCTGACATAATACATAGTATCTCCATGGGGATGGCAGCTTTAAAGAGAACTATGGAGTGTTTTGAAATCTCTCCAAATTCTATTTCGAAAGCACGATCTATACACACATTTAGGAAAACGGTCAATGACTTTCATATACAAAACAAATCGCGTATGATATTACGAAATGAAGAGCTTGTGGCTTCTATTTTGGTAATCATATGTATCTTTAGATACGAATGCGTGGAAGAGATAACAAAAATGGGAAATTGTCCACACAGGCATATTTATTATTTAAGTCAACTGAAATTGCGTTTGATATTGTAGAATGATAAATTTTGCGGTAAGTAGCCGGTAAACTAAAACCAAATTTAGTTTCCTGACTGAGGGTGCCTTGGTCTGAACTAAATTGGCTAGTTGTTCTGTTTTTTGTTAACCTACTGGGACTTGAATCTATTCACAACAATGTCAACAAATATTACAGTTTCTTGCAATTTCAATGTCCTCTGAATAAAAACATCAACAAAAACAAACAAAATAGCACCCGACTAACATATAAGCACAAGTCTTTAAATCAGTTTTAATAATATGGAATTGTCTGCATATAAAGATGTGGCAGTTGTAAGTATATTTCTCCCCTCAAGGAATGTGCTGCATAAAGAGAAACCCACGAAGTAAACAAGAAATTTCTTGACAACTTGCTGTTGTGCTTGCGTTTCTTGCAAAAAAGAATATAAACAAAAACAAAGCTAGGAAGGAGAAAGCAGAAAAATCAGGTTAGATGAAGATGGCACAAATAAGGACAGGTTCTTAACCATTGCATTTTGTTTCTCTTCATTTTCTATTAAAATATATATAAGCAACTAAGTTTAATATAGAAAAAACAGCTCAACAGTAATGTGAACTAATAGAATATTATGGAACACTTAACTATACCATTGGAAGAAAGGAGTTACTGTAGTTGTTGAATTGTCTGTTTTGTTTTTGCTAAACTATTGTACGTAACTATAGTTGATAGGTGGGTGTAACTGCATTTCTACCGATGCTGTGAGTTTACGGAATAGGTACTCATTCTTAGAAAGAGCATTGTGCTTACGCAGCTAGCAAAAAGGCAATAATCATGAAAGAAAATGCTTACATATTGTTTGGAAAGGTGACTTGGCTTTGAGTGCGCTTGTTTGAGTGTTTTGCTGTCTCAAACAATCGGAAATGAAGATGTTTGTTAAGAATGAATAATTTTAACAAAATGCTTACTTATTTAATTTTGCCACGGCTATTTATAAATGATTATGATTGAATTTAGGAGGAGACACCATTTGTCGTTTGAGACATTCATGAACCAAACGACTTTTTAGCGTCGGGAAAAGTGCACGTGCATAGCGTAGAAAATACCTAGTGTGTGCATTGGAATGCATTTTCGGCCTGTTGTTAACGTTCCTTCATTAATCATAATAAAATATAGGTAGTTACTGTTTTCAATTTCTAACATTGAAAGACCTTGTCTAATATCGATAAATCATAGCTATAAGAAATAGAAATGGGTTGCAAATTGAAAAAATAAATATAGGTATCTATTATTCCAAGAGAATACAACTTGTTTTTCATGTTTAAGTAGGAACATAAATAGGCAAAACAATACTCACAAATATCTGTGTTTTTAACAAGGCTGATGCTATTCGCACGACGTTAGGGACACGGCTTAGGTCGACGGCTACGGTTAAACGCGGCAAATAGGGGTAATGTGGCTCGCTTCGCTCGCTTAAAGGGATCTACACTCCAGTATTTCATTTTCGGACACGACCCTGTACGTTTTAAGGCCAAATTTATCCCTAAAATACTATTTTTAATTATTACGTTACGTCAAATACACAGCCGTGTCCCTAACGTCGTGCGAATAGCCACTTCGTTTTAACAAGGACGCTACTTATTCCCAATGCTAGACACAATTTTACATTTTTACTAGGTACTGGAGGTATTCTTCGTAAGTACTCGGAAAAGACAGAAAAAATGCACCAAACTGCATGCATCAACCTTTGAAACGTTCTTTAGTTAATGTTTGAAAAAAAAAAACTTTTAACGACTTTAACATCATAAAATATCCAGGAATAAAAAAACACCAAGTAACAAACAAAAGTTAGCCCAATCTGTAGAGTAAGATAACAAAAACAATATGCATCTCAATTCGAGGTACTTTTTTAACAGCCGCCTCTGTCGATAGGGATAGGGAGTCGAATTATTCTTTTTGAAAAAAATGGCGGTTTTCCACAGACCAAACGAAAAGAATAAAAAAAATTTCTTTGTTTGAACTAAAGTCTTGTAAATAACTTCATAGTTGGGAGCTTTGCTAGTTTTATTCTGCAAAAATGTTCACATGGTCTGAACTTATTCAGCAGTGAGACCGGAAAATTGTTTTTGACTTATCAATTAAATTCATATTAGTGGGGTGAAAATTATGTATGGCTGTGGTATGTACTACCCCAACAAGACGCCGCCACTTTTATGCAACCACACAAAGGAAAAAAGGCCACGGGCCTGACACTTTTTCACAAAACTTAAGATAACAACATTTTATAAATAGTTTAATTTAAGGCAATTTCGCTCTAACCTTTTGTTTAATTTGAAGTTCACCCTTTTTTTATTCAACAAACGAAATACGAGAACAATTTTTTATAGAAACTCACGCAACATAAAACAAACAACGAAGGCGACGAATCAAACTGAACTAATAAGTACTACATATCGAAGCATATTCCGTTAAAAATGGAAGCAATTCCTATAAAACAACGAAGGGAAATTTATTCCTTGAATTTATGGATAATGTTCATCCGATGAATATGCTATTAGAGCTACCATTTTGAAATTAAATTTTCACTCTTTCTATAAAAGAAGCTTTGTGAGTATTACAGTTTTATGGACTTTACAAATTTTGAAACTGAAATGCCCAGCTGAGTGGTTGCGCCAATGCGAAAAAACGTTCGATACCTGCAATTATATAAAACGTTGGAAATTGGTTTAATAATATGATCCCGTATTGGCTTAGTTTGTATCACTTTCTCTCTTTTTAAAATCAAAATGTTCACTTATATTATATTGTTTTTAAAAGGCCACTATCCTAGATCTCAGATATACGAAAATATTAATATATAGTATGAACTTAGCTTTAGGGCATAGATTCAAAGTTCATCCATCCGTGTCGGATCGATTAGGACAACAGCTTCCCTAAGGTCTGTTCATGAAGGAGCAAATAGACAAAAAAAGTAAGCAATGGAGAAGGTTTGAATGACATTTTCAAGCACAGTTGCACAAATTGTAGATTCCAAACTCTATAGGACGGAAATAACAAATTTTAAAGATTGGTCCACTTTTGTTTGTTTTTGTTATACTCCGTGATACGAATATCCTATATCTTCGAGTCAGTATGAAATTCTTCAAACGTTTGTCTTTTTCGATTTGGCTTTTCAGATTTTGATCTGAGATTTCAGATTTCTGCTGCGAAATCGAACATGAAATCCGAATTTTATTCGTTCTTGTTTGTGTTGAGTTGGACATAAACTATTTACTTTTTTTCACTTGCGCTGGAAGTCCATTTCAATTGATTTTTAAACATTTATAATAACGCATTTTGAAATAATTTAATATAAAAAATCGTTGCCATTCGCGAAAAATGAGTAATTCAGTAATTCAATAATCCTTCCAACGATAAACAACGATGTGTAAGTCTGAGGAAAAAAAAAATCAAAAAAAAAAAAAAAAAGATTGATTTTGAAGAGCAATCTCGATCAAAAAAAAACAAAATTCACCTTTTCGCCAAATCGACAACAACATTAAGTAATCTTTACGGCCAAATCCTGGGTCTAATATCTGCGTTTTTTGGTAAATTCCTTAATTAAGTCCATCAACACTACCTACATTTATTTTTTCATATTTTCATACTTCTAAAATGCAACTAGAGCAGTTCGAAAAATTAGAACCAAAAGGAGTGAGTGCGTACACACCAACTTTACTAATCTAGAAACATAAAAGAAAAATGCATTAAAAATCTATTCAAATTACATTTTTCGACTGCTGACATAGCTTTTTTTTTAATTTCAAGATTATTTGATAAAAATTCGTTTGTTGTTGCTTTGCAAACTACTGCTATCCCTTTCGTAATACACTTTCAGCCTCTTTACACACCACTTTTCAACATGATAAAAATGAGGATAAAAAGTTGTGTCGTACGGGCTTAACACATGGAAAAAAGTTAAATTTTCTATCTAAAATTTTTCTTTTAAATGAAAGAAAATGCAATGAAAAATATTCAATTAAAATATAATATTAATATCAATAGGCGTTTTTCTTTTTTAGTTCAGAGCACAACCTGAACTGTTATACAAAAAGTTCGTGTTTCTTTTTTAGCTCACATTTGTGTTTCTTTTCTCGATCTGAGCATAATCAGAGCGCGCTCGATGAGCTCAGAATAAATTGACTGAGCAGGCTGAGTAAAAAGTTGAATACACACTCACAGTCACATTTGACAGAAAAAAAAACAGGATAAACAAAATAATTGAAATGGTGGACGACCTTTGTTGTTCTATAACTGAAGGTTAACCAATTTAATAAATAAAAATTAATAAATATTTAAATTATACATTTATTTATTAAAAATGTCAGATACGTGCTCAAGTGTGTTTCAGAGCGCGCTCATAATGCTCGAGCTCGGTTCAGAGCTCAGCTCTGAACTAAAAAAGAAAAACGCCTAATATTAAAAAAGAACTGGCACCACTATAAAATATAATAAGATATCGTTCATTAAGAGCGATATATCGATGTTTTAATGGGTCTCAACATCGATGTTTATGACAGATTCATCGATTCTTCATGTGTATCGCTTTCATCCCTAATTAGTATTGCATAGCATACATTATTTCTCTCGTGTGGTATTACAAATTTTTTGTTCTCTAATATTAAATAAGTAAAAACAAATTGAAAACCCAGTAAGTTAAATAAAATCGGTGATTTAATAAGCAATAAATATAACTGTATAGTATTTTCATCACAAAAACATATTTCTCACATGGAAAAAGTGAAAAACATATCATCTGTTACAGGTTCAACACTAACTTGCCGCACCTACGCGTTCTTGTAACCCCTGCAGGCAAATTTCGTTTTCTCTTCAGTCGTTTATCTTAAAGGAATACTAACAGAAAGTCATGGCTAATGTCCTAGAAAATCAATTAATCAATGCTGCTCAGCATATCGAACAGCAATTGGACCAGCAATTGGATCGCTTGGATAATATGGGTACCGATGATCTTCAGCTAATTCGGGAGCAAAGAATCAAGGAAATGAAAGACTTGAATAAAAAAAAACAGGAATGGTTGGCTAATGTAAGTATTGTTCTAGAAACTAAGTCGTTTGTACAAAAAAATAATAATAGTTTTGTTGAGGGTGTGAAAATGTGTGTAGCGGAAAAATGTTGTGCTGCCTTCTTTCTAACACAGCAACGATAGATTATCGACTATTCACAATTAAGTTCAAATGGAAAATAAATAAAATAAATATTTCTGTAATTTCTCACGCTTGCTATAGCCAGCGGCAGGCCTTAAAGTAGCACACGTCTTACGATGTTGTCTGCGACCTGCTCTAGCTTTTGAACAAAAAATCAGTCACAGTCACCCAGCAACGATGACTAATAGCCATGTTCAGTTTGTGCTCTTTCTATGTTTCGGTTTATTTCGACTTACTTTCATTCCACTGCAAATATTTCTTGAACGCACTTACCTTCCTTATCCTTTTTTCCTTTTTTTTTTTTGAGTTCTTATACAAATCGATGTGATGTTGGTTTTGTAGAATACTGTCGCCCAATCTGAAATGCCCAGGTACATCTTTCGAGTGGTTCTTTCCACAGCGTGCTGTTTACTCATTCCGTTGTGCAGTGACCCGATTATAGTGCACAAGCTGGCCATTTCAGTTTTTTATATAACAGCTACCGTTCCAACTCGTTTAAATTGAGTACAATCCAAACTAATATTGTGTTTCGTTTATTTTCAGGGTCATGGAATATATTCCGAACTGGCAGACGAAAAGGAATTCTTCGAAGTGTCGAAAAAATCACCCAACATTGTCTGCCATTTCTACAGAGATTCAACCGAACGTTGTCGAATTGTTGACATGCATTTAAAAGCCCTCGCTGCCAAGCACGTTGAAGCGAAATTCTGTAAAGTGAATGCAGAGAAATCTCCATTCCTCACCCAAAGGCTGAGAATAAAAGTTATTCCAACAATCGCACTAGTTAAGGACAGCAAGACAAAAGACTTCATCGTCGGTTTCACTGATCTGGGCAACTGTGACGATTTTTCAACAGAAATGATGGAGTGGAGAATAGCACAATCCGGAGCCATTGAATACAAGGTTGGTGCTACACACTTATCGATTTGAAGCGGTTTCCTAAATTCGCTCTCTTTACTTTTCAGGGCGACCTTATCACTCCACCCGATACAAAAAAATCAGCAAAGAGCTTTATCCATCGACCAAAGAAGACAATTCGTGGTGGATACGATTCCGATGACTCCGACATTGATTTTTATGATTAGCAGCAGAGAACTGAAGCGTGCACCACTCACACTCACTCTCAGCGATATTACATGTAAAACAGAATTATTAATTTAAACATTTTCTTTTTTTATTTAGAAAAGCATACAAACAGAAATTTATAGTAAGCGAAACAAACAAGTGAATGTCTCACAAAGTAGTCGTTGGCAAAGCATGAGATAATTATAAAAAAAACTGTTAAATTACACAATGGAACAAACACTGCTCGTAGAGCGTGATCCTCTTCTCGATGTTTACTCTCAAAACTAAAATGAAACAAAAATTCTCAAAAAGTGCACAAAACATTTTTTTTTGTTTCTTTACAAAAACGATATACAAAACTAAAAGACATGACGAGTAGGTATTCCCTGAGTTTATAAACACTTTTTTACGTTTCTTACTCCTTAAATATAGAATTTATAATCCGTTGCTAGGATGATGCGATGTTTGTCAACAATACATGTGATTGTTCTTAATTGTTCTCTTTTATATACCATTGTAATAGATTAACCAATGTTTATTATTAATTTTTCATTTTACTTCTTTGTAGTTTTGCAACCACAAACACCTTATTAAATTCATTTATATAAAAGTCTTTGAATTTCTACGCAATATTTTTTTACATTGTCACTAATAAACAAAAAATAATTTACAAACGGATTTATGGGCTTTCAGTTCTTAAGTAGAGCGACTGGGAGCAGAAACTTCTCTACTTTTGGTAAGTAAGTGATCTGATCTTTAAAAAAGTGAAAATGCTTATACCTAGTATTGGGCAGTAATTTCGAAATCTGATGATACGAAAAACCGACAGGTTGAAACGGAACTTCTTATTAATTGCTCGTTAAGCAATAATTCCGAATTCAGATGAAACGGGAGGAAAGTGTCTCGTGCGTGGTGAGTCAGGGCTCAGGCACATAAGTCCACGAGACATAGGTTAATAATGAACTTTTGTCCCACTTCGGTGGGCGATTATTCAATATGTAAAATAGCCCAAATTTACAATTCACAAAACAGTCCAAGCTTAAATGGACCATCGGCCAAACTATACTGGGCGCCACTGGATGCTTAAGATTCTGGCATGGCAGCTCTGCTATTGAATTAACTTAAGCAACAGGTACAGCATTTCTTTAAAATCAAAACATGTTAGAATGGACATGATTCCATAAATGTTTTCAATGGACTAATGTCACACTTCGGTAGGACATATGACCATAACGAAATTTTGAACTAGTGTCCAACTTCAGTGAGACATAAGTCCCTAATGGATTTATGTCTCGTGGACTTGTGTTCCTGCCCCGTGAGTCAGCAGTCAACCCGGGCGCTATGTTGCAAAACACATTTCCTTATTTTCATTTTGACAGATCAAGAAAAAAAAAATCGGTACGCACGCCGCAACTTCAACCCTCAAATTGAAAAGGATAAATATTTCAACCGTAAATACCTATAGTGTAGTCTTTCATGAAGTAAGATTCTGATGTAAAAAAAAATTAAATGAAGAATTTGACCAGCCGTTCAATGCTGTCTATACTATTTTCTAATAGGTACCAAAACATATCCTTTTAATAGAATAATCATCGATGTTTTTATGTTGCAATCACATTTCAGATCTTTGGACATTTTTGACAGTAATTCATTACGTAACAAAAAAAAATCGATGCAAGGAAATAATCACGAAATCCGGATATTTGACCTTAAATCGGGCCCTATGAATACAATTCACGAGATATAATCCCGAATTGAGATAAAAAAGGAGAACCGAGATAACTAACACCTATCCAAACACTTGTAGAATTTCAGACTGACTGGGAGGAACTGAGGATTGATTGTTAACTAATCTTTGGCTGAGATGTTTGTTTGTTTTAAGAAGAATCTTATAAATTTGTCATTTCTGTCGGTTAGAGGGTTGAAATATCAAATGGGAAAAACCTGAATGTCCAACAAAAAAAAAAAAAACAAACTCCGGATATAATCAATTTAATTTTTTTAAATCACTTTTCACATTTTTGGTGGCGAATCGGGACCTAATCTCCAGTTTGAGAGCAACTGTACAACATTCGCATTTATTTAAAACAATTTAAAAGCAACTGTACCTGCGCATTGTGACTCCAACACACACTGGACAAATGTCATTCCAAAAGTCCAAACACAGCACGACAACATACAATGCTTACCCTACAAATAAACTTGCCTGGCTGGATGAATACAAAAGTTCATTCGTTTTGACTTTTTTTTTCTCGATTTGCACAAGCATATAAGAAAATAGAAAACACCGAATTTTACTACAAACTTGGTCATAAATACGGTTCGCCTAGAACAGGTCATCGCCGTCATTCGTCGTGTCAAGTGCGCTTTTTAGCGAAGCTCTCTCATTGCCTCAGTTCATCTTGAATTGCATGTCGGTGAAGAATATTTTCATGTTTTAACTTAAACTAAAAATTTATTTCCACCTAAGCAAAGTTTCACCGTGAAACAACCCTAAATTCGTTGTTTTCTATAGATTTTGTTTATTCCATCCCCCTTATCCGTCACCCTCCCACAAAACGTGTCCCATTTTGGTGCAGAAAAAAGTCGAAAGAAAAAAGTTTCTCGTTCGATATCCGCAAGGAAAAGTGGCGAAATCAATTTTCATATTTTTTTTCAAAACTAAAACCGAGAAAAGTTAAATTCGCAAAGATAATTGAATTATTAAAAATAATCGCACAGCAAAACCGCGCGTGTGTTGTGTAATCAGAAGTTAAACCGGAAAATCATGTTTGGTCGCTGAGCGATTGATTATTATTTTCTCCAGAGAGATTTTGATTTTCGTTTTCGGTCGAGTGACCAAGATCAACCCTTGTGTTAAATAACACCTTAAGAAAAACAATAATACTCACCGGCAGTGTACAAAATTTAATTCCTTCCTGGACTTAATCTATTATGAACAACTCTGAACTTCCGCAGGACGAGCATAACCAGCAATCATCTGCGACTGGCACTGCAATAACATCGTCGACAAGCATGATTTCGAGTAGCACCCCAATTCGAATTGGCACTGGCGAACCATCTTCACCTGGTGGCAATGTTATGGCCAGCAGTGTTCCAGCGGCCGGAAGTGGCCTGCAAAGTCAGCCTCCGTCGCAGCAGCATCATCATGGTTTGCATCAAAGCGTATCTACTTCGTATGTGGGATCGATGACGAATGTGCCATTAGGTGGACTGGGTGGAACACCGCCAAGTAGTGCAGGAGGCAAGCATTCAGCAACGGGTATGAATAATAGTATATTTGTTATTTCCCATTGGTTATTGATTATTAGTTTGTTAAACAAGATAAAAGCATAAAGTTGTTGGCTAAACTTTGACCAATTGTTGACATTTTATTTAAACTGCGATTTGACTTCTTAATTTGGTTAATCAGTTAAACAGTTAACACATAAATTTCGGTCAACTTGAGAGTAGTTTTAAATACGTATAATAATTAATAAAGTAGATACGAGTGTAAATTGCCAGAGAATGGAGAATTTTTTTTTTGTTTTCTTTCGTTATGCTACTCTTAACTGAATTTGATTGAGTAAATACAATAATGCAAACGTTTCGTTCTCAAATAGATCTAGTGCTGGTGTATGTAGCTGTACCTACTTAGCAATTTTTGAAAATAGCCATTCGAGTTTGAAATACTAAAAGTAGCGAACGTTTTTATTTTGGGTTATGTTGGTATAGGAAGGCATAGCCATTCATAGTTTCTGTTAAAAAAAGGAGATTATGAGATTGCTTATCAGCCTGCTCGATAAAATGTGAAAAACAAGGCTACCATCCTACGCTAAGTAGATAAGAACCTACACAAAAAGTGTTTAAGGTCCACTATTTCGCGGAACGTTTTTTTAAGTCTAAAGGTAATTAAAAAAAAACATTCAGAATATTGAAAATTACGCAAATGTTTGAAATTTAAATGAAAACGACTGAAAAAAGGATTTCGAAAACTGTCATTCGTGCCGCTTATATTATTAGGTCAGTTCCTTTACTTTTCAATTTTACAAGTTTTACTAGGTATGTTTTACGAATTTAAAAAAAATCTACTTTCCTCGAAAAATATCGTAAAAGAGAGCTCGTTCGAGAGAGCAAGCCTACCCACTGAGAGAATCTTACTTGTTTTTAAGTAAACAAAGTTCTTGTTGATTAACATTTTTGTAAAAACTCCTTGATATAGGTAGGGTAGAGGCACTGGTATCCGGACAGTTTTAGTGTCCGGACACTATGTTGTTTATCTGAGAAAAATAGGTACATAACACATAATATGTAGTCTCAAATATCAACAATAAAACAATTTATATATCACTCATCTTCATGCAAAATTTCAAATCAATCATTTGCATAATGTAAGAGAAAAGCGGCAGTGTTGTGGCTGAGCTCCGAGAATGTAGTTGCGTTGTCATTTTGCATACCAAAAAATAGTGCGAGCCTTTGCAAAAAGTAAGTTCTTCAAAGAGTATTTCTTAGCTTATTCTTCTGCAAAGTACTTTGTTTTCCTTTAAATAGAACCCAGTTTCATAATTAAAAAAAAAATATAGAATAAAATTATTTTATTGGCCTAATTTTTAGTGTCCGGATACAAAAACTGAAATTGAAGAGCATTTTCAGTATCCAGACAAACTGTCCGAATACTGCAAATTTGAGAGGAGATACAAATTTGCATTTGAATGCTCCTTAACGATACCTGTTTATGTTCCTAATAAGAGAGAGAAAGATAATTTTGTTTTCCTCGCAGGGTTTCAGTATTCGAACAGGGTTTACTAAGTGAGAATATATCTGTCCGGGTACTGAAAAATTAGTTTCAGTTTCCGGAAAACTTGTTGTTTTGCATGTAATTTTCGGTTTTTAGGTTCAAATTATTTTAATAGTTTTTAACTTATTTTTTAAAGAATGGATGCAGAAAGTATAGCTTAGGCCTTAGACGATATAAGAACAAACCAATTAAGCATTCCTAAGCCAGCAAATAAATATGGTTTATGTCGTTCAACATTACATGACCGGTTAAAGGGCAAAAGATAAAGTATTCAAAAAGAAAAAAAACTCATTCCAAAAACGATCGCCCCATAAAAACATGGATGAGAGCTTTCTTGAAACGACACCTTTCATTTTCAATAAGAGAAGCAGAAAGTAGGGCAGTAGTCACACAGGAAACCATATTAAAATGGTTTAGGGAACTAATTTAATATTTGAAAAGCATTGATCACGAGCATATCGTGAATGGGCGTAAACGAATTTGAAATGATGACGAAAATAGTTTCTGCCTCTGTCCAAAAAAATGGCAAAGTTATAGCCCCCAAAGGTTACAAAAACATATACTATACGCTGCAACATGACAATTAGTCATACAAAATGGATTTAAAAGATGTGGCTTGTATCCTCAAGTGTTGTGAATTCTCCAGGTCTTTTAAATACCTTTGTTTTAGTTTTAATAAATATATGCAGGTACATAATAAATAATGAATCAAAGTATACCTATATTTTATGAAAAAATAAAAGCGTTCAATTAAACAAAGGCAAAAAAGGCCTGTGTCCGGACACTAACAAAAAAGTGTCCGGAGACTAAATTCTGCTGTCTGGATACTAGAGTAAATCGAACTTTTTTGAATTTATTTTTTATAAATATTCAGAACGTAACATTTAAAAAAAACGTTAATGTATTATTATTAGCCAATATCGTCACTTTTACAAATATTTTAATTATTTGCGGTAGCTTTAATAGTGGCGAAACTGTTGGAAGTCAAAGGTAACAAATGTTTTAATTGTCCGGATACTAGTGCCTTTACCCTATACGAAATTAATGAATTTATGAATTATCTGATTTCTTTTTACCTAATACAAAAACTTAACTTATTCGTAAGTCTCTCTCTCTGAGTGGAAATCCATCCCTATCACTGTCATTTTGATAGTCTTTTGTCTTTTCCATTCTTAAGGAAAGTAAATGAATAAAGCTATTAGTTGCAACTATTGCATTTCATAGCCCGATTCTGGCAAACCTCACTGATACCTCACAAGTCACAAAACACTCACAACATGAGGTGAAATTGAAAGTGCGAGGCTTTCGAATTCTTGCAGCAAACACAACTTGCGAGCACTGTTCCCAGACAAAAAATCTGAAAATCTTGTTTTTCCGAAATAAAAAAATCTTTTTTTCAAGATTTTGTCAAAATATAAAAAGAGCGAAATACAATATGCAATTTTGAAGTACCTTCCTACTAAAACTAAATCACCTAATTATCTATAAAAAAACTTGTTCATAAATTAAAGTTAATGCATTTTGAAATTTTGGAACATTTAAATCAAATTGACTTAGAATTTAATTGCTTATATCAAGATCATAGAATTTCGGTTCATTAAAGCGCAACAACAAATTTGTAAGAATTCAAATTACGACAACTGTTTCAGTACTTAAACGCTTTCGATTTTTATTTAAATTTACACCAGAAAATATTATTTCAACATTTGGAGAAAATGTGGAAGAGATAAAATATTGAAAAAAAAATCTGGACGTGCGAAGTTTCCATCTGTTTTTACTCCTGAAACATTTTCCAAAAAAACACGTAATTTTATCAAATACGTGCTTTAGAGTTGATGGAAACGTTAGTGAAATGGAAGTTGCGCATGGGCTCTAATTGACTCACATTATACATAATAATGGAATTAATAAAAAATGTTTTTCTTCAATAGAATAGGTTCTTTTAATTTGTTAGATTTAAAATAGTTCTTGATATCAGAAATATTGAAATTTGATGAATTTGAGGTTAAAAGTCTTGTACATTTTGGAGCTCAAAAATCTTGAAAAAAAAGATATATCTTGTAATCTGGCATCACTGCTTGTGAGGCTCACGAAAACAATCGAAATTTTGATCTCCTATGGAGCAGGTCACAACACTCAAAATCAGTGATAATATTCATAGGGCCTTTCTAATAATCATTTTTAACCTCCACACTAAATAATTTGTAGGTCACAATATGCGTTTTTGTATGCAAAATTTCGTAATTGTGAATTCGGAAAATTTAGGCTGGACACTAAAAATGATTATTGGTATCGCGGATAATTCATAAAGGCTGACAAAAAGTGATGATGATGTTGCATGTGATGACTGATGACACTGTTTCCCTATTTCCATGCCATTTCCACATTATTTAATGCGTTTGTTTCGGAAAAATAGATATTTTTCTATAACAAAAACTAAGGAACGTGGGGAATTCAATGTCTGTCAGATTATATTATGTTTGCATTCTTAAAAAAAACATATTTGTGTTTGGAATTCCACGTACTTTGTCTAAAAAAACATTGGTTTACATTATTAAAAAAGTGTGTTATAAATTCGCTATCAAAAAACAAGAATTTTGTGTACCACTATGAGGTGAATTTGTTGTGAGCATTATCGCAGAATACGAAAAATGTTATCGAATCACAACAAACTTCACAAGGAATCAACCTTGTGACTTGAGAGGCCACATAACGGCAGAATCGGGCTGTTAAGTCCAAGTCCACATCGTACTTTTTGCCCCTCCATCTTTTCTATTTCTTTGACTTTGACTAGGTACAAAGTCTGGATCTTCGCCAAATGCGCCATTATTGCAAATTTATTGTTTGTTGGCTTGACTGAGAATCTGTCTCCAATTCTACAATCAGGACAATCAAATTTGAAACGCATCAACCAGCTGTCATATTAAGCTAGAGTTTTGAACGTCCTCAGTTGTTTTAAAAAAAAAAAAACAATTATTGTGAAATTGCGATAATTTTTTATTATTGGTCCATTCTGTATTGCCGTACGCAACTGTACACATAATACAAAAAGTAAAATAAACATTTCAAATTTCAGTCTTAAAAATACAGAGATCATTTGAGTGATGCCACACATGTGCGAAATCGTAGTATATATAGTAGGAATTATAAAGGGTGATTTTTTAGCTGGTTTGGTTTTGGCAACACCGGTTTTGACAGCTGACGTGTGTTTAGTACCTTGTGTCACTGTCAAACAGCTTCAGTTTGGTTTGCAATTTAACCATGGATCGTCTTACAAATGAACAACGCTTGCAAATTATTGAATTTTACTATCAAAATTCGTGCTCGGTTCGAAATGTTCATCGCGTGCTGCTTCCATTTTATGATCGGCATTCTCGACCTGCTGAGCAGTCTATTCGGAAGATTGTGACCAAATTTCGCACCAAATTTACTTTGTTGGACATTAAACCACCAACACGTTTACGTACTGTGCGTAGTGAAGAAAATATTGCGGCCGTATCAGCTAGTGTGACAGAAGACCGCGAAATGTCGATTCGGCGCCGTTCCCAGCAGTTAGGCCTTTGTTACAGCACTACGTGGAAAATTTTGCGGAAGGATTTGGGCGTAAAGCCTTTTAAGATACAGCTGGTGCAAGAACTAAAGCCAGCCGACCTACCACAACGCCGAATTTTTGGTGAATGGGCTCTTGGAAAGCTGGCCGAGGATCCGCTTTTTTATCGAAAAATTGTGTTCAGCGATGAGGCTCATTTTTGGTTGAATGGGTACGTAAATAAGCAAAATTGCCGCATTTGGAGTGAAGATCAGCCAGAAGCATTGCAACAGCTACCAATGCATCCCGAAAAAGCCACTGTTTGGTGCGGTTTATGGGCCGGCGGCATTATTGGGCCATATTTCTTCAAAGATGATGCGAATCGCAGCGTTACTGTCAATGGTGAACGCTACCGAGCGATGATAACAAACTTTTTTTTGCCCGAAATGGAAGTTCTTGACTTGCATGATAGTGGTTTCAACAAGACGGTGCCACATGCCACACAGCACGCGAAACAATGGCGCAATTGCGAGGCGAGTTTGGTGAACAGTTAATTTCACGTTTCGGGCCGGTCAATTGGCCGCCTAGATCGTGCGATTTGACACCATTAGATTATTTTTTGTGGGGGTATGCCAAGGCTAATGTGTATAGGGACAAGCCCGCTTCGATTGACGCACTGGAAGCCAACATCCATGCATTCATTCGTGAGATACCGGCCGATATGTGTGAAAGAGTATGCCAAAATTGGACTCAGCGGATGGGCTACCTGAGAGGCAGCCGCGGTCAACATTTGCATGAAATTATCTTTAAACATTAAATTGCAAGGTTCAAACTATCGATTCAAATAAATATTTCATTCATTTTTTCGATTTTTTTGTGTTTTTTTTTTTAAAAAAGTTCTAAACCTCTTAAAAAATCACCCTTTAAAACTGTGGAGTTATTCTGCTGAAATGTCAGCAAATTTAGCACATTATAAATTAGCTGACGTCTGTCAAATTGGGTGTCTCTGAAAAAGGACTGCTATAATTCAAAACGGAACCTCTAAAAACACCCAAGATTACTTAATACTATGTTCCCACCAACATAATTTAGCTAAAGTGATTTATAAATCACGAACTGATTTAGTGTGACATTTTTGTCGACTTTGACATTAGGTGTCCAACACCAGATAGTTAGTTTTTTGTTGTTCTTTCTGTTTTTAGGTATAGTAACCTGCCAAGAATAAAACTATTTTTCATTGCATAAACTTAATAAAAATATCAAAAACTAACCGAAACACGAACAAAATTAGAAAGTTGAATTTGAAATAATTTTTTTGAAAGTTTTTCTTTGTTTTTTGTTTGCTGAATAAAGTGCTGAAATTAAGAACATGTATGTTCGATTTTATTTTGTGTGGATTTGCGATGACAGATACGTAATTAAAATTTAAACACATATAAATCACGTAAATGATTTAGCTAAATCACGTTGGTGGGAACATGGTATAACATTGATGTTAAATCATAGAACGGTTTTGTTTCATAATAAATGGCGGATCAAGGGTTTAGCCGTCTATTGTAAGCGCGGATTCTAGTTGGTTAAAACCACCTCCACTCACAAGCAATGTTATTTAAACTTGAAATGTGAAAGTCGAGAATTACTGTGACGAAAAATTGGTTATGCGAAAGTCGTGTCAGAATTTACAGATATTAGCAGGTTCGCAATTAAGTCTCTTAAGCTTCTGTTGAGCCTACTATTTAATTCATCCAAACGCACGAAACCTCTCACTCATCTGTTGGTAGATATGGCGACATCGTCTTCAGTGTAACAGTGGCTTATTCTGTATTAGTCGCTTGCATGTCTGTCAGCGTTTTTGCATTTAAAACTCGGGCCAAATCACGTTCCTCATTGACACCTGCGCTAGATTTCAATGCAGTTGTTTTTCTATATCGTCCAGCAAAGCAATACAATTCTATAAATTTGAAGCACTGCAAATTTTGATCTCTATGACTTCTCTTTCTAAGTATGGTCACATCAGGAGCATTATGCTTTTGAAAATGATACCCACCATAAACTACAAAACTCAATTCGGTCCCAAAGGTTTCAGTTGTTGAACTCAAATTAGAGATTGCACTTTTACTCTCTTTTGAAAAACCCATCTGCAAATTGCAGTTCTATTAATCGATCCATATAGTTTCAAGTGTTTCATCTTTTCTGTAGTCAGTTGGTAGATAAAACAAAACAAAAAATCTCCAACAGGATATAGATAAATGCGTTTTTTTGTCTCTGTGCGGAATGCCTTTCCATTTATTCATTTGCTTTTTTTCACTAGATATGACCTTTGCCGTTTGTAAGATATACTCGAGAGGACGTTTTCCAAATTAGGTCATAGCCGTACACCCTAAAAGTTTTTAATTCAGTTCCACAACTATTTGTGTCTTGTTGCTCAGATATGCCCTGGATGCTCTCTGCGACTGCTGCCTGATAAAATGGATGGCGCTCCAATGTTAGCATTCACAAAAATATGCACAGTTCCCATATGGCTCAACGAATAACTTGGGAAATGTCATACCCATGCACCTATTTATTGCTTTCGCTTCTACCTCAAATTTCCTAACTTGTCAGGAGAATGGAAATGGTGAACTCTGTGAAGGAGTGCACCCACTACTCGTTTCGATAATGAAGCACCAGTGACTTGACCTTTTTTAGATGCAACGAAACCTATTAGCTAAGTATCCTATCAATAGAACAGAAACTGACATCACAATGTAGGCGTCGCCGATCCTCTGCCCCTGACCTTTCCCCATATACCCGTATACGCAATCAGAATGGTAGTCAATTATCCATTGTTATTTACGGACTGACCGTCCAATTGAATAATTTACATAATTGATGTTAAGTCTGCGAGTGCCTCTATCGCCGACTTGATATTCTGTCTAAGTACTGTGCTTGGGCTAGAATTTCTTCTATTCGACATTTCGATCCGATAGCTAATTGTAGCAAGTCGTGCTTGCGTGTGTATATGCGTGTATTGGCTTCTTCCAAACGCACAAAAGGAGAGACTGCTAAAAGAATTAACAAAAGCAAACCACACCCTTGGCAAATATTTTGAAATGGCAACAAAGGCTTTAGAGTTAAGACGTTCGCAGCTGCTGTCCTACAATCCCATTTGAAAAGAGTCGGGACTCGTGTAGTTTATGATATTGGTTTGGCAAATTGGCGGTTCACCAATCTTAACGATGCCTACATTTTTATATTGATTAGTCTCGCACAAAGACCCACATAGGTCTAATTTGGGTTGGGTTTGTGAAATAGTTTTGGTGTGCTGATTTGTTTGCTTAACCTTGGGGTCGGGTATATTCTTTGGTAGTGATGTCACGTTGTTGGGAACAGAAGAGCCGATAGTTTGTCATTATTTATTTCAGTTGTAGCTTTGCACATGGCGGGGTAGATTGAAAGCTAAAAACTGGTTAAAAATAGTTACGTAATATTGATTTTGATTTTACATTTGAGTGACTTCACCTTTGAAATGCCAATTTTGCATTGAAACTGAATTTTCGTTATCCTCTGAAGATCCACAATTGGATCAGCATTTGCTACTCAGTTGTTTTAGGCTGAGTTGTGTGTGCTGAGGGAAAACTAAATTGTTTCACCTAGTCACCATATTTTGACAGAGTTCAGTTGACATTGCGTTCAATTGTATATAGCTGAACGTGACGTTGACCAATTTTATTTAAAACTTTGATGACCATAAGAAGTTATGTTCTGCCCGAATTTGTTTCACTATCGTCAGCTTTCATTACATTTGTGGAAAATGAACTGGATTAGGGTCTCAAACTCTTAATTTTGGCACTTAGTTGTTTCTTTTGGAGGTCTATCGTTTCGACGATAATCGTCTGAAAAATTACGGAATGAGTGCCCAGGAAAATCTAGTACAGACAAATCTAGTCGATTAAATCGACAAAGTTTCAGTCGACTATACCAATCTGTCAACGTCAATTGAAAAATATGTCATGAAAAACAAAAGCTGTCAGATCAGACTGCTCTCAGACTTACTAACCAAAAAATCTAGAAGTCTCTATTTGAAAAAAAAAAAAACAATAACATCGCTTATGAGTTGCGTTTCTTTTCATAGGTTATGTGAACCTAGAACTGGTCGCAAAACTTAATTATTCGGTTCGGTTAAGTACTTTGGAAAAATCGAACTGTGGAATCACTAGATTTCAAGGAAACTACGTTTCCACGAGATTAAGATTTAGAAAAATGTTTGGGACTTATGATACAAAAGTCAATCTTTTGAAAAGGGAGATTAGAAATAAATCTCGATTATCAACCAGATTTGCATGTACAGTCCGGTTTGTGAACACACTTTCCACAGCTCGAGTTATCAAAAATACAAAGCAAACAGAGCTGTATTTTAAATTGTATCATAAAAAAGCATTGAATTTTAAATCTACAATAAACTGCGAAAAGTAAGTATTTATTTATATTTGGAACTCATGTTATATTAATTTAAACTTTTGAATTGGTTAATTATTTTCAATTATCACAATTTTGGGTTGTTCGATATGACAGTAGTTGACAACATTAGGTGAAACGTCAAATTAATTTTGTTTTTTGTTTGGTGCAAACACCTCAGGATTTATTTGTAATCTCTTGCCCTAAATCTCTCGATTAGTGTCTGGTGGAAACGTACTATAAATGTACCTTTGACAAGAAGGCAGCATTAAAAAAACGCTACTATTTTACAGCGGAAAACTAAATTAATTCTTGTAGACAAAGTATACATTAAACGGCTTTATAATTATAAAGTCTGACAGCTGATTATTTGCATGATCATTCGAGTAATATTGCACTTTTAAAAATTTAGTAATTTTAAGTCGACTAGATGTACCCTGAACGGAAAAACTAGTTTGGTCGGTAACGTCACTTTTTCTACTTCAGTCACATATGCAAACTGTCAAATTAGTGGCAAGATTTTTACTAGATTTTTTCGGCTGCTCCTCCATAAATGTAAATTGAAAAAAAAAAAACTATTCGTGCCACGACCAATCTAACCAACAAAATCTGAAATACACCAAGTCAAGCCAGCTGTCAAACGTCCCCATTATTTAACGCTAATGGACGATAGTTGTGTGGAATTTAATTTCTTTTGTAATCGGTTGAATGCGAGATTGCGGTTGTCTTCCAGTTGGAACATAACATTTTTTTGATAAGCATGAGTTGATTATCGTTATCGATATTTATTAGATAAGTTGTCCGATTGGACTTATTGCTTGTTATTTTTGCATAAATTTATAATTTATTTCTTGAAAATTTAACCATTTCAATTCGCAAACTAATTTTTCACAACTGACTTCGACAAAAACAGTCGACCTGCAGTCGATAACAAAATCGATATTTAACAGTTTCTACGTTTGTGTATTATTTTTTAATCGTACGAAGACTTACGAAGAAAAATGTCGGAAAAACGCGGTACAAAGTTAATTTTTGACTGTCATCTAGTCATCTAGTCCTCGCTGAGTACGTATACCGTTCTCCCTAGTATCTACTCGTACATGTTCAGCAAAGTTATCGACGAGTATGTACTCACTAAGAATCATTTTCATCGATAAGGCTCATTGCGCTAACCATGCAAAAAATATATGTATAGTAATGAGTTTTACAATCTACAGTTTGTTTAACTAACAATTAAATAATTATACTCGTATAGCTATTTATTTTAAGATAACTGGCTTATCGGAATGAGACTTTTTTTATCGTCAACATTTTGCTTTGTGCCTGTCCAATTTTAATTGATGAGCCAAATGAAGAAGTTTAGAACATATCGTTACAGGTGTTGAATGCGCGTTTAGGTAGAAAATCATTTGAATAGCTTTAGTTGAGTTGTTACTAGCAATTTGTTTAACTGTGTGTTTGCCTTTGTATAGATAAATGGAGCTTGTTTGCCGACTGAGATACCCCGGTATGGGGGATGTACGTATATATTTTTTTGAATCGGTTTTCCATACCCCCTTAACTAGTGGTGTGGCGTTTTCCTAAAGTGATGGTAGGTTTCTATAAAGTTGTGGTATATGTGTGCAAAAAAACTGAGTGTAATTATATAGAAAAAAATGGGCTTTTGGAATTACGACTGGTGCAACAAACTATGTGAGTATGCAAACGTTTTGTTGTGCTGGTTAATGCGGCAATGGCTTAGAGTTTTATGAATTTATTGCAGTGAAGTGCCAATGAAATCAGTTCTAGTCTAGTTATTGTTCCGTTCAATTTTATTCTGATAATCAAATCTGATGAAGTGATTTTCAATGAGTTCAATCTCCTAACGCGCTTTGGATACTTAGATTTTTTGCAAATTCTGATTGATCTAATCGATGGTTCATAAGGTTTGCAAACTTTTCCTTCTTCCAAAGAGTGCACTCAAAGAGCTTTGTATACAAAGCCACTCAATCGGTTATTAAAGAGATACATATCACCACCCCCAAGATGTAATATATGCCAGACAAAGCAACAACCCAAGAATAGGTTTCTAGGATGAGTGTGGATACAAATTCAATTTCCACCAAAGTGGAGAATGATTCTGACGAACATATACAAATCAGTGTGTATATATATAGGTACATGGGGCGTGCAGAGTGCTTTACGGCATGACAATTTAGTGCAGGCGACAGGAATCCATGATAATTATTGTCTACATCCACTAATATATGAAGGATTCGCTATGGTGTCGGATAGAACAGACTTGCATCAAGCTGTGCTATTGTATAGCACAGTCCTGACTAAGCGATGATGTAATCGGCTACATACTCCTGGTCATGTCCTTTGTTAGCATATTATCAACTTAATTGATTGGATATTATACGGACACAGTGGGTCGTGTTCGTGTGCGGGGAGTACAGTCGTCAGGATTCCGGGAACCTGAAAATGCCATCAGGTTTTTGTCCATTGAATTAGCCATTATGTTCGACATCAAACTGTTTTTCAATGAAGTTGGGTGATAATATTTTACTGGCTCGTTAAAAGTGATGTTATAAGTTCGCTTTGTAATTGTGGGCAGATATGTTTCTTTACAGTTTTCGTTCAGTTTAAATTCTGGGGTATTTCGGGTCTTGCTTTGGTTACCGTATTCAGTGGGTCGATGCGTTGAAGTTGTATATTAGATACTGTTACATCCGTACTGGGATTCGAAAAGATAAAACGCTGTTCTGTTGAATTTTTCTAAAAAAAATTATATTTTATTACACTTTTACGAATTATTCTAATAATTCACTTCAAAACAATATTTCTTTAACAACCAATCATTTAATTCACTGCATACTTTACACTTCTTTATCTTCACAACCGATTACCATTTCGAACTTTACCAATCACTGTTTAAAAGTCAACTGTTTACTCCTTGTTCTCAAATCTGCCTTTTTACATCCGCTCCGCCATCTTTTGGGAAATTTCTAGTGAATTCCGGTTCGTCCCGAACAAACTCGATGGTTCTAGGATTATCTCACTTAACCCTCCACTTATTTGACAGATTCGAGTCTCCAATTAGAAGTGGATCTTGTTTGGTGACTAATGGGTTGTTTACATTTTAGGTTCCACACTACAATACTATGACACGGTAGCAGGCGAACTTGCGAGTGGAATTAGCATCCGAATATTAATGGATTTCGAAGTATTCCTTGGCAGTCAAAATATTTAAAATCTGCAAAATTTTGGAAAATTCGTATTGACGCTCCTATCAAACAAAGGACACTTTTCTTAGAAGCAGTTCCTATACAAATTTCTATACGAAACCTTTTGACGAGTTCTTGTTAGATGTGTCGTACAAGCTTTTTGCAGATGTTCGCTTTTTTTCTATTATAGATTTTAGTAAATTTTTTTCACAGCCATTTTCCCCGACATACATTTGACACGAAATATGTATCGCCTAGTGGTATTGTGGTAGCTGGGTTCATCAGTAAACGAACCACCAAATCTGTCTTAACTGCTTTGTTAATGAAAACAAGAACGATTCGCTACAGCTTGATTTAGAGAAAATATTTCTCTCTATAGTTAGGTTAAAAATGGCCGGGACTATGTTGAACAACCCTAAGTTCACCATTAAAATACCTCGCTATCATTCTCCTTAAAAACACTTCTTTTCGTTGGACTTACGTTATTTGCTTGCATTTATTTTATTCCCACCTATGAAATCGTATCATGTCACCTGACATGACAATGATATCGTGCCCACCACTCTCGGAAGTATACTAACCGCAAGCCGCTAAATTAAAAATTCCAATGTCATTCTCATATTAAAAATTTTGCTAAACATATCTCCTCTCAGCCTAGTAGTTAGTATACATTGATATTGCTCTAGAATACAAAAATGTAGTCAACAATTCAACGCCATATTATGCTTTTGTTTGCGTCAGATTAATGTGTCACTCAAAAGATGACATTGATACTTTTTTTACGAATAAAACTTTCATCATTCTAATCGTGTCATCCAGCAATTGGATATGTATAGGAAGAGCGGGTCTTTTGAATTATTCACCAACCATTGACGAGTAAATTAAAATAAATTATACTACACAATAAAATTTGATCAACTTCAGACAAATATGTATATGGCGAACGACCTTCCGTGTTTTTCTTAATGTTCGTGTAGGTTTAAGTTTGTTTGCGTGCTGGCATATCGAAGTGAAATTTGCGACAAAATCATTTCAATTTTACTGAATAAATTGACCGTCGTGCAATGCTATCGACACACCCGTCTGCATATTGCGACGATCGATCTCTATTTGGTAGTCAAATGCCTGATAATGAACTTGTGAGTTTTATTCTTTCTTGACAATTTGAAGGAACTGCCAACAAGTTATACAGATGGAAATGTTGGCGACAATTTTATTGTGAATGCAGATTTAATTGGTGAATTTTAGCATTATGACAGGCGGTGAATGAACAGGGATGTTATATTTCTCAAATTATTCTAATGAAAGGTGAAAATTAACTACTTTGTATGTTTCTTTAGCGGAATATTATATTATGTCTTCATATGTAGATGTACATTCTCAGGGGTGAATTTAGTCCTTGATATAAATTGGGCAATAGTATATAAGTGAGATATATCCGTTTTTGCTCCCACAAATCCATCAAAATTCGTTTAAACGAAATTTTAAAGAATACTGTGCATTTTTTTGATTTTAGAGCAGTGCTAGCGGATTGTGGGAAATATCCCTTTTGCGGGAATTTCTACCAAACTCTGAAGAGAAACTCAAACATTGACGAGTGATCGGGGTCTTTGATAACGAATTAAAAAACTATATTAGACACATATTTTATCCGCTCACGTTTTGTTGGCAGCTTTGTCTTAGATAAAACATTTCAATAAATCTAGATTAGCTGGCCCAAGTCCACGTCTGCACAACCACTGCTAGATTTGATTTAAACTGGCCGTCTGATATCTATTTGTGTCCCTATATGTAAGCACCAACAGTCAATAAGTAATAAATCACCAATTGTAGCCGATGATGGATAGCATTTGATTGGTTTCATTTGATGGCTTTGCACGATTGTAAAAGGAAATCGAACCCACATTCTGCATTTGTGAGTCTGCTTCTCACGTGAATGATTTATGCTTGGAATAAAGTTGATGACGCTAGATACCCATTGCTTTAGTCCATACATTTCTATGCCTTATGCGAATCAATTAGACTATGAAATGTTTGACCTAAAATATCTACTCAATATTGTATTTGTTTCGAGGATACCCATATCGTCATATGGAGAGTGGAAAGTTAACAACCAGTCCGCCAATAACGTTGGTTTAATTGTGAGAATTTTTGTAGCTGTACGGCCTTTTATGAGCAGTTGCTACTATTGCCAAGAAGTGTGTCAAAGCTATTTGTGAATATTTTTTTTTTATGTCGAATCGGGTTGATTCATAGGGATGTTTATTTGAGGGTAAAATTGAGTGTGTAATTACGCGTGAAAGTTGCTATTGGATGATTAGTCTTTATTACATAATGAAAGCACTGACCATTGCTACATTTGACTGATTGACAAGACGAATCGATATGGCCTTTGTTTTTGATTATTTGTCGGGTAGAAATTATGAAAATACTTATTTACTTACCAGATTAATCAAGTGGAATCGATGCACTGCTCATTAAACTGGTCACGACCATTCCGGGATAAGTCCAACCACTGTCACGTGATAGGTTGACTTGCATTTGTTTTTTCGTGACCGTCAAACTCATAACATTGGTGGCATACGAAAGCAATTCCATACATTTTGAAGTCAATTATTTTGACCTGGCAATCAGTCCACTAAACGAGATTCTATTACAATTTTCGCATTCATCCTCCAGCAGCACTGTCCCTAGTCGGTCCTAATGAATGAAAAATTGCAAAATACCAAGCTTCGTTGAATATTCCATCGCAATTTGTTGAAATCAATCAATTGGCGGACGTAAAAATGTGGAAATGTATCTAGGAGGACATTCATTGAATAACATTGTATCTGTCAATGTTGCTTGGAGCAATTGCTCAATAAAATAAAAAAAAAAAAAAAAAAAAAAAAAAAAAAAAAAAAAAAAAAAAAAAAAAAAAAAAAAATCTCTCACTCCTGATCCGGGACTACCGGCGCAGGGAGATCGATTAATTTTTGACGGAAATGCGATTTTTGCATTAACAAATTTTCATCGCTCCGGCAAATGCAAAGGGGAGGCATTTAAAGGGTGGCACAACTTGTACATCACCTTCTTAGAGGAATATTTTGTAGTTATTATAGTTATAGCTTTTCAGGAATGTACTCAGTATAAATATACTCAAAAGCCTTTAACTGACAGACATCTTAGCACATTCTACCTAGAAGTACCAGACGAAAATTTGTTTGTTTGTTTTGAACAAATTTAAATAGAAAATTCATTCAAACCCAATACTAACAAACGATAGCAAAGTCAAATGAACACTCTGACCTAAAAACGTAGAAAATTGTGTAGTGTAGTGACCAACTCCACTTTAGTTCAAACATTGTACATCTATTTGAAACTTGATATTTTCAATTTGTATTCGACAGGTGGAAATGTTAAAATATTAAAGCTTTTGAAGTTTGTTAAAATATAACAAAATGCCTCTTTGCATGCAAATATTTTCACAGGTAGAATTAAAGTCTATAACGTTTTTCAATCCTACCATGCTGACATTTACTTTTTACCCATCGAATTTTATTATTTTCCAAATCTAGTTTAGGTTTTAGTACTTAAAGTCACAACAACAAAAACAATATAATCCAGCTTTTGATCTGAATAAATTTTGAAGATTCAACTTAAAATTTGTATTTCACCGATAAAGCTGAAAGTAATACAGTGCGGAAAATAATGACGTATTGTGTTAAGTGAAATGTCATCGGTAAAAACTGAGTACATTACAAAGTCTAGTTGTCTGGGGTTTATATGGACTACATGAACTTAAAAACAAGATTGGTAGTGTAATGTCACATTTACTACGTCAGCTAGGTGCTCAGTCAATAAATTCTTGACTAGTCCATAGAATCGTCAACTAAAAAAAACTGCTCACGTTACTAAACTAGGCCAATAAAAACTGAAACACATCAGAAGTCAGTCCGCTTTCAGAATTAGCTAGATTCTTGAACAAGCCCAATCTTTGTATAAGAGCTTTGCTTGCACAGCCTTAGTGGACTAGTGGTGTTCGTCGAACTTGCAGTTGATTTTCGTAACTGTTCCATAGAAACTTACTTAATTCAATGCAAAGCGGTTGTATTTTCTATTTATTTTTGTCTGTCAATAGTTGGATAAATTGTTTGGTTCGTTTTTTCTCAAATTTGTCACGTAGTTTAAAGTTCATTGGCATTAATTTTAATCAGCCTTTAGTCTTCTCATCTTTGTGTTCGGTGACACCAATTGAAAACCGTGTTAAAGCATATTCATACAAATTTTAAAGAGATTCAAAAAATATTTAAAAAAAAAAATATAGAATGTAGTAGAAGCTCTTTTTCCAGAAGTAAGGTTATAATGACAAATTTTTGAACGTTTCAGTTTTCTTTCTTTAAAAATTTGGTCCACCCTATACTGTGTAAAATATTTTTTAAACATAAATGAATTATGTCGCCCTGACCTCCTAATACAGTAATTTATGGTAATAATGATAAACAGAAACTATATTCCCGTGTATTTGCTGCTCTCCGGTGTGCGTGGACGTTCTAAATTATGTAATGGCGCTACACCATTGGCATGAAATATTGATTTTCTATCTTTTTTATTTGTTCATTCTGTTTGTATAGACTTTTTTTTTTGTTTGACTTAATATTCTTATTTGCTATTGGCTTTTGAATAACTATCAAGTGATATACCATTTATAAAAGGGATGATGATAAAAATCAGTGTCGTGCAATTTCTCTTGTTGCTTTCTTAACCTTTGGGAAGGAATTTAGTTGCTATATTGGGTTGCCACTTTATTGACTAGATGTATAAGATATTTTCAATGCTTTTAAGGTCTTGCCGTGACGAATGATTTCGTCAGCAATAATAAAAAGAAATGAGCTCCTAGTTTTTTTTTCCATTTAAGAATGTAATGTTTGCGTGTTCTAGTATAGTTATGCAATTGTGACGTTCAAGTATTAAAACGGAAGTGATTGTTTATATTTTTGTTTAATGCGCACTCTTTTGGATTATACTTGTATGGGAAGAGCTCATTTTTGAAAGAACGTGCGAACTCGAAGTTTTTTTTTGTAAACTTATACCTAGTCTTTATAAATAATTGTAGAAAGTAACGAGTAGCGAGTATTAATGTTTGAAAAAAGAGCTTAGCGAAGTTTTTCCTCAGTTTAACTTCTCAAATTCAGAGCTCAGTGGATAGTTACCTATTCAACCAAACAAAAAATAGTTCAGCGACGTTATTTGCTCGGTGAAAATAAATGACGGTAGAAATAATGACGTATTGTATTAAGTGAATATGGAACAAAATAATAGAGAATTGTTTTCTATTGGGACTGGGAGACTGCCAGTGACTTATGGGTAGGAGAATGCTAAATCTATACTATGAAATTTGAAAAGGGTTATTCTTAAAAGTACGCGTGAATAAAAATTTAAATCTGTCACTTTGCTGAATAACATGTTTCGCATTTTGTTTTATGTTATACTCAATCAAATTTTGAATTAGCTTCAAATTTCAACACTCAATACACATTTTTGATTTAATTTAATTTCAAAAACAAAAATGTGTGTCATTCTCCATTTAATTGGCTGCATTCAGTTCTCTTAAAAATTTGTTGACTTATTCTTAAGTCGTTGTTCTTTTTTTTATTTGTTAAGTTTCACAAATTTATGTGTGCTGTCTGGGTGTGAAAACTCTTCAATTACACATGTTTATACAAGTTGTATCTTATGTATGATATTTACATTCAATTGGAACCCTTAAGCAATCATTCTCGTTAATACATTTCAAATTAAACTATCAAAATCTACTTGTGTGCATAATTAACTTCAATCATTTACACATTCTTCTTTGACTATAATTTGTTTCTTTTAATTGTCTTTTGTGTATGCTATATAATCTAAAAAAAAAAATCTTCTTTCATAAAAATACTTGTGTAATATACTCGTAATCTGACTGACAACAAAACGAACCGAAAAATTAAAAAAAAATATTAGCTGAAGAGAAAATACTTCGACGAACATCCATGCAAGTTCTTCTGCCAAAACGCGCTTCAACTGATAGTTTGAGCAACAGCCCAGGTCCTTCATCGCCAGGTGATCAAATATCAAATAGTAGTGTTGGCTTAAAAACTAAATACCTTTATGTACATATATAATGTATCCCGAATGATTTCCATGTTTTTATTTTGACTTTTTGTTTTGTTTTGCCTGGTAGATGTAACAATTTAGATGTAAACGTGCGAATTAACTAAAAAAGCTCACAAAGTATTCATACCCACCTACAACCTTACACCAAGTAACCAAATTGACAAACAAAGGTATAAGAAAATGAAACCATTCAGCGAAAGAAGGCAATTACACTACGAACATAAATTACGCCCTCAAAAGCCAAGCCATGTGCGTTGCCGGGTACAAAAATGTTATTGCTGTCGTAGTTGTTATGTTTTTATTGTTTTTCCCCATTTTTGTTGGAACTATTGTTTTGTTTCTTCTTTTTCGTTTGTATATATTATTCCCGTTTCGTTTTCATTTGGATTTTCTTCTTTGGCTTGTGTTCATGAATGTCAATGTCATAAAGAAGAGTATTTTTGTTGTTTTTAAATGTCACCACCATTACATAACATTAAATGGACATAGGTATGTGGATAATTGACTGTTATTTGACAGTAGACAATCAGCAGAAGTAGTATGCGGTGTTGGCTGATGATTAATCTTCATAATGTCCAGTGAGTGATTGCGTTCAAGGCTCTCGACTGTACAAGTACACTTGAAAATAATATTTTATATTTATAGGTATTCACTCCTCTTCCTGTTTTGCGGTGTTAATATGATAGATTGTGGAACTTATTATTTAAGGATCAGGGCGTTAAATTTGTGACAATTATATTATATTATATGACAATTACACAATACATTTGTGGGCCCCATACATGGAGAAGAAAGGTTTCAACGGAAGGAAATGGATTTAAATTGATTGAAGGCAAACGATGGTTAGGTGACATATTAAAGACCAGACGATTGGAGTTAACAACAAACAATCAAAACGAAAGCAGAATGAACATGAATCGAAGTATGCAAGACAAGATCAGCTCACCTAGAGTTGAAGTTGTTCAAATAATATTGGGATCGTGGATTGGGTCAGTGTTTAATCGGTTCTCGACCTATAAAATATATTTAAATTTGACAGAGCGACACGATATAGCAAAAGTAAATCTATTAAGGAGACTATTCAAAATGAGTTGATTAACGAGGCATAAAGTCAAACGTGCTTTATTTGGAGCACTTTGCCAATGAAGCTTACCATTTGCAGCTATCAAACAAAAAGGTTATTATTAAGGCCTCGTACTGGTAAAAACAGCTCCCTATTATTAAGGCCTAGTACTGGTAAAAACAGCTCCCTACTTTCGATTTCATATCCGTATAATATAGAACGCAACAAAACCATGCAAAAGCCTACCTTGACCTAATGCCAAAAAATAACAAACAAACGAACGAAAGTTTAATGGTTTGTGAGTCTTCAACAATATTCAGCTACTTAAATTTCAATTTAATCGTTCAAATTAACATTGCTCTAAGGGCAAAGTTGTGGCTCGGCGGTAAGACATTATTATCTTCAACATTCTCCCGAATTATTCTCTCTCGCGAAATTCCATTTGAACAAACCCCTTTTAAGGACTTTTGCCGCATTAATATTCAAATAAAATTTCAACTACGACTGCCGGAGTACTTCATTTAGTAACAACTGCTTTTGTTTTTGAAATGAAAACAAAAGCAGACTTGTCAAGGCAAACAGGTCATTGCAGTGGGTACTTAACATAAATCACATTCAGTACGTTAAACACCAAGCACTTAACACTCGAAAAATGTGTATTCCATCCACCTTTTAGTGACGAGCTAGCCAGACACAAGTAGTTTCACCTAGTGCGTATTGTCAGTTAAGCAATCGCTGAAACTATTGTTTTGTTGGCCTCATTTTAAATTGACAGGCAGTGGTAGAAGCAGTTTTGTTGTTCGTAATCATTCTCAAATATTTGATTTGGTCTGACGTAATGTTTGGACTTTCTAGAAGAACTTACTCCCAGAAATGGAAGTCATCGTTTTGTTCATTTCATTATCAGTAAGGAAACGTCAAGTTTAACGTCTGTGTTAACGATGCTGAGTTTTCAGAGTTTTTGCTAGAAATGTGTTGTGTACTACCATACATTCGCAGACAATTTACGAAATTTACATCACTACCCCTCTTCATTTGAGTTGCATAAAACTAGGCACGATTATTATTGAATTTTTCTGTTGTCCGTTGACTGCATTCAACTTTAATTGACAACAAGGGTATTTGATAGTAACCTGCAAATTATCCTACCACATTCCGCATATAAATCATCCTTCAAATTGCTATAGCTACCCGCATTTGTGTTTATCCACATTCCACATGGCGTGCTCACTAATTATTCAAGTTTTTGTGTTGCCCCGACGTTAGGCCGCGGGCTAACAAGCAACCTTAATTTACCGCATAATATACCATACACCACTTGTGTGACCGAATACAACTCTGACACACATACAGAGCATTGGGGACGTTCAAGTATCTAGTTTAGTAAGTCTGACAGCTCTCTCACTAAGTGAATCTCAGTTGACATTTATGGAGGGGTAGCCGACGAATCGGAACTGAGTACTAAGTTGACAGTTCGTGTATGTGTATGACGTAGGAAAAGTGACGTTCCCGACCAATCTAGTTTTTGCGTTCAGGTTACATCTCATCCAGACCAATCTAGTCGACTTAAGATGACTAGACTCTTGAATGCGGCAATGGACATTGCGTTTATCCACACCGTTTCGATTGCAACCCAATCCACACGACATTATTTCTATTTCCAGCTTAATGCTCGCAGATTTAACTGTGCACACATAACATGGGCTGTCACCTTATCCGTTATTCGATCACCTTTATTGCGCAACAGACTTTGTGGTCGCGGACAACTGCACTATCATTGTTTTAGTTTTACACAATTTTCACAGTAAAGTTTATATACCTAGATAAATCTATGAATGAGAAAACAAGTTCATTGTAGCGTACTTCAAGTTGGTGTATAATACCAGGACGATGTCAAACGATGTGTGGAAATATCTAGGTAGATAAATGCTGAAAGGATGTGTGTTACACAACTTTCCCATGTACAAAAAAATATTTCAGATTTCTGTCAAGAAAGGAATTCCTGTGAAAATTCATTCAAAACAGTTGATTAAAATTCTATGTCATGTTGGTATGAGGTCAGTAGAATAACCGAGAGATGTCGTGCAGATTCTTGCAGTTTCGGAACTATTTCAGCGAACCAAAGAAAGGAATGTGAACATAATTTTTGAAAGATTTTTAATAATTTCATGTCGGCAAAGTTCATATTGCAAATCAATATTTAGATTTCATCAAACAAAGAAATACATTTTTATACAATGTATCCCCAATAAACAGGGTATACATGTATTATTAGAGTATGTGCGTTCTAATTTCGAACGCACCTTACACGAATCATGCAGCACAAGCAAACAGAACTACAGATTGCACAAGCAAACCGAACTACAAATTGCTCATGTCTTAGGAAATTCTATTTTTCCAAGTGTTTCGTGAGTGATTTGTTTATATAATATCATGCAGGTAATTGCAAAAAAAAAACTATTAAGTTTTTAACCCTAAAAGTACTGTAGTCCAGAAAAGATATATAGGGTTTAAATAGAACGATAAAATGTTTGACATAACAATTAAGTTGTTGCCTTATTTAAACGCTTGTAAAGTGTATTATGTTAAGATGAAACTGCTCAATACTTTGACAGCTGCGTAAAATTTACAAAACGCCATTGTACTATATTCTCTTCTTGCCATATTTTAGTTTAAAGCGATTTCCCTCTGTTACGGTTGATTTTCCACTTCTTGCTCGGTCATTCAATTCCATGCGAAATTATGCAACGCTCGACTTGCCATCAGGTCGGGACAACATTAAAATGACGTCAGTTTCATTTCGATTCATATTTAAATTTAATCTTCTGGCTAAAGGTTTTTTTTTCTCCTTCTTGCTGTTGCTCTGTTATAATTTCAACTTGGTTTCGTTAATCATTAATCTCAATGACGTCAGCGAAAAGATGATGATTGATAAAATGAAAAGGCATTTTGTGAGTGCTTGAGTAACAAGTGGGGCTTCTTAAAGCGTACAAGTTTCATTTCAAGATTCACTTGTGCTAAATCAGTATAACTGAAAATGGATTCTCATATTTATTTTCGCATTACTGATGCAAATTGCCTGTAATAACAGATAATCCAGTTGATGATTTTGTAAAAATATGCTGAAGTAGCAAGTGGCGTCCGCAATACATGGCGTGCCACTTCAATTAAGTTGTTACAATGTAATTGACTATTTCCGATGGATGTTGGTGTGGCATGCGATGGGGTGGCAGTTATTTTCTGTTTAATAAGCACGTAAACGTGTGTTCAGGTTTTTTAGTTGCATATAAAAGTACTTTTTCAGGGGAAGACCTTACCGACACGACAGCACAAAAGTGTCAAAGTGTGGCCAAATATTAAGTGCATTTTAAACTTGAATGCCTTTTTTTATTTGGCTCACGAATTTTATCAAACATTGAAGCTTTATCGCTGCTAAAAATACAAAACGGTATAAATCCTTCAGCTGACCGCTATTAAGGTGTTCGCAAAGCTAATGCGAACAAAGTTCCATGTTCCTACAGCTGTTAAATATATGACAAACAAATAAACTATTCCCAAGGCTCTGAACATATCTACCTATTTATAAAAGCGTGCAGAAATCTACACATCCTATTGAGTACAGGAAGCTAATGTTCGGCAGAATGAGTAAAATTGATCTTAAATCTGGCTGTAGCGCCACCTTATCGATGTACAACATCCGCGTTAATGGTAGGTAACCCAATTGGAGTTTTAGGGCTTGCTATATATACTCGCTCCGCAACCTAGGAATTCATATTTCGATTAACGTGGCCATCGGAATAGCAATAAGTTCCTTGTTGCTTTGTCATGAGTTTCAGAAGCTGCCATTTTGCCTGACTTAACAGTAGTGCCGGGAAATAAAACCCACTGTCGTTTACAAATTTTTACAAACCTTAAATTTGAAATAAACAATTTGTGGCGTTGGAAAAAATTTGAATATAATCGCAGAGAGTATAGATAATTGTGATTCCAGTTCGTTTCGAAAGTACCTTTTAATATTTTTCGCCCTGAATTGCATATTCAGAAAATCATATACACGACCATCACTCGTGAATAATTTTATCCTCACTCTTGTGACATTGATACCAAGTTTGTTATGACCATACATACGAAGTTTACAAAAACTTCGCGAGAGTAAAGATTTCGCCGACTACAAGATCGTTTTTGTAACAATATCGGAAAGTGCTTTCTTCTACGTTTGAAGAAATTGTTTCTTTCGGTGATATTGTTACATCCGAGCTGGGATTCGAAAAGATAAAACGCTGTTTTTTTGAACTTTTCTAATAAAATCATTTTTTATTACACTTTTACGAATTATTCTAATAATTCACTTCAAAACAATATTTCTTTAAACAACCAATCACTTAATTCACTGCATACTTTACACTTCTTTATCTTCACAACCGATTACTATTTCGAACTTTACCAATCACTGTTTAAAAGTCAACTGTTCCTCCTTGTTCCCGAATCTGCCCTTTTATATCCACTCCGCCATCTATCGGGAACTTTCTAATGAATTCCGGTTCGTCCCGAACAAACTCGATGGTTCTAGAATTAACTCACTTAACTCTCCACTCATTGGACAGATTCGAATTTCAAATTGCTAGTGGAACTTCTTTGGTGACTAATGGGTTGTTTACATTCTAGGTACCACGCTACAATATTATAAACTGATAGAATTGTCACGTTATACTTTGTTTTTCCTCGTTCGCTCCTCAAAATAAGTTGTGAGCTCTGAAATTCCCATAAAAAAAAAACAATTGCCACGTTATAAAAACACTGATCTAAAAACAAAGTGTTAAAATGTCTTCCCAAATAAATGGTTTGTTGCAACTGTATCGGTTGTTTTTCAATTCAATATAGTTAACTGATCAGATTCCAATGATTCGACAAAAATCACCCGAGAAGATATGAGCGATCAACTCTGATCGGTCGGACATAAATTCTAAAATTTAACGAAAGTTCTTTTCTAAATAAGCACACGAAGGAGGTTACCCCTGAATTTACTACAAAAATCTATACAAAATGATCTTAAGCCCTGACTACGGTAACAAATGTCCCCATCGATCAACCAATAAATACATCCATGACTTACTTTTTATCTTTAACACATATATCTATAACAATATCAAACTCTTTAGATAAGCGAATGTATAGACAACGAAAAACGTTCATGTGACACGGTTCTAAAAACGGAGTTTTCATCCAATCAACTTAATTGCCAAACATAATCACATCGTAATCATTTGATACCGCACTTCAAATATTTGAGTTGGTACAATGGAGTAGAAAATTGATATAGGAGCACCTAATTATTTTAGGACATTTATTGAGCGTAGATAATTTTATCGCAGACGTACCACGAAAAGCTTTTTTCTTTGCCCATCGATAAGTTCAATCAGTGACTAATTTTTAAAAACTGATTGTTGTGACGACCTTAGATATACCTACATATGTAAACAAACAGCTGCGCTGAAGCTGTCGTTTATTTTTTTTTTAATTAAAAAGAGTGGGTGCGTTTAAAGATATCGAGTTCTATGTTGGTATTCATTGATTACACGCGATAGATAGAACACATAGATAATTGCGGCACATATTTATGCAATTATTTTAAAAGCACATTATCCCGGCCATCAATCATATTACATTTTGAGTGTGTATGGTTTGGTTGGTCATTTTTTTGACTCTTTGTTTTTATTAATTAAGCTGGGAAATAAATAAATTTCATTAAATAAAAAATACAATTTTAATGGAACTTTCTGAAAAAAATATCGGAACTAGCTTAGCTGTCAAATATTTTAGTATGGAAATCAGAGTCGGCATTCTGTATAGCGAAACGTTCAAACGTTGTCGGGTGCACGAACGATTTACTTTTGTAACTTAGAGCAATTCAAAACGTTTCGACGTTTTCGCCTTACAGAATCTGACCCCTGGTTTAAAGTATTTCACGTTAAAATTAAATAAAGTGCTAAAATCTGTTGTATCGCTGCTGATGCGGAACTTCAACGTCCGAAAGTTGAGATCACTGAAATAAAACGTATCGTATGGTTGGTAGCACTTGCACACCACATTCAAATATCTATTATCGATGTTGATGTTGCTGTGCTAATGTGTTATAAGCCATTAAATACAGTGCTTCTAAAAAATGCGTTGCGGCTGTCAAAGTGAATGTGTCAATCTATTTCTCGCATATATGTGCTGTTTGGAGAAAAGTCGTTGTTCTCTATTACAATACATCAAATGAAAAATGTTACAAATATTTGGGAAAAAAATACTTTTTGTGAGTATTTGCTGGTAACACGACATCAATCGCTGTTTCTTTTCTTTTGGCAGTAGCAATACCCATGTTGTTCTCATGTCGCTGTTCATGGCTCAAAGTATCTGGACTCTGTAGCTTGATTTTGAGATTAACTTTGCTTTAATCTCTACTGAATATGTGTCAATATGTGTCGAAAAGAGCAAAAATGGCGCTAAACAGTATAGGGAAAATAAGAAGAAGGAAACAACTTGACCAGAACTCCATATACAGAAATTAGCAAGTTCTGAACACAGCCGTTTGAGTTCAGAGCATGCTCGACGTATTCGTGATCCGTTCTGTGCTTTGTTGTAAAAGGGAAAAATATTATACCGCCGATATTTTCATGTAAATCGACAATTTATTTATTTATTAATAGATTACCTGTAACCTGAACGTAAAAACTAGATTGGTCGGTAACGCCACTTTTCCTACGTGAACCACATATACGAACTGTCAACTTAGAATGTACTCTATACTCATTCACAAAATTCTTGACAAGATTCGTCGGCTACCCTTCCATAGACGTCGACTGAAAAAGCTGTTTATGATGTGATCGATTTAGGTCAATCAAAACTAAGGCAAATCAACTCAGCCAGTTGTCAGACTTACTAAACTATAGGTAGTTAATAATTGAACGTTCACATTGTTTACACTGCACAGTGAAACCGATTACCAGACCCACCTGAAATGACAGTTGATCCTCTCCTTACTAATCACGAACTTTTTGCTGAATAGAAATTTTGGGAATCTTATTTGCGTGTTCAAAAATACACACGCGACGTATTCAAGTGCTTGTTCTTCCAATCCGAATCGTCAGGCCTATGGCACCCCCTGCCATAACTTAAGTACCAAGGGTTGGTAAATGATGCAGCCTTAGAACGTGTGTTCGAATAATTCATCAAGAGTTGCAGCCCTAGAACGTGTATTCGAATAATTCACCAGAGTATTCAGAGGCGAGCTGTCATTTAGCGAAATCTAGAAATCTTCAAGGAAACTCATTGTCTGCCGCCTGCAATAATAATTGAACCCAATGGCTTGGTTGGCCTTGCCACATGTATTCCACCTTAATTATCTTTTACCTGTGTATTTGTGATGTTGTTCTTATCATAACGTACTCATACTCACTCCTTTGGTCGCAAAAAGAAACTCAAAAATATTTAATAAAAAGCTCTGTTGTGGCGTGCACTTGGCTCAATCCACCCTCAGAAAGCAGCACACACAACAAGCACAAGTACCTATACTCGGTGACGTTTGTTGGCTTTTAACTTGTTATTTTCTTATTATTTTATGTTTTTGTTATTTCGCTCATTTTAATTGTTGATTTTGTTAGTATTGCTGTAGACCGTAGTCTAGCCGCGCACTGATCTATCTTTTTCTCACTCTGCGTACACTCTTCGCTATTTGTTGCTCAGTAGATATTGTTTTTTTTATTTTTTTGTTTTTTGGCTCTCTCTACTCATTATAAACATTTTTGTTTGGTTTTTTTTTCAACTCATCGCGCCGTCGAATGTTTTATGCTTAGTTTGGTTCGCGGTTCGGGCCCTGTGTGTTTAGTTTTCTTTTTGGCCACAAAGTGGACAGTACAATCTTAATTTTCGTGTTTCACTCTGTTGTACATAGCAAAAGATAGACAAAAAAATAAAAACAGACTATAAGTAGAATAAAAAAAATAAGAAAATATAATATAAATAGAATGCATGTTTGTGTAGTAGAGTGCGGTGTTCGGGGTTGTTTGCACACACCTTCAGAAAAATTAGTGTCTAGTTTGTTAGTTTGTTCTCTCTGTTAATTTTGATTTCTTGTTTTTAAAAGTGTATAGTTTGGCGGTCGTGTGAGAGAACGCAGCAACCAGCTAACTGGTTGTACGCGCGACATCACTAATCTTTTTCAAAATTCTTTGGTGCTCCGCATTATCGCTAATTTCGCGCAATGAAATTCTTTTTAGGCATCGCCAATTGGGGAGACAGCAGCTCGAAGTTTGATGGCAACTCAACAGATAAGGTAAGTTGGCAATGAAGTATTTGTTTTATTATTCAGATCGATAAACAATTGTTTTTTCTTCTCGATATCAGTTATCAGATACATCGAAACTTAATCGCAAGGAATCATACAAAGCACAGAGGAAAAATTACCGACGGGAGAAAAAGCGCGTCGCATCTGAATTATTGAATTCGCTGCAGGATCCAGCTGTTATTGTTCTCGCCGACTGGTTGAAGGTTAGTGTTTATATATTATTCATGAGTTTTAAGACCACTATGTCGGCTATTGATTGATATTTCACCATAAAAGGGGGTATGTAATTTGCAACATTTTATGAATGCCGGTTGTACTGCTTTTGACTGTCGAGTATTGCGATTTGAATTGTATTCTAGTCTCAACTGCAAGTCAGATAGCGCGATTCTCCTCATCAATATTTTATTAGAAACGAGTAAGGTATAGATAGTGCCTATACCATGTACCGATTGATGCGTGAGTGGAATGGCTAATTGATAATTCGACAGAATTCGTGTGATGTCATTGGGCTAGCATTCTCGTAAGTTTTAGACTGAAGACGCAATACAAATTATTTAAATATTCCTCAAAGTCGAAGACGCTGGCGATTATCAGAAAACAAATTGAGAGCAAACAATAAAAAATCTCCAAGAAGTGGCTGCCAAGAACACATGCCACGTGCGCGATTTTTTAGGGGCGCCACTGTGGAGTTTTCAACAAATTGTTTTACGATCAATTTTACCAAATACTATGTACGAAAAATGTTTGCATTACTTTCGCTGAAAGGAAAATATCACAATTTGTGCTAGCTCCAGCCGCAAATGATAAAACGTCGATTTTGTATCTCGAATGGAAGGGATCTACAATGTTATGCCGAGTCCAAACGGCTAATTGAGAAGTTCTTTCATCGCAGTTATACTGTCGGATGTTTGTCAGACGTTCGCGAGTGGTTGCGCAGAGGAAAAAAAACCTTAAGATGGATTTGTTATTTTCGGGGATCAAAACCTTGTTTTCTCCTCGCTTAGTAGTCCAACACACTAACCACTAAGCCACTGCGCTTATAGGTTATTGGTGGCCGTTTAGCTTTCAATAAAACGTGACTATAAAGTTATATTATACGTATATTTTCCAATACGAGAATTTTTGCAAATGTCATTCGAAATTCATTAGTTAAGTCATTAAACAATGCTGAATGAAGTTGGACATCGACCAAACGTGGAAACTAGAACTATAGTCAATGGAACGCTGCCATCTTTAACAATTTGTTACTACGAGTGTAAGCCGGTTTTATTGAACTTCCATCTCAGCAAAGCAAAAAAAAACGAAGAAGAGGAATCCCCAATAAAACATTACTTCTGACCAGGGTTACCTTCGAAGATTTTGAAAAAGTCGCAAAAAAAACGGGTAGTACTAACCTGTCCACAAGTGTCTGAAAAAAACGCAAAACGAGTTAAATTCACCATTTATTAAAATGATTTAATGTAACATAACGACAAATTTTAATTAATTTATTTGACACGAACTGAACACAAAATAGTTCAAATGGCTTAAGGCTTACGCATCTCATTTTCTTATCTCGTTCTATCTTGTTGTTCCGTATTCATTGAATGAAAATGGAAATTATGGCTGAACGGCTTAACTTATGACAATAGCTGATAGAAAAAGGACGCATTCAGATCCCAATTCATTGTGAATTAGTTTCATGAAGTATTTATTATAAAACATTTCGTGTTTCATACAAAATGGGGAAAAGTATCAACGAAATACAGAAAAATGGGGCCAAATCTGAACAATTTTGGAAAAGTGGCCTCATTGGGGACAGAGAAAAAATGGGGAAAAATGCAACTTTTGTCGCATAAAGTCAGCCCTGCTTCTGACTTTTGTACTAAATTTATATAAATAGGTATATTATGTTGTATAATAATTTGGTTAAAAGTTACTCTATAGGTAGTTCCCACTCTCGGAAATTTAAGGAAATTTAATTACTCCGAAAGTTTTGTCATAAACACAACACCTAGAAAGCTGTCAACATGAACCGCTGATGTCAAGTTATTTCTACTTGGTACATATAAACCTCGAAAAATCCAAGTAGAGTATTTTGTTATTGTTGGCCTTACCAATAATAATTTTTAACCTTCAGCTTATATATTTTTCAGTTCACAATATGCAATATCGAAAGGAAAATTTCTCCATTGTGAGTTCCAAAAATTTAACCTGGACACTAAAAATGATTATTAGTATCCCAGATTGTTTGCTGATGGCTAAAGCTGAAGATTCTACTTTCCTTTGCTGAGAAAGGTGTTCAATAAAACACGCCTTACGGAAGAAATGTCTGTTGGGTACAGAACACAGAAGATTTCGCTAGGTCGGTATTGAACGTATCATACTTTTCAGTACATCTTGTACCTTCCCGAGAAAATATTCACTCATTCTTCTGATAGGTATTTAAAGTTTTAACAAATTCGCTTTCAAAATCAATTGGAAAATTAGCAAATTCGCAGTTATTCTGGCGCAATTTAAACCCAGTCGCGCGTTACCTTTTTTATGACTACTTTTTGACTGCCCTGAAATGTGGAGACTTTTTGATACTTGTTGTTAAATGCATTGTAGGCTTATTGGTTAGTGTGTTGGACTACTTAACTAGGCCTAGAGTCCCCACGGACCTATTGCGCAAACTATGATTTAACGAAGCCATTAAAATGTTTAATTTTTTTTATTAATCTACTATTTGAAGAACTAATGGATTTTCTAAAAAAATATTGTTGCTCAGTTTCGAGTTTATTTTTTTTCGAATGCTCGTTTAAAAAAAAATTGAAAATATTCACAAAAAAAAAAAATGCGACTACGGTTGGTATATGGGCGCCACAAATTTTTCATTTTGAGAGATATGTCCACAAATTATGAACGCAGAACAACAAATCTCAGTCTTCATAATCAATCGATAACAAATTACAGTTTCTTCTATAAATTTAGCAACAAAACTTGGGGGTGTCTCTTTAAATGTGAGGTATTAATGCATTTTGGATGTTTACTTTCTTTAGTAGCCCGTTGACCCTGAAACTCTCGCATTGAGCTTCATTAAGCCACAAACGCATTCTGCTTTGTCTGTAGTACATTGTGCTAGGTAATTAAAAGAGAAATGCAAAAGATAACATGCACATCATGAACTGACTCAAATTGATATTTTATGTAAACACTATAAAAGTGTTTGCTGAAATCTCAAGTATACAAGCTGTTAGGTAGTCTATAAAACACCCACTTAAATGCACTGTCAAAACATCGTTCACTTTTCAAGGGTGTGTGAATAATATCGTTCTCAAAAAGGCCGTATTTATTTGATTTACTTACAATGCCTCTACGGTGTTGGTCAGTTTAACATCGCGTAAGGATTTTTCCCATCAGCCTTTATAAATCTTTTCAAAGAAAATTTATTTAAATTACTGTGGAAATTTAAACCTAGCGCCGGCATGTGTTTCTTCACATATTCGATGCACAACAGTAGCGCCTAGGTTTTTCTCAAGATTAGACTTAAAGTGGTTTTTGTGATTCTGAATTCCCGCGCACGCTGACGAGTGCAATCATTTTTACAATTATAGCGAAATGCCGACAGCAGAAATGAAAATAGATCTGTCCCTCACTGTAATACATTCGAACACATCAGTGAAGTTCAGTCAAACTTCGTACTCTTTAGCCCAACTTTTGCGTAAGGGAACGAGGACTAACTAATTCGTTTTAATGCATTCACCATGGATAGGGAACGGACCTAATGTCTATTTTGTTGGAAATTGAATTAACGAATCCTAAATATGAGCACTAACTTGTTATTTGGTAGTTTTTCGTTTTTCGCTTTTGCTGTTGCAGTTTTGAGGTTAAGTTCAACGTTCAATCGACTTCGCAGGGTCGAATGTGGGTAGGTATATGGTTAGCTTTGTTAAAGTGTGTTCACGAGACCGACAGAAGAATTTTGCAAACAGTTTGCATGCAAAATGCTAACTTGTATACTAATTACACGATAAGTTAAATGTTTACTTGTTGTGCTGTTTATGGTTGCAAGTTCGTTTAAAGTGCTTTCGTCGCAGCTATTTCCTTTTTAAACTTTGTACAGTGTTTTACAAAAACATTAACTCCTGTTAAAAGTGTCTCCGTACGCGAGAATTGTGTGTTCAAATTGAACTTCCCTAATGGACCCTAAATATAATATTTGCATAGTAATTCAGTTTGAATTCAAACAATAAATTTACACATTTTAAAAATCAGCGTTGCCGCAAAGAAAAAAATATTGAGGGCCATTCTGAGGGCCATTTCCAAAAAGTGCGGACTATAGCTAGAAAAGCTATAAGGCAACATAAATATAAAGTGACTGGTTACCGGAGAAAAAATATTATGACGGGAACAAATGCAAATGAAACGTCAGTCAGGATGGATGAATTCAGCGCCGCTTTCAATATGAGAACTTGGTTATTGCTAATTTTTGTGATGAAATAAAAAAGTGTGCTTTTTAGAATATTTTGTTTAACGAATACAAAAAATAAGATATGGGGCCATTTCTTGTTCGCCCCGGACCAAGGCCCTCTGTTTGGCCCGATCGGGCACATTGTGGCAACGCTGGTACCTATATCAAAACTAACACCAGAGGGCCCGGTTCTAGCTCAGTTATAAATTGTTTCTTTAAGCAAATCTCGGTGAATTCCGAATAAATGTTCTCTTGTGAATACAAGCCGAAAGACAACATGTTGTGCAACCACGAACCTCGTTCTGGTGCAATTAAAGTACAAAAATAATAACAAATTAATTAATGTCAACAAAATAGTTTTAAAAAAAAGACAAAATGTGCCTGTGCAAGAGAAAATTATTTTGCTAAACATTTAGCTACATATGCACAAATATACTTCTAGAGTCGATCTAATTGTGTTGACTTAACATTTAGCCTACATTTCGATAGGCGAATTCGCAAGATCACGTTGCGGATGGTTACCAATGATTTCTTAATTTTTGTTTGTTTGTTGTTATTTGTTTTTGAACGTAAATATTTGTATAAATTATACAAACCTAACAATAGCTAGATATACATAGTTTAGCCAAGCATGGGCTACCGCGTAAATGATGTCAAACTCTCACATCAATAAATTTGGGATTGTCGAGTGAAAATAAAATAAAAATACACGCTATTTGTTTTGAGCTGTACCTATGCGATGATCACTACGATGTTTCAATAACAGCGCTACCTCATCATCATCTGTGATGTGAGTTGTACTACTTGTCAACCGACGTTATGCTTACACATAGACCTACCTTAAATTGTGGATTATCTTTGTCATTATAACCAAGCTTTACGAGCGTTCTGCTGTGAAATGATTATGACGTCCTCGTGTACACGACTGTATGTGGCTCTGTGCCTATTTTTGTTCTCTGTTGTACACACTTTTTTTTTGAATTTCGTTTTGATCATTGATCGTATGTTTTGCGTGAATTGCTTTTCCCCTAATTTCTAAGCCAAAAGATATTTTCATTCGTTTACTCGCTTCACATTGAGTTTTTGCAAGCGAATAGACAAATCGGTGGTCATGAGTGGAGGAAAGCATACTTACCTGGCGTAGGGGCTACCGTGATCATGAAGGCGGTTCCCCCGGAGTGAGACTTGGCCATTGCACATTCGGTTGGGTTGACCTCTGCGATTGTTCCTAATGCGAATAACTCGTGCGTGTAATTTTTGGTAGCCGGGGATGGCGTTCGCGCCGCCCCGACGTAATTAATTATTAAAATAAATTTTAAATTGTTTGAAATAATAAGTTTGGATCTATTCATAAATCATGAATTTGGGTTGGGGTTGTTATTATTGTAGATATAGACTACTTTTTAGCTACTTTCCAGATCCCACACCCATGGATCCACAGTAGCAGCGTTTCCCCCTCTTGTCCGTTAAAGGGCCCGATATCACAATTGTGTCTGCACCAGTTCGGTGTACGGAAATGTGGGCTGGGTGCGCACACGATTTTCGGTTTTCACACTTGCGAGTAAAAATCAAAAGATTTTGATTTTTTCTGTCGGTGTCTCGATCGGTGTGTGGTGGAATGCCAGACTGGTGGTCAGTACTCCGGTGCAGATACCATAGGCAAATCATATTGTATTGTAGTATTGGGGGGGACGTTCAAGTATGCAGTTTAGTAATGTCGTTTTCCATTGGGACCACCAAAAATCTTTTTCAGATCTCAGATTTTATGCGGCTCATGGAACATGCAACGAAATTGATCTGCTTTTGTATATGGATTAGTGCGTTATTTGACAACAATATCAGCTGCTCATATTGCATCTGTTTTTGGTAAAACACTAGTGTTAATTAATGTACAAATTTAATTTTTAATTGTTTGAGAATTTAATATATTTTTTTCCTTTTAAGTTGTTTTGTTACTATTGTTTATGTTTTAAATAGAAACAAAAACATTAATTCTTCTCCTTTTCTTAATTTAAAATATACACGAAAACTAGTGTTCGAAGTAAGGAAACTTTATGTTCGGCTTTAGGAAGCTAGTGTTCGACTACTAGGGAATAATACTTTTTTTTAGTTATAAAAACAATAACAATTATAGGGAAAAACTTAACTTTATTTTAAAATGTTTGAGTTATGGCAGCTCTTTAATTTTTGGTGGGATATTACATTCAACGGTGCTCTTACTGTTAGTGATTATTTTACAATGAACCACTAAGTGTTCGACTACTGGAGACATGACTCTATTTCTTTATTTTGGTTTTCACGGAACTTTGCACATCTGTTTTAAAACAAACTTCTTTAAATGACCTAAAACAGCTGTGCTGTATTTGTGGTAGTATGTATAAATCTGAAAAAATATCGAGGTTTGCAAAAAGTGATCCGAATCAAAAAAAAGATTGATTTTTTTCCCAATGGAACGCCAAAAGTGATTTCGATCAAAAAAAAGATTTATTTTTTGACCCAATGGAAAACGACATAAAACAATTTATATCCTGCTTTTATGTTTTATTTGTTTGAAAATAACAAGTTAAAATTTTTCAGGTTCGCGGGACACTTAAGTCATGGACAAAACTGTGGTGTGTCCTTAAGCCTGGCTTGCTGCTGCTCTATAAAAGTCCAAAGACAAAGAGCAGTCATTGGGTGGGAACCATCCTCCTAACATCTTGTCAAGTTATCGAGCGACCAAGCAAAAAGGATGGCTTCTGCTTCAAACTCTTTCATCCACTCGAGCAATCAATCTGGGCACCGCGAGGCCCAGACAAGGAGACCATAGGTTGTATAATGTATTCAACATTCTATACCAACACCGAATTTAACATTGTTTTTTAACTTCTTACAGGTGCAGTCGTTCAACCCTTACCAACGGCTTACCTAATCTTCCGAGCACCTAGTCAAGCTGCTGGTAAATGTTGGATGGATGCCCTTGAGCTCTCCTTGCGCTGTTCAGCTTTACTATTGCGTTCGAACAGTAATTCAGGCGCAAATACAAGTACCGATGCAAATGCAACAGGGCAAATTTCACATGAGACCCAGTGGTCCGAAGCGGACTACGAGAAGCATTTCAACGATCAGGGTAAGTAGTTTAATTTGAGTGGTTAAGACAATTTGTCTTTTGGTTTCTTTAAATGCAATTACTACCGAAAGGACTAGATAGGATGACTCAAATGCAAGCCCTACTCGATAAGCATAATCAGCGATATGTATCGAATAACCATTTGACAGTCGATAACGCAGCAAAGTGTTCATCGAGTTCATTAAGCTTGGCCACATCGCAAACGCCGATATTTCAACAGTTGTATTTGGCGATGACCAACTGGGAGCGTATGTTGGTTAATACACCAGATTTTCAAAAAATCAGAAAGTTTCGGAAACTACGGCATATCGAAAGTAAAGATTGCGGCGATATGAGTGATGTGTCTAGTTGCGCTGATTTCATCCAGCCAACGCGACGAATGCTAACGAAGTCAATGTCAATGCATTCGTTTGGTCGGACAAATCAAACGAGTGACGAGGAAGATTCACCAAGACGGCTTAGCACACCGGGCGTTTTGACAAACCAGTTCATTTCTGGTACTGGATATGATATAAGTTATTTTGTATGGTGGGGGAGCTAAGAAAGAATTTGTATTTGCTCGTTGGTACTATTCAATTAATTTGAATCATTTGGTTGGTCTAGGACAAACATTTTAGCTGCTAGGCATACAATTTTATATTTCATTTCAAGAGGAGTTTAGCACAAATATACAATACGCACGATAGCTGCAAATATAAGCGGAACCGGAGCCACGTCTTTGTGAAGAATGTGTCATCCTTCAGTTCCCACTGTATATGGGAACACAAATTTTTGTTTACGACTAATCAAAATATAAATCAAATATTAAAAAAGGAAACAACAAATTGTCAAAATTCTGTTTAGGCTCTCAAAAAGTTTTCCAAATTGTGTGCAATCTGATAGAAGGATCAAAGTCGTAAGTCATACATGTGTCAATTATTCAGAAAGGAAAAGACAGTTTGTTGTTTAACTCTAAATCGGTTACGTGAATCCAATAAGCAGACTTCCTGACATTGCAAGGTACCATTGGATGCTTGTTCACAGAGCGCAAACTTGTCGTCTCAAAGCTTTAGCGGCCTATGATTTTTTTGGAACTGTCCAGCATTTTTTCTAGAAGAAGATTCAATTTTTAAATAAACAATCGCGCAGTTTATTATTATATTCATATTAACTTCAAACGTATACAAACAAATAGTATAAGCTGTTAAGAATTTTATGAAAGAAATCAGAGACCGCGCTTTTAGAGGCACATTTATCATTTAGTTATACTCTGCACTGCAAATGTGACAGAGTCTGATCAAATTCATTAGCTTCACGATGAGATCTGCTCGTCAGGATTGTTTGTTATTAAAACATTTTAAGCAACAACCATAGTAAACGATAGAGTTCACGTTAACATTATTGGTAGCCATCTTTTGTAGGCTAAGACTTGCCCAAACTAACAAAGAAGTCAGTAACAATATCCTTTCCGTATCCTTACAGATCTTGATGCTGACAGTCAGAACGAAGGCGCTGCTGCTGTGATGTCTGGACCGGATTCTGAATCGGATTCTGATCTGGGTGATGGACCAGAACCGGTAAACGTTGATCCTCCAGAGACGCCCTATACACACTGCCCCGAGGACGAATTCGGCGATGTAAGACGGCTGCCTTACAAGCAGCTTAATCGTATATTTGATGGGTCTCTTTTATTTTTAGGCAGGAGAACAAGTTGAAGAATTAGCCGAAGAGCACAAGAGTCTGATTTGGTTTCTGGTAAAACAAGTCCGTCCTGGAATGGATCTAAGCAAAGTGGTCTTACCGACCTTCATATTGGAGCCAAGGTCTTTTCTCGACAAGCTATCCGATTCGTACTATCACGCTGATATATTATCTGCGTTAGTAATCAGTTCCTTCGCTGTATGCGCTATTACTTACATTGTCTTTCCATTCTAGAGCCGTTCTGGAGGACGATCCATTTACACGAATGAAAAAAGTCGTTCAGTGGTACGTGTCGGGTTTCTATAAAAAACCCAAAGGCCTAAAGAAGCCTTACAATCCGATTATAGGAGAAACTTTTCGCTGCTATTGGGCCCATCCGAATGGCAGTCGGACTTATTATATCGCCGAACAGGTGTCGCACCATCCGCCAGTGTCGGCCTTGTACGTGACAAACCGTCAGGATGGATTCTGTATTACATGCAGCATATTGGCTAGATCCAAGTTCTATGGCAACAGCACTTCGGCTGTGCTTGAGGGTGTAGCAACTTTGACACTTTTGCCACGTGGTGAGAGTTACACTCTGACGACGCCCTATGCCCACTGCAAGGGCATTCTAATGGGTACTCTTTCCATGGAGTTGGGCGGAAAAGTCAGCATTGAATGCGAGAATACTGGCTACAAGACAGATATTGAATTTAAATTGAAACCTTTCCTAGGAGGATCAGAATATACAAACCTGGTAACCGGAAAGATAAAATTGGGCAAAGAGACACTGGCCAATATAAATGGTCACTGGGACACGGAAATCCGAATAAAAGATTCCAAATCATCCGAGGAAACGATACTGTTTAGTGCTACGGCCGAGACAAAACAGAAGCGACTAATGAGGTATTGCGTTCCCTTGGACTCGCAGGAACCAATGGAATCTGAACGTTTATGGCAACTAGTTTCGGCGGCAATTCGACGTGACGATCAAGTGGGTGCAACCGAAGAAAAGACGGTATTAGAGGAGATGCAACGAAATGCGGCCAAAGAACGGAAGGCTATGTGTACGGAATGGGTGCCGACGTTTTTCCAACAGGATATCATAACTGGACAGGTGAGTGGTGGCTCAAAAAAGAGTCTAATTCATATCGATTCCATTCGAATTATTTCTTGGGTCAATTATTCCACAGTCCGATGTAGCAAATATAAGTTGACTAGTTTCAGTGACAATTACATGACGTATGGTCCTTTTAAAGGAATCATTTTATACTCTTATCAATTGATTGATCCAAGTTTCTTCTTGTTTAACTGGTTGACTTTCCACTGATTCAATCGGTAGATAGAACCAAACAGTATTTACAGTTCGTTTTGTGTTGTCCGGCTGCAATTCAAGTTACACATCGTTGTTATGTTGCTCGTGGTTTTAAAACTAATAAAAGGATAAAATGTAAAACTCAATTCTTTAAGCAACCGTTGCCGTGGCCGATTAGATAACGATCAATGAACACTGTCAGACAACCATAAGATCTCAATTTTATTTTTCTGTTCTATTTTTCAGTGGATCTACAAGTACGCAGACCTCCGTCCGTGGGATCCGCGTAATGATGTAAAACAATACGAATCTGAATTTCAAGTTTTAACGAAAACCCGTCACAAAGCACCAATGGTTCGTAACGCTAGCATCGTAAGCTCCGATCCGATACATGTAATTCGTGCTGACTCTAGACAATCATTATCTGCTTTAAAGGCTCCCAAGCGTACCGCAATACTTTCGAGTAAATCAATCACTCAGCTGTCGCACGACCGAATGAACATCCATTCCGATTCCAGTCAGTCTAATGAGGAATGCGTAAAGAAGGCTTTAACCGGAAAATCCGTTAAAAAGTAAATTTTTCTTTCACATAAATCATTTCAATTTATAAATCTCCACCGTCTTTCAGTATAATGGCGTCAGTTGAGCAGGTGAACAAAACTCTAGAGGAACACTCAAGGCAATTGAAAAGGATCCAAGCAACTTTGGAGCGGATACAATACGCACCCATTGCACACCCGTCTACATCGTTTATGCCAACTGCAATATCACAAACAACCGTAATAAGGGGTCTAATTTATGCCTTCATAGCGATTGTGTTTAGTGTCTTCCTGAAATGGATCTTGAAATAAACGAATTTACACATTTCTTAATTAGAAATAGCTTTTTATGCAAACAACAATAAAAATAGAGGCAGCGCTAACAATATTTCGGTTTCTCAGATAATAGGTTATATGTATTATTTGTACACAACACACTTAGTATAATTGTAATAGATCTTCCTTATAAATGTAGCTTAATAAGACTTATCATGTAAACTATGTATATCACAAGACAGGTGAAGTTCGGTCTTAAGTTTGGGTAATAGTGCGCAAAAGCAAATTAAGAAAAATAGCATTCAATCGTCGAAAACGCTTTAATTGATAATATATTCTAATTAACTACGTATTTTGGTAAATTATGTAAATGATGCGCAACTTTGTCAAGCGTCGTCTCTCTTTTTAGCCCAGTTATACATGCATAATAATATAAAATGTATTTACATATTTAAACGTAGCGTATTTTAATAATTTTTACTTCCCGAATTAATAAATTTTCGCATTGTAAGTCAGTTTAACGAAATAATTGTTCTTTAGATAGGAACAAAAAAATGAAAACCTATTTAATTGTTAAAACTACATAATATAATATATAAATTATAAAACGGTGGCGACATCTATATAATGTTTGTAGGTTATAATTCAAATAAACTAATATTCGTTTTATGCGGTACTTCTATGATTTGGAAAGGTGGCAAGAACGGAATTCCGTTTAATATTTGTTCCTGTCGGGCAGTAATAAATTACTTTTATTATTAAATAAAGGCGCAAATTCAGAAGTGGTTATGTTCATTCGCTTTTTCATTGAACTTCTAAATAGTGTAATCAGGAGGTTTCGTTTTGTAAGGACGAAGAAAAAGACAACCAATTTGGTGGGCGAAATTCAAGACAGTTTGCTAAGGACCGGGCTAACTAGCAGCCTACAAATAGATTGTCGCGTAAGAAAAAGAAAAACTAAAATCATGTTAATGCGGATTACACATTATAAACGTCGTACTTCGATGAAATGCAATTAATGTTAAGTCTTTTTCCATTGGGACAAAAAATCAATCTTTTTTTGATCTAAATCACTTTTGGCGTTCCATTGGGAAAAAAAATCAATGTTTTTTTTGATTCGGATCACTTTTTGCAAATCTCGATATTTTTTCAGATTTATACATACTACCACAAATACAGCACAGCTGTTTTAGGTCATTTAAAGAAGTTTGTTTTAAAACAGATGTGCAAAGTTCCGTGAAAACCAAAATAAAGAAATGTATAAACAGCAATGGACATAGGTAGCAGAGACAATAAAAAAAAACTGAGGTGGCCAGCGGCAAGAGGATTGTGAGTTGGGGGTCTCAGTATCATTTGTCTCTGATAGGTAGTTTTGGAGGAATTATTATCTTCATTTTTTTCCTCATCATCTGGAAACTGCGAATCACCGAAACTACGCCATTTGTATCTACAACAGAGGAAACATTTTTCAAGCCGATTTCCATGGTTGATTTTACAAAAAAAAAATGCAATTTGAGCAGCTGATATTGTTGTCAAATAACGAACTAATCCATTCACAAAAGCAGATCAATTTAGTTGCATCTTCCATGAGCCGCATTAAATCTGAGATCTGCAAAAGATTTTTGGTGGTCCCAATGGAAAACGACATTAAATATACATTCCGTGCAAAAATCAGAGATGAAAGAATAAAAGAGATGGATATCTTTCGTACGTCTATCCCCCCAAAACCCATTTGTTTACATTGTTGTTTTTGTAATTTCAACCCCCGTCTGTGAATACGTGTGAGCTACAAAAAAGCATGTTGCTAATGGCCGGCCAACATACCTTTTACTTTTATGGGCATTGCGCTGTTCAATTGTTTTGCGTTTGGTATTGAACTTATTTGGTTTTTCTTAAGGATTCGATTAAAATAAAAAAAATAATGAAATACGCATTTCGGATAAGCGAATTATTGCATTAAAGTTCAATTCATGAACTCACATATACTAGAAAAGAAATGAGCATATGTGCGTGACTTCATGAATTTTACGGGAAACAGCTTGTAGGCAGCCGACTTTCCACTGGAAAGATATATATCTCTGTATTCCATTATCTTTGGCAAAAATAGAGAACAGGTAATCTAGTACAACAATTTCCCAGTGACAGAGCGTACCGCAAAATAGAAAACAAGAATAATGTTCTGATTAGATTATTGTTGGCGTTGTCCCAATTAATGCCAATCACTATATTTTTTTTTACACATAAGTTATAACTGTCACTCAGAGAAATTTTAAGATTAACAAAAGAGAACCCCACCTTTTACTAATGTCGTTTTCCATTGGTTTCACTCGGGGATCCACTCATTCTGCGATCCAATGGAACAACACAACTGCTTCTGATTGAACCCCTCACAAAAGTATTAGTAAAATGCCAAAAAATAATCTACGATGGCTGTCAGCTGGGTTGTATAAAATAAATAAATTACACTTGTGTGAGGGCTTCTTGAGTTGATTCTGACTTCAAATCGAGAATCGAATTTTTCTTCTCAGAATCATTTTTTGTGCTAATGGAACAGTTTCAGGAGTGATTTTTTCGATTCCGGACTCTCCCGAAAGCTTCTTATTGCCCAATGGAAAACGACATAGAATACAAATTCCTTATTATTGAACATAGTTAAGAACACCCATATATTTGTTTACTTCAGTGTAAGTAAAAAATGTACCACAGTATTATTTTTAATCTATCTAGTACAAATGATTGATTATTTAGTACCTATGTTCAATCTACTCCAATCTTGCATGCATTCCGAACATACCCTTTTTATTGCTGCCTAGTTGTCAGATTCGCCACTTGCTATTCTCGCACGATATAAGTATGTACATTTTCTTTTCATAGAAAAGTTAATATTGTAAACACGGCAAATTCCACGCGATTAATTAGCGTTTTCCGTCGTTTGTCATCTTTAGACATTCGTTTTACTGCAATAGATAGAATGGCTGACGATAAACCTAAGGAAGGGACGAGTGGTAAGTGTTTTTCGAAGTAAATTGTGAAAATTCCTTTGTTTTGGTACAAAGTCTAATTGGCCATTTTATCCCGTGTGTTTCACGACACACGAGTGCAGACACAAACCACAGTAGAGGAAATAAAAATGAACTAATCTATATTTTCTAAAATATGTTACTGACTACCAGCTGAACCTGCAGTGGAGGCGATACGCAAATTTTTCGCAGAGAAGTTGGGATTTTCTGACAGTACCAATGCCGCTGAGAAGGTTTATTGTATCAACAGTATATGTCCATTTATATTGTCTGTTTACTTTTGCGTATATTTTTTAGTCAAAAGTGATTGAAGATCTAACATTCGATGGTCTAACTAAGCACTGGAAGGATAAGGGTTACAACAAAATTGTTACCATGGTTGGAGCTGGCATTTCAACTTGTAGGAACACGAATTCCCTACATTGTGAATAAAAATAACTGGGCTTCTTTTGTAGCGGCTGGAATTCCGGATTTTCGATCTCCAGGCTCTGGCCTATACGATAATCTACAGAAATACAATCTTCCACATCCGACTTCCATATTCGAAATGGATTACTTCATGGACAATCCTCAGCCATTTTTTGCGTTAGCCAAGGAACTGTATCCGGGAAATTTCAATCCAACTCCAGCGCATTACTTTGTGCGGCTGTTGCACGAGAAGGGTCTTTTAGTGAGGCATTACACCCAAAACATTGATACACTAGAGCGAATCGCTGGAATACCAGACGATAAACTGGTAGAGGCGCATGGAACGTTCTATACTAACCACTGTTTGGGTTGTCGCAAGCGTTACTCCATGCAGTGGATGAAGGAGCAAATTTTCTCCGACCAAGTACCAACGTGTACCAAATGCAATGCCGTCGTCAAGCCGGATATTGTTTTCTTTGGCGAAAATATGCCAGAAGAGTTCTACGTCATGCCTGAAAAGGATTTCGAAAAATGCGATTTACTCATTGTAATGGGAACGTCATTGGAAGTGCAGCCGTTTGCGTCGCTAATTGACAAGGCTGGGCCCAACTGCGTCCGACTTTTGATCAATAGGGACAAAGTTGGATTAGGTGGAAAAAGATCTTGGTTCACTTTCGGACCGGGCCTGCTTTATGACAAACCAGAGAACACAAGGGATGTGGCATATATTGGGGATTGTGATGATGGCGTGTACGCCGTGGCTGAAGCATTGGGTTGGGGTGATGAATTAAGAGATTTGGTAAAGTCTGATCATAAACGATTGGAGGAGGAAAATAATTCGGATAAACGTTCCAAAGAAGGAGGTTCTAAAACAGAACTAAAAGACAAACCCACGGATGACAAGTCAGCTGCTCCAGTGCCCAAGTAAACTTGGATTTGCGACGCCTTTTAGATAGACACTATTTAATTAATAAGTTTGAACGGAACCTGTAAATATTTACCGGCCTATTGCAATAAATCACGTGTAGTAAATCTTTAGCATTGTTATTGTCACCTAGAAGAACACGCACATAAGAGCGTCTCGAGCCTCGACTTGTGATTGTTGTGCATTTACTATCTATCATATGCTTCTGATAAAAGTAATTTGAGTTGCCTCGAACTCGATTGAATGCAAAAACAAATAAATTTGAAGTTTTGGAGAAGCGGATAGGTACAAAAACAAAAATTCACTATATGTTGCATGTCGGGCATTACTACCCGATTTACTTACAATTTATACAAGTATTTCTAACGGTGTCTTCATACAGTTTTGATGCAGTTTGACATCTGTGGTATACAAAAGTTTGTTCGGTGCGGTCAACCCTACTGCACATTGAAAAGTGTTTGTCCACTGAAAAGTGGCTGGCAGACTCGAAAACCAAAGGTCTGTTTCTGTACGAAAATGCATTCAAAAACAAAAGTTGGACAAAAAAAAAGCCACAGAAAGTGTGAAAGATCGTTGATAAATCGTTAGATGTACCAGTTCTGAAACAACGCTGGATCGTTAAACGTTGCGTTGAGACTTATTTCAATCAATAATTTAATGTGGGCTATTTATACAAGGTGGGCCAAAAGAGATCACCCTATTGGAAGTTGCTCTTATTTTTGCAAATGGCATTTGTGGACTAGACAGATGTAGAATACAAGTGAACAAGCCATGGAGCGATACACTCCCCAAGAACGCGGAATAATCGTGTCTATTTTTTTGCGTAACAATTCGTCTGTAGTGTTGGCGCAGCGCGAATTCAGTCGCCGACGCCGATTCCACGGCCGTTTGACACCGACTGCGCAAACACTGTGCCGTTTGGCCACCAACCTTGAAGAGTATGGGATCACACGAGACGTTGGTAAGAGTGGTCGGCCCCGGAGCGCACGTTGTGCGGAAAATATCGTCGCTGTTGACGAGGCCGCTGGTCAAACGACAACAGTGGACGGTGCGCGCTATAGGACCATGTTAACCGAGTTTTTTTCGTTTTGGCGATTTGCACTGGCCCACAAGATCGCATGATTTAACCGTTCCAGACTTTTTTTTGTGGGGTTTTTTGAAGTCCCGTGTTTACGTGAACAAGTCTAAGACCCTAGAAGCCCTCAAGGACAACATTCGATACAAGTGCGCCCGAAATTCTCGCCGAAGTGATGAAAAATGCCATAAAACGAGCCCGTATGGCAATCAATTGTGACGGCGCCCATTTGGCCGATATCATCTTCTCGACTTGACCAATAAAATTCTAAAGGTTCAAATAAACATAATCAAAAAACAGCATCGAAGTTTTTCATTTAGACAAAAAATGAGAGTTAAAAAAACCTCGGATGATTTCTTTTGGTCCACCTTGTATTACCGAACCGAACCGAATCTAATACTCCCGCAGAGAGATTTAACGACAACAACTTTATAACATCTCGAAGTACTACATGTACAGAACAGATCTACATGTCTAAGCGAGCATCCTTTTTCGAGCACCAATCGAAATGAAATTAACAACTGAGCATCAACAAAATGTAAATGCAATTTAATCAACTCTGTAGTGGAAAAAAAGAAAAAGTCCGATTATTTGCTACGCGAAATTCACAAATATTCGCATCACCCTAGTCGGTGTGCATACAACATTTGGGAACTATTAAACCAACTCTTAATTGACTATGGCTGGGTGAATTCAAAATAGAACAAAGAATTGATGAACTCGTCTGACAGAGAAAAACGAATAACGCAATGGAATTCGGATACGCAAATATTGTCAAATTTGTATTCTATTGAAAGCCATTCCTAGCTGCCTAAAAAAAGAAAAACCTCTATACATAGCTATGTAGGTACTATGAGCTAAAGGACGCGAAATAGTTGAAAAGTGATGTAGATACAGGTATGAACTTTAGAAGGCCGACAATTGGTAGATTGGAAAACGAAACGAAACGAAGCTAACTAATTAGTCGATTCGGTTTGGAAAAAAACGCAAGTCCTTTGTACGCCTACGAAAGGATTGAAAGAATGGTCAAAGTTTTAATCGTGAGAATTACATCCGAAACAAATTTAAGGTGCTCCCGAATTTGTATTCTGATTCTGGCCTAGCTAACAATTTATTAGCGAAGACCGCAGATGTTTTAGCTTATAGGTAGTAAGTTAGGAAGTATGTTTCGCTAGGTCAAATTGAAAAGAAATGTATCCTTTTTGTTTTTCTATTGGGTATGTCATGAGGGTCTTTCGTCAATCATGACTGTTTCCAAACTTAATGTAATTTAAATCGATTTGAGTACAGGGAAATCAATATCTCTCGAAATCCTACCTGCAAATAACTTAATATTTATGACGGTTCCTTGCACAGCTTACTTGTTACGCTTGACAAAGACACGTAACGCCATGGAAAACCGCCATCCTCTGAATAGATTTCAGTTTGCTCAACCGCAATACGATGGCGATGGCTGATGGCGGTGGGTTATGGTTATCGTACGACCTAGGAGTATGTGCTCAAACCATGTGTCGCTCGATCAAATAAATGTTCCATTAGTTAAATTACTTTCACAATCTGATTGCAATATCGGAATACAGCCAACTTCAAACACAATTTTCCTCTTCTTCCTCATCAAATTCAGTCATCAGCGGTATGGTATGGTAGGTTAACCCTTCTCCATAAAATGATGACATACACATTCGTACCCACAGCACGGGGGTGTACAACAGCATATAACATTCATATAAATTTACTAACTTACCATGCTCCTACTTTGTTTCGCTTGTTTCTAATTAGTCCCGCTATGGGAAGGGAATACAGCTGTGCTTTCAATAGCTTCATTCGTCCTTCGGTGCGCTTTTAACCACAGCCATCTAACCAGGCATCCAACCAGCTGACCAAGCAAACACAACCCAACCAGCCATCTATCTGGTAAACAAATCAATCAGTTATTCCGGTTTGAATGCCGAACATCCTTGTTCGGCGAAAGCAATGAGACTCCCGCCTTCCTGATGATGATGTATATGCAGATGTTGGATTTTTCAGAAAACTTTTGTTGCTCCAGCCGAGTCACCCTCTTGCTACTGTTTTTTTGTGTCTCTGATTCTGAATCTGTTCTCTGCGTTTCCGAGCAGAATCCGGAATATGAATGCAATGGAACCGGGATACCTACCGCTACCAGGCCTGGATCTGTGTTGCCCTTTTTGTTTCGCATTCTTTTTTTTTTCAATTGTTACGATATGCGTTGTTTTAGTTGGCTGCATGGGGTGATGGTAGAAGTGGCAGATGGGTAGTACTAGTAATCTTTGAACAACAGAAGGTCGAGCTAAACGGTAGGAAGCCCATTACGACATAGCAGCCAAAGCCCTTATGTTGGACCTGTGTGCTGCGACAGAAGGTGGGAACACATTGAATTGACATTGCCGGAGGCTTGTATATGCGACCGGTCTGGTCCTGCGGTTATTCTTTTTTGTGGTTAACAGACTCGTCGCTATGTGTGCCAACTTCTGCTCGATGAATGTCGCATGTATTCCGCCTAGGGAATGAATGGCTACATATATATCAGTGGATGATTCTCACAGATGTGCTCCATTTTGTGGATTTTACTTGCAAATGTCATCGAGAGTTGGTTTTTGTCATTTTTTCCATCCAGTACTATGTCCTTGTAAACGAAATTGAATTTGGTGAACTAATCGGAGCTCCACCAGCTTATTGTAAGATTGGATATAGAGGGCGTACCCCCTACATATTGTATTTATGGGCTTTGACCTATTTTGTGAGTTGAGCTGTAATGTGTGAAAGCTTAAAGCAAAGGCATGAGCGACATGGATGTACTAATCTGCAACCGTCGGTTTATATTTTAGGGAGCAAAATGTCCTCAAATCTTTCAACAGCAAATTAATGTGCCTTAATATACTGAAGGCTGCTTGCGCATATACCAAGGTCACAATATTAGATGGTGAAATGAATAATGAATAATGAATAATAGATAATGAATAATGAGTAATGAATGATGAATAATGAATAATGAATAATGAATAATGAATAATGAATAATGAATAATGAATAATGAATAATGAATAATGAATAATGAATAATGAACAATGAATAATGAATAATGAATAATGAATAGTGAATAATGAATAATGAATAATGAATAATGAATAATGAATAATGAATAATGAATAATGAATAATGAATAATGAATAATGAATAATGAATAATGAATAATGAATAATGAATAATAATGAATAATGAATAATGAATAATGAATAATGAATAATGAATAATGAATAATAATGAATAATGAATAATGAATAATGAATAATAATGAATAATGAATAATGAATAATGAATAATGAATAATGAATAATGAATAATGATTAATGAATAATGAATAATGAATAATGAATAATGAATAATGAATAATGAATAATGAATAATGAATAATGAATAATGAATAATGAATAATAATGAATAATGAATAATGAATAATGAATAATGAATAATGAATAATGAATAATGAGTCATGGATAATGAATATTGAATAATGCATTGTGAATAATGAATAATGAATAATCAATAATGAATAAACAATAATTACTGTTTCTGTTGCAAAGCGTAAAAAATAACAACTTGATTTAGTGTTTAAAATCGGATGTCCGGTTCATCTTTTAAACGGTCGCCTCCATACCTCGTTACCGTTGGCCTTGTTTCATGTTATCTAACGCGAACCACGTCCGTGTTTCGGTTATTCAGAACCATTGGGCGCTATTGCCCAAAAAGTGTCGCTATACAGTCCATCACAGCCGAGTTTATTAATATATTTCACCAAATGAAACACTTACGGCTCCCTATAACGCTCCCATTTAAATGCGGCTTATGTGAGAACAATATGCAATTTAATACACTGAAATATGAAAACACACACACAGCCGCGTCTCCTCGATATCTTCTGAAGGCAACTCAATCATTTGCACGCAAATGGTTTCATTTAAACCGACGAAATGTGTTCATTTCACAGTTTCCCAAGACATCGTCAGCAGCGCGTAGTTGATAGGCCCCATTTCCTCGAAATCTTTATTCATCGCCTTGATATGAATTCATTGACAACACAATATACGAACAAGAAAAAAGCAACAAACACATTCAAAGAACCGAGACATGTGGGTGTCACTCATATCATATTCCATTTCAATATACTTGGCCAAATTCCTAAGTGTCACCCCCACACGAAACCAACATCATTCCTCCGATATACTACATCAATTTGTGGTGACATCTGGTGATCCCTTTGTGGCGAACCACGACACAAGGACCAATGACGATTACGTTAAGCGATATCAACAAATAGCCTCCATATGCACGCATTATTGCCAAATAATAGGGAATCGTTTTATTAACAAATTGAGATGTTCAAACGAGCAACACGCAGCATAGGAAAAAGGACCATCGTTACCCCCGCCGCTGGAAAAAAAACCACACCTCCTGGCATAATATTTTTACAATGTTTGCCTCCCTTCCCTCCCTCTTGGCATATTTATCCCCGGCGCTCTATTCAGAATCAGTGGGGGTTCGTTTCGGAGAGCAAAGAACACCCGTGGGGCCACTATATAGGAACAGGAACCACCCGCCCATGAGAGGGACTTTATGAATATTTTATATACACGAAGGACACAAATGATGCGACATTATGCGGATTACAGAGCAACATATTGACGATCGTATATTCAATTTTGAACAAATTGGAGCATGGTTAACATAATCGTAACCAATGAGACAGGATTTATCTAATGGATTGCTGAATGGCAGTTGTAGGGTCGTCGCTGATGGGACTGTTCTATACATTTTTGGCTGTGCCATGAAAATAAGTCGTAATAATTTTATAGGTTATCAATATAGCTAGGTCGCGTGGCAGTGTGTTCGCGGAAGCGACGAATGTCAGAATTGCGAAACGGTATTACGACGATGTTTTATTGCGAGTTCCGCTTAAAAGCTTGGCACTTTCAGTGAAAAAAAAATTAGAGTACGTGCGATGCTGACACCTTCCAAGTGTTTTTTTTTGCTGCAAGAAACCGATTTAAATCAATTCTGTTTCTGTAATTCTTCTAATGGTGTGATGATGGATGTGTTGAGGAAAAACGTATTGTTACATCCGAGCTGGGATTCGAAAGGATAAAACGCTTTTCTGTTGAACTTTTCTAATAAAATCATTTTTATTACACGTTTAAGAATTATGTTAATAATTCACTTCAAAACAATATTTCTTTAAACAACCAATCACTTAATTCCCTGCATACTTTACACTTCTTTATCTTCACAACCGATTACTATTTCGAACTTTACCGAACACTGTTTAAAAGTCAACTGTTTACTCCTTGTTCTCAAATCTGCCTTTTTAAATCGGCTTCGCCATTTTTTGGGAAATTTCTAGTGAATTCCGGTTCGTCCCGAACAAACTCGATGGTTCTAGAATTATCTCACTTAACTCTCCACTTATTTGACAGATTTGAGTCCACAATTGGAGGTGGAACTTGTTTGGTGATTCATGGGTTGTTTACATTTTAGGTTCCATACTACAATATGGTAAAAGGTGCAAAACCTGCAGCAGCAACTTTTACACACTCTTTAGAGCCACTGGTTCGCATTTGCAGCATCGACATCGAAATGATGAAACTTCATTATCAAAATGAGTGTTTGTCAGTGGATAGATTGCGCGCGTTGCGCCAATTTTAAGTCAGATGCGGTGGCCCCTCAAAGTCGACTCTCCAACGTTTGGTGGCCAAATTTGGTATACAAGCAGTCAACACTTGGAGGTTACAGCAAGACTATATCGGCCGAGAACATTGCTGCGCTCCGTGAAAATGTACAATAGAACTCGAGCTAGTCAATTCTTCGCCTTTTCCAAGACTTGAACTTGGGGAATTTTGCTTCAGAATTTGGGCCTACAATGAACGAAGCCGTTTGTTCGCTGACTGGGCTTCGGGGCGCTTGAAAGAGGACCCCAATTTTAGCCGACATTTTTTTAGCGTCGATGAGCATTTTTAGATGAATGGCTGTATTAATAGGAAAAAATGGGACGACGCCAACCCACAGGTGGCAAATTCATCTACAAAAAGTTTGTGTTTGGTGTTTGGCCGCACTGCAGACGCCACGGTTTACATTCGATTTAAAGGTATGTATAGTCACCTCTCTTATGAGGTGAATGGACCACCAAGATCGTTCGATTTGACCCCGCTAGACTTTTCTTGTGTGCTTACCTAAAGGCAAAGGACCCCTATTCTCAAATTCCGCATAGCATAATTCGTATACGAGCAAATCCGCCGGAAATCTTCGCAAAGCAGAAAAATTGGTACATAGCCATTCTCAAAGTGGTACGGGTTTTTTTCCATCTAAGCAAAAATTATATTCACCTCTCGATTGAGGTAGAATTTTAGAGCGTTTCAAGTAGACCATTTTAACAGGTTTGTCAAAAAAAAAACAATATTCAAATTTAAATTACTTTGGAAATATTAGGCGTGTTTTTTTGAGCTTCGATCTCAGCTAAGCAAAGTAAAGTAGGATCAGCACGCAATTACAACATCTACTCTGAGTTCTCAAAGTGTCAAGTAGAACGTAGTTGTTGTATTTACGTCAGAGATGAAAGAATAAAAGAGATGGATATCTTTCGTACGTCTATCCCTCCAAAACCCATTTGTTTACATTGTTGTTTTTGTAATTTCAACCCCCGTCTGTGAATACGTGTGATCTACAAAAAAGCATATTGCTAATGGCCGGCCAATATTTCTTTTGCTTTTATGGGCATCGCGTTGTTCAATTGTTTTGTGTTTGGTATTAAACTTGTTTGGTTTTTGTTAGCGCTTCGATTAAAATTAAAAAATAGCGAAATACACATTTCGGATAAGCGTATTCTTGCATTAAAGTCCAATTCATGAACTCACATATACTAGAAAAGAAATGAGTATATGTGCGTGACTTCATGAATTTTTCGGGAAAACAGCTTGTAGGCAGCCGCCTTTCCACTGGAAAGTTATCCATCTCTGTATTCCATTATCTTTGATTTACGTGCTGAAAATCCTACTTTACTGTTGTTTTCGATTGACAAAAAAAGAAGTACTAATGTATGTATATTTAATGAACTTTTATGTGTTTTCGCAATGGCAACTATGGGCGATATGAGCTCCGCATTTGTTCGATTGGCAACAAATCAGTTAAGCTAATTCCAAATATACCGAGAGTTCCAAGACTGCTTTTAACGAATGACACAATTATGTCAATGTCAATGGGAAGGGATATCATTCAATAAGCGCTGCCATTTAAATTGTTCGATTTACTTTAATTTGACCCCTATTTTCTTACACACAAATCAGAAAATAAACCGTTCTTTGAAGTGTCAAACTCGCAATTCTGTATACAAGACGCAAATCCGCATGGAAAAGGCAGACGAGTACAATTCGAAGAGAAATTCTCGTATACGGATTTCGAGAATTGCAAATTTCAGTTTTTCGCATCGCATCGGAGATTTTGACAGACAAACGCATGCGAGCATTTTTGTGGTCTATGCTAATAATCCGAAATCGAATTGCCATCGCTCAAATTAAGTCGGATATACATATGTGGCAGATATAATAGATTTCGGTGTGACTCGCTTAACCAATTTTTTTCGCATTAATTCATGCTATGCTTAGTCAGATGACAGAAGAAAAAACACTTGAATAAAGTACTTAGTGGCGATAAACGATAACGATAACCCTCTCGCAGTCTTAAGAAACCTTTCAACAAAAGTCTTACCAAAATCTGTCCAGTAGTTTTCACGCCAACTGATTGAAAACATAAGCCCCCCTGATGTTAGGTTAGGTTCGGCTCATTCTTGGGTCATGAATCAGTCAAAACCAATAACGACTTCCGTTTGTAATAACTACTGCCCGACATTATCGATGATCAATAACCGGAGTACTATTAAACCGCCAAAAATCAATTTCATTTCGCGTTCGTAAATTCCGTTTTTACGACTAACAGATACGTAAATCTGACCCATCTTCATTGCAATGCCAAACACTGCCCTCTTTATTGAATCTAATAACTTTGGCACATTCATGCGGCCAGAGGCTCACCGCAGGCACGAACCCTATTCGAAATGCATTTATGAATGCATTTGCGCTGGCAGATGTTGCCATCAAATTACAATGGAAATTATTTGAATGTAACTTAAGCCACAAACGTGCCACGCAAACTAACAAATTATGATGATCTCCGAAGGGGAGAGCGCTCGGTATTGCACTGCAGTATGGGGCTGAATGAAGAATGATACGCGATGAATGCATTATTCCATTGGACAGACCGTCGTGCTGCAGTCGCATTTGAGTTTCGAGCTATGGCCAAGCAAATTCATCCCTAAATGTTCATTTATTTCACTTGGATGTATATACGCATAGGCAACCCTTTCGGTGTGTGCGGTAGAACAACTTACGAGCAAATCGCACAGCAACAAAGTGGAAGGAGATGCGGCTTATTGTCTGGGTCAGGCCTTGATAATAAATTCCTTTGGTCGCGTCCATGTCGGTAGCATTGTTTGCTGAATGGCGGGACAAGCTTTTTCAATGATGCAATAATTGCGTGCTGGGTGCTGGCTGGTGACGACGACAAAACATGTCGAGCTGACACTGAGTATGTAATATTGTGTATGCATGGGTTAAAGTGGGCTTTGCCTGTTGAGAATTGGTGACAATTTATGACAGCAGTTTGTGGATGATTGGGGTGGTTTATATTCTTTCCGGACATGAACTGCCAACTAATTTAACAATTTTTATTTCAAATTCGCATTACACTTCACTTCAATTAAGTACGAGCTTTCAATTTTAAACTATTTTAAGCTATTAGGGTCATCATTGTCAATATCGTCCACACCAATCCATGCGAGAGGTAGTAGGTGGAACCAGCTTTGACATTTGTCCCTCGGAAAAAACGCTGACGTCGCGTCGCTGCCCCAAAATTGACACCGACTGAACAGCCTTTCCAGTTATAAGAACCCAAGTTTCTTAAGCTGCTGCAATTCTACGTATAATTGTGACTGCACTAGCTGAACTTAAGTTCATTCAAGACTCAATAAAGTAATAAATTTGAAGCTATGGACTCACGTTGGCCGGCTGTTATATACTCCAATAACACTCATATTCGATCTGCTGTAATCTAGGTCACTAAACGTAGTGTGCAAAAGATTCCAAGACCTTGATAGGTCCCCCCAAGCAAATCTCCAATGAATCCTACAGGCATGTCCTTAATATTATTCCTTCCGCTATAAAGTAGGTATCTAAACCAAATAAAATTAACATCCGCTTAAGGAAAAATGGTATACCATGTATACGGCTTTGAAACTCCAAGCCATCCATAATTCCCTGCATAAATTGGATAAGCGTACTTGCATCTGTTGTATTGTACATTACCTTTCTCGTCCTTTTGATACGAGTACTACACCCTAAAGCGTTTATACTCTGTTTGGCTGAATTTTTACTGTTTTCTTTTTTTCTGAATTTCCTACTCCAACTTACCAACTTACGTCCGCCGCCGTCCTCCACACTGTCATAATGCACACTTTATGACGTGCATACCGCCGCAACTAAAACCCAAGGATGTCACCACAAAACACAGTATAGTTAGCCCCTATACTTTTCCTGCTAAACATTCAGGTAGATAGCAGCCTATCTACTGTAACAGAAACCAATGGATGGCAACTGAGTTGGAATTTTCGGATAGGGCGAGTCACTTAAAAATTCCAAACACAGCCGGAAATATGAAATCCTTGGCAAACGGAAATGACAGCCGAAAGCAGGATGCATGAATAGTCGTTCTCATCATCATCATCATCATCATCATCAGTAGCAGCAGGAGCAACAGAGGTACCTATACAAACAGGAATTCGCCCTGAGTTGGTAACCGAACCGCCCTAGAAATGAAACCTGCTACCAGTCCACTACCGGTAATATTGCTGTTCCCGTTGAATGTCAACTATGCAGTACTCATAGGTAGACTGCCACAGGATGAGGATATAAACAATTTTGCCGGCAACTAAATAGGGTTAAATACTGTCGCAGTTAGTGGTGGGTGGCGATTTCAGTTTACGTACGTGTAAGCAGTTCATTTTCGAAGGCAGAGATATGCCAGCCGATGGTTTACAAACAGGAAGCTAAATCAACGGTAGCTAGTCGTAGTCGTAGCTCTTTAGTGAGTGCGGCACAATCTGGATTAATTACACGGTAATTATCCAGGTGCACGACCGGCATACGGGCCGCAATCGGAGCTTGCATTCGGAAGAGCGGGTTAGCTGTGTATCTGCATTTTCGTAAATTCCGACTGCGGATAAAAATAAGAACATTTTCCGCGATACTAATAATCAGTTTTAATGTCCAGGCTGAAATTGAGAGGTTTTGAACCCAAATGGGAATTTAGTAAAAGTATTCTAATATTTTATAGCCCCTTAAAAGTTTTATAAAACCCTTACACTTATCCTGTAAAATCATTTTAGAAATTAGGAAATCTAGCCGCCATAGTCTTTTCAAACGCTGTTAACATCTATTTCCTTAGGTGTAATAGCATCAGCAGCTATTTACGGAATCTCAGGGATCTAAAAGAAATATTGTATAATAATTAAAAAAAAAATAATAGTCAAAAAGTTTTCTTCAGTACCTATCTCTTTTCACTGTTTTAAAATGCACCTTAAACTTTGGAAGTTTTTAAAAAAAAAACTTGAACAATTACGTGTGTATTTTTTGAATCGTCAGAAAATATTTTATTGTGTATAGGAAATACTTTTAAATGAACTGTTATTCGTTATTATAAACCACTACTACAAAAAAAATGCCAACTAAGTCTTTTTCATGCCACTAAGGCATTATTAGCTAAGGCTTTAAGGACTGTTTTTTTTTTCATAAAGGCATGCTTTTTATTTTGAAATATGTTTTTATTTTTTTTTGTTTGATTCAATAACAGGTACTGACTTTTTAATTTTTTGAACTTTCTTAAAAAGTCGTTGCCGAAAAACAAATATATATAACCTCGGTCTTAAAGACTGTTTTCAACTTCAAACCAAAGATAATGGAATACAGAGATATATAACTTTCCAGTGGAAAGGCGGCTGCTTACAAGCTGTTTTCCCGAAAATTTCATGAAGTCACGCACATTTGCTCATTTCTTTTCTAGTATATGTGAGTTCATGAATTAGCCTTCAATGCAAGAATTCGCTACTCCGAAATGTGTATTTCACTATATCTTTTATTTTAACCGAAGCCTTAAAAAAACCAAACAAGTTTGTATTGAACTAGGTTCATTTATTTATTCTTAGATTCATTCATTCATTCATTTCATACTTATTGTTAGTAATTTAAGTATGAAATTAATGAATGAATGAATCTAAGAATAAATAAATGAATCTAGTTCAATACCAAACGCAAAACAATTGAACAGCGCGAAAAAAAGGAAAAGGGATGTTGGCCGGCCATTAGCAACATGCTCTTTTGTAGCTCACACGTATTCACAGACGGGGGTTGAGATTACAAAAACAACAATGTAAACAAATGGGTTTTGGGGCGATAGACGTACGAAAGATATCCATCTCTTTTATTCATTCATCTCTGCCTCAAACTCTGTCCATTTTCCGAACAATCTATCTGTCATTCCTTAAAATTAATTCCAGTTTCCACTTCCAGTAGGTGAAATTAAATTGGAAATAATTTTGGAAACTGTTTGCTGTATAAATAAAAATTGTTTTTATTTATTTTTTTTATATTTCTGTTTCATTTTTGATTTATTGTTTCACATTATCAAAAAAAAAATATTTTAGGCATTATATTATTGAAAAAGGGCCTTTTTTCGTCAAAAGTAGTTCCCAACGTGAACACTGGTGACAGAATGGGTGTCGCGAGTTCAATGGTCTTATTACATCTCAAATATGACAAACCCGCCTTAAAAAGTTTTCACTTCAAAAATTCTTACCTGAAGATCTTTAACACACGCCTGAACGGCACGATTTCTTCTAATAACCAGAGACAATACTGAGATAACCAACTTCGGCCGATTTCCCGTTACTTGCCTACAAGCTATATTTTTATAGGGTGGCAAATGTTAAGTGCGCTAGTATTGTTACATAGAAATTCATATTGACAAATGTCACGTCACTTCAAAAATTTCGGCTCACCAACACGCTCGCACTTTGCATATGCATCTTCCGCTGTGGACAAAGTTGCTGACAGCGTTCATAAAATTTTATCCGTTAAATTTGAAATTATTCGTAACGTGTGGATAACATCGTTAGTACATTTGCATAAAATATATATGAAAAATTAAAACATTTTGAGCAAATTTTCTTCAGTTACACATAAAAGCGAAGTTAATGATATTCAAAAGCGGAAAATACGCAACCACGGTTGTCCTAATAAGTTTCTAGTATGTATTGAAAATCTCCATTAGATATTTTATCGACCAACAAAATCGAACTATTTGCCTTTTAACAATCTATAATAACTAACCAATCACATTCAGTAGTGTGAGGTATATTCGCGTACTTTCCCGAGCCAAAGACTACAAATCTATCGAAATCAAAAAATTGAGCAAAACTCTCTCTGAGAGCTAAAAATATACACCAAAGTACGTGGATATACTTCGAGCTTCTTTGAGCAACTTTCATCTAATCCAAATCACTTACCTTTTTGCAACATATGAAACGATCTAGAACAACATTCGACCACCACCGAATTTTGTTTATTTTTATAGATTTTATTGTTCTGTGCAATTCACTTTTAAGACGGATTTTGAATTTGTTTATTGACAACTTTGTACATTTGACAGTACTTGCCGGTTGAAATTCTCTGAGCTGTTTCGAGCCAAGAGAGGAACCACTCGTTACTCGTTATTTTGATAATTTTCTCTTTTTCTGTCATTTTTGATGAGTACGTGTATAGACTTTGTGCGATTGCGATCGACTTATATCCATTGGAACCACTCGTTACTCGTTATTTTGATAATTTTCTCTTTTTCTGTCATTTTTGATGAGTACGTGTATAGACTTTGTGCGTTTGCGATCGACTTATATCCATTGTGTTCGATTCAAACTGCGTATGCGAACGAACCTAATGTGGTATTCCGAACTCTAGCACCTTTCCCCACGGTTGCCGAAGTTGCCAGCATTTAATTTTGTATTTTTTGTATGTTTTTGCATGTCACACGGATTCTTAATTGACATAACATCGATAGGAAAAAAAAATGGCGAATTTGAAAATAAATTGAGGGGGCCAGAGGCAAGACGATTGCGAGCTGGGGTTCTCAGTATAATTTGCCTAACAATAGAAAGGAAAGAAAGGATTGCTTTGACCAACACAGAGCTCTCATAGCTAAACTTTGGTATACGGTGTTCACTGTTCAAACCCGATTCAAATATAATTCGTTAACAACGGTGTCTTAAAGAGCTATGGCAATTCTTTGTTGTATAATCGATCCTGGGATTACTCCGAAAATAAAAGATTTAATTTGCCTCGTTTCTTTCCACGTCTTTATTCTTTTCTAAAACAAAATGGAGAGAGCGAGTGACAGTTCCACTCGTTCCTCCTATATTATATTTAGTGATGCCAAGTCTCTCTTACAATTTGGTTATTACAGTTGGCTACAATCGATTTGGGGATGTCATCCCAGGCATGGGTAAGCTTGCTAAGTTATGGGTGTAGGAAACAAATTTTCTGGTTTGGTACCCATAGTTTCAAATTTAGTTTTCTCAGTGTACAAGCGGATAGACCGGATCAGGTCCAGTCCGGTAAGCCAAAAACTATTACATACACGGCATATAGGTGAATTTTTAAAGCCCCACCAACAACACAAAGTTTAAATAATCCATCCACGAAAAAATAAAAACTTGTCCATTGCAATTTAGCCCAGCACTTTCACTTTACTGGTGGTCGGTCTGTGTACCATATCAAAGCTGACTGAACCATTTTAAAGTACACATTCTCACATATAGATTTTTATTTAAACAGAACACGTACCTTACACATCAGCATACCCATAACCATAAATATACAGTCATTTCTCTACCCATTGTTGTTAATGGGTATGTAATCCTCTTAACAGATGATTTTTAATGAGTTAAAAATGTTCAAAAGGAAAGTAAGAGGTGAGCACGCTACAGGTAATTGTTTAAGCATAACTGCGTGCTGTTGGTTAATTATATTCGTTTAACATGAAAATGAAATTCCACAATAAATTCAATTAAAATCTCATGGGCATGAAATGCAATCTGTGTTGAAAATTGCGATGAGATCTCGAACAAAGTGCTGAAGCGCTCAGCTGTTTGTTATCATTTAAAGGGGTCAAGGGGTCCAATAGCTGGGATGAAAACGATAGTGATATTGACTCTCTTGACGAAATCCTTGCTTTGTTCCCAAATTGTCCTTCATTTTGTGTTTGTAGATCTTGAATAAAATTCGCAACTTTTCTTAGCGAAAGTAAATGGCCTCCGCTTGGAGATTTTCAAATTCAAATTTTGTGAAGGAATTTTGTATATTCCGGAAATAAAACATGTGACTTGTTTATAGTCGGGAAAATATATAAAAACCCGACTATTGTTAATTCTTTATTGCCTCTACTTCAAACCGACTCTACTTTACTTCTTTTCTGTACGTCTGTACAGCTCTATGGCTCGATAGCAACTGAGCTGCATGACGGGTTTTCACTTGAAGAGTGGAGAACCGCCAGCTTGCTCATATTTGAGAGATAAAAAGCCCACAGATGAGTAAACAATATAACTCATGTGCGAGTGATTCGATACAATCTTTTTCAACTAGAGTTTTCTTCTAAAACAGCTCGTCCAAACGGGCTGGTTAAGTCTTATCAATGGTGGGCTTGTGGCTTGAACTTGAGAGCCAGAAAGAAGCTTTTTCTTGTTTTCAAGACCGACACAACCAACACAAAGGTTACACAATTTTTTAAATAATTATAATTTTTTATATTTTTGTATTTATTATTATTATTATTTATTTAAATAAATTCTGTGATAGTACATAGTTTTAAAAGAAAAAAAAAACATGGCTTTATGTTGCCGTCTGCCGATTGGTTGACATTTCATCATTCATTTTATAAATTAAAAGATAATGTAATGAAAACATTGATTAATTATTAATATAGTGAAAAATAAAAAAATAAAAAAGAAAAAATAATAAATACAAAATAGTTCATGTTTCACTTTTATTCTGTTTTCAATATTAGGCGTGCTTCTTTTAAACCCCGATCCCAGCAAAGCAAAGCAAAACCGGACCCTCAGCACGCAATTACAACAACTACGCTCTACTTGACACTTCGAGACTCACAGTAGTTGCTGCAATCGCCCGTCGAAAATCCTGCCTCACCCCTCCCCGCCGAAAACACGCCTATTGTACAATTTTGCAAATCACATACTCAAAAAGCTAATTGCGATACTTGTAGGCATGTATACTATAGGCGTGTTTTTTTGAGCTTCGTTCTCAGCAGAGCGAAGTAAAGTAAGATTTTCAGCACACTATTTACAATAACTAATGCGAGTCTCGAAGTGTCAAGTAGAGCGTAGTTGTTGTAATTGTGTGCTGAAAATCCTACTTTACTTTGCTTTGCTGAGAACGAAGCTCAAAAAAACAGTCCTTATATTGCGAAAGCATCTTCCAACCAAAAAGACCGTTCAACAATTCTTTTGCTTCCTGAAGTGTGAGAAAACTCTTGGAGAAATACAGTCCTCTAATTTCGAGAAGTATTGGACATTCTGCGAGGAAATGGAAAACGCCTTCCGGCACATTTAAATTGCAGAGGTCGCATGTTCTTTGAAAATCAGTCTTTGCGGTTAAATATTTAGGCCTAAAGTCTCAGTTCTGATTTTGAAAATTTTGCTGATTTCGTAGGTTAACTCATTGCAGAAATAGTTATTTGTATCCAATGAATGGCCTAGAGTTCTATAAATGATTCTAGCGTCAGAGGTTTGCGCCCTGTTCAGGCAGTTCTCATAAAAGCGCTATCTGCTCTATGCAATCATCAAATTTATGTTGCCATTCATTGACATTTTCAAGAGTTAGGTTTAGTTCCACACCACATTCTGCTGACAGTTTGAGCCATTCACTAAAAGGCGTTAATTTGCAGCGAAAAGCATATCTTAGTAGCTGGTTCTGAAGATTGGTGTTGCGCCGTTTTATTACCTTTACAATGTAGTCCGCGTTTGCTTTAAGATTTTTATAATAAATTTCGGGAATTACTGATTCTACGTAAATGGCATAGTTGGGGACTGTTGAAGCTTTGTAGGCTTTCAAACTGTTCGATTTTTCTAAGCGTTAATGGTGGCATTAAATATTTTAAATTTGGAAGCCGTGTCAACATTTTTGTTGCAATAAAATCTTGACCTGTTGTTTGGTTTATTGCTGTTTTTGCCTTAACTATTTTATCCTCCACATGCACTCAGGGAAAAAATGCAAACTAAAATCAAATATGTTCTATTTGATTTTACGTTGAATAAACTTTAATAAAGAATATTCCTTTTCACGTTAAAACATATTTGATTTAAATACGCAAAGTGAAATGTATACTTTTTTACATTTAAGCATGATTCCACGTCAAATTAAGGTGCATACGTGGTTAGATCAAATAAAAAATATATGCATTTAGAGTACGGAAACCCTTTGAATAAATGTTATGCCACTTTGATTAAAAATGTTTCGTATAGTCGATGCTAAATCATTCCGAAAAATATTTAAATCAAAGTGGTTTTCTTTGATTTTACGTTGTTTTTTCTCTGGGTGTGTGGACGCAAATCGGGATTATAGGTTAGCAGGAGACCTAGATATTTAAATTTATCAACGACCTCAACAGGTTCACCAGCCAGTTGCCAACTCTCATTCTGCAGGCTTCTGATGCATTTTGAGTGCTGCAAAATCATTATTTTTAACTTTTCGGTGTTAATTTTCAGTTCCCAGATATCGCAGTTTTGCTTCAGTTTATTAATCTTGTGTTGCAGCGTATGCGGGTTATCTGTAAGGATAACGAGGTCATCAGCAAAAGCATGACGGCGTCTCCCATAGCAACACCACCAGGCAAGTATTCAAGTATATCGTCAATAAAAAGCGCGAATAGAATGGGACTGAGAACGCAGCCTTGAGGAACACCAGTATCAGTCTCAAAAAAGTTAGACCTCTCATTTCCATTCCAAACCGACGCTGAAGTATTACATATAAGTTTCTTATGAACTTATGTAAGAACTTTGTTGATACACCTTTTGAACTTAACTTATAAATAAGTGAATTTCTGTTCACGGTGTCGAAAGCCGCCTTAATATCAACAAAAAAAGCGTACAACTTTCTTTTCTTAGTTAAGAATCTATAATCTATATTTTTGCAAAAAAGTTCCGCCAACCTTTCAATTTTGCCTATGTCCATGAGCCGGCTTTTATTTTATTTACAATCCATCCTTCTTTTTTATACCTTGGGACATTATGCGGTCAGCTCTTGGATAGGAGGAAAACTAAAAAGAAAATTATAAAAAAAATTTAAACGAACCACAATTATGTTCAAGGATTTAAAAACTAAGTCCACCAGTTATGGAAACATCTTGCAGATGTGACTGATCTATTTACAAACGCATGACGAGGTGAAATGTTATCAATTTTATCTTTCGGATTCCCGACGTATACGAGGTATACGAGGACTTACAACTAACTTACAGCCCGGGGTGGACCTATGCCTCAACCAATACGCCTCTATAGTTAGCGCGATCTTTGGCTAACTGTATCGAGTTGCGCACTCCAAGTTAGTTGAGGTCCCCTTCCACTTGCACGGGCCACCGAAGGCTAGGTCTTCCTCTACTGCTTGTCCGTCCGAAGACTCATCGGTCCGGAGCGTGGGTGTCCATTCGGTCTACATGTTCCAGCCATCTTAGACGACTGAGGTGTACTTTTATGATTATCAGGTCGATGTCGTTGTAGAACTCTTAAATATCAAAACCACGACTTTTGACCTGTCCCGGCTCTGTTGACAGATCGTCCGCTTTATTATACACATCTTCACACTCGACCTCGCTTTGGTACACCGAAAACAGCTTCGAACTAGACGCGAAGTTTTCGATGCATCACGGTGGTATACGTCTATCATCTCCATTATTGCCACGCACACTTTGACGTGTATCCATTGGCTGAAGCAGGACTGCAAAACCATAACCGCCATTATCGTGTATCCACGTCCTTGGAAAATGCGGTTCACGTCCCATTTACCCGTCAACAGCTGCAGGTCCACATACTTTGACTCGATTCAAGTTCCGTTCGATTCAAGTACACAGATCAATCCGCCGGCGAATGTGTGTATGGACATATATCCGTTCCTCAAATGTTTCTCTCGATTTTTCGGTCTCCCGCCATGGCAAGCGGAAACCGGAAAATCGTGTCGTTTTAAACCTCATAATGTCGCCATTTTAACGAAAATCTGATACATTATAAATTGCACATACGAATGTGTGTATCGGGATATTTTGCACTATCCCCCCATACATCCCTGACTCCTTGAATGCGCTCCGTACTCCATCATTCTAACCGATAGAAGCGGTTTGGTTTCCGTTTAACAAGTTAAAAGTTTCCGTGTAAAAATTCAGACACACGGCGGTTTTTCGTCGCAATTTTTTTGTTGTTCCGGATTTTTGTTTTTTATTTTGGTTTTTAAAGTTGGTTTCTCCGACCAAGTGTATCGAGACTTTTCAACTTATTTATTGTGGAAAGTTTCATTGAAATTCGGTTTTTTATTTTCAAAAACCACCGGCAAACGAATTCTGACGACATCTCTTGGTGGCAGAATTGCACAACGTACCACTTGGCACTTTGGAGAGTGTTATATTGCACACTGAGGCGCATTGCTGCAGAGTCCTAGAGGAGGTGTGAAATGAAGAATAGTTTGCTCGTTGGGTGTACTGGGTACATAGTTTGAAGAGACGTGAAATTGCGAAAACAAAATCGCGACAAATGAAGGTTCCAAGAGAATCAATTTTTTTTTGTGTTGTTTTCGGTTGAGATTTTTCTCGTATCTTGCTCTGGGTTTGGTTTTTGGAACAAAAGATGAAGTTTTGTAGGGAAAGGAAAAAGTTTCACTGTGACAATTTGAGCGAAAACACTTGTACAAATTGGATTGGCAGCGCGAAACCGTAAGAGGTAGTCACCAGGTGGTTGATGTTAAGCTGTTAGGATAATTGTGATATGTAGTTGGGAAATAATTCTGCGAACAACATTTAAACACTAAGCTCAGTTTAATGGGGTATTTTGTGCAGGTGCTGGTAGTTGGAATTGGAATTGGCAGCGCAGGCGGTCGTAGTTTTCGAAAACTTTAGACATTTATAGGTCGCTACGAAAGGCTGTTGTTTGTGAAGGGTGCAGCGGTTGCTGGAAAGTGTCCAATTAGCCGATCGTCGTAAATTTCGTCAAATTCGGCTTGGATCTGAAAGGATCTTTGTCATTTTGCGGAAAAAATGTTTGTGGTTGTACACGAATGGATCTATTGTCAAAAGTAAGGAGCTAGGCTTAATTTTGCGATGAAATGTTTGCTAATGGAGTCCACCAAAGAACATTTTCACAGCTCTCTGAACTGTTTGGCTCGAAGTTTGGTGGGCGTCTCTACCCTGCGTACGCCACTGTAACTAGCTATCTACTCGTTATTTGTCTACTTTTCTCGTCCCCTCTCATACATCCTGAGGTACGTATACAGATTTTGTCCAAGTAAGCAAATGATATGTGTGATTTACACTCGTTAAAGTGAAGTGCCAGTCAGAGTCACCCGTTGCTCGTTATTTTCCTAGCTCTCTTGTCGCCTTTCATTTGCAATCAGGTAATTGAAGACGTTGTAAAGTTGAGGTTGAGCTCAACTCAAATCAATTACGCGAATAGATCTATTATCTAAAATCTTTAGAGCCGAAAAGAAAAATCACTCGTTACTCGTTATTGCTCGCGATTTTTAATTCTGTCATTTTCGATCAGGTACATTCTCCAGACGACGTATGGTCGACTAAAATCGATTACGCGAATGGACTAATCATCTGATCTCTTTAAATCCAAGAATGGAGCTCAAATGCCAGAAACGCAGTTACTCGTTATTTTTCGAATTTTCTTATTTACTGTCCTTTTAGGGTAAGGAACGTGTTGCTCTCAAATCAAATCAAGTACGCAAATGGATCTGATATATTAACTCCTAGGAGCTGAAAAGTTTATTACTCGTTATTCGTTATTTTGCTGATTTTCTCTCTTCCAACAATTTTGAATGACAATTTTAAACATATACAATATTTACATTCACACTAATTAGTTTTAATTTAATTTAATAGAAATAAAGTGGTTTGTACAATTTAAGAACTAAGTTCTTTACTAGTACATAAGATACAGATTAAACTACAATTGCATTAAATATTATATTGCAAAGCGAAGGTTGCTGAGTTTTTAACAGTCGCTACACTGTATGGAGTGCTCGCCATTTGATAAATTTCTCAATATTATCTTCTTCACATATTTGCTACGCACAGATAGATACCCTAGGATCTCGAAAGCTCCCCTATAAAAGGAGCAACGAGTCGAAAACTATTTATGATCTCCTGTGGTTTCATTATTGCTACCCCCTTTACGTAAAAGTCGGAAGGATACACTTGCAGAACAGATTGCCCCCATTCTGCGCCCACAAATAATTACAAATTGCTGCTACATACGGAGCTCACAAAATATTGCAAGTTAATGAAAGCTTCTCAACCAAAACTAAGGTATAGGTACTCGCACTAAATTAAAAATAAAAAAATCCTTTATTATGCCAAATCGTTTACGCCACATCAAAATGACAAAACTCTATACAGAGCGTTCACAATGCATACGTAGCGCAGTAGAATTTTGTTCTAAATTAAAAATGAAAATCATTAGTAGGCACAAGGCGATCCAACAACTGTTTCATTACCATCAAACGGCAAGGACTCACTGTGCACCATGAAGCAGATAATGCGCATACAATAATTCATCTTTATACCCATTTTGCATGTACAAGGATTCAGCCGCAAATCCTTGGAAAATAACAATAAACAGCCTCCTGTGACAATTAGCATAAATCACAGCAGTATACACTCTATTCACGCAGCCATGCCCTTTAAGGACATCATATCTAAACTGAGCGTTTTGATTGTAAATTTCATTCTGACTGATGTGACAATGGGCATCAGAGCCGACGGCCGTCGAAAATGCAAAAAGTTATGTTAATTAAAAACCATACTAAGTGACAGTCGCTATACAAGGATCTCAAATGTGTTCCCACTAAAATTACAACTTGCTGTTCTTGTTCCGGCAAAAGGATTCGACATTATTCCAAAAAAAACACAGCTCTATCCATGCGACAATTGTTATACTCGTATCTGTGTGGGAAGCAAGACTCTCACCAGTATACTTCCATTTAGCATGAGTCGTCGTCGAAAAAAAAAAATTGTACAAAAATCTCTACGGGACATGTTCTTGCCGTTAGATATTATGTAAATTTTTAGCACACCCCTCATGCCATCGCACATTCTCCCATTTCTCCCATCATCCCGGCAGTCAACACACCATGTGGCTTAACAGAATCGAATGGTTGTCTGGTACCGCTCGGATTACTGCTGCTATACCACTGCTAGTGCTGGACGAATTGTTAACCTATTTTAGTGATTTGCATATAACTAACTCTGGTGTTGGGCGATACACCCAACATTCACTCAACCTCGTCCCTAACCGGAGTTAGTTTTGTTCACACAATGTCTCCTGAAATGTTTTCCAACAAATGTGTGAAATTTCCAAATGCACCAGCACTAAAAGGATATGTGTATCCCAACTAAAAAAAAAAGGATTATCATCATAAACACAGAAATACTTAGAGAGGATTGGAACCAGCCGAACCCACGTGCAGCATAGAACGAAGGTTATGGGAGAAGGCCTTAATTCGTGCTCGAAGGCTTCGAATTCAATTTAAGTCAACGGCATTGTGCAAAATGGTTTTTGCTTCAATTCGAACCCTTGGGCATACCACAGAGACAATAGGAGGGAGTAATTTCGTTGGCTGCAATTGTTTGGCAAATTAAATATGAAAATAAGTTGCGACCTTATCAGGATATTGGGCTTACAAATGGTTACCACACAATGGCGCATGAGTGACAACTCGGGGTCAGTGTTACCTTCGGGAGTAATTTTGACTCCATTTTGAATGCCTGGACTCTGGACTTGTTTTAATAATCAGTGAATTCGCACTCCCCTTGAAAATGTTTTACGTTTAAATTATAATTTATATCTCTTTGAACAATTTAAGCGTGCGTAAAGTATAAAAAAGGAAACAGGACATGAAGTTTGGAATGGAACTCTTTTTTCAGCCGGAACTATTTTTTGGACTCTTTCTTAAAAATTTCAGAGGTAGCACTGCTCGGGGTTCAACGATCCCTCACTTTCACCTTCCGTTGCTCCTGCAATGCATTAGGTGCAACCATAATTTTTAATTCGGTTGAATTTTTTTTGAAAGTGAGAATTTGACTCTTATTTAGAATTCCGCCATGAGTTGTAGAAACACGTAAATTAATACACAGTCGACTCTCGTTAATTCAAACCTGCGATAATTCGAAGCTCTCTATATTCAACGTTATTACGAGTTCCCTAAAAAATCTCTTTATATTTCGAACTAAATCAATACGAAAAAATCATAGGTACGTAACAAAACGACGCGTTAATTCGAACTCATCGGCGTCAAACACTCTAAAATTCAAAGTTGCAGAGAGAAAGAAACAGAAAGATTGTAAGTACATTTTGAGGCAAGTTCAAACTTGTATCAACTTTGTTTTTTTTTTTGTTATGATTAGTTTGACACCATTTGATATTTCATACCATTGACTTATTATACAAGGCAATAGATCTCTTCTGGTCGCAGTGTACAGGACCTATTCCTTACAATATTATACAAGGTGGGTCAAAAGAAATCACTCTATTGGAAGATGCTCTTATTTTTGCAAATTGCCGGCAATGTGAAATCTGTTTTGACATTTGTGGACTTGACAGATGTGGAATACAAGTTAACAAGCCATGGAGCGATACACTCCCCAAGAACGTGGAATAATCGTGTGTATTCGTCTTTAGTGTTGGCGCAACGCGAATTCCGTCTCGCCGATTCCACGGCCGTCCGACACCGACTGCGCAAACACTGCGCTGTTTGGCTTCCAGCCTTGCAGAGTATGGGACCACACGAGACGTTGCCAAGAGTGGCCGGCCACAAAGCGCCTGTTGTGCCGAGAATATCGCCGCTGTTGGCGAGGATGTCGAGCTGTCGCCGGTAACATCGACCAGACGCCGTGCCTCGCAATTACCCATCAGCCGTACAAAGTCCAGTCCGTGTATCAGCTGCTGCCTATCGACCGCCAAACGCGTGTAACCTACGCCCAAGCCATCCTCAATCTCGAGGACGAAGTGGACGATTTTTCGACCAAAATGATAATGAGCGATGAGGCTCATGTCCACCTCAGCGGGTACGTGTACAAGCAAAACTATCGCTTCTGGGGCACCGAAAATCCACGAGTAATGCACGAGGAGCCATTACACCCGATCAAAGTGACTGCATGGTGCGCTGTTCACGCTGGAGGAGTCATCGGGCCATTTTTTTCGAGAACGCCGCTGGTCAAACGACAACAGTGGACGGTGCGCGCTAAAGGGCCATTGTTAACCGGTTTTTTTCTGCCGCAGTTGAACGAATTAGGACTGGAGGACATGTGGTTCCAACGGACGGAGCTACGGCACACACTGCGCGAGCCACAAATGATATTCTGAAGGCGGCGTTCCCGGGACGCCTCATCTCTCGTTTTGGCGATTTGCACTGGCCCGCAAGATCGCCCGATTTAACCGTTCCAGACTTATTTTTGTGCTTTGAAGTCCCGTGGTTACGTGAGCAAGCCCGAGACCCTAGAAGCCCTCAAGGACAACATTCGACACGAGTGCGAGAATCTGCCGCCCGAAGTTCTCGCCGAAGTGATGAAAAATGCCATAAAACGAGCCCGTATGGCAATCAATTGTGACGGCGTCCATTTGGTCGATATCATCTTCTCGACTTTACCAATAAAATTTTAAAGGTTCAAATAAACATAATCAAAAAACAGAATCGAAGTTTTTCATTTAGAAAAAAAATGAGAGCCAAACAACATCGGATGACTTCTTTTGGCCCACCTTGTGTATGAACTGCTAGCAGCCAACTTCACGCATGTTCCATGTTTTTACAGCGGAAAACAAAGTAAACTTAAAACTGCATCGTCACACATTCCTAACACGTACGATTATAGGCATGCTAAATACTAAATAGCCGTGTGACTGAAAGGGACGGCATTACCTAACAAGCAAAAAAACTTGACACGTTTTTTGGTCGGCCATCTTGTTTACGTGATAGGAATTATGAGAAAGCTACGCATGTTGATATTTTTATAGCGGTGGCTTACGAAATTTCGTTTTCCTATACAACAAAATGGCTTCCGGACGTAATGAAAGGAGAATTATTTATTTATTTCATATAACTGATTAATGAATTGTTGGTTTAATTTACTGAAACTAATACACACTCTCATTTCGCATGTTTTGAATCAGAAATATAAATGTTTTCAAGTGATTGCAGAAATGCTGTTCGCCGGAACTTGTGTTTGTTTCCATTTTACGTATCTCTAATTATGGGTAGAATATCCATGACACACAAGGCGTCTGATTTGTGATCTCATTCTTACGGCTTTATTAGAATTGAGTGCGGACAAGCGGATCTCTCTGTCTCGTCTCGTTCAAAAATGCGCATGCGGGATGGTGTAAATGTGGCATATTACGACCAATTTTACTGTCATTCTGAAATTCGATAGTGTTTGCACGCTGTAAACCACTGTTAAAAAAAAAATAAAATATACAATAAAATATTTTAAAATGAAATATTGTATTTATTTATTTATTTATTTATAGGCAACTAAAGGCACATCAAAAGTAATAGTCACATTTCACAAGTGAATAGGTCGGTTTATGCAATTTGAAAATAATTTGTTCAATTTCAGAATATTTCGTAGAGGATATCTTATTAAAGATTGGTAACATTCTAGAAAACCATAAATATTTATTGTTAAAACTTTTTATTATTCAAATGTATTCAATAGTTAAACTTCATTATATTGCAAACGAAAAATAATATAAATGATCATAAAACATTAGTAAGAAATAAATTTACAAAACTTGTTCAGTTCATGGGACAATAAGTTGCTATTTTCGTTTTATATTTGAGAATAATAAACATTAGAGAATTAATTTTAAATCACTCTTTGCAGCTATGATTCTTTTCAATAGATGACGCTCTTTTCTTTACATGTTTCTATGAAAACGAGCTTCTTTTTTTTTGTTGAAATAATGTCGCTTTTTTGTTTACGTTACCTAATATGGATATTTAAAATTGACGGCGGCATGTGTTTCTTTGCTAATCCGCTGTAAAACAGTAGCGGCTGTGTTTTTTGGAACATATTTTCTCGCAGATGTGTATGGAAATGACATTTCACTAGCAGTCCATATCTTGTATGGTATATATATGTTTCAAACTCTCTATAATTCGTAATATTTTAAGAGTCCCTCGAGTTTCAAAACAACGAGAGTCGGCTGTATTATAATAAAAATGCTTGTGGTGTTATATTCCTTTTTGTAAAGGAACCTGAAACAGGATAAGCAAATCCTACAAAAATTACCTTAAAACTGTTCAATTTAAACAACACAGTAGGAATGAAAGGAGTTTCGTGAAGCTTTGAATTTTTTTCGCTTTTCCAACTGCGTTACTGATTTTCGTTTTTACTACACGTCAGATTGATTTTAGTGGAATTTTTCTCCGTCATCTATATTTGTTGTAGCTTCTTTGAATTCAATTCAAAAACCATAAGCAAGCAGTACCAGAGAAGAAGAAATCTTCGTCGACAGTCCGGCCGAGATTAAGAATCTCGATCCAATCAAATCTACGTTCAAGCTTCTTGTGGAGGGAGACACTGACCAAATCGCATCCGCCTGGGGTTCCGTTTGACTAAATTTTCAAAACCCAATATTCGCAGATTCGGAACTTTTGTCAAAATCGTCAGTTCCATTTGAGAACGATACAATTTTCAAACACCAAATATCCCACACTTGCTCATACTATTGAACTCGCAGTATAAATATTTATCCCACACGCCTAAAATTCACATTCGCATGTGACACGTTCATATGTAAAAAAATGTGAATCCGTTTCTCATATGAAAAGGAAGAAAAGTACAACAAGAATACCTATTCGCAAATTAAACAATTGCCTTTTGTAAATTCCCACAAAGGTTTTATTAAATCCCATAATTGAATACCTTGCCGCGAGCAAAATTTTCCGAATGAAGAAGAAAAGTTAAATAAAAACATCAAATATTCCCGTGTAATCCACAACAGGTGAGTAAGTATAGGTGTACTCAGGGAATCGACAATATTAACTACAAATATGCGCCGAAGATACAATCCGAACTCCTAAATATCTGCGACTTGTTATTATTAAACAAATTCTACCGAGAGCTAAGCGAAGAGAAGAGTCTCACCGCAGACGCCCGAGTATTGAAAAATAAATTACAGTGACAGGCATTTTGATTAAGCAATTTTGACATCTATTTGAGGCTTTCTGTGTTCACCGAGCAATGTCTAGAAAGTCATCGAATACCGACATTCCCACGAAGAGTATTATAAAGAAAGCGTCAACCAGTAGCGGATGCAGTGGCAGTCCCCAAAATGGGGCACGTAGAACGAAGACGACCCGTTTCGACGAGGACAACATCAAGGAGACTTACCGTCCCGCTGACAAGGATTATGGCTTTGAGGAGATAACGGAGCCGAATACCCCGTTCGAGAGAGAGGTGGCTCCAATTGATCCCAATAAGCTGCGCGAGCGATTGATGGATTTTACTCATGAAAGCGATGAAGACGATGACCAATTGGGATGTAGGTCGAGCAATGACAGTAGTAACAGCAAACGTGACAGTGCTGCTAGTGGTACAAGTTCGGCTAGTGCTGCAAGTAAGAAGAGTGTAATTAGTGCTTCGTTGAGTATAACGTCGGGCAGTTCATTGTCGTTCGAAGAGAGGCGCAGGAAACATATTCAAGCGGAGTTTGTACTGGCGAAGCAAGCTTCCATTCCGGACGTGGGCGACCAGGATGTATGCACAAAACCTGAATGCCGTGAACGCAGAAAGTGAATGATGCCTTTCTGGGTTTTTAAATGTCTAGTGTACTTTTTTAATGGTAAAGGCGACGACACAATCTGTAAAAGAGGTGCCAGCTTTTGCTTTTACGTATAGCAATGCCAAAAGCGTTGACGTCAAATTAAAGTTAAATAAAAAAATTGAATTAAACAAGAAAATATTTTTGAATCTTTTTTTAAGACACGGAACAACTGAAGAAAACCGGGAGGCCTTCAAGTGAAATCAAAACTTTCATACATTTATTTCCTTTGTTGTTCTCCGTCTTGCTGTATGTCAATTTTTTGTATGCTATGTGACATTTGCTAGCCTACTAACTGACAGAAAGTTCTTTATTCATTTTTGGGCTTAAAAAGTATAAAAGCTGTCGCACTTTGTTGTATTAACAGGTGGAATTGACATAATGACCAACTGAATGCCTATGTCAAAAGCAGTCAATTACAGTTGATAGCCAATGTAACCTGAGAAATTCAGCTCGTGCTGACTACTTTAGTTGGCTTTTCTTGAACCCTGATTGGTGTCATTGACAATATAAGCCAATGCGAGAAGAATTCTTATGTTAAGACCTTCTGTGCTCGACTTCCTAAGAAGCCAATACGATTTTGTTTGGCAAGTTTTGCCAACATTTGGTATACAATTTTAGTGCTTATAGTCGGATTTTTAATTAAGTTTCTACTAAGCGGATACCCTTGTTACGCATAGGACGGCGTTTGTGAGTCCCAACGCTGAAGTTGTTGCTATTAAAAGGGTTTTGCTATTAAGGGGGTTGTTTGTATCCAGCGAGCACCTACTGTTGTCCATTTAAAAGCCTTTGCGAACATTCAAGTCGAATTCTTCTATCACTCGAAGTAGCGAGCTCATCACCTGCATTGACCCCAATTCAAAGTGGAACAAAACACAGCCTGAGTCGCCCGATTCAATGGCATCCTTCGGATCGGTCATCAATCATTTATAGACATCACATTAGACCTACAAGCTACAACATATAAATACACCAGTCATTTTCAAAGTCACAATATGAGCACAATGACACACAAATACCTACCTATACATGTAGGCGTGGGAAGAAAAAAAAGGCCATAAGCAGCAGAGCCATTATAATGTACCATATACCGATACCGACCCCCCACCCGCTACCAATCCACACACATCCCCTGATACGTTTATGGGTGGTGAATGGTGATTTGCTTTGAGGCGCCCAAGACCCGACCCGGCCCAAGCTTCTCATTCATCGCAGGGAACACCACTTGTATTCCAACAAAAAACTTTAGCGCACAATTTAAAACAGGTTTTTTTTTGTTGTGTCCTACATTGTCGTTCGTCCTTCTTTAATTAAAAGTGAAAATGGAATGCCAGAAACGAAGCACACGGCAACGGTGTACGAGATACAAATATATCCGCAGGAGTGGGTGAGCAAGCGAATCGGTTGAAAGAATATTATCAAAAGACTTGACAATCGGTCTGATGGATAGAAGAATTCGACGCAACACGGAATAAAGAATCCACCCAATGAGAACAAGAGGAAGGGAGACGCACGAAGGCTTGCAAGCCATCAATGCGTGAATTATTCACACACGACCTCGTAAAATGAAAAGAGAAAGTGAAGAACTCGAAACGGAATTTAAATGAAAAGTGAGTGCTCCTTCAAGATGCGCTTCTTTCTTTTATCCGCTTATTGGGATAAAACGCACGTTGTCGGTGCGCGTCCATTGCTCAAAGGGGAGAACGAAGTCGACCATCACCATGCTTTGATTAATAAGAAAGTTGCCCTAGACTCTATTTCATTCTATTCGCAAATTTAACTGCAGGTAAGTGTGATGCTCAAGGATAATGCTCCTTGATATCGCTTTTATGTGCAAATATGACTGAATGGCGAGGTGCCCACTAATTGAATGTATGCAAAGTGTATTCCCGCTTAAACAGTATCTCCTTGCGGGGAGTTCAAGCTTCAAGGATAGATATCATTATCGTCATTATTTCGGGCAGGAGCGTCGTTGTTTTGCCTCCCCGCATTTAGCTTTTCATCTGCTAATAGCACTCGATTACATTGGTGCGCGCAGTAAACTTATTCATTCCAAACTGAGTGCACAAGTACTCGTACCTAGCTGTTGTTTGTTGGTTTTCTTCTTATATCCCTGTGACGGAGTTCGTACCACGGTACAAAAATTTTATTCTTTTGAATAGACAACCAACTAATTTGTGGATATTTGCCATGTGGATGATGCGCAGAGATAAGTGGGAGACGAATAAATTTGAGTTTTATATATGAGGTCGTAAGTGGTTTTGAGTTAGTACCTAGTACATTTGAAGGGTATGTAGCCCTAAAATGGGTTTTTTGAAACCAATTTTGACGAATGGTTGTGAGATTCTGGGTTCTTGTTATCGAGATAAAAGACTGCCAAGAATGTTGTGCCTTTTGAGTGGGGGCATTCGGATTTGAAGCGGTTTATCAGATCATAAATTATATTTAGTGCCTAGACTGACTATAACCAGGGGAAGTTTGCAAAAGCCCAAATTGCTGCCGCAAATTTGGTTAAATATTCTTCTTCATTGTTTCAAACTAGAGTTCAAGACGGATCTTGTATAACTTGTCCTTAATATTACCTGGAGCGCATTTTTTTTAAAATTTCAATTTTTTGAAGGACTCTCTGCCAAAACCGTAAAAAAACCTCGAAATACGACTAAAAAAATTCACAAAAAAAAAATCTCTGAAAATCGCTGTGCGAATACATATCTCCAAAAAAGGCATGAAAATGCACAAAAAACACTCATAAAGACCTTAAAATAGCCCCAACAAGTTTCTGAAAATGCCCCGTCAGACCCTAAAAACATTCCAAAAGATGATCTAAAAAACGTTCCTAAAGCTGGAAAAAGGACCTGGAAAGTTGCAAGAACAGTTCACCAAAAAAGAACAGTTCCGAAAAACGACTCAAAAATGTGCAAAAAACTCTTCGAAAAAGACCTGAAATACATAAAAAAAAAACAGTTTTGTAAACTTAAAAAAAAAAACCGAAAAAACATATCCAAGAAAAATGCACCAAGAAGGTCTATCAAAAATGCCTAAAAACTTCCGAAAAAAACACAAAATATGGTTTGCAAAAACGATCCAAAAACTGCCCTGCAAAATGCATCAATATTTTTTTTCAGAAACGACACGAGAAGTGCCGCGCAACTATTACCAGCAAACCCTCAGGAAGTCAACGTTAAACCCCTCAAAAACATCTTGAAAAACAATTATCTAAAAAACACGGCAAAATATGTCACAGAAAACCCTTTTCTTTGTTTTTCTACGCATCAAAAAAACATACAAAAACTGGAAAAATGTTTTGAAAAACCTTAAATATGCCATGTAAAATGGACCAATAATCTTTTCGAAAACCATCCTCAACATAGGATACGAACGCAAAAAACAGTCACCCAATCTTGAAACGCCCATGAAACGTCCTAAAAACTCCCCTCAAAACGGTCTAAAAAATTCAGAAATTATGCTCCAAAATCACCTCACATTGCTCAATGAAATAAACTTCAAAACCTGCTAAGACACGCCCCAAAAACGAACGCAAAAAAAGTCACCCAATCTTGAAACGCTCATGAAACGTCCTAAAAACTCCCCTCAAAACGGTCTAAAAAATTCAGAAATGAATGCTCCAAAAACACCTCACAATGCTCAACGAAATAAACTCCAAAACTTGCTAAGAAACGCCCTAAAAAAGCTATGAATACGACATACGGCTGACAGATCGACCATGGACCTACACAACTTTTCCTATAAGGTATTTAAAAAAAAGGGTACGTGCCGATCGACTGATTTCAAAGCCGGGCTTAAAAACATTCATCATCAGCTATATCCAGCTATACTACCATGGAACCACGTATTTTTCTTTTAGAAGCACAACTTTCGGACTATTCCAAAGAGACTTTTAATAAGAAACTCATCAATATCGTTTTAGCTCAGATAGAGTACTGGACAGTGGACAGTAGTTTCAACAGAAAATTCACTGTCTTCGAAAAGTCTTTTCTGTGGTATGCGGCCACAATATGAGATTTCAAAGTTGATAGCCCTTTATGCTTCTACTACAATCCCAATTTTTGTACGATCTGAGGAACTCCCACTGTCGGTAGGGACACTACACGATATCCTGGAAAATATTCGAACTTCTGGGGGTTTCAGTCTACAAAAAGGGAGAAAACCTGTGTCCCAAAAGGCAACTTTAAACGAAGATCTGAAGTTGAATCCTTCATCTTCCATTATCCGCTACTCCTTCGACAGGTGGCAACCACGGTCCTTCGAGTTACCGCCCCATTTGTTTAGATGACCATCAGCATCAGTAGTCAAACAACCCAACAACAATAACTGCCTCATCGACATCAGCAAAAGTCACGGAATCGCTCAAAACCAATTCACCAGAGGAATAAAATGTCAACAAGGGACGGATCCATAGGAGAGCAAGCACACTTCTGAGTGTCACCATAACGTAGCCAATGTAAAAACAATTTCCCGCATACACCGTAGGGCGCCCGCACAACTTCCCGACGGATAACACACAAAGCACTTCAGTGTAGAGGGACGTTTATTGTTGTGGAATTTTCGGGTTCATAACCAGTTATTGACCGAAAAAAAAAGAATTCACCCCACATAACCCGTTCCCACAACCGGGGCAAAGTGCACAGGATGCTACACAACGGAGTGACAATACCGGCTATTATACTCCAAAACTCCCGAAATACCTACGTGACAGGGTTATGGCCATTAGGACCAATTGCCTATTGGGACGCAGCCAAGATGAAAGCATTTAAAAGCTAATTGCTAACGGGATGAACGTAGCTGTAAAGTGTCCATATAAAGGTGGCCATAAACATTGCAGCACACAAAACATGGTCTGCCCTTGGCCACCCTGCGCTTTATCACCGCCCGGTGAGCGCGATGTTATTGTTTTTTTTTTTCGCCCCGCTTTGCTATTCGTCCTGTGGTGGCTTAGTCTGTGTGTTTCGAGCTCTTTAATTTGTCTTTCAATTCCATGTGGGAATTGGCAGCTCGTTTTTGTGTGGCAATTCAATTTACCAGACAAAATTGTCAAATGAACATGCGATGCTGTGGGGATGGAGTGTGTACGACGACATGGCATCCCGACAAAAAAAAAAGCCGCCCATGGAAATAAAATTGCGTGTAAATGAAATTGGAACGGCTGCAGACGGATTCGGTATAATTGGACCGTTCAATTGAGCAGATGTACATCGGTTTTGAGTTGAGCGCGAAATTCAAGTCTCTTGACATTAGATGGGAATTAAATTTAGAAATGAATCTCATGCGAGTATGTCCCTGACCACACTGCCAATCGAACTGAATTAGCCCCATTCGACTTCAAGGACAGAGATATAAGGTAATTACCTCCCATTAATTACCATCCAGAGCATGCCCGGTGAAGGATGCGCCGAGAAACAAAGAGGGATACCTCAAAAACACCACTCTTGCCGGTGTGTCCTGATTTAATTTATCAGGTCACTGTTAATTCAGCTACACCCCAAAGCACCCATTTGTACACATAGTTTCGAGTGATTTAAGGATTTAATTAAGTACAACCACGTTAGCAGCTCGAATTTGTTGTATATGTTTGTTCTTTTTGTTTGTTCGATTCATAGCAATAGAGGACGGTGGTGCTTCCTTGTTCCTTGTTCCGAGAGATAAGATTCAGAGTCCGGTATCGAAAAGTTTCTGCCGATGATTTTCGGTTTGCGATTAAGCCAGACCACTGAGCGCCGCGCTGAGTATTAGCCAGGTAGCAGTGCCAACCATTCTCTCTGTCAATCGGAGATAAATGTTTTAATTAATCTCACGGTGTTGACTGTTTTCGAATGGGAAAACACTTGATTTCAGTGCGATAATTCAAGGTTTGGCAGAACGACAGGGGGTTGGGTGATCATCAGCATTTAGTGGATGACATTGTTCTATTACCGAACGAGAGAGAGGGAGATAGATAGAGGCAAAACAAATTGCTTAAACCCAAGCACCGCGTATAGGGAAGGGGCATAGTACAGTGTGTGCTGCACAATAGGACACAAATAAGAGAGTTGGGTAGATTTTTGTGCGCGAGGCCCTTAAAAAACTGAACATTCTCACAATATATCTAACCAATTCATACTATCTAAATTGCATTAATAATTGTAATTTAGATAATTCTTTTAATTTATTTACGAATGCTGTAAAAAATGGCAATTGATTTATTTACACCTAAAGTAACGTCTGTCAAGGGTAATAAACCCATTTGGTTAAATGATAGAATCATAAATTTAAATAATAGGAAAAATAAGGCCTATGAGCGACTTCGTAATAGTTTAATAACCACCCGGAACTTCTGAAAGTTTATCGGACGCTCCAAAAACAATTTGATGTTTTCAATAAGTTTTTGCACCAACAGTATGTTCTTTCTGTCGAATCAAATTTAAAAACAAATAGTAAACGCTTTTGGAGCTTTATTAATAGCAAAAAACAATCGAATGGTATTCCTAACTGCATACGTCTAAATAACGTATCTTCATCTGATCTTTCAACCATCTGTAATAAGTTCGCTAAACACTTTCAATCTGTATATTCTTGTGGTACTACCGCACCTAGAGTCTCTAGTACTAGCTCAATGTCCTGTGATCGCAACTTAGAGTGTTCAATCCCTGAAGTTCAAATTGCTCTTTCTTTGTTAAATTTAGATAAAAATCCTGCCATGGATGGCATCCCGTCAATTTTACTTCAAAAAAGCTCCTTCGCGTTTTCTGTACCTCGGTGTTTAGTTTTTAATTTGTCTCTCCGGTCCGGAAAATTCTTGAAAAATTGGAAGAGCTCATTTTTAACGCCCATATATAAATCTTGATCGATACATGATATTAGTGTAAGATTTCAACTACTCCTCAGTTGTTTGAAAAACTAGTTTTTGATAAACTTACACCTCTCTTAAAGAGATTTATCTCACCGTTTCAACATGGCTTCGTCGCAGGCAGAACTACTACCATAAATCTCTCAATTTTTTGTAATTCCGCCTTGATTTACCTTGAGAATGGCTTGCAATGTGATGAAATATATACTGATTTCGCTAAAGCGTTTGACCGCGTTATATTAATTTCCAAAGTAACTGGCTTAGGACTTCACTCTACTTTTCTAATATGGATTCATTCCTACTTAACGGATCGTATTCAGTATGTTTGCATAAATGACACGTTCTCATCACCAGTTTATGTTACCTCTGGAGTCCCTCAAGGTAGCCATTTAGGTGCTCTGCTATTTCTTTTGTTTATTAATGACTTTCCTGACTTGATTTCGAGTTCAGAGTGTCTTATGTTGCCGACGATTTGAAGGTGTTCCGACCTATACGTTCAGTTCACGATTGTATTCTTTTACAAGAGGATTTCGAACGACTCAATGTCAGTTAATGTCAAAGCCTTTCTTTTCATCGTAACCTCTCTTCAATTCACTTTACGTACGTAATAGATAATACCCCTCTGTCCATTATTTCATCCAAAAAAGATCTTTGGGTTATTTTTGACGTAAAACTTAGCTTTTGCAAGCACATTAAGTCTTTGGCTGCCAAAGGTAATCAGATGTTAAGTTTCGTATTGCGGAATTTGAAAGATTTTAAAGATCCGCATAAAAATGTTTATTTTTTGCATTTGTCCGATCTCATCTCGAGTACTGCAGTATAATATGGAATCCGTTTTATGAAGTATATTCATTAGATTAGAAAGGATCCAAAAGCGTCTTACTAGAGTAGCCGTTCGTAGACTGCGATGGAATATTGAAATGCCATCTAACGAGACGCGGTGCAAATTATTTGGTATCTTACCTCCTTTTAGACGGAGGCAATATTTTTCAATTATGTTTATTCGTGATTTGATAAATGGTCATTTCGATTGCCTTTTCCTATTATCATTAATTGGATTTTATGCTCCTTCGAGAGCTCTTAGAAATCGTCTTTTATTTTATGTACCTTATCATAGAGTTAATTATGGATACAATGAACCAATTTCTAGATGCCTTAGGGAATCCAATAAATATTGGATTATATTCGATTTTCATCTTCATTTAGGAATAAATTAATTCTGTTGCTAAGCTTTGGTGGTCGTTTTTAGGAATATTTTCGTATTAAGTAATCTAGCGAGAACAGTAGATGTACTCATTTGATTGAAAATAAATAAATAAATAAATCTCGCTCAGAAATCGAGATTCGCAAAAAAAAAACTTTAATCAAACTGTAGGTTACAATAGACCGTATGATGGTAAAAATGTAAAAAGTATGAGTTTGTAAAATAAGTGGGCCCAAAAACTCTCTCTACTGTGTTACAGACTATACATCATTCGTGCTCATCAATCTAAACAGAAAACATACACCGCGATACTAATATTAATTTTAGTGTCAAGGCTACATTTTTCGAACTCACAATGGCGAAATTTTCCATACAAAATTGCATATTGTGAACTACAAAATATACTTAATATTGAGGGTTAAAAATGATTATTAGTAAGGCCCACAGTTGTGTCTTCTCTTAAAAGAATCTTTCTCTCAAAACGTTTCAAGAGGTTTTCACCCGCTTTCGAAAGCTTTCTACACCCTACAACGCAACGGAATGCACTTACGGTCTTGTAAATTATCTCCTTTGGTTCTATGAAAAAGTGGCTTTGCTCTTGCATGTCCTCCCTACCCGAACTCGTCGTTTGATCACAGCTGCGATTTACTTTTACGAAGAAATATTTAAGTCCAGCCATATGTGTCCCTTTGTATAAGACATATCCGAATAAGATCTTTGTTCTCTTAGCTATTAGTTCAAATTCGAGCGATCTATAATCTATATATATAAAAATTGAGCATTAAAATTGTGTTCGTTTGTCGCCGATTCACGACTTAACGCATGTACCGATTTCAGTCAAACTTTTACGGATTTTTGATATTGGTCTATATGTGGTTTTTGTGAAGTTTGGTTGATATCGGAAAACGTATGTGTGTGTTATGCATGCGTGAAAAAACACAAGAATTTCAGTACATTTTAGTATTTTTTCCACACATTATAGATATTACTATGCGTTATCGACAGATTTGAATGATTTTTTTGTTTATCTGGAATCAGGGATAGTTTAAGATGAAATTAAAATGAAAATTCTCAACAGGTGGCGCTGTTGGCATATTTCGTTTTTCATCTATCTCCTTCTATAAATATTTATCAAAATGAGTCGTATTGTGTTTGAATTGATGGTCTCTTAATCTTAATGCGCTAATTGATTTTGTTTCTGGAAATTTCAAATGAAAGGTGACGTCAACACCAAGGTGTGTATGGATATACGGTTTTTGTATGTTTATTGTTTATACGAGTTATAGGCATTTTAGTGAACATTCCTGTGTTGTCAATCTCCGAAACCCCTCAACCGATTTAAATGAAATTTTGTGGATGTACATGGTTGGTTGCAGCTTAAAGGATAGGATAGTTTTAGGCACAATAGGTGGCGCTGCTGTCAGTCTCCGAAAATACTCAACTGACTTCAATTTTGTGGATGAGTATGTTTGGTTTCAGTTGGGAAGCTAGGATAGTTTTGGACCCGATAGGTGGCGCTGTTGTAGATGCCTCTTTGCTTTGGGGTGGTGGGGGCAAATCGCAAGCATTATAGAATATGTGATGTGGCATGTGGCCTATGAGTGCGTAGGCCGTGCGGCACATATCGCTCATAAAGCAGAGTAGACCGTACTACACCCCACTAAGATCTTTGGAATGCCCTTCGAAGTGATTTTTATGTAAAGCTTTTAATCCAAGAAGCCACGTGTAGATTAAAACAAGTTGTACGTGTTGAAAGTGTCTACGGACAACCTTTTACATCGAACAGGTGAAAGGAATAAATTACTCGATGATGAAGTGGAAGAACTTTATACTCACGACCCTAGTAAAACCAAGACTCGTTAGGTCTGAACTATTTCAATGTCAAGTGGAACAGTTACTACCTACTTTTACACAAAGCTCACAATTTGGTGACATATGATAGATAAAATTGACAGGATTGAGAAGACGTTACAGGCTACTCTTATACTCGTAGTCTATGTCCGTATATGGGTTCAGTTTCAAATTGATATATAGTGCACAATCAATCAGGGATAGTCGTTTGGCAAGTAAATACCTGCAAATATAATAATGCATTCATTATGTCAGACGATTAAAAATGGACTTGTTCTGGTCGATGTCAGCTCAATCACAGCCCCCGACCACGGAAGCATTCCATCGTCGTTAGCGTTATTGATGATCATGGGGAGTTTTGTGGATTTTACATTTTGAAAGCAAATCGGTGGTTCGTGCTTGAGGACACAAGGAATTGTATTCGCGTGAGCGTCTCATGAAAACTGCAGAGTATAATGCCTAATTCTAGGTGTAAGCTGGTAGGTTCTATACCACTTAACTTTTCTTAATAACAAACTGACCATTGACAATTCTCTTTCGCCACACACTGTACGAATGGCGTTTCTTACCCTTAAGGTAATCGCCGCCTTCCATATTTTATAAGGGCAACAAAGATTATGACGCAGATAAGTGGTCCTGTCAACAGCGTTTTCAATATTATCCCTTCCAATTGTAGCCAGCTTTTCCCTCGCATAACTTATGCATGGCGGAACTTCAAAGTGGTGCGGCGCCTAATAGCTCCGGGCATCTGAAGGCGAACGACAACTGGCCTACCTAACCCTAAACGAAAGGTAAATAGATTCTCCATTTTCAATTATGCTGCCGAAGAAACGCTATTCAATTATAGCTAATGTTACGATAAATATTGACATGTCAATTAAATGTCAAATCGAAAAGCGATTCTCTGTTGACACAAGTCAGCGATATAAAGCTGTGCGCCGTGGTTGTTCATAGGTGGTGACAAACATGTGCGGTAGCGAGTTGGTGTGGCTTTTGAGTGAGTTTTAAGTAATTCCATCGAAAGGAATACGTTTTCTTTAGAGTGTCCTTACTACCGCTTTCAGTATCGAAGTACTTTGTCAATTTGACGAGTGTTCTCGTCGTTCACAACTCATCAGCTAACGGTGAGATAAGTCAGCGTTATGTGCAGGCAACGCAGACGTCTTTTCAAAATCTCTCTCGGCATGGACTCCCAGTTGGGGTGCAGTGGATAAATGTCGCCGGTTTGAGGACCCAGTCCGACTTCAACGAGTTGATGCTGCAGCATGTCGACATGGGGATACAGGTTTGGTTAAAATTCATAACTGACAGGAACGCACTGGAAGGACGTGTCTTAATTAATTTCTCATAAAATTTTGATATCCTTCGTATGGTATAGGGCTACATCACTATCCTGACGAGTGTGGCGGTGTTTTTGCACGCTCGTTGGTATGCCACTCAGCACTCCTTGCTACGGCTGAAGGACAAATACTATCTATTTCTGTCGGAGGATGAAAGTCCAAAAGATGTCCTTGCTGGGGAAATTTTGAAGTGTAAATTTTATTACTTGTAGAATTTTCCAATTTTCTTTCAGGTGTTTGTGTGTGTGTACCTTCTCACAAGTCCTTTGAAGATATCCTGGGTGTCTGCTTTGCAACTAAGTGCCTCGGGATAAAGTGAAGTGTGCTTGGATTTTAGTTCAGAGCGACTGACTGATTGCTATGCGAATTAGTTGCAAAGTATAGATTGAGCAACAATTCACCGAGGACAGCTGAAGGATACAGCAAAAAAAAACCTATAGCCACACTGACAAACTCACATTTTTCCTCTTTCTTTTATGCGGACAGTTTATCCCCACCACTTATTGGTGTCGGCAAGGAGTTGCCCTGATTTGGAGCTGTGGACACAGAAGTTTGTTGGCGCAGAGGGCAATTCGGATGCGGTATACTTGGACACTTACTTTGGGAATGGAAGTTTTGCCACGAATACCGAACTCTATCCAAATAAATTTGTCGATATGCTGGGCCGAACGTTGGCAGTGGCAGCGATAACCTACGTCCCGTATTTGGTTAGTCACGTTGTGGTGAGTCGACTTGGAATGATATGTTTGTCTGTCGGTCGGTTTGAGTTGAAGTAAGTAAGATAAGGGGATGATGTGATTAACTTAAACCCATGCGTTTGGTTTATGTGTGCAGTTGGTCGCGCCGTTTTGCGACCAAAATTTAAGAGAACCTGTAATTAAGGAAAATAAATTGCGAGTGGGGCACCAAGCCAACCTGTAGAGTAGAGCAGGTCCTTGATGTTATCGAGGATCGAGCCCTGAGGCGTGCGAGAAGTCATTAGGGGTCGGCATGTCCGATGTCTAATTTCACTTTAAACACATTCATTTGTAGAAACTTTAGAGCGCACGTAACCAACAAGACTGTCAGTGGAATAATTTCGGAGAAAATTATTTTGTGTAACAAGTATGCGACGGATTTTATGGGACTGTTTTTTTCCGTTAAAGGATGACGTTGTCGGATCAATAGACGGACTCTATTGGTAGGACCCTCGAAAGACAAGTCGTTGACCTCTTTCGTTGCATTCAAAGCGATAGTTAGGATGACGTAAGGCTCAAATTTGAAGAAATCAAAGGCCTATATACTTCGTTTTCTGCCCAAAAAATGGTGGACCTCCTCAGAATCACAGCCTTTAAGAAGACTGGCTTTCTCTGCTTGTGTTGTAGCCTGAACTCCTTCAGTTTTTCTGGTGAAAATGGCTTGGCGTACGCCATATACGCGATGATGATTTGTGTGACTTGCATTTGGGGGTCTGCCAATTAGACGGCTTAAATCACCCGAACAAAAGTTGAGCATAAATGCATGTCCTTAACTCACAATGGCCGCTTCGTCCCTCTTGTAAAAAAGTGCATAAATTTTGATATATTTATTATTTTTCCTGATTCCCCGGATTTTGAAGACTGACTCGCATCAGAGGCACTTTTGAGTAATTCTTTTTCATGTTTAGTAATATGCAGGTCGTTGATTTCTTAAAACTTGAGCTTTACGTCCTCCTAACTATCGCTGGTCTTTGCCTTGTTCGAACACTTGTATCACTTTCCCAAAGATTCTTCTCCTTTCACCCGATTATGAACGGTTCAGGCCGTTGAGTTTAATTTTGTAAAATAATAGCGGCCCTTGGGTCGAATCTTGTGGCACCCCAACGGGAGTAACTATATCAATGCTCAAAATGCATTTGATCTTCTTGAAGAGTATCAAAACATGGCGTCTTCTCTTAATGGTTTTTGTTCTTGTTCTTGTTTATGATTTCCTGGAAGCCGTATTCATTTTCATCAGCCATTTTCAACAAAACTTAGCATGCTATCTCTTCAGACTTCTCTGCTGGCACTTCTCGATTGTGGGTCGATGTATAGACGTAACAATTTTCCCAGTAATCAGTCGCTCCTAGGTTAGCTGGGCTTAAGCTCAAGCTCACTGCCAAATACTCTGTTCCTGACTACAGGGAGATATAAAAGGCTTCGACTTTGCGACAGCTGGATGCTTTATAGCTTTTCTAATAAAACATTCCTATTCAGCCCGCAGGTACCGGAGACTTTGATAGCATCCACCCACATCAACCCAAAATGAATGTAATTTATATCGGATCCGAGGCAGATATTGTTCGAACTTTTTGTGCCCTACGGAACTGCACCATAAAAGTTATGCCCTGTAAGTAAGCCTCACTTAAATAGCCTAGTCAAACATGCGATCATTTCTACCAACAGATGGCAATGACAACTGGGGTGGGGTCTACCCCGACGGATCATCGGACGGAATGATCGGTTCAGTCTATAGCGGAGAGGCTGAGTTCGGCATCGGCTGCTACTACAACTGGTACAATGACATCTTCGAGACTTCCATTGCAATCGCCAAGTCCGCGGTGACCATCTTGGCGCCCGCACCATCGTAAGTAATGCCCATTTCGCTCTACCTTGCCTATGCTTAGCTTCTTTCCGCAGACTTTACCCGGCCTACATGACGAACATTCTGCCATTCAGCAAACTTATCTGGACGCTGATTATATTGTCGATTTTTGTCAGCTCACTCGTAATGCACGGCATCAAGTACTTTTCGTTTCGATTTCGTCATCGCAACAGATACGGGATGGGGGAGTTTGAGAACTGGTCCTCGTACATGCTGACATTGCTTGAAATGATGGCCATATTTTTCCAGCAGTCTTTCTCGCAAACTTGGTGAGTCGTAGAGGCAGTCTTGTCGTATAGTAAACAATATTCATGTGACAGGTTAAACAACTTCGCGGCACGCTTTTTCATGAGTGCGCTGCTCTTGGCCGGCATCACATTGGAATACACCTATAGCGGGCAACTGAAGTCCCTGTTAACGATTCCCCTATTTACCGAACCCGTGGATACGATCAGCAAGTTTGCAGCCACCAGTTGGAAGTGGGGTGCACCGGCCCCAGCCTGGGTTCTAACAGTATCCAATTCCGATATAGCCTACGAGCAAATAATGACAAACAAGTTCGAGATTCGTGACTACGGCGAACTTAGAAATGCAACTTACAGGGGAAACTACGGGATTGCTGTGGAACGATTGCACGGAGGAGCGTACACCTTTGGCAACTACATCCGAGATGGGGCGCTGAACAAAATGATCGTGAGTGAACAGCTCTTAGAAGTGCACCATTAAGCATCCCTTTTGACAGCTTAGCAAAGACGACTTGTTTCTCGATTGGACACGAGCTTTCTCTGTTCGCGGTTGGCCGCTAATGGAGCAGTTCAACACCCATGTCTTGTGGTGCCTTGAGCATGGACTCTACAACTATTGGGAGTGGAAGGTTAGCTCGACAGAGGTTGCCGAAGAAATTAACAAACAAAAAAAAAAGGTTTTGTGTGTTTCTTTTAGTATGTTACGACCTTTTTGGACAAAAAGATTCAGGAAACACTTTTAAGCCTCGCATCGGGACACACTTTTCCGAAGGTTGCAATACCGATATCGGACATTTCGGGACCCTTGCTGGCTCTTGCCTTTGGATACACGTTTGCGTTCTTGGCATTTGTGGTGGAACTGTTCACACATAGGATCAAGAAGTTCTTAAAGAAAGTTGAAAGGAGTTAAAGAATAAAATAAAGTGCACGACTGGGTCAACCGAAACTTTCTCGTTTGGTGCAAATGTAGTAGGAGTTTCGGATTGTGTTAATATTTGCTAAAATAAAGTTTTGCGTAGCTGTTATTGCATTTGTATCGGAAGTGGGCAGCTTATAACAAAAATATAGCATGGAAAATAGATCGGCAATTAATATAATTAAAGAAACTTATTATTTCGAATTTTTTAGAAAATCTAAGTACGGGGTCTAATTTCGAATACTGATTTTATCTTTAACATGTATTTGGATCAAAATCGTTAATGCGGTTTTTGTAAAATTTGGCAGACAAAACAGTACCAAATATTGCAATGTTTAGTTTGAAAAAAACATTGCTTAACTATTTAGCTGAAAGTACAAGTTATTGTTCGGGACTAAGTTTTTAAAATTTTTTTTTTTTGAAATCGAAAATGGGGTTTTCGTGATATGAGCAGTTTTTAAAATTAGCGTTTTCGGTGAATCAAATTGAAAATTAAGGACGCAATAATTTTGAAAACATCAATTTTACTCTAAGTTTGCATTTTGGTTGAAATCGATGCTGCCATTTTCAAGTAAACTAAAGAAAACTAAATTTAAAAAAAATGTCGTTTTCAAACATCCATTTTACGATATACAGAGAAAAACTGAGTTTGGCATTAAGCTGGAAATGACCATATTATCTTAGAAATTAAATTTCTGTTACAATCGTATTTACCGTTTTCGAGATACCTATGTATGTACAAATTTCAAAAGTACCGTTAATCGATTTTTTAGCGGAAAACTGAGTATGCAGTTATGTTACCCGCACCTACTTAAGCTAAAATATAAATTTTGGTTGAAATCGTTAGAGCAGTTTTCGAACAAATCAAACTGGTATGAACATTTTATATGGGAAGTACCATTATATTGAGGTTACCGTGCAAAAAAAAACGGCCCCGAACTGAAATCCCCCAAACTCCAAATCCGAAGTTTGAACGAAATCTGGGTAGTTGTTTAGGCTGGCCTCGGGACATACAGACAGACGGACAGAATTTCGCGACCCACTTTTTTGAGTTCCTCTATCATCGTAATGTCAGAATTGGTTAACATCTCGAGTTCGAAATTTTGTACGAATACATATCCTTCTCTTACTATGTAATGGAGAAAGTTACAAAACTTGTGTACGAACCACTTTAATCCGCTAAGTGGGCTGCTTTGTTTTTCCTTTAGTTCCGACAGGTCTTCCTTTTGGAAGTCGTGGAAGCCAAACAGACTGTCCTCGAAAACGATGCTGGTTAACCATAGGATTTTACCAGCTCAGCAGTACATCAGGTTATTAATTTCGCTCTGAGCCTGTTCGGTCATAAACTCAGACGGAAAGCTATGAGTCCTTTTCTACTTAGTTTATGGTTCGGTTGTTCGTAATTTGCTCGGTAGTCTTGGTAATTTTTGACTGCCAAAAGCGATTTCGAATTTTATGCGCTTTTGCCAAAAAAGGATCGTTTTGTTATTTTCCATCATAATGACTGCTTTTTGAGTCAATATTTGTATTTGGATTGGATTTTGAATGACACCAAAAGCATCGGCTGACTGAAATTTAAGAGACAAAACCAATTTGCAGTTTGGACAAAAACTGAGCTGCTTCCGTTTATGTACCAAAAGCCCAAATAATATCCCCTGGATGGCGCAATTTTCGGGTCATAACCCTGCCTAACAACAAACAAGTATCGATTATAATCAGCGCAATTACCACCATCGACAGCTCCTTTGTCCACAAAAGTCAACCAACAAAAAATGTATACCCCAGCAGCACAATAGCGAAGGCTAAATAATTGACATTGTTGTTATTAAGCGGCAAGCTCTATAATTGAAAATACCTGTATTAATGAATTAAAGCAACGGCAAAAAAAGGAAACTTCATCCACCATTCACTTTTTTTTGGCACAGCATCGAACGACTGCAGTCTAATTACTTGACCATCTATCTGCGGGACCAGAACAGATGTGACACAAAATTGGTGGGCACCGGGCACGAAGGTAAACCACGGTTCTGCAGACACACACACACATACACACACATGTGTGCATTTTAATTACTAGTTTTAATTAACCCCCTGCCACGGTATGCATTCGCATTTGAACGTTTGTGGTTTTGGCCCAAAAAAATGTGCTCAACCTTATGGCAGAGCGGTGGCGGCACCGTCAGTACATATTCTCCGTATTGGCATGCCTGTGCGCCAGTTAACAATTCAATCCTAAATGCACTGTTGAATGGCCATTGAATTAGACCTCCAACTGGTTTAGAGGTTCCAAGTGCAGGTAAACGACCACGGTCCCGCACTATCCGATTTGCGGTACCGTCGACCATTTCCGGGGTTCGGATTTCGATCGATTTGACAATAACTTCCTGGTGCATTGTAATTGGTGTCGTTTAAGCTGGTAGTTTGAGAAAGTGTTTGCCTTTCGCTCATCCAAATTTGCAATGGCATTGGGATGGACTACCCTGTGTGTGTGTGTGTGTGTATGTGTTGAATTTTTAATTGGATCAATGCGACTGCTGAAATTGGCATAGCATCAAGCAGTCTATCAGCTTTGTGTTATGAAAATTTCAAACTGCGCCTGCATTGTTTCTCTAAGATGGGCCATCTGAGACAATACATTTCTCAGATCTATATGCAAGGGCGAACTTATCGACGGTCTGTGCGCTTGTGCTGCGCCAAGTCGTATAGGTTTCTTAAAATTGCATATTCGGAATAATTTAAGACGGTATAAGCGAGTCTGCCGTGCTTGCAGTGCAATTTTGGGATTTAAATTTCGAATTCATTAGAATAAATGTCGTTTGCATTTTTTATAAGAAAGACTCTATTAGAACAATGACGAGGCAAAGTTTGTCGTCGTTATGGTTAAGTGGGTCTGGTTTGCGGAGGCTGAGTTGGCGCATTTAGTTTTTGTTGCTGTACAGATATCTATATACTTTTGGGTTATAGGTAACGACGAGTGCATGCCTGTCTGTGATCAAAGTCCACAAATATTCTGTCGACAATGATACAACAAATCCCCTATGATACAACAAATCCCCTATGATACAACAAATCTTTCGACGACGATGTAAGCGGCCTTTATAGCTGCCGGATGCACTCGATTGCTTCAGTGCCTATGTTCAAGTGTTCCGTTTAAATCTAAATAAATGAAACCACTCACTTGAAATAAGTTATCCCTGTTAAGGCATTTTTTTTTTCTATTAAAATCGGTTTGAAAAATGCAAGTTAAAGACAGTGAAGTCGGAAAAATAAATAAATTTTGGTGGAAAACGACGACATAAAATTAACACCTTAGCCTAAAGCGTTCCCGGTGTTTGGCGAGGCTTTTCAAATCAAAAGTTTCATCGAAGTCTGTCCAGTAGTTTTCATTAGGTAACAAGATTAAAGCCACCTGCAGTTTGATTGTTTGTAAAGTCCCTTGGCAATGTACCCAGTTCAAATGGCATTTTTGACAGCAAACTGGGACCGACAGAAATCGTGGGCGTTTCTTAAACAATCTTGAATGAGCATATTAAATTAGTGTTGGGACTGCACAGCATAGCTTCCATCGTTTAGATTATACGTCGCAGAACGCTGTTGGTCCCACAACATTGTGATTAATGGTTTTGTCGCTTTACCCTGATTAGGGGTATATCCAGTTCAATAAAACCACAGCTCAATTATCTACGATTAACCATTAGTCGATAGTGATTATAATTACGAACGATTACATGGGCGTCATAAAAGTGCTCGAAACCAATGCCAACTACTACGTCATATACAACCAGTCCATTGACCGCTTGTCCCGCATGACACATTGTGAGCGAAGCACTCACTCATTTACATGACTGTCACTGTGCCACTCCACAAATCCGGCCTAATAACCATTAATATCATCAATTTCATTTACACACTTAACTTAATCCGCCGTGAATCGCAAGGAAATGTCAACAATTGTCAAAGGCATGTCTTATGCTCCCACCAAAGACAGAAAATTACCTACTACAAACCCGCAAGAAATCCATCCCACTATCCCACTTTGCGCAAATATTTGACAATGAACTTTCTCCACAGATTGAGGCGGCTTCGCCCGTACTCGATGGCAGTACAACAGACTACACTGAACATACCGATACCGGAGCGGGACTGCCCCAACTTTTGCGCACCGCAACCGCCGGCCAATAGCAAACTTTATCCTTCGAAACTTCTTCCTCGGTGTGTTTATCCCGAGTCCATGGATGAGTAAATATTTGAAAATTAATAAACGAAATTTTCTACCAAACAAGCGGAATAAGTAAACAGGGAAAAAAGAAATAAATACTACAACGATCCAAACAAAGAGGAGATGAAAAGTTTCTTTTTCCTCACAACAACCCAAACAAGCTCAGATCCCTGCAAACGTTAGTTCGAATGCGAATTAACAGATTTATTAGATTCGATTCCTAGCGTCTCGGTGGGAAATGGCGCCAACCGAAAAGAGAAACCGTTCCCGTCGCCCAACTAAAAGCATATCCTGTCCGTGGGTGGGCAATTCATAAGATCTGAAACTCGAGAAGTAGCTTCTGCGATGGAAGAACTTTTTCTCTCCTGGACAGCAACCGCATCGACCACCAACTGTGTTTCAGTGTGTGCACAGGATACGGTATCGAAGGAAACTTTGAACAAATCTCGGTGGGGATGATATTGCGAATATATGCTAGCGGCTGCATGTTTCTGTATTCGATTCTAATTGAGTTATGCCTAATGAAAATCAAATAAAGCGAAGTGGGCGATTGGAGGGGACTTTGTTCTTGGGGTTCTTATTTTAGTTTCCGTGCAAAAATTCTCGGTTGTAGATAAGGGGTGTCGCATAATTCAGGCAAAAAATAATTTTCACAGAAAATACAGAATTTTAACTAGAAAACTTAAATTTTTTATTGATTGATACAGTATACAGATTGGGGTTATGCATGGAATAGCATATCGGATAAATGGCCGCCACGGATTTGCTGGCAAGTTAGGTATTCTTTTATAGACCGTTCCGCATAAATGTGGCTAAATTTCATTAATACACTTCCTAATTTCCTCTTTCAAGGCGTGGGTTTGGTGGGTTTGTTTGCATTGACCTTTGACTTGAAAAACCCCACAGAAAAAAGTCGAATGGCGTTAAATCGCAAGATCTGGATGGCCAATTATTCTCGTAATCGTCGACACAAGTCCGCTGGTGCATTCGATATATTCGACGACAAGGACGACGTTGATTTACCATCAGCTGCTGTTTCATCAGCTCTTCGACAAATTCGTCTTCTGAAGACGTTCATTTCACGAATAAAGGCCTCTTCGACAAATTCGTCTTCTGAAGACGTTCATTTCACGAATGAAGGCCTTTTTTAGTTTCTTTCTATTTTTTGTCTATCCCCCTTTTCTTCTTTTCTTATTTCTTGCGAGCGAAGAAACATCAATATTATGAAATTGAGTTTCAACCCGAGTTAAAGTACTTAAACTGGTCTCCGGATTGCGTTTAAATACAATCGGATTAAACGCTGACAAGTTTAAAAAACTGGGTTTATGTTCATGGACTTGGGTTTAGTTTTTGGGTTAAACTCACTTAAACCCAGTTGTAACCTTTAACCCGGATTAAAGAGAGTGAATAATATCTCCGTAAACAATCGTAAACTGTTTGATTAGTTGGTGACTGAAACGTTTATTTTTGTAAAAATTTCATTTGCAATATCCAACACGGTTTTGTAAAAAAAAACAGATCAACTGTTACAAATCTTCGGCATTTTTTTGTTATTAGTGAGATATCTAAGGGTAATCAGGTCGATGTCTGTTCACGAAAAGTTCAAATTTCAAACCAGTACTAAACATGAATTATTTATGATCGCCCATCTGGCAATTCCATGTTCTAAATTTGGTCAATAAAACTTATGTACACCCTTCCGGCAATATCAAGTGAAAGAGTTGTAGCATTGTCTCTTTCTTTTAAAAATAAAATCACTCTTCCTATTGACTTCATATTCGATGGTTCTGGCTTATTCATTTGTCAACAGGTCAACTCTGTCAAACGCTTTACTGGAATCAGTGTAAATGGCCAACGAAAGATAATTGCGATTTTATTACGTGATAATGAATAAGCCAGAACAGGAAGAGTGATTTTATTTTTAAAAGAAAGAGACAATGCTACAACTCTTTCACTTGATGTTGCCGGAAGGGTGTACATAAGTTTTATTGACAAGCTTCTTCATTGCAAACTTGAACCTTTAGGATTTCCTACAGTGTTTCTTAGATGGCTATCATTCTGTTTAAGAAACCGATACCAATTAGTTAAGTTTCGAGGAAACTTATTCAAAGAAATCTTGGTAATATCCGGTGTCCCTCAAGGAAGTCACATAGGCCCACTCTTATTTATTTTATTCACTAATGATGTTGTCAAATTTGTTACAAATTGCAATATTCAGAATATGTTTGCCGATGATCTTAAAATATACTCTTCATGCATTGATTTGAATAGTTTTGATATAATGAATGCACATTTCCAAAACTTCGTTTTGTGGTGCACTAAAAACTACCTGCCACTTAATGTTAGTAAATGTTCGGTCATTACTTTTTCCCGTCGTACCTCGCCTTTCACTCAAGCTTATTCCTTCGACAGTAATATTTTCCGAGTGTATCTTTGATGATGAAGTCGGCGCAGTGGCTTAGTGGTTAGTGTGTTGGACTACTAAGCGAGGGGTCCCAGGTTCGAATCCCGAGAAAAACCCAAATTCCAACTTAAGGTTTTTTCACTGCGCCACCTCTCGCGAACGTCTGACAAACATCCGAGAGTATAACTGTCATAAAGAGCTTCTCAATTGGCCGTTTGGACTCGGCATAAAATTGTAGATGCCTTCCATTCGTCCCAAAAAATAAAAACTCACACAAGACGAATGGTTGTGAGAAGCTAGGCTTGGGTCCATACGGACCTGTTGCGCCAATTATTAATCTTTGATGAAAGATTTAGGGGTTATGTTAGATAGTAAACTATCCTACATTTACCACTATGAATATAGTACAAAAAAAGCCAATAGAGCATGGGGAATTCTTAAACGTTTCCCTGGGGTTTCACCGACCCCTAAGCGCTAAAAATTTTATATTTGACGTCGCTGTTGGAATATGCGTCTATTGTTTGGTGTCCATACTACAATACTCATGTTGTAAGAATCGAAGCAATTCAAAAAAGAATTCTTAGGTTTACAATCAGACGTCCTCCTTGGTCTGATCTTAATAGCTCACCCCCTTATTCAGCCCGATTACAACTTATTGGACTCGAGACCCCTGAGGTTAGGAGAAAGGTACCAAAAGAGTTGTTTTTCTCCACCGAATACAGATCCTCTGTCCTGATATTTTAAGTCTTGTAGGTGTTGATGTTCAATCATTTAATTTGCGTATTAACAGATTCTTATTATACCCTCCACAGGAAGGTATACTCACTTTGTCTTTACGTTTGTAACGCCAAGGAGTCACCGGAGACCTCATAAAGTATATATCTGTGGCAATACGACAGAGTAGCTTATGTCAAAAGAAGTGTTTTTGAAATAGTCACATTCTTATTTTTAAAAAAGTTTTAGTCCCAATCATAAAATATTAAGTAAACCCCTTATTTTACACTTGGGGCTAACGTTTTATTAAAAATAATCATAAATGACCATTTCAAAAGCACTTCTTTTGATATAAGCTACTCTGTCTTATTGCCACAGATGTATTCTGAATCAGGATCACATTCTGAATCGATTTAGCCATGTTCGTCTGTCTGTCTGTCCGTCTGTCTGTTGAAAATACGATAGCGTCCAAACGAATTAACCTAGGCGAATGAAGTTTGGTGCAAGGACTTCTTTTTATCGTCGTTAGGGCGGTATTAAAAATGGGCTATGTCGGTCAAGTAGTTCAGGTAGCTCCCATATTAAATCAACATTTGGCCCATGTGTCTCTCTGTCTGCTGAAAACACGATAGCGACAAAAGTAATCGACCTAGGCAAGTGAAATTTTGTGAGAGGACGTACTCTTATCGTTGTCAGGTTGATATTAAAATTGGGCTATGTCAGTCAAGTAGTTCTGGTACCTCCCATACAAAACCAATTTTGCAAGACTTGTGTGCTGTGGAGGGTATCAAAGCATCGGCCAGGCCGATGATAACACTTTTACTAATTTTTTTTTATTCCTCGTTGTCGTACTAAATACGGTAGATCCTTCTCTTTAAATGGTTTAATGTTATTATATAATGATTGTGCGTCTTTAATTGGCATTAATATGACAATATCATTAATAAAATCCATCTTGTTCAATTTTTTCCAGTTGTAATTGTTTTGCTCAAATTTTAATTAGTTTTGTACTTGCATTTTTTTCTGTATTATCTTTATTTAGATAATTTTTCCTCAATTTTAGTCTCTCTTAAACTTTCTTCATTATGTAAGACAAAGATATTGTATTCGTACAAAATTTCGAACTCGATATTTTAATCAATTCTGACATTAGGATGATAGAGGAACTCAAAAATTCTGTCTGTCATATCTCGAAAACCCCATTTTCGATTTCGAAAAAAACTGTCTGTCTGTCATATCTCGAAAACCCCATTTTCGATTTCGAAAAAAACTTTAAAAACCTAGTCCCGAACAATAACTTGTACTCGGTTTCAGCTAAATAGTAAAGCAATAGTACTTTTCAAACTATACATTGCAATATTTGGTACTAGACACCTTATACCAGCGTTACTAATCAAAATAAAAACATGACCTAACAGATCAGAAAACAGAAACTCCTATAACGCTTGTCCTCAATCCTCGTACTCAAAAATCTTGTAAAGTGTAAGTGCTTATAAAATATAAGGCACTTACAACTCTCTAACCAGAACTTGCGACAATTCCCTTTTACTGAGAGCTTCAACTTTTAAAAACTCACATTAGGCCTGTTTTTTTTTATCTTCAATCTCAGCAAAGCAAAATAAAGTAGGATTTTCAGCAGGCAATTATAACAACTACGTTCTACTTGACACTTTGAGAATTCAGAGTAGTTGTTGTGATTGCCTGCTGAAAATCCTACTTTAATTTGCTTTGCTGAGATCGAAGCTCAGAAAAACACGCCTATTGTTATTTGATATGTACAGCCATATCAGATGAACTACCCAAAAATTCAATTTTATTTAACACCTTTTCCTGTATTCTATCTATGCACTGTTTCTTTTATCTAGCATTGTTTTTCAGTTTTTTATCTACATATACCTAATAAAATAAGAAAACAACCAAGAAAACTTTTGATGAACGAGAAAGTTTCGTTCGACCCAGTCGTGCACTTTATTTCATTTCAAATTAAAATTGTTCCTGTCTAAAAAAGGCATAGTACTTTGTTGACAAACAAATAAATAAATAAAAACAAACTGTATGTCATTTTTTTCATTAGAGCGTGTTCTCTTTTTTAAAGCTTACATTAATATAGTTTTACCTCATCTGCAATGTATGGCCATGGATGAGTTTTTTAGTTATCATGATACCATATGGTTCCAGGTAAGAAAAGGAATGAACTAAGGCAAGCACACACACATTATAAAATATGTGTCGGTTAACATCCCCCAATTAATAAATGCTAAACAATGGTTCCGCCGGTAAATGGGAATGGAGGCAGATGTGGTTTTAGTGTCTTAAAGTCCCACACACCTTTTTACAAAAAGAAAAGAATCTTCGCAATTTCCAACTCTAGCGAGTGACATTCGCACGTGGTCGGTTTTTTTAATTTTCTGTTGGCATCACTGTACTATTAAATGGCGCATAACTAAAATTTTGCGTGAATTGTGGGACAGCCTTCATTTGGTACGGACTTCAGTTGTGTAATTTCGGACGAGTGTTGTTGTCGTATTTTATTGCCTAGGTCTGGGGGCAAAAGGGTATTTGGGATCAGTGCCTACAGAAATACTGTTGCACACAAAGTTATTGCTCACTCATTTTAATGACCTGAAGCCATGTAGGCGTCTTCACGCTAATGAATTGAATCGTACTAGAGCAATCTTTCTTTAACTATTCGTCGGAGAATAATAATTTGCCACAGGCTTCCTATAGGGCACACTTTTCCACGACCAACATGTTACATAATATGGTTACCTGATAGAAGAAAATTCGAGGTTAGAAGATAAGATCTTAATAAGCCAAACTTCTGTACACAAATCAGCTACCAGTGTAAATAGGCGGCAAAGCAGAAGAAAAGATTTATGTGTCGAACACTTTAAATGAAAACAGCTGTCAGTGTCCCAGCAATTTAGAACTAAAGCTGCAGCTGGTATTCTCGATTCAACCTAACCACATGCACGCAATCTCTATTTGGATAACGTGCGGCGACATGCGTATATAACTCACATACCAAGTGGTGCTGAATATAGAAGGACGAGAGCTCGCATACCAAGCTGTGCTGAATGGAATGACTAGAGCTACGTCGGCAGTTTTGCGTACAAAAGATTAGGTTTCGCGAGATCCTTCTATCTGCCTGTAAAAAAACTTACCAAAAGTCAAAAGGAAAGTATAAAGCCAACAAGACGTTTGGATATAAACAAGAAAACCCTGCAGTAGATTTACTGTCGGTGTTCTGGACAAAGAAATAAATTGTGAACCAGTCAATCCAACCTCCTATAACCGACCAGAATGAAGTTGGTATATCAATATCTAAACTCAAGTCCAATAAGCCTGCCGACCAGATGACCTAACTGCCGAACTATTCAAGGCAATGGGAGCTGAATTGTTAGATGTCATTCACCAAATAATTCCTAAGACTTCGACTAAAGCGATGTCTAATGAATGGAACTCCAGCTTAGAAAAATCATCTTAAGTACGCCAATTCAAGATGCTGCTCTGCATTAAAGTCGAAAACTGTTTCAACGATACCTTTGATGTTAGAAATAGAATAGAACATGGACAAGGCGTTGCGTTGTCATATCAGACTTGAGAAAGCTTTGAGAACCACAACAGCCGAACAATAGAGGCACCGACTTTAGAAATTCAGAGTCTGTGGAGTCCAAAAGACTGACAATTATAAGTATATCCGGTATAAGATCAGCTGTCCGAGCTTTTAAGCGGGCGTAAACTGCTTCAGTCACTCACTGTCTTCCCGGAGATGAACCGTCGGCACAATTTTGAATAATGTAAATATTATAAGCTGCTGCCGGTCTATAGTTTTCTGGCCTTTTCCTTCCACTTACTCATGCACACATCATGGGAGCTATAAGTCTTGGTCTAAGTGTGTTCTTCTAAACAGCCACCTGATACCTAACTTTATGATATGAAACAAAAGATCCACACAACGCTACGTTGACAAATCTTAAGGAACTTCACAGAGTCTATATATAGCCCTTCATCAGTCCAGTGCTACTCTATGGCACAGACGCAGGGAAGTACAGAGATTCTTGGTCAGAGAATGATACTTTAACAGACAAAGTCCCCAATAAATGTTTTTGAATAAAATCCAAACTTCGGTTGGTACTTTAACTAAAATGTAGTAGATATGACCTCACCTTCGCCTATGTATCACGCTGGACTCAAAAGTTCGGCCAAAAAGCTGGGGAATCACCAACCTTGTAATGAAACAGCAATTATGCGTATCTAATGGACTGGTTTGAAAATCTTTACACCAAACTCCCTCCCAAGTTGAGAACAATAGCGGCATATAGATTTCGTGACGTTTTCCAAAAATCTTGATGGCGTCCTTGGAATTGCATTTCGGTAATCAAAGTCAATCCTTTCATTGTAAACGCGATCACGCATCGGCACGCCAACAACCAAATGCTGCCCACCATCACGTAGCAAATGCAAATCCATCGTGATGCTGCACATCCAACCACTTTCGGGTAGAAGACGTTCGATTGTGCATGCAAAAAGCGGGCGAAAAAAATTCATCTAATCCCCCAAAGGTGGCGTGAAATGCAAATGCCAATCGTTTGGCCGAACTGCAGTGCCTCCTTTTTTTTTCCTATACAAACAGGAAGTGATTAAGCAAAAGTGTCCGGCATTCCGGTCGATGGAAATACCTGCATAAAGTACTTAGGCCGCGCTTAATTGCATTTTAATTGCATTCAAATTAAAAGCAATTTTTCATCCGGATATCAAGTCGTTCCGCCAGGGGCAACCGCCGCCACTTTTTGGGTAAAACTAAGTAGATACGGTTCGAGGGGATAACAGATACTCAAGTGACCACTGTGAATTCCAACTCCGAAAGGGTTGCAAGTCGCCTGCGGCATAAATGTACCCCACGCCGCCGATCGGAAAAACAAATTTCGGCATTTCCAAACAAAAATTACGACCCCTAATTGAAATGGACTTGAGGGAAGCGAGCTGTGCAACTGATGTGTTAAACAACGCTCCACAGTGGTTGAACGCAATTGAATTTGGCCAGCGTGTAGTCCTCGAGGGGTGCCGCCTAAAGGGGCTATCGTTATATACGGCAACTCCGTTTGCAAATTAAATGATATTAAAATTTTATTTTCTGCATTTTGGCATGCAGTCCCTGTCGCTGGGACTAAGGTCGGCAATTATATTGTTTTTGGAAATGTGTGTCTGTGGTGGTAGCGGTGGCGTGAGCGCGGCTCCTAATTCCATTAGATAGAGTGAGGAGATTATTGTTTACAATGATTATGATATATTGCATGGGACATGATTCCACCAGGGATCATAATGCTTTTATGTACCGACCTCGTGGACAATATTACCAACTGGGGTGTAAATTAGATTAATGGCATTTTTGGATATTTTGCAATTCTACCCCGGGGATTTGAATCTATATTTCAAATTTTATCCATCACTGTTCTGTTTATATTGAGGTAGCACACAAGGCTTGGTTGGCGGTTTTATGCTGCTGAATAGCGTCAACTTGTTGCCCAGTTATCGCAGTATCGGGGACTTTTTTTTTCCATCTGGAGGAAAATAGCAAACCGTCTGAATGAGTCGCAAAAGTCTGGGATGATGCACTCAGAAGGAGGACGTCTAACAAAGTCGCTTGGTTAAATCACCGACGCCGTCAATAGTCCGTTTGACAAATCTTCAACGCATTTGTTATTCCGTTGAGGATTTTCCAAAGCTAGGACACTCCCAGTTCGGGGATACGCGAGATGTTGTTTCAACAAGCTTAAACTCACATAAAAATTACCGATTTTGGTGGACCATAATACACGATCCTTACAGATATTTACATCAAGAACGCTACCACCAACCGAAATTCTTAGAAAAACTTCACCTGACCTCTGCAGCTAGTCCTATGCAAAGGATTCAAATCGCAATCAGAGATAATCAATAGCAAGTGATTTACGGCCCAGCTTTAACAATTTATATTCTGAAAAATTCGAAAAGGATTCCGGGTCTCGCCTTCCGCCTGGCTTTCATCGCACTGGCGACGACAGAGACTACTGGTGCATAGCTGCAAATCTGCAATATATCTTTCCTCTGCCCTATTTGTCTTTCGAGGATGGTTCCCATTTCGGCACGACAAGCCAGTGAAATAAAAATCCTCAGAGTTTTCCAAACAAAAGTGCAAAAAAAAGAAACCGAGGAACAATCACCATCTAACGGGAACTGTTTTATGTGCGTTTTTCTGTCCAAAATTCCATTTGCAATGTAATTTTTGGATTACGTCGATGCCAGATCGGGGATGAAGAACTGCCATTCAGACTTTATACCGAGTTCAGATGGCCCCTAGATCCACTCGGTGATACCAGAATGGCCAGTGTGAATTTATGGCGCAGCTTGTTTGTGTTGATGCCAGGAATTTGCATACGTTGACGTTCTGACATCACCACTCTTTCGATGATCTGACTGCAACAGGACACATGTGATATGCAACGAAGGGAAATATTACGCATACGCCGTAGTGCCCCAAAAACGATTCGTATTCAAAAACCACCTTGCGGATTGGGAATGTGATCCATTATGGTTATTATCGATAAGGGTATCTTTGAACGAAATAAATTCCAAGGTTATCCCCAGCTAGCGGACCGCTTTATCTGCAAATCCGACCTCGAGACATGCCACTGGTAGTTGGACAAATTCATTCGACCCGGGTAAGTGTGCTCATTCTTCTTAGGGGTTACCTTGGTTCTCCATTCCCCCCATCACATACATTTGTATCGGAGGCAGAACCGCAAATCATTCGTCGTCCCCATCGTCTGTGTGTGTTTTTTTTTCCAGGATTATTCGCCCCGTTGGTACCTGAAGTTCAATACCCTCGTATTGATTCGCCTGCACATTTGCATTCCATTCTGTGTACACGTATTCTCAACGATTCATGCAACCATTACTGTAGTGTAGTCGTACCAGGAGATATAAATTGGAATTGAATGAGATGTCATAACTGCAGCAAAGGACTCCAATTTTTAAATCGCTTTCATATGGAATGGCAGAGCGCTGTCCATTTTCTTCATATCACATTCGATTTGCATTCGAGGACAAGCGATTTCACGGACTTTAAGTATTGAAAAAACCAATTATGCTAGGATGATGTATTCAAAGTCTGCTGGGGGGTGGACTCGTACTTGCTCGCTTGTGTCTGCCGTACCGGTGGACCTTTCAATTGACTACACATAATAGTCGTTCACATTGCGGATGAAATGGAATTGTAGTTCTCTTCCTGAGTGGAACTGAATATCGGGTGTCTTTGAGGGTTTTTTTTTCCAAATTATGTTTCACTTTGATTTAAATGCATCAATTTCGAATGAAAGAAATACATGTGAAGGGGGGCAAATGATTTACAAAGAAAGAATATTTCATTAGGGGTTGGAAATTGTCGTGGGACATACGTAGAGGGTGATTGTTTTCATTATCTCAATTTCATTTTAATAAATAATTAACATATGAAACTGCGTAAGGAAAAAATCAGACCTGTTGAGCAAAGCATTGGAATCAAAAGCAGTCAAGCTGGAGAAGCTTGAATGATGTTAGGCTTTGGATGGTTGGTTGGTTTAAGTGGCTGTATTTCCCGTACGAGGGAAAGCCACAAATAACGCATTGAGTGCCGTTTCGAGACCACAACTCACGGAAGTTTCAAGTTTAATTTATTTGGTAAAGTTCAAATAAGAACAATAGTCTTTTATAGTACATTAAAGCTCAAGAAAATATACATTAAAATTACATTAAATTTAATAGCGAACGAAGTAATTAAATATAAATAGAAACATTAAGTGAAAATTTATTAAATGCGCTTAAGCATAAAAGAGAGAAAAAAAAAGAAAAGAAATTAACTTTAATACGTATTGGAAACCTGAGAAATAAAGGGGGAGAAGGACGATGAGGGTGTTTACAACCAGGCTTTACTCGACATGGTTTTAAGTGCTTCTCTGGATGCAGTCATGAAGGTAGAATCTTTGCACCTCAGCTTTCAGATGTCTTGTGGCACTTTTCTGGTGTTTTTCGGTAAGTTTTTTGGAACACTTTCGGGGCGATTTTGGGTATTTTTCGAGGCGTTTTTCAGTTCGTTTTCTTTTTCTATTTTTGGGCATTTATGAAAATTGTTTTTGTAGCATATTCGGACAGTATTTTGTTTTTCGTAATTTTTTGGACCGTTTTCGAGGAATTTTCATTGCGCTTGTTTATTGTTTTACTTAGGTCGAATTTTCATTTGTGCCGTTTTCAATATGTGAACGTGTCTCAGGTTATTTTTCTGGGGCTGTTTTGTGGCGTTTTTCGGGTCTCATTATAACTTTTTTTTAGCTTTTTTTGGGCATATTTAGTGACGTTTTTCGGCGCGCTTTTCATAGATCAGTTTTGATCCATTTTTCGTATGGAGTATTTTTTTTTTTAAAGCATGTGTTTGCACTATTTTCAGATTTTTTTTTTGGAAAGATTCTCTATTTGATTAATCAGGAATTTTTCATGAAATGTTGAGGCTACTTTTGGGCCACTTTCGGAACAATGTTGGCGAATTTTTTCCGGGATGTCTTCGCAGTGCTTTAATGCATTATATATTTTTTTTTGCGCATTGTTGAGTGGTTCTCTTGGGGTATATTTTGATCGTCTTTTGAGTTGATTTTTAAATATTTTTTGTAGGATTTTTCGGGAAGATTTTTAATCTGATTGTTTTTTGATATTTTTTGGGGTGTGAAGTCAGCCTTTTGGATCAAGTCAGTCTTAAGATTCCTGCTTGGTCTTTGATGTCGAAGTTTTCAGAGGTAGATGTTTGCGCCTTCCAAGTAATCATGCAGTTAGTCCTCTTCAAGTCATTCAGCGGCGGAAAAGTAGTGTGGAGAGAGAAATCATCTTTCGCAGGCCGCCAATTATATGCGACCTGTAAGAGCCAGAAGTGGGTTAAAGAGGTAAAAGCGACTTGGACAATCTGCCTAGTATTTGCACTTTTACTATAACCTCACATTGTCCGCACATTATCCGCATCTGTGAGTGTTCTCATTTTCGCAGATTTCCTCTCAAAATCGACTTCTAAGTCCATCCATAGTCTACTTCCTTTGACTCTGTTTTGTTCCCCACCATATACCTAATCGCATCTTGATTTTAGTTGCCTTCGTTGATATATCGAACGTCATCGCATCCATCTCCAACGAGCACTGAGATGCGGCTTTCACCCATTGGCATATTTCAGCTCTGATTCAATAAAGTTTAATTAATTTCACCATTCCACAGGCAAGTGCGGATAATTTATCGTGAAATTGTCGTTTCCGAAATTAATCCAATTATCTTGATTATAACATGACAGACGGCTGTCAGAAGTCGTTCCTGCTTGCTGGCATTTAATCCTTTGCCTTGAAAAAATCTTCATCGTTTCAAAGTTTCAAGTTTTGATAATTGTCATTACACCATTGAACTGCGGATAGACGACCGACGTTGATGATGGTTATGATGATGATGATTGTGATGATAGGGAACAGCTTGAACGTAAATTGAATGAGGCCACTTACGGGGAAAGCACTTTGGCGGCACAAATATTTGCCATTGCTTGTACTCGCAATGAATTAGTTTAGTAATCGCTGCTCGTCAGGTTAGATGGCGAAGGAAGATTTGAGAAGACTCGCGGAATCTGTTTTGCAAACTATTCAGCGGGGCTTCCATTTTTTGTAGTCCCAAGAAAATCGATACTGGGAATAGGAATGCACTGTCACTGGTAACTGGAAGACGAAAAAGGTGGAATATTTTGTTTCCTTGTGAATCATAGAGATGGGATTGGGGATTTATGAAGATCTAAGAGTGCCTACCACAGATCACCTTCTTAAGGCGTGTGTTTTTTGAGATTCGATCTCAGCAAAGTAAAGGAAAGTAGGATTTTCAGCACGCAAATACAACAACTATACTGTGAGTCAAATCAAATAGCGCGTAGTTGTTGTAATTGAGTGCTGAGAATCGTACTTTACTTTACTTTGCTGAGATCGAATCTCAAAAGCACAGGCTTTATATTATTCATGTTCATAAGCACTCCTAAACAAGGGATGAGATCGATTCCATTTTGTGTCAGGTTTGGCGGGTGTTGGGTATTTTTTGTAGGTCGAAATTGTTGAAAATTGCTTTCTTTTTGAATGCACAATTTCATCGAGATAACCCCCGGCGTACTTCAGCAATTGACCCCAACTCGAAATACACTCAAGCCATTAGCAAAACTTGATCCAATAATCTCATTTGGGAAACTTTGATACGTCAACGAGAAGTCGTGACCCCCGAACGTGTTAAGCACACTGCAATATAACTCGCGCCAAATAGTACAGAACGGAAAATGAAAAATGAAAACTCACCGGAAAACAGTCGCGCAAAACGACAAAGTGGTGGCACGAACTTTATGCGCATCTTTCTCTCACAACGTTTGACAGCCTTCCCCCCTCCCTGGCAATATACCTAGTACTCGCAAGATTGTTCCTTATCTTAACGAGTTTATTTTTAATCAGATGGCACAAAAAGAAAAAAAAAATAAATATATTTCCACTTCTAAGTTTTCCCTCTGGCAGGCGCCAGCCCCATGTGAACCCGAACAGTTGAAATCCGATTTGGTGATTCGGAAGATGGGCCAAAAGGCCACCAACTCTGCCATCGCTGTTTGGGTTCTCCTTTTTGCCGCGCCACATTGCGCTGCAGCGGAATAGCGATTAGCCTAAAAACAGGATGAATTAAGAATTAATAACTCGATTTGGGGTTGGCGGAAATGCCAGGAAAAACCAACAGAACAGCTAACAACCGCTAACCGGCAGTGGCAGGCAGCCAGCACAGTATTAGTATAGCGAAGTGATGAACGTTTTTGTGTTTTTCGGTGGTTGGTATGTTAGTCGTCGTGTCGGCGGGTGGCGAGGGGGAAATTAACAATTAAAACTTTTGCAATTAGGCAATTTAGTGGCCGACATCCGACTTGGCCGTGATTGTAGGGAATATAATCATAATAAGTGCGCGCGGTTAATTGCTTAACCAGATGATCTTTATTGGCTGACACTGAACGGGGGGAGGTTGCATTTCTTAGTTTCAACGGTTATTGGGTATTTATTCATGGCACTGCCACCGAACTGGTTATCAATTCGATGGGGGATAGTTAAATCTAACGGCGCTGGCACAGATGGAACTTGCACGAGCAATAATAATTACACTAATAGATGAGCAAGCTTTTTCTATAGGAACTTGGAGGACCCAGCGGCGGAAGTTTGATTAAAAGTTATACTTAGTTTTGCTTTTGAGGTATTTAGCTAGGACACAGTTCTTTGAGGCACTCTTATTTCGGTCTTTTGACAGAATAATGTAAATGTATGTTACTTGGAGTAGTTAACTTCTGACTCGAAGTGTTGAGCATCTCACAATTGATAACTAAAATTCATGGAACCACCACTATATCTGTATCGTGGCTCAGGGAAATTTAAAGGACAAACAAATACAAACCGTCACAGTCTGATATAAAAATAAAACCGTCAGAACAAATAACAAGACAAAACAACTATTGTGGAAAAATGTTATATAAAAACACGGTGCCATGACATAAGGCCAAATGTCGAAATTTGGCCTTGTGTCACTTTCGCAAAGCGTCACAAGGCCAAATTTCGAGATTAAGCTTAATGGCGCTTGGCCTTATGTCATGGCACCTAAAAATACTTTAATTTCTTCCTTCCCATTGACCTGCTCCTGCTCATGCAACCTGGTTGGTTGGTTCCTGCTGAAAAGCTGACTTTGGTCATACAATATTCAGAACCTTCCCGGTCTATCATTAAATTTATAAATTCGGTCAATATATTGACAGCAGAGTTGCAATACTCATGCAGTTCGATACAATATCAATCGAAATACCGCTGGTGTAGATTCAGTTTTATATGATTCGGCCAGGACATCTACTCGAAGGTCGTTTTTAACGCAAATTCGTCGACTGATATTCAGTTAACGGACGCTACGAGCTATGAGACATCCTCGACCTATTCGGAAAAGGGTTAGGTTAGGTCAGGTTGGGAGGGCAGTTCTGCATCAGATGCCAATTTCACCCGGCAGCCCTGAAGGCCCACTGTGAGTACCCTGTTTGTACATGTAAGGACATGTGGCTAACAAAACCACTTCGATCTGTTGAGGAATATTTTTATGTTTGATAGAGGTCCCCAGCCAATTGGTCCAAACTTTCGAAGAACCTTGCTCCCATACAGGATGAGCGGCGTTCCTGTTAAGCTGGGCAGTGGCATAGAAGATGTTCCACGGACTCTATTCCTCTTCGTCTCTGGAGCTTCTGCAGAAGTCATTTAGTCATGTTTCCTATGGTGCAGTGTCCGGTTAAAACCCCGACGAGCAACCGGATTTGACTTCTATTAAGGGAGACTAGGAACTTTGATCTTTTGGTGTCAATCACAGGCCACTGACTTCGGGCAATCGATGGTGTTGCTCCATTCTTCCTTAGCCAGTTGCGTGGTGACACCTTCAATAAAAGTCTTAGCAGTGTTGAAAAGCGGTAGCACCTCTCCGTCCGCTAGTTGAGGGGCCATATCGGTGCCGTATCTGGCCAATTCGTCCGCTTTTTCGTTCCCTTCCACCACGACGTGTCCCGGAACCCAGCAGAGTAGAACTGAGTGATGACGTATAGCCCTGAGCGCCAAGAGGCAATCTGAAACACATTTCGCATTAACAAGGTTAGAGCCGAAAGCTTTAGGTGCCGCTTGACTGTCCACACAGATGGTTATTTCCATTGCTGGTAGTCCCATCGCTAAGATAGTCTGTGCTGCTTTCTTAACCGCATAGATCTCAGCTTGGAAGACACTGCAGTGATCAGTCAGTTGAAACGACTGGTAATAGCAAGTCTTTCTGAGAATACGCCGACTCCTGTACCATATTCTGTTTTTGAACCATCCGTGTAGACGGATATACCTTTAATGACGTTACTGGGTGAGTTCCAGTCCTGTCTTTTGGGTATAGTGATTCTGAAGTTTTTTTGAAGTTATACTTGGGTTTCTCGTAATCAGTAAGTGACATGAGTCCCTTCCGATCAAAGATTTGAAGTATGCTTGAGTGTCCGCAGTAACCAGGCTCTTAAGTTTTGTTCTCTCTTAATCTGAGAGCGGCTTTGGCTGCCACGTTCTTAGTGAATAGCTCAATGGGTCGGAGAAGGGTACACCCCGACAATCAAAAATGGATGATACATAACACCGAATAGACACCAAATATATGAACTGGAAAGTTTTCGTGTCAAACCGGAAATGGCAACGCAGTTGGGAAGGACCTCGCTTTAGTTGGACAGCAGCCAACCTTGTGTGCTCCGTTTGAAAAAAAATCGTTAAAGTAAGTCCTCAAAATCTGTTTCTTGGATCTCATTAATTTGTTTCCTTAAACCTTAAATTTATTAGCTACTGGGTGCGCATTGTACGTGAATCAGTATCAGAACTACGCACAGACACGAGTCATCCGGAAAAATCCTTATTAGCATTTGGCCAATCTTTGAAACTCGATCGATGATGACTGCATTAACAGCATTTTCAAAACAACTGTGCTTTAAATATACAAAGCAACCAGTCAAAAAAAAAAAATTTAATTTTTAAGATCGAAGCAGCTCAGTCTTTTGAAAAAACTTATTCCACACCAACTGTCAGAAAATCTATAGTCTCGTAATTCAGATTTATTTTTTCAAACTTATTTTGTGTAGGCAGCTTTCAATTCAATTTAAAACATTCGATTTTTTGCACAAAAACTGCAAAGCAATATTTGCAACCCAATCAAATGGCTCTAGCATCCTCTGGAAGTTGCCTTCGAACGGCATTTGCAAGGCCGTTCTGCAGAGCCTCAATTCACACGGTAAAAAAAATTGGCAAACGTGAAATTGTCGGTCATGGTTTGAACGGCACCGCTTGCTACAATGACAATCCAGCATTTCCCATGCCAGCAGTTCGATTCAAGGAGCCCAGCAACGAGTCCCTCTGCCTGCAAGCTAAGGAAAAGTTAAGTTGGACCAAACTGTCGATTCTGGAGAAGAAAGCCCTCTACCGGTACTCCTTCTGTCAGACGTTTGCCGAAATGAAAGCCGCCACCGGAGAGTGGAAAATGCACGTGGGTTACGCACTCTTGGCCATAGCTGCTGGTATATGGGTCTGCATCATAAATAACATATATTGTAAGTGGTTATGGCAATGGCGTCGACGTGAAGCTGAGCGATCTTTCTTTTCAGTGTATGAGGACATGCCAGAGTCATTTGATGAAGAACACCAGAAAGCTCAGCTGAAACGCATGCTCACGTTGGAAGTCGGCCCTATTCATGGTATCTCTTCAAAGTGGGACTACGAGAACAACAAGTGGAAGTAGGTTTTGCCATTTTAGCTATGTCCCTTGTTAAAAACAATAAAAGATTACGCACAAAATTGTTTCAAGAATAGAGTCCGCTTTCCATCGTCTTCAAACAATCTAGTTGAAGTATTATCGCCCTCAACCCACCTATAAAATCGCATCAAACCGGCGTCAAAGATCAGGTTTACGCACATCCCTTAATCGGATTCAGTTCCAAACAACAACTAATAACTTGCCAATTACCGGGGGGCCCAACCAAACCCTAATCGCAATTCTATGATAATTTGAACCACAAAAACAATAAAACAAAATTATCCCAACGAAGCAGGCAATCCTGAGCGAGGGCCGAACATAAAAACCATTCGAATATGAAAGCCGAAAAATTCACAAAGTCGAGAAACAATAATAAATTTCGTCTAGACACCGAATAACATTCGGCGGCGGTGTAGTAAAACTTTTAAATATGCAGTCACTTCCTGGGTGGCTGGTGAGCACGATGGACGAAGGAAGGAAGCAGAACCCTTGGACAACAAAATATTTATGCCGCACTATACAACCCAGCCCGGACGCAAGTTTCGACACAAACACCCGTTGTATATGGTAGGTATACTCTTTCTTAATGGCGGAGTTTAAAGAAAACGACCGCACCAATATGCCTGCCGACTGGAATGGATTATCCTGTGAGCATTGGGGTTCTCCTTCCTTTTGAGTCAGTTCGTTTGGTTGGCCTCTTTTATGGGAAAAGTTAAATAGGAGATCTCACAGGATTACAAAGTCTTTAGGTTAATTGGGATAAATTTGGCATCTAAGGTGTAACCGCAGTTAAATGTGTTTTTAGGGGTGCTACTTTAGGAGGGCGCTATGTGTCCTTTCTGTGTGTCCTTGCTGTTTGTTAACTTTTACGAGTATGGCATCCCTTTTGGTGTCATATGAAAATTGGTTTATATTTGAGAGTTATCTTTACTGAGAGAGAGAGATAACAGTATGGGCTATGGGGTGTGAAAAATTCATTTAACTGGTCGATAAAGTCGCATGATTGGGGAAGAGTTACGGAATGGGTTAACTTTTGGGCCATCACATTAGTTGTCATACTTTTTGGTGGACAAACTTGGCTCTAGTTTAAATTACATTGACGATTGTATTTGCTGTGATTTCAGACTAGATTCGTGTATAAAACCTGTTGCGCTGTCAATAGGATTGTGATATAAAATTAAACATGGCTAAAAAAAATGTTGAAAAATAAAACGGCCCCGAACTGTATGCACTAAAACTTCAAATCTCAAGTTTGAAACAAATCTGCCCACACGTTTAGGCTGCCGACAGAAAGAGGAACATACGGACAGAGTTGCTCGACCCACTCCATCATCGGAATGTCAGAATTGACTATCATCTGGAGTTAGAAATTCTATACGAATAAAATATCATTTTCGAGAAAGTTGAAAAGGACACACGGGATTGAAATGATTGAGAAAGTTTCGTGCGACCCAATCGTGGACTTTATTTACTGTGCAAATGCTTTTTTTTAAAAACTGCAATAACAGGCAAAGATATGAGTGGATGACACTTGAAATATCTTCTGCTATCGTATCGAACTCTGACTTTAATGTGCTATTCGATTGGGCGCTCTCAGAGCAATTTTTATGTTGGTTTGGTACAAAAAAAAAGCAATTCTTTTCAGATTTCAGAGCACTTTTTCGAATCTGGATTTTATCTCAGATTTGCTTCAGATTTACCCATACAAGTACGTTTGAGTTTGACAACTTGTGGAGTTTGTTTACGTTTTCGTGAAATTTTTAAACTGAAATGAAGCGCATTGCATCGGTTGGATCTGTTTTTGTTAATTATTTATGTACAAATGTTTAGAAACCAATCTGGGCGCAAATTTAGAATGTTTTAATATAAAATTCAAGCAGCGAATGGAAAATGCTACACATATTCGAACCGCACTAATACCAACGCAGAAAAGAGCAAGTGACGTTCTTATGTTCGTTTATGTCGTTTTCCATTGGGAAAAAAGAAGCGTCCGGAATCGAAAAAATCACTTCCGACACCGTGCCATTGGCACAAAAAATGATTCTGAGAAGAAAAATTCGCTTCTCGATTTGAAGTCAGAATCCACTCAAGAAGCACTCACACAAGTGTTATTTATGTATTTTATACAAGTCAGCTGACAGCCGCCGTATGTAATTTTTTGGCATTTCACCAATACTTTTGTGGATTCAATCAGAAGAAGTTTTGTTGTTCCATTGGATCACAGAATGAGTGGCTGCCCGAGTGAAACCAATGGTAAACGACATTAGACACACAAAATCTGAAATCTGAGAGCGAATCTGAAGAAGCCCAATCGAAAACCGCATAAGTATTCCCAAAGTATGTACGTAGGTGACATTTGAGGCGAGAGCTCACTACAGGGTGGGCCATATACAATTTGTTTTCTTTTAGAAATGCAATAAAATGAATAAAACTACATTTTTTTATGTAGTATGGTTTTATTAGTAAGAGCAAACATTCCCATTAATTATGGAACACAACATCGTTCAGGTGAATGCCTCGGCTGGTTTCGCATGAGCGCATTCGGTCACTTCCATTTTCCAAGGCCTTGCTGATGGTTTAGGGCTGTAGCTTGGATGATATGGGCTTGAATCGTTTCCCGATTGTTGGCATAACATCGGTCCTTCACGGTTCCTAACGAAAAAAAAGTCCAAAGGGATCAAATCGCAGGCAGTCAATTGACATCGCCAAGACGGCTGATATCACGATTTGGGAATTGGGTGCGCAAGAGATCGATTGTGCCATGGGCTGTGTGTCATAGCGCGCCATCCTGTATGAACCAGAGGTCACCCAAATCCATTTCTTCATTTCAGTACAAAAAAAAAAGTCGGTTAACATGGCCCACCGTCGATCGAAACATTCTTCTCATCCTCATTTTCAGTCTCATTTTCGAAGAAAAATGGTCCTCGCTCTCGGCGACAGCATCCACATTCACGTCTGTGCGGTCCGTACGACGACGGAAACCATGAGTGTTGTCCACCAGCATACCAGTCTTTCTTGCGTACAGCAGGCGCGGTGGGTGCTTCATTTCTTCCAAAACTTCTTTTAAAAAACTCACTTTGGAAATAAGTTTTCAATATTTCCCAACGTTGTTCTAGCGTCAAGCGATTCATTTCGTTCCGCGGATGTATGATACTCACTTTCTGTCAAAATTTCGAGCGGGAATCAAATGTCAGTGTCAATATAACCTATGATTTAGAAAGCAACCAGTAGATGGCCCACTCTTAGAAATAATATTACTCTGCTGTAAATTAAATCAAAACAACAGTTTCGTTTTTAGGATGTATCTACCTGGTAATAGCTGTGGGGAGTCCCTTCCGGATCCAATAACAAGAAAAAAAAATGTCCAAGAAATCCAAAATAAAACAGACAAACCTATGAATAATTTCCGAAAAAATTTTCCGAATGATTATCCCCTAAATTGTTATCTCTTCGATTTTATGGCTTTTCGCAAATCGGACCTTAGCCAAACAAATCCCATGCATAGATATCCGAACACTTTTTCAAATCAATTTGTTATTGAATCCCCTAAAGCAACATTTAATTCAGTCAATCCAAACCTTCACGTGCCTGAATATATAAGCGATTCCAATGCTCTTTGGCTCCGACACAGATGTTCCACAGTGACAATTTCATTTGCATATCACCACACAACCCTCAGCCAGTCGGGGTTCGACCAACCGGCGGTGTCAAGGTGAAAATCCATCCCCAGCAAATACCTCTACCCTTCCACTTATGAATTCTTACTATGCCCTTCACATCATTAGCACTCAGTGCGCCCTTCTTTCTGATGACTTGAAAAAGGATGCTAATGACGAGGTACCAACACAAGAAGAAGAGAGCATGCCCCGAGAAGAGAACAAAACATTCGACGATTTTACCGTCAAAAAGACAAATTTGTCACATCACTCGCAAGTCGCAAGCTCCTTGTTGGGGCAACGACGAAAAATCGCACGGAAACTTTCATTCTAATGAAGGAATATGACAGTGGGACGTGACTCCCCTTTATTATGCAGCCTATTAAACCCTAATGGCGTTATAATGGTCCGAAAATGGCTTTCGCTTGACTTATTGGAAAATCGTGATTGGCATTCTCATGTATAGACGTCATTCCATACCGGAGGTTACACTTGTCGCCATGTCGCCGTTATAACGGGCAAGCCAGGAGCCCACTTCGACACAAAAGGGATGAATAACCAAATTGAGTAATTGCTGTTATTTTGCGGTAACAGATTGCCCATTTGGCAAGTGGATTTAGCAGGTTCGCATGGTAATTTGAGGCGAATGGCAATTTATTAGCGAATTAAGGACTATCATATAGACCAGGTGAGGGCAATTGGTGAAACCGATGAGAGCTTATAGACGGCGTGACTAATTTAAATGAAATGGATTTAGTGGATAAGGAGTGGGCATTCCATAATGGAAATCATTTTGTGGATAAGCAGGGGTGCGTTGTTCCATAACTTTTCTTATAGTTGATTATAGACCAGATAAAACGTGGCCTACAAGCTATCCTAAACTATGGTGGTACCTTTTCTTGTATAGGAATTTGTTCATCATTTAGTGATCAAATTTACAGAGCTTTGTTAGCTCGATTTAAATATATATCGCTTCAAAGCGCAGGATAAATACAATCATGTCTGTCGAACTTTATGCTGAGTCCTTATTTTATGAATAGTACTCTCAAATGTTTAACCACAAGTTTGCGGAAAGTGGAAAAAACCTGAATATATAAATTCCCTCCCTTCGCTTAAGCCCATATGACACTACATTTTTTTCTCATATTTATCATGTTGAAAAGTCAGCGGTGTGTAAAAGAGACTAGAAGCGTATTACGAAAGGGGTAGCAATAGTTTTCAAAGCAACCAAAACTTTTCAAACGAATTTATTTTCAAAAAAATCTTGAAATGTCAAAAAAAGGTGGAAGCAGCTGAAAAATGTAATTTGAATACATTTTTAATGATTTTTTTTTATGTTTATCATATAAATAAAATAGGTGTAGTTCTGTTCGACTAAGATTAAATTTGACGACATGTGTTTAAATGCAAAAATCTTAGAAACTGTTCAATATATTCTGGTTCATTTTTTACAGGCCTATAGAGGATACCTAGGCCTACAATATCTATTTTGTCTCAACTCTTTATCTCCATAAATTCCGGAAAAAATTGGACAAGTGTAATTTATTTTTTCGTTTCGTTTTGCTTTTTTCTTTGTCACGCTTTCCGTTAGAACATACTGGGAGCATTTAAATATAGTTAACAGCAGCTTATAGAGGACATCTGCAGGTACAACTTAGGATATCCAATAACTCGATAACTTAAAAGGTTTTTAAATAAATAGGAAAAAATTGAAACATTTCTACGATTTTCACATGAGTGAGTAGATATGCACTTCATTCTCAAATCAAACATACTAACCGCGCAATATTTTGACATCTCTTTTAACCTTATTTTACTCCTGTGACGGAGAGGGAGACAGACAGAGGCAGTACGCTGTGTGGTTTCCTAAGAAAAAAAGAACAAACGAAATGGCATATATGTAGGAAAGTTTTGTTTGTCCTGTTTTGCTTACAAAATAAAGTGTCAAGAAAGAAATGTCAAATAGGTATACGTACCAGTGATACCAGATCGTGGTATTATTACATTAGGGAAAATTCCTTGTGATACAGGTCGTACTATTTATGAATGTTATTTGCTATTAAGATGAGGCAGTAAATTACCCGGTGAAGTTTTTAAATCGCATTACAGCCAATGGAATTTTTGTTCATAAAATTGAATTAAAAGTTGGAGTTCCCATTATGTTGCTTCGCAATTTGAATCCCCTAAGTTTTGTAATGAAACCAGATTGAGAGTGATTTGGTTGCAGAAAAACGTTATTGAGGCGTTAATTTTAACTGGGTCTGGTAAAGGAGATACGGTGTTTATACCAAGAATACAAATAATTCCCAGCAATTATCCATTTCGGTTTAAATGGATACAATTTCCTATTAATGTTTGTTCTGGCATGACAATCAATAAGTTCGAGGGTCAAACTTTAAGAAAAGCGGGGGTTGAATTAATTAAGAATGGCTTCAGCCACAGGCAGTTATATCTTATATGTAGCGTGCTCCAGGGTAAGTAATGCAGCAAATATCACTATCTTAGTCGATAGAAACCGCTAATATAGAAGCGTTACATTAATAAAAAAAAAATGAGCTAAATATTATAAAATTATTTTCTTTGTCCAAAGAATATTAAATTATTGCCGATTAGTCCAACGAGCATGTGCCACAATGCCATGAAGATAAAGGCAGAGTGGGGCCAGTCTACGGGAGGTTTTTTAGTACGGGTTCAAGTCCCTCACTTTTGCAGAAGGTTCTTTCTGAAATTTTTTTCCATAAATTGTTCTGAAACCACATTTTGCACGTGCGAAGCCGGGTAGAGCCAGTTTTTAAATAATAGTTTGGAAAATTAAACATGACCAAGCCTTAAAACTAATTAATTATTATTTACAATTTTTTTTTTGCTATTCTGCCAAAGGTCCTTTCATATTTGTGCTCATTGCCCATTTCTTCTTTACTAAAAAAGTATGCTATGAAATGCCCAACAAACGAAATTTGCTCTGCTATGTGCTTTTTTTTGTTTGCCATTGTTCTTTGCTTTGAGTTCATCGCAAGTGGAGACGGCGTGTAATGTAAGAATTGAAAAAGCCGTCAGTCACCCGACAATTTTTAACATATGATTTGAAATTCGCTGTCCTATTTGAAAAAGAAGTTCATTTTGTTTTGATTTACTGCGTATTAAAATGGTAGCAGCATGCGGTAAATAAAATTGAATGTTCTCCTCAATATTCTTGTCGAAAGTGGCGATAAAATTCTTCCTCGCTGTAAGAATTGACAACCTCTTCCACGTAATTTTTAATGCAGTGTCGCTTTTTTCTCTTCTCGAATGCTTGCAGTTTAATTCGTACTCTACTAACTCCTCCCATATTCGGATTCATCAAAAAGAAGTTCGATTTACTCCGAATCGAATCACTTTCGTCACTATACGAATCAACAAATATTGTTAATAAATTAGCAAACTTCGAGTTTATCAGATATTTTAACGACTTTTCATTACACTTTTTCGAATTTTTGAATTGTGTACTTGCGCTCAGTGTTGGCAGCTTTTAGAAGAATTGTTACACAGCCAAATTGTCCTGGAGCCAAAAATAGCCAAACTCAAATAGAAATGCTTTTTTTTTTTGTAATTCATAAAGTACACTTGTTCTGATTATGAAGTTCAAAGACGATATTAGGCCTGTTCTTTTGAGCTTCGATCTCAGCAAAGCAAAGTAAAGTAGAATTTTCAGCACGCAATTACAGCAACTTTGCTCTACTTGGCACTTCGGGGACTCACAGTTGTTGTTGCTTTGCTGAAATCGAAGCTAAAAAAGAACAGGCCTTTTATAAAACTAAAAAAAAACAACAAACACAATCTCGTAATCGACAGACTTTTCTAGTTTTCATTTTGCAATGTTAAAAAAAAAAAAACATTTTAAAAGTGTATTTTCATATTCATGCAAATCTTGAGAGATGATTTTAATGCTTTGATTTTAGTAAAATAATTGGCGCAACAGGTCCGTATGGACCCAAGCCTAGCTTCTCACAACCATTCGTCTTGTGTGAGTTTTTATTTTTGGGACGAATGGAAGGGATCTACAATTTTATGCCGAATCCAAACGGCCAATTGAGAAGCTCTTTCATGACAGTTATACTCTCGGATGTTTGTCAGACGTTCGCGAGAGGTGGCGCAGCGAAAAAAACCTTAAGTTGGAATTTGGGTTTTTCTCGGGATTCGAACCTGGGACCCCTCGCTTAGTAGTCCAACACACTAACCACTAAGCCACTGCGCCACTTGATTTTAGTAGCCAAAGACAAATAGCCAGCGCTGGTAACACTGCTACTTGGGTCGCAGCTAATGTAACTCTCCACAAATTATTTTCCGCTGTCTTTTGGCTGACTATATAAATAAATAAATAAATAAATAAATAAATTTGGAGACCACCGGGGATTTTTTTCCGAAACAGCTGCGTACTAGGAAATACTGCAACTGCAAAACACATTTCTCATTGATCCGATCATTGGAATTATAACTCCTTCCGTTTTTAGTTGTCCTTGTATGACATCATACTTCAGCGCCTTATTACACAATTGGGGCTAACATTTCATTTACAGCAGCATGGAGTACCCACTCCTACATATCCACACACATTGCCATGCCAAAGAATGCATCCTAACTAAGTTGAACGCGAGAACACGTTCCATAAAGCTCAACCGTTTTGGGACATGCCACATGCCCCATCAGGCGCAAAAATAAAACGAAACCGAGTATGAACAAAGTCGAAGAAGAACTTCCAACGAACTCTGACGAGGGATTTGTTCACCGTTGAACTTTTAAAGACGCTCGTGTCATTTGGTGGCAAAAGGGTTACACACACGTGCTGATATATGTAGCGCTCCCCATAAAACCGTGCAAAACCAACAGGATATCCGCTCACAAGAAATCTCTAAAACTTGCCGAACTGCAATTTGTTTTTCTGTTTTTCTGTTTCTTTTTTTTTTTTTTTATTTGAGAGAAGAGAGATTTGATGTTCCGGTGTTTTGTCATGGAGCCAAATTCTTTTTTTGTTTTTGCCCTAAAAAAAGGCTTCACAACCATTTTTCAAGGTGTTGAATTGGAAACACATTTCCAGGATCCTTATCGGAATTTGTGTTGTTTTTTTTTTTTATTTTTTTATCGTAAACTGAATCTGACATAGGTTGTTGGAGTCGTTCCTAATATTCAATTCGAGTGGGAAGCATGCCAGATTAGGGGAATTATTTCCTTATTTTGTTCGCCAAGGACGAGTCCTGGTAAAGTTCAATTATTTGATTTGATTATACAAACGAAGAGGAGTTTAGTTCATTAATAAATATCCAGCGTTTGCAACGCGTTATACACAGTGAGTGGGTACCAACTGGCAATTGGAAAACTTACATAATCCCAATGAAAGATATCATCATAACTCTAAGCACGTATACACAGCAGGAATATCCTTGCTTCTGACATTGATATCAAGAAAGTTAGCAAGCGAGATAATCCCCTCTTGCTAGTGAAAGCGCTTTAATTTATTACTAGTTCAGTGACTTTGTTTTTATTTAACTGAACAGTATACTATTATTGTTGAGTTGGCAGCCATTTTTGTTTTTTTTTGGAGATGAATATAGTATTGATGGTGTATTTTTTTAATATATCTAGGACGGAGTTAATTGATTGAAAATAATTAATAACTCTTTCGAACGCTTTGGAGAGGGGATTGGTACAAAGTAACGCTTTACTGTAAATTGTGGAACGAAAACTCTTCCATTTAGAAATAGATATATACGAAACAGTGTTGTCCAACAGTGAAATTTTATTGATATCCTGAGCGCAATTATGTTCCACATCGCTAAAAGTTAAAGATCGATGTTCGTAGACACCTCGAGCATCCTGGGACGTTTCGTTTAAAAAAATTAAACAATTCAATAGTAACAAATAGCAACCATTGGATATATTTATTATTTATCCAAGTCAATATTTAGCTCACACTTACGTAAACCTCACCTTTTAATCTGCAATTAGGCGCTGCCAAACCAATTTAAATAAATAGGCAACAAATTAAAGTGCATTCGTCTCCAGCCTGATGAGTGACAACTCGTCTAACCATCCTGTCCACTGTATTTATCGGTCGCGAATCGCTAAACGAATCGACCATTTACATCAATGTAGCAGAGCCTCAGTCAAACATTAGCATTCGGAATGAAGTACGCTTAATTAGGCATTATTTGTGCTACTAATTGGCTCATTCGATTGGAAACCATTCCAAATCCAGTTGCTGAACCAGGAAACACACAGTTAGTTCATCATTGATTCACGGTCCTTCACGTATAGGCGCACCACTAAAGGGGTCAATACCAACGCTAGCCAGCGGACTCCATCGAAGTGCCTACCTATACCCGCCTGCTTTAAATTTGTTCGTTTGTTTTTAAAATGATGGAGTCATCTGCACACGAGTACTATATCATGCGACGAGTCGGTGGCTTTTAAAACAGTCAACAGTGCAATATACGTCTGATATCTGACATCGATATGCTTATTAAATCTGGGAACGCTGTCCGCGTAACACAATTTTAAAGGACTCACATAGACATAGCAGCAACAATTCAATAAAGGAAAATTTGCATACAATATGATTCATGAATTTTGTGCCAGCTCCATCTGGCAGCTCTGTAACAATGTTCGAGTGCGTGCACGTCACGCTGTACAAACATACAATTAGAGATTGGTTTATTTTGCCATTTTGCATTTAGCTGGTGTTTTTGTAAACTATCGGGGGGCATCGAATAATGTTGTTTTACCTAATTTAAGAGCTCTTTTTAAATTTATATATTAAGCACCATTATTTATTTAAGCATTTTGATTGAATATTTAGATAACAGTTGGAGTTTTTGTGCACTTGCTAGAACAGTATTGATTTTGCCGACTGGTGGAACAAACATCGGTCCCTAATTACTTTTATAATATATAACTTTTATTTGAATGCGGGAAAGCGAGCAATAAGCATGTTTTTCGCTTAAATTGAGTAGCAGTAGCAGCCATTGACTAACTTCAGTTGAGAATTTTTGTAAAATTTTCATTTAATGTGTTGTTTCGAGAGGGAAAACAAATTTGTTAGCCACCATTCGACTTTTGAATGAATTTTTTTTCAAGCAGCTTTAATAGTAATTCATCATCAGATTTCTTCAAGTGTTTTGCTAGAGCAGTTACATTTTTCCGACAATTAATTCTCAGTATATATCTCTCGATTTATATTAGAAACAGACTGCTATAACAAAGTGAACCTACTTCGCCAATTATTGTTCCCCTTTTTTGGATTTTTTTCTAAATTTTTTAATAATGCTATTTATGTTTGATTTCATTTAAGTAAACCCTCCAACTTAGCTTTATAAGTACCCATTAAAAAAAACAATTGAAACGGAAGACCTAAATTTTCTTAGAGATTGTGAAGTGACTTCTGGGACACCCTGTTACATTGTTCTTAGAACGCTTTTAGAATAGTGCCAAGCAAGAGAGTTTGCAAATGAAAGGGGTTTAGTAGAATTGGTTGAACATTGTTTGTTTTTAAAACGAAATCGGATACCAAATCCCCGATTTGACAGGGTGTCAAAAATGTTCGAAATATTGCAGAATAAAATCTTTTTGTAAACACTTTTGTAAAATGGTCTCATATTATTTATTTCCAATCACCAGTAAAATTTCATTTTAGTATTCGTCGAATGAATAGTGCATGCGGGCAACAAAGGGTGTCCCAAAGTTTTAATTAAATAGAAAACACAATTCTTTTTTTTTTTATTCAGTACAAACAAAAAGTAGATAGGACAGGTTTATGTATACAGTCTACTCCGCTTATCTGAAACGGCAATTTGCCACAAATTTTATTTCACTTATGCGGTATTTTCACTTATACGGACTTCGGATAACTGAGAAATTGTTGTACTTAACCGAAGTTCGAAGTTTTGTTAGCAATTCAACGAAGAATTTGGGTATGTAGTAAAGCCGAAGGAAGGAGAATTAAAAACACAACTGAAATCGTGCTGTCAAAATTGACACACAATGAAGTTAGTGTCATAAGTTCAATGGACAAGTTCAGTTGACGAAATAAAAAATTTTACTAATGGGCGCGTTCAATAACTTTGTTTTAGTAATGCGGAGCTGAATTAGTATAATTTATTAATTTCTGACGTATTAGTTTGCTCAGTTAACCGGGTTTTTCAGTTAAGCGGAGCTATTCGTATGAATTTTTGAAAAAAATGCTGCGTGCTAAATTCGGTTATTCAATTAACCGATTTTTTCAGTCAAGCGAAGTTTAGATAAGCGGAGTCGACTGTAGAATAACACATCTGAAGACATGGCGTTACAGATCTTAAGTGCGGATACGCTGCAAACAGATTCTTGAAATTTGCATTTCTTGTCAACGATGCCGAATGAAATAGCAGTAGCAACATTTGCAACATTTTTGAAATATATATACTAGTGCTCCATTTTTTTTAATTGTCAAATTGTCAAATTGTACTCCTTTTTTACTTGCCAACATTTACTACGCAAATGGCGTCAAATTCAAAACTTGCATTAGGGACACCCTTCACATAGTTTTTGGGGTCTGAATTATGGGAGCGAATAAAGTAAAACAACAATCGGTGCAACGACAATTTTTGCAAATCTTAGAGACCATGATTAGCCCTCTCAGGACAATCGTTGCTTAAAAGCAACTTCTGATTTTTGACCCTCGTAGTCTCGTTTGGGAGGCCCCGATTTAAAACAGATACATGCAAATAATTGTCTCGTATTTTATTTGTGTGAAATACGAAAAAAAGTTTGGAAAGTTATTCAGATAATGTTGGCATAGGCGAAAGGTACAGTAAAAAAATACTAAGGAAAAAGTAATATTTTGAAATATTTCCGAGTAGCTTTCAAAAGTATTGTTAATAAAATGTTGTACAAGGTAAGTAGGTAAGTTAATTTATTTATGTTTTTGTTAGAAAATGAAAGAAAGTATTTAGAAAGGTAGGATTTTTCTAAAACCAAAGTTGCTTATAAGCAACTTTTGTCTATAGTGGACTAAAAAATGAAATAATAAATTTGATTTGAAGGAAATCGTTCTCAGAGGAAAGGTCTGATTGATGCTGAAATAGAAGATATTGCAAACTATGATTGGGATCAGTCAACCGATGTAGATGAAGTTGATGAGGATGGGGATGATCCCGATTTTTTAGAAGAAGCAATTGAAGATATTTTAGCTAGAGGGAAGGAGGTAAAAACAGAAATGATGGAACATTTGCTGAACGATGACGAGTGTAAAAATTGCACTGCTGACGAAGAGGTAAGTGCTGGGGTCAGTTTTGAGAAAATTGAAGCTTCCACATTGAAGTGGAGAAGACGGGAAATGTTGACTGTCGATGCAACATAGAGAGGAAGCGCTGATGTTGATGATATTTATGAGGATAAAGCACCAATAGAGTATTTTGGACAGTTTTTTGGTGAGGACGTAATCGACCTTATAACATCGCAAAGCAATCTACATGCAATGGAAACTTTTGGCATAGAACTGAAATGCGCACCATTTGAAATGCGACGTTATATCGGTGTACTTTTACCCATATAGTATCATCAAAATACCACAGATTAGAATGATCTGGTCAAAGCAGTTGAATTACAATTTTATAACTGATGCAATGTCACATTAAGGATTGAAAAAAATAAAAAGTTGTTTTCACTTGAACAAAAATTCAAAACAGAAAAAAAAAGGTGAACCAAACTTTGACAAACTCTATAAAATACGCCCATTGCTTTCATTACTAAAAAAAAGATTTAACGAATTGCCTCAAGAAGATTTTCGATGTGTGGATGAACATCAACCATGCCTAAAGATCAAAACTATAAACTATATTTTGATATAAACTGTTTTGATAATTGGTCTTATGATAGCTTTGAAGAAAATAGGCATCTTCGCAACTGGAACCGTACGATAAATGATAAAAAATGTGAACTTACTCATAATATATGTGCACTTCGCTGGTTCGATAATAAAGGAGTGCAGCTCTTGTCTACTCATATGTCGATCGAACCATTAGGATCCTGTAAGCGCTGGTGCAGCAAGGAAAACAAAACTATACACATTCCCCGACCAGCTATAGTCAACCAACATATGGGAGGAGTTTACCTATGCGATATGCTAATGGAAATATATAAAATAAACCACAGGTCAAGAAAATGGTATATGCGTATAGTTTACTGGGGCATCGGAGCAGCTGTTGTGCATGCCTGTCTACTGTCTCACAAAGAATTAAAACTCGTCAAACCTTATTGCAAACCAATGGCACTAATATATTTCCAAATGGAAATAGCACAATCTCTGCTAAGCGCTTCGTCTTCCTCCAATTACGTAAAACGCTCAAGAGGCCGTCCTCCTACAGTGGCCTCACATTCCCCACATATGACCCCACGCACCAAGGTACGAATCAGGAATTTTCCCTAATGCAACAATACCACGATCTGGTATCACTGATATTTGACATTCCTTTCCTACATATTTGACATTTCTTTTATGGCTTTTTTTGTTCTTAACACACCAAACAGCATACCGCCTCTGTCTGTCTCCCTCTCCATCACTGGAGTAAAATAAGGTAAAAAGAGATGTCAAAATATTGCGCGGTTAGTATGTTTGATTTGAGAATGAAGTGCATATCTACTCACTCATGTGAAAATCGTAGAAATGTTTCAAATTTTGCTTATTTATTTAAAAACCTTTTAAGTTATCGAGTTATTGGATATCCTAAGTTGTACCTGCAGATGTCCTCTATAAGCTGGTATTTACTATACTTAAATGCTCCCAGTATTTTCGAACGGAAAGCGTGACAAAGAAAAAAGCAAAACGAAACGAAAAAATAAATTACTCTTGTCCAATTTTTTCCGGCATTTATAGAGATATAGAAATGAGACAAAATAAATATTGTAGGCCTGTGAAAAATGCACCAGAATATACTGAGCAGTTTCTACTATTTTTTCATTTAAATACATGCAGTCAAATTCAATCGAACAGAACTACACCAATTTTAGTTATATGATGTCTTTTTTTATTTATCACTATGGACGGATGTTGCTTTTAAGCAACTTTCTACGGGACCTCGTGGGAAGGACGTATGGCTTTCAAACTTTGAAAACAGTGCTTTTAGGTCTAAAATATGAAACCCACCACATTTTGTAATTTTAGTACCACTCGGTCAAGGGCTATCCTGAAAGGGTTAGGTACTTGCTTTTCCTTTCGATTACAGTGACATGTTGTTGTTTCCTTAAGGCATCATTGGATAGTGCACTCAAGATCGTGTTATAAGCTCCAATTCCTGTAGTATGCCCGTCCTTTTGCCGCTAATCTTATAAACGATTTGTGAATAGGCCCCTTCTTTTTAAAATTGTTGACGAGCCAAATTGTGCTTGGCTTTTCTTTGTGATTAGAGACCTTCTTAAAATTTTCCACGATCCAAATTGTGCTTGGCTTTTCTTAACTTTTTCAAGCTACAGTCTGCTGCCGTTGTCCTTACGATATTCATCGTTAGCAAATTTTTCAGCTGCGGTCCTACATAGATGTCGAGAGATTTTTGAAGTTCTTGCGCACCAGTTTCACCCCTTAATTCTGCTATTGCACGGTGGATTTGTACCATTAGTTTCACTGGAGTTGGATCTGATCTTTTGTAATATAAGCCAGATTCTCGGAGGTAAAGAAATCATGTACAGATATATTGTCGTCTATGCACCTTTTCTCATTTTGCATAGACAGTCTGACGTAGCCCAAAAAAATTGCTTCCACTAAGATTTTAAGGTGATTGTGCAGAGCATGTATTTATCTCTCTCTTTCTCTGTCTTTTGCTAAATTTTTCATACGAAATACGCTATTTTGCTAACACTTTTGAAAGCGTTGTCGCACTAAATATCTGAGCGGATCCTTGGCATCATACAAATCCAAACCGATTTGCGGTATTCCTTTTCAACCGAAAAAATATATATGCATGTTGACCCGAAAATCCTGTTTATCAAGCAACCCTCGAATCACAGAGCCAGACATTTCCCATCACGTCAGAATGCTACGCAACTTACAACTCTCTTTATCACCGAAAACCATACGATATGGTAATTCGCCTTCAGAAACTTTCATTTCGCAAATGGACGAAGGCAAACAGATTAATTTGCATATTTATGTATCCATTTTGGAGATTTACCTGCGTATATTCATCTGCAGGATGAATGGCCCTTGTAACGTCCGCATAAATATTCAACCAGGAGAATTCATATTTTTTTTCTTCATTTTTTTCAAGACTACTACACTAAACTCGTACCTCAAAGGTCAAAAGATGGTGAATAAAAAGTCCAAGAGACTAGAAAAGAAATTCGCAATGGTTGTATTCTGCGCCATAGATAATGATATCTCTCTTTGCATTCTATAGGAGTGCCTTACTGATTTTTTTTTTTTTGATAAACGAATTTTATTGTTATATTGTTTGAGGAGGGTATGTTTACGAGCCATTGGTCTTTTGGCAGCCAGGAGGGTTTGATGTTAAAAGCATTCACATCCTAATCCCGAAAGAAGCCCAAAAGTCAATCCAAATCTAATAAATGATGGCCGACGCGGAGACTAGAAGTCCGAAGGCATTTAGTCGAGTATGATGACTACTAGACGGCTATCATTAGCATTGATTTATGATGGGGGTTGTTGGATTTTTCTCCACGGACTCCCGTTAAGGGAATCGTCAGCACGGATAATGTATTTCTATTAATCTGGTCTAAATTTAGAGGTTATCATCGAGTTGGAAATGGGAATTTTGCGGGGCAAAAATGGAGTACGATTTGAACTTTAAATTTAGGCAATGCCTTGCCATTTACAAGGATTTCAGGTCACTTAAAAACCGATGTAAAGAGAATGACTACTGGTATTTGTAATTGTAATAAGTGTTTATTCAAATGGGCACTTACGTTATATAGGTTACATTTACGATGTTATAAAGGGTCAGTCATTAATTAAAGGAAAATAAATTGCTTTCGTTATGGCAAATATGTATTTTGTTTCAAGTTCATGTGATTGCTCGAAGGCAGATATCCGAGATGTTGAATTCTAGATGACTCGAGTACATAAGTTGGCATAAATCATACCAATCAAAAGCCCATAATCCATTTCAAGCAGTATGTTTTCCGGTATAAAAAGGTTTTGGCTCTCTTTCATTTTCAATGCTCCGAAATCGACAGTTTTGTTTATATAGCGATTCCGTTAAAAAGGCTTCTTGTTGCTGAAAACGAGTTTTTGGCCAAAATTGTAATGCATATCCAACTGAGCAGAGCCTTTATAGGGAGTATGAAACATGACAAGTTATTTAGAGTAGGTACTCTCATACAACGCTGTTGAAGTGCCGCTTGGTGCTTAAGAAGGGGCAAAGGATGAAGTCTGACATTTGGTGTTGATTACTAATTGACTTTTGAACTGTTTGCCACGTATTAAGCCCGCAACTCGGAACACAAAAATTGTCAATGCAATTCCTGAGATGCTGGAGAGGATAATGTGCAAGTATAAGGTATTAATTTTGGATATCAAGTAGGATATAAAGTAAGATTTGTATACAGTGGCAATACATGCAACTTGCAGATGTCTTTTATTGACTACATCAATTATCTCAGTAAAAACCTTTCAATTTTTAGCTCAAAGTCGACAGAAAATGCGGCAAATTATTTTTAAAAACGGTTTTGTTAAGATGCGTATTTCTAAATGGCTTTAGGAAACTTTACCAAATGATAAAGTTTTCCTTGTTCATCCCAAACGAATCAGCTTTGAGCCTTGTTTCGTCTGCAAACAAATTCCCTACAGTGATCAAAAAGTAAAAGCAAAGAGCATAGTCTTAGCCCAGCGTACATAATGAATGAGGCTTTGAAGATGCATAGTCTAGATATCGTAATGACTTTATTGATAAGATGAGGCTTAAGAGTGCGTATTAAATATAAATTTTAAAAAAAATAGGTAAGCTTCACGTTTACAAGATGAAATAGTAGGTGTGGGGCACATTGGTAAGATTTTCATTGGAACTGAAAAAAAAGGCAGCGTATTGACAATAATAACAAAGCAAAATATTGAGTGTTTCAATTTCGTTCTAACTATGATATTTTAGACGAATGTACTCTTAAACTGATCTACAAAAAACTGCTGCCCCATTGCACTGTGATTCATAGCCAAAAATCAGTATTTATTGAAAACTTGCAGTTAATAAAACAAGTTTTAAATTTAAATGTTTTGTAATTCGTGTTAAAATAAGTTTTAATACGTAATAAATAATAAAATAAATTCTTTCTTAGGTTTTAAATAAATATAAATAAGTTATTTATAGTATAAAATAAGCAGTCTTCAGAGTGTTACTACAAGTCTTCAAATAACTGCATTTTTAATGCTTATTGACAAACATTTACTTACAGTATACGTATCAAACTCCCTCAAGGTTGGGTGTATCAATGTGCCCCAACTGTCCTCACACAATATAAATATTAATTGCAATTAAAACAACGCTTATAAACGACTTTTTAGGTAAATGTCACATTATTATTGGCATATTCTCACAATCTAACTTAATCTGAAACTGATAGCAGAGACAATACTGAGACCACCAACTCCGACCGATTTCCGTTACTTAGCCTACAAGCTATATTTTTATGGGGTGCAAATGCTAAGTGCGCTTGTATTGTTACATAGAAATTCGTATTGATAAATGTCACGTAACTTCAAAAATTCCGGCTCACCAACACGCTCGCACCTTGCATATGCCACTTCCGCTATGGGCAAAGTTGCTGACAGCGTTCATAGAATTTTAACCGTCAAATTTGAAATTATTCGTTACGTGTGGATAATGTTTTTTTTAAGGAATAAGTGTAGATTTGATTAGAATAAGTATGAAAAATGAACAATACAGATTGTTTGAAGTAAAATAGAATTATATTAAGCAAAATTTCTTCAGTTTTCTAAGAAAAAATTACGCAGGAAATCGAAGTTAATGATATTCAAAAGCGCAAAATACGCAACCATGTTTGTCATAATAAGTTTTTATACATAGAACATCTCATTTAGCTAGTTTTATTAACCAAAGAATTCAAATTATTTGCCTTTTAACAACATATAATTACTAAAAAATGGCATTCAGTAATTTAAAAATGTGGTATTCCCGAATTCTAGCACATTTCCCCACAGTTGTCGAGGTTGGCAGCATTTATTTTTGTATATTTTGTATATTTTGTATGTTTTTGCATGTGACACGGATTCTTAATTGACACAACACCGATAGGAAAACAAAATGGCAAATTTGAAAAAAAAAAAAACTGAGGGGCCCAGCGGCAAGAGGATTGTGAGTTGGGGGTCTCAGTATCATTTGTCTCTGACTGATAGCACAAAATATTCTTTACAAAAACTCACTCGCAAGAAACTAAACAAATGACTTGCGGACTGGGAAAACATGTTTGTATGCGTTGATAGACATGCTGCGTTGTGCGCGTGGTTGAGCGGCCTTCTGCGATCAATTTTCAAATAATGTCGACTGTATCTATATGCCCCATGTATCAAAGCCCCCATCTCCCCCGATGTTGGTAACTTGTGGTAAGCAGTTTTCAAAATAAAAAAATTCACTAACAGATGGTTAATGTGTTCTACCTTTATTATCCGACACTTGCTCGAAGGGAATGGCTCAGATTACTGAATATAACTTCCGTGTTGAGTAATCGTCATAAAGCTTTATTATTCTTGTTGAAAACCCTTCGGAGAAAATATCGTATTTTAATTTGCCATTCGCATTTAATTCAGTAATTCTGCTGGTTAATCTTTTCGCTTGATTCGCATCCGTTTGACAATCGGTCAAACGCAACAACCAGGATCTACCTAGTCCTTACTCGAAGGTTAACTAGAGGTCCCGAGATTGACGGTCGGAGAATCCAAGAACGCACATTCCCAAAATCTCAATCGATTCTGTAAAGCTTTTCCCATTGTAGGTATCTTTTCAACCTTCACTAACTTTGATGCCAATACAGCGGAACAGAGCCTATAAATATGGTTCTTCTGTTAAGGGTACCAACATGCTGCCCAAAATTCCCTCCAATGGACTACTTGTACACAGACGTTTCATGCCAAACTTGAAATGATTTCCTGTGATTCAGTCATGCACATTTTGTTTCCATAACTGCAATTATTAATTATAAGACGATGTTCGTTATGACCAGTTGCTCATCTTAACACTCTGCTTACTTCTTTCCAGAAATTGAAAAAATTGCCACCACACAAACCAGTGTTGTTCGGACTCTCTCTTCACTTCTACCCTGAAGCTTGGTAATTTTTCCCTTTTCACTGTACTTACACGCTCTTTTAAATCGACACTTTTTTGTGAAAAAATCTAACTTTTAGATGTTAAATTTATAAAATATACAAAAAGTAAATCACATAAAATACACCTTTTAAATAAAAAGTCTGTTAACGCCATCTACCAACGTGTAGTAAAAGCAGCTGATAAAATCTAGTACCTTTAGTACGTTTTACGTACACATTGATAATTTGCAAACCCCAACCAGCTTCAGCTTTGTAAGCCGAAGAATTTCCGGCATCTTCGATACGGTCTCGTAGTCAGTGTTGAAATCCGGTTAGACCGGATTTTTAACCGAAACGAAAAAATTCTTTAACCAGAAAACCCTTTTCTGATCTGAAGATATTATTGCTCTATGACTAGGCAAAAAGGATAGTTGTCTATAATTTGAAAGATATCTGGCCATACTTAACGAGCACACTCACAATTTCATACTGAAACCAATTTATTGTGAATATTCCTAGAATACAGGAGCTCCTGGTGGCAGTTTCATTTCAAGTGTGACTGGGGGGTGTGCATTCAAACAAGGCTGAAGTGACGACCATTTAGAATATTTTGCAATTTCGGTTTAGGTTTTAGCGAATTCAAACGCCGATGTGGAGTGGAACGTTACTTTTTCTGCAAAACGTTGTGATGCAAAGTTTTTAAAGGAATTGTTTTTTTTTTGTTTTATTAGCTTTAATTCAGATTAGTTTAGAAAAATAAAAAAAATTACATAAAATATATTTTTGACCGGACTTCTGGTCGAAAATTCTTATTTTATCTTTTGACCGGATTTTCTGACCGAATTTAAAAAAATAAAAATCGGTCATTCGGCCAGATTTGACCGGATTCATTATTTTTTAGTGGCAACACTGTTCGTGGTGTTTTTTTTTTGCTTTATTCTTGTGATGACCAGCACGGCGAGTGGCCGACATTGTAACCCTACTTTTAAAAATAAAATAATAAAATTTCGTGTTTAAAGTGGTTGACTGATTTTCTTTTGGTGTGACGAATCCCAACATCACCGAAACAAATTCTTTTAACAATTATCACTAGTTTTGGTACTAAACAAATTTGTTAAAATGCAATTTACATGAGGTCCTTTTTATGGACATTTAATGTGTTGAAAATCCTGGGGATATGTAGAAGGTTTGATAAAATTTCAGGCAACGTTTTTTGGTCGGATTCGCACGAAATTCCGACTTTCCTTTTTTCCCACGGAAGGCTCTTCGCACATCGGAGTTTCCACAAAAAAGGGAGATATCCCACGATGTAAGAACACTGCCACAAACTGAAAATTAAAACACATCCCAACCGTTGGCCTTCAAAAAATATGACAAAGTATATTTAAAGCCAAGCTGGGGATCGTTAAATGTTCTCCCCGGAGCTACCATGTGTTTGCTTAAAATTCATCAACCAATTTGTACACCGAAACCAGCCCAGGTGTATGCCACGCTGTCAGTCTGGCATCACAACTAGAAAGCCACCCAGATCCACCCGCTCATTCACAAGATTTGCACAAATTAAAAGTAGATACTTCTTCTTACATTTTTCTTCCTGATGTTGAAGTGCGTACTTAAGAGTCGAGACCGCAATTCTCTGCTTGGTTCCTTTTCGAAGAAATGTGTCATAAAGTGCGGTGTAGGTACTTCTTCAATCAGAAGAGAAAACATAACTTTCTGTTGTCATGCAAGTATGTGTGTGTTTGTGTGAGTGTGCTACATATGTGCGCTGTTTTTCCCGCAGTCATGCACATACGTTCATGTACAGAAGAAAACTTCCAACTTTTACATTCACTTCCGACAAGCACTTAGCTTTTCCGCAGAAGGAGATATAGAAATTACGAGGTGTTTTAATCCAGATAAGCAGAGTTCTTAATTTCATGCATTTTCACCTAGTTCGCTGACATTCGTTTTCTTCTTCGTTGTTGGCGCTAGCTTAAGGGCTGTGTAAACAAACAACAGCAAGCGAGTGCAACTGAAGAGCGCCTATTCATTTATTCTGCGAGTACACAGCCATCCATCGAGGCTTGTTTGCCCGTCATAGTTGCTGCTGGGGTTTGTTTGGAACTGGTTTCATACACTAGCCAGCCAGCAGCGTGTTGACGTACCAACAACTCCAAGGATTTGTGAAATAATTTCGCACAATCCTTTGGTCTTCGTTAAATGCAATTTAATGTGCAACTAACTGCAGCGTCCTGCGAGTGGGAAATGGGGATAGGTGTGCCAGGTGTAGTCATAAGGGCCTCATTTATAGCGTTTTGTTTAAAATCTAACTGTAACATTAATTTGAGGAAGTTTTCATGTTTTTGCACTTAGAATGGACGGGGGTTTCTATTTTGGAAAATATGCATAAATGCAAGTACGGAAGGAAGCAGCAGTAGCTGATTGTCTTGGCGTGAATGCTTTTAATCTGATGATATTTTTGTCTTCAGTTGTGTCATCATGTTTGTGGAACGGATTTAGCTTGAGGAATTACTCTCTATGTGGGTGTGTAATTAATCTAGAGTTGAGCTGGTCTGAGTGGTTTCTATTTAAGCTGGGATGAGTGACTATGTGTTTATTTTGTCACCACCCTTAAGATTAAGAGACTTTTAATTTAAAACCACGTAGAAATATACAGGTCCATATAGGACGCAAGGTAGATATATCCACATCCATTTGTTTTTGAGAGTTTCATGGGCGAATGGACGGGAGGTACAATTATTTTGTGTCTCCTCCTAGTCCTCGCGGCTGCAAGAACGCTAAGATGGTTCTGGACAATATTTGATCAACCGTTATAGAAAAATCAACAGATGCCCACTAAATATGAATCGCATGATAAATTACTTTGGCAGTTCCACGGTGCTTGTGGCTGATTTCTGTGTGAAGTGTGATTGAGAATGAGTGCAGCAATACACCTTCACCCAAGCAAGGAAAAGCCCCGCTTTTATGAATCAGAGCTTTTTTTCAATATTTTTTTTTATAATGTAGGTACATATTCAAAGATTTGTTTACACAGTTTTAAAAATCATATCAGGTAGGTGACGCCCCCGTTGCCCATACATTGAATTTCTGGCGTTTGTCACGGCCCTCACGTATGTTGCCAATTTCTGAACGCATGAAAACCACACAACAAATATCGACCAGAGACGCAAATCCGGGGAGTTGGTTGACCACTTCGAAACCGCCCCTTATTGAGATTAGGCGATCTGGGAAGTTTTCGCTCAAAGCAGTCATTGGGCCTCTTGAAGTGTGAGCCGTTGTTCCATCCTATAGGAACCAAAATGAGAGAAATAAGCCCTTAGCGGTAAACAAAAACAAATGATGGGAAAGAACCAAATGACGGCTAAGACCGAAAAAAGATTTCCTCCAGAATACCGTGAGAATTGCAAGTTTGAAGCACTCACTACCTCAATGTTCTTTGCTGATCCATTGGACCGAGGGATTCCAGTCTTGTCTTGTCACAGTTGTGCAGTTTGCCTGAATGTAGTGGCCCATGTAACAATTTGGATACCAAACATTGTCCAATGCGGCTACATTGAAATTTTGTCGCGCGTTGCGATTACACAACATCAAAAGTAAGCCTCGACAGCAAGCGCACTCTCTACAGTCCTCACTGTGAGAACATCCTGTGGCAACTACCGTTAAAGGAAGCAAAGCATTAGAACGAGGCCTATCGAATGACACCATACACCCACCCCCGTTCCAACTACTACAGCCTAAGGGGAGCGCAATTCAAAAAAGAAAATTCTTATGCCAGACTCTGTATATTTAGACATATTATCGGCTGTGTGTTGATAAGACAACTTTAAGGCATCGTGAACATTTTCGACTCAATTTACCGCGATTACCTCTAGAATTGATTGGTTTCAATGTTGACAACTAATGCACATGCACGTGGAACAATCTTAGGTATGCAACTAACGAATACGTTGGTATTGGTATGTCAAATCTGACACTAGTGCCAGCAAAGAAGTGCAATACGATGAACATACCGAAAGACAGAAAAAAGTGCTCACACTACCAAACCAAATCTTAACAATCTAATGCAAATACAAACGTTTTTAGGACTGGCCTACACGCATCGATTCTCGCTGACAGCCACTTTAGCTTAGCCTAACATGGGATATTTTGTACGGACGAGAAATAGAAACGACAAGGCCGAGGAATACATTGGTTAGCTGGTTTTGACAATTTTACAATTTCTCCTTCAACTGGATTGGAATAGACCCTGATGATTTAGAGGCCGTGACGTAAGATCGAAAATTATGAAGGGGCGCACTTAGGGTTGCCAGATTAAAAAATACGAAAAGGAGTTTTCTAATTCGGACAAGTGTGCAAAAAAGGGGAACAAATTTTCTTTCTTTCTTGTTGGTTTTTTCTTTGGGTTCGGACCATAAACTAACTATTAAATAGACTGACAGCTTCAGGCAAAAAAGGGAAATTGCCTACAAGCTGAATTTGACCTTGGATGTAGGCCACTTTGAATTCATGTATTTGTGCCTATGTTAATCAAAGGGGACTCATACTTGAAAAAAAAACTAGCCTACACTCTTCCGGTTGCTGTTTAAACCGCCATGTCGGTAGCCTGAGGTGGACTCTCATTTCAATATCAAGGGCTGTGTTGTAAACCATAGTTTTTCTTAGTTTCAGGTTGACATTTTCCGCTACTTTTTTATATAAATAGTTGTTCGATTTTCTTATAATTGAATAGAAAATAATGTTCAAATTACAGGATATAAAGAAAAGGAATAGTTTTCAAGTTATTTTATAATGAATTTTGGATAGATAGACATAATTTTTATGATATCGATATAAAAAAAATTGTTCGCATGTTCCCCATAGAATTTCCTTTAAGTTTCGCAACCAATTTCTCCTTTCACATTCCCATTTTTGTTTTAATGGTCGATTTGGTGAAACTATTAACAACAATATATTAAGCGAGACTGACAATTGCACTGTCACTTAAAAAAGTGTAAGAAAAATTACAAACAAAACATAAAGTAAAAATATTCGTCAGTTTCCTAGAAAAAAAATTGTGTAGAAACAGTAATTAAGCTACTTTTCACATAAATAGTGACAATATTTTCATTCATAAAATGCCTACAAATAAAAACTTTTCAGTTGTGTTTTTTTTTTATTAAAAACTAGCACTATTCATGTTCTTGGCGGAAGCAGTTGTTTTCAAATGGAATTATTTAAAATGTTCTAATAAATTTTAATTGCTTTTTTTGTTGTTTTCCGCTATTAAATGGAATCTTCATGAAAAGATTATAACTCAAAAATCATAATCAATCGTTTTTCTATTGAAATTCCCGGCGAAATATTTGCTAGCATAAAAAAGAGACAACACGAAGACATGTTTGAATAAGCTTCATAAGTGAACGTGTCAAGATGTGGTTGATTTATAAATAAAAAGAATACTTGAGTTTGTCATTGAAACTTAATTTTGATTATTTTGGTGTGTTTCTTAAATTTGAGTTTCACTAACATATTTTTTTCTCAAAAACAACAAACGAGAACAGACACATTAATTGTAGGAACAAAAATATCTTCTATTATTTCAACGAATGAATTTTTCACACTTATTCCTTTATTTATTTATATTGATTACATTCGCTATTTTAAATTTTGTATATATATGAATATAATACAAATGTTATCGTGGTGCAATAAAACAACGAATTTAAACTCTCAGAACGCGTCCATCATCTGACAGCAACTCACGAAATACACTAAATCTCAGTCAGTGTTCCTAGCACTCTCTCTTTATTTTTCCCACGAAGCGTGTTTATTTTTCCCTTTTCACTAAACTCAACTTACCTCTACTTTTGTATGAAAAAAACATGCTTTTAAAGTAAAATTTGTATTGCTCGGAAAGAAAATAACATTAAATTAATCTTCAGTATACAAATCGCAGTTTGCTAACATTATAATCATTATTTTTGGTACTGGAAATTGTTGCTAAAGGCAAATCTCCTTTTATGTACATTTAGTGCGTTGATATTCATGGTGAAATGTAGTTTGAATGTTTTTCTATCAGATTATTGACATTCCAACAGTTTTGAAATTTTGTTTTCTTTTACGCGCGGAAAGTTTCGAAAACTTAAACTCACACAAAAAGGTAGAGATGCCACAATGTAGGAACACTGCTGTGTTTCAGTATTTTTTTTGCTGCTTCACACGTTTTCACCGACAGTAAAATAGCGAGCGGTGGGAGGGGCTTATATTTAAAAAAATCTGCGGGGTAAATGGGGGAGACGTAGGAAAGCTGTCAGTCTATTTAATAGTTAGTTTATGGTTCGGACATTTTACAAAAGTAAATTTAAATTTTGGGTTTAAAACAAAAACTGAAAGAGAGACAGATGACAGTGCAAGACAAAAACGGACAGGAGATCGACTTTAGCCCTTGAAGTGAGATGTAGTTCGTGAGTGGATGCAGTCAGCTTTGAAAGTTTTCTTGCACTTCAAATAGACGTGTTCACAGAGAATCTTGTTAAAAATATTAAAAGAAAGTATTTTCAAAATTTTCAATTGAATGTTTTCTTTTATTGAAGTTTTACTTAATAAGGGGGACAAACAGCATTTTTGTATAATTTGGGGACGTCTGGCATCCCTAGGCCCACTAAAGTATAGATGACTTAACCATGCTAAAATTTCGAATAGTTCACCACAGAAAATGCATTAGAAGAATGTTCAACACCACGAGACTGCTGGGGCCTTTTACTAACTCCTTTCAAATTCAGTGTATTAGGGCGGCTGTGCCATGGTTGTCTGATGAGCTAGCACCCGTAGTTCAGTAAAAACTGACCCCGCCAAGGGATATATCTGTCTATTATTCAACCAATGGCCAGGCCCACAGAAAAGCTGCTTGTGAAAAAAACATGCTGTATACTCGCAGCTCGCAGTTTGCATGTTCGAAAATCTTACCAAAGATCAAAAGAGCATTTGCCCATATACTCTCTAAATCTGAGCCGAAGACTATAAAGGCGAACAAAGCAGCATTGTAGCAGAGTCGCAGTAGGTGCGGAGACTTGATGCGCAAGTCCACAATTGCGTTTCCGTTCCTTAACTACGAATGTACTCGTATATACCCATCTACTCTATCAGAGTACAAGCACTGTGTGTGCAAGCGAGTCGTCTCATTAAGACGGCTAAAACAAACCAGCTGAAGTAATCACAAATTCAAGTGAATGCAATCAACTGACTCGCTCAATTTAAATTCAACTTGAAGCCAAGAAACGAGTGTCATTCCATAAAGGACTCCATACTTCATCATAGTACGGTTGGAGCACAAGGCATACCCAAGTTAACTTCGCTTCCATTTGGCAGGATGATCAATTCAGAAAAACCATTCACCAGAGAAATTATTTCGCGGAAAAAAAAGGACGAGTAAATCCGAACGTTTGGCTTACTGCCTAAATATGAAATGAAAAATTCAAATCTGCTCTCTCCTGCCGAGCCCATTGATGGCTTCTCGCGAGCAGACAATGCAAACCGAATGGAAATCCCAGTCAGTGCCAAGTCAAAGATTCAAACCCCATTTTGTGGGCCCATAGAGTCGACACGACAAGTGCACAGAGGCAGCCACACAAGTGGAATGAAAGGAAGCCTGGACAGGAGAGAGTAGTAGGCAGGAACAGGCAAAGAAAAAAAAAATCATTTTCACACTTATTTTAACAACCAACCGCAAAGAATGTTAAAGTGTTGCCATATTTGATGGCAACTGGTGGTGGTATGTGGTACAGCGTTGAAAGGAGTGAAGAACCACCAGTACCATGGATGCTGGCCAAAAGCGAAGAAGAACGCTTTATGCTGTGACAAATTATGTTAATGAGCGAACGTCAACGTCCTTATGTTAGACTTTATCTGGGTTGCTTGGTGGGAAGAAGCACTTTGCATTCATGTCCATGTCAAGGCATCTGTTCTCAGTCCTGTGAGTTTTTGTTGTCGTCTTTTTTTTATTATTGTCTGTCCTCTTGTGAGTTCTCGTATTACTGCAGTGGGACAAGCTGTGAGGGGGGACCGACACAAAGTGCAACAACCACGGCTTGATGTTGGGATTTTGAATAAATGCCAGATTTTGATTTATGTGAGTGGATTTGAACTTAAAAGAAAAAAATCAAACTGGATTTATGCATCGCATCAGTGTAAATAAATCATATTCATTGCTCTGGGTTTTGGTTTTGGTTTTAATGGTTGTGCCAGAACAATCAGTTCGGAAGAAGTCACATCTATCGATTGAGAGTGTCTCTGGACGCACGCCAACAGAGTCCTTTGTTAAAATTTCGGTTTTGCAGGTGGATTTACTGCAAATCGAAAAATGCCGAATGATTTTGGACAACGGCTTTCGTTCGAGATATTATTTTCTGATATTACAGCCGTTCGTCTAAGAAATATTTTTCATTTCCAATAATTTGTGCACTCCTTGAACCGAAACCCTTGCGAATGGGTTTGTCTTCTGCTCCCAAATTAGGACAGTGCTTCGATTTCCACTTAACTTACCATTTTAAATCCTATTAATTTAAAAAGCGTGTTGAGTAACCACGAGTATCCCAAGCCATCACATGCTATATTATCCCAGACGCAAGCCTGAAGAGTAATTCAAGTGCACTTTTGGACACGCGTATTATGCCGTCCATTAATTTAAACTTCTCTCCAATCCATTTGCCTCTTACTATACATTTATACATTCAACAATCCAAGTTTGTCCTTAAAACTGCATTTGTAACTTGCGCCGAAACCCCCTAAATACTCTTCAGTTCAATTTTACTGCTTTCCAATCCAAATCGCCTGCACATTACTCTACTCGCGGAGTGAAAACTTTTTTGGGGTCATCAGAGACATTTTTCTTCGGCGGATCCTTGCCACATGCCCTTACTACCTAATCCCAACTAATTTCATCCCTCCAGAGTAGCACCACAACGAGACCACACATTCCTCGCAAACCCCCCCCCCTCTCCAGCACCATAACAAAGAAGAGGACACGGGAAGAGCGAACAAAAAATCTCTGCCAAAGTTTCAAGTCGTAATTTTCTACCATAAAAACAAATTGAGTTACAAAAGCGTAATTACTCCAGTAGAGTGACTTCAGTCAGTATCAGTGTATCAACTCCGCTCCAAGTCGCTGCTCTGCTTTTCCACGAATACACATACACAATCCTTGCACCGCCGCTCCTCGTGCTGCCGAAACATCCAAAAAGACCTAAAAGACCTTTATGAGCACGCTGTGCTAAGGTAAAGCTAAAGCAAAAAAAAAAAAAGCAACGAGCACTTCCAAAGGACAAAACGAAAAGGTTCTTAGAACAATCAATTGGCCCGCGCCAACAAATACTCCTACTATGCACAGCTCTTCTCGGAACTCTGGCCATTGTCTTTTCGTTTGCTCTCACTCTCTCTCTCCGTCTCTCCATTCCTTTGTCTCGCACTTTGACGGGTTCTAAAAGGACCAAACGCAAACAGGCGAATATTCGAGAAACCCACCAGCAGCAGCTACCAGCTACCGTGTAGGTAAGTGTGTGTCCGTAATATTAATTGTCCCGGAGAGCAGAAGTCTTTTGGAAACAAATTTTCTGTGACATAAACTTAATTAGCTTTTGTCCTTTTGTCGCAATTCATTAATGGGTGGCACTTTTTGTTTGCCATCCCAATCGCGCCTCCTTCCCTTGCATCCGTTGCTGGTGTAGTATATACGCAAAAATGTACACAAAACTTTTTCCACCGCGCACAAAGTAGGCCGGACCGGGTGAGTAACGAAATTAACTATACCGATCTTGGGTACTTTTGTTAAGTGCAGATGAACTCGTCCTCAATCAGCATTAGGCTATACCTGCGAGAGTCCAGATTCCGATTAAATTTGTGGTAATTTGATTATTCGTTTGGGCGAAAATAAGGATGAAAGGCAATTCGGTCCAAGGACTCGGGGACTAAAACCGTGGCTCTGCCAAAACTATACAATTACGCAAACGTTGAATCAAGCAATCAAGTCTTTGAGATGATAATCTTCAAAGGAAAATGAGATATTACGCAGTTTCAAAATTAAATTGTTAAGAGTAACAGGTAGCTGCTTTTTTGGAGGTGAGTTCTAGGTAGGTACGAGTATTGGCAAGTTAGCAGGGCAACAGAGTTGAACTGTACCAATGTGAGGATTTGGCTATACCAAAACCGCTCGGCAGACTTTTGGTTCACATCTGCGGATTGTCTTGGCTTTTGTATCATAATAAACATCGTTCAGTAACGGTGAGATGAAGTTGCTTAGGAACAAGTTTAAGTTTTCTATAGTGACTCGGAATTATTTTTAAAATATCGGAAAATGAGGGAAGTGTTGCTCCCAATAGGATCTACACACATCCATCATTGTTTGAGACGCCTGCCATTATAGTGCAGGCATTCGCCAAAAACATCTGCCTCCGTAGTGTTGGCGAGAACCCCTCCCATCGTATTCCGCCTCAATTTGATGGTGCAAGTTATTTTCCACTCGTTAGCTTGCATTTTTCAATTATATAAAACCTAATCTCCCTAGCTATCCATAATCGATTTATCAATTGGGTTTTCTGCACACGCTTCAAGTTGTAAATATGCCCTTGGAATTTCTGCATCCCTTTCCCCATCGAACGCGGAAACCATAGGTATTCCTCTTCTGGAATTGCAATCAATTTAAAATCCACACGATTCGCTTTATTGACAGTTAGCAGAAGACTATGCGAATTGAGAACTCTTTTTACGGCAATAGGACCTGAAGATGCAAGATGCTAACATGCATCTACCCAAAAATGAATTATTCCGCAGTATGCCTCAGGAGGGCAACAGAAACAGCAACAGAAACACTCGAAAAACCTTGAAGTAATGTTCCTTGATTGATTTCATCAATGCGTTTGTATGTATTCGCGTGGATGTGCTTCATTTTTTGCTGCTGAAATAAATTTATTCCTTGGAGCTTACAAATAGTTACATACATACGCTACAGTTAATTAAATCAGGCAAATGCAGACGATGCCATATTTCTGTAGTTTATTTCGATTGAATTTTCGGAAATATCCTAACGGGATAAATTTTCTCTCATGGCAATTACATTTTCCACGTCCTCTAGGTTTTCTTTTTAAATATTAACTGAAATAAGAAGCCAAAGGAGAAAACAGATCGCACTGTTAAATAAAAAAGTCTCTCAACTATCATCCATGGAAATTTTTTAGAAGCCTTTACGGTAAAGACTCCGCCATAATATCCACTAATCCAAAACAACCCCCGAGGGTTGCCATCACCCGTCAAACTCTCCTTTAAGCGATCAACTGCTGTACTTGCAATTAACCGCAATAATTTTAACCAGGTCCCAAGGTGCAATTCACCTTTTCAGAACCAACAAAAGCCACACACAACAAAATAATAAGCCAACGGGAAGAACGAGAAGCCCAAAAAAGTTACAAAAAAAAAAAGTTACAAAAGATAGGCCAGTATCTATTGAAATTTTCTCGAAACTACGAAGCTATTAGCATAAACGCGCCCTCAAGAAACTTATGCTTAAGTTAATTATCTCTAAGGTAATTAACTTTTGAATAAGAAGTAGACCGCGGGAAGGAAGCGGATAAAATGCAGAAAATGTAAAACAAAACTGGACCACAACCGAATAGGGAATAATTTCGCACTTGTAAAGTCGACGGGAAGATTTCATAACGCGGCCACTGCCACAAGGAAACCCCTTGTTTCACTTCTTGTCTATAGAAGAAAGCTGAAGGATGTCAGCGAAAAAAAAGGATATATTCCCTCTGTGAGGCTAGAAGGAGACCGCAACTTTTGCCACCTCTTTTCCACGCTGGCTTAGAAGTCTCTTGAAGTGTATTTGCAGGATACGCAACCCTTTTTCCCTGGCAGATGGGAAATGTTTGAACGCCGGAAACTGTATCAAAACAGCTTCACAGGGAGGGTGGCTGCTGTGAAGCTATTGTACGTATATGCGGGGAAGAGATTTAAACAAATTAGCCGAAGAGGGTACTTAATTATATTTTCAAGGATTTGTTTTTCTGTATAGGGATTTGGGTTCTTTTCGTCTTTGTGCTATTTTTTCTTTTGTTTTGCGTTTGGTTTGTATTTCAACTACAATGCTGTGTAGATTCTGGTTTCATGGAATCTTGGGTTTACTCAGAGAATTAGATTGAATGGCATTCAGGACGAATTACTCTCATTTTTGACACATAACTCTGTTAGTTAGTGTGAATATTTTAAGAATGGCAGTTTAGGCGAACAATTAAAATTCGTATTTCTCCATCAGTTTCGTCGACATGTTGTTATTGTGTGAGAGAACAGATTTGGTAGAACGTCATGGCCTTGCGCCGTGCTATTACATATTTGTTATACTCGCAGATTACACTTTTTGAATTCCATATGACAGCTTTAAAGTGTTTTGTAATGGTTTTTTTTTCGAGGGTTTTTGAATGCATTTTTTATATATTTTCGTTTTTGAAGATAATTTTCGAAGTCACTTTATTGCGTTTAAAAAAGGCACTTTAAGGTGTTTCAAATACCTTTTTTAAGAAGTCGCTTAATGTGTTTTTTTATGCTTTTTTCAATGATTCAATAACGTTTTTTTTTACAAGTTTTCAAGTATTTTTTATGTATTTTTAAGTTTTTCGGACGCATTTTTGAAAGTGTTTTAAAAGTGCTTTTTTACCGCTTTCTTAAAACAGCTTGGGAGCTATTTCTTCAACCGATTTCAATGCTTTCAATGACGAGTACTTATCAAAAGGGTTCGATGCATTTTTTAAAGCATTTGTGTATAGGTTTTTAACGCTTTCGAACTAGTTTTCTATGTATTTCAAGTTCGACTTTGAAAATGTTATTTATGGGTTATTTTAAAGAGTTTTGAGTCGTTTCCTTTGCGTGTTCGCTACGCATTTTCTGATTTTTAATATTTAAATATTTTTGTAGGTGTCCTTTTTTTCGAACCGTTTTCCTAGCATTACTAACTACTCATTTTTAAGCACTTTTCATTATTTCTGATTGCGTAATTTAAATTTTTTTTCAGTGTGTATTTAAAGCGCTTTTGGAGGTGGTTTTAATGGAGTTCCTAAAGCGTTTTTGCGTAGGCGCAGTCCCAGGTACTCGAAAAAAAACATAAATTTCACCTTTTAAGGCTTTTTCCCATTGCGCCACCTCTCGCAAACGTCTGACAAACATCCTAAGGTTTAACTGTTATAAAAGAGCTTCTCAATTAAGCTCTTGGACTCGGCATAAAATTCATGCCATTTGTATAAAAAATGGTAAATTTCACGAAAAACGAATGGTTGAAGCTGGGTCTAGGATACTTACGGACATCCAACTATTTATTTCTTTCAATTAATATTTACTTACTTTAGTGGCATTCATCGCATTTTTTGATGGGTTTTTAAAGGATTTTGATTCGTTTTTTTGTTGTATTCCAGCGTCCACAAAGGTCTTCAAGAAAGCAATTAAAAACATTCAAAAAGTGCGTCAAAAAACGCGTTAAAAAGGCTTTCAAAAAATCGTTATAAACAGTTCCAGAAACGTATTAAACAGGCTTAGAATAGGTTTCAAAAAAGGACATCGAAATTGGAGTCCAAAAGATCACCAAAAAGGCTTTTTAAAACACATAAAAAAAATAAAAAATTAACCATAAACAATGTTTAAAATTTGTAGTTTTAAATAAATTAAACAGTGTTCTTACTGTTCAAAAATCACATCAAAGACATTAAAAAAAAAATGCTTAGGAACTTAAGAATGCATTTTTGCTTAAGAGAGTACAACAAAGGAACAGTTTTGGGACCATACAAACAGTTTATTATAAAAAAAAACCAATGTTTATATTTTCTAATAGCAATACAGCACCAAGAGTTGCTAAAAATAAATGCTAGCAACAGTGTCAATTCCACTGCCCTCTATTTGATTGTTGACAGTGGTGATTCCTTGCGCCAAATCATTAATATAATTTTGTTTTCATATTTGGTTAACCAGTCCCTATAATTCTGATCATAACCTCGTCGTTTAAATGGACAGAAGAAGATTTAGTTAGCCAGTTCCGATTTCGTAGTTGTGTTGGCTATGTATGGAAATGAGTGGCCGAACCATTTCACTGCTTCAAAAAGTTGTCAACAACATTCAGAAGACAAAAATGTTTGGATGTACGCGTACCTATTATCTGCTTGATGGGTTAAGCTCCAAACATTCTTAATTGACAGAAGAAGAAGAAGAATTTGGGCTTACAATTGGTTATTTTTTTAAAAAGGTTATTAAATAAAAAAAATAGTTTTGCCGCACTAGAAAAACAAAAGGACACCTTCGCTGAAGACTACTTCCACGTTCGAATTAAGAACTCCAGGGGAAAACACCACCCGCACCCAAATGAAGTATGCATGCCTTTGACAACCACAATCCTAAGCAACGTAAAATTACTTGATTAGCTCCATCAACTGGCAATGAATCTTTAAAAATTCCACAAAGCTTATCGCAACAGAAACAACGTTTATAATAAAATTGGGCATCAACAAAGAAAATTGATGTAGACGAAAAACCCAGCGGAACGACCGGATATATTTATTTTTAATTATCCCTACAGACACACGTCGGATACTGTTTACTTTCTTTCTCCTCGTTTTTCCGTTTCAATTCGATTGTACTAGAACAAGGCGAAATGGGCGAAAAAAAACCTAAAATGGAAGGAAAACTAATTAAATCCTCTTCGGATCCCCAATTCCGATACAGCGATATAGCGAATCCGTCAGACGTTTTAAATTTTAATCAACCCGAATGAAGTCCCTTTGTTTGCTGCTCCATTGAGTTTCGACATTTGTTCTGCTGGTGTGCAATGAACTTTTATTTTGCACTTTTTAATAGGGAACTACTGACAAACGTGATGTACGTCAGATGCTTGTTTACACTGCAAGGTCTGCCAGACGCCAGAGCACATGATCTGCCACATTTATTCAAAGTCCCACGCTATTTCAACTCAATTTATTAACTAGTGTCAAACACACTTATATATATCGTCGTCTGGCAGAAAATACGAATCACCCGCCTCATGAAGCAAGCGTTTTCATGCGGAGTCCCAATATGAACCTCAGATACTACGAAAAAAATGTGAGCACACTGAAACTTTGGCAACGCGCGCGCCTACAAGTATTTTAAGTAAATTATCCGCGCTTTGGTTGGCACGCAATTGCCTCATTAAACTTTTTTTCCCTCCTTCGTTTCTGTTATCCCCGTTGGAGATTGAGCGCCTTCGAACAGTTCCATACTTCCAGCGTTTTGGCTTTTGATGAGACTCAATCTCAGGCAATTACTTTTCGTCTTAATTTGACGTTGGGTAAGTGTATAATTAAAGCAAATAGACCTAAGGATTCTGGCGTACTTCAAGAGGAGCAGCTTTGCCGAGCCTCGTCGTGTATCCTTTATTTTTTTTGCATTTTGACTGTGGCATTGCAGATGCCAGGGAAAGTTCCCGTTTATGGATTTGTAAGACACGATTCAGTCGCCAAAGTGATTAGGATTATTTTTTTCTGCCTTTTGATATTCAAAGACTGAAATGGCGGCATTCTCAACAGCAACAACAAGGCTGGCGGATTAAAAGTCACGAGGCATGAATGACAAATTGATGCGATTAGTGGTGGGGTTGAGGGTGAGGGCTGCGAGTGGTAATAAGGAGATTTCGCGAGGAGTCATCATTTAGCCGAGTGATTAATTGATGAAAATTTGGAAATAATTTTGCGAAAGATTATTCATAGCAGCTTTGTGTATGCAGCGTGGTTGAGAAGCTTTAAAGAGTGTTTATATTTATTTTGGCTATAGAATTATTAGCTTAGGAAATGTGTGTGCTTCAGTGGACATCCCTGTGTCTGTTCACTGGTCAAGGCAATGCGAAGTTTTAATAATTTTCGAACTTAATGCTGTGATATTTTGCGGAAAAACCTCGCTTTTGTGACGCGCAATTATTTAAAGGTGAAAACATAAAATGTTTGGTTATATAAATCTAAACAATACAAAAGTCGAATTTATGAACGCTAAATACGACGCGAACTCTCAAGCAGTGATACCAGCCTTTAGAAGCAGGTTATCCCACGGTTATACCCAAAAAATCCCTTTTATCCCTCGCCAAAATATAAAAAATCCCACGAAATATTAAATTAAAAAAAAAACATATATTTCATTAAATTCAGTCTTTTTTATTATTAATAAATACAAGTTACATTATATATTAACTATGCAAGCTAACAAAAAATAAATACATATTAAGATACATTTGTATATAATACAAAAATAAAAATATATACATCTTATACATTTTTAAAACGTTACAAAAAAAATGAACGCATTCAGATATATTTTGAATGACTTTTTTCTTAACAAGAAAATATTTAATTTTATCGTATGTTGACTAATTTTTTTATTTTTAATGAAATTAACAATAAGGAACAAAAATTGACCAAAAAGTAAAATCCCTTTTTTTTTGTATCATGAGATGAAAAATCCCGTTGTCCCTTTTAGCTTATTTTAAGCGAGAAAATCTCATAAAAAGGGATAAATCCCCCGATCTGCTCTCAAGTTCGTCAACGTGTTTCTGTTGCCATAACATGGCTCCATGCTAAACTGTAATGGTTCATAGAAGTTCGGGAAATGATTGAAAATGGTTCATAAAAGTTGGAATATATTAACAACCATGAAAAATGAAATGAGGACAGCGAAGTCAAGGTCTCAACGTAGAATGTTAGAATGTAGCCATACCCCACTATTCGATGAAGTGGGGTATGGTTTTTCAATACTTTTTTGTATAGAAAAGTACGAGAGCATTTCTTGTGCTGCATAAAGGAAGAGGTCAATATCGGCTTTCCAGAGGGAAAGGAATAAAGGCCCTCTAGAAGCGAGCGATCAAGAAAGACGTGTCAAGGCAACGAAACCCAAACATTGCCTTGTGAAGATGGGCAAAAATAATGTAAAGTCACAGTCGGTATTGAAGGCAATATGCAAAAATAATTTTCGCAGACAATGGCAAAGATAATAAGATTAGAAATAAATTACAAGCAAACTGAATAGTGAACGCTAAAACGTCAGTCCTCAAAACCTTAAATGTCTATTCCCCTTTCAATAGTTCTCAAATTAAAAATATTACACCCTTGTCCTAGTACACCTGGTTTTGTCGTCTCATCACTATTTTGAACTAAAGCTCGGCCTCTAGTTAAATCGATCATGATCAAAGGTGGAAGGTCTATAGCAAATTTCATTGGCGATACGGCCAAAACGGATCTTGAATTGTCAAAATTGCAATTTTTATTTAACAAAAGTTGTAAACATGCGACAGTCAGTTTTTGAGTAATAAAACTCCTCTTCTGTCAAGAAGCTACTGTCCGGTCAATAATACAACCAAAACTTCATCTGAATCTGTCAGTAGACTGTGGAACATACATACAGAACTTTTATAGTTAACTGTGCAAATTTTCCTTGAAATTCAGTCAATTATTCGTGCAAAAAAAACGAAATCGTTTTTTTTTTAATCTCCACATGTACTGGGCTAACAAAATAAGCACCCTTGACATGGCAAAATGTAACCAACCAACAGATAGGAAACTCGTTTCCAATTCGAAACTAATTCGAATTCACCACGCACTTAAGCGAATAACTTCTGGCTCACAAACTGTCCGCTCACCAGAATAACAAAATATCGCTTTGCCCACCAAGGCAACGTAACTCTAATTTATTTACCAAGCCACATGAGTTGTCACTACCAACCCGTGTGTCGCATAGTTCAAAAAGTGATTATAACCGAAAGTCACCTTTGCTGGAAAGTTTATTTTCCAAAAAAAAAAAAAAAATAAAAATAAATAAAAAAAACGCAGCTGATGGTATTAAAATCGTAAAGTACCCACCTTCGCACCAAACATGAAAACCCGCAGCAAGGTTAACAAACCGACACCCAACCCATAGCTACTTCTGGATTCGAACGTTTTTAAATCATTTTGCATGCAGGTTGCTACAGAAAACTTTCTCCTGCATCCCTTTCAGAGGCAGTCGACGAAGGAGGTCAACTTACTATGTTGCCCGTTCACACACAGAGATTTGGTCGGCCCGGCCAAACTAACATGCAACGCTGATCGATCCATTTGGCTTGGCCCACATCGGTAACTGAAAAGATTTAGTCGAGTTCCACCGCACTTGGCTCGCCCCAACCTGGTAAGACTGTATAGCGCACATCAATCGTACCAGTAGCCATAGCCAGTTGCCATAAGTCCAACGCACACCTCTATATACCGTATAAGAACTTCAAACCGACACATCAGCCGCACTGTGAAATATCCCCGACGCCGGCCGCCACGCCACCGCCGCCGCAAAGGTGGGGAACTTTGAGAGGCTATACCCTTAAGGACACTTGGCCTCATTTCTGGCATTTTATACATTCATGACCATTGCACGGTCAGAGCATCCCTCATATATCTCTTTATTATGCATTCAAGAGGGTTTTTTCGTCGACTTCTTTTTTTCCTCTCTGTCGGTTTAATTTTTTTTCCGTTCCCTTGTTCCCCGCACTGAACAGGCGACACGCTTGGAATTTTATTCACGTCTGACCAATTTATAAGCATATTCCAGAGACAGCGCAAAAAACATACGAATATTAGAACATGTATGCATATTCGTATGGGGCAAACCAACATGTGGTGGTAAGGACTCCGCCAAGGATGTGGTTGCTGGCATTATATGCATATGGAAGTCTGGTATTTATTTTACTCTTAGATCGTTGATGTAAAATGAAGAACGGACTTTGTAAAGTTTAGAGAAAAATATTGCAAGACCCCTTACCGCTGGTGGGGGGAAGTCTAATGATAATTCTCTAAGGTCTTTTCTTTACGAATGAAATCGTTTTTATTATTCTTCCTCCTTATATACTAAAATATTGCTTACGTAAGGTACAAATATTTACATCTTAAATTACTAGGTGTCAAGCAGAGTCAGCGATAAGTCGTGAGAAATTTTATTCTGCTGGTCTCGCTGAGAACAGATATATGAAATTTTACACGTTAAAAAATAAAGCAAAAAATAATAGATAACGTTGTCTGGTATGGTCACCATGACATGCTGGGGCCGCTCCTTACGTCACAGCGAAATCGGCTGTAGAAAAACGCCGAGTTGCTGGTATTGGTGGTAGTTCGTGAGCTTGGACCTCTATCTGCATAGTCCTCTTGATCTTGTAGTATCGCCATATGATGTAGGAAATTATAAAAATAAACAGTATAGTTATTAGGCTGTAAGTCAGTCCATGATGAATCGGATGTACTGCTGCACTATTGGACAAATGCTCCTCATTTTTTATATCCGTTATCCATTTGCTAAGAATTTTGATGTCTTCATTGTCTGACTTAAGTATGACGTGTGGAATAACTAGTGGTTTGGATATATTCCTAGGGCTTTCAGACAACAGCTCTGTCAAGTTTGCCAATGGAATGAATGCTGCGTTTATGCTACTGGAACTACTGCTATATGATGTAATAGTCATTGAATCGTGTTTAAGGATACAATTTGGTTGTAGTGTCAATATCCCGTCGTTTTGCAATGAGATCTCTAAAATCTGTCTGCCACAAATAACGTTAAATGTATACAACCTGTCTAAGACGTAAATCCAGCTATTGCCGTTGTTGAGTTGAATCCAGACAGGAGATGGTTTGATGCTGCGCAATTTACAGTGTGATGACAATTCCTTCTCATGCGTCAGTAGATCCATTTCACATTTGCTGATATTGGAGCGGCGATTAAACATCGGATGCTGTTGCTTGCACAAATATTTTTCACTGGTTATTGTGCATTGTCCCAGCTCTTCTCTTGTTAATCTGTAGTAGGCTTCTCGTAACAGGTTAACTGTTAAATAATCCAGCGATGGTTCAATAAAAACATATTCATTGTTATGGGGAGTTGGAACGGGTATGACCTTGAATAGGTCAAAGTCTTCTGTATTTACTAACGGCACTCGTAAGTCGAATATGACACTCTTATCAGTTATTCTTGCTCTTGCTGTGAACATTTTATATAGTCCTAGCAAGCTCGAGTGTGTTTCGTCTCCTGCTACAGACAACTGCGGGGGCAAGTGGCTTCTTATTAATGTCAGCTGTGATCTCAATTGGTCTGGTGTTATCACCAAAGGGCTAATTTTGGCTTGATGGATATCTGTCAGAACATTCAATAGAGACGTCTGTGTTTGCTGATAATTCAACATAGCTAACGTTGCGTAGGTTGTCACTGCTAAAAATGTCTGTTTTGCTTCGTTCTGGTTGATTGATTTGGATGTCATGCTCTTAAGATTTTCAAGATCGGTTTGGAATGCTTGCAGTTGTGCGGTAATGGTTTCAGTATTTTTCTGTAATATATTGTTTGTTGCCTCCGCTACTGACGTCTGATTTTTTATCAATTCAAGTAGATGATTCTCATTTGTTCGTGTTTGCTGAATTTGTTGCTCATAGTGTTCAGCATACGACTCATCTAGTACGCCGAAAAGTTTGTTTGCCACCGTACCAACAAAGTCGAAAGGAGATCGTTTCATTCTAATCCTTTTTGAGTTTCCAGCTCCTTGCGTATGCAGTAAATCGTTGTTGCTTTCTATAATCGTTAACTGATGGTTAAATTGATGGACTATATTGTGAGTTAGAGCGTCAGACTTAGTTTTACAAAAGTCATTCATATCCCTCACAAGGTCTTGGAATCCTTCAAATTCTCTCCAATAGTTGGTCATATTGTAATAGATGATTATTTTCCAGTCGCTCGTAATCAGGTTTACACTTCCAATCTTCTCAAAGTAAATTCCTGGACGGTTTTTAAATGGAATCACCTTTACGGGATCATGTTCTTCGTTCAATGTCAATGTGTTACCATGCCCAAGAACAATTATAACCAAACTGGTGAACAATAGCCACCTTATTGGGCTTATCCTAAACGTTGTTTTATTTTCATTTCTCGATGTGTATATGCCTTCGATGGAGTCTATGGCCGAGTGGATTTTGTCTATGGGTTCCGATCCAATGTGAGTTAGCGCAAGATGTACATTAACTGTTCGTTTTGGATTTTCAACATTGCCTGGTAACAACCCTTCATCTTCAATTGGGAGTAGGCATAGTTTTGTAATGGGTCTCTTTATAAACTTCTTGTTACTGTAGACAGTTGCAGCTCTAACATGATTGTCCTTCCCCGGGTGTGTTTCGGTAATGCGGCCCATCAACCAGCTTGTTGGGGGTAATCGATCTTCCTTTATCAAAACGACGTCGCCAATGTTTACGTTTGCTTCAGTGCCCTTCCACTTTATTCGCTGTTGAAGATGTGTCAAGTACTCCGTAGACCATGTCTTCCAGAAATCTTGAGTCATCTTTTGTAATAACCGCCAGCGTGATCCATAGTTTCGTGTATCGTCTAAACAGGGCTCGGGTGCTGCATTCAGAGCGGATCCAATAAGAAAATGACCAGGAGTGAGAATTGGTGTATCTTCTATGTCATTGCTTACTTTTATCAGCGGTCGAGAATTCAGGCATGCCTCTATCTGCGTTAGAAGAGTGGATAATTCTTCAAAGGTAAGTTTCGTATCACCAATTATTCTTTTGAGGTGATATTTTATTGACTTAACTCCAGCTTCCCACAGGCCGCCGAAGTGTGGTGCTGCTGGTGGTATGAAATGCCACTGTATTCCATTCATAACTAACCTTGTTGAAGCATTTTTCTCCGCTTGATTGATGGTGAGTATTCGAAGGTTTTGAAGTTCTTTATTGGCTCCGACGAAAGTTGTTCCATTGTCACTGTATATGTGACATGGCAATCCTCTTCTTGATATGAAGCGCCTCACAGCTGCGAGAAAAGCTTCTGATGTTAGGTCACTAACAAGCTCAATATGAATAGCCTTTGTAGCTAAACAAACAAATATGGCTATGTAGCCCTTTGTAGTCCGAGTTCCTCTTCCCTTTGACATTTTAATTGTCAATGGTCCTGCATAGTCTACTCCAGAGTGCGTAAATGGCCTAGATGGTGTTACTCTTGGAGATGGCAGCATTCCCATTATTTGGTGTGTGGATGACGCATTAAAACGATAGCATCGGACGCAGTGATGAATTATTTTCCGGGCTAACCGTTTAGCGTGAGGGATCCAATATGATTGTCTTAGTGTGGCCATCATCAGATTGATACCGCCGTGAAGTGTTTTCTTGTGTACATATTCTGCCAGTAGTTTGGTAAAAACGCTACCATATGGTAAAATATACGGGTGTTTTTCGTTGTAAGTCATGCTGGCGTGCTCTAATCGCCCTCCAACAACTAACATGTTGTCATGGTCCAGATGGGGATTTAGCGAAAGTAGGCTGCTCTTCTTGGGGATATCGTCTCCGTTCCTTAAGCATTTCATTTCCTCCGGAAATGCTTCTAGTTGCACCAAATGGACTATTCGCTTGTTTGTCTCTTCAATTTCAGTTAGTGAGAGCTCTCCTGTTCTTCTGTCTTTCTTATGGTGCGTAATGTTGAACACAAATCGTATACAGTAGGCCATGGTCCGGATCAGCCTTGTGTAAGAAGAAAATCTGTGCAATATGGCGTCCTTTATTATCATAGACGTTAACACAACTCTTGGTTCAACGGTCTCACTTACTGACCGTACCTGCTCGATTTCTGACTGTATGGGCCAGTATTCCATGCTACCCCTTAGCCAGTTTGGTCCACTCCACCATAATGAGTGATGTTTCAATTGCACTGGAGTTAAACCTCTCGATGCACAATCTGCGGGGTTGTCTGCCGATCTAACGTGCCTCCAACAATCTGGATCTAATGTTTCTCGAATTTGAGATATTCTGTTGGCAATGAATACCTTTTCCTTGGATTCATTTTTTCTTATCCATGACAGCACAATTGTTGAATCTGTCCATGCGAATACCTTATTGATCTGTGCCCCAAATATTAGCTGCACCTCCTTGAGGAGTTTTGACAATAAATGTGCCCCACATAATTCGAGCTTGGGCGTAGTAAGCTTGGTTTTGATGGGTGCAACCTTTGTTTTGGATGTCAACAATGTAGTTACAAATTTTGTATTATATGTGGTAGTTCTTGCATATACTACGGCTGCGTATGCGCCTTCAGAGGCATCGCAGAATCCATGTAACTCGATTTTCTGCCGTTTGTTGGTAACAATCCATCTTGGAATTTTAATGGATTCAGCATGCGGAAGTTCATGCCTGAACCGATCCCAACATTGTTGCAATTCATCTGTTAGTTGATCATCCCAATCAATGTCTGCCTTCCAAATCCGCTGCATAAGTATCTTGGCAGTGATGGTTACTGGCGTCAGCCATCCTAATGGATCGAAAAGACGTGCTATTTCCGATAGTGTGGCACGTTTGGTGGATCCATGCTCTTCTTGTAAGGATGTTGTTACGTGGACCTTAAAGTGAAATGTGTCAGCTAATGGGTTCCAATGTATTCCCAAAGTTTTAATTGTCTCTTCCTTATCGAACTTAACTTCAGGTTGGTTATGTGCATCTGATATTGATTTTAAAAGTGACGAATGGTTTGCTGCCCATTTGCGAAGATGAAATCCACCACCCCTTAGTAGCTTTGCTAGCTGTCCTTGGGCTTCCTTACATTCCCGTAGTGTATCTCCTCCAGTCATAACGTCGTCTACGTAGAAATCATTTTTCACAATCTCTGCCGCCTTTGGAAATTCGTGTTGTTCATCGGCAGCTAATTGATGCAAGGTTCTTACAGCTAGGTATGGTGCTGATGCAGTTCCATACGTCACTGTTGTGAGCTTGTACTCCCTTATTGGTTCATTTGGGTTAGTTCGCCATAGAATGCGTTGGTAGTCTTGGTGCTCACTATTGACCCTTATCTGCCTGTACATCTTCTCAATGTCTGCAGTGAAGACGTACTTGTGAGCTCTCCATCTCATAATAATAGTTGTAATGTCGGCTTGGAGTCTGGGACCCACCATCATTAATTGATTCAGGCTCACTCCAGATGATGTTTTTGCAGATCCATCAAACACCACCCGTAATTTAGTCGTGGTACTATCGGGTTTAATTACAGCGTGATGGGGTAGGTAGTAACACTTGTTGTCGAACTTATCCATATTGGAGATTTCCACCATATGACCCAGTTGGAGGAACTCATTCATTACTCTTATGTAATCAGCCCTTAATTCCTTGTTGATGTTGAACTTCTTTTCAAGCTGTAGCAACCTGGCTAATGCTCTCTTTTTGGATTCTCCCAGCCTTTCTTCTTGATCCGTTGACTTCTTTTTAAATGGAATTTTAACTACGTATCTGCCATCGTTATCACGAAAATGAGATTCCTGATAAAACTCTTCGCATTCTTCATCAGTAGACTTCTGATGACCTTGTTGAGGAACTTCTTCAATTTCCCAAAATCTCTCAAGTTGTTTATCTAATGTTTGAACGACAAGACCATTGATTTTGATTTTGTCATTTCTTTGAGTTGATGTCCGACCGGAAATAAGCCATCCTAGTCGGGAATTCTGTGCTATAAGAGAATTTCCAGTCCCTCTTTTCAACCCATCAAGGATTACATCTCCATAAAAGTCTGCTCCTATGATTAGGTCGATTCCTCCAGGGATATTGAACGTTGGATCTGCTAGTTTTACGGATCCAAACTGGTCATCCATCATATTATTAGCTTCTTCATCTGGTAGAGTTCTTGTTAGTTTTGGTAAAACAAGGGCTTCTATCTTAACTTCGAAGTCGGATGAGAATCTCGGGAGGATTGTTAGTTCTACCTTATTTCGCGCTGTTCCTGCTTCAGTAGCTCCCAGACCGCTTACTTCAATGTGCACCTTCTGCTTCTTCAGTCTCAAGGTTTGGGCAACAGCTTCTGTTACTAGGGTGGCTTGTGACCCTTGATCAATAAGTGCTCGAAGCTCAGTGCATTGACCATGTTCAGAAGCACCGCGTGCCCTTACAATTGCTGTAGCAAGCAAGATGTTTTGGCTCTGATGACCATGATTAGATTGAATATGTACGTCAGCTTGGGCATGATCAGATTGTCGTCCTTCCATCCTATCAAAATGCAGTAAGGAATGATGTTTTCTATTGCACTGCTTGCATTTATTTTTGCTCATGCATGGAACTTGTTTGTCATGTCGTAAACAATTTATGCATAGTCTCGTTGCCTTAACCTTTTCACTGCGCTCCTTCGGGTTCCAGCCCATGAATTTACGGCAAGCATATATGTTATGCTCACCTTGGCAAAATACACAGGTTGATTTTGTTGACACGTGAAAGTTTCGCGTCACGTTCTTTGTTTCCTCTGAAGCCTTATACTGCCTTTGCCTTGTGGAAGCTAGTACCTCCAATGCCTGATATCTTCTTGCTAAGAAATCGTATAGCGTTTGAAGCGATGGCATCTTGTTCGGTTGTTCCAAACTTTGTTCAAAAAGACTTCTACTGTCTTGGTCTAGTGCCCTTGTTACTAGGTGCACAATTATCGGATCCCAGGATTTTGTGTTCAGACCCATATTATTGATTGCTGACAGCCCTTCCTTTGTTGTGTCTAGGATTGACTTAATAGAGTTCGCTGCTGAATGGGCTCCTTGATGACCAGCCTTAAGCATTTTATCTAAATGCATTGACACTATTTTTCGTTCATTATCATATCGTGCCTTTAATGTCTCCCAGGCACATGCATAATTAGCACTTGAAATTGTTAGGTGCTGAATTAATGCCATTGGTTCGCCTTCTAAATGAGTTTTCAAATACTCCATCTTCTCTGTCGTGTTTAAGTTTGGCTTGTTGTGTATAATGGTTGTAAATATGTCAGCAAATGACCGCCATTCCAGATAATTTCCCTTAAATGTCGGTATCTTCAGAGGTGGCAGTTTTGTATCTGAACGATCTGTATCCCGTGGTTTGTTGGAATAACCTAATGCCGAAGCCATTCGATGGAGGCATTGGTTAACATCTCTCTTAATGTCATTATATTTATTATTAATGACATATGGTGATTGCAAATCTTTAGATGTTGCATTTGACATGAAATCTTCATGTAATTCTGTCATGTTTTTCAGTTGATCCAACAATATTTTTTGTTGGTATTCACAGATTTGTGAAGAATATTCTTGGAAGGTTTCCTCAAATTCTTCCATGTTTCCGATTATAGCTTCTATTTTTATGTTCAGCTTTCTTAATCGTAGAGTCTGGAGGTTGTTATCTGTGGAAGTGGATGGTGGAGAGCAAGATGGCGTTTCTTCTGAGGGTGTAATCTTTTCGAGCAAAGTTTTTAGATCGAGAAACAGATCTCTAACCCTTCCATATGTATCTCTCTCCATGTATGGAGTATCGAATTTTATTTTATCCTTTATCTTACTGTGATTATCGTCGAATTCTTCCCAAAGCGACTGAATTTTGTGAAGGCGTTCTTCCTTATAGCGGAGCGTCTTCCTAGACGCGCTATCCTTTTTGAAATTTATAGTTGCTTTTTCTAACTCCTCGGCAAGAGTTTTTTGTCTAGCAACAATTATAAAAATGTCCATTTCATCATCCATGATTGCTCCGGCTTATTTTTGATTTCTTTCACTGAATTGAATTATCACTACCAGTGTTAGCCCTGGCAACGCTTGTGACTTGATATTTATGTTTCCACTACCAGTGTTAGCCCTGGCAACGCTTCTTACTTGTTTAATGTTTAATGTACTAGTGTAGTATATTATGCAAAATGTATTTACTGATTCGTTTTAATGACTCGAAGGACCATATGTAAAGTTTAGAGAAAAATATTGCAAGACCCCTTACCGCTGGTGGGGGGAAGTCTAATGATAATTCTCTAAGGTCTTTTCTTTACGAATGAAATCGTTTTTATTATTCTTCCTCCTTATATACTAAAATATTGCTTACGTAAGGTACAAATATTTACATCTTAAATTACTAGGTGTCAAGCAGAGTCAGCGATAAGTCGTGAGAAATTTTATTCTGCTGGTCTCGCTGAGAACAGATATATGAAATTTTACACGTTAAAAAATAAAGCAAAAAATAATAGATAACGTTGTCTGGTATGGTCACCATGACAGACTTACTAGTTGGAAAGGCGTTTGTTTTAATTTTTAAGTCTACGACAAGTTTTACCTTGTTTGCATTCGTATTGCAACCTCTTTTGTAATTGGGGGATCCATAAGCTTTTCACATCTACGCGTTCAATAAAAGGGTAGAGGATTATATGCCTGGTGTCAGTTGGCGTGAGAACTACTCCACAGATTTGAATGGAACCTATGTCGAGTGCTTCATAAAACTTCGAGGCTACTTTAAAACATTGCCACGCCTACACTTTGTCAAAGTTATCCATTAAAAAGCATATTTTTCTTACTTGACTGCCTCTTACTTGTTTTTCGAATTGAACAAAGTGTCTTACGAGAATGGGTTCCCTCAGAAGTTTGCTGATTTTGAAAAGCCAAACATCATCAAAATCGATTTCGGAATCCGCTTGGAATTCTATGAAGAGGATATAGTAAACAATTGGCTCATTTGCTCTGCAAGAGAGTTTGAAACAACTCATTCAATTGTTGAACAGCAGATGTATAGAGAATATATTACGTTCGAGACTTGTCAGACTTAAGAAAGACTACTCTTAAAAACGGGTTAAAAATTGCTGAAAATAATCCAATCCAAAGTTTGCTTGTCCATTATGTTCCACGCGTTGAACGCTCTCGCCGTGATACGGTTGAACGTGATCGTCCTGCTCCATTTAGTTGGTTTTGTAGTCGCGCGCCTGTTGATAAAGTAGTACTTTGCTCAAGTGAAGAATGACAGAAGAAAGCCCTTTAATCAATTTAATTAGTCTGAGTAAAGTTTTTTAAAGTCCACTAACTGCGGTTTTGGTTGCTAAGCTGATTTCGAATATTTAGATCCTCTAAAGACTTTTATGAGTTGATATCTTTGTGAGTTGATAAATAAGTCAACGTGTAAGTGAACAATAAGTTGCTGCGCACTATTATTCGCAACCATATTCTCATTTTAATAACTCAACGACGCGACGTCAAAGTTATCACACCCAAAGTGCCAAAAGTAAAACCCACCATTTAGCAATATTATTGAGGGTGGCTCTCCAATCGGCCTTCGACAGATTTTTATTCTTTTTGTTTGCCTTTTCAATATCACAACCATCATCATTGCTGTCCTTGTGAATATTAATTTCCATCCCACAAATCAATAAGATTTATGCTAGGTTCGGAGGAAACCCAGAAAGCCCGATTCATACCCAATATATCATTCGCACCCCGTTTCTCTTCGAATTTGCATTTCCCCACCCCCACCCACCTTCTACTTCTGTAAGGGATTACCAAGAGGGGCCCGACTGAATGACGACAGCAAAAAAAACTGCTAGTCCTCGGCAAATTTTACAAATCAAAATCCATTATAAGAGATAAAGGAGCATTTTGCAATCCGTTCTAGCGCAAAAGGTAGAAATTCCTCACCCAGAATCGAAATGCATTTCAATTTGCTTCTTTCTTGCTTCTGATGCCATTGTGGTCCTTTGGCATTTGCATCCTTTCTTCTATCCAAACTCCTTCGAGAAAACACAAGGAAGATCCTACAAATGGGGAACAAAAAAAACACCCCGAAGAACAGAGAATCCCTTGAAAAATGCATATAAATTGATTGCATGCCCATATCGACATTCCAAAATGGATCCCTATTGATTTTATTTTTAAGGATATACTAAGTGTGCATGCGGAAAAAAGGACGCAGAATGCTTCTCGAGGAGAAATTCCGCACTTGCCCTGAAGTGAGAAATATTTGTTAAAAACGGAGATGGGACATTTTCCATCATTCCCAGAACCGACCGACCAACAATATCCTTCTTAGTGCCATTATCCTAGTACAGCTCCCTTCCCCACCAAGGGAAATATTTCCTATGTTGTTTTTTTTTTTTGTTTTTTTTTACAACGTTTTCAATTCGGTTCCTTCTTGTTCGATTCAAACATTTTTCCTGTTCCACTATATGCAGTTGTATTGAGTTCTGAAGGAGCATTTTATTCAATTCTCAAGTCGTTATTTTGCTCTTCTTCTTCAGTGTATGGGAGAGGCGAGTTCCGCACCATTCAAAGGATATTGGCAGCAAATACCGCATTTTTGCAAATCGCATTTCGTTTCGCCAACCCCCACTCTGCTGGCCCTGGCATTCCCAACTGTTTTTTGTCTGCATGCGATTTCTGTGGCAGAGAGACATACCTTCTTTATACGCTTGTGGGTCTTATGCTCAGTTGAAAAGTACGTTGCAGGTGTTACACAGGTCATAAAACGTCATGCACTCAAAACTATATATGGTCGGATATTATCGCCATTTATGATCGATTTAACATAGCATTTGAATATTTGAAAATTGCTCTTGCTTTTCGCCAGGGAAAAGTTCGAGAGTACCTCCAAGAAAAATGGAAACTGGGTTTTTGCATTTTGGACTTATGTACTCCGCCACATAAATGGCACTTACTCCATCGTCCTCACCGATAAAATCTGTTCAAAACAAAATTTAGCTTCGTCTGCTTTTAAATATTAATTTAATTATTTTGTTGACACAAGTTTGCAGAGTTAACCCGTTGTCGACACTTCTTGACTGCATGTAAATACATTTGACAAAAACAACAATAACAAAAAAACGAGTGTGCTTAGAACACACGACTGAAGTAAAACTTCTTTAGCTCCATCTATATATACATGTTTATTTTATCATCATTATATTAATACGTGAACATCAAAAGTTTCGGTACACTTTATAAGTATTTATTATGGTATGAGGAGAATAAAACTTATATCATCCGAAAGGTGCTGCGCCATAGATGTGCACAAAACCAGAATTGTGGGTATATGCCGCCATTAAGGCTGGTAAAATTAAGTTGTGAATTCCCCATATAAAATAGGTGATTGAAAGGATTTTGGCGATATTAAATTTGTCGCTGATATATTACCATAGTAACGTATTGAAATATAAATCATCTTAGATTAGAACTTGTTTCCAATAGAGCAGATCATTTACGTATTTTTTCGATATCTAGATGGTACGTTTCTTAGTATTACATTTTATATACTTATAAAAGGAATGGTCCATAACCAGATACAAATTACCAAAACTCAAAAAGCAAACAAAATTACCCAATTTGGTAAAAAATTTACAAAGTGGCAACCTTGGCGTGTCTTAGATATACGAAACGTAACTGGTTATGAGAGAATGAAAAGAAACTGTGTGCTCGCACCTGTCTCTGTTGCTCCTACATTGTGATACAGACAATAGGCCTGCATGCAGTGATACCATACTTTAGAGGCAGGTTATCCCACGGTTATACCCAAAATATCCCTTTTATGTTTACAAAATAAATAAATTTATTATTTAAAAAAAAAAGTACTCACACAGACACATATGTCATTTTATGAAACAGTTTAGGGAAATAAAAAAAAGAAAACGAAAGCATTTAGATATTTTGAATGACTTTTTCTAAACAGATAACATTTAATTTGATCGTAGGTTGAATAATTTTTTTATTCTTAATGAAATGAGCAATTAGGAACAACATTTTACCAAAAAGTAAAATCCCATTCTTTTTGTACTATGAGGTGTGAAAAATCCCTTTGTCTCTTTTACCTTATTATAAGTGAGGAAATCCCGCAAAAAGTGATAAATCCCCCGATCTGGGATCACTGCTGCACTGTATGATGTGTTTTTTGATAATGAAACGTAACTGGCTGAGAGAAAGAGAGAACAAAAACGTATGCTCACATCTATCTCTCTTGCCTCTACAGTCATATTCGAAACGAAACGTAACTCTCTCTTTTTATCTCACTAACTTATATCTCCCTCTCAATTTCCGTAACGCTTTCGTGATGCATTTACCAGCTTACCCCCCAAGTCAAGCGTGCCTAAAGAAGTATTACTTCAAAAACTGTGGGCGCCACAGCACCCTGTACAGCTTATCAAGATCGCCATTCGTGTTTGTGAGCCTTGAGTTTTTTTTTTTGGAGAGCAGACCCAACAGCAGGGTTACCAGGCAATCAAGATATTTCCTGAAAAACCCCCTGTTTCGGCTATTCTTTAAAAAAAAAAACCGTGGGCTCTAATCGCGTAAGCACAAAACGATAGAACGATATCGTCTCGACGATGCTTCTACTTCGTGTAACAACGAAAAAACGATAATCGTTGAAACGATTGGAGGATCATCGTTTCTTGTTGCTTTAAGTTACTTAATCAAATGTCAAATACTATTGTCGAAACGATTCGATTGAACTATGGCTATTTTGCAATCGTTTCTGGTCTGAGGTCTGAGGGAAGCATAAAAAAAATAATTAAAGGAAGACACACTTATGTTCTTCGAAAGCGATCCGCTCCTATCAAAATTGTAAAAGAATTCATTCTTTGCAAAAAATAAACACATGGTAATTGCACTTTTTTTGGAATATCAAATGAATTTCATTTATTTGTTTTATGATTCCATACGTAGATTTTTAATGCAATCAGAAAAAAAAAAATCTTTGCATTCATTTTCTTTTTGCAACTAGCCCCTTACCAAAAAAAATCTACTACCAAAGCTATCTATTTTTGCCAAATTCCATATCAATCAATAGCAACGAGGCAAAATAATCAAATTCAAGAAGAAGAAAAAACAATTTCAATACATTTTTAAATTTTTGTTTACAGTCATGTTCAAACTGTTGAAAATAAAAACGATGAACGTCGATTGAACGATCCGACGATGATGTTATATGAAGCAAACTAAAAACGATATCGTTTTGTTCAATCGTTTCGACGATAATTGTTTCAATAGTTACGCGATTAGAGCCCTGGCTTTTTGTCATTCTTTTTTTGACATGTTTTATGTATACGACTTAAAAGTAAAAATTTCAAATTTGAATCGCGAACATATAAAGATTGGTTTTCCGTATGCGAAAGTGTGCGGCAAATAAGTACAACGCAAAATGTCAACACATGTGCATTTTGAAATCATTGTTCAAATGTACACATTACGTAACTTTTGATGAAATTGTTGTTTATAAAATTAACAACCTGTGCTTGTTGCTTAAAACTGGAAAAATGATTCAGGAACTATTACAAAAAAAAACTATATTTTTTTTCCTGGCATTAGCTTTTTTTGAAAGACTTGTTTTCTAAACAAGAGTAGTTGAAAGATATTAGAACAAGTAATTTTCACAGGCAAATATAGCTTTGGAGGATCGATCGGTCTATTGAACAGCATTTAATTACACACACATTTATTTCATCCTCGATTGTTAAAATCATTTGCCTTGGAACAGAACGGAACGAAGAATCTCTTCGTTACTTTCTTTTTAAGCTTATGTTATGTACCCAGCGTTTCTTACATTCGCAGAATGCCTATTGATTTAAGTTTAAATACTAAAAAAAAACTGAATTTAAAAAAAAAATCACTGATTTTCCCCTAAATAATTTCTCCCTTTAAATTTTGTCCCCGACGGAGCAAAAAACCCTAAATCTGTGGGGAAAACCCCCAAACTGGCAACCTCGCTTGAGTGAGCCATTGCCACGCCTACTTTTTAAGAACGTTTTTGATCGAAAAGCGTTTATGTTTTTGATTTTAATACTTTTAACCTCCTCAAACATATTATCTCCATCAATGAAAAAAACAGCTTCCTTGTGTAATATTTTTATTAAAGTTGTGGTAATTAAAATATTAAAGGGTGTCCCATAATTCACGCAAAATGTAATTTTGATAGATATTACAGAATTTTAACTTACATTTTTTATTGATTCATAGAGTATACAGATTGGGGGTATGTATGCAATAGGACATTGGCAGCCACGGCTTTGCTGGAACGTACTCTTTTACTGAAATTTTTTATGGCCGTTCCACATAAATGTGGTTAAATTTCATTAATACACTTCCCAATTTCCTCTTTCAAGGCGTTGGTGGTCGTGGGTTTGTTTGCGTAGACCTTCGACTTCAAAAATCACCCAAAGGAAAAAGTCGAAAAGACCAATTCTGATCGCAAGAAACGGCCGATTACACGATTAGGAAATGACTCATGCAGTAATTGAATTGTTTCTCTGGCTCTATGGCTTTTGGCACCGCCTTTTTGAAACCAAACGTTGTAATTTAGGCACTAAAAACTGCGTTATCATGTCACGATTACGAACACCATTAACTGTTACTGCCTGACCATAATAATGCCTGATAATGCCTCCAATCCAAAATCTGCACCAAACATGCATATATTGTGGATGAATTTGTTTCTCAACAATTACCTACTCGTGGATTTTCTGAACCCCAAAAGCGACAATTTTAACGATTAACGAAGCCATAAAGATGGAAATGAGGTTCATCACTGAAAACTATTATTAAAACAATTCTCAACAATAAAAATGCGTTGTTATTTCGTATGGGTCTCCATTTTTACTAACCCCGAACTGTCAGCTGTCACATTGTTATCTTTTTGTCTTGGCATCACTGTTCTATTAAATGGCGCAAAATTCAAATTTTGCGTGAATTATGGGACACCTTTTACATAAGGAACATTAAAATCTGACATGATCGAATTAAATTTCCTTCACCGAGCTTACAAAAAATCGCAACGATTGTTCCGGAATCCGGATCGTGGTTCGAATTTGGGGTGGTGAATGCTCTTGTGTCCCTTCTTTTGTTGGAGCGTGATGAACGGAAAGTATGCAGTGTCCAATGGACTGTGAAAAAAATGGTTCTATTGAAAAATGATGAAATTGAAAACAAGCATTTCCCAAAGTGTTTGGAAGCAAAATTCGATGAAAGGTAGGCAAAAATTGCGTCAGGGACAAACGGCTGCTTCTCACACCCTCATGTATACGTGGTCCTTACTTGTTTCGATACTATAACTATTTAGAACCCTACACTTAGGTACTCACTATAATTATGCATCTACCTATGAATAGTTTACATTGCTCGAAGCGGAGCAAAATGCGGGCTATCATACAGCTCCCAGCAATTCCAATTTAAAACCATAAGCAAGAAACGTGCAGTCCAAAAAAAAACCTCTTCAAATCGAAATACCGCCGAAATCATCTTCTTTGATTCTGGTAAGCCAATTAACAATTGGGCCTTTGAATCCATAACAGTTCAGTTGAAAATCGCATTTGCGCCATCAAAATTGTATTCATCTCAGCCAAAGCCGAGTACAAGTAAGATGTCATTCCGGAGGCCCCCCTTCACAAAATTACAAAGCTCACATGAAATGAGCTCGCCCGATATGCAAAATGTAATTATCTCGATCCATTCAGGCGCGAAATCAAAATCGTCTTCCTTCCTCCTTTTTTTTTCTCTATTTTTTCCTTTCTTTGTGTCGTCTCTGCCTCTGCCTGTTTTCTGGTGTCTGCATCAACGAACTAAACATTTGAATAATGAAACGATACCAAAGCATCTCGCCCAGCAATGTCAACCGATTTAATAGGACATCGATGTTTAGGGGCGGCAACTCTAAAAAAAAAAAAAAAAACATTAAGAACGCCTGCTACCAGATGTCTAATAAATAATCCTGCACATCCATTTGTGCGCGCGAACAGAAACAAATTTATTCGGCACAAGGACGAGTACCAGAATTGGGCCCCATTGCCATATCGCTCATGTGTGTGTTTGTGCCAGCAAATTCATTTTTCTGCATCAAAAATTCAAACAGCCAGAGTATTGTTTCTCTTTCGGCGGTCGGTCGGTGGTGAGGGAGAGACGACATTATATCCAGATAATGTATCCACTCCTGTCTCAGTGTAACTCAATTTAAATCCAAGCCATCGACGACAATGTCTGCATGGATGTGTTTCGTTCTCAAAGTACCTATACACGGTAGATGACTTCAATGATTTGGAAAATTTTGTTGATCCAGCCCGAATGTAGATTACATGAAAAATTGTCAAATAATGGATTCTCACGGAGGCAATTTGGATGCCGTCAACAACGGAGAAATGAGATAACATTCACTTTGCTTTTTATAAAAACCGAACGAAAGGGGAGGAGCCTTTTCGAGTGTGCGTGCGTGTGTATGGATGTGCTGAGGCTGACTATGGCTACTGAAAGAACAGGATGAACATTTCAGTCAGGTGAGTGATTTTGATGGAAAAATGTTCGGAAATCAAATGTCAAAGAGAACATATGAAATTGACAAGGCACATTATGGCGGCGGAGGTTGTCCCAATAAGCATCGCGAAAGCCGAATCTCATGTCGGCTGACAGTTGCCGCAGGGGGATGGGCAAATGGAAGTTCTCCTCGACTGGTTGCAAAAGCACGCACAACAATCTGAAGTCATGTAGTGCTTATAGTGCTCATAGTGCTTACGAGCAGCACGAACTATACAAGTCGTCACTTGGGTCCGCACAACTGCGAACGCTTTTTCTTCCGATGAGGAAAAGTATGCACATATGTACCTATACACATCAGCTATGATTTTAGTCAGTAAATGAGTTCACATTGGATTTTGAAATGCGTCCATTTTAATCAAAGCCCGAGAACACGCTTCCGCTTCTAATCTCAACGAGTGCAAATGCATTTCCGCAAATCACTGCTGCATCCTTATGTGAACTCAATTTGATTGCATTTGTGTGCAAAGTGGACGGCGTTTTCTATGGGCAACCTTTTCCAGATAAATTACATTTCCGACAAAATGCAAAATCAATTCCTAGATCTTCGCAAAGGAAACTTCTTCGAAATCTTCCAAAACCGATAGCGTGTAATTTAATTAAACCCAAAGAATCAAAAATCAATTTCGCTGCACGTTCCAATTTGTTTGTCAAACTTAAATACTAATGCGATACCACTATCGCAACCTAAATGTGCCCATCTAACACCATGCGGCGAACGATACAGCGCACAGAGTGGCGAAGGCACAACTTGAAGACTTTAAGGATGCTATTACCTGACAGTACTCCACCACATATGCTGCTTGCATATATGGTTTGAGGACGAGTATGCATACTGGTGGTGCACTTATCCTTATGCCAGTAGAAGGATGAAAACGATGATGATGGAGGGGCTGCAACAGTCGAGCGTATTGCTTCTTCTTGTGGAGGACTGGAGGTGTAATCTTTGGTAATGGCTTTCAGATATCCTGAGTAATAGAATAATGTACCTGATGTGATACTTGTGCTTCAGATCAATATGTAATTTGCGAGAGGATTCATTATTGGAACTGCTCCGCTGGAGAGAGCTTCTCTATGATGTCGATTTTTGCTGAGCTACAAGGCTTGGGAAAAGTATTTTCTTGCACGAGCTACAGTTTTCGGGTGCGATTATTTTTTTTTTTCTATATTTCATTTTCAAAGGGTCCGGTCTAAAAATTCTTCGTGGCAGCACCACTGACCTTTTTATCTGGTCTAAGTGAGTCTTTCTAAACAACCACCTAACCTAATCCATAACATATATGATCTCTAAAAACTAAAACTTTCTTTGTGAAACAAAATTCATTGAAAGGCATGACAGTATTATTTCCTTTGTAGATCTCTTCAAATGCATCTCAATAAATCTTGAAGAAATAATGAGCAGAACGTGGGCGATGTCTTCGAAAGCATTAACACTTTTGGCAGCCATTCAAAAAATTTGAAAAATATTTCTTCTAAATTTGAAGCACAAGTTTCTTAAAACAAGAAAATAAAGTACGGTTATGGTCCAAGCCATTTATTTCTTCTTTTCAACATTTTCTGTGAATGAATCAAGAATGAGAGAAAAAAGGAAAATTTAGAAAATAATTCTTTAATATTCTCAAGAATTGTTTTCTTCCAATAAGAATAATTTTTCCTAAATCTTGCGTAGGTTTTCTTGATCCAAGAAACTCATCGATTATTGAGATATGTTACGTTAAAAAATTATTTCTTACATCACGAACTTTGGTCTATGATCATGCAGAATTTTCTTGATCCAAGACTTGAAATCAAGAACTACTTTCTTATACCAATAACATTTTTCTAAAATCCAGAACAATTATTATTGTTCCCAGAAACAAATATTGGAATTCGAATTGTCTCCCCAAGAACATTTTTCTTACACGAAGAATTTATTTCTGGAATTCAGAAGAATTATTCTTGATTTAAAAAGGAAATTCTAAAATACGAAAATTTACCCCAAGCACTTTGCTGTTGCATCAATAAACTTTTTCTAAAATGTTGCAGTATTATTTATATCCCAGAAACGATATGTTACATACAAAATGTGCGCTTAAGAACTTTTCTCTTATATCAATAACTTTTTTCTTAAAACACGCATTTATGTTTCTTTATAGCAAATAACATTTGCACCATCGTATTCTTGAAATAAGAAAATTAAGATAAATGCGATGTTCTGTGATCGACTAGATACTTACTTCTTACTTCGATCAAATTTTCATCGAAATCAGAAAACAGTCAGTAACGAACTTCTAAAACCAAGAAATGTATCGTGCATTAAAATATAATTTATGCAGTAATACATTGTATAATTGTGCATAACCTGAAATGAAAATAAACTAAGTAGTAGAGCTAAAAGCTTTTACTTATTTTTTTATTTGTAAAAAAAGGTTAAAGTTTTATTTACACAATCTTTATTTATGGAAATTAAGTGCTTATATTTATTTTCTTAAAAACTTTTCTTCCGTCTGGTAAAATACTTATAATAAATGGTTTAGTACATATTTCATCAATTTTAAAAATTTTATAATTTTCATTTTCCTCTCCAACAATCTCACAGCAAAAATGATCATCATGAAAGTCTATTCTATATCAAAATAAAAAATATTTCTTCTTCTTGAACAATAATGCTACAAATTCGGAATAGTTCTTCTGATATCAACAGATTGAAATTTTTCTTGTAATCTCTTCCTCTATAATTTATTTTTGATGTTTGATAATCTTTAAATACATCAACAACAAAATTGGTCAAGTTTCTATATAATAAGAAGAAGGATGTTTCTTATATTCGGCCCTATTTTCTTAATATAAGAATTTGTTTCTTATATGCAGTAGATAAAGAAGTAAGTTGAACGTCAGCAACAGTATATCGAAACAAACCACTCATCCACTTTCTCTCGTCACCCCTCTCTTTACTTACTACACGGCCATGATATCAAAAGTAAACATTTCTTTGGAAAAAAATATATAATAAATAAAAGACCATAAATTCGATCTAAATTATGTTATGGAATTGTTTTAATAATTTTTCTAAATTGCTGCAATTATTTTCTTGGAATTACAAAATCTGTATGCGTTGCAAATAAAGGACAGACTTCTTACTATCAAATAATTACTTCTTGACTTTAGAATATATTTATTTAGTTTTCTATATAAAATTCGTTTCTTAAATCAAGAAATATTTGATCGTTTCGGTAAAATGATATTTTTTTACCAATAAGAATGATTTTCTAGATCCAAGAATTAGTGTTTAAATACTTTTAAATTAAATTCGGACAAAGAAGAATTTGCTATTTTTTTAATTTCCTCGATTCAAGAAACGAAATTTCTTTGTGTAGAAAATAATTCTCTTTCCGTGTAGTAAGCGAAAAACCGTTCAGTTTAACGCTGCCCTTATCAGTTTTCCTACAGAAAAAAATCCTTAGATTTCGTTTCTGCAATCGAGCGCACAAAAGAAGTTCTGAATTTTCTTAAGACCATCAGAGAAAATGCCGACGATTTGTTCAGAGAGGCTTTTCAATCCGCATCCCAACTTTCCGAGGACTTATTTGAAGTTGAATTAAGAGCTCCAAGAACTTCATTGAAACAAACAAAGCGTTCCATTCCAGAAAACTCTTCTCCTGAAGACTAGTTTAGAGTGTCTTTACTGATTCATTGATTAGATTCAACGAAGACATTCTACAATCGTTTCAAGCTCTTCCCCCAGATGCAGTTGAGCGAGCGAGATAATGCAATTTCGTTTATTGTTTAAAGACTCCTCGTAGGATTGGGAAACAAGCCCCCCCCCCGGAAACACAATCCTTGCTACGGCACTGACCCCAGCTAACTTCTGGCTACACAACGAAGGAATCTCATTGCGACAGCTCATCTAGTACCAAAAACCTCGTGTCCACAGGCAAGACCGGGAACATTCGGCAAATTACAAATCGAAACTTTGACACCAAGTTCGGTTCTTCTGGCAATAGTTTGACCCAGTAGTCTTTAAGTCGGTCTAGCTTTACTAATCCAGTATTGAAGTTCCATCGGTCGTGCACAAGACGAGACTTTGACTTCTGAACCTGTATTTATGGGTCTGCACTAACCTACAGGAGGCATGCAACGGCCTTTCTGGAGATTACCATCACCTCAGATTTGTTCACATACATATGTCTTCATCTCAGCCTCAGACGGCTACAAACTTTTTTTGTACCAGCTTCAAGAGGTTAAGTATTTCCCGGAGGTCTCCGAAGTTAAAACGTTCTTCGCCACGTCCGCGCTAAATATGCCGTTGAAAAAGGCGACTTAAAGAAGAGAAGACAGAAAGCAACCCTGACGAAGCCCAAGGCTCATCGAAAAAGTTGCTGCGTTCGAAGTTATTCGAAGGCTCCAAAGGAGTTTTTCTGCAGGAACTCGACACTATGAAAGTAACCCTGTCAAAAACCTGTGAATTTCAAATCGCGGCTTACCACCTTTTTCAACTTAAAAGCACCAAGTCTACCCACTCCCCAATAACAGCTCCCTACGGCGATAACCGACTTAGAAGTCGCGGCAACAGATGCAGATGCAGATGCAGACATTTTGCAACGACGGGGGAAAAATGTTTAATTTGAAAGAAGCTTTTACGAACTCTTGTACCGGAGTTTTACATGGAAACTTGCTTTAATTGGCTTTTTTCAATCCCGTTCCGGGGCAGAATATTCGTATAGAGCAAGAGTCAATATGAAAGGTACTCTCGTTAGCAGCTCTGTTCAACGGCTGGGGTATGGGCGATGGTTAAGAGTACCGCATCCAAGAATCTTTGAAGGGCAGCCATTCGAGATAAGAATTATGAGCGAGCCTTCGCACTGTGAAAACACTTGGTATAGTTAATTGGATATGCGTATACCGTCTCTATTCCGAAAGAAGGGCTGCGAAGACCCGCTAATTAATTGTCCGTGAATGGGACTTCCATTGGTTAGTGTTTTTCACATCGTATTTGACCAAGGAATGGTTGCTGAATTAAACAATTTAAGTTGCAATCTTTTCTGGAACACTTTTTGTTAAGAGCGCTCCCTCACAGGACAACGAGGCAGAATTCAGGTTTGAGTGAAAAGTCTCGTTCTTTTTTATAAACTTGGACAGTTCGCTGGCCCCGTATTTATGTCATACTTCCATCACACAATTAACACAAGACAACTCGTAGCAAGGAATTTATGAGGCCATTGTTCATACCTAGTGGTCCTTACAATTGGCCACTCGTGTAACAAAAGTTCCAGAAAGAACTAACACTACGTTCCTACATCCTGCACTTAAAAATCAATAAGTTCCTTAGAATGAACTCGCACCAGCCAAACACTATAACACAATAAACTCACTTCGACATTCTTTCATTCCTTTCACGATATTAATTGCCGCCAGGACCAAGGGGCTATGCGAAACAAATTCTCTGTGACATAAACTTAATTAGCTCTTATCTGTCTCGCGCTCTATCTCCTTCTATCGCTTACTTCTGTACCTCGTTTGGCCCTACTGACACTTGTCCAACTTCCCGCCAGATGCTACATTTGTATGATGGTGTTTTTTGTACACCAGCACCACCATCGGTCTTCCCTCTCCTCTTTTGCATATTGAAGCCACTTGGTGCTCTAAGGAGCATACTTTTTGAACGGACCAAGGCAAGAACAACCGGCGATAAGAAGGAGATACATATTAAGTGGAAAAGTCCTTGGCGCTCTCTGCAAAACACGGCGACATGAAATTTCCTGCTACAAGTACTCTATACCATTCACCTCCGTTAACCTCGATTCTGTGTGTATTTCCCACGTTGGTCGTTTTTTTTTTTCTACGTGTGGACAAGGGAGCGGCGGAATATCGCAGTTATTCTCGCAAACGAAAATCCATTGTTGAGGATTTTTCCCCGCTACCTCATTTTGCTGCTGCAGATGGAGTGAACGATATAAATTATTCCGGTCCACTGGACATTTTTAATGTTAATAGAATAATAAACACAGACATGATTAATTGTTTTAAAATTAACAAATTCAGACAGAGAGTTCCACTCCCGACTCCCGAGTGGATTTTTTTAATTTTTTCTTCTTTGCCGGAGATTTCGAAGAAAATATTCTCAGTTCGTGGGAAAACTATTACCAATTGAGCAATAGTGTTGCACCTTTCAGAAGTGGGTTGGAGTTGAGGACTTTTTTGGGTGTGAATCAATTGCCAGCGTTGTCATGGGGAACCGTAAATGCGGTGCGGGAATTTTTTTATCAGTAAAAACTAAATGGATGATTGCAAGGGTCTGGATGATTTTGTTAAGTGACAACATTAATTTGGCTTACAGAGCGAGTTATGTAGGTTTAGAGCAGTCAATGATGACCCTTTCAAAATCCGCCGGTTGTTGGATTTCTGAACTGTTTTTGGTAGAAAATATAACCTAATTTCTATTCTTAGATAATTTTTATAGATCAAGGGGTTTTATCCGCCTTAATCTCCTGATTAAATTGTCTATATTTAATAATTCGGTCATTTCTAAGCTAACGTGGTTGAAAAGGCTACGTCTGTGCATTTGAGCAACCCTTTTAACCTCGTCTTCAACCATTTCAATATTTAGATCTCTATGTAGATCAGCGTTACGTATGTACCAACGTGCATTGACTATCCTCAGTACTTTATTTTGGAAGACCTGCATTGTTTGCAGTTTAGAGTCTTCTAGAGTCACTCCTAGATATTTGGCTGTATTTGAGTATTCCACTAGATTGTTGTTAATGTATATTGGAATGTGTGGTATGTTTTTATACGTGAAATTAATTTGGATTGACTTTAGGTCATTTATGTGGTTTTCCATTGTGCAAAATGGAATCGGATAACTTTTTGCAGATCTCTATATTTTTTTTCGGATTTACACATACTGCCAGTAAAATCTGTTTTACGTCGTTTTAAGAAGTTTGATTTTAAGACAAATGCGCAAAGTTCCGTGAAAACCAAAATAAAGAAATACATAAATAACAATGGATGTAATTTTGGAGGAATTTTTATTTTCATCGTCTTCCTCATCATCTGAAGACTACGAATCACCACTCCAACTCAACTCAACTCCATTTTTCAGCGGAAGTATTTTTCAAGTCGATATCCATAGTTGATTTTTCCAAAACAAATGCAATTTGAACAGCTGATATTGCTGTCAAATAACGCACTAATCCATTTACAAAAGCAGATCAATTTTGCATGTTCCATGAGCCGCGTTAAATCTGATATCTGAAAAAATTTCTGGTAGTCCCAATGGAAAACGACATTAGTCTAATCTGCCCTATTTTAAGTCCATTCGGAGATAGACTTTATCGCCGTTTGATTTTTTTTTTTGTAGCTATTTCGACAGTTGGTCCCATATCAAGTACAGCAGTGTCATCTGCAAATGTTGCTGTAGTAGTTTCTCCGCTAGTGAATAATAGGTAAAGGACTTAACCTGGAACACTGTCCTGCGGTGAACCAGCTTTAATTTCTCTTAATGTTGAGTACTCTGTCACTTCTTTAATTCGATTTGATATTGATATGAGTCCAGAATTGTCGAATCCTGTTGTGGCAGCTGTTTTTTTAGTTTATGGATCATTCCTTTATGCTAGACTTCATCGAAAGCTTGTGCTATATCAAGAAATAGTGTAGAGCACACTTTTTTTTAAATAAATAAATAAATTATTTTATAACTAAAATTGTTTAAAAAAATATTTTTTAAATGAAAACACAAAAGCATTTAATTAAGTTTTAAGTAAAAGGAAACCTTAATATTTTTTTTTATTTACAAGAAACTTTTTTATTAATTAAGAGAAAACTTCTTTCAAATGTTGTTTTCATATTTTTTATCAGTGTAAAATCTCTTATAATTCTTTCAGTTTCGATGTTCTCTGTGATTTCCTGCTGTATAGCCATGATACGCAGATAAGATAGCCATAGAGTGCTCATTGCGAACCTTAAATAATTTTTTATAAGCTTCAATTTTGAGAAACTCCTTTCACACACTACACACGAAACTTATATTGAAAAAAAGACAAAAAGAGTATTTTCGAATGCAGATGTTTTGTACTGTGTTACCTATAATATGTGTGCGCTGTACAGGGTTGTCATTTCTGATAAACTATAGTTGCATTCTAAGGAGCAGAGTTCGTTGGACTTTGTCGTTAAGTAACACAAGAAATGTCTCATTACTTACTGTCAAGCAGTGTTAATGCTGGTTAACTTTGTAAATAAATTCGTTGGACTGAAAAAAGAATCCGTTTTGTAAATTGTATATGTTTAAAAATTGTAACCGCTCCAAATTGCCGCCCCTATCAAAGTGCCGCCCGGGGGCGGGTTTTGATCTGAATTGCAAGTTATATCCTGCGAATGTCACCAATTTCGCTGTGAAATGTTGACTTGGCTATATTTGGGAAGCATAGCAGAAGAGGCTTCTTAATGTATCACTAAATACAAAATTGGATAAAGCATAAACTCTTTAGAGATGAAGCTTTTATGTGTTTATTCTATAGTTGCAAGTGCTACAAGTGAGCCTGTGAAAAGGTCTGACTCCATCAAAACCGAAGGTACTTTCAAACACAAGTGAGCTCATTTTTCCAGTCTTCTTTTTTCAAAGATTTCTTAGGCTGTGGCAAAGAAGTTGCTCGAATGTCAAGTAAGTACTTGAATGCAGGTTTTGTTAACCCTAAAGTAGATATATTGTAATTATTTTCTTACAAAACTAAGAGATTCCATGTTTACATACAGTGCGATTGTGGTAGTACCAACGGATTTGAACAATCTCTTATGCGTCTTTTAATTAAACGTTGTCGCTTCAATTCGTCAGGCACAACTCTTAATGCAATGCTAAACATTATTTTTAAGATATTTGTTTCACCGCAATAAATCTTTGATTCTAACCAAATACAATTGACAGATCATTTTCGAAATCAGCTGTTTTTCTGTTCGAGGAGACATTTCAGTTTCCGATGAAAATCGAATTCGAGAGAGATTGGCGATAGGCGGATTTTATTCCTGGGAACACACAAATTCCGGGGAAAGCAATATTCCTATGGAATTCGCGATAAGGCTGAGAGACACAGTCGTCGATGTTTGTTGGCACGAGACCTTCGACTGCAGACAGACCAAACCATTCTTTTGTAAAAAACAACTGGCATTTATCTCGTTGTGAACAAATAGAAAATAGTTTAGAAAACAAAGTAAAAATATATCTACCTTCGATGTGATTGACAAATTACAGCGTTGACAAATTAAGAGCTGAATATTCCATTTCTGCAGCCCTACCCATCTTCAAAAATGAAACGCTGTTCATCACCTATTGTTATACCTACAGTTGCTCTCTCGACTCGACCTCCTTTTTAAATCAAGCATTCAATTTAGTAGCCATAATAAGTGAGATATTATTTCGAAGCGCGGCCCTCTTCCTACTGCGAAGGAATTAAAGTTTAAAATAGAAAGCAATTACAGTCAACTGTAATTGTAAATTTGAATTACTCCGAATTAATTAAATTCAAAGTGGCAACTATTTTCCAAATTAATTTATTTTTTTTTCACCAGACCTTAACTTAAAAACAACTCAAGTTGGTTCCTTCCTAGGTATACCTTTTATGATGGCAACAATTAAAACTTAAACTGAGGAAAAAAAAATCACCAAAACAGTAGAATCAGCAGATAGTTTCTTAGTGTTTCTGTGTGCGCTATTCCCGGACCAAAAACGGGAAAACTGTGGCATCACAATTATCGTAATTGTAATTACTTAAGTTACCCACCTCCCCCGAGGTGGCTCCACTTCTGTACTGCATTATGTTTCTCAGACACGGGCGGGCGTAGGTATTTCTCCTATCTAAGGGGTTTGTTGTCATTGTCAGAATTGGAAGTGAAATTTCATTTGGGAATTTGTTTCGTGATTACTTTTTTTTTTGTTTTTTTCGCGTTGAGCAGTGCCCAGCCTTACACGAAGGTGGGGTGCCACAAAAACCTAGGAACTGTTGGTGCATTTTTGTTGACATCAAGTGGAAATATATTAAATTTTGTTTGAGTTATTTACAGCAAGTCAAGTGGTTACTTTTGTCAGCCATGTTTTGGTTCATCTTTACAGTGATATAGATTTATTGCATAGAGCGTTAAATTCTTGGACGCAGGTTCTATCCACCATTTTCAATTCCCATTTCGAAAGGGATTAGAAATAAGAGGGAGTCTGACTATTCCGCGCATCGCCTACTCAGAAGTTTCTGAAAGACATATAAAATTTGTATTTATTTAACGGAGTAACGTCCTTTTGACTCACTAAAGCAAACTTTCTTAATAAAAGAACTCCCATGAAAGACACCGGCAACTACTTTGACCCGCACCTCGTCACTCAGCCTATACCCGTTAAGGGCGAATAAAATATATTGGGTACTACATGCAGTATAATTCATTAATCAGATAGCCGGATACGGGGATACATCAAAGTTCATCATTGCAGCAGACACGGTCAAAAGTGCCCACTTCATTGTAACTTGGCCCAAACGTGGTTCAACTGCGACCACATACAAGTATATCCACTGTCCGCATCGAAGTGGCTAAGTAATTTCATGACAATGAATCTGTCGACCTATTATTCTTGGCCCTCAATTGTCGTCGTCGTATAGTTGTCCTCGTCGTCGTCGCCCCCAGATATTAATCTACAAATTAACCACCACTTGTACCGCAATTTTCATTACTGACTTGGCCATTAGCACATCCTTTTGATACCCATCTATGCTAGGTCGTCCCGCCCTAATAGTTGACTGCGAATGGTCAAAACACACATATATACCTACAAGGGGCTTATACCACCCTTATCTACCATCCTGCTGCCTGATGTCGTTGGAGTGAAGCTTGTAGGTCATTCATTACTGGGAATGATTTCGGCTCTGTGTATTATACACACTCACACACAGAGTACAAAAGAACTGTTCTATGCCAAACAAAAAAATAAAAACAAAGGTTTCCATTCTGCTTCTAAAAGAAAGACACCCAGCAAAGGGATGAGAGCACAATTCATATCTGCGCCAAACAAAAGGATGGATGTAAGAGGAAAATTGGTGGCACAACACCAAAACGCTTATATGTATGAGCTTCCACTTAATTAGGTAATAAATGATTGAGGAAATTATGTCTAGACGTGACAACAATTTTCTATGAATCATCTGACGCTGTTACAGAATTGGTCCTGTTTGTGCAGATTTCCGGCTCTTGGCCATCTAATATAATTTTTTTTGTGTTAATTTTTTGTGTTGATGTTTTCAGCAAGTGAGGAAAATTCATTGGAAAACGTGTACTGAATTTGCTGCTCTATTGGATTTCTTCTTCCTCGTTTTGTGTGTTGTTCATGAGGGAAGTGCGAAACAGTTAAGCGGCGTTGAAGATTCTATAAATCGCTGGACAAATTTGTTTAAGCAAAATGATATAGTGTTCATTGATTTGTTAAAGGATTTTCGATCTATGATTTTTCACCAAGAATAACAACTTAAATTCTCTGGGTACTGCAAATTGTTTGAAAATGGATTCAACTGATTTCAAATATTTGGGAGCCTTAATTAATAAAAATTTCAATTTAAAGACACATGCAATAAAATTAAGAAAAAAAAAAGAGTGTGCTTTAGACCACACACATAATTTACTGGCTATGAGAGGAAGAGAGCAAGAAAATGGGCGCGCGCACTGCTCTCTGTTGCTCCTACAGTGTGATACAGACAATAGGCCTGCACTGCAGTGATACCAGACTTTAGAGGCAGGTTATCCTACGGTCATACTCAAAATATCCATTTTATGTTTACAAAATAAATAAATTTATTATTATAAAAAAACCTCGTGACGCATTAACAGACACACAATCATGCCATTTTATGAAACAGTTTAGGGAAATAAAAAAAAGAAAATGAAAGCATTTACATATTTTGAATGACTTTTTTTTAAACAGAGAACATTTAATTTGATCGTAGGTTGAATATTTTTTTATTCTTAATGAAATGAGCAATTAGGAACAACATTTTACAAAAAAAGTAAAATCCCTTTCTTTTTGTACTATGAGGTGTGAAAAATCCCTTTGTCCCTTTTACCTTATTATGAGTGAGGAAATCCCGCAAAAAGTGATAAATCCCCCGATCTGGGATCACTGCTGCACTGCATGATGTGTTTTTTGATAATGAAACGTAACTGGCTGAGAGAAAGAGAGAACGAAAATGTGTGCTCGCATCTATCTCTCTTGCCTCTACAGTAATATTCGAAACGAAACATAACTCTCTCTCTCTTTTTATCTCACTAACTTATATCTCCCTCTCAACTTCCGCTCGCAATTTCCGTAACGCTTTCGTGACGCATTCACCAGCTTACCCCCAAAGTCAAGCATGCCTGAAGAAGTATTACTTAAAAAGAAAATATGGAATGTCCGTAACCCGTTAAGTAATATCTACCGCGGGCACAATGCTTTAGTTTTGTTTGTCACTTTCTCAGGTTGAGATTACAGATCCCACTGCTCTTTAAAGCAATTGTTTTTTCAAAGGCTCAATCGTGTGGCATCTTCAAGAAAGCTCGCTAAAGGAAAAGCTGTTCTGCCTTATTCTAAACCCCATAGCCGCAAGACGCACGAATTTCGAATGAATTAAATTTGTTTTTAATTAAAGCCAAAAAAGGCCTTTCAACCAAGAATAAAAAAATAAACTTTTTGTTCAATTGGTTTTCGGTCAGAAAGTGTTTTAGTTTATACTCCATAATTAGCCATTGTCAATTTTGTAAAGGTTCATTTGCAAAATTAATAAAAAAGATTTGCTTCAAAAACATTTCTGAAATGTTTCGCTGGTCTGGACACACCTTAATAAGCCAAGATAAACGGAAGTGCTAGCAGCAAAATATTGTTCATGTGTTGCATATTTGAACATAAAATACTAAAAATTTGTTTCTAAGAAATATGGAAAAGAAAAGTTATTCAAATTTGATTCAAATATGGTAACACCCCCGACATTGTAAGCGAAATGGGTTGTGCCTTGTGTGACGTCACGTTGAACAGAATATTTGCCATATGGCTGTATTATCTGTTTTATTTTTGAAAGCAACTGTTGCCACAACTCAAAAATCTAACTTTTCAATGATCCGTCTTGTTCTATTTTCGTGATCTGATCCGGATCAGATAATAAAAAACAGCTATTAAGGCTCCATTTATTTTTTTCCGAAACGGACACTTCGAACGCAATTTGAGTTCCGATCAGATTTGACTTTCGTCTCGTTTTTTCTCCCGAACGGATACCTCGATAGGGGTGATTTATTATGATTAATTTATGATCAGATTATCTCCAGTATACCAATGCCACCTTTCCGACGCCTTAAAAAATCGCAATACTTCCAAGCATCCATAAAATTGGAAGAACGATTTTCATACCCAATCTCCTTAGCGCTTACGTCAAATTTTATTTTGACAGTCCATTAGTCACCCCATATTTGGCAATTTCAGTCGTGTCTTATTAACGGCAGCCATGCCAAGTAGCATACCCCAACCCCAAGGCCAACTAAGGCAGGTTCAAATTAACGTAACAATGTTTTACACCAATGACTATTTACCTATATTACACACCACCTTCACGCAGTCTCCTCCGACATCACAGGGTTTGTAATAATTAATAAGCCTCTGTAGTCTGTACTCTGTAACCACCGCAAATACCACATCGCGTTTGTTGACAACGAAAAAGGTTATAATTCTGAGAGCTTGTCAAATTCACTGACATTAAACTCACGAACATTTTCATTGAAAAGGGAACAAAGACTTCCCCCATGAATCAAAAACGAACCAATGGTACGCAGCCATATACCCTGAGTCACGTTTGCGGTCAGACAAATTGGTTTCCTTTTTGTTTTCGGATTTCTGCCCCACAAGAAACGTGTCATCTGCATTCAATATAAAGGAAGCATATTTAAATTGACAAACAGCATTTTTATTCCAATTTCATTTTCAATAAATTTGCAGGTTTTTTTTTTAAATACCATGTTCATATAAATACTAACCGTTTTTTTTTTAACAAAAACCAATGAGCCATCTTAATAATAACTATATACGAGCTTGCTTTTATTTTACACATAAGGCCGGAAGCCCCGGTAGCTAGCGCTAGAAGTTTCCTTTTTTATTAATAGTTTAATAGTTTAAAAAATAATAATTTTACACATGGTTACACGACATTCGATTATTTCTTATTATTGTTTTAACAATTAATAAGTTGCCGTACAAATGATTATTTTATTATTTTTTTCGTCCATAAACACCGTTTTTAATGACGGGGTATCGCGGATTTATTTTAAAATTGTTTCGCTCTGGTACCTTTATTTGCAGACCTATTTCCGTCCTTGATAAGGTTTCTGTTCATGGTTTTTTAGGCTCCTGTTAAAGATGCTGTTGACGTTTTCGTTTTTATAAATTTCCCACTTAATTCCTAGGTTAGATTAACAAAGCGGTGGGCATACCTACCCATTCATGCGAATGAACAAGAGGGTGCACAAAAATAATTTACAAGAGATTGTGCAAAATGACTCTAGCTTGAGTTAAAACAGTTCAGAATCATTAGCCCATTAAAATGCTTATTTTATAAAATTATATTTTATTTAGATGAAGGCGAAATTAAAATAGAAATATTTATAGTTTGATATCAGGCTAGTATGAAATATCAGCGGTCTTAAATTCAGTTGCCTATCTAAATCGAAAAGGAACTTCAGCGGAATTAGTTACTGCTACGATCATAAAGTGCACGTCTTCTTCTTAGAAGAATATCGTTTATTTTTAATTAATCATAAACTTCTTTGTTTTTGTTGTTCTTTTAATTTTTTAAATGAGCTGAAAGATTACATTTTTGAAAAACATTTCTCATACTTTTCAATTATTGTTATATAGCTGTGTGGAATATTATTTGCTGTGATCGATATGAAGTGGTTTTAAAGTAAATCCTGCATGAGCCGTTTTACCGCGCAAAGTTTATGCAAGCATGTTGTTTGTTGTACACACATGATATTTTTTTTTAAATTTTGTTTTATAAAAAAATTTGGTGGTATTACGAAAACGGCTCCTATAATTTGAGCAAACTTAAATATTATTGAGTTGATACTTAACCTGTCTAGTATCGCGTACTTAGTTGTCCGACGAAAAACCAACTCTAGAAAATAACAACTTTAACCTAAACAGCTTTTACAAGTTGTTAAAGAATTTAATAAAATTTTGCAAAGCAAAATGTTAAAACATCGAATATGACAGTTTGGACTAGGAAGTCGTGAACTGTAGGCGAGGCGAAAGTATAATGGACAAATATACGACTTACTTACATTTTTTAATCGTAAGAAAACTTTTCAAAATCTGATGTAAAAAGGAAAACTGGAGTACAGATAAAACTCTAGATCCTCACGAAATAAAATCCGGTTAAATGTAAAACATCGAACTGATTGCATTAATAACCAGAACAAACTAACTACGATCAACAAAGCAAATTGAAAAGTTGATTACCTGTAATCTGTAAAGTGCATGTCCTTCCAAGGCGATTGGACTTACTTACATTTTTTAATCGTAAGAAAACTTTTCAAAATCTGATGTAAAAAGGAAAACTGGAGTACAGATAAAACTCTAGATCCTCACGAAATAAAATCCGGTTAAATGTAAAACATCGAACTGATTGCATTAATAACCAGAACAAACTAACTACGATCAACAAAGCAAATTGAAAAGTTGATTACCTGTAATCTGTAAAGTGCATGTCCTTCCAAGGCGATATTTTCTTGCACCGAAAAAGTCCCAACAACCATTGCTTTTTTGCAACAAAACTGTTTTTTGTTTCTAATTCATTCCACCGACGATTATAAATAGAAAAATTAAAATTTTCTAATATAGCTAGATTTTTTATTTTCATTTTTTTTAAACAATCCACCACACTTTTCCTTCCATTACATATATATTTGTTTAATTTACTAAATATTTGCAGCTAATATTTACAAAATATAATATTGTGTTCTCGTATGTGTGTGTGTTTGGGAAACAGGAAACGTGAACGTGTTGATAGTTTCAAAACAGAACAATTCATCGAATAAGGGCTGGTGCTGGTTCACCATCGCACCACAATTTTGGAAAGCTATAGTTTTAATTTTTTTTTTTCTAATATAATTTTGCATGTATCGTTTAATATATGTTAGTTTATATTATTTTGTTCTCACTTAAAGGTTAACTGTAATTTGTCTTGAAGCGTGGCTTAAATAGGTTTTCGTTTAACTAATTTTTTTTTGTTATTAAAGCATTGCCATTGTTTATTTAAATTTTCTTTTGGAAATTTATATACGTACTTTGTTGATAATGATAGTTGCAGTAACAGTGTAATTTTGTTTCTTATATTTTCTTGGTGTTTTTGCTAGAATTTTTTTTAGTAATTTGGTTTTTATTTTTATTTTCTCTTAAAAGGAAACATTTTAAATAATAATTGTTAATTGAAAAGAACAAATAATTTCAATAGTTTATATAAATATAATTGGTGACTATACAGTAATTATGTTTTCCTGGCTTGTTAATTTTTTGTCGTGTAAACTTTTGCCATTAATAACTTTTATCAGCACTGTGTATTTAGTTTTAGAATTTGATTTTTGTTTTAATTTTTCAAAGCGCCATTACCTAATTAATTGTATCTACATAGTAAATTATAGATTTTACTATACCTCTGTGTATATATTTCAACCCTAGACTTATTTATTTGCATACGTTATATTTTTTTTTTTGTTGGTTTGTTACAAACAAATATAGCAGGTTTTTTTTATAACACACATTTCTTTTTCATATATAAATATTATGTTCACCCTCGCTAATGGATATCTTTTGTTTTTTATTTAACAGATAAATATATATGTATTTTTGTGTGTAACTAATTACAGAATATTTTATGTATAATATATATATTTGTTGTTATTTTAATTTACATTTTTTAAGGAAGACTTTTTACTTGATTGTGACCATTTTCTTGTAAGATTTTTTATATAATTATTATTTACATTATCGCTTTATTTAATACAATAAAAAAATGGTCTGAAAAAAATACAAATGTTCTTGGAGCATTTCATGTATTTGACTTCTATTTCTTTTCCGATTAGTAGTGTTGAAACTCACAGAGTAAGGTAAAGAATAATGTAAATCAGTAGAACATTTGGAAGTAGTTTGATTTCTCTTTGTATAACTTTAAAGAAGAGGTTTTTTGTTTTAGGTTTTTTTTTGTAATACAAAATATATAGGTGTTCAATTTGATATGTTTAGGTTGTTTTATTCATTCATTTCGTTTGCTTAGTATTTCTTGTAAAATTAATAGAAACTTTCAAAATTTACTTGTAAAAAATAAATAAAAACGAAAACTGTGTTTTGGGTTTTTGTGTTTTTTTTTTTGTATATATAATTTTTGGTTTATATTTATGTATACATAGTTGTATTACTTTATTTATTAGCTAGAATATTTTCCTTTTATGTACAATAATATTTACAATTCTATGCCTATGGCTAGGTTCTGAAGGCAGCGCAAAAATGCTGATAATAGAAAACTGATCATGGTAGAGGACATGTTCGCAGGGTTTCAATTTATGTTTATTTACATGTAATTTTGATGTAGTGAATTAGGCAAGTGGAACAGTAAACATGAATATTGGATAATATATGAGAGTTGTATATTTTTAAAAATATTCCCCACGTTAAAGTTGGGCTTAGACTTTTAATGGGTATAGACTGTTGTTTATTTCAAGATCTATCTGTTAATTTGCTGAGGATGAAGTCAAAAAAGTATCTTGGGCCTAAGGTTTCTCACTTTTATGCACCGGCGCATCAAAAGTTTACTTATAGTTATGTTTCATCTAGCTCTTCTCGTACATCAAATGTAAATTAGGGACAAAACTAAGGGTTCTTTTAAGCCTCTTTGAATTGTAACACTGCCTATTTTTATATAGACATTTTTGAAATAATTTCCACATTTTTGACAATTTACCTAATTAAATCATTATTACCGTTTCTGGAGAAAAGCCCTTCGGTCAAAACAATTTTTAGCACCATATAACTAAACACATCAATTCTCAATTCAGCGAATACAATTCCCAATCAGTTTTATCCCGAATAGAGATTATATAAATTAAATCCCTGCACACATATTTAAATAAAAATCCTAAACTCAAACGGAAAGCTGATAAATTTGTTAAATAACAAACAGATAAGCCAATTATCTGTTAAATGTTTTGATTTCCCCTTCATTTGCACCACTTCGCCGTGTAAATAAAAAGTATTGCAAAATGTTCTCGCATACATTTCAATTGGACATGTGTGATTTTAATAATTTACAAAAAAAAAAAAAGAGTCTTCCCAACAGGCAATTCCGAAACGAACGCAAATCGCGTGAAGCTGTAAAAAGGTATTTTCTCTGCATGGGTAAACCAGCGAAATGGGTACGGAGGGGGGGGCTGGGGAGAGAAAATGTCCTCACCATGTCATGTTTTCAATCAGAGTTTCACGTATCGCCTGTTAGTGTCAAGAGCGATTCATTTGAAATTCCATTCAAAGGACTATGTACATTTGTTTATAAATATATTGTTGTATACAGTAATAGGCGATAGTTGTTGTTATTTTTACACTCTATAGTCTATAACATAGCTTACTTACATTGCTAAGCTTTGTTTACTTAATTTGCAGCAATCGCTTTTTGAGGCCTACCTACGATTTTTTTTTTTTTTAGACAGCAGTCCGTACAAAACAATACTCTAGAGTTAATATATAAGTGTGTGTATTTATAGTTTTAATTAATGTATACAGACAGTTACACGTTTATTTACACTGTTATGTCAGTAAGTTTTCTCTTTCACGCAGTCATATGTAATATTTGGTAAAAATACAACTGAAAGGAGCGATTAAGTGGCTGCTTTGATATTTTACCAAATGGCTAAGAGTTTCTTTGGGGGGAAAAAAACAAAAAAAAATAAATTGAAGTAAATGCACAGTTTAAGAAAGGCTGAAGTGGACATTTTTAGGGTGGACAACACATCAAAGACTTATTCTTCCACGGAAGGAAACAAGCGTTCAGAACATGCATCCTCATACAGAATGCATACTGGGGGGACAGATTTTGGTCCACACATGAGAAATTAATTTCTGAGTAAACTTTCAGTATGTAACAGAAAAGGATGAAATCATAGTCGGTTTCTATAACAAGTGTGATACCTGGTATTTTAGAGATAAAGGCTGCTCTATAGGTCAAAATTGCTCCATAGGTCTCATGTATGTACCGATGCAATGATGATCAAATATTGAAGAGGAAATTTGAGAAAGGAAAGCTGTATATGCAATTTACCCTTCGACCTACAAATGCAGAAAACAAACCACAGCAGAATCTACAGGTAAGGCAGGGTGCCCAAAAAAAACGAATATTGAATGCAACATTTTTAAACAAAATATATTTCCGCCAACTTCGTTTCTCCTTCAATGGATAACCCTGCAACAGACTTCCGTTGACGAATTTTATATACAGTTCAACGTCTAAATAAATTTTATGGACACAGCGAGCAAAGTTTCGAGTCGTTTTATTGATTAAAATTAAATTGTCTACAGCCATCGTCTGCTGTGTTGCTTATTTTCAGCAACAAAATATATATTTCTCTGAAGATGCAAATGGCTACCCAGATATGGTTAATTGGCCCCGAGCTCAACAACTTCTAGGTCCAAAGTTCAGTCACTTATTTCATGTTTAAAGCTAATTTCAACGAAACAGTGAGAAATACGACAGTTACATTTTTGTAAATAATGTCACACAGGAACCAAAAGAACTTAGTTCTTCATTGTACCAACCACTTTATTTCAATAAATAAATATAGAAGAAATTCGGAAAAATTAAACAATTTCTCTGGACTTGGAGACATCTACGGGCTCATATCAAAAGAAATTATTACCAGTGTAGTACTCAATTTCTGTGAGTTTGTAGACTTAAAAAGGAACATAACCAGTGAGCTGTCCTCATATAATAGCACAGCCATTATTGCCAGTCTTAATTTTGCGAGAAACACGAAGGCAGCTATCATTTTATGGCGCAGCTGAGTTGGGAATGTTGATTGGGACTTAAGAAACAGTTTTTTACAGGAATTTAAGGACATCTATGTCACCAAAGTTCTAAACTGTTGTCTAGTTTCTTAGCCTACGAATCCGTAATCGAATTTCAAATGCGGTTTCTTTTCTTTGCATTGGGTTATTAACCTTGGTACCCCAGATGTCGATTCTCACCCTACACAAGTCGATGGAAGTTGGTGACTCAGGAGACCGTAAAAAATCCTACAGATAAACTGTTTCCGATGTATTGATCTGATTTCTAATGGCAACTCCAGCTCGGTTCTCAATACTATAAACAACAATTCCAAACCTAGGATAACAACGAATCTATTAAATAACTGCGTTAACTACGTAAGTAAATAAGTAAGCTCGCCCCCGTAGACAGACAACTGACGTTTTTAAGAATAAAAGCTTGGAAAGTGTTTTCGATTTCCATAAAAGGGCGAACGAAAAGCGGATGATTTTTGGGGGAATAGAGATAAAATAATACGAATCCAAGATTGGTCACATTTTATTTCGAAGAAAATAAATAGATAAGGATCCTATGCCTAGCTTTTCACAACCATTCGTTTTGTGTGTGTATGTGTTACCTTTTCTTTCAATTTCGGTAAGAATGGAAGGGATCTACAATTTTATGCCGAGTCCAAACAGCTCATCGAGAAGCCCTTTCGTGAAAGTCATACTCTCGGATGTTTGTCAGATGTCCACGAGAGGTGGCACAGTGGGAAAACAACCTAAGACGTAATTTGTGTTTTTCCGGAGATTCCACCTGGGACACATAGTAGCCCAACATAACATACTAACCATACTAAGCAACTGCGCCTACATACTTCGAGGTAATAGTTGTCAAAATATTGACCGACTTCTGTGGTCAATATTTTGACCGACTTCTGTGGTCAATATTTTGACAACTATTACCTCGAAGTATGTAGGCGCAGTTGTTTAGTATGGTCAAGTTGAAAGTGAAAATCTTGAGAAAGGTGCTTGTCCTTTCGAAAAGAGAGTATACGATATGTCCGTTGATCTGAAACCTGTCAAAACAAATTTTATTCGTATGTCAAAGCATCGGTGAGCGTCTTAGGGGATGTTTGAAACTTTAGGTTACCATATACTTACAGTTGGCAGGTGTGATGTGTCCGAGTTTTATTTGACTGAGATTGATCAGTTAAACAGTTTTTGCAGTTGACATTTTTGAAGGGACAGCTGGCAAACCTAGTCAGGAATTTTTCTATTGAGTATTCAGTTGATATATCCAATTACTCCTTACTGTTCTTGCATTCAGGGTAAATCCAGTTAGATAGAATTTTGACTATGCCCATGAGACTTAAGTTAACATTGTTTAGCTGAACTTGCTTCCCAAGTCATGCTATAATAATTAATAAGTTAACTTGCTATAAAAATAATCATTAATGTAAACAGCCCTTCAGGCCATATTTGGTACAATTTGTAATAATCTAGTACCATTTGCCTGAGCTGCGTGCTTTTGATTTTCCTGGGATACACTTCCTGGCCTTTTTGTCATCAGAATTTTAGACACTTTTTCTTCGACCGTCGGCACCACCACTCAACAAGATCATCCAGTAATAAAGTGATATGTTTGCAAAGGTTTTCGTTTTTTTTTTGTATTTTAACAAATTGCTTTCGGGAAGATTCGTGTGTCGGTCTAAATTTCTCTTGGCTGGATCAGACAAACATATTGACAGAGCTAAATGTCGATCATTAACATCATTTTGAAGCGGCCCTGGCTATTAACACAACCATAACTCTTAATATTCATCATTTAGCAAAAAATCCCGTCACAGAAAGGCTAAGGACTTGCTCATTTCACCCACCACGTAGGTTTCTTTTCTGTCTACCAGCTGACCTCCGCAAAGTATGCGGCAAAAATCGTGCCAACTAATCTATTACTGAAATCTGCTCCACTTGTTCATCAAATAAGTTAACTGAAACCCTCGCTCAATTTGGCTCTAAATTAAAAGTTGAGTTGAAACTTGAAACCGCTGTACAATTTGCCATAGAGCAATCTCTGTCGAATGCACACCAGACATAACCAAATTCCAGCACAGCCTTAAACTGTCGCTTCGAGAGTACTCTGCGAGTTTCTGTTCATTAATGGCAACAATACGACTATCTTGTAAGCCACTTGCCATAGCAACCACTAGATCCAATTCACAGTTGTACATGCTTTACGACTAACAATAGACATCTTTTCAGTTACCTAATTTCCTACACCTACCTATACAAATAAATGCGTTGTCGACACTCCTTGTTCGTCATCGTCGTCATCATCATCATTGTCAACATCGTCACTGCCGGCACAGTTATTTTACAAAAACAAAAAGGATGCATTCTTACCCTCATTGCTTACAAAGTTTCTTAGAGCACTAGTACTTATCCTACGCGGTTAGTTTGAATAGCAGACCACTTCTTGGTTTAGGAGAGGTGCTGTAGCTGTTTGCTATATCTGTTGTTGTTCTTCTTGATGTTGGCTGGCTTGTGTTCGCATATATTACTTAATGTCATGTTTCGACTTGGGTGAGCTTTAAAATGGTCCAGCTGACGTATGGCAATAGGGAAAACATCAGCGATGTTAAAAGGGTGCAACTACCCAGAATGGAAGTTGGTGAATTGGCGCTACTGCTCTCGGGCCAGATGACTTCCACTTCGGACATTTTGAATATGCTCAGCAGTCGGTGGGATTGCAGTTCACTGTGCTCGGTGTTGATATGATGACTGATGGTTTTAAGGATGTTTGTGCATTCCTCCTGTTGAGCAAACAAATAAATAAACAAGAAGGTTTGGTTTAGTTCTGATGCTTTGGGCCGAAGTGAAGAGTGCAATCTTACCTTTTCTTTGCGCAGCAGGTCGATAGCTTTCAGTTTGGCGTCATGGGGTAACCTCGCCGCTATGATGATATTTTCATCTGTCATGTTGAATAGCGTCAGTGTACACATTGTCTGTGAATTGGAAGAGTTCAAGGAGAATCGGTTCTTTATTTGTTAGATATCAGTTAAATCACAACGAATTTAGAGAGGCACACACATACTAGGAAGAGCAGATTAAGCGAATGGACAACAACAATCTGGCTAACAGGATCTTCGAATTTTAGATCTTAATTGGGAGACTACAAGGAAGAGCGAAAAGTCGAGCAAAAAATGCATTGTGGATGTCCGGGCTCAGAGGAATTTGTGTTGATAAGTGAAAGAAACGTTCCAGAGAGTGCAGAAAATAGAAGGCTGGAGCTGTCTTTAGAGTTGGAAGCCTGTTTACAAAGAAGTATTGTTTTTGAACGTGGAGGACAGAGCCATTGAGTTTCTACGGTCACGTATATTGCTGTACCTCATGTAGATGTCTCTGCAGCGCACTTTAGTGCAAGATTTGAAGACGTTCCCTTGTAACGTCCAGACAGTCTATCAGCTACTGCGTGCAGGCTGCCAAACGCGTCTCAACTACGTTCAAGTTTTCCTAAATCTCAACGAGACTGTGGACGATTTTTAGTCGAAATTCATTATGAGTGACGAAGCTCATTTCACACAAAACTATTTCACTCACTCAAAGTCACAGCATTGTGTTCCATTAAAGCGGAGGTGCCATAAGGCCAATATTTTTTCGAGAACACTATGGGTAACACGGACATTGTGACTGAGGCCAACACAAATATTTATTGCCGCAAATTGATTATTTGGAGGATGAACTCCTGCAAACCGTGCACAGTGAACACATCTCACCTCTCATGGATATTTTGAAAGAAGCGTTTTCGGGCCCCTGTGATATGTATCGTTTTAGCGATGCTTACTTGCTGCCAAGGTCTTTCTTTGGGGTTTTTTGAAATCACGGGTCTATAAGAGCAAGCCAAAGAAAAGAATATCCGACTAGACTCTTACCGCCCAAATGCCGGGCTAAAACGAATTGAAAATGCAGTAAAAACGAACCCAAAAGGACATATCGTCTTTAAAAAGTAATAAAAAAAAGTAGTTTATGGTTGGAATAAACATTTAAAAAATAAATACCAAAATTGTGTCGTTGTTGAGTGTTTTTGGGCTGCCATGCATAAGTATCCTTATCAGCGAGCATTGTTTACGAGTTTAAGCCACAACTACAGCGAACCAAAACACCACCTACTATACACTATCCGCACGTATGCAACGACGCTCTTTAAACTCGAATTCTGTTTCGTTTAAAACCGTATCAAACTTAATGAAGTGAACTGTTTTTGATAACCCTGCAGTGTGCATTCCTTACATGAGTGCATTTCAAAGCATTCTACAAATAAAAAAAAAGATCCCGCCGCTATTGCAAAATTATAGCAAAGAAACTCAACTGCTGCTGCAGATGCTAAATCAATCCTTCACTCATGGATGGTTGTCAAGACGTTAGTCCTTTTGAGGGTAAGCGAGCTCGGTTATAAGAACGTATTGAAACCCCGACACACAAAAGCCACGCCACAGGGGCTTTATCTTTCTTCACTTTATTATGGGAAATACTTTCGTTTTGTAAACTGCTTCTGAATTCATGAAGAGTGGCAGTGGATGCCTTTTCGTTTGTCTTACCCCTGTTTACGGTGCTGTGCTCTCGGTCCCTGTCGTCATTGGGTGTAATATTTAATATGATTTATGCGCACAATCATGCCAGTGTCATTAATCAAATAAATCATAAATACTTGAGTTGGTCTTATTGTGTTAGGTGGAGTAGTGGCGGTGGATGGGAAAACTACCGAGAAGCCAACATTTAGAACAGATAGTCAGATGAAACTGGGTGATGATGCCAATGCTGGTTAAGGATGTCAAGGGGATATACGGGTACTATGAGGGTGGCTATTTGTTTACGATGAATTTTTTTGTGTAAAACGGCAATCATCATTCAAATCTGATTGAGTGGCGATTTTTTAGATTATTTAGAAGGAGGAGTGGGCGCAATATGACACAAGAAAAGCCTGCTAGAATATCGGTCACTTCAGTCTAACGAATGATGTCCTTGAGTCCTAAATTTTTGAAGTAATACTTCTTAAGGCACGCTTGACTTGGGGGGTAAGCTGGTGAATGCGTCACGAAAGCGTTACGGAAATTGCGAGCGGAAGTTGAGATGGAGATATAAGTTAGTAAGATAAAAAGAGAGAGAGTTACGTTTCGTTTCGAACATTACTGTAGAGGCAAGAGAGATAGATGTGAGCATACGTTTTTGTTCTCTCTTTCTCTCAGCCAGTTACGTTTCATTATCAAAAAACACATCATACAGTGCAGCAGTGATCCCAGATCGGGGGATTTATAACTTTTTGCGGGATTTTCTCACTAATAATAAGGTAAAAGGGACAAAGGGATTTTTCACACCTCATAGTACAAAAAGAAAGGGATTTTACTTTTTTTGTAAAATGTTGTTCCTAATTGCTAATTTCATTAAGAATACAAAAATTATTCAACCTACGATCAAATTAAAGCAGTGCGCTCGCCCATTTTCTTGCTTTCTTCCTTTCATACCCAGTAAATTAATAAAGAAAATTGATATATTAATATTAACTAAACATGTATATATAGATGGAGCTAAAGAAGTTTTACTTCGGTCGTGTGGTCTAAAGCACACTCGTTTTTTTTTTTTTAATTTATTGTCCGACCACTAATGATGTCCTTTAACGTCTTAGCGGCTCCAGCGGTGCCCCTCTGTTTTTAAATTTGTTGTCCGACATGATGGTTGTTGAACTATGTAGTTTAGAACACAGTAAGAAGATCTAAAGTGCTGGGCGACAGCCTGAAACGTTCTTGATGGAAATATTTTCACGGCTGAAACGAAGAAGCGACCCAATGTTTAATGTGTTGGACTACTAAGCAAAGGGTGTCCGTCCAGGGTCAAATCACATCACAGCCATGCTGAAATGGCAAACGAAAGTGAGCACAAAACCGCTGTCAGCCGTCAAAGGTGATGTCTATTCGAAAACAAACCTTTTATAAAACACCCTGCATCTACTTAAAAGAAACGTGTGTGATTCATACATTTAACGAGACTATGAAAATCAAGCAGGCAAGATTTGAATTTTGCGTCATTTGTTTGGTAAAGCGCTGCCAACTATGAAAGACAGTATGACAGCTGACAGTTCAATATATACTTTGAACGTTGAACAATATACATCCGGCGGTATCTTGTAATGGCCGCTACACAAAAAACAATGCGTTTTTATTGTTAGTAATAATCTTACAGAAATGAAATAGTTTGCAATTTTTATACTTCAGCAATCAGACACACTTCTGTTTGTCAACTGAACTGTCAATATTGTAGAGTTTAGGGGTTCAAAAATTCTGCGACATATTATGGAAAACAAATCACTTACAAGTTTTCCATGTATGGTGGGGATTTCGGGCTGAAGGCATCATTGGACCACAGTGAACAGTGGATGGTAATCCAGATTTTTGTGTCTAAAAAGACAATGCCAAGACTATTACAAAGTCAAATCTTGCGATTAAGTGACCTTGGAGTTTTTCTTTGGTTTTTTTTTTAAACTCTTAGGATTATGGTGACCAGATCCACGCCCTGCAAAAATAGGACACCTTCGAAAATCTCAAATGAAAAATTGAAGAACAAAAAAACAACAACCAAAATAACAAAAAACATCAATTTCAACAAATTCAATACAATAAAGTCGATTTTAACTTTAAATATAAAATAAAAATAAAATAAAAAAACACACGATGAAATGAGTGGGTGAGTTCAGACGATTGTTAAAAAAAAACAAAAGATGGAATGGTTGGTGTGTTCACACCAGAAAGATACAGAAAATTTCATAATTAGTGTAAAAAAAAAAGATTTGTTGTAGTTCTGTGGTGTCTAAAAATTCCGTAAACTGAGAAGTCCCAAAAAGAGGATAAAGTGCATATTTTTTTTTCAAAATGATACCGGACATTTTTGTTTTAAATAAAAAGAGGATGTCTAGTCAGCCTAGTCATGCTAACAAACCGAGCAAATTTATTGTAGGCTATTCCTTTACGAATCAAATAAAAATATCAATTCATTGGAAACACTTCTAACGAGTTTTGGGACACCCCTTTGTTTTTCAGTCTTTCATGGTGTATAGAAAATTTAACAATTAACTATTAATTCACAATGGTTTTTCTGGCATGTCCGACAAGACCTTGGCTGACAGCGTTAGGCTGTGCGATTCGAAACTACGTACGCAGTTAGAAACACGCCCTCATTGTATCCTCAATTGGGAGTCCGTTTTGCCACATTAGAATTTTAAAATCAAGCTCTGAAAGTCATTGAAACATTTAGCAAATTTTGTCTTTATACAGGGGCACCTAGTGGGGTAACAGTGGTGTCATGTGCATTTATGTAAATTGCGTCAGTTAGGGAAGCATTTGGATAAATTGTAATAGGCATCCTCCTAATGCGAGTTTAAGAACACACCAACAATACCTATATACAGAACATACATCGTGCCTACACTAAATTAAAAAAAAAATCTTTTCAGACGCTGTAATAAAAAAAAATAAGTACACGCCAATTCTTGCTAATGTAAGTTTATTACTGCTTCGTTTGCGTGATCTCGAGCGACTGACACAGCCGCCGTAGGGAGAGTATAAAATTAGTTATACATGATACATATAAGTAATCTGTATTCTATGTATATGTAATACAGCTCAATTACTCTTACACGCTCTTTTTTTTTTTTTTTTTTTTTTTTCTTAATTCTATGTACAATGTTAATGAAACTTATTTCTAATGCGTCACCGGATTGCCATAGCGTTCCGGGGCGATGACTACTCTTCCTGATCTAGTTACAATGATTGGCTGGTCATTTGTATTAGTTCCGTGGTCATCGATAATGCCCTCACCATGATCGCTTGACACATTACACGATTCACTATTGCTCAAATGAAGATCATCGTTGATAGCAAAATCTTGATCACTTGTTACATTTGTTAAAGCAGAATTAAGTGTGTTTTTTATATTAATTTCAGCCTCATCATTTAATACATTTGTTTGTGAACTATTTAGAGATTTTCTTATGTATTGCCTATTTCTTCGAAATTGGTTACCCTCATTATCTTTTACAATATAAGATCTATCATTAAAGTTTTTTACAATTTTACCATACAACCAATCTTTTTCTGCTTTCCAAAACATTATATTATCGTTCTCTTTCAAACTGGATAGGGGTTTGGATGTTCGATTATAATAGTTAGATTGTAGCGTTCTTTTATCATCGATTCTTTTTAAAATTTCCTGCGCGCTAATTTCATGTGGCTTTAAATTGTTCGTCGTGGTGGGAACTTTGGTTTTGACTTCCCGCCCCATAAAGAGTTGAGCAGGTGACAGCAACATATTTGCCAATGGTGTAGCGTTATATTCTAAGATTCGATAACTGAATTCTTCTTTCCGACACTCATCAAAACATTTCTTCAAAATTCGCTTTCCTATTGCCACACCCTTTTCGGCCAAACCATTACTTCGCGGATAGCGCGGGCTAGAGAATGTTAGTTTAATATTGAATTTGTCTGCAAACTCTTTATATTTACGGCAGTTAAATGGATTGTTATCGGAACGAATCTCAAAAGGAAAGCCAAATTTTGTAAATAGTCTATCCATTAACACATTTATTATGTGACCTATCGATTTGTCTCTTAACCGTTCAACACATAACCAATTTGAGTATGCGTCAATGACTGCCAAATATGGAGACCCACCATGCTCAAAAATATCTATAGCGATTTTTTCCCATGCAAACTCGGGTGAATCGTGATGTTTTAATGGTTCTTTTGGGTTGTTATACCTGTGCTTTTCACATATACGACACCGTTGAACTTTTTCCTCTATTTCCTTTGAGATACCTGGCCAATAGAATAACCTCCTTGCACGCAACCGAGTTTTTTCAACACCTAAGTGAGGAGCATGTAACATTTCAATGACCTGAGTTCTAAGTTTTGTAGGAACAATTAACTTATTACCGAAAAACAGAATCCCATCATTGACACTTATCTCATTCTTGATTTTGTAAAATTTCTTGCACTCTGAACTTAATGCCTTGTAATTTGGCCATTCAGCCTCATGAAACTTTAAAACCTGACTCAAACAGTCATCTTTGAGAGTTGCTTCCTGATAACTTAATTTGTTTCTTTCGGACATACAGACCTGGTTGACAAGGCTATGTACGACATAATTCATTTCGGGCTTTTCTAGTTTCGCGGCACTAACGTAGGCCCTTGACAAGCAATCAGCTAACAACAATTGCTTCCCAGGCACATATTTTATTTTGAGACCCGGATATTTTAACAAGAACATAAACATTCGTTGAAGCCTGACTGTTACTTTGTCTAGTTCCCTTTTTACCAACGTCTCAAGAGGCTTGTGGTCGGAGTGAACTTCTACTTCACGACCATAAATGTAAAAATGAAATTTCTCACACGCGACCACAATGGCAAGCAACTCTTTCTCAATTTGAGCCCATTTTTGTTCACTGGCCGATAAACTTCTTGAGGCAAAAGCTACTGGTTGACCTGCTTGCAGAAGGACACAGCCTACTCCGTCCTTCGACGCATCAGCCTGTATGACTAATGGCTGCTTAGGGTCAAACATTCTCAGCACCGGTGCTTGGCTTACTATGTTTTTTATGTTTTCAAATTCTTTTTGGTGTTCTGCTTGCCACTCCCACTTTTTTCCTATTCTTGTTAGTTCTCTTAGTTTGGTAGTAATTATGGCTAAATTAGGTATGTATTTCGCTAAATATTTGCATAACCCTAAGAGTCTCATAACACTGTTCCTGTCTTGGGGTGGGGGTAATTCAACTATAGCCCTTAGATACTTGCCGTCCGGTTTAATGCTCCCTTCTGAAATTGTTTGGCCCATAAATTTGACCTGTGTCTGCCTGTACTGAAGCTTATCTTTATTAAACTTGATATTGTTTGCCCTTGCCCTTTCTATGACCTTTGTAAGCACACGATCGTGATCCTTGTAGTTTATGCCTGAGACAAACAAATCGTCAAAATATATTTCAACTCCTGGTATATCACCAAATAATTGGACCATCTTTCTCATAAATAGCTCGGGGGCGCTACTTATACCAAACGGCACCCTATGCCACTTAAATCGACCGAAAGGAGTGATGAACGTTGTCAGATCTGAGCTCACATCATCCAATTCCAACTGCCAGAATCCATTTTTTAAATCCATCACAGTGAAAACTGATTTATTCGCAAGACGACTGGTAATAGATTCTGCAGTCGGAATCGAAAAATGTTCCCGACGAATGCAATCGTTCAACGGTTTCGGATCTAAGCACAAGCGTAATGACCCATCTGATTTTTCGACAATCTGTAAATTATTTACCCAATCTGTTGGGTGCTCAACCGAACTAATAACACCATCATTGACCATCACGTTCAACTGGGCCTTAAGACGATCAAGCAAACTGAACGGAATTTTCTTTTTATACGTGAGTACTGGTTTAGAATCGGCCTTTAATTGGATGTGACATTTACCTGGAATGCGCCCTAAGCCTTCAAAAATATCCTTAAATTGACCAATAAAGTCTTCTTTGGAATGCGGTATTTTACTACTTGTAATAGCATGTATTCGCTTAATAAGATTCAAAGCTTCACAATCAGCACGACCCAAAATGGGCTGAAATTTACTGCCAACTACTTCGAAGTCAATTTGAACAGTTTCATTCTTCAAATTCACAACACATGGCAATTTTATCTTTCCATAAGAACTGATTTTTTTATTGTTATATGCAAACAAACAATTTTTTGATCTTTTTATTGAACCCAAATAGTTCATTTCCTTTACGTACTTCCACGGTATGCAACTGACATCTGCGCCCGTATCCAGTTTGAAATTGATCTTGACATTGTTTAATATTAATTCTTTGTACCAACCAAATAGCCCTACACGTCTACAATCATAAATGTTTTTTAAAAGAAAATTGTTTTCTAATCGATATAAATTACCTTCATCAAAATATCTTAGATTAATTGAATGAACTTCGCGTCTCTCTGCTGTTTGTGACGATTCCGGAGTGTTCCTCCCCCTTTCCTCGTTGTTGTCCGCCTCATATTCAATAGCATTCACTCGATTTCTTGACTTTCGACCAAAGTTATTTTTGCAAACTGCTGCAAAATGACCAGCTTTACCGCAAACTCTACATGTGCGTCCATCCACCAGCGCCGGACAGTACTTGTCATGTTGTCCCGTTGCTACCATTCCACATCGCTCACATAATGACACATTCCTCGAACGATTCCCGTATGAATACTTAACTGTTTTGGTTGGCACCGCTTTGATCGCCTCCACCTTTGGTTCGTGCTCTTCCGCAGACAAAAGCTTGACATTTTGTTCGGACAATTCGGCGATTTTACATTTTGTAATGATTTCATCCAACGTGTCCTGACTTGATTCTAGCAATTTTGAGCGTAATTTCTTGTTTTCAATCCCCAGAATGATTTTGTCTCTTATCATTCGGTTGACGTACGATTGCCCGCAGTCATCTGCTGCACAAACAAACTCACAGTATTTCGCTTGGTTTCGTATCTCGGTCTCAAATTCAACAAATGGTTGATCTTTTTTCTGCAGTATACAACCAAATTTGTATGTTTCCATTACCACATTGCGACGCTGTATGCAATATGTTTCAAACCGTGTCATTACTGTCGCCAATGTTCTCTCTGTTGCTGGCAGTGCGAGTGCATTATATATTTCTATACCCCTTTCACCAATGTGGTGTAGAAATAGTGCCACCTTTACTGACTCCTCAGCACTATTCTTGTCTGCTGCGACTAGAAATATTTCGAACTTCTGCTTCCACATTGGCCAATTCTTCGCTGGCTCATCAAAGTTCATTTCACTCGGACCTTTAATACATTGTTCGGCCATTCTCGCGATCTCACAGATATTCACAAAATGCACGTGCTTAATTTTATTGGATTTTTTGCCACATCTGACACCATGTAATAAAAAAAAATAAGTACACGCCAATTCTTGCTAATGTAAGTTTATTACTGCTTCGTTTGCGTGATCTCGAGCGACTGACACAGCCGCCGTAGGGAGAGTATAAAATTAGTTATACATGATACATATAAGTAATCTGTATTCTATGTATATGTAATACAGCTCAATTACTCTTACAGACGCAGACGGACATTTCCACTCAGAGAGGGCGCTGTCGATGGTATTCAGCGCACAATTACTAACTTATCCCACTCTATCTGGAAGTTCGGCGGCCATTTGTGAACTTCCCCAACGACGACTACATCATCTTCACCAGATCAAGCCATTGACTGACACCAGCTACTCACCCTTCTACACCCCCTGGAAATTTATTTAAAACGCCATAAATTTACGTTATGGCTCACCATAAAAGAAGAAGTAACTTATTCAATTTTTTTTTTTACGTAAAGAATCGTTTATTGTGCCAGTTACTTTACGAATTTACTTTAAACTCAGGGTCGTGAGTTCGGGCCCCACGTTGGGCGCCGCTCCTAATACATAATTTTTTAAATTTAAATTATATTTTCATTGCCTTTTCAGAAAACGCGTGACTGCAACGAAATAAGAACACGTGAATCTATGGCACTAATTTAAAATTTGTTAAGCTTCCAGTAAATACTTTTGTAGTTTTACCATAAACAATTTTTAAAATCAATTTTTCAAGTCTTTTAAAACAGCATTCAATGGGACCTACTTCGAATTAAATTCCCATATGTGCCGCAGGATATTCGCCTGATTTTTACGGCAACTGAAGAATAATTGGAGAGATCAAACGACACATAACTATTGAGCCCACGGCTTAGCAGTGGCTTAAAATAAGCAGAGCTGAAATCAACAAAGCAAGAACTCTGCAGTTGATGTTACAATTTATAGCCGCTGAAGCTTTCGTATAAAGTCCACACCAAATAGCTAGGATATAGGATTCATAAACATCCAGATGGCCGATAATATTTCGCCACATTCCGCCGTAAACACAGCATAAAACTCGAAATAACAAAAACAAATCTCTGTAATAAAAATAAAAATAATATCCCTTTGTGGTTGCCATTCATCCATCAAATTCAAACCAGACCTCCGCTTAAATATCAATAAAATATCTTCAAAAAGCGATAAATAAAAGCACACCCCACCGCCAATCACTCGCTCATAACGATATTTACTGTTGCGAATAAAAGAAATCAATTTAAACGAGCACTCACCTGATTGTCAATGTGTGTGGTGACATACTGTTGGAGCGCTCGCACTGCATCCTGTACTCCGAGATTTGTGTGCGGTCGCAGCAACGCTTCATCTGCCGAACTGTAGCCCAGCAAAAGGAACACTCCACCTGAAACGATTCAAAGGATATTCGCCAATGATGAAGCCAACGGCAACAAGGATAACGAACAAGAAAACAATTTCATGCAACCGACTGAGGCAATAAATTTACGTCTTACGCAAAGAAAACAAAATCCAATTATTGACGCCGACGATGGCGACGACGACGGCGAGTAAGTACAGTTGCCAGTGCCAGTGTATAGTGCATATCCATATCCACAGTGGATGTGAAACTGCAATGACGGCGAGTAATTTTTGATGTTCCACCCAAATTGGATACCTTGTCATATACTGGCACTGGTACCTGTGGTGCTACGATGCAGCAGAGGATACCTTCCGACGGAAGACAATGCATTGCCGCACATGGCTTTTATCGCCTCAACGGCATGTGGATGACGTGTTCTTTATTTACAGGGTATCCTTTGCAAGCCATGATTTCCGAATCCTTTGATTTTGCCAAGGTTACTCGCAGCAGCATCTTTTTCGTTTTTATCTTATCTGCAGTCGATTCGCTTCCTTAAAAAGCAGAGAAACAACTACTGGCATTGGCACTGGCACTGGGACCAGGACCATCTGGGTGACTTGCATTTAATGACATTTCAAGCTACATAAACCTACATCACAGTTAACAAAGTATAGCTTCGTTATCTACTTCTTTACTACTCATTTCGTCGTTGTCGTCGTCGTCGTCATCGTCCTTGTTGGAAGATAAACAGGGCTTTTTGCCTTCTCTTCGTCACGTCTATCCAACAGCGCTCGTACTTACCGGGTAGAGTGTACTCGCCAAGTGGCGGTTTCATACAAATGAAACGTCCCGAATAGCAAAGGCATCTGCCCCGAAAGGCCTGATAAGCCGGTGAAGCATGGCTGTAAAATGCAAGCGCCGTCCTACACGGAGCAAATGGCACACACAGTGCATGGCATGTTAACGTTAGTGATTCGCCACAGGTACACAATTCACTGCATTCGGCGTCGTCCAACGAATAGATCTGAAAGTAAAGAAAAAAAAAAAACCAAAGAGATACTTAGATACATTCATGTTCGTTCATCGGTCGTACCTTGGCGAAATTTTCGGGAAAAGAAGCAAAATTGAAAGTGGTAACATGACATGAACATTTCACCACGGCACACATGGAACCGTAGTTTTCACACCCAACTACATACATCACAGATGCACCACGAACGGGATTATAACGGCACAAGATGAATGGCTGCGATGGAGACAATTCCAGCTTTCGGCTACGAGCAGACAGTAGAGTGTGTGTTGTGCGACCTTCTGGCCAATTACACGTGTATCCCGTTGTTGCTGGGAGGCGAGGATGATGATGCAACTGCTCGAAATCGCCATAGAAAATCACACCAAATTGTTTGGGCTTGATCTATCTGAATGCGCAATTTTGGGATAATCAGAAACTTGCGGCAGATGCTAGATAGTCGGCTCTCTGGCTGTGAGATTGATTGTAATTTTTGAACTAGATGATAGTTGGGGGGAAATTCCTGTAGTAGGTTCAGTGTGACCATTTCAATATTTGAAATCATCCTAAGTTCAGCAGTATAACATGTGCTCAAAATCATGCTCTATGTTTTTTTGTTTAGATCAAAACCCTATTTTTCAGGAAAATTAAGATATATTTCACAAAATTATCCTTAAAAAAAAATCATTTCGTGACGCTTACTATGTATTACATAAAAAAATAGTTTAATTCAATTAAGTTCAGTTTTTGTCAAATCAGAATTGTATTGTATTGTAATATTATTTTATTATTTTAATTCACAATTAGGCTAAACCAAAGTCCTGCTAACTTTTGTGCTACAGCATGAAACTATGCTAAAAAAAATGCTGGTATGATTTGAAAAAAAGAGGCTTAAAATAAAATAATCAGGCTAAATTTAGCAGGAAATGTGCTGGATTGGTCATACTGAGTAGGTCGGTCATGTAGGAGAAGAATAGCAGCGCGCCCTTTGGTTAAACTGCTTTTAGTGGAAATCCTACCCACTGCAAAATAAGCTCAGCCATCCCGTTGAACGTGGCCAAGTTGTAGGAGATTACATCGTGTACTGCAGGCTTTATTTTTTTTCCAATTGCATTGTAAGAGGAAATATGTTTAAGGCACAAATGTAAGTAGGTAGACAAGTTTAAAGAGGATTTTTAGGCTCGCATTTCTAGGCAATTTGTTTCTCAGCTCTGATTTTGGGGCGGGAAGAAATCGGCAACAAAAGTAGGTTCATCTGCAAAAGGCAGCTTATATTGTCTACATTCGAGTCTCAAAAGACTTGGCTAATGCGTCAGGTAAGCGATGGACATGACATTTTTTTATATAAAAAAAAAAAAAAATACTAATAGATGCCTTTTAGACTACAAAACTGAGAAGAAATACCTTGATACAAAGTGGCAACCGTAAGAAAATGCATAAATTGGTCTTGGTTTGCAAATGTCAACATTCTCTGCAGAGCCCCGATTAAACAGAAATAGCTTACGCTTGATGAATATTAAATTCAAGATGACATCAGGCCATTAGAGAAGTTTTGGTAATGTCATCGCGTCCACTAAAATAGTTTCACGTTCTCGATTAAACGAAATCGCAACTACAATGCCCCGAACAAAGGACGACACAGTTTGGCATCAAACAAAAAATAATAACTCGAATTTTTAACTGCCTTTGCGACAAAGTTTGTCAGAAGTCAGCCGATATTTTTCCGACAAAGAAATATCGGCTGACTTCTGACAAACAAACACTAGTTGAAGAAAGCCACAACCATGTGAAGTCTTGCGAGTCCGACTTGTTCAAAAAAAAGGATTAGGTTTGACTAAAGAAAAGAGAAGAATAGTCGACCTGTACAACAGCAAAAAAAAACCGATTTCACAATTCGGTGGGAAAATTCTACCTTAGCCATTTGGTTTTTCGTCTCATTACGTTTAAAACTCAGTGGGACCACCAACTGTATTTAGTATTTACTAGGCTTCTCACTCATTTCGTATTTGGAGTAAAATCTAATCCCCATCGGAATATCCGCAACTAAAAAATCCTCAGAATTTTATTGGGGGCGTTATCGCAGAGTTTGTTAATTCGTAGGGATATTTAGCCAAAACGAACATTTTTCTTATGCCACCCTGTATTGGAAACAAATTTGAAAAAGGGTGTCAATAGGAACACTTTTCCTGACCAGAACGACAATAGGAAGTTCTACAACTAAAATAACTGGAATAACTGACACTCACCTCGAGCACCTTCAAAAATAATACGTCCAGCGAACTAGATGGGGTACCGTCATAAAGACCCGGATACCCCCAATCGCTCTAGAGGTCTTTCTGAGCGATTTGGCTCAGATCAAGAATTCAGGTAGGTGTTCCTATAGTAAACTACTTACCTCGTTAGTTTGTAGCTCAAAAAAAGGAAAAGCAGTAGGAAGGGCGGTTCGCACTTTATGCAATCCAAGGAAACTCATCATTCTGTCATGTATTAAAGGAAGGCAACAAGTTTATCTCCGCCAGGTAAAGGGAAATGTTGAATGCATTCGAAAAGAATTTCTTAGAGAAAGGGAGCACATTTTCGACGTCCATAGTAGATCACAGACCACAGAAAAGTGGCAACACTCTGAGGTAAGGCAAGTAACTGTCCCGGGCCTGGTTTAAGGCATCGCATATAAATATAAATACAAGTTATCCAGTTAATCCTCCACCTCGAAGATGTATGAAGCCTCGCTTATGCTCGGAGTTTTTTTTTCTCTGCAAACGTTCAGCGCGCTATTTTCCTGGATATACTCGAATTCGCTGACTTTCTTAATTATGTCTCAGACGACTAAAGTGGTACCCAAAGAATGAAACAAGGTTCTATATACGCACAGAGAACACTAAATAAGAAACCCAGCCTTCTGAAGACAAGAATGCAAAAGAAACAAAGTGCACGACTGGGTCGGACGAAACTTTCACGTTCGTCAAAAGTTATTAGGTAGGTAGTATGAGAACCGATGCTAGATAAAAGAAACGGTGATAAGAATATAGGAAAAGGAACATGTGGTGTTGAATAAAATTGCCTTTTGGGTTATTCATCTTCATAAATATAAATAATAATGTCAGTTTTTATAAGTTGAAGCTGACTAACAGGGAAATATGTGAAAATAGATAGGGAAATATAAATAATTAAAAAGCCTGCAGCCGTATTAATAATTGTCGCGTAACTACATGTTAGGCCTAACTATTGGCAAACACATTCGTTAAACTCAAATTGATATTAATAAACATTTTTAGAAGATAACTAACGCTTCGTAACTTTCACATAACTAACTTACGTTTGGATGTCTGTTAGAGTGTCAATAACTCTTAAAAAACATAGTTCCCGTCAAAATGACAAATAAATTAAATTTAAATTTGAAAAATTTTGGCACAAAATGGCTCACCGGATTCGGCTACCATAGCCCCAAATCGAAAAAAGTGTACAAAAAACGAAAAAAAACCCTATGACAATGTTTACAATAAAACATTCAAAAATAAATACACATTTTCAAAAGAAAATATGAACAATTTTCTGTTGTTTTCCTTTACTCTCTTGCTCTCCACTTGTCATAAATGAAATTTATTAGCCAGCCGTGATGATAGCCAATATGTAATAAATAGTTATTAGTACAATTTGGTTAGGTGATGCCAGCTTTTTTAAAGAAAACATAAGTTAGTTATTATATGAGTTATTTTCATTTATTAATAAGAAAATTTAACTTATATGTTATTTATTTAACTATGTACTAGGTTACATATGAGTTGGATAGTAGTTGCGGTTTTTTTTATTAATAAGGCTGCTGATCTTTTCGAATTTTTTGAGAAAAAAACTAAGTAACGGGATCTTATTTCGAATACTTATTTTATCTTTAATATGTATTTTTATCAAAATCTTTAGAGCGGTTTTTGTAAAATATTGCAATGTTAAGTTTGAAAAATACTATTGCTTAACTATTTAGCTGGAAACCGAGTGCAAGTTATTGTTCGGGATATAAGCAGTACTTGAGGGGTTTTCGAGATAGGAGCGGTTTTAAAAATTAGCGTTTTCGGTGATTCGAATTGAAAACTAAGGACGCAATAGTTTTGAAAACAACAAATTTACTGCAAGTTTTCATTTTGGTCGAAATCGTCGTTGCCGTTTTCGAGTAAACTAAAGAAAAAATGGCATTTTTCACAAAAATTAATTTTACAATAAAACAGAGAAAAACTGAGTTTGCCATTAAGTTAGAAATAACCATGTTACCTTACACGCTGTCTCCACTTGCGATGAATTCAAAGAAAGGCGCAATAGCAAACGAAAAAGCACACAGCAGAGCAGCTGTCAAATTTCGTTTGTTGGGCATTTCATAGCATACTTTTTTTATAAAGAAGAAATGGGCAACGAGCACAAATATGAAAGTACCTTTGTCAGAATAGCAAAAAAAAATTGTAGATAATTATTAATTATTTTTAAGACTTGTTTAATTTTCCAATTTGTCATTTTTATATTTATTAAAAAAAAGGCTTGAAGCGTTAAGATGGAAAAATAGCTGTTATAACGTTCTCTACTTGTGATATTGAATGCATGCGCTATCGCATACTCTGAACTCATCGCAAGTGGAGACAGCGTGTTAGAAATGAATTTTTGTTACAATTCATTTGTTAAATTCATTCGAGATACGTCAAAATTTCAAAAGTACCGTTATTCGATTTTTTAGCGGGAAACTGAGTACGCAGTCATGTTAACCTCACCTACTAAAGCTCAAATATCAATTTTGGTTTAAATCTTTAGAGCCGTTTTCGAAGAAATCACACTGGTGTGTACATTTTGTATGGGAAGTACTATTAATATTAAGGTTACCGTACAAAAACAAACGGCCCCGAACTGTAAGCTCGTGCGCTCCAGATCCCAAGTTTGAAGGAAATCCGGGGAGGCTGTAGGCCTCGGGACATACAGACAGACTGACGGGCAGAATTTTGCGATCCACTTTTTGGAGTCCCTCTATCATCGTAATGTCAGTATTGAAATTTTCGAAAAATTTGGTCGACATTTTTTGTACGAATACAATATCTTTCTCTTACTACGTAATGGAGTAAGTTAAAAATACTACAACTTACCCTTTTACTCGTTCCTTCCCGAATGAGTTGATCCGACTGATGAGGTCTTTGTACGACACAGTTTCCTGAAATGAAATTATACAAAACTCGTTTTAGGTAAACACAACGACAACGGTTTGGCCCAAAATAAACTACATTACCTGGCCGTCCCAATGGGCGACGACCCTCTAGTCGATTAAATGTAATTTGCTTATATTACAACACACAAGAAATTATAATGACATTTGTTGAATGCAACCATAAATGTAGAGCACGCTGCATTCCCACAATTTAATGGTTTCCCTGAGGGCTTATCCCTTGAAAATGGAGTTGTTCACAAATAGACGAAGTCCGCTTCAAAATAAAATGTCGCAAAGGACAACATCGTGTCATACATACTGTTATTGCAAAGCACATTACAAAACATGCTATACACATACTCAACCTGGGATAATTTAATGTATAATGCTTGACAATTTATACACATCATTCATTGAATCTGAGGAATCCTCTCCAAGGACATCGACCCTCATCGTCGTACAAATAATGTTGTGTCCCAATAGAAGGAGCATCATTCGTGTTGTCATACATCATTGCGGAAGGTTAGAGTCCACCGAAATCCTTCCGTCAGTGTACACACATACAGCACCACCGTCCAACTACAACAATAACTGACCAGGTAACCTAAGGGAAAGTTTGTTTGTTTTGGTTAGCTGATGGCTGCGGAGTGGGGATGACTGGATGGTTGACTGTGTACCTCGGATTGCGGGTGGGATATGTGTTGTATATCCAGCGTAATGGAGTGCAATAATAAATAAAACACTGAGCAATCATTTATCACCGCAAGCAAGACCTTTCATGGAGCACAGCACACAGCAAGGAGCAAGGAGCACGGAGTACGGAGACGGGAGAGTATCTGTAGTTCGTCTCTTATCGCCGAACAACCAACAACACTGTACCCAGCGCGCTCTGCTGTGATTTAATGGGATTTTATTTGAGTTATTTGCTTATTTAACGCTCTGGTACGTCAGACTCATCTGTCAACATCGGAGTCCTTTACCTGCCTTGACTACTTCTGTTTGACTGTCGCCAATGATTGAAAGATAAATGAAGTCACATGTCAGCTTGTCACATTTTACACTGAATTCAAGTGTCGGCGTGTCGTTGGGTTGGATTTCATTCAATTTAAAATCTGTGGTGTAGGCGTAATCAATCATAAAGGCCGAAAGCTACTGTAGCTGTTTGTTTTAGATTTGGCCTCGTATTTAATTCAGAGATTTGGGAGTGGTAAAAAAATATTGTTGAAGGAGAAAAGTCATTTAGACTCTTTAGATAGACGGTTGCCGTCAATAGCGCGGTACGCAAGGGTTTTGGAAATTGCACCAGAACAGGGCTTCCAAAGCTACCTGAAACTAGACTGACTAACAAGTCTGTGCAAGCAATCAAACACATCTCATACCAGGGACATTATAAATTAATTATTAGTACCGCTGAAATATGCTCCGATGCCACTTCAAACGTCGACATAAGCAACAAACAAAGGAAAAAGAACCATCAGTAACCACGACTCCATTCTCAAAGATTTCCTATTGAAAGACACTTCCTAATGTGAGCTCACTGACAGCTTTAAGGTTTGCGTAGAGCGAAGTAACGATTTATTTCATAAAGCTGCAAACGGGTAATGTGCTGTGAAAGACTCACAGTGACATTTTCCAAATGCGTGTATCTTCTGAAAGCGCTGGAAAACAACATTTTATATATTGCGTAATTTTAAGTTATTTATAAAACCATTAAAATTAGATAGCCGGTTCTAACGTTACGCGTTTTTAAATTCACAAGCAAACTGGTATTTTCAACTTTTGGCAATGCGTTGGATGCGTTTTAATTACGATTTCAATGCCTTTTACAAAACGTTTTTTGACCAGGGCACTCATTCCGTAACTTTTCAGACGATTATCGTCGAAACGATAGACCTTCAACCAAGTGTTAAAACTCAAGTTTGAGAGCTTAATCCAGTTCATTTTCCGAAAGTATAATGACGTTTGCCGAAAATATGACTTATTTTGGTGATCAAAGCTTCAAAAAAGATATCGTTAAGACAATCGTGGATATACGGAATCTGCCCCCAATATTTTTACGCTTTTAGAAGGTTTTTCAAAGCGTTGATGCGTTTTTGAGACGATTTCATTGCGTTTTTGAAAGTCTTTTTTTTTTGTGGATTTTTATTGGAGTTTCTGAGGCGTTTTTGAGTGTGTTTATGTGCGATTTTCGAACTGTTTTCTGGCGGAATTTTTGACAAGTTTTTTAAACCGTTTTTAATACGATTTCTACCACGTTTTGGGATTGCTTGAATTGTTTTTTTTTAAATGCGATTTTACTGAAATTTTTTAAGTATTTTTTGACAAATATTTCATCCATTTTTTGAAACAATTTTTAAAGTATTTTCTGACGAATATTTCGATATATTTTTTGAAGCGATTTATATGCGTTTTTTTCGGATTTTGATTCGTTTTAAAACACGTTTTTTGGCGTGACGTTCCATGCATTTTAGAACGGTTTTTGGAGTTTTTTTTCAACATGCTTTTGATGGGTTTTGGGACGCGTTTTCAGCGTTTTTTCGATCGCCTTTTTTTGACCGTTTTCGATTTCGCTTTCATTGCTATTTGACACGCTTTTAGGTGAATTTTGTCTCTTTATTTGTTCGAGCAAAAAAAACCTTGCAGGATCTATAAATAAGGTGTTCTTTTGGCAGACCATCCGATATCTAAAAGAAGAGATCGGAATATGTTTGAAGGAGTCAATTCCGTATATGGTGCACCTCTTTCTGGGTAGCGCAAATCCGATCTATTCACCTAGTTCGACAGGTTCCTCGTTCAGAGCGAACTGGTAAACAGCTCGCTTTGACGATAAAATCCATAAAAGTCTGAAGGCCTGCTTAAGTGACATCCGGCAACAAATAGTTGCGGCCGAGGGTGCGAAGAGCGGGTAAAAAAATCAAAAGAGCTATAAAATAATTTGTTACTTTTCCACAAATTACATTTAACAAAAAAATAAAAAGCGCCCTGAAGGAGGATGGAGTTCATCTCCGAAAATGCAAATAGGACCACGACTCTATGACCAGCATTTTTGTTGCTGTACGTTGATGAAAGTCACAATATTACTACCGATTTCATACTACCACCACAAAATCGAATTAAGATCAATTTCCATTAATATTCACACAATTCATTTCCCAGGATGAAATAAGGCACATACTGGAACCTGTTACATGCAGTGGCGGCACCCACAAAGCCAATTCCGTTGCCACACGGATCAAATGCACTTAAACCGCAAATCCGATTAATTGTTGGGACTGGGCGAGGAAGGAACCGCCCGATGTAAAAGCTGCAGAGAAAAACAATCACTGCGTTAAACTTCGGTATCATTGTTTGCTAACTGGCTGCATCCCCATTTTGAGGCGATCCTCATTTCTTATCCGAGTGTGGTTCTAGCGAAATGGAATATTATACACCAAGCTCATTTCATCCCCACGAATCTTTGCTGTGATAATTGGCCTGGTTTGTTTGTCCGAGACCGAAAGAGGTTATGCACACGTGGCCTGTGTCTGGCGTATCACACATTACTAGTTAAAATTCAGTCCGCATATTTCATTGGATCCCACCGCAGTTGCCATCAGAATTAAAGAAGCCAAAGAAGGGAATAAGGAATGTAAAGTGGTAGTTGAGGAAACCAAAAAAAAAAAAGGGGAAAAAACACAAAAGGAAGCAGCAACGTGACTTCCTAATTTACGTAGCATAACGCCGGGGGAATACTGTCGAAAACACAGCCACAAGGAAGAGCAGAGGAGAGTGTAGAGACTTTCTTTACCATTGAATCAAAGTAATATTCTCATCGAAGGAATGGTCGCCGCAAAGGTCATTATGTAATTACAATCTTCTCTGTTCCGAGGTGGCACTCAAAGGGATGTTTCTATTCCAATTTGCTGAACGGCATGTCCAAAAAGAAACTATCAACCGTACAGAAAGGTAGCCAATGGTTAATTTCGACTTTCACTGAGGTATGACACAAAGAAAATTGAATTGGGTTCGGAAGTGTTTGCCCTTTTAATTAGTTAAACCTTTGTCGGTAGGAGATTTTTCCCCCTTAATCGTTTCCACAATTAGATCACGGCTCATCTAATTAATTTGGACAAAATTCGCAGTCTTCTGGAATCCCAAACTCCATCCATATGTGATTAGGTAGGTCTCTCTGTTTTTTTTTTTTTTTTTTTTGAGTTACAATGCTTTATTCTTTGACAGGTAAGTGATCCCAAAAAAGGGATATAAGAGGGAAATACGCGGTACTAATAACGATGGACAGACTCCTCCCTAAATTACAAAAACTGTCAATGCACATGTAAATAAAGATCCGGCCAAGGTAATTTGTCGGCAACTTTTAGTCAAAATTGCGAGATTCAAAAATGACGATATTTTTTTTTAATTCAAATTCTGACTTGTCCCAAAAACTGGTAGGAGTTTTAACTCGAAATTTATAAATACAAAATGGCGGTGACATTTTTTACTAAATAGTTTTTCTGTGTCATGAATTCCAGACGTTTTGGTCAAAATTTGAAATCTCAAAATGGCACTCGACATAGGGCCGTTTGCTCATACGACTCTTAACGATTTAAGTTCTACTTATGGGCTACTTTTTTCAGGGCATAAACTGTCACATAAGAGTTTATGTGGCACTTAAATTCGCTATGAGCCGTATCAGCAAACGGCCCTTAGTGTTCAGTATGATTCGGTTAAAAAGGACACGCAAAATTATTTCAGTGTTACGGTTCACATACCTAGCCTTTTGTTAAAAAGTTTGTAAACTTAAAGTATGGCTGGGGAATTTCGTAAATTTTGCTCAAAATTATCACTTAAAATTGTTTAACGTCCAATGTCAAATAGCAGATTAAATTTTTTTTTAAATTCCTTGCTGTCCATTTCGTATTGCATTCGATAAATTAAATTCAATTTTATTGTTCAAAATAGAGACAATAGAAGAAATTAGTCAAAAAGGCTAGAATTAAATTTTTAGTCACAATATTGAAAGTGGCCACCTAAAAATTGTAGACAAAGCATGGATTTGAATTTTTTTGAAATTTCAACTAACATTTATCTAACTATCGTGGTAGTGGATGAATTTTGGAAATTATTTTCTGGCTGCTGAATTCTTGGTACAGCATGAAGAGATGTTCGTTGTTGCGAATAACAAATGTAGGCTGAAGTCAACAAATCAAAAATGGCTGCAAAAACCCCTTATTTTTGGGGTTTCATTTTCACAGAGTTTTGGTCTGAATTTGAAAATTCAAAACGGAAACTTTGTAATAGGAGATTTCCTGTTCTATCGATAGAAGATTTTCATCTTGAATTTACTAAAGTCGTGATTACGTAGTTTTTAGGGATTCAAATTGTCGGTGTCAAATAGCGGGAGAGATTCGTATTTATGGGCGAATTCGACAGTATCGGGAATCTTTCAAATTTCATCAACATTTTAAAGTAAAAAACATAACCACCAAACTGTCAATTTTTAAAATACACAGAATTTTGAATCTATCGGGTTTTTAGGTAACTAAATCCAAATTGTGTATCCCACAAGCCCGATCAAACACTAAGATGTGGGTGGAGCATTCTGTCCGTTACCAAGGCCTGGATATATCTAGACTTAACAGATAACTAGTTTCGGTCCAAATGAATAAAATATTTTTAGTCATTTTGTGGCATAACACATCCGCGTCGGTAATGTAGAAGCAAAGAGTATGTCATCAATAATTTGCCGCAACGACGAGAATCAGGACAATAATGTCCGACTATAGGTTGCTGATTGACCTCACTGTTGCTTTTTTCGGGTGCAAGCCATCTACATTCAAATTACATTTCATACGGTGGCTATGCACACTCCTAATGTCACACATCGGTGTTTCAGCAGTCAAATGGCTGGCGACTGGACACTGCACACCTAAGTTAAAGGGCACTTGGAGCTAGTTGGAGCTCTGAACCAACCCATAATTTACTAACAAACGAACTCGGTTGCACACCGAAGTAAAGCATTCAAATGTTGGTCACACCCCCTTTTGCGGGTTGACCTACTTCGATGTTAGAGCAGTTCACTAACGACTCACTGTAGGTAGCGCACCAACCCCCTATTCTCACAAACAAAATCACATGAAACACCAGAATAAATTCAAGAGAAAGTGAGGATAGAATATCCCACTTATCCTTCACTTTATCCCACAAAATGACCGCAAAACAGAAATGTATCCATTTCACATGCCCGCCCCTTCCTCGAGCATCTAAATTGATTGATTTTCAACTCCTCGCCAATTTGCATTTGCTAATTTATCTATACCCGCGCAATTAATCTGAAAATCTGGAACAAACTAATGCGATTAAGCACTAAGCCCAAACGGCTGATACCTAATTGCCAATAAGCCTTTGCACACTGTATATGCAGAGCTCTTCCCCCAAAATTATAACCGATAATTCAGTTAAGCTTAAAAGTTTTTCCCCTCCGATACTTACATTTAAACAGTTTTGGGTTTTTAAATCGTTATTTTTTGGTTCGGTACTTACTTGGCGCCTGTGTCGTTGTGGTCATCATTGTTGTGGTAGACGTAGTGGTTGCCTCTGTTGTGGTTGCACGCTCCGTTGTCGTTGTCGGAAGGATGACAATCGTTGGCTCTTCGGACTCCTGTCTATCGCGGTGGTGACCACTACTGCTGCTGCTACCGCCACCGATGCCATTGGCTTTTCGTTTGCTGCCGTTGGCACCATTGTTACGACCCTTGTTTTTGTTGTTGCTGTTGCTGCTGCTGCTAGTGCCACTATCTCCATTTATACCATTCGAGCCGCCATGGTAATCGTTATTTCCCGCATTTCCGTTCTCTCCATTTCCGCTGTGCAACAATGTTTCCGGTATCGAATCTGGTTGCTCAATATAATTGGTTTCAACCGATGTGGGCTCCGATTTCGTTTTCGTCTTTTGATGGTGTGTACATGTGAAGGAGAAAAATATAAAATTCAATATTCGCAAATGTAATAAATAGATCTTTTTGATGGTCATACCGGATGTTGTCGGTATACCTCGACTTGGGTATTTTTTGGTGCTTGCTGCACTTCGACTGGCGGTCGCTTGGTTGTTGTCGTTGGTGGTGGAAGGGTTGTTGTGGTGGTGGTTGTTGTTGTTGTTGTCGTTATAAGAAGACCCAACTCGGCAAGCCGCTTCATGTGGAAGTCCTTTTGAGCCTCAACTGTAAGTGGATAAATGACATTATGGGTTTGTTGTGCATTTTAATATGGAAGTTGCGAAATGCGTTATTTACCGACACATGGATTCATCCAAAGCAGACGCCTCCAACCGACACATTGGTACAAGTATTGTGAGTCAGTTCCCTGACATGCACATGTGGTGCGCAGTGATGTTCCCAAAATGCCCAACATTGCTTGACGACAGCCACTTGGTCGACCAGCGCATTTTTTCGTAACACTATCGACAGCACAAGCCTGCTCGTAGTATTCCAGTTTTATTCTAAAAGTTAAAAATTAAAAAGACTCAACATATGAGATTGAGTTCATCAACACCTATTTCATAGTTTCTTTAACACCCTTGACGTGTTCGAGCGTAGGTATTCAAAGCAAACATACACTGCCAGTCAAAAGGGTAGAAGATATTTTTGAGAAGTTAAATTAGACGGAAAACGGTGGATAAACTTTTCTTTAAATTAGACGAGCCCTCGATTACAACCGCTAAGATAGCTGAGTTTGAGGATTTTTCATCATATTGAAACAGACAAAGTGCTTTCACCGTTGAGATTTTGGAATCTTTAAAAAAAAGGTTGAAAGAACGATCACTTTTAGAGCGACAAACTTCTATGTTTATGACTTGGTACGTCTTTGACTGTTACCAGTATTAATACCTGTTATGTCGGATGTACTCTCGACTTGGTTTGTCAAAAAGTTGTTTTGTTGTAAACCAACTACAAGTATTCAGTTTTTAGGACTGATTTTCTAATTTTCTTTTTTGTTTAAATACAGCTTTAATGGATGTCGCTTATAACGACGGTGTAGGGACCAAGGAAAGACGGTCGTTTTAACCGGCGGTCGGTATATCCGACTGCCATTCACAAGAATTCAGAAGAAAAATGAAGACATTTCGACAAAATGAATTAATTTTATTTTTAAATTATTCAGGAGGAAATTACGTTTTGTTTTATTTCAAAAATTTATGAAAAATATTATGCAGTTTTGTTTGCTTTTTTGAAGAGGCAATTTAAATAGGCAGAGTTAAAATCTGCTTCTAAAACAGAAAGGGATATTAATTGTACTCGCCCAAATTCCCTAAACCAAACAAAACCTCTGCAATAATTCAATAGCTTTTAATGCTTTCAAGACTGTAGGAGGAGTCAAGTTATCTAGCTCATCATCGTCTTCACTGACTCAACTTGTGCTAAAAGGCGTCACTATCCCGATCTCCGATGAAGTCAAATATCAGGGAGTAATCCTCGATAGAAAGCTTCTTTGGTGCAAGCATGTTGAATCAAAAACCGATAAAGTACTGTCGACTTTCGACCTCTTTTTGCGGTCTGTCTTGGATGCACAGGGGCCTTCCCTAGCACGCCGGGCTCTGCTCTAGATGATATTTGATATTTTTAGCATGGGTTGTACGCTGAAAACAATTTCTCGGTTAAAGAGAGGTGGCTTTTGGTACCATGTGCAATGAAATTTTGAGGAACTTGTGCCAGAATTATCCTTTGATCCCTGTCCTATGGATATGCCGTCTGATGCAATGACACCAGAAATCCTACTGCGACAAAACTACCACCTCAACTTTCCTCAGGTAATAGAATGGCTTCGGGCAGACTATGAGCTTGAGAAAGAATGCCATCGTGTATTCACGGATGGCTTCAAAACCGGACAGGGGTCTCGTTCTGGAGTCTTTGCGGAAAGCGAGAACATTAGACTACACTACCGCTTAGGTAACCATGCGTCTGTCTTCCAAGCGGAGATTTTCGCTATCCTTGTGGCTATGCGCTATTTTGTGACAAACAGGTGGAGGGCTAAAAGCATATGCGCTTGCAGTTATATAGCCAAGCTGCATTAAAAGCGTTGCTTAACTCTATTACCTCGTCCAAGTTAGGGCTCGAACTCAAGCTTTCTCTGAACTTGGTCGGAAGGCTTAACACAGTGAACCTTGTTTGGGTCGCAGGTCACCCTGGTATCCAGGGAAATGAGATCGCTGATGAGCTTGACAGACGGGGTTCTGAAGAAGCTTTCTCAGAACCTGAACCAGCGTTGGGTCTGCCTGCATCTGTGGTTAGGTCATCCTTTGATACATTTCCCAGCGACACATCAAATAAACTGCAATAATATTTAACAAATATGTGAACATCTGCAAAATGCACGGTTGTCACTTGGAAGAAAAAATAGCTACCAAAATTGAAAATTACCAAACCAATATAAAATTTACCAAAAATCTAGATACATTGATAAAACACAAAGAAAAAAAAATAGCATACATATAAAGTATTGAGACAATGTGAAAATGCGTTATCACTATACTAAGACCTTTTTCTGATTTACGAAAAAAATATAAAATAAGTAAAAGTGTTATCATCGGCCTGGCCGATGCTTTGATACCCTCCACTGCATACATGTCATGCAAAATTGGTTTTGTATGGGTGGTACCTGAACTACTTGACCGACGTAGCCCATTTTCAATACCAACCTGATGACGATAAAAATAAGTCATTTCACCAAATTTCATTCGCCTATGTCAATCCATTTCGTGCTTTCAACAGACGGATAGACAGGTAGACGGACATGGCTAAATCGAATCAGAATGTGACCCTGATTCAGAATATATGTATACACTTTATAACGTCTCCGGTGACTCCTTCTTGGCATTACAAATGTAATGACAAAGTGAATATTCCTTCCTGTGGAGGATATAAAAAACAGCATGGCAGTGTAAAAATGTTCATTTGCTTAGTCTTCATAAACTAAAAGAAAAGTGCAGAATTCACAGCACTCGGAAACAGTAAGGCAGCATTTAAATGATGTGATATGGAGTTCGTTTTTTTGGTGCTGCTGCTCAAAAAGTTACCATAACTAGATAAAAAATACCAAAACTAAAAATACCAAATTTGGTAAAAAATTACCAAATCGCCGACGCAACAAACCGTTTTGCCACTTTGTATAATCACAAAAATTTACAGAAGTGTTGACTAGTCGATTGTCTTTAATTTTTTCTCATTCCGATGACAACGATTGATTTTCTTTCGAAAGTTGTTCGTTATATCCGAAGGTGGAATAGCTAAAAATGTAGCGAAACCAACCAAATGAAAGGAAAAAGGACGTTGTAAGCGAGGTTGAAGCGCTTTCCACTGTATTTTAAACTATCTACACTCTAAAGTGATTTAAAGTTTCAACTGTTGACTTCCCACTGCCAATTCTTCGTCATATTCTTTTTGGAAAGACATTGGGCCTTAAAAATAATCATTTTTAACCTTTACAATAAATATTTTATAGGTCACAATATGTAATTTTGCGCGGAAAATTTCGCCATTGTGAATTCGAGAAATTTAGCCTGGATACTAAAAATGATTATTGGGCCTTACTAATTTTGATTTTCAACCTTTACAATAAATATTTTGTGAGTCACAATGGCTAATGTTTCTTGGAAAAAATTTCGCCATTGTGAGTTCGTAAAATCTACACTTAAAATGATTATTCATTTGTATCGAGAAGCGTTGCCGCTGGAAAATGTTAACAAGGTGAATAAAGAGGGGCCCGAGCCAAAAAATGGCACCTCCACATAAAATACCAATACATTTAGCAAAAAAAAAAAGACATTATTTATTTATAAAACAAATTTATTGATTACTAAACACTTTTTTCATATTTTTGCATTCTTTTTCGTTCAATAAAGAATAAAATCTTGCTTAAACTGAAAAGGCGGTCATTTTGATCATTTTCAAAAAAGTGGGGGCCAAGGGTCTTGAGGTTCAAAAATGGGGCTTAAACGGCAACGCTGGTATCGACCATTTTCCATTTCTTCTTTCAGGAAGATAACCTGCACTTCGATTCGTAGTCAATTAACATGAAAGCAATTTGCGCTTGCGTCAACTGTCAGCGAGGAGAACTACGCAAAATGAACAATTTTTGACTACCATATTTTTTTTACATAATATCTATAGATAGATATAGATTCCGTAAATGCAAATTTTACAATATTGAAAAAAAAAAAAAATGTTTTGAAATGTGTCTCGGGTGTGTAGATTTTTTTCTTGTAGATTTTGGTAAATGTGGCTGACATTGACACAGTTGGATCCTTGTCCTCAAATGTTGTCTGTCCATTTGCCAATTGAGCGCTTTGGTATTGTTTCACTAGTCTCAGTTTTTGTATGATGTAATAGGTATACGAATTAGGGTTAAAAATGTACACTGTCTACGGCATGAAGTGGTGGAATTTCCAAAAGCTCGTAAGGCTTTTACGAGTAGGTTTTTTTTGTGAACTTTCATAGTTGCTGTAGAAATATATTTATAACTTCACTTTTTGGCGTTCCTCCCGCTTAAAAAATAGTTGCATCTCTCAAGTTCGACTTTCGAACAATAAAATGAAACATACAAATCCCCCATTCGACAAGGTGTAAACCATCCACTGCATTAAGCGCGGATACACATTTCAGAAATTAATTAGTCCACATGTCGAGTTTGCGGTTGGCTTGCGTATAAACAACAACACCGCGTCCATATACTACATCATTAATCGACACAAGCCTTGAAAACTCGATAGAACAGCCGAAACTAATTAACACTTCAGCGCCCTCTTGATGGAACAATTGTTTTCCCCACAAACAATGTAAACCAATTCCATAATTAAAAACCTGAAAAAATTAAATGCTTTTGCAAAATATCCACCCACCCCGAACTGTAACTATACTTCGAACAAAAAACAACAATTACAGCTTCGAAACTGTTTTCAATTAAACTTTTTTAATTAAACCCTCCAGAGCAACGAGCTATTGCACAGTGGTAAAGAAGCAGAAGTAAAAATCCCATTCGTATACGCTTTCCTCACCCAAAAACTGGTTCAAACCATGTAATCAGTTAGGAGCAACAATAATCCGATTGAGAACTCGAAAAAAAAAACTCATATGTCACTCGACGCCATTGCCAATGAAAATTTACCTCCACCGAGCAACATGCATACATTTGCACATGCCATAGCTAACAACACACTTAAACGATGACACTCACTTTTGTCACTTAACAAAATAGATACACGAAAAGCTTGAGCTTGAGCAAGAACAACGCAAACCACCCCACACACTGAAGTGGTTGTAAAATTAATTGCCATTTAACTGAAGCTGAGCCATCACCCCTCTGACTCGGCGACGTCGTAAATATCCTAATTATAATATACTATGCTCAACAAGCGTTGCCAAAATCCGGGGCAATTAATAAACTCAGCTGAAGACTATTAATATCGTTAAAACATATTTGCATCGGGCGCCCCACAGTCACTGCAGTCACTTGCAAACGAGTCTCTTAGGAGCCGGTATGAAATATTAACTTGTCATGTCGAACAGCATCAACCTGGCCAACCTATCACCGGGGGTAGTCGTGTTTGCCGCCGAGCTATGTATGCGCCACCCGAATGGGGGAAGGGCTGCAGTGGTGTCTAATGTCGTTAAATCAGATAACATCAATCTCAGTCGGTGGAGGGATTTGTAAGCAAGTGCAAGTGGAAGATACCTGCAGCGTAACCGCTTAAACATCTGCTCACGGAACATGCAATCGCAGTCTATGTGCCGGATGGGGTCTTTGCCACGGCAAGCAATTTATAAACCCATCACACAGGGTATTAGACCCTTGTGTCGGACTCGGAATTTCAAATAAAAAAAACGGCGTCCTGTTCGGCATTTTATATCCAGGACGCGGTTTGTTCGCCCCACGAGCGTCTCTTTACAATGGTGTGCTATCCAATCAAAAAGACCACAAATTTCTAATTTAGATGTTTTGGAGCTAATCACTGAAACAGCCATGCCACATGTCGGTCGTCACTCAAAGTCAACCACCACAATGGTTGACAACTGAAATTTCATAGCTCGGGGGTTAGGGGGTACAATTATTGCGGCATGATGCTCTTGTTGTCCGACACGATGACATACCAAAGGCGAAAGGCTATGTACGACATGCACGTACGCCCATTTGCGTTGCGTACCCATGTCACCTCTGTACATACGCGTTTATACTTTTATATCACTTACCTGCATTCTCGATCCTCTTTGCATAAATCAGCCACAATGTGACATGCCGGCGGCGGATGATAGAATATTCCATTCGAATTCTGCGGATTTATACTATCGGGCGGTCTTTGTGCACACACGGGATGGAGCTTTTCCTGGGCAATCATGCACATATCGTGGCGATTCGTTGTTTTCCTGAGCGAAGATAAAGATAAAAAGAAAAAACATTACTTTAAGCACATATCACAAGGAAATCAGGTCGAAAAAAAAAATAAAAATTCACGTTCGCAGCAGTTAGATGTTGGTGTGAATATTTTCAGTTCCTTCAAAACGAATGCGAGCGATGTTCGGGGGTGGATCTATTAAAGTTCAACTTGAACGAAGGTTCAAACCTGTGTTATTATTTATGCGAATTCTCGACTTAGATTTTTAAAGGCAACTATTTCGAAAATTCGAATTCCAAATGGCGCCAAACCAAAGACAAATTAGGGTTTCCTCCCCCTTTGCTCAAAACTGGGTGCAAAGTTTGTGGACAGAATTCGAATTTAGCTTCCGACATCACTTTTTCTTCTTAAATCGACTAGCACTCAAATGATTTTCCCTACAGTTTGAAAAATATACGAACATGTTCAATTAAAAAAAAAAATAGCACCCGAAATTTTTATCCTTTCAAACCAATGCGAAGCTGTTATACTTGATGAACTGTTTTTTCGTTCTCCGTAAAGTAGAATTTTCAAAACGCATTTCCAACAACTACTGTGACTGTGAGTCCTTCAAGTGTCAAGTAGAGCGTAGTTGTTGTAATTGCGTGGTGAAAAAAAAATACTATACTTTGTTTTGCTGAAAAAACAGAACTATTTTTTTAAATTTGGTTCACCAAAACTTGAAACATTAGTGAATTAAAACCTGTTCTCGAAAATACACCTTCTACATGTGTAAGATCGAGTGTCTAAATCTGAAAAATACTCTAAAAAGTATTAAGGGGAATTTTTTATTTTCAAATTTTAATTTTAACTAGCAGCAAAAATCTACTGTCAAAATTTTAAAATCAAAAATGCGTCTTAGGGCCGTTTGCTGATACGACTCATAGCGAATTTAAGTGCCACATAAACTCTTATGTGACAGTTTGTGCCCTGAAAAAAGTAGCTCATAAGTATTTAAGTAGAACTTAAATCGTAAATAGGCGTATGAGCAAACGGCCCTTACAAACCTGAAAGAATTTTCCTAATTTTTGCTTGTCCTTCTGGCCCGACTGTGCACACAAAAATATTAGTAAATGGTCATTCATTGTTCGGTTTCGAAAGTACGAGTAAAGCTAAATAAAACACATATTTTTGATGAAAATTTTATATCATTATAAAGTTTGGACTTTGAGATTAAGTGTGAAATGCAATCCAATGGCCGCCTCCGGACGATTCACAACCAGGGCTGTCGATTCAAGACAAAAAGCAGTAGCGCTACCAGGCGACAAAAAGCAGTACAAAGCAGTACCTATAGCGTATACGATATAGCTATGTATGGAGCCAACGGTTAAATTAAAACACTTAACGCACTTATGTCAATTTCTTGTAGTACGTTTCCACCGGACACTAATGGCGAGATCTAGGGCAAGAGATTACAAATAAATCCTGAGGTGCAAAAAAGCAGAAGATTAATTTGACGTTTTACCTAATGTTGTCAACTACTGTCAAATCGAGCAGCCCGAAATTGTGATAGTTGAAAAAAATTAACTCGCCTATTTTAAAAAAGCAGTATTTTAAGAAGCTGTGCAGTACAGCAGTACAAAGATACAGAAAGCAGTACAAATACTGTTTTTGCAGTACAGCGACAGCACTGTTCACAACATGCGATTCTTTTGAGGTAATTTGTAACCACTTTTTCGCACATTTCGGGCGGTATCTCGGCCATAACTTGAGTAATGTTTGTTTTTAATGCGTCTAGAGTTCGGGATTATTCGCGTAAATACGGTCTTTTGCGTAGCCTCACTGAAAAAAATCTAACGGTGTCAAATCGCATGATCTTGGTGGCCAATCGCCGTCGCAAAAACGTGAAATTATGCGACCACGAAACTTCTCACGCAATAAAGCCATAATTGGTCGTGTCGCCCTTGTAGTAAGTTTTAATAATATCAACGCGTTGTTCGATTGTTAAGCCATCCTTTATCGTAAATGGTAAACATTCAACTAATATTATGACACTTCAAATGACAGGTGTCAAATACCAGCACAACCAACTTGAATGACCCTGTACAACTGTATTACTTACACGTTTAAGTGATTCGAATATATAACAGCATCACAGCGGCGGTGAGCACCATCGACAAGGTTTCAAATTGAGGTCATGCATGCCGCCACTTTCCACACTACGAGTATAACCAATAATTCCACTTAGATGGTTGTGCACACAATTCCCATTTAAAAAGCCAACCATTCGCCTAATAAAACTAATTCAGCAAAATCCCATACATCCGAAAACAATTCACAAGTGCCACTACACTTGTTCCATTTGTTCTCAATTCATATACCCTTCGCCCATACAAAATGACTCGCATTCAATATGCCTCGCAACAGACAAAAAAAAACAAAAAAACAAAAAAATGAAACAACTGAAAAATCCTCCTAAGTCCCTATTGGATAAAAGCCATCAACGAGTCAATCCCCAATCTCACTCTATCCTCTCACAGCACAAGTGAATTGAAAATCCTGAAATGAATAAAGTACGAGTATCTTCAAAAATATTATACTCACTTGCAGAGGCAGAATGCAATATCCAGATTCAAGTCCTCGTGCGGACCCTTGTAGAACGCTTGCAGTGAATTCATGCACGCATTCCGATTGCATCGATGCATCTCACAATGCATTAGCATTGGCTGTAGGGATGTCGAGCAGGACGGATCTTCTCTACATGTATCCAATGCTGTGTGGCAGGTACTCTAAAAGGGCAACAGCAAAACAAAAAAAGCAAAAAATCCATAAAAAGTTACAATAATGACAAAGTGGTGACGGGATTTTATACAAAACTGAGAGTGACTCATCGTACAAGTTGAACTATACGACGAACAAGAGTGTCCTTCAGTTGCAATGCGCCAACCGGCACGCACTCTACATCGATGCGTCAATGGGGTTGGCACTTACAGTACTCGGTCTTGGTTACCTTGTACCATAGTTCCCTCTGTGCTTATTCATTGTTCACTCACCTGAAAGTGTTGCTTGATTATTTCCGATGATAGATCAGCTTCCACGTCCTGTCCACCTGTATGCGCGGGCGCGCGTATGTGTGTGTATGTTTAGGTTTTGTGTTATATTTTGTTTGTTATTTTTGGATGCAAAAGTGTGTCCACGCAACGATTTCGATTAATGACACGATTTCGATTCCAATTTTGAAAGCGTACAACGCACATACGATGATTGAGAGGCGAATTTCGATAGACCAATGAAAAGATAGATACAAAAAGCGACATTTTTGTTGTCGTGAGTGTATTGAGTTACAATGAATGAGAAGAGTAATCAAATGGACTTATAAGAATAGGTATTCATTTGTAAACAAAAAGAAAGAAAAACAAGAAAAGAATACATTCCTTTGGGTATATAACTTCATAAGCGCTGATTAAGGACCGGTCTTAAGGGCTTACGTAATCCATATACATGCAGATATGCCTTGCAGGTGATTAACTCGATTAGTCGCAATAACCGTCATATGCATTGCGGCCACAAAGCTAACTGATCGTTTTTTTTTTAAATCTATTCAAGTATAAAACAGTACGAGGTGTGAAAATTCGTGTATTCCTGTGTCCTGTGAATATTCAGGTATGCTTTGACATTTATGAAGTAAACATATACAAAGTGGACGTCGACAAGACTCGAATCGCTATACTTCTAATGATCGCGGATAGCTGCTTCGATTTCTTAACGTAAAAATCACTTCTACAAAAAGAGATTTATATAGAAGAGATTCAGCGGAGAAAACTACTGCAACTTTGAGCTGAAAACCTCTAACCCGGTTAACTTCATATATCTGTTCGAACATTCTTTGTCGAAAATTCAGTTTCTATATAAATACAAACGCGAACTCAATATAAGATGTCAGTCAGTCAATTTATTTTCGCAAACTATTAGATGTGAATGCTTTAGCGACCACGGATCAATATTTTTACATTTTGTGGCTGGTTTTAAGTAAATATTTAATGTAGCACTTAAAACACTCCCAACTACTTAAAGCAAGCAATCTTTAATGTTCATCAAGTTTCTAGACTCTCTCACCGGAAGAATGATAGTCGGAAACTCTGCACGGGCTCGTGGCCATTTGAATACAATCCACTAAAAAACTTTGTGACGTCTCATTTTGTGTGCCCACATATACAAGTCTTTTTAACCCAATATAAAATATACCATGAAACAAATAATTTAAATTTTTACAGCAAGTTTTTAAATTTAATGCCATTGACCCTAATTATCCAAATTATCAAAAAAAAAAAAAAAACGGCTGCTATTCTTTTTTTGCTTCCTCTTAATCCCACAATTAAACAAAAAAATATAGAAGCAAACAGGGAAAATAAATAAAAAAAATAAAATGATTTAAATTGAAATTTAAAATTCAAATTGCGAAACAAAATAAATGTGTTGGTGCGCATTAGTAAACCAAACAAACTGCAGATGTTATCACCAAAAGTACTATCTATGTATAAATGTATATTAAAAACATATTCTTGCTATAATTCACACCCCGAGTTTGTACAGAGATTAATGCATTTCGGACCTAAAAGTTCTAAGGTTAACAACAAAATTCTATTATTTATTCGATTGTTATTAATTTGTTCGTAGTTTTTTTTTTGTATGGCCAGCTTTATATAATAAGTTTATTTATTTGGTTAAACGGAAATGTAATATTTTACTAACTACACAATATCGTTGTTACTTTAATTAGTCGCTATATATATTCCATAATTATTTTTTATTTACAAATAATAATGCCGTCCTGTATTTTTTTCGCATCACCCGCAGGAGACTGAAAATACCCTGGAGGGATTTTATTTAATTGAAATTAATTTTGTGGTTATTTATTTGATATTTATGGTTTTACTACAGCAAAGGGGTGTAGTGATGTAATTATTGCGAATAAATTCAAGCAATACCGTTACCATGGATTGCGATTTAATATAAATTTTTATCTTTGCCCTCAAAGAGATACGAAAAAATATAAAAAAAAAAATAAATTCATTGGTCGGTGTAGTACATAAAATAAAATATCTATTGCAAAATCATATAATTAAATAACTCAACAAATGAGACACATGAGTTAATTGAGAATATCGAATATAACAAAAATTTCAACCAAATGTGACAGCGAAATTATGTTTTTTAGTTCGTTAAATCAACAATAATGAAAATGATTTATTTTTTACTTTGTTCGTTTTGTGCGTAGGTATAAAATATAAAAGTTAGCGTGCTAATTTTGTTTGTTTTTTTTTTTTCTTTCCTCAAAATGTAACCAGAAAAATATTTAAAAAGTAAAATATAACTAAGCAAATTGTTCTTTTTGTTAAGAAACGTAACTTTAATTTAATATTATGAAATAGCGAACTACAAACACTTAAGAAAGATCTGTTATTTGGAAGTAAATAGTTTGATTTTATTAAAGTGGAAAAGTAAAGAGTTCGAAATTTTGATTCCAAATTGTGGTAAGAAATTAGTTTAGTTAGACTTTCGTACCGAAATATTTTCGTTCACCTATTATTTTGGGACCCCTTCAGGGGTAAGTAGGAAATAAAAAGTAAGGACTTCACCCATGAAGAGGTAAGAAAATAAAATTTGAAAAAGAAAAAGTATACATAACGTTGTCATTTTTAATTTGAGAACATACTTTGGTAAGCATTGGTGGTGCCATCAATAACCATACTATCTCCGGAGGTTGTCGGTGAGGTGCTGCGTTGAAAATCACTCACATTGAACGGATACGTAATGACACTGTGATGTTGGTTTGTATAATGTGTACTTGCTGGTGCTATGAGTGGTGTATCGATAAGGGCCATATTGTCGTCAAATATACGTTGATGGTAGCTTTCATCCATGCCCATTATTCGGACTGTAATAAAATATTATTGATTTGTTTTTTTTTTTTTTTTTTAAATCAAAAATAAAATGAAATTAATTCAAACAAATTTTAGGTAGATTAACTATTTTTCCTTTTTATATATACAAATTAGTCGATTTTTTTCGTTATAGTAATAGTTCTCTCTTTCGATTAGAATATCATTCTACAGCTAAAGTTAAAATAATCGCTCATCTTTGGCAGAATTTAGTTTTTATTCAAATAGATGATCCGGTGCAGATTTCGACTTCAATGTTTTGATGCTTGGGGTGCTTATTTTGAACCCACTGTAGATGAATTCAAATATTCTTCCTTTCTTGCTATTTAGTCTTAAATTGCTTTATGACCAAGGCCTTAACGGCTACGTTGCACAGTTGTTGTAAGAATTTAACTATCACTTGTTCAAAATAGAAGACACATTTGTAGCGGCGAAAAATGTTGGTCTCTCCCACAAAATGTTACCTAAAAAACGACATATTTCCAGAAAACCGTTAAAGCAGGATTTGCATTAATTCGTATCTGACTTCTTAAGGATTACACTAAAAGGAAATGTGTTTTTTGTAATGAGCTAACCGTATTCAGATATGTCCAACAGTTAGACATCCCTTAGAACTCCGCAGAGCCTCACGTCGCGTTTCATATCCTAACAAAAGATGATCTTTTATTTAACTCTGTTTGGGTTTACCTTTAGCAAAGTGTAGTTGTGTTATGAAAAGTCAACGCAGGAGCGAATGATGAGATTTTTTGGTAGATTGGAAAAAATAGAAAAAGTCTTTTTTCTAGACACTTTAAACTGGCAGTTTTTGTTGCAATTTATACTATGTCAATATGAGGTCAAGTTTTAGTCATATTTCTTGTGTGCTGCTGACCTATTTCCAACATCTAGATAATGTCCAACTACTGCTGTGCCCTTTAAGTCATTTGACGGATTCTTGTTTAAAATATTGGGCCCTTGATAATAATCATTTTTAACCTTCACACTAGGTCACGATATGCAATTTGGTATAGAAAATTTCGCCATTGTGAGTTTGAAAAATTTAGCCTAGATACTTAAAATTATTATTTGTATCGCGGATTGTTTTTTCAAATTACGAGTTGAAAAAAACTTACTGAAGGCGTGACGAACAAAGCTGACACCAGTAAAAAAATCTGCGGTAGTAAAAACTGCTGATTTCAGATGAACTTTCGTAGGTATTAAAAAGACAACCAAAGTGCAAGGTGATTAGTGAAATCTTGCCAAGGACCTTTTGCAAAGTCTTTGCAAAAACACATTTTCGTGCGGAATATTCCCAGGAATAGAACCAACGTAAGCGAGTATATTTCTGGCAACTTTTGAAAATCCCGAAGGCAAATCCTTTCATGCAAAAATAAACTCATTTACATAGATTTAATGTTTCAATTTGCTAACCGAAAGTGACTGCATAAAAGCAATATCGCTGCCATAATTGCACACATACGATCGAGGTAATTATTTCGTTTGGGTGTACTTAACGAAAGCCGCTTGTCAACCAATGAAATATCCGTAACTGAGAGGCGATTACACTTTATCGGGGCACTTTATTCATTTGCAATCATGCTCGCGACTAAAAGGTCAAACACTTTAGTCGTCACATTCACCGAAGTGACCTTGCATCGATTTTGTTTCAGTTCTATTCAGCTGAATTCTAATGATTCTCGAAATTGGCTTGCCGAACTTGAAGCGCAGTTTCTCTTTCCTTTCCGGGAAATAAATCTACTTCAGCACAATTAAAAATTTAAAGCGAGTCAACAACTTGGCCCAATTTAAAACTTCAACATGACTGAGTTTCTTTCAGACTGTACGTCGGAAAAGAGGGAAATTCTTCGTCTTTTGAACCGTAACAGGCTCACAAATCCTCAGATTTGTACGACATTTCCTCATTTGTGTGCAAGCGAGACGATTCCTGTATAAATAAACCATAGGAAATTTCAATTTTTTTTTTTTTTTGCACAACTAACCATAGTTCGCACAAAGTTCTCTCGGCGCGCGCCGCCTCCACACCCCGCAGGCCAAATGCCATCTCGTCTTATGCTTGGGTATCTGTGAACTTCTTTTCAAAGTAAACACACTGTGTTGGAATTTAATTCAGTGTCAGGCGGTGAGGGGAGGGACCGTCACCAGAGTCTATGTTTTCAATTCATCTAACACCAAATTGTCGCTGTGTCTATCGTGTCTATCAACAACTGTGGCTTTATCAAAGGTCCTTCCGTTTGGTCCTTTTTAAGTTGAAAAAGTTGTTGCTTCCACTGTTTTACGTTGGTGTTTCGTTTTATTTTTCTCTATCTGTGAAGCGGTTGGGGGTGTGTGTCTGTTTTTCTTTTTTCTGCCATTTCTTCGTAAAAGTCTGTGTTGGCCTTTATCGTTACAAGATAAACCAACACGAGAGGATTACACTGATGAGTGTTGGATAAATATTTGCTCAGGAAATACACCGATAACTGAAAAAGGGTAAGGTAGCGAGTGACGAACGAAGACGCAAAGCAGAGGGGGAGGGGGCGAAAGGGGAAACACACGATGACAAAGAGCTCAACTTTTAAGCTCTTAAGTAAACAGATGATTTTTCTCATCCTTCACTGTAGTCATCGTTGCCGGAGCAGCTATCATTCTCCGACGGAGCGGGATATCAGACTGACATCGAACCCCTGTATTTGGCATTTTTGTATTCCATGGGAAATCAACGGGATGTTTTGATATTGGATTGCGGTGGGCGGCTAGGGGTTGGCAGGAGAATAAAATCGAATTGGCTATGAATGCGTATAGCTCGCGGGCATTGAGTCCCTTTTTTTTGTTTGTGTGTTGAATCCATCAAAGGGATTGCTATCGATACAGTTATTAAGCTTGTTCTGTTCGTGTTTTTCTTGTGCGATACTTTTCGTGTCATATTTATTTTCGTTTACATTTCTTCTTTGCTTATTTTTTATCTAGACAAATTTAAGTGGGTTCTCGGGACGTTAACGTTTCTGTATGATGTTAATTTTATATCTTTATCTGATGGCGGTGAGTCTTTCTGATTATTTCAAGTCAAGAGATGAGAGAATCGATCAATTCAAATTGTCAATTCGTGTGTGCTAATGTTATGAACTCAATTATTGATGGTGAATGACAAGATTCGAGGTATGGCAGGAGTTGAGAACTGTTCAAATTGTGCACGTGCATGGATTGATGGGTGCCATTCAAAGGTGGTTTGACTGGGATTTTAAGAGATGAACAGAACAGATAGACAACTGTTTCCGAGCTTTCTTTCTCCCACAATTAGCAACGCAGTTTGCAGGTGCTGCTAGTTTGTAGACAGGAACACGTTTTTATCAATTGAAGATTGTTTGAACTTAGCGAAGCTATATGGGAATTGCCTCTCCACAAAACATCTGCCAACTTTATCGGAAAAACACTGTCGCATACTTGGCTTTCGTTCCGGTCCAACAGAGAACATGCCACTCAGTGCTCTCGAAATCCGCACTGTGGGTAGTAGCTCCCTGAATTTACCTCTTCACTTTGAAAGAATAAAATGTAAAGTTAAACACACAAACAATAGATATATTCGGATCACAGTCCGTGGAAAGGATATGGAAAAGCTATTTCTTTTCTTTAATGGCGACAAAGACCACGCATCCCTCTGTTATTGAAAAAATGAGTTAATTTACATGCGATGATAGCCAAAACCGACCAAAAACTACGGCAGATACTGGAGAAAACCCAAGATAATAAGCGCCTCCTTATTAATTTTAAGACCAACTTTGAAAGCATTTACAGAGACAAGCTATACGGAGACATATTTTGGGATCCCTGCCGAATTCATCAGGTTATGCAAAATGACGAATTGGAAAGCCCTCTGCTCTATAAATGTCGCAAACCGAGAATTTTGATGTCAAAAAAGGATTCAGGCATGCTGATGCGCGTTCGTGTGGCTCACACTTGAAAAAATGTCCAAATTGTGCGAAACTCGCTAGCCAACACCAGGGACACAAATTTCCGAAAGCCTGTTCAACTACTTCTATACTCCGGCTAAACATATGTTGTTTGAGATTGCTAGATCGTATGGACACCAACGATTCGGTCCGTAGGGTCTTCAAATCAAAGCTCTCAATTGACAATACAATAGAGAAAGACCTCGAGAAAGTTAGCTAAAGATCGGGCTAACTGAGGAGAGGTGTATTGGTTGAGGCCCAGGTCGACTGTTGCGCCACTTAAATATCAGTGATCAAAACTGTACACAAACATAGTACTAACAAGACTGTCTGGCCTGAAGATCTACCCGCCGAATGTGACAGTGTTGCTTGAATAGGCTTGGTGGAGAGCATTTACCAACTGATTTTTAAGATTGGGTCAGACGAATGCGTGCACAGCCTTATGAATACACATAAGGCTGTGTCAACTCGTTAATGAGGTATCAGCATTGGGTAAGATCGAATTAAACCCTTAGAAAAACCAATATGATTCGGCTCTATCAATCTAGCTCTAGTAAACCTGCCGTTGAAAATTTTCAACACCTATACAGACCTTGGAACAACTCTAAGAAATTAAAAATATCGATTTAAAAGCAGATGACAGACGAGCTATCCATCAGATCTATGTTTATAGTTTTAGCATCTCTGTGAAGCTTGAAAAGGTCAGTATCGTCCTAACTGAACTCTTAAATGCAAAGAAATGATTTAAACACACGGTGCGTTGACAGCTACTTTGTAGGTTTTAGGCCTGTATTCTCAATAGCACTAAGGCGAAGCTGTATTAAATCTTTTTGGTCCTCATTGGATCTGGTGAACTTTTTTTTAAAGCAGATGATGGTATCGTTGGTAGAAAATTTCTTCCAAATATATTCGAGTCCATTGGCTACGAAGTGTTTCGAAGAAGACAATTTAACGACCAACTACACGAGCTATGGGGCGACAGCGACCTAGTCGCTTGTTTTTCGTACAAAGTCGTTCAAAAGCAAACTCCGAGTTTCATTTAATGGTTCATTTAACCCTAACAGGCTGCCCTTTCATTCGACTTTCTTTACCCAAACAAAAAATTTTCATAAGAAACGTGGTTGAAAAAAAAAATCGAACTATGTTTATAAAAACCAAAAAAACGCAATCGAAGTGCATAGGAACCTCCCTACTCTTGTTAGCGACAATATTTATATTATTTTACACATACCATCGAGACTTTCCTGCTTAACATTCGAGTATATTTCTTTTAGCTTAAAATTAAAATTGTCTATAGTACAATTAAAAATATTAAAATATTTCTTTTAACTAACAAAAACATTAGTTCTGTACAAATGAACACGTCCATAAACAAAAAAAAAAAATGAACATAAGAAAAGACAAAAAAAAAAAACTCAAAAGAAATCCATTTTGGCAATCCCCTCCACAGGAACATTATTTAATTAAAAACTTAAGTGATCAATTAAGTACACTCATGTTGCAGGGAAATGTCATTACATCATAAACCTGATTACAAAAAAGGATTGTAAGAAAAACAACAAAATTAAATTAATTAAAACTGGAGTGGAAAACATACAATAAAAAATAAAAAAAAAAAACTGTTATCTCTAAACACTAAATTTTACACAACATAGACAATAAAAGCAGTACAATAAGTATACATAATGGATCCATCAATAATAGCAAATTCATTGAAGTCATGCAATGCCCAGCGGTGCGGCGCGGCGGTAGAGAAACACCGCACCCTTGTGTATCCCACCCAGCCCGTTTGTTCGATTTCAACTGCAGCCGCTCTTGCGTGTGCCTGAGAATTGAGCTCGCTTCAGTACGTTAGCGCTTGCCTACTCTCTAGAGTAAATCTAAACACTACAAAAGGAATTTAAATCTAGATAAAGGATATGTATAAAAGAAGTTGCATTACACATACACTCACGGCAATTGCATTGGACAAGGGGATTAAATATTTATACACAAGCATTGAGGTGGTGGTGCTCAAGTGTTGCTGGCAAATGGGTGGTGGCGGTGGTAGGTTGTATAACTTTCACTCAAGGAAATAGAAAATGCATTCCATACACACTCGCAGTCACTCACACACGCACGCACACATATATATGTTCAGTATTTTTATTTTGCAAGTGCACACACTGCAGAGAGATAGTTGTACAGATTGAGTGAGAGTATAGTAGGTTCTATGGGGTGGAAGGCAAATATAGGTTCTAGTTGTGCGTATAGGTGCATTGGTGCCGACATATTCCCAGGGTGCTTTATCAAATAACAAACGGTTAGTAGCAAGAGCATAAAATAATAACAACAACAACACAACCAACCATTGCCGTAGTGGTGTCGATGAAAATGGCTTGTGCGAGGCAACCTTTTTTATTACTTGCCAAGCCAAACCATTCAAGTGCTGCTGCTGGTTCTGCACTGCATCATTGGTGGGCCCCGAAGTGGCGATGTTTGTACGCATTGTACTATTCTTATAATTTATACACACTTACATACATATAGATACCGGTTAGCGAACTGGAGTATTAATTTTTTTTTAAACATTACAAGCTACACAAGGGCTGTAAATTGAAAATCAAAACATTATTATCGGCCATCGGGGCGTATACGTACTATTTTGTTGCTGTACTCATAATTCTTTTTATTTTGAAAGTTTATGTTTTATTTTTTAAGGAGATAAACTTACCACGTTCGTCCATTGTGCTCGCATGATAACCACCGGGTGTTCCACTTCGATGTTTATGATTTATATTCAATCTAAGTAAGAGCGTGCGCAATATTGAAATTTCATAATAGTAACAGAAGAACGCAACAAATATAAAATGGTTGAGGTATCAGTGGTGAGTTTTATAACGGTTTGAGGAATTTTTAAAGTTTTTTTCAGAAATCTGTACGACTTTGTATGATGTGTGTGGTACTGTGGGTGGGTGGTGATTGATGTTTGTCTTCTCGGTTTGGAAAGAAAATGTATTGAATGCAAATTGTTTGTCTGGGCAACTTTTTTAGACGAGGGAATTGTGAACGGCTGTGATTTTGACAACAGGATTTTAGAGTTAAACGTGAGGCTGTTCACAATATTGCTGTGAGCATAGACAGGATTGTTGAGAGAAAGCGGTTCACATTTTGACGGATCTGTTGGGGAATTTTCCTGTTTTTGCTTTTCGCCTAGCAAAAACGTGGTACACCAATAAATTCTCGGTAACATTTATATTTTTAAGCAAAAGGTTTCCCTGAATGGTTTCTCAGTTATTGCTTGCATGGACCGTGTTGTCTCTTCAGCGTAATGATTATAAGGCTAAAGGTGTAAAGCTTCGTGAGAGTAGACGATCAGCAAAGTAAAGCAGGATTTTCAGCACGTAATTAAAACAACTACGTTCTACTTGACACTTTGAGAACTCAGAGTAGTTGTTGTGATTGCGTGCTGAAAATCCTACTTTACTTTGCTTTGCTGAGATCGAAGCTAAAAAAAACACGCCTTATATATCAAAGCAAAAAAATAATACCGATACAAGACCCTTAGTAAATATAATTCTCTCCAAAAAAATTTCAAGAAATTAGTAGCTGCTCCACAAAATAAAAATGGTATTCGTCATTTCCACTCATTGAATTAATTAATTTGCATTGAAAAAAACATCATATAGCTCTTTAAAAGTTGTGTGTGGTAAACATTACTTGATCTGTGCCACTCCAACTGTGAACGACACATTCTATGACCTCAAATCGAACAATTCAAAATTCTAAAGTTGTCATACTCGCGTGATAGTCAGCTCAGGCGTCGCATTGAACTTTACGATATCTACGATATAAAGTCGATCCAACGAATGAAGTTGTATTTAGTGTGGCAGCATAAGAACGCGTTGTTTCTACACAATCCGTGAACGTATACCAAACCCGAATGGCTTTAAGTTCCAGTCTCCTTAAAACAACTTAACTCTCGGATGTTTTTTTTTCTGACAGTTGAAATGAAGACCCCTCACACTAGTCCACCCAGTAGTTCACTGTAACAATTCATTTTCAGCAACGTTAAAAGTGCTTAGCACTAAATTTCTGTAAAACCATCATGACCTCTGCTTCAAAGAGTTTTGGGACGAATGAAGGGATCTACAATTCTATGCCGAGTCCAAACGGGTAATTGAGAAACTCCTTAATGGAAGTTATAAAAGGTTTTGCAATAAGACGTGTTATTGTGAATGACCCGCTATTTCGGTAGCTGTCACTTTTGAATCTTTTATTCTTTGATATTTGACAAGTAGAAACTACGCCATTACTAAGAATGGAACGATACACGCTTCAACAACGCATTGAAATTATTAAAATTCACTACGAAATGGTGAAAAACCACAAGCAACGAAACCATTGATCTTTTATGGGAAACGTAACGAAAGCTTTTGATAGAATCCGCCTAATTTATGTTGTAATATCCACACCGCTATACGTCATGCTCTATATAAAATGATTCAAACAAAAATTACACAGACTGCAAAAAGAACTAAGATTTCCGGAGTTAACATCACTATTCCGATTTATTTTTGAAAGTAAAGTAAATCCACACTAACAACGTTTTTCCTCTTCAAAGCTTCTTCTCGCTGCAAACTGTTACTCTTCACGTTATCCCAGTACAATAGCAGACAGAGGACGGTTAAGGATTAAGGATTTCAATCACAATGTGTACATTGATCCAAAAATTCCTTACCAACTTCGGCTGGCAGCAATATTCACTACATAATCCCTCGTGACATTAAATAAATATTTTATGCCATTTCGTAAAGCTTTCCTGTCTATTTGTTTAGATCTTCGCCGCTCACAAAACTCTCCGCTGACAGGTGAATTTTCTACGGGATTAGTAATGAAATCAATAATTCTACTTCCTGTGGGTACTGTCACAACGTCATAACAGGGCAAACAACGAGAGTAAACAAACTCGAATGGCTAGGAGTGATCTGCCCCTCCGTTCGCATCGTATTAAATATCCAACACAGAACAGATAGGTAGTTCAAGTGCTAATTATTTTGCTTGATAATATAAATAGGTACTTCAAAGTTGTTATGCACGAGCTGCAGACTTGAGTGTGAGAGTTACGCGCCAGTGATACGAGCAGATATGATCTATGCTGCCTGCATCAGGTTTATCAGTGAAAACAGCGGTATTGGCAAATATGTATCTGGACTTTATCTGATGTATATTGATTTGTGATGTCAACGTGGTTGCAGGTTTCAATGGAAAACAGCAAACAAAGGACGGGACAATGCACGGAATTTGACTAAGATGGGTGGCTTACACTGCGGAAGGTTGCCATTAAGTCAAGTAATTTTATATGGAAGGTTGACGTTTATTAGGGACTGCAAGGTGGAGATTCGAGGAAAGACCTGCACTGACACCAATGCGGCGATGAGAACATATTCCAGAGCGTTGTTGTAGGCTACATAGTCAACTTAAGACCCAGTACACTTTCCTGCATTCAAGTACTTTTAGGCAAAGTTAAACGGACTTATTCCCATTTTCTACAAAAAAAAAACACTCAATAATGTAATACAGATTTTGAAAGGTCTTAAGGTACTTCTCATCCCAGTAAAGACGAATCGAACAACAATAAAAAACCAGTCTACGCATCAAAGGTATGCATGATTTGAAGATGATAATCGGCGTGAGTTGCATTTTATTATTTACTTCTTAAATTGTGCAGTGCAATCGAACTTTCCGACTGCAGCAGCGATCTTCAAAAAGTGATACTAGGAGTTATATCAGCTATTCAACAAGCAACAAATATACCACTAGCAAACCCACTTATCAACTTTTTCATCTTTACCTAAGCAAAATTTCTGGCGAAGCAATAAAATAGACACTTGAGAATTTCAGACGCGATGCGCTATACCTGTTGGAATCACAGGTATAAAAATTACGAACTGCCAAAAAAAGAAAGACTTCGTATTTGCCATAATCGGCTGAGATGACAAACGAAGAAAATTAAACTCAATATACATGACCTGTGCAGAGAATGGAAAATAAAATTGTTTGCAGACTATAATAATTCCAAGACTTATAGGACTTTCCTGGTCGGCTCAGTGGTTAGTGTGTTGGACTACTAAGCGAGGGGTCGCAGGTTCGAAACCCGAAAAAAAAAACAAATTCCAACTTAAGGTTTGCGCCACCTCTCGCGTGTGACAAACATCCGAGAGTATAAATGTAATGAAAGAGCTTCTCAATTAGCCCAATTTGGACCAAAGACAATACTGAGACCATCAACTGCACCCGATTTCCCGTTACTTAGCCTACAAGCTATATTTTTACGGAGTGGTCACGATTTGGTGCGCTAGTATTGCTGCATAGAAATTCGCATTGACAAAAATGTCACGTAACTTCAAAAATTCCGCCTCACCAGCACAATCGCAAAAAATATGAGCCACTTTCCGCTGTGGGCAAAGTTGCTGACTGCGTTCATAGAATTTGAAATTATTCGTTAAGTGTGAATAGTTTTATTTTTTAGGAATAAGTGTACTTTTGCTCAAAATATATATGAAAAATGAACTATGTAGATTGGTTGAAGGAAAATAAAAACATTTTGAGCAAATTTTCTTCAGTTATTCGGCTTTTAACAATATATAATAACTAACCAATGGCATTCAGTAATGCAAAAATGTGGTATTCCCGAACTGTAGTACATTTCCCCAAGATTGCAGAGGTTGGCAGCATTTATTTTTTGTATATGTATACATGTCACACGGATTCTTAATTGACATAACACCGATAGGAAAATAAAATGGCGAATTTGAAAAAAAAAAAAAATTGAGTTGGCCAGCGACAAGAGGATTGCGAGTTGTAGGTCTCAGTCTTTGTCTCTGATTTGGACTCGGCATTAAATTTTAGATCCCTTCCATTCGTCCCAAAAATGAAAAACTCACACAAAATAAATTTGAGAAGCTAGGCCTTGGATTTTTATACGGACCTGTTGCGCAAACTATTTATTTTTATTTTTTTTTTAAGGACGAGCAAAAATTCGTAAACACCTCGAAAATCCAAACGTTTTCAAAGGTCCTACTGAGTCATAACATAGAACATCAAAGTGCGACATTTTCTTAACCAAACCTACTGCATACGCGATGAATATCGAAGACGCTTCTCAGTCGAACCACCCTGCTATTCATATGTAAAGGTGGCCTCTTAAAATATTAAATGTGACTTTGAAATTACGAATTTTTTGCCTAAATTCCAAACCTAACCTAACGTTGTCTGATACAGCCTGGCGTAAGTTGGCGTGACGCTTGGATAACTTTGAGACCATCTATGAACATTATAAATATAAACACAAAATCAGTTTCAGACCATGAGTAAAAGCAAGAAATGAGGTTTAGGAATTACATCATTGAAAAGTAGACTTAAGTGTTTAACGAACATAAAAATATATTGTTCGATTTAAGTTTCAAAGTCGATTTGAACGACCACCAGAACTAACCCATTAACCAACCACAAAGCCATAGGAAAAATAAATATAAATTACGTTTACCTATGACAATGTCGCTGACTGTGAAACTAATATGATGTTGTTCTGATGAGTGATACTGTGGTTGTGTGCAAGTGTTTTGTGTTGTGGTTACATTATGTGTACGCCTTACATATCCAATAACTCACACATTTACGTACAGTGATGATGGATTTTTATGCTTCCTATTTTCAAAAAAGTGCTCATCAGTTTCATGTTCTAGTGGTTTAATTACATGAGTATAATCGGGTCCTTCAGGTTCATCGGCACCGGCAGCAATTGCACCCGAACGTCGTCTAATAACATCATCATCCTCACCCTCATCGTTATTTTCGTCCGCTCTATAGCGATGATCGCCAGTGTCGGCAGCAATGCCATCGTTATGCTCGTCATCGGATTCATCATCTGTCGCAGGACTGTGTGAGGCCAATGCTAGGGGTATCTTTCGGTTCAGTCCCGACGACGGTGGGAACAGAAAGTGTGGAAAGAGCGAGAATATCTCGGCTGTAATTAGGTTTTCCTCCTCCTCCTCCAGGTAGACACTGTTCGATGTCTCCGACGAGGATGTTGCATGATGGGTTAAATGTGGTGGGCCAAGGCCGCTGTAGGAATAAAAAATTATGTCTGCAAAGAGATGGAGAGATGTGTTTTTTTCTCGGTTTTTCTATCGATACACAGATTTGCGGAAATGTGGAAGAGGTGTGCAACTTGGACGGGATTATGGAAATTAGATTAGGACATCGGTGAGGCAGGTGGGTATATTTAATATTACAATAAAAGGAGAAAAAATTGTGCAAGCTAGTTCGTGAAATCTATATATCTATATAGGTGTAGGTGTGCTCATAAAAATCAAAACGAAAATTTAACTCTAACTCGAGTGCATCGGTGTTGCATTTGTTGTGCGAACAATTTAACACTATGTGCTGGATGTGTGACAATAGCATACACAAATGTGTCCTTTAGTGCGAGATATATCTATGTGTGAGAGAACAGAGTGAGAAAGGAGTAAGAAGAGTATGTGCGATTTTTCTGAAGCGATTTTACATGGTGATTGTCCACTTGATGAATGGTGCTCGACACAAAAGCGTGCGGTTCAGAGATTTTTTTTTAAAACACAAAAGTTAAATGAAAAATAAAGAAAAAAAAAACAAAATTTGATGATAGTACGACAAGAAATAAATAGTTAAACAAAAATAGGTTTTAAAATAAAGTAAATAAAAAATATAATTTGTTGGATTATTTTATTTGTTACCCTGTTGAAGGACACGAAGAGTTATATATCTTGAATACTTTACCCCCCTACAAAACATAACGAAAAATTATTTCCAACAAGATGGATAAATATAAACAATTATTCGCACTCAATTTTTAATTGTTTTTCCTCGGCAGAGTCTATAATAATAATATTGATGGAAGAGTTTGATTTTAAATTATATCAGTGTCTTGTTTTTAGACCGGAAATAATAAATAATATTTTTTTTTTCTTATTCTTTTGGGTTCTGTTTGTTAGTGTTCTTATACTTTGTTCGAAAGGGTTACTCGTTTACTTATACGTTTTGTTGAACTCACCCACGCAAGGGTTGTGATTAACAATATTGAATATTCGATCACAGCGCTTTTTCATATGATTGTTGGGGCATATACAACCGAACATTGGCGAGAGGCGTAAGTTCGTCCAGGAGTCGTGGCACGCTTCCCTAGAAAAATAAATAAGAAAGCAAGATTAGTAACAAGGTGGAGGGGTTTCTTTTATTTTTAGTAGGGCAGAATAAAAAATTTAAATTAATTTCATATTTAAATAACGCGGACAAAGTGACACTGTGCAGAACATAGTCGTTGGGTTTGGTATGTTCTTAGGAATGCAGCTATCTCATATTTTAGTGTCCCGTTCATCCGAAACAGAAAGCAATTACCTCTATGTCGGAAATAACTGGCTGAATGGGTCTCCTCTCAAAAGGTGCACTAATGGCGGCGTTTTATAAGATTAAATCTACGAATTCCCCTATGTGGGCTACGTATAGGCAGACATATTCGAAGATCGTTTTGACTTTTTAAGACAAGTCGTTTATTGTACGGTATAGTGTGCCGACGGACTTCTAAACGATGGTTGACAGGTTCAACCCCCGGAAAATTATACAAAACTATTTTCTTCGACCGGAACCCGAAAAACAGGGTTCAGAAATCAGGATAGCTGAGCCGGCAAAACGCCCATCTTCTCACTCGGTCGTTGATTACCCTTAAAGCGCTCACGACCTAGCAGCCAAGGAACGGCGACTGATTAATCTTTAGATACATTTTCTAACAACATATCCCAGCCGCCAAATAGCTTTGACAAGATCGAATACGATCTTGGGGACTACAGAACTATTTGACTATCCAAAAGGATGTAAATGCGGACAAGGGCACTAAAGAAGAAATAAATTGTTTAACCATTGAAATCTTTAGCACACCTAAGGTATGAAATACGTGACTGTCCCAAGAAAAGAGTGAGCAGAAGCAGTTTTCCCAGCTGAGGTAGATTACCGAATTCCGCGGTCAACACATAATCCTGAGGTTTTATAGGAAAGAAAGCAACGGGCTAATGGCTTTTAAAGCGGAGCGCTAACAACTTCAAAACAGGGCATAGGCTGAAAGTCGTAAATTTTTTCAGCATCTATAAAAATAGGTCCCAGAAAGCGAGTCCCACAGTTTCCTTGTTCGATTCCCTCTCGGCAAACTTCTTCTGTATTTCAATGTTTTGAAAACCCTAGACTTATACAATTTCGGCGTGGAGCTAACATCTTTGAAGGCGGACGCTGTCGAAGCGTGTTTGGATAGCTTTTTCCAAATAAAAGACGCAAAAGAGGTACTTACAAATAAAATAAAATGAACTTTACATAAATATGGAGATGATCCTTTGGTAAGGCGTCTGAATTACGAACGGCTTTGATCGCTCAAACAAAAACAACCAAAAACATTTAACAAAAAAACAATGATGTCCTTTATTTTAAATGTAAATTAACACTGACTTAATGTATTGTTCTATTTACAAACAGATCTCTTTTGGTTGTTGCTGATTGCATCTCTCCTCTCACTGAATTACTGAAAATTCAGCTGTTAAGTTCCGCTTGGCTCTCTCGTTAGATGATGACGATGACGGTGACGTATCTCCTGCACCAAATCAGAAACCATACGTACGTAGAAGTTGAAGAAAAAGTGACTGCCTTAACACTTTCCATTTACGTAGAGGCTATAGCAGTCTCTTGTGCGAACTATTGACGCATATCCTTGCTTAGGTTAGAGTAAACAGATGATTCTAATACAATATTACATATTTTACATCTTATCTAACGTGCGTCTAGAACCGTTTAGGAAAACAGAATGTAGCTTCCGCTCCAACAGATCGACCATATACCTCACTTTCACAAGACGAAAGAACTGCTCACAGATTACGTTTATTTGTTGTACCTTTTGAAACCCTCTTCACTAACTTTACTACTTGTTAAAACTTTCGCTAATAAAGTAGACTTACCTATAAGGACGAATTAAAAAAAAAAACTGTTTTCCCAAGGCAATACAAAATAAAAATTTACTTTCAATGCATTATTACCCAGGATAGCAGTTTGCTTTTATGTATCCTCCTTTTGAGAGAACAAACCTTGTTGTCTGTATAACAAGTCGCAGTCCATATAGCGGGACTACGTCGAGTGAAGAAAACTTTCAGCTGTCAAAAAAGGCTCCAAACCCTTCCGCACAAAGCAATCCGTAAAGAAAACTCTTAAGAGTTTTATATGTCTTTCCGAAACCTGTTTACTTGCCAACCCATTTGCACGTATGCCGTATAAAAAACTGCTAAATAAGACCCAAACCACAAAAGCATTTCTCACCGTCCTTTAAGGATAAAAAAAAAACCAACGAAATAAGGCAAACACGGGACGGATTCAGTTGGGCTAAACGAAATAAAAGGATTCTTACCTGTCATCCATCCTGCATTTATTGTCTCTCACTTTGCAGTGCACCTTAAAGTCCTCGAACAGTTTCAAGCATTTCCTCTCCTGTTGGCACACAGATAATGCATGGTTGCACGTTGGCAGTGCATCTATTGGATATGGATCCTTCTCTGTATGGATTGTTTCACATTGTTTATACGTTCGATTGGAATGAAAGCGGAAAAAACAACTCCATTGGGAGGAATGTTTGTTGTGTGTGTGTTTGTGTATTGCATTATCACCGGATCATCATCAGGAATGTTTTTCCAGTTGAAGCGCACAGTAAGAGGAATTTGTATTTTTTTTTATTATTGTATTATGGAAAGAGAGAGAGAGAAAACAGAGAAAACAATATAGAAAGGATTATATTAAATAACATTTTTGGTTGTAATTTTATTTGCCATCAGGGATTGTCACTGGGATGGGATCGGGATGAGGTCTTCGAAAGGATACACTTTGAGGGCAGAAATATTTTCAATTGTATTTATTTTTTTCCTGTTGGTTAAAGGATACTACTCGTATGATTTAAAGGGATTATCTGGTAGTGTACATGAATTTAATCGCGATTAACAGGTTTGAACGGACTTCGTTTTAAGGCAAATTGAGTTTGGTGGAAATTGGATCGTCCAGGGGTTTGTGCTACCTTCGTAAAATGTGTTTCAATAATTTCACAAAATTCTTTGATTGTTTTTTTTTTTTAAATCGAATTTAATGCTTAACATAACAGATAGAAGGAAGGAAGGAAGAGAGCCCTATTGCGGGACCATCTTTGAGGTTTACTAGAAATGAGGCCACAGAAAAATATGGGTGGCATAGAAACACCTACAAAACTTGCCTTAGAAAGCATGTACACAACTCTGAACTGACTTATAGTCAAGTAACGTAAGAGGTTTTCAGATTTAGAGAATCCCCAGACCGACACTCAAACGAATTATTGACCTAGATAACCTGGGCACTCATTCCGTAATTTTTCAGACGAAACAATAGACCTCCAAAAGCAGCAACTATGTGCCAAAATTACGATTTTGAGACCTTAATCCAATTCATTTTCCACAAATGTAATAAAAGCTGACGACAGTGAAACAAATTCGGGCAGAATATAACTTCTTATTATTATTGTTATACGGAATCTGCACCCTGTAATATTTGCGAAAGCTTTTTATTTATTCAGTCTTCAAAAGCAGCCTACGGGAGGTGGCGTAGGACAGGTAGGTTCACAATTCTTCCTCAATTCGAACTGAAGTCTTAACACTTATGCTTTTAATGTGGCCAGATTTTTGACCGAAAATCTTTGCAAAACTTAACAAGATTCTACTGCGACGTACTAATTGCAAATTTTAGTCTCGACTTTAAATTTACGGAAGCTCACAATGGCGAAGCTTGTATGGAAAATATAGCCACTGTGAACTACTAAAATTTAGAGTCGTAACTAAAAATGTTTACTGGAAAGGCACAATATTTCCAACTTTATAAAAACAAAGCAGGTTCAAGCGATGACCATTGTAAATGAGCTCAGCCCCCTTCCACTATGAAAATGTCCTTTCGGACGAGACTTGATTTGGTTGCAATTGATCCCAACCATCACTTTGCAGATGATGAGGAAAGCTAGTATGTATAGGCATCAACTTCTCGTAGCTACACATTTTCTATCATTATTTTATTGCTGTTAAGACAGCTGTGTCAAACATCTCCATGCATCTTCCCTTCATCCGTTTAAGTATTTCCCAGCAATATTGCAATCGATAACAGTCACCAAAGGAAAGGACTTGTGGCCAACCTAAAAGTACCCAAAATCGAAGGATTAATTAAATTCCCCAAGGAACCTGGTCATGTTATCCTAAATTTATTGACAAATTTGTCATTCTTCTCTAGTCCTTGCACGAATTGAACTACATGCTACTAATACAAGTCATAAAGTAACATCATTCAGCATTACTTGGTGTGTTCCTTGTAACATTTGCTTTCTCTGTTCCCCGAGAAAGCAAATGCCAGAACAACTACACAGGTATTAAATTTTTTTTTGCAAAAGGTAGATTCTATTATTACATCATGTGCAACCACTTTTTCTTCGAAATAAATCTTCAAAGTTTTACAGAGCGCTCCTTTTTAATGATTTCGTACATCGCTTGAGAGCACACCAAAGAACAAAGGATCACCCAGAAAGGTAAGAAGATGTAGGACAACGACGTGTAGGTGAAGAGCGGTATTCGGGTGGAAAGAGAGAGGTGGTTCTGATAGTCGTCAGTATCAAATGTCCCCTACAGACATTTTTAACCAATGTGTCTCATGCATACCGTCACCTCTATGAATACATAAACTTTCGAATTTATCAACAATGGAACGGTTTCCGAGTCTGCAGGAGTGTGTGAAGAGAGCGAGTGTTCTCTGGAATGGTTGGATTGGAAGGAATGGAATGTTGACGATGGTCGATGAGTGGAACACTTATTTTCCCCATAGAGGAAAAAGGTGGGCGGCAAGTGATTCACTAGGAAGTCATATACATAAGCCATTAGCTGAGATTAAATGTAACCTTACCTTTCTTGAGCACAAAGCCGCACGGATGATCAAACAGAAAATCTCGGAAATGATTACAATCGGGATCAACTCCGGGCTCCTTGCAGAGGCATGTTGGACGAAAGAACTGAAATGCCTGGAGTGTTCTTAATGCAGCTTGGCATTTCGTTACCGTTACTGTGCTACACGAAACTGAAAGAGATAAGAATATACGATTGAGATGTTATTTTAGTAATTAGCATGTGTCATTTTAATTTTAATTTTTTTTTTTAAATAATATGGAATTTATTTCTATGTTGAATCATTTGTATTCACGTAGGTAGATAGGTTGCGATTTGATTTTAGAAAAATAGAGAAGGCGGCTGTGGCAGTAATTATAAAATAAGAGCACCATCCTTGAATTCCATTATTCAACTGCTGCTTCATAAGTAACTGAATACGTTCGCTTTGCTAGAACAAGAACTGTTTCACTGTGCATGCTTCTTATATGATAACATTTCAAAAATCTGAAGAAGCGTCTTTTCCCTTGCAGTGCATTATGGTTATGAGATTATATTAGATTTGGCTTACTATGAACTGAACATGGTTCTGAGAAATGAAATACGTGTGCGGGGAATCGAGAAGTAACAACGTTTCTCCTTTAAATTGGGGAGACGACATTGCCTTGGGGGAATTTCGTTTCTTGAAAAACATTTAAGCTGTACATATATCCTTATTGCCCTCCACAAATGATTCAAATTCAGGCTCCCAATAAAACAAATTCCATGAATACTTCAATTCCGATAGTCAATTCTGCTGCCTTTCATACGGCATTAATATAATATTCCTTCGTTTCGGCAGATAACCTGCATTGTAGTTAAAAATATTAATAAACAAATAGGACATGACTTTCTAGCTTAATTTTAAAACCAAGTTTATTGAAAGACATTTTTGAATCATAACTTATTTGTAGTCAAATTTTAAACTGAATATTGATTTTTTCCAAGTTAAAAGAGTCCGCTCCTCTGGGAACTCTCAGAACGTAGCTCAGAAACGAAAAGCATCGCTCGACGGTTATCCCGAGAATACTAACCAAAAGCAGGATTGTTAACGTTTAGTGTGACCCTGTAGTCGTAATGACCTATGAGCCGATTCACCGATACTTCATAAAAAGACTCTGTTACGGAGAACTACAAAAACATCTCTACCGAGGTGATCCTGATACTCAAAAAGATAATTGAATATCTCCTAGTGTCCTAAACTGACTGGCCTCCGAGTTAAATAGCTGCCGCACTATCGAAGGGCAATACGCTAAGCATTCTTGCTGATCTTAGGCACAAATTTCAAAGCCATAGAAAGCCGGCATTCCAGGTGATTGTCCTAACTTTTGGTTCCTGGCCACGCATGAGCTGAGAATAAAACGAATTCAACTTTGATTGGCGCGAATGAGTTGAGTGCGACAATGTGTGACTAATACTCTGAATATGACACTCGGTACTGTTATGATCGCTTCAGCAAATTCTGAGACACTGAATGAAATGGGTCGAGTTCATAAATGTAATGTCGTTTTCCATTGGAACATAAAATCAATCTATTTTTTGATTTAAATCACTTTTCGTGCTCCATTGGGAAAAAAAAACAATTTTTATTTGATTCGGATCACTTTTTGCAGATCTCGATATTTTTTCAGATTTACACATAGCACAGCTGTTTTACGTTATTTAAAGAAGTTTGTTTTAAAACAAATGTGCAAAGTTTCGTGAAGAACACAATAAAGAAATACATAAACACCAATGGACATAGTTTTGGAAGAATTATTATCTTCATTGTCTTCCTCATCAAACAAACTACTCCATTTGTATCCACTGATACAAGAGGAAACATTTTTCAAGCCGATTTCCATGGTTGATTTTACCAAAAACAAATGCAATTTGAACAGTTGATATTGTTGTCAAATAACGCACTAATCCATTTGCAAAAGCAGATCAATTTCAGTGCATGTTCCATGGGCCTCATAAAATCTGGGATCTGAAAAAGATTTTTGGTGGTCCCAATGGAAAACGACATAAAAAATGCTGCATTCCTAATGGAAGTACTGCATTATCATTGCAGAAGTTCGGTAGCACTTGCGTTCATAAAAGAGAATTGACAGTAAGCGTGCTGCAGAAAAATGGCAGGAGAGAAAACGTAAGTAAAATGTTTCCAAACCATTTAATTGTTTAATCAATCAAGGAAAACAATACTGGTCCGATGATTATACAAGACTCTTTATATCATTTCGCCACGGGAATGGAATTGGAATTTATTTCTGGGCAAAGTCGAAGTCGGTACCCTTGGGAAAACTTTATAATGATGATAATGGATGAAATTGCCCAGAAGTTTTAAAATGTAAAGAATTCCGACCAGAGGATTTAGAAAAGAAACAAAAAGAGTGGAGACGACGTCTCTTCATAATATTGAAGAATTTGACGAGGTGAATGGAGCTCCTCATAATATCGACCCACCCAGACGGGCTTGTGGCATTTATGACTTTAGTTAATATCTGCCATAATGAACTCATTTTTAACAATGGCCGCATTCAGGCAGCTGTAGTTTGCGTTCATAAATGTATTCATGCTACACTACAGCTTTTATCTAGCGAGTGAATTCAAAATGTTCGATGCTTGATGTATAATGCGTGCATGAACTTGTTACACCAACAACGCTGAATAGGCAACGGAAGGAATTAATGGGTACAGCTTGAGAACACCCTCAATACCGGAAAATCATAGACCGAATAGCGTTACCCGTGAACGAGAAATAGGTTTGAAGGGAAATCCTTTAATTTGATATGCAAAATTGACCGAATTAAGCTTAGTCACGTACGTGGTAATTTGTCCACAGTGCTTACGTTTCAGGTTGGTTGCGTTAGCAAAAGATTTTTTGTTTTTATTGTGAGTGTCAATTATCAATCAATTGGCGACATATTTGGCAATCAAAGCAATTTTTTGTATTTTGTATAACTTATTTGATAAAATTGATGGTTATTGTGAATAAATTGACTGTAGTTCCATGCTCTGTGAGGAAATGTATAGATCCAACCCCCCTTGGTATAACAGACAACTCTTGCACTTAAGAAACTTAAAAAACAAAGCTTACAAGCAATTTAAAAAAAAAAAAACGGGAAACAGTACGGATAAAGTGATTTTTAGCAAAATACGGTAGGATTTTACTTGCTTAAATACATTTTTGCATAACATTTTCATTATCAATGTTGAAAAGAATTTGAAACGGGATTCGAAGTCGTTTTCGTCTTTTATAAATCACAAAAAGGCCCTCAAAATGTTTGCCTAAAGAAATGTTTTATAAAAGCAATATGTCTAACTCTGAACTCTTTCGAACTATTTGCTCAGTTCCTTAAATCGGTTTTTTCGAAATCTTTTATACCTAATTTGCCGGTTCCTAAAACTGATTTTGGCCAACTAGCACTAGAGATTCAGGATATTGAGCCTGCTGTCTGTAGACTTAAACCAATGGTGGTGATGGCATTCCGGCAATAATTTAAAAAAAAAAATGTCACAGCTCTATCAGCAAACCTTTACTTATGATATTTAATCTATCACTAGCATCGGGTTAATTCCTGGATGACTGGAAGGTCACATTTTTGGTACCGATCTTTAAATCTAGCTCTAAAAATGACGTAGAAAACTATAGAGGTATTTGCAAACTTTCTGCTATACCAAAGGTTTTTGAATGTATGGTTAAAACAATAATAAATTTTCCTATTAAGCGCAACACATCAGAGTTTCAACATGGTTTTGTTTCGGGTCGTTCGACAACATCTAACCTGGTCCACTTCACATCTTTTGTTATAAATACTGTTGAAGGCGGATGTCAAGTTGACGCTGTACATACGGATTTGAGTAAAGCATTCGACTCGATTCGTTAACCATGAACTTCTGATAAGAAAGCTAAAGCAATTTCAATTTTATTCTGCTATGCTGAAGTGGTTTTCATCATTTTTGATTGGAAGGTTTCAGAAAGTCTGTCGTGATAACAATTACTTAGGTGGCGCTACAGTCCGGGTGGACCTGGGCCAAGATTAATATCTTGCACTTCTGGAGTTCCTCAAGGTAGTCATCTTGGGCCGCTCCTTTTTATAATATTTATTGATGATATTGTTCAACAGCTTCAATTTTGCCACTGTTTAATGTATGCTGACGACCTCAAAATATTTTTAAAAATTGATTGCTTAAATTACTGTTTAAAGGTCCAGACTAACCTGAACAATTTATCAAGTTGGTGTGTCAATAATTGCTTAAAGTTAAACGTTCGAAAATGCTTTGCTATCTCGTTCATAAGATTTCAAACGAAATGGAAATTTAATACGAGTTGATGATAATCAATCAATCATTGATAATTGACAATCGCAATAATTGATATAACCATCGTATATCGTTTAGTTTTTGACACTCGCACTAGTGGTGTTAGTCATTCAGGGTCAAATGGACTTATTTCAGCTCGTAAAATTTTACTTTATCTCTGATCGTAAGACGCATTTCATTCGTTGTCCGTGGACTGTAGTCCCTCGATTCATTTCGAAACACATTTAAGGAAAATGACTTTTTTTCTGATTAGTATAGGTAATATGCTGTTATGTATGTGCACTTTTCGTACCTTTAATTTAGGGGTACAGTCCAAGACGGATATAAGAAATACTCATACAAGAACACCGTAGACAAGATGTTTCTTGTATACGTTTTCGCAATTAAGAACACTTCGGTTTCTTATATCCGTCGTGGACTGTAACAAAATATGAAAAATTGCCAGAATCACTTTCGCGGATTGTAGTTCTACTCTACCACTCTGTGGCAAACTCATGTAACTACCGACTGGTTATAAATATATATGTAGTTCAGCCAGCAAAATATACATTTTTTTCTTGTAACTTATGCTGAAATTATTCCCAGGATGCCCTCTCCAATGTTGGAGAACAGTTCTGTTCGCTGTTCTCTCCCATTCAGAGTCATTCAATTGCTCATAAAACATTTGTTGAACTACAGTAGTGCAAGTACCTACCGAAAAACACGCACACACACAGACAGATGCGAGCACAAAAACACCATTAAACCAGTACACCATCCACTAAAATTCGATACATAACAGCCATCAAAGTGCGGCAGAAAGCGTGTATACATGCATTAGCTGCCGGAATACGTTCACTTCCCGCCCACAACACTAACCAATGCCATCTATTCACTCATTCACTCGTTCACTCCAGAGTGGGTACATTACAATGAACCTTTATTCCACTTGTAAATAATTAAATAAAAATTAACCCTCCACTCGCCGCCGCGCCGTCCCATTCCACCGCACGGGGTTGTGGGTTGTAGGTTGTAGTCGTACATCCCTCCGAGGCGGATCAATAAAAAACTTTGAATAATTTATCCAAGGATTGTTTTGTCAGTATTGGGGCCGATGGGGCATGGTTGGGGAGAGGTGCGCTGAAGTGGCTTGGGGTCGAACGACGTCGACGGTTCAAAAGGGCGACGAGCTTCCTACCTCGATATAATGTATGCCAGCCAACAAAAGTCCTTGAACGAGTGTTGTGCCGCGCAGCAGAATAGCACAAAAAACTACCAGTACAGTGTACAGTATAGTTATGTAATGGGTAATACTAAGCTCACATTAGTTACAGATTTTTTGTTCCATTTTTCAATTTGCACAGACAAGAAATTTCCCTTTACGGCTGCTTGAAACAGCTTGAAACTGATTTCGAAGATTGCCACTGCAACTGAGTAAGAAACCCTAAAATATGGCTGCCTTCCGCTGCAGTTAATACGCACAAAAGTCCGGCTGTGCCGAGAGGATTCACGTCAAGTATTGTCGTTGAAAATAAAACACAAATAAATTAACTCGTTGTCCTTGCAGCAAACGAACGTATTCTGTGCACTACGCTCTAGGAGGATATATTTGGGTTTGTTTTTTTTTTTTTTCTCTCTCTCTGGTATGTTTTTGTGTATATGCTCTTTATCCTTGGTTGTCCTAGGTCACAAGGAGGTTTTTTATTTTCTTTTACGTCTTTCAATTCCATTGCCGCTGGGCATTAGTTGGATGAGACTTGGGGCTCCACAACCTTTCTTATGAAATTTAGATGTACTCGTATATCCAGCAGTCATTGAATGGTTTCGTGTTTTTTAATTAGGTTGAACGGCTTGAGTTGAGTTGATTAAGACGTTTTAAATGTGGCACTACTGATACTGGTTCACTTCTAAGGAGTCAAGGGATTCTAACGTGTATTTTTGGGGCCCTCAAATTCGAGTACGAACAACGACGATTTAATGTCTGCATCAGTTAGCTGTTTTAATGGGGTTATGAGTGTTAAGGTTTAGAACAGGGCTAGTCACGCGATTTCGTAAATGTAAAAGTCTTCTCCCACCTCTATGAAGTTAGTCCACCCACATTTTGAGTTATTATTAAACACTTTACGGAGTCAGAGAATCCTCATTTGAACAATTTTTCGAAATAAAGTCGAAGATTATGAAACGCTGTCGTAAAGAGCTTAAGATTAACAGAGAAAAGCTGTGATGAGTCCCTCGAGATGAAGGCATTCGATGAGAAAGCGGAAGAGTTAACAAGACAAGATTCGGCAGCTGCTTTACAACAATCTAGTCCCTCTGTAGATCATGCCTTGCACACTAAAGCTTGAGGCAGGAAAAAAAGGACACAAGAGCGGTAAACAGCAGATACTTATATTACTGCGTATAGCCATCGCCATCTTTTCACGGAGCCAGGACAATCTTTCCATTTCCAGGTAAGCAAAGTCACTTCATCAAATCTTCTGAATAATTTGTATGCAATGCAGCCCAGGAAGTTATAAATTATGCTGCATGTATAATTTAGGCTTACAAGGGATAAGGGACAACCTAACTTCGTTGCGTCGTTTTCGTTTCGTTCAGTTTGAACTTAATCGCAGTCCTTCGCTGCAGGTTTCACGATTTGATCGTCTCCTCTCTATCTGTTGGAGATCGATAAGATCTACATGAAGTTTATTTATTCCTATTTTTTGACAACGGTCGTTTGGAAGATATCCTTTAAAATTTCACATAATTTCGATATCGTATTTCCTGAGGTCATTTTTTTCTGAATTGCTACTGTAATGAATTTTGCTCTAAAACTTGAAGCTTTTGCACAGACTACTGGTTTTTGGCGAGTCTTTTGTCATTTGAAAAGTTACGTGATTGAGGTAATTTTTATAGTGGCCAAACTTTTCTACTATTTATTTCCAATTATTGCAGTTGCAAATTGTTGGTTTAGATCGAAGCTAAAGCAAAGGATCAGCGACAGGCTGAAAGTTTATTTGCTGCTTTGATTTATTTGGGAACATTGACTTTTAGAGATCTTTTTTTATGTCATTTATTACATTAAATGGATCACGTAAATGCGCTCTCTCAAAAGAATGGTCTTGATGCAAGTAAACAAAATTGTTTAATGGCGATTTCAGATGAAAAACAATAACAAATTCAGTCACGTTGCACTCGATCACGGATGCGATAATTCGGCACTAGATATATGGCACTGTAGCCCCTTTTTATTATCAGCTATGATCAATATAGATCATCGATTTACATCCTGCTTTTCATCGAGATCACGAATCATGATCGGAAAATGTATTCCACAATTCCCGGCTGAATGTTGGTGTGCCTGTAAACCATAGCCACATAATCGCATTGCCAGACTAAAATATGAAACACAAAAAATCAATTGAATTTTACGTATTTGAATAAACTCCCCGTTCTTATTTCGTGTTATTTTTTTTTTCGTTCTATAAAGGTATGTCCAGACCAGCCAAAAACTTGGTAAACATAAATATTTGTAAAATATTTACTTAGCAAAACAATTTTTATGAACTTTTTCGCTGGTCTGGATCTAGACGCCAAAAAAACATTTATGAAATGGTTCACAGTTTCCCAATCGTGATTGGAAATACCTAATTTTTGTTTTACAAGTTTCCCTCCAAAAAGTGAGCGTTGTTTTTCGATTTTTTTTTGTTTTCGTAAATAAAATTAAAATGTCCAGAAAAGGTTGGAATACCTACCTAACGAGAAAGTGTTTCAATTAATAGATTTAAATCACGTGTCGAGTGATTCCCGAGACCAAAATAATTTTTTTTTTTTTTTTTTTTTTTTTTTTTTTTTTTTTTTTTTTTTTTTTTTTATTCATCCATCTTAGATACTATATTTAAACAACAAATTAATTCAATAATAAGGAAGAATAATAGTAATCATTCCGTAACTATTTAAAGTTAGTGTGGAATGACTCGCAGGAGTAAAATTTAACAATTAAGTAAACTGATATGGGGTATATAACAATAAAAATTAATAATTGAATGGAATATGCATACAAGCTTATAGGAAATGTAATTATGAGTACTATTACGACACAAAGCGAAAGTATGATTCAATATTATTGTATTCGATAGTAAATAGCCAATCTTTTACTTTATTTGAAAATGAATGAAAATTGTAAGTTCTTCTAACAGCAATCGGTAATTTATTGAACATTTTTGGTGCGGTTGTAGTAAAAAAGTGCGTAAATTTGGTTCTACGTGCAATAGGAACATTTACTAGTGCTAGGTTATTAACACGTAAGCTGTAGAGTCTTGAGTTTCTATTAGGAGTGTTGCCACTTTGCTTAAAGAACTCTCGGAGAACTTTAAAAACATAAAGATGTCTTAAAGGCAGAATTCGCAACTCTCTGAACAAAGGAAAACTATGAGCAAATCGATTTTTTCCACAGAGTAATCTAATTAAATGTTTTTGAGCCTTAAGTAAAGGGCAAAAACTATTAGCATAAGAACCTCCCCAACTCGTAATACCATATTGCAACTTAGAGTTTGCAAGACCATAATAAATCATAGTTAAGACTTTTTTTGAACAGAAAGGCCTTAGAAGATACATTTTGCGTGCTACCCTCATCATTTGAGATTTTACTGATTGCGTATGACTTTTCCAGTTCAAATTGAAGTCAATAAGCACCCCCAGATATTTATATTGTTTGACAGATTCTATTTTAAAGCATCTACTAGAACATGAAATATTTTCATTGAAATTTGTACAGCCGCAAGTATGTATAGGTAAAGAAAACCTTTTACAGTCGTGAGAATGAAAAAACACATTGAAATCGGTTAGAACATTTCCCGACAATTGGAAGGCCATTAATTTAGTTTTCTCACTTACAATCAGTTTGTGATATGCAAACCATTGCCTTAGTTTTTGCAGATCTTCCTCAATTTTTATAATACAATCGAACTGTGATAATCCTTCATAGGAGAAAGCTATGTCATCAGCGAATGCAGTAGGAAACCCGTTGAAATTCTGACTGAAGAGGGAGTTAATATAGATTAAAAACAAAAGTGGACCCAGAACAGAGCCCTGGGGAACACCATTCTTAATTGTACGAGAACTGCTAAAACTTCCATTAATACCGACTACTTGCTTTCTATTTGTAAGGTAAGAGCGAAACCAATCATGAATTAATCCCCTAAAGCCAGCATCATACAATTTATCTAGTAGCAAACTGTGATCCACCATGTCAAACGCTTTCGTCATGTCAATGAAAAGAGCCATTGTAAATTTAGAACTATTAATTCCATCATACAATTGGGTACATAATTTAAGAATAGCGTCTTCTGTTATTGGAAAAGAAATTCTGATCATCCAGGAAAGAGACCATGCGCGATTTTAGTAGCTTTTCAAAAAGTTTAGAAAAAGTCGGAAGCAGAGATATAGGTCTATAGTCACGCATATCCTTGCGATTTCCTTTTTTAAAAAGAGGTACAATTTCTGCACATTTTAAGGATTCTGGGAAACATCCATTACTTATACAATGATTAAATAAATAACATAGTATATCACTTATATTAAAGACGACTTTTTTTAAAACCACATTCGTAATACCATCACTTGTACAAGAGCTTTTGTTTTTTTGAGACATTATAAGCTTAAATATTTCTTCGGATGATATAGTATCAAAAACAAAACTGTTGACCTGACTTCTTACTGCAAGAGTTTCATGTGAAGTATTACAGTTGCAAATATTATTTGATTCTGCAGAGGGTTTTAGATTCTCTGAGATTTCAATGAAGTACTCATTGAACTTGTTAGCAATGCTATTAATATCAGACAAAACCACACCATTTACTTCTAAAACATCAACTGATTTAGAACTATTACCTTTTCCTAAAATAGAATCAACAATTTTCCACTCGTCTTTAATACTACCTCTAGCGTTTTGAAATTGATTGATATAGTAACGGTCACGCGTATCTGCTACTTCTTTTTTTATCTCTTTACACAATTTACCATAGTATTTCTTTAGTTTATGATTAAGTGGATGTTTACTATATTTTAGTGCAAACTTTTTTTTCCTTTTTACTTTCTTTAAGAGTACAGTAGTCATCCAAGGTTTTATTCTGATTCTGCGATTCGAAGCATGCATACACGAGAATGTGCAGTTTTCTATATATTTTCTTAGAATCTCTATAAACAAGTCATAAGCAATGGAAGGATTTCTCTCTGAATAGACTGGCTCCCAAGATTCATATCTTAGGCATTCATTTAGCATAGCATAATTTGTGCGAACTTCTTTCCGCAAGGAATTATTAACATCATCTAACTTTGTATGGTTACCAATACTAAGAGTTATCATATGGTGATCGGTAAGTCTAAAATCATAAACATTTCCGCAAAGAAGCGACTTATTATTTTTATGTAAACGAGTGAAGATATGGTCAATACAACTTTTGGTTGAATAAGTTACACGGGTTGGTACATTTATAATACTTTTGAGACCATAAGAAGCCATCAAGAATAAATAGTTTTCAGTGTCTCTGTCAGATTCATTTAAAATATCAATATTTAAATCACCTAGAATTATTAAGTTACTATAAGCCTTGGCATCACTCAAAATAGAACTAAACTCATCAATGAAAATACTTTTACTAAAGTCATGCAGTCTGTAAATGCACATTATAGAATAGTTTTCATTTTCATAAGTAAGCGATAAATTTACTACATCGGCACTAGGAATATTTATCGAAACACAATCGCACGAATAACCAATCTTGACGTACACTACAATACCACCGGCTGAATAAGAATCATTGCAATTGCCAAATGGCAAATAACCCGGAATATTATAAAGATCTAGCTCATTTTGATAAATCCAAATTTCACTCAAAACAATTATAATAGGCAATTTCGCGAGACTTTCGATATGTGCTAACAAAATATGGAAATTTTTTCTTAAACTACGGATATTTTGATGTAAACAAAGAGTAACAAATTCATCGATATTAGTGGAAGGAGAAGAGACGATATTTATGCTTTGGGAAGACGAGATAGAATCATTTATACCAACTGAGTTCATATTTTTTCTAAATCAGCTGTACAATTTATTTTGACTAATTCATCACCTTCCTTCATTCGCATATACACGGTCCCATTCCTCGTCCATATATATTTGTATCCCTTGGAGACTTTCTTCGACGCTGCAGCCTTAAACAGTTGACGAGTGTGGTGAGATCGGCTCTCATTTATGTACATCTTCTGCAGTTCAGCATGCTCGTTGAGAAGAGTTGTTATCAATTTTTCTTTGTGCTCATGTTTCGCTTTCATAATTTTCTCTTTTACGTAACGAGACACTAGTCTCACTTGGAGAATATTTAATCTTTTGGGAGATTTATTTTGTTGTTTCAATGTTATTTTCTTCATTTGACAGAAATCAATGTCTTTTTCAGAAATATCCAAGCTCATACCATTACGGAAGACTTTCAGAGCGATGTCGGACTCAGTAATATTCTGGGTGCTAGGTACGTTAAAAATTTCGATAGTGTTAGCTAGTAGTTGTTGTTCTAGGTGATTGACTTTAGTCTCCAATAGTGAAATTTTCTCTTCACATACTTTGTTTTTGGATTGGAGAGCATCTATTTGCTCTTTTTGTGTTTCTTTTATTATTAATATTTCTTCATAAATCATTTCCAAAGTAATGTGTGATTTAGCTGACGATGAAAATTCCTTTATTTTGTCACAAAACGGCTGCTGATTGCTTGCCTTGAAATTGATGTTAGTTGAAGTGGATGATTCTTCTTCTGGCAGAGCAGAATTTGTTAACGGAACGATTTTTGTATTTGTAGTGTTCGAACAAAGTACACCAGGAGCACCCGAAAGAGACTTGCGACGGGTGAGTGAACAGCCAGTGCAACGCCATATTCCATTACTTTTTCTTATAAACTCCAAGTCGTTTGGCAACAACTTTGCGCAAGATGCGTGAAGAAAAGAGTGACAATCAGAACATTCAATTTTAGGTTCCGATCGTTCTACTTTATTTAAGCAAACTTTGCACGACATTATGCTAATAAGTGTATACACTTGAAGGAAACAAATTATGGCTCCCGATGCGTGCGTACCCCACAACAGACAACTGAGAACTTTCTCAGTTACAAAACTAGTTTCTAAAAAAAAAATTATGCATTATTTGATTTCAATGGTAACACCCCCGAACTTGCAAGGGAAATGTCATGTGCCTTGTGTGACGTCACGTTGAGCAGAATATTTGCAATAGGGCTGGTGGCAGTATGAAATTTGTAATACCCTGCCCTGTATCTGTTTTGTTTTTGAAAGAAACTGTTGCCACAATTCAAAAATTGCACTTTTCACTGATCCGTCTTGTTTTATTTTCGTGATCTGATCCGGATCAGATGATAATAAAATACTACTACTGATGAACTGTAAAGGAACGTGAGACCCCACTGTTAACCTGTGATTCGTCCATTTCTAAAATTTACAATTCATATACCTACACAATTATCCACTGCTATTCTACTCTTATTTTTTTTTCCTGCAAATGTCGATGAATAACGTTCCAACAAACATAAATCAGGTGTTCTTGTTAAGCCCTTCAAACGCTACCAAAATCACCACTAAAGCTCAACATAAATGTCAAAATAGCAATTTGCCCCCTCAATTCTCAGAGGCATGGGTATATAAATTCTGTTAGATCGATTTCTTTAGGCCACGCAGCCCACACCAGGCAACACATTCAAGAAACACACTAATCCTGGCAATATGCCCCAATCAATGCGTAGGCAATAACAGCTTTGCCAGAAGACCCGTTCTCTGTGTAGGGCCACATATCCCCGTCTGAAATCGACACAGTAACTGGATCATCCTTATCGACCCAGAAATACGAACGCCCAAACGAAAAAGAGAAAAAAGCCAATCCCCATGCACACACAAACTGACAATCTGTCCGCAACAAGTGATACTTTTCGCAGGCGTATATCATTTTTATATCTTTGTAAAACTGAGCATCGCATGCTAGTACCTCATAAATGTCTACAGAGTGGCCCTTAACTAGCGGCATACAAAAGTACAAACAAAAAAGAAGGTAAATTGATGTCCTTTCTGGTGAAGAGACAGTTTGTTTAGTAAGGTATGGCGCACTCAAAAGAGGGTGTAAATAAGATGTAAAAATTGAATAAATTAAATTGACCCAAACCGCATTGTGTCCCAGGGAATCCTTTAACACAATAATAAACATCCCGAGGAGCAGGTAGAAATGTTTCCGTTTATTTTCTGCATACTCGGACGTTCGCTGTTTTTTTTCTTCTTCTGTCTCAAGCTTAAAATGAATTATAAACAGATTGCGGGAATAAAAATTGCGTTCATAAAAAAAAGAGAAAGGAAACCAAGACAGGACTTAAAACAACAGGAAACTTGGGCAAACAACTAACCGCAGGACACTAAGCCATGTGCACACAAACTAATTTTGGCCGGCAAAAGCAAAAAGCAAAGAGAAACTTTCAAACTTTTCAGTTCTCAATTTTTCGTGTTGTTTTGGCCTCTTATTTTGTTGTTAGCTAACATTTTGTTATTCATTGGTATTTGCTTTTCAAATAAAGTAGCTACCTTGTTTCTTTTTCTATATCCTTTTGCACACAAACTGTTTAGTGTTTGTTTTAATTTTTTTTTTCGTGTTTGCTTTCTGCCTGGTTGCGTATCTTATGGGGCTAACATGCCCCAGCCGGATGTGATTTTATTGCAAAGGAGCAACCGTTTTATTAATTTCACCACAGGAGCTCGCCTGCCACCAAGCGGAGGAGCTACCAGAAGGTACAAGCAACACTTTTGACTAAAATAAGAATTAGGGATTCGTTTGCCATTATAAAGGGTGGGCCATCTAGTGGTTTCTTTTAAAATTACAGGTTATTTTGGCACTGACAGCTGTTTCCCGCTTGAAATCTTGACAGAAAGTGAGTATCATTCGTCCGTGGAACGAAATGCGTCGCTTTGCGCTTGAACAACGTTGGGAAATATTGAAAACTTATTTCCAAAGTGAGTGCTGTTTAGCCAAAACTGTGCGTTTTTTGAAAATAACTTTTGGTCGAAATGAAGCACCCACCAAATCGTCTTATCAGCCGTCTTGGTGATGTGCATTGGCCGCCTCGGAGCTGCCTTTGGATTTTTTTTTTTTTTTGTGGGAACTGTGAAGGACCGATGTTATGCCAACAATCCGGAAACGATTCAAGCACTTAAGACCAATATCATCCAAGCAATCCGTGAGCCACAGCCCGAAACCATCAACAAGGTCTTGGGAAGATTGGAGTGACCGAAAGCGCAGCCACTTGAACGACGTTGTGTTCCATATTTAATGGAAATGTTTGCTCTTACTAATAAAGCCACCATACCTAGTACTGCCATCAATTCTGTTACACAATTATCAGACCCATTAACTTTTTTTTATTCACTTTGTTTATTTACATTTGTAATGCCAAGAAGGAGTCACCGGGGACCTTTTAAAGTATATAAATATATTCTGAATCAGGATCACATTCTCACTGGATTTAGCCATGTCCGTCTATCTGTCTGTCTGTCTGTTGAAAGCACGAAAGGGATTGACATAGGCGAATGAAATTTGGTGAAATGACTTATTTTTATCGTCGTCAGGTTGGTATTGAAAATGCGCTATGTCGGTAAAGTAGTTCTGGTACCGCCCATACAAAACCAATATTGCATGACTTGTATGCAGTGGAGGGTATCAAAGCATCGGCCAGGCCGGTGATAACACTTTTACTTGGTTTTCTTAACATGTGCATTGTTAACTAATGAATAGAAGCCAGTTTGGTTTCAGCTTGCAGTCAATTAACATGGAGTGCGGTGCTAAAGAAATCAGAATCGCGGTTATACCTAGCGGAAAGAGTGCTGGCCAAATCTTCAATTTCGAATGTTCGTTTATCGAACTATTAGTCGATTCAGTGAATTGTCGAAAGTGGAGGACAGGCCAAGAGGTGGTCGCCCGCGCGTCGCACGTACGAGTGCGATAGTAATATTTAGTATTCGAAGAAATCCCCTTCGGAAGCAGAAGATCATGTCCAGGGAATTGAACATACCCGCCAGATGGATGTCTAGGCTAGTTCGGAGTGATCTTCACATGAAAGTCTATCGTCGATCAACAGGCCATCCTTTAACTCCTCAACTGAAAAAAATTAGTGCGGAGAGATGCAAGAGACTCTTGCTGAGGCACGCCAACAATGGGCATGAAAACATTCTTTTTACGGATAAAAAGATTTTTACCATGGAAGCTAAAAAGTAATTCCAAGGGTTAAAAGCTAAAAAAGTAATTCCAAGGGTTAAAAGCTAAAATTCCAAGGGTTAAAAGCTAAAATAGTAACTCCAAGGGTTCAGCATGGCCATCATCCCGCTTCCGAAATGGTTTGATTCGGGGTCTCTCACCAAGGTGTCGCATCTCTCCATTTCTGCGAAAAAGGTGTCAAAACAGGTATACAAAAGTCTATCAGCAAGATATGCTAGAGGGTGTTGTAAAGACGTTAACAAATACTCTATTTGATGGAGAAAGATGCGTCTTTTAACAAGACTCTTCTCCGGCGTATAAAGCCAAATCCACACAGGAGTGGCTCAGGGTCAATATTCCTGCTTTTATAGCCGCAGAGGATTGGCCGTCGGGAAGTCCAGAACTGAACCCATTGGATTATAGTATGTAGGCAGAATTGGAGAGCAAGGCTTGCCAAACACCCCACAGAAATTAGGAGAGCCAAAAAAAAATCGTTGACCATGGCAGTGTCAACGATGTCCATGGAAACAGTATGTGCCGCAATAGCTCAATGGCCAACACATCTGAGAGCTTGTGTTAAGGCAGAAGGAGGTCATTTCGAGTGATGCGTTTTTTTCAAATGGTACCTCATCTAATAAATGCAGAAAAAAACAATTCGTTTACCCGTTTACCCGTTTTTTTTATGCCGCTTTATATTTACAACAGAACAATGAAAAAAATTAATTTTGTTCATTTTTTTTATGCCGCTTTATATTTGCAACAGAACATGGAAAAAAATTAATTTTGTTCATTTTTTTTATGCCGCTTTATATTTGCAACAGAACATGGAAAAAAATTAATTTTGTTCATTTTATTGAATTTTTAAAAAGAAACTTGTATCTGACCCACCCTGTACTCTTGGCCAATTTGTGTGCGTGCTTGTGGTTTGCTCCTGCTATACATAATTGCCTACGTATATTTCTGGAAATGTTTGTTGTTGGTGTTGTGTTCTTTTTTAAGCAAGGGTTCGTTGATATTTATTACTTTGCAACCAGGTGAGAAGGACGAGAGGCATAGTTTCGTTTTTCAATTCGCAAATTCGAAGCAAAGTACTGGGAACTTATATATTTCCCTTTCAACCATTGCGTTGTTGCCACAGGACAAAAAAAAGGACAAGAATAAGCACAAAAAAAAAATAATATTGATATATTCATTGGAAATTTTATTTGTATATAAATTTTTGAGTACGTTTCGTGTGTGTGTGTGGGCCTGTATTTATTGTATTATATGACGGCTTATCATCTTAATGTATACGCTCGAGAAAGGATGATTTTCGAATGGGATTTCTTGCCTTTTATGAATCTAAAAATGGAAATGAAAGGGAATATGCTTGAAAGGTGATTTGGGTAATAGGCAACTTTTTGAATGCAAATAAGATTATTACCTTCAATGGGATAATGTGTGTAATATGGTTAATAAAAATGATTTGGCAAAGTGTATGCAGCATGTTGAGCGAAAAAGGTCTTTCTGCCTTTGGCCAATATTGGAACTGGGAATGGAGAAACGAGGAATACATTTCATTGGACGTATGTGAGGGGGCAAGTTATAAGCCGAACAGAATTCAGAGCAATCAAATAAACATGCCGAGCAATGATCAACGAGTCAGTTTGGGGTCTGAATGTGAAGTTCCTGTCTTCCGTAGAGTTGGCATCGTTTAATATTGGCCACCTACCTGCGAATTTGCGGGAGGTTTTGATACAGTTCAGTAAGATAGGTTCCCAACCCAATTGGGATTGTTTTTTTTTTTTTAATACGGACATCCCTTCGATAAAAATCAACCATTTTGTCAGCAAAGGCCAAGGGATTCTAAACGAGAACTAGGCCAATGGTGTAGCGGCATCTGACCCCAGAAATAAAGTCTGCTTCACCGACGGATCAGTCTGAAAGAATTTCAGCATGGGGTGTATATAGTACGGACACGGTCATATAAGTCTCCACTTCACTCCTTTCCTACTTCTCATTTCGGCCGAGCTTTTATTCGTTTCATCCGAAATTACTGCCCAAATCTGTCAATTTTCCGATTCATCGGAGTGCGCAACTACCGCCCAACGGCTTGTGGTTGTGGCTTTTTCATTCCATCTGACTTTAAAATTACTTCTTAACCATCTGTCGCTTTTTCGTTTCATCGGAGTTAGATACGAGTGTTGCCGCCCAACAAGTGAAACTTCTTACAGCTTTTTTAAAGTACATTATGTTAGTTAGGTTAGGTAAGTGGCTTGGCGAGAGAGTAGACCCTGTACCGGAGAGGCCAAATGCCTGAAATCACTTTCTTATGAATAGCAACTTTTGTTTGTAGCTCAATTCCTGGTGTTATAATTAAAAAAAAAAAAACAAGTCTCCGACCCTTAATTTGCACAAGACACTTTCGTGTCTATTCTCTATTGCAATTTATCTGCTCTGACCGCTGGGATCAAAACGGTGGCTATCACTTGTTAACTAAAGTCCCAATTCCAAAAGCGTGAATTTTTATCGCCGCAGTATATAAAGGACTGGATGATCCGCAACCTTTTTTCTGGGATGTGTTGGAAACAAGTCCGTAAAACTTATTGCCAGCATAATTCTTGCTGCCATGAATTTTACACTTTCCCATTTTATTGTCCGTTATTTGTTGGGTACATGTTATTTGTTATCCCGCTATGGTCTGTGTAGAGCGCACGAAAAAAACCATAACATCCTTCCGTCGAAATGATTTAAGCGCTGCAAAAGGACTCTCGTATGTGTTATACGTACTATACACGCCCCCATGTATATTTTTAGTGCTGCGCTTTCACGAATGTGCAGGCAGACAAAGTGATAGCAATCCCTACTGGAACGGCTTAATTATATACAAAAGCAGTCCCGCTGCACTAGCTCAGTTGTACTGATAGCTTTCAGTTTTTCAGCGAGTGTATCCACCTCATATATCAGAGCTACTTTAGGGCTGACTTGGTTTCGAGCTGCTTCGCATATCAAGAGAAAAATATGAAAATGATTTCCACTCTATATAGAATCCTTGCAGTGTGAAACGATTGTGGTAGGTTTGCTTTTTCTATTTATTTATTTTTGGCGCCAATTTAAAGAGTGCGAGTGGTGAGTGGTGACTGGTGAACCACGGTGAAGGCTTCTGTGACCATAAATTTCACGCGCACGTTTTGTTTCCACTTTACTCTCTCACTCCCACTCCCTCTGCCCCGGCGGCGATAATATTATGGAGTGACGCTTAATGCTTTCGTTTCGTACTGTTCCCTATGATTTATGTTTATGTGTCATGGAGCTGTGTAATTGCTGTCTGGGTTTTTTTTTTTTTTTTATTTCTTAAATTATTACTCTCAGCAGCAAGCAACGGTTTTTATTGCCGCGTGTCGTGAGTGCATTGCTGGCTTGATGAAACAAACAAACAGAAAGCGCGAAATTATAAGGAAACAAAAGAACTGTGCTTGCGGTTTAATTGCAAATTTATCAGGATCCACACTATGGCACCTAGTACCCATGAATCCTTATTTTTAACATGGCCCTATATATATAATACGCTTTGATGGTGGCAGCGGCGCTTGAACAATTCACGTTGTTCCACTCAAGTCGAGTCACTTCAGCTACTACCGCGCCGCGCACACATGTGAATGTGAATGTCCTGGGACATATGACTACTGTGCGGGATATTACTAACAGTTTTCTTGGATGCAATTTTCCAAATGACTGCGCCATAAAAATTAAGGTGAAGAGTGTCAGCGGGACGAGGCTAGCACAGCGCAAGGTAAAGTACGAGTATATTCAAATGCATCGCATGCATAATGAGGGTGCTCGCCGAATACACTTTAAGGCAACGCTGCGACAACGATGATAATGATTATGATGGGAAAGCAGGTTAGGTGGCACGGCAGTCTTTAAGTGCGAACAAAATAACCCGAGTTGGCGAGATGCTGCAGCAAGCTGCTTCTGCCCTCAAACTGTTGCAATAGGGTTACTTCACTGATGAGGTCCTTAAACGGAGTAGCAAAATGAAATTGAACAAAAATATATACTGTGTGCATGTATACCTACTTAGCTAACTTCTGTGTAAGGTGTTGTAATGAAAAAAATTAATTTTACATGAGAACTATAAGGCGGAGTACCCGGAGCACCCACCCAAGCAAATGCAGATGAGCTAAGATGGAAATACAAGCTAAATTTAACGCTGACACTTACCTGGAATTGGTCCACAAACTCTCGGTATAATCTCTAAAATTGCGGAACAAGATGGATCCTCGAAACATAATTGACGTGCTAGTATGCAATTTAGTATTGCAATCGCTGCTTTAATGTTGGAACCTGCAAAGAGATGAAACAACAAATGTTGCATTATTTGCAACTCGATGTGTAAAGTTTGTATTTTTTGTTATAGTAAGTGATAAGCAGTTATTTGTGTATATTATTACAGTTTGGCCAAACAATTTGCAAGACTTCTTGTCAAAATAAATGCTGATAAAGTGAAATCGATGGAAATAGTCAAATAGAATATTTAGACGCAACTAGCGCCCCTCTTTGGTGTGCCCAACTATTTTCAGACATTGAATGATGGCCTGATTACAATGAACTATTATGACAGAAGGAACCACAACCAACAGCATGAAGAAATGTCTCAGTAAAAAAGTACAACCGCATATTTGCTGCAGTATACCATAGACAAAACATACTTTGTCTGTGCAACAACTCGCCTTGTGACCGGAATCAAAAACGGTAACAACTGTAACGGACTCGACCAGTTCATGTAATTACTTACTCATAATGCTTCTCAAACTGTTCGTGTGTGTTTACTTTTACATCTCTGATCCTCCCCCCATTTAGAATGCAACTCGTCATATTTTCGCAAAGCGTCCTTCTCGTGGAAATGAAGTGCATCATTTTATGGACTCCTTCAATAATATTCCGCACTCTTGGTGGATTTTTTGCTTGCAGTCCTGTGATCATAGTCGAACTTTTCAAATATTGGCTGCTTTTGGCGGCTCCAACAGCACATTATCCAGTTCTTTACGCCTCCCCGTACAGAGTTGAGTCTCCTCCAAGCAAATCTTCCTCCCTTTTGTTTCGATTCTGTAACCCCTCTCAAAGCATACGTATACCCAAACCCATTACTGGATTTGGCCAAATTGTATTGATTGTTTTCCTCCACTCACTTAAAGTTAATATTTAACCATTTTCACTGAGAAAAGTACGAAAACCGACGGAAATATTCGCTACACGAAAATAACCTGCAGTTGTATGTCCTCCCCAGAATCGTGTCCATTTTTTTATGAAGACCGAGAAACTCCCTTAAGCAACATTTTGCTCTGATTTACCCCATTGTTCGGAACTACTACAGCAGTCGATATAAAAAGACTACATCCAAGCCATTACATTAGCTGGCCATCATGAAAAGGAAAACACTTTTCGGAAGCTCAGAGTTCAATTCAATTATTTCGCCCCCATCCTCTTCAGAGTTCAGCATACCCGTTCAATGCAATTCTGAGAACAAGACAAGAGTCGCATAACCGATTTATGCCATTCACAATAATTGTCAATGCTGCAGCAGTCATTGCAGTTGCCTTCACTGTCCGGTGTCCATAAATTTTCATTGCGGGTGCAATCGAGGGAAGCTTAACTCCTGAATTCAAGAACCACCCCTAAAGGATTATACATGTATTCGTTTGCCATCGTACAAGTGTGTGCACATCCATAAACATTTCAAAATTTCTGCATTGTTGTGTCAAGGATGTCCAACAAAATACCTAGCAGAATCTACCCAAACCAACTGCAGAAGCTTCTGTTCGTACGAGCAGCGGAAGTAGAAATCGAAAGCGATTGACTTGGTCTGACTGAGAGGGAGAGGTGTTCACTTTATTTCGGTTTGCCACTTTAATAAACCCCTTCCTGGGTTGTGGATGTGGACTTTCTTTTTTCATACGTAAGCACTTCAATTTGATGGTTGGAAAGAAACAACTAACATTGAGAGGGTGGTGGATCCTGGCATGCAGCATGCAGTGCACTTCGATTGAGAAACAATGTACTTATTGTTGTTCAATCATAATTTTCTGCTGCATTGTAGTTTGAATGAGCATTGAGCAGCGGTCAAGTGGGATGATGATGCGATTGATGATGGTGGTACTACGTAATCCTTTGATTTGCTCAGTCACTTTGTAAATTGAGCCAGAGTGGAAATACGTTTTGTTGGTGTGTTGCGAAAGTTTCTGAGCAACCACAGAGATTAATTCTGAAAGTGGACTGTGTGCTATTACTACAATATAACAGTCATTGTTGGCTTTTCATTACTGATTTGTGTAGGTTGCCACAACAATGTACAGTTGGTCGTGACGCATATTTGACTTTAACGAGTCAAAATATGTGTGTGAGGAGCAGACGATACTCATGTTGCGTGCAAAAGAAATGCAGAACGAAACTATAAGCTGACAGCAATGCCTCTGGATCAATGATTATTGATTATTCTGACCAACGCAGTCATACCCAAAGTGGTCCCAGCACTTCCAACATAAATCCCACAGTTCATTGTAGTCTTATGGCGGTTGTAGGCAAGTGCATGCGTCAATCTGTCAAATGGCCATATCTGATGACAAATGTCAAAACTCTTTAATTATTTTGGTTAAACAGTCGAAGCTGTTTTTTTTTTTTGTATTTAAAACCGTTGAAACATAATACTCTAAATGTACTCCACATTGGAATGTTCTTACAATTAAAATATTTAAATTGATCAAGACGTTAAACATGCTGCGCTCCGTCCTCGGGGTTCGTTTCGAATAGAATCACTTCTCGATTTTCGTACGCCCAAAATTTGTGGAACTCAATCAAAATCGAAACCACCGTCTCCGCTCGACCGCTGAAAATGTAAGAAACACATTAGAACCTCGCGCAAAAGCTACACAATGCCCTTCCATACCAATTGATCAGATCATGCAAGGTTATCTTATACGGATCCTTTGACTTCACCATGTCAAAAATCTCATCCTTTACATCTTCAAAGCTGACGGGCTGGGCATTCTCTGCCCGAATTTGCTCCTGAATTCCTTTGAAAAAGTAGTGCAACGTGGACGCAGTCAAATAGCCTTTGTGTTCCACATCCAGTATCCGAAACAGGTAGTGCAAACTTTGAGGCTCATGCCGATTGTCCAACGCTAGGACAAAGTCCAAAAATGTTTTGTAATCCATTTCGCCGTCATACGTACGGCACTCATCGAACACCCGGTCGAGGAAAACCGAAGTGAACGTTCCCGTCCCATAAGCCGACAATTCACTTCTGCTCAGCATTCCATTGTGATCTTTGTCCAGATTCAAATAATTCCCATAAACGGTCAGCGCCGATGGCGCCGAAAACCAATTCATTTCTTGACTCTCTTTGGGCGCATCTTCATCGCGTAGCTCCAATAACTCTGCCAACAGTCCGGACGCTAGAATATCGCGAATTCGAATTTTGCCCGTATGCAACGGGTCGAGGAAGAAAAAGAACTTCTTCACCACCGTGCACACGTAGAAACTGTGAAACGACTGTTCGACGACATTCAATTGCGACAGCGTTGGTATTATGTCGATTATATAGTTCTCCATGTCGATTTCCCGTAGGTATCCCTGGCCATTGTAATCGTACACAGACAAGCCGATACGTCCCTGTAGCAACCAAACTTTTCGCATAGTGTAATTGAATACGGATGTTATCTCGACTTTGCCTGGATAGCCAGAGGTGCATTGCAACTTGGCGAACAGAGTGGCTGTGAGATATTTACGGCATTTGACACTTACCGATTCGCGAACTTTTAGATAGTCATCGTAGCCAATTAATTGTTGGCCCATTGGAGTCACTTGGGAGCTGCACTTTTGGAGAATCTCCCAGAGGGTATTTAGTTCTTCATTGTCGAGTAGCTCTTGGGTGCGTTTTTGCAGGAATAATGAATGTGCCTCCTTGCGAAGATTTTGACGCAGATTATTGCTACAGGGATCGGGTGCTTTGTAGAAGAATTTCGGAATTGTGTTGTATGTGCGATGGGGTTTTGTTATTAGAACCGGTGTATTGAGTTCTTCTTCGGTGGGGTTTGCACTGGGAACTACAAGGTTTTCGAATTCTTTCACGATATCTGGATCGAGTTCCATTATTGCTACTGTGAATGTTTTTGTTTTTAAGTAGAAAATTCCACGAAAATTGTTTTCTTTGATTACAAATAAAGGATTTCAACTCAGCGCAGATAAATGTCAGCGAAATGTCAGGTTTCATTTATTTGTTCTGCATAATAGTGCTGCCAAGTTTTAGAAGATTTTATTGAAAACACAGTTGCATAGTTTTAGGGCGGCTACAAATTAATGTCGTTTTAATTTGTCAAAAAATCAATATATTTTTTTTATCGAGATTGCTTTTCATGTTCGATTTGCCAAACAAATCATTAAGCAAAAATCTGTTATTAAAACTAGATAAGCGATAAATATTTAGTGAAACAAAATCGTTAAAGACCATCGATCGGACTTCTTTCAAATCTTCTCAAGAGGCATCAATCTATTATCCAAATTCTAAACATTTTGGAGCGAAGCGAAGTCCCAATTTAGAACCAGACTTCTTGTGAAACATGGAAGCATTTTTCAATTGACTAACCCCGTACAAAGCAAATTACAAAGCACATGCAATGGCAAACGTCCCTCTTTCAAATGCGATACATTCTACCTCACCTTACTTACACTAAGGCATTTTCCGTTGGAGCAAAACTTTCGTTGAAATCCAAAATTTGGCTGCTTCGTCTCCGTGTATTATACACAAACACCAACACGAAATGTCTGGGCTAATTGAGTAAACAATTTATTCTCAGCTGCTGTTTTGGTTGCCCACTTAATGATACGTGATGTTTCGTGGCCATAATCAGGATTAGTTTGTGGGCTCTATCAGAGTCCTCGACCACAGTGGATGATGTTTGAGTGTTCTGATATCATGTGGACGTATATTTTCTACACAAACTTATATTTTTATGAAAGTATTCCGAGTGAGTGTTGATAATTTGTTTAGAAAGTGAATTAAAAGCTATCTCTTCCAAATCTAATTGTTTAAGTCATTATAAGTACATCAATTTAGGTTAATTCGATGTAATCAATATTAATGAGATCTGTGACTGTATTGCTTTCAATGTTGGTTAAGTGTATAAATTATTTACCAATTATAAGGCAGGTATTTCTGTTTCAATGACGAATGGCCAAAAATAATAGCAATTGATCCATATATCCACCAACTTTAGGCAAGAATGTGGGTCAATTTTAATGGGTACATACGTTTAGAAAATCGGTGCATTGTTGATGACACACTTGTATATTAGTCTGTTCAAACCTATATCTATATCAACTTTGTCGAACAGATTATCTACTCGTATGTTATTTTGTGGGAGTAGTTTGGAAAATTATTATTGCTATAGAGTGATACAGATTTAGTCCTTGTTTTAGCTTAATAACCGGCCTCTTAGGTATACCATGTAATCTGGGATAGCACCAGGAAGTATCGATTCTAATCGATTCGTTATGTCATTTGTGCCTCAGCTTCGAGTGGCTTAGATCGGTCACATACAGAACTATTGCAGTTGGCATTTTTGGAGGGGTACTCGACAAATATAGTTACGAAAAGCTGAGTGAGAACAAAGTGACAGTTCGCATACACCTTGGCAGGGTTGTCAGAATTTAATTTGCTTTAAGCGTCCAAACCATAAAAAAATGTAGCCCAAAATCGTTGCCCAGAAAGAAGCCCAAAAATCGTTGAAAAAACCAGAATTTTATTTGACTTCTATCTTCTGCAATTGGCTTTTGTGGCTTGTGTCAAATCAAAAGGCCTGGCAAATAAATTGGTGTTGCTGCAAGTTGAACGACTGTTCGATGTCACTTGACTGCAAAAGTGCTACCTAGTTTTAAAAGTGCGGTTGTTTTTTTAAATTTTTTTTTGTTTTTAGTTTTGTGAACTAATAAAACAAACTAAATTAACGCACAAGTTGTAAAACGATATGTAGCCCAAAATTTTGTTGGGCGCTCATTTTTTAATTTTTATCGTTTTTTAAGAAAAAAGATAGACCAAAATACGACAAAGCGCCCAATCTGGCAACCCTGCCTATTGGCTGGTGTAAGAGAAGTTACCGGCAGTCTAGTTCTACCATTCAGAGTACCTACATCTAGTGCAGACCAATTTAGGCGACTTAAGATGCTGAATACATTTTTGAATCTACCCGCAGTCGATTCCGGTTCGGTGAGATGTTCCAACAGCACAGAGTAACAAAACAGAACTCAAGCTCCGTGTTGTGTTTTTAAATGTCTCTCAACAAAGCATTGTTAGCAACTGTCCTTGAGAACGCCTATATGTTGTAGAAGTTGTAAATGGGGTCACGAGAAACTCAACTGTTGTTCTTGTTCCATTTCTTATTTGCAGTCATTTACCCCAAATGGATATCTGCACCTTAAGTCACAAAAGCAGCAGTACCCATACTCCAACTCCACTGAACGTGTCCCCATTGAAAACGGCACGAGCCCTATTAAACTCAAATTGAATCCAATTGCTCTGGCATACATGCTCCTTCAGTTTTTATACACTTTTCCTTTCTCGGATCTCGGTCCTAAAACAATACACAGCACAAAGCTAAAACAATAAAATATGAAATCTGGTCATATAGAATGAAACTGAAATTCCATCCACGGTACACCCAGCGTTATCCTTTTTCTTGTTGCTGCTTGCCGTCTCCGTTAGGTGTATACATCAGAAGGTGTCACAAAATTCTACAGTGTGACCTCCGCATATTAAAGAGCTTCAGACCGTAACTGGAGTCCTCTGATTTTGTTTGTTGTTTCTCGAAACTTTTTACCCACAAATAGTTTTTTCTCCATCGTAGTCGTCCTTTTTCATCGCCGTGCGTTCGTGTAGCGTTTACCAACAGACACTGAGTATATTTTGTTTTTTTTTCTTGCGAAAAATTTCCCGCGCTCTGGCATTCAAAGCGTGGAAATAATTTATTATTCATATCACAACAATTTAGAAAACGCTTTAAGTGAATAGTATACAGACAGCACACGAAAAAATACATACACAACGGAAGCAGATGAAGAAGTGTATAAAAAGGGGAAAAAAAAACAAATTTTAAACACAATTCGAAAAAAGAAGAGAAAATAAATTCCTTCTTATTTTTTCGTTGTGCTCAAGGAGCAGAGCTAAAAGAAACCCAAACCGTAAGCAAGGCTCCTGTGCTATCCTCCGACTATCCGCAGGTATTCTTCTTTGAACATTTCGCGTGCTCATGACAATTTCAAGAAGCATAAGAACAAATAAATATAAAACAAGCAAGAAATAGGTTGAGTGGATATGAGTTGATGGAGGAGCCCTCCCACTGTATAGTGCTGTATATCCTGGCAAGAAGAATAACTTTTATTTAGCGGGTATAGCGAAGTAGGCGCAGGACTAAGGAACGGAGCAATAAGAAACCGGGCACACACACAGCACTATAAAGACAATTTCATTTAAGAAACAAAGAAACAAATTCTGCACCTTCCGTTTGTCGTTGACGTTGGAGGTAAGGTAAGGATGACGATGCCAACGACGACGAGAACGATGTGTAGTACCCTTGGGCGGGATATTGGGGGTAATCTGTATACCGTTCGTTCACAGCATCTCTCTGGCTGGGAGGAGGTGTTGCCCACACGTTTTCCAGAATTTGCCTTTTAGTCCTTTCATTCGGTAGGTAAGTCCTTAAAGAAGAGAAACTGAGTGTAAGGAAAAAAAAAGCGAATCAAAGACCTTATCCGTTATCCCTTGTGTCTTTCCGCTGGTGGATCCTGCCGTTTCGGATTCTGCTCCTTTTTTCCCATTCATATATTTATTTCGCTATGAAAATTGTTTTAGTCAGACTCTCGACATGAAATGAATGTCTGCATATGTATATATGCCAGGGAATGGGTGAGGTGATGTGCTCCTGCGCTTATAGAGAAGATTGCCCCAGCAGGATATGATGATATTTTTTTGTTCGCTAGAAAAGGGATTTAAAGCGGAAAAATATCGTTTTATTGTTTTTTTTTTTTCCTTTCGTACTTTCATTCTTATCCAATTCGCTTTCACTTTTAACTCATATTCCCATTGAGGCGGTTGTAAAAGAAGGACCTTCGTTATAAAATATTCGAACAAATATGGAAATTTACGAGCGTAAGACTACACAGCTCATGGTATAAGCTGTTTTTCGTTGCTTTTTCCGTTGGTGAATTCTTCGAAGGTAATGGAACGTTTCCGTACACTTTGTTCTCTGTTCGCTGTTTACTTCTCGCTCAGATACACAAACTTGTACCTATATACGTGTCCTTTTGAAGTGGCAAATGAAAAAAAAAAAGCAAAGAAATCGAAGAACGGAAGCATTCAACATGAAATGGGCTTTTATTTTGTAAAAGGCCATCCATTCCGTCGTTTGTGTTGACAACTGTGAGAGCCTGTTAGCTATTTGCTCTGTTGTGTATCCTTATTTTTTTTATTAGGCCTTATCGATGGATCTACCGATTATTGATTCGATACTGCAGTCGATGATGAATCGGTAGGGTGATGAAAGTGCCTGCAGCCACTCGCTGTTTCTATTTTTTCCTTGTACAACACAGTGAAGGACTAGCTTCCTGTACTTGTGTTAGCTAACCAGACCACAATAAGTGGTATACTTGAACTATTCCCAGGGGGCAGAGAGGTGATGCAGAAAAGGCAGAATAATTCTCACTTTGTCTGCAGGACTGGTTTTCCAGTGGAGGTGGATAGGTGTTTGGAAAATGGTGGCGGCAGCATGCCGGCCCGGGAAAATTGCTTTTTATTCAGTTCTTTTGCGGATGCGTTGCTTCTTTGGGGTGATTCTGCTGCTTCAAAGGCAAAGAAGTTCATTCGAATCTGATGCCAAAATGTGCAATTTAGGTTTGTGATTCTCACGTTGAATATGTGCCGACAAGGGTAATTTTCGGAATCATTGGAATTGGAAAGCCACTTTTAATTGCGACTTTGTAGCTTGAAGAAAAGGTTTACGTAGAGAAGTGTATTACTCATGACTTTTTTCCTTTTTGCGAGGATTGGTCAGGTTGCGATTATTTTAAGGCAGCTAGGCAAATTGCATTAGAAGAACCGACAAGCTTGGTGTCGGTGTCAACTTTCGCCAATGGTTACGAGTTTTGGGTTTCAGCCGAAAGAAAAGGGGACGGGCTTTAGTAGAGAAATTCTTTTTACAATAAGGCAGGATGAAGAGATACTGGCGAATGCGGTCTCATCCTCCTCTTTATATATGTTACAAAAGTTATTGCAAAGAAGGTTTCGACTTTCCATTAAGAAAATGCCCATATAAGCTCTGTTGAAATTCTCGTTAATTCCTTCATATTCAATGCAACAGCCTATCTATAGGGTCGCGTCTCGCGGATATAGAATCTTAAGTTAGAGCCGGCACCTCCGAATCTCAATCATCAGAAGAGAGACAGAAAAGACTTAAGTTATCTTGGGCCTAACAAGAGAATGAACTCAATAACTTGTGTTGGAAACCAAATTCAGCACGTGCGTTCTACAAGACCAAAACTTTGTTGCATGGACCGCTCTAAATGGATAAGTAGCTACTTATTGTTGAGCACTAAACCCTCGACCTTCTTGGTCTAAAATTTGACATATTTGTTTGGAAATTCAAGTGGATTCCTGAGTCTTTCGGAGGGATTTCATGCGAAGAGAGTAATTCAAGTTTATTAGGATTGATTCGCTAACCACTTTTGTAAGCGACGGTCTTTTCTTATTTAGAAATCCACACATCGTATTTTGAATTTTTTCAAAGACAGCAATTGCTTTACTAAACTTTTTCCAGGTTTGTTAGAAGCACATTGAAAGGACAGAGAGGGGAATGAAACTCCGCCTAGAACAAAGGCGTTCAGCTAATTATGAACATTCTATCGAGGTTTATCGTTCGTGATGGTAGATATATGCCGCCAGTCTCTCTAAATAATCACTATCCAAGGATGAAAGGTTACATCCGAGCTGGGATTCGAAAAGATAAAACGCTATTCTGATGAACTTTTCATTTTTATTACATTATTCTAGTAGTTCACTTCAAAACAATATCTCTTTAGCCAATTCTTATCCGACTTAAACCAAACACTTAATTCACTACATACCTTACACTTCTTTAACTTCACAACCGATTACTATCTCGAACTTTACCAATCACTGTTAAAAGTCAACTGTCCCTCCTTGTTCTCGAATCTGCTCTTTTATATCCGCTCCGCCATCTATTGGGAACTTTCTAGTGCATTCCGGTTCGTCCCGAACAAACTCAATGGTTCTGGAATTAGCTCATTTAGTTCCCCACTTATTTGACAGATTCGAGTCTCCAGTTGGAAGTGGAACTTGTTTGGTGATTAATGGGTTGTTTACATTTTAGGTTCCACGCTACGAAAGGCTTCCATAGATGATTAAAATTCGGGGGTGCTATGCCTTCAGGTTTTAGGCACTTCAAAACGATTTGTTGCAACTCGGGTGCTACCAGGAATATGGGTACCTATCTGAGAAAAAGTTTGTCCTATGTCTCATTACTTGGAGAAGTCTATTTCGCATCCCAACCGTTTAGCTAGCTGATCTCCAAGATCTATTTGGCTTTTTGTATGGTTTCTTGTTTCAAGAAGCCCAAAGAAGTTTTATAGCCATCCCAATCATAAGCTTGATTTTCAAAGGTCAGTCATCATGTCAAGCGCTAGCACCTGACAGGAAACAACATACCACAGGCGTTGACAAAAAGTTGGTGTCCCATTACAGTGGACCAGGAAGCAGTCTTGCCGTCAACCCCTGTTTGCTTCTGAGACAATTATATCGATAAGATTCAACATGGAAGTTGTCTACGTCATGTTGCGTTAAATACAATACAACTACGTAATTGTGCTTATCTTGATATAGGGTAGTCTATTTGGAAACGGGTGCATATTGACCACCTTTAATGAAATAATTGCAGCCAAACATTTACAACTTAAATACTAGAGTAAAAATTATAAAAACGTTAAACTTCGGAAATGGCGAAAAATACTCTAGTTAACGGGGGTAAGACCCTTTATTGTCAACAAATTCTTGGAGAAAACGAATAGTACTTTTTTTTTTTAATTATGACGGTATGTTTGAAACGCCTTCAGGTTCAACCAAAGTTTCCTTGTTTTCCAAAAAAAATCTTTGTTATTCCACCTACAAGAACAATTTCCCGCACTCATTGTTAATGGTGGGACTATTCATGATGAATCCGCAAGCATCCCTCAAAAAATATCCTTTAATCCTTACCAATGTTTGCGTTAACGGGGAAAACAGCTTCGCTATCATATCAAAACTGTGTCGGATCTATTCATTAGCCTGATTTTATGATTCCCAATTTGAAATCATTCCCCTCTCAAATCGAAAGAATTTTATTGATGCAAACTTAAATTATGGTTCCATAACTGCAGCAATCGTTAGAAGTGTCCTTATCTAAGATTGTCCGACAAACCAACTTAATTGTCACCGCATCCGTTTTGAAATTGTTCCTCACAAACTGATTTATAAGCGGATAGCGCTACTTCTTTTTACCATCTTTCCCATTACGATTTCCCTTTGGGTGCACTAATGATGCAACGGCGTCGAAGTGCATGCAATTCAATTATTCTCACTGTATATACGTATATAACCGATGAACCTCATTACGAGGGAGAATCGCAAAAAGGTGAAGTCTATTGCGATTGCACTCTATAACATCGAAGACGATGCATTCGGAAGGATTTTCTGATATTTCGTTAAAAATGGTAGAGAAACACAACACACACGTACTCACACGTACACAAACAAAGAGCCAAACAAAAGACGAATGTTCTATTCTTCTAGGAAAGTTTCGCAGTTTTCTATTTTTCTTTTCTTTTCTTGAATCTATGCATTTCTCTTTCGTATTCTATATCTCTCTTGACGATGGATTTCTAAAAAGGACATAGCAGTATATGTCCTCAGACGAGTAGTGATGCTTCTTCCGTCACTTCCTGATTTGACTTGGTTGTTCGGGCGGCAGAGAGGCTGCCTTTCTTTCAGCTCGTAAGTACAGTTCCACTTTGAATTTCGAGCAATATTTACTTTATTTTTTCCTGCATCTAGCGGTAAAGTAAAGTGCTCTAAGGACACTAAGGCGAGCTTTCGTTGTCATTATTCAAGTTGTTTCCATTCTGGTTTGGAATTTAGTGGAACAGAAAGACGGTAGATCCTCAACTGTGTGCTCAAATTGTGCCCAGATAAAGGCTCCTTCAACTTACAAATAGATAAAATTTGTTTGGTGCAATTGGGTGTATATCCTTTAGGACAATTGTTAGGAGTGCGATTGGTTGTTTGAATAATTTTCGCAGATATTTCATTGCAACTCTTATACTTGAGGTGTTTGTTCGACATACCTATAGTAGGTACGTATGATAATTCTTTTCTTGCGTAACTCGACTTTTTCGTGATGGCTTTTGTCACCCTTCTACCAAGAAGTTTTAAGGTGAAAGGAGAAAAACTTATGAGACAAACTGTCGCAGGAAGGACGTTCGAAAGTTTTCTGCGAAATTTGTGGCTGCATTTCATTTGATAAAGATTGGCCCGACAAAGTTTAAGTGGTTTTAAAGTCTGATAAAGCGCTGCAAATGGCGGACGGTCACGTTCCGAAGTAAGTCGCTCAATATGCTACGGGTTTGGTTTGTTCAAAGACTACCTATGCGCACATACTTTTTCAACACCCTTATATGCGAATGGAATAATAAGTTGAGGAAACTGCTACAAGTTTTCGATAAATTATTAGATTTTATTTTATTAGATTTTTTTAACTTACTTTTCGAGGCAGCTATCGTTGTCAATTAGAAGATGCAAAGTCAACAGCTAAAGTTACAAATTTCGAAGTTATGAGTGTGTGAATAAATAATTCTTAAACTGCTGTAACTCAATGTGAATTTGCTTTTCGAGTATTTTAATTTCCTCGTCGGTATTTGTACTGGATTTGAATGTCGTTATGATATTGGCTTGCGAGCCTTTATAAAAAGAGTCAAAAAATTCACAAAAAAAAAAAACAAATTCTCTCTGACAGAACTGTAGCTGCAATTGCTGTAATCGCTTTCGAGATAACCTCAAAAATACTCTAACAGCTTTAAAATGTTTATAACGGCCATATTATTCACTCCGGATGTAACTCAGGCTTAAGTTAATTTTACACCCGATCATTAATGCGCAATTTTTAAACCCGATAATTTAAACCTATGTCCATATTTTTCACTGAAAAACACGCATTAAACCCGGTGGATTAAAAATGGATTTAAATGCGGATTTAAAACACTTTAAACCGTTTTTAATCAAATTCCACAAATAATGACATTTTTTTTGTTTGTCACTTGGAAATTGATTTCATTTGTTTTGGGCCCAGTTGTATTTTAAGGTGTATTAATTATGCCGAAATTTCTATCGAAGCATCGAATGTAGCCCCAAAAATGACTCTTTTTCTCAGCACGAAATATTTTCGAAAATATACCATCGTCGTCGCAAGCAAGCTCGCTTGTGCAATCGATATATTCGACGACAAGGACGATGTTAATTTACCATCAGCTGCTGTTTCATCAGCTCTTCGACAAATTCGTCTTCTGACGACGAAGACATCAACATTAATTTCGTCCATTTCACGAATGAAGTCCTTTTTTAGTTTCTTAACATTTTTTTTCTATCCTTTTCTACTTTTCTTATTTCTTGCGAGCGAAGAAATGTCAATATTATGAAATTGAGTTTTAACCCGAGTTAAAGCACTTAAACCGGTCTCCGGATTGCGTTTAAATCCAATCGGATTATACGCTGTCAAGTTTAAAAAACTGGGTTTATATTCGAGTTTAACGAGTGAATATTATGGACTTGGGTTTAGTTTTTGGGTTAAACTCACTTAAACCCGGGTGTAACCTATAACCTGGATTAAAGGGAGTGAATAATATGGCCGTTAAGGCAAGTCACCTTTAACAAAATCTGAGTGCCGGGACATATTGTTATAAAGGCAATCGAAAAATAGGAAGATTTGCAAGAATTCAATATATATGATGTCGAGGCCTGTTTGAGGTATTTCCATCAGCTCTGGCGGAAAAAAAACTCCACTTCAAACAGAGAGCTTATTTTTAAACTCTTTGCTTTAGAAAAATGTACGACTGTTTTATGTACATATAGGTGTATCCAGGACTGTTTTATGTGCATATAGGTGTATCCACATACAACAGTCGTACATTCAGGGCCGTTTGCTGATACGACTCATAGCGAATTAAGTGACACATAAACTCTTATGTGACAGTTTATGCCCTAAAAAAAGTAGTAGTAAAACATTTAGAGCGGCCCTCAATCACGTTAAAACAACTGACTCAATTTGTGTGGATTCTTCCGACAACCATAGTGCTTACCATGGAGCGACATTAAGTTTTTCTTCATCACAATCGAGCCAAGCCTTCCTGATTCAAGGAAGTTTTATAATTTTAAACAGCAGCTCACAAGTAGTGTCGCCTATTGGGAAATATTTGCGCCCAAGTGTAGATGCTTAACAGACTTTGAAACACTGACTCCTATAGTCGCAAGAAAAATCCATTTGAAAAAGGAGTAACCAATGTCATGGAATTCTGCATCAGAGCTAAGGCAGATACCGAGGCTGATGATAGGTGGCAATAATCAGGTGGATCCAGAAAGGTCACCATGTGTTCCAAGTGAATGAAACGGGAGCAAGAACCGAGCAGTTCAATGACAATAATTAGGTCTGAGAACCAAATTAAGTACCAAAGCGAAGGATATTTCCAGAACGAGAAATATCTGCAATGCAATCAAGTCACAGTCACAACTTCCAACACGAATCGGACATCTCAAACTTAAAGCAGACCAGACGTGGGTCGACGTTTGGGTTGCGGATAGATACCGCAAGCGTAGTGACCTTCACTAAGCATTCGCGTTATAAGACTCCAGCGCAGCCCACAATGACGGGTCAACGAAGTTTATATCCTTTGATACGGATTGGCAACTTGTGGCGTACCCCAAGGCAGCCATCTAGGTCCCCTTCTTTTCATCCTAACCATAAACGACCTTGAAATGATCATTCAGCACTCAGCACTTTCTCTCTATGTTGACGATACCAAATTTTTCAAATCCATTTCCTCACAACATGACTCCAACCTCCTTCAAATAGACCTACATCATTTTTCCACCTGGTGCACTAAAAACAACTTAGAACTCAATGTCACCAAATGTCAATCTATTACCCTCTCACGTAAATTCAACAAATCTCCTCCTCGAACTTACCTTCTCCACGGTGGGGGGTTTTGCCCCCACCAAAATTAAATTAAAAGGCTTTAGGTCTGCCAACGGGTTAAAAGTTCATTCCATACCTCAGTTTCGAAGTGGCCAAAGGATCTAGTCTTCGTTTTAAGTGCGGAAACACAAATAGATATCTGGCGGTGGCTTGATTGCATTTCTTGTTTAAACAATGGAATTTTGCAGCAGTCTCTGTAACAGGCGATACCAACTCATGGCGAAAATGCCACGAATTATGCAGACCATGCCAATCAGAGCTGCATAGATAATACCAGGCTTCCCTTTGTGTAAGCAGAGTTTTTCGTTCGAAAAGACAAATGTCACACTTGAATATAAAAGAAGGATGCATTTCGTTTACGGGACAGCAAAGGAATGTGACGTCCGTTAGTTTATTTATGGGTATATCGGTTACGAGAAGGCCATGTGGCTTCTTTAATTTCAAATGTTGTAGCGAATGCACTCGATACTGACATCGTTGAATAAAAATTCCCTCTTGCTGAAATAATTCTGTTGCCAGTTAGTTTCTGTGACACAACATTATTTCGACCTGAAGTCTTGCAAATTATGCTGCAGATTACGATCGAAATAGTTGCCTCAGGACATATCATCATTTTGTATATATCATACTTGTAATCGTAGTCAAGACTATCCCAATGCCGTGCTGTCATTTCACCGGATGACAACAATGTTTACCCAAAGACAACTAAACGAAAATTTTAAATATATCGCCTAAAGAAACCTTGAACAGGCACCTAGTCCCTTTCGCATCAACGCTGACCAGAGGAAAGCGCAAAACTTTACAATAACTTTCGGAAAATAACGGATACAAAAATCCTTTTCAGCATCAACATATATGCTCAAAACCACATACTTTCGAAGCGTTTTCCCAAATGAAAACCAGTTCAAAACTTTACCTATCACTGGACGATTTAGGCTGACATCAGACCCTGCATAACGAAACCTTTCAATTTTCTCCCTCGCCTGCTCGACCTCGCTCACCCCTTCAGTGTGTGTGTGTAGCTTTATATAGCAAAAGGACTATACCATAACAGAATACCGTCTATCTATTGATTAAACGGATGTAAACTTTTCATAACATCATTAAAGTTTAAGCGAATGAGTGTGTGTGCGGTCAAAAGGTATAAGGCGGCTGGCATGTACAACCCAACTTAACCCCTATACCTATACAATCCATCTATACGTGGTATAACGTTTTGTGTATCAGAGACTACTTTTCGTTTATGTGATGTGGAAATTTGACATCAGAATCCTGTTTTGAAGCACAACACAACCGGATGTGGTGTGGCACCAGTGAAATGCTGCTGGCAAATTCGCTACTTACCCTCGTTTGTATAGCGCGCGAACTTGTATAGCGTAGCCGAAATGAAAGCGAGACCTGTATCATCTATTCAAATATTAAATTTTAATTACACACGTATACGGTATGGCGTATAGTGGGTACCCGTCCCCGGTTCGAGATAAACCGGTTCAGGTCTATTTGCTGATGAATGTTTCATAAACCACTATCCGCCCACCAATTAATAGAGTCATCCACCATAAACCCAGCCTCATCGGTCCCAAACCTTTGCGATGTGATTTTCGGGCTTAAATGTGAAAAAGGACCATCAATTGTCGGTCGATGCGAAAATGGTATTTGCCTTTGGCTCGTATATATATACGGGCTTGGTCGTTGGCAATCACTACGCGGTGGTTTCTTTCCAGGACACCATCGCTCTCTCTCCCGCGCTCGGTGAAACTTTCATAACTCCAAAACGGTTTATAATGAACTTCAATCAAAGAAATATTTATGATGATCGAATTATCCCCTGTTGTTGCACCGTATTGAACCGAATTGCCTATGCCACTGTCATACCCGCATATGAAAGGATGTTGGCGTTTATTTGCCATTGATATACGGATAGGGTACACCTGGCCGGATGTGCGCAAAATTCATCAACCTGTTCCGATGGGAGGCAGTGGATTTTTGATTTTCAACTTTGCACTTAGAGTGTTGGGGGCTCTATTTTGGCTGGTTTTGCATAATTAACGAATTTATCGTTTGATTCCCAGTCTGCGGAGGACCGTGACAATTCGTTGTGTTGTTGATGCAAAATTGAAAATGAATATAATAGTAATTAGATGACGGTTTAAAATGTCACTCATGAAGGAGTCACCGCACAAATGTTTGCGAGCTATTGCCCCCGATGTACCTAACATCCGATACTCGCATAAGGGAGTAGGTATAATAATATCCTTTCGGGTGGGTGATGCTAATTTCACAACCAAATAGTTATTACGTCAGTGAAATGTTGGAGATTCAACCAGCACGTATGGATCGAATATGGCGATGATGATGGGTGGCATTTGGAATTCAAAAACGTAAACGTGATGCTGTGCCACCAGTGAGTAAACCGGCGTTATGGCATATTAGGCTCGTCCTATTTAACTCCATTGGCAAAACATCTATTAATATTGAATTTTTGTGGAAAGGCTCAACAAAAGCTATGCGAATTATCTGCAGTTACAACTATTAGGGAAATTGTCCAAATTATGCCACCAGCATAATTGAATTCGATGAATTACTCATTTAATTAGACAAATGTATCTGCACGTTGCCATGACCACAATGGGCTTTCAGTTGCAATATTGGAGTGCACACAAATTCTAACTAACTAATTAATTTCTCTTAAAATGTTAATTCAAACGTGCTTGAGCTGTGCAATAAAGGCATACTTGGAATTGATGACAGTAGTCAATATTTTATCCAAGAGTCTTAAAACAAGCCAGAAAATGAGGTTTTCGGTCCAACCCATTTATTTGTTATTTTAAAAAAATTCCGAGAATAATTCCAGAGTCAGAACAGAAAACCTTAAAAATTAGAAAATTCTTTTTAGTTTAAGAAAAGAGTTTAATGAAAAAAAAAAACATTTCGCTGTGCAATAAAGGCATACTTGGAATTGATGACAGCAGTCAATATTTTATCCAAGAGTCTTAAAACAAGCCAGAAAATGACGTTTTCGGTCCAACCCATTTATTTGTTATTTTAAAAAAATTCCGAGAATAATTCCAGAGTCAGAACAGAAAACCTTAAAAATTAGAAAATTCTTTTTAGTTTAAGAAAAGAGTTTAATGAAAAAAAAAAACATTTCGCTGTGCAATAAAGGCATACTTGGAATTGATGACAGTAGTCAATATTTTATCCAAGAGTCTTAAAACAAGCCAGAAAATGACGTTTTCGGTCCAACCCATTTATTTGTTATTTTAAAAAAATTCCGAGAATAATTCCAGAGTCAGAACAGAAAACCTTAAAAATTAGAAAATTCTTCTTAATTTAAGAAAAGAGTTTAGTGAAAAACATTTTGCATCATAATTGCTTTGCTTCATAAATATGTGTGACTCGTGACACCCAAAACTAGTTTTTTATACCGAGAACTTTGCGATATGGTGAAACTGAATTTTTCTTGATATTAGAAATGTTTTTTTAAGAAAAATGTGTGAGCTCGAGAACTACTTCCTCTTCTTTTGGAATCTTTTAAAACTAGTCAATGTAAAAACTGCAATCGTTCAAAATCAAATACATTTGTTCAATGAAAATAAACAAATTTGCCCTTCGAACTATCAATTTCAACTACGTTCTAACTGCTTCCTCAAAAAAACATAAATCTGCTGTAGTAGTGCGGTCTCTCTCAGCCTGGGCTTCACTCACTGCCAGCGTGACAGCGCGAAGTTGCAATTTGGCACTTTTTTCGAGAGTCTGCCACAGTTCTTTTTGATATTTTGGCCAATTTTTTAGTTGGAGAAGGCGCTTCAACAATATTTCATATGCCGTTATTTTTAAATAAAAGATTTTTAAATTTAACGCAGTTGCCCATCTGAACGCTAGTATATTATTTAGCGAACCAATACTTGTTAATATCGTTCAAAAATTCTAAATTAAATTACTTTTTTTCCCATTGGCCCTTTTTCTTGGTACTTTTCAGAATTCTACAACGGTCACACTGCGTCACTGCTTCTACAAAAGTGTGACAAAAGAAGTTTTTTGTTTTTCTAAAATCTAGCAAAATAAATCGTGCTCTAAGAAATAATTTGTTAGATACAAAATTTAACGCCAAGAACTTTTATTTCTCATCAATGCTTGATTTCTGAAATCTAGAACAGTTCTACTACTTCCCAGAACCGATTTATTGAATACGAAATGTGAGTATGTGACACTAAGAACTTTTCTCTTAAGCTACAATTGCACATGCCACTTTTCATGTCAAATTTTGACATGCCGACGTTATTATGACGTAAAAATTTGTCACTACGTGAGCGATCGCCTGTCAAGCGATCTGTCGCAGCGCACTCTCACGAAAGACACACGAGTGACCACCGAATGGCCGATTTTTTGTGACGTCAGCAAGTCAAGCTTTACCACGAAAGATGACACGCGTAATCGTATAGCCTTACATCGGTAGCTTAGCAAAAGGTGAAACTCTTCGCTAAAGGTGTTTTTAAAAACTTTCCGACAGTATTTAGTAAAAATTATTAAGCAATAGATCAAAGAAAAAGCTCTGCAAATAAAGAAGGATGCCTTCTAAGCCAACAAGTTTCACCACTAATCACTGCAAAAGAACATATCAAATCAAGTATACCACAGTCCTGGGCGAATTGTCTGTATGAACAACGATTTGTTAAATTCGTCCTCGGGCTCCCCCTTTTAACCCCAAAATCGACCCATTACCCAACGGATAAATCTCATTTCCAAATCAATGCCAACACTTAACTAAACAGGGTAACCTACCCCCATATTTATGATCGCACGTCACCCCCTCACAACATTGGATACAAAAAAAGGAAAAAAGAAAATAGAAGAAGGACGAAATATCTCTGCAGCTATACTAAAATGATTTCCACTCGAATGGGTACAACAAATCGACCGAACAAAATTGCCTCCTTATCCATTGTCCATAAACAAAATGCCAAAGCGAGCAATATCCGATTTCACTTCAATTGTTATCCAATTTGGAGAATTATTCTACGCACCAATCCACTGTCATTGTCATCACACCACACCCGAGCCCGCCGCCCCAAGTGGATGTTATTCCTGAGACTGAGAGGGTGTTTGTGTTTACTTATGGAGCGACTACCACTACGTCGCCGTCATCCCCCGGAGGAGAAGAAAATCCTTCTTAAAATACCCAAACAATCCAGTGCAAAAGAATTATTTTCTGTCAGTTTTTCCATTTTGTTATCAGTTATCTGTAACGACATGGCACGAGGGTGTGAAGTCGTTCGGGGATTGATAAAAGCAAAGGAGTACAGTATTCCAAGCCACCTTGTCGTTGTCACAATAAATGTAATACGCTTTGTTTGCCACTAATATCCGTTGAATGTTTTTCTTTGCTTGGCCTAGCAACTGGGTTGTGGTGACACACTCTATAAGTAGTCTCCAAGCTATAATCCACACGCTGGAAGCAATATGCGGCGACGGTGATACTGGGTGAAGTGAATATTTTGTGTGTCCTGCTAGGCGTGGAACGTTAAACGTAACATGTACATAGGGATGACGTGGTCGTGGGTATCATTATGAAAATCTGTATCACTTGATCTCCGTATCGCATATCAAAACGATTTGTTTTTGGCAATATGGGTACTATAATGTGTGCTGCGATCCGCTGAGTGTAGTACAATCACAATAATCCCCCGACATAAGAAGGGAGGAAATATCTGCTTGCATGTTTGCATTGCAGAACTCGAGCAGCAAACAAATCTGTCAATGAACGGGGAGGGTTGTTGCGTCGGCATATATTTATTTCTCTGTGGGTGTGCAGATTGTGTTATAGTGACACAGAGCGTGTCCTTGTGTTGATTTTGTTTCATCTCAAGGATACTGTGCACATAGAGCAAGAGCTCTATCGCCTTGTTTACTCGGAAAACTTTCACTTACCCATATATCGTATGCGTTTAGTTGACTGACATTAATTAGAGCGGCAACAAATGCCACTGAAAGGGTTGCCGGTGCCGGCAGCAGGGGTGTGAATAGTGTTCGAGTGGCTTATTAAGGAGTTTTATTTTTTAAAAGAGATTGCACATCGGACCACAGACAATATTTAATCAAATATTCCGCTTTGGTTTTCCCATAGTTCTTGTTCACAGAGTGCTGATCAACTCTTCCTCAAAAGGGATGGTCCTTGAAAGCCTTATGTCAATTCTGATGATGTAGTACGTATACGTAGATGCATGCGATGGCATTGGGGTTGGCATGATATGTTTGGTGCCGGCTTTTATTTATTTAGTCTTGCCTACGTGTTGTGTCTATAACCTTGTTGATGTTGGTGGTAATTTATTAAGCAGAGCTTTCACTTTTTTGTTTTTGTTTCCGTATCATTGCACGTAGGAAAATATTTCCGTAAAGAGTTGGCGGTTTTTAGGTCAATGCTGACATCACGAGTACCTATATATTGTGGGAGGGTAGTGATAGTGAGTGACATCAAGGATGCCTGTCTATGGCTACCTGTGTTTGTTTTTTTTTTCGGAATTGAAGGCTCTAAGGGCGTTCGTATTGAGGTGTGTTTGGTTTTGTTTGGTTTAGCATGTTGTGGCATGGAAGCAACAAGCTGCTTTCAGTGTGTGTTGTGAGTTCTAAAATGTGGGCTGTTTAAAGCTGAGTAGGTAGGTATTTTGACTGAACCAATTTAGCAACAATGTGTAGCGTAACTAGATAATTTAAATCGAGCCAAATTTGGATGAGGACTCCAAAACGATAGCGACCCAGTTAAGCAAAAAGCTTTAAGTAGTTGACTTTGTTTCCACTGCGGAATGTATCACATGGAATCCACATGATTAAGAGCAGTATCGGGAGTGCCATAGAGAAAAATACTGCTGCAACTGCTGCACAAAAGTAATTTTTTATAATTAGGGAGGTAGGTTTCTACCTAAAGTTAAAATGATCCACTTGCACGAGGACGAATCCTCAATCGACTGACTACACTTTTCGAGCTGTGCGAACACCACAATGAAAGCATAGACGAAGATTTTTCTGTCATGTCCCCCTATAAATGCTCTTCGTTCGGTAATTTTAAGTCCGCACGATGTAGCTATAAATCGGACAGTAAATTTATAAGCATACAGCTAACCTCTCATACTCGTCCTTAACATCACTTAAATTTTACCTCTTCAATTGCAAGTTTTTGTTGCACAACAGCATGAAAAAATTGTTAAATGCGATCAAATGGCAATCGATTAATATCTTTAATCGTTCCAGTTTCCAGGTAATGACTTCTGTTAACATGTTTACGATGACAAAAAAAGTAGACCTACACAAATAACTAGCTACTTACATCGTCAAACTTTCGATGAAGTTCAGCAGTCAATTATATTTTTTTTTATCCTTCTGCTATTTTGCGAATAAAAATTATTGATGTCTGGCTGAATCGATTTGTAGTAAAATGTTCTTCCCGTGACACGATTAATTCCATGTAGGTACTCGCAGCCGTTAATATAAGTTCATGGAGCAACACGTCTAGACGCTATAAATCGGTTGTTATTTTAGCTGTCGCAATAGGCGATATATTGTTGTTACATATCCATTAGGTACTTTCGGTGTGATAAAGTGTGCGCTGTCAGGTTATCGTTATTTACAAATTTCATTTGGTAATCTCATTCAAATCAAGTCGTTCTTTTCCGAATTACCGGTGAGTAGCTGTCAGATTGGGGGCTCTGGGGTCAAATATGTCTAGAGATACAATAACTCGAATTGTCTTAAAATAATTTAAAAAGGTGCAGGTTGTAATTTAAACACGAAGAGATTAATCCGATTTTTTACGATTCGTTTATTTATATTCTTTAGAACACTCAAATATGGCCATATTCCTCATGTGTCATGTGTCACCGGAAAAGAAATAGACTGACAGGTATCCTACGTCTCTCGGATTTCCCCGTCGTTGTTCAATATTACCCTCCCTCCCACTCTCAATTGTACTGTCGGTGAAACCGATTTTAGGAAACTGACGTTTTTTTAACGTTATCTTTTGGTTTTAATTTTTTTACACTTTTCTAAGTGACAGTACAGTTGTCAGTTTCGTTTAACGCTGTTAATTGTTTAACCATCTCGACCATTAACGAAAACTGGAGAAATTGATTGCGAAACTTGAAGGAAATTCTATGGCGAACATGCGACCAATTTTTTTTTATATCGATATCATAAAAATAATATCTATTCATTGTAAAATGACTGAAAATATTCCTTTTCTTTATATCCTATAGTTTGAACATTCATTTCATTTGTATGTTTGTTTTAAGTAGTTTCTATGAAATGATATTTAGAACTGATTTATATTGCATGGTGTCAAGCTACATAATTCATTTCACTTGATACAAGGAAATAAGAAAATCAAACTTTATATAAAAACTAGCTGACTAGGCGAACTTCGTTCCGCTCAAAATCGTTAATGTATAATTAATATAATATTTCCGAGTATGTACAATGTACATCCTGCTTCATGGAATTCGGTCAAATCAAGTTCTTTATTCAAAAGTTAAACTGAAGTACATGTCGATGTTTCTCAATCAAACCGCAATGATTGACGTGTCGGCCAACATTCCGCTTTTTCATTTAATACAAAGCGGAATGTTTGCCGACCCGTGATCTAGCCAAATACAATAATTGACCATGAGAATTCAAGATTGATGTCACAAAAATTCAGCGATTGTCCCCTGCGACTTATTAATTATTGTCAAAGCGAAAGCGAGACGTTCAGAAATTTAAGGCGCTTAAATACAAATATCCGTGAAATGATATGAATTCTTACGAACTTTAACTCAATGCCGTTCCTTGAGTAGAAAAATCGTAAAAGATATCGTCATAGAGAGAGCAATATATTACCCCTCATGAATGAATCAACTTATATTGTTAAAAAATTAAAATTAGCCAAATCTTGCGAGACATTTTAACGACTTTTCTTATACACTTTTTTGAATTTTTGAATTATGTATCTGTCATTTTTTATAGATTCCTAAGTGTCCCTCTCTGAAAGAGAGTCAGTCATTTCTTTGAATCGATATTTTTTCCTTTCCATACAAAATAAAATTTTCAGAATGAAATAAGGTTACGTTATAATTTCGTTCTGCTAAAAACGAACGATGACTAAATTATTTGTATATTGTTCATACAAAAATTTCGATTAAAAAACGGTGGGTTGGGGTAGGAAGGTGAAGATTTGGGGTTATAGATATTTTTTGATGTTACAAAAATACAAAAAAAAAAAACCCTTAATGACCTTCCGGTATGAAATATACTTTACTACCGATTCTCATACCTACCAAATATGCACAACAAATTTCATAAAAATCGGTCGAGCCGTTTCGAAAGGGGGAATACACACATAAAACTGTGACACGAAATTTTTATATATATATAATTTCTAATTTTTTACAATTTAATAATTTCAACTTGGGACTAAGAAAAACTATTATTTACAACACAGCATCAAACACGATATCGAAATGAGAATCCACCTCGGGCTACTTGACATCCGGTTTAAACCGGAAGTGTAGGCGGTTTTTTCAAGTATGCCTGAGCCCCCTTTGATCAACATGGCCAAAAATACATGAATTCAAACTGGACTAGACTCAAGGTCAAATTTAGCTTGTAGGCAATCCATCTTTTTCGGCTGAAGCTGTCAGTCTATTTAATACTTTGTTAATGCCGGAAACAAAGAGAGGTCTCCCCCTTCTGTACAAAAATGGTTGTTACTTTGCACGTGAGTTGTTGATGATGACATTACTATAGCAATCAACGGACTACCAGAGGGCGCACGACTTAGTAAAGAGATTATTTTATTTATCGTCATTGAATAATTATATTACAGTAAATCTGAAAACTTTAAAGATACCTATACAAATCTAGCACAGTTTGTCTCCATTGTAAGAAGTTATATCCTCGCATTGGATTTTTAATTAATCAAGAGGGCACCAGCTACTAAAAGTAGCGCATCTACCCATATGAAAGGAAAGCTTTACTAAAGTTGTCATCTATACACCCAACGATATGAAATATATACAGGACATTATCACATGTGATAGATTTAATGTTGCCATTATACACTTCAGCTAACTGTCGCATAAATTGCTAACAATCTCCAATAAAAGGCCGTGTTCAAAATGAAATATAAAGTATAAAACTCCAATTCGTGCATTACCTTCTGCTAAATATCCTGCCCTCCATACCAACTCCTTAAAGTCAACACATTTAAGCACCAGTATTCGACAGTAACTCGGGTTTGCTTATACACTTCCATGTAAATTTACTTGTACACGTACTTGCATTAAGCATTCAAGCCAGTTAAGCTTCGTTTCCTCAACCACAAGCCAAGCACTCTCTTTCAGTCTCTTGTCAAAGTGTCATTTAGATCGTAATGATTTGATATTTTGTCACCCGTAAACACCGTGTGCACATTAAACAAATTTCGTTGCCACTTTTGCTGGTGGGACACAAAAAAAAAAAAAACCCCACCCGATGGGTGGGCGTCGCACATACACCTAGGATAGAAAATCACCACTCTACAAGAGAAGAAGGAATCATTATCAACCGATATGCCGCAGGGGCAGGAGGGCATGCGTCGGATGAGTGTTTCACTTCAGGCGAGTGATGATGACATTAAATGCTTGCGGTTTTTTTTTTAACGATTATAAGAAAATCGCACGACAATTTGGTTAGAACGTTTACACTTCTTATCTATCTAACCGCGCACTGGAGGCGTCAATTAGATGTTAGGTTGCATGTGCTACAACATTAATTGGAAGCGTTTGGCAACCATTTCAGATTGATAATATATGGATGTGTTATTTGCCAAGGAATTAAGTGATTTCATGGGTCGAAGAGTTCTAATTTTATGTGCGGTTGTTTGGTGTTATCAATCAAGAAGTGAATGAAGTGGCCAAGGGATGGCTTATTTTGACATGGATAGGATACATCAGTTGTCGCCGAAGTAACTTGAATATTTTTGTAGAACTCGTCCCTCGTCACGACACTTATTCCCTCAATGAGCGCTATTCAAAGAGGACGTAACAGATGGACATTATATTTAACAAAAGATGGTTGCACAAAGAAGTGTTTAGTTGGTTCATTAAGGATATAGATCCAGTCAAGGAGATATCATGCATGAATATAATCTTCGGCTTTCAAGTATTATAAATATATATGTTTTCGAAACAAAATCTGTCAGAAATCAGGACAACAGTAGTGGAAATATTCAGCTCTATATCCTCATCTATGTTGACAAAGGTCAATCATTGAAGAAAGCTTTCAAAAATTTATTGCGACATCGATAGCTATGTTCATGGAAAATCCTTTTGTCGTACTGAAGCTAGTAACTGCAAACTGCTCTGCGACACCCTGCGTGACCAGACGCTTGCAGGCGATCACACCTAGTGACAAATTTAGGACAATTTTGCCCGTCATAATTTCAAAATTTGACAAGAAAAGTGACATGTGCAATCGCAGCCTTACTCTGCTATATAAGTCATGTTCCCATGCAGAACTGCAAGTACTTTTAGAATTGTCACTTGCGAAAGCGCCCTCTATATGACAATGGAGATTCCTGATAAGAATTAATCACCAACCAGTTACCGAAGTGCTGGCTGTCTAGTAGGAGAGATTTGCTTCAAAAGTCGATCTCACTACTGGTAGTTCAGTCCCAGATTGAGGGAAAAAGCGCTTTTAAAATGAAAATGATTAAACGGGAACAAGTTTTAAAAAAGGGCAAACAAATCAAAAATCTCTGTGAAACTTAAAATTGCTTAAAATTAAAACTAAACACATTTTCATTACAAACAAATTTCAAAGATTACTCGAAATGAAATGTTAACATTAAACATGAAAGAAAACAGCCCATCGAACATGTACGTAAGAATTTTTGTGTATCCGAATGCATTCACTCGTTTTGATGTTTTGTTTAATAGAAAACGAAGTCATTGTATAATATGTTTATTTTGATGTTATATGGTTATTTTAAGTAAATTGAAGCTGCTTGTATTTTTTATTTATTTATATGACAATAAATTCAAATTTTACTTGGGGTGGGGGTGGAAAGGAGAACTTTTTTTTCCAAATTTAGGGGAAAAACTAATGCTGTTGCTCATAAAAAGAAAACAGTCTTCAAAGTCTGGGAACACTGCTGTTAGTCTTTTCATTCATACTTTTCCGAAAAACTAAGTTAAGGCATCCTTTTCTGGCACAGTCAACTCCGCTTAAATGAAACACCAATTTTCCACAATAATTATTCTTTCACTAAAGCGGTATTTTCTCTTGCGAATTTTCCATAATTGCAAAAAAAATTCCGTGGAAAATTGCGTGTTAACCGATTTTTTTCAGTAAAAAAGAAAAAAAATCTGTTTCAGGCAAGTTACTCAAACCAATCTTCAAGAATTCGGTAAGAACGCAAGTGCAAAAGTCAGCAGCGAAGATCATTTTTAGAATTGCAGGCATATGCTCAATATCCTGCTACTCCATTATACGATGCATGATATCAGCGCCGACGACTTTTACCTATCAAAAACAAGAAATACAAGGACTTAGTACAATTTAAAACTTCTTGAGCCCATTTTTATTTGAACAAATCGGGTAGCCAAAAGCTTCTGAATAAATTGTTCATATGACAAATCGACAAGATTGCCATAAGCCAAACCTGACCATTTCGGAGTCTCCTATATTTCGCTCAAATCCCTTTAAATTGACTACCGCAATGACTCAAATAATCGGCACACAAGCGGCTTCCATACATACACACATGAAAATATCCAAAGCCGCCCATTCGTCGCCCATTAAATCGTTCCCGACAAAGAGCTTATCCAATTTAAATCTCCATGCTCAGCGTCAAACAACCGATTCATATGCGTTAAAGCCGTTAAAAGTGGATTAACATTAAAATATTTGCTTTTTACATGTCATCGTAACATCCGTCCATCCGCAAGTTTTTACTCTCTATGGCAAGGCCAAAATAAAAAAATAGCCGCTACACCCATTGCCAACGCCAATTCGAGGCAAATGTAAACTCCAAAGGGGTGTGGTTGAATGTTCCAAAGGATTACATTTTTTTCTGCACATATCCTACTGTGGGTGGCACTGGCAATAATTTATTTAAACAAATAGCGAAGAAAATAAAAGAATAAACGCAACACAGTGTAGATAGATGAACGACGAATAAAATACAAAGGAAAAATGAACAAAAAATGTATGTACTCGTAAATAACTTCCACCTACAACACTCGTACTCAAATATAAGAAATTTTCTGGAATAATTTACAAGCACTGAATGTGACAAGTGAAATGTGTGTTAGTTCGTTTAACGTTGGTGTTCATTGCAAATTCATTTGAGTCATGAGCACACAAAAAAGGGTTACTTTAAGAAAAAAAAAAAAAAAAAACAATAAATATCTATGTATATGTAGATGTACCTACACAAGTAAATTTTACATCCTTTATGGTAGCGTTATTTTCCAGTTTTTCTACAATGTTCATAGCAGAGCATGGCCAGCACCACACCGGAAGTGAATGAATTTTCGTTTTATCCCTTGCATGCATACGGTTTGGGGGTTTGTTTTTTTTTTACTTTTGTTTTCGACGGTTTGGGCTATAGGGGTTAAATTTTGTAGGCACTGAGGGATGCCGAGCTAACCATTTGATTTTGCAAAGGAAGTGGGTGGCTATGGCGGCGTCGGTGGTCTGCGGACTTGTAACCTTTCATTCGCCCTTATTTGTTGGGCACTTGAGTTTGAAAAACACTAAAAAAGGACGAGTGGGTATTGAGAAGTTACAATTTAGCTTTGGTTGCGGTTAATTCGTGCAGTACTCATTAGAAGCAAAGTACACATTTTGTCGATAATAATGTAGGATTGAAGCAAAAAAGTTGTTGCCTTTTCCTGCGCGCTGCTGGAATTTTACTTTGAAAATGAAATCTGTGCAGTCTATGGACTGCATGCGATGCGAGAAACCTTTAGGGTTCGAAGTAGGTACCACTAGGTTTAACATTACTAAACATAACATACGCGGAGCAGTGACAAGTTAGCTAATACAAATCCGTTATTTATCAATATGTGTTGGCTTGAAATTTGCGCGCAGTGGTTAGTGTGTTCTGTGTTGGAACTTGTAAGGTGCGTTATATAGGTTAATTAACTCCTTGGGGTTTTCTCAGCTGTAAACGCGAATGTCTGACGATCAACATAGACCCACTAGGACAATCGGCAATTATACCTACTCGATATTTGAACACGTCATAAAATTGGAGGTTCCTTCATTCATCGCAACAAATAAAAATTGCAATAATCGAATTTGTGCGAGAAGCTGGGTCTAGCCGTTCAATTTCTGTAATTGACACGCTTTAAAAAGCAGATGGCTAAAAGTCAGTTCGAATATTTTTGGGACTGAAAACTAGATTCTTCACAAATCTCACAAAAAAAAAACCAAGAGGGCCCGTTTGACAGAAATAATTTAGCGACTTCTACAAAGAAGCGGAAAAATCAACTACGAAATTTCAGAGTAGACCGAGAAATAAAACAACAAGAATACAAAAGTCTTGAAGTTTATATTTTCAAAAAGGCAGAATTTTACCAGGCCTATTGAAAAAGTTGATATTTTGTTACGAAACCTTTGGGTCCCGTTTCATTTTCCTTATACATACTAAGAATGTGTGACTTAAATTCGGACATAAATTAAACATTGAAGGCGCTACCAATACACAATTTTAGTTTCGACTCTAAATTTAATTAGTTCACAGTGGCTATATTTTCTATACGAGCTTCGCAATTGTATGCTTTCGTAAATTTAAAGTCGAGACTAATAATTGTTATTAGTATTTTCGCTGCTCCATTAGTCGTGAACGTCTATTATACATACGAGAGTATAAATGTTCCGGGAAAATCTCTTAATTCAGCTTCGCAATCGGCATGAAAATATAGTCACTACCATACTTTGCAGAAATAAAAATTTGCACCAACGTATTATAGTGAGGAATGAGGTTTTCAGTCTGTTGCACTTACATTTTTTTTATGTGCACGCCTTCGCACTGTTTTTGGCAAAGCTTTAATAATTTTACGTTTGGTAACAAGTACGGGAACAGACCTTTTCTTTCGCGAATGGGAGGCTGGATGTCGAAATTGAAAACTACACTTTCGTTCATAATATACCAAATAAATATAATTTTGATTCGACTATGAACTACAAAGTTGCTTCTTAAGTCTTTTATTGAAATTTGCGAAGAGGTTAATTAAAGTGTATATAAATACCACTGTATACATTGTAATTGTTAAGATCTTTTTCTTTTGGTGGTTTAGTTTTCTTTGTTTTTATTTTTATTATAAAATCCAGATTTTTGTTTATACTGCACCATAGAACAACAAATGAAATGTAAACAGAGACGAAAATTGTAACGAAAACTATTTAAACTTTTCTTACTGAGCATGTTCTTTGAAGTGATAACTTCTTTAGGCGCGTTGGGCATTTTTGATATGGGGTAAAATCATAGAACTCGCAACACCAATGTTGCGACACCAGTGTTCGTGAAATTGGAACGAAAGCTGAGAGGGTATATAGAGTCATTGTATTTATATTGAGAAATGTTTATATACAATGATAGAGTAGATAGATGTATCAACTAAGAACCAGCGACACCTAGCAGATAACAGACCTATCATACCTCAAAGAGAACAACAGACGCCATTAATAGTGTCACTAGAAACTTACCTTCTCACTATATCGTTTGGATTGTAGTCTATGACATTTAATGTGGGAAATAAGTGTTAACATATTACAAGACATTTTGTGTTATTGTTTTGGGAACCATTTTGTGAAATAAGAGAAGGAGCTACAAACGCAGGTTATATTCACTTATGAAAACTTACACACATGAATGGATGAATATCTTTCCGGAATTTGTTTTTTTTATTCTCTAAAGTTAAAACAATAAGTTTCTTGAGAAAATAAATAAAATAATAATAAAATAAAGTAAAAAATTCGCGCGAATTTGAGAAGGTATGTGTCCAGTTGGAGAGCTGAGATGTAGATGTCACTAAGTGCAGAGAATGAGTTGAACTCGCAGCACAAATGTTGTGCTAAAATATTTTTTTTTTGGTAAAGTGCGACAATAAATCAAAAATAAAACATAAATATTAAAAAAAAAATAAATAAAACATTTTGTATTTATACAATAAACAGCTTGAAAATTTGTTTCCAATTTCATTCCACCGGAAGTGGAAGCTGGAATTTTTTTTAAGGAATGACAGATAGAATATTCGAAAAATGGACAGAGTTTGAAGGTGGAAACACATTCTTTAAGAATGTGTTTCCACGACAATTCCTATTTTACCGAGAGCTTCAACTTTTAAAAACTCACATTGTTATTTATATTTATGTAAGGTGAACTACCCAAAAAAGTGAATTTTATTTAACACTATTCCTTTCCTATTTTCTATCTATGCACTGTTTCTTTTATCTAGCATTGCTTTTCCGTTTCTTACCCACATATACCTAACTAATAAAATAAGAAAACAACCAAGCAAACTTTTGGTGAACGAGAAAGTTTCGTTCGACCCAGTCGTGCACTTTATTGTTAACATTTTCATGATAAGTTTACACGTTATTTCTTTTTTTTTGTTCTTATATTACTTTATAGCCAATAGTTGAAATTGATAGATATACATTTATAAAATTTATAAAACAAATGGTTTCGTAATTTTTGTTTTAAAGTTAATACATATTTAAAAAAAATATATATTTATGCCGAACGGCTTAATTGAGAAGCTTTTTAAGGACAGTGTTGTACTTTTTTAGATTGTTGTGTACGTATATTTCCAGATGTGCTAGTAACATCTTCAAATGCAGTGCTCTTACCAATTTACGTTTTAAAACAGTTTAGAGGAGATTCGAAAATTCCCCAATTCCTACCCGGGTAGTTGTCATCCTTCCGTCAACCAACCTTTACTCGCATAATTAACCGTCTGGTGACCTAATTTTTTACAAATTGACTCAGACACTGGTTTACCATACATTTTTTATGACATCTCCATGTCATATGCATGATGCATACACTCGTATGACTCTGTTAGGCTTTCAATTGGTAGACGTGGGCAAGAGTAAACAAATTTCTTATTTACGCCCCAAAAAATGATGTCCTACATAAAAATACACTTTGCTCCAAAAAATACCTACCTACAACCCCCTGAAAAGAGGTCTGTTCTCCTTGGTTTAAAAACAACACCAAACAAAAAAAAAAACAGCTTTCGCTACGTACATAACGTACATAATAACCTTTCTATGCTTTGACTTTGCCGCCACTCAAAAATTAATTTATTACTTGGTGGTTGTTACCTTATCGCGAGCAACAATACTTACTCGCACAGCCATGCAACCTGCGGTCGTATATCATATTCGGGGCGAATATTATAAATTGTTAAAATTAAATACAAAGTTAGGAGGAGGTGCGGTAGTTAGGGTGCCATAAAGACTGATGGTGGGCGGCTCAACGCTCAAGCAAAAACGGCACTTTCCGCCTAATGACGGACAACTCAAACAAATTATATTTTACCGGACATCAGGAGAGGACACTGTCAGAGAAAGCAGAAGAGGACCCTTTGTGTGAGAGAGTTTTTGTGTATGCGTTCTTCCTGTTGTATTATTTATGCAACCCATATTTAGAAGAAGTAAACAGAGAGCGGATAAGCTCTATACTGTAGTACAACATCAGAATAAGGTGCACACCGGTCTTCTCACTAGTGGTGAATAAATAATGAACTGAAAAGTGTAACTGGGTCAGTTGGTCCTTCCACTTCAATGCAAGGTGCTCTAAGTGCCTTTGTTTGTTGTATGTTGTTACATTTGGATTTTCTGTTGTCTCTCCTTCTTTAACTTCTTTTGCTTCTTTAATTCTGTGCAGTGTGCACTGCCTTCAATTTGTTTATGATTTTTTTTTCTTGCTTAAATTGGCAAACAAAGTGCTAGAGTAGCCTAGTTATTGGTGAACGGTGCGAAGTTAAATTAAATTCGGTATTGTGTGTGCAGTGAAAGTGAATGAAGCGTGCCTATATTGCGTACATTTATATCCTAAAGGTTATTTTCCATTGTTCCATTGTGAAGGTGCAGCTTTGTCTATGTGGTATCTACACAGCTCAAAGTAATAACTAAAAATAAGAAGAATGCCTTTCTTAGTTACACGTAGTTTCACATTGCAAGGACATTAAGTTCATGCGCAAATCTTCTCACTGTACAGAAAATGGGTCATGATTATGACTTATGAATGACAAAGACCCTGGTTACACTGGACCGCTGCGTCATTTCGAGTTTTTTGTGTCTTCAAAACGAATGTATAAACAAGGACAGCCTCTCTGCCCAACAGACGCGTAAATTTATCTTTCAAAATTTGTACTCTCTGTTTAAAATTTTTAATTCGTGTATTTCCTGAATGGGTCGACCGATTACACTCAAATCAAGTCTGAAACCTGCGCCGTGTTAAGCTCCAAGATTCTCTGAGAAATACATATAGATTTGGTTAACAGCTTTAAAGTGATGCGTATACAAATCCACATTCAAAGGGAAATATTTTAAAAGTTTGTTACAAAAGTTTAGGTTCTCAATGTCCCGTAAAGTTAACCGTGGAAAAATGTTGCAAAAATCGGAAGAAAACAAATAAAAAAGTCCAAATATTGTTCTGCACTATTTCTAACGTCACCAAAAAAATAACACTTGAGATGATTTCCAAAAGAGGAATTAATAATTTTATAGCTCATTTTTCAATTGCAACAACCGACGAAAATCCGAAAGTTGTTTATAGAATTTGACCCCCCCCCGCCATATAAGAATCAATGACATAAGCCCGTGAACCGTAAGTGCACAAACAAAGCAATAAAAATGTACATTCATTACATGTATGTAAGTGAAATACCTATTTTACCCACATTATCCTTTTACGCACATTCCCTTTTTCTCCCACCCTGCCGAACAAATTTGTTCACCCTCTCACATGGTGGTGCGCCGAAAATACAAAAGTCACAGTAGCTGTTTAAAACATAATTACCCCCCAGAGTTTCTTCTCAATAGACCCTCATAAAATATCTGTCATCATTTTCCTCTCACTTCCACCCCGCTTTTGCCATTCACCACTTACCACCAAACAAATAAATGAATTCGGCATTACCTTGCTCAAAGGGACGAATAAAAAATGAAAAAAAAAATAATAAACACAGCCTAAACGAATAAAAACTGTCTTAATAAATTTGAAGGATTTTTATCGCATATCGCTGAATGTTAATGTTCGCACATTCGCAATGAAGTTCATTTGAACACGGCTTCTGGCTGCGGTGGCGGCGCTGGTGCCTGGTCTGGTGGTGTTGGAGAATGAAAATGAGGTCGACAAAAATCTTTTAACGCTTTATGATATTCACCGCGCCTACTGCGCCATTGATATCGCCGCGCGCTACAACAGCGCCACGACCGGTGTCAAAAGGAAATTTCACATTTGCAACGCGCTCCTATAATGGAACGCTATACTAAAAGATGTGCATATTTTAAAGTGACTCCAGGAAGCAAACATAACTTGATAAGGACGTGTGCAATATCCGCTCATAAACACAGCACTCCTTAGTAAAGTAACTCAATTGACATCTATACACATGAGGGGGTGGTGGCCCAGCAGCACAGGTAACACACATACCTATGGTTCAGACCAGTGCCAGATACAAGTAATACACCACATCAAGTTCACACATAATTTATTCATCATCCCTTTGGCATAAAAGATAAAGCAAAAAAAAAAGAACCTCCTCCTAAGGTGTTTCTTAGGAAATGACAAGTGTATACCGAGAAGGGTGGGCTCATGAATACGCTAAGGAGAAAATAAGAAATGTACAAGCCAAAGCGCCAGAGCACATTCACGTCGAAAAAAATAAAAAGAAAAACCTATAACAGGCTACAGGATATCCTGCGGATATGTTATACAACGTAATGACGAACAACACAAACTGTGGAGCTGGTGTTGGGGATGCCAGAGCCATTGACATAAAATCAAAGCAATTAAATACGGTACCGGGTTGTTGGCAGAATTATTATGTTTCCAGCTAGAAGGAGCAAATTGTAAGATGCTTGTACCCGATTCAGTGTTCGACGTTTCTCCACTTTCATGTGAAGGTCAATCTCTGCCTCGGGACGACAGTTGCTGCTGTGTCGAAAACCATTGAATGGGGGCGCATTGACGATGAAATATGAGTAAGTAGTGCCATCGGGTGTAAAAGGATGTACATTACCTGCCGTTGCTACACAGAAAGGGAGCACGGAGAATGCGCCTTAGTAGAAGTAGGCATTCACACTAGTTTTAATTAATTAAGGGGCTATATAAAATTAAGAGTTCAGTACGAAATAAACGTGGTTTTCCCATTCGGTTTTTGTGAACCAGGATATGGGTTAAGTACGCGAAACTCAAAAAGGTTATAACAGTGGAACGAGTTTAAAACAACGCTTTGTATTATTAAAAAAAAATGTTCTCCCAGTTGACCTATTTTACGAGCACCTTAGCGAGGTAGTGCTAGCTTTGCAAATAAGGAATTTGCCAACATCTTTAATAGCCCTGTTGTTTTTGTATTAAGGTCATAGTCTGAAATTTTATCACAGCCATACTGCAATGAGACCTTGTCCATCACCAATTCCTTCAATTTGAATCAATTTTTTTAATCTTTCATTTTTTGGTAGGTACCTAATTAAGTATCATTTAATAAAAATGTTAATTTTTTAAGAAACTATTTTTTAAATTTGCTTTCAATCAGAGGCCAGTTTCATGTTACTCTACAGCAAAATACTTTGGATATCTTCGAATATGCACTCGGGAAAGAATTTTAAATGCAAAATAATGATCTGAAGTTTTCCAGATTCAATTACACAATTCTGTTGAGTTGTAAAAAAAAATATTCCAAAGATTGTAGTACAATTGAGAACAAAGATTTTAAGCATTTGCTGTAATCAAATTATTTAGAAGATTTTAAACTTGTTAGCTCAAAAATTGGAATAAATCTTTTCGAAAAAATTGTTTTCTGGAAAGTATTTTGCGATGTTAAAAGAAGGTTTACAAAAACCTGCTCTCATTAGTAAAGCAAAGCAAACCGAGTCCATATTTTCCCATCCATCCAACTTCCAACAGCTGGCTTATGCTCTTAGTTATTTCAAATATGTCCAATAGTAGATTTGAACAGATGTACCTATGTACTTGAATTTTTTTGACTGCGCAGTGGCTTAGTGGTTAGTGTGTTGGACTACTAAGCGAGGGGTTTCCAGGTTCGAGTCCCGAAAAAAAAAAACAAATCCCAACTTAAGGTTTTTTACACTACGCCACCTCTCGCGAACGTCTACCAAAAATTCAAGATTATAACTGTCATGAAAGAGTATAACGGCATAAAATCGTAGATAACTTGCATTCGTCCCAAAAATAAAAACTAGGGTCCCTACGGACCTGTTGCGACAACTAAAAGGTTTTCCAATGAGAGGTGTTATTGTGAATGACCCGCTATTTCGGTAGCTGTCACTTTTGAAGCATTCATTCTTTGACATTTGACAAGTAGAAACAACGCCATTACGAAAAATGGAATGATACACGCTTCAACAACGCATTGAAATTATTAAAATTCGCTACAAAAATTGTGAAAATCTTCCAGTCACAGTTCGCAAAACTAAAGCATTTTTTGGTCGTCGTGAAGCACTTTGTCGGACCGCAATACAGAAATTGGTGGAAAAATTCGAGCTGTTGGGACAAGTTAGTGATGTGAAGAATAAAACTCGTGCACGTCGCTCAAGAACAACTGAGAATATTGCTGCTGTAGCCCAAAGTGTTGAAGAAAACCCAGGTTTGTCCATTCCTCGTCGTTCTTTGGAATTGGGCATTCCACAAACGTCATTTCGTATTTTGCATAAAGACTTGAGATCTTGTGATTTAACACCTTGCGACTTCTTTCTTTGGGGCCACGTGAAAGATAAGGTCTACGCCAACAGCCCAGCGTAAAATTCGTAAGGCTATCGAGGACATAGGGCAGCCACTTTGCGATTTGATTATGGAAAATTTCATGAAAAGGATATGGTCCTGTATGCGTGCTCGTGGTGGCCATTTGACTGATGTTGTTTTTCATTATTAACGGCATACCTTCCGCTTTACTATGAAACAAACATCCGATAATTTATCTCAAAAACTGACATTTTTCTTTGAATACCAAAATAACACCTCTTATTGGAAAACCTTTTATTTACTTTATATTTTTTTATGAGCTTGTCCCAAAAATTTATGAATTTTCGAAATTTGTTGCAATGGTTGCAAGTGGCTTAAACCACTTTAACCAAATTGGAAAAATTGCACAGCTTAGGACAGAATAGTTCCAGAGTTTTCTGTAATATTTTTGGACGCCAAAATGACCTTTTGGAATGGACAAAATATTACATACAGCAAGAGAATTTTTTGTTTATTTGCTGCTGTTCTACGTTAGAAAAATCTTAGTGAATCGAACTCATTTACAATACCTATTTGATTAAACATCAGTAGACAAATCTTTATTTAACAAGAAAAATAGTTGATGGCATTGGGTTGTGGAGATGCAAATTGTAGGCTACTTTTTCGGGCAATTGAGGCTTTATCTCATAAAAATCGTATTGAGTGTAGTACGAACTCCAACTCAATTTTGGACCCAAGTTTAGGTTACAGATATGCAACCTTTCTTCTGGTATAAATATTTTTGTTTAATTTGAACATAAGAAATGCCAAAAAAAACTATAACAAAAAATGCACATTTCCAATATCAAGCTTAAAAAACTGTTAAGCATTTAAATTTAAAACTGGCAAGGCCCTTAGTTTGTACGAAAGATAAACTCGCTCGACGATGACAAAATAATTTCAGATTTGACATAATGTTGGTCTGTCGTGACATATGGATGGCAATAAATTTTGTAGTGCCTGTCGGGAACAATTTGAAAATTAATGATTTTCCAAGCCCATTTTGTAGTTAACGCATTTTCATGTTTTATTTTGAGCTAACTATTTGGCGACCTAGGCAGAGAGACTGAAAAGTCGCAAGAAAAATGGCAAATGAGAAGAAAAAGCGCAATTTTTTAACAGAATAACTTATTTAAAATTTAAAAGTATTATTTTGCTAATCCCCACAACTGAGTTACTTATAAAAGGTTTTTATTTGAAAATAACACCATTTGAAACATTCTTGAAGCAACAAATTGTGGCAGACTCTTGAAAAAAGTGCCAAATTGTAACTTTAGTCGTATGACAGGTTGACACAACCAGTTGTTTGTGTGAGTTTTCTTTTTTATTTTGGAAGGGACCTACAATTTTAAGACACTTCCGATAATGATCTCAGATGTTTGTCAGAGGTTCGCAAGAGGAATTAAGAATTAAATTGTGTTCGGACATGAGACTTCTCGCTTAATACAGTCTAGAAAACTACAGCCTTGTTGGGTAGTCCAAAATATATGTTTACTTTTCAGTAGCCTTAGACCGGTCTGGGTATATTTTAGTCTGTTTTCTTCTTTGACAATATGCTCTGCAGCAATGATATTGGTTTGAAATATTGATATTGTAGTCCAGAACAGGGTGACCGCTGCAAAATCTGAAAAGCCGCAAGAAAAAGGACCAATGATAAAAAATTGCCATTATTTTTGAAGAAAATTTGGAATTTTCACACGATATCTAACAAGACCTACGTACCTACGTAGTCCGTAATGAAGGCAATACCCGAAGCAATAATGTAAAGTTTTCTGTCGACATTTCCATAACGTGCATTAATTAATGTGGCTGAATCATGGTCACGTTCTTAAAGATGTTTCCATCGAAGGTCTCTGTCATTGTTTCACTGCAGTCCTTGACAGAATGGCACATATTCCCTGTAAACAATATACATGCTCAGGGAAAAAGAAAAAAAAAAACGGAAACCTTTCCAGCAATATGCCCCCGACCCATATGGGTCAGGAATAATAATTATGACCCACTACCACGTGAATACGAGACCAAAAAATTTATTCCAAAACAATGAGCAGAATAATGACGCACCTAAATTTTTTGTTGTTTTTTTTTTTCTGTTTCTTTCTTTTCGTGTCGCCTTGTTTTTAATCCTTATAACCGTATTGTTCTTACCTGGTGCTGTTGGATATACGATTTTAATGTGGCTAGAACCGTGAGTGTTGTGCTGTGTGTATTGTTCGCTGACTGTGACTTAAGTCCTGATGAGACTTTTGCGTTTTTGTAATGAAGTTTATTCGACTGGGTACTTTGTACATACATGAATTTGATGCCCTAGGAATAGAGGAAGGCTACAACTTCCAAGTGTATATTTCATTGTACACAGTGTGGCTGATGGTTGTTTTTCTCAACCATAAATACATATGCAAATGTATGTCTGTATAGGATACATTTATATTTTTTAATGAGCGCTTATAACAACCGCAAGGTGATAGTTGCTCGGGCGGAATATATTAACTCTCAGAAAAATATTACAAACTCTTGGCAGTAATTTATTTTATTCTGGCATGTTTGACGCAATAATTTACCATTGTTCTTAATTTATATATTTTCTTTGAGTAGTACAAAGGAATTGCCTAATTAAGATTACGATATTTGTTACTAGAACCTGCTAAGGTTCTGTGCGGAGCCAGTGCTACTATATTACATTTTTCAAGTTACCTACCTAAAACTTATGACGAGTGTTTGTTGGCTTTTTGAACTTTAAAATTTGTCAGGATTTCAATGAAAAGAGTCGTTTGAAGGTATTTTCAATATTTCACTCAAAAGTTGACGTGAGGCTTTTATTCATATTCAACATATTTTAATTTAAATCATGTTCTCGCCGAATAAAAGGAGATATTTTATTTGTTCCAATTTTTTTTTATTAATTTAAATCTGCCTGTGTGTGTAAAAAAAAACAGCTTAATTGGACACCCAAATAAAAACATATTCATGCAACACCATTCTGTACTGTTGTGTGTGAACAGCTGAAGGAAAGTTCCTTCAAATATTTTTTGAGACTGCTGGCTTAACTCTATTGCAAAATGAACTCTTTATTGAAAGCGGAACAGGAACTTATGTAAAAGTAGCAGGCTTGAAGCCGACTTACTGAATGCATTGCAAAGCAATTATAAACGTCAGCCACTTGTTACATGTTCACACTGTCAGTCAATGTTATAATACTTATTAAAAAATATAGTGATTATATTTAAGAATTCACCAAGGACAATCGGTGTTTGTTGGTCCTTTTTCCCCATGCAGTTCATGTGCGTTCTTCATTTGCTAAGTACACAGACACACACTGACTTAATCATTATTCTTCTGAAAAACAGATCAACTACAGTCGATAGGTATTGTTCGAGTGAAAGCCCATGACTAAAAAACATATTTAAATTATTGTACTAGAGTATACTATACCCATCATTTTATGTAAGATGTCGCTTTATGACTTCCATCATACGCCATTGTCTATTCCCTAATTCCGCAACTACTAACCTAACATCGGTCTTCTTCTAACAACTCTCAACGAGTTAAGACCTTTCAATAAGCACTGGAATAAAGTAAAAGAAACCCTAACTCTTTATTATCTTTTTTCTTTTAATTTATTTCTCGTCCGATAAACCCCTCACGAGTGTACAACCAGCGATAAGGATAATTCTCGACGCATCCTAATAGGTATTATAGACCCAATTTGAAGACACAAATCCTGAAAAAGACTGCAGAATTTTATGCAGAGACTCGTCACTGTGAAATAAATAACGACAAGACTGAGTGTATGGAAACAATATTATGAGCACCACCACCACCTACGACTGAACACCACTATTTATAGCAACACCTTCGATACCCAAGACAGTGATACCTATGAAATATCGTTTTGGCACACAGATGGTGTCAGTACCCCAAACTCAACCAACGAAATGAATACACTTTACAGGACACTTACGCTAGTCCCGCCTTATGGCGCCAGGTGCTGGACGATAAGCCAGAAGGGTGAACAAGATGAGCCATAACAGGGCGACTATAATAACTATTTTCGACCACCCTATGCTTACAATGTCAAGGCCGGCTCATTAGAATCTCTTATAAATTTAGAATTAAATTAGCTCGTAGGTGAATGAATACAGCATACAAAAATTGTCACCTAAATGTGTGATATTTACCCGTCGGTAACCCTAGAGGTAGCTATTACGATTCAAATCCCTTTTTATAAAACACCACGAGAGTCGTACTCAATTAAAATTAATATTCTGCAGCTCTCTATATGATACACGATAAAATAATAATTAATACAAATATCCAACGACATCGGCAGTGTCATTTATATCCCCAATGTCCTGGTAAATGCCAACAGAACACAAATTCCCACAAACTCATATAAAAAAAAAAACTCAAATACGGACAGTTTAAGTACTGCTTTAAAGAACCTTGCAAGTTCTGCATCCATGATAAAAAAATCTCCTGCAGTTGCAATGGCCTGTCGATAAAAAATAAAGTATATAAAGAAAAACGATAATCGTGTAGAAGGACCACCTCCTACACAGCACGAGCCGGATGAACAAATTAAATGAATATTAGTGCAGACTTATTGGCTATAAAATTTAATTATAGAATTAATCGATAGTCCCGCCGAGAGTTGCGCCCCAACCCTTACTTCCCGTGCCGTGACTTTGGTGCTCATTCTCTTACAGTTCAACGGATCGTTGACTAGTTATTTATGTACCTACTCGTGGTCCTGCAAAAAAGTTCATTCTACAGTTGAAAATAAAGAGAAAATAGCAAGACAAAAGCTGTGTTATTGACAACGATAGTCAGCGACTATAGTTGTTAAAGAATATAGTACATCGATACAGTTCTCGTGGGAATGACTGTGTGTAAGCGTAGGCTCTACAAGTCTCAAGAACTACAACCCCTACCGCATGAAAAGTATCCCATATATGACTGTGGTTTCACTCCAATTATACTATGCATGACGTCAGGGTGAGGTGAACGAGGAAAGGCCACATCATGGAAAATGAGGTCGATGCTTTCTCCGTTTGCCTACGGCACGATATATAAGGGCATATGAGCTAAAGCTCATTTTGCTCCTTTTAATTGAACGTGTATTTTTTCCGTCCTTTGCCGTGCGATGGTTGCCCTCTTGAAAGCAAAATTATTATACATAGTAACGCTGTTCTGGGTGCATGTGTGTTTGTGTGGTTTTGTTCAGCGTTAGGCAAAAAATAAATCTAGGTTATCTGACAATCCGAGGACACTTTTTGTCGTGGTCTTTTGATTTGAATTTCGGTTGAATTAAATTTTTCGGTTAAATGACTTAAATTGCCGCATAATTATGAATATAAAATTACACAAAACAAATAACATATTGAACCAATTAGGGGAAAGGACTCTATTTCGAATTTACCGAGTGTTTGGTATCATGCGTGTTTGAAATGGATGTGACAGGTGACTAATGTATATTTGCGAAATTTAGCTATTCACGCAAGGTATGTAATAATTAATTGTTATTATAATAGGGAAGAAAACGACAGTAATTAGGGGTGACTTAACCCAGCTAAAGCCAACCCCTTCAATTTGGCTTGTCCGGACAGTGATTCAATCATAAAGGGCGGACGACATTAGTTTTACAGGATGACACAAGGCTTGCTGTTCGTAATAAGACTCTTTTGTTGTTTAGCATATTTCTGGTAAATTCGCACCACCATTTTGGCATAACCGACCAGCAAGGAACAACAACTTTCAATGTAAGTATGAGTACCCTTATTATTCTCTGTCAAAACAAAAAAAGAAAAACAACTCTTCAGCGCAAATAATTAGTAGGTAGGTATTTTTGTAAGTGACATCTCGAAAATTATTAATTTCTGACATAACTAGCATTAATATATAAATATACCAAAATTTGCATCAAAATCGGGGAGCTTTGTGTACGGAACCAAAATTCACCTAGTTGATCTACATTAAGATTGATAAATAAGCGAAAACTTACTGTAGAGAAATCGTTTTGTACATGATTTGAGGAGAAAATACTTTGAATTGTTTTGGTTTTTAATGTAAACTGATTTTTTTATCTCAGTTCCAATATTAGTCATTAAGTAAAATATGTTATTTGGCTGGTATTCTATAAACTCATTTGTTACAAATACTTGAAAAACTGCCTTTCACGACTTATGGAAAATTCATAAGAATCGAGTTGATATCCATTTTTATTTTGTTTAAATGAGTAGATGGCAACCCTACGAGTATTTTTCTCCGATTGGGCGCCAATTTCTCAAGAATAGAAAGACAACCCTGTAAGAGCTTTAAAGAGTAGCAGAAAGCAGATTTATGCAAGATGTTATAAAAGGACTGCGAAGAAAACAACCTTCCTTGCCTGTGTTGAGAATTTTTGTGGGTCAGATTTTATGAATTACTTACTTACTTACTTAAGGTGGCGCTACAGTCCGGGGTGGACCTGGGCCTCAACCAACAAGCGTATCCAGCCAGCACGATCTTTGGCCAGCTGTCTCCAGTTTCGCACGCTAAGTTGGTTAAGGTCCCCTTCCACTTGCGCGCGCCACCTGAGTCGCGGTCTTCCTCTACTGCGCCGTCCCTCGGGTGTGGATTCGAAGATCTTCCGGGCCGGAGCAGTGACGTCCATTCGCTCTACATGACCCAGCCACCTCAGTCGTTGGATCTGCATTCTTCTGGCCAGGTCGATGTCGCTGTACAGCCCGTATAGTTCGTCGTTGTATCTGCTCCTCCATTCACCCTCTATGCAGACGGGACCGAAAATTACTCGAAGAATTTTCCTCTCGAAGTAACCAAGTGTAGCCTCATCCGATTTTGATAGAGTCCATGCCTCTGCACCATAAAGTAGGACTGGGATGATCAAGGTCTTATAAAGGGTCACTCTAGTTGTTCGGGAGAGGGCCTTGCTACTCAATTGCCTTCTTAGCCCAAAGAAACAGCGATTGGCAAGAGTAATTCTACGTTTAACCTCAGCGCTGGTGTCGTTGTCTGAGTTCATAGCGGAGCCTAGGTAGACAAAGTCCTTAACCACCTCAAAGTTATATCTGTCTATTGCGACGTTCTGTCCGAGCCGTCGGTGTTGGGTGTCCTTTTTAGTTGACAGCATATACTTCGTCTTGCCTTCATTAACCGCCAAACCCATCTTCGCCGCCTCAGTCTCAATACTCACAAACGCGCTATTAACATCACGCTGCGTTCTGCCAATTATGTCAATGTCATCGGCGTATGCGAGTAATTGGACGGACTTTTGAAAGATAGTGCCTCTGGTGTTGGCGTTTGAGTTTTTCACTATTCTTTCAAGAACGAAGTTGAAGAAGTCACATAACAGCGCATCGCCTTGTCTAAATCCTTTTTTGACATCGAAGGTCTCGGTAAGTTCTTTACCGACCTTAATGGAGCAGCGTGCATTCTCCATTGTCATCCTGCACAAGCGGACGAGTTTGGCAGGGATGCCAAAACTAGACATTGCTCTGTATAGCTCGTCTCTATAAATGCGGCCTTGAAATCGATAAAAAGGTGGTGGGTAAAATTGGTTTAGACATAAAAACTTAGATCCGGGTTGACATCAGTGCCCGTAATAGACAAAGATGAGTTAGGTATAGTTAAACTTCCACAATACAAAAATGGTTTTCAAGTGCTATTGAAGTGATTTGCGATTTATTTTAACCGATGCTACGCTAACTACTGCAGTCTAATTCATGGTTACACCTGCTGGGCAATAGCTTATTGATTTGTCCGCCCAAGGGAGCAGTCGCGAATTGGAGATATCACCACTGTACATGGAATGGTGTCAAGATCAAGAAGAACGGCGTTCGTTCCAAAAAAAATATGTCTGGGCAATAGTCCTATACTGGGCTTATTCTCGACGTAACGTTGATCTTCTTCTGATTTGCCCACAAGCAAAATCAAATGACAGCTCCAAACCTCCGATTGCTAACCGGCTTGAATAACACGTAGTCCACTCATACCAAAAGTTGTCCAATTTCAATTTGTTTAGGAAAAAAAATCAGTTATCCTGTTCTGTAGCGCACTCTACTGAAAAGTCACCAAAGGTCTCACACTACGGGCACATTTTCTGAGCGCACAACTAGAGCTACGATTACACGTGCCATTTTTCGTGGCAAATTTTGTCGTGCTGACGACCCGAAAATTCGCCCATTCGTGGCACTTTGAGAAGCCGCGGCTAGTTTCTTAGCAAAATCAAACATACAAAATCTTAATGAAACATCAGGAACGCAAAATTTGTTTTGCAATTTACTACCCATAGAGAAATGTAAAGACAAGTGAAAATAGTTAAATCCGAAACTAACCAGTCGGGTAAAAATAGGAGTAAAACTTGTCTTTGCGGAGTACGGGAGTACGGCGGACGAAAAAGTTGTACAGTACTCCTATTGTAGTACTGTGTCTTTCATGAGAATGCGCTGCGACCAGTGCTGCCAGATCTTTTTCACCACAGCTTTTTTAGATCAAAAATCGTGGAATAAGTCTTAAGCTCTGAAATCCTAAAAATACTATAAATCGTGGAGTCTGGCACCGCTCGCTTGATCAGATACCTGACAGGCGATCACACGTAGTGATAAATTTCAAACGCTTTAATGACGTCGGCATGTCAAAATTTGATATGAAAAGTGGCACGTGTAATCGTTGCTTAACTTGTAGATCCTTCCATTTTCACCACCAAATAGACGTATACAGCAGGTACAGATGGTCGTACGACGGTGTTCTGAGTCTGCGAATGCCTCCAAGAATGAAGATTATAGGCTTTGCGGACGATATCGCCATAGTAACCGTGTCAAAACATATCCACGAGATTGAGACGGCAACAAATGAAGCGATCTCCACTATCAAAGACTGGTTGGAGTCAGCTGGGCTGGAAATAGCAGAACATAAAACTGAAGCAATTTTATGTAGGAGATTAAACAAGTCGATCGAAACCAGCGATCCAATACCTAGGTGTAATGATCGATAATAGGCTTAACTTGAAGACGCACCTAGACTACGTCGGTAAGAAAGCATCGATCCTCCAATCATCGCTTGCAAGAATGCTGCCAAACATCGGTGGACCTAGAGGCAGTCGCAGATTACTTCTGTCCAGAGTAACATGCTCAGCTCTGCTATACGCATCGCCAGCGTGGGCTCACGCAATGGCTTCCAACGAACGCAGGAGGAAGCTATCGCGAGTTTATAGACTTAGTGCTTTGAGGACGATATCCGCTTTTAGAACGGTCTCAGAGGAAGCGGCTATCGTCATAGCCGGCATGGTGTCTATCGACATCCTTGCTGACGAAATGGCAAGAGTGCCATTAAAACGTAGCAAGCGGCGAAGTCCAAAAAGAGGAAAGGGAAATTTCTATGAACCGTTGGCACAACGCTATCACAGGGAGATGGACACATCGTCTTATCCCGGACATAGAACCCTGGGTAAAAAAAAAACCGGAGAGTTAAACTTCTACATCACGCAGTTTCCAACCAACCACGGTGGATTCAGAAAATACCTGCACAGATTTGGACACGACACATCACCAATTTGTCCACGCTGTCAAAACGAAGAGGAAGACGCAGAACATGTCCTTTTCCATTGCCCAAACTTTAGGAGAACGGATTCAGATCTTCCAGCTGCAAATAACATAGTTGGAGAGATGATCGAGTCAGATGAAACATGGAGCAAAGTTAGTCAGTTCGTGACCAGCGTTCTTAAAGAACGGGGGGCGATTGAACGCATACGACAACAGAACGCCGAAGAGGAGGGAACAGCCTGAGAGGCTTACCAACCCCGCGAAGTACTACCTAACGGCAGTCCCGCGGGGAGAGTGGTTGAAGGAGGTTCGGGTGTGGATTAGTACTCCTGTAATCGATTACTCAGGTTTACGAATCGTGCATGTTGGTAGCAGGGGCTACCGCATGTTTAGAAGATTACCAAATCCGTTGGCGTATCAAAGAAAAAAAAAAAGCAGGTACAGATGGTAGATCACTTCGACTGGAGTTTCTTTTCAAAATTTCCACTGTTTCATCATCATGTTGGCAATATTTTGAGCGCGTCTTTCAAAACTATACAGTTCAATACAAGGATGTGTTCCAGAACCTTTCTCTGCTTCAAAGACTTTATTTTTTGAAACGTACTTTAAAAAGAAAAATAAATCAGCGTATAGTGGATGGGTCATGGGTTATATATTGAACTGCTTGACAAAATGCAAATAAATTGTAAGGCAGGGATTACCTACACATCCGAGGAGCGAATATCGCATTGTAACAGTGACACCAAAATGAAGGCGACGCCGATGCAAATACAACTCATTCTGGGGAAGATAATAAAAAGGAATAAGCCATCCAAGTACACTTTTTTACCTGTTGGTTAAAGATAGAGATGGGTCGGTCTGTGAACACTGTGCGTGCATACACTGCCTGCGCCTGCACTCTGCTTTGAATGCGAAAGCTTGTATGTAGCATCCATTTCTATGGAAAAAATAAGCCTTGCAAAACAAACGGTTTAGAGGCAAACTTTTTCAAGAGCCATCTTACACAGTTCCCTACGTTTTGTTGCCATAATACAAAAACTAATTAAGTAAATTAATTTCCAGAAGAAGGGGGAGGAATAAAAAATCATATGCCACGTATGTCGCAGCTCAGATCACGTATTCCATTTCGTAATTACTTTTAAATTGCCCTATGAACTTTTAAAGTTCAACGCGATTGTTGTAATCCTTTTTTTTATTTTTGTTGTCTGTTTTATTTCCACAACAAATTCCTTCCATTTCAATTCACATGCGCTGCTGTTTTATTATTTAGCTTCCGTGCGCGTAAAAGCACATCCCTACCAGCAATCGCTCATCCGTCAATGAGGGGTGTGTATTTCTTTGATTGTTTATACCTACCATATGATTAAATTTTAACAAATATATCCTTTCCTAAACTTAGAGATATAATATATTCAATCACATACATGCACAGACATATTGATAAACTATTACCCCACACGTACATGGATATTGACATCCCCACGCTCATCCTCAGACCGCAACAGCTATGACGACGAACATTGACTGTGGCAGTACTAATGTTCTAGGGCATGTGTGTCGTTGTCATCGATTTCGTGTTTAGCCATGTACAAGCAGTCGTATAGGTACCGACTACTACTATTCCAAGACCTTCAGCTCGCATTATGACGTGCATTTGAAATTCACTCTCGGGGACATGTGTATCCTCTAAGAAAATCGTTGCAGCTATTAGATATTCTGGTTATATCGTCGTTGTGTCCGCATATAGGTTCTTCTTTAACCCATCTACCAGTAGTTATGTGTGTACGTTTAGAGAAGTGATTAAAAAATCATGTATATTGATTGATATCGTTTTGGTTGGCATTACACTGCACTCAACAAGAGGAGTAGGTACAACAGCCTACCCAACCGAACGGGCCAGAAATAACGATTGGGGATGAAATTATGTTAAGTACACAATAAAACACCGTTCTCTCTTCCCGCAGCACACTACATTTATACACCAACGGGAAGTTTTCTATCGTTAAGGTTTGACTGGGTGGGTTGAAGTATGGCACAAAATGCACCACTGTGTCCCTATATGCATATGAAAAACTCTCCCCAAGTGGCAATGGCAATTTGAAATTCACCCGCAAGTAATGTTGCGCAATTACTGTTCCACCTACACGGGCACAGGCTTGCGGTCGGGCTTGGGCATTTTTGCCGGAAAACAGTGAAAATATCTCAACTTGTGGCAAAACTTGTGGGCCAAGGATAATAAATTCGCGAAACTTCTGGTAATATGCAATTTTTTCCTTAAGTAGCAAATACTTCACATTCACGGAGCAATTTCATATCATTGCCAGGTAGAATGAGAGCGTATCCTATATATGAAAGTGCTCTGCATAAGAAACAATTTACGAAATTGGAAAGCCGGCCAACAAGGACACGCCAACAACTGTAAGAAAGTATGTGCCTACCTAGTTGAACTTTGATTTTTTGATTTTTTTTTTGTTCTAAGGTTAGGAATGCGATTTGTTTTGTAGATACTGATCTTGTGGCAAATGGATTGCTGATTGTGCACAACATACGAGTAGCTGATCGTAAATTGTATTTTCATTTGACTGTATTGTCCTTGAATGTGTGAGGCACTGTTTGTTCTGATGGTGAGATTGGGTTAAAGGTTAGGGCTTGAGTTAGTTTTGCTGACGGAAATAGGTTCGCAAAATAGAAAATGCCATAGGTGTGCTATTTAAAGTTCATAGGTGCTGCTGATGTAAGCAGGCAAATGAGGGGTATTGTTCTTTCGGGCTTTTTGTTAGAAACATGTGATTCATAATATCGAATGTGATATTTTTTGTATAGCCAAGGGTACCTGTCGGTTTTGAATTGGTCGTTAGTAGCTGAAAAAATATAACTCTATGAAGTCGTAAAGCACGAAAAAATAAAAAAAAAACTACGCCATTGTGACTTTGTGGAGTATAACCAGTTTGGTACAAATGTTAACAATACGGCACAATACTGTGCTTGCTGAACACCCGTCATTGGTAGAGAACAAAATTTACAAACGATTCTTTCCTATAAAAAGAACCAACATTTCATATGTCAGCAGTGCTTCAGACTTTCATTGTATGGTGAAAACTGAAAGCTCTCAAAAGGTTGCCTGTCACTTTCAGAAGAAAAATTTGGACAGAGAGGGATTGCTCTCAGTCTTTGGAGTCTTTCATAGCTGCTTACATAGCAGTGAATAGTGTTAAATGCCAGTGTATCAAAATTTGAAAAACACGGTAAAAAAAATTAGCATTATCAACTTTTTACGAAAAGTAGCGTAAATACCTTTTATGCTCTTAAGCATAAGTCATGGCTCTATAGGTATTACAGGTTCAAATGCATCTCAATAAGTCTTGAAGAAATAATGAGCAGAACGTGGGCGGTGCCTTCGAAAGCATCAACACTCTTGGCAGCGGTCTAAAACAGTGATTTACAAGTAAGCCTCATTGTATGCGAAAAACTATTCAGTTTTCCTACAGAAAAAAATCCTTAAATTTCGTTGCTGCGCACAAAAGAAATTCTGAATTCTCTTAAGAACATCAGAGAAAATGCCGACGATTTTTTCAGAGAGGCTTTTCAATCCGTATCCCAACTTTCCCAATGAAGCACTTTCGAGTATTTGAAGTTGAATAAAGAGCTCCAAGAAACAATCCAATCCAGAACCCTCTTCCACTGAAGCCTATTTTAAAGTGCCTATACTGATTCCTTGCAAGATTCATTGTCAACGAAGACGTTCTACCATCTTTGCAAGCTCTTCTCCCAGGTTTTGGTGCAATTGAGCGAGCGAGATAATGCAATTTCGTTGTCAGCTGTGAAAGCTGAGTAGATTCTTTGATGCGAAAAAATATCGTCGAGTGATGCTTCCACAGAAGTTTTGAAATTAATTTATATATGTGAGAAGACTTAATTTAGAGATATAAGCTTCTTGCTTACGGTTTTGACAACGCTTCCAGTGACCACAGCTGGTGTTGAAAGAACCTTTTTAACTCTGAAAAATTATTAAATCAGTGTCCCGAAGGGAATGCAAAATGAAGCTCACTTGCTATGATATCTGTTCATTCGGATATTAATGTGGATCGAAATGAGGTGATTGATCTCTGTGTTGAGAAACTATGTGTAAAAAAGTAGTTTAAGTATGTTCGTTTGTCTATTACTTGGCTCTGGATGCCTGTCAGTCGAAGTAGTTGTTCCATAAATCAAAAACATTTCTATACATACGATTTAAAAACTAATAAGAATCAATGAATTGGAATACACATAGATCTTTGTTTAAAGAGTTCCTCGTAAGATTTGGAAGCAAAATACTGTGGTAAGTGGTAAGACTAGATTACACACGCTTCAAATGTGATGGCCTTCAGAGCGACTTTACGGCATAAGAAAGGAAAGAAGAACGAGCTGACAAATAGTTCTAGTCCAAAATCAGGCTCTAACTTGAAATATTTGTTCAACTGTTGCGGGCAAAACATAGTTATGCCTGGTCCAGCTAGTAATAAATAAAAGTGATTGATTCAAAATCAACAGCTGATATTATTTTTTTTTAAAAAGTTATGCAGGTGTTAACTAAACACCTCTAAAGTGTCTACAGCTTTTAGTTTTACTCGCAGCATTACATAAAGTAAAGTTGATTTGTTTATAGATCCTGGGAGAAAAAACAGTTGGACAACAACTACAGAAACTTGCTGACCAGTAATGGAAAGACAAGGACATCGACGTGCCGTGCACTTAGGTCGATTTATTTAGCAAGGATACAATACACATTCAACTTTCTTACTTTTTTCTCCACAAACGTTGACAGATTACTTTTATGCCCAGATATATTTATTTAATTATTTAATATTATATTTTACAGCAACATACATTTTATTTTATTATCATTTTAAGCATCTACGTAGGGCGATGTAAATGGCAAAGGGACTTATAAAATTAGAAAGGAGTTAAAGTCACAAATAGTAGTTTTCGCAAAATGAAATTGAAGATTGAACATTTTTTTGTAAATCCAGATATTCTTTTTGCGAAAAATGAATGACGCGAAACAATCATCAAAACACTCGTCTGTAATAAGATTATATGCTGTTGACCAACAAATAAGTGCTTGCCAGATTTTCTTATGATTTATCTCCTTAGAGCCATTTATCTCTTTGTTACATGTTTAAATTAAGTTTTTTCTAAGAACTTAAGTCGAGAAAAAAAATGTTTGTTTACATTAATAATTCATTTTAATTCATTAAGAAAATTTGGAAACATTAAATTAATTCAAATAAACAATAAAGTAAAGTATTATGTATTTTATTCAATTTTTACATGTGGCATAAGCTCGTTTTCTGATACGACTCATAGCGAATTAAGCGCCACATAAACTCTTATGTGACAGTTTATGCCCTCAAAAAAGTAGCCCATAAGTATTTAAGAAGAACTTAAATCGTTAAGAGTCGTATGAGCAAACGGCTCTTAAGCCCTTAGGGGCAACTTAATTATTTCAAAATATAAAATTTGTATAGATACAAAGAACTTAAGTCCATTTACACCCTTAAGAGCAAACAATTTTAAAAACTTTCTGACTTATACCCTTTGAATAAAATAATTTCTATAGAAAGATGTTACGCTAGACTTATGCCAATAGGACCAAACGAAAGAGAAAACAAAAATTGACAAAAAATATCCGAAAACGTTTTTTTTTTTTACCCTGACACCAGAGATTTTTGTTGATAGGATTTTAAGGACTCTGGATACAGAAAAAAGAAACTTGAATTTTTATAAATTCATGAATTATTTAAAAAATTCACCAACACAATTGTATGCTTAGATAAATACAACAAAAAGTATTGACGAAGAACGATTGCATCATCTAACTAAATTTAATTAAGTAATCACATATGGCCCCAAACATTTTATGTAGACAGCCAATTTCAATTGAATCCAGAAACAGCAGCAGCTTCCATAGCCCTTTCAACACTTACATGGATTTATGTACGTTTGCCTGTGAAAATACCCGCATTGGTTGTTTTTTCCTATTCTTAGTTTCCACTAACCTCACAAAACAAAAAAATTAATTTCATAACTCACCTGAACGTCCAACTGATATTGTCTGCACTGATGAGGTTGCCACTTCTGATTTCTCCGTTGGCTCCGCCGGCGGTAGTTGCAGTGGCCCCGCCGTCGTTGTTGATGTCAAATCGCAACATTCGCGTTCGGGAAATTCACTACACCGTATTAAATGTGTGCCAAAGAGTGCCACCCATATCAAGCAGCATGTTAATATTTTTTGATTTTTTATTTTAAACCGGGTCATTGTTGCATTACACTTGGTTTTTTTTCTTTTTTTTTCTAATATTATTAGTAAACTTATTTCACTGTTGTAGAATTGATCACCTGAAATTGCATTATGACAGTATAACTCAGAAATGCGCTTTGTCGTTGTAATGTTGTTTGTAAAATTTGGTCCGGACGGGTTATCAAATGTATCCGCAATGCAACAGCGTTAGTCAACGAAATTTAACCTGTCACCGTCACCACATTGCATAGCCTAGTGTTTCGGTTTGTCCTCGGTAAAACAAAATCAAAACATCAAACTTTTAATTGAATTCATTCCTTTCAACTAACTTTATCATTCATGGCTGCATTCCACCTGAGTATTTTTAAACAACAATTTTAGATCTGACATACATACTGAATATGAATAAATTAAATGAGAGAGACACCAGCAGGAAAAATGAGTAGTATCTACTCGGGAATCTTTTTGTTTATGTTATGTTATGCAGCTCACATTGCACTCTAAATATTTTGCTTAGAATGTCTGGCCAGGCTATTAAAAGTAACAAAAAACAACCCATACCTATACCGAAGTTTACAAAACGCAGGGTACATACAATTTTAAATGAAATTCATTTGAAAGCAACCTAACCGGAAAAGTCGGCAAAGTGCTTCGTGTGTGAAAATTTAAAATCATAATCAACAACCTACGACTACGAGACAGGCAAATTGCACCTAAGTGGTGGGGGTAGAACTTTTTACACGCCGTGTGATTGGTTAGGCACTCACTTTTAAATTAATAAATATTGGTGGAGTTGTGGTATATTTGTGCTGACGCAAATAATTGATTTTAAGTCATTGTTTCGCTGTCTGAGTATCTGAATAAAGAATTCGAAACGCAGATAGGATTAGACTTCAAATCTGAGTTAAAGGAGGTTTTGGAAATGGTATAAATGGTATTTATTTAGAAGCCCGATTGAACGGTGCTTACGATAACTAGTTTTTGTGGAAGATGAATTCTGTGGTCACAAGGCAAAACCGCTTAAGTCTGTTTTACTCATTTTTCAGGAGAGCAGTTTAAAGATTTTTTACTCTATTGACCCTAGTGACTTAAGCTGTTGTTTTTTTTTTTGAAATTGTGACCACTTTTTTAAAGATATAAAGCTGAACAAAATTTACAAAATAGATTTGGGTACGATGAATCTAATGGCATCAAAATCGCAATTTCGTCTTAAGTCGACTTAAGCGGTTATGGTTTGTGGCCACAGTATTATTAGCTTTATATTTATAACTAGGCCCAATATGTACATGAATTAAATAAGGGTAAACTCGGGATACTTAGTTTCTACTTGTGACACAAGCCCATAGTAACAGTGGCTTCTATACAATAGTAGAGCTAAAACCAATGTTTTGATAGTAGAAATAAAAATTAGTAGAAAAAGATGTGGAGCAGAGCCAAAAATATAGAAGAGCCCGGTACATAGTAGTCCCAGGTAAGTATAAAGTAGATCCAGAGCTATGATATAACAAGTTTTCAACATCAACATCAACATCAACATCAACATCAACATCAACATCAACATCAACATCAACATCAACATCAACATCAACATCAACATCAACATCAACATCAACATCAACATCAACATCAACATCAACATCAACATCAACATCAACATCAACATCAACATCAACATCAACATCAACATCAACATCAACATCAACATCAACATCAACATCAACATCAACATCAACATCAATATAAACATCAACATCAACATCAACATCAACACCAACATCAACATCAACATCAACATCAACATCAACATCAACATCAACATCAACTTCAACATCAACATCAACATCAACATCAACATCAACATCAACATCACCATCAACATCAACATCAACATCAACATCAACATCAACATCAACATCAACATCAACATCAACAACAATAACAACATCGTCGTTTATCCCTTGGCCATAACTTCTGTGAAGCATGTTTGACAGTCTACATCCAATGCTAAGACGTATCTCATATAAAAACAAAAATCCCCTACTTTCCCTAACGAACCATGCAAAATGCCCCCCCCCCAACGAAGTTAAACTTCTTAATTTTGCAAAGCAAATGCCATTACCAACTTACACGCTACCGAATTCTTTTTCACATTACATACATGCAAAATATCCTGATTACACGTCCTTTTCTATTTTATACTATATGTACTTGAATTCCAGCAGAAGCTAGCAGTATAGGGAAGCGTCTACGAAAAAAAAAAAACGAATCGAACTGAAAGGATGCAAATATGCACAAAGTCCACACCTTGCTCCCATATAGAGTTAGACATACACATATTTATGTATATTTATAAAAGCAAAATGCGCCCTAAGAAGGGGTAACGAAATGTTTGCTCTTCTTGCGCGCCATCAAAAATGACGAACGAATTGCAAATATAAGAGTGAAGAAAGTGCGATAAGAAAATATTTTCCTTTCCCTATGTTGACTGTCAACACTATGAAGGAAGCGAGTGGTGAAATGAAATAAAAACCAAATTATAGAGAACCAAATAAACGAAGGAGTTTGTATTTATTTTAAATTTACACTCCTTTCTATTAATTTTTTTATTTCCCTTTTGTATGCAGTTGTGTCAAAGTGCAGTCTGAATGGTACATTAATATTTACAAACGTATTTACGTGCAAGGCAATTTTTCCAAGAAATCTTTTGCCTGACATGGCAGAAAGAAACCCTATTTTAAAAATCGTCCTGTTCCTAAAATAAATTGATTCTTTTCGCACTGTCTAAATACAAATGGAAAACAATATTTTTTTTCCGATTGATAGAACGGTAACAATAGATGCTACCATCTCATAAATTGAAATATTGTTAAAGGCATAACAAGAGCTGTATGTATAAAAACAAACGCTTTGGTCTTTAATAAAGCTATTTACAAGAGCATTTAAAATTGATCGTTGGTAGCCAGTTACTAACTTATTGTCTGGATAGACCGGACAATTAAAAACTAAGCAATCAATAGTTATAGTGATATTCGTTACGTAAATGTTCCATAGAGAGGGCACAGTGGTAAATGTGCTGGACGACTGAGCCAGGGGGCTCAGGTTCGATCCCCGGGAAAACACAAATTAGTTTTTTCGGTTTATTCCACTGCGCCACGTCTGACCAGAGTACAACAACTGTCATTAAAGAGCCCCTTAATTCCGCATTCCGAACTCGTCTTAAATCTGTACCCCTCATCGATTAGTCCCAAAAATAAAACTCTAACAAAAGCCTTGTGAGAAGGACCAACCAGACGTATTTTTGCCTTTCTATAGATCGATTTGTGAGTAATCCAAAGCAAAGCTTACTAAAATACACCTGATCAAAGCCATGCGAAATCTCAAACCAATTGCGCCTCAATTTATAATCCATGACGCTTATGAGTTATTAATTCCATATTTCCGCCATAAAATGCCTGCTGGCAAATGGTTTTCGCATAATAAATATCATAAATTGCCCACACTCACTGTAACAGTAAAATGCCTTTCATAAAAAGAACACTAACTGCTGAATGCCGTTAAGTCAATTTCAACATTGCAAAATTAATTTTTAACCGACAATTACCACTTAAGGCAACAACAGCATTCGCACATAAATTCCCTCTTTCATTTTGTGTCTACTAAAATTGACGCAACTGTTTATTCCACGAAATAAAAAAACCTAAATACAAACAAGTACGTACTTGAGATACAATAAAAAAAAAAAGTTACACATGTAACCCCCGTTTACGGAGTAGCTAGCCGTTGGAGGTACTGCCTCGGCACACAGTCGTCCTCCTTGGCTGGCAGACAAAAATAATAATAAAAACGAAGTATAACTTACTTCGGTAGATGCATCATTCAAGCACTGTTGCCAGTTTGTTGTAAATCTTGCGACAACGATGACAACTTTTGTATACGTGTGCACCTCGCCCGTCTCCACCACAAATCCATCTGAAAACATCAAGCGACAGCAAGAGAAATGGAAACCTCAAAATACAATCTAAAGATTGTTCTCTCTCTCTCTCGCTGAACATGACAAATTCAATTTACCCATCGTTTCCTTATGCTTACCCAGCTCAGCATGGGTATCACTGATACACCATCAGTAGATATATACTCGAATGTAGCTACACACACTCTCTTATCAATCAAAAAGATTGCTTTACAAAAAAAAAAAGATAGATAAATACGAACAACTAACAAGAAATACAGCCACCAATTCATGTTGACGGTAAATGGAATTTCCCGACTAGAATGCAATTGACCCAAAACTTCAATATAAACTCTTACAAGAGTGTCCCTTGCGAAGTCTTATTCGTAGTTCAACTCCGATATAGAACTTGTACCGTTTTATGATGGCCAGACCTTGAACAAACCGCACCGATTGGGCAAATAACCTCAAAACCGTCACCATCTTTTCTAGAGCGAGCTACCACCCAATCGCATCAACGGTCACCTTTGATCAGATGAGATGCAAACATTTAGTTAATATGAAAATTGAGAGATTGGATTGATGGGTGTGGTGGGTGCTGGATATGGAATCTTCAACATAACCCACAATTGCATTTGATTTTCTGGGCAGATATTGGTTATGGATTGATTGTGTATGATGATGATGATTGAACAGGTCATACGGCCAGCCAGTGGTTCGGGTTTCAGAGGAGGTCATGTTGCTGTGTATACCTCTGTGCTCTGTGTGTCTGGACAGATGTGAATGAAGACAGTTTAATTGGTTCACCGACTTCAATGGGCAGAGATGCAATTGGAAACATTATATGCATGTATACACACATCTGCAGTTTGATCCTGTGAAATGGGGACGACCAACTTGATTCTTTTCCTTTAAATATAATATTTGATTTGAAATCGTATTTCAAATATGTAGGTTCTTGTGGTTTATTAGTACCTAAGATATAATTGGGAATGCAGCTTTTTAGCTTGAAAACTTCGAGATAAAGATTTTCGATTACAATTTAAACAATTAATGTACATATCTGTAGGCAAAGGGATCTAAGAGAGAATGCGAAGAGGAAAACTTTGGTAAGAGTGTACTCGTACAGCAAGTATTGTTAGTAGTTTATTCTTTAGTTTTGTTGAAACAAGTGATATGGGTCAGGTTTGCAGTACGTTTCCGAAAAGAATTATCGTGTTGGTATGCAAAAGTGCCGATAATCTTTGTTGCAATTTCTTCATAAAAAGATACTGCACACTAATAACAAATTTTAGTCACGACTTTAAATTTACAAAAGTTCAAAATTGCGAAATTTGTATGGAAAAAAATGTGAACTACAAAAATTTGGAGTCGAAACTAAAAAATGTTTATTGATAAGGCCAACTGCTTTTGCAAACATCTCAAGCTTTCAATCAGTAGTGACATTGCGATGATGGAGGATGCAAAGAAGATAAGTCTGGTAATTCCGTTCATAGCTTAAAAGAACCACTTTTGTGCGACCCAGTCTGCACTCTTTTTCTGTTTATTTCTGAAAGTTATTCTAAAATGTTTGCATTGCTATGCTGGATGAATATAGACTCGATTTGATATCACATGTCCTGCATACTCTGACATTAATCGTGTTGACACAAATTCCGAGGATTGAAATTAAAAATTTCGTGTGACTTTATTTTACGAGACCGGGAAGGTACCCAAACTTGGGACGATATATAAAAGAATCAGTGGGCTCCATAATACGGTTCACAAAAGACTGCTAATAAAGGGGAGATTAGACTCTTGCTCTCTGGAAATTCGCGGACAGACGTAAGATGCCTGCAATCAGCTTGGAATGATATCCCAAAAGAAAAAGCAAGCTGAAGAAAAACCGGTCAGCAAGTTTCTATAAGAGACTGCTTTGGTCCTTTTTTGGTACCCTCTGTATATTTCAAAGAAGGCGTCACTCTTTGCAATAGTTTCAGCAGTTTATCTGGAAAAATTCGTCTGATCGACAGGAAGCAAAATTTAACGTACAACTGATTGGAATCCAAAGACGATGAACACACATTCCTAGAAATAGCGTCTAAAGTTATCTGAGACCAGTCTGCAGGCCCACGGAGGCTTGGAATTAATAGAAATGGTGGATCACAACCAACCGACGTGAATACGGCTTTGTCAGAAATACATTCTTCTACTGAAAAAGGTTGTCTTCAATGTTCAAACAATGTCAGCTAAATCCTATTGCCAACTCGACATATCGTTAGATGGATGCAAGTCAAGCCTATCATCAAAACACTAGGAATAATTTTCCACCATAGCCACCGCTCAATTCGACCTGATCTACCGTATCACCGATAATAATATACCAGGGCGCTCATTCCGTAACTTTTCAGACGATTATCGTCTAAACGATAGACCTCCAAAACTAGCAACCAAGTTCTAAAATTAAAAGTTTGAGAGCTTTATCCAGTTCATTTTCCAAAAATATAATGGAAGCTGACTCTTATCAAAAAAAAATCGAGCAGAACATAATTTATTTTGGTGATCAAAATGTTTGTTATCCAAAAAAAATACGGAGATTATAAATACTACAAATATTCTGTTGAAATGAACACAAGTAGTGTTATATTGAAAAAAATACGATTTAAACAGGGTGATCATTTCAATGTAATGCTTTTGATGGCCTCATTTACTATTTGAGAAGCAGTTTGTTAATGTGCATAAAAATTACCTAATAAAGTGATTTCAACATTTTAAAAGTAAATAAATCCGTTTATGGATGAGGACAGGAAAACATGCCAAGAACCCCTTAGATATAATTGGTAAGAAATGCAATTAAGTAATATAGGATTGCTTAATATGCATTTTATTATCTTAAATTAAATAGACCAAATTTAACTTCAACGCTATGTTCCCGGGTTTTTTAAACCGAAACTAAAAAACGCAACTTTAAATAGTGAAGGAGTTGATTACATCTACATCGTTGTCGGTGTTTAAGTAAAGCAGAAAAGTGAGATAAAGGCATTCGGTACGTTATGTCTTAAAAAATAATAGCCTTTTTTACTTTCTAAATTTTAAATATGCATATTTTGACATTTTCTATGTTGTCCAGTAAAAATCATATAATGTTATTTCCATAGTTCCTTTTTTTTTTTAATAAATCTACCTAATTGCTAAATTTATTTGTTTTGCGTATCATTTATTAATACCTAATGCCATCAATATAACATTTTATTTGTTGAATCAACAAATTAAAATTATGGAACTGAGATAATAATTCTACTATATAACCAGCAATATTATTATAGATTAAACAAAAGACCACTGTAGTACTGACAGATTATTTCTGTAATATCAAAAATATTTGTTCTTGATTTGACAAACAATTTTGATTTATTTTATTTATTTCTTTGTCAATAAGGTAGTAGGCCTTATTTAGACATGCAATATTTGAATTTAAAATAAGTAGCATACAAATGAAAGAAAGACTAAAATTGAGGAAAAATTATGTAAAAAAAAAAATTATAATACAGGAACAAAATGCAAATAAAAAACTAATTAAAATTTGAGCAATACAATTACAACTGGAAAAAAATTTAACAAGATAGATTTTATTAATGGTATTGACATATTAATGCCAATTAAAGACGCAGAATCATTATAATTAAACATGATCTACCGTAATTAGTACGAGAACGAGAAATATAAAAGAATCTGTTATTAACATTAAGACTTAAAATATCAATACAGTGAATCTCCCCCAAATAAGTATTCCGTGAAGAAAAACAACTCTTGACACCTTTCTCCTAACCTCAAGGGACTCGTGTCAAATAAGTTGTAATCGGGGTGAATGGGGGGGTAAGTTATTAAAGTTATTAAACCTAAGAAATCTTTTTTGAATAGCTTCGATTCTTACAACATGAGTATTATAGAATGGACACCAAACTATTCAAATCAATGCATGAATAGTATATTTTAAAATCATCGGAAAACATCAGGATATTTCAATATAGAACAAATTTTAAAACATCATTAACGAATAAAATAAATAAGAGTTGGCCTATGTGACTACCTTGAGGGACACCGGATGTTACCAAGATTTCTTTCGATAAGTGTCCTCGAAACTTAACAAATTGGTATCTGTTTCCTAAATAGGATGATAGCCATCTAAGAATGACTGTAGCGAATCCTAAACGTTCAAGTTTGTAAAGAAGAAGCTTATGGTCAACTCGGTCGAACGCTTTACTGAAATCAGTGTAAATGGCAACGACCTGATTACACTTAGATATCTCACTAACAACAAAATTTGTAAAAAGGAGAAGATTAGTAACAGTGGATCTATTTTTAACAAAACCGTGTTAAACCGTGCAAATTAAATTTTTACAAAAAACAAAATTTAACTTATCATTCACCAACTCATCAAACAGTTTAGAAATGGAAGATTGTTCAAAGCTCCCTCTATAGTTTTCAATATTATTTTTTCTACCGGATTTAAATATTGGTACAATAAAATAATTTTTCCATGGGGAAGGAAATATACCAGTCTTCAACGATACATTGAATATATGCCAAAGTATGGAATACCATCGGGTCATCGAAATTTAGAGCCAAATTTCCAAGCTTACTCAGTATCATATCTTCGGGAAAGTCAATGTGACTGAAAATAGAGGAATGTGGTGCACATAAATAAGAAAAAAAGTGTTCATCTATAACTTAACTGAATGAAAAAATGCCCCAAAGCTATTGCAGATAATACGGGGATCAGCTATAGACTGATTATAAAAGCTGAAAGAAGCCGGAAAACCATCACTATTCTTTTGTAAATTAAAAAAAATTCAAAAATAAATTAGGTGATGATTTGATTTTTGATTCGACATCATTGATATAAGCTGAGTGGGCTTGGTGAACAGAAGATTTAAACTCAGCTCTGAGCTGACGATATAAAGTGCAATCGACATTCGACACACTCGAGCGCCACTTCTTATAGACTGTATTTTTAAGAATTTCAAGTCTACGTGTTATATAATTTTCCCAAGGACATATACCATTTATGAAACTTTTAATTTCAACAGCAGGGACAAAATAAAAAATTAATTTCTTTAAGACGCGATAAAATATCGAGCAGTGTTCTTCTATTCCTAGTGTTAAAAATGGACTCCAGTTAAAATTGTAAAGCTCATTACAGACGTTATTATAGTTAGCATTTTTAAAATTAAATTTGTAGAAAAAGAAATATTTAAAATATTAAACTCTATATGACAAAACAAATATAATGAAGGATAATAGGTGTCTTCAGGAACCAGCGGAGTTAGACTTTTAGAAACATAACTATCATCGTTATTATTGGAGAATATTAGGTCCAACGAGCGTGGCTGATGGCTTTTGAATAGGCTTAGTTGAAAAAGTCCAATGGATTGAAAGCAGTCGATAATTTCGGCCTCAATGGGTGATACGATATTGGCATGGGCAAGATACGTGTAATCAATATCTCCGGCAGTTCAATCAATTTTGGGTTGGTCAAAATCACCAAATATATAAAGTCTGTCAGAAGCGGATGTAACATTTTCAACATAGCGAATGGCATCCAAGTATCTAATCACTACGGAAAGCTGTGTTCTTGGAGGTATATAGAAACACACGATGAAAACTTTGGATGAGGCGAGATCAAATTTACTGATGGTTTAACAACTGTTTTTGTTAATTTAAAAAAACAGATAAAGGTCAAATTGATAAATTTCTTCGCAAAATTAATAGAATTTTGATAAATTTAACGAAAAAATTTCATATGCACGAATAAACAATTTTTTTTGCTATCACAACAAAAGTTTTAAGACAAGTTAAAACTTATTAAAACTGTTTCAATTTGATAGAAGCATTTTGTTGGACGTATATTGACAAACAAATTGTTGAATCAAGCATCATTTTTATCAAATATACCAGGGTTTTATTTTCCGTCTGAAGGATAGGCAAAATCACATCACGTTATTGTAAAATCTTGGGTAGCAAGAGGCAAAATAAAGAGATGAAGAAATTTCAACAAGAACGACATAATATTGTTTGTAGGTGGCAGTTTAAGTCCTCTGGTTTCGTATACCGAGAAAAAGAGTCAAAGACATCGAAAAGAGTCAAAGACATCGAGGATCAGTAAAATACGATCGTAAGAAATGCAAGCAAAGGAAACCACCCCCAACGACTACTGGGAAAAAAATAATGCGACCCAGGGGTAAGACTCATCAACTCAAGAGGCGCGCAACTTTTTGAGATTTCTTACTGAAAATAGCTCCTGCCTTTGACAATGCATATATTATGTCCATTATAAATGAGACCGACAAGCTGACGAAGGAAAATCGAAATTATTTCAATCTAGCAAAATGTTCTCCAACGTAAAGTAAAATTGAAGAACGGCATACAAATTTATGTTCTGTTACTGAGTCAGCTTAGTTATATCGCATTATTGCAAAGGACGCAAACCTGCGAGGGGTTGACATAATGTAGGTGGGCGCTGGTATTGAATTGTAGGCATCATTCGTACCTGCGTATAATATAATCAGTTCCTCAATACGCCTGGCTATATTTTAGTTTTTTTTTTTCAAGAAACGTGCACAGGGCGGAAATGATTGACGGATATTTTCATCCATATCATAAACGTACATCCCGACCAACTTAACTATAGTTCAAATTTCAGTGACATTTTCCAGCATGTTGTTACACCCACGCCGCCAACAAAAAGTGACTACCTACTCGTATGACAGACGGGGCTCGGAAACTGTTTTCCACCGCCAAAAGACTTGAATAGTAAAACCAAAGTATAGTAAGCATACCTTTTACAATATAACTACCGACATAAACTATGCACACATTGATACATTAAAATAACAGATACCGTATAAATAAACCCCCCCCCCCCATACGGATGAGGACTTAAACTGCCACCCACAAACAAACATCTCTCCGAAGCCATGCGATTACCAATCTCAATCGTATGACTGACATATGTCTTTAGCTATTTAAGGCGACTTGAACAATGTGATCTATTTCCTCGCATACACAATCCCTCTCGAAACCCAGTTTATAAGGTTCAGTCCTTTACGCACACAACAGTTCGTTTTGCAGGTATCTTTAACAAGCGCACCTCCATAAACCCAACCGCATCGTGAAATTATATTGTACGCGCTTCAACAGCATCTACATAGGTGAATCATCTTAACAGGATTTAATGTCGCTACAGAAATCATCCTTTTAACAATCCGCAGACATACTCGTATCACCCACACTCACTCTCTAATTCAATAACAAATATGTTACGTATATGACAATTAGTACGACGAAGCTCATTCAGTGCACCGTTATTTTTAATTATAATATAGGTACATTAAAAATATGCCTTTCCCTTTAAATAGGATATCAGTTCAATGAAAAGGGCCACAGCCATACTCTAACTCCGTGTTATAGGCACACGCAAACACCACCCGATGTAGTAAACCGGAGCGGTATATTAATACCACAAAAACAGGAATACAACGTAACAAATTGAACGCTCCAAGGAGGACGATTCCGACATGATGACAAAAAATATACCGTCGCTCCGTCTCCGCCTCAGTGATTTCGCCAGTGAATTGACTGGAAAAGTGCTCATTTTGCTGTGGATACAATTTGCACATCCCCATCGAGACACCTCGCGTTGAGGATGACGCTTCCCTTACACAGCCGAGTTGTATAAGGATAAACATTATTATTTGTACGAGTTTATGTTTGTGCAAGTGCCTTGCTCATGGCTCATCTGTGCCTAGGAAAGTGAATATGCTTCATGTTAGGTTGTATCCAGCCCATTGCCTTTGCAGTGGGTATGTCTACTCCGTTTGCCGTCGTATCTGATAATTGGAAAAGACAGATTTTCATATTAAAAGAAGAAACAGTGAGTGTGCGAGTGATGCGAGTGAAACGATGCATGACTATGAAGGAGATATACCACCGGAATGGAAATATTAAGGCGCACAACTGGGGTGCAGTCGAAGTTCGTCATATGATAATAAGGGGCTTTGGGGAATTAAAAAAAAATTCCCGAAATTTTATATAGAGCAGAATCAGAATCAAAAGGCCATTGATTGACGTTGACATCAATGGCTGCCTGATTTTGAGTTTGCTCTATCTAAAATGTCGGGAGCCCAGCACAAATATTTGAACAAAATTAATTTGATAAAATATTTGGATTTGTCTATTTGAAACTTTTTTTTTTAACGAAGCAAGTTTAGACTAAAAGTTAAAGTGTGTGCACTTTGGTTCTTTTAAGGGAGAGATCGATTTCTTCCACATCAATTTTTTGATCTAGTTTGTTCCTCTAGCCCCGTCCAGATTAAAACGCATTAAAGTCGGTCGTGAACTAAGTCTAAGTCGTCAAATTAGAGTCGATAAGGCGGCAAGTTTTTCTGATTTACAAAGTTGCTTCTACCGGCCCCGAAAACTTGAAACAGAAGGATCCGTCGAAATCTGTTGCATTTTCGATGCATAATGTATTTTTTTTTTTTGTTTTAAATTATTCCTCACAGAATGTTTGCTAAGTGAACTGTCATCGGCACTTTAAAGTTCCACCAATGAATGTGCTTTATATCTCAATTCAGTCAATGACCATGACAGTTGTTCTCATTCTCTCAATATATCAGCCAAGGCTAACTCTGAATTTATGTAAACTGTCAACGGATTCCGTAGACAGAAAGGTAGCAAGTACGAATTAACCTATTTTATCCATTCATCTCTGATCCACCTTCAATAAGTTGGCGTACCATTCTATTTTTGAATACGTTGCTGCAACGGACAGGGCGGGCTGAATGGGTTTTATTCCCTTTCGTCCAATGAACTATTCAAAAGCTATAAATAAAAACGAGCAAACCATAAAGAGCATGGAGGGCTGAAAAGCCTAAATTGACGCCCCCAAAAGCATACAAGGATATAATGTAGAAAGAAATTGGAAATGACGATGAAAAAGTTAAATAAATGTAACAATGCCGATGAAAGACAAGGATCTCTTCTTCCTGACCAAAGGATGGTGACGTTAGTTCAAAAATAAAACCGGTCACAATAGCACCCGTGTAACATACTCCAATCTAGCTTTTCTCAACACTCCGACTGTCTCAGTTATTAATTTGTGGTACAAGTGCCTTGCATTCGATCGTGTCTATTACACAAATTTTATTTTATATCTATATAATAGAAACTACAAAAGCCACGAGCTCAAAAGTCGCGACTTATTCGTAGTAACTCTATGTAAAATTGTCAAATATATCAAAACATCTTTCACAACACCAATACTGTTCCTTTTCTTGCGTGACAAGCAGAAAGTCTTCGATTCGAATGATAAAACAATCCGCTTGGCTAAGGAAGGCGCATCATTTCACCACCCGTTTCACGGCTCACAAGATAACAGAGCATGACTACCAGTACCAGTAGCAACATCGAGGTCGTGTCTGTGAATATAACCTACATTATTTACTCTGTATACACCACTTGCAGTACTTGTCGTGGATACTATATCAACATCTTCCTCTGAAGCGGAGGGGGATTGTTTTGCGCCGCCACCACCACTACCACCACCCTTAAGGCCTAATTACATCAACAAACAGGAATGAATTTTTAATCAACTCCAACGGAGGGAAGACAACACTTTCTGGCTTTTTGAAGGTTACCAACGCTTAAAGCCTGATATCTATTTCAGTGAAGCTCGAACGAGTTTTCCTGAATTCTCAGCATTATATATATATATATACGGTTATGGGTATGTGTGTGCGTTCTTTACAATTTCAAAGGATAGGCAAGGCATGCATAAACAGAAACACTTCCTGTATTGCTGTTGGGTATCGGGGATAATTATTTTGTTTTACACCTAAAATTGTTTCACAACTCCCTGCTGATTGTGTGCGGTTCCTGATGGGGTTCTAGAATTCCCATGTTACATTTATACGAGTACCTATTCCTGTTTGTTGAATTGCACAAGACAACTTTTGGGAAATAATTAAGGATTGGGACAAGGATATAGCCCAGGCGGCGGTTGTCAACAGCGATAAAACTCACATTGTCATGGCTGCAGAGTTGATTGATATTGAAATGGGGAAAAATGTGAAATGAACGCACAGTCATGGTCCGAATTATTTTGGACTGAAGTTGCTCTGTAGTTTGCAGGATATGGGATAATTATGTTTCAAACTAAATTTGGAGTTTTGAAAATTTTATTCGAATGTAATTACAGGACAGTTCATTTGTTTATATTTTTGCACGCGCTCGGAGTCTGATTTAGTAAAAAATAGTTGGCGCAATGTAGTTTTGGAAAAATTTGAATAGATTGAGGCAGGAACATGGAACAGACAGCTAAAGATGAATGAACAACAAATTTAAATATTCAAACCACACTAAATATATGAAGTGCACTCCAAGCTAAAAAGCAGTAACCAATCTACTATAGAAAAAGAGGGCATATGTACGTCTATTAATGTTGACAGTCAATTAGACACTATCTGCAAGCTGAGGGCAAGCAAAATGCCGTAAAAAGTTTTTTTGGGTAGGGTAAAAGCAATTCGTTGTTAGGTACAGTCTTGATTGCAATGACATTGAATTGGACCCAGTGCCGGCTTTAGGGGTGAACGAAGAGGGCGCCGAGGTATACAGGTCGCGCCAGCATAACTTCACTGATTTTGAATACCTATTTCTATTGATATAAAGACTAACTGACACACAATATGGGAACCTTTCTTTTAATTCAATAATAAATATGGTAAACAATTTAAAACTCGTTTTATTTTTATCATTATATTGAAATCTAAAAGGGCGCCAAATGAATGGTTCGCCCCGGGGCGCCTACATCGTTGGCCATGGTTGGACCTTTATAGTTCACAAGGTGTATGACAGTGCAATAGAAATCAGATATGAGAATAAGAACAGCTGAGGGGTTCATATCCAAGGTTGCAGCAGGATAAATGTTGACAGAAATTGGCCGCATATCCAAAATATATTTCAGCTTCGTAAACCCTGAAAGATTAAGGGCTAGAGTATAAGAAATTAATTGGTAGTATATCTACTGCATAGCTTGTAGTTATGCTACTCTATGAGCTTGGTTGCGTTTCCGCTTAAACATTGCCTACTGTTTTCTAAAAAAAGTGAATTCTTTTTTGAAGTTTATTCTTCGAATTGCCAAGACTTTTCCAGCAACGAACGAACGAACGAATGAAAACTGATTTATGCTCCTTTATATTTGCCAGTTTACAACGACGAGGCTTACCATCCATGATTCTAATTGAAAACCGAAGCAAATAGTCAAAAATTAGACTTAAAGATTGCGCTTTATTCGACTTTTCGAAATCATAATCATTATTGGTTTAAAATTGACTATCGAATTCAGTCAATACAATGGTCATTACCCTGATTTATGCGTCTTCTATTTCCTTTTATTTAATACCTCCGAAATGGGCTCTCTGCTAAAGATATACCACCATGGAAATGCTGAAGCCATCATATTGCATTTGAATATATTTAAAATGAAGCAAACCTCACAAGTTACAATCTAACCTAAAGAGCATTTACTTTGAAGTTGCAAGCTTTGTATATTGTTTATGCGGCCCTACGGAGTCTTAAATTTGAGAGAATAGAAAAGCCGAGGAAACTCTTTGATATGCCGGACTAATGTACATATAAATAGTTTCTTATAAGTCATTTGCTTTTCCGTGTGCTGAATATTTACTTGTGTCCTGTCTGCTTCTACTTCAAAATGCTTTAAAACCTTACACGTCTGGGTAAAATAAGACCACCTCGCCCTGAATTTTTTTTTAACCTAATATAAGGTATAGTTTTCCAAAACCATTAAAACGCCCTCTAGAGGATTGAGGGTAGCCTTGTACCCTTTTTTTGATAGTTTAAGCGGATGGCTGAAATACGAATTTCATCATTGTAAAAACAAGTGTATAGGCATTTAAAAAGTGTCAAGTATATCAGTTAAAAGTATTATTTTATTAAATAGTATGGGGTATTGTTCAGAAACAAAATCTGCTAAAAACCGTATAAAACTGCACATAACGCTATATCTAATGGAAGAACAACTTTTCAGAAGAATACCATTCTCCCTCCCAAAAAGAGGTTTATAGGTACAGCTCTGTTTTCACTTTGTATTCATGTCATTTGGGTTTTACTATGCAGATTGAACAACATTATCGCAATCGTAAAAGCATCTTGAGTACGAGTCGTTCCCAAGAATTTGAATCTTCGAAAGCTTCAACTTGACGAATTTTGCGAAAACAAATGGGATTATTTAAAAACTCGACAAGATTTACCTGGTCTAGATGTGCCCTGTACGCAAAAACTATATTGAACGGTAATGTAACTTTTACGACGTCAGAAACACAATCGAAATATCAACTGAGCACTCAGTCACGAAATCTTTGACAAGCATCCCTTCAACATAATGTCAACAAGAAAAACTATTTAAGTGACCTATACCGGTCAAAACTTAACGAACGTTTTGAACGTCCCCAATCTCTGGAACTATTTCATATTTAAGAAAACCTGTGATGGCCCTATAATCGATATTATTCTTAAAACTTAATGGTTTAGAATATGCTAAAAACTTGATTTACTTGAATACACAAAATGTATATATATATTATAATTAAATACCCATTAGTCCTCGCCATTAAACTGGAATACTTTCAATCGCCTAGTAAAAATTGTACGCACGCTCTCATATATGTTATCATAATATTATATGATATATACTTTTATAGTTCGACCTACGACAACAACAAAAAATCCTACATTCATGGCTGCGGATTTAATTCCCGCAAGAGCAGGAGCCGATCAATAGAGTCGTAGGAAATAATAAACAAAATTTAATTCAATTGCACTTCCACTGAAGACATTTCCATTCCTCCGCTCAAACCTTAAAATACCAATACCGACCACCCAAATTACACAGAGTCCTTGAAAGAGAATTACTTTTGAAATCAAACCAAATTCATTCCAGTACCATACTGGTAGTTGCAGGTCATCGTTTTATCGTTTCGGGAGGGGCACGACGCACGAGCGAATAAAAAAATTTGTTTGAAATGCTTTTATACTAATGTCACCATGTCAAATTAGTATGCTAAAAAAGACACTCATATAAAATCTGTTTGTGCCCTTACTCAGAAACAATTACTCATCCTACGGTTTTTTTTTCCTAAATCAAAATGTAACATGGACACGCATTCTTCGAGTAGACGTGCCTTTTAAAAGTCCCTTAAATTAGGCATGAGATATGGTTTCTACTACAAGACGGAAGTAGCGGCATTGCTGAGCTGTGTTACTAATTTTAGAATATTATTGCCAATTTTATTGAGCGCGTTTGCATTTTGTTCGAGTAACATTTTATTTGCCTGAAACAGTTTTAAGTGGTAAGTCGGTGTCTGTATTTTTAATGTATTTTATTTTTTTCGTCTAATGTGTCATAGACAGTCTGCGTTTGAATAGTTGTTCTCGTAATTTATACAAAGCTGGGTTGTATGTAGAATTTATAATAAAGTATTAGCTAAAAAGGATTTTTTTCGTCATGCGCTAATTATTTTGGGTCGGATTTTTTTTTTAAATGAGATTGAAAAGTGTCAACAAGGGCACGTAATCTGTCAGTGAAAGAGTATAACCCATATAGGTTTCACAGTAATGCAATTAAATTTAATTGGGGGTATATTTCTTTTAAAAAGTGTAATTTGTCGAACAACATCATTCTCTCTATTGATTTTCTTGGAATTAAGTCCTAGCTGCCTGTGAACAATTTTAATGGAACACACTTCTGATTGATAAAAATCATCTAGGTAATGAATGTGAATAAGTGAATTCATCGTTGTTGACAAGGAATTTGTCTGCTTAAATGATCATAGAAGAGAGCGAATATTTCGAAATCAAACTGCGCCCGCCACACTTACCGATTTCCTTAGAGTTTTATTAGAAAGATTATTCAAAGAGTGAATGAGGACAACCACTTGATAAACTGAATTTTGAATATCTGACGGAACACATTTTGACTTGGGCGACAGTTGCATTACGATCCAGCTCTAGCCACAGTATGATGTGTAATTTTATCAAGCTTTGATCTAATTTATTTGCAAATTAAATCCACACTGAAAGTTCAATGTTAAACGATCTGGGGTCGAAACGGGTCGTCCGTGAACGAGCATTACGTGACGGAATTTGTTTTTGTTTCACATGTAAAATCAACCTAACTCCGTGAACGTATAGCTCGTTCACGGAAGTGGCGATTCGACCCCTGTTTTTTCCGTGCTTTCACATTAACTCGCGTGCCACGAGATTACTACGAAACTGACTACAGCGAAGCTTTTTTGGTCGCGGTCGATAGTATAAAATTCTCTTAGTTCACTCCTGGCTGGTGACAGACTGGAGCGCAGAAAAAGCAACACGTGTTTGATTGTCCCAATTGGAGGTTGAAGATGATAAAAGCGTTTTCCTTTTATCAAAAAGCTACGCCAAAATTTAAAACCTTTTAAAACTCTATAGTCTTAGAAAAATTTTGCATCTTCTGACATAGCAAGGGACGTTTTAATAGGATTGCAGTGAAAGTACCCAACTAGTGTCATTTAACTTGATGTTTCCCTTTTCCTGATTATATGTAAAATTCGCCATGGGTTAACAATAATAGCCCGATTTGAACTTGAAAAGCTTTTCGAGCCTTTCACCTTTTTTTCTAAACATTTTGGCAAGTGAGTAAGACCATAGAAACCAAATTTGTAATTCAATTTCCAAAGGTACTCTGTCTGTTGGAAAAAGCAGTTCCCCTAAGAACTTTGAATGAAAAGTAAACACGACAGTTTTTACGGAATATACTCGTATCTAGTGTTTGCACTCTTTCAGTGAAGTATGAGCTCACTTGCAACTGAAGTAACTCTTCCACTTTATAAACAAATGAAGAGTGTTCCGTGATGACTTCAACAGTTGATTATACATTCATTTAAAGCACCTGTGTGCAGCGTTGCCAACTAATTTTGACGACAAAAATTCCTATGTTCAGCAAAAAAGATACCTTTTCCAATAAAATATTGCGTAAAATTTTTTTTTTAAGTAAACTCGAACTAAAAATCAAAATTTAAGCACAAATATAAAAAAAAATAAATAAAATCAATTTTTATCTGTAAAAAAACATTTATTTTAAATCACTGAACAAAATTCATGACTTTTTAGTTTCTTAAGTAGGTACAAAGTATTTCAAATTTCATTTCAATTACTGGAAGTGGAAGCTGGAATTATTTTTAAAGAATGACAGATAAAGTGTTCGGAAAATGGGCAGATTTTGAAAATGGAAACACATTCATTAAGACCGAGGTTAAATATAAAATTCTTTTTGGCCAAGATTTTTTTAATGTTTAAAAATATAAAAAGTCAATATGTCGAATAAATAAAAAAAAAATAGTAAAATGTTTGCAATAAAAAAAAGAGGTCATTTGAAAAAAAAACAAGCCTTAGCTAATGAAATAATGCCTCAAAGGCATGAAAAAGCCTAGGTTCGTATCACTGCCTGCCTACTTTGACTAAATCTTCTAAAGCTTCATTGCCTTTCCATATTTTATCAGAAACAGGGTTTCAAGATTAAAAATGTTTGCATCCGCATAGGTATATGCTGAAAATGTATACCCTCATTCATTAGTTCGTCTATTTGAATTTTGTAATTGGAACAACCAAGTTTTGATGATATACCTACCTACATTTGTTTTTCGTCCCAAGACCATTGACTATGCCAGTCTAAACGTTATAACATTTAACGTTTCATCAAGTTGACAAGAAAATAAAATCCTCAACTAGTTGACTCATTTTTCCTGCTCGTATCCTGTGGTTAATTTAGAGGACAGTACATAACAATTATATTCGCTTGCCTATCTTCACGCCAGTTGTCTGCGTGGCCTTGAATTGGCCCAACTTACTCATTCATACTCATAGGTTTATGCACATATCGACGCTGCCGCTGTATTATCCTTTCACCAATTTATGCAGATCAAACTGTCATCACAAATTGGATTGCTGATTGACGACACCACCAATTATTATTTCTCTCAAATCACACACAGTTTGTATCCCCAAGAGCTGATGTTGTGCTTTCTCATCGCAATTAATTGCATATTCATAAACACTCAGGTGGAGCATACAACATACATGCACATATCACGGTACATAAAATCCACAAACACACCACGAACCAAAAATCACTGTTAAAGAATATTCACCAACCGAACGCTGCCGAAACAGGTGCGCTGTGTCTCATTAATATTTATTAACTCATCGAACCGAGGAACAATTCACAATACGATACCATAATAATCAACATCGGATGGTGGTCAAGGATTACACTCGAAAAATTATTTATATAAAAATTAACATTAACACGAGCAACACCGATTAACGCACGTTCACAATTTCTATCTTGGGCCGAGTGAGAATCGTTCTTGTGTGGTCTGCACCTCTGTGTGTGGGGTAGTGTTTATGGCAATTATCATTTGAACACATTTTCGCTACTGTGTCGATAATTTGTTGAGTGCAATTTCGTTTTATTAACACCCAGGCACACGAATGACTCTATTATTATCTCATAAGGATGGAACACTTAGATCCCTGTCGCTGAATATCGGGAAAATGTTCATAAGGTATTCAACGAACGGGGAGCAAGTTCATGTGGTTCAATCGAGTCTTCATTTTGGAGGATGAAAAGGACATTTACAGTGGCCAGATACCGTACGGACGAGGGAGATTAAAGCGTAATCACGAGACTTGCAGGACACGAGTAGTTCGTGTTCAGATTTGCAAGGTAGATAGGAAGTAAGAACGAAAACGTTTCATTTTTTAATGCTATCCTGTATAACGATGTGTCCGGGATAACTCAATTCACTTAATCGGTAAATCAGGCCAGAAAAGGTTTAAATGCGGCATGTGCCAAGGACACGATCTTCGACCAGAGTTTGCTTAGGTGTGCAAAGAAATATAAATTGCCGTTTCAATGGACGTGGACAATTCTGATTTGCGAAAATGCACATCCAAAGGCCAACAAGGATTATCTAAGGTATTTATTTTATTTTTGCAATATTTCAGTCTCGGAAAAGTCAAGGCCAAACGCGCGATGATAAATAACAATTTTATGATATCCTGCGGAGCCACTCCACTCAGTCGAATTATATGTGAATGTGGCTGGCAAATTAGTTAACGCACACAAAACAAAAACAACAGAGCTCGTAATTATCACGTGTGCAGAAGAGGCTCATCACAAAACATTGTCCTTTGTCACACACGAAGCACAATATTTCATAGTGCCAAAGGACACACAAAGCTCCAACCCGAATGTTTGAAGCACTCTCGGTCTAGCGTGGAAATAAATTAAAATAAATTCCTTTACGTTTTATATTCCTCGGCTTTTACACAAAATAATAAAAAAGGATAAACTACACACCGTGAAAACACGTACCTATACGTAGTGGAACACAAATCACAAAAAGAAAAGTAAAACCTGTGACCCAGCTCACTGAACAAACGAACGAGAACCGGAGAATAACCGTATAACCGAGTGTGATTTGTGTCGGTGCCACTGTTACGAGAATCCGTTTACAACTGACAGGACGAAAATCAGAACGTTGGAATATAAAATCATTTCGCCCATTTCGAAATGAAAACACACAAGACGACAAGACACAACATACAGAACAGTGCGGCACGAAGGACCTACTCTACTCCGGCGGATCATGAGCCCGACGCCGACCCGAAGTGGGCAACAACAACAGCTATACGACAATTGTGTGTGAATGGATATACCCGCCAAAAAAACACATACAACATTGTAGTCCAGTGGCTCTCAAACTGAGAGAAATTGCACCAGGTTGGCGGCGAATTCGCTCCACTCCTCCATCTATGAAAAGCTCTCTCCTTCGTGCGAAGCTGAAGTATGACGATGACGATGGTGTGAATGTGAACTGTGAATGTTGAAAGCTTCGCTCTTGTGTCGAAAAAGACAGGTGAACGTGAACAACTCCACCACCAGAACAAAAGCTGAACCGAACCAACTCAGCTGGGAATTGTAATTGACTTTCGGATGCAGTTGTGCTTGTGTGTGTGTGCGACGGCAAAAAAGGCGGGAAAAGGTTGATGTGAACCGAAAAGGATATACAATCGGTTTGTTAGATACGTTGTCTATTAGGACTTTTTTTTTTTGTACTTTCTTTCCCTCTTTCCTATCCGCCTCTGTTATTATGCAATAATCATTGATTTTCTATCCTTGTTTGTGGAAAGCGATGGCTTTTTTCACGTTTGCGGCATATGAAGTGGTATTTATTGGCGGCTGGAATTAGGATATTTCTTTTTTTTTTTGTGGCATTGTTCTCAATTAATATGATATTGGATAATTACAGACAATTACATATGAATTAAGGACTCGTCAACTCGTGAGTAAACATTTCCAAGTTGATTGCTTAAGATTTGTCTAATTGCGGGTAATTAGTTGATTAAGTGTGTGTGAGACGGATCGATTTGGCGGGCGGGCGGGCGTGCATTGCATTAACCGCTGACCGTTATTTAATTAGGAGAAATTTAATTTTAGTGGTGGTTTTAAATCGCGATTAAGCGGCGTTAAGTGTTCTATCCATTGTGACAGTATAGAGGTGTGTGCTTTGGGTTTAGCATAATACGTAAAAAAACGAACGCACTGGATAATGGCGAATGTTTATTGCTTTTGTAGGTGGCAAACAAAGTTGTCACATAGTTGTTGAAGCTGTAGAAAAAAGTGATCGATTTTATATGTAAGATATGTAACCATGTAACACAATCCAGTAAAACAGCGTTACAACTTACAAGTACTATCCTACTTTCATCACCACTTGTGGAGAGGTCGAACAGGAGCATGTAAGGCTTCTGGATTTGTGGCGTTCTAATTTTGCGTCATTTGCCACTCAAAATAATACATAAATTCGGTTAACAGACGTAAAGCATTGAATGTCCTTGTGGAACTGAGCGGAAATAAATTTAATAACAAAGTTACGAGTATAAGCATAGGTGCGCATATTTGTTTAGATAATCTTTATACATACGAGTATTTAAAGCTTAGAAGCTAAGGAATCAGAACCAGTTGCAGCTGAAACGAGTTCAGCGATTATTGATGTCAGTCATTTAAGAAACATTGCTTATGTATGCAATATATTTAAGTCATATTTATTTCAGATTACAATTGAATAATTAAATCACATAATGGGGTAGAAACTGATAATGGTCAGGAATTTTTGGTTAACGAAAGCAACATAAGGCCAATTGTACACATCATAAATAGCAGAGTCGCTGAGGACGTGACGGGTTTTTACACTTAATCACATAAAGGGACGGCAGTTTCTATCTTAACTTAATTAAAAAATCTAACTACTTGAATACTGGAAACCCTACTCAATAATACCTTTTAGGCTGGAAAATATTTCCAAAATATTCCAGCGATTAATTGTAAAAGAAACTTCTTCTTTTTTAAATAATATGTATGGGAGACTCACAGCAATATCAAAGCAGAAAAGCCCTTTCTAAGAGTATCAGGTCGCAGTTAAAAGTTCAAATACGACGAGAAAAGTATTTTGAAAAAAAAAATTTCACTAAATATTTAATTTAAAATGCTTTAAGGATTTAAAAAAAACTGCATTTTAATATAGGAAATTGTCCCATTGTTCAGAGATGGGTCTCATCCAATGGGTCTTATTTTATTGATCTTTATAACTTACAAACGACAAGTTTCTTCGCCTTACCTAAAAAGAAAAGAAAATAACCAGTGTTATAAATGCAGTAAATAAAAAAAAATATAAGAAATAAAAGAATTGCTCATAAATTAGCTGGAATAGGTACCTATCTCAGATCCTCACCATTTAGATTTAGATTGAGCTAGGCTATACAATATTCCCAGGATATCATCACAAAAATAATAGTTTCTGACTGACCAAATGCATTTTTAAGCAACAGTTTTGTTTTTTGTTACAGTGTTTTTAATCCCAAAACCCAAATATATAAAGAGGGGTATCCCCATCTATCTATCTTACAAATATAAAAATGTTTGCTAATGATGTGCTAAATTTTTAGGACAGCCTGTATTTTTATTTCCTTTGTGTCGAAAGTAGTCATGTAACAATTTTGAAAAAAAAATCTTGGTTGAACATGGCACTCACATAAATAGTTTCGTTTAGATATTAAAAACTATATTAACATTTTACTCAAATCAAAGAGACAAATTGAATAGTCACGTTGATCATTTGAGTTTTTAGTTGGTTCATTTTTAATCAGTGTATCAACGTATTTTCCTATAACATAGTCGAATATAAAGAGAAATTTATCAGCATTCGTTGCTATGCTTTCCAGAGAGATGAGGAGACTCAGCAATTGACAGAGCGATGAGGGTGTGGCGTGTCCAACAAAAGAAAATAAGGTCAAAAGTCATGCTAACAGTTTTCTCGCACATGAATCCTATAATACTCGTACCTGTGGAAATGCTATGTAGAAATTAAACTGTTAAAAATATTCTTTTATTTTTTTTTAAATATATAAAATATTAAAAATTTAATATAACTAAAGTCGACATCATACCCAAGCCTAACTTAAATGCTAAATTTTCAATTCAAAAATCGAAAATCGAGGGGCTCAAGGGCTTGCGCCGGCCGCCCCCCGCTCTAGCTCAGCTGTGAAAAATTGCTTGATGGATTCCATTGGCGAACAATTAATCACAAAATTAAGTCTCAAATTAGCATTTCGAGCGAGCATAAAACTTCTCATATTGAACATATTGTACACTGTACAGCGGTTGTTGCAAAATAAAGCAAAAATCTCGCTACAGACAGAGTAAGACGCGGTTATTGAGAGAAAATACAAAACAACACGTGTAAAGATTCAACTGCAAACAATTTGGCAGTAGCTGCGAACTAATGAACCATTAGCTGTCTTTGATATGAACTGGACATAACTTCTTTGCTTTGCCAAAATGTTAAAACAAAAGTTTATTTAGCAAAAGATTGCTGACGATAAAAGCAAATTTTGCTGAAATTTTTTTTAAATATTATCTATACACGATTAAAATACCTGGCGTTAAATTTCAAATCTTTGTATTTGTATATAGGTCAACGCCTAGAAAATATTAAAATTGAATATTCAAATTAAGCAATTAATAAAAGATTTATTAATTTTAAATAATGTCTGCAATTACAAAATATGTGAAATATAAAATTTTAATACAGATGGAGATGGTTTTCAATGCAAAAATATTTAAATGCAACGCTATATATTTATATTGAAAAATATTATTTTAATATAGACCGGGTTAGATTGTGGAACATAAATACTAGATTTTAATCCTTAGAGATTAAAGTTCAGGAAGTTCGTATCTATTAAAATGAAAATTTTAATGAAAAAAATATTACATTTTAATTTTAATATACTACAGAAAAAGTTTAATAAATTGCAAATATTGAAAACCAATTTTTATTGTATTGCATAGACCTCTAATACTGGGGATGTATTAAAAAAAACCCCATATTTTTAACCGTGTAATAATCCTCTATTATTATGTACGACAAAGAAGTCATTATTGAAACTACAAGTAAGTTTATTTCTTTATCTTGGTTATGACTTATTTTTATTTTTAAAATTAGAAACCTACAGAAATTATTATGCTTTGTTACCAATAAATAATATAAAACATTTTTTAATGCAAAACGAAATTCTCTTTTCTTAAAGCATAAGTTTGATCCTTTTTTGAAATAGACACAAGAATATATAATATGAAATTTTTAAACATCTTTGTTGAATGATTTAAAATCTTTTTTTTTTTAGTTTTCTTAAAACAACATTTTAGTTACAATTGTTTCTGAAAAAAAAAAATGTAGCAGCCTACACTGAGCAGAAGTCCCCTTTTATGGCAATAAAAGAGAGTTAACAATATTTTAAGACTGCTATGGACCAAAACCATGCGTGAGGATGACATATGTTTAAACTTCCTATCTGTCGTCACTAACAAGGGCCCTAACCATCCAAAGGAGTTCTATTACATCTGCGTCTAATTTCGTCCCGAATTACGACAGATTTCCAATTTCAGAGCAAACCAGGTTAGGTATTCCAAATCGAATAAATGTTTGCCCCCGTTCAAAATGTACTCAACTTCCAGAAGCCCCCAATCGCCATGCATATTACTTGCTATGTACTTATTCTCTTTGACAAATCAACTCTTTATTTAATGACTTTTAAAGTCCTTCTAAACCACCATGTTCGGTGTGTAAATTATACCATCTGTATGTCAGGCAGGAAGGAGTCAAGCCAGTTCAAGCTATGCTACTTTAACCTACTTTCCAATATTCATTTGACTGGCACACACCAACACACACACACACGTACAAACAAACAATACTATGGAAGTTCGTCCCAAGCAAAAGGACCAACCAACACTTTCTTTCCATCGCATGTGCACATGTGTGTGTCTAATTGTGTATATTCGCTCCTGAGTGGCTACTGAAACTATTTCCGTCTGCCACCACAAGTACTTGAAGTCAGGAGGAAGGTATAGTTATTTCCTGAGCAGGGAAAGTTCCTTTGGCATCGTTGTTATGAGATTTTAAACACATGTGCTGCAAATATACACAGCCAGCTGCTTGAGCACATCACCTTTAACCAGACATCCGTTTTGGTCATTTTAAAGGCTATCACCGGACAACACGTTGTGCAAGGTACAACTACTCGGAGTTTGTTTTTCGCAACCAATATCCAGCTATTTAAATGCATAATCCCTTAGGGATAAGGTTCGGGTGCAGAACTGACTGCAATCATAGTGTAAGTCATCAACTTAGCTTCGTTAAAAGTTACGAACAAATAATTATTTTCGGATTTCCATTATGAAGATGTTTCGAAACAGTTTCTAATCAGATAAAGACTTCTTTGAGGGACAAACGTATAATGATATTAAAATTTAAAATACGCCCAACCTCGGTATTTCATTACACAGGAATTGTGTGATAGCGACGAAAAGTGATGCAAAACGCTATTGAATGCCTCATTGTGGCGTTAAATGCACACTTCAAGCCAAGATGAGCAGGAAGGGTGAACCAGCGGAAGGCCAACCATTGTAACGTATTCAATCTGAAAATAATAATCCCCCAAGGAGTAGACACTTACTGCCTGTTGGCGGCTGAGTTGACAGACGGCCCCAGCAATAGGGCCTTGACGACACACCAGATATATAATGTACTTTGTGGCTGTGAAAGTTCTACTGCTCCCACTTGAGGGAACCTTACTCCCGGCGAGTGTATACCCACTGCAGCGTCGTTATAATAACTTCATGCCGCACACACTTTACAGAGAAACAATACTGTGAAAGTGTGAAATGCCAAAGTGAAGCTAGGAAATTATAATTCGGCCCGTTTTGAGTGATGTGTGTCGCAAATGGCTGCGGCCGGGGTCAAACCCAATGATGGAGTGGTGGACAGCGATGTGATGGGTGGTTCTACCACAATTAGGCAATGATAAATGCCTTTTAAAATATCTGACATCTAGATGACAGAATGTGTCATAAGCAGTGGTATTTAATCAGTGAACGTGAGGTGGCATTTAAGTATAAGTGTGTGCAGTGATTATGAGTGAGTGAAGGCGAGCCACGGCCGACTTGGAGGTGCACATTATAGGTAGCAGGAAACTATATCGACTGTTAGAAAGTATTCTAGACCGTATGTTCTCTTTGACACGTACCCGCCTTACCTCGTTCTGTAGTATATAGCAAGAAGAAAGCAATTAGTGTCCCAGTGGGGCATTGTGAAATATTATTACGGTTTGAAATTGTACAAACTTAATTTCCCTTGTAAGAGGACATTGTGTAGACAGATACATGGTGTGCTGTAGACGGAGCTCAATACTTATCGAACGTCCAAAAGATATTCGGTCCTGATTCAAGTATGACGAACTAACAACCCTTCCAGTGGCCTATTCTAAATAAAGTGCACCGTGCACGACTGGGTCGAACTTAACTTTCTCGTTCATTAAAATTTTTGCTGCAAATGAATTGAGACTTGCCTGATTGTGTAAATTTCAAGTTTTGGATTTATTTTTAAGGTGCGTATGCAATATTATTGAAAATAAAAGAAGTTGGTAATTTTAGTTAAAAATAAGTTTTGCATAGTTGTTTTCCACTTTCATTGTAAGTGGGCCCTTGTATTAATTTTAAAAATTTACCTTTGAAATGTGAACACAGATCGAGATTTGGGTACTCATTTTTGAAAAATATTTATAACACATCATTATTAGCATTTTTTGAGAAAAACTAATTACGGGCTCTTATTAAGAATACTTAAATTATCTTTAATATTTATTTTGATCAAAATCGTTAGAGCGGTTTTTTTTGTAATATTTTGCAGTTCCAAATATTGCAATATTTAGTTTGAAAAAAACTATTGCTTAATTATTCAGCCGAGTACATGTTATTGTTCGGGATGTAAGCATTACTTGGTTTTTAAAGTTTTATCGAAATCGAAAATGGGGTCTTCGAGATATGAGCAGTTTTTAAAATTAGCGTTTTCGGCTATTCGATTTGAAAATTAAGAACGCAATAATTTTGAAAATCGTTATTGCCGTTTTCCACTAAGCTGAAGAAAACTACATTTTTAAAAAATTATATTTTCCAAAAATCCATTTTAATAAAATACAATCTGAGTATGCCATTAAGTTAAAAATAACCATATTGCCTTAAAAATTAATTTTTGTTACAGTCCGTTTTCGAGATATATCTAAATTTCAAAAGTACTCTTATTCGATTTAGCTGAAAACTGAGTGTGCAGTCATGTTGTCCTCATCTAAAAAAAAAAAAAATTAGACTTAAATATCAATTTTGGTTAAAATCTTTAGAGCCATTTTCGACAAATCAAACTGGTATGAAAATGTTGTATGGAATATTGAGGTTACGGTAATGTCAGAATTGATTAACATCTCGAGTTCGAAATTTTGCACGAAAACAATCGGCCGGCCTTACCAATAATCAACTTTAGTCTGGCAGTTGACTTCACACTTTCCACAATCCCTTTACTATATTTGTAGTTGCCAGAATATCGCTAACTGTAGGTATAAATGTTAATGTTGAGAAAACCATGTTTATCTCGGGCATTAGCTAAATAAATGTAATTTTCAAGAGGAGTGTTGCCCAACCAACCGAGTTGCGGTATGGAATTTCGTAATAGGAGCGAATTTAAATACACTGTTGTTCAGCCAGAACGTTTACTAACTAATTTTAGTAAATTGTAAATGTTTTCTAAATTTTTTCGTTGGAATACAACAATGCAAGTGGTTTTTAAGTTTAGCATAGACAAATTTGTACAAATATTTATATGCGCAAAATTGAAAAAAAAAATCATTTTTCATTTATTTCTAAACACTTGTAATACTTGTGTTGGCCAAAACTAAAGCACGAAAAGATGTCGCTTTGGAAAAAAGTAAAGAAAATTCAAAAAACCTTCGATAACTTTCTAACTTTAATTTTTTACAAAACAATATCTATCATTCCTCAATTTCTTATAAACAATTTTCTTATAACCCTTAACTTATTTAAAATATATAAACATAAACTAGATTTGATTAAAAACTAAGTGGACAAAACTAAAGCACATTCACCCTAGATTTAGAACAAGGTGATGAGATGATTCAAAATGCTACGAATTGAACGTTTCTTTCTCTCAAGCCTGATTTAAGCAAAGGGAAAACAAGTAGTTTTGTTTCATCGGCTTTGCATATCGAATATTAGAATTTATTTAAAAAAGGCATTAAATGGCGCGAAATAAGTATTCCGAACAAATGAAACAAAAAATAGTGTCCGATTTTAATAACGACGAATCCGTTACATTTATTTCCAATAAATTTGATATAAGCCATACAGTTATTTCTCGATTCCGCGACCGGGGAAATGTCCAAACGGTTCATAGTGGTGGTAGACCCCGAACAACGACCAGTCGCGAAGACAAAAAGATCATCAGATTAATAAAATAGGACCCCTATTAATAAAATAGGATATCGTCCACATGTATTCAAAAAGAATTAAGTTTAGATATCTCAAGCAGGATGATTCGGCGAAGAGCGGTTGATGGTGGCTTGTCATCATCAGAGACAATACTGAGACCACCAACTCCGACCGATTTCCCGATACTTAGCCTACAAGCTATATTTTTATGGGGTGGCAAATGCTAAGTGCGCTTGTATTGTTACATAGAAATTCGCATTGACAAATGTCACGTAACTTCAAAAATTCCGACTCACCAACACACTCGCACCTTGCATATGCCACTTCCGCTGTGGGAAAAGTTGCTGACAGCGTTCATAGAATTTTATCCGTTAAATTTGAAATTATTCGTTACGTGTGCATAATATTTTTTTTAAGGAATAAGTGGAGATTTGCTTAAAATATATATGAAAAATGAACAATGCAGATGATTTGAAGTAAAATAGAAATATATTGAGCAAATTTTATTCAGTTTTCTAAGGAAAATTTACGCATGAAATCGAAGTTAATGATGTTCAAAAGCGCAAAATACGCAACCGTGTTTGTCATAATAAGTTTTTAGTATATAGAACATCTCATTTAGCTAGTTTTATTAACCAAAGAAATCAAATTATTCGCCTTTTAACAACATATAATTACTAACCAATCGCATTCAGTAATGTAAAAATGTGGTATTCCCGAATTCTAGCACATTTCCCCACGGTTGTCCAGGTTGGCAGCATTTATTTTTGTATTTTTTGTATGTTTTTGCATGTCACACGGATTCTTAATTGACACAACACCGATGGGAAAACAAAATGCCGAATTTAAAAAAAAAACTGAGGGGCCAGCGGCAAGAGGATTGTGAGTTGGGGGTCTCAGTATGATTTATCTCTGGTCGTCATATCGAGCAGTAAAAAAGCCATTTATTGCTTAAAGGAATCGACGTGCAAGACTTGAATTTGCAAAGGCACATTTAAATGCACATTTGTGGCAAAATGGAGAACAGTGCTTTTCTCTGATGAATCCAAATTTAATTTAAAGCGATCTGACGGATTTCGAAAGGTACGGAAACCAAAGGGGGGTGACTAAATCCACGTTTCACGAAGTCCACAACTAAGCACAGAGGAGGGAATATAATTGTCTGGGGATGTTTTTCCAGTCAAGGTGTCGGGCCGATTCATAAGATTAGGGGAATAAGGAATCGTTTCGCGTACAGGGAGATCCTGCAAAGTGTCATGCTTCCTCATTCTGAGAAGAATATGCCGTTGCGATGGATCTTCCAACATAACAACGATCCTAAACATACCGAAAATCTTGTGAAGGATTGGCTTAATAAAAACAAAATTACAGTTATGAAGTGACCAGCACAATCACCTGATCTCAATCCTTTAGAGAATTTATGGGAAATTGTAGATCAGAGAATTGATCGTACAAAATGCTCCAATTTAGACTCGCTGCTCGAACAGGATCAAATTGCCTGGAAAAACATCCCTGTGCACATTATTGACAACCTTATTGGCTCCATGCCTCGATGATGGATATAATGGATACCGAACCAAATATTAGTAGAAAATATTTTTTTTATTTTTTTTTATTTATGAATTCTAAAATGTGCTTTAGTTTTGTCCACTTAGTTTTTAATGAAATCTAGTTTATGTTTATATATTTCAAATAAGTTAAGGGTTATAAGAAAATTGTTTATAAGAAATTGAGGACTGATATACATATATTGTTTTGTAAAAAAAATAAAGCTAGAAAGTTATCGAAGGTTTTTTGAATTTTCCTTACTTTTTTCCAAAGCGACATCTTTTTGGCCAACACTGTGTATATAATACATATTTCGAATATTTTGATTAAATGAAATCGTTAGTGTTTTTTCTGCTTTATCTTGTTTAACCGCTAGTGCTTGCTTTTTGATTGGCTTTCGTTTTTTACAATTTGCAAGTAACGAATGCTTATAGTAAACAATAAATTTGATATAAGTTTGGGATCTTTCCAAGGCTTTCTTGAGAGTCGGCGCAATAAGAATAAAATATTCTGTTCACTTTTTGGACAGCTCATACCTTAATACCTACTTGTTTGTACTATTCTCAGTACTTAGGCGGCTCAGTAGATATTTGGCTGCAACCAAACCCTTTTTGAAAAAGAAATTTGTTCCCCGTAAATGAGATTCTCAAATGAATGGTTGGTGCGAAAAGGTTGACTTTAAATTTATGAACTTCTGGGGGACTAACAGGTAGTATGTGCGAATTCAAGATATATACTGAATTCTGTTTTATTTGGTGTGAATTCCTACAGGAGTACACATGACAGCTTTCCTTTAGAAAAATGGCCATGGCTTTCAATTTTAAAAGATCAAATTATATTTATTTTCACATTTTTATATATATACCTATGTATTTACTTTTGCAATTACTGTTTAGTTGCCATTTAAATTGTAATATAAACGGAAATGAATTAGCAGGGCTATTATTTTTTTCAAAAATATTTACTTGATAATAAATCAAATGTGATCTTTAGACTACCAATAAGCTTTGATTTACATCATTAGCCTACGAATAAATCAAAGCATTATAATAAACTGTGTTCCGATTATTGAATAATTGTCGTATAAATTCGCTCAGAAATCAATCTTGAAGTATTAGAAAACAAGGGAAAGCGTATTATTGTGTGGTAGTGCATTGCTGATTTGCATATGATATTTTACAGATCAGCGGATATTTTGTGCATTTCCTATTTTGTGTTTTGTTTTTTGCTTATAATAAGCCATTATAAACAGATTTTTAAACTCACAATTAGAATGGTAATCATCATTCTTTTCCGATTGTTCGTTATACGACGAACAAGATGCGAGGTAATTGAGCCACTATTTATATATGCACAGGAAATTCTTCAACTAATGTTAATCTGCACAACCTATGGAATGCGACCATCCGACGCCTTTGACTTTCGGTCAAGTTCAAGTGTGCAATAAACAGAATAAATAGCAAATAAAAACTCCAAGAGCCATCAATAAGCATCTATAAATTCCATAAAAATGCTAATCCAGATGCGATTCCTTCTGTGCTCCCTGTACAGCAAGTTGTACCAATTTCGATTCATCTAATAATCTCCAAATCAAATAAGATCCAGATTCTCCGAATAAAATATCAAAGCATATATGGCATATATCTGTCATTCCTGTCAACTCGACAACACACTGGTACCCTTCTTATTTTAATATCCTTTTTCCATTTCATTATTTATTCGCAGTACGGCAATCTCATGCATAAATGCAGAAAACGTCATTCTGTATGAAAAACGAGTTTCATTTGTTATTGCAACTGGTCTGGGGTAGGCATGGCACCACGTAGGTGGTCCTTTGAACAATTCATAGAAAAGCATATAGTGGCGTCTTCAAAAGGATATTACTCTTCTAAGTACTCGTGCGGTTGCAGTAGCATTAGCAATAGCAATAGCAATCTGCCGAATAATGGCAAATGACGATGATGATGCTGGATGTCGAAAGCAGCGCTTCCTAACAATGCCTTCGCATAAACCCGTACGAGAATAAATCCGCAAGAGTCTCACATGCAAACCCGGTTAGTTCGGTTTGGAGCACAACCAGATTGGAAAATAACAATAAGCCGCATGTTGCCATACCATAAATAGAGGATAAGAAAAATCGCTTGTAACTCCTTCGTCCTTTGTCATATTATGCATATGACTTTGAGGACTCAGTGGCTATATAGGTATGGTACTCGTACAATGCAAGGCGGATTTGTGTGTTGCTGGAAAATTCGGCTGCTAAAATAATGTGACGTACACTATTCTGGTATAGGTATATGAATGCAAGGATACATTATAGCCGTATAATGACAGTCCTAAGGAGGTCGCAGTTTTGTGCTCGTGTCGAGGGGTAAAGGGATCATTTAGAATGAACTTTAGTCCTAGTTCCGCATCTTCTTAAATCCTAGCTGTACGCTTAGGGAAAACCCTTTTTCACAGGATGTACCATTCGGAAGCTGTTATACTATTTCCTTCTGTTTTATACAGTAGACGGAGGGGAATCGTTGGTTGTTTAATTTTTTTTTTTTTGTGCAAAACGTTTGTGTGTACAATCCAAGGCCTCCCGCCGGTCGCATGCATAATGCAACATCACTGGCAGGCATTTTCCTTTAGTTTTTAGTTTCGTGGCGAAAAGGATGTTTTCTCTGGGTTGATGGTAGGCCAAGTCTTTGCCATTGCTTCCGAGAGTAAGTAAAAAGCGACGGATGGAGCCGGAACGGCAAAAAGGAAGAAGGCGGCCGAATAAATGAACCGACGAAAGTTCGTTAAACATGCACAAAATGTTCTTTTTGTAAAAATGAAAATTTATATACTATGGTTGGTTGGGATATACATCTATTTGTATCTGTGTGCATATATTTGCTCCTATACCAATAATATAAAATGGCTTTGTGATGTGATACATGATGTTCATGTCGGCGGCAATGATGACGAAATATTAAATAAATGCGAGGAGACAGGATATAGCTTTTTCAGAATGCAGGAACAAATTCATGTGCAGGCAATATTCTGTTGTGCTCATCATCAGCAGAGGTCCGTTGGTAGGGGTCTTTGAGGTGTTGTTGCCAGCACAGTCAGAGGGAGATTGTTTTTTTTTTTTTTGGAAGTAAAGTGCGTTTTGTAGATTTTTGTATATAAGTAGGGCTTGTCTGTTGTTTAGTCGGATATCTATCGACATTGGTGCGCATTTTGCCGTTTTTATACCCTCCACAGGAAGGTATATTCACTTTGTCATCACATTTGTAAATCCAAGAAGGAGTCACCGGAGACCTCATAAAGTATACAAATTCTGAATCGATTTAGCCATGTCTGTCTGTCTGGGGGGTATCGAAGATTACTACACCCATTGGCGCACCAAAAAAAAAATAACAATGGTAGGAAATATTTTATTAAATGAAATAATTTTAAATAGAGTCTTTTTTTATTCATTATTATAAACTGCTTCTACAAATATTATATCACAATTTTCATTTTAATTTAATGCGCTATTGTACATAAAAAATAATGCATATTATTTTACATACAAAAATAGCAATCTATTGCTTAAAATGTAAATTTACAAATACATAAAAAATTAATTGGCATCCTTTGAAATGAATAACAATGAAACTTATAAAGTGTCATCCACAATTTCAACAACTCTTCGTCTGACCTGGCGGCAGCGTTGCCAACCACTTTTAACGAAAAAAAATGCCTCGAAAAAAAAAATTCCTTTCTCAATAAAATAATCTTTGTTGCGTTAAGTGGAACAATAAATTCAAAATTAAACACAAATATGAATAATGAAATTAGAAACAAATGTGAAAGCTGTTTGTTGTATAAATAAAAATTGTTTTTGCTAATTTTTTTATATTTGTGTTTAGTTTTTGATTTGTTTCACTTTACCAAAATAAAATATTTTTGAAAAAGGCATCTTTTTTTTTTCAAATTACGCATTTTTTTTTGTCAAAAGTGGTTGGCAACGCGAACACGAGTGCAATGGTTTTTTCCCATCTCGAAAATGCCCAACTCGCCTAAAGAAGGCTTCACTTACAAAAAAACGAATGAACTAGGGGGCTTTCGTTAGTATTCTGCGCTGATCTGATGGCCTGGGAAGAGAGGTATCCAAGGTATGCAAGGAACAGTCGATATGGCCAGGAAGGCGCTTGGTTACCTTTTGCAACGTAATATAGGTATCAGGTCCGATTATTCTAAGCCTACAGTACAAACCTCCTCCTAAAACAAACATTCGTCGTAAAAGCTGGTTGACAATTTAAATCTTTGTAAAGAATAAAAAATAAATAAATAGTTGCCACAACAGGTCCGTTAGGGACCCTAGGCCTAGCTTCTCACAATCATTCATTTTGTGTGAGTTTTTTTTTTATATTTTCGGGACGAATGGACGGGATCTACAATAATATGGCGAGCCCAAACGGCTCTTTCATGACAGTTATACTCTCGGAAGTTTGTCAGACGTTCGCCAGATGTTACACAGTGAAAAAAACCTAAAGTTGGAATTTGGGTTTTTCGGGATTCGAACCTGAGACCCCTCACTTAGCAGTCCACCACATTAACCACTAAGCCACTGCTTTGTATCTTTGAAAAGATATATATTTATATAAACATTAGGTCCCTTCCCTAGAAGCTTGGTCATATATGAGGGCGATACAATAAAGCAGTTCTGATTTGGACTGATCAAATGGTGTTGCAATCCTAAGTACACACATTCTTTAAGCTTTTTGAGACGTCTTTCGATTCGACTTTGGCTCCAACAGTAATAGGAAACTATCTTCAAGTACAGATACCCAGTAAGGCAGTAGGTCTGTAATCTGCGGATGATCCCATTTCAATAGCTGTACAATAGACTACAATGGGAAGAATTGTCAAACGTTGGCAGTAATTGACAGTCTCTTGTCTAAGCCTCCCCAGCTACATGTAACAGCAGTAACGCAGGCCACATAAATAATAGCGCCGTTCAGATTTTGATTGATTTGAAAAAGTACCAGCATTTCCAATAACCTCCAGTTATTCGCTTAACGGTCACACTTTAGTTTGCCCTAATTAATAATAACCTAACCCTACTCGTAATCGATGCAACCCACTTCTCCGAACCTGTCAGCCTTATACATCAATGATACTTATACCTACTGCAATAATTGCACTTAAATAACCTCCGTTTGATCTGACTGACAATAAAGCAACTTTTCTATCCCTTTTTAATATGGGATAACTCCTCTACCCACCGCACTGGCAGAGAGAAAATCCCTGCAACCACACCAGCAAAGCCAGCCATCAACAAACCGGGCAAAACCAGAAAACCAATCAAACACGCTCACTTACATGGTATCGTACACCTGCATGAAGGCTTAATAATATAGGCTCCGGTCCGGATTATGTCAGTTGTCAGCAAATGGTTTATACAGTCGGCTAGGGATGGTGCAGCACACAAACTTGTGAACACCATCATTACACAGTCCCTCTGTGGGAGAGTGTCCTTTCCTTTTTGTTCGCATCTCTGCTGTGATGTCATGAAACTTTATCACCAACTACGAATTACGAATAGGTACCGACCTAAAATAAATTTGTTGAACACGTGTTTTGTGTTGTTTGTTCTTGACTTGTTTTATCCCTCCCTAATTTTTTTTTTGTCTGTTAAAGAGGATGTGTTCCAGGCAAAGAGGTTACACACACGAGTTACCAAGTCATGACCCTTTGATGTGTGTACACTGTGGCCCTTACATTCGAAAACTCTGATGAACTTCCTCTTTATTTGGACGCATATCCTAAAGATGAATTCAGTGTGGTTATCTTTTCCAGTTTTGCCTGGTTTTATAGACGTTTTCGAGAGCTTTCAGCGAAAAGGACGAACAAAGTGCCGTTCGAAATTATAAAGACAAAGGCAAACTAACGTGAATGCGAGCAAAAGCGATTTTAAAGTAAACTCAAGCTCTTGTGATATGAGACGGGCTCTTTTGACATTAGAATATTATTTCAGCCAGTATTCGATCGCAACCCTCTTTTTTGGCTACCATACCACGTTTGTTTTCGTTCTTTGAAGTTGTTGGAAGTCAACCCAGTCTAGATGAATTATGGAACAGTTGTGACAAAGTATGATTGGAGAAAACCTAAAGTACAAAGGACATAATATTGCCATATCTTATTATGACTGAGAATACCATTCGAGTTTGAGGGACACATCAACTTAAACCAATATTTCGCTTATAGGTATTATTGTTAAGTTAACTTTTAACCAGCTGAAAAAGTTTTTGACTCACTAAGCCATAAAGGAAAACCTATTTCCTATAGGCAAGATACCTGACAGCTTTTGGTATAAGATACTGGTTGTCTGCGGAGATTTGTGTGAGGTTTTTTATTCTCTATTCATATTATTTTCTTTCGACCAGGAAAACTTTTTGAATGAATTATTAATAGGGTCGCTTTGCATTTTAAATTTTGCATTTTAAAAATAGCTGAAATTAATTTCGAAAGTGCCTAGTTATAAATATAAATAATAAGGTCGTTTTGTTACTTTGCTATTACTTTTGAAGGCGCTAAATGTTGACAACGTGAGCGACATTGATGTGTAAGATATATAAATTCGTGTCTTTCGTAGACTCTTCGGCGACGGTGGCTACTTTGTCTAGCTTTTTATATATTGTTGCTGTTATATGCAGCATACTTTGGAGAGCCGTACACAATGTCATGCACCCAAAATATCGGTGCATACCCCAAGGCGCCCACGAAGAAGTTAACCTTGATGATGGCCATAGCCAATGACCCGGTCACCATCCGCAACACCAACGGTGGTCATAGCAGCATCCACAAATTCGGGAAACGGTGGAGATGCAAATGCGAGGCATTGAGGAAACATCGACACCCACGAAAAAACACAAGTTTCGACCCAGTCAACGAAAGCAGTCTTCGCCCTTTTTATTTGTTTGTAATGTATTTGAATTAATGTCAAGTGTTAGATTCGTTAAAGTGCTAAATAAAATTATTATAAAACAAATTAAATATACAGTCCACTTCAACGCAAAAACATTGGTCCTTCGAGTCAACAACAGAACCAGCTAATACCAAAGGTACGATAGTGAGTTGTTGATAATATTGAAACATTAAGATCTGCGAAAGAATTAAGTTTACGTGTGGGTACTAGTACATTTCGCCTGAGTGATTAAATTTGGTGTCTTAGTTCATCGTACAATCAATTTATTTTTTTGCTTCGTCTGCCGTTTATAGTTTATCGTTTATTTATTGAAATCATGGCGGAAGTAAAAATCGCAGATTGTGTAAAAACACAAATGATATTTATAGAAGAAATGAGAAAATTTATTAAAAACACTGGAAAACAGTCCATCGCAAAAAGAACGGTGGGTTTTTACACTGGCAGATTGAGTGGGTGGGAAACATTGTGGCACACCTTTTATGAACGCCATCATTCTATGCTATTGAGAGCTTCAGATGATGATTCAAAGCTGCCCTATTTCTAGGATGATTTATTTGACGTCCAAGAGCAAATCTATTACGATTTTAAAGGGGATTTAATGGATCGCATTGAGAACCTTAAAGTAGGAAATCGCGAAGAAGCCAATATAATCACTAATAATGATGCCAAAGGGGACAGTAAGCCTTCGTTTGGGTGTAATGTTCAGCTTCCTCCAATTGTCCTTCCAAAATTTTATGGTGATTATAACAAGTGGGTTTCATTTAGGGATTTGTTTCAGTCATTAATTCATTCCAATAACGATCTAACCCCAGTACAAAAAATGCATTATTTAAAGTCAAACTTAACGGGCGATGCAGAACAATTGGTTCGACATTTAACCCTTTGTGATGGTAATTATGATACTGCTTGGGAAATGCTTAAAGGAAGATATGAAAACAAACGCGTCATTGTTAATAATCAACTAAAAATGCTGTTACCGCAGCCGATGATCACTAGTGAGAACTCAGAGTTGATTAAAAACATGTTGGACACTACAAACGAATGTGTGGAATCACTAAAAAATTTGTCAGTGGAGGTTGATAATTGGGACCCCATTCTGGTTTTCATTGTTGTTCAAAGGTTACCGTCTGAATCCCTTCAGTTATGGGAGCAATCACTGGCATCTGATAGAGATTTACCTGATTACAAAGACTTAAAAAAATTCCTTGAATCTCGTTTTCGTACCCTCGAAATTATTCAAGCAAATAAAATTACAACTAGGGAGCCGCAGCCACATCAAAGGAATCAAGGTGTTAGAAATGTTGTACAGTCGTATCATGGATCATCAAATTGCCTGTCATATAAGTGTTTGTATTGCAATAGCGACCACACATTAAGATCGTGTCCCTCATTTAAGGCAGTGACAGTCGGTGAACGTCTACAATTTGTTAATCGTATGAAACTGTGTCAAAATTGTCTAGGGAAAGGTCATATAGCTTATAAGTGCAAGTTTGGTATTCGTTGTTCCATTTGTAAACGCACGCATAACAATTTGTTGCACCAATACAACGAAAGTAGCACTCATGAACAAGGCCCGAGCACTAGCACTGTGCAGAACAATAATAGTGAACCAGAAGAATACGCTCATTTTAATAACCATTTGAATAATAAAAACTCCAAAGTCCTATTAGCCACAGCGTCCATATATATTATATCTGCATCAGGAGCATTTATCAAAGCCAGAGCACTACTTGATCCCGGTTCAGAAGCAAGCTTTATATCCGAGCAATTAGTTCAACGAGCTAGATTACGTCGACTACCGACTAGAGCACTTATTACTGGCCTAGGAAGAGTTGAAACAGGTAGATCATGCACTATGGCAAATATAAAAATGAAATCAAGAATTAACGAGTAAATCGTAGAAGTTGAAGCTGTAATTTTACCCAGTTTAACAAACCCAATTCCGTCCACTCCTCTATTAAATAAAGAGTTTGGAATGTTTGATTCCCTTATATTGGCAGACCCTTCATTTTCCAAACCACAAAGGGTGGATCTAATTCTGGGAGCAGATGTTTATTCTCAAATTATACAAGAAGGCCTTATAAAAGGAATAGCGGGAAAGACATTGGCTCAGAAGACTATATTTGGATGGGTTATTTCGGGACCAACAGAGACAACCCAACAAATATGTTCAATAAAATCATTTTATAATCATGTTGAAGACGAAGCAGTTCTAAAAAGATTTTGGGAGATAGAAGAAATACCAGAAGAACGCGTTGTTTCACCAGAATATTTAAAGTGCGAGCACATCTACAGTTCAAATGTCACCAGAGATACTGCAGGTCGTTATGTTGTTGCGTTACCGTTTACAACAGATACAGGATGTCCGTCCTTAGGGAAATCTTTTAATATGGCCGTAAAAAGGTTCCAACACTTGGAAAAACGTTTTCAAAGGGACAACGCGCTTAAAATTAGATACTCCAATGAACTGCACTCATATATTGCGTTAGGGCATGCTAAACGGTTAAGCATTACGAATGCTGATGAGTCTGGATATTATATTCCCCACCACGCCGTTATAAAGGAGAGTAGCCTGTCTACTAAGCTACGCATAGTGTTCGACGCATCAGCAAAATCCTCAAATGGACGATCATTGAATGAAGAAGTTTTTGTGGGGCAGCCATTGCAGCTCGATATTACCACTGTAATTAATAGATGGCGATTATTGCGCTATGTATTTTGTGCGGATATAGAAAAAATGTACCGTCAAATAAGAGTCCACCCTGACCATACAAAATATCAAAGAATTGTTTGGAGAAACACTGAATCGGAGCCCTTGCAACTGTATGAACTTCTTACTGTAACCTTCGGTACAGCTTGTGCTCCCTTTCTAGCCTTAAGGACGCTACACAAATTGGTGGCTGACGAAGGCAAAGCATTTTTATTGGGTTCTAGAATCATTCTGGAAAACACTTACGTCGACGACATAATGAGCGGGGGCAACTCTATCGAGGAATGTGAAAGGGCCCAGGGAGAAATTATATCTTTATTAAAGATGGGCGGATTTGATTTAAGAAAATGGGCTGCCAATAATTTACAAATTTTACGATCTATCCCTACTAATGATCAAATACCAGAACTTGAATTTGAATCTGAATCAAATAATATCATAAAAACATTAGGAATTTCATGGTCCCCGGCGCAAGATGTCTTTCAGTTTAAAATCAAGTACATCGAACAAGAGGGAGCGCTAACGAAGCGATCGATTTTGTCACTTATTGCTCGCATATATGACCCATTAGGATGGACCGCACCCGTTATTATCAAGGCAAAAATGTTTATCCAAACCCTTTGGATGGAAGGCTTAGGATGGGATGAACGAGTACCCCATGAAGTAATGAAAAAATGGAATGACTTTTATCGTGATTTGAAGTCTCTGGAAACTCTACATATTCCACGATGGGTCAATTATGATCCCTTTAGTTGCTCAAAAATTGAGATTCACGGCTTCTCTGATGCCTCCGAACAGGCTTACGGTGCAGTCATTTATCTCAGGATAGTAGATAAAAATAATGGGGTTACAACAAGTCTCATACAATCTAAAACAAAGGTAGCACCACTTAAAACAACATCTTTGCCAAGACTTGAATTATGCGCCGCGGTGCTGCTAGCTAAAATAATACGAAAATTGATATCGGATCTTCAGATTGAATTCACAGCTGTTCATTTGTGGTGCGATTCAGAAATTGTCTTAAGTTGGCTACGAGGTCTACCTAGCAAATGGAAAACATTCGTAGCCAACAGAGTAGCTAGGATATTAGAAATTACAGGAGCCAGTCCATGGAAATATGTTCCAACTAAAGAAAACCCTGCAGACTGCACTACCAGAGGAATGTATGCTAAGGAGTTAGAGTCATGTAGCCTCTGGTGGAAAGGCCCGGAGTGGTTGCGGTTGACTGATGATTGTTGGCCAAAGCAGAAGACACTCACGTCATCAACTGAAGAGATCCGAAAAATTAGCGTGTACGCAAACACGTTAAGCGACCTAGAGAATAATAGTAACACATTTTTTGAGACGTACTCCTCTTTGGATCACCTTCTTAGAATAGCTACCTGGAGTCGCCGTTGGCTTAAAGGATCTTCTTCGTTTCGCAAAAATAGCTCTATTGATTGGAGAGAAATTCAGCAAGCTCTTATTGGGATTTTGCTCCGTATTCAGCATCTCGAGTTCCCCACTGAAATTCAAAACCTCAATGCAACACAGCAAGTAAACCCAAAGAGTAGGTGTCACTCATTAACGCCCTTTCTCGACTCTAGTGGTTTAATGCGAATCGGTGGCCGACTAGAACAATCAGCTTGGTCCTTTGCTCAAAAACATCCCGTCATTCTACCTTACAAATGCCACCTAACAACCTTGATCATAAGGCAAGCACATGAAAGGACGCAACATGGAGGAGTTGATCTCACTTTGGCCAACATAAGATCCAAGTACTGGATCCTAAAAGGGAAGGATGCGGTAAAGCTATACATAAAACATTGTGTTCAATGCCACCGGCTTAGAGCTAACACCCAGCAACAATTAATGGGAAATTTACCCACCTATAGAATAACTCCCTCCTTCCCATTTGAAAATGTAGGTATTGATTACGCGGGTCCCATTACCCTTCGTCCATCCAGAATACGCGGAAGAGCGTCAGTTTGCCTTAAAGGATACATAGCATTGTTTGTTTGTATGGTAACTAAAGCCATACATATAGAATTAGTGACAGATCTTACAACTGAAGCATTCTTGGCAGCCTTTCGCAGATTCATCGCGCGGCGCGGAAGATGTTCAAACGTATACTCCGATAATGGAACAACTTTTGTTGGTGCATCTCGGCAACTTCATAAAATTCTACAGGCTTGTAGTGTTTCGAAAGAAATAACTAACAATGCCATTCAGTGGCACTTTATTCCTCCAGGCGCTCCGCACTTCGGAGGGCTCTGGGAGGCAGGTGTAAAGTCGATTAAACATCATTTACGTAGAATAGTAGGAAATCATATCCTGACTTACGAAGAGTTATCCACAACACTGATGCAGATTGAAGCCAGTCTCAACTCCAGACCATTATGCCCTTTAAATAATGATCCAGAGTCATTAGACACATTAACACCGGGCCATTTTTTAATTGGCAGAGCACCATTATCGGCACCTGAAGAGGACTATTCAAATCTGAACATATCTCTCATAAATCGTTGGCGACTAGTACAAAAAATTCACCAGGATTTCTGGAAAAAATGGTCGCAGGAATACCTATCCCGATTACAACGTCGCCCAAAATGGCTAAAAAGGACCGAAAATGTTGCCATCGGTGATATGGTCATTCTGAAGGAAGAAAACTTGCCTCCTTTGAAATGGAAATTAGGCCGTATAACTCGGTTAGCCCCCGGTAAGGACCAATTAGTTCGATCTGTCACTGTTAGAACTGCCGCAGGAGAATACGATCGTCCAATCACAAAGATTTCTGTTTTGCCAATTCAGAAGAATATCTTAGACCCACCACCGTCAATAAGCGAAACTTCCCGATAAACCACCATAACCAATAGAACACTCATATAATGTACTTATGTATTGTATCAATTGTTTTGTTCATAAATTTAATGTCTAGTACCTTAATGTAAATGTTATGTAGCACTAAAATTCTTAAACACAGTCTGTTTCATAAAATAAATCACAATTTCTCTGTCTTCCCAACATGCCATTTCGATCATCGAACCTCATATCATAATCATCGCTGGATTCCTCGGGCGAGTCGGTGCGCCCATAAGTAACACCTAGATCCAGTGAAGAAGGATGGTGCACAAACGGAGGAAATGCCGTGCCTGTCCAACTTCAATTTACCTGCCATCAGTTAAATACCTACGTAATTTAACGTTGGGGAGAATGTTGCTGTTATATGCAGCATACTTTGGAGAGCCGTACACAATGTCATGCACCCAAAATATCGGTGCATACCCCAAGGCGCCCACGAAGAAGTTAACCTTGATGATGGCCATAGCCAATGACCCGGTCACCATCCGCAACACCAACGGTGGTCATAGCAGCATCCACAAATTCGGGAAACGGTGGAGATGCAAATGCGAGGCATTGAGGAAACATCGACACCCACGAAAAAACACAAGTTTCAACCCAGTCAACGAAAGCAGTCTTCGCCCTTTTTATTTGTTTGTAATGTATTTGAATTAATGTCAAGTGTTAGATTCGTTAAAGTGCTAAATAAAATTATTATAAAACAAATTAAATATACAGTCCACTTCAACGCAAAAACATATATAAAAAACAAACTTTCATACATTAGATCGCCCATAACTCGAGAACGGATCGTCCGATTTCAGCTATATCTTTTGTTGTGTTGGTCCCCACCCAAGGAAACTACATATGACAAGAACATATTAAAGCAACATAGTCCCTTAGCACGGGGAAAGACCGTTTGAAAATTGGTTGAGCTATACTTAATTTCCGGGACAAATTGCAGCCAGGAACTCATACATTCATCGTGAGCATATTGAAATCAAGACCACATTAAGTCAAATTTAAAAATAGGATTTAAATATTCATGCATATTAAAACAGGATTTGAAGCCTGCAGACCATTTGCCGACTTATATCGCGGTTAAAGCCAAAATGTTCCCGCAGTTTGCAATGATATAAAATTAATTTTAATAAAAGATCACTCTGGGTAAGATTTTGCTTAGTGTTGACAGAATGCATTGCTTCTGATGCTGAAATTTATTGTTTCAAAAAGGACCAGTATTAATTGGAGTTCTACAATGGCAGAGGTTAATTCTTTTAGCCAGAATGGAATTGGTAGGGGCGATTTTCATAGCGGCGCAGGCGTCACTCAGGATAAAAGAGTGTGCCACTTTCCGTGTGTGTGTCCAACTCTAGCCAATACCAGGCACTGTCCACTAGGCAAGCCTATTTTTAATGACCTCAATCTGTGGTACCAAATTCATCAGTAACATCATCAACTTTCTAAATTCCAAAGGCTGGTTTTGAGCTTCTATCCCCCTTTACATTATTTAATGATCTCGAGAGTTGTTTTACTGAAAATGACGATCAAGAGCTGCTGTGTGTTCTTTCTAACAAGAAGCTGGAAAGCAGCCATGTAAACCAACCCACCAATCAGCTTTCTGTTTCATCGATAAAAAAAGCAGCAGACCAAAATGCCTCAAGATAAAATTCAATTTATTACATTAATTTGAAAAATATTAGCGCCCACAACGATTGTTCTCGATCTTTACAACTTTATTTCGTTTTATCTGTTGGAGCGGAACGAAAGACGAGTATCCGATATCCATTTGGATGTATTTTTCTTACAGATTGGGAAAAAAAATCTACCACCGTTTTACGGAACAACAACCGATAAATGATTCCGATTGTAAATACAAGCAAATTCATACAATTTAGACGTGTTTTTCAACGCACTTTTTGAAGCGTTTTTTGACTTCAAGCTAATGGAACTAATGACCACGCAAAGGCGATGTACCATAGCCTGAGACCGCAGATGGGACCTTCGGTAGCTGCTGTAGTTCTAAGTAAAACGTGTCTTTTTCTTCTGTTTCTCTGAGTCCAGAATTTTCTGATTTCCCAGAGTAATGCCGTACAAAAGGTGCCACGCCCCGTATTTAAAAATCACTCACATTCTTTGAAGTGCTGGTCCTATTTCATATACTTCAATGATCCATATCCCAGTGATTATGATATGAATGATCCATGCAGTTTTATTCGGTATTTATGGCGTTTTAATGGTTTTACTGTATAAGTGTTGCCACACTCTATTTCCACCACCGCCCATATTTAAAAAAAAAAAATTTTTAAAGAATATAGATTACGTGTTCACTGTCCACTTATCAATTTCCAAGGCTAAACCCACTACGAATGTCAAGGACGGAATGCCACGCCCCTTTTTAAAATAAAAAAAACATATAAGGGGTTTTCCAATAAGAGGTGTTATTTTGGTATTCAAAGAAAAATATAATTTTTTTAGATAAATTATCGGATGTTTGTTTCATAGTAAAGAGGGAGGTATGCTGTTAATAATGAAAAACAACATCAGCCAAATGGCCACCACGAGCATGCATACAGGACCATATCCTTTTCATGAAATTTTCCATAATCAAATCGCAAAGTGACTGCCCTATGTCCTCGAATTTTATCTTTGAGGTCTTAAATCGACGCTGGGCTGTTGGCGTAGACCTTATCTCTCACGTGGCCCAAAGGAAGAAGTCGCAGGGTGTTAAATCACAAGATCTCAAGACTTTATGCAAAAAACGGTGGGTTTTCTTCAACACTTTGGGCTACAGCAGCAATATTCTCAGTTGTTCTTGAACGACTTGCACGAGTTTTATTTTTCACATCACTAACTCGTCCCAACAGATCGAATTTTTCCACCAATTTCTGTATTGCAGTCCGACAAGGTGCTTCACGACGACCAAAAAATGCTGTAGTTTTGCGAACTGTGACTGCAAGATTTTCACCATTTTTGTAGTGAATTTCAATAATTTCAATGCGTTGTTGAAGCGTGTATCGTTCCATTTTTAGTAATGGCGCAGTTTCTACTTGTCAAATGTCAAAGCATAAAGGCTTCAAAAGTGACAGCTACCGAAATAGCGGGTCATACACCAGAACACCTCTTATTGAAAAAAACCTTTAGATTTAAATCGTAAACACTCAGCACTTTATGTTTTAGATGGTCCAACACAGGTCCTCCCATTGTTTTAAAAATAAGTTACAATTCCACGTAACTTATATTAAAAACGTGTTCAAATCCGACCCAATTCCTGAAAGTAAGTTGCAACTCTTTAATCACTCCTTTTCTTGTAGTTGATTTCTAAACCCAACCATAGACAACAGCAATGTTAAAAAATCTGCATATTGAGTTTACCCATTTAAGGGCAAGCTTTGAGAAATACGGCTTACGCTATATGAGCCCTTGAGAGTCGCATTGGCAAAAGTACACTCTATATTCCTTTATGCCATCAAGCGAACACCCGATATCAACTTCGTATGAGGAGAGTGTCGACAGGTACATTACTATTCTGTTAGTTCTGCACCAATGACTCCTTTTAATTTGTAACTACGATTTAAACCAATGGCTCAGAAACTTTCTTAGATGGAATTTACTACACGACCTAGTCCACTTTAAACGCGCCGCTCCTATTTTGTAACTGACAGTAGAAACATTGGCTGCTAACTTAAACTCTGCGCACGTGCAACTCAACCAGGCCTCGCGCCTTCTTGTTACGGCATTTAGCAAAAAGCCTCAATAATCTGCACACAGCTTATTGCGTAATAAACTGCATTTAGTACTGTTTTCACCTGCACACACATATGCTTGTCATTTAATATGCAATGTACTTCAATAAGGACAAGGGAAAAAGTCCACCCCTATACAGAATATCCGGGAGCATCTTTCCTCATGCCACATGATAGCCACCCAAACTCCATATGTTGGCCTTAAATACTATTCAGCTAACATAAGGAAAAAAGCACAGGGACTTGAACACTGAATTGAAATCCCCATCACTAATGCGGGGGGTCGGGGGGCGCAGGACACTCACTAAACGAAAATAATACGAATACGGACAGCACAATTTAATTGTAAGAAGCTTTATCCAGCGAAGGAGCACAAAGAGGCAAAGTACTCGCCACCAGTGGAGAATCGAAAGAATTATGGGGTCGAAGGGCGCCAATGCCGAAGGACCTTCAACATGCACATGCACAGCACACTGCATTTCGCAGAAAGTCGGTCTTTCTATTCGTGCCGGCAAACCCCACACAACAAAGTGTAGGTATTCGCCTTTCTTCGTGTTCGATAGTAAGTAATGTCCTCCTTTCTAGATGAACGCCGTATACGTACGTGTACGAGTATACCTAAATGTGCGGATGAGTGAAGTTTATGTTTGTCGCCAAGCTTTGGCTCCCTCATCGTGGAGGTGGTAATCGTGTTTTCTTTGCTTCGGCAAGACTCCATGCCGTTCGTTGCATGTAAGTCGCAAAGGAGCCGAAAAAGTTAGGGTATCCTTTAACTGCATATGCGCTGGGGTTGCGCGTTTTCTACGAAAGAAAAGAAAGAAAAAAAACCGCTTGGAATAGATACAAATTAAATAATTCCATAGTGAAATGCGAGAGGCGGCAGTGTAATAGTGCCTGCGCTATCCCAAGTGCAGGGGGGGGGGGGGGGGGGGGCGGTTGTGATGTGAAAAACTTAACTTATGGCTGACAGGATTAATTAAATTTAATTATCTGTTTTCTTCGTTTTTTCTTACACTACTTGAAAGGGTAAAGTAGGACGAAAAACAGTTCGAAAGGACAGCCACCATCTAGGAGGGTGGCATACACCAATACTAATAAAAAAATCCTCCGTGAAAATTTGGCGACAGTGCGGACAACTTCAAAGCTAAGGGCTGGTATGGTTGCATTCTGTTTTGCAGTTTGTTTTCCAAGGATACACAACGACATTTATTACAGGCACACTATAAAGTCGAGTGTTGGGGGTGGAACACACTAGATGTTCAAATAACTTCGAAAGGTTGTTGGGCTAGTCGTATTCTTAGCCACACTGTTGGCGTGTGTTATGAGTGGGCATTGTGCACGCTTTCGATGGACTGTCGTTAGTTAGGAGTCTTTCGGTGTTGCTCAGACTGCGGGCAAGTGGAACGCGCCGAGATTGAGGAGTTCTGATGGCCGTTGAAGTGGTTGTTTCTTTTTCTTTGTGTGTTTACTTCTTTTGTTTTCTTATTTCCAGGACTATTATGGTGTCGGGCTATATTGTGCTTCACTTGCTGGCACGCTAAATTTGGCACGGAGGGCGTTTTCCTTTGTTTTGTGTTTGCTTAAGCAATTAATAATTCCTCGGCTGCATTCAGGTATAAAATATGACAGGGAGATGAGGTTAGAGCAAACATGGACATAAACTGGGAGTGTGTGGCACGAAAATCGATGACCTGTGTGTGATTTTAGGTGAAGTATGTTGGGTTTATTGAACCGCTTGTACACTCAGGGAAAAAATGCAAACTAAAATGTAATATGTTCTATTTGATTGTACGGTGAATAAACTTTAATAAAGAATATTCCTTTTCACGTTAAAACATATTTGATTTAAATACGCAATGTAATTTTAAATTAAGTCAACGTAGATTCAAAGTGAAACGTATTCACTTTTACATTTAAGCATGATTCCACGTAAAATCTAGGTGCATACGTGGTTAGATCAAATTGAAAATATATTCATTTAGAGTAGGGAAACCCTTTGAATTAATGTTATGCCACTTTGATTTAAAAATGTTCGTAGTCGATGCTAAATCATTCCGAAAAATATTTAAATCAAAGTGGTTTTCTTTGATTTTACGTTGTTTTTTCTCTGGCTGTATGATTATCATTATAATTGTTAGCGAAAGAACGATTTGGTAGCCAATTTCGGTAAGAAAGAAAGTATGGTTTTTTTTTAGACCCCAATTAAGGGATGAGGTCAACCTTTGAAGGAATAATAAGAACAGTGAAAACCGTTAAAATTGCCACGCAAATGTGTAATGTACGTCGCATTACAGTCACTGTCATCGTAAGCGGCTTTGCCAATAACGACTTTTTAATGTTTTCTGTAAGTTATTGACTTTGAGTTAGTAACGCTGTGCGAAAGTGTAATTCTATTTTGTTTCCTACAAGGTGGCAAGACTTGTTGAGTGATTTTCAAATAAATATTTTAATGTTCATTTCTTTAGCCCTTAAAGTTGTTTGCCCTAAGTAAGCCTTTGTCTATGATTCAACCCATTATGCTCTCGCTGAGTAAGGGCTATTATTTTCAACTTCTTTTGATTTCTACCCCTTAAAAATGTAGACGTCATCTAATGGCAACGAAGAATAAAACTAAGAACGGGGAAAACAAAAATCATGTGCTACAACTAAACGGCGATAACGAAATTATTTTTATGTTCACTGGAAAGTAAATTAGTCGCGTGTTGTATTCCCATTTTTTGACAAATGTTGTATAGCCTGTTTGGTTCGTCGTTAAATCGCCCTTTCCACGAAAATCACGCGAAGTCGTTCTCTTCATCCGCTTCGATAGGATTTATGCTTCTGCACCATACACCAGGGGGTATGAATAGGAAATACAACTTTGCGGGCTAAACAGCAAAGTTGACTAAATCAAAAGGCCTAATATAGAAACGGAGCGTGTGGACAGCCTCGCACCATCGGATCTTGATGGAAAACGAAGCAGAAGGAGACTCCACCTCGGGATACACGCACAATTAATGGGCGACCTCAATCAACTTAAGATAGCTGGCCATAGGGACTGAGCTACCTGTAAAGGGTTGTTGGTTGATGCCGTGGTTCACCCACGACTGTAGCACCATCTCAAATAGAAGCAAGTAAGACAATCAGTTCAACCCCAAGAAAAACAAGAGTTACGTCTCAAACATCCGAAAGTTGAACTTAACTGAGGAAGCTTTTCACTCCAGACTTCAAATTCGGCATGAAATTATATGTTCCTTACAAGCGCTTGAAAAAAACAAAAAAAAAAACGAGTGTGCTTTAGACCACACGACTGAAGTAAAACTTCTTTAGCTCCATCTATGTTTAGTTTATAAATTCTAAAATATCAATTTTCTTCAATAATTTACTGGCTACGAGAGGAAGAGAGCAAGAAAATGGGAGCGCGCACTGCTCTCTCTTGCTCCAGATACAGGCAATAGGCCACGGTTGCCACTTACAAAAAAAAACTCAAATTATTTTATTTGATTTTGCACAAAATTACCAGCTGCTAGAAGACATGGGAGATCATCTACCCATTTTCTTATAACAAACCCTTAACAAATTAGAGTTTCATGTCTGTATATGAATAATATGATTAATTAACCTATCCATATCTCAATAAAGTTAAAACAGTAACAGAAACTATTTCGAAGTTCACCATCTGTCAAAAGAAGAAAATGAGTGCATTCTGTTATTTTTTGAACAGCGAAAAAAACAGTTTTATATGGATGGTGAAGAAGCATATACAAATAATGCAATGCGTTCACTCAGAAACAGTAAGGTAGCATTTAAATGAGGTGATATCGAGTTCGCATTCTTGGTACATCTGCTTAAAGATTTGCCATAACCAGATAAAAATTACCAAAACTCAATAAGCAAAATAAATTACCAAATTTGTTAAAAATTACCAAAGTGGCAACCTTGCTATAGGCGTATCTTAGATATACGAAACGTAACTGGCTATGAGAAGAAACTGACTTTAGAGTCAGGTTATCCCACGGTTATACTCAAAATATCCCTTTTATATTTACAAAATAAATAAATTTATTATTTAAAAAAAAAATAATAACCGTGATTCATTCACAGACACTTATGTCATTTTATGAAACAGTTTAGGGAAATATAAAAAAAAGAAAATGAAAGCATTTAGATATTTTGAATGACTTTTTTCTAAACATGAAAATATTTAATTTGATCGTAGGTTGAATAATTTTTGTATTCATAATGAAATGAGCAATTGGCAACAAAATTTGACCAAAAAGTAAAATCCCTTTGTCCCTTTTAGCTTATTATTATATAAAATCCCGCAAAAAGTGATAAATTCCCCGATCTGGTATCATTGCTGCACTGTATGATGAGCTGAGCTCTGAACCGAGCTCGAGCATTACGATCTCTGAACTGAGCGTACTCAGATCGTTCTGATGTAATTATGAAACAAACTTGAACACATAGCTGTCATATGTAATAAAGTATATGCATAAATTGAATATTTATTAATTGTTGTTTATTAAATTGGTTAACCTTCAGTTCCAGAGCAGCAAGGTTCGTCCGCCATTTCAATTATTTTGTTTATCCTGTTTGTTTTTCTGTCAAATGTGCCTGTAAGTGTGTAAACAGCTTTATACTCAGCCTGCTCAGTCAATTTATTCTGAGCTCATAGAGCGCGCTCTGATTATGCTCTGACAGAAAAAAGGAACACAAATTCTGAGCTCTGGTGTATCTGAGCTAAAAAAGAAACACGAACATTTTGTATAACAGTTCAGGTTGTGCTCTGAACTAAAAAAGAAAAACGCCTTTAGATAATGAAACGTAACTAGTTGAGAGAAAGAGAGAACGAAAATATGTGCTCGCATCTATCTCTCTTGCCTCTAGGTACAGTAATATTCAAAATGAAACGTATCTCTCTCTCTCTCTTTTTATCTCTCTAACTTATATCTCCCTCTCAACTTCCGCTCGCAATTTCCGTAACTATTTTGTGACGCATTCGCCAGCTTACCCCCCAAGTCAAGCGTGCCTCAAGAAGTATTACTTCAAAACTCATAGAAACGAAGGGTTTACTTAAGCTTCATTTTTTTGCATTCGATTGTCCGTTTTAAGACGTAATTGAGATTTTGATGCCATTATCTATTTTGTTAATTTTGTTCAGCTTTATTTCTTTAAAAAAGTGAGCACAATTTCAAAAAAAAAACAACAGCTTATGTCACTAGAGTCAATCGAGTAAAAAAACTTTAAACTGCTCTCCTGAACAATGAGTAATACAGACTTAAGCGGTTTTGCCTTGTGGAAATTAATCCCTGGACAATCAATTATACGAGTTTTCTTTTCGAATATTGCATCTTTCGCAGACACTTTAGGGTGAGAATTGCTTCATCTAGAGATGCCTTCGTGCCTTTCGTATCCCGATTTCAATGAATGACCCACGTTCGAAAGCGCATCATTTCACTGAACAACATTTAAGAATTCCATCAAAGATGCCACGGGGAATTTTAAGAAGAAATAAATAAATTTCTGGTATGAAATGGAATGGCTACGTGTGATATTTTTAAGACAGGCCTATTTTCATCTCAGCGGCTTCGTCAATAAACAAAGTTTTCGCCGCTTCGGGCCAGGAGATCTGCGCAAATTTCGGTAGAAACAGATTGCATTCACTTTTGGGTCCCAGGTAGTTGTGGTAGGTAGCTGTCCTTGCTAAAAGATCATATGATTATATTTCTTTAGAGATGCATAAATACGGATTCAGCAACGGTAAAGTTGGGGACTGTGATCTCGTGACAGATTGTAAATAATTTTTTTCCAATAACACATTTGATTCGAACATTTGGGATCATATCGAGTGACCAGAGCTTCAGAAGCAACCCGACCCATCCCACATGTGCCCAGAGTATCAAGACGATGAGAAGAAACCTGAAGAAGAAGCGAGAATCGATTGCACGTTAAATGGGTAATTTACGATTAAGCTCTTGGAAAAATAGGGACACCAACACAACACATACACCGCCAAAAATTCCAGGGGCAGGTTCAATTCAACCCTCAGTCGAACAACATGCAGACGATATTAAAAACAAAAATTACAACAAAGCTGTCGACTGATTTCAATTAACCATACAGCTCGTTTATTTATCGTCTCGTATACTAGTACATCTTGGAGAAGCTGCACAGCCTCAGGATGCGTTTAAAATAATCTGCCTTTGTGCAGTACCTACCCTTACTACTCAGTCTGCCAGTAAGTTTATTTTACAAACAACATCCCCTCTAAAGAGATGACAATAATACACACAGCATGTAAAATCGTATTATGCATATTTAAGGCTCACCTCTCCGCAAAGGATGTGATCGTTCAATTGAGACTTCTAAAGCCCCTTCTCGTGTATCAAGCATTCAATGTCTGAAGTGACTCGCTGTTCAATTAATTTATGCACTGAATTCCATTACATTTTCAGCGTAATAATTACTTAGCATAATAGTCTTTTATCTTTCATTTCATCAGCCTACGCCGAGTGCTTCTTGTTAGCGGAAATGTTCACACACTCGCATGTGTCATATTGTATCCGTACGGAGTTCGTATAGAGGAAATGGGAAAAAAAAAACAATAATTTACGAGAACAGTAGCTGCCAGCTAGCAAGCTTTTACATAGGTATTGTCACATAATAATAACCATAAGCCAACCGCATATAAATTAAGTATATCCTTCAATCAAGCGCTACAAAAGGATACGTCGTCATCATCACCGCCATCGTCGCTCGGTCGGCAATACGGATATGCATATGTGTGGTGTTGCGGGGAAAAAATTGTTTTAGCATTCAGAAAGAGATTCGTAGCCTCGCATACAATCGTGCACACAATAAATGCATTAATTCAATCGCTTTATAATTAAATTCAAATCGAATTCATGTGATTTTTATTTTCATTGCATATACATTTGCTCCGAGTGCGGCTACGTGACACGTCGTCCTTAAAGTTCAACATTATCTGCATACACACAGGCGTTGTGCTCTCTTTCTTCTTTTTATTTATTTTCTGTTGGCTTTGTTTGGTTTTGTTTTATTTTTTATTCTTTTTCGCTGCTTGTTCTGCTTGATATTATTTTGGCAAATTGAAATGAATGCAAGGTTCTTTGAATATGAGGATATTTGACGATGATGGAATTCGAAATGAACAATTTTGCAGAAAAGCGATTTTGTTTGGTAGAATGTGGAACTGGTCGAAGTAGGGTGGAAGGCAGGCGTCAAAAAAAGCTGAAACACAGCAACATCTGCAGTGTAACGTATCGAAAGGCAGATGGATCGCAATGTGATCCCTACCAACTTGCGCAGTTCCTATGACACGAGGAAGGTTATCGAGATTTTTAAAACTGATTTTTACCCTGTTGACTCCCACGCGTAATAGGCACGCAGCCATCTAAAACGACACAAACTTCTTTACTTTTATATTTAATAGTTTTTTTTTAGAATTATAACCAAGTCAAGTGGAAGACGTCCGCTCGTTACTGTGTCAGGATCAGAATGTCCCTGTCTCTTCTGTTGGTTTTGCTTTCGGATGTTGAAATTAGATCCGGCCTCACTCATTTTTTAACCTCAGATGTAAGAACTTCTGTCAAACCATTTGGAGTTCTTCAGCCACCTTTTTTCTCAGTACTTGTCCGAAAAAATCTTCGCTCTCAATAAGCTGCCCCAGCTTATGCACCGTCGACTCAATCTACTGGATGGTGTCATAAAGTATTTGGCCAATCGAAGACTTCTCAAGACCTTATACGCTATCATGTTGTGATATCGGAGAGAAGTTCTCACAGCGCTACTTCCAACGCACCACAACTCGTCCAAGGTCTTAGGAGCGGTTTTAATTAACTTAATTTTATACAGTTCTCTAAAATATTCTATATGACATCTATCTACATTATTGTATTTGTTTAAACAAGCGCTCCAACAAACAACGCATGCTGAGAACATACCTTTATGAAAAAACACAAGAAAACCAAAAATCAACATTAAAATTCCATGTGCGTTTTTAGTCAAAATTTAAAATCAAAATTTAAGAACCTCAAAATAGCCCCAATCGTTCAACACAAATTAGTGTGGATTACCGCCCACGCAAACGCTAGAAACCACCCATCAAATATCCTCTTACCATAAATAGAATAAATAACAAAGAGCAAGCAAACCGCGCAACCCTTCTCGTCTTACAATTTTGTGGCACATTTGCAGCAAATTGTTCCTAACGCGTATAAATAACACCGAGGAATAAGAAGGAAACGAGAAGAATAAAAAAAAAAAAATATTCCCACAAATCCCAGCCAATTTGGAATTTCCGGTTGACTTTTCGGCTTTCCGCGGAAGTGATGAAAATGAACCGCACTTCACCACCAGCTACATCAAGACGTATATACGAGCAGAGGAATCTCCTTGAAAACGCTAAATGCGAGTACGATCACATGGCCTGGCCTGGTCTGGCCATGAACCCTTTTCTTTGCAAAGAACAAGAAAAAAAAATACAATATCCCTTAGTCCTGTTATTCTTTTGTTTGGAAAAGCATATGCCAGAGAGTAATTCGAGCGCGGCGGTGGGGGAAATTAACCGAGACTGGGAAAGTCTAAAATGGAACAACAACGGTATGGTGTAATTGTAATTGTTTTCCATTCTTTCGTTTAGAAAGGGGGCGGCTGAAATGAATTAGCCGGCTCATGAACATACCTCCGGGGGTTGGTTTTGTTTTCATTCATTAAGTTTGATGGTATGGCGCTTGCTATTAAGAAAAGCCTAAACGAATCTTCGTCTTTCCCAAGCACAATGTTATGCGAGGCGATGCGATGCCTTAATGGTTACGCAAGGACGTTTTTTGCAGCTTTGAAATCGCAACTTCATTAACTTTGAGACAAGGCCACTTGTGATACGGCCATATGCAGAAAAGTAGTGCAGTGCAGGGCAGCCTTTTAATGGCACGAAATCTTGGCCACACAGTGCGCGACGAGCAATTAAGCCGGGCAATGCAAACAAATCTATGTTTGAAAGTGATGTTCTCTGTAAAGCCTAGTACGCACCTGTTCCGGAACGAAAAATTCAATACAAAAATGACACAACGAAATCATGAACGAAAAATGTCGCTCTCCTCTTCGTTTTGCAGTACGCAGCTGCTGCGAAATGATGGCAGAAAGGTGGGCAGTTGTAGTAGATTGCTTGGAACAATTTTTCACTCTCTTTTCGCACACATTTATTGTCCGCGACATTAATTGGGCACATTCAAGAATCTAGTTATCTTAAGTCGACTAGATTGGTCTGGATGAGATGTAACCTGAAGGCAAAAACTAGATTGGTCGGGAACGTCACTTTTTCTACGTCATCCACATATGAGAACTGTCAACTTAATCACGAATTTATTGACTATATTCGTCGGCTACCCCTCCATAAACGTCAACTGAAACAGCTGCTCATATGATCGATTTCCCCCAATCAAAACCGAGAAAGTTCTAGTCAGAGAGCTGTAAGACTTACTAAACTATATACCCACTGCTTCGCTTGTGAAAATTTGACATTTGTACTGCAGTGTTGCCAGGTTTTGTAAAGTTATGGAGTAAAATCTAAAAAAATCTAAGAGCAAAACTAAAATATAAAGATCAAAAGTGGCCATTTTTTTTTTTTTGTAAATTCAAGCACAATTATTTTGATCACATTGTTTTTAAGGGCGACAACATAAAAAAAACAACATGAACTAATTGAGAAACTTTTCTAGTTTTCATTTTCCAATATTAACAAAATAAAAACTCCTGTGGAAACGAGTTTTTATATTAAATTATTTTGAAATCGGTTGGTATAACTGTGTTAAAATCAATTGCGGTGGATTTCCAATGCAAGTGAAAAAAGTATTTTTTGTGGCCAACTCAATGCACCAAAGAGTCAATAAAATTCGGATTTAATGTTCGATTTGGCAGCAGAAATCTAAAATCTCAGACAAAAATCTGAAATGCCTAATCGAAAAAGAATAAATCCCAATGGCAATTTTAAGGAGCCAGTGAAAAGATCGAGTAGCCAACCCAGTGCTGGTAACAGTGCTACTTCTTCTTCAGCTGATGGAACTCTCCACAAATTGTTTTCAGCAGCCTTTTCGCAAACGTTTCGCTCTCCATTAGGAGACCACCGGAAAATGTTGTTCCGAAACAGGTGCGTACTAGGCTTAATGCGTGAACCGATTTTGTTTTTCTAAATTTCAAATGAAAGGTGACGTCAACACGAAGGTTTGTATGTATATACGGTCTTTGTTTGTGAATAAGTTATACGAGTTATAGGCATTTCAGTGAACATATCTGTGTTGTCGACCTCCGAAACCACACAACCGATTCCAATGAAACAGGATAGTTTCGGACCAGATAGGTGGCGCTGTTGTCGATCTCCAAAACAACTCAACCAATTTCAGTGAAATTTTGTGGATGGCTATGGTTAACCCGGTTAACCCGATAGTTCCGTTTTTGCTCTTTTTTGTGTTGGTGTGCTCAAATCGCAAGCATTAAAGAATATATGATGTGGCATGTGGCCTATATGTGCGTAGGCCCTACGCTCAAGTAGTCCAGTATACTAACCACTAAGCCACCGTGTTCACAAGGCGCAACTACTGATATTTAATATTTCTATACCACGTATATCGAAAGTGAAGTGAAAAGAAAATTATCCGAGCGGTGATTCTTACTTCCCGGGCTTCTTCGAGCAACCGACATGACATGACCGCACGATTTTTTAAATAATAAATGCTAAAAATAAAAGCGATCATGGGCTTCATCGTTAAGCACAATATTTTTAGACAATCACGTTTCTGGATGTACTCGGTCGAATGGCAGAAGCGAGGATTGCCGATGGCCCACATTCTGCTTTGGTTGATTGAGAAAATCTGACCGGACTAACTCGTTTCAAACATAAGTGCGAAAATAACGATCAATCATTCTATGGAGTCGTAACTATGCAATGAACTCAATCTACTACTTCAAAGTAGTTTTTTTCGTTCAATGAAGAGAGGTTCAACTTTCAAAAGGGACATTAATAATTTAATCAATTTTAGGCGGCACGAAGTTCGCCGGGTCAGCTAGTTACATTATAAAATCGTATTGTTTCGTGTGGCTTAAACGATGCTTAATCGTTCAGTAATTTATAGTCCAGAGACTTTTTTGTAGTTGAACTAAATGATGAACATGTTTGAACATTTAAGTGGCATGTGCTGTTTTGTCAAACTGCTACGTAGAAACTGACGCTAATTTTAAGGGTAACACATGAAATAAAAAATTAGCCCAAACTGTAAGCCCCATGCAAAGTCCTAATACGGAGTTTAAAAAAGTTCAAGTATGTCCTGATCGCCCCAGGAGCGAAGGGACAGAATTTCGAGACCTATTTTTGAGTGCTTCTCTATCGTCGTTTCTCTATTATACCCAGTTGAAAATTGTGTACAGAAAGCAAGTTCTTTCTACGTATGCGAGAGTGTGAAGAACGCAACCGAATTTGCAATGACCGACAAAAATTTAGCACGACCCAGTCGTGCACTTTACTTTTATTTAAACTTTCCCAAGTGCGTCGTGGTGGTTAGAGAGTAAACCCATTTTACTTCAACGACAATTTATCAGTAGAAGGATGCCCAATATAAAAATCTAAAGGCTTATGGGAGTATACTCGTTCATGGTACCCACATACATTTGCATGCAGATGCGATTTATTAGATATCCTTTATTTAAACATCCATCCATTTGTATACGAAATTGTTATGATTGAAATGTTTTAGGAATTTACAAATGTATCCCATTACCGAGAACCATTACATATCCGATATCCCTCTCGAATGTAGTTCCACGCAGAATTATTCACTGTGGAACTATTTCGTTGTAAGTTATGCAGAAAAATTTAACTGCCAACATAAAACCGAAGGTTGCCGCGTAAAACCGTTCGCAAGCATTCGAATAAAATTTCAATTCATTTGAGATTTGCCGTGAAAAAGGTTTCCTCGTTATTTTGTATCCCTTATCCGCGCGTATAGTCGTCATCGCCTGGATATCGTATCAAAAGATGTCCGATCCTTTGTGTTCAACTATATATGGTGTTTTTGGTAGAACACCAAATAGACGAGCGAAGGAACGAATGCCAGACAAATCGAAAGGAAGAAATAAAACAAACGAAAGTGGCATAGCACATTGCAAAATAAATTCCCCAAATGTCCTTGCTGTTCTGTTCTACCATGCATCCATGCCTACGCTACTTTCGAAAGCATTTTGAAAGACATAAAAAAGAAGTGGAAGAGATACCCTGCGGATAAGGAATAGGAAATTCCTTTCGACCCCGTTGAAGGGAAGGAAAGAAAAAATTGGAACCAATTCAAAGCCAGCATATACATATTATGCGTGTGTTTGATGGGGCGGCATGGCAATGCGACGGGTAACCCAAAGCTGTCGCACCAGTACCATATGTGTGTAGCTAACCCAGCCATGTCCTCCCTCTCGTCACCGTCATCGCATAGCTAAATTGTTTCATTTACAGCTTTAAATAACACATCCCTTTCAATGATGTTGCCATTCAATTTGGTCTGTGTGTCTTTTGTGGTACAGCGAATCCAAGTTAGAGTCCTCTGGCTGCCATATATTCGCGAGAAGAGGTGGGGGCTTAAAACAGAAAGACGATTTCTTAAGACACCATTTTTTCCGTGTGTTCATTCGGCTCTCAGCTATTACTACTATCTGGGAGAAATTCCGCTTTTGGCATTCAAATGACATGCAAAACGACAGTAACTCGGAAGATTGTGGGATTGACAGTGGAGGTTGCAGGATTCGTTGCTGCTGGTGGCGGAACGACACGATGGATTGAGGCAATCAGGCGGTGTGAAATACCGGATTACGAGCGTATCCCTTCTTTTTGGTTTACACCTGTCTGGCGTTGGTATTACAATGGAATAAGAAGATGCTAGACCAGATGGGGGGTGCAGTCAGATGTTTTAAGCGCTTTTTATTTAGTTGCATTTCAAGTGTCATTATCCTTCTTAGGACTGCATGGCACTCGTAATGAAATGAAGCATGATTTCAGATGGGTTAAACTTGAATGGTTTGAGTCAGTATGTTTACAAGGATCTTTGTAAAACACAAAATACAAACCACAATAAGAACACATGGACCACTTCGTTTCGAGAAGTAGCTGATCAATCAATTTCGCGTGGTGAAGTATGTTAGTCTGGAGTAGGCAGGACTATTTACCAGTGCCTGTTCCAAAGGCCGCTTAAAATTAGCATCTTTTAACCGGGTTGCTCGAATAAGAGCCCGGAAAACAAAGCAAAGAAATGGTGTTCATTTGGGATTGGTGGCTCGCTTCGCTCCCATAGGAGATTCCCAAAACATTTTCGAACATAAGGCTGATCACTGAATAACCTAATTTCAACTAAAACACCGATCATCGACCCATATATCATCCGTATATCTGCAAACCAAATTCCGTTTTCGAAACACACGTTCGGGTGAATCCATTTATACCCATTTCCGCTAACTAAATGCCTTCGCTCAACTTGAACCGTTGTGTGGCTCATAAATTTAAATAACCGTAAGCCGGTTTTCGCTTAAATCCAATAACGCCCGCTTAATCGCACGCATGTGATAAAAACGTTAAAATTCCATTGCAGGGCATTTAAGAAAAACCCGAAAAAATTTCATCGACCTAAAAGCTTAAACGCGCCCTGGCACTTGGCATCACATTAAAAGCCAAGCATACCAAAATATTTACTTTCGCTGCTATCGGGATTTGGGAAGTTACATAAAATCCTTTTTTTTTCTAGACAACGACAGGGGCAAAAAACGTTCAAATAAATAGTCTCCCTTCATCTAACGGCCTTTGGAAAAAAGAATACAGACGAAGTCAAATCGACTACGAAAGAGAAAGAAAAAAAAAAATGGAAAATAAAATAAGTATCGAAATACAATATATGTACATACCAACAGAAAATTCAGGATAAATGTTTATACCATAAATTTTCTCGAACTACCACCAAATCGTAATGTTCACAATGTGAAATGCACAAGGATACGTGTGTGGTGACAAAGCTCTGCCGCTGTTTCGGGACCACACAGTTTATCCAATCCACTAGTACAGTCTTTCGCCGGGCCCCGTTCTCCTAGCGAATTGCGTCTATTTACCATTCGCCTGGTAATTACGATTTAAATAAAAATCATGTGACGCCCGCCAGACTATGCGAGATTTATAGCGTCGTGTTATTGGATAATTTAAATAAGGAATTTCACAGGATTACATTGAAATTTACGCAAAATTTGCGTACCACTACGAGTGGTGGGTGGTGCGGGGGCTATCCGGCTATATAAGGAGGGATGTTGTAATTTCAAAATAAGCGAACGTACATTAATTTGATTGCTTTGCAAGTGATATAAGTAAATAACACATGTAAATTTTGAAACAACGTTAAATTGCATTTTAAAATTATTCAAATAAATTGCGAATGCAATTTCGTTGTATAGCTATTATATATAAGAATTCAAACTGGAGAGTTAATTAAATGCATAAATTTGAGTGCAATATTGTGTCAGGGGAGCACATTTCGCTGTGCTGAGCAGTTGCACAATGCACACGGTTTACGTTTGAAATTTATAAAACGGTTTGCCAGGGTTTTCGTCGTTCTATGATCAAGAAATACAAAAGTCCTTTATGTCTTTGAACATAATAAGAAACTGAAATGATGGGAAGTCCCAAAAATAAGTAGGTATATAAAGTTATGTTAGGACTGTGGTTGGGAGTTTGTTGATCCTGATTTATCAGTTAACATTTATTGTAGCGGTAGTTAAAAAAAAAGTCGAGAGTTTCAGACTTAAGTACTCTTGTCAGAGATGAGTCAAACCTTACTAGGGATTCTTAAGTATGGCATTCACGTTGCAATGTCCTACGAACAGTAATTAGTTTCTATTTTAAATGAGCTTGGGTCTGTTGAAAATTTCTACAGTCTGTGTCTGTGTAAAAATGAAAAAAAAATGTTGGCAATTACCTACCTAATACAAATGCCTGTTAATCCGTTTTACATTTACAAAATATGACATCAAGTGCTTGCCAAAAGGCTGATTTTCACGTTATCGTTTGTGTTTATTAAACCATAAATATCAAACTGCTTTTTACAAAAAAAAAAAACATAAAATGTTTGTATTCGTCAAATAGATTCCCGGGCGACATTTTGCGATGATTTCCGGCCAAGAGTGTTCTGTTCAACTCATTCCAAGAACATCGCGATCTCAAAAACTCAATATTTCACACAGTAACCCTGTTAAAATTGAGACAGCGTTGCTAGATAAAAAATCTGAAAATCTTGTTTTCCCGAAATAAAAAATATATTTTCAAGATTTTTTCGAAATATAAAATATAATTTTTAAGAACTTTAAAAAATTCAATTTAGTTCTTCTCTTCTTCTCAATATTTCACACAGTAACCCTGTTAAAATTGAGCCAGCGTTGCTAGATAAAAAATCTGAAAATCTTGTTTTCCCGAAATAAAAAAATATATTTTCAATATTTTTTTCGAAATATAAAATATAATTTTTAAGAACTTTAAAAAATTCAATTTAGTTCTTCTCTTCTTCTCAATATTTCACACAGTAACCCTGTTAAAATTGAGCCAGCGTTGCTAGATAAAAAATCTGAAAATCTTGTTTTCCCGAAATAAAAAAATATATTTTCAAGATTTTTTCGAAATATAAAATATAATTTTTAAGAACTTTAAAAAATTCAATTTAGTTCTTCGATAAAATTGTAGTAGTTAGGTATCTAAATATATAGATAAATCACATAAATATCGATAAAAAAAATGTTGGTCATAAATTAATGTTATTGCTTATTTAAGCCTTTGAATAATGAAATAAAATGACTTAGAAACGTTTTGAAAAGAAATGCTTAAACTTTCAACTGTTGCAGTACTCAAATGATTAAAATTTTTTGTTTTATTTAAATTTACAGCAGAAAATATTCTTTCAACATTTGCGGAGAATGTGGAAGCAATAAAAAATAAAATCTTTTAAGTGTGGATATACGAAGTTTCGATCCGCTGTTTTTACTCCTAAATATTTTCCAAAAAATTATTAGTTGATAAAATATCAAATCCGTTGAAAACAGAAATTATGCATGGGCTCTGTTCGACTCACATTATACAAATAATAATGCAATAAAAAGAACATTTTTTGTCGTCAATAGAAAAGACTGTTTTAATTTGTTAGTTTTAAAAAATTATTGATATTAAAAATCTTGAAATTTGATGAATTCAAGGTAAAAAGTCTTGTTCACATTTTGCAGCTCAAAAATCTTGAAAAAAGATATATCTTGTAATCTGGCATCACTGGATGAGCATAGGAAAAAAAATCGATTGACAACATGGCCTTGGAGAGTATAACTCTTCAACGAAACGAGTATAAAATTTATTCCTACAAAGTTGGTTCTTCTTGAGTCAGCAACGTACATCCCTAGCTACCTATAGACAAACGTAGACTCTTGAAAACGCGTTGAATTTATTTTTCAGCAGTACTTTTTAGAAAGGTAATAACCCAAATACGTTGTTTAGCTTTTTTTCTAAACTCTAAGAGATAAAATTTAAGATCAGTTGTACCGAGAGCAACTTTCGGCATTTCTTAACGAAAAATGACGTAGTAAGAGAAAGATATTGTATTTGAACAAAATTCCGAACTCGAGATGTCAATTCTGACATTATGATGATAGAGGAACTCAAAATGTTTGTCTGGCCGACAGCCTAAACGACTACCCGTATCTCCTTCAAACTTCGGATTTGGAGTTTGGAGGCTTACAGTCCGGGGCTGTTTTTTATTTTGCACGGTAACTTCAATATTAATGGTAAATACTTCCCATATAAAATGTTCATACCAGCTTGATTTGTTCGAAAACGGCTGTAGCGATTTCAACCAAAATTAATATTTAAGCTTAAGTAGGTGAGGTTAACATGACTGCATACCCAGTTTTCTGGTAAAAAATCGAATAAGAGTACTTTTGAAATTTGAACATATCTCGAAAACGGTCCATACGATTGTAACAAACATTTATTTCTAAGGTATTATGGTCATTTATAACTTAATGACAAACTCAGTTTTTGTCTGTTTTATCTTCAAATGGATTTTTGAAAAAAGTATTTTTTTTTAAATATAGTTTTCTTTAGTTTACTTGAAAACGGCAATTACTATTTTGACGAATATACAAACTTAGAGTAAAATTGATATTTTCAAAATTATGGACGCCATATATTTTGAAAACATTAATTTTTAATTCGAATCACCGAAAACGCTTATTTTAAAAACTACTCGTGTCTCGAAAACCCCATTTTCGATTTCGATAAAACTATAAAAACCAAATAATGCTTATATACCGAACAACACCTTGTACGCGGTTTTCAGCTGAATAATTAAGCAATAGAAGTTTTCAAACTAAACAACATTGCAATATTTGGTACTGTTTTGTCTGCAAAATTTCACAAAAAAAAAGCTCTAACGATTTTGGTCGAAATATATATTAAAGATAATATAAGTATTCTTAAAAAGATCCTGTACATAGTTTTTCCCAAAAAGTGCTAATAATGATGATATTTCTCAAAAATGAGTACCCAAATCTCGATCTGTGTTCTTATTTCTACGGTGAATTTTTAAAATAATTACAATGGCCCACTTCCAATCAAAGTACAAAATATTTTAGCTAATATTACCAACTTCTTTTATTTTCAATCATACACAATTCACACAATCAGGCAAGTCCCAATTCATTTGCACCAAAAATTTAGATGAACGAAAAAGTTACGTTCGACCCAGTCGTGCACTTTGTGGAAGTGTTGTACAGGGTGGCTGATGAATATTGCTACATTGAGAAACTCTAATAACTTCATAACATTCAATTTATATAATTTCATTATTTTTATTTCATTTGAAAGATAATTATTTTTTATTATTTTTTTTAAATAACTGATTTAAAATGGCCGCGCGCTCGTTGACACCTGTGCAACATCTTAGCAGAATGTTGTTTATTACTGAGTGTAAGGTTGCAGTTCCATGGGATGTTGGATGTTTATTATTGTAGTGTTCATCAATCTCACATCGCAATATCTTGAGTAAGCTAAGACACGAGCTTCAAAATTTTCGGACACACCGGTCATGTAAATGCGGTCGCCTTCAAAGTATGTATATAAATTCAATTTAGTTTATTTCGAATTTTGTTCAAAATTCAATACCCATTGCCATGCAAAATGCACTAGCACATTCGAGCCTTTCATACAGTGCAAGCCTTAGCATTTTGTAGGCGAATGGAAAATGCTTAACGAAACACGAGCATGCTATCCATAATTGAAGCCCATGAGCCTTGAGGAATAAAGGCATAAACGAGTACCCACATTTATTAACAGATGCCACCCCTGACCTGTGCCCAACTTACTTTCGCTCATGTGGACAGCCTTAAGTATTATTAATAACTGCATGCTCCAGTTCCTGCATACACCTAATGAATAACAATGATACCCTCACTAAAGCCAACACAAGAACCAATCTTCTTCAAGACAAACCCCGTACTCATAGAAAAAAAAATAATGCCATTCTTGCATAAAACTCTCAACGAATCAATTTGAAATCAGAACGAAAATTGATGATTTGATTGGAGCAACATCGGGGGGCAGGAAGCGCCCCGCTCACCGCAATATTTCGTCTTCCTACTTAGGGATTGTTCGCTCTAATAGTCCCCTGGGATGCAGCATTCACTGGGCTACCTTTGAGCAATGATTATTTGAAATTTTCGACCAACTCCACTGGGAGAGCGAGGCGATTCCAAGAATAATATCAAAATTCTGAAAACAGAACCGATGTTGATTGAAAAGTTTTCTTTGTTATAGCCAGTTTGCCTGAACCAACAATCAATACTGATACGACCTATGAGTAAGAAGACCATACCTTATATAGCTACGTAGTCCTGGTTACAAGACATCATTTAGCTTACTACTCCGATTTTCTATGTCTGCCTTGCCTGGCGGTTATTTAGACCGAACTTTTCGTATATTTATGCTGATTTATGTTGAGCACCTTTGGAGAGGAGAGCCAGCGGTAACCGAACAAGCAGTACGAGTATCTATATGCGATTACGGCGGCGGCATGGATGTCTATTTCTATACTGGTCGTGGTAAGTCGAGTATCTGCAATGAGGGAACGCAATATGGATGCCACCTACAGATGTACGGTATGGGGCCCGATCGAACCTAGTTCTCTAGACTTTGTTGACTTTAATTGTTCATTGTTCAATGTTTTCGAGGAGTGTCTCATATATTCAAGGACTCGGGTATCGGGTCGATAGATTGGTGCGCCCTAAGTGCTTAAGTTGTGCGGCGCTAATTGGGACAGACAATCGATGCTTGCGATTTTTTCAATTTGAATAAAGAAATTGATTTTTTTTGTCGCACTCACAGTTGGAATGCCAATGAACTTCGCAGCTGTCTGTCTGTCAGGGGGAGTTTGATGATGATAGCTATAATTTTAGGCAAAGTGTTAGTAAACAATACTTTGTTGATCTCAAGAGCATGATTATGATGGCACGCGATGGGTATGTGACGCAACATAATGTGTTGAGAACTGCAGGAGTCTGTCACCTTGGCGTGGAATGTCTTGATTGTATGACAGAGGACAAGCTTTAGCTAACTTACTTGTTAACTTGTTTACAAACTGTGCAGCAAACGATTTACAGACGAATGCTTAGATGCAAATCGTGGATACCTACCCCTTAAATAAATGCTTGAAGAAGTCCTTCTAACGGGGTTAGTTGAGATCTTTAGAACCGCAGTAAAAATGGATAAGTCAAAACTTGGATTTCTTTCCATTTGTGTAAGATTTTGGTTATTATTTTCTTCAAATCTGGGTTAAACTTGGAAATATTTCATGTTTTCTTGTCCGGGTCACGTCTTAGAATTTTTTTACGATCGGGTCGAGCTTGAAATCACTTTCTGCCAGGATCCAATGTCGGAATTTCTTCATATCCAGGTCAGGTCGAAGAATTTATTCACGTTCGACACAAATCTGAAAATATTCCAAGTGTCTCGCTCCCGCTATAATTCAAATCAATTGATCTCGGACCATGAGGATACACCTACCTTTGCTGATGCTTATTCCTACGAAGGATCATTTTAGACCCAAGAGCCCTCATTGAGTTATATCAAAAAGCTGACGTGTCGCGATTAATTTTCAAGGTATTTGCATTGCAGTAATGGGAAATTAAATCTCTGAAGTGGTTCAAAAAGATGTAGTTAGCTTTCTTAGGACCTGAATCTCTAACTTGGTCTGCAGGGATCCCATTCCATTAAATACAATCTGCGATGCCATAAAACGTACGGCCTTGGCCAAACTACTTCATTCGCAGTTTTGGAAAATGTTAACTGAGTTCGTCGCTAGCGATGTGAATGACTTCTGACGACATATTAGGATTCCTAAGGCCGCAAACACATCGGATGAAACAAAACGTTTATTTTAATGCACACCAAACGAAACAGAATGTCACAAAATAAAACGTTTTGTTTTCTTTATTCCTTTGGTGTGCGATGAAATAAAAAAAAATGCAAAATGAAATGGCTTCTTGTCTCAATTGAAAAGTAACAATCCATCCCCGTTCATATTTCTACAAATTTGTGCACAAGAGCAAATAAGCTGAAAAGCGCAACAAAAGAAAAAATAACAGCAATAACGGAATCAAAATTTTGTTTTGCAAAAAAAGAAAACAGGTCAGCTATTGGCAACGAAAGCGGTTTTCTTTTGTTTTACTTTTTTTTTATGTTTCGTTTCTTTTGGTGTGTGTTGCGCCACAAGAAAGCAAGCAGTTATCGACAACGAAGCTTGTTCGAAACAGTTTTGTTGCATTCGGTGTGTGTTGCTCGTTTGCAATGACATGTACATTGTACAGGGTGGGCCAAATACAAGTTTCTTTCTAAAAATGCAATAAAATGAACAAACATTTTTTCCATGTATTATTAGTAAGAGCAAATATTTCCATTAATTATGGAACACAACGTCGTTCAAGTGGCTACCTCGGCTGGCTTCACAGTAGTTCATTCTGTCACTCCAATTTTCCAAAACCGTGTTGATGGTTTCGGGCTGTAGGTCAAGGAGTGCTTGGATGACATTGGCCTTAAGTGCTTGAATCATTTCCGGATTGTTGTCATAACATCGGTCCTTCATGGTTCCCCACAAAAAAAAAGTGAAAAGGGGTCAAATCGCAGTTCCCAGGCGGCCAATTGACATCGCCAAAACGGCTGATAAAACGCTTCGGGAACTTGGTGCGAAAAAGATCGATTGTGGCATGGCGCGCCTTCCTGCATGAACCAGCGATCGTCCAAATCCATGACTTCAATTTCAGTAAAAATAAAAGTCGCTCTCAAGCGTATAAAGCGATTCATTTCGTTCCGCGGAGATATGATATTGACTTTCTGTCAAGACTTCGAGCGCGAAACAGCTGTCAGTGTCAAAATAAGCTATAATTTAAAGGGAAACCACTAGATGGCCCAGTCATTTATTTTCGACAACCATTTGATGTGTTTTGTTTTAAAAGAAAAAATGTTCTCTTGTTTCATGAAACAAAACCAAACGTTTTGTTTGGTCCGGTGTGTTTTCAGCCTAACTCCGTAGCGACACAATCATCTGTAAGTGCAATTCATACGTGGTAGCTAATTGTTATTCGAGCTAAAACACCAAGAAAAAAAATGCAAATATAATAGCGCTTACAATTTTTTCTTAATAGCCTGCTTTTGAAACATGCTGCGACTTTGGATTTCCGTTGCTTAATTGGAAAATACCACATCCGTCATATACGAACTGCGACAGAAATAAATTACAAACGCCTTCGTTACCAGTCACACTTGACTTGGCGTGATTTCGCCAATCCGTATGCCCAGTCCTAAAAGTTGAACCCATCTCTAGTTTATTTCCTCCTCAATAAAAATACAAAAAAAAAAAAAAATTATGCATGCACACGCAAAAATAATTAAAAACCCGCAAATAAAATGAAATGTTAGCACGAAGCCTCCCCCCTTGGATGTGTATACACAGCCAAGTTTAACTCTTCAAGAGACTCCCAAGAGTGCATAACTAAAATCCTTAATCTACCTTTTACCGCTACCGTGTCGCCGGTGGTGGTTCGTAATCGATGTTTGGGATCAACTCGAGGCAAACTGGCTTAAGGACAAAAGCCATAAATGCGGTGTATACCGTCTGTGCGATACAATGTGTCCCCCAAAAGAGTTTTTTTACATCAAAAAACCATCAGGGCTAGTGACCAAACAAATCACACAAGCATTAGGTGCGGGTATGGGTATACTTACCTTGCAATCGCTCAAAGGCGACGGTTCACGTGTATGTAGGTTCTTAGAGCCAAATGTGCCACCTGGCCCCTTCTGTCCGACTGTAGAAGAAACATAATTACTTTTTATTATGTCCATGCAGTAACGGAAATGCGAGACGAATTCCAGCCGAACTTGTAATGGATCGTATCGATGTGGATCCGAAGGGTTGGAGTTTAATATTTTTAAAGGCGCAATAACAAAACGACAGGGGGAACGCACTTCAGCGGTACGTACTTGAATGATTATCAACTTTGTTGCCGCTTGATGGGGCCGCTCGGCAATGACTTTTTTCGATGTAATTTACACAAATCGATTTGTGACAAACAAATAGGAGCTGTTCTGCATGTAAATTAATTTATTTACTAAGTCATTTAAGTTTTTAAAAAGTCTTTATTTAGCTCTCTAGCTAACCCCTTACCACTGGTGGGGGGAAGTCAGCGATGAGAGTCTGTGTAATGGCAAAACAGAACTGAGATGAGAAATAATTTATCCTAGTATATATAGTTAAATTTGTGTTGGCGTTGGCAAAATCTTCAATGTCTCAGAAGGAGGCAAAAGATAAGAAAAAATATCATGGATATTTGATATTGACCAATTATGCTGATCTAAGTATTTGCAATGCCACAGAGTGAAGCTCTGTCATACAGTGCTGATGCTATTGCTTATGTAATCTGTTTTACGTTTGTTGCCTTTGTCAATGGGGTATCTTAACTCCCCTCTTTCTTAAGAGAAACGTCCCGTTTCTTCGTATTCTTTTGATAGGCGTTTAATATTGTCATTCATTTCCAAAAAAATTATTTCATTAGATTTATTTCTACAATTTTGTTTATATGTTTGCCAACGTGTTTTAATTTTATATAATACAAATATTATTAAAAAGCTTATAATTAAACATGTAATTGTCCAAAACATTGGACGTTTTTTAATCTCTATTTTTATTGAATTTATTATATTTATATTTTCAAATTTTAATTCATTATTTTCAGATTCTATGTATCTTATAACTTTATATTTATTCAAATGATTTGTTTTTAAGTAATTGGAAATAATGGCTGTTGGATTTTCATAAGTAGTATTATCGATCTTAGTATGATTTTCAAATGTTATTAAATATACGCCTTCCACAAGATGGCTATCTATTGTATGATTTCCGGATACCAAAATTACACCATCTTTTATTATTTCGATGTTTTTGTTGTTTTCTTTAATTTTAACACAATGCCCTTTTTCATTATTTAAAATTTTAGATAAACATGTTTCTTTTAAAGATAGTTTACAAAACGTATTTGTTAATTCTAACTTACAATTTTCAATGTTAAAGTATTTTGTCTTACATTTTACGATTTCCTTATCTATTACAAATTTTCCGTCTTTTTGGCTGATGGCTCTGGTTTCATATAATTTACAATTGTTTTTTGCAATTGGATATTTAATATATATTACTATGGTATCTTTATCCTGGACTATTTTAAATTTTGAAACGTCCATTAAGTCAGTTAGAGTCAGTTTTTCGTGTTCATGTTCAGTAATCGTTTTAATCTCTTGCAAATTTAGGATTGACGGGTTCAAAATTCCTAACTTAGCTAAAGTTATTGTTTGTATTATATTTTGTAGTTCTGTAATAATTAATTTATTAATACTTTTTGTTACTTTATTATATGTACTTCCTTCTAAGTTTTTTACTGATTTTTGTAAAGATTCTATAGCTTTGAAAATCTCTGAATTAGTCGTAAACTGCTTATTATTATTTTCTGATAGTTCATTTAATTTGTTTGTTATTAAAACTAAGTCGTCATGGTCTGGTGACCCTGCTAACCATTTCCATATGGTTCCTAATTCATTAATTCCTCTCTTGTTTCTGTAATTATTTATTTGTAACTGTCCTAAGAGTGATTGTATAAGTTGTATTTCTAAGTCTTCATTTATACTTGAGTAAATAATATTTTTATTTATGTTAATATCTGTGTATTTAGGTTTGCTGCTGAGAATTTGTTCCTGTTCTTGTATCAATAGTCTATAGTATGTTAAATTAGTTATATGGAATAAATTTCCATAGTCTTCGAAAATTATTGCGTCTCCGTTTTCTATTAATACGTAATTGTCTCTGGTATAATCATATAATCAATTATTTCTGTGGACACTATGCCAATCAGTTGAAAAACGATCATCAACATTTTCCTGAAAGGAAAAACTAAGTCTTAATATTATCCTTATGTATTATTCTATCATTTTTATAAATTCTGACTTTGTTTCTTAAGTCTTCTTTAACTTTTTGTTTTTTATATTTAGGCTGAAGTTTATTCCTATTACCTACAATCTTTTCATAAATTATTTCATTTGGTGCATATGTTTTTATATGTCTATTTCTATTATTTCTTTTTAACATTTTTTCTTGGGCAGATAAAAGTTTTGTTTGTATATCTTCGTGTGATACTTTATTGAAAAGAACTTCATAGGGTCTTCTATTTGTAACGGAGTGTATTGTTTTGTTATATTGTTGAGCTGCCCTGAAAATCGATTCTAGGTCACTTATTAAATAAAATTCCTGCTTGAGGCATCTTGAAATTTCGATTAGTGTGGAATGCACTCTTTCCACTTGACCGTTGGTGGTACTATGTCTGGGATCACAGAAGTAAATTTTTATACTTAATCTTTGCATTAAAGTCTTAAATTGTCCTGTTGTAAAACCAGGTTCGTTATCAATTGTTATTGTTTTGACGTCTGGAAAACTTTGTAGTATCTCTAGAACTTTTTCATCTAGTTTTGTTTTGTCATCAATTAATTTGATCACTAAGAATTTGGAATATGAATCTATACAAGATATAAATTTTAATTTCTGAGCAAAAAATAAGTCTAAGTGTAACTGCTCCCCCTCTTTCTTAGGAATTGGAGCCTCTCCAATTGGTATTTTGTTAGGATGTCGATCGTATTTATTTCTATTGCAAATTTCACAATTTCGGACGTATTCTTTAAATTGTTTATTCATCTCAGGCCAATAATAAGAAGAATAAATTTGTTTAAGGTTTTCTTTATAGCTCCTATGTGCTCTAGTATGTGTTTGTTCAATAATTATATTTTGGTCTTCTCTATTAGTTATATCTATTGGGAAATTCTTCGTGTATAGAAAGCGGTTACTAAACGTTTCCTTTAGTTTTTGTTTAACTGCGTATAAATCTTCTGGGGTGCAATGAATTGCAACAATTCCAGGTTGTAAGTATTCTTTTAGAATTGCAATTAAATTCTCTGGAGTATCATATTCTATTATATGTCTGGTTTTATTAAAATTCTTAATTTGTTCATGAATAGTAAATCGTCCTTGACTTAAAAGTATTTGCTGTTTAAATTGATTAAGTGGTTTTGTAGTTTCTTCAATATTCAAGTTATCGCTGCTTTCTGCAGAATGTTGCGTGTCAATGCTTGATGAATCATCGGATACGTTATTTAAATATTGCCTTGAAAGAGCGTCAGCGACTACATTTGTAGTGCCTGGTTTGTAAATTATCTTGGGAGAAAACTCCTCAATGAAAGCATGCCATCTCTTCATTTTTGCATTAGGATTTCGGGTTGAAACCGCGAAAGTTAGTGGTTGATGATCCGTGTGGATTTCTAAATCTGAAACTCCGTACAGGTAGTTTCTCAAATTTTTTAATGCCCAAACAATTGCATAAAGTTCTTTTTCATTAGTTGCATAATTTTGTTCTGTCGAATTTAATGTTTTCGATATGAAAGTAATTGGTTTACCTTCCTGGGTTAATACCCCTCCTATAGCATTATTGGATGCGTCTGTCGTTAAGACAAATTTTTTATTATAATCTGGTTGTACCAGTTCGATTTGGTTGATAAGTAAGTCTTTTAGCTGTTGACAAGCTAAAATACCTTCGTGATCAAGTTTTATTATTATTTTTTTGGACATATGCTGGGAAATTCTTCCATTTTCAGCGGACAAGTGTTTGGTTAGCGGTTTCGCTACTGAAGCATAATCTTTAATAAACTTACGATAATATCCGGTCATGCCAAGAAAACTTCTAAGTTGTCTTAACGTTGTTGGATCTGGGAAATTTGAAATTGTTTCGACCTTCTTTGGGTCTGTTTTGATTATATTGTATCCCACAATATAGCCTAAAAACTCGACTTCAGATTTATAAAATTTTTACTTTTCTAATGATATTTTCATGTTAGCGTTTTTAAGAGTTTCAATAATTATTTCTAAGTATTTAGTATGATTTTCAAGATTATCTGAATAGACGATTATATCGTCCATATATACATGGCAAAATTTTCCAATATATTCGCGCAATATATCATCCATCGCTCTTTGGAAGATACTGGGCGCATTTCTCAAACCAAATGGCATTCTTAAAAATTCATATTTGCCATTATTTACTGCGAATGATGTCTTTTCAACATCTACCTTATTCATTTGTATCTGGTGAAAACCAGATTCTAAGTCAATAGTCGAAAAATATTTAGACTTTCCTAAATTCGAAAGTATAACATTTATATCAGGTATAGGATATTTATCAGAAATTGTTTTTTCGTTAAGTTTCTTAAAATCTACGACCATTCGTAGCTTCGGTGTCCCATCTTCATTAATACCCTTCTTAGGTACCACCCATATGGGTGAATTATATGGACTTTTGCTTTGTTGAATTATTCCATTATTCAACATTGTTTCAATTTCTTTATTCACAAACGAATTTACAGACAAAGGGTATGGGTATTGTTTACTCCATATAGGAGTTTCAACAATTGTGCGTATTTCTGCCTTCACGTCTGTTCTAAATAATGCATTTATATTTATATTTGAATGCATCAATTCAATCTTATGTATGATTTGTTTCTTTAATCTTTTAACTTTGTCATGAAAACTGTCCGTACAATTTTCTTCATGCGCTTCAGAATTCTGTAATTCCAAAGTATTGTTATATTCGTCAGAAGTTCTTTCTTCTGCATTACTGTTATTATTTTCCCCAAGTATTTCAGAGTTTTTTTCTGAAGTGAATATTTTTTCGTTTATATCATTATGGATTAAAATTCCCCTCCCTAAATCTAAAGTAATACCTGCGTCTCTCAATAAGACATATCCTATTAATAAATCGCTTTCTAGATTTATTATTTCATAAAATCTTGTTTTCCTATTAAATATTTCAACATCGTAAAAGTGCGTAATGATGGTATAACCATTTATGGTTTTTACCCTCTTCTTAATTACTAATTCTTGCCTATTTGACAATATATGTGGTCTACAATAACAGCTTGTAGCACCAGTGTCTATTAAAATTTTGAATAATTTACCTGTTCCATAGTTTCTTCTGTACAAGTAGGGCAATCTGCCCTGCTCTCTAAAAAAGCACTTTCGTTAATGTTATTTATTCTAGTGTTCTTTACTGGAGGTTGACCAGTATGTTGAGTACTTTCTAATGATCTTTTCTCAACATGATTTGGCCTTGTTCCCTGACGATAAAAATTCTGCTGATTTGCATTTCGATAATTATTATTATTAGTTTGCCAATAATTTGGCTGATTGTCATTCTGTCTATAATTATTATTTTGAGCATTGGGATTACCCCAACGGTATCCTTTAAAATGTTGTTTCGTATTGGAACTTCCGAGTTCCATCGGTTCGGGTTTTGGGAAGTTAGTATTCCTTCCTTGATGATGTTCCTCAAAATTTCCTTTCGAGAACCTTAAATTATTTTGATTTCTATTTTCGTAATTAGCTCGAGAATTATTTCTCATAAACTGTAAGGCAAAATGTGTTCTCTGGTTGTTTGACTCGAGCTCCTGTGCTTTTGCTAAAGCACTAGGTAAATCCTCAGGTGCTAAGGAAAACATTATATTTGATAGAGGGGCGTTAAGCCCCGTGATAAAAACACGTAAAGCATTTCGTCGATTTATATCATTAAGTTCTTTGGTCAGATTACTTTCAGAACCATGTGTCATTATAGTTTTATTTATTAGAAGAGTTAACTTTTCGTTAACCAAATTATAAAATTCAATGATTGACAAGTTTCCTTGTCGAAGGACGCTTAATTCTTGCTCAATTATGTGAGCAGGGCGTTTATCCGCATATGAAAAGTCTAACCTGCTTAAAATAGCATCAAAATTCAGAACCGTTCCATGGTTCGTTAAAATATTGTTTGCGTTCTGAGTTATTTTGTTCCTCAGAATAGTTAAAGCAGCGAAATACCTTTTACTCCCTTTGGTGTAGAGGCTAATTGAATTGTTAGCAGCTTCTCGCCAACTAACATACATATTTGTATTTCCGGTAAATTCCGGTAAGGATTTTATTACGTCCAGTGTTTCGTCACACCGGATATGTTCGTCAATTGTCTGCGTTTTATATTCAACGCGTGAATTGGTCCCTGTTATAACAGTCAGTTGGGACTTTAGAGTTTCTATCTCTGCTCTCAAAGTGGCAGTATTTGTGACTATCAACCTGGCTATTAAATCTTCTGCGTTCGTATTAGTATTTGTCGTCATTTTGTCAAATTTTTCAATTAATTCGTCCAGAATGAATAATAATTTAAAAATATTTATTTAAGACAAATACGTTTATAATAATTAAGACTAAAGTATGAAAGAATATTTTCTTATATAAATAAGTTGCTTACAAATATTCGTTATTTTTCCTACGGCGCCTTGCCTTTGATTTTAGTAGCAGGAAATGATTTTGGAAGTCTGCTGTCGCTTCTTCGTCGCTCAAAGCCTTAGAGCTGTCTTCTTCGTTAGTTATGAAGTATCCTATAACTTCGTCTTCTGGTAATTCTTATATTTCCTCCGGTATCATAGCACTTTGATATATTTTCAATTGTCTTTTAATGTTTTCTTGGTACACTTTTTATATAGAAATTTTTGTTTTTACACTTTTTTTTTATTTAAGGTTGGTTTTTTACTTTTCTTCTTCTTTATAAGAATACTTGTTTGTTTTGGTTTTATTTAAGGTTGGTTTTTTCTTTTCTTCTTTTTTATAAGAATACTTGATTGTGTTTTATGTTTTACGCACGCTTTAGTTTGCAAATTCTTACTTGATTTTTTCAGAATATTTAAATTGCAAATGTTAGCATGCCCCACGTTGGGCGCCAATTAATTTATTTACTAAGTCATTTAAGTTTTTAAAAAGTCTTTATTTAGCTCTCTAGCTAACCCCTTACCACTGGTGGGGGGAAGTCAGCGATGAGAGTCTGTGTAATGGCAAAACAGAACTGAGATGAGAAATAATTTATCCTAGTATATATAGTTAAATTTGTGTTGGCGTTGGCAAAATCTTCAATGTCTCAGAAGGAGGCAAAAGATAAGAAAAAATATCATGGATATTTGATATTGACCAATTATGCTGATCTAAGTATTTGCAATGCCACAGAGTGAAGCTCTGTCATACAGTGCTGATGCTATTGCTTATGTAATCTGTTTTACGTTTGTTGCCTTTGTCAATGGGGTATCTTAACTTGTATACCAAAGGTGAAGCTGCATTAAAACTTTAATTGTTGTAATTATTGCCGCACACAGCTAGGTACATAATGTTTGTCCATTATTATAATGAAGGGATCATAAGCGAGGCATCATGAAATATTCAGGCGATTGTATTTTTATCGGTTCTGCATACATATGCACGGGGAGAACTTGTAAAAAACTACTCAGTTGAAGTGAGTATGTATACGAAAAGGGAAGTCAAATCCTCCCGCTGTTTGGTAGTAGGGGTCCCTCGACCCATCGTTTCGACGATAATCGTCTGAAAAGTTACAAAATGAGTGCCCCGATGATATTTGACGAATGTTTCTCATTATATTTCTGACGCTAATATAAGGTCAGAGGTTAAAAGTGTCCTTTGGTATTTGTAACTTTTCTGCGGTGTGGCTATGTGAAAATTGTCCATAACAGAAGTGGGAGCTTAAGCTTAAGCCCTGAAGCCATTTGTAAACTGAGACGCATCTATTGAAAAAGAAACCCAACAAAAGGTCCCAATCTTTTTATGAAATTGTAGGTCGCTCATACGACAGCATTTATAGATGCAAACCCCGATAACCTCGTCAGGATACATATAACTGCAGAGGGTTAAAGCCCATGAGGACTACCTGATACCTGATGTAAGTGATTGCCAGGTATCAAAAATAATTGCTGGGTGGTGGGATACCAGTATTCCAATGGTATCCCAAAGCCTCATTCGCCACCCAATCGACTGCATAGCAATTTGAAGAACGCATTCAAGTACATGTTTCGAAAGGATACAACTTGCTATTCAATGTAGATTTGACACAGATTGGTCATAAGTTAGCTTGGTACATTTTCCTGTTCTTAAAACCCATGTGTTCTTATTGCATTCCAATTTCGAAAATAACCTTTGCCAATATCTGTCATATCCTCAAGTGCCCCCACTCCATTCGAAATGTAATGCGCCCTTATACTGTGTATTTCCTCTTCTGGACTGGCATTAATATTGTATTTGATATGGTTTCCCAAATCAGCTTCTTAAGCTATTCCGAAACTATGGTCTCTCTCTCCTTGGAATGCCATAATATCCCATCCCCATTTATGTTCGAGGAATGGTCCACTAAGCGGCGGGAATAAATGAGCTGAATGCTGAGGGTGTGCTATTTTATTGTACTTGATTGCGGAAACCTGTTGGCCAGTGCAGGTATGCTGTCGTCCTGTTGCCCATTCACGATAACATTAGCACGTGGATTGGGATGTTGGAAAATCGATGCCGAACCAAATTTTGCTTCGTTTGTTTCACATATCTGTATTCGAAGTCCTTATAGCAAGAAACTACCGTTTCAGATAGGGATCAGCAATGTAATGATCTTTATTTCGAATCGTTTTCTTATTCCTTCCCATTAAGTAAGAAATGCGCTTGGACTATGTGTAACGGTTTGTTCAGAAAAGCGCAAAGAGTCGATAAGGGGAAGGATGTTTTTTTTCAATGGTTCGATGAGGAAATGGAAACTGGAGCCTGGTTCAAGATGTAGTTTCGCAATTGCTAGTAGTAACATCAAGTCCTTCGAGCCAGCTGGAACGTTGGTAGAGAATCTTAAATTACGATTTGTCTTTTGGTTAGAGATCATCCCAAGTAAGTCGCGATGGCTACTACTCCTCTCAGAGAAGTTGGCTGTGGGAGGCACACGCCTAGGAAACCACTTTACATCTCAAGGTTTCAGATACTATTTTTTAATTTTGTTTTTGAGAGGTTTAGTAAAGCAAGAAAGCGTAACTGCTCGCATTTATCTGCCAGGACAACCCACCTCTTGACCCGTTAACTTCTGTAATGCAATAATTCAACGCCCATCCATGATATGGACAGGACTTTGTTACACTCTCTACGAATAAGAGTTAGCCGAGTTGAGCTGTCTGTCTTACAAACTTGGACTTGGAAGTTCCTGTTAACATTTGCAAGAATTTTTTAAGGAATGGCTACCATAAAGATCGTCCTTATTTCTTGGCTTATATAAGAGTATACCACATGACTGCAGTTCCCTCGATGGTCACCCTGATCAAAGAGCACAACCTCCACCTCAAGGGTATGTGTTCTGCTCTCTCCTTATTACCATATTACAACATACAGCATTGGACTTGACGTCCCCGTGAAAAAGCAAGCCATTGCTTCCTATTTACTGTACTATACCTATTCGAACTTACCATCAGCACCACCAACTGCCTGCTCTCGTTCGTTTAATTGTAAGAGTCGTAGCACACGAAGCACGAATCTACTTCACTCAATAGGTGATTCCTATCGCTATTGTGTTACTGTTGGTCCTTGTTTGCATAGGTCGATTAGATATAGCCATTGTGAATAGCAGGTTAGCCAGTCGACAACGTGTAGTCATCGTCGTCGTTCGGTGTATAAGGACTTCTTTTGTATAAATGAACCATTTCGAAATTAGTCGATGGAAAGTGGAAGTGGCCACTCTTCGTTCTGAAGGATTATCGCATGCAAGACTTTGTTACTCTTTTATTTCGTCCCATAGTTTAGTTTCTTTTTTATTTTTCCGTTTACGTATATTTCCCTGCATGTCTGGGGAAGGACAATGACAGCGACAACTTTACGTTGTTGACATTTTTGGACAATTTTCGAACGGCAAATTATGGCTCTCCTGCTGGGTTTTCGTGAATGCTTGCATGTTTGCTGCCCGCAGGAATGTTGTGTTGCATCTTTTTGGCATTTGCAGACGGTGATTCATGTGGCATGACAAATACAGAGACGCCCTCTGTTTGTTGTAAAGAAATGCAGAGCTACGGCCGAAGGTAGCACAAGTGGATGACTTTGCAGTATTTCGAGTTATCAGTTCAAAGATCAATGGTAATCGGTGCTATGCTGTTGTAATGAAATGTCCTAGTGATTACTTATGAAAATGTGAAAGGGGAAACTCTGCGCTAGACGGGTTTTTTTTTTAAATTGGTAAAAAAAAAAATACGGAAAATATATGCAAAAGGAAGGTGTACAAAAGCAATCCCGAAAGATGTACCTACTCTAAATAGTTAATTTTAAATTAAAATGAGCTTAGCAAAAAATGCTACTTTTCCATGTACTGAATATATTTATTTAAAATTAAAAATAAAATAATTGGCGCAACAGATCGGTATGGACCCAAGCCTAGCTTCTCACAACCATTCGTCTTGTGTGAGTTTTTATTTTTGGGACGAATGGAAGGGATCTACAATTTTATGCCGAGTCCAAACGGCCAATTGAGAAGCTCTTTCATGACAGTTATACTCTCGGATGTTTGTCAGACGTTCGCGAGAGGTGGCGCAGTGAAAAAAACCTTAAGTTGGAATTTGGGTTTTTCTCGGGATTCGAACCTGGGACCCCTCGCTTAGTAGTCCAACACACTAACCACTAAGCCACTGCGCCGACATTTAAAATTAAATACCTAAATGTTACTTAAATTAAATACCTTTATAGAAGAAAAGGTCGAGTTAAATTAAAATTTATATTTATTTATATTTATATTGAAATTTAATGCTTAAGTTTTTATTAAAAACCCTGATATTTATGAAATCTTTATATACTGTTTTTTGCGTTTCAAAAATATATGCAAAAACTCATTTTGACTGATGCTCTCCCATTCAACAATTTGCACCAAGGAATGGGTTCCAAATATCTATTTTTTTAGTCAAACTCGGCAGCAAATGCTAAGCCAATAATCGAAAAATTTGTGTTAGATATGACCACGGTTGCCGTTTTAGTGACTTTGTCGCTATATCTAATGGAATTTTCAAAACTAAAAAATTCTAGTTACTTTTCTAGTGTGTTTTTGGGAAAACATGTTTTTCTAAATTATTACATCCCTGGTATTCGAGTTTGACACTCGCAAATTGCACTAAAAACGTTCTTTTAAGAAATAATTTAAAAATGCCTCCCATATTGAGGTAAATTAAAATGATGAAGATGAAATTTTTATTGTAACTTTGAGACTGAATTTGATTTTGTTTTATAAGCTAACATTATGTATTTACATATTGTAAGTTTTTTTTTCATTTGTAGGTCGTAAACATTTTTTTCTAGTGACTTTTTTTTTTTAATTTCACATATGTGGCCGGATTTTTAGGTTCGAGTTACTGACTTTTTTTTAAGTTAACGGTAACCCTGGATATGACTTTTGTAGTCGTTGAGGAATATTTCGGTCAACTAATTGCTTGACTGACAGCTTCACTTTAGACTGACGAATTTCGAGAAACTAGTTAACCAGGCATCGGAAACGTCTGGGCCATAATGAAGTGACTTCTTAAACTGTTATCGTCGAAACGACACCAAAACCAGCAATTAATTGCAAAAATTACAAGTTTCAGTCCCTTAGTTCATTATCCACAAACAGTGTTAGTATAGCATTGGGATGGTTTTTCACTCGGACAATTAATTTTTTCCATCCAAAATTCTCACAATTTTCCCACTGGGGTAAATTTGATGGAAAAAAATACACACCATATTTTCAATATCTTTACGAACAAGAAATTATGTAGAATTAAAAAATGGTAAAAAAACATTCTATAAGGAATTTAATTGGAAGATGGAGAAAACAACAATTTGTGCATTTTTTTGTAGTAAATTTATTACATAACAATAGATTAAGAACGGCTTGTCTTGAATAAGATAGTAAAAATAATGATCTCAGATTGAAATTGAAGTACAATTTTTTTTTTATTTTGTGAGTTAACCGAATTTCCCACAAAATTGTATTTTTCCACGAGGTAAAGTGGGACAATAAATCAAATATTAAACATAAATATAAAAATATAAACAAGACATTTTGTATTTATACAACAATCAGCTTTCAAATTTGTTTCCAATTTCATTCCACTTACCGGAAGTGGGAGCTGAAATTATTTTTAAGGAATGACAGATAGAGTGTTCGGCAAATGGGCATAGTTTGAAGGTGGAAACACATTCTTTAAGACCGAGGTTACATTTAATTTTTTTTTTGCAAACATTTTTTATTGAATGAATGTTTAAAAAATTGAATTGAATTGAATGGGTATGGGAATCATGGGTTTACAAGAGTTAGAAAAAGGGAATGCTTTCAGTAGTGCTGCTACCATAAATTAAGTATTAAATACACTGCCGGCCAGCCATGCCAACTAAGGCTTTAAGGCTTGTTTTTTTTTCAATAAGGGCACCTTTTTATTTGAAATATGTATTTTTTTTTATATTTTTAAACATTCTTAAAAAATCTGGCCAAATAAAGAATTTCATATGTAACCTCGGTCTTGAAGAATGTGTTTCCTAAACTATGCCCATTTTACGAACAATTTATCTGTCAATCTTTAAAAATAATTCCAGCCTCCACTTCCAGTAAGTGGAATGACATTGGAAACATATTCGATAGCTCGATAACTTGAAAATTCATCATAGGTATTTATATTTGGTAAGAAATAAATACATTTGCTGCGTATTTTACCAATGAATTTAAATGTGTAGGGCTAATTGGTTGGCTTGAAAGTTAGGGTAGTTTTTGACCCGATTGATATAAATATTTTAATGAGTTACTCGAAGTACTAATTCTACGCAGACGAAGTCGCGGTTATCTACTAATATGCATTATTTATCATGTACAATAGCGCATTAAAGGAAAATGAAAATTGTATTATACATTTATGAGTTTATAATAATGAATAAGAAAACTCTTCATTTAAAAGAATTTCGTGCACATTAAAATATTTCCTGACGATTCAAAAAATACACACGTAATTGTTCAAGTTTTCACTTCGGTTTGCACTCCCGGAGTGGCATTGTTTTTTTTAAGCGGTCATTATGTGCCGATAGTCAAAACAAATTTTAGCTATAGGCCTAAGGTGAACGCCTTTTCCGTCTCCAACTCCATCATAAATTGACAACTCAACGTAAAGCAATTCGTTGTAATGACCTTCAAGACTAGCCACACCAATATTGACCGTAATCACGTATAAAATATTTATAAATTAAACCACCGCAGTAACACGGAGATATAAAACTCGTCTGGGTTGCTCCGCTATGGACAATTCAATTGGCCCGAATTATCTATGCACCTCGAATTGTATACTTAACCCACACACCATGCCAATTACAAAGTGAGTGGTTTTTAGGAAGGGAATGGAATCTTAATCACTTTCAATGAGAAATTGCCGCTTTCAAAAACACTTTCCAATTTCTATAACGTAAAAGGAAAGGAGTGAAAAGAAAAAAACAGAAATAATGTAAAACATTCAAATTGATTTGCGCGTATGCATCAGTGGGGTAATGTATCCTTCAATTACCTTTAATAGGTCAATTTGTATGCCGACTTTTTAACACGCCCTTCGGTGTAGCGAGGCAAGGTCGCCGAGGGATTCCGTTCTGATTTTCGCTTCCGATCCCAACTTTCTATCGTTGTTTTAACAATTTTTTGTTGGCCCTCATATTACATGAGATGGCGACTTGGAGTGAGACTGTGTGATTTCCTTTTTCTTCTTTTTTTGGATAAAAGCCAAAAGTAGTAATATTGCGTGCCTGCGTGCGCGACGTTCTTGTGTACCTCTTATTTCGTATGTAATTCTATTTAGCTTATTTATTTATGATACAAAAGCACTTATCGCTGTAGGCAGTTTGACGGGCAGGATACCGGAGTGACGAAGATATGACGATGACGAGTACCTAATATAATATAGCAAGAGGTGGAGGGGATACAAAAATCAATTTGATATTCGCCCCAATATACACCAAGTCAAGCGAGCACCACCCACCACTTACTCATTCGCTCATTTGTTTCGTTTTCTATAAGTGTAGCCTTCGGGCGAATTCCCATATTATTATGATATAAAAATCGTTTTCGATGCTTTTTAGCTTTCTTGGAATTCTACTGCTGTGTGGCAAAGCGCTGTGTCCCGTGTGTACTTGCCAAATTAGATTTGCGCAACATAATATGTGGGGGAACATAATCATTGGATTCATTTTCGAAGGATGCGCGTGTATATATACCCAGGCCTTCGGTGTGACCAGGGATGGAGCGCATTTCAACAAAGATTAAGGGAATGTTGAAAAATGTATTGACATGGAAGACAAAAGGATCAAATATCTGAGACAGGTTTTCTGTGTGCGGTTGGTTGAAGATTGGTTTTGAAAACGGGATAAGGTGTTGACAATTTCAAGAGAACTTATACTTAACTCATAAACCAAGGGATCGGATGAACTACTCGATAGGTGGGTGTGTGACAGGAGACCTATTCGAAACGGAAGTCCAGGTAAGTATACCTTGTTACTAAAAGGTTATGGTTAAATGGACTATAACTGCCTTTCAGTCCAGCACAGTACACAGAGCATATGACATAGTAAAAGGGAGGAAGGTTGGGCACGCATATGAGTTTTAAGCCGTTTGAGTATTCAAACAGTGGGCAGAGTGACTCAGTGGTTTCTATGCTTTGCTATACTCAGCAAGGGGTCTTAGGTTCTATCCACGGAAAAACACAAATTACACATATGTTGAAGATTTTCCGACCACACAGTCGCGTTTTTCCGATCGTTTTTTCTCGTGTTTTTTTGACGCGCTTTTATAGGCGGTCTTTTGTCGCGTTTTCGACGTGTTTTTCGACCCGTTTTCGATGGGTTTTTGGAATCAGTTTTCGACGCGTTTTTTGACAAGATTTTCGGATCATTTGACGCGTTGTTTGACGAATTTTCGGACATGTCAGTCGACGTCATTTTTGAAGCGCCTTTCCAGTTTTTTTGAATCGTTTTTCAAAGTGTTTTTGGGTGCATTTTCTCACTCATTTTCTGACGCGGTTTGGATGCAATTTTGGTGCATTACCCATCCAGCTAAGAACTGTTTAAAAGGGAACGAAGTCAAATGCAATTAACAGTCCTTATAAGCGGTGGAGATCCAACTGCTTAATTTATTTTCACATTTTATTCCCGGTTTTGTGTTCAACTTTTTTAGTCTGTTCAAGTTCGGGATTGGTTGCGTTAAATTATTTTCCGAGACACTAGTTACTTATCGTTATAATAAAGTGTTCTAGTGTTGTGTAGGTGAGTTAACCGTTACATTTACGTGCAATTTGTATAACTAATCAACTCATTAAGGTGGGCACGACCATAAGCCTGCTATCGGGAAACTAGCAACGAGGATGTGAGTGTTTTAATTTGCCTCATCCATTAGCTCAACCATTTAATTTTCCCTGTGAACATTTTACACCAAAATCGACTCATTACTATTGTGTTGTGCTTCAATTCTTGCTGTTGTAGTATCCTATCTCCTCTTTGAGACAGAAAGCGTAATTTTATTTATAGCCCTTGAAATACCCATAACTTTATAATTAAAAGGCTCTTAGTGGGACATCTCGTAGGTAAACATTTTGTTCTACAAAACGGCGCTACATGAGCCCTCCTCATTTGGGTCGTCCTACTAACATCAATTCGGAATTTCAAATAAACCCGCCTTCATTTTACCCCCCTCAGTTCTCGGAACCAAATCCCATTTCTTAGTGGAACAACAACTGTGTGTTTTTGTGCTCGGATGTGCGAAAACCAAAAGATAAATGACATTTTTAACGATGGATTACGAGGATGGCAAACACAAACACATTGGTGATTGCAATGGGATGATATATCCAGTGGCTGGCAACCCAGCGACGATACCTACCACAAACGACAGATACAAGCATAAGCAATTCCCAAGAAAGTGTTCTGCAAAAAAAAAAAAAAAAAAAACAAATCACACACACACCACCTAAGGTGATACTGAACTAAATGATGACAATGACATCCCATATCTTGGAGTAAAGTGAATTTCGTTCCCAGATCGATATCTTTTCGTTGTTTATCCCACAATTTATCTCTCAATGTCCCCATTTCATCCGCACACTTCTAACATTGCCACATAGCTTCGTCTTCACTTCGGTGCGTTTTGTAATTTGAATTTTAAACTCGAAAATTCCGATGAAGAAATTGCTGGGGCGTATGTATCCTTCTTATTCCCGAGTAATGAAAACTCGAATAAAGTTTGTGCGACGAAGACGATACTCTGTTTACGGATATGTTACATACACATTTCCTTAAGGTGTCAAGGTGTTGAGAGAGTGGTAAATTCGGTTTGCTTTACTTTAAAGGACAAGGTAAGATGAAGGAATTAGAGGGTAATTTTGAAAAAAAAAAAAAAACGGTTTACCAACTCTGTGGGGCTTTGGAAATTGATGGATAAATTGAATGATTTCACGAGAGGAGTATCAGTAAAAAAAAAGTACACCAAATGTGTAAGGGAATTGAAAATCACTGTCACTCTCTCTTTGCGCTGGATGGCGCTCTGTTGATTGATGGCGGAGCACACCTTGGGTTTTGTGGACATTTCTGTTGTCAGGGCCAGTGGTAGACAAATTGATTGGCTGAGTGTAGTTTTTACGATATTGATTGATGTTTTCCTATTTAGGCTAAATCTAAGTGATGATTTTCGTTGAACACCGTATTACGTAATGGAAATAGGACTCGAAGCTATTTACGCCATCATGCAGAAGGTGAATATGATAAACTGTACTGACGAAGTTCTTCGAGGGATGGTGGATTAGGGGAGTTCTTTGTACACAGATTTGGTGTTGTAAGCAAAGATTGATTAAAAAGGCTTCAGAATTTAATTTCTTTTAATAGAGTAGGGATATCGATCCAAAGGTGTTTTCCAAATGTGCTAAGAATACGTGACTGGCCTCAAGTGGCTGGAACGCTAACAAGCAACTCTTAATTTATGCAATAGGTGCGCGGACGCAATTTTTTACGTATCACGTTATAGGCAGAACCCTTCTCGTTATGAGAGCATGAAGACATTGTTAGGGTATTAGAAACAGAATGGGTCCCAATAAATTCGCTTGAGGAACACTGGCTTCGAATAATTTTAACGATGAATACCCCTGTTTTCACTTTATGGAACTGACTTGAATAAATGTATGAATATAATATCCTACTTCTAAACTGGCTAGTGCATTTTTCGTAAAATACATTATCCAGTTGCAGTTTTGCATGTTTGGGGGTTTTCCCTCCCGATTTAGGGTTTTATTTTGATCGAAAGGGAGTAATTGTTTAGGGGGATATCTTGGGTTTTTTAAAATTATATTTTATTCGAATTTTGTTAAAATATCCTTTTAGGTAACCTTAAAAAGTTGGGGTTTGTTTTTGGAACAAATAGCCAAATCTGGGGAGAAATATTTTGACCGTCTTGCAACATTGTCCAGTTGATCAAAGTGTTATTAAGGTACAGTACGCGATTCTCTCAGAAATAATTGAATTATTCAGTTCGATCTGACTCCCTGACCACAGCACGACGTGTTCCGCGTTGAGCTGCAAAACAGATTGCAATAATGACAATATCTCATCAAGTGGTATGATTCCTGATTCCTTTTTGTATTTATTTTTAAGCGGCAATAAAAGCGATCTCTGCCGTTGAGATAAAATATAAGCTTACCTGTCTCGAGAGCTACGGAGTCTTCGTTCTAAGCACAACGTAAGAGTTTGCTGTGCTCCCGATACTGAAAAAGCTGATAAGCTGACGAGAAAGAATTCTTCACATGAACTTAAGCAGACCAATGCCACAGTGTTGACTTTCATCTGTTATCCCAGACAGACAATTGAGAAGCAAATACTGGCAGCGAGGACTTTATGGCCACTCTATCACCAACCGATAACAAATAGAATCTCACAAATGAACAAAAGATCGTTGACCTCGTTGTGGGTCTTGTTATTGGGCATACTTACTTACTTACTTAACGGGCTCCCGACCCGTGAAGAGTCTCTGCCTGAGACACTGTAGCCTTCCATCCTCTGCGATCCCGGGCACGTTGCTTCCAGTTATCTAGACCAAGCGCTGTGGCATCCGCGATGGCTTGGTCTTTGAAACGGAGGTTCGGTATTCCTTGTCGTCTCGAACCTGGCGGCTGGGATTCGAAGATCCTCTTAGCTGGAGCATTATTGTCCATTCGCTCGATGTGACCGAGCCAATATAGTCGACGTATTTTGGCATTTTGGACTACATCCTCATCTTGGTACAGCTCATAGAGTTCGTGGTTGTATCTTCTCCTCCATTCGCCCTCCTCGCAGACAGGACCAAATATCCGCCGAAGAATTTTTCTTTCGAAGGAGCCCAGTATCAGCTCTCCCTTCCTGCACTCGGTGCCATAAAGCAGAACTGGCAGGATAAGGGTTCTGTAGAGCATACATTTTGTCCTTCGAGTTAGGAGTTTTGAACCCAATTGTTTTGCTAAACCGAAGTAGCAGCGGTTTCCTAGGGTAATTCTTCGCCGGATCTCCACTAGGATGTTATTTGTGGAGTTCATGCTTACTCCGAGGTAAATTAACTCCTTAGCGTTTAGATCAGATAAACATCTGGGACATCTGAAAATACTTAGCCTAATCCCAAACTTGGATATGTTCTGCCCCGTACCTGACACTTTGGTTAGGGAGTATAGTTTTGTAAAATTATTTGAAGTAGAATTACTAGATCGTTCTAGTTGGTCCAATTAGGTTCCGACACTAGACCCTAAAAGTTTAGTTTGGTACACCGACGGATCAAAAATTGTTTCCGGAGTTGGAGCTGATGTCTTTGGACCCAACACCAAAATCTCGTTATCCATGGGAATGTGCAATAGAAATTTGCGCTGATAAAATGTCCATCATACAAATTTTCTGCCGATTGTCAGGCAGCTTTAGCGTCCAATACAATGGACTCCATTACAGTTAAGAGCTGTGCCTGGTCATCAAGGTATTGCGGGCAACGAACTTGCTGACAAACTTGCTGGGGCTGGGTCCGAAACTATTCTATATGGACCTGAAACTTACTGCAGAGTCAATTGGACTACTGCGCTAAACGTAATCAATGAATGGGAACAACATCTTCGTCTTAGCCACTGGGAAAATGTCCCTATTCTAAGATAATCGAAACGATTAATCAAGCCCTACTCCTACAAGAAAATCCTTAAACTCAGTTAGAATAATATAAGAAAGCTAGTGGGCTTCCTCACAGGCCACTATGGCTTAAGATACTACCTCAACAAAATGAACCTTTGTCCGGATACAGAATGTATATTCTGTTTGGAGGATGTCGAATCCTCTAAACACATCTTCTGTGACTGCCCGGCTTTTCATTGGTTAAGAAAACGTGTCTCTAATAGAGAGACTCGTACACCAGCAGATCTAAAGAACTCTGCTACTGAGGACTTATTGGCCTTCATCAGGGAGGTCACACGTGTCTTAGAATAACATTTCCCCATTGATACAATAGATCTTTCAGGTCGCAGTGTCAGCCATCAGGGCATGGGATTAAAAAAAAACAAAAAACTTTTTTCTATTGCTTTCCGATATTTTTAATTTTTTTGTTTTTAAAATAAGAATAGCATTTGCATTTTTACTGTTCCTAATTAAAATTTATCAACAATGTTCAGTGTTATTAAACTTCTGAATTTTCAATTATATTTTGATTTTGGTGTTAAATAAACGAATTTGAAAACATTCACCCAGCTTAATTTATTCAATATTCATGAACATTTTCTAAAATTCGATTTTGTCTAGTGGAAGCTTGGGTTTAACTTGCATGTTGTTGACTCATTTTTGGAACTACCCCAACGGATTTCATTTATGCGCTTTGCTGTCAAACATAGAATTCATTCAAACAAAATTAAAAATAAACTGAAATGTGAATGGATTTCACACCTTTTACTGCCGAAGATGGATAGAGGACAAATTAGATACAGAGAGAGAGAGCTGTCATTCAAAATTTGGGGGGATAATCGGGTGAGTGCACTGAAAGTCGACTGTCTAGTTTCGTTAGCAGTAGGTCTTTGACTATGACTCTTTTTTCTTTTTACGAAGGACATCAACGCATCGGCGCAGTGGCTTAGTGGTTAGTGTGTTGGACTACTAACCGAGGGGTCCCAGGTTCGAATCCCGAGAAAAACCCAAATTCCAACTTAAGGTTTTTTTCACTGCGCCACCTTTCGCGAACGTCTGACAAACATCCGAGAGTATAACTGTCATGAAAGAGCTTCTCAATTGGCCGTTTGGACTCGGCATAAAATTGTAGATCCCTTCCATTCGTCCCAAAAAAATGAAAACTCACACAAGACGAATGGTTGTGAGAAGCTAGGCTTGGGTCCATACGGACCTGTTGCGCCAATTATTTATTTTTTTTACATCAACGCATATGTATGCTGCTCAGATCAAAAATGTAGGCGGCCGTCGAACAACCTTGTGGCAATTGATGTAAACCGATTGCCATCTGAAAGACATCATTTTTGAAGTTGCAGCGACCATATTAAGGTCCAATCGGACCCGGCATAAAAATTATAGGTCCCTTCCATTCGTCTCTAAAATAAAAACTCACACAAAACGGATGACTGTGAGAAGCTGGTCCTAGGACCTGTTTACTCAAATATTCAATGTTTGTTTGTTTAGTTTATGGTGCTGGGGAGAGTAGCTTACTTTGAGTAAATGGCTTCCATAATAAACTCTTAGAACTACATCACTTTTAAAATCAAGGGGAACTGTTTTCTTGGCCCCAAATTGGAAAAGCCATATCAAGGCAGAGACTCTATTTCAGAGTGCTCATTTTATGAGTCTGATATATATTAGAGCATTCGGACCAACACCTTTGGATCCTACTGCTCAAAGCATATACCCCGAATCTTAAGGGGAACAGCTTAGCATAAGTTAGTATATAAGATAAATTGAATAAAGTGTTTAGTCGTAAACGGAGTTCGATGCGTTTCACTTGGACGCGGGGAATACACATTAGAGTGCTGCTCTATGCGATGGGCTTAAAATCAACGAATGTGGTGAAGTTTTCAAATCATTTTTTTGCTTTAACAACAACACGGAAAGAACTGAGGGTCATCCATTGCAAAATGGTCCATCAACTGGATAGAAAAATCCGCATCAGTCACCTTTGATGGAAAGGATGATACATGACGGCATTACCAGTGAATGAACAACAAACCTTCGAGGCCAGCACTGAGGATCAACCTATTTTTTGTGATCTTTTTAAATTAAAATAATTAAATAAACCGAAATCAACTAACAGGGGGTGGACAGCTAAACAGCTAATTGGGGAAGCCTAGTGGTGGAGAACCTCCTTCACACCGGACTTGAAAGCGACATAAATAAATGGATCTCGAAATACCTTGAAATATTATTCACTCCGGGTGTTAATCAGATTTAAGTTAATTTTAATTTTAATTTAATTCTTTCATTAATCCGTTTTGTTTTTAACCCCGACAATTTAAATCCATATCCATAATATTCACTCAAAAATATACATTAAACCCCTTGAATTAAATATGGATTTAAAAGCGGATTTATATGAGTTTAAACCGATTAAACCTGCATAATGTGAAATTTATTTATTTTTTTTGGGCCAAGTTATATTTTAAGGTTCATTAATTATGCCGAAAATTCTGTCGAATCATCGAATGTAGCCTCCAAAATGCCTCTTTCTTCAGTGGAAAATATTTTCGAAAAGATAACACATCGTAATCGTCGACGAAAGCCCGCTTTTACTTTCGATATATTCGACGACGTTGTTTTACCATGAGCTGCTGTTTCATCAACTCTTCGACAAATTCGAACTCTGACGACGAAGACATCAACATTAATTTTGTCCATTTCACGAATTAAGTGCTTTGGTTAGTTTCTTGCTATTTATTTTTTCTATTCCCATTTTCTACTTTTCTTAATTCTTATGCGAGCGAAGAAATGTCAATATTATGAAATTGAGTTTCAACCCGAATTAAAGTACTTAAACTGTTCTCCGGAGTGCGTTTAAATCCAATCGGATTAAACGCTGTCAAGTTTAAAAAACTGGGTTTATTTTCGGGGTTAACGACGGAATATTATGGACTTACGGGTTTAGTTTTTGGGTTAAACCCGGGTGTAAACTTTAAGCCGGATTAAATGGAGTGAATAATATGGCCGTTAATCTGGTGTCAAATGTCAAGTTAAGCTCGTGTCAAATGAATGAAAAGCACCACTCATCTTACCTACAAATTCAATGTAATTGTTCATTGGCTTACGCTGGATTAATTCAATGCAACCCTGGTAGCCTTTTGTTTACTTAATCATTTCGATTTACCTTTTTTTTCTATTTGCTTTTTCGCTCTCTAGTCAGAATCTCACACAAGAAATACTGACGCAGTTTTTTCTTTAATTTATGCAGTCCAACTGTCATCACCAAGTGATGCCAATTTGTTCTAATTCGGATAAAATTTTGAAACTTTACCTAAATTGGTATAGAAACCAATTACATTTGATTGAATAATAATTATTAAGAACAAGTCATTTGTCAGTTCATAATGTGACAGTCATGGGGAGTACTCGAACGAATTTATTATGTCACATCACTGTACAAAAACTCTTGAAATATATATATTTATTAAAAGGATTTCAATTGTGAATACGGAATGTTGCCTGTCGTGGGCGGTGTATTCAGCGTTAAAATTGTAACTTTAAGAATTACACAACGCAGTATATCCTTCTTTGTATATTAAATGCTATTGACCACTCTCCGCGAATGTCAAACAAAAATAAAACTTATGTCGTTTTCCTTTGGGACCACTCAAGTCAAGAACAGGCTATGAAAGTGAGTTCTCCATTTCTACCTATCCAAGTGCTTTCAGTGGCTGTAGGCTCAACGGCTGGATAAGTTCAAGATGTCCGATTATGTCGAACAGTCTAAACACTCATTCCATGTAAACCGTTTTATTTTTTAAACAAATTCACAGTGAGAAGCAATATATAAGTTTGCTATGTGAGATACAGATTTGCTTCCAAGCGGGGTTAGTGGGGGACAGTTTCTATTTTAAATTTTCATAGATTTTACATATTTTTTTGCAATATAATTCCAGAATCTCACCGTTCAACAGTGATTGTTGACATTAATCCTAGGAATACTGCCACATTTCGAGAGCAATCAAAAATGAATTGCTATGTCATAAATCACGCATTCGACACAAAATGGATGCGCCGGTGAACATTTTATCAGAAAATTCAGTTCAGAGTGCGATAAGTACCTGCACTCGAGCCAGAATCAATCATCACTCGAACAAGACGAACAATTGAATTAACCCCCGACCTGAGTTGCATTAATCATGCGAGTAATTCGTTCAATTTAAACTTCATCGAAATGCCAACGCGTACACCATCCCCCTGACACACCCACGTGGCACGTTCCGAAAACAACAATCCGCCAAATCAAGCCTGATCCAATAAAATCTCTCCAATAAAATTATAAATGAATCAAAATGGCAATAACAATTCCTCACGATTAATCAAATTCAACCGATATCGGTTGCGGATCGCTTGCCTACTCCACATCAATAGATAAGAAAAATCATGAATACCAATCCTCCTCCTCAAAAAAGGAAAAGGAAAAAAAAAACCTAACACGACAAACACCTGCAGATACTCGTACACCACACCCACTGCCACCCATCATCATTACCAATTCAATCAATCGCTATATCCCTAACCGAGGCATTTGCCGATTTCCCTTCATTTGAATCTATTCTTTTGCGTGTTCCTTTCTTCCAAGGATTGCCTATTACCACCTGCCGCCCTCTCTGCCAACCCAACTGGCATTTGTGTGTTAGTCCCGTTTATCCGTAATCAGAAAGCACAGGCATGGGAGAATAATGGATTGCAGACAAATGCCGACATAAAAGTCCTCCGTGTGAGGACTGCAGAGATAAATGATGAATTTTAAGGTGAACCATTGAACCATCTATCTCGGATAGATGGATGGATTCGGATGCGAACGCGCGAACAGTGACTTTCAGGGAAAGAGTTGTGTCTGTTGGACGGGGATAGTAAGCCTAAGATTTATATCTTCTATTTGCGCGCTACGACGAAGTGGAATAATCTATATGAATCAGTAAAATGAAGATAATACTCGTATGTAGATAGCGAAGGAGGCGGTTAGCCTTTGTCGAAATGGAAATGTTATGTAGCTGCCGTTTGCCGTTTTCACATGGCCCATCAATGTGAGCATTTTTCTGTCAAACTTCCAAGTCTTGAGATTTTGGTGATTCCGATTGCCTACGCCACCCGTATATAGACTTGAGGCGAGAGTTCAAAGGACGATTTTGTGCGCAAAGTAATCGGTAAAGTTTCTCCCGGGAAGTGATTGATAAGTCCTCAGGGGAAATCAGTGTTAAATAACGTGATGGGAACGCTCTCAGGGGTTGTTGGTGGGAATTGGGATGGGCGGTGTATTAAATGCAGCTTCGGATGGGTGTATTTAGGGATATCCCATCATGGGATTCAAACAGTCGATTTGTTCGAACTTTCTGTGACCAAACACTGACGAATAGAGTAATGGATCTTTGGAGTTTATTTTTCAGAGCGATGGACAGATGTACACCTTATAGGCTGAATTTTAGAGAAAAAAAAAAACCCGCAGCAACTGACCCTCTAAGTGAAGTCGTGGCAAGTGTCACAAGAGGCTCATTAACCCACCTTACACGTAGTTCGTTAGTCACAGAAATTCATTTTGTTCCGTTTTTGATGTACGTCCTCATGGCGAATAGAACATACGCAAGCCGTTATACATTTTGATTGAAACTCAAAGCCCAAAGCGGGCCATAGTTTCTAGAATAGGAGCGTGAGCTGGCAACTGGCGCCACCACATTTGTCTCACCTCGGACTAGTTTATCCTTGCAGCCACACGGTTACGGTAACTGGATAAAGTTGGCTTGTAGATCTGATTTGGGGGGATGAAGAGGATGACTTAATAATGGATGTAATATCATCAGAGTCAGCAGTGATAGAAGAGGTTGAATGTAAGGGTAGGCGCGGGGCGCAGGCTGTTTTTGGAAGTTACGGCTTCGAGGAAAGCAATGCCAGTTTCCTGGTCTATAGATCGCCTAGTCAGAGGAGGCCTCAAGTGTGAGACAGACACGCAATCAATTCACAACCCAACTGATCTTCTGGCAATCAGCCGACATTCAAAAAGTTCCCACTTAGATGTCTGAAACAGAGGAGATTCTAATATCGGAAGGTGGCTCTGGCTAGTTACTCTTATTGTTACAACCGTGTACCGCATTATAGATCAAAGTCTTCGCAGCATTGAAATAATTTAAATAAAAAAGGAAACCGTCGGCGGGACTAAAGTTTGCGCAATGATATCTCAAGGAATATTATTGCTTGGAATCATTTCTTCAACGTCGAGTATTGACAAGTTATGCCTCCACTCAGCAATATCCAACGCCCACCAATATACTAGTCAAATTCCCACAAGCCACGCACACCAATAGCTATGCACTTTGTTAACACCTTCCGAAAGTACGTTTCAAAGTTTCGAACCATAGAGAAATCATACTGAGACCCCCAACTCTGCTGGCCCCTCAATTTATTTTCAAATTCGCCATTTTGTTTTCCCATCGGTGTTATGTCAATTAATTAATCCGTGTGACATGCAAAAACATACAAAAAATACAAAAATAAATGCTGCCAACCTCGGCAACCGTGGGGAAATGTGCTAGAGTCCGGGAATACCATTGGTTAGTTATTATAAATTGTAAAAAGGCGAATAATTCGATTTTGTTGGTCAATAAAACTATCTAATGGAGATGTTCTATATACTAAAAACTTATTATGACAAACATGGTTGCGTATTTTGCGCTTTTGAATATCATTAACTTCGATTTCATGCGGAAATTTTTCTTAGAAAACTGAAGAAAATTTGCTCAAAATGTTATTTTCCCTCCAATAATAGGTTTCATTGGACCTTTTTATCGTCCGCATGGGATTTTACTGGCAGATAGATACTCCCATTTCGGTGTACTCTCGTTCATACCAATTTGACCCTCGACAACTCACATGTCAACCCAACTATACCCACCAATTTACAACTCAAGTCATACGATCTCACACTTTTGGCTCATAAATATTCCTAATCACTAATTAATCATACTTTTCGTATGCTTCTCTGTTACATAGGTTTATATTATAAGCGAAAGGTTTTTTTTTATCTTAATTGTATTCATGACGTAATGACGCCGTAAGGAAAATTACCCCCACTGTGAGTACCTACCGAGAATTCATAGCCTTTGTGTACTAGTACCTATGCTCGCATATGTGTGGTCAATTTGAATGCGTAATTTTCTCAGTCAGTGGACTGGACATTTCTCGATAGCTTTCTACTACCAGCACTCATCGTGCGCCTGTGGTATACTTCTTTTGCGATTGCGGCAATTTATTGCGTTTTTTTTCTGTTTCCCTCCGTCAAACTTGAGCAAAGTTGCGCGACACGCAATCATTTTCTTATTTTTCTATTCTCGCATATAGCGTGTGCCATAAAACTCGGGCTAGGTAAAAATGTCGCCACTAGTGAAAATTAAGGCGAATCACAAACAATGGTTGGGCGGAACAAAGTATGTAGCTGACGAATCCGCTTAGGACTTAATTGGGTGGTTTTTACTTGTTAGAAAAATATTTTATTGAAATAATTTCATGTAATGCTATCGAAGCTGAATGTAAAACCAACGTTGGGTAAATGGTTCGTAAGCATGATAATGCGCAAGGGATAAGTCCGGTAAAAGGGGTAGTTTTTAATTTTAATTCATAGAGCAGCATGGCGTCCACGAGTAGAATCATTCCTGATACGATAGTTCGATGGTAAGGTCAAGGCAGTTTGAAGAGCTAAATCGGGAAAATGTTTGCAAACAAACGTTATTCCATAGGTCCTTCATAGGACCCCCAACCAGGGTTCGGACCTTACTGCAAGTAGATCTACTGAAATTTAAGAAAAAAATAAAATTTACTGCACCACTGCGCTCGACTGACAATCAACTGCAATTTATGTGAATTTCGGAAATCTTAAATCAAAATCGAATATACAAGGTGGGCCAAAAGAGATCACCATATTGGAAGATGCTCTTATTTTTGCAAATGGCCGCCAATGTCAAATCTGTTTTGTGGACTAGACAGATGTGGAATACAAGCGAACAAGCCATGGAGCGATACACTCCCCATGAACACGGAATAATCGTGTCAATTTTTTTGCGTAGCAATTCGTCTGTAGTTTTGGCTCAGCGCGAATTCCGTGGCCGATTTCACGGCCGTCCGACACCGACTGCGCAAACACTGCGCCGTTTGGCCAACAACCTTGAAGAGTATGGGACCACACGAGACGTTGCCAGGAGCGGCCGGCCCCGGAGCGTCCGTTGTGCCGAGAATATCGCCGTTGTTGACGAGGATGTCGCGCTGTCGCCGGAAACATCGACCAGACGCCGTGCCTCGCAATTAGCCATCAGGCGGTCGTCCCTAAGGCGAATTTTGGTCAAAGACTTGCGCATGTTCCCGTACAAAGTCTAGTCCGTGCATCAGCTGCTGCCTATCGACAGCCAAACGCGTGTAACCTACGCCCAAGCCATCCTCAATCTCGAGGACGAAGTGGACGATTTTTCGACAAAAATCATAATGAGCGATGAGGCTCATTTCCACCTCAGCGGGTATGTGACAAGCAAAACTATCGCTTCTGGGGCACCGAAAATCCACGAGTAATGCACGAGGAGCCATTACACCCGATCAAAGTGACTGCATGGTGCGCTGTTCACGCTGGAGGAGTCATCGGGCCGCTGGTCAAACGACAACAGTGGACGGTGCCCGCTATAGTAGGGCCATGTTAACCGAGTTTTTTCTGCCGCAATTGGACGAATTAGGACTGGAGGACATTTGGTTCCAACAGGACGGAGCTACGGCACACACTGCGCGAGCCACAACCGATATTCTGAAGGCGGCGTTCCCGGGTCGCCTCATCTCTCCTTTTGGCAATTTGCACTGGCCCGCAAGATCGCCCGATTTAACCGTTCCAGACTTTTTTTGTGGGGTTTTCTGAAGTCCCGTGTTTACGTGAACAAGCCCTAGACCCTAGAAGCCCTCAAGGACAACATTCGACACGAGTGCGAGAATCTGTCGCCCGAAGTTCTCGCCAAAGTGATGACAAATGCCATAAAACGAACCCGTATGTCAATCTATTGTAACGGCGCCCATTTGGCCGATATCATCTTCTCGACTTGACCAATAAAATTCTAAAGGCGCAAATAAACATAATCAAAAAACAGAATCGAAGTTTTTCATTTCATTTCATTTAGAAAAAAGAAAATGTGCATGCCACCTCGTTTTTACTGCTGTTTCTAAATTGATTGTTGTTCTGCTCTGTCGGCTGTCTAATACTAATACATTTAAAAAAAAAATTTGAAAACTTCATTTTTATCGCATTTTTTCTAAATTCAAAATCTACTGCAAAAATAGTAATAATTCTACTGTACTTTTCTTTAAGGTCTACTGCGAAATTTTACAACTGAAGTCCGAACCCTGCCGCAACTCACTCGCAATCCTCTTGCCGCTGGCCCCTTAATTTTTTTTCCTATTCATCATTTTGTTTTCCTATCGATGTTATGTCAATTAAGAAACCGTGTGACATCCAAAAAGCAAAAACATACAAAAAATAGAAAAATAAATGCACCAAACCGTGGGGAAATGCGATAGAGTTCGAGAATACCACATTTTTACATTGGTTAGTTATTATATATTTTTAAAAGGCGAATAATTTGATTTGTTTGGTTAATAAAACTATCTGAAGGAGATGTTCTATATACTACCAACATATTAGGACAAACGTGGTTTTGTATTTTTCTGCTTTTCAATATCATTAACTTTGAGTTGATTGAACTGTCATTCAGAGACACTTCACGGCTCGGAAGCCCGTTAAGTAACTCTGATTTCATGTGTGAATTTATCTTAGATAAAGGGAAATTATTATTATCTTTGCTAAAAGTGTGCGAGCCAGGCTTTTATTGGATATCAAAGACAACAACCCTGCAACTTCCCAAATTGTCGAAAGTTTTAAAATTAAATCGCAATAGGCGTTTTTCTTTTTTAGTTCAGAGCTGAGCTCTGAACCGAGCTCGAGCATTATGAGCGCTCTCTGAACCGAGCGTACTCAGATCGTTCTGATGTAATTATGAAACACACTTGAGCACATAGCTGTCATTTGTAATAAAGTATATGTATAAATTTAATATTTATTAATTGTTGTTTATTAAATTGGTTAACCTTCAGTTCCAGAGCAGCAAGGTTCGTCCGCAATTTCAATTATTTTGTTTATCCTGTTTTTTCCTGTCAAATGTGCCTCTAAGTGTGTAATCAGCTTTATACTCAGCCTGCTCAGTCAATTTATTCTGAGCTCATACAGCGCGCTCTGATTATGCTCGGAGAGAAAAAAGAAACACAAATCTGAGCTCTGATGTATCTGAGCTAAAAAAGAAACACGAACTTTTTGTATAACAGTTCAGGTTGTGCTCTGAACTAAAAAAGAAAAACGCCTAATATAGAAGTTTGAAATATCAACGGATAATAAATTCGACAAAAGTTTTCGAACATAGTATTTCTTAGCTAATCCTATTCAACAACCAGAGAAAAGGCTTCTTCTCCAAGCTTGAAAAGCGAGAAAAAGGAAAATGGTCAGTGACCATTGTTTTGAAAATAAAAGCTTTCACGTGAAAACGTAAAATGAGACTTCACATGCTCTTTTAATGGGTCGGCACATCTCAAACTGTGACAAATCGTTGTGTATTTGTTGTTCTGTTGCGGTAAGGATGCAAGGATGAGCTTTTTTATTTATTACACGGACGAGAAGTGTCTAGAATCAGAAATAGTTGAAATAAAAAAAGAGAAATCAAATTTTGAAGGGAGTTTTTTCAAAGAACAGCTTATTTCTGTGACACTTATCCACGGCGAACTCAATGTCAACATTTTTGGCTAATGTTAGGAGAGAAAAGTTGTTGTCCCAGATAAAATTTAGTTTAGCTCGAGCAGCGTACTACGCTTTACATCATGTTTATACATATATCGATTTTCTTGCCGAACGCCCTCGTATAAATATTGGTTTATTTTTAACTTACCTGTATTTTTTTCTGAAATTACTTTCAAATATATTTATGCAAAGAGTTGCGACTTTTATTTCTTATTTTTTCTTAGCCGTTATTAGCTTTAGGAGAATACCGACTTACCCAGAATAAGAAAAACAAAAATCATTCCAAATGGATTCAGCATTATTCCAGTGAAATTTGTCTGCAAAAAAAAAGAGTTTATAAGTATTATTTAAATATTAGCTTGAATAATGTGAAGTACAATTTGTTTGAATTTAAGCAAGCGAGATGTTGTAACTCTTAAGAGAATGGTTATTTTTTATAGTTTACTGAGTACCTATATGGGGAATAGCCTCTCTAAGGGTTTTGCCTCGAAAAGACCTCTTTATATAAATATGCCAATACTGCCTCCAGAACAAATTGATGTCATTTCGAAATTTACAGCCGTATTAATAATTGTTGCGTAACTAAATGTTAGGCCTAACTATTGGCAAACACATTCGTTAAACTCAGATTGCATTTTTAGAAGATAAATGAAGGAGACTTCCACATAACTAACGTACGGTAGGAGGTCTGTTAGAGAGTCAATAACTCTTAAAAAACATATTTCCCGTCAAAATGACAAATAAATTAAATTTAAATTTGAAAAATTTTGGAACGAAATGGCTCACCGTTTTTCAGTGATTTTAAATAATGTAATAGTCCCAAATCGAAAAAAAGTGTACAAAAAACGAAAAAAACTCTATGAAAATGTTAACAATAAAATATTCAAAAATAAATTCACATTTTCAAAAGAAAATATGAACAATTTTCTGTTGATTTCTTGTTTTTTTTTCTTTTGCACTTGTCACAATTGAAATTTATTAGCCAGCTGTGATGATAGCTAATATAATAGTTATTAGTACAATTTGGTAAGGTGATGCTAGTTTTTTTTAGAGAAAACATCAGTTAGTTATTATATGAGTTATTTTCATTTATTAATAAAAAAATTTAACCAATATGTTATTATTTTAACTATGTGCTAGGTACCATACGAGTTGGAGAGTAGTTGCGGGTTCTTTATTAATACGGCTGTTAGAAGATTAGAGGATTTCCACACAGAAATACGCGAGTGCTGCCAGATATCCGGAGTAGTTTTGCTTAATTAACTGATTAGCTACTACCTAGCAAAATTATTTTTACGAATATGCATTTTCGACAAGAAGATTAAAGTCAATTTGACTCCTTTAATGTGAGTTAGTGGAGACACTGTTAATCTGTTGATTAGGGGAATCTAATGAATAAGGCTGAATGACGTTGTCATATTTTATATTCAATTAGCAGGTCGCAGCTCTTTTGGCGTACTCTGGTGTCAAATCGTTTTAGATTTAAATACGGCATCGAAGGAACGCAACTGTCTATTACCACATCACAGCTCTAGTACAATATCGTGACTTTAAACTGGGTTCTTTTCTACATGGTTTATGTATTCGCTTAACAGTTTTGAATTAAATTGTATGGTAATTGTGCTTCTTATTTAAATTATTTAAAATAGGAATAGAATAGAAGCTTTGCAAGTTTTGACGGTGAAAGCTTTAAAACCGGTACAATTTACAGCTTCTGAACGAAAGGGGGTTTGGTACACTTTTCTTAAGAGATGGGCGAGAACAAAATAGCACCACCCACAATTTTTTATGAAAATCGTTCTTTATTATGTCGTAAGACAATATTTAATTAAAGGAAACTTACATTTTAAATGGTCAAAATTATAAAGTAAGCGTTATACAATTTGTTTGGCAGACACTATTACCTTTGATCCTGATAAGCTTTAGCTAATTCTATTCTTTTTAGCCTCGATACAACTGTTTCTCCACACATTCATTCATATTTAGTTATCGATGTAATGTTTATCGATGTTTTGCGGGCTAATGGCGGGTGAGAACTTTAGTTTTACCATACAAATGCATGTCTTCACTTTATGGCATTGGAGCTTTAGGAAGTTTTGTCGTTTGGACGAAGTCCTGTAGTAATACGTAAACGACTTAGTAAGGATCCGAATCAGAATTCTTGGCAAAAATGAAAAAAAGCTTTTTGCATCAAAACGCGTGTGTGATATAAAATTTGGTTGTGCTTTCATATGGGGGAGTGTTCCTCGGCTGAACTTTTCTAGATTCGGATAGAAAATATCCTTCGGCCGGATACGGAACTGCAGTATAACAATAGGTAAAAGTTTATTCAACTGGTATAAGCTAACATTTCGATTATTTTCTGCTTATTCAAATGATCCACATCTCTTAAAAATGGAAAAGAAAAAACAAACAAAACCTACATACAGTCGAACTTCGATAACTCGAACCAAATTCGACTTATCGAAGGTGACGCAAAATAATCTCTACGAGTTTTCAAGGCATTCGAGTAATAGAAGTTCGAGTTATCAAATACAAATTATATGTAAATTTTAGTCTTGGCGCAATTGCCAACCAATTTCAGTTATTAAATATTGGAGTTATCGAAGTTCGACTGTATGTAGGTTATGTTTGTTTTTTCTTTTCCATTTTTAAGAGATGTGGATCATTGACTAATATATAAACTGCTGTGAAATGTCACTTTCATACAATCTCTGCTCAGAAAATGACGCCAACATAACTAACGCTAGTGGTTCTATGCGAAAAATAAGTGAAACAAAATGACAACCATCTCGGATTTCTCCATAGAATGCTAGAGCCACCTATTGGGCGTGAGTGGATTTGCCAAGTGAAACGGTTGAAATTCAAATTGTTGCCGCATTGTTTACAATAGATGTCATCTCGAAATTGTGATAGTTTAAATAATTAATAATAGATGGAACCAACAAAATTTGAATAAAAAATCGTTTTTCATTGTCCCATAAATTGCACAATTTTCGTATATTTATTGCGAATTCGTTTTTTATGTTGTTTCTCATTATAAATTTTAGATGCATGATGTAATACCACTTTTGCGTATATTTCAATCACATTTCTGATCAATAAATACTTATGATTGTCAATAATATCACATTCAAGTACATGAGAATTTAATTCATCATATCAGAGAAACTTGAATCAGATTGCGAAAAGCTACCAATTATTCAAAACTTTTTGTTTTTTAATTTTAAATCTTCATTCAATTAATCGCAATAACACAGTCTTATGCAAAACTATCTGCACCGAAATGGAAACGTCAGATGTGAGTTTCCAATTTATTCCGTTCCGAACCACGAAAGCTAGCGCTTATGTTGTAACCAACGCGAAGTTGTCATTGATGTGGATATTACAATCCATTTAACTCACAAGTTAGAAAAAATCTACAGGTGGAATGCATAAAGCTACATAAATATGTTCTTTGACAGTTTGTGCAGTATGGCACTGAAGTGATAAAGTTATGTGTGCACAAAGTTGTAAAGTAAACTGTGCTGTCTTCTGTCTCTTTTTTCCTGTCTCTAGTCCCTAGTCTCTGGCTTTCAGACTAATTAATTTTTTCTATTGAACTACACAAGCAACTACATCTACAATTGTCTATAAATATATATCCATAATCCTGTAACGAAAAACCTTTCTCTTTGGGTGTATTAAAAGAAATACCTTCGGATGACCTTCACTAAAAAACAAAGGAGATCCCAAAACAATTTCCTCGCTGTTAATCTGTTTTGCATAAAATTCTTTTTTGAATCTCATTCTCTCGAGCTCACCACCCAACCAATCAGGGTAATTATTTCACTTCAGTACACCCACGAATCGAATTCATTTTTAGATACTAGGTAGTAGGTGGACCTACCTACCTTCCGTTCAAAAATATCAAAACAAAAATGACGACTGCATGCAACTCGGGGCTAATTACAGTCGTTCACTATTGACAGGAGCACGCTATCTAATTACAAAAACGAAACACTTTAAGCCCTCCAGTGGCTCCAATGCAAAGGTATACCCAGCCAAACAGAAACGTAAAAATACCTGCGAAAAACGAGAGCCAAATACACGCTCTCAGCCAAAAGGACACAAAACAATTTTCAAACCAGATATTCCAACGAGATAGCAATTGTAACAATTCCCTCTTCCTATCCCACTTTTATATTTTCGCATTTTGTTTCAATTCTAACTCGTGCACAATTGAAGGACCTTTATTGCTGATCGCACGCTATCTCTTCAACGAAAAACAAAATGAAACCGACTACTATAGAAAGCAACACACCCGCTGCCACCCGAATTAGGACACAAATTTCCCCGCCGACCGGATATACCGAACAAATGTAAAAAGCAGGAACTAATTTGCAATGCTGGTGTTGAGTTGGGGGAATGAAACAGGAAGTCAGCAGCAGAAGGCACCATACATGTTAACAACTTGAAAGTGCATTGTTATTTCGGTTTCCCATTGTCCTTGATTTCCATTCTCAGATACACAGATATGACGGAACACAAATTTTTAACTAAATCATGTGACATTCCATTAAGTAGATTCACACGGACACTCTCCTCGTGCGGGATTATATTATTATGCCGGGATGACCTCAATCGAGGGGTCGGGCCAAATTTATTGCATATTGGTCTGCAGACATTTCCAATCAGATTTGCCAATGCTCCTGGGTGAAGGACGAACCGGGATACAGTGTTGTTTACGGCATTAACGGCCAACTGGCTGTTTGGTTATTTGATATATTTCAAGCAAAAATTGAGTATCAGCTCTCTGGGATATCATATTTGAGTGGTTGTTGTTTTTATATCGGCGTTATGGGCATGTGACTAGGGAGTGTTTACTTCGATTACCAGAAACTCCCAATAGGGATTTGCTTAAAGAAAATTGGCTAAATTCAAATTAGGGATTTGTGCTGAAAAGGATACGGGCCTTGATAAAATTTTGCTTTGGAATTACGAGGTTTTCGTAACGTTTTTGTCCCTGTGTGATTGCAAATTGTTATTTTTTCATTTTTATTTCCAGCAATTTGAGAGACCTTTTTTTTTTGATCAATAATATTATGGCTGGCGGTATTTGTCAGACGACAAAACTGCGTAGTAGACAGTGGCGTAGCGTGGGTTGGTGCCGCCCGGGGCAGACCCAATTTATGTCACACACTAAAAAAAAATGTGTTTTTTAATAGTTTGAAAATTTAAAAAGAAAAATCCGCCGGTTGTTGGATTTCTGAACTTTTTTGGTAGAAAATATGACCTAATTTCTATTCTAAGCTTATTTTTTATAAATCAAGTGGTTTGATTGTCTGTATTTAATAATTCGGTTATTTCTAAGCTAACGTGGTTGAGAAGCCTATGTCTGTGCATTTGAGCAACCCTTTTAACCTCGTCTTCGACCATTTCAATATTTAGATCTCTATGTAAATCAGCGTTATTACCAAGGTACATTGTCTATGTTCCTCTGTACTTTATTTTGGATTTTGTGCATGCCCACAACTGGAGCCCTTAGGTCCATAATGGTTTGTATAGCAATAACTTATAGTAGTTGGACAGGGATGAATATCTCCCAATGACCAAATACATTTTACTGTATCGCATGTTCAACTCATCTTTCCTTACATGTGCTTTCCAACGCAGTTTAGAGCCTTCTAGAGTCATGCCTAGATATTTGGCAGTATTTGAGTATTCCACTACATTGTTGTTAATGTATATTAGATTGTGTGGTACATTTATGGTAAAGAAATACATATATAGCAATGGATATAATTTTGGAGCAATTTTTATCTTCATCGTCTTCCTCATCATCTGAAGGCTACGAATCACACAAACTTTCCAAAAACAAATGCAATTTGAACAGCTGATATTGCTGTCAAATAACGCCCTAGTCCATTTACAAAAGCAGATCAATTTTGCATGTTCCATGAGCTGCGTTAAATCTGAGATCTGAAAAAAATATCTGGTAGTCCCAATGGAAAACGACATAAGTCCAATCTGCCCTATTTTTAGTCCATTCGGAAAAAGTCTTTATTGCCGTTTGAAGTTTTTTTGTAGCTATTTCGACAGTTGGTTCCATATCAGGTACAGCAGTGTCATCTGCAAATGTTGCTGTCGTGGTTTTTACGCTAGTGAATAATAGGTAAAGGACTTAACCTAGAACACTGTCTTGCGGTACACCAGCTTTTATTTCTCTTAATGTTGAGTAAGCTGTCTCTTCTTTAATTTGATTTGATATATATGACTCCAGAATTGTCGAATACTGTTTTGGCAGCTGGTTTTGTAGTTTGTGGATCATTCCTTTATGCCAGACTTTATCGAAAGCTTGTGCTATATCAAGAAATATTGTAGAGCACACTTTTTTTAATAAATAGTAAATTATTTCATAACTAAAACTGTTTACAAAAATAATTTTTAAATGAAAGGACAATGACATTTAAATTAGCTTTAAGTAAATGGAAAAAAATTTATTATAAAGCATACCTAAGTAATAATGTTTTTTTTATTTAAAAGAAACTTTTTTATTAATTTACAGAAAACTTCTTTAAAATTTTGTTTTCCTAATTTGTATCAGTATAAAATCTCTTATTATTCTTTCAGTATCGATGGTCTTTGTGATTTCCTGCTCTATAGCCATGATACGCAGATTAGATAGCCTTAGAGTGCGCATTGTGAACCATAAATAATGTTAAATAAGCTTCGATTTTGAGAAACTCCTCTCACACACTACACACATAGCTTCTAGCGAAAAAATAGAAAAAGAGTATTTTCGAATGCTTTGTACTGTGTTATATTTTGTGTGCGCTGTACAGGGTTGTCATTTCTGATAAAATATAGTTGCATACTAGGGAGCAGAGTTCGTTGGATTTTGTTTAAGCAACACAATGAATGTCTGATTACTTACTGTGAAGCAGTGTTAATGCTGGTGAACTTTGTAAATAAATTCATTGGACTGAAAAAAGAATTCGGTTTGTTAATTGTATATATTTAAAAATTGTAACCGCTCCAAATTGCCGCCCCTGCAAAGTGCCCCCCTCGCTACGCCACTGGTAGTCGATTTCAAGCATTCGATGTCACAGGAGAGATGGAAGCTCTTTTGTGTGGAAATATTCTTGTCCATAATCATCATTTGAAAGCGAAACAAATATTATTGAACCCTTTTTGGGTGGAAGATAAATCCTTCGTCGAGAGGGTACAACAAAGAAGTGAAAATTTATTTGGCTCTAGATGTCGATGGGTCTCGAATCTTGACATCATTGTTTGCTTTGACATAATGGGAGCTGGTTCACTTTGAGTAGAGAGTTGGCTTGGCGGATTTTAAGCGGCTGGCACTATGCACTTACAGTTTAATGCTCTTGAAGTATCTTACATTTTCATTTTTAATTTGTCTTAAGAGCTAATTGCAGTACAACGTTTTTGATCCCTCCCCATCTGTTTTATATGTTTCAAAGGTCGCATCTATATAGAAGCTGTACTGTGGCATGTCAAGTTTTTGTATCACTGCAACACTTATCTGTCTGTGCAGGATGACGATGGAGAAAGCTAGTTCATGAACCAAAGTCTATAACGAACTACCCAAGGCGCAAATGCGTAAAAGGGGCTTTGCAAAGCGATACGCTGGCTTGCAATTTCTGTAACATGATACTCAACAGAATCGTGGTAAACTTACAGGCTTCCAAGTACGTTCAGGCATCTGTCTGTTCAATTACTTGCATACGCCGACAAATTGTTAGAACACAACGAGCTGTCACTATTGGGTTTTGCGAGTATAGAAACGGGAGTCGCTAAAATGGGTGTAGCTTGCAATACCAAGTATATGCTCTCAACAAGACGGGGCACCTAACATCGGGCAGTACTTGACAATAGACAGTTCTGAGGTAGCAAACGACTTTCTCTATCTCCAGTTCTGTTTAAACATCCAAAAACGACACCACATTTGAAATCAATCGACTCGTGTCAAATGCGGGTTTTTAGAACTGATGCGGCAACTTGGTGGTATGTTCCCTTCACAAACAACCAAGAAAATACTGTGTAAGACCTCAATAGTAAATCCTATACTTTACGGAACCGAAGCGTGGATGGTTTATACACGTAAACTTAAAATTTTAACAGAGAACCCTTTGGATTTATAAGTGAAAGCTTCGTATAGGTTTTTTACTGGCCGGTTTGGGCATCATCTTGCAATGAATTACATTTTTACAGCGTTCGGTTGGGTCTGCCCTGATAACGACCCCATTCATGACCACCTATGGTCTTGTCTTGTGGCAGTCATTTAGATCGCGTTCTTTTCAGAGAGGCTAAACGTGACGCCTGTCTCCTTAAGGAAGCTCTTGTTAGTCCACAAATTACTAAAATGGTCGTGTGCGCAGTTTTTGTCATTGTGCATGGACCGTTTATAATCGCATGTCGTGTTGTTTTCATTCGTTTTTTGCTTCAGCGTCTTCGGTGTTAAAAGCAGTGGTCCCAGATTGAGGGGAAAATCGCCAATTTTGACGCTTTTTCAATGAAAAAGGGGAAAGCTTAAAAATTAAGGAGAAAATCAAAAATCTCTTTGAAACTCAAATTGCTTAAAAGTAAAATTTAAACACGCATTTACATTAAATAAATAAATTTCAAAGTTTACTAAAACTGAAATGTTCAAAATAAATATTAAATAAAACAGCCCATCGAACGTCTACGTAAGAATTTTTGTGATTTAATTTATGAATTTATTTTATTTATTAAGAAATAATGAAGTTTTTATTTTTTTAACGTTTTTATAGAATTAGCTAACTGATCCTTGCATAATATGTATATTTTTAATAAAAATAAAGGATAATTTGACTTAGGGGACAAAAAGGGGAACTTTTGTTCGAATTTAGGGGAAAATGATTGCCTTTGCTGATAAAAAAAGGGGAAAACAGTCTTCACATAATTAATAATTAATTGGGCTTAAATTGTACTTTCTTTCTGTTGGTGGGTTGTCAAAATGTTGTTTTGGACAATAGCTGAAATGTACCCCATTCAACTGTCTTATCAAGGACATTACAAGCTTAAAATGAATTCGAAACATCGAGAGGAAAGGGTCAGACGCTGTGCGTCGCAAGCACCTCAGTGACAAAAGCCTTCCCTACGACAGCTGTATGCAGACTTTCCTATGTTAAGGCTAGTACGGACTTGTTCCGCAACGAAATTTTCCCGTGGTCTCCAAATGGAGAGCGAATCGTCTGCGAAAACGCAGCGGAAAATAATTTCTTGAGAGTTCCATCAGCTGATACACAAGTAGCAGTGTTACCAGCACTGGCTATTTAAATCTGATTTGGCTACTCGGCTTCTTAAAATTGTCATTTGGGATTTATCCGAATTTACCCTATTCACTTTAAAGTTTGGCGATTTTTAGGCTCCTTAGAAATTTATCAAATGAATACCTACATCTATTGCGAACGTACTCTTTTCGTATAACTTAAACTTTATAAACAATTATGTAGTTTGCGATAGTATTTCAGATTTCTGTTGCCAAAACGAATTGAATTCGAATTCTATTTATTCTTTTGCGGATTGCGCAAAAAACACTTTTTTCCACTTGCACTGGAGATCTATTGCAATTGATTTTTACACATTTATACAAACCCGTTTCGAATAATTTAATATAAAAACTCGTTTACATAGGCCTTTCTTTTTTTTTAACATTTTTAACATTGAACAATGGAAACTAGAAAAGTCTCTGAATTATGGGTATGTGTTGTGTTGTTTCTTTTTTTAATTTGATATTGTCGCCTTTAAAAACAATGTAATCAAAATAATTGTGCATAAAGAATTGCAAAAAAAAGGTTCACTTTTGAGCTTTGTATTTGTGTTTGGCTATTTTTAGTTCCAACATTTTTGAAGTTCTCCTCCATATCTCTTATAAAACCTGGTAACACTGCAGTACAAATGTCAAATTTTCGCAAGCAAATAATGTCCCGGACAATAAATGTGTGCGAAAAGTTAGTGGAGAATTTTGACCAAGCAATCTACTACAACTACCCACTTTTCTGCCATCATTCCGCAGCAGCTAAAAAAAAAAAAAAAATAATTGGCGCAACAGGTCCGTATGGACCCAAGCCTAGCTTCTCACAACCATTCGTCTTGTGTGAGTTTTTTATTTTTGGGACGAATGGAAGGGATCTACAATTTTATGCCGAGTCCAAACGGCCAATTGAGAAGCTCTTTCATGACAGTTATACTCTCGGATGTTTGTCAGACGTTCGCGAGAGGTGGCGCAGCGAAAAAAACCTTAAGTTGGAATTTGGGTTTTTCTCGGGATTCGAACCTGGGACCCCTCGCTTAGTAGTCCGACACACTAACCACTAAGCCACTGCGCCACAGCTGCGTACTGCAAAACGAAAAGGAAAGCGAAATTTTTCGTTCATGATTTCGTTGTGTCATTTTGGTATGCGTTTTTTCGTTCCGGAACTGGTGCGTACCGGCCTTTAGCAACTTTGTTTGCACTCACAATGTACAATGTACTAAAATAAAACGGTGCAGATTAAATTTTTCTTACCTATTCCTTTTATTACCCGCACACTTTGCCAACTCGACCGAGCGCCCATAAGCGTCGATATGAATACATCTACTCTATCCAGCAACGTCAGCCAGTCGACTTGCATGCAGCAGGACCTCTTCTAAATAATACATAGTTCAAGCATGAGTGGCTGGGATTTCACCACTCATTACAGTACGGACGTGAAGTTGAGACCACTGTTGGTTAACATTTTTCTATTTTATTTTGATCCAAGGCTAGGAGAATGTTCATAAAATAAAAACAGCTTCTGTGCATTTTCATGACGGGGATCTGCGCGTAAGATGTTCCAATTCAGCTGCCATTTGATAAACTTTCAAGTAAACTGAGTGCAGTACGATCTTCGTACTGCATATGCCCAATTCACTTCTCGATAGAATTCAATCACCTGTCAGCCGTTACCCATTTTCTAAGGTTACGTCCTACGACTCTGATTTACTCTCTCAACTCAATAAAATCGACAAAATATCGTCGCAACAAAAAAGATCAAAAGAACATCACCGGATAAGATTAAATCGAATTTCTGGCCAACAAATAAAAGTTACCTCTTCCATTGAGCGAAATTGCACCCAATCTCAACAATATACCATCCTGCAATGAATGTGTAACAAAAATATAAACTTTTGCCAGTAGAACCCGTGAAAAAGGCTTCACAATGCAAAAGAAGAGCTGACGGTGGAGCTTTTCATAAATTTATGGTCGCACCCTTTATCGTAGTTCCGCCTGCGAAACTAAATTTTCTCCTTCTTTTCCGCATGAAACCTTGTGAGTATTATTATAAGAAAAAAAAATGTGAAAGGGTCGCACACCAACACAAACAAACTGATTCTAAAGTATGCTCGTACTTTTCTTGTTGGCCATTCTTTTGGTGAAAAACGGCGTTCAGGTCCGCTCCCTCAAGGATAATAAAACTTTCTTAGGGAAAATTTCAGCAGTTATGGTGTTGTTGACTTTAATGTCATTTTAATTTCTTTTGTCCTGCAAAAGGGTTCTAAGTCAGAATTATGCTTAACCAAGTACTTTTAATGATATGGTAATCGCTGTGTTTAGGTCGTTAACAAGATGAACAGCAAAAATAGAACAAAAGCCAAGGAAATGGCGCATGCTGTCGAGCGTATATAGGAAACAAAAGTGCCGAACAAAAGGCAGGAAAACCGCTGGGCAAATAGTTTGTACACAGAGTACAATGGTTCGTCCCAGCATCCGTTTCTTGATATGCTTTACTTTATCATTTATTTTTTTTTGTTATCTAAATTCAAGACTGGAGCAGAATTTTCCATTTTTATTGTAAAAGCTAAATTGACAGCGTTTTCTCTTTAATTGTATGAAAACGAGTTGAGGGCATATTTGAAGTGAAATGACAATCATCCCCGAGGGGTTTTTTTGATGTCAAATGCGACATTCGTTAAAAGCCTCATCTTTATACCCTATCTACTGATGGACAGTTTGTATGTGATGTATTTGCATCTGGTTTTTGTGCCCTTTTTGGTGACATTTGTTTGACTTTTCGTTTTCGTTTGTATTCCGCCATCAAATGGAATGCACTATTGAACCGAATACTGTCATCAGATAGTCAAATTGACTAACAGCTGTCGTCAGGCAGCAGGATGAGGTGAAATTGTTGTTCGAACTTTCAAAGAGAATTTCTCTGTAATTTGCATATGCACGGCAAACAAATTTGCTAATCAATTCGAAGTAGTTTGTGTCCCACGTATGCACAGTTGGCCCAGAGCTAAGTTGGAACTGTTTACTGTCTATTTGCCATGAAGAGATCATCAACAGAGAATAGAGAAATTATTTTTACATATTCGTGTGTGTGTGTGCGTGTCCTTGAGTGATGGTTGCATGCATGCTTTGACCACTGGGTGGGGTTGATGGGCATAATGGAGGCCAGGAAGGTCAGTGGGAATCTAATTTGACTTGTGCGTGGGTGGTGGAAAATGACGTCCTTTTGGGAATACATCGGTTCAAAGGATGTGACAGAGGAGGAGAAGGCCAACATCAGTTGTTAATTAATTAAATTCGTAGGATATACTTGACCACCGCTTGTTAGCCTGATAATGAGAAATCGCAAAACAACAGGGCTAAGCTGGACTAGTTGTTATTGTATTGGTTAAGATTTGATTATATGTATTTCTGTTGAGCAAAGTACATTTCCCACACGCCGAAAGGTGTTTCGAACTATTGTCGTGGAATGAATTGTCGAGTTCAGGACAGTTTCATTGAGATTTCAAATGCATCAGAGTCAAATCATTCGATAAAGCTTTTAAAGCCAGATAGGTCTTATACGTGAGTAGATATGATTGAATGTTGAATATCGAATGTAGAGATTTTTAAGATCGAAGTGGTGACATCAATCTAATTAGCCAAGTCGTTTGCCATCTTCCTAAAATTGTGCCCCTAAGTTCAAGGTCTTTCGGTTAGAATCACCGACTCTGAGGGCTGGCGATGTTTATTCGTTGTACACGTCCTACCTAGTCATATCAAAGGCCCCGTGTGCAGTTCTTTTATCAATTTAATCGAAAAATATTTCTCTCCTAATGAGAAAAAATTTCTAAATAGGTCTTTGAACGAAACATTCCTCTCAATCTTTGGTTATTGAGTCCTATTTTAAGATATCTTCTTAATTGTTTGACAGAACTTTGCATTTCGACCGAAACACTTAATTTCTGTGAAGATACAGTTTCCAGGAGGTGTGATCGAAGAGTGGATATATGCAAGTCCCTTATTACCTCAAAATTTGAGCTGTCCATCGTGTCGTCAAGGTTGGTTGGTCTTGTTTTTAATCGGCTTTGAAAGATTCGTCTGTGGGCTTGATAAATTCACATAATTTTTCCAATTGAACTGCATGAAAACACTTCGTCATATTTAAATCCCTTTATGACATCAAAAACCTCTGTGAGGTTGGTTCGATCTTGATCTTCATCGTAATTCCATACAAATGAATTGGTTTCGCAATGATACCACAAGCATTCAATCCTCTGGATAAGTCGTCTTTAAGACGCTGCCATAGGCGGCATTGAAACCGATGAAGCGATGCTGAGGATTGATTAGTACTTATTGGGTTTATTTCTAGAATTCATGTGGTTGAAAATTTAATCGACGACGATATTTCCTAATTCTGAGATTACAAACATCTAACGCAGTCCTGGGGATGAGTTTGAGTCTTCTCTCTACCAGATGCTAGCCTAACTGCTTTAAAAAGCTCAGCAGTGAATAGGCAGCAGCCTTTACTTTTAGGCAGAGAAGAGGTTTGATTTTCCTTTACCTATAAACAATTGGAATGATCTATGTTCCAATGTAGGTTTCGAGAGGAAGTACCAACGCGTCCAAATTCTTAGCCCTGATTTTCTATATAAATAGGCGAAGGCAAACAGAGAAGAATCACTTTAGCTGCCAAAACAACACAATTAGCTTGATTTTTTGTTTGTTTTTTTGTATAGAGATGCAATGCTGTGTGTAATTTGTTTTCCAATATGTTTTTTAGAAGAAAGTAGAACCTCTGTCACTTGGCTAACATAATTTGGAACAAAACAAAAACAGTGTCCATTTCAAGTTTCAACACCTATTGTCCGTTAAATTGCGTAGGATCTAGCTTAAGCTAGTCCACCCAAAGTCTTACCTGTATAGAATTCGATTCCGTAATGTACGTCTAAACCTGTGGACCTTCTTTAAACCCTCAAGATGAAACCCTAATCCGTTCCAACTATACCAATGCACAATAATCCACAGAATTTGTAACAAAATAATAAAAGTCAGCCATTGCAATTGCCAGTATGGAGAAACAATAACTTTTCGCCACAATAAGAGAATCAATTTAAATCAACGCTAAAACATTCTCCTTCTCATTCGCATAGTAGAAAACAAATCACCTTTCTGTTGTGGTATGAGGACCAGCATATAGCGCAGTTTAAACGAATATCTCGAAGCTATTTCTCGCTTTCAAAATTGTGTTTGCATTGCTTGCCTTCAACGATATTTGTTTTGAACTCCCCCCGCTTTGGCTTTTGTTCGTTTTCATTGTACGAGAGAGCTCAATATAGAATAGCAAACAGCCGCTGGAGATGAAACGATGTTATGGTCGGACATTGTTTAAAACACAAGTAAATGGATTTCATTTGTCAAGGTTTCTGCGAACATTTCGTTTTGCATTAGTGCTTTCTCACGAAAGGATGCTAATATAGGGATGATTGGAGTACGCGTGTCTCGAAGTGGGAGTTACTTTTGAAGAAAAAATCGCAGAAATTGTTAATTGAAGCAATTTACGGAACCAAGAATGGATTGAGTATTGTCAGAGTTACAAAGCCGTACAGATTAAGGTGGAGATCGTGCTAAGTATTAGAAATGGGAGATTTAGCAGCAAGATATCTCTAGGTGATGCGATGGGAAGAACACTTAAAAAAAATATATTTAAGAAGTCGCTCATGTTCAAATGTGTTCAAAATGAAAACGATTGGTACAGGTTACGTGCCAGTCAACGAACTAATCACCCACAGTCTTCAGGGTGTGGAACCCTGAAGTAGAAGATAAGTGAAAGAGTGGTGGTTTGAATTACCGAGAGAGAAGTTCGATTGAAAAAAAAGACTTCTTCAAATATTGTGTACCCAAAAGTAAAAGGTACCCTAAATCTAAAGATTTGCCTTTCCATTTAGGCTTAGGTATATAACCCGTCGAATCCGGGGTATACCATAACCTAAAATTAAATAGACCATCAGCTCCCGCGCACCTACTTGATTCCCACCGCAAAATTTCATAAAATTCTGCATGTGAAGCAGCAACAACAAATTCTTAGGTGGTGTAATAAAAGAAAAAAAACAAACGAACTGGTTACTATGTGCAAGTGTATGCGTGCGCCTAGTTTACTTCAAAGCGTCACACATATCTTCCAACATAGTAACACGGAAACAGGTTGTAGGTAAACTCTCTTAAGTTGCCTGAGCTGACAGCAGTGTGACCAATTCAATATTTGAAATCAGGCCAAGTTCAGCAGTATACGAATATGTGTATATAAAAATCATGCTAAATATTTGTTTTCAATAAAAACCTTCTAAAATTTCAAAAAATTAACAAAGAGGCTGTTTTTCAGGAAAAAAAAGAAGATCCATTTCACAAAAATATCATTAAATAAAAATCGCATCGTGACGCTTACTATGTAAAATGAAAAAATATTTCAATTCAACTAAATTCAGTTTTTTTTCGTTGAATAAAAATAAATATATTTAAACGAAAGGGAAGTAAAAAGTATGTGTTGGGAAAGTTAATTGCAATTGCAAGGTGAAGCTTGCTGAATTCGTTGAATGGCTGTATTCAGTGTTCACTGCAGTGTTGCTAGGTTAAATTTTACAAAATCTGCATTTTCTGCTAAAAAAATCGTCATTACCATAAAAGCAATTCATTCTAATAATAATTATAATAATGATATAAAAACGATTTCTTCAAGCTTTCTATATTTTCCAACAAAAAACTAACTTAGCTTTCTGCTAAGTACAAAAAAAGTAACATATTTTTCAGTCATGTGATGTTTGAAATGTAAAATGTAAACACCAGTCAAAAACAATTCATAAACAATCCACACATTAAAATAAAGAAGACACGAAAAACGTGAAAAACCCATACACTGCTACGTTGCAGCCAACTTATAGCTTATACCTACTCTAGCACCAGCCAAAGGAAAGCGTACTTTCATGTAGGAATTAGGAAGTGTTCTTAAAATGTGTCATGGGACATGAGAATGGGCACATTCAAGAATCTAGTTATCTTAAGTCGACTAGATTGGTCTGGATGGGATGTAACCTGAATGCAAAAACTAGATTGGTCGGGAAACGTCACTTTTTCTACGTCAATCACATATGCAAACAGTACTCAGTCACAATTTTCTTGACTAGATCGTTTGGCATTTGCTTGAGACCTGAAAATCGTCATTTGACAGGTAAAAACCGTCAAATCGTCATGGAGGCTGAAAATCGGCAAAATGACGATAATCGCTTGTTGACTGTCAAATGAGACTTGTAATGGCTTGTTCACACTAAAGTTCGTCTGCCTTGATTTTATTTTATTATTTTAAATCATAATTTGGCTAACCAAAGTCCTGATAATCTGTCCTGTTATAGCATGAAATCATGCTAACAAAAATCCTGGCATTTTGTGAAATATGCTAAATTGGTCACACTGGCTGACGGTCTATTTAATACTTAGTTTATGACCATATATCAGAAGAAACAAAAACTTTGGCTCAGAAAGGCCTCTGGCACAAATCGATTCCAACAACTATTTTAACCATCCATGACTTAAGACTTGCTTTATTCATTTTTCAAGTCCGTATATACACTTATCATCAACAGAACACAGCCTCATAACATAAGCATTTGTCTGCGGTCAGAAGGCAGCTGAACGTCAATAGTGGTCCCGACCAGACATGGGGGCTCCGCAGTGAGAGAATGTGCAGTGGCCAGTCCACGAAAAGTATGACACTGCCGCGGTACCGGACAATATAATACCCTTATATGTATGGGATCTTACCACCGCAACCCCCCGTAAATCGATCGCCACCAATTTCGGTTATAGAGTAGGAATTCTCAGGGCACTTGATTCATACTATGCTTATTTCCATAACCACTCCGAATGTCATTTTTCTTCTAGTGTTTTCACGAGTGTGTAACTAGTAACTCTAAACTTGTGAAATTGTTGCTGTCCAGGTGAATGATGGAAGACTGCATTTGTGCACTTGCTGGGTATGCTGCCATGTAAATTGCGAGTAGATGGTCAACACTAAGTTTTGACAAAAGGGAGACGTTTACTTAAATGGGAATGTATCAAAAATATACCAAAAACGTTGCATAATGGTGCTACATCTAATATTGATGTTTTTTTTTTCATTTTTTATACGGACTTATAAACTTTCGAGTTCCAGGCAACTAATAAAACTCACAAAAACTCACAAACTAACAAAGAGCAATGTCATACTGGGAAGGTAATTCTTGCATCGTAGGTAATAAAGAGGAGATGAAGCAAAGCCAGCAAAACATTACTGTCTGTTATGTAGTTATTTTCTTAGATGGGATATAATTTTTTTATCACACTCAGCCAAGTCAACAATGTAAAACAAAAGCATAATCAGGACGAATAAGTTCTGTCATTAGGTAGGTAGGTAAGGTAGGTGTCCATTCAGTATTACATCATTTATAAATATAACCACCACTGTCCCGGAAAAGCCCTGGTTGACGTTGTCATTTCCCAGCAGCATGAATTTAATTACACAATCAACTGACAACAACTGCAGCTGTCATAATCTCTCAGTGAAAATAATCTGTGAACACATCCTTGTATATGGACTTTTCGTGCTCCAGCTACGGTCATAGTTCATTAAAAGTGTCTGTCGGCCCTCCCAATCTGAGCCCTTGGTGCGAATATGAAACATTTTGTATTTAAATTAGTACCCTTGCACAAGGATCATACATTAAGGAGTAACAGTCTTGCCAAACTCCAACTGCGAGTGTACTCCCCTTGAAATAAATATCAGCATTATGTGCCATAAAAAAGTATATGACCGTAAGGACCACGAATACTAATTAAGTACATTAACTACATCCCCAGGAATAAAGGAGCAATGAGAGAGAGAGAGAGACTGTGAAAATCCTTGTCCTATAATAAAGGACTGGTATATTTTTTTTTTCAAATGGAAAAATATCAAAAATGTTGCAGCGAACATAGGAGCCCCCTGGTATTTCTTTTATTGCGAGTTGAATTTTGAAAAGCTTGAGGCTAACCCAAAACGTGCGCGGATTGAAATTAGGTCAGCGTAGAGATATCCTTGTGCATGTGCTGTGCAGTGAACCTCAAGAGAATTAGCTGCACTGAATTTCAGTGTGAACTGCATTTGGTTTTCAGAATACCTACCGAAGGCAATGAGTTTGCATTCCTACAAAACGAAGTATGACTTCGTGATTAAACAGCAAAATCCATCAATTAGCAGGGAGGCACAAACTTGCGTATATAAGCCATTCGGAAACGCATTTCACTACACAGATTTATGGTGCCTGATACTGACTGTTACAAAATGATAATTATTCGCATTTTATGATTAAGCACGTGCGGCTCTTTAATCAAATTCGCTGTAGTCAGGCAATGGCAGTTAATTTACAAAAATACAGTCGAGTGCAAAAGGGGGGCAGTCGGAGAACTATTAAAATGCAATCAGGAGCGAGATTAGGGGTAATATACATGCGCCATCTGGAATCAATATATAAGCGGTTACATGAATTCAATTTTATGAACTAGAAGCTTAAAAAAAAAACTGGCTAAGACATGTCCATTTTCATTTTGACCCACATTGACAAGTTGTTCTAAAAGTTTTGTGATTGAGTGAAGTCAAATAGAGACTATCACAATCGGTTGAGTTTTCAGAAAGTGAGCAGCTAACAAACCGCTTAAAAATATTCAGCACAAGATTTGGACGGAAGAAAGTGCGTCAAGCGAGTCAGATTGTGGTCTTGAGAGCTAACGCGAAGTTTCAGATGTATTCACATTTCAAAAGAACAGATTTAACTTAGTTGCACTTACCAAACATGGGTTTGCCTATTAACGAGGACAAACCCAAATGTCAACAGAAGGGACTTCTTCGAGGACTTAGACAGAACGTAACAATCGGTAGCTAAAAATTTAAGGTGGTAAGAGGCTTTGCCCATATATCTATAAATTCTGACAATAAACGGACAAACTTTTGACAATCGCTGGTTCTTTTGGGTTCAGGATTCAGTAGTACATAGAGCCTAAATGGAACGATTAAGGAAATTTTTTACAAGACTTTAATAGCCCCAGTCCTGCTTTATGGCGCTGGGGCATGGACTTTGTCGAAAGCAGATGAAGATGTCCGCGGTCGCTGTGAGAAGCGGTCTCCACGTAAAATATTCGGTCCCGTTTGCATTGACAGGAGGCGAGATTTAACAACGAACTGTACGAGTTCTACAGCGACATCAACCGGGGCAGATTCCGTATGACAATAATCGTCGGGAGGATATCGTTTTTGAAACTTTGATGACCATAAGAAGTTATATTCTGGCCGAATTTGTTTCACTATCGTCAGCTTTCATTACATTTGAGGAAAATGAATTGGATTAAGGTCTCAAAATCGTTATTTTGTACTTTTGGAGGTCTATCGTTTCGACGATAATCGTCTGAAAAATTACGGAATGAGTGCCATGAAACTAACGCATGATTTGTCTAAGAAGGAGAGCAAATGAAACAAATGGACCGGCCGTAGAGTCTTCGAGTCTAACCCGAAGGGACAGCGCAGTAAAGGAAGACCTCGCCAAAGGTTGTTAAAGGAAACCTCAACCGAATTGGATTGCGCAACAAGAGGCAGTTAGCTAAGGACTAGGCTAATTGAAGAGTAATTTTGGTTGATACCTTTAACTACCCCAAACTTTGTACAGCCGCCTTTAGTAAATAATTTGATAACAAAGGCAAACAGAAATGCATATACACAAGGCTCCCTCAGTTTTAAGGCACGCTGCTAGTGCGAGCTCTTGGATGGAGAGGAGCTGTATGCATTTGATTAAAGGGTCTGTCTCAACAGATTAACCTTTTTGTCATGTATTGAACCTTCGAATGTAAGGTAGGAGTACTCTGCACTGAGTTTTGTTTAAGGGTACTGATTGGTCTGTAATCGGTGCATATTGAACATGCTTTTGGTATAAAAAAATCACATTTACCTCGGACTAGGTAAGGTAAGTTTAGAGGAAGGATCTTTCAGAATGATGCCATCATGTAATTCCGAACACATTTTAGCGCCGGGCGATAAATATATCATCCCAGTAATTTGAATTGTTCAAAGCTTTGAACTGACCAATAAAATCCGTCATACTAATGATAAAAAAAAAATAATTGGCGCAACAGGTCCGTAGGGACCCTAGGCCTAGCGTCTCACAACCATTCGTCTTGTGTGAGTTTTTTTTTTTGACGAATGGAAGGGATCTACAATTTTATGCCGAGTCCAAGCGGCCAATTGAGAAGCTCTTTCATCACATTATACTCTTGTAAGTTTGTCAGACGTTCGCGAGAGGTGGCGCACAGAAAAAAAACTTGGGTTGGAATTTGGGTTTTCTCGGGATTCGAACCTGGGACCCCTCGCTTAGTAGTCTAACACACTAACCTAGCCACTGCGCCATACTAATGATTACATTTTTATTTTCCAAGCAAAATTTTTCGAAATCATAAAAAATGTTCTCATGGCGAAATTTTCCATACGAAATTGCGAAGGTTAAAAAAGATTTTTAGTATGTCCCAAAATGTTGAAATAAATTCATTGTCACGATATTTTCGTAGCTTCACTCAGCCAAAATAGTAGAAGTGTGTAAAATTTTCCAGATACGCATAAAAAATATGATATCACATTCCGTGGAGGAAATTCTTTGATTCATTTTCATTTGCAAAAGCAATCGTTTTTTTAATCGTGGTTTAACTTTCGACATTCTTAGCAAAAACTCATCATATTGTTTGTTTGCATGTTTTTCTGCCAATGAACGGGAAACTTTGATAAGACCAAAATCGTCGACCAACAGTCATTTTATTCTGTATATACTGTACTTACACCAACTCCTTGAGAAAGTTACACTCCCTCTGAGTAATTCATTTTAAAGCTCTTGCTCGCCTCCTCCCTGTACTTTGCCTTTGTGTCGAATTTATTTATACTATTCCCATCTAATTCGCCTCTGTGCACGTTTGCTTTTCCAAATCAGTAACAAAGATAGCCAAACGTTTCTGTGGCAGTCCTTTGAAGACCACCCAAATACGTACTAGTTCCACTTGTAACTCAATTTCACCTCCAAAAAGTCACTGACCAAATGAGAAGTCCCGGCCAAAAGTTTCCTTTTCCATGTAAACCCACCGAGCGCTATTTTTTATGGAAAAAAAACTACGGAAAAGTTGCGCAGGTAAAGTCACTGTTCGGTGTAAAGTTTCACAAGTGGCTTAATAAATAATTCCATATTTATGTAGCGCACATTAAAAACATAAAAACAAAATAACACACACCACCGACCATGGCATAATGGAAAAAGTTTAAAAAATAAATCAAGAAAATTTGTGTCCACAAAAATATATGCAGCAATTGTCCTCCCTCAAAATGGGGGACGTGTGCATTGTGGGCTGCCAACTTTTTCTATGCAACATCACATTAAGGCTCATTAAGTCCTTAATGGAGGAATAAACAAAAAACTCCGCTTTAACACTGTTTGATAAGTGCTTCGCACTTAACACATTTCCCAGCATCATAGCGACGGCCGACATTCACAATGAGTACACAACTTCTATGCTCCAGAAAATCACTTAATTGGATTTTCAGTGGAGGGTATTTTTTTTTAATGATTTAATCTTTTAATCCAAGAAAATCTTCAATCGTCGTCGCGCCTGAAAGTCACATCGCCCTCAAGGTGTTTAAATGCTTTATGCTTCATTTAACCGCCCAACTTAATTTGCAATACAGAGCAGAGGTTTTGAAAACGGGCCGTGTACAGCCAAATGAAGACGAAGGAGGGTCATTAAATTTTAAATCAAATCTCCCCACAGATGCAGTAATTAAAATCTTATTTCGCTATTAAGCATTCATGAGATCCGCCTTGGTGAATTCTTAAGCAGTAGTATTATGGGGAGTGAACGTTAGGTTGTGGTTTGGTGTCCTTTGGTCCTTTGGCAGTGGGAATATTTCCACTGTCCGGTCCAGAGTGCATTGGAATAAGTTGCGGGAAGAGTTCACAGAATTTATTGGCGATGAGAAGTTGAATCTGCGCCCAAGCTGAAGGATAGGTCTTATTTGGGAACGCCTGCAGTTGGTATAGGGATCGCCGATAAAGTTTCGGTTTGTCGGGAAGTGTGTTGAAAAGTTTTGAGTGCGAAAAATAGGAGAGCGAACAACAAACTTTGAAGGCTCCAGTCTAAATGGTGCAGTGGTGGGGAAGTGGTGTGCTAGTCATGGTTCAAGGTAAACTTCAGTAAAACACAGAGGACATGGAAATGAGTGGCATCCCTGTCTCTGAATGCATTGTAGTGGATGTTTGAAAATGTAAGTCCGTAAACGGAGAGTAAAGTAATATGAAACCCAACCTTCAAAGAGAATGCAAACTATGTACAAGAAAGTGGTTCGCGAAAAGGGCATTTGAAACACAAAGTGTTGAAGTTTAGCATCTTGCAAGAAAGGGTAGACTTTATGAAAATGGCTGCGTTTACTCGGGTATATCTTTAGAAATTTGAAAAAGGGTTTAACTACTTTTACTTGTAATGGCGGTTTCAGTGAGGGGTGGGCAAGCAGCCTCTCCCACCAACTTATTCCCTAGCTATAGCTGTTTGCAGACATGTCCGTTGTAAAGAATCATTCGTCTGCACCATCCAGTTTGATAAGGGTATTATATCTGTATTCGAATCCCAGCCGCCAGGTTCGAGACGATAAGGAAGACCGAACCTCCGTTTCATTAGGTGCTCAGGCCGTAAGCACCTAATGATAGATAAAATCTTGTACTAGATGTTGAAAAGACATCTCTTTCTATCTTTTCTTTGAAAAAAGTGTTTAACTTTTAAGCTGCATAAAACAAACCGGTTTCTGCCTGGTTCTTCAATGCAGTTAAAGGGGTCTCCAATGAATCGTATTGCGACGTATGATTCAATAAAGCCAACAAGATCTGCAGTCAGAACCAGTGAATTGTCGGGGAAGTTTTGAGCAGAATACATCAAAAGCCTGACACCCAAATTTGTAATGTTTGACAAAAGATCACTGTCTTATATGTTTGGTGCTCTTATACGTTATGGCTTTCGTAGGGCACCCTGTCTTGTCACCGACTTGATGCATCAAATTATAAGTGATCTTGATCTGCCGCAAAAGCCTCGGTGTGTAAACCAGCCGTTGTAAGTCTAAGATTCATTCCCCAATGCAAGACAACTATGAGCTGACACGTTAAAATTTGTCAAGTTCAAAATGTGTTGGCCGGTTGCGATGAAAACTGAATGTCGTTGCATAATTGCTACTATTTTTTTTTTTGCAAATTCATACCGATTGGGTAAGTAGTTTGAACGTCTTGTGCGGACCTGCGTTATCGAGAAATAGCTCGTAGGAGTAAAGGAACTTCTTCGAAAATTTGAAGTTGTTTGGTCTGTAAAACAAATTTGGGCCCGGGACGATCCCACAACTTTGCCTTACCTTACCCAACCTTACAGCAATCATCCTAATATATCTTTCGCTTTTGTTGCATCCCAGCTCATGGCATTTAAATAAAGTTGGTTAGGGATGCTTTACAGCTGTTTTGGGGCCTCTGCTGACCCACCTGGTCAGGATACCATTATATTTCTCAATATAAATCTCAGCAGGGTCATCCTTTAAGAGCAGCTCTTAATGTTTTAACGCTAAATAGATCTGGTTAAGGAACCCGTCGGTAGATTTCTTAACCACCTAGTTGAGAACAAGTTCCGCAATGTAATCAAAAGATGTGCTTCTTCTGGCTTAACGATCATAACAGAGATCCCGATTGTCGTCATCAAAACCTGTTGGTCTATAGTGATAGCCTGCAAGAAAATAATTTCCAGACCATGCTGAACGACATTGACGATAAATTGAACTAACTTCAGAAACTAAATGTTACAGCTCACCATCTAAAGCCGACGTCCGACGATATATTTACACATCTTTATCTGCAATTTTGCCAAATAAAATGTTTTCGCTCAGTGCGTATATACAGGGTGGCGCACCAATTGTGCTACAATAAGAAATTCAAATAACTTTTTTTTTAATCGATGTATTTCATTTATTTTTTTTTTATTGGTTAGAAAATTAAATTTTATTTTGAATAGTTAGTTGTTTTTAAAGATTATAGATCGCAAATGACCTCCACGCTCTCCCACGCATATACGGCACCTGATCAAAAAACTATTCATTGCGGCCTGAAGAGTTGAAGTTGGGATCGCCTCAATTATTGTCGTTATGGACTGCTTTAATTCAGTTAAATTCCTGGGCTTCGTTTTATACACCTCTTGCTTGACATAACCCCATAAAAAGAAGTCTGGTGCAGTCAGGTCAGGTGACCTTGGGGGCCAGCGAAGAGTGGAGTTCCTAGAAATTAATTCGTTTGCAAATTTTTTGTTTAGCTCCGCTATAACTGGTCTGGCTATATGTGCAGTTGCTCCATCTTGCTGAAACCAAACGCTGTTGAATGGTATACGTCTTCGGCGCAGTTCTGGGTAAAAAAACTACTTCAACATCTTTAAATAACGGTCCCCATTGACAGTAACGGTTACACCGTTTTCTTCAAAGAAGTACGGCCCGACAATACACCTTGATGAAACTGCGCACCACACAGTGACTCGTTCTGGGTGCAGTTCCGTCTCAAAGAGCATTTCTGGATTAGACTCTTTCCATATACGGCAATTTTGCTTGTTTACATTGCCGTTAAGATCAAAATGGGCCTCATCAGACATGAACAACCAATTGATAAATGTGTTGTCTTCTTCGGCCATTGATATCATTTTTTGGCGCAAAATTCCAGGCGAACAGGCAAATCCTGAGGGTTTAACTTGCTAGTAATTTGGACTTTGTACGGAAACAAGTTTAAATCGTCATGAAGTATCCGTTCTAATGACCGTCTACTAACTCCAATTTGCCCCGATAAGTTTCGGGTGGAAACGCTCGGATTGGCCTGTATTGCAGATGCTACTGCTGCGATTGTATCCTGAACCCGAACATTGCCATCTCGATGGTACGGCCTTCTTGCGATGCTTCCAGATTCGGCAAACATGTTTACAAACCTCATAATGGTCCATCTACTCGGGGGATTACCGCCAAACTCGCGCTTAAATTCCCTTTGGACGGAAATGACCGACTGCAAAGCATGGTACCGTTGCACTATCCAAATTCTTTTCTCCGTATCCCAAGCATCCATTTTTATAAATCTAAATAGTAACCTACAAAATAAAAAAAAAATAAGCCGATTACTCACACAGAAAAAAAGTTATTACGTTTTATTTTTGTAGCACGATTCGTGCGCCACCCTGTATATAGGCAAATACCCGCGTCACTTCATGTCCATTAAAAACAATTAGCATCGCCGCTTGTCAAAGTAAACAATTGCGACCATTCATCCGCAACTCAATTAATAAATCGATGCTGCCCTCCTTTGTCCCCCAGCTTACATACAATTCACTGGCATGTACATTGTACACCATGCAGTCATTTGGTTGGGCTTCCAATGGACTAAGTGATTCCTATGATCTGTTCAAAACTCATTTCTAACACACATGCACACCAAACCGAAGGGTGCCATGACAGAAGTTCATCCCATTTCCTGCCAGGTATTATAGTATCTGAGCCATGTAACTGTGCTGTATGCATGCAATTGAAGCAGTGAGAATGGGATTTGCCCAAACGGCAAACAATTCACTTACCACCGGTGTAATGCTTTAGGGGAGCGAGAGATGGACGTATAGGCACACCGGGCACACGGAAATTTCGCCCAACGTTAAGTTACCCGTCATGGACACTACATTTGGAATAGGTCCGCATCGCCATCGACATGCAGTTGCGTAAACTCTGGCACAACGATGGGTGTTTCTGTCCAACTGAATAACTCGGACGTTCACCAAATTGGAATTCTATTGTGCAGACACGGAGTGTAATGCGAGGAGCTCGCAACCCCACCTATAAGAGATAGAATTCAGCCTGCGCTATCGCGCATTTTGGCGGATAGCAATGTTTAAAATCAAATAGTCACTATGGCTAACTGAATCCCAGGACAAAACCCGCGCAACATAGGCATTATGCAGCGGTTAGCCACTGCATCAAATTGGCCAAAAAATTACATTTAAAATAAGCGCCCGACATAATCGGACCTGATTATAGGCTCGTAATGTATTGGCCACCCGATTGCAGCCATTTGGAACACAGTTGCTGGAGACTGAGTGGTTCACTTAATTGATGTGTCCAGTGAAACGTGAAATAATTATTATTCTCGTAATTAGCAGAATTGATGAGGTATGAGGCTTGTATGGCCATTGATTGATTTTAAATGCAGCTATTTTTAGTTAATCAATTAAATGAGAACACGAGCGCGGTAGCCAGCGTTGCCGAAAGTACTCCCAAAGGAGTATTGTACTACCTCCGTAGTCCCGTACTCCTCCTTTCACATTCGTACTACAATTTTCTTTAAAGTCCTAAAATATATTACACCTGCAGCAAAGTGTAATTTCAACATTAGGTATCTAATAAATTAAATTCACTTCAAATTTAATGCAAATTTGGCAGCAATTTTATCTTCCAAACTGTCGTCTAAAAGGGAATTTCGCTCTTCCTAGTTTGTTTTTTTTTTTTTTTTAAATAATTTTCTTATAAAAATGAAAATAAAAATGTTTGTACTCCTATTTTTTTTAAATACTCCCCTTTTCTGGCTGCAGTACTACCTAATAACATTTCTCCACGGCAACGCTTGCCGTAGCGGATGTGAATTTGTTCGAAAAATTTGTTATTAATCGGCCGTATGCGGGTGTTTATTATCAACTAAATCACTTAAAAGGACACCAGTATTATTTGTTGGTTTAAAAACCGAAGAAAACTTTTTTCCTGCATTCGTTTTTGCTCAAACTGATCTGCATCTATCCATCCACTGAGCATAGGCGCCGGTGATCGTTTTACCAAGCGCAAGTATCGGAAAAAAAAACTGTCGCTATGAAATTAAGGCAGGCCTTGTTTGGCTTAGATTCACCATGCGGTCCACTTCGATTCACCATGGTGCCCACTCTCTCGACTCTTCCTTGATATCCAGTATATTTTGACGAATCCACGTATTATCCAAGGTAATGAAACTGAACAAAAACTCAAATTATACATCGCCAAACATTCTTCTGAAGTTGTCAAACGTGATGGCGTTTGTTGTCAATTGTGGGCATGGGCTGGGCACCCATCGTGCGTAAAGCCATTTTCATATCCAAAATGTTTTTGCAACAACGAAATCGCTGATCTAGGAGATAGGTCTGTTAACAGACTTATCTTAACACCACTCGTCGATTTTCCAATAATATACCGTGGTTTTGTCAAGCATTTCTGTTATTGATAGCCACAGAAGCAGCAGTCTTTTGGGTACTACCCGAGAAATAATTTTCTGAGGAAATTCAAGTTTTTGCAAATAAAATTTTAACTTCAGCAAAGAGGAACAGTCAGACCCCGATTGGAGCAACTCTTTTTCCTTTGCCATACCAGTGAAAATATAGTAGCATGATGTTGATAACATTTTTGTTGAGGACTTCTGCGTCAACCTGCAATGTGACTTTATTTAGTCGGAAACAAAAGAATCGCCCGAATGAGTACTAAGTATTAATGAAATACAATTTTTCCATGAGCCCCTTTAAAGAAGTACGAAATTTATTTAAACCTTATAAATAAATCTCTCCCATAAAATGCTCGGCCTGGAACTATTTCACCATATTACACTCTTTTTTATTTCTTGTGACTTTTATTTAATTCTTGTGACTTGTAGCAAAAAAACACACCAAGGCTATTGTGCTAGTGCCATCTTAAAAAATTAGAGGATTTTTAATAAAAGTTAACACAGATACAATTCAATACTTCCACTTTAACGATCATGTGAAGAACTAACTGACCCGTGCTCGCCTTGCTTCGCCGGCGCATATTAATTTAAATCACAATTAAGTGTGACTCCCTCTCAATCTCATGCACCACATTCGCTCTACTCGACTACTCATATCATATACTCATATATTCTACAATTCAATTACGTAAATAATACAATTCAACCTCTCGAACTCTTCACTTCTTCACGTAGGTAATAACAAAACAACCACTAAAACAAAAACCTTAAACTAAATTTGTATTTACACCAACAAAAAATCAAACAAATGAATTCACATATCTCGTCTTCACTTCTTGAATTCTTCAATTCTTTACTGTAGGTATCAATGTTGGTAACATCACAACCAGCAATTTGGTATTTTGTTTTGTTTGCATCGATTAAGAATTGTTTCAGTGAAAGCGATTAAAAGGCAGTAAAGTCAGAAAAAAAACACATTTTGGTCAAAAACGCTTGCTAAAAATAGATATGGCAATGAAAGGAATAGCCTATGCCATTTTCGGGTTCTTAAGGGACATTTCAAAAAAAGTTCCATCGAAATCTGTGCAGTAGTTTTCACGCCAACCGTTAACACATGCAAACGGCGACAGTTTTATTATATGTATAGATATCCTGTCTTTTATTTGCGACTTTTTGAATTGCAAGTGTGAAATCTGAAGACATTCTCGTGCAGCAGTTTTCAAGTCTATTGGAAAAACGTATAACAGTTTTATTACAGTTAGGCTCATACAACTGATGACATACTTTGTATTGATTGTTAAAATTTGATGTTTCATCGAATGATTCTGTCCTTCACTTCGATTGTCTTATTATTACGAATCTACTGAATAAACCAATTGACAAATACATTCCACGACACCAATACTCATTTTTATGGTCCAGGCAAAATTTTTCGAAATTTTCCACACCAAATTGCATATTTTTTTCAATATATAATCTGAAGATTAAAAATGGTTATTGGTAAGGTCCCTTGCGTCTAAAACAACAATAGAAAGTTGAAATAACGCAGCGAAACAACGAGCCTAACTTTAGTGCACCTCTTTACAGCGAATAATAAAAATAAAGCAGCAAGAAATGGATAGTGGGGACTTCCAAGAATAAATTAGAACTTTGAATTTTTCGAAAGATGGTCAAAATTACGTGTCAAACTCAAACCTTGGCTGGGCGTGCTATGTGTGAAATACTTGAATACGTGAATAGTCAACGATTCGCAGTAATCCCCTCCGAAGAACATTATACGAACATTGCAGGTTGCAGGGTAATCAATCCTGCTCAAAGGTGTAATAGCGTTATCAGCTCGTCAAACGTCAAGGGAGTTAGACGTATTGGGTTAAGAGCGCAGTTCGTATCTGGCTATCAAAGGTGCTTGGCGAGGTCGCGTAGTGCAAAGTTAAATCGTGTTGATATTTTGTTGACACGATCTGTGAATCATCAGTCTACGAACATTGTCACATATCAGCGCTTCCATTTAGTTAACAATTCCTTACAGGACGATCGTTGGAGCTGTTTGTATGCTTTTTTATAATATGCATTCTGGGAAGGTACAAAGCACATCGGTTTTTTCCCGGCTTCTTACGCTGTATTGACAGCTTCACCTACAGTGTTGATCGGGTAGTGTGACTTCTGGCATCCAAATTGATAATTGCAGTCTTATCTTTTTTAATTTGGAAGGCTCTTTTGGCTGTTTTTTTTGTTCTTAATGAACAACCAAAAAAAATAGAGAAATGATAAATAATTTGTTCAGGTTAGTCTAACTCATTGACCTTTGATACACTTTTGGTATACGTTCCTCATAGAGTTCCCACCTTTTTTTTCCCCACGCAATCAAGTACTAGTAGAAAATCCTGTTAATTAGTACGGAACAATCCTGAGAAGAATAGCTCGCCAATTCCCACAGATGCTTAGGGAGATTAAATTTATTTACAGCTGGAACAAATGTTGAACTATGTTCAAAGGAAAATCCACAAGAAGACTTAAGAAGACTTAGCACCACTGTCCATTAGCCAAACAAAAATTACAGCCTTGACCTACTTCCAACACATGTCCGCCGCACACGACCTTGGTTGCTGCTTTCTGCTCCTACAATCGAACGAACGAACGTAAAAAAGTGAAAGAACGTTGCGTTGTACATCGAGAGAATTTTTCTCACGTTCAACTTATTTCGCTGTCTCCTCGGTCTCGGTCCTTGTTCTGCATCATTTCAGCACTTAGCACCAGCAGTGCTACTCTCTCCAAAAAGGATATTTATTCATTCGTATCGTAACAACGTGGATTCACCACCACTGTATACGCAGTGCCTCCATATGACTTTAATGTGCCATAAATTTAATTAATATTCATGAAATTTATAGCCGCACACGGTACGTTCTCGCCAGTTTGTGTGAGTGCGCGTGTTTGTGTGTGTGTGTGTGCACAGTGTAAATATCTATTTGAAGGAGAGCAACCGGATGACTTGTGAACAGACATCCTTGCGCAAATGGTACGCTAAAGGGCGTACATCTTGTTAACATGCAGCGCATAAGAAGGAATTTTCACGTTTTACAAGAATCAGGGAATAAAAGAAAAATCTCCCCCCACCCCGCAAGTTTGCCCATCTGTATCTGGATCTTTGGTTGTTAAAATTGTAAATTCCAGAGGACGATGACGATTCATTTTAATTAACCTCACTAAGTGTAGTGAAATTTTAAATGCAAAAAGCACACTCACCAGCTGTCAACATATACGTGTCAAATTCATCCTCTGACATAAGACCGTAGATGACGTAATTAAACTTAATGCCTTCGAAAGATTCAGCACTCTGCAAAACTATGTCCAGGGCCAACCATCTATTACGAACAGCATGAATGTCCTTGTGAGTCCATTAGACAGGTGGTGTGATCTGAGAACTGATTTCGGTGCAGGTGAGAATGAAATATATATATGCGCCCCTTCCAGTTTGAAAGGGATGAATTTTTAAAGGCCCTGCCAAGGTGTATACCAATACCAAATCTAGGACAGACTCGTAGGGTATTCTCCGCAGTCGGATGTAGTCAGTTCGCATCATAGCACGTGGAAATATAGAACACATTGGTTTTAATTTTGTATCCTCTGACGTTGATGTGTTGGTTGGGTTTACCTATCATATTTTTATCCTTTTTATTTTCCTTTCGAAACGAGTGGACACAGGAGACCGTATTTGATTTGAAAAATGGTTTTCAATTTTTTCCCCCCTTTCATTCCTGTTTGTTCGTTTGTCTGCGCGGGGAGAGATTGTTTTGGAAACACGCTTTGAAATATGCACAGCCCATGGGAAATGTATGAGTGAGTTTGTTTCGTAGGAAGTGAATTTGGTGTTTCATACACAAACAAAAATCAACAAACGCCAGCAGAACTAATAGGGACGAAAGAGTTCACATGAAATATGAAAGATCGAAATGGATGGGTTTAAAGGATTAAAGTAAAACCCATCCAATTGGGAGCAACGTTTTCTATTTCGACTGCAATTTGCACTCCATTGGCTGCGTATGAATAAAAGAGATGCGATATTAAACCACTGCCATTCGGGAGCATGAAATTTTAAACAAAAACTATTTTGATGAATTTTTGAGATCCCCACGGGAAACCGAATGCGGTGCCGGATAAAAGCCAATGGATATTGGAAAGGACTTCGCAAATAATATCAAAGGCATATTTCGAAGCGGACGATGATTAGAATTGATTCGAAATTGTGTGCTTTATTAGTTCTTTTGCTTTGGCTCTGATTGCAGTAGGGTTTCTGTTAACCCTTAGAGATTCGTATACCTTAGGAGCCCAAATGTTATGATTTTTAAACGGATTATCAGTCTATCGAATTGATAATTGGTATCCCTTTGCGATTTTGGTTTGATTCGAAATTTCGATTGAATAAATATAGTGGTAGTGAGGTTTAAACAGTATGAGGGGCTTTAGGAAACAAGCGATTTAAGTTATTCCGATCTTTCGGGCAGGAAAAGATTTGGTGTCACTTCTGCATGAAATCCTAATCGAAGTCATTATATTAAGAGGGGTTACTCATGGAGCAAAATTAGGGCCCCAAACGCTTTGTTGAGAAATAAAGGGTATCCCATAATTAATATAATTTTGATAGAAAATACAGATTTTTAATTAGGAAGCTTAAATTTTGTATGGATTCATAGAATATACATACAGATTGGGAACAGCACATCGGATAACTGGCCGCCACGGCTTTGCTGGCAAGTACGTGCTTTTTTATTGAAATTTTCTATGACCGTTTCGCATATACGTGGCTGAATTTCATTAATACACCTACAAATTCCCACTTTCAAGGCGCTGGTAATCGTGATCTTGTTTGCAGAGACCTTTGACTTCAAAAAAAAAAACCAAAGAAAAAAATCGCAAAATCTGGAAATAATTCAGATCGTAAAACGGCCGATTACACGATTAGGAGATGACTCATGCGTTCTTTCGTATAGCGCTCCATTTTTACTAACGTCAGCTTTCAGATTATTATCTATTTTTCCGTTGGCATCTCTGTACGATTAAATGACGCAAAAATCGAATTTTACGTGAATTATGGGTACGGTGAACATCCGTTCATTATAATAATGAACAGTTCTGTATTTGAAGACGATGTTCATTACGAATTATTTTGTGTACAAAAACATATAAATGTTCGGTATTTTAGAAGTTGTTCATTATTTGTTCTGTATTTATTTTAAATCCTTAAAAACAATAACGTAAACATTAAGAAAACCAAATTTCAATAAAAAAAAATGCTTACGTGCCCTCACTTGCTGAATGAGCAAACTAATCTAGTACTAAAAAATTGGCACTATTTGAGTTTTTTTTTACCAAATGAAGAATTGTATAGTTAAATATTGTGTTTAAATCTGTCCCTTTTTTTATTGTTCATTATTTGGAATTCTAAAGTATGGTCACCGTAATTATGGGACACCCTTTACTTCTCTCTTAATTTTTTTTTGCTGCATTCTTCTATTGAAATTTAAGATTCAATTTTGTTTTCTTTTTAATTTTGTCAAAGCTAATTGTTATTCATATTTATATACATATTGTGCTCCGCTGAAAATTTCTGGTTGCTTTTGAGTGAGGTGACTTTGTGATCCAGGAAATTCGTATGCTGCTCATAACAATCATTTTTAACCGTCCCCTCAAATATTTTGTAGGTCACAATATGCAATTTTGTATGGACAATTTCACCATTGTGAGTTCGAAAAATTAAGCCTGGACACTAAACATGATTATTAGTATCGCGGAAAGGGTTTATAGAAGTGGAGAACTTTGACCAGGAATGTAACTTATCACTGGCTTTTTGTTGGGATTTTTATTCCAATTTTATTTTATTCTTATATCATCATCATTTGCTGACTCCAATATGAACAAGTAACTTTCCACTTAAGTCGTTGTGTGTTCACGAACATCAAAGAGACGAAGCGAAGGAACATTTTGAAATACATTTCCACACAAATCCCTATACATATAAAAATAAATTCCAATACAATACCATCCGCATACGACAAGAAACCTATCACGCTATCAAGAAATAACCGCATTGAATTCTATTTTCTTCAAATCAATTAGTATTATCCGCTATTAATTTTAATTCTATTACACGAAAACCTAAGGCAGTCACTCGGAGCACATCGGTTTATTTCATATCGAATAAACCGATACGCTCCGCTTATTTGGGGTGGGAAATGAATATGGATTATGATTAACACGCATAACTACTTTGATAGAATTATTTCGAAAGATATTTGGGTCGATGGTTTTCAGTTATACCTAATAGTCAAGCCCTGCAGGTTGGAAACGGCCGGTTTCTTACTTAAATTATTGATTATTGCTTATGGGATAAACGAGATATATTTTTTTTTAACGCTGGGAGATGGTATTCTTTCAAAGACGAAACCGAGCCCGTACTCAGTAACAGCGTGGTGATTTTTACCCACTAACCCCTTCTCCCGTTTTCCCTGCGCTACAACCTTCTTTGCATTTCATCATCGGGGGATAGCCAGCTATTATTGCACCTAGTAGTTAAACCAATCAGCAATTTGTCTATCATATGTTAGAATCTATATATTAGGTATTCGTCAATATCCTCTATTTAATACAGTTTTAAGCAGACAGTTCAAAAGGTTTTAGCTAGAATTTAATAGTTCCGCCATTTCTGAGTTGACGTGATTGGGAAGCCTAAGTTTATGTCTATTAGCAACATTATTGACTTCATCTTCAATCATTTTTTTTCTAGATCTCTATGCAGATCAGCGTTTCAAATCTATACGTATAATAAAACTGTCGCCGTTTGCATGTGTTAACGGTTGGCGTGAAAACTACTGCACAGATTTCGATGGAACATTTTTTGAAATGTCCCTTAAGAACCCGAAAATGGCATAGGCTATTCCTTTCATTGCCATACCTATTTTTAGGAAGCGTTTTTGACCAAAATGTGTTTTTTTTCTGACTTTACTGCCTTTTAATCGCTTTCACTGAAACAATTCTTAATCGATGCAAACAAAACAAAATACCAAATTGGTGGTTGTGATGTTACCAACATTGATACCTAAAGTAAAGAATTTAAGAATTCAAGAACTGAAGACGAGATATGTGAATTCATTTGTTTGATTTATTGTTGGTGTAAATACAAATTTAGTTTAAGGTTTTTTGTTTAAGGTTAATTGTATTATTTACGTAATTGAATTGGAGAATATATGAGTATATGATATGAGTAGTCGAGTAGAGCGAATGTGGTGCATGAGATTGAGAGGGAGTCACACTTAATTGTGATTTAAATTAAAATGCGCTGGCGAAGCAAGGCGACCACGGGTCAGCCAGTGTTTAATATATTCCTTAGAACTTTGTTTTGAAATGTTTGTATTTTCTGTAGATTTGTTTTCAGAATTAGCTTTTAAAGTAGTAATATATTGTAATTTAACAAACAAGAGTATTTTCCTAATACAATACATTTAACTGTAGCGCATTTAACTATAGCGCATATTTAATTCTTTGCATGTGCTTTCCAGCGCCGTTTTTCGTTCAGTTTCATAACTAGATATTTGGCTGTGTTTGCATAGTCTACTACTCTATCATTAAGGGCCGTTTGCTCATACGACTCTTAACGATTTAAATTCTACTTAAATACTTATGAGCTACTTTTTCAGGGCATAAACTGTCACATAAGAGTTTATGTGGCACTTAAATTCGCTATGAGTCGTATCAGCAAACGGCCCTTATGAATACTGATATGCGCTGAATATTTCTATTGGTAAAATTTATATGGACCGACTTTAGGTCATTTTGTTTAATTTGTAATTTTGTGGTCCACAATATATCAAGTTCCCTGCCATCTGTAGTTTTTTTTGTCGCTACTTGAGCAATTTCTCCAACAGAGCAGTATGATCTGCAAATGTCGCCACAGTTGTTTCATCACTATTTGGCAAGTCGCTGTTAAATAAGAGATATAATACAGGGCCTAGCACACTGCCTTGCGGTACACCAGCTTCTATTTCTCTTAATGTAGAGTAGTCATTTCCTTGTTTAATTCTAAAGAATCGATGTTATAAATAGGACTCTAACTTTTCTTTTGCAGATGCTTTCGCAATTTGTGGATCAGTCATCTGTGCCATACTTTACCGAAAGCTTGAGCTATATCGAGAAATATTGTAGAGCATATCTTGTTTGGTTCAAATACCTTTTTGATTTTATCTGTTATGCACCTGATCAATAGTGGAGTGCTCATTTCTAAAACCGAATTGATGGTTTGGGATTAGCGATTTTTTCTTGATTTTTTTTTTTCAGACAAAACATCTTTTCGAATAACATAGACAACATAGGTAGTAGAGATATTGGGCGATAGGAGGTGACTTCACTAGGCGGTTTGCCTGGTTTTGTTATCAAAATCACCTCCGCGACTTTCCACAATTGTACATACCTTAACCTGAATGCAGCATTTATAATCTGTGCTAGTTTCTTTAAACCCGTTTTTGGGAAGTGTTTTGGGATTTCTCCTGATATTAAGTCAAATCCTTTCTTAGTACTGATGCCTTTTTTTATTTAATTGGCGGTTTTGTTGCCGTTGCCGGTTGAATATATCACTCCTCTTCACACAATTCTTCGGTTTCTTGGCATTCTTTATCTTCATAAATGGTTGAAAGACACCTTCAAGATAATCAGCACATAAATTAGCCTTTTGTTTTTTGCCCAGTTACCTTCTCTGTTTTTAACTGGTGGGATGTGTGCAGGTTTTTCATTTTCTTTGTTGTCTTCCAGTGTGAGTAATCGGTACTAGAATCATTCGTAAGATTGGTAAGGTATTTTTTAAGAGACTCATTTTTAATTTCTCTTATCAATCTTTCAAGCTGTTTAGATTATTAAGTACCTATTGTTTTGTCGATGGGCGCCTTCATTGCTGCCAATATTTTCTAGCTCGTCTCTTTTCCGCAATTATACCAAATATTACTTTTGGTTGGGAGTTTTGTTGGATTTTAGTTTTTTTTTGGGTGTTTCAACCCATGCAGCTTTCTGAATATTATCAGTAAAGATTTGGACAGCCTCTTTCAATTGTTTTTAAGAGCTAGATACTATTCTCTAAATTATGTCTGAAATAGCTCCAGTCAGTCAGTTTATAACCTAGCCTTGCGCTATTTTCTTTCACAGTAATTTTATTGCCAAGGGTTAAAAGTATTGTGAAAAGATCTGGCCCCTCTTTTACCTTTATAGTGTTCGACGATTTATTCTTTGTAACGAAGTAGTCGACAAGATCAAGGATTTTCTCTCTATCTGTTGGCCAATACGTAGATTTTCCCGTTGAGTGATACTTGCCCCTAATTTCGTTTGTTACTTAATAAAAGTTATCTTCCTCTTGTATTTTGTATTAAAATCTCCCCCTGTTATAAATCTATTGCTAAATATGCGGAAGAGGACTAAAAAGTAAGTTTTCCTTAGATTCTAACTGGGAGAACTGTAAATCGATGCATCTGATGTAATTTGTCCACTTTTTGTCGTTAGGCCTTTTTTATTATGATCGCATCATCTGTATAGATCATTGATTTCCATTGTTTACGGCAAAAGTTGGATCTTGTACTGTTATTGTAAACCGTAAGCATAATAAAAAAGGCCTAATGTTTATAAATATTCCTTGCATTGCGCATGATTGGAATTTGGCTCCTATGCGGTGACCGATCGTATTCTTTACTATAACTTCAGCCCTGCATATTGCTGATATGGTGAGTGATATAAATCGAACTGTTGCAGCTTAAAGTTTGTATTGAATTTTAAATGCGTCTCAGAGACAACACATATGTCCATTCGGTCCATGTCAAGGACTACTGGGATTTCTTCTTTACGATTCTCGATACAATTAGCATTCCATTCCAGGATTTTTAAGTTATTCATCATGTTTGTCTTTTATGTACACGTGTAGCCTTATTATTGCTGACGGAGCGATATTATTTCTAATATAGCTTTATTGCTTTTATCCATGCTTTATATTTTTTTTTTTTGTATTTTTTCCATATTATTGTTTAATTTCGATTTATTTGTAGTCATCGTTTTTGCAACATCATTTTCTACTTCTTACGATGCAACCTGTGGATATGTCAATAAGTACCCGTTCCTGTTTTTGATTTTATTTACTTTTTAATCGTTTTTTTTTCGACTATGGGTACTTTTTTCGGCGTTCTCGCTAAAGCGATATGAGAAATAGAAATGCAAATACAAGTAGTTTGTTGTTAAGGTTGAGGATGCGCAAGTGTTTTTAGAAGAGTTTAGTTACATACTTTGTTAAACAGATACGATTACAAAACTAGCTAAAAGACGTTGCTTTTCTTACAAAAATTTTACGAAACTGTTGTGCAGCCAGTTGATAACTACTTTTGCGCAGTTTTTGAAAATACGTGGGAATGTGTTGCCACCACAAACTGTAATCGAATGGTCAATTTTTTTGTAATGTTTTCTATATTCTATCTTTTTGATCTATGCAATTTTTGGGGCTAAAACTTTTATGGCAAAATCATCAGAAAATGGCTAAACTTTCAGAGCTCCGACGGTCTAAGAAATAGAGAGAAATAATATGATTGTTATAGGGCCAAGTTAGCCTGCATTACGTGACAAAGTCGGGGAGAGTAAAAATCGCAATGCTAGCCATGACCTTATTTTTATCAGTATGTATCATGCTTCGAATAGTATTCAAAGCTACAAGCGCTGCGCTCATTTCAAACCAAGGAGCACATCTTTTTTTCTTCAAATGCTGCTCTCATTTCAAACCAAATATGCAGGGTCTGAAAAATTATTGGTGTAGGTCGTAAACGAATACTATTTCCAAGTAAAGTGGCTGCTTACAGATACATGTTCCTGTAGTTAAATACATTTCGCATTTACCTAGCCACAAAGCCCCCCACAAATTGTGCCAAATTCAATTGTGTGCATATAACCACATCTGTAATAATCTCGTAGCTCATTTGAAATATGCCCAAGCAAATTGTCTGAATTGAGGTAAACGTCTACAGTTGTTTTACACACAACATAGATAGATAGATAGAGACATAACCATCTTAAAACTTACTGTTTACGAAGCACTCTAAAACAATAAGCAATATCTCGACAATCTGAGAAATATGGAAAACATTATTGCAAAATACGCATGCGAAGGTAGAAATATTTTACAATTTTTTGTAGAACCTTCTGTGCACTTCAACAAGAAAAATAAAAAACATATTCCGTCAGTACAGCTTACCATAGGTATGCAAATTTAAGGGGACAAATATATATAAGAGCACAAACAAACCTGTTATGAAAACACCTTGACAAATGCGCTCTTTATGGAAATTTATTGTTACAGCTCTTGAGAGGGGAAGCAACAAAAAAAAAAAATCGAGTGTGTGTTGGAAAATAAAAAAAAATAACACCGCATAGCGAAACACTTGGCAATGGGATAACAATAAACCAGGAACAATAGCAATGCAAACCGGGTATTTGCCCCAAGGTATCCCCTTATAGTTCCAACCGACCGCCACATGAACATTGCACGAGCATGTGCTAAAGGGATACACCATACACAAGAAGGTGCACAAAAGCGCTTTGTTTCCTTTATTTACTGGTGACAACTGTTGGAGAGCGTTTTGTGCATTTACATTCTCCTGGGATCGCATTAATTTCAATAGCACCATATATATGCACGCAAAGTTTTTACAACTTGAGCTAAGTTTGCTTGGATAAATCAGTCTCATTACGGGACAATGTAGGCGTTAATGCTTGTAGATATGGCATCTTTTGACAGCCGGTGGCAGACAATTTCAATGAGTTTTTCATGCATACCTAAATGGTTAAGTTTTCTATTTTGTTAAGGGTCGGCTTAGGAGTTCAAAAGCTCGATCATTTCCATTTGGGAGAGCATTTTTTTCATGGCGGAAAGCACAAGCACAATAAAAATGTTAGAAGACCCAAGAAAATTTACAAATATTTTCAACTCTCAATAGAATTTTCGTTGTTGGCTTAGCAGTAGATTTATACTGTCCTCCTGTCCATTGATTTATGTCGCTGTCATAGGTACCAAATTTAAGTATCTGCGATGACTTATATTTCGGAAAGAATTTTCGCCAACCAACCGTCTTCGTAACCGAAATCGAAAAGCCAAATCAAGCCTTTGTGCTTTGTTGGTTGAATTCTGTGAGACTGAAACTCGAAACGCGATTGGTAGAACATTTGACAACATCGCATTTACAATATAAACCGTTAACAGGGTGTTCGCATGCAAACGATTATAAAATAAATTCTTATTAATAAGTTCATCCTTTTCAAGTCTATGCAGGAAAACAGCGCACTATAATGTATGCCGGAGCAAAATTCGGTTATTGCAATGGAGGCAGTTCACAAGGTGGTGTTCGACCCTCGAGGTTTTCTGGTACTTTTTTCGAAATTTTTTTCAAGTATTTTTTACGCGTTTTTTTAAGTGTTTTATATTTTCTTTTAGAGATAATCGTCTACAATTTGTTTCATATATTCCAAATGTAAATTCTACTCGTTTCTTCTTCTTTTTCCAATGAAATATCACAGTATAAGATTCGTTTGTGTTTAATCTTTTCGGTAGACGTCAGCATCGCACTATTTGAATCATTTTCCTGTGTTTTGGCGCTTTATCTGAAATGTTTGAAAAGTTGTTGACGCTTTTTGGTTTCAAGGCTTGATAAACGCGATTCTTGAAGCGTTTTTTTATGAGTTCTGTTCACTTGATTTTGACGCAATTTCAATCAAATTTTATCAAATTTTTGAAGCGTTTTCCAACACGCTGTTTGGTGCATTTTAAATGTACGCTTGACGCGTTTTTTTCCAACGCTTTCTAATAATTTTTAAGCCTTATGAACGTCATTTGATGAGCTGAATCCTTTTTTAAAGAATTTAAGAAAAATTCTTTAAGGAACCTAAGAAATTTTCTGGAAAACAAAAAGAAATCGTTTACAGTAGGCAATTCCTCTATTTTAGTCGAAGCTGCAAGAGTCTTTGTTATCAGTTTGTACCTTACAGCTTCCAAGTCAATCGTCTTAATCGCTCGACCAGTATCCCTGATCAAACATCTGACCCACCACTTGCGTAGGAAAACACCTCCTAGTCTACCTAACTACTTTTAAATTACGAATTGTCTTGGGTTAGTTCGCTAGTTCTAGTAAAGTTAATTTCAAATATTTTAAAATATGGAAGACGAACTTAATTTAGCAACATCGAAACTGCGCCCCACTTTGTCCTATCCGCCTATACGAGACCCTCTTTTTTCATAGGCGCATCACCCTTTGTCCATCCCATCTAAGTCCCATTCCTATTGAGATGCAAGGATTACACCCGTTTGTTTAGTCAGAAATATACAAATAATTGGCCTGTTCAACATCCTAGCTACTGTATAGTTACAAGTGACAGGAACATATTTCCCCCCCGAATCAAGATGGAAAGTGATTTTACGATTCCAGCACAGATACGCTGACAACATGTGAAGACAATATCTAAGCTGACACAAGGACGTGCATATCTCCAAGAAAATCGCACAAATTTATTCCTCATCATAATAAAACACACGCGCTCCAGTCATTTCATCCAATCAATCTACGCTTTTACGATCTTCACAACAACACTCAATGCACACGTGAGTGAGAGGGAAGCGCCACCCCTCGCTTTATTATTCCATCAGCCATCACACAACGACATTCGACGTTTGAATGGTAAAATACACTATACGCTTGCATTACTCCATTTTTGACAAGGAAATAGTGTCCCCTCCTTATGGAAAGGAGAATGTGTCGTCATTACATACTTTAGCGAAACTTGACCTCAAGAGATGAGGTTATCGAAGAGCGAAGAGCAGAAGTGGTACTTTTCACGTCGCCCTCGGTTTTTCTTTTATTTATCCCAATGTCCTGGTCCTGAACACTCGTCGGCGTCGTTTGCACAATAGAAAGCTCGCCCATTTTCCAGTGCACTGTTTTAGATGGATAGAAACATAAAACACGAACAGAAACGTGAGTACAAAAATATCGACAAGTAGTGATGAATTAAGAAACAACCGCACATGTTCATCTGATGGATGGAAAATACAGGCGGCTATTGGACTATACCCAGAGCTGCTATGTGATGTGGCAGTTTTTTCCTCGGTACCATGTCCTTCTGATCTCTTTTTGCTCAGAGCCAACTAATGGAATCCCATTTCGTGAGCACATGAGTTGAAGTTTTCAAGTGGCTGGGGAAAACCTTTTTACGAGCAGGACATCTCGCAGAGTTTATGTGTAGGTGGCTAGGTGGCACAGGCGGATGATGCGCCGTTCAGGATGCTTCTGCCTTCCAGTGATGATGATGGCCGGTGGTGGTAATGAGCTTTTCAGGGTTTTGCCAGCTGGACATGATTACTTTTTGATTTTGGCTGGTCGTAAACGTTAATGACCCAGTCCGGGGAGCGTTTCATTTATGGAGGCTGTAAAGCGAGCGCCACACGCAAATACGTACATTTATTCTATATAAATTTATGGGAACACGCATCTTTGTATATCGGTAATTAGAGTGCAAAATTGAGTGTACCGCACCAGCAAACGTGCAGATAATGTTGGTGCCGTCCATAAATCTAATTTAATGCCGGCCCGAATGGGTAGTGGTATTGACAATTATTTGCCATGAAATATGATAGCTCGATGGCGTGAATTGTATAGGGAACTGTAATCATCAATTTTCTTTCTATATTCGCAGATGTCTTTTGGGAAGAGGATGCTGTGGACAGAGATGGTGTCTCTTGCCAAAATAAGTTTGTGAATAGTTTTAGCACTTTGAGGATTCATTACGGGTTGATAACTGTCTATTTGTGGAGTTAGCTGAATCATTTTTTATTTCAACCAAAGGGCTGTGTGCAACCGACTGCCATGGCTAATGGTTTAGTTCTGCAGCACCGCTGGTGCACAGACGACTTTTAGCTGACCTTGTGCCCTTTTTTATGTTTCCATAACCTAACTACCAAAAAAACTTTAGTACCTAACTCTACAAGTCATGTAGGTACGCAATGCTCTAAGCATCCCATTATATAGCTGCTTTTGATGATTCCAAATTTAACATAGGAAATAAGGTCAATTTTGGTAGCACTAAGCAAATGCAGTGCCTATGGATGACTTATCGTTTGCTTAAACTTCTGCGGAACGTTTTGATGATATAGCATGCACATGGTTTTCATTACCCTAATATTCATAAAAAAAGGTGGCTCACCAGAGATGTATAACCAGACGAGACATGTTTTACAAGTTGTGCTATTAGTTGGCGCAGTGACTTAGTGGTTAGTGTGTTGGACTGCTTAGCGAGGGTCTCAGCCTCGAATCCCGAAGAAAAAAAACAAATTCCAATTTAATTTTTTTTTTCACTGCGCCACCTCTCGCGAACGTCTGACAAACTTCCGAGAGTATAATGTCATGAAAGAGCTTCTCAATTAGCCGCTTTGACTCGGCATAAAATTGTAGATCCCTTCCATTCGTCCCGAAAATCAAAAACTCACACAAAATGAATGGCTGTGAGAAGGTAGGCCTTGTGTCGCAGCTGACGTGTAGCGTCAACTATTTATTTACTTTTTTGAAGTGAAAACTTCTTTAGGCGCGTTGGGCATTTTTGAGATGGGATACAATACAACCATTGAGCTCGCGACATCAATGTTCTGTTACCAATGTTCCGACACCAGCGTTGCCAACCACTTTTGATCAAAAAAATGCCTTTTTCAATACCTAACTATAATGGCTAAAATATTTTTTTTTTTTTTTGGTAAAGTGGTACAATAAATCAAAAATTAAATTAAACAAATTTAAAAAAAATTAACAAAAACCATTTTTATTTATACAAACAAATAGCTTTCAAATTTGTTTCCAATTTCATTCCTCTTACTGGAAGTGGAAGCAGGAATTATTATTAAGGAATGACAGATAAAAAGTTCGGAAAATGGACAGAGTTTGGAGGTGGAAACACATTCTTTAAGACAGAGGTAATATATAATTTTTTTTTTGGCAACGATTTTTTAAGAATGATTAAAAAACTAAAAAATCAGTATGTTGAATAAAAAAAAATAAAAACATATTTAAAATGAAAAAAATATGTAGAAGTAGTTTATTATAATGGATAAAAAAAAACAAGTATTTTCTACACAATAAAATATGTATTTCCTGACGATTAAAAAAAAGCACACGTAATTGTTAAAGTTTTCACTTCTGTCGGCACACTCCCGGAGTGCCACTGTTTTTTTTTTTATAGTTTGATTTGGTCTTTGAACCCAAAAATGTATTCAATATCCCTCGAGACTTCTGCCCGTCCTACAAGTATTTGTCCCTTTAAGTCATGGGGCGCAGATCACCAAACCTAGGATTCCATCACTCGTTTAGGACGACGGCCGGGGGGCTGTATTTCGAAACGTCAAGACCTGCCAACTTAATCGTAAAATAATTAGGAATCCAAAGCATACCACAGACCACATCCTTAATTCTTATTGTGCAAACACACATTTTACCTATCACTTTATGTACTAGTGACCTAAATGTGACCTAACCACAGCCAGACTACATATAAAGTATGCACACGTGTTCCATTTTCGGATTACATATATTGTAGTGGTGCGGTCGTTTGAGGTATTTTCAGAGCTCCTTACGGCGCGGCGCTAATTGTGGGAGGGATGGAGCAAATTAACTTTAGCTTTGGCCGTTTAAAATGAAACATTTAAAAAACAATCGTAATGGCCTCCCATTTATAAACAACTTATGGGACGACGACGACGAGTCTATTCGAGCCTTGATTCTCAGCAGGCGATTCGGGTTGGGCTACAAACAGAAAAATGGGCTTGCGATGCAAGAACATATATTAAATCCAGTTGGCGGGTGTACCCGAACCCTTATTGACACACAAAAGATAATTGTGCTAACCTACAATTGATATATGTTACTTAACTAATTGCGAAACATCTTGAAGAGTCATTCCCAATAGTTGCGATAATTTACCTCACTGCCAACCAGAGGCCAGACCTCGCAAAATATAACAATACCTACATCGAACCCTTATATGTGTATGTATAGGTGCCTACAACTTTCACTAATGGGGAAACTTCGAAATCCCTCCTGCCGCACCACGTTATTGACATTGACACTGACTAAATTGATACCTGCCTCGGTGTCCAAAAATATCCCCAACACCTTATGATGACTGCGTGTCGAATGTTTTTTCATGAAAAATAACTACCCTCAGCTTACAGTATAGTTTTAGTGCGGTCAAGTGAATTTATGGAATTTAATTAATTAACAAAGTGTTTTCCGTGTCGAGTCTTTCAGTGGCAGTCTCGGCGGACATCCACAGGGGAGTACACTTTGAAACTGGTCAGCAATTATTGGCCCAGCAACAACCAACAGCCAACAACTCAAGTCAAATTAAATTCTCAATAAATGGCTGTATGCTATATAATGTAGTCCCAGTAGGTCATTCGAAACCAATCCAAGTGTGCATATGTAGATTTGTTTATCGCAGACCGCAGGCCACAGCCGTACAGGAACAGCCATACGGCTATACAGGTTAAGGGAGAGTGTCTGTTGATGATCTCAAATGTAAATAAATTGTTCTGCTGTCAAAGTTTGTTGCTATTCGAGCCAAAAATACTTTTCCGAACCTCGAACTGATAAGTCAGTTTTTGGCTCAGTGCATGTGTGCGAACGATGGTAGGCCATCGCTCTATATACGAGTATGTGTGTGTATATGTGAGGCCATGTGAATTAGTCAAGCAATGATGTGCCGGTGATTTAGGCACAGCTTCGATTCGATGTACCGTCGTATTAATTAGGAAAATGTCTTTGATGGGACCATAGGACGATGTGATTCGATTCGAATGTGTGATGACATGAGTGCTACTGCTACTGTGCTAATGGTGTGCCGCTGCCGGTAGCAAGCAAATCGGCTCCGGAGCTGTACGGTAATTGGGATAAGGAAATGTATTTCAGGGATATATAATTGGAAATGTTTGTCAGCATGGGTCAGCGACCGACAGAATTGCCACTGGGAAAACGGAGTGACTAATGAAAGTCATTATTTACCTAGTTGCTAATTGAGGTGTCATCAGTGTTGAGGGTAGAGGTTGTAGCGTGATGGAGATAATGTCGTTCCTTTAAATATGGTGGTGGTGAGTCGTTGCTGCGATCCATTGGGGTTGCTCTCAGTTTTTCAGTTTTTTTGTTAGTCTGTGTGAGAGAAGCTCCCAGATATTGGCTAATATCGATTCAGTCATAAGGCACTAACAAAATTGAAAAGCAATTGAAAATTGTTTTCCCGTTCCTCCAGTCATGTTGTAGACTCCAGTATTCTTTCTTATAATAGATTCGGTAATGCACTTTTAGGGAATAACGTCGATTACTCACAACTCGGCCACAGAGCAGGACCGTTCGGACATCAGTCCAAACATCCCGTACCTACATAGTTTTTATTAAAAAATTCGAACAAATCAATTTCTTAAATATTTCTCAAAAATTACTACCAAAATCTCGACTGCGTGAAAAAACGCGCGAAAAAATGCATCAAAAACTCGTCAAAAAAACGCGTCAAAAAATGGGCGAAAAAACGCGTCAAAAAACTCGCGAAAAAAACGCGTCAAAAAAAGCGCGAAAAAACGCGTCAAAAAAAACGAGTAAAAAATACGCGTCAAAAACGCGTCATAGAACGTGCCCAAACAACGCGTCAAAAAACGTCTCAAAAAAACGCGTCAAAAAAAGGGCGAAAAAACGCGTCAAAAAACGCGCGAAAAAATGCATCAAAAACTCGTCAAAAAATGGGCGAAAAAACGCGTCAAAAACTAGCGAAAAAACGCGTTAAAAAAACGAGTCAAAAAACGCGTCCAAGAAATGCGTCAAAAAAAACGGGTAAGAAATACGCGTCAAAAACCGCGCCAAAAAAGCGTCAAAAATACGCGCGAAAAAATGCGTCAAAAAACACGTCAAAAAACGAGCGAAAAAACGCATCGAAAAAACGCGTCAAAAAAACCCATCGAAAAAACGAATCAAAAAAACCCATCGAAAAAACGCGTCAAAAAATGCGTGAAAAAACCCGTTTTTTGACGCATTTTTGCATATGATGGCATTCTAAAATCTTCTTGGTTTCTTAAGTTGTATGGCTAACAGTTCCTTTACATATCTTAGATGCTTCTTTAAATAATTCGATAACACATCGTTTTTGATTTTAAAAATACGACATAAACCATTTAAAAGGATTCGTTGTTTGACATTTAGCCGCAGTAAGGTATTGAGCATTGTTCTGATTGGTGTATATCGATTACATTTTAAGATAATTCTCATTGCCCTATTTTGTAACCGCTGAAGTCTACTTAACATTATATCCACGACATAAGAACAAAATCGACGAACAATATTCAAAGTGGGGTTTAATCATTGTAAATATTATTGTATATTTATTGCACTTATTGATGAGACTCTACTTCGGATTCTGTTAAGGAAACCAACTTTTTTTGACACTTTTTTAATAATATAATCTGCGTATGCATTAAAATTTTTTGTCAAGACAAACATTTTTTTTATTCTTTCAACTTAATTTTTGAGGTGAATACTATGGGAACACTAAAGCTGGGGAGCGAACTGGTTAATGTGCACGAAAATGATGATCTGGCGAGGCAACGGGAGTGAATTCTGGCGAATTTTAATTCATAAAATAGGACTGTCATTAAAATTGATTTTTTTAATACAAATTGATCAGAGATCACAAAGATGAAAATAGTATGTTTTTGAATAAGAAATCCGTATCAACATTTATTTAACTTAAAATTTGAATGCCTAGCAAAGCAGGCGAGGGTCCGCTAGTATTAAATATGCACCCTTTTAATAATTCCAGCAACTTGGACCTTACACAAATGATGCTACCTAAATTCAATTTCTTTATGTAGCTCAGTACCTGCCTCAGTTTGTCATTGAAAGTAACTTTTGTATTTATCTACGTTTACATTTTTCATAACATGTGTGCAAAATTCCTTACAATTTTCAAAAGAAACGACTCATAGGTCTTCATCTCAATTATAGTTACAACACAGCATACACATCGCATATGTATGTCAATTGAAGCGCTTACTAAGCACCCACTTGGCCACAACTTTTGCATATTATACCTTCGCAATGGCTTCAAATTACACTCATGGATTATAAAAGAAATTAAGCAGCCTTTTACGTAGAAAAACAGGAGAAAATAAAACATTTCCCAAAGAGAAACAAAAGCGAAATAAAAACACAGTAGTAACTGCTCATTCATCGTTGCATGCAGTCCACCGTAACCGTATACATTCAGTTTTCAGAAGCATTCTCTTTCTCAGGATCTGGACACAAGAACTATTTATACCTACCGCAAAAAAAAAACCTTAACAAAAGAACACAAGAAAGTAAATACAACTGTAAAAGAACAAGCCTGAGAAAAAGCGTATGCCTACTTGAAGAGGATTTTACTGCAATTCACACAACTCTTGTACAATCACTTGACACAGTGTGCGCCGTAACGAGAACCGATTGTTGAGGATTTGAGTAGACCATTGCGACGAAGGGCGATAAAAGCTGCTTTTCATCTAGAAATAATTGTGTAGGGTAGAGTGTCTTATACTGTGGTGTTGTTCTACTTTCTTTTCTAAGGGAATGCTAAAGGACGATCGTATTTATTTCGAGATGTGCAACAGAATGCGACCTACGTTAGTTAATCCGCATAGTTAGCTAGTTTTAGTGGCAAGTCATACCCTTTTAGTGGGGGAAACTGGATACCTTGCCTGCCAACCAATGTTCCAAAGCAATGAGCGCTAGTTTGTGAACAAAAAAACACGTTGGTAAGTGTTTTTGCACTTATGCTGCCTTTTTGGATCCACATTTTTTAATTGAAAACTTCTTTAGGAGCGTCGGGCATTTTTGTGATGGGATAAAACCATTAACCTCGCGACACCAACTTTCTGTTACCAATGTTCCGACACCAGCGTTCGCGTTGCCAACCACTATCGACGAAGATTTTTTAAGAATGTTTAAAAAATTTAAAAGTCAGTATGTTGAATTAAAAATCAAAAAGATGCATTTTTAAAAAAAAAACAAGCTATAAAACCTTAGCTAATGAAAAAATGCCTAAAATTCATGAAAAAGACATAGATTGCATTTTTGTTTGTAGTATAGTTTAAGGTAATAATGAATAACAAAAAAACACTTCATATAAAAGTATTTCCTACGCAATAAAATGTTTCTCGACGATTAAAAAAATACACGTAATTGTGCATGTTTTCACTTACTCCCATAGGAATATTGTACTACTTTCAACACCTCCGTACTCCCGTACTCCTCCTTTCACATTCATACTCCTATTTTTTTCGTAAAGTCCTAAAATATCTTACACTTGCAGCAAAGTGTCAACATTAATAAATTTAATTCACTTCAAATTTAATGCAGCACTTTTATTATCAAAACTGTCGTCAAAAAAGGAATTTCCCTCTTTCTTTTTTGTTTTATTTAAACTATTTTTTTTTTTTAAATTTTTGTTTAAGTAAAAATAAAAATATCTGTACTCCTATTTTTTTAAGTACTCCCCTTTTCTGGCTGCAGTAGTCCCTAATAATATTTCTCTCCGGCAGCGCTGTCGGCACCTCGGGAGTGCCACTGTTTTTTACTGTCGTACCGATTACGGTGATTCTTCAGAATTTCAGATCAACTGAAAGGTGAATTTCCGTAGGTAAGTTCCTGCAGGTATTGCTTTGTCAAAAACGAAAAAAAAATAAACAAAACAAAGAGTTGCTAATTTTCATATCTATAAAACACAATGAAACAGTGGAAGGAATGCACTCGGCATTTTTATTTTTTAAAACAATTTCGGATAATTAAGAGAAAAGGCGTCATCGTAATTTAAGAACTTATCAGAACAGGTGTAATGGTTACTACAGCAAACGACGATTCCAAAAGAGTAGATGTATTAACCGATTCGTGTAAAATTGAATTGAACTTAATTCAGTTGTGGTTCCATGAGTTTTGGTGTGGCATGTAGGCTAAAATGATCTTACTCTGCGTAAGATGGTAAGGAGTCGGCCACGACCACGGCCTATTCAGACAGCTCGGTCCCTAGCTAGCTGATCATAAGCTTCGATTTACTTGAAGCGAACGCGAGTATAGGGCACTGATTTAACTTTTTTTTAAACTACAGGGTGGTGCAAAATTAATCATCCAATTTTGTTTTTGAATTACATTTTTACTAAATAAAAACATAAATTATTTTGAGCGATGGAAATCTTTATTTGGACCTTTACATTTTTTCCTGTTGATACACATTTGTGCCCATTTTCGCATTTTCCATGACTTTCCACAAGATTTCCGGGGACAACTGTTCGCATTCCTTAAGGGCTGCGATTGTCTGAGGTTCGTTGGCATAAGCCCGTGACATCATGTAGCCCCGTGGATGGTTAAATCGGCCATGACAAATCGCCAAAACTTTAGATTACGCGACCAGGAAACGCTTCCTTCACAATATCCATTAATTATTCCACGCCCTTGCGGTGTATACGCTCTATTATGCTTGTCTGTTTTATTCTGCAGCTGCCTAGTTGACAAATCTCAAATATGATTGATGTACGACGTCATTTGCAGAAATGTTAACCATCTTCCAATAGGGCGATTAATTTTGTGCCACCTTGTAATTTCAACAGAAATTCTCTAAAATATACACAGACTTGAGCTGATGTCCGTAGAAAGTACAGGCGAATTCCTTGTGGACGGATGCGTATTAGTCATTCATTACAAACCATATGTTGTTGTTGTAAAATGTTGAGCTCAAGTTAGAACGTACGGATATTTGCACCCAAAGACCTCGATAAAACGATCGCCGGGTGGCCCATATTGAGTAATTTTTTTCCCACTTTTGTTTTGTTTTTTTTTTTTGTCGTAATAGATGTAAAGCAAAAAATGTCTCTTCGACCCTCAAAGTTATAGACGATTGATATTCAGTATACAGTGGAATATCAGAGTAAATATTTGGTAACCAATTCGTAGGCCTCAAGTTGCCAACAAAAATGTTACCTATCTGATATTTTGTTACCTATTGAGCGTTCGCCCTAATAATTTGAGCTCTATGTACATTTTGTGAACAATAAATAGATGTCCTTTATGGAAAATCGAAAACAAACACACTTTCAAAAACCTCCTCTATCTTTTTCCGATAATTGTTTCTGAATACTCCTCTTTGCATCAACTGAAGAGTTAAATTTTGTGTTTAAATTAATTCCAGTTGTGGATGACTAAAATTAAAGAAAGAAAAATAAAACCTTAACCTACCTTGCACTCCGCGGTAAGGGATTAACGGGTTCTGTTTTGGTAAGGCCCATGCAGTCAGACTCACCTGCATTGCATTTTTACCTACACAGGCACATTAAGCAACGCATATATTACAGATGACAGCATAGTTTCTCAATTTGCATTATCGCATTTGAGGTTGCATCCATTGGTCGGATCAATTGGAGAACGTGACATTTCTACGAGGTGAAATAAGCCAAATTATTTCTTAAAAATCACGTATCTGCGAGTATCACCATGTGCTCGGGAGGTGCTCCCTCACTCTATCCAACCAGACTTGGATAATGTCATGCGATGGAAAGTGGGAAAGTTGGAAAGTGCTATCGTAGCATTTTTTTTTTTTTGCCTTTGATAGCCATTGCAGGCTGTACGATAGAAGAAGTGCGAGCAGGCGAATCATGCCGATACGAACGGAGCTGATTTAATATAAAAGATAAACAGGATGCAAAGAAGCTTACACTTTTGCTCGTGTCTGACGGATGACATGAGTGTGTGTTTTAAGTTGGAATGGGGTTGGAGTTGGAGTTTGCAAAGTGTATCTTTCAGTCGTGGTATTTGTGTGAATACTTTTGATGTTGGAAAACCGATGTAAGGAAGTTTTTTGTTGGTGCGATGTTGTGTGGTGTAGGTACTTATTTGTTGGGTCTCGAGTTCTCGCTGTACAGATGTGGCACGGAGTCGACTTTTTCAGGAAAAGTAATGTCAATAATTTTCAGAGAATGCAGATTTCACCGCACTGTTGGGAAAATGTCTAAAAAAAAATGTATAGCCGTTCAAATTCCAAGAATATTTCCAAATGCACATGTTGACAATTTTAATTTTTTCATAATTTTACATCGAGTTCATTAAACTCGGGTCAATAGATCCTTTGCGATCGACTCTGGGGAATGGACGGCCCTCAATCCCAGAAAGTTTTCGAACACAATCGCAAGTGAAAATGCAGTATAATGGAAAGGGATCTCAACCAAATGGGATTAATCAGCTAAGATCAGTTTACCCAAGACCGCGGGAAAGGCGTATTGGTTGACACCCATTTACACCACCGAGGACTAATTACTGCGCCATTTACTACTTAGCCACATTAAATTAAAACAGGCTTGACCCCCTGTAGCGGTCGTCCCAATCACTTTCTCTCCCATGCTTAAAGTATCTAAAAGTAAATGCAAAATGCGACTTTACCTTCTGCCAGTGTAAGGATAAGGGTTCGATAGGGGCCGGTCCTTAACACGCACGAGAAGTTCGTATTCCACAAACTTTGAAGTTTGAAGTCATCGACATTTTCAGCAGTTGCTTAATATCTGATGGACTTGTCAAAGTTTTTAAATTAACTTCCGGTCTGTGCATATACGTCCGCATCTATAAATAAAGAATCCTTTCTTTACGGAATACGCAAGTAGCATTGTGCATATATTCTTCTTCACTTTTCTGGCTAATAGATTCCTATCACTCTATCTTGTTTTGAGCATTTCATCAATATGTGGGCACTTCCCCATACAACCCACATGGAATATTAAAACCATCTTTACCAGCAATACACCACATCCTAGACAGACATTGACACAAATTTATACAAGCATTTGTTTTCTCCACATAAGAGGAGCTCCTCGATGGCGGATAGCCATTACAAACATCGTTCGTCGTCTAATCGATTCTCGGAGATACACAATCATCTTACCTTATTATCGATTCATAAGTCTGAGAGCTCATCAATGTGCTTGCCTTGAATAATTGTGTAGTCCTTGCAAGGCAAAGTGTTGCGACTTAAAGAACATCCACAACAGCACAAATCTGCCATCAGCTATAGGAAATGGACTGTTAAAGATTCACCATGCAATTAGGATAGGTGCGCAATCTGATGGCCCAAATTCAGTGGCGTGAACAAATAGCAAATATTTCACCCTTAGGACCAAATGAAATGGAAAGTTCTATGGGTTTATTTAGTTATTTTGGAAACGGGAGTTTCGCATGGAGCACATGATAAGAGGACATAACACTTTGCTCCACGGTAAAGGTTCCAAGTTATGAATTATTCGCCCGCTGAGCAGGCTCTCTCGTATCGCTCAGGTAGCTATCCTTCTTTAATATTTAATTTGAGTTTTCCAACTCGTGCCCTGACTACTGAGCAAGCACTGAATGGGATGTAGCGTAGAGTGGACACTCGAATGAATACGCAGAAAGCATAAAGTGTGCTGTTCAGTACATGAGGGTGTGGGTGTCTTCGGCGTGGTGACTGCCATACCCGAATGGGTTTAAACTTAAAGACATCCGAGAGTCTAGTGTTTGGACTGTTTTTTTGTAGCATCGTCCTGGCAGGGATAGTAAATATTGTTTGTTCCCTTCCATTCTTCCATTGAATGGATGAAAATGGACTACGCAAATATGCTCCTTGTGGTGTATTGAAACTGAGGGAAGACATATAAAGTCCTATAAAGTATCTGGTGGGGTGGTTGATATTAGGTGTCAAACATGAATAGGATGGAATTGTAACTAAAAGTTCTGTCCTTTAAGATTTTACAATAAATTTAAGCTTGCATTCACTAAAATGAAAGTCAGATTTCGATTTGCGAACATCTGATAGACATCCAAGAGTATAACTGTCATGAAAGAGCATCTCCAATCAGCCTTTTGGACTCGGCAGAAAATTGTAGATCCCTTCCATTCGTCCCTAAATTTAAAACTCACTCAAAATGAATGGTTGTGAGAAGCTAGGCCTGGGGTCAATACGAACCTGTTGCGCCAACTATATATTTTTATTTACCTTAAGGAAGACTTTCTAAAGTTCCACCAATAACAAGAAAAGAAAAGAAAAGAGAAAACTGAAACTTGTCCCTGGCACTAAAAAAAAGGCGATACAAGAATTCAAATCTATATGCAGTATGAGCCAACAAAGATCCCCCCAAAAAATAAAAATAAATAAATAAAAGGGGGTGTTCCAAAACTTGTCAAAAATTCAGCTAACCTAAATGTAACCGATTAAAATAAAAAAAATAAATAATTGGCGCAACAGGTCCGCATGGACCCAAGCCTAGCTTCTCACAACCATTCGTCTTGTGTGAGTTTTTTTATTTTTGGGACGAATGGAAGGGATCTACAATTTTATGCCGAGTCCAAACGGCCAATTGAGAATACTCTCGGATATTTGTCAGACGTTCGCGAGAGGTAATGTAACCGATTACAGAATTTTTTTTTCAAGTGTAACGAGTCCTGTTGCTACCTTTCCACAGATTTATGGCCTAAGATAACAAGACTGCAAAATACATATAAAAGATAAACACATCGAATAGTTCAACCTCACAACCCTGCGTCTAATCTAACCTAACCTAACCTAGCCTTAGCTGTGGCTGTTCCTCAAAGGATAATCTGACTTTGAAATGAAATAATATTTATGAAACGTCCCATTTTTCTAGATCGAAGCAAATCCCCTGAAAACATTTCACAAGACGATCCAGTGTTTTTTTTTTCGTTTTTCCCTAAAATCGAAAAAAATCTCCTTTTTCCCCTAAGTGCAATTTGCACTTGTTTTCGTATCTCCGTTTCACTTCGTCCGCGTGGGACTTTATTAAAATGTAGATAATTAGAAAAAACGTTACTTAAATTGTTTTTTTTTAAGGATTTCTTTATAGGCAATATTTTTTGTTTTTTTTTTATTGGGCGGCAGTAATACCACCAGACTTGAGGGTGAACTTACACGAGAGCAAGTACGTAAAACTGACCGTGCGTAAAGCAATCTTCCCATACAAGCGTATTTCAATGATTGGCCCTGAGATTTATTGATCGGCATGGCGAAGGGGAGGTCATTAGGTATCAGAGGAATGCGCGGCACGAATACTTTTTCCCCTTGAGCAGCCCCGGTCAATATAAAAGCTTCGATTAAATTTCTATGCAAAGCTGTAATTTGCAGTCTAGTGTAATTAAATAGTTTTGGTGGTTTTAAGTTCCGAAGGAGCATTACAGGTGTGCCCTTCCGAAGGGTTAGTCTATGGTATGCAATAGCTACTCGATGGTTTAAGGGAATTAAAAAACTCTACTGGATAGTAAACGGCTTCATCGACATTGCAAATAGTGTCTATCTAATATGACGCACTAAAAAGTAATTAAATAGGTAGATATCTTATCAAAGACAAAATAAGCTAAAAGCAAATTAAAATTAAATGTAAAATCAATTGAAATTCAAATCAAATTTGATTTAACCTCATAAACCGAACGAACTACAAAAAATCTATAAACAATTAAACGAACGATTTTTTTGGATTAAATGAAATGCAAACGTTTCGCAGAACGAAAAGGAGTTACGAAGCTTGGTGTATGCTTAGAGCAACAGCATGAGGTCGATCACGCAAATGATGCTTACCATTACGCGTTACGCTACATATCCATTCCATATTCCATAACCATATCCATACACCATTGACTTATTATATATGGACTGCTAGTAGACAACTTCGCGTTGGTTCCAACATAAGCGCTAACTCTCGTGGTTCGGAGCGGAATAAATTGGAAACTCACATCTGACGTTTCCATTTCGTTGCAGATAGTTTTGCATAAGACTGTGTTATTGCGATTAATTGAATGAAGATTTAAAATTAAAAAAAAAAAAAGTTTTGAATAATTGGTAGCTTTTCGCAATCTGATTCAAGTTTCTCTGATATGATGAATTAAATTCTCATGTACTTGAATGTGATATTATTGACAATCATAAGTATTTATTGATCAGAAATGTGATTGAAATATACGCAAAAGTGGTATTACATCATGCATCTAAAATTTATAATGAGAAACAACATAAAAAACGAATTCGCAATAAATATACGAAAATTGTGCAATTTATGGGACAATGAAAAACGATTTTTTATTCAAATTTTGTTGGTTCCATCTATTATTAATTATTTAAACTAGCACAATTTCGAGATGACATCTATTGTAAACAATGCCGCAACAATTTGAATTTCAACCGTTTCACTTGGCAAATCCACTCACGCCCAATAGGTGGCTCTAGCATTCTATGGAGAAATCCGAGATGGTTGTCATTTTGTTTCACTTATTTTTCGCATAGAACCACGAGCGCTAGTTATGTTGGCGTCATTTTCTGAGCAGAGATTGTATGGAAGTGACATTTCACTAGCAGTCCATATAATAATAAGTCAATGCCATACACCATGAGGGAAACCAAAAACACATTCTCGCGCAGACATCACCATTTCATCCAACACAAATCACCAAACCCACAGCCAGCCTTGCCATATTGCGCGATATATCGCTAAACGCGCGGTATTTTTTTCGGTGTATTTTAGAATTTGCGATATCTCTTATTTATTGTGATGTTGTTTTAATAATCATTAAAATAAAATTAAAGAGGTATTAATTCAAGAAAATTCTTTGAAAACACTGAATACAAAAATATATGCTAAATGCACTCATTTTCATATTTCTTCTTTCTTGACGTTCAATTTAATTCTATCGCAAAATAAAACTGTTTATGCTTGTTCATTGTTCTAACGATTTCTTACGGTGTTTTCTATTTGCATTTTGAAATGCTAATACTATAATTTGTTATTGTTTTCTGTTACCTAACCAAATTAAAAAAAAATTTAAAAAATCAAGTCAAAATCAAGTTTGATGTGTTATTTTTCAATTTTTAAGCATTTTGCGATAACTTTTTTTCATTTTTGCGGTTTTTTGTGGTTTTTTGGCTTATAAAAATCTGGCAAGCCTGCCCACAGTTAACAGCAAATAGCCATGTAGGCATGTACGCACGCACGCATTGGTTAGACGTGGAGTACACTGCGATTATTATTCATCAGTCTAAGTCGCATGCCCGCGCACACGACACAAACACAACCCAAAGTCCAAAACCGATACGGAATCAATATTAACCATTGACAAACCGAACTCACTGTGGCTGTAGGTATGTGTAAACATCAATAATGCTTTCCATGCGTACGATATACTCATACTCAACCCACTTACCCCCAAGCATAGCTGGCAATCGGTAAATCAATCTTAATTTCTTGTTGATTAACTGAAATCTGTCTTTAATTTCTTCTAGCTCATTCTGAGAAAGGAGCAGAAGATAAATGATGGCTTAGAATACTCGGGGCAGTATTGGCTAAAGAGCATTTCAAGCTTTTTTGAATTTACCAAGCTTTATGAATGTAATAGTATATTGAGTGAAGTAACGTTAAAATAAAAAAGTTTGCAACCTCTTTTTCAACCTTTATAAGGCGAATTTTGAATAAACAGGCGAAATAGGTATTCGGTGAGTTTTTTTTTCTATAAACATACAAAATTTCAAATTTATACGACTAACGGTTCGTGAATAAGAGAAAAACCTCTTTAAAAAGGGCAGGGAGGGTCGTATCGCAAAATCCTTAGTGCGCGTCTACACAGCTACTGGAACATTTGGCCTGTACGATGTCTGTCAACTCAATCACGCTACTCTTTTGTATGGAGATTTGTATAGAGATTAAAAAAATGTAACCGTTTTTATTAACAAGCTTAAAATAACGATATATCATACAAATATACATATTATACAATAATTTTCTTTTCTATTAGACCTAGGTGACATAAAATCAAAACAAATGAGTGCATTCAGATGGACAAAAATTCGTACGTAGGCGTTCGATGGCTGTTTTTCTTTCATTTTAAATATGAACAATTCATTCTATGAAATTTGTTTGTAACGAAATTTAACTTTTAAACAATTTGCGTTCCACAGATTTTTTTTTTTGTTTTTTTTCCTTTATTTAAGCTTGTACCCCGTTTCCCCCTTTTTCATTCAAAAAGTGCCAATATTGGCTGAAAGTTAAAATTGATTATTTTTTTTAACTTTCTAACTTTTCAAATATTTCTTGTGTAAGGCATCTCAAAATCAAACAAAATTTAACAGCATCTCCTGCTGGTTAGGGCCATCAAAATCAGTTCGAAAAATTGACCCCTAAACTTCTGAGGAAACCATATTCGAATATAATAAACAAAGCTGTTTGTCTCCCCGAAATCAATGGCATGACGCATGGCAAGCAAACTTTGACACGCAGTGAGTTTTTTGCTGCGGTGGAATACTATTTTTCAAACGCATTAGCAATAATAATTTTTTTTTATATTCCATGTACCTCTCTGAATATCCCCTTATACATCGTCATCCATCCACACATTGACCTCTTCACAAACAACGATTGAATTCTCCTCCTATGAGACATTAACCAGACACAGATGTCTGCAATGTTAACCGGAACTTCCTTACTGTCTATTAAAGCACACAACTTGCGTTGGAAAATAATCCTTATGGGATGTAATAGCAGCTATTGTTTCCATAAAACGAAGAACTTCCTGGCTTCCTACTTGTCTTCATTTCGTCATGCGGAGAAAGGTCATTGCTTGAATTCATAAATACAGACCGTTTTTCTTTATTGTTTCCCAAGGAAAGGGCAAGGATCCTCAATGGGCGGGAAAATTGTGTTGCAGACAGGACAGCAGACATGTGAAGTTTATATTGTTCTTGTTTGTTGTGTTGTGTATTTTTATTTAAAAATGATGGCACTGCCAGAGGATTTTTTTCCGCAGTAAAGCTGAGTATATATGCTTTTTGATCCGGTCTATTAAGTATTCATAAGAGTCTCTGGGACTTATCACATGCAAAGTGCAAGTCGGTAACGTGATGGGGTTTTCAAAGATTCTAGCCGGGCATTTTGGCTATTGTTTTACGGGTTTTTATATATGTTTTTAATTTGACATTTGGTATGTGACTGGAATATCAGAATAAGGTTATGAAAAATGCACTTATACCTAGTCATGACGGAAAGGTGTTGGTAATGATGGGCTTTCTGGTTGCCTAGTTGTTTGAAGGAAGTTAGATAGCTATAAAGAGACAATTTGAAATGCATATGTCAACATTTGTATGAGTGAAAATCAGTTAAGTGGCATCAAAAGGCGGTCTGAGAAACCGTGCATGACAGCACTGCAACTATGCCAAAAGAATGTTGCTACAAACGTGAAGAGAGATACTCCAATTATGGGGACCTTCACCTTCAGCCAATTACAAAGCGGCAGTCTACTGCCGCTTGCTGGTTAGAGGACTACGTTTAAATTAAAAAACAATGTACAACCCATTATTTGCTGCTTCAATGCATTCTGCGAAGTCCTCATAAACGCTAGAGTCAGAGTCAATATTTATGAACCACTTTCGACACCTGAAAGGAAAATGTTACAATATCCTTACTTGTTGTTTACGGCGGCTTTTAGGGTTAGAGTCAATAAGCAAACATCCACGGGCTTAAAGATGCAAAGGCAACCCTTTCAATAGAAGCTCCAGACATTAGGGCATACACTGCGAAGACAAAACTGTCGATTGGTGATTGCCGAGTTAAAGCACCATTCCCAGCACAAATGTAACTATTCGGAAAAATCTAAAAATACTGTGACTTGGAACCTAAAATGGTGAAGTGTAAACAGCCCATCAGTCACCAAACATGTTCCAATTCCGATTGCAGACTCGAAGCTGTCAAATAAGTGGAGAGTTAAGTGAGCTAATTCTAGAACTAGCCGAAACAACCGGAATAAACTTGGAACTTCTCGATAGATGGCGGAGCGGATATTAAAGGGAAATTTTAGAACAGGGATGGACAGTTGATTTTTAAACAGTGATTGATAAAGTTCGAAATATTAATCGGTTGTGAAGATAAAGAAGTGTAAAGAAATAAAGTGAATTAAGTGATTGGTTTAAATCGTAAAAGAATTGTTTTTAATTAATATCGTTTTTGGTACTTAATAAGTGAATTATTACAATAATTCACAAAAGTGTAATAAAAGTGATTTTACTAGAAAAGTTCAAGAGAATAGTGTTTTATGTTTTCGAATCCCAGCGCAAATGTCGAGTTGTCCTTTATTCCAAATGGTAGTAAGTCTCTGATATTAGGAACAATGTTGATCCTATAGACGAAAATAATTTCAAATGCCGTTCGGCGATGGTCCAACTTCAGTCTCCAGACTCGGGAAAAACTGATCTAACTCTATGAACTATTCTGAGGAATATTTGCACGAAAATCATCCAAAACAAGGTGTTATAAAATATATATGAAACCTCCACCCCGCTGTCTCAATATGTTGAGGGTTTGGCTAAAGTGCGGTTTATATTACAACAACGATTTAAAAAGCTCTAACCATACCAACCATCTAAAAGTCCATGTTTCGAAAATGTATCTCACAAAACAAAACTTTGCGAATTTATATCTCACATCCCACTCGTTCATGCTACGAGCGTATCTTGATGTTGTTACCACAGCAATTTTCCATATAAACTGGAAACACGCAAACAATGCAAAGTTCCTCGCAAATCTCTATACACAAAGAACTCATTAAACTTATTGTTTCAACATCCATAAGCGAAATGATATATGGTTGAACGCCTGAAATACGCCTAAAGACGACTACTCGTGCTTCAAGCCTAAAGGCACACACACACGTAATGAAGGCACAAAAACAAGACCACATCTTAATTTCCCTTCATCCTGGGATTAGTTGGGAAAGAGCAATTTGTGTCTTTCATTTAAACTTTCGCACGCAAGAGTCGTACAAAAACTAATCTCAGTTCGTTTTAGCTACCCCGCGTGTATAACTGTATCCGAGTATGTTTCTTCCTCATTCAGGGTAAATTCCTTCTGCACTAAATATCCTTTTGATTGTGACAAAAGCAATACAAGAGCATTCACAGACACACACTGTGGAGTGCGCTATTCGCGTATATCTCTCATAGCGGACTCATCCCTGCGTCAAACCTCTAAAGTGCGAGAAAAGGTCTATAGCAGTGTGCCGTGTGCGACCTACTACTCGTATATAGCGTTCGGGCCCGGCGCCCGAATCGAGCGTCATATCGCACCCATCATCACCACCAATACACTCATTAGATATTTATGCAATTCCTTGCTTTTTATTCAGTCCCAGTGCTTTGCCTGCTGCATGTTTGTATAGTTGCTTTCGAAATTTGTACCCTTTAGGCATTTTGCAAGAGAGTGTACTCCTCTGAAAACAAAGAAAATACGAAAACAGAAAAGATAAACCAGAGCAAAACACTAAAACGCTTTGTGTTTTCGTTGCTATTCACATGCCAGGGCTGCAACTCGAATGATGGCATGCCCTTCTGGATATCTCGAGGACTATCTCATGCGATGCCAAAGATGAGCACAGCAACAAAAAAATGCTTCATTCATTTTGCTTCACATTTTGGGTTATATCATTTTACCCTGCGAGCAAATTGCAGCCTCTGGAACTTTGGTATGCCGACCAAGTATTTTTTTTTTTCTATGTTCGGTATGCACATGAATGTGTGCAGTAGAGAGCATCTTTAAATGACTCAATGTAAAAGTCAGTATTACGTAAGCCATGTGGCTGGACTTTTATGTACCTAAAGAGGGGAGGTGGACGAAGTTAACACTGAACCACATTTACTACCCTCAACCAATTATAAGAGCGTGTGTTTTTATCTTTTCTTTCTTTTTTCAATGTAATAAATCTTACGTTCTATCTATATTAAAAGGCTATACCGATGGTAACGGTAGAGTCAATCCTCGATAAAAGTTTTCTTGTTGGAGCTCGAACTTGGAATAGAATTATATTGTGTGAGTTCTAGGAAGATGATTCCTTTTTATAGCCAAAACGGGTTTTGTGGCGATGTGGTTCTATCGTTCTAATAACATTTCTTTGTCTTTGCAGGTCAGCGATGTGAGCTCCGTCGTGCTCCACTTTCTCAACTACGTGCGACAACTTGTGCTGGGATTAGGTGCTTGCATGGGTTTTTTGTAAATATACCAATTAAGTAGATATAGTTGGAATTTGAAAATAGTTATTCGGCACAGGCAGGTTTACCCATACCTATTTAGTATTATGTCGCAAAGTATTATTTATCAAGGAACGCATGTCGAATTGTTCTTTGTTTTTAACGTAGCTTAAAAGTTTACTTACTTACGACGGTCGGTACATTTCAAATCCAATGCGTAGGACAATTGAGACACCGCACAACTCCACGAAAATCCACTGATGTCTTGCATCACCTTGTGGGTTGCTGCTGCGATTTTGTTTTAGTGGAAGTTTGCGCTTCTATTCCTAAACAAAAAGCGTTTTATAATCTTAAGGCTAGTACGGTACGAAATTTTCCGGTGGTCTCCAAATGGACAACGAAACGTCTACGAAAAGGCAGCGGCAAATAATTTGTGGAGAGTTCCATCAGCTGATACACAAGTAGCAGTGTTACCAGCAACTCTCTAATTATATCTGATTTGGCTACTCAAATTTTTCTCAAAATAGTCATATGGGATTTTTCGTTCCGGAACAGCTGCGTACCGGCCTTTTAGGGTTTGTAAGAAAATTGACTCCACCAGGTCATCGTTCAAGGTCAAGAGTGGAGAATTCGGCAATCCCATCAGGGTCTATATTCATATTGCTATCATGATTCATGACTGCCTTCTATTTTCTATCTATATATATTTATTATAATCCCTTCGGGGAGAATTTGGATGGCGTTAAAACTCGATAACCGTTGGGCCGATTTTCATGATTCTTGTTGGGAGAATTCCGGAAAATCGATTTGTTCGCATTTTTTACATGCAAAACGGAGGTATGCCGGGTCCAGTTAGTTTGTCACAAATTCGAAAAACAGAAACCTTTGTAAACATCTATTTACAAAATTCTGGAAACCCAAAACTTTATTTATATTTATAACTGTATAACTTGGCTATCTAAGGAATTAACAAAATCTAACAAGATCAAACAATACGAAATTGCTCTACCTCTGTTAACGGAAGAAGCCCTGTCAAAGCGCTTTTTTCATGAAATCGACAATTTTTTTACCCTTGCCAAAGTTAAATTATTTGGGTTGAGGTCAACGTTCCGGATAGACCGAAACTTTTTTTCAAAACTCTGTTTCCAAAATTTCTTTTTCAAAAACTCAGCTTCAAAATTCTTTTTCAAAATTTTGTTTGTAATAAAAGTGACCCAAAATGTTAAAATGTGTGACATATAACTTTATATATAATAATAATTAGCCCTTTTTTAATTTTTTAACTTCTCGGTTTTTTTTTAAATTTTTTTCAGTTAAATTTAATTTTAATTTGTTTTAAATAAATAATTTTTATTTTTGTTTGTTTATTTTTAAATTTTATTTTCTTTAATAATTTATTTAATATAAATAATTGTTTTTATTTTTTGTATTTATATTTTTTGTGATTTTTATATTTTTTATTTCTATTTTCATTTATTTTTTTTTTACCTGAATAATCATAATTATAATGCTTTATTTTAAAAGCAGAATTTGTGGATGAGAAGACAGAATTTTCAAAGCAGTATTTCGACCCGCTCCCAAATTTTTTTTTTTTTTTTGGGTTCCAACCAGCGTTGCCAGATTTATTTTCGGGCTTTGTAAGCTTTTTGACTAAAAAAGCGGCCTTCTTACGCCGAAAGCGGGACACAAAAAAAGAATAAGTAGCAGTAGTTTTTAATTACTTACCTCTTTATTTTATATTGATTGAAATTAAGTTTAAAATCAAAATAGACGGACGTGGACATTTTTATTTAAATTAAGCATAAAATTAAGATAGACAGACGTTGACCGTTGATGTTGTGTATCAATGTTGAACATTGTACTATGTACTATGCTATGAGTTGAAATTGACCTTCTTTTACTGAAAGATATATAAGTTAACACAGTTAAGCAGCAATTATCAACAAACGCACGAACTACGCGCTCCCGATAACGAATAGACAGACACAACAAACAAAACAGAGATACCATCCAAAGACCACCTAAGCAAAGAGACCCGATAAAAACAACAAACAAACCAGAGATACCATCCTTCAACAAACGAACCCGAAAATAGTATTATCATCATCACACATCATTCTTATCTACTTCTTCACAATATAAAGGACTAGGACATCAGACTAGCCATGTTCAGTCTCACGAAAGTTGCAGACAGTGTCGTGTATTTTGTATTTTATTTTAGATTGAAATAAAGTTATTCTTTTTATTAACAAAAAAACATATCGTATAAATTTATATTTTTGGTTTTTTGTTGTTTGCCATTGTGGTGGACGATGTATTGAATGAAAATGTTTGAAAATGAAAAATGTATTGAAAGCGGGACTGAAAGTGTCCCGCTCCGCTCGGGAAATTTAATTTTGTGCTAAAAATCGGGACGTCTGGCAACGCTGGTTCAAACCGTCTCCAACTATCGTCTGGAGTATTTAAGATGTTTTGCATTAATTTTACAGACGATCGGAGTAACTGACTGCCAGTCCGAGCACAATTTTAAAGCAATTGATGTGTTGTCGTTAGTAAGAGCTTATTCTAAACGGTCTCGTGAAATATACAATTTTGTAGAAAATATTTGAAAACACAAATACTGCAACATCTCTTTTATTCCGTCTCTAACAAAGAGCTAGCTTTTACTGGTTTTGTTAAAGAAGTTCGTCAACATTAGCAGTTCATTATACTGTCTGAGGGATGCAAGAACAAGATCAAGAAAGCAGAGGTCAGAAGTCAGATTCGTTCTCGAATATCATTCGAACATTTAAAGATCAGTTCAAAAACATTGCGCCTTACTTAAAACTAAATATAGTGTCGACCTTAAATTTACGAAACCTCACTATAGCAAAATGTGTATGGAAAATACAGCTGCTGTGAACTCCGTAAATTACAAGTCCAAACTAAAATTTTTTATTAGAAAGGCACATTCATTTAATATACTCGATATCATATGCAGAAGTGCCCTTCGACTAATAAAATACGTATTCATGGCAACTGTTCCAAGGCCATTAAAAGATGCATTCCTCAAAGAGCCTTTCCAAGCAAACAATTAACCCACAATTTTGTACTGTTGCTTGGTAAAAAATCATAAAAACACTTTTTAGTTGTCATTAAATAAAAAAAATTAAGCACTCCAAATCTACCCAATAACCAGGAGCAGATCACGTGAGACATTGATTATCTAGGTAGATGATATCGGTTTTGAAATTTTGATGATAATTTTGAAAATAATTTATGTTCGGGCCGATCTTCTTTTTTTTTTGATTATTAAATTAACTAGAAGAAGGTCTTCTAGTTTTTTTTTTAGAAGAAGGTCTGAAACTTGTCACTATGCACTTAGTTGTTAGTTTTGGAGGTCTATATCGTTTCGACGACACTCATCTCAAAAGCGACATGATTGGGGCCCAGTAAATTATAGTAGCCTACCGACCTAGTGTAGCCGGCACCAACCTTCGTTGTCACAGTCACAACTGAATACAGTTCTCCGAAACAGTTCCTTCTCACCTAATTGAACATGCAATCCAATCAATGTGACAAGGTGTTTCACACATTCCGTAGAAAACAAAAAGTCCACCATCACTCCCGAGTGAGAGTAAACCCCAAGGATTCGACTCGCATCATGATGTCTGAAATTACGAGCTGTTCATTGAATATTCTCTTTTCTTCTCTTTTTATCCAATCCAATCCAATCGAGCTCAATGGAAACTGATTGTAAATTGAATTCCAATTCCACCGGTGCACTCGACGCAGGTCCGCCATTTGTAGATTTTCTGGTTAATACATAATCGAGCAACTGCCTTTCGAGCAATAGTTTCTGTGAAATTGAATTCCGACAGCGTTTGGATATTTCATTCGAACTCCATCGGTAAGTGGAGGAACTACATTTCAAAGCAAATCACGTTGGATTAACACTTTTACATACAGGTCATTTCCGAATATTAAAGCAAGTCGTTCTCCCCAAAGGGTCCAAAGGACCGCCCGAACTTTGACAGATCTTATTCCAGATTCTCTTGTGGTGCAGGGCAGATTTCTTTAAATGGACTTTTCCTGTAGCTGTGCCAACTTTCTGCTCATCGAATATGCAAAATGCATGCTGTTTGTTTTGCTTGCATTCTGGTGTATAAGTAATTAAAATAAATTTTGATGCAGTTCCCATCAAAATCAATCTTTAATGCGAACTCCCAACACATACCCGCCATTGATGAGATTTATTTTTTCAGATGAGATATTCCCAGCGCCAGCACAAAAAGAAAACATTTATCCATTCGACGGCTAATTGATGTACCGGATGAGAAGAAACGAACGAACAAAAAGGAAAAGAGAAAATATCCGTACATCCTTTCGGTGCACTGCATTACTTTCATTGATTTTTGTGCAACCCTTCAGGACGAAATCTGTCGACTCACATTGTATTGCATTTCAATCGACACGGAGTGAGCGTATGCAATCAAATGCAGGAGGCGTACAATAAAGTACTTATACTCCTGCCGCAGGACCCGCTGCACAGCTGGCAATGCAATTTTCATTGCACAATTTATTAAAAATCCCTTCGTGTCGAAAAATGTTCCGAGACGGGGGGAAGACGGGAGTTCATTAAGGCGGAATATGTAGCTCCTTTCGCCGGAAGTGATTTTTCTCCACCATGTAGAGAGCAGGATTGCATCATCGGAACAGAAAATGAAATCCGAGAGGTCTCGAAACATGAACTCAATTAAATATTAAACAGAGATAGTGACAGAGAGACAGGGATATACTATACATATACATTTTGTCGACATTACTGCCAAGTGTAAGGTAAAGGCGACGGGAATCAATTTATTACTATATATTTTACTATAGACACAAACTTGGAAGTGTCTTCAAGTGGAAGGGGTTAGAGATGAAAGCGTTTATTGGGAAATTTTTGATCAATGAAAATATACTTCTACTATTGTCACTTTGAAAAAAAAATGTAAATGATGGGACACTTGATGTCTCTCAAGGTATGCGGTATGCGGGGCAGTTCTGACCATTTTCCAACACAACAACCAGTCTTATCCCACATAGCTGATCGAAGTTGTGGGACCTTCCAGTTCTACTCGATAACGCGTCTCCTCATACCAGAGTCACTCAAAATATTTATCACATCTTCCCGCTGCATAGTTCCAGCAAAAAAAGAATCGTCCAATACTCGCGGAATGTTCATTGGTCTTGCTCATTCACTCAGCCAAAGCTGCGCTATCAACTAAAACCACACTACTTGATAAGAGCAGCCATTAAATCCCGAAATCCTTTACGAAAAGCCTCCCCCCTTGACAGCTAAGAACATCAATTCGATCATGAAAAAGCCAGAGCTCGTGAAGCTCTCAAAATCGCCGCCATCATCATCACCACCACCACGGACGTCGCGTCCCGTCGTCAAAAATCCTTTAATACCCCTGAAATGTATGCCAAAGTCGAATGCACTCAAAAGGAACTGCACCATCCCAGCTCACAGTATCCTACTCCGGTGCCAGCATTCCGAGCAGCTAACCACAAGTGTGACATCAGGTGATATGCCCGACGATATGGGCGGGAATATCACATTTGCATGTACGAACGTGGGTCTCCTCTTGTCCTGCCGCTGTCCTGGATTCCACCTCGGCTGCTGCTGATGTTGCATTCAATTATTCTCTTTTTACATATTAAATGAGAGCTCAGGACTGGCACTCGGCTATTGGACCCGTTCGACATAGCGCACATGTGCGACGGGCGTCGGCAGTAGCACTGACAGCCAGAAGCCACATTTCCCAGGTGAGTGCAGCGCGATGCAGGATAAAATCCATTTTCCCCGTTTCCGTGTTCAACCGCATCTATGTCACACAGGACGACTGATTTTTGTCATTTTTCGAGGCAATTTGTTTGTTGGTTTTTTTTTTCTCGTTCGTTCGTTTTTTCTCCGCCCAACTAAAATGTTGATTACGTATTTATTCAGGACGGCGATAGGGAATAACAAAAGGACGCTTTCTTCCATTTCGGTGTACTTAACCCGGTGGTGGTTCGTTTATGATTTATTCCAGCGGCACAATGAAAGAAAATTGGGTAAATAGAGGAGACGGTCGGTCGGTCGGTGTGGTAGTGGTGCAGAGCGCAAAGCAAACGGGAGGGCATCCGAGTAGGGTTGACTGACATTAAAGTGCAGCCAGGTGGAATGCAGGAATTAATACATAATTTACACTAGGCTCCTGCTGGGAATGAATGAGCTCTGCATGTGGAAAGTCTTATTGCCTTCAGTAAATTGAAGAATTTTTCTCCACTCGGTTGGGTGTTTATTTTTAGCTGCAGTTGAAACGTGGGCAGTGGCAGCACTTGCTCATGAATGAGTTATTGCAAATCGAGTTTTGGGCTTTCGGTTGCTGTTTTTCTTTGTTGTTGTTCTGTATTGGCAGAACAATAGTGGGTGGCACTTGACACTTTAAGTAAAGCAGCAGAGTCAAGAGAAAGAAATTAGTTTTTCTTGTTGAGGACGGTAATGGGAAGGGATTGTGAGTGGTGACTGCTGAAGAGTAGTGCCAATAGAATTCTGTAGAAGTAAGAGCAGCATGTACTTCGGCATCCTATCTTCTGGGTATAGCCTCAAACTAGGTACTTCACCAAAAAGGGGGTAGAGGTACCAGGTTGACGAGGCAGCTAGTAATACAGCCAAAGAACCACATTGCTCGGTCATTGGACCTATGCTGTTTAATGTAATGTATTACAGACTTCCACGATATATGCTACACCACAGAATAAAGGTGGTTACCAACAATCACACCCCCAACATCTGAAGCAGTCGCCAGGAAAATTTAGAAAAGTCTACCGGCCTAGAAGAAGTTGATGAATGGGTCGAAAAGGTTTTAAAAACTACAGACTACTCTAAGGTCAGGCTAGACTTTGCTATACATGCCAATAATGGTCTACGCACGAAAAATGGTGAGTATATTATCAAAGAAGCGTCACAAAATCTGGGCTTGTCTTTCCTAAATACTGCCACCTATCGGTAGGTATGTAAGAAAGATCCCATTCCGGCGGATGTTTGTCAGACAGTCGTAAGAAGTGCCACGGAAAGAATTGAAAATCACCAATTGCAAAATTTTGAGTTGTAATTCTTTGTCGCAAATTACAACGATTTTTTCTTGGATTGATATACAAATTCGTAATTCGACATTGAAAACGGCGGGGAATACAAAATTCTGCTTGTTGAATTTTGCGATTAGAAGTATTAATTCGAGCTTCTTTTATTTGTCGTGATTTACGATATTATTTGGCGCAATTTACCACTTCATTGGGTCAATTTCACAATCGCAAATTGCAAAAAGTATTTGCTGATTTAGAAACACTGAGTGGTGAATCAATGAAATCTTAAAATAATTTAACACATGTAAATTGACGTAGAGAAGTCTTGAATTACAAAATATTTTTTTGTAATTTCCATGGAATTAACTACCCGATGTGTGAAATTTTTGTGCGCACAGGTAGCCGACAAAAACGAAACGTCATAGCATGTCCATGGTCCATGTAAAGAAATCCTTTTAAGTCCTTTCATTTTCTGCATGGACAGCTCCAACCATACGCATTTGGCTTCATTAGAGTCAGACAGTCGGTATTCAATCTTTGCTTAAAGTAGTTCTTGTTGGGTCAAAGTTATTTATAAGTATAACTCATTCGTAGTGATAGTGAGTGTACTAACCAACAAATTGTAAAGAATTTTGGAATATATCTTGTGAGTACATATTGAATAATACAAAAAACAAAAATTAAGTACGTAGGGCTATTAGAAAGAAGTTTAAATTGGAATGGAATCTAAAATATCATATGTAATTGAAAACGATTGTAAATGTTCGTATCAATGGCAAGTTCTTCTAAATAATTTGTTTGTATATTAAATTTTAGCATAGACCGAAAAACCACCCCAGACAAATCCCGTTGTCTCCGGACGATATGGCGCCGCAAGGGAACTGTGCTCAAGATGACATACTTTTTCTTGAAAGTGAAAAATAAAAATATTTAGTAAACATAGGGATGAAAACAAAGTGAATTGAGTCAACTCATTTATTGGTTAACAAAATAAATTTTAAAAGAATTCAGTTAAACTATAAATAGTACTTTTAAAAGAATTTCTAAATGAGCTGAAAACAGAGTTCAAGATGACATAGTTTGGTATAAGATGACATATGCCAGGAGCCAACCACATTTATTTTCCCTAACGTCTTGAGTAGCCTTAGCCATATCCTCTTTCGACCAAGAATGGTTGTTTGACGTCTTTTGTAATTATTTGGCATACTGAAAATAAAATATAATAAAATGCAATACCTTTGGTAAGATGACATACCGAGTTATCTTGGACAGTCCGGCACTATGTCACCTTGCCCGATTGGATCGAAAATATTTAGCAGATTGTTGGCACCAAAATTTTCCGAACAGACGAAAATATCGCACAGAAATCACTAAATATACCAATAACTGTAGCCACAAAACACTTAAGACCCAACACAATACTTACCTTATTAGAAATTCTGGAGCAAACACTTAATACAAAAAAAAAAATTGCACGCACAAAATCCTTATTTCCGGTCACGGTGAAAGCACGTTGTAAACTGGCAGCTGCATTACTATGGGGGTAAACAACACCGTTAAACTACACGTCTAGACGTGTCAGGCAGAACAGTGGCGCTTATGGTTAAAGAGTAATTGCAAGTATGACATCTTGTCGGGTATATCATCTTGAGCAGAATTCCCCTATGCTTTTCATGGCTATCAGGAGGAAACAAATTATAAAATGTGACTTTAAATATGTATTCGAAAATAACCTAAATAATTAAACTTCGAATTTTGATTTGTAAATCATAAGATATAAGTTGTAAATTGAGAATAAAGTTTTCTAATTTCAAGATAAAACAATTTCAATTTAATACGGTGATGCCTCAAATCACTCCTCAAGAATCGTAAATTGCAAAATATGAAATACAAATTGATAAAAACAAGATTCTATTTACCATTACGAATTCGTAAATTGCAACTACAGAAGTAGTAAATCTACCCTTTTTGTTCGCAAATCAACACTTTTGAGTTGCAATTCAAGACTAAATGGTTGTAATTTGTTAAGGGAGGAAATCCGAATTTACAACACAAAAGTGGTAATTTACGAATTATGTTTGCAATTCATTTCATTTCATTCATTTCATTTCATTTCATTTTTATTCATTTCTCACTAATTACAAAATTAGAAAATGTACCTTAAGTTTTGACATATGTAAATGGAATGAATAAATTCAATGATCGTTCTGTAACTATAAACAGTTAGTGGCGAACGACCTTACAAAAAGAAAATTCAAAAATCTGATGTGTGGTAACAATCAGGTAGGAATTGAAATAAATCTTAATAACAAAAAATATTATTATAACGAATAAAGAAAATTCATGGAGCCAAAAATATACAATAATTGAAAATAAATAAATCCAAGCAAAAAGTTTCTGGAGAAAAAAATAAAGAGTACAAAGGAAAACAGAAGTAATCACCAACCAATTAGAAGATTATCCTTCTCTTGACATTGATTATACAATAACTCTAAACAGCAACTCAATTTCATCATTATTCTTAGTGAGGAGCCAACCTTTTAATTTTTGAATAAATAAAGAGAGACTGTGGATTGTTCTAATACAAAAGCGGAGGTTGTTAAAAAGTCTAGGTGCAGTCACATAATAAAAACGAGAAAAATGAGTCTTGTGGGCAATAGGTACATCGGCAAGAGTTAAATTGTTGACACGTAAGTTATAGAGACTGGAGTTTCTTGTTGCGATGTTACCACTTTGCTTAAAGAACTCCTTCAGGACTTTAAATACATAAAGGTGCCTAAGCGGAAGAACTCGCAATACACAAAAAAGAGGCCAGCTAGAAATAGATCTGGTTTTACCACAGATAAGTCGAATCAGGCATTTTTGTGTTACCAAAAGTGTACGAAAACTGTTGAAGTAGACTCCACCCCAACAAGTTATACCATATTGTAACTTTGAGTTAGCAAGACCATGGTAAATCATAGTAAGCAAAGTTTTTGAGCAGTAGGCTCTTAGCATAAACATTTTACGTCACACTAGCATCATATGTGATTTAACTGTTTGAATGTGATCTTTCCAATTCAACTTGCAGTCAATCAGTACTCCTAAATATTTGAAGTTCTGAACTGATTCAATATTAAAACACTGAGAAGAACATTTGTTAGTTTTTTCAAAATTGTTTGTTGAGTTGGTTGACTTAACCACAGATGAGAGAGATTCCAGAGAATCAGCGCTTGCACTTGTGTGTACCTCTTGATTTAGATGTTTATGCGGCTGTATGATAACGTTCACAGCTTTTGGCTGCTCTCTGTCCGACATTGACATACGCCGTTGGCTCAAACAGCTGGTACATCGCCACACTCCCTTGTTCTCTTTCATGTACTCGAGGTCAACCAAAGTCACTTTTGCACATTTGGCATGAAAAAAACCTTTACAGTCAGAGCACTCCACTTTTAAATCCGATCTATCCACTTTATTTTAGCAAATTTTACAAGACATGTCTTTTGGTGAATAAATACTTTTTTTGTCTATTTATTATCACAATCCATAGCAATAGCAAATTAATAACTATTTGTGTCAAATTGCGATTGGTTATTGCAATATGTATTCCTCATTTGATCGCATCATTGACAATAAAAAGTAGCGATTCGCGACTTTTGAGGTTCAATAACTTCACTTCGTGCAATTTATAGAATTGCGAATAATAAGTCGTGAATTAGTGAATCCTGAGCTAAGCTCTAAAACTAGACAAACTTTTCGTGAGTCTGCGCTCATTTTTCTTGATTTCATCTTAAAATTTTTTCCGTGTGGCTCTGTAGGAAAAGCTTTTTTGTAATATTTTCTTTTCCGGCAATCGAACAGGAATCCTAACCTTTAGTAGTATAACACACTAACTGCGCAGTTTCGCCTTCAAGGAAGAAAATAAGATGGAATATCCGATAAGCATGAAGGCTCTTTGTCATCAGAACAAAAATTACCTACAACCTATGTTTGTACAAGTTTGTAGCTAATGGGCTAAAAAACCTCTCGATTTCACTGAAAATAAAACAGTTCCTTCCTATTTGCCCTGGCAGTAATTAGAAAGTAGTCTGAATAAAACCCGATAGGAGCTATTGTTTTTGCTTTGCCTACCCTTGCCTACAGTATGACTGCGCAAATCTAGTGAACAACTTATCGGATTTGGATGCTGTCGTGACTATCACAACATCACGAAAGTGTGTAAAAGTGTTGGACATCGCAGTTTTACAACCGCAATATGGCCTTTTTAAGTCTATGTGAGAGAAATGGGGTTGAAATTGAATTTGAAGTCTTAAAATATTGGACAGATAAAATTACCCCAAACAAAAGCTTAAAATCAGATAAAAAGTTTTTAGAAAATGTATCCCTGATTCATTGGAGCTATAAATCATTCTTCGACGTTGTCCTGTAACTGGGCAAGCATTCAAAATAAAGGTCTAGAGGTAAACTCCTACGCATTACTGGCAAATCGAGTATATAGGTTGAGTTTGGGGATTTTTTTTCAGTCCTGTTTGTTAAATACCAATAAAAGAGCAGTTCAAGACACAGAAGATGCTTGCGCGAATTTATAGACGTCAGCTTTTCCGATATTGTCTTCTATCCAAGAAGTTCATGAATTCTTTCGGACGGGTTTACTTAGGGCGCATACGCACTGAAAGGGAAAGCAGTGAAGTAAATGCTACAGCAATGTTCATCAACAAACGTCTTATTGTGTGCGAGCTATAATTTGTAGTTTGTGCTTGAATTCACATGGCAAGGCGCCACTCTTACCGCGAAGCCCTGGGCGACATCCTATAAGCGGTACCCCGAGGACTGCCCTGTGCAGATAAGGTACATTCATGTTACATTCATTGATACAACTCACGTTATAAATAGGTACGTTTGAAATAAAACTCACTGTCCAATGAACATATAAAATCGCAAGTTCAAAAGAGGTTGAATTAAAGGACATCAGACAATGCAAGCTTCTTGTGTGCATTTAATAGTCGATGGGCAATAAAATGAAGAATGTTTTCATCTTTGTACCGAATCTCACTGACGTCAGAATTATGAAAAGGCACATCCATGCTATTTTGGGTCTTATATGTTCGTTTAAGGAAGGTAGTATTGCAACTTTTACCGTTTATGGTCAAACAACCAGTTGGCATGGTAGTACAAACCGCCAAAAAATCCCTTTGCAATTTTTTGCACATTACTGCAACAATTTCCTGGAATTAATTTATCACAAAATTCAACCTCTAATTCAACCTAAGCAAATTTGAATACACTTCTCGTTTAAGAATTTCTATTCCACTCTGTCACCATTGTGTGGTGCACTGCCCACCCCCCAAGGGATAAAACACTTTACTCCAGAAAGCATTAGTTGCCTGGTGCACGCCAACCAGCCCAAGCATTATCCGTTCATTATTTGCCTTGCCATTGAGGTTTACTCTAAAAATAACCACTGCTATCTCATGTAATCCTTCACCGTATTTAAGATGCACAGATGGTTATTTTTTGTTCCCATTCTTGTCTTTCAACAAAGCCCAATGACCCTGCCCCAATGGAAGGAATTAACAATAGGTTCGGTATAACATTTATTGTGGTCCTAGATGGCCCACCAACTCATGAGATACTCTAATGCCATAACAATGGACTTGTGTAGGCGGTCGCACTTAAATCACTCCACAGGCAACATTCTGTAGACCGCCCATTACCGTCAGCATCCCCAACCAAGTGCACCCACAACTATCGACCTCTGGTGCTAGGATTCGGCTTGATGCATGCGGCTACACTCTGCATTGAGTCTAGCACAACTATGTGTGTGTGTATGCTATATAAAAAGATTCAGACTGGCGTCTGCTCCCACGTCCCTGGGATGGGGTTGTTTCGTGTTCTCGATGGGTGCATTTTCTGCTGCATTGCAGATTGTATCTGTGTGTGCCGGCGCATCGTGATGAGTGTGGGTAAAGCAATCGCTACTTCTGTCTGCTGTCCGGGTCGTTATGTTTACGTACTCGAATATTGTAATAAAGGCATAAGTGCACTAGGACTGTATACAAGCGGTGTACGTACAGCGTACATGCGACAATCCAGCACAAGGCCGTGCAAGGATAAAACCAAGGGGGACACGCTCGGGAACATTTTCCCCCGTCCAGCATTTAGTCGCATAAAACTCCACAAACAGTGCAAAGACCCAGCTACCCAACGACAAGTTGTATTTAGTAATGAATGTGGAGATGTTGAATAGAGGCAGAGTTGGATGCATCAGGCCGGAAAAAACTCCAAAGGACGAGTCGCGGCACGCTTGGACGTTTTTCGTCTTTATAAGCAGTTTTCTGTTTTTCTTTCCACGGTTTCGGACGTAGCTAATGGGTTATGCAGCTGAACGAAGTGCATGTTTTCCCCGGAGCATTGAGGCAGCGAGCCGATTCCTTTGGGCAAATGAATGCTTGTGTTTCGGGGTAGTGGTTAAGTGCGCGAATAGGTTGCAGGCAGTTGCTCCTGTTTACCTTAAAATTAGTCTTTAAAACAACTTTGCAACTGAACGATGAACAAATATAGTCTGTTCTGTCGACTTATGGTTTTTCCTTATGAATTCAGCTTTTTAAGCAGGCAATGAAGAAGACCAGTGAATTGCTTGCATTAACTCCTTAACACGATATTGCCCAAAGTGGGCGAGGAGTTAGCACAATGCGATTGACATTATTATTGTTGACACCCTATTTTTTTTTCTCGACAAATGAACAGCATTTTATAATTAGCACAAAAACCGCCCCCTAAAAGTGGGCGTGGTAGTGGAGGGAATTACATTATGACGGACAAATTAATTTAAGCATTGAGTTATACTAACAAGAAATCGTTGGTGAGTTTTCCAATTCGAATACGAGCAACGCCGCAGTTGGGCTCTTCGAAGGCAAACACTGCAGAGGCCAAAAGTCTGTCGTTCTTTTCCAGGTACGCAAAATCTCAATTACTCTACATATACGAAAACTAAGCAGGTAATTAATTCGACATGTCCTGAATGACGGATCACCACCAATCTTCTGAAGAATAATGTTTGAACGTCTTTTCTATTCCACCGTCTGTTATTTGAACACTGAAGGATTCAAGTGTCTTTCAAGTTCGAAAATATAGCTTTTCGTCAAGCTCGGACTTGCTGGTGTCCAAACTTTATAAATATTAACTAATTTGATCTTATGCGACATATGTAATGTTTTAATATTTTAAATGGCCAGCATGGACTCAGGCCACCACTTGGCAAAATCTAGAAAAGATATCTTCTGATGAATATATTTTGTATGCTTCACCAGAAAATAAAAGCTTATTACACCCTCCACAGGAAGGTATAATCACTTTGTCATTACATTTGTAACGCCAAGAAGGAGTCACCGGAGATCTCATAAAGTATATATATTCTGAATCAGGATCACATTCTGAATCGATTTAGCCATGGCCGTCTGTCTGTTGAAAACACTATAGCGTCCAAAAGAATTCACGCAGGCAAGTGCAATTTTGTGAGTGGACTTCTTTCTATTGTCGTCAAGAAGTTACTTAAAATGGGCCATGTCGGTCAAGTTCTGGTACCTCCAATACAAAATCAATATTAGTCCTATGTGTCTCTCTGTTTGTTAAAAACAGGATAGCGTCGAAACAAATCGACCTAGTCAAGTGAAATTTTGTGAGAGGACTTACTTTTATCGTGCTCAGGTTGATATTGAAATTGGGCTATGTCGGTCAAGTAGTTCTGGTACCTCCCATACAACACCAGTTTTGCATGACTTGTATGCAGTGGAGGATATCAAATGATGATAACACTTTTACTTGTTGATACAGATTTCAAGTCGCAGGGCTACAATAACAAGAGTGCAACAGATCTTTTACCGCGTCTGCATTAAACTTTTTACGTTCATATTTTTATTTAAATATTTTTTCGTTTCGTCAATTGGGGATAAAAAAAACCTTTCAGATTATTTAAATCTATTTGAAAACCCTGCAAACGTGTCATCAGAATTGTAAGAACCCACATCCCTTGTTTAAGGAGAAATCCCTTCAGCAAATGTTACAGACAGCGCCGACAAAAACAGTTCAACAAACATAAGTTTTATTGCAGAGGCTCGCCTGAAGATTTAAAATTTACTAGAAGAAAATGATTTCTTCAAACCCAATGCAAATGCCTTAGAACTATAAACTGAAAACATTACACAGCTCGTGCAAGTGTTTGCTTGCATCTGTTTTAGTGTCGCTTCCATTTAAATGGGTTTGATGTATCAAAAAAATTCACTAGAATCGTCACAAAAAATTTGTGTTACCAAACAATGCGTCGGAGACTTTTTTGTAAATATGAGACACACTGCCGGTCCCGGTCGATGCCTTCAAAACGATGCAGTTTGATTGAGATTAAGGGAAGGAACATCGAGAGAAGTAGGTATGGGTAAGGTCTCATGGATCTTATGATGGATTCTGGTAGGTATGAATTTGCAGTTTTGCGTCCCAAGAAAAAAAAATCTAGGAATCACAGGAATTAAAGTATTCAACTTGTGGCGTAAGAAAAATGGTTAAATGGTTGAAACCATTAAAACTTTTCACTAAAAAACTAATATTTAAGAAGAGTACAAGAGAAAAAGTACAACTTACATCTTTCCAGGATTAGTCAAAAAACAAATCCTCGTGTGAAAAATACCATTTCAGCAATAAAATCCCTGCATATCATTTCCCATCCATTAAAAAAAAAACAAGTCCCTTTGCTATTCCAAAATAAATGAGAACGACTTAATTATTCACTAGAATTTTTAAATAATTCGAGCAAAATTTCGATGTGACTCTATTTGCCGTCCTTTATCACCGAGAATGATTCATGGACCAAGGAGCCCGTTCAAAATACCTGCTCGGATAAAATTTGCACCGCGTTTCTATAGACAACCTTAACCTACATAAACAAGAAAGCCATCAACTACTTCAGAAGGTAACGAGCGCATTAATGACTTTTCCTAGTTCCAGGATACAGAAATTATACCTAGCAAAAACCCTATAAAAAGTGCTTGCAATAAGATGTTAACGGTGAACAAAAGAGAAGCATTTTAATTACCTTGAACCTTTTCACTCTGAAGCAGTAAGTATCTCCCAATTGTACAACGGCTGCATGGGAAAAATTAAAAGATAAAATCTGGATCACGAGAAAATCATACTCTCACCTTGACTAGGATTTCACAAAACAAAAATTTATATAAATAAATATATATTACTTCGCTGTAACGCAAGAGGAAAGGATGCTTTCAATGACGAATATGCGGTGAGACGGTAAGTTAATGAATGAAAAATTGTAGTAGAACCTCCATGGCTAATCATGCCATACATTTTAAGAAAAAAGCGGCCAAGTGCGAGTCGGACTCCAAAAAGGGTTCCGTAGCAGCAAGTAACATAATACAAAAGTTCTTGTAGTTCGTTGTAACTTTGGTCGATGTTTTAATAATAGTGTATTTTTTTTTTAATTAAGTTATTGATAAGTAAACATTATAATTAGTTAGGTACCTAAATGATGGGATTTAGATCTAACTATATGCGAGCCCATATAGGCTTGTGATAGACACACATTTACCACTTTGGAAGTGTCTCTCACGATATTAGAAACCTCAATATCATTTTTGAAGACCTATCCATAGATGGGTATGGGGTATTTCTATTTTTGTGTGAAAATCTTAATGCGGTTCACAGAATACATCTACTTACCAAGTTTCAACAGTATATTTCATATAGTTTCGGAAAAAAGTGGCTGTGACATACGGACGGACAGACAGACATGACGAATCCACAAAGGTTCCGTTTTTTGCCATTTGGCTACGGAATCTTAAAAAAGGAAGAATCAAAGGCATTTCTTCATTTAACTGGTTTAATATTAAAAAAAAAAAACAGTATTTACACAGGATAAATATAAATTTCCAAAAATGAATATTAGTCAATTAATTTGGCGCGGATTTGGCATATTTTCACACATCAAAAATTAAAGAAGAAATTAACACGCAATGGGACTGTCTCTCAAAATTAGGTACAATAGAATAAAAAAATGGCGTTCGAAACAACAACGGAGAGAGAGAGATCTTAAAAGCTCGACTGAGCTGTCTGATTCACCACTGCTATGGGAGCAGTGGGGTTGGGTGATGTGTTTTGTTGATTTTCCATGTTTGGTGTTCAATGGCATGGAGTGTGTCGTGTTTTATTAGCAAGCGTTTGTGTGTGTTGTAAAGAATTAAAGAATAGATATCTTTTGGATTACTTTAGTTGTAGGATTCCCCCTTTTGACCTACAACTTAAAAAGCTGCTGATGCGAATTTATGGGTTGAGAGTGTGCAGTGCTCCCCAAACCCATTCATTTTAAATGAGGACACCACTGCTACTTAGGTTGGATTCAATCGTTTAGTTTTTAGTTATATGGAAAGTTGTTAATTAATGGAAATAAGAATGCATGATTACAGGATAATTACAGGGTTTTACACAAAACACAGGAGTCAAATTTCTACAGGATTTTCGTTGAAAATACAGGGGTATCGTGTAGAATGCAAGATATATATGGCATCCTTATCCATGGCCAATGGGGGTGAGGCTGCTTAAGTGCAGGCACAAGAGTTTCAGGAACAAATTGTTGACGAAACAGGTCCATCAGCTCGTTTGTGTCATTGCAGCCTCATAGTTTAAAAAAGATTTATTTATACACTAAGCAATTTACGACTGAATCAGCCTTGATAATTGCTGTTGCAGTTGTCTAAGTAGTAAACATTTCCTCGTGACATTGTACAAGGTGGGCCAAAAGAGATCACCCTATTGGAAGATGCTCTTATTTTTGCAAATGGCCGCCAATGTCAAATCTGTTTTGACATTTGTGGACTAGACAGATGTGGAATACAAGTGAACAAGCCATGGAGCGATGCACTCAGCAAGAACGCGGAATAATCGTGTCCATTTTTTTGTGTAACAATTCGTCTGTAGTGTTGACGCAGCGCGAATTCCGTCGCCGATTTCACGGCCATCCCACACCGACTGCGCAAACACTGCGCCGTTTGGCCAACAACCTTGAAGAGTATGGGACCACACGAGACGTTGCCAGGAGCGGCCGGCCCGGAGCGCCCCTTCTGCCGAGAATATAGCCCCTGTTGGCGAGGATGTCGAGCTGTCGCCGGAAACATCGACCAGACGCCGTGCCTCGCAATTAGCCATCAGACCGGCTGATGTCCCTAAGGCGAATTTTGGTCCAAGACTTGCGCATGTTCCCGTACAAAGTCTAGTCCGTGCATCAGCTGCTGCCCGTCGACCGCCAAACGCGTGTAACCTACGTCCAAGCCATCCTCAATCCCGAGGACGAAGTGGACGATTTTTCGACCAAAATCATAATGAGCGATGAAGCTCATTTCCACCTCAGCGGGTATGTGACAAGCAAAACTATCGCTTCTGGGGCACCGAAAATCCACGAGTAATGCACGAGGAGCCATTACACCCGATCAAAGAGACTGCATGGTGCGCTGTTCACGCTGGAGGAGTCATCGGGCCGCTGGTCAAACGACAACAGTGGACGGTGCGCGCTATAGGGCCATGTTAACCGAGTTTTTTCTGCCGCAATTGGACAAATTAGGACTGGAGGACATGTGGTTCCAACAGGACGGAGCTACGGCACACACTGCGCGAGCAGCAACCGATATTCTGAAGGCGGTGTTCCCTTGTCGCCTCATCTCTCGTTTTGGCGATTTGCACTGGCTCGCAAGGTCACCCGATTTAACCGTTCCAGACTTTTTTTTGTGAGGTTTTTTGAAGTCCCGTGCGTGAACAAGCCTGAGATCCAAGAAGCCCTCAAGGACAACATTCGACACGAGTGCGAGAATCTGTCGCCCGAAGTTCTCGCCAAAGTGATGAAAAATGCCATAAAACGAGCCCGTATGGCAATCAATTGTGACGGCGCCCATATGGCCGATATCATCTTCTCGACATGACCAATAAAATTCTAAAGGCGCAAATAAACATAATCAAAAAACAGAATCGAAGTTTTTCATTTAGAAAAAATAATGAGAGCCAAACAACATCGACTTCTTTTGGCCCACCTTGTACAAGACCATAACGAACACAGTATGCTGTATGCACCAAAAGCATACCTTTTGTCGGTAGTGGTTTGCGTAATATTCGGTCCAATCAAGTGTGGAAGACATGGCCACACGTCTTTTTCTTTTTTTCTCCATCGACGCTGACCTGATCAAAAAACTTAAAATACAACAGCTGAGCACGTAGACAACAACGGATCAGCCGACGGGTCTTAATCAAGCCGTTTGGACACGCGACATTGAAAAGTGTTCTAATCAAGCCGTTTGAACACACGACATTGAAAAGTGTTCAGTAGGCGACAAGGTACGAGGATCTTGTGGGCTATTGTTGTAGTAAGCATCCGACTGATAACTTCTTACACAAACTTCGAGTAACAACTTTGTCGGTTTACTGGTGCCTTTTACACATATTTATTTTCTCCATCGTTGAAGAACTCACATGATAGCACGTCACCTTGTGTAAGACTTCTTCTCCCATCGAACAGTTCGGTGGTATTCTTGCCGACCTGTGATTGGCATATAAACTTAGCAGGGGTGCAAAAAACAGGCATTACTGTGTATGGTTTATCTTTGTGTACACACAATAAAAGGACCCTTAAAATCGATGATAGGTGTTGGGTGTCGATTTGGAATTTCTGGGGCTTTTCCAACATCAGCCGTAGTGGAACTAGTTGGTCTATGACGGACATTCTTGGTCGTCATCACCGTTTATCATAGTATGCAGAAGTGGTCGCTAGAACGACGTGAACGAACCAAAAAAAACTAATGAATATCCCATAAGATATGCAGGACCGTGGTCGCGTTGCTAAGTTGTACCAAAACGTTTGTTAATTTGTTTTCGGCACCAACAGTGACTTTAACACAATTATCCTTAGTTGGCCGTAAAATGATTCGGTTTGAGCTTTATTGGTTTTGTGCCTTGACATGCCCATCCTACATTAGTGGGACAGTTCTGATGGCGCCCTGATAACGCTGCTATTGCAATCTAGGACTAGACTCTGACGGCATGGGACTTTGTGAGAAATTGAAAGGAAAGCCGTTTGACAAAGGCGCTGAGCACAAAACTTTTCAATTTTAGTGGCAAGTGTACGTGGTGTCGTGTACGCTATGCATACCAACAGTGTTGCCAACGTTTTCCACTTTCCCTATTCTGGCAATGGAATCCCCACGTTCGACTTAAAAGTCGTTCTCATACTTCTCAAAGGTCCTCTCCAGCATCTCATAAAAGCTTTCCGAACCACTGTCGTTTATATAATCTTTAAGCGGTACATGAACGCATATGGTGGTTCTGTTGGCGATTTTAACCCTGATTCAAATTTGTAAAAGGCGTTCGCTACATTACACAAAAGGGATGGTTTAAGTCCACTATAAATAACAAATCCAGTTCAAAATAGACCCTCGTCCTGCTGCCGGTAGCAACCACCGTCATAGATGTCATAGCTCTTCATTTTCTTTTATGCAGTCCATTCCATCGCACTTCTATGATGGCGAAGACGTTACCACTATAACCCATCACCGACTGCGTAGCAGTGTTCCCAGATTGAGGGGAAAAGCGCCAATTTTGGAATGAAAAAGGGGAAAACGAGGGGAAAGTTTAAAAAAAGGGGAAAAAAGCAAAACACTCGTCGAAACTTAAATTGCTTAAAAAGCAAAATTTTAACGCATTTCCATTACAGAAAAATTTCAAAGTTACTCGGAATGAAATGTTCACACCAAATATGAAAGAAATATGAAATTTTTTTTTAAATTTAGGGGAAAATTATTGCATTTGCTGATAAAAAAAGGGGAAGGCAGGCTTCACAGTCTGGGAACACTGCTGCGTAGTCGAAGCACACGCTCCAAGTATATGTATAGCCGAGCGTCATTCACCTTATATTATTTGCATGGATCGTCAACAGTTATGTCGTTTTCCATTGGGCAAAAAGAAGCGTCCGGGAGAGTCCGGAATCGAAAAAAATCACTTCTGAAATCGTTTCATTGGCACAACAAATACTCTTCTGGTGAAGAAGAGAATTTCGCTTCTTGATTTGAAGTCAGAATCCACTCAAGAAGCACTCACACAAATCTAATTTATGTATTTTATGCAAGTCAGCTGACAGCCGCCGTAGATTATTTTTTGGCATTTCACCAATACTTTTGTGGGTTCAATCAGAAGCAGTTTTGATGTTCCTTTGGATCACAGCATGAGTGGATCCCCGAGTGAAACCAATGGGAAACGACATTAAATAAGTCCTATTCGAGGATAAAACAATATTTCACTTTCGAATATGTTTTGTACGGTCCCAGAGCAAAACATATTTTCGCTTCCAGGGTTTTCAAAAACTCTACTAACAGCATGATAGGATCTGTAGTTGTTCCAGTCGAACACTCATGCAAATGGTATTCATACCAGAGCTCATGTGTTTGGCATTTTATACCTTTCTTTAGTACTCGACTGTCTATATTGCTGAGCGACATTGCCGATTTCAGTTGTCAAATTTAAATCTACTCTCGCGTGCATAACTTACGTAGTCGCATTGCAACCGTCTTTCCAAGATAAAAGAGCACTGCTAATAAACGTACGGCTCATTGAATACCTAACCTCTCTGTCAATGAAATATCACGCAATTCGCAACTCGTTCATTCATTGGCTTTATCGCTTAGGGAAAGGTAAACAATTTCCAAAGGGATAGCGCAGCTTTTTTATCGCGGGCGGTTCTACTGTAACGCGATTACGCTAATCAATAATTCTGTAAGAGCGAATCCATTCGGCTGTCTGCTACTCATCGACATTCCTGGTATTATTTGTACTATGTTCTCCAGTGTTGTCTATAAACACGGTTCAAAAGGTCCTTTGTAATACTGTTACGTGTTCAGTAGGTGCCAGTGACCCAAAACCGCTTACAAATCTATAAGTTAACAAGGCGGAGTTGCACGTACGTAAAGGTGTGGTAGGAAGTAAATTGGTCTTTGAAAGGACTCATTGAACCGCAAAATGTCGATAGCGCTACATTGTGTGTTAAGTGGAGTGTAGATACTATAGGCATATAGACGATTGCTCTAAAGCTGGCACACGGTGCAGAATATAGCCGCCGATAGCGGATAGGGGAAGTTTTTTTTTCTTTGAGTCTTTTTTCTTTTTGTGATGAGTGTGCTTCTTTTGTGGTTTAATTGGTTTAAAGTTTCTGTGGGTTATGGTAGCATAGTGACAGCCAAACAGGATATTGTGTTTTATTCTCGTGTGCTGTTATGTTCTAAAAACGAGTTAAGAGTTTATCCATTGGAGCGAGGGTTATTGTCAAGTTGGCATTACTTCCGGCTGTATAATTCGGGAAAGGGCGACTGTAAGTTAGAGGAATATGGAAGGCTGATCTATTTAAGATCGGATAGAATGGGTTTAAAGCTTTAGTAGCTTTTTAGGTGGTGATGTTTTGGTAGAAATTTATTGATCTGTATATATCGTTGGCTGTTCGGAACAAAAGAGGAGGACTGTATTCGAAGAGACAAACAGATATTTCTTTCGATTCAGACTTTGTCAAATTGCGGAGTTTGCGTTATTTCGTCAAATAGAAGAGTTAAATATGTATAGCATTGCTACTTCCTCTTATCTTCTCCAAGTTTATTTTACCAAAAAAGTTATAACGTCCGATACTAATACCAAAACAGTGGAGGGAATACTTTCCCCAATGAGCAACCCCCCTCCCCAGTGGACTCTCGACATAATTCAAATAAAATCATGTACTTTCACAATCGAAAGCAGAACTTTCCAATCTCATTGAATTTTCGAAATACACCTACCACAGAGCTAATTTCTCTGATGGCCATTTGAACTTTGCACAAGCTAACTGCACACCGTATACCCAAAACTCATTTTGCACAACCACCTTTTATATTAGCTATCAGAAATAACGTCCCGCGACAATAAGGTCGGAAAGATTTTTTCAAATCCTGCTAAAATCATGGCATCCAAATTCGATGCATATTTCTGCATAGAAAAATAATTTGCATTTCACATAGCTTCACCGAAACCCTCCCATTTTTGGTATCCATTTAATGCAAATAGTCCTCTTTCATCCAGCAAATTGTGCGAATGTACATAATTAATTCGTTCTACCGCTACAATCCGAGAGAGCTGAGCTGACTGAACTGCATCAACTAATTGAAGTTTTTCCCCAGTACTATGAAATTTTTAACCATTCGGTAAAATTCTGCTGGATTTGATTTAAATTTTAATACAGTAAATATTTGAGCTGGGAATGACAATCCGTTTTTAATACACACGCCTATATAAAATATTGCGTTCCCTTAGGGGATCAGTGGGTGGTGGTAAATATTTTCTGCTGTTTGCTTTAAAAACTCATAAATAATATCGCTTTGTTGCGAACTCTTCATATAACCTTGGGGGAATCATTAAAATTTATTGCTTCCCTTTTGCATTAAGAAGGCGGCTACGCCATCTTCTAGGATGGTATACGGGGGCGTATATGGTATATAACATGCCATTTACGAATTATTGATGAATTTAAATGTGAATTGTCGTTGATCGCCATCATAATGCTTTGGCGGGTGGGGATTTGCAAATAACTATGTAGGAGATGTGATTTATTTAGAGGCAAGTCTCTAAATACGCAATAAGAAGGGGTTTTCCTTGTTTAAATATGGCATATGGTGGGATTGTTTGTTAGTTAGTCGATTGAGATAGACTGATGCTGTTGCCTGTGCCTTGGTTGATTTATTTCTCGATATTCTCAAATTGAATATGCAAGTATAGATTGCTGTTACTTGTTTTTGGTTTTCACCATGGATAACTCATTCAGCTCTTCTGACTTCGCTGATGTGTAGCTTATAGATGCATTTCATTTTATTTGCAGTGAGAGTATTGCTTCCGGCAAAAAACACGTCTTACATTCCTCCGTATTCAAAGTGACATATTAGCTAAAAAAACCTTTTCGTTGATTTGGTTGAGCTCTTTCTGTTTCGGTCATTTGGTAGGTAGGCACAAAGTTCAGAAGCAATCTCTACATATGTATATGTATAAAACAAAAAGTGTATGTTTCCTTCTATCGCCCGTAATTTTCAATCAATTTAGTTGATTTTTTTTTTAAATGTCGGTTATTACGGTGATCAATTGATAGGCCAAAAAGATTAAGAGCAAAACTTAATTTCTCTTTGTTGCTTGTTTCAATGAAGTTCTTGGAGCTCATAATTCAACTTTAAATAAGTCCTCGGAAAGTTGGGATGCGTATTGCAAAGCCTCTCTGAAAAAATAGTCGGCATTTTCTCCGATGTTCTTAAGAGAATTCAGAACTTCTTTCGCGAATTATTCGCGTAAATCGAGTTAGTTGCGGATTATGGTCGGCAAATTAATTCATTCGCTCAGAAATCAAAGGCTACCAAAATAATAAAAACGAAAATTACAATTCCAATTCGAACATTTATGGCAACACAAAAAGAATTCAAAAAACAAAATTTGTGTGCCTTAAAAATGATCAGCAATATTAATCTATTTTTTTAAGACAACAATACGGAGGTAGCATTAGATATGTATAGATTGAGATGAAGTGTAAGGGACCATTCCGATCCACTACGTCTAGATTATAGAACTTCCAAACCATCTGTAAGTACCTTAATTGAACACTTTAATTTACGAAGTAATTCAGTGAATTTTTTTAGATTTGTGTCCAATATTCGTTAAACCAAAGAAGCCGTGCATGTATTGGACCAAATAATAGACAAATTCATATCTATGCGCACTTCCTATTATACAGTTGGCCTGCGCACCCTTCTTATTTCAACAGCGAAATTATCCCAATATTCTTTGTTGGATTTTTTTTTGTTGTACTAACCCTTTGGCTATATATCTGAGTTTTGTTCCATGAGCTCAACTAGCTTCTGGATTTGACTGGAATTGCTTTCGTTTGAAACTATAAAAGGCGATTTTTCATTATATTTATATTTATTTCTACATGAATTGAATGGGTTTTATACATTTTTCTTGAATTTTCATTCATTTCTCTGGCTCATAAATTCCATTCGCCTTTGGTTTCACCAAATAGTTTTGATCGCCAAAATTTGAAGTTTAAGGCAAACAGCAATAAGGGGTTTGACAGTTCAGGCGAATGAATTTTGTTCAATTCGCTAACCAAAGTCATATTCGCAGGATTTTTTGTTCGACTCACTAACGATAACAGGCGCATAAATGTATGGATTTTGTGACAATAATATTTCCAAGAAGTTTTGATTCCTCGCATACCAATGATTCCAACTAATGTCCCATTCGAATTTAAGCGTCTTCAATTCCCTATTCGCCTTGCATTCGCCGTTACCATTAATAAGTCGCGAGTACAATCGTTTCAAATCTGCGGTATAAATTTGGAAAATCCAGTTCTCTTGCATGTCCAACTCTGCGTTGCATTTGCACTATTTGTTTATACAAGCGATGGATAAAATAAAACCAAGTTGTTTACGTAAAAGCATTTATGTTTTATTTTTTTTTTATATTAATAATTGGATCAGGTTTTTTTTTTGCCTGGCGAATCCGGCGGGTGTTCAGCTAGTACTAGATAAAAAAAAAATCTTTCATAAAATATAAGAATATGTAGTGTTAAAACAAAATTATGAAAAGTAAAATTTTCAGAAACTGCCTTAAATTTAAAATCCGTTGTACAATATTTTAAAGAAACCCTAGGGTTTGTCATCGACTTATAAAAATAAAACACTACCTTAAGAGTAAATTTTTGTTAAAATCATATACCTAAATATCAAGTTTTGGAGTCCAATTTTCAAAAGTATCGTTGTTGACATTTTTTTAAGCTAAGTATCCAGCTATGGTAAACTCGCCTTCTTAAACTGAAATGCTAAAAAAATCTATTTTGTTGTAAACCGTTATATGGAAATAACTGCTAATATTGAGGTTGACAATTTGACATGCAAAAAAGAAAGCTGGCCCGAACTGTAAGCCTACGAACTCCAAATGCGAAGTTTTTCAGAAATCCGTCTAACTGTTTCGGCCGTATGTCCCATCAGGAGCATACACTGAGGGAAAAACACTTTAAACTCCCGAACAAAACACTTTAAAATTAAGACTTACCATGTATGAAAGACAACCATATTCAAACGCTTTCAATTTAAAAGTTTCAATTTTCATTTTTTACGTCAAGGTAAATAATTTAAAACTTGAAAGAGAAATCATTTAAATTTAAAGTTCCTCACTTAAAAAAAAAACTCTTAAACTCAAAGGAAGCACTTAAAATTTAAAAACTCTGATATTATTATTTTGTTTCAATAAAAATTAAAAACACTTTCTTTTACTTTTAAATGTAAAAGTTTGAAAATGAAATCTCTTCCTTTTAACTTTCGCAAATATTTGTTTTTTTTTACATAAAACACTTTAGATTTGCACACTTTAAATTTAAATATGCGAACTTTTGATTTCAAAGTCCACTTTTTTCCTCAGTGTACGGACAGACTTTTTTGAGATCCATTATCGTTTAAATGTCAGAAATCATCTCTCTCTTACTACGTATACGAGAAAATTATTTTATACTAGGCACTCTGCCAAGCGTAAATATGCCAAGCGTAAATACATTAAAAATTATTTCTTCAATGATATATGCCAAACATGTTGAAGGTCGCGTAGATAATAATGATTCCAATACCATGCAAACCACCTAGCGAAGTAACCTCCTGTCGCCCAATATCGAAACTACCAATGTTGTCGAAGGTGTTTGAAGAAATGCTGGTACGATGTCTGCAAAAAAATTATTGATGACAAACCGATAGTCCCAATTCACCAATTTGGATTTAGAAATAAGCACTCTGCAATTTATCTAGAATATTTCTTGATATAGCACACATGCTTTCGATAAAGTCTGGCATAAAGAAATGAAGCAGTATTCGACGTATTTGGAGTCAAACATACCAGATTGATCCTTCAGAATTAAACAAAAGACAGAATAGTCAACATTAAAAGAAATTAAAGCTGGTGTACCGCAGGGCAGTGTTCTAGGTCCAGTGCTATTCCTATCACTCACTAGTGATCTGTCAGTTAATGGAGAAACAGCAACATTTGTAGATGACAATGCTGTGCTTGCTATGGGAGCAACTGTCAAAATAGCGACAAAAAAAGCTTCAGACGGCGATAAACACCTAAAGTAGGTCCATTTTAATTCTACGTATACAAACGTACAACATATTCCAATATACATTAAGAACAAAGTAGTGGAATACTCGGATTTAAAAGACGAGTTGAACATGTAAAGTAAAATGTATTGGCATATTGGCAGATATTCATCACTGTCCATCTACAACAAGTTATTGCTATACAAGAAAATTCTCAAACCAGTAAGGACCTATGGGCTCCAGTTGCGGGTATGCACATGCCAAACAAATTTACAAAAAAATGTAGGTCTTCCAAAATAAAGTACTAAGGAACGTAGTCAATGCACCTTGGTACATACGTAACGCTGATTTAAATAGAGATCTAAATATTGAAGACGTGTTTAAAAGAGCTGCTCAAATGCACAGACGGTGGCTTCTCAATCATGTTAGCTAAGAAACACCCGAATTATTAAATACAGACAATGAAATCGGGAGATTGAGGAGGATAAAACCGCTTGATCTATAAAAATTAGCTAAGCATACAAATTAGGTTATAAAAATAATCTACCAGAAACGTTCAAAAATCCGACAACCGGCGGGTTTTTCTTTTTAAATTTTCAAACAATTCAAAAATAAAGCCGATTAGTCCAACGGGATCACATTCGGGATGACGAAGGTCAGTCCTCCATGGAGGTTTTTTAGATGGGTAAAAGTCCTCACTATTGCAGAAGCATCCCTCGTGTTCTAGCTCTGCAATGTCTTTTGATAATTTTCGCTTCCAATGTTCAAGCCATCGCAACCTTGATCGGTCTTTTTCTGTGTCCTGACCAAATATTGACACTACGGAGCTTCATAGATTTCTAAAATGATTTTACGGGATAACTATATCTGAGGGTATTATAAAGCTTTTAATAGCCTATAAGATCCACCGAGGTAGGCTGCAGAAGTAAAATATTAGAATACTTTTTTTGGGTTCAGTACCTCTCAATGAGGTTCTAATAGCTCTGTTTATGTGTACCACAAAACTTTTAGAGGCTGTGACAGCCTTTCACGAGGCTCTGACTGCTTTGTATATTTGTAACACAAAGCCTTGAGAGGCTGTGATAACCGTTCAAGAGGTTCTTACAGCTCTGTATGCGGGTCTGATAGCTAACTTGGATGTTGTCAAATATATTTTGTTGGTTCCCGCAGCTCTGTTTAAATTGCTGTACCCATTCACTGAAGGCATCACACCTTACTTTTGGTTATAGAAGCCACGAGATTAGCAGTTGGTATACCTACATAAAAAAGAGGTGGCGCATTTAGTAGGGCTAACGTACCTCTGTGGTTTTCTGAGTGTAGGAATTCGAAAAGTCCGTAAAATTTAAAATCACCGCCCACGGATTGTGAGGTTGTCATTGATTCCTAGTAAAGGAAGAAGCTGTATACAAATGTTATTTAGTTTATATATCTCCACCCGACCCGTTTTTTTGAACATTCTATACGCGATCTTTAAACCACGAACTATAGGTTTCACATACCGTGACGTGATTTTTTAACTCACAAGCAAGAATGAGACGTACGGTCTATGAATATTTTCTGTCTTTACCGATATCGACATATAAAAACTCAGCGGTCTGCAAAACCTTTCACAGATTGTAACCATTATTGTGGTTCTCCATTTACCACCGCACATAACAAGCTCTGAATGTTGCAAAAGTCATCATTATATTTCTTAACCTCCATCAAAAAAGTGCCAAACAATCTGTGTGCATAAATCTTAATGCTTCCAATCCCTCGTGGAATGTCGAAAATTTTCCCAAAATGTAAGAACGATGTAGACTTATCATCCCTCACTACTAGAAATCTTTTTCCAATGCCGAAGTAAGCTGTTAGAGTTATGGATTAAGGGCATAACTTTTGAAAGCGCAATCTTTTGATGGTATCCTAAACTCGTCATCGTTTGATGCATAAACATCCAATCTCGGGAGCAAAACATCCAATCTCGTGTACCGCTGATTTTGTTCCGCAAATAGTTGTTTTACTATTTTCCAAATTTTATTATGTTATTTGCATCCCACTTTAGCTTTCCGTTAAACATATATATCGGTCGCTCAGAAAGGGTTCTTGTAATACCCTCTCCAATACACTCAAAAAAAAAATCGGTTTCTAGAAATGCACTAAACAAAACTGCAAATTTATTTGGAGAATAGGGGTAATTTCGAACGCTCTGCTCACTATACATTAACACTTCAGACTTCAGCTCGAAGTAAGCGACATACTTTGACACTCGAACCGCTCAGCCGCAAATTGATTTTGTCTCCTCAATGCTCCTTTCATGCGTGGGTTCCGTAAAGAAGCACACCCTCATGGAGGCGACAAAACCCACCCGAGCTTTTGAAAAATTTTAATCTACTAAAAGCGCACCAAACAAACACCTCCCCCCGAACTCGTTCGCTTTTGACGAATTTTAAATAACTAAAGTTCACCGCTTAAACCGTTCGAAAAATATCCATTCGCTTATCCAGCAGATCTACCAACGCCACCCTTTCAAATTGCCTAGACTCGGTTATAACTTAAACACCGACTGCCACCCCTCATTGGCCCATCAATGGAGGGTGGCACAGTCTCGTTCTTAATCTCCAGTGGACTATGCCGCCAAAAACGTTAGCTACTCTTCCTCCAGCTATTTAACATGCAAATTTCTATAAACACCTTCATATTAAGACAAATATTGGGGACTCCATGTCAATATTAATTCCCAGGATGACTACCAACCCCACGAGCGGATATACAAACCACACTAACATAGGCTCACTAATTAATTGCTGAAAAATTAATGATACTTACATGCCACAGCGGAGTCGTCGAAATTGTAAGTTAATTCCGAATAGACGATACTCTTCCTTGTGAGAATGTCCTTCGAGTTAAATCCACAGACACGATGGGTGGGTAAATAATCCAAGATATTATAGGGCCTCGTTCTATTTTTGGTAATTATATATATGAATTTAATTCACTTAAAATTCAAACACTAAACCCACTCACATGATAGGTCGTGAAAACACAGATATCACTCAGGAGAAAAGAAAAAAACAACCGAAACACAGAAAAAACAACAAACATTTCGTCCTTGATTTCGATTTGTAACAAATTGCTGCCCTCACTATCAGACCAGGAGCAGTGGATTCAATACAAATAGAATAATATGTATTTGTGTATCACCTCCGGTTTTGGGACGATATTGGCACGCGATATGCTCTCACTGGTAGGACATCACGCCACTTTCACTATCAGCCCGATGAAATATCTATGTACATTCGACGCCTTGACGTAAATTTTAATAAAAACGATGCCTTAATAGATAGATATTTGATGAACACCAAAATCCATTTATTATAACAGGCGACGAGAGTCCTTGTTGGGTGTACGCATATAAACGAGGATAATTTATTGCTTTGCACATCAAGTTAGTATTTGCTGGCTGTTGTGTGAGTGCCCCATAGTGGGTGGATGTAATTATTTTCCGCTAGGACACACACAGGAAGAAGACGAACGAGATTTCAATAAATCCGCAAATTGATATGTATGTTTTAGGTGGAGGACGAGTGAGGTTATTCCATGCTGCCTCCTTTGATATGGATTCAATTTTGAATAAGGGACTAGAGCGCACGGTGTAAAGGAACTATGTAAAATATTTTCAATGCACCGGGTATCCTTGTACTAAGGTGATAAACTTTTAATAATTTTTAAACTTATTTAAACACTCTCCCTCCATGACTATGCTGATGGACTTTTTTCACCGCACCATGTGCAATACGGACAACCTCTCTGACGGAATATAGGTCAGTTTCCTTTTTCTTTTTTCCTCTTCCGAAGGATGTCCTCGTGTAAGAAGGCGCTTAACACTCGACACGATTGCACCTGCTTTCCACTCGATTTCCGGTATTTAAACAATAAGACTGGAACAGATTACTGTTAGTATTTTTCGCGCTCGAATATGCCACCACAGGTAGCAGGAAATAAACGGTAAAAAAAAATTAAACACCGAAACTGGATGCTCGTTTTTGACTAGAACTTGTTTCGACGGGGTGCCGCGAGGCCAATAATGTATCGGAAGCTACCGTTGGTGGTAAACTGAAATTTGTTGGGAAAAATTGTCGAAGGTCCTTTTTGGGATGTTTTGCGAGTCCCTTTCTTGAGTGCGAACGAGTGTGTTTCGGTGGAAGCTTTAGTTCTCCGATGCGGGACGGCCTTCACGTGGATCTGAAGTTTGAACGATGCTTCATGTTTGTTATTGCCATGTTGGAGAGTCATGCGCAGCGGATGTTGGAAGAGTTTTCAGAAATGTCAAAGAGAATCGAAGAGACTGTCTGTCGGTGGTCGGAGCTGGGAAAAGGGAAACACCGTGGAATCAAATTTAAATAAGGATAGAAGATCTGCTTAGCATAAGTCACTAGGGTAATTCTATTTATAGAGCGCATTTTGCACTGGGGATGAGATGAAGGAGGTATTTATAATGCACAATGTTGAGTTTGAATTACAAAAGCAACAAGGATTTCGCTTGAACGTTGAAAGAGTAGAGCAATTCTAAATCAGTCACGCTGTGAGTAAACGTGAAGACAAACTTGCGAGTTTGGTTGCATAGATACGTAGCGCATTGTTCGGATGTATAGTGTCTAATTTTAACTTTGTGAGAGTAGTGGTTGCGTAGTCTAAGATGAAACAGATTAGTTTATAATCTGTGAAATTTAAGTGGTGATTCAATTTTCCCAGAAAGCAGTAAACGACTTTAAGAGATGTTTGTAGAAATGTTGGTTTGCTTACCAAACCAGAGAAGTGACCTACACTTACAGAAAGCGCGCACTTTAAGACAGTAGCTCAGTGGTTTGCCCTGGTTAATGTGCTGAACTATTGAGCGATGAGTCCAATTTTCGATTCCGGGAACACACAAATTACTTCTTACGGTTTCTCCCACTGCACAATCTTTCGCAAACGTTACTCAGAGAGCGTTACTTAATTAATCTTAATTCAGGCGAAAAATTCTAGGTGCCCCGCATTCGCCCTCTTTCCGTTGTTCTTCAACTTTATTGGTTTGGTTACGCAACTTAATATGATTCCAATTTCATCATTTGTTTACCGCTAAGGGTTTATTTCTCTCATTTCGATGTAAAAATCTACAGAGCTTTGGCGCCAACTATAAATTTAATTTTTTAATCGGATTTAGCAGTGAAAATATTATTTTAAATATTTAATATTTAAGCGGATAATCAGTAGTATTGACATTTTTGTTACACCTGTCCTTATGTCATGTTTAGTATTTGAACCCGTTTGAAATTCTGGCCACCAAAATACTCCAGAATGTGACCTGCAATTTCAACGGGCGTAACGCATGAATCAACAATAACTATCGTTGCAAATAATTTTGTCCCGTTCATGGGTTCCGCAAGCTTGCAATGCTCCTTAAGAAGGCCAGCTTGAATTGGGAGACTACTTAGCCTCAGAAGGACGCAGCATATTTTTGGATTATAGAAGATTATGAAATCGTATTCCTTTTGTACATAGTTTGTGCGACACTATGTCCCCGAGTATGCTGGCGCTGAGGTATGATATGGATATATTGAATCAAGCCTACAGAAAATAACAACAGCCTACATTATGACAGAGGTTACATTAACGACTTATACATTGAGCTATGTTTAGTGTTTGAATCCAATAATATAATAATAAAATATGATGGATAGAGCTCGCTGCACGGGCATGCAACTTTTTCAATATTTTATTTGAGAAATTGTGTTGCAAGCCAGCGTCAAGGCTGCAATTATCTACTGACGCTGATGTCATTGACAGGAATCAGCGAACTGTCGTTATGCAGCCGTACGTTTGCAAATATTGGGCCAAGCGCGGAAAAAATGGGCTTAGTCGTGAATGAGGGCTGTCGAGTAAGAAACGAACAGCCAACTTCAACAATATAAATAGAACGTTAAAATCGACAGCTCTACCTTCGAGCGGTTAGGCTTTATGCTCTGAAAATGACAATAAATAATAAATCAAGCGGGAACGTATATTATATACCTTTGAAAGTCAATATTTTTGAAGTAATACTTCTTTAGGCACGCTTGACTTAGGGGGTAAGCTGGTGAATGCCTCACAAAATCGTTACGGAAATTGCGAGCGGAAGTTGAGAGGGAGATATAAGTAAGTAAGATAAAAATAGAGAGAGTTACGTTTCGTTTCGAATATTACTGTAGAGGCAAGAGAGTTAGATGTCAGCACACATTTTCGTTCTCTCTTTCTCTCACCCAGTTACGTTTCATTATCTAAGACCCAGAATGCAGTGCAGCAGTGATACCAGATCGGGGGATTTATCACTTTTTGCGGGATTTTCTCACTAATAATAAGTTAAAAGGGACAAACGGATTTTTCAGACCTCATAGTACAAAAAGAAAGGGATTTTACTTTTTGGTCAAATTTTGTTCCCAATTGCTCATTTCATTAAGAATACAAAAATTATTCAACCTACGATCAAGTTAAATGTGTTCATGTTTAGAAAAATTTATTCAAAATATCTAAATGCTTTCATTTTCTTTTTTTTATTTCCCTAAACTGTTTCATAAAATGACATATGTGTCTGTGAATGAATCACGAGTATTTTTTTAAAATAATAAATTTATTTATTTTGTAAACATAAAAGGAAAAAGTATAACCGTGGGATAACCTGCCTCTAAAGTCTGGTATCACTGCAGTGCACGCCTATTATCCGTATCACACTGTAGGAGCAACAGAGACAAGTGCGAGCATACAGTCTCTTTTCATTCTCTCATAGCCAGTTACGTTTCGTATATCTAAGACACGCCTATTGCAAGGTTGCCACTTTGGTAATTTTTTATCACATTTGGTAATTTTTTTGCTTTTTGAATTTTGATAATTTGTATCTGGTTATGGTAAATTTTTGAGCAGATGTACCAAAAATGCGAACTCGATATCACCTCATTTAAATGCTACCTTACTGCTTCTGAGTGAACGCATTGCATTATTTGCATATGCTTCATCATCATCCATATGAAACTGTTTTATTCGCTATTCAAAAAGTTACAGAATGCTCTCATCTTCTTCTTTTGACAGATGGTGAACTTCGAAATAGTTTCTCTTACTGTTTATAACTATATTGAGATATGGAAAGGTTAATTAAGGTTATTAACTCTAATTTGTTAAGGGTTTGTTATAAGAAAATAGGTAGATGATGTCCCATGTCTTCTAGCAGCTGGTAATTTTGTGCAAAATCAAATAAAATAATTTGAGATTTTCTTGTAAGTGGCAACCGTGGCCTATTGTTTGTATCATACTGTAGGAGCAAGAGAGAGCAGTGCGCGCGCCCATTTTCTTGCTCTCTTCCTCTCATAGCCAGTAAATTATTGAAGAAAATTGATATATTAGAATGTATAAACTAAACTGTATATATAGATGGAGCTAAAGAAGTTTTACTTCAGTCGCGAGGTCTAAAGCACACTCGTTTTTTTTTTTTTCGTTTAAGAAGGTATACGGAAATTGGCAGTAGGGTGTTATCTTTTGTCGCTTAGCTTGCAAAACTCTTCGAGTAGTTTGCGTCCCATTTGCGTTTGAAAAAAATGTTTTCTTTGTCAGAAAAGTGCGATTCAGTCTTTTCTGAAATGGCTTTGACTCTTTGCCCATATTAAAAAGTCAACGTAGTAAAAAAATCGTCCATACTTAGAGATCTCAACCTATGCACTTTTCGTTCGCAACTGACCACCGACATCGCTTGCTGCGGAGAGGCGGATTAGTTCGAGTGCCATATAAGTAAATTTGTAGAACGTAAAAGTTAAAGCAGTCACTGAAATCTAAGCCATGACCTAACCTTAATTCGATGCAGCTAAATGTAAAGTTGTTTCCTTTTGTAATCGCTGCTCATCACATATGTAACTTTATTTTCATTGCTCTCAACAAGACTAAGCCGTGAGTCTCTTTTAGGGCAACTTTCTGTTCATATTCACTTGGAAAATGCTTCTTTTTTACTTGGAGTTATGTGAACGTTCGGACATCAAACAGAAACTGTCAGAGCCTACCAATAATCGATAAGCATTGTTAACCCTTTTTTGCTGCAATCAAGAACAAGATTGTTCGGTTTTAACAAGGGCGGCATCAAATTGCCGTCGGAAGAATTAACTTACTGCAAAATTTGAGTAGAAACAATAAGACCAAATCCTTTGCCGATGTAGACGAATGTGCATTTGTAACCAGTTTGCAACCCGCACACTTGCATTATAATGTCAAAGTCTCCCAAGGACTAATTAAGTAAATAAGCTCTTCAACAACAGCAAAAAGGACCTACCACATGTTGAATTAAATTGCAGTAATGTATTTGGCCTTATAGCCCTTACAGTTTGTAAATCCCTTTAGCTTTGATAATTACAAAGAAAAATGCTTACTCGCAGCTAAACGGAAATGATAAAGAAGTGCTTATCCTGATTTTTTAAAATGGCCACTTTTCCATTACAAACATACTCTTTTGCGAAATCCCGTACACATATTTAGCGAATTTAAATAAATTCCCGGTCTTCATAAAAGCCAGCCACTTACTGCACAGGAGCATAGGAGAGTGTGTGATTTACAAACGAGCATAGCTATGCTGCGGCTATTTTCATTTCATTTTCTTGTTGCCACTTGCTCAAAGTGGAGTGCCACAGAAATATGAAAAGCATACATGCAAAGGGGCATTTAAATACCACCTTTTAATGGCCGCCTGCCATGGAATAAGTGCGAAAATGCAGATATAATCGCTCAAAAGAATTACCCCTCTGACAGGATCTCCATCACGACAGGTGCCGCACACTGTTAAAATGTGTGAAATTGTGCATTCAACTAATGGAACGTGAAAATAATCAGGTCGCTTTCTCAAATGTCCATCTAGCACACACACATACAGATTTGAAATGCCATTGAACACATCTGTGCAATGCCATCTATTTTGTCGCCTGCTATCTTTCCCTCTGGCGCTCACATTGTCTGTCCTTGACAGAGGCTGTTGGGGTGGGGGCAGAGGCCAAGTGTCGTTGGATCCCAACCAAAAAACAAACAGGAGATGGCTTATTTTATGGTCATTTCCCAAAGGACGATTGTTGAAAAATTCTTCTCTGTTCCATTTTCTGACGATCAGTTCTCATCTACTGACAGATAATAACCGACTTTGACATGTGTGTTGTCCGGTTGGGCTTTCGAAAATTTAATTTAATTTCAAAGGACATTTGAGGGGGATTGGTTTTTCTTTGAATAATCCCATGATTTTCGTTGTTCAATGGAGGAGAGCGGCCGAAAAAAAAAACTTTTGCCAATATAAATCGATTTCAGGGTGGATTTGTGTGTGTTAGGGTGCTTTTGTATTCGTAAGGAATTATTTTTCTGCGAGAGACAAATGTATTTTGAAGCCGATTGTTGTGCCGTAGATGTATTGAAGCCAATAAGTAATCTGTTATTAGATTATTTCGAATTATATGGGTGAGGTAAATGTGTCTCCGGATGATCAAAGGGAAAATGTAGCCCAAGAAGATGAGGTGTGTTTTGGATCTTGGTGAGGAATCTATATTTTGGAAGGGCTTTGTGCCCAGTAGGGATTACCTAAACTTAACTATGTCAACTATGCAGAGCGAATTAATGAATGTGCAAATACAAAATCAATACTTGTGTGAAGCTTGAACTAGGGTCCTGTATGCACATGTCGCACAGTTCATTTATTTTCTACCTACTCCATCTGGCCTCCATAATTCGAGCACTCCACCACCTCAATATTCCACAGGGCTGGAAAAGGAAATTGAGTCCTGCCTTTTATTCGTAAAATACAAAACAATCGCCGATAACTCACAGTATAACCTCTCATAATATTGCAGTTAAAACTTGGCATAAAACTGTAGGTCCCGTCTCAAAAATAAAAAATAAAACTCTCACCCAAAACGAATGGAATGGTTCTGAGAAGCTATGCCCAGTGTCCCTATACGTAGCCGTTGCGTCAACTCTTTATTTATTTAAAGCAGCTCTCAAGCACGAAAATGTTCGTTACTCCATTTATGTGGGTTTTTAAAATAAGACCTTCTTAAAAAGTGGTTTCTAAAAAGAAACGCATGGCTTATTCCTAGCTCTTAAGTCGGAATAGAGACCATTATGATAGCCCTTCCGAAAAAGTCGACAAATGTTGGCCATGTCCGGTGTATAACTGGATGCATATGTTCAAAAGGACGTTGTTAAAATTCCTTACTGAGTGTGTTTGCATAAAGTACTCAAATTTTGGATTTCAAATCTAAGGATGAATATTTGCATTTCAATACCAACCAAGCATGCACATTACTTCTTCCACTCATACCTTAATTAATTTGTGCAGGTATATATCCCCTTATGGAGTCATTGGCATACGGGTGCGTTGTAAAATCAAAATCTTGTAAGCACCAACTGGGATGAAGGTAATTGTCATTATGGGTATTATGTTATAATTTGCCAGTTAGATACCTTTAGCTAGAAAGGTTGTTGACACTGCAGACCAAGCCGACAATAATGTAGATATTGTCTGAAGCTGTAAGTCAAAATTTGTGTTTCTAATTTTATTCGGCAGTAGAACAAATGAAAATTCCTTAACGCTGCCACAATATTTGCTAGCATATGGAAATGGATTAATTTGCATTACGGTCTGTTGATTTCCTTGCTGCCTATGGTATTTTATTGAAAGGGCTCGCAGCAGTTTCAAGTTTGTAGGTACAGAGTACAGAAGTAACCCGGCTGCAGCTATAAGGATGGATTTCTTTTCATTTTACGATTGTTAAACAGAAATCACTTTATATGCACTGTGCTGCTGACTATACAAGTTTCAACTGCGTTATTGCTTTATTCGGATCGTTTGTAACTCTTCAGAAAGAAATTTGAATGACAAAAATAATTCAGGGAAATTATACAAGACAGCCTTAAATGAAAAAATGATCGCCACTCGTGAACCAAAAATGGCTCCAGCACACAAATCTGCACTGAGCAATGACAGGCTTTCCTTTCTTAAACCGAAGGCAGAAATGAGCCTAACCTAAAATATCAATACAATAAGAACGTTTGTGAAAAATGCATTATGGAGAAAGATTTCCGCTTAATAAAAATGAAAAAAAAAAAAAAATACACTACACTTAAATAATGCCTTTTGAGTTACATCAATTAAATTTAGAGTTCCGATAATTAAGAGAGCTACTATCACTTTGCGAAGATTAAAGACCTTTGCCAACCTGAAGAGGCAAAACTGTTCCAAATACGGCATCACGGTACGTAATAAAATTACTATACATAGCAATAAAAAGTACATCACTATCGCAATACATATTCTAGCAGAAAGGATGTACTGAAAGCAAAAATGTATCCCCATCAATTTCCAACTAATGCTTTTTGGCAAAGAAGAAAAATATGCGAAGCGCTTTTTTTTTGTCAGCGTTCCTAAAATTAGAGTAGCTACTTTGAGAAAATAAATTTGCCCGGAGGAAAATTCAAAGACGATGGTGGCGGTGAAGAAATTCCTAAAATATGAAAATGAAGTGAATTACTTAAGGCATTCTTTCTCAGTATAGTATACCTAATATATCTTCCACTTGGAGAAGGAAATAAAATTATTTGAATTGAGGGCTAATAAATCACAGTTAGGATAAAATAATGCAGATAAGGGTAGAAATGTCTATCGGGATGTGTTTCCAATATTAAAAGGCACATCGACTTTGGTTTGTTATAATTTCTGAAACATGGAGAAGTGAAAATTTACATTGGTCGTGTTGTAGAGCTGGTATAGTGGAATTGAGAGAGAAACTGTCAGTTTCGCGTTTATGGGTAGCAAAACATAAATGATATTTTACCCCGAATGAAAAGATGACCCTTACTGAAAATAAATAAAATTTGGGGGAGTGGGTTCCATTAAATCTATGAATATACTCAGAATATGTACAAAATAGTGAAAAAAAAACTCATACGGAACAGTACAAGATCCAACTTTTTTTGTATACCATGGAAATCAATAATCTAAACAGATCATGTGAGCTTAATAAAAAAGGCCTATTGTAGAGTTTGTTATACGTTTTATGGCAATTTATAAGAAAGAAAAATAACAGTGGCACTCCGGAAGGGTTGACAGAAGTGAAAACTTGAACAATTACGTGTGTATTTTTTGAATCGCTAGTAAGTATTTTATTGTGTACGAAATACTTTTAAATTAAGTGTTTTTAATTCATTATTACAAGCTACTACTACTGCGAAATGCATTTTCGGCATTATTTCATAAGCTAAGGCTTTAAGGCTTGTTTTTTCTTCAAAGGAATTTATTTTTTATTTCAAATAGGTTTTTTTTTGAATCAAATTACTGACTTTTTAATTTTTTAACCATTCTTAAAAAATCTTTGCCCCAAATAAAATTATATGTAACCTCGGTCTTACAGAATATGTAAACACCTTCAAACTCTGTTTTCTGAACACTTTATCTGTCATTCTTTAAACATAATTCCTGCGTCCACTTCCAGTAAGTGGAATTAAATTGCAAACAAATTTGAAAACTCTTTGTTGTAAAAATAAAAAAAAAATATTTTTTTTTATTTTTTTATATTTGTGTTTAGTTTTTGATTTATTGTTCCATTTTAGAAAAAAAATAATTTTTGCCATTATATTGTTAAAAAAGGCAACATTTTTTAAAAGTAATACATTTTTTCGTCGAAAGTGGTTGGCAACGCGAACATCGGTGTCGGAACCAGAGATAATGGAATACAGAGATATATAACTTTCCAGAGGAAAGGCTACAAGCTGTTTTCCCGAATAATGTATGAAGTAATTTTTTTTTCTAGTTATGTGAGTTCATGAATTGAACTTTAATGCAAAAATTCGCTATTCTGAAATGTATATTTGACTATTTTATTTTATTTTAATCGAAACCTGAACAAAATCCAAACACAAAACTATTGAACGCGATGCCCATAGAAGCAAAACTAATGTTTTCCGCCTATTAGCAGCATGTTTTTTTGTGGCTCAGACGTATTCACAGACGGGGCTTGAAGTTACAAAAACAACAATGCACGAAAGATATCCATCTCTTTTATTCATTCATCTCTGATCGGAACATTGGTGTCGCGAGTTCAATGGTTTTTTCCCATCTCAAAAATGCCCAACGCGCCTAAAGATGTTTTCACTTTTCAAGTTACGCATTTTTTCGTCAAAAGAGGTTGGTAACTCGAACACTTACGTCGGAACATTGGTTATTGGAACTTTGTAGTTATTTTTACTATCGTTTGTATAAATATTTAACAGAGCCGTTCGCGTCTAATATGGGTTAAGAATGTTTCCTTTAAAATTCGTTATCCCATCATTTTGCTTTCTTTTTTCTTATTCGCTTTGCGCGTTACTCAGCAACAAATAATGGTTGTCTGATATTTATAATACAGCCGCTAGATATTCGTTGTGTTCTAACATTTAGTTTTTTTACATATTTATATTTACGAGTGTCGCTTGTGATCGAAAATCGACCATAACTTTCATAAGAATGTATATTCCGTCAAGACTTATTGTAAATTTCACGCGCAGGTCCCTTTACATTAGATATTTTACTCTCCTTGCGACACTCAAAGGAGTTTTGCAACAATATATCAGCAAAAAAAAGGAACACAGCAGCCGCCCCCTTTTTTTAAATAGAAATAAAAACTGACCCGAGCTGAAAAAGGATCCCCCGCATAAAATACTTATATAGCAACACAAAAAAACAGCAACAAAAACATATATTTATGACAAAAAAATGTAAATGGCAAAGAAGATAAAGTGCAGAAAAGCTTTAACAATTTCATTTGATCAAAAATGCGCTTAAGAGAAAATATTCAACTCCTTCTGGACGGACTTTAATACTTTATTATTATGAAAGTATTGGTATTATTGTCATAAAAGTGTACGGAATCTTAAATAATAATTTATACCCAAAAAGACCTCGCAGATAATCACCCCTATCTATGTATCCGTATAAAATATTAAACAATTGCTTAATTTTAGGGTACGTAAATTGCATTCCTTTATTGGTAAAGGCACTTTGAATGGAGAATTCTTAACTTAATTTTACCAGCCTTATTGGCGACATACATATTCGCACATTTTTTGTTTGTGCACATCTATGGCACAGTACCTTTCGAATGATATAAGTATCATTCTCCTCATTTCATAATAAATATTTGAAAAGTGTAACGAAACTTTTGATGTTCACGTATATATATAATAGTATAATGACATTAAGTGTCCTCAGAGATTTAGGTACTCTTTTGCGCGATTTTTCCCTAAGCAAACTCTTCGTTTTAATTCAATACCATAAGCACATTGTTATTCTTCTCCCTAATTTGAAAATATACAACAATTGCCTACTTTGTTCCACCACATTATTGCCAATTATCGAATTCTCTCAGACGAATGCAACCACAATATTCAAGATGATATCCCACGCAGAATTCCCTGTTACGGAACTGTGGTTGTACTCCGAAAGTTTGAAGACATAAAATAAATTATACTTCAACCACCAGACAGCATTCTTGAACACAAATTCCTGACGGATAAATTTACAGATTCGAATAAAGGCATACCCATTCAATATCCTGCGAAGTGAAATATAGGAAACGAAAATTTCCTATCGGCAACGGTTCTCCGTCTTTCGCATTCCTAGAACCTCAAAGTATCAATTAAATACATAAACGAAATACTAAAATGTTCCGCCAACGCAAGCACTGTTTTTATGCGTGCCATGGAAATTTGAAGACAGAATTACGTTCATGTATTATATTTACTGGAAATTTCCTTAAAATCTAATTATGCAAATCGTTTCAATTATAGCGGAGCGTAGGCATTTTCCCATTATGTATTTTTTTTTGTGCCGCGTAATTAGTGAATTCAAGCAGGGCAATATTTATAGACGAAAACTTTTCAAATTTGTACTGCCTTAGTTGAGTAATTCCGAGGACAACGAAAATAGTCCTTAGGGAAGTTTCTGTAATATCAAAATATTGATTGAGATATGGTCGGAAATCTTTTTCTTACTTCTTGTCCCATCGACGATTGATTTTTGGTTGAGATAAGCTTTTAAAGGAGGTATTCAATTTATATGAATTAAAATTGAAAAAAAAAAGAAATTGTGCCAAGTCGGACAGTCAATAATAATCGACCTCACTGTCCCTATACGTGACCACCTCTTGCCGTGACCCTCCTCCGTCTTATTTAGAATTTACAAACATCTCCGGTGAAATCTTGAAATCTCAAGGATACATTTATTGGCTGCTTATTTGACACATTTTATTTATACTGCACCCCTAGTTCTGGGCGGAAAAATAGGGTCGAGATAATGCAAATGATGATTTGACAAGGAGTTAGCAAGAGAATGAAATGGCCTTAAACAAGAAATGAAGATGGCCTCTAAAGTATGTAATCGTACAATCGGATTCTTCAATAAAACAAAAAGGACTCCAATTTCATTTCATAATTTGTTTTTCCTTTTTTTTAATTCAGTTTGTCTTTGGACGGATTTTTTTCAAATCGAATATTACATGATGGGGTTTGGTGGTATTCAATCCAATTTGCAGTTTACGTGATTTTTGTTTTATAACGAAAAATATAATGATATTCATTACCAGATGTCATTACGGTAGTACTGATGCAAAATTGGGACGCTGTTTCGATAAGTGCTGACTTAAGTCCGATAACAGATAAAGGTTCTTATTTAAACATCAATATCAATTGTTATACTGTTGTTTTACCATCCTGTTGTTGCCGCCAGGTACAGGCCATGTCTGCCCGGACTCGGAATTCACTTGCGAAACTGAATAGCGAAAGGGTGCAGACGGAAGAAAATGGAAAGATGCAATACATTTTTGCCAACATTTCCTAACATAAATTGGTATAGCTAAACAGAATGTCCTCTTAACTCCGAAAGCTGTGGATACCACAGTGTTCGAGTTTGAACCAGGAAAAAAAATGATGCTTTCCAAAAGGTTAAAGCTCAAGACCCATTTTAAAATTCATGAGTAAAGCAGTCATCGGAGTTACAATTTTACAATCGACGGACCTGGTTATGCTAAGTCATTTTGCTTAGTCACCTCAGTAGTTCCCCTACGCTGATTCTAGCGGTGACAAGTGCAGTGAAAGCACTGGCAATCAAAATCATAGTCTGTGACAGCTGCGGCCAGTGTAAAATTCAACCGTCTTCTGCGCATATAGTAAACGAAGCAATATCTACCAATAAAATAATTCAAGCTGCCGAAGCCGAGCCAGTAAACAAAGAACAACCTCCAGCAGAAGTATCGCCTAACAATACATACAGTGCGATACTATTAATCATTTTTAGTGTCCAGGCTAAATTTTTCGAAATCACAATGGCATAATTTTCCATACAAAATTTCATATTGTGACTTAGAAAATATTTAGTGTGAGGGTTAAAAATGATTATTGGTAAGGGCCACAGTTAAGTCCCGGCGTTACTAATAATTATTTCTAACCTTCACACTAATATTTGCAGGTCACAATATGCAGTTTGGTATGGAAAATTTCGTCACTGTGAGTTCGAAAAATGTATCCTGGTGTGATTAGTATCGCGGATTTTGTGATGACAGTGCGCCGTTCTACTATAGAATTTTAAACCCGACTTTAAAATTAAGAAAGCTCACAATTGCGAAATTTGTATGGAAAATATGGCCACTCGGAACTACTGGAATTTTAAGTCGAAACTAAATATGTCTCCCTACTTGTAAGGGCCTGTGTGTGCAGTTTGATGGTTAGCTCGGTACATATCGGATGATTCTTTGAATTAGAAAATGGTGTTTTAAATGCATACTGGTACCTGCATCAAAGGATGTGGTTTTATTACTCACTTCCCTAGGGCAAAGAACAATATAGCTTCCACTGCAAATACCCACTATGCCTAAGCTTTCGCCACAAGTCACTTGCGAAAACTATATAAAGTAGACCGTCGTCGGCACAAAGCGAAAATGGGAAAATTGCCACAAGCTGCCGCAGGCACAAAGAACATTGATAAGAATATGTGGCCATTTAAATAAAATAAAAACAATGGGTGACTAAAATTCACATCTGACTATTGATGGTTTGAGAAGGAGGATATCAATATTGAAGCCATGTTTGCTTATGCTTATTTTCATTGGCAGTGGCAGATGACAAAAATGAATGTTGCCTACCGCATTTACTTCACGCCTTTCAACAAAATTTAAATAGTATTCAACAAATATTTGCCGCTGTGCCGTGTATTTTATGGAATATTTGAAGGTTTCAATGGATCCTACACGAAATAAGTTTATAAGCCTTACTAGAAATCAGTTTTAACCTTTAACTTATGGAATTTTGTGTGGAAAATCTCGCCATTGTGAGCTCGAAAATGTATTCGAGACACTAAAAATGATTATACTTTCTTTCACCCATCAAATAAACTCACTCATATGAAATGGTCCAGGTCACGTACAAAATAAATTCTTTCTACGAACTCTCTAACCAAATATTCGTTGAAATGCTATATATGATGATTTTGTTTGTGAAATCTTAAGCCTCGATATCGAGCAAAATCTAGAGATGTGTATGATCTGCTATGATGGCCTATTGTGAACCCTATCTATAGAAAAGCGCGACTTTTTAACAGATGCGCAGAGTGAAAAGAGAAGTAGTCCTTTGAATTCATATAAAACATCTACTGATGATTTTTTATGACTGCTAAGTGTCAATAAACTTTTAATATTGTTTTTTATTATAAAAAAAAAAACCACCACATTTGAACACGCAGCTACAATCGTAAGCAATCCATCTCATAATTGATCGCATTTTTATCCGCCTTTTTATGGCTTTCAATTGCATTTAGGTAAAAACTGTGCAAACGCATTTTAATGAACACACTCGATTCCAGATCAAGTAAATATGCAAACAACTTAAAAACACACAAACGAAGCCCACACAAACCCAACGTCATCCTATTGCCATTTGTTTCGGGAAATAAACCCTTACAATGGAACTGTCATTTTTATGTAGCACCCAAGGTGGCTATCCATATACCAATAAAGCAAAACTTTAAATTGCTACTGCAACTCTTTTAAGTAGTTTTGTACAGAAACTTTATCCTGTACCTCTCCCATGCCCATGGGATTACACCGACCAGATACTATCTCTATATCTCAGCATAATCCATTGTGCAGGAGGAGAATTATCTCCCGAATTTGGTCATTGAAATAGATTCATTGATTGCAGATTCAGTGTCCTCCACAAGAAGTCGATCCTAGAATATCCCTACCTCAGGCCAATCTCCTCGGAATATTTAATTCATTGGGCTAAATGCAAGTAAAGTTAATGCACCCAACCTGCAGCATTGAAAACTTTTCAGCAGTGACCTGAATCAAGTTCCCTAAAGTTAGTGAAGTGATTCAATTTTTTACTTGATTCGATGAGGCCAGTGGTATTGGTTGCGTTAAAACTCGAGATTTAAATTCAGCGGCGATATCAGATGTGTCTATACCTGCGGTGGCTATCTGGAACTGTAGACCAAAGGGTTGGTAATTGAGTGATTGAAAATTAAGATTTAGTGCTGGAATTTAAATAATTCGTTTTTTATCTTAGCCAACAAATTTCTTTTTGCAAAAAACTGTCTTATTTTAGGGGGTTGTGGACTGCCTACTTCAGCATCCTACTCCGTGAGCTTTGTTGTGGATAGTTAACTCCGTGACCTTTCTAGTAGATAGTTAAAGCTCAGAAATTTATTATGATGATGGACTTATTATTGAGTTTTAATGCTCTTTTAGAAAGAGAAATGTTGAAATTTTTAAGTGAACCACTTGAATTAAAAATCGTACAGCGTTTCGAAGGAACTTGCGACGCTGTCGTACACTTTACCGCAGTGATTTATACATGCTTTCGGACTAATATTACACACAGATTCACATATAAAATGTCTATCCATTTCCCATGAAGTAATGCGTTTCTATTTAAAATTTTAAACTCGTGTTGAGATTCATTTGCTATTCGCCTTTGTTCGCCGACCAGTCACCACAAAATTTATTCTGACCATAACCACGGTTCATGGACAGAAATGAATGGACAAAATTTGAGTAGCCATTGTTCAAATATTCGCATACAATGCAATATATAGTTGAATGTGTGAGTAGTTGGCGTAATCCAGCAACTCCGAAATTGGCGGGACAATATTCTAATTATGTTTAGAACAATGCAAAGATAAGAGGTTAGGCATTGGAAATAAGGGGATCAATAGAAACGGCACATGGAATTGAGTTGCATTACAATGGTGAGGTGGATCCGGGATCCGTAAAAGAATTAGAAATAAGTATGTGAAAGGACTAAATTGGGGAGTTCTATTGAACCGATTTGTATGTCGTTGCCTCAGTTAGTAGCTTATTCTGAATGAGTGACTTTGCGATTTCGTTTTGCGAGTGGTGCTCAATCTTGAGGCAACTGAGGGTTTGTATATATGTGTATATCTACATTTGAACAACTCATTAGTTGGATATTCTGGGCGCTGAAACAGATGTCGAGCGAATATTTATAAATTTGAATATTTAAATAGAAGAACCTAATAATTTTTTTAAAAACTAAATAATTTTTGTCTTTAACAGTTAAAGTCGTTATCTTGATATTTAAATTTATATTTTGGAAGAATTCACAAATTAATAAATTTTATTTCGCTTAAAGTAAAGAAATTTGCATATAATGCTATTTAATTTTTTTGGGCCTATTGTTGCTAAATAATTTTTAATATTTTTCTTCAACAACGCTTCAACGTAGGTATTTACTTTGCTACACTTGACACTTGTTATCGAGTTTACCGGTTGAGTTGACCGTTGGTTTCTGCCTTCCTCCAAAAATGTTGTGTGTACCTAGTAGGTAGGTAAGTAATGCCCGTTCACGGACGACCCGATTCGACCTATGGTTGGAAGTAGGGTTCATGATATACTTATAAATATATACGTAAAATTCCAAGTTTTTTTTTCAAATTTCCATAAAAACAGGCCGATTAAAGTGTACTAGTATCGCTTGTGGTCGAAAATCGACCATTCCTTTTTTAAGTATATAAAATGTTATACTAAAAAACGCACAACAATTATTTTCGTTATTTATGTTTTTTTTTTTTTTATTAACGTAAAGAACGCAATTTACGGCTATGTTATTCACTCCGGGTGTAACTCAGGTGTTAATTTTACACCCGATCATTAATCCGCAATTTTTAAGCCCGATAATTTAAACCTATGTCCATATTATTCACTGAAAAACACGCATTAAGCCCGCTGTATTAAAAATGGATTTTAATGCGGATTTAAAACACTTTAAATCGTTTTTAATCCGTTTTAAGCCCACGTAATGTCAAATTCCAAAAATAATGACTTTTTGTGTTGTTGTTTGTCACTTGGAAATTTATTTCATTTGTTTTGGGCCCAGTTATATTTTAAGGTGCATTAATTATGTCGAAATTTCTATCGAATCATCGAATGTAGCCCCCAAAATGACTCTTTTTTCCAGCACGAAATATTTCCGAAAATATACCACATCGTAATCGTCGACGCAAGCCCGCTTATACATTCGACATATTCGACGACAAGGACGACGTTGATTTACCATCAGCTGCTGTTTCATTAGCCTTTCGACAAATTCGTCTTCTGACGACGAAAGCATCAACATTTATTTCGTCCATTTCACGAATGAAGTCCTTTTTTAGTTTCTTGCATTTTTTTTCTATCCCCCTTTTCTTGCAATTGAAGAAATGTCAATATTATGAAATTGAGTTTTAACCCGACTTAAAGTACTTAAACCGGTCACCGGATTGCGTTTAAATCCAATCAGATTAAACGCTGTCAAGCTTAAAAAACTTGTTTTATGTTCGGGTTTTACGAGTGGATATTATGGACTTGGGTTTAGTTTTTGGGTTAAACTCACTTAAAATCTGCTGCATTGGAAACAGGTTCTAATCTAAGATGATTAATATTTGAATACGTTACTATGGTAATAATGTCCGCGACAAATTGAATGTCGCCAAAATCCGTTCAATTACCTGTTTTGTATGGCGAATACAAACTTAATTGTACCAGCGTTAATGGCGACACATACTCACGATTTTTGGTTTGTGCATCATTAATTCTCCTTATTTCATAATAAAAAGTGTACCGAAACTTTTGATGGTCACGTATTATTATAATGATGACAGTCAAGTTATTTCCTGGTATAATGTTTAGAAAAAGAGCAAAATTGGCGGAAGTTGCTAAAATGAAGTTTGGCTTAGTTGCTATTGTATATGTATTGCATTGAAATAAACAAAAATATACAGCATGTGAACACAGATCGGGATTGGGCATAGACTAACCAAACTAGACAGTCGACTTTCAGTGCACCCACCCGATTATCCCCGCAAATTTTGAATGACAGCTCTCTCGCGCTCTCTTTTTTTTCCTGTCTGTGAATACGTATACTAAAAGCCGTCGGGTAGCACTATTTCAATAGCAAACAATTTGTAAATGAATCTATAACAATAAATGTAAAAAAAGTAAATGTTGAGTATGGTTTTTTAGATAGCTTCTGCAATTTGATTTCAGATTTTGTAATGTAAGAATTCAAATTGTTTTGTTAATTGTTGGTATTCGCACGCTTTATTTCGTTTTCCATAGACATAATTCTTTTACAGATTTTAAAACAATGTCTTTTGAAATGTGCACAGATTTTTTCATAAACCTTATTATTAATTAACAAGTGCACTATTTGAGTTTTTGGAATACGAAAAGTGATCAAAACATTTTTTTTCGTTACGAGTAAAATAAAGAGCAATCTTTACTAGAAAAAGCCAAGCGCATACAAATTTTAGAATAGAATAGTAATAGTAATAATATAAAAAATACTTTTTCTTTTTTCAATTTAACAAATGCTTACTTCCATAATTATATTATTGTGGAAGTATACATTTTACGTACTAATTACAGATTATAAAAAAAAAAACTAAAACTAAAAAAATATTTTCCCCACGACATACAAAAAAAACGTTTTCGCTAAAATGTTTTAAAATATATTTTTTTCATTATGGCTTCGAAAGTTAAAGCATTAAAATCAACGGAAAAAGATGTATTTTCTTTAAATATGCACCTGAAGTTACAAATTCTCTTTTAACAAAAGTGAAAAAACCGTGTTGGCTCATTTTTCCCTGATTAATATTATGAGATGGATATTGACAAATTATTATTATATAAATTTATTTGGCATTGTAACGAAATTATTACAGGAATTCCATTTGATACCACCAATTACAAAAACTTTAAAATTCTTAAAATGAACTGTGATGTGAACTCCGCATAACTAATGGGCACAAAGTATGTCAAACACAGTCGCACACACTTCATTTTCCACCATAATAATGCCGCCCGAATGACATGAAGTCCCTGCAGAAAATTGCATAAGTATGCTTGCGGCATCAATGGCGCTCCTTTGATTTGCACATGCACGAATACTTATGCAGTCGACTGTCTAGTTTGGTTAGTCTATGGATTTGGGGTATTCATTTTAAAGAAATATATGTAATTCGGCTTTATTTGTATTTTTTAAAAATCTTATTTCGAATTCTTTTATTATCTTAAATAATGTATTTCGATCAAAATCTATAGAGCTGTTTTTGTAGAATTATGCTGAGAAAATAGTATTATATATATAGGTACAAGCTATTGTTTAGGATAGGTATATAAGCACTTCTTGATTTTTAAAGTTTCCCCCAAAATATGAACCTAATGATGTTTTCAAGACATGAACAATTTTTAAAAGTCTACTATTTTCGGTGATTTGAGTCGAAAATGAAAGACGCAATTGCATTATGGCTGTAGACCTCAGGAGCCGCCGGACAGATGGACAGAACTGCGTTCCTCTATCATCGTAAAGACGGAATTGATTTGAATATCGATTCTCGAGTTCGAAATTGTGAGAGAATAAAATAAATTTCTCTTACTACGTAATCGAGAAAGGTAAAAAAGGTCAAGCAACGAAGTAGTTGTGAGATAGCCCATCAGAGTCCTCTATCTCTATGAACCTGTTACAACAGAAAAAAAAAATCTCTATAAATAAAGATTTGAACGGCGATATACACACCTTTCAATATAAAATCCAAAATCTACAAGGACTTCTCTCTACACATTTAAGGGCTGTATTCTCATTTAATATTTACTCGATTTAATTGCTTCCGATTAATCTTTTTTAACAGACAGCCACAATTTAGATTATGAATTATATTTGTCTACCTGTCAATTTTACCCCAACTTGTATCCTTCCCTTATTGTGTTCAGATGTAATCTTATAATCACTTAACCGATAATATCACTTGGTACACAATTTTAGTTGATTCCAGTCAATTACAATCAATCAGCTCGAAGTCGCGCACACTTTCCCCTCCACTGACTGAGGATAAACATGTAATTATGCCAATCGACTTGAATGTGACAGAGATACAAGATACAACACCCACTGAGTTTAAGTAACGTCTCACTCTCAGCCATATGGTGATTTTTCTAAATTTAAATAAATATTTCCATATTATGATGTATTGCTGTCGTGCAGTAATTATGATAAATTGATGTTGAAGGCAAGTCGTAAAATCCACTCGTCACACTACGAAGACTATAAGAGTAAATTTAAATTACACTTTCACATCACACCCATCCAAATATATGTACACCTATTCGCCATCCTGCAATAACAATAAATTGTTTGTCTTTCCAAAACATCCCATTAAAACCATATACAGCGGCCGTTTTTACTTACCACCGCCACTCAACCCTGATTTCCCTAAATTATTCATTTTGTTTGCCGGATAATTCATTGTTATGAAATTGAAATAATAACACAGGACTTTTGTGATAAACAAGCCAACAGGAGCAGCACCGCCAGCAACAACAAGAAAGACAACGATAAGAAAACGTAAAATAAATTCATCGGGACAAGCAACCTCTGGAAAGTGTCCAGGCAAATTGATGACTTCAATTTACTCCGGTATCCGCACAAATAACGCCAACTGTACCATTAATAATAAAATACTCTATGTCCCTCTCGATATGGAGGAGCTGGATGGATGGCCGCCCACACAAATCGGTGTGGTGTTTGGGAATGAGTTTTGTTTTCTGTTCGCAAGTTTTCTTTTTCGAGACTTTATACACACATGATCCATTTAACCGAGAGTTTATAATTGGATTTCATGCTGTTTTTTTTTTTGGAAATATTGACTACATGGTGGTTTATTTGGAGGTGGACTCGTAAATCCATCCACGGAGACAAGGTCAAGACAATGTCATACGGATCCTGCAACGGACTCCGTCTCAGGAGTCTTAATTGCACTGAACCTACTTAAGGTCAAAAGAAGAGATGACAGCATAGCATGAACTAGGTGTTGTCACGCTTTGAAAATTTTGCACAGTGTCTGCAAATGAAAAGTCAAAACTTGGGAACCTTCCAGGTAGTTATTCAGTTTCTAAAATAAACGTCCTTCAATCAATAAGGTTCAGGTAATCCGAATACCAAGCAATTTGGGGATAGCAATTTCAGCTGTTAAAATTAAATTAATTCTGCCACTTGCTAGCTCAAGAATAATAATTCGCTGCATGGAAGTCTGCTCTGTTGCTGAATATCAAAGCAAAGTTGGCAATGCAGTACTTAGCTGAATGCGATGACTATACTTAATGTAAACCGAGCCCAAGAAATAGTTTTACTATATGCTAGCACTTTTGCCAAACAAAATAATTGGAACCAAAGTTCCATCAAACACTTAGCTCAAGGCCGAATCAGAATATTATGTGAACATTTTATAGACGCAATTCCTAGGGCTAGTGCATTTTGATAGCGAATTAATATTGACCAAGTTCACTTAATCAACTCACAACTGGTGCTTTCGCAAAACCAGCATAACATCCCTTGAACAAAAATCCCGCCAACTAATTTCAACAATGAGCTCATTTATCCATGTTTTACAATGAGTTCCCCTGTTCCAGTGAGGTTGGTAAATAGATTCCACTCGCAGCCCTTTTCTGCACAATGAAAGCATAAAATTTCATGAATATTAACCAAGTGCAAACTAGAGTTAGGGAGCGACTTTTTCCACAGAAATGCAACTACACCTACCCACCCTTATACACCCCTCGAACGTAGCTCTGTCGTATTTTGGTGAATAAGACCGTGGCAGCATGCATATGTGCTACACAGCTATTCATGAATTTATATGCAAATATCAAGGTCGACAAGATAATCAGCGAATTTTACGTGACTCCAGTGTAATGTAGGTCAGGGTAAAAACAACCCCGCTATGCGTATAGAGGGAGCTATGCGGAAATGTTGCGCAGAATTTGGTGCTTTACACTTGGGGTAGAGGAATGCAGACATTTTGTTTGCATACATTCTGTTTAAAGAAAAATTGAATTGAGCTCACTAGAATTCTTCTTGCCTGGAATTCTGCTTGCCTCGCCGTAATATATGATTTCCTAGCGGACAAGTTCATCTCCGGTGTTTGCCAGTGGCTATCGAAATATTACACAAGTTGATGTATGTGGGTTGTGAGAAATAGCATCAAATTCAAAACAATGGGAATCGTCTTATAGGAACTTTTTAAACTATACTGAAACTCTTTGTTCAACACAAAAGGATGCGAGTTGGTCTTTCATTTCGTAAATTTCAATATAAATCTGATCTGGTGTTAGCTCTGGGACTTAAATTTTAACTCCAAAAAGAGTACGAATTTCTACTGACATTGTGTATTAAAATGAAGCTTTCGAAGAAATAGAAAAGGCTTTTTTCTCTGCCTGTTGGTACTTTTATCAAAGTGCTTCGCAATTAGTCTCCTTCTCGGTTTCATATACACGCAGGCAGTTTCCTTCGAACTTATACTTGGTTGTCTTGCGTTGGCAGCGAAGCTTTAAAAAATCACAAAAATCTGAATGCAAATTCATTCTTACACATAAAACGTCCCAAATTTGCAAATTTCAAGGCTAAAGCTAAAGATAAAGCTACGACCCATTTTCCCATAACGTATAAATTTTGCAAAGAGCTTTATTCGGATATTTTTCCTACACCAATGATAGAAATTTTACAATTTTAGAGTTTGCTTTGTTTTTTTTTTATGAAGGAAATGCCACTCCTCTTTCATTTGTTTTAAAGCTCGAGCTTATTCAAATGCAACTCTGGCCAAAATTCCAAGTCAGTCGACCTACAAATTTCCTATTATAAACACACGGAGTCTGAATTGTTATAAATAAGACTGATCCTCTGAAAACTGTCTGGTTAAACAAATTTCCCAACACCCTCCCGACAAAGATTAAATCAAAAACTAACAACATTGCGAACATACTCCAAATTGTCAGTGTCATTTTGTACATAACCTTCTCAAGTCGTCATTTATATTTGCCATCCTACACGAGACCCTTTTTTAACCTACAGTATTTTAGTAAATCGCTAATCATAAGAAGGCTATTCCCTGCCTGCCATGGGGAGAAAACTGAATACACCATTTGACTTTGCTGGAGTTCCGTCAGACGACGCTTTATCATACGTGAGGATGCTCTTGGTTCACCACATCTTAACAAATTCATAATATCCTTTAAAATCAGTCATAGTATCATCACAGCACAGATGAGTTTAAAGATTAACGAACAGATAGGTGGTGAACGACATTCAGATTAATATCCCTCATCAAATCTCAGTTAGGGTGGAGTATAACGGAAATCTTTGGGGTCGAAGAAAGTGTTGAAAAGTTGTTTACTGGAGAATGAAGATAACACGACAAGTGGATTTATGAAAGTCAAAATAAAAGAAAAAATGTCGGTGGTCACTATTTCTGCGAACTGTCAGCAACGACTGTATTGGGGACAGAAGTTATTACTTGCCAACCCGTTGCGATAATTCCACAGACTTAGCTACATCAACTGAATTAACTTAATTGCAAATTCCTTCCCAATGAACAAAACAATTCTTTAATCGAAGAGAAAAACCAATCGAACACACATACAGAATGGCATGTGTGAAACACACAAATTGGCACGAATGGGCAGACCAAATATTAGCACATTGTTCAGTTGAATATGAAATCTGCCAAGTAGAACAATAAAGCCGAATTAAGATGCCCACAGTGGCCGTTACCGACATTATACACACTCCACACAGAAGTTTTATGGTTATAATGGGCTCTATGTGTGTGTGATTTTTGGCAGCTTTTACTGATTCGCTTCGCTTATAGAAATATCCCCATGAGAGGACTGAAGGAAACCCGAGCATTGATTTTTGATACCTACAATGGGAAGCAGGTCAATGTTAATTATCACATTGTGGGAGCATGAATTTGCTGTTTTGACTTTAGTTGATCTTCGTCCTTTCGGACATTATAATAAACGCAATATTGGATTTGAATAATTGTTGCTTGGTGTTTTGGAGTCGACATTTTTCGGTTGATTTTTTTTTTCAAAATCAAGTTAGTTAGGAAATAACAATCACGTCATGTAAATAAGAAACTCTGTGGTTTACTTAACTTTATTGTGACAAAACAATACACGCGAGAGCTCATCTAGGGAAATTTACATTTCCATATTTTATAAAAATTGGTTTTGAAGTCCTCCTGCATTTTAAATCAATTGCTATATCAACAAATAATCGGGTTCAAAAATGTGTATAATAGTGGATGTAATTGTGACACTTTAAAAACGTACAGTCCTAATGAGCTTCTTCTACAGTACTCCAAAGTTCTGGGAACCAATTAAATAATTTGAACTCACGACTTATCTCCTGATGTCTTCTGTAAACAAGTAAAAGTGTTATCATCGGCCTGGCCGATGCTTTGATACCCTCCAATTCATACAAGTCATGCAAAACTGGTTTTGTATGGGAGGTATCAGAACTACTTGACCGACATAGTCCAAATTTAATATAAACCTGACGACGGTAAAAGTAAGTACTCTCACAAAATTGCACTTGCCTAGGTCAATTCGTTTTGACGATATCCTGTTTTCAACAGACAGAGAGACACATAGGCCTAATATTGATTTTGCGGGGGAGCTACTAGAACTACTTGACCGACATAGCCCATTTTTAGTAACATCTTGACGACAATAAAAAGAAGTCCACTCACAATTTCACTTGCCTACTTGGATTCTTTTGGACTCTATCGTGTTTTCAACAGACAGAGAGACACATCTGTCTAATATTGATTTTGTATGGGAGGTACCCGAACTACTTGACCGACAAAGCCCATTTTCAATACCAACCTGACGACGATAAAAATAGGTCTTTTCACCTATCTTTATTAGCCTATATCAATTCCTTTGGCCGCTATCATACTTTCAAGACACAGACAGACGGACATGGCTAAATCGATTGAGAATGTGATCCTGATTCAGAATATATATACTTTATGACGTCTCCGGTGACTGTTTCTTGGCGATACAAATGTAATGACAAAGTGAATATACCTTCCTGTGGAGGGTATAAAAATAATTGTGACATGTAAGGTATATTGCTTAAGCTATGGCAATCACTGTGGGCAGCACCCGTCGATGTAGGTCTCGAATCCGGTGTTTTTTTTTTTGCGTGTGCTTCCTTGATGAACAGCTTTCTTTATTTCTTATAAAGTAGGTCTTATTTAGTTGAAGGTTGATTCAAGAAGAATAAGTAACAAGAGGTAGACCTTAAAGTTATAATGCTAAATGGTGAATTCATAACAGCGACATCTTAATTTTCATATAGGTATCAGATCTGAATACTTAACGAAAGATAATGAATGCTTGGATCAGCTCTGTTCAATGAAAGTACAATTTCTGGCGTGAACAATAGCTGAACCCATGACTAAATCGTTTTTTATTGCACGTTTTGCAGTCAAGTTGGGTTGGGTTGGGTATTAAAGTTCACTTAGTAAAATATATATAAATTCGGTGACAATTTCTACATTTGTAGAACACTCAAAGACAGCAATAAATGACTCGAGCAAGAGGTAGAAATTCGTTCGTTGTTGTTCCCTGCCTCACCAAACTCAATTCGACAGCCCGGAGAATCCGTTCATAGCAGTGGCATTCGGTTTTAGTTGAAAACACAAAGAAAGAAAAGAAACCAACACCACTGTGCAAATATTTCAAAATGCGAGACACCAGTGAGCCGACATTTAATTATTTTTAGTTTCCATGAAGACGAAGTAAACCTCCATCGTAAAGAATATCGGAAAATTGTATATGACATCAGCCGCCTATCAGAAAACTTTAAAAGGGTTTATCTTTTGATTGGTTTGGCCGATGACACAGCAGTGCTGCCCCATTTTGAGGCTTATATAATTATATTTTTGAAAAATAGGGATTGAATATTGCTGTACAATTTTAACGAAGCACGTGTTGAAAAGCATTTGAATTTTTAATGCTTCTAGAATTAGGTAGAAGATAAAAGTAACAAAAACACCCTAGATTCAAATTACAAGTTTAGGGACTTCTTTTCAAATAATTTTAACATGACTAGACTTCATTAGTGTTTAAGACTGACTGGTTATGATCATGCATCTGTTCAAAAGTATATTTTGTTCACAAGAAAGCACCTTTTCTGGCATCAAAGAGTTTTATAAAAAAAAAAATAATTGGCGGAACAGGTCCGTATGGACCCAAGCCTAGCTTCTCACAACCATTCGTCTTGTGTGAGTTTTTATTTTTTGGGACGAATGGAAGGGATCTACAATTTTATGCCGAGTCCAAACGGCCAATTGAGAAGCTCTTTCATGACAGTTATACTCTCGGATGTTTGTCAGACGTTCGCGAGAGGTGGCGCAGCGAAAAAAACCTTAAGTTGAAATTTGGGTTTTTCTCGGGATTCGAACCTGGGACCCCTCGCTTAGTAGTCCAACACACTAACCACTAAGCCACTGCGCTACCAAAGAGTTTTATACTGTTCATTTATTCCATTGCATTGATGCTGCATGGAACAGACTGAGTTTGGTGGCAATTCATGGATCGGTACAGCTCGTCTCAATAATTCTCATCTTAAAGTCAGGTTCGTTTGAAATTTTTTCTCCTTGTGTTTGGTGCCAATATTTTGTCGTTGGTACCTATTCTTTTCCAGCCAACACAGCCACACTGAAAATCTGAAAAATCTCTAAGGGCCGTTTGCTCATACGACTCTTAACGATTCAAGTTCTACTTAAATACTTATGGGCTACTTTTTTCAGGGCATAAACTGTCTCATAAGAGTTTATGTGTCACTTCAATTCGCTATGAGCCGTATCAGCAAACGGCCCTAACTTATGTTTGGGCAGGTCATTCCCAAATTCGAGTACATAACACAGTTTGCGTTTTTGAGGTGGTACGACATTAAGCTCTTTCATTACCACATGGGACATGCTCGTATTCCGTTAATCTGTCATCAAACTTTTCCCTGACCGAGTGAGCTGTTGTAAGACAGCTACTAAACACGGGTATCAATCATTCAATGCAACAAAAATAAATGCTATTAAAACGCTGATTTAAAGCAAAGCCTTGGAGATGCCGCATGCTAAAGATAATCTCTTTATCAGTGCATTCCAACTTTTTACTTCGCCTCTTGTGTCCGCACTCCGCGTACAAAGGAATTTCCCAAAACCATTTATCATTCGCCACAATTTCCATTACGAAACTTTTTCCAGCTGCAGCCAGTCTGTGCGCTCGCTCTGTGTGTATTTCTTTTTTGCTTTTTCAATTAGTTTGAATTGCCTGCTGGACTACATCCTGACACACCGGATGGCACAAATGTTATTATTGCATGTTTATCTCTGTGTGCACTGTCGGAAGGATCTATGGGATAAAAGTCAACAGCAAGTGCCGGCAAAAGTGTCTGCTTCAATCAGAGAATTTAATTATTTCCCTGAGAAGGCAAAACTAGCAGTTGTCAAGTGCCGGAAGATGCAGTACGAGTAGGTTATCGCACTGCGCTCAGTCTTGTCATTTAGTATCCTTCTCCTTTATTATCTCCCTCCGTGCAGGCAGACTCTGGCAACATAGTTGCAGTTGCAGCAGGAAATAGTTTCACAAATCGCAAACTTGATGAATAAATGAATTGGACTGTAAGTAACCCAAACGTGTGAGTGAAAGTCTTATTTTAAAATGTATTTCCCCGAAGTGCATTACGATCCGAAAGTAAACTACGTCTCAGCGTTCATCGAACGACTGGTTAAATATTCGTCTGTCTGGTTTGTCGGTCAAATATTGGTATCCTTCGATGCGGGTGCACTTTTTGCGGGGTTACTGCCCTTAGGCAAATATAAGTAACTACCAACAAAGTGTCTGTATACGAGAGCGCATTTTAATGCACGTATATCTTAATCACACATGTGAATCGAAATAAAATCGTGCTCAAACCTTCGCAATCGCAATAAATATTGATTGCGTGGAAACTCAACAGGGAAATATTTGCGCAACAGCTCAGTGCCAGTGTTTCAATTTAAACCCTTTGGCTATTTACAGGCTATAGCGATTTTTTTCCAATTTATGAAGCTGTCAGTCCGTGAAAATGAAATTTACACGTGAATGTGAACTTGGTCGAATGTAATATATCATGAAGTCAGCAAGTGGCGGGCGGTGCTAAGGAAGTGGGCAAATATGCTTAGTTGGCGGATTTCCAAGTGACGGGTGCGCACAGTAGAAGCGATGATTTGTCAACGTCAAGCTTTGCCGGTTAAATTGATCTGGTGGCTAACACCTGAGCCAAGGGCCAGTATATGACAAATGGTTATTTGATTTCTAGATGAGGGAAAAATTCAATAGATGTACCATGTGTTTTTGAAAATTGATAGTTTTTAATGAATACAAATTTTTTAAAAAATTAGAGGGATATCATTTGAAAAGAGAGATACTCTTCTCACATTCAGTTTGGATGAGTGACTTTTCAGAAAGAAGCAAAAGGAACTGCCGATTGTAAATGGATTTTTTTTTTTTTTAGATTTCCGTAAGGGGAGTGCAATAAAAAAAACTTTTCTATGGCACTCTCTGATACTTTAAACACGGTCATGTTTTATTACTGCCCGATGGCTAGTTTGAGCTCTTCACATGACAACAAAAAGTTCACAGTTTCTAAAAGTTGTACATACACGTACCTATGCTTGTACAAATGTACTCATTACCAAGCCGCTTTAAACAGCTCGACTGGTAGTTACGTATGTTATCCGTCTCAGCAGACTCGTTAGACTTAAATTTATATATCGTTTTTTGCGCCGTTTAACAGTTTGAAGAATTTTTCTCTTTAACGCTCTCTAAATCTTTTTATGCTCATCTCTGCAACTTTTTTTTCCGCCTTAAATTCAGCTTATATGCGCCATACTCTTTGCGAGACCACCAGTTTGAGTCTTAGGCCAGCCTATATGACTTGATCCGTTATAGTGAACTTGTTTCCATCGTGTTCAATACTCGAACTTAAAAGTTTCGCCTGTCGGGTGCAGGCATAGATAGGATGAGAACCCAGGGCAGATAAAGTAAACAGTTGTATCGAGAATTCCAATTAGAGCTTACCCAACCCCACATATGTGTGCTGCACTAAAAAGAAAGATCGAAGCCCATTTAAAATACAATTGAATTTGCAGGACTCAAAACATCCAACGGATATTTGGCAGTGGAAGGGAAATGTAAACATTTTTAACAACTGCTGCCAATCGCCGCTATGCGCGATTAATCCAAAACTATCAGCGAGTCGCCGGCCTTTGTTATTGCTGGAAATAGTTGCACAAATTCAACACGAGCGGTGTTTTAGTTCATGATTTGCATCACGCTATGGGGTACCTATGGCTTGTATCTGTATTTCATGTTCGTAAAATGTGTCATTACGCCCTCATTTTTGTATCCAGCCTGAATGGTAATCCCTAAGTCGATTAGTGAGAATGCACAGAAAGCACGAAAAACAGTGTTTATTTGGCACTTGGAGTGTCTCACTTAGACCAATTTTGAGAGAGCCTGACCTCACTTACCACTCGATGACTCTATTTTTTTTACATTTCGTTTTCGTTTTTAAATAAACCAGCATACAGTAGTTTCATGTTCTCCTGGAGAGCAGACTTCTTATACAAATAGTTATTTTTTATTCATTTACAGACATAGAAAAGATTCCTCTCAAAAATATAGCCCAACCAGCCTGACTTACGTGTACACCTTCTTACATGTCCATTGAATTAAAGTCCTTGAACGGAATAACATTTTCGTCGAGTTTTCCACTGCACAGCAGTTCTTTCATACGGACAGCCCCTAGGTACGGCACAATACAGCGCAACGCTTTATCCCCGACAACGACGCAACTAAAACTAAAACGAAATCATCTCTGCTGTAAATTCTACTTACTTCACTGCATTGCATGTAATTTAAATGATTTAGAATCGTTGCTCTCTGCTTCAGTAGTTTCGAGGTTTCTAACACACGGAGAGCACAAGTGCCCCTTCATTTTTCATGCTTACAGCAGTTGAGTAGTTGAAGAGCTGAGGATTACGCTAAATGATTCTATTTTCAAGAAAATTTATAAGCCAAATAATTACGAAAGGGTATTTCTTCATCCTTTTGGCCAATTAAAATTGTTGTTTACTCAACGGCGCAGAACGTGGAAAAGGCTGCAAATAAACATTAGTCGTTGCAATCTGCAGCTCTATACCCTGGTCGTTGGTCGTGTCCCAGCGAGAGGTTGAAAAAATAAACAGCAAACAGTCATATACGTGCCATACAGTTGGATGACCTGTATCCCTTCCACAATAACAACAAGAACAACAACAATTCTATGTATTTTATTTGCAAATTCACTCGGTAAATTGCAAGCAAGCGGTGATGTTATAAGCTTCGTGCCTGCAGGATAAACGTTGAATGTTTTGCCGGAGAAAAAGGGATCACAAAACAAACAAATACACTTGTGCATATATATATTTATATATTTTTTTTAATGCATGACCAAACGTGAGGACAGTTCGCTACCAATGCTCTGAAGAGTTCGTAGAACGTACACGTGTCTTTCCTGAAGGACGCAAATTGACTGTGGGTTGGGGGTGGTTTCACAGCGACAGAGACAGATGGAGAGGGAGAGAGAGGTAGGAAGTGGGATATGGCTGTGGTGTAGGTTGTAAAATTGGAAAAGGAAATAAAGGCAGAATTCAGTTTTTTCACCCTATTTAGAATAATATTTACAAACGTAATCCAATTAACATTTAATTATAGCTGCGTGCTGGCCTTTAAGGGTATGGAAATTTCACAATTTTTGAACAATTTCGATGCGTACTACACACGAATTGATTCAGAATGTTCATCTCCAAAATTGTGTCCACTTTCTGTTTGCCATTACAGTTTTTAACATCACTGTACATTGCACAAGGGTATGTGGAAAAAAGACCTAAAAAATCGCTCTCAGAAACGTTCTTGGGTTACCCCTAGGTGTGTGATGAAAAAAAAAACTCTTCAAGCTATAATTTCACCGAATATAGGCTGAAACTAGGAACCTGGGGTGGGATCGCCACATCCGTGAACGAGCTATACGTTCACGGAATTATGCCGGTTTTACACACGAAACAAAAACAACTTCCGTCACGTATTGCTCGTTCACGGAAGAGACGATTCCACCCCTGGGTTTGAATAAAAGTTACACTCATTTAAGGAGAGCAGCTTTCATGTATCTACGTCTCATTTCCGACAAAGAGCTTCCGACAAGTTCACTGACTCACGTTAAATACCAAAAGCGAAAATATTTCCCGCAAAAAAAACATCAAATTCTTCATCCAAAAAAGAAGCATAAAATACAATTTCAAAATCTCTTCTCAACATCGTTTCATGAAAGAAACCGCAAAAGGAAGATGATGACAAAGTCATAACTACAGGGTTGCTACTCAGGCCACGGTTTTTTCTTCACAACCCCGAGACTCTATATCCGTGCACTCTTTGAATTTGACTTCATTGCGCAATAAAATATTCATGCAGCGTTTAAGTTAAAGCGCCAGGATATGCATTTAAGTTGAACCGCACAAAAACACACATACCCCCATAGAAATGAATACCGAAAAGGATACTCAATATTGCACCGGCTGCTTGCTATCTGTATAATACGTTTAAAATTATTCAGCGAAGGAAGCAGACTTAAACATTTCTATCGGAAACTAGAAAAAAAACCCAAGAGGATCAACGGCAGGCATTGCCTTTAACTTTTCGGCAAATAAATTTGCCACCCCATGCCAGACAATGTCCATGGCGCAGTCCCAGTCGGTAGGTATGTAAATTGCATTTTCGGTAAGGATTTGGCCTTGTTGTTTATGTATTCATCAGGAATGTGCAGATGCAGGAAACTAAGAAAGTCCAGAGTAACTCCAGCAAATGGTCATTCCAAGTTGAGAACATTCTGCTCCGTTTTCCCCCAGAGAAATGCCTGCCCATTGTCAGTTAGTTGGTTGAAGTACGGCAGAGGAGGAGGGAATGCTAAACTTTTAGCTTTTTTGAGATACGTCTCACTTTGAGACTGCATACTCCTATACAAAAATAGGTCTGTGTAGCCATTTATTTGTTTTTGTTTCATCCAGCATTGCAGTTTCATTGAATAGAGAAGAAAGAAAAAACACTGCTTCTAAACAGCGATACACTGTAGCGTATACGCAACCCTTTTTTTTCTCGAGTGTTCCCAGTTGCCGTTGCGCTATGGTGGTTCGTGAAAGGATTGCGACTGTTAGGCAAATACATTAGTGTCTGAATGTGTGGCAGAGAGGATTGGAAAACAATTTAAAAATTGTTTGTTTTGGTGGTGGTAACTTAAAGTGCAGGATTCATTCCAAGCGATTACTTTAATCTTATTCAAAGGCGGGTAGCATTTAGTGCTGGTTGATTTTTTCGCTCGTTAAATGTGCTAGGTATTACATCTGCTATTGGAAATCACTTATTTTGGGTAGCTGCATGACTTTTAGAGTTCAAGGCTGACAACTACGAGCTTCAGCTGATCGTTAAAGTTCTGTATCCGAGGAATACCGAAATTATAATCTTCACTGATTTTATGCCTGGAAGGAGTGGGGATTAAAAATCGAATCACCGAGCTAGAATGACAATATCGTGATAAATAAGCTAGAAAACTGCTGCAAGTTAAACGAGCTGCAACTAAACACAGCAAAGTCAAAAGATTTAATCTTCATGTAAGGCAGAGGACGATTTGCACTGAAAGAAAAATGGAAATATGGTGGGGTTGAATTGGAGGTTGTCAACACGTTGTAATATTTGTAAATAACCCTAAGCCACGGACTTTAACTGAAAAAATATACACTTTGCACTAAAGCTCTCTGAGGCACAGCCGTCAACTACACGTGGAAAAATCTTATGTCCAAACCAAGGATCGGAATACCAGCAAAAACTAAAGTCATCGGTAATGTGCTACGGTGCGCAGGTATGGGGAGGAAATCATTACAATAAAGTGGAAAAATTACTACGTTTCTTCCTGAAAAAAATGTTTCGGCTTCCATCGAACACGCTAGTTTGGCCCCAAGGTGGGCCAAAACAAATCACCCTATTGGAAGGTGCTCTTATTTTTGCAAACGGCCGCCAATGTCAAATCTGTTTTGACATTTGTGGACTAGATAGAGGTGGAATACAAGTGAATAAGCCATGGAGCGATACACTCCCCAAGAACGCGGAATAATCGTGTCTATTTGTTTGCGTAACAATTCGTCTGAAGTGTTGACGCAGCGCGAATTCCGTCGCCGATTTCACGGCTGTCCGACACCGACTGCGCAAACACGGCGCCATTTGGCCACCAACCTTGAAGAGTATGGGACCACACAAGACGTTGCCAAGAGTGGCCGGCCCCGGAGCGCCCGTTCTGCCGAGAATATAGCCCCTGTTGGCGAGGATGTCGAGCTGTCGCGGGAAACATCGACCAGACGCCGTGCCTCGCAATTAGCCATCAGACCGGCTGATGTCCCTATGGCGAATTTTGGTCAAAGACTTGCGCATGTTCCCGTACAAAGTCCAGTCCGTGCATCAGCTGCTGCCTGTCGACCACCAAACGCGTGTAACCTACGTCCAAGCCATCCTCAATCTCGAGGACGAAGTGGACGATTTTTCGAACAAAAACATAATGAGCGATGAGGCTCATTTCCACCTCAGCGGGTACGTGAACAAGCAAAACTATCGCTTCTGGGGCACCGAAAATTCACGAGTAATGCACGAGGAACCATTACACCCGCTCAAAGTTACTGCATGGTGCGCTGTTCACGATGGAGGAGTCATCGGGCCGCTGTCAAACGACAACAGTGGACGATGACCGCTATAGGGCCATGTTAACCGAGTTTTTTCTGCCGCAATTGGACGAATTAGGACTGGAGGACATGTGGTTTCAACAGGACGGAGCTACGGCGCACACTGCGCGAGCCACAACCGATATTCTGAAGGCGGCGTTCCCGGGTCGCCTCATCTATCGTTTTGGCGATTTGCACTGGCCCGCAAGGTCACCCGATTTAACCGTTCCAGACTTTTTTTTGTGGGGTTTTTTGAAGTCCCGTGTTAACATGAACAAGCCCGAGACCCTAGAAGCCCTCAAGGACAACATTCGACACGAGTGCGAGAATCTGTCGCCCGAAGTTCTCGCCAAATGGATGACAAATGCCATAAAACGAGCCCGTATGACAAGCAATTGTAACGGCGCGCATTTGGCCAAAATCATCTTCTAGACTTGACCAATAAAATTCTAAAGGTTCAAATAAATATAATCAAAAAACAGAATCGAAATTTTTCATTTCAAAAAAAAAATGAGAGCCAAACAACATCGGATGACTTCTTTTGACCCACCTTGTATTTTCTATAAATCGAGAGCGGTATAGCTCCACTTCTTATATTCACCCTTACGTTGAATATATGAACTTTGCTATAAAGCCTTTGACTTTAGAAGACGACACGCAAAAATGTTTTATTTTTTCAAAGACTGGGAAAGCATCTCCACAAGATACAACATCAGGCTCGATTTAGAAGAGAGTAATATTTTTGACTGGCAGAGAATTAGACAGAAATTTGTATTGGATGTTGAACAGACCGTACGAACTGAAAATATTAACCAAGCGGAAAATTCAAGCTCACGTCTTTTATGTAAACAGCTCCAGCATCAACGCATATCCTATCTGAACCCTAACCTCAACACTGCCCAAATATCATTGGTAAATCGAGCGCGAGGAGAACTACTTCAGCTCATCGTTGGATGCCTCATCGCGATGATCTTCCGCATCGCTGCAGTTTGTGTAACACTGGGAAAAATGAAGACGTGATACATTTCAATGGATACTGTCCCATTATGAATGAAATCCGGCGTAAATACTGGAAAAATTACATAATATTCTTAACAACAGTCGCAATTGGAGTACACTTGCCTCAGACTGTGCTCTTAAATATAGAAGAGGAATACTCGATGAAAACTTTTAAATGTTCACTACTGCAGCCGATTTTTGCTTTATTGACATGGACCTGTATAAAATGACTGTTGTCAAATACCGACAGACGGCTAGGCCATACTTAAATGTACCATTTGTATTTTTTTTGTTTTTATTGTAAAATTTAAAAATTTAAAAATACCTATAGTTGTTAGTCTTTTCAAAAATTCGAAATCTATGTTTAAATTCTTATTGTATTCTGTTTTTCCTAAGTGTTATTATTATTATTTATAATTTATGTATTAATATTGTTGTCATTTTATTCTTCTCCCGTATCTTATGTACTAGTAAAAGAACTTGGTTCTTAATTGTACGAATCCACTCCATTTCAAATAAATAAAATAAAATAAAATAAATAAATAATTATGTAATATTCATGAATTAATAAACTACCATTAATAACTATAATAATAACAGGTAACTCAAAGTTACAAGGCAATAAAGTTGAAGAGCCTACAGCTACGGAGACTGTTGGCTCATCAGCTGCAATGAAAAACTCCGAATAAACAATGTAAATGTAAGAGCCAAGATGTCACCAGCATGACTGAAGACCTCTCCTCAACTAAGAGCGATATACCACCTAGACTAGTCCTTGCTCATCTCATCGAAACAAAGGACAATTTCTATAAATTACGTAACACTTTTCATAGCTCCTGCTAAATCTAGAAAAAATACTATAAAAATAAACCTGTTTCTAAAATGATTGATTAACGTAAAATTATTTATGAAGAACCCGACAAAGGACACATCGTAACTCATTTAAAACCCCAGCCACAGGTTATTAAACCTCCAACAAAACTTCACCTTCTCATTGTCGTCGGAACCGAAGCGTGACCTAATTTAATGATTACACATCGTTTTAAGGGAGACAATGTTATGTGCGACCATACCATATACGCCCGTACACAAAAAGCATTAACAACTTTTTTCCCTTATATTCTCCGAAAGCGAAACTGCAGACAACAGCAAGTGACTCTAATCAAATCAAATGAAACTTTTGATGTTCAAAAAAGAAAAGAGACACGTGAGGAAAACTTTAAGAAGTTTACGTTTTACAAGAGCAGGTTTTGCAGGTGCACAGATACCCTGGCGATAGAGGGAAATAATGTTGATTCATAAGGTATTGAATTTCTTGAGCTATGTTTGCGAGTTCACATTCCACCTTCGGGTATAGGGTAGGTGATTCTTCTTGTTAAGAGTTTTGCTGGTAACGTATTTCAAAGCAGCTGTGTCTTGAAAATTTAAAAGGAGACTGTTTCTTTTTGGTGATTGAACGAAGCTAGGTTGCATTTTTAGTTCCAGCAAGTCGTTGCGTGACTTGCATTTGCGATCTGCTTTGGGGCAGAAGTGACCAATGTGAGTCGGATTACTTGTAGTTTATGAATGCATGTTTAAGAAAGAAACTGTAACAGAACTTAATACAAAGTATTGTAATATATATTCGGCGTGAGTGTAAGGGACAAATCCATCAAAGCAAAGCAGCTGCAACGACCTGTTTACTTAGACGTATGTCCCATATACGTACTTTAAAGATCCTGCTAATATAGGAGATACCATCGATGCACGTAATGTGTGATGTAATGTTTGTGAATTTACATGAATTCTTTACTTTTAAATGTAAATAAATTATGACGTGAAAACGTAACGCCCTCTAGAACGAGGAATTTACAATTGGATGCGACTAACCAACTGAGAAGGTGCACATTCGTTGCAGCCTTAGATCGACTCGACATCCACCAACGATATTTATTTACGCTAAACGATGTCCTCTTTCTGATTAGCTTTCGTTAAAAAGCCCACATCCCTTCAAGCATTGTATCTTGTCTCCCTTTAGCTAGAGCTCGTAGCAGTGTATTCGTAAAGTAAAATCGCGCACAAAAAAAAAATTCAACCCCAAAGTTAATAGCGGATTTCACTTAAATTGTCATCTGCAATTTGTGTGATTCAATTATTATTTTCCTGCAGTTAGACGGCGAAATTAAGTTCCCGGCAACAGCGTTTGGTTTGGACTGTTTTCGGATGGAGTTTGAATGGAGTTGATTTCATCAGTGTGCTGCACTGCAGCCCATTTATGCGAGTCACGAACTAAAGTTGCTAGACAGGACGGAATGGGGATTCAGGGATGTTATTATCATTTTATTTGATTTTTTTTTTCTCCTGCTGCTTTTGCAGTGGAATGGAAAAGGGCTGCCAATGCTGGTCACATTGAAATACTGCTTGCTATTATAATTGCGTTAGACATCGCAAATAGAAACAGCAAATATCTGCTATTTGGAACTGAACGCAAGCGTAGGGTAGCCGAAGGAAATTGAAATGTCATTTATGGAGAAGGGTTGGAGTACGATCGTATACGTAAGATGATTAAATTTCAATTTCTGAAAGTGGGAAAATTCATTTTGACAGACGACTGGAAGTGATGAAATGCTTTGGTGTCGTTTTGATTAAAATTTTCCATTATAAAGATAGGTTAGGATTGTATGGACTTTTTTTCTAGCTATGAGATTTAAAATTTAAGTGAACTTTTATGATAGTCTCAAACTGTGTATAGCATGATATTATTTGAGTTTCGCCAAACAAAGTGTACGTCGCTCAAACCGGTTTAGAATTGAGACAAACCGAGTTGCAAACCGGTTGCTGCAAGCTGCAAGTGCAACTAGATTTGACCCGCTTTTTCGGTAGCTGTCACTTTTGAAGCTTTTATTCTTTGACATTTGACAAGTAGATATAGCCTCTCGCTTTTTGAAATTAAAATCTGAGTATATCATCTTTTACTTTCACCGATTTAATCGCTCTAAAGAAAAGAAAAAAAATTATTCCAATCGGAGAGGCCGTTTGCCCACAATTAAAAAAAAAAAAAAAAGACGTTTGAATTCTTTTGTTTTAAATGTTGTAAAATTATCGTTTATATTTAAGCAGCTATTTCTCGCTCCTCTCTAAGTAGGTTTAATTTTCTTTTTCGGTACAACTAACTTTCACTTTTTGACCCATTTAGAAAAGAGTGAAAAATTGTTGGAACGTTTGTTAATAAGTTCTATTCAGTTTTTTCTCAAAAATATTAAGTCAGAATGGTTTATCTAGTTCTGATGAGTTTGCTTTTTTCTAGAGTGATTGAATTGGACGTGGATTATGTGTGGACCATTTGCCCCCAATAAAGTAGGTAATAAAAGTCAAAATGTTTGCCTTTTTTAGTCTTATAAATGAACTTTTCACTTTTTGGCTCGTCAAAAAGGTAACAAAATCTTTGAATCAATTATGAATAAACGCTTCTTTTGCAACATTTCATGTAGAAAACCTCGAAAGGCATAGTTAGTTTTTTTAATTTTAACGTATTTGTTGTAGATTTCCGATCGTCAAACTTACTTTTCATATATGACTATGGTGACCAACCGTTCGTTTCAACAATGAAGTGTTCTGTATTTGAACGACGATGTTCATGATGAATTATTTTGTATACAAATTAAATTTAAATGTTCTGTATTTTAGAAGGTGTTAATCATTTGTTTAATAAGATTTTTAAAAACAATATCTTACGTAAATAACTAAAATTCAATGAACAAAATGATAATGACGAGTACCAAAACTTGCTGAACTAGCGAACAAGTAATCTAAAAATTGTTATTTGTGCTTTTTTCTTATTTTTGTTTTTCTTTTGTATAAAGAACCTATACCTATACCAATTTATAAAATAAAAAAAAAGGATCAAATCGGTAATTGAAAATTCTGTTGAATTTTTTGTCTTTTTTATTGTTCGTTTTTTGAAATTCTAAAATATGGTCACCGTATCTATGACCCACCTCATTTTATTGAGTGCTAGCTAGCCCATGAGATGATTTTGCAAGTTTTTAAATAAAAGAATTCAAACAGGTAAATCCCTCATTTATCAAAAAATAAAAGAGCTAAGTGCGAACTGGTGATTTGAAAGATGTTCAAGACTAATCATTACATTTCTACATCAGAGCGATTAAATCGGTGATATATATGTGTCCGTTACATTTTTTTCGGTCATCCACAAAATAAAAATTGACCACTTCCTGAAGAAGGACAGAAAGAAAAATCTGAAATTTGTTGGCAAAAATCGAATGTGGTGGATCCAGCTTTAAACACGTTTTTCCTTATTCTGTTGCCAGAACTTCTACATACAACATGTTTACTATAGATCTGGCAACTTGCATAAATAGCCTAACTGTTGATCAAAAACAACAACAACGCACAGTTTTAACTTTATATTTTATTCATGCATATATTGATTTCGCTTGCTAAAAAATAACACAATTTCCTATAAAACAGATATAGTGTCTGATGCAAATGAAGACCAGCAGTTTATGGTTCCACAAAATGCCGAAACCGCAACCTTTTATTTTAAACCAATGTCATCGGTATGACACCTTTGGAAAAGCAATTTTCACATTTCATTCACGTTGAATCAAATTGAAAGCAAATAAATACAGAAGTTGGCACCCCGACTTCGACAAAAAAAATTGAAATACAACACCATTTTTGCTTTCTCTCACTATGACAGTGAGGGCAGGCACAAATTTAAATTGTTTCTTTCTTATTTTACTGTACTGCAATTTGTTATTGTACATGTGCGATGTGTTGGATTTAGTTGCACTTTGTAATTGGTTAATTGAAATCTGTCTGGCGTCAACATGATGCTGTTGTATTGTACGGAATATCTTTTGCTGTCCTAGCTGTGTGGACATATTTTATATGGTGATGGGCGAAAATTAAATTCTTCAAAAACATCAGCGCCAGTCGATTGTTTCAATCATTCATTTGTACATAACGAGCGACTGACATACATACTTTGTTTAGAGTAAGTACAAGATTTTGAACGCGGCCTGCATTCGGAAATGTATTCAATTAGAAAACACTCCAACGTCCTACCTTGGGTTATGTTATGACTGAAATAATAAGTTAGCCAGCTGCTGTAATGAGATTCCTTAGTCAAACGGTATAATCATACATATGTACGAGACCAAACAAAACCGGATTTATCAGTCAGTCCTTCCCGTGTCCTTAATTTAGGTGTTACAATATCCTTTCCGCCCAGAAAACCACTCTTGCCGCCTAATATCATAACAAACTTTGCACCGTTGTTGTTATTAACCCACACTACTGACCACAAAATGCCTTGTGCGTGATGCGATTAAAGAACCTGATACTTGATATGTGTAATGTATATAGCTAGGTGCGGGCATTTTCTGTGTGCTCAGTAGGTACAATTGAAACGCTAGCACACAAGCAGACTCAACAGAGCACACGCAAACAAATTTAATACACGCTCTCCCCCACCTACACTCATGTCCCTTGTCCGATGCAAAACGTTTTTGGCAATGCCAATCACGTTGCAGTAATAAAAACCAAACATAACGCTTTCTGAAGGATTTTCTGCTTATACCGAGGTCCGAAATTATTGCTATCAAGTTCCGAAATCGTTGGTGTATCTGTTTAATGCTCGAGTGGTTGTCTAATTTCCACGAGGAGTTGTATTAAACGTGCTTATGAAAACATGGATGACTCGGCTTTCGGCAAATGTATGCATAAACCTAAGTTTGAGTAGGTTGATGCTCTTAAAGAACACCAAAATTGTGCGGAATACAATGCTACCAGAGTCTGTGTCCTTTGGGACACTTTTTCATATGTTTTTCTTTTTATGTTTTGTAACCGGAGTGAGTGTGCTGTCTACCCTTTGCAACTAAATTTTGTTTTCTTTTAATTCATAAATATTCAGACAGCTAGTAAAGTCAGCGAAAGTTTAAATATAACACTCATCCCAGTTTGGTGATATGAACTTATTCCTTTTGCAGACAATAATATTCCAGCTTTATTGCGTCTTTGCTTGTCACTTTTTTTGTAGGTGAATTTTAGAATGCTTGCGTGTGAATGTGGTAGTTGGTGGGAGTTGATCCATAGGGAAGGCAAAGTTAAATTTGATTACATTTTTGTTTTTTTTTGAAAATTATTTCACACAAATATGCTTACGCGCATACCCCAGTCAAATAAGAAGTTGTCACTGGTTGTGCAAGCATAATCCAAATTGACATACGAGATTTTGCTCATGTGGGAGGTTGGAGGTTTTTGTTACAGTAATAAACGGCATGTTTTTGGGATGAAAAATAATCTTTTCATCGTCATCCACGGGCTTTTGTTATAGTGATGTTGACAGGGGATCTTTTTTGCCTCAGTTCAAAATTACGAGAGATGTGTAAAAAACAAATGTGTGCAGTGCTTGCTTTGTGCAATTTTGGCATAGAATTGATAAATGTAGTAAACTGTCGCACAACATTTTTCATTCCAGAACAATTCCACAGGTAGACGGTTTTGTGATTGAACCTGTCATCGGTGTTTCAAAGTTTCCTCCAGTCGAAGCTTCAAGTTGGAGTAAAAACCTAAATAACGAAAACGATAACAAAATTTAGAACCAATTTAGAAATAAAATGCCCTCACTGTTGATGAAAGCCGCTACATTTTGTGCACTCACAATGTAGCTCTGATCCGCGCGTATACCGTTGTCGGTTGTTCCACCGAAACAACGCGGGAACAATGTCCATCCCTACAAACAGCGTCAATTCGTGTGCATTATGAAAATCTGCCCAACTGCCTAATAAAATCACATCATGAGGGCAATGTCTATAAAATCCACAGAGCGAAATACACTGTGTTCAAATTCAGAATCACAGTTCGAGTCCTTGTGGTCTACGATGCAAAGGATTCAATGCGGAATAATGGAAAATAGTACAATCACGTGATTTGCATCTATGCATGCGCCTTATTTCGAAATTAATTTGAAATGTACTCTGACGCTGACGGTAGCCATTGGGAAAATGTTCCTTCGCATGGACATGCACAATCATGGAAGCTTTTGATGTTAATTCAGTTGCACAGTGGAAGGAATATTTATTCATTGCTTTTGCAGTCCAACTGACTGATTTGCCCTAATATGGAAATACCGCTATGAATGCGAACACAGGGAACTAAATATTCTGTTAGTACCTAAGAGAAACGTGGCGCTGAATGATTTTCTTTGCTAAAATGGTCACGTCCTTTTGAGGTGGAAATAATTACCAAAATATTCCATTAGTCCGGCATACAAAAGTGACGGCCATAATATGTCTTATTATTTTTGGTTTATTTTGTTTAATTATTTGAATTGAAAACTTCTTTAGGTGAGTTGGGCATTTTTTTTTTTTATTAAGCTGAAAGAGTGTTTTTTGCACCTTTTTTCTTGAAATCATACATTAAGGTTTGCTTTCATCTTGAAAAGTAACAGGTGAGAGAAATACAGTCGACCACTGTAACTGAATTATACGAGTAAAGGGTGGGCCATTATTTGAAACTCATAGGTTAGTTTGATAGAGACAGCTATTTTCCGCTCGAAATATTGAGAGTAAGTCAGTATCATACCTTCGCGGAACGAAATGAGTCGCTTTACGCTTGAACAACGTTGGGAAATATTGAAAAAAACATTTAAATGGTCCACAAATCGAATAAACATCCAAGTGAAAATATGCCTGCACCTTGACAGGTTCAAAAATCGCACTTATTTATGCGCCAACTGCAAATCGGACCTTATTGTTTCATGTGGTTTCAAAAGGACGGTCCGATGTGGTATAAATCGAGCGAAATACTGGTGACTTGGAAGACGAAGATTCGAGGTTGCAAAATTTAACGATTATCCCATGTCAAATTGGTTTTTGAAGTAATACTTCTTTAGGCACGCTTGACTTGGGGGGTAAGCTGGTGAATGCCTCACAAAATCGTTACGGAAATTGCGAGCGGAAGTTGAGAGGGAGATATAAGTTAGTAAGATAAAAAGAGAGAGAGTTACGTTTCGTTTCGAATATTACTGTAGAGGCAAGAGAGTTAGATGCCAGCACACATTTTCGTTCTCTCTTTCTCTCACCCAGTTACATTGCATTATCTAAGACCCAGAATGCAGTGCAGCAGTGATACCAGATCGGGGGATTTATCACTTTTTGCGGGATTTTCTCACTAATAATAAGATAAAAGGAACAAAGGGTTTTTCACACCTCATAGTACAAAAAGAAAGGGATTTTACTTTTTTGTAAAATGTTGTTCCTAATTGCTCATTTCATTAAGAATAAAAAATTATTTAACCTGCGATCAAATTAAATGTTTTCTGTTTAGAAAAAAGTCTTTCAAAATATCTAAATGCTTTCATTCTCTTTTTTTTAAATCCCTAAACTGTTTCATAAAATGACATGTGTCTGTGAATCACGAGTATTTTTTTTTTTTTTAAATAATAAATTTATTTATTTTGTAAATATAAAAGGGATATTTTGAGTATAACCGTGGGATAACCTGCCTCTAAAGTCTGGTATCACTGTAGTGCAGGCCTATTGTCTGTATCCCACTGTAGGAGCACCAGAGACAGATGCGAGCACACGGTTTCTATTTTCTATTATTCTTAAGCCTCATTGTTGACACCAACTGCTTGATTGCTGTTTGAAATTTTGTTCCCCCATTCATTGGCACGTTTCTTTTTTTAAAATTTATTTTTCCATAGCCCACATTTACAGTGAAAAAGTCGTTATCAAATCCTATGCAACAGTTTGTGTATTTGATACGTGTTCGAATACAGTTCTAGTACATCCCTGTATCTTTAATCCGTAAATAGTGATCGATCGGTATTCTTTTTTCAGTTCAGTTTTGCGAGTAGATCGCAGTGGATATATGTTTTTGTCCACTAGTTTTCCATACATTGCTCTTTTACAATAATCAGTTTGTCCTCTGAAATATCTCGAAAACCATTAGGCTTAGGAAGCCGAAATTTGGAACATAACTAGATCATACGGAACAAATATGTTTTTGGCTTTTAATTTTATACAAAAGGCTGTATAAAGGAAAAAAAGGTTGTCCCTAATTGCGCCAGTTGTAGTGAAAGACACCCAGCAAGCTACAGAGCAAAAGAGCTACAGCAGGTAAAAGACAAGAAGCTCATAAAGACGCAACTGAAATCGGATAAAAACAAAACAAAAATTGCTTGAGACCGAAATCAAGGCCCCAGATGAATAAAGAATCGGAAAAGGCTTAAGAAAATCTACCCTTAAGCAAAACTGATAGCGTAAGCCTCAAAATCGGGCCAAAAAAAAACATATGAAAAGCGTTGTAAAACCAATTGGAAAGCAAGCCACCCAGCAATATTATGGAAGATATGATGCAAATAATTCTAAACAGAATGGAAGATATGGAAAGGAATAATCAAAAAATTCTGGAAAAAATATCTTTCCTTGAAAAACAAGGCAGTAACAAAAAAAAAACTGTATCTAAAAGATCATAAAGGCTAAAAACATACAAATATTGTTATGGAATGCCAATGGCGTCGAGAATCGCAAAGTCGAATTGCAAGCGACTCTAGATATAACAGAATTGACATATGTCTGGTCTCCGAGACAAGAAGAGGGGCCGCAGTCATAATCAAGGAAGGAACTAGCCACGATGAAGATAAAGAATATCAGTCGTGTGAAATACAAGCCAAATCCGTGAGCCTAAAAACAATCAGTGGACAGGTAACGATAGCAGCGGCATATTGTTCTCCTAGCTACAGGCTGAAACAAATCAATTTTGAAAACCTCTTCCGAAAATTTGGAAATAAATTTATAATAGGTGGTGCTTTCAGCGCTAAGAACAAGTTTTGGGGATCAAGAGTAACAAATACAAGAGGAAGAGAACTCTTTGAATCTATTAAAAAAAAAAATTCTAACTACCATTCAACGGAAAATCCTACTTACTGGCCAACAGATAGGAACAAAATTCCGGATGTTGTTGACTTCTTTACAACTAAGAATATCGCCTCAAACACTACCCAAGTAAAGGAAGGGCCAGATCTTGACTCAGATCACTCATCTGTGCTGCTTACACTTAGTAATAAAATTATAATGAAGGAACACAGTCCACATCTAGTAAACAAACTAACTGACTGGATATATTTCAGATATTTAATGGATTAATTACAATTAATACAATAGAACAATTAGAAAGTGAAGTGCAGTTCTTCACCCTAGCTGTACAAAAGGCTGCATGGGCTGCAACGCCTGAATTAAATAACAAAGTAAAAAATAAACGTGTATCTCAAAGAAGTTTGTGACAGTATATCTGAAAAGAGACGAACTCGCAAACGATGGCAACTGTCAAGAGCTCCAAGTGATACAAAAAAAACTTCATAGTTTAAACAATAAGCTCAGAAAAAAGATAGCAGAATTTAAAAATGCATCAGTGCAAAGATACCTCACAAATCTGACAAACGATGTCTGTACTGGCATGCTCGCTGTGGAAGGCACCAACAAAAATTAAAAAACCAACGGCACATATTTCGCCAGTGAAAAACTGCAGTGGTAACTGGGCTAAGACAAACAAACAAAAGGCGGATCTATTTGCAGAACATCTCAAAAACGTCTTTCAGCCATACGACAATATTGATTACTTCCAACAAACGGAAGAAATGTGCGAAGACGAGAGATCGATTCCAGCAGTAATCTCTAAGGAAATAGCTAAAGAAATAAAAGAAAAGATAAACTCGAAAAAAAGTTCTGAAAAAAAAAACTGACAAAAAAAAAGTATGAAAAAAATAGCACAGATTATAAATGCAGCGTTCAGGCTAAGGTATGTTCCACGTATGTAGAAGGAAGCGGAAGTCATCATGGTACCTAAGCCGGGCTAATTGCCCAGTGAAGTTACGTGATACCGGCCGATTTCATTGTTGTCAATCCTGTCTAAGCTATTCGAAAAAATCTTCTAAAACGACTTCATCCGATTCTAGAAGAAAAGACACTGATCCCAAACCATCAGTTTGGATTTAGAAATATATACACAACTATAGATAGGTCCATAGAATAACTGACATAATAGAGAAAGCTCTAGAAGAAAAACAAATATGCTCTACTACCTTCCTTGATGTAACACAGGCTTTTGATAAAGACTGGCACAAAGGATTAGTCCGAAAGCTACAAAAAGATCTTCCAAATCAATACTCAGAAATTCTAGAGTCGTATATAATGCAACGATTATTTAGAATTAAGCAAGAAGATTATTATTCCACTTTAAAAGATATCAAAGCCGGAGTACCGCAAGGTAGTGTGTTGGGACCTGTGCTGTTCCTCCTTTACACAAACGACCTACCACAAAATGACGAAACTATACTGTTGCTACTTTTGCAGACGATACTGCTGTACTTGCGGTAGGAAAAACTGCAAAGAACAGTAAATGCTATATCTATATGGACCAAAAAATGGAAAAATTAAATGAACTGAAGTTCGTTGATGTTAATTTTACTAATAAAAAACTACAACACATACATGTACATAAATAATAAAGTAGTTATACATTTGAACTCAGCTAAGTACTTAGGCTTGACGCAAAGTTGCACTGGAAAAAAAACGTGATAAAACTAAATATACGATATAATAAAATATATTGACTCAAAGGGAGATGCTCATGTCTCTCAATTTACAATAAACTGCTTCTCTACATTGTCTACAAGCAAATACTAAAACCAATCTGGGCATATGGCCTCCAGGTTTGGGGGTGTACAAGCAAGACAAATCGACAAAGCATTCAATGCTTTCAAAATTAAGTATTACGCAATATTGTTAATGCGCCGTGGTACATACGTAATGCTGATCTACATAGGGATCTACAAATTGAAATGGTAGAGGACGAGGTTATGAAGGTCGCAAGAAGACATGAAGTTAGGCTTCGCAACCATGCTAATTTAGAAGTAGTCCAACTACTTAAAAACCTTTTGAACTAGTTAACTAAGTATAATTTGTAACAACATAATCACACGAACAAAGTAATAATAAATCAAAAACCAAGAGGTAACAAACCAAAGTTAGTTCCTTAAAATATACCATAGCAAGTACATAAGTACATTTATTAGAACCAAATTGCCGATTAGTCTGACGACTAGGTGCGATTAGTGGTAATGGTAACATAATGCCTTCCCTGGGTGTTTTCAGTGGGTGCTTCAAGTCCCACACTATCTCAAAGCTCGCATGCGATGTCTTTCAACGATTTTCATCTGGCTAAACGCAAAAAAAATTGATTGCAAAGGACTGCTACAATATGAATAAAGCAACCAATAAATTAAAAAAAAACTTTTCTACCCTTATTATAATTAAAGGTGTAATATATATTATTAAAAATGAAGACTTGTCGTTAACATTGTCAAAACAATGTTAGCCATTTCTAAATTAAAAACGAGAATTAGCACATGCACTAAAGTGTTTATATTAATATCGTAATTAGTTAAGTACCTAATGGCACATACAATTTTAAACAAATTCAACATCTAAAGGCAATTAAAAGCACAAACATTCTAAATATAAATACAAACACATGAAACAAATAATTGATTACATTCAATCTCATTCAGTCTGTTAAATTGTGTTTCTTTTTTTTGTGTTTAATTAGCAAATGTAGTATATATGGCAATTTATGAGCCATTACAATGATATGTACTCTTTTTTAAAATTCCGGTAACACGATTTTAATTTCTAGAAGAGTCAGTTTTATTTACTTCATATAGTTCATATGCAATCATGCTCCACACAGATACGTGAGTCAGTTATATTTCCCACGAATCAGTGCGAAGCCATTAATAAAATGAAAGGATGACGAGTGAATCGAAATCGTTGACCTCAAAATGGTTATTTTACAATGATGCAGGGAAATAAATCGAAAATCATACACAGTGGTCATATCTGCATATTCAAATTATGTTTAAAAAAAAATGCAAAAGCCTCACGATGTGTACTCGTATTCCAATTGTATTGACATTGGATATACTTGTTCTTGATCAGGCCTCACTTCGCACTATGAGATTGAAGTATTTTTTTTTATTTTACTGGCTCAAAAGTCAACTAAATTAAAGGTGAATATTATTTGACAAACTAATAGGTAAGTTATTATTCTGAGCAAAAGCAAAAAAATGTCAGTGGTCATGTCTTAGTCAAACGCTCCAAGAGTGTAAACTCGAAAGACCCACATAAGAAGATGTTAATTTTTCATTGTGATGAAATTAGCCGAAGAAACTTTTGTTGAAAAATCCATCCAAGTTCTTGTCGCTAGTCTTAGAGAATCATTAACTATTCCGTTGCGTTACCAAGTGCATACCACAAAACCTATGTAAGCTAACTTTGGTTTGATACTGCTCCGGTTTAGGGCAGGTAAGGTAAAACTATACTTCCGAGAAAGGTATCTCGGGCAGATAGTGCACTCTCATCCGTGAATAGCTATAGCAGTAACAAGCATAGAGAAAGTTATCTACAAATGAACACTAAAAGCTGCATTAACAACTCCAATACACCACTTGGGGGAAATAAAACTAGTGCTCAAACCTAACGGGAATAAAACTTTTATATAACATGAATAATTACGAAAAGTCATAGAATAAAATTATACAAAAGCACTGGGAAATTATTCATTAATAAAGCTGGCTAGAAGGATGGACTTCAGAAATCACTAAAGGTGTCTGTTACACCCCCAATTTATCATTTACTAGCGGACCCTCGTCTGCTTTGCTAGGCGTTGAAATGGAAATCGATATGGATTTTTTATTCAAAAACATAGCTACCATTTTCATCTTTATGATCATCACTAATCAATTTGTATAAAAAATAAATTGACTGTGAACCCGTTGCCTCGCCAGATCATAATTTTCGTAACACATTAACCAGTTCACTCATGTATTCATTTTTGAAGCGTTTTTTTTGACGCGTTTTTCGACGCGTTTTTTGGTGCGTTTTTGACGCGTTTTTTGGTGCATTTTTTGGTGCGTTTTTTGACGCGTTTTTTGACGAGTTTCTTGACGCGTTTTTTGGTGCGTTTTTTGACGCGTTTTTTGGTGCGTTTTTTGACGCGTTTTTTGGTGCGTTTTTTGGCGCGTTTTTTGACGCGTTTTTTGGTGCGCTTTTTGGTGCGTTTTTTGACGCGTTTTTTGGCGCGTTTTTTGATGCGTTTTTTGACGCGTTTTTTGGTGCGTTTTTTGACGCGTTTTTTTGTGCGTTTTTTGGCGCGTTTTTTGGTGCGTTTTTTGACGCGTTTTTTGGTGCGTTTTTTGACGGGTTTTTACGCGGGTTTTTTGACGCGTTTTTTGGTGCGTTTTTTGACGGGTTTTTTAGCGCGTTTTTTGGTGCGCTTTTTGGTGCGTTTTTTGACGCGTTTTTTGGCGCGTTTTTTGATGCGTTTTTTGACGCGTTTTTTGGTGCGTTTTTTGACGCGTTTTTTGGCGCGTTTTTTGATCCGTTTTTTGACGCGTTTTTTGACGCGTTTTTTGGTGCGTTTTTTGACGCGTTTTTTTGTGCGTTTTTTGGTGCGTTTTCTGACGCGTTTTTTGAAGCGTTTTTTGGTGCGTTTTTTTATGCGTTTTTTGGTTCGTTTTTTTGGTGCGTTTTTGACGCGTTTTTGTCGCTCGTTTTTTGATGCGTTTTTTGACGCGTTTTTTGGTGCGTTTTTTGACGCGTTTTTTGACTCGTTTTTTTTAAGTTTGCAACACTTAGAAACATTGTTCAAGCCCGCACGATCCATTTGATACTGGAGAGATATGGAACTGTGTTTTTGACAGATCTTGAGTGCGAAAACTCTGTCAATAAGTTTCAATGTCCCGCATTCTCATTACAAATGATTTCAAAACACCCGTTCATTTGCTATTCATTCGAAAGCAATTGTATAGTAGTTTTCCACATTGTGAATGTGTGATATTTGCCTCCCTACAACTGCTGAAATGCTCCCGGAAATCCAGTTTAAACAAAGCATGTAGGAAGCGCTAAATGCATTTTATAATTTCATATGATTTATGTTCCATAGTTTGCGCGAATGACTGTCCCATTTAAATATTCAGTTATGGATCCTATGCCAAAACGTTTTTAATTCTTTATTGCAAAAATATGACAACACACTAACACAACCCTCAATAACTGCGCGCGATTTATTATATCCATAATTTTAGCATTTACATTAATGACTGAAATGGGGTTTTGCGAATGAATAACCTTTATGATTAATTGATTGATTCTAAAAGATATCATTGAAAATAATATTTCCCTAATTAGAGCTTTCTTCCTGTAATAAAATCAAATTAAACGGAATAACACAGAGCTGGTTGCAAGTGTGTGGGCGGCGTTTTTACATAATTTATCACATCACACTATTATTATAAAAAGGTAATGTTTGTTGGTAAGATGTAATTTAGGGAACTACTGAACCGATTGTAAAAATGTTTTCATAAAAAGCTACGGGATAGGGTATTGCAATAGGCTACTTTATTTTTTTTAGTTTCCATTTTCAATTTTCTTTTTTTGATTTTTTGCACTACGTGAATGAAACACTGCGAAGCTTGTGATTACTTGATAATTTATTAGAATTGCGTTTGATTTATTTTTATACTTCATTTCGGCAGTATAAAATCAAAATTCCTTCGACAAGCGACACTGTAGGATCGTCGAATACTCTAAGGCGATTTTCCTAGGAGGTTCGTTACGCTTCGATTGATGGTTTGGTGGACAGACAAGGACTTTTTCCCAGTCTTCCTAAAAACTATCAATAACATTTAACTTTTAATTAAATTAACTTTTTTTATTTTAAACTTTTTAGCCTATGACACTCCGGGAAAGGATACCAATAAAATGACACCTCACTCTTACTCTTCAAAATTGGTCAAGCAGGTTAGGATACAGGGCGTCACGTAGGAGTGGACATAGGATACGCACGAAACACATAGCCCTTCCTGTGTCCAGTTGGGTAATAAGGAATGACTTTTTCTAATGCAAACGTGGATCTGTTTGAAAAGAAAAGTTGCAACTAGATCTTTCAATCCCAGCCCCCATATTCGTGGGTGACAACTGACAGAGTACCTCATCGGGAATCCTATAGAACGTATACTTGACAGTTACGCGGAGAACAGATGGCTGCAATCTGCAGTGATTCCAGAGAGAAACTTATTGCAGGTTGTGAGCCCTTTAAGTAAGTGAAATATTCTACCTTCATGGGTGATGGCGAAAAGCATTGTTCAACGAAGCAAATATTCATCAGTTATTGGTATTGCCGCTTGTATTTCTGTTTACCAACGGCGAGCCAAAAGCAAAGCATCATTATTCATGCCTCACGATTAACTTACTCGTTTACTGTCTACCATAATCTTCTATTACGCCACGAAAATAAGCCACTTCAATATAAATAAATATGTTTACTTCAAATGCAAGGCACTTCCGAAGTAACAAACTTCATTTGCAATCAGCAGAGATTGAGTACGACATTATTCCGGCACAACATCCCCGCCGCAAGTGTAAACACAAAAATCAAACAGCTCCTTCATTTGGCGTATAGTTTCGTGACTTGAATGAAGCGCTCGTCAGAGGACCTAATTAAATCCCTTTTGCGTAGAATTCGCAATTAACTTAGTGACTTCAATTGGATTGGCGTAAGTTTGTCAATATTATGACGCTTGGTTAACTGATTAGCTCGATTGAGCAAAAGCCAATGTATTTGATTTCAAATTTGATATCATTTAAAGGTTGGAACAATGTATAGTACCTCTTGTTATAGAGCTACTAAACAACAAGATGCAAATTGCGGTCAGCCTAAGTATATAGATTCAAGTGGCTGCCGACACTCTTAGACCATTATAAGGTCTCTTCCACCCAAGTATTAACTTGGTCGACTTTTCTCAACTCATAAGATGTTCTGCAAATTTAATGACGATTACACTCCCGTGGTGGTTAAACACATCGAAGTGGTGAACGAACTTTGACGAACAGCCAACTATGAAAAGTCTAAATGTTCATGCGGGCGTGCTGGGACTTAAAACAGTCACAAATGGAGACATATTTTTCAAGAGCCGTTCTTTTTTTCAAAATACCCCACTATGTTCACTTACGAGTTTTTCCACGTTTTATAACAAGTGGGTCACTTCACTTATCAGGCCTGGGAGTGTACTCCAAAACTATCAACACCATTATGAGGACACACATACGCCTAGCAGTTGACAAGGGCTGTATGTCTAATTTGTTTACTAGCTACAAGCTAATGATGATTTGATTAGCAGATCTCGAGTACACATGGAAGAAAAAATGACAGAAACTTTAGCATGGCGCTTTCAGTGGTCTACCCGATCAACGTACGTTGTGCTCCTTTACGGGGAGGGGAATTTAATTTGTCAAGTGCAAATACATGGAAACCCTTTTAATAAATTTAAGTGATTAACCAAGTTTAAAGGCTGTGTGGCAAATATGGAAATTGTATCATCTGCTTGTAAGGTTTGCAGCCGAAAGTGAAATTGGAACGATTTATGTATCCGCTGAACTGTTTTCAATCGTTATTGTGCCGGGGTTAATTTTTAACTGGTCTCAAAGTCGCTCGAAGCAGTTCACATTTCAAACGGGTTACATTGCAAAGAAAAAAGAACTTTCGCAAGGATGACAAGAGATAAATCTGTCGCGAACTGGTGAGTGGAGTTGGTGACAGAAAAAATGTACACGACTGAGTCGCGCATATTTTTACTTAATAACTTTGAATGGCAAAGCGTTCACCGATGACCTTTTCAAAGGTCTCAGACATCAATTTCAATAACACCAATAACTTCCTCAAGTCGATACGGTATCGTCATTTTATTTCCGGGACGGGCTAGGGACGGTAAAACTATCACCATAACTACTGGTGTTCGTAAGACTCAGCTCAGCCGTGCGTACAGCTGAAGCGCTTGACCTTGCTCGTTATAAGACGAATCGCATATCGGTATAGGAATCATGGGAACACTTTGGATTTTAACGACTTCTTGCTGAGCCCTTGCTACGGTAAGGTGGCACTTGAAATCTGCAAATTCATATTCCACAAGTATCGGCGATCATACTGAGTGTTTTATGGTGTTGTCCATTTAGATGATCTGTCTGAATTCAACTGGCAAATGCGTCTCAGAAGTGTAGCATATCAGTCCCTCAGAAGGAGGACTTATGGCTGATAAAGTTCAGGCATAGAATTGTCGGTGTCGTCAGCAGCCAATCTGATACACCTTATATGAGTTATTCTGACGTATTTAGAGCTGAGGTCAGTGAGTACTTTTCTGGACTATTGGGGAAACGAGACGGAAATGGCTTCTTACAAACACCGCAAAATACGGCATGCTGCGAGAGTATCAAAGCAAAATTAAGCAACCAAGCGGACATCGTCAAACAGAGCCATGTGCCAATTATTTTACTATATTGCGCTTGGGGACTTTAATTCAATTGGACTTACTTGCACGAGACTTTATATTCGTATAACGAAGGGTTAACTCTTGATGACTCTGCGAAAGGCAAAATGACAAAGGTATTCAAAACCGCATGTGGAATTTCCGGAAGCTGAACAATTCAACAATCTGAACTAAAGTGCAGTAGACAGGAGGGAGATGTTAAAAATTAAAAAAAAAAATCTCCATCCAAAAGCGGAGGGTGTGGCACGCTAGAGGTTGCTCGCGGCAATTAGATCCCCGGAGGGGTGGTATTCTGGACTGCTATTGTCTTTTTTTCCCGCCAAAAAAAATAAAATTATCAAATGTCTGTCGTTGACGTACTAGTGTTGTTGAGATATTCAAGTCTGACCTAAATATCATTCTGTTAACACTTAGTTTATCACATCTTCCGATTAAAAAAAAAACGGCCGGGAAGGGTTGTTGCAAGTGCTTCTTAACACACTTAACCATTGACGGTGGTCTGGATTTTTCGTGTGCTTTGTGGGGACTTAAATATCTACGTTGATTGGGTTCTGATGAGAAGGTCTTAGATGACGACGATAGTGTGGAGGTACTGCGTTGGTGGCCAGTGATGCCAGATTACAAGATATATATATTTTTTTTTTTTCAATATTTTCACCTCCAAAATATATACAAGACTTTTTACCTTTAATTCATCAAATTTAAAGATATATTATTTGATATCAAGAATTTTCTAAACATAACAAATTATAATAACCTTTTCTATTGAAGAAACCCGTTTTCTCTTAACTCCATTATTATGTATAATGAGAGTCGAAAAGAACCCATGTAAACTTTACAACTTCTGTTTTACTAATGTTTCCATTCTATGTATTTCAACGGCAAAAATTAAACTTGATAAAATAATAATAAATCATATTAAAAAATATTTTAGATGTAATAACAGCCGATGGGAACTTCGCATATCCAATCTTTAAAGATTTCATTTGCAATAATTTATCACATATGTAGGTAAATTTAAATATAACAAAAATTCGAAATATTTTGAGTACTGCAACAGTTAAAAGTTAATCTTTACAAAGGATTTGTTGCCCTTTAACGAAGCGAATTGCTATGGTCTTAATGAAATTCTAAGTCGTTTTAATACAAATATGTTCCAACATTTAAAAAAAAATAACATTCAACTATGACTATTTTTTTTTTCTGTTTTATATATTATGTAAGTATATCTACCTACTACAATTTTGTCGACAAAATGAAATAGAAGTTTTATTTAAAAGACTTCAAAATTGTATTTTATATTTCGTTCTTTTTCTATTTTGAAAAAATCTTGAAAAAAAAATAAAAATTTTTTTATTTTCGAAAAACAAGATTTTCAGATTTTTCATCTGGGAACTCTGTTGGTGACGCCCTTATAGAACTCTCCGTCATGTGACATTTGTGGAGTGATGTTGCGATCCTGAAAGTGGCTAAGGCGTGGTATGACGGTGGCTGAATTCGTGCGTTGGTTCTTGATTGACGCAATGCTAAGCCTATATGAGGTGCTGAGATATCCGGCGCAGAGTTATTCTCTGCTAGAAATATAATGGAAACTGGTACGGAGTCGATACATTTTTCGACTGTTAAGAGATTCGCTGTAAGGGGTAAGGTGGTAAACAGATAATAGGGAAATTACCTTAGTAATTGCGCACACGCTTTTATAAAATGATTTCTTGGGTTTTTTGTTTGTTTTGTTCACCTTGAGATTTTTATAACTTTATATGGTTAAAATACCAATTACGTTTAGGTGTGTGTTGGTGTCGATTTAACAAATTATCAAATAGGTCTTGAGGTATTTCCCGAGCACAATCTTGCCACCGCCAAAAGAGGAAAGCTGGCCGTTTTACACAATGTGGTATTTATTATACCATTGGCTGAAGTGTAATTTCCTCGGCCAAGTAGGATGCCATTGAAAGTACTTGCAGCGGGTATTTTCGTGCAGTTCACGAAGTTGCGTGTGCAAGAGTTTTATTTTCAGCAAATTTATTGTCATTAATTGTACATTTGAAGGCGTGCGCTTCAACAGCAAAGTAGATATTATCGAAAGGAATATATACGCTTCGGTCTGGCTTTATCCCGCCTGAGGCATTTCTTCATGTAGACATGAAAGGTTTAGTACAACAAAAAGATGGTGTGCCGGTATTATACCAGAGCCACCGCGGCGCGAGGGATAAGCGGCTCATCCACGACGGGTACGCCGCCAATTCTCAGGAGCTCCTCCGTTTTAGTACCGCAATTGCGGATCGGGACAAGGTCGATACTCTAAAGCAGTTCACGAATTTTGGTGGCTTGAGGAAGAGATGAGGGTGGATACGCTCTCCCGGGCCGGTGCGTTACTTACGTAGCATCCTCCTTAGTTTTAAGTTTGTAGTTTTGTAGGTTAAGGTTTAGAGTAGGGGGTCCTTGGGAGGGGCCGGGTCAGCCAGCACGAAAGAGTGCTTCCGAGACTGGACCGACGATAAGGCCTCGCTCCAGTCTCGGCGGCGCGTATGTGCACCTTGTTGGCGGCTGTCTGGCCGAAAGGCAATAATTTTAAGCATATTGTTAAGTTTAGAGCGCTCGCTAAGGGCCAGTAAGCTAGAATAAGATAAATGTTAGTTTTGAATTAGATTTAATCGTTTTTGTCTAGTATATAAGTATAAATAATGAACTAATAAAAATGAATTTAAAAGAAAAAAAAAAAAAAGATAACCGATTTTACCTGCATTTTAAAAACCCAACAACTCATTCAGTTTACACTCCGCCGTGTCATCACCAGCGGATGCGGTGGTTTGAAAACACAACTATCGGTCATGGAGGTGTTTTTTTAGATTTTACAAATTATTTTTAAACTCAACAGAAATTCCCATAGAAACATAAGAGGTTACTATAGTTGTTAAGTGCTCCTGCTTCCATTATTTAGAGGAACGGAAATCAATACAGTTCGATTGCAAACGCCTACCCACAATAAGCAAGAGTGGCCGACCGATTTTCAATTGATACTGAAACTACCATTGCAACCTGTTTTCGTTTCAAATTGCAGCCCGATATGAAGTTCATTATTTTCCCTTGCTCAGCACAGCCCTTTGTGTAAAATAGCCATCGAACTGGAGCACTATTTCCATAGTTACAAACTATAAAACCGCTTAAAGCTGATTCTCTTTTGCATGTTCACTGTTGTTTTTGAAAACAATTTTGGCAGCCGAATTGTGTTCTCTAGTGTCTGCCAACAATAAGCGATGCCAATGAAAATTTGTTTTTCCTTTTCCGATAAGGATTAAATACAACAAGGTGCAAATTCATCGCAGTCAAGAGCACTTTGTCGCAACTACCGGGAATTACTTTTTTTTATTTTTTATGCACCATCAATTTACCGCTAAAGGAAACGATGGATTATTTTCATTGCAGGAGGTCCGATAATAATTACCTCAGCAAGTGGTCGGTTGGTCGTGGTGTGTGAAATCGGCACCAGCAACATTTATGCGTTTCTGTTATGTGAGAAATAGAGGCACGCATATCCTTTTGAAGTGGGAAAAATGGTAGGTTTAATGGCCCCGTACAACGGTCACGCAATGTTTATTAAACTTTTTCAATTAAGACGCACATTTACCGGGGAATCTCACGCATTATTCTACTATAACGGTGTCTACATTAAACTAATGAAAAGGCGCAAGGAAGACGAAAGTGCCACTTACAAGCTCCGGGAACTTGCAAGAGTAATGTTTTCATAAGATACTTTCAAAAGTAGCTCTAGTTCTGAAAAAGGTACTGAAACCTACAGTGGATTTGTCATATCAAATTGTAAGTAATTGTTTTAATCCTAAAAATGTTTAAAATTGATGAAACATATCTAGTGCACTCGTAGACGATTTGTAGTAGCTTAACAGTTGCATCATAACCATCTTTCTTCTATAACTATTTCTTTCATTTCGCTACCACGCAATTTGTTGTTTAAACAAAAAAAAACAGAAGTTTACGGCGTCCATTAAAATTTGACTAAACAAATTTAAAGTGTATGCTCATCAGGAGTCGTATAATTCAGTCGATGAAATATGCAAAACATGTAAGTCTTAAAAAAAAAAACAGTTTGACAGCTTAAGTGCACTTGTTGCGAGTATTTATTATTCACCTGATTGAAGGCTTTACCATTCATTATTTCCGTCAATCTAACAACTTCCTATTGCCAACCAACATTTTTAGAAGGGATAATTGATGAAGGGATTTTGTCACTTCGCCGTCGCGTCGGTGGATTTTGTTTTTCAAATCAAATTGGAAAATGTTATTCATTGCAATTCTATTGCTATATCCGATAGACGACACACATGTACGATGGATGGTTAATGGGCACAAAATTTGTCTATTTCCAGTCGATTTCCTATCGATTTTCAATTACATAAAATGGAATTTTAATTGAATTTTCAATTGGCGCGATCGTAGTGAAGTCCATGCAATGAATTGCAACACAAAACTGCCTTGCAAAGGATTCCATGGAAAGTCGTATGAATGACTTTTGATGCAAATGGAGGGGACTAACAATTTTATGATAATACTCAAAGATTTTTCTAGACAGCTGACGATTTTTGGCCGATTTTCGATAGAGATGGTGCTGCTAAGATGCAGTTTAAGCTTTTTCGGGTGTCGAACCGATGAATTCGTGCTCAGTAGCTTAGCACAACTTTTTTTCAAAAACTCTGCATGAGTCTATTTTTTGTTTCATCCTTTCTGTCATAATTCCGTAAAAGCAAAGATCTCTTAACTCCGTACTCCATTCGGAACAATCTCTGTAATTGTATGAAACGGTTTTCATAAATTGTGGCAAGTACAGGGTCATTCATTTCATGGTTTCAAGTTGGCAGCAATGGCATTTGACACCTGTCAAACTCAGATGTCATTTGAAGTGGCATAGTATTAGTTGAATGTTTGGCATTTACGGTAATGGATCGCTTAAAACTTACTACAAGACGGGTCAACAAGCCACACAACTCGCCCAATTATAGCATTATTGCGTGAGAAGTTTCCTGGTCGCGTAATTTCACATTTTGGCGACGTCAATTGGCCACCAAAATCATGCGATTCGACACCGTTAGAATTCCTTCTACGAAATAAAAGTGATGCCCATTATAAGAACAGGTCAAAGAGGACAATTTTTTACTATCATTGCCATCCTGTTTGCTGACGTAATTAAGTTATGAAGGGGAACATTTTGTGGATCTATTCTGTCCAACTTTTACGTACGGGAACGGAGTTTGACCGACATCCTCCAAATATATTTAACTACAACGTTCGAACGCATTATCGTACGGAAACAAACCTAAAGTGTATAAATTTCTTCGGAATTTGCAATTCGATAATGCAAAGCAGAGGATAGCTTAACAATACAACATTAATTAAAAACATAAAACGTATCCTATTCCATTTAACTGACATGTGCTAGATCTGCGGAACAAAATAGGGTACGACAGATTTTTTATTATGATTGGCATATATGCATATGACCTTTTTAGTGTAGATTTCTCATGATCCTTAATTTAGATGGACAGGATTTTCGTAGATCTTTTCGTATACAGAGCTTCCGAACGAAAATAGAAGAGCACAGCATTTTGCTAACTCTGCCCTGGTATCCCGCAAACCACTAATTTGTAGGAAGGCAAATGAGAACAAAGTCATTTGCGTTATTCGTCCAATGAATTATTCAAAAGAAAAAAGTGACAGAGGCATCTGATAAAAATAGAAACTTTAGCCATTTGTTTGAGTGGGTTACATAAGTAGGAGCTTTTCCGCTTTCCTACTTGATCTACAAGACCATCCAACCAGCATTGCCGTATACAAAGGGCATCACAATGGGTCCAGAGGGACATACGTGGGGTTCTGCAGGGCTCACTCTGCTGTATGCCTACCCATAAACCTACATACAAAGAAATCACATGATACGAATGTCGATCATGATTCAAAATGATGACCGTATCGAAGTGTCATATAAAGAGGACTATACATTTGATGCTGACTCACTAAAACTGAGTGGCAGTTTGCCTGTGTCCGAAAACTAAGTAGGGTGTAAAAAAAATTGTCTATTTCCCATGTGCTGTTGTAAAACAAAAGAGCGTGGCCGAGCGCGTGATGTGATTAAAAGATTTACGTTGCGAAGAGGACATTTTTATCGTTGCGCTTTTTTTATGGTCATCCACACACAGGACACACAGGTAAGCACAATTGGGGATTCACTTAATCTTCTTTCATAGACACGTTGTACGAATATATACCACCACGTGGCTGAGTCGTTAAAATTGCTGCAGATTTCTTGCTTTCGTTGTGCGCTTTCATCCAATTATTTCAGGTTGACTATAAAGGTCGTCAGGGTATTTTTTTTTCACTGAAATCGTTAAAGATGTTTAAGTGGACAGTGCTTTTGAGCTTTTAATAAAACGTTTAGTTATATTTTTATTGACCGGAGCTGTGTATGGGTATATGGAGCGAGGAAAAGTAAGTAATCTCAAGGAATTGGATTGACAGTGGATGGATTTGGAAAACAGCGACAATTTCATTAGTCCAACTCGATTTGCAAATCATGTGAATCCATGTAAGACTAATGGAAGTTAAATAGGAGTCACAGTAATCGGGAAGCATTATGGAGAACTTATGCGTACTGGCAGAAGATAGCACGCGTATCTTCGCATAGTCGCATTAGATGCCCTAGGAGATTAAGGGCAAATAGGACTAAGTGCATGATCCTGACCAAAACTTTATCTATGTGTTTCCTAAAAATAGAAGGTTGAACTCAAGCTATTGCCCCTTATGTCTTATGTACAATAGTTGATCTAAAATCACGAAAAACGCATCCAAAAACTTGTTAAGAAGCTGTTCCCAAAAAGCGTCGAAAAACACGCTCAAAGACCAGTCAAAAATACTCGTTAAAAAAAGGTGCCGAAAGCCCGCTTTCAAATATTTTGAAATCGGGTAGCGTGCTTTAAAATTTGGTCGAAATGCGCTTCAATAACGCGTTGAAAACCTGGCGCAAAGAGCCCAAAAACGCTCAAAAATCTCTACGAAACATATTGGAAAACTCTTTCAAAATCACGTATCAAAAACGCTTCGCAATCTTTGACAATTGCAAACCATATTGATTAGAGCAAAAACATGTTGCATACATACTAAGCATTTACATCGCCGTCGTGATGAAAGTTCGCAACTGTGGCACTCCATCAGAAGACTTGAAAAGGCCTTTATTTTAATTTACATTCAATTGTCAAGCACTATTAATTACTAACGTTGACAGCATACTCCAGGAGTATGGTACCAGCATACTCCTCGAGTATGCCACCTTTGCGTGACTGACAATCTTCTCTAGTAATTGCACTGCAATTGCACTCAAGTAGAATTGTTCACCTGACTCATTTGTGTTGCGTGGCATGTCCTTGCTCATACAGTGCAAGTTCTTTGATGTGTCACTCTTGTCAATGATAATGCCTGGAAGCGTTTTGTTTGTTCGGCATCGCTGGCATTAATTGAAAATTCATACATGCAGACTGAAGAGTGGACGGCTTAACTTACTTAAAGTACTTAATCTGACGCTCATTGATCTGAATTATTTAAATATAAATGTGTGCTCGTTCGGGCATTAACATAAAACTAGTTCTGCCCATATGTATTCAAAGCCACCACGTAAGCCTCAAGTACATATTGAATCCTCCTTAAGTGCTGACCTTATTAATATTAACACAATCTGTCACGAAGAAAAGAGCCAAGAGTATACAAAAAAAAAAAACAAAATCAAATCAAAAGTCCAAAATAATTAGAACGTCAGGCGACATTAATTTACGCTATTCATTAACGACATTAATAACAGTTCCTTGTTCGACGCCTTTGCCTTTGCGACACTCGGCTAATGAATTATTAATTGCCAGGATAGTGCCTGTTGACTAAATGTCGGCGAATGACGAATGAGTATGAGGGTAGGTATATAAAGGGTGGGCCATCTAGTGGTTTCTTTTTAAATCATAGTTTATTTTGACACAGACAGCTGTTTCCCGCTTGAAATCTTGAGGAGAATTCTGCAAAAAGATCTCGGATTATTTACCGCAGCCACTTGAACAAAGTTCATTCATTTTGTTCATTTTATTGCATTTTAAAAAAGAAAATTTAATTTGGTTCACCCTGTATAATACATAACGACATGTGATACATAAGTTAGGGCCAGAAGTGGTTATGTGTGAAGCCAATTTGTAGAACGTTCACTGTTATGTTGGCATGCACACGGTATATTTACTTGTGGTATATAGGTCTTTGTTTTGACATCTTTGAAGCTGCCTTCCAACTGAATTTATTATCAACAATGTATATCAACAAGTAAGGGTTCTTATTTGTTGATATATATTTTTCAAAATACATTCATTTTTTCCTTGTTCTTGCCGTTGACAAGACACTTGCGAAAATTATTGTTACTGTCCCAACTGACTACAATTGCAGAAGTAATTTTATCCAGCTCAAACATTTTCAACATTCGCATCAACAGATATGCTTTTTTCATTCCCAGCATCTCGCTCTCTATTACCTTAAGCCATCATCATCGTATGTTGGAAGATCTTAGAATAGAATTTAAACCAATTCACCGAAACGCCTTTCTCAACCATGTCACGTTGGTGGTTTTATTTTTTCGCACGTATAGCACCCAATGGACCTGCATTAATATTGGATCTAGTGATTTGGCCAAAAAATAATCCCAAAAGTCCATGGGGATTTCTTTGGGTTCATACTTTGTGTTATAGAGAACTGCGACGTTTGTTGAACGTGAAGTTCGTAGGGGAATTGTTAAATAATCTCCTATACGGTGTTCCGGGTCATTTGGCCATCTACATGTTTGTGTCATAATTGTGTTTATTCTTTGTCAGTTTTTTGTGTTTTTTTCTTCTTTTAGGGATGAAATATGTGAATTTATACGTATGAGGCTCAACCATATTGGAGTGCGCAACTGGACGCAGTTGGCCAAAGATCGCGATATCCAGAGCGACGATTGCGATGTGATAGTACGTTTCCGAGCGTTTTTTAAACAATGTTCCCTGAAAATGTGTGGTGATTTTAAGAAAATGCTGGTTTTTAGTTTTCGAAATGCATTTTCACTCAAAGTCGGAACCATTTTTCGGAAAGCAGCACAAAATCAATAACCGCACTAAACACTGAGGCTACTCAGTTGAGGCCCATTTTTACCCCAGATTGTAGCGCCACCTAGGTGAGGAGGTAAGTAACAACATCTAAATAAGATCCTCTAGATCGGTGGACAAAGCCAAATAGCTACATGCTGTCAGCAAGAATGGGTATCCAAAACCGGTCAATCAAGACATCACATCAGATAGCTATAGCTTTAGGATAGTAACGAGTTGTCTTTGAATTTGTCTAAAATTTGGCTCTGCTATCGCATCTTTGATCGTTGATGTCTATTAGGAAAGATCCTTGCCAATAGTTGCTTCCATACCCTGAGAAAGAAACTTAGTGAGAAGGCACTCTCCTAGACACCCAAGGAGACGCTGCATAAGACCTTTCAAAATCTGTTGCTGCTTTACAAGTCTGAAATATTGACCCATTCAAAAGCGGATAAATATGTTCTCCAACGTTTTAAGAGATAAATTTTTCAGAAGATATTAAGTCCTGTTTGGGGTGACGAGTTTTGGTGAACACTAACAACTCAAGTGTTAGCGACCTAGTAAAAAAATTGCTCATTAGGCTTTTGAGATGGCTAAAACACATCGATAAATCTTAAGCTCTAAAGTGTCAACCGTCAACGCAACAGAGGAAGACCTCTCCCAGAGTGACGAGCACAAGTAGAAAACGAAATCAACCAACATAGAATACACCCGCAGGGTCATTTGGAGAAAAATCGAGCTAAACAGAGAAGCTCGTCAATTGAGTCCTTTGTTCGCCCCAAATAAATAAGACTAGTAAGACATATCACATCATGCTCTTGTATGTAGACGCAGGCAAACAAAAAATGTTATTTGGTACCAAATGAAGGTCATCGTAGATTTAATTTCAAAAATACAAAAAAAATTCCAAACACCTGAAAAACCTTAAACGCGTCCTCGTTCGTACCGATATATTATTTTCTATCTCTTTCAAAAATGTTTCCAGGCGCAATTTGGCATGTAACATGAATCTATTTACTAGTTTGCTATTAGTCCTTTGATTTCGCTGCTCTGTGTAATGTCCCCTCATAATGACTAAGACTGCGACAGAAAACATTAAGAGAGCAGCCACTTTGAGACGTGTTCGGAATGCGCTATTAGCAAGTTTGCTATTTGTATCGTTTACAACCCTCGTTACCCACTTCGCATTCCAAATCCATTGTTTCCAAGCAGAAGCACGGAGCACTTTGAAAATTGTTCCTACTACTGTAGGTACTGGTGTGTCTGGCTGAAGGGCAGACAAATTCCATTACATCTGTCGTGTTCGTTGTCCCAATATTTTCATACCTGGTTGAGTTACATGTATTTTACAAATATGTTATGCATCATTATGGCCGTATGTGGAGCTGCGATTTTGAGTTGTATTCTTGGTGATTCTGACATGAGTTTTATGCATTTAATTGGCCAATACTGCGATCGAAATTCTGACTCTGTCTCTGACACATTTACAAAAAATGTCTGCACGCAACAGAATTCCAGCTAACTGAATTTTAATTTTGTTACGGCCCACTCAAAATCCTGTCCGGGTTATAGCACGGCAGGTAAAACACTTGGGTTCGCTTTTTGGTTGTTTTTGACAATTTCAAAATCAATGATAATATTCCAGTGCCGTCAGTATGTGCTATTTTTATTGCCACCTACCATTCAAACGAATATACTCGTACAACACATGGAAACAAATAAACGAGAGATGCCGTCTTTGACGTGCTTACTTTCTTAACCCATGTGTCCTGTACATGTGCCAGTTCGCCCACACCCACCGGTAATGCTATCCGCATTGCAGCACATGAATTTCTACGTTCAGCTCGCTCTCATGTTAAGTAAAGGAAAATAGGTATAATCGAAAAGCTTCAAGTTCTATATGTGGATGCTTGGTTGGGTTGATGTCTGGTGGTTGCATGCAGCATGCATATGTTCTTCAGCTGGTAGGTACCAGATGGTCGAGGGTGTTGGGAGTTTTCTGTTTTTTTATGCGAATAAGAAATATTCCAGGCTGGATGTATTTTGATAGTTTCGTTAGAGTGCTCTAAGTGTCGGCGTGCATGAAAATTCATTGTTGCATTATGATATCACGTGTGAGAGTGGGAGGTTTTAAAATAACGATAAATACTTATACCACTCGGGGTATTAGCGGTAGTACTAGTAGTAGTAAAATCTAAGTATTGTTTAAAAGAGAAATTTCTTAAAATACATTTTCGAAGTCTATGTCGGTATACAAAGAAAATTTGTTTAATCCACCAGAGGGTTCCTTTCTTGTGTGACAGACCATTTTTAGGGCAGCAGATTTTTTATTTTCTTTAGTGGAGAATACTGCCAGAAGATGATTTTCTAAATTTATTGTGTACAAATTGTTCTTTGAGGAAGATCGATCATCCTCCCAATTCTGCAAAGTACTGAGTTGTTAAAGTTGACGCAACGGGTTCGAGTTCGAGTACTCTAGGCCTAGCTTCTCACAACAATTCGTTTTGTGTGAGTTTTCATTTTCGGGACAATGGAAAGGACCCGCAATTTCCTGCCACATAAGAACTGTTTTTTCAGAAGCTCTTTCAGGACAGTTATGCTCTTAAATGTTTGTCAAACGATCGCAAGAGGAGGCCAAGCGGGAAAAAACACCTAAAGACGTAATTTACGTTTTAAGGTGATCGGACTTGAATCATTTTACTATTTCACAGCTCACCAACGTAAGCACTAAAAACAATTTGGTACTAACAGTTAAGTTCCACGCCCATTTCTCTGCCTCCGACAATTGTTCTAAGTGACTCCAATGCAATATTAGCCCTTTTTATTATCAGCTGTGATCCATATAGATCATCGATTTACATGCACTTTCAACATCAAAATTTCATTTCAATCATGATCTGAAAATGTATTCCACTATTTCCGGCTGTGATGTTTTTTTCATTCTTGAATGTTGGTGTGCCTGTAAACGATAGCCACACAATCGCATTGCCAGACTAAATAATGGAATACAAAAAATTATGTTTTTTCGCTTTCGAATAAAGTCCCCGCCGTATTCCCAGTTGTTTTTTTTTTTTGTTATATAATTGTATGTCCAGACCAGCCAAACACTTGATAAACATGTTTCATAAATATTTCTGAAACATTTATTAAACAAAACAATTTTTATGAAATGTTTCGCTGGTCTGAATCTGGACACCAAAAAAAAATATTTCACACTTTCCAAATCGTGATGGGAAATAATTTCTGTTTTAGGAGTGAGCGCTGTTTTTCGATTATTATTATTTTAATTAAAATAAAAATGGCCAGAAACGCATGGAATACCTTTTGAGAAATTGAAAAATACGATTATTTGAATTAAATGGCGTATCGCGTAATTCCCGAGACCTAAATTTTAAAAATAAAAAACTTTACGCGCCACTAATAATCTTACCACATTATTTTCGTCTAATATAGAAATAGATAAAATTTGAAATATTTCAAAAACATTTAATAAATAAATTTAAGAAATCTTTTAGAAATGTTTATGAAATTTGTCCGATTTGCTTCAGAAACATTTATTAAATATTTCCGAAATGTTTCACTGGTCTGGACACACCCTAACATGCCAAGATAAATGGAAGTGCTTTTCAGCGCTGCCCCCTTGCTAGCGTTGTACTACATTTTGTTGGTCAAAAAAGTGAGTGCGTACAATTATTAATTGCATACTTTGTACTAAAATTTCTCACACTTCAAAAATAATAATAAAGAAATTATTAAACTATATTTTTTCCCAACGCTTGTTGTTACTACAAACTGACTTCTGTATGTAAACGCAGCAGACACAACTCAAGTAGCATTTCCAAATTTTCCAGTTTTACTTCCACGTTTGTCTACTAGTATAGTACTAAGCAGAGACAATACTGAGACCACCAACTCCGACCGATTTCCCGTTACTTAGCCTACAAGCTATATTTTTATGGGGTGGCAAATGCTAAGTGCGCTTGTATTGTTACATAGAAATTCGTATTGACAAATGTCACGTAACTTCAAAAATTCCGACTCACCAATACGCTCGCACCTTGCATTTGCCACTTCCGCTGTGGGCAAAGTTGCTGCCAGCGTTCATAGAATTTTATCCGTTAAATTTGAAATTATTCGTCACGTTTGGATAATATTTTCTTTCATGGGTAAGTGTACATTTGCTTAAAATATTAATGAAAAATGAACAATGTAGATTGGTTGAAGGAAAATGCAAACATTTTGAGCAAATTTTCTTAAGTTATCTAAGAAAAATTTACACATGAAATCGAAGTTAATGATATTCAAAAGCAGAAAATACGTAACCATATTTGTCATAATAAGTTTCTTGAATATAGAACATCTCATTTAGCTAGTTTTATTAAACAAAGAAATCAAATTATTCGCCTTTTAACAATATATAATTACTAACCAATGGCATTCAGTAATGTAAAAATGTGGTATGCCCGAACTCTAGCACATTTCCCCACGGTTGCCGAGGTTGGCAGCATTTATTTTTGTATTTTTTGGATGTTTTTGCATGTCACATGGATTAAAAATTGACACAACACCGATAGGAAAACAAAATGGCGAATTTGAAAAAAACTGAGACGCCCAGCGGCAAGAGGATTGTGAGTTGGGGGTCTCAGTATCATTTGTCTCTGGTACTAAGCTCAAGTTATTTGTCATTGTCATTTGCATTTGCTCTGCGTCTGCATTATTTTGGATATTTATAGCGAGTGAGCGGACACGGACAATTTATGCAGCGATGACAAAATATTTGAGAACAGTGCCAAATTATAAATTTATTCTGATTTTAATTTTTTTCTTAATTGTTTAGTTAGAAATTCATGTTTATTTACTTAAAAAAAAACATTACAAAGTAATTATTCGTGTTTCTTTTTTTTTTTTGAAATTGTACTACATTGTACTACATTTTAAAAGCCTCCGTACTACATTTTCAATCTCTTGGGGGGGCAGCGCCGGTGCTTTTATAGACGTGTTTTTTTGAGCTTCGGTCTTAATTTCAAAAAAAAAAAATATGAAAAAGAAAAATGATGCAAATTTTATTGAACCCCCGACATTGCAGTGAGATGTCATAATGTAATATGGCTGGCGGCAATATGAAATAACTAATACCCTGTTTTAGTTGTTTTGTGTTTGAAAGCAACTGTTGCCACAATTCAAAAATTAAACTTTTCTTGGTTTATTTTCTTGATCTGATGCGGATCAGTCGAGTCGAGCTGCAATACAATTGCAGGTTTCCTGGGTACGGAAGAGGGATGTTTATTTATGGTTTTGAATATGTTTATACAAAAATACTTTTTGATTTTTGTGTAACATAGTGTGCGTGAGGCCTTATGAAATACAACTGATTGAGTTGCTTGCAAAGCATTCTCCATCTCAATTTATTCGACTTTCCCTTATTTATTATTGTTTCAACTCGTTGAAGGACATTTATTTCCCAATTTTTAACATAATTTGTTTGATTGTAATAAATCCCGCTCTGGAGATTCAGTCAACTCTGACTGGAAAGTGTAATAGTCTGTGTACTTGGTTTCCTGATCCCTCAAAATCGTAAAAAAAAGCTGTCCTATCCAGAAAATAATTAAAAGACATCCGATTGAGTCAGAATTTTTCAACTCGTTTTATTAATATACGCTAGCATACTCAACTACCACAACATTGCTCGTCACTAACTGAAGAGGACGCGTATCCGACTTGAAAAGTATCACCAATTTCCTTTCGAAATTCTATCTCAGGTAACTCTATCAAAATAGTTTGAGTTTGATATCGCAATGTTCCATGACACTACACTTGGTGCATATACTGCACTACTTCTGTGTATAAGTGCTGTACTCTCGAATAGTTTCAAGGAGAAACAACTTTCAAAAAAGAACCATTCAGTAAGAATTTTAAAAAGAGTTACAAGTGCAATTGGAAGTTTTTCTATTTTAGTTTCATTTCACTCATGCACATGCACGACATCCTTCTCCGGCTTGAAAAATGTATACGTGTACCTGTTTCGAAAACGCGAGTAATGTCCTGATGTCCTAGATTCGTGGCAAAAGTGTAATTCGAGAGAAAAAAAATATCAGTGCATTTAGATCTGGCGCATCCTTTCCTTTCAGGGAGGGGGCCCATTAATATTTTCAAGTCCCTTACTTTCTCCATTGGTGCCCATTAAAGTTTGATTTCTCTTTGAGGATACTCACTGGGGTTGTCTACTATCATCACCCTCCATATAATCAACCAAAGCTGATACATTTCACGAAGTATAATATTTGGTGTAAATATTCACACTTATCCTTTTAATTTGTTCTCCCTGCCACGAAATGAGTTCGTGAACTGGAATCCCTTGTTAAGTGCGTTGCTTGTGTGCCTTAATACCTGGGAATGACCGTTTTCAGATGTGAAATAATGCTTTAATTAATCCCATAGCCCAGTCCTTCCTTCTCGTTCATGGGGAAATTAAAATTCGCTCAGCACAAGTGCATCACTTGGCAATAATAATTCCCATTCATTGCGATTCTTTTCTGATTTTTAATCGTATGCTAAACCCGCTGAGTTGAGCGCATTTCCGCTTGAGCTTAATTTTTTTTACAAAGTGTAGTCTGATATTAACCCAGCTTGAACAGGGTTTATGCATTTTGGATTACGATAAGTATTTATTGGACCAGCAAATCTGATTGTAACACACCGCAAGTGTAAGCAAAATGACGTATTTCAAGCGAGTTATACAATTTTATTTAATTAAACAAATTTTCGTAGCTAAACAAATGGTGACGTGAATTTCACTCAACGAAATGGTATTTAAATGGTGGAAGGACATAAAATAAATGTGCAAAGAACTGAAAGGCTTTTGCAAAAACTAACTTCTCAGCCAAACCCCTTAGAAGTTGTGAAACGAAAAACATGAGTTCATAATAAAGTTATGAGTTTGTCTGGCCGTGGTTTTATTTAAAATTTCTTTGCATTGACAGATATTTTTACTGGACAACCCAGCTCTTGGAATGTGTACAGAGTTGAGTAATGACGAGGACATGACATACAAGATTTCAATCTCTTGCAGTATTCGCGCGTACAAATAATAAAGTTGCAAGATTTGTCCATGTATTTGAATTTGTATACGCATCTCGGTCAACCCACTTCTGCAATCCGTATTGATTTCTCAGAACATCATAGGGCCTAACATAGATCAACATCGAGTTCCGATTCCATCGCAATTGGTTAAGTCGTTTTAAATCACGCAAACCTTACAGTTTTTGATGTCAGGCTTCTTATTTCCCTTACCGACTATTATTCTACAAAAGCTCATCAAGATGAGCCACAATTAGCTGGGACGTCAATAAACTCCCAACCGCGTACAAGGATGCGCTTGAAGTTAGCTAAAATCCATAGCTGCACTACCTGCCATCCTACTGCTCGTAACACATAACTCGTTCACAAAGCGAATTCAAGCACGCATATCTATCACAGAAATTTCTCATAAATCATGACACTGACAAACCGATTTGCCTGCTCCCAATTCAACTCTCACCGTCTGGAATGAGTGCCCACCTTTGGAATAACAAGGAATTATTATTTTGCCAAGCTCATTCCTCTTACCTTAGTCTGCAGAACAAATTGCAGGTAAAATATTTGCCAACTCAAATGCCATAACCAAAGACTGGCAGCGTTAGCAAAACGCCCAAAAGTGAAACTTTTTCATTATTACACAGCCAATTACAGTTCAACTTGAATGCAACGGGATCTAGTGCCCGTACACAACAGTATCCTTTGATAGACGGAATTATGAAAACTATTTTGCATGTGGCATTTATTCGTGGTGCCGCTTGAATTTGTTTCCTTTTCGTGTCCTTTTTTGTCGGCGTATTTACTCTGAAAAATATTATGCAAATCTACAAGTCTATGCCACTCGATATGCAAACGGATTTTAGATAAAGTTCTGTGTGTAGTGTGTACACGAGGATACTAAAGGTGGGTAATGTTTTTTGCATGATTGACTCACTTTGCCTTTGGCCGCATGGGTGGCCTGGCAGTTGCACAGTAGAACCGCATCAATGTGGAGTTGTTTCAGTCGAGTGACGTAAGCTCTCTTGTATTGGACATGCAATTAGAATGACACTCTACACGAAGAGGAGGTAAGGTTCTACTGATTGCAGCAGGAAGCACCCTAATGGCAAGGGTGTGAACTGTATCGCTACTTTGGAGTGTTTCATTTGTCAGTGAAATTTAGGGCACTTTCATTTCAACATTTGATATGAGGAAATGAGTTGGCAATTTGTCACCCAACGAACTGGAGACAAATTAGTGGCATAAGCGGTTAATTATATTGAATTGACTGAGTTGTCGTCAGCCATTTTGCCAGGGATAGGGAATTTATGTGATTTGTATGGGTATAGTTCGCAATCCCTTTTGCCAAGGGAATTAAAATTGTTTTTGGGGCTAAGTTGCAGTTCGCTTAAAGTGGTCATCATGACGATATTTATAGATTAGATTATTAATAGATTATTAGAAGGTAAACATTCGAGTTTATGTAGCAATCAAATTTGTAGAAAGTGAGAGGAATTGATTGCAGTTTATGAAAAATTAATCTTTGAATGGAGCGAGAAATTTCTAAAAACCCTTACGCCTCGTAGTGTTACGCAGCGCATCAAATGGAAAAATCTAAGTCTAAGTCAAATGATGCGTGTGAGTTCATACGTAGCTTTTGTTTATTGCTGACATTTTATATGGTGCCAAACACCCAGATGGTGGCCGTCATCACAAAAATTAACAAAAGTTCCGAGTTAAATGTAAAAGCTTAATTTAATTGGATAATAAATTTCTTAAAAGTCTCGCAGGGATAGTGGTTAGGATGGGTTTTTTAAGTATGAATATTCCTGATTTTGGAAACGTATCCCGGTCAAATAGTCTTAATTATACACCCTTTGGTTCAAAAAGCCAAACAAGAAATAGGAACAGGATTTAGTTTGAATTTTAAGGCCCCGAACATACGCGTGTTGACAAATGCGCTTTGTTCTCACATAAAGACGAACTTATTCCATGTTTTTCTCTCTTTTTCCAAACCGTGGACGTCTTTATGAAGATGAATGTTTTGATTTAACAATTTAACAATTCCTTTTCTTAAGTTTTAAAGGCATATTAAGAAAGCGATACGGCAGTTGCTAAGTGTATGAGTTGTATACTCGTTTTTTTTTTCAGTGTTTTTGTAACGATGCTAAAAGCATATTCAAGCTGTTAAATCTACTCAATCTATTTTTATTCGTGTGGAAAACTTACAACCCGTTTTTAACAAATGTATTAATGTGACTTAATTAGAAATAAAACCAAACCAGCTAATATTTTAAGACTCTGGGGATATTTCAATGCAAACAAGATCCATCAGAGCAATTTCTTCCAATATCCGCAAGTAAATTAAAGATTTAAACTGTTCTTTTTAAATGGAAAAGGTCAATTCAAGAATACCAACTTTAATTACACCCCCCTCGTACTTAAGATACAACCACCCTTTTTTTGGCTAATAGCCATACCCTCCTTAAATGATTAAAATCTACCCAAATTACATTCTCACTTAACACCGGTGAAAATTTATTTTAAGGTTTCTTAATGAATATAATTCAATACCTCTGACCCATCTCATGACTTCAAAAGGCTTCCATCACGAATCAATTAATTAACGTAAATTGAAAGGCTCACAAAACCCTGGGAAACCCATTAAGTATTGAACATCCTCTTGTGAAATGTATAAATAAATACAATTCAATTCTCGAAATCAAACAGTTAGACAAGAGATACTCTCACATAAAAGCAAATCATTGCTTTGACTATGCGACAGGATAAACCATATAAAAGGGGAAACGAACTCTAACCACAATAATTCATGCTGCTTTCCTAATGTCACAATGATTCCTTGGCAAAATTGTTCCATGTTAAGGTATTAAGAATTCCTTGTGTTTGCTTGGGAATTTCCTTTCCCCATCAGGAAATGGAAAATTCCGTACAAATAAAAATGCCAGCGTCAGAGAAAGTTTCAATAAATAAATTTCACCTTTTCCTTGGGGTGTCCTTGAGCTGTAGGTATTTCCCATCTTGACGGTGGCAGGAAGTGAATTGTTTTACAAAGCACCTGTATCGGTTGTTCCTAGGTCGGATGCCAAAGACAGGGGGCGTTGGATGTTGGACAACAAAAACGAAAAAGAGAAAGAGATGAAACTGTTACAGCATGGCGAAACCTTGTCTTTTCAATGATGTTCGATAAGAGTGATGTTATTGAACGGAAACCCATTGTGGCATATTGAGTGCGAATAGCTTTAAGGAAACTTAAAGAGTTCGGTATTTGTATAGCATAGGGAGGTACCTATACATTTTTTATAGTACATATATACATAAATCCAAATAACCGTCTGTGGCAGAGATTATATTCTCACTTTATTCGCCTCTTAAACAAAAGGTTGCATTGTAGATCCCAATACCAAAAAAAAACTGTAACAAAAATTAATTAAATTATCCTTTGCATTCATCAAAATCTCTATATCGTTGTAATGGTAACAGAACATAATTTCAACAGCAAGCTAAGCAACAGGAGCATTGATCCTAAACATAAGCTCTCATGTAGTGCACAAGTTTGGAGCATTTAGATGATGTACAACTACACGGTTTGTTAAGTTCTCTTGTAAAGCTTCCTCTAATCATTGAAAGGAAAGTATGACAATGGTGCTTGCTGTCGAGTTGCTATTGCTTGTCAAGTTTTTGTTTCACCTGACGATGGTGATGGAAAAATTACGTAATTCATCGCTCTCGCCTCTCAATTGGCATTATAAGCTACATTTCCACTGTCCCTTGGTCCATTAATCATGGTACTATTTATAATTCTCTGATCAAATCGAGAAGTTAATAACTGGAAGCAAAAAAATATTAAAAACAATTAGTAACCTACTTTGTAGAGAACACCATTTTGAACCCGTAATATCGGTAGTCAAGTAACCCGAAATGTGGGGAAAATGTTTACTCCATACCCATACCAGAAGTAAATACCTCAAACTACATAAGAGGATTAAAAAAACCCTCCAAATTATTCAACTCCCTGAAGAGTTTCGTTAAAAATTAACACTCTTCACCGAGAGTACTGAAAACGATTCTCCATCAGAAACAAGGACGAGCGTCTAAATATTTTCCATATCCACCTTAGAACCCAACTTGCTTGAGAAAATTAAACAGCTAAGTTCTCAGACAGGGACCCCAAGTCAAGCTAGACACATTCTGTTTGAAAATTTAATGATAATCCCTAGGCGTATGGTAAGTCTTACAAAGGATATGTTTACTTTAGAGTGAATTTGTATTTTCTGGTAAGTTGTGTGCTCATGCATGAGGGTTGCGTGCTTATGGTAAGCCATAAACATTAGAAGAATACCCATGATATTTGAGAAAATTATTATCCCGCGGCTCATTGACTCGCAATATTCATAGAATCGAAACTCAACTTGTAGAGTGAACAAAGTTACTCGACGCGTCTCCACATCTGCCTTAGTGTGGCTTTGAGTCGTGAAACTTTGATGCAGCTTAATTTGTTGACAATACTTAGCAGAACTTGGTGTCAAGTACTTAATGGATTGTGCTTGCAAATTTAAATTTGTTTGTGCCCAAGTTGTAACGCAGTGCAGGTGGTGCTGCAAGTTAAAAGCAATTAAAACTGTATTACATTCGCACTGGCGTAACTTTAAGGATGCAACGAGTGAACAATTGTGCGGGCTGTCAAGAGCATGCCTATATAGATAGGACAGATGGACATCGCTGCGATCCGCTGCCAGTGCAACAAAAAGTTTAGCTATCTTGTGAACCAGATGCCACTTGCAAGTTAAACAATTAAGCAACTCCTGTTGAAATTTTGGGCCACAATAATGAACTGAAGTGTCGTCTTTTATTAATACGGCAGTGATTTGTAAATCGGCTAAGCGTTGATGGTAAGGCCGGGTTTTGCCGCCGACACAAAGAAACAAATTTCATAATTTATTGCTGTCAATCTATATAAAGTGAAAGCTTGAAAAAAATGTACCAGCTTATGGATAAAAATAACTCAATTTCACTAGTTACACTTAAGGAGAAGTTTGCGTTGGGATTTATGAAATTTTTTAAAGCAAAATTTTCTATGATATTTGTTAGCTTAACTTCAATAGTCCTGCGATAATTTACATACACACAACAATAGTTTACAATGAAAACATGTGATATGTATGAAAAGATCCCCATCTGCTCTGTTGATAGGTATAATTCTTGTGAAAACAACTTTTGAGTGGCATTGGCGTCTGAATCTGAACCATCTGAAGTGTGTATTGCCAGTGCAAATAATTCTCATACCGCAATCGCACATACAGTGATACATTTCAAAACGAACGTCACTAATGGCGGTGAGAAAAGGGACTTATTTTTGCGACTGAGTATACTCGATGCAAATTGCAAATAAATGATGTGTTCTCCTGCACACACACACTTGGCTTATTGTGTGCAGCTGAATGTATGCATTGATGCCAGAAATCCGTGTTGACGTTCAAGGATTGCATGCATATAATGTTAAGGTTGATGTGCACATTAGTCGATGAATATTGAGGACAAGTAACAAGCACGACATGAGATTACACAACTTTCTTCTAAGGGAACTATGCCGTGGGACAAGGTTGAGCCACAAACAGAGGATGCGGCGTAACTTCAATTAGTAGATACGCATAATTGGCAAACTTCACCGTCACTGTTGCGGCGTATGCAAACGATTTGAGAGCGTATTTCAAATTCGACAGAAGTTTGCCGCTCTCCAGCATAATTTAGTTACTTTTGAGAATAATTTAAAGCTCTTTTTTCAGACAAATCGATGTGTTCTGTTGATGGCTTTATGATTGGCATAAAGCTCAAGTGAAACGAATGTTAGATCGCTACGTCGTCAGTCGAGTGAGTCGAGGTTTCCTTGCATTTTGAAATGTGTTGCGTGTTGCTAAGAATAATGTGAACGTGGTAACCAGTGGCCCCAATGTTGGCTCATTTTCAATGAAAAAGGGGAAAACTTAAAAAAAGTGGGAAAAAATTAAAAATCCCTTTGAAACTTAAATTTCCTAAAAGTAAAATTTAAATACGCATTTCCATTACAAATAAAGTAATTTATTTAGTAACAATTCAATACTCAGAATGAATTGTTTACATTAAATGTGAAAGAAAACAGCCCATCGAACGTCTAGGTAAGAATTTTTGTGATTTTATTTATTTTTATTTCTTAGTGAAGTTTTTATTTCATTTTAGGTTTTTTATAGAAACTGTTCCTTTCATAATATGTGCAATTTTATGTTAAATCTTGTTAATAAATGCAGTTATAAAACGACTAGATTTTTCTTTTTTGATTTCTTCCTGTAAAAATAAAGGCAAATTTCACTTAGGGGAAAAAAAGGGGAACTTTTTTTCGAATTTAGGGGAAAATTATTTCCTTTGCTGATCAAAATAGGGGAAAACAGTCTTCACAGTCTGGGATAGTCTTTGGAATGGAATGGGTATGAAGAAGAGAAAGGATAGAGGATGAGATGGGAATTGGGGCATTCAATTAGCTATAATCGAAGCGAAAGGTGTTCGGAAAATAAATTAAAATATTTTAAATTATCGAGAAGTTTTATTTAACGAGATGGATTTCAGATTGTATGCCATTTTCGATTTAAGTCAGTCAATATTTGCTTTTTTTTTAAGTGATAACTTCTTTAGGTGCGTTGGGCATTTTTGTTATGGGATAAAATCATTGAACTCGCGACACCAATATTGCGTTACCAATTTTGCGACACCAGTGTTCGTGCAATTGGAATGGAAGTTAAGAGGGTTAAGAGCTTTAGTTTTAAGTAAAATTGACTATGGTCCGTTCATATATGGAAAATGTCCTAAATCAACACTTAATATTCTGAAATCGACTTATCATCAAGCAGCCAGGAGGAGTATCAATGCATATCGAACATCTAGAATTCAAAATATAATGGCAGAAGCAGGACTTCCTACTTTAGAAGAAAGACAAGCACAGTGTTTTACCAAACTTCCCGTGAAATTCTCCTACTCGTACAACTCCATTATTGACAAGGATATTACCGCTGTTATCAGATCAAAAACAACCAAGCGTCTCCAATCAACCATATCTCCAACAATATGCAGCGCAAGATAACTCGATCTTCCCATCAAACGAATAAAACACTACAACAATCCTCGGTTCTACTGAGGACTGACTCTGTCTGAACATAAAAAAGGCAATACAGGCAGCGATATTTACAAGGCACATTTTTTCGAAATAATTAGTGAACTCAAATCTAAAGGTTGGAAACCTATCTTCACAGACGGTTCTAAATCGCTACACATACCACATCCTTTGCTGTCTCTTCAGAATGCGAGAACACATCAATTTTCACTGCAGAAGCATTTGCTTTACTCGAAGCAGTAAAAACAACGACTAAACTCCGTGGAAAAGCCATAATAGGCACTGACAGCCTTTCAACGCTGAAAGCCACCTTAAATTCCAACCACAACACTGAACTTATAAGCCAAATCAGGGATATTCTCACAAAATACCCCAACAAAATTAAGCTTATGTGGGTTCCAAGTCACATGGAGATTCAAGGGAACGAACTCGCTGATATGGCCGCAAAATCTTGCAATAATCTTTTCGAAACACGATCTACAAAAACAGAAGGTGCAGAGACTTTTAAATTGGCGAAGCTACAAAAATCAACACTAATCGGTCCAATCCCATCTACTCGACATCCACCTCTAAAGCAATGAATTCCGTCTTTGTCCGTCTTCGCTTAAGCCACACTATTGAATTGCATCAACACATCCTAAATCCTTTTTCTTTTTCACTCATTTAGAGCTGAAAGCCTCTGTAGCTAGTGGTCTTTCTCTTTTTTCTGTATTAGCTTAAGAATTCATTGTTAATGCTAATAAAATAATAATAATATAATAATGAATAAGAAAACACTTCATGTAAAAGAATTTCCTGCACATTAAAATATTTCCTGACGATTCAAAAAATACACACGTAATTGTTTAAGTTTTCATTTCGGTCGGCACTCACGGAGTACCATTGTTTTTTTTTTTTTTGTAACCCCTACAAATGGACATTATAAGGTATCGTGTACTTTATAAAAGCCACTCAGTGGTGTGTAGTAAGCATATTGATCTTCATTCAAATTTCAATAAGTCCCAACAGTCTCCGCATATATTGACGAAGACCTGCATTCACTGGTCGAAAACATTGACATCAATCTTTCGGGAAATCCTATGCAACTAGCATCAGTTTCCAGAAACCAGTATCATTGAAAATAAATCGAAGACGCTGCAGTTTATTTGCTGCATCTCACACCAGCACCCGTACAAAGTAAAATTTAAGCCCTTAATATCTAATTAGAAACGGTGTTAAATTGAAACCCCACGAAATCATATCCTATTGTCCATCAATATTCCCAGATCACTGTGATACCAACTGCTAAATTAATATCCAAAATATGTCAGCTGCACCTACCCCGCAATGAAGCCAATATTATTGTTGACGTATGAAATAAATTTCAATTTTGTCGTGCAAAATCTTCCCCCAGGGTAGGCTAATTCGCCTTATTCAGCAAATGACTTTAATGATTTTGCCTCGCAATGAGGCTTTTTAATGTTCACGTGTACACATATAAAACAATTTCAGGCATCCACCTACTTTGTGGATCTGCGCAAAAACAAATGGTTTCGCTTAATAGCATAATAAGCCAAAAACCACAAATCCACTCTCATAATATGTTTAACATATCGATGGTTTCATCCACCATAAGCAGGGTGTTAGGTACCGCGAATATGAGGCTTTCAGCTCTTAAACAAAACCAAATTGTTTGTGAATATTGCGCGTGAAAAATGATGCTGACATTTTGGTTTTTATTGTTGTGCCAACGTGGCAGCCGGTTTAATTTTGACTGATGTAGTAAGCCACTGCAATTCTGAATTTTATGGCTAAATTGGGTGGTTTTGGAAATAATTAGTGTTTTTTAACTCATATTTATGTCTTCCCTTTGACTGTGTCCCTCGTCCTTCAAATATTGGACCCTCCGTTTTATGTAGAGTATTACAAATATTCACGTCACACCATTGTCGTATATCTGACAGTAAATTGAATGTTATTGCAGCCCAACGTATCGCAGTGATACGGTTACTCACGAAAACGTTAGACGTCACAAGCAAAACCAAGTAAATGATATTTTTACCGTAAAAGTCTGTTTTGACATGGGCAAAAGTATTGGGTATTGAAATTTGCATATACCTACTTTATGATATGCTTCTAGATGGTCTCTCCCTACCCATTCGTTTTATATCGGCTAAATGTAAGAGAATTCATTAATGAGAAAACCGACAGATTTTTTTTAAATAGAAATAATATTTCAAAGGGAAACTATTATGTTAAGGGAAAGTTTTTTATAAGTTCTGACTCTGATTTTATTCAGTAATGTAAAATTACATAAAATGAAAGTTTCTCCCTTTCGAGTATTACAACAAACCTTTTAGTTACTTAAACATCAAATGCAGGTAGTTCAACCATGTATAAATTATTTAGGTACCTACATAGATTTCCATAGAGAACGATAGACCTAGGGGAACGGCTGAATTAAAATGGTTTCCAATTGAACCATTGAACATAAAGTTGGAGTCGATGTGAATTTTAAATAAGCGAAAGTATTATTTTCTACTCCCATTTTAATACTTTAATTGTGTTAACCAACGCGCTCGCCAGAGAATCCCTGGCTATATATATTTTGTATAAAGTACTTTTTTTATATAAACATTGATGCAAAAGATGTCCACAGGGGCATCGCTGACTGATGCACAAACCCATTGCGTAAGAATTATTCGTGATTAGCTAGAGGTAGTGTTTGTGAATGCAAATAGAAATACAATACAAGCTTCGGGGAAGGAGTATACAGAAATAAGGAAGTGGCCTGGGGGCAGATTACGAATATCAACGATCGCCTAAACAATATCGTTTTTGAAGCTTTAATCACCAAAATAAGTCATATTCTGCTCGTATGTTTTTGACAAACGTCAGCTTTCATTATACATTTGGAGAATGAACTGGATTAAGCTCTCAAACTTGTAATCTTAACACTTGATTGCTAGTTTTGGAGGTCTATCGTTTCGACGATAATCGACTGAAAAGCTACGGAGTGAGTGCCCTGTGCAAGCTCACGAGTGTACTCGTAAATTTCGCCCGTACAAATACTTCTCAACGTCCAACTTTTATGGATTTTCATTAAAAATAAATGTCTGGCAATGCTTTAGACCGCAACAATTTATACCTGTCTGTTGCTTTGACAGCCTAATGTTGCTTTGACTGCATATAATGGAACGGATGACCATTACTAAAGAGCAGTCTGACTGAAGTGGGCAGCACTAGCTAACATGCAAAAATTAGTGACATGTATTTTAGTCGGCCATCTTGTTTTACCACGTAAATTATGGAAAAGTTCTTTGGGTGATATTTTTATAACAATGGCTTGGAGAATTTCGGTTTCCTAGAACACAAAATGGCTTCCGGGAGTGATGAACGAACAATTATTTATTTTTTTTCTATTATTTATTGATGTTAGTTAAATTTACTGAAACCAATCTCATTTGACATGTTTAAAAACAGCAATGAAAACGTTATTAAGTGATTGCAGAAATGCTGGTCGCTGGAACTTGTGTTTTTGGCCGTTTTACATGTCTAAAATTATAGGTAGATGATCCATGATACTTTACGCGTCTGATTTGTGATCGTTTTCTTATCTTGGCATTGACTGCGGAAAACGAGATCACTTTATCCCATCTTGTGCAAAAATGATGATTATAGGTAGATGATCCATGATACTTTACGCGTCTGATTTGTGATCGTTTTCTTATCTTGGCATTGACTGCGGAAAACGGGATCTCTTTATCGCATCTCGTGCAAAAATGCCCGTGCGTGGTGTTGTAAATCCACAATAAAATGTAATTGACTTGAAATTTCTAATAAACTCAAAATTTTGTATAACCTTGTTTAACAATATATTAAAATAGAAGCTGGCAACAACACTACAACTAAATTATTTGTTTATTACAGTTGGGAAAAATAAAACCAAATACACTGTCACCTAAATCTAGGGCATCACGGTTATGACGTACAGGAACGCAGAAGGTGTTGGAAAATAAGAAAATATATGTACTTGCTTGAGCATATGTAGCATCCAGTTAACGTATCCCCTTGGAGGGTCCGGCACACGGGGAAATATATATATGGTGCCTAAAGCATTTCTCCAAAAGTAAATAAGACAAAAAAAAAACAAAATGGTAACGTACTGGTTTCCAATTTCAAGCAAAGTCAGTTGACTGCATTTTGTATGTCGTCCGAGAGAGAAAAAACTTGTTTAAACAAATAAACTCTGCTTGGAAACAACAAACTTAAAATATTTTTACCATTGTTAATGACATTCGTTTCATATTTGTTTTCTCAACAACGCGTAACGGATTTCTTTTCAAATAAATTAAAATAGTCCACTGTTTTGTCTCCGAATAAAAAAGAAAAAAATGAGAAAAAATCACGCATCTACTTAACACAGGTAGTCTCATAAATGTAAATTAACCGGATTACAGTCTCACTTTTACAAAAAAAAAAAATCCTCAGAAAATTAACTTAGCACAGTGAAAATAGGAATTTCCCGCATATGCCACATTAAAAATACATTTTTTTCTGTTGGCAGGACCATATCCGTATGCCTGGGTACTTCATTCGTCTGCTGCAATGCAGGTCATTAATTCAAGTCACGAAGTTAACGGCGCGGCAAAATGCAAAAAGAAAACTGAATTCACCCGTAGGAATGAAGGAGTTATTTATCTGTATTTTATGCTATTATCGGGGCTTATGTATTTGCCCATGTTCAGTGAAGACGTCGACTGCTGATATGTGTTCAGAAAATTATGCATAGGAATTGCAAAGGGGTTGGAACTATACTCCAACTGGGGTACGTTTCAAAATCTAAAATGGTATGTTCAATTGTTTATATCTTTATTTTAAATTGAACATAAGGGAACTTGAGCTCAAGTTGAATTTTTGTAAGAGCAACTCAAAATAAATATAAACTGCCGTATCCTATCGCATTTAACTATGCAATCATTTCTTTGTTTCTGAATCGACGCAATGTTGAAAGGAGAATCTTTTCATCCGCCCAAGCCCATATGCATTTTATGATTCTGTTTACTATGCAGCAATATCGATATGATGAGAGCCTTGAAGCCTCAAAAAGAAATGAGGATCCATACACGACTACAATTTTGCCCTTAGCACATCTACACTCATGGCAATACTCGCCCACGAAAGTCATTGCATATCCCATAACTACACCCAAAGTTAGATGGTGTACTAATTGCACCCACGTATGTATCGTATATGCAAAGCAAGTACGTTCGTACAGTAGTTTTTTTTTTTTTGATAATAAACCTCCTAATAAAAACACGTAAAACTAGAACTTTTCCATCCTCGTCTCTGGGTTAGCAAAAAAATAATCCACTGAAACTCAATACCTACACCGAAATAAAAACCATAAGTTCTCGTATATATCCTTACAAAAATTTGATGTTTACCATGATTGTAGTTCGTTTCGTTCACTAAAGGTAATTAGCTATGGGTTGTTGAATATTTGGGGAGAATCGGAAAAGTCCTTTGTTTATTCTATACCCAATTGTGTATGGACAACAATCTGGTGCATTAGGAAATTGGAATCCTACTCGTATTCGTATACCTACTTATTCCGGTACCAAATTCTAATTAGGAAAGCTTGTTGTGGCAATTGGCTTACTTGACATTTAATCCAATAAAGACAGTAGGGTATTGACTTTCGTACATAGGATTGTAGGTGCCTGATTAAAGAGCCATTTCCCTTTTGACGGGAATTACAGCAATACTTTAATTGTGTTATGAGTAATTTGTAATTGTGTTTTTCAATTAGTGGACAAATATATTCAATCGCTTTGCATATCAAAACAAATCGGAACATACGTAATTTTAGACGCAACACGCGAGAGCTACAAAAAAACAAATAATGCAGTGGGGACATCTAGGAAGAACAAAATGGATGAACATAATTTTTTTAGATATGTCTTGTGTTTCGAAATTAAAAGAAGTGTTTAATACGGCAAGTTATTTCGTCAAAACTTTAATAATTTTCAACTTTAAAGAAAGATTATCAAATACTAGTATACTAAATCAGATAAGCGAAAATAAATATCCAGTGTAAACTTTTGTGAATGAAGACATTTGATTGATAGCTTAAATGTTTGTGGAAATGTGATCTTCCTGTAGTATTTTTATCTTGTATTAATTAGGAGAAATATGAGTAATGGAAGGTTAAAGATATTGAAATTAGGTCAAAAACACTACCGAAAAGTAGGCATTGGAATGCACTGCATAGCTGGGAGTCTAATTGCGATACTAATAATCAATTTTAGTATCCAGGCTAAATTTTTTCGAACTCACAATGGCATAATTTTCCATACAAAATTGCATATTGTGACCTAGAAAATATTTAGTATGAGTATTAGTAAGACCGTAAAAGAACATTTCTAAAAAATGTCCATCCAAATCCGTCCGGATTTGGCAACAGGCATAAATCCGAATAGGAATAGCACTCAGCCTAGAGCTTATGCTTTGCAAGTATCAATACGATAACAATTTGTGAACGTGTTGCTGATTCAACTCTATTAAAAAGAGCCCAAAAAATAAACACTGTATATTGGAAAAGCCATAAAACCCTCTAGTTAAAGACTGTTAAAAACTCAGCTTTCATAAACTAAGCATTCTGCTTATGGCTAAGCTATTTAAAATGTCTAAATCAATTGCACGAAACCGAATGCGTATCTCTAAAGGAAGGAAAGAAATAGTGCCAGCCATACGAAGCGCAGTAAACCAAAGAGCTCCTCAGCGAATACCCCCAGGTGCTATAAATTCCAACAGGAATCAAGGTGGCAACTTTATCCCATTATATATCACGTACACTTTTCAGTATCAATACTTTGAAAAGGTAACTTCTCCTTCTTCCGATATATACCAACTGCGGCATAGACATCAGAGATCCTGTGACTCAACTTCAAGGTGGCACACAATTTGGTGGCGACGCAATAAAATTCTCAAACACAATGCAAGTACCTGCGAAAGGCAACAATAAAGTGGAAAAGTTTTTGGCACGAAACATGACTGTTGACACAACGAATGACTTTAATCAAATCAAGCAAAAACTTTCCGAACCGAGGCATGTGTGTTTATGTGTTAGGAAAGCGTGTAAATTCGCTTGTGTTATTTACGATGGTGGGTGACTGGAGAAGTTGAGCCTCAAAAAGTTTGCTGTCAAAAGCATAAGTTTTAATGAATATATTCTCCTGTTCAAATGGCAGACCAAATGTTATAAAAACATATGATTTGTGTTACTTGCCAGACGTTTTTTTTTTTAGATCTATATGAGTGGTATAATTCGAGAAGGAAAGCAAGTCCGTTCTGCACATATCCTCCAATCTTTTCAAATTGTTTTATGCGCGGGAATTTACTATTTTTGTTCTGTCATAAAAAATTAAAGCAACCGAATGACTCTTATATTTTGGTTTCTATTTGTATTGTTTATCGAACTAAATATTATCATATATTCCTTTCCATATTTTTAACAAATTAGCGATTTTCATAAAGACACCTTGCTCTGAAAATAGCATTTAAAATACAGGAGATACACTCCGCACCGAAAAACAGTTTTCAATTTACTCCTACTGCCTTTTATTCTGACCATAGGCAGGCAAACATGTCACCATGCTGCAAAGAATGTTCGTTTATTTCTCCTGCAGTTATCGTGTACATGTACAGCAATTTGGCCAACAGACAAACATGGTAATAAATTGAGCGGGTAAAGAAATGTATTTGCAATCAACGCCACAGGCAGTTGTCCCAAACCTCTAATGTCGTTAAATGTAGGTATATACATCCGTACACCAATGTCGATTATTTTCCCTTCTTGCTCATATAAATGCGGACAACATCATCCCGTCAGAAATCTTTACATCCTACATCTCGTGATCCATTCAATCACTCTGCACATTTGCTCTTATTTATCATTCATCCCTTATAAACATTCTCTCATTGAAAATCTACGAGGAGCCAAGGAAATGTCTTCAACATTATCCCCACAGCATAATGTTGGCTGTATTCTGTTTCTGTGTGTCCATTTCCCAGAGGGATAATTCGCAAAATGTGTTCTTCATTTTCTTACGATCTGTTTGTGTGTATACACACCTACTTATCCAAACGAGAAAAAAAAAGTATACGTTTTGACTTTGTGTTATATTTTACCAAGTGAAATCTCCCCAAGGACAGGGATTCGTAAATTTAATTTTCTCCAAAAGGACCTTCAAGTGGAATATAGTTTTCCCCTGAATGGTAATGCCAATGATTGTGCTTTTGCTTATTTCTACTTACAATCGGGCTGATTGGAGTGTAGGTAAGTAGATGCCGTCCTTGTGTTTTTCTTTCGTAAAATAATGCCGGAAGAGGTCAAGTAGCAGTCGTTGTGTAGGGTTTTGTTGTCAGATTTCTGAACTAAGCTCTAAACACTCATGCACGCACTTATCGGATATTACGGGCTTCGCCCACTTATGCATATAATTAATTTAAGGTAGAAAATAAATTAGGCAGTTGCCAACTGTCCAATTGACACCTCTGCGAAAAGTAAAAAAAAAAATGTTTTCCCTAGTACTTTTACCAAATATTAGAAGTATTTTAGTGAACTAGAAATATTCTTAAAATTACGAAAAAGTAGTATTTGAGAAGTAATGAGAAAGATTAATTTAAGGTCCCTTTCAGTCGTGGCAAAATTGTATGACCATCAACTCTCCCATGTATTTTACTGGAAACACTTTCTATGTAGACAAAATTACAAATTTGAATAGCCCTGCATTCTATTACAATTTAATCATAATGAAGTTTAAATGATGCCAAATCTACCCCAATTAAGAATCTTCTATTCGAATCGAAGAAGCAAACCAGGTTTCGTTAAAAGTGTCAATACTGCTCCTTTTTTCTAAAGTTTCTTCCGGAATTGGGAGCTGCTTCCAAACCTTCTGGTAGCTGAGTAAACAAAGAATTGTTCATTAAGTAAATGGAATCCTATATTTTCTGTAAATGTTTTAATACCGCTTTCAAATTTTTGTCTGATTTTACTCCTACATTTAATGGAAGTCGAGTTTAATTCGTTGGGGATTTTGTAATATGCAAAATACTTTCCAACTTTATAAAGTTTGTCGATGTGCATAACACTATTGGCATTTACAAGTTTGATACCAGTCAGTGTTTACTTTATTCATATAAAACCCAGTCAGTTTATTTTAAATTAATGTACTTTGAAGAAAGTGAACAAAAATTTCACAAGAACTTCAAAAACGTTTACTCAACTTCAGGCGAATTGAGGATTTGAGCATTTTCAATGCAGTAAAACAGAAAGTTGTTGAAATAAAACAACATCCTCCTCAAATTCGTTGATGTGCCCACCATTTGAACTTGTTAAAATGAAAATGTATTTAGAACCCATTTCTAATGACACACAACTTTTACAAGTTTGATACCAGTCAGTGTTTACTTTATTCATATAAAACCCAGTTTGATACGCACTAGTTGTCATTAGCAAAAGTTCAACCACGGGCCAAAGTATGATTCGAGTCGTTTCGTGCAATGAGCATGCTCTTTTGGATGCTAGATGAGTGACACCAGGGGTCGAATCGCCACATCCGTGAGCGAGCTTGACGTTTATGCTGGTTTTACACACAAATTTCGTCACGTATTGCTCGTTCACGGAAGAGACACGATTCGGCCCCAGTTGTTGTCCGCATTACTTGATATTCGTTATATATTTTTGCATTATCCCAGTTCCTGTTTTTCTGTTCCTACGACTTTAAGCCTTAGGGTTTAAGGATCTTATCAACTAGCCCACGCAATAATAAGTTGACGCCGAAAACGAAATCGATAAAATACCCATAAGCATAAATTCCCAGAATAATTAGATAATGCATTTTTAATGCAATACGCAGACCTACCCTTACAATATACAGAGCATCATCACCGCCCTCCACAATACCGTTCTACGCAGCCATAAAACATGGCACTTTGCCTCTTCTTCGAGTTTGCTTAACTTTAGGAATGTGATGCATCTTCAACCAAAATCTTCGCGGACAAAAACAAAAATTGCAGAGAAAAAAAAACATTCAAGGACGAATTTCCAAAGTACAATTTTTCTACTCTTTTGTTTATTAAGAGGAAATATGGAACATTCTCAGTTTTAACCGCGCATGACTCAACAACTCAACATCAACAACATGGGAGAGAAACCCAACCTGCAAAATGGGCTCTTTTTTTCAGGAAGCTTTTCAGAAATATTTCCAAGGAAATGATGAAAAATATTGTAAACAAAAATCAGTTACCCTCTAGCGTGGCTTCTGCTACTATGGACGTTTAGTGGAATTATTTGAATTTTTTCTTGGAACATTATTGTCGTTTTTACAATTATTTTGGACTCGGTGTTTGGTTATGTTCTCATTAGAATTATGTTCCGTTGTTATTGCTTAAAGTCAAGTAGTTTATTTTCTATGATATAAACAAAGTAAATCCACTGCATAAAATAATTTCGGAATCAAAAATCTTAATTCCCAGACATCCTTTTGTTCATGTTTTTCTTAAATCACTTTTGGCGTACACATGATAAATTTAATTATATATTATGCTTTTTGCTCGCTTGGTATGGAATAAAAGGCTTTCATACAGATAAAAAAGAACGAGGTGTTTATATTTATATAGAGTGTAATATGAAAAAGTTTTCCTTTTCAAAAACTTACATATTAATGAATCAAATGCAAAAAACTTCAACAAAGTCGTATTTTCTTTAGATTTATAAAACCGAAGAATGTTATAGCAACCTTGAATCCATTTTCGTACTATAAAAAATTGCTTTAAAAAACTTCTCAGGTACAATTTTTTTGTATGGAGAAAACGTCTACTCAATTTTAGAATTGGGCTATTTTTCTCTACACAGAATTTTTTTACATATTCTATTTAATAGCGTAAAACGATCTTTGTCTTGAGCAATTTCTTGGGCAACAATTTTTTTCAGAACATTTGAAAAGTTGTGTTGCTTTGGATTTATTAAACTGTAGCTAAGTTATTAACCTCGTTTAAGCTTAAATTTCGTTCATTTACGCATGTTGTACCTTTTTATAACTACATAGCATTTTAAAAACTGAAAGAGGGCATGTATGACGAATCGTGGTTTCTGTAACGGCCATAATATTCACCTCCTTTAATCCGGGTTAAAGGTTACACCCGGGCTTAAGTGAGTTTAAACCAAAAACTAAACCCAAGTCCATAATATTCTGTCGTAAGCCCAGTTTTTTTCAACTTGACAATCCGATTGGATTTAAACGCAATCCGGAGACCAGTTTAAGTACTTTAACTCGGGTTAAAACTCCATTTCATAATATTGACATTTCTTCGATCGCAAGAAATAAGAAAAGTAGAAAAGGGGAATAGACAAAAAAAATGCCAAGAAACAAAAAAAGGACTTGATTCGTGAAATGGATGAAATTAATGTTAATGTCTTCGTCGTCAGAAGACGAATTTGTCGAAGAGCTGATGGTAAATCAACGTCGTCCTTGTCGTCGAATATATCGAATGCACAAGCGGGCTTGCGTCACCGATTACGATGTGGTATATTTTCGGAAATATTTCGTGCTGGAAAAAAGAGTCATTTTGGGGGCTACATTCGATAGAAATTTCGACATAATTAATGCACTTTAAAATATAGCTTGGCCCAAAACAAATGAAATTAATTTCCAAGTGACAAACAACAAAAAAATTCATTATTTGTGAAATTTGACATTACGTGGGTTTAAAACGGATTAAAAACGGTTTAAATATTTTAAATTCGCATTTAAATCCATCTTCAATCCAGCGGGTTTAATGCATGTTTTTCAGTGAACAATATGGACAATAATAATAATAATAATAATTGGCGCAACAGGTCCGTATGGACCCAAGCCTAGCTTCTCACAACCATTCGTCTTGTGTGAGTTTTTTTTTTTTTTTATTTTTTGGGACGAATGGAAGGGATCTACAATTTTATGCCGAGTCCAAACGGCCAATTGAGAAGCTCTTTCATGACAGTTATACTCTCGGATGTTTGTCAGACGTTCGCGAGAGGTGGCGCAGTGAAAAAACCTTAAGTTGGAATTTGGGTTTTTCTCGGGATTCGAACCTGGGACCCCTCGCTTAGTAGTCCAACACACTAACCACTAAGCCACTGCGCCATATATAGATGAACAATATGGACATAGAATTAAATTATCGGGTTTAAAAAATGCGGATTAATGATCGGGTGTAAAATTAACTTAAATCTGAGTTTCACCCGGAGTGCAAAAACAAAAAAATTAAAATACTTGATCTTCGCAAAAATGATGGGCTTTTTTTATTTCGGATACAGACAGATCGAATAAATAATGCATATGAGAGTGCGGCAACTTGAAATGTTCAACTCTTATTGGACAAGGTCCAAGGGTCCTGTATATATAAACCGAAAGAAAAAGCTTTTAAATTTTATCAATGTTTATCGGCTTACAAAGAAAGTGACGATAAATATTTTAGGGTGTAATTTTTTGGTTTACTGCAACAAAATATTTAAACGAGAAGCAATATTTTGTACTAATTATATATGGTGGCAACTATCCTCGTTCAAAATTGGCAACATCCGAAAGCAGTGTGTCATCAACTAAAAACGTTGATTTATTGGCATTTTCCCATCCAGCTGTCTGTGGTACACGATATCCTATACGCTGAAAGCGATATAACAACTCGAGCTGTTGCTATAATCTTGTCTACTACGAGTATATGCATTTATCAAATTCTACGAATTTCACATCTCTACGAACAGATAAGATCTTTTACACAACGCCATCGTTGGCTCAAGTATGTTAGCTAAACGATAACTTAATCCACAACAACTTGTCGGCATTTATCTCTCCAAACATACACACAAGCACTCCTTCCTTATATCGATTTAAATATCGATTAAAATCCTATTCAAAACCCGCTCAACAACTATGTACGTATACTGTAAATAGCACAACTACAAATTTAAGATACATCCTATCAATATCGTCGTTGTCAGTCGGTAGGATAGTACCGAGAAAATATTTAATACCCGATAGTAATATCGATTCCCATAAACTGGATAATAGTATTTGGATCTCAAATTAATTACAATCTAAATTTCGTTCGAGTTGAAAGGGATGCAAGGACGTAGCCATTAAATCAACGTTCGCTTTACTGAACTTCATTAAGCAACGAACAATGGGTGACTAAGTGACGACCTTTTGTTGGCTCTTAACATTGTTACCTTTATTGTAAAGTGTATTTAGGTAGAGTTTGATTACCTCAAGGTAAATAACCTATTATCTGTAAGCCATTATCCTAATTGATTGACGTGAATCTGTTCTTTTGCACCCTCCTACCGGGAATATTATACTTTTGATTAAATTTCTGTGCAGACATCAGAGTAGCAATATTATTTCTTTATTAGAGCGAGATGACGTTAATTCTGCTTATTATTCGATGTGCAAATTAAATGTAGTTTCTGAGTTTCTATTTGAAGGGCTTTTCAAAACCTGTCGCAAAAATTCACTAGAGCTGACGAAGTGAAGAAAACTAAGCTGGCTGTTTGAATCTCTGTCCAATGCAAATAAGCGAAATCGAACAATTCACAATAAAGCGAAGAAAACATTTTCCTGTGATGGGTTCTCATACTTAGGTAAATTGTATGAAAGTCCTGTCCTGTTGAGAATGAGTATCTTTTAAAAACTTGCACGGGAAAATAAAATTCTTACCAGTCACAAATTTACTAATGAACCGAACAACGTTCGCCCTATTTGTGTGCAACATTTTTCATTTATCCACAGGGAACCGCCATTTTTACTTGTTGTATGAAGCATATCCCTCTTCCGACTGCCGCTAAGTGAAATCCTAAACCAATTAATTTACAAAAGACCTTCGCAGGCACGGTAATCGCATTTCATTGTTAAACTGGGTGTAACCCACCCAGCCAAGGGCAAATATTGTTTCTGCCATCAAATGTATCCGCTTAGGTGAATCTTAGTCGAAAGGAAAACCAGAATAGTATGATGCTCAATACATTGTGCGCACCTCAACGAATTCAACATTTTATTTTATCACCGTTGCCAGTAAAACAGGAAGAACACCGCCAGACAATTCCGGAAGACAAGGAAAGCGATTTAACGCGGTCACAGCAAGTTGTAATTGCCATGTCATAGCCATTGGGCCATATAGCCGCCGCCACAAGCACCACTACCACCAGTTTAATTATTTCTCCTGATTCAATTGACCGAAATTGAATCTAAAAGATTTGAACAATATTTAATAAAGCGATTAAAATTCTCTTGCGGTCTAATTTGCAATTCAAATTCAACGAATTTACACGTTCGATATGGTTGCTGTGGCACTGAGGTAAGTAAGCCCACGATGTCATACCATCACTCGCCGAGTAACAAAGCAATTAAATTTTAATGCGGCTCGTTTAACGCGCGCGTTCTTGGATAGAAAACAAAAGCATTGCGGGCTTTACGTGAAAACAATTTCATTTGCCACGTCCTACCGCTTCGGTTGGGAATTACGGACAGCAGTGAGGAAAAGGTTCGTCCCGATATACATTTCAAATGAATGTTGAAAGGAAATGGATGTTGTTTGCGGCAGGGCAGTGCTCTTTGTGGAAATGGAGAGTTCAAATTGACGCGGCACGATGTTCGAGGTGCCGAGCAACTTTCTATATTGCAAAGGGATAATAAAGGTCTTAAAAGCTTAAAGTGTGGACGGAAGGCTAACTTATAGGTGATTAGCCCCTAAGCTCTGGAGTGAAAAGAAAAGGGGAGGGGGTGATAAATCGTTGATTTCTTTTCAGTTGGACTGAGCTCTAAAGAACATAGCTTCATATTTCAAAAGCGGTACAGGGGACGAGAGCGAAAGCGGGTACTTCTTGTTAGGGGTTTTATTGCGTAATAACTTGTGCTGCGATATATGTCGGTGTTATTTGTTCTTGTTGGGCGATGGGCTTGTCGACGTTTATTGCGTATTAAACATAAGTCGACTTTTGGCGTGTGTGTGGTGGATTTTAAGGCATTAATTTGAAGTACATAAATATGTGGGTATTTTGGCAATGAAGTCGAACACGTCGGAGGTATTAATGAACTTAGTTGGACAGAAATTCGAAATTTATGTGTAAGAATGTGAAAGAGAGATGTGTTGGGGGGAATTATGGTTCACTAAAGATGCGCGAATCCTGTAATGCAATTGCAAAGTTGGTTTTGGTTTTAAATAGGTAAGTTAGTAAAAGTGGGGGGAAAATTGTTGTAAAGTAAATTGGTATCTACATCAGGGTCCCGTTTATAAAAGTCCCTAGATTATAAATCAAGCCACTCGGTGTTTCAGTCACATATGATGGCGAGTGATTGGCAAGGCTTTGTCAAGACGAGAAGACTCCATATTAGGCCCTCATGGCAGCCCGGAAGTAGAGTATATAGCGAAGATGGATGCACGAGTACCAAGGATATCTACAAGGCGGTTTTCATCTCTCTGCAACAGAATTAATAGAGCGTTGATCATTTTCTTAATTTTTTTTTTTATTGTCAAAATATCTGTATTTCCATTTCAAAATGTTGAATGTAATTATCTGGCGGTTTGTGTGTGCATCTTCTTCGCTGACCAGCCTTATGGTTATATAAAGGACTGAGTTTTCTATAAAGGCCTGATATGGATCCCTTCCAAGTTCTATAGGGTGCACCATTGTGGGTGGCATTATTGGTTCAATTATTTTTAAGAAACAAGTGGCAGTGTAACAATGGCCTCTGATCGAAGAAAAGTGGGAAACTTAAACTGAGCTAGAAAGGTAAAAAAGATGCTTGAATGTCGAACTCGATAAAGGAACCTATGCAAGTGCTTAATGCCCCAATAAAAGAAATTAAAGGGGAATTCAATCAGATGCTATAATTCGTCGTATAACTTTTAACAACTATCATTGCAGTCGGCGCAGTGGCTTAGTAATTAGTGTGTTGGACTACTAAGCGAAGGGTCGCAGGTTCGAATCCCGAAAAATCCCAAATTCCAACATAAGGTTGTTTTCACTGCGCAAATTCTCGCAAACGTCTGATAAACATCCGAGAGTATAACTGTCATGAAAGAGCTTCTCAATTGGCCGTTTGGACTCGACATAAAATTGATAGATCCCTTCCATTCGTCCCAAAAATAAAAACTCACACAAGACGAATGGTTATGAGAAGATAGGCCAAGGGTCCACATGGACCTGTTGCGCAAACTATTTATTTTTTTTAACTATCATTACAATTTTAATCATCGGAATACATTTTTTATGTATTAATTAAAATTCAATTAAAAAAATATATATTACTGCGGCCACTGTACTCGCACCTCGTATTTTACCTTCACTCATTGAAATGCCACACAAAAATGCAAACACCACGATGGGAAACAATCCGAAAAATCAACACACACACCCACAGGACATACCACGCAATATTATTATTCCATGGAACATGAAATATTCGAAAGCAAATATGCAGAGTTAAGATCTCCTGTGGCTATTTACGAGGATAAAGCACTAAACAGAATAATTCCACAAGTATGAATATTCAAAGCATAACCCAAATATTTTACGGTGCAAAATCACTGTTGTGTGGGCGGAGAATTTTCATTATTCTATGCCAACACTCATTGTGCATAATGGCTCTTGTAAAGCACACCTTTGGCAATTGCATTTGAAATTATCCTATTCGTTGGTAAAGCAGTTGGAAATGCCAAATGAGTATGGTATGGCGGAACCCGAGTGAAGGAAATGTGTAACTTGGAAAATATTAACTCGATGTATGTATGAGTGGATACATAATGTCGTAAAATTTCTGAATGGAGCTCCATATTTTTATTTAGACATTTTCTTCTATTGAGTTCATTAAATTTTGAAATTAAAAATGGAAAAATCACAAAAGATCCACGAAAGTTTAGTTGCTCTCTCTCTTCTTTCGCTTAGACACAGGAGATTGTATAATCACGTAGTTGGGTTAATTGCGGATGGACGGTATTTGCTAAAAGGAGGATTGATTACTTTTTCCATTCATTTGTTATGCAGCCGTTTTTTGTTTTTTTTTTTTGTTCTTTCTGTGTGTATAACTGACTGATTATCTGTGAAGTGCTTTGAGTCATTGCTGAAGGAGGGATAGACGTTTTTACTTATCGTGAGAAAAGAACAATTAATAGTGTTATCCTTTGAGTAGTGGAAAATGTGCTAACTGCAGCTGGACAATTGTTTTAACCCTTAAATGCCCAATGAAACCGATTTTGTTGAAAAAAATATTTTATATGTATATGGACACAAAAACAACAAATCCGCTGTTTAAAAAAAATATTTTTTTTTTCAAGAAGTTATTAACAAAAAAGTGGTTGTGTCTTTAAAGATGCACTGGGCATTAACCCCCCACAGTAGGTTTATCGCATTTTGTTAAAATATCTGTATTTTATTTTATAATATATGCGTTCATTAGAATATATTTTTTCTTATCCAGCAGTGTCACATTCTTTAATATTAAAAAATAAAAAAAAAGTGTTTTTTTCTTTAAATTTGCTAAAAATTCAAAAAGGCAAATATTTCGTAAAAAGTAAGCTTAATTTATAAGTTATGGGTTAATTTTTTTTACAGTGGATAAATTTTGAATCAATAAAGCTAAAATAGTAAGCAACAATTAAATAAAGTCAAAACAAAGGAAGAAATAATTATTTTAATGGTTGTATCTTTAAAGATGCCCAGTATTTAAGGGTTAATATTTGATAGGGAATTTCGTTGTCATACATCGCGAAATGAAGATGAATCTTGGGCGAATATTTGAATAGCATTTTTGAAAACTTAATTGCGCGCTTCGTAGAAATTTCTTAATAATTTTCTTCAATAAGTCATCAAAATACTCGAGGAAGTCCGACAATTATAAACTCTTCTCTATTGTCGTTCTGCACAGCTGAACGCTCTTGACAGGGAAACCAAAACCCAAAACTACTTATAGCTCTACATAAATAGTTCCTATAAACGCTGTCAAAAAATATATGACGACTTCTGTCTGGAAGATGATGAATTTTAAAAAGTTGTATTTCATAATTCGAGAGCTTACCTCGGTGTTCAAGATTTGTGTGTTCCTTTTCTGTTTAATTACCATGTTGACAAAAAAAAAAGTTAAGACTCAGTGGCTACGTACACAACCTTGCACAGGTGACAAGACAACGTGTACCCAGTACTCTATTCTTCCCACCAATAACACAAGAAATAGATTTCAGCTGTAAAATGTTTTCTTCCCGTCAGTTGGCTTCATCTTTTCGCCTGTTTTCTGAGTGATATCATTAAAAGAACAAAGTCATCACCACCACATTCCGGAGGAATATATTTATCCACTTGTAGGAGAATTACAGTTGCAAAATTGAATTTGGTCTATGTCGCCTCAAACACTGTCATTTCGTACAACAAGCGGATATGTCAACAATGATTAATTTAAAATTAATACACGCCCTCGAGATGGTATCCTGCCAACTCTGAAACGACTTTGACAAATTATACCTCGGTTTCGCATTAAAAATTGACAGCCAATGGATGCTGTTACGAGTTACCTTCAAAGGCCGGAGAAAGGTAAACAGAAAACACTGACTGGCGCACACCTATTTTGATTTTCATCTTTTGCTGGAATATGCTAATAATGGCTCGAGAATTATTGTATCCTTGTTTTGCGCAAACCGAAAGTTTTAGCTTTGAAAATAAACTTTATATGAAGATGTCTTAAGAAAAGCAGAAAAGGTTTCAAAGGAGAACCTATCAACGTCGTGCGGGGCGCATGTAGTTGACAAGTTTCCAAATGCTCGCAAATTGTCACAAATTTAAAGTGAAAGTTTTTCGGATGATATTCGTGCAATAATCGCATATAATGGCGGCATGTGATATCAGATTGTATGTAACAGCGTCACTTCATAGGTTAAGGACGATGAGATTGTGCTCTCGGTTTTAAATAGGTTTTTGAATTTAATCACAGAGCTATTTCGAAAGCACTTAATCAGTAAATGTTCAGTTGAGCGCAGTTTAAATTTTGAGTTGTAGATAATTTAAGGTGCCACTGTTAAGGTATTTTTTTTTTATTTAAATTGTTGGTACACGTATTTAGTAAACAGTCAGAAGGTATGACAGAGTTTTGATGCAATTTTAAAAATATTTTTTTGGCGACGACGTTTTGCAAATAGAGTGAAAAGTTTGTTTGACGTGGCAGCACTAGTGCCCACTAGTGCGCACTAAGAAGTGTCAGCTAATTATCAAGCCTGTCACAGCCCTGAAAATTCGGTTTCTATATCGAACGCAAAATGTTGCCAGTTTTTGACATTGACAAATATTTATCTTTTGGTAACACTTTTTTCCGATTATTGCTAAAAATGAGTGAACTCAATTTAGAATTTGAGTTTGTCATAATGCAATTAGTTGATAAAAGCGTTCGGAATATAGATGATGCGTTTGAAAATGAATAACAGCAAACTCAGCACTGAATTGTTGCCCCGACAAATCAACTAGGGTCAGTTCAGGGCACAATTGGGGTTCCCTAGAAGTCACGTCAAACACAGGTTTTGCAGTACCAGGGCGAGTTCAGTGCTATCTCGAACGCATTAGGGTCAACCTAGTGCGCACTAGGGCCCACGTCAAACAAACCTACAGTTTACGGACAATTTTAAAGTAAATTTTACAGCCGTCAAGTCAATTTAAGGTGTTTTTTATACCCATTTGCCTAGAAAACACCAAGAAACCGTATTGACAACTATCAAGTGATCAGCATTCAAAATCCATTCGAAATTCTTTCCATGAGTGCTATTTATCATTTAAAGAAAAATGAAATATTAAAGAAGTTTAATATTGTGAATTACTGACTAAAATGTCATCTTAAGTAAAACAAAACGCAGCAATGTCATCTACAACAAAGAATGTCCTTAAGAAAATGCCAATAAGATCAACATTCTCGAATTTTTAAGTTGAGTGGGAATCACATATCCACCACAAATTTTGTCCGTCTAAATTGCATACATAAAATACCGACCACTATTAGTTACAATGCTTTGGAACCGATTAAACGAAATAACGTGTTCTCGGAAACCCTCATATATTTTAAAACAAATTTAAATTCACAAATAAATTGCAACCTTTTACTGAGATCTGAGAATCCACTTACCTTTTCCAACCAAAGGCAATGAAATTGGTAAAGTGAATTTAAGTGCACACTTACTCCGTGTCCTATCGATTGGAGCAAATTGTGTACCTACATTTCATATTTATGGTTTCCATTAAAAGTCCAATATTGCAGGTCTGCAAATTTTAATTTTCAATTTGCTACGATCCAGTTTTGGACGAATAAAATTAAATATCCTCACGTGTCCTTGACCTATGAAATGGCCCTTTGCTGATCTACAATTGGATTAATAAAATTTTACTTTTTTAATTAACTTTTTCAATTATAAATCATGCGAGCGAATATTGCAAGGGCACAAGCTGCTGTATATCTGGCTACTTGATGGGGGGAAAGTCGTTAACATGGCAGACTACACAGCCTTCGCGATTTCGATTAATTTTTGTTTTATAAAGGTTGAATGCCGATATCGGATAGTATGATAGAATGAAATAATGTATGCGAAGAAATTTAATGGAAAATGCGCTTTGAAAAGCAGTTTAATTTAATTTTGTTTAGACTTAGGGAATGTTTAGATGGTGATATATAGTTGCAACAATTTTTCTACTTCGCTGAATAAACCTGTCAAGTCTATAAACCTGGGACACAACTCTAATATAAGCAGTTTATATCAACTAGTCTCGCTTGTGGTCGAAAATCCACCGTATTTTTTTTTTATGGTGAATTTTCCGTTTGTTTTCATTGGAGTTCTAAGCATTATTATAATTGTAACGACCTGTCGCTGTTTTGTTCTATCGGAGCTCGGAACTACTACCAAACGCCCTGTCCTCTTTTTGTTTCAAAGTGTTTTTCATTTCACACTAGTTCAAATTTTTTGTCCAACTTACCATGAGGGATGCAAGAATATAACGCAGAAGCAAGCCGATTCTTCCGATGGTTGTTCTGAAACTCAAGAAGCCAAACTTATGGGCACCAATATAATCAAGAAGTTGTCCTTGCGTAAGACCTTTTTCCCTGAAGACAACAAGAGGTTTACTATTCCTTCTAGTAGTTGGTTAAAAAGTGAAGCTGTATTACCGACATATTTCAATAATAATATTAAAATGAAACTTAAACACTTTTTAACAAACAAATGAATGAATAATAAAAAACAACAACTTAAGACTCTATTGCCTTCATTAAACTTAACACGAGAATACCGTTTTATCCCCTAAGAGGGATGCACTCTTATCCATATCCACATGCATGGCAAATACTTCTTGTCGACTTCAAAATGTAAACTACGATTTGCGGCCCTATGCTGTAAGTATTATAAATGTGAGTACATAATCTGTGCAGCGCAAAGTGTTCCTTTCTATGGCCTTTAATCAAAGTACTCTTGGCAATGTTCTGTACCGGCCCAGACGAAGTGCCTGCTCTTATGGGAGTCTAAGACCAAACCACCATCAAAATTACAGGACTTTCATGTACCAACGACGGTGACTTTCTACATCATAATTAGAACAAAATACTTTGTCACCGCACACTCTTATGCTTCTCGTTCTCTTCAAATATATGATTGCATTTTAAGTGACTTGAAATTTTGTCTAGTTATATGAGAACTTTGACTTGCCTGTGGGTGTTGCTTTGAAATTGATTTTCTCCTTAAAGATTCATCAAATATTTAACTGGGTACGTGTTAGTTATTTAAATACTTTAAATTAAGGATTATTCAATAAATTCCTGGAATTCGATAGAAGTTGACGGTTATATCGAACGTGTAGTAAAATTTCCGGTAAGCAATGTTAGAAACACTCACCATCATACTAATTCTATAAGTCTCGGGAACAAAATAAATATCTTAACTGGGTTATTGGATTTTAATTTCCCTTCATCGAGTGACGACGGAATGCTTTTCAGTCTCCTTAGTACTTCAATGGTTGGGGAAAATTATTGTACCACTTTTTCGTAATTTGCAATAATAATTGATTCATAAAAGCAAAATTAGGAGTACTATCTTACAGTAATCTATTTATTACCAAAGCTCGTTTTATTCTCAGATATTTTTTGTTGGGAAATCGTTTAAATTACATTTCAATATCTAAAGATATACCGCATCGATCCTCGGTTTTGGTTATGGTTCCCGATTATTTCAAATTGTATATTATGATTGACAGCCTACCTAACTACCTTTTAAAGGGAGCGCCTTCATCTGCACAGTAAGTCGGTAATTAAGTAACGAATTGAAAAATACCTATTTCGAAGTTTCCATTTAAATGAAGTCGTATCCTGGTCAGCATATTTGGCAAATAAACTGCAAAAGCATAAAAGTAACTAAACCAAATTCCATTGCCCTTAGATGTTTAGTTTGGTGTTTGCCTCATCAAATCCTTTTCCGACTCATTTAGAGGAGTAAGAATATATTTGACAAATCTATGAAAATGACGAATAGTTCCACATTCCACGATTCATCATGTTATTGACTTTGAAGCCGCTTATGACAGCCATTTAAAAGCCAAGCATCGAGACCGAACCAAAATTTACATCTTATCTTCAAGAAGAACGGTACAGGTAATTCCCACACAACGATTTCAAGCAAAAATGATTTCGTGGTAGCTTTAAGCCTGTGTAAAGTTTACCATAACCAAATTGAAAATGACGTCAGATAACACGACGATATGATGCCAAACGCTTCTTAAATTTATTCACCATCAAAGAACAACGCAAGAGGTGAGGTTACATCTGCAAGATATTGAGATTTCAAAATTTCCATTTAATACAATTATTTGGCGTGTCTGTGTGCGGTTGTATTTCGCGCAAATAATAAATAAGCAACAATCGTTAACCGCTTTTGGAAGGAGATATATAATGAATGCCAGACACGTCGTATACACTGGCTTATCCCACGTTTCTGTGTCTACCCCGCATTCGACACGCAACGGGAGTTACACAATAAATACCATCCAAAAGAGTACGTGCGTGCAATGGAAACTGAAGAGCCTTAATTAATAATGAAGGGCGGAACATTTTTCCGCAGTTTTCCTCTGATTAGGGGAAATAACAAAAGGATGTGTAAAATGTGTGTTCCTCGATATCCTTAGCACGATATTTTATGAATGAAGATATTTTGTTGTACTATCGCGGTAATGGTCAAATATCATTGGATCTGCGGATTCGAATGGTGGCAATACAGGTGGAAACTGTAAGGCAGAATTAAAATTGCAATACAGTATTGATCAATTGAAGAATTGCACCAGCTTTCTGATCTATATGACATTACAATTACGGGGAATAAAAGGTGATACTCAATTCAGTGTTAAAAGTGCAGCATTTAGTGTGAATAAAAGAAGCAAGATAGGTATACCTATTTAACTTTCTTTTGACTATTGGAACATTGCACAAAACTGTCATATTTGTCGACCTTTTCGAACAAACACCTGCCTGCATTTTTACTAATTGGGCGTTTTGCCGAAAATTCAATTTAACAAAGAAAGCGCAGACATTAACTGCGTTAACTGGAGAAGAAATTAATGAGGTGTAGTGTAACCTTTTTGTTATTATGGGTTATAGGGTCTACATTTCAATCAGCGCTGAAATCAAGTGAATGATTTTTTTTCAATTCCTCTTTTTACTAACGTAAAGGCTAATTGAATAGTTACGCTCTTGCATAAACATTTAAGCTCCTTCAAGATTTTGATTATACCCGTCTTGCTATATGGTCCAGAAGAAATTAACGGAATAATACGTGCTCAGTTGTTCAAGTGATCTTCAGTTCAGTTTGTTGGGCAGTAGTTTAAATCATAAATGTACAATAAGCAAAAAAAGGGCGGGCCACATATTGTGAAAAAGAATTTAATAAATCGGGTGAGATGTCTAGGGCACCAAAATCATATGTAGTGCAGCCTCATAATGATAAGTGCCCTGGAATAATGACTGAGGGTTCTCATGTTTAAACGATGGAAAAAAAAAACAGAAGTGAAAACTTGAACAATTACTTGTGTATTTTTTGAATCGTCAGGAAATATTTTATTGTATAGGAAATACGTTTAAATGAAGTGTTTTCTTATTCATTATTATAAACTACTATTACAAAAAAAATACGAAGGCTTTTTCATGCCTTTTAGGCATTATTTCATAAGCTAAGGCTTTAAGGCTTGTTTTTTTTTGTAAAAAGGCACCTTTTTTTATTTTAAATATAATTTTAGTTTATTTTTTTGATTCAGCAGGGTCAATGTCAGACTATCTAATTTTTTAAACATTCTTAAAAAATCTTTGCAAAAAAAAATGATATATAACCTCGGTCTTAAAGAAGAATGTGTTTCCACCTACAAACCAAAGATAATGGAATACAGAGATATATAACTTTCCAGTGGAAAGGCGGCTGCCTACAAGCTGTTCTCCCGAAAAATTCATGAAGTCACGCACATATGCTCATTTCTTTTCTAGTATATATGTGAGTTCATGAATTGGACTTTAACGCAAGAATTCGCTATTCCGAAATGTGTATTTCACTATTTTTTTTTATTTTAACCGAAGCCTTAACAAAAACTAAACAAGTTTAATACCAAACACAAAACAATTGAACAGCGCGATGCCTATAAAAGCAAAAGGAAAGTTGGCCGGCAATTAGCAACATGCTTTTTTGTAGCTCACACGTATTCACAGACGGGGGTTGAAATTACAAAAACTACAATGTAAAAAAATGGATTTTGAGGGGATAGGCGTATGAAAGATATCCATCTCTTTTATTCATTCATCTCTGCTACTAACTCTGTCCATTTTCCAAACACTTTATCTGTCATTGAAAATAATTCCAGTGTCCACTTCCACTAAGTGGAATGAAATTGGAAACAAATTCGAAAGTTGTTTGTTGTATAAATAAAACCTGTTTTTGTGTATTTTCTTTATGTTTGTGTTTAGTTTTCGATTTATTGTTCCACTTTAGCAAAAAAAAAAATGTTTTTGGCATTATATTACTGAAAAAGGCATTTTTTTTAAGTTAGGCATTTTTTCGTCAAAAGTGGAACATTGGTAACAGAACATTTGTGTGGCGAGTTGAATGGTTTTATCCCATCTCAAAAATGCCGAACGCTTTTTTTCGCTTCAAAAGTTTTCACTGTTTTTTTCAAACTGTTTTGAAATTTTATCAATTTTTATGTTTTCTCAAAAATGTTGTTCATTTCACCACCTCTCGCGAACGTCGGACAAACATCCGAGGGTATAACTGAAGGAGCTTCTCAATTGGCCGTTTGGACTTGGCAAAAATTGAAGATCCCTTAAATTCGTCGCAAAAATTAAAAAAAAAAAACTCACACAAATCGAATGCTTGTGAGGAGCTAGACGTCAAAAGTCTTCCTACCATGTCTAGCTACTAAGCTACTTATGGCATCGCGACACATTTTCACATGTGCACATTAACACATATAATTGATCTATCTATTTGTTTTAAAACTAATTTATTAAAAATGCTTGCCTCCGCAAATGGAGTCTGCATTTACTATGTTTATAAAATTTCTATGTGGATTTGTTTACGTTAAAAATACTTCCCCAATTTATATCGGTTTCTCTGCTTAACATTGGGCTTCAAATGGAGCAACACAAAACATTTTCATTTCATCGCTCGGCCAAGTCATTTAGAAAATGTACAAACTCCAAGTTTTTCGAGGACAGATGTCATAGTCAGTCGCCCACAGTACACGCAATTTTATCAAGCAAACTTTCCATTTTTTGATGTCAAATGACAGGTTTCATGGAGTGCTGGTAAAACCTAGTCGTGGGCTGTTTTCGTTATGTTGTCGCTCCTTTTTGTCGACAATTGAAGTGGCTAAGAGGGAAATTGTTGATTAGACAATAATTATAAAGAATGGCTGTGGTCAAATAAAATAATAAATACGATGACATAATCCGCCCAACCGTCGTCATTTCATAAATTTTTCATTATAAAATTGTTGTATCTCGACTTTACCTATATTTTTTCTTTCAAATGGTCTTAGAGCAAAAACTTCATTCAGATATGCGAACTCTAGAGCAGTAATTTCTGTTGTTCCATCCTCCTTTTTAATAAGCTGCATTTTATTTGTTTGTACTTTGCCTCCGTCTCAACGAAAAGGATAAAGGGATTCCTGACGTCGTTGTTTAATTAAAGATATTTCGTTCTTTCTCAGTGTAGCAGATAGCATTCCAGTTGGTACTCCTAGTGTTTGCATCTTATTACTGCGAAAGGAAAATTAGCACAAGGTAAAGCAGTTTTCAGGGTAGGGATTATTATGTATTTGTGTTTTGAATTTCGTACTTAAAATATGCAGTGACAAAGGGTTGAAGTGGTTCCTTAGACATACTTCGAGAAACTTTGGCGGTTTGGCAGTACAATGTCCGACCCCATCATTTGGTTTTAATAACGTTTTTTTTATGTAACTACAATAAGCAGTCCCTTTTAACACTTTCTCTTTTACACGAGGTGTAACATGCCTTAATTTTTTGATTTGTTTTAAAGTGAAAATGTAGACTTTAGTAAACCCCAAAGATAGTATTTCCAATTTTAACTATTTACTTGGCAGGGATAAATTAACCAATAGCATGTTTAAGAGACCCCTAGCAAGGTCGTGAATAAATTTGGATCGCCTCCCCCAGGAAATACTGTGTAAGTGCCTAAATGTTAACCAGATTTCTTTTCTCATCTGATCATCCTAACGCACTTTTTTTTTAACTGAATTATCCTATGAATAATAATGAGTAACAAGATACGAATATTATGAAAGCATACAACCAAAAGTCTATTGTAGGCAATATTCAGACGCGACACTGTCATGCAAACCACTTAAGGGTTCTAGCATTTTGTTGCTACGCTGTGGGGGAATATTTATACTCGTTGGGTGACGAAATTATCCTCGTTCTTTATGTTTATGGAAATTTTGATGAGCAGTTGACATTGTTTCATAATTTTATGTTTGTCCAAATTTAACATACGACGGGTGAGGTAAAATTATACGATATGTCAATGTTGCACGCTCAACAATCATGTAAATCTCAGATTTGAGGTTAAGTTGAACACTTTAAGAATTTATTTTATTTAATAGTAGGAGAGGTAGCAGGCGATTTCGTATCTGTATAATTTAGAAAGGGAAACATAAAGTCGATGTTGGTAGATTTGTAAATATAAATGGGGGATTTCAGTTGAATGTATGTAGTGGTGAAAGGCTGTCTTTGTGTTACGAGAAGGTTTTTCGGACGGAGCGTTTGAATAGATTTTCTCAGTTCCATTCTCGTTTGCTGAGTTGGTCACAGCTATACTGAGTATGGACTGCAAATAATACACTTGGTTGGTGAGGTGCAGGCGTTCCTAAGAAGTTAAAGTAATATTGATTTTATGTGAGAGCCCACAATATATCGAAACCAGCCAAATCCCATCAACTAGGAATTGAAATAAATTTACAACTCGTGTCGTCTAATATCTAACGAGAAGTGAAATTAAGTGACTAGAAATAATGTCATTTCCTCCACCTGACACTATTATATTCCCATACATCCTCATTCGGTTGTGATGCTCTTCAAAGTGAACAGCCCGTTTTCTAAAAGGTCTACCATGCGTAACAAGAATACTAGGAAGCAAGTTGCTGTTTCGCCAAATGGATTCTATACTTAATAATAAATTTAATTAAACAAAGTACCGAGAACATTAAAGGAAACTATTTCCAAAGGAGGTGATTAATATTTCACATAAACTGTAACCTCAGAATTACAACCACTTTAATTAAATTACATGAATGCTTGTTAGCACATTAATTTGATGAAATTCGAGTTCAACTAAACAGCGACAAAGAAACACAAATGTAAGGTATATCAAAGAGAGAAAGAGACAAAAGCGTCGGATACACAACTGCTGCACAGCAGCATTCTTTGTAAGATTTACGATACACACCACCCACCTGACTTTGGGGACGTAAACAAAAACGTATTACATTCAGGTGAGCAATTTTGTTGGAGATGCAAAACTGTAATGCATATGCAATTGCAAAGAAAATGTTATGAAATTTCGTTCATCATGTTGTTGCTGTTTGCCAGGCAAATACTACTGTTACCGGATACAAACAAGAATAAGGTGTTGGTAAATAATCTGCTTACACCCGAAAAGGTGAATAAGCCGCCTGCATACCATACGACTCTTATCCAAAGAGAAGAACTTTGCCAAGCACAAAATCCCATTCAGTAAATGTTACGTATACGCCATAGTGAATTCGTATCTCGGGGAAAGTTTTACATTTTCCTCATGAATATCGCTAGGTGCATTCCAATGGTTTAGATACTTCAGAAGATTGCACATGTAGATATATATGTGGTGGTGGCAAATGCATGGCATTTAAACCGAGGCTATATTGAAACCAATTAAGGCACAAGTGTATTTTGGGTATTTTGCCTAATTTCGGTGGCTTACCGGAAGTGAGAGCAAATTTTACTGCTCACTTGAGGTTTTCTTTTCTATGGTTAGTGAAACTCAATTTGAGTTCCTAAAAGGATCCTGTCTTAGGTAGGAGATACACTTTTCTTGGATTATCCGTAGAGCTCATTTAAATTCAATGAATACTGGGGGTAGACGATAGAGCGATAAGTGATATCTCCGTTGGTAGTATATTTTCTAAAATGCAGCATGCATTTTTCATAAGGAATTCATTTATGACAGTATAGGTATCTTAGAGGCAAGAGGATTTTGTCTGAATTTCTTTGGATGGAGGAGATAGTAGTGTGCACATTTCTCAAAGACTGCTTGAATTTTGAGTGAAGTGTCTTTTTTTTTCGTTAATTCTGAACGACAAATGCAGACTGCCGGTTTCAAATTTAATCTGGATTCTTTCTAAAGAAAGCAGTTAGTTTCATTCAGATAAATTGGATAAAGTTGTCTGGTATTTAAAGTTGAACATATAAGTGCACTTTTCGTCAAAGCATATTTGTGTTTATGTTAATGGAAGACATTTTTGTCTGCATTAAGGATCCGCTGACTCGGCCACCCTTGCTTCTTGGGGATACACAGTCTTTAAGCAAAAATGTCTGCATTAAGGAATAAGTCTAACTTTAAAAACTAGCTTGATGTACATGTCTCTTACTTAGTAAGGAATGAGGTTCATTAAAATGCGCTTCAGTGAAAGTTGAAGGATTGCTATAAAAAAAATAAAACTTAAACAATGCGATAGCTGGAGAGGAATCCTACAGCTGCTAGGATAATATCTTGAGTAATATAATTATTGTTGGTGCATTTTTGATGAACCATATGCGGTGCGAGTGTATACTTTTTGGATTTAATACGACCAAGTTGTCTTTTCGACGATTCATTTACAAAATGTATTAGTAATTGTTTCGAAAATAACTTCTCTAAGACATTTGGTAAAAAATGAAAACATTGGGAGCCATTACGAGACCCAGATGGTGGAGTAGGCACCCCAAACACATGTGTTTTCACCACTATGTGTATGTTGTCCAGTATTCACTTCATAAAACATCACAACCGGAGCACGTTGCAGCCTCCAGCGCAAATAGTTCCTCTATGCTAATTTAACAATGAATTACTTCTTGTGAAGGACTTCCCGCAATGCAGAACCCAACATCTTAATGTGTTACATTTTCATTTGTTAGCAACTACACTCAAGTAGATTAAGTATTTCGCTAATTACCTGCAATGAAAATAAATAACCCAAGGCCACATTAGCAACTGGCCAGCCAATATTTTCTACTTTATTGCAGCCAGAAGTTATTGCGCAATTATTGTCGGAAAAATATTCAGCAACTCGGCAGAGGGCATATCAACGTTGTTAGTGGTACCTACTGAAAACTTCACAAAAATCGTCCACATAATTAAAACCTTCTAATTTCCATTACAAAACAACGCACTTAATTCAAATCAATTCAATTGAACTATTTTGTCGATCAAGTGAGTGAAACTCGTTACCACTCTGTGTAACATTTCCAAATCACTTGGTCACACTCCCCTACATGTTGAGCATTTATCTCTGAATTGGGTATTATTTCGCCTCACTAGTGGGACCTTTATAAATGCCAAGATCCATTTAACCTTACGTAGCCTCGAGCACTTGACCTCCCACTCAAATGTAAGAGACCGAACCCTACAGCGAACTGTGTTCGCACGTCTGACTTAAGGCTATGTGAATTGTGGTGTTGAACTCCTCTTCGATTGTCATTTGACATTTCAATTTGTTTTGGAAATTCGGTTTCGGTTCCGTGGAATCCTCTTTGAGGGTAAAAATAAAATGGTGAGAAATTGAGTTGGATGAAGAAGCATCTCCTCAAGACCGCCCACACGAAATGTGTTTTTCGGATTGATTGACGTTGAAAGAAAAGTTTCATCGCTTTTCTTGAACACATAAATAAATATTTTGTGTATGGTGAACCCCTTTCAAACTTCCGCACAGCACGAGATATTCTCAGGAAGTCTGCTGGTTTATTTGTGACATGTGCATGAGTATGTATATACATAATGATTGGATTGTGTGTGGTAAGAATTATGAGTTTTGCACATTTTTGAATTAATATTTGTCCTGGCATCAATTTAAAAAAAAACAAAAAAAGATGCGTGGAAGGCAACTTTAAGGTACAATCGTCTATACTGGAATTTTATTAAATATACAAAATGCTGAATAGGGACGATGTAAATTTAAAGTTTAAGCGGTAAAAGGTACATTAACATGGCCACGTGAATCTGTCTGGGATGCCCAATACCAAATAATTCACAGAGAGAAGAGACATCACAAAAATTGACTTCAGCTGAATACCGGTCCAAATAAAAATCGCAGACCTATTTCCAAACTTAATTTAATAAAATTTACGTTTCTGTCCTGGCCTCTGGCATACATTTCAAGCTGAATCTCCAAGAATTGAATCTAATAATCTAAAATTCAGCCAAACAGAATTAAAAAGTGCAAAAAGTTATACCTAAGGATTTTCAAGAATCCAGTTTATTTTAATCATTAAAAATGTTAGCGTGGGCGCAAAGGCAGTTATTACTGTCAAAGGGTTATTTCTCTTGTGGCAGCACTAGTGCCCACAAGTGCGCACTGAGAAGTGTCAGCTAATTTTCACGCCTGTCAAAAACCCTCTACAACCCTGAAAATTCGGCTTCTATATCGAACCCAAAATCTTGCCAGTTTTTGACATTGACAAATATTTATCTTTTGGTAACACTTTTTTCCGATTATTGTTAAAAATGAGTGAACACAATTCAGAATTTGAGTTTGCCATAATGCAATTAGTTGATGAAAGCGTTCGGAATATAGATGATGAGTTTGAAAATGAATAACAGCAAGCGAAATGACAGCAAACTCAGCACTGAATTCTTGCCCCGACAAATTAACTGGGATCTGTGCAGGGCACAACTGGGGTACCCTAGAAGTCATATCAAAAGCAGGTTTTCAGTACCAGGGCGAGATAAATGCTATCTCGAACGCATCAGGGTCAACCCAGTGCGCTCTAGTGTGCACTAGGGCTCACGTCAAACAAACCTTATTACATAGAAATATTTTTTTTTTAAGATTACCTACTTAGAATGGAAATTGATTTGAAAGTAAACTACGACAATAGGCCTGTTTTTTTGGGCTTAGTTCTCAGCAAAGCAAAGTAAAGTAGGATTTTCCGCACGCAATTACAATAACTACGCTCTACTTGACACTTCGAGACTCGCAGTAGTTATTGTAAATTGTGTGCTGAAAATCCTACTTCACTTTGCTTTGCTGAGAACGAAGCTCAAAAAAAACAGGCCTAATATTGTTCCTAATGATTTAAACTTCGAAGACATTTGTATGAAAATAAATGTTTCATTTCATCATCTGTGGACTGAAATTCGATTTCAATCACAATTGAACTGTCAATGTCATTTTAATAGCAAAAACAAAACGTAGTAATAGTTTATTTGGATCCCGATGGCGATGCTTCAAACAGATTGTTATATCAGGCGTGTTTTTTTGAGCTTAGTTCTCAGCAAAGCAAAGTAAAGTAGAATTTTCAACACACAATTACTATAACTACTTCGAGTCTCGAAGTGTCAAGTAAAGCCTTGCTGAGAACGAGACTCCAAATACAGCCCTATCGATAATTTAAATAACGAAATGTGTTCTATGTATTGAAAATGCAAATTACTTTAAGCAGGTATTACAATTATAAAATAGAGTAATTATGAAGCGTTTCGCCTCAACACCTTTATGAACTTCAACAATATCTGTGTCTATTTCAAAAGACATTCTACAAATTTTCTATGTGTGTTTCAACAAATTAAGCTCAGATCTTGGTAAACAACAAAAAACTTTCTCGTTAGATTTGTGAACATGATTTCAAATATGAGCAGACTTCCACAAAAAGTTTAGTCTTAAAAGAAAATTGTTCTTCCAATCCATGTGTCTGGTATCGTAACAACGCCGGCTGCCGTATGCTGTCATCCAATATATCATGAACAACCTACATTGAAAAAGTTTGTACAGCAAAAGGTGTTCGATGAAATATTGATAAACATAAGTTTAAGTAGCATTTTTTGGTGTAATCTCCACGGGACTGGATTCACTAGACATTGCCTCTGCAGCTGTGTCTACATGGCTAGAGTCTATACTATTTCGTGAGTAAAATAAAATTACACCGAAAAGCTGACTATTCTAATCAATAAACGTAATCAAATCAAATAATGAACTGCTATATTAACAAGGTTCAACCGCTTTCCAAATAAAAACCTTTTTATGGAACATTTTCGCCTAAAATGCTCGTTCATCGTTTATTCCTCTTTAATCGCCATTGAATCAGAGAATGGTGGAATATTTCATTCAACACTCATTTTGTGTATGGCATTTATATGAGACTGCATAGGTTCATCATGGCAAATGGGAAAACAAAATCGCGCTCCGACTTAATTATGACAAGTTTTTATTATACATATTTATTCGCCATTAAATAAGCTTGGGTGACTTTCAATCAGTGCCAGCGAATGGAAAAACCTCCCCGATATCGTGTCAAGTCCAGTGATTTGCGGGAAATCTGATTTTAATGATAATTCTCAATTTATGGTTAATCTGAATTTGCTCGCAACTGCTATTTTGGAAATTAATGAGATTGTTTGTGGTAATTAAATGTATTTTTATCAAGCTTAATTTTCATCTTAAATTATCTGTTTATCGGTGAATATAATATTTAAGATCGCGGCAAGTGTAGAGAGAATAATCCATCGCGATTCGAAGTAATATTCTGCTGGAATGGAGCATCAAAATGAATATGTATATTGAATAAATAAATGTTTTCGCTTGATCTAATATTAATTGCCGGTATTATTTTCTTGCAAACGCGGCCTGACAAAATGTAGTCATTTTACACTGTATTTATTTAAAACAGGGTACATTCAAAAATCTAGTCATCTTAAGTCGATTTGATTGATCTGGATTATATAGAACCTAAACCGAAGAAGTAGATTGATCGGTAGCGTCACCTTTCTTACGTCCGCTATATAATGAGAACTGTCAACTAAGTACTCATCAGTCATGAATTTTTTGACTAGATTCGTCGGCCACCCATCCATAAACGTCAACTGAGGAAGGTGTTCATGTTCATGTGACCATCTAGGCAAATGAAAACTGAGACACATCTTGAATCACTCGTTATGTTTGCTAGAGTAGTTCCTGACAATACCAGTGTCAAAAAAGAATAAGACCGTAATGTCATCGAGTTAAAGAACATGTCCATTTTTCCAACGAGAGTGGTCATTTTTTCTTTTCACTCGAATTCCCTTTTAATATCTCTTGACTACTTTTCTGTGAGGAAAGTTAACCTTCAAGTAATGTAAATTATTAATTATACGGAAAGAAAGCCATAAACAAACAAACTCTAGAAAATTGCTTTTTTTCTAAAAGGCGATTAACATGAGCTCTTTTTATTCTTATGTCTTTTTCGATTTGGCTTTTCAAATCGATTTTGATCTGAGATTTCAGATTTCTGCTTTCAAATCGAACATAAAATCCGAATTTTATTAGTTCGTGAGTGTAATGAGTTGGCCGCAAAAAAAAATGTTTTCACTTGCACTGGAAATCTATTTCAATTGATTTTTACTTTTTTAAAATAACTCATTTCGAAATAATTTATTATACAAAATCGTTTCCATACTCTAAAAAATAATAATTCAGTTAAAAAAACAATCCTCCCAACGATAAACAATTCGTAACCGCCAGCTGCGTGTCATACACATTGGTATTAGTGAAAGTATGTGTGAAATTTGAGAAATTCCTCAAAAGAGGGTCAGATCAAATAAAAGATTGATTAAAAAAAATTTATTCTCAAAAAAATTGATATGTTTGCCAAATCGAAAACGACATTAAAATTTAAAAAAACATCACCAGGGAAACATGATTTTGTTGGTGAAATGAGACCTTTAAATAATAAATTGCTACCCAAATAAGTAGATTTGGCAGTACTGAAACGTCAAATATTAATTCCGCCGTAACTGTAATTTCACAACAAAATTTCCACAAAATTGTATTTGTGTTGTGTTTTTGATTTGACAACATTTCCAAAGTTATTTTTAATCTTAAGTAAAGTACAATTTAATTTTCGAAAACTGAAATGACTCCGGAAGGATCAGAACCATTGGATGAACAGCCAAATAGCGAAGAAGACCCTTCCACAGCTCCGTCATCATCATCCTTAAGCAAAAACGCACAAATTCGCGTGAAAAATGTTTCAGAAATAAACTCCAACGAAGCGGAGGCTAGTCGATCACCTCCGAATAAAAGAAAATTACCGTCATGGATGCTTTTATCATCGCAACAACCACAAACTAAAAATAAGAAAATAAAGACCACATCCAATCAGGTTGCTGATACTTCAACCAGCAGTGCTGGCGACAATCCAGCTGAAGGTATTGCCACCCATTCAACGTCAGTCAATGTACAGAACGATACTAATCGTAATGATTCAACAACTAACGCCGAATGCGAATCAAGTGTACCCGGAGAGCCCCTACAGAATGGTGAAATAATTGCACCGGCTGGTAACGGAGCAGATGAAGCTGAAGCAACTGCTGCGCCAATTGCTTCTACCTCGAATGGTCGGGGATGTAGCACATCAGCAGCTGCAATAAAAGCAGAGCCAGGCGATGAAGATGATAATGAAGCTGTTGGAGTAATAACACCTACGTCAGCAAGAGATATTAAGCCGGCGCTTAAAGTTGAAAAGGAGGAGGCCACGTCAAGCACAACAAGACCAACATGTAGATTTGGCATTCGTTGTTACAGGTATTGGTCCAATTTTGAAAACTAATTTAGAACTAAAACCATGTCTATATACAGACAAAATCCGACACACAGACGCGAAGAAGCACATCCCGGTGACAAAGACTATAAGCGACCAGATTTCCCAGCACCTCCAGATGGCACACCCAATTGTCCATACGGAGACCTCTGCTATCGTCGTAATCCAGTGCACTTCCAGCAATACAGCCATCCGCCTTCAAGTTAGTTTTTGGCCAACAAAACATTCGTGGTGAAATCGATTTGATTTGTTTACACTTATGTAACGGCGACTCGACTTGTTTCACTCATCCAATGTACATACTAACTCTGTCATTACTCTCAATAAACTAAATTTTATACTTTTAACACATTATTTCATTTGAAATCATTGTCGTTCTTTCAAATCGAATTCGCCATCAGATCCGCAGAACTGTCGTTTCTAATCTGTTTCTCCTACTTTCAGCTGACTTTGAACAGAATTATAAGAATTACAAAATGCGCTTAAGGCAACGTAAACAACCGGCCAACGCTCCAAATTTATCGCATTCCGATATAGACGATGATGAGGATGACTACGATCTTGACGATCCATTCATCAACGATGATTCCGACGATGAGTTCATTCCAAATAGCATGGACAACGAAGATGACGATGATGATTTTTTGTAAATTTGATTGAGTGAACCATATGTTGCAGAAAAGTTTACCTATTCGTTAGCCTTGTACATGGTGTACATTATTTTCATCCGCTGCAGTTGAACTAGCGAACTAAATTCTTACGATTTGCATTTTAATAAAAAATAAATTCATTTATTGAAAGAAGTGGATATGCATACTCTGTTCAAACTAGAGCCTTGTTACGGGTGAAGCGGTGGTCTGTTTAAGGCTAAAATTCGCACCGGTATAACCTTCGATGACATATTTATAAAATTGCTTAGCGCAGTACTTCTTGCCTCGAATTTGTGATGACTTGTACAGAAATCGTTGGAGAGGACTACATTAACGAGATTATTTCGGTTTTTGTGATAAATTTCTTTCATTCAACGAGCCACTTAAGGTTTTCTGTTTTCAAGAAGTTTTGTAAACTCCGTTTGTCCGGAGGTCCTGATGTATCCTCTTTCATTGAAGAATCTGTTTGCATTTTGTATTAAAGTAATAATTTTATTTGTTTACAAAAATATTTGATTCCTCATAACAAAATGCAATTTCAATAGAAATCGCGTGCAACCTGTTGTCGCTTCTTTCTTAAAATCTAATTAACTGTGGAACTGATTCGTATATCTGTGAATATTTATCTTAGATCATAACATTGACGTATATTTTTGACAATATCGATTCACGTAGAGAACAAAATTACAAGAAAACAAAATGAAATGCGTTTCTGGTCGAGAAGTCGAGTTAAAAACGGAGTCAAGAGGCAGCCGTATCTCCTCTACTTTAGGATGGTCCTCTGTAAAATAAGAAAACTTAATAAGTATCGCCTCGGAAATTTGATGAAACAATAAATGCCACTCATTAAACGGAATGTTGTTAGCAGGGAGGAAACTTAAACAAAACTAATTAACTACAAACTACTGTTAACTTTAGCAACTAGTAAATGCAATGTTAAGCTAATAAGGCACACACACACACAATTAGGGGGCGCTACGATTTGTTACTATCAATCTTATCAAAATTGCCTGAATCAACGGCAGAGGTTAAGCAACATTTACAATTTGAGCTCTTCGGTGTCTGGCAGCTTGGCAAAGAAACCAGCTACACGCTCATCAGTTACAGCCTCAATAGTTGATGGATTCCATTTGGCCTTTTGGTCCTTATCGATGAGAAGCGCGCGGACACCCTCCTTGAAGTCGCTGTTTTCCAAGTGGCGCACTACCATGCGGTATTCCATCATAAGGCACTGTGTTAGGGACAGGTTTGCACCGTGTTCCAGTTGACGATGGGTGACCTTTAAGGCGAGCGGAGACATTTTTCTTAGGATCTGCAAGAGAAAACAAATGATAACATTTTTTTTAAGCTAAAACACGTGTTATTCATACTTCAAGAGTATTCAACGCCCATTCACTACCATCTCGTGAGAGATTGCGGAAAATCTCCTCCACGGAAGCGGCAGCGAAACACTTGTTAATTGTGTCTAAATGCGGACTAAGTACGAACTGCTTTTGTGGCTTCGTTGTAAGACTGTTCATGATGTCGGGGATATCATCTGGATCGTTGCAGTTAAACAGAGCCGTTTCAAGATCAGCGAGCTTATTACTTGCGCAGTAATGTGTGGCAATGCCAGCGTTTGTAACATCTTCGCCTTTGAGGCGGAACCCAGTCATACCGAGATACAAGCCGAGTTTTCCGCTCAATCGCGGAAGGAAATAGGAGCCCCCCACATCGGGAAAAAGTCCGATTGCAGTTTCGGGCATGGCGAAGAGTGTACGCTCTGTGGCAACACGATACTTTCCATGGACGGACAATCCAACACCACCACCCATTGTGATGCCATCGATGAAGGCAATATAGGGAATCTTGAAATTACCAATCAAGTGGTTCAGACTGTACTCTTCTCGAAAGAAGCTCTTTGATTCCTCTGATGGTCCAGACTCGACTACTGCTCGAACATCACCACCAGCACAGAAGCTTTTGTCTCCGGTTCCCTTGATGATAACCAATAGCTTTGATTTTTCACATTTCTTCAGGTGCTTGTATATTTTCCGCACCATTTCCAGATTGATGGCATTCAATGCTTTGGGACGATTGATGATAATCATTCCCTTGGAAGAACTTTCGGTTGCCAGTACGGTATCAATTGATGATGACGATGACATTGCACGTAGGGCAGTCATTCGACTTCCTTGTCCACAGGCCGCCGGAATCATAGTGCGTGTAATCAAATTGTAAAGCTGAAAAGTATAAACGATAGAAATGTCAGTTGGAGTTCGCATAGTAGTGATATGCGGCAAGAATAGAATTATTTTATATATTATGCGTATTTGAATTGCGTTTAAAATAAATTACCATTTTGTCCAGTAAGTATACCGAGTTGCGCAATCGAAATGAAGAAAAACTGAAGAAGAAGAGAACAAACTTCTAGTGTTTGTGTAGTTTGTTTTGAGACGTAAACAGTGGCGGCAATAAAATAGTGTTTTTCCTTTAAAACGTGACATGTGTCAAAGATATGTGTAGAATTCAGCCACAGAATTTTCTTTTCGAGATATTTAACTCGAACAGTGGGGCCTGGATTATGTTTATTCGCGTACTTTTTCCTCCACTTTAGTGCTAAAAATTGATCAAACTCAAAAAATTGAGAGCTAAAAATATATTCCAATCGTACGTGAGTAGACTTCGAGCCACTTGTATCCGTTTTGAATCGCGTATACGCGAATGAACCTAAAAACTATCAGAAAAAAACGTTTTAAAAAGGAAATATATATTAGTCGACTTGTGTCGAAATTGAGTTGATCTATAGGCGTTTTTCTTTTTTAGCTCAGAGCTGAGCTCTGAACCGAGGTCGAGCATTATGAGCACGCTCTGAACCGAGCGTACTCAGATCGTTCTGATGTAATTATGAAACACACTTGAGCACATAGCTGTCATTTGTAATAAAGTATATGTATAAATTGAATATTATATAATTAATTGTTGTTTATTAAATTGGTTAACCCTCAGTTCCAGATCAGCAAGGTTCGTCCGCCATTTCAATTATTTTGTTTATCCTGTTTTTTCCTGTCAAATGTGCCTGTAAGTCTGCAATCAGCTTTATACTCAGCCTGCTCAGTCAATTTATTCTGAGCTCATAGAGCGCGCTCTGGTTATGCTCTGAGAGAAAAAAGAAACACAAATTCTGAGCTCTGATGTATCTGAGCTAAAAAAGAAACACGAACATTTTGTATAACAGTTCAGGTTGTGCTCTGAACTAAAAAAGAAAAAACGCCTTATATGTCGTGTTTTTTTATTGCTTACATTGTCTGAGTTATGGACAATAAGAAAAAAGCAGAATACATCTTTCCACACTACTGGTAACCGATAACAGGGTTTTTCTTATTTATTTATTTTTCCCCGTTGATTATGAGGTAGGTATACGGAGCTTTGTTTTCATCAGTTAGAAAATTCTATTCACCTCTTGCATGAGGTAATATCTAGAGCATAAAATTGCTGGTAGGAACATGAAAATAAGAATTTTTCCAACCGATTAAAAGACTTACCTCCAAACCACCGATCATTTGTTTGCTGCGGCTTTATTTAATCACATATTTGACGGTTTGATGGCTGTATTGCAATCGTTTTATTTGTTTTTGTATAATTAAAGTGTTACCACCAAATTAACTAAGAAAATATGCAGAAGTAAGTATCATAACTTGTGTAGACGTCAGATAAGCATAATACAAAACGTTTTAACTTGGCATTATATTCCAATTAACTCTATACAACGCTTTCATTGGGGACGTTCAAGTATCTAGTTTAGCAAGTCTGACCAGAATTATCGCGGTTTAGATTAGCTCAAATCGGTCATATGGGCAGCTGTTTCAGTTGACGTTTATGGAGGTGTAGCCAACGAATCTAGTCAAGAAATTCGTGACTGAGTAGAAAAAGTGACGTTCCCGACCAATCTGGTTTTTTGTTCAGGTTACATCGTATCCAGACCAATCAATTCTTGAATGTGCCCATTGATATAAGCTCCATACCTCCCTGAATGGATCCATCCCAATCCGAATACCAAAAACAAAAACAACATCTCGTATTCGTAGAGATAACAGAAAAGCCAAAGAAATTGACGTTAAAAGCCGCTTCTTCTTGGGTTTTGTGTATTTTAAGAATAAAATGGCTTTTAATAAAAACCACAATCGTTCTCGAAACAAAAATTCAAAGCCACAAAATAAGGACATCATTGCGGTAGATGAATCCAATCCAATAATCATCTCCTTCAAGCAATATGCCCTTGAATTGGACGAGAAACATGATCGTTACGAGCGAATCGTTAAGCTCAGCCGAGATATTACAATTGAGTCGAAGCGTATTATTTTTCTGCTGCATACAATTGATCCCAAGTAAGAACGAACAAATAGAATTATCAACTTTCTAACTTCTTCTACTGCAGCAAAAACAATAAAGAAAAAGTTCTTTCTGAGGCTAAGACCCGTTTGAACAACGTAGTTTCCAATAGATTTCTTGAAATTGCCAAGGAATTGGAGAATTGCAATCCATATCAATACTTGCGTCCATATAGCTGTGGCTTGCAGGAGTTCATAGAAGCGTATACCTACTATGAGTATCTCAGTGGATCGGAACTATCCGACTGGAATGCCCTCCAGAAGATGATGAATTTCACTGTTACCGAACAAACTGAGGATGCTGGCGATGACGCTAAGAAAATTGAAAAGAATATCTCGTGCCTAGTCGATCCCACCGAATACATACTGGGTCTAGGTGATTTAACCGGCGAATTGATGCGTCGTTGTATTAATTCCCTTGGTAGCGGAGATACGGCCACTTGCGTGGACAGCTGCAAAGTTTTGCAGGATTTCTACAAGGGGTAAGTTGTTTCATTCGGTCTTGGCAGGTTGTAATTGAGGTTTTTTGCAGATTTTTGGGCCTCCATGCGGTGAGGAATCGTGAATTCGGGCGAAAAGTATACACCTTACACCAAAGTGTTCTGAAAGCAGAGCATGTATGCTATAATGTAAAGGTTCGCGGCGGTGAAGCCGCACGCCGGGGTCATATTTCGGATGAAAAGCCAGATGATCTTGATGAGGGGTTCTTTTAATAAAATTTAGCACCACCTGCTTTTACAGAGTAATTTAAAGCAGAGACATCACACTGAGACCCCCAACTCACAATCCTCTTGCCGCTGGGCCCCTCAGTTTTTTTTTTTTCAAATTCGCCCTTTTGTTTTCCCATCGGTGTTGTGTCAATTAAGAATCCGTGTGACATGCAAAAACATAAAAAAATACAAAAATAAATGCTGCCAACATCGACAACCTTGGGGAAATGTGCTAGAATTCGGGACTACCACATTTTTACATATTGGTTAGTAATTATATATTGTTAAAATGCGAATAATTTGATTTTTTTGGTTAATAAAACTATCTAAATGAGATGTTATATATACCAGAGACAATACTTATAAGAACAGACTTGGTTGCGTATATTCCGCTTCTGAATATCATTAACTTCGATTTCATGCGTTAATTTTTCTTAGAAAACTGAATAAAATTTGCTCAATATATTTCTATTTTACTTCAAATAATCTGCATTGTTCATTTTTCATATATTGTATTGTCTCTGATTTAAAGTGTTCATTCCTGATGTCTATCTATTGCTCTTTAATACGGAGCGTTGTCTTTCAGAAAATCTAGTGCGAACATTTTGGACTCCAATATAGCGTGGAAAAGGCCACCAATGGGCACACAGTATGACTCTAGTGAAACGACAGATTAACATACAATAATTATTATTTGATAAGAGTAAAAGATTAAGTAATCACAATAATGGACTTAAATTTAAACAGGAACCGCACCCTCTAAGTTTGGGAATCTTTGGCCTTTATCGTCTCGTCAACAATATTGTTCAAGTCCAATAGTTTATCGATTTGGGACGGCATAAAGCCAATCTTAGACAGTTCACTTGTCCACGCTGCAACATCCACCCGCAGCTGAAGTCGGATCTTGTCGTCGTCGGTCATAGCCCCTCCAGTAGTTAGCTGCTGATTGGTTGATTTCTCTTTGAGATTTTTCAAACGACGCAGCGACTCCTCGGTCTTTTGAACGGAAGTCAACACTTCGGTTACTGATGCGTAGAACCTAACCAGTAAAGAAAGCAATCACAGAGACATTTTACAAAACAATAGTTGCTTGCTTACTCTCTTGTAATCTTAGCGAAGACCTGCTCCAGAATCCTTTGAACAACGGATTTCTCAAGCTTACCGCCGAACCCATCTTGGAATGCTTTAATTGGCTTCAACATCTGATCTACATAGCTTGAGCCGCGGTTCGGAACCTCACGATTGGTCTTCCTGTACAGTCGTGGTAGATCGTTCACTTGTTGAATGCTGTCGACGCTTTCCGCCGTCAGAATGTCGATAAGTGCACTTTCAATGACGCTTAAGTGACACTGAACAATCTCCCGTAGTGCATCGTCCACAGTATCAGTTAGCAAAGGATTACCTTCGGGTACATTTGCGACGATGAGGCTTAGCACGTGCGGCAGCTTTTCTATTAACTTTGTTGTGTCAGCGTAGAAGAAGACCAATAAGTTAGTCTTGGTAACCTTCATTGCGAAATTCTTTCTTGGCAGAGCTACCAGCGCCTCATCAATCCAGTGTGCCAACCTCAAGTAAATCTGGATTGTGAGCTTAAAGAATTTCCCAAACACTTCAAACAAGAAGACACCATCAGACCAGCAACGCTCAATGGCTTTGAAGGCGGCTTTGAATGGGGATAAGTGGAATTCGTCTTCGCCGGTAAGTTTGCTTTCATCCAGAAGTGGTTCCAGCACAGCCTCAAAGGGGCCAGCGATTTCCTGAAAGCAGATCTGAAAGTAGACGGGCAGATTCCATCGAGAGTGGAAACTCTTTGTTTGCGGATGAGAACGGAAAAATTGCACTGACTGCTCGTTTTGAAGGATTTCCTCAATTTGCTTTAGAAAGTCAGTAGTGCACTTGTACTTTACATAGAAAACTTCCGAGTTACCCGGAGCAAATATCGAAGACATGTGTGTTTCCAGACGTTGCTCGACGTCGCTCCAGAAACTATTCACCAAAAAGTTGAATCCTTTCATTTTATCCGAATACTGTGTTATTCTGAGCAAATCAGTCATATAGAGTGAAATGAAACTGAGGACTTTACTGTAGATCCCCGCCAAGCCTTGGGGTGAGTTTTGGAGATTCTGCTCCGAGATGGTGCTACTCATATACGGCCCGACAACGTCTTCTTTAAAAACTTGTTCCGCTACGGCAAATGCATCTAGAGTTATGTAAATACGTAGACACCTCTCCAGGCCCTCACTAGCAGTGCTGTTCGATGTTTTCAACTCCGAATTAAAAAGCAATCGCAGCTTTTTTAGAACATCTTCATTTAAAGCAGCAATTTGTTTCAACTGTTCGTCGTTCAAGTATTCTTCGCAGAACTTCATGTTAAACTTCAGCTGGATTAGTTCCAAGGCGGCTCGTTCTAAATCGACGGGGTTCACAGTATCCCCGTTCAACTTATTCGCTAGTAACTCGTTTAGCTTTTCAATAGTTTCATATACTTTTTTCAAACTTTGCAGATTTCTTTTAAGAATCCTTAAATCATTCTTTTGTTTTAAATACCCACTCACTTCTAGTTCGTTTTCATTGATGAGCTCTTTAATGCTCAGAATTTCTTCGCGAAATACTTCCAAGGGTTTCCGTATCGTTCCAATCGACTGATCTAGGCCGATTAGATTTGCAGACAAACTTACGAAATCTGCATAATCTTCATTGATTAAATCGATCATTGAAGATCGAAGTACTTTCAGATATATACCAAGATTATCACGGAGCAGTTCCAAACTGGGAGCATTACGATTTCTATGAAGAAATTCATCAACCGAAAAATTGGTCTAGAAAGGGAATGGATGAGTTCGACAGTTGAATACGAGGGTCTGTGCACTTACCTTCATGAATTCATTCTTATCGAAGCAAAGCTCACTGGATGCGGACGCTGTTGAAGTGAGTATTTCCTTATGGGATTGCATGTTCAAAGTATATTTCTTTTCTCAATTCATAAGGAAAAATTATTTCATCGAAAACAAATCACAACAAACACTGAACTTTTGCCACAGTGTCAAATGTCAAAATGGGGGCGTTCAAAAAGTGCACGAATCCAATGGAGCGCTTGCACTTACTTATTTCCGATAAAAGTTTTTCATGTTATCCATATTATCTCTACATTTTATTTGAGGAATATACAACTGCTCCTTAACATAACTACACTCAGAAGAAAAATAGGCATCTTCGTCAAAAGTCAGGCCACGATTAAGGCTATCGGGGCAACTAAATCGACATCCAAACTTGTTGTGGATTGCAGGGAGACACTTACCTGATATCGGTTTGAAATCACTCTCGTCTGGATTTCTGGCCATAGGGACATAGAGGGCAATGAGAAAGCCGATGAACCACGTCTAGCAAGGCTCTGCTCTGTGTGTGTCTCAGGCGGAGGAGGTCTTCCCTCCTCTGGGATACGTTAAGAGAGAAATCCTCCAGATGCTTGAACTTGGTGATCTGTATCATTTCGAGGTAGATCTGGCCAACCTACGATGATGCCAGAACAAACATCTCCTTAGCCAGACTAACGGCAAATAGTACGGGTCATTGGCCTTTAGGAACTCACGCAGCCAAGCTTGGCATCCCCCATAAAACCCACTGCCGTAGTTGCGCTGACACAAATAAGAATGAAACAGTGTTTTATTTTCTTTGTGAGTGTCCGGCCCTAGCCAAAACCATTCGCAGTGCTTTAGGTCATCCCTTTTATGATGACCTTTCGGCCATAAAAAATATCCATGATCATCAAATTTCTCAACTCCACAGGCTGGTTTTGAGCTCTTTTAACTTCCTTCTCCCCTTTTTATCTTCAGGTATCGTTAGTTATGATCTCAAAACGGCGCTCAACTCGCTATTTATGTTTTTCCCTCGTAAGACGGGAATTACAGCCACTTAAACTAACCAACATCCTCGCCAGCCCGCAAACCTAACCTATCTGATATCTGACAATGTGCGTAGGTACTGCAGTAGCTGAAACCATAGACAAATCATATATCAAATTATATACTCCCACAAAATCCTCGTTCTGAAATACACCACTGACCTTGTTTTTCACGAAAAAAAATTATGAATGAAATTATGAATTTGAATTCTGCGATGACAAAAAATGTAATAGATTCTAAGAAAGTTGTCGCACTAGCAAATGTAAAGGTCTAATTGTTTATTGGTATCGTTTCATTACTGCTGTACATTTTTACTAAGGCCGGCAACTAGCTAATCGTCCACATTACATTATTAGGGCGATTGTCTCTGACTGTGACATTTGTCATCATTTGACTATATTTGTTTCGAAATCTTTCATGCAATAAATGCAATCGAATCGAATCGAATGTTTAAAATGAATAATAACCTGTTTTTTGTGTCCGTTCAGCAAAGTAAAGCCGAATATACTTTTTCAAAAAGTACATTAAATTTGCATCTACTTAAAAGTAGATATATTCATAAATTATCCCAACTGACTCGGCAACAACTCAATTTTCAGCGCTTGGGGGAATTTATAGTTCATGTTGGGACCTTTGGAGGTAACATTTTTAAATATTTCGAAACAATTAGCTCAGGTGTTGGTACTTAATGTGAAACCAAACATCGTCGGTCAGCTATTAACTATAATTGCCTCACAAAGTTACTCCTAAGTTTAAGCTTACTGATTAAGCATTTTTTGAATGCTGCTAACTGAATTGTCGTAGTACCCACCAATGCACACACATTTCCGGTTTACCCATTTTCTCCACCACTTCCAAAAATTTCAGATTAAAACGCCATCTCTTAGAAAAGAAACAAAAAAAATATTTATTTTCTTGTTTTCCACTTGTTTTCTGTTTTTATCAAGTGTTTCTGTTGTTTGTTTTCTTTTTTTACTTAAGTTTTGTTTTTTCCAGAAATCTATACTTTTCTTATTTATATAATACAAGCCCATCTAAAACCGTTTACTATTTTTTTATTAATTGTTTTGTGTGAAAATATTGATGTTTAAACTGCAAACGCGCAGATTTTTGTTATCGTTTGCATTTCATCATATTATAAACTAAGACGACCTATTATAACAAATTATGAAACTGCAAACAAATTAAAAAAAAATATATATTATTATTTAAGCTTGGTTGAATTTGTTCAATGAAATTTGTTTATTTATAAAAGAAAACTTGGATTATAATCACAGCAAAATGTCACTGTACCGAACACACGTAAACTGGATCAATTCTAAATTTAGTTGAGAATTTTGAAAGCTTTTCGAAACGTTAAGTTCCTTCTAGCACGAAAGAGGCACAGAAAAATGCGGTTGACAATTTAATAAATAATATATGTAATTAAAAAAACATGGTTTCTTCTTGTTTTACTATTTTTTTTGTTTGTATAATTATTTAATTTAATGACGCGCGTAGTTTTATATGTTTACTGTGGAATTGGAAATCAATCGTAAAGGTAAATTGCATATACGTATTTATTAATGCAAATCAACGAGGTTTCTTGTTTGCGATCCACCCATTACATACTCTTCCAGTTTTTGTCTTGTTTTGTAATTCGCGTCCTTATTACGTAATTGTGTTCTCTATATATGGCGATTAATCGATGTACTGCGCTAACCAACGGAATCCCTCGCCATAACCTTGCCTTTTTAACACAGAGCACATGAAGAGCTCCAATGGGCGGCCGGGTAAGTCTGATCGTGCTACCTTGCCCTAAAAAAAGCTCATATTAGTGATCGTGTAAAGAGATGTGAGGATTTGTGTGCCAGCTTACCTTTCCTGTTGTGAGCTGGTACAGGCCAAAATAATTTCTCAGCTCATCTTCACTGGCAGCACCTGGCTTATCGATTTTGTTGCCCAGGATAAGAATGGGACAATTTGAAAGAGCCTCGTCTGTGAGCAGGGAGTCTAGTTCATTTTTGCTCTCTTGGAAACGACCACGATCCCAAGCGTCTATTAAGAAGACGATAGAATCTACTGCTGGGAAGTAGTCCTTCCACACGCGACGTGCTATAGACAACGAGAAACAATGGTAAGTAATAAAATTCATTAGGTGTTGCATGATTACTGTTGAGAAAAAAATCCTACAACTGGTCGATGGGCATATCTGTACATAAGTATAAAGTGAGAGTGAGAAGACGCGCTGAAATGAAGGAATACTTAATAGCGAGGCACAATATTGCAAAGCGACGAAATTTGGTGACTTAGTGTATGGCATGCAGATGCCATCGAAGCATCAGGCAATGTGCGACAAATTGATTGAACTGAATTTTAGTAAATTGACCATTTTAAAAAATGCCACGTAATCCGAATATGGTTGACTCTTAAACGACGTCATGAGACACGTTAACGCGAATCTTGGCTATTGTCAAATATCAGTTAACATCCAAAGTTATAACGATAACAAGCAGGCAGTAAAAGTCGATATAGAATTATAGCTCACTTTCACGAAATAGATAACCAGTCAGTACGACCGTCTAGCCGACGCGTGGAGGCAGGTGTTGGACACGAAAAACTGCTGTCCAGATACGATGCTTGTTATGATCGTTCCCCTAATTTTTACATGGGACCTTGTCAAATGCTTGTGAGACGCGATTTAACGACAGTAGCTGAAATCAATAAGTTTGCTGGTTCATCACACATTCTGTAGAACGTCAGTTGGTTCCACAATTCGAAGAATTGAAGGGATTTGACTGTTAATAGATCAACCTAGCAAACCAAAGTATGTAGTAGCTTGTCGGATCATTGTACAAGTCCGTCTAACACAACCCTACCGCTAGATTACTCAAATTTGTGCAATCTATTTCAGATTACAGACTACTACCAGCCGAAATCTTGATGAATGTTTCGATTGGTGTCATAAATTTGTACTATTTCAATTAGTATATACCTACCATTCATTTTTATGTTTGTTCACGAAAGGCATGTTATGTACTATGAAACCGACTGCCGGGTCTTGAATTTTGTTGCCTCATCGTGTTTGTCGATCGTATGTACCTACACGTTCATTCGGTTAGCAGATGTTTGCTTTTTATTATATCACAACTGAGAAAGCTCAAACTTTGTGATCCGCATCAGGAAGAATGATACAAAGCTAGAAAGTAATTTAATGAACCATGAAGTACAGCCATTTTAATTAAGTATATAGGTGGCAGAGTTTTATTTTGTTGTCTGCAACAAAATGCTCCCAAGGGCCAATATTCTCATTATTCAAATGAACAAAGGCGGCGGAAATCGCTATCGTGCAACATGCAAATAAACCGCGAACCGAGTGTTCTCATGTTATCAATATTTTAAAGTGTCGTGTCATTGTCCGCCATTACAATGAATCGCACGTTCCGATTGCGGAGTTATGAAAAAAACCAAAACATTGACTGACATTATCTCAAATACTTAAGACCAAGGCAGTTGTTTCTCGTTATCTGCTACCAGTTATACTTATAATTCGTCTCAGATGGATTTTTAATTTTTATGAAAAAAAATACAAAGAGCGCATTTGTCGGATTCTCTTCGTGACCCTCCGTTTCTGTCGAGTGCCGACCCAAAAACCCATATGAATTAAACCACTACATACGCGCACATGCGGTTCAATAGTCCAGTGTGAGAAACAGTGAACAAAAATCAACACGAAAGCAGAGACTACATAAAACATAATTACCTTGAGTGTGACCTCCCAAATCGAATGTTGTGAAGCGCATATTGCCAATGGACAACTCTTCAGAAGCTAGTTGAGAAAATTAAATAAGCGCAATTAGCTGTAGGGTCTTAGAGTATTTCCTGATTTGCTACTCACTAGGATGCAGTGTGGGAACATGCTGTGCTAATTTATCATCTTTGAGCATATGCAATAGCGTCGTCTTTCCAGCGTTGTCCAGTCCAAGGAATAACAATTTTCCCGACTTCTTCCATAGACCTGTGCACGTTGTTCAAATATGAATTTCATTCAATTAAATCACAATTACAAATAATTTTAACAATGAACTTGAAGAGCACGACGACAATAGTAGACTTGTGTTTTGCTTTGTTGGCAAATGATCAAGTTCGCTGTGTCTGCTATTGCCTTGTGGCCACATATTTTTGTTTGGACGGCGGTGTGTGTTGAACTAATAAGCACCAATATACACACTAACTTGTCCTAGGTCTACATATAGATATAAATAATACTTTTGATTATTTAACTCACCCAAGTATCCCAAAACACCAGTGAACCAATCCCAGATAAACATGTTGATTAAATATATTACCTAAAATCATAAAGAAATGTAAATTAAGTCAACGCGGAAATTGGGAAATGGGTTTTTGGAGGAGAGAAAAACGCAAAAATAAATTGTCACTATTTTCATGCTCCGGGCTGTGAGGTTGTTCCGAATTTGCCAACCAGCGACTTGGAATTTGGCAACACTTTGTCCGCGTGCAGATGCATGAGACACATTTAATTTTACGTATAAACAAAGAGTTAAACATTTTCAATTTGACACAAAGGATTTTCTATAAATTGAATTCCGTCTTTTCCAATTGCACTTTGTACACTTTTCTCTTTTCTTTCTTTGGAAAATGAGCGATTTGTTTTGTTACTGCGTTTTCTCTGACACGATGAAGTTTTTCATTTGAGTGAAATTGACAATAGATTACCTACTTATTAGTGGTTGATAAATAAAATTAGTAATAAACAGCCGCAGGAAAGGGTAAATTGATGTTTGTGTACAAAAATTATATATCGGAAAGTAATATATTAAATGAAAATTGTATGGTCTGGAAATCTTTTTGCACTTGGTTCGCTGGTGTGGAATTTAACGATCTCTGACACAAAACGTCACCTGTGTGCTTCGTTAAGTTGTGGCAGGGCTACGTCATTCTTCCGGTTGTTCGGTAGGTTTGACGATGGTGACATCTGTGTTGTGACAATAAGATTGTAATGTGTTTCCTGCAAAAATGTCGTTGATTTCAAATATTAGAATGACACTATGACTGTTCTAATATTTTTCTAATGTGTTAGGTATTCGATTGGGCGCTCTCAGAGCACTTTTTATGTTCGTTTGGTACAAAAAAAGCTTTTGCGAATCTGGATTTTTTCTCAGATTTGTTCAGATTTACCAATACAAGTACGTTTGAGTTTGACAACTAGTTGAGTTTGTTTACGTTTTCGTCAAAATTTTCAACTGAAAAGAAACGCATTGCATCGGGTGGATCTATTTTTATTAATTATTTATGTACAAGTGCTAAGAAATCTATCTGGGCGCAAATTTTGAATGTTTTAATACAAATTTTATGCAGTGAATGCAAGAAAAGTGTCGAAGGCTATGCTTTCAAGCCCTGGCGACTAGGAGACAAACTTACGCTTTTGTGCGTCCTCTCGCCTCGGATGGTTTTAACAATTTGATTTAAAAATAGACAGAATGAAAGACAGGACACAAATCTATTTCTCACTAGAGGACTCTGAAATCGGCGGGAGGACGCACTTACAATAAAGCTGGAAACATCATTTTATACACCGCAACAGGCTACACATAATCGATCCGCACTAATTCAACACAAAAAAGAGCAAGTGACGTTTTTATGTTCGATTAGACAATAGACACACGAAATCTGAAATCTGAGAGCGAATCTTAAGAAATCCAATCGAAAACCACATAAGTGAGGTAAAGTAAGAAGAAGGTAGAATATTCAGCCCGAAATTATTGATGACAACTAGAAGTATACGATTTAACAGCAGCTCTTCATGTTGGCACTGTACTTATCTAATTGAATTGAGTTGGCTTTTGGCGAGTGTTATAAACTCAGCCACATGTTGAAACTCTACTACTTTGTTAAGTCTCGCTTGTTTGTTTTATTACGTTGTGAAGTCTCACTTGGCCTACCTTTTTGAACGCACTCGCATAGTTCGGAAATTGGATTAATTTTAAATGAGCTTTGGCAGCACCCTTTTTTTTGAATAAGAAATAAGACGTAAATACGAAATTACGTATATTTGAATTGATGAACAACCAAGCGGGATACCAAATTTTTTTATAGCACTTCGTGGCAAAATAAGGATAAATATTTATTTGAAGGAGTACGGGCGCTCATAATATTGGATCCCGAATTCATAAAAGCGAGTATTGGCTAATAGGGCTTTAGAAGGCCTTGACTCCGACATTGCTCTCTGGCTTTCTGGTTCAGTGAGGCATATAAGGTCTTGTTAATGTGGCTCGCAGTAAGGTATTTCTTTTTTACGAAACTGCACCACAGACTAGAGTGATGAGAGTATCCAGTAGCTTTTAATGTATGCAATTGAATACTAGGTGTGTTTTATTGGACACCTTTATCAGCAAAGAAAGTAAAGTACAGGAATACGCAATAAAACATTTCCAGTAGGTAACATTTGTGATAAAGTGGTAGGTATAAAGTTGGATATTTTTATTTTTTTTGGTGTCTACACTCTTAGTTTGATTCAACGTTTTCCGAAAGTGAGCAATTTCGCTAAAAGTGAATGCCGCTGGCCATATCACCAGTATAGACATGCTGCTGTCAAGTAACTTATTGGGATATAACCATTTTTAAAAGTGTGCATCTCGGTGTCTTGCTGTCTTAATTGCGTGCCTACTCTATTTTACTGTGCTGGAATAGATGTTGTGAACTTACAAGCTTGGAAAGGAACAGAAACACATACTCATTTAATAAAAAGCAATCCAATAGATATATTTTTTACTAAATTAGTTTCAACCTTTTCTGCAAGGGCTTGTTACCTAACCCAACTTTACTAAACCACCTGGGACAATCTCAGTATATTTAGCTATACCTATCCTTAACTTTAATTATCTGAAATGCAATGAACTGTACAGTTTTTAACAAGAAACTCCAAAGAGACGCCTTGGTCTAATGTGTAAAACCCTATAGAACTGTTGTAAAAATAAATAAAATTCTCCTGAACCCAAATGAAAGCTAAAAACTGACAATGGAATCTACTGATAGAAGAGATAAAAGTGCCAGAAACGACAAAAACTATACCAGTGTTCATTTTCAATCTCGTGACATTTTTTCCGACAACGCACATAAATCTCTGTGGCATCTTGAATTGTCACCACCTCATTTGCTGAAGTTAAACACAGCAAGCAGTTCCTCCTTATACTAAAGGACTCATTGTGGGAGACACTAACACTGATTGTCCCTCATGCCGTTTTATAATCTTGCCCAGCTCCAACAAAACCCAACCTTCATATAAATACAATCAGTTGGAAGGAATCTCCACTTTGTCACACAATCGATGAATACCATACACATGTTGTTCGTTCGGGCACGGCGAATGGCTTGCTTTGGCTATCACGTCTGCTATCCTGTGATTGTCTCGTGCTACGGCTGCTGGGTATAAGGAGGTTCTGCACATTGTGCCCCGGCTTTGTCCTGAGCGTTGTCAAATCGGTTTTGGCATCGATGTAATGTCGTCATAAGATGATTCGCCATAGATAAGAATCCTTTTTTTTAACATCTTCCTTTCAACTTTCGTGTCGTATATCCTTTACAGCCATTGAATTTGATTTTTCCAATAGAAAAAAGCTATAGCTATACGGCTAATGTTCTGTCGGAGACTAAGACGAAGCTGAATTGCAAACGATTTCATTCGATTCCTCTGATATTTCTTTGTGTATTAGGTGCCAGGCCAGTGTGTATAGGGACGGGGACACGTCAGTCCTCTGGTTTTGGCTCAAAAGGAGATTCGAATTAAGTCTGAAGTGGTTGGAAGTAATTTTAGACATGCTATTGACATGTGTTGTTTGGCAAAAGAGGTAAAGGATTTTGGAGAAGCTTTCAAACTTCAGCACTGTGGTGGGTGTATTCCCCTACTTGTGTAGTGTTCCTAACCGTTGCGCTGGTGATGATGTTGAAAATGATGATTTAATTTCAATGGTCAAATGAATTTCCGGTTAATGCCCGACATGGTTTTGCTTGACCAATTGGACACTTCAATTTATACCGCTTGTTCTGGGTTCTGATAATTCCTTTTAAACCTAACTGGTCGTTGTTATCATCAAATCTGAAGATGATTCATTACAGGATATGAGTGGTATCGGTATGACAGGCGAAACACTTCTTGGTGCTTGATCTAAATTTATTGACTGAATGATTGTAAGCTGGCAACGAAACTCGGGAGATGTTGGCATCATAGGCAGCTGCAATACCCAAAATTCTTAGTCTGGTTTTAGGCGCAAGCTAAAAATAATACTGCTTGGTTTTTCTAGTTCTATAACTTTTCTTCATATGATAACTCTACTTTAAGTAACATTCATTTGTAAATTATTTTTGAATTTCAGCCTACAAAATTCACTACTATCCAATCGAAATTAACTAACTTCATTCAGCAGATGCTAAAACCCCTGCGGCTTTCAGTAAATAAACTTCTCCAGTACTATTTAGCCCCAAATGCTCACAAATTTAAGCCCGAAACTTGGAAACAGAGTTTTTCATGAAATGTTCCCCCCTCCAAAGTATATCTGTCTCGCAGTTAATAACTAAAACACGACGTTGCACATTTTTTTCATTTTATTTGCAAATAAAAAAGCCAAGGATAAGTAATTAATAATTAATGGAAATACAGCTCTTGGCTATGTGTAGTGGGGGCAGTGATAGTTTACTCTCCCATTCCATAAAAATGAGTTCCCCCGAGGAGGAATGGGAATGTAAAAACTTTTTAATTGATGCATAATATTTTTCGCCTCCAAAAAGTCCCCTTTTGCCTTCACTGACAGAATTTCGCTGAAGGAAATTGTTTCTGAATAACTTCTACAGAAATGCACAAAAGTTATTATTGTTTCAAAGACGAGCAGGCAGAAAGGATACATGCGAAATGAAGACGCACAGCTCTGGATCTGGATTCCACTTTAGATGGAAAGGTCACAGTTAGCTGATTTGCAATAGTCGGTTGGGAATCTTCTCTGCAATTTGATCAGTGTTACTGAGTGGTTTTAGTTTCGGTTACTTTTTTTGTCTGTCCTGCAGCTGGAATTTTGTCCCTTTCTGTGACGGGGAAAGTTTTTCTAGATGAAATTCGGTTGGTTATTCTCTTTTTGACTACGCGTACTTTGCTTTGATTCTTAATTAGTTTTTCATACTTTAAAAAAAAAAGAACTTTGGAGCAGCCCAAAGTAAGATGGTCTTGTGGTAATGGTGATGATGATGTTGGATTGAATTTTCATTTCGTCACAATGCATAGCGAAAAGTTATTCTTGGACTTTGCTTTCTAAGTACGGATTGCATTTTAAGTGAGTTTTAGTGTTTGAAAGTGGGCAACTTTTGTATCCCCAGAAAGGGATTAATTTGAATTGAGTGCAACTTGAGACGAGTTTTTAAGAAGCCAGTAGGTAGGAGCGTTCTTTTAGGTCTTTGATGCAGAATTTACTAAAGATATTCATGAAATATGAAAAAGTTGGAGAAGAAAGTGCATAAATCTGTGAATACAGCAGGTGTACCTGGGTTGTGATCGGAAAATAAAGAAGTTTCAAATATTTCGTTTGATGACAAAAGATGGCAAAAAGTCAGTTCAGTTGTGTATGCAAAGCGGTTCCAATTTATCAATGCCTTTGGGGATTTGGTGAAACTCATTGAATTGCTTGACATTTGCTTCTCTATTGGCGTGTGTGACATCAATTTGTTTGATATTCAATTATTTTTTATCTCTTCTTGTTGGGAACGCTCGAAAAACTGCCTAACTAACTGTTTTTTGATAAGCATTAATTGTTAAAGTGATCGCTTTTTTAGTTGACGCCAATGAAGTGTCTCAAATCGCGCCTCGTTTAAAAACCTGTAACGAAAAACGATCCCGTCAAAAAGAGATCTCTCCCACGAACGGGTAAAAAAACGTGGAAAATCACATTCAAAAATGGATCAAATATCACATCAAAAAACCCCTCTAAAAAGTGATCAAAGTCGCGCACTTTAAAATACGCCTGAAAAAACAGTCAAAAAACCGCCCGAAATGCTTTGAAAGAGCTCAAAAAAAACTTTGTAAAACGCAGCAAACGTGCGTCGCAAAATACATCGAAGATTTAAAAAGCATTTTAGAAATACGCCCAAAAGTGTGTCCAAATACGGATCGAAAAACGCTCCCTCCGCCAAAAGAAGTTAAAACCACGTCCAAAAGTGCAAAAACGAATAAAAAATTTGCCCAATATGTCGGAAACATTTGTTCTGTACAAACAAAATTACAAACTATCTTAAAAGCAACGGAAAAGTCATAGAATACCTAAATGTAAGAAAACAATATCCTTTGTATTAATCTTGAGGACAAAGTAAACATATTTAGGCCAGACGACCTCTGATTCAGATCGCTTTGTTCCAACTTTTCCGCTTCTCAATTGATTATTTCAATTCAATTGATGTCCTGCCTTATATAGTCGGCAAAATGATATTTGTTTGCTATAAACGGCCAAAGCCTCATGCAAATACAGACACAGAACGACAGTGAAGGCACAAGCAAAAAATAAATACAATTCCAAAAAAATACCCATCCCTGCAATAGCCTCAAGGTCAGAAAGCTTAGTGGCCGTCGCAGCACAAAAATATAAGTGGAACAAAAATAAACCAATCCTTCGAACAAAATATGCACGAAAGAGAAAAATAAATAAATTAGTATACAAACACGGGAAAGATGTAAATAAAATGTTTATTCGTTCAGTGGTGTTAGATGTTTAAGCTCTTGAATAAATTTGGGACATATTGTCTCCGTTTTTGGTTCGGCTTCGTTTTTAGATTATACTGAGGAATTAGAATATTATAAAAAAAAATACAGTTAATGTCGTAAATTGTCAGAGATTTTGAGTTGACGGACGGAATCAGTTTTTATTCTTCTTCTTCCTTGTCCTCTGGAGATTCATGGACTGTAATCGCTTGAAGGATGATTTCTTCAATCTGTAAAAAGTTCATTAACCCACATCGGTTTCTGGTACTAAGGTATGTGCTACATTACCTGAACGTTTGGTGGCGTATGCAATGCATACAATACTGCATCAGCAACGTCCTTGGGGTTCAACTTTGGTATTGGGGCATAAGACGCTGGATGGTAAACCTTTAGAAAGTCGGTGTCAACCATTCCGGGACTGATGCTCTAAAAGTCAACAAAAAGGAAAGGTTAACTTTGGTTAGGTGGCTGACTGGCTATTGCAGGTTAGTTTGTGCTGTCGCGACCATATTGGAGTCCATTTATAAAACGAACCAGCCAAACCGATTTAAATTTTAACTTACTAATTTAAAAATTGAAAAAAAAAGTAGTAATCTTTTGAAGATAAGCCACAGAGGCTTAATGTAAACAATGAGAGCCTTTCGCACGGTAATTCTACTTAGGCCTAGTTATTTATTTCAGTTCTGGGAAAGTCAGTTTTTTTCCAATTTTCGTCCTAAAATTAAAAACTTACCGTCAGTTTAATGTTCAATTTATTATAACGAATTTCCTGCCTTACAGTCTGACACAATGCGGTGAGTGCATGCTTGGTCGCAGGATACACATTAAAAGCTGGCTTCGGCAAATCCAAGACACGATGTCCTAGAATACTGAAAAGACAATCAATCACGGCATAAACCAATAATTAACGTAATTACGACAAATTGTTTACACAAAAATGTTGAATAAAAACTTAATGGCTTAAAAAAAGAAAAAAAAAAAAACAAACAAACCCCACATACCCCAATACCATATTGTCGCATAACCAAACATTCATACGTAGATGTAATTTTTAATTAATTAAGTTTTAATTTCATTATGCCCAACTGAAATTACAGCTTCATTCATGTTTACTTAATTCCTGAGCAGAAGCCAGCTGCTGGTCCTTGCCATGCAGTGCCAATTCAGGGAAATTGCAAGGAAATAAGGTATTTCACTCAGTGCGGTTTTGGTCAACGAGGAGGGAAAATATTGGTAAATGAAAAAAATTTACCCGACAGACCTTGTTTAACAAATATTTGAAGGAAGGCGCAGGCACAACGTGCAAGTTCATTGTGGTCGGGAAATTAAAAGCAATTTAAAATGTGAAAGCAGCTTTAAGCCGCCTCGCTGGTGACAGTGGAGTCGACCAGCCTGCGAACGGCATAGGTATGTTTGGGTGCGTAGACTGCGTATTTCATGGTTTATTAATTTTTATTTAACCAACATCAGATGTAAAGTATCTCACGAATATAGACCGTGTGTGTGTGTGTGCGCGCATGTGGGCAATTTAATTGTAATTATTATTTGCTAGGACATAATATACATTTTATTTTCCGTAGCTATAAGCACGTTAAAAATTAAGCACTAGCAAGTGGCGAATGCGAGATAAATAAATCGGTTTATTTTGTTGTAAACGAATGATAGTCGAATTACAGTTATTGCTGTGATGTTATTTGCGTGAAAGGTGATTTATGAATTAATTATAGTAATTGCAAGGAAGGACTGTGGACGTGGCAGACGGATATATCTGCACTTACCACATCGGTCTTTTTATGGTACAAAGTGACTCCGTTCTTCAATGAAAATAAGAAAGGTAACTTTTTTTGCTTTACTTACCTGTTAACAATAATAATGTGGGATCGTACTCCATGAATCTTCATCAGTTCCACTGATTGCATGATGCAGGTGCAGGCTGCTATCACGTTCAAGTCAAAAATTTCTTTGACCTCACCGGCGCAGCTATCTGAAAAGTGAAGTAAAAAAAGTGGAATTTTACAATACACTCAAAGCTTGTGGTATAGTTTGCAGTAAAAAATATATAAAAGTAATTAAATACTACTAAAACTAGTTTATATTTGGAACGAATAGGTCCATCCATCTTTATACCGATTCCGAACGACTGAATTGAGAAGCTCTTTCCTGACAGTTATACTTTCGGAAGTTTGCCAGATGTACGTCAGAGGTGCAGTTAATATCGTGCTTAATGGTTTGAAACATTGACGTTGCGGTATTCGGAGTCTTGACAAGGCAAACAATATTTTTTGTTAGATAGGGAATATTGAGCCGACCGTTCAATCTTCGTGCATCCTTTCTATCATCTATACTTCGTTTGTATAGATGATGCACACTACCAAAATATTAACTACGCATTTGAAGACCTCGGTAAAAAAACTGGACTGGTCTCACTACCTCGCTGTGAAATCCGGCAGAGGTGGCGTTATTTTAGTGCGTCTGTCTGTCCTAAGTCTTGAACTGTGTATTAAGGACTATTGTCTCAGTAATAAAAGCTGATTAGTCGGAGTTTAGATGTTAAAGTCTGCCTTTGAAAGGTGACAGCTCTAATAATGGCTCCCGCAAGAGGGATGTTTCACCTACGCTTTTCTATAAATTAATTGCAGAAGTTGAAGTTAGTAGCTTATAGACGTTTTGCATATTTGGCGTAATTGCTGAAGCCAGTTGATAACTTTTTTGCAGCCTTTACACCCCAACTCCACAGGAGATAATTTCTCTCATAATGCTCATCATGAGATGAAATATCGTGTGGAGTCACTCTTTTTCATCGCACGATTGGATGTCTGCGATAGCTCTCTGCAATTATATCTTGCGATGGATGTCTGGCATGAATTTGACATATTTGTTTTTTTTTTTTATTTCTTTTCGTCTGGAAATGTCATTTTTTTGTCTCATTTTATTGTGATTGTCTTTGCGGTTTTTTGATTTTTTGAAAAAACTTTAAAGAATATACCTAAGTACAATTAATAAACCAAATACAAAAAATAAAAATTGTAAACAAAACAAAAAGGCGAATAATTTCCACAACAGAAACGTCAAATATAATTTCTCTTGCCGCTGCAATACACACCCCGACGAAATAAAAAATATGAAATGTCATGGCATGTTTTCCCCAGCACAGATATGAGGAAATTGTATGAGATGGATGTCAGGCATTTAGACAGAGAGATATATCTCCTGTGGAGTTGGGGTGTTATAAACACGGGTGTTAATATATATAATGCGCAGCCTAGCAAAGTTTCATTCCCATTGTGTGAAACAAATCGTCAACCCCGCACCATGATAGTTCCTAACTCGTCTTTCACTTGCCCGGGATATTATTTTCAAGGGTGAAGCTATTCGCACGTCGTTAGGGACACGGCTACGTTAAGAAGTGCCAAAGTTAAAACGCGGCAAATAGGGGTAATGTGGCTCGCTTAAAGGGATCTAAACTCCAGTATTTCACTTTCGGACACGATCCTGTACGTTTTAGGGCCCAACTTATTTCTTAAAACACTATTTTTAATGAAAATACAATTACGTTACGTGAATTACGTAGCCGTGTCCCTAAGCGCGACAAACGTCAGTCAGTACAAAAATAACGTGCGAACAGCCACTTCGTATTTTCAACAAGATCTTCACATACAAATTTACCGTAATAAAAACAGATGCAGATGCCACTCAAAATTTAGACTTACCCAACAACAATTTGGACACCGTTCGTCCGGCCCCATTAACCAACAAATGCACCACAAAGAATTTCGCCTTAATATGCTCAAATGCTTTCAGTATGCTGGCTGTATCCGTTAAATCACATTCTACGCCGAAGATTTTTCCCTCTCCGGTAATCTTTAAGTTTAGATCCTGAAACGCAACACAACATCACATATATATCCACCGCTCTTCACCTCGACTGAATTGAATTAACTCACATCGACCAAATGACTGCGTCTAGCTAGACCGACTACCACCATTCCGGCATTAGCCAGAGCAACACATACTGCGGCTCCGATTCCGACACTTCCACCGGTTACCACTGCCACTCGATGTTCCCAATATTCAGCCATTCTTATTTTTCTTCCTTTGGTTTTAAAAACAAAAAGAAGGTCTTTCCCGAATTGCTTTCGAAATGCAAACTAAAGCAGAAAACGCAATTTCGATCAGCTATTTATACGATCACGATTTCTCTCCAACTGTAACTGGCGTATATGTAACAAACCCCTTACGCAGATGCCTCCATTGACCGCACACGACTGTAACCGTCGTCGACGAGTAATCAGAAAAATTCACCACTATGTACTGCTGCGATTAAGTTTCCTCGCAGTCATATGAAATGAATTATTGTTCTAAAGATTCGCATGTATCTATAGGCAGAAGTAAGTAGAGCAGTACGTGCATTGGACCCCAAGTGTCACACAGCGCTGATCGCAAATCAACCGCAAATCATTACGCAAGAAAGGGAGAATGCGAACATAAGAACAAAATCATAATGCGAATTATTAAGTATATCAACAGCAATTTGCATTCTCATGCACGTGTCAGCTTTACTTTACCAATTATTGCCAGGTCGGCTATATGAGTATTCTGTCGAATACTGTTAACAAGGTTGTCAATAAATTATTTCCAAGATACCAACGATATATCTAATCGATGGAAGTTGAAAGTTGCCATTTTGATATTGCAGAGTCTTGGGGCTTAACTAAGGTTTACCAAATTTCTGTTGTTTTATTCGGCAAAATTATGGAATTAGTTGGTATTTTTGAACTTCCTATAACATGGCGTAGTCGGCGCAGTGGCTTAGTGGTTAGTGTGTTGGACTACTAAGCGAGGGGTCCCAGGTTCGAATCCCGAGAAAAACCCAAATTCCAACTCTAGGTTTTTTTTCACTGCGCCACCTCTCGCGAACGTCTGACAAACATATCCGAGAGTATAACTGTCATGAAAGAGCTTCTCAATTGGCCGTTTGGACTCGGCATAAAATTGTAGATTCCTTCCATTCGTCCCAAAAATAAAAACTCACACAAGACGAATGGTTGTGAGAAGCTAGGCTTGGGTCCATACGGACCTGTTGCGCCAATTATTTATAACATGGCGTAGAGTTGAATTTCTGACTTTATTTATAGCAATCCTACTGGGGCGGGCAGGAAAGGTGGTCAACCCAGGTTCGATGCCATCAGCTTCAGTTCTGTAAGATCCAAGATCCACGTTGGAAGTGAAAGGAGTTGAAAATGTTTTTCTAAGGACCATCTCTCATGTAGTCCAGCGATTGCTAATCTACCTAAGAAAAATACTGACGGACTAATTTCAACGTCGGTTTTTTTTTTTTTTTTTTTTTTAATATTAACCCATACTACGTTAGCCCTGATGGCTGACAATGCGACCTGAAAGATCCATTGTATCAATGGGGAAAAGTTATTCTAAGAGAAGTGTGACCTCCCTGATGAAGGCCAATAAGTCCCCAGTAGCAGAGTTCTTTAGATCTGCTGGTCTACGAGTCCAGAGAGTCTCTATTAGAGACATGTTTTCTTAATCAATGAAAAGCCGGGCAGTCACAGATGTGTTCAGAGGATTCGACATCCTCCAGACAGAATCTACTTTCTGTATCCAGGCAAAGGTTCATTGTGTTGAGGTGGTATCTTAGGCCATAGTGGCTTTGTTGTGTTATCCTTACTGAGTCTAAGGATTTTCTTGTAGGAGTAGGGCTTGATTAATCGTTTGGTTTGCAGGGCATCGTGACAGCTCTTAACTGTATTGGAGTCCATTGTATTGGACGCTAAAGCTTGTAAAGCTGCCTAACTGTCGGCAGAAAATTTGTATGATGCCTTTAATACATTTACTGGACATTTTATCAGCGCAAATTTCTATTGCACATTCCCATGGATAACGAGATTTTGGTGTTGGGTCCAAAGACATCAGCTCCAACTCCGGAAACCATTTTTGATCCGTCGGTGTACCAAACTAAACTTTTAGGGTCTAGTGTCGGAACCTAATTGGACCAACTAGAACGATCTAGTAATTCTACTTCAAATAATTTCCCAAAACTATACTCCCTAACCATAGTGTCAGGTACGGAGGAGAACATCCAAGTTTGGGATTACGTTAAGTATTTTCAGATGTCCCACATATTCATCTGATCTATATTTATATTCGAGCTGCAGTTTAATGGCGCATCTAGCAGCCGCCTTCATAATGAAAACTTGCAGGGTTCAGAGCCCAATAACGGCCCCAATTGCTGTTGTTGGGGAAGTGCGCATTGCACCTGTAATGCCGAGACAGGCAACATTGGTAATTGATGTGGAAAACTCCGTATATCCTAAGAGGTGAAAATCCGCAAGGGTTCGTATTGGGACCACCACTTTGCGACTTGAAGTATGTACGATGATGGGCTGTGAGTCTGTGATTGGTGCTTTGATGATACAGCCATCGTGTCCTAATAAACAAACCTTACGAGGTTGTGGATCACGATTGCAATGAAGTACATTTAAATAGGCATTTGCTTTTTCGCCGTTCGGAGGCATTCATTTACGCGTGTCAACTCTAAATAGCACCCTTCTAAAAATTTCTGTTTCGAAGCAACATTCTATGAGCTCTCACAAATCAATTTTGTTTATTTTTTATACAAATTACTGTGGAAAGGTACCTATAATATGCTACAACGTTGTTGCTCAGGGAACCTAGGCCACTCACCGATATAAACTTACTCGCAAAATTGTCGTAAAATAGGTACCTAATGTAATTAAATAGTCTTGAACATACTTGTATGTTCTATAAATAACCGTATGTTTCATTTAATTTAATAAAAGATGTTGTAACATTTTTTAAAAGTGCGTCACAGCATAGAGTAAAAATGAGAAATGCCTTGTGGTAAACGGGGCTTTATGCAACAAAATGACAAATGAGTCGAGTTCACTAACACTTGCAAATCTGGTATACTTAATAAGTATTTCAATTGAATAAATTCCAATAATCCACCACGATTGCAAAGTACAAAAGAGGGAATTCTATTTTTAGAATTCATTGCAGCAGTAACTATATAAATCTGTCAATTGAATCAATGAAATGAAGCTTGAAGTCTTTATACTTCCTATCACGCGGAGACATTTATATAAGAGTACATAAACATTTTTTTTGTAAAAAGTAAACGGAGATAACGAACGCACTCTGAAATATCATTATCAACTATTGAAAATGCAGGATCCTCATGCAGAATAATATTGACTCTGCTTGTCTGAAGTATAGAGAAATATATCTTTTATTTTATGTGATTTTACTTAATTTGGTTGTCATTTAATCAGCAGTAATTACCACCCCAATCTATTTAAACAGAATCTTCAAAGCCCCATTTAGGGAATGAAGTTCTTATTCTTGGAATTGTAAATTTTCCATTCATGCACTTCATAAATATGTGGATGTAGATCTTTGGAATGCGAATAAATATACTTATTTGTAGGTGCTCAGTTTTGGGTAGCGAAGTGCACCTTATCTACACAGCTCAACAGATTTAGGTACTCCTGATACTTGAAATGAGAATGATCAACCCCATTCTGTTATCTCCACAATTGCCTGCGATAAGAGTCTAAAAAGGGTTCATTGAACAATTGCAAATGGTTTTTGAATTCATTTTTGAACTTGCCAAGCGATCATAATAAATCCTTCAAAGCACCCTACCTATTTTTAAGATCAGTCAAGCTTATACTTACATACCTTTTGTGATGTGCCAACTATATTAAGTGACAATTTCCATGGAAAAACTCTGCGATACGTATAATCATTTTTAGTGTCCAGGCTAAATTTTTCTAACTAAAATTGCATATTGTAACCTACAAGATATTTAGTGTGAAGGTTAAAAATGATTAGTAGTAAGGCCCACTGTGTTTTAGGTGAGGAGTTCCTACCAGCTGGACTTTGAAATGCTGAATTCATTCACGATTTAATTTACATTGAACAGTTCTTATTAAATTGTGAAAATTTTATTGGAAATTACTTTTCAGGTACCATTTTCGATTCTTTGGACCTAACGCACTTGAAACAGAAGTTCATCTAATTTTTGATACTCCCATCGTTACTCAATGATTTGTGTATTGGAATTTACCCGCCGAAATTTCTTGTTTTAATTTACAAACAGGATAACTTAAACTTGTTTGCTTTGACACCTCTTTCCAACTTTTAACAAACATTTGGGAGTATGTTGTAAAGTGGGTGTTTCTAAGAGGTTATTTTATGAATTGACAGTACTTTTTTTAGCGGCAATAAAAGTCAATAACTCCAAAGGTGGCCGCCAAGAAAGGGTCAAAAAGGACAAACCCAAAAATTGACTTTTTGCCCATGCCCACGTTAAAAAACAACAAAATATATAATTTTTTCTGTTCTGACAGATAAAAAATTGCTTTAGCTTATTTTGAAAGGCAAAATACCCACGAAATGGGTAATTACTCACGATCTTGGATCACTGAGTAATAGGTGACCTTAAAAGGAAGGCATGCAACATGCAAGGGATTCCTTGCGAGAAAAAGCCCCTATAAAGGTGGAAATTTTAAAACGTTAATGACAGTTCAATTACACCGCCTTCAAATTCATTTCTATGGACATGTCCAGCAAAAAAAAGACAGATTCTGAGTAAGTGGAAAACAGAATGGTAGATTGCAAAGAAAATGCAATGAAAATTCATTTAAAAAAATATTTTCTTGAGTGAACATTCAAAATCGTTACCACACCATCGCGCATTTGAGACGTGCATTCATTGGGTGCTCCCGACTTAACCATAGAATTTGTCTGTACTTTCGATGTATTATTCCCTTTCTGTCGAAATATCTTCCATTCTTTCGACTGGCCCTTTTTTATGTAAGTTTGTCATTTTACCATAGGCACCCAAATATACACACGTTCCCAGTTGGAGGGCTTGAGGGGCTAAGTCTTCTGCTTTGAAAAATTGCGTGAAAACAAATAACTTAACTATGTTCGTTTAAGTATATACGATTTAAAAACTAATAAAAACCAATGACTTGGAATATATATAGTTTTTTGTTTAAAGAATTCCTCGTTAATTTCGGAAGCAAGCCCCCCGGAAACAAAATCCTGGCTACGGCACTGGTGCGGTGTTGCTATTTTCCTGTCTTTAGATATTCTGCGCCATACTAATAACAAATTTCAGTCTCGACTTTAAATTTACAGAAGCTACCACAGTTGCGAAATTTGTAAGGAAAATATTGCCACTGTGAACTGCTAAATTTTAAAGTCGAAACTACAAATGTTTATTGGTAAGGCCCTCTGTAATTGTTTTGTGATGTTATCTGCTTGAGCTATCCAATAATTTTCTCTTCGTTTCGCCTTTCGTTGAGCATCTACTTCGGCGCATAACTTTAACTTTAACTGGTAATGATTCTTCTTTTTATCCGACTGCACACAGAGAGGGTTATGTCTTTCGTGCGTATCCTATGTACGTTCCATCGGGACACCTTGTGTCCTAAACGGCTTGACCGATTTTGAAGAGTGAGGTGTCATAAGATTCGTATTCTTCCCCGGAGTGTCATAGGATAAAAAGATAAAAATAAAAAATAGTTAGCTTACAAAACCAAAAACCTGACTGACTGTAAAAAAAAGAATTATAAAGATATGAACAAGACACATTCAAGTACCTATACCTTACTATTTGACAGTCGGAGGGAACTCAATACTCATATATTTGTTAGGCGGTGTAGGTATATAGTCTCCGATTCTCAATTTGTTTGGTATAGGTACTTGAAAGTGTCTTGTGCAAATCTTTATAATTATTTTTTTACAGTCAGTCAGGTTTTTTTGTTTTTTAAACTAGTTTTTTTTTGTCAAAGTTGTTATACATATTTTTGACTCTGCTGCCTTACACTTATCTTGGTACTCCATTTATAAGATGTTTATAGATCTCTAGTATCTAGTAACTTAAAATGCAAGCCTGCAAATATATAAATAAAAAAAAAGTAGTTTAAGGACGATTTGTCATTGACGGTGGTGGAATAATTACGATGTTGTGGTCATTTAGAGCATCCACGTTAGATTTGTCATCCTCTGACCACCGCTGGCGTTTCTAATTGTAACAATTTGAGGTTAAAATTGGTGATGCCAGGAAATTTAATAATAGAACAAACAGCTCTTGCACCCATAGCACTAAGATGAATGCGCAAACTTCCCTATCGGTGACCATTGCCTGTTCATCGGCAGTTTCGAAGGGCAAAGGACTGGAAGCACATTCTACGGTAGAATTGGCTGCTTCCCGATAGACACTCGGCCCTCCAAGAAAAAGTGTGAAACTAAATTGAATTGACTGATCTCGTTCCATGACCAATAACTATCATTTGACAGTTAAATATAGAAACATAGAAACACTGCACCAAGTGGCATATCCGTGGTGATTTTTCTGCAATTCCAAATCTATATATGCTGACAGACAAGTTTCAAGATATCATCGCAGGCTACTTTCCCTCACTACAACTACCAACCGATATGATAAAAACAAGCGAGAAGAACAAAATTTATTGCAAGCGCAACCGCTGCCAAGAACCGACATTAAAAACTGGCCACTTGTATCGCGTCCATTAATCCGCACACATATCCCTTTCGATGCCACAAGCTCAACAAATCCGATCAGTATCACTCTGCCGGATTGTTGCACATCCACTAAATCGTGTCGCAAAATATATATTCCAAAAAGAATAAGACGAGCAACAAAAATTTAATTCAATTGCTTTGTCCGACAAGACGGAAAAACGCTCCGCACAACAATACAAGGAATACCATCACAGCACCGATACCATATCCAATTCGTGTGCCGTACCATATTTTGGGATTGGAAAGCAACAGCCAAGCCAACAATGACTCCAATGATGATGATGCCACATGCTTCCGTTTGTTAAATCGCTGCAACTTACTGAGTTCCCCAAATGAGAAACAACTTTGGCGCTGCCAACTGTTGGTGGTGGCCGTGTTAGTGCTGCCGCCGAAAAGATTGCCAGAATGCCTGGCTGAGTTTTCTTTCTGTTTCGGTTCGCCTCAAATCGGCGACATGATAACTCTACAAAATCTTCTGGCAAGGAATTGGCAACAACTCAGAGGACATAATAATCCTCTTGTTTCGTTTGGTTTCCCGGAGCGAAAGTTGTACGAAGAATACGTGATGTCCTAGGGGTCCTTTCTGCTTGTGTTTTGCTCCGAAAGTAGATGTATGGAATGGGCTGTGTTCTGTGTATAGAGGAGAGTACGCGACGCGTTCTCATTGCAAGGAAGCAAACAGTGGATTCGAATTCTTGACACTAAATTACTCTGTATATGGCAGGATGTGATTTATGCTCGAAAATGAGCGTGGTATGGTACATTGAGTGGGTGTTTTCTGATTCAGAGTATCCGGGCGATGCGGTACTCCTGGCAATGGCTTCATTTTATTTATTTTTCTTTAATAGCCTATTGTCTGGTTTTTTTGTTGTTGTTGAGGCGTTTGGTTTTGGAACGCTGAGACGTCTATTGGGGAAGAGATTGATTGACGCTGAGAAATATTGGAATTGGTAGTGATTGCAAGGGAAGATCGCCGCTAATCAGAGCGAACTACCACCAGGCGGGTTAAAGGGGTGGGTTTTGTTACCAAAATTGTAGACGGAGGTCTTCTTAAATGACGTCTCGCACGGATGCTAAGATTTCTAGGGATACTATCAAAAATAGCTCTTAAAAAAAGATGGAGTGTTGCAGGTGATGCATCGGAGGACAAAGTATACGATCTGTAGATACTGCGACATAGATCTAGTGAACAAATTGTCCATCGATCGTCTAAGATGGCTAGGACATGTAGATCAGATAGACACCAATGCTCCGGCCCGTTGAGTTTTTGGCTTCAAGTCAGAAGAACAACACTTCTATAAGTGGCGCGCTAAAGTGGAAGGGGGCCTCAACAAATACTCCGGCCCGTTGAATCTTCGGCTTCAAGTCAGAAGAACAACACTTATAAGTGGCGCGCTAAAGTGGAAGGGGACCTCAACCAATACTCCGGCCCGTTGAATTTTCGGCCCCAAGTCAGAAGAAAAAAACATTTAAGTGGCGCGCTAAAGTGGAAGGGGACCTCAACCAATACTCCGGCCCGTTGAATTTTCGGCTCCAAGTCAGAAGAAAAAAACATTTTAGTGGCGCGCTAAAGTGGAAGGGGACCTCAACCAATACTCCGGCCCGTTGAATCTTCGGCTTCAAGTCAGAAGAACAACACTTATAAGTGGCGCGCTAAAGTGGAAGGGGACCTCAACCAATACTCCGGCCCGTTGAATTTTCGGCTTCAAGTCAGAAGAAAAACACATATAAGTGGCGCGCTAAAGTGGAAGGGGACCTCAACCAATACTACGGCCCGTTGAATCTTCGGCTTCAAGTCAGAAGAACAACACATATAAGTGGCGCGCTAAAGTGGAAGAGGACCTCAACCAGCTTTGAGTGCGAAACTTGAGGCAGATAGCTAGTGAAGGTCTTGTGAGTGGAGCCCGCGGTTCACCCCAAACTGAAGGCCCACCAAAGAAAAAGAAGAAGAAGCTAGAAGTTTTCCCACCACCTGTAGGTATATAAATCTGCCTCCTCATGATATATTTAACATGAGCTACAAGCTCAAGACCATCGCTCGATTAAGGAGGGTTGGCTTTTGGTACCACTTACCTTGAACCTCTCCATAGACATTTAATACTAACCCGCTAACACCGCGAACACTTAAAGAGCTCGAAACTGTTATAAAAGCCTAAGAACTCCATATGTATGTTTGGAAGTCTTAACAATTTGTAAATTTCAGAGCAGGATTTTGGAACCTACGCTGGGTGTGTAATCGGTCAGAACTTCCTTTGGCGAGTGGGTTTCTCGTGGACAAAGTCCTTTGACTGTCGGCAAAGATAATGATGCCCGGATTCCAACAACAATGCTTCTATCCAGTGGGAAGAAATTTCGCCAAACTCTTAAATGTTCTACATATGCATGGAACATTTTTCTGCTCTGCTCTCTGCCTTTCACTTTTGCGAATCTTTGGGTGAATGCTCATAGCACATCCCTGAAGCCAATTTTACAGTTTTTCCGACTTTTTTTTTGGCAGTGCAATGGACCAGTAGTTGTGTCTAAGTGCTCCATTTGGATAGCAGGAACCCTAGAGAAAACTCTTTTTAGAGTTCTTAAATTGCTTGCCATCTTCCTTCTCCCAACAATAATTATTACCGTTCCCTGCCTTTGCGAAGTTTTCGCAATCTCCCATATACTGACCGCTGATCACACACTTTCATTAATTGTGATAAAGAAAAACCCCACTGCCAGCGAAAGCCTGCATTTCCCACAGGGGTTGGTGGTTTCTAAATTGCAACAGCAAAATTTAATACAACAACCGTCCAAATGCATTTTTATCGTGCAACAGTTGCTCCTTTCCCATGGAGTTATTCTCGTTCATTTTCGCCAAAAGACCTCCCGGAAAACAGCCCGCAAGCCCACTTGCACGTGGACATGTATACAGCATATACCCCCACTAAGCGCTCTGCTCCAACATTCCAAATCGGTGACGGTGAGACGGTCTTCAGCTGTTCAACTATGTGAATCCGGCCGAAAGCAAACAGGGATTGGCAAATAATATGCAACAAAAGTGTTTGCGGGGTGGTGTGCACAGCCCCGGGGATGTTGCGCCACCTGTGCCGAAGTCTTGCCAAGCAAAATTTCTTAATAAAAACTTTCTCCGAGCAGTTTGCTGTCTTTACACCTATACCGCCTTCATCTCGGCATCTTGCTTTTAAATTTTATGGCTCATTATTATTTATGAATTCCACAAAGGAAAGAATCCCCAAAGTATTTTGCAGAGATATACCATGGGAACGATGCAGAGTGCTTCTAGGTCACACGGCAGGCGAATGGAAACTAATATTAATTACTGCAATGATAGTGCAATTCGAAACAGGTACCATATAAGTGCAGATGCGAAAAGGACACAGCGGTGCAAAGTTGCAATGGTGCGTTCCTTACGATAGATAACAGCAATTATTGGGACAAGTGTTGGGAGAAAGGGTTCTGAAAACGATTCCTTGTCATGGGGAGGGGAATAATGATTTAAATTAAAAAAAAAAACGCGAAATAGAAGATAAGGCCGAGAAAATTCATAAACAATTTATATTTAGCCCAAGTTGGTTGAACGAAATCGCCAGAAAAGAAGGCGTAAAGTTGCGGAAGGTACGAAGGAGTAAAATTCATCAAAATCTTTCATCAACTACTTTTGCTTACGAATAGCAAATGTAGGCTTAGATTTAGGTGCGGTTCAAAGCCCACATCTGGCGCTGCAACTTTTTGCAATTATTTATTCATCGCGCAATGGAATAACATTAATGAAAAGCTGTATAAATAAAGCAAATGTTTACTTTACCATAGTCTGAAGTCCGTCCTTACAATATTTTGTCTTCAGAAATAATTAAAACTATGCAATACGAGCATAGCCTCGAGGTGCAATCAACGAAATGTCTACAGATAAATAACATATGCCGGTAGATTACTCTATCTGCACACGCAACGATTGCTCCTTAATTACGCACCTCAATCAAAATATTCCATATATCCCAAATACCTCTCCCAGGGGTCATTCGTTGAAGGATCTGAAAATTATTTAACACATATATCGTATAACGTATATCCCGATGAAAGGGGTTGCGTGCGTCTTGTAATCATAACAAATCTGCAGGAGGAAAATTAAAAGTAAATATCCCTCTTGATGAGGGCAAACACTGTAAAAGGATATCCGTGAAATATTTCAGGTTCAAATTTATGTATATCTTTGACGTTTATGTGTCTGGTATTGGTGTACTATACCTTGCCTTGCTTATCATATGTAAAGATATTGTTCGACTGGGCTCTGGCAATGGCTAACGGATGTAGCAAAAGGGATTCTGCAAAATGGTGAATGACAAACGCGTTGTGTAAATATGTAACACATTTTCGGTCAACATTAATGGCTAGAACGCCGCCACATGACAACGGACCGTACTCAAATGTGAATTTACTGCAGGCACCGTGTTGACCAGTGAAGATGTGCCAGGACGATTAAATTCATGCCGAAAAAGAGAATTAATTGCAAACAATAAAGTCATTTGCGAATGAAAATGTTGAAACTATCTTTTGGGTACAATCTCTGCGTGACTGACCATTTGGGAATTATTTCCACTCGAAGTGGTTGTGGCATGAGGTGTAAATGGAATTTGCATGCGGTTGGAAAAGTTTTTTTTTTAGTGGTACTAATTAAATCGGCATGCGAATAAAACGGAGAGATATCCTTAAATACATATGTCGCTGTCACAGACTTCAATAAATAGATGGGCGGCAACAGGTCTGTATAGGTCCTCTAGGCCTGCCTTTTCACAACCATTCGTTTTGTGTGAGTTTTTCATTTTGCGGCCTCGCTTTAATGGTATAGTTACCATTGGTGTGGTGTCATGCACTTCAAAGAGGGTTGGCCTAAAATGTCACCATGTTGAGAAAGGATATGAACGTGAACTGATTGAAAGCCTCTTTTATTCAAATTGTATTTTAAGGGAGGTATCCGAAAGCTTTTAAATAAACGACAGAGCTCTGTCGTAGTCTTTGAAATCTCTAAGATATTGTTGTCGAGTGAAATAGTTCGGTTTGGCAGCTATTTACAAATAATAAATAACAAAATTGAAGTGATGTATTTGATTTTTAGAAACCCGTACTCGAGGGTGCAAAAAACTTGCAAAATGACTGTCATGGTACAAGAGCCATCTTGAAAGGAAGGATGTGTTCTAGCAGACCATATAGGGTTAAGACGGTGGACGATGTAAATTGGTGCACTATTCGAGTGGAAAGTATACTATTCCCGTGGGAAATATACTTAACGCAGTGTAGCCAGCATTTTTCTAAGCTATCTCGCTCTTAATAAGCCACTGAAGGGGTCCTCGGCGAGCTCTCTTTTTGAGGAAGGCTAAAACTAGTCAAATGACTGAGGAGTTACTTCGACGGGCAGCGCCGGAAAATGCATTCGGTCCAAAGTGGAAAAATAGCGCAAGTGCAATGGCTCTCTTTCGTTTTACTAATGTGCCCAGGAAATGCAATGAAACCGTGTCTCTTGCTTAGGTATCGAAAGAAAAGGTATTGCAAGTCTGTCAAAGGCAAATGCTTTCCTAATTGCGTTGGAAATGAGTTGCAGAGCTCTGGTTGACATTGGGACATACCTGGACACAGCCGCAGTTAGTTACTCTCAGAATGCTTGAAAAATCTTTGTAGTATGCCACCAGGTTTTGCATCGTAGACTTAAAGAAAGGCGTAGATTTCCGGGGGTACTATAGAATCGTTTGTGCAACTGGGATGTAGTGTTTTCCAAACTTCAAAGCTTCTAAAAAAGGTTTTCGACAGAGCGATTCTTCATCATGCAGTAAGTCAAACTAGCGCTGTAGCAAATAGCGCCAAATTCCCAGGTCATGCGTTTGAATGTTGCTTCCACCAAAGTGTAACAAACAAGTATACTAGTAAATGCATCGGAATTATGTGGGCAATATGAACAAAATGTCAAATCTTTCAAACCATGAATGGCTCAGAAAACTCCAGTAAAAACTCACTCTAAAAATTATTATTTTACCCGCAATATCTAATCAAGAGCCTTGACAGTTTCCACCTAAGCAAAGTCTTTTCGGTGTCGTCTTATTCTTAGGGAATGACATTCTCAATACAGAGATACAACCTTAGTTTCCCCTTTTATTCAGCAGAACAGCACAAACAAATCCTAAGCAATAGCAAACAAACAAAAAGTTACAAAATAAGCAAAATTCCATCTAGATGCACAATAAAACTTTCAAATGTCACCATGAAAGACATCCAACAAACACGTCCGCTTCCTGACAACAATCTTGTATTCCTTTCGCTTGGCGCGCCTAACTATCCCTTCCACAGAAAGATCAAATATACGTCCAGCATCGTCCTAAGCAGAGTATTGTGAAAATAATACGCAACAATTTTAAGAACAAATCCTTTCCATTTGCTGAAGCCGACAAAGACGATGACAACAAGGACGAAGACGCCAACGATGCGATTGCTATGTACTCGTACCTCTATATTCGTATACGAAGAAACTTTTTAATTAAATACAAAACTTGACAGCCCAGAAAGTGGACTGGGAGGATTCAGGATTGCAATTCATGGAAACTTCCTCCAGACTTGATGTAAACTTTTCCGGAACGAGAGATCCCTTCGGTTCTACGTTTATGTAACGGATATAGTTCAGGCAAAAGTCTTGCACAGAAATGCATCAATTGCCGAAAAAAAAAACAATTCAACCGATAGAGTTGTCAACAGAGGCAAGAAACTTTCCAAAGTTGATCTTACTACCATCGGACGAGAAGGATCAAAACCCAAAAGCGAACAAATGTACAAATTATTCCTGGCCTTCAATTAAAATGTTTTTTTTTGAAACAATAAACAACGTGCAGGAAAAACTTATAAGAATATTGTGACGAATTAGCCTACGGAACGGGAACATCAGCAAATGGCGTGCTGAACATGTGCAAATCATTTCAAGTATCCTTTTTCTTTACCTAATAGGAGTTTGCCGGAAGTGAGAAGTTCGCCATCATTTGTCTGCTGATTTGCGCTGTAGAAAATGAGCAAAATGTGTAAAAAGCAAACTTTTACTATAAAGTAGCAGTACCTATATACCCGCTACAGTAAGTGGGGTGCTGTGCGCTGAAAAGGTTGCAGAAAAAAGTTTTTGAATTATTAGCCTAGTTCCTCTTCGCTGTGCCATGTGTGTGGCACAAGGGCTTAGTTCTTGAATAGATAGTTGGGTTAACAACATCTAAATTTGGAGCAGTAGAAAAAATAACACGAGTAAAATAAAAATGAAACTTTGCAAAGTATGCGCGTGCAAAAAATGATGTCAACCTTAATTTTACATTAGCCTAGACTCTATCAGAACAACCCTTGCCGTTGGGGTGAGCCTGGTATTAAGAGGTGGCAGTAAGTTGGAAGTTTTCTTCTAGGATTTTGAATATTTTGTGCCATCGTTAGCTGTAGACTCGGCTTAATGGGAGTTGCCTCCAGTTAAGTGTGCTCCACTTTCTTTTGAAAAATAAGGTTAACAGCTATTAGATGAGTGGTTTTTATTATCTGGTGGATTATAAAATAAAGAGAATATTTTGAATGTGGACACGAATCTCCAATTTGATCTGAAAATATGGTATTCACTACATCAATGCCAAAGGATTTCTTTTGGCTATTTATAGAAACAAAGAAATAAGATTCAACTTACTTGAACCACCATTTCTAGAACTGGCCCCAGTTTAGGCCATTCCCTATAAAGGTTTGCCAAATTTCCTGTCTTTTTCTGATGTCCATATTCATAAAGAACTCAAACTTTTAGCAGCAGAATTCTTTTTTCAATCATTTAATACAAATCATGTATCGCCGGAGATTCTCAGATGAACGCAAAGCGAACAAAATCTTCTTCTTCGGGGAATTCGAAGCGAGCAAATTGTAAATTGCTCGATGTTATCAATATCTAACCCCAAGATGAATGACTTCTTGACAATCACGTCTGTCCATGAGAGACCTTTTTCGGCGAACCATTTGTTAGCCTATTAAGGACACCAATACCCACGAGTTTTTGTCAGAACTTCGGGAGAGGTAGTGAGTAGAAACTAGGGTGTAGTTTGAGTTTACGCTCTCGGTATTTTAAATAGTTTCTTTAAAAAAACTACTGTAAAAAAACGATGAGCTGCATAACATAATCTCCGCGTAACGCCTGTAGGAGAGGGGAATTCAAACTCATCCTACTCCCGTATCATTTCTTGACACAACACTGATAATTTGAAATATATTTTTGCAAGCTACACGCTTATAGAGTAGTAACATAAGATTGAGCCAGCAATGCATCAGCCGACTGCGAAATTATTACCCTGGTTGGGTGTTGAAATTCAATTCAAATTGGTGAAATGGAAACATGCTAATGTTCATGTTATGATCTACCTGATCCGAATCGAAATACACTAGAATTTGGTTATAACGACGGTAAAGGGACCGAGGAAATATGGGCGTTATAACCGGCGGTCGCTGTATCCGACTGCATTCCACAAATATATATATATAATAATAAAACTAACCAAATGAATGGAAAGTGGACATTATTAGCGGCTGTTCGTTATAAGCGACTTCCACTGTATTATGTTAGTACTTGGTAAATTGTCCAAGGAGTACGCAGTTACTTCCAAAAGTTGGGTCCGGGTGTAAGGAAATATTACAACCGTATGTGTGCAGTGTTTGGAACAATTTTCATATTTTTTTCAATATGTTATTCTTGAAGAATTATTAAGAAAATATTTTTAAGAAATACCTTCCACACAGGAATAGATAAGTCTTGAGTCCAGGAAGTCTGAAAGAATTTCTCGTATTTTCTGCTCTCGGAACTCGGACATTCAAAATATTAGGTAGTTATGTGTGTATCTGATTTTTGTAAGACCTTACCTTCTTACCAACGAACATACCTACCTCAATTGCGTTAAATGGAAATATTACAATTAAGCTCTAGTAGGTTCATGGTCAGATCATGGCGAAGCGAATTGGTGGCTCACTTTCTGACAGAAAGTCACTTCTAGAAGTTAACAAGTGAGCAAGTTTAGAAGTGCTTCCCAACCGAAATATTTGTTAACAAGTTCCTCTTTTTTAAACATAATTCAAGTAAATTAAATACACCTCACAAAAGAAGATGAAGACTCTATTAACACTCTTCAGTTTATTAGGATTAAGGTCGCAAAGTCATTTCAAGGCTTCAATCTGTAAGGGTGTGATGAGCATGAAAGTACTTCAAGACAAGCAACAGGATCCGGATGACGCTTATATGATATTTTTTTTTCACAAGCCAGGTCATTCTTTTGGCCGCCATTTTGATTTGATTGTCAGCTCGCCACAGCAGTAGACATTGTATGAAAGTCATTTTTACGCCTTCGCCTTTAAACTCATTGGCAGCTACCACAACTAATCAAACTTGTAAAAATAAAAATATCAATTTCGCCGAACTAATTAAATATGTAATCTCATTTTCTCAACTGATTTATCTATCCATCAATCTTGTAGATGGCCCAATCTGCAGCAATGCTGCTGCAGATTTTATAAACTCCGAATAATTGATTTCATTATCCTTCCACCCTTATTTTATAACCCGCACTTGGCTTTTCGTTTTCATAAATGAAAACTTTAATTAAATTCAAGCCCGCAACCATCCCATCGCTTGACATAACCGCACACTACTCAGACACGAATTTGGCTGCGAAAAATGTGCGGGGTAATTAAAACACACCGCAAACGTGAACCCGCACGTACATGCTAAAAAGTGTACGCGCTGAAGAGCCGCCAAATGATCCATGGAGTAAATTTTTTCGGAAAATAACAAAATGTTAATTACTTTTCAACGGCGAAATTGTTGTCATCAACGCACGACAGAATTTCCGCACCTGTAGATGTAATATTCATTAAGAGATTGTGAGGAGATTCCCGTATACCTGTGTTTATCTTTTTCGCATCCATTACTTGTCAAGTAATAATTGGTTATTAAGAGAAGTCGGCATATATGCATCGTGTAGGCAACGATAATTGAAGCTGGAGTTTTAATTGATCAACATTTGGATACTTGCTGTTGTGAAGTTAAATTGAATGGCTTAGAACTGGAAGCCGTTTTTAACGCCCATTAAGATTCGGCTTGTACTCATGCCTCTTCAATTATTATTTTATAGAATAGAATCAATTCAAAAGAAAAATGTGTAGAATGTGCTTAAGGTGTGAAGTTGAAGTCGAAATGATTTTTCGATCATGATTGTGATGGTCTTGCTTTCAATTCAATGGTGCAGTTTAAATAGTAGCAAATCAATACACGATTTTTTTTTCTAACTTCTGGAGAGGGAAGACTGCTATAAAAGTTTGTGCAGGAGGTATTTTCCTAAAAAAAAATTAGTCAAGAACGCTAAAACACTCTACAGAAAACTTGATCGTCGACACAGAGAGTCTTATTCATCAGGGGTAGTCCCCATATTTGTAGAGAAGAGCCGTTGGGACTTGATTCAATCATGTGATCTTGCCCTTTCCAAGAAGGTGCCTACTTGATGGTATGAAATTCTTGTCACGTCCTTAAGGTCGGGTTGAAGACGCTACCAAAGTTCAATTTTAAGGTTATTGTACGCTGGACAGCTGACAAAATGAAAGCGGCTGCGTATTCATTTATTAAGATCTAAAAATCTAAAAGCAAAAATTTCAAGACAATCTCAAGGCATTCTGGGTGCATGTTGGTGAAAGTACATTTTATGCTCAGTTTCTATGCCCGCGAGATATATAAACGAAATAGTTTTCTCGCGTGGCTTCAAACGGAACGATCTTGGAGGACTCAGTGCTAACAGATCGCGGGTAATTTCACTTTATGGCTATTTGGCATTTCACAATCAAGTTAATGAAACCGCAACAAAAAGTCATAAAATATGCATCAAAACGTACACCAAAAATTTATTGGAAATAGCGCCGATAAAATATATGAGAAAACGCTTTAGAAATTAAATAAAAACAAGTCACAAAATAGGTCAAAAATCGCATCCAAAAATATATCAAAAACTTATATAAGGTACTGCACCAAAATACCTCAAAAAACGTTTCAAAAATTGATTCAGAAAAAGAAATAAAACACGCGTAAAAAACTCATTTAATAACGCATTCCAAAACCAGTAAAAAATGCATTAAAAGCACTTCTAAAGTCCATCAAAAATGCGCCTTGAATTGCATCCGAAAAGAATTAAAAACAACTTTCAAAAACGCATCAGAAATGCTTCGAGAAACTCACTAAAAACGGGTTAAAAACCACAACAAAAACACTTAAGAACGAATCAAAAACGAAGTAAAAACGTTGCAAAAAATTAACTTTTTGAGCCGATTTTAAAAGCGTTTTGGTAGGTTTGGCAACGATTAAAAAAAATTAAGTTATCGTCTTGGAAAATCTTATAGCTAAAGCCTTATATCACAGTACATAGCGCCAACTTCTTTAGACCAAATCTGCTTTCAATGCATAACAAGTAAGTTACAAAAAAAAGAGAAAATCTACTACAAATGAATATTAGTTACATGTGGACAGCACTGAATGCCTATATTTTTTTCTAAATTTACACCATTTTAAGGGGGCACCGTTTCCCCAGACTCAAGGGCAAAGAAAAAGCTCTCAGTACACACACATGCATTCTTAGTGTACAACTACTTTATTTTGTGTCGTACTTGTAACCTCCCTATTAGCATAAAGCAAACCCATTTAAGAGTCCACGCGGCGAATAATAATTAAGTCAGCACGATGAATAAAAATCCATTTTGAGTTTCACCTCTTCAGCAATTTCAGAGTGACCGAAGAAAAAGTGCAAAAAACTAAAAACGCCAACCCGCTTTGTCGAGTTCTTTCAACAAGATGTTTTATCCTTTTTCGTGGTTCATTGTGCAACGAGTGCATTTCCGATACAGAGTCGCGATTTAAGGGTTTTGAGGATACTTTATTCGCATTTCTCCTGCCTTGCGGAGCAAAATATTCACAACATGTGGGCGGGCAAAGAACCCTTTTAGTTGCAGTAATTCTTTCTCCATTCTGCCTCCTAATGGGACCACAGCAACAACGTGAGTGGGTTGTAAAAGTTCTCTTCGTCTGCTTCTACTTAAAAAGCGCATTTTTTCTCGCTCAAATGCCTTTTATTGTGGGGCCCACGGTTATATGTGCATCTAAAATAAATGTTTAAATAAATGTCCCAACTGCTAAAAAGGACATTCACAATGCAATGAGTGCGGTGTGAGAGCAAAAAAAGAAAGGAACATGCTCTATGCACACTATGAAAGCCGCACACATGAACTATACCAATTGAATTGCATGGCCAAGTAGTCCTCAAGAGTAATTTATATAAAATACGACCTCCGGAGCCATGCATGACTGGGTGGTGGAATTTATTTTAGTGCGCATACGAAAACCATGGGTTTTTCGAAATTGATGGTCTAATTATTTCAACGAAAAATTATTGTAACTGAATGAATAAATAGATTGTTTTTTTTTTGCACGTCACTACTGCGAGTGCGGTTCTTCTTGACGATGCGAAAATAACTAGCGAATGGTTGCGTATACGCCCCAGTGAATGCTTCCCAGGGCTGATGATTAGTGACTTTTTTTTTCTGCTACAGATGGTTAGAAGTAATACCGTGCATGCTATAGATCGGTGGAACGTACAGTTGCTGTGGTGGCAAATTTAATTAAATAATTTAATTGGGAGTTAGATACACACCGACTGCGACTCGTGTGTAAGCACTCTGTATATGGTTGCGCGCATTTGATTTTTATTTGGCGTGGAAGTTGGAGTGGCTTCATTATTACATTTCGTTTTTTAATTAAAATGAACAATTTTCTGTGTTTATAAAATATTTAAAATGCTTTTCCCTTAAATATTAGCAGGTGGCAGGGCGATACCATTTTGCCAATTCAACAAACGGCAAATGACGGATATTAAACAAAGTACTTGTACTGCCCCCAAGAGACCCCTTGAATATCTTATGACAATTAGACAATTTGGTTGGGTGTTGTGTGAATAGGGATGGGCATCTGATTGGCATCAACTTGGCGATGTCCAGTGTCGCAACTATCTCACACTCACCAATTGTGCTTATTTTACCTCCCCGTGGTCACCACCGGGTACTGGTCTATGTCCACCCGGACTTGACTTGCTAAACTTATAAGCGCGAGTGTTGAACACGAAGAAAATAGCAACACTATAATGCCCTGTCGGATTAACTGTCTGCTCGAGTCTCAGAAGTCTAACATGAGCCCCTCAGAAAGAGGACGTACGGCGGATGAATTTACATAGCTGAATCAACGGTGGCGTCAACAGTCAACATGGCAGATACCTCAATGGGCTACTCTGACGTATTTGGAGCTGAGGTCATTGAGGATTTTCAACACTAGTCAGGGTGTTGAAATAGAAATGGTGGCGGAAGAGCCCTTAATGGGTCAACGGCAGCTCTCACATCCCCGCAGTGGGTTACTGACTCCGGAATATTCCGGCTCCTTTTGTCCAAGGGGTCGCAAAAAGGGCCTGGTCCTCCAGGTTGGGGGTTGTACGCCGGGGTAACTGCCCGACTACGTAAAAATGACATAGTTGCGAAGCATCAACAAGCCTCGGATACGGATGATCTTACTGTTGACGAACCTGGCAAACGATTAAAGGACAACGAATTTCGGATCTGTACGTGGAATGTTAGGTCCCTTAACAGACCGCGTGCAGCCGAACAATTAGCGGAAGCCCTGAACCACTATAAAGCAGAACTAACCGCCATCCAAGAAGTGCGATGGGATGGCCCGGGCAAAAAGAGGATGAAAAACTGCGATATTTATTACGGCGACTGCTATCGGCAACAAAAACAGCGCTTATTCGGATGTGGATTCGTCGTTGGCGCCAGACTTAGGCAAGAAGTCTTAAGTTTCAACTATGTAAACGAGCGCATCACGACAATCCGCATCAAGGCTAAATTCGGCAACATTAGCTTAATATGCGCGCACGCCCCCACGGAGGAGAAAGACGACGACACCAAAGAAAGGTTCTACGAGCTCTTGGACCACACTTACGAGCAATGCCCTAGCTATGACATTAAAATTGTCTTAGGCGATTTTAACGCCAAGCTAGGAAGAGAGGGCATCTTTGGTAGTACTGTCGGAAAGTACAGCCTACACGACACCACCTCCGACAACGGATTTAGGCTGATCGATTTCGCGGCGGGGCGAAATGTTGTCATAGCCAGCACACGGTTCCCGCATCTCGATATTCACAAAGGCACATGGAGATCTCCTGATCAATCAACCGTCAACCAGATTGACCACGTTGCGATCGACGCAAGGCACTCCTCCAGTATTATGGATGTCCGAACGTTCCGAGCGGCCAACATTGACTCGGACCACTACCTTGTTGTAGCCAAGGTACGACTCCGGATATCCCGAACGCCGCCAAGACAAGTAAATACTGTGAGGAAGTTTGACGTCGGACGGCTACAATCGCAAGAGATCACCAGATCCTTTTCCGATCGAGTCTCTCTCAATCTCTCAAGAGGTCCTATGCAGCCAGCATCAAGTATTGAAGACCAGTGGCAACATTGCCAAAAAGCCATCAGAGACGCCGCCTCTGATGTGCTGGGTTTCACCCGACCACCACAACGAAACCCCTGGTTCGACGACGAGTGCCGGCAAGCACATGCAGCGAAGCAAGAGGCATACAAAGCGGCGCTGCAAAGGAGGACAAGAGCTGCTCGTGAGCTCTACGTGCAGAAGAGAAGAGACGAACACCGGCTTCTAAGGAGAAAAAAGAAAGAGCATGAGAAGCGCGCGATCGAGGAAATAGAGAGATGTTACAACAGGAATGAGGTTCGGAAGTTCTACCAGAGGGTAAAAAGAACCTCACAAGGCTACAGAACCCGAACCGAAGCCTGCAAGGACGAACAAGGGAACATCGTAGTAGAATCGCAGTCGATGCTGAGGATATGGAAGAACTACTTCTGCAGACTGTTTAACGGCGATGACGACTTACATTCCGCTGTCAGGCAGAATGAACCGTTCAACCTGGACGATGAGGATCAACAATACCGTCCACCCGACTTGGACGAGGTTAAGATAGCTATATCTAAACTGAAGTCCAACAAAGCCGCTGGAGCAGATGGCCTAGCCGCCGAGCTGTTCAAAGCGGCAGGCGATGACTTGGTTAGGAGCATGCACCAACTCATCTGTAAAATATGGTCGGAGGAAAGTATGCCCGATGAATGGAACCTCAGCATTGTTTGCCCGATCCTCAAGAAAGGAGACCCTCTGAACTGCGCCAATTACAGAGGTATCAGTCTTCTAAACATTGCCTACAAGATCTTATCTGCCGTTTTGTGTGAACGCCTGAAGCCTTTCGTAAACAACCTGATTGGTCCATATCAGTGTGGCTTCAGGCCAGGAAAGTCCACTATAGACCAAATATTCACACTGCGGCAGATCTTGGAGAAAACCCAGGAACTTCAAATCGATACCCACCACCTTTTCATCGACTTTAAGGCCGCCTATGACAGCATTTATAGGGACGAACTATACAGAGCAATGTCTAGTTTTGGCATCCCTGCCAAACTCGTCCGTTTGTGCAGGATGACGATGGAGAATGCACGCTGCTCCATCAAGGTCGGTAAAGAACTTACCGAGACCTTCGATGTCAAAAAAGGATTTAGACAAGGCGATGCGCTGTCATGTGACTTCTTCAACATCGTTCTTGAAAGAATAGTGCAAAACTCAAACGCCAACACCAGAGGCACTATCTTTCAAAAGTCCGTCCAATTACTCGCATACGCCGATGACATTGACATAATTGGCAGAACGCAGCGTGATGTTAATGGCGCGTTTGTGAGTATTGAGACTGAGGCGGCGAAGATGGGTTTGGCGGTTAATGAAGGCAAGACGAAGTATATGCTGTCAACTAAAAAGGACACCCAACACCGACGGCTCGGACAGAACGTCGCAATAGACAGATATAACTTTGAGGTGGTTAAGGACTTTGTCTACCTAGGCTCCGCTATGAACTCAGACAACGACACCAGCGCTGAGGTTAAACGTAGAATTACTCTTGCCAATCGCTGTTTCTTTGGGCTAAGAAGGCAATTGAGTAGCAAAGCCCTCTCCCGAACAACTAGAGTGACCCTTTATAAGACCCTTATCATCCCAGTTCTGCTATATGGCGCAGAGGCATGGACGCTATCAAAAGCGGATGAGGTAACTCTCGGTTGTTTCGAGAGAAAAATTCTTCGTGTTATTTTTGGTCCCGTCTGCATTGACGGTGAATGGAGAAGGAGATTTAACGACGAACTGTACGGGCTGTACAGCGACATCGACCTAGTCAGAAGAGTGAAGGTCCAACGACTGAGGTGGCTGGGTCATGTAGAGCGAATGGACACGAATGCTCCGGCCCGGAAGATCTTCGAATCCATACCCGAGGGAAGGCGCAGTAGAGGAAGACCGCGACTCAGGTGGCGCACGCAAGTGGAAGGGGACCTTAACCAACTTAGCGTGCGAAACTGGAGACAGCTAGCTAAAGATCGCGCTGGCTGGAGACGCTTGTTGGTTGAGGCCCAGGTCCACCCCGGACTGTAGCGCCACCTTAAGTAAGTAAGTAATTAGACAATTATTAGAAAAATAATATCAGAACGATGCGATGAATATTAATATGGTTTATTTTTTTTTGGCGTAGCGATGTGACCTTGAAGCTGCAGTCATATTATTTTTTTTATCTGAGCACTTTGGTGTCTTCTGGTAGTTGCAGACAGTTTTTACCGCCTGACCCACTATTTCTACACAAGTCCTCGAAATTAAATTTTCAACTTTGGACTTTATTTACCGATTCGACGTGCGACTCTATTCAAACGAGTACCACCGAACACACCGGTCCACACAAGGAGTGTGATTAATTAGGAGCTCAAATTATTACGCAAAACCACCATTCCAGTGCGGACAACTTCAGCGTCAACATTCCGCAGACGAACAAAATGCATATTCAATAAAGACACAAACCATCCGTAGTCACCGGAGGCATTCTCCCCTGTCACATTTGTGGACGGTGGTATGGATGTGGCCATTGGTGGCTGCGCTCCGGCATTGACGACACAAAATCCATTCATCTTCAAAGCAAAGCTTAATTATTCGACAGAGAATTTGTTATTCAAATATTATTTGAATATTTTCCACATCGCCGTTTGACGTTAACAGTCCCGCGACAAGAGTCAATTTGTGGATGGTTAGTGTGGCAGATTTAGGAACTGCATTCCGCAGAAATTCTCCGCCGGGCTTAACAGGGACGGCTATTTAAAGTTTACACAGTTTCTTATTTCATTCGGCGCTGTCACGACATTTGCCTTAAATCCTGGATAAATGTAAATGAAACGGTTAGAAATGAGCAGCTTTCACACATCTGCAATGGAGGTGTCATAAGTATATCTCGGGAGAACTGTACTGCGCTGCGTGGTTATAAACTCTTGATGATGGTTCATTCCAAAAATCGTTACGGGGCTGTATATGACGAACGGAGTGAGTAATGTTCGTGCGATTTGCAGATGGGAGCCACTTCTTGGTAATACGTTTCGGTTTTGTGTCTTGTCGTTGGTTCTCCTTTTTATGGAGCAACAAACTCCAGAGATGTTCGTTGATGTCTAAAATAAAGTTGAGTTTTGGGGCAACGATGAGTAGGTAAATAGTTTTTGGGATTTTTATCTACAGGAGTTTATGTGACAATATTTTACTCGCCGACATATTTGGTGATGTTTATGGAGGTTGGTTTTTATAACAACATGGAGAGCTTGTGGATTTTATTAAAAAGAAAAAGAAAAATTTTATTGAGAAGATAAAGAAAAGAATGGTTACAGGTGAATTCAGAAAACGTGGTAATTGACACCAAATTTAATTGGTGGTGAAGACGTCAAAGTGACAACTGCTTGTCAACGTTTATGGCGTGTGGGTTGCCAACTATCATCGATATTCAACAGACTTTATCCGAATATTCAACAGGTGTATATTTGTGAAGGACATTCATAAATTTTTCTTACTTGTATTACTTCTCTCCGAAAGACGCAAGGAAGTGAACCTGTATTTCTGTATTTCGTTCCGCTGTATACCGCCCAAACGACTACCACTTGCGCCAACTGAGTCATTTCGCAGCTAGGCTTCGCATTTGTGAATACAATATAGAGGTTGACATAATTTAATGGTGCTCCAGAAAATATTTGCCTTGCCTATTTGCCTATCTATAGATCCCAGTAGAGTCTGTTACAGCTTTGTTCCCAACCATCCTATTTATATCCAATTCGTGGTGCATAGCAATCGATGACCTCTGTCAATCTATTCATCTACTTGGAGTATGTGGTATTACCGTCATTTCCCGTCAACAGCTGGTCTATTCTTATACGGGCGAAGTGTCAGTTTCTTAACTGGAAGGTTGGCGGGCAGTCAACACGTGGCATTGATGCCAGGGACAGAACCTCATTGGAAATGCTGCAATACAATGATTGTTTTTATTAAAAATCGCATCACCTGGGACATAGAGAGCTGCGTTGCTGAATAAACAGACACACTCGTCAACTGGTACAAAGATACAAATGCGTTGGGTATGTAGTCCCCAGTCGAATAGCAACCACCACCGCAGAAGTGATACTTAGTTGGGTACATTTTCGCAAAATGAACCACACCGAAGCATCCGCCATAATTGACATATAATTACGGGAATAAAACTCGATATCAACTGAAAAAGTTTCCTCCTGCCATCTCGATGATATACCCACGCTAAATAAGTTATCGCCGAGTTAGCGGCCATCGTTTAAACTCATCAAAAGACAGTGTGTAGCAGTGACCACTTAGTGAACTTTTCAAGCACATATTTTGGTCAAGTCACTTCCTCAGCAAACTTTCCAACATACGAACACATACTGTGGACTGCCACCCCAACGCAATAGCCCCACTTAATCAGAAACTTTTTCGACAAAGTTCAACCGGCACTTTTGAAAATGTTCCCTCTCCACTTCTTTTTTTCCATTTAACAAATTGACCTCGTTTGTAGATCGTTGCGCCCACCACTTCTGACTCCACTCCGACTACATGTATCTGTATCTTCTCCTTGTTCGTTCGCTTCTTAAGTTCCTTCCACATTTTGTATTATTTTTAAGTCATCTTAAGCTATTGTCATATACTTTCAAGGATATTTCCATGCGCTGTCATATCTCTGTCTCGAACCTCTTGTCCTCGTTGTTACAACAATGTGGACTCATAATAAAATCAAAATTCTTCATGTGGAAATTTCAATTAAGAAATTCCAAACCCCTCGAAGCTGAGCTGCTATCCGGTTCAATCGAATCCGATGGTGGGGCGGGCGAGAAAACGATGACGCGGTCATCAGCCAGATATATATACTCTTAAAAGACTCTTCTCTATATTTTCATGTACGGTGGCAATATAAGATTCATTTGTTTTGAACTCGCTGCTTGAACGTTTAAGATTAAACACAGGGAGGGGTATGGGAACGAGAAGGCGCTTATAGACTTTGAATTTATAAGGAGAGGGGCGAAAAATTGATACTCGATTTTAGTCGTACGAGTAAGTCTGTCTAATTGGAGAAGAATGCAATTTGGAGATCTATTCCACCCCGAAACGGATGCCCGTCTTCAGTTCCCTTGCAGGAAGCAATTAGAGGCATCATCACAAATGCAAATTAAATCAGGAAATGCAACCCCAACTAACCCAATGGCCTACTTCGATGGGATAGTTAAGTTTTGCCATGCATTTTTGGTTAATTAAGATGAGCCCAAGTGCCAGTACATGCATTCGTAATTGAGAGGATGTTTTGTGCAGAATTGGAATTAACAGAATCGTTAAGGGCAGCCCTTAGAGATTGAGGGTTATTTCAAGACTTGAAATGAAATGAGGAAAGCAACCAGAATGAACTTAAACTAAATATGGTAAACAGAGGCGACAAATCTACCCTTCTGGCGACCCCGGGTATGGCTGTTCGTGTACGATAAAAGATGCAGCAAGGGTATGACTACGGCTTTTCAAAATGGCGTTCGAATCACGAAAGGAAGTAATCCGAGAGATGACCGGTCCGCCAGGCTTTTTACACCTTCAATGCCCAAGAGGTAAATTATGGACGCAGTAAACCGGTTTCTTCGTCAACATAAGATTTTGCTGTATACCAGTGAGAAGCCAATGCCACCAGGGATAGACGAAGACTTGCTGAAATAGCAAAACGCGGAATGAAAGTTAAGCATTGCTCCTCAAAACCATAGACAAATCATACCGAGACCCCCCACTCGCAGTCCTCTTCCCGCTGGCCCCCTCAATTTTTTTTTCAAATTCGCCATTTTGTTTTCCCATCGGTGTTATGTCAATTTAGAATCCGTGTGACATGCAAAAACATACAAAAATAAATGCTGCCAACCTCGGCAACCATGGGGAAATGTGCTAGAGTTCGGGAATACCACATTTTCACATTGGTTAGTTATTATAAATTGTCAAAAGGCGAATAATTTGATTTGTATGGTTAATAAAACTACCTAAAGGAGATGTTCTATATACTAGACACATATTAGGAAAAACACGGTTTTGTAATTTCCGCTTTTGAATACCACTAAAATCGATTTCATGTGAAAAATTTTCTTAAATAACTGAAGACAATTATTCAGAATGTTTTTATTTTTCCTCATCTAATCTACATTGTTCATTTTTCATAAAAATTTTGACCAAATGTACACTTATTCCTAAGAAATAAAACTATTTACACGAATAATTTCAAATTAAACGAATAAAATCCTATGAACACTGCCAGCAACTTTGCCAACAGCGAAAGTAGCTAACAAAATTTTGCGAGTGTGTTGATGACTCAGGGTCAGGATTTTTATAGTTACGTGAGATTTGTCAATACGAATTTCTATTTAATATAGCGCACCAAATCATGACCGCTCCGCAGAAATGTAACTTGCCCACAGTAACGGGAGTTGGTGATCTCAGTGTGGTTTGTCTATGCTCAAAACGTTCATAAATGCGATTCGTCAAGAGGTTCTAGATCTCACTTTGGCAAGTCCATTTATATATTTATAACATCATCACAAACTGGCATGTTTCCGGAGAGGCATCCATGTCGAGCCACAATCACATTAGATTCGACTTGGGAGCTTATTCCGTAAGTAACACAGTTTACAGGAACCCGAAATCCTCTGACTGGGAAACCTATCGATTAGTCCTCGAATCAGAACTAAATCGCTCAGTTCCACTGGGGACCACTGCCTATGAAAGCAGTTGTGACCTCAAAAACAGGAAAAAGCGAAGCTATGTTCCATGGTGGAATAAAAGACTTGACGCCCTTAGGAGCACAGCAAGAAAACTTTTCCATAGAGCCAAGAACAATGGCCATTGGTGCCAATACAGAATAGCTCTTAGTGATTACAACAAAGAATTGACAAAATCAAAACGAGTGACTTGGAGAAAACACTGTGAGAGCATTGAAAATCTCCCTGCAGCTACACGACTCCAAAAAGTCCTTGCTCGCGATCACTAAAACGGCATGTGCTCTCTGAAAAAGCAAAATGGTGAATTCACAAATACCCCTGGGGAAACCTGTCAACTTCTCCTTGACACACACTTCCCAGAATGCATCCACATGGAAAACCCACCTGAACCGATGAGGCACCAGGATCTCACGGTATCAAAATAGGATTATAGTCTATCCGGAAAAATATTTCAGCCAAACAGGGTGAAATGGGCGATCTCTTCCTTTAGCCCTTTTAAATCACCGGGAACAGATGGCATCTACCCCTGTCTACTACAACAGGGTATGGATCTATTGACTCCTCAACGAATTAGGGTCTTCAGATCCAGCCTATCCCTAGGCCACGTTCCATTCAGCTGGACTAAGGTCAAGGTGGTTTTCATACCAAAGGCAGGTGGGAAATCCGAACAACTAGCGAAATCATATCGCCCCATCAGCCTTGGCTCCTTTCTCCTAAAAACAATGGAGAAAGTACTCGATCAAGGGATCAGTTCCTTACAGATAACCCACTTCACGCGATACAGTTCGCATACCAAACCGGCAAGTCTACCGAAACTGCCATTCACAGCATACATATATTGAAAAGGCTCTGGCAGCAAAGGAAACGGCTCTCTATGCCTTCATAGACGTTTGGCAATACCTCCTTCGATGCCATAAAGAAAGCTATGATAAGGAAAGGCAATGCGCCACTAATCATAAAATGGGTTCTAAATATGTTAGAAAGCAGAATCATCAATCTGGCGTATGGAGGCCCACGAAAAGCTATTAAGACCACTAGGGGAGTACTTTCCCCTCTACTGTGGACTTTAGTCATCACTGAACTCCTAGACCACCTCACATAATCGGGGTAAATTGTGCAGGGCTATGCAGATGATGTAGTAATCACTGTTAGGGGCAAACATTACTCCACGATATCGGATATCATGCAAAGGGCCCTAAACTTAACTTATAAATGGTGTAAAAACAAACGATTGACCATAAATCTCTCAAAATCAGTCAGGATACCATTTTCAGAAAGATAAAACTACAACTGAATCCGATCAAGATGAATAATGAAGTTATCAACTTATCAGGAGAGGTAAAATACCTAGGAGTAATCCTAGACAAGACTCTCACCTGGAATTCACACCTTGATCAAGTCACCAAGAAGGCAACGATAGCAATTTATATGTGCCATCGTCTTTACGGCAAAACCTGGGGCTTAAAACCTAAAATGATCTATTGGTCATACAACACGATCATCAGACCAATGATCACCTATGCAGCGCTATCACGGTGGCCAAAAACTGAACAAAAAACGGCCCAAATAAAACTTAACAAAATATATCGCTTAGCATGCGTTGGTATAACGGGGGCAATGAAAAATTGTCCAACTGCAGCCATAGGGGCAATGCTCAGCCTTATGCCTCTACATATTTCTGTAAAGAAGGAAGCTGGCCTCAGTGACCTCAGGCTCCCTGATATATCAAATCTAAAAGCAGGAAACCTCACAGGACACCTTCGGGTACTACAAATGCTTCAAGATGATCATGTGATCAAGGTATCAGACACCATGCTTAAAAGGCTTCGCTTCTCCAGGAAATTTAAGACACGTATATCTGATAGAAGTGCCTGGAGAACCAACCAATTCATAATACCATCAGGATCGCAAATCTGGTACACCGACGGTTCAAAGATGGAAGATGATGCCACCGGTGCTGGGGTCTATGGGCCTAGGTTCCAAAGAGCTATAGCACTAAGAAAATTACCAGACATGTTTCAAGGTACAGGCCATAGAGATAAGTGTCCGAGAATGCCTACGAAGGCGCAGAAAAGCTGCCCGTATTTACATCCTATCAGACAGCCAAGCAGCTCTTAAGGCCCTAAGATCGTATTCGATCAGGTCAAAGCTGGTTTTGGAATGTTTCAATCTCCTCGAAGATCTGGCCAAGGACAAAACAGTCACCGTTGCTTGGATACTAGTTCATGAGGGGTTTGAACGCAATGAACGGGCAGATTGCCTGACGAGAAGAGGCGCATCACGCCTGCTTACCGGTCCTGAGCACTATTTCGGGTTACCTTTGAGCTACGTACACTCAAAATTCAGGAAATGGGAAGATGATCACGTTGCCGAATACTGGACGGAATCCAAAGGACAGAGGCAGGCAAAAAGATTCATAAACCCAGCTCGTAGTAAAATAAAAAAGTTACTTGAGCTAAGCAAAGAAGATCTAAGGATCCTAATGGAACCTATCTTGCAAGTCACTGGCCACTAAGATACCGTCTCAAAAAAATGGGACTTTCCGACGACGACTCCTGTCGACTCTGCGGAGAAGAGGAGGAAACAACGGAACACTTACTCTTACTGTGCTATGGCAAGAGGCAGAGCTATCCGTATGCAAGGGGCGTATTTCAGTCCTGCAGATATAGCAAACATGGAACCAACAAGGGTACTGAGGTTTAAAAAGAGCCTCAACAGCTCGCTGGGTTAAATAACAGAGGCCAACACAATAGATCTTTTCTGGTCGCAGTGTACAGGGCCTATTTCTTAAATACAATGCTCAAAACCTTTCGTGTGATTTTTCCAACTGATATATAAAACGGGTTTGCAATTCGTTAATGTAGCTGGGAGAGCTAAATTAATGAGCTTGCTTAATACTCTAGCATTTGGATTTGTGTGATGTAAATTCTAAAGTTGAAAATGGAGCCCCGTTCAGTGCTTGTTTATTTGTTTATTTGTTTATTTATTTAAGTCTACCATTTTACAATTTACAGACTATATAATTAGACATTCGACTCAAAGCTAACTTTCTGCAAACCAATTGAATCCGCATCCAAATAAGCTGCTAAAGTCACTGCATCACTTGGTATGCCAATGGCGGAAATGGGTGGTCTATCGGCAATAAAATGATGACTTGTATTTTGGTGAACTAAGGAGAGACCTGGGGGCACATTACCCTGAAGCGCCATGTGGTACGACCATTTCTACACGGTCGTTGATATTTTGGTTACTATTCGTATGTTCTTTGCTGAACAACATTTCTATTCTATTAGGACCTCCTTCTTCAGTCCGCATATTAATCAATTTTTTTTTTCTTTTTAATTTCGGAAAAAATGTATCATTTTAGGACAGGACTCAAAAGTGGTACAAATGCATCACTGGGGCAGCACTGGAGTCGTTGAATTATGAATCCAGTAACTCTGACATTATTCTCTACCTTATCAGTTTTTTTAAAATGCCCACAGTTGCGATTCATTCAAACTCGGTTACAGAGGCCCTAATAGTTTTCCAATTGACCTCACGCTCCATCGTGATATCCCGAGAATTATTATTTCAAAACGCCTCACATTGGTGCCCCCATATTCCACTTTAAATCGTTGCGAAACTATCCCGATTTCATAATCATATCTAATTAAAAGCAGCAATTATACATCCGGTTGGTAATACCAACAAATTTCAATTTCGCCCTACAACAAAATGCCACAAAGCATGTCCTCGAAAAGATAATCATCAAACAAAATCGAATTTCAGGCTCGCCACTGCAACATTGTTTGACAGTGGAACAAATATTTACAATTCCCTGCGGATCCCTTAACCCAAATGCTCACGCTACGTTGGCAATGGCTCGCAGAGTCCCCGACTCCCACAACTAATTACACTCGACTATCAATTATTCACATCCCCGATATTGTTGCTGTAATAATGATGGCCGTCTGCCGCATTGTTATTATTAGCCTGTTACGATATGAATGAGCCATTCGCAGCTCCCAATATTAGATATAGGTAGCGGTGCCTGTTTCCTTATTGATAATTCATAAACACTGATTTGTTCCCATATGATCCGAGTCTGGTGAATAACTTAGGACTTGCTGGCCCGGCCAGTGTGTGTGCGGGTCAAAAGGAGCTAGCTTAGCGTTTTGATTGATTAAACAGTTATTACCATTCTGTGTGAGAGCTGCGTTTTATGGAGCGCCTTAAAAGCGCATTGGACCACGAGCATAAGGAGTAAGGACACCCACTGGACCTCCGCCTCAGTATATTGGACGTGGACCATTAAAATCAAAGAGTAATCAGAGGGATTTCCATTTTCAGCATTTAATTGCTCAGTGGAAGCAACTTTGTGCATTAAGTGCAATGTTAATTAACGCTCCGCTACGCCTCCTCTCGATCGTAAAAGCGGGGAGTCACTGTATTTGTATTTTGGTATTAAAAATAAATACTCAAGCAGTTATCTACTCAGCTATACACACGGAAGGATCATAAACTAAAAGTTTAAGAGTAAGTTTCACTTAATCCCGCGGTCAGGATGGCGATAGCATTTCAGTTTTACGAGTGTCCAGCGGATGGTCTTCCCGGTGGTGTGCGGCTTTATTACGCAATATAATTGCTGAAATGAGAAACTTCTTCGCAGTTTTGCTAAGTTGTGTCGCGGGGATGGTGGGGAATTCTTAATCTATGGTTATATGGTGGCTTTTAATTAGGTTACCAGGTCCCCCGAGTTGTGTGAAACCTTGGGAGTATGTTGTTTACTTTTTTGCAGTTTTATGCGCGCTTAAAGATCATTTTTGGATAAGAGAATGTGCTGCGTATATGAATTTACTGTACCAACTGTGGACCAATAGTCAGGACAAATTAATAAGAAAATTGTGTAACAGAATTCTTTTGAAGATGACAGATAGAGATACGTTTTTTTCGTCAGGTTTTGTTGATTTTTTGCACAAAGCATGTACTCACATAATATTTGGCCAAATTATAACTGAGATGAAGATGCATATCATATGAGTCCGGCTTATGTATTCAATACGTTTTAGTTTTTTTTTTTTAATACTAAATTACTCTCTAGGTACATGAAGGAGAAACTGTTATGCTTCAATAGCACCCCAATATGCTTGTGGAAAAGACATAAAACTGTTTCCTGGAAATATTTGTTCAGGAAGAGAGTTCCTAAGTTTGCTTATACCTTTAGCTGTTTTTTATTATCAGCTATGATCCATATAGATCATCGATTTGCATGCACTTACAACAACAGCACATGATCCTGCTTCTCATCGAGATCACGAATCATGATCTGAAAATTATTTCTACTATTTCCCACTACATGGCTTGTTTTATTTTTAAATGTTGGTATGCATGAAAACGATAGCTACCTATTCACGTTGCCAGACAAAAAAATAAAACACAAAATATCAATTGATTCTTTCCCGCACGAATTAGATCCATCCGTATTCCGTGTTATTTTCTTTTTATAAAGGTATGTTCAGACCAGCCAAACACTTGATAAACAATTATATACCTCCATGTTTTATAAATATTTCTAAAACATTTATTAAACAAAACAATTTTTATCAAATGTTTTGCTGGTTTGGATCTGGACACAAAAAATCATTTTTGTTTTACAAGTTTAACTGCAGAAAGTGAGCGCTGTTTTATGATTAATATTTATTTTTTTAAATAAAATAAAAATGTCAAGAAAAACTTGGAATACCTAATGAGAAAGTGATTCATTTAATACGAATATTTGAATTGTGTGTATCACGTGATTCCCGAGACCAAAATTACAAAAATATAAACTTTACACGCTGCTAATAACCTTACCACATTATTTTCTTCTAGTTGGACTAGAAAAATTAAATTGAAATATTTCATAAACATTTAATAACTAAATTTCAGAAATGTGTATGAAATGTGTCCGATTTGCTTCAGAAACATTTCTGAAATGTTTCGCTGGTCTGGACACACCTTAATGTGCCAAGATAAACGGATGTGCTAGCAGCAAAATGTTATTCATGTATTGCATATTTGAACATAAAATACTAAATTTGTTTCTAAAAAATATGGAAAAGAAAAATTATTAAAATTTGATTCAAATATGGTAACACCCCCGACATTGCAAGCGAAATGACATGTGCCCTGTGTGACGTCACGTTGAGCAGAATATTTGCAATATGGCTGGTGGCAATGTGAAGTTTGTAATACCCTGTATTATATGGTTTGTTTTTGAAAGCAGCTGTTGCCACAACTCAAAAATTAAACTTTTCAATGATCCGTCTTGTTTTATTTTCGTGATCTGATCCCGATCTGATCCCGATCAGATCACGCTGATAATAAAAAACAGCTTTTGTGTAGGTAAATGATCTTTGGAACAATGGAGTCCAGGCAGTTGTTAAGTGTACTAATACTTGTTGTGCATTGGCTAGTTGGGCGCTCATGTTTCGGGAATAATCTGCCATTGTTGTACCTATAGGACAGGTATAAGTCAGTGACTAGCCTTCTGTGCACCAGCATCTGATGGATCTTCTATTTGTCAAACTGGCTACCGAGATTTTAAATGGTTATATTGGGAGAGAGCTGCATATATTGGAGCTATTTTCGAAGCCTGAGATAAATATTACTTCTAAGAAAGTATAATTGCACAGTAGCTGCCGGACACAGGGCGACCTTCGAACTAGTAAGACTTATCGCATAGCACCTCCTTCCTCCGCTACTAAAAGAGTCATTATTGTCAACTTTATGGAATGACCATGACTGTTAACAGTCTTAGCGGAAAAGGAAAACTTCCGAGAAGTAGAAGGGAAAAAACACTGCTCTTGCTCAAAAGCTCTCTGCAAAATAATATCGTCGAAATCTGCTCTCTATAGATCTTTTAGATATTTTCGAAAGTTTTTTAACGCGATTTTGAATGTTTTTTTTTGTTTTTTTAACACGTTTTAAAGTTTATTTTTGTATGACTTTTGAGCCTGGCGTTTTTGAAGTGTATGGGTACTTTGTTACATTTTTTTTCTGTGTTTTCGACACGTTTCTGATTGTTTTTTTATCGGCGCCTTCTGTAAGTTTTTCGACGTATTTTTTACACATTTTCTTGATACCTTTTCATTGTGGTTTTTGAAAGGATTTCTGACACTTTTTTGGACTCGAATATTCCATAGTTTTGTGATACGTTCTTGAAGCATTTTCCAAAGTGTTATATAAGCTTTTTCATCATGCTTTTGCAGCAGTATTTTCAAAGATTTTGTAATGTTTTTTCTGATGCATATTTTATGTTTTTTTTTCCTGCAGTTTTCGACGACATTTGACTATTTTTGAAAAGGTTTTTTGACTTGTTTGTGATGCGGTTTTTGAAGCAAATTTATTTTTTAAGTATTTTTTAAGTTTTTTATGTATTTTTATCAGTGAATGTATGTTTTTAACGTGTTTTATGTTCGGTTTACATATGTATTTCATTATATTTTCATGCGGTTTCGAAGCGTTTTTGATTTTTTTGGAAACGGTCTTAATACTGTTTTTGATGCGTTTTCACTTGATTTTTAAAAAGTTCTCTGAAGTGTTTTTGTCGCATTTTAAAACGCGTTTTTTGTATTGTTTATGATGACGCGTATTATTTTATATGTTTAAAGTGTGATTTTTTATGCGCATTTTAAAGCCTTTTTTGATTGCGTTTTTAAAAATGAAATAAATTAATGAAATAATTAAGTATGTGTCTGTAGCCTGGATTGTAGACCTTAAACAAAGCCCCACAAACCTATTTAAGCTTCATTTCAATATGATTAATTCATTAGAACTAACATGAACTATATAGAAGATAAAGATGTTCCAATTAAGTACGAGCACCAATGGTGCCATATGGTATACAGCGAGTCAAAATCAGTTTACAATGCTGAAACCAAACTCTGCGTCTTTCAATTTTTTTAGCATCGCTAAAATCACTCTCAAAAGCAAACTCTTTGTTTTATTTATGGTCTTATGACGCTATATTGATTAAAATATTTGACTTGAACGTGCCATCGTTCAGGTGCACCTTTGTACATTTTTTTATTATTTATTTTTAAAGTTTTCAAAGAAACCAGATATATTTGCTTCTTCTTTACGAATTGATGGCATCCATTTTAGGGTAAAACCCATTAATTTACTAATGGCAAATTGAAGCCAGTTGATTGAAAATTCATAGTCATCCAATTAATCCCGAACATTATTGAAAACACAAAAAACAGTGGTCCATGTTGCGAATCGATTTGCACAAAAAAATGTCATAATAATACTCTTTTTTATCGTAACATTGCTGCTTAAGTACGATAATAAGCAAATCCTCAATCTAAGAAAAACAGTTTAAGTTAAAGAAAAAAATTCCCCAATTTGGCGGCTTTGACTTCAATCTTTAAGTACCTAACAAATACAACACTTCATCAGCTTTTCAGCCGTAAAAATACACACCACCTCTCACCATAAAGGTACAACTTTTGTCCGTATCTATCTGCAATTTATACCACTGTACATCTACTGAAGTGTATTAAGATTTTTAACAAAATATCCCACCATTTGAGTAAATGTTATTTATTGACAGATATTAATAGTCCCAAACGATGATCGAAAGCAACAAGTTATAACGCGTCATTTCCGTGTTAGTCTTAAACTTACCATCATATTGAGCGGTTAGTTTTTCTTACTGTGATCGCAGAAGAAAAAAATGAAAAACTTCAGTATCGTGTTGATGTTTTGTGGATTTTCGATACAGATAAACCTGTGCCAAGAAAGTCAAGTATATACATTCTATCCAAGCCTGAAACAGCTGTATGATAGAGTGGCTCAGGGGCAGTCCATCGGATTTGCACAGAACCCAATCCAAGATGAGATTATTTTCCAAACACCTCAGATAACAGAGTACGTGTTTAAAAGCGACCCGGAACTCACTACGAGTCAAAAAACTGCAGATCCAATTCGGGCACAATATCTAAGTGAAAGTAGTAAGTCAAACGAACACGATATCCTGAAGGGAGTGGCGTATGTAAGCAGCCCACATGACGACACTAGACGACTTGAGGTAAACTCGAAAAGTGAAAACTTCATTCAAGATGTTTATAATAAAAAGCATATATCGCGACCACAGAATGAAATATTTACTCAAACGGATAACAGAAAAGGAGACGCAGATCTTCTGGTGGGAGATCAAACCCCCACCGGAATTGAAGGAATCAACATTCAAGCATTCTTTCAGCAGCAGCAATACCCAGCTTTTCCTTTCCACAGACGAGGCAATTCTGGAGCTTCGAGCCAAGATTACAATCGGTAAGTATCATGCCAATCACATCAAATTCAAATGAGAAATACTTGCTTTTAAGGCCCGCACCCCAGCAACTATATTATTTTGTTAAAAGCCCCAATTTAACTACAAAGTGGAAACAAACACAGCCGCTGGCAGACGCCCAGCAAGTCACGCATACTAAATACATTCATAATCAAAATCCGCCTAGAAATGATGAGCATCGGGAGAGATATCTCCTCTCAAAGCCCACAAACAATAACCAACATACTGACACTTTAATGGCGCAGCAAGACTACCTGCATCAGCAAGTCGGCCAAAATCCAAGATTTACTCATAATTTACATAATTATAACGAAGGTTATAATGAGAGACTTGGAGATTCTCACATCCAAACTTTTGGAACACGTCCGCAGAATTCAATTGTGAATTCGAATTTCTCGGCTTTTAGCTCTTCTTACCAGAAATTGAACGAATTTCCAAGCAAAGATGACCAACCTCAACCTGGACCAACAATCGGCTCATCAGACAATCAGGCATATTCATACATATGCCTACCTCAGAGGATATCCGATGGGAAGCCATGTTCTAATACCGTCTTTCACCCGCAGCCTAAACCTGGGACGTTGCAAGGCTTTATCAAGTTGACAGCGCCACATTTGGAACCAATGAAGTAAACCAAATTAATAGTAGTTTTTATTCATGTTTCTTAATATTACTCTCATCCGTATTTTAGACCGTTCCATAAAAACCCTTTCACTGCGGACCTGTACATAACAAAGAAACCATGCGATATCTGTTGCAAGCCCGACGAATCTGAACCCTGCGTCAGTTGCTGCAAAGCTACTCCACTCCTAAGTGTAAAAACATTAAAAACCGTTATAGGTTAAGCGAGGTACTCATCGTTAGCTTAAGTTATTATATTATTTTAATGAGTTTGTATTACAAATAAAAATGTTAAATTGTAAAGTAATTTTGATTACACAGAATAGCTGTCTTCAAATTAACTGGAAAGTTGTAGGTCGATAAAAAATCTGTCCAAAAGGAATTGGACACAAATCTTTACCCAAGTACTAACTTTTCTTTAGATGGGGCATACTGTCTATCATGGTGGATCTTAGCTAGATCGCTCAGCGAAAGGCACACGCAGTTAGTAAACGTTGTTCTCCAATAGTCCGACACCTTTCTGCCGCATACGTTTCAATTCTTGCAAAAGACAGCTCTCGGCAAGTTTTTCTACGTATACTTTCCAGTAACTTTGAAGATGGGTTGTGATGGTTGTGAAAAGCAGCTACTTAATAGCACCTCAGAATAATTCAGAATGCTAGCCATTTTCTGTTACATAGACTTTTATATGAGCTGGACAACCAACTCAAAATTATGAAATGCCAAACTACACTCCTATTCCAATTAATAGACATTCCAACCCAACGCGCATACGAATCTCCTTCTTCTTCTTCCCATGGCTCAATTATTAAATGCCCGATCTGTCTACATGATACTGCACTATAAAGGTAGTAATTACCAACTCATCGGAAAAAAAATCAGAATGATCGAGAAAGTTTCGTGCGACCCAGTCGTGCACTTCATTCAATGGGAATGGCTGTTTGAGCAGTTCAAATATGTATTTTCATCATGGTCAACGAATTTTAATAAGTTAATAAACGTTAAATATGTTTGTATAATTTATTTATTACTAGCTTCGTCAGGCAATAAAAAAAACTTCTTCCAATAAACTAAAAAAAAAAATTAACATTTATTGCAATGCTTTTACGTAAACAACATTCTTGGTTCTTTTTTATCCATCGCTTTTGTAAACAAATAGTGCAGATGGTTTTCCGACTCGGGAGCATGCAACGTAGAGTTGGCCATGCGAGAAAACTGGATTTTCTAAATTTATACCGCACATTTCAAAAGATTGTCCCTGCGACTTATCAATTGTAACGGCGAATAGGGAATTGAAGACACTTAAACTCGAATGGGCCATCAGTTGGAATCATTGTTTTGCGAGGAATCAATCTTAAAAATATTATTACCAAAAATATATCCTGCGAACGTGATTTATTTCATTCGCCTGAACTGTCAAACCGCTGGTGAATGTAAAGTCCCCTTATTGCGGTTTGTGAATGTGTGAAATGTCATTAGACTTAAACTTCAAATTTTGTCCAACAAAACTATTTGGTGAATGGGATTTCGAATTTACGAGATAGAGAAATGAATTTTCATTCATTCAATTCATATAGAAATAAATGTGTAGATACAGTCGAACTTCGGTAGCTCGAACCACCACTTGGCACAAAAAAATCGAGTTATCAAGACTTCGAGTTATCAAGTAAACTACAAAATTGATATGACTATGTACATTCAACTCTGTGTTCTATTTTGCATTCCTCTTATTTTTATAAAATTCAAACCAATATACCAACCTAGTTAATTATGTGTTCTAACCCCTACCAACAAGAAATTCGACAATTCTTACTCACTCATACGAAAATCACGATTTTCTACATGGTATGTATATTATAGTAGGTAATAGGAACATGGAAACACAGTGCCCCCGAAAGCTATGCAATATAAAACAAACTTGTTAAAACACGCAGAATTTGGGAATTCCTCCTCAGAATTCGACTTATCGAAGGTGGCGCCAAACAATCTCTTCGAGTAATAGAAGTTCAAGCTAGCAAATACAAATTACATATAAATTTTAGTCTTGGCGCTATTGCCAACCAATTTTATTCGAGTTATCGAAGTTCGACTTATCGAGGTTCGACTGTATATATAATAAAAATCGCCTTTTACAGTTTCAAAAGAAGCTTAACCCAAAACCCAGACATAGCCAAAGGGTTAGTAAAATTTGGAGCTTCAAAAAAACCCAACAAAAAACATTGGGATACTTCCACTATTAAAATGAAAAGGGTACGCAGGCCAACTGTATAATAAGAACGATTGAAGAAATGCGCATAGATATGAATTTGTCTTTTATTTGGTCCAATACATGCACGAATGTTTCTTTGGTTAAACGAAAGTTGGACCCAAATCTACAAAAAAATTCACTGAATTACCTATTCCTTAAATTAAAGTGCTTAATGTATTTAAGTTTTTACAGATGGTTGGGACTGGAAGTTCTAGAATCTAGAGGTTTGGAATTGTCCCTTATACTTCCTACACATATCTAATGCTACCTCCGTAATGTTGTCTTCAAAAAATAAATCAATATTGCTGATCTTTTCTAAGTCACGAACATTTTTAATTTTTAATTCTTTTTGTGTTGCCATAAATGTTCGAATTGACGTTTTGGTGCTGTCATTTTCGTTTTGATTATTTTTGTAGCCTTTTCTAGGCGAATGAATTAATTCGCCGACCATAATCGTACAAGGCCAGTGTTGCGATTTACTCGATTTACGCGAATAATTCGACTCGTTAACAATAATAGACCTATAAATATCACAAAAAATTCACCCACTTCGAATTAACTTTTAACAATTTAAAAAATAGCAAATTAAGTAAAAAGTGCAACGAAGAAAGCTCGGGGATCTTTTTTTGTATTTTAATTTTCCTGAAGCAAAAAAGAGCTTTTTTTTTTGTGAACTGAGAAATTAAGTGGTTTCTTTTTTAAAAATTTAACTTTTTTTTTGCCTATCAATTGATCACCGTAACTACCGACATTTAGAAAAAAATCACACTAAATTCGTTGAAAATTACGGGCGATAGAGGGAAACATACACTTTTTGCCACTTTGTTTTAGAGAAGAGAAGAAAAGAGAAGAGATTTGATACTCGTAAATATAAAGTTTTGAAATTTTGATCTTTTTTTTTTACTGAAGATATCGATCACACTTTAAGTTGGCAACAACTGTACAAAGTGTGAGTTGCGTTTCTGAAGCAAATTGGTTTACAATCAAAATTGTATGCCGTAACCGAGGGGCTAAGAAACGGAGTCGTCTTCTCATGAAAACTGGGATTAGGGCCCTTTTAAAACAAGTTTTGGTTTTTGAAAAACAAAATCGGTCCTTGAACTTATCGTTTGGTATAGGTATTTGCAAGATTTTTCAGCAAACATTAATTCTTTCTCTAAGAAGTTTCTTGTTGAATGTTTAATTTATTATATTTTTTAAATAGGTATTTATGGCAACCTTTCATTTTTTAACACCACAAGTACTTGCAGAAATACACATCCGTCGTATGTCTGATATAAATGGCAATGAAATCAATTAATTTTTTATATTTAACAACCAAAATACTTGACTGTGTCTGACTAACTTTTAACATTTAGCTAGATATTTGACAATAGAATATTGAATATTTCGAATAGGTATATGAATAAAATTAAACTCATTCTTGTTATGTAACAATTTCGTATGGAAATGATATGCAATATCTATTTTTTGCCAATTTTCGATTATAACCATCATTCAGACTCATTGATCCGCAAATTTGTATAAATAGAAGAAAACCGGCTTGATTGGTGCGTGTAGGCTTGGACTAACCAAAGCGACATCTGCGATACGGTAAATGACCTCTTAAACGAAAATCAAATCAATATTACTGCTCGAGCTAAGAAAGTTTATTATTACCGATGACGTTTAGTCGTAAACAAATAATTTGTTTATTTACATAGCGCGATACCAATAACAAAAATGTTAGTCTCGAGATGAAATTTACGGAAGCTCCCAATTGCGATACTTGTATGGAAAATATAGCCACTGTGGTGAACTACTAAAATTTAGAGTCGAAACTAAAAATGTTTATTGTTAAGGCCCATAGTTTCTAATGTGAATAAAATTATGTGGGCTATTTTGTTTCCAGTTAACCATCGCTCAATAGCCTTTAGGTTTTTCTTAAAAGCATGCAAAGCTGGCAAGTGTCTCTTATTAAAACAAAAATGTACTTCTCCAAAGATCATGTCCCAAATGCTTTCAAACTAATCAGCATTCTAAATAGCCGTGCACTACAAATACAATCACATTGATAAATTTTCAAATAATTGTCTATGCAATCAGTGTTGGCATCTCAAATGAAATGCAAACAGAACCACCATCAACAACTACGAACTGTGTTTCAATATCCTCTCAGAGCAAAACAAAAACTTTGTCTGTCGAAAGAAAAACATTTACTCCTATATTACACTGGTTTCCAACGCGCTAAAGAACCGACAGAAGAATCTCTCCCAACCGCCATCTTTCCTTTGTTAGAGCAGAGTATGTACCAGAAATATCCTCCTGTCCATCCTATACCTCCTATAGATTGGGAAAGTCCGCCACTCAGAGCTAGGAACTAGAAATTAAACACAAATACTTTGTCTCTTTGTTCTCCAACTAAGGACAGCCCTCTCAGCATTAATGTCCTTATATCCCGAGAGTCTGAAACGATTTCATTAGATGGCGGGGCAGATTCCTCTATATTCTGTAGATTGAACATAATTAGTGTTTTGCCGTAAATCATCTCGTATTCAGGACAATAAAATAGGATAAACAAACGAATCACGGATGTCCTTTATTTTTGTATATAGACCAGCGAAGCGAATAATTTTCGAGTTTGTCAATGACAGACGGGGAGAGCACTGCGGAAGTACAGTCTTCGATATTCGTGGAATGTTGTGTTGAGCATCAATCGGTTACAATCGTCGATGCTAATTAGAATTGGCGTGTGTTTACATAATAGACAGTGGTTACGGTGGGTGTATTGAGTGCGATTTAGCGTCCGCATTTACAGAAGCAGAGTGTAACCATTTAAAAAAAAACAACATAACCACATAGAAGAAATTTCTTTTATAAACAAGAAGTTTAAGCGCGATACTAATAATCATTTTTAATGTCTAGGCTTGACATTTTGATCGGCACAGTGGCTTAGTGGTTAGTGTGTTGGACTACTAAGCGAGGGGTACCAGGCTCGAATCCCGATAAAAACCCAAATTCCAACTTAAGGTTTATTCACTGCGCCACCTCTCGCGAACGTCTGACAAACATCCGAGAGTATGACTGTCATGGAAGAGCTTCTCAATTGCCCGTTTGGACTCGGCATAAAATTGTAGATCCCTTCCAATCGTCCCAAAAATAAAATAAAACTCACACAAGACGAATGGTTGTGAGAAGCCTGTTGCGCCAACTATATATATATATATGTGTCGGGGGTTTTAGGCCCACTGGACAACTACGCCTGGCAACGCCGGTCATGCCAAAACTGACAGATCGGCGGAATGATAGAAGCCGCCTGCACCAGCCAATCAGCGTTCTACACGTCGACGCCATCTCGGCAACGTAAAAAAGTAAAAAACGGACGAACCAGGCAGTACGGAACGATAGTCAGCGCAGAGAAGACATTGTACGATAAAACCAGTTTTCAATAAAGAATATTTAAATTAAGAACAAAAACCGCGCTATTCATTTCCGACGACCAAATATATATAAACTTTTTCATCTTACAAAAGTGATGTTGTCTAAACAAAATTACATATTGCGACTTAGAACGTTATATAAAGTCAATGTTAAAAATGATTATTGGTAAGGCCCTGTTTTTGTTTTAATAAGAGGCCCTGCTTCAATTATGTATATACATCCAGCAATTGGTCCTGGTAGAGAACCGTTCATTCCTAGCGTTCCCTCCGAACTTAATCTACTCCCTACGGACCTGAAAAATATTGCAAATTTTATAACTTTTAAAAAAAATTTTAAACATCTCCTTTCAAATGCTTATTAAAAAAGTCGTTCTTAATTTAATAAAAACTATTTGATATACAACCTTCTGCAGAAAAGCCATTAAGGCTTAGAAGAAAGCCTTTCGACTTGTTTGTGTTTTAAAGTTTATTCTATTCAGTTCGGAATCAGTTCAATCAGTCTCACTTAACTTAGGTTAGGTTAGGGAAAAACCCTGCGCTACCCCACTTAGGTCCTCGTGGACCCATTGTGGTGCCCTTGTTGGGGTCGACCGTTGGTGTTGCATCGGTGTTCTTCCTCCCCTCTTCCTGTGGTTAATAGACGCTGTCTAGCCATCCCGATGGCCTTAGAAACCAAAAAAAAAGGACAGTGATACATCAGAAAGTTCTTGTAAGTCATGGAAGTAGTAGCTTCCAAGTGTTCTGTTTCTCAAGGCTCGGGCAATGACAGGAAGTGAGGTGTATCCTCGTGGACCTCCTCGTCTGCGCAGCCTCTACATATGTCGTCATCTTGGAGATTTAGTTTCATTGTGTGGTTTTTTAGGAAGTTATGCCCACTTAGAGCCCCTACAAACTTAGACAGCGATGACCTGTCAAACTGTAATAGCTTTTTGGTCCGGATTTTAATATATTCTGGCGAAAGTTTCCGTGATATTTCACAGGTAGTGAGTTCTTTCCACCTGTTGTTGGTTTTCATTCGAATTTTGTTTACCACTCGTTCTCTAAGATCGCAAAGTGGTGGCTTGATCGATTGAAGATCCATTACAGACACCTTTCTCGCCAGTCACCGCCTTCTCATTACTGGTTTTGTCTCTATGTCCAGGGCCCCAGAGAACCTTACGCGGCAGCGGTTAACTATTTAGATTTTATTTCATTAGCAGAAATTGCTTTTATGGCCGCCTGACTGTCAATAAAGATGGTAATACCGCTGCGGGGTATTGCCAATATTGACGCCTTGCGGGCCACTTCAACGATAGCTCCGCCTAGAAGACACTATTGCTATCAGGTAGTCTGATGGAGCAATATATATTCAATTCCTCAGAGAATATGCCGGCACCAGTTCCACAGTTATCTTTGAACCATCTGTGTAGATGGATATTGATTTTCTTTTTGTGGTTTTATTGGTGTTCCATTCTTCCCTACTCGGAAAGGAGCAGGTGAATGGTCTGTCAAAGTCCAGATGGGGAGATATATAGTCAGAAATGACAACGTATGTATTTACTTAACATCTGTGCATGCCCAAAATAGCAAAGGTTCCAAGTGTATGGCTGATCCTTAAGGTACTTTTGGCAGCAGATTCTTCCATGCATAGGTCTAGAGGTGTCAGATTAAGAATTGCTTCTAGTCCAGCTATAGGTGTGGTCCTCATTGCGCTGGTTGTCCCTATGCATGCTATTCTTTGTATTTTAATCATTGATTTTAGATTTGTCGCTTTGCTGGCGGCTTGCCACTGCCATATGTTAGTATTGGTCGCACGATCGCAGTATACATCCAGAGGATAATTTTGGGGTTTGGTCCCCAACTCCTGCCAAAGATACGGTTGCATGCGTAGAAAGCATTCGCTGCTTTCTTGACCCTTTCATTGACATTCGGCTTCCAATTAAATTTCCTATCAAGGATAATTCCTAAATATCTCGCACTATCTGCTACCTCTTAGGGATATTCCTTCCAAAGTTGGTGGCTCGAATTGGGGTACTATTCTTCTATTCGTGAACAAGACAAGCTCGGTTTTCTGCGGATTGACCCCAAGGCCGCATTGTTTTGTCCACGTGCTTAACACCCTAAGTGAATTTCCCAACATGTCGCTAATTGTCGGTAAAACTATTTTCGGAATTTTCGGAAAGGGTCCCTGGCTATAAAAAGGGTTCCGTATATATTTCTTAGGTCTCATTCAAACTCCATACATAAAATCTGCAAATAGTTAGGTAAATGAAAGCAAAATTTATGTCCATTTAATGTCTATAGTCGATGGCTGTGTAAAGAGAGAATATAATATTTTCCGTCTTGTAAATAACTAAATTCTGGAAGAGATCACACACACATTAAAAAGTGTTCTGAATTTTCGTAAAGAAGTTCGATTTGTACTATTTTGGCAAAGGAACAGTTCCGAAGAGAGGTTCAATCGGACTTTAACCCCGTCCCAAACGTAACCCTGTCCATAAGTAGTCAAAGCCCATGACTGAGTCGCAATACACTCGTTTAAATAAGTTCATTTGCTCTATTTCAATGATTAGAGCTACAATCCTGTCCATAGACAATAGATCTTACATAAAAGTTATGTAAATTTGTCATTTGATAGTCAAGGGGCGAAATTGTTGAGGTTTTTCCTTTCGACATTTTAATTTCAACTGGGAAAACCCAGCAGCCAACAATTTGCCACATTACAGGAAAACGTATAATTGTTTTTTCTGTTTGAGGCATTCGACTAAGACTCATTAAACATAATAACATAATTTTGTAATGTTGCAAATAATGCATTGTTTAATAACTCATTTTCTAACAAAACACAGAGTTTACATACAAAAACATAAATCAGGATAAGAAAAAATATCCAATGGAAAATATAAATAAATTCACTCAAACCGGTCACGTATGAATTTAAAACAGGAATTTCTTTAATATAATTAAATTTGTATGATATATGACTTTGAGAGATTGATGAAGATGTTTGTTTTTGATATTCCAAAAATAACGCAACAAAGAATGACCCCTTTTTCTTAGTGCCGCCTATATCCAAAGACAGAGCGTATCTTTCAAAGCCCATTTCGCTTGACAGATTGTAACCTTGACGATATAATCTGATAATTAAATTTTTATTAACTTTTTTTCAAGGCCACTTACTTCTCGATTGGTATGACGATCGGGTCTACCCAACCCAAGCGTATCATATAAGTATCACCTACCAAAAACCGAAAATATCCAACCCCAACCGCACCGCCCGATCATCACATCACAATGCGTTCGATAATTTCAATTGCAGCAGTCAGCATTCACCAAACCAATAACCCAATTGCATAACCACAAAAACAGACCGATATCATATGCAAGGATACTTTCCCCATTTTCGAGAAGGAAAGTATCCCAACAACCACTACTGCATTCATGCGTAAAATAACCAAAACACTTATCTGCGTCATGTTATGATTTCATTAATATTTAACATTGGAATTTAAAACTAATTACAGGCTTTGGCGCAAATGAATAAATTATTAATTTGCATATACTCACGTAATCGGTAGGTTGGCTGTCTGTTTGCTGGTCAATCCATCGCATCGCATCGTTGGCAAGTGAACGATGCAACCACTTTTTATTCGCTTATCTGCATTTGTAGTTCTTCTGTAAAGCGCAAAATTCCCCAACAACACTATCCGTATCCATTTGATGTTGTTTCGGCTGGATCTGCCATCCGCACCCACATTAACTAGCACATGGAATTCATAAACTCAGCTCCATCGACAGCACCACCATCGCCACCGAAAGCAGGACTAATTAATTAATTTTTGGACTGAATGAGGCCGATGCAATTAAGCGGGTTTTAATGATACCACCATGATGACGACGACGACAACGCACGATGTACCACTGTCCGTTGTCCGATGTCGAGTATCGACGATGATGATATGCCGCAGCTCTGCATATGGAGTGGCCGGTAATGCAGTGGCAGATTGAGTAAAAAAAAAAAAAACACAATCCCAGCTTATCGACATGTACATTATTAATTTAACGGGAAATAAGTGTTTTTTCCTTAGCCCAGCATGCAGGGCCGATCCGCCTTGGCCAATTGAACGTTTCGCACAAATTTGCGTGCAACGATGAGGTGCAATTTTCACAGGTGAGATTATGAAATTTGGCGGCAATTCGGTTTGATACACTAGTATCGCAGATTACTAGTGTAATTTGTTGTAAATTCAACAAAATTGCTATCGCGGAAATTGTTATGACTTGCAGATGGCGAGGTGTTAACCGGAATGGGAAATATTCCCAATTCGAATATGCAGTTTGCGCGTGCACAATTAAGTGGCTTAAAACATTTTCAATTCGACGAATTAGCTGGACTAAAAACCTGTTGTGCGGCGTAGGCGTAATGTGCAAGCGGACGTTTTATTGGCAATTTGGTTCCACGTAATGCGGTGGTTTGCTGCACCTAATATTCGCATGAATGATAATACTCGTAGTCACCTAATGGTCGCACACAGCAACCCGGGGATGCGGATATATTGTAGGTAAATTCGAAATAAATTTGTCGCAAATTGTTTAGAACAACTTTGCGGGTAAAGGCCAGTACGCAGCTGTTTCGGCGCGAAAAATCACATACAAAAATGAAAAATTTCGAAAAATTTGCAGCAGCTGCTGCGAAATGGTGAAAAAGATGATGAAAAAGATGAAAAAGATGGTGAAAAAGTGGGTAATTGTAGTAGATTGCTTGGTACATTTCTCAACTCTCTTTTCGTTCACGTTTATTGTCCGGCACATTATTTGCTTGCGAAAAGTTGACATTTGTACTGCAGTGTTACCAGGTTTTCTAAGAGGTATGGAGCCAAATTTATAAAATCTTGGAGCCAAAAATACTAACATCAAAAGTGCAAACTTTTTGCAATTCTTTAGGTATAATTATTTCGATTAGATTGCTTTTAAAGACCACAATATTAAATTAAAAAAACAACACAACACATACTCCTAATTAAGAGATTTTTCTAGTTTCCATTTTTCAATAACAAAAATGTTAAAAGAAAAGAAACGCCTATGGAAACGAGTTTTTATAATAAATTATTTCGAAATGGGTTGGTATAAATGTGTGAAAATCAATTTAAATGGATCTCCAGTGCAAGTGAAAAAAAGTGTTTTTTTGCGGGCGACTCAATACACAAAAGAACCAGTAAAATTCGGATTCTATTTCTAGCAGAAATCTGAAATACCCTATCGAAAACTACATAATTGTTTAGAAAGTTTTAGCTATACGAAAAGAGTACGTTAGCAATTGAAGTATTAGTTTAATAAATTCCTAAGGAGCCTAAAAATCGCCAAACTATAAAGTGAATAGCGTAAATTAGGATAAATCCCAAATGACAATTTCAAGAAGCCAGTGAAAAGTTCGAAAAGTTAGACAAATCAGACGTTTCGCTGTCCATTTGGAGACCACCGGATTCCGGAACAGGAGCGTATACTAACCTTTACACTAAAGGGTGTCTCAAGATTTACGCAATACTTTAATTTGCCGCCGTTTCTGTTGTAAGTGTTGGCAAAAAACAAAACCTTCTTAGCTGATACGAGTAGTTTAAGGGTAGTAAAAATCGAGCCCTACGCGAAAAAAACAAATGTTTTCATTGTTGGATAATATTTTAAAGAAAATTCATTTTTGACTGTCACTATTCGATCCGGCATCGTTGACAAGAATAGCCAGATTACACGAAGATGAAGCTCTTTAAAGTAAATACTCACTAAATAAGATCCGTGTCTTCATGCTTCCAAAGTTCAATTCACACAAGACCTTAGGCCGAATGACCGCATGCACAGTAAAGAAAGTTTATTGAATCGAATATTGAACATCCAAACGTGGATGCTGATTTTTCAAGCAAAGCCATTGTACGTGATATAGCTCATTTTTAACTCGATTGCCTTGTAGATCATTGGGCTCATTTTCCGGATGTGTTATTCCATACATAGCCCTGTCCTTTCTACTTTATATTTGAGCTACAGAAAATTGCAATAAAAAAATCAGTGATTTCTATTTATTTAAAATCTTGTGTGAATTTTGGGACACCCTGTATTAACACAACTATTTCAAGCGACATCGAGTAGATAGATAGGCTGTGCGTCACCAGAGCACAGCTGAGAAAGCTGCCCCATTTTCTAGTTAGTTGTAAGTTATAGTTCATGGATTCATTGAATATTGTAATATTGTGTGTGAATAATTACGTCCCAATGACGTCTGAAAAAGGTTGGGAAAAATGTAAAGCGAAAAACAGATCAGCACAAAACCATAAACAGTAACTTTGACAACCTAAACAATTTCAACTTAAAAATACGGGTTCAATGTATTTAAAACATCGACAGAAACGTTGTCATAGGTGGAAAGAACATCGCTTAAATAGTTAAGCAAAAAACTGAAACAACATGTGATGTTTAAAAATCAAAAATATATAATATAAACTTGGTTTCTATTAGGAGCAACATATCCAGTCCTGTCAACCTTTTAAATGTTAAATTTGCGCAAATTCTATCTAATATTCATTTGATTTGTTAATCGTAAAATAAAAGTACCCACTTGTTGATAATTCTGCTTGGTAGCCACTCGGTAGTACCTGGTAACACTGCTGTACCATATCAGCATTTAAATGTTGAGATCTGAGAAAAGTCACCTCAATGTTGGTAGCATTTGCGCAGTAACATTGAATTCAGGATTTAAGTGCTGATTGTTGTCATATCTCTATTTAAAAAAAAGGGTATACCCTATTTGCTATAGTAATTCTACAATGGATCACAAAAACAAAACCACTCAGAGCGAGGATAAAGTATAATAAATTTATGAAAAGTTTAAATAATAAAAGGACCTTAACACATTTGCAATTCACTCTGGCAAAATCGTGTTTGGCCCCTTTAAACTTAGCAGGACAATTTAATTAAATTGCACTACACAATCAATCGATAGATATAATGTGCAACCAATCAACACATATCCGTCTCACACCCGCAAACACATACAGATATGGCAAGCGATATATCTGCTCCATAATAATGTCGGCCATTTGGCACATTGTGAAACAGATTATCCAGCATAATTATTCCCATTCTAGTGCTTTGGCAGTTCCATTACAACGATATTGCTGGAACACACACAACCATAGCTATCATCTGCACCAAATATTCATTATGCATTTTCGAACATGTATAGCAACATATAAAATTCTATCGTCACGCCGAATTCTGGGATAATAGTGGGACGAGACAAGTTTGGCATATACCATATAACATCCTCACATCGGGCGTACACTTCCCGTTGACTGCTGGTGTTTGGTAAGACCAGACCAGAAATGGAATATTTTACAACCATCCGAGTGGCGAGGCGGTGCCATTAGATTTAATGTGGCTTAACGCAAGCACGACAGATAATGCACCGTATGGCATTGCCACCACCACATTTTTGCTTTATCGTCCTGTAAACGATTGCGAGTTTAACTATACCTACTTTGCATAAATAACCGGAATGTACGGTTTTAATGAATGCGTTTGGAAAATCAAGAAATTATGCAAATTCGTAAAGGCGTCAGCGAAATTTATGTATATGAATTTTTAACAAATATGTTTCCACTGTCAAATGACTACAACTAACAAGAAACCTTATACCATGGACTTTTGTAAATGGTGTATAGTTTTTTTTCCACTAAATAATAGTTCAACAAAGTTGAGTTCCCAAAATCAACTGCCTTTTTACCAACTTGGCCAAGTATCAAGCTGGGGCCTGTGACACAACGCGACAAGTCGAAATTCACTTGTCCACTTGTCCGACAAGTACAAATTAGTTCTGTAACAGAACGTAAACCGTTGCACTTGTCAAAAGAATTAAATTCCCTTGACTTGTCGGCATTCTTCGACAAGTGTTTTATATGTGAAGATGGCAAAAATCACGGAAGACAAAAAAGTGTTATTTTAACAAAAATAAAAGAAGAAAAAGCTATCCTGTTTGGTGCTTTCAGTGGTGCCCTAACAAAAGAAAATAAATGTACAAAGTGGAAGGAAATAGACAGCCTGGCAAAAAGCCTAAATATTGTTGCGCAAAGTAAGAATTGGACGTATGTAGGTAAGGGACGCATTTTGGCAAAATGTTAAGAAACGCACAATTGTAAGTACTAACTAAATAAGTAACATTCGAATTAATATGTTAAGTACACAAATAATGCACTTGTCAGTTTTTTCAGATCACTTGTCCTAATTGAACCACAGTTCGACAAGTGTGTCTTGACACTTGTCGTGTTCTGTTACAGAAAGAGGGATATTGTATAATTTCTCACTTGTCATCTTTCATCGCGACAATTGTCGCAGTGCTCGCGGACTTGTCGTTTTGTGTTACACAATCTTTGACAAGTTGTCGAAATTCACTTGTCCTACAACTACTTGTCGCGTTCTGTTACAGGCCCCAGATCTCTGGTGTTGTCGAAAATGAAATAAATATATATTATACACAAACTGTTTTCTCAAACTATTATTGATATTTATTATGCGGCGATTTACTGGCTGATGTTCTGGAAATTTCCGAAAACATTAAAATTTAGATGCGAATACATATGCCGAATAATGTTGTAAATTAAACCGAATTTGAATCTTAAATCTAAAGAATTGCATTAATTGTCCATTATCGTTCTTTTTCGAAACAAGTTATTCAAATTATTCTGACGGGAATTTCATTTACAAAGACCAAGAACTATGTCCAGGTTCCGCTTTACGTCGATAAGCTGATTATTCACTTGATTCAGTACAGGTGGCGTTATCGTTATCGAATCGGAACAGGCAAGTTTAACATAAATTTATACAGAAAAAAAGAAGTTCCTAGAAAAGAAATTTAAATTGTATTGTTCTTTTTTGAACAAGTTTTCTTAAAAATCATCCGTAAAGCATGGCAATTCCCCTCAAGGCCGTCACGTATTTTGACCACAAAGTCTGATTTAAGAACTAATTGGAATTCGTATATAGTTTTGTTAGCTCGACGCAAGGCCATTACGGAGGCTAAAATATTAAAAGTTGGCTTCCATGACATTTTTGCAGAGCTTATAGCCTTTGAAGAAAATCATTTATCAATACTTTAGAAAAATAGAGCATGAGCTTAAAATCATCTGCATCGTTTACATCTATTTCAATCTAAACCCAGGTATACCTGCTAATCCGATAGAGCCATTCCGAAGCACACAGTCTGCAAATGGATTCTCAACATCAACAGTGGTATTGTTGAACAATAAATCGAAAATATGAATACCCGCCATTCAAACCAAGTCGGCATATTTAAATTTCAGACCATTAATGTTTACTGCTACTACCTGAATCAATCTGTCACACTCCAAACAAGAAATCCACGAATTACATAAAAATTACCAGATAATTGCCTGCAAACAATAACAATAACAATCACCGAATAAATAAGTCATAAAGATAGCGTATTAATTGTGATTAACTCTTTTTAATTATGCCTAATGGGTCATTCATTTTGAATTCATGAAAACACCAATTATGGTATGAGCTTTACACGACAGATACAATAATAGCGACTGTGAACTACTGGCATTCTTCTCAAAATGTTCGATCAATGTTAGGCTGGAATTCAAAATTGGTCTACTCATCGTCAGATATTAGCTCGGCCTTGACATTTGCCTTATAAGTTAGCATGTCAATGGGTAAACTTGGTAGCCCATCAATCTTAATGCTTATCATAGCATAATTGCTGAACTCGTTTCGAAGCCTAACATGTTGGATATTATTTCATTGATGAGTAGTCTTTTCAACAGGTTTTCGTTTTCGCATATGTATAGCTAAAGTCAATGCGACGATCAAATTGTTAACTTTGAAACAGTAAATCAGTGACCCATGACCCAAATTAATCAGAGCTCTTCTGTTTTACATATTCTGGCGTACGTTTTCTAACTCACTATTCAAATTTTTCAAAGCGCCAGTTGATTGCCTATAAAAGAATTTCAGTGGAAACCGCAAACAATTGGCAATTTTTGTTTATGTGATGTAAAATATTAGCAAGCAAGAAAATGCGATTGCGTTTATTTTTGGAATCTCAAAGTCTTAAAAATTAAGAACTCAAATGAATGGCTGTGAAAAGCTAGTCCTAAGGTTCCTGTAAGGATCTGTTGAGCCAACTATTTATCTATTTTAAATCAAGTGTTTTTTTCCAGAAATCTGGGGAAAGGATTGCACTAAATTTTTATTCTCACGATCATATTCAGTCATCTTATCAGCTATTTGCGCATTTTCTTAAAATAACTTTCCATTGTTGATCAATTATTATTACTACATAGATTCTTGTGAATTCTTTTCTGATCAAACAGAGAAATTGACACAAAATTTTTAATGTGTATGGCACACATACATTCGAATCACGATTTATGTTAAATCCTTGTTGCTAACTTTCGATTTAAGAAAATAAATCAAATTCGGTCATTTTAGATGTTGGTATATAGCTTAGCTTGTGGATTAAGCGGAAATCTTCAAATATCGAATATTGGCTCCACTTAACCATATTGCTGAGTAACTTTTCCAGTGATTATAAGTTAGTTAAGTCAGAAAAAATGCACTTTGGTTAAGAATGCTCCATAAAAGTAGGGAAAGCATTTATTAGCTAGCTTAAAGCTTTCTCAGAGTCTTTAGAAACATTTCAAAAAAATCTTCATTGGAATCTGTCCGACAGTTTTCACATCAACCAGTAATAGACGAAGTCCTATAAAAGATTTTTTTATTATTAGATGTCCACTCAAAAATTGGATTAACAATTGTTATTGTCAAAAGCATTATTTAACATATCGAAAATTGAATGATACCTTTAAAGCCTTTTTCCAAAGCCACTCTCGTTCTTTTGCCGAAAGTTCAGGTAGCTAGCGATAGACGTTTTTTTTTTAATATATACTTTTGATTTAATATTAGTTAATAGCTTAAATAATAATAATACACTGTCTTTCTCATCTTACTTCCCCTATCTATTCAATCAGAACTTGCTTATTTGTAGTCCTAAGCAAATGCGCTTTAAGGAAAAAGAAATCCTTTCTTCACTGCCCGATAAGTTGAATATTCGAAAAATCAAACAAAAAATTAATCTAACAGAAAACCCGACCAAAAATTATTTTGGTAAAATACGCAATTTCATTTATTAATATATTTTTCCTTTATTTTATTATCCGCATACCATTAATTGCCCCCCTGGCTTTCTTTATTTTCAATAGTCTGCCCAGTGGCCAGTTATTTGTTGTTGGACGCAGCTTATATGCAATTCGTTCTGCTGAAGCTGAACTCATCAAATACATCTTTAAACGTTTATTTAAAAACACTGTTAGTTTATCAAGGTCATCAATTGGTGATAGATTTAAATTTGTACTAAATTATTTTGCCTCGTTAACTTTAAAGTTAACCAGAGCAATTTGAATTTTAAAAAGTTCGTTTAAACTGGGCTTCGGCAAATTTTTGTCTATCCATACATATAATGGAATTTTTGGATACTCTAAATTAATTGGACAGTGTGAAACACACGTTATTGAATTTAAATCACGGCAAACGTGCTGCCGCCTGCTTGGAGAAACCTCGAGATACTTTATTTGGACAGAGGTAAAAACAGCATTCCGAATACGTGAAGCTTTCATTAGCTTACCTACAAATGAAGTGTTTTGTGCAAATAAATAAATAAAAACCGACATGCGGTCAGTTCCCATAAATTATATGCTCGGCAATGGAATATCAATGTTTGAATATATTTCCGAATCCGGGGATACGCCCTGTTTGCAAATAAAGCAAAGCATACTCATTTGGCAGTTATGTTGAAACTGGAACTGTATCATAAACCACCCCTTAAATATTTTATTTCACTTTTGATTGCTATAAAGCATCACGCAAACTCCAAGGCAATAAAATTCACTTTCATTGCGGCCAAGCCACGGGCAATTTTATTTATTTTCGTCAATGTGTCAGATATCATAGCATCACAAAACTATTTAAATGCAAATTATTACCCTCACATAGATAGACCCCAAATAATTAAGCCAACATCTTGTGGCGTGCCGACTAATTGACCTCAGCATTGAGATGCTCCATCTTTCGGCTACTCTGCGAGCATTTGCATTACAAAGGCCGGAGAATGACAACACCACTTTGTGGCTATCTATTATTTCTATACCTGAAATCCAACAAGGTGACTGCCCTAACGCAACAAATCATAATGGCTCGTCGTGTTCTTTCGGCTGCCTCGTAGTGGTGGTGGTGATGACTGTCAACCAAATGCCTCTAACCCACACCGGCGTCAGATAATATACGTAGTCCAATTAACAATATACGCGATCTCAAGAGAGAGAGAGAGATCCGTGATATATTTGTCCACCAAGGTGCAAGAGTTAACTTGTTATTTATACAATTAGGGGTTGGGCTCATCCGAACCGGCTCCTGGCCTTTGAAAAATTATTTAAGAAAATGCCATTAGCAGCTTAGCGTTAGAAGTTCAGTGCTTTTCTTGGGAAGAAGATGCTGATTAGGATGCGTGCTGATAAAGTGATTTTGGTAACGGAGTTGGATAATTTTTCTCGACCGAGTGGTGTTAATTAAAATTGTTGTATTTACTTACAGAGCTTTCTGCTTTTGGCAGGAATCGGTTGTAGTATCGCGGAGGATGGATATCAATACGCTAGGCCGACGATAGGATTCAGTGATGGATACAAGAATGTTGGAGTACCATCTCAACAAGTTGTAGCTGCATCATCAGCAGTGAAGCCGGCGGTTGCTTTCGGTGGACTTAGTCAGAGCGGTCAACAGCAGCAGGTGAGAATCACCCCTAAGCCACAGACCAGTTTCGGTGGTTCCCAAGGATTCGGACAATCAATTGTACAGAAGCCTGCAGTCACCACGACGACATTCAGCCAGTTCGGACAACAGGCCGCGAAACCTGCAGGAGGTAGTGGGCAATACAAGCAGTCTCAGACTGCCTTCCAAGGTGCTAAGCCCGTGATTGCTACCGTTAGGCCACAAACAAATTTCGGTGGATTCCAAGGATTTGGACAGTCTGTACAGAAGCCGGCCGTCGCAACTGGACAACATAAGGCACCAGTAGTGGACACCCTCAAGTTGCAGACTGGTTTTGAAGGACTTCAAAAACCTTCCATCAGTAGACCACAGACTGCATTCGGACAGACAAATGTACAGAAGCCCTCAATTACAACAACAACCTTTGGACAACAGCAAACAGTTGTAAAACAAAGGCCAGTTCAACGAGTTGTTGGCGGAGGCCAATATCCAAAACCGCTAGTCTCACTACAAAAGCCTGAGGTGTCCTACTTGCCACCCCAGTCTCAATCTCAATCAACGACAAGAGTCACTGTCAGCAAGCCTCAAGTAACTTTCCAGGGATTTACAAGCTCAGCAGGCACTCCTAGGCCAGCCATCGTTAAACCACAGGCAAATTTCGGAGGATTGCAAGGTTACAGCCAGTCATCCAAACAGAAGCCTGCTTTTGCCACGGTTCAATCTCAAAAGCCGTCAACGCCTTCTGTCGCCAGGCCTCAAGTTGCCTTCCAGGGATTTTCAAGTGCGGCCAGTTTTAAGCCAGTGATTTCCGCCGCTAAGCCACAAGCTAGTTTCGGTGGATTCCAAAGCCAGTCAACAGTGCAAAAACCTGCAGTTGTAACCGGACAATACCAGAAGCCAGCAACACTAACTGTCGCCAAGCCTCAAGCCACCAAGCCTCAGACGAGTTTCGGTGGATTCCAAAGCCAGTCAACAGTGCAAAAACCTGCAGTTGTTACCGGACAATACCAGAAGCCAGCAACACTAACTGTCGCCAAGCCTCAAGTTGCCTTCCAAGGCTTCACAAGCTCAGCAGGCAATAAGCCACAGACCGGTTTCAGTGGATTCCAAAGCCAGTCAACAGTGCAAAAACCTTCAGTTCTTACCGGACAATACCAGAAGCCAGCAACATTAACTGTCGCTAAGCCTCAAGTTGCCTTCCAAGGCTTCACAAGCTCAGCAGGCAATAAGCCACAGACCGGTTTCAGTGGATTCCAAAGCCAGTCAACAGTGCAAAAACCTGCAGTTGTTACCGGACAATACCAGAAGCCAGCAACACTAACTGTCGCCAAGCCTCAAGTTGCCTTCCAAGGCTTCACAAGCTCAGCAGGCAATAAGCCACAGACCGGTTTCAGTGGATTCCAAAGCCAGTCAACAGTGCAAAAACCTGCAGTTGTTACCGGACAATACCAGAAGCCAGCAACATTAACTGTCGCCAAGCCTCAAGTTGCCTTCCAAGGCTTCACAAGCTCAGCAGGCAATAAGCCACAGACCGGTTTCAGTGGATTCCAAAGCCAGTCAACAGTGCAAAAACCTGCAGTTGTTACCGGACAATACCAGAAGCCAGCAACACTAACTGTCGCCAAGCCTCAAGTTGCCTTCCAAGGTTTCACAAGTTCAGCCAGCCCTAAGCCAGTGATTGCCACCGCGAAGCCGCAAACCAGTTTTGGTGGATTCCAAAGCATCGGACAGTCAATTGTGCAGAAACCTGCAATTACCACAACAACTTTCAGCCAGTTCGGACAAGTGCCAGCGAAACAAGTTGCTGGCGCTGGCCAATACCAGAAACCCGTGGTTTCGAAACAGAAGCCAGAATTATCCTACTTACCACCCAAGTCTCAAGCATCTACTCTTACTGTCAGCAAGCCAGGTGCCACTCCTAGGCCAGTGGTTGCCACAGTAAGGCCTCAAACCGGTTTCAGTGGACAATATCAGGGAGCACAAACACTAACAGCAACTAAGCCCCAATCTACGTTCCAAGGATTCACAAACTCAGCAGCCTCTAGTTCACAGCCTGGCTTCAGCGGATTCCAAAGCGTCAGCCACACAACCGTACAAAAGCCAGTAGTTGTCACAGGACAATACCAGAAGCCAGCAACACTAACCGTCGCTAAGCCTCAAGTTGCTTTCCAGGGATTCTCAAACTCAGCAGCCTCTAGTCCACAGTCTGGCCTCAGCGGATTCCAAAGCGTTAGCCACACAACCGTGCAAAAGCCAGCAGTTGTCACAGGACAATACCAGAAGCCAGCAACACTAACCGTCGCTAAGCCTCAAGTTGCTTTCCAGGGATTCTCAAACTCAGCAGCCTCTAGTCCACAGTCTGGCCTCACCGGATTCCAAAGCGTTAGCCACACAACCGTACAAAAGCCAGCAGTTGTCACAGGACAATACCAGAAGCCAGCAACACTAACGATCGCTAAGCCTCAAGTTCCCTTCCAGGGATTCTCAAACTCAGCACCCTCTAGTCCACAGTCTGGCTTCAACGGATTCCAAAGCGTCAGCCACACAACCGTACAAAAGCCAGCAGTTGTCACAGGACAATACCAGAAGCCAGCAACACTAACCATCGCTAAGCCTCAAGTTGCTTTCCAGGGATTCTCAAACTCAGCAGCCTCTAGTCCACAGTCTGGCCTCAGCGGATTCCAAAGCGTTAGCCACACAACCGTACAAAAGCCAGCAGTTGTCACAGGACAATACCAGAAGCCAGCAACACTACCGATCGCTAAGCCTCAAGTTCCCTTCCAGGGATTCTCAAACTCAGCACCCTCTAGTCCACAGTCTGGCTTCAACGGATTCCAAAGCGTCAGCCACACAACCGTACAAAAGCCAGCAGTTGTCACGGGACAATACCAGAAGCCAGCAACACTAACCATCGCTAAGCCTCAAGTTGCTTTCCAGGGATTCTCAAACTCAGCAGCCTCTAGTCCACAGTCTGGCTTCAACGGATTCCAAAGCGTCAGCCACACAACCGTACAAAAGCCAGCAGTTGTCACAGGACAATACCAGAAGCCATCAACACTAACCGTCGCTAAGCCTCAAGTTGCTTTGCAGGGATTCTCAAACTCAGCAGCCTCTAGTCCACAGTCTGGCCTCAGCGGATTCCAAAGCGTTAGCCACACAACCGTACAAAAGCCAGCAATTGTCACAGGACAATACCAGAAGCCATCAACACTAACCGTTGCCAAGCCTCAAGTTGCCTTCCAGGGATTCTCAAACTCAGCAGCCTCTAGTCCACAGTCTGGCTTCAACGGATTCCAAAGCGTCAGCCACACAACCGTACAAAAGCCAGCAGTTGTCACAGGACAATACCAGAAGCCATCAACACTAACCGTCGCTAAGCCTCAAGTTGCTTTGCAGGGATTCTCAAACTCAGCAGCCTCTAGTCCACAGTCTGGCCTCAGCGGATTCCAAAGCGTTAGCCACACAACCGTACAAAAGCCAGCAATTGTCACAGGACAATACCAGAAGCCATCAACACTAACCGTTGCCAAGCCTCAAGTTGCCTTCCAGGGATTCTCAAACTCAGCAGCCTCTAGTCCACAGTCTGGCTTCAACGGATTCCAAAGCGTCAGCCACACAACCGTACAAAAGCCAGCAATTGTCACAGGACAATACCAGAAGCCATCAACACTAACCGTTGCCAAGCCTCAAGTTGCCTTCCAGGGATTCTCAAACTCAGCAGCCTCTAGTCCACAGTCTGGCCTCAGCGGATTCCAAAGCGTTAGCCACACAACCGTACAAAAGCCAGCAGTTATCATAGGACAATACCAGAAGCCAGCAACCTTCCAGGGATTCTCAAACTCAGCAGCCTCTAGTCCACAGTCTGGCTTCAGCGGATTCCAAAGCGTCAGCCACACAACCGTACAAAAGCCAGCAGTTGTCACAGGACAATACCAGAAGCCAGCAACACTAACCGTTGCCAAGCCTCAAGTTGCCTTCCAGGGATTCTCAAACTCAGCAGCCTCTAAGCCACACACCGGTTTCAGTGGTCTCCAAAGCATCAGCCAGACAATCGTACAAAAACCTGCCGTCACAACCACCACATTCAGCGAGTTTGGACAACAGCCCGCTAAATCCGCTCATTCAGCCGGACAATACCAGACAACTTCGACAACGGCGAAACCATTGGCTTCGTTTGCATCCACTGTGTCTTCAAAGTACAGCCAACAACAGGTATCATCACAAAATACCAACTTAGAGTACTTACCTCCTGTGGGCGCCGCAGTTCCCAAGAACATCGTCAAGTCATCCGGAGCTCCATCCGAGTCGTTTTTTGAGTTATCATCGACTACTGCCAACCAAGTAGTCGATGTAGCCCCAGAGCAGCATGTTGCAGGATTTGTTGCCGACGAGAACATTGAACCCGCTCAGGCTGACAGCAGCCTAAGGTCAGGGCTGCCATCAAGTGTCGCACAACCGGTAATCAGCGCAGCTCAGGAGCAGAAGGTTGAAAAACTCTCTACACTCATAGACCCCCATTTCGGTGCACAAAAATACACGCCCACCACCCGACAGTCGGCTTTTGAGTTCTCATCAGCCACTCCTAGTCAGGCTATCAATCAAAATGCTGCAGGATCCATTAGCACTACATCGTTCAGTAGCCCGCAAAGATCCGTTTCACAAATTGAGACCAATGAAGTCACAGATCAGCTCGACCTCATCGGACAATATGGGCAAGTGCATTCGCAAACCCTTTCATCGGCTCCCTCTAAGCAAGTTGTCAGCCATAAACTTGGAGGTGTCCAATCGCAAACCCTACATGCAGTTCCCACTCAGGAAGTTGTCAAGACCCAGTTGACAGTACTCGATCGTGGGCAGGCACTCGTTGAAGGTAGCTACCAAGTAGGTCAAGCTAAGGCTACTGGCCGCAGCCTAAACCTCGACCATTCCGACTACACAACTCAGGAACAATCACTCGAATATACCCCGAACAGTGCTCAACTTCCAGCAGAACCGTCCAGCAGCAGTAGCAATCGCTACGATGTGGCTCACTCGCAAGTCCAGGAAGACTCGCCCGTCCAAAATCCGCAGCCGCTGAACCAAGATGAACAACAAGCACGAAGACTCCAAGAGAAGGCCGACAGTGATAAGGAGGAACACGTTGTAAAGAGCCTCCAGCCCGGCAGCCACATCGGCCCACACGTCAACAAGGACTCCGACAAGGAATACAACGTCTTCGACTACGATCAATTCAGTGCAGATCCAGATGAAACCGAATCATAAGTCAAGTCAATTCAATTAGCACAGCGATTTGAGTAGCACCATGTCAAGTCATAGTCATATCTGTAGTATTTAAGGTTAACCTTTAGATTGAATAATAAAAAAAACCAACGAAAATAATTTAATTTGGGTAGTTTTTGGAATTTTATTATTTATTACCCACTCGTCGCTGGTAAATTGGCGAATGGTGGTGGAAAAAAAAAACGATCGGTCGTCGGATCTGTTAGCACAATTAATCACTTCTTGTTGTGGATCTAATCGTAGAATATATTTGGCACTCAAAACAGACAGAAGAGATCTTTAATGGAAACCTTGGAGATACTCTAAACAGTTTTGTTGGGTTTCGCTTTTTTTTATGACATGCGGCGGAGATGGTTTCACTGACGTACCTACAACCACGGTGGGCACACCTTCGGGACACGAATACGAAATGGGTTTTGCGGGAGCGGTTACCTTGACCCTGAATGTTTTCGTGGATTTGTGAGATTGTCAACGTTTTTTTTTAATTTGAACTTTTACAAATAACGTGACACTTTGGCTCACAGATTGTTTGCCCAACAGGCGGCTACTTGAAAGCCCGCTACGTCTTGATGGGCAGACTTCGTCAAGGCAGCAGAGAGTGAGAATAGGTGGTCTGGTTAAGGTATACAATATACATACTGTAAGACATTTGTATCTCAACAATTTCTGAATAGCCGATTAAAAGTAGGGTTGTTGTTTCTAGAAGATCTTATTATTCAGCAGAAATCAATAAGGCCTTGGAGCTCGAGCATAGCTCTTGTCTATTTTATAATTTGGATAGAAAATACAGAATTTTAATTAGAATGCTTGCATTTTTTTATTGATTATGTATGGGACAGCACATCGGATAAATGGCCGCCACGGCTTTGCTGGCAAGTTACATACTCTTTTATTTAAATTTTCAATGACCGTCCCGCATATATGTGGCTGAATTTCATTAATACACCTCCCAAATATCCTCTTTCAAGGCGTTGGTGGTCGTGGGCTTGTTTGCATAGACATTCGACTTCAAAAAACCCCAAAGAAAAAAGTCCAATGGCGTTAAATCGCAAGATCTGGATGGCCTATTCTGATGGTAAAAACGGCCGATTACACGATTAAAAAAAGGCCCATGCAGTAATTGAATTGTTTCTCTGGCTGTATGGCATGTGGGACCGTCTTGTTGAAACCACATATTGGTCACATCCATATCATGTAATTAAGGCACTAAAAACTGGGCAATCATGTCACGATAACGAACGCCATTAATTGTAAATGCCTGACCAGGCGCATTTTCGAAGAAGAATGTTCCGATATCCAGCACAAAATCCGCACCAAACAGTCACACATTGTGGATGAATTTGTTTCTAGTCTTCTGTGCGTCAGAGGTTTTTAGTCCACATTTTCCTAGGGAACACGATGCGCCCTTATGAGAACTCACTCATATCCCTTTTCACCTTACCTAGCCATTGTCGCCTTTGTATGTTTTACAGCCAAGCTTCATGTGGGAGTAATATTCGAAGTATTTAAATACTTCCACGCACCATGACCTATGCTTTGGACTGAACATTTTTCTAACTAAATATTTACTTAGTGGTTAGTGTGTTGGACTACTAAGCGCGCGAACTTCTAACAAGAGAGCATAATAATTGTCACGAAAGAGCTCAATTGGACGAATTGACTCGGCATAAAATTGTAGATCCCTTCCATTCGTCCAGAAAATTGAAATTCGCACTTAACGAATGGTTGTGAGAAGCTTAGGGACGGACCTGTTGCTACAACTATTTATTTTTATTTCTTTTTTAATACTTCTTAACGTCCATCATATAAATAGGTAGTTTAACTTTGAGAACGATGATCTTGGATAATTGGTCCTGGAACGCAAATCAACTGTGAGTCGCAGAAGGTGCATGGATTTGAAGTTAATTTTGATTTGTCCATGCAGCGACAAAGGTCTCAGCTTAGCTAGAAAATTACAAAAATAAGTCCTGTCTGTTGTGGGTTTGTTTTTAATATTATTTCAGTGGCATGAAAACTTTCCCCTAAAGCATGTACTGACAATTTTTGTGGGACAGTTGATGGATGGTTGAGCGAAACCCGACAAGCTTGTCAATCCTTATAACAGACTACTGAGCAAGGAAGTAGGATTGGACCAGATGTAAAGGGTCTTCCATTAAGGACTTGACAGCTTCAATTTTAAATAAAATGCAAACTACTTCAGATATCACAAAAAAATATTTAGTGGCTTGAATTACTGCCAAAACTTTTTTATGAATGGAGTTCGACTTCGTTCATATGTCCACTACGGGAACGTATGCAGCGGTGGATACGTTGAAACCAATTTTCGATGACTCGGGCGCACATTTCGACCGATACGGCGGCTATTTCTCGTTCAATATTGGCTCTTCTAACGTTGTCGGCTTGTTGCCATAGAGCAATGATTTCGTGTAGCCGTATAAAAAAAATTGTTAGAGGCTTTTAATCACACGATCTCGGCGGCCAATAGACGGGTCCGTTTCTCAAGATAACATGTTCGCCGAACTGAGACTTCAATAACTCGATTGTTGCACCATCTTGTTGGAACCACATACCACTGATGTCCAATTCATGCTATTGCTTAAAGAAAGAACATTCCAACAAGTCTCGGTATCGAATACCATTTATCGTTACGTGGCGGTCATTTTCAGCGACAGGAATGACGCCACCGGCATGAAAACCGCACCAAACAGTGACTTTTTGCGGACGAAGTGCTGTTTCATGATGCATATGCGGGGTGTCAACTGTCCAGTAACGCGTATTTTGCTTATTGATAAGCCGTTTAACCAAAAATGCGCTTCATCGCTGAAGATGATGACGTTAACGCTCTTAAAGTTGCGACCACCGACTCGGAATAACGGTAGTAAATTTTAATTATTTGTAAACGTTACTCCTTCGTCTATTTCACCTTAATGAATATTTTGATTTTACTGAATATTTGGACATTGACAGGTTTAAGGTGCGTTCACACTGAAAGTTTGAAGTTGTCAAGTCGCTAATGAAATACCCTCAATAAGACACATCCGTAATACAACAGCAGCGCCAGTATCTGAGAGGGAGACCAGGTTCGAAGAATTTTGCGCTCGGAGCGACCGTAGCAATTATAAAACCCAAATACATTTAAATATGCATTTAAAACTAATTTCCCCTTGAGCCTTGACACGCTGTTGGATAAATTGCGGACGGCATGAATAATGCTTCCGGCATGGTGACATTGAAGGTTTAAAAACCGCATTTTCCAGTTTACTCTATTCCAAGTGGCTATGACAATAAAAGTATAAATTTGATGAACAAACTCCTCAGAAATATTTACACCGCTTCCGAAGTCGCTGACGTGACGTGACTCGAGCAATTGCTGCCACACTATCGCAGCGCCGCCACTGGCCTAAGCTCTATTTTAGCACCTTCGATATGGAAGCGTACAGACGAAACGTAAAGGCATCTTTAATGCTACTGTCACCGCCACTGGCTCATCCGGTTTTCCTCTCAACTTGGCCATTAATCACCAACCGACTTAACACCATGTTGCGGTACATAATCGCTGCGTGTTTACTATTATACTTATTCCCGAAGCTGTGTTGTCTATTATTGCAAGCGTTTAATACATGCTAGAAATGACCAGATTAGCATCACTGTAAACTTAGTTATACCAACATCGATACTGTTACCGATACCCCACCACCCTATTGTCTTTTCTCTTTGGAACGGGTTTCATACGCATCCGCAGCGTATGCTGACCACTTTGAAGATAGTGGTCAGTCAGTAGTTTGTGTTGTGTGGTGCTAGTAGTTGTATCTGGGCATTGGTGAACATGAAGAATCTAGTATTTCGGGTAAATCGACTTCCTAATGAGTTCTTTGCATCTGTCATAGTAATAATGAAAAAATTGTATCTAATTTGCAGTTTTATCTGACTGTGACTCTATGCGGCATTGCCGAACGATCGGTTAATGGCTATTCCTATGACCAGCCGGAGGGGACGCTGTTTGACGAGTTACCCGGAACAGGGCAATTATCGAACTCGGTTTTCCAGTTTTCACCCGCTGTAGGTGGCTACTATCAACAGCCGTCTGGTCCTGCTGCGGCTCTGATATCGGCAGAAGTTGAAATAGTGCCGGCCAATCTGGTCTATGAGGACTCGCGGGATGTCGGTGGTTTTCAGCAACAAGAGTCGGGCAATTCGCAAGGCCCACCCGAGTTAGCACAGCAGGCTTACAGAGGTTTCGCTGGATGGAACTACCACCCAATTGCTTATAACATACAAGATGGCAGCCAGGTGCAGAGTGTGGCTCAGCGGCCGTGCGCCTCAGAGCCGATTGTCGCGCAATACCATCCCGACTTGGTGGATCTATCAAATGGTGGATCCCTCACCAGACTGATAACATCTTGCGGCCCGCATAACAATTGCAATTCCATTCGCCTGCAATCCGATGTTAACAGATATTTGGGTGTGCTGACTGCGCAACGTAAGAGTGGCGACTTTGTCAATGCGCACAAACATCAATTTGTTGAGCCCCAGCTGAGGGGCTCGACGGTCGACATTCAGGCAGAGGGCACACCCTTGGTAAGGCCACCGGGTAGGCGGCTGATCAAGTACACTGAAATAGAACGGGACGACCCCTTCAATTGATCGAGGAAGAGTTCCCAGCTGGAGAATTCATAATTTATTGCCAAATTATATTTAATTAACTATACGAATGTGGTTTTCGGGGATGTGAATTTAAAATTAAGACAACTAATTTGATTTATTTAAAAATATGTGATTATAATTATTTTTGTCGATAATGTTGTTGTGCGTGATGTGTTCTTCCAATGATAGATGAAATCGCGGCCGTAGGGAAAGTAGATGAAAGTTGCATCGAAATGGAAAGTATAAGCGCTATTATAATGGAATTATGGCGTTGGATGTGGTTAATTCTTGAAGTTGGGAAAGGCAGTTATTGGTCATCACAAACAAAGTAACATGCAGAGCGGCAGTATGTTTATGATGTTTATTTATAATTTTTTGAAAAGAAGGCCATCCATTCGAGTCTTAACTATTGACACGATACTCAATAATTTTAAAACTATTATCGGAGGTAGCTCGATAAGAGGTAAGGTCCGCTATCACTGTTCCAAAGTATGTATACACTAATTGGGATGTCTATTAATATAATCATGTTGCATCAAGTTTCGATGCAATTACTGTTAAAACTTCGTTTGCTTTTTACTTCAATCAATGTGTCCAGCCTAGCCCCTGTTTCTCCCCTTTTTCGTTAAGGCCTCTTTAACAGCTGCTTACTCTTTTTGAGTTAATAGTACTTCTTGTGCTTTGCTCGCCGCTTGAGTGTCTACGAAGATTCATCATGAATGTGGATTTGCAGCTTTATTATACCTTGAGAGATATTGCATTTATTAGGGACATTGTACGAGTCGTTTATGCATAAGGCTTCACAGAATATTACTGCAATTTGGGCTTGGGTCGTCTCATATCCGAATCAGAGCCGAAATAAAAAAGAAAACAAAAATTGTTGTAGCCCAAGACACAGAATTGTGTGAAATTAAGTTTGTATTAAAATCGAAGTGGTTTTCATTCCGGGATCATCTAAAATCTCACACTTATATTATGCCCTCAAACGTATCGGTGACAAATGTATTTTATGGCTCCTGGAAATTACGCCAGAGGAAATAATGCTAGATTTTTTTTTTTTGGAAAAAAACGCCAAACAAATTTCTTTACAAGTCTGTCCTTTTTTCATAGGAAGAAAAGCCAGAATTTTCTGGCTATCTTTCCGAAATTTCAGGTCTTTTTTCCATTTCTGAAAATAAATGGCGTTTTTACATTTCTGAAAATGAAAAAAAAACCGCCAGAGAGAACATGTTTGGAAAAAATGGTAGAAACAATATTTCTGACATATTTTCCTTTCCTGATAATGGAAAAACACCTGAAAACTGTATTTTGATTTCAATTTATCAGTTATTGAAGTCCATATTTTCGGCGCAGTGTCTTCATATGTCAGTGTGTGCAATCGAATATTGTAATGCTGCCATGCAGACATATGTAATTTTGCTCTGAGTGTAGAATTAAACTACAGGCTTAAGCAGTGGCTGATAGAGAAGAAAATTATAAATGTGCATTCTGCCGTTGCAGACACTCTTTAAGCATGGTCGAGCAGTGCACGTTCTGTTGCGCATTTCGCGCGGCGGCGGTTATGTCGCTGGTTAAGTTATTTCTTTCACTTTCAATACTCAATTCATATATTATTTTTTCCAAAACTAAGTCTAGAAATAATGACAGAGTTTGTTCGATTTCTGGTCTATTTTCCATTTAACTTTCCGGTGCTTTTTCCACACCTGTCAGGGCTGATAACAATATGCAATTTTGTATGGAAAATTTCGCAATTGTGAGTTTGACAAATTTTGCCTGGAGAATAAAAATTATTATTATTCATTCATCAAACCAAGAGTTACGTGGGGTTGGCCGTGCTTATACAGTTGAAGAATATTCGCGACACATCGAGACGAATAAACTTCTTCAAAACAACTTACGAGCAACCCACCATACATTTAAGGAAAGAGAAAATATATCGACACCCTCAGCAGCCTAATGAACTAAATGCCTTGCCGCTGGCACAGATACGAACTTTATTGGATCACTTATTCACAAAGGATTTGCGACTGCAATTGAACACATCTAAAAGATGCACTCTGAATAAACCCCTCAAAGCACACAACGCAAAGCCGCCACAGAGATGACGCGCTGCGTAGTAGATTACGAAATCCTCTTGCATACCCTTATCCGCGCATCTGATAAAGCACTATTATGTGCCAGACGCCGAACACCTGAAGACATTCTTCCGCCCCACCACTGAAGCCGTGTCAAAGCCTTAACCCTGAATTGCCTGCACTCCATAAGCAATTTTTCCCTTCGCACCACGTGATGCGACTATAAAGGGTAAAAAAAATGCGTAGACGCAATATATCGCCCCCCATCAGTGGCATGTATAACACCATATGAATAGTTGTCGTGGAACTCTGTTTGCTTACTCACCTGCACAAGTACTCGTCATAATTCGCTTCATCCTTTCGTTGACGACGCCATAACTAGAAGCATCCTAATGAAAAGCATTTAGAGTGCATTTGGTTTGATGCCACAATTCCGTCGCTGTCGTCAGCGTTGCGGCTGTTGGTATCCGTTTTTGAGCTACCAAAACAAAATGTCATTGTACGGCATTTGCTCTGTCGTAGTCGTCGGTTGTGTATGGCAATTACTTGCCAAGATGGGGGTGGGCGATATTAGAGGTGCCTTGTTCAAACAGTCCAACCATTGAGACGTGGACTTCCTGGGGCTAAATAAGCACAGGCACACACTACACGTATTACGTACACACTCGCACGGATTTGACTGTGCAAGAAATATGAATAAAATGGAACAGAGAAACGTGCATACAATGTCGGGAACCTACAACACAACTAGGACTCTCTGATTTGGGTGCATGTCTATTCAGAAGGTATACGGGAGTCTCGTTTGGCGTGAGTTGAGCTTATGTAGTCGTTGAGAGATGTATGGGCATTCTGGCACCTATGACTAAGTATATGAAGTGGTGGGGGTCTGATGGAGACGGCTTTAATGTTTTTGTCGCAGTCTAGCTCTAGATGCCTATTCAATGGTGAAACAATTTTCACACGATGCATTCAGTTGGCAGTCGTTAGGTGTTGCGAGTATGTTAAAAAAAATTCTAAAGCTTTGTTTTTGTTGATTTTGTTCCTTTTAATTTTTGTGAAGAGTCCCATATTGAATGGAATGGAAGGCGTTGGTTTTTATTTGAAAGCGCTGGGTCTTCGCTATGTTAATGTGGCACTCAAGTCGTACTTTTTTTATTTCTATATCAGTTTTGCTGTATCGATCTTTTATTTTACAATTGTTAATGAAGAGGTTTTAAATTTTTTCAAAGGAGCGTTTATGTATCCATAAAATCTGAGAATAACTGCCATATTATTCATTCCGGGTGTAAGTCAGGTTTATGTTAATTTTACACCCGATCATTAATCCGCAATTTTGAAACCCGATAATTTAAACCTGTGTCCATATTATACACTGAAAAACATGCATTAAGCCTGGATTAAAAATGGATTTAAAACACTTTAAACCGTTTTAAATCCACGTAATGGCAAATTTCACAAATAATGGCTTTTTTTTTGTTGTTTGTCACTTGGAAATTTATTTCATTTGTTTTGGGCCCAGTTAATTTAAATAAATTTCTATGGAATCATCGAATGTAGCCTACAAAATGACTCTTTTTTCAGCAAGAAATCTTTCCGAAAATATACCACATCGTAATCGTCGACGCAAGCCCGCTTGTACATTCGATATATTCGACGACAAGGACGACGTTGATTTACCATCAGCTGCTGTTTCATCAGCTCTTCGACAAATTCGTTTTCTGACGACGAAGACATCGACATTAATTTCGTCCATTTCACAAATTAGGGCCTTTTTTTGTTTCTTGGCATTTTTTTTCTATCTCCCTTTCTAGAAATGTCAATATTATGAAACTGAGTTTTAACCCGAGTTAAAGTACTTAAACTGGTCTCCGGATTGCTTTTAAATCCAATCGGATTAAACGCTGTCAAGTTTAAAAATTGGGTTTATGTTCGGGTTTAACGACTGAATATTATGGACTTGGGCTTTGTTTTTGGGTTAGACTCACTTAAACCCAGGTGTAAACTTTAACCAGGATTAAAGGGAGTGAATAACATGGCCGTAAGAATCATTCATCGGACTTTTGGGCATATACATCGTTTTAGTTTCGAAAGCTATTTATTTGATCGGTCGCAAATACTTCTGTAACGAAATTGGACGACTTATAAACTTAACACACATCCTTGAGGTATACCCGTCGTTTGGTATCTCTTGTCATGTCGAAACTGTGGGCTGGTTTTTGAAAGCCTTCTTTAGTTGCCTTCTCAGCGTGAACTATAACTTAGCTATGTAAGCTTTTTTGAAACTACATACACATCTTAGTACAACTCAATTACAATCGTCCTCTTTCAGGGATAAGAAATCCCCAGAGACAAAGTCCAGTAAAAGCACTCACGAAATCCTTTTGCATATCATTCAAGCTATCGGTTTCATTCATAAAGAAGGTCTAACACTATGAAGACCGACCAATTGCGCCTGCTCTTCAATTGTGATCATTTCGGAGAGGCTATACCTGTTGATATAGTCCGCTGGGTCGGTATACCATCAAAGATGATGGCCTAGGCCACAAGCCTGTTGGTATGAAACATGTTTAACACTAAGCAACTGCTTGTTTCGTGATCAATCGTGGATTCCCTTCTTAAGCTATCATTCTTTTCTCACGATGTCATTTATCTGGAGTTAGAAATGATTTTGTGTTAAAAACCAACAACGAATGACTGCCAGAAGATAGCTCTAGCATTGACTCCTTGGACTTTTTGCCACTTAAAATTTACAGCTCTTTTGAGTTATAGAGTAATTTGTGATAGAAACATGCACATTATCCAGAAAACTGCATCAAAATTCGTCACCCTGTCATGCATATAAACGCACAATGCACAAAAAAAAACCATCAGCGCCACCTATTGGATTTCTTTTCAAACACTGCCAGCACTAATAATCACAAACTGTTATAATTTCCAGAGAAATCGGTCGACTAGTTTCGAGCCGATGGGAGACACTCATATCAAACGTATATTTTTTGCATTTCCTTTCACAATATTAAAAAAAAATCTTTTTTGATGTTTAGTTTTCTGTTTTTAATCTTAGTTTTGTAATTTCGTTTTTGAAGTGTTTTAATGCGATTTCGAAGGGGGTTTCATCCGATTTTGTGAATCTGTTACAGATTTGACGCGTTTTTTTTGTGATTCGATTTTTTTAAAACTGTTTTTAATGCAATTTTTGAAACTTCTTAAGGCAGTTTTGGAAGAATTCCTAAAGTGGTTTTTCACTTGATTTTCGATTCGGCTTTGTGTATTTAATAAGGTTCTTAGATTTTTTGATGAATTTATTGAAGGTTTTTGATGAGCTTCCTAAAGTGGTTTTCAATTCGTTCTTAGAAGATTTTTTAGTACGATTTTTGACCAGTTTATGGAAGGATTTTTGACGTCGCTTTTAAAGCGTTGAAATGCTATTTTTCATGAGTTTTAATAGCTTTTTTGATATTTTTTGAAGAGTTTTCTGATAAAGTTTTAAATGTGATTTAAGTATATGATTTCTGACGGAGTTTTAAGGTTTTTTTTTTATACCTTTTTAATGCCCTTTTAATTAAAAATTAGTTCACGAGACTTCAATGTCTAGATGTTGTTCTACGGTTGACTGTATTGAAGATTTAGCATTCCTTAGTCTAGATGGTTTTAATCACATTGAACGTATCCTAATCATTCGAATAATATTTCGTGTCCTGGCCACATATAGTTGACATCATTTTGATAGTCTATCTGATTTTTTAAAGCCATGTTCCATATAATCATGTTACCTAAACACTTGTCATCTTATAAAAAAGTAAGTTTCCTATTAACGTGAATAGCTCATTCGTGGAAAAGAGCGTTATGCATGAGCACGTACACAATTCTAATTGCTGGCGCTTTCACTCTGCAGTTGTTGTTCGCTTTATTTTCACACCTTCCTATTCTATTTTCACTCATGTTTTACCCTCCCAACACACTACTCACAGTAACACTAAGGTCGCACTTAGCCTGTTTTATGCCCGACAGCAAGTACATGAATTTTAGTGGGATCACATTAGTGTACGTGCGAAGTTGTACGTAAGTATATTACCTCTCATATGGAGCAGCACTACAAACATAATAAAGGAACAGAATCCCTGAAATGATATTTATTCCTTTATTCCTACAAGATTCTGCTGACTATGGGACGGAGACCTGTTTTTTCATTCATATACACGCGCACCCACCTTGCTTACCCATGTTGAAACAGGCAAAGACCGCTTGAACACCGTCGGTGTACCCGAAAGAAGAAAAAGAGGTGCAGTGAATTTCATCAGTGGATGTCCTGCACATAACACGTTAGCTTAATTAAAATTCCTTAAAGAGAGAGAAGCGCTGTACCGAAACGAATTTCTAAGGTTTCCAAGTAGGTGCAACTGTCGTGAAATTCTATGCAACCAAATATTACCTTGAGGGATTATGAAAAAAAAGATTGCTGCAGCTGCGTCTGAGGATGGGGCCATATTATGCAAATTCACAATAGAACTTGCAGATTAAGAGAAAGACTACAGTAGGTTTTTTTTTTCATATAGGGATATCGCTGCGATGACAGAACAAAGGCTTGTACAATAATTGTCCCCCCATTAACCAGTCAAATTGCCAAAACAGATATTGCACCGAAAAAAGGGCAAAAGAAAGCGAAGTAGAATCTCTGAAGTAATTACGCCTGCCACTGTCACTCGTGTGGTAATTTCACGTCGTCGTCGTAACAGCAACAAAAACACCACCACCACTTCATGTTAGTGCGGAAAGATATGCACAACAACAAAAAATGAAAAGGATAAGGCTTATATGTGCAGACATAAAACCACCGTCACCCACCAAACACCCGCTCTCATCGACGAGAGTTGAATGACATTTATTTCATCGCATACATAGAATGTGTTGGCAAAAAAAAAAAAAAAAAAGTAGACGGCTAGAGAGCCGAAAAAAGACGACAAAAACCAGCTTGAAAGTGAAAAGCTCTTATGAGGAAGCCATTTAAAGGATCCTCTGCCAGCCCTACCTCCCACAACTTATGACGCTAGTTGGCTTTGTTACTTTTGTACGGAAGAGATACCCTTCTCAAAGTCGTTAATGCATTTGCAGTATGGGTGGGATTTTTACAATAGGCCATGCGATGAAAAGTGATACTGCGCCTATACCTTGTAGTGGAGGGCATAATATGTACTTTAGGTAGCAGCCAGTGGAAGGTGGCTTTTCTAAGTCGGACCAAGCTAATGGGCGGGAAGTAATGATTTGTGAGAACAGGGCTTAGTAAGTGAAATCTCTGTCGGCGGCGGGTGTCAAGTTCAGGTTCAGGGTTTGCAAATCCTATTAGACGTTTTCAGAAGAAGTTGGATTTAAAAGTTAAATATCATTAACCCAAAATGTGTGTTTACTAGAGATCTGTCAATTAGATGTTTTTTACTTTAGTCAAAGTTCGCTCTTGGGATTGCGAGAAGTAAGATTTCTGATGAGATTGATAAGCAAAGCGTTTATTACAGGTTCTTTGCTTACTCACTGCTAAAATGAGCTTTCTATGAATTGGCTCCAAAAAACGAGCCTTCTACACACACATCGCCAAAAATATAATTGTTCAACGTACTGCTGAATATATTACTTGCTACATGCATTGAAATATTAACTAGCTCTTCTGTATGCATAAACGATTGTAAAACATGCTTGCAAGGTCAGATAAAATAAAAACCAAATACAAATACATATACCAATCTGATAACTATTTTAATTAGCAAATTATTCCTCTAGAAAGACAGACTTAAGGTGATAATAGGCTAGAAAGTTACTTTAATTAAATTAACATCACTTAATGTCGACAGTTTTTACGATCCGTTGTCAATTAAAAAAGAAAAAAAAAGGTGACAATCCTGTTAGTCCGGCGTTCGATATTAATGGCTATTTGCGTTCGATGAACTAATGTGAAGACATGAAGCGGTGGTATTTGCTAAATAAGCTTTTCTTAACCGACCAATGGATATACAGCAAAGCTTTTTTTCGAATCGGTCTGCATTCACGATAATAATCGTGAGAGAATATAATAATAATAATAAAACATTGATAGGAGAAAATAGCAGTTATCCGGTTTAATAAAATAGTAATAAAACCGGCACGCTTCTACGACTTTTCTGCGTTATTTATCCGTCTTAATATGTATTTATGCAATAACAATAATTAGCTAACTAGTTTCGCTTGTGGTCGAAAATCGACCCTACCTTTTACAAGTAAAAATTAATGAAAATAAACAGGTTCGCAGGGACGCTAGGCCTAGCTTCTCACAACCATTGGGATGAATGGAAGGGATCTACAATTTTATTCCGAGTCCAAACAGCCAATTGAAAAGCTCTTTCAGGACAGTTATACTCTCGGATGTTTGTCAGACGTTCGCGAGAGGCGGCGCAGTGAAAGAAAACCTTAAGTTGGAATTTAGGTTATTTCGGGACTCAAATCTGGGACCCTTGGCTTTGTAGTCCAACACACTAACCAATAATCCACTGCGCCAACGTTTTCTAAGCATGTAATACTAAAAAACGATATTTATGTCTTTTATTTTCTAAAAACGAAAAAGCGACATCTAGATATCGAAAAAATATGTCAATTTGAAAATAAGTTTTGCTCATGATTGCAATTGCATCCCTTCAAAAATAGGTTACAATTTAAGGTGATACTATTGGCGTTCAGAGCACAACCTGAACTGTTATACAAACAGTTCGTGTTTCTTTTTTAGCTCAGATACATCAGAGCTCAGAATTTGTGTTTCTTTTTTCTCTCAGAGCATAACCAGAGCGCGCTCTATGAGCTCAGAATAAATTGACTGAGCAGGCTGAGTATAAAGCTGATTACATACTTAGAGGCACATTTGACAGAAAAAAAAACAGGATAAACAAAATAAACAAAATTGAAATGGCGGACGAACCTTGTTGCTTTGGAACTGAAGGTTAACCAATTTAATAAACAACAATTAATAAATATTCAATTTATACATATATTTGTTAAAAATGACAGCTATTTGCTCGTGTGTGTCATAAATACATCAGAACGATCTGAGTACGCTCGCTTCAGAGCTCGCTCATAATGCTCGAGCTTATATTGGAAGACGTTACTATGGCAATATGGCTGGAACAAATTGAATTTCAGCAAAACGATTCCTTTTAACTGATAAACAATTTGTATGGGGAATTTTAAACTTAATTTTACCAGTCTTAACGGCGACACACAATTTTTTGTTTGTGCACATCTATGGCACAGCTACAGTGCCTTTCGAATGATATTAGTTCCATTCTACTCATTTCATAATAAATACTAAAAAAGTGTACGAAAACTTTTGATGTTCACGTATTAATATAATGATGAAGATTAGATGACCTTTGAATAATTAAGAGTGATTGAAATTTCATATGCGATTTATTGGGCACATTATTTCAAATGTCTGACAAAGAGAAGAATTTCTTTTGCAAAATATGTTTTCGTGCACAATTTTGAACTTACAGTTTTAATTAATTTAATTTTACATTTGGATGATAGTAACACGAATCGACATTCCTTGTGTCTCTTTATCGACTTTTAATTCTCGAGAAAGTTTTTTTTCCATGTAGGAAATTCCTATATCATGTTTTTCAAAAAGCTCCTTGGAAACAGTTCTAATAATTTAGCCAAAACTGAAACTTGAAAATGTTACTTTTCTCGAAAATAGGTACGACATTTGTGATTTTATGACTTGTTATTGTTTTTATAGTTCAAATATATTTGTCTAATATGGATTCGTTAATATTTCACGACAGAATTTTTACATTATACGAATGCATTTGTCGGATTTTTTTTGTAGATAAAACATATATTTCTTTTGGTTCATATGTTGTACAAATATTTACATATAATATGTACAAAGACGTTCGTCTGCTGAAAATAACAAACGGTTTCGTAAAATGGAATAACTATTGGTCATTCAACACTCGGTAACAACCTCAGTGTCTCTCTGAAGTAAAGGGTCCGCCATCTAACTTTTTTTTTCAACTAGTGCTTATTTCGCGAATGGTAACACTTAGCTCATGTCTGATTTGACAGATAATTAGTTTTATCCTTCCGCTGAACGAATATGGTTGTGTATACGCTTGAACAGCGCTGGTAAATATTGCGACATTACTTTGAAAATCATGGTAATGTTGCAGAATGTGTGCGAAAATTGCGCACGGATTTTGGAAGAAAAGAAGCAGCGTCGGCTTCGTATGTTCATTACTTACTTACTTACTTAGGTGGCGCTACAGTCCGGGGTGGACCTGGGCCTCAACCAAAACGCCTCTCCAGTTAGCGCGATCTTTGGCTAACTGCCTCCAGTTGCGCACTCCAAGTTGGTTGAGGTCCCCTTCCACTTGGGCGCGCCACCTAAGGCGAGGTCTTCCTCTACTGCGTTGTCCCTCCGGGTTTGAATCGAAGACTCTTCGGGCCGGAGCGTTGGTGTCCATTCGCTCTACATGTCCTAGCCATCTTAGTCGACTGATGCGTACTTTTCTGACCAGGTCGATGTCGCTGTACAGCTCGTAGAGTTCGCTGTTAAATCTCCTCCTCCAAAGCCCGTCAACGCAAACGGGACCGAAAATCAATCGAAGAATTTTGCGTTCAAAACGACCAAGGAGATCTTCATCCGCCTTTGATAGCGTCCATGTTTCTGCGCCATAGAGTAGGACTGGGATGATGAGGGTCTTATATAGAGTCTCCTTAGTGGTTCTTGACAAGGCCTTACTTCTCAATTGCCTTCTTATGCCAAAGAAACAACGGTTGGCAAGTGTAATTCTTCGATTGATTTCTGATGTGATGTCGTTGTCAGAATTTATAGCGGAGCCGAGGTAGACAAAATCCCTAACTACCTCAAAATTATAGCTGTCTGTCGTGACGTTCTGACCGATTCGTCGATGTTGTGTTTCCCTTCTTGTTGACAGCATATATTTTGTTTTGCCCTCATTCACCACTAAGCCCATTTTTGCCGCTTCTGTACTGATACTTGCAAACGCACCAGTGACAGCTCGCTGTGTTCTGCCAATGATGTCGATGTCGTCAGCGTATGCAAGTAGTTGCACAGACTTCTGGAAGATTGTGCCTCTGGTGTTGGCTTGCGAGTTTCGCACAATCTTCTCAAGAATGATGTTGAAGAAGTCACACGACAGCGCGTCACCTTGTCTAAATCCTTTTTTGACATCAAAGGTCTCGGTGAGATTGTTTCCGACCTTTATGGAGCAGCGAGCATTCTCCATCGTCATTCTGCACAATCGGACGAGTTTGGCAGGGGTGTCAAAACTAGACATAGCTCTATACAGCTCGTCTCTATAAATGCTGTCGTATGCGGCCTTAAAATCGATAAAAAGATGGTGAGTATCGATCTGGACTTCTTGGGTTTTCTCCAGGATCTGCCGTAGTGTGAATATTTGGTCGGTTGTCGACTTACCGGGCCTAAAACCGCACTGGTAGGGACCAACCAGATCGTTGACAAAAGGTTTCAGGCGTTCACACAGTATGGCAGACAGGATCTTGTATGCGATGTTAAGAAGACTGATACCCCTATAGTTGGCGCAGTTTAGAGGGTCTCCTTTCTTGTGGATCGGGCAAACGATGCTGAGGTTCCATTCATCAGGCATACTTTCCTCCGACCAAATCTTGGAGACGAGTTGGTGTATGCTCTCTACCAAGTCATCTCCCGCTGCCTTAAAAAGCTCGGCAGTCAAGCCATCTGGTCCAGCAGCTTTGTTGGTCTTAAGCTTGGATATTGCTATCCTCACTTCGTTTTGGTCGGGTGGACGGAAGTCTTGGCTTTCATCGTCTAAGTTGAATGGTTCGTTCTGCCTGACAGCGGAATTTGGGTCGTCTTCGCCGTTTAACAGTTTGCAGAAATGGTTTTTCCATATCCTCAGCACCGACTGTGACTCTACCACAAGGTTTCCTTGTTCGTCTCTACAGGTCTCTGTTCGGGTCTTGTTGCGATTGCACGTTCTTTTTACCCTTTGGTAAAACTTCCGAACATTGTTCCTGGAGTAGCACCTCTCTATTTCCTCGATCGCGCGCTTCTCGTGCTCTTTCTTTTTCTTCCGGAGAAGCCGATGTTCTTCCCTCCTCTTTTGTTCGTAGAGCTCACGAGCTGCCCTCGTCCTTCTATGCAGCGCCGCTTTGTACGCGCTTTGTTTTGCTGCATGTGCTTGCCGGCATTCTTCATCAAACCAGGGGTTTCGTGAGGGTGGTCGTGTGAAACCCAGCACATCGGTTGCGGCGTTTCTGATGGCGTCTTGGCATCTATGCCACTGGTCTTCAGCACTTGATGCTGGCTGCATAGGACTTCTCGAGAGGTTGAGGGATACGCGATCAGCAAAGGTTCTGGCGGTTTGTTGCGATTGTAGCCGTTCAACGTTAAATCTCCTCACAGTATTTCCCCGTTGTTGTGGCGTTTGAGATATCCGCATACGCACCTTGGCTACAACAAGGTAGTGGTCCGAGTCTATGTTGGCCGCTCGGAAAGTTCGGACATCTAGAACACTGGAGGAGTGCTTTACGTCGATCGCAACATGATCAATTTGGTTGACGGTTTGATGATCTGGCGACCGCCATGTTCCTTTGTGGATATTGAGGTGAGGAAACCGTGTGCTAGCTATAGTAACATTACGCCCCGCAGCAAAGTCAATTAGCCTAAGTCCGTTCCCAGACGTAATGTCGTGTAGGCTGTGCTTTCCGATTGTGCTACCAAAGATGTCCTCCTTTCCTATTTTGGCGTTAAAATCACCTAAGACAATCTTAACGTCATACTTAGGACATTGCTCATATGCTTTGTCGAGGAGCTCGTAGAAACACTCTTTGGCAGCATCGTCTTTTTCTTCTGTGGGGGCGTGAGCGCATATTAGGCTGATGTTGGCGAATTTAACCTTGATGCGGATTGTTGTAAGGCGTTCACTAACGTGTCGAAAGCTCAAGACTTCTTGCCTAAGTCTGCCGCTTACAACAAATCCGCATCCAAATAGACGCTGCTTTCGTTCCCTATAGCAATCACCGTAGTAAATGTCACAGGTTTTCATCCTTCTTTTGCCCGGCCCATCCCACCGCACTTCCTGGATGGCGGTGATATCTGCTTTGTAGCAGTCTAGGGCCTCCGCTAATTGTTCGGCTGCACGCGGCCGGTTCAGGGTTCGAACATTCCACGTGCAGATACGAACGTCGTTGTCCTTTTTTCGTTTTCCAGGGTCGTCAACAGTGAATCCGTCCTTTTCCGAGGCTTTTGGTTGCTTCGCAACAGTATTTTTTTTTTTCCGTGGTTGGGTAGTTAGCCCCACGCACAACCCCCAACTTGGAGGACCAGGCCCTAGATTGACCCTAGGACAGCGGGTCGGATATTCCGTTGTCAGTAACCCACTTCGGGGATATGAGTGCTGCCGTTGGCCCATAGAAGGGTTCATCCGCCACCATCTCTATTTCAACACCCTGACTAGTGCTGAAAATTCCTTACTGACCTTAGCTCCAAATACGTCAGAGTAGCTCACGTAAGGTATCTGCCATCTTGACTGTTGGCACCACCGTTGATCCAACCTTGTGGATTCATCCGCTGTATGTCCTCTTTCTGAGGGGCTCATGTAAGACCTCTGAGACTCAATCAGGCAGTCATTCCGACAGAGCATTATAGTGTTGCTATTTTCTTCGTGCTCAACACTCGCGCTTATAAGTTTAGCAAGTCAAGCCCGGGTGGACGAGACCAGTATCCGGTGGCTACCACGGGGAGGTAAAATAAGCACAATTGATGTGTATGAAACAGTTGCAACAGCTGGGCATCGCCAGGTTGATACCAATCAGTGTCTACCCTATTCATACAACACCCCGCCATGTATGTTCATTATCTTGTGAAAAAAGTGAAAGAAACTGACATCCTCATCGATAAACCAAAGCGTGAAAAGCCAAAAACAGGGCGTAGACCCGAGAAAATTGAAATTTTGGTCCAGAGGCATAATTGGGCCATTTTTCTTCGAAAATGAGCAAGGAGTGGCCGTTACAGTCAATGGCGATCGTTATCGGGCCATGTTGAACGAATTTTTGTTCACAAAAATTGAAGAGGAGGATATTGGCAACATTTGGTTTCAACAGGACGGCGCTACGTGCCACACAGCCGAAGCTACACTCGATGTTTTGCGCCCTGTTTTTGAAGATCGCATTATCAGCCGCAGAGCTGATGTCGTTTGGCCACCGCGGAGCTGCGACTTGACACCGTTGGATTATTATTTGTAAAAGATAAGTGTTACGCCGACATGCTAGAGACAATTGACGCTTTAAAGGACAATATTCGTGAAGCCATTGGTGAAATACAGCTGCATACAATCGATAATGTGCTTAAAAATTGGACCGATCATGTAGGCTACTGCATGGCCAGCCGAGGCAGCCATTTGAATGAAATTATTTTCCATTATTAACCGGAAGGATTGCACTTTCAAATAAAAAAAGAAATTTGAGAAAATAGTTAGTAGTTTTTTTTTATAGCATTTAAAAAAAAAAAAAATTATTTGGCGGACCCTTTATATCATACTTAACAGATTCTTATTATAACATTTTTTTATAATGATTTTGTGCACAACGACTGCATTTTCCGATTTTCACTGAAGTTGTCAATAAAAGTTCTCGAAAATTTTAAATATAGGTAATGGCAACATTCCCAAAAATACACTGTACGCAGTCTTGATCTAGGCAAGTATTTTTTGAGCCAGGTTTTTTTTTGAACATGCTAATAAAGATGTTCGATTGCGATATAAATTTTTCTAAAAATAACACCCAAATACGGATCTGTTTTGCACATTGCAAATATTTGTAAAATTATGTCCCACACAAATTCCCTAGCAACGATTAAAAGATTTCAACTCAACTCCCCATGGTAGACACAACATACACCTTTGTACAGGATGCCTCAAGAGAAAATTTATATTTAATATAGCGATAAAATAAGTTTTGTGAGTATAAACTACTTTAGATTGAGATAGGTATGTCTAAGCAAGGAAAAAACCAACGGCAATTTCTTGAACCGTCTTGCTGGAACCAGTTTTTTGGTTGGAACTAGAAAAGTCTTGCAGTTTAGGCGCTAACAAATTGGTCAGCATCTAAACGCTCAGATTTAACCATGTCCCGTATGGTTTAATTTGAACTTGCCGCAAGTTTTCGTTAGTCTGTAAAGACCATGTCATGTAATGCATCGCTTAACCGATCTGTTCAAATTTCTAAGAATTTTTGGCGCATTATTTATGTTGGTAAATCAATGTTTTTTTTTTTAATTTTTGTACACTCAACGTACAGCTAATGAGAAACGCTCTAGAGCGACTAAGAGCCGGTCCATTTTTTGCAAGCTGTGCCGCATTCTTTATCAGTGTTGCCACTAAGAAATAATGAATTCGGTCAAATCTGACGGAATGACCGATTTTTATTTTTTTAAATTCGGTCATAAGATAAAATAAGAATTTTTGACCAAAAGTCCGGTCAAAAATGGAATATTATAATATATTTCAACTTAAAATTGATAAAAAAAAATTTATTATATTGTATGCATACAGTGTTTTTTATATTTCTAAACTAATCTTAATTAAAGCTAATAAAACAAAAAAAAAAAACAATTCCTTGAAAAGCTTTGCATCACAACGTTTTGCAGAAAAAGGAACGTTCCACTCCACTTTGGGGTTTGAATTTGGTAAAACCAAAACCGAAATCGCAAAATATTCTAAATGGTCATCACTTCAGTCTTGTTTGAATGCACAAGATATGATATCCGGTCTAACCGGATTTATAAATTTTCTCCGGTCAGAGGGAAGAGATTTCGGTCCGATATGACATGTAGTATTGTGCTTACAAAGTGAGCCCATCAACTTTTTTTTGGGACAACCTATATAACCCGCATCGGAGAATACAAACGATTAAGAACTTCCACTCCGTTTGATGTTTATTTAAAGCAATTCAGTTCCTTGTTCCTGAGAATTCCAAGAAACCCCTAAATTCTAATTTTGATAAAAAAAAATGTATTTTGCTACTGTCACAACGAAACTAATTTACTCACCTCAAAAGATACCCTAAACGTTGCAACGGACTAAACTTTTAGTAAAAGGAAGGTCGACCTTTTTTGTTTTTTTTAGTTTTTAACATCAGTATTTTACGATGGAAAATGTATATCTAATTTATTGTGCACATTTGTTTTTGGATCGCCAAACTATTTAGACCTTATTTTCTTGGTATTGTACTACACTTCTGCTATAGGTACATACGACATGAAATTAAACAACGAGAATCAAGAATGTAGATTTATTTTATATGGTATTGCTTTTGAGCTTACCTAACAAAATTAAAAATAAAATCCAATGTAATAAATGAGAAAGTTTCGTGGTAATCAGTGGCGCACTTTATTTGAATTTTGATTATAATTCATATTTTTTTTTGATTTAGTTTTTCACTTTGTCTATTTTTGGGAACACTGACAGACAATTCTTGTTATTTGAGATTGCCATTTTACCACTTGTTAAATTACGATACATGGGTCTAGCTGCTCGAAAACTAGACATTTAAAATGCGCTTTAATCGCTTCAGCTCCGGCTCCTAAAAGCGGTAAATTCTACAGTACCACAGCCTGAAAATGGTCTTCCTATTAAATTCGGTCATTGCCAATATTGGTTTGTACCTCATCTCCACTTCTAAACCGAAAAAAGGAGAAGATATGTCTGCTTGATGGTACCTAATGGAAGGGAATTCTCTTTACAGTGCTTTAAAACTGTCATCATCAAAAAATTAAAATTTTGCATAGGTATATTGGTCGGTTTAATTTCTGAAATAATTCAACTGCTGAGTGGATAAGAAGATGCCTATGCATCTATAAACTACTTAAACAGATCACTTTCAATAATGCTTCCCCTTTACCATTCCTCTCTTTGATGGCTCTTGAACACAGTAACATACTCATGAAGGTACAGCCCCCTCCAGCACTGAATATTCTTTTTACCACCACCGGGAATTCCAAATCTCATGCACCAGTTAAGAGTGTGCAAATTTTAGGTTCCAATTTTAATGTCATGCGCCCGACGACTCGCTGTCTGCAAAGTGAAGACCTCTTAGGCATAATGGGATACTTTTTTTCTTGCCCTTGTTTTCTGTTTGTTTCATCTTTAAGTGTCTAAAAAAAAATATATTATAAAGCCACAAATCCCACAAATGCAAATGTGTTAAGTGAAATACAATACATCATGGTGGCGCTGTAAACGTATACGTGTGACTAAGGTGTTTCAAGGGGATTCCCAAAAGTTTATGCGGAGAAACAAAATATAATCCTTTGTCCTCCCACCTCCTACCCATTGTACACATGTAGCGAGAGTGCAAAAACAAAGAAAAAAAAAAAAAAACAAAATAATGGTGTTTTGCTGCGCTATGTATGTGTGGTGGAAAAAACAAAAACAAGTTCATAAAAATTTCATTATTCACTTGTGAGAGTGTTAAATCTGAAAATGATAAAACGCAAAAAGGAAACACAAAGTTCGAAAGGAAGGCAAGGTGCTCATGCTTGTATCATATTAATTTCAGTAGTAATGGTAATTCCAAACGAATGGAAATGGATTCGATTCTTAGTCGAGGTTAATGACATTTTCCGATCTGGTAAGAAATTTTTCACTCTAAAAAAAACTGCTGTTGTATTGAAAAATGGTCCAGAAGAAAAATGCGATTTATAAATGAGGATAGGTAAGTGAAATCTGTATTTTAATAACGTATATATATGATATTTATTACTACCAAAAATATTACAACAAAATAAAAAAAACACTTGTCGCAACAGGTCCGTCCCTAGGCATAGCTTCTCACAACCATTCGTTTTGTGCGAGTCTTAATTTTTGTGACGAATAGAAGGAATCTACAATTTTATGCGGTGTCCAAGCGCCTAATTGAGAAGCTCTTTCATGACAGTCATGCTCTCGGATGTTTGTCAGACGACCGTGAGAGGTGCGCTACCTCTGAAAAAAAAATTTAGTTTGAGAAAACCTTAGTTTGTGTTTTTAGAGGGATCGCAAACACTAACCACTAAGCCACTGAGACTACTACTTGAAATATATTTGAGACTACCTTATGAATATAGAAAGAACTCGATTTAATAATTATAATTAATTTTGTTTTAGAGGCAAATTAGTTTTTTTACCTTCGTTTACGGAACTTTAAAAAGGACTGTAAGAGTGCAAATGAAACTCAGCAAGTCGAAAATGGCTTGAAAGGCGTCAAAATCGCAATAAAAACCCTTTATATACGAAATCGTAAAGCGCTTAAAAATGAGTTAAAATCACTTCAAAAAGTTAACAAAAAACGCACCGAAAAAGCGTTAACGCTAATGCCACAAAAAGGGTTTTCGTTGCATTTTTTTCTAAGATCCTTTTGATATTTTCGGAAAATAATATCCAAATACACATCATAGTGAAATTCCGCCTACATTGGCAACATTTTCAGTTCATTAACCACACAACCCTTACCCGTTTACCTACATGCAACTGCACCATGCAATGAACGAAAAATAATACACTAAAGGTATGCTAAAAGCACAAACCAAAGTAGAAAGGGGGTTGTCATTATGTTATCCTTATTCGGCTTCCTCTAACTCATGCCTTAGAAGGCTGTCACACATATTTTCACCACCACCACCAGCCCCGAGACGCTTGAGAATTGTCGCTGTTTCCTTTTTTTGTCGCTAGTTCTTTACTCCTATTTTTCGTGTCACCTCTTACATCCCTCATCCTCTGGTTCGGGTTTTCTTTACTCCTTTGGGACTCATATTTCTGGTGGCTGGGTATATAGTGTGTGTGCTGCGTATCTACCTACATGCATGCATGTAGACATTGCAAGTGCAACGTGCAACCACTTAGCCAACTTCCCCCTCCAACTGGTTAGACGTTTCCTTCTTCGGTTGGGTTTCTCTTTTTTTTTTTTTGTGAATGTGTGGTAATCTATGCTTTTATTTAGGCATCAAATAGTAATGGATTCAGCTAGTGTAAATTTAGTAGTTCAAATTATAATGTACATTTGGACAAGCTACAGCGTAGAGGGTTCATATAGATACGAACATCTATATGAAATTTGTCGGACTTTCATTTCATTCGTTTGTAGGTCGGGTATCTAAAAAAAAATGTACAAATAGGAACACTACAGTTATGGGATGGAGCTAATAAACATAATCTCTACATCTGCAGACGGGTAGACTTTAAATTTGAGGGCAAAAGGCTTCGTCTTTATATGCTTTTCGATCCTTTATATGGTGCCTTTTGCGTGATATCGTAAACTATAGTTAAGCCCAGCCTGTAGTTCTTGACGAGCGACTGGTAGTTGAGATGGTCGTACATCAGTATCACTTTTGTATGCCTAAGTCAGTGCTTTTTTGTGACTGCAAGGCTAAGGGGCTTGCATTAATCGAGCTCAAGTGAAGGAAACCACAATAGGGCCACATGTGGCCGCAGTGACATATAATAAAGACAAGCTCCCACCTTTCCCTTTCAATTCTAATTTGAATCTAATTAGTTACAACCCCAACAAGTAAAACCACTTCTCAAAAAATTTTTATAGCACACCAACTTTTGCGAAAGTCTATCAAAAATTCATCATGCAGGATTCAAAATTCAACCGTCAGAAAAAAAAAGGAAAACAAAATCTAATCCAACAAATACTGCGATCTTATAAGATTGACCTTTGTTTCCCTAATATTCACTTGACGAATGTTACAACAGAATCTTACACCCTTTTGCTTTTGATGTATTCAATTCAAAATTCAACTGTTTTTTCTCGAATTATTAAGAATGGGAAAATGATAGATGTAAAAATTTCATAAATTTACAAATTCCATCTTCAATGGCAACTCTGTCACAATCACTTTTCCGAACGCATGTGTTTTGGGATTTTGGTTTCTTTTTCATACATTTTGTCATACACGAGCCTATATTTTCCCGCAAGTCTACAAACACAAGTACAAAATATCCACCCCCGCATCGGCGGTAATGAGGAATTGCTTCTTGGGCTAAAGAGGACGACTATGATTACGGTGTGATTTCGACAACGATGGTAATGTTGATGAGGCTGCTATCGATGTTTGTTGGTTAAAGCTCCTGCTGTTGCTGTCCTGTAATGTGGCCGGATGTACAGTCAGCTGTGTTGCAGTCTCTACTCTTCTAGATGCACTCTGAATAAACTGTCGTCGGGTGTTGGATGTACGAAGTCAGAGCCAGAGCCAGAGCCAGCGCCAGACTATGACGAGTACGACAGACAGTTGCCGGATTTATTCAAATCTCAGCGAGACAGACTGCCATGGATAGGATACTCGTAGCTCAGCTGCTGCTGCATAAGGACACGGGAAAAAAAAAGAACGCAGAATAATCTGCTGGGTGGTGGATGGTGGTGTCAACCGGTGCTGTGTAGTATGCAATTTGTGGGTGTATACGTGCCTGCATGTGACAATGATGGGGTGGTTGCTGGGGGTTGGTGCGATACTTGTTTGTGTATCCGTATCGGTGTTTCATGTCGTCAGCCGTCGTCGCTTGATTTCTTAATATATATATATTTTTTCTTTTCTTTTTTGAAAATAATTTTGTACATTTTTTTATTTTTTTTTTGTATACCCTTCTTAGTTTGTTTGAGTGTAATGTGCATGTTGTGTCGTGTGCTTGTGGTGTTCGCTTTCCGTACACAGTTTGATGTATGCTCGTTCAAAATAAATACACTGGCGTGCATTTTTAAGCATTTTTGTGGAGGCTTTTAACTGTGCACAACCTGTGCAATCAAGTTGTCTCCAAGTTTTGATTTATGTCAGTATCAGTCCTACCGCAAGGATCTGATGGAATAGGGTGTGCGCGCGGACTAGTCTCAATCGTTGTTTTTATTTTTTTCCTTGCATTCCTGCTTTGGAGCTTATCGTCCGAATAGTGCATTTCGAATTGGATTTGAGAACTTTTGTACACCGGTTCCGGTTTATTTATATCTCTTGTGCGCTTGTTATCTTGTTCAGTGTTAAAAGTATGTATATGTGACCGGAAGTTGTATCTATAATTATTGCCAGATTCACAGAATTTGAATGTGTGCGAGCGCGGGTTAACCGTAGCCGTGGTCAACGACAGTTAATTAGAACAACCCGAAAATATATCTGTAAATGTAATCCCCTGCACGCAGATATACACTCTTCGGGGCATTTTACCTTCATCATAAATCAAAGGGAATAATTGTTTTGTTGCTGCTGCTGGCGAATGCGGTATAGCGACTAAATCGATGTAAATCAAGGAATTAAGTGGAAAATGCATATATGCGTCATTGGGGAGCATGTTGGATTAGTGTATTTATTTTGATGTTTCCGTGATTAATAGCGGCGAGAGGTTACAACAATGTTTTAGGTCATAATCCTTTGAAATATAACCTGTTGGCACAGATTTGTTGGCAATTTTAATTAGGTCCTATCTGGTTTAGAAGGGATTATAAATTTGCAATGGAAAATATTCAAACGTTGACAAATTTAAGTGAAACCTTTTGCCTGCAGCAGGTCACCGGTGCCTTCTGAATTTGCCTGTCCGTATTGATTATGGGCTTAGTAAAGGATTTTAAAAATATATGGGTTGGGAGAATATACAAGGTCCTGAATCAGATATTTATATTTTTATAGCCCGATAAATACCTATTGTCAGTATTTTTTTCTTAAAGAAAAGCTGACCTCATGCTGATAATAATTGCATACCGACACATTGCACACATTTTGTCCTAAATTCTAAACAATAATAGGCAATAGCTAGTCAACGTGAATGCTGAATTTCACCCATCGATCTACATGCGCAGAAATTGATGAGATGGCGCATCTTACATTTTTAAGTCGCTGAATTGGAGTATATTACTGACCTGACTGACTTTTCGGTGTCTTTGATAAAATATTATATTTTATCACCAATATTAAAGGTGGTTAACTGCCATACAATGGAACTATAAATGTTAAGTTTTCTTAAATTTAGATTTAAAAAAGAAAAACGTTGATATAATTACATTACTGCAAGCTCAGTTAAATCTTTAGATTTTCAAAAAGTGGCTACTTCTTGAAAACGGTCTAGCAGTACGATTTTGACAAAAGTTCGTAATATGATAAGCCTTCTATGACCGTCATGAACTTGGTGGTGCGTTCAGTTTCTATAATGTTACGGGGCAGGCAAATCGATTTTGTACTAAGTCATAGCGCGATTTTACGAACTCAAAATGACGAAATATTCCCATTGGGGCCTTCAAAATATTAACTGTGGTTAAAAACGACTATTGGTAAGGCCCAATGTGTAAAACTGACGTATCTATAGGTTGCGGTAAAACGGTTCCAACGATTTGATCGAAAGTAAATGCGTACCTAGATTTTCGCTAAAACTGAGATGAATAGTAGTTTTAAAAAACAGATAATCCTCAAAATCTGTATAAATACGAGACTTTACTTTTTCAATCGATAGCATTGTCCTTTACGCTCAACAATATTTTCAAAATTTATTTTTTTAAGGTTTGCAAGTCATCAACTCTAAATAATTTCTATTCAAGTGATTTCTTTGCATTAATCCGTATCTTGAAAATGTCACGTCAGACTTTGTTTACAACTTAAAAGAAATCGATATCAAATTCTGTTTTGAGTTGTGTCTTAAAAAGCGAAATAACGACAAAAAATGTCTCAGGCTTCAAAATGTTGATTACAGCACATATGCCTTCTAGAACAAATTTTTTTTTTCGAAATTAAAAGTTCTGTCCTGTGTAAGCATTTCTTGTAAAAGTAACCCAGATGTTATAACCACTAGGATGCTGAAATCTTAAACACTAGAAAATCTTATGTAAATAAGGGGAATATATTTAGAGGTCTTACTTCTGCAACCAAGAGCAAGGGTACCTTACGCAGGCCTGCATTTTCACTGTATATAATGAATTTCCCAATAAGGGTTGCTTAAAGTTTGTAGGGTGGTATTTGCTGGGAGTTTTCCGGCGTTCGGTTTTCTTTCACACAGTCGACTATATGCCGTACTTACCAGAACCAAGTTCAGAATATATTTTAAAATTTGTTTAAGAAATTAAGTTTTGACTTGAAAGCATTCAGCGTTTGTTTTCTGCATGGCATCATATAATTCTTCAATAAAACAACCTTAAATGAATATGTTCCGTAAATACAGAAATTAAACAAATTCTGAAAATAAATTCTGTTAAATATAAAAAAAATAATTCAAGCAATGCCGAATCCAGCTGGCAAATATTTTACACATTCAAACATTTTTTAAATTTTCTAAATATTATGAAACACGATAAATCCATTTTTTATATTAACTTAAAACTTTTCGTATATAGTACCTTAAGAAAAATTAATGGGGCTTTCCTGTTTTTCAAAATGACCCCTCTACCATCTTCTGAGTAGTAAATTGTAAAAAGTGTGCACTTTTCTTAAAACCTTCTTAACCAGACAACTCTGGCAGTTGTCCCACTTTTGCGCCTCTCTAATTTGAACTTAGAAAAACTAAAACAAGTAATTAAGAGTCGTGGTTATTGTTTTTGAACCGTATACTGGCACTTTCGAATGAATAATACTTACTCAGCCTTATCGTGAAATTCGAGGGAATATAACTTTTCCCGAATTTGTGTGTTCCCAGGAATACAATCCGCCTATCGCCAATCTCCCTCGAATTCGAATTCCCTCGGAAACCAAAATGTCTCCTCGAAAAGAAAAATAGCTGATTTGGAAAATGTTATGTCAATTATATTTGGTTAGAATCAAAGATTAAAATTTTATTTCGGTGAAACAAATATTTAAAACATAATGTTCAGCATTGCATTAAGAGTTGTGGCTAGTTTTACTGTTAACTTAAAAAAAAGTTACTAACTCAAACTGAAAAGGTCAATAGAAAAAAATGTTCAATACAAATGAAAAAAAAATTACAATATTTAAATATCTACATAATGTTTACTTATAAAAAAAAAACAAATTCAGTGTCAAATTTACAATAAAAATGTCATCAATTTTATCTTCATCACTTTAATTTACCCCAATATAGGAGGCATTTTTAAAATTATTTCTTAAAAGAACATTTTTAACATCACCAGGGGCGTAATAATTTAGAGAAACATGTTTTTGCAAAAAGTCACTAGAATTTTTTAGTGACAAAAAGTACAAGACGCAATCAAGTTTTAGTGAAGCCATTTTAGAGGTTTAAGCCATTTTTAAACAATTAAAACATTGACCCCTGTATTAATAAACGCTGCGTGAAAGTTATCAATTGGTTACACAGCAATTATGTCAATTTTTTTTGTGCGGACTGACGTTTGTAAGCTAAATATTTGTGCATATTTGTTTATAAATAAAGGGGTGAATTGTTTATTAGTTGTTTCTGACATTCTATTCACTTAATTTTTTAATTTTTGAGAAAATAATCAACCAACTTGTCTTGCTTGTTATAAATTCTCCAACTAAATAATGGCGGAAATGTCAGAGGGAGAAGCCAACAAAAATTCCCCCGGATTCGTATTTACGATAGGTATTTTTTTCCAGGGAATTATTTTCCCTCATTCGAACATCATTCACGATAGAAGTATGGGGAAGTACGAACAATTCCGAGGGAATTTTTATTCACGATAAGGCTGACTATATTTGAATTTAAAAAAAAATCTTTGAATTCAGTTTCTTTTCACAGGCAGCTTTGTTTGTAAAGTCCAGTGTTGTTATATCGATTGGATAATTTTTCCCATAAGTAGTTGAGATTTTGTACTATGTTTCAAATCAAAGGAATTATTTTGTGATACTTTTAAGGATACATATTGCGAGGTCTCAGGAAGCGTCCTACAATATTATGTTGTAACCCAACGAATGCGTTGAGAAAATTTTGTGGACACTTAAATGAATGTTTTTAAGCTTTTGACGTGTAAATGAGTACCGGGTCTTTGAATTTTTCGAGGGGCTTATCCTAGAAGCACTGGACGATTGCTTATTTCCATTGCTACCGAATTGGTTGTTGAAAAGATTAAAGCTAACAGAACAGAATATAGCGATGCTGTATAAATTTTTTGGCTGCATATTTTTATTGAAATTTCGCCTTCCTTCAAATTTGTGATGATCTTGTGTATCCACTATTGTATGTGAAGAAATTGAACACTGTTAAACAATTTACCTTAAAGAAAGTAGTTTCTGGAACAAGCAAAAGTACAGTCTCAAATATTTTCAATTAAATTTTGTAAAATATTATCGAAAACAGACATTTAAACAAATCAAAAATATAACAACTTATTTGAATAGAATTCACTTTACGACAATCTGCATTTTAATAGAATTAACTTCAATTAATTTGTTAAATGGTGGCGAACTGATTATTTAAATATAAATGAAATATACCACGAAAGCCACACTTTTCTTTTTAAACAGGTTTTTGTTAAATTGATTTTCACCGGCATACTCGATACTCGGGGTCATTTTAAATTCAATCGGAATACCTACTTGGAAATTATGCAAATAGATTTTGTGTCTGGATAATGCACAATACGTGTACCAAATTTATTGTTTCCTGCTGCAACAAATGATTAAATCGAAAGTGAATTTTGAAGAAAGTTGAATACCCTGTTAAAATTGTTTGGTGGTCACCCAGGTGCTTGAACAATTGCATATTGTGTCCGCCTAAACAAATTAACTCATCTGTATATTTTCATGTAAACATCTCAAGAATTCTGTAGTCATCAGGTGAGAAACTTCAATTAATCATTTAAAGTGGGTACAGACGCTTCCATTGTTAACTGGGGGCAGATTCCGTATATCAACGTTCGTCTAACCGAAATCGTTTTGGAAACTTTGATCACCAAAATAAGTCATATTCCGCTCGAATGTTTTTGACAAACGTCAGCTTTCGTTATACTTTTGGATTAAGCTCTCAAATTTGTTATTTTAGCACTTGGTTGCTAATTTTGGATGTCTATCGCTTGGACGATAATCGTCTGTATATCCTCGTACCAAAAATGCGCAACACATCCCTTACCACTTCCGAGAACAATCAAATATTTTGCAATACTGCTCTGCGCTAATCTCTACACTGGCAGCAATATCGTTATAAACCATTTCATGTGGCCTAGCTGCTGCCACAGTAGATAAAAGTTGCACTTCCTCAAGCAATTGCACAACTTTACCAATTTCCTTCACCGAAAAATATATATTCACATCAGTTGCACAAGAAATTACATCCTGTGCGCTCTCAGTATATGGTTCACATACGAAACATTAAATCCTGCTAAGAAAATTGTGCACATCCCGTGTGCTTGCATTCTAGATTAGCCGAACTGGATTCCGCACTCGGTGGTGGTTCAATTTTTAATTTCCGGTTGGCAAATCCATACAGAAATTCACGCAGACCCGTTCGGACCGAAACCAATTCATTTGTTCCTGTTGTTTCCAATAATAATCAACTGAACCGTACTCTCACATGCACTTGGCTTGTTTATGTTTGTGCAATGTTTTGCAAACATCACTTGGCTAATCCTTGCCAAAGCAACCCTCCTCCAGCCCTTGTGCGCGCACATTGTATTAATCCAACAGTTTCAGGTTACAAGGCTTGTGCAATTGTCTCTTTTATGCCAGCTCCCCCTCTCATACAAGAAAGTGCAATGAGAGTGCAGTCTGAGTATCGGATCGGATATCTCTGTCACTTATTGCCGTCGTCGTCGTCCTCCTCGTCGGCTATGTTGATCAGAAATTTTCGCTCGTACGTTCCCGTGCATGTACTTGACGACTTGACCGTTGCAACGCATGGTGGATTTATAGCCTCCTTGTATTCGAAGGAAGTATACAATTGCCATTGTCTCTTCACCCGGTAGAGGGAATAAAAATAATTTGCCGGGGCTTCTTTTCGCCTCGAGATATCTAGATATGGTGGCAACCCAGTAGTGTTTGCTTTTCTGAGGTTCATTTCTCTGGCTTTTATGCATCGTCATCGTTGCATCGTGGAGTGGAGTTTCAACTCAGGAAAGGATACACACGCAGTCCCGTAGGTGAGCACACGCACCTTGCCCGCCATTCTGCTTCGCTGCGTGCATGGCATAAGGGTCGTGTAGCGGTAGACTGAAGGGTTGATAATTGAAATCGTATTGAAAGTCTAGACAGCATGTTGTGATAGTAAACATGGCAAAAATGGAGAAGGAAATGTTTCTCTCAATGAACGCAAACTGAAGTTCGTCTCAGTGAATGCGAGGAGTACTGGCTTACGGACAGGATAATTCCATTTGGTTGTGGGTCCCATCACTCACCGCATGCATGATGAAATGCGATGATTGAAATGCGATGCCAGTGACGACTTTTGTTGAGGAGTGCACATCCATTGTAGTTCCACTATATGCGGGGATATTTTTGCAAACTTTTATGTTAAGATCTGCTGTCGAAACCATTGGAATGAAAGCAATATTCCAGTACCAATGTTTCTAATTACCAAACCCAAACCTGAATAGCAACCTTAGGAAGACTAAAAACATTCCGACAAACACCCATGCTTTAATACTGATCTGCAAACAATTTGAGTAAATTCCCCCCGCAAAGCGCATTGAATTGCCATTATACATCACACCTAAGATGCATAATCGTGTCCATAAATCACTGCGCGCCAGGGCTGCAACTAGAGGTGACTGCATTTTAAGTACAACAAAGGAACCCTTGCCAGACCAACTAACCCCAAATGCTTTGTCTCTGGTGCGAGAGAGATGCTACGTCCCTTCTGATATTCGAAGATATTTATCTTTCCCAAGACTATTCCCCTCTGTTCGAAATACCACCAGTCGTATTCAAACTCTCACCGCACTTTGTGTCCTTGATGTATGACCGTGTATTAGGTTGATATTATTACAAGTCGTGCCGTGCGTCGTCTCATGGGTTATTCGTATTCACAAAAAGGATATCAATTTGATTTATTGACCGTCGTTCGCATAAACCACTTTGCCTAGATGACTGATACGCGCGCTGCCATATAGAGGACTATATCCATTTTCTTGAGGTTAAGCACTTCAATGGCAGCGTGGCTTGAGCGCAACATGTGCACAGTAGCTCGACCATTAGGAGGCCGCATAATTATCCTGCTAATGGCGGGCATATAACGTTAATGACAAATGTGGTCGCACTAATCCAACATGTTTCGACCTCCCATTTGAATAGATCATATATATAGAAAACATCTGCATGCTATGAATTGTGCCTGTACAAGGACCAAACGAGATACGGTTACAACGACAACAGTCGCGTGAAATGGCATATCGTAGTAATATTGTCTGCGAATGGCTACGCGCCCTCGGAATGGGTCAATATGCGGAAAGCTTCATGGAAAACGGCTATGACGAGCTAGAGATATGCAAGCAAATTGGCGAAATTGACTTGGACGCTATTGGCGTAGAGAATGGACAACACCGCGGTAAACTGCTGAAGAGTGTGCGCAATCTGCGAGAGAAGGGCGCCGCTATTGTCTATGTTATGATCAACGATCCAAAGGCTATAAGTAATAGCAATGAAATTCTCGCCTCAGAATGTGATACACCGACTACACCGAAGGAACTTGAATCTGTGATGAAACGGCATTTGGAGGCCGACGGGATACGACTGACAGCGCATCCATATTCGACACCGGTGAGTGGTAAATTTCATTTCATTTCCAAATGTATTTCATAATAGAAAAGTGCTGCTATGTTTGTAGAAAATGTATTGTAGTGTGCATCTCATGGGAAGGCTTCTTGTAATCAAATTTAGCAAGAGTTTAGTGCCGCGAGTTATTTAAATGGTGTCACAAGGCATCTTAGTAGGCTTCGCTTATATATCACCTTCTTATATGGTCGCATTTATATGCTAGTTCATTTGTAAGTTAAAATTTTCCTACAGCCATCATAACTTAGTTTTATGCTTGCATTTAGCACGCTTTAAAAAATTAGTTTACACTCAGTCACTCAAGTTCCGTCACTAGCGTGGTCAAACGTCCAACTATTCTATAAGGTGACAAACTAAATAATAGGGCAGAGAAGTGCACAGTAACAAGTCCATTTACGCTCTTAGTTACCTGAGTAACTTATGCATTTACGAAATACAATTCGGGCATCTTGAAGCCCATCTATCTTTAGACGGTAAAGGTAGTAATACATTTTCGGTTTAATCTGTCATCATTTCGGAAGGGAAGGGTTGATAGAAAAATTAAGTCATGGTAGTAGAAGAATTCCAAAAAACAGAAGATACACGAAAAGTAAGCTGTTTGAATTCGAAAGCTCTATTTCAAGTTTTTAAAAACCCGAATATCCGAAAAATTTGTATGCTTACACAGAACCCTTCGAACATTCATATTCTACTACAAGGATTAACACTCGACGGTAAAATACACAAAATAAAGGACGCAGGTACCCGTATATCCGAATCTGACATCTCGAATCGAATTGTCGAACCTTACCTACCTGCACTATATTTTTATGTTGTTACATTCTGTCAATCAAAGCAAATTTTAGTGCCAGTAGGCCCTTTTTATTATGCTCACATGATCTGTATAGATCATTGATATTCACGGTTTACAACAACAGTACAAGATCTTTTGTTGTATAGGATGGAAATCAATGATCTATGCAGATCATGTGAGCATAAAAAAAAGGGGCTAGTGTTACAAATCGGGCGGTCGCCTGGGTCGCCATGTTTAGAGGGACGCAACAGTACAACAATTCATTACTATCCTCCATTGGTCGAAGTTCGAACTATAACAGTTTCAGTCAATCGCCATATAAAAAATTGCAATATTAATTATTTTCGCACGTTCGTTAAAAATTTCATGAAAATTCGTATAAAACTTATCAACAGGTAAGTAAGAAAGTTGAACTTGTTTAAAAATTTAAACTTACAGCGTTTACATTCTTTTCCACTGCCCCACCTTTCGCGAATGTCTGACAAATATCCTAATGCCGCTGTATCCTGAGAAACGTATCAAAACGGTGTCAAAAACCGTGACAAATTCAAAATTTATCTTAGATTTTAACTTAATTTGTTCCTCCCCGATCACTATCTAAGATTTTTTAACTTTTAGAGAAATCACTGATGAGCTAACGAAAATTAAGGTGCAATGGCACTCATATGAAAATGAGTAGAGTCAGAGGCCTACACTTTTCGTGTGATGAACATGATATTGTTGAAGACTTGCGTAGTAAAAAACTCAAAATTTTGGAAGCCAAAAACCAACTCCACTTCGAAGAAGAACCAACTCAATATCCCGATGCCAAGCTTTCGGGCATACGCAAATCTACTGTAAAAGAGATTTCGCGTACGTTCAATGTGAAGGAAAATATCCAACAAATAGCTGTCCACAAAAAAAGGAAGAGAAAATAAAATGCATCAACTGGCATGGAAATCACCTAGCAAATTATAGAGGCTGTCCGGTAGCAAAAGAATTTGAAAAAAAGAGAGGTACTGCCAAACTCCAACCGAACTCTCTCAACAATAGAAACAAGCAACAGGTACATGTTGAAAACACTAAAATAGACAAAATACCAATTGGGGCTAAAACAAATACGGCAGTTGTAAATACCAAATCGTATCCCGAAATTGTGAAGAACACACGTAAATAAGAAGAACTATCAGTAAAGCAAATGCTTTCTACTATTATTCAAAGATTGGATAATCAAGATAAAGTCTTTAAGCTACTGAGCCAAGAAGTTTCCAAAGGATAAAATGAAAAAAAATTATTTTGATTCGAAATCTGAAAGTCGCAACCTGGAATGCAAACGGTTTACACCAACACGTCTCTGAAATTCTGGTGTTTCTATCTGAATTTTATGCAATGAAGACATTGATGTCTGCCTGATTTCATTCGAAATAATTTGTCGATCTTCCTTGGATTGGTCATGATTAAGGAGGTGTTTTTAGTGCGGTTAGAGTCCCACACTACTCTGGGTTTCTAACCCATTTGTGTCTTTCGAGATTTTCACCTTCAATACCAAACAAAAAAAAATGTCTGTTAAAACATTTTTAATTTTTTTGTAATTTGTAAGAAATTCACACAAAATAAACAAAAACCGAAACCGAACGACGAACAATAATCGAATGAATGAAGGAAAAAAAATCTCAACGATAGCTTTTTTGTAAGGAATAAAATTGTCAAAGGCTCAAAGCTCTCAGTAATTTAATTCTCGATTTAGTATGAGTAGCGACACCCATTAGGATACTAATACTACTGGATTGGCGCTACTATAGGAATGTAAATATATACAAAGATTGTTCTCACGCAAAAATTCAGTTTTTTTTTGTTCTGTCTTTCAAATTTAAAGCAATAAAATTCAGTTTATTCTGATTTTTTCCAACTAACAAACATAATATAAACTAAAACAACAAAAAAAATATAGGCATTCAAAAATAATTCGAAATTTACAAAAAAAAAAATAAAAAGAAACAATAAAAATTGCATTAAATATTGAAAAAAAAAAGAAAATTCTACAAATAATAAAAACGCGCGCTTTTGAACATTTTCCAGACCAGTTTTTTATTGTTTGTAGAATTTTGTAAAGCAGAATTTTAAAAGGTTGGATTTTTAAATTTTGAAAACTGAATTTGGTAGAAAGAAATTTCACCCATCCAGAATTTTGACCCCAATCCCATTTTTATACATCGGTCCACTTAAGATCCTGTGGATTTTTGGCCTTACACTCACTTTAATTCTTATTTTAAGATTGTTCTACAACAGTGTTAAGAACGTGTAAGCTTAAATTAAGCCCTTGATTTTGGATCATTGTAAACTTAAAATAAGCTTATTTATTCTTAACATAATGCAATGAAGAATGTGTGAGCTTAAATTAAGCTCAAAATCACTTCATTTTCCACCTAATTATCAGCAGTTAAAATAATGCTCCCTAAAGCCCAAAATAATTACTCTTGAAATAAACTTTCAAAGATTTATATAAGAACAGTGGCTTAGTGGTTAGTGTGTTGGACTACTAAGCGAGGGGTCCCAGGTTCGAATCCCGAGAAAAACCCAAAATTCCAACTTAAGGTTTTTTTCGCTGCGCCACCTCTCGCGAACGTCTGACAAACATCCGAGAGTATAACTGTCATGAAAGAGCTTCTCAATTGGCCGTTTGGACTCGGCATAAAATTGTAGATCCCTTCCATTCGTCCCAAAAATAAAAACTCACACAAGACGAATGGTTGTGAGAAGCTAGGCTTGGGTCCATACGGACCTGTTGCGCCAATTATTTTTTTTTTTATTTTATCCTTATATTACATTTTTTGGAATCAAGAATGTCGTATCAAAATTTAAGATTACACAGTTTTATTTGTCAAATTTTGTGTCAACTCCGTCACTTTCCTCTTTAAGAAAATAAAACAAATAATTATTATTTTTAAATATATTTATTTATTGAAAGAAAAACGCTTAAATAGATTTAAATCTAAAATATATCTTTCCATTATTTAATTTTTCAAGAAGATTCTTCAGTTGTTTTTCATCTTCATCGGAGGCAACTTCTTGCAATGAAGTATTATTGGAAGACACGAGAATTAAATTGTCTTCCGCACTGTCCAGCAAATGCTTATAAGTCAAAGCACTATCCATTTTATTTTATCACTTGCACTTCTTCAATATTTCACTCGTTTTTTAATACACTTAATTACGAAAACACGTGAATGAATGAACTTTCTTTATCCATCATGTACCTAAGTTTAAGATCTTTTCGGCTTGATTGGAGAGTATAATTCTTGTGTTTTGGTGTGCAAAAAATCATGCGGATGATATGACTGAGATTTTAAGATTATTTCGGCTTAATTCGAGAGTACCTGTAATTCTTATTCGATCCTGTATTTGTGTGAAAAAAACATAATTCAGTTGATATGGTTCAGATTTTAGTAAGAATGAAGAACACTAAGAATAAGCCTGATCGGACTAGAATTTAGCTTGCGATATTTTTATGAGTGTATGAGCCAATCATTCGCCTTAAATTCAACCACTTACACTTTTAAAGTAAGATTGACTTAAATATAAAAATAAGTTAAAAAAGTTTGCGAAAAAAACGGGGATACAATTTCTCGCACAGATCTGTCAAAGAGTGCAGAATGTTCTACAACACCGCAATATAAAACATTTGTGAACGATACACAGTAACATAATAACCTGTTCTGAATCCCATATTATATACATGACGCTGTAGGTATTTTCCCAAAGTTTCCCTACTCCCAAATGGATCTCATGAATTCCTTTGTTGTCTAAGTGTGTAGCATCTTTCACCATCCGTCCTACCACTTTCACCTAATACGTTAAAATATATCGCTGCAAAGATACTTAATCCGTCTATCTAGGACAATTTATAGTGGCACTTCGACCCCACATCAGACCTTCCCACTATTTGGGGAATTCCAGACTACACAGGATTCAAATAAACTGTTGCTTTATTGAATTACTTTTTCGACTGCAGAATACGTACCGCTCGCGCACGAGAACATCATTCTTTCTGGCAAACCCTCCTCCCTTAAGAGAAATTCCATAAGTATTCGGGAAATTTTATGAAGCTTCCTTTTCACTCGACGCCGTGCACCTCCTGTCAAAGCGATTTATTTATTGCCACATACATCTATAGATACAACCCTTTAGTTGGAGCCATGTTGCTATATCTTGCCGCCTTACCCGACATCCTTTATTAAGCGACCAAACTTTAAGTATCAATGTTTAACTTTTTCGACAACAGTCATCCGGGGTCCCGATCCAGGTTTTCGTTTGATGCACGAATTATGTGTGCGAGCAGGGAATCAACAGCAACAACAGCAGCAACTTTGTCGGGAGCAAAATTTTTAATTGAAATACCGAACATTCCTCACGGAGCGGAACGGAGATGAATCCCTTTCCCGGAGCCATTTTCATCCAGCGAAGGGGAAGTAGCTTGCCAAAAACCTCGGCATCCTTAATTCATTTACTTGTATGAGTGTTGAGGTGGGAAGCTAATGGCTTAAGTGAAAGTTTTCTCTTTTACTTTTTTGTTTTTGTATCTTTGAAATTGCTGTGCTCGTCTGACTCTGGTGTGATGTGCGATGAAAGTCATCTTGTGGTGCATAGCATTCGGTAGAGTCGGTGCCATCATCGCAGCAAATAGTTTGTAGGTGTATATTATGGTGTGGGCTATCCAGGTGGCAGTGGATGGATACAAAGCGTGTCCAACATTCCAAGTAGAAGCAAAATGTTTTATTGAGCAGCAAGTTGCAATGTTTAAGGACCTACTGCTGGTCGTCGTCGGACGATATTTAAAGTTAATTAAATTTAAGTGGTTTTGGAAAGTTTCTCATTAAAATGCTTTACAACCGTAGAGAGATGGTGGTTGGGTGGGGGGTTGGACCTATTCGATTTCGACTGATGTGTTGTATTGTTTTAAGAAGAATTTCTGATTGATGAATGTCTGAAAACATTTATAGCTTTTGAAAGGCCATCGGGTTGGATTGCAAAGTTTTTAATTAGAATAGTCTGTAGAAGCTGTGCCTATGGATTTGCATTTATATTTTAGACAAGGCCTTTTTGGCGGCCTTTGAGGTAATCACTTTTCTAATTCGAACTTTAACTAATATTTCAGTCTGGTGATTTTCGCTCGATAAACATTGCGGCTGCTATCTAGAGATTAACTCATTGACTTATTCAACCGATACTTATGAGCGACTGGATCGCATGGAACTTTTTTGTAAAATTCAAGTTTAACATTTTTACAGCGAAAAACCCTCTTAAACGATTTGCAATATTCGGCCAAAAAGTCTCCAAAAACATGTCAAAAAAATCACGTATCCAAAAATGCACCCAAATCGAATCAAGAAGTTTGCCAAACGAGTTGCGAAATGCGTCTGAAATCGTGTCTAAAAAATAATTGACAAATCTGCTTAAATGACGCACAATACGCGTTCGAAACGTGCTTCAAAAAACAAATTTAAACCACACTGAAAACAGTCAGAACCACGCCCAATATGTGTCTAAAAACTCGACAAAAATGCACAAAAATTTGTCCGAAGAAGGGTTCGATTATTGTCGAAAAATTTGTCTAAAACAAGTCGAAAATGACAAGTTGAACAAGCATTCTAACACTTAAAAAATTTATGGAAGAGCCACTAAAAATAAGTAAAAAAACGCAGGAAAAACATGACCAAATGAACCCCAACTCTGGTTCAAAAGCGGGTCCGAAAACGTGTCGAAATTATCGCTTAAACGATTACAGAAACGTGTTCAAAATGTGACCAAAAAAGCATCCCAAAACGTATCAAGAGAAGCGTCGAAAACGCAATCCCCGCACCAAATTTTGCATGAGTCTTTCGAAACTCTAATCGGTTCGTTGTTAGGCGGCTTTTTTGATGTTTTCATTTATTTTTGAAAGATGATTTTCTTTCTCATTTGCGGATATGGTATGTGTGATTGTTTTCAATATTTAAAAAAATCACAGGGTGATAAAACTTGCATTGACTAGTGTAAAAGGCGGATAACTTTTTTAATGTTTTCTTAACTATTTTCACTAAAAGTATGAAATATAAGGACAATGATTTTCCAGATATCTAAATTTTTGAAATACTAAAAACAGTCAGGGTTATGGGACTTCAAAAATTGTGTTTATTATTACAATTTTGATAGCCAACTCCATGTGGAAATCAACTTTGTCCCACATTTTCTTACCAAACAATCGGAAATAATGCAATTGCCACGTTTGCGCCTATACATAACCACTCCCCAAAGTGCGACAATTGCTCTCGCTTCCGATAGCATCTACCCTGTAATTAAGTTGCATTTAAAAACAAAATAATGGTAATTCGACTAACAGCTCTCCGGGGATATTACCACCAACAGGAATTGTTGAAACCGCGACACCACTGTCCACCAGGGACATCGTAACAAAATTCACCCAATTATTTTCAGTTTTATCACGAAATTTATTCTCTTGTTGTGCCATCCCGACAATTACCAGGAGAGTTTAAATAAGTAAGTCCTACCGGTTGGAGTGTTGGACATTTCCCAAACTACTCGCATTCATTGATTTCACATTTTTTTCGAAACAAAAGGCAACCCAGCACAAGTCCGAAACTAGATTTATGGGCATTTCACTTAACTGGGACACCAAAGTGTTGCCTCCGGGCGTTCAGGACAACTATCCAATTTTCCTTTGTCCAAGTTCGTGTGTGAGTGCAAAAAAAAAAAAATAGGAAGCCAACAACATAAATGCCTTAACGGCTGGACACTCTCATTTAAATGAATTTGTTTCTTTCGGGCTTTCCTTGTTTTCTGTGCCATCGAAATGCTCGGGTCTTGTCAAGTGCGCCTTCGCTTTATTCCCCAAGTGATTGCATATGTATGCTGGGACTTGGACTAGTCCTGTTTTTTTTTTTTTCATTCAACATGATCTATGCGACCGGAGGGGAGTGCAAGACGGGTTAAATTTTGCGAAATTCCTTTGGCAATTTGGAAACGCGTTGGGGGCAACAAATAGAAAATTTCCTGGTGCACGTCCCCGAGAAGCGTTCTACTCTGTTTCGTCAGGGCGTGATATACAGCGCAGTGGGTCTGCTTTTGTTGGCGAATCGGCGCCACCTTCTCTTTCTCGTTTGCAGTGTGTCAATTGGGAAACTATTTGCTGCCATGTCAAAGGCGAGTGTATGTTTTCTTGTTTTTTTTTCTTTCTGTTTTTAGAGAAGCCTGAGAAAATTGTTTTTCAGGTCAATTTTTTTAGTTTCGGATGTCCGGATCGTTTGTCTCTCTTGTGGGGCATGCTTAAGTGTGGCTTTAAAAGGAGAAATGGCATTAGACGAAATGCACAAATAGATTCTCGTTTTCTAACAAATTCCTAATTGTCGTTTTAATGCTGTGAGCTGTGACCTGTGAGCGTCGGTCGTTGCGATAAAAGGCATGAGATCAAATGCTGAAAGAGAATGAGCTCAAAAGTGACATTTTTTATTTTTTCAATAGTGGGTTGGATATGTGGGTGAACACAATTTCTTTGATTTAAACTGTGGGAGGTTTATTTTATTTTTATGATATTACCCTGTTGATATAAAAGTGAAATTTAAGTTCCAAAGCTAAGCCTTCCAGACGTACTTTTAATAGCACAAAACTGAACTTGGCCCTAGTTACATCTACATTTGCTTTTATTGAACTTTTGGTATACACAATTTGACTTAAACTAGGTAACAAATGATGGTGAATAATCAATATTTATATGTGTTGGCTCAACAATAGGATCCCAACGGTATACAATGTTTGTTTTCTTAGATCTATTTTACATAAATTGTGGTTGTCTTCTCGGATTCATACGTAGTATGCATCGTTGTCTGGGTTTACCTCATAGAGTTGAAGTCTGGGTGTTGATAACTTGGCCCAAGGTTGAAAACTCTATAATAATACTTTGATGTTGCCTCAAAAGCCAGATGCCAGCTCCAATTTTGGGATAAAAAACTTTTCAATTCTCCTAATAAGAAGGTCAATCGCTCTTTAAGAACACCATATAATATATCGTTGTCGCAAAATTTAAAATAGTTCAAAAAAATCCAAGCGCGTGCCGTGATTCCTGCTTTTGAAACGTCCCATTAAAAGCTGTCCCCCAGGAAAAGATGGTTAATAAAGTCTGACCATACCTTGACTTAGAACATGCAGCGCAATATCAGGAGTTATGGGCGTTGACTTGACCATCCTGTATCTGACACTTAGAAACTAAAATTTTAAGATCTGCTAATGGTACACAGATGGTGGTTGATCCCCTTTAAATGTGAATTTCACATAGCGGATTCATGTGGAAAATTAGCCTGAATTAAGGTGTTGCCTGAACCACTCGGTTCGTGTTGTTAGTGCAGTCTGTCTTTCTCAGTAACCCTAAACAACATCTATGTTCCTTATCAAGAGCTTTATGATTTCTTACTACCACTAACTTGTCAGCAATTCTTTCGCAGTATATCCTTTACATATATTTGTCTTTTAGATTCGTTTAATTTTAAGTTGTATTCACATCAGAACGACCGATTTTCATTTCCTTACATTATACGGCTGCAACAAAAAGTCTTTTCCCCTTTTTTATTTTTTTAAATTATATCGTTTGGAAAAGCAAGCCTCAATTTTTGGCGGTGGAAAACTGTTCCACTGTCATTTGGACAGCCTCAAACAGTTTAATACTCGGAATAATGTGTTAACCCAAATTCAAACTCCAAAAATCCCTTAATTACTATGCAATGTTGTGTTCAAAAACTTACTTTTCACTTATAAAAACATTTAGGTTAGGGTGGGCAGAGCAGGGAGAACCCTGCGCTACTCCACTTAGGTCCTCGTGGACCCATTGTGATGCCCTTGTTTTGGTCGACCGTTGGTGTTGCATCGGTGTTTTTCATCCCCTCTTCTTGTAGTTAATAGACGCCGTCTGGCCATCCCGATATCCTAAAAAAAAAGTAGTAACATGTCGTTTGTCAGATTTAAGTCAAACTTTAAGACACCTTTCTACTCAACACCCGTATAAACATGGAAACATATTATTTCTAAAGGAGTCCAATCCAATTGAGTTGAAATGTCCCACCGAAACAACTTTAAGGAAGCATTTAAAATACATAAAGTAGTTCCATGAACTAGCCCAGTTCTTATACATGGCCAGAAGCACAGGCAGTAAAAACCTCACCAAAAAACAAGGCACAGCAGCATTTTTGTATCATCCGGACTATGCTGCCTGATTCATTCACTGAAATGCGCCACTGACACAGTTTAATTTCAATTAAAAATCTGCTTTGCCCTTTTTTTCCACACCCTTAAGCTATATGTTTTATTCTAACTACCGTACGGTAACACCCGATCTGGCCTAACTTCCGTCCAGCGTCGTTGGTTGCACACACACATTTCGCAGACTTCCTCTCTATTTACACACAGTATACACGCTCCGAAAATGGAACAAAATCCTTCGCCCAACCTCTGTACCATCATCGCTCAGAACGTACAATGGGTTCATTCCACTGGCTGTGTGTATATATATTTTTTTTCTGTTTAGATTGAGTGCTTTCCCGGTCCAAACCACTTTCCTAACCTATGGTGATGCCATAGTTGACTCTAATGTCTGCTGACTTTTGCATCAGGACAGGAGTCTTGTTTATGAGACACCACATTGCAACTTCAGCAGCAGCCGGTTTAGTACCATCCGACGACCAGAAGGGGTAACGTAAATATTTTCCACGATTCCCATTCCGGGGCATAGGCATAAATAAGTTCATTTAGCAGTAGTAACAGCAGTAGATATAGGTGCACCAACAGAATCCTTTTATACTCGCGCGACGGACGAAAGAGCTGTTCATGTGGCTTTGTTTGAGGAGAAGCATTTTCGTACATATAGCGCCCTGGTAAATGTGCGGTTCTGTTATAAATTATGCACCAACTTGGAACAAGTTATTTCTAAATTTATAGTAACGTACAAATTGCCGAGTTTCAGTGGCTATACCTTTGGCAAACGGAGCTAATTGATTTTCGATTGAGTTACCAGCGTGGCCCTAACTCCGGATCATATGTGATTGAAAACATTTCCTGGTGTTGCGAAAAGAAAACCTACCTTCATCGAGCAAATAAGACGATGGGATGCCTCTAGGACCAAATCCATTCATACAGAAGAAACAAAAGAAAACACTAACGTACCGCCAACGATAAGGTCACGTTTACACTTCGTCGTATACACTGGAAAACAAAACGCGGCAAAGGTCCTTACAGAGATGAAACGGAAACGCACATGAATATTATGCAAATATTATCCACTTTCTCCGCGAATACTCGGATTTGCGGGCACAAGCACAACAAGAAGGGAACGGTAGGCTGATTTTTAATGCGCCACCAGAAGAGAATACGTGTCTTAGGTATACTTGTACCTATTTGCGTAGGCACTTGCTAAACAACGATGGCGCGACGCGTCATCTACGGCACTTGTGCATAATAAAACGCGCTGCAATAAAGGCATTTCACTTGAAAGGATAGAAAGTGAAAAATTATCTTCACAAATATTTTTCTTTGTTGGAAGCAGCCAACGGATTTGTGTTTATTCTTTGTTTAGATTTTCAATCTGTCTCCTATCTAGTTCTAAGCGTCTATTGTGCTGATTCCAGACATTATAAATTGGGTTAATCTTTGAAAAAAAAAATAAAAATTATTGGACGGGATAATACGAGGGTGTCTGTGAATCGGGGAGAACAAAAACTATAAAATAAATTCGTCTGATGACAAATACCGATTGGAATTGTTTCATTAATTATGTCCACCTTAGAATTGGGGCGCTGTTGACTTCTTGAAATCAAAATTTGTTTCTCCCCGATATTAGAAGGACAAAAAAACCGAGTGCAGGACAAAAATATTTTGGTATGGCACGGTATTTTACAGCATTTATTTTTATCATTTAATTTTAATGTTTATTCCAAATTCTAGTAAAAATATCGATTGTTTTGCTGAGCCAATATCGTTGCCTTATGCCCAATATACAGGTGCACAAATTCGGGACGCACAGAATGCAGTGCTGAAAGCAAAACAGATGTCCAGGAAATTATTTGACATGCCTTGCATCGGCTAATATGGCTACAGTCATTCACCGACTAAGCGGCTAATGTGTTTGCAACCAAAACAAAAATACTTGAAATTGCAAATTATTTTCATTTGGGTTGTGGTACGCTTGAATTTTTCAGCAAATTTAGAAATAGAGATAATATGTTGCAGTGCTGCGGTGCCTATATCCATGTTAACATGTATATTCTAATCTCGCTGCGCAGTGGATTCTGCACATGTGTTTTGGGCATTAGTGTATTTAATAAGTCGCAAGGGGTTGTGATGTGGGACACATATTTGCTGATTAAAAAAAAAAACAATAGCTCCTCACAACCATTCGTCTTGTGGGAGTTTTTATTTTTGGGACGAATGGAAGGGATCTACAATTTTAAGCCGAGTCCAAACGGCCAATTAAGAAGCTCTTTCATGACAGTTATACTCTCGGATGTTTGTCAGGCGTTCGCTAGAGCTGGCGCAGTGAAAAAAAAACCTTAAGTTGGAATTTGGGTTTTCTCGGGATCAAATTAAAGACTCACTTCAAATATAATCTAACTAATTGATTGTTTTTTTTTTTTATTTTTTATTAAAAAAACACATAGCCATTTGGGTCTGCAAGGTATCTATTGCTGAATTTAGAGACAGCCATTCTGAATTTCACTTAAAATAGGGCTGTAAGTTTAAACATACACATGCAAACTCAACAAAATCGAAAGAAAGCCGTCTGCAATGACGATAAAGATAAATTGCTCTGACGTGACACATAAGACATGAGTGTTAATACCTTCCGGTAATTAAACAAAAGTTGCAACCATGAGTTGTCTCAAATGCAGATGTACTCAGTACTCACAGTATCGCACTGACATCCAGACCTTCATATGACGGGCATCAAATAGATTCTAATCCACCATACGTGGATATTGGTTTTCCACCCTCGCAATGCGACATGGCGCGACTCCAACGATGGCGAAACAGTCTTGTAATTTCGGTTTTTACCCTGTCGACTAAATTGGCGTTAAAAAATATTGAGGAACTTTTAAACCGCGCTGACAACCCATTAGGCAATTATATATTTACGTTCGTGTTGGTTAAATGAATAACAAGCAGTCTGGTGAGGTATTTATGACTCATCGGCGATTGTATATTGGTCCAAATTTGTTATATTTTCATTTTTTAAAGGAGTATATCACCAACGGTAAGGAGCGCCAAGAAGACATATATATTGCTCATTGTTTTGTTTGTACAGAAATTAAAGTTTGACGATCTTTGGTTCCGCACTGGGATGGCGCTTTGTGCTACTGACGTCAATCAATCCCTTCCCCAGAGAGTTGAATAATTGTGTAATCAGCTATTTTTGGCGGCGTTTCTGCGGTTTGATGCTTTCCGTATTTTTTTTTAGTCAACGTCGAAATTATACTGAATGATAATCAACATCGAGCTGCGATTACGTTAGGTAGGAACAACATTTTATGAATGGAAGCTTTAAGCCATCGAGAGGGTTGCCACATGAATTTTTGTATTTTTCCCACATTACCCTTTGGTTTTGAAAGTTAACACCAATAGTACCTACAATATCCAACTGTTGTTGTTAGCCATGGAAATCAATGAAATTTTATAGTGGGTAAAATGAAAAACGCCTATTGTTAAGAAATCATCACAAGAAACCACTCTCCGAATTTAATACTTTGCTTCAAATTAATATTTGTTAACTTTGTAACTGAACATTTCTTTCTTTCTACAAAATTCTAATTTTCAATTCATTTTTCGTAAAAAACAAGCAACCTGAAGTCACTGAAATTTTTGAGCCTATTTTCTTACAATAAATATTTATAAATTTTTATAAGAAAATTTACTGCAAAAACTAGTGCCTTTAAATCAAGCATTTTTTCAACACTAGTCCCTTGAAATAAATTATACTCCGGAACTAACAAACTTTGAAGTTTATTGATCGATTTTTATTTCCTAGCAGTTTTAAACAGATTTAGGCTTTAGCTGTTTCAAGGTATTTTTTGGCAACTCTACCACGGGGCCGAAGTTAAAATTAATATTTTTTATAGGTTTCATCTTGACTTTAACAGGTGTTAAATGTCAGCGCTACCAACTTGAAACCACGAAATCAATAACCCTGTATATACAGTTTATTAAAATTTCCTTCCTTTTGTAGAGGGTGGACTTATTTATGCTGAAAAGTTTCTGTTTTAAAAATCGTAGTAGATTTTCTGGTTTAATGCAGTCAAGTTGCAGATAGAAGAAGAGCTTATCATCAAAAAGTTTAAAGAAATTTCTATGAAAATATTATAATTCCATGTTTTTTATGTGAATAGTCCACATTTTCAGCCGCTCTCATATTTTTTACTATACGGACCCGTTGGTTTCAGTTTCAAAATCCTGATTACAAAATCTTCACTTGACATCTGCTGATCTGTTCAGTTTTACGCTTTTACGTGCGTGAGTAATTGTGTTCCATCCTTGAAAGTGGTCTTGTCTATTTGAAAACAGATTTATAGACACCCTAAGAGATTAGGTTAGGTGGGAGGCTGAGATTTGAAGCAACCCTTTGAAAAACAAAACAAGAGTTAACATTTTCCTTAATGTTCTACACGGCATGTATATAACTGAAAGCATGACGACCGCTACATGCAGGAGGTAGCGCAGAAGTAATGACGCTGTACGAGCGGATTATCATATTTGAAAGTGGCATCTCATGTCATCGGATGAGGCGACACTATAGTCCTTAAGCCCGTGCTTGGCTTAAGTTCTTAATTTCAAATTCCAGATCTTCACATAAATCGCTTATTTGTTTTTACCTACTGTTTGTCCCTAATCAGACTTACAGACGTCTTAATAAGAAGGAATTAGGAATTATTATCCACCACCTTTGTCGCATGCCCATGTTCAAGCTATCTACTTTCCACACTTGATTTTGGGAAGCGCTTCACGATGTAACTCCGTAGCACCACTCTGAGTAATTATCTCGTGGTCTTGTTTAACAAGATCTTTAATATCTTCCAGTGTGAATGTCCAACATTGTTTCCAGTGCTCTATTCTTACCAACATCTTTTTTCCAATTCAGCAGTTCAGCACAACCCCCAGTCCACACACACACACACCAGTAACGACATAATTAATACTTGAACTACGCATACACTTATCGTACCTCCGTCCACCGAGGGAATAATGAGAGACGCGAAAAAAAAACCGATTCTATCCAAACGCAGCCTAGCCCACATGGGAACAGAGTATGTAACTGCGTGTTGCTTACTCGTATACGCCTTCATCTCATTTTACAGGACGTGCTGTACTGTACAGCACCGTGCCAACGAATAAAAATCCCAATTACAATGCGAATGAGTGATGAGCTTCATTTTCCCATGCCAAAATACACGCCAGCAGCCAGAACTGCGATAAAGGATAAGAAGAGAAATAGGAAGAATAATGCAAAGCTCTACAATATCCGGAGGTGCGTCGAACAAAAAAAAGAAAAAGAAAAGAAGAAAATGGTTTAGCCAGCAGTGTATCCTTAATGAAACCATTATTCGCGTCGTTCATTCAGTAGGAAGTGTGAAAAGCGATCCTTTTCATGCATGCGTGTACTATACCAAGTCAACCCTATACCATGAAGGAGTTGATGGAAGCATGTCGTTCATTCAAGAAAAAAAAAATCATCATCATTGTCCCGTTTCTGTTTTCTTTTGCTTGTTTCTCTGTTTGGTTTCTTCGGCGTCTTCCAGGACACATGAATGACGGAGTCCGTGTTGACCGTGCGTGATGAATTCTTAAGCATGTTTGAATGAAACTGACTGATAAGCACGTGCGTTGTTACAGATATACGCACACATATGCAACTTAGCAGATTCCCCACAGAGTGTAGCCGTGCCTGGATGGAAATTGTAACGAAGGATACCTACTTTTGCTTACCAACGTTCCATGATTTCATCGATGTACTACACTTGCCAGGCGGATTACACCGAGTTTCGTATTTGATTTGATTTCCGTTTGCGCTTGTCCTGACCAGTTGGAATTGGTAAGGATGAGAGTCCACATTTATGAGTCTTCTGAATTGAAATAGCAGGCCGAAAAGTACATTGTGCAATTTGCAGGGGGCTGTACACTGTGGAGTGTACTTCCCATTCGCTAGAAGGTTCCTGGCGCACTTCAAGTTGTCGCACGAAAGCCATGTCGATACCAGTTTTTGTTTTCCTTTCCTTTTGAATCACCTTAGCCTCTGCGTAGTAGGTCACGTAGTTACACACACTCATACTCACAAATCGCCACAATGTCTGTCTACTAAGCCAATTAATACGAAAACACCTTTGTTGCAATGATTTCATTTTTTTCCAGGAAGGTAAACGCGGCTACCTAGAAGGACTAGCGTCACACTACACCAAACACATAGCGATGCCCTACGAGGATATCCTGGACGCCATCGAGAAAGTTCGCCTATCCAAGTGGAAAGAACGACACGTACGGATCGCTGCCGGCCTCACAACGACCCGACCACACCGAGGCATTGCAAATCAATCAAACCTGCCTACCAGTCACAGCCAACCGCTCTATGTGCCGGGAAAATATTTGGTAAGATTGATGGGCATGTGAAAAGGTCCCTTTAAGTGGCCGCCACACTCTGACCAGTGTCAATTCTCTCACCCCTCTGAACAGCCTTCCAGTTGTCTCTCGAATCGCGAGGAGAACGAGATATACAGCTTTGCCCAAAGCGATCTAGCTGCCCGCATGGCCCGTAGTGCAATTGACTCGAAATCCGCTGCCAACTTGAATGGCATGCAACATAGTTACCCCGCGAACAGGTCGAATTTCTTTTACGATTTCTCTGCAACAGGTGAGTAACGAGGAGGCGTCTAAAGCGTACAAGAAGAAAAAAAAAAAAAAAAAAAAAAACCAACTGCCATGCCAAACAGAGGTTCACTTTAATGTTTGTCTTCCTGTCTGTGCCTTCTCCTGCTACCGGCAACGATAACACCAACACCATCACCACTACCACTGACACTGCCACGACCGCCAGAGGGACGCAACAAGGCCAAAAGACGGACAGTTTTTGCTCGTTTCCTCAATGGGCTACGACAGAGCGGCGATGAGCTCAATCAGACGGAAGGAATGCAATTAAAAGTAAGTAACATTGAGAGTGCCATCCTCCTACCAGATATACTCGTAATAATAAAGACGACAGGATCTGTTGTCCTTGGGGGCAAGGGACAATTTTTTCCCCGTTCGTCGTCGCTGTGTGTTTTCGTTTTCGTATTTTTTTTTTGTTCTGTATTGTGTGTCCTCGCAAGCCCTTTCAATAAAAATTGCAAACGGAATCATTATAATGATGTCCTTTTTTCTACTTCACCTTTTTCTGGTTGTTCTCCCGCCTTGGTCGATTCGTTCAGGACATTTTCTATATTTGCCTTCTTAGCCGAGAGTGACAGCGTCCCGTAGTAGTTGTCGTTCGGCGTCAGATGGAAATTACATCCTTGAAGCTGTGTCTTTAATTTGACGTGGTTAAATTGCGAAACGTTTTGTGTGGTGGAATAAACGGCCCTCCTCCGCCTCCTTTCTCGCTCTGGCCATCAGGTGAATTTTCTTCAAAATACCACACTTTTCTGTTTCATTTGAATTTTTCTTTTTTTGGTTACTTTCGATTGGAGTTTCCCTCTGCGGCCGATGAGTTTGTGCAATGTCCTTTCTCGGGGTTTTTGTTTTGAAGTGCTAACTGCTTATTACTATGGCGCGAGTTCATTTCGTATGAAATGGGGTTTTGTTTGTTTGTCGCCAGAATGCCAAGCACTTGGTCAATTGAGTGAGTATTTCTTTTTTTCTCCTTAGAATATAAAATGTCCTCCGGGTGAGAATTGCAATTTGTTCATAATGTGGTTGGTTGCGGAAATGTTCTGTACTTAGCTGGGATTGCAATTCCTCCTGTCATGTTATGTGTTCGCCGCTTAGACCGAAGGGCTTGAGGTTGCATTTCGCTGGGGTACAAGAGCGCAATACTTTTCCAGCTTGGTTTCGATGGCTTTTTTCGTCCTTTTCTTGATTTGGTTTTGTAATTACCAAAAAAAAATAAACGTTCGCTTGTGAGAATTGCGAGAGGTGTACATAGCGTTTAATGAAAGTCTGATTTTTCTTATGCACACTTAATAGCAAGTTGCACCGTGGGGAAGGAAGCGGGAATTCTTTAAGATTCACACTTGATATGCAGCTTGAGCAGGAGCAGTTTTAATTGAATGACTTTTTCTGCTAGTTCTTTATTTTAATTATTATCATTCGAGTGGTGGCAGTGCATTTTCGAAATGGTGTATGAGGTACAGCAAAGTTCAGAGAAATTAATGAAGAAATGGAAGTAGGATTTGGGGAGTTATGTCTTCTCAGTTCATCTACGATTTTGTGTGAGTTCAGGAGTATGAACAGTTTCAGAAAAGTCTGAAAACGTTTTCCAAAAACTCCAAATAATTGCTCCAATTTTTTTTTTTTGTATTTTGAGGTATTTTGAAAGCGCCTTTTGTGGGTAGGCCTTTGGTACCGTCTACCCATCCTTAGATAGAGACCGTCGATCAGGTACAATTTGGTCACAGCATGCAATATGTTTGTATAGGTACATGATAATAAAGGTATATTCTATTGAACAAAGTCAATTACCCGTATTTCAGAACCAGCTGCGCACATAGTTAAAGTGAAAATTTCAAATTTTCGCGACTATTCACCTTGCTCCGGATTTAAGGTATCTTATAAATATTTCTCCATTCCTTTCAAATATAAAAAAAAAAACTCAAATAAGTAAATTGTTTTGGCAAGCTAGGCCTTAAGTCCATATGCTAACTATTTACATTAAAGCTTAGTACGCCGCTCGAGCTAAACTAAATTTTATCTGGTCTCCAAATTTTCTCTCCAAACGTCAGCTAAAGTCCTAGCTAAATTTTGACATAGAATACACCGTGGATAAGTGTGACAGAAAACAGGTGTTCTTCGAAAAAACTTTCTACAAAAATGTTATTCTCTCTTATTTCAATTATATCTGATTCTAGGTACTTCTCGTCCATGTAATAATTAAAAAAGCTCATCCGTGCATACTTTTCCGCAACAGAACAACAAATACACAACGATCTGTCACAATTTAGCTTGAGAAAATGTGCCGACCCATTAAATGGGCACGCTAAATTTTGACAGACACATGAAGTACATTCTGAAACAAAAGTTTGATTATTTAGCTCGAGCTGCGTACCACTCAGCTAAATGGGTTCGCTTAAGTTTAGCTCAGCTAAATTTTGGAGACAATTTTGTATGAGAGCGAAAATTTAGCTTAAAGCTTAGTATCCTGCTCGCGCTAAATTTTAGCGCCACTAGTCTCCACTTCGATTCTCCACACCAAAGATAAATGGTCGCTAAATAATTATTTCGTATTTTGGTTTTGCGTTTTTTTTTATGTATCACGCTAACGTTCTCTGCGGTTTCCTCCGAAAAATCGATAATAATGACAGCACAAACTTTCCCCTCCTTTTGCTTCTGTCTACATTTATCTTCGATTTACTGTGCCGGACATTTATTTCGCGAGCTAAATGAGTGGAGACTTGTTGTCGGCCCATCTACATGAAGTTAAGAATTTAGCGAGTGAACAGGATACTGCTTTGCTAAACTGCCTCGCTAAATTTTATCTTTGTAGACATTTGTGTATGAGAGATAAAATTTAGCGCGAGCAGGATACTAAGCTTAAGTGTTGAAATTGTTATACATTTTACAGGGTGGCGCCTAAAATAAAATAAAAAATATAGAGGAGAATGACTTTATACCATTCTTGGCAGCATATGGGAATGGGAATAACAAGCGCTCTTTATACTCTTTGAAGATCTATTTTAGTGCATAAGTATGGGACGAAATTTCACTCAGCATGCATGTTATTATAAAAATATAGTTTTTTAACGAATAAGCTGCACAGTAATACGTAACATTTCTAAATAAGGATTATATTTCCTTCCCAATTTTAGTAAAGAATTCTAAATTATTCGGGGTTGACAAAGGTTTCTATGTACTAATAGGAATGGTTTTGAAAAGGATGATATCCCTTTCATCCCCCTCCCCTTCATCGTTGCCAGATTTCAAAGAGGTTGAATGTTTGTCGGAGTTCGTTTATTTCTGACTTGCTCTTGCTGTCCGGTTTTTAATGACTGATTCTATTTGTTTCTTAAGTGATTTGCAGACTGCAGAAATAAATTTATTAAATTAAGCAAAAAATAATGTGCACGACTGGTTCGCAGGAAAAGTTATCCAACTCTGCTGAATCGAAATTATTTCCATGAATGATACCAGTTGTTTTTTACTTTTTTTTGTTTGCCTAATGTTTAAAAAGTGGTAAGTTTTGAAAACTTCCACCAAACAACGGCTTAAGGTTTATGCATATGCAAACAAAAATCAGTTCATATCTTACAATTTTCGTTGCTGTGAAAATTGAGCGCTGGATTTTATAGAATTTTCAGGAGATGCCTTAACGATTTAAGTTCTACTTAAATACGTATAGGCTACTTTTTTTAGGGCATAAACTGTCACATAAGAGTTTATGTGCAACTTATTTATTTATTTCATTCATTCATCTATCGAGTTTCCTCTTACAGATTGCTTACTAATTTACATTTGTATTTACATTTTCAATTATTCGTAATTTAAATACATTTCTTTCAAGACTTAAATCTAAATTAAAATGCAGTTCATTAAATATTCTCATACATCTTGTGAATGGTTCATTACAGCCATAATATAGGTCGGACAAGTGAAGTGTAAACTGCTTTGATTGCATAAGGATTAGAAAATTCTGAGCAATTTCGTTTTAAGAAACCTAGCATTGAGTTTGCCTTCGCAATAATAAAATCCATATGTAAAGAGAAATTTAATTTTTCATCGAAAACTACACCTAGATCTTTCACTTCTGATAGTCTTCCCAAAACCAAGTTTGAAATATTATAATCATATAAAACTACTTAATTCGGTATGAGTTGTATCAGAAAACGGGCCTAATTATTTAATAATAAGGAAACGTGCACAAGTTATTTAGCTACCAGACGTCAGTTGGTATAGAGTTCTAGAAATTGCAGTCACTTTTTTTTTTGATAGTTGAGACCAAAGACTACTTATATACAAGAAACCGTCGGCAAAGAGCAAACATGGAAAATTTATCTACAATCTGTCTGGTGCGCATAAAATTGGAAGTGGATTTGTATAATGTTGCTTATTGGGTTGTGAGATTGGGAAGTGGTAGACTAGCAAAGCGATGCAAGAATGAGACAGTTAGCAACAAGCAACAACGCCGTTTGTAGGTGCACTCATTCAATTCGCAAAACCTTAAGCAATGTTAAGAAAACGTTACAAATTCTTTCACAAAATATGTACGAAAACGATGTGTCCGTTTTATAAAATGTTCGTACTCCAATAGACACATTCAAAAGTTACCATTTATTTTCATATATCCCAAACCTAAGTCTAAATAAATGCTCTCAAGTCTGTAGGTTCGAAGTAGATATAAAACATGCAAACTTGAAATATTGGTAGTGTTGCAATACCTTAGTTAGAACAGTAGCACACACGAGGCGCGCTTTTGTGAAAGCATGTCAAAAAATGCGATGACAGCTACCATTTCTGCGACATAGCATCTTGAAATCCAGCATAATTACAAAATCTACCTTGGTAATTGTTGAAGCAAACAATAATTATTTTTTTTCTTATTTTCAGACAACGGAGAAAATGAAGTGCAGTACAATGAAACGGGAGCCACATCAGAATTTCGAGGAGACAATACACCGTGTAATTATACCCCATGTCTTGTAGTTCATATCAAAACTAACATTCACGAAATATTTATTTAATTTCTCTTTCTAAAATGCACGTGCATATCGCATGACAAAATCCAGCTCAAAACGCAGAAAGCTGCACGTAAAAAGGGCGACAAAGGTGGCATCGGCGGAGGTTGCGGTGTCGGCAGCAGCGGCGGCGTACCACACGAGCAACGCTCCAAAGAAGTGACAATTGTCACAGAAATGCCTCTGAATAATTACACAAAACATCCATAAAGATATACAACATCGCCTCCAAATTGAACCCCAACAGCCGAGAATACCCTGAAACACCACACACCGAAAGTAAGTCAGTTTTGCCAAAGGTTTGTTTTAAATATTTTACAAAATTCGTAATTCAAGGGGATTTGAAAGGCGAACAATTTAATGGTATTTTTGTGGTCTACCATTATTCTTTTTTGTTGTTGTTTATTTCAGACGCCTAAGTATGCGCTGCAACCGAATGTGATTAAAACGATAACAACAGAAGATTAGCAAAGCATTTCCATTTAGATGGCTATCCCATCCACCCACCAAAATAGACCGTCATCGCCATCATCATCAGCATCAACACCACCAGCATCAGCACCAGGAACATCATCATCCCCATGGAGTTGTGGGAGAGGCGGCCTGGAAAATTCCAAATGCGAAATAGAAGATCGTTAGCTTCATGTGAAAATCAACTCAACGCTCAGACAATGAACTTAAATGGATGTATCCGCGCGCAGTTGTCCCATTCGCTTGCGGACAAAAACCGATTTGCATTTTGAGGATTTTACTCCTGCTGACAAAAGGACACAAATGTTATTTTGTAATCACGGAGGGAGGGTTTTATTTTATTTTTTTGTTTTAATTTTTGTTTGCTTTTGTTCGGGTAGGCAACAGTAGCTCGTTTAGATTGTTGGCATTGTTACGGTCGTGGATGTTAGATGTGGATGGACAATCGTTGAGTGTTTCCTTGTTCCCCAGTAATGTGTTGAAAAAAGGGTATACATACCTTTACCTAAAGTTGTAATGCATTTCGTCATAGCAATAGACTTTCTTGGTATTTTTTTTATAATTTAAAAATGTAAAACCTTGAAGGTTAAATTAGAAAAGATCGTAAATGGCATCTCAAGTGCAAAAACCTCTAACACCGAGAGGGCCACGCATTCAGTTACAGAAACATTTAAGGTACACTGGCATTTACAGCTTTTAGTGGCTCCCTCTTATTAGCATCTTATAGTCCTTTCATTTCGGTTTTGTCAAAGATTAAGTTTTCTAAAACTTCTTCTATGAGAGACCATTTTAAGAAGGCCTGTATGGTTCACGGTTACAAAAGATTGCGATGATTTGGGTATTAGATACACCAGTTCAAAGATTCTTGTACTGTTTCTGAACACAAGTTGAATCACGTTGCCCATTAACGATCAATATGAGCTGGAATGTGTTTTTATTTCGTATGTCAATATGAATCAATCATTCAGCCTGTGTGCCCATAGCTCTTGAGTAGCAACCTTGATCTTCCCGGTTGTTGTGAGTTTGTGAGGATCAACTTATAAGTGAAGACTTCGCATTTGATACGAAATTTTGCTTGCTTGTGATCAGCCTTATTTGGTTAGTAATAAACTTACAACTTTGTTTGTCAATACGATTTTTTTTGATTTATTTTTTCTTCGAGCTTGTTGGCTTGGTACCACCGTTTTTAATTCCACGGATGACCATTTCTAGCCCTAAAACCACTGATTTTAAGAATTCTAAGAGCTCGGTCGAGATCCTAGGTTTGGGTAGGGAAACCGAGTTTTGTGGAACCTTATGTCGTTTCTAGACACAGCAAACAGGTGCAAATTGTCTCATGCGTGAACCAGCATGAGACGTGCAATTCCTGCCGAATTGCACGTCTCCAATTCCATTTCCATTTGTGATGAGAACATTCTGAAAAACCTCCATGCCTCAGTTTGTAGCTTTTGATCTTAAATATGCCTTTATTGGCTTCCAAATATGTTCATTATATTTCCCTGCCCTAAAATAAGGGCGATTGGCACACCGTTCTGTAAAGTGCTTAAAGTAGGCAACGCACTCCATCACCTTGATGGTGTTTTCTACCATTTCAAACTCGAAAATGCTGCGTGAGCACAATTCCACTTACCTACCATGTCTAGTGCGATATATAGACTTCTCCAACAGCCATTAGGTGTAAAGGGACACCCTTACATTGAACGCATATTTTCGAAATAACTTGCGTGGATAATCTCCACTTGAGGTCACAACGTTACTGCCAGTTTATATCGGAATCCAAAGTATCTTGCGTCACGTTGCATAGTCTCCATACTACTGCAGAATGCCTACCTATTTCCCCATCCATTGGAGTCCTTCCATTTTACCAGCGATTAGATAGGAAGCGAATTTAATGGCCGCAATTAAGCATATTTCAGAAATGACTAAATCATTCATTTTCAAAACACACTCTTGCTCTTCTGCGTGGAAAACTCCTGCATCATTTCCAAATAGGTACCTACTCATACATATATACTCACAAACCCCCTCTCGTTTCGAGTGCGGTAATAAACACTCTGCCAGAGCAATCTACTAGGACGAAATTAGAGCAACATCATTTTACAAGAACCCCTAGTTCTAGGACTACTCCGAATGGAATTTGATTTCAAAAGCTCTATACAAAACAAGTTTTTGAATTATCTATAAATGACAGGGATATTCATGACCTTAAAGTGGCTCCCATATCCATTAGCCGAGGCCACAATTACATCCCAACAATTGGCACACATCCTCCTCTTGGTAGAGCCAACCCGCCTCGGGGTTGTGTAATTAACATTGTGTGAGAAACAGCACCCAAAACAATATTTATTTGTTTGACTTTATACTTTTCGGATGTGGTGTACTCGTGCAGTGGAATCCTTGCAAAATAAAAGGATTTTGGGTCTCAGGTCTGAGATTACTTCTTCGATTCGGTTTCGACAACCAATCGCTAAGGCAAATAACTTCCCATCCATGACCGTTTTTGCTTTCTATTTAATTTACCAAACCTATGTCTTATCGATTCGTTGAATGGAAACCATAAAAAGGACATAGATAAATATTTGACAAAACATTAAATAAACAGTACAGCCGGGGATAAATTTGCATGGAGGGTTTTGTGGGATTTAGGATAGTACAGCTAGCGGCAGCGATTTGCATTTGTTTACAATAATAAAATGGCATTCAATTTATTTATTTACCCAGCGTGATTTGTTTTATATCTGGCTGGTGTAAATTAAAATATTTTTAGTTTTTTTAAAAATTGGTGGCAGCGTAAACGTGACAACTGCGATGATACGGTCCAAATAAAAATACATATTAAGCAATAAAACCGAATTTATTTATTTAAGTACCAAATAAATAATTTTAATATAAAAAAAAAACATAAAACTTACATACATAATTTTAAGATTGACATTCAATAGAATTTATAAAATATTTATGTATACACCAAATAAAGAATTTGCATTTATATATTCGTAGTTATACAAGAAATAAATTTTAATATACAAAAAAAGAAAAGTCAAGAAGGAAAACCGAAAATATTTCCATCAGCATAGATCCGCTGACAATTTGTTACCTGTAGTTTGTAGATGTTAATAAACATTTTTTAAATATTGAATAAATAATCGAAATTTTTATTGGAAATATTTACACAACGATATTGTTAAAAACGAAAATAATTACGAGACGTAAACTAAATTTATAGAACAAATATTGTAAAACATTAAGAAAACTTGTAGTAGATTGAAATTCAATTTCAAACAAAACACCAAAATTAATATTGTCAATAAATTTATATCGAGGATGCTGAATTGTAAACAAAGAAGTGGTCAGAATTCTTTTTGTCGAATTAATTTAACGAGTGAAACTGTCAACTTATGGCTTGACAGTACCAAATTAATGGTGTGTCTAAATCTAGATAGAGTTAACAAACATGCCCCAAATTAAAAAAATGGCTCTCATATAAAATGACACCAATAAATATTAATAACACATTTAAACAAAAAGCTGCCAGTTAACGTAGTAGAGGTACAAGCCCGCAATTTTACAGAATTAACCAAAACTAAGAAGTATATTTTAGACCTGAATAACTTTCGCCATTTTATCGGCCAAAAATTAAAGAAAAAAAATTCAAAAAAAATTTCTAGATCTAGACACAATGACGTTAAAAATGAAAATTACAGTAAGACCCTATTCTTCTACTCTTAAGAAAGTAGTTTTCGTATTAGTCCCGTCAATTCTTTGCTTTGCTTAACTTGAATAAATCAGACGGTGAGAGAGCAAGCTGTATTCAGTGTATGAGCTTTCGAAATTGATTCCACTCGCTTGCAGCATCTGACAAATATCCGATGTCATGAAAGAACTTCTCAATTAGCCGTTTGGACTCGGCATAAAACTGTAGATCCCTTCCATACGTCCAAGAAAATTAAAAACGAAAAAGCCAAGCTTAGGGTCCCTACGGACCTGTTCGCACCTAAAACTTGGAACTTAAATCAATAATAAGATTGAATTGTGCGTTTAGTGCTAGTGTAGCCGAGTAGTGTATATTCGAATAATTTCCAACCTTGCCTCCCGTCGCTCGCCTGATTCAGACGTCTGAAAGTTTTACCATGCTTCGAATTTAATGAAGCCAACATTTTATACAGAGCTTGGTGTTCAACTTGCGTTTATCTACAGGTTTTTAAATGGTTGTTTTTGAACGGGAGATGCCTGAGTTTTACTAAGTCAGAAAACTTTCAGTTTGTATGTATAGAAACGCATAGAGGAATTTTTTTCTATATAGATTTCATTTAAAATGAGTCCTTCAAGGGCTTTTCTTCTACTTTTACCAAAAAGAAAAACTATTCGGGTGTACTCCGATTGTTAAGACTATTAAGACGTTTTTTTCTGCGGTACTACTGCCTTTTCGATGCGTTTCATCATAAGTCAAAACATGCTTTGCAAACGCTACAATTTCAGAAATCAGTCCTTTTTTCTACGTGACGCCCTGTAGCCTAAACGGCTTGACCGAATTTGAAGTGTGAGGAGTCGTTAGATTCGTATTCTTCCCCGGAGTGTATATATGATATGATAAATATAAAAAAAATTTAAAAAACCAAAAAACCCGACTGACTAAAAAAAAAGAATTAGAAAGATATTATGAACAAGACTCATTCAAGTACCTATACCTTACTATTTGGCAGTCGGAGGGTACTCAACTCATACATCTGTTAGGCTGTATATGTATAGGTATATAGTCTCCGATTGTCAATAAGTTAGGTAGGGTACTTGAATTTAATTTTTTTCTACAGTCAGTCAGGGTTTTTGTTTTCATAAATTGAATTTCTTTTAATTTTGAAAATTCCATGGAATCACTGTTAAAAATTATGCATATGTCAAATTAGGTTTTTCAATTTCTTAACAGCACAGTGCTTTGAATTTTTTTCTGAACATAGCTACAACATTTTTGTAGTTTAATTAGCTTCTATGGTATATGTCATTGACAGCGGTTTGCCTCCGTATTTTCAATATCACCTTTAGCATTTAATTTGCACACAGAGAGGGTTATGTGTTTCGCGCGTATCCTATGTACGTTACTACGTGACGCCGTATAGCCTAAATGGTTTGACCGATTTTGAATAGTGAGGTGTCATTAGATTCGGAGTGTCATAGGCTAAAAAGATAAAAATAAAGTTAGTTAAACAAACCAAAAAAACCCGACTGACTGTAAAATAAAGAATTAAAAAGATATGAACAAGACACATTCAAGTACCTATACCTTACTATTTGACAGTCGGAGGGTACTCAATACTCATATATTTGTTAGGCTGTGTAAGTATATAGTCTCCGATTGTCAATTAGTAAGGTATAGGTACTTAATGTGTCTTGTTCATATCTTTTTAATTCTTTTTTTTACAGTCAGTCGGGTTTTTTGTTTTTTTTTAAACTAATCACTAAGTTTTAATGGCACGCACAAGCAACGAATTTACTGAATTTTTTTTTTTAATCGTATAAGCCACTAATGGATTAGGTATGTACAATCATATTTTAATGGCATATACTTTTTATTTTAAGACCACTTTAATAAGCTTGAAGTTTTAAGTAATCCCTTTTTTCTGTCAGCTACAGAGAGAAACGAACATCTAAGGTCAACTCTGAATATAACCATTCCTGACCCTCAATCAAATGTAAAAAGAATTTTTGGAATAACGCCTGTGGCTTTCGAGGCAGAGTTAAAATGTTAAAGTTTGGAATAATTGGGGAAGCTCCTTCAAAACATTAAATAAAATAATATAAAAAAAAACTACAAAACACAAGTCCATAGGGCAAAAACGTTTTACTTCTAGACAAGCCTTTCGATTTTAGAATTTCTCGTAAGTCCACAATGGATAAAAGAAACGTCTTTTTATATGGGAACATGTATATGTTGGAAACCAAGTTTACGGTGTTTCCAAATGCGTTTCTTATAACCGATTTATTCTTAGGTGGATATTTCTCATATCCATTGTGGACTATTGCATATTACGCCTAAGATGCCTCAACCACTGAGGGAATTTGTTTCAAACTTCGTACTCGGAGTTTGTGCCTCTGTGGGCTCATATTTCGATGTCGTCTTTTTATTTATAACAGAGTTAAAACGGAGTGGGGTTAACGACTTGAAGCAAAGCTTATGATTCAGTAGACAATATTTACCAAAAATGAATGTTCAATTTTTCGCAAATAAAAGATTAGATAGGTTAGATAGATAGATAAATAGATTCTTCCCGGAAGTGGTACTTATGATTTTAAACAAATTAAACACCTAGGTAGGCTTTTAGATTATCTTGAGCAAGGTGAACATTTACTTTAACTTCTGTACATTGCTAACTTAAAGGGCCAAAATTTACCAGACAACCGCATAACTCAATGGCAAAGCATAGCTCGATTTAAATCCAATACGCTCTCTCTTTCCATAGGTGTGTAGTGTGCTACACCTCATCGGAAATTCCCCCATAATATCCCATGCAAATATTTGCTCTTCGAGATATACCAAGTGCATACCCCTTTTCGATGGTTATCGATGAACAATGGATGCAAATTTCCACTTCATTAAACATAAATTAAGCCATCTGTTAAGCAAATGAGCGAAACTGGTTCCTTTTCTATTGAAAAATTTAATTTGTCGATCAACCAAACACCATGAAGTACACATCCTTCACCACATCCGAGCAACGCAAACATGCGGTGTGGATGGGAACTCCATTCATTCCCTTCCGTTTTGCATACCCGAAATCGATGCACCCCATCCTTGGACCTCCTCGTCCATTATCGCCATTAGTAAATGGTTTGTTCGTTGTTCGAACTTCCGATTTATTGCCCAAGACTGCCAGTCTCCTCTAAATCCGAACCTCTCCCTACTATACCATACTTGCAATGAAAAATTCATCTCGAACCGCACAGTCTCTATATGCATGTGTTCGATATATCGAGATTCCCACTATAATCCGCCACCGTCAACATCAGCACCATCGTACCGACCGTATCCGTTCTTGGACAAAATAATAATCCAGAGATACGGGTATGCATATATAGTGCAGGGAAGAAGGGAGCGCAAAGGGGCACCAATGCCGCTATGCTGGTTGATAGCACTACCTACTACATACACTCGAACATCGTGAATTGTAATAATAATGACTGAAAGCAAAGAAAATGCACTAAACGAACCGAACTAAAACAAACGGTACAGACCGACGACGGAAGGGAATCGGAACAAGCGGAACATCGATGACCATATATGGGGGAAAGGAACTTTCTCGGCAACAAATATCCACATATCCCATATTTGTTGAGTGTAATTCCCCGACCAGCTTGCAAATGAACCACCATCGACAGGAGGTCCGGTGAGTTGAATTGGGATCTGATGAAGAAAGAAAAAAGCTATGCCACAAGAACTCCAAAGACTCCAACTGCGAAGTAAAAATGAGGTAAACTGCATTACAAAAACCAAGCTGCAGGATCAGCATCAGGACCATGCCACAACAGAAAAAGCGTTTCTGACAGCTCACACTCACTGGCATTATGACGAAGGGTTGTGGACTGTGGTATACTACACATACAGACCTTATGAATAACACATCTACGAGTTCAATATTGATAGCTTCTCTGGGGATATGATAGCCCCATAATAAATTCACCAGCCAGCGTATGGACTGACTAATAGGATTTGAAGAGCGTAAAATTGGTTCGATGTGAAACATGAAATATTTAGTTAATCCCTTCGCAAAACCATATCATATCTGGGAGAAGTGAACGGTTTTGTGTGGGTTAGTCGCCAAGTGTGTGCACAATGGGTGGAATATTCCACTTTGGTTGTGTTGCGAGACTGGGCGGTCTTTCCGTTCCTTAAAGGTGGCGGGGAAGTGGAGGTCCGATGTTTCCATAAATGAAATCAAACAATGGACCGTATATGCAGCTGGATCGAACGGGTAAACAGCATAATTGAGTCACGGCTGTTCGATATATAAAATTCCACCAGCCGATGTTGTATGTAGTGAAGTCGCATACAAGAGTAGCAGCCTGGTGAAATATTACACATGTTGAAATGGGTTTCAAGTAGACGAATGAATGTCGAAGATGTCCTACACAAACATTCATTTTTTAGGGAATTTTATTCTACAGTTTCACACCTGCAGTCGGCTTCAAATTATTGGACAAAATTATTTCGCCGAAAACGCTCAAGAAAATACGAGGATAACAAGTCAAAAGAAGGCGTCGAAATGTGTGTCCTAATCCGACGTAAACGTTTAGAAAAACGCGTCGAAAAGCGGTGACAAGTGGACAAACTGGTCAGAAAAAGGATCAAAACCCCGTCAAAAACCCATTATAAAATAAAGTGCACGACTGGGTCGAAGGAAACTTTCTCGTTCATCAAAAGTTTGCTTGGTTGTTTTCTTATTTTATTAGGTAGGTATATGTAGGTAAAAAACAGAAAAACAATGCTAGATAAAAGCAACAGCGCATAGATAGAATATAGGAAAAGGAATTGTGTTAAATAAAATTCACTTTTGGGTTTCAAATAACAATGTGAGTTTTTAAAAGTTGAAACTCTCAGTAAAAGGGAATTTTCGCAAGTCTGGTTAGAGAGTTATAAGTGCCACTGTACTATTTTACAAGCTCTTACACTTGACAAGATTTTTGATTACGAATACAAGGTGTAGTAGGAGTTTCAGTTTTTTGATCTGTTAAGTCATCATGTTTTTATTTTGATTAGTAACGCTGGTATAAGGTGTCTATGATTGGATAGATATATATATTGTAAGAATTCGGAGATTAGTTTTTGAATTTGCATTAGCAGTTATAAACTGAATATATGAATGTGTGTGGTGTGAAAATGAAGTAAGAGTTACTGATTGTGGTTGGCAATATTGGCATACTCAATATGGTTAAAAAATAAAGTGCACGACTGAGTCGAACGAAACTTTCTCGTTCATCAAAAGTTATTAAGTAGATAGGTAAAGATCTGAGAATCGATGCTAGCTAAAAGAAACGGTTAATAGACTTAGAAGCGTCTTCAGTACTACTTTATAAGTTCTTGCATTTTATAAGGCAAAGTGTGGCAGTGGTTTCTGTTTTCTGATCTGCTAATGCATATTTTTATTTTTGTCTGAAATATTTTAGTAACCCTGATTTAAGGTATCTATGATTGGAAGTATGGTTCGTGTTAGACCGATATCTTTACATAGATATTTATGTAAACCGATAATTTAGCTTAAAACCGAGTACAGGTTATTGTTCGGGATGTAGGTATTACTAGGATCTTAAAGATTTTTTTTTTTTAAATCGAAAATGGAGTTTTCGAGATATGAGCAGTTCTTAAAATTAGCGTTTTTTTGTAAATCGAATTTAAAATTAAGGACGCAATAATTTTGAGAACATCAATTTTACTCGATGTTTGCATTTTGGTCGAAATCGATAAATCGATTTTGCCGTTTTCAAGTAAACTAAAGAAAACCAAATTAAAAAAAAAGAAGACTTTTTCCTTAATCCATTTTACGGTAATACAGAGAAAAACTGAGTTCGCCAGTTGGAAATGACCATATTACCTTAGAAATGCATTTTTGTTACAATTGTATGGACCGTTTTCAAGAGATGTCCTAATTTCAAAAGTACCGCTATTCGATTTTTTAGCGGGAAACTGAGTATCCAGTCGTGGTAACTCACCTACTTAAGCTTAAATATAAATTTTGTCTGAAATCGTTAGAGCCGTTTTCGAACAAATCAAACTGGTATGAAAATTTTGTATATCAGGTACCATTAATATTAAGATTACCGTGCAAAAAAAAAAAAAAAATGGCCCCGAACTATAAGCCCCCAAACTCCAAATCCGAAGTTTGAACGAAATCGGGGTAGATTTTTGGGCTGTAGGCATCGGGATATACAGACAGACGGACAGAATTTCGCCACCCACTTTTTTGAGTTGGTATCGTAATGTCAGAATTGATTAACATCTCGAGCTGGAAATTTTGTGCGAATACAATATCTTTCTCTTACACGGAAACAATTTTAAGATCAAATCAAGAAAAATGAGGGCAGAATCACGAAAAGTTTGTCTAGTTTTAGAGCTTAGCTCAGGATTTACTAATTCACGACTTTTTATTCGCAATTCTATAAATTGTACGAAGTGAAGATATTGACCCTCAAAAGTCGCGAATCGCTACTTTTTATTGTCAATGATGCGATCAAATGAGGAATACATATTGCAATAACCAATCGCAATTTGACACAAATAGTTATTAATTTGCTATTACTATGGATTGTGAATTGCAAAAATAGTTCGTAAATTACCACTTTTGTGTTGTAAATTCGGATTTCCTCCCTTAACAAATTACAACCATTTAGTCTTGAATTGCAACTCAAAAGTGTTGATTTGCGTACAAAAGAGGTAGATTTACCACTTCAGTAGTTGTAATTTACGAATTCGTAATTGTAAATTGAAACTTTTTTTTATCAATTTGCATTTCATATTTTGCAATTTACGATTCTTGAGTAGTGATTTGAGGCATCACCGCATTAAATTGAAATTGTTTTATCGTGAAATTAGAAAACGTTATTCTCAATTTACAACTTATATCTTATGATTTACAAATCAAAATTCGTAGTTTAATTATTTAGGTTGTTTTCGAATACATATTTAAAGTCACATTTCATAATTTGTTTCCTTCTGATATCCATGGAAAGCATACGGCGCCATATCGTCCGGAGACAACGGGATTTGTCTGGGATGGTTTTTCGGTCTATGCTGAAATTTAAAATACAAACAATATATTTAGAAGAACTTTCCATTGATACGAACATTTACAATCGTTTTCAATTACATATAATATTTTAGATTCCATTCCAATTTAAACGTCTTTCTAATAGCCCTACCTATTTATTCTTTTTTTGTATTATTCAATATGTACTTACAAGATATATTCCAAAATTCTTTACAATTTGTTGGTTAGTACACTCACTATCCCTACGAATGAGTTATACTCATAAATAACTTTGACCCGACAAGAACTGCTTTAAGCAAAGATTGAATACCGACTGTCTGACTCTAATGAAGCCAAATGCGCATGGTTGGAGCTGTCCATGCAGAAAATGAAAGGACTTAAAAGGATCTCTTTACATGGACCATGGACATGATATGACGTTTCGTTTTTGTCGGGTGCCTGTGCGCACAAAAATTCCACACATCGGGTAGTTAATTCCATGGAAATTACAAAAAATATTTTGTAACTCACAATTTTTCTACGTCATTTTACGTTTTCAATTTACATGTGATAAATTATTATAAGATTTCATTGATTCATCATTCAGTGTTTGTAAATCAGCAAATACTTTTTGCAATTTGCGATTGTGAAGTAGTGCTTGAGAAATTGACCCGTTGAAGTGGTAAATTGCGCCAAACAATATCGCAAATCACTACAAATAAAAGAAGCTCGAATTAATACTTCTAATCGCTAAATTCAACAAGCGCAATTTTGTATTCTACGCCGTTTTCAATGTCGAATTATGAATTTTTATATCAATCCAAGAAAAAATCGTTGTAATTTGCGACAAAGACATTATTCGTGAATTGCAACTCAAAATTTTGCAATTGGTGATTTTCAATTCTTTCCGTGTACTACGTAATATGGAGAAAGTTAAAAACACGTCGAAAAGCGCTTTAAAAACGCGTCAAACACTACTATAACCCTAAAGAAAACAGTTCCCCACTAATTACACATTTGTTCGAATCATTAAGGCTCCAGGAAATGATTGCCCACAGGGAACATTAACCAGAACCTAAAGCCCCTGCGGGAGCTGGTGTGTCTGCCAGCTGTGTTGCAGCTAATTAGAATTAATAGCAAATGATTTCCAAAGCATTTTTTTTTAATTTCTACTCCCTACTGTGTGAACATTTACCGCCTTGCAGGGAAGCTCAAAATGCACTTTCTGAAGGAAAGATATAAATACGGAAACAGTTGAAGTTGGGTGGCAGGGTATATTTGTATACCTCGAAGTATATACACCTCACAAATGGTTCACATTCCTGTTGGCAGACGGCTTCGGGGGCAAGAAGGCAAGAAGTTCAACAGCTCCTTAGCACTATTAGGATATGTGAGCTGCGTTTCGTGGTAGAATTGGTTTCATTTGAACCCTTCGGTATGTTGCAATTTCATCATTAGTTGGTATAGATATCACAAACAGACAGTTTTCTTAAGGAGGCTCATACTCATAAGTATTTGTGGCACTAGGGAGATGAGAGGTTTATTGGACTTAATTGCAGCTTCATTTCGGAGTGGTAAAACAATGGGAATAGTATTTTATCAGATCATACGCGAATGCAGTATACCTAAGTAAAAAATATGCTGAGGCGAATTCAGTCCAAAAATGCTAAACACATTCAAAAGATGCCCAGATGCATTTGCTTTCTAACAATCTTTATTGTTAATCTTTTGTTCAGGGGACTATTTTGTAATTGGTCCTTAAATCCTTACCTCACCAACCAGCTAGTGACTTGCAACAAAAAAACAACACCGCTCCATAAAAGTCGCCTGTACATTTATATAACCTTTTCAAAGCGATCCCAGATAGCATAATCTGTTTTTCGTTGTGATTTATGTTCGCGAGTAAATCAATTTCGTTTGATACAACATGCACACAAGGCCCATGCCTCATCCTAGTTTAACAACTTCACGCGTCAGTCGATTACAACCGAGAAGAGTAGAGCAGCAACACAAAGCCCGCAACCCCGAAAGCAAAAACAACTTTTCCAACCTGGCAAAGTTATCAATTTAATTTTTCAGTTATTTATTATGATTTATTTGATGCAGGATCTCTACCCCTCCGATTCTTTCCGCGCTGCCACACTTCGTCTCTGTTACTGTGATATGTGTAATATATCAGTTACCAGACAGCAGCGTATACAACACACGCTACTCTGGATGGCCATAGGGCCGCCAACTACCTGCAAATGTGAAGAATGATGTTGCCACCCCACTCCAACTGAACTGCATAAAATAAATCATAACATTTTGGAGCTTTACGCTGTGCCAGGATTCGCAGAGATTTTTTCCCATCTTCCAGTTTCGCATATCACAAATTGTTTGGCAAAGTTTTTGGCGCGCTAAAGCGTTGAGATAACGCCAAACTTCTGGCTCGAGGGATTCAATTGATGATTTCACACATCATAATCGATCATTTCGTTGTGTTTGGCTTCCCTTCGGCGGAACGGATGTGTGTATAAAAGTCGACATGAAAAGATTTTATAAATGGCGAGGGACTTTATCAAATTGAAAGCTCTATCTGGGGAACAGGCTATAAAAACGCAATTTGAAAGGACTCATCCATATTGAACACTTTCATCTTGATTAAACCGAAGTAGGGAGGCTGTCGTAAACGTGCTGCAATAAGTGGTAACTGTGGTCGTTAAGATGGGCTGTGTTGTTAATACACTCCCCTTGTGCAGCACGAAAGGACGTCCCTTCATTAAGAAAATTAAAGCAAAGCAGTGAGGGTCACAATAAAAATAAGTGTGCAGCCACTCGCCAACCGGAGGAAGTGGAATCTGTACAGCTTTTGAGGACCCGCTACCCACTTGAAGTTGCCCTCTAATTATCCCTTCGATTATTCATCAATCAAGAATTCTGTGATTTTGTTCGAGCTGGCTAAAGCCAACAACTCAACGGGACAACAAGAGGACACTGTTTACTTTCGCTCTACGTTTTACACAGGCAAAAATTTGCCTTTGACTCCAGTTGTAATTGTCTTTTTTCCCTATTTCCTGTGTCCTGCCCTGAAGAAGAAAAGGCGCGAGAAAGAGAACCAAAGTCAAACCAAAGGTATTCCTCATTACAGCAGTGGAAATGCTTCCAGGGTTTTCCAATAAAGTAACTATGGCTTTGTGCGCGACATCAAAGGGCTGCTACGATGTGATTCCCAAGGCATTCCCAAAGTTTGTGGTGAGCTGCGGGATGGTGCATTACTACCAGCGCGGCAGAGAGACCAGCTTCAATGTCGGGGTAATTCAATTTAAATAAGAAACAGGAAATGACTTTTCGTGAAGAATTCATTAACAGTGTCTAGACGAGACGACAACTTTAGCAACAAATAGATGTCACTGGGGATGTCTAAGTTTGTTTCGTGTTGACAAGGTTCAATGGTTAGATAGTAGCTGTGCCAAGTTAGTACAAGTTGATGCCACGGCTTGGAAGGATTCATTATTAATTGGAATTTCATTTCATGGGGCAAGTGTTAATGGTGTTGAATGAACTATATTCGTCGTGTGTTTTGATTTGTGTTTGATATATTTCTGAGCAACGCAATTTGTAAATGAAATAAAACACATGCAGTTCAGGGTAGTGAGCCTATTATAGGTCATCACGGATAAGGTATGTGCGAGCCTGGTTTTCGACTGATTTATCTGTGTATTATAAGTCGATAATTGAAACACTCGGCGTGCTAACTTCGTGATGTCCCCAATACTCTCTGAATCTTAATTCTTATGACAATGACTGATGTTGGGTCTACTCAAATTTGTGAATGCCGCAGCCGTTGAAAAAGTTTCAAAACAGCTCTTGCGGGAGCTTCCTACCCCTAGGCATTTGGGTACAAAACATAATTTTACAATATCCGCTGACGAATGAATATAGTGAGACCTTCGCTGTTATGCTTTTCGAATTTTTCTGCAACCCTGTTTAAGGTATTTTTAAAATCATAGGTTTTGGTCAACCCTAAATCATTTAACTAACATTTTCTCATCAATTGAGAGATGATCAGATTTGCATTACAAAATGAACCCCCACCCAAGCTAATTTTATTAAGCTATCTCGATTGTCGAGTCTGCTGACCTTCGGTGCACCCTCCGAATTCGTTATATGATGAATCTGCGGAACCCATTTCATCTATTGTTCAAGCGAGGCTACTAGACCTTTAGGGCCACCATCACACCCCATTCGTTTAAATAATAAATACGTTAGTGTTGGCCCAGGTCCATGCGAGTATATAAATGCGAGTGCACGACTTCACCTTTACAACATGTTACCACTTCACCAGTGTTAGCCACTAACTTTCCATCTTGTAAGTCCATAACCGTATATCACAGCAGTCCAATGAAATAATTGCTTTCCAAGAACCACACCAAAGCTACACACACACACGATCGACTATTTTGTTGGTGGTCTCCTCTATTCGCTTCGTGTGATTGCTGTTTCTGCACTGTGTACAGCCATAAATCGTGGTATCACACTGCACAGGGGTGCGAAACTCTGTCCCACTCCATCATACCCACCGTCTGTCTAATAGGTGAGGCGCGCACTCGGAAGCCAACTCCATCGGACAAAATAAATAAAAGTATCTATAAAACATTTCCCCGAATTACATTCCATACGTTTCGATTAACTTTCATAATAATGCCACGCCGCGCCGCACCAGATGGGGGTTACGAGTCCTGGGCCAGAGTCGATGTCCGGCTCCTAAATATAGATACATACACACTTACACTCAAGCGAAAAACTTGGATTGAGAATGCCGCAATGAAGCAAAAGTAAACTTTTCCGCCATCGAAAGTTAGTTGGTTATTGTACGGAAGTGTGTGTACACTATACGTTCGACTTAAAGATGGTTACAACTAAGTTCTCTGACATTGGCGCACGTTTCTCGGAGGCGAATATTGTCCGGAATCCTTTTCCAATTTCTTTACTTTGGGAAAGTTTTTCTTTCACTTCAATGCGATCTCATAAATTTTTATGTGTGACGCAGAGTATGGAGGAGGTCGCAAGGACTCCCTGATGCCAGGTGCGGGAATGCAATCCAACCACAGCAACTTCAGTCGCAAAACTATGTTCGAGTATATGGCGTTGGCTTAGATTGAACTGTGGGACGTCCGACGATGCAATTTGGTGAAGAAAGTAAAATGTCGATGATATGGGTCGTATGTTCCTATTTTGTAGCTGAAGGAGCGCTGTTCATGGGTTGTAATCATAATGTCGTTGAAATTGTTTCGGCTGGCGAGCTCACATGAGTGTGTTTGTGGGTGCAATTCCAGCGAGTGGTCAGTAAAAATTTGAAAATATTGTGTATTCATGGGAGAATCGTTTAGGGAGAGTGCCTGTAAAGTTGCAGGTGGTTCTAATGACGTGGAAAGTACTAAAATTGGTAGGGACTTGGCCTGCTGTTGCAATTGTGCTGAATTTAGATTACCTATTCAGTTGGTTGAAGGTGTCCTAGAGCGGGACACTTTTACAAAATCCTCGTTTATAGCTTTTCCTCCTCAAGACGCAACCGTCACGACTATGGTTGTGAGTTTTCTGGCACTTTGTTATTCAATCCGCAACACAAATCTCCACCCGAAAGCTTTCTGTAAAATTTCCAAAGTCCTGTTGCTACCCGCGATTACCCAGAAAAACGCAACGCAAATTAATGTTTCGGAAAAATCGGCAAGAACCCACCTAAAAGAGCCACAGTACCATGCACCCTTTCGGGTTAAATGTTACACGTATCCGAGTTAAGTCAGCTCAGAGTACATTGGGAAAGCCGCGGGAGCTCCCACATAAGTTGTTGCGAAACTATGGCACTTTACGGACACGGGAATATAAGCATGCTGCCGCTGACGCACAACCAAAGGCAACCACTTGGTATATAGTCTCCATCTCCGCCACTGCGGGGCTCGTCTATCGGCAACACGGCTCGTCCTTCTCGGGGCATTAGATACTGTTCGCGTTTCAGTTTATTAATGGTTTTGTGTTGAGGCTTGCTCGTCGACGAAGTGACGGTCAGTTCCACTCCCAGGCGATTGCATTTTATTTTCCACTTTGCCAAGGTGTTTATCTGCGGACTGGCATGTTGGTTCATTTAGTTGGTTTATCCTTGTACAATGTTGGATGTTCCGAAGGAATGCGCGCATACTGTGACCGCAATACCATGGCCCATGCGAATAAACGTTTAAATATATAGTTAAAGTGTGCGGCACATTTCATGGGCCGGCAGAAAAATAGTTTTCGAGAGAGTGTTGGCGATGAGTGTTTTGCAAAGTTGTGCCGAGAATATCGCCTCTGTTGACGCGGCCATTTTTTTTTCGAGAACGCCGCTGGTCAAACGACAATAGTGAACGGTGCGCGCTATAGGGCCATGTTTACCGATTTTTTTCTACCGCAATTGGATGATTTAGGACTGGAGGACATGTGGTTCCAACAGGACGGAGCTACGGCACACACTGCGCGAGCCACAACCGATATTCTGAAAGCGGTGTTCCCGAGTCGTTTTTGGCGATTTGCACTAGCCCGCAAGATCGCCTGATTTGACCGCTCCAGACTTCTTTTTGTGGGGCTTTATGAAGTCGCGAGTTTATGTCAACAAGCCTCAGACTCTTGCAGCTCTTAAAGACAATATCCGTCAAGAATGTGAGGACCTATCACCGGAAGTTTTGGCCAAAGTGATGGAATATGCCATAAAAAGGGCTCAAATGACAATCAACTGTGGCGGCGGCCATTTACATGACATCGTATTCTCGACTTGATGTAAAAAAAATTAAAAGACCAAATAAAAATAATCCACAAGAAGAATCAAAGTTTTTAATTTTTTTTTTTAAATTACAGCCAAAAAACATCGGAAGGTTATTTTTGCGCCACCTTGTATAAAAAGAAAAGATACGCCTCAAAGAAACGCATGAAAAAATGCGACAAAAAACGTGTCAAAAAGACGCATAAAAAACGCGTCAAAAAATGCGACAAAAAATGCGTCAAACAAAACGCGTGAAAAAAAAACACATCAAAAAACGCGTCGAAAAATACACATCAAAAAACGCGTCAAAAAAATCGTAAAAAACGCGTCAAAAAAAACGTGAAAAAACTCGTCAAAAAAGGTGTCAAAAAGACGCGTCAAAAAACACTTGAAAAAAACGCGTAAAAAAAATTCATAAAAAAACGCGTCAAAAAATGAGTGGAAACACGCGTCAAAAGACACGTCAAAAAAAAACATTAAAAAAACGCAAAAATGCGTAAAAAAACGCATCAAAAAACGCGACAAAAAAAAGTGTGATACACGTCAGAAAAACGCGTCGAAAAAACACATCAAAAAACGCGTTCAAAAAAACACATAAAAAAACGAGTCAAAAAAAACACGTGAAAAATCGCGTCAAAAAACACTTGAAAAAACGCGTAAAAAGAATTTATAAAAAAACGCGTCGAAAAATGAGTGAAAAAACGCGTAAAAAAATTCATCAAAAAACGCGTCAAAAAATAAGTGGAAAAACGCGTCAAAACACATGAAAAAACGCGTCGAAAAACCCATTAAAAAATGCGTAAAAAAAACGCATCAAAAAATGTGTCAAAAAACCGTCAAAAAAACGCATCAAAAACCGCCACAAAAAAAAAGCGTCAAAAAACGAATGAAAAAACGCGTGAAGCAACGCGTCAAAAAAAGCGTGAAAAAAACTCGTGAAAAATCGCGTCAAAAAACGTGTCAAAAATCGCGTCAAAAAAAAACGCTTAGGAAAACGCGTGAAAAAGCACCAGCTTTTGAAAACCTTTGTGTTTTTAATTTTATTGTAAAGAAGAATTTTGAAAAACAATTCAGAAAGCTGACTTTTGCCCCGAACCCTTAAGTTATGCATATATGAACTGCTTTAAGTTATATATTTTTAATCTGAGAGGGAATTTGAATACAGAGAACGGAACTGCTTTTTGTTAAAGTGGAGATTAATGGTGTTTTTAAATTGCTCTTAAGCCTCTTTTCTTTTCTTTTTCTTTTCTGTTCAATTAAAGCACAACTCGCCACTATCACAATAAGAATATATCTTAAAATAGATCAGATCTTGGACCAATCTGCGAAAACGTCAAAATAAATACCATTCCATGCCGATCCAAGTTTTTAATATACGCACGATCAAATTAACTCGCCACTTACTGTCAAACACACAAGCTAAGCTCATATTATTTTTATTTGCAACCACAAAACCACGACTAGATACAACATTATAACAAAAAAAATGATTGTTCCGTCCGCTGTATATGTGTCTGGTTGTGTCAGCAGATCAAAATTCATGTGATTTATAAAACACAGAAAGTTTCCTTCTATTTCGTCATCTTCGTCAAGTATCAAATTTTCTAATTGAATTTCAGCCAGTTTCACTTCTCCAGACCTTGGGTGTTAGATGATATTGTTGCTAATAACAATGATGAAGCCGATCAAAGCGCCTAGGGGTTGTAGATTGTAGTTTGTAGACGCATGCGAATCACCCTCTCTCAATGATATTTGTGCACTCAGAGAGATGAACCGAGTTCTTCTCAAGTGGTCCCACTAATGGGGTTGTGCTTGGCATTTTGATTAGACTTCCTTTGTTTAGGGGTGTAATCGTGTACCCGTCCGAGTATAGTCGAGATGCTGTGAAAATGATCAGTTGAAAGTGATTCGTGTTCGGGTATTGTGCTGTCAGTTGCAGTGATTTAAATATTAAAATTGTTTTCCGGGATTTTAAAGCCAAGTGTAAACTATGGATGTCCGGGAATCAAGAAATAAAGCAAGAACTTCTGGGTGAATACGTCTGTTGCTGAAAATTGGGATAAGAAGTCAACGATTTACTGATACATTGAGGTAAAGATTGCATCAAGAGAAGAGTAGAGAGAAGAGTCAAAGTTTAACGTTCTGTTTAGTTGTTTAGTAAATGTTTTTCCACCGGCCTAAAATGCAACTATTTAAGGCCGATACTAGGAAGAGTTGATAACTAAACCGAGGCTTTGTGTGAATTGTATGGTCGACGCAAATGTATATCTACTGGGCACTCATTCCGTAATTTTTCAGACGATTATCGTCGAAACGATAGACCTCCAAAAATAGCAACTATGTTAGTGCCAAAATTACTACTTTGAGACCTCAATCCAGTAAATTTTCCACAAATGTAATGAAAGCTGACGATAGTGAAACTAATTCGGGTAGAATATAACTTCTTATGGTCATCAAAGTTTCAAAAACGATATTGTCCCGACGATAATTGTTATACGGAATCTGCCCCCTGGAGATTGGCATCTTTGAAATTATCTTTGTGTGGGTTGGGATATTGATTGTGTGTGTCGTACCTTAAATTGCAAACACAGGTACCTTCCTATGGACATACTATAATGCAATACACATCTCTACGCAAAGGCATAAGCCAACAGCCTGGACGCCATCATGAGTTCGAGCAGTTTAAAGCGGTCGACGAGCGTAAATCCAGCTCGCGGCCTACATGCGTCTCCAGCTAGCCCCGTACATAACCACCTCCTCCATTTCTGCACGTTTTAGAGATTGGCATCCTGTTTTGAATACATGCAAGGGCGCGCCGTCTCCGAGGGGATCGAAACTACTGTTCACTCATGAATAGTGGTGGTCTTCGACAGACTGATGGGTCACGCAAAGCCTTCGACCTCCAATGAAAAAGAAAGACATCTCATTAAGGCATATAAATTATGATTTTTTTTAAGTGCATTTCTCCCTTTATTGAATATATTCATCTTCTTTACCATTGGTTTTAAACTAGCTCTCCAAAGTTCGTTTAATTTATGAAAAAGGGGGGGAAAAAAAACAAACACTCGGAATTCTTTCACTGCACATTTCACATTTATTTGTGCATTTCAAATGATGACCTGCTCAATTATGCGCCGTTGAGTGCCATAACATGAACATGGCTATTTATTTAATTGCCTTAGTTGGGCAATGCCTTCGAAATGAGTTTATTCAATTTTATTAAAAATTGTGGCCTAATGAAATCATACACCTACCGACCCACTCTGGCTGGTACAAATGAATACGTGAATGCATTCACTCAAATAATTGGGTCAGAGCAGTACATTGCCTTCATCCGGCGATGCGAATTAACACCAATTGTGGGCAGTTTTCTGTGAAAATAAAAATCGGACTGCAACAGAAGTAGCTATATAGGCCTAGGGTCCTATATTAACCTGTTGCGCTAACCATTTTTATTCATTTTAGGGAAATGCAGCTGCCGAAATTTCAAAGGTATTTTTATTCGACTCAGTTATTGAAAACGCATTTATATTTATGTATGACATCAGCTGAAACTTGTGTCAATTCATGTCACGCGGAACTAAATGCAATGAAATTTTGTAAAAATCTGCAGAGGGATTTTATTCGAATCGTCGTTCTTCAATCACAGCGGTTATGCAATCTTTCTTTTGTTTCATTCTATTGTGCAGATAAGAAAGTCAATAGCCAACACTCAACAGCTCGTTGTTTTGTTATTTATGTATCGTTTGTGTTGAAACGGAAATTCACCTAAGCAAAACTACCCTTCATTTGGTTCATATTTTATAAAAATTGTTTTTTTAATAACGACAAAGAAACTAATATTATAATTAGTCTGGAAAATAAATACGCAGCACCTTAAGAAAGGGTTGCCTAATGTTAATGTTTCTGATAGGTATACGTTCCTGGACAAAAGGCCGCTCATTTGTGAAAAATAAGTGTAAAATGAAAACTTATTAGCAAAAGTCGCGTTGACTAAGGACCAACTTCGACAAAGATAAATATTAATTTTTATGTAGGCATAGTAAAAGGTTTTCCAATAAGAAGTTTTATTGTGAATGACCCGCTATTTCGTTAGCTGTCACTTTGACAGCTTCTTTAACATTTGACAAGTAGAAACTACGCCATTACTAAAAATGGAACGATACACGCTTCAACAACGCATTGAAATTATTAAAATTCACTAAAAAATTGGTGAAAAAGCACAAGCAACGAAACCATTGATCTTTTGCGGGAAAAGTTTCCGAGTCGTGTTATCTCTCGAAGACGTGATCACAATTGACCACCGAGATCTTGTGATTTAACACCTTGCGACTTCTTCCTTTGGGGCCACGTGAAAGATAAGGTCTACGCCAACAGCCTAGCGTCGATTCAAGACCTCAAAGATAAAATTCGTGAGGCTATCGAGGACATAGGGCAGCCACTTTGCGATTTGGTTATGGAAAATTTCATGAAAAGGATATGGTCCTGTATGCGTGCTCGTGTTGGCCATTTGGCTGATGTTGTTTTTCATTATTAACGGCATACCTTCCTTTTTATTATGAAATAAACATCCGATCATTTATCTCAAAAAAATGACATTTTTCTTTGAATACCAAAATAACACCTCTTATTGGAAAACCCTTTAGATCTTTTTTTACCACTTGCAATATAATGAGACTTTGTCAATCGTATTTTCTGCTGCCAAAATAAACGAAATTAATGGTTTCGAATATTACATAGTAGTGTTAGTTGCCGAACTGGAAAGTCCAAAGCACTTCGCTAGTTTTTATCCCCTCTAAAAACGAGTTAAGGCTCTTGCCGTATTCATATGTCACATTAGCCTCAGTTCGAAGTCCGAAAATGTTTTTTTTTTCAATATCTCAGAACTAGAAAAATATCTTGGACACTTTTACCAAGGGCTTTTGGAGTAGCCCTCAAAAAAATATTTCTGGCTTCTGGAATTTTGGAGTTTATATTGCCCAAAAATTACAGGCGTCTCGCATTTTCGAGTTTATATTCCCAAAAATTGCAGCTTTCGTTTAAGGTGGTGAACTCTTATTTCCATATACCTATCACTCGACTTGGTTATTCATGGCATAGTGGGGTAACTATACTTAATTTTTAGGCTAAACGACATCAGCAATGCTAAGCACCTATACAGACGATTTGAATTCAAAGCTTCGTATTGAAAGGTAGCCTACGCATCGTAAAATATTTATTGTGTCAATACTGCGGTCCCGTATACCTTTTTTCGATATCCAATTTAGGAAAACAATTTGAGATTTCAAAATACAAAAGCTATCAAGGCGTTAAAATTACAATGAACTATCTTGAGTTCCTATTTCGGACATTTATAAGACGTTGTCTTGAAAAGATCGTTCAACGCATTTTGAATTCGTCATCATTCTTCTACGTTGGATGCGAACGCTTAATCATTATATAAATCTTGGCAGAGTCCTCGTTTTATCTCAAACAGCTCTTTGTAACCCTAAACTTGATAATTTCCATTTTACTTCAATGATAACGTTAAGGGAACTTACGCCATCTATCTTTAAGATGTACAGCTGACCTATCTTACATTTAGCCTGCGAAACTCCTCAATCAGTAAGTCAGCAAAGGGGTACGCTTTCATTAGTTTTACTTACGAGTGCAGGAAAATTTGGCTAACCTCGCTCTAGGATGCTAAACCGAGAACACAGGTTTTAGTTTGAGAATCGGTTGCACTGTACATTCGCCAGTAGATCAACAGCACGTTAACGAATAGTGACTACCAAACAAATATTATGACGGTCTTCATTCGAGAGGTAACGAAAGCTGATTACGAAATCAAAATCAGAAACCTTAGACTTGTGCTTAAAGGGATGTTTTTTATATAACTTAGCACAGTCTATTATTTTGTACCAGTGTTTACCTGGCTTGAGGACAAACAACTCGTAACGTTCCTTTTACATAACTAGTTTACCTATAAAAGAGGGCAGGAGAATGAACGAGGTTTTAACTACATTTGCTTATACAATACGATATCACTAAAAGTGCAGATCCAGAACCATCTTAAAATCGGACTTTGAATTGCCAACAAGTCGAACGTCTTGTGACAACCTTAAACCCGAAATACTTTCAGACTATACAGCCGTCTAACGGTATTGAAGTTATTATAGTTATTAAGTTATTATTGTCAGTTACTTAATCAGCACAATAGCTTTTCTAGGTTTTGACACTCTACTGCATCTCAATCTACCTATTGTCCCTCCCCCAATTCAAGAGCAAATGCATTTTGCACCTCGAAAATCTAATTAAAACCTCACTGCAAAGATAACACCCTAAGCCTGTCAAGTCTGTTTACCATGTCAACAAGATAAGGCAAACACTCAGCACACCTACCTACAATATCGTCGAGAGCATCTAATTCCGATGGTAAAATCTTATCACAATTTTTGCAGAGTGTCAACCAACCAAACCTACCTTCGGTTACTACCCATTTGATGTAACTTAATCGCGCGCAATATAATTGTAATCACTTCGTAGGCTAATTAAAAGCTTTATCACATTTAGTTAAATATTTTTAAAAAAAGCTATTTATTTGTTTTTAATAACAACCGTTTATCTATAATTGCAAGGAGCCTATACTCCTACTCGGCTGCATATTAGTCTGTCAGTTCGGTTGATTGGCTTGGTAGGCAAGGTGTCTTCGTTGTGGACTGAATATACGTCGCGTGTAATGAAGATCGCATTTTGGCAATATTGCGAAAAATTTTCAAGTAGAATGACAGAAGAACTTCTTTGCAGGCCTTGAGCGATTGCCTTCGAGAGTGTTTGAACGTAACAATTATAGAAGGCGCTGGTTTTGTGTGCGATCGATTTGTTTATCATTTTGATCGATGAAAAGAGTTGTGTGAACGCGTTTGAAGTGTATTTAGATTTTATCATCAGGCGCTGTTTTTTTTTATTATTTTTATTTGTGGTGGGTATTAGAAACAGCAAACTATTGAACAGATAAGCTTTGTTATTCTAGAAATTTCTGCCCCAAAAATGTTGCGAATTTAGGTCTTTCCGAAAGTAGGTTGACAGTTTGCTTTAAATGGGTTGCCACGAATTGACTTTATTTGGCAAGAGCCCATGTCTACATAATATCTATGAACTAGTAACTTTTCTGTTATTTGGTCTGGAACATAGTGCGTACAATGGTGTGGATTTATGAAAGGCATATACAGCTGTTGTTTTGGTCGGAAGTCAAGCAAAGAAAAAAACAAATGCTGGATCTCGTGTTTTCAATAAATTAAATAATGGAACCATGATTTTTCTGGGACGAAAGCCCAACGCGTCATCGGGTCGTGAATTATGGAAGTTTAATAGTTTATTGGTGAAAGTGTGGTTTAATTTAAAAGTGATGAATAAAGGAGAGCGCTCAGTGGCGATGACAAAGCCCATCTCATAGAATTTATGAACTCGTTGAAAATTTTCATCCAGATCGAAAGAGTGAAGTCACAGAATCGTTGCTAAAGAGTTGCGCACTGGGTAGTCAATTTTTCGATCACTATTTGGGTGCGCTGCTTACAAAAAGGTTGAAGCTGTTGCAATTGAAAATGAAGTCATTATTTTAACGGGTATAAGAAAAAGCAAACAAGAGAAAGATTTATTTAAACAAATTTTCAATCATTACCAAATCGAGCGTCCTACACCTGGGGTCCTGTGATGTATTGCCGGGACATTAGAAAATGATGGTAAAAATATTTCGCTATCACAAGAAAATATATAAAGTTGATGTAGTAATTTAAAAAAGACACCTACCAAGTTATAAACATACATTAAACCCAAAAAAGCGATCCGGAAGATATTATAAACAATTTTAAAACTAATGCGTGCAACGAAAAGCGACTGCATTGACAATTTCTTGAAAATAAAAGATACCATCTGCGAGGGAAAATGTTTAAAAGTTCTTTGCTAAACCAACTCTCAAGTAACTTGCACTTTTTTACTGTAATCGTTGTATTTGAAGATTTGTTAATTAGGAATCTAAATAGTCAAATATGATTGTGTATTCGGGAAATGAAACATTGTTTGTTTAGAGTCGGGAAAATATATAAAAACCCGACTATGGTTAAATCTTTATTGTCTGTACATCTGTACTTTTATTTGACTCGATACTGTACGTCTGTTCTCCTTTATTGTTCGATTGGAACTGAGCTACCTGACAGCGTTGCCAACCAATTTTAACGAAAAATGCTTAACTTGAAAAAAGAAGATGCCTTTTTCAATAAATAATGCCTACAATATTTTTTTCGGTATAAATAAATCAAAAATTAGACACAAATAAAAAAATATGAACAAAAACAATTTTTATTTGCAAACAAAAACTTAAATTATAAATCACAGAAGAACAATTTATAACTTTTTAGTTTCATAAGTAGGTACAGAGTATTGAAAACAATAGTCCAATTAGAAAAATATTTGAAATATAAAAAAAAGATGCCTTTTTGAAAAAAAACCTTAAGGCCTTATCTAATGAAATCATGCCTAAAATCATGAAAAAGAAAAAAATGGTTGACATCACTGCTGCTGACGGCAGCTTGCCCATATTTAAGAGAAAAAACCCAACACATGAGTAAAACAGTACAACTCATGAGTGAGTGATTCGATACAATGATGTTTAGTTTAAAGTTGATAGTCTTTAGGCTTAAGCCTTAGTAAGTATTGAAGTTAAGTGCATCGTCAGGTACCTATACGCTTTATGAAAATATTCCAAAGTTGGGGTTAATTTTAGATCTAAACTACAAATTTATTAATAATGAAATCGAAAGAGGGCGCAGTGACTGTGATGCTAATGTTGGGGACTACACTTCAATTCTCGGAAAAATACTAATTACAGGAGGAGACAATTCCCAAATCAACTATTTTTGTCCTCTCTCATTGAAATATCATTTCCGATTTGAACCCCTAAGCTGTGAAAATAATACATACTCTTTAAGGATCAGATATAAATCAGAACCTACCAATGCGTTCAAAAAGCCAATATGATGGTTAGAAGCTTTCCAAATATACTCACCAAATATACTTTCCAAATATACTCAGTCTGCTCACCGAATGATGGTACGTCAAAAACATTTGTGAAGAACTCAAGAAATTATAACTACTTATACTACTTATGCCGTCAGGCAGCAGAAATGCCAACCAAGGCTTTTTCAGTCTTTTAGGCATGATTTCATTAGATAAGGCCATAAGGCTTTTTTTTCAAAAAGGCATCTTTTTTTTATATTTCAAATTACACAAAATAAATAAATCGATTACTTAAATTAACACCGAAGCGTGGATTTATTTCTGTTTTATATCCAAGGACAGTGTGTGACGCAAGTATCCATTGTAATGGAAAAATTCAAGTGGATACATTTTGGTTTTACGAACAGTAGCAAAATTTGATTCTGAATTTAATAATAACATCCAACAATGAAGATCCATATCGTTTAAGTTGTTTATCGCATGACTGTTTATTTGACGCCAAATGGGTTCCCATGACATGCGACCTGATAAAGTCATTTTAAATATATTCTCAGTAAACGTTTAATTAACATCAAAACAGTTAATCAGTTAAGAAATTATTTTTAAGCCATCTGTTTATCCAAATGACGTTATGACTGAAGTCTATCTCATTCAGCAGCACTTCCGAATTTTCTTCGAACACACGTGATAGTAAGCTAAATCACTAGCAGCACCACAACTTTATACTCGTTATCGTGTCATTTAGCAGACGAATTCAATTTATTGTTTTATTGACCTGAACAGTGAGGGTGATAAGAACCCCGAATTCAATGTACTCCGATTTATATGAGTGCGGTGAAATGTTTATGTGTACTTGCAAAAAAAAAAAATCGCTGAAGTTCTTTCACTCATTGAAGCGTGTATACTCAAAGTCGAATTTCATAAACTAGTGTAGTTGACGAAGGTGCGAATATTATCGTACATGTCACACCGCTCCATCGAGCGATAAGAATGTTTTTTTTTTATGATGATCGTTTTATAAGAGGTTGATTAAGCATGAACAAATTTTGAGCTTGAAGAGGTTTCTTTGAGTGAATTTTTGTCAGTGTTCGAACAATTGTTACAGACGATAGTAGGTTCTTCTAGTTGTCGACGCACCTTCATAGCAGTGTGCATTCAATAGAACTTCGTTTTAACTTGATAGGTAACTCAGTATGCGAAACACTCTTATTTCTTGTTGAATTTCGGAATTAAAGAAAAGGAAAGCAAATTAGGCATGGTTGAGCTGTTGTAATTTGCCTTCGACAGTTGTTTACACACTCAAATTGGTCTACAAGATCACCCCACGTTGAAATACGTTGGGTATTAAAAATAAATGACTACCACATTACGCCATTTTAATTTCAACAAGATACGATGTTGCCACATCAGGCGAGGCAGCGACAAAAACCGTTTACCTTATGATCGTCCAAATCGGCGCTTTTGCTGATGGTCACTTCAACATAACTCAACCTGACCTTATGTTACTGATGGGTTGTAATAAAAAAAAAAATAAGTACACGCCAATTCTTGCTAATGTAAGTTTATTACTGCTTCGTTTGCGTGATCTCGAGCGACTGACACAGCCGCCGTAGGGAGAGTATAAAATTAGTTATACATGATACATATAAGTAATCTGTATTCTATGTATATGTAATACAGCTCAATTACTCTTACACGCTCTTTTTTTTTTTTTTTTTTTTTTTTTTTCTTAATTCTATGTACAATGTTAATGAAACTTATTTCTAATGCGTCACCGGATTGCCATAGCGTTCCGGGGCGATGACTACTCTTCCTGATCTAGTTACAATGATTGGCTGGTCATTTGTATTAGTTCCGTGGTCATCGATAATGCCCTCACCATGATCGCTTGACACATTACACGATTCACTATTGCTCAAATGAAGATCATCGTTGATAGCAAAATCTTGATCACTTGTTACATTTGTTAAAGCAGAATTAAGTGTGTTTTTTATATTAATTTCAGCCTCATCATTTAATACATTTGTTTGTGAACTATTTAGAGATTTTCTTATGTATTGCCTATTTCTTCGAAATTGGTTACCCTCATTATCTTTTACAATATAAGATCTATCATTAAAGTTTTTTACAATTTTACCATACAACCAATCTTTTTCTGCTTTCCAAAACATTATATTATCGTTCTCTTTCAAACTGGATAGGGGTTTGGATGTTCGATTATAATAGTTAGATTGTAGCGTTCTTTTATCATCGATTCTTTTTAAAATTTCCTGCGCGCTAATTTCATGTGGCTTTAAATTGTTCGTCGTGGTGGGAACTTTGGTTTTGACTTCCCGCCCCATAAAGAGTTGAGCAGGTGACAGCAACATATTTGCCAATGGTGTAGCGTTATATTCTAAGATTCGATAACTGAATTCTTCTTTCCGACACTCATCAAAACATTTCTTCAAAATTCGCTTTCCTATTGCCACACCCTTTTCGGCCAAACCATTACTTCGCGGATAGCGCGGGCTAGAGAATGTTAGTTTAATATTGAATTTGTCTGCAAACTCTTTATATTTACGGCAGTTAAATGGATTGTTATCGGAACGAATCTCAAAAGGAAAGCCAAATTTTGTAAATAGTCTATCCATTAACACATTTATTATGTGACCTATCGATTTGTCTCTTAACCGTTCAACACATAACCAATTTGAGTATGCGTCAATGACTGCCAAATATGGAGACCCACCATGCTCAAAAATATCTATAGCGATTTTTTCCCATGCAAACTCGGGTGAATCGTGATGTTTTAATGGTTCTTTTGGGTTGTTATACCTGTGCTTTTCACATATACGACACCGTTGAACTTTTTCCTCTATTTCCTTTGAGATACCTGGCCAATAGAATAACCTCCTTGCACGCAACCGAGTTTTTTCAACACCTAAGTGAGGAGCATGTAACATTTCAATGACCTGAGTTCTAAGTTTTGTAGGAACAATTAACTTATTACCGAAAAACAGAATCCCATCATTGACACTTATCTCATTCTTGATTTTGTAAAATTTCTTGCACTCTGAACTTAATGCCTTGTAATTTGGCCATTCAGCCTCATGAAACTTTAAAACCTGACTCAAACAGTCATCTTTGAGAGTTGCTTCCTGATAACTTAATTTGTTTCTTTCGGACATACAGACCTGGTTGACAAGGCTATGTACGACATAATTCATTTCGGGCTTTTCTAGTTTCGCGGCACTAACGTAGGCCCTTGACAAGCAATCAGCTAACAACAATTGCTTCCCAGGCACATATTTTATTTTGAGACCCGGATATTTTAACAAGAACATAAACATTCGTTGAAGCCTGACTGTTACTTTGTCTAGTTCCCTTTTTACCAACGTCTCAAGAGGCTTGTGGTCGGAGTGAACTTCTACTTCACGACCATAAATGTAAAAATGAAATTTCTCACACGCGACCACAATGGCAAGCAACTCTTTCTCAATTTGAGCCCATTTTTGTTCACTGGCCGATAAGCTTCTTGAGGCAAAAGCTACTGGTTGACCTGCTTGCAGAAGGACACAGCCTACTCCGTCCTTCGACGCATCAGCCTGTATGACTAATGGCTGCTTAGGGTCAAACATTCTCAGCACCGGTGCTTGGCTTACTATGTTTTTTATGTTTTCAAATTCTTTTTGGTGTTCTGCTTGCCACTCCCACTTTTTTCCTATTCTTGTTAGTTCTCTTAGTTTGGTAGTAATTATGGCTAAATTAGGTATGTATTTCGCTAAATATTTGCATAACCCTAAGAGTCTCATAACACTGTTCCTGTCTTGGGGTGGGGGTAATTCAACTATAGCCCTTAGATACTTGCCGTCCGGTTTAATGCTCCCTTCTGAAATTGTTTGGCCCATAAATTTGACCTGTGTCTGCCTGTACTGAAGCTTATCTTTATTAAACTTGATATTGTTTGCCCTTGCCCTTTCTATGACCTTTGTAAGCACACGATCGTGATCCTTGTAGTTTATGCCTGAGACAAACAAATCGTCAAAATATATTTCAACTCCTGGTATATCACCAAATAATTGGACCATCTTTCTCATAAATAGCTCGGGGGCGCTACTTATACCAAACGGCACCCTATGCCACTTAAATCGACCGAAAGGAGTGATGAACGTTGTCAGATCTGAGCTCACATCATCCAATTCCAACTGCCAGAATCCATTTTTTAAATCCATCACAGTGAAAACTGATTTATTCGCAAGACGACTGGTAATAGATTCTGCAGTCGGAATCGAAAAATGTTCCCGACGAATGCAATCGTTCAACGGTTTCGGATCTAAGCACAAGCGTAATGACCCATCTGATTTTTCGACAATCTGTAAATTATTTACCCAATCTGTTGGGTGCTCAACCGAACTAATAACACCATCATTGACCATCACGTTCAACTGGGCCTTAAGACGATCAAGCAAACTGAACGGAATTTTCTTTTTATACGTGAGTACTGGTTTAGAATCGGCCTTTAATTGGATGTGACATTTACCTGGAATGCGCCCTAAGCCTTCAAAAATATCTTTAAATTGACCAATAAAGTCTTCTTTGGAATGCGGTATTTTACTACTTGTAATAGCATGTATTCGCTTAATAAGATTCAAAGCTTCACAATCAGCACGACCCAAAATGGGCTGAAATTTACTGCCAACTACTTCGAAGTCAATTTTATCTTTCCATAAGAACTGATTTTTTTATTGTTATATGCAAACAAACAATTTTTTGATCTTTTTATTGAACCCAAATAGTTCATTTCCTTTACGTACTTCCACGGTATGCAACTGACATCTGCGCCCGTATCCAGTTTGAAATTGATCTTGACATTGTTTAATATTAATTCTTTGTACCAACCAAATAGCCCTACACGTCTACAATCATAAATGTTTTTTAAAAGAAAATTGTTTTCTAATCGATATAAATTACCTTCATCAAAATATCTTAGATTAATTGAATGAACTTCGCGTCTCTCTGCTGTTTGTGACGATTCCGGAGTGTTCCTCCCCCTTTCCTCGTTGTTGTCCGCCTCATATTCAATAGCATTCACTCGATTTCTTGACTTTCGACCAAAGTTATTTTTGCAAACTGCTGCAAAATGACCAGCTTTACCGCAAACTCTACATGTGCGTCCATCCACCAGCGCCGGACAGTACTTGTCATGTTGTCCCGTTGCTACCATTCCACATCGCTCACATAATGACACATTCCTCGAACGATTCCCGTATGAATACTTAACTGTTTTGGTTGGCACCGCTTTGATCGCCTCCACCTTTGGTTCGTGCTCTTCCGCAGACAAAAGCTTGACATTTTGTTCGGACAATTCGGCGATTTTACATTTTGTAATGATTTCATCCAACGTGTCCTGACTTGATTCTAGCAATTTTGAGCGTAATTTCTTGTTTTCAATCCCCAGAATGATTTTGTCTCTTATCATTCGGTTGACGTACGATTGCCCGCAGTCATCTGCTGCACAAACAAACTCACAGTATTTCGCTTGGTTTCGTATCTCGGTCTCAAATTCAACAAATGGTTGATCTTTTTTCTGCAGTATACAACCAAATTTGTATGTTTCCATTACCACATTGCGACGCTGTATGCAATATGTTTCAAACCGTGTCATTACTGTCGCCAATGTTCTCTCTGTTGCTGGCAGTGCGAGTGCATTATATATTTCTATACCCCTTTCACCAATGTGGTGTAGAAATAGTGCCACCTTTACTGACTCCTCAGCACTATTCTTGTCTGCTGCGACTAGAAATATTTCGAACTTCTGCTTCCACATTGGCCAATTCTTCGCTGGCTCATCAAAGTTCATTTCACTCGGACCTTTAATACATTGTTCGGCCATTCTCGCGATCTCACAGATATTCACAAAATGCACGTGCTTAATTTTATTGGATTTTTTGCCACATCTGACACCATGTAATAAAAAAAAAAATAAGTACACGCCAATTCTTGCTAATGTAAGTTTATTACTGCTTCGTTTGCGTGATCTCGAGCGACTGACACAGCCGCCGTAGGGAGAGTATAAAATTAGTTATACATGATACATATAAGTAATCTGTATTCTATGTATATGTAATACAGCTCAATTACTCTTACACGCTCTTTTTTTTTTTTTTTTTTTTTTTTTTTCTTAATTCTATGTACAATGTTAATGAAACTTATTTCTAATGCGTCACCGGATTGCCATAGCGTTCCGGGGCGATGACTACTCTTCCTGATCTAGTTACAATGATTGGCTGGTCATTTGTATTAGTTCCGTGGTCATCGATAATGCCCTCACCATGATCGCTTGACACATTACACGATTCACTATTGCTCAAATGAAGATCATCGTTGATAGCAAAATCTTGATCACTTGTTACATTTGTTAAAGCAGAATTAAGTGTGTTTTTTATATTAATTTCAGCCTCATCATTTAATACATTTGTTTGTGAACTATTTAGAGATTTTCTTATGTATTGCCTATTTCTTCGAAATTGGTTACCCTCATTATCTTTTACAATATAAGATCTATCATTAAAGTTTTTTACAATTTTACCATACAACCAATCTTTTTCTGCTTTCCAAAACATTATATTATCGTTCTCTTTCAAACTGGATAGGGGTTTGGATGTTCGATTATAATAGTTAGATTGTAGCGTTCTTTTATCATCGATTCTTTTTAAAATTTCCTGCGCGCTAATTTCATGTGGCTTTAAATTGTTCGTCGTGGTGGGAACTTTGGTTTTGACTTCCCGCCCCATAAAGAGTTGAGCAGGTGACAGCAACATATTTGCCAATGGTGTAGCGTTATATTCTAAGATTCGATAACTGAATTCTTCTTTCCGACACTCATCAAAACATTTCTTCAAAATTCGCTTTCCTATTGCCACACCCTTTTCGGCCAAACCATTACTTCGCGGATAGCGCGGGCTAGAGAATGTTAGTTTAATATTGAATTTGTCTGCAAACTCTTTATATTTACGGCAGTTAAATGGATTGTTATCGGAACGAATCTCAAAAGGAAAGCCAAATTTTGTAAATAGTCTATCCATTAACACATTTATTATGTGACCTATCGATTTGTCTCTTAACCGTTCAACACATAACCAATTTGAGTATGCGTCAATGACTGCCAAATATGGAGACCCACCATGCTCAAAAATATCTATAGCGATTTTTTCCCATGCAAACTCGGGTGAATCGTGATGTTTTAATGGTTCTTTTGGGTTGTTATACCTGTGCTTTTCACATATACGACACCGTTGAACTTTTTCCTCTATTTCCTTTGAGATACCTGGCCAATAGAATAACCTCCTTGCACGCAACCGAGTTTTTTCAACACCTAAGTGAGGAGCATGTAACATTTCAATGACCTGAGTTCTAAGTTTTGTAGGAACAATTAACTTATTACCGAAAAACAGAATCCCATCATTGACACTTATCTCATTCTTGATTTTGTAAAATTTCTTGCACTCTGAACTTAATGCCTTGTAATTTGGCCATTCAGCCTCATGAAACTTTAAAACCTGACTCAAACAGTCATCTTTGAGAGTTGCTTCCTGATAACTTAATTTGTTTCTTTCGGACATACAGACCTGGTTGACAAGGCTATGTACGACATAATTCATTTCGGGCTTTTCTAGTTTCGCGGCACTAACGTAGGCCCTTGACAAGCAATCAGCTAACAACAATTGCTTCCCAGGCACATATTTTATTTTGAGACCCGGATATTTTAACAAGAACATAAACATTCGTTGAAGCCTGACTGTTACTTTGTCTAGTTCCCTTTTTACCAACGTCTCAAGAGGCTTGTGGTCGGAGTGAACTTCTACTTCACGACCATAAATGTAAAAATGAAATTTCTCACACGCGACCACAATGGCAAGCAACTCTTTCTCAATTTGAGCCCATTTTTGTTCACTGGCCGATAAGCTTCTTGAGGCAAAAGCTACTGGTTGACCTGCTTGCAGAAGGACACAGCCTACTCCGTCCTTCGACGCATCAGCCTGTATGACTAATGGCTGCTTAGGGTCAAACATTCTCAGCACCGGTGCTTGGCTTACTATGTTTTTTATGTTTTCAAATTCTTTTTGGTGTTCTGCTTGCCACTCCCACTTTTTTCCTATTCTTGTTAGTTCTCTTAGTTTGGTAGTAATTATGGCTAAATTAGGTATGTATTTCGCTAAATATTTGCATAACCCTAAGAGTCTCATAACACTGTTCCTGTCTTGGGGTGGGGGTAATTCAACTATAGCCCTTAGATACTTGCCGTCCGGTTTAATGCTCCCTTCTGAAATTGTTTGGCCCATAAATTTGACCTGTGTCTGCCTGTACTGAAGCTTATCTTTATTAAACTTGATATTGTTTGCCCTTGCCCTTTCTATGACCTTTGTAAGCACACGATCGTGATCCTTGTAGTTTATGCCTGAGACAAACAAATCGTCAAAATATATTTCAACTCCTGGTATATCACCAAATAATTGGACCATCTTTCTCATAAATAGCTCGGGGGCGCTACTTATACCAAACGGCACCCTATGCCACTTAAATCGACCGAAAGGAGTGATGAACGTTGTCAGATCTGAGCTCACATCATCCAATTCCAACTGCCAGAATCCATTTTTTAAATCCATCACAGTGAAAACTGATTTATTCGCAAGACGACTGGTAATAGATTCTGCAGTCGGAATCGAAAAATGTTCCCGACGAATGCAATCGTTCAACGGTTTCGGATCTAAGCACAAGCGTAATGACCCATCTGATTTTTCGACAATCTGTAAATTATTTACCCAATCTGTTGGGTGCTCAACCGAACTAATAACACCATCATTGACCATCACGTTCAACTGGGCCTTAAGACGATCAAGCAAACTGAACGGAATTTTCTTTTTATACGTGAGTACTGGTTTAGAATCGGCCTTTAATTGGATGTGACATTTACCTGGAATGCGCCCTAAGCCTTCAAAAATATCTTTAAATTGACCAATAAAGTCTTCTTTGGAATGCGGTATTTTACTACTTGTAATAGCATGTATTCGCTTAATAAGATTCAAAGCTTCACAATCAGCACGACCCAAAATGGGCTGAAATTTACTGCCAACTACTTCGAAGTCAATTTGAACAGTTTCATTCTTCAAATTCACAACACATGGCAATTTTATCTTTCCATAAGAACTGATTTTTTTATTGTTATATGCAAACAAACAATTTTTTGATCTTTTTATTGAACCCAAATAGTTCATTTCCTTTACGTACTTCCACGGTATGCAACTGACATCTGCGCCCGTATCCAGTTTGAAATTGATCTTGACATTGTTTAATATTAATTCTTTGTACCAACCAAATAGCCCTACACGTCTACAATCATAAATGTTTTTTAAAAGAAAATTGTTTTCTAATCGATATAAATTACCTTCATCAAAATATCTTAGATTAATTGAATGAACTTCGCGTCTCTCTGCTGTTTGTGACGATTCCGGAGTGTTCCTCCCCCTTTCCTCGTTGTTGTCCGCCTCATATTCAATAGCATTCACTCGATTTCTTGACTTTCGACCAAAGTTATTTTTGCAAACTGCTGCAAAATGACCAGCTTTACCGCAAACTCTACATGTGCGTCCATCCACCAGCGCCGGACAGTACTTGTCATGTTGTCCCGTTGCTACCATTCCACATCGCTCACATAATGACACATTCCTCGAACGATTCCCGTATGAATACTTAACTGTTTTGGTTGGCACCGCTTTGATCGCCTCCACCTTTGGTTCGTGCTCTTCCGCAGACAAAAGCTTGACATTTTGTTCGGACAATTCGGCGATTTTACATTTTGTAATGATTTCATCCAACGTGTCCTGACTTGATTCTAGCAATTTTGAGCGTAATTTCTTGTTTTCAATCCCCAGAATGATTTTGTCTCTTATCATTCGGTTGACGTACGATTGCCCGCAGTCATCTGCTGCACAAACAAACTCACAGTATTTCGCTTGGTTTCGTATCTCGGTCTCAAATTCAACAAATGGTTGATCTTTTTTCTGCAGTATACAACCAAATTTGTATGTTTCCATTACCACATTGCGACGCTGTATGCAATATGTTTCAAACCGTGTCATTACTGTCGCCAATGTTCTCTCTGTTGCTGGCAGTGCGAGTGCATTATATATTTCTATACCCCTTTCACCAATGTGGTGTAGAAATAGTGCCACCTTTACTGACTCCTCAGCACTATTCTTGTCTGCTGCGACTAGAAATATTTCGAACTTCTGCTTCCACATTGGCCAATTCTTCGCTGGCTCATCAAAGTTCATTTCACTCGGACCTTTAATACATTGTTCGGCCATTCTCGCGATCTCACAGATATTCACAAAATGCACGTGCTTAATTTTATTGGATTTTTTGCCACATCTGACACCATGTAATAAAAAAAAAAATAAGTACACGCCAATTCTTGCTAATGTAAGTTTATTACTGCTTCGTTTGCGTGATCTCGAGCGACTGACACAGCCGCCGTAGGGAGAGTATAAAATTAGTTATACATGATACATATAAGTAATCTGTATTCTATGTATATGTAATACAGCTCAATTACTCTTACATGGGTAGACTGTGTTCAAGTTACCAGATCAATTCAATACTTCAGTGTGACTCTTAACAACCAGTCTGTCCTAACCAACCAAGATGACTTTATGGTTATAGCAGATTTAGCAACCAAAAAAAAAAAAATTGTGAGAACAATGAATGCAAACAAGATGTCTATAAATAGACCAAGTAAAATAGTTTTTTAGATCTTGAAACGGGCCAAAGTCAAACGGAATCAATGTTTAACTCAAGTCGTAAATGGGGTACCTTAATTTACGTAGGTACCCAGCATAATTATTATATACACGACGCAATCCTGTGTGGATTATAAAGGGTTTACAATAATACGTTGAAGTTGACCTAAACAAGTTGAAAAAATGGACCACTTTAATTAAACCAGATCGTAATCTAATGCCGGAAGACATATCTCCGTCATCTTTTTCTTGACATTAGCCAATGCATACGTGTCATTTATAAACGCCACAAATTAATTGGCTATTTTTCCTTGCAATTTTATAATAAGAAAAATAATGATATTTATATGAAAAAGAAAAATGTGAATCTGTTTTTTGACCGAGAGGCACAAAAATTGCCCAACGGATTTTTGGGATATTGGAACCTACTCGCAAGTGAAAATGCTCAAACAATAATTTTTAATCCGTGGATTAAATCTATTGCCTACTGCAGAGCTATTTGATATTTGCAAATAGTAAAAGTTGAGCTCATTCAAATATTACTCCTCATAATCTTCAGATTGCTTATCCAAATTTAATGATTTTATTTTTATTTCCACAATACGATAATACAGGTAGCTAAGCTAAATTTGCTTATTCAATGCCATTCAGTTTTATTTTAATAACTTGCTTATTTTCTTAGAATCCAAACAGTAAATAAAAAACTGCTGTATATAAATAAACTTTGACTAAGAGTAAGCTACCTGCATCACATACTGTCGTATTTATTTAGAAGACAGAAAGAGATAAAAATTACCGATCAAATCGGTCTATTTGAGTTGTTCAAGATTCAAGATTGCAGAAAATTATTTCATTAATCATATGAGAGCTTTTTGCCAAATAATTTGCATGGTGAAAATCTTAAAGTCAGTTACTAAGCATTCAATTCTTAAATCACACACCGAGTCGACATAGCGAATAAATGTGTTGTTTGTTCTTTTAACATTTTTAGTGCGGAGGAACGCTTTATATTTAGACAGTGGTCCTACGTGTGTGCTATCCGAATACCCGAAGAGGATAGATAAGGTATCTTAACTTTTAGCTGGAAAATAACTTCTGAACCATAAAGGTCTTAGCTTTTGCTTTCCACTTTATTTACGCTTTTGGAATCTTTGTAGAATCAGACAAAAATGATGTAAATCAAGAGAAGCTCCGGCAAATAATGGTATTGTGATTTATTTTGGCCACCTTTGTGTTTTATATGGTATTTGGCAACACTTATACAGATGGACAATTTAAATTTGGTATTACCCTACCCATACTGAATTAGAAAACGGAGGGGATCCCTCTAAGATGATAGCTGATAGTTTCTTTTGTGATAGCCAAAACGTTATTAAATACAAGGTGGGCTAAAAGAAGTTGTTTGGCTCTCATTTTTTTCTAAATGAAAAACTTCGATTCTGTTTATTTGAACCTTTAGAATTTGATTGGTCATTGCGGAAGTCTTTGACTAAAATTCACCTTAGGGACGGCCGGCTGATGGCTAATTGCGAGGCACGGCGTCTGGTCGATGTTTCCGGCGACAGATCGACCTCCTCGGGGCCGGCCACTCTTGACAACGTCTCGTGTGGTCCCATTCTCTTAAAGGTTGGTGGCCAAACGGCGCAGTGTTTGCGCAGTCGGTGTCGGACGGTCGTATCTCTTTCGCGCTGCGCCAACACTACAGACGAATTGTTATGCAAAAAAATAGACACGATTATTCCGCGTTCTTGGGGAGTGTATCGCTCCATGGCTTGTTCACTTGTATTCTACATCTGTCTAGTCCACAAATGTCTAAACAGATTTGACATTGGCGGCCATTTGCAAAAATAAGAGCATCTCCAGTAGGGTAGGATTTCTTTTGGCCCACGTTGTAGATGATAGTAATAGCAGTAGAAAAATCAAAAAAATGTGGTAAAAAGCGCTATTAGCTATCAGAAATCACATTACACAATTCCATCCCAAAAATTCGATTTTCTCGTACTAAAATAATAAAATTTAGGACAAGATCTTATTACTTGGACCTCTCCAATATTAACATTTTAGCTAAAAATTAAATATCACCATCTGTTATACATTTTTTTATGAAATGAACATAACGTTTTTCTGTCGCATACATAACGTTTTTGCTGGTTACATTCGCATTGTAGCCGAACCGCCCTACCAAATTCAAAAAAAAAAAAAAAAAATATCATTCGCAGCACCGCATCACTTCCAAAGTTCTGCTGACCCCTGCATTTAGACAGTTTCAATATCATCTTGATGGCTTAGCAGTTCTCAAGTGGTCAAGCAATCTGAATCGTGACATCAGACATTTTTTTTTTGTGCACTTACAATCTACTGCCGGCTGACCTTAAGATAACCCACAGAACGGTGTTTACAAATCAGCTTGAACGCAAATGCACAAATAATCAGATTATTTTCTCAAAAAACGTAGCCAGTTAATTGATATCCAGAATAGTTCCACTTGAGATAAAATTTACTGCTATCAGTCGGCTTTAATCTATAAACCGTGTAAACACCCTACACATCGTTTCTGCCATCAAGTCAGTAGGGAACCAGGTATAAATTGCCGCTAAATTTGTATCCCCCAATAGCTGTGTTTGACTTTCAAGTGATTAAAAGTGCATTTTACGGTGCAAGGAATCATCCATTGTATTATTGTTTCCGGTTCCCAATGTTTGTAGTTGCCATAAAAGTTTTCCTTGTTCTTATGCATGGACTATGAATAAGAAATTTATTTTGTTTACAAACCTTTGCTTCTAGAAGAGTGGTTTGTGCTCCGCCAACTTTGGGAAAGTGTAGTCGTTAAAGAAAGCGGTACAAAATGACAGGTGGTGACACTATCGGTGGCAAAGATGGCGAAAGTACAGATCCGTTCGATGCGATTATGGAAGAAGTTGGCTTCAGTGGACACTTTCAGAGGATGTACAATGGGATATTCATTTTGGGACTGTCCTGCTTCGGTGCCATGATCTATATGAATATCATTCTGGCACTGAATGTGCCAGATCACTGGTGCAATGTACCTGGACGGGAGAATACAAACTTCACGCTGGATTCGTGGAGAGATCTCACGCTGCCGAGGTTTGCACATTATGCACATATATTGTTAATAGTTTAAACATTTGAAATCACTTGCAGACAAGCGGATAATAGAGGAGTGGAGACGCATAGTAAATGTCAAATGTACAATAAGAACTTCACCGATTATCCCATTTCAATGATGCAGCCATTAAATGCGACTGATGCTGATGTAATAGGTAAGTTGTTGAAAGAGATTTACACACTAATTTTAGACAGATTGGTTTTCAAAGACTTTTCGTGACCCGTCTAGCTGTCACCGCCAACCTTTGCTTCCTCTCAAAAGTCATGCAATTTTCTGGTTATTGTAGTCCGGTGCGAATTCATGATCTTGATTTAAGATAAACATTTTTTAAGGCTCTAAGTAAAATTATATTTTATTTTTATAAAAACGATTTCAACCAATTTGAGTAACTGACAGGTTCAAACTCACATAGCAATCACAGCTCGTAGTATTCAATTTCGGACAAAGAACCCGCTCCTTCTTGAAGACCCCCCCCCCCCCTGCCCTAACTCATGTGGTATCACAAAGGACCTAAATAAATTTGGTCTAAGTGTGTCCTTCCAGACAGACACCTTACATTACGTAACCTGACCCGCTTCTTTTACACGAAGCATTTGCTACCAAAATAGCTAAGCCTCAGTATATGAACGGTCGCAAAATTTTAGATTTTCGAAAAGGCAATGGCCAAGGTTTTTCCTAGGCTGCTTCAACCGAGACTGTTGAATTCACTCGCGGACCATGTAATAATAGGCCAAAGAGTTTTTATAATTAAGTTGATTTCGAGTCAACAAAACATTAGTTGCTCAACACTGACTTTCGAAAATCCACCATCTTCCAGTGGAGTGCTGATATGTCCTCTGCTAATTTTTCCTTTCGGTTTCAAAAAGTTTAAATGCTGTTCCGTAAAGGAAATAATGGCAAATATTACAGGATTTTGCAAATAATCTAGCAAGTCGTCAAAAAAATTCATATTGGCAGATTTTGATTTTCTGGTAAACATTTCCAAATCACCCAAGTAAAGTTTTGATTTAATTTTTAATACCTTCACACTAGGGAGATAGTCAAAACGGAAATAAATCTTCTCCCAGAAGTGTGTACATAAATACTAAACATAAAACCAATAAACGTGCAAAGTAACCCCCAAATGTCAAAATAATAAACATTAAAATAACCCATGACGATGGAGAAAAATAAAACAATATTAATTTACACTGTCATAACGAGAAGATAGACATAATTCATAATCACATAGAAATAGTATTTTTAATTTAATACTATTGCTCATCAACTTAAAATCGACGCCTTCGCTCTTGATAATCATTATCTTTTAAGATTAAAGAATTTCCCTCTGTTTTGTGTTCTGCTCTGATAAAAATCAAACAGATAGGGGCTCGTATATTGTACACTGCATACCTACTGCTCTATAATAAATACCGTATTGAATTTCCTTTCTTATCTTGGAAAATTTTTGCAAAAGAATACCATTGATGGTATACAAAAAAAAGGTACGAAAAAATTTCCACGGTATAATAACACTAGCCAACCGTAAAGTGGTTTCATAGGAATATATAAATTTGGGTCAGATATTACAAAATAAAATCAGAATTTCCTATATAAATACATAAGGGGAATCATTATCTACCAATATCTGACATTGACATTGTGTGTTATAAACTTAAAAATTGACAACGCTGACAATCTATAAAAATGCTTTCCTACGTACGAGATCTTTTGGGGGACAGTTATAAATTGATAAGTGTCTTAATTATCAGTTCAGTATCAGAGTATTTTATTTTTACTGATCGAAATTGATATATCTCTAGGCCATTGTGACAATTATTACAAAAAGCTGTTTCTTAAGAAAGTGCTTGCAATAGTTGTCAGCAAAATGCCGGGCAAGCTGTTTCCCCTACTGCCGTTTGCGAACCGAAGGGTTAAAAAATTCGGAAAACATCTGCCTTTTAATTTTAGCTCTCTGCCAGTCATATTTCTGATTGGAATGGCGCTGAGGAATGTATTCAATTTTAGCAGTTTTTGCCAAATAGCAACAGATGGTGTCTCTCGAAATTTCGGCTTACCATGACCTAGCTATTTGCGTCAAGCTATAAGTGTGGGGTTTCCTGGTGAATTATCATTCTTCTTAAGGAGAGCACTTTAGGGGTTTCTCAAAGCTGTTGGTTACACTTTTTATGCCCGATAGGTGGCGTATTTTGCCTCAATCAAGAAATGGATTTCAACTGAAACTAAAGGAGCTGTTGTTTTTTACTTAAATCGTACAATCAAACTTGTCACAACATTTACGGACCCACGATTTTCACCGTTGATTGGTCTGCATATATGTTCTTTCTTTCGCCATAGCTTAATCCAAACGATAAATCCTCGTATCCCCTTCGATGCACAAACTCTATCCATATTGTCATTCAATAAACCGTTCAACAGTTTAAGCTAAATAAATACACCAAAGACCACTCGAGAGTATAACTTTTCAACTTTACCAGCTTCAATAAAAAAGTTTAACGTCAACCATGAAATAAGTTCCCACTGAACCGTGTAAAATCCTAGGTTAACTGTTTTTCTTAACTTTCTCATTCGTGTTTGTTATTTATGCTCTCGCATTCCATAATTATTTCAAGCGAATGCCATAAAATCTTACGACGTTAATAATTTAATCGACCCAACTCCATTACTCTGGCAACGGTTCAACCAGATACGATTCCACCTAGGCATACCTACATTCGAATGAATCCTCAAAGTAAGGAATGTAACTCGCACTCCCCTAACCATCATAGAGTACAGCTTCTGGAGAAAAGTTATTGTCAGGCTTATCATTAAAAATCCGACTAAAATAGGAGAAATCAAAACAGCAAAATCCACCCCTGAAGTTGATCGTCATTGTAGGTTAACGATGGCGGCACCACCGTCATCATTCCACCCGCAAGGTATTTGAACCTCTGTTTATCGGGGAGGGAAATGGTTTTTCTTTTGGCATATATGCCAGTATACTGCTATCGTGTGAGCGTGACTACTTGATTTTCTGTGGCCCCCTGCTCCCGCATTTAGGGATATTTTTTTTTGTCGTTTTTATTTTATGTTTATTTCTCGTTTTGTGATTTTTCTTATTTTCTTTATTTGTTTGTGTATTCTTGCAGAATGTTCTTATGGCTACAGTTACGATAAGCAATGGTACGAGCAGACAATTCCCACCCAAGAGAATTGGGTCTGTGACAAGGATCTGTACGTTACCAATACATTTGTGGTTAGCCGAGTGACCGAAGTGATTGGTTCATTTGTCCTTGGCCAAATGGGTGACACGTAAGTACATGCAGGCTCCGGGTTGGGGCAGCTTCAGATACGTTTTCTATATCTCTGTATGGTTAGGTATTTTTCGTTTATTTCTTATTTACATGCAATCAAATAAATTCAATTGGACCCACTTCCTTGGAGATTTACTAAAGGAATCCTTGTACCGCCTGCGTGGATGTGAAGTGAACGGTGTAAGGTTTATGTTTTTGCCTGAACGCATTTCAGTCTATTTAGTGTGTGTGCCCTTTTGATTTTAAGTTGGAAGTTTGTAGGCATCTCTGGTCGAAGCAATACGAATGTATTGGAATTGGAAAATTGTTGTTCCATGAATGTTACTTTATTAAAGGATTGCTAAAGGGATTCCATTTGCACCTATTTTGAAATCTAAAGCGTGAATAAAACTTTTGGAAAATGACTAAAATACGATCAAATTTATCCGTCTGAACTTTCGACCGCAGTTTTTGCTTTTGTATTTCACGGATTTGCTAAAAGCTTAAGTCATCTAACACATACTTACATATTTACGGGACATGTCATAATTATTTTACAATTTTCAAGATTGCATTATTTCGTAAAATATGAAGTTTCAATAATTTTAATAAAAACTAATATCAAGAGCAGAAGGGAACGACGCTAAATGGTTTTCAAAACTTTTTTTTAAAACATATTTCAACTACATTGAGTAACTAAATAATATTGTTTTGTAGGCCCTGTACACTGCGACCAGAAGAGATCTATTGTGTTGGCCTCTTTTATTTAACCCAGGGAGTTGTTGATGATCTTTATAAACCTCAGTATCCTTCTTGGTTCCATGTTTCCTATGTCTGCAGGACTTAAATACGCCCTTTGCATATGGATCACTCTGCCCCTGGCCACTAAATAATATACATGACTGGGTCGCACGAAACTTTCCCGTTCATTGCAAGTTCCAACAAGGTTTTAAATCTTCAGATTACACCCAAAATCTATATAATAAAACTGTAAGGGTCTTGATGACTGTTGTCAACTGGCGCGCGCGAAACCTACTGCTCATATTTAAAAGAAACTGTTTTCAAATTGTTTTTTAAAAGTACAAAAGGGCTGTAGGATTTAAAGTTTTTCTGTCTACATTTCAAAAAAAAAAATGTGGTGTGAGACTATGAGTAACAGAAAATATTAAAAAATGTCTCAAGTGCGCCTGGCTTCAATTTCTCATTGAAATGGGAAAGTTTTAAGACTCTAAAGAGAGAATACCTGTTTAACTGTAAAATGACAAAATTTGTAGTAGTTTTTGGTGCTGATTTGAAAAAGTACTAAAAAAAAATCCTTAAAATCGACCATTTTGTACTAGAAGTGATAACACTGTGTGGTGCAAGCGTGTGTCCATGTTTTTAGAGCAACACTCGATTTAGCGTAAAACTGATTTAACGAGAACCTTTTACTTACTGGTTCCGTTTTCTCAATTTTGGTGTTTTCCCATTACACTTTAGTGGATGTATCCTTTAAAAAAAAATAACACCGTCATCAAGAGAAACTACTACTTTCACGCAAAATTGCGAACACAAAAGCCGAATTAAGTAGTCAGTAATAAAATATAAATAAAAAACAAAACAAAATAATTTCTTTAAACAGATTTAGTTGAAAGGCAAAATAAGCCACGTCCTTCTTTAGGTTGAGTATAGACAAGAACTTATTTAAAGTTCATGACTACTTCTGATCGGAATGAGAATAGACAGATATTGCTCAAGCTGATAAATTGCCATAATACCTAAGGCAGGTACATCAGTCCAACAGGGTTCATCTTAAGAGATATATTGTCATTGTCATTTCAATTTCATCTTTCCTTCAATTCGAACAATTCCGTGCGTAAGCCGAAGCCATATTCAGTTGTTGACTGCTGTTTTAAGGCCAGGTATGAAGTCTGATACACTGACGCGAGACGGCTAATTTATATTTAAATATATGTATACCTATTACCTACCGTCATGAATACCGGTGAAAATCTTTTGATTAAGAAAACATGAATGAGTCCTCACTATGCGGATCCATATGTAGACCTTTGGAAGTCATATATTTTTTAAAACTATCAATTTTCAAAATGATTTCATATAATTTCGTATTTTCAGTTTCGGCCGTCGCCTTGTGTACTACATTAGCGTGATATTGGCCACAATTGGCCGTTCCTTCTCAATAGTATCTACCTCGTCGTTTACCCTGTTTCTGGTTACGTCCAGTCTGACAGCGCTCACCGTCAACAGTCTGTTCCAGTCACCACTGATTGTTGGAATGGAAATCTCCAGCGAGTAAGTATGTCATACCATTCTGTGTAGTAAAACGCATCCATTTTCTTGTGGTCAGGAAAACGAATAAATCCCCCGCCAGGGAAGTGGCTAGATAGATTTTCTTTGCATTAAACCACATTTCCATTTATCATCCAAAAAATAAAAAAAACAGAAGCATTAAACGAGAACCCATTCCATTCATGGCCCAAAATGCAGCAGCAAAAACGTTTAATCCTTGCATATTTTTCCTTTCTTTCTTCCGCTTCTTCCGCTCGTTTCTTTGCAACACAAAACCACAAACAACCGAAAAGGGATGATAGAACCAACATTGCGATGTATCAAAGCTTCGGATGGTCCATCGGGACCACGGTAATGCCACTGCTCTACTGGTGGCTCCGGGACTGGGTCCCCTTCATGTGGCTAACAACCATACCAACTGCATTTGTGCTCATTTTTTACAAGTACGTATATTGCTACAGGACACACTATACAGTTTGTTTGATTTGACTCGCTTTTTGTCCATGCAACAGATATGTCATCGAATCACCCCGATGGTTGATTAGTAAGCGACGCTTCGCCGAAGCCATTGTTGAATTCAGAACAATCGCACACTTCAATGGCAAGACGTTCACAATGACTGAGAAGGAATTATGCGAGCTGTATGGCGATTTGAGTGAGGAGAAGGTCTTTGGCGTGGCATCCCTGTTCAGAGGTTGGCGGATAGCAAAGAACACCACCATCATGGGCTTCAGTTGGTACGTATTTTTGGCATAGGGGTGGGCGGGCATGTAATGGCAAATTGTTCAACGAAATGGAAGGCTTAACTAAAGTTTCCCCGGCGAAATGTTTTGTTTGTTCAAAACTTATTTGTTGGCTTTTTGGGGGCAGGACGACTCCCTCGTATTTCGTTTGTCCTCTGTGCATACGCTTTGTCCTTGCAACAATTTTCCATGTCAGAGAGTTTAAGTTCCACGAATGCAATGAAATTCAACACTTGTTCGTTTTTCGTTTTATTTCCTATTTTTTTTTTTGTAAAAGGTCCTTTGGTACTTTTCGTTTATTTAATGCTTATTTATTTTTTTATTTCTTTACATGTACCTACTCTGGTTTGGTTCGGAAGGTGTGTGGTGGCTGTTTCATACTTTACATTGGTCCTTTTCAGCTCACGTATGGGTGGGAATCCTTTTTTAAATTTTTTACTACAGAGCATTGTTGAAATTCCCGCTTACATTGTTGGAAAATATTTAGGTAAGTTAATGTTGCGCTGCGCTGCCCTCAAGCAATTTCGCTGAGTAATTTTCTAAACCCAGGAAAATTTGTTCGCTCATTTAGGGGCCGGTCCCTTTTGTATTTCGATTTGTTTCACAATTATTTGTTTATGCTTACGTAAGTTACCTGAGGACATTTTTTTTTACAAAAAAAACTGCACAGAGTCACCGAATGCAATGCATTTTGTAGGCATTAAAGATATTTGTTGCCGAAGTGGAGGCTCAATATTAAGCCACCGAAATAAAGTAAAAATGTTGACTGGCTGGTTTTACACATCAAACATTTAGTTGTAAATTTTGCAGGTTGATTTAAAGAAAAATAGTTGGTGCCCCACAAATATTATATGGTAACCACTGCTACGGGGTAAGTGTGCTGGACTATTAGGTGCGGGGTTTTAGGGTTTCATGCCTCTAAGAACGCACAAATTAGACCACTTATTGGTCCAGTGTGTCCCCTCTTGGATGAAAAGCTTTGCAAGTAATTTAAAATTAGGGGTTTAAAGATATCTCATTTTTGTAAATGGGATTATTGTTGTTCTTGAGGGACCTACACCGAGTTCTGTTTGCTGACACCAGTTCCATACATTGCACTGGGCAATTAGCATGAAACTAGTTAAAGTTGCTTCATGGCCGCCTCTGATTATGAGCCTTCTAAGTCGCCTGCGTATACCCTAGAGTGTTTGAATGCAGAGCCCAAAGTTGTTTAGGTTGTTCAGAAGTTTGCTATTACGCTTTTCCATAGGAGGGGTCAGAGTACTTCTCCTTGAAGCATACTTTAACAGCTTGAGATGCTTCAGCTCTAAATCCGAGTTTGGCAGATATGGTTGGGCTTTTGAAATGTTGAAACGCACAGAGAGCAATCTTCTTAGGTCTAATCTTCAATCTTCTTTACTGCTCTGACCGTGGATTTTCAAGTCCGGTTTCTTTTTTTTAATTCGGGCCTTTCGTACACGATGAAACATTTATAGTGGTTGACCTTGACTTGATCTTGCAGCTTGGTTCATACGCAGATGTAAGCCTATCGTTGAGTTGGGACGCGAACTTGTCAAGGCATTCGATGGCATCATTGTTGTTCAGGTTCACACCTGAGCAGCCCTAACTACATAAGTATACATCAGTTTCTACGTTTTGGAACTCTGTTGATGATGAATTGGTGTGTGGGAGTTTCTATTATATGACAAGGATCTGCCTTAGAAGCCTCTTCGGAAACGAGTCAATTTAGAGAGTAAAATTACTCACAAAGAAGCTATCTAAAGTAAAGTCTAGAACTAAATAAATGTGAAGAGTGCTTTTGAACAGCAGCCTTTCAGCCTTTCTCATAGAGTTCGTGATGATTTGCTTTGGAAAATTTTTGCCGAGTTCTTATGGACGTTTTTCAAACTAAGATTTGCATATTCATTGGTTTTTCTTTCGCACCCACTACATCTCTTACTGAAATCTCATAAATTGCAAACAACTTTTTTTAACACTAAACTTCATTCACAGGTGATAAATACGGTCGGCGGGTGACGAACAGCTTTTCGTTTCTAATCTGTTTCATTTCGTGCGTTCCCGTTTTGCTGCTGTCACATGGTAATCCATGGTAGTCCAACACATGCCAGCAAGTTTTTCACCTTCCATATCTTTCAGATCCCAAGTATGAGTACGTGACGACAATAATCGCCACATTCATCAAGTTCCTCAATGCGGTGACTTTCTTCTTGGTGAGCCTTCAAGCGATGGAAATCTATCCGACATGCCTGCGACAGACGGGCATTGCTTTGGGCACCATTCTGTGCAACGCCATCGGTATACTCGCCCCGTATCTAGTGCACCTGGGAGTGAAGTATGATATTCGATATCCATACTGCATTTTGGGAGTGGTATTTCTCCTCGGAGGCATCAGCGGCCTATTCCTCCCAGAGACGCTTCACAATAAGCTGCCAGATACACTGGAGGATGCCAAAGTGTTTGGGAAAAATCAGGTAATTGGTTGTTTTGTTGTAGATCTTCATCTACATTTATTGTTTGCTTGCAGAAATTCTTCAGCCTGCCTAAACCGAGCCATCCCAGCGCTGACGAGGTGGCCGCTACAGAGAAACTCAATCAAACGAAATTTAGTCCTTAGCACTGCGTATTCGATACTCTAGGGCAATTTGGTGTTAAGTTTTAATTTGCTTCTATTTAAGAACGCGCTGAGTGTGTGATTTGCTAGAAGAGTGCTGTGCGCTTATTCGTAGGCTAAGCTGTAGTGTAGAGTTTAAAAAAATACTAGAAAATGAAATCCTTTGTAATTCGTTCGAAAGCTAGATACTAATGGCGGAAATAAAGAGCTTTTATAAAGCATATTTTTTATATGACGTAATAAAAAGGAATTTTGCTTTGATTGAGGGGTGATTCCGCCCTTTAGGAGAGCAGGAATAAAATACGGAATTCGAGTGCATGTTTGGTTCTTCGTGACGAAGGAAGATTTATGCTCCAAGACTCGTGCGTCGTGCAATTGTGGTTTTTATTTGAATTTTTAACGCTTATCGGCGGGCGGTTTTTATGGGAATTCCATTAAAAAAGTAAGTGGACGTATAAATGGTATTTACAGCGATGGAATCGGAATGATTGCAAACATATGCACATGCATGGGGGGTTATGATAAAATTCATAATGCGCTCGCATTCGAGCCGAAGGCGGACATTATGACTCAGCGAAAGGATGGCTGTGTTAACAACTGTCACAAACCACAAAACAAAGAGAAGGACCTATAAAATTGAGCCAATGGTTGTATTAAAATTCCACTAAACAGTTTGTTCGGACCAACAACGGACATATGGTGGATTACGAGTACCAGTAATAAAGTCATTACCTTCTGTTGATTTTGGAACAGGCACATGCAAGGTAAAAGACACTCCAGCAATTACTGTCCACTGTCTGTATTTCAACAGGTATCTGGACAAATAACTTGTTTGTCGTCGCATCAAAATGTAATTTTGAATAATACCCCATACCGGTGCTCCAGATAAAATTAGGCAAACAAATTTTGAGTCATTTCGCAGTAGTTATGATCATATATAGTTTCCAGGTTAAATGCTATGAGGTTGTCACAACCTTTTTCACAGAAGCATTCCCTACTTTGACCCACTGCATATTTAAAAAGAGAGTAAAAGATGATTTCTACGGTAATGCCCATTGATTGCTCTACAGCAGCTCTAAATATCAAAGTCAAAAGGTTGTTAACCCTTATACACGTAATAAATGTGGTGTGATAGGATAATTATGTGATTTGAAATATTGCAATGGTCGTAATGATGGTACAATAATTTATTGGGTGCATTAGTTACTTGCCAATTTAAGGCCCGAACCACAGAAAATCGAAAAGTTCTGTTCATAAAAGAAACTGATAGTCCTTTAGACAGTACGTTAAGTTATCCAAGACTACATGTATTTATGACACGTGGGCTTCATGTTGAACAACAAATTGTTGACTCTCTTTTCTGTCGCTTTTTGTTGTCCAAAACTAAATTTGTTTCCCTTATTGCAGGTTTTCCAGAGCCTGTATGCTGCGGTAAGTACAGCTCTGTTCTGTTCTTATTTCACTGTACCTGATCTTTCACATAGCATGGTATTTAAAGTTAGTTCAGTCCGGTGTGTGTGCAGACTCTTTCTTCGCCATTCATAAAGTATAATTTGTATAGTAATGTAACAGTGTTGCCAAGTAGACTTTAGCGACAACCCGACCTGCTAAGCCTAGTACGCTGCTTAGTGTGCACTATTCTTCTCAATAAAGACAACATAAGAAAGCTAGTGGCCTTCCTCACAGGCCACTGTGGCTTAAAATACCACCTCAACAAAATGAATCTTTGTCCGGATACAGAATGTAGATTCGACATCCTCCAGACAAATCTTCTGTGACTGCCCGGCTTTTCATTGGTTAAGAAATCGTGTCTTTAATAGAGAGACTCGTACACCAGCAGATCTAATGAACTCTGCTACAGAGGATTTATTGGCCTTCATCAGGGAGGTCACGTCTCTAAGACTAACTTTTCCCAGTGATACAATAGATCTTTCAGGTCGCAGTGTCAGCCATCAAGGCGTGGGATAATTTAAAAAAAAAAGAAAGTAGGTACTATTCTTCGAGACTTCTTCAAGCAAGTCAAAGAAGGGTTTTCCTTTCTGGATTTTTAACTAGAAACTTATGCATATTTCTGTCGACGTGCACTCATTTTTGATCACTCTGTTATATTGCTGAATTACTGTTATCAATCATTTATTGTACATAGTTTAAAAGGAAAATTAAAAAAATAATTTTAAGATACTTATCCCAAAATAGGCTATGGCTGATCTTCGACTTTAAGATTCGATCGAGTGCTTGTGATTTTTTTTGTCTACCATTCTCAGAAAGACACAACCTCCAAAGTAGAACACATTTTAAATTTTTTTTATCGATATGTTCTTTGCTTTTATTTCAATTAACTTCCTTTCATATTTTGTTTACTGTTAAATTTAAAAATGCTTTATTATTATAATATTGATTCATATTCGACTAAAATACTTACAGGCTTTGTTTCTTTAGATTTTTTTCTTTTGTTTTCTTCCTTTTAAGTTAAATTTTTATTGTTCCAAAAATTTACACATAACATTCTCTTGTTGGTTTTTATTTAAAATTTCATATTCTACCATAGTTACTTATTCTACTTAAAACAAAAATACAAATGAACGAATAAAATAAAACCCAAAGTATGTATGTACACAAGGAAAAAAAAAAAAACACAGCAGATAGGAGAAAGGATTTACGATATATTTAATATATTAAAAGCAATAATGTACAAAAAAAAACATTACAAACAAAAAAGAAATAAAGAAAAGTTTACTTAACAGAATTGTAAACATTCTCGATGTTTTTTTTTACATTTAATAAAATTATAACAACATAACTAATAATGCTCTTAAATAAAAATCATTTGATATTCTAAATATATCAAATTTTACATCTTCTTTAATTTTTTACGATTGCTTTATTTTAAGAAATATATATTTAATAATTTATAGGTAGATGTATTCTCAGCTAAAAGCTTAAATTTAGATCCTTTTCATTTGTTCTGAATTTCTTTAAATATGTTCCTTATTTTGTTTATCGTTTAAGTGAAAATTTAATTTTGAATTTAATTTTACACTATGAATTGCTTATTTACGTTAATTTATGACTTTACCTAGAAATGTTTTCTGTATTTTTTCTCTTTTATTATACATACCTACTTATATTGATTGAATTTTGCATGCTGGTGTTAAGTAATAAATTAATTTATATATATAATGTATGTAGAACGGAATTAATGTTTGGATTTTAATTTTTAGCTAGCTACGTTATTTTCTTTGAATTACTTTAATGTATAAACAAATTTTCGTATTCATCGTAACTATTTACAAATTGCTTTTAAAGGTTCTATATTTAAGCACTGAATAATATTTACACCAAACAATATTTTCAAGTAATTTTATTTTTATAAGAAAATAATATCATCATCTACTCTAGATATATTTGATTTGTTATTGCTTTTAGATTTATTTATACATTATTTACTTTTAATGACGGATTTTAGAATTTATTTTTAAATTTTAGAAATCAAACATTTTCTGCAAGACGGGCTTACTTAATTTTTCGTATATAAACATAGAAGAGTCAAATAAAATGCAAATTTTAGTCAAAATTCTTATATGGCAGTGCAAAATTGTGTGTCTTAAAAATAGGAATCAGTTTTGTGGAGTGACACCTTCATGCATTCACAAAATAAATGGTTATAGGTATATGTGGGGATAAGCGTTACTGAGCTATCGCGTATTTTTTTGGGTATTCATGCCGAACGGGGAATAACTGATAATGAACTGTTTATCTTGAGAATCGGTAGAAAATTGTTGGTCCCAATAATAGCAACTTTATGTAAATATTGTAATCATGTTATGATTTCGATTTCCTATTACCTGAAATAAATGAGTAAGTTGCACAAAGCCCGGGAATTGTCAATACACCAAACACTTTGATTGGAAACAGATATATCGATTTTAAACAATTGAAAATCCAATACTACTCGTAGTTGTAAGAAGATCTATCAAAAGAGGTCTGTGACAGTATATTTAGTGTTTAATGCTTCTAAGAACCATTCTACAATCTTAGACAAAATCTGAACTTCTTCCATTACTTCTCCAACTACTACTTGATTTCTTTATCTTTTGTATATAAAACTATTTTTCAAAGCTAAGTCCACCAGCTTTGGGCAGCTTTCACAAAGTCTGTTAGTTTTAAACTCTGCATAGGTAGGTACTATACGTATGTGGACGGATTACAGAGCAGTTTACAAGAAATTTGTTAGTTCACAAGTATTGAAACTCGAGTGTTTAACTTGTTTCTTTAAAGAAGGTAATATGCGAAAATGGTTGTACATAATCAAAATCGCGATGGGTGGCAAGTTCCCCAAGATGCAATAAAAATTAAAAAAAAAATGTATCAAAATTTATCCCAAATAGTTTATTTACTGTGGCAACAAAGAAAAACAGTATAAGTAATTTTTAGCCACTTTTCAGGAGCGCAGGTTAAAAGTTCGACTTTACATGAGAGGAAAGACGACTTATATGTGTTTTCCTGATCCATAACACAGCAACCATAAGAGATATTTGAATAAAAAAAATTTGACATATAGAACAGGTTACTGTGCATCCGATCGTAACATTAACTCAATTTTGACATAAGTCGACTTATGCTGTTTTTGCTTGTTGCCACATTTATAATTTCAATAAGTATTTGAGTGGCAGGTATTCGAGCGTTAGGATTTGGAAATATTTTTCCACACGTTGTAACTTTCTCGTTCATTGCAAGTTTGACAGAATGTTTACTACCTACGTAAGTAGGTTTGTCAAAGATGGCTCCTTATTAATTGACAAAATAAAATCTCAACGATACCAAAAGAAAGGGATTCAGATTATAGTTTTGTACAGTTTGGATTTGAATAGTCTATAAGTCCGATTTTTGTAAATAAATCTTTGAAAATTCCAAGGCAGATATATTCATTATTGAATAACGAACCCAAAATTGTTAATTGTTCTACAGCAAAGAACAAACTCATATCCCCGCATTCTTATTATAACTTTACGGTCGGAAACAACGATACAAATTTATCTGATCTGTTATCGAAAACAAGGTTGAAGACCGTAAACTGCTTCCAGTGAAGAAACGGCTAGTGGAGCGGTTCATCAGGTTCATATTTCTTTGAAAATTAAGCCGGTGCTGCAAGGGACATCAATGTTTTTAAATAGTGCATCATTTTAGGAAATTTATTTAAGCCAGCTATGGATAACCAAACCACCCACGAATGCGCTTTTAACAAGATGGCGCCACAGTTAAAAGATGAAGCAAGGCAAACAAAAACAATAGTGATGTTAAGCGACTGTCACTTTTTACTACCAGGCTCCAATAAGGATTTCGGATTTTTTGGAAGATTTTACACGAAGATTCAGAAAGAATTTATGGCTTTTTAATGAAGATGTTATTTTTACAATTTTATTGATTAGTGCAAGTCTTATAGCAAGTTTTAGTATAAGAATTTGAATAATTTCTAGCAGATGTGTTTGGCACATTTTTTGGGTGGATATGCAAATTTGTGCTTTATCTAATTTATGAACAAGTACTTATGAACTGCTTGTGCATTTTACGCACCACAAACTACTCACAAATAGATCGGTAGCATCCAAAATACACCTGATTTTTTTAAATTCACGCATCATCAATAATTTTGTCAATGATCGCGTGGTACTCAGAACGAACTGTCAAATATATCTGTGTTTACTGTAACCGGGCATTAAAAGTTTCACACGTCACACCTTAAGACTCTGCAGACAGCTGTAGGCATAACCTATGCCCTCAGCTGGCGATATTTTTATAGTAGTTTTCACCTGTCAGCTGTCACTTTGAATCTGAATTAAAGAGCATTAAACAAAATGCCTGATAAAATTGCCATTCCTCGGTCACTACTTCGAAATCGAGACTTTCTACAAAATGTATGGAAACAAGTAAAAAAATAAATGAAATGCATGATAGGTGTCCTAAGTTTACAGCCTGTTTGTATAGTGTGGTTAATACTTCACATCACGCAAAGTACTACGGTAAAAAAAACATTGTTTGTCACATAAAAAAAGAAACAGAAAAAAATAAACAACATTCACTTCTTCTGCAACTAACCTCTCATCCGCCTTGGTTGTGCTTTGACATTGCCAATCGGTATTGCTATATTAATCTTCCAGTTCTATTTATATATTCGTATTTATTTACACCATCGTTATAATTCACATTTTGTTTAAACTTTATTTTTTTCCCATCACCTGAGAAGGACTCAATCTTTACACTGTACATTTGAACTTAATCTTTCAACGAATCACAGCATCATTTTTATTTATTTATTTATTATTTTTAATATATACTTTTAGAGATTTGTCATGTTTTTCTTCCACTCAAATTCTATATACCAGTAATTACTTCATTAATTTACAAAATAAAAATAAAAATTAAAAACAAACACATTTCATTTCAGCGAAGTGTATAAGGGACGACAAAACAACGAGTTGAATACAATCTCAAAATGCATTAAGAAAGGAAGCCTATTTGAACCTAACCTGTGTTTTGTTGGGGGCTATTGATCCACACTGTGTGGGTGGAGGTGGACATGGTCACCCTCTTCGTCGTCATCCGCGTGCAGACCATTAAAATGATTCGATGAGATCGTGTTCTTACGCAAATGATTCCTGAGTATGACCAAGTTACGATTTAGATTTAAATTGTTTGTTACGCTGCCACCGCAAGAGGGTATAACCGTCGCCATCGAAGACACTGACATCTGGGGCAGTGTGTTGCATGTGGCCGCTGCTGCTGCCAACTCTTGCGCAAGGACTTGCGGCAAATGTTAAGAGTTGTTCTTCAGTGGATTCGATGACAGAGAACTACTACTTACGCCAGAGTCGCTCGACTTCTCACTAAGACCGCCGCCACGGGTGAGTGTTTCATCGCCCATAAGACTGCCGCCGAGTAGTCCCTTTTTGCCAACTCGGGAGAGACCCTTCAGGGGGCCACCCGAACTAGCCTCCTTTTGACGGCGTGCACTCTCGACGCGTTTCAGGATTTCCGTCGAACATTTGGTGACAACGTCGTCCAAGCTGTTCGAGTCATCGGTGGATGTGATTGTTTGGGTGGGCGTTTGTGACGATGGCACCGGCGAACCCTCGTAGCAGCCCGAGTCACGTGGGAAGTGTCGACGACCAAATGGTGACGAACCGTGCTTTTTGTTGATGTTGTTCAGGCGCGCTTCGTCGTTTTCGGAGCTAGAGCCGGCTATATCACCATCGGAGCCTGGAATGAAAGATGACAAAAAAAAGTGTCCAAATTGTGTGCATAAAAATGAGTTTAAAAATTACTAAGAAATTCCATGTACTTCTGCTCAAAAGATAGCAAAACAATCCCCCTCCATAATCCAACAACCACAACTACTACAAACTCACATTCAATATCATGCAACAGTTGCACGGCAGTCAACAACTTCGCCCTGTGATCCTGGATAACAATTCCCAGATAATCCAAATCGGCTGGTTCGAGCTCCTTAAACAGCTCCAAGTCTTCATACCTGTGCACCAAAGAGAAAACAAACAAGAATCCATTAAATGCTATCTGCAACAACTCCAAAAATGAAATAAAAAAAAACTCACCCATTAAGAACAAACACTGAAGTGTACTCCTTCAGTCCAATGCGGAACAATAAATCCTCCACCGAGTTGGGTCCGTTGCTGTTCGTCAGGCGACTTAAACTTTTATTGTTCAAATTCTTTATCCTCTGCTCGGGCATCACCTCGACATTAATGAACTTAAAGTGTCCAACACGTCCATGACAGCGGCCTTTCCATATCCCCGATGCATTCATGGAGAGTACATCAATAACGTCACCTTTCTGCAAAGGACAACAAAGGCCTCAAAGTAAACACAAAGTAAGTAGAAGGCGGTGCTCTTACCTTAAATTTAAGTGCTTCCTTGTCGTAAGGATTTGGCAAACTATCGACAAGAGCTTTGGCTTTGCAAATTGGCGCTAATGATGTTCGATCCTCCGTGGATATTGAACTGTGAGGACTGCCGGGACGAACAAGGGCCTGAGTGCCTGTGCAAAGTGTACAAGGAAATGAGAAATGGCTCCGCAAAAGAAAATCAAACAAAGAAGAAGGGAAAAGAGTAATCGCTCCCCAAAGTAGCTTAAAAGATAATGAGAAGCCATCAGGAGACTTTTCCCCTTCACCCAAATCCCCCCGTTTATCATCGTTGCGATTACAAAACAAAAAACTTACTTGAACCTGATGCACTGGGTAAGCTCTCCACAGAACTAGCCGAACAGGCAAATGCCTGATCACTCATACTTCCTCGGTCGGTATTATCCTGGGAATTGCTAAAATCCCTTGAGGTATCCTTTGTGGCAACAAAGTTCCTTCCGTTCTCATTAAATACGCCAATTTCCTTTGGAGAGCTTCGCATTTCGTTGGACTATCCAAGCATCGGTGACAGGGACGCAAGAAAAGAACAAGAAAGCGAAATTTATTAAATCATTAAAAGTTTAGTGTATCCCGCCACCTCTTCCGAAAGGGTTGCTCTTCGAGATAACTGTGTTCCCGAAGTCATAATAGCACGGAATTAAGTTTTTTTTTCGCTCCCCCCTTGTGAATAAGTAAAATCATTTGAGCATCGTTCGCCCATTCACAAAGTTACCATGAAGCACGAACAAATTGTCAAAAACAAAAAAAAAAAAACGAGTAACAAAGTTGACAGGGATAATGAACTTACATGATGTACGGTCGCCTTCTGGCTAATGGTCGTTCCTTTGTGGTTGCCGTTCTTTTTGCTCTTAGCTGCCATGCTCAGTGGCAAGCCACGGGTGGCAGCAATATCCTCATAATCGGATGAAGGACTCGGCGACAGTGATGGCGACTCACCAATGCCACCACTTAATGTCCTATATCGTGCGGTGCAGTTGTTTGTTCCGATCTGTAAAAAGAAGGTGAAATTACAATAACAAAAAAAAAACGAAGTTGAAAATCTGAAAGAATAACAAAAATTGGCCGGTCGGACGGCTTGCAGGGAAAGCGGGAATTCGCAGCACAAAAGTTGGTCCAACTGTCTAATCAACTTTGGCAGCGGCGGTCGGCCAGGATGTTTTGTTTGTGGATTTGAATTGGAAAACCGGTTGCTGTTTTGATGGCAGGGAAAATCCGTTGATTGGAAGTCCTTTGCGATAACACTACTTTGAGGGATTTCAAGGAATTATGACGACAGTTGGGCGGGTGCGTCTGAAATTGAATTGCTTGCTTTGAATTTTTTTTTCCACTGTCAGACAATAATATAGAAGGGCCATGGTTTCAATTGGAATTTACATGTTCAGACCGCCGATTTAGTTTGGTGATATTTTTCAATTTTCGACAAATTTCGATTGCTACGGGCTTGCATTTGCAGATCCAACGAGAGTTATAACCGGCAGCGAGCAGGAAAGCAATCATTTGAGGACTTTCGGCGGGAATTTGCCTCAAGGAATATTTTTTAAGTCCGCTCAATTTCTTTTCAGGGCTAAGTCATTGAACTCAATAATTTTACAATTTCAAATTCGAGGCTTCATAGTCCTCTTTAACAAGACCATTGTTTCTGGTTTGCAGAGTTTCCACATTTTGCTGCATTCTTAAACACAGAGCGGACACACAGAGGTGGACTTGCATTTTCTATAGATATCGACTGCTTTTGTCAAAATAAGACATTCCGGAAAAAAAATTCAAACTACCATGAAAAAGGCTATGTTAGGCTATGTGTTTATGTCTTTTCCTTTGCACGACTAACTTAAAAAATGAGAGCCTTGCGATTGCTATTTGTGTCATATGCTTTCGTTCACAGTGCGACGGAATTGGATCGCACGTGCGTGCACTTAACCTTAGTATAACTATTGCGGAACTACATATTGAAGTGAGCGAATTAGTTCAGTATAAAGTGCGCGATAGCTTAAGAGCGCAAAATGGTTATTTTGCATAGATATCGTTTTTTTTTTAGTTGAAAAATTTCAATCTGTTTAACAACGTTAGCTGTTTTTTTTTTTCAAATTAATGCTAATGCTGTTATTTATTTTCGCAATTTATTTTTTAATGCCCGGTTTAGAATTGTCTCACCCAAATTCATGTGATATCACAATGGACCTACAAGTCTTCTCTAAGTGTGTCTTACGCAACCGCCACGCAACCTAACCTACTTGCAAAAGCCATTTTAGTTCTGTTCGAAACCAGATACCGAACTTAATGAACGTTAATTCAGTAAATAATATTAAGCAACACTGAGTGCAGAAAATTACCTTCTGTTGTGAAGAGGTTTCCCGTTCTTAGGCCTATCATACAAAATCAGCTATGGAAACCATTTAAAGTGGGTGTTGATTGGAGATTCAAACAGCTTTTGGCTTTTTGCTGATATTGCAAATGGTCACATGCCAAATCCTGAGCCGACGTATGCCAACCAACAGTACAAGTTGCATGATGAAGAAATTTGTGTTACCAAACGAAATGTATGAAGACTACTCATCGAAATGGTATGGCTATGGACGGTTGAGGCCTCCTATTTTGATAAGAGGCGCAATCAAGTGCTGACCACGTAGTTATTTTTATATGAGGTGAAATGTTGAACAGTCACCTATATCAAATTTCAGAAATACGGTCATTGAATGACAACCCAAAAGCACCTTCATAATTGACAATGGTCAGGAATTCCCAAGACACACTTTTGCAAGACCTAAACTGCTCCCTAACTACAAGCTCAAAGTATTCAACTATATATAATGTGATTACTCGTAAAAGCTTTTGAAATAAATAGGTAAGTCCGCTCTCTGTTCTGCTTTTGGTCACGACAACCTGTGCACCAAAAGCCATATTACAAACCTGCACTTCAAGCTCAATTTTTATGCACACATATAACCAAGCATAAGTTTGAGTCCATTTGAAGCAAACGTGCTCCATTTCCTCTTGCCTTCCATTACAAAAAAGTAATGAGAAAAAATAACCCAACAAAATAAGCTTGTAAAAATCTCACACAATAAATCACCAACCATCCATCATCATAAATGTAAAAATGTAATTTTCGTCTTCGTTCCGTATTCCATGGACCATCACAAGTCACAAAAAAAAAAACAGCACGCACAGCAACAAAAAGTTACATCACATATACTCGTACTACTACTACAAAAAAAAAAACAGTAATAACATCAAGGACACATCCTCCTCAACCTCGTATGTTATTACAGTCGAAAAGTCCAAAAAAATTCCCAACAAGAAAACACAAATAAATGAGCATCCAAGTCGATTTCAGTCGTCACGTCTAACAATAGAAATATTTTCCTTCACCAGGAAAATAAAAATCCTTCAGGAAACGGAAATGCACAACGGTGGGCTACGCGTTGAACTCAACCACAAGGAATCGATCATCGTTTCTGTAGGAAAAAAACAAAAACCAATGAAAAAATGATATTTTTCTCACGTACCAACTCATCGCGACTTTTATTTATTTTGTTGTTTTCATATTTTCCCGTATACTGTTCGACTGTTCGTAACAATGTAGCCAGGTATTAATGCAGATACATGCATCTGTGTGGTAGTAAACCGACCGAAGCAATTTCACCTTCTTGTATCCGCTAGCAAAATGCTGCCGTTTTACTCCCGTGAATTGAATGATGTATCCGTTTTCTCGTATCCTTACAGTGTTCTTATTTTTTCTCTGCTGAGCTGCAAAAAGATACCATCAGGAGATTCAATCGACTGAAGGCGGAATCGCGAAACGGACAAAGATACCTCTGATGATAAATTTCCCGCACTAAAATCGATTTGTGCGGAGCGACCTAGGGTCTTAGGTACATTGTGCAATTTGCTTTTGATGGGGCGAAAAAATGTTATGATTGCCAGTTACGTCGGTGTAACTTTATAACGCAGTCTGACATGGTTGGGGAGTTTTTAAGGACGCTGACAGTAATTCAGTCATTTGAGATGCGCTTGGATTTAGAGTGCTATACAGAGAACTTTACCGCCAATGGAAATGATCGATATCTGAGAATGTGATAAAATTGCTTGGCTGTTTGTATGTGAATTTGTTACCACACCAGGAAGACCACTCACTAGGACTCACTAGTAGGACCTTGGTAGGTAGGTGTGGCGGTTAAAAAAACCCAAGAAGGACTAGGGGTATATTTTATTAAAATTGTAGAACCTAATGGAGCAACGTTTAGAGTTTATTTTATTTTATTTTATATGAATCGAATGTTTTTTGAAGGAGAGCTGAATTTATTGTTATTATTATTTTATTATTATAATTATTTCTTTAAATCAGACCCAACAGTTTTCCATAAACAAAAAAAATAGTTACTCCTGCAAATCAGCGCAGCATACCGGCTTTGTGAGATCAACTAGTCTTAAATAATTTACACAGCTTTGAAAAGAATAAGCTATACTCTCGAGTGTGATAAAAATTCAGGAGTTTTAAGTCGTATTTGTTCTTCTTAGAATGCCGCAAGGTGCTGTCCTCGCTTGGAGCGGTTAAAGCAAAGATCTCCTCAGAATTCCAATCGCAGGCCAACCCCAGATGGAGGAGGCTTACGAACCGTGTTATATCCAGAAGGATGTGGCCAAACTACAGCGCGGAAAAAAACAGCCCAGCTCCTCACTAAAACACGAAAAGACATCTCCAGAATAACAGCGATAACCAGGCGCCACTGACCTATAGGGGACCACGCAGTTAGATTAGGCATCCCACATAACACATAATGACGCGGCCGAAAAAGAAACCCTCACTCATTACAAAGCCAGAAAGCGGTCTTTGGGTAAACACTTTTTCGACTCAATTGAAGAGCTCTCAAAGAGTAGTATTAGTTAACTGATAGCCTTTTTGAATTCCACAGGTTGGATCTAAACTCTCCTACTCAACCATATTTTAAACAACCGGGTCAAATGAGTTGTTGAAACAAAACGGCACAAATTGCTATACTTGGGTTTCAAATATAAACCGCCACTCCTACCAACCTACCTACCTGTTCTTCAAAATAATTGAATAAAATTCCCCTAAAACGGATAGAAAAATCGAATTTATTCGAAGGAGCCATCCCCAAAAGTTAATCGTGATCAACATTTTTCTTGTCGGATGGCAGAATGCTTTTCGGGAACATTTAGGTAACCAGTCGCCTCCCAAGCAGGTCCTTGGTTACGGTTTTAGGAGTATAATCCTATCGTCGAATCTATACATCATTTAAAAGATATTTACGACGTAAGTCCCACATTAAAATAAGCTCCCTCTTAAACAGATCTGTTAAGCGAAATATATATTCACTGTCCAGTGTTCACTCATTAAGTGATAAAAATACGAGAGGGAAAAAATACTAAGTGCACCTAATTTAACTAGTTCCAATAAAAAATGGAACCAGTGCATGACGGCCTTTGCAAAAAATACAAACCTATCACAATCCACTATAGCTACTCGTTGATATTATTTCAAAACAAAACAAAAAAAACCCCACCATGTTGAACAACAATTATCCGCGCCTAGTACCAAACTAGTCCGTAATGGTTTGCTATTTGCATATTGTCAAAACGCTTCCTACATTCAAATGGTAAATATTTTTGTTTTATATTTTGTGGCACTTTTGGCCCAGTTGTCGCAACCAGAATGGGTACACATGGCAAAAAAAAATATATAACAACAAACTCCAATGCAGGTTGCACGTAATTCCATTGTAAACAGAAACAAATTCAAAAACCGTTCCTGGTGCAAAGCTCCAACAAATTGTTTTCCACATAAAAACAATAAGAACTAGGTACCTAGACTCCGCTCTCTGTCACCGCACCCTTGGTTCTAACCCCATGCGCTGCACACTTTGAATGGATATAAAAATCCTAATCCTATAACCTCAGACCACAAAAACACACGACCAGCCCATGAAAACCTTTCGCTAAACCATAAAAGCGTCAAATGTCGTCCTCGAATGTTTGTTTCATATCGAATGCGAGTTTGATTCTACTGAGAGACAGACACACAGCGGTGACTGTGAGCCCGCAATTAGGGGTAGAACACCGCTATACACGAATTGAATTGTCCTTTATCAGTGTAATAAAGCGTAAACATTGAATCCTTTTCTCCATGTTTAACTCTGCTACTCTTTTTGTTATCGTCAAGCAAACGAAAAGTAGAATAACGACGTCGAATGTCATGATGTGCTGTTAGGTATACGGCAAAAGAAGGGGGTACAACCTGATTTTTGTTTCAGTTGACACAAATCAAACCCCTTGGCAACTGTAAATTCTTGTATTGTATGACAAAGGATAAACAAAGGAAAACTGGTAAACTGGAGAAAACAGAAAAACAAGAAAGAACAACATTCTGTCTACTTACCGAAACCGTACTCAACCTGGAAGTAACACTTTGCAAATCTGAAATTGATCCGGCGTAGTCGCCACTCTCTCTGTCGTGAGATCTGAAATTGAGATAAAAATTCGAATTTCATTAGAAAGTGTGCGTTGCTCTGAAATGGATGGAATACTTTTTGTACTGGTGGTAAAGGTAGGTATTATTTTCCTTTAACTTTGTGCAAAAACTACAAAGCACCAAAAAAAAAAGAAAAAATATAATATATATAATGCAAAAAGTTTTTCCATCAACAAGCATGAGGAACCCGACACCAGGTGCGGCGATGAACTTTGGAATACATGTCAAAGACTGAATTAACAGTATGTCGAGCAAAAATAGGAACACAACAGGGGATTTTGAAATTTTAGTTTGAATTGAAGGAAAAATTCAATTTTTATTATAGGAAGTAGAGAGCACCTTTTTTCAACACATGTGGAGTTACATGGAAAGTTGTTACAAATGTTGCTGTTTTTACTTTGAACAACTGTGCCGAGTGAAAAATGAAAATTAAATGCTACTCGATTTGAAAATTAAAGTCAAATTATCGTGTCAGCAGTTAAAAAAAAACAAGTTTCCAGTCTGCTGTTAAAAATGATCCTTTAGCTATTTTATTTTCAGAATAGAGAAGTTAAAACTTTAGGAAATGGTTGTCAACATTTGAGAATTTCAAAATTCAAATGGAAGAAGAGAAAATAAAACTACTTTCTTTAAAAATCTTAGTAGTCAAGTCGACTATACGTACGGTGACCATACTTTAGAATTCCAAATAATGAGCAATCGAAAAATAAACAGATTTAAACACCATATTTAACAATACAATTCTTCATTTGGTAAAAAAAACTCAAATAGTGCCCATTTGTTTGTACTAGATTATTTTGCTCGTTCAGCAAGTGAGGGCACGTAGGCATTTTGTTCATTGAAATTTGGTTTTCTTACGGCCATATTATTCACTCCCTTTAATCCTGGTTAAAGGTTACACCCGGGTTTAAGTGAGTTTAACCCAAAAACTAAACCCAAGTCCATAATATTCACTCGTTAAACCCGAACATAAACCCAGTTTTTTAAACTTGACAGCGTTTAATCCGATTGGATTTAAACGCGATCCGGGGACCGGTTTAAGTACTTTAACTCTGGTTAAAACTCAATTTCATAATATTGACATGACAAGAAAAGTAGAAAATGAAAATGACTTCATTCATGAAATGGACGAAATTAATGTTGATGTCTTCGTCGTCAGAAGACGAATTTTTCGAACAGCTGATGAAACAGCAGCTGATGGTAAATCAACGTCGTCCTTGTCGTCGAATATATCGAATGCACAAGCGGGCTTGCGTCGAAGATTACGATGTGGTATATTCTCGAAAATATGTTATTTTGGAGGCTACGTTCGATGATTCGATAGAAATTTCGGCTAAATGAATCCTTAAAATATAACTGGGCCCAAAACAAATGAAATTAATTTCCAAGTGACAAACAACAAAAAAAGTTATTATTTGTGAAATTTGACATTACGTGGGTTTAAAACGGATTAAAAACGGCTTAGATATTTTAAATTCGCATTTAAATCGATCTTCAATCCAGCGGGTTTAATGCGTGTTTTTCACTGAATAATATGGACATAGGTTTAAATTATCGAGTTTAAAAATTGCGGATTAATGATCGGGTGTAAAATTACCTTAAACCTGATATACACCCGGAGTGAATAATATGGCCGTTAATGTTTACGTTATTGGTTTTAAGAATTTAAAAGAAATACAGAACAAACAATGAACAACTTCTAAAATGCTTTTGTACACAAAATAATTCGTAATGAACATCGTCTTCAAATAAAGAACTGTTCATTATTATAATGAACGGATGGTCACCGTAACTAACGTGATGTCTATTAAAGTTTAAAAGAGAAGAAAGAGTTTGAGTTGCACACAAAATCAAAGCTTTCTTGGAGAATAAGCAAAACGCAAAAACGCTGCTGAGAATTTTTATCCAAGGACTAAACACTAAAGGCACGAAAGCTATAATTTTAAAACTACTTCCCTGGAAAAGGGTGTTTTTGCCACCAGTCCTACTTTATTATAGAAAGCTTTAAAAATATAACAGGTTTAGAAGAGAACCTAATACGTGCTAAAGCACTCGTTCTTACCCACTTTAAAAGTAACAGATAGGACTGGTTGACATAGATTTAAATGTAAAATAATGGAAATTAAATCATCGGAGCTTCAGTTTTAAGACTGAAAGCTAGCTTTTTGTCAAGAGGAGATTGGTCTTCTCCCAAACTAATTGCAGAAGTAAAACCTTTAGACTTTTCAAAAGTTCTTGGAGAACTATTCTCGCATCAGCAGCGTGATATTATATTTATGATAAGACCTACAGAGCGAATTGGCTATAAAAGAAATAATTTTAGCACAAGCCACTGGCAGCTATTAAGTATTAAATAAACCGTCATCTCACACCTTAGACAAATTAAGAAAAACTGCCTAGAAGCTGTGTATGTGTATGTATGTATGTGTGCCATGTTAAAGCAATTTAACCGCAGGATATTCTGTGTTTTTCTTTAATTACAACTCGCGCCATTTAGATTTTTTTTTGCTGCTTCACTTGTATTCACAGGCACGAAATTTAAGAGAGAATTTTATTTCCAAAATTTGCAGAGTCAATCGGGTAGGTGTGCAGGAGCTGACAGTCTATTTAATACTTATGCCACTGGTTTTACTAAGGCTTTGCATCCAATTAACTTCTGTTACTTACGCAATTCAGTTTCACATCCTTTCCTTTATTAGTTTTCACCAACTTCAATGCAATTTTTAGGAACGCACACCCTTTAAACAATGTTTAGTAAATTCTTTATCTCAATACGAATTACCGGGCACTCATTCCGTAACTTTTCAGACGATTAACGCCGCAACGATAGACCTCCAAAAGTAGCAACTAAGTGCCAAAATTACGAGTTTGAGACCTTAATCCAACTCATTTTCCACAAATGCAATGAAAGCTGATGATAGTGAAACAAATTCGGGCAGAATATAACTTCTTAGGGTCATTAAAGTTTCTAAAACGATATCGTCCCGACGATTATTGTTATACGGAATCTGCCCCCAGCTTTTGTTTATTCGTTTTTTCAAAGCCTTTAAAAGACTCCCTTAAAAGATGCTTGTCCGTCCATGTTTTTAATTTTCCGAAAAGCTGATGTGAGTATTTTATCATTGACGGTGTCAAATATACGTAAAAACTTTCAAGTAAGCCTGAACAAACAAAAGCTTATATGCCTCTAAATAAAACACGTGTACAAGTGTTCCCTATCGTCTATTAATGTGTAAAAACTCGCATGGCTATGTTAAGCGGTTGAGTTGCTATGACCCATGAAAAGGTGTACTTTTCAATTTCAAATTGTTACACCATAAAAATTTAAGAAAAAAACTGTTGCATTCTAACACTTCCTTGTCGAACAGAATGTAGTGCTTGAACGACAATCCACTTACCATTTGATGGCAAAAATACCCCAACTAAAAAGTATTGAGCCGATTACACAAAAGTTTAGTGGAAAACTTTTACACATTTGTTAGATACTTTCGTACAGCCGAGGGCCATTCCATTAAACGAAGAGCAGTGGTGTTCAAGAAAAAGTTATCAAAACGTGCTACTTCCGGCTGATTGCGGATGGAAGACTCATTTTACCGGTATATCCTCTAAAATTCGTTCTACAAGTACCACTCATGATACTACTTTCACCTCTTAATCGACCGCGTTAATTTCATTTTCCTATTTGTATCCATCTCCTTTTTACCTCCATTTATCCCTTCTGCGCCAGGATTCAACTGATAGCCATAACAATGTGTTCAACAATCAACATACCCCACTGTTGATGGCGAGAGAACTTCCACTCGTGTCGCATTGTATCCCAAATCCATTAATAAGGGTCAAAAAGCTCAATCAAAGGCCACCAAAGGAATACATCTTATTATAGGTTTCATTTTATTTTATGAGGCAGACACATTGCCGCCCCACCACTTCTCACAATCCTTTAGACAAATTCATCGAGGATTATTTATTACGAACGTTATTGCAAGAATTTCCACCAACACAAAAGGGGATTCAGCGAGAGCTTTACAAAATACAGCTCCTTAAAGGATGGAGACAAAAGGATTAAGCAAAAAAAAAAAAATGAAACCTATATCCTTTTACTCCTTTCACTGATTTGATACAATAAAAATACAAAAGGAAGGAGAAACTTCTCTTACCTGGCATGCGTTAAGGGTATTATTGTTGGCGGATTAGGTGGCTGTTGTGGCACGATAAGACCCCGTCTGGGTGGACCTCTTTGTGGTAAGGATATATCGCCGGCTGATCTTAATGAAATTACTCCTGTGCTTTCACGATTCGATGTGAAACGGACACGTCCACCCTAAAGTGCAAAAAAAAAGAAAAAAACGAAACAAAATACATATAAATGAGTTTAGAAAAATATACAAAGAACAGCCAGAGCCAGAGGACGATGAATAGCGACTAACAAATTGCGAAAGGTATTAAATTATTCTGGCGCATATTCCTTCAAGTGTATAAATTAAATCTATCTTTTGTTTTTCTGTTTGCGTTTTATTAGATTTGAATAATAATGAAGTGATAAGAGGTAGACGAGTAAAATACAGAAAAAGAAAAGGATTTACAGGATTACTTAGGACGATTTTTGATGAGATACGAGTACAACCGCGCATTGCGTTCACTAGAGCAAATTAAAAAAAATGCAATTCCTATCCTGCGAAATGTTAGAGACTGCAAATTGCATTTCGAATAAGATGCCGGTGCAACTATTGATGCCATCCAAAATTAGAGGCTGATAATTTGTTTTAGGCAGTTGTGGTTCTTTTACACTTGCCCCTAAAAAATGACCGAGCAATTTTTTTTCACGAATATTTTAGGTCATGTGGTGTTGATCAGAGATGGCATGAGTTTGATGGAGCAAAATAAAAAAACACGCGCCCTGGAAAGTTGCCTAAATTTATTTTGACAATTTTTGCATACTCAAATTTATGGTAACGCACCTACCTAAGGTACTTTAGAAAACCGTTTAGAATTGCATTTTTGATGGTCGGGTCACTCGAGAGTGGTCCTAACTGTACCTTAACAGCTGGACTTCATGAGTAAACTTTCATAACCCAATTCCGTCACGCATTGCTCAGATAACGCGATTTGGCGAAGGGGTAGTACTTCAGCAAAGCGAAAAATATTCCCACGGTAAAGGAAGTTAATCTGGCAATTAAATTGCTAAAAGTTTGAAAATGCCCAGTAGTTTATAAAACTAGCCAAAAATATTGAGTTCCTTAAGTTAAGAGAAAAAGAAATTCTCTACCACGGTTCACGGGATCCAATTTGCAAGCAACGGTGATTTTTGGTCAAGTAAGACAGTTTTTGAGACAGGCAGGACATTGGGGTCAAGGCTAAGCTCCGGTTTCTAGTTCTTAATCCTGAGTTTGTTCCAATATACAACTTAAGGTCATGAGACTTAATTACCAGCATAAAGTAAAAGATCGTAGATACAAGAATCCTTTGCTGTTGACTTTTGGGTTTACTCGCAAAGTTCCATACATGTGTTAAACTGTGTTTGTTACAGCCTCACACGTAGACTACTGAACAGATTTCGGTGAAACTTATTTTTAAATATATGTCAAGACTCCGAGAATATTATAGGCTATGTCGTTCATTGCCATGCCTACTTTGTGGAAGCATTTTTAACCAAAATATTTATTTTTCTCCGACTCCACTGCCATTACTTATTAATTCTGACTCAATCTTAAAACTCTTATTGGAGCCAATACTTGCTTAAATATTTTAAGCTATCAATTATATTTTTGCGTTGAGCTTAAGAGAAAAACTTTATTTATTTCATAAAATCAAAATATATCAGAGACGATTGTTGTGGATCGTGATTCTGATTTAGAAGCACTGTGTGTCGTTTTCTCTGTTGGACGAAAGAGAAGTGTATGTGAATGGGTCAACCTGCTCTCAGTTATTCGTATGGCTTAAAAGGAACCGGCCTACGATTTTATGGTGAGTTTAAAGTTCAGAATTGAGAAGATTGTTTAGAACAGTTTCACCGTTCTTACACAACCAAAAGTCGTTATTTTTCTTTATCTGAGCATGGAACCAATTTTTTAATAGCCCACCACTGCGAGGTCTAAGCCTGATGTTCGCATTTTGTTTTAAAAGTTAATTCAAATTAAAATTCCTAGCTGGGAGTGGCTACCCATTCAACAGCATTCTCCACAGTTAAATCCATTACTAACTAAATCGTTTCCTTTTCTCTTAACTTCCCTAATGACCTTTTGGCTTTTGCCCAACTCCTCCGCAAGCGCGTTTACATATAAAACCATGCGGAAATCTTCTCAGTCGCAACTTTTTTGTACAGTGTCAATAAATCACCGTTGCCGCATTAAACATGAATAAATAACATTCAACAAACTACAAGGCTCTCATGCTCACGCTCACCCGCTCCTTACAGCCGGCGAATGACTCCACTTACACAAATGGAACATCAAAGTGCCAACGCTTTAGAGCTCACCAACAAAAATGACATTTCGACCCCCCCCCCCCGGATATAAAGTGATAAAATACGAAAATGTTCCTTACTTTCCGGTGAAATGGTATTTCTTTTTTCCCAAGGACCAAATCAATACAGAAATCCTTTCACCAGACAGACGATTTCTTGAGATTTTTACCCCCACGAGTCATATCTCTCCATCGAGACAAATAATCAATTCCGACAGTCGAATGTCTAGCAACCACTCCAACGAAGAAACTACAAGAGCATATCGCCCAAAAAAACTTATTCCTCCTCCAGCAGCAGGAGAATGGGACTAAACTTCATATTCGAATTTATGGATAAATCCAGCAAGGATTGCAGTAAGGCGAAGAGGACGGGAGAAAAAAATCATAATGCTCTTAGCAATCAAAAAATAAACCGCACACTCGCCTCACATTCGTAGTCGAAATGATTTTTTTTTCTCTGTTGGTGGGGGGGATATTCATTCGATTTGTTTGCTTCATAAATTCTAGTTTTCTGGCACAGGAAGTTCAACTACTGCGACTGCACTCAGTCTTGGGTTCTGTCTGATTCCTTAGACCTTTTCGGAAACACACTCTTGGAGCAGAAAGTTGATTTGGAAAAGTTTTTTCCGGGCACTTCGCCTTCGATTTGATTGCGTCTATAATGGCGGGGGACGAGTGCGGCATTACTTTATATCCCAACTACATCCGGGCTGAATCTTGAAAGGTCTATATAGAGTCCTTTTTCTATACGTACAACGCTCTGTATAACACAACTTTTTCGACTGAATAAACTGTGTTTTCTTCTTATTACTTTTTTTGTCGACTTTTCATGGAACAATTTTGGATCGATGCATAGGTGAATGGGTGGACTTGGACAGGTATTTGCAGGGGTTTATTGTCGAGTTTGAGTTGAAAAGTTTTCTTCGTCGTATTGGCGAAATGTTTTATTTTTTGTTGTGGGGTAGGGCATGTCCTATTAGAATGGACGACTTCTGATGATGACCTCACAAAGAACGCCCCCTTAACTAATTCAAAGTTATCTCGACATAGTTCCGGATGACCGGCTTACTCTGACCTCTCAGTGTTCGAACTCAAACATGATGTTTGGTGACCTCACTGTAAGCAAAGGACATTTAATGGTTGGGTGGATTTTTTTCCAAATACATAGGAAATAACTACTATCTGCTGTCGAAAGGTATAATGCGGGTAGGACTTTGTCAGAAAAAAAAATGAGTAGGTAATGGCTGTGTTAATATTTAAGGAGACATTAAGCGTAGGTATGTTTAAATATATAAACAAAAGGATTTTGCATGTAATTTCAGTACAATGTGACGCAAAAGATGCACCGCATAATTTTCTGCGACGAGCCCGAGTCGTCGCGAAAGACGATACGTGGATATATAGCGAAGATTCAGAGTTGTACTTTCTTGGATATCATTGGGTAGTTGTTGGCAATATAAGTTAAATATATCATCGTCTATTGTATACATTGCGTATGACTGTAGGACTGTACCTTCGAAGCATCAAAATAAAAAAAAATAAAAAAATAGGTAGGAACAATTATTTTAACTTTGAGTTTGCACCTTGTACTGTGGTGCTGTTCTTAGGGATACATGCAGCCCTAATTCTTTTCTGGCAAGTTGAAGAAAAAAAAAAGAAGAATACTCTTCCTTTTGTCTTAACTATAAGCATCAATGCGAGATTGTTTCTCGAATGGCTGGTGCAAAGATTCTGAAAAAAATGGTTTCAAAACTACCTTGCCCAACCCCAAAAGCTGCCAAAATGGGTGCATTAAATGAAAAACCCAGCTTCGCATCATTCTGAAGGATGAAAATCAAGCGCCATGTCGATGGCTCATATGTAGAATCACCGAGACGCTTTGGTCCTTCGAGCCGGAAATGGAATGTGGAAAAGTGGGCTGGCTTTTCCGCGAAACTGTTTTCGAAAAATGTCCTCATATTTTATCTGTAGTTTGAACCACAGTCACAGAACTTGAACGCACTTACTTCGCGTCGCAGTCTTATAATGATTCCAAGCCGAGAATCGTAGCAACCGAGGTTCCATAACTTTTGACGAATGTGGCCCAAAAGACCACCCGATCTGGCTTCGATCTTTGGGTTGTTTGAAAACGTTTATCAATGCAAACAGACTCTTGCAACCCTGAAAGAATAGTCACTCCAAACTCCAAAAGAGTATTGACCAATTAGCTCTTAAAAGACCAGTTGTCGAAGTAAAATTAGTTTCTTTTAAGGCAGTTACTTTCTAAGAAATATAGCTCTGTCAGCATGGACGGCTTGAACTACGTTTTAAGTAATTAGGGCTGATAGACACCACTCTTTCTTAATGGACCCAACTTGGTCTTACTGCATCCCACTTTCAGCATCAGAATCAGAAAAGATCTAACCATTCGGAAAAGTGATACAGTAGAAACCGCTTAAGAGAAACAGCAAAATGTCACAGTCTTTCTTTCCCTCAAACTCATTTTTCAATAAACGAACCCCGCTTAAGTGAAAACAAATCATCACTTAAGGGGTTTTAAAAATTCCACTAAGTTTTAATTTAAAGCTAGAAGAATTTGTATTTATCTTTTGAAGTGACCTGGAAAATAAACGCTTCTCCCACGTCAGAAACTCAAATGTCATTTTCGAGAAAAAAGAAGTGAAAGCGTTCAGCAAATTTTTTGTTCTGTTCGATTCAAAATTTTTTTCACTTAAGTGCGTTTTTTTTCAATGAAAAATAAAAAATATTACTGAAAATATGTTTCAGGTATACGGGTTTTTCACTTAATACTATGTTCCCACCAACGTAATTTAGCTAAAGTGATTTATAAATCACGAATGGCGTCCCCACCGAACTTTAAGTGATTTAGTTTGACATTTTTGTCGACTTTGACATTAGGTGTCTAACACCAGATAGTTAGTTTTTTGTTGTTCTTTCTGTTTTTTTGCCATACCTGCCAAGAATTAAACAATTTTTCATTGCATGAAACACGAAAAAAATTAGAAAATTGAATTTGAAATAATTTTTTGACAGTTTTTCTTCCTTTTTTGTTTGCTGAATAAAGTGCTGAAGTTAAGAACAGGTATGTTCGATTTTATTTTGTGTGGATTTGCGATGCATTACAGATACGTAATTAAAATTTAAACACGTATAAATCACGTAATTACAAATCACGAAAATGTATGATAAATCACGTAATTTATGAGATGATTGGAACATGGTATGAAAAAAGTTTTTCAGATATGCGGGTTTTTCTCTCAAGCGGGTTTTACTGTATTGGTCGACAAACACACAGTACATTCAATTTATATTTATAGCTGGTTGGTCACAATTCAGAATTTTAGCAACCATACTTCGCATGTTAAAGAGCTTAATGTGGTCTATTTGTATAGCCCCCATTTGATGTTGTTACACGATGGAATTCCTTTTTCTGTAACCAAGAGTTTCGGCCATTGACCGAACCACGAACGGTATTAAGATTCTCCGTATCGCTGCTTCTCATTTAGGGATTAACAGAGAATTGAATTTTTGAGACGACCCCTCAACTCTGTGAAAACACATATTTTTTTGATCCCTTCACAATGATCCTGCTACAGATGTCAAAAACCGTCGGTCGCCTAATATGCCATTTACAGTTCACGGTGGCATTGGCAGTCACCAAAATAATCGGTTAATCCCGAGTTAATTATAAAGCAAAATAACGCACAACTATAAGTCGCTTTGCTAAACTAATCCTTGAAACTTTCTCCTTACACCACAAAGTCATAAGCTAGCAAACGTCACGAAACCTAATCAACCAGACCGCAAGCATCAATTTTAAATTTATTTCTTTATCTTCAGGTCCATAACTATCAACGGTCACCGCCCACTACAGACCTGCCGTTTGCGGTTCTTTTCCCTAGAGCCAAAAAAAAAGAAAGAAGGAAAAGACAAAATTGTCAACTCTTGGGACGCCAAAAGCCAAACAAATACCACACAACTTCGGGAAAGAAAAACGAAGAAAGTAAAGAAACGCTGTCCCGTTGATTACCTGAATTGTAGCCGCAGGACCACAGTTGATTCCAGACATGAGAAAATCATCCGGATCACTTTCGTATGGTGGCTCGTCGTACCAGTGTCCCTGATGGTGGATGCCACCCATGCCGTAGGCCGCCCCACGGACCGCATCATCGTACATGTACGTGTCATCTGGAAAGTACAAACAAAATAAAAGAAACATTCGTTATTTGTCGTATCCCCAAAGTTATACATTCAGCGTTTTGGGTTATCCCCGCAGTCATGTTTCTGTCATGTTGATTTTTGCACTGTCTTTCTTACATAGCATCATCCACCGAGTCGTCCTCTTGTTCATTCACAGAACGAAATCAATGAATTTTCATTGTGGTCGGAGAACGCATTTAGCATTTCATTTGTATCCTTGTAAGTCAACAAGGAGAGAACTTTCAACTTTGCCACGAAATTACGTTCATCCGAATATTATGATATTGACATTCAAATTTCTCTCAGCATAAAAGCGACGCGAGCGGGACAAAGAGAACGACTGGCATTTTGTCAACTTTACAAGACAGCTGAAAAGCCAACCCGAACTGCGAAGGCGAAAGTTTTTCTCTGCTTGCAATACGCGATGAAATGTCCCGGAGTTTAAGTGCTTGCGAAATTGGATCGCATTAGGATGTATGTACGAGTATGTGTGCATGCACCATGTGCTCGCAGTTACAAGATTTCAAATGCAAAACTTGTTAAGAAACCGAAGAGTGAGTGCAATGCAAGAACTTACCTATTCTGCCCTCTCGACTCATTTGCAAAAGTCCTTGCCGTATGTCTCGGAGAATCTGAAACGAGTAAAAACGATGTTCTGAAAAGTTTTCCATTTTTTTTTTCTTGAGAGAGAAAATTGCTATGAAAATTTTATAATGAGATTGAGAGAGTATTTTATGTGAGGATAATTGTTTTAAACTTTTTTCGTGCGTACTCCAAGTAGGATAGGATGTGGGTTAAGAGGGGCTTACAACTTGAAAGCCATATAGGATGTGTTGAATGTTAATTAGCTGAAGTGTGTAACCCGGGTACAAATGGCTGGATAAGTTGGTGAAATTTGTTAAAAAGGCTTAAGGTGTAATTTTTTAAATTCTTTTAGCTAAGGTTGTGTATGATGAGCTCATTAAATAAGAGCCACCCCGACCTCCCTTTGACTCGTTTTTAAAATAACCCATTGGACACTATTTTGCAGAGGGTCAAACTTTGGAGTTTTCTTCATGTCGGAGTTAGTTTTACAAAATTTTTTTAATCACGTTGATAACGTAGAAAAAAATTTAATTAAAAAACTGAAATATTTTATGGTCGGGATAAGTCTACGGGTTTTTTCTATCCTTTTAAGGAACTTAGTACTTTTTATACATTGCACAGGAAGGTATATTCACTTTGTTATTACATTTGTAACGCCAAGAAGGAGTCACCGGAGACCTCTATATTCTGAATCAGGATCACATTCTGAATCGATTTAACCATGTGCGTCTGTCTGTCTGTCTGTTAAAAGCACTATAGCGCCCAAATGAATTGACATAGACGAATGAAATTTGGTGAAAGGACTTTCATTTTATCGTCGTCAGGTTGGTATTGAAAATGGGCTATGTCGGTCAAGTAGTTCGGGTACCTCCCACACAAAATCAATATTAGGCCTATGTGTCTCTGTGTCTGTTGAAAACAGGATATCGTCAAAACAAATCGACCTAGGCAAGTGAAATTTTGTTAGAGGGCTTACTTATCTATAGCGTCGTCAGGTTTATATTAAATTTGGACTATGTCGGTCAAGTAGTTCTGGTACTTCCCATACAAAATCAATATTAGGCCTATGTGTCTCTCTGTCTGTTGAAAAAGTGAAATTTTGTTAGAGGGCTTACTTATCTATATCGTCGTCAGGTTTATATTAAATTTGGACTATGTCGGTCAAGTAGTTCGGGTAGCTCCCATACAAAAGCAGTTTTGCATGACTTGTATGCAGTGGAGGGTTTCAAAGCATCGGCCAGGCCGATGATGACACTTTTACTTGTTTTTTTTATATTCGGTTCAAAAATTCAATTATTGCAAATAAACGCTTTACAATTACTATTATTGCGAGCAAACTATTTGTTCACAGTTCACATTTTTTAAAAAAACACTGATGACTGAAAAATAATTGTTAGTATAGCTAAAATTCGAAGCAAAGTGTTTGATTGCAACGGATTATTGTTGTTTTTTTTCATGGAGTCTAATTGTAAATTGGTGCCTTTAATCGAAGAAGTCGTGATTCCAACCTTCTTCTGATATCGAATACGAAGAGTGACATTTTAAGAAATCCCTATAACTCCAACCAAAATCGTTGTTTACTAGAAAATCCGCGATCATTTTTAGTGTGCCGGCTGAATATTTTGAACTCACAATGGCGACATTTTCCATACAACATTGCATATTGTAGCCTACAAAATATTTAGTGTGGAGGTTAAAAATGATTATTAGTAAGGCCCAATGTTTTATTTTTATTTTCTTACAACTAATTCAAAAAATCCGTTTTTTTTTCCTACTCGTATTTTCAAGGGTAGCACCCTAATATTTGAAAATCTCCGTTACTTATCATTTTCTCACGTTAAAAAAAAATGCTGCTTTATTCTTTTCTATTAGTTGCTTAGATTTTTTAGCTGGAAATAATAAAAGTGATATCTGATGTCAAAATTAAACAGAAACTTGTTTTGAGTCCACAGTTTCCGGCTTATGATCTGAGAAGAAAGAGATTTTCCAGTTGTACGACAGTAAAGAGCTCAGCCTATCTTAAAAAAGCGATTGAAATAAAAAATAAGAGAATTGAAGAACTCAACATTTTGGCTGTCATTGCCTGGGTAGGTAGTTGGTCATATTAAAGATAAAATCCTTCTACAAAGTTTAAAGCCACGTACTGTGAAAAATTACCACAGTACGGCTTGAACGCCAATGTTTACAATGTTTACGGATCCCGATTATAACACCTGTGGCATGACAAAAATTGACGCAAGTGCGATGGCTGCAAGATCGCGTTTATCGTAAGCTCTTCTTCTTCTACACAGATCTTTACTCTTCTTATATTTTTGGAAGCCATCTTAACGATTTAGTTTTACTGTGGTCACAAAGTTATAAGCTCTAGACATATTCGAGTTTCGGGGATACGAATGCACAGCGATATAGCTCTAATCAAAATGTTCAGATTTAATCGGCTAGAACGTACTTGGACATCTGGAGTCTAGGTTCCGGCACAGAAAATCCTAGACTCCAATCTGGTACGCTTAAAAAAAAAGGCATTTCTCAAGTCGAAGGTTGCAGACTCAGACGGGGAGCTCTATTTAAAAAAACGTACGTACAACTGGTTAAGGACCGGTCCGAATTGCACCGAAATTGAATTAAAAATAGTTTATAACCGCGGCTAGTAACATATTACACCAACTTAACGTTATGACTTCTTTTGTCAATTTCACAATGTCGAACACATTCCACACATTGAAAGCCATATAGAAATAGCTTATTGCACCCTCTTCTCAACCGAATGCTGCCAAAAAAACAATGTAAACAGTTTCCAGAAAGCACACTTATGACGCAGAATTACCAACTTAAAAGTTTTCCCATCTACGACGTGACTGTTGAGCTCCACGTTTCCGGAATTTCGAAACGAAATGCACCACCAATACCATACCATCCACCACTTTCGCCGAAGGAAGCAAATTAGTGAGCGATAAATGGAATTGCTTACATTTTATTGCGCCGAAGGATGTTCTTAAGACAAAATAGGGATTATCTATCCATCCCACGCACGAAGTGCTCTCAAGTTTATGGCGAATGCTGTCGGTGCATATTTTCCAACAGAAAATCTCACGATGTAGCACAAAATGGTGGAGATCCCCGAGTTCGAGTGTGCAATTACAGTTGCATTTTCCAAACGGAATATAGAACTGCTAAACACTCACCACTTGTCGATTAACTTGGCTAGAAGGGTATTATTATTTTTTCTTAAGACTTTTCACTCAAGTGTCCTTGTAGAACATTACAAATTTACAAAAAATGCACAGAGCAACAACGTGCAGCGTCTGAATATTTTACGAACATGTGCACGCATTTGGACAAAAGAAAGTTGGCTCGTTGCTCTTTCAAACACCTCTATTTTCCCAACAGAATTTCCTGAATAATGTACACCCACCAAGGATGAGTGTAAGTTGTTGCAGAAAACTATATTTCCCTGGCACCTGAGTGACACAACGATTTTCCTTATATTTACCTTTTGTGTTTTCGTTTTTTTATTTCGGGCATTCACCCGCTCAAGGATGCTTTTGTCTCCCACAACCACCCAAAAACAATTGAGAGAAGAGTATATAGGTATATGAAAAAATATGCCTCATGCTAGCGACTTCAGAATGCATCATAGAATTTAGGACACAAAAATTCAGATGGTTAAACACAGTTCGCTGTCACATGAAGTGTCTGTTTCTGTTGTGTATTCAAAGGACCACAGAGCATAGATGCATATTTTTCTCCGTAGAGACTTAAATAAGGAAGTGAGACGACGTTGACGTGCACCAGTTGAAAATTTAGGAAAAACAAATACCGCCTAGCAGTTGTCGTTGGCGAGTGTTCGCTTTTAATTTCGCTTTCAGCTGGGTGGTGTTTCTCAAAAGCAATTCTATTCATAGGAGTGCAACTTGGTATTTTATTGCATAGTGGTCGGCTTACCTCTTCGTGTTCCCTTTGAAATTTCTCCTTTTTCCGCATGGCTTCTTGTACTTTTAACTGAAATGATAAAGGAATATAGTTTTGATGGTGTTAATTCCATGACTAAGTGCAGATTTTATTTAGGAAGATAAAAAGAATAACGGGATAGACTGTGGATGGTAAGGCGGAATTCATTATCACTCTTAGAAATTTTGAAGCCATATATCTAGGCGTCTTTAATCAATATGGTTAAAAATGTCTTTCAAACTAAGTGCATGCTAGATATTATCTCCTCAAAAAAATGTGTTTCCTAAGAAAAGGGATTGCTGGCAAACAAGCTGTAATATGTGAAAATAATAACTAAATGCTGACAAGTCATCAAAACTAGACTCAGATCAACACTTGAGCAATGACACCAAACTAAAAAAAAATACTTGCAATCACCGATTGGGCTCTGGGCAGTCTTGTCGCACTCTTTCTTTATTTATCCCATGAAACGTGGTATTTTTTTCCTTTTCACGGTACTTAAATTCGCTATTAAAATCCCACGATAATTTTTTGAGTCAAAATCCAGTTTTAAAAAGTAAAATTTGTATTACACGAAAAAAAATCACATTAAATTAACCTTTAGTATAAAAACCGCTGATTGTAATATTACTACGATTAGTTTTTGGTACTTCAAAACTTTGATAAAAGACAATTTATATGAGCTGTTTTTTATGGATATTTTATATATTAATAATCATGGTGGAATGTAGGGATTTTGATGAAATTTCAGCAAAAATTTATACAGTAGAAGTCGGTTATAATGACGGTGAGGGGACCGAGGAAAAAGGTCGTTATAACCGGCGGTAACTATAACCGACTGGCTTCCACAAATACATATATTTAATGAAACTAACCAAATGAAAGGAAAGTGGAAGTTATAAGCGAGGTCGTAATAATCGACTTCCACTGTAGTTTAAATGTTTTTTGTTAGATTCCGAAAATTCCCACGGAAGGCTTTTCTGATATCGAAATTCCCACAAAAAAGGCATAAATCGAACGATATAACAACACTACTCTGGAGCAATGGGAAGTCGGTCGACCCATTGTTATATCGCAAAATTTAGCTTAGCGCTGAGATTCGTTATAACTCGTCAATCTCCTATTTGTTTCTGCTTCAATCTTCCATCTTCTATCTTATCAGCTGTCTTCCATGTTCTATCTTCTATGTTGCGTTTTCCAGCTTCGTCTCTATTTTCTATCTTTGCTTCATTATATTGAAGGCAGAACTTCAATCTTCTATCTTCAATTTTCCAGCTACTATCTTCGATTTTCTACTTTTAATCCTCAACGACCTATCATCTAGCTTCTGTTCATTATTCTACGTCTTACGTTCTATGTTCTCTGTTCTTTGTTCTATGTTCTATGTTCTATGTTCTATGTTCTATGTTCTATGTTCTATGTTCTATGTTCTATGTTCTCTGTTCTTTGTTCTATGTTCTATGTTCTATGTTGTATGTTGTATGTTGTATGTTGTATGTTCTATGTTCTATGTTCTCTGTTCTGTGTTCTATTTTTTATATTTTATGTTCTATCTCTATTCCGTATACCATGAAATTTTGTACACGATTAAGTAAAAGCTCACTTATATTAACATGGTTTCAAACCTTCACGAGAACATTCGTTATAAAGCCGTTTTATACAAAATTCGTTATATAATTTTTTTTTAGCGCTGTAAGTGTTCGTTTATATTTTCAAAGAAAAAGAACTCATTGTAAAGAAATTTATATCTTTTTATTTTTTCGTTAAAAACTTATCAATTTTGGATTGCATATGAACAGTTTTGCTCTTTGTTAGTTTTTTTCCTGATTCGGTTTGAACTTGCTTCGCAAACTTTAACATTTTTATCTCATCCTTTAAAATTGTCGGCAATGCACTAAGGGCCGTTTGCTGATACGACTCATAGCGAATTAAGTGCCACATAAACTCTTATGTGACAGTTTATGCCCTGAAAAAAAGCAGCCTATAAGTATTTAAGTAGAACTTAAATCGTTAAGAGTTGTATGAGCAGACGGCCCCAACTAAATGAAACACTAAATTTTTCTGCAACATCTTGCCAAAACGGGGAGCTCTCTTTTAAAATTAGGAACAAAAAATGATAGTAAGCTTTGTTTCCAAATTTGACATTTCGTTACAAAGAAACATTTTTACTTTTGGGCCAACAAAATTAGTTAAAAAGAGAATTTCCCTATAGAGAATTTCGTTATAAAGAACCTAATTCATATGGGATATTTTTGAAGGGGAAGGGGAACAAAATGAAATTCGATATAGAAAGAATGATGTTATAAGGCAGTTCGTTATAAAGAAGTTTGACTGTATTCCTTCCCGGATTTACAGATAAGCTCGAATTTTATTTAAAACGCTTAGGTAAGCAATTTTTAAAGATCTGTTCCTTGAAACATAAATCCAGCAGGAACAAAGAACGGAGATCTCGCTTAAAAAAAACAATATTTTAGTAATTGAAGTAAAAGTATTTTGGATTTGAAACCCGAAAAAAAAACGAACAACAACTAATTTATCCAGCTAGATTTAGGCATAAATAAAAGCAACAGCCCCCCACCCCCGCTTGGTCGATTCTTGCTGAAAATTAGGTCTATTATAAGGAAATTATATTTGATTGGAATTCCGCACAATGACCAAGGACTCTGTTATGCCACCGGATCCCTAATGGCAGTCATTGAAATACCAGTCGAAATAAGTACGAGTAGGCATCATCAACACATCGGCAAGAACTCGTTCCGCATTCATGTGAACTTGCCATTAACATTCCTCGCCGATTTAGAAGGGCGACAATAAATTGAAATTCCATTCGAAACCAAGCTGATTGGCAGCTATTAGTTGCTTGCAGAACCGCCATTAAACTTCATTAAAAATCGTTCATCAAATATACGACGACGCTAAAGCATACGCAACTTGTATTTTTGCCAGTCATTGTTATGTGCATCCATTATCCTTTGGCATTTTGACATTTGAAAGGGCATGCTGCTGATACTCGTACATGTTTTGTATGTTGTCTTCGACACCATCTACCTCGGCTAAAAACTTTGTAAAAACTTAGCACAAGTCCTTACATAATCGATTTCTGTGTTTCCACACATCCTCGCAGGTGTCTGGGTGTGTGTCTCCTTTTGAAACAATTTTAAAAGTTCATTGCCGCCTTTGTTTCAAATTTGTATGTGCTGCTGTGCGCCAAAGGCGTTGAAATCCTGACGGATGCATGTGCATGATATGCTTAAAAAAAACAGGCGGCTTCTACTTGTATTTTCGTTTAAATTGTGTAAACAACACTGGATGGCGCAATGGGGCCGGAGGAGTAAACAACCTTGCGCATCCAACGCTGCATATCCTCATTGTGTAGGCAGGTGATTTTAAATGAATTCACCGCCCTTGCTCTTGAATTTGAAGACGTTGTCGACGTCGTCATCATCATCATCAACGTTATCGTAGTCGCCGAGTGGGTTTGGTTGGGAGGAATTTTTAATGATTCCCCCCGCATCCACACTTGAACGTCATCAAATATTTACCGGCTTTCAACACTTTTTCACAGGCAAGATGCTCACCGGAAGGACAACATTAAAACGATCAGGTGACAGCAAAGGCGAGTGAAATTAGAAAAGTTTTCCTTATTGCGGATACAAAAAGGAAAAAAAAAATAGCAAACCACTCAAAAAAAAAAAAAAAACACACATCTCCCGCCACAACAACCATGCACATATGTAACAAGTCAAACTCACCCTATGGATTGTCTCTTCGAAACTTTGATGGGGTCCTCCGTTCATCGTCTGGAAGTGTCTCAGTCGTTCATTAGCCGCCTGGAAAATACAAGATTTTGAGTGATTGCATTCGGTTTCGGTTTATGTTGGATTGTATACTATATACAAATGATACAAACAAATAAAATATAAAAACAAAAAAATGTTACGCTAATCAAAGACAATTTTTAAGAAACAAAAGACGTGAAACCAAAAATTATAAAAAAAGAAATTAAAAGAGAGAACAAAATGAACAGGTTCATTCTCGTGGGATGTATTACAAACAACACTCTCAATAGAAAATCAGTCGGGCCATAGTAGTATAAGCTGAAGTCTTAATTCGTGCTTAAGAAACTGCTACCAATAAGACAAAGACAATAAAAGTTTGGTCTAGTCGGTAATAAGCTTAGCTGCCATCTATAACATGTTGGTGTCAATAACAGGTAAAAGAAGCGGCTTTACACAAGCGAAAATCCACGCTCCTTGTAGGTAGGCTGTGTCTGTGCTAATGTGAGAGGTAGCACGGAACTGAAGAGCGAGGCGGGACTTAATTTTTTGAGCTGCTGATTCATCTCTGTGTAAAATGGGCACTAGTCCAATCTATGGCTTTCGATGTACGAAATGTCACAATTGCTCGAAAAAAGTTCTAAGACACCACACTCAACACAAATGACAAAAGCTTCAGAATTCAGAACTGAGGCGACTTCAAAGGAAAGTCCATAATCAAACAGACTGGACTTCAAAAAACACGGGCTGAATATTGACTAGGTGGAGAGATGGCTGGAAAACCACTTTCGCTTCAAAAAGCTATAATCAAAGCTTTTAACGATGCTTTTAAGGTAATGTCAGGTTAGTTATAAAATACAAAAACCTTACCACTGGCTGTGGGGAATGAAGACCAGACCCAAACACTCCGAAAAAGGTAGCCGATTCTATGATTACATCTTAAGCATTAAATGTGCCTACTTCCTTAACTCCACTGACTGGTTTTTCTCGTTTTCATCTCGTGATTTGTGGCTTTAAACTGGGAAGGATATTTCACGACAAACTTATCGCCAAAAAAGGACCACGCGTTCGTTCACATTTAAGATTACCGCTAACTATTAATCGCAACAGAAATCGCATAGCGACCCGATTAGAATCAATTCGAAGACTCGAAATACACAAAAGATAAGATGCTATTGGAAACGACATACAAAGCCCTGCGGTATTGAAACTTACATTTCATTTTTTTGTATTTTTATTTATATTCCTGATAACAAACTGGATTGGACAATCTTTAAACCGATGATTAGCGGCAATAGGCTTTGCTCTGGAGTAGGAGATTCAAGGACTTGCTGCACAGCGACATCGGCCTAGTCCAGACAACTCGTCTTCGAGTTCAGTCCGAAAGAAATGACGCAGTAGCAGAAGACATCCCTTAAGGCATTGCAGAAGAACAAGGAAAAGAGTTGAATGTCGAAGTCCAGTCAACGTAAATGATATCTCTGAATCTCTTAAGTCGAGTGTAAAAAATGTATCGTTGGACAGACGACTTGAAAGTTATAGCCCAGATCTTGTTAAAACTATTTGTGTGTGTGAAATATTCGTCTTAGATTCTAATCTGAAAAAATTTGGATCGAAGTCTATACAAAAACAATGCTCAAACCAGTACGTTCGGCCCATAATTTCGGGTAATTTTCATGTGGTATCACAATAGACTTATATTTCAAAAGAGGCTCCTTACCTGACCAGGATGGAAATATGCTTGTTGCCGGTTAATTGAGATACACAAAACGTTAGGCCATAATGCAGAGAAAGAGTAATCCAAAATCCTACTAATTTAGGGTCGAAACCAACCAGCTAGGTGGGTAACACCTGGCAGAGTAAGCTGGTGAATTTCTATGTAAGTAAGTTGGAAATCCAACTTAAATTGAAGTTGAAAACTTAAATTACTTAAAGTCATTCCGATTTGGAAGGGGCTATTACAAGTTTAAGGACCGCCAGCCCTAAAACGTCACATTCAATGTTTCGGTAGGTACCTTTGTCGCACGAAGTCGTTTTTCAAGTCTTCTAATCTCATAAGGCGAGAATGCAAAGCATATTCTGAGCACACATACACTTCTGTACATATTTACCCAAAACAAAATCTTACCGCCCCTGGATACACAAATTATAGCGCATGGATCATTTTTACGACAACTTAAGGCACCACGAATCCCCAAAAGTACGCAAATGTCTTTCAACAAAACCCCCACCACTACTACACTCAGCTAAACCGAACTACGTGTTTGCATCTCTGCTACGGAAAAAGGGACATAAAGACGCACACAAATACCACCCTAGACCTGGCTGTGGCTGGGCAAGACATCTCAATGCTGGCTGGGTCTGGGTTTGCCGTGCCGTGTGCACCAAACCAACCAAACGATCCGAAGATCAACCGTGTCTCGGCAAGAGCGCCAGACAAAATGTATATCTCCGGGCTTTTGCATATAGCCATGCATGTCCTTTGGGCGGGGGCGACCATTATTATTTCGGTTTTATTTTTACAGTTTCAAGTAAGCACGACTAACACATGCAACGCAACTCATCCTTAGCCCTGGTATAACAATAATTTTTCGACACAAAGCGATGCATATTTGCATGTGTTTGTGAATGCATATTCAACGGTTAAACGACAAAGTGCCGGTGGAACCTTTTAAAAGTTTCCCTAATACATTCATAAAGCACATGCATAGAGGATGGGAAACATCAGCAGAAGCAGCAGCACAATATCCCCATTTGTATTGCATGCAGATGACTTTCTCAGAAAGTTTCTTGTGAATGCTTGCGTCTCCTTGTTGCTTATACCATTTGGGAATGAAAAGGACCGCAGGAACAAACAAGAAGGACGCAGTACCCACCTACGGTGTTCGCCGTCTTTGGGAAGAAATTATTTCAGTATGTCGCCGGGATGAATCAGAAGCCAGAAAGGACACAGCATACGGAAAGGAATTGTTGTGTTAGAAAGACGAATACCAGGACGTGGGGGAAGGCGAAACTTTCTATTTTCTTCTAGATAAGAAATTGATGACATCAAATGTTCATATGTTGATCCTGTGAAGTTGTGCATGCTGTTCGTGCCAATGAAGGAGAGCTGGCGTCGCACTGAGTCTATATACTCCCTACGGCATGTGACGTATATATTGCCAAATGTGCGGACACTTAAGTGTTTATGGAATGCAAAGTTAATTAAATGTTTACCAAGGCACATACGTGTAGTTTAGCAGTTTATTTTCTTTTTTCTTTTTGGTATTGCACAAGTTTAGCCAGACACGTTAAGTGATCCCTTGATTAAAACTACTAAAGTTGAAGTAAGTTCTATGAAGAGGGAGTGAGTTTCGTGTACAACGTGAAAGTGAAAGTTGGTACTTTGTATGCTGGTAGTCTTTAAGCCTAGCGGGGGGCTTTGTTTAAGAAGGTGTCGCGGTACAACTTCAACAAATCGTTATGAATTGTAACCGAAATTGTGCTTGTTAGTTAGTGAGAAAGGACGACTTGGGTCAAGCGTTGACGCAAAACTTTGTGGCTTTTGCATTTGGAAAGTTTCAACATGGTGTGGAGGTTGGTTGAATCTAAACGTAGAGTATGAAGTGCTGCGTGATTTTAGGCGACGAGATACACTTTATATTCAGCAATCAGGTGTTACACTGGGCGGCAAACTGTTTTCAGTACTAATCAGTGGGAACCATCGATAGCTGAGTGAAGGTGGGTGCAATGAAATGGCAACTTTCAGACCTTTTCTTAGAATACAGTACAGTTCGTGTTAAAAATGGCGTAGAAACACGTTCAAAACCGTTGTGTTAAGAGACGTTGAAATAAATGCAACAAAAACGCAATAAAAATGCGTTGAAAATCTCTTAAGAAACGCATCAAAAACTAATTAGAAAACACCTTAAAACGCATTTAAGAAGGCGCCAACAGATGCTTTAAAAAGCGCGTTTAAAATTCCTTAAAATATCACTAAAATAATTGCAGCAAAAACGTTTCAAAAACGCAACAAAAACCCTTGAAAAATACAAACATAAATAAATAAATAATAAAAACCCGTATACGCTTCAAAATATGCTCGTGCAACGCATTCAAGTATAATCATAATCAAGTTCCCAAGTTTGTTTTAGAACTTCCAACGCTTTCTCAAAAACAGACCCAAAACAAACTTTACTCCGCTCAAAAAAAAATCGCGGAGGTGCGAAAGAGTTTTCAACGCATTAGTAAACATCCTGTTAAAGGAATGTTAATCCCAGACGATCCCAATGCCTTAATACAGGCAATTGTCGCACTCTTGTTCAGTGGCGCTATTCCCATACTTCCTCACGCCATTCTACGATTTTGCGTGCGTAGCCACGTCGAAGTTTTAAATTCAATCAAAGACGATTGCGATGTGTATTTTCAAAACATTATTCCTTTAGTGCCCAAACTCAGTTGGCTTTGGTTTCGTCCTACAAAGAATATTTAAACAGCAAAAGCGATTGTGGAAGGCAAAGGACTTTAACCTCCGCCTCCGTTTGTCTATATAAAGATGTATTCAAAGTCGAACATAAAAGACTTCTTTTACGTGTTTCATCGTCTTGCAACTTAAAGTTAGATATATGTATGTACATTTAAGGACCTCTTGCTCTTGTACACGTCGATGCGGTTTCTTTACAAAACAAAGTCTTTACACTCACGAGGCAAAATGAAGAGCTTTTCTTTATAGAATTTATTTTTTTCTTACCACCATTTATGTGTTTCTATATAACAAAAACGTGTAGTGAGCTCTCGTTGTCGCCCAGATGCTTGCTTACGCCTAGTGCTCATCAAAGTAGATTGAGGATTCAACAGGAAAACATGACTGTGACAGGTATTTATATAAATACTTGACCGTGTGCATTGACCCTTCACTGTGTCGGCGGTGAGCAGCACAAAGGCAATTAATTCAAACGAATACAAACAAAAGAGTGAATTGTTAGAGGATATGGTGAGAAGTTAGGGACTAAGATACGCCTGTGTATGAAAATAAAATTGTTGACGCTTACCCTTACTTGAGCCGCTGTTTGGTGGTTATTTCGATCTCTTCTATTCACAGTCTTAAGTCCTTTTAAAAGTCGGGCAAGAGTTGTGCGCTTTTTTGTCTCTCGTCCTTCTGTAATTAGAAAATGCAAAAAAATATGGGAAATTTATTACTAATCCCTGTAAGCCGTACAAATGTAGACGGTATCAAGTAGCGGAACGCCAATAAATATGCAATGCGAAGTGAAAATTGCGCACCACCAAATTAATTGTTGCGTAGTTTCAGGGTTGACGAATAGGGTTACCGTGTAGTCAAATTTATTGGATTCAAAAGAAGTATCTGAATATAGATACTTAGATCGGACGATTATTTATTTGATCAATTGAAACAGAAATTCGCATAGTAGTTCAAAGGTTATAACTAACATGAATAGATAATAAAACAACTGCGTGGTCATCCTTTAATATTGCACCGAAATACCATAATTATTGCCTACAAATGTACTACGAAATCTACACTGTTTTCTGATGCGTTCGACGACTAAATTCTTAAAGAAAAATAATGCATAGATAACATGCTAACAGGAATTTCATTATGCAATTTTCCGTGGGCATTTAAGCAGTTGCTGTCTGCGAAGATTTAGTGAATTAGCTAACGCTAATTATCTAAACAGCTAAACAGGGGTGGGATTCTGTAAGATGAAAACGTTAATGGGTTTTCGTTCAAACGAACGTTGTGCTTCACGTAACTTCGAAAACGAAAGGAAATTTCATTTGCGCGTAAGCAAAAATGCGAAAGCTATCCCATCGACGTTTTCGTTTTCTTTACTTCATGTAACATTTTCGTTTCATACAAAAGGAATACAGCGAACGCTATTTGTTTGATATTTCTTATTATGTTTGGTTGTTTAATTAGTGGAGAAGAAGAAAACGAAAGCAGTTACATGAAGCAAATTTTTGCTTTCGCGTGATTTCCTTCGTTTTTTGAAATGTGAAAGTTGTTTTCGTTTCGTTTTTTTACAGAATCCCACCCCAGCTTTTAGAAAACGATTTGCCGTAGGCTAAAGACTGCTGTTTATTTGTTTATACCTCTTTGGAACACATGTTATATTTTTGGAAATGATTAAAAAATTAATAGAATATGTTGTAAGCCATAATTGGTGACCAAAGAAATTTTCTGGTGCATAGCTTTTATTTTGAAAGATAAAGACCTTGCATCGCTCAATTATTTTGAAACTGTAAACAATTATGGGACATAAGCTATGTTTTAATTCGATAAGGTAAGTAGTATAAATTCGGTTACTTCTTAGACACATTCAGATCAAATTCTGCTCAGAAAAAGGCAAACTCGTCACTTAAAAAGTGGGCAAATGCATTCGACAGGTTGAGCTCGATTTGGCTGTTAAATTCTAAAAAACTGACTAGAATCGCTGTCAAAAATATGCTATCCATTGAAATAATGCTTCAAATTAGAAATTCTGGCAGTCAATTCAAAGTCGGACATTTTTGATTCCTATTTGATAGAAATTTAACTACGGAACTCACGGGCAATTGTCCAAATGTGAGTCAGTAGGTAAGTTAAACTTGCGTCACTTAGCAAAGGACATAGCCTTCCCAATAGAGTTTTGGCCAATCAAGAGGCTCCATTTTTGTTACCGTTTAAGGTTCAAGTATTACGCTGCTGTAGTAATTCTTTCTCATTTAAATTGCTTAATTCCAAAACCACGGTAACCCTAAAACAACCCACTATGGCTTTTTTTTTTGATTAAAAAGGCGTCACTAACCTGTTGTTGGTGGAAATTCATAAAAATACGCTGACCTGGGACTCAAGCAACTGCAATGATAAAACAGAAACGAAAACAAAAAAAAATAAAACATAAATTTACGTTTGTACACTCTAAAGATTATTTAAACAATTTTCTTCTCACCTTTGTTGGACTAAATTCAAATTCGCTGAGTTAGGCAGTGGCTGCTGTCCTGGCTGTAATTGTTGCTGGCCCGACTGGAGCTGTTGCTGTTGTTGTTGTTGTTGCGAAGGTGGCACTAATGGTAAAAGTTGTTGCTGTTGCTGCTGCTGCATCATTTGATGTTGTAGCTGGAGTGCACCTCTGGCCACACGAGGTGCAAACACCCCATAGCCAAAACCATAAATTTCATCCTCTTCCTTGTCCGAGAGACAACTTGAAGGCTGCACAATGCCGGACGTCAAAAGTGTGAAAAAACAAAGAAAAATTAATTTTCACAAAATTTAATTAACGCGCCCCCGTTATCCCACCCCACAGAGAAAATCTGGACATGCAAAACGAAACCAAACAACAAATACTACGAGTATATATAGCTACGTGCAATATCAAGGAGGTATACGAGTAATAATAACACAGTGGAAAAAGAAGAAAACAAGCTGCCAAAATAGTCTTCAAGGGCGGCCAAACAAGGCATTAAACGGACGATGAAAGGTGCAAAATAAGAAATTGAACCGACAAAAAAGCAGAATCAAATAGAGAAAGAAGGATGTAAGTATATAGAAACTAGTCTTCAGAGGGAGCCGGATTTTTTCTTCGTTTGCGGTGCTCTCCGGAATGTCAGGGGTTAAGAGGATAATTCCAGAAGCACTTGGGAGTAAACAGCATTAAGGATTTTTCTTTTGCCGAATGAAAGTGGTGAGGCTTCGCTAAATGGCAATTGTTTTGAGGTGTTTTCTGTTCTGTGCTAGTTTCTTTTTTATGACGGCAGAAAAGGATTAACACCTTGGGAGTACTTGTGAACCAGGAGATTTTTTCTGCTTACTACTTTGTGTTGTATACTGAGGAGGGCGCGCGGGATTAAAGCGTATTAAACTTGAAAGGAACATGCAAAGCACAGTATTATGATCCCTACCCATGTTTTGGGGGCTTAGCTTAAATACATACCGAATATTTTCCTGGCACATAAATTGGCTGACTATGACTATTTGGCAGGCCACCATGACTGGAATGGCCGCGATGACCTCGCGTTGTACCAATACCCGCAGGATTTTGTGGACTTCGTTCCGCCCATGCTGCTTGCCTGGCATTTTCTAAAGCACTCAATATATCACCGAAGGGAGCCATTAGAAGTTCGCAGTACACCGATGCTAGACCTTCTAAATGTCCTCGTTGTCCATCCTGGAAGAGACAAAAAATTACGTTCCAAAGTGTTTTTGACTTTTTTTCTTTTCTTTTCTTTTCTTTTCGTTTGTGTGTGTGGCAGTTAGTAGTGTGTGGTTGTAGTGAGTGTGTGGGGGGGGGGGGGGGGGGGTAAGAAGAAACAAAAAATTAAGTAATTGTATTAACAAGGATATCGCTCGATGTTGAGATTGCGTTTAACTTTTCGGAAATAAAAGCGATTCTCTTGGGGGTGGCACATATCTAAGCCGAAGGCTTGCGTTCTTCAACACCCCCCGCTGCTGTGCCGTTGAAAGGCGTCATATGTGTCATAAAAATAAAAAGAACCGAAGAAGTTTTGCCTCCCCAATAATATAAACAACCGATAGCCGAACACAATCTATATGTGTGTTTCTTGGGTTAACATTTCGTCATTGCTCGTCGCAGGATCATAAATTGCAGCAGCACAATAAAACGGAAGTTTCTTTAGTGCGGATCGGATTTCGGTGGCAGGTAATGGGTATGGCGCTGGTGATGTGCCCAACAACATTTGGGGATTTATTTATATATAGGTTTCTTTTTGTGCTCCTTGGTGCTATTTTGGTTTGCTGCGTAACTTTTTTTGTATACACAATACCCCTAAGGGTGATTTAGCAGCCACAAAACTTTTCATTTTCTCCATCGCGTGTCTCGTTTGTGTCATATAAACGCATGTTATCGCCAACAAAATGTGAATAATGTAAATGGATATGGGGTAAGGACATCTTGTGTGTATGTAGCTGGGTGTGCGTGTGTGCGGAGCCATCAATCAAGGTTGGAGCACAGAGAATTCGCAGTTTCGCAGTTTCGCAGCCAGATTTATTACGAGGTAGACGTATGTTTAGACGTAGTGCATGTTTGGGTTTTATGCCCGAAGGTATTCGTAGCCCGGGTTTTATTGTTTCATGTCCCTTCGAAATGTATATTCCTAAGAATTGAGGGTATTGTTTGAGCTGAGTGGAAAGTAATCCGTCAAGAGTTTTAATCACATCCGAATCCTGGGCATATCTAGGGACTGTCAGTAGCAGTTTTTGAGAGACTTGTAATGCTTCGAGTAATTTTTAAAACATGCCAAGAAAAATACACACAAAAGGGAAAGCAAAAATGTTCAACTCTACCAACACAAACAACACACATCAAAAAATCAAAAAAAGAGATTACAAAATCCTTAATGCACACTTAGAGTTTGCAAGAACAGTCATGTAGCTACGAGTATCAGAGTCACACTTAAGATATATAAGCACACTGAGAGTTACGTTTCGATATCGACTGTAAGACGAAAGAGTGTAACCCCTTAAAATGTTGACCCATTCAATTCCAACACAAGGCAGTAAACATTGGCTGTACGGTTCTTATGAAATGAAGCAAAATTAATTAGGTCGCCTTGGTTGCCCGGTGTCCTTTCTATGTACGATAATGGGTATCGATATTTTTTTTTATTTCTTCTAATGCATAAATCTAACAGATAGTGGTAGATCAAAGATTTAAGCCGATAGTTTGTAATTGACACGAAATACTCATTTGAGATTTACTTGAAAAACTGAATTTATATGCAATTCATGCCTTCTTGGTACCTCCAGAAAGGCACAGTCCTTTTAAACTCTTCCAACTGAGCTATATTTGATTTTTTTTTTTGGAAAAGCGACACGAAAGATCGCCGCTAACGAAGTTTCGGGTAAAAGTGAAGGTACTTAATACTCGACGCGACTCGTTTTCTGAAGTGTTCTTAATGCCGTTTTTGACATGTATTTTTGAACATTTGAACGTTTTTGGTGGATTTTTTTAACGTTTTTGAACTCTTTTTTGAAGGTGTCGAAAGACATATTTTTAGAGGCAGTTTTATTGCATTCCTGAATGTTTCTAACTTGATTTTTGAATCGTTTTTGTTCGATTTTTAACGCTTTTACACGTGTTTCATAATGCGTTTGTTACTTAGCCATTTTGTCCTGCAAACATTATGAGACTTTACCTCCGATTTTTGACATGTTTTTTAAAGGTTTTTATAACATTTATGACACATTTTTTCAACTTTATTTAAGGCGATTTTGATGCATTTTTTAACGTTTTTCAACTCTGTTTTTAAAGTGTCATTCGACGCATTTTTGAAAGTATTTTTACTGCGTTTATTAATGTTTCTGTTTTTATAACATTTATGTAGCATTTTTTCAACGTTATTTGAGGCGTTTTTGATGCATTTTTTAACGTTTTTCAACTCTGTTTTTAAAGTGTCATTCGACGCATTTTTGAAAGTATTTTTACTGCGTTTATTAATGTTTCTGACTTGATTTTTGAATCGAATTTTAACGCTTTTAGACGTGTGTCATAATGTGTTTGTTATTTAGCCATTTTGTCCTGCACAACATTACCGACGATTTAGTGAAAGTTTCTCACTAAAGCTTTCAAGACCGAATTCAAGCGTGTTATTTAGAGACAATGGCATTCGAATTAGAAAATCGTCTTCGTTGCAAAGCACCCAACCAACCAAAAAAAAATTGCATTATCATGAAACGATAACCGTAATGAAACAACCAAACAGCTCAGCGATATAGCTTGCAGGGAAACAAAAATGAATACCCACTGCACCAACATTTCCCTTTTAATCTGGTGACTTCTTTGATGGCACACTTGAAAGTCAAAACACAAGACACGACCTTTCAAGCAAAACCACGTCAACATAATTCGATATCCCACATAGGTGAGTCGGGCGAAACGTCGAAGTCGACAGCTAAAACTTTGAGTCAGATAGCGACTTCATCTACCTTGGCTCTGGTATAAATTTTGACAACGCAGTTTTTCAAAAGCTGCTTGAAAATCGAACCGGTTCCTTATAAGTGAAGTTACGCACTCTAAGGTTCCGGATGACCATGAAAACAACAAATTCAATAAAACCAATGACAAGCCGAATTCAGGATGCTTGCCTCTGTCTCTGGGTATATCCTTGTTCAGTTTTCAGTTCACTTTTTGTGTGCTAACGTTCCAGATACATAGGTGTTCGATCCACTACGATTCTGTTTTGATCATTGTCGAATTTTCTCTTGGGAGGACAATGAACACAAATGAACCATGCAATTCGTCGTCAATAGCCTCTAAGAAAGCAGAAGTAAGGGGCAATATAAAGGGCAATATAAAACGATTACCACTTGAGTAACACTTTAACTGAGACAAAAACGTATCGTCTCCTTTACCGAGGCTTTACAACACAACACGTCACCTTATACAATCGGTGTTGTATGACCGCATCTACTCTTATGTAGCCAAATCTCAAAGTCAACCAGCATGTGGCCTAAGGACATCGCATGATAAAACAATTTCGTCCTGTCAAATTGCTTGTTTTATTGTTCATTTATTCTGCGCAATTAATTTAGCTTTTACTCTCTCCACCACACAGCGCACTGTGTCTGTTTGAGGGTTGTAAATTCCAGCCCCAACCATAACACAATTGACAACCGCAAATAGTCGTACGTTTTAATAAACCAGCTTCGTAACACATGCACGCAACTCGAAAAGCATCAATGACAAAAAAAAAAAAAACTCTTTAGTACATTTTTGCTCCAACATTGAAATTGATCCTTTGCACACAGAACCCAGAGGACCCCTTCATCACACATTAATGTGTAATTGTCTGTCGACCGACACAAAAATGTACTAAAATATGAGTGCACAGTTCATCGTGCCATACATATATTTGGAAGATAACTCTATCGAAAGGATATACAGATACACACCACTCCATTCGTTTTCGTATAGGATAAATTATTATTTGTCTGCCGTCATCGTTGGTGTATGCTCTCGTTCGGGTTCAAATAAATGCCATTCAGACTCATGCGAGGCTTCTTGTCTCCAAATGGAGGAGGAAGTTCATAATTTCGCTTGCAAACGTCACAAGAGAAACTTTATTCTCATCATTCAGAGAATTTAAATGGCTGTGATGCAATTTCCGGTATCATCGCGGCAGCAGCATACGCACTGTTGTCGTCGGTACTTAAAGGAGTTGTCATTGTTTCGCGTATTTTCTTTTTTTATGAAACTGAACACGTATATGTGAACGAGTGCAGTACGTTATACGGTTAACCCCAAGGCTCACTGAGGTACTGTGTTTTATTTTCCCCTTTATATAGATACGAGTACATGTGATAATTAGCATAATGTAGACAAGTTTTGTGCGGTGCAGTTTTGTGTTGCAAAGCCAGATACAAAATTGAATTGGCCCTGTTTTGTGTCTGCTTTTGGTTGGCGGGTTTCGCAGCTAGTCGTGAAGGCGGGTGTAGATTTACGGGGTGGCGTGGGGGCGAAGCGTTTTGTTAACAAATGGAATTGTTTGGATAATATTTGTTTCACAAATATTATATTATATTGTTAATAGTGCAGGGGTTGTTGCACGCGACTCAATTAGAGGCAATTAGCAGTAGAGCGGCACAAAGAGTTTGCCGAGCTTTGGTAGTTATTATATCAAAAGGGGTACGAGTATGTGCGGGAGTGCAATTATGGCAACGATGTTGGATCTGTTATAGCCAAGTGTGTGGTGGGGGTACAATTAATTCAATTGAGTAAATGTCATTTGGGATTGGGATAGAAATGTCATTCTATGTGAAAGGCGGAGGGATTGGATTTACCGAGAAATCCTTGAAAACAAAGGATTGCGTGGCGGCTGTGCTCATTATGCGACAATTTACAGTCTTGTTATTTCTGTATAACGCAAAAAAAACAAGTTCACGTTTGATGGTTGAAATAAATTTAAACTTAGGTAATTGACACGACGCAGAAATATAGAAGGAAACAACCTTTGGGATATTAAACGAAATTTTTTGGAAAACATAGTTCGGGCTATTGGATATCTCAATGGGAATCTTAATTAAGAACTGCTCCGGCTCGGTTATCTTAAGTAAAAGGCATCGAATTGGACTTAAACTAATTAAAGCCATTAGGAGTCTTTAAAATACTACTCGTCCTTGAATTCGTAAACAGTTCAACTTATTAATGCCTACCGAAAATGTACCGACTATGCCCTATAAGTATGAACCCCAAATAAAGACGGGACAACCGAATATCTAAAGTGGTATATGGATTCCGACGTGAAACGCTCAACATTAAAAAATCGATAAATTAAATCACATCTATCCACGGTGAGGTCAAGACTGTGATTACTTCAAAAACCAGAAGAAGCGTTTATTTGTGTGCAGATGTGTTATAAGCGGTAATTCTAGCCACAAGGTGTTTGGGTGAATGAGCACGCATCAGCCTAGTGCTCTTACTCCACCATAGTTGGTCTACCATGCTACCAAAGACTGTTACTACGACTTTTTCGGCAAATATTTTTTGAGCAAAGTCCATAGTTTTGAAATGACGAAAATCGGAAGCATCGGAGCCAAGATGTTATCGAAGTCCCTGGTTTGATAAATATTAAACAAATTGCCCGAAGTGCGAAAGTTCGTTATACCTGTAAGACCTTTCAGACCGAATAGTGATACCTAAACGACGGAAGCCAACACTTGTGCCAAAGTGAAGTGAAGATGGATTATACAGCCCGATATATGTAGGTCTACCATTGGTGAGCAGAACGGACAGCCTCACTCAGAAAACTGTGCAGCTACGGTGGGCCTATTTTATTTAGGTACATTGACGGCTGACTGCGTGCCTCATCCTCAGTAACATGGCTCCAACATACTACATAAGCAGTACACAGAGCTACAAATAATTTGTTGTTTTCGGTACATCCAAGTTAGCTATAGTTTTCATACAGATCTGTTAGAAACTAGTCAATTAGCTACTGCGAACACATCTGAAGCTATCGTAGCCTCTCAGAAGATTCGTAGTTCCCACATGCAGAGAGAGAGTTTCTGCACCCGAGATTCAGCTTCCCACTAGCAAAAGTGTTGAAATACCCAAATATTTAAAAGGAGCCCAGTTTGATGGATATCATGGCCTTTTAAAAGCTTTATAAGACCATGCTACATTTTTTCTACAATTAGTTCAGAGATCTAGAAGCTCATAAGCTGCTCTTGAAATAGCACCTTCACCTACCTTGAGCAAATCCCAGAGGAACACTGTCCATTTTGAAAGTTTGAAAATCGAAACACTGACGAAACTGAAACAAGTCTAAACGGTGCGATTTCTTTGAGGCTAATAGAAATAGAAACGGAAATAGAGGATTGCTTATACAATACAGAACAGTCATAGCCACACACCAGTTGCGGTACAGAATCGATTCAGAAGTCGCCTGTTTTATGAGCGAGGGCATCCTTACCCTAAGCAGGACTGTACAAGGCAGTGCTATTAAAGCCGCATGGCAGTTGTGTTACCGAAAAGACTATGTTACTTAGCTGATTATGATAATGGGGTGTTTTGATCAAATGTATAGCAGGGGGTAAATGGACTATGGTACGAGGCTCGAATTTAGTTCATAAACAACAGCATCGTTAAAGGCTATGGTAGCTGCGTGTTATCTAAAATAGTCCTCATTTTTAGATGACATCCAAAAAATAAGTTAGCTGCCTAAATTGTGAATTATTTTTTGGTTTTGCGATCCGTACTTGTAAAATAATTATTCTCAGTGATATAGTGCCTACGCAACAAGAAGAGTTTTACATTTCAACACGGAGGAACAATGCAGTACAAAAAGAGCTCGTCTTATGGCAAGCTAAATGCAAGAAGACTTTAACCCTAATGGAGGCAGTTCGTCAAGCTTTGCGCTAACTGGTGAGTCTAATTGGTATACAGCAAGCTTTTTTTTTGACAAGACGTTCGCTAATAACAAAGAAAACGAACATTAGCCCTTAATGGATGGATGTATTTAGTCGATATCGCGTTCGGTTTTTCAAAAGACTTAAGCTTCACCTATAACCATCGGTTGTAAAAATATTTTGAAGGCAACAATCAGAATCCTATTTCCCCATAAATATACCTCAGTGATTAAGCAAACCAAAGGACAACGAGTCTACTTAACCCTAGAAGGCTAATGTTCGTCGATTCGACGACGTCGCAGTCTTAATTTTCCTGTCTCTTTTCAACGCGGGCACATAGTAACTTATGCTCAACAACTAACTCAGTCGCCGATGCGTTCTTGCGAAAGACGGTTGTGTCCGGCAGGTAAAAACAGTATTTCTATTTTTATTTATATTTTTAAATGCAATATTGGAATTTGTGGTCAACATCGAATTGACTTTTGGTTTATTTTTTTTTCAATTTTTTTTTTCTTATCACCTGTTATTATTAATTTTATATTGCCAAAGAAGGAATGTTTTTTTTCAGTTTTTTTAAATATTGTGAAGACATGTTCATTTTAGACTGAAAAATGCTGCGTTTTTTAAAAGACTGCTTAATAATAAAAAAATTAAGAATATACTTAATAAAATCAAGTTTTTAATTTAGGAATACAATCTTAATGTTTCAGAAAAAAAAAATAGAACCATATGGATTAAACAAAGTTTAAAAAAACATATTTTAGTACAGATCGTCGAATCGACGAATGTTTAGCTTATTAGGCGTAGTCAGCAACATTAGCCTACTAGGGTTAATCAGGGTCACTGCGTTTCCTTGAAAATTTCACTAAATTCTTTTGTACAAACACAGAATCCACTTCGCAACAGCAAAAAGTGTTAATGGCAGCTCATCAGCCATCACAGCCCACCTAATTTACCCATGTGACCATATTTCGCGGAAAAACTTCAAAGAAAACCGCTGGCATGCACTTCAAATCAAATGGAAATAATTCAAAGTGGCAGAGAGGTTCAAGTATAAAGAGGCCGATACTTAAGCGCCACAAAACAGGTATACCTGCTATACAACAAAAGGCGCACTGATGCACAATGAATGAAACCCGAGAACGGTCTTCCGTTAAAAGTCAAAGTTTTGACGTTAATACTTTCCCATGCCCTATTTTCTTTGTACGGCTACCCCGACCCAGATGTTCACCTGAACGCCAAACATACTTTCACGGAATCATGTTTAACTCGCTTGTTTTAATTATTATTAATTTGTTCAGTGAACAATTTCAAAACTGATTATGGTCGACAGACGTTAATAAGCTTAATGAAGCTGTGTATACACTTCGGAACAGGAAACTGCCAGTTAATATCCGCACGCAGAAATGAAAAAGTATACATGAATCCTTGAGCGGCTGTGGCTTGAACGCGTGAGAAACTCTCACCCACAGGCACAGAGTCGCCGATTTTTTTAAATCACTTTGCATTTTTCAACAGACTACGCAGGGATAAACAGAAAGCCTACTTTTCAATGTATGGCTGGGAAAGTCATTCATTCATTCGCACTCTTATTTATTTTCGAAAATATATAAAAACAAAACAAAACCGGAAAGGAAAAAGGTGACGCCATGCGGCAAATGAAATGGACTTTTGCTTTTGGTCACGGTCCACTGAAACGCTCTGCTGACATCGTTTGTGTGTGTGTAGTGGTTTAAAGTACGTCTTGTTCCTCCCGCACCGGATGGCGGTATACTCACTTGTATAAACGGTGCGTGTATACGATGAACTTAGTTTGGGGCCTTTTCCCGGAAAATTAAAATTGAATCATTTATGAGGATGAATACAGAAACAAAGTGTGCGATTTAGGGTCGAAAGCACACACCAACCGGTGCACACACTGTGCACACACTGTTGCTAAACAAATTCCTGCGACCTTGTATGCATGATGTGATTTCACTTTGGGAATTCGTTTTAATCCTACTCGCTCTGTAGTTATTCTGAAAGTGTACTTGTGTGCACGATTGCGCCTTACATATTAACTGGTACCGCATGCTAAATGCATAATTGCTTAGGGGAGGGGTTTTGTTTAGAGCAGGTGAAGGTAACGCTGTGAAGGTTCATATGGCTTGTAAATAGACACAGCCTTGCAGGAAGTGCTTGTGGAGCCGATTGAAATATTTGATGAAATTCTGCATTTCGAAAATTCATATTAAGAAAAGTGTGACTTGCAACTCGTGGGTGTGCAAATTTGCAATTGGGCATCAGTTGATGAAGAGGTTTCTAGTTTGTGAAAAAATATTTCGGGCTTAGTTACGTCGCCGACTCAAATTGAGTTTGTTTCATGTACGTAAAACCTTGAAAAGCCAGATCTGGCTGACAGACCCGTGTTTGAGCTAAGGTCTCGTTCGAAACTAAGCAAATCTGCTGCCAAAACTCATACCACATCTTCCCAATTGTGGAAGAAAGTAGCTATATCTCCTAGCACAAAAGCCAATGAAAACCACAAAAGGCAGAAAAAGCTGCAAAAAACCATAAAAAGATGAAAAGAAGGCGGCAACAAGAAAAACCCACAGTGACATCAAAGTTAGCAACAACCTGTGATTACCCTCCTTCAGTGTTCGAATCAGAACAGAACTGGCAAAAAAATAATTCAAATAGCCCGACACTCGCTTGACATATGCACTCCCGCCACTCCTAACCATCGGGATGCAAGATGAGAGTAAATTTCACCTCAAATACGGTAGATTAGCACATTCAAGTTCATTCGGGCCAAACGAAAATACCAGCCGCCCCCCAAATGACCAATGCGGCACCAAAATGCCGCCAGACCATGAGTTGTGTCTGTTCTCTTTTTTTTTTATGTGTCGTCTGTTTACTCGGCTTCCTGTTTAAATCAACTTCTTTCTCCCATTAAATGTCCTGGAAATATTCCAACAGGAGTACGAAGTACTCCTCCATTACATAGGTGAATGTGGCGCCGAATATTCATCAGAACAAAAAATAATAATAAAGGGATAGCTTTGATGTTGCCAACTTAACTCGCAAACAAAAAAAATTCGACAAAAACAGGGAAAATTGTTATTTTTGCTAAAAACCCGACGAGGCAGACAAATAAAAACCGGAATCCTGGTTTTAATCAAAATTAAAATTTCCGACTCCATCCGGTCACGCATGAACCGACCCCGACAGACCGAACAGAGATCCACCACCATATATAACATGTCGTCTCCCACTCCCAGGCTGTCTGGATCGTGTTTTTTTTTTTTTTGTTTTTTTTTCCTGTATGTCAGCCATGCCATTTGTGTTGTATAACACTCAGAACCCTGGATGGGATTATAATAAATGACAGGAAAAATATAGTAAATCCATTCGACGGTCCATCCCCTAATAGATTTAGTAGTTGTTCTTATGTTGGAGTTATGAAAGCCAACATACAACAATAATCCGCATAAATATGTGTCATCCCTCTAATAAAGTCAATTCCTTGTGCTGTATGGATTTAGCCCACCCTCGCGCAAGCATAGTGTTTCACACTGGCACTCTGTCACCCCCGTGAAAGTTTACTCGTTAAACAGGACACTATGCTATTGGCCGTCTTGGGTTAACAGTGTTATGAAGGTTATAAAAATAATAGTCACCAGCTATTATCGTTCAATGAACGATGACGGTATGGGAGGCATGAGGCATGAGGCACGAGACATCACCCTGCTTCATTCTCGTACTCGAGGACGACTATACCAATTCAATCAATTATCTTATCCTTTGTGCACACACTTGGTTCCGTGCCTTTCGATTTTTCGGTGCGGGAGCAGCTTTTGTTCTCAAACCCCTTGTATAGACTCCATCTGCTCCCACACCATCCCCCAGTTCTCATCTATTCATCTGACAATATTTGTTATTAGCTTTTTATGGTTCGACGAATTCTTGAAAGATGAACAAATCTGATGGTGAAATTTTATTATTCTTCCTCGGAGTTTGCCCCGAATCGATTGGGGATGGGACGACTTGAGTGAGCGGGGGTGGGAGGGAAACAATATTTTCTCTTTGTTTCCAAAGATTTGCTGGATGATGATGATGATGATGATGATGGTGATGACGACAACGACAACAAAAATAAAAGTAGGATGTCGTTTTAGTGGTAGCTGGGTTGGAATTTATATTTTATCGACCATGCAACTGATAGTTGTTGGAAGAGGATAAAGGCGATTTAAAGGCAGTTTTACTCGCCACTTAAAAGTCGGAATTTTCGCTTGCGACATATTTCTATTTATATTTGCAGATAAATGGGGACATTTCGCCAGATAAATCTCCTTAAGAACAAATAAGGCAAATTGTTTAGGGACGGCTATTAAATGTGAGGTTTATGATTATCGAGCATGGCGTGTTTGTTTTTGATGTTTACTAGCGGAACCCTGCCTGCTATGCTGGGCTTTAAAATTTGACTTATTTACAACTACACATTTTGCTTCGTTGAGTTGAGGAGCTTCGATAAATGTTTGATGCAGATTTCTTATTTTAAAAAATAAACCATTTTCATCTTTTTGATCACTTGATAAATTTGTATAAAAAATAGCGTTTTCTGTGATTCGAATTAAAAAATTAAAGACGCTCTAAATTTACTCTAAGTATGCGTGGCATTTTCTGGTAATCTAAGGAGGACCGCATTTTTAAATAAAGTGCACGACTGGGTCGAACGAAACTTTCTCGTTCATCAAAAGTTTGGTTGTTTTCTTATTTTATTAAGTAGGTAGGTAAAGGTCGGCGCAGTGGCTTAGTGGTTAGTGTGTTGGACTACTAAGCGAGGGGTCCCAGGTTCGAATCCCGAGAAAAACCCAAATTCCAACTTAAGGTTTTTTTCGCTGCGCCACCTCTCGCGAACGTCTGACAAACATCCAATTGGCCGTTTGGACTCGGCATAAAATTGTAGATCCCTTCCATTCGTCCCAAAAATAAAAACTCACACAAGACGAATGGTTGTGAGAAGCTAGGCTTGGGTCCATACGGACCTGTTCCGCCAATTATTTATTTTTTTTTTTTAGGTAGGTAAAGCTCTGAGAACCGATGCTAGATAAAAGAAACGGTGAATATAATATGGGAAAAGGAAGTGTTAAATAAAACTCACTTTTTTGTTATTCATCTGATAGGCAGTAAATACACTTAACAAGGTTTTTGAGTACAAGGATTAGGATTTTATCGTTTCTGAATTGTTAGGGAATGTTTTTATTTTTGACCGGAATAGATTAGTTACACTGGCTTAAGGTGTCTATAATTGGAAGTAGGGTTCGTGTTAGACCGATATATTTACATAGATATATATGTAAGTTTTCAAAGATTTCTTTTTGAGTTTGCATTAGCAGTTGTAAACCGAATGTGCCGATGGACGTGTGTGGGGGTGCAATTTAAGTGGGAGTTTCTGATTGTGTAAGGAAGTGGTTGCAATTACAGTAGTCCCTCGATAATGTGAACTACCGATAATGTGAATTTCTCTAAAATGTGAATCGGAAAAACTTTACATTGTCATGTCTATAATGTGAACTTCCGAAATTTTCAACCTCTAAAATGTGAATTTTTTTTTTCTCTTGTTTCTCTTGCTCGTTTGCGTGCGATTTTAGTTGTTCTTCTAAATTAATAAACATTTAAACTGTGCTTTAAAAAATCATTTTGTGTTGTTTTAAAATCGTCTCAATCAGTTTAGTAAGTACCTACTGAAAAAAACTTCCAGTAATGTCCTCCCTCTAAAATCCGAAAATGCCTTGTTTTAATTAGTTCACATTATCGAGGGACTACTGTATTTTAAGGTGCATATTCAACAAGGTTGACAAAAGGATAATATTTGCTAAAATGAAGTTTTGCGTAGCTGTTATTGCATATTTTTAATCAAATGCGGGGAGATTATAGCAAAAATTTGGCATAGATATGTGATAAAAGATCGGGAAATATAAATAATTGAAAAATCTGATTTTTTTTTCCAGAAAAAACTAAGTACGGATTTTTATTTCGAATACTGATTTTATCTTTAATATGTATTTTTATCAAAATCGTTAGAGCGGTTTTTGTAAAATTTGGCAGAAAAAACAGTACCAAATATTGCAATGTTAAGTTTGAAAAATACTATTGCTTAACTATTTAGCTGAAAACAGAGTACAAGCTATTGTTCGGGATGTAAGCATTACTTTGTTTTTGAAGTTCTATCGAAATCGAAAATGGGGTTTTCGAGATATGAACAGTTGTTAAAATAAGTGTTTTCGGTGAGTCGAATTGAAAATAAAGGACGCGATCATTTTTAAAACATCAATTTTATCAATTTATCCGTTTTCAGGTAAACTAAAGAAAACAACATTTTTCAAAAATTACTTTTTTTTTAAAAATCTGTATTATAGTAAATACAGAGATAAGTTGAGTTAGCATTAAGTTAGAAATGAGAATATCACCTTACAAATGAATTTTTGTTACAATCGTTTGGACGTTTTCGAGATATGTACAAATTTCAAAAGTCCCGTTATTAGATTCGTTAGCGAAAAACTATGTATTCAGTTATGTTAACCTCACCTACTTAAGCTCAAATATAAATTTTGGTTGAAATCGTTAGAGCCGTTTTCGAACAAATCAAAATGGTATGAAAATGTTATATGTGGGAAGTACCAAATATTGAGTTTACAGTCGAATAAAAAAAACGACGAAGAACTGGAGGCCCATAAACTTAAATCCGAAGTTTGAACCTAATCGAGGCAACCGTTTAGGCTGTGGCCCCCAGATTAACAGACGGATAGGCGGACAGAATTTTGCGACCCACTTTTTTGAGTTCTTCTATCATGGTAATGTCAGAATTGGTTAACATCTTGAGTTCGAAATTTTCTACGAATACAATATCCTTCTCTTACTATGTAATCGAGAAAGTTAAAAATCACTTATGTATGTTGCATATAACTATATTCCAGAAAGCTATAAAAAATAAATAATTGGCGCAACAGGTCCGTATGGACCCAAGCCTAGCTTCTCACAACCATTCGTCTTGTGTGAGTTTTTATTTTTTGGGACGAATGGGCCGAGTCCAAACGGCCAATTGAGAAGCTCTTTCATGACAGTTATACTCTCGGATGTTTGTCAGACGTTCGAGAGAGGTGGCGCAGTGAAAAAAACCTTAAGGTTGGAATTTGGGTTTTTCTCGGGATTCGAACCTGGGACCCCTCGCTTAGTAGTCCAACACACTAATCACTAAGCCACTGCGCCAGAAAGCTATAGTTGTGATTTTATGACAAATCAATTTCGCGTGTGCACTTACGATGAACACAAAAATGAGAGTTACCTTGTGACCACAAACACAACAGTAGTGAAGTTTTTCTCGCCATGCGTGGATTATAATATATGTTTAATTGAGTTGTATTACAATTGGATTTTATTAAAAAAATGTAATTTAAAAAACAAATCTTTATATGTAAAACAACAATTTCAATACAGCGAAGAAAAAGTGCACTTGATTAAAAAATTTGATTTAATATGTAATCAATTGATTCAGTAGTCTGTGTCTGTGTAAGACCCACTTTATGAGTTTCACATACTCAGGTTCAATTTTGATTTTATGAATTACGATTCGAGAGAATTTACTTCCGTTGCATCGCCAGATCACAATTTTCGTAACACATTCATCGGTTCACTCCCCGGGTCCAGCGTGTCCATAGAAGTTTTAACTTAAACTAAGTTCTTGTTAAACAAAGTTTGTATTTCAATAACGGCGTCACCTACCGGGTCCAAACCTATCCTGTCTCCGCAGGTGGAACCAAACATACCCATCCACATAATTTCATTGAAATTGGTTAAGTGATTTTGGAGATCGACAAAAGCGCCACCTATCGGGTAAAAAACGATCTTATCTTTTAAGCTGCAACCAACCATATTCATCCACAAATTTTCATTGAATCGATTTAGGGTGTCGGAGGTCGACTCTATAAATATACTCAATGTACGCACAAATACAGTTATGTTCACTAAAATAACCATTCCACATACAAAGACCGTATATATATAAAAACCTTGGTATTGACGTCACCTTTCAGGAGAAATTTCCAGAATCAAACTCGGTTTACGCATTACAAAAAAATACTCGCATTTATGTAACCTTTGTGAGGGAATCAGAAGCCGTGATATGTTTGGATTACACAGAGGTGGACTTTTGAATAGCGTTTTGAGTAGTACGTTCCGAACTAGTTGCAACCAAATTAAGTGAGAGAAAGTTGTACGAATACTCAACCACAGAAGTGGCAGTTGATTTGTAACATTCCTATATTTTGGAAAGCCGATAGGTCCTTATGCCATTGAATGGAATTCATCAACCATAAAGGGAAAAAAAAATGTGAGTAAAAACAAAAACCGCTCCCTTAGTATAAGCTTAAAATACATTTCGCGCCTCACTCTTTAACTCGTTTGAACCTTTGTTGAATTTTCCTAATAATTGTTTGAAAACATTTCGAAATAAATTCAACCTGCAATTATTTTTTAAGTACCCATAAAACTCTTCTCCACTCCACCCACATTTAAATCCAATCGGTGATCGCCTAAATTCTGTGGGGGACTCCTATTAAAATACGAATCATGAAAATGCGGCCCACAAATATAATCCAGACAATCGTTTAGAAAAGCCAACTTTAAAAATGACCGCGACTGATCTAAATTTCATCCCTCCAGCACCATACGTGTAATAGCATCACAAAACCAATCGAATGCGAAATTGACAATTAAAAAAATTACCAACGGCCACATTCCATTTCCGACCCCAAAATCGAATATTGAATTTCCCGCTCGCACCCAAATACCGAGCAACCCCGAATCGTAGAGAAAATTAAATTTTTGAAACAAGTTACATAAATTTCCAAAACGCATACATGCAGATATGTATTGTAATGTGAAATTAATTTCCAAACACAGGACCACAATGTGGTCACATCGTCCGATAATAGGCCCCGAAACTATGAGAAAATTATAGCACAAGTCCCAATAGTAATTTCATTTGTGCGGGATGCATGGATGTGTGTAGCTCAGGGCATTTATTTGAATTGGAACTAATTATTGTACAAACGAAAATTAAATTGATTAACAATGAAGATCCGCAAAACACAACACGCATGATACTGTCGGTCGTCTGTCTGGGGCAAGGATTTGAATGCCAGGGCATTACTAATCGCTCGACAAATACCATATAACGCCAATTGAATAGATATCAACAGAATTGAATCAAAATGTGTGTGTTCATGGGTGGATACTGTGTAAGTGTGTATGGGGTGTGTTCGGGGTGGGCCCAACCCATGGGGATTGCAGTGAATTATAACTTTGTCACATCAACTATGCACGCAATATGTTTGCATTCGAATGTGATGGACTTCTGGATTGGAGTCCTTGAATTGTGTTTTCGGATAATGAAATGACAGAACTGTGTCCTCCTGTCGAGTTCGAGTTAAAGGGCTGTTCTGGGGACAACGTGGATCGGTTTATTATACGTTGGCAGTATTGGAGAATTCCTGCTATGGGAGTGGACACTAAATTAAGTTGGAGCAGCCTGTGGCTTTGTGACGAATCTTGTCCATGAAAACAATGAAATTTGTTTCGAAATACTACTGTCCAGTCATCGGCTTTCTGTATAGTTTTATCGCAGTGGCATTTAAAAGGAGTCCACATAACTAAGCCGTTCATCAGCAGTTGTGACGCTTTCTCTTAGATAGCTAAAATAAGAAGCCACCTATTTCAAAAGCAAATCCACATCAAACAAAAGCCTTATCAACCGATCTCAAAGCCTTGCCTTCCGTAGTACGTTCGACAGCAAGCCGCAATTTCCCAGAGGCACATTTTAAATGTAAAATTCTCTCTTTATACTACTCGCTCAATTAATTCGTTAGCCTCAAGGTCCTGAGCGTACGATAAAACAAAGTTTCAAAGGATACGCAACTGATTCATTTTTTTTTTCTTTCCACATTATATTCGCTCTATTCGGTGCTTCTCTGGATTGCAGTTAGACACCGGAACCCCTATAAATTGTTTCCCCCTTTATGGATATCGCCCGCGTACGTGTATATGTGTATCTAAGTTATCCTTCGGTATAAGGCTCCTCCAGTGGATCAATGGTTTGAAAATTATTTTATTCGTTGTATCCTCACATATTGAGCTCGACTTTATACCGCAGGGAAATTGAAAACTTCCCGCACCTCTTTGCGATAATTTTCGTTGGCTCTTCTCTCTCTCTCCGTGGATGGCTTTGCTCTCATTTTTATGTGCAAGGATCAGACTGCTACTGCTGCCACTGATGGTGTTGGTAAATGGAGCAAACACCATTGAACCTTAGCTGTCTTCATTAAAGGTAATGGGCAAACGGATGCGGATATTGTGGTCGGCGGCGACGGGTCGAAGGATGCCAACTCACACCACAATAATTCCTGGTTGATTTCATTCTTCAACAAATCAGCAAACGCCCACTTTGGTTTCGTATCCTTGCTGCTGTACATTCCATGGCAAACTTTTGTAGATTTATTGGACATTGCCGGGTAGTTTTGTAAGGGGTTTGCGTTTGAGATCCTTGGTCAGTTGGGGATACAAAATTTATACCCACCGACACACATTTTGTGCGCGCGGCAGAGTCCTTTTTATATCTCCCTCGCATGCGGAGTTCATCCTTTCGAGCCAAGAGCTTGATTGATGCAAAGTTTTCATCAAACGAAGGAAATAAGGATATTAACCTTCGGGGTGGTTTCCATTTTCATTCTGAAGTCAACATCATGCGCCGCGCCAGATAAAGCCAGACTGTTCAACGAAGCAAGGAACCCTTGCTGCTTCTTGGTCTCTAATCTAAAATCAATGACCGATAGAGGAATGTTTTATTGGCTCTGCGAGAGCTCTGTAGTCTTTTGATTTTGCTTCACTCACCCCCTCTCTGATGTGCTGTCAATCAAAAAAAGAAAGAAAAGATTTCTCTTATTTTACAAAATACGTGAGGACGACGGACGGTTGTCGGTTGAACCCTTTTGCGTTGATGAAGGAATTATAGCCGGGGTTGCCCTTTCGCTTTGGATATGCTGCTGCAATATCTCGCAGAAGGTTGAGCAAATACAAAGACGACCTTCAACGAGGTCAGTGGCAAAGTGGCATCGTTGCACTGCATATTGCAGATTTTCCATTCTGCCGAGAGGGATATTCTCAGCTCTGGATGCAAAATGTGGTCGGTTGTAGCTAATGACTGCAACGAGTGGCACGAGCATGGGTGCAATGAATTCATCTTTTATGATTTCTGTCTTTTGTAAAATTTTGTAAGGCATTAAGGGAGGTGCCGGACTCTTGCAGCCGTCGGTCGGCTTGAACTCATTATTTCATGTATATACAAACTTTGAGGAGGGGTTTTGTAATTTAGAACTTTTTCGTAAATCTGCGATGCTAATAAGGTTTTGAAGTAGGTGCCTTGGCTCGGTATAATAACCTAATGGCGTTGGAAATTTAACCAGAAAACCTCATAATTGTGAACGATGTAAAGAGGCGAAACAGAAACTACGAGGGCGAATAAAAAGAATTATGAAATGGAATGATTTAAAGGGATGCTGAAAAGGGTACACCTAATGGTGTTTATAGCCGGTAGGTAACAAAGACGTTAAGAAAAATGGTATTTTTTGGGTTGCATTTCCAGCCATTGGAATTCTGCAGTTTCCACTAAGCCTTTGGTAATAGAATTTGTTTGTATGGGCTCGAAATGCATTGGTCCCTTAAACAATCTGACGTAGTTAAGTTTTGCATTTAGTTATTAAAGCCTGGTTGTATTCGGGCTCATACTACATGCTACGTTTATTTTAGTTGGTTACAAAACTGTCAGTCTTTTGTGACAGTTATTTTCCCATTCAGGGGTCCAGGAACGCAGAACAAAGGAGCGCAGAAGAGTATTGAATAAAAGGGTATATGAACCCATTACTCAGAAAGATTGTGCATGACGTTATATTGTATTGACAATTCCGCCACAAGTGATTCATTTTTTCTCGCACTCGACACAGATGCGTAGATACGTCACAATGTAAGAAATAGATATGGCAACAATATTAATTGTCTACAAACAATTATATTTTACAACAAAAACAAAAGAAAGCAGAAAAAAAAAAAGAATCATGCGAGTTGCGAGTATGTCAACTGGGGTAACTTTGAGCGATGGTATAACTTTGACCGCAAATTACAAAGACATTGTTAATGGATTTTATCGCCACCTTTTGGAAGATAAACTAACACGTACTGTGTATTTAGTAAGAATTATTCATTAATAGATGGCAGAAAAAAAGTTAGGGACGAAATTTCGTTTGAGCGCGTACAAATCGAAATTGTCAGAGGTACTAGGTAGCGGTTTTTTGAGTGTACCAAACTTTATATTTTTTGTGGCTGATAGTGAACTGATTTGTACAACATTTTTGGCCTAGTTTGTAGATGCATCAATTATCTTTCAGAAAAGTATATTCTAGAGTAGTTGTACTTAAACTTTTAATATTTTTGTAATGAAATACAAAAATGTACCAATATTTCGAGTAAAATGGCTAATTTTGACCGACCTCAGTTAAACATTGACCGAGTGGTCACAGTTAGACATGACTATTGGCAAACATTAACCACCCCTTTTCCCGCCAAAAAATAATATAAAACCAAAAAGGCGTTACAAAAGCACCACCGAGGAAGATATGCAAAAGGCTCTAGACCTTATACGAACAAAACAGAGGTCTATTAATCAATGTTCGAAAGAGTTAAGAATCGCGAAAGGAACACTCATCAACCGCCTTAAAAGTGAGCACGCAAAATACATTGGTAGACCAACGATCTTTTCAAATAATGGAGAAAATGCAATACCTAATGTCCTTTTAACGGTTGGCAAATGGGGGTTTCCCTTCGATTTTCGAATGATACGTTTGCTAGCAAAAAATTATCTTGATTTCGCAAATCTTAAAGTGCATCGATTTGGCGAAAATAATATTCCAGGTGGTGATTGGGTTAGATCATTTCTTGTACGAAATGCATCAATCCTGACAATAAGGCAATGTCAAAACATCAAGACCTCCAAGGCCCAAATAAAATCTGATTATTTAAAAAAATACGTCGATAATTTAGAAGTAACTTTGAAATCCTCAAATGAATTGATTTGTGCAGAGAGGTAAATTAGTTTAAGTTTAATAATGATGAAAAGTAATTTATAATGTCTTATTGTTTAAATTTTATTTTTTAAAGAGTTTTTAACTTTGATGAAACAAATTTGTGCAATGACCCTGGGACAAGGAATGTGTTTTCAAAAAAGGTACAAAATACCCAGAACGTGTGATGGATAGCACTAAAACAAGCATATCCGTTATGTTTTGTGGATCAGCAAGTGGAAAACTGTTGAAACCATATGTTGTATACAAAGCTATACACGTATGGGAATCATGGGTTCAAGGTGGACCCCCAAGAACTCGCTTCAACCGCAGTAAGTCAGGGTGGTTTGATTCGATTATATTTAGGGAGTGGTTCCTTCATTCATTCATTCCGGAGACAAGACACTTAGGGCAAGAGTTGTCATAATAGGCGAAAACTTGGCAAGCCATTTTTCTGTTGAGGTAGTGGAAGCAGCGATATCTAATAACATTAGATTTATGTGCTTACCAACAAACTCACATTTTTCAGCCTTTGGATGTGGCTTTTTTCGCGCCCTTAAAACGAAAATGGAGATGCATTTTGGAAAGCTGGAAAAACCGTCAAAGGAAAAACGCCCAAAATTTATCAAAAGAGGTTTTTCCACATTTATTGAAGCAGTTGATCAATTTCTTTGTCAATGAAACTGGAACATTCGAGAATCTAACTGCTGGTCTAAAAAAATGCGGTATTTTTCCGTATAACCCTTCAGAAGTCCGTGGTATGTTGCCATTAATGTTGAGGAAACGCTTTCGTCTGCAGTAGTGTCGGTACTAAAATCAATGCGTTATGGCGATGACAAAGAAGGTTCGTCCTCGTAGAAAGAGGTCAAAATTAGGTAGAACCCGGAAAGCAACGGTCAAAGTTAGACTTAAGGACTTAGTTTTTTGCCAGTTTTTGGCAAAAAAACTAAACCTAAATATACTATTTATTTTAATTGTGCATTTTGTATATGCACAATTAAAATAAATAGTATATTTAGGTGTAGTTTTTTTTTAAAGTAATTAACACAGCCCCAAAAATAAAGTATATTAGTTCCAATAAATATAATTATTGGAATTAAATTGTTTAAAATTTAAAAAAAAATTAATAAATGTTTGCCAAGTTGACGATAGTCTCTATTTTTCTGATTCGCACCGTTGACTGCGAAACGACTTTTAAAAGGAACACTGATAAATTAAAAAAAAAACGTAAATAAAGAAGCCTGCATTTATTACGCTTCTTGATTGTAAAGCCAGATGTGGCTCTGAATCAATTCAATAAAAAAATGTGTGCAGCTAGACTACCAGACGCACTTTTTACGTTCCTCTAGAAATATACTGGGACGGATAAAATTCTATGAACGCTGCTAGCAACTTTGCCCAGAGCAGAAGTAGCGAGTGTGTTGGTGAGCCGGAATTTTTGAAGGTACGTGACATTTTCCAACACGAATTTCTATGTAACAATACTAGCGCTACAAATGCCACTAAGGAATCATATGAAGCAACTAAGACCGTGACCATATTTAAAATTACCAAACGGGCACAGCTTCTACAAAGGCTAAAAGTGACAGTTCTATAAGTGACAGTTCTATAGTTGCTTGCTATATGATGAAATTGAAGCCGAAGGTCGACATCTTAAAGTGGAAGAAGAGCGTGTATAGAATTGCTTATTGGAGCCAAGACGATGGCGATGAGTTATAGACAGCTGAGGCCCTGCGAACGCATATAAGTTAAATAAAATAAATCTAGAAAGGCGGCTTAAGTCAGTCCAGAAAGCGGGGCACGGTGCAATACTTGAATCACGGTTTTAAAAAATCGGAAAACATTTAAAAGATTTATAAGGAAAGTGAATGTTAAGCAGTTCTTCATGCGAGCCTAGCTACCGATCCATTAATGTTGTGAAAGAGTTTTAGCCGCATGACGGCACCAAAGCCTTAATTTCATCCTTCATTCACAGTACCATTTATTTACTATAAAGGTGAGCCAATGGTTTTCTTATCTGCCTCGGGCAGAACTACTGTTTGCCTTTGCAATAAAATAACACTTGTTCACTTTCTCATGAACAGCACACGCATCTAAAATAATTTTACGTTATTTAACATCAGCCAGGACCAGTGAAATCGCCTTAGATGCACATCACAGCTTCCCCAGACAGTGATCCACCCCCCCAAACATTTTGGCAAATCCTGGCCAGACAATTACGATTACGATAAGAACCAAAGAGAATAACAAATGGCACTCGTGCCACTCTACGATAAAACTGTAAACTTTGCAAACGCATCACTTAAGCTGGACCAAGAACTCAATTCCAAACACGAACCAAAGTATCTCGATACAACAGAGCATGATTTTCTATTATTTAAGACCAACAAGACGCCGCATAGAAAGAGAATAATGTTCACACGAAAGGAAGATGGAATAGGTATACCTACAGTATACCCTTATAATCCCAATCAGCCCGGTCCCTGCATCTTGGGGAGGGAAAAATTTCCATATTTCTAGGTCATGTCTGTTTATCTGTCTGACGACTGACTGTCTGCTTGAGCTTTCGCTATACCTACTCCTGTACTAGAAGTTCGTTGTGCCCAGGATGGGTGAGATATTCTTCGATTTTCGTTGTTTTTCCTGTTCATGTTCCTGGGCTGGGTGTATTATATATCCCCTTTGTGTGAGGGTTATCTTGGAGCTGTGCCAGCAGTATAAAGGGGTGAATGCCCTCACCCCGAGTGCGCTTTTTTACTCCACAGAACAACTACAAGTAAAAATGATTCCCAAAGCTGAATAGGAAATTTCTCATACCCGGCGTCGGTCGTTTGAAACACCCGCACACGTAGCGGTGCCCTTATTTTTGGGTAAATTTTCGAAAAAATTCGCTTAACTTGCAGGATCTTCGTCGTTTCACAAGCGGACTTGGGGGTGGATTGGTGACAGCCCTTGTCGAATCGAAGCAAAGGAAACTTTGCTAATATGATTTAAATGGAGATGACAACGCCGAGATAGAGTGCTTCACTTTGGGTTCATTTTTTCGGGTGTCCGGGTGGGGGTAGGAAATTTATGATTAGTGCCAGCAACTGCTTGAGAATTATTTTGATCGCCGCCGCACCAGCATGCAAGCGCGGTGATGCTATCTGGGGGTTAACATTATTTTTTTCCTTTTTGTTGTCCCGGTAAAAGGACGACGAATTCTTGTCGTTGTGCCAGAAGAAAAACCTCAAGTGATACCATCGCCACCGCCGCCTACTCGGAACAATACATTGGGTATAAAACTTAAAAGAAAATTCGCTTTGTTCCTGGGGAGAAACTAGGTCCTGGACGATGTTTATCAACCCGCATTTATTTTATGATTACTGTTATGCGTTTTTAAGCTGTGTTTTGTCATGGGAATGATGCCAGGCAAAATAAAGAACTCGTATCCCTTTCTGGTTGGTTTTTGGCAAAACAATTGCAGCCGGGAGTTGGATGAAATTTTGAAGTTCCTATCGCAGAGGATGTTCGCGTGCAATGAAACTGTTAATCATGGTCGATGGGAAGGGGTGTTTGTTTTTCAGCAGGAGCTTAAAATTTGCCAAAGCCATTCACCAACGGAATTTGCGAGTTGCAAATGAGGGTGTAATGAAAGGGCGGTTTTATTATCAAAAAAAAAAGCTGATGGCAGTGTAAGGATTTAATATTATTTGAGGTGGATTTTCTTTTTGTATGAGTGCAACTCGTATTGTTGGCGAATTTGGTCATTTGATAGAGTTGGCTCGAATATTGCTTGTGGTTGTAGATTGTACCGTCATGGTGCTTAAATTAGGAAGTCCCAAACGAATTTATTCGAAATCCTCTGCATTTTGACCGGAATTTCTACTTGGTGCTACAACTGAAGGGAACACAGGCTATTGAAAGGTCCACCCTACTGTCCTGTTAATAGGAACTTCTTCTACCAGTCAGTTGCGGCTATCATGTCGGCGGAACTATGGCAGGCCATACCAATCATTTCAGATCCGATCAATTTTGTGTATATCAAGAGATACTGGGCCTTACCAATAAACATTTTTAGTTTCGGCCTTAAATTTTAGTAGTTCACAGTGGCTATATTTTCCATACAAATTTCGCAATTGTGAGCTTCCGTAAATTTAAAGTCGGACTAAAATTTGTTATTAGTATGGCGCATTGTGTTCTTTCTAGAGGAACAGTTTCGCTTTGTAAAGGTGTAAACAGAAAGTGTGTGGTCTTTATTACCGGTGGTCAGCGATACATCCTGAATGTTCTTTGGCTGTAAATTATATCTGAGTCAGTGGCTGTTGGATGTCAGAACAAGTCAGCGTAAATTGTCACACATCAGGGAAGCCAAAACGGCGGACAACAGCCCTTTCGAATAGATATCGCATTGTGCACGGCGTTGCGGGTGGCGAGTTGAAAGACCAAAAACAACAGGAAGGTTATTAAGCCTAAAGCCTTAAGAATACAAGGTTATGCAGATGATGAAGAAATCACTGTTAGGGGCAAGCATGACTCCACGATATCGGAGATCGTGGAAAGGGCCCTAAACGTAACTTATAGATGGTGTCAGAACAGAGGATTGACCATAAATCCATCAAAATCAGTCATGATACAATTTTCAAGAAAGATAAAACTACCGATCAAGATGAGTAATGAAGTTATCAACTTATCAGGAGAGGAAAATACCGAGGAGTAATCCTAGACAAGACTCTTACCTGGAACTCACACCTTGATCAAGTCACCAAGGAGGCGACAAAGGCAATTTATATGTGCCATCGTCTTTACGGCAAAACCTGGGGCTTAAAACCTAAAGTGATCTTTTGGTCATACAACACGATCATCAAACCAATGATCACCTATGCAGCGGCCCAACAAAAGCAAAATAGATCGCTTACCATGCGTTGGTATAACGGGGCGATGAAAACTGCAGCCATAGGATCAATGCTCAGCCTTATGCCTTTATAATATTTCTGTAAAGAAGGAAGCTGGTCTCAGTGCCGTCAGGCGCCCTGATATATCAAATCTTAAAGCAGGAAACCTCAAAGGGCACTTCGGGTACTACAAATGCTTCAAGACGATCATGTGATCAAGGTATCCGACACCATGCTTAAAAGGCTTCGCTTCTCCAGAAAATTTAAGATACTCATATCTGACCTGGAGAACAAACCAATTCGTAATACCATCAGGATCACAAATCTGGTACACCAACGGTTCAAAGATGGAAGATGATGCCATACCGGTGCTGGGGTCTATGGGCCTAGGTTCCAAGGAGACAGACATCTTTCGAGCAGAGGAACACGCTATTGAGATATGTGTCCGAGAATGCCTACGAAGGCGCACTAAAGGTGCCCGCATTTACATCCTCTCAGACAGCCAAGCAGCTCTTAAAGTCCTAAGATCCTACTCGATCTGGTCAAAGCTGGTTTTAGAATGTTTTAATCTCCTCGAAGATCTGGCCAAGGACAACATAGCCACCGTTGCTTGGATTCATGAGGGATCATGAGGGATTTGAGGGAAATGAACGAGCCGATTGCCTGGCGAGAAGAGACGCATCTCGCCTGGTCCTGAGCCCTACTTCGGGTTACCTTTGAGTTACATACACTCAAAATTCAGGAAATGGGAAGATGACCACCTTGCCGAATACTGGACGGAATCCAAAGAACAGAGGCAGGCAAAAGGATTCATAAGTCCAGCTCGTAGTAAAACAAAAAAGTTACTTGAGCTATGGAAAAAAGATCTAAGGATCCTAACGGGCCAGTAAGATACCACCTCAAAAAATGGGACTTTCCGACAATAACTCCTATCGACTCGGCGAAGACGAGGAGGAGACAACGGAACACATACATACATACTGTGGCAAGGGGCAGAGCGATCCGTATGCAAGGGGCGTTTTTAAGTCCTGCAGATATAGGAAACATGGAACCAAGAAGGGTACTGAGCCTCAACAGCTCCTTGGGTTAAATAACGGAGGCCAACACAATAGTTCTCTTCTGGTCGCAGTGTACAGGGCGTACTAAGAATCCTAAAGAAGACCGAATGGTCTTAATAAGCATATCTAGCTGCAGACCTCGCAAACATTAAAGATATTTCTTCCCCGATATACCCCAACCGAGCTTAGGTTACATTAGGCGGATGTCTTGAAGGACACACTTCTACAATACCTGTAGAAGCCTACTTGAAAATACCTCATCAGTGAAAGGAAGGTAACGTGGCCAAACAATTCTATACAGAACATTACTATTGGGAGAATGGTGGCTAGGAGCCACTGACTTGTGGGCACGACCCTCACCCACGACCTCTGACAGCCGGGACCAAGTACCCTAACAGACATCGTTGTCAATTGGACTCATCTGTCAGACATACCTTGTACCATGAGCCCATATATAGGCACAAGGTTACTGCGCACTGCATTTGCTTTCAATTAACTAACGTTCCAGTTGGTTTACATCCCTCGTCAATCACGTACCCGTCAAATCAAATTTAACGCACTGACGAAGCTTATTCTATTCCATAGTCGATTTTTAGATTTTCTTTCTTTCTTTCTTTCTTCATTTGCCGCAATACGCAATTCCGCATCGCTTCACCTCGCCCCCAATAACACAGAATACACTATCCTCCTGGCGCAGATTTAATGCGGCTCAACACACCGCCGCTGCAAAAGCCGGGCCAAGAAAATAAAAAGGGCACGCGTGGTGGTGGTTATTCTATATATATAAACCAACTCACTTATTGCACGCTCGTTGATAAATGCGTTCCGGCCTTGAGTTCGCAAAACAAATCCTCGGCATTGCCGACCCCCTTGGCAAATGCGCTCGAAATTATCACCAAGGGATTCCAAACATCAATTCAAATAGAACGAATTCCGAAAGGGGATGGTGCTAGTTGATGGCCACTATGATGTCCAGTTCTCTCCCTTCCCGGTAGTGGTGGTTCGGGTGATGATGGTAATGATGATGAGTATTCGGGGGGATGAAGAAGTTTCCCAATCTCGCAGCCGAGTGTCGAAATGACCTTTGGGTATTTGTCATTCGCACATATGACAGGAGTCACACATGTGGGCTCTTCCCCTATATTGAACATCTCATAGGTATTATCCTTACCCTCTGCGGGTGGGTTAGAACAAATCGTGAATTAACTCAATCAGAAGAATCGCCAATGAAGAAGAAGAATTTCGCCTTATCTGGCATTTGTCACAGAGGACACTTTGCTACATTACTACGGGCGGGGGCCTCCACTTAATTGATTTATTGGTATTTTTGCCATTCATGCTGCGCATAAACCACGTTTCAATGAGTCAGGATATGCATACGTTAACACGTGGACAATACGGCTGAGGAAATCTGCAAACTTGACAAATGTTTGTTAATTATTTATGCGTTTAATGAGCATGTCCTGTAACAGCGACATCCATCTCAGTATCGGTCTACAAATGGGAGGCTCATTAGCATTTACGGTTTACTGAAGCGTGTTCGACCAAACTAACACAACGACAGGCGCTAATTGACAGGGCGGAGGAGACTTTTGACCGATTGCGGTCGTGGCGGGTTCTACGAGGATGATTACATTCGATTTACTTGCGAACACAATTTGGTTTACTCGGCAGATTCCAAGAATTTGCTAAGGTTAGCTGGTCCATTGGACTGGTTGGACTATACGTAAGTTAATGGGTTTCCTAATGAGGGGCATGCCTGTGTGGTAATTATATTTATTAGTGGTTGCGCCACTGATGGGTGGGTAAACATGATCGATTTGTACAAAGCGGTAGTGCATGCAAGCTCAATGTGGACATTGCTCAGAAATATGCACTACGTCAATTAAGGGTTTTGCATTACGGTGCGGTGTCAACAAAACAGAGGCCACGGAGGGGTTCAAGCGCCTGTGTTTGACACAGTGATCTACATCAGTAGTGAAGGGTCTTTCATAAGCGACTTGACAACTTGAAACTTTCAGTGTGAACGCACCCTTAAGCCGATTACCGAACTGTCAATGCCACCGTCAACAGAAGGTCACTGATATTTAAGCTAGCAGCGCCTATCATCAAAAACTATCAGAATCTGCAAGCAACTTCTGGCAAATACGTCTGCAGCGGTGTGCAGTGGCAAAATAAAATCAACTACTTTCCCTACGGATTCTGGTGTTCCACAAGGGTGTGTTCTCAGTCCTCTTATTTTCTCTCTTTTTATAGACGACGTTTGTGAAGGCATCCCAGGTGGCATTAATGCCACCTGGGATGCATTAACTGGATTACTCTCAAACTTGTAATTTTAGCACTTGGTTGCTTGTTTTGGAGGTCTATCGTTGCGACGATAATCGTCTGAAATGTTACGGAATGAGTGCCCAGTAGAAATACAATCGTGGAGAATACTCCTCGACTCCCAAACGTTGTTTTCATTCAGCTGAATGGATATATTGCTTGCTGCCAAGCTAAATCGTACCATTCTTTAAACGGAGAGTAATTACATCTGACAGCTGTATGAAGAACTTTTATTTGCAGGTTATTCCTAGATCTTAGTATAACTTTGCTGATGTAATCTGCATTTGCTTTAAGGTAAAAACGTCAGGTAGGCCAAATGTAGATTGTGGAAGCCTAAAAATCGATTTGAAAAAATATCTCTGTATGCTTTCGTCGATAGCCATAAATTTCGTTCGCGTAGCAAAAACAACTATTTATTGTAGCATAGGAAACCCTAAATTTGGAGACAGGATCCACGTGTTTATTTGCCAAGAACTTAGACCACATGATGTTGATTGCCGCTTTGGCTGCAAGAGTTCTTTCTTTGATGTGAGGTCTTATGTTGAGATTGTATGTTAATTCAAATCCCAAATATTTGAACTCATTTACAACCTCAATTCGAGTACCTTCCAGTGACCAAACATGTTTTGTGTTCTGAAGACAAGAATTTTAGATATATTTTTCTTGCGATACTTGGCAATAGTTTTTCAATTTATTAGTTTGGATCTGGAGCGTATTGGGATTGTCAGAAAGGATGACAAGATCATCTGCGTAAAGTAATACATCTCCGAACTTAAAGTTTGAGAGTAATCCAGTTAATTTTCCAAAAATATAATGAACAATTGTCAAAAAATTCGAGCAGAATATGACTTATTTTGGTTATCAAAGTTTCAAAAACGATACCATTTAGACGGAATCTGACCCCTGTTGATAGCAATCTTCTCTTTAAGCTTTGCTTGGATAGAGCTAAAGAATCATCGACCAAATCAGTGTATAGGCAGCTTAATCTTACTTTAGGGACAAACATTTATTTTAGCAATAAGCTATCAGTTCTGGAAATGAGCTTGATTTTTAAAATTCCTACAGAAATGATAGAGCTGAACTGCAGACCGCATAGTATCGACTTAAACCAAAGATGTCCACTATGTAATCTTGATCAAGACGAGATGGTTTTTCACTTCCTTGCATTATGCCCATTTCTTCAGGAAGTCCATAGACTGTACTTTGACAAAAGTTTGAAGAAAGTGCTCAAATTTCTAATGAATGTAGTTACCCGATTTGTCGTCCATGCTATGAAATATCGAAATTCTTTTAAAGCACTGTAAATCTCGTTTTATACATAATGTTAACTAGCTGACCCGGCGAACTTCGTACCGCCTTAAATTAAATAAATTATTAACATTTTTTGATAAAGTTGAAAAGTTAAATTAAGTTCAATGCATAGAAAGGACTTAATAGATTTCAGGGTCGGCTTCTTGATCGTTTTTTTTCGCGCTACTTATTTAATTGAGTTGGTCCAGTCAGATTTTTTCAATTAACCAAATCAATCAAAGCAGAATGTGGGCAATAGGCAATCCTCGCTTCTGACATTTGACCGAGCACATCCAGAAACGCGACACGCACAATTAGGCAACACATGCACATATTTTTTAATGCATGCGATTTGCCCCCACCACCCCAAAGCAGAGGGACCTAGACAACAGCGCCACATATCGGGCTCAAAACTATCCTATTATTTAAGCTGCAACCAACCATACACATCCACAAAATTTCATTTAAATCGGTTGAGGGGTTTCGGAGGTCGACAACACAGGAATGTTCACTAAAATGCCTATAGCTCGTATAACCAGAACACATGCAAAGACCGTATATCCATAGAGACCTTGCTGTTGACGTCCCCTTTCATTTTAAATTTCGACAAGCAAAATCGGTTCAAGCATTAAGAGAACATCAATTAAAACACAATGCGACTCATTTTGATATATATTTATAGAAGGAGATAGATGAAAAACGAAATAATTCTTAAACCATCCCTGATTCAAGAAAAACACTACAACAAAAACATCATTCAAATCCGTCGAGCCGTTCTTGAGTTTTTACCCGACTAACGCACAGCAATTGATTTTTGTATATCTAATAATGTACTGAAATTCATGTGTTTATTCACGCACGCACAACACACACATACGTTTTCCGATTGCAACAAAACTTCACAAAATCCATATATAGACCAATGGCAAAGATGTGTGAAAGTTTGGTTAAAATCGATAAATGCGTTAAGGCGTGAATCGGCGACAAACGAACACAATTTTAAGGCTCAATTTTTATATACGTCGTTGGCAAAATTATTTGCACAATGTGTTTTCCATACCCTATCTCTTCTACAAGGTGGTACAACTGTAAAAGAAATTAATTTTTTAAAAAAAATGGTTTATTAGAAAATCTTTCCGTTGAATATAAATGCAGTCGAAGAACAATTTACTATCAAATTGAGAAAGAGAAAACTTTTGGGAGCCTAAGAAACCGAATCGGGAGTGGCAGAAAAAGGGTTACTTCCAATTGGGAAGACAATCTAATTATTCGGTCTTTTAAATGTAACCCTTGTGAAAAAGTGAAAAATGTGTTGAAGGAGTTAAACATTACGTAGGAGGTTAAAAGAAAACAAAATCAAAGCTTACGTCAGCCAAAAAAAGCCATATATTACACCAAGAAACAAGCTCGCAAGACTTCAATTCGCAAGGGAGCACATTAATAAACCACCGGATTTTTGGAGGAGAGGTCTTTGGACTGACGAAACTGCTTGTTCTTTGGATGGCACATATGGTCAAAAGTTTTTTTTTATTCTGATCCAAAAACAAAAGCCAAGAAGTCCGTTACGCAGCCCACTCGACATTCCAATGGAGGCAAAATTATGATATGGGGATGCATATCGTATGGTGGCGTGGGACCACTTGTGCGGTGTTCCGATCATATGCGACAGTCACATTTTTTAGAGATTCTTAATGATGTTGCGCAGTGGCTTAGTGGTTAGTGTGTTGGACTACTAAGCGAGGGGTCCCAGGTTCGAATCCCGAGAAAAACCCAAATTTCAACTTAAGGTTTTTTTCGCTGCGCCACCTCTCGCGAACGTCTGACAAACATCCGAGAGTATAACTGTCATGAAAGAGCTTCTCAATTGGCCGTTTGGACTCGGCATAAAATTGTAGATCCCTTCCATTCGTCCCAAAAATAAAAACTCACACAAGACGAATGGTTGTGAGAAGCTAGGCTTGGGTCCATACGGACCTGTTCCGCCAATTATTATTATTATTAATGATGTTGCACTAGTTGCAGGCTCTAGATTCATCGGTACCGACTTCATCCTTCAGCAAGATAATGCACCCATACGCACTGCCTGGAACATAAAAAAATTCTATCGGAAGAAGGTCAAGAAACTTTGAAATGGGCCCCGCAAAGTCCTGATTTAAACGTCATGGAAAATGTTTGGCATCTTGTGAAATCGAAAATTCCACAGAACATAGGAAGGTCTGCAGATGAAACTTGGAAGGATTTTATATCAGGTTAGAGTACCATTCCTTCAGAGCAAATTCGACATTTGATTGATTCCGTTCCAAGACGCCTTGCAGAGGTTATTGCTGCAAAAGGAGGAAACACAAGTTATTAGGTAAAACTGTGTCAATAAAACCATCGTGATTGTACTAAAATATCTTCTTTTTTTTTCGCCTTTAAGATGCGTTGATGATAGTTTTGCCACCTTTTTTCAATGTAACAATAATTTTGCCACTTTCTTTTTCGTGTTTTTGACCGCTATTTATGAAACTGTTTCTCTATTTTTTGTTTACCGTTTCAAGAAAATGTTAAGAGTTATGACTTAATAAACCATTTTTTTTTAAATTAATTTCTTTTACAGTTGTACCACCTTGTAGAAGAGATAGGGTATGAAAAACACATTGTGCAAATAATTTTGCCAACGACTGTATATAGATGTTAAAGTTCATAACGGCAGACGGCTAATAAGCCAATCTGTATAACATACTTTATATGGTACAATTCACAGAACATGAAAATAAAGAATATCTATTTATCTACCGGTTATAACTTTTATTCAGTTCAACAAAACTATTTTTGCTGAAATTTTACAATCAAATCTGATATTTTATTTTTATTGTATGCATGGAAAGTGGTTCTGAGAATATTTAGAGGCACACTACAAATCGAGCTGAAACCCTTAAAAAAAACTAAACTAAACTGCTCACTTTAGAACGCAATTATAGTTCCATGTTCTTAATTTCATAACCCAGCCCCACAGTTAAACAAGTATTTAACAATTTATATCCGTACAACTTGTGTACAACGTCCTTCTCAATCGGTACCTGGGTGTAAAATCACACTCTCTTTAGATAAATCTCATTTTGGATACCACTCGAACGTAGCATGTCTTTTCATTTTCCTTTCCGGTCCTTGGAGTCCCTTGCGTATTGATATTGGAAATATTCCAACTCATTCACATCAAAAATTCAATCCCAAAACTAAAGTTCACCTCAGTGCGTACCGTTGTAGACCTTGTTTCAATTATTTAATGACAGCTGCTGGGACGGGATAAATATTAAATGTGCACGCACAGACACTCTAGCAGCCTTCCACAACCGGATATATGGTCTCTTATTCGAAAATATTTAAATGAACAACGTACACAGTACTATATTGGCTGGATGGGATTGGGTTGGTTTGGGATTGGGATTGGGATTGGGATTGGGATTGGAATGGTTACATGGTTTTTCTTTGCCGCCTCAGTTTGGACAACTGTAGATAGAGTTTGTATGGATACGAGTATATGATGTGTGTAATCCTTAGTTATGCATAAACAATATACCGATGATGATGAAATTTTCACCGGCAAAGAAGTCCTTTTTGCGAAAACGATTCATCTGGTATTCAGGTCATGTACATGAACTCAATTAAGAAGTCCGTAACTTACAACCGGATTACAATCAAGGAAATGCTCGTTCATCTGTACGCCCATACGTGGCTACAGTAGATATTTACTATTCGATAGGTAAAATATGTGTAGTCACATGCTGGCAGTGAGTGCGGGGGGTGGATGGCTTCTAGAAGCTGGGACACATTCTTGCTCATTATTATTTACATGTGGTCACATATCGGGTGCTCTTCGCTTTCGGTTTGGGTGCGCTATTAGAGTGCAGAAAACCTTTGGATTGAATAATTAATTGGTAAGGACTTTTGCACATTTATTTACAAGGATACAAATCTGTGGTGTATGTTATATATAAATTCATGGTAAGTTTTCTGGTGTAAAGGACGCAACATAGCATGACCAAGAGGTGTTGTTGGGTAATATTATTAGAAACTCTGTTGGAATATTTCAATGGTATTTTTTGAACTAACTGTACGCATACAGTGTGTGGAGGAAGCAGAGGTTTGACAAAAAGTTTTATAAAATGGATATCCAATATCGATTAACTGCAGAACTTTACAATTTAAAAGCTGTCCGGATACTGGAAGAACTTATTTATAAATAAGTTATAAGTTAGTTATTTATAAATAAGTTCTTGAAACTTTTTTTACAGGTTAGGATTTAATGGGTACTCCCGAGTTGAGTCATATAAATTGATACTCAACCAGGTTGTTCATTAAAGCAGAGTAAGTGAAGATTTTTTCCTGTTAAAAAAGCCCTTCCGCTGCAAATCTACTCATCGACCAATCGACTTTCTTGCCCCCTCCAGAGAGATGCTTTTATTCAGGACTACTGATCATCTCGTGATCACCTAAATTCACAGTTGATGGAACAAGACACTTTTCATGTCGCAAAGCGGCCTCCACAACTGGCGAATCTCTTTACAAACAGATTTAAAATTATCCAGCATTGATATATGCTATGCCGCTTTTTGCCAAACAAACTGTAAAATATACACTTCACCCCTAATACCCACTACGAGATATACAAAATGCGTATCTGTTCAGCGAAGCCCAACTCAAATTTGACAGATGCTATAAAACACGCTTGAATTATACCCCACCGCCGTCAAAACTTCTCTGGAAGTGCTCAAAATATTGCGTAAAGGTTTCTAATAACTCAGTCTCTGCCCGTAAACCCACTGGTATTATCCCATGGCGCTATAGCGCGTCCTTTTTTTTTGCCGTTTCATTACGTATGCATGGAACGAACACACTCCACTTGTTTGCCCTAATCAATGGCCGCCAAGTGTTGAAAAATTTAAATTAACTTTGAAACGGGAATAAATCACACTTTATGACGTGTGACAAGTTGTTTTGCATATTTTTAACCTCAAAGTGCAACTTTCATGGGGACGACAGCTAATCCTTTCCCATTTACATATTCTGCGTGCACACACATATACAGTGCGTCTGTATACCTCCCCTCAAAGGGTACGCCATCAGCAAGCTAGAAAAAAAAAAAGTGGAAATAAGCTGTTGCAATCAGTTTTGTAAAATCTTTTAAATTAGCTTATCTCACGGTGACATGTTTTATCCGCCGAGTGTGTTTGCTATGTGACAGGAGCAATCAACCTCACTACTGAAGAGCAAACAAAGAATCACAACAAGGGGCGTGCATATTCTATACCACCACCAGCCCACGGGGAATTATATCCCTTCAGGATGGGGGGCGAAGTAAATGTTTCTATCCGGCGCGTTTGTTTGACTAAAAGATGCGTACTTCCCCATTTCAGGCTGTACATGAGCACATTTCGCCTTTTGGCAGGCATTTTGTCTCTTATCTCCCTCCGTCCATCGATTGTTGTTCGAGGTGGTGGCTATTAAATTACAAAACCTTTGCGACAACGAATTGTCTTGTTGTTTTTCGTGCATACAGTCGGTAACAATCCAACAAAATGGTACGGTAGTGTTAAGAACAATGGCTAAGGATGTCTGTCTATTTTTCACCGTTTGCACATATTTACAAATGAGAAATAAATGGGAGAATCCTTTTTGAAGGAAAGAGTGTTGCAGTTCGTTTTTGTGTGTAAAATTTAGGCTTTCTGTGAAAAGGGAAAAATGGTGCTAAACACTTTTGTCGATTGGGTTATCTGTGCCAAGGATACTTAGATGTACATAACGTTTGACAGTTGGCGGAGTGTAGCAGAAGCCTTTTAAATTTCGTTGAAAGGATTTGCCATGTGAATTGGCAGAATGAATTCTATGTTGCGAAAGTGGGTAAATAGAACTTGGCGCGCTATTTGCCAGGGGATGCGGACCGAATGCGTTCAAGCTTATAATTGTGCATGTGATGGAAATATTCGACGAAATGTTGTATTCAAAATGGAAAACGTATTCTGTGTGTGTATACGACAAACAAAAAATATGGAAAATGTGTTGTGGATTTTTGGGTCAACACATGGATGCCATTTGCGAGCGCTTTTGAATGCGCCTCGAGGGTTTACAATATTTTGGCTTAAATAATTGAAGCTGGAGTATGGATATGGATACATGTAGCAATGCAGAGAAGGGCCAACGAAGTGAAGTCTGCTTTTTAAATGCACAGGGGGGTTCAGCATTAGATTTGAATGGCTCACTTAGAAAATTATTGCGAGCTAAATTATAAAACGATCGGCAGGCACTAGTCACTGGTCTCGAAGATGTCATAACCAACGATGCCTGGAGGAAAAGTCCAGCCCTTTCCGTATTTATTACATGCAATCTGCAAGTCTTTAATCGTCAAAACCTAACAAGGGGCGTGCCACCTCCATATATCAAATTCATTCATTCATCATATAGACACATTTATTTAAAAAATTGGAAAGTTTCAAGGTTTCCGAAGAATGTAGACAAAATTTGGCAAATGAGGCGTGGCATATCCCATACAAAAAAAAAAAACAATACAAACGCCATTTTTCGACGCTAATGGGAGTAAAAGTTGTAACAAAACAAAAACACTTTGCGAAATGTCGGTGGGTCTTAAAAACAAGTAAGTGACTGCCTTTATCCGACACAGTGACAGCCAAGAATATAAATATTTGAAATTAAGACATGGTCTCTTCAAAAATTCTGAAAGCAACATATTTATAGCTCCTTTTCCTTTTATTTCAATTTTTATAGCCTTCCTTCCAAGTTATTCTAGAATGTAGACAAATATAATTTTTTTTTTATTTCTGAAAACGGTACTAACACATTTGAGTCTACAATGCTGTGAAATCGAGCTCTCAAAATAAGTTGATTTTCGCCTTAATTTAAACTGATAGATTTGTCACTTAGAAATGATTGAGAACGTGTAAGCTAAATTGAAGTTAACATTGGTCTGAAATAAGGTTGTTGAATCCTTAAATCAAGATGGATCTGGGCTGAATTTAAGATCAAGCATTCCATTCTGAATGTGGTTAAGAACCGAAAATTAAGTCTGAAAATAAAATGTCTGAATTTAAGACTTAAGTCGAGGAATGAAATGAGTTTGGGGCTAATAGCACAATTTCTTAAAGCTACCATGAAATCGTCTCAAAACAAAAATTTTATACAAAATAAATTCCAAGAACTACGTGTTTGGTTTAAGAATTCTCAAGATTATGGGACTTTCGTAAACGGATGGCCTTGACCTGACGATGATTTTTCTATCACCGATCACTCAAGTGAGTCAGTTTGTTAGGCTTGAGACTGACTATTTGCCTTTAGGTTTGCCAATCATCAACTGGCTCAAATGAAGCTTCAACAACGCGGTTTAAAATGTCGAATTACCAAAGCTTTCTTTTTTTTTCGAGGTGTGTGTTTTCCGACTTATTTGAAACTAAGATTCAAGTCTTTTTAATTTTGGCGGTAAACTAGGCGAGGACAATTTTCACATCGTACTTCAGGCAGGTTTTCTCGATAACGTGCCTCCTTATACAGCCCTCCCCACGAATCAGGCAGATGCGTTTGAATTTCACCAGAGTAAATAGGTAAATAATTAGTTAGCGTAACAGGTCCGTATTAAACCCTAGGACTAGGTTCGTTTAGTATTGTTGTTTTTTTTTTTGCGGCGAATGAAAGGGGCCTAAAGTTTTATACCGATTAACAATGGATAAACTAACCGACGTCTGACATTTTGCTAGGAGTTTACCAGGATCGAGTGCGAGACCTTCGCCCAAAGCAAAAGGTAGGACCAAATATTCCCGCGGTATTTATTTGTTAACAGGTGCTCTCCACAAAGTACTTTCATTTACTTTTGAACTGAACAAAATTCCTCTGACCATCAGTATTTTTTTTTTTTTTGTTGGAATAGATTATCCTTTCCAATCCATCAAGACTGTGGAAATACTTTCCAACGTCCACATTGAAAACAACCACCCATAAGATGCTGCGAAATTGCAGCTGTTAATCGCTGTCTTCGGATCTGTTTTCGCTGCCAAATTGCGGCGAGTACAAATTCAATTTTCAATTCATCACCAGCACGGACAATTTCCATCAGCAATTTAACGCGTTTCGCAAATAGAAACGAAATTCAATTCCTTTAGTACATGACGTACCTATATGGATAGTGAATTGTGTATTTATTGCGGTATAAAATATTTTTACTCTTTTATGTGTCCCTGCAATATGCAGTGGTATATTCAATTATAGGGAAATTGAAAGATAATATTTTTGTACGTCCTCGGGGCATAGATATTACATTTAGCGAAGAAGGTATGTCTCAGTTTGTAGCCAGGATCAGGAGGTTGCCATTCTTTCCCCAACTGAAGTTATTGGTATATCAAACTAAAAATGGTATAAGTTCCGCTGGCGCTTGGCATAAATTGTGAGCCGAATTGATGACTCAAAATAAAGCATTGCATACTTTTAGGTGGCTTGAAAAGATTTTCTTTGTGTGAAACTAATTTTACTTTGAACAGACTGCAATAACCCCTATCAGTCAGTGGTCTATATTGCTCATTTAAAAGTTAGTTTGATTCCTCTCATGCGAAGGCACATTTTTTAAACAGTAAATAAAAGGTCAAAGCCCGGTATATCTCCTGCCGCCATTTTGAATCAGAGAGGAATTTTCCAAAGTCGAAATTACTCAGAACCAATGAAAATACTGGAAAAAGACAATAACAACCATCAAAAAACGGTTTTGTTCTTGTAAACGGATGAACAAAATGCTCCGACTTCAACGACGCGGTGACAGTATCGAACAAGGAACAGAGCAATACCGCACACCCTCGTCATACACTCGCCCCCATTGTTCATCCAATTTATGTGTTTATCCTTACTAGAAAAAAATACTTTGACAAATAAAAGGATGGATGATAGAAATCTATCCAAAAGCAAGTATGTATAACAACCCTTCGCTGGGTGCTGCAAAAGAACAAAAGCACAAACACGAACATGCGTTCCACATAAAAGGGTTTAACCGAACATTTCGCAACAATTTGAGTTTGTTTCCCGCATTTTCCGTAATAAAATGTCACATGGCAGAGCAAGACGAAAACGAAGACAACGCCGAAGATGAAACAAATAGAAAAGTGAAAATAAAATGATCTCTCGTCCAACTATAACGGTACAATTTACGCGAATCCTTTTAGTCTTAGAGGACATTCCACTGAACGTATACGTAAGCATATTGTTTTGTTTGTTTACTACTTTGTCTCCGCTTCATGAGAGATAAAAGAATTCCTTTGCACACAAACACACACACTGAAACACATGAGTCCTTCGGAAGAGCCCTTAAAAGTATTATGTGTTCGATTTTTTTATTTATTTTTGTAGGGAGTGGTAGACGAACGACAATTTAGCGAAACTTTGTGTTTGAAGTTCCATTGAAAACTGAGCTTGAGAGAACGACAACACCTTTTACCAGCTTCCTTTATATAGCAATTACATTGTGTTACACCAGACATGCTATAGAGTTTTACCGTAAACAGTACTACAAGTGGAGGATCTGTATGTCCTTCTTTTTCGTTTGTAATCAAAAATATTGCACTTCACTGCCGTACCTTGGGGTTGTGCTAAAATGATATCTTTTCTTTTGGCAATAGGTTTAGGACATCAACGGCTAGTAACAGACTCTTTATCACTAACAATTGAGGTATAGTGTGCAGTAGACTTTTTTTTTTTTGGTATCAGGAGAGGTGAGTTGAAACGCCGGTTTGGACATTTGTCTGATAATCAACTTTTAGCAGTATATTTCGAAGGATTGTTGGTCGATTAGTAAAGGAGTAAACTAGTCGTATGATGACAGGAACCTGAACAGACAGCTTCAGGTTATGAATTTTCACTAACAAACAATTGATATATCGTATCATTCATTAGCATGGTGCAAAACCACACTAAAGCCGAAATAAAGCACAGGTTTTCGAGAAAGCTTACCGATCTAGCTTTAAAATAGTTTTAAAGACTTCAGCTATAAACCGTCGGAAAGTGCGACTTGTGGTTGTTAACGATATCATTCTGTCTAGCGTAAGATAGGTCAAAGCCTTCCACAGTACTGTTCGATTTTAGCAACTCGAATGCGTACGATAGGGAACCTTCCCGAATCTTCGCTCATGGTTTCTCAATAAATCAAGTCTAGTGCTGGTTATGAAAATCTTCATAAATTGACAGATACTGGAAAAACCCAAAAAGATGAAAAATCATCATTTTCTACAATTTTATGCCGAGTACATACGGCTCTGTCATGACAGTTATACTCTCGGTTGTTTGTCAGACGTTCGTTAGAGGATGCACAGTGGACAAAACCTTAAGACGTAGCAAGTGTTTTCCGGAGTTCGAACCAGAGACCCCTCGCTTAGTAGTCCAACACACCAAACACTAATCCTTTTATTTGGTATTTCCCACCCCTCGCTCAGTAGACAAGCGCACCAACCACTGAGCCCAAGCTCCAAACTAACAGAACTGAACTTAATGTAGCTGGAAACCGCTGGACAATTAACCGCATTTTTGTGCCAAATGTACCGTACGTTATGTATCGAGAAAATTGCTTGGCAAAAATAAAAGTAATTTTCCGATAATAAAAATGTTATACCCCCAAACCCTGCTTAATGCAAGGACAGATCCTGGAATTTATCACAACTCAAAAACTCGAATAGGTGCACTTCCGTACTGACGAGTCCAACGTATGCCGATTATCCGCAAAAATACAAAAGCATCCGAACCATTTCCTTATCATAACGAATACCTCATCAATAATATCCTGAATCATCCTCTCCAAGAGTCTCGCACGATAAAAGGACCCATGCATCTCCATGGCAAGCATTCAATTTGTTGAAGATAAGCAACAGCATACCAAGTTATCATAAAGCAAAATAACTTCACAAAACCTTGATGTAAGTGTCCTCTTTGCTGTTTCCCTGGACCCTTGACGTTACACACATGTAGATGTAGAAACATTAATGTACACATCTTCCAATTGGAATGCAATGATTCGCAATTCGATGAGCAAGGGATTCTACCATGAAATTCCGATTGCAATATACCGTGAGCTGGTCGTATGCGACATCCTTTGGAAAAATTCTTTTTTGTTCACTTTGTGTGGGAGAACATCAATCCCTTCCAACAGAGTTTCCCTTAGTTGGCAACATCAGACAAAGAAAATAAAGAATTGATACATCATGAATTTTTATGAATTGTCCTCTTGTATCTTTACAAAAGGGATACGCATACCAATGCCAATGGAATATCGCTATTACAGCACACAGTAAATACGAGTATGTACTCGCAGCAATAAAATATGAAGGAATGCCGCCTGTCCTGTCCCTGCCCATGATAATACAAAGTTCTGCAACTGTTATCATCTGAAAAGAATCGCACAGTCGAAAAGTTTATTCTCAGCTATTAGTGCTAAAGAGTTGTGCTCGTGCAGTGTCCTTTCGTTTCACAAAAATATCCGGGCCATAAAATTTACATAAAATTTCTCACAGCGTATAATTTTATCGGCAATAAACTGTAATAGACCAGATCCTGTAATGGAGATAACCATTGATTATTACAGTACTGCGTTGCCTGGTATAGTTGTACCCAGTGGCCCAGGAGGGGTACATATCTGCATGTAACTTGTTCAGGTTCAGTTCCACTTCCATTATCACTGGCATTGTGGGCGGGCGAGAGAGAGGTTCGTTGACTGGTGGTTAACCCAATAATATCCTGATAAAATAAAACAACACAGGATGCTCGTTCATTTTCACGGAAAAAAGGATATTCTTGTCGTTTATAAAGCTTTTGTCTACTCTGGGCGGTGGGTTTTCATATTTTTTTAATTCGTTAATTTAATTGGTTGCACATTTTCCGTAAGAACATGATGGGCGAATTTTGTTTTTGACACGTGCATCACTCCAAGTGGATGGTAATAAAGAGCTGCGCTCTTATAATGGATTCCCGTTCGGCTTTTAATTGGAAAAAAATATTTATTGTTGTATTTGTATGGAGTTTCCCACGTCAATCAATTAATTGTGGTATATATTGTGGCCGCCAGTAAATTGCATTAATGTTTTCAACGGCTCAGGAAGGGGGTATTTACGGCTTTTGGGAAAGAATGGAGGTATCGCGTGACCTTGGGTGGAGTTCTTCTCGTAGTTTGACAGTAAAGTTTATATTTTCCAGCACAAAAATGGTAAGCGTTCAGATGATTTGAGTGAATTCGTATAATTCGAAAGGGACTTTTGCAAAGAGACTGCCAGAAAGCCATAGATATCTTTAATTTTAGAAAATCATTCTGCAAAGTAAATCTCATTATTAAAAAAAAAAAAACTGCAACTTTATTGATTCTATTAAAATGAATATTGAGATGGATTTGTTTAAGCGATCGCAAAGAAGATGCAAATCGAAATTATTATCTTCGTCTACTCATGGTGTCCCTCATGTTAGCCACTTTGGTCCACTTCTGTTCCCGTTGTTAAACAAAGATTTGTTTTGCTATTTGCGGATGACTGATTTATTATCATAGGATGGTTATATCTTTTCGCAGCATGATACTGACGGCGGGAATGTGAAAATGTTAAATCTCTAACTCTGTCAATTTATTACATTACAGATGAAGTTTTTAAAAGTCGGAATCACTTCAATGGTCTGAGTGTCGTCTTCGACAAAAACTGTCAAAACGATTTATAGGCCAGACAAAGATAAGCGGACCAAGATAACTGCCTTAGGGAATCCCGTCCTAAGTTGGATCCGAAACTAAAAAGCTGAAGTAGGAGTTGCTGCTCATGTTAAATAAGACCATCTACATAATATGAAAGAGTCTGACATTCGTGTGTGCACTCATAACTCGAGAACGGGTCGCTTGATTATCACGAAAACAAAACGCTAAGGTAATAAAATATGGAACGAAAGTTTGTAGGGGATCCGCAGTTTGAAAAAAAAAAAATAGATTGGACAGGGGATCCACTTTGAATACAAGAAAAATTATTTAAATTTGTTTAAATTATATTATTGACCGAAATTTGGGCGGAACGAAATTTGCCGGGTCGGCTAACTTAGAATAAAAAATAGGGTGAAGACCAATATATGAACTTTAAGCTTCACATAAATAGGAAGTTCGCTTTTCCTCAATTGAAAGAATTATTTAAATGTTTCCAACTTAAAAGAAAAACTTCCCAAACATACCACATGCTGAACAGTCCTCCAAACTAAACGAAACGTTCGTTTGAACTATACCAACAAACAAAAATGCACCAAATAACGAAAAAAAAAAAACGTTACCCAATGAATTTAAAATACGAAAATACCACGAGATAAGCTGCCCAAATCTACTGTTCCGAGTCGAAGTCAAACTACCAAAGTTATTCCAAATGTGAAACAAAAATCAAACAGAAAAATTATTCCAAGGAATCTCTGTCTCTCCCTCAACAATGCAAAGTACGCTAAATTAAACTTCCACCTCAACTCACTGGACTCATGGTAGGCTTAGGCCAGCCGTCCCAACACTGCCGCCCCCGTAAAACGGTATAAAGACATTTTTAACATTTTGACCTTTAAAATGTGGAATTTCCTCTGCAAAGTCTAAGCAGAAAAAAAAACACGATTTTCCACCCACCCTCATCCTAATTTTCAGCCTCCCAACGATTGACACACACAGCTCCGACCCAAGCAAGTGTCAGCTGTATAGGCTTCCGCACAAAGAGCGAGCGAGCAACAACGAATACTTAAAGGACGAACAAAATATTTGGAATTCGTTCTCTCCTGGCAAACATTTGACGGCAGGAATTTTCACAAAGCCCATGTGAATGTGGCGTTTTTTCCCCCCATTTTCACTTAGTCCTTTCTACTGTATTCTCTTTCATTTTTTATGAACAAAGGATGCCCTTTGTGATCTTGCCAAGAATACAAGACAAGCGAAGAAAAAAAAGAAAATCCTTGCCCAAGGATATTCCACTTATCGTCCTTAAGTAGGGTGTATATTCTCTGCCCTACAAACGACTAATCAGTTAACGACATCCGACGCTCACCAATTAAGCGAGCTCTTGTCGACGTCAGCTGCGCAAATTAAAACCCAACTTGTGCAACGCAACATAAATTGAAAGCAAATAACTTTGGGCCGAACTGATTGCAGGACACGCAACACAGATGAAAATTGATATAAATCACAAAGTTTGCACCACCTTTTAAAAGCAATCCCTTCCACAATCCACAGGAATGTCCCCATACTTCCACCATGGCCATGCTAAATGGTAAGGACAATTCATCATCGTACAGCACACAGTAGTGTAAAACTTTCGCTTGCATCAATTACTTGGAGAAACTTTTCAAAACTTTCACAATAACTTTGCGAAGATTTTCCGACTATGGCGGTATATATATAGTATACATAGAAAGCATCTTCACGAAAATTAGTCCAACAAGAGGGTGAAATTCATCAGGATTTTGAAGGATGAAATTCATATTTCTCTACGCGATGCCGACAACGAAGGAAAAAGCAATTAAAATCTCCTTTTCTCCTTCTTGTGTCTCTCATTGTCTCCGTCGACTAGTCTGTAGATTTTCGGACCAAGTTACCTGCAATCATACACCCGGGCTTGGAATAGCAAGAGCACCCAACCAAGGGTGGGGGAGGGGTGAAAGTATTAAAATGTTTCATGCGTCAATTTTTAATGAAGATTCCTTCAGCTGGAGAGTGCTTCTTGTTCTAACTTTTGTCATCATCTTTGGTACCTACTGGAGAAAACGTTTCCGGTCCGGCAGCTATACATGTGTATGGGCCTGGGTACCCCTGTGTGTGTTTGGAGAAATTTTTGTGCTTACACAGTGAATAATATTGAGGTAACCGTCTGGAATCAATTTGAAATTTTAATTAAAAACTTTCCTGATATTCTTGCGTCCATTTTTGGAGGAGTTGTTGAAATATTTTTTTTTTTTCGGTCTTGTCGGCGAAAGGACAACGAAATAACAATCAGTTGGTTTTGGATAAGCGCGCTAGAGGAAAATTTAAATTTCTTCCTACCGGACCGACATCGAATGATATTGTTTCTTTCCTTGTGTTGGATGTTTTTTTTTTTTGTTTTATTAACAATTTTGTGGTTCATTTTAAGGAGTTTCGCTTCTTCTTTTTTTAATAGCACACGTAAGAAAATACTTTGTATTGTGTAGTTTGCTTGAGGATGACCATCAGATCGACTTACCTGCAATTAGAAGAGGGGGAGAAAAGAAATATGTTATTCGCTGTACTAAGAATATAATTGGGATGAATATTGTTTTTTTATTTTTTTATTGTTAATGTAGCAAATCCTCGGATGAAATGACGATTATAGAGGACAAAAGGCATTACGCGTGGTCCCTTTCGAAGGAAACTATAAATTATTTAACTACAGAGTGGTTGAGGGATCGCCAGTTTTTTTTATTTTCGAATAAACGACCTTTCACAATTAAAAAATACAAATATTTTACTATTTCAAGTAGGAAAGGCAATTATTGGCAACAGCGGTGTATAGTGGTGGAACTGCAACCTCCGGGTGCTGGTCTCGATCTCGTCCAACCGGACTCCGTTGCCGGCGAGTCCTGAGTGAAAAGATATGCGAACACTTAGCTCCAACGTTAACAACTTGTCAAATAAATAAACAATTAAACTTGAATCCCTGAGTCTGAGATAAAGGTCGCCAAATCACAGAATAAGAGATACCTTACGTGGGCGACTCAAAAATATTTCGAGTGCGGATTTTTAAAAACTAGTCAGAGAATTTGAAAAGTGAGCCTCGCAAGGCTTTTATGAACCAACGACAGCTCTTAAATTTCTGTAGAGGGCTGGTTGCAGGGAAATATTCTGCTTGTCATACGATCATATAGGTTGCCGAGAGGGTGGCTTCCTCACTATGTCAATCCTAGTTATGAGAAAAGGAAGCCAGCAACAGGTTTAAGAAATTAATCTCCATAGACAAGAAAAAACTGTACGTGCCACACTTAGATCAATGTAGATCCGTTGTGATGCCCCAGGGGTTTATGATCCGAATACACTGGAAACCTATGAAAAACCTACGGATTGGTAAACCATCCCGTTTTATTTAGAAATTTAAGTAGGTCGTTAATAGACCTGTCTGAAAGTTCCACTAAATCCTCGAAGAAGTAACTGCCAAGGATTTTATTTCTTATGTGGCAGAGTGCTGGGCAGTGACAGAGAAAGTGTGGGGTGTTCTCGTACACCTCCTCATCACCACAACCTCTGCACAGGTCATCTGTACTGATTCCCATTTTCTGGGTATGGTATTTCAGTGTATTATGTCCGGTGATAATGCCTACAATTGAGGTCAGTGATTTCTTGTTCAATTGTAGGATTTTTTCCGTTTTCTGTTTGTTGAAGATTGGCCACATTTTCCTGGTTATGCCACAGGAGTCCAGTTTGTTCCATCTTTCATTTGCCGTCATAAGTGTTTTGTTTCCGATCATCTGTCTGAGATTACAGGGGGGAATCATTACTGTGGTGTCGGTCTGGTTTAGTTCAAGAGAAGACCCTTTTCTTGCCAGCTCGTCAGCTCTAGCATTTCCAGACACACCTTTGTGCCCGGGAACCCAGCATAGTCTTACGCTGTGCTGTGCGCCAAGAACCCACAGCTCTTCGCGATAGCGACCTACAAGCTTCGATTTTAACTCAACAGCAGAGATTGCTTTTATTGCCGCTTGGCTGTCAATGAAAAAGGTAATATCTGCATGAGGTATTGCCATCATTGTAACCTGTTTAGCAGCTGTTGTCATTGCCAGTACCTCAGCTTGGAATACGCTGCTGTGGTCAGGATGCCTTATTGAACCGGATAGTCCGAGACGTTCCGAGTAGAATCCCGCGCCAACGCCAATTTCCATCTTAGAACCATCCGTGTATATAGGTATGGTTGATCCAATGGATGTTGGTTGATCTTCATGCCATTCGTCCCTGCTAGGGAAACACGTGGTAAATGGTCTTGTGAAATCTAGTCGGGGGTAATATAGTCCGTGCATATATTATTTCCCGTGTATTTGTTCAGAATTTGCACATGTCCTGTCAGGCTGTGTTTCCAGTTTTTGGTCTGGCTTAACCGAAGGGCGCTGTTTGCATCAGATTCTTATACAAAGAGGTCTAGGGGTTTGAGATTGAGCATAGCCCCTAGGCCTGCTGTCGTTCTGGTTCTCATTGCTCCCGTGGTGCCAATACACGCCATTCTTTGGTTTTTTGTCATGGTTTTTAGCTTGTTGGTTTTTAACAGGTCTTGCCACCAGAATAAACTATACCATATGTTAGTATCGATCTAACAACCGCTGTGTAGAGCCACACGACAATTTTAGGGTTAGGACCACATGTTCTTCCGAATATTCTGTTACAGGCATACAGGCCTTTTTGGTTCTTTCTTTAATGTTTAGGTTCCAGTCTAATTTTCGATCTAGGATAAGGTACTTGGTACTATCGGAAATTATTAGCGGAATCCCTTCAATTGTTGGCAGGCTAAATTCCGGAATTGTTCTTTTGTTGGTAAATAGAACTAATTCTGTTTTATGTGGGTTTACTGCCAGTCCACATTTCTTTGTCCAGGTATTGACCATGGACAGAGCACTGTTTAGTTGGTCACTGATGGTGGACAGGAATTTTCCTGTCGCGAGAAGTGCTACGTCGTCGGCATATGCAACAGCTTTAACTCCACTAAATTCAAGTCTAATGAGGATCTCGTTTACTACAAGAACCCAGGGTAGGGGTGATATTACCCCGCCTTGAGGAGTGTCTCTTGGTGCAGATACCTTCGTTTGTACACCTCCTAGTTCTGAGATGATTATTCTATTTTTGAACATTATGCTTTGTCCATTTAATGAAAGTGGTATTCAATGTAAGGTTTGTTAGAACTCTTTGAACTGCGTCAGTTTCGACATTGTTGAAGGCTCGCTCCTTCAATGTTCAGAAAGGCTGCCAGAGTGTATTCCGTAGCTTTTAGTGTTTTTTCCACCGTGCTTACGACACTATGGAGTGCTGTTTCAACGCTTTTGCACTTTGTATAGGCGTGCTGAGCCGGGGATATGGTATCCGGGTTTAGTTTAGTCCGGATATGTATGTCTATGAGCCTTTCAAATGTTTTTAGAACAAACGATGTTATAGGCTTATGGGTCTAAAGTCCTTGACTGTGGTGTCGCTGGGCTTGCCAGCTTTGGGTATAAAGACCACTTTAACTTCTCGCCATGATTTTGGAAAGTATCCTAGCTTAAGGCTACTAAGGAATACGTTTTTCAGATGTGACGTTATAAGTTTCTCTCATTTTTGTAGTATCATAGGGAAGATGCCATCGATTCCGGGGGATTTATAAGGTGAGAAAGAATTGATTGCCCAGCTTATCTTTTCCACCGTAACCATTTCCATTGGAGCCTCGCAATCCGTGTAATACTCTCCATACACTTTAAGGTTAAAGTGTTTGAGCTAAATTTTTAAAAGCAGAGGGGTGGTGTAGCTGCAAGCAAGTTCTTATTTTCTAGAGCTTGAATATGTGATGAAGCTCGGTTCCAAAGCATATTGGTAAGCAGAGGATCAGCGGATCCACGGTTTACGGTAACCACCGACGAGTGTAGTTCGCAGCAGCTTCTAATACGGTGAAATGCGGCTCTAGATTTCCACTAATAAGCACCTATGCAGCAACTATATCAAATCGAAAAGAGTCTCGCATCCAACATCCTCAATGAGCAGTCATTCCGAAGGGCACACGAGGGCTCAAACTATTTATTGGATGCGGCTTATTCCGTAGTTAGAAGTCTTAACACGCACAGTAGCTTTCAGAGAACACATTTCCGCTGGGTTTTTACTGGCCGCTGATGACATCAACAAAGATGTAGCGAAAACTGATGAAGGGGTACCAGCCACCCTAGCGAGAAAATTGCAACTGGTCTTGCCTATTAAAATCGAAGAAGGGGCGAGCACAATTCTGTTCAAAGGAGATAACCTAAGTAGTCCTTCAGATGAAAGAAGATTAAAGTTTTGCGCAATCGAAACAACTTTCGGAGGTTTTATATAGAAAGTCAAGTTCAACGTATATCGAAACAGCAATTGCACCTTAGTCGTTGTCGATAACGAAACACAGAGAATCACAGGGAATAGCTGCTTGAGTTTGGAATAAGTTTAGCCAAAATGTAAGAGGTTGAGTGCTGGCGTTAAATGAAGCCAACTTAAAAATTTGGTCGAAATAATGACAAATTTTGGGAATTCTGCCATATTTCGTTTGCCTTTATTTCACGTCGCAAAGGTTGGCTTAGGTAGAAACCATTTTAATAAAGCTTAAGCCCATCAGCTTAACGGAAAATTTCCTGCCGGGTGCAGGAAAGCCAGAGGAAAATTTTACTGAAGAGACCATCATACATCCTGCAAGAACTATCGATTGTATTCATGTTTAGTGTAGCACAAGATAGTTTCTGCAATTGGCAAGTAATGGTCACTAAACTTTAGCACTGGAGGTTAATCCCTCATCACCTGTTCATAGACTTCAAAGACCCCTATCAGATCATTCAAAAGCTCTTTATGGCGTTGACAGAATTTGATTTTTTTTTAAATTTCAATTTCGCAGGCTGGAAAGGACACGGTAAAATAAGCAGCTCCAAGCAGCCAATAAGGGAGGCTTCTACGGCAATTGTTTGCAAGGAGAGCTATCAAAGCTATATTCAAATGGGATGCAGCATAAAAATTCAAAATACATCGACTGCATTAGCTGTTTTTTATTATCAGCGTGATCTGATCCCGATCAGATCACGAAAATAAAACAAGACGGATCATTGAAAAGTTTAATGTTTGAGTTGTGGCAACAGCTGCTTTCAAAAACAAAACAGATTATACAGGGTATTACAAACTTCACATTGCCACCAGCCATATTGCAAATATTCTGCTCAACGTGAAGTCACACAAGGCACATGTCATTTGGCTTGCAATGTCGGGGGTGTTACCATATTTGAATCAAATTTTAATAATTTTTCTTTTCCATATTTTTTAGAAACAAATTTTGTAGTTTATGTTCAAATATGCAAAACATGAACAATATTTTGCTGCTAGCACATCCGTTTATCTTGGCATATTAAGATGTGTCCAGACCAGCGAAACATTTCAGAAATGTTTCTGAAGCAAATCGGACACATTTCATACACATTTATAAGTGATTTCTGATATTTAGTTATTAAATGTTTATGAAATATTTCAATTTAATTTTTCTAGTCCAACTAGAAAAAAAATAATGTGGTAGGGTTATTAGCAGCGAGTAAAGTTTATATTTTTGTAATTTTGGTCTCGGGAATCACGTGATACACGATTTAATTCAAATATTCGTATTAAATGAATAACTTTCTCATTAGGTATTCCAAGCTTTTCTTGACATTTTTATATTATTTAAAAAAAATAAATAATAATCAAAAAACAGCGCTCACTTTCTGCTGTTAAACTTGTAATACAAAAATGATTTCCCATCACGATTGGGAAACTGTGAAACATTTCATTAATTTTTCAATTAATTTTTTGTGTCCAGATCCAAACCAGCAAAACATTTGATAAAAATTGTTTTGTTTAATAAATATTTTAGAAATATTTAGAAAACATTTTGTTTATCAAAGAAAATAACACGGAATATATTGGGGATTTAATTCGTGCGTGAAAAAATCAATTGATATTTTGTTTTTCATTTTTTTGTCTGGCAACGTGATTAGGTAGCTATCGTTTAGAGACACACCAACATTTAAAAACGAAACAAGCCATCTAGTGGGAAATAGTAGAAATAATTTTCAGATCATGATTCGTGATCTCGATGAGAAGCAGGATCATGTGCTGTTGTTGTAAGTGCATGTAAATCGATGATCTATATGGATCATAGCTGATAATAAAAAACAGCTATTGACTTAGCTACGAATCGACAATAGTACAAGATCCAACAAGGAAGACCGAACCATATCTTTGAAGAAAAAACGCAGATGCAAGAGTGACGAAACGGGCTTAGGTTAGGCAAGAGCCCTTTATGCAAGGGATAGGTAAGGCTGTGACTTCTCCATGACACTTTGAGTTAAAATACACTCGTATTTAAAAAAAAAAAAAAACAAGAAAGGGGAGTGGCAACTCAAGAAAGTTGGAGCAGCAAAACGGGCCCGGCAACCAGTATTTATAGAAATAAATACTGGAACTCCAATATAGCATTTGTCGGGTCCGATAAAAATTTAGGTGGTTGCTGCAAAAGACCCATATAGGACGCTCAGCCTTGGAATCTAGCATTAGGGTAGGGTAATTGGACTAGGGCACACTTCCGAAAAATGTATAACCCACTTGATTATTATTTTTGTACATGGAAGACCACATGTGACTGTCATGTCATTTTTTATGTTATATAGGAGCTTTTGGCTTTCAATCAGATTAATCTTATCTTGTCGTACAATTTTAGTCAATTTAAGTATAGGAATATCGAGACGGGATCTTTGAAGGCCACTTCGCGAGATCGGCAATAGAATCCACTTGCAGCCAGAATAAAACTAAACCCTTGACGAGAAATCCCCGATCGGTCGGACTCAACCCCTCAAGACTTTTTAGAGCAATCACTACATAACATGCACAACGTATAGGTGAATTGTTAGCATCCCCCCCCACTGTTTGGATAACATCATGTATGTGCAGCACTTCTAATCAAGCTGCACACCATCCGGCCATTCAACTTTCGCCAAACCGGACTACAACTGAAATTGTGTCCTCAACGTTTGCCTGCAACTCGCTTCTGTTGCCGCATTTGCATTCACCTGTGTTCATTATTCTTTTGTGTGTGCACTCGTTAGAATTGCGCTCAAAAATCAAGAACGAAAAACCCTAACAACGTCTATGTTTACCGTCTTATCCCATTCATTCTGTTCGAGTCATCAAAATTGTTCGAAATGGTGCGACACTTTCGTACCACTCCCATAACAAAAACCTACCATACACTATTTCACACAGTCTCCGACCCGGCCGGAGTATCACTAGCCCATCATGAATAAATGAGAGGGCTAAAAACACAAGTTCCATCGACGCCTCGCAAGAATAAAAAACGTTACTCCACTTCAACATGTTGCCACCACCGACCGTCCCGCACCTGACTTCCATGCTGATGCCTCCACACCACTTAGCTTGAGAGCGATTCTAAGGAAATGTATAGTAACACGCCCGGACTTTATGCACAGATACAGACAGACAATGGCATGGTGAATACATCGAGGGCGGGGGTGCGATGTAATTTATAACTTTTTCCCAAAGTATTACTGCTGCAAAATACTATACTGTGCCATTATTCTAGCAGCAGCACCAGTGTATCTACCAATATGCAGATACCCGTACACCAACCCCAGTTGCGAGGGTGGTTTACGGGCCCAGGTAAAAGGTACAGCCTGCACTTGGGCCACCTTTACCATGGTTTGTTTTTTTATTTTATTTTTGTTGCTTTTTGTTTTCCATGTCGTTGACGATGTCAAAACATGAAGATATGAAATGCTAAATAATGTAACAGGAGGCGGATGAGCGTAATGGGGTTGCTGGTGCACACGCACCAAACCGAGCCGGGTGGGTGGCTAATAAATTTTCTCTAAAATTTGAAAAGTTTCGAGCAGAATGAGTACTGCTCAGAGCAGAACTTTGTTTCGACAACACCGACACCGACGGACAGGGACAAACTTAAGTAAATATCAGCAGACGTTGAATTAAAATTTGTTTGCCCCCTCCGCCCCTGCTCCATCGTCCTTCCGACAGGGTTTTCATGTTTAAATGAACACAATGACACATAATAAGAAGGTGTGTGCGGTTGTGTTCAAATGTGGTTGCATAAATTAAGGTCAATACATAGAGTTGCCAGCACAGGAGCACCCGAAATTCGATCAGCAAGGCGCTGTTAGTCCTGTCCATACACATAGATAGACGCTGGAATTTAAATGCAATTTATAAAACGCAAATTGTACACCAACTTGTGGTTGCAATTTGTGTGTAATTTGTTTTCGGCTGGCAATTTGCATTGACACGGTCGAAAGTTGATTTGAAGTTGGGACTAAACTTCTGTGGAAATTGCTTAAAGGGATGTGCGCTTGGTTTTGGCTCCGAGATTCGGTTTCGGGATCCGCTTATATACGACTGATTTATGTGATGTAAATTGGGACGAACTTTCAGATATCTCAAGTTTGTATAAATAATTGATTTCCTATTGGGCTATGTTGTTCAACCTGTGTTCATACGGTGGGTGAGCACAATATAACTCTTTCGTTATTGCTTTGATTCGCATATACCTTAATGTGATGCCATATCGGAGAGTCAAAGGGTTGTGCTGTACCTTTTCGGGTGAAATATTAAAAAATCAAAATGATGTTCAGTGGAGTGGAAACATATAGCAAACCGGCCAATATCGACGACCAGAGACGACCCTTGTCAGGCGTCCATTCGAGTGTTAGAAAAGAGTTCACGTTGGACCAATTTTGATTGTTGGTCGGAATTGTTTGCAGACGATGGTTTTCGCTTCCATTAAAGCGTCTTCATAATTAAATTGATATTAGAGGAAGAAGTTTATATTTGGCTCTTAGATTTAGTGTTTTTTTTTATTTCGAGTAGCGGGTTTTGTAAATTTTGGCGCCTTTCCAATGAAAAAGGATTAAAGAGGGGAAAACGAGGGGAAAACTTAAAAAAGGGCAAAGAAAATCAAAAATCTCTTTCAAACATAAATTGCTTAAGAGTAAAATTTAAACACATTTCCATTACAAATAAATTTCAAAGTTTACTCAGAATGAAATGTTCACACTAAATATAGAAGAAAACAGTCCATCGAACGTCTACGTAAGAATTTTTGTGTAACTGAATGCATTCATAATAAGCATATTTTTATGTTAAGCTAGCTGTACCCGCCCGGCTTCGCACGTGCAAAATGTGGTTTCAGAACAATTGATGGAAAAAAATTTCAGAAAGAGCCTTCTGCAAAAGGGAGGGACTTGAACCCGTACTAAAAAACCTCCCGTAGACTGGGCCCACTCTTCCTTTATCTTCATGGCATTGCACATGCTCGTTGGACTAATCGGCAATAATTTAATATTCTTTGGACAATGAAAATAATTTTATAATATTGAGCTCACTTTTTTTTTATTAATGTAACGCTTCTTTGTATACTTTCTATCGACTAAGATAGTGACATTTGCTGCATTACTTGCCCTGGTGCACGCTACATATAAGATATAACTATAATTCAACTCCCGCTTTTTTTAAAGTTTGACCCTCTTACTTATTGATTGTCATGGCAGAACAAACATTAATAGAAAATCTAATCCGTTTAAACTGAAATGGATAATTGCTGGGAATTATTTGTATTCTTGGTATAAACACCGTATCCCCTTTACCAGACCCAGTTCAAATTAACGCCTCAATAACGTTTTTCTGCAACGAAATCACTCTCAATCTGGTTCCATTACAAAGCTTAGGGGATTCAAATTGCGAAGCAGCATAATGAGAACTCCAACTTTTAATTCTAGGCCATGGACTGTAATTCTATTTAAAAACTCGACCGGGTAATTTACTGCCTCATCTTTATTGCAAATAGCATTTATAAACAGGTACGACGTGTATCATAAGAAGTGTTCCCTAATGTAATAATACCACGATCTGGTATCACTGATACCTATACCTTTTGACATTCCTTTCCTACATATTTGACATTTCTTTGATGGCTTTTTTTGTTCTTAACACACCAAACAGCATACTGCCTCTGTCTGTCTGATGTCAAAATTTTGCGCGGTTAGTATGTTTCATCTACTCATGCAACTGAAAATCGTAGAAATGTTTTAAATTTTGCCTATTTATTTAAAAACCTTTTAAGTTATCGAGTTATTGGATATCCTAAGTTGTACCTGCAGATGTCCTCTATAAGCTGCTGTTAACTATATTTAAATGGTCCCAGTATTTTCGAACGGAAAGCGTGACAAAGAAAAAAGCAAAACGAAACGAAAAAATAAATTACTCTTGTCCAATTTTTTCCGGATTTTATAGAGATAAAGAGTTCTCTATAGGCCTGTGAAAAATGCACCAGAATATTCTAAGCAGGTTCTAAGATTTTTGCGTTTAAGTACATGCAGTCAAATTCAATCTTAGTCGAACAGAACTACACCAATTTTATTTATATGATCTTGTTAGAAAACGACTAATTTTATATATATTATAAAAATAAAGGCATATTCCACTTAGGGGAAAAAAGGGGAACTTTTTCGAATTAAGGGGAAAATTATTGCCTTTGTGGTAAAAAAAGGGGAAAAACAGTCTTCACAGTCTGGGACCACTGGTCTGCTTTGATTGGTTAATAAACACACACATTGGTAAATGCGGCACTTATAATCATTTTCTAGGCCTAGGACGCTCCCGTAAAAAAAAACCTATTTCAGTAGAGTAGTTCAGAATCACATGTGTTACGCAGTTGTATAAACTGGTACATTGTTAATTATTTATATTTAATTTGGTTCATAGTTCTTCTAGTTCCTTATCGCTAAGAGTGAATGGCGCTGAAAGCAATTTAATAGCAAGGTCATGAACACGTTATCAGAAAGGAGTCAACATTAACTGCTGTTGTCCACTCACGCCTATACCTGGTAAACTCGAACTATTGCCAATTTTTACAACAAGTTTAAAGCGGCATATACACTCGTCAAAAACTCTTCAAGCATGCGAGAGTTTATTAGTAAATTCTATTTGACTTTGCATATATATATATCAAGCATGAGGCTTCAATCATTCATTTTACGTAGGTTTTAAGGTGAGAGCACGCGCGGTTGTTTGCGAAATCGAAATATGAGTGATACGGACGATTGCTGCATCGCTGTAGGACTAACTCTAGCTTTGCAAAAAAAAAAAAAACATTCCCAATCAAAAAAGAAGGCGCATTCAGAGAATTGTCTCTCAAAGAGTTGTATCATGTTTGGCGGAAACTTCGCCCTTAAGGCTACATAGAGTGCACATACAACTCCTGTGTCTTATCGAATCACTCTCCATGATCTTCCATTCGTCTGTAATATAAAACATGAAATTGAGGCAATCCCTCTGTGCTATCTATATAGAATAGGAAAAAGCAACATTTTTTGCTGTCCTTTAAAAACTCCTTCATCTACTCCACAGTTATCCCAGAATGAAATATACACAACACGGGATAAAAACAAAATGGCATTCTAACCGGACGCATCTTAAAGTCGAGCATCCATAGGTTTTCTTGCAGGTCCACCTCGACCAGACAAGATGTGGAAAAAAGTGCATCCCATCCGCCAGGATAACCCACAGAAAAAAAAAAGTCGTCTGTCGCCATCAGCAAGCAACCACAAAAAAAAAGAACAGCCACGTACAATGGTGTAACCGAAAGAAAATCGATAAACGCGAAGCACTTTTCCTTTTTTTTTCTCTCTCCCTTCCTGTGTGTGCGACATACACATATTCGTACATTCAGGATGTATCCCGCAGTTTGACTGTGTGGGGATGTAACTTGTCTAGAATGTCAGCAGAAATTCGCACTCTGGAATCGAGGGGTAGTACGGCATATACCAGGAACATGCCTATAACTGAACTTACATATCTTTTAAGCGTATGCTCGCATACAGCACGCACATCATCACACACATCCCTAGAATGCTAAGGCTAAGATACACCCTTGACACGTCCGACAAGTCATTAATATTTCATAGAGAAATAAACCAAGAAACACCCGCAAAATAGAAACAAAAAAAACATCCAGCAACAAAAAAGTTTTAAATTATCCAATCCTTGGAAGAGTCCTTATTGCTTTTACCCACACGCACTCCACCAAATGAAAGAACGATGAATGAATGGAATTTAGTGCGAGAGTGCGAGGATTCAATTTAATAATGTATCGGAATGGATTGAAGAGATCTTTTGTTCGGCGGCGGCGTACACATTCTGTAGCTGAGCCTAAGCTCACGTTCAAGGGCACACCACTACATACGTATACAAACCATCAATGACAACAAAATATTGTTTTCTTTCATCAGCAGTTTTATGACTGCGCGCAACCGAACAAAGGTGAAAATGGGAACAAAAACAAAAGCACCCATAACAGGGAACGATAAAAAGACGTATCCTTTTCGTCCCGTCCTACTTGTACCTACTCTTCTTCGGGCGACCTTATTAGCAATTCTTAAAAATGTCTCTTTCTTCCCTGTCAATGATGACAATTTACAAAAGTATCCTTGGTATTGTGAAAAAAATAAACAAAGTTCCTCAGTCTCTAGGCTACTGCTGCTCTACATAATTGATTAGAGGGGAACAACAAAGCATTGGCATTCGAGGAATATTCCTCAAATTGAATTGACACACAGTACACGGAACAGAGTGAAACATGTAAGCGTATATGTTTCGTAAACCCCCTTCTCCAATATAAATCGTGGAGGCTTATCCGACAAAGAAACTCTCACTAAAGTAACCCTTTACGGTTATGGCAGTGAGTTTCCATATACCGACAGAGAGGATATCCTTTTCACAGTAACGCTGGATAGTATAGGCTTTTATGGGGATTTCGCTTAATGTGAAAGAATTGAAGAGTAAGTAGGTATAGTGAATGGAAATGGTGAAAAGTAAGCCTTCCGGATGGGATCTGTATTATTTTCTTTTTAAGATATGTTATAAATGACATGACAACATGGGCTTAAATTATATTTGTATGAAAGACTTGCTAGAGTCGTAACTAGTAAGCACCATAGGCATTTATGGCATCGGAAAAGACGTAGTTCTACCTAGAAGGAAGTTCGTTTTCGAATGCTCATCCGAGAGTAGACACAACAATCGTTAGAGTGAGATAAGGGTGATGGTAGAAGACAAGGGAAATAGTTTTAGAAAAAGCTCAACAGTTCTGAGATATGATCTTAACACTGCAGAAGATACGATGCACATGCCACTTTTCATGTCAAATTGTGACAGGCCGACGTCAGCGTTTGTCCATAATTTTTCACTGCGTGTGATCGCCTGTCAAGCGTCTGGTCACGCGGGCTGTTACAGCGCACTCTCGAGAAAGACACACGAGTGAACACCGAATGGGCGAATTTTTGTGACGCCACGAAAACTGACACATGTGTTCGTAGCTTGAGGTCTGCTTCCTCTTCCACACCATTGATAAATTTGCAGGGTGGTTTCTTTTTACCTGCACACAGAGAGGGTTATTGTAAACATTTTTCTATTAGCCATTGTGATCCACCAGAAAACTAAACTAATTATAAAAAAAAAGTATTTTAAGTTATAGTAAATAGGACTTTGATTTTATTTATTTTTTGAAGGTTAATTCACGGGATAAAACGGCCCTCTAACCCTGGCGCCCTAGGCGACTGTCTCACTCTGAATCCGGAACTGTAGGATGCAAATAATTATGCGAGCATGGAGTCGGAAGTTGTTCCCTCCTATTGAAAAAGAGAAATGTCAATTAGGGGAAAAAACTGGAAAATATAAAACTGATCGAAAAACTTTGTTTGTTTAATATAAAACTGATCGAAAAACTTTGTTTGTTTTCTAACTAATTATTTTGAAGTTCTACCCCCATAGCCGGCTGTTGGCGCTATTTTAGAAATTTGTATTTGGAAAAAATTCAACCAGATAATATTCTATTTATTTAAGCTCAGCTGGAAAATAGATGTAAACCACATTATCGACACATGTTGAACGAATTCTAACGTCACCAGCGCAGCGACTTGTTTAGTTTGTAGAAAACTGCGCCACCATATCGACATCCTTGAACAAGTCTTCCCAAAGTTCTGCGTAAAATCTATACTCACTGTATGTGGGTAATTTAAGGCAAGGATCCACTATTGTGTTTGTAGCCATAATACCGACACTTGTAGAAAGGGTTCAACGATTACAGAAGCATCTAGTTATATTAGTTTGAGTGTAACAGAATATATTGCTCGAAGACTGTAAATAACTATCAATACAGTGGCAAGGTATCATCTATCTACAAATACAAAAATACAAAATCGAATGCCACCTTACCGACATTTTGGATAAGCCTTCGCTAATTTGCAATTTTTCCGAAAATCTTTAAGGATGAAGACCTCTTTGATAACTCTATCCACGAAGGATCGAAAGTTGGGCAGAACCAACAATTTCAGTTTAAAAAATATACGTACTATAAAAAAGGCAACTACATTACCGATACTTTGGAAAGGGCGATTATGCGATTTGCGATTATCTAAGGAAGTGTGCGCACAGACGAAAACAAATTTAAACCAATTCATGTTCTTTAATTGAAGGATGTAAACTCAACACTCCACATTACCGACAATATCGAAAGGTCTATTTGTTGCGGCAAAAAAAGGGAAGAACTAGTAGAAATCTGTTTTATGGAGCTTACTAACAGACACTCCTAAAGAATTTAATTTTGCAACCTTCGATATAACTTGACTGCGCGATCCAACTCTCGGAATGGCTTACTCACTTTTGAAAGTTTCGTCTTAAATTGAAATTGCCATGAAAAAAAAAATACGAAAAGCATATAAATGAACTCATTAAATTAAACGCACCGGCGACAATGTAAGGAATGACAAAAACGAACACTGACGTCCTGTGGAAGAAAATAAAACTTAACGAAGCAAGCAACAGAATGAGGAATGTAAATCAAAGAAAAAATATACCGCGAGAAAAAAAATGTCAAAAGTATCCTTTTGTATAATTTGCATACCTCAGACGACGCACAAAAAAAAAATCAAACACCGAAAGAGGAGGCAAAGAAAACAAAAAAAATGTGAGTAAACTTATTTTCTTAAGGATATCATTGTGACACTTTGTCATTGCATATCGACGTGCTGGTTCATAAAAAAAGAAAGTCAACCAGCAAGGTTAAGTGAATTTGTCAGGATACAGGAAACAATATTTCATCTCAGGGATTGTGACGCACAAAGGACACAGGAAGCATCACAGCTGTGTGGTGGAAATTTTTTAAACATTTGCGAAGCAGCATCTGAGGGACGGACAAATTAATTTGTCGTTTAATCTCGACCGTATATCCTTTCTAACCCATTTAATGACACACTGACATATACACACACGGCCACATGGTAAATAAATTTCGCTGGAAATTTGGTACAGCTTCCTCCGCAAATCCTTAATAAGGATGCATACTATAATAGCACAAAGTGAAAAATGTATGGCAATTCAAATTGCCAGCACCCAGCAGGAAACACGCTCGTATAAATATATATATATATATATTCCACACGTAAGCAGCAACTATTTGTAAGCATCCGCCCGAAAATTCAGCTGAGAAACCCCAATGCTCGAGCAAAAGCAAGACCAAGAGAGGAAATTTTCAAATATTTTACTTGCAACTATTGCAAGGACACCAAATTCTTTGTCTGGTCTGGGGATTCGATGTTTTTTTTTTTGGCTCGTATTCTTTTTTCTTGTGGTAATATTTATGTGCGGTTCAGTTTGTGCTCTTATTTTGGGTGGGTGAATTGTTTTCTGGGGTGGAAATAAATAGGATCAGACAGTGATTTAATGCACGTTACTGTTTGAAGCTTGAGAATGCATATAGCGATTTGGAGCGTGTGCAATGGGATTGCATGCGAACTTATTCGCCTCAAGTGGGAATAGTATTTAAATGCATGTGCACCAGAATTTGAGTAGTTTACGAGTTCCTTGAGAGTTTTGTTGATGCGCTTTCCACTTAGGACAAGTTTGTGGTGGGGAAAGGGACTCAGTCGTAAAAAAATGAAGGCTACCACAGCGGTAGACAATATTTCGGTACCTGCATTTTTTAATGTCGGTCTAACCAGTCATGGACTTGGGACATTAACAAGATCAAGCCAAATTACGGATAGTTGGAGAAAGTTTCAATCGGTATTGTGTTGGACCACTGATCGAAGGGTCCCAAAAAAAATTGTTCCTAAGGCGGAACCTCTGAGACACATCTGAAAATAGAACTGTTCTAATAAATCTTCTCAATTTAGCGGGCATACAAATGTGGGTCGTCAACAATAAAATTTAGCAGTCAGCTTTTTTAGGGATGCGTCTATTTAACAAAATTAAGGCTGAAAGGGCTTCAGAAGTATTTTGAGCATGCCTTGAGCTCTGCAGCAGCTAGAGCAAAAATATCCGGAGCAAAAGCGTTGCTTTATAAATTTGAAAGATCATTTCGACAAAAACCTTTGGTTTGTCGTCATTTCAGAGCTTCGCCTATCCGACACTTCTAAAGATATGTCCTTTCGGACACATTGCAAACCAACTGCGACTAAAAGGCGGTGCGCTACCACAATCACTGCCTTCCCTACAGAATCTCCTCATTTTAACTTGATCATTTTCAAAGCAAAGTTTTGGAAAAACTTCCCTGAAAAAATTACTTACCTCTCAAACTACTTCTTTTTGCAATAAATCAACCCCCAGCCTCCGATTAAGACATAAACAATTCGCGCACCGTATTAAATGCCCCATATACCGAGAGAGTTTAAGAAAATGCCATAAAAGAAGACGCTCATTTCAAAATGAATTTCCCGTACACACAACCACAAATAATTGGAATATAAAATACAAGGACATATAAAAATGCGCTCATCCATCTAACAATGAGGAAATATTGCCGTAAAAAAATCCAATTTTCACGTCAGAGCACCTGATGCGAGTACTGAATCAAATTCCTCACCTGAGCTGTATTCCTTCAAACAAAAAAACAAAAAAAAAAGAAACTTATCTTATCCTACACCTTGCAACCCGTACGTTCTTTGGTGTTTTCTTTTTCTCCATTTGACGTGATGGGATTACACAACTGAAGGGTAAACCCGGCATGAATCCAAGTGAAGCACTTCCATGTGGTATAGAAAGAAATTTCCGCAGCCACTCACGCACGCACATACCTTCTCCCTCAAGCAACAAAAAAAAAAAAAAAACCAAAGCTAAGAGAAATTCGAACAGAAAAATATAAAAAAAAAAAAGAAACAGACCCAGGAAGTTGAGAACATTTTCCACAACGATAAAGACCAAGAGTGCGAACCAAGATGGCTGGTAAAAGTGTTCTCTTTCAACTGGCTGATGTATCCCCGAGTAATGATACTATTCCGCTTGAGTTTTAACATTTTCCACACTTTTTAATTCTTAAATGGTTTTTGCACAAAGTCCTGTCACAACCCGCCGCCCACCTCGAGGTGGTAGGTAAGCCGTAAAACTTCTGCATAACAGTGGAAACAAATGAAACTGGATACTACCTGGCAAACACCACTCTCCCACACGCAGCGAGGGACTCTTTAATCTCCTGGAATTCGCCCAGCCCTGTGCTGCGGTGGTGGTAGTGGTGCGACTGCAAAGGCAATTTACCAACGCCAAAGAAAGCGATGAAAAAGCGCGTTTGCTTCGTTTATTTTGTAATTAGAACACCTTGTGGGAAATTATTTGCGGATGATTTTTCACTCTCCCAAAAAAGCACACACAGAAGAAGATCCATCTCGCGCTGGTGGGGTGTGAAACGTGCCGTTACTCCGTATTGGGAAAATTAAAATTAAGTTTTTAGTACGTCCCTGCGGGGCGGCGGGTTACAATAAATGTCTCAACGTCACTTTGATTAATGTGATTAAAAATGCCCGAGAGAGAGAGCAACGACAATAAAAAGGTCCTTAAGTCAGCTAATGTCATGACTATTCAGTTTGTTCAGCGACCGAATGCCACCTTCTGGATAAAGGTCCACTGAGGAGAAATAATATTTTGCACCCTATATTCGCGCGCGGGCTTTTACGTCTTAAACTTTAATGACGGAGTGCATATTTATGGAAATTTTTGTAGCCCTCCCCCTCGTGTACTGGTCGCACTCTTGTTAGTCTTGTTATTCTTATGCACTTTTTATGGAAATTTGAGTTAAAATAAATTATTGTCGCGATTTGTGTGCTTTGTTTCGCATTTATTTTTCCTTCCTTTAATGACATTTTAATGTAAGGGCGGACAACGAAAAAAATCGCATTAAAAACCATTCCGAGTTGGCTGGCGTATATGTAACTCGTCTATGGCTGGGAACGGAGTCGGCATGACATGTCCGTCGGTGTAAAACTGTTAAGTGAGAAAATTTGCATAACGATTAAGTGAATGGATCCTTCTTGCCAAATGGACTGATAATGACGATGATTAGGCTGCACACCTATGGTGGCCTGCTGACTCAATTTATTCACCCACATTACGTTGTAGCTCTAGATGGCACTACGAGTATCAGAAGCACACCCATCAGACTGTGGAACAGCAGCTTTGAATTTGCCCAAAAGATCGCTTGTTACAAGGTCCGAAATTGTTGAGAATCAACAGTCGTGCCAAGGAAATTTGACTATATAGAAATAATTGCTAAAATGTTGTCGATATCGATTGTCGAATCCTTACCCAAACTTACAGCCATGTAGGTACCCTACAACATTCATGGGTTCTTTCAGGATGTTTTCAGTACGAAGTATTTACAATAAGGAGTGTGGATCCTCTAATAGGTCAAATAAATGTAATAAATAAAAAAAAAAATAAAAAATATTCGCTATCCGATAAAGCATACGTTGCGATCATAGACTAAGCATCTTCATAAATCCGCAAATGGCTGTAGGTAAAAAACGTGCAATCGAGAGATGGACAGATATTTGTGTGCAACTGCAGCTGAAAGCCTTCATTTGAACTCCAGTTTCAGCAATCACCTATCAAATACTTGAGACGCACTCAAAAATACGCCTCAATTAATGGCCTTTTTAAAAACCCTCCCCCGCCGGCAGCGTTTCTTTCAACAGACTTTATATCTTCTTCGAAATAGATTCCCTGATGGAAACGTTCCTCATTCTCCGGTTCTCCGACATGTCCTTCTCCACCGCCAACACACTGATGCCTCAACATACTCAAATTAAGAGAAAAAATATGCTTACCCACCCTGTCGTGTAAGTGACATTCAGACCCTTACAAAACACAACCGCCGACGTTACCACACAAACGCCCCCATCAATTCCAAGTGTAAACCGCAAACGTATACACACGGCTTGTGTACCAAGTGCTAACGCTGAAGGTAAACAAAACAATAATCAATTTCATAGCTTCAAAACGAAATCATAATACAACCGCCAATCGGGAGGGAACACCTCCTACAGCCACAGCTAGAGCCAGAGCTCTATGACAATCCGTTATGCCAACAGTGTAAATGTAAATACGCGAATGTGATATATCCTTTGAAAAAGGTGTTTGCACCCAATAGAGAGTCAATTACTTTATTTTTTTTTTTGCGCACCCACGGGATAGCACCTGACTGACAATGGTGTCACTGAGTTGACAGTGAATTCCACCCTCCACGATTTTTTTTTTTTTTTTCTTCCAACCGCTAGAACTCCTTTTATGGGAACAAACTAATACACCCAACCCGCACAAGTACTTCGAGCAGCGTACAGGCGTACACCGCAGAGAGTGGAATGAAAAGTGGCGGAAACATGGTTAATTACTTTTTCATTTCATTCGTTTTCATTTGCAGACACAGTCGCGGATTGGTATGCCAAAGGAACATAGAACGAGGACATATTCATACTCCAACAGAGCACAATGAGAATTTACGATGATAGTAAATTATACACCGCACACCGAGTCAAACTGCGTACCTACGGGTGTTCGTTTTGCATTTTTTCATCTTTCTTTCCTCATCTGCACGATGTACCAAGTACCGAGAACCATTCCAAATGCCATGGTAATTTAGCCTTCGCTCCCACTCTCTGGCGTGGCCGCATTTTAAATGCAAATTTCACATACGCAATGTGGATATCCGCTGTAATCGCGCGCACTTGCCCTTAATTCAGATTACTTTCATTGCCCTGCGGGGTTCTTTTTGCTGAGGCAGAGATCCTGATGCTGCTGCTCCCTTGGCGCATCTGATAATGAAAGGGAAAATATCTCATAGTTGGTTAGCAATTTAAGTTGCTAGACATAAACGAGCGAATATGTAAATGTTAATAAAATTACTACCCACACCTATAGTCGATGCTGATGCGCCCTCGTTTTGTTTCATTATCAAATAACATCCTTGAACGGGGTAATTGCATGTATTATTTTATTTTTTTTTATTTATTAGACTATTTTTTTATTTCATAAAATGTATAAACTCAAACAAAAAAACATAATATCTTAGTCTTTAGCGGTTTGGCCGAAGGCCGTCTACCAGACTGACATTTTAAACATTTGTAACAATATGTATACCTATTTTTTATACCTAATTTAACAAAATAATTTAAAAATTTTCAGCAATTATACAGTTTCGATAACGTAGGGCAATAGTTGTGTATCTATATAATGCGTCCCAACCTCTGTCGCCGTTGAATATGCTTATCGTTTCATTCAACTCAAGTGTACGTACTCCAAAGATATTTAAACGAATTTCTGTTAGAATGGGGCATACTGCTACGAAGTGAAATACATCCTCACGTTCTTTCCGGTTACATATGGAACACAGTATAGGAAGTTCTGGGCGATGTGGAATGTAATTAAGAGGTAAAAGTTCCCCCCTTATTCTAAAGATAGTGGTTATCATATCGATGGATGCGCCATCCAAGAAATAAGTTTTGTCCCGTGGATAGTAGCTCAGTCTGCTATAGTATGACCTGTGTTGAGATGCCAGTGCTTCACTTTCAAATTGGTCATATAATCTTTGACCTGTTTTCTTCAGTAGGGTATTAAACCTAATCTTAAGAGATACTAACTGCTCATTGTGCGCAACAGATAGATTGTACTCGCAAGCAGAGGCCAGCCTTTCCCACTCTTGCACGCAAATTCCCTTGGTCGATATCATGTGCGATAAAACTATTTTTGGTAATCTGTGATCACTCATTGCCATAACTCTTATCACATAATCCAGGTGGAGTTTGAGTGTGTCCAAGAACAGGGGGGCTATACCTGTCTCCAAATGGAGCATGTAGATAGGCGAACTGCTCGGCAGTCTGAGTGTCCTTCTTATGAAATAACGAAGAAACTTTTCTACCTCTTCATATGGTCGGTATCCCCATACTTGCGCTCCATAAAGAACGATGGAAGATGCAGTTGCGCGGAATATTTTCTGCTTCGCGCTGTGCGATATGTTTTTATTGTTGATGCATCTTCCCCAAACTGCACCGACTGCACGCTTTGCTTCCGCTAATTTCGATGTTAAGTGCCTCTTCATGTTTAGGTTTGATGCAATCAAAACACCTAAGTATTTATATTCGCGCACAACTTCAATTGGCTCACCCTGATACGTCCATTTTTCCCTTTGACAGTACCTCCCACCGCCATCCCTGAAAATCATCATCTTCGACTTTGCTAGGTTAAGAGACAAGTTCCAGGTTTTGCAATAGATTTCTAGTTTGTTTATCATCAGCTGCGCACCTTCTATAGTATCTGCTAGGAGAGCCATATCATCCGCAAATAACAGCGCAGGAATGCGTGTTCCGCTTATCTCTATTCCTCCTTTAATAGCGTCTATTATGTCGTTAATATATAAGATGAACAGCAACGTGCTAAGAATACATCCCTGTTTTACACCCATAGTCGTTCGGAACTCCTCAGATAAGTGATTCCCATCCCAGATGAACGCCGTATTACTGTCATACATAGCCCTCAAAACGTTAATGACTTTAGTTGAAAGTCCAATTTTGTACAGTTTGTAAAAGAGGGCTTCACGTGGTATGGTATCAAATGCTGCTCTGAAATCTACGAAAAATACATATAGTTTTTTGCGCCTCTTTTTGTAGGTCTCAGCTATATTCACAAGTGAAAATATTTGGTCAATAGTTGAATATTTAGATCTAAAACCTGCTTGAAATTCATGCAGTATTTTTTCGTTTTCAACCCAATTTGTCAGCCTATTGAAAAGAATAGCTGCAAATAGCTTAGCTGACGCATTCAGGAAAGATATTCCCCTATAATTAGCCGGGTCCTCGTAGTCTCCCTTTTTGTATAACGGGTATATTATCGCTTTTCGAAAGCTCTCTGGAACGTCCGCCGTTTCGAAGATCCGATTGAATTCTGATTTAAGTGCTGTTAGAAATTCAGGGGTACAGTTCTTGTAGAATTCAAAGGGCACGCGATCTTCTCCCGGTGCTTTATTCATCTTTGCATTTGAAATAGCACTTTGCACTTCATCCAAAGTAATAGGTGCATCCAGGAATTCAACTATAATCAAAGGGGCTGCGTACTGAAACGATGCAGAGACTTGCGGTGTGTTGAGGAGCTGAGTGAAATGGCATTGGAGCATATTTGCTTGCAGGCCTGGGGCGATAACATTTCTCTTTCCATTTATGACCTTCACGGCCTTCCAGAACTCTGCTGATGATTTCGCTTTATTAATAATGTCTACGTTTTGCTGATTGTATGCTTGTTTTTTCGAAAGACAGAGATGCTTAAAGTACTTATTAGCCAAGGCGTACAGAAGTTTGAATGAAGTGGAATTACTTGACCGCAGTAATCTCAGATATGCAAAAGAAGTGTCTCTGGCTCGCATGCATTCCCTATCAAACCATTTTTGTTTTCTATCTCTACGAATTTTTCCTATTAAATTTCTTTTTGGTGCGGCTCTTTTTATGATCTCCGTTAGTAGTTCAGTACTGGGAGGGGTACTAGATTCGCTCAATAAACTGAGCTCCGCATTTAGATTTTGTTGGTACAATTCTCGAAATTCGTCTTTCCATATCAGCTTTGGTAACAGTCCTAGTTGCGCAGGGTTCATCGGGCTAGAGGGAGATGAAATCTTAAAAGATATTTCAAGAGGCATGTGATCTGAGAATGTTTTCATTGCCACTCTAAACTCGCTGAGCATGGAAATACAAGATCCAGCTAGAAAACAATAGTCGATGACTGAGCATGCTGCGCCGCGTAGAAAAGTATATTCGCCAAGTGGGTCACCATCGCAACTCCCATTCAGTATTCGGCAATCAAAAGCATCTGCTAGTTCGAGGATTCTGTCACCTTTATTATCTCTGGTCTCATCTTTTGAATTACGAAGTACTTTTAAATATGCTGAGTCGAACCCACTAGAAAAATTATTTTGCGTTAATCCGATTCTTCCATTGAAGTCGCCGATTAACATTAAGTCTGCTGATCCTAATGCGTTTAATAGATCTCTTGCCTTATCAAAGTCGCGCTGCCAATGACTACAATTAAGATATATTGGGACTATCTGGAAGCTTTTAGCGTCCATTTTAAGTTCCATCACAGTAGCTTCTTCCACTTGTTTGAATATTAGGTTTACTCCTTTTAGCTGCTTCCTGTATCCAAATAATTCGCCTCCACTTGCTCTTCCATACAAATTGTTTTTTACCGCAGGTATACTTTTTAATTCATATTGCGAAAAAATGTTCATAAAATTAAATTTTGTATAATCTACTACATGTGTTTCAAAAAGTAAAAATATATCGAATTCATGTATATAATTGAAAAAATCTCCAAATAATAACTTATTATTTAGCCCTGCTACATTATAACTTAAAACTTTAATTGCTGGTTGTTTTTCGGTGTTCTGGTAGACGGGTACTAATCAATTAGATGTCGCATGAGAACGTGCCCTTGGGTTTCCACCCGACATGTGTACCGCGGTTGACTTTTTGACAGCTCCTTTTGGCGTTTGCTGTTTGACAGTTCTTGATGACATTGGCGTATCGGTGTTGTTTTTTTGCATTTCTTGTAATAAATTTACTAAAGATGTTGGTAATTCTCCAAATGTTTGTTTTATTACATCCAGGCCTTCCTTATTGCCACTTCTCAGTCCGTCGGATACATCCCAGTAAAACATTTTCCCATCCACGTAAAGTTTATCATCATTTAGAGTTATTTTTATTGACGGTCGAAACTCGCGAAGAACTTTCATGACCGCAACCAATTTAGCCCTCCTGTGACGAACATTTTGCGGCAAATCCTTGCGGATACTAACTTTTGTCCCTTTTAGCTTATTAGCATTACGGAGCACACTTATTGCACTGTAGCGAGATTTCATTTTCACAATAACCGTTGCGCTATTTGAATCTTGGCCACGCACTTTGTACGCGTCTTCGATTTCGGTGTTTACCTCGGACTTCTCTAACAGTCCATCGCAGACGGACTTTGCACTTTGCACCGGATCATTACTATTTTCTATTGGCAAGTGGACAATTAAGTTTTTTTCTGTGCTTTTTTGCATTAGCCTGTCCATTTGAGCCTCCAGCAGTTTGTTGCGATTCTCTAGATGGACTACTTTTGCCGAAATCTCTTCTTGCTTTGCTTTTAAATTCGTCATCTCCGTACATAGCAACTGGAAATCCTTTTTTGAAGCGAGACCCTTAGCAAGATCTGCATTTTTTTCGTCGAGAATTTGTTTCAGTTTCTCGATACTAATGCCTGTTATATATTCACTTTCCATGCTACACGGAGTTTCAATTGGGCGGCGTTTTTCACTATTAAAATGGTCAGGTGAAGTCTCCGTGACACCTCTTTTATTCATGAGCAATGATGAAATTAAGATAGTTCTATATATACTAGGGCTTACTCGGATTTTATTATACAGATGTAGGTAGCTCTTTTGGAATAAGTTTAAAATCAACTATTTGATATTTTTTACGTGTTTTGATTACATTTAATTGAAATTATTCACGGAGGTATTTAAAAAACTTAACAACTTTGACAGATCGCAAAATGTCAGTTCAATTAATTAAGTAATTGCATGTAGTTGCTTCCACTTCCTCGCTGGCTTTCACTTCCATCACAATATCGTGGAGACAAGATTTAATATCCTTGTAGGGCTGATGTAATTTTGCTACACGCAGTACCAACCACCCACCAACACCAATACGAATCGCATTAAGTACCAAGCACAGAAGAGGGATACTTAAAAAGCTTTCACTTTTATTTAATTTGTTCGTAATTAGAATGCCTGTGTGCAAATGGTGCAAAAATTAAACACAGAGGCATGGTTCTAATGGAGGGGAGGTTTGATTGTTTAATTGAAGCCGGAAATTCTGCTGTCGAATTTACATTTGCACTCATGGCAGGAGGTTGATGGTAGGGGTGCCGAGTGCCGAGTGCCGACGCCGAGGGATGCATGACCTTATGCTGTTCAGTTGTAAACTTTGCACAACCAAAAGAGTGCGGATCCTTAAATATTTTGTAATGTTGTGTTTCATGATTTCATTTCTAATTAGAAGGAACCATAAGGACTTAATTATTTTTTGCATGCAAAAACAAATAAGGACGTCTCAATTTTACTGTTTCATTTTTGGGACGTACATCCGGTGTACCTGATGCCTATACAAGAATGTTCCATTTACGCAAGTACGAAATGGATGTACGATTCGAAAACGAGGTGCTTGAGAATGTTATTACGACATTCGCCTTGGAGTTTACGATGAAACAATACAACGCGCAATGGCACTTAGGCTGAGGCTATAATTTTAGTCGAGAAAGGGAGGAACTTTTTTTTCTCTAAGTTTATTCAGGTGGTTAGGTACACAAGCAGAGCTTAAACTAGAAACGCCTGCGGTTAATTATGGAAAGTACGCAGTGAAAACAAATAATCACAAAATAGAAACACTCGGTCGACCATGTGATTTGGTGGATGTATTTTGAGTACATGAGGAACATCATAAATCTTAGGACCTCGGCTGCCCTTGCAAATGGTCTTGGTCAAAGGTCATTAATGTTTTAGTGACAGCTAGCAGGACGTTTTTCCGCACACTTGCGCTCTGCATCTGTCTGATATTATCTGCGTTTGAGTCGCTTGCGCATCGCTAGTGTAGATCCTTACTCTAAATCGTCCTCCACAGAGAGCAGGATAGCCCTTTTATCAACAATTTTCCGATAGGCCTAGCTTCTCACAACCATTCGTCTTGTGTGAGTTTTTATTCTTGGGACGAATGGAAGGGATCTACAATTGTTCACCGAGTCCAAACGGCCAATTTAAAAGCTCTTTCATGACAGTTATACTCTCGGATGTTTATCAGACGTTCGCGAGAGGTGGCGCAGTGAAAAACCCTTAAGTAGACTTGCCTTCAGAAATTAGTACAATATTCATCTAAGAGGATACACATACTACGGCCCAACATCAGACCCAAATAGGGACAACTATCAAGTCCCGCACTATTAGGTGAGCGAGTATTGAGTAAGACATTTTCGTTGAACTTGCCAATTGCGAATGAATTCATCGAGTCATCATCATAGATGAAAATGTGTGTAAGAGTGAGAGAGAGAGAGAGAGAGAGAGAGAGAGAGAGAGAGAGAGAGAGAGAGAGAGAGAAAACCAATGAGTTTGCCAGATGCGGCTCCGCGAATAGTGTGACCAATTCAATATTTGAAACCATGCTAAGTTCAGCAGTACCTATATCATGTTTTTTGTTTTATTCAGAATGTGCTAAAAATCATGGTAAAAACCTTTTTTGAAATGAAAACCTGCTAAAAACCAAAAAAAAAAAGCTTAAGAACACGTTAAATTCAAGATGTGGTTTTACTGATAATCCACTTGTAAACGAACTACAATCATAAAAAAAAATTATCAATTATCTTTATTCGTGTTAACATATCTAAACTATCTTGTCTTATGTAAATCTTTCTGTTACTTTCGAAAGCCTAGTCACTTATTTCTCTGTGCTGTTATAGTCAATTATTCATCGATTTATTTTGATTTGTCTGATTATTTATTTACTTGTTTAATAATTATTTATTTGTTTATCAATTCAACGTATATTTATTTATTCTTATATATATATATATCTATTCACATATTTATTCATTAATTTATTTATCTATTTATTTATTTACATATTTATTTATTTATTTACTTATTTATTTATTTATTTATTTATTTATTTATTTATTTAATTATTTATTTAATTATTTAATTATTTATTTATTAATATAATTATTTATTTATTTCTTTTTGTAAATACAAAAATCTTAATAAAAATCCATTTAGTGTATTAACATTGTTTTTACTTTCTTTTATATTGAAGATCATCCTTTCTATTTTTTACCTATCTATCTTACATAAAAAATAATATCTCAGTAGAAAGATAAAACCCAAATCATCAAATCTCTGTAAAATGTGCAATAACAATAGTCCTGTAAGATTCGTTTATACGAAATAAAAAATATCTATCTATCTAACCAAAAAATTAGGAAAAAAGCTGTATTTCAGGAAAAATAAAAATCACTTCGTGACGCTTACTATATTATATAAACAAATTCAATTAATTATTTAATTCAATTATGTTTAGTTTCTGTTCATTGAATAAAAACAAATTTATTTATTTATTATATTTATATATATTAAAGGACTGTACAAATAAGACATAGATAGTCTTTAATAGGACAAGTTTTTCGACGTGTAATCATAATAATAAACTTAATAAAGAAATTTATATAAAACTAATGGAATAGGAGAGTGAAAAAATAGAAAGAAAAGAAGAAGTGGCAAAAGAAAAAGTAGTAAAAAAAATAAATAAATGAAAAATGATGCTGTTGTTATTATAAATTTTATAATGCGGCATTTTTTAACTTTTTAGCTCCAATAGTTGGCAGGCAATTCCAAAATCTGGTTGCATGGAAGAGGAATAGGCGCGAAGAGTTCAAATAGTTTAATGAAGGCATTTTAAGATTTTGTGTGCTGGTGGATTGATCGAATTGAAGTTTCTCGAAGAGATATGCAGGAGATCTATTGTTCACCGGACCGTACATGAACTGGCAACATCTGAGATCCAAAAATTGTTGAAACGCACAATCAAGTACTTGTTTCTGGTAGTGGGATATATGATCGTATCGACGCAAATCATATACATACCTAATGGCATCGTGGAAAGCGACAAGCAAAATGTGTTGAGAGTGGGAATCAAGTTTGCAGTATACAATAGTTGAATAGTCAATAATTGGTACAAATAATGTTATGACAAGCCTCAGTTTTGTATCTACTGGGGTGAAGCTAGATGATTTCTAAAGTTTTCGCAAACCGGCATTTATTCTACCAACTACCTTATTTATTTTGGTCTACGGCGGAGAACGAGCGATTTATCTTGACACCAAGATTAGTGACAATATCGACAAACTTAACTTGTGCATTATTTAAAAACACGGGTGGCAGTTCACAGGTATCGCAACATTTTTTTGATATTAAAATCATTTAAGATTTTCCTGGATTGAGGTTTAACCCATTGTTAATGGACCAGTTATAAATGTTCGAAAGATCCTCGTTTATCTAACAATGAGGTCCTCCTCCAGTCCGATTGGTCAAGGCGAGTAAAGCTGGGCATCGTCAGCGTAAAGGTGTAAAGAGGCATTCGAGCAAACATTGGCAAGATCATCTATATATAAAAAAACTAACAAGGGTCCTAATATTGATCCCTGAGACAACCCCGTACGTAACGCTTTAAATTCGGACGATTTTCCATCATGACAGCTCTTTAGTAACGATTACACAAGTAACTTCTTGTAAGGCGCAATGATCTTTCACTAATGCCAAATTAAATTCTGAGTATCTGACACAAGACTTCATGGTTCACTCTATCAAAAGCCTTGAAGAAGTCAAGCAAGCAAAGCACCGAATGTCATCCAGAATTTTTTTCAGAGCTGAAGCACAACTGTGATGGGCTCGAAAACCAGACTGGGCAAAAGACATCAAACTATACTGATCCAGATAACTCGACATTTGCCTAACAAGAAGCTTCTCCAAGATTTTTGATAGAGTTGGCAAAGTACTGATAGGGCGTTTCCAGAGATGGGTGAGATTTCTTTGGTACAGAAAAAATTTTAGCTACCTTCCAACTATCAGGAGAAATAGATGATGCGATACAGAAATTGACAATGGGCCTTACTAATAATCATTTTTAACCGTCACACTAAATATTTTGTAGGTCACAATATACAATTTTGTATGGAAAATTTACCCATTGTGAGTTCGATTATTAGTATCGCGGAATATGTGTAAGACTGCTTATTATATGGGGTAGGATTATCTTAATGATAATATAATATTATTATTATTCGCTGAATTCGTTGAATGGCTGTGTTCAGTGTTCAATGTCAAAGGATAATTGTACTGGGTTGTTCACACTAAGGTTCGGCTGTTTGAGTTTGTTTTATTATTTTAATTCATAATTTAGCTGAACCAAAATCCTGCTAAAATAAATGCTGTCATGATTTGAAGAAACAGAGGTTAAAAATAAAATAATCCCCAGTGTGACCAATTTAGCATATTTCCTGCTAAATTGGTCACACTGTCTGGGCGAGGGAAGTTCATTCTCCTAAGATAGGTAAAGAGAGAAATTCACCTGCAATTTACTGTGAACGCCCCGACTAGGTGGACGAATATGACAAGATGCTTTATATCTATGAAGATTTAGCCAACCTACGACACTGTTAGAACAAAGAACATCCTCGCCATACCGTCGGCAGATGTCGCTAGATTAAAAGCAAATAAAAAGTGCCTCCTTGGCATTCCCAATAACACCCAATGCCGTAGCTACCATAATACAAATGAGAATGAAAAACACTTTCTTTGAGAGTGTCCGGCCCTAGGAAAAACCAGACACCGCGCACTAGATATCCCTTGATTACGCTTCGACAATCTAAGGCAAAAATAGTTCAGTTTTAATAACACCATCAAATTTCGTCAACTCCACAGATTGGTTCTGAGCTTCTCTAACATAAACCTCCTTCGCAATATACAGGTCCCGTGTGTTGTGGCCGCTTGTAATAATACTGAAAAACATTTACCAACCAACAATCAAGCGTCCTTTGCATGTTTCAAACAAATTTAAAAAGGACCCACAGTATAGAGATGTGCACATGTAGTAGTATGCCGCTTTATACACCGCCACCGCTTCACTTTGATCTTTGATTTGAATAACAATATAGCTACGCCTTCTAGCTATTGAGAGGCCTTCTCCTTATTCCCATTCATTACATTTCTCACAAGCCCATAAACCAAAAACAAGCCAATATCACATCACATCCCACACTTCCTTCCGAATGATACCAATCACGGTTACTAACAGTCGATCCTTGAATAAATAATTTCCAACGTAAATATAGCTACCTCAATACAATAACAGTGAATGGGGAAACAAAAACAGCTCCACCTCACGCCACAAACAAAACAAAAATATTAACTTGTCATTTGGCCTCATTTGCCTTTCATAGCTCATGAATATTTGATTTTTACTTCCATTCTCCGGGGAGAGTCTTCTCCTTTCCATCATAACAAAAACAAACAGTTCACAGCAGTAACCGGTTATACCGCTGGTGTGGCAATAATTTTCCATTATTTCTTTTTAATTATATTTCTGACTATATATACCTAGCCTGGCCACAAAATCACAATACCTTCAAATAAAATTAATTTTTACTCTGATACGCCGCCGAAAATAGCCGTTCACCCATCGCATCTGCTGCGGAGTTGTGTGAGCGGTGTTTTTATGTCCTTCATCCGGTAGGCAACATATGTACGGCATACGAGTGTACGGGTAACAGGGCCTCCAGCGGATGGAAAGGAATTCCAGCGAAAAAAGGCCCAATAACTTGCAATTTTCCGGTTTTTATAGCGAAATGGAGGACGAAATGAAATGTTCACTCCAGTGGAGCTATTTAGTTCATTCTCGGTGTATGGTGGAGTAATTGTCACGCGAATAGCTTTCATGTTGTCGGGGAGAAAAGGATGTCAGAGCTTTCAAAATAGGCGACACATGGGTTTGTTCTAACGAGACGAGTGCAAATGAAATTGAAACCGAAAATCAGAGTAAAGCGAGCGATTTGGGGGCCCTTCCAGGAACTGAAGTGCAACTGCAGCCGGATCTCCTGGTACTCGTAGCATGTCGCTTACAATCACGATGGCAATGGCACCGGAATCAGACATCACAAGGATATAGAAAATATAATGTATTCTCTATGGCTTCCCTTTTCAATGTACGATATCATATTTGCAATGTGAAGGGGAGGAAGGAGCTGCTTCGGAGAAGGATGTGACATTATTTGAACTATTGTTGGATGTAACTAAACTGGTGGTGGTGGGGTGAAAGTTCCCCCCCAAAAAAACTTCAAACTCAATTCAATTTGTTACGGCGTTGTTTGTGATGCAAGGATGTGTAAAGTTGTAGATATGGAGTTTGTAGCATTCCTTTGAATTATGTGTGCTGCACATGCAATTGTGTTGCCTATAATTTGACAGAATTTATTATTGCACTGTCGAAATACGAAATGTATTACGAAAGTCGTTTATGGCAGTTTGTTTGCTTTAATTAACGAGAAGTTATTTTTGAAAAGAGTTTCGTGTGACAAGTAAAAATGTGCGTTTGTAAGGAAAGTCGAGTGGATTGAAAAGTTCTTGTAGAAGTTGCGGCCGTTGGTATTCAACTCTTGAGATAAAGTTAGGAGCACAGATTTCTCGTTGAGATAAGCAGGGTTTTGAAGAGGGTACCCAATGTGACCAAGTTAGAAAATGATAAGTTTACAAGTGGGCGCTTGGGTTGAGGACATTTGCGTAGCGCCATCTGTGGGGAAATTACAAATTTTGAAATATTTTCAATAATTTTCTACTGAAAGGTTTGATAAACTAGTGGCAGCCTTTAAGTATAAATATACAATTTAATGTACACCCATCAATTTCTGACGGATAAAGGTGGAAATGGGGATAGGGATAGGGATACAAATTGGAATGGTGATAAATAAACATATAGATGAAGATGGAGATGAAAATGATAGGGAGAGAGATAGAGATAGAGATGGAAATAGGGATAGGGATGAAAATAGGGATAGGGATGGAAATAGATATGGAGACGAAGATGAAGATAGAGATGGGAATGGGGATAGGGATAGGGATACAAATTGGGATGGTGATGGAATGAAGATGATATAGATAGAGATAGAGATAGAAATAGGGATAGGGATAGAGATGGAGACGAAGATGAAGGAATAATGATCTGGAAAATGTTCAAACAGTGCTGGACACGGACCCCAATCTCAGAAGTCTTCTTTCGAGCGGAACATATCTGTTTAAAGAGCTTCTAATTATTGCCGTGAGCATGCGAATCGAGTTATTCTCTAGGGTTAAAAGACTTTTTTTCTTTTTGTTCAACTGTGGGCACAAGCTTCGATTAGTGTTGGAATTCATTTTCGAAGCCCAGGCGATGTTGGTACCCCGTTAAATAATATCGTCATAAATCTCTGTATAGAGTTGCGTCATTTAAGTTCATCACTGACATTGCGAGCCTCCCCGCATTTGCATTTCCTTCAATATGGCATTGTAGGGAACGCAGTAGAGATAGACAATGTGGTTGCTAATGTTTTTTAACGAGCTACGGTCTTTGATTTGATGGGGGAAAACGACAGAGTTAAATATGGAAGATCGATTAGCTATTGTCGCAAAATACGATTGCGGTCTTTCGGTTAAAAAAATGGGTAAGAATTTAATTTGTCGAAGCAAACTGTAAATATTCAAATCAGTAATCACAAAAGAACGATCCCTGTGCAAAATGTACACCCTCTGGTTCAAAACGAAGAAGGTAGAAGGATGGAAGATATATTTTGGAGAAGTTTGTTAAGAATCCAATTTTAACTCTTAAAATTCCCGAATTCAAAATGAAAAAAAAATATGCGAGAAACCCGATTATCTAAAAGAAAATTTAGAGGCGCCTTGCTGAACTCGATTTTGATACATATTCTGTAAGAAAAGCACCGTATATAACTACGAAAACAAAATAAAGAGGCTACCACTCGTCTAACAGTTAAAAAAGAAAAACCATAAGGTTTGGAACCGCGAAAGCTCTGAAATAACATCCCAGCAGAAATGCCTCAAAAACTCGTCGAAACAGTTCCAAGACAATTGTAGAAAGTTATTGAGGATAATGCGGATATATTTTATATTAAATAATTTATTTTGTTCCTTTTAAAATTTCAAATTATATTTTTTTTGTAAATAAAACTTATTTGTGAATATATGTAATTATGCCAAGGTAAAAAGTTAATTTTATTAATTTTAATGACCTTTAATTAGGTGAGGTATTTAAAAACAAAAATTGAATATTTTGACCTGCTAATTAAGTAAGCAACTGTTTATTAATTTTTTTTTTTACTTCTTCCTAAAGTTCATAAAATTTATTTATTAGTTTTGTCAAAATGCTTTTGCCGATGAGTCTATATGTGATTGCAAAAGTCAGCCGAAAGCGTGTTAGATACTCATTGATTTGCCTTTTTAATCCATCGTTGGAAATATCGTTTTTAGAAAATTGTAAGTGGATTCGACTCCAAAACACTACCCGGGTATGGTGTGTAACTAATGAGCTTATAAAACTGAACACATTCAAACCCACCGAGCTAGGTTGGAGGTAAATTTATCTGTTGATTATACACAAATATAGAGCATCCCTTTCTTAAGACGTGTTTTAAGTAACGTTTTCGAATGCACTCTGAAAAGCCAATTACCCCAGGAAATATACAGGAATTAAATGCATTAGAACTTGTTTCTTAAAAGCTGGGAACCGCATGAAAAGCAAGTGTAAACAACACATGCAGATGCCCTCTTCATACGATTATTAAACCCTGAGAACAGCCTTGCCAACTAAGGCATTTTCATGCATTTTAGGCATTATTCCATTAGCTAAGGCTTTAACGCTTGTTTTTTTTTCAAAAAGACATCTTCCTTTTATTTCAAATATTTTTTTAATCCTTTTTGATTCAAAATAAAATACTGGCTTTTTATTTTTTTTAAAGCATTTGTGCCCGCCTTCATCTGCGCATTTTCCGAACGCTTTATCTGTCATTCTTTAAGAATAATTCCAGCTTCCACTTCCAGTAAGTGGATATTGAGATTGGAAAGAAATTTGAATGCTTTTTGTTGAATAAATAAAAATAGTTTTTTTGATCATTTTTCTATATTTGTGTTAAATTTTTGATTTATTGTTCCAATTTACCTAAACAAATATTTTAGGCATGATTTTATTGAAAGTTATATTTTTTTTTTCAAGCTAGGCATTTTTTCGCCAAAAGTGGTTGGAAATGCTGCCGGTGAACCTTTTTAAGAGAAAATGTCCCTCCAAACCGACCATTAATACAAAACAAATTAATAAATAATCAGCCACAAAAACCATCGCCTGTATACGGACAGGCCGACTTTAAATCCAGACAAAATCTGGGTCAAAACTATTTTTAACATTCCATCCACACACAAACTGTTGTTTAGTGTCATTTCGATGTTACATCCTTATGACCGAAGATTTCTGTACCGTCGATTCATTTTTCAAAAATAAAATAAACACACACAGTGCAGAGGCAATGAATGAATTTTATTTTCTAAACCGCCTTATCTTGGATTTTGCCAAGAGGAAAACAGAATTATATACGAATGCGCTGTATGGTTGGCACATAAAAATCGCCCCTGCCCCCGGGGCAAAAGGAAATAGAAAACAGGTAGGCCAGAGCTTTTTCGTCGTCGAGAGGCTCTCGTAATGTACTGCAACTTACGACTGCAGAATCCATCTCGTTCTGGTTTTCGGTTTCCATCCAGGCAGGCATCGTTTTACGATTTTACGCCCCCTTAGGCTGTGCTTATGGTTCGACCATCCCGTGTCCCTTTATATCGGGAAGGCCATGCTACGAGAGATATGCTTGCACGATAGTTGTTGCAATGTAGCCTCTCGGCAATTTTCATTGCCTTATTAAAAATGTTAGTGTCCATAAAAGTCATTAAATTCGGCTCTGCTGAAGCTGCAATGGACATGTACGCTATACGCGGAGTATGCCAGTGTAGTCGCACACCACAAGGGCTAATTTTTACCATTTTTAGTGCAAATAGCATTTTTATGGGTATGCAATCGTAAAAACGCTCGCTTTATGACGCCATTTTTGCGTATACATTATTTTATTCTTTATTACGTTCATGGCAGATGAAAGCAGAGTGCAGACTAGGAACGGGACGCAGGGTAGGCCGAAATTGGTTTTTATTTCCGTGGAATGTATGTCGGTCCTTTGTGAGTTGGCAAGCAGATTCCCAAAACAACTAGAGGTGATGGAATTTCGATGTTAACAGGTGGTAAGCGTGCTGCGGACGTGAGGGAAAGTTTAACTTTTAATTCGAGCGCACCGGCTTTTGCCATTGCCAACAAATGTGCCCAAATGACAAAGTTATTAGACCACGTGTATTTTGTTCTCTTATCAAATAAGTACAGGACAGCGTTATCAGGCTGTGGAAGTATAAGCTGATTACGTGGCTGGTGTTGTTGAATCCATTTCCGTTTGTGTCATAGAAAATAAAGACGACGTTTGATGGGGCTTTCCAAACGCCAAAGCTGACATCAAAATAAAATGATGCTTATAGGACTAGAAAGATGGATTAGGGGTGTCTGCAAAACAGTTATAAACTTTATTTGGTCCGTGCTTCTAACCGCCATGTATTTCTGGGTCGACATAGCTTTCAATAAATCACAAAGAAGGTAGAAAACGCTTGAAGTTCTACTTGATTATCAAATTTAGCATGGAAGAATATCATGCCCTGACTACTAACTTTCGACAGTATTTTCTATTTAAAATATATTTACGGAACCATACCAGGTTCACGGACATGGTAAAAATACCACGTGAATCTAAGAATAGTATTCTCCCTACTTGATGAACCAAATAGAGCTTTCTTGTTGAAAGAGATGCAGAAATGTTAAGACAGTGTCCTTAGTAGAGGACTTTTCCGAAAGAATATAGAACAAGGCGTGAGATCCGCTCAGTTCGTTCGCTTGTTAAGAGCGTTCCCTTAAGGTACTGAAGTGCTGTGCTTAGATAGCCCTTCAGCTCTGTATTTCAGTATTACTCAACAAGTAAGCTGTCCAACCTTTAGAGTTCACAGTGTACTTGCGATTGCTGACAATTTGACGCGCCAAAGCACATATTGTGTATACGAATAGAAACATTGTGTACTCCTGCCGGGAATTGTCGATGAAACGTAGCGAAGTATGCAGAGCCGTTTCTATTGATTTGCCTTCAAATTAACATTTTGAAGCACGCAGCTAATGTTCTAGCGCAGTAGGAAAAGAACTGACCATAAATGGCGCGCACAAGTAGGAAAGGACCTCAACCCAATTCCAGTTTACAAGTGGAAGCGTTGAGGAAGGACCCTGATTCACCTGAATTATAGCGCTGCTTAGCTAAATGAATACTGAGCTAATGGGTTTCAGAGCCTTCGGTGCTACATAAGATTATTTGCTGGCCAAGGTTATAAAAGCTGCTTTAGCTTCTCTACATTAAAGGGGAAGGGAAGAACACAGGCCAAAAACGAGTAAGTAGTCACGGGATAAAGTCGGTTTTATACACCTTAGAAAAACAAATTCTGCAACCTATTGCTCGTTCACTCATAACCCAATTTAGCTAAAGATCTACTGCGATCCCAATATTCAAATTTTACGGGCTCACAATGGCGAAATTTTCCATATAAAATTAGCTATTGTGACCTAAAAAATATTAAGTTTGAAGGTTAAGAATGATTATTGGTAAGGCCCCTAGACATCTTTTGAAGATTTTGTACATGACCGGCAAGATGATAAGTGGAACCGATACTTTGGCTGTTCCCTCACATTTGTAAAGTTTGTCGCAATTTCTCAATCACAAATGATTCCGCAGCTATCTTCAAAATCTCTTCGATGATCTCTAGGTCATGGTTTCACCCTACGAACTGGTTTTATATGCGGCAGATTGGCGTACCTGTAAATGGCTGTTCAAAACTTCTGGTATAACAACATGGAGTCTTGCTCGGGTTTTAAACAGCGACCTCTAACTTATGTCTTCTTTTAAATTTAATTCAAGCTTGACGAACCTGCAAAGATTTATACAGCTTCACTTCTTGTTCAACGAACGGACGGAAACCGTCTACCGATCCATTTTAGACCGGAAAGAGCACAAATGCCATCGGAAAAAGTTAAAATCACGAAAGTACCAAGGTTCATTATATTTGGTTAGCGCAAGAATTTTTGTTTTTTTTTTTTTGAAATAATTTGTGTCCTGATTGTACAGGAGAATATCCGAAAAGAATATACTATGACTTTTATTCTCCGGACGCTTATATTTAGGGCTACCATTCCGGTTCTCCGTATTCGGAAGGCTTTTCAAAACGTACGTTTTTAAACATAGCTACGCAGTCAAGCTCAGTGGCCCTTATATCAAGATTCCAACACACACTTTTAGGGCGAAAAACTTGATTTATGTCTTCGCACTACGAAATCTGACACCTCGGTCTTAGCAACTTAATTATAGTCCTACCTCTTCCAAAGTCGCTCCCAGGAACTTATTTACCTACTTTTTTTTTTCAAACGACGCAAAAACACGCAGAATGAAAATTACTCCTGGGAGGAATATCTCAACTAATTTGTCCTGTTCAACCATGTGGGTAAATCACAGCGCTATCCTCGATATACATACACCAACACATCACAAGGAACTCACATTATATGCCTACGTATGTATACAAACGAGTTAAGCAGAGTGCTGTCATACAAATCAAATCCACATCACACCTCTGCGTGTGCCGCACAAGATTTATGCTTAGAAACTTTCAAATTTCACCTCAGGACATCGTATACGTAATACTGTTCCGTTCCCTGGCGACAAACGACAAACTTGCTCACCTGCTCTATATTTCATCAAAAATTAGCTTTTATGGTGGAGGCTTTTTTTCTTTTTTGACTACCACCCTTAGCTGTTGGTGCAAATAGAGGGTGGCGTCAAAATAATGATGAAGTGAGTACAAAAAAACAAAAAAATATATAAAAAAAAACGAGGGAAGAAAAAACATCATCATTACACCAGAGGCAGGGCCCACATATTATGGCCCAATTGTGAACAGAAGTGGCAATTGTAAATCATTTTGCACCAGAGGATGTTGTGCCAACATTTTAGCCTGCGGAGTTTTACGATTTTAGGCTAAAAGCAGGATATGGTGAAGGAATTCCTTCCACTCATCGTGCATGATGGGCTACTCCGAGAATGGTGATCATAAGAATGGTTTTCGGTTTTATTGAACAATAAAATTTTTAACATGAGATGGTAGGTAATAAATCTCGTTTTTGTTCTCTTTTCTTTTCGCAAGCCATATATACATCGGAATGGCTGTTGCGTTGTGTGGCGTCAACAATCGATGAATAGAAAACGACTCGAGTATGATGTGAGGAAGATGTTGGGGAACTTTAAGCACAGAGCCGGATGAATGTTTTATTGTGTGGACGAAATGAACAAAGAATTAGCGCCGAATAGTACTAGTAAGTGGGGGCGGATTTAAAATTAAATGTCAAGCATTATCAAGCATTATCAAAGGCTTAATGAACCGCTTAACAGTAGGAAAGAGCGATTGGGTGTGAGTGTGCCCAAACCCACTTCGTTTTTATTAGATGCAACTGAAACTGAAATCGAATTATCTCTGTTGCATCACTAAGATCTTCTCCCTTAACTCTGATAAAAAAAACACGTTCAGTAGTTACCATGATTTTTCCCAGTTAACCAAGTTTTCGAAACATCAACTTACCTGAAAAGATACAAAAATAAAAAAACAAGATCTCTCGTTAGAAAAAAAATCTGGCAAATGGATTAAAAAACGAAAAAGCATCCCAAGCGCTGCTGACAACGTTAAGCTGTAAAGAAAAACACCTCCGACATGTTCTCCGCAACAGGAGCATGCAATTTAATGCAGATTTGCATCCCTCCCCCTTTCCTCTTTAGCTATATGGCGTACATTCCGCAACCGATTTCACAAGGACAAGGGCATGGTGTTCCCCCTTAAGAACATACACTACCGTTCGCTTGCCAAAGTGACACGCTGTTGGTGTTTAACAAAAAAATAACACTACACTCACACACTCAAAGATTCGAACATTTTCCGCACGAGTACCGGGGAAGCCGCTTAGCCCAAAAGTAGTAGTAGGTTCAGAATATTGGATTAGGGAGTCATAAATTCTCCAGGTTGATGAACGAAACACGTATGCAAGGTGTGCAGGTGTACATGCTTTCGCCAGTATCCATCCAACCGGTGTATGTGCGGATATACTCACAGGTAATCCTATCAGACGGGAGAGCCAACGATTCAACTCCTTCGTGTTATGCAAATTGAACATCGCGTCTGCTAGACGAAACTCAACGTCTCCTCAAAGGTATTGCAGGGGGAGGAGGTGCACACAAGCCAGGAATTTCCTGCCACACACACACACTCATAGTGTGGAAAAGAACAAAAATGCTTCAGGGAACATTGAACAGAGCAATCGTAGCGTACAATCGAGACCGAAAGAAAATAGTGCGTATACGCCCCGTATAACTTAGACATATACGAGCGCGCGCGCCGGATGTCCTTTAATACGGCGAGACATTTCAAGTAAAAACGCGTCGAGGCAATTGTTTTAAGTGTTCCGGCAAATCAAAGAAACCAAGAAGACGACAACGACGCCGAAGAAGAAACTCTGCCGGAGTGCTTATGGTGGCAATTGTCTGGAAAAGGATAATTACACCGGGGGAAATATAATTTCTCTTTATAGCTGAAACCAAAAGACGGGCGCATAGAGCCTGTACGTGTTGATGGCGCGCCGATGCTTGGCAGAGTATATCGTTCGCCGAGCGTTAAGAGGGACCCGCTATGGAAATAAATGCGTCTTGTCCATGTAGTTAATGTGAGAAAGGAAGTGTAATTTGATTAAAAGTGCAAATTCGTTGCATACTTAGTCGGGTAATGAACGGTAGGGATATGGCGCACAACTTACTTTTGATAACTGTGCTAATGGGGTAATTTGATTTCAATTTGAGATAAAGACTGTGCCTCGCATTATCGTTTACTGAAGTGCAGTATAGAATGTGCCAGAGGAATTTCGAAGGAGGTGTTTCACCTCGTTGAGGCGAATGGCTACCTTTATTTGACGGGCACCAGAAACATGATTTTGAACGTTTGCAATTGAAATAGATCGGCAAATTAAAAGAGATGACCGAGTGAAAGTGAGGGAGCTTAGCCAACAGCATTAGGGGTCACAAGATTCACCATATTTGGTGTGCGTGTTAACATGTTTATTGCACAAAATGAACTGAAAACTTAATCCTAAGTTGACCAGAAAATAAGCTTCTCATGTCAAGCTATGCATGAAAGAGTAGTGAGACTGGCAGATCAGCGGTATTTCCCGAGGCTTGTTACGATATTTGGTAGCAGCTTGTAAACTATAGCAACCACATCTTCCGGAGATTCTGAAAATCACATCTCGTCAAAAATTAGACGGAGCACAATTCTTGAAGGCAATTGAGTGGCAGAGCTCTTTCTCGAACAACTTAAAAAATCCTGCATAAGACCCTGATAATACCAGTCCTGCTTTATGGCGCTGAAGCTTATACATTGCCTAAACCAGATGAACATATATTCGGCAGATCTGAGAGGAAATTCTTCGAAAAATATTCAGTCCCGTTTGCGCTGATGGACTAACTATACGAGGTGGGAAATTGTACTGTGAGGTGGGAAATTGTACTTTAGCCGTCTTATTAGGTTCTAAAATGTAGAGCGACTGAACACACATGCTCCGGCCCGTAGAACCATCGAGTCTTACCCAGAGTGGAAGCAGTAGAGGAAGTCATCGACCCCGACTTAGGAGAAAAATGAGGCAGTCAGCTAAATGCCGAGAGGCTTGTTATTTGAGGCTTCGATTCACCTCGAACTGAAGAGCCGCCTAAATAAGTAAGCAAGTCCGCTGGAGAGTCAGTCGTAAATAGCCCAACCTCGTGTATTTTACTTTGAGACCCCACTCACAAATTACGAGCGGGACGAAATGCTGCTTTGCAAAATTCTATCTTCACACACAAAAATTGATCTTTTTTAGTTCTGCTTTACAAAATTCTGCTTTTCAAATTTAAAGCAACAAAAATTCTGTTTATTGTGTTTTTCCCAACTAACGAAAATATGAACAAAATTTTAATGGAAACAAATTCGGATTATTTTGTTGTTTTTTTTTCAACAAATAAATACAAACAAACAAAAATTTTTGTTAAAAAACAAATTTAAATTGTGTAAAAAAATATTAAAAATTAATAGTTAAAAAAAAAATAAATTAAAAACAATGAAGAGTATATTAAATTGTTTATAAAAAATATAAAAATTAAAAGTTAAAAAATAATTAAATCAAGAGCAAATAAAAAAGAAACAATCAGAATTATATTACAGAGGTTTAATTGAAAAACAGTATCCTTATAAAAATATGAAATTTAATAAAAAAAAAAAAACATTTTTTGAATTTTGAAATGCAGAATTTGTACAACGAATTTTTACCCATCTAGAATTTTAGCCCCAAATCCGTGTTATTTCGACAATGGCAACACTGGGAATATTGGCAAATACCATTGACGGTGTGTGGCAAACATTACAGTATCGATTGGTCGAAATGTATGCGAGAGACACTTGAAGGGAACTCACTGGGGGCTAAACCGCGGGAATATTTCGAGTCTAAGTTTGAATCAGTTACTGCAGGATACCAAGAGTACATGCTCGGTTTTAATCGTGCGTCGTACCCGACAAATGTATTGCCCAAATAAGTTGGTGAGGTATGCAACCGAAAGAAAAAACAAATTGCATATCTTCTAATGCAGTTGCACAGGCGCGACGAAATAAATCCTGCACGTTGCTCCAATAAGTCCTATGTTACAACTGAGTAATACATATGCATTGGGTGAGTAGTTCAAACCTGATGCGGTAACAAATGCAAATCCACACACAAACCGACAAATGCTTTAACGTTGTACAGTTTTCCTGAATTGTTCCGCATTTGCTTCGAAACCCTTCAGCAGTGGCGGCTGGTTTTCTTCCTTAAATTGTTCGTTCTGTAAGCACGTGTGATACGAGTATACTTGGGCGAAACTTGAAGTGATTCATAAAGATACCCTAGACTACAGCCATCTCTTGGCGCCTGAGCCTATCGCAAACTCTTGTCTATCCGTTCTCATCATTTGCTTACCAACAGCTACCGACTTGTGTCTCAAAACAAAGCACACAACTATTTATACAGCTCATCCATGGTCGGATAATGAAGGAAGCTATTGTAAACTTAATGATCACCATCAGTATAGGCCAATAAAACCGTTAAATCCCTACTCAGACAGTCTTCATTCCCACGAAGATGTATGGATTCACCTATGCCATAGGTGGTCTTCAACAGAGACTCCACGAAAGAGCGAATAAAAGCAATTCCACGAAGGAACACAAAACACTTATTGTTGTAGTTAATTAATCAAGCTTAAGCCATTCCCCCTCTGTCTTCACTTTATGACTCACTGAGTCACCCGCGCCAGCGAATCTGTCATTCAATCAATCAAAAAAAAAAGAAAGAATCATCATCGCGTGGATTTCCAAGAATCCCATTGAGGTGACTCAAGCTGGTCAGAGCAATTATTCTGTCCATTGGGTTGCGTTTTCCCTCACTTAACATTCCAACACGAGAAGGCTGCTGCACAATCATCTTCGAGCTCCAGTTGACAACACATTTGGACCACGATCGAGAGTCGATCGATACTGCCATTCAAATCGAGAGCGGCACACTCCGTTGGGCACACACCACAATGATGAATGAAAAGATTACAACTCCATATGGTCCGCATCGGCCTTAATTCGGATTAGGCAAAATCCAAGCAAATGTATGCAAAATCAGAGACAAATCCAAGAATTATATGTCCTTTGCAAATGATGGCTGTGTAGTGTGTCTGTGTATATATACGAATTTGTGAATTCGTTGCTGGAGAAACTCTCGGGAATTACGAGATAGACAGGAACGAAGGCGTTTTCAATCATAACAATAACATAATGAAAAAGGAAAAATCAAGGCAGGAAGGAAAAGCCTTACTAATGTATACACATTTTGTGTTTGCCCTTGGGACCCGCATGGGTATGGGTGGATAGGGTAGCACACATACCTACACCTCTTCAGCTCAATCGATGGCACAGATGTGATTTAAGGCTTTTGTCTCTGTGAACTGAGAGAGGCAACTTGTTTGCCATTCATTTTGTGTTGCAATCTTTTGTTTTTAAATGGAAATTGAAGGAAATAAAATGTTGATACGAAAATTCGCGTTGAGTGCGCGTAGAAGATTGCAAAAAACTTTGCAAATCGAATTCTGGTTTTAAGACACGGCAGTAAATTTTCATCTCGAACGATGGACGGCGGATTCATCGAAGTTTGAATTTTATCTATCCTTTGAATGAATTCTACAAGTATTTCGAGTTTTATTGCTACTCATGGAAAAAGGTCGTAAATGTTGGCAGGTACGAGTGAAGATGGAAATGATTTTATTTTAGAAACAGGTGGTAGGACAAAATGTTTCGACAGCTATATTTGATTTTTGACTAACTTTCAAAAGCATTCCAAGCAATATTGATGCAATCGTCAAAATAAATCTGAGTAAACAAAACAGCGCTACAAAGGCCGAGGATTTAGCTCCCCACTTGGACTACCCGGAATAGGATAAAAAACAAATAGTTCGCCCAGTGGACAGCGGCTCTAAATCCGAAAGAATAACCAATCATTCAGTCAGTGGTTGTGACACAATTTGAAAAAATCTTTAATTAAGAGTTAACAGCTGCTGACATGTGCTTGCGACCATACGTTCCTAATAAGTGCAAAAACAATATCGAAACGGGTTCAATTAAGGATAAAATTTAACACTTCCAGTTCAATGTCATTTAATTGACTTGAGATCGTGTTTATAAAATAATGCGATAAAAAAGACTGAACTAATTCGATCACCTACATAGATATAAAAACCAAACCTCTCGGGAACCACACTTCAAGAAGTATTCCATTTTTCTATTCATTTTCATGCCGATTTTTTTGGCGAAAAATATACTTTATTTTAAACATTACGCCGGCCCGCCGAACTCTTGCCGATCATTACACACTCGTCCCTCTTTATCTCCCCGATGACGATGAATAATTTTTCAAGGCCCTCTCTTCACTCTGAATTACTTCAACAACATCTGCACAGGTTTTCTACTTGGAGTCTTAAAAACTGTTTATACAGCTCAACATCACTAAAAGCCAATCCATTACCTTGTGGGTAAGTACAACAAGTCTTGTTCCCGATTTTACCTTCTCAACTTTCAACCTATTGTGCAACAGTACACTCAATTTTCGAGCGCATTTAAAATGGTTGTCCAAGGGAGTCCCCGACCCTTACGTAGCTGAATTTCTCCACAATTTCTGCCTTTACTGCAACCTTGACTATACGCTAGCCAAACATCTTCACCCTCTCAGTGGGTTCGTGTACCCAGAATCCAGAAGAAGGAAGTTCTCTTTGAAGTACACTTCTCTGTTTATTCTACGACCCTTTCAATCAGCTTTCCTGCCTGGACTGCCTCAAACTTTTTAACTCGAAAAGCACAGACGCGCTGCAGATATTGTTTCAACTCATCCACTCGTCACAGAGTCTGTCGGTTACGCTTGTCCAAACAACTCTATATTCCCAAACTCTTACCGCCGCAATTTATGATGGTTTTCTATCTGACAACTCGACACACGTCCTACTGCTCCAAGTCTCTCGTATGCTACGGGCGGTCAATTTAAACATTTTCATTTTTAATTTCAACTGCTCGATCATTTATCAGCATTTTTTTTTAAGTTTTAGTCTGGTTAGTTTTAGGTAGTAATAAGCCCTATCAGGAATCTTCCTTGATCGAGATTGGCCCTTTTGTACCAAGTCCCGTATAATCTAACCTTTAACCCAATAAGTGACGAATTGTTGCCACCACAAAAATGATAGAAAGGTTGAGGTAATAAATTTCGCCTGCTAACTGCCCAGACAAATTTCAAAAGCTGAATCTTTGTGCATTGAGGACACTGCTGAAGGAATAAAGATAGAACTAAAAGCATTCAGAGAGGTAGGAGCTTTGCATTCTTGCCATGACCCACCTTAACGTGTGCGTGATTTTGTTACTCTAGTTGTAGTCGGTTCGGTGAATAGTTTTCTCAGTTCTTAGTTGCATTATCTTTCCTCTATAAAGGGTGTCCCATAATTCACGAAAATTTTGAATTTTGCGCCATTTAATAGTACAGTGATGCCAACGGACAAAAAGATAACAATGTGACAGCTGACAGTTCGGGGTTAGTAAAAATGGAGTGCTTTATGAAAGAACAACGCATTTTCATTGTTGAGAAATGAAAGTTTGTCCGCTACAGTCCGCAATTTTCGTATAAAATCATCTTCAGTGATGAAGCTCATTTTCATCATGATGGCTTCGTTAATCGTCAAAATTGTCGCATTTGGGGTTCAGAAAAGCCACGGGTAACTGTTGAGAAACAAATACATCCTCAACGCGTGACTGTTTGGTGCGGATTTTTGGCTGGAGGCAATATCGGAACATTTTTCTTCGAAAATGCTGCTGGTCAGGCAGTAACAATTAATGGTGTTCGTTACCGTGACATGATAACCCAGTTTTTAGTACCTAAATTTCAAGATATGGGTGTGACCAAAATGTATTCAACAAGACGGTCCCACATGCCCTACAGCCAGAGAAACAATTCAATTAGTGCATGTGCCTCTTTACGGGACAGCACAAAGAGAGGGTTATGTGTTTCGCGCGTATCCTATGTACGTTCCATCGGGACACCCTGTGGCCTAAACGGCAATACCGATTTGGAAGAGTGAGGTATCATAAGATTCGTATTCTTCCCCGGAGTGTCATAGGCTAAACAAAAAAGATATAAATCTAAATTTAAAGAAAAACGAAAAAAACCTAATTGTCACAAAAAAGTCAGTGAGAAATGTCAAGATATGGAATACACTGAACTGTGAAATAAATTACGTTCTGATCTATTCACAATAGCATCGCAACTCATACCCAGCGGCATCTACATTTCAACTCAACATCGCAACTGACAGCCAAAAATCGCATCATTTATTTTTAGTGGATAGAAAAAACTAATATTATGTTGAGTGTTAGGTTCAAGTTTTTATAGTCTAAACAGATACATTAGGTTCGTTGGAGTACGCGGTTTGAATCGAACGCAATCGCACAAAGTCTATAAACGTACTCATCCAAAATGACAGAAAAAGAGAAAATTAGCAAAATAACGAGTAACGAGTGTTTCCTCTCTTGCCTCGAAACAGCTCAGAGAATTTCAACCAGCAAGTACTGATAAATATGTCAAATGCACAAAGTTGTCAAAAAACAAATTCAAAATCCGGCTTAAAAATAATTCCACAGAACAATAAAATCTGTAAAAATAAAGGAAATTCGGCGGTGGTCGAATGTTGTCCTAGGACGTTTCATATGTTGCAAAAAGGTAAGTTATATATTTATTTGTAATATGGATTAGATGTCAAAGATGAAAGTTGCTCAAAGTAGCTCGAAGTCTATCTACGTACTTTGGCGTACACTCAAAAAAAAATGTAATTTCAAATTGATATTTTTGTCATATCAACTTCAATTTCATGCGAAAATTTGAAAAATTGAATAAAAACGTGTTTTTTTAGTATTAAAAATATCAGATTAATAATTTTCATGTCAGATTTACGTTGAAAGCTTACATTTTTTGAAATTACGATTTACATTCCCATATCAATAAGCAATATCAAATTTTGTATGATATTCTGTAATATAATGTTTACAAGATTTAATGTTAATTCTACATTACGCATATAGTTTTTGTGTTGAAAATGTAAAATTGATAAGCTTTCATTTTAATACACTTTACAAATCAAAAACTAATAAGATTTAATGTATTTTTGATATTGAATAAATTTACTGTCTATATGAGTCATGTAAAAATAAGCCGTAGCCCCAAAATACCGTTACCCAAACGTGCAATTTTTGATATTATACCAACATATTTGATATGAATAATGTAAAAAGGCAGTTGCTAGCGAAATAAGTCTGAAACTGCAAATGCACTTGCAGTGGTTTACTCGTAGTGATCGGTTCGTTTGTAGAGTGTTTTCCGTGTTAACTTTTAATTTTATGTGCAATTTTGAAATTTGTGTAATAATTAGTGTTAACAAAATATCTGTAAAAAAATTGGTGCTAAAAAAAAAGCTAATGGATGAAAATCAAGCCCAGTTTATTTTTGAAGACATTAGCGTAATAATAGGGGATGATGATCTCGGAAACCCTCAAAGTTTTCCGGATTCTTTGGAGGTTGAATCCGTGGAATCCCTTCCGGAAGAATCGTGCAAATTATTGGAGCTGTTAAGGGAATTTCAATTGGAAACAGCTTTTACTGCTCTTTTGAGTAAGTTTTTATTACGAATTTTGGTAAACTTTGTAACTTTATCGTGTAAATTATAGCATGTCATTTTTATAAGTAATAATAAGTTTAAAGAAACATTAGACATTTTCTAAGGCATTCCAGGATTATCCATTCCTTACAAGATACCATGTACCTATACACATAATTAATTTTTGTCTTACATATAGCTTGTGGTTTCACTTACGATAAACTCCAATATATAAACAAGGACGACCTTGAAGTTGTCTTTCCCGGAAAAGAAAGTACTGCTCTCAAAACTGAATTGAAAGAAAAAATTGGTGCATGGAAATCGAAAAATGTAATATTTTTTTCGAAAGACTTGAAACAAATATTTTATAATGAAATTGTTGTTATATATTTAGTTTCCCTCTGATGTGGCAATTAGTTGCCAGTGTCAATCGAAGGTGTCTAACTGGTTTCAACGAGAACATTTGAGTAGGAGTGGTACTCCACTGTCCGATAGAACGGTCTGTTCTTCAATTGTAACTCATAATTCGGTAAGTGTGCTTAAAGTTATTAAACGAATTATAAAAACAGGTTGTTCCATTTAATGGGGTAAATACAGTATGTAGAGATTCTTGAAGTTCCGTTGAACAAAAAATTGTATGGGAAGTTGGTGTCCATTTTTATTTCATTTCAAGATAAAGCCCGTTTATTTGCGATTTTTAATTGGCTCTCTAAAATGTACACTAACGTTTTCCTAGCTTAATGGGCTAAAATTTTTAATGAGGTAAAAATAGACACCCATCTCGCAGTAGCATATCATTTTTAGTTCTCCGGAACTTCAGGAATATCCACCTAGTTTAACTGGGTCCCCAGGTACTAGCCAGTGAGCGTTTTCATCCATCGATTTATTCCTAATGTGGAATTATATTTATTTTATTTCAGTCCATACTCGACATTTTGAAGTCGTCAAAAGCTGGAGAGGGTTTGTTAACTCTCTATGCCGCTAAAAAAAACCTTCAAAAAGAAGACAGGAAAAAATTACTAAATTGCATTGTTGAGTACTACTTCGATCCTAGCCAAAATAAGTACGTTATTCCGAGTCCTCGTCAGCAGGATAAAATGGCAGACGATATTAAAGAAACATTTCCTTCGGAGACTAAAGATATTTACTTTGTTTCTCGTAAAAATGGACACAGGGCAAACCAATCTGGTTTGCTTTTTAATAGATTCAACAATCTGAATCGTAAACGAAAGAAATCGATAGAGGGTTCTTCCCATGAACAGTCAGAAGAAAAGACTCCTGAAATAAAAGAAATATTAATAAGTAAAACAAATCAGCCCTATATAATTGGAACAAAATATGAAATAATTAAATTTATAGATCACTATCAGTCATACTGTGTAGGTTCCAAAAGTATCTCTTTGAAAATAATAGCTATTGCTGACTTTAAAAGTCCTCCAATTCATGTTTACTATATTCCAGATGGAACATGTTTAATAAGAAATAAAATATTTTAAAATAAATTGAAATTATTAATTGTTTTATTACTGAATACGTACAAAGTATCGTCTAAAACTATTTTAGGATTATCAAAAAAAAAAAAAAGATGAAAAATACAAAACCTTATTGCAAATTAAGTCAACTTAAGAATAAGGGTTTGAAATACACCGCTTGGACAAAATTAAAGAATCGATGTTTAAAATAAGTAAGTAAAAATGAATATTGATTTTACATTTCCAATATAAAATTGATAACACTTTTTTCATATATAAATTACAAATTTTTAATATTAAAACTTAAATTATTCTTATCAGAAATACCTAAATGAAATTAATATTAATTTTACGTTGATATCATATCGATTATACAATTTTAATATCAAAAATCGATGTTGTCAATATCAAATGTAAATGCGTATCGTATCAATTTCACATTTTTAATATTAAAATATTATAAAATTTTAATATCAATTCCACATGAATTCATTGTTAAAATTACATTCGAAACGTATGAAATCAATATTGGAGTAATATCAAAATTGATATTTTCAACATCAGCTGGATTTTGTCAATGAAAAATATCAATATTACGGCTGTTTTTTACATTTTTTTTTTTTCGGTGTATATTTTCACCTCTCTGAGAGAGTTTTGGTAATTTTTGTGAGTTTGACGGATTTGAAGTGTTTGATTCGGGAACGTACGCGAATAGACCTATTGTTACCCGACTGGGTACAGGGAGGGTTATGTGTTTCGCGCGTATCCTATGTACGTTCCTACGTGACGCCGTGTAGCCTAAACGGCTTGACCGATTTTGAATAGTGAGGTGTTATTAGATTCGGAATGTCATAGGCTAAAAAGATAAAAATAAAAAAACCCGACTGACTGTAGAAAAAAGGATTAAAAAGATATGAACAAGCCACATTCAAGTACATATACCTTACTATTTGGCAGTCGGAGGGTATTCAATACTTGTATATTTGTTAGGCTGTGCTGGTATATAGTCTCCGATTGTCAATAAGTTAGGTATATGTACTTGTGGCTTGTTCATATCTTTTCAATTATTTTTTTTTACAGTCAGTCGGGTTTTTGGTTTTTTAAACTACCTTTTTTTATTTTAATCGTGTAATCGGCCGTTTTTGCTATTAGAGGCCATCCAGATTTTGAGATTTAACGCCATTGTACTTTTTTCTTTGGGGTTTTTTGAAGTCAAAGCAAACAAGCCCACGATCACCAACGCCTTGAAAGAGGAAAGTCACATTAATGCGAAACGGTCGTATAAAACTTCAACAAAAGAGTAGGTTCGTGCCAGCAAAGCCGTGGCGACCATTTATCCGATATGCTGTTCCATAAACACAACCCCAATCTGCATACTACATGAAAAAAAAACATTCAAGCTTTTACTTAAAAATCAAAATTACATTTTGCGTGAATTATAGGGCACCCTATACTACGCTTTTGCGCCGATAACTGTTCTCAGTTTCTTCTTTTCCGAAAGTGCAACATTTGCTACCTACTTTCATTCAGTTAAATAATCAACCACCAACACTGTCTTCGATTTGAAAAATGTTTAAAACAAACTTTGACACTATGCAATATGACGATACCTACGCGCATACTGCCTCAGCCATTTTCGACTTTGATCCTTTTGCACTATAGAAAAAAATCCTGCAACACTTAAAACAATCAAAGTCCCCCTCAATTTCTCCAGAAAATAGAACCCGAACTGTAATTTCTCCCCTCACCCATTGTACAACTTAAGATGCTCTAGGAACATCTTACTTTCGTATAGAAAAAAAATCGAAAACCGTCCTCCGGTTTTGGACTTTATGTTAATTCATAACCGCACACAGAACGAGTAACGACAGCCAAAACGCAGGTGTGACTAAACGCAGTCTGAGAGGATGTTTTTTTTTTTCCATTTTTCACGCCTCCAGACTGTCATCTGTTGGAGCACCTTTTTAACAATCTTATGCAAATCGCTGTACACATGCGACTTCTTTATATTTAGGACTCCTCGAGCAGGCTACGTATATATACCTCCTCCTTGTGCTGCCGCGTCTCTCCAGACAATGAAGTTTGAGTTTGCCTTTCATCCAAAAAAACTGTCTACCATGTTAACGTTCATTACTCGATGGAACTTTTCCACCTCGCTATTGCGGGAGTTTAATTAAGTTCATATCTTGGGGACACAATTACAAAGGAAATGGTAATGTAAAGTTTTCCATTTCCATCTCGCTCGCGCGAAAAAGGATAACATTTTCTAATTTCAAGTTTTTCTCAGCTTGGGGTTTTTTTTTTTTCCTTTCCTTTTTGGTAAACGTTTAGCGTATAACGCCCTTTATTTGTTTATTTGATGACTCGCTTAATAAATGATAAAAGGGCATTTTTTGATAACTAAACTCTTAACTCTAACTAAGGACTTTGTTTTTTTTTTTTTGCTTTTTGTCGGCTATGTACAAACAGAAAAACTCCTGTAATTAGGGTGAATAAGGCGAGTGCCGAAAAAGGGGAAAGACTCGTAAAATTCCATTGGACTGCTGGTGTGTGCAAACACACAGCACACAAAGGAATGACGATAACTGTAAATTATTATTTAATTTGTGGCCCTATTATCCCTGGGACTTCATAATGAAATGAATGAAAAGCTTGTTTCGGTTCGCTCTTCTACTACAATCTACAAGATCCATATTAGCTATACACATCGCACAGGCGAAGGGAACTACAAAGCCTTTGACTGGGAGACAAATTCACTGATAATTTCGCGAGGGTAACGATGGAAATTTGCATAATGCCCCTTCAGATAGGATTTAGACAATGAAATTAACGGTTTTAAAGCGTCGTTTGTTTTGCCTCAAAAGGATGGTATCCACAGTATCTCACCGCTGGGAGGTTTTTTATACGTCTCTTCGGAGAGTCTTGCGATTGCTTCGCAGCGCTTTAGAGCTATTGTGGGACAAAAGTTTCACCAGAAAAGTCCTCGTCATAAGATGTGGAAGCAGCGTTCCGAGGAACATATTGGTAGATAAGTATCTATAAGCGTGTTGCTTATCTTATCTATGTGTTTCGAGTAAAAGCTAGGACTATAATCATGGCGGAAAAGAGAATCTTAGGGCTATAATTCTGTACTCCTGTATCCTGCACAGGAAAACGAGTAGTTATAAATGGAAATGATAAAAAGAGAACTACTGCGTAGAGTGTGGATGTAAATAGGAATACCACTGAAAAGTCATGGTTGTAGGGAGTGCAAACGACAGAAAGTCTCTGCTCATAATTAGAATGCAGCAAAAGCCTGCTTGCTCAAGGGCGCAAAGCCGCCTCTAGTTGGTAGCGTTATCCTCATCCTATAGGTGGATTGATGGGCAGCAGCCTTAACAAGTGGGAGTCTTAGGCAAGAAGTTCACAGTTGTTGACACTTCAGTGAACATCTTACGACAGTCAGATGTCCATTGGCATTAGCTAAGATCCTCCTGAGTGATTTTATGGCAGACAATTCAAGAAGGGCCGATTCCGTAGTACAATCAAGAAGATTGACCTGTTCGAAACCACTTTTGCTGCGGGATGTAAAAAAACTGGAGCCACCAAAAGGTCTTCGCACCTGAACATTCAACATGGCTGTCACCGAATCATCAAATCGTCAACCAACGTGATCGACGAAAGGTACTCCTCCTGATGGTCGAACTTTCCAAGCAGCAACATAGACTCGGGCCATTGCATTGTTGCAGCCAAGGAGGAATTGAGGGTGTCTTAGGCGCCATACCAATAGAGAAGTATTGCAAGGAGACAGCCCTTTCCTAGTACTATGCAAGCAGCATCAAATGTAGAGTACAAATGGTATCGGTGCGAAGACAGTTACAGAACCGTCGTGCTGGGTTCCACCCGACCAAGCCTTGGTTTATTGAAGAGTACCCACAAGCTCAAGCACTCAATCCACTCGCGTACAATGCTAGACCAGAAAAGAATGAAAGCGTCTGTAAAGCTCTACGAACAAAAGACGAGAAAAAAGAAAAAAAAACTAAAGAATCGAGCTATCGAGGACATAGAGAGGAGCTACTGCAGGAGCGTAGTCCCGACCTATGCAGATGAATAAGGAAATACAGTCACCGGGCAGAGGGGATATGGTGGTTATGGAAAAATATCACTTCTGCAGATGGTTGACTGACGGATGACTGAAATTCGACTGACAAAAAGAAAGAACTATCCAATTTATACTATGTAAGTCAAGATTTTCGTCCACCTCACCAAATTTATTCAAACACAAGTCAAACAAGGTCACTGCAAAAATGACAATAAGGCTGAAGAGGCAGCGGGGGACGTCTTTTTGATAAGCATACTCCAACTCATTTTAAAAATATGATAGGAGTAAATATGACTGATGATAGAAACCTCAGAGTCGTTTGTCTGATCGTCAAGCCAGCAAGGATCAGTTGGCCTTATTAACCAACTGCCACTGGCGAATGCTCAGAGTTTGGAACAGAACAAAACAAAAAACGGGGCCAACTAAATCAACAAATTCGACAGAAATTCATTATAGAGACCGTGTCCGCCGAGGAACTCCGACCAAAACACCTCATCAAAATCTAATTCAAGGACCTACACTTGACAATTGGGGCTTTTTCGCTAAGGAGAATCTGCACATGACCCTCATCATAATCGCAGTCGTCCTCTATGGCACAACTGCATTGACTTTAATGAGCCTTTAAATAGCCTTACTTATTGGGAACGCAAAATACTTTCAGTGATTTAAGCACACGTTTTTTAAGCGGGCTTTCAGAAGAGGATTCACCAGCAAACTCTTCCATGGCATTGACATGATCTTGAAAATGGAATCAATCGCCTAAGATGTCTAGAGCACGTAACATTCCGACCAGAACGAATCTTCTGTTCCAACTAATATGGGCTACAGTAGCCGTAAACTTAGCACGAAATCAGGCAGTTGGCTATAGACCGCACTAACTGGAGAGTTGTTTAAATTGAGGCACAACTCCACGTCGGACGATCGGCCTGAGTAAGATATTTAAGACAGCCTTGCTTCCAAAGTTCGCCTCGTTCTTGTGTCGAATATTATTACACTTTTCGCAGATGTTCTTTGCCGCGGTTTTGTTGGCAATATTGTTCGAAAAAAAAAACATGATAAAAACCGCCAAGTTTCTGTTCCAGAACAGAAACTTGTGGAACGCCCGCTGACAAGTGTAGTATTTTTGATCGTTGAATCTTGCTTTTTACCTTTAGACGAAAATATACTGGAATTTAGTCCAAGCTTCTCAAAAACAGCATCTTGTTTTTAGAAACAAACGAAAGGGTCCATCATTGTTATTCGTATTATTATGTATACACAAACGGATTCTCCATTCAAACGGGCTTCGCGTAAGTCAGCTTAGGGCCACCTACTCCATCGAATTGAAATGGTTTCCCAAATACGTAGCCAACAACAAAATGGTAGCACCTACCCTTTAAGAAATATTTTGTCAGCTTCAATGACACATCAAGTCACGAACATCAAAGGAACCCCTCTTTATAATATTCTTCAATAGAACAACGAACAACGATAACTGAATTCTTTTCCAACCCATGGTAAAGGCTAATCCAACACCATAACTACCACCCTTGAATATGTTTTCTTTCAAACCGCACAAAGAGCTTAACTCAGCACCCAGGCGGCGGCGGTGGGTAACGAGTAACGACAAAACAAATTCAACGCATTTCAATTCCTTTCAAGTTGATTTTAAAATCTAATTTCTGTGGCCGCTGTGCGCCGTAGCGCTAAACTCCATAGAGCTCTTGTCATCGTCGTTGTCGTCGTCGGTAGACGGCGGCGCTCTGCAAAAGAATAAAACTTGCGAATTACGTACACGTAATTTCATTTAAATTCATTTCAAGTACTACTCGCATTATTTTGCCTTTTCTGCGCTTTTCTTTTCAGCCACCCACTCACGCCCCGAATTTAAGTTTTTTTTTTTCTGTTCCCCCCTTCTGTCATAAAGTGGTTACTAATTTTCTCCCACTTAAGGACGCAGCAAATGTGGAGGAATTTTTCTTTTCTCTAGATGCTATTTAGAGAGAAAACTTTCGCGACTATTCCAAGTTTATTTATTTACTCTACCGTCTACATTTCGATTAAGCAAAGGGATTAAAACAGTCCAACATAAACAGCCGGAGAGAGAGAGTGCGTCCACGACGATTTGTCGGAGATTTCTCATTCTGTCACTGTGACTGCGGATTATTTTCCACTGCGGCGAATTTCAAATTAATTAATTAATTGCTAATAGAATTGTTTTAGAGGAGGCGGACCATCGCCTCCAGTCATCCTTATCCTTGGTGGGCGGCTAAGACCTCAGGAAATTAAGGAAAAAACTCCATTTGGCATGGTCCCCTCGTTTGTAGACGCGCAAATGCAATTAGCTTAAAAGAAAATCAAAACTTTTTCACTTTTCTGTTTTGCTTTTTATATCGGTCGTCCTTGCTGATTCTAATGAATAAAATTGTTCACGTATCGCGTATAAATTCTTTTGTGGATACCATCGTTTCTTGGCACGTCCTCTCCTTCAGATTTCTTAGCGGTTTAGTTCCGATTAAGAGGCGAAAAGAAAAAGGATAAAGAAATCCTTGCCGAGGAAAACAATAATCACGTTCTTTGCATAACACCACCACCCCGTTTGAGAGTGTTCAAATTTATGGTTCTTAAATTTGCACCGCACAGCACCATCGCGCCGCCACACGTCTTCGTGAATAATGACTCGGACCGGATGGTTTAAGAAAATTCCTCACCCGGGATTTTTTTTTTTTTTCAGCGAAAACCACTTGTGCTTTGCACTTTTCCATGGGATGGATAGTAAATGTCAGACAATTCGGTTAGGGATTTCTGCAATGCGGTATATTGCACTGAGTTGGGTTTAAGGTTTTTTTTTTCTTGCTTTACCTACTTCTCCAGTGGTTGCGCCACAAAGGCAGTTAAAAATGCCAAGGAACGAGCGGAAGATCCCGACAAGTCTTCAAACTGGCTGAAAAGCGAGAGTCCTTTGAGGTTAGAATTGCAGAGATCCATAGTGTGGGTTTCTTCGAATTCTATGGAAATATGAAAATCTTTTGAATTTTAAAGGTGAAGAGCCTTTTTGAGATAGTCATAGGTGCCAAGGACACTATCGTCTTCTCAAAGGAATTTTACGAGGAAATTGATAGTTTCCATAAAACTTCTACTACTTATGTTCATCTACTGCAGGCTGCCCCAAGACTGGCTACCTACCAAAGCCCTGTATATTTCAATTCATATTTATTTCAGGTTGTCGGCACAAGTTGTTTGTAAATGACCAGCAACCTATTTGAGAAATTTAGGAAAGACCGGTATTTGCTTTTCAAAAATTTGCCACCCAAAGTCCATTTCTATATCGGATACACGAAAAATTATGAAGCTATCCCTTAAATTTATTTTTTAAATAATATATCGGTAGATTCTAAGGACCTTCCAGAGTCAGACTTGCACTCTTCAGAAATCTTCACAGTCTCTAACAGACCCTGATGAGGATTACCAATGTCTATTTGAATTAACACACCACAAACTTTGAAAATTGTTTTAAAAAATGTCATCAAAACTTCAGAGTTTTGTGAAAAACAAAATGGTGGTTATATCTTAACAAATTTTCTTCTTTCCTAACAACGTAGAACATAGAAAGCATTACAATTTTATTGGTTTCTTTGACTTTTTCTTAAAATTCCTAAAGAAATTAAAAAGTTTTTCAAATTTAAAATCAGCTTAATATTTTCGAGACACCCTGTATACACTTTTGACGATTGTAACGCGGTAGAAGTAGGTATGTCAAGATTTTTGAAGAGAAACCACCTGAGGAGATTTGAGGGCAAGCCCGCGGTAATTTCTCTGAAGATCTTCTAATTCCCTTGAGGCCCTACAGTTTTAAGGTGAACATGGGCCTTCAACTTTGTAGAGCACGCTTTATTAAACTGGACTCTTAAATTGCAAAAGTGTCAGAGGCTGTTCGTTGCATTTGCCTGCAAGAATTACCATATGGGCTGCAAAATACTACAACAACTGTGAAAATTATTATACGAAAATCCAGGTGGAAAAAAATAGAACTAAAGGCACATCCCTGCGGAACACCGTCTTTTTAGTCAAATTTAATGAAAAGGGTACGTGAATAAATGGCAATAGATGAGACTTTCCGAAAAATCGAGAAAATAATACATTTTTGAGCTACGCTCATACTTATATTATGTACAGCTGCAAGTCTTATTGGGCCAGACTCGTCAAATCCCAGAAGTAGACGCTTAATTTTTCTGCAAGTAATTCGATGAAGCAAAGCAAAGCAAGCAAAATTAAAGACGGCTTAAATGTATACTGGTCTTATTTCTAATTCATTTTGCGAGCAATATAGAGCGAACAAAAAATAGGACCAAGAGCACATCCCTGTGGAACACCATTAAGAACTTTTTTTTGAGAAGCGACAGAGGTTAAAGTGCGCTGCCTTAGTATATATCCACTTCGATGGTCACGTTTAATTAAAGAGAGCAATCTTAACGTTTGTAGCCGTCAGCGATGAAGCTGGAAAGAAGGTTGGAGTGAACAAAATCGAAGGTGACACCCATAACCATAGAGTCTGTTCAATGTTCTTTGTATAATTATGGAGATCAATTAAAACAGGTGTGGAATCTAGAGTTGTAAAGATCTTATTCGCCAGCGATGGAAGGAGCAAATTTTAATTTTACTGTGGAACTACAGCTATCAGAGCGATCAAACGTATGGCGTTAGAGATACATTTTCAGTACATAATTCTGTGCTTGTTTAAAGAATTAAATCGAGAAGACACGCTGTCGGGTTGAGATTTAGCTTATTTATTTCTGGGGTGACTCAAAGTTATTATAGGAGGAGACAGGCTAACGTTGGAATAAACTTCAAACAGGTACGTGTCCAAATGCAGGGGTGTAATGCTTTGACAGTTTGGTCGCCACAAAGGCTTCCAGTACCATGGAAAAAGTCCGACATTTCTGCGCTATCCGTACAACAAGTGCCCCTAATAGCTGAATGTCGGTGACAAGCTACAATTACGACCATTATAGAAAAAAACCGGGACATATCTTTAATGCACTGTGTGAGTTGCAGTTCCATAAAAATATATTTCTGAGCACTGTGAAAAATTTCAAGGAGTTGAACTTTTGGGAAGTTCCATCAGTCTAAAAAAGACGCTCTTATTATATGCCAACATTAAGTGAGTCTTAATGTAACCTGAAACACACTCTGTATTTACAGGCTTCGCGGGTCACCCGCTTGACTTAAAGCCAGAAGCACTTAGAGGCTAAAAAAATATATATTGAAAAAGAATAGCTGTCAGTTCTTTTGAATTTTTTTCCAGTTAAAGAGGGAATATTTACAAAAAAAGAAAAAAATTAGGTGCTTCTGTAGAAAATAAAGGGTCCTACATTTTTCGGTTGCGAAAGTAAAGCACATACAGCGATACATTTTTGATGAAAAATTTATTTCAGTATAAAGTAAAATTAAGAAGTGTGAAATACAATATCATTCAAATGGCCGCCTCGGGAAGGCGATTCTTTTGAGGTAATTTTGAACCACTTTTTCGCACATTTCGGGCGGTATCTCGGCCATAACTTCAGTAATGTTGGTTTTTAATGCGTCTGGAATTCGGGGTTTATTCGCGTAGACACGGTCTTTTGCGTAGCCCCAAAAAAAAAAAAATTTAACGGTGTCAAACCGCATAATCTTGGTGGCCAATTGACGTCGCCAAAACGTGAAATTACGGGACCAGGAAATTTCTCCCGCAATAAAGCCATTATTGGTGGTGTTGTAGCAAGTTTGTAGTAAATTTTAATAATTCAATCCATTATCGTAAATGACAAACATTCAACTAATATTATGACACTTCAAATGACAGCTGAGTTTGACAGGTGTCAAATGGCAGCGCTACCAACTTGAAACCACGAAATGAATGACCCTATATTATTATCAGCGCTCTAATTTCCCCTGAAATGCCCTAATTGGGATTGGGATAGAATCCCCGACAAAACTGCATTCGATCAATTTATTAGGAATAATGAAAATTCCGCCAAATACTTAAAATCCTTAAATTTGCTGACAAAACTAAATATTTCCGTAAAATAAATACTTTTCAGATACGAGAATAGTTAGCAAAATAAAGTGAAAGGGAAACCCCTACAAGAGGTGGGATTTAGAGCCTTGTAAGGCTTGCGTAAGTGCGCGGTGTCGACTGACCAAAAATATATCCTTTCTCTAGCCAATATTTAAGTGAATTTAAGACTAGAACTAGAAACTGCAGCAAGGAACATTTCTTACATTCGTCTGGCAATAAATCCTCAAACACGGACGCATAAACACTGAAACCACTAAACCCATCAGAGGCAGATCGATTTGGCATGTTTCATGATGATGCCGACTCGCGTTTATCCAATTCAACTGAAAATGGTAACGAGACTTCTGCCGTAAACGCCTTATGATCAACACTTCTGCCTCTCATTACAGATGCCTATGATACAAGTCGATGTGCACACGCAAATCCATTATCCCGACGAAAACGTTATAAGCCCTAAACCGCAGCTACACATCGACGAAAACCGAAAGGCTTTAAGAAATTATCCCCAAAACACAATTTATGACTCGCAAAGTCAGCCTCCACCTCTCTCGCTGTTCCCATTAATTCTCGTTTTTCATTTTCCCTGGTATTTATCCAATTTTGGGTTTTCGCCATACATTCTGTTTGTCCGTACCCGCTGAATCAACATGCCATCGGCGCATTTCGCGAACAACTTACCGAAATCATACAATACACACACACTCGCAATGATTCTGTCCCTTAGATCTATATGTACCCTTAACTCTTATTTGCGCTGCATAAAAGCGCCTATTCGGAAGCATCACGCGAAGGCGGGGGACTAACACAAAGCCAGCATTCAAGTGTAGCCAGGATGACAGAAGGTCGGAAATAAAAATGAGATTTTATTGTGTGAAATATTTTTATGTCGGAACCGGCATTACATGAGCCTACCACCGCAAAGCCCACATTTAATTCAGGCAACTTTCCGCAGTAAAATCACGCACATCCAACCGTATGTGTACGTGGCGAATGTATAATGTGTACCTACGAATGGAGGATGAGGATGAGGGGGCTCACCCTCTTACACATATTGATACCAAAAACCAGCCGCAGGGTCGAAGTTATAAATCTTTTGCGGATTTTCAAAATTAACCCACAAAATGGGGGATCTTACAATATTTTGAGTGTGTAGTAGCACGTTGCAGGAGAAATGTGTGTATAGTAGGTCCTTCGTGTTACTCAGTAAGTGGCTGAAACAGAAGGTTTATCCGAGTTTAATTTAATTCTCGTGCCAAAGGATGTTGAAATAATATTCAAATTGGAAATTGTACCTAAGGGATTATTACTTAATGCCGAACGGATGAGCCAGAGAGACAAGTCCAGCCAAGCCAGCTGACGCTCGTATGTTCTGTTATTATGTCCGGAAGTGGAGTAACATTTGGTTTCTAACCTCAAATGGTGTGTGGCTGTCAGACTGTGGAAATTAATTAAAATAGCGAGAGGTTCAAGGTTTTTCATTTGTTTTTCGTGAAGATTTCAAAGAGCTTTGTAATTAAAATTCCCAATCCAATGGGCTTAGCTGTGGAGATTTTGGCGAACAAGATTTTGTTTGATGATTGTTTGAATCTATGATCTCTCTGTTGGAAAGGGTCCCCAAAAATGGCTGTTTTTGAATGAGAACTTTAAGTGGTCCATAGAATTGCTTTTGGGCCTTGTAAACGCTTTAAAATGTTTGAGAGATTGACAGAAACGAAGGTTCCTGAGTCGAATCGCTGTTAGTTAGACTCTGAACTTCTGAGGCTTATTCGTTCGGGGAGTTTGTTTGGAACCGCGTGTAGCCCAAAAATACCAAAGAACGTCGATTTCATTAGCTCCAGCCAAATGGATCTTCGAATCTCAGCCACTATGTACAAAACGAAAATAAAAACGGGGGACTGCGGCACAAAGAATACACCATGGCGGATGACAGTGCGCTTGATAACTAAAAACAAAGTGTCGGCGGACAGGCGGACAGGCGGTCATGCTATCCTTTTCACAATTTTAGTTGTTGCTCCATGCTTTCTAACCGGGACCCCAAGCCTTTCTGTCTATAATACCAACCAAGAGCTGATACCTCAGACTCCCAGACTGCGGGTGCTTGTATCTTGGATGCTACATCAAAGAGGTGGAGAACCCACGCTCGAATTAAACAACCAATCAATATAAATTGAGTTAAGCCCTCACACGAGAGTGCGCGATAGGTTTATGTGCAAAGTTGTGCAGTCTCAACGGCTACACAATTAAATATGAAGGTATTGCCTAGTTTGAGACTGACTATCCCTCAAAACCAGAAGGTTAAAGCTATGTTTTTGATAGACTAAAAATATAGCTTGAAAGCGAGACTGTAAGCATTTTTTTTTCGCTATTGGCTCCATCTAGGTATCTAAAATGGCCCCGAAATGCTGATCTCAGTGACCCATTTTGGCCGTTGAAAACTTAGGAGGACTATTTGATTTCACTTGATTTGACAGAAAATCATGGAGCACTTTGAATGTGCAGTAAAAGCTAAGTTTGGACTTAAAATTCTAAAATAGGAGTTAACCTTCTGGCACACCCCTTTGTAGCATATCCAAAGCTAAGCAAAAATTACCTCAGATGTACAGGGAAAGGTCTTTAAAAGGTCACAGGGAGATTTCAAAGCCGCAGAACCAGTCTGTTTCAATAGACTTATCGACTTTTGAACTTTTCTCAGCACATTTTTCAAATACGCACACGTACAAAGAACGCATGTAGTACGTTCAAGCAATTTTGAAACCAAGTCTATTAAACGAGAGCTTAAATATCAGCCCAGTTGTTCTAAGTTTTACACAAAGTTTTGATAAGTGTTCTGTACCTAGTGGCTTCTGAATATAGTATTGACGACGGATACGAATAAGGCCTTAGAAGTAAGGGAAGAACGATTCATAGATTATGCAGCATTCACGGCCGAAAGTCTCCAAATATTGCCCTCTCGCTGCTTAGAAGATCAAAGAAAAGTCCGCAAAAGCGTCGTACAGTGGTGACAATTTTAATTGAGAACAGTTTACTTGTACCGCCGGCCGGTGCCGGTCCAAAAGTATACTAGTCGTTCGTGACAATGAATGATTTTCTTCGAGTTTTAAAAGTTGCAAGAAACGTCAAAAAAATGCAGTTCTTAGTTCTACCTCGCACAGAAGTTGCACTTTGAAAGGAAACCGAGCTAAAAATGCGGTAGTGGATGGTTTTTGGAATTCAATCACCGCCAACGTCCGTCGTCAGAACTATATCCAATAGGTCTAACTTTACATGTACTTGTTGTCTTTCTGCCTGTCAGATTGGCTCTAGTTCTGATGTTTGATTTACTGCTGCTGACATTGACTGTGATGCACAAAAACATTTGTACAAAATTTGTTGCCAAGTATAAAGTGTATCGTTTTCCTTAGTTCCACCCAAAAATGATTTCCAAATGATGGACAAATTAAAAATACCACTCAATTTAATAGGCTGTAACAGAAAGACCTACATAAACTTCGCAACGAGTTACCCTAACATCTTCTACGCAACATCGATCAAACAACAGCTTCCGTCTATTAATAAAAACAACATTCTTCGTCGCTAAACAAATGCGAACAAAAACAATAAAGCCCACTTATAGAAAACAAAGACCAAACACATCATTAAGTCATAAAATCCGATTCATTAGCCATGAAAAGATTGCCATAAACCCGAACAATAACAAAAAAATAAATTAATCATCCTTAAAAAAAAAAAAAAAACGAAACAAGTCCGGATTCTCACCACCACCACCAGCTCCAACAATCCCATCCATATAAGAAGACTATTGCCAAATAATGAGCCTAAAAAATCTGTAAGCCTATAACAATCTCAACCGCACACACAGAACTGAATACAAACGGTTCGCGCGGGAACGGAATAAAAGATACAAATTGATAATCCGATTCGATTTGTTCAATCACTCGTTTTTATTATCGTTCCGTCTGCTGGGGTGCAGTGTTTCTCTTCTCGCAGTGTGATTTCTTAAATTCATGTGATAAGAACATACGTATATATCTTCTTTTTTTTTTGTTTGAAAAATCCTTACACCCACACACTGGCCAAAAAAGATGTAAAAGATAGATGATGACTGTAACCCAAGAAACCAAAAGAACACTACAGATTTATCGAATATGAACGCTCTTCCCGAATTTGTCATAATAAAATTTAAGCGGATTACCTTGCTCGCAAGCAGACTATGTACGGACTATTTCGGGTGAAAGAAGAAAGAGGAAAATACACGCACCCATGTAGACTGGCAAGATTTAAGCTGAAAGTGATTGAATTGTTTGTGGCAGCATTGGAAAATCAATAAAGTACCTTTTCTGTACGCAGAATATAATACCTACTCCGTTAGGATATTTTTATCAGGGTGTTTGCCGAAAATAAATTGGTAACAAGACCGACAAATAAGATACAGACACGGCTTCCAACTTAAGAGGATTCCGATGGAATTCGTGTTAAAGGTGTGCGCGATAAGTTTGCGATTTTATTCTTTGAATACTCTGAGGGTTTGCTCTGACTGGGCGGAGGGAGGGAATTAAGTTGAAAGATTTCCTTCGGCGCTTGATGGATATTGGTATTTTTAGCGAAAGGTCAAAGGTCATGACGGAATTCTGTAGATGGCTAATTCAAAATGTCTACAATGAACAACTGTTCGAGAGGTATACTCAAAATGCGTATAATGTTTGTACGCATTTTGAGGAGGGAATATTGGCCAGGATGAAAGGTTTTGGCGTGCCTGGAAGAATTTATTTCCCTTGGAGTGGGGGTCATTCCTTGTCGGGGCTTATATTAGGTAGTTTTTTTTTGTTGCCATGTTAGGCCTAAAAAAACACGAATTCATGAGGATGCACGCGTTCACAATCGGATTCGTTGACATCCGCTTCACCTAAACTGGTCTGGTATCTGTGATATTCCTACCATCTAATTTTACAGCCGCAACAGGTCCATTTTAAGCCCCAGGCCTTCCTTTTCGCAACGTGACGTGTGAATTTTTAATTTTCGGAATAATGTTTTAAAAAGGGTTTTCCCGAGTCGATGTAGAAATGGAATAAAACAAGCTGTGTCTGATTAATTTTTTTTATTTATTCCTTATTCTCAATTTATTAAACATTATTTATTTTTTTAAGTAATTCTAAATAAATATCTAAAATTCAGAGAATAGTTAGTGACATTATTATTAATTTTTTCAATTCGATCACAATTACTCCAAAACTGTCATCACTTTTGCCAAACAGACTGTATTTGATTGATCTCACTTCCAATATGACACAAAAACTCCCATAGACGTCGTATTTTCCCAGGAAATACAAAAAAAAAAAAAAAAGGAAGACAGAATCAAAGAGTTCCGTGTGCGACAAATACGTGCATTTCCCGCTGTCTGACTTCAAGGAGCCACTCGAAATGAAAGAACTTTTTAAGCCCCTTTACATGTTGCAGTAACTTCCACCATAGACCGACGACGTTTGCATTCCCTCCTTCCCTTCGTACAAATAATAGAAACAGTTGCCTCCACTTGCACACCGCTAAGTGCAACAGAAAGACGCCACTCCCGCGGAAAAAAAAAACATACACACACCCCATCCTCTGTCACGCGAAAGTCAAATAACGTTTTACATTCGACGACCTTATTACGGCAGCGTAATTGTTTTCCGTCTTCGGATTCGCTGTAAGGCCCCCGTAATTGTAAACCTATCCGACCATTCAACCCACCGTCGATGCTACTACAGCACACCGAGGAGGGAGGTCACATCCTCACCGAGGTAAATCTGCTTGCGCGAACCACCTACCACCTGAAACAGAAACGGAAGCGAATCGAAATAAAAATTGAAAGTTGTAAAATTTTATTACCTCTGCCGTCTTAATAGGATTTTATGACTGTACAGAGCTGAAAGTTTTTTTTTTTTTTTTTTTTAAGTTTGGCTCCATACTGTGTGCCGTGAACTCGTCGGGGGATAACGTCAACATCAACATACGTGTCTTCGTTTTCCACTACAGCCAACCCACTTGGTCGGGTCGGGAGGCGAGAGTAATGTGTAAATACAAAAAAAAAAAAATTTACATCGAAAGTGCCAGCAAACAGCAAACTTTGGTGTCTTCAATTTCGACTAGTACTAGGTGTAGTCCCTCCCCGGCCTCACGAGGAAGGGGAGTTTTTCAATTTTCCTAGGATAAATAAAATCATTTCACGAAAGGGAGCAAAGTGTAATTGATTTTTACCATTTCAATTTTTCCTTTAAAAAAGAAAACAAACCCGGCACGGAGTTTACTCCCGTTTGGGTGTAGACAACACGCTCCCGACGTGTCTTTGGCTGGCGGGTGTGCCAGGATTGGTAGTGGTGCACAGTTTATATCCGATATTTAGCGATTCCTGGTTAAATGAGTTGGCAAATGTATTCCTTACTTGAGGGTCCTTAATGATACCACACATGAGCGGGCAAATATTATTCCGCATGAATGCATTCTATTAATGCACGGGCGGAATGGATTTCCTCTGCCATCCCAGGCAGAGTGTTGGCACTTGGCATAGAGCAATTCATTTATTGGTTTAGTGTTTCTGTATGTGCGATATGTTTGTGTAGAACTGGTATTTTAATTCAGTGGAAACTTTCAATACTCAAAAGAGAAAAATTCCACTTCTTTTGATTGGATAAATATCCAGTTAAGGAGTTGCGTACGTATACAAACGAAATCAGAGAAATCTTAAAACTGGAGTCAAGTTTCTCATATCCAAGTCTTTCCCGGGCTGTATACAACCATCGAAGGAACATGTTTAACCGAATTAGCAGTTTTTCAGTGGACTACTGAGCGAGGGGTTTCTGGGTCAATCCTCGGCAAAAACCCAAGTTACATTTTGAGTTTTTTTTTTCAACTGCCCCACCTCACGCGAACGTTTGACAAACATCCGAGTGCCATGAAAAAGCTGAAGCCATTCGGTTTCGTACTCGACATAAAATTGCAGGTCCCTCTTATTCGCCTCAAAAAAACTCAAAAAAAAGAAGCTAGCCGAAGCGTACACGAACCGCCAACTATTATTTAAATTAACAATGAAAGCAATTTTTTGAATTATTATTTAATTATTGAATTATTTATTAAAGATTCAAATGTATGACAAATTACAGCCAAATCAAAAATTTGGTTTTATTTCGCTTTGGCAAATGAAAATAACGCAAAATTTTGGGAATTTTGCCTCATTTCGTGTGGCTTCATTTCACGTCACCAAATCAAATGTTTTCAATCTCATCACACTTCATTTTCAAACCAATGCCAGTCATTTTGTCAAATGTACCTGTATACAGTGGACGTCCATTATACAAATATCCGATATAGCGAATTTGCGATATAAGGAAAGCTTTTTAGATTCACATTAGTATCGCTATATAACGAATGGTGCCCACGATTTGCTATCCGATATAACGAATGTGGATATAAAATGGATGAACAAACATGGAAATATTTAAATGGCAGTACCATCATCTATTTAATTTAAAATGAAATAAAAACGATTAAATAAAGACATTTTTTAATGACATATTTTAAAAATAAAAAGTATAAAAATTAGTTCGATATAACGAACGCGCTCGATATAGTGAATGACATCAAATATTATGTCATTCGTTATACTGGACGTCCACTGTGTATACCTCCTATCAAACGTTCTAATCGGACTGTGACAGAACCAAGCTCGGTAGGCACAAGTGATAAAGAGGAGGCGATCTGCCAAGTTCCATATTTTTAAAGTTTTTTTTTTCCAAAACGTCTATCAAATGTGTTCACAATGTGGTCTTTCAAAACTGTTACAGCCACTAAACGGGTACGTGAACATTGAGTGATTTTTCAGAGGTTTAAGAGAGGGATCATTGTGATCAGTTTCAAAAATCCGTCCACTAACTAAAAACTTCATTTGCAGAAGTTCATTCATCTCTAATTGTTCTATCCCGTTTTTACTTTTGATTATAGACAGCATTTCGTCATAAGTTTTTGAAACAATTAGTTTTAATTCGAATTATCAATAACTAAGCCAATTTCGACAGCTTTCGTAAATCACGCAGAAAAGTCATCCGCACCAATTTTTTAATGGTTTCCGATCACATTTGCAAAATTATTTCACAAACCTTATTGGAGGTTGACAAAGAGTCAACCTTATTTTGAGAAAACTTGTCTGATGATTGCGACTGCAATTTGGGTGATCATTTAGGGTTAAAAATCCGTTCTGAAACCAAGCTGTATTTTGCATCACTTTTAAAACGCAGTAATGAATAAAGTATTTCCAAGCGCCATTTCGAGCAAAGAAAAACCTCCCGAACTATGCTTAGCCTATGGTAAATAGGCCGTATACTGAAAGTGTAGTCTTTAACTTGCAAAATCATTCGTCAACATCCTGAATATTTGCATTACTGAGTATGTACGTGCCCGCGGACCAATACTACTTTCGCTACTAAAATCCCTAGTGGGCGAGGAAAAATCGCTCACGCGCCTAACTCAATTCAGCCAAATCTGTACTGATGTAACCCCATGCCAAACCCCATTACCCCTTCACATATCGACTGCAATTGCCTTCGGCATTGGATCTATCAGTCCGTGAGTAACATTCCTTCGTAAATAATCTCACAAATTTACCATACATTCATTATCCTTTCGCTCATTTCCATTTTCTATCGCGAAAACTTCCAGCAACCATCAAATTTCATCGAAGGCAACCCTTCGACTCTTTCCGGCCCATTTAAGCGAAACAAATCCTTCGATTTGAAATCCTCCTCAATCGTTTACACTTTGCATTTTCCTATCTCATTTATTCGAGACAAACCCACCTCCTCCACATACACGATGTTCGTATCTAATATCTCTGCCAAACACCAAGGATCCCACAAGGATTCGAACTGAATTAGCAATAAAATGTTATGCAAGACAATACGCATAAAAAAAATTCAGGACCAAAAAAAAAAAACTGTATAGAGAAATTCGTTACGTTCACTTTATTGCCGAGATACACTAAAGTATCTTACGTAAGCTCTAACAAAAAAACAAGATACCAGCAACTCCTCGTCAACGCACAAAAATCTTTTCACATAGCATTGCCCTCTTTTCGTGGAGTGATCTGATCTCCCCAAAAGGGGATAATATACGTTTTGCTATTTCTTTGATGGAATTTTTCAATTTATTTTCATGTACGTTTTATGGACTCGAAGTCGAAGCGCACTACAGCAGTCCTGAAACTAGGACGCGCATATCATCAGGAAGTAATATATGATTGGTTAGGGATGACGCCACCGCCGGCGTTGCCACAATAATGCGAATAGGATTCTCGGGATTTTCTTTTTTTTTTTGTTTATAGACGCAAATTTGACAAGAAAGGATCTGTTGGCTGATGTTGGATGGATTTTCCACGTTTAACAGAAGGAAAGTTAAGGCTCAAGGAAAATAGTTTGATGGATGTGATGCCTCTGAGCAACTTTATAGAGCGGCCAATAAAAAACCTCAATCTTACGTCCTGCAAGGAATTAGATTGTACATCTGTACACCCGACCGTTTATTTCATGCAATTCGGTGAAATTGGTTGGAAAATTATTTTCTTTTTCCCCCCTTTTGTACTTTAGAACGATAAAAACAAAGTCAGCGATGAAAATTGTTAGGAGATCGGCCGCATAGGGATAGAGTCCTGAATTGGAGAATTTAGTGTGACGAAAAGGATAAAAGGACATTTTTATAGCGTTTTTGCATCGACACGTGTTTGGAAGGTAGAACTTTTTTTTATTTGTCTATTTTTTGGAAAATTGACGGGGGCGGCTAATGTTGCAATACCGTACCGTGTTTTTAGAATTAAGCCTCGTGTTTTTGTAGTTGGGGATTGAGGATAAATCGTTTCCCCGTGCATGGTCGGCATTTCGTAGAGGGTTCTGATCTGGCCGACAAAATCTTTAAGACTTCATCCAATTTGGAGTGGCCAAGCTGCGGCAGTTAGTTAAGGTCTGGTAAAAGTGGAGAGGCTTATCTGTTGAGGCCTTGGTTCACCTCGAACTGAAAATCCGTCTAAGAAATTAAATTAGTCACCAAACGCATGCAGCGAAACAACTCGCCTACAGGGGAGAGCTGCGAAGAAGAACGAAATCGACTTGTAAGCTTTACGAGCTAAAGAGGCCCATCGGCACGAGAGGTATAGTAAGAAGTTCTACGAAAAGGTTAAAAGAACGTATCAAGGAGGCAGATGCAAACAAAACCCTTTAGAGATGTGCTAGAAAACCGGAGGATATAGTCAAACCTCTTCTGGAGACATTTAATCGCTGAAGACGACCGAGATTCCGCTGAGAGAAAGAACGTACCATTCAGGTCAGACAATGAAAGCCAAGACCTCCTTCTGCCCGACGAAAACGAAGCGAGGATAGCAATATCTAATCTCAAGGCAGGCATGGCGGCTGGCCCAGGCAACCTACTGGCTAAACTATGTGAGGCAACGGTCGTCAAATTGATGAAGAGCATATGATAACATATCTCCAAGAATTGGCCGGAAAAAAGAATGTCGTTTGAGTAGAACATCAACAATGTTTGCCAGGTCCACAAGAAGTGGGACTATCTAAAATGCCCCAGCTATATATATAGGCATCAGTCTACTTATGACTGCATACACGATTCTGCCTGCTTTAATATCTGAAACCACTTGCCATCTGCACCAGGGCAGATCACTAAGAAAACTCAAAAAGTCAAGATCGATTCCCGTCATCTGTAATTAATACCAAGACCTCATATATTCATCGAGGCAGGCTATTTACAGCTATGTATTTATAGGTTTGGCAAAGTTCGATATGGTGTGCAGAATCGGAGAACATTCGCCGCTCCATTAATGTCGAAAACCATCTCACCGGGACCTTTTGAGATGTCAGGACTTAGACAAGGGCACTCAACTGTGTCAAACGATATCTTGAGGAAATGGTGCGGGCTAGTTCCACCATTTTAAAAAAAAGCCGATGAAATCTCTTTCGGAGGATACTGAACTCAGTGTGCTCATCTTGGAGCGTTTGGGGTTAAAGCAGGAAAACTTGGTTTTACCCTGAGTAAGGGTAAGCCAAGTAAGAGTCAGTTAATAAGAGGCGCACGCAACACTGACAAATCGGACAGTAAGCCATGAAAGGCAGTTATAACCATAAGGTAGTTGTGGACTTAATGTCAACCCAAGCTTCACCAACATCGCATCGAAAATTAAGCGAAGCAACAAACCTGCGAATCGCCATTTTTTCTTTGATCAGCCACGGAGAAGTAAGGCTTTGTTTCATATAGGCTCATAAAAAGGCCTCTTATATCCCAAACTTGCTTTGCCATACCCAAGTAGAAATTTGTGACTATTATCCAAATTTAAATTTTAATAATAGTCACCATTCGGTAAATTTGACTAAATTTTGTGTCGAAAAAAGCATTCCAATAAGATGGTAACAATTTGACTTTTTTGTTACCATTACCATGATTTTTGCAGAAGCGGTTTTGACGAGGAAGAGGAAGAAACTATTCTTCATCTCCTATGCACTTGTCCGGCTCTCTCACGAAGACGAAAACTCCATTTCGGGGAGTTCTACTACAGCGATCTTAACGATCTAAAAAAACACGGAAAAAAGCTCCTACTGGTTCAACGAGTAGGAAGAATTATAAACATAGATTCATGTGGTATCGCAAGGGACCTAATAATAGTCTAAGTGTGTCGCCTAGCCGACAGCCGCTTCAACCTAACCTACCATTACAAATGTCCTTCAATGTAACATGAAAACAGACAAAAACTTTGAAGTTGCCATTTAATGTTACCACTTATCAACTACTCAAATTGACTGCGCACAGTCCGATTTGTGACCATTGAATGGTACTATAATATGTTGGTGCTTTTTCAGCAAACAATCTTCAAACATACTACAAACTTATGGCTGCTGTAGGTGTACGCGGACTAAGTTGGTACAGCATTTATACTCGCATACACACCATGCACATTTTAATTGGGTATGCACGGATAATTATATGACATTCCTCATCAAGCGTAAAGTATCTATACAGGGGGTGGCATAGAAAAAAAAATTTTGAATGGTTTTATAATGAATATCCTACAAGAGTCGATATATGGTATTTAATTGTTTTTTTTATTATTCCTTTAACTCCGATTTTAAACATTGTATTCAAAATTGCTTGCCTAATTGCAGTACCTACAACATTAAATAAACTTTTAAGTTTACTTTTACTACTTGCGAAGCGCTTTCTGTATTTTTACCGTTTCGCATTTTTAATTTTACTACATGATGTATATAGATCCATATAGTAGATAGATATAGTAGGAGAGAAATGATTTTACTAAATAAACTGTAGCAGATTATATTCCAAACAATTAATGATGTGTGCAAAATAAAATTTGCAGAATTACTTCAGTTACATAAACATATGTATTAAAAAATATTGATAATAGTTGATGAAGATAATGAGAATAATCGAATATTATCAATATTTTTTAATACATATATTTATGTAACTGAAGTAATTCTAAAAATACCAGAAACTTTCGACACCGATTTGGTACACCGATTTTCCTTTGGCTAGAAAATATTGCCATATGGACTACTAAGGTTATAATTATCTAGTTTTACCTTCGTATAACGTACCTACAACCTGACTAGCAGGAGCAAAAGTTAAAGGAAAATTTTCAAAATCCGTTTCTTATTATTTTAATCAAGCTTAGTACGCTGCTAGAGCTAAATTAAATTTTAGCTGCTCTCCAACTGTTCTCTACAAACATTAGCTAAAATCCAATCTAATCAAAGCAAAATTTTGACATAGATTTTTTGCCGTGGATAAGAGTCACAGAAAACAGTTGTTCTTTGAAAAAAACTTCCTTCAAAAATTGAATTCTCTCTTATTTCAACTATTTCTGATTCTAGGTACTTCTCGTCCATGTAATAAAATAAAAAAGCTCATCCTTGCATACTGTACGAGTGCCGCCACAAGAATCTGAAAACTTTTTTTTTTCTTTTCACGGTGGTATGTGCCGCCACAAGAAATAACAAACTTTATATTAATTTTAATGCAATGGTGCTGGCCGTATGTGCCGCCTTGAGAAATTACAAGCTTTGGTTTTTTTTTTTGTTGGATAAGCGAAACAAAAGGTGGAGTGTCCACGATCAAAAGCGATTACGTACGACTGCCACGGTTGCCGTTTTAGTGACTTTGTCGCTGTATTTAGTGGAATTTTCAAAAGTTTAGTGACAAAAATTTATTTTCTGTCACTAAAAAATTTGAGGTACTTTTCTAGTGACTTTTTGCAAAACCATTTTTTTCTAAATTATTACGCCCCTGGTGATGTTACATCTCTAGTATCCGAGTTTGGCACTTGCAAATTGCACTAAAAATGTTCTTTTAAGAAGTAATTTTAAAAATGCCTCCGACATTGAGGTAAATGAAAGTGATGAAAATGAAATCGATCTTATTATTTCTGATTTGTAGTGATTTTAAAAACAATTTTTTTTTTAATTGTAACTTTGAGGCTGAGTTTGTTTTTTTATTATAAGTTAATATTATGAATTTACATATTGTATGTTTTTGTGTTGTTGTTCAAAATAAAAATGTTGTTCAAATTGAAATTTTTTTTTTTTCATGTTTTTTTTGTTTTTTACAAATTTTAGCATATCTGGTGGATTTTTAAGATCGAGTTAGTGACTTTTTTTTGACGTTATCGGCAACCCTGACGACTGCATAATGAAACAACAAATGTCAAAAGTGAACATAGAAATAGGGTCTCTCCCACCCAGAGACAAAAGATGTGATCACAAAAGAAAAGCGCCCTCTACGCGCTTTTCCGCAAATTAGCGGCAATTAGCTCCACTTAAAGGTGGATACAGCATATGGGTGGAAATGCAATTGAACACATACTTTTCCGCAACAGAACAACAAATACACAACGATCTGTCACAATTTAGCTTGAGAAAATGTGCACGCTAAATTTTGACAGACACATGAAGTACATTCTGAAACAAAAGTTTGATTTTTTAGCTCGAGCTACGTATCACTCATCTAAATGGGTTCGCTTGAAATTAGCTCAGCTAAATATTGCAGAGAATTTTGTATGGGAGCTAAAACTTAGCTCAAGCAGCGTACTACGCTTAAAAGCATAAAATAAAAGAATGAATCCATTAATAAATATTACGACGTAATAATAATAAACGAACAAAAAAAAACATTTCCTCACTGTTTGTACATGTACCCTGTGTCCCCACTTAAAGAAAGGCATATGGCAGGCAAATGGCCGCTTTCTGATTCTAATTGGCCTCCATTATCAAAAAAAAAAAATATTTTTCAATTATTGAAATTCGAAACTTCTTTGTTCTTTAAATACAAGGTGGGCCAAAAGAGATAACCCTATTGGAAGATGCTCTTAGATAGATAGATAGATAGATATTTTTTATTTCGTATAAAAGAATCTTACAGGACTATTGTTATTGCACATTTTACAGAGATTTCATGATTTGGGTTTTATCTTTCTACTGAGATATTATTTTTTATGTAAGATAGATAAGTAACAAAGAAAAAGGATAATCTTGAAGGAAAATACGAAAAAAAAACCTTCAATATAAAAGAAAGAAAAAACAAAGTAGATAGACTAAATGGATTTGTATTAAGATTTTTGTATTAACACAAACACAAAGATGCTCTTATTTTTGCAAATGGCCGCCAATGTCAAATCTGTTTTGACATTTGGGGACTAGACAGATGTAGAATACAAGTGAACAAACCATGGAGCGATACACTCCCCAAGAACGCGGAATAATCGTGTCTATTTTTATGCGTAACAATTCGTCTGTGGTGTTGGCGCAGCGCGAATTCCGTCGCCGATTCCACGGCCGTCCGACACCGACTGCGCAAACACTGCGCCGTTTGGCCACCAACATTGAAGAGTATGGAACCACACGAGACGTTGCCGGAGAGCCCGTTGTGCCGAGAATATCGCCGCTATTGACGAGGATGTCGATCTGTTGCGGGAAACATCTACCAGACGCCGTGCCTCGCAATAAGGCATCAGCCGGTCGTCCCTAAGGCGAATTTTGGTCAAAGACTTCCGCATGTACTCGTATAAAGTCCAGTCTGTGCATCAGCTGCTGCCTGTCGACCGCCAAATGCGTCCGTACGACCAAGCCATCCTCAATCGCGAGGACGAAGTGGACGATTTTTCGACCAAAATCATAATGAGCGATGAGGCTCATTTCCACCTCAGCGGGTACGTAAACAAGCAAAACTACCAGTGGGGCACCGAAAATCCACGAGTAATGCACGAGGAGCCATTACACCCGCTCAAAGTTAATGCATGGTGCGCTGTTCTCGCTGGAGGAGTCATCGGGCCATTTTTTCTTTCGAGAACGCCGCTGGTCAAACGACAACAGTGGACGGTGTGCGCTTCAGGGCCATGTTAACCGAGTTTTTTCAGCCGCAATTGGACGAATTAGGAGGACATGTGGTTCCAACAGGATGGAACTACGGCTTTCCCGCCTCATCTCTCGTTTTGGCGATTTGCACTGGCCCGCGAGATCGCTCGATTTAACCGTTCCAGACTTTTTTTTGTGGGGTTTTTTGAAGTCCCGTGTTTACGTGAACAAGCCCGAGACCCTAGAAGCCCTCAAGGACAACATTCGACACGAGTGCGAGAATCTGTCGCCCGAAGTTCTCGCCGAAGTGATGAAAAATACCATAAACCGAGCCCGTATGGCAATCAATTGTGACGGCGCCCATTTGGCCGATATCATCTTCTCGACTTGACCAATAAAATTCTAAAGGTTCAAATAAACATAATCAAAAAAAAAAAAAAACAGAATCGAAGTTTTTCAATTAGAAAAAAAATGAGAGCCAAACAACATCGGACGACTTCTGTTGGCCCACCTTGTACATATATGTGAACTAGATAAATAGGAAGGATAATGCTTTTAATTTAGTTTTACAACCATTGCAGTGATTTGAAAAGTCCCTAAGAAAACAAAGATAATTTGGAAATAAAACTGGATATTCTAAATACTCAATATTTCTTGAGCACGAGATTTGTTGGCACTACAACGGGTATGAAGAAATTCAATTATTAAATTCACAAAGTATTATCTGCATTACCATTTTCGTAACATTATCTTAGCATCCCCATTAAAGTGGAAAGGTTATGTGTGTACATTTCTGAATGGTACCAGTATTTTTATTTCCCAACCAACTTACAAACACATGAAAAGAAATTTGGCAGCTCACTAAAGTTCGGTTACAAGTCATAGCCAAAATGCATTTTCAGTTTCCCGAAATAGTTATTTCAAGAGGTAAAACTATTTCCCCACTTTGCTCAACGTTTCATCCTGCACTGGAAACAGTACTCACTTTGATACTCTATACGAACTATTACTGTTACGGTAACATTTCTATAATTTAATGTACCAACGCTTAAACTATAACCATCAATTTCTACTTGGGTATACTTGGTCGTTTTGAATGCGCAATTCTTTGAATGAAGATATGTAGTAGATTTTTTTGAATTATAATTTATATTCGTTCCCCAGGACCATGTACTGCTTTTGAATGAAAACATTGCCGCGGGCTGTACACACAATTATTCGCATCGATTATTCAAATAAACTTAATATCGCAGATAATGTCGCCCGAGGACCCACACATCACCCTGTCTCGTTGCCAGGCCGTGGCGATTACCAGGCTTTCAATTTGAAAAATCGCTGACAGTAAATCACTTCACATCGAAGGAGACACCCCATCGCGTGCGACTGTAGTCTCCACATCGATTCATAATACCAACGAGTATTTGGAGCGTTATAGAAGACCATCAGAGCGCGAGGCGAGATGGGTTGTCGTATCTCATGAACAACTGGAGCTCCTTAACCCAATTTCGGTCGTCCTTCGGAGTCATATATGGAAAGATGGCAACCATGGGAACGCTGTTCGGGATGAGGCGAAAGTGAAAAATAATGGAGAGTAATATAAACCGCGTGCCTTGAATATAATCGGAGAATGAACGGCGTGTGGGTGCGGTGTTGCACAAGGACTCCTTTTGCCGTTGTCTTCATTATAGCTCTTCAACTACAGAGAGCGGGAAGTGATTATAGCAGCGGCATCGCATTATGATTGTAAATAGCTGTCATATTTATCATGTCTAGAAAACAATATCGTGAGAATATTAATCCATTCAGCTGAAGATGATGTAAAGGATATCGACGGTGGTCTTTAAATTCACACTCCCGCATCATTAAAGTGGTGGAAGTCCCTTGAGGGTGACACCCACCTTATTCCACATACATATTCTGTCATACATGCACAATTTATTTAAGCACACAATTTAATTTTTTGATTCTGCCTTCAAAACAATGTCCTCCGGGATATGTTTTTTTTTTTCCCACTTAATCCCGTCAAGGACGAGAGCGTGAGTTCAGTACCTTCATATGACACATTTAATTTAAATGAACATTTTGAAATGACTTATTTATGGCTGTTGTCAGTCGAATGATGTTTTTTTTTTTTGTTTTGTTTCTAGTTTCAGTAATTAGTTGGGCTGTCAGTGACATGCTTTCCATCAGTCATACTATTTCAGGTCAACGCACAACTGAGCCAGGCAATAATTCCCGCTTTTAGTGCAACAGAAATAGATTACATCCTCGGGCAATGCTAATCTAGTTAATAAACTGTGTTGTTTGCTTTTCTCTTTTTTCTTTTTATTCTGTGTAAGCAAATCGTGACAAATGTCAATTAGGCTTAGTGGCTCATGTCAAGTGTTCGGCCGCCCACGCTGAATGTCAGCGGTGTACGCATACGATTGTTGCCGAACAACATATCATCAAGGATAACAAGGCTAATTAGTAGTTATGGGTGATTTATTACTTCAATTCCTTTTGGCCAGTTCAATTATAATTTTTAATCATGTTTATGCATGAGCTGGTGCGAGTGGATGTACTTACAATACAATTGAACTAATTATTTCAGCAATGCCCTTACCTGAAATGACAAGAGTAAAAAAAAAAACATCAGTTGGATATTTTTTTTTGAATTAAAGGTGCAATTTTATTAATTATAATTGAAAGCATTGTTATGCTTTTCGGTTGCTATTTATTTGATTTAAATATTTATGGATTTTATCACACAAGTTTTGTGTAAAAACAAATTCACTTTCGGCTGGTAAGGTAGGGCAGGTGTAACTATGCTGGAGTGTGATAGATTGCGTTTTAGAGAGGCGACTCCAAAATTGTTATATCGCACGAAAGCAATCTTACGTCCATCATGCAAATTTTGAAATATTTGTCAAACGATTCAAATTTGAAATGTGTACGGAGAAAGGTCGGGTTAGGAATGAGCTACCCAATCGTGGGCCTGACTTACCACGTCCATGACAAAAGAGTGTTTACACAAAAACAAGGCGTCAGTGGATAAAAGGCATTAGGTAGGTAGTGAAACTAATATACAAAGGAATTCGAAAGTCGAAGCGGAGAGTCTATCTGGTCTATTCTATTTCACTATCCGTACCAAAGATTTGTCGTAGAATTTATAATTCAAAGAAACCCAAAACTGGACCCTTGCAACATCATCTTGGCAGGGTTTAAGCTCAGCCATCACAGGCAGTCTCGAGCGAATTGCTTGACAGTAAACAGAGTCCTTATTCCGAAGCAAATGTGCTTCAACCCGGTATATTCAGAAACAGACATAGTTTAAGTTACAAAGAATTCAGAGATCGGTCACAAAGGAAAAAGGCCGCTCGTGCATCGCTTCCGTGTTCTATATTGGTCCTCTTTTGCAGCTGCTGTGGGATGTTTGGCAAATCGATCTCATACAAAGTTCCCTGTTAGCAAACACGATTTGCTGTCAAAACACCGTATCCCAAGCGTCTGGGTTTGTTAATTGAATACCATCCACCATCGGAAGGTCATTAATACCAGCAAGTCGTATACATACTCATTTAATGTAACCCCCTTTGATGAAATTTTGACAACTCCAACAATACCCGCAAATTATTGAACACAATCCCACGGTGCATTCCGTGATATGGCCAATCGCCTCTAAATACACTTACCCCTATCATTATCCGTCATGAGTTGACAGTCACAACAACTGCAAATAAAGTGTCAATTACTCTGTCCCATCAGAGACTTCTGAGACTGAGCATGAGCCCGATCATCACACATCGGATACCCCTATCCGTGCGTGAGCATTCCCATGCCATTCATAAATCGTTCGTCAACCCCAAACACAAAGTCTGAACCATATGGCAGAGCATCTCCAAGAATCCTCCGCATTGACCATGATTCATCAGCTGTCTGCTCGATTGTTCACTTCATCAATAAAAACACTTGACACCAAGGTAGGCGCTCGTACACTGTCTTCTCACACTTTGCCGCACTTTCTAATTGCCACACAGCAGCCAAACAGTGCGTGTAAACTGATTCTGGGGGAGTATGTCGAACTGAAGTTGGCAAGTATCCATTGGCCGCACAACAAACCTCGAGCCTGACCTCAGAAAATGACAAATGACAACTGACACACGAACGCCGACACAACCCCATCGAGCACTTGTTCGAAAAGTATCCAAATGAAAAATCATCCATCTCCGGTTGCGAGGACATTCTTTTATTATTTGGGCTCCGCATGTGGCTTTCTTGTCTTTGGGAAATTCTCGAGATGCAATGGCGTTCCACCAGACAAATTACCGAACCGAAGAGCGGTAGCCCTCGTTTCCCGAATGGGGGAACGCGCACACTACACGCTTTTAATTTATCGCCTTCATTAAAGCATTTTACAATATTTCTCATTTAGCTCAGGGACTCACAACTCACAACTCACTACCGCTCGCACGTTTAATAATATTTCCGCCCTTGTAAGTGGGGGGGAGGGAAATGTCTCATTACTCGCAGATACCTACACTCTATTGGGAGCCGAATTAGGTGTTCGTGTCGTCGGTATAGGGATAGGAATTAATTCACTTGCCTGCCCGGCTATGTGTGCGTATCTTCCACACATCGGTGGTCGACTACTTGTCTGTCTGACGTCTGGTTTATTTTCTACACTTTTTTTTTTAATTTTTGAGACATTTTTCCTCAAGTTTTGACGTGTGCTTGCTCCCAGGGTTCCATCGGGCGGATGACTCTATTTTTGGTGAGTGAGTGCGTGAGTTTTTTGTTCCCACATTCGAAATGCCTCAGTGACAGCGAGTGCTGTAATTTAATGAATTTACGATGACAGTAGAAATATTATTATTTCGTCTTCTCCTTTGCGTTTGTTCGTACTGAATGACTTTATTTCCAAAAGAAGCCGTTGGTAAGATGCTGGGGTTAATTTGGTTAATGGCATTCCTCGGATGCAATGCGCTCTGCAAAGTTGGTTTCTCTTTATTTTTTTCCACTTTTAGTGGAATAGTTAAATGGCAATGGCCTTAGAGCGAGTAATTAGTTGAGCTAAGGTGATGAGAAGTGAACGGAGGAAGATTTATGAATTCATTTGATTGATGAATTGCTCACGGGTTTATGGGGCCGAAGTATGGGAGATTCAGTCCAAATTTGACAAGTAAACTTTGTAATTAGTGGGTATAATGTTTTTGGGGGCGTACTCCTGTGGCACAACCTTGCCGACGTGGATGGTATAATATTTGTTATGTTAGTAATAACAAATTTGGATTGGCATTGTTGATTTTCATCTGTCAAACTGTCTTGTAGGTATTACAGAGCCGCTTTGGGTCAAATTGTTACGAAATATTTAAATGGACATAATACAACTAGGCTAGAAAAGCCTCTGCCAATCTTATCAGTGTTTATCGTGGGAGCTGGAAACCCTTGGAGGGACCAATAGGCAATAGTGCGCAAAAAAAATTAAGGCAGAAGTTGAAGAAAAGTGGAATAGAAGCCAAATCCAAAGATGGTGCATTTCTGTTTTGACTCTTGGGCAGATGAAGCCAGACAATTAATTCGTAGCAGAGGACTTTGAGCTTGTCGGATAAAGTAGTCGTGCTTCTACCGTTGGCACGATGGCAATTTTGGCGAACAAATTGCTTAAAAAATTGCAATTCTGTCAGAGTGGATTATAAAAAACTGCAGTTCTGTCAGAGTGGAGTATATTATTGCGCTGGGAGAGTTCCGTGGCTCCCACTAATCAGTGGAAGTATGGAACCTTTTCAAGGAAGACCATGCTACCGTTCGTCGGCAAAGCCCTTTAAATAAATAAATAAATAATTGGCGCAACAGGTCCGTAGGGACCCTTGGCCTAGCTTCTCACAACTATTCGTCTTGCGTGAGTTTTTATTTTTGGGACGAATGGAAGGGATCTAAAATTTTTTGCCGAGTCCAAACGGACAATTGAGAAGCTCTTTCATGACAGTTATACTCTGAAAAAAACCTTAAGTTGGAATTTGGGTTTTTCTCGGGATCCGAACCAGGGACCCCTCGCTTAGTAGTCCAACACACTAACCACTAGGCCACTTCCAAAAATAAAAAGCCACCCAAATGTGTTCTGCGGCAAGGAGCTGGGTCATGGTTATAATTGGGGCTATTGAACCATCCTAATTATTTTTTTTAGAAGCACAACCATCCAGCAATTCACCCTTTGAATGACAATTGACAAAAAGGCATAACACGATTAGTGGATTCATATCCAGTAAGACGATGTCTCTCGATGGCATTTTCCCTACGACTCAGATATAGTTCAAGAACGTTCCCTCAATAAGTCCTAGCTATCTCAGACGTGAAATATGTTGACAAGGTCTAAGCTTACTCGTACTTCTCGGATTGGTTGTGTTGAGTCTTTTCCTTAAAAGTTCATCATCGCGGCTTTTTACATTTTGGTAGACTTCTCTATCAACTTTCACCTTTGCCTTGAGTCAAGTCTCGACTTCCATTTCCCAATTTGCCGAAACGTGTTTTAAGCTCTGATTTTCTTCCGGTTCTTGTCCATTTTTTGAGTCGCTAATTGTCTGAGCTGACGCGAATCATCGATGGGTGAGCTTCTGTTGTTGTTCGACTCGCGGAACGTTACATTTTAATAGCAGGTAAGAACCGGACCAAGTCTACGTATGCTGACAAGTCGATATCGATATCTAAAGTACTGAATTTTCAAATGTTCAAAATTGTATCTACACATTTTTGATAACATTAAACTGATAGGCATGTCTTTTGTAAATCAAACTACAGGAAATACAAAGCCTAAAGTAAAAATTAAGTGACCCATACACGGCGAAACTACTAGGATGCCAACTTGATTTTTGGTGAAGACATTTTTAATACACATATTTTTACTGGAATTAGGATGTGCCCTAATTAAATGCATAACTCTAATATAGGATTTGTTTTATCTAATCCTCACAGAGTCATAATGCAACCGCTGCCGACATTTTTTATGACTCTTGCAATACCCACCATAATTCTAACTCTTACTTTGGTCAGAGTTGCAGAAGGTAGAGACGACCGGTACATTTAGTTTGTCGTACCAATTCTGATGTGAAACCAAATATTTCGGATCGTGTTTATGCCGGTTTAGCTAATACGAATGAAACGGAGTTTGAAAGAACAACTTCCGAAGCCTATCAGTCTCAGAACATCAGCAAAATCGGTCACGTTTACTGATTTCGCAGAAGTTGATTGGATTTGTTTAGGGTTGCCCCTCCTATTCTAGACATGCTTCGACTCGAATCAAATCGTTTATTGTGAAATCGAAATGATGACTAAATAAAATGGCAGTCATTAGGCCAAATCAAACATCACCCACATGTCAATTTTGGCGTAAAAATCAATCAACCATAGTCACACAAACACGCAGCTATACAGACGATCTATTGTTCGACTTCAAACGACGACTGTGCTAGATGGAACGTGCTCTCTAAATGATTACTAATGCCATCATTAACTTAAAATAACACACAAGACATCATTTTTCATCTACAAAAGATGTCCTTTTAGGGAATCGCTTTAGAGCACTCACGTAACCATTCAGTAAATCCATTCAAGACCACAGTTGACGGAGATATCTGCATGCGGTTGAGAGGGTGGAGCGGCTACACAAAAAGGACGAACGGGAAAGTCATCCTTTTTCTGTTATTCCATAAACTGTAACAATAATTGACTTTATATGTCAATCACGTGCGCGGTTGTAGAGACTTTGTTCCTTTTGCCGTCATTAAATTGCAGTTACAACAAATGTTTTTTGTTCCCCCTGACATATGACAGTGAGGGTAGTTAAAAAAATACTCACCAGCAGCAGCACTTAATAACCGCACTCACTATCGCTCACATTCACGCAATTAAATCCGACCAGTGACTTTCTCTTCCCTTGAGGTTAAAAACGAAGTATGTACCAGTCACGGTGATTTGGGACTTGGGACTAGGAATGAAATTTTAGAAAGCTCTCTTTTGTTTCGGCCCTCCTCTGCGGGTGCACTATTAAATGTGCCGGGGGCATGCTCTTGTGTGCCACATCAAATCCTTAATGAGCATAACCGAATCAGTGCGAAGGGAATAATTGGATTTTATGTAGCATTCCGAAAAGGATTCCATTTTTCATTTCGCATTTTTCGATGGTCCTTTATCAGGGAGGTCGTAGTCGTATTCGTATTCGTATCCCTTTTTCGTGGTTAAGTTGAGCGCACACGTGCATCACGTCCATACGTAGTCTTTCCTTCATCCCTCGTTATGGTCACACACACAGACACCGAAGAACATATTTATCTCTAAGCCCGGCCATGTACAATTTAGATATGATTCAGCCAAATGAAGGATTGAAGGGAAATGTGCTTCGAAATGGCATTCGAAGGGGACACTCACATACGATTCCCAAAGGACAAGGATTTTACTTTTCCACAAGATAATCAAATGAAAGAGAGGGGATGATGAAATGCATCCCTGCGTATCTGTACATTTTATCCCAAATCGAATCTATACTGTGCATCGTCCTCTACTCTGTGTGTATAGGTAGATGGGATGCGGATTTTCTTCCGGCAAATTTAACTGCCGGCCGGCTGGGTTTGCTTGGCGAGATGTGACAAATTGTATTAAGTTAATTTTCGTTTATGACAAATAATAATGAAAAAGGGGGATCAGCGATTCCAGGGGGTGATTGTTGGTCAATTATTTGCGACGCAAAGGAGACATCTGTCAGCCAGTAGAGAGCGGAGGAGGAGTAGCAATGGAATTGTGTTGGCTATTGCTATGGATGTAAATGTCTTTGTTATGTGCGTCAACGTGTTAAGTCGACAAACAAAAGGAACAACTGTATTACTGCGGATGCTGGGTATTTGTCTAAAGGATTCGTATATTCGTAGACCATGAATAATGGAAATCGGTCCCACGAGACATTGTCCGGTGATGATGCTTTTGAGTCCTTTGTCCTAATAGCTATAAACAGGAATGGTTGCGAGTACGCATGGTGAATCAAATTAATAATTTCAATATCAGGGCAACAAATTGGACATATCTACAAACATGTATTTTGGAGCTAAAGTCGGTATGACTACAGCAAACATCTGTCGCTCCGGGAAGTCTCAAACGGAATGGCCTTATCTTGTTCGGGCTTGTCATTGTCACAACTACAAGTTATATGAATCAAAGCTGTGTTCATAGAGTGTTCCCATCAACTAGTAGTTTGCCAGATATGAGCAATGAGATGCGTATCAGAATGGGATCATGCAACGATTCATCAACAGTTCTATTGCTTTAGAGGCTGTAAGCCTACGAAACAGGTAGGTCTCACTACTGCGCTCATGAAAATTGTTAGTTCCTTCGTTTCTACAACTAAATAACCAACAATCAGTCTTTCAGTCCTACTTAGCCTGTCATAAGTATTTCGACAAGACCGATGCTTTTCATATAAAGGGTTTTCCAATAAGAGGTGTGATTTTGGTATTCAAAGAAAAATGTCATTTTTTGAGATAAATGATCGGATGTTTATTTCATAACAAAGAGGAAGGTATGCCGTTAATAATGAAAAACAACATCCAGCCAAATGGCAACCACGAGCACGCATACAGGACCATATCCTTTTCATGAAATTTTCCGTAACCAAATCGCAAAGTGGCTGCCCTATGTCCTCTATAGCATCACGAATTTTATCTTTGAGGTCTTGAATCGACGCTAGGCTGTTGGCGTAGACCTTATCTTTCACGTGGCCCCAATGGAAGAAGTCGCAAGGTGTTAAATCACAAGATCTCGGTGGTCAATTGTGATCACCTCTTCGAGAGATCACACGGCTCGGAAACTTTTCCCGTAAAAGATCAATGGTTTCGTTTCGCGAACTGTGACTGCAAGATTTTCAACATTTTTGTAGTGAATTTTAATAATTTCAATGCATTGTTGAAGCGAGTATCGTTCCATTTTTAGTAATGGCGTAGTTGCTACTTGTCAAATGTCAAAGAATAAAAGCTTCAAACGTGGCAGCTACCGAAATAGCGGGTCATTCAAAATAATACCTCTCATTGGAAAACCCTTTATTTTTTGCGCCTATGCTACATGATGTATCCTTTTGACAAGAGTGCCCAATGATATGTGGCAATGTAAATAATTGAACTTACTAAATAGAAACTGAAGTCCGCCAAATGGTAGAAATTGAACCATAATACTGACATGGCTTGTACACAACATATTCGAAAACAAATTACACACTGCATTACATCTCTGCACAATCTTCGCAACAAAAATTCAAGCGAATTTGTTGGCATTGAAATTTAAAAGGCAGTGAGACTAGTTCCTAACTATTTGCCTTCGCCTATTTATATATCAGATTATGACAGTTGTAGGTACTAATCCGGTCGTCCACTACGTGCGCAACTTATCAAAAAATGTTGACCAACAGCTTGTCCAACACTTCAGTTGGACAAACACATTTTTGGCCTCGGACGATAGTGCATAACTCTTTTAATTCAAAGTGTGCACTTTAGAGTTGAACACGTTGCGGGATCCGTACACCTAGTTGACCAACCCCGTACCATAAGTTGATATAAACATGTCCGATGTTGGCAAAAAAAAAAATAAAATAAGCTCCTCGAATTTGTAAACACCTTAGTGTTGTGAACAGCTGACAACTGCACTCATCTCTGTAAAATGAGGAAAATATTTAACGCAGTCAGCTGCAAGTGACAAGACGTACGCATTGCATGAAAAGCTGTGGCTTGATCGAATCCAATGGCTCAACTTATGAGTTTTGTCGCGCCCAACTAGATTCATGAGAACAACAAATTCAAGCATTTTATAAGCAGGTTGGACATAGGTGATGAACAGTTCATCATTTTCGAAATCGTTGATGAACTGTATGCGCAATTAACGAGAAATACGAGCGCGTACACTGCCTGTAATCGTACACTTGTTGAGCAACGAGTTGAGCAACGATCTACAAGTGGAACTAACACGTTTTTTGCATTGTTTTGCGAGCAGCGAACACTGAAGTTGAATGTGTTGAAATTCAAATTTGAAAAATTTGAACACTTAGTGAACGACGGTAGTATTAGTTATCCACATGTTTTAGCGAATAATATCCATTGGAAAACGGGACGACACCCCTTCACGCTCAATATACTAAAGCGTGAAGAATTCGTGAAATTTTTTGATTGCAGGGTTTTCAAGTTTTCGTAGCCAAGACTAAATTTTTATATGAACAATGAAAGATTGCAAGTTCATAAACTGACATTTCCTATTAGGCCTACCTAGAACGACCCGCCTTACTCGGAGGACAGGGGATTTGTCGGTTTATTTCAAACTTGTCTCGCTTGTGGTCGAAAATCGACCATACCCTTTACAAGTATGTAGTACTAAAAAACGTACCATAATATTCGATATTTATGTTGTTTTTATAAACAAAGAAGCGACATATTAATACTGGAAAAATACGGCACTTTGAAAATAAGTTTAACACTTTAAAACGTAACTATGAAAATTTAGGGGAAACAATTTGTGTTGAAAAACATTTTCCATAGTACCATCATTGAAACAAAATTATTGTTGCTTTCTTTTAGGGGTAGGTAAATTTCAAATTCCTTCGAAAATCGGTTCTAGTCTAAAATGATTTATATTCGAATACGTTCCAATGGTAATGTGGCGGCGACAAATTGAATTTCACCAAAATGCTTTCATTTAACTAATAGGCATTTGGTATAGGGAATTAACTTAATTTTTGATGTTCACGTATTAATAAAGTGATGATGATGATGCAGTTAGTTACCGGGGACCGTTGAATTCAAAAATTCGATTGAGCAGAAATTTCACCCAGTCCAGCTGAAGCCTGTACGTTTGTAACCTCTCACATTTTTTTTAGAGATAAGGCTTTTAGTCAACCTATTCCAAAATCTGTGTATGAGCCTGGACGTACAAGGTCATAGGCAAAGACTTATCCTTAGTTGGTGGACGCAATTTTAAGGGGGGATAAGAACTTGAATTATAAGGAAGTAAGGCAAGTATCATATACAGACTAGGAAGGTTTGTTGTATCAGGTTTTATGCAATCGGCAGGCTTAAACACAAAGAACAAGAGCAATGTCAGTCAGGGGTAGGTGGTGCTAAAAATAACTATAGGCCTCTTTATAAAGGGTGTCCCATAATTCACGTAAAATGAAATTTCGATAGATTTTTAATTAGAAAGCTTACATTTTTCTATTGATTCATATAGAGTATACGATTTGGGTTATCGCACATCGGATAAATGGCCGCCACGGTTTTGATGGCACGTACCTACTCTTTTATTGAAATTTTATACGACCGTTTCGCATTAATGTGGCTGAATTTCATTAATACACCTCCGACTTTCCTCCTTCAATGCGTTGGCGGTCGTGGGCTTGTTTGCATCGACATTTGACTTCAAAAAACCCCAAAATCTGGATGACCTCTTGTGATCGCAAAAACGGTCGATTACACGATCAAAAAAAGGCCCATGCAGTAATTGAATTGTTTCTCTAGCTGTACGGCATGTGGGACCGTCTTGTTGAATCCATACATGTTGGTCACCCCCATATCTTGAAATTTAGGCACTAAAAACTGGGTTATCATGTGACGATAACGAACACCATTAATTGTTACTGCCTGACCAGCAGCATTTTCGAAGAAAAATGTTCCGATATTGCCTCCAGCCAAAAATCCGCACCAAACAGTCACGCGTTGAGGATGTATTTGTTTCTCAACAGTTACCCGTGGCTTCTCTGAACCCCAAATGCGACAATTTTGACGATTAACGAAGCCATCAAGATGAAAATGAGCTTCATCACTGAAGATGATTTTGTACGAAAATTGCGGACTGTAGCGGACAAACTTTCATTAATTTTGTTGTTGTTGCGTTATTTTATAAAGCTCTCCAATTTTACTAACCCCAAACTGTCAGCTGTCACATTGTTGTCATTTTTTTTCCGTTGGCATCATAAATGGCGCAAAATTCAAATTTCGCGTGAATTACGGGACACCCTTTATTTATGAAGTTCACAATAGCTGTACTTTCATAAAAATTTCACAATTGTGAGCTACCAAAAGTTTCAGAGGGGACTTGAATATGCTATTAGTCAGGCGCGGTGTAGTCCCTTGTTTCATTTAAGCATATGAAGGCTCTTATGCGTGAACCTGATTCAAAACGGGAATACTACACGACGTACCATTGTATTTTGTGCACCCATTGGCTTGGCATCGCTTACACTAAACGATGTTGAATCGCACAAGTATACAATTCGAACCAATGCCATCGCATCACCATCAAAACAAGACAATTCCAAGGAAACCATCAGTGCACCACCCCCTTTTCTCCATTTTTCCTGTGGCATTTTTTAAAATTACTCTTGGGAAATTTGGGTCTCGCAATGTAAATGTGCACCCACCACACTCGTACGCCTTGCAAATGGAATTTCTAGTTCAAATACTTCACTCCATGTGAAAAGTTTCTTTGCACGACTGGATCTTCTCCCTGATCTCTATCTATGCGAAAAGCGTTCTTTGTTTCAGACGGGCTGAAAAGGGATGAGGGCCTAGATGCATTGCAGATACTTTTGTACATAAGTGGGTTGGTTGCTTTAGAATGTTTTTGGTGTGGTTTAGCAAACCCAAATGAGACGCAAGCAGTACATGGGCTGACGAAAAAGCAATCATCAGCTATATGGCTTGGTGGAGGTGATGCGCTCGATCCACACTGGCGGCGTATATGCAGTGTATACGCGCTGCAACAACTGTGGTAATTTAAAAACATTGAAGAAGTAATTATAAAGTTTGGGGAATTGCAAATATACAGCTGGAAAACATCACTTCTTGTGTGCGGGGTATGGTGGTGGGGCTGCTGCCATGTGGTGGCGGGCGTAAGAGAGTTGCATAAAAGTTTTCATTTAGAACATTTTGTGTGTTTGCAGTTTTCGCTTCGTTCGCACTTTGGGTATAGTTTTTTTTTTTTTTTTTTCCTGGAAATGTGTCATTTCGACAACGACACGAAGTAGAGTTCGAAGGGCGGTTGTGGCACATCCCCAACCCTGAGGGCCACGAAATAAAATGTTGTAAATATTTTAACATGAAATTGGTACGACATGCTGACGCAGGGAGCTGAAAGAAGTGAGTGGTGCCATGTTAAGCGATATAAAATCACATGAATTGGATTTGCCTGAGTTATTTTTTGTAGTTGCTATACACAACTGTAGTTAGATTATTGGTTGAAAGCTGGGTATGGTGTAGACCGGCGATGGTCTCTTCTAAGAGCGGGGTAGGTGTGCCATATTTTCTTTAATTGGATGCGACTGCGCCCCATTAAAAGCAGAACAAGTATTCTTTATTAGTTGTAATCAAATTGCTACCTCTATGCACTTAAATTAAAAACATTTGCACTCAATTTGAATTTATTTTAATTTGTAATCCATTGAAGCAGCGCAATCTCCATCGAAAACTATCTGTGAGCACATTTTTTCCAGGGAAAATAATGTTGGTAACAACAAATTGCTGACCACGCAATATCGGTGGCAGACCACAAAACACCACCGCATGTGTAGTAGGCGCGTGTATGGATATTATGCAATTCCAGTCATCCTCATCAATTTTAATACTCGTTGCTGATGTTTAATTTTCAATTATCCTGTCGTGTTAGTTTTCTTTTTTTTTTCCTATCGATATGTTTATCTTATTTGAGTGATGGTAAAAAATTGCATTGCATGTTATCCCAAACGTCGACACTTTTTTTTTTGTAAAATACCAAATTCGAAAATACTTTTATGATATTAAGGAAACACGTTGTCCGCAATCCGACAGATGAACATTATTGGAAACACACGGATTGCATTATGGTTTTTAATTTGAAACACGAGCGCCAACATGCATGCACAAGACACTCGTTGATGAATGTTGTCAACTGTCATGTATTTGGTGGCGGCGCCTGCATGGCGAAGCGAATTTATTTAATTTACATAACAAATGGAATTCTTTACAAGCTGCAGTGAATTATTGGAATTATTTTCGTTTTTGTATAGTGTATGTGTGTGTGTGTGTGGGGGGGGCCTATGTAAAGTGGTCAGTGGGCTGTCAAAATCAAAAGGAAGAAGATGAAAAAAAAAATGCACGGTTGGCAGCTTTGGGAAATATCTGTAATTACACAAAATCGTGTTGAATTTGAATGGTATTCGAATGATGTAAGGAACGTTTTGTGCTGGGGTTGATGGGTTAGCTATGACGATTTTTTCAACCATTAATTAATGGGATACCACGTAAGGTGATTGCAAGAAAATTAAACGACATTTAAGGATGTAGGTTAGTCTTCTGAATGGTTACGGGAAGTCGCCATTTCAAAAGGGATTCGTTCTGACAACTTAATTGTACCATAAGACCAGTTGCGATTTCAACTTTTATGTTGTGACAAAAATTGGTTTAAAGAACTTTTTATTAAGGTGTGTTAGAAGACCATATAGAAGCTACAGTCTTCTCCATATGGCCCCCACTGTACTATGAGATCATCGGAAAGCGTTTTCCAACAAAATTATTGGCCCTCACAGGTGCAGTCCTAGGCCCAGCAAATTTGCAGATATTCGCACTACAGGAGAATACAAAAGAGAAGTCCGGATCGGTACAGTTACGTCGGACACGTCACTTCCCCTTACATTTAACGGCATACGCCTTTTTGCCTAGTCGACATTTTGTCGGTCAACGGCATTTTCCTTCCCCACACCTCCTATTACAAAAAGTAAATCCCACAACGGTTTCCCACGCCATTTCTGCATACATTGCAAAAGCAATCCTAAACGGATATGCCCCCTTTCCCCTCTACCCAACACGAGTACGATTACTCGAAACCGAACAGGTAAATCGTGGGATAGTTTAAGTAGATATGTTATCATATCGTTAGAATTAAGTCATATTATTCAAGTCAATTCTAATTCGACAATTAACTCAAGAGGTGCAGCCTTGCTATGGACAGCGGCCTCTTCTGTTAAAATAATAAATAAATATATACATCCTTTGTCAAAATAATAAAGAAATATTTATGTAATAATAAAGAAAAAAAAAAAGAAAAGAAAAAAAAACTATTTGTTTTTTTTTATATCGAACTGCGATGAAGCAGACGTAATTGTACCTAATGGTTTAAACGATATTTATGTCTCATTCGACTGTCTTTTTTTAGTGACGAACAATGCAGGGCCTCGGCTAGTTTTTTCATCCCAGTCAGACTTTTCAGACTCCGCAGAATTATGAGGGAGTCTGCTGAATTAGGGTAGGATTTAATCTCACTAAGATGTGATGTCAAAAACAGATGTAGACAAGCTGTCATCTTACTTTTCTATCAACATTCTTTAGTAAATTGCGCCACAAGCCAACACCAGTGGCCTATTTCACTAACTTATAAGTATTTTTCCACAAAATTTGTAGAAAAATACAAATTTGGTTTCGTCATATATTTGCGGTGAAACAGAATTGGTCACTTTTGTCAAAAACAAATTGTGGAAAATTACTTGCATGTAGAAAATTGTAAACTACAAATTTCTATTTGTGAATCACAATCACGATCTAGCTAAGCACAAATTTGTACTTGTGAATAATTTATACAAATTAACTTAGCACAAACGTGTATTTGTGAATTACAATTACAAGTTTGTAGAAACACTTTTTTCACAAATACATAGCCCGGAACAATGTGTGTTTTGAATGCAAATAAAAAAGGAGTAAAATGCGGTCTTTCGATTGCCTTATGGTGTTTTTCATAGTATCATAAATTGCAATCGCTAGAAAATGAGCCGCAAATCGCTAAATTTAATGACACTTGGCTTCCACTTTCTGCCACTGTCAGAAAATGCACTCGTACGCTCAATCGGATCGATGGTTTTCGAGATATAAGATCTTGAATGTTGTTTTTTTTTTTTTTGTATGGTAAAGGGTTTTCCAATAAGAGGTGTTATTTTGGTATTCAAAGAAAAATGTAATTTTTTGAAATAACTGATCGCATGTTTATTTCATAATAAAGAGGAAGGTATGCCGTTAATAATGAAAAACAACGTCAGCCAAATGGCCACCACGAGCACGCTACAGGACCATATCCTTTTCATGAAATTCTCCATAACCAAATCATAAAGTGGCTGGCCTATGTCCCCGATAGCCTCACGAATTTTATCTTTGAGGTCTTCAATCGACGCTGGGCAGTTGGCGTAGACCTTATATTTTACGTGGCCCCAAAGAAGGAAGTCGCAAGGTGTTAAATCACAAGATCTCGGTGGCCAATTGTGATCACCTCTTCGAGAGATAACACGGTCCGGAAACTTTCCCGTAAAAGATCAATGGTTTCGTTGCTTGTGTGGCACGTCTTGTTATAAGTAAACGTTGTCCAGATCAATACCATCCAACTCCGACCATAATGACGTTTGTGGAATGCCCAATTCCAAAGACCGACGAGGAATGGACAAACAAGGGTTTTCTTCAACACTTTGGGCTACAGCAGCAATATTCTCACTTGCACGGGTTTTATTCTTCACATCACTAAGTTGTTCCAACAGCTCGAAATTCCACCAATTTCTGTATTGCGGTCCGACAAGGTGCTTCGCAACGACCAAAAAATGCTTTAGTTTTCCGAACTGTGACTGCAAGATTTTCACCATTTTTGTAGTGAATTTTAATAATTTCAATGCTTTGTGTATCGTTCCATTTTTAGTAATGGCGTAGTTTCTACTTGTCAAATGTCAAAGAATAAAAGCTTCAAAAGTGACAGCTACCGAAATAGCGGGACATTCACAATAACACCTCTCATTGCATAAACTCTCTATAAGCCTCTTCAGGTCTGAGGTCAAAAGGTAACAAACAGGCAGAGTTACTTCCGCATTTTCGATTATGTGGCTTTAAAATATAACTGAACTTTCAAGAGTTGCAACACGTAAACTTTCTCTTGTATAATATATTATTTTTTTATTAATTTTGTTTGGTGAAACGTAATTTCCCAAATAAGTCAAATTTTCAAGTTTGTGAAATTGATCGATAAACGACATACATAAATTAAAAATAAAGTGCACGACTGGGTCGAAGGAAACTTTCTCGGTCATCAAAAGTTTGCTTGGTTGTTTTCTTATTTTATTAGGTAGGTATATGTAGGTAAAAAACTGAAAAACCATTCTAGATAAAAGAAACAGTGCATAGATAGAATATAGGAAAAGGAATAGTGTTAAATAAAATTCACTTTTGGGTAGTTCATCTGATAGGCAGTACATAAATACAAGTAACAGTGTGAGTTTTTTTTTAAGTGTAAGCTCTCAGTAAAAGGGAATTGTCACAAGTTCTGGTTCGAGAGTTATAAGTGCCACTATACTATTTTATAAGCTCTTAGACTTTTCAAGGTTTTTGAGAACGAGGACAAGTGTAGTAGGAGTTTCTGTTTTCTGATTTGTTAGGTCATGTTTTTTATTTTGATTAGTAACGCTGGTATAAGGTATCTATCATTAGAAGCAGGGTTCGTGATAGATCCATATTTTATACAAATCGCATATTCAATACAAATCGGGATTTGTAAAGTAATTTTTTAGAATTAATTATTAATCTGATGTATTCAAATTTTTTTGAAAAAAACTAAGTACGGGATCTTATTTACAATAATTTTATTATCCTTAATAAGCATTTTGATCAAAATCCTTACAGCGGTTTTTGTTAAAACAAACAGTACCAAATATTGCAACCGAGTAAAAGTTTTTGTTCGGGATGTAAGCATTACTAGGTTCTTAAGGTTTTTTTTTTTTAAATCGAAAATGGGGTTTTCGAGATATGAGGAGTTTGTATAATTAGCGTTTTCGGTAAATCGAATTACATATTAAGGACGCAATTATTTTGAAAACATCAATTTCACTCTTAGTTTGCATTTTGGTATAAATCGATGTTGCCGTTTTTAAGGAAACTAAAGAAAACTAGATTTTTAAAAAATGACTTTTTCAAAAAATCCATTTTAAGAAAATACAGAGAAAAACTGAGTTTGCTGTTGGAAATGACCATATTACCTTAGAAAATAATTTTTGTTACAATCGTATTAATCGTTTTCGAGATATGTTCAAATTTCAAAATTACTGTTATTTGATTTTTTTTTTTCGGAAAACTGAGTATGCAGTCGTGGTAACGTCACCTATTTAAGCTTAAATATTAATTTTGGTTGAAGTCGTTAGAGCCGTTTTAGAACAAATCAAACTGATATTAAAATTTTGTATGAGAAGTACCATTAATATTAAGGTTACCGTGCAAACAAAAAAAAAACGGCACCGAACTGTAAGCCCCCAAACTCTAAATCCTAAGTTTGAAGGAATTCCGGGCAGCCGTTTAGGCTGTAGGCCTCGGGACATACAGACAGACAGACAGACGGACGGACACAATTTTATGACTCACTTTTTAAGTTCCTCTATCATCGTAATGTCAGAATTTATTAACATCTCGAGTTCGAAATTTTGTACGAATACAATATCTTTGTCTTACTACGTCATGGAGAAAGTTAAAAATTAAGTTTTGGTAAAAACTGCTTGTACATACAAATTTGCAAGTTGCAAGGTAATATATGCGCAATTTTTCACAATCCTGTACAATTACTTGCATACGGGGATGTCATTCGCATTATTGGTAAAACACAGTCAACTGTCACTGGCGCGCTTACAAACAATGAGACAAAAGCGGTCAAAATGGCATCGCGCGTTTTAATTGAGCCACAGATACGCACATCAAACTGTAGTGCCACGTAAGTAAGTAACTCTATTCGATCCCTCTCAATACGAACTTATATATTATAAAAAAAAACCTTAAACAGCCTTCCACTTATTTGTTTACAAAAGAAAACGACCATAACGCACTCGACATGAGGCACGAAATTCCATCGCAATGATATTCGATTTAACTCGCATTCATTTAACTGGACGTATTATAAGCAAACGAGAGAATTTTTTATGTGATTGTTTTTAATCATATTTTTTTCTCTTTCGTATTTTAATGGACGTTCCAATAATACAGGTTTCCAGGGAAATTGCACGCTGGCCAAAGTGTTTCCGGATATATATAAAATGAAATAAATTCCCCACACAAAACCAAGAACAAAAAAATAAAAATAACAATGCTGGAAACACGATGTGCTTTTCATTGTGTCAATTATTAATTTATTTGGTTGCAGATATACGTTTTCACTTTTTAAAATTCACTCGATGAATTCATGGCAAATAAAAATTCCCTTCATTCATATCCTTTTACGAGCAAATTGTATTACCCTGGGATTTGCCAGAATGAGTGCACGTGATATTTAAAAGTTAATACCTCCATGTTGGGGATTGGGTTTTATTTTTGTTTTGCGTTTTAAAAATGTGCAAGGGAATCCTCGAAAGACGACACGAAAATATTCCCAACTTCAATTAAGTGCACAGCCACTTTGATTCGAATTTCATGACATCAACTCGAAACACGTCACCGCTTGATGTATTACATTAACAACATTTCACTACAGTATCTAATGCATACTTCTGATAAAACTCATTACGATGATGTGTATCGTTGCAATTAGAACGCATTTGAGAAGGCATTAGCACTTTCATCTACTTTCCATTAATATTCCGCTTCATATTCTCGGTTGTCGTTGCTCGGATGCATTTCATCCTTGTGCCCGCCTCATCTGCATGACAATCACCGCACATAAGTCAAGTCACAAGTCAGTCTGTGCTGTCAGGGAGAACGAGTGCACTTATGACGCCGGCAACGTCGTCGTCATCCTCTGCGTGTGCATAAACTGATATTGCCTTCTGGGTGGGTGGTTGGCTGCATACTTTTTCCGAATGGGAAAGTTAAAATGACTTCTTGTGAAAATACGTACACACCGAGTATACGTTTTGTGTTATGTATTTCTGAAGAATACCATGAACGCAGTGAGGATGAAAATTGAAAGAGTTTCTTCGGTTTTTTATTTTTTTTTTTTTTTCATCCTTTTTTTTTGCTGCTCCCAACTAAGTGAGGTTTTATTAGATTTTTTGTATTGCTGCATGTTTTTCTTTTTTAAGTAGGATATTTAGTGTCTTGCTGTGTTGCGTTTACGACGCTCTGTGATGATGTTACGCGAGCAACATGAACGCGTGAGGCGTGATAATACGATTATGTTCGAAAGGTTCTGTGCAAGGACGAAAATCAAGCAAATATGCTACATTTTGCTTTATGTGACAGTTTCTTCATATATCCATTATTTTATAGATATAGTTGGTTGTAGGGCGACGGCGAGTGCAATAGTTAGTTGCGATTGGTTGAGCATTTACGACAGACATCGTCGTCGTTGTGAACAGCGTGTGCAATTTTTTTTCACACGGAAATTGCATTTTGCAATTTTGCTGAGTTCTATCTACATTGCTGTGTGTGTGCACGTCAGAAAGGGATTCAATTAAAAATAGGAAGTTTATTTTATGATTTTACAGAAACTGGGACAAAAGATCAAAGAGAGAAGTACAAGTCAGCATCTGGGGCAGATGGCTTTTTTACACAGAACAAAATGATTTACTTGTTGAATATAGTAAACTACTAGCGATTCGTGCAGTTCGGTTGGAGATTTGATTTAGATATTAAATCTACGTATACGGTCGAATGGGATCTACCAATTTTAATAGTGGAAATGGGCCCTCACGAAATTTATTCCACTAATCCTGTACGATTAGGACCAACTCTTATCATTGAAAAGAAATATGTTTTTGGATCCAAATATTATTTATTAACTAAAACCAATTTAAAAAAGCATGAAACAAGGAAAACATTAAGAATCCGATTTTTGAACTGCTTTAAAACGTACTTGAATTAATTTTCACAACGAGAAAAGCCTCAAAGAATTTATTTCACATAGCGATTACACCTTTGTCGCCTTCTAAAATAAGTGAATCGCGTTGAAATTAGCGTGTCCGTTTTTTTTTTTTGCTATTTTGGCCCTTTTTAGTTGGAGAAAACGCTTCAAAAATTGTTCAAATGCTGCTATTTCCAAATAAAAAACCTTTTAAATATAACCCTGTTACCAATCACAACACTATTATAGTATTTAGAGAACCAATACTTGTTAAATGTCGCTCAAAAATTAAAAAAAAATTAAATAAAAGCTATTCTGCTTCATAAATGGCACTTTTTCTTCTCATTGGCCCTTTTTCTTGCGACTTTTCAGAATTCTGCAACGGTCACACTGGTTGGACTTTTTTTCTCACGTATTTAGGGCCGCAAATAACTTCCCTGCGGTATTTGATTCCTCCTTTTAATCCCAAATCGACTTTCGACCATCTATATCACTGTTATCAATCTCCGAGTATATCCATTGAGGCATTATATTTCAAAAGTACTAATCCCTCGCCAGATTCATCTACTACCAAGGATATCGCAATTATTTACCACACCCATTACCTAAAACGAAAACGATTGCCAAAAATGCAACGCAATTGCCACCGCATCAATCCCCTACACATACCAACATTAATTGTTATTTCCTTTCTTCTTTTTTTATTTGGTTTGTGACAAAAATAACTCAATTAGAAAATTTAATGCCGCCGCATGTGTCTAACTACATGCATACAATATCCCTTATCGTTGGGACTTAATATGCATAATGCCAGCAAACCGACCAGTAACCACCCTCTTGTGGTCACTATTCTCACGTATAACGTGAAATCGTTTGCAAAATATATGCAACGGAGAAAAAAAAAACCCAAGCCGACATTACACGAACAGCAGTTACATGATGCCACATATCCACCGCCAACTATCGTATTAGACATCTGTTACTGTGAAATTAATTCAAATCCACATTTGCAGCGACCAATCGATTGGTTTAATGTTTCAATTAGCCCATTTTTATGGGACAAGGATAATGAAATATGCGAGAGAAATGCCCGCTTATATGGACATGTGTGTGTATGTGTGTGTGAGTGCATAGATACTCGCGGGCAGGGATTTAATATTTGAAATATGGGAGCAACAAGAACAAAAAAAAGACTAAAACGTGTGGTTTTGCGCAAAAGGAGCATACATCTGCGATGGGGGTAATTCGTAATTCACTGGAGCAATTTAATTTGAGAAATGGTTGCTCCAGGAGGCATACGGATTTATAGTCGACGAAGGAACATTAAATGGACTTTAATAGTGCCGCATATATCTTTGCGATTTTGGCTGACTTATAAATTGTGATGCGGGAAAAGAAAATGTTGCAGGCGTATTGGTGGTGTGAGTGTGAGCTTGCTAGAGTGTATGAATTTATGTGAACGAAGTAAACATTGCTTTGAGACCGATCCTTGTGTCATGAGTTAAACTGATCCTTACTAAAAGTCATTTTTGATTGTCTACTCAAATTGAACAGGAAGTTTGCAAGAAGATTCGAATTTTTCTGTTCGTCAGAGATCCCAGCAAATTGATCGACACCTTCGTGAAGAATGATCTTGGTGACATATGCGCTTTCACTATCGACTTTGCAGTCTGTTTGGTACATGGGAAGGCGTAGGGAGTATGCAACACAAACCTATACACATGCAGTAGCTTTTAAATGAAAAACTACCGAGTCAACTCTTGAAAATAATGCAGAAGTTGGTATGCGAAGGGAAGCCTCTTGAACGCTATTTGATCTCCTAAAGCAAACTGTACAAGCTGTGTTTCTAGTGAATCATATAAATTACCAACCTCTCATTACTCAACTCAGTTTAGCTTCCACATTGAAGAAGGTAGCTGCCACAGATTAATCACAATTTACAGGTACACGCAGCGCATATCAAATTCCCCCCGTCTAATACCTGAGTCTGCCTCAAGTGCCGTCTTCTCATCAAAAATGATGGCAGCCCTTCATTTCGCATCGTTTACTTTAACGAAGTTTACAGTGGGAATCCTTAATTTTCCCAATTTGCTTAGTCACCACCTTCGATGCTTTCACCGAAAATTAACTTGCCTAACCTTGAAAATATGAAGCGCACAGAAAACGTACATAAAAAGCACACAAATTACAAACTCTAATTAAGTAGGTACCGCTCTCACTCCGCAAGGAGAAAAACCGGCCAACCCTTTGTTTCCGGGTCACGGCACAGCAATTCCCCCCGGGGGGAATATAGCATGCACTTTGGAAATACCGAGCATTCAAATTCAAATTCAAGCTTCGAACTGGAGTTGGAATTGGAATTGGACGCATGTGAATAGTTTCATTAGAGTTAAATGCCCCTTATCGTCCTTCGACACAGCAGCGTCGAAAGTTTGAGCGCCTCAGCGACGACGACGACAACGACAACAACCGTCCGGAAAACGACAAGGAGGAACACAAACCTAAAGAGGAAGAGGTGTTGCATTTGCTTGCTGCCGGCCCTCACGCTATGTGCTGTATATCCTTTAGCACGGTTCTCGCCAAAAAAAAAAAAAAAAAAACAAGTACATCCTCGTTGCTTTGCACGAATGTGAACCGTGTTGGTTTCTTTTGAATACCTCTTCTCATGTTAAGTAGATGTGTTGGAAAAGTTTTTCCCTCACGTGTTAAGATAATTAGGTGGGGTGTGTCCAGTTTGAAAAAAATGTAGACACCCGTACACGACTTGTTCTTCTTTTTGGACGGCAACAAACACATGCCGACGATACGAATAAAAAACCGTAAACGCGCACGTCAAAAACAAGTCGGGAACAGGTGTAGTTGAAAATTGAAATGAATTGGAAAATTATATGTTGACGTGTTAAGAGGAGGAAAGTTGGTAATTGAGTACGAATTAAGGGTGGTTAACCTCCCCCTTTCTCCCCTACGCCTTGGGTATATTTGATTCCCCTTTTGATGGATTTTTTTCTTTTTCTCTCCCTCTCCCGATAAAGGATTTGAAAATCATAATCTTCAACTGAATTGATCCCTTGCCGCACACGACGACGTATCAAATTACATTGGAAAATAATAAATCAATTGGAAAATCCGACACCCGAAGGATGTGTTGCAGACGTCTTCACGGAACCGTAGTTGCAAATAGGTAGTGCGATTTATACAAATTAAACGGCTTCCGGGGGAAAATTCCGGGGTTGTGCCTTTGGTTCGCTTTGCGTGTTAGCACACAATGTCGGAGTGTTAAAAGAGGGATGAGCATCAGCGGCCTAATTCTCATCAATAACACTAATTAAAATAATTCGAATGTAACAATCAATTAATTAGTCACAGTTGGAGTCTTATTTGCCGGCTTGGATTTGGACTAGGCACAGAGTCATTAATTTAAATCTGAAATGGGGAAATTCCAGGAATGCAATGGTTTGTGGATTTTTGAGTGTGGAAGTTGAGTGCGATTTTCGAGTGGCTATCGGAAAGGATTACTCTTCCGTTTTTACTCACAAAGTTTTTGAGTAGAACCAACCAGAAGTTGGGTTGCGCCTTGAGACTTGCAGCACAATGCCAAAGATGTGATGGTTGAAATGCCCAAAGAAAGGGCTCCACCAAATTTGTGTTGTTTTCTTATAGTACTCCCGACTACACTTATATCGATGGGCTTTCTGTGAGCAATTTAGGGCGATATCGGAATTTTTATTTCAACGATAACTGGGTTCAGTTTTTAGCTCTACGACTTATTGGAGAGTTCTGCACGGCAATATAGCGAGTACAGCAAAGGCATTCTGGGCATCTGCCAATATGTATAATGATGAACCTTTGAACCTTTAAAACGACTAGCGTTCCAATTCCTACCTACCTAAGATAGAATGTTGGACAAAGGCTGTCAATGGGGAGGTATAGTTGATGCCATAAGACCGGACAATTTAAGGTGGCTAGGCTACAAAACAAAAAAAAAACACTTAAAAATTGGTCCGAAGCTATTAGACTAAGTCGATAACGAGGGCCGGCAGGGACATGCAAGAGCAAACGAGTGCAGACCAACCAGTCGATCATATTTACTTCTCAAAACTGTAGAACGGTTCACAGGGACTCATAGTCATATCAGGGGCAACGACTTTTAAAGTGAATCACAGCATGCGTATAGTACCTACATGAATGTCAAGGTGGGAGGAAGTATAGAACAAGTAAAAGAGTTATCATCGGCCTGGCCGATGCTTTGATACCCTCCACTGTATACAAGTCTTGCAAAATTGGTTTTGTATGGGAGGTGTCAGAACTACTTTCAATACCAACCTGACGACCATAAAAGTAAGTCCTCTCACAAAATTTCACTTGCCTACGTGGATTCTTTTGGACTTTATCGTGTTTTCAACAGACAGAGAGACACATGGGCCTAATATTGATTTTGTATGGGAGGCACCAGAACTACTTGACCGACATAGCCCATTTTCAATACCAACCTGACGACGATAAACATAAGTCCTTTCACCAAATTTCACTTTCCTAGGTCGATTTGTTTCGACGCTATCCCGTTTTTAACAGACAGAGAGACACATGGGCCTAATATTGATTTTGTATGGGAGGCACCAGAACTACTTGACCGACATAGCCCATTTTCAATACCAACCTGACGACGATAAGAATAATGCCTTTCACCAAATTTCATTGGCACCTTCTTGGCGTTACAAATGTAATGACAAGGTGAATATACCTTCCTGTTCCTGTGGATGGTTTAAAAAAGGTCAACGTCAAAGAAGAATAAGTTCCATAGTATGTACAAAAGAGGTTGTTATCATAGCTATTACATGTGCGCTTCGTAATTTCCCTGCAGTATCACTGAATACGTTTCTGCACATTTTCCTGCTTGATTTTCTTACTCTTGTGTGGTATTTTAGTTGGGTTAGACTGCGCCTAAATTTTCAAATCAGATAGAATCTATGGCAGAAAGGAAAAACTGCATAAGCGACTTATGTCAAAATTGAGTTAATGTTACGATCGGATGCACCCTGTTCTATATGTCAAAGTTTTTTTTCATTCAAATATCTCGTATGAATGCGTTGTTATGTAGCAGGAAAAAACGCATAAGTCATTTTCCCACATTAAAAGTCAAACCATTAGCCTGGGCTCCTGAAAAGTGGCCAAAAATGACTTATGCTGTTTTTCCTTGTTGCCACAGAAATGCAGATTGGGCTTTGTTGTAGCGTAAAACCTCTCAACAATCATCTTGTTGAATGGACACAATCCAATCCTCCGAAAGAGCACATGAGCTCTTCCATTTCGATCGTGTTCTCATCCTTATAAAAGCAAAAGACATAAAAGCCTGTGAAAAACTGCATTCCCCAAGAGCAACATTCAATAACATGAGGTTAGCCCGTTGGACATTCACTGCCCCACCGTGGTTCGTCTGAGAAAATGTTAGGAACACTCTTAGAGAAGACGATAAAATTGACGCAACAAAAAAATATATCCAACTTTGTATTACAATGGACAATCGCATTCGCAATTAATAAAATTTCACAGCCAACAAAATCGCTTCAAGTCGCCCCCCTTAAGGAATAAATTTATATCCCCAATTCACCTTCCATCCACGAAATACCAATTGAAAATCAAAGCACTAAAAGAAAGGCAAAAAGAATGCATAAAATTCGCATAACCCCCAAAGGGAAACGATAAATCTTACAAACTTGCAATCTGCTATTCCCATTCCGTTCTTCCACGTAGGTATACACATCTCGCGCACGCGACTTTCTTGACAAATTTATCCGGCAGGACACTTTTGGGGGGGCAATAAATAAATTCCCACGTTCCGGCAATAATCCAAAAGGCGAATAAACTACAAATACCAGGACACTAAGCGAGGTGAAACGAAGATAAAATTGAACCAAAGCGGAAGGCAACCGAACGGAAAAAGAAATAACAACGCACAAAACCGAACACAAAACGAATGTGTCTTCGAAGTAAAACCAAATGAATTTGAAAGTTTATGCCCCGAACCGAATGCTGCATCGCGAATAGCCAGCAATTTGTACCAGGACACAAAATTTCATTTCATTCTCTTCCTTTTTTTATGGATTAACACTTAGGTACGTGACAAATACAGCTTTTCGTGTGCATACAGCTTCAGAGTGTGACACAACACTTTTTCAGCCAGACTTTGCCCGAGTGAGTGACCAGCTGCGGGTATTTACGACCAGTAAATTTGCCGTATTACATTTCACCGAAGGACTTTGTCGGTCGCTTTCTTTATTAAAAAATGCTGTTGCTGGACAAATTACCTCAGAATGGTATAGTTATGGATGCCATGTTTATTTATACTCCTTTTCGTCGTTTACACGAGTCGTGTTGTGGAGCACACTCAAACCACGCTGCCGTAAATCGCAAACAGAATTTCTTAACTGGAAATTATTTTGTTTGTGTGGCGCCAATTCCGCCGAGTCCGAGACATCGATCCCTATTTCAATAAATCCTTCGCACAGATTTTTGTATACGTACACCCTTAATATGATGATTGTCATCGTATCGTGTTTCATTTTAGGAAAGGCAGGCTCAGTGCCTGGGAGAATTTATTGACCGTACCGTTAACTGAACACAGTGTGACGATTGTTGTCACGTAAATTTTCATGTCTTGACCACTACTGTGGGCTGGCACAAAGTAAAGCCCACGGAAATGATCCAATCGATTGACAAAACAATGATATGGAAATCAATAACCGCCGAGCCACAGATGATCAGTGGATAACGTGGATGGTAAAAATGGTGTTTCGGGTTTTGGGAGCACAATGAAAATGCGGGTGTTCTAAATTTTTAACACGAAATTACAAACTACATGCTGGGGCAGGTTATAATTGATTGTCACACGAGTGAGTTAAATTCATCACTGTGCGCCGTATGCCGTTACACTGTCCACATGCATGGAGAGGCTTTTGGAAAGTATCTAAAACCGTGTTTTTCGACTTGATGCTGATTTATAAACGACAGCCGAATGGGCGTCGGACAACAGGTGAAGTTGACAATTGCATATTTATCTGGCTTTGGTTTTTTTTTTATTTTATTTGACAGTAAGGTTTAGCTTTGTTTTGGGCGTATAGGTAGGTTGTAAAATGCCAGATGGTATCACAGTAGATAATAATTCTAGGTGCCATCGAATAAAATTTAGTTGTTGTTTGAACCTTTAAAGCATACCTTACTATAGTCCACGCCCATTTATACTTCTGGGAAAGCAAGTTATTGCCTATTTATTTATTTCAGTGGACTGGCCAGCATAAGGAAGGGTCGCATCTGCAGGGTATTTCAAGAATAGAAGTTAGTGCCCTTGTGTAAAGTGACAGGAAGAAAAACAAATCGAATAAGTTAACGCCGGGACCAAAAACATTGGCAGGAGATGCGCTGCAAGCTCAGAAATATGAAGGTAGAAGGGATGCAGTCGAGTCTATGAAAGCCTTTAAAAACGAGAAGAACACAAAATTATGCTGGGGATATTAAGAAGCTCGTAGATATGCTTGAGAGTTAAGGCGAATGAAGCTCGAATGAAGCTCTAAAACTTGGGTGAAATATAACCTTGTGAGGCAATTACCGTCTCCTCAAATATACAGTGAGAGCAAAATTATACAGGGTGGCGTAAAATGAGCATTGCCAAACTTTATATGGGAATATTGACAAAGAAAAAAGAATGTCAGTAATCAAATCACGAAACGAAGAGATTATAAATTTTAAGTGAAAAAGAAGTGACGTAGCTCTAGACCTTTGTAGTTAGGTAAATTTTAATGAATATAAGTTTACACTATTTGTCTGTATTTAATTTCTTTTTCCTTTCAATATGAAATAATACAAAACAGCACTAAGAACAAAGTTAAATCGAACTCCTTTGAAATTCAATTTATCATGTTTCCTGATAAATTTAGCAGGATTAGATTATTTGTGGCCTCTTTTTTTAAAACCATGCCAGCATTTTTTTTTAACATGATTTCATTCTGTGGCAAGAAAAATTAGCAGGATTTTGATTTAGCCAAATTATAAATTAAATCAAAGCAGCCGAACCTTAGTGTGACCATTTGAACAAGCAATTACAATTCTGATTTGACAGTGAACACTGAACACAGCCATTCACAAGAATTCAGCTAATAATAGTAGCTAGTATCGCTTGCGGTCGAAAATCGACCATTCCTTTTATAAGTATTTATGTAAAATGTAATACTAAAAAACGTACCACAATTATTTTCGTTATTCTTTATTAACGAAAATAGCGACATCTAAATATCGAAAAAAATACGTAAATGAGCAGCTCCATTGGAAACAGGTTCTAATCTAAGATGATTTATATTTAAATAGGTACGATACTATGGCAATATTATGTCGGCGACAAATTGGATGTCGCCAAAACCTTTTAATTACCTGTTTTGTTTGGGAAAATCATAACTTAATTTTACCAGCCTTAATGACGACATAATATCCACGATTTTTGGTTTTTGCACATCTGTGGCAAATCCAAGACCTTTCGAATGATATAAGTTTTATTCTCCTCATTTCATAATAAATACTAAACAAGTTTACCGGAACTTTTGATGTTCGCGTATTAATATAATGATATTTATTTTTATTCAACGAACAGAGACTGAACTTAATTGAATTTAAATATTTGTTTACTTATGGTAAGCGTCACGAAGTGATGTTTATTTAATGACATTTTTTTTGATATATAGGTAGGTATCTCATTTTCCGGAAAACAGCTTTTTTGTTAATTGATTTCAAAAAAATATTTAGCATGATTTTTAGCACATTTTTATACAAATAAAATATGTTAACATGATTTTAAATATTGAATTGGTCACACTGGTGGTCGGCAATCTATCGTATCGGCGTCTTTTAGCAAATGGTGAACAAGGAAGTGTTGCTGGTCCCATTTTTATTCCAATTTTGGCATATTTCACAAGAAGAGGCACAATAGAAGCCGATGCACTAACTAATACGATTCCCCAACTAACAAATTCTAATGACATCTTAGTAGAGCCCTTTCAACAAACCGCTAAACCGATTCTATTCTGACGCAAGTGTTTGCAATTGGCGTCTGCAAAAAAAAATGTCAGACTGGGTCAAAGTTATAGCCTTCGTCAAATCAATGAGAGTGTTTTGAAAGTCTAATTTAACTGGAAACACAAAATAATATTTACGGTAAAACCCGGATAAGTGCCTCTCGCTTAAGTGCCTCACCCGCAAGTACCTTTTTTTAGAACCGAAATTCTGAGGATTTTTTCATATAAAAATCATCTAAAAAGAGTTTTATATGAAAAAAATCCTTAGAATTTTGGTTTTAAGAAAAAGGTACTTATGCTGGTAATTATCCTCAGAATTTTGGTACATTTCGGCTTAATTGGCTTTTATTTTATATACTTTTATTGAAATTTACCTGAAAAAAAAAATCTTTTAAGTACACATTTTTGAAATCACCTGAAAAATACAAAAGTTTTTTTTTTTTTTTTAGCGCTTCCTTGTGTTTCATGCTTTAAAAATCAAAAAATTAATAATCTTATTCCATATCAGATTGACATTAGATTCCATAATGAAACACAAACCAAAATGACTGATCATTTTATTTCATAAATGCAAAGATTTTTTTTTTAAAGGTTACCGATACTTGTCAGTTGTAATGTATTTTCTTATTTTTTATATAAAATTAAATTTTTTTTTGTTATATTTTTATATATATATTTTTTTATAAATTTAGAGATAAGTGCCTAAGCGGATTTTTTAAAACTTCCTAACCCGCATAAGTGCTTATAAAAACCGACCATTTAAGGTGAGGCACATATCCGGGTTTTACTGTAATTGGATTCGTGTCGAAAAATATTGACATAGAGGAAAGAGGCTTTAAAATACAGTGCAACAAACCTTTTTTTTAATTTTGTTTGACTGGTCGCTAATGAAGAAGATATATAAATTGTACACTAAAAAGGATTCAATGCAGCATTTTGTGTTTTATTTCTGTCAGATTCGGAGTTAAGGAAAGTTATATAAACGTTATATCTTCTGACTAGGGAACAGCAAAGAATATCAACATTTCCTTAAATTGAAGAACAGTCCCTCACAATCCAAATTTTGGGCAGGTACTTGCCTAGTTTCAAATCACAATATAAGATCGCTTATATTGATGATGATTCGTACAGCCACTTTTAGCAACCACTGTGAAAAGGAGACGGCAACAAATATGCTAGGTAACTCGTTCCAGAAAAGTAGTTTGTTGTCATCAGCTCTGGACGCACAATACCACGTTCATGGAACGCACGTGGGACTAACGTGAGCAACTTTAAAACTCCATCGGTATTGCATGGCCGAAAACTAATCGATTTTCGTTTCAACGCTTGTAATCTCATTCTAGCCCGTAGCGTCCTGCCGACTATTGCACCGCATCCTCTGAGGTAACATTTTTTTTTTATCTGGAAACTATTCACTTTCTCTGTGGCATTTGTGTCCTGCCATTGGCCTAAAGACTTGGGTCTTGGATAGGACCGTGAAATTGCATTGTGAAATCGAATCAGTCCAAACGACGGATATTCGATTCTCATCGTTGTCGTGCCGAGTAGACATATAGTATTACTCCTATACCGATAGCGCGAGAATTCCCAAAACGATGTCGACCTCCCCATTTCAAATATAATGAATGACTTCACACAGGACACACATAACAAATTTACCCGTACATTGCACAAGAACAGGGTTACTAACTTTGTTCATTCAGTCCGCCGCAGTCATCCTTGCTCATTCTCTGAAGGTAAACTCCCGAAGGGATAGAGGACACGTTTGTTACGACAACGACGACGTTACAACAGTAGGATGCCACATCAGCAACAGACAAATTAATGACTATGTGTTCTGTGTCGTCTATGGATATACTACGGAAATGGGGAAACAAAAAATCATCGAAAATCGACTCCCTCGGTCGAAGGACCTTGCTACGGTGATTTACTGCTATACTCCGAAAACGAAATCCAATCCAGCACCAATCGGCAGTCAACTGCCAATATCGAAGATGAACCGTCTGAAAAACAGACAATCGCCAGACACTAGATACAAACCGATATATTGCTGAGTGGTTGTCTGTCTAATTATAAAATTCGACTCTGACCGCGTGGAAAATTTCAATGATGTTTGCGAAGCTCGCCAATGGGCTTAGTGCGTTTTTTTTTGTAAGGTTGGCCAACTGATCAATGTGGGGGGGTAGACATGTGTGTGCGGATTTGACGCTAATTGCCTTTGTGAGTGTCATAATCATTGATGGCGGCATGTATGGATGTGGATAAATCCCTCAACGAAAGGATCGAAATTGGATATGAAATCCATGGCGCTGTGGGAATCTTAATTAGGAAAAATTCTGTAAAACTCATGTTGCGAATGTGAGTAAATGTTGAATTGATTACCTATACAAAGATTGGGGCATGGTATTCTTTTTTACAGATACGTTTCTGTTTAAATTATGTAGTAATTTAGTAGGACATGGAATGTTGGTTCTATTTTTTGTTTTCGCGCGTATGACTATAGATTAGGGAAGTGGATAGTAAAACAGCATTGAATCCCAGGGTGATAGCCTTTACGGAATTAATTGTATTCTAAACGTACGTGAAATAAATACCTATACCAGAACATAATGTGTGTCTGTGTATCATTTCAATATTAAAAGTAGAAAGGACAAGCAAATGATAAATATATTTTTTTTCAACTTAAATCCACAATAGACCAGCAAATTGTGAGGCATTACATGGCTCCATGAAATTAAGCCCCAATAAAAATGGTCCAAAAAAAATGAAAAAGGCCCCAAAAAAATAGGGTAATATTTCATAAACAAAATGACCCCATTCCATTTATGCAATATTGCCCCAAATAAATGCAGAATGGGCCCAAATTGTTAGCATACAAAATGAAAAATTGCCCCAAAATAATCAATGACAAGCAACAACTAAAATGATTAAAACGATAACGAAATTGGGGAATATTTTCAATGTTTTGGTGTCTTCTTGCATATTTTTGGGGCCATTTTTCATTTTCTTATTTTGGTATCAGAACAAAATTCTACGAGAAAAAAACGTGAAGTATACCGATGATTAAACCGCGTCAATCGTTTCAAGGACAAAATAACTTCCTGAGAATTGAATTTTTGAGTACAAATCGATCAGTTTAGTGACGAAAGCGCAGTGATCACAACGTGTTGACCAAAAAAAAAAATTGGGGAAATAAAAGTTAGAAATTCACGCGAATTTTTAACTTTTATTTTCTTAAGTTAAAATTCGCAAGTTATATTTGAAAACCTGAACTTATTTTAAGGTTTAGAATATTAAAGAAAAAAAAATCAAGAGTCAGTTCAGGTTTTCAAATATAGCTTTTAATTTTAACTTTAGAAAAATTTTAAAATTTAAAGTTATATTTGAAAACTTGAACGGACAAATAGAACATTCTTTATTTTAACTTTGCGTAGTTTGCCGGGACTAGCGGGCAAATATTCTTTTTTTGCCTTGTAAGCACTTAAAAGTTAGCTCTGAGTGCGACTTAAAATTGATCGGTGGATAACAGACAAAGCTATAAGTGTCCGTATTGCAGGCTAAACGTCGAAAATATAATTAAAGCTTTTATTTAAAATAATAAAAACATTACAAACAATTTGCTTCTTTTTATTGAATATTCGTTGTAATTTGGGGCTCTTTTGAATTTGCGGTAATTTTTCTTTACTTTGGGGTGATATTTCATCTATTGCAAATTATTTTTTCGTTCATTCTAAAAAAGGTCCCCAATAATATTACATTGGGGTATAGTTTCGCAAACAAAAATGAAATATTACCCCAAATTATCAATGACAAAAGGCCCCAAAATAATGAAAAATCACCCCAATCAGATTGTCAAACGTTGTTGTTGCTTACTATATAATTTTGTGGGGCCTTTTTTAATTTTTTTGCCATTTTTCATTGGGGCATAATTTCATGGAGCCCATTGCATAAGTTTTTGCGATTCTCAGTTCTTTCCCAGAAATTCACAGAACGGAACATTTTTTTGGAAAAATTTGCTAATTCATCTGAAAAAACAATAAACTTCAGCTAAACAATCAAAAATTGAGCAAGTTTCGTGCGACCTAGTCATGCACAATTTGTCGATGTATTCAGTTTTTTTTTACCAACCAATCTGTCAACATTGTTAATTGATTTTTAACACCGATTTGACAGCTGGGGTACGTGGATAAAATTACCAGCTCAAAAGTTGTTCTTTTGATTGCTTGAACCAAGCTTGACTAAGCTATTTACATTTTGATAACCTATCCAACGCCTAACGCAGGACTTTTGGAAACAATGGAGCTGAACATACCTTCACCTTCTACAACAACGGCCAAAGTGGCTGCAACAGCACACCAATATCAAAGTTGGAGATCTCGTCCTTGTGAAGGAGGACAATCTTCCCCTACGTCGTGGTTACTCGAGCGAGTTCTCGAGGAACACCCCGGAACAGATGGTCTGACGCGCGTGGTGACCATAAGGACAAAAAATTCGGTGTTAAAACGACCAATCGCCAAACTATGGTAGCTGTGAAATCCGGAAACTTTTCGAAACCTATCCAACGTTTATTTATTTATTTATTTATTATCATCTATCAAGTACATTAACTTTCTTAGATTAAAATTTAGAGTTTAATATATATAAATAATATGTACAAACTAAAAAAAAATAAAAAATAAGCTTTTAATATTTAAAAATAATATACATTTTACATACTATTCAAAATCATATTCTTACAAACGTTTCTACTCATATTAAAATTGATAACGTGGTCATACTTATTGTAATGAATAGAAGCCATGGTAATTGGGTCATTTAGGCCGTAATTTGTCATATGTAAGGGAATGAAAAAGAAATCGCCTCCTCTAGGCCTTAAATGTCTGACAGGAACATACAAATTAAACATAGAAAGCAATTGTGAACATTGAATATGCCCACATAAAACATCACGTGCAAAAAGAGCAGAGAAATATTCACGTCTTACGAAAAGTGGCTTGATATCTATTAAAGCACATCTAGCCTCATATGGCGGCATATAAGACCAATTAAATTTTCTTATAGCAAACTTTGAAAAACGCCTTTGGATTTTTTCGATACGCAAACGGGCGTTGGCATAGTATGGGTTCCATACAACACAACAATACTCAAGAGACGAACGTGTTAACGAAATATATAGCGCCTTAAGAGTATATGGATCTTGGAAATCATTTGAATTTCGGAACAAAAAACCTAACATTGAGTTAGCTTTAGATATCATATAGTCATAGTGCCAGGTGAACATTAATTGTTCATCGAAGATTACACCCAGATCTTTCTGACAAGATACTCGTTTTAGAGTTATATTACCAATACTGTAATCGTATGCAACAGGATTTAAAATTTTGGATACGGTTAACACCGAACACTTACTGATGTTAAAATACAGTCCATTGCGATCACACCAATCAGTTATATTATTTAAGTCCGTTTGTAAGTCAAACGCATCGTTATAAGACTGAACTTCTTTGAATATTTTGAGGTCATCAGCATATAAAAGGCATTGCGAATGCGCGATATGTGTGGGTAAATCATTTATAAATAATAGAAATAAAAGTGGACCAAGATGGCTACCTTGCGGGACACCCGAAGAATTAATTATTTCTGACGAGATCTCGGATCCAATTTTTACAAATTGCTTCCTTCCAGTTAAATAACTACTCAACCACAACAATATTTGTGAGTGAAACCCTAGAAATTCCAGCTTTTTAATTAGCATATTATGTTGAACACTGTCAAAGGCCTTAGAAAAGTCTGTAAAAATTGAATCGGTTTGATGCCTACTTTCTAAGGCACGCAGGCAGGCATTTGCAAATATAACCAGGTTTGTGGTTGTGGATTTACCTCTCACAAAACCATGTTGAAAGTCAGAAATATTAATACAAACAGCACTATACAACTTATCTTTGACTATAGCTTCAAAGACTTTTGGAATAATTTGAAGCTTAGCAATTGGTCTATAATTTATTACAGCTTTTTTAGAACCTGATTTATGTATAGGTGTTATAAAGGACCACTTCCAAGTTTCGAGAAACTCACCATAGCCCAATGATTTATTGAAAATGATATGAAGTGGCTTAAGAAGGACGAGTTTACACATTTTTAGAAAAACTGGTGGTATATTATCAGGTGCAAGAGAAGTACTCGATTCAAGGGAAGATAGTTCTTTCAATATATCATTCTCTGTTATGTGTAAATGACCAATATCAGTGAAAGCTTGACAAAAAGGTACATTTGAACAACTCATGTCAAGATTTACGAAATTAGACTGAAAAAAAGTAGCAAACATATTACATATAACATTCTGATTACCACTAATGACGCCATTTAACTCCATTTCAGAAGGTAGACCTAGCGATTTTCTTTTTGTGTTAATGAATGTCCAGAACGCTTTGGAATCGTGCTTGATTTTGGACTCAAGAGACCACAGATATTGCTTATAAAGAAATTTTTTTAGGAATTCATATTCCTTTCGGAGTTGGCAAAACCTACTTTGAAGTGAAATATTAGTTCTGCTCTTTCTGTACATACTTCTCATAGCGCGTTTTAAGTTTAACAATTTTTTATTAAACCAAATTGGTTGAGTTTGCTTTTTTATAACCTTAATTGGAACAAACCTAGAAAAAGCGAATTCTATCACCTCACAGAAAACATTATACATATGTTCAAGGCTGGGTGTAGAGAGAATAGTTTCCCAGTCTACTGTACAAATAAAGTTATTTAATGACACGTAATCGGCTTTAGCAAAGTTATAGACAGCAGTATTACAATTTGACATAGATAATTGATTTAAAACACTAAAATTAAAAGATATATTTAAAGCTCTGTGATGTATACTATTTATCAAAAGTGGAAAATCAGCTTCTGAAACACAACATTCAATATCTTGATGGACAAAAACTAAATCTAACATTCTTCCAATAGAATTAAATATGCAATTTGTTTGCTGTAGATTCATAACCGACATATTATCAGTTACAATAAATTCAACATCCTTACTGACATTATAAGGAAAAATACATTTATCGTCTTCAGAATAACTCCATTTGATATTTGGTAAATTAAAGTCACCTAGGACTACAATAAAAGAATTTGTTTCTAGAGTGTCAGCAATAAATTGTACGTTATTAATATGATTTTCATAAATTTGAGCATCTGAATTTGGTGGAATATATGAGACAAAAAAATATACATTAATTTTATTACATTTGATGTTAGATGTGAAAAATTCAACACAAATACACAATTGTTCTATTGAACCCGAAGAAAATTTAAGTGGAATTTGTTTACTTTTCAAACTTGAACGAATGGCTAGTAAAACTCCTCCTCCTCTATTAAATCCAGTTTCAATTGCACAACGATCTTTTCTGTAGACTTCAAAATCAGAGTTGAATAATTCAGATGAGTTTATGTTTTCACTCAGCCAAGTTTCAGTCAAAGCAACAATCGTATATGGGCAACCAGTAGCAGCAACAAAAAAATCACTTACTTTTGTTCTCATTCCCCCCGCATTATGATAAAAGAGGGTACAAGATGAGTTAGTATCAACATTATTAGCAGTATTAACAGCATCATAATCAGCAGCAACAGGAACGACAACAACAGGAACATCAGCAATTTTGAACTCGGTATCATTTACAGCATTTCCGTATGAGTTTATATCGGAAGAAGCAAGAGCAGGAGATATAGACAATTTTGAGCTTACGTTTTCTCGTGTTGAAGTCGTGTGTTCTCGTTTTTTGGAATGTATTTAAAAGCACGTAACTTTGTTCCAAGAGGCCAGATATTATCTTGGTACATCGCATCGTTGAACTCTGCAGGAACTCCAATTTTAAAGTTAATGAATTGCAAATTCTCTTCAAGTTCTCCTCGCTTAATTAATTTAAAGCAAGAAATGAATCCAGGGTTCGTGCCAAGTACGGCAGCTAAATGATTAACAATAGCTTCAGAAGCGACAGAGGGGCGAAAACTACCAAGGTGAAACCACTTAAGTTTACGAACAACAACATTTTGGAAAATTTCACGGGAAACAGTTTTATAGCTATTTTCTTGGCTTTCAAATTTAGCTTTAGCAACATTTGCATCAACTTTTTCGGCAGGAACATCAGCAACGTCAGCAGCAACAGGAACAACAGCGTCATCAGCAACAACAGGATCATCAGTGACAAATACCACACTTTCATCAGTAACATTAGTACTAATAGTACTATCACCAGAAATTTCAGTGGCAACATTGTTTTTTATATTTGCAGTGGCAGCACTAGTAGTAGGTTTTTGTTCTCCCACAGCATGAACAAGTGAAAGAGAATCGTCAATTGCATCGACCGTTGCATTATTGTTTTTGTTAGTAACAACGTCGGAGCAAAACGGCACATTATTTTTTGATTTAACTTTCTTTATTTTGTTATCAATTGTGACAGAGTCTGTTGAAGATTTTTTGTCTATCGACGTAACTGGTTTGGGTTTAGTATTGCGGAGAGGGATGGGGGTTACATTTATGGGCTTTAGTGCTTTACGAGGCAATGCAGGCGAGGAAAAGCTTCTATTTGATGTATTGACTGAGGAATTTAGATTTAATTTAGCTTTTGAGCGAGTGTTTAATGGTTTCTTAGCTTTGCTTGTGTTTGCATCGATGGAGTCGCGGAAAGACTTGAACTCGTTACATAAACTATCAAGCTTTTTGGTTAAGGTGTTTAATTTAGCATCAGAGACCATGGAAGAGTAATTGCAGCACAAGTCACACCTCCAGCAAATATTATCACATTCCTTTACCAATTCGATTACACTATCGTTTAGTTTTAAGCACTTGATATGGAAAAACAATCGACAGACAATGCACGACAGGTATTCACATTCTGTCGTTACGATTTCACAAATAAAGCATTTATTAGACATTATGGGCTTAGCACAGAGAAACAATGTAATGACTTGAAAGAGATGTTGTTTACGGAGGAGCGACCAGCACGAATCATAGCTAGGAAAAGACTGAAAACGTTACAATATAAAAGTTGATAGACGGACAAACTGTGTCTTAGAATTGGCGTTCAAGTTGCACTGATTGGATTTTTTAGTTAAAAATGTCAACTAATGCAACTAGGTTTCACTATGTTAGCTCTCTAACTCAAGATCTGAGCCAAATACTAAAGTTGGGAAAAGAAAACTTGGTATTCTATTACATTTAATAACAGACACAGCTCAACATATTTTCTAGGAATAAAAGACGTTTGAAATGAACGAAAAATCGAATTGGGCAACGAACCAATCTTCAAGGAATTAATTCGCATTTATTTGAGTAGCTCCCTATTCAAAAGCAAGGCTAAATTGAAAAGAGGTGACTGTATTTTACGCAGAACATCATAATCATAACCCGCTATTCTAATAATCATTTTTAGTGTCCAAGCTAAATTTTTCGAACTCACAATGGCGAAATTTTCCATACAAAATTGCATTTTGTGACGCACAAAATATTTAGTGTGAAGGTTAAAAATGATTATTTGTAAAGCCCAACATCGGCAAAAAAAAAATGAAGAAAATTTGGCATTTGAATTTGAAAAATTGACACAATTCCATAAAGAAGCAATCCCAAAACGTCGATCTTAAACATTAGCCTTAAAGAATATTTAAAACAAAATAGTTAGTCCATTAGGTCTAAAGAGCGCCATCTGTCTAGCGTCACACAACCCTTCATTTGGGTGAGTTACTATTTTTGAGACGAAAATAGAGCCCATGGATCTTACGCCGAATCCCAAAATGGGAAAAAAAAAGTTCAAGATGTAATTTCTGGTTTGCCGGAGGTTGAACCCAAGGATTCACTGCACCCAACCTATCATAATATATATGCCCATACAGGCTAAAATTGGACACGTACCGGTCCAGTTTTGGTTTGGTTTTGCATACTTTCCTATTTTCAGACATGACCTGAAAATAAAAAAAATTAAGCAGACTCGCATAACCAACCGAAATAAGTTCTCTTTGCAGACAAATATATATTCCACTGTTGTTTATCCAGAACAAAAGACTGGCGTCAAGTCTTAAATTCGGAATAGCTACCTATACTCATAGTGTCCTCATGTTCGGAACTTCAGAACTAAGAAAATTTCAGAACATTTTTCTCTTTTGCAGATGTACCTACGAGTATCATGCAGCCAGCAAATGTGAGGAGTTGAAAAGATACCCTATCCATCTAAATTCCAAATGCAATCTTATTATAAGCATAGTTTGGAGTAACAGGCAACAACAATTTAGCATGAACATTGGGCATACGTGGTATGAAAAGTCGTGTGTTAAAAGGTTCCAAATTTTAGGTACACGTCTTCAAGTAAATTCACTAGTAACGGAAATTTTTCTTAACTTAAGAAAGAATCATCAAGATCAAGACACCTTCTTTTTTTTTAAATTCCAGCAACTGAAATGAAGCGCAGGAGCTGAAAATTTGTAAATATAGCTCGACAGGGGATAGTTTAAACGAATTCCGGTTACAATCGAGAGCCATCGAAGGACTTTAGCGTTGTTCAGAAAGAAGGTTGAGGTGAGAATGATGAAGAAGAAAAATGTTCCTTATCACAGTTTCCATTGATTACATAAAGAAAATTTATTGATTAATTATAAGTGTGATTCTGTGGTTTATAAGAACTTTGGGATGTTTAAATTTTCTTTAATTGTGTCAAGAAGAAAGATCTTCCATCTTACTTATGAAAATTAAGATATTTTTGGTCACAAAAGGACGATATATAGTCGAACCGTCGTCACCTACAATTCTTAGATACACCGTTTCGGAACGGCGAAATAGGGGAACCCGCTGAAAAGTCTTATACTGTCGAATGATTTTTAGTAGAAAGAAAGAAAGAAAGAGGCGGGTTCGTGAATAAAAACGTTAGATACAGTCTCCGGGGGTTGATTCAAAGTCCACATATAACACGAGTACATAAGCCACTTATAGGCACTGCACTTGGCCATATTCAGCTTTATTCATCACTATTGATGTGGTATTGGACTAAGCTTGTAGAGGGCGACCCTGGCTATTCTTCTTCTTCTAGTGATGCAGTTTAACAGGGTAGCCAACGCTGTTGTGTTGTTTGAGTGTTTTTTTTTTTTCTTCTAGTGATAATGACCCGATGTTGTATCCTCAAAAAGTTCTACTCAACACAGCATTCCACTGTCAATTTTAAGTAACAACAAGGCAGGTATCACTGAAAATTGAGAAATGAATGGAAAATAATCGTACACCAATCTTTGGCCAAGCGAATGCAATTCATGCATCTCTTTGAAATTGATTTCACATCGAAGAGCAAAGACATACTTATTGCATACCATACCATTTTGCCAGAAGGATCCACAAGTCAATATATGACAATATGCCTTCTGTTTTATACAGCAGACCGTGCGCCATTGAGTTCGATAGAAATGTGCATTTGATCGGCAAAAGCGAAAGCACAATTATTTCGCAGTAAGGCTGCCCATTGGCATATGTGGCTTCAAATAGAACTGTCTATTGTAAAGCTGCCAAGCAGTATACACATCCTTGCAGATGTCTCTTTTACTAAATGCCAGTAACCCCTATTCTGTTCGGACAACTAAAATATTATCAACACCCAAATGAGTGGGTATCATGAACGATTGCACATCATTCGTGTGCAAATCTAAGTCCACCCACAAATTACCGCAAGTAATCAAGCCCCACATTTGCATGTTGGAAAATTGTCATGCTTGTCAAAGACAGGAATTGCATTGGCTTATCCTTCAGCACACCCAACTGAAAGGTAACAAATATTCAACACAAACAACAGAGCACCAAATATATCGTCAATATACCTTCCGTGCCATCGACTCTACAATGCAATAAGATACAAGTACCTACAACAACCAAAACTGAAATACTACAGCGAACAAAATGCACACTGTGTGCCATTTCAAGAAACAAATCCACCAGGTAGCCAACTCACACAGCAGCACGTACATTGCATGTTGCACGAGATCGGGCGAAATGGAAAAATACAAAAAAAAAAAAAAATGCCCCTTTATCCTTGCAGCTTTATCGTCACCGCTACCGTTGCAACTGTGGTCGGTGTACAGCATGGCTCATCGTATCTATTCAGCAATACATACTTCTCGGATCTCCTTCATACTTTTTCCTATCGCATTCTATTGAGATAAAAAACGAAGAACGAGTAGCATACAGGATAATTGATTTCCCATCGTAGCCTCCAGGATGTTGCGCTACGGTTTCATGCTATGGGCTTGTCCGTACAACTGTTGTTCGAACAATGATGAGAGTTTTCTTCTTCAATACACTTTTTCTTTTTCCAACAACGACATGGCGGTTTTTTTTTTATCTCCAGAGTAAACCGATAGAGGATCCAGAAAATTGCAATGAAAATGAAAGGAAAAGACGGAAAAAGGTGGAGGACAGTAACAAGGAGGCAGAAATAAAAGTTCTACGCCTCACAGAATTAATGTAGCATGGAATGGTTTCCGATCAGTGCGGAACACCCGCATCTGATAAACATAGATGCAGATAAGCTTAGAGAAAATTTCTTTGTATCCGCATCCCACCTCACGTTGTCTTTAATGTCAAGTGTGTTTGTTGTATAATCTCCACGAAAACGGAGATGGGTCTACAAAGTGCTTACAATAAAATGGATTATTGCTCTCGGGAAAGGTTCGTGTCGGGTCCTTCGGTTTTGGTTGTTGTGCGCTTTCTATTTTGAATACTCGTTTGTATCTTTAATTCTCTTTCAATCCAAAGAAAGTAACCAACGCAATTTTTATACAGAAGGTGTTTTTATGGAGATTTTGTTCGAATGATATTTTAAAATTCGATTGGACCATTTCTTTATGGGCCAGGTCCAGGCGGAGCGCATCAGATGAGCGCTAGAAGCTGGAACATGAATATTTGATTCGCGTACAGTTGTTTTAATTCCAAGTTAGTTTTACTGTTGAATTTGATGGCGTTTTCCATAAAAGTGTGTCGACTATTTGGCTGTTATTGTTTGGAAGGAATTTACGACTCGAGTTGAATTTTGAGCACAGAGAGGCTACTTACTCGAGGTGGGATGAGCTTTTACATCTGCGGCACTTACCTAGAATGGAAAGAAGAAAAGTACGGTTTGAAGATATATAAATATTTAAAAAACAAACTAGAGTTAAATTAAATGGGCTTAAGGTAGTGTCACCAAGGGACGCAAATAGACTTACGTTCAGTCAAGCGTTAGACTGAACTTATAAGTTGAGGTACTGTCGAAAAGGTGAAAAATTTCAATGGGTATATGGGCACGTTGGCTTAAGTTGGATTACTGCCATCATTTTTTCTTAAGCCACAAAAAACAGCGAATACTGGGAGCATCTCAATTGAAGTATAGTATTTGTCTAGGACTTGTTTATAAAGTACGAGTTTCGAATTCAATTCAATTCTCCATGCTACTGGTTCTTTTTCAACTTGTTCCCCCTAATGAAAATGCGACCTGTCACTCTGACAGACGTTGAACTTTTTTCTTTTCTATATTTCTTTAAAAATCAAATATAAACTCAAAAAAAACTCACTCCCAAATAATTAAAAACATTATAGGTATTGTTTGTATTGTTCCACAATAAAAAATACTACAACACTTCGGTCTGTCCCGTAGCGACTCTATAGAACTGTCATCGATCTCAATTCATCAATATCGCGTCCGATGTTCCATTTGATTCAATTTAAACCAAAGACAAAAGCTCCCAAAACTAAACGAACAACATCTGACAAACTGCACTTATAAATCACAATTCAACGAATTTATATTTAACAGGCAAAATCTGCACAAAGAATTACACTAAATCCTCGGATCAATTTAACTGCGTTCCAACTTTAATCACCTTTTCCGTATAAATGAATTACCATCTCCACAACGAAAGGGTATTATCATTTAAATTAAAATCAGCCTTATAGAGCACATGGAAATCGTTTCACCCATTTCCTTAAAGCGACTCACCATCATATACCTAGTATCTTGATTGTCAATCAATTTGATGAGCCTTTCTTGCCTGCTCGTACCCGGTACCTGTTCATCAATTTCCTCTAAGGATAGTCGTTAAATTTGAAACACCAAACAACAACACAAAAAAGAAAAAACCCCAAAAACAGAACACAAAATCCAATTTATCAAGTTAATTAGAAAATTCAAGTGACATCTCTCTGTGTGTCTATCTATGAATTAACAAACTCTCTGGCCAATCAATATGCATAATTGTCAAACTGTCAAGCATTATGCGAGAGTCGGAATTATCGTTTCACTAAATCAGACCATGAGATAATTCATTTCGCACAAGAGTGGAATTTAATCACAACATGGAATGAGTAGGAAGTGTGGGTTTTTTTTTTTGCTCATTCAATTAACAAGGATTTAAGAGTTATGGAAAATTGAATAAAATTTTATGTCAAACAAAAAGCTCTTTTATAATTTAATAGTGCTCTATGTGGTTTCTCGTTTTACCTTTTTGGAAGTACTTAATCATGCTGCCGGCGTTTTAAATTTATCGATTCAATTTGCATGTCAAAGGCAGACCTAATAAACAACATATTGACAGCAAAATATGTGCTAATAATTTAATTTTCATAATTTTCACTTTTTTTTACATCTACAAGGGACATGAAATACGACTGAACGAAACAAGATTAAATGAAATGAACTGGCAATCAGGAAAAAATATGTGCCATCGGTTTTTTTTTTAGTGTAGTTACTATAAACGGCCTCAGAGGGCATCAAAAGTATTTTTACAATTGTAGTGTAATCGTTTTCATGGGATTTCGTTCAATTGCCAGGTGCCATGTGTGCGGATTTGTCTGTTATCCATGGTACAGTGATGACAACTGCAGCAGTTTTTAAATATGTATCTGCTTTCCTTCATTATTCATTGCAATAATTATGAGCCGAAAAAATGTATAGTATTTTTACGCATGTGGATTACAAGAGATTGCCCCAGAGCAAGTTCGCCAACAGATTTAGACCTTGCCCAAAAAGTGCATAAACGTCGATAGCAAAGTGATGAAGAATAAACTACGGAAATATCAGTTATTACAGGGGGCACGGCGTCTGGCGTAATAGAAAAAAAGACCTCTAGATATGTAAATTTTGTTTTCCCGGGCATCGAACCTAAGGCCCTTCGACTGGATATGTTTTATGTTTTATTTCGCATTCGTCTCCTTAACTTTGCTCTACTTTAATTGTTGTTCAATAGATCAGGCTTGGAGAAGGCTTCAATGCTAGCTATTCACTTTGTTGTAGGTGGCGCCACTAGATGGCACCACTCCATATCGTAAAATTCGACCGATCACCCTAAAAATTGAAACATATACCTATGTATCTCCTACCAAATGTTTTGAGGCTAACACATTTTTTGTAACTCGCCACTAGATGGTATCACTGCAATTTAAATTTAATGCAATAAAATTCGCAATACGTTTGTAAATAAAAAACTCCTTTGTCAAAGTTATGGAGAAGGGTCAAGCTGGTAATTCTGTCGCCACAAACCATAACCACTTCGCCGACTTTAGACGAAATTGAGAATTTGATGCCATTAGATTCAGCGTACTCAAGTCTATTTCGTATTTTTTTTCAGCTTTATATCTTTAAAAATGTGGCCACAATGTAAAAAAAAAAAAAAAAACAGCTTAAGTCACTAGAGGCAATGGAGTTCAAAAAAACTTTAAACTGCTCCCTGAACAACGAGTAAAACAGACTTTAGCGGTTTAGAATTATCGAGTAGACTTTCTCAATTCATTGGAGCCTGCTGAAATACAACTGCACATACTGATGTTGAAAATTGTAAATTACCAATACTGGGAATCTCACACGGAAAGAATTGAAAATCACCAGTTGCAAAATTTTGAGTTGCAATTCACGAATTATATCTTTGTCGATTTTTTCTTGGATTGATATAAAAATTCGTAATTCGACATTGAAAACGGCGTAGAATACAAAATTCTGCTTGTTGAATTTTGCGAGTAGAAGTATCAATTCGAGCTTCTTTTATTTGTAGTGATTTGCGATATTGTTTGGCGCAATTTACCACTTCAATGGGTCAATTTCTCAAGCACTACTTCACAATCGCAAATTGCAAAAAGTATTTGCTGATTTACAAACACTGAGTGATGAATCAATGAAATCTTATAATAATTTAAGACATGTAAATTGAAAACGTAAAATGACGTAGAGAAATTGTGAATTACAAAATATTTTTTTGTAATTTCCATGGAATTAACTACCCGATGTGTGTAATTTTTGTGCGCACAGGCAGCCGACAAAAACGAAACGTCATATCATGTCCATGGTCCATGTAAAGAAATCCTTTTAATTCCTTTCATTTTCTGCATGGACAGCTCCAACCATGCGCATTCGGCTTCATTAGAGTCAGACAGTCGGTATTCAATCTTTGCTTAACCCTAGAAGGCTAATGTTCGTCGACGTCGCAGTCTTAATTTTCCTGTCTCTTTTCAACGCGGGCACATAGTAACTTATGCTCAACAACTAACTCAGTCGCCGATGCGTTCTTGCGAAAGACTGTTGTGTCCGGCAGGTAAAAACAGTATTTCTATTTTTATTTATATTTTTAAATGCAATATTGGAATTTGTGGTCAACATCGAATTGACTTTTGCGGATTTTGCGCAAAGAAAAATTAGTTCCTTTATTTTTGTTCTTATCAGCTGTTATTATTAATTTAATATTGCCAAAGAAGGAATGTTTTTTTTTTAGTTTTTTTAAATATTGTGAAGACATTTTAGACTGAAAAATGCTGCGTTTTTTAAAAGAATGCTTAATAATAAAAAAAATGAAGAATATTCTTAGTAAAATCAAGTTTTTTATTTGGGAATACAATCTTAATGTTTCAGAAAAAAAAAATAGAACCATATGTATTAAAAAAGCTTAAAAAAACACATTTCAGTACAGATCGTCGAATGGACGAATGTTTAGCTTATTACGCGTAGCCAGCAACATTAGCCTAATAGGGTTAAAGCAGTTCGTGTCGGGTCAAAGTTATTTATATGTATAACTCATTCGTAGGGATAGTGAGTGTACTAACCAACAAATTGTAAAGAATTTTGGAATATATCTTGTGAGTACATATTGAATAATACAAAAACAACTGAAGTAGGTATATAAATTCGTATTTTTTTCGGAAGGTAAATACATCCCGCTATAAGAAAGAAGTATAAATTGGAATGGATTCTAAAATATGTAATCGAAAACGATTGTAAATGTTCGTATCAATAGCAAGTTGTTCTAAATATATTGTTTGTATTTTAAATTTCAGCATAGACCGAAAAACCACCCCACACAAATCCCGTTGTCTCCGGACGGTATGGCACCGTATGCTTTCCATGGATATCAGAAGGAAACAAATTATGAAATGTGACTTTAAATATGTATTCGAAAATAACCTAAATAATTAAACTACGAATTTGGATTTGTAAATCATAAGATATAAGTTCTAAATTGAGAATAAAGTTTTCTTATTTCACGATAAAACAATTTCAATTTAAAACGGTGATGCCTCAAATCAGTCCTCAAGAATCGTAAATTGCAAAATATGAAATGTAAATTGTTAAAAAAAAGATTCAATTTACCATTCCGAATTTTGTAAATTGCAACTACTGAAGTGGTAAATCTACGCCTTTTGTACGCAAATCAACACTTTTGAGTTGCAATTCAAGACTAAATGGTTGTAATTTGCTAAGGGAGGAAATCGTAATTTACAACACAAAAGTGGTAATTTACGAACTATTTTTGCAATTCACAACCCATATTAATAGCAAATTGATTACTATTTGTGTCAAATTGCGATTGGTTATTGCAATATGTGTTCCTCATTTGATGGCATCATTACCAATAAAAAGTAGCGATTCGTGACTTTTGAGGGTCAATATCTTCACTTCGTACAATTTATAGAATTACGTATAAAAAGTCATGAATTTGTAAATCCTGAGCTAAGCTCTAAAACTAGACAAACTTTTCGTGATTCTGCGCTCATTTTTCTTTATTTGATCTTAAAATTTTTTCCGTGCAACATGTTGCCAAAATTGTGCAACAGAATTAGACTTTCCGTTGAAAAAAAAAAACAGATACTGATTACACGAATTCTAGTGATTCACATTTTACACTCAATCGACTGCAGTTTTTTGTGCGCCTTACTTTCGAAGCAACAAACAAAAAAACTCAATTGCAATCGCTGAGGAAATTCTTAGTTTTTCGCATGCTTTTCACATGTTCCTTGCAACATAATTGAAACCCCAAAAGCTCTGCATCTATACACCCGATCAGAGAACCAAAAATATGTTTCAAATATTCGCTGCTTTATTTTAAAATTAAAAATTTTTCAAATCCATTACTTTTCAAATAGATCGTCCTCAAAATAGTTAACAAATGTGACCATCGCAGTTATTCTATTTGCGATTTCAGCTTTAAAAGTGGGGCATTCCAATAAATTTAAAAAAAAAAAAACAACTGCGCATGAAAATAGTCCAAACAAATAAGCATATCCACCTGACCCGAGATAACAGCATCAACTCCTTCCTTTTGTGCCTTTTTTTCTGCTCGCACACTCTGACTCTATACAAATTTCAAGTTAATAAAACAAAACAAACATTTTATACTCCAAATGATATCCTTTGACGGCTCAGCAGCCAGACAGGTTGGCTATAAGTTGAAGTCGGAGTGCATCCTTCTGCACCACCAAACAACTCGATCCTTGTACTGTTTATGTTTATTTTCGTACAGCAAGCATTTAGCGAATCCGTAAAGCTCCCAGATAACAAGTATCCTGTTTAAATTAGTTTTTTTTTTCTTTATTCAGATGCAAAATACAGGAAAAATAAAATACTCCTTCAACTAAACGTTGTCCAAGTCCCTCGAGGATATCTTCTGTTGCAGGTACACGTCTAGTACGGGACTTTTTCTTATTCTTTGTGCATTTATATCGTGAAATGAGAATTTTCGAATATGATACAAGTACAAGCTGCTCCTGGCTCCTGGGGTATATGCATGTCCCATATACCTATAGCAGCTTTGTGTAGATGTCATGAATATTCAATTTGAGAATCTCCAAAGTGTCTATGTCTGAACGATGCGATGGATGTCTGGTATTTGTTGTCCTCTTGGGCGCTGTTTGGCCATTTTTTATCTTCCCTTGTAATATGCAAACTGAATTTTTAACTAAATTTGGATAGAATTCTATTTGGCAGGCGCGACTTCATTTAAAAATTCGAAACACAGCTTCGACTACTAACTTAAGAAACAAACAAAGGATACTACCGTATTCGTCGTCAACCAGTCAGCGACTTGTCAAATGACAATGACTACGGCCTGAAAGACGCTACAGGATGAGTCGAAGCAGAGGTGGATGTAGAAGAACCTGTAAAGCTTCTACATTCGCCCCAATAGATATAAGTAAATGTTGCTGAAGGATGTAGCTCTCGTGACCAGCAAATACAAAAAAGATTCCTTAATTCAGTTTAAAAATTGCAACAACACTATAAAAGTAAAACTCTACAACCGAAATAACTGTATACGACCCTCCACGCATCTTCTATCTTTTAAAACCCAAACCTTCGACATCCCTACATATTTTGGTTCCACACCAAGGGCCAACATTTTACCCCCTACCAGCCACTGCCGACTTTTGCTCCTATTCCATCTTCAGAGCAAGGACACACAGTACCAGATAGTACAAGCAGTTTATCACAAATTCCTATTCACGCAGAGCGACGAAAACCCTTTAAACTTAGACGTGCAAATAAAATGTCCATAAAAATGGATATGACATGCAAAAATGTATGCCTGCTACACTTGTGTGAAAGCAATAGTTTGTCCTTTTGGGGGAGCCGCCGAAGCACTCTTCTTCGCGTCTCATCATTTCTCTTGTGCATAAAATGGCCGAGGGATATATCCGTCGAGCATGTATATATTATTTCGCTGTACAAAAATGTTTACTTTTTATTAAATTTGAATAGCGAAATATATTTGCCCAGTGAAGTGGCAGCAGTATATGTACGGCGTGCAAGGATGAGCGCTACCGGAGGCGCGACGCGACGGGTGGGATGGCAGCGGCTGATGGCAAAACCGGGCAATAAACAAATTTCCCTATGGAAATGTGTACCATTAAATGCTGGTTTTTTTTATTCATTTTTGAAAGGGGTGAACCAAGGGATGGAATAAAGACCGACAATTGAGGGAGCATTGCTGCGCGAATTGTGTTTAGAAGAAGAATTGGATTCTGACGACAAGGACGAGTGAAATAGTGAAACAATTACAAAACTGTGTATGAAGTTGCTGCTGCTCGTATAGTTTATGAAAATAAATAAAAATGAATTGTAACTGCAGGGCACAGAAGAATGGGATCGGATGTGGCACTAGCTACCATTTAAAAAGGTTAAACTGTACATGGGTTTGCAGCGAGTCCTTGGATCACATAGTTGGGGACATTAAAGGTGGATGCTTAATGATGAGAATGTGTTTCTAAACAGTCATATTCTGTTGGTCTGTGTAGCACTCGAAGAGCTCCGTCGCATACTCAACTCTCAGAAAAGCTATGGATTCACTGAAGTGATTTGGAAAACTTAAAAAAAAAAAAAGAGCTCTTCTATCGAATTCCGGGTACCGCTAGCGTATTTCAGGCGCAACTACTTGTTGTCAAATCGAACTACACGCAAATATAGCTCCGAGGCAAATTCATTGACACCCAAGCTGCCACCAAAACAATGGTCTTAGTTAATATAACCTTTAAATTAGTACTAAAAGTCTGAAATCAGCTGGCCTCGATTGGTCAGTTCAAGGTTGCCCTGATTTAGGTTTCAAGGCATAGCAACGAACCGAAAACCAAACTCACTTTCACTACCTAGGATCTCTAGAAAAATCCCTTTCTTCTTCTTCGAGACTTCATCAACGGAGTCTAGTTGATGAAGTCTCAAAGAAGAATGGTATAGGTGCCTTAGCACCGTTATCCTTCTTGAATACCATAACTTAGATACCCTCCCTAAAAAAAAAGCTCAATAATCTAATCATTTGTGGTAAAAAGCCGACATATAGTGGTACCTTGGGTTTTTATTTAAACACGTAGGTGTGGTGTTAACGAGTTTAGTGGTCTGTGGTCTCTGGTTTAACCCACGTAAAAACACATTTTACAGCGTAAGGTTTTTTTCGATAACCCCACCTCTGGGCAAGGGTAAATATGGCCTCCCACAGATTTTAAATTTTCAATTCAGCTTCAAAACTGAAGATACCTTCAAAAAAAACAAACTAACGCAAATGAATGACTGTGAGAAGTTAGATGAAGTATAATGTACAACTACTCTTATAGCTATAAGTTATGAGAAGGTCGCACGGTTTTCAAAGACAATTTTGTATCATCCAATGGCGGATCGAACCTAGGCCTTATAGAAGTCGAATAAAAAAAGCTTGTGCTTCCTTTTATGTTGATCTCTTTTCCGTTTTGAGCCCTAAACTCAATAGGCCTGATATTTAGGGCTCTTAACTTCCGACGTCAAATCTGAGCTAGCGTATGCTTGTCAAGCCTGTAAAGTCTGAGCAAACATTAAAAGCAAGTAAGAAACTTTGGTTAACAGCAGTCTGACATACATTCTACAGATTCGTAGACCGCACGTTTTCCACAAAGTAGGGTAAAACTATTCACAATTTGTAGGATGGCGAGAGGCAGCTTAAATGACATTACAAAGGCCGTATGACAACATCGCGAAGCATCAACACGTCATTTTAGAAAAAAAAGGCATAGGAAAAACATTGACGACAAAACAGCCTTTTCGGAAGTAGCAACTGTTGCCACATCTATCTGCACACGAAAAGAGATAAAAAAAGGTTTCTTATCTATCCATGAACTTGCAGAGGCTTAGAAAAATAAGCCATTTCATTAAATAGACTCGAGAAACGTCCACACTGGAAAAAAAAATCAACCGACTTGACGGGATAGTATGAAAATACCAAACCCTTGTCTACACAAATAGACTCTAGCTCAAATCTGATCTCCACCAGACAGTAACCTCATAGAGACTCTCAATCTTTCAGACGACTTGAAAGCCTTCGAGGGAGTTTGAGTTTTCTTCGACCTCTTTTTACCACCTTCCGAAGCAGTGTCTTTTATGCTGATATTGCAGGTATGTGTTACGCCTAACAGTCGATACGGATGAGCAGAGGCGCAGTAATCAGAGAGTTTGCTGTGATTCGAGTGGCGAAGGTTCGATTCCCAGGGTAGTCAAGGCAAGCGAATAATATTTTAATTTATCCGCCAATATATAAAAATAAAGACTTTCGCCGCTTGGTAGTACAATGGACCGGAATCCGTGTTTACGATGTTATAAACTTCCCTATGTCGTAAGCAGTAGAAAACTACAACTTATCCTCTAGCTGGGCTGTGCAACCTCAGTCCTTGCTGTTTGCCATCCCATGGAATTTTAACAAGCGAGGCTAAGGTCCACTGAGTTTAATAGTGAAAGTCTGTATCCGAGGAAGTTTGCCGTACACCCTTTCTTGATATAAAGAGATTAAAGAAACCTCTATGAAGACTTGACGTCTCCATAAATGTCAGATATGCCTACTTTCGTCAAAACTAGAATTGTCAAGTAAAGTGTTCCTTACAATCTGGAACAACCAAAGGGTTAATCGGAAAGCATTCCTATTTCTTTGCGTCGGCACCGGACCTAATCTAGGAAATAATTTCCCCAATGATCCCAGTGATCTTGGCGCAATCCCGCTGTAACGACAGAAGCAAAAGGGCTTCCACCAGAAAGGCAAATTTTACACAAGTTCATGGAGATACTCGATATCCGTTCTGTCCAAAACGCCCAATTTCCTTACACACAAAACTATGTAGACAGTGGGAAGTTCATTAACTTTGGGATTTCTAATTTTAAATTGGACAGAGCTCTATCGGAAGTTTTATTGGCAATAAAAATTGGTATGCGTCTGCCAGGAATCTGCTGGCTCCCAAATTGAATTTAAATTAATTCCATCAATTGTGTGGTAGGTGGTGGGATTTTTTTTTTGTTATCCTAATGACGATGATTATAAAGCAGAACGCTATTCTTGTTTTTTTTTTCTTGTTTTATTAGTTTCCATGCATACCACTGTCGTTGTAAACCAAAGGTCGAAGGCAGTAGATTAAATGTTTTATGTGAGGGAACATCATTTTATGGCATACGTAATCCGGATCAGAAATCAGTAGCCAGATACAATGGACACACACAAAGGACACATGCACAGAAGATGATGTGTTATGATAGTCGAGTCGAGTCGCTGCCGTTTTGTTCTGACACATTGTTGTTCATGTGTGGAATGAGGTACAAATGGATTTTACGTAAGACACCTTCCAACCTTTTATTGGTATATTGTATCGGAAACAATCAGACGCTCCTTTGGTAGGATCAGAAACTTTAATTTGCTTGTACAAAGTATCGTACGCAATGACAGCTTATAAGAAGTTGGTCTTAGAAATATGTACATTGCACATGAGAAGTTGAGCAGGATAATAATGCACGCTGGCAGGATTACCAACTACATCTCCAGCAAGTGTTATTTGATTTATTTTAATTACGTAACGAAGTGGGACACACTTCCACCGGCCACAAATGTTAACAACAATCACTCAAATTGATATGCAAATGCAAAGCATATGCAAATTGAAAATAAATCAAATACGGATTTACTTCATTGAAATTCCGTTTTCGAAGGGATACTACACTACACAATCGAATGATTTAAATAATCCTTTCAATCGGCATAGCGCATGATGGATATTCTATAGAGGTTTGCAGGGATGCACGAAAAATTAGAAAAATTGAAAAGAGAAAAAAAAATTAATACTGTTCGTGAAAGGACATTCGGTCGTTACTGAATCTGGTTCGTTGAAGCGTATATTGAAATTTCAATTCCTGTTACGATTTATTTATTTATTTTTCTTTCGATTTCTATTCGAAAGAATTTAATATTCATTAAACTGGAGTATAGAAGGACATACGTGTATGAACAGTGAACGCGGTATTCGCTTAGGGGTTTAAAAAGGCGAATATATCAAATTCCCTATGTTCGAATTTGTATTCGAATTCCTTCTGTTTTTTCTATGTGCCGATAGCGGATTAAATTCTATCGATTTTAACTCAATTTGCAGATAAATTTCATAGTGGCTAATCGGTGTTGGTGGGACAAATGGGCGGGGAATTTTTTTTAAACCGATTAAAACTCCATGGGGAAGTGTTATTGCTTTAGCCTTGAGACGTGTACAGGTACACATGCTGTGCGGGTTTTTCAATCGGGATGGGTCGATTCTAGCGGCTGTCTTATCTTGTATGTTTATTATTCAATCACTTATGTCAAATCACATCGCACATCGAAATTATTTAATTTTTTATATCAAAACAAGCGTTCGTCAGTGCAAAGGGTGCGGGCGGTGGCCCTTCAAGGTCCACTCTTCAATGTTTTGGGGCCAAGTTCGATACAACAAATTCTGTAAACGTTCAGCCAACACTTGTACGTTAAAGGAACGCCAGATTGGCCAAGAACATTGCCTCCAGTGAGTACTGGAGAACTGAGGTCTGTCCGTTAACAAGGAGTCGGTCTTTCGTAGACTTCAACTTTTTGCATTTGGTACGCGACTACACACGTGCAAGATGCAACTGACTCACGAACTCAAAGTTATTGACCATAGACAACGCCGTTTGTTCGCTGACTGGGCTTCGGGGCGGAAAAATCAACTTTAGCGACGATGCGCATCTTACGATGAATCGGTACGTTCACAAGCAAAAGCGCCATATATGGGACGACACGACAACCCACACGAGGTTCACCAGGTTCCAATGCATCCAAAGAAAGTTCTGTGGTCACAAGGCAAAACCTCTTAAGTCTGTTTTACTCATTGTTCAGGAGAGCAGTTTAAAATTTGTTTACTCTATTGACTCTAGTGAATTAAGCTGTTGCTTTTTTTTTGAAATTGTGGCTGAAAAAATGTACAAAATAGATTAGGGTACGCTGAATCTAATGGCATCAAAATCTCAATTTCGTCTAAAGTCGACTTAAGCGGTTTTACCTTGTGACCACAGAGTTAGTGTTTGGTGCGGATTTTGGACCCGCGGCGTCGTCATTGATCCGGACCTTTATTGAAAATGACTTTGCACCGTCAATATCAACAGTGAGCGCTACCGATTTGTTTTGGCCAAAGTCTAAGGATATGGAGGTAGTAGACATGTGGTTCCATCAGGATGAGGCTATATTCCACACAGCAGACGGCACGTTCTGCGAGAACAATTTTAAAGTCTCTCGCAGAGGTGACTTGACTTGGCCACCAAGATCGGGCGGTTTAGCCGCAATAGACTCCTTCTTGTTGGGTTTCCTGAAGTCGCAGGTATGCCAGTGAGTCCTATGCACAAAAAGCCAACATAACCCATGCTCAAATTCGGCCGGATCTATGCGACAGAATCATTGAAAATTGTGAGTGAGAAGTGACTACGTACATTTCAATGATGATATATTCTGTACTCAATGGCACAGATAAACCTTTCGAAAAAAAAAGGATTTCGTCAATACCTCAAACCCAGCTTGTGTTACTTCATTTCAACATCGACTCGTCCTTATTGAAAAGCCCTTTAGTTCCTTTCTTGACGCAAATACAATTGAACTTTCTAGTCGACTCTGTTTGCAGTTTTTTTGCAAAAGATTTAGAAATTAAAGAAAAATTATTAAAGCTCAAAAAAATGTTGAGTTAAATTCAAAAGTAAAGTTTCTCAAACAAACAAAAACGCAGTCGTATTTAAATGTTAGTTCAAATTTTCACTACCAGAAACTTTGAACTGAAAACCTTGACCCTACTTTCTTCCGTTTAACTTGCTGCTAACTGATTTTTTAGTTAATTCTGTACTTTAAAGGTATGTTGGTCAAGCACTCGAAAAGTGACAGCTCATTTAGAAATATATATTTTGAGTGCGACGTTTGCAATGTTCGAAATTTTTTTTTGAACTCTGTAATCAAAAATGTTTCATCGAAATGACAAAATGACAGATGACACATCGCACAAACTCCACGTTATATAAATATTTAGATTCGGCTTCGAGTGAGTTTGACTTTATACAGAGCTCATAACTACAAGTGGGTTTTGAGTCGATTTCCAAAAAAAAAAAAACATTGGCAGTTGAGTGCCAATAGAAGTGAAAACTTGAACAATTAAGTGAGTATTTTTTGAATCGTCAGGACATATTTTTTTGTGTAGCAAATACTTTTAATTTAAGTGTTTTTCTTATTCATTATTATAAACTACAAAAAAAATGCCAACTTAGGCTTTCATGCCGTTTAGGCATTATTTCATTAGCTAAAGTTTTTTTTTCAAACATGTATCTTTTTTTATTTTAAATGTTTTTATTTTTTCGTTTGTTTTTGATTCAACTTCTTTCTTTTAAAATTCTTAAAAAATCGTTGCCAAAAAAAAAAGTTAAGTGTAACCTCGGTCTTAAAGAATGTGTTTCCACCTTCAAACTCTGTCCATTTTCCACAGACTGTCATTCATTAAAAATAATTCCAATGTCCACTTCCAGTAAGTGGAATGAAATCGGAACACATTTGAAAGCTGTTTGTTGTATAAATAAAAATTGTTTTTGTTTATTTTTTATATTTGTGTTTAGTTTTTGATATTTTTTATATTTGTGTTTAGTTTTCGATTTATTGTTCCACTTTACCAAATAAAAATATTTTTGACATTATATTATTAAAAGAGGCAGCAATTTACAAGTTACGCATTTCCCATCTCAAAAATGCCCAGTTTTTACTTAAAAAAAAATTCCTGTGACTTCAGTAGGAATACCCGCCACTCTCGTTTACAATATTTATGTAAAATAGTACCATGGAAAGAAATTCGAATCTTTCGGAAGAGGACAAGGGGGTCACGCAGGGCCCCCGCTAAATATGCAAACTGCTACTGCACATAGCTTTGTTAAAGTGAATGACATTACCAGTAGGACCCTACAACGCAACCGTATACAAACATGTTAATACTGACGACGGCTTGCATTGTGGATAACAATTGTATTGAGTGCACAGTGTGGTCCATCAGTGACTCAGTCGAATAATTTGTTCTCAGATTCTTGTCGGATGGTCGGCGATAAAAGTGCGACACGCACTGTTCCTCAGTGGTGGGCTATTTACTTTGGAATCTCAATAACTCATCATATAGATTAGATCGCTAATTTGTATCCAAAAAGAGTGTAGATACCAAAAAGCATCAAAATTCTCGACTTTCCATTCCATTTGTGACACACGCATTGATCTGCGGCACTCGTAAACCTGAAGTAAAGCTCTTCAAAATGTTTCTGGCCGCAGCCACTCGTCCGCTCAAGTCCCACTTGAATTCACCCCTACATCCAGGAAAGCATTTGACAGATTCAATTTAACGCGCACTCATTCCCCTGACACCGCAGCAACAATCAATTGAAATGCTGAATACCCAAATAAGCAACAACAGCAAAACAAATATCCTAGCGCAGCGAGGACATCGATGATTAAAAAGGTCGTTGAAATATTTATCGTATCGCGGCGGTCCACTGTATGTCGATGCTGGGCATTAACCATATTTATCAGAAGAGGATACCACTGCCAGCACACACACACTGAGCCGATTAATGCATGCATGGCTGTCGAATAGTGGAAACAACGCACCACCCTACACCTAGTTTGGCAGAAATGCCACTGGATGTGATTTTGCGAACAATGAACACGTTAATTTCACACTTGAGTCCTTGCGTTTCGCATACACACTTTCGTATGTGTATAGACAAGGGTTTTATGAGGGATATGCGGCCATAAATAGGTATACAAAAAAATAAAGGACACCGCCCACCCATCAGAGCTCGGCAAAGTTGAATGCGTTACGTGTTATTTCGCTTTTAGCCCCCGACAGGTGTGAAGTTCGCTATCGCTCGGATAATGGGAGTAATTATTGTAATTGCACTCACGAACATATGTTGCAGACGTTTCGCCTGCCATATTTGAACGCTGCATGTCCTTTATGGGTTCGATGAGAAAGCGAACTGACATTCGGACGTGTAAGTGTAATGGTTAGCATGACCATGTGCTCCGACCTTCAGTTTTGGTCCCACATTCTGAACGGATGGAATGAAGCAGCGGCTGCTGCGGCACTGGGGCGGGGTTGGGTCGGATTGGAAATTAATTATTCGCAATCGCGCGTTTGTGGGCGAGACGAGCCGGGGATATGCCTTAACGAGATGCGATAATTTGATTGTATTAATATGCGTTGTCCTTTCTCCTTCGTTTTAAGTTTAATCAATATTCGATGCAATTACTGATTGTAAGTGCTGGCCTCGTCAAAACCAATTGAATGCGATAGGGGAAGCGAGGGCCGGGTCGGAGAACGATAATGAAAAGGAAATGATGAGATAGCTTTCCCGTGTTGGTAATTAAAACGGCAGCAATCATCCGCATTGTTTATGGGAAATTGAATGTAAACGAAGTGGTGAAATGTAAAATTGCAGTCGGTAGTGGCATATGTACACTCGATTCTCAAGTGTCCTGTGATGTACTTTGGAACGAACGCACCTTAGATGCGAATAGCTATCTATACTCACTTGACATCGACCTCTGCTAGTTTAAGTACACATTTCAAGTAGACTGTCTGCTTGGAGTCGATATCGGTGCTTGCAACAAGGGGATTGGCAAACTTTTCACTTGAAGATGAAGCATACGTGTACCTGTTTGATAATAGTTAAAAGTTGATACTTGAAACAGACGAGGTGATAAGTGGATGTGTTTCTTAAATAAGACGTGCCAAGTGCCTGCCACTTGAGTGACGGAAGTGAAACAGGACATCGGTCATGTACTACAAATTTGGGATAGAATCTGAAAGGTTACTGGTGTAGATATGGTGCTCAGTTAACCTCTGATAGCCTTGGGTTTGTCTTGAAGGCTTCATGTCCTCATTCTTCGAATATGTTATCACCTATCATTGAATACATATTCTTATAAATTTATCTGTTTATTGAATTTAAAAAAAAAATATGTATATTATCCCCTGTTGAAAATAGAAACACAACTTAGATGTGGGTTTTGAAGAAGCCATCCCGGATAACCCATAATTAATCGAACATGAAGTAACTAGCTGATTCATATATGAAAGTTCCAGATAAACATTTGCACAACCATGTCAGAACTAAAATACATTCCGAAAGGTCCGTCGCTACCATTATCCTCCATTCTGAAAGGTGATCGATATTTCAACTATTTACATACCAACCAAACGCGAAAAGGAGTCAAACGGGGTTGAAATTTACCTTCCATTGTTTTATTCGCAGGCATACGGATGTACATTTGAATTTTTAACAAAATATTCAATCACCTAAAGGTATCATCCGGTAAGGAGAATCATTTTCGGCCGGTAAGTTGGTAGGTGCGAAATCTACGAATTGAAAACAGAAAATGCCTGCCGACATAGGTTTCCAATGCACCGGACCGCCGAACCGCCAAATGAACCTTGTGCTAGTAAGCACGCTTACAACGTTTCTAACGTGTCAACCATGAACGCTGTCTTGACATTTGAAAGGCGTAGCCAAGACCAGCGTATGCAACCATCAACCGAGAAAAAACCCTTGGGTTATGACTTCATCTTCCGACACTCTCAGCACTAGATATAAAATACCTTTTTCATAAAACCGCGGCACTGGTATACCGAATAGTGTCAGTCAGTGAATTGCCGACTTTTTCCTTGTTAAGGATGGTTCCTTAATTTTTAACGCACTAAGGGATTATTTTACTAAATGTTACCTGGGCCAAAAATGCACACATGTTTCGAGGTATCCGTGTGGATATTTTATCCACCATCTGAAGCCTTACTTAAAAGCTATCTATACGTTTATCTGCAGCTTTGATTACATTTATAGAAACTGAACTGGACGATGCTCTCAAACTCTTAGTTTTCGTGTTTCAATTTCTAGCTGTGGAGGCTATCGTTTCGCCGTTTATTGTTGCAAGAGTTTAGGGCTCGAAAAAGGCTAGGTGAATCTCATATCAACTCTTGCTTCGTTCCAGACCAACAACCTACTTCAAAAAGGACTAGAGATCGTGAAACTGTCAAACTGGGTGGAGGAGTTTTGCCCCTCAATTGACTTGGTGGCAAAAACAGTAATAAAGCAATTGGATTTGCAAAAAAAGAGTCGTCCTTTGTCATTGCTGTAGACTTGTTGAATTTTTCCGAGAAAATTCTTCAGTCGTTCGTTGTCGCCTTATAGGCTCAAGTCCCTGGCTATGCCCCAATTCTCCCACCCCAAATTTTTGTCGAATGCCCTGCTGCCGTCATCAGACGAGAGTTCTGTTGATCGTTACATAAAATTATGGTCACGCTTCCTCCTCTAGTCCCCATACTGTTCAAAGTGTGGCAGACAAGAAATTTGACCTCTAAGCTCCATCATAACCCACAAAACATTTAAAATTTTCGTTTACACTGTTTTTTGACCCTTGGCTGACCATTTGCCTGTTGGCTGACCTTTTGCCTGTTGGCTGAATTTATTAAGCTACTTGTGGGTGAAAAAAAAAATCAGAATACAGTCGAACTTCGATAACTCGAATAAAATTGGTTGACAATAGCCCCAAGACTAAAATTCACATGTACACTTAGGGAAAAAATGCAAACTAAAATGTAATATGTGCTATTTGATTTTTCGTTGAATAAACTTTAATAAAGAATATTCCTTTTCACGTTAAAACATATTTGATTTAAATACGCAATGTAATTTTAAATTAAGTCAACGTAGATTCAAAGTGAAACGTATTCACTTTTACATTTTTGTTTTGAAAAATTGCAACTACTCTCAACGTAACTTTAAAGTGTAACATGATAACATTAAGTTTTGAAATGACATATACGTACATTCGAAGTGTGGCATAGTTAACCGTTGTTTTAAATCGATATCCACTTCTAAACGCTGCGTTTTTTTATGCCAAAATTTAACAGTGCATACGTTCATTTTTTTCACACACACAATGTTGTTTCAAACTTGGATGAACGTCATTTTAAAGTGTTATGATAGTGAAACTGTCAAATTTAAAGTGACAAGAATCCAGAATCAAAGTAGAACATGTTCATTATTACATTGATGTTACTCTTTTCAATAACGATCAACGTTGATTCGAAGGGAAATATATTTATTCGTAAGTCCCGCTTAGTGTCGCGACGCAAAGGTAATCTCATTGTCGTTGTTATTCTTGTTTCCAGTGTTAAAATGTGAGTTTTGTGTAACAAAATTTAATTCCTGGTATGTATTAAAAATAAAATTAAGTGCATTTCAAATGAAAGTTAAACATGTGTTGAAATAATTTTGTTAAGAAGCATATTGTGCAATTTGAAAGTGAAGAAATCAGGACATTTATACATTAACCTCGGGATAAATAAAAGTGTTCGATTAGAAATTAATTTATTTCTAAATATGTTGTAAGAAAACAGCGGCAACACCTTTTTATGTTATCAACTGTAACGTCCTCCATGAACATTTTATATATAGATCTTACTTATGTCCTTATATACATTTTCGAGATTTTTAAATACGAGCTGTTAGTCGGCGCAGTGGCTTAGTGGTTAGTGTGTTGGACTACTAAGCGAGGGGTCCCAGGTTCGAATCCCGAGAAAAACCCAAATTCCAACTTAAGGTTTTTTTCGCTGCGCCACCTCTCGCGAACGTCTGACAAACATCCGAGAGTATAACTGTCATGAAAAGCTTCTCAATTGGCCGTTTGGACTCGGCATAAAATTGTAGATCCCTTCCATTCGTCCCAAAAATAAAAAAAAAAACTCACACAAGACGAATGGTTGTGAGAAGCTAGGCTTGGGTCCATACGGACCTGTTCCGCCAATTATTTTTTTTTTTTTGTTAGACAGTGAGTTGCGTGACATACGAGGCAGTTCGATTTAAGCAGACATTCGGAGAAGTCTTTTCTTAAATAAATGTTTTATAACGATTAAATTTGTGTAGTTGTTTTATTTCCGACCGTCCTTACAATGTACAAATGCATTATTTAACAAAAGGGTTAAATATATACATATTTACACAAAATTAGCATGCATTGCTTTTTATAAAAATCATTGTTTTTCTTGATTTTCTCAAAATTTCAAGTAATTAAGTACATTTTTGCAAGCAGTCAACAACAACACACAAACAAAATTTATTTTCATATTAGTTGTCAAAGGATTGCACTTTATTACTTTTTGTTTGCAAAAGCTTTTTACTTATTGAAGAAGAATTTTATTTCAGCCAATGACATAACGTTTAAAAGACTATTATATTTGACAAATGAGGATATAATAACTTTTACAATAGCTAGTGGAGAAAAACGGAGGTAAGAATTACTAAAGAAAATTAAAATAATTGCCGTATATTATATCAAATGCATTATAGCATCCAACTGAAGACGATTTCGATTCCGATAATGCAAATATTCTTAATTGGTTAAAAAAGAATTTTAAACCAAATTCAAAAGTAGCCGCAGAATCCACAAATTCACCAGCAGCGTCAATATTTTATGAGCAAAAAATTGTAAGTAAATTAAATAATAAAATAATTTTACAAATAAGTACAATTTACGAATTTATGTAGGATATTTCATCTTAAGTTCACGGTTGCTCTAAAGGCAAACAGTTCATTGATTTCGATGATCAAAAATCGGATTTCCATAATGTTCACAGAGAAAATATAATAAAAATACTTGTAGAAGAAGCTTACTGCAAAAATATAAGTATAGGTTATTAATGAATAATTTAAGAATTTTAGGTTATTACTATTACATTATAAATAAAATTTATGAATTCCAAAATATTGTTGTATTGGTTTTTATTAAAAAAAAAAAAACAAAGATGTATTTATGTACTTAAATTTTGACGGTGAATTTATTTTGGAAATACTATTTATTACATAAAATCAAGGTAAACAACGAACTAATGTTGTGTCAAATAATAAACGTGACATTTTCAAAGTCTAAGGAGGTTATATCTACCATGATGGTAAGCTTAAAGTTTAAAATTGCTTATTCTGGGTTCACTTTGAATCAATAGTTGAAAGAAGTTAAATTAACGCTTAAACATAGTATTTTCAAAATTGGATTTGTTTCAATACACAATGCACAGTGATTACTTCAAAATGTATTTTGAGTGTTTTTAAAGTCAAATATATTTGATTGTACTATGAGTCATTGTCAAATTAAATTTAAAGCATTGTATTTTCAAAGTTGATTGTATTTAAATCTACGATGCATTATGGTTGATTCGAAATTTATATACTTTGTTTTAAAGGTAGAGAAATTTGATTTAAGCATGATTCCACGTCAAATCAAAGTGCATACGTGGTTAGATCAAATTCAAAATATATGCTTTTAGAGTAAGGAAACCCTTTGAATTAATGTTATGCCACTTTGATTTAAAAATGTTCATAGTCGATGCTAAATCGTTCCGAAAAATATTTAAATCAAATTGGTTTTCTTTGATTTTACGTTGTTTTTTCTCTGAATGTAATTTGTGTTTGACAGCTCGAACTTCTATTACGCGAATGTCTTGATAAGTCGAAATTTTTTTGTTGCAAGTGATGGTTCGATTTATCGAAGTTCGACTGTATATTGAAATTGAATAAAAAAACGCTTAAGGATTAAAATTAAAATTGAATTTTTCATTGCACCAATGTACCCTGTACCGTCGATGAAAAATCGGCCGACCACACGCCCCATCTGCTCCACCGACCAAACACTGTGAAACGTCAACACTACATTTAAATCACTGTAGCAAGCGCCAAATGGTCTAAAAACTAAACGCAATCCCAAAATCATTACCACCAGAAGAGTGCGGCAGTGCCATTCCTACTTTGACTTAAATATTACTAAAGCATTATGTGAGCCCCTGTATCCAGCGTTGCCGAAAGTACTCCCATAGGAGTATTGTACTACTTTCGACACCTCCGTACTCCCGTGCTCCTCCTTTCACATTCGTACTCCTATTTTTTTAAAGTCTTAAAATATCTTACTCTTGCAGCAGAGTGTAATTAATAAATTTAATTCACTTCAAATTTAATGGAATTTCTCTCTTTTTCGATTTTTTTTTTTGTTTTTTTTTACTGATATTTTTTTAAATAAAAATAAAAATGTCTGTATTCCTATTTTTTATAAAATACTTCCCTTTTCTGACTGCAGTACTCCCTAACAATATTTCTTTCCAGCAACGCTGCCTGTATCTGCATAACAAACTTCACAGTTTACCCATTCATCTTCTCAGGTAATCAGCTAAAAATGCCAAGAAAATACAACTCTCTCTCTATAATAATCAAAAGAATGTCTCACCCTTGGATCATATTGCTGACATGATGTCTTGGAAATGTGTGTTCTATATCGGCTTTGTTTACCTTTCCAATCAGAAGTTATAAACAACTTCGCATCCCACTTATTACACACCCAACGGAAGAAGCAACAACGTCTCCTGCCTTCGATAAGCTGCAGTCAACACCGAATGATTCCACCAAGGCGCCCTTTGCTTTATCGATTCCTACCCATAGTGGTCTATTTTTAAACACACACACAGCTTGCAATTTACCTTCTCCACGCCACGTCCTCAGTGCAATTGCGCCCCTTCGCACCGCACTCACAGCAAACAACATCCACCGTGTGGCTCATTTTCCAGTTGCCAGCGAAGAACAACTGCACACTTAATTACCATAAATATTTATTTGTTTTTCATTTACATCTTTTGTTGTTGTTAGTCTTTAAACAATGCCATCCCATTCGCTTTCGTATCTATGTATCTTGTGCCGTTTCAGACAGAAAGTTATTGCCCACTGGCTTTGAATGATGCTGCTCTAGCTCCGGCTACTGGCCGTGATTACTCTATAGATTTTCTTGCAACGATGCTTAACTGGGGGATTCAAGAAAAACAATCAAAAGAACAAAAAAAACAATCGTATCGAGTCTGAGTTGAAAACCGAAAACTTGTTAACGTTTCGAAATTAGAATTAAAGGAGCTGCCAGGCACGTCCACCACCACTCGCCAATGCTGCTCAGTGTTCATGTTCATGCATTCCTGCATCACGCTGTTCGTCTTCTGTTTCTATTCTATTGTTAATTTTTGATTTGTTTTTATCGGAAGTCATCATCATTAAGACGTCGCAATTGCAGCATTAATGACATGTTCTTCGGTGGAGGGAGTTGGCGCGGGTGTCCGAGAATCAATTATGAGCTTCGATGACGAAACGTGACCATCTTGGGTGCACAGATTTCTGTTTAGCCAAGCGAACGTGATGGGATTATGGATGCGACGATCGTTGTTGGATAGTTTTTTTTTACGATTTCATTACCTGCAACAACATGACATTTATGCTGAAGAGAATTGTATTTTTAATCAGAATTGAGCTGGGTGGGCGTTAATTTTAGTGTGTACTCTTTCCGAGTTTTATATTCGCTTTGGGGTAGTGATTTATTGTAGCTGACTGTATATAAATACGTGGGCGGGAATTTTATTCAAATTTACATACGACAATGTTTTCACACCTTTTCGGGTATTTTTCTGTGTAGTTTATGTTGTAGTGGCTTGCAGCCTACAAATTTCTTTGAACCAAGTAAGACCAAAATTGTATGGAAATGTCACAAGAGTGGTGCAAACTTAGGACCAAGTTTCATAAAGATTTTGAAGGTTAAAAAGCTCTTTGTTTCATGTAGAAAACATATTCTCTTCAGTTGTAGTTAACGATTTTCAAAAACTATTTACCGTCAGTAAGTCTTGTGAGAAAAATATTTTAGTGCCTGACTGGGTCGCCGAAACTATAGTGTTCAATGGAATTTTGTCCAAAGCACTATACCTATTGACAGAATTTTCAAAGCCTACAAGTTTGGCCAGGTCATCCAATTTATTTGTGGCACAAAGGAAATCTTCAGAAACTCCATTCTTGAAACAGCTTTAGCAAGCTTTATCACTGCTTACGCAAGATTATGTCAAGTTTGAACGCATTTTTCACCAGCCATATGGATCTGTTAAAGATAGTGCCTTCCGTGTTGACACAAGCCTGCCCTGCAAACTATCTGCTCTGCTTTACAATGAGATTAAAGAAGGTAGTCTGTGGTAGGACATCTCCTTGACGAAAGCAGGTTTAAATCTGGAAAAGTTCGGAAGAGCTTGGTCTTACCTACCATCAAGACACAAAGTTGAACCGGCTTGACATGGATCCCGAATCCGGGCATCGGCACATCGATTTTTTAAAGATCATTTCAACATTCAAGTCCCTTAAAGGTTGATTTGTCTGAACTCAGTCTATGATTGACCTACCGGGAGTTTGAGATATATAGTTCAAGCAAAGACCTGCAATAATTGCTGAACGTTTTGCTGCATACGTCCCACCTCCCTTAAAGAGGTCCGCTGGTAAACCATCATCGCAAGTGTCCTTTTTGTTGGTATTTTTATATAGTTTTTAATATTAGTCTTTTCTTGTCCTCGCCCTGTCACTGTCCCTACCTATCTGCCTGACTATTTATAGACTATTCTTTGCCCTTTGGGGACTAGGTTTCCTTGGCTGTTTAAAAATGCTTCAGCTTTTTTATTAAACCTCCAAAACCTCCTCTTTTCAGTTAAGAGAATCAACGACCTCTTTGTGGGTGACAATGGCAATCCGGATATCAGTAAGGCGGACAAGCTTGTCTAACAGAAGTCTTCCTTGACTTAACTGATACCGGTGAAGAACCGCATCCACTTAAAAGGCCCCAACAACAGGTGGACCAGTATTACTACCTTAGGTTGAATTGCATCATCCGTAAACGTGAAATACGTGACCCGATTTGTTTTTGTTTCGTATATATAAAATTGACTTATTTCCGTGAACGTGTGGCTCGATCAAGAGTGTTTCAATTCTGCCTAATTGCGAAACATGGAGACTTCTTAGGAAACCTTTTTCGTGTTAGTTGCGGTGATGAATATCTGAAGGAGGTATAACCTGGGCATGCCCCTAAAATGGACGTCCCTTATTTGCAATGACTTTAGTAGGCGCTGTAGGGACAGAGAGGCGCCTGACCAGACCATCCACTTACACCTTAGGACATAACTTCTGTGACGACCTGAGTCGCAGTTTTATACTTGATGCACCCGACCCGATGTGGTTGCGCTCATCCAGGAACCTGTTGCACCCATAATTATTGCTCGCACGGAAACCCAGTGCAGATAGGAAACTTTCTCAAGTATTCAAATGATACCACCTCAATCCGGCATCCGCCTACGCCAGCTGGTACCCAACCAAACGCCACACTCTGCGCCCGAACAAACTCATTACAGCTTCGTAGATTCATTCGGCAAATCAATTTGCCATTTAGCGATTTATCTCGACTTAAATTAAAAACGTGACCATTTTCACAGCTAAAGCAACAATCACCGCATCGCCTCCTCCTCGATGAATTAATTGGTCGAAATTAATGAAAAGCACAGTTTAATCACCTTTTTCCTTAAATCGATACGGAAAGGACCCTTCACCCTAATAGGCCATCCACCTGCGTGAACGTATTTTTTTTTTTCCTTTTAATAATCAAAATTGATTAATGGCACGCCATCTCTAAATATCGCCAATAACAGAAGAGGCGAATCTAATTTTGACGTGACACGTAAAATTTGTTTTTATCATCACTTGCGGGATGGGGCAATGTTCATCCGCTGACCGGTAAATACTGAAGGAAGAGCCCCCCACTGGGCTACTTAATTGAGGTATTTTCGCCCCCTAAATGTCGCCATGAAGTGCCTTCGATTTGTGTTTTTTTTTCTCGATTTTTCCGAATCGTTTTTAATGCTACAGACAGGCATCTTTAATGGGCAACAATTTTTTTTACTGATTATGGACGTTTCGGCCATCTTCTGGATGAGTGCATCGCATGCGGGATGCGTAATCGATATTTTCCCTTCGTTTTTATTGTTCGGATACTGTCTGCATCTTGATTTATATTCGATTGGGAATGTTGTTCTTTTTTGTTTTATGTACTGCAGATGGCGCCCAGTTTATAGGGGCAATTGAACATTAAAACGACGAAAAGCTATTTAAGTTAAACAAGAAAACCAAGCGAGAGAGAGAGAGAGAGTGACCGAGAGAGCGAACAGCAAACAAATCGTGATGTGCCAGCTGTGTTAAGATTTAATGTGCTCCTGTCACCTTAAGTCTGCGTTTGCCATCTTTGTTTCCTTTTTATGTCTGTTTCGTCGTGTTATTTGCCTTGGCCGCTTTTCATTTTGCAACTTTCGAAATAAATTAACCGGCGGGTGATTAATAATTGAGAAACAGACGGGGGACGAGTCGGCACAGCACGCAGTGCTCGGTGGCAGAGGATTCTTGTAAAGCAGCACTAAAGGTGTTTGCGCGGGCACTATTTGCGGAAGTCGGTCGGCGGGTCGGATCGTGGTCGTCGTCGGTGGTCATGCAGGTGGTTTTATTGTGAAGTTCTTCTCAGACAGGTGAGGAATAGTCGGACATTAATTTCAATTGCATTTGTCATCTTTAGTGGTTTTTTTTTTTTTTTCTTAATTTTTTTTTTTGGCATTTCGACAGAGAGATATTTGGCATCCTGGATGGGAGATATTTATGTCAGGCGATTGAGATAAATTTGTGACAGGTTGCGTGCAATTCTTTTATTTCAGGCATCCGAAATGAGAAGCGATGAGTAATGAAGTTTAATGAGAGGGGATGGGGCTTTGTCATGGGCATTCACTTAAAATGAGAATGCACGATGGCTGTGGAAGGTGAGTCAGCATAACGTTGGAATTAAGGTCTTCGTGATGTTGACATTAAGGCCAGCTTAGAAAAATACACTACGCGTGAATCGAAAACACAATATGTATAAGTACATACGCACGCATTTTTTTCTGAAAGCTTAGGCTTTTGGATGTTGCGTCACCTATTAAAGACAGAACAGTGGTTACACCCCCACATTTTCTCGGATGTTTAAATTGGCTTTGATTGCTTCAGTCTGATAGACGTTCAGTGGAGCATGAGGACAAAAGCAAGAAAATATGATCGGTCAATAAAAAACAAGACCACATAAAAACGTTGAACCAAACGCTTTATCTATTTCGACAGGTATAACTTTAAGGTACCTACTTAAGGAATTTGTCTACATGGACTCCGCTACAAACTATCAAAATGACATCAAATCATAAAATAAACCTGGAACAGGCTTCCCAATCGCCTTAGATCAAATCTAACGCTGCGGGCCGAAGAGTCATCGAATCCAAGATAGTCGCATAACGTAATAAGGTAAGCAAAAGTCGAAGAGAAGTGCGCAACTGTACAGAGCTTGCGAAAGATCGCTCTTACCAGGTTCACCTAGGACTGTAGCGCCAGTAAGTAAGTATATCTTCAAACATGTTCAAACTAAATTAATAAACAAACAAACCAGGCAATTGGCCAGCACCATATCCTCCCATACGGCATAACTTATAACATCACCCTACAACAAATTTGAGAGCTTCACGTTTTTGTGGCATAAAGATTAAAGACCGTATATGCGGAGCACAGATGAACCAAATCGCACCATCCCATCGATCTGATCATTTCTTTCGTCAGAGCAAATTTGCTGCTCTCAGCATTAACAGAGTTCTACTACAGGTATCCTATATATCCTTTAGGCCTTTAGGGGTAACTTTCTTCCGTAATCAATCCAGCATCAATTCAGGAGCGCAAAGCCAATATTAGAAAAGAAATATGAAACCTAATTAGTTTGCCTGGCTTCAGGGTTCGGATACAACCGATAACAACAAGAGATCAGAATGCGCCATCTACTACTTACTTATGATTATCAGAGAATTGTTTTGGGCTCTTATCCAAAGTTGGAAATGTTTTGAAAACGATAGGTGTTTAAATTAAATTCAATTTGTCTGGACAAAGGCAGACCGATGAGAAAGGCCAGACTGCAAGTCTAATGGAAACCTTCTTATTTGTTTTAAATGATTTCCCAGCACGTATAGCTAAAGAACAAAAAATTATCCGAATAGGCCGCCCTTGTGCGGCGGTCATTTGAAGGATATAACTTTCCGCAACTAATTTCCACATTAAATTAAAAAAAAAAAAACAGAAAAAACCTTAAAACTCATTGGAAAATAGGAAAAGTTATGAATTATTCACCGAAGCACTTAAGACGCATTCCTCGTTGACTTATATACGCGGTCCGACACGATGTGACGCAAAACAAAAGTTTGTCCTTCCAGGCATAATATGCACACATAAAATTAAAACCCTGCCTCTAACTTGAAGTGTTTTGAGGGCTGTCCAAGACCGATAAATTTGTCCTCTCTCAGAAGATTTAAGTTCGAATATGTAGCATAAGAGCCCCTGGGAAACGACCGATATTTTCGATCCCAAACAACTAAGCAGCAAAGCATTCTTCTGTTTAACGAAGTATGCGTAATATCCGCTCTCCATTGTGGGCTCGATACACAAATTCACATCCAGTGACCTTTCGTTTCCTTTGTAGATTCTCGAATACTAGTACATGTGCCACACATTCGGTAACCCTCATTAACCCTCGTTTGATTTGGCAAACAGATAAACCTTACATGCCATCACCGAAGGACATTTTCCAAATTAAAATGTCAGCCTCATTTATGTCGTCGGAATCGGTTTTCCTTTTGTGTTGTGCCAAACACAAAAGGACATCGCACAATAACTTGAGCAATCGAATGGTTAAACGGGAAAAAATACGATTTCCGTTTGAATTAGGCAAGACGGTCAAATGGTTTTATGATTTTATTTCAAAAAAATTTACGTCAACTACAGTAGTTGGTGCAGCGAATAATTTATGCCCACTAGGACTGGGTTTGTTTTTCTTTTGTAGAACGGTATATGCATTTTTTTTAATGAAACGATTTACCATCCATGAACTGCATGGATATTCATCAGGGCCACGCAACAAAGGACAACGGTATCGATTTTATTCGGTTCGAAACTTCCGCTTGATTCCACTAAAAGGATATTTAATTCTGTTTTTCCCCACCCACTCTCGACGTTTTTATGGCAGATTAATAGCTGCGGATTATATATGCCATAGGACAACAGAGATTACAATCGTTTAAAACTTTCCGCGTGCAAGCATGAAAAAGGACTCGCTATTAGTTATTTAAATATATTTTTTTTTTCACTTCAGTAAATTTTTTTTCGATTTTTTGTGCTTGCAGCTCGTAAAATCTGCAAACAAATTCATTTACCACAATCTCTGGGCAATATCGTGCAACAATACCAATAAACCGCATCAAAACGTTATTAATCGGTTGGATAAAAACGGCAAACTTCTGGAGAAGCCGTTCTGTATGTCAAGTCGTTAAGGTATCTTTTTAATGAACCCCATTCAGATAGGCCCAGCAAATGCGTTTATCGTGGCGAAATGTAAACAAAGCGAAGAGAGACGCACCGCACAGTCATGGCTAATGGCGTGGTTGCGGGCGTTTTCGGCCAACAAAGTAATCTCCATTTGGCAACAAACAAAGAGGTGTAGGTAGATGCATCGAGCGACCACTAAATGTTGCAATTAAGGAACTTCATCTTTTCCCTCTCGCACAGGATCCCTCTTCGTCGAAATATATATATATATACATGGACACAAATTACCGCAATTAAGCAGATAACAAAATCATAACAATTTGGTGCTGAATAAATTTGCCAGCAGAAGGAGTGCCAGCTTTAAAGACTAAAGAAGAAGAAAACGATAAAGCAAAACAAGCCAAAAAAAAAGCAAAGTAATTTGAATAATCTTCTGCTATACTCGGTGCTTCGTTGAAGTGGTTTAACGTTAATTAGAGCTCTTACTCAAAGTAGTTTTAGCTTTTTTTTTTTTTTTTCATTCTCCGAGCGCGGATGAGGTCTGGAGATTTTTGGCGGACGTTAATTGTTTGGACACGGGCGAGTTACACACTTGGTGGGTTTGGAAATGTATTTTTAATAAATCTTTGGATGTGTTTGTTGTGGTGTTCGTTTTAATTGCAGCCTGTTGGGAAGGGGACCGGCGTTATTAATTGAAAGAAAAAGGCGATTACTGAGTGTGGGAAGAAAATATGTCGGCCGGTTTGCATGGGTCATTTACTTTAGTGACAGTTGAGGTTGGTCGTGACTCGTTACTCATTAGTCGCATGCGGCTGAAGTGGAGTTGGGACCTGGTTATACCCGGTTTCATGTTCAAATGAAATATCATCTCGTTAGTTATAAGGTAGCTCGGGTAATGCGTTCTCTTGATGTTTCCAGCTCAGGCTTTTTTGTATACTCCGGTGAGTTTATTTTCTTAGAGAGGGTGTTGTAGGAAAGGGGTGGTCACTGATTGACATCAAATTGGCTATAAGCAGTGCTGTGACTGTTTCTTCCTTCAGATTGGTTGTATTTTTCTCTTGACATTTACCGTTTATTGTTGCGTTATTTAAGTGCGGATGTCTCAAGTCAGGCATTCACTGATTGCAGTCGCAATCAAAGTTCACTATGGCGCGTGGCAAGTGAACATACGTAATTTAATAATAAAAGCGTACAAAAAAAATGTTTCGGCATATAACATCGCAAAAAATTTGGAAATATCGAGGTCTTCAGTTCGAAACATTATTAATTTATTCAAGAAGACTGGAAATGTGAACCCACTGAAGAAAACTGGAAGACCATCAATTGCTAACGATCGTAACAGAAGGGCTTTAAGAAAAATTCTCAAGGAAGATTGTCGTGTTACAACGGCAAATATCACCTTAGAGTGAAAAAATGTGATTAAAAAGCAAGTTTCAAGAGACACATGCATTCGAGAAATGAAGAAAATGGGATACAAATTTTATACAGTAATTTTTAACCAAATTGTTTTTGTTTTATTAACTTTGAAAATTTTTTCTTCTAAAAAACCGTCACGTAGGCAAAAGAAAAACCACTTTTAACTCCTTTGCAAAAAAAGAAGCGCTTAAGGTGGACTCGTCATCATCAAAACTGCACGCTAAGGCAATGGAGGAGTGAAATATGGAGCGATGAGTCTCGATTCGAACTTTGTGTTGGAGACTCACGATCAAGAGTTTTAAGAACGCCAGCTGAAGCATTTCACCCAGACTGTTTTAGACGAAAAACTAAATTTACCACTTCAGTAATGGTATAGGGATGTATGTCAGCTCAAGGAGTAGGTAACCTTCGCTTCATCGATGGTACTGTGAATGCCAGTAGGTATCAAGACATCCTAGAGCACCAACTTTTACCTTCGATTCCGAGGCTGCAAACAGAAGATGGCAGTTTTACATTTTAGCAAGATGGCGCATCATGTCATACAGCCAAGCAAAATATGAGCTGGCTTCGAGAACACACCATTCCAGTTCTAACGTGGCCTCCAAATAGCCCGGACCTGTCTCCAATTGAGACTTTGTGGGGAAAAATGAAAAAAAAAATTAAGAACAAATCCGGCTAAAAACTTGAATGAATTGAAGGCAAAGATTTAAGAAGTTTGGAATGGCATAACTCCTGAATACTGCTCGAATTACAGCCGTTATTAAAAACAAAGGTGACGTCACTCAGTGGTAAAAGACAGTTATTTTTGTATTAGGCCAACTTTTTTGCGTCGATAAAAGAGTGGGTCAACTATTTTGCGTTATATGAGTTACAATAATTTCGTTTATTTAATCATTTAATGAACTGTTATTATTTTATGAAGAATTATTTTTAAATGTATATGTCTAACACTTTCACAATATCGAAATAAATTTTGAGTTTGTTTGTTTACTTTGGAGTGCCAATATTTTTTTCAAATATATTTCAAATATTTTTTTTCCGTCGAATTTCATAAGACGGAAAGTAAACGGGCCAACTATTTTGCGTTTGGGTCTATAAGGATTCTTTTGGTAAAGAGGTTTTGTAGAAAGGGTCTGTACCTCTAGATTGCATAAGGTTGGATATGAACTATTAAACCACGTTAACAAATTCAAGGTTCCGAAGCACCCAAGAGTCAGCGATCAGTGCAAACTCGCTATTAGTTGTTTGAAGGAAGGCGCACAACCCTACGGAGAACAGAAGCAAGTTCTATTTGGGCGCTGAGCAGTGATATCAAATATCTGCGCCTAAGCTTGAAGCAAACCAAAGAACAGAGACAAATCATACTGAGACCCCCAACTCACAATCCTCTTGCCGCTGGCCCCCTAAATTTATTTTCAAAATCGCCATTTTGTTTTCCCATCGGTGTTATGTCAATTTAGAATCCGTGTGACATGCAAAAACATACAAAAAATACAAAAATAAATGCTGCCAACCTCGGCAACTTTGGGCAAATGTGCTAGAGTTCGGGTATACCACATTTTTTCATTGCTGAATGCGAATAATTCGATTTTGTTGGTCAATAAAACTATCTAATAGAGTTGTTCTATATACTAGAAACTTATTAGGACAAACATGTTTGCGTATTTTCCGCTTTTGAATATCTTTAACTTCGATTTGATGTGTAAATTTTTCTTAGATAACTGAAGAAAATTTGCTCAAAATGTTGTTATTTTCATTTAACCAATTCAACCAATATTTAATTTTTCATTAATATTTTAAGCAAATGTACACTTATTCCTAAAAAAAAATAATTTTCTAACACGTAACGAATAATTTCAAATTAAACGGATAAAATTCTATGAACACTGTCAGCAACTTTGCCCACAGCGGAAGTGGCATATGCAAGGTGCGAGTGTGTTGGTTAGTCGGAATTTTTGAAGTTACGTGACATTTGTCAATACGAATTTCTATATAACAATACTAGCGCACTTAGCATTTGGAACCCCATACAAATATAGCTTGTAGGGAAGTAACGGGAAATCGGCCGAAGTTGGTGGTCTCAGTATTGTCTCTGCCAAAGAAGTCGAGATCGATAGGCACCATATTTACAGTCGAATTTCGTTGTCCGTGAACGAGCAATACGCGACGGAATTTGTTTCTGTTTCATATCTTAAATCGACGAAAATACCTGAATGTATGCTTGTTAACAAAGAAACAAGGCTGACCATTATTAGGCAGGCCAAATTCCGCATATGGGCATTAGGATTCACAAGGCGTGTTGCGAATGCGCTTTAATGGTCAATGCGAGAAGGCAGATCAAGAAAAGACCTGTATCAAGTATTTTAGACGTCTCAACAACTGCTCCGGATGTCAGACTCGAGCCATTACTTGCAGATGTAAGCAAAAGTTCAACTTCAAGAATTTTTGCAAGCAACTTTGAGTTATAATTATTTATATAATATATCAATAATTTGTATTGCGTGAGGATTTCTTTTTTTTAGGAATAATTTCTTATGGAATAATTTTTTTTAAGTTTATGAATTTGTTCTTTAATATTAATAGCAAGATATGCAATTAATAAATATAATAATTCAAAAGGTTGTGGTTGCAGCTTTGAAAGTACCAGTTTCCTAAAATCCATATGAGAAATCCATGCTCCAATGATGAGTGCAGGCCAGCATATTCAGTTTAGCAAGAGACATAAATTTCTTAACACAGGAAATAAGAACCAGAACCGAGAGAAATTTGTAGAGAGGAAGACGCACTCAACTGAACGCACCTACGTATCAAGCTGGCTAAAGACGCCTGCAGTTTTGGCTGGTTTTTTACTACCCATGTATTTTCAAAAGGGCCATTCACAAGTCTGCTGCAGATAAGCTGCCATTCATCCGCTGGTTCTCTGCGAAGTTGCATGATTTGGCTATCACCTTGTCAAGACATGAGCCCAGTACCTAGTACTAGAATTTATGAAAGGTGCTTTCAAACTTCGCTTTAGTATTACTTATATTAGTTTTAATTTCAAAACTAAACCCAATGCTTCATTTTATGTGGCGATACGTATCTTTTTTCACTGGCTGCAGGTACAGACTCGCAGCCTCCTCGTAAAAAAGTCAAATAATGAAACTAGCCATTCGACAGTTCTAGATCACCTTATGCCAAGAAAATATTGACTACTACAACCGTAGATAAGGTTTTTTTTTGTCGGAGGTTGTTACTATCCGATGGAGCAGTCAGACACAACTACAGGTCCATTGTACTGCCAAACAGGCACCTTAAATTATTGTACTTTTAGACATCACTAGCCTGCAAAGAGGAATGCGGAATCGGTGTGGTTAGAGAAGGAAACTCTACCTGTCCAGGTAGAGGTAATGCCGAATCAGAGTATCGTAAGGTTAATCTGACATCCAAACTGCTATAAAACCCCAAACAGAAAACCTTTTTAGAAGTCGAAGAAGACTGCCGCTCATCTCGAAGGTGGCATATCAGCTTGATGGGTAGGTGACACTCCAGCGAATTGTATAGTGAATTCAACAGACCAAACTCGGCAGTTCCCTCACCATCTCGTCATTAGAAAGGCAGTTAAAATCAAAATGAATGCTGGATTCGATCAGCACTGTAGTATGCAAGCCTTAGGGCCAGTTTAAACTGGCTAAATTTTGAATCCAAGACGATCTACAACTTCCTAGAAGACCAGGGGGCAGATTCCGTCTAATCGATATCGTTTTTAAAACTTTGATCACCAAAATATGTCATATTCTGCTCGAATGTTTTTTACAAACGTCAGCTTTCATTATACTTTTGTAAAATGAACTGGATTAAGCTCTCAAACTTGTAATTTTAGCACTTGGTTGCTAATTGTGGAGGACTATCGTTTCGACGATTATCGTCTGAAAAGTTGCGGAATGAGTGCTTAGAAGGTTAAACCTTCCTTAAAATTGCTTCTGCTATGAATAAATCGTTTCAATTGAAGCGGCGCCAATAAGACTCCGCCAAGAACCTATACATACCCACTTAACAACATCTTACGCAATTTCCCATTAAATTTCACGTCAAACAAGACTACTAAACTAATTACGCAACTATAGGTACACGTACATCCGTGCTGCCAACATCTAGAAACCAATTTTCCACACTTGCGTGCTCGCATCTGTCACATAAATTAATAAGTTTACCAATTGAAACCATAACCGTGTTGAAAACGACTTCCCATCGGAGTCCATTAACATGCCGTAAACTAATTCGAATCGAATGTTATTTAGAAAGTCCAACTCGACCGCGGCACAGCTGCCCAAAGTCAACTGCAAAACCTGCAGGAGTGCAAACAAAAATTTATTTCAGTCATTTAGAGCTTATCTTGAATTGCACGCGCCCAAATTCCTGAATCACATTCAAATGCACAGAGAGAGCGGCAAATGGATGCCAGCCAGCACAGAAAAAATAAATATAAAAAATCCGGTTTTAGATTTCAACTAAAAGATACTCCACACGACGACCGAGGAAAAATGTCATATTTTGGCTTTCGCTACACTATACACATAGAGGAACAGAGAAACCGCAAAAACCGCAAAAAAATGGAACAAAAAAAAAACCTTCCTGCTGACCTGAAACTGGAAACCATAAGACGCAGAGTGTCGTGACCATGGACATGGACTCGAGCGAACAAATCCTGGGCCAGGTGCATTCGCTTGTCATTAATAACCTCTCAAATGTGGCTCCGCGCCGGCCGGGTTAAATGTAATAATCATATTTTTGGCCTCTTTGGCGCGCAATTTATTATTATTTGAGTTTCGGTAAATTGCTTCATTTGGAAAAGGGTGGCGAAGATGTAACAAATGGGGGGGGGGGTCAAACATCCGAATAACTGATTCTACGAATTGCAGGTAGGCTTTTTAATTTGGTGTTGGCGGCACCTTTAGAGGACGAACGCGACGGCTAAGACAAAGAATTCCAGAGAGTGTCCTTCGGCTTCTGATTCATTGTCATCTTGAACGAAAATAACCATTAAAAAGTGAAGAGCCGAAGCAGCATTGACAGTTGCAGTGAACGACGTAATGAAATGATAGCCTCCTTAAATGGTGCACATGGCCAGAGTACGCCATGATAAGTTTATCTCCAATTTACGGCTGCAACCGTTGTCGTTGCCGTCGCCATCATCACCATCATCATCATCATCGTCGTCGCTGACCACTGTAGTTATGGACAACGGTCTGCAATAACGACGGCCAAATGACAAACTCAACGCAACCCAAAGATATGAGAATAGAGAGGACCGCACTCTGCCACTGCATGTACACAGTCAAAATCGTCGTCGGTTGATCTTTGTATCCTTTCGGTTTGTTGATTAAATGTGAATTGATGGTCGGAGCTGGTGCCGGTGCCAGTGCCAGTGCCCGACCAGAAGCAGTAGTATAGTGGCCTATGGTCGCTGGAATACGTACAAATATCATCCGCGCAGCGCCATTTTACCCGCATGAATTTTTTTATTTTTTTTTTTGTTAGCTCGACTGTTTTTATTTTGACCAGAATGGATACTGGATACATGGTTATGTGATACTGGAAGAATTATTGACAATGAGATGGCTGGTCGGGTCGGTCTCGGAGGCTAAAAATACACATTTTCGTGACCACGTTAAAGTTGATGTAATTCTACTTGTATTTCAGTGGGACAGTATGGCCGGCAGGAAAGGAGGCTTTTATTAATTTATCGGGGACTTCAAGTGCGAAGAAGGAAATGAGCATTTGTGGCGTATCGTCGGCAACCACAATTATTTTGTTAAATAGTTTATAAAAATATAATTTTTTTTTTTTTTTTAATTTTAATATTTTGACATCTGACGCACCAGCTGGCGGAACTTTGTGACCTTAAAGTCAGTTTTGAAGGAGAAAACAAGATTTCAGGCTATTTATGAAAATGGGGAACATTTCTGTTATAGATTTCAGGTAGCTCGGCAGGAAACAAGTTTCTTCAAAACCCATGCTATGTTTAATCTCCAGACTAATCCTAATAAAGGGTTTTCCAATAAGAGGTGTTATTTTGTTATTCAAAGAAAAATGTCATTTTTTGAGATAAATGATCGGATGTTTATTTCATAATAAAGAGGAAGGTATGCCGTTAATAATGAAAAACAACATCCAGCCAAATGGCCACCAAGAGCACGCATACAGGACCATATCCTTTTCATGAAATTTTCCATAACCAAATCGCAAAGTGGCTGCCCTATGTCCTCGATAGCCTCACGAATTTTATCTTTGAGGTCTTGAATCGACGCTGGGCGTAGACCTTAACTTTCACGTGGCCCCAAAGGAAGAAGCGCAAGGTGTTAAAACACAAGATCTCGGTGGCCAATTGTGATCACCTCTTCGAGAGATAACACGATCCGAAAACTTTTCCCCTAAAAGATCAATGGTTTCGTTGCTAGTGTGGCACGTAGCGCCGTCTTGTTGAAGGTAAACGTTGTCCAGATCAATACCATCCAACTCCCACCATAATGACGTTTGTGGAATTCCCAATTCCAAAGAACGACGAGGAATGGACAAACCCGGGATTTCTTCAACACTTTGGGCTACAGCGGCAATATTCTCAGTTGTTCTTGAGCGACGTGCATGGGTTTTATTCTTCACATCACTAACTTGTTCCAACAGCTGGAATTTTTCCACCAATTTCTGTATTGCGGTCCGACAAGGTGCTTCACAACGACCAAAAAATGCTTTAGTTTTGCGAACTGTGACTGCAAGATTTTCACCATTTTTGTAGTGAATTTTAATAATTTCAATGCGTTGCTGAAGCGGTTATCGTTCCATTTTTAGTAATGGCGTAGTTTCTACTTGTCAAATGTCAAAGAATAAAAGCTTCAAAAGTGACAGCTACCGAAATAGCGGGTCATTCACAATAACACCTCTCGTTGGAAAACCCTTTATTGTTCTTAAGCAGTCACACAAGTATCATCGGCGTAGCTAGTCGCTCTGTAGACGAATTCTGAAGCACTCAGACTAAAATTTCGGTACAGTGGTGAAGAGAGTATTGATGTCAGCTTCGGCACTTGAACCTATGCCGTTGTGGGTCGGATGCGTTCAATTCCACCAGGACCTCCATCTACCTCGTGTGTCACGATTTGCAAGGCTTCTATAGTAATGCTAGGGGTGTAACTGTAATATATGTTTCCAACTTAGAAGCCGAAAGACTTTTGTAGCAAATACTAAATCTGTCTTATTCGATCAAACCCCTCATATCTCCTCTAGTTTAAAGGGTTTTGCAGTCAAAGATGACTTAGGTCGGTGGCGAAATATCGAGATTTATGGAAGGTCCACAGACACTTGTAACAGACAGGCACGATATTGAAATGGCAAACTCAGAACTGCACCAAGTGTCTAATTATAGCAGTCGTGCCGGAGAAGTAAAACCTCACGGAGAGTTCCTAAGGGGAACCCATTAAATTCTTCATAAAAAGACGCCTCGGAGGGCATTTCCTGAAGTCGTCCGATGTCGCTTTATCGAACAGTAATTTCATTTTCCACGAAGCAATACTCGTAACACTGTTTTGTTTGGAAACCTGGGAGGTATCAGAGATAGTTCGGGTTTTTCAATACCAGTGGTTTTAAAAACAGCTTCCTTTCATGAGTTCAAATTCACCTCTGGCAAGAACCACTCCAAATCAATGTTATTTCAAAAAAAAACCTTTCTTATTTGGTACACTACTTTCCAACCCCACTGTGACTACACCAGTTTCATCATTCTTCGCCTCTCCATGTCGTGATATTCAATATTCCGAAGACTGTTTCTTATTTCCTCTGTTTGACAGTTCAACTGTCAGCGACAAATTTAAAATTCACCAGCAAAAAAATCTGACATCCTTTGTGTCAGTTGCCAGATATGGCAATGGTTGTTGTTTCCATCGGATTATGGTAGTAAAAGCAAACCAGGCAATTATACCCCACCATTTTTGCAGTCAATAATTCATGTGCAAAGTGTCAATTGACAACGCTAGCAGGGGACAGTTCTGTAGATATGTCACTGGCAAGATCTAATGCGTTACCACTTACCGTCAGTGGACCATTATAGGAAACGCATAGAACAACGAACCGCAGACATCCTCACTTCGCAGGGTGCTGCACATAACTATTCCTCTATCTAGATTGATTGGACGCGGATCATTTGTTTAGCCACCCACACAGAGGCCTGCTGCCTGCAGCCATTTCCTGGGCTGTCCACTCAATCAGTGTTAAACAATTTATGTGAATTTATTATAAATTCAACACAATTCCCAAAATGATGGAGTGGCTACGAGAATGCGTACGCACTACACTCGCATTTATCCCACGGATACTATTCGTAGTCCACCCGCTGTGCGAGAAGATATTTAGATTGCGTTGTGTAGCACTAGAAATGGTATACGTAACTTGGCCCTGTTGCGTTGTCCTCTTGCGGACAAAGATAAATAGCGCTTAAGACTATCCCTGTGGATTTTTCCACGCCCCACTTTATCTGCGGATACTTGGCTTGCAATTAAAAACGTTCTATCCCCGGCTTGAGGTGCCTTTTGCTGGTAGTACAACAGTATACAGCCCACACACACAGTACAAATGTGCGATTCAAATTACAAAATGAATCACGTCCTACAACCGCACTACGACTACGAGTACTTGTGGCCATTTATTCGCTGGCAGATATCTAGTGCTGGTATATGGGACAGTGTACAGATCCTCGGACACCTCATTTTATATATATGAGCAACAACACAATTTGAATAACAAGTTGACAGTTGTTGGCAAAGGGAGAGGAGAAATAAAAAAAAAGTTCTGTGTGGAGTTGGGTTTTTCTTTTTTTCTGGACAAAGTTGGAGATGCATCAGGAGTGTCCTATTTTTAATTACGTGACATAATTCGAAGACGCGACGAGAAGGAATGCTGCCAAGTCATCTGCTTAATTGAGCGTGGGAAAATGGGTCAGGATGCTCATAGAATTGGGTATCAAAAGGTGATGGGTCAGTGGAGTACGAGTACAGGCATTAAATGTGCGAGATGAGAATGTCAGTCGGTATACCTAGCAACTCAGGCGTGTTGCTAGGTATGCCGACCTAGCTTTTGAAAAAAAGAAGTAATATATATAAAAATGTGTCATATCAATTATGAAGAAGTTAAGCATTTAATAGTTGGCGCAACAAGTAACCCACAATCATTTGTTTTGGGTGAGTTTTTCATTTTTGGAACGAATAGAAGAGATCTTCAATCTTATGCCGAGTTCAAACGGCTAAAGCGCTTTCTTTCTCTTTACTCTCGAATGTTTGTCAGACGTTCACCAGGGAGTTAAGCACTTCGTTCCTCAGAAACAATGGCAGTTCCTGCATTTACAGATTGAGATCTGAGTTCTCTTGACTGAGGTCAGAAATGAGCGAGCAGTTTCACGATTTAGGACACAAGCAAATCAAAATCATAGCTCTAAGCGCACGTATTTGTTGCAGATGTCACAAAAATAATACCAAAAGAAGAGTGTAATCAATGTGCAACCCTTGCAAACAACAAGGTAGACGTCTTGATGCACCACCCAATGTAACCTACGTCTGCGTCAGGTTCACCCAGGACTATCTAGCGAAATAAAAGAAGTTCCCCAAAATAAACTGCGAAAAGCACCCTATGAACTTACACCACGACCAATTAGTTAGTTAAATAAATAAATACTGCACTTTTCTATTGTTTGTCCACTTTTAGTGGTTAATTTTGCACACGATTTTATTGCCCCCTCCCGTCAGGACAAAGATATACAATCAATATTCCGGCCCGAGGCAACAACGTCTCTGGCCACCATATACCTAATGGCGCTGCGCATAAATAATGTAAAGTGCGCCACTTTTGAATTCCAATCGATTTCAAACTAATTGTCCATTTCAATTCTCGGTGAATAATTCATTAGTGGCCGGAAACCGCGTGTGTCGGACATGCCGTTCGTTTGTAGTTTTCAAATGAAAAAATGAAAAACAAAAAAACGTACGTACAAGGATGTTGGGAATACACTTCCTGGTTCCTCATTCTCATACTCGGGATCAATGACACCCCCACCCCACCTTTGAGTACCATCATCGTATTGCCACTCGACTAATGAGCTCTCCTTGCGAACTACATATTTAATTGCTGCATATGGTGGCGTTCCACTATTCATGCACAATTCGCCTGTACCCCGTCCCACTAATTAAAGGCTTTCGAAATTTGATCCTGCCGACAAAATAGAACCAAATTAATTCCAATTTCCCACATACATAACGCGAACGAGCCTCTTAACACCGCCGCCAGGGCGGGCATGGTATGAATAGTTTCGCAGGCCCTCCTGTTTCAGCCTCGCAGTACCTATACTATCTCTGGCAATAAATTAATTCAACACTGAAGTTGAAAAAGATACTTGCATGCAAACAAACAGATACGAATATGGGTGCATCATCTCGTGCATTTTAGCGAGTGACATCCTTTGTGTGTGCTCCACCACGAGACGGCAACGAGAACGCCAACGATGACGACGACGACGACTACGACGACGACAGCGCGAAATTAAAGCACGCGACGTGGGTGTGCATGTGCGGATTTAAATCAAATCACGTCTGCTAATGACGACGACTGTCAAACAAGCTGACAGGCTGTGTTGCTGGTGGTGCCCGGCGCATATTCCGACTGTCACAAGATATCATCGAGTGCAAGCATGCAAATACGAGCGTGAATGGCGCGCAAACAGATTGTCAGATCGGAGTCTTCCCTATGTGGCTCCGTCGCACTTTACCACTCAATTCCGTCATCATCATCGCTGGGTAATTATTTTCTAATTAAAGACGTGAATAATCGCTTGTACATGAGCACTCGTATGCTGGGAATGAATGTAGGCGGCCCACGATGAAAAAACATGCATGCAACTAATGTGTCGCACTGACATCCCTTTCATATTTGGGAGGCTCCTGTCGGTGCCTCCGTTGGCACCGTTGGTGGGCGGTGTGAGGCTGTGAGTCTGTGAGTCTGTGAGTCTGTGAGTCTGTGAGTCTGTGAGTCTGTGAGTCTGTGAGTCTGTGAGTCTGTGAGTCTGTGAGTCTGTGAGTCTGATAGTCTGTGAGTCTGTGAGTCTGTGAGTCTGTGAGTCTGTGAGTCTGTGAGTCGATCTGACAATGGTTTACGTGCCATTCAAATTACCAAGAAAGAAGTACCCGTTGGGAACACAAAAAGACAATGACTGCGGGAATGTCATGTGAAAAGGTTTGCACTCGTCCAAAGGAAGTAAGTGGGTGGATATATTTTCCATTAAGATTTGTATGTGACTATTGGAAGGAATTGGTTAATTAAGCCCAAGCCACCGAGGATCATTGAGGAAGTGTGTGCATAGAATGACAGTTTGCGAGTGGGTGGCGTTATGTCTCTCAGAAAATTGGGCTAGAGATCAGTGACATCTAACCATCATACCAGAGCAAGGGGAGGAGTGCATCGAACTCTTTAACTCATGATACTAATGATGGATGTGTCAATAGCACAAGAAAAAGAAAGACTGTAAAGCGTGGGTTGATATGTGCACAATGCAAGACGGAACTAAGCAGTAGCAAGGAACGGAACAGTTAAAGGTATAACCATAAAGAGAACATGACAGTTCATCGGAAAGGAAGAGGATATTTCCAAAACTGCTCAAGCCACAGCAGGAGAAGACCAAAGAACTCCACAGTGTCGGCCATTAAAGTAACACCAACCATCCAACACTGAATGTGAAAAGCGACTCTATTGTTATGAAAAAGAAACATCTCGCAGGCGAAGGGGACATTTATGTTTCCTGCTTAAGACACCGGCGATGCAAGTGCAGCTATACGACCTCGAGGATAATCTTATTGAGGTAGCCACCGCTGATATGTTCTAGGAGAACATTCAATTACAACATCTTGTTATTATTATTAAATAAATTATAATTTCACATTAAGATTAATCTTATTTTCTGTGATTGGCTTAAAGTTAAACAATTTAAGAATCATACAAGAGTAAGTTGTCATTTTAGGTGAACCTCAAAGTCGAGATTACAAAGAGTTTAAGAGTTGAACAATTAAGTTTAAATTAAAGTACATAAAGGGTTTTTCAACAGGGACGCTACAAAAGTAGAGCGACAGGGACAGCAAACGACACCGAATTTCTTGCCGCTCTTTTGACATTTCTCTTCAGTAAGGTTTGCCATTGCATGATGGAAAGATATACGAGCCAACAACGAGTCGAAATTATTCAAATTGACTACCGAAATTCGGAGTCAGTGGCCTCAACGTTAAGAGCGCTACGTCCAATTTATGGTCGTCATAATCGTCCTAGCAGATCAACAATTGGGCGTCTAGTGGAAAAATTTGAACCGACAGGCACAGTACAAAATGTTCCCGTACCAGTGAGACAAAAAAGTGCCCGTAGTGGTGGAGAATGTTGCTGCCGCTGAGGCTTCAGTTGAAGAAAGCCCAAATACATCTCTCACACGTCGTTCTCAAGCGTTGGGCATCTCTGTGACGTCGTTGTGGCGAATTTTGCGAAAAGATCTTGGCCTACATCCTTACAAGATTAAATTGACGCAGGAATTGAAGCCGCTTGACCACCAGAAGCGTCGTATGTTCGTGAATTGGGCTGAGCAACAACTTGAAAATGATTCGGATTTTCATCGAAAAATCATCTTCAGCGATGAGGCTCATTTCTGGCAGAATGGCTTCGTTAATAAACAAAATATGCGGTATTGGTCGGGCAACAATCCACACGTACTCCATGAGTCATCATTGCATCCCGAAAAAATTACGGTTTGGTGCGGTTTATGGGCCGGCGGCGTCATTGGGCCGTGCTTCTTCCGTAATGATCAAGACCGGCACGTTACTGTGAATGGGAATCGCTACCGTTCAATGATAACCGAATATTTTTGGCCCCAATTGGAGGACCTGTGGTTCCAACAGGACGGCGCCACAAGCCACACAGCAAATGTCACAATCAATTTATTGGAAACCAAGTTTGGTTTCGTGTTATCTCACGAAATGGTCCAGTCGCTTGGCCGCCTCGGTCGTGCGATTTGACGCCGTCAAGTCTACGGTCTATGCCAACAAGCCAGCGACGATTGATGAACTTCGTACGAATATCGAACGTGAAATTGCAGCAGTATCGGCCGATTTATGCTTGAAAACCGTCGAAAATTGGGTTCAGCGTCTGCACTTCTGCAGGCGTGCCCGTGGTGGCCATGCAAAAGAAATCGAGTTCCATACATAATGGCATCGAACGTACTTTCACAGGTATAAAGAATTTCATTGATATCCAAAACCGTTTTTGTTTTATTTAAAAAAACCGTTTGTAGCGCTCTTATTGAAAAACCCTTTATAAAGGTTTATAGTAAAGTTTTCAGTATTTATCTGACTAAAATCTTATCAATCAATTCGCTAGAAATGCAAAAAATCTATATGAATAAGATTTTATGCATTTCTAGCGAAGTATTTATAAATTTCAGTTTTAAATGTGTTTGCTTTTGTAATTCTCCTGAGGTGTATGGGTAATGAGTTCCATTGGCGGGTGGCATGATGAAATCTCGGCTGTATTAAAACAGTGGTTCCTTGAGAGCTAGGAAAATTAAGCATGTTGTACAAATAGTCAGGTTGATGCGATTGCATGATCCCAAAACGTAGTGTAAGTGATCTAAATGTAATCAAATCTTCCAATCTCAAGCCTGTGATTTGCCTGGAATAAGGGGAAATATGGTCGAAATATCTTTTGTTGAACACATATCGAGCCAAATTATTGTAGACTAGCTGTACCCGCCCGGCTTCGCACGTGCAAAATGTGGTTTCAGAACAATTGATGGAACAAAATTTCAGAAAGAGCCTTCTGCAAAAGTGAGGGACTTGAACCCGTACTAAAAAACCTCTCGTAGACTGGGCCCACTCTTCCTTTATCTTCATGGCATTGCACATGCTCGTTGGACTAATCGGCAATAATTTAATATTCTTTGGACAATGAAAATAATTTTATAATATTGAGCTCACTTTTTTTTTATTAATGTAACGCTTCTTAGTATACTTTCTATCGACTAAGATAGTGACATTTGCTGCATTACTTACCCTGGAGCACGCTACATATAAGATATAACTGCCCGTGGCTGAAGCAATTCTTGATTAATTCAACTCCCGCTTTTCTTAAAGTTTGACCCTCTAACTTATTGATTGTCATGGCAGAACAAACATTAATAGAAAATTTAATCCGTTTAAACTGAAATGGATAATTGCTGGGAATTATTTGTATTCTTGGTATAAACACCGTATCCACTTTACCAGACCCAGTTCAAATTAACGCCTCAATAACGTTTTTCTGCAACGAAATCACTCTCAATCTGGTTCCATTACAAAGCTTAGGGGATTCAAAATGCGAAGGGAACTCCAACTTTTAATTCCAGGCCATGGACTGTAATTCTATTTAAAAACTCGACCGGGTAATTTACTGCCTCATCTTGATTGCAAATAGCATTTATAAACAGGTACGACGTGTATCATAAGAAATTTTCCCTAATGTAAGAATACCACGATCTGGTATCACTGATACCAATACCTATTTGACATTCCTTTCCTACATATTTGACATTTCTTTTATGTCTTTTTTTGTTCTTAACACACCAAGCAGCATACTGCCTCTATCTGTCTCCCTCTCCGTCACTGGAGTAAAATAAGGTTAAAAGAGATGTCAAAATTTTGCGCGGTTAGTATGTTTCATCTACTCATGCAACTGAAAATCGTAGAAATGTTTTAAATTTTGCCTATTTATTTAAAAACCTTTTAAGTTATCGAGTTATTGGATATCCTAAGTTGTACCTGCAGATGTCCTCTATAAGCTGCTGTTAACTATATTTAAATGCTCCCAGTATTTCCGAACGGAAAGCGTGACAAAGAAAAAAGCAAAACGAAACGAAAAAATAAATTACTTTTGTCCATTTTTTTCCGGAATTTATAGAGATATTGAGTTGAGACAAAGTAGATATTGTAGGCCTAGGTATCCTCTCTAGGCCTGTGAAAAGTGCACCAGAATATACTGAGCAGTTTCTAAGATTTTTGCATTCAGTCAAATTCAATCTTAGTCGAACAGAACTACACCAATTTTATTTATACGATTAAACTTAGTTTCCGTTTAGTATTGAAAAAAAAAAACACTTCACAACAGTACGTGAGGATAGGCAGAAGTAAAGATTTTACAAGTAGCATTTTGGTAGTAGTTGGAATACATCTTTGGGTACGCCTAAGTAATCGAAGACCATTGTAGACTTTGCCAATAGTTGTTGCTATGTAATCAGTCCAGGTGAGTTTCTCATTGAAAACGAGACCCAATCGCTGATATTCCCAGTTTTATCGAAGGAAATCTGGAGGTCTAAGCGGTGCTTATATACGCATAATGTTTTTGACTTTCCCGGATTCGGGGACAGGCTGTGCTTAAGTGCCCACTGCTGAATAATTTGTAAATCCTCATTTATTTTAGATATTGTGCTTTCAATGTTAGTTAACGGGCAACTCCAGTATAACTGGACATCATCGGCGAGCATGTGAACTGAGCAATGTCTGACTAGTGTAGGAAGTTCATTCACATATAGGGAGAACAGTAGTGGGCCAAGGACTAAACCCTGTGGTACACCTGCTGTTAGCCTTAGGAATGAAGACGATCTGTTACCCACTGCCACACATTGTTGACGCCCAGTCAGGTAGGAGTATTACAGAGGAGACAGGCCCAGCAATATTTAACAACTTTTTGCAGAGTTCAAGGTGGTTTACAGTGTCAAACGCTTTTGAGAAATCAAGCAGTGTTATAAATGTACAACAGCTGTTATCCATAGCTTTACGAATGTCATCGACAATAAGCAGCAATGCTGTTTTGCAACTCCTTTTTGCACGAAAACCGGATTGAGCGGAACTCAACAGGTTGTTTGTATAAAGATAGCCTTGTACCTGCTTCATGGCTTTTTTCGAACACTTTGGACAAGAACGGCAATATGGATATGGGTCGGTATTCTGTGATTACCCCGGTATTGGAAGTATTTTTGCTTTTTTACCCTCCTCGCAAGTGGTAAGTATGCTATTGAAAATATATTTAATGTATTTGAGAATAATCGGAAGAAGAAGCTTCACAAATTTAGGATTGATATCATCCAGTCCTGTAGCATTGGACTTGATAGATAGTCTTCATCCGTTAAATTCATGAAATTAAAGTTAAAGTTGTGCTCACTATCGTCATCTTCATCTTCTCGTATTTGCCAAGGTAATCGAATTTCGGAATTAGAATATTGCGTTCCTAAAGACAAAAACTGCCTATTTAGCACATTGGGGGCTTTTTATATATTTGTTGTCTTCCATACCCAAGTTTACGTAACTTTTTCCAAATATCTTTCCCGGACTGACTGCTAGACGAAAGAAGGTGTTCGAAATAGGCGACAGTCCACCGAGTAAGCAATCCATTTCTTCCAAAGAGGGAAGACCCTACAGAGGGTCCTATTAAGCAATTACATTTCCCTGCAACCCAAAAGTGGCTTAGTGGTTACTGTGTTGGACTACTAAGCGAGGGCTCAAATCCCGAAAATTGATCAAAACTCCACTTTTTTCCACTGCGCCACCTCACGCCAACGTCTGACAAACACCCGAGAGTATAACTGTCATCAAAGAGCTTCTCAATTGGCCGTTTGGACTCGGCATAAAATTGTAGATCCCTTCCATTCGTCCCAAAAATAAAAAAAACTCACACAAGACGAAAGGTTGTTAGAAGCTACGCTATTTTCTCTACAACCCAAAAAAAAATGGGGCAACATAGGAGTATGGAAAAGATGGGCAACCGTGTCCCAAACAGAGCTCAAGGCAGCAATATGATAATGGACAGCCCTTAGCCTGCTTCTGAGACATTTCTCTCAAAAAGGCGAAGAAAAATACACACCCCGCACAATCGATCGATTTGAATACAAGATATCAATAAGTGAATTACCACTCTCTCCAAAATCAGTCTGTACAAAGTAGGTGCGCCAATGTTGCAAAGAAAAATCGACCCTAACCGCTTCATTAACCACAAGAACCCATTAACTGTTGCAAAGAATACATTAGGCGATTTTTTACCTAAATTGTGTTTGAAACTTTTTAGCAATCGTCCTAAATCTTCTGCACGACTAATGTCCCCTCTTACATGCATAGCACACTTAAATTCTAAATTAAACAAAGGACAATGCGTGCACGCTATCTCGAATAACACCGCAAAGTGAGAGAGAAACCTAGAACGCGGAAATTGAATTCGAATAAAGTTCATTAAATATGCAAATGTGTTTGTACTAGTCGCGCGTTCAAACTTAAAAATGTTCGTTCTTTATCACGCTTCTCACATCCGAGTCATTAAGATGAGGCACGTACTCATTACAAACGAAACATAGCACACACAAGACTCCGTCCCATCCACCACAGTATGTGTGGGTGTCCTTTAAGAACAATCCACCCGCAAATTCCAGGCGGCCACCGCATGTGATAGCGGCGGCGGCGGCGGCGGCAGCATAATAGAAGGGCACAACCTTATGAATATTAGATTTTCTAAAGGGATGCCCCAAGTTGAATTTCTTTTTTGTATAAGCTTCAACACTTAACGAGCATTAGAAATGCAAATGTGCTCCCCACCTAACCAAGGAAAAGCAGAAAAGAGAAAAATACAAATTATTCACATTCATGCACTTACCGGTGTAGAATATGGATGTCCTGTCAATCGTATTGCGTCCGTTTCCAGCTGCTCCCGCAGAATCAGCTCCAGTTCGTTGGGCGGCGTCTCGCACAGTATCTCCGTGCTCCCGGACAACGAATTCGGATCGTTTAGCATGAAATACACACTTGCCGCACCCTTTTCACGCAGCTGCCGAATGCTCTTCAGCAGCTTGTGGCGATGTGCTGGATTTTCGACACCGATTGCATCTAAATCGGGATCACCGACTTGTTTGCAGATTTCTAAATCATCGTAGCCGTTATCGAGGAAACTTTCCGCGTACTGTGCCAGCCCGAGGGCACGTAACCACTCGCACACGATATTACTCACGGCCATTATTCCGACGGAATTGCTACGACTGGATGCCTAAACGATGCGAGGCGACGTCAAAGGATACGCGAGTACACCAGCTGTTGTTGCGATTTCGTTGAACAAAACATGCGAACAATTTTCCTCTCGTATAATTATATTTAAATAGAGAAACGCGTACAACAGAGACGGCGACGGTGTTCGGATCGACGATGTAACTCTCTTGTAACTCGACGCAGTTCGTCTATCTCCCGGACTCTTGTTCGCAGATAGATTGATTGATCTTTGATTTTTCTCAGATTTTCTTGGCAGATACTATTTAACGATCATCGTTGCAAGTCCACTTCAGTTCAGATCAGTGTGCGTGTGTTGGTGGGATTGTAGTTTGGATGGATCTGTAAAGAGGCAAACGAGAAAAGACACGTTAAGAGATGAGCGCAGATATTTCGTCTTCAGCAAGTTGATTTATTGCCTCACTTCTCGTCAGTTTTATTAGGGAAGTAGTAAATCACTTGAAATGGAAAAATTGTATATCTTCTCCGTTTGTTGGGTAGGCTCAAAGAAGTGTTTTAATAAAAACCCTCCGTGTGACGTTGCCGTCGTAAGATCTGATTTTCAAATGAGAAAGAGCCACAGCAGCCGTTCCCAACAACCTGTGACAATCGTCGAGTTTAACGGCTCCGCGGTGCAGCAATTACTTTCAATCAGCTAAAGTCAGAAGTAATAAAAAAATAATTTTCGAAATGTCCCGATTTTTCTGTCGAAATTTTACTGAATTGAAATTTCGAGATGTCAAATATTTAACTTTATAAATTAATGGGCTTCTTTTCGATAAATATTTATTGTGCCCCTATGACCTCGTTAACACTTGAGTTTATTGGTTTGGGGGGTATTTTTAACGGCATAAACATGCATACACAAAAAGTCAAAAATTAATTTATTCCGTCAGGAGTGGAGCGCACGTAAAACGGTTATAGTTGAGCTTTAATAGTTATGCTCGGCCAGGTGAAAAAAGGTTTATTCAGAAACGAAATCATTAGCCTACCGTTTTCCTTTTCTTTTTTCTATCAAAGTCGAAATTAATTATTTTCAGATACAAAATGTAGGGGCAAAGACTAAATGGATTTTTGTTGTTGAATCAAAATTTGTTAACATTTATCTCTGGCGGGGAGCAGTTCTTTGATTTATGGAAGCGTTGAGTCATTAGGTAGCAATTATGTTTGGAAAGGGAAAGCTCTTTAGGTCAGTTATTTTACGCTGGTTAATTGCATTAACCTTCGGAAAGTCTAATGCGATTGCAAATAGCGCTTCGTTTCACATGGTTGGTAGGTTTACAACTTCACTTGCATTTAAAACTGAAAGTCAAAACGAGGCGAAAGTTGAGACATGTTTTGAGAATGATTTTGGTGCAACTAGTCCCAAGCCATTAGGTAACATGTTTAGTGAATAGTACCTCTGTCAGAGAATGATAGTAGTGACCTTAAACGTACAGCTCCATGCTTGAAATAAACATAAGCTTACGACGTTCATAGTCGTAACCATATAAAAGAAAACATTTGACCTAAGCCTCAATTTTGAAAAGCATAACTTTGAGAAGTGTTTGGTGAAGAGGTTTTCTGAATTTCGAAGCTACAATCGTCCAAGCGTATTTGGCGTTCCCAAAAGCACATGGAGCGTCAGAAACAAATTCAGTAAGGTCAGTGATTGTGGATCTAAATTGAAGCAACAAAGAGTCAAAACATTTATCATTCATTGTGACATTGTAGGAATAGGTTAGCGGAAGATGAAGGAATTCAAAGGTCAACTTTGTCCAGTATGGCAAATGAAAAAAACGCTCGCGGTATTCCTGTTGAGAAACTCGAAGCTAAGAGGCCTTTTGGCACTTTGTGCGGCTGACATGGGATAAAAATGTCACAAAGGAGTTTTCATGAATCTATTTAGAAGATACAGTGGAAAACATACGAAAACAAAACAAAAATATGGATGAATATGGATGATTCATACAAAACCTTTCTACCTTTCTGCATCCCGATCTTTATATAGGCTGGTGCTATTCGCACGTCGTTAGGGACACGGCTACGGTTAAGCGCGACAAATAGGAGTAATGTGGCTCGCTTCACTCGGTTAAAAGGGATCTAAACTCCGGTGTTTTATTTTCGGACACGGGCCTGTACGTTTTAAGGCCCAACTTATTTCTTAAAAAATATTTTTAATTATTAAGTTACTTGTTTTTTAATTTTTAATTTAATTTTGGTGGGGGAAATGCCCCCATATATTTGGCTTAATACAAGCTTTATAATAATATAATTAGAGCTTAAAACTAGAGCTTATAAAATCAAAGGAGGGTTAAGGAGATCGATTTTTAGGGAGGGAGTGCTGCGGTTGAAGTCAAAAACAGTGAGGTTTGCATTAACCTTACGCAGCATACGTGAGATGGGTTCGTTAGAGCCATACGAAGTACGGTGGGTGGGAAGATAGAAAAGTCGTGAGCAACGTAGACTACGAGGATTAGTATTAAGGCATATAGAGTTGTATAGGGACGCGCAATCGACGGAGCCTGAAAGGAGTCGACGAATGAAGAGAATGTCTGCTGCGTCCCTGCGATCCTCTAGGGTGTTAAGGTTAATTAGTTTAAGTCGGTCGCGATAAGGACGTAAGATTAGAGTATCGTTCCAAGAAATACCACGAAGAGCAAATCGAAGAAAACGACGTTGAATGCTTTCGATTCTGGAAATATGAACTCGTTGAAAGGGACACCATGCTTGGCTGGCGTACTCAAGGAGGGGTCGAACAATGGTGGTGTAAAGGGATCTGGTTACGTATGGGTCGCAGAATTCTTTTGACAATCTTTTAACGAAGCCAAGTGATGAGTTTGCTTTAGTAATTATCTCATCAATATGCGAACGGAAGCTAAGTTCTCTGTCGCATAATATGCCAAGGTCGCGAATTGATTGAACGAGAGATATAGGTTGACCGTGGAGTAGGTAATTACGGGGCGGAGACTTGTTGATCTTGCGTACGAAGGTTACAGACTGACATTCTGGATACATTGAGTTCTAGGCAGTTCTTAAGGCACCAGATGGAAAAGCTATTTAGATCTGTTTGAAGGAGGCTGGAGTCGTGTTGTGAAGAAATGGTTTTGAACAATTTGGTATCGTCAGCATAAAGAAAGAGTGCTGAGTGTTGAATGATCCTTTCAAGATCGTTAATTGTTAGAATAAATAAAAGGGGACCGAAATGACTGCCTTGTGGAACACCAGAGCTGGCTAAGAAAGGTGCCGAAAGAACGGATCTGAAGCGAACGCTGTAAAAATCGGTTTTCTAGGTATGAATTTATCCATTTTAGCAAAATGGGTTTAAAGCCAAGGGTAGACAATTTGAAAATTATTAATTTATGGGAAATCTTGTCAAAAGTCTTACTGAAATCTGTTGTACCAACATCGACTTCTTTACGAGGTAGCCGTCGACCTAAGCCGTGTCCCTAACGACGTGCGAATACCCAGTACGCTTGATATATCCAGCAAAAGCAAAAACTTTTTTTTAAAACAGTTGAAACCTTTTTTAACTGTTGAAGTGAAAGTTTCTTCGGGTTATGGAAATAATAGGTCTAGTTTGTAACGGTGAAATAGAGTTGAAGAAAATCCAACAAATTTTACTCGCTATAATCCTTATACCAAAAGCTTTCGAAAATCTTTAAGCATCAGTTGAGATGACTGGGGCCAGCTCGACTAGTCGTTGACACCAAGCTCGCTGAAGGAACTTGTTAGGTGAGAAAGAATGTAAAATGTTCTAGGAACATCGACAAAAATTACCCCGTGCAGAAAGTCTTCCTCAATTTCCAGCAAGAATTTGACAAATTCGGGACATATTCGTTGAACGCACAATATTTAAAGCGATTTATGCTTTTTGGATGATCTGTTCCACACTGCAGAGCTACCAGGTCTGAAACACCGGCCTTTTCTAACTTCTGAAGGTGCCTATACAAATTACTACTCTGAAAGAAGTCATTTCCGCAGCGGAAAAGTATCATATCGGCTGAAGAACTGGCTGGCTTTTCAATACCATTTGTAAGGGGGCCGACTTCTGTCGAAAAGTTTATTTCCTTCCTGATCAGTTTTCGTTTGCCGTTGTTGGGGATGCCAAATAATTCAATATACGTTCGGTCTTTGCAGGTTATTTATTTATTCCGATGAAAATTCGAACAAAAGGTTACCTACAAAAGGTTACCTACCTAAAATGTGGATTACATGAGCACATACACACACACACACACACACACAAACACGACTCACAAATCTAACAAAAAAGAAAACATTTGCCTTATGAAAAATTGCACAAGCCACTAAATCGTGACTAATTACAAGATTGATAATTTCTTGCCCGAAAGTAAAATAAATAAAACTACATGCAACAGGGCCACGAATATCGCATGGATGGATGAAGATAAAAATATACCAAACAGAAATTAAGCCTCCACAACACTTACACTCGAGTGAGGAAAGAAGAAGGAGAAGAAACACGTTCCCACACTAAATCATAGCAAGCCTCCAGACTGGACTTTTGGCTCCGAATTATCTTTCAAAATATAACTTTTTCTTGTCGTTGGGATTTGTGATTTTTGTTTTAATTTGTTTCTCCAGTGTGGTGACCTACTCTCTGCTCCGTTCCCGTTTTTTTCTATTCCTTTTCATTTCTGTATAGATTCCATTTGACGATAAGCCATTGCTACGTCGCTATTAGGACGGAGAAGTTGTCAATAATCATGCAGCTGGGAGCTGTTGGCTGTCTATCCATTATTCGGTAGACATACTGCTGCAGGGGTAGTTGAGTGTTTCGATTAAGAGAGATCATTATCAGGATCAAATGGAGGTAATGGTTGGACACATTTTTCCTTACGTTCACCAATTAGACTGACAGATGATGGAATTAAGATTAATTGGTCGCAAGTAGGTATTATTCCTCAGTCAAAAAGAACCAAGGTATTTAAAATGTTCCAAAAATAGCGACGGCAAGTTTTGTTTTAAAATTCCGGTTTTCCGGGTGATGAAATTTATTTGACAACATAAATGAATCATCATACTATCGCTTCAATCACACGGCGAGGAATTTTTATGGTATCGCTAAAAGGTCGCCAGTTGGCAGTATCTTATTTTATTCCAGACAACAAAAATGTGTATAACGACATTTTTAATGTTTGTTTTAGTGAAATTCGCTTCGAAAATTATTTCTTATGCTAAATGATTGACCGTAAATTGTTGTTTAAGACTCGATAGAAAAAATGTGTATTCAAATGATTACACAAATGCAAATAAATCGCAGGCGACCTCATAAAATTTGATATCTTCCTGAGGTAGCTATAAATTTTATCTTTTTATCGCGAGATCATATTTTTAAACAAATTTTGGTAGGCTGTGTGACAACTGACAACTTAGCATATTGGAATATGTTAATTGAATCGTAGTCGGTAATTAAATATCAACAAACTCGGTATTTGGTGATTGAAAATTAGATTGAAAGAGGCACACAAAGAACCAGCTCGGGTGTGGTAACTCATTGACGAAACAACTGAGCTTCAGAGGCCGTCTCGTTTTCATGGTCGTTTATTTAGACATCGTTATGTACAATTAGAAAAAAAAAACCTAAAAGCCTTACGCTATACATAATTATAATTCGATGGCTATGATATGGATTTTCCCTCGAAGAAGTTCCAGTGGCCATTTATACTACATACAAGCAACAGATTTCGCAATATGGAACAATGCATAGGCAGCTTTACCCATCAAGAGTTCGATCTTTCAGCAAAGTGTATCAATAAATATTGGGAACGCTCTATTGTAATAACCAATTCGTCCCCTGTACGTAACTCGAGGACTATAATTAAGTACCTTTTTTTTTGTTTTTTTAAGGGCTAAAAAGGTTGCAAATTGACGGCAGACCTTAAGGAAAATAAAAGAATTTGTTTGGGGCTCTTAAGCTTATAACCGTACGAAGGCAAATTAATTGAGAAATAGTTTCTACCGAATTTACGAGCCTCAAACAGGCCTGCCATCGATTATGCTATTTATCAGAAATTGTGATTTATTTTTCCTATATTTCCGACGCCAAGTTTAGTATGACCATCTTAGCATTTTTCCAACTTGGGCTATTTTTCTATAGACTTTAAATTAGCACTTTTCTCGCCCTCAATATACACTTAACGAAATCTACAATTTGCAACAAGCTTTTATTCACTGAATTCATTCATCGATATTATTGACATTTTGAATCAACCACAACTAGCTTCGCGTTGAAATCCTTCAGTTTCTCCTTTTCCCTTTACAATAGACGTGGTTTTTTGACCTTCGATCTCAGCAAAGCAAAGTAAAGCAGGATTTTCACCACGCCACTACAACAACTAATGTGAGTCCTCGAAGTGTCAAGTGGGGCGAAGTTGTTGTAATTGCGTGCTGAACATCCTACTTCACTTTGCATTGTTGATATCGGTTTGACATTTCGTTAAAAAAAAACTGCTTGCGTTGGCGTATTGATGGTTGAGTCAAAAAAGCTTACTTTTCATCCTTGTCTGACCATGAAAATAACTGTTAGGATGATTATGTCGATGATGATTCGTATTTATAGACTGATCAAAATTTCAGCTAAATCTATTTTATTTTATTTTACATTTTTCATACCCTCCACAGGAAGATTCACTTTGTCATTACATTTGTACCGCCAAGTAGGAGTCACCGGAGACCTCATAAATCAGGATCACATTCTGAATCGATTTAGCCATGTCTGTCTGTTAAAAGCACAAAGGAATTGACATATGCGAATGAAATTTGGTGAAAGCACTTCTTTTTATCGTCGTTAGTTTGGTATTAAAAATGGGCTATGTCGGTCAAGTAGTTCTGGTACCTCCCATACAAAACCAATTTTGCATGACTTGTTTACAGTGGAGGGTATCAAAGCATCGGCCAGGCCGATGATAACACTTTAACTTTTTTTTTTTTGTTATTTTAAGAATGTTTATATATTCTGTTAATTTGAAAAATAAAATACAATTATTATTGTTGTAGAAGAAACAATTTTTTTTTTTGATATTGTTCTATTGAACTAGTTTAAGACTTGGCAACTCTAGCTTCAAATAGAGGTCCTTCTTCGAATGTTGGTGACAATATTCGGCAACATGGCTGCTGCGATATTATCCGCGCCTTGTAGGTGGTAAATTCGCTGACCAGCGCTGGCCGTGAATATTTGTCTGATATTTGCCTGATGGCAAATGATTCGTGGAATCTTTAAAAACGTAGAAATATATAAATTCTGCATCGTTGTTAAAACGGGTGGCAATATAAGGAATCAAACATTCATTATTTAAAACCATTAACCATACAAAAACCCATTAAGAGTTTCAGGTTGTCAGTTTCGAGCCTTTTATTAACATAAACGTTGGATAGTCGAATCAGGTTTGTTGCAGTCAGCTAAGTAATTAGACACACCAAACAGATTGCCTACCACTATAGTTTTGCAACATTTTTGTTGCCCCAAAGCAAGCTCTCTCTTCGCGTTCACATCTATTTAAATCAGTCATCGCACATCCCATTAAAACCCGCAGCAAATCTCTCCTATAAATCAAAACCAATTATATGGGAACCTCCCCGGGGATTGTGCAAGCCCGATTCAAGACAAATTGATTGAAATCGCCATCCTCTCCTCTATTATACAATATACATGTGTAAGACGAAAAAAAAAAAAACTAAAACCTCAAATGAATCAAGGCACCGCAATCAAAATCCACTGCACCCACCGAATACAACGAGAGAGAGAGCGAGGAGAAAATGAAAAGAACAAAATTAACTCTAATTGCGTTTCTTAATTCCAAATGGAATGCGCCTAAGTCAGCCACAGTCGCACACGCACCATATTGTGGTGGCTGCCGAAGAGCTAATCGCCTTGAAAGCCTTCGCCTGAATTACGACTTCAATTAGAATATGGTGCTCCCGCAGGGATTTTCTAAATTGAAATGCGTGTTTTCCGATCCTCATGCGGGAGCTTAAATGAAGCGACGGCATCGCTCTCGATATTTTTCTAGCAAAGTAATCAATTAGCTAGCCGGTTCCTCTTCAGTGAGACAAGGCAGCATTGAAAACTTGTTCAAAAGAGAATGGATTTCGGCTTCAATTACACAAGCAAATATTGCTATGCATTCACTCCCAAGAACATAAATCAAGCAGCTGTCATCTGTTGATGGTCATATAACCATACAACTGGGAAAAGTTTGTTCAAACATCTTAATAACATATACGCACTTCGTCAGAGTGCGGCACAGTTTTTGCGAGCCCCCTCCCAGTTCAATCAATCATTTAGTCGAAGAGCAAAGTTTAATATTTCCCGCGTCGAGCGTTGTATCCACAACAATATAATCGACTCTTTGAAAGTATTTCAATCTAATGGCACTAATAGATCATCAATCAAGCAATTTCGCAACGTACCAGATAGGGACACTGCGGACCGGGCCTAATGTGTTAGATCGTGAATATAAATTGAACCCATTGACAGGCGGCGACACAACAATGTGGCAAAGGCAATGTCAACTGTCATGCTGGAACACCCTTGTTTGCTGAGCACTGAGCAGCGCCTATTGTTTGTAAACGCTTGCACAATGGCAAAATTTATGCGCCAAATCGACCATGACCCAAGTCCATCCAACATCCATACATGCGAGGGTGTTACATTGTGGGGGCGAGTATATATATATAGATTTATTGTGGAACGCAATTCAAGAACCACTGCGGACAGTCATACAGGCTGAGCAAAACGGAAAAAAGGACAAGATACTTTTATCAAAGGGGGAACTGCAAGCACTCACTCCCAAGTCCGATGCCGTGCTCCATAATGAGGGTAATCAAGTGGCAAAAGCGACATGCAAATGGCGTACGACGATGTACGCAGAGATTAAGGAGCAAGACACTCGCATAAATCTTAATCGCGTTTATGACATACACTTGGACTTCCAAAATGTCAAAATAAGTGCTGCGTAGAAGCGTGAAACAAATAAGACCGAAAGGAAGCGAGCTGCATAAATGTGACAGCTGAAGAAGGAGTTCATGATGTACTGCTGGACATTTATCATAATTTTTTCGTTACTTTGTTTTTCCTTTTTTTAACAAGTTGAAGTTGTAATGGGCTGAGCTATGAGCTGGAAGCATGTGGAAAGGAAATGGGAGGAAAACTGCGGAACACGGTTTTCCTTTTTGTAATGTTGCTAATGTACGTTCGTGTGTAGGTACTTTGTGAACTTTTTTGTGTGCGGATTACAGCGGTGTATCATATCCGGCTAATGCTTTTTAAGCCAATTAAACGAGGATGTATGACAGGTGAGCCGGAACTGAAGTCAGAGTGTTGCGGTATGATGTAAATAGAAAACAGTGGTTGCGTATGAAGGATGTGGATGTATTGTTGTTTATATTTTTCAAAGCACTGTCATGAGTCGGTTAATATTTTAGATAATGGAGAGTGTTGTGCGCAATTTGGGTACAGGTGGGAGATTCAAAGCCATCGTACGAGACAAAGCAATCTTGAAAACAAATTGCGTATGCAAAAAAAGCGAAGAGCTTAAAGCTAAATGAACTAATGAAGTCTTCAAATCAGTCGGAACAAAATTTAATATATCCTTTATAAATTTACTTTAAAAAGTCATCTTAAAACTAAAATTAATCAAAGGTACTTTTTGGCAGTTGCGTGGAAAGAATCTTCTTTTACCAAAAACCGAAAAGAAAGACCGAGAGCCATTCACAAAAACGAAACTGTCACTATCCTCACTCGTACACCAAACACCGACACTGCATGAATCTGTTTCATTTATATTTCGGATTATACTACAAACTATAGGACTTGAGACTCTTGTGTTTATTCCTAAGCCCCTTGCACACGACGTAACAAAATACATGTGAATTTATTGTTGCAAATTTTGTCGAAAAAATAAAATTGTAAAATACTGCCGAATCCGTCCGAGTCGGTGCAGGGAAATAACTTCACGGGCAATAACTTCACATGGGAAATAATTTCACTTTTTTTATGTGATTTTATTTATTTATTTAATCCTCTAAGTCGTAGTCTCGTCGGCGCAGTGGCTTAGTGGTTAGTGTGTTGGACTACTAAGCAGGTTCGAATCCCGAGAAAAACCCAAATTCCAACTTAAGGTTTTTTTCGCTGCGCCACCTCTCGCGAACGTCTGACAAACATCCGAGAGTATAACTGTCATGAAAGAGCTTCTCAATTGGCCGTTTGGACTCGGCATAAAATTGTAGATCCCTTCCATTCGTCCCAAAAATAAAAACTCACACAAGACGAATGGTTGTGAGAAGCTAGGCTTGGGTCCGTACGGACCTGTTGCGCCAATTATTATTATTTATTATTAAGTCGTAGTCTCTCTAACTGGAATGTCCGTTTAACTCGAAAAGATTCATTCGTTTCTTGACCTATTGCAACTCCTTTAAGTCGAATTTTTCTCCAGAGAATATCAATATTGTTTATGCTTTTTTGTTTATAACTTTTCGCCACATTGAGTCCTTTATTGGTGTTAACTAAATTTTGACTCAAAACGCGTATTTACTATATGACAATATTAAGTGCTGCATTAAGAGCGGCGCCAAACTTGTTGGTGAGTATCCCTTTTAGACCGGCGGTTTTTTGAGGGCACAACGCTGTATAATGGTTACACGTTGTAACTACTTGCGTTTCTAAAGAATTTACCTGTCAAAATTCGAATGAGTTGGTGTTTGCAACGGCAATACGACGGATTCCTCCGAGCCTTTCCTAAATCAGTAAAAACAAGTTGAAAAGGTTACTAAGGAAGTTATATTTGATTTGCCAAAAAATGTGGTTGCTAAATGATGAAATTTTAGTCGGGCGTTGGAACCGTACGCTTGCTTACAGCAAGAGGCGCCACACTGTCATTTCTGTAGAACATAAGTAAAGGGTGTTTTTTTAGAGGTACCTATAGAACTTTGAAATGGAATAAAACAAAGATGATTTTTTTAAATTGACATGAAATTTACTTTATTCGAAAGATAATCTTCTGGCATTATAATAAAAAATATGTTTTCTGGCATATGACCGCCACGGCTGGCTCGGACGTAGTCTAATGTGGAGGTACAATTTTCGGTGACTTTTTCCAACATTTGTGGCCGTATATCGGCAATAACGCGGCGAATGTTGTCCTCCAAGTGGTCCATCGTTTCGGCGTAGACTAGCGACTTCTCATATCCCCACAGAAAATAATCAGGCGGCGTTAAATCTTACGATTTTAGAGGCCCATTAACGGGTTCGCAACGTGAAACTATGCGGTTACCAAACTTTTCCTTCAATAAAACAATTGTGGCACGAGCTGTGGGACATGTTGCGCCGTCTTGTTGAAACCACAGCTCCTGCACATCATGGTTGTTCAATTTATGAACGAAAAAGTCAGTAATCATGGCTCTATAGCGGTCACCATTGACTGTAACGTTCTGGCCAGCATCGTTTTTAAAAGAGTACGGACCAATTATTCCACCTACCCATAAAGCACACCAAACAGTCGGTTTTTGTGAATGGAACGGTGTCTCGACATGCACTTGATTATTATCATCCCTCCAAATGCGGCAGTTATGTTTATTCACGTATCCAACAAAATTCGCTTATGCAAATTGGGTCAACTCTTGCTTTCGAACAGAACCATGATTTTCCAAATAAATTTCCACAATTTGGAAGCGTTGTTCAGGCGTCAGTCTATTCATGTTGAAATGCCAAACCAAACCAAATATAAGTCACTTGACAGCTGACAAAATGGCCGCCAGTTAAAATAGTGTTGCCAACTTAAGGTTCTACACCTCTAAAAAAAAAAACACCCTTTATATGAAAGCTCTTTCCTATAACAATAAGTTTTCTTAGGCCAAAAGTTGTGCTGTTCAAACGTGTTGGTGATTTTGATATTTGAAAGGTTTTAAAATTGTTTTTAAAATACTTTGTATGCAATTGCAATGAGAGAAAAATGAGGAATAACTTTTTTTCTCTCTTTAGGATCGCCTCCATCTCTTTAACTGTGTTGTGTCCTTTTCTTTGCATAAAATATGGAAAAAAAATCATAAGTAAAAAATTATCGACCGGTACCTATCTTTTATTACTTTTAGTTTTATTTATTTTTTACTTTATTTATTTAGTTCAATATTTTATAAGATGCTGCCTATATGTAGGTAAATATTAAGCAGGTTTAAATAGGCTCTATAATTATGACATCTTCTAATTTGAACTTCCTAGATCTCCATCTCTAAGAAAATTCTAAACAGGCTAATAAATCAGTATCTTTCAAAACTTCTAAGAGGGCATGCTAACCAAAGACGACTCTTTGTATTTCTAAAAGGGTTGATACATGCAGCTATGTATAGTGTACTGGCACAGCAGATCTTGTACGAGGATATCACAGATTTGTTGTACGAGTATATGGGTATGGCTTTCTGAAGAGGTTCTTGAAGCTCTATGATGCACCAGCTAACAGAAATATTCCTTGCTGTTTCCTGTACGTCTGTTTAGTGTGTTTTAGCGTATTACTGACGGCGCCAGAGTTTTCCCTTGGTTATTATAGCTACAAAATATGGTGTTACTGTGCCTGCATTAACCAGGGCTTGCGGATTTTCTAGGCCCTTATCGTAGCCCTACAGCTTTCAAAGTGAGACGTGTTTCTCGAAATTCTATAGCACAGTAATCATTAGAATCGGGGATTTCCTCCATTTAACGCATTAGTATACAACTTCTTTCCTCTCCGAATTTACGATAGCTGTAAGTCTATCGAATCGTTTGCAATTTGATTCAATATCGTGGATAATCAGGCTAATGCGGAGAGATTGCAGTTTTCTTTTTCTTTTTACGACAATTTGTTTCCTACCTTTTCCTATAATAAAGCCCGTATCCTACCACGTTGGTAACCCATACCCCGTAAGTCGTTTCAAGCTTTTTAATTAAAACGCCAACTTCCTCCGATAATCTCTTTATACGTATCTTGATTTATGAACAGTGTTCGAAATAAATCAAAATCTGTATTTAAATGATTACGTTGAATACAGTGATCCAAAAAAATAAGGCAACCTCCTTATCTGGTGACAAAAAATCACCGGATACCTCCTATCGCAATCCATTTTTCAAAATTTTTCATTTAACTTCCCCTGACTCGAGCTAGAAGAAACAAATGATGTTCGCCTTTCGCATAAGAAGGCCACCTTCCCCGACTCCATTTAATTCAAACAGTTCATCAGTCATTCGAAATGAAACTGAACTTTCGATTGGCATTATCGCTCGAATCTGCTTTCTATCGATCTATCTAACCGGCACCACTTCGCTCTTGGCCATTTTCCAAATACGTATAACAAACGTGAAATGGAGAAATAAAACAATTAAATGATTTGCAAATCGCATAAATCAATCACCTTTCCTCCTTTCGCTTCATTCACTTACATCTGTCCACATTAACAGGCACTCGCACAGAAAAAAAAAATAAAAAAAACACCCAAACATATATAAGCAATACTCGTATCTCCGGCAGACAGACAGAGAACATTTTCACTTGCTAAAAAGTTGATCACCTCCGCCTTAAATCGTCTCTCCTTAGGAGACATCTTGATGCATCGCGAAGGGCAGGAACAATAAGGAAAATACGAGCACACTGAATCCGAGGCAATTAATCAACAGCGACAGCTGTCATTCTGTTCCTTTAAGTGTCTTTAGATTCGAATTCGCCTCTCGCAGGGATCTGACTTTTCTGCACTTTTTCACCCGGCGCGCCCGTTCTCCGAATTTCCAGCGTAATTTATTACATTCCTTTTGCGTTGGCCTGAATCCTTCAAAGTTTGCATCCCAGAGAGGAGTGCTAATTTGACTTTTATGGGCGGCAATAGAGTTTGCACCCCCGCCCAACATTTACGCTCACACAAACACATGTCAATCTGGTTCTGGTCACGTGTCGTCGAGTGTTTAGTTCTTTCAATTGATGTGCCTAAGGGGAAAGTTACTAATGACTATCGGCCGCCCTCTTCACAGCTGTCAAACTAAACATGGAAAAGTTTTAATAACCCCCCCAAATGAATGGTAAAGTTCACAAATCCAAAGTCCATTCGGTGTCCATCTCAATCAATTTCCAGTGTAGCAGCTGACACGGCACGGCTATTGCTATATGGTGAAAGGGGATAGTGCTGTGGAAGAACAACACTCACCGCAATCAAATCAATCGAAATTGATTTGAATTGAAAGCGAGCGCCCAAATGGACGGACGTTTATTGCTTTCGCTTTGCACACTAACACTATGTGTGTTGAGAGTTTTTTTTTTTTTTCTTTCCAATGTTGGTGTTAGTGGTGGCATTATAGGGTTGTCAATGCGAACAATGTATACAGCACTTCTATTTGGAAAATATTAATGATTGTGACATGAGAATTTGATTTCACTCACCATGTCACTGTGTCACCACTTGTGACCACAGACAATCATTGCGGATGAGGATCCACACACTTCATCCATATATCATCGTTATTGTCGTCGTCGTGATCATTCCAAATGCCGAGTTGGAAGGTTGGAATGGAAACCATCGGTAGATGAAATGGAATGAAATCTTGTTAAGTGGAAAATTGGTCTCCATTTGTGGATGTCTCGTATTAGTTAATTGTTATTTGAATGGGTTATTATTGTTTACCTAAGGAGAATTGGTAGGCGGCTGTCATTCCAACTGAGTGTGTGATAAAGTGGATCCCAGTTGTGTGATGTGTGGTGGACGAATAATGGCGAAGGAAGGAAAAATGTCTTGGGTTGGTTTCGACTTCCGAGTAATGAAAATCTTCTTTATCCGGATTTGATGGTCTTAATTTTGGGCGGTGGTGACAGAGAACAGAGACTGGGAATACTCGTTCGATGGTGAATAATTTAAGAAACTGTTATGAGTCACAGTATGGCTTGCAGCTGCTTTTGTGGGGTACGAGTTGGTAACCGTGGTAGAGGCACTCTTAAGATAGTCAAATTGCAATTAATTACCATTGCAAGCCAAGGTAAGCAAAGCGCAATTTAGATGTTAGCATTGATTTTAAGCAGAACTTTAGTAGCCGACAAAAAAATTTTTAAATTATTAAAAGGACCCTAGGTCTAGCTCCTTTGTGTGGTTTGTATGAGTTATTCACTTTTTGGGACTACAATTTTATGCCTTGTTCAAACAGCTAATTAAGACGCTCTTTGTCAGACGTTCGCGAGAGGTGGCGCAGTGGAAAAAAAATTTCAGTTAGAATTGGGTTTTTTTTTGGGGATTTGAACCAGGGACCCCTCGCTAACCACTGAGCCACTGCGCCTAGGTTTGCTCAGTGATAGAGGATATTGATGCACTTATTGCACTACTCAAATCTGTGACTGAATCGGTACCTCTTTTAGCCCGATGATCCATCAGAAAAGTGTCGCAAAGTCGCACTTTGTTTCAGACAAAACAGTACCAAATATTGCAATCTTTAGTTTGAAAACTAAATAAAAAAAATAATAATAAATAATTGGCGCAACAGGTCCGTAGGGACGCTAGGCCTAGCTTCTCACAACCATTCGTCTTGTGTGAGTTTTTTTATTTTTGGGACGAATGGAAGGGATCTACAATTTTTTGCCGAGTCCAAACGGCCGATTGAGAAGCTCTTTCATTAAAGTTATACTCTCGGATGTTTGTCAGACGCTCGCGAGAGGTGGCGCAGTGAAAAAAAACTTAAGTTGAGTTTGAAAACTACTATAGCTTAATTATTCAGTTGAAAACCGAGTAAAAGTTATTATTCGGGATGTAAGCATAACTTGGTTTTTAATGTTTTATCGAAATCGAAAATGGGGTTTTCGAGATATGAGCAGTTTTTAAAATAAGTGTTTTCGGTGAGTCGAATTGAAAATTAAGGAAGCAATAATTTTTAAAACATCGAATATACTCTAAGTTAGCATTTTGGTCAAAATCGATACTGCCGTTTTCAGGTAAACTAAATTTAAAAAAACATAAATGATTTTTTTCAAAAATCCTTTTTACGATAATACAGAGAAAACTGCGTTTGCCATTAAGTTAGAAATGACCATAATACCTTAGAAATGAATTTTAGTTACAATCGTATGGAATGTTTACATGCTATGTACAAATTTCAAAAAAGCCGTAGTTCGATTTTTCAGGAAAAAGTATGTAGGTATGCAGTTATATTAACCTCACCTACTTTAGCTTAAATAAAAATTTTGGTTGAGCTTTTTTCAAACATATCAAACTGGTATGAACATTTTAAATGGGTACCATTAATATTGAGGTTACAGTGCAAAAAAAAAACGGCCCTGAAGGAAAGAAAAGGAAATGAAAGGAAAGTGTCGTCTTCTGCTTGCTACTACAGAAATTATTTCAGCTGCAGCAGCAATGAGTTTTTTTTTTTTTTCAATTTTCCTTCTTCGAATTCGAAAAACTACTCGAATAATTAAAATTACGGATACTGATAGATGTCATACACATAATGGTTTTTGTCCCATCTACATGATGTTTAATAATTTAGAGACCATTTCTCTTTTGTGTGGAAACTAGGGACTTAGAAGTTAAATATAAAGTGAAAAAAAAAAACAATATATTATAAGTTTGATTTTTAAATATTTTTTATTTATCGTATTACAATTCGAAATTGTTGATTATTACTGATTTCTTTGACTACAAAAAGTGAAATACAATTTACCACACAAGAAAAACCAACTGAACTGACTGTTCAACCTCCATCTTTTCTTTTTTCTTCGGTTCAGTTCAGCCAACTACGCCAACATCAACCCTTCAGACAACCAGTGACCGAGTACAGGCGAAAACAAAAGGTATATATACGTAAAGGTGAAACAAAAAGGTTTACAATATTTTCTTTATCGCAAATTATAAAAATGAAATAAGTAAAATAATAAGAAAGTCAATATTAATTTCGAAGAGCAATTGCGTGTACGATATTTTTTGTCAGTCTGTCTTTAGCCAACACAAATAAGCTCGATGGTTTGCCCACGCGAGAATATGCCACGTATAATTGTCCGAGTGAAAAACATGGTGTGCCGCAAACGGACATCGTTTGTCCTTGCAACTTATTGCTTGTCATTGCGAATGTCGATCTAATGGGAAATTTAACGAGTTTGAATTCAATTGGAACAGCAAACCATTTCCGCCTCGGAATTTGACATTCAAAATGGTGGCTTCGATAATGTTTTTCATCAATTTTTGAATAACCAATCGCATGCCATTGCACAGCCGTGGTGGGTTCAAATTCCGAAGACGACTAACCGTCGATCCAATTTTCAATCGTTGAAGGTGTGGTGGCATGCCTGGCAAATCCAGTGAGTTCAAAAACTCTGTTGTAAGAAAACAGCGGCAACACTTCTTGTTTATATGTTATCGACTGTTATGTCTTCTAAATGAACATTTTATATGTGCTTTTACTTATGTTTTATATACATTTTCGAGAGTTTTACACAAGAGCATTAGACAGTAAGTTACGTGACATACGGGACAGTTCGATTTAGACAGACATTCTGAGAAGTCCTTTGTTAATAAATGTTGTAAAAAGATTAAAATTGTTGTTTTTTTTATTTCTGACCGTCCTTACACTGTTGGTTAATTTAGAGCTAATTCAATAACAACGCTTGTCTGCGTTCCAATTGTCGTTGTTGATTTCGTTCAGCTCGTACCTCTTGTGATTAAGATGCACGCAATTGCGACATGCTCGTTATATCTTGTTGGATTTGTCCATCTATTCTGTCTGCTCTACTACTTGGCACGTTTGATGTTCTACTCGCCCAAAAATGCAATGTTAAGCTACGATTACACGGCCATTTTTTTTGTGTCCTTTAAATGGCGCTTTGACGTCAAAATCGCGTCACAAACCCGTCATTTAAATGTCGTTGTGTATGATCGCCATTTTTGGGATAACATTTTCCGCGTCTTTTAAATGACTAAGAAACTGGCAGACCAAATGACATGAATTTTGTGCCATTAAAATGGAGAAAAAAATACCGTGTGATCGCTTTTTAATGACGCCTAGGACAAAAGACAAAAAAGGGTTCAGATCTTGTGAAGGGGGTTTTAGAGCCCATTCTGAATAGTTCGTCGGCTTTCTCGTTTCCCTCAAAACCCTCATGGCCAGGAATCTACAATAATTTGATTTTATTCTTAAGGCCAAGCGTTTAAAGCAGTTTAGTACTGATTTGGAGTCAATGAAAGGCGAGCTGAGGGCGTTTACAGCTGCTTGGCTGTCCCTGAATATATGGATGTGACTGCCCTTTATACCAGTGTCATGTATATGGCTAGCGCATTCTTTGATGGCGTGAAGTTCAGCCTGGAACACGCTTGGGCTAAGCCCCATTGGTATTGAGACAATTTTAGGTCCGTGGAAGCCGCAGCTCCCACTCCTGTTTCCATCTTGGAGCCGTCCGTATATAACTTTAGGCGAGCTATTACTAGCACATGCTTCTCGACTAGAGATTTTCGTAGTGAACCGTTTGTCGAAGCATTAAGTTTTTGGGAGGCGGTCTGTTACCGCGCAGATCATTTCAAGTACTGGAATTTCAGAGAACAAATCAAATAGATCAGGATGTTCGCTGAGATTAATCTCTTTCATTTGGATACCTCAACAAATAATCGATTTCATTGGCTGACATACGAAGGACATTGGGATATAGTTCAGGTTGTTCTTCGCGCAATTCAAGCAGTACTTCAGCCCAAAATCCACTCTTCTGGCGACGGCTCAACCACTTCTTTTGCCAATACTCCGCTTTCGTCGCGTTAGCTCGATATCAAGATCGTCGTCACTGCTTTCCAGCATAGGTACATGCTGCCAAATACACATTCTCCGCAATTTCCACCATCATCTCAAAAGTTCTATTCGCCGTTTTTAGTTTATTGTAATCATTTTTTTCTCACTGTTATTTAATTTAATTAAAAAAAGCGTATTCGCCGAGAGAAAAACACCAAATGCCAGTAGCTTCATATTTTTCTCATCGGACAATATCAATACCGTCTGATCGCAAAACAGATAAATGACGCGAAATCGAAATAATACGAAAGGTGACATTTGTCATTTTGATGTGGCTGGTCATTACCGTGTGATCGTCATTTTTTCGCTCGCCATTTAATGGCATCCTAACGAAAAATTGTAAAAGACGCGCAGTGTCCGTCATTTTATTTTGGGACCAAAATGGCAATGATAGTCATTTCGTGTGAACGCCATTTTTTCGCAAATGACCAATGACGAATCGTAGCTTGAAAATCACTCTAATGCGACATTTTTTCCTGACGTCACAGTGCCATTCAAATGATTTGAAAAAATGGCCGTGTAATCGTACCTTTACACACACAGAAATAGACCAAATTATTGTTGTACTTACTGTATTTATTATATTTATTCTTTAAATATTTTTCCAACCTTTCACGTATATATTTATTGTAATCTAAAATAAATCCTGATTCGACACATCTCGACACACAAAATTTCATAAATATCGGTCCAGCCGTTTTGGAGGAGAACCTCCACAAACACCGTGACACGAGATTTTTATTATTTAAAATAAGGGCCAAATTTGAGGTGAATCTTTGTAGATAATGCCCCGAACATTTTGTTTGACCTCTTCTGCAGTTGCAGTCCGACTGCTAAATCAGCTGGAGCTACTGTGTTCCGTGCCCCTTAGCATTTAAAGTCGACAACATTCTGTCCCTCTACCCACATTGAGGAGGCATCTTGTCTCCCCACCTTGAATAGTTTCAGTGCTTCAGTGGCATCTTGTCTCCCCACCTTGAATAGTTTCAGCGTACTTCTTCCAACAATGAATGTCGTCCGGCTATTCTGTAAGACGCCTCCTGCTACACACGATCTAACACGGCAAATAAACATTTCCAGCTCAACACTCTTACAATTACTTAGCTCAGGCAACAGCGAGTATCTAAGGTGCGCTCATTTTTTTCTCGCGAATTGCTCAGCCAGCTGTGGCGTCTATACCAGGCCTAAAGCGTTCTCCGCCATACATTCTACGCATTAGCACAGCAGCCGCAACAAAAATTGATTTCGTACCCAAACCCATGTGCAAAGCGTCGTCGCCCACCTCCCGCTCACGAGTGATTGTGCGATACAACATTCATACAGCAGGTGGTCGAATGCAATAAATTGCCAGCAATTTGGCGCTCAAAGGCATCGAGAACGTGGTCCACAAAATTCAATTCACTTCGTCGTCGTCGTCGGTCAGGCGAAAACTTTGTTATTGTCGTCAAGGCAGATACATTTTGCAACATGACCGATGGTGGATAATTTGCGTTTGAATTTAATTTTTCCATGTTGCCAAGTGTCTAGGAGAAAAAGTCAAACGCAGTCCCGCAGCCTAGGTGTGCGGGGGGTTAACTAAATAAAGTGGAAAACAAAAACGACCTCAAGCGGTGCAACAATAGCTACCACCGGATGATTTGCAGCGAATTGCTTTAGTCCCGGTTGTTGCTTTAGCTGGTTGTAGTTAGAGATATGTGTACTCACCTCGAGTTAACATCGCGTCGGTCGGTCGGTCGGTGTGGTGCGGTTAGGGGCCAAGACCGAGAGCCGAGTTAATCAAGTAAAAGAAGTAATTTTTTCCAATTTGGGAGTTTTTGTTGTATTTATGCGTTTGGCTGGTGTTTATTTGCGTTTCTACGGAGTATTAGGTTATCCGCACTGTAGACACATATAGATAGATTTTATGAATCGTACCGGTGCGCACTCAAGATGTGGTTAGCTGTACGTGAACGTGCGGATGTGGGCAAACTTTGAGAACATGATTGTGTTGCCTAATTCGACCTCGATGAACAGATGAAAGGAGGTTGAGTAATTGACCGAGAATTTCTGTGAAAACTTTTGAAAGGGCAGGCCAGTGAATGTGGGGTGAATTAGGATCTCGGATGATTTATATCTTTCATTAGTTTTGTGACTTTTGGACATGCGAAAAGTTGGTATTTAATTAGAGTGACTGTGCTGAAAAAACGGACTGAAGATACTTGTTTAAATTTTGGTTTTCACTGTTCACCGCATGGAAGGTCAAAAGAAAAATGTTTGACACTGTTTTTATTAGAAAACTCGTGGTGACCTCTTAAGGAACGTTGACGGACGGATACTCATCTATCAAAAAAAAGTTATGACCGCGAATGGGGCGGTTTTTGTGTCGATTTTATTTTCTTATTTTACAGGAAAATCACTGGAGCATCAGAAAGGACTAGTGGAAAGTGGCTCAGAGTAACAAAGAAGCCGACAACTCAGTAGCGAAAGATGAGGGCTTTGGAGGTGTGCACTATAATGAAAGGGGACTTTAATGGGGGCCAACACCTGTTATGCGAAAGAAAACCCCTGCCAAAAAATATAGTAATAACATACTGGTACCAAAGTTCCACTGTAGAAAGGGAGGGGGTGAGATGTCTGTGTTCAACGACCCCTGAAGATAATATGCTTCGCTAAGGGCCTTCATAGCTTATAGTTTTGAGCGTTTCCGCCTTTCTAATGCTTACGGATCTGTAGAATCCAGCTAAGTACAGATCTGTGTGCAGGAGGACTATCCTTAAATGCGATATTGTTGGTTTTAATAGTGGTGTGTGCACTAAAACGTTCAAACCTCCTTTTGAAAAGCTCTTACTTTTTCATCTTTAACCCGACTTGGTGGGCGACTTCCTTACAATCGATGTTGTCTTTCTAGGATTGTCACGATTTGAGCGCATCTAAGTATATGGGCCTCTTTCCAACGAGTTCGACAACAATTATTCCATTCTATGCTAGCCCTTTCTAATTAGAAGAGATATGTCACTGTGATGAGCTTATAGATGGCAATGTTCAAGTGCATTTCAATTTATGCTCTTATCGCCCTCCCTCAGGTGTCCCCGCCGTATGATGTACTTATCCAGAGAGAATGTCGTCCAACCAAAGAACATACTTAACAAAAATCAGGAAAAGGTGTCTCTAGCCTGGGATTTAATGATGCTCAGGTCGCTGAAACCTATACAACAACCGTAACGAGAAAGCCGAGAGGAGATTGGTTCCTCAACCAGTGTTGGAACAATAATTAAATTTTGCAGGGAAATTAACTGTTTGGGCGATTTGGTTTAGGTTTTTAACCGTAGTGGTTCCCTGGGAATGGCGATGGGTCCGTGTTGGTGCCTGGTCTTTTGTGACGATCTCACAACCCAACTCAATCTGACCTAACCTAACCTATACAACAACCAAGGTTGCTCCAAAAGGATGTAGCTCAAGGATCAGCAAACCTAAGTCCTTGGTTTGCACAGTGATTAACTGCAGTGACACTGATGAAAGTATATCAGCCTAAAAACTGGAGGATGGCAACATAAAAGTTCTCTTTCAGTGATGAGCATTTTTTCAATCACATAAGGTGGACTTTTTTTTTCGTAAAAATATAATCGAAAGTGGTGAAAGCTCAATCTTCTAATATATAAAAATCTCGTGTCACAGTTTTAGTGTTTATACTCCTCCGAAACGGCTCGACCGATTTTTATGAAATTCGTTGTGTATATTTGGTAGGTATGAGAATCGATCGTAATGTATATTTCATACCGCTAGGTGATTGGGGTGTCCTTGTCCACAACATTTTTGCTTTTAATTTTTGACGAACATTTTTTTTTCTATTTTTTTTTTTTGATTTAGCATCAAAAAATATTTATAATCTTATAACCTTCCTACCCGAACCCACCGTTTTTTAATCGCGATTTTAGTATTTTTGAATGAACAAAATAACAAATAATTGCAAATTAATTACAAACAATTTAACAATTTAATCGTCGTTCGTTTTTAAAACAGAACAAACATTATGTTGTTGAATGACAGATGGCACTTCCCCCCAATTGCACAAGTCCTAGACGCGAAGTGTCGCATCACTTTAACATTTCACTCTGCATTTTTTAAACAACATGTTCCTTAACTTAACCTAACCTTACCTTATTTCATTCAAAAAATTATATTTTTTTAGGGGCAGTGGGGGACGTCTGAAAATTGAACTTTGTATGGAAAGGAGAAAATATCGATTCAAAGAAATCACTGTGTAGGGGATAAACTCTCTTTCAGAGAGGGACAAGTTGGGAATCGCTTTTGTAGTAATCTATGAAAAATTACAGATACATAATTCAAAAATTCAAAAAAGTGTGTAAGAAAAGTCGTTAAAATGTCTGATAAACTCGAAGATTTGGCTAATTCGTCGGTACTTTCGAAAAAGATCTTCATTCAACTTAATTTGGCCACCTGTTGGTATCATTTTAATACGCAGGAAATGAAAACATCGATATGCTCGAGTATACCAAATAGGACAACATATTTCAAATCATCTGTTAATTGTCAGGTAGGTACAGTAATCCCTCGATAATGTGAACTAATAAAAACAAGGCGTTTTCGGATTTTAGAGGGATTCACATTACTGGAACTTTTTTTCAGTACTTACTAAACTGATTGAAACGATTTTCAAATTTATTAAAAACAACACAAAATAATTTTTTAAAGCACAGTTTAAATGTTTATTAATTTAGAAGAAAAACGAAAATCGCACGCAAAACTAGCAAGAGAAATATAAAAAACTTTTACAAAAAAAATTAACATTTTAGAGGTTGAAAATTTCGGAAGTTCACATTATAGACATGACAATGTAAAGTTTTGCCGATTCACATTTTAGAGAAATTCACATTATCGAGGGACTACTGTACCACATTTTCCAATTCTAGCACCAAAAAATTTGTTGAGTAAAAATTCGTGATCAGTGGAGGGGTAATATCTTGCTCTCTCTATGACGATCTCTTTTACGAATTTTTCGAGTTAAAGAACGGCATTGAGTTAAAGTTCGTAAGAATTCGTATAATTCTGCATATTCCGTACAATTTGACATTTGTATTTAAGCGCCTTAAATTTCTGTACTTAATAAGTCGCAGAGACAATCGCTGTATTAATTTTGAATTTTCATGGTCAATTTTGTGTGGCTAGATCCCGTGTCGGCAACCATTCCGATTTGTATGAAATGAACAAGCGGAATGTTGGCCGACACGACAATCATTGCGGTTTGATTGAAAAACATCGACATTGTTATACTTACTTCAGATTAACTTTTGTATAAAGAACTTGAATTGACCGAATTACATGAAGCAGGATGTGCATACTCCGAATTAATATACTAATTATACATTAACGATTTTGGGCGGAACGAAATTCGCCGGGTCAGCTAGTTTTATTATAAAAATTTGCTTGTTTGATAACAGGAATTGCCTAGAAAATCTTTGAAAATAAATACATCAAGATTACCATCGAACTCCAGCTTTTTACAAGAATTGAGAAGGTACTTTCTTAATTTCTGCAAAGTTGACATATTTTTATATTTCTTGTCGTAGATAGATGGTCTTTAGCAGAGAAAGAGGACTTTTGGATGTCAGTTTAGAGGACAATTGTTTCTTTTAGTAAAAAAAATCACAGAGGCCATAGTAGCGAAAAAAGAAGGCTGTCCTTTCAAAAAAAAAGACTGTGCTCTTAAAAAGAAGACTGTCCTCTCAAAAAGAGGACGAATGGTCACCCAATTTTTTTCGAGAAAGGGTTTGGTTTTGAAGCCATATAAAAATGCAGCAATGAAGTCAACTTTGAAGGGTTGTCTGTTTTTATATTTCTTACCTTGCCGTATATAATGTCATGCGGACGTAGCTTACGGCACTGGCGGAATTAGTAGCTCACCTTTCTGTGCATCTGATCCGTGATCACAGTTCACCCAGACTGTTTTCCAGAAAGCCTGTCTTAAATTATGTTGCAGACACTGAAGTATGTGACTCCCATCACAATTGACAGTGCCGAACCTCGTTTACCTAGTTCCGTCCCATTCCCTGTCAACAATTGACTACATACCTCAAGAAGCTTTTCACTGTAGCAGACTTCAACAGAAGTCATACTTTCTACACAAAAGGCAGATGTCTTCCCACTTAACAGACCCAAAGTTGATGTGGATGCAAAGACTTGTCAGCACAGCTCAAGCCTATAAGTTTTACCTCTTCTTTGATTCACCCATTCCTGTTTCTTCCCACTTCTATCGCATTCTCTACCCAACACATGAAACTCTATCTGTGGGACAGTTCAAATCGTCAAATTCGTAACATGACACATGTCAAATGGCATTCAGCCCGAGATGTATTGAGACCTACCCGCTCTGCTCTACACATCGACCAAAGCATTCGAAAAAAGCCTACATAAATAGAATACCTGTTAACAAGCGAATCAAACTGGAATTTTATGCTAATCGAAAAGTCGGCGCCCATTAGAGATTCATTTTCCACACTCCTTTGTCTTGGAATCAGATATCGACGGATATTAGTAGGCATTTGCATTTTTATTAATTCACCAGGCCCGCCCAAAAGCAAAATACCCAAGGGCCGTACACATCAATCCGAGTCTGAAGGGGAGAGAGTGGCAGTGCGTACGTAGGTTGTTCGAGTGTCCATTCTCATTGGACTGCAACTACAATTTAAATGATAATTACCCACATCACTTCTGTGCGGGAAGCTTCCCACACGAGATCTGTTACAGTATTTTCAAGCTTCTTCATTTCATCACTTCCACATTCGGGTATCAATACCTGCGACTGAATGTAATATATTCACAGTTTAATTAATTGGACTAGATTTGTTGCCGCCGACGTGAGTGCCCGAAGATTTCACTTAAAGTGTGACCACTTTTCATGACCATTGGTGGCGGCATCATATATGATATTCATGCAACTTGCAGTGGTTTGTGTACTCGGATTGATTGATTGCTTGCAACTGCCGGTGTGCGTAGTCTCAAACCAAGCAGCTATCCGATTGTAATTCTCTGCAAATTTGATGAGGTTGGACGAAGGTATATGGTGCAGTTGGAGTATGTCGTAGAGGCGGTGGGCTGTGCCGCTTAATTGAATAGGATTCCTCGAAAGACCGATTTGTCATATTAATCGACTGTTTGCCGTGTGCGTGCGTGTGTGCATGTGTTCTCATAACTGCGTATCAGATCGATATTGCTTGATGAGATTAATCATTTATCTATTTGCTTATATTCGTAAATTGGCCTGCTGTGCTGGAAGCAGTTTTAATTAACAAGTTAGGCCAATGGGGCCTAACTGCTATTAAGTATCAATAACTCCTTGTTCCGTTTGTGTAACTAAATGTTAAACGGAGGGAATGGTTGGTATTTCCATTCAAGGAGTATTTGTTTTACGGACCAGTATGCCTACTATTTGCAATTCCACCCAATCAATGCGTATTTTCGAGTTGGGATACAACAAAAACCAAGCCCAGTTAGAGCTGCAGGCGTATAGAGTGCCTGGAGAGTTCTTGGAAAATAGCGAGGAAATTAAATTGTGAAACAGGCCTCCAAGTCTGAGCAGATCCATGGAACTGGAAACATTTTTAGATTTACTTTCACCATGATTATTTAAGGATTTTTTTGCCTTTGAAGCCGACTTCGCTATTCGCAAACAGGGCGATTTGTCAACCGTCCACCTCTAACCGGACTTACCTTTCGCATCACTTTACCATCGTCGGCTGGGATTGGAAATACCTTCCGAATTCTTAAAATAGGTAAGGTACTGCTGAGTCTCAAAACTAATCAATTGTTGGTGTTCAATAACCAAAATGAAAGCACAAGCAGTTAGTCAACAACCGCGCTTAGAGGTATAGTGGCCACGATCCACCCCTGTCATCGAAGCATTGATTTTCGAAATAAAGAATGTAACCCAGTTGAGTCCTAAAAATCAAATTATGTGATGTGAGACAAAACTTGATAAGTAAATGGATTTTGCCTGTTACAGAATATACAGTTTACATCTACCACCACAATCCCGACGTAATCTGAAGAATAAACGTTTGCGTTTGCGGATGGAGATGTGCATCGTCGTTTTGTAAGAAAAATTCTCCGAGTGACTTTTGATCCAGATTCCGTTGAAGGGCCTTGAAAAATGAAACTTAATAGCAAACTCTACAAAGCTGAACAGCGATGTTGACCTACACTGAAAAATATAAATCAGTTACCTTCGGCTTAGAGACGGAATGTGCACAAACGCACCGGACAGCAGGAATTCGCTTAAGGTGCGATCAAATGTCGAAGGGAATCTCAATCGAATTCGAATTCTTAGTTCTGTATGGTTGCCTGAAATTGTTTCATCATATGCTGTCGAAATGACTAATGCATGCGGTGAAAAGCAGCAGCGTTTAAGCGAGGGTTCTACAATGGCACCAGTTGTTCATCAAATGAAACAATTGGCATCACTGCAAAATATGTTTTATTGGAATAGTTGGTCAGGATAAGTACAGTTGATGAATCGCACGCTACACTTGGAAAAAATTTCGAAAAATTGTTCTGTGCAGAAAAACTGGTCGTTAACATTTGATTTTCTGTACGCAAATTCAGCAAAAAAATTCCTCAAGAAACAAATTTGAATATCGCTCTTAATCGCTAACAAATAAACCCACCAGCTTGTAATCTTCTTCAACTGGTTTTTACACAAATCAATGCACATTTATTTGACGTCTCTGAATTTACCCTTTACTTTCAGAGTGATGCCAATTTTTTTTAATGTTAGTGGATATAGCACAATATTTTTTTTTTAACACTAATGAGTTTGTAAATTGATTCTTCTCAATTCTAGGTCCTTCTAAAGGAAAAAAATGTATGTACAAAAACAAATAGACCCTTTATCTTTAAAAAGAAACGGTGAAAAGTGGGAAACGTCTTTGTCACTGATTTGTAGAAACGTACTTTTTAGACCTAAGATTAAGTGTCCGATTGATGGAGCAACTTCAGCCAAAAGTTTAAATGCTCCCCAACACCATCCTCATCCTGTGACTTACCTGCAAATAAAAACAAGAAAAAACTAAATAAATTCTCTGAAGCTGTATGCACAATATTGTAGGTTATGCAAGTTTAATTATATATTTTTAATTTATTTTAAATCCATAATGGTGCCCCTGCCTCAGCATCAAATCAAATTCAATTAACACCAAAGGGCAATTTGAAAAATATGCAAAAATATGTAGGCATTTATTTCCAAGTTAACAACGACAAGGACCCTTGTTACCTTTTCCATTAAATTCCACTTGTTTATTCTCACACTAAATAAAATGCGCGTCAAAGGACGCACTTGGGTTTGTTCACCAAACTCCACGCATTTATAGAAAGTGTTTTAAATTGTGTAGTATTAAATTTGTCCTGGTACTTTATTCCTATTAAAGAGCGGGGAAATAAATAAATTGTCTATCTAAAGAGTAGAAAATATTCTTTCATCTGGCTAAAGATAAATAACAAAACCAATGGACAAGGACAAAAACTGTTGGCATATGTTACGGGATTAGTACATTTATTCTGTTTAAAAGTGACGACACTTTGTTTTCGGAAACCGGTTCGAATTTCAAAAGGGCAATCCAAAACGGAGAATACCAATTGGAGCGTCTGCTCAGTCGGGATCGGGAGGAACATATGCCACGTATGTCTTTGAATGTCAGCTGCTTATGATTACAACAAAGGTTGTTGGTGACGACCGGACGGTCGACGGAATTAGAAATAAAGTGCACGAATTGGTCGTACATATTTGTTTCGAGAAATTGAAATGTGCATACACAGAATTTGTGTAAAATTTTCTCTTGTCTTCATGGCGAAGATGAGCATGACATTGAAGATCAAACACAAATAATGTATCAGCGACTATATATATACCACAAGAGATTTCGTACTGACCAGCGTTGCCGCTGAAATTTTAAATAAAAAGGTAGAATATAAAGGGCCCCCATATAATACTTAAATAGCAAAAAAAAAACAGCAAAAACATTTATTTAGACCAAATAAAAACAAAGGTATTCATTACGAAAAAAAAAACTTTTTCTTAATTTTTTTTTCTTTTTCGTCCAATGAAGGATAGAATTTCAGTTACTGAAAAGGGGGCCATTTCGGTCAATTTTAAAAAAGTGGGGGCCACGGGTCTTGAGTCTCAAAAACGGGGCAAGCGTCAACGCTGCAACTGACCAGACTTTTACAAAACCAATGCTTGGCTCTTACAGGAGCAGATAAGGACTCGCATATTCGCCGCTTATGAGCTGTACACAAAAGGGACGTAATGAAGATCCCTGGCGCTGTATTGTGATGGGTTTTGTTCTCTTTTTTTGCGAAGGAGATTGTGTAAAAGTGAGAAATTTTTTTTTTTCTTCTCTTTGTAAACGCTTCCACTTGGCAAAATACGAGCTAATTATTATCATGCTATAATAATCCTTACGTCGAAAATACCAAATCGTTATGAATGAAGGACTTAAATAACAAAACAAAAAAAAAACAAAAAGTGTACGCAATAGTAGTTCAATGTAATTCGATGCCAAGACTTGGCTTGTCCTTGAATACCGCAGATTGCGTTGCGTTCGTTTTTTTTTATTTTATTTTTTGGAAGCAAGATGCTAATTTTATGAGGTTTTGCGTTTCTACTTCATGAAGACGTCAAACAACTGCTTCGAAGTATTTAGAGGGGCATGACAGTGATTGCAGATATATTGTGGTCAAGTTGGTTCTTTTATTTCGTGCTGCTGTGAGAAGGACCTAATTTCTGTGTACACTGCGTCTAGACTGGTTGATGAGTTAGGTATATACCTAGGTATATTTACTATGTATTATTCACTAGGACTTGTGCAATTTGAAAGATTTGCAAGTGCAAGACGGAAAATATAAATAGAAAACTTCCTCAGAAATTACCATAATAGATCGAAGCAAAAATGCAACCGCACTTGATAAACACACTGCCCGTGGTAGGACTTTTGGCGAAGAGCCTCTTTTCCGGCAGATGGCAGAAAATTTCGGTTCTCGCTCACATCAATTTAACGCAAACTCGTTATAGCACTTTTTTATTAACCACTCTCCTTTAAAATGAATGCACTTGTACTCAAAGCTAGGACTAGGTCATCCTCTCCTACCTAAACACATGTGTCCCTATTCCAACCAAATTCGTCCCACTTGTCCAACAGGTGCCTAATTCGACAGCCCTTTACCTGCGGTTCCCTGAATGAAAGTAGGAAATGTTCTCGCCCTAATTTGCTACCATAAACATTGTCCTACCTGCCCAACCCAGTCCATATGCTCGACGATCCCCCTTAACCACAATTCTAATTGTGAAATTCTCGCCTCATACACGAACGCGGTGTTATATCTAATGGACTGTGGCACAGCAATTTTGTCAGCCACAAGAAGACACTTATACAGCCGTAGGTATACCTATAGCTGGGGGTAATCAAAAATGCACGACAGCTTGCTGTCCATGATCCATGAACTCAAACGCAATACGCCGAAGCGATGGCCGGCAGAAAAATAAATTGATGTGAACCTTCCCGGCAAGAAGAAGAAACCGACTCCCCTTTGAGTAGATATACGCCACTGTCAGTGTCAGCTAGTTTGATGGAGAGCTTTCACGATTTATTTGTCTACTACTGGTATAAGAACCGCATCAACGGGGGGTGCCAAATCGATGTTGTATTCTTCTTTTACTATTTCTCATGTCACAGGAAGGCAGGAATCTTGATCGTTTCATCGATCTTTTCGACTTGGTAAAGTGACGTTTGATGTTCCGTCTATCAGGATGGGAACAAAATCGTGATACGTGATTATTCATCGATTCGTTGCGGTGACGGAAACGAGTAGGCCTCTTCTCGGATGCACAACAAGCAAGAAGCAAGCCTTCAAAACTATAAGGTGATAGATGGAGACAGGCACAACCGCATACGGTGGTGTTTGTGTGAAGGCGGTGAATCTCGGGAAATAATCAGAAGATCGTACAAGTTAAGTAGTTGTTGCTGTTCGATTAATTTTACTGCGCAATGATTGAGTGGGTATCATCAAAGACTTGTTAGATACCGTCGGCATTAAGTGACAATTTTCACCGCCCACGGAATGATGTGGTGGGCAATTTACGAGTACTCTGCCATCGGAAGAGGGCAATCATTTGCAATTTATTTCTGTTGAAACTGTTGCGAGGGTCTAAACAAGAAGCTCAATTTTGTGTTGGAAATTGTCCGACTTAAACTTTGTTTGACGCAGTGATGCCAACTAGGGCGTTTTATTGCCTTTTAGGCATTATTTCGTTAGGTAAGGCTTTAAGGCTTGTTTTTTTTTTCCAAAAAGTACCTTATTTTTATTGCAAATATATTTTTTTATTTTTTTTTATTCAACATATTGACTTTTTTATTTTTTAAACATTTTTAAGAAATCTTGGTTAAAAAGAATTTTATATATAACCTCGGTCTAAAGAATGTGTTTCCACCTTCAAACTCTGACCATTTTCCGAACTTTATCTGTCATTCTTTAAAAATAATTCCAGCTTCCACTTCCAGCAAGTGGAATGAAATTTGAAATACTTTGTACCAGAGCTGAATGAATAAGAGAGATGGATATCTTTCGTACGTCTATCCCCCCAAAACCCATTTGTTTACATTGTTGTTTTTGTAATTTTAACCCCCGCCTGTGAATACGTGTGAGCTACAAAAAAGCATGTTGCTATGGTCGGCCCTTCGCTTTTATGGGCATCGCACTGTTCAATTGTTTTGTGTTTGGTATTGAACTTGTTTGGTTTTTGTTAGGGCTTCGATTAAAATAAAAAAAAAAATTGTGAAATACACATATAGGAATAGCGAATTCTTGTGTTAAAGTCCAATTCATGTACTCACATATACTAGAAACGAAATGAGCATATGTGCGTGACTGCGTGAATTTTACGGGAAAACAGCTTGTAGGCAGCCGCCTTTCCACTGGAAAGTTATATATCTTTGCTTTGTACTTTTTCCTATTAATAATTTATTCTGTGACTAATAATTTAAGTTTTTTTTTTGGAAGAAAAAAAATTGTTTGTGTTTTTTTTTTTTTATATTTGTGTTTAATTTTTGATTTATTGTTCCAGTTTATGTAAAAAAAAATATTTCACGCATTATTTTATTGCAAAAGGCATCTTTTTTTCGTCAAAATTGGTTGGCAACGCTCTTTGACGTGATCTTGGAGAGAACAACAATTTGTTTGCAAACGCTCTGTCTGCAATTACAGATGCACAGCACTGATAGATTCGGGGCTCATTCGAGTGCGATTTTTTGAGAATTTTGAATTCCGACGGGTGGTCCAAATGAAAGTTTGCTTTTTAAAAATTATTTAAACAAATATCTTACAGTATTCTATGGCTTTTTGAGAAAGAGCAGTCAATGCTCCAAGACCTTGCTGAGTTTCCAAGACCTTAGTATCTCACAAATGGCTCGCCCGATTTTCGTTTAAAGGGCTTGAAACGCTTCCGGATTGTCCACATTGTATCGATATATGTATTTTGATCACCCCACAAAAAAGGGATGAAAGCCAGCTCAAGACGGCCACTTTACATCGCCAAAGGAGCTGAAAAAAGATTACAACCCATGACACACATGACAACCTGTCAATTGTGTGAAATGGGGCGCTATCTGGCTGATAGCGTTAATAAAGTCCAAGTCCAGGGTCGGCATTCTGTAAGGCGAAACGTTCAAAGGTTTTTGTGTGGAGCAATTCATTTGTGCGCACGAAAACGTTTCAACGTGTTCGCCTTACAGAATCTGACTCCGGGTTTTAAATTTCAGGTCATACAAAGTCCATTTACTGTAAGTGTCAATTGGAGCAGCTTTTTCCGTATTAAAAAAAAAAAAAGGACATATCTTCGCAACGTACGACGACGGGGACCATGCCACAAGCAAGCCAGTCTTATGTGCATCATCACTTATCTGTTTAGACTGAAGAAGAGTGCACAAAAGAAAGATGCAGTACGTATTCTCAGCCCACTTTTTGTGGGTTACCCTTGGATAATTCTGACCCAAACCTCGCGACGGGAATTTTTCACCAAAACAATAAAGGTACTCGTACTCGCACGACACATTTGACTTAAAGCCTATCCCACTTGATTTTTAAATCAGTTTACACAGCTCACATACCTGAAATACCAAATGCCAAACATAAACATCCCCTTTGTTGTAATGCATTGTACTGCATGTGTCATCGTCGGTAGGTAGTCTTTTTTGCCGTGAATAAACATCCAACCCTTCGCCATGCGCTCCATATAATATATGTCTGCTCTGCAGCATTGTCAACGAGTGTTGTGTCGTCGTGTGTCGACCATGTGCATTGTTGAACACCTGGCTATATGGTACAGAATTACATCACCTAAAGTGGCCGCTTGACAGTAAATTCAATACTAGTGGCTGTACCCTGCTGACACTGGATACACCTACGACAATATAGGGTTTGGGCCGTTTGGGGGTTGCAATTGCAATTGCAATCGTTATTTGACTGCAGTGCTTCCTTTAAGCAGACTGGGTGGTAGACCCTCCGAGCCGGTGTCGGGGAAAGCAAACATTTTGACATATTTGCGATTTTTTGAATTTAAAAAGCTTCATTCCACTTGATGATATTTTGAAGTGCACTCCCAGATGAACCGCACACACATTTAACTTATCAATCGGCGGATGGCGGCAGACATATGGCGATTGACTGCAATTGTTGTGGCAAAAGTTGTTGAAATATTTAATAAAACAATTCTCTGTTTGAATTGTTCTTAATCAAACGAATTTGCACAACAAGAAAAAATATCGTCCCGTTTTGTTCCCGTGCAAATGTTGCACTTTATGCGCGTTATTTGGGTTGCCATTAAGCGTTGAGTGATTTCGTCTCTGGTTTGTGTGTGTCGGATTTGAATTGAAATATTTCATAGTTGTACTTGACGGGGAGATAAACACAAAACGCAAACACAGATTTCCACACAATAAGCCACTGCAGCGAAATGCAAAGTGTCCGGAACCGCGTTCACTTATTCAAAGTCCCTCTCAGTGCCCTCGGCCCAAACAATCAGCTACTCGAACCCAACTTTAAATCGATTTGTAGGCACATTTGTAAACTTCATTACACCAACAGCTCCGTGAGGCACTCGAATTTTACAGATTTTTCATTATTTTCTAGCGTACCTATCAATCTTCAGCCTGCGAAGTATACTTACCCATAAATCGGGCGGGATGGAAAAAAAACCGCCCTCTCGCCAGCACAGAAGTCGAAAACTATGTCAAAGGTGATTGATTGATGTCGGGAGCATTCTCCTCGGTTAGTAGCACTTGAAACTTTCATTCTGAATTGTGCTGATTATGGTGAATGAAAAGTTGGCCCCCACAGTCGACTGCCAGCTACTAGCTCGCTCATTTGTTAACTCGTAAACTATGTCAGTATCGTATTGAATGAGGATCCTCCTAGTGGCGCGCATTCACCGCACATCCCACCGTTGTCAGTTATGATGACGCCGTGCTCGACGGAAATGACTGTTTGACATTTGCAAATCTCACAATTAGGTTTTTTTCTTTCTTATTCAGTGATTTGATTGTTTGCCGTTTTGTTTGCAACGAACTGAAGACAATCTCCTTCAAAAGTCAGGTGAAAGGTTCAGGCTATTTTGTTGCCAAAGTTTGAAATGGGGTTGTTTGTTGGTGTAGTATTTGTGGGGAACCACTATCGCGACCATGACATTATTTTTTACTATGCTGGAAAATAAACGTCTGGCTGTGGCAATTTATTTTATTGTTTGCTGCGCCGCTTCCACATCAGCCGCATTTGCATTTGTATTGGCATGGCGCACCGACGATGGAGCGACACCCTATATGCTATTAATTTATAAAACGAGTGTGGGAATAAGAAAAAATATCGAGAGGAACTTTATACAAGGATGAAGGATCCATTAAAGCTCTCAAATGAGATGACACAGATGTATTACAGTGCGTTCTGCTTTGCGTTCTATATTTTCGAAATTTATGGGTTAAGGAGATGTAGACTCAGTGGTTGTTTACTGTGTTGGGTTGCATCGAAATGATGCAATGACTGTTGCCATTGCTGTCGGATAGCGATGTGTGTGCGATGCGATGCGAGCACTAGATGGGATATAAAATAGTCATTTGGATAATTACGAGCTTTTTGGTGAGTTTATTGGATTAGATTACAGTGTGGTGCTCCTTGAGGATTAAACTGAAGCCAATTGTGGTGGATTTATGGTTTTAAGAAGACCTATTAAAGTCGGACAGCCAATGAACATTTTTGCGAGTCATTTTGTCCACCAAAATTGTCGGATTAAATTGTTGCTTTAGGTCATGAAATTATAACTTTGCCAAGGACATATCAGTCGCTTTAGTGGAAGAAGTTCCCAGGTCTAGCTTCTGACAGCCATTAGTCAGAGTTTTCGTGGGAGTTTTTATTTTTGCCAAGAATGGACGGGATCTACAATTTTGTGCTGAGTCCGAGCGACTAAATTGAGGAGCTCTGTCATGACAGTTGTAACCTTGGAAGCTTGTCAGAGTGACTTTAGTCGGTAGCACTATGGTTACAACTACAGTTTAATTCAAGAGACAAGTCCAATGCACAAATGCCCACACCTCTGATCTGTAGAAATTGACACAGCCAGATTGAACTATGTCGACCTACATAATTTCGCTATAAATCCGAGATCAAGCAGGCCAAACGATTAACAAAAATTAAAATACAAGAAAGCGCTCTTTTACCATTCCCCAAACACAAATGTCACACAAATTAATCATCTTCAGTGCTGCTAACCGTATAATATGGTCACCCCATATTAATCCGTTAAAGAGAAACTGCGTTCGTCCCCTTTCGATATCTCAACACGTCGTGCGTGGTTTTACAACCCACGCAGCAGTATCTGATCGATTTTATGACTTCCCCAGCTCATCAGATCAAAGTGACACGCCAATAAGTGTTATTTGTGTACAGAACACAAAGTCCTATGTACACACATGCACTAGGCACTAGCCTTGCACTATTTTCCACCTCTCTCTCTCTATCTGCCAACAATCTAGAGGTGAAAAACTGTGAAGAAATAATAAATCTAATATCTTATGTCAACACGCAATGTGACAGCGTAGCCTACTCAAACTCAATCCGCACTTAAACGACAAAATCGAAAAAATAAAATATATATAAATGGAAGAGTGCTCTCTCTATAAACAATAACAACAAGGGCCATTTGTTGTTTACGTTTTCTTCCTCGTCGACCGTTGTGCGTTGTACGAACAGACTTTCACTGTGTGAGTTGTTTGCCCTTACGATGGAAAATATAATAAATCCACCGAATCCAGTGAAACGCCAACTAAAGGTTATCGCGGCCATTTAACCATTTAACCCGAACCCGAGTCGATTTGCAGTTGCTCCCAGCTCGTCCCAAACCCAACGCGATGCTAGATGCTACTCGTACTATTCCGCTCACTCGTGCGTCTATCCACATGGAACAATCGTTCCCATTATGCTGCAATTAAAAGTGACGATATTTTTGTGCCTTGTTCTGTTTTGTGTAATCGACTGTCAAACAGACAAATGACAGATATTAGAACGGAACCTGTGGAATAAGCTTGCATGTCGTGGGTGTCGGTTCCTACCAACGGAACTCGTGGTAGTGGCGTTCTTTGTATTAATTGTTATGCACGCGGTGGCTATCAAGTTGCGCGACTGTGTTCGACTTGCGTGTGAAGTTTGCCGCACACTGCACATTTGAATATGCGCCAGAGCTCAGAGATGCGTGACTAGGTTGAGGGTGTCTGCGGTTCGAGTTGCATTTCCATTTCTGTTCGAGTTGATTTTCTTATATGACGCACAGCAACTTGTTCCGTCTCGGGTTCTGTCATTATCAACGCTGTCGAGGACCGTCTAATGTCAGGAAGCGTCATATATAAATTAAGTTAACATCTGGCGTAGGTTTCAATTATAGAGGGTGAGTGATAATTGCCTAGCTAATAATGCATCTGTTACTGTCGTGTAAGACTAATGGTGACGATGACGACGGGACAGATGTGGGCAATGACTGTCTAAGTGAGCGTGGTAAATGTCGGGACAATTTTGTCAAATTAATATCGGATTTACTGACAAGATGCTCCCCAAGGCAGTGAGTTTGCTTATCAACCGCTACCAAATTCGGACTGTTTTCGGGGGGCTTTAGCTTCAAGACCGGTGCCTCCCATACGCAAGGACATTATTTTTGCATTTTCATTAAAGGCCCTTGTTAGCGGTTGAAGACTTAGACGACCTTCACTGGACACAGTCGACTTTGACGGGGGTCACTTAGGTTGGGGAAGGACTTGCCATTACTTCTGAAGGGGGTCTCCCAATATTTGTGTTTTTTTGTGTTTGGAGGTTCGCTGGACGAAAAACATCATCGAAAGATATCGCAGAGCAAGAACGCGCGGGATGCTTCTGCAACAGTGAGTGACTTTAACCCTTCCAAAAAAAAACTTTCTTTGACTAGCAATTTATTTTTGAATTATTTGAAGAAATTAAAAGAAAAATTCGTCCTTTGTCGGAGTTTTCAACTTTTTTTTTACAAATATAAGACATAACTTTCGTGTTGGCAGATATTTTGCGCTGAATTTTGTTGACATTTAGGAGAAGGGTGTCAGTATTGTAAAGCGAGCTTTCGACCCTCTTTTGGAAGGTTCATCGGTCTTGCTGGTTCTACCAGCCAGTCAAGTTTTAATTGCGTTCGTTATCCATTCTAGACATGACAAAATCATCGACGCAACAAATTGTGTTGCAGCCTTAATTTCTTAGCTTATGAGTTGTGAGGTGTTGGCTCTTCCTCTCTTAAAAAAATTCTTCTTCCCAATGATGGAGCATTATCCCACTTGTACCACACCGAACACGAGTTGAAAATGCCCACTTTAGGTATAACAATGCGAAAAACGTTTATTAACTCAAACCCTTTGGCCAATGAAGGACTCCCCAAAGAAAAATACTAAACTGGTGGCAGTGCGCACCACACCACCTCCTTCACGTTGGTTTTAATTTCGATTGCAATTGCCAATGGAAATGGAAATGCAGTGCTAATTGAAGCTTGCGCTCCACCAACTTACAGAATAATATCGAAGAGAACGAGTGTGCAAATGGACCGGAATAAGAACGCCAATGTCCAGGTAACAATTTAAAAAAAAAAAAAAAAATCAACTTTAATTGTGGTACAGCCAAATAACAAAGTATGTGTGTGTAGTAAGATTGTTGTTGGTCCAGGTTTGTTTGCTTTTCGAAATTGTATTTGGAATGGAGCCTTGGCATGCAACAGTTGTGGATTTTGGTGATTTTATTGTTATTGGTGCTTAATTGAACTTGGATTCTACCGGAGGTAATTTTTATCCCATTCAGTGGTGGAGGTTGGTTGGTAGAAAATTGTTGCTCTAGTGTTGGCATTGATAATGAAATACTTCCGCTGTAAACACTGTTGCTATATAGGTACTCGCTGCAATAGTTTAGTTTCGGTTTTGCAAATATTTTAGTGCTGCAAGTGAGCTGCATTTAATATTTTTCAAGACCTGCCATAGCTGGTGTCTTAGCTAAGCTTACCTATAAAACAAAAATCAACCTTTAAAACAAATAAAAAACAAACATACCTACAACGACAGCCAGTTTCGAAGGCGCCTTCTATGAACAAGTAAATCGAACCGCCTTCCAATGGCGACCACTCTTTATTCGCATTCAAAGATTCTGTGACATTTTGGATTGTGGGAGACAAACTCAAAGCAAACTTATCAGAAAATTGTGCCAGCACAAAGAAAACAGAACCCTTGGGGCTGTCGATCATTCAAATAATTTATGGACAGCAGTGCTGTGCCAAGTTGTCGGAAAATTTAACAATATTTGGCATCACTTGTCAAGTTCAACCTTTCGCTTTAGACATTGCAATGAGGGATGTGTTAGGCGTGAGCAACAGGGCAATTATCCACGCTATTTAGACAAATGGACAATCCCTATCTAGCTTATTAATATTCTTTTTTCCGGGTATCGTTAGGAACACTTTCCCAATTGCCGTACGGAGCTATTCAACGGCATGTTTTATTATACCTATCAGCCCTATTATGGCTATCAAATATCAATTATTTGATATTTGATAACCTCTATCAATTCGTCGATGATTTGGTATTATGAGTATCAATTGATCATTTTTACCCCATTGTGAATGCTAATCAAAATATCATTGAGAATGGGTACTATTTTGAAGTTTGACGTTTCTAATTGGTATTTGGTTTTTGTTTCGTGGCTGAAGTCTAATTTTGGTGAAATAATGTCAAAATTGGAAACTATTGAAAAGAGTATTCGCAACACGGAATATTATTATGGTTTGAGTTTATCCTCAATATCGGTCAACACTTCTACGAAGGCTTGTTTTCAAAGTAGGAAGTTCTGCACGAATCTGGAACCGAATCACACCAAGTAAAAAAAAAATATGTTAACTGCTTACACATGTTCGTCCAAACACATTGCGTTTGATGCATTTCGTAAAGTCCTGCGTATGATAGCTTGTTCCCTCACACCTAATTCATCGTAATGCCCTTCAAAAAATAATTCTACCGATGACATTTCGGTCTAAAGTTTTTTTTTTTTTAATAATAGGCACAAGGAAATAATTTGTATGATTCGATATCAATAGAAATTTTGAACCGCCCGAATATTTGATATGTATCAACAAGAAATTTGTGGTTGATAGAAAATTTGATGAATATCAATTTTTTTGACGACCGTAATACCAAGTTTACAGATAAAACTATTCACAATAGATCTTAAATCTTATACAATTCACAATTCATCAAAAATGTTGATAGATTGATAACCATAATACCGATTCGTTCATTTTGTTGATACGTATCAATTATTATCAAACATCGTGTTGATATTTGATAGCCATAAAAGGGCTGTATGTTTTTCTACAAAGTTTCGAACTAGCATTTTGGCTACAACATTTTCAAAACTGTCCTGCCTGATATTTTTGCTGGTTTATGTATGTAGAGAAAAGACAGCGGACGATGATCTGCATCATCCTTCATAATAACCTACACACTTAAAGCAAGAATGCCTAAAGTAGGAATTAATTCAATTTCATGTCATTCCCGACCTTCGAATTGATTAAAGGCGGCTGCACACTGACCATAATGACGTTGCAAAGGCGGAACAATTGCAGGCGACTTACGTGCTAATGAATTGCTTGCCCCTTCCAGAGTGCTTTCGATTTTCCTACGTTTTTTCCACTCTGATGGGCGTCGAAATAGACTATTTCTAAAAACCGATTTCAACTGTCAAATGTCACTTCAAAATTATGTAGGCAGTCGTGTCCCCCTGCCTTGAAATGTCAGTGCCCTGAAAACCCACTTGTAAGCAAACCCTATTGCATATGTATCATCACAACCCACAGCTTCACCCCTCATTGTCAATAAATATATTACATTCAAACATCTACTGCAAGCCAACCTTAAGTCCTAATTCTCATCACTTAATCCATTTCGCACAGCAACACTGCCCTTAACCCTCAGACAACCAAGTTACTACCTATTTATTGAAAAATCCAATTTAAATGACCCACTGACAAAATCGCAATCTGCTTCCGAATCCATGTGCATTATTCGACACCGCCATTCTACCGATGCTCAGCCCACTTCTAAGGCATAAATCATTTCGCTGCAACCGTGTCGTCGCATAATTGCCCCACGACGCCCAAGAACCGAAAAATCCCCGCTTTAATCCTTATCGTCGTGTAGAAGAAAATCGGCACGAACAAAAACAGAACTGAGCCGTCGAAACTTTGGTTGCGGATTTTCCATTTCATCGCCGCCAACTCATAAATCCCTGCAATAAATCATCCCGAATTGAAGGCGAAATCCTTTTTATGCACATTGTCGACGACGATGACGCCGCCAGCAACATTCATCATAAAAAGTGGACGAAACGAAACCGGCTGACGACGGCGAAACCAACGGTAACCAAACGCAGGTCCCCCCTTCCATATACAAAAGATTTTCGGCTCAAATTTCGGCCAAGTGGAGTGGAATAATAACGCTCCGGCCTGCTCACTTTGCCGCTCTTTAGTCCTGTGAACGTGTGTGTCAATTAAAACGCCATATATAGGCACACACTGCACGACCCCGTTGTTGAATCAATAGAATTCACCAAAAAATGGTAAATAAAACGCGTGTCCTCTTTGACAGACACGTTGACTTTACTTTCTCACCGCCTTGCGAAAGGATTACAAAAAAAAAGAGCGCAGCAAAAACGGCAATTCCTTGCCCAACGACTGTGTGTCGTGTGCACACGGAAAAAGGCCAGCAATGGCGGTTAAGCGTGAAATAAAATCCGAATATCCTTTGACATTTGTTTTTTTGTCGTGGAATTTAATTTATCTTCCGAACCAACTACCAAAATCGATAGACGCCGCGATTTGTACGAACAAACAAATGCAAAAAAAAAAAACAACAAAAATAACTTTAATTTTGTTGACAAAAACATTGTTTGGCTTTGAGGGGGCAAGTCATCGTCCTGTCCTACACACAAAAGAATGCAGAAGGCAAAAAAAAAACAAAAAACCAGAACGTGCTTAAATTTTATTTCCAAAACGACTGAGATCACCGCAACTAGGACTACTACAACATATAACACACTCAAGTACTCAGAGCACAGCATTTATCGTGTCAATATTTGCAGTGCAAAGAACAAACTGCATTCTGTCAGCAGTTCGCTCGAGTTTTTCTATCCACTCCTGCAGGCCTCTGCAACCCTGCTTGTGCCAGTTTTATCCCGTTTTTGTAGTTGTTTAGTTTTTATGGGGTGTTAATGTATTTGTTTGCATTCGAGCACTTTTATTTGTATTGGGAAAAGTTAAACAATGTGTTTAGGATTTAGGAAGCACCAACCAAAAAAAAAAAAACAACCAGAAGGGGGGTGCGCCTATGCCATCGCTGAATCTTCATGTCCGACGAGGGTCGGCCCGAATAAAAACATTTCGAATCTTTTTGATTATTTCCTCAACAGATTCACTGTTTTTGGCGTTCGACAAAATAGGAAAACTTTTATTTCGGTATCGATATTATTTCTTTTCGCCAAAAAACGAACTTTTATTATGAGGTCTGTTTTTTTATGTATTCGGGATTAGGGACAAGCGTTTCGTTTTGCTTTGTCGTCTCGATATTTAACTGCTTTGATTAAACTAGATTTTTTTTTTGCGAATATAATGAATATGTTGGTTCGAGTACTTTGTGGCGGGATTCAGCTGTCCAATTTATTTAGCTGCCAAAGTGATGAAGTGCCTCTGGAGTAGTTCACTGTGCAATCAGTGGTAGCGAAGCGACGGCAATTACAAAACAGAGTTAGTTCATAAATCAGACAGACCAGTTCGATTTTTTTTTTATATAATATAGATTTTGGTGGAGTCGTGGAAAAATCCATTTGCATGCAAACAAATTTGTGAAATTTTTGTAGGTCATTGAAGACTTTTTTTTTGATTGAATGACTTGTCAGAGGTCGAACAAAACTGAGTGTACATGAAATATAAGAATAGGTAGCTCCTACATTTTTCAAGATTTTTGAGAACAAGGAGGGGTAGCAGGAGTTTCTGTTTTCTGATCTACTGGTTCAAGATGATAGGAATTGGAATTGGAAGTAGGGTTCGCAATAAACTGATATCTTTGCACAGATATGTTATGTATGTAAAAATTCAGGGATTTGCTTTTGAACTTGCATTGGCAGTTATAAACTGAATATCCCGATGGACGCGTCTGGGGGTGCAAATGAAGTCGGAGCTTCTGATTGTGTAAGCTCCAAGTGGTTGGAATTATTCCTAGATGCATGTTTAATATGGTTGAAAAATAAAATTAGAAGTGGGAAATATTTGCTTAAAACAACGTTTTTTGTTGTTGTATTTGCTTTTTTTATTGGCAGTACGGTATTGAATTAAAATAAAAATAAATATTCGAAAACAGGAATATAAAAAATAGTTGAATGACTTTTTCGATTTTTTTTTGAGAAAAACTTAGATTGAGATTATAATCTTATTACCCTAAATATGTATTTTGTTCAAAATCGTTAAAGCGTTTTTTGCAAAATTCGGCAGACAAAACGTTACAATATTTGCAACGTTTGCAATATTTAGTTTGAGAAATACTATTGCTTAACTATTTAGGTGAAAAATGAGTATTGTTTCCAACTTGGTTTGATTTTTTATCCAAACAGAAAATGGGGGTTTCGAGTTATGAGCAGTTTTTAAAATTAGCGTTTTCGGTGATTCGAATTGATCACTTTGAAAACATAAATTATTCTATAAATTTGATTTTTGGTCAAAATTGTTATTGGCGTTTTCAGATAAATTCAAGAAAACTAAATTTTTAAAAAATTACTTTTTTCAAAAATCCATTTTACGATAATACAGAGAAAAACTGAGTTTGCCATTAAGTTAGAAATGACCATATTACCTTGGAAATTAATTTTTATTACAATCATAATCGAGATATTGTCCAAATTTCAAAAGTACCATTGTTCGATTTTTCAGCGAAAAACTGAGTACACCTCACCGCTCATCTACTTAAGGTAGAAATATCAATTTTGGTTGAAATCGTTGGAGCCGTTTTCGAAAAAATCAAACTGGGATGAAAATGTTGTTTAGGAAGTCCCATTAATATCGAGGTTACCGCGCTGTAAGCCCCCAAACTCCAAATCCGAAGTTTGAACAAAATTCGGGCAGCCGTTTGGCTCGGGACAGACGAACATCTCGAGTTCAAAATTTTGTACGAAGACTATCTCTCTCTTGAGCGTAGTACGCTGCTCGAGCTAAACATAATTTTATCTAGTCTCCAATTTTTCTCCCCAAACATCAGCTAAAGTCCTAAATAAATTTTGGCATAGAAAACGCCAGGGATAAGTGTCACAGAAAACAGCTGTTCTTTGAAAAAAACTTCCTTCAACAATTATTATTTCAACTATTTCTGATTCTAGGGACTTCTCGTCCATGTAATAATAAAAAGAGTTCATCCTTGCATACTTTTCCGCAACAGGAAAACAAATACACACAACGATCTGTTACAATTTAACTTGAGAAAATGTGCCGACCCATTAAATGGGCACGCTAAATTTTGACAGACACGTGAAGTACATTCTGAAACAAAAGTTTGATTATTTAGCTTAGTACCACTCAGCTAAATGCGTTCGCTTAAATTTAGCTCAGCTCAATTTTTGAGAGATTTTTGTATGGAACGGAAATTTAGCGTGAGCAGAGTACTAAGCTTTACTACGTAATCGAGAAAGTTAAAAAGTGTCTTGCATTTGCAAAGCAAATATTATGTCCATGTGCTGCAGAAGGCGAGGTTATTAAATTTTGAAGGCGGATAGTAGATGGATACGCAGATGTGTTGTTAAGTGGGAGAGAGAATGCCTGTACTGAGGTATTGCCAAAAAAAGTTTGCGACTGGATCGCACGAATCTTTCGTATTTATGCCAGACTGACCAAACGGCAGAGTCGTTTCGAAATCGTCCTTAAGTGGTAAACAGATTTTGCGAAAGAACCCTTTTTAAAGCCTGATGCTCTCAAAATAATGTCAACACCCTGAAGAGACGGAGCATAAGCGTGTTGCTGAAGTACCCAATTGGGTAATTTGGCTCAAGTATTTCCGCCCCGCCTCAAGTGGAGAGCTTACAGTTATCTAAAAATTTAAACATAATTTTCTTGAAAACAAAATGTTAAAAAATAAATAAAAACATATTCAGGAAATGGGAACCCACTCGACTGAACGTTGTCACAAGATAGTAGCTTTTAAAAATGCTTCACCAAGTGAACGCAACCATAAGATCTTTTTTTTGTAAGAAATCATAACAAACTCCCCCTCCTTGTTTTCATTTTACTTTTTAAGACGATTCACCAAGTGAACGCAACCATAAGATTTGCATTTATTTTTTGAAGAAATCATAACAAACTCCCCTGTTTGGTTAAATTATGAGGCTAAAAAAGTGTGAAATGGATCGGAGAATGGCCCGGATTAGAACAGCAACTTGCTCTGAGCGCTCAAATTAAAGCCAAGTTTTTGAGCGTCTTAAAACTTTAAACAAATATTTTTACACCCAGCTAGAAATTAATTAAAATATCGCATTGATTGCCTTTCTGACTCCTTCTGATCCAGAGTATGAGTTTTATTTAGTTAAGTCAACCACAACCTGTTCCTGCTCATGCGTTGCGCACTACACCCTCAAAAATTTGCGATTTTTGTTCGGGTAAAAAAAATGGCTTAAAATTAACGAAGTTTATGTTAAAGAAAAAAGTTTTCCTTGTTTAACTACCGAGATAAAAAGGTTAAATGGAGTTTTTACGATCGATTTATTTTGGAAGGGTAATTGATAAATCGGTTACTTTTAACCGTGTTTCCTCAAACAAGTTGACTCGTTTATTTTCGATCAACTAACTCTGTAGGAGCTTGATTAACAGCATTGCTTGGTAGTTTTTAACGTTGATTGATTGGAAAATAAGTGATTTTTCGTCCCTTCCAACCATCAAAATAAAATCGAATAAATAAGCCGCGCCTAGCCCCCACTACCACAGAGACTGCCAAAAGTTTCCAACAAAAATGTACGAGGTATGCAATGAAAGCAAATTTTTCATTAAAACATTAGGCCCCCTTGTGCCGAAGACTCTGCCAGCAATTAATTAATTTAATTTCGGGAAAAACTTCTCAAATTCAACTTGGGTAAACTATTAAAGTTTTCCCTTTCAAAATTTACGACCAGATAGCATCATCATTACACAGGCCTACCCGAATCGTATGCCATCGCCTTCATTTCAAAAATAGCTTTCTACCCAACAAAAGAAAAATACGAAGAGCCCACACGCGGCAGCACTACCGTGCACTTTCTCCCCTCGTGTACTCTGATTGCAAAGTACCGCCACCGAGGCAGACACACAGCAGCAGATTACCAGAGTAGCTTAATCAAGATGATACATATTGCTCATTACATGCCTTATCATTTCGTTAAGGAAACACAAGACACTCGAACTCGACACTCGACAGTCGGTGCGCCTCGTTTATAATAGTTCACAGTCCCGAGTAGCGCAGAGAATCTTACGCCCCAGAGTGCCATTGTCGTTGCCGAAAGTTTATTCCTCCGAATGCGTTATTATCGTTTTAATTTGCTTAATTAAAATTTACTAAAGTCAAATGAGCAATTTTAGTATCTGTGTGCACTTATTGGTGACTCCACGCGTACACCGACATGTGTGTACAAATGGAATGCGAAACTATATCTTGACGTGTGAATCCAGATTCATATCTGTTGCAGGAGTGCACGAAAATTCCTCACAAAAGTGAGTGTGGAATGTGGTAATTAAAAGGACAACGAATCCCTGACACTGTAAGCATAGAAATATCCGTGCCATTGCCCTTACAGGGTTCATGACTTCTATCCGATTGGACTGCGCGTTGTGCTCTACCTCTGCACGAGTGCTATGCCAGTTGCTGCTGCTTGTTGGTTATGAAAATGGATGCATGTATTTACAGTCAGTGAGTCAGTCAGTCAGTCTTCACTTTTTGCATAATTGCACAGCTTAAAACTACAAAGATGCACATAAAGCAGTCATTCAGTCTCGTGTAATTAGAAATGCAAATTCCTATGACGACGGCGATGAGTGGGTATTTCGTCTTCACCACTGCAAATTGCAAACGGATACCTCACCTGTGTGAGATGTGAATGTCATGCAACAAGTGCTTTGTTCTGAGTTTTATTTGTTTCCTGTTTTAGAATTTAAAAATTAACGTTTCCATTTGCGACTTCTGTCTGCACATATCCGAACATATCTGCTTAAGTGGCATCATTGTATAAGCTTTAGCTTAGCGTCATCATTTTAAAATTATTATCAGATGGGAATAGTCAGACCGAGTGCAAGACCAAGTGGAGTTGAGTATTGAAATTGAGATGAGTTTACTTATGAAGTGTGGATGGTAGATATCATCTGTATATGATTTTGAATGAGTGTTTTCGAATTTGATGGACATACAGTTTTAATACAGCTAAGTGCGACGAAACTTTGTTTAGGACTCTGGAACGACATACACGCTCCGAGAACTCCGAAAAGCTTTTCGATGTAGGATTTATCAATGTCAAAAAGTCGGCCGGCATATTACCTTAATGCTGATGGTAGATACCTACAGTTTGAATATTTTTCGCTGCATATGCAAAGGCTATTAACAAATATTTACTAATCGAACAGTGTCGTTTAAGTCTTTCTGTGGTCTGTGCAAACTTGAACGGACTTTTGGGGGTCGAATCGTACAAATTACGGAATATTAAAAAAATCCTCAAATATCTTCATGTAGACATTAAACCTGTTGCTGATCATGCGTTTCCAAAGAACTGGCCAGCAGTTTGTGGCCTCCGAACCGGACAAACAACCGAAGGGTATTAAGTTCGACCACCGGGAATAAACACTTCATATACTTTGATACGTTTTCGACACCTTCAAAACGTCTTTCTAACATCTGTAAGTAGGTACCTGAAATCTCAATTCCGGCTTTCGGATTCGTCAAAACAAAAGGTATTGAGTTAGTAAGTCAACAATCCTCTATGGATCTGGGGGCAAGAACAATAACGATTATCGCAGTGCGAATGCAACAATTCAACCTTAAAATTTTGGAAATTCTCGACTTTAGCACGTTCTTTACCACAAAGCTACAACCTAAAAGTCTGGATAACATTTAACAAGCGGTTGGTATAAGGTAGAGAAAACCTAAAGTGCAAATTCAAAACTGTTGAATTGTTACAAGTACAAGTCTGATTTCAGGTGGTTTTGTAGGGGAATTTCAATCACACGACGTCATAAAATATCAACTAAGTTCAGTGCAGACTTTGGGGTAGCGCGACATGGGCATTCGCCTGAGGCGCCATGGTCACAGTGGCGCCTTATAGTGTTCAAATTAGCTCCCTCAAAGAACAAGAGGTCCACCGGGGTATTTATTTTTGGGTTTTTTATATCGCCACTGCGTTGTTGTTACGTTGTCTATTTCGGTCGTGACAAAACCATAGGGATTTCGTAAAAAAAAAAAAGAATTGTGACGGATTTTTTGAGACTGTTCGTTTAACTGAAAACGTAAACATTTGCCTATTTATCGTCGTAACGGATGCAATGAAATCTATATAGGTTTGGTTTATTAGTTTGGGATACGGAGATGGGTTTAGACGGGTCCTTCACCGGCCTGAGCGAACGGGATCTCTTTGATATTTCGACTGAAAAAGGGGGAAGTAAGACAGATTTTTAGATTTTTTTCTAAGCTGTTGCCTGAACTTTTTCATTCAGACTTGCTATATTAGATATATTGTGAAGCAGTTGCGTGCAGGAAAATTTACCTAACTTCTCCTTATTTAGAAAAAACTTCATTGAAACCCACATATTAATGCTGAAGAGTTTTAGCATCTAAAACTCGGTGGGACATTGTAAGCAATGTCATATACGATGGCTTAAAACAACTTTAGCCAGCCACTCAATGATTTACTTATTTTAAGCAAAACTTTTCTGATATTCGTCATCAAACTTGCACTCCACTACATAACGACATATAAATGCTGTAAATAGCCCAGAAACATGCCTCGTTACAGAAAGTCGCACGTACCTTCCAACGAGCAGGAGAAAATTGTCTACGACAGCATGTGAGCCATACGCATGTGTCGGACTTAACCACCCAATAAATCTTAAATCGAAATCAAAATAAATCAGATGTCCCGCCAGAACATTCTCTACATAAGCATGCACGCCTATCATCTGATTTATTGGATGTTTTCGGATCGTTTTTGTTTTCTTTCTCTTCCACTCTGCATCTCGCATAGTTATCTCATTTTCTCACCGTCTACCTATTGGTGTGTATTTAACATACAGCCAAAGACAGTTGACATCCGATATGTACATTTCAGGCCCATACCCTTTTTTCTGCTTAGCCATAGCCAGCGCCTTCCGTATCACTAATCCAGTCGATAAATATTTAACAATGAAATCAGATGCCGAAAATGTCTACGGGGTACACTTAAGCCATCTCTAACTGTGAGCATATATTTTATATCACGCCCAAGATGTCCGTACCCTGCAAGTAAGATGTTCCGTGTCCCAAACGGGGTGAGGTTAATAAAATTGATTTGTAGTTACCCCCAAATGCTCGATGTTATGACTGTGACCCCACTGTGCAGCTCACCCATACTGGTTTAAAATTTAAATTAGCCCTAGCATATGGATGAGCGTACTGCAAATTAGAGTTTCATCAAGTAATTTCAATTATTTGCCATTAGCGATACCGAAATCTTGAGGAAGGGGTTCGAAGCTATTTGCAGTCGAATAAAATTAATTGAAGAGCGGGTGGCGGGAAAAATTTAATATCGACCCGGAGACATCTATTCACTTGTCATTAATATCACATCGCATGATAATTGAATTCCTTCCGAAACGGTGAGCGTGCAATCAATGAGAACGCATTCAAGGATACGAGTGGGTAGCGTGCTGCCTACAACCCTTTACTGTTCGAAAATAATTGAATTAATTTTCGGAAGACTTTACGACGTTATATTCATCGCACCGGTCTTCCGGTGAATAAATGCGATAAAGTCAGCAAAGCAGACGAAGGAAAACTTATCTCTACCCAAAGCGGAGACGGGTCCTTTCAAAAAACGTCTGTGTGCGCTGGATTTCAATTTGTCCATTAATAAATTTCATATTATATATAGGTATGTGCATGCGTTGAGGGTTGCGGATGAATCCACCTGCGTTCGAAATTAAGCGGTTCAGATAGGCGGTGAACACGCGATACGATTTTTTTTTTTTTGTTCGAATTACATTATGCATATATATGACTTTGGGGTTGCAGTCAATTTATGCAGCGATGATAAGATCCTTTGTCGGTGAAAAACTGTCGGAAGGGAGAAAGCTGATAAACCAATGATTGAGAGAGGGGCGTGTTGGAACGTATTTGAGAAATGCTATTCAATTTAGAGTCTTGGTTTCTGTGTGTCAGTGATCTAGGATTTAATTGGATAGAGGGGATCATTTTTGCTGGAATGTCATACACACTTGTCACTTGGTGGGGTTGAGGGAAACAATTGTATTTTTGTTAAAAACTAAAATGAAATGTCAAACAAAGGTAGATGAAATTATTATTCAATCTCAGTATATTAATACGTGAACATCAAAAGTTTCGGTATACTTTTCAAGTATTTATTATGAAATGGGGAGAATAAAACTTATATCATTCGACAGGGTACTGTGCCACAGATGTGCACCAACCAAAAATAGTGGGTATATGTCGCCATTTAGGCTGGTCAAATTAAGTTATGAATTCCCCATACAAAACATGTAACTGAATGGATTTTCATTCAATTTGGCGCCTACATATTACCATAGTAACGTATTCAAATAAGGGGTTACATGTTTTCCAATGAGAGGTGTTATTGTGAATGACCCGCTATTTCGGTAGCTGTCACTTTTGAAGCTTTTATTCTTTGACATTTAACAAGTAGAAACTACGCCATTACTAAAAATGGAACGATACACGCTTCAGCAACGCATTGAAATTATTAAAATTCACTACAAAAATGGTGAAAATCATGCAGTCAAAAAATAATTGGCGGAACAGGTCCGTATGGACCCAAGCCTAGCTTCTCAAAACCATTCGTCTTGTGTGAGTTTTTATTTTTGGGACGAATGGAAGGGATCTACAATTTTATGCCGAGTCCAAACGGCCAATTGAGAAGCTCTTTCATGACAGTTATACTCTCGGATGTTTGTCAGACGTTCGCGAGAGGTGGCGCAGCGAAAAAAACCTTAAGTTGAAATTTGCGTTTTTCTCGGGATTCGAACCTGGGACCCCTCGCTTAGTAGTCCAACACACTAACCACTAAGCCACTGCGCCTACACGAAAAACTTACAGTCACAGTTCGCAAAACTAAAGCATTTTTTGGTCGTCGTAAAGCACCTTGTCGGACCGCAATACAGAAAATGGTGGAAAAAACCGAGCTGTTGGGACAAGTTAGTGATGTGAAGAATAAAACCCGTGCACGTCGCTCAATAACAACTGAGAATATTGCTGCTGTAGCCCAATGTGTTGAAGAAAACCCTGGTTTGTCCATTCCTCGTCGTTCTTTGGAATTGGGCATTCCACAAACGTCATTATGGTCGGAGTTGGATGGTATTGATCTGGACAACGTTTACTTATAACAAGGCGGCGCTACTTGCCACACAAGCAACGAAACCATTGATCTTTTACGGGAAAAGTTTCCGGATCGTGTTATCTCTCGAAGAGGTGATCACAATTGGCCACCGAGATCTTGTGATTTAACACCTTGCGACTTCTTCCTTTGGGGCCACGTGAAAGTTAAGGTCTACGCCAACAACCCAGCGTCGATTCAAGACCTCAAAGATAAAATTCGTGAGGCTATCGAGGACATAGGGCAGCCACTTTGCGATTTGGTTATGGAAAATATCATGAAAAGGATATGGTCCTGTATGCCTGCTCGTGGTGGCCATTTGGCTGGATGTTGTTTTTCATTATTAACGGCATACCTTCCTCTTTATTATGAAATAATCATCCGATCATTTATCTCAAAAAATGACATTTTTCTTTGAATACCAAAATAACACCTCTTATTGGAAAACCCTTTATAAATCATCTTAGATTAGAACCTGTTTCCAATGGAGCAGCTCATTTCCTTATATTTTTTCGATATCTAGATGTCGCTCTTTTCGTTAATAAAAAAAAAGCATAAATAAAGAAAATAATTGTGGTATGTTTTTTAGTATTGCATTTTACATACTTATAAAAGGAATGGTAGATTTTCGACCACAAGCGATACTAGTACATATTATACGTTATGACTTGTGACACGCTAGGGTAAAGGCCCCGTAATGAATTTGTGAACTTTGACTTCCATTCATTTTCTCACTATTAAAGCTACCGCAAAACGTTTTAGTGTTCATAAAAGTGGCGATATTTCTTAATAATACTGCATTCAGAATTTTTGTCCTTTTATAAATATTAAAAAGAAATAAATTCACAAAAAGTTGGATTTGCACTTGTATCCAGACAGCAGAACTTAGTCTCCGGACATTTTTATTTCAGTATACGGATACAATTAAATTTTTTTTTAAGGTCATTCATATCGTGCTAGTGACCAATGCTGTTTAAATAGTCAACAAGTTCATTCAACTACTGATAATAAAGGGTTTTCTTTCATGAAAGCTCGCATTCATGTATCCGTAAGCCATATTAAAAAAAAAAAAAGAATTTACTTAAAACTGAAACCTATATGCAAAAAAGATGTCCGGAAACTAAAAATAATGCATATTTCAGTACCCGGGACAAACATATTCTCACATATTCAAACCCTTTCCGAATACTGAAAACCTGCAAGAAAAACATAATTTCCTTTTTTAAAAATATAAATAAAATACATATCTGCCTCTTTGCAGCATTTAAAAGCGAATTTGCCTCTCCTCTCAAATTTTTAGAATCCGGACAGTCCGGAATTCCGGATATTGAAAATTAACTTTTAACTTTAGTTGTAGTACCCGGACACTAAAAATGAGGTCAAAACAAATATTTTTATTAAAATTTGTGTCTGAACCAGTAAGTTGATTGTGTTTAAAAGGAAACAACGTATTTCTCGAAACAAACAATTAAACACTACTCCTTGAATCATTTCCTTTTAAAATTCTCCCCCTTTAAATTTTACTTATCCAACAAAACGACTAAATTACCACACTCTCGGACCTTGGCTACTATACTGCCCCGCACAACTTTGACAGTAGGTATGCAGTTGATTCGTATGAAACTTTGCATTTATTTGTGCGACATATTAATCACATCACATCAAACTATTATATAAAGACGTAATGTTTGTTTGTAAGAGGTAATTTCCGGACCTACTGAACCGATTTCAAAAATTATTTCACTAATAGAAAGCTACGGGATAGAGTATTGCGATAATAATAATAATAATTGGCGGAACAGGTCCGTATGGACCCAAGCCTAGCTTCTCACAACCATTCGTCTTGTGTGAGTTTTTATTTTTGGGACGAATGGAAGGGATCTACAATTTTATGCCGAGTCCAAACGGCCAATTGAGAAGCTCTTTCATGACAGTTATACTCTCGGATGTTTGTCAGACGTTCGCGAGAGGTGGCGCAGCGAAAAAAACCTTAAGTTGAAATTTGGGTTTTTCTCGGGATTCGAACCTGGGACCCCTCGCTTAGTAGTCCAACACACTAACCACTAAGCCACTGCGCCTACAGAGTATTGCGATAGACGACTTTATTTTGTTGATTTTTTTATTTTTTTATTTTTTTGCAATACGTAAATGAAACACTGCGAAGCACCTTACGTGATAATTAATTATAATTGCATTTGTATTCTTTTTATACTTTATTTCGGCAGTATAAAATGACATCCGAAATGTTGTTTTCGCGTTTTTTGATGCGTTTTTCCGCGCGTTTTTTTCACGCGTTTTTAATGAAATTTTATGGATATGAATGGTTAAAAAACAGGATAATTTTGGACCCGATAGGAGGCGCTCTTCCTACTTAATTTTTGAAGTGAATAAAATTAAAACAATTCAGTTTCAACCAGGAAATAAACCTGAGACTGTGAAAATTGATCAGTGATCACAAAGATGAAAATGGTATGTTTTTGAACAAAAAATCCGCATCAAATATCATCAACATTTATTTAACTTACAATTCTAACTCCTAGCAACGCAGGCGAGGGTCCGCTAGTAGATTATATTTTTGTTAAATTTGAGACTTTTTATATTTGCCATGGCTATTTCAGTAGCCACTTTGTTGTTTGTCAGGACACTAACTCTGTCCGGATCCTAGTCTCTACACACACTTCTTGTAATATCATTGACAGATGACCTACGAATGTTGCACAAACTATTCTTTACTGCAAAGCTTCTTCCAGATGTTCGCATTTTGTTCTGCCGCGTGGGTTTTTTTTTTGCAAATCGCATTCTTCCAACACCTCGCCTCATACGAATTGTGTATCGCCAGACCTAGCAACATATCGAACAACAGCGTGCGGTATCATATATAGATCCATATTTTTTATTACGAAAAGACAGCCAGCAGACATAAGTCTAACAGAAAGGCTTAGCCTTTTCAATTCAAGTAAAGTTGAATACACCCAAGCCAATAATACACGTCTCGTACGCTGTTCCAGGAAAGCTAAAAATAGGCAACTCTCCAATGTTTCTCTGCAGCGTACTTCGAAAGCAGTGGTGCTTAGAAAATCAGACTTTTTTGAAAACCTTTCAGATTTTCTGTTTGAAGATTGACAGATCAAAGCATGACTATGTTCAGTGGGTGAATTATGTGCAGCGATTTGTATTGTATCCATTTTTTATACCCTCCACAGGAAGGTATATTCACTTTGTCATTACATTTGTAACGCCAAGAAGGAGTCACCGGAGACCTAATAAAGTATATTATTCTGAATCAGGATCACATTCTGAATCGATTGAACCATGTCCGTCTGTCTGTCTGTCTGTTGAAAGCTCGATAGCGCCCAAAGGAAATGACAAAGGCGAATGAAATTTGGTGAAAAGTCTTCTTTTTTATCGTCGTCAGGTTGGTATTGAAAATAGGCTATGTAGATCAAGTAGTTCTTGTACCTCCCATACAAAAGCAGTATTAGACCCATGTGTATCTCTGTCGGCGGAAAACACGATACCGTCCAAAGGAATCAACATAGGCGAATGAAGTTTGTTGAAGGAACTTCTTTTTATCGTCATTAGGTTGATATTAAAATTGGGCTATGTCGGTCGAGTAGTTCTGGCACCTCCCATACAAAATCAATATTAGACCCTTGTGTCTCTCTGTCTGTTGAAAACAAGATAGTGTCCAAAAGAATCCACGTAGGCAAGAGAAATTTTGTGACAGGATTTATTTTTATTGTCGTCAAGTTGGTATTAAAAATGGGCTATGTCGGTCAAGTAGTTCTGGTACCTCCCATACAAAATCAATTTTAGGCCCATGTCTCTCTCTGTCTATTAAAAACAGGAAAGCGTCGAAACAAATCGACCTAGGCAAGTGAAATTTTGTGAGAGGACTTACTTTTATCATCGTCATGTTGATATTCAAATTGGGCTATGTAGATCAAGTAGTTCTGATACCTCCCATACAAAAGCAGTTTTAGACCCAATTGTCTCTCTGTCGGCGGAAAACACGATAGGAATCAACCTAGGCAAATTAAGTTTGGTGAATGAACTTCTTTTTATGGTCGTCAAGTTGGTATTAAAAATGGGCTATGTCGGTCAAGTAGTTCTGGTACCTCCCATACAAAATCAATTTTAGGCCCATGTCTCTCTCTGCTGCTTTAAAACAGGAAAGCGTCGAAACAAATCGACCAAGGCAAGTGCAATTTTGTAAGAGGACATACTTTTATGCTCGTCAGGTTGATATTGAAATTGGGCTATGTCGGTCAAGTAGTTCTGGTACCTCCCATACAAAATCAATTTTAGGCCCATGTCTCTCTCTGCTGCTTTAAAACAGGAAAGCGTCGAAACAAATCGACCAAGGCAAGTGAAATTTTGTAAGAGGACATACTTTTATCCTTGTCAGGTTGATATTAAAATTGGGCTATGTCGGTCAAGTAGTTCTGGTACCTCCCATACAATACCAGTTTTGCATGACTTGTATGCATCGGCCAGGTCGATGGTAACACTTTTACTCCTTTTTAATTACCATTGGGAAGATCATACAAAAATCGAGGATATGTGGAGGGGAAAAATAAAAAAAATATGAATGTGCAACATTCACGCCAGTGCTGCCACAATCATTATAGGAACCTTTTGCAGGTTTATTATTTGCATTTGTAATATGAGCACAGGTTTTGCTTTACCCGAGTGTTGATTTTCCCATGGCATCGAATCGAATCGAATGGAATCAAATCGTATAAACATAAATTAGTCAATCAAATTCCAATCGGAAATGTGAAGCCTCACTGGGAGCAGTGTCTTGGCCTGCGATTATTTATTTGTTCTTGCTTGACAAATTGCCCACAATAAATTAAACGCAGAGCAGCTCAGGATATTATTCTTAATGTAATGCCAGACGCTTCGCTCTTGTGCGAGCACGTATCAATATTGTGGTCCAGCCAGCTCAGTGTCAATCAATTTAATTATGTGTATCGTGTGTGTGAGTATATATCTTTGGAGCGCACAATGGCCACGGAATCTTTTGTGTACCGTAGCTGCAATCATTTTGTGTTCGTCTCACCGCAAACCGGACATTGTCGAACAATGATCGCTTGTTATTAGAGATACATTGTCCAGCTCCGTCGCAGTCATCAGCATGTGTGTATATTGCTGGATTAATTTCACAAACTGGAACTCGAACAGCCGACTGAGCGTGAGATCCCTTTTAGCTGCTTAAATCGCTGCTGTAATTGCAGCAGTTATTTATATACATGTATGTGGGTCTGAGTGAAAACGGTACAATTTTCCCTTTTTGCCTTGTGTGCCTCGCTTTAAGATGTTGCGTCGTCGTCGTCGTTGTCGGTTGGTTGGGCTTGGTGGTATTCAATTGTCGATGCACAGTGTGCTCTTCCGAATTGTGCTACCATAGGCTACAGTGTGATGTTGCTGCTACTTCTACTGCTGCTGATGATGATGACGGTGATGACGATGATACTTTTACTCGGCTGAGGTATCTTTTCCGCCACTTCAAATGGAGTTCCTGCAATTACACACGTTCTTTTGCCGTGCAAATGTCGTTGATCTCCTGCGAGGAGATGCTGCTGGTGGAGGAGCCAGCTCCCGGTTGGTATTCAGTCCGAACAATGCACGGAGGAGGAAAAAGTCTTGCACTTTTTGTTGGCACCTTGTGGTGGTGCAGTCACCGTCAGGTGCCTGGCAACAGCAGTTGCAATGGCTAAAGTACAGACGAGACCAAATCATTGTGTATACTCGTGGATTCCGAGGATGATTGTAATGGTTTTTATGATGATGATTATTATGATGAAGCTCTTTTCTGCTGATGACAGTAGCACGACACTGAAGAAAACTTTAAGACGCTCTATCAGCATTAGATACAGGTCCGGTCCATACCTTTGTGGCCGCACACAGAGCGGGGGCGGGGGCAAACAAAAGGAATCGCCACAGTAATCGTAAATTTAAATTACACTCTCAGGGAGAACTGGTATAATCTTGTTGCGAGTTTGCCTCTGGTTAAGGAGACGGCATTTTGTGCACATCCCCTGCAATTGGATCATGGCCAAGATTATTAAAATCTCTTTCTATATCTGTTTCTGGTCGTAACCAAGTCAAGCAATTTAGCAAGGACTTTACATGGCAAAGCAAATAAATACCATCCGTGTCCATCATCGTATATATGCTTGTGGAACTTAATTGGACATGAAGATGTCTATTGTAATAGTGAAACTACATCGAATGGGTGTTAGATGAAAGATGTTTTCGCATCATGGTGTCGTCGTAGTCGGTGCGGTGTGTGAGCCAGCCGACAGAGAGATGCCAAGATTGAAGCGCATGTATTGTGGCTTTTTTGAGGCTTGTTGTTATGGGAGTAAAGGCATATTACAGAGGGACAACACTTGCAATCTACGCTCAATGGTTGACCACTTAAATGTTACCCACAAGGATACAGGGCGTGTGTATGGGTATTTGGCATGTTCGGAATAATGTTGCAACAGATGGTGTCATCTATTGGGTGGAGGCGATGATGTGAATGGCGCTCTTTTGGGGTTGACATTGTGGATATTTGATGCGTGTGTATGGGAATTTCTTTGTTATCCTAAATGGGATTTAGTTCGACTGAGTGAACACAAGCCATTGGCAATGGCGGGGGACTTGAACGATATATAAATTTAAGGTTATGGTGATTGTAATTTGGATTTCGAGTAAAGCGCTACACGATTGGGAAAGTTCGGGGCATTTGTTTCAGATTTAGTTTGAATGGAAGAGTTTTTGGGATTGCAAGTCTTGAAAAATGCTTACACAAGCGTGTATCTGCGGGGAACTAAGAAAACTTACTCTAAAAACGGCTAGAAAAAAGTTTAAAAATGAATCTAACCTGATTGCAATCATAATGACAGAGAAATAACATAATTCTATCAAAATAATGACAGAATCGTGTGTCAGGTCGACTGTAGAGCCGGAAAAGGCTTCGTCTTGGTACGACAATTCCTCCATGAATATAGTGTAAGCAAACAGTGGCAGCACCTTTTTATGTTATCAACTGTAACATTTTATATATAAATCTTACTGATGTCTTTATATACATTTTCGAAATTTTTAAATACGAGCTGTTAGACAGCGAGTTGCGTGACATATACGAGGCAGTTCGATTTAAGCAGACATTCTGAGAAGTCTTTTCTTAAATAAATGTTTTATACCGATTAAATGTGTGTAGTTGTTTTATTTCCGACCGTCCTTACAATAGTCTCAGTCAGCACTTTCAATTTGAAGGGCCCAGATAGTGAAGGTCCCGTTTTTGCTGAAAAAGTAAATGTGGTCTCTTTTAACACTCTGTTTCTGAAGCCTACAAATAGCACAGACTTCACGAAGACTTTTCTGGGTTTGTCGGCGCACTTTTCCTATCAACGCCTATTTCAAATAAATCTTTCATAGACTTTGATTGAAAGACGACAGAAAATGCCCAAAAAAAAAGACAGTAATCTACGTTTGCATTGCTGAAGTTAAAATTCATGAAGTTACGTCCGAAGTGGTCCTCAGCCCCCAATTCGAAAAAACGTAAAATGCTGAGAACTTTTTAGACAGAATCTAGGCCTAGAGCAGTTGCCGGAGAGTTGTCGTATGACTCAATCTCTTGCTAAATAAACCCCGTGGACAGTGCCACCTTAGCTAATGCAACAATTATTTACATCCAAACACCGTTCTACGAGCGATCACGCTAAACCAATGCAAAGAACGTCCTCGGTGCGAAATTCAGTAACAAACACAGACTTCCAAACCAAATGGTCAGTTCATACGTCAAACGTCAAAATATTATGGATAGATGCAAATGAAAACTAACACCAAAGACCCGCTCTAATGAAAGGTCAATAAATTAACATAGTATTAAGTGTACACAATTTATAAAGCATGGGTGAGAAAAGTCAACAAAGAAGCAAACACTCGGTTTGTAGATTGTAGCCTAATAAAATTGGAGCCCCAAAATGACTTCGCGGTGGCCAAACGCCACGACTAATGACACCAGTGCTTTTTATTTAAACATTATAGTTTCACACCTTGGCATCAAAGTGTCGAGGAGTCTTGAACTGATTAACACTAGAGAAACATCCAGAAGCCATCATGTAGTGTGGATTATAAAAACAAAAAAAGGGCGCGTTACCAACTTTTCCAATTTCGATCTCGAAGTGATGATGCCAACAGAAAAGCAATTGCGGCCAACGAGGTCAACATATATTTGATCTTTGAACATGTTAGGAAATCATCTCAAGCTAAAAATCGTGTACCAATAATTACATATCCGATTGAACTGTGTAAACTTTCTCTTCACCAACAACTGCGCATGCAGCCAAATCCTCAGCATCTGTTGCAACTCTAAAGACGATAATGCTGCCTTTGACTCAAACAAAACAAAATGTTGACCTCACGATCTTGTAATTAATATGAAGCATACCGCTTTTATATGTATCTGTACAAAAAAAAAAAAAACCTTCGCTTACCACCTTAGCAAACCAAGTGCGCAGATGCTTTGTAGATACAGTGAATTTTACAAAATCGCATCCAAAGCAAAAGATGCCCAAATAACGACAGATAACTACAGATACACAGTAACCAAACAGATACAGAAGGCGTTAAGAAACAGACTATAAAACAACAACAACAAAACAATCTTCTTAAGAGAATTTGAAAATCACTTCAACCGAGCAGCACATCGGAGATGGGTGCATGTGAGACTGAGAGCGATCCTCTTCTCTGAATGGGATTAAGGTTCCGAGAATTTTAATCCCAGAGATGGTGATGGTGAACCCAAGTGCTATTCGCTACTTAATATGAAACACTTTACAAAAATGAGTGCGAGGGAAAACACGATAATAAATAGTAATAGATAAAAGATCATTCCGATAGACAATGGTATTATGAACGGCATTGAGTTCGAATTTCTAGTTCGAGATAGTTTTTGTTGTTTCGATGGGAAGGTGTACATTTTTTTATAATGATGATCGTTGGCTGCAATATACAGTAATTAAAGTGTGACCCCCCTTTTGTATGAAACGCTGTGTAATCGATATTAACTGCAAATGGAGGGTGGCTACCATCAGGTACTGTTTTCCTGATAAAAGTTTAAATTAAGTCATGCGAATTCGTTGAAAGTAAAGAGTTTAGTATGCGCTATATATATGATGGCCATCCCATAGAGGGCATGTGGCTGGAATGTCTGACTGAGCAGACCTTGTTATACCAGAAACAGATTTATTTTGAGTTCGCCCATGGAAAACATTTTGGCATAATGCGTTTTCCATTTTACCCACATGATTTACAACAACAATTGAATCTCCTACTCTATTATTGTAAACCACGAAAATCAATAATCTGTATAGATCACCGACGGTTCAAAGATGGAAGATGACGCAACCGGTGGGCCTAGGTTCCAAAGAGCTATAGCACTGGGAAAGTCACCAGACATCTTTCAAGCGGAGGTACACGCCATAGAGATATGTGTCCGAGAATGCTTACATCCTCCCAGACAGTCAAGCAGCTCTTAAGGCTCTAAGATCGTACACGATCAGGTCAAAGCTGGTCTTAGAATGTTTTAACCTCCTCGTAGATCTGGCCAAGGAGAACAAAGTCATCGTTTGAGGGAAATGAATGAGCGGATTGCCTGGCGAGAAGAGGCGCATCTCGCCTGCTCACTGAGCCCTACTTCGGGTTACCTTTGAGTTACAAACACTCAAAGTTCAGGAAATGGGAAGATGACCACCTCGCCGAATAATGGACGGAATCCAAATGACAGCGGCAGGCAAAAAGATTCAAAAGCCCAGCTCGTAGAAAGACAAAATATAACTTGAGCTAGGCAGAGAAGATCTAAGGATCCTAACGGGTTATGTTAGTGGCCACTGGCCACTAAGATACCATCTCCAAAAATTGGGACTTTCCGACGATGACTCCTGTCGACTCTGCGGAGAAGAGGAGGAAACAACGGAACACATACTCTGCGAATGCCCTGCTGTGGCAAGGGGCAGAGCGATCCATATGCAAAGGGCGTTTTTAAGTCCTGCAGATATAGGAAACACGGAACCAAGAAGGGTACTTAGGTTTATAAAGAGCCTCAACAGCTCCTTGGGTTAAATAACGGAGTCCAACACAAAACTTTTTTTATTATGCTCACATGATCTGTATAGATCATTGATTTTCACGGTTTACAACAACAGTACAAGATCCAACTTTTGTTGTATACCATGGAAATCAACAGATCATGTGAGCATAATAAAAAAGGCCTACAATAGATCTCTTCTGGTCGCAGTGTACAGGGCCTATTCCTTACAATACAATACAGCATAGATCATGTAGGCCAAATAAAAAGAAAACAACATATTGCAGCAAATTACATACAGCATTGCATCTCTGCACAATCTTTCCAACAATAACAAACAATCAATATGTTGTGTTGAAGGCAGTGAAAGTGTGGTTCTCAACCATTTGCCTTCGCCTATTTCTATGTACGATTGTTGCGATTCCAAACTAAATTCAAACTAACCTAAAATAAATAAAAAATTATTCCACTTTTATAGAATGTTGTTTTTTAACCTTTTTATCTCGGCAGTTCTTATCAACGAATACTCGTTTATTGTGTGAAAAGAGACTTACGGCCATATAATCCTGGTTAAAGGTTACACTCGGGTTGAAGTGAGTTTCGCCCAAAAACTAAACCAAAGTCCATAATATTCAGTCGTTAAACCCAAACATAAACCCAGGTTTTTAAACTTGACAGCGTTTAATCCGATTGGATTTAAACGCACTCCGGAGACCAGTTTAATTACTTTAACTCGGGTTAAAACTCAATTTCATAATAGCTGTTTTTTATTATCAGCTATGATCCATATAGATCATCGATTTACATGCACTTACAACAACAGCACATGATCCTGCTTCTCATCGAGATCACGAATCATGATCTGAAAATTATAGCTACTATTTCCCACTAGATGGCTTGTTTCATTTTTTAATGTTGGTATGCCTGTAAACGATAGCTACCTAATCACTTTGCCAGACAAAAAAATGAAACACAAAAAAGCAATTGATATTTTCGTATTCCGTGTTATTTTCTTTTTATAAATGTATGTTCAGACCAGCCAAACACTTGAAAAACAATTATATACCTCCATGTTTTATAAATATTTCTAAAACAGTTATTAAATAAAACAATTCTTATCAAATGTTTTGCTGGTTTGGATCTGGACACAAAAAAAAATATTGAAATGTTTCACAGTTTCCCAATCGTGATGGGAAATCATTTTTGTTTTACAAGTTTAACTGCAAAAAGTGAGCGCTGTGGTTTGATTATTATTCATTTTTTTAAATAAAATAAAATTGTCAAGAAAAGCTTGGAACGTGTGTCACGTGATTCCCAAGACCAAAATTACAAAAATATAAACTTTACTCGCTGATAATAACCCTACCACATTATTTTCTATTAGTTGGACTAGAAAAATAAAATTGAAATATTTCATAAACATTTAATAACTAAATTTCAGAAATCTCTTATAAATGCGTATGAAATGTTCAGATTTGCTTCAGAAACATTTCTGAAATGTTTCGCTGGTCTGGACACACCTTAATATGCCAAGATAAACGGATGTGCTAGCAGCAAAATATTGTTCATGTGTTGCATATTTGAACATAAAATACTAAATTTGTTTCTAAAAAATATGGAAAAGAAAAATTATTAAAATTTGATTCAAATATGGTAACACCCCCGACATTGCAAGCGAAATGACATGTGCCTTGTGTGACGTCACGTTGAGGAGAATATTTCCAATATGGCTGGAGGCAATGTGAAGTTTGTAATACCCTGTATTATCTGTTTTGTTTTTGATAGCAGCTGTTGCCACAACTCAAAAATTAAACTTTCCAATGATCCGTCTTGTTTTATTTTCGTGATCTGATCGGGATCAGATCACGCTGATAATAAAAAAAACAGCTAATATTGACATTTCTTCGCTCGCAAGAAATAAGAAAAGTAGAAAAGGGGAATAGAAAAAAATATGGCAAGATACCAAAAAAGGGCTTCATTCGTGAAATGGACGAAATGAATGTTGATGTCTTCGTCGTCAGAAGACGAATTTGTCGAAGAGCTGATGAAACAGCAGCTGATGGTAAGTCATCGAATATATCGAATGTACAAGCGGGCTTTTGTCGACGATTACGATGTGGTATATTTTCGTAAATATTTTCGGCTGAAAAAATAGACATTTTGGAGGCTACATTCAATGATTTGACAGAAATTCCAGAATAATTCTGTGGTCACAAGGCAAAACCTCTTAAGTCTGTTTTACTCATTGTTCAGGAGAGCAGTTTAAAGTTTTTGTTACTCTATTGACTCTAGTTGACTTAAGCTGTTGTTTTTTTTTTGAAATTGTGGCCACTTTTTTAAAGATATAAAGCTGAAAAAAATTTACAAAACAGATTTGGGTACGCTGGATCTAATGTCATCAAAATCAATTTCAATTTCGCCTAAAGTCGACTTAAGCGGTTTTGCCTTGTGATTACAGAATTAATGCACCTTAAAATATAACCGGGCCCAAAACAAATGAAATAAGTTTCCAAGTGACAAACAACAAAAAACGAATAGCATTTTTTGTAAAATTTGACATTACGCAGGTTGAAAACTGATAACAATCGGTTTAAAATGTTTTAAATCCACCTTTAATCCAACGGGTTTAATGCATGTTTTTGAGTGAATATTATGGATATCGATTTAAGTTGTTGGGTTTAAAAAAAAAACGAAATAATGAACGGTTGTAAAATTAATTTAGATCTGATTTACACCCGGAGTGAATATTAGTTAAATTAAATCCATTTTTGTAACCGAGCAAAATTCGCACTCGGTTATGGACTATTCGTATGAGAGCGAGCGAACGAATTGCTGAAATGCGAACAAACCACTTTTGATGCATTTATGAACAGAAAATTGGACATTTTACTATTCTAAGAGGAGGATAATTAATTATCCCATCAAAATGTATTAAGAAAACAAGTAAATAAACAGTTTAAATAATGAAATTTCAAATTCCAAACTTTTTGCCGCGAACGAATACACCCTTGGCGCGAATTGTCAAAGTTTATTCACAATCCACATCATTCAATTCGCGTTCCACAAACTAGCGAATAAAACATTCGTTCGAACTTAAAATGCCATTGGTATTTTTTTTGTACATATTTCATTTTGTGGTGTCGTTTTGTTTTGGTCCGAATGAAAAATTAAAGAAATAGGTATGACTGAACCAACAGATAAAAAGGTAACATACTTTAAATGGGAAGGACTTAATATAATTTGTTTTTTTATTGCTGTTATTAGTTTTGTTTAATTAGTTTTTGTACATGTACATGCATTAATTGCTGTGTTTTAAATTTTGTTCCACCACAAACAGGTCAACAATATTTTTATTTTTTTTTGTGCTTAATAGAATGTCGCTACCTCCAATTGTCGAGTTTTTTTTATTCAAAAAGTAGAAACAAATGACGGCGACTTTCATTTGATTCGCGGGTATCTGCGACCGAATAAAATGTTTCATTTGAATGGAATGTCAAAATTTGCGAATATTCGTTCGTTCGTTGGTAGTTGGTCGCTTTCATGTGAATGGTCCTTTAAAGTGCCCACAGGCGAATTGCGAACAAATCAATTTATGAATGAATTGAAAATTGCTGGTCTACCACAAAAGCATTATTTATTTATTCTAACATCTAATCTAAAAAAAAATCCCGAGTCTTAATTGATTTAAATAGAGAAATTCACAATTACGGCAATTTTCTTGCAAATTAAAAGTTTTTGCCGCGAACTGTCACACTTTATTCACAATCCACAAAACAGAGTCGCGATCCACGAACCCACGAATGAAAAATTCGTTCGAACTTGAACTTTAAAAGTGAAACCGAATCGCGGGCATCTGCGACTAAAAACAATTTGGATGTATTGAAATTTTAGAAAATACGAATAATCTTTCTTGTTTGCATTTTCCAATTCGCTTTCATATGAAAAGTCCTTGTAGATCGACATTTGCTGGCTAAGCCCCAAAAGCATATGTACATACTTTCGCACGACAAGGAGAACTGGGGTCGAATCGTGTCATCCGTGAACGAGCATTACGTGACGGAATTTGTTTTTGTTTCACATGTAAAATCAACCTAGTTCCGTGAATGTATAGCTCGTTCGAGGAAGTGGCGATTCGACCCCTGATTCAAATCGGATTGTCATTTGTCTTCAAAATTCTCAAGTACCTACGTCATCTGAATTCATAATTAACAAGTTAGCATTTTTAATTGCAAGGATAAAGACGATAGTTCCGAAATGGTAACCTTGGGGTCAGCATGACCGTTGTGCGACTAAAGTTGCTATTTGGCACTTTTTTCTACAGCCCGCCACAATTTTTCATTTTTCAATTTTGATCCTTGTCTTACTTGGAGAAGGCGCTTCAAAAATTATTCGAATGCTGTTATTTCCAAATAAAAACCTTTTAAATGTAACGCAGTTGCCGATCACAATATTATATTGTTTAGCGAGCCAATGCTTGTTAAATATCGTTCAAAAATTCTAAAAAAAAAAAATGTTTTTCTCATGTCCCTTTTTCTTGCGACTTTTCCATAATGTTGCTTGAATTGGTTCAGAAAAATACGATCTAATAAGGTCTGGCAAGCATGGTTTTTTTACAATCTAAACTAAGTTGGCAGTGGCTACGGCTAGTAGTTCGTGTGTTGTACTACTAAGCGAGGGTTCCCAGGAAGAGCACATTGCATCTTAAGGCTTTTTTTCCATTGTCGGGAATGTCTGACATACATCTGAGAGTAACTGTCGTGAAAGAGCTTCTCAATTGTAGATCCCTTCCATTCGCCCCAAAAATTAACAACTCACGCAAAACGAATGGTTGTGAGAAGCTATAGGTCTACAGAGCCCTTACGGACGACAGATCTGTTTTGACAATTATTATTTTTGGTATGCCACCTCTGACGAATGGTGTACAAATATCTGGGACTTATGATTTTTTGGGTTTTATTCTGCTTTAATACAGATTTTAGTGGCGCCTTTTCCTGTCCCGATCGTGACTTTATTTTTTTTTTCTTTTTAGAGATTTGATTCAAAATGGCGACGCTATTTCGACCGACAACCATTTTGACTGCTGACAACTGACCTCAGGCAATTTTATCATGAGTAAAAAAACACCCTAAATACTCGTACAAAACCTCAAATAATAATAAGTATAACCGACTGTCGAAATTAACTCCTTTTGTTCAAGAGGTCGACTTGTATACGTATTTGGCGATCACTGGGACTCTGACTAGTTCTGACTAATTGCATCCTCTCATGTCTCATCAGATATTCTCTTGCACAGAAAGAAACGAATCCTCATTAGATATTTCTACTACTACTTTTACCTAATAGATAGGTACCACACTTGCAATAAATGCAATTGCATTCCACTTGAGCTTTTCTCGATGCATGACTTGAAAGTGGACCTGGACCGTTGGCCAAAGGGAAGAGGTGGCAAATCAAAGCAACTCAGACGCTGAGGAAAATCGTGCGGAAGCAAAGCATGTACCGTCCGAAGACAACTCCAACGACGAGAGCAGAGCCAACACATACAGATTTATACAGTGCGACAAATCTGATAAGAAGTAGTGTAAAACTACTTAAAAAACATTTCTTCTTCGCGTGTAGCTCGTTCCTTTTGTTCCACTCATTCTTTTAATGGATCTGGGGTCTGCTGAGCTCTGAGATGCTGTTCGCTTTGGGATGCTGCTTCTGCTTGCCACTTGATGCAATCAGTGAACACGATTCCACAGACGTCGACGACGACGACGACGACCAAGACGGCAATGAGGGCTGAGGGCTGACGGCTGAGGGCGACTATAGCATGGGAAAAGAAGAAGGAGATTGCATTTCGGCGAAGATCAACAACCCAAAACCTGCTATTACTTTAGAAGTAATAAGCGAGTGTGTGTTTGCTGTGTGCATGCGGTGAGAGGGAGGGCTAGCTAATGCAACGGTAGGACATGCGAAACCAACCGAATAACCAGAAACCAGAAAGGGCAAGGATTACTACTCTTTCTGCAAGTGACTTTGCAGTAGATATACACACTCGTCGTCGTCGTTGCTGTGTTGTGTTGTGTTAGCTGGGGTATAACTGGACGAAAGGGCCGCCAGCGCTGCGGTTGACGCTGCCAAACCAACCGAATCTCTTGAAACCGAGCGGCAGAAACAGAAGCAGTAAATGGGAAACTCGCGTCATCAGCACAATGCACCTTAACCACATCAATGTCGTCGCTTCGCGGTTGTGGCGGCGCTGCGCGGCATCGTTGTGCAAGGAGTCTGCCTATATACTGCATCTGCACTGCAACTAAGAACAGGATGCAACGCTGAAATGGTTCTATGGACATATGTTTTGTGTTTCGCGGTTGAAAAGTTTTTTTCGGTTTCGCCAAAAGGGAGACGGAGAACTGAAAGAAATGTGGATCGCGGATATGTGAGTGGGAGAAGTGCTGTCGAATTTACGGGATGTTTGTTAGCATTGGAATTCCTTTTTTTTCAGTTCTAAGTCATTACGTGAATTTTTGCAGGGGGACAAAAAAAAAACGGAAAACCCTTTGTTGCTTCCTCGTTTGCGTTTCACCGAGCCAACTGTATTTTGACATGAGCGCTCATTTGGAAGCGAAACTCCAAACAAACATACCACACAGGATTATAAGCACCTCCGTTGTAGTACACATTCCTTTACCTACCTGTGTGCATAATGATGAAGATTATGCCAGCTTGGTCTGTCGTCTGTGGTGCTGCTGCTGCTGTATCCTTGTGGCAGTAGGCGTTGGATATAAGAAACTCCATGGAGACCCAGACGACACGCACTCAATTCACCGTTCGAGTTGGTGAGTTTCCGTGTCAGTTATGCACTTGGATCGCAAGGATGCATGCAACTATAGGGATCTCTCTCTCTCTCTCTCTCTCTCTATCACTCTCTTTCTTTCAATAGATGTTTGGGTAGGGCAGTGCAAAACGCTTATCTTTAGGTATGATGTCGACGGTAAGCTCGGAGATAGTAAGCAACCCCTGAGGGATGATTGCACCAATTTTACGTGCACAGACAGTTGCAAATTGTAGTGGAACGTTATCTTTGGATAACAATACTATAATTGCGCACACACATGTGAAAAGATAGCTGTACCTACCTGAGCAAACAAACGACGAAAAAAGGAACGCAGACGTTTGTAAATAGATTTCAAAGGTAGACGAGTGATGAAATGGATACAAGATAAAGGTATGCACATTCGAGGACTTTTTCAGGTGCAATAGTTGCCGCAGGCTATTTGTGGGTACACATTCATTTTAGTTACTTACCTACAGTATAATTGCATGACATTTGAAATTAATGTCAACGCTCAATTGAGCTGAGTTGGCTTCACCTTAGATGGCAGTTGCACCTGCTGAGTTTGAGGTAAACTAAAATAGACACGTGACGCACTCAAAGGAAGTTTTACAGCATTATAGAAACACACACACACACACAGAGACACATGTATGAGCTAACCAGGTGTGTATGGCGGAATAATTTACCTTCTCACCTTATACCTTGTTTATGAATGAATTTTATATATATACGTACCCATCACGAACGCTATGGAAGTGCATCAGTGGTGACAGTTTGTGGGAATTTTTAGACTCTAAATGAGTAGTATAGGGTAATACAGAAGCTTTAAATACAAATATTAGTTTCTTGAAAAGCAAAACCTTATTTTTGCTTAAAATGAACCGAGATAATTATATCATTTCGCCGAAGAACAAAACAAAGCTGAAACCTTTTTTAACAAATTGTTGGCAATAATAACCTACGTCACTTTCCAGGGAATCCTACTACCTATAGGTAAGGTATATGTATTGCAATTTTGGTGCAATTACTTAAAGTTTCACAAAAAATTACAGATATGCCAAAAAGAAAGTCCTGAAAATGACTAAGTATAGAGCTGACAAATTACTTGTTAATGATTTGCATACCAATCGCTTTCAAATAGGTATAAATGAAGTTAAAATTGGTCTTCATTATTTTTTTTATTTTTAACATTTATTTTATTTTAATCATTTAAAGGGAAATATTAATCTTTGTATACTTAATAAACATTTTTGTAGTTGTCTGTTACCCTTCTGTTTTTGGCCTTTTTATATATTTATTTATTTAATCACTTATTTCATACAATGAATAATTATTCACTAATGTTCTTTTTAATTTGTTCTAATTGTAGTCAAAAAATATTATATCTACAGGTTTATTTGTCTAAATACTTTTTTTTATACTAAGTTCTTCTAAGAACATAATTTACGAAACACACATTTTTATATTTTCCTAAAACAATTTTCAATGAGTAACAAATCTAATGTAAAATATTATACAAAATAAATTGAGCTTCCCAATTTGTTGACTCTTTTTATACAAGCTTCCACGTTGATGTTGAAAAATTCCCTTTTTTATGTTTTTTTCTTGAAAAATAGAAGAGAGGTTAAGCGTAGCAGAAATTTTTTAAATTGGTTCTTGATAAAAATGGGAAATTTTAACATCAACATGGGAATTTGTATATGAAAGAGATCCTAGTCACTAAAACCTATTGAACAATCGATCCAACTTTTTTTGATTTAATTCAAATTAAACATTTTAATGCTAAAGCTAAGTATCCTGCGAGCGCTAAATTTTATCTTCCATACAAAAATGTCTACAAAGATAAAATTTAGCGAGGCAGTTTAGCAAAGCAGTATTCTGTTCGCTCGCTAAATTTTTAACTTCATATAGATGGGCCGATGACAAGTATCCACTCATTTAGCTCGCGAAATAAATGTTCGGTACATTAAATCGTAGATAAATGTTGAGAGAAGAAAAAGGAGGGAATAGTTTGTGTTGTGATTATTATGGATTTGTCGGAGGAAACCGCAGAGGATGTTAGCGTGATAAATAAAAAAAAACCAAAACCAAAATACAAAATAATTATTTAGCGAGCATTTATCTTTGGTGTGGAGAATCGAAGTGGAGACTAGGGACGCTAAAATTTAGCGCGAGCAGGATACCAACCTTAAAACTATAAAGTCAAGAACAATCTATATTAGGATTTCATTTAATGAACGCTTTCGAAAAGCATATCGAAAATTTTGAAGCGTAGTACGCTGCTGGAGCTAAACTAAATTTTATCTGGTCTTCAAATTTTCTCTCCAAACATCAGCAAAAGTCCTAGCTATATTTTGACATAGAGTACGCCGTGGATAAGTGTCACAGAAAACAGCTGTTCTTTGAAAAAACTTCCTTCCAAAATTTAATTCTCTCTTATTTCAACTATATTTCTGATTCTAGGTCCTTCTCGTCCATGTAATAATTAAAAAAGCTCATCCTTGCATACTTTCCCGCAACAGAACAACAAATACTCAAAGATCTGTCACAATTTAGCATGAGAAAATGTGCCGACCCATTAAATGGGGACGCTAAATTTTGACAGACACATGAAGTACATTCTAAAACAAAAGTTTGATTATTTAGCTCGAGCTACGTATCACTCAGCTAAATGGGTTCGATTAAGTTTAGCTCAGCTAAAATTTGGAGAGAATTTTGTATGGGAGCGAAAATTAGCTTAAGCAGCGTGAAAAAGAATTTCCCAACGCTCCAGAGGTAACAAAATAAAAAAGAGAATCGCTTAAATTTGTGACGACCCATCCATTATACTGACCGTTGTTTTAAAAACGCAAGCAAATGTTTATATTTCTCCACAAGATTTACCAAAAATTTGCGTTAGTTAATTCACCATCGAAAATACCTACCGGTGCAAACTCTGTAATATAATCGGAAACCCAATTTTTGAAAGTAAAGTACTTAACACACGACAGCAATATTTAAAAGGTTCGTTTGACATTTCCAGCTGTAAGTGCGTTCCTACTTAGTGTGCACTGAGATGTGACATGGCCTTATCTTATGGAAGTGAGCTCGTATGTGCATAGTTTTTATTTAATTAAAAATTTAATCAAAATGTGTGTTTTAATTACCTAATTAAATAAAAAAGTGCCAAGTTATATTTTAGTCGAAGCCGAATAGTGGGTATGCTAAGTCTAGAACGGAATACTTGTCCTGAAAATTAGGTAAAGCTAGTAGTTTTTTTACAGCCAATCGACAAGGTTAAATATTAGAAAATATTAACCAATCATCAGTCGTAGATCAGATCAACCGAAAACATTGCCGCTGGTCGCAAAACGTCCATCTGTTTTCAATTGTCGAACTTTGGATTAATGTATCGAGAAATATTGGAACACTAATCCATTATTTAAGCTTTGAGTTCTCGTCATGCCAGTCGCTTGAAACATTTTATTGATTCGTTCTGATGACTTTTATTGCCGTAAGTATAAATTTATCTTGAAACTTTACCTCTGGGTCTCTTTATTTCCTATTGCGTACCATTATACCTAACCATTTGTTTTTTTTTTCAATTTAACAACGTCTGACATTTTGCAAAAATCTATTAAATACCGACAACGACAATGTAAAACTTTTCTTTTTGAGTAAAAGAGAATTTTGGTTTGCAGTTGACATTTTTTTTTTTGACAGATACAAATTGTTTGCTATTCTGTCAAGGTTCAATTGCCCACACGGTGTACATCGAACGCAATCGATATAAAATGATCGCTATCAAGGTCTAGGTCTAACACGTTCTCATCAAAATTGACGGAAAAAGAGAAAATTAAGCGAAAAATTGAGTAACGAACATTTCGTCTTTTGGCTCGAAACAACTCAGAGAATTTCAACCGGCACGGCAATATTTATCAGTGACAGGGAATAAATTGAAAAGCTGCCTTAAACGTCAATTGAACACAAACAATTTTTTTATTTGACAGTTTTAGTGAAAGTACGGAAATGTGCAGGTGATTGCACCTTCGGTCTGTCAGCTGGGTGCAGCTGGGTGGCATTTACATATTTTAGTGATCGCTTTGGAAAATACTCTTTTCATTTGACGCAGCCTTAGTAGACACCTACTTTCATAAGTTACCTTTATGTGTTGAACCAGATGTTGGAAGAAAAATATTAAAAACCAATTAGGTATGTCCTAGCTGCCATTCAGTTTAGGCCGTCATTTTGCGATTCTTTTCGACTGTCCCCTGATAGACGTCAGCAATCGACTCTCCAAATAAAATACTCGACAAGAGACGTTTATTGACCTACACACTGCACTCTCACTCATTTGACTTTTGTATAATGTATAGGCTTTTTTCTAATGTCAAATTCGTATACGTCTTTGAGTACCTAAACAATTTGCGATCAATCCGATTCGCAAAAAGCCTAATCAATTTCATAAATTACTACTTAACTGTGACAGAAATAAGTAAATACATTTTATGCGCTGGAAATCACTAGGTAACTAGTTTAATACAGCTAAGTGGGATTATTTTCGCTTTAAACGTCAGTCAGTTGGTGTCAAAAAATGGTGTTCTGTCCACTGCCAGTTTGGCGGTGGAATTTTGTCCCACCATTGCATTTTTCTCACTTATCTATTTCTGAGGCTGTCGTCCATGTCTACTCCCTATGTAAATTGAAACAATTCCTCAATTCATCAGTGGATACCTCTCTGTCGCTGTCCACTGACACAAAGTAAAGTATTCAATGACCTTATGCAACTTCGCGCATCTAGTCTAACCGGTCCAGCGAAGAGGATTTTTCTGCAACACGAATCCTCCGCGCCGCACCGCCCTAGCTCCCACTGCAGTGCAAGTCGAAGAAGAAACAGAAAAGGAAAACCCTAGCAATGATCTCGTCTCCAGCAGAGCTAGACGTTGGTTTGGTTTTTTTATGCACACTGTTCTTCTGCTACACGTTTGTGCGCTTTGAGTTTTTGTACTTCCTTCCCCGATAAAGATGAAGCAAAAATGGTAAGAAAGGTATACGTAGGTACTCACTTGTTCACTCACTCGCTGACAAAACTGCAATAAAGATGTGATATTCCATAGACAAAAGTCCCTTTTGCTACTCTAGCGTGACTCGCCTGGTATTGTTTTGGGGGTAATCCTTCGAAATTGTACATATATATAAAGGTACGCAGAAAGCCCAAGTATTTATTTAAAATAAATCCCATTCACAGAAACAAATCAAAAATTCTCCACACACAAGAGAAAAGATTTTCCTTTCGGCAAACTTTTTTCCTTATTTCTTTTTATTTACTTATTTACACCCCCGGTTCTTTTTTCTTTCACCGCACAGGGATCAACGAGAAACAACAAGGATTTGCTTACTTTTTCTTCCTACACTTTCACTTCGCACAAATAAAACAGATAACAACGACGATATAAATAAATAAATAAGGATTTAAACGAAAAACCGAAAAAGGATTATTTCATTCACTTTCCTTGCGAATTTCTCTTTTCAACACACTCCGAACGACCACGAATTATATGTATTTTTTTTTTTTGTAAATTCCGCTTCACAGGTGTAATTCCTGGAATGCGAAGTGGTAGTACAATCCTTGGTAGGATTTTGCAATAACTGCTGGGTACATTTTTGTATATTTTTTTTCTATTCGTCTTCAATGAAGTATAACACACTCTTGATAAGAAAATCCCGATATGTTTCCAATTTGGTGGAATATACCGATAGAAATGAAATTAGAAACTACAACTTCCTATGTCGCTATCGTCACCGGGAACGTGTACTCTCGCAGACAGAACTTGGAACTTGCGTCCTCACTCGTGAACAGACATCAACCGAACTGTTTTTTGTCCAAGACCGTGGCGGCTGGTAGACGCGGAGAGGCAAACAAATTCCAGCCGCATCGAATACAAGACACACACATACGCATACGCAAGTCGTATGGTAGGTAGCGGCGGAAAATGCACACGAATTTCCAGTGTATATGAATGGAAATGGAAGTGGAACTGGAAATTATCTTTATTCCAACCAAAAATGTGAACTAACTCTACTCTTCTACACACAGTAGAGAGTAAACAGTTCACCAGCTCCAGCCTCCAGCCAGCCTCCAGCCTCCAGCTCCGGCACGATATTTTCTTATATCTTATTGCTTCTCTGGTTGCGGTTGAATGGAAGCTGGAAGCTGGATGAAGATGACTCTCTCTCATCACATTGAGAGAGAAACCTGTTTGTCAGATGTCAGTTGTTCTGTTCAGTAGCAAGAGCAACTTATTGTGTTGTTTGTGTTTGTGGAATGCAGCGTTTTTCACTGGCGTGGCGACGGCGAGCCTCAATACCACTACCAAACACTGCATCAACTCCAATCCAACTTGAATCTTTGATTAGTATTCCAAATGAAATCGAGATGCCGGTTCCAGTAAGAGATAGAGGCATATCCGCTCTGTAAAAGAGTGGATGCAGATTTCTCTTTAAACGTAACCCTGGGATTTTGAAACATGCGTGAGCTTGGTGTTTAGTAATGTTGAAAAGAAAGAGGAAAGAGTGCTCTGCTCAACAATATTGTGGTGGCTAGCCTGTGCGTGAGTGGGTGACTTGAACAATTTAAATCGAGGCTCGAATTATAGCAAAGTACCTGCTTTGACTTTGTCAATGACTTACACTGCCAAGTTGTAGTTTAGTGTTTGGCTATTCATATTTATTGATGCATTTAGTACATAATTTTTTGGATATATAGGTAAGCAAAACACCCACTACACAGAAAGCCCTTTTAGACTTCACAGTTCCCCGCAAACAACACGGTCTCGCAAATAGTTGACTCCGGAAGCGAATAATGGTTCTCTAATAAAAAACATAAGTCCCAACGTCGTGACGTCGGCGACTCGGGTAAAATATTATAAATAAATAATTAAATAGTTGGAGCGAATAATGGTTCCATATACAAGGTGGGCCAAAAGAGATCACCCTATTGGAAGATGCTCTTATTTTTGCAAATGGCCGCCAATGTCAAATCTGTTCTGACATTTGTGGACTAGCCAGATGTAGAATAGACGTGAACAAACGATGGAGCGATACACTCCCCAATAACTCGGAATAATCGTGCTTAGTGCACGATTAATGCACGAGGAGCCATTACACCCGCTCAAAGTTACTGCATGGTGCGCTGTTCACGCTGGAGGAGTCATCGGGCCATTTTTTTTTTTCGAGAACGCCGCTGGTCAAACGAATTAGGACTGGAGGACATGTTGTTCCAACATGACGGAGCTACGGTACACGCTGCGCGAGCCACAACCGATATTCTGAAAGCGGCGTTCCCGGGTCGCCTCATCTCTCGTTTTGGCGATTTGCACTGGCCTGCGAGATCGCTCGATTTAAGCGTTCCATACTTTTTTTGTGGGGTTTTTTGAAGTCCCATGTGCGAGAATCTGTCGCAAAAAAATCAATCGAGTATTGAAGCCTGTCACAATACACTGAGAAAAATTTTAAATAATAGCCTCATCATCCCAATGCGCTGCTATTGCGCAAATGAAAGGACGTTTCCAAAGGCAGTTGAAGCTAAGTATCCGATTTTCGGTCCCATTTACGCTGAAGTATTGGAAGAGCGAATTTGAAAGACGGCTATACGAGCAGTTCTTTTTGTCACATTAATGCATCATTTAATATTAAAGGCAATCTTACCACCAATGGTCCGGCCTGGAAAGTCTTCACTTAATGTCGTAGTGACTACGAATTAGATGAAGTCCTTCTCATCTTGCGCACAGACGAAAGGCAACACCTTCTAGATGTCAACCTTTCATATTTTGGAGCTAACTGTCTCTGCCACTATATTTCAGCTAATGTTAAAAATCCTTAATGAGTCGACGTAAATCTTTATAAGGTATTCGCTATTTTTATTCGTGTTATTGTTATTTGCCCCTACTTCTTTATTCTCTGTTATTATCCATATTGGCCATGATCTCTCCTGGAACCGCCTTTAAAATGAATATGTTCTTTCTAAAATGTCAACAATAAATTCCTTTACGTAGTAAAGTTGAAAGGTAACTATCCCTCGTTTGGTAACTGGAGTGCGATGCACAAGCATACGCTCACGAGTACCTATATTATAGAAAATGGTTGTAGGTAAAAGTAACTGTAACTGGTAGTGGTTAAAATGAAACCAACCACTCTTTTATTCTTCTCACCCTTTAGCTGCTTCTCTTAAACTAATGGTCTGCCAGGGTTACCAGCTCTTAAAAGAGGTATGGAGCCAAAAAGAGTCCATCTCAAATATGGAGATACAAAAAGCACATTTTTTTTTGTAATTTTTGGGCAGACTTATTCTGATTAATTGTTTTTTGAAGATGACAAAATTAAATTGAATAAGAAACAACAAAACACAAACTCGTAATTGAGACTTGAGAGACTTCTCTAATAATAATAATATGTGACAGGGGTTGCTGTACGGCGAGCTTTTGGTCCATTGTATCCCCTGCTTACGCCTCAGTGAGGTATATTCCCTGATAAGAGTTCCCCTCAAATTATAATTCCTTTTGGAATCATTTTAAAAAGTTCTTGTACTCTAGATTCTCCTTGGCGGAAGGAATCCGTCCTGTAGCACTCTCTCTAGTCTAGTTTCCTTTAAAAATCTTTGGATGAGAACTGGCTCCAGTGACAGTGTATCCACATCAGTTAATTGGTACTTGCCCAGGGTCAGATCCACACATGAACTCAGCTCATGTTCTATAATTTCACTGCACTCATCGCAGAATCTGTAAAGAAATTATTCAGATATACCCAGATTCCTGACTCCTGAGGCGTTCCTTGAGTCCGCAATGCCCAGGCAAGCTTGGAATCTTTTTCGGTTGTATTGCCCCAGAAGATACTTGGCCTGCCTCATACCCTGAGTGTTATGCCAGGTTCTTGCCCTAAATCCTTCTTTGAGGGTGTGATCCCCTATTCCGCAGAAGGGTTCAGGACCTACGAAAGCGTCTGATGCTTCCTTTCTTGCTAGGGAGTCGGCCGTTTCATTACCCTCTTTTCCCATGTGGCCGGGAACTCAGCAGAGGGTTATTTTGTTTCTCCTACCCAATTCAATTAGTTTTTTTAGACATTCTCATACAAGTTTGGATTTAATGATGTAGGAATTAAGTGTCATAATTGCCGCCAGACTGTCTGACATTATAGCTTGGTTATGTTTCTGTCGAGGTTGATTTGTACACATCTATGTCTATGGCATAGATATCAGCCTGAAAGATGCTGGTACTTTTGCCCGTTGGTTAAGAGTATTTGGTTCTAGGCCCGAATACTACCACTTTAGTTCCCTCATCAGTTTTTGAGCCTTCCGTGTGCCACTTTGTTGTGTTATTACCCAGTCCGTCAATTGTGGATTCGTTGGTCTAATTATTGTTCTTGTTACCTGCAACAAAGTTCTTTTGGAAATCAAATCTTTTCATGGTATCGTCTCTAGGAAGAGCTAATGATGGTTGTTTTTCGAGTAGTGCATCAAACTGTTTCAATGTTATGCACTTTTCTTGTCCTATTTCCATTCCTCAACCTCGAGGTGCAAAGGAATCAGTTCCAATAGCACTTCCATAGCTGCAAATGGGCAAGTACTGATGGCCCCGCAATAGAAATATGTATTTTGTTTATAAGGAGCGTAAAAATCGACAAACGTTCATGTGAATAACTCAAATTAAGATGACAATTTTGAGTAGCAGTGATGGTAACACTGGTGGTCCCTCTTTCAGCTAGAAGTGTTGAAGAGACCTTTGTCAGTTTATGGACTATAATGGCCAATGGACTATGGCATGGATGGAACCGGAACTTCCGTACGAGCTCGAGTACTACGAGATACGACTTACGATTGTTTGCATTTAATTATGTACTTTGCAGTATCTCTGGGAAAGCAGGTAGGTAGTTGTGCAAATAGAATACGCATTTATAATTGAATTTTACCTTTCTTCTGAAATCAAATTCAGCTTGGTTCTTACTTTTAGGCGTACCTATACCTAGTTCAAAATATTTTCCTTGAACTAACAGAGAATTTAAATCGCAAGCCCTTTCAGTGTCAAATTGATTTTGCACAAAACCTAGCCACGAAGTCCGTGCTGCTTCCACATACAAACCGTGGTGGTGTGCAATACGTTATCGACAGGACTGTTATCACAACACGCGTCACGACATCACAAGAGTAATAAAAATCTCTAACTACGCAACCGCACAAGGAATATCTGGAAAATTGGAAAACCAACCGGGAAAAGTGGTTTAGGGTACATGTGCATTCCATATAGGCTGATATAGATAACACCCTCTCAAAGAGAACTGTTTCTTCTCTTTGCGCATCTCTTACGTTCCAAGAAAGGATTTGTGGAGAAATATTTTCAATGCCAATGAAGAGGAATATACTATACGATAAATAGTTGATTTCAATCCACTTTACGCAAAATTTGTTAAAAAAAAGTTAGAAATACGTCTTTGTTGATTTATTCTGTAGAAGTAGAAGAGTTGAATTGATACAGATTCCCCTATGATACCGCTGCTTGATGAAGGGATGATTTGTATAAGTAGTTGATACTATTCTCGCCCAGTAGTCGCACTACCTTCATTGTTTCGTCGAGTTTCCAATTACTCGTAGAACTGCAGAAAACTGTTTATTTTTTTATTCCTCCCTTGTGTTTCTTTCTCCTAAACTGGAACCACCCCCGCCCCACACGCCACACACTCGTATTTGTCGTTGGAGAATCCGCAGAATATTTTTGCGGTTGTAAGTTGGCATATGATGTGGATTTCGATGCTATTTCTGTACTATGGATTCCCTTTGGGGCGCTCCCACAGGACACCATAATGAATCATCGCAGAATCGGAACGAAATAAATTGCGGCTACTTTCAACGTGTTTCCATTCCAATCCACTCCACAGCAGCTGGAAGTTGTGATTGTGTGTTGGCAATGTTGGTTAAGAGTTTTTATTTTTTTCTACCATGGCAGCTGTCGTCTCTCCTCTCTCCTGCCCTTCGCAAGGGTTGAGAAAACATAAGATTATGCTCTTAGGGATTTTGAAGGGCTGTGCACGTGCAGTGATATCAGATCGTGGGCATTTTGCCTTTCAAAATAAGCTAAAGATGCGAAAAGGATAATTTTTAATCTCTCAGAACAAACAAAAGTAATGGAGGTAGGTATTTGGTTTTCTTTTTGTCTAACGTCAGCATTTATGGATAAAGTCTGGTATCACTGGGACTGTTCCCTGTCATCATGCTGTGGTATGCCATGCCATGAGACGTATAAGGTATAACGTATAACGTACCTATAACTAACTCTCTTTTGAGTCAGTAGTGTAAACAGTCGAGGGGTATTTCAGAGTGATGTGGCTCTGTCGATTTCAGTCACTATTTCATGGTGAAATGCTTTTACCATTGTGGTGAATCCCGAAAAATACGAATGTTTACCCAAGTCCTTCCACCTTTGGTCGACTTTAAATTTTAAGATCACATATTTGATTTGATTAGACTAAGTATTTAATAGACCGTCAGATTAGACAACTTAAGAGAATTTGCCTACAAGCTGTTTTCCGTGTTACTATGTGGGAAAGTATGTGTGCCATGTTAAAGTAAATTAGCCGCACGCATACACTTGCACATAGCAACCTGCCAGTTCGTTCTGTTTTTTTTTTCTTTTATCACGTCTCCCCGCCATTTAGAACTTTGTTTTTGGTGCTTCACGTGTATTCACAGTTCACAGATAGGAAATTTAAGAGATCATTTTATTTTCAAAATTCGCAGGGGAATCGGGTAGGTGCGCGGAGCTGACGGTCTATTTAATACCTACTTAGTTTACGGTTTAAGCCTTACTCTGCACCAGTGTCCTAATTTCAGCTCATTGCAGTTGGTTCAAATAGGTATATTTTTTGACTTCTCAGCTTCGCGATCGTTTGTCAGACACTGGTTAGTCCCTAATTGGCATATTCAAACTTTGAACCCCGAACTGACTGTTTTGAAGCACTGGCTGCAGGAGCTCTTTCCTACAGCAAGTTGAAAATCCCATTCTTTAAATTATAACAACTCGTTTCCTCCAAAGAACGCAGTTTAACAAAACAAAGATTTGTTCAGGACCCGAGTTTGTAACGCATGATGAAGGAAAATCCTCAAGCCGTAAACGCACACACATACACCTATGTAAATACTCTTCATAATGAGACTAAATATAATAGTAAAGACGATGGGAAAGACGACAACGACATTCGCCCGGATAATCCGATTACATCCGCACACAAAAAAGGATTTTCGACATTTGCAAATGTTTGTCTATTAATTTTCTTTTACAAAAAAAAAATGGCCACGAAAATAGCAGTAAACTACATGAAAAGGAATACGAGTAAAGACAGAGAAAAGCACAAATCTCTATATCTACTTCAGCATTTGCAATTATCCTCGATAGGAGTTGCTGCTGTATTGAAATAGTGTAAACGAAACACTAATCCTTTCGTTTAGTTGATGTGGTGCTATGTTGCGATAACGAAACGTTGATATCTGATGGCCAACAAGTTTTGGCTTTTGAAAAGCAGTTATGTTATAATGAACCCTTTTTCGATGAGGTTGGATGTGAGAGCAAATTATTACGTTTTGGCTTTTGTTTTTGGTTTGGAAATGTGGGTATAGCTGTTTTTTTTTGCAATCTCTATAAGGAAATATATTTTCATTTTATTTTGTTTATATAGGTAATTAGTTATTAATTAATTTAAAGTATATTTAAATATATTTAAATAAACTTATAATATTAATTAAATATTATTAAAATTTAATTTTAGGGGCTGTTTAGGTGTTATGTTTTTAGATCAAGAGCTCTTGTATTTGCATTGGTTTTGTCTTTCTTTTCATCATACTCGTACCTCTAAGGGTTGGGATTAGAAGGTAATCCTGCTCCTTAAGAGTTTTTAGACTCGTTTTCTTAAGTTTTTTAATGGGACTTTCGAATCGTTATCACTGCACTTTACAACGCTTTTTTATTTATTTTTTGCCTCGTTATATTGTGTGTTTTAACTAGTTTTTTAATACGTTCTGGACCCGTTTTTGAAGTGCTTTTAATAATATATTCAAGCGTTTTCTTTACATTTATATGTTTTAATATTTTTAAGTTGTTCTAATGTTTCTTGGGCTAGTTTTTTTGAAGCGTTTTTGTTGCATTTTTGACACGTATTTTAATGGGTTTTCAACCTATTTTTGAAGTATTATTAACGCTTTTCTCAACGCGTTCTTAGTACCACTTTTGACGCGTCTTTTTGCGATTTTTTTGTGTTGTGTTTGAAACGGTCTGGACTTATTCTTTTGAAGTATTTTTGATACGTTTTCCAGCTTGCTTATTAAGCTTATTTTGGTGGATATTTGAACGTTTTTAAAGTGTTCTTCGACATTGTTTTTTTATGTGTTATTGCTTCATTGTTGATATGATTTTGTTTATGTTTCTAGCTCGTTTTTCGACCCCGTGCTTATGAGTGCATTCAGTGCTGTCTTAAGCTTTCTTTAATGTTTCTTAGGCGCGTTTTCTGAAACATTTGTTTTTACAAAGTTTTCAATTGATTTTGTTTAAATGGTCTGAAAGTAATTTTTGATACATTTTTAAATTTACCTTTGACTCCTTTTTGAAGCCTTTCTGGCACATTTTGTTTTAGATGCATTTTTTAAATGTTTTTCTGAGGCATTTTTCATTTTTTTTCGACGGTTTTTTCGAAATTTTCATGCAAATTTTGGCACGGTTCTTGAAGCTTTTCTGAAATAACCTTTGTTGCTTTTCCTTAAAGCTCTACACTACTTTTTCCATTTTTTTTTTTTATACGCTTGCTTTTTTACCATTTTTGTTGCATTTCTTACGTTTTTGCCAGCTGTTGGTAGTTTTGTACTTTTGTAGACTCGTTTTCTACTACCTTTGTCAGAGTCCGGCAATAAAAATTAAAAGGCATCCGCCAATTGAGAATCCCTTTCATTTTTCGAATTCATTTCAATCTACAATTATTAACTATCTCACATCTCGTTCTCCAATTGAATTGCAGTATCTAATCATCGATCATAATTAAACGCCATTGTAACTAAATCACCCGCACAAATGTTACTGTCTGCCCCGAGAGGGTATATTATAAACATGAAATTGGGTTCACATTCGCAAATCACTTTCCCCATCAATAGGTCGGATGTGCACGAAATGACGATGGCATCACTACAACCACCATCAACAGACCGCGACAATCCCATTGTCTCAAATGACAGTCATTTATCCCGAATGTATTCGATGTGATTAATGATTTCGTGGGGACTATCGCCCAAAGTCATGAACTAAATTCCACGCATTCAATTGATATTACCATGCACTGTCAAAGTATACGGTGCCATTTGCATGGAACGCAACCCAAGATCTGTCAGAGTAATGAGACGAGGTAAATTGTCATGCATCGTCCGCACGGCCTATTTGATATTGTGTTCGATTTGTGGTTTCGTTTTTCAAAGTTGCGCTCTTCGCGACCGCCTTAGGGGATGCATTGTCCTCGTGTGACGTAAAGTGGACGATAGTGGTATACAGTTAACCGAAAATGTAGTGTTGAGGACATTATCCTAATTGCAGCAATGGACAATGATTGTGTGCTATATAGCAGCGCTAATTATTATTATGCATGTCCTGTTGCTGCTGCAGGACATGGAGACAATAAATCGCAACCCCTTAGGTGATAGGCTTAACACGAGTGTTTCTGTGTATAGAATACACCACTGCCCCAGACGTGTTCGGACGGCGCGCGTTTATGGAACGTTAAATAAAATGGTTGGCACCAAGTTGGAACAAACGAGCTTGACATAGAACCGAAGGGGCCTTTGATTTCTCTCTGATGGGGAAGATGGTGAGGGTTTCTTTTTTCAAAGGTGGAACTAAGTTCTTCCGGTTTGATTGTTGTTCCGTTCTTGTTGTGTACTATATTTTATGGGTGTTGATAGGCGCAGTGGCTTAGTGGTTAGTGTGTTGGACTACTAAGCGAGGGGTCCCAGGTCCGAATCCCGAGAAAAACCCAAATTTCAACTTAAGGTTTTTTTCGCTGCGCCACCTCTCGCGAACGTCTGACAAACATCCGAGAGTATAACTGTCATGAAAGAGCTTCTCAATTGGCCGTTTGGACTCGGCATAAAATTGTAGATCCCTTCCATTCGTCCCAAAAATAAAAACTCACACAAGACGAATGGTTGTGAGAAGCTAGGCTTGGGTCCATACGGACCTGTTCCGCCAATTATTTATTTTTATTTTTTTATTTTTTGATAGGCGATATGGATGCAAAGCGTATTTGAAGACTGTCTTGGATGGCGGTCTGCAGAGGCTTTGGGGGCAGGAGAGTCTGTCCCAAACTCAAAAGCTAAGACAGAATAATTAAAAATTTGGATTGGTTTTCTCTCAATTTAGAAGAATACACCTACCCCGAAGCAAAAGAAAATTGGGCATGCCTTCCCAAGAGATGCATTCGTGCTGAGCTAAACCTAAACCTCGGCCAAGCAAATACGCATTTTTTTCTTTCACCTCACCTGTGGTCCGTTCGCAATCACAACTTTGAGGGAAAAGCCCCAAAAAGAAAGAGATGATGACGCTTTATCAGCGCAATTTATGACGAAGCCCACTTCGGTTTACGACCCGCATTGACAACCAACTACCACATGCATACTTTGGCGTATAAAAGCCAAACGACTCTGCTCAGCACTTAGTCCTAATGAAGTGTTTTACCGCTCGTGTCGCCGTGTCGCCTATTTCAATAAATTCAACTTATAACGATCCGCTCCGCTAAACATCAGTGCGGCTCAGAAAGCCATGTTTGTCAGCAGTCTGCTATATCCACTCTGTGCGCGTTCCGAAAGCAATCCCGAATCAATACTCGAAAACACGAACTGACAACGACGGAAACAAAACCTAATTACTTTAAACACTAATATTGTTTAGGTGTACACTATCTCTCTAGCACTTGTTATGGTAATCCTCGAAAATCATGTCCTTAATTCCCAAACAACACAGAATACTATAGCAGAATGCTTATAACTCCATCCATACAGGGGCACAGAGAGTAGCAAGAATAACACTCGCATATATAGAGGACGACCGCTCCCAGTAGTGTTGGTTACGGTGCGATGCGATGCGGTATAGTGTCGGTATGATTGTTATGTACAACATGCTTTTAACACGCCAACAGAATGGAGCGAAATTACACGGAATTGTTGTCGTAGTGTGTCCCTTCATTTGGAGTGGAGATGTTCCCGTTCCACCTTTTTCTGTAAAGGACATTCACCTAACTCCTGTGTGGTTGAATTAAATTTTACAACACTCGCTAGAATATAAATTCTCCCCACAATGTGACACAAGCAGCGACCTCTGGCACAATTAACAAGGAAACATCATCATCATAACCGTAAAACAGGATAATTTTTGCCATGACATTGTTTCCCTTCACCAGTGTATACATTATAGTGGCGGGTGGTATTTTCTCGGGGCGGATAAACGAATAAAGAAGTAAGCGGAACAGGTGTACTTACTTGAAGGCCAGCCGGATGTTGTAGTAGTCAGAGACGCTGGTAGGCACACGCCCAAAAGTGCAAGTACCTACAGTCTTAGCAACTCACAATTAGAGCAGCGAGTATGTCCTTCGTTGGTGTTTTGTGGCAGTACTTCTTGCTCATGGTCGTTCAAGTATAGCGGCCAACCACTTGGTGCTGTGTCCTGTGTTCGTATTTTTTGGTGGAAATTTATTTCCATCTTAAGCTGTGCACAGTGTCTGTGAAGCTCACAGGTGCTGTGAGCAATAGAAACGGAGATAAATTCGGCTTATCGTTTTAACGGACTGTTGTGCAATTTGCGAAAGGCGCTAGGTGAGCGTGGTGTATAGCAAACATACATATGTACATCTGCAATGCCACGTTGATGGTATATAACTCGGCTGGGTATAGGATATTTGAACGGGATTGTTGCTGTATAATTAAAACGACAGTGGAATTATCCATAATTTCTGCAGGTATTTGAAAGACTGTTTGTAGGTATCAGAGCCATTTGAACTAGCACACAATTTTGAGGTTGATATTTGGATTGGAATAGTCTGAGAATTTTCCGATTTTTAGAGATGTTTTAACATTTTCACCTACCTACATGCGAGTGATGCTGTCAAAAAATTAATCCTCCTCGAACTATGAAAATTATCCCAAAACTATGCAACTTAAATAACACTGCACTGTTAAACGCTTGCGAATAGCACGAAAACTAGAACGAAGGACTCAACGTGCGTTCATACGATTTCGATCGTTGTCTGAAATATAAAAGTGTTTTGAAAAATAAAATAAATAGTTGGCCCAAAATGTCCGTAGGCCTAGCTTCTCACAATTCGATTTTTGTGATTTTTTTTTATTTTTTCGAATGAATAGAAAGGATTTACAATTTTATGCTGAGTCCAAACGGCTAATTGAAGAGCTCTTTCATGACAGTTATACCCACGGATGTTTGTGAAATGTTCGCGAGACGTGGCGCAGTGGATAAAAAAACCTCTTAACATAATAATTTGTGTGTTTTCTGGGGCTCGAACCTGCGGGACCCTTCGCTTAGTAATGCACTACCCACTAAGCCACTGCAAAAGTATTTTGTACGTACCGGTTTTTTTCAGTATCCCAAGCCAGACCTTGAGTTGAGGACCCGAACTGGTGAGTTATAAGTAAAACACTTGCTTACACACAAAATAAATGAAAGTCCGTGAATGAAGCGCTCTTTCCGCCAGTGGTTTTTATATAGGCGTTTTACTTTTTTAGCTCAGAGCAGAACCTGAACTGTTGTTTTTTTTTAGCTCAGACACATTAGAGCTCAGAGGTGGAATTTTATAAAAAAAAAAGAAACGAAAACCACTTTCGCATTTCAAAAAACGAAAGAAAAACGCGAATGCGTGAATTTGATTCATGTAACTGCTTTAATTTTCTACTTCTCGTTCGCAAGGGTTTAGGAAACGGTCTGACAAAAAAGTCAAAGTTTTTGAGGCTGTATATATCAAATATGCTGTTTTAACTGCTAACAGCTTACCGCTTTCCACGTTAATATTTCGTTTGTTGATATTTTGGTCGTAACAAAAGGTGAACATTCGCATTTATATTAATAAATCATAATAATGTGTACTTAAAATTAGTCACAACCACTAATTAACCAAAATTAGTGAGAAACGTCAAACACATAGCATTCGCTGTATTCCTTTCGCATGAAACAAAAATGTCTTTCGTTTTTGGAGTTACGTGATGCAAAACGTTCGTTTAAACGAAAACGATTGAACATTTTAATCTTACAGAATCTCAGACCAGAATTTGTGTTGTGATCAGAGCGCGCTCTATGAGCTCAGAATAAATTAACTGAGCAGGCTGATTAAAAAGCTGATTACACACTTACAGTCAGATTTGACAGAAAAAAAAAAATAGTGGCCGATAACCATTGTTATTTTGGAACTGAAGGTTAGCCAATTAAATAAATAACAATTAATACATATTCAATTTATACATATATCTATTACAAATGACAGTTATATGCTCAATAGTGTATTTCATAAATACAGGAGAACGATCTGAGCACGCTCGGTTCAGAGCGCGCTCATAATGCTCGAGCTCACTTCAGTGTTCAGCTCTGAATTAAAAAAGAAAAACGCATTATATGGTCCGAAATAAAAATGGATTTGTTTAAAAAGTTCTGATAGTTCTTTTTTAGCATTCAAGTTAAAACGAGCTTCGAATTTTAAGAAAACTATCAGAACTCAAGGTTGTCTATGCAATCCGACTTTTACCTTATGGATCGGCCTCACTTCAAAAAGGTTCAGTAAACGAAAAGGTAACTAAAATTTTAACCCATTTTTCAATCCAGCTCTTGAAAACATTTACTTCAAATTCAGTTGGGTGGGTATTCCTCGTAGTCGTAGCAATCACTATTCTCATTTGTGCACGCAGCAGATGAGAATAGAACAACAATTCAGTGAGCATTAGTCGCATGTACATTCCTTTTAAGTGTGTAAACTACTCAGCCATTTTAATTCCACTTTAATACCACAAAACTGATCGTCGAACACGCGGAAGCACTTCCAGATGATCGGGACGGCAAGTGTTCCTCTTGAACCTAATTTTCCAATGAATTACTTCTGTTCTCCCTTTTTTCCGACCAAAATTAGACAGCCCGTTGCACTTGTCATTTATTACAAATAAATTACGAGCGCAACACCCGTCTACACAGCTAAATGCAAATACTGAAGCTGAAAACCACCCAAAACACCACAGGCTGTGTGCATTCGAATAAGCCCATCGTCCGCCCGAAAAGAAATAACACCACTCCCCTGAATACGAGTATATTGTCAAATTCATTGACAACGTGTTAAGTAGCTACTGCGCCCCGTTGCCAAGAACAAAGTGATTTATAATCCCAGGCAACTTGTAGCCTCCCAGGGTCATCAAGTGGAGACATGCACCGCTTCTTCGTCTCCTTGTCGCCGCGTTCGTTCAGAACGGATTACATAAGAATAACGATAATAATTGTCGCAGTCCCAGCGTAGCCTATCCGGCTCTGTCCACATTATGATTTGAAAAGAATGACTTTTTCTTAATGAAATTTAATGGTTTCGATGGAGTCGGAGTGGAGGCGTGACGCTGGCGGTGGCCTGGCCATTGTTGATTGTGTTGGATAATAAGTGTCGTTATGCCATTATTTTGAGGGACTTTTTCAATTTATACCTTGGGGCGCATGCTGTTTTTTTTTTTAGATGGCTTTCGATAAGATCTCCCACAGTTGAATGATCGGCTTGAGTAAATGAATGCCGGTCCCGCCCTTCGAGTGAATCGCGAGGTGACAGAATTTAAAAAGTATCTGCGTTTTACATATTAATAGGCTGCATTCTGTGGTGTGTAATATGATACTTAAGAAGTTTTTATTAAAATGATAGGGATCAATAGCTTTTCGGAGATATACTCGTTGAATTTCAGGCTAGTTAAATGGGAAAATCGTTTTCTATTTTCCAATTTCCGCTTGCCATTTAAAGTGGGTACAAAAATGTGTCAATTGGACTCCGAAGTGTATTGTAGAAGAAGAGCACCTGCTTGTAAGAGAACGTGCAAAGAACGCATCACAAAGCAAACGCTTGTACTAAAAATGCAGATTCGGAATAGGCTTACTTTTTCTTTTACTAGTTGAATAGTTCCCAAGAATTCATCTCACGTATAGAGAAACATGACGGCCTGCTCAATATCCTATTTAGGGTTCCCAACTCAGAGAAATGCTCGCTCAATTTGCGTCAGATTTTCTGATTGTCTACAAAACTGCTTCAATGACATTTGATTTCCCTCGTCAAGAACGCATTTCTTGCAGATTATCTTGTTCTAAACGTTTGGCAAAGTGTTCTTCAATTATCAATTTCCAAATTTTGTGCGCCTCTGTATAGAACCGTGAAGGCTTCTCGCAAGCCACCATATCAAGTCTCATGCATAAATGCAAAACTACCTCCATTCAGCCGAATCGACCGATTTAAGCTAAGCTAGTCCTGTGTTCCCGTTTAAGCCTAGTCCCTAGACCTAGTAATCAGCTACTGCTATACGTATACCTATTATAAGAAATACATTTAGGGAGCGAGAACATATTTACAAACAAAAAAAAAACCATTGAATTAAGGCCCACTAAGCTCCTGACTCTACCCATTTTATAAATCCATCGGATATCACGTCCTCCGCGATAACTGATCGACTATTACAAACGGATTCACCAAAATTGAAAAAAAAAACTCCTCTCTGCCATCATCAACAGAAAAATGTTTCTCGCCAAAAATTCCCCCAGACAATCAAGCGAGCTCATCCTTTTTCGTCATTTCTGGACACGGTGTGCCAGGAAAAAGAAAACAAATTGAATTCTCCGTATCAGTTCGACTTAAATTTCGTACTCTATACTCCCGTGATTGACTCCCCAGAGCAGGTCGCTCCAACTTCGTACATGCTCAAAAATACCCTGTTCTGCAACGCTCTGAGGTAATTTATCTTTCATTCAGTCGACATTCAGTGTGAATTGAAGAAAGAAATTCGCCGCAAAAAAAAATTGCCATACGAATTCATAACCTTACCCTCGGACTTGGCAGTCGTTTTAGAGAAAAAGCGGAAACCCCCACCGCTGAATACAATTTTTGTGTCGACTTTTCATATGTCTCAACCGACCATAAATGCCCCATTGTGGAATAGAATGTAGGACTGGCTCTCCAGCTTCCGAGGAACTTTCCGCCTGTTGGTCATGCATTTTGTTGCCAGTAAATTTATTCGGCTCTTGTTTGCGAGCGCTGTTTTTTATTTTTATTTTTTTTTTCCTTTTTTTGCTCCTCTGTCGCTGTGACAAGCAAATTCGAGTTTCGTCGCAAGATAAATGTGCTAAAGGATTCCTTTTTCGTGTGGGGATTTCCCACGTTTTATATTGTTCATTGCTTCCTTTTTGTCTCCATCGCAGTGTATGTGTGTGTTGTATTTCCCAGGATGGTGTCATATTTGCTTGCCGAAAAATTGAATTCACCCCTGAGGACGAGTCGTCAAATGCTTCAATTGAACTTTTATACATAGCAATCAGGTTTTCGAAAGTAAGAAGATCCAATCTGTATCGGATCCTTTTTCATTAAATTCTGATTCGCGTTTTACAATCTGTCGGGTGCTGCTGAAATTTCGAGGGAAAGCGGTCTGTGCCAAGATATGACAGAAGTTTTGAAGTTTTAATTTCACGCTTTTGATTTCCCTCATCGTTTATAAATATCTGCTGTCAGCTTTTCTTCATGTCCATGTCTTGCAGGATTACCTATCTAGCTAGTAAAAATTCCTAGAACAATTATACGAGATACGGTGTGCAGTGCATTTGTGTTGGGTTTAGGTTTGAGTAATGGACTTTCCGTGAAAGTGCTGGGTCAGTGAATTTAATAAAAAAAAAAGACCAAAGGACTTCTAACTCAGCACATATGCAATCGGAGGAAAGGCCACGAAACGTTAGCCATTTCGCGGGGAAAAAGAAGTTATTATCCTAGGTAATTTATTTATCCGGCTTTTTAACAATTTTTCTCTTTTCCTTCAGTTTGGGTGGAAATTTATTGTCATGCAGCGCAACGGGTGAATTAACATCCGGCTTCGTTATAGGTTGCAAAGATGCAGTCACATTGAGCTTACGACGAGAATAGTCGGATGGGGTGGCGCAGCAACAGAAGTGAGAAGAAGTGGTAAACACTTTTGATGCGATGGTGTTTAGTGTTCGATTTTAGGAACTGACAGTGGCGATAATTTTCACATAAAATTAGCTGTCTGTAAGGTCCATTAAAAACAAAGGGCTGGTTTTTGTTAGCTTTCTTTCGACAGCGTTGGGACAAGGTATAAAGAGCTGACCCTTAAGAGAAGGAATTCATAGTTGAGATTTTATTCCTTGGCATGACTGGGTTTTTTGTTGACTTAAAAGATTCCTCCTATTTTGTCACAAAAGTGTCTTAAAGAGAATCGGTTTCCTCAAGTCTGTCGTATATATTTTGTAAAATGTATTATATAAAAATTGAGCCTTAAAATTGTGTTCGTTTGTCGCCGATTCACACCTTAATGCATTTACCGATTTTACCCAAACTTTCACACATCTTTGGTATTGGTCTATTTATGGGTTTTGTGAAGTTTTGTTGAAATCGGAAAACGTATGCGTGCGTTTTGCGTGCGTGAAAAAACACATGAATTTCAGTACATTTTGGTTTTTTCCATACATTATCTATATATGTATATAAAAATGAATTGCTGTTCGTTAGTCTCGCTAAAACTCGAGAACGTCTCGACGGATTTAAATGACTTTTTTGTTATTTTGTTTATCTTGATTCAGCGTTGTTTTACAAAAAAAAAATAAATTCGGAAAGCAGTCAACAGGTGTCGCTGTAGGCATATTTCGTTTTTCATCTATCTCCTTCTAAAAATATATATCAAAATGAGTCGCATTGTGTTTGAATTGATGTTCTCTTAATGCGTGAACCGATTTTGTTTCTCTTTTATTTGCGAATAAAATAGCAGCTGACAATCTTTTTAAAAGAGACTTGTTTTTTTTCTAAATTTACATGAATGCCCACACAAGTCCAATCAAAGCACCGCTGTCCATTTCACGTTAATAAGTTAACCCAAAACCGAACTATAACTGCGTTTACGCAATTCATTATTTGGTACACTACTGCTTACAACGACTGTTGGTTCACTTTCTGGTGCGGTTGACCATTTCCCACTGACCCATATTTCCCCGGGAAGGTTCACACCCGACTGCGAGTTCATTCGCTGTAATCTTCTCAGCGCACTAGGTCATTTCGGGTGAAAGCCCCGCGTATATCGTGTCAACATGGTGTGCCACGCTAACGATTCCCGAGTTATTACTCGTATACATCGTAATCCTTCTGAGGGTGTGTGTTCATACGAACATGGTCCGGAAATAGTCACAGCCGGATGTTGAATGTCTGTTTTTTGGTATGACACCCAGCGGCGGTATTTATTGTTTATGATTTGTGGCCTTCGTGTGGACCGGACCATATAGCGACCGTGTTCTAGGCATTGATGATTAGTGGTCAAAATAGTGGCTGCATAAAAATGCTTGCCTAATGGAATAGTGTCCTTCGCTGGCAGGTGGCAGTGGCGTCTAGTTTCGACTGTATGTAATATGTTGTGTCCGAGATTTATTTATTTTGTAATTTGAAAATATTACGCATAGGTGGGCTGGTTTATATTTTTTTTTTTTGAGATGAATTGAAAGTGTAATGCACACCATGCGCTGTGATCATGTTACTGTGTGTTGTGTGTGGTTTGGATAGAGTTTTGAATTGTGGCGTGTGGCTGGGATAAATTTCAATTCCATGACCAAAATTTGTGACATTGACTTGTGTTGATATTATTCGAATAAATTGTTTAAAGGACAGCTTTGTGGTTGGAAAATCTGCTTGTAGTTTGGACAGCCGCGTCATGTTCGGAATGGTGACATTTAGTAAATAATTAACTTTGAGGATAAGTGGGGTATAGGTTTGCCGAGTCGTTGGCATCAACTTCTTCACAGGAAACTGCTTCCTAGATCTCTGAAGTGGTTGTGGTGCTTCGCTGGTACAATCGCTTCAGGAATCTACGAAACTCACAGATGGTCTCACAAAGCCTCCAGAAGGCTTTGATATTCACGAAGATAGTCTCTGTCTGTATTGGTATAAAACAAAGCTTTGTCAGCTTAAGTAGTCAATTGGGGTTTCCCAAATCAACGACATTGAAGGTCCTTCGTGAAATTCTTGGGTAGTTTGTTATCACTCAGATGTTTGTGTTACATTGGCAATTGCGTACGGGGACCTTAAAGCCTCAATAATACAACCCCTCGTCGCTTAAAAACTTAATAAACCTGCAAGTCTCTTCCATTTTCGAGCTAATGCTTGCGTCTCGACGGTATTTATATATTATATTAGCCAATTCAATTAGTACAAATAGTTAACAGTTTTATGGGGTCGTTGTACCCATGTAAAAGTAAACATTTTTACTACGAAATGGTACACTTTTTATTATTTAAATATAACGATGAAATGTGAATACTACTGTTATAATTCCAGCTGCAGGCCACCGCCAAAAACGCTCCCGCCACGTGCCGCCAAGAAAAAGTCCAGAAAGATCTGACTTCTGACGTTTGCTTCTCTTTCATTTATTTCCCCCCGAATTCACGAGTCTCGTTCGTCACGTTCAGTGAATCAGTCAACCACCGAAACGCGGTTCAGGTTTTTAGTTTAGTTGTTTTCTTTTTGGTTGTCGCCACAGCTTAATCGGAAATTGACCAAGATGAAATATAGGCAGGGCAAAAATGTACGTAACTGACACTAACGGTCGAATTAACTTTAGTTGTGACTCTTGTCGAGCTAGAAGATCAATCTTCCAGATTTTGCCTTGAATATGCTAAACTCGACACGTATACCGCGCTATAAAATAGAGCACTTCAGGCACAAAATAATTTGAAAGACTGGACCTCGAACCATGGCTTAGAACTTACTGACAAGTTTGTATTAACCCGTTACAAAACCCAAGGTAATGGCTAAAGAATGAAATAAAAAAAGTTTCATATGTTTTACTATGAGTGAGATTCAAAACACACTAGGGCATCAAAATGTGTCTTCACCGAGCATGGTGTTCTTGTCCCGAAAGCTCATTTGCTCAACCTAAGCTAATTTAACCACATTTAACTAAAAGAGGAAAGTGAAAGGTGACCAAATCCAAATCAGCAAATAAAGGTCGGATTAATGGCGACTTTCTCAAATTCAGGGTGGCATTATTACAAAATGGCGGACACATTGCTACTTCTACGCCTCTAAAGCTTTGCATTTTCGACTAACAACACTAACAACTTATCCCAACTCTCAACAGAGCTTGTGATCGATTTTTCTTGGTCCCTTCCCCGTTGTATTTTTTACGCAAAGAGATGTGCTCTGTGTAAGCCCACCCTCGTGCGAATAGACAAAAAAATCTAGCGCTCAAACGTTAACCCCATACAAATGGACACTCTCATTCATACCGCTACCGTCAGCATTTCCTTTCAACGACGACACTCTGAAAGAGATTGCCATCAAGATCCTCGCAGATTTTAATTAAACACTCTCTCAGTTTTCGGGCAACCGAAATTCAGGATATTACCCCTAGTGCTAGTGCTGCCAAATGATCGTTTGAATTATGCATTCGAAGCATAAACACTGCCTCAGTATGAACTTTGGTATATTTTTCTTCATACTCACTTGCTTTTGTCCTTCGATTCTTATAAGCCAACAACCCGCACTCGGCTATGCTTCCCATCTTCAGTTCATCAAAACCACCATTGAAAATGCCTTCAAATTTGAAATTTCATATCAGTTCGATCTAAGGATGTCAGTCAGTTGAGGAGGCAAAACCATCACATGCATCCTTGCACCTATAGACACATATTTGCATTTACCTGTAATCGTTGTGCAGCATCGACAATATGTGCAAGGATGATGAGGACCACGAGGCGCCATAGACGAATGCTAAAACGAATAGCATTTATGCTAAAGAACACACACACACACCCACACAAATATGTTCGCTTTGATGACTTCCACTATAGATAATACGACTGAGTGACACCTTCCGACTCGAATTGAATAGTCTTGGTTTTGGTTGGTTGGAATAGTGTAGTATGACTGTAGGCGCGAAGTTAAATATTAAAAAAAATATTCTTGCTCCGACTGCGCTAGTGGTGGTGTCAATTATAGTATATGGGGCGTGCAAAGTGACGCGATCTTATCTGGGAATGCTAAAGTTGATTCCAATTTTATTGCTGCCCGGATAAGCGAGTGCTTATACCGAATGGACAAGGAAGTCTTAGAAAAGTTCTCCCGTGGAATGTGCAAAGACATTATTTGTGCGAATTTCTTCCTTTTTCGTGTGCTTGTGTCCTGACCTGAATATAATATTTATGAGGTGAGGGGTTCCGCAAGCACAAACATACAGAAAATGGTAAGAAATTGGCTGTGCTCTATCCTGAATTGCAATGTTTTCTTCGACACTTTATTGTAAGATGTGGAATGGATTTTTGTCGTTGGCCTCCTTCTTTACCGCGATTTGAAATACAGATTAGAACGAGCATTTGAAGTTGACTAAGGGAATACATTACGAGATAGTTTTTCATTTCGATCGTGTGCTCTGTAGCCGAGGATATATAGCGTAGGAAATGTCCTTCCGTGATATGGTGGTGTGGGCGACTGCGTTGTATTGGTTCAGACGGGAAATCGATTACGGATTCGTTTTTGTTGAGAAAGGCGGACGATGATCATCGACGAGAGTGGCAGTACACATGGAGGAAAGTGTAGATTCGGAGCGGCCTTGGATTTTTTTTTGGGATCTGCTTCCAACTACCACTTAAACTTTAAATAGCATCAATGCGTTTATCACCACTTTTGGTATTCCTTGCAATTGCCCGTGTAAATTTGATGACCAAGTGAACAAAAAGTAAGCTTTGGAAGCAGTCGTTGACAGAGCTGATGGGTATGCGTTGATGATGGGATCATGTGTTTGGTGGTTGTTGTTGTTGTACTTTTAGTTGATAGGATGTGGGTAACAACTCACTCTCTAACTACTCCCCAGTACCAATGTTTTGCCAAACAAATACAACTCTTAAGCAAATATGTAGGATGAAGAAGTAAAGTTTTTTTTGAAAACGAAGCTCTAAAATTGGTGAACTGTAGAGCTACAAACGAGTTCTGGTGTGCGATTAAAAAGTTCAACTGAAAAGCACCCTAAATTGGCACGCAGCTAGACGCAAGGACACTGATGAAACACTTTCAAACGAAACCGTTTCACTACGCAAGGCAATTAATTGAAAATGCAATTTTAGATGCACCTATTACACAGGGAGAAATATGTTACGTCCTGAAAAAACTTAAAGACAGGAAGGTACCCGGACCTGATCGGATACCCATTTAATTTCTTTAAGTATGCGACCAGCAATTTTATCGAAAAAATAACGGTGATTTTTAATAGGATGCTGGAAACAGGTAACCTGCCGCCACAGTTTCAACAAGCCATAATATATCCGGTTCACAAAAAAAAGCAATAGAGCTGATCCCGCAAATTAGTGTGGAATATTTTTCCTTAAATCATCTAACAAGGTTTTCACAAAACTTTTAAATGAGCGTATATGACGCTTTGGATCGAAAACATCAATTTGATCAAAGAATTCCAAGCAGGTTTTCGGAATGGTTATTCAACCGTAGACAACATTTTCGTACTGCAAAACATTGCTGGGACATTCTTCGAACAAAAGAAGAAATTATTCGCCTTTTTCGTTGATTTCAAAGCCGCCTTCGATAATATCGATCGAAAAGGCTTTCATATTCAAACTTTATAACGCTGGGATGAGCCAAAAGTTTGGGAGGGTTATCGAAAATATATACGAGGACAACCGATCGAGTGTGTGGAGCGGGACCGAAACGTCAGAATGGTTTGAAACAACTATGGGAGTAAGACAGGAATGTACACTAAGCCCATATCTCTTCGCTTTATACATCGATGACCTCACCGATTTTTAACCCGGAGGAATAAAGATTGCAGTACACTTAATAAAGGCACTTTTATTTGCAGTTCTATTAGCATACTCACCAGAGTCCTTATAATTAATGATTTGTACTGACAATCAGAGACAATACTGAGACCACCAACTCCAGCCAATTTCCCGTTACTTAGCCTACAAGCCATATTTTTACGGAGTGGTCACGATTTGGTGCGCTTGTATTAGTCGTGTTTTTTTGAGCTTCGTTCTCAGCAAAGCAAAGTAAAGTAAGATTTTCAGCACACAATTTACAATAACTACTGCGAGTCTCGAAGTGTCAAGTAGAGCTTAGATGCTGTAATTGCGTGCTGAAAATCCTACTTTACTTTGCTTTGCTGAGAACGAAGTTCAAAAAAACATGCCTATTGTTGCATAGAAATTCGTATTGACTAATGTCTCGTAACTTTAAAAATTCTGAGTCACCCACACACTCGGAAAAAATATGAGCCACTTCCGCTGCTCGCAGTGTTCATCGAATTTTATCCGTTAAATTTGAAATTATTCGTTACATCTGGATAGTATTTTTTAATATTTATGAAAAATTGTCACTTCAAAACGGTTGCATGAAAATAACAACCTTTTGACCACAGCTTTATCAGTTATTTAAGAAAAATATACACATGAAATCAGTCTTAATGATATCGAAAAGCGGTGAATACATAGGAGTGTTTGGCCTAATATGTTTCTTCTGCATCTCCTGTAGATAGTTTTATTAACTAACAAAATCGAATTATTGGCTTTTTAACAATAGATAATTACTAACCAATGGCATTCTGTAATGTAAAAATGTGGTATTCCCGAGCTCTAGCACATTTCCCCAAGGTTGGCAGCATGTATTTTTGTATTTTTGTATTGATTTGTCTATGCTGCCAATTATGGAATCTGACGGTCAACCTAACAAAATCAAAAATTATGATTTTTAAGAAGGTAGAGAGTGCAGAAATGAGAAATGCCATCTCAACGGACAACCCATTGAAATTGTGAAAACCTATAGATGTCTGCGGGTGACACTAGCTAGTAGCCTCAGTATGGAACCTCATCTATAAGGCTAATTTAAAGCTAAGAGTGACATATCATCAAATTTTTTCAAATCAACTGATTGACCACAGCGTAAAGTACAAGATTTTTCAAGCTGTATCTTGGGGATATTGCTAATATGAAACAGTAGAGAAACTGCTTAAATACTCCATAAAACGAAGCTTACCAAGTACAACACCAAACTATATGATCAATATCGAAACAGTACTGTCGACGCTTTTCGTTAAATCATGAAAATTGCATGTAGATTATGTAAGGAAAGTTTAAGAACTGTCAGACGATAGACTTCCAAAAATAATAGCGAAAAACGTAGTCGAAAGGAATACGCTCTGGTATAAAAAACTCGAAGAGCTAGCAATGTACTGCATATTCGAAGATAATTTAGCTTATGGAAACGAAAGATACCGTAAGTGTATGCTGGACAATCTGATTGACAAAGTAGATGCACAAGATGTACAGAGCTGATTGCTTAAATATGGCTTCTTCGTCCGTTCACCGAGCTACATTCATCAGAAGATGTCCCATCCTTAAAGAAATAAGATGATATTTTCTAGGAAACGACTCAAAATCTGAAGAAGAATGTAAAACAACTTTTTTACTTCTTTAAAGCAGCAATCAATTACAGTAGTAGAATAATTACTGAGAACTTTTAACCTTGTAAACAACCTTTTATTTTTTGTATTTTTACATATCTTTAAATCTTTTTAAATTCAAGAATTAATTATACACTGAAACAAACTTGTTGTGAAATGTTTAATTCCTTGTCAATCAGGCAGACGGCAAAGCCATGCTTAATGATTTATTAGCCGTGTTTTTTTGAGCTTCGTTCATGCAATTACAACAAATACGCTCACTTGACACTTCGAGACTCGCAGTATTTGTGTGCTGAAAATCTTACTTTGCTGTGTTTTGCTGAGAACGGAGCTCAAAAAAACACGACTATTGTAACATAAATTTGTATTTTAAACAAGAAAACAATAAATCTTATCTAATCTAAATCGTATCACTACCAACGACGATTGTTGTTCAACTGGTTGGTTAATGTAGGTTCAAACTCGCATAACCAAATCTGAGCATATATTTAGAACTGGTGTTTATGAACATTTTTCTAGTGACATACAAAAATATGCGCGTCGCTTCAATTTCAATTTCACCCTTATTGGTCCACCGAAAAAGGTAAATGTCCATGCTAGTGGTCCGTGGTCCCAGATTGAGGGGAAAAGTGCCAATTTGTTCGCTTTGGGGAAAGCTTAAAAAAGAGGAAAAAATCACAAATCTCTTTCAAACTTAAATTGCTTAATACCATGTTCCCACCAACGTGATTTAGCTAAATCAACTTTTAGATCAACTTGAATTAGCTAAATCATCTCATAAATCACGTGATTTATCATACATTTCGTTAATAATATTTACGTGATTTATACGTGTTTAAATTCTAATTACGTAACTGTCATTGCAAATATACACAAAATAAAATCTAACATACCTGTAATTAACTTCAGCACTTTATTCAGCAAACAAAAAAAAAACTGTCATAAATTTTATTTTAAATTCAATTTTCTAATTTTGTTTGTGTTTCAGTGAGATTTTGATATTTTTATTAAGTTCATACAATCGATTTGTTTTATCCTTGGCAGGTACCTATGGCAAAAAAAACTATCTGGTGTTGGACACCTAAACGTCAAAGTTGACAAAAATGTCACACTAAACCACTTAAAGTTCGGTGGAGACGCCTTTCATGATTTATAAATCTCGTTGGATAATTTTAGCTGGTGGGAACATGGTATAAGAGTAAAATTTAAATGCATTTCCATTACAAATAAATTTCAATGTTTACTCAGAATAAAATGTTCATACTAAATAATATGAAAGAAAACAGCCCATCGAACAATTTCTGTCATTTAATTTATGAATTTATTTTCATTTTTTAATGAAGTTTTTATTTTATTTTAGTTTTTTTTTTATAGAATTAGCTTGAATAATTTAATGTTTAATTTAAATTATAATTTCATTTAATAAAAATGTTTATTGGAACACTTTCAATTTATGTATATTTTTATGTTATAGCTTTTTAATAAAGACAGTTATAAAACGACTTAAATTTGTTTAATATTTTCCATATGGCAAATATCACATAGGGAAAAAAAGGGAATTTTTTTCCGAATTTAGGTGAAAATTATTGCCAGAAAAACAGTCTGCCCTGATCCTGATCACATGTTACTTAACAGACAATGTTCCATGGCGCAATCCAATCTTAGAATCAAATCGTTTATTTCTATTACTTACGTGACCATTTAAACTGTGATCTTTGATTCGCTCTTCCTCTGCGAATGCCACACTCGGTCATCATCGTAAACTAATGATAAGGATGCGATAGTTAAACTTCCATCAAACATTAAAATCCAGAAAATCGAAATATTCTTACATTGTTCATCAGGCGAACGCTTGCACTGTCAATATCAACACCAACAGAGCACCTACAGCTGCAGGAGCAGAGCAGCAACACCAGGAATCCTTCAACGAAGATTGCTAGCACAATAAATTAACTCACATAAATCATTCGGTCCTCGCTGGAGTAGGACGACAGCAGTGGGAGTGTAACGAAAACTCCTAATCAGCAGTTAATTTTTATCTTTAATTAAGAGCACGTCCATCCGTCGTCCTTGGTCCGTTGCTATGTTTTGTACGCGCGGCGGCACTGTACCGTTCCATATATACACACAGAATACAAGCATTTCTAAGGAGTTGTTGCGCGCTGCATTGCAAGGAGTGAAACATGTCTCTTCGAGAAACAACCTATATATAGGTGTACAGGGAACCGGGGAGGATTCCTTCGCTTCAACGTGAAATGCAAACGTCGTCGGTAACGTTACGTATATATAGTTAATAGCCATTTGCTGGGTGTGCTGTGCGCTTTCCTTGTATAAAGGATCTTTGTAACAAAAAGCTTGTGCGGCTATAAATATCTCCTTAGCAGAAGGAGAGATGAAGAACGATGTCTTTCATGAATCTTAAATGTGTGATTTCGTTTTGCTGTTCATTTTTTTTTTCCTTATTTCCTCATTGTTCGAGTTTGTTCTGTTTTTGTTGTTGTTATTGTTGTTGTTGTTTGTTGCTGGTTGGTTCTCTTTAGAGGGGGTCTGCGGTCTGCCTGATCCTGATGGTTTATATAATAAGTTTGTAAAGTTTTGTTTTTATTTTTATTTTATTTTTATTGCGGCGCGTCGAAAATGGAGGACAAATAAAGAAGAAAGAAAAACCCGTCAAAGAGTTTCATTGAAATGTGTCTGAGTAGTTTCTTTCAATAAGGTCTGTTTGGATTTTGTTTCCTATGGTCACGGGTTTGGATTGCTTGCAATTTCGTTGCACGCATGTAGAATGTACAGTGTACATATTTTGTGGAAGGCAAGCGCAAGGAATGGGTACTGCGGAGACTACTTATAGTAGACATATAAAATGGATAGTTGTAGATTAGTTAAAGAACAATGAAATAATTTAACAATCTTAAATTAATTTATATGACTCCTGGAAATTAAAAAGTCAGTGGATCACATCTTCGTGTGCCTCGAAAATTTTGGAACAACTTCTTGGAGCTATCACTTGTCAAAAGGACAAAGTTGCTTCAATTCAGCCCCTTAATGATATTTACTCCTTAAGGGCCGTTTGCTGATACGACTCATAGCGAATTGAGTGCCACATAAATTCTTATGTGACAGTTTATGCGCTAAAAAAAGTAGCCTATAAGTATTTAATTAGAACTTAAATCGTTAAGAGCCGTATGATCCAACGGCCCTACGTGACGTAGTGATATTATTTGCAGAGACTACAATTACCATTTAAGCAGCAAACCCCTTTTTATTAACAGATCACCAGCAGATGAAAAACGAGCCATAGAAATGAGAACAAATTAAAACCCCCTCCTACTCGCAATTCCGGTCCATTTGCATAAGGCTCACCTAGAACTTCAAAGGCCTGTGTCATTTAAAAAACGAAAGACCACAGCTCCATATGATAGAGCAAAAACCATTCTAATGGGCCTGATTTTGTTTAAACACTAATTATTATTACCCGCCTTGAAATTTCCGTATCCGTGTCTGACATTGAAGCATAAGTATTCTCAGACCCTGTTTGACTTAGCTTATCTACAAAGACGTGTTTCTTTTTGTGTTATAAAAATTGGCAATGAACTTTCTTCATCCTCAAAGGAGACTTAAAATGCAAATTCATCAACGACAATGTGGTCTAATCAAACACAGATAAAACCGACCATCCTCTTGGGTTTAATAGAAGGCAGCGGCTAACCCCGTTTAAAATTCGAACAATGCAACACAATACATCACAAGGATCCCAGCTGAGGAGAAAAAATAAAAAAAACCCAACACGCTTCTTCAGTGTTTGCTACTCCTTATAAATATATACCTACCGTGCACGTCAGAGCTTGCACAAAAGATACAAGTCTTACAGAATGAATGAGACCCAGTCGACCATCGAAAAGTGCAAACATTATTTTGGAGCATAATTAACTGTATTCAGGGGGGCCGTTCTCCCTAATTTCTTGCTTTGGCAATACATACCACTACCACCCACCCATCTTTGTCCCACACTCCCCATTTAAGGAGATTCTCTTCATCATCATCATCGTTTAACTGTGCAAATCGACAATGTTTACCCATAGTTCATCCTTAAACCAAAGGCGAACAAGAAAAAAAAACAACAACTCCAAGGAGCAGCCAGACAATGAACGAGAGAGAAAAAGAAAAAAAGAACTATAGAGGAAGCGCAAGGCAAAGGAAAAAGGAACATTTTTGAAATAAGCCATTTTTCTTATCCTTGTTAAGAGGCTGAAGCTGAAATCTTCTTTATTTGCTGACCCTTACCACTCTGTGTGCCCGGGACTCAGTGTAAAGACTTGCAAGCACACAGGATAAGCACCATAGGCATCAGGAACAAAGCACAAAGAGAGTCCCAGTCCCTTCTTGTTCCGTCTAAACAATGTGATAACTTTAAAATTTTCAAGAGGGCCAACTGCGAAACAAGTTAAAATTCGTCCTTCACGTTTACTCTTTCTTGGAGAATTAATGTAGCTGGAGTCATGGTGGACCTGATGCTGCCGCAATCGGTGTCTGTTCATCTATTTGGGACTTGTTATACAACAACAACAAAAAACGCAAACTTTTCTCCTCTCCACGTCGCTTTCTCCTTTATTTTTGGGCGTCAGTCATTATAAATTTTTTTTCGGTTTTCGTCCTTTAAGTATTCACTTAGCCATTCAGGCAAAAGGACATTGCGGGGACCGAGCCATTAATATGATTTTTTTTATGTGAGTGTGAAATAAAAAAATGTGCTTCGCCTTTGAAGTTGATAATGAGATAGGCTTTGCCTCATAACAAGAAAAAGGATTGTTGTGCTGTGTCATTGTGTCAAAAAAAAAAGGGACACAAAAGCCGACATTATGGTAATGTGCGAGTTCATTGATTTCAATAAATATTCGAAACAGAAACGAAATTGGATGTTGGGGACTGAGATGAGAGGAAGATATTGTCCCACGACTGTTGGGAGGCGCCTTCTCGCAATATCAACAGCCAAGACTTCCTTCTGTGAAAGGTATAAGAACGTGCAAGGATGGTTTACCCTTTTCAATAATGTTTCAATTTAAAAAGAAGCCTACAGTGCAAATGGTAGAACATGCGAGACGAATGAAACGACCAGATCTGTTTAACAATCTTCTAAGATCTGGACGGGCTATTTTTCATCTATAAAAGTGCAGTATAAACATGGCCTTACATATATATCTTCCACCACCACCACCCCAACTCCTTTTCCCACTTAAATCGTGCGTCCAATTTCATACGTGATCAAGTGACTGTTGCACCACCATTACAAACATTCCACAGGCCCCCTCATCCAATTCATTACAAAATCTGTGAGGATATACAACTCCGCGTCCAAGTGGTACTTCATTTCAATTCCTTCTATTTGATAGAATAGTTTTGAAGGATTTTTTTTTTCAAATTGTACCCCAAAAAAAAAAAAAAATACATCTCGGATGATATAAGTAAGTCACTGCCAAACTATCCACACACAAGTCACGTACCGCAGATTGCAACGGAGATGCAGCCAAGTCGTAGCCACTCCACTCACACCCAAACACACATACACTTCAGGAGCATTCCCTCTATATCTCCCGATAAGACGACAACTTACTTCCCTTATCCATCGGACTACCAGAGTTCCTTCTCTGGATTGGTTTCCCAGGCGAACCAAGTGCCAGCTACTTCAAACTTCCTAAAAATACCACTGCAACCCAAAGGACGAACTAATATCTTTTTATTTCGCAGAGAAAAATATCTTCAAATCATGTTCATCCACTTCCCTTACTTGCTTTTTCGTTGGCTTAGTTTTTATAAGTACACTTTTCTCCAAAATCAAAGACAGCATAGCGATAGTGCGGATACGGAACATACCCCTTGGCTCAATGAAGAATGATAGAGGTGAAAACAAAAAAGAAAATCCACCGAAGTAGAGCAGGTCCGACTTGCAGCGATCTATATGCATTCAAAACTGAGGAAGTCCTTTCAGCCTCCTTATGCTGCGCCACTCGAAATGAAGATGAAAAATAAATCCTCACTTTGAAACTTATTTGTCCTAAATCCAAAAACATGTCCTCACAGCCGCGCTAAAGGCTAGAAATCAAATCCTTCAAATTCAGGAGATTTTATTTTATATATTCCTGTTTGTTATCTCTCTGAAATGTTTATGCAGTTCTTATCGTTATTTTCCAATGCCCTTTTGGCTTCGGAAGAATTGCCGCATGCATGACATAGATTTCATGCGAGAATATCCTTTCTGTAAAACAAGAACACACTGAATCGGTTTCTTAATCATTCATTTGCTTTCATAGGGGGAATGCACCATTTTTCTTCATTGACATCAATGAGCAAACTTCGTGCAAAGGCAATCGTTTCGCTGCTGTCAGCGTCTCTCCTGGATGCTGCGAACAATGTTGGGATAATTTGTGTTGTTAGCATGTTGGTGGTTTGTGTTGTCAGCGGGATGATCAAGTAAATAATTGTTCCACCCCGCACACGCAAAAGATTGTACACTTTCTTGAATTAAAGTCAAATTGAATGGAAACGTTATTATCTGTGGGGCAGGATAATTGAGTAACTGCCGTTTGCTAGACAGACTGCTGTAATCAAAACGTATTATATGTAAGTCAATGGGAGGCAGGGGGCTTTGGACAAGCCAAGCATTAATACTAAGGATGAGGTTTGTACGGGGCTTGTTGTCAGGGTAGGACGATGATGAAGCTATACGCATAATTGGTACTACGCAGCAGTTTTCAGTTAACCAATGTCGAAGGGCGATGGAGTACTCGAGACCTGGTTGCCTTTTCCATAAAAGGCGAACTCGGTTAATAGTCGCCCTCCAGAAATACGTATATCTTAAAAACAACAACAAAAAGATAAGTGACATCACAACGTTTTGACAAACTAACATTCGCTCTTATGTCAAAAACACTTGTGCGCTTAATCCAAATCAAAAACCACCTCATAACATAGTATTATCTCGAAGGATTACTCGTACAGCGCTACAACAAAATTCCGCGCACTTACACAAGATTAGCTTTATTCTTGAATTGCATTCGTTTCACTACACCATATAACGGCAGTTTTCCTTTTGTTTGTTTATTTTGCTTGCACGACATGTGGCGGTAGATGGTGTACATATAAAGTTGCGGCAAAAGAACCTTAATGTTTGGCATCCTTCTCTGTGCTTAATTCACAATTTTCTTAAAAAAAAAAGAAAAAAAAAAAAAAAACAAAAAGCACACAAAATGGAAGAAAAAATATTGCTACCTAACTTTTGCATTAAGCTGGCAAAGGATAATCCCCCAGCCGTACATCACCATCACAGCTAACATACGAGATGCAGCGGTGTTAAAAACTTTGCCATTTTAAGGTCGTTTGCTGCTTGAGTGGGGACAACCGAACCAGCCGCCTCGACGAAAGCTACAGAATGTATCGTGTTAAGAAAAATTCCGCCCAACCTTTAATTAGTTTTAAACAAATTAACATAAATTCTCGTTAGGTGCATATAGTATAGGAGTGATGCGAAATACCGCTATTGTTGTTTCGGTGGGCAAAAGTCGCAATTCGGATGCTTTGCCTTGCGGGCACATGTTTTTCTCAGGCGTATGCTGAAGAAGAGGCACGCAAATAAATTAATTGGTATAAGCGCAAATTATTTGAATATTTTGGCAAACTCAACTTTGGTATCTAAATGAAATGAACGTTTGAGCGATGCGATTTTGAATGTAGTCACATTTTGACACTTTTTTTTGGCACGGTTTACTCTTCTTCACCTTTTCGTTAGTTAGTTTTACAAACATTATGCCTCCATCGGTTTTAACAAAAACAGTTGATTGCATTCTATGGCGTGGACTATTTGTCGCAAGATCTAAGTTTTCTAACCTCATTTATAAAATAAGTCAACGCAATTGTTATATTACATTTATATTTATTTATTTGCCTCCTAATTCATAATGGAAGTAACACAACTTGTAGTGAAGGTAGTGTAAGTTAACGATGTCCTGCCGGGGACATATAAAAAAAACGCGAATACGGGCCCGAAGGCCCGCCCACTATTCGACTTACAGTAAAACAACAGATTTCAACGTTACAATTATATTTCTTTATTAGAACAATGCGACCGCCTATTTCAAAGTCAAGATTAAGACTAACTTATAGAATAATTGTTTCCCCTTGGGAAACCGCTGGTCCCACGATGAGAATTGCTGATTCGTCAAATATGCCTTCGCACACGCATCCGGTGGCAACGGCACTATGCGCAATATGATCCTATTGCACCGGGACTGTGGGAACAGGTAGAGACATGAAACTGATGACACAGCTAATCATATACGATTAGCTGTTTTACTTTTATGCTCTTGACCTTGGTCGACGGTGTTAACTTGTATAAAAAAATATCAAAACAAAAACATAAGCTTAGAACAGTTTTCAGAAAAGTTCTGAAATATAGCCGCAGCTGAAGCTCAAATAGAATATATTATTTTAATTAGTCAGAAACAGTCTTTTAACTGCACTTAAGCTCTGGGATATGTAAAATTTGATAGTCATTTAATTTTATATTTTTACATTTGGCAGTGACCTATTGCGCGAACTTACCTTCCCAACTACTTCCTTGGAAAATTTGCGAATCTTCACTTTGCAGAGGGAAAATTTCATTCGCCGGCGAGTTCATCTGAGAACCGCATGTGATGCAATACGTTTCGTGTCAAATGGTTGAGCGAATTTCGGTAGAAAAATCAACTCCGATTTGATTAAACTGAAACACTAGAACAAATTGCTATCATTCAAACAAAGATTGCGCAATCTTTTTAAATATATAGATATAAAATACCAATTTACGGAGCTATATTTAGCAAGTTCACAGGAGAATATTGGCTACCAGCTTTGTATTTTCTCTATTAAGAGAACTTTGTTCGCCGTGAAATTAAGCTGATTCATAATTTATTAACCTAACTAGTAAGCAATAAATATAGGTAAGAATTCGCTGTCGCCTTCTCTCCAAAGAAGCCGTTTTCTGTACGACCTGCACTCCTCTATTCAAAAGTAGTTCGCTCATTATTTTATAAAATTAATTCAATTTAATCAATTCGTATTCTAATATTATAGCTACAATTCTGGGTGATGAAGAAAACTGATCGATTTAATATTTGTGGTAGTAGGCCTTTTTTTATTATTCTCACATGAGCTGTATAGATCATTGATTTCCATGGTATACAACAAAAGTTGGATCTTGTACCGTTGTTGTAAACCGTGAAAATCATTGATCTATACAGATCATGTGAGCATAATAAAAAAGGGCTAGTGTTACCGTCTTCAATGTAAATACTAGCTCTCTTAGTCCAACCATTTGAAACCAACTTTCAGTCGCATTTAGGTATTTAGACACTTGTTGGAGTTGACCAACTTCGGAGTTGATTTGAAATCGTGTGTTAAACTGCCAGTTGAAAAATAACTTTTATTTACTAAATTGTTCTCAACGCCGCAGTTGCAATTCAAAAGTTGACTTACTTGCTGAATCTAAAATATCCTTGGGATATTTGTGACACATAAAAGAATTTATGTCAGTTTCAACTTCTGGTTATTTTCGTCATAGAGAAACCGTATATACTTTGTATACTTTGTTTATATTGTTTGCTTTTTCGTTTTAGGGTGTAGCAATTAAAGTCAGTTTGGAATTCATATTTTTCTTTTGAACAATACCAGCAAACGAGAGACAAAAAGGTTTATCTTCAAATTAGCAGCACAAACCGTTTCAACGTTAAAGGAAAACCATCCTTAACGAATCCTAAAATTTTCTGGATCAGTTCCATCTGGTAATTAAATTCGGATATTAAAGGAATTTTGATTTCGTGAACCATTTACGTACTTTGCGTTTCTGGCTTACGAAATATTCTAAAAAAATTGACAATTGTGTTCGACACTTTTTTCAACAGAAGATGCACGGTTGCAATGCTAACCCCAATGAAATCGATATCAGCAAAATGAACTGATCCGTGTGCATAGTAGCGTAAGACGATTAAAAGCTGGGTTATTGTTCGTATAATTTACGCAATTTATCGAAGTAGAAAACCACGGAGCTCATCAAAATACAAAATACATTGCAATTTTTTTGCAAAGCCCAATATATTTACTCGTCTATGTCTTTATAGCTGTCATTTGTAATAAAATATTTTTAATATTTATTTATTGTTATTTATTGAAGTGTTATCATCGGCCTGGTCGATGCTTTGAAGCCCTCCACTGCATACAAGTCATGCAAAATTGGTTTTGTATGGGAGGTACCAGAACGACTTGACCGACATAGCCCAATTTTAATATCAACCTAACGACGATAAAAGTATGTCCTCTCACAAAATTTCACTTGCCTTGGTCGACTTGTTTCGACTCTATCCTGTTTTCAACAGACAGAGGGACACATGGGCCTAATGTTGATTTTGTATGGGAGGCACCAGAACTACTTGGCCGACATAGCTCATTTTTAATTCCAACCTAATGACGATTAAAGAAGTCCTTTCACCAAATTCGCCTATGTCAATTCCCTTGGGCGGTATCGTGCTTTCAACAGACTGACAGGCAGACAGACAGACGGACATGGCTAAATCGGTTCAGAATGTGATCCTGATTCTGAATATATATTTTTATGAGGTCTACGGTGACTCCTTCTTGGCGTTACAAATATAATGACAAAGTGAACCTTCCTGTGGAGAGTATAAAAACTAAACGAACTGTCAGGTTGCTATATGTAAGTGTATGCGTTCGGCTTATTTTCTTTAATATGGCACACATCCTTTCACACATAGTAACACGGAAAACAGCTTGTAAGGCTGACGGTCTATTTAATACTTAGCTTATGGTCATCATAGAGCAAAGAGTTACAGGGGCCGGCGCTGTCGGTCTTGTTTCTGTGCGAGGTCAGATTTCTTGAAAGCTAGGTTTGGTTGGATGAATGTTCGCAACTTAGTAGCGACAGTTGAGATGTTTGGAACAGTATTACGAAAATTCATAAATACATTTTAGGAGTGAGTAGGTTTTACCCAAGCGATATTCTTATGTTGCAAAAAAGAGCCCAATTTAAAACGTAACGCAGTTCGGTTCCTGGATATATGGACGTAGCCGAATTGTTCAGCGGGACCAGGAGAGCACAACACGAAACAGTCCAACGTTTCAGAATGAGAATATCGGCCTAAACTCGATCAATATTCATGCAGACAAATCTTATTTGATTTAATATCTAGGGTAATACGCAATACAACCACTTCTAACACAACCGTCAACCATTCTTTCAAATTCCGCTCATTTCGTTTAAACGCTCTTTGTACAGGCATACATTAAAGTGCGGCTTCTCAAAAAAGAAATGGTGGAAGGAAAACTCCCACCTTTTTCTAAGACCACCAGCTGTGTCTACAGTCGAAGCTTCAATGTCAATGTTGGCCATTTGTTTTGTAGCATTTTTTATACCGTATTAAACTTGGGCCTAACACTACAAAGAAATCTCCCCAGTTACCCAGGTCGGTACCTATGTCCGCGCTTTGAAAGTCACGTCCACTTCTGTTATCGTGAGCTCCATTTGAGGCAGAACCTTCCGTCACTCTGCCATGTTTCTGGCACTGACTACTGTCAAGAGACTGGCTGATTTAGATTAGCCCATGTGGGTTTCTCCCGTGTGCTTATCCTATATAGCTTACCAAATCGTCCAGGAAACATTCCTGATCCAAGCAGTCTTTATCACAGCACTGTAAAATATTTTATGCAAATTCCTATCGGCAAGGACCTCTCAAAAATAGTTACCACAAATATAGGGAATTTATTGACTGCCTGCAGATACAGCAGCACGTCGTACTATAACTCATATCATTCAATAGAACACATATTTTATGCTGTATAACAGTGCATAAAAATCCTATTACCCAAAAATGCAGTAAAGTATACTCGTACTCAGCGCAGCAGCAGCAGCAGCAGCAGCACTCCCAGGACAATGCACACTAAAAAATCATTGCTCTCTTAACTTAACTGCACACACACACTGTAGAGTATATCTACTCGTCCACCTCAAATAAGCCGATTCCCTCTGGCATGGTGCATATAGCGTATATAGAATAAACCGTCAAAGTATCCACTGCCACTTCCTCTGGCTCAGTGACACTGAATCCCCAGAGACTCGGCTCGGAACATTGCATTGCCCCCCATCACCACCACCGCCGGCGCACGTATAATGGCAATAATTTCCTTTGATAGTATAAATTCAGTTCTTCTTTCCTGATCCATTCTGATCCACCCTCGGCCTCATCCTGATTTACGGAAAGTGCTCTATAATCTGGAAAAAAGACAAATTAAACGATGCGTTGCACTGCATGGTGTGCGTGCAAAAAATATACATTCAGCTCAGGATACAAATATGCATCACAGAAACGGAATATTTAATGTGACATACATACTATATGTAGCGAGTGCGTTCCCAGTTCCCAGTTCCCAGTGCAATGTGGCGGCCCAAAAGGCCAATTGGTTCGGGCCTCTTAGTAAGGTTTCGAACTTTTCCACTTTTCCGCACTTTCTACCCTCGTGGACTTGACACGCAATTAACTTCAGGTGGAATCATCGCAAATGCGATTGTGAGTGAGTGACCGAGATTTTCACTTTAACCCAAAAAGAGGACGTTTTTTGTTTACCACCCGCATTGCGTATATGGTTTATGTGACAAGGCCCCTGCTGGTGCCGTTGCTTTAAACCTATTTACGTTTTCATTTTTCAATTAAAACAAAAAGTGTTCTCGCAAAATGCAAAGTGAACATCAAATTTGGCCCGGACACGGTATCGTAGTCGTCATTTACGTTGTACCTACGCAGTTAATGTTTTAAGGCGAATCTTCCATCATCAACTGCACTGCCATATGCACAGAGGCAATGAACTCCTCTGCCACTGGGACATGTGGCAGCGCAGAAATAACAACCATTTCATGGAAATTTCGTCCTTTTTAAAAGTAAAGTTCTGTTTTGGCCTGGGACCGTGGGAATAATTTTGATTTTTTTCACAGTGAAGTGCATCCCTACGTGGCATTAAGTTACTCTGAGGGTGGAATTGTGGTTGACGGTTGGTGTGGTGGGTGCTTGCGAAGAGTTTTGAAAGAAGGATGCAAAATTTAAAAGAGTGCAGTTGCAGAGCCGTTGCAGGTTGCAACTCTGAATGCAAAACTTTGAAATGCTCCACATATATGTAGGTAACCTGAAGAGCTTAATGAGTTTTGTTTGGGGGATTTCTGAACTTTTTGAAGACGGTTGTGTGAGTTTTTCTTTCTATAGACAGTGTCACTTTGGAGTTGGAGTGGTGGCGTTTTTAAGACAACACGTATGAAGTTAGCTCTTGCCTTTCAACACGAAGTTCTAAAAATATGATTTTTGATGAGTCGTTGACACTTGGAAAAAAGGTTGCTGGGAAACTGAAAATAGGTCTCTCTTTCAAAGGCCTTTTGAAGCTTATTATAAGCAAAAAAAAACAAAACACAAAATAGGAAATGCACAAAATATCCGCCGAACTGTCAAATATCATATGCAAATCAGTAATGCCCTCTCCTTCGATCGGACACAATTTGGTACTTTTTATAGTACACTTTCCTTCACGATTGATTTATGAATGAATTTGTGTCGGAACACAGTAAATCGAAGCTTATTGATCTAAAGATTGAATGGTTAGCAAGCGAATATTTTTGAAAAAAGAAATAATAGCCGGCTATTTTATTTTAGAATAAATTAAGAACTCACGTAGGAAGCCAAAAACGTTTTAAGGAGCTATCGCTTTCGTTTTTGAATTCCAATCCGCCAATCAACGAAACGAAACGAAATTAAAAGTATATAGAAATAGAAAAATAAATACAATTTGATATTTTAAATTACCTAATTCGGGAAACTTTGAAAACGACTAAATGTTAAATTCATTCAGAAAAATATAAACCCGTGAACATTTTTCTACACGAAAGCTGTCACGCGTACTCGTCTATGAATTCATACCAAATAAAACAGAATTCTGTATATCTTGAATTCGCACATATTCGTCCAGAAGTTCCTAAATTTATTATTTCGCGGCGATTTTGCTGAATGCTGACAATTATTATAACTATTTCTATATTCCCCCGAAGTGAACTTTATCACACCATCCACTGATTCGTTAGAAATTCTCATTCTCTTGGAACAAACTCCATTTGCAAAGAGGGTTTGTAGTTGAGTTGTAGAAAAATATAGGTATTCGGATATGAGCTGTCCAATCGTAAGTGAACCGATATTTTATTCTATTTTCGATGACTCTCAAGAAAGTCTTGGAAACATTCGAAACTTAACTATTTATAACTAAATTTAGTTTTTACTACGTATGCATTTGTGACGTGCAAACTATTAAAAAAGGAAAACCAATCAAAAAGTTAGCACTAGCGGTTAAAAAAGATACCAAACATTTTATTTACTGAAAATATTCCAAATATATATTTCAAGTGTTTAGAAATAAAACTAAAATGTGATATTTTTCAATTTTGTGCATGTATTTGTTTGCTAAACTTAAAAGACATCTTGCATTGTTGTATTCCCATGAATAAAGTCCGTAAACATTTACAATTTACTAAAATTAGTTTTAGTAACAAAAGTGTATTTAAATTCGCTCCTATTACGAAATCCATACCGACATTTTTGGTGGTTGGGCAACACTCCTCTTGAAAATGACATTTAGGGAGGATATCTTTAGCTAATGCCCGAGATAAACATGGGTTTCTCAACATTAACATTTAACCCTACAGTTGGCGATATTTTGGCAATTATATTTGTTTATTGGTAAAGGGATTTTGGAAAGCGTGGAGTCTGCGTAAACTGCCTGACTAAAGTTGATTAATGGTAAGGCCGTGTGAGTATTGTTCTTGCAAACATCTCCCCAAATTCACATATGGCACAATAGAATGACAATTTCTTAAAAAAATGTTTTTAGCAAAAATAATCATTGAATAATCAAAGAAGAACCTATTAAACTCTTCAGCTACGTCAAGTTTGCCAGTAACCTTACTCTCATCAATTTCTAAAAAAAAAAGGTTTTCAGAATGCTCTAAACTACACGCTTTTAATATTACCCTTAATTTCCGCAGCACAATAACTACTGTCGGTTACAAATTCAAATTCAAATTCAACAAATTTCAAATTTGAAAATGTTGGCAAAATGAGATTCTCGAAGAAGCCCAGAATTTCGGAGACACAATAAAAAGCCTCAGGTATTGACAAAGACCTACGTATATTTGGTTGGATAACCTAAGATACAGCGAAGTTACAGCTAATAATTATTTAAACGATAAAGTTCCTCCTTGTCCTCCACTGGCATATATGTGTACCAATACCCATTGAGAGGTATTTGTTCATAAACTTGCAGCTGCCGAACAACAGTTCAACAAAGTCCACCCGCGTGTTCCAACTTTCTGGCTGTCAAAAAAAAGGAGAAACGCCTTTCAAAAGAAAATCTCACACAGTGCAAGTAAAAAGAAAACCTCACCAATGCCAATTTGCACTTCATCTATTTCTACAACTGACATCCCGAACCCAAGTAAAGCAGGTCAACGATTCCTACAGAACTGAAAAGAAGAACTTGTCGTGATTTTTGTGTATACGTATGCTTATCCCAACGGGATACTAATAGACCATATCGCCGTGGGAAAACCGAGCAACCCATTTTAATCATTAATCACTTACACACAAAACTGCTGGCAGCTTTCCACTGAAACCATGTTTAGTGCCATCTCCTTGCCAGTTATGCAGAAAGTGATTATCATTAACCGTTTGCACATTTCTTATACCCAGAGTAATGGCACAAAAAAGTCCCAAAAAGAATTTCCAAAAAAATTAACCAAACGTATAGAAGAGCACATCCTGACGAGAATGTGAATGCACCCTAAAGATGCACTTGAATTTTTATTTGTTTACTTCTCGTTTAAAGGTAAAGAAGAAAAAAACTCACAAGAACCCTAAAAAACATCAACTTTTCCTTGTTTTGTTGTCAGGGGGCGCTGGCGCTGGTGTGCAGCTAGAATGCAAGCTAGAAATTTTAAGGCATTCACTTACACACATTCCCAGATTTATGTATTCATTAAAAGGGAGCTAAAACTTATAGGCTTCCGTCTATTGCATCATCAAAAATAAAAGATGAAGAACAAGAAACGAGAAAAAAAAGCGACCTGATGACGATGTGCTGGCGTTGATTTTGATCCTTTTGGGTACTCGAGAACGACTATGATGGCATTCGGTGGAAACACCTGCCTCAAGAATGCATACATTTATGCATTCATCTGTCGAATGGTAAGAGTTTTCGTGGGGGTGGCAGCCGCCCCTCCGATGGCAGTACATACATTATACGTATACACATACCTGTGTACCTATATAATCATGCAGCGTTTTGTGTAGCTCCTTGTCTAATTAGAGCGCGCACTAAAGTTTCGCTGGGAGTTGGCGTTTGAGACTGGGGGTCCCTTCGTTGTGATCCTTTAATTAAAAGTCATCAAGAGAAGGAGCGAAAAAAAAATTTAAATCAGAAGCGTTTTTTTTTTTCATATATTTTCTGTTCTTTTTTTCAGATTTGTCACCCTGTCATTCTCATTAATCTTTGAAACTTTAGTGGGGCTCCTCGGTGTTCAAAGGTGATTTTTTTTTTTAATTTTTCTATTGCATACAAAGGCAGATTCATGTACACAAGGTGCTTGAACTGCCAAAAAATAAAATCAAACAAACATCGAAAAAATTATTTAAACGCTTCAAACTACACTCAAGTTGGCGAAAATAATCCGAAAGGACTATTCGAAATTGAATGGGAATGTTTTCGCGAGAATCATATGCACACTTATTGTACGAGCGCTGATGTTTTATGGCTCGTCTTACGTTCCTCACTAAAAATAAAAATAGGGGTAAAAAAACGCCGAAAGCTCAAGTGGAAAAATCTATCTTGTACGTGGGACAATCACCTCTGGGACAAGAAGTTCGTGCACAAAACCGTTTTCTCAGTAAGTAATGAATTTCCGTACGTTTTGGTTTATTTTAGACACTTTTCTGTTATTAAAAAAATATGCCCCTTTATCCGTTCTTATGGTAATGACAGCACATGATGTAGCTGGCATGTATAGAACTTTTGTTCTTGGGACAATTGTGTTTTTATATGAGCAAATGTATTTTTTTTTAATACTCTTTTTTAAATTACTCATCAGAGTGTCCTTTATTTCGATGCATGTGCGGAATTTACCCAGCGGGGTTAACAACTCTCGTTGTGTGGTCTTTATTGTCGCTTTACCCACTCTCAATGATACGCTGGAGTTACTAAATTAGTCCCAATGGCACGGGGGCCGAAGATAGTTGCTGTTACAGTTTGGGAAGCTTCGGGGTATAGCTATGGTATGTTCTAATATTCCCATGTGATATAGGTATGTACAATTTTTTCATTGCTTCTATGCAATGAATTTTGCAATTTTTAATAGTGACTTCGATGCTAAGGTGGTCAGAGCTGAGTTGTCGGTTGGCCCTAAAATCTCTCACATTGTCCTCAATAACTAAATGTCACAACATTACTTGTAGGATAGGTTTTTAAATCTACTCAATTTCATTAAGAATTGTGCGTTTAAAACAAGCAGGAATAACTTAATCCGCCTTCGCTTGCGTGCATACTATATATACTGCGCCATTAGCCAGAACTTGAATGATGACGACGAAGTACCTTTATAGACAGTCCCCTTAGTATTTGGCGATAAAGCTATTACTTAGTTGCCTTTCTGGATGAAAGATTAATAGCCGTATACATCTTTGCTTAATTTATGAAACCATAGGATGAAGATCAGCAATTCCGTCTATATAGTTGCAGGTAATTACAAGCTTGGCTATAAAAGCTACCTTTGTTGTCCCGTTTTCAAGTCCCAACCATATTTCCCAAAGTGCAATGCACATCAATGTTTAAAATTTTACAACTTCAGCTACCATAAATCTTGACAAATAGCATTTGCTATTTTTGAGATGTTTGTTTAGTATGAAAGATGCCAGGACCCTTTTTGAATTTTAATTAATTTTACTAAAAAAAGAACACATACTTATGCTGATGTTTTACTCTGACTATTTAACCGTATTCTAAAAATTAGCAGAAATCCCAAAAATACAGAGCAGCCTCCAGAGACTCAATAAGCAAATGGGGGGAGTCCCAGTTTCGCGGAGTCTCGAGTTACAGAGTTGTAAATATTATATTAGGTTTTACTCTTAGGAATACGGTCTGTGAAATTTAAATACACATATTTGCATTCTACATATATGTACAATACATATATGCATATAATGGCCCACTTGCTTTCAAACCCTTTTACGGCGTCCCTAATGGGGATACTAACCTCCTGAACTCGAAATATATTGAGCAAAGAATGACTATTTGGTTTAACAATTTGGAGTTGTAACTATAAACTGCTCTCAGTTTTTGATCTATTCGATTCGATTTTCTTTATCTCAAAAATGATTTTTTTTTAAATTTTTTTTTCGAAATTGTACGTTGCGATACGACGAACCGACTTCGTTGTTTAAAGCTTAGTATCCTCCTCGAGCTAAATGTTATCTTCCATACAAAAATGTCTACAAAGATAAAATTTAGCAAAGCAGTATCCTGTTCGCTCTCTAAATTCTTAACTTCATATAGATGGGCCCATTGACTTATTATATATGGACTGCTAGTAGACAACTTCGCATTGGTTCCAACATAAGCGCTAGCTCTCGTGGTTCGGAGCGGAATAAATTGGAAACTCACATATGACGTTTCCATTTCATTGCAGACAGTTTTGCATAACACTGTGTTATTGCGATTAATTGAATAAGGATTTAAAATTAAAAAAATGAGTGGTTGCACTTTGCAATATTTCTTCTCTAAATAAATTCTCATATACTTGAATGTGATATTCTTGACAATCATAAGTATTTATTGAGCAGAAATGCGATTGAAATATACGCTAAAGTGTACATCATATTTCTAAAATTTATAATGAAAAACAATATAAGAAACTAATTCGCAATAAATATACGAAAATTGTGCAATTTATGGGACAATGAAAAACGATTTTTAATTCAATGTTGGTTCCATCTATTATTAATTATTTAATTTGCACAATTTCGAGATGACCTCTATTGTAAACAATGCCGCAACAATTTGAATTTTAGCCGTTTAACTTGGCAAATACACTCACGCCCAATAGGTGGCTCTGGCATTTTATGGAGAAATCCAAGATGGTTGTCATTTTGTTTCACTTATTTTTCGCATAGAACCACGAGCGCTAGTTATGTTGGCGTCATTTTCTGGTCAGAGATTGTATGGTGACATTTCACTAGCAATCCATAGATAATAAGTCAATGGATGGGCCGATGACAAGTCTCCACTCCTTTAGCTCGTGAAATAAATGTCCGGTGCATTAAATTGAAGATAAATGTTGACAGAAGAAAAAGGAGGGAAAAGTTTGTGTTGTGATTATTACGGATTTTGTGGAGAAAACCGCAGAGAACGTTAGCGTAATAAATAAAAGAAAACGCAAAACCAAAATACAAAATAATTATGTATATTTAGGGAGCATTTATCTATGGTGTGGAGAATCGAAGTGGACTAGGGAAGCTAAAATTTACATTTGATTTTTGTTTCGTTTATATCCTGGGCATGTTTTAATGTTTTGTTTGTTTATTCACTTTTAAAATGGGAGCAAACATCCTGGCAAAGTACACTCCACAAATTGAATGCAAGATTTTGCATGTCGTACTGTCGTACGTCTTCATTCGTGTTATACATCTTAACAAACGTCAGTGTGTGTTTTAAAGTTTGTGTGGCACTTAATTTGCTATGAGTCGTATCAGCAAACGGCCCTTAATTTATTAAAGTTAAGAAAAATTGAATGGTGTTCAAAATCTCCCTCCCTCTCATTCCACCGAGAATCGCAATTCATATTGTAATCCTAATCAGCATACTTTTGAAACTTCTTTGACGAACAATATGCGGGAATTGTCCCCGGCTACCGCTACCAATTATTGATAAAATTAACAATTGCCACAGCAAGAAACTACTTCCTAGTTTGTTTGCCCATTTATTCATTCGAGTTAGTTAACTGTTCGAATTCACAATTTGGGATAGCACACCCAATACGAGTATACACCCAGTGCCGACTATATTATATACGCAGGCAAACATTCGCACATAAAAACTTTGCCCGCTACGTGACCATTGAATTCAATTCGTACATAATCAAAGTGCCCACCCTCACCGCAGCACAGTCAGTGGAACATTTACCCAGGTTTTACTTTTAATTGTGATTACAATAAGAGCGAGTCACAGGAGACAAAGGATATCCCATGGTTCGACTGTATATACGGCGAAAAAACGCCAATAGAAGAGAAGTTTTAATTCTTTTTTCGCCAACCAGAGTTTATCTTGATATATAAATTCGAACGTGACTCGAATCCGAAAGACTGTTCTATCTGTCTAATCAGACCCCACATGTCAGCTAGGGCGCCCTCATCCCCTACTTGTGTGTGTGTTTTGTGTTGTGCCTTAGCTCTAATGCACTCATGCCCGGTCATTGTTATATTTGTACAGAAGAGGGTGGCAAAGGAGTTTTGTCCTTGAAACAAAACGGAGCAAAAATATCTCAACAAAGGAAGAAACGATTCTTTTTTTGTTTTTGTTATTGAGCTGCAACACATACTTGTATTCACATATAAAATGGTTTTTAAATTTCGATAAAAAGGTTACTGAAACCGAATGTCCTTATGCCCTTCTCGTTTTTATTTTATTCATTTTTTTTTCAAGGTTATAACCCCCATGAGTGGGCGAGGCCGAGGCCATATCCTCAGAAGTTGCGAGGACAGATCTCCTCGTACCCGTGTGCGATGACAAGTGATGTGGTAGCCCTTTTTGGTTTCGGCTTTTATGGCAGGAAGAAAATATTAAAATTCTCAACATGTTATCACTTTATATGTTGAAAAAGGAAACAAACAAAAAAAACCAGAGGACTCCGAAGCGAACTGAAATGAGTGCTCATGATATTGTGCTTCGACTGTGGAGCACGCATCTGTGCAAAAAGGGATGAAGAATGAAATTGTTGCCAAAATAAATATTTTATTTTTTGCATTGGTTTGGAATATGTAAATCAAATCAACTAGCGAGTTAGACTTGGGCGTTTTTGTTATTCCATCTAGTTAACATAATTATATGAGAGTCGAGTTGTGGGCATCACGTTTATGTTGATACAATTGCAGTTTATGCAGTTTTGACTCTGATTTGATTGCAGAATGCACACAAAGTTATTGTTCTTTCAAAATAGCGCACCAACGACGAATTTAACCGAAAAATCTGGTTATACGTGTGCCAATCCCACTCAAGCATCCATTTGGCCGGAAGTTTGCAGATGTGCTGGATAGGGAGATGGTTTTCTTGGGAAACCACCAAAGGTCAGTGTTGCCACTTTTGTTTGCATACGCTGTTAAATCATATTTCTGGAGTTCTTAACCCACAAGTGCTAAAATTTGTGCATTAGTTAAAACGATCATACCCAAAAAAAGAAGAAAAAGCTGACCCAAAATGAATGAAAAACGAAATGAATTGTGTATATGTACCTGACTGCTTACTTACGTGTATTAAATAAGCCGGCAAAAATACTTCACCACCATCGACATTCAAATAACTCTATTGAAACCCACAAATCGTTTAAAACTCATTTCATTCTTCATCTACAATTGGCATTCTATGCCATGAATCTCATCTTCGTATCCTTCAAAGGGAAGTAATTGAAAACCGAACCTCTGCCGCACTCGCACAACTCACAGTGGGAACCTCTCAACCCACTCAATTTCGAATTTCATCCGAAGAAAATGTGAAAATTTCTTCAGCAAACGATTCGAGCGGTATGCATGCATGCACCACCTACTCTTTACCTTGTTCCTTTTGCCATAAACTATTCATCGCAGTCTATCATCTTCATCTCCATTCACCGAGTATATGGCCTATTTTGACACGAACTTCGTTCAGAATTTGCCTCACCTTACACCCGCAAAAAATGCGTTTTCTGCATTTTTAGAATTTATTCGAAAATCAAAAATGTTCTACAAGAAAATGAATGACTTATTTTTGAAGCGAACTGACAACTTCTGATTCAGCTCTAGCGTTCACATGGTTCAGTCGCTCGTTTTTTTTTTTTGAAAGATCTTTGAATATGACAAAATTTTTGAACCCTCTTCCACAATATATATTTTCTAACACAAAAAAATATTCAAAGATCGTAGGTATAGTCATTTACAAGAAATTACGAAAAATGTCTCCCGGAAAATATACTGAATACTAAATAAGACCTTTTCAAAATTTGTTCCAGCAGATTAAGACATATTTTTATGACTTCTGGTCACCTATCGACAATGTTGTTAGGTTCTGTAAACTCAGAGTAAATATTAAAGCTTGATTGAGTTTGACAATAACTATCCGATCGCTGATAAAACTAGGTCTTCGAAAGACTGAAACTCACACCATCACTTCTGACATTCAGTCAACACTAGAGTACACTTTGCATTTCTGGGACCATTTTATACATCTTAATTCGCCCGTTCGCCCCATTGGATTAAATAAACAATGCCTTACATTTTTCGACCGTGCCCTTAATTTGTAAATAAATTCGTCGGCGCAGTGGTTTAGTGATTAGTGTGTTGGACTACTAAGCGAGGGGTCCCAGATTCGAATCCCGAAAAATCCAAAATTCTATATTTCCACTGCGCCACCTCTCGCGACCGTCTGACAAACATCCGAGAGTATAAGTGTCATGAAAGTGTCATGTTTCTCAATTAGCCATTGGGACTCGGCATGGAATTGTAGATCCCTTCCATTCGTCCCAAAAATAAAAACTCACACCAGACGAAAGGTTATGAGAAGACAAGCCAAGGGTCCATATGGACCTGTTTAATTTTATTTATTTTTAAATTCCTTCGTAAGCCTTTCGACTCCATTTCGATTGCTGGTTCCAATTCCCCAAATATATGGTCAGTTATTTGTTCTGCAGCCAGTCTTCTGGTATATTAATTTCAGTACTGATAGCATCAACAATCGTCGGTATAGTTCAAATGGTTCACGATCTAGCTCTGTCATTTGTATTGACTTGGTGTTTAACAGTGCACGTTCAGTCTTCTATTTCGCCTTTAACCTGGAGCCCGGGACTCGGAATTCCACATGGCTGCAAAAATATTCCAAGGACACAGTCAAACGCATAGCCACCCATTACGGAAACGTCATTTAGTTATGGGAAAGATCGAATCATGTTCGGGTAATCAAGTCGGATCCTATTAAAAGTCATTTGACATTTGTCGGTATATTAATTCTGTTGCCGCATTGTACTAGAATTACTTCAGTTTTAGAGAAAGGAGTTCTCCTTTCGTAGACCATGCCAATCAGGTCGTTTTCGCTGTCTTACCACGTTTTCTCCGTCAGAAACATTTTTATTTCGAAGATTTTTACCAACTTTAGTGCTCTAGAAAAGAAGTTATAAACTCAAGGTTACTCTAATAATATTTTTTGAAGTGATTACCTGGGAACTCATTCCGTAACTTTTCAGACCATCATCGTCGAAACGGCAGACCTCCAAAATTAGCAACCAAGTGCTAAAATCACAAGTTTTCCGGTTAATTTTACAAAAGTATAATGAAAGCTGACGTTTGTAAAAAACATTCGAGCAGATTATTACTTCTTTTGGTGATCAAAGTTTCAAACACGATATCGTTTAGACGATCGTTGATATACGGAATTTGTCTCCTGTACTCCAACTAAATTCCTTGTGAAGATAGTGGGTTCATTTTCTAGGTAGAAGTTATTTTTCATTGCTTAAAAGAACCCAAAGAGAAAGGGCCCAAGGAGCCAAATTGTATTCAACGTCCGTAAATAATTTTTTACTAAAAATTTCCCTGAGTGTAGTTTACACTTGCTGTCAGTCATGTGCTCCCACATCAACCTCATGTGCAGTGCAAGTGACGACAAAGACAGCTGCCTGCGAAACCAATAAAACATTCACACCGCACCAATACATATATATAAATGTAATCCGCCTCAAATATAAAAAGTACTAACTCCTATTCATCTAAATAGGCACTTGGTGCTAGTATCGTGCCTGCAAATGCTGCGTGTGTGCCCCTTGACTTTGAATAAAAATTCAATCTGAAAACCGTTACATACGATGGCAGTTGGCAGTCAGAAATTGAACTTTTATCTTTTATGTGAACGGGGGGGGGAGCACTATTCTACCACAAAAACCAAGAGTTTCCAAGGCTCGCGCTCTGGTGCCGTGCCATCGTCGTCGTCTGCTTCCGAAACTAGACAAAATTCTTACAGGATAAACAATTTTCGTTTATCTTAGTTTGTGCGTTGCGATGATTTCTTGAAAACGCAAACACAAAACAGGGGTGATGACAATAGAGACGATGCTTTGCATTTCTTCTCACGTAACGGTGAATCCTTTTGTAATAGTCACACACGGAATAGTACAGGATTCTCTGTTTGCTTCCTGCCTGCCGACAGTTCCATTTCATTTCATTGTACTGTAAGTTGTTCTCGAGTGTGGCATCTGTCTCTGGGAAAAAAAGAAACGAACCTCACGAACCCCCAAAAACCAATTATCCTCATCATCATGTCGCAATCCACCCGCATTCACACATCCTCCTGGGGATGGGGAGGACTCACAAAATTCAGACAAAACTCCTCTAAGGCATGCGATGGCCCAGGTGATGGCGTTAACTATGATTCAGGATAATAAGAAGGTAGTGGTACGGGAAGAAAAATAATTAAATAATACATGGCGCTGATTGAGTAAACTTTATTCGAAAATATTTCCCAACAATGGGGGTTTGCTATCACATGTGTGGGTTTGATTCTGACTCATACCTACGATATATGGAATCCTGCCTTAGGATTAATGGTAGTTAAATATAATTTACCAGGATTTGTGCGCATTTTTCCATGAGGAGTATTCTTTTTCTGTCTGTTTGGAGGTAAAATTTTAATTTCGAATTTAAGTGAGATATAGGGCATACTCATGTTTGACTGTGAGATGAATTTATAGATGAGTTGATATAGGAACGACAGCAAAACTGAATCGTTCAAGGATTGAAGCTCAATCACTTTGTAAGGTGACTGGCGGTGGCAGACTGAAGACAGTGTTAATTTTTTCGTCGCTAATAAAATTATTTATTTGCTGAACTAATAGGCTCTCCAAAAACGGTGTCTTTTGAACCCTTTTTCACAACGACTGAAATTCTGAAAATTGTCAGAGTTGACGAAGTGCACCTATGATGACCTATTCTCCGAGAAAGACCGAATGATTTATGCCGAAATACACTACAAAACTAATACCATCCCTTTGTTTTATTTGTAAAATTTGACAGCCGACACAATATACCGATGACGTAGTTAATTCTTATACTGTGGGCAGTGTTAGTAACTCGTGGGAAATTTACCTTTTCATGGGAATTTCGATTGTAAGAAACCGTCTCGTGGGAAAAGGGCAAAAAATAAGATGTCGGTAAGATTTTGTGGGAAATTTGCTCAACTAACAAATAAAAAAAAAATTTCATCAAACTTCAACCTAATATCATATATCTACTACCTTATTCTGTGTTCACAAAACAAGCCTATCTAAGTTAAGTTTTATTTATACACCTATATATATTAATGAATTTAAAATATTAATTTGTGCTCATTTTTCATTATCAAACATTTTCTTAATATAGAGATTATTTGTGCTAAATGTTATTTTTTCTCCTTTTCATTAACTTATTTTACAGATACTAAAATACACACAAAGTGCGGTGTTATAAAATAAATTGTATGTTGATTTTTTTCGTAAATTGTACAAATGTGATTTTTTATGTGTATATATCCAGTAATGAAATGACTGTTTATCTAATTCTTCCAATTAAATTCCTCAATAGTTAAGGAGTTTATCTACCTCCACAAATGACATCCTAATGGAGATCCGGCGAAGAATTACCCTAGGAAACCGCTGCTACTTCGATTTGGCAAAACAATTGGGTTCAAAACTCCTAACTCGACGGACAAAATGTATGCTTTACAGAACTCTTATCCTGCCAGTTCTGCTTTATGGCGGCGAGTGCTGGACGATAAACAGGAACGGAGAGCTGATACTGGGCTCCTTCGAAAGAAAAGTTCTTCGGCGGATTTTTGGTCCTGTGTGTGAGGAGGGCGAATGGAGCAGAAGATACAACCGCGAACTCTATGGGCTGTACCAAGATGTGGATGTAGTCCAAAAGGCCAAAATATATCGGCTACATTGGCTCGGCCACATCGAGCGAATGGACAATAATACTCCAGCTAAGAAGATCTTCGAATCCCAGCCGCCAGGTTCGAGACGACAATGTAGACCGAACCTCCGTTTCAAAGACCAAGCCATCGCGGATGCCAGAGCGCTGCTATAGTGTCTCAGGCAGAGACTCTTCACGGGTCGGGAGCCCGTTAAGTAAATTCCTCAATAGGTATAGAATATTTTTTTGCCCATTTTTATTTTTTTGCTATTTAAAATATTAAAAATGAACTGTTTTTTTTTTTTAATTATCCAAGTCGGAAATTTGTGGGAATTTTTACTAAATCCAAAAGGGAAAAATGGGAAAAAAATGAGCTGTCCGAGGGAAAAACGATCCAATGAGATACTAACACTGACTGTGGATGTACTTCACAGATAAGTGGAATGTGCACAGGGTAAGATCACTTGTGGCGGAATCTTTAATACACGGCGACGTCAAGCTAAATGGTTTCTCTTTCGACTATATATCTTGCTACGTACGTTCAAAGAGAACGTGAACAAATTTAAATCGAATGTTTCCTTCATTCATTTTCCCAATATAGGGGTGTTATTTGCTCTACATCCAGCGTTGCCGAAAGTACTCCCATAGGAGTATTGTACTACTTTCAACACCTTCGTGCTCCCGTACTCCTCCTTTTACATTTGTACTCCTATTTGTTGTAAAGTCCTAAAATATCTTACACTTGCAGCAAAGTGTAATTTCAATATTGATCTATTTAATTCACTTCAAATTTAATGGAAATTTTTGCCATATAATATGAATCAAAATACCTTAATTTTGCAAGGCCACTTGTTTTACTGTATTTAATACATATCTTGTGATTCAATAATTTCCTAATTTTTATATTAAAAATAATATTAGATAATAGGCATTAAAGCTATCTGTCATTAGACAGATTTTGAGATATTTACTTACTAAAAATTAATAATTTATTTATTTATGTTTTGTTTTTTTTTTTTTTTTTTTCTTAACTGAATTTTTTTATGCTTTTTGTTTAAATTAAAATAAAAATGTCTGTACTCCTATTTTCTTCAAAATACTCCCCTTTTCTGGCTGCAGTACTACTAATAATATTTCCCTCCGGCAACTCTGCTCTACATCATCAACATCACTGCTGTAAGTCACAATCTCAGTAGTTGATTCTGAGATTTGGGGCCCGGGGCTCTGTATCTCGTTTCGACAGCAACATTTTTCGAAAATTAACTTTTTGTACTCTCCGTTTCCAAAGCCGAATGACATATACTACTTTATACCTACTATTCCGAAAGTATTACAGAGTAACAACTTGAAAACGGAAAGGAAAGCAATTTCCAATAGGATTGACTTTTGGAACGAAATAGAGAGTAGGGTCCCTGATCGCATATTTTTGCTGCTGATCGCGGGTTTGCACAAGCAAGTTTGTCGAGAATGTACACATTTAGAAATATCCGCAGTATTATCACCTTGGTACGTGTACTTTGATTGAAAACAATGACAGTCAGTAGCGGTTTGACAACTTAAACGATTTTAATTTGTGTACACCCTCAAAATTTACTACCAAGTTTACCTACAATTTTCCGGCCGATAGCTTTTAAAATACCTCCCCATTATGCACTATATGGAAATGAAGCTCAAACTGTGGTCGAACGCGACCACACCAACACAGCGAACACCACAACCCCTTGAAGAATGCAGTCACCTTTTCCGTTTCTTAAGAAACCGCTTCAGAGTAACGAGACTCGTGGTACGTGGTCGTCGGGAATTTATTAAAACTTTTATTCGAGATTTGATTTGTCGCATGACTTTTATTACCATTGCATTTTCGTTTGCCAAAAATGTAGTTTATGTAATTTTTCTTTATTTTTCTCGAGTGGACCACCCGAGGCGCCTTCTTTTAGCTACCAGCCGCAGCCCCCTTAACGATCGACAATTTGCAGTTTTTTTTTTTCATTTCATCGACTCCGACCGACTATTATACAACTCAGTTGCGTTCAAGACTTCGTTGTTGGTTGTGTTTGGTTTTGTTTTCGGGGTGTTCAGATGAGGGTGTAGACATTTGGCGCCAATTTGAAGCAATGACAGCACACAATTTTCATTTGTTGGAGTTTCGTCTATACTGTCATTGAGCAAAAAGGAGGAATCTGTGTGAGGGAGGCGAGGACTTTGTGTGGACATATTTGAAATATGTATATGGGGTTTATATGGACCATGGTTAAAGTGGTTTCTCTAATGGAGTAGAGAGAACAAATTATACGCACTTGTGAATGCGCTCAATGAGGTTTGGTGGCGGTGGGGTTCTACGTTCTAAGATTTTTCGTTCATTAGCAGATGACATTTGTTAGCCAAAAGCGAAGCAGTTCAGTACTCCAAAGTGACGCTTTGATAACCTAAACAACAGTCCGAAAGGTGAATACAAGAAAAAGTTTCAAGCCGAATTGTTTTCTGTATCAGCTATAATTTTACAAAAAGATTTCATTTCGTTCTCAATAATTCGATGCGAATGTTTAGTATCTTTAACCTACATGCCATCCTTTTGAAAAGTGCCAATATATTTTTTGTGGAAAAAGATTTTCCAAGATTCGCTACATAAACGAACTTGATTACTTACATCAAACTCGCAGGCATTACAAACACCCATCATACGTGACATGCCAATTGAACGGCGTGTGACAAATGAAAATAAAAAAAAAAAGTTTCAACGTTCCTCAGTCTGCTCGCTGTGAAATTCGGTTTACATCCGCACATGTCACACGTACACGTGTCGATTCGGCGAATTTCCAAAGACTATCTCTGATTTGATTTCGTTGGAGAGTATATAAGGTAAATATCCCTGTGTGCCTGCCCAGTCTATATTCGAGATTTTCTGTAGACAGAATTATAAGTAACTGTCTTTGACAACTGAAGTGGCAGCAAAACTTTTTGCAACAAATTAAAAGACATTAAACTTTCCGCATAATCCATGTGCATGTCTCGGAACTTCGCCCCCCAAAGTGGCTGCGTATACTTAAGAGCTTTATTAGTATTAGATCACGTGGTCATTAGTTCTGCTCGTATGGTTGATTAATACATATACAGGCAAACACTTACACCTTTTGAAAGGAAAATTTAATATTTCATCAATTCGACAGGGCGGCAAACACTGAACCTGCCTCCCTTAGACATGTGGGTGGGAGGACATTGCCTAAATTTTATAAAAGTAAACATATAAATCGAAATCACATACACACGCTTATTCTTGCAAATGCCAAGTCAGTTTATCCTCATGTAGTACGGGTCCATCGTGTCCGGATAGTAATTATTGCTCCCAGAATTGGCAGCGGAAGCGGACGAAGACGACGACGACGACGATGCTGACGATGGCGAGGAAAAGGTTCCCTGCAGACGCTGGTAATGGCGGTATGGGTGATGCGGATGGTCCTGATAATTATTATCGACCAGTGTCATCGTTCGATTTGCATAGGACGAGTAGTATTCTGGCTCGGGGTCAGGTCTCAGGTTGCTATTGCTATATTCAATTTTCGTATTTCCGCCACTGAAGGGAATCTGCCCCTCGACAATGCTGGCGGCACTGGCGACTGGGTCGCCTCTGTTCATCGTTAGCACTGGTCGAGGCAGAGATTGTGGGATGGGATGCTGTTGTTCCCTGGAATTAATTTCCGCTAATTTACTGACCCTAGTGCGACCCATACCGGCCGTCATTACCATGACGGTTGGGTTCATCGTTTCCATGTGCTCCTTAAGGCAGCTTTGGAGTATATTGAGAAAAAACAGGAACGAGAGTAAAGTGAGAGCAGTAACAGTGGATGAGCCATTGCTTTTTGATTTCCCTGTTGAATGACTGGGTCCGGTGGTATCGGTGATTGGAGCATATGGTCCTGCAGCTGCATGGTAATCATAGCCGGCTGGTGCTGGATGACCATCACTGGGAACACCCGTGTGACCGCTTAAAGTCAGACAGAGATGGGGGGAGCGCGTATGTGAAATATAGTTGGAGAAGTTAATAACTTAAATTGACTGGAATTTGAAGTTAATTACCCGTATCCGGAAGGATGGTATCCAGGAGACGAGTGGCCACCGTAAACGCCGCTTGCACTGGCTCCAGTGCCGCCTAGTCGCAGCCCATGGGGGACGGATGCCAGACCAGAAATCACACCTCGATGGCCGTAGCTGTAAATAGAGAGATTTTATTATCGGTGTAGTATTTTTTTTTTCCTGACTAAAGCATTAAGGGGCGCGAGGGGGAGGTCGAAAATAGGAAAGTTTATATACGGACATACACATGACAGACTGTTCACTCTATCGAAATCGGTAGGTATAGTATATGTCAACCTTACCAGAAACCAAGGGATGGACGGATGATAAATAAATCAAAACTGTCTGCCGATGAAAACCTACTTTCCAAGAAAATTAATGAAGAGGATGTGAGTGCATAGTGATATTAAGTGACCCACATCGAGTATGAGATGAGAACGAAAGTTTATTGTTACTTTTAACCGCGATCATTCACAGCGAGGAAACGACGAAACTGACAGTCGCTCGTTTATTTTTGTTTCGCACTTTTCGACAATAAAGCTTAGTACGCTGCTCGAGCTAAATTTTCGGTCCCATACAAAAATCGCTCCAAAATTGAGCTGAACCAAATTTAAGCGGACCCATTTAGCTGAGTGGTACGCAGCTCGAGCTAAATAATCAAACCTTTGTTTCAGAATGTACTTAATGTGTCTGTCAAAATTAAGCGTGGCCATTGGGTCGGCACATTTTCTCAAGCTAAATTGTGACAGATCATTGTGTATTTGTTGTTCGGTTGCGGAAAAGTATGCAAGGATGAGCTTTTCTAATTATTACATGGACGAGAAGTATACCTTGAATCTGAAATAATTAAAATAGGACAGAATTCAATTTTTGAGGAAAGTTTTTTTCAAAGAGCAGCTGTTTTCTGTGACGTTTAATCACAACGTAATCTATGTGAAAATTAAGCCAGGACTTTAGATGATGTTTGGATAAAAAAGTTGGAGTTCAGATAAAATTTAGTTTAGCTCGAGCAGCGTAGGTACTACGCTTAAGATAAGAATAATAAAAGACAACAGATGGAAATCAACTAAATTTCAGTCGAATGAGACATACAAATAGATAAGGGTAAGTTATAGTGTTAAGTGCACTCTTGACAGCTCGGGCATTATATTTGGTTGACAGCCTAAAAACACGATTCACGCCATTTTTGTAGAATTTGTTGGATAGATACGTTTACTACGTGCAAGACGTTAACAATAAAGTCTATGCAAAAAATGTGACATCTCGTACATCCCTGCACACAATGCCCATGTTATCGTACTTTGACGTTTAGCCGGGTTAATTCGATTCATTGGCCGCATTTAAGAATCTAGATATCTTAAGTCGACTAGATTGGTCTGGATGAGATGTAGCAAAAACTAGATTGGTCGGGAACGTAACTTTTCCTACGTCATCCACATACGCGAACTGTCAACTCAGTACTCAGTCACGAATTTCTTGACTAGATTCGTCGGCTACCCCTCCATAATCGTCAACTGAAACAGCAACTCAAATGGCCGATTTCCCCCAATCAAAACCGAGATAGATCTAGTCAGAGAGCTTTCAGACTTACTAAAATATATATTCTTGAACGTCCGCATTCCCTTAATGGTTGACCCTTCAGATTGACAGTTTCGTTTACGTTTGAACAGATTTTAAATAAGTAAGCCAATGACAGGTTTATACTGTTAAACTGCCACACATTTAAACTGTTATAATTACAATCACCGCAACTAGTTTAATGGAAAATCGAACTGTACCATTTTGTACCCACTTTCGTTTAAATATGCAATACCGCACCCTTTCGAATCTTTTAAAAACAACAAACTCACTGCGGATTTAACAGGTGTCCATAAGGTGACTGATGACTAACTCCACCAGGAATCATATCCATATACGTCACTGTCGGTGAATGTTTATGCAACTGAATTCCGTGATGATTGCCCGACTTGATCTAATTCAAAATAAAACTTCACACATGAAAACAACAATTCAGTCCACCGTCAAGTCCATCTCACCAATCGAACAGCCTGAAGGACATCCGAAAGTTTCATAACTCCTATTCACTCTCACTCACTCACACACAAGTAATAATATCAATTTTTAACCGCAAATTGCTTTTGTCGCAAAGTGTGATGTTAAGCGATGATCAGACGAGACCATACATTGCCATCATAACGCTTGCTGACACTGACTGAGACTGACTAATGCTCCGCTGCTATATTCCCCAGAGATATGACAACTTGTGGTTCCGGCCATCTGCTTTCGCCGGTATTACAGAAAATTGGGAACACAAATTGCATACCTGGATAAACAGAGGAGTGACAAAAGCTTCTCGCGCGTTGTCATCGTTGGAAATTCATTAAACAACGATGTTCGGGATTATTGTGCCACCAGAGCGAGTAATTGCATTAATTAACACCATGTCAGAGTATGGCTAGATGAAAATCCAAATACCCCAGAAAGGGAGGTAGATTTCGGCTCTGATGAGCGAAAGCGGATGATAGTGTTCTAATGGCGAAATAGAGTCCCGTAAATGGATTGTTGTGGTATCTGTCATATACGGAACCGCAGTATTCAGAGTGGAATTTATTTTGACAGCAAAATGATGTCAAGTATATCGTACGAGTATCGCAATTGTGTGTATGCTTTTCTATTAAGTGTTTTTTGTTTGTTCCCCTTACTTATTGATGAATGAAAGGAAGGTTTGTCAGCTTACTCTCGTCATGAATGAGAGAAACAACAGTTGGTGAGCTTTCTTGACCTTTGTATGCAAGCAAATCGGTAAGGCGTTCATTTCTTAAGTCAAGTTTATGACAACTTATCAAACAATTAAAAAATATAAATTTAAGAGTTAGTAACTGCTGCCTTCTGTTTTGTTTCGTTTGCATTGTAGATTTTCAGGATTTTAATACAAACAAAATTTTAGCTAGTAACAATGAATTTTCATTCTCCTCAAAGTTAAGCGTTCACTGTAACTTAAGTTTGCCTGTGCATATAGCAGCTGCCGCTAACATTTCAGTTAACTAATTTTCTGTTAACACAATCGCCTTTACATGGTTGCGGCTAATAAAGGTTGTCCCCAAAATGCGCACTTGAATTGCATTTTTCGACATTTGTGCTGTAATGTATTGTCAACCAACAAAAAACCTTGTGACAGCTCAGGGTTGTTAAAATGGTAGTGCTACATGAAAGAACAATGCGCTTTTATTGGTGGGGAGGATTTCAAAAATAATGAACGCTTGGCAGCTTACGACGGGCAATTTTCGTATTCCAGCGATGACAGACCCTTTACTTTTTAGATTTCTTTATTTTGTAGAATTTAAGGCTCAGGTATCTCGAGTAATTGTTGAGAAACAAATGCGTCCACAAAGTGTCTCGGTTTTTTGTGGAATTTGTGTTGGAAATATCTTTGGACTCGTCTTCCGGTCGTTTTCTCGTCGTGAAGTTTCCTGTTTTGGTAATCAGGTCATACCATCTTACATCAGAAAGAATATAGTACAGATTTCAAAGTTAGGTACCTATGTACCTACAATCTTCAAGCTAAGATCAAACGATTTGTGTATAATTGTGAACTACAAAAATCGTCAGAATCACAAACATTTGTGGAACACGCAAATCGCATTGTGTACGAATTTGCGTAGAATTTCTTAGCTTTATGTTCGTTACGCAAACCTTGAGTGGCGTTAATACTGTGATGTATGATGTCAGTAACAATTTGCGCCATTAAAAGCAGCTCAATCGGCATTCGAAATGTCAAATAATTGTCCTTTGTCATCATAAGTGGATACATATATCCGCATCTAAATCAACGTTTTAACATTAATTACGGAATATATTTCTCGAAACCAATTACATTCAAACGTCATCCATTAATTTCTATTTAATCTGTATAATAAGATTTTAATTTAATTTGACAGTGCCACACCGTACACACAACCCCCAAATCGTGCAACGCTATCAATTTCGATTTAACCAGAATATTACAAAATTCAGAGAACGTCAAATGTTCAAACATTCTACAGACAATCTCCCTGCCATCGCCACGCATTCGTTCGTCCTTATTCTGTAATGTATGCGAGAAATAAGCTCACCATTCCAAGGATCCACGTCTCTATACCTCAGTACGGGGCGGCATTGGTTAGTGTAGGGAACACACCCACTCCCCCATATACATGATATAATTGTCAAATATATAGTATCTTTCTAGCAAGCATTCGAATTTGTGCCAACAGCAGTTAAAGAATTATCTTCTAACTTATCAATTTCCAATTTCCAGCAGGTCTTGCCCTGTTCTCATTCGCGATGCAAGATGTCGTCGTATAGGCGGCGTGCATATCTGTCCCGTGAGTATGATAACCAGCCAAACTCTGCTGCATATGCAGAATCACAAATTCCATTAAGTAATCGCAAAATTTCCAGAAACTGGTGCACCCCTTTCGTCGTTGGTCTTGCGAAAAGGATACAGCAAGAACATCTTACAAACAAAAGCACATGCAATGGCATTGTACTCTCGCTGCATCACGGTGTAAAACCGTCAGTCGTAAATTAATATTGCTTGAAGCCGCCCTTCCATTCCACCCTGTCGCATCGTAGGAGAATGTTATTCCCAAAAAATACAAGAAGAGAAATGTGTGTAAACGAGGTTAGAATTAAAATTGCGTTCTGCGATGACTGAGGTATGTGCACGTTCTAGGGAATCCGGTTTAAAATATCGAAAAGTGGGGTGAACTGCTGATTATTCAATTAGATAGATTCTCGCATTTCCATTCATTAATTAACGCGGGGTGTGTTTAGGTTGAGCACATTAGCTAAGCACTTATGTTTCTCTTACCTATTTTGAAGACGAATGAGCGTTGGTTGCCAAGGCAGATTTTTAAGACTCGAAAACGTATTTGTTGTCATGAGGATATTTCGTATCAAGGAATCATTTTCCATAAAAAAGAAGAGACTGTGTAGTATGCTTGGGATTGCGACAGGGAAGGTTTATCATCTTAAGATTGAAAGGAACAATTAGATATGATTAGCCTCATTTATATTTTGTTCTTTAACTTTGACTGCTAATTGGGAAGCTGGTAGAATTAAACCAATGTCAACAAGTGCGTCTTTTGAGATAAAGGTATCAGATAGCTCTATATTGAAATTTGTTGTTTGCCGTATATTTAAAAAAGGTAGCAACCTTTCTTTGAAATCGTTCGAATTGAGGTCCTAGAATGAGGAAAAGTCAAGGAAAAATCATTGAAACTTATAAGTATAGAACTGATTAAGACCAGTATTCCAATTCTAAACGTTTTTGTGAATGTTTTGAAATGGCCTCTTTACCTAAGAAAAAATCGTCAAAACTCATAAGTTTGCTCGTTAAATTACTTTATCATATTGTTCTCAAACTTTAATTGATCACAGAAAAATAAATCCCTTTTTTATCCAAACACACACACGTAAATCAAACTCAGTAAAATATGCCCTGTCCGACAGGGTATGGAATTTAATTGCAAAGTTACGGTGTGTGCAAACTTCATTTACAAAAAAAAAAAGGAAACTCGAACTCCAAAGGCCAGAGCAAAACATATTCAACTGTTATCGTGTAGTGTCATCGTAAATTCCGGACCGGCTCACTAGGGGTGAATTGTTTTCGATTCTCTCTCAAAAGGAATTTTCTATTATTCTCCCAGTGTCTGATATGACCCGTATCTGGATGGGGAAAAACTTAGTGTGTCCCCGTCGTGGATCCACATCATCACTCTGTTGTCTCCAACAAACACGCACATCTCACATTCATCTGGACTTTACATTTATCTACACGCTCCCATCACTTCTCCGATGAAGCTTAGATTAGATTCCCCCCATGATGGGCACCAGGTTGGCACGGATATATTTTTGGGCATACAATTCCATTAGAATTCCTTTTGAAAATGCTCTCCAAAATCTACAAGGACTCACTCAATTCCATGGTTCACCTGTCTAAGTGAAAATGCTGAACAACAGAGAGCCTACGCCAACATCCTTATATAAAACCACGACCCAGGAGAATGACGACGATGATGATGATCAATGTGTATGTCAACGCAAAATTGCTCAACGAACATTCTTCTGGGCTATTGCGGTGTGGCCTCTACCTTATCGCACTGATGTGGTAGATTAGGTGAAAAGGTTCCTTCAAAAAGCCAATCCCAGAATTTCGCCATCAAACAATGCGAAGATATCATTTGGATGGTAAGTTAATGCTGTCTGACTTTTATCCAGGTGGTGGGTGGCTGATGGAAGCCATTTCAGGTTGATGTAGGAACATTGTTTGCTTAATTGTGAATGATGTTGGTTCGGTTAGAAACGATGTGCTATGGGGCTAGGGAGAGTTTGAGGTTTGTGTGCCGCCCACCCATAAACTTTGAAATGGGTTAAAAATTGGGACAGGAAATGAATTCAAGTGCTAGCTCTAGGGCCACCGCACATTTGGAATTCTCAAGCAGGATACGAAAAAGGATTTCTATTTGGTGCTAACGCAACGTACTCGGTATATATCTGATGGTATTTGTGTTTTGGGATAGAAGAAAGGTAACTTTCCAGATACAGTTGATTCAAGGGTTCTTTTGAACATTTCAAATTAGTCCTTGTATGAGGCGGAAATGACTGTGGAGTGATACATATTTTTTTGGGTGGTTTGGTGATGAATGATAGGCTACTTCAGAGTGAATGTGCGTAAATGTTTGCGGTTGGAGACTGCCAACTGAGCTCCTTTTCGTTTTTCGTGGCATTTGTTGTCTTTCCAGCGGAACCCATCGGATGGAGAGGGTAAATATGATGGGTAGCTTGGGTTGTCAATATTTCGAATAGAAAACTGATTGTTAAAGATAGTAGAAGCTTGGATGCTGGTAAGATGTGACTAGTTTAGCTTGTTGACCGTACAAAGCGACGACAATAGTGACGCAGACGTGTCTTTTGTTTAATTTTTTGATTGTAAGGATGTACGAACTAGGGAATTCCACTTAACAATTCATATAATGAATTTTTTTTTGACCTATCAAAAAGTACAAATCCGATCGCCTGAATGCACCGTTAATTTTTTTTTTTGCAAAAGCGTACGAAACTTTGTTGGAAACGTTCTTTCTCTTTCAAATATTTTATCAAACGGTTAAATCGGAAAGTCTTGCAAATTCCTTTTTATAAATCAATGGGAAGGGATTTGAACAAACATTTGGTGTGACGCATGTCAACCACCGTATACAAATTTGAGGTTCCACTATTAACGCTGGAACTCTTGCAAAAGATATGCAATTTAAACGCGCAGGATAAACTGCTAGCTGTACATTCATGAAACGGTGTACTTAGCTCAACTGTAATATGGAGGGAACTTTGCAGACGCTCGCAGCGTCCGATCCGTTTGCGATCCGTCTTCACTATCTGCAACGCTTAACACAATCATCTTGCCCCTCCAACCGATTCAAGAATTGAAGGTTAATGGCCACCGAATCTTTGGTAAAATAAATTGTCCTCGTCATCAAGTTTAATAATTGATTTATACAGTTTGTCGTAAAACTAATTTAAGAGTGCTAGTGATCCATTCTGGATTAAAATCAATGGCAACTTCGTTAAGCTTTGAAAGCTCCCTAGCTAATAGGGTTTCCCTATATTACCTAACTCTAATACAAAAACTTTTCAATTGGACATCGCCTATCCACGCAGATAATTCATTCTAGAACAAACTTACGTACCTAGTTAATCATCGTTCGTCCTGATCAATAATAACTATTATGGTACCTACCAATACTTTTCGAAATTGTTTACGGTTCTTGTATTTGCTTTCGAAAATGTGTTATCTACTGTTTGGTAGAATACATAGATGGCGCGGACACACTCGCAAGACACAATATTTCTTATTATTGCAAGCTGAAGATTACAACTCATCCACCGCCATAACCTAATCCACAACCAAAGACAAATCATTAATGGATTCAAAGACAATTCATTCATGCACGTATAATCTTACTTTAATTATTGCATAGGAAAATGCTTTTAAAGAAAACAATTGACTGACCACATTATTGATTATTGTAAAGGCCAGTCTCATCCAGCGACTGTTACTTTTAATCCATCAAATGAAAGCACACAAATAATAAATTGATTTAACACAGACAAGAAAACAAACAAAATTCCTTTCAACTAATTTATTATCACTAATCATCCGTCTACTGCCAGAGGAGACTCAAAATTGAAAGAGGAGGCATGCCGGGCTCAGCTCCCTTTCGGAAACCTAAAATGTGGACAGTGGTAACTCGTTCTAAGATTCTTTAACAATTTTGAATTTACCTAAATAGAGAACCACTGGAATAAATCCCCAGTGGAAAACTGTTTTTGTTACATCGAAAACAGCTTCGAGACGTTCTTTTGCACCCGGTGAAATTCCCATATTTTTATATTTAAGTTTTATGCAAGAGTTTCGCGAAAGAAAATTGGGAAATGTACTCAGAAAAACACGAGTGGAGTAACCAGTAATGTGCTTTTGACAGCCCTTTGAAATGTAATGCACATGCATGAAGTTGGATATGTTTCAAATTTATGGGTGCATACAGACTACTAAATCGATTGTTCGCAAACAAACGCAGCAACTTGAAAAAAAAAAAACAATTTATTTCATGTTAAGGAATATTCACATCAAAGATAATGGAATACAGAGATATATATCTTTCCAATAGACAGCTGTTCCAGTAGACAGCTGTTTTCCCGAAAAAATCATGAAGTCACGCACATATGCTCATTTCTTTTCTAGTATATGTGAGTTCATGAATTGAACTTTAATGCAAGAATTCGCTATTCCGAAATGTAGATTTCACTATTACTTTAATCGAAGCGTTAACAAAAACCAAATAAGTTTAACACCAAACACAAAACAATTGAACAGCGCGATGTCTATAAAAGCAAGAGGAAAGTTGGCCGGCCATTAGCAACATGCTTTTTTGCAGCTCACACGTATTCACAGACGGGGGTTGAAATTACAAAAACAACAATGTAAAAAAATGGGTTTTGGGGGGATAGATGTACGAAAGATATCCATCTCTTTTATTCTTTCATCTCTGATTCACATGAGAGCGAATCGCGAACTGCGAACAAGCGATTATTCGTGGTTTCTGACATTTCATTCTAATGAAACCTTTTTTGGACGTATCAGATTAAAAGGTTAAGTTCGAACGAATTTTTGAATAAAGTGTGACAGTTCTAAAGATCGCTATTTAAAGCAATAGAGATTAATTTTTTGTGTTTAGATTAGATGTTAGATAAATTAAATATTTTGCTTTTAAGGTAGAACAAATAGAAAATGTTCAATTCATTAATTGAGTTAGATTGATTTGTTTGCAATTCGCACTCATGTGAGTAGTTCCAGTTATTCAACGGGGCTTCGTGTGTAAAAAGGGCATTTGCTCATTTTTTTGGTGATATTCGATATTCGATTGGAATATGAATGTAGCCTTCGACACTTTCAATTGAAATGGACTTCCAGTGCAAATGAAAAAGAACAAAAGTACCAATATAATTCTGATTTAATGTTCGATTAGGCAGCAGAATTCTGAGATCTCAGATCAAAATCTGAAAAGAAACCGATACAAAATAATTGCTGAAAAATTGAACGTGCTCAATACAGAGCTGAATGCTTTCAATGCATTCCATACTTTATTTTGTAGAATCCATTCACATTGTGGAATTCATTTTTGACAGTTAAATAAATCACTCATCTTAAAAATGTTTTGATTTTGGAAAACAAATCGTTTTATAAATAAGGAGCTCAACCAATTATGGATTTAGAGAACGTTCATCACCTTGGCAGTACTGACGTGGTAAATACTTCAAACTTGTTTTATCGACCTAGGAAATAAAATGCATAAAATCGTATGTTTTATTAAAGGCAATGGCGACGCTGGCAACTTACAAAACTGGATCGGCATGCAATCTCTGCTTCAGTTATGGCTTACAGAACTATCTCAAGTCTTTTTACATTAGTCTGGACGAGCAAATAATTAAGTGCGAAAGTTCGCGGTGCATGTTTCCATACTCTAGTAAGCCGAAAAATCCAACGGATAGTACTATCAATTTAGATGAATTTCTTGAAGAGAATGCCAAGCAAATTGATGGAACAACAACACCAAAGATTGAACCAAAACATTGCACAACTAAAAATGAAGATATTCCGATTTTCTTCGATTTTTCTTCCCTGTTCACTAGCGAGTCTTCGACAGAGGGTCAGAAACAGTTACCTTCAACAACAGCGGAGAACCCTTGGAAAACTGAGGACTTTAAACCGACCACTATTATTAAAAATGAGCTGCTGCTACCGCAAAGTCAGCCGCCTCCGAAAGCAAGAATTTCTCGTTGTCTAGCCGATGTCAAGAGCAATAGATCGCAAAATCTGAAACGACAAACCAAATCAAAGCGCACTAAAAACAATCCAGTTCTTGTTATTGAGCCTCACAGTGGCAAGTCTATGCGGCCTTTGGATGTGATTAGACAGTACTTGAAGTTTTAAGATATTATACAATAAGCTTACCTTATGTTATTACCGGCCTTTTGTATTAAATATTTGCTTTGATAAGCAATAAACGTACTTGTCTTTTCACATTCCACTATTTTTAAAGCTACTCTAGCAGTTGTTCATCGAGCTATGAAAAATTCCCTAAATGGCCATGAAGTCGGGTCTAAATATTCCCCACAAGGTGGGAAAAAGTCTGAAAGTTAACATAACCCTTTTTCTGAAGCGTACTGTCCAACATTAAGTTGGCAATTTAAAAATGGCCTCTCTCATGCATCGATTTTTTTGTGCTGGTGGGTGATATGAATGGAAAGAAAGATACTCCTGTCTGGTTAGTTGTAGACTTGTATAAACATTACTATAATATTTCTTATTTTGTAGGGTGAATCTGGAGGTCCATTTATTCCTCGCTATACAGATTACAGACTATACAGGCTATTGGAATAACATCCACTGAGCAGGCCTGTTCCGATTTTCCACCCGTAATATATGCAAAAATTGCTTCATAGGCTGGGCTGGGATAGATGAGCTGTTCAGATGAGCAGGTTTCTCGGGGCTACAGAAGTGTCCACGAAAGTGTATAATATCTGCATTTTTTTACTTGATAAGAAGCCACAATATCTTAAAATTTGGTGAATTTGAATGTCTCATTCTGAAATGCAATCGAACAAGAAAACTGCGTCTGGTCATATCTGTATAAAATATATAATTTGCAATTGTTTAATGCGAAGTCAGAACGCAAAAGTGCTTTCCTTTCTTCTCAATAATAGTCGTAGCAGCAGTTTATGTGCAGAACTTTCCGGTTCATGAGGCAACTAGAAGAATGTTTATTCAACAAAATATTCCAGTTTATACCATTTTATCACAAATGTGGATGTGAACTGTTTTTTCCACATTATTTGTCTCCTTCAAACATTTCTGAAATACGTGCTTATTAAATTAAATATAAAAATGTTGATACCTGAACGCATTCGTTTAAGTAACACATTCCTAACATTTTCTGTTTCTTACAAGTAAGCAACCCCCAATTTGATCAAACAGCTGTATTATGATATGTCAGCTCCTTTTTCTGAAACTTCTCTTACCGAACAGATTTCACACCGCGTATTGTTTTAATAATACCCAATTTAGCAACAAATAAAATGAGTTTCTTTAAATACGGTTCACGAATATTAGCAGCAGGCCTCCTGCCACTTGATCCAAAAGAAAATGACATTCTGTCGAAGGATACAAAAACCTATAAAGCCTTCGTCGAACGTTTACCATCTAAGGAGACTGGTTGGGAACGAATCAAGGAAATGTTTACAGTCGAGTAATGTTCGAATTGATTTTCTGTAGAAATTCAATTACCTATAATTAAGCATTTAATGTTTTCTTTGAAGTGAATTTGGCAGCATATCATATGAATTAAACTCGGTGTACCAGGCCGGTTTTTGTGGGTTCCTTGTTGGTGCTATATACGGTGGTTTCATAAACTCCCGAACGGCCTATGAAAATTTTATGAATAACAACCAAGCATCTACGTTTAAATCGCATTTGGATGCTAAGGTAAGTTACCACATTCATAAACTGAAGAAAAATTCGAAATAAATCTTTTCTAGAGAAAACTGCAAAACGAATTCACGGTTAGCTTCGCCAAGGGCGCCTTCAAATGGGGCTGGCGTGTGAGTCTTTTCACCACATCTTACTTGTAGGCGGTCAATTTGATCCGAAACATAAATAAATGCCTTAAATTGTTTTCTTTTGTAGTGGAATCATCACAATAATCTCTGTGTACAGAGAAAAATCGTCAATCTATGAGTATCTCGCTGCTGGTACACTTACTGGTAAACCTATAATGGATTTTTTTTAAGATAGTTTAATAAAAATTACTCCCTTTAGGCGCTCTATATAAAACCAACATGGGTTTGAGGGGAATGACTGCTGGTGGCATCATCGGTGGATCCCTGGGTGGTATCGCCGGCCTGGCTTCTCTGGGACTGCTAAAGATTTCTGGTACATCGATGGAGGAAATGCGCTATTGGCAGTACAAGTGGCGGTCAGATCGTGACGACAAGATAAGGGAAGCCTTTATTAAGCAAGGGGAAAAGGTACCGGCTGTTATAACCCATCACGATGCCAAGTTAGGTGAGGATGGACAGAAGATCTCCCTTGAGTCGGTCAATTAACATAGCACGAGTTAAATTAGTTGTAGAATTGGAAAATATATTGCTAACCTCTATTAGAGACAAAGAACACAAAATAAAAACGAGAACACGAGGAAAATAGAAACAAAACGCGACTCCTCCATTAGACGGTAACACTTGAAATGCTATGCGTGGGGGTAAATGCGAGCAATGCGGTTCAAAAATACAGATTAACTACTTATTCAGCTTGCTGTGGTCTGGTGAGGCGCTTAGCACCACGATTTGGTGGCCCCTTTGGTTTCGCAAACGCAGGTCGGTGGAGAATCTTCTTTGGGTGCAGCTCGTCTTGGAGGAATTCTTCGGTCAACTCTGGTCCGCTGTCGATTTCCAACTGAAACGGGTTCGCATATAATTATTACACTCAAATCTAGCAAACCAAACCCACCTTCTTAGTGATTTCCAATCCAAACGACTCCAGTGCCTCTAAGAATGGTGCTTTGCAGCTGGAGTACATCATCCGCTCCCGTACCGAACAAGAATAACCCGGCATCGAGTAAATGAACACAAAAGATTCGATGTAGTCACCCTCATGTGTGTGTTTGAACAGGTATAAATGATAGCGTGCGTGATCCTCTGGTACCTGTCTGGGAAGCTCCTCTAGGGTAATATTGGCAGCTTTCACGATGTGAATTTTCTCTTCCTACAAAAAAAAAAAAAAAAAAACTGTCACACTATTGTAGCATGTGTGTCAAAACGTACTTCTAAATCAATGCGAAACTGCAAGTACCCATACGTTCCTCTAACCGCATCTTTAATAGCGTCGACAGTCGCGTCCGACAGTGGGCAGGAGATTCCTCCCAACGTCTGATGGCGGGTATCCGTACTTATGTTCGTGTTAACCTCAGTCTTCTTTAATTCCTGCAGCTCCTCTTCTCTCATGGTTAGTGGAGCAGGTGCAGAAAATGCCTTTTTGTTTTTATAATACCCATTCAGAGTGGTTTCTTCAACTGCGGTGGCATGCAACTCTTCGGTTATATGCGCTGAGCCAAATTCCGATTTCAACGTTGCCTTCGTCGAGGCGTAAACCATCTTTTGTCGCACACTCGCACTGTCCGGCACCCAACTAATTAGCAGCCATGCATAGCCAAGCGAAGTTTTACTATCCAGCCGATAGAGAATGTAGCTTGGTACTGTTTCTTCTATTAATGGTCCAATTAATTTATCGTAGTCTTTCTCCCAGTCCTTTTTAACATCATGTGTTCCAGCGGATGTCAGCTCCTCTGAAAAATAGTTATAAAAGGTATGTACTTATGGTAGGTGAATATGTGGATTGTGAAAACTTACCATTTTCGATGGAAACTTTTATAACTCTCACTTTACCGTTCTTTGCTTTGCCAAAGACTTTTACAAGTTGGTCATTCGCTGTGGATACAAGATTTAATGGATTATTTTGCTATTCGTTGGTTGGATTCTTATTGACACACCCTTAATTCCAGTTTGGTGGGACATATTGCAAGTTTTATAACAAAAAAATATATATATGTGGCAACGTATTGGAATATCACCAAAAATTAAAGGATTACTCACAAAACTCTTCTGAAGTGACGAGCGATAGCAATAAATTTTGACGTTTCGTGTTTATTTTTGGTTTCTTTATGAAAAGCGCAAAAAAAAAGTCTCCAATAGGCAAGATCACAAAAACAGAATTTGCAGTTCACGGTAGGTAATTGTAATTGGGAGATATATTGTGGAAGATTTTCTTTGATCGTGTCGTGTCTACTGTCTAGCAAAAAAAGAGAGGGAGCAGGTGAGTTTGGAGTTTGTATAAACAAGGTGGATATCAAGATTACACAGAAAACACATCGGAAATCCACATCATATTATAAATTAATGTGTTATTCGATTGGGCGCTCTCAGAGCAATTTTTATGTTTGTTTGGTTTGGTTTCTCAGATTTGCTTCAGATTTACCAATACAAGTACTTTTGAGTTTGACAACTAGTGGAGTTTGTTTTCGTTTTGGTGAAATTTTTCAACTGCAAAGGAATGCATTGCATCGGGGTGATCTATTTTTGTTAATTATTTATGTACAAATGTTTAGAAATCAATCTGGGCGCAAATTTAGAATGTTCTAATATAAAGTTTAAGCAAAACGCTTAAGAAAGTGTCGAAGCCTACACATATTCGATCCGCACGAACGAAAAAGAGCAAGTGACGTTTTTATGTTCGATTAGACACACGAAATCTGAAGAAGCCCAATCGAAAACCACATAGTTCTATGACAGAATCGAATCTGGCTTCTTTTGTTCTACGTGCTCAAAATCTACACCTAAAGTCGATAAAATAGACAATGGAGGAATTATCAATGGAATTACAATGCGAATGCTGATTTTGCCTTAAAAAGAACAATCGAGTGGGTAATTCTATTTGTAAGTTCACAATGGCGGCCATTTAATCTTTCACTTACACCTGCTTAGCTGACTAATGTTGGCAACTCGTGTGCCCTTGTTTTGTAGAAATGTCTTTATCTCTCCACTTCACATCTTACTGTCATGGCGTAATTGCTGCGGCTGGATGAAATTTTGGTTTCTGTTGGCGAAATTTCACACAAATTTTATTAAATATGAGTGATTTCTTTAAATCCGCAATGGGTTACTTTAACCCGGCCCCAAATGGTGAATGTGACAATGAATTTGTTGGACAAACTGTGGAAATTGGGTTGATAAAACTCCGAATCAAACGAGTTATTGCCGAAGGTAAGTGAAGATTACTTGTCGTTATTCACTTTTTTCCTGCCATCTCGCCTGGGATTTGATTTCGGTGATCACCCAAAAAAATGCATTCATTTGTTTTGTGAACTCTTTCTTTGTTTTCGCACTGATGCATGGCTGAGAAAGCTTTCATACAAAACATATTTTATTGTTATGAATACGTTTTTTAGTTGAGTGCGTAGGTTTGTAGATTGTGATAGTGATCTTTTTCTTTTGCCTCGACAATTTTGTTGGTGTCCTGTGTTATTAATCAATAAACACAATCAGCTGCTGTTTAGAAATTGATTTTTGTCTTGTGCGTTTGTTGTTTCTATTTTCTGTATATTCATGTCACCTCGGAAATATTGTAGGTGGTTTCGCATTCGTCTATGTGGCACTCGACATTCAAAGCGGAAAGGAATACGCCCTCAAAAGACTTATTGGAGCTGATAAGCAAGCATGCAGTAATATTATCAACGAGATAAATATACACAAGCAACTTTCCGGACATCCGAATATTGTGGCATTTGTCGGTGCAACTTTTATTGATAAAACGACTGGTCCACAAGGAAGGGCAGAGTATTTGCTTGTCACGGAGCTATGCAAAGGTGGATAATGTTTGTGTTACCTACTTAATGCGAAGTGTTGATGATTTTTTTTTTGTTTGCAGGTGGTTCACTGGTTGATTGTATGGGAAGTGTTCTGGAACCAGCTGTGGTGTTAAGAGTATTCTATCAAGCAGCTCGAGCTGTTGGACATTTACATGCTCAAAGTCCTTCAATAACGCATCGGGATATAAAAGTTGGTTAATGGAAATGCATGGAGTAAGACAAGTTGACAAGATTATTACTTTGCTTACAGATAGAAAACTTTCTCTTGGGAAACGACAATCAGCTAAAGTTGTGTGACTTTGGATCGGCTACAACGCAAATATTTGCACCCAACATAGAATGGGGTGCCCAGCAGAGGAACACCTTGGAAGATCAGGTAGGGAACTTGTTTACATAACTAAATTTCGTGGACAGGCAGTCTTTGTTTTATCATACATTTGGAATGGTTGTTTGTTTAGCTTAATGAGAGAACTATGACTCATTGTTCTTTGAATTTTCAAACGACAGATGATTCACTTTGAAATATGTTCATATTGGTAAAACCTATAAGCTTGAAGTTTGTTTCGGCACTCCACCTGAGTTAATATAATACCACCAAACATAAAGAAACCGATTTTTTTCAGAGTGTCTTCACAACGAAAAAGAAACGAATATATAGTGGCCTTTGTCGAACGTACTTTAGTTAAAAAGAATGGTTCTTATTCTCGTGTCGCTTGCAGATATGAATTATAATGTATATTTTTTAGCGCCTGCGTCTAAAATTGTTTTATGTTCTTTTGATAGTAGTTTGTCCTTATTACAATACGTTTCCATCAACAGCTTGCTACGGTGACAACCCCAATGTACAGGTCGCCAGAGATGCTAGACACATGGAACAATTACGAAATCGGCCCCAAACTGGATATCTGGGCCTTGGGTTGTATTCTCTATTGCTTGTGCTTCCAAAAGCACCCCTTCGAGGACTCGGCGAAACTACGAATAGTAAACGGAAATTATACGATTCCACCTGACTCAAGATATGCTTGTTTTCATGATCTAATCAAGGGATGTCTTACAGTGAATCCATCAAATAGATTTAGTGCGTCAACTATTCTGGATAGGCTGGCAGCCATTGCTGAGACTAAAGATTGGTCTTTGAAAGGACCAATTGAATTAGTGGTAGGTTTCCCATTTAAAACTGTCACATACAATTAATTTAATATTCGTTGCAGGGCAAACCTATAGTAACACCACCAAGTGACTCACCCGATCACACTCCGACACATACAAATGGCCCTCCTCGGCCCGCTCAACCATCCCGACCTCCACCACCGCGACCGACCAACTCTCCAAATCTGTCGGCATATTCGGACAACGATAACGGGGAAAGTTTTCCCCAGCAGCAGCGTCCCGCACGCCCGCCGCCAGTCGCAACTAATATGCATTACAATTACCAAGGCCCTCATCAGGCGCCCACTCCAAATGCGAACGCCGCACAATCTGGCAGTTTATTTTCCTCCATTAGAGGAGGCGCTGGGAGCTTTCTCAAAAACCTTAAGGATACCTCGTCAAAAGTAATGCAAACCATGCAGCAGACAATTGCCCGTGCTGATATAGACATAAGTTACATAACATCAAGAGTTCTTGTGATGCCATGTCCCTCGGAGGGCTTCGAATCGGCCTACAAGACAAATAACATTGAAGACGTCCGACTGTCGATCGAGAGTCGTTATCCTCCGGCAAAAATCAGCGTGTACAACTTTGGCAATCGCAGCTGCCCGCGCCTACCACCGCCCGTGCGGACAGTCGAGGCAGGCACAATATACACCTGTCCCCAGTCGAAGGCACCGTACTTGCAGGGAATGTTCTCGGTGGCCGAGGATATGTATGGGTTCCTTACAGCAGATCCTAAGAGTATTGTAATCATTCAGACCAGTGACAGTGGTGGCTGCAGTGCAGCCACAATGGTGTGTGCGTTGCTCATGTACAGCGGACTTATACATGAGCCGGAGGACGCTGTACAAGTGTTTGCCGTCAAGAGACATCCGATTAACCTGAGGCCGTCAGAATTTCGCTACTTGTACTATTTAGGTGATATACTTAGGACCACACCGCACCTGCCCCATTACAAGACACTAAATGTGGTTTCGCTTGTGTGCCAGCCGGTGCCGCGGATGACGAAGGCACGCGATGGCTGCCGGATGTACATCGAGGTGTACTGCAACGAAAGACTGCTGATGAATACTGTGCAGGACTATGAAAAAATGAAGTGAGTACTGGCGGTTGATAAATATATATTGAGTAAAGTAATACTTCTATCTAGATTATACTTGGCCGGTCCGGGAAAGATCATGCTGCCGATTAATCTAACCGTTTGCGGAGACCTCACCGTGGTGCTCTACCATGCTCGCAACGCGCTCAAGGGAATGGGCCGCCCGCAAGGCTTGAAAATATGTCAATTACAGTTAAACACTGGCTTTATACCCGAACAGGAAACCCTAATTACATACACAACAAACGACTTGGATGAGCTTCCCGACCAGGAGCACGTGCCATCTAATTTCACAGTGTCGCTGTCAATCGTTGTGACCGATAGCGAAAGTAGGCCGTCAAAGAATCCACCATGGTTACCGGCAAAACCAAAGCGAGATCCACTCAATTTGTTCAGTTCGCAGTTAGAATACGATGAGATGGTCGACAATTTCGGTAAGTTACGAAGGAATGAGGTAAACCTGTCGCAGACTGTCATCTTTGTGTGTTTATAGTGACGAAACCTAATGCGGCGGCGAGGCCAGATCCTCCCAGAGAACATCGGCATCCAGCACCAGCAAGGCCCGCGCCGCCAGTACCTCATACAGAAACTAGCGTTCAACCGCCCTTAGTGATGCCAGACGTCACAGATCACGATGAATCGCGATGTGCTAGCGATTCGCCAGCTCCCCCAATTGATTTACTTAATTTGGGCAGCCAATCAATGCCTCATGAAGCAACAGCTCAAAGTCAGCCTCACATTGTACCACCAACGGAGGCTAGCTTTGACTTGCTGGGATCATTTGATTCTGGTGAGTTGCGTTCGGGCCCAATTCCTGATATATTAGGTAATGCCCTTTATAGTTCGTCAACGGATAACCATGAATAATTTAAAATTCTCTGTAGATAACACTCAAGCAAAATCAACGGCTGGCCTAGATGATATATTTGGGTCGATAAGCTCATCGGCGGCACCAGCGGCGTCGGAGTTCAACTTGGACTTTAATGCGTTTGCATCGTCAACAACAGCACCTACAGTTACTCCATCAGTCCCATTGAGTTTTCCACGTCCACCACCACCAACAGCTGCGCCAGCAGCAACGCCTTTCACAACTGGTGTCAGTACCAGTCAAGGTGCTAGTAAAGAGACGTCACCACAGCAGGTTTGTAAACGATTGCAATTGCAGGTAGCAAAAATATCAATCGCTGGACTTATATTTAAATAATTATCAAAGCCGGCTTCTTTCTGAACATCTCATCAGTGTTGTGTGCGCAATGGGTTCTTGTAAAGAAAGCAGAAACAATCAAAACACACTTCCTTCAAGCTTTTCCCATCCTAACCAGTTCAATCTGTTTCTCTTTTCAGTCAAAGGATCCCTTTGCGGACATAGCAAACTTAGCCTCCGGTCTAAATATAAACTTCAATCCAAACACACTTAGTAATAGTAAAACACCCGGCACAACACCAGTCGCAAATAGTCCCTATGCAACGCAATTCTCAAGTCCTACACACAATTATGCACGAGGTTCAACACCAGCAGCACCGACCCCAGTTAATCTTTCGAATCCATCGCCATCGCATAACTTAAAATCACCCAACGGTGCCGTCGGTGGACAATTTCCTAGTCAGCCGAATCCGACATCAGCTGCACCACCGCCGCCATCATTATCTTCACAACAATCGCAACCAGCAACAGCAAACAACAGGCCAGACTACAGTAGATCACATTTCGAACCGAAAACACAGTCAAATGCGGCCCCCAAAAATGCAGACATTTTCGGTGATATCTTAGGCGAACAGGGTTACAAGTTCGGAAGTAAAACCCATCAAGGTCCTCGTTCGATCAATGAAATGCGTAAAGAAGAATTAGTTAAGGACATGGATCCAGATAAACTGAGGATTATGGAATGGGTAAGGTGTGGGGCTTGCAATTTTCTTCATGTGTGATTTATGTGATTTTGTATGCTCCTTAGACGGAAGGAAAGAAAAACAACATACGTGCTCTACTGTGCTCATTGGATACGGTGCTATGGACAGATGCTAAGTGGAAAAAATGCGAAATGTCAACACTTATAACGCCAACAGATGTCAAAAAGGCCTACCGTAGAGCCTGCCTAGCAGTGCATCCTGATAAAGTGAGTAAAAAAATATGATTTACAACAAATCAAGAAGACACTTCTTATAAACAACCATTGAATCGTATTGTATTTCCGTTATATTTTCTTTTTCAGCACAACGGAACAGATAATGAACACATAGCTAAATTGATTTTTATGGAGCTGAATAACGCGTGGAGTGATTTCGAAGATGATGCTACTCAACAAAATATGTTTGGTTCGTAAACGCTAAGATTCAATCAACTACTATTACATATGTTATCGTATCTTTACAAAAGAAAACAAAAATATAATCTTATGAGATTCTAATTAATTTCAAGTAAAAATTATGTATAACTACACTCCACAGTAAAACAAAAGCGACACAGATATACGATAATCACTGGGAGTGAGTGTGTATAGCAAATCAAAAAGGCTTCTTTGTTTAAACTATTGCCAGGACAGTTTACTTAAGTATGTTTACGCAAAGCGTTAATTTTTCTAATAGGCATACGGAAATATGCAAAAACCGAAACAAAATAGAATCGCAAAGAAGTCTCTTATCGCGGCAACGGAAATATGTTTTGCATTTAGATTTATCATTTATTCAGTAAGATCGTACATTGTGGTATTTTTTGTTCATAAATCATTTATAATAGTAAATCTTAAGTTTTTCTATAAACGAAAATACATGTGTGTGCTTCGTGAGGTCGTTTTGATCATTGAACATCGTCTTGTTTTATTCCGATTTTTGTTTTAAACTACATATATTTATAAAATATTATAGTTTTTTTTATGACTCTAAAAAGGAAACGGTATAAATTCGATTTCAAACAAATGGAGACTGCTTAAGTTAAACAAAAGAAAAAGTATAATTGGTTCACCTCCACACATTTAAAACTGTCCACTGTTATTCGGTAAAAACTACAAATATTTATATATATTATAAAAAAAAAACTATTTATAGACAAATAATAATAAATGCAAAATAATTATTTTCTTAAAAACAATTTACTTCCTAAACCATCTTAGATAGTGAGTTTAATGTTATTATTATTATATTATTATTATTGAATTCATTCCAAAATTTAATTAAAGAAGAGGAAAATCAAATTAATTGAAAAATGTGCATACAACTTGAGAGAAAATATATTTAAATTTTATTTATGCAATATTAATGTTATATAGTGTATTCATATAAAAGTAAAATAAAAAAATATATATACATAAAAGAAGGAAAAAGTGAATAGGATTCTAATTGTAACATGTAACTATGTTATAGCTTTGTAAATTATCATATTGAATGGAGGACATTGAAATACATGGATGAAGCGTATACGATATGTATATGAAACCATACTAATGGCTTTTGATTTAAGTTTAGTTGGACACGCAGCACAGGTTCGATTCCCTTTCATTCTGTTGGCGATCGTCGGGGCCTTACAGAAGAACGCGACCCGAAAGCAAACAATATGTTGTAATTGGTTGGCCGCCAGTGTTTTCGGAGTTTTGATTTAGACAATTTTTAACTTTTTCTTAATAAATGAAATATTAAAGTGGTGTATACTCCGTTCCTATCAGCCCTATTCTGCTATTCATCGGGGGGAATTTTTCTTCAATTTTCACTAAACGCTATTCGAACCGAATGTGGATTCACCTCGTGAGTGTTGGTAATACTGGGCGGTATTCTCTTATTCACATGAACGCATACATTCTATACAATTCAGATCCGCATGTCAAATGTTGCGGATTTGAAATTAAATGGATCGTCTTTCTGATCGGTGATTGATGAAATATAAGTAAAAACTAATTTATTGCTTGATTATTTGTTTGTAAATAAGATTATTCATTTTTAGGGGTAGAACAACAAACACAGACCAGTTCGAGATGTCGACAAAGTTCTGAAGATGTACTGGAACTCGATGAAAATGATGAGAATGATCTTGGTGAGACCAAACGTTTTTGTTTATACATATATGTATATAAATAAATATTTAATCCATAGTAATTTAATTCAATCCATAGAAGTTCAAGACTTGAAAAATGTACCGAAAAGACTAAAAAAGCAGATGACTCCATTCGAACTTTCTCTTGCGCAATATGAACTCATGAAATTCCAAATTTAGATCCTAAGGAATTTCAGCGATGCTGTTCAAAAGTCATTGAAATCTTCAGAAGAGAACTCCAAACACATTCAATGCAACACCAGAAGAATATGCAAAGTCCTGGAGGAAATAAAGGATCAGAACCATGAACACAACATTCAAATGCAACGAATCGCTGTTAATAAACTAAAATTAAAGAAAGTGAAAAAAATCCAATACTATCCATACCTGTTTGTTTATATTTTTTGCTTTATTTAAAATAATTAACCAAAGTTGGATAATTTTCCAAATATTTTCATGAGTAGAGATAAAATTGAATACATTAATTTCAATTTAAAAAAAAAACTTCTTATGGATTTCAACTCTTAACTTGAATGTCAAAATCGTTTGAATAATGTAGTTTACCCGATGAATAGAAGAATGAAAAGGCAGAATGAAAGGGAATCGAATCTACGATTCACGTGAATTAGATACTACTCGAAGTTATACGTAACTGCTCTCTGAAAATTGGTAATAAAACCAAAACATTTGTAAACCAGTTCTTTTTATTTATATATATATTTTTATAAAGTAAACTTTAATACACTTAAACCTGCTTTCCAGCAATGAACACCTTTACTATATTCCGATCGTTGCCAACGTAAATGAATTTTTGAACTAATTCTAAAAGCCGCATTTCGGCTGATTTGTTCTCATCCCACGTCTTGTAAGCATTAAAATCTTGAACTAAAATTGCGTCAAATTCTTTGCCGATTTCGAAATTTCCTGTAACATGATCTAAAGCGAGAGCTTGAGCTCCGCCCAAAGTTGCAAGGAATATAGCTTGTTTGTAATTGATGGGCTTGTAGTCAACTTTAGTGGTCTCTACTGGTTTAGAACAGCCCTGGATATGTTGTTTCTTAACGAACTCAAGATGATGTGAAACGTCCATAGTTCGTAAAATTGCGTCTTGAATAGAAATCGAATTCCCACCGGAAACGTCTATTGAATCAAAAAAAAAGTTAAACTTCGTAATCCAATTGTTGGCTACAGGTTTTTTTTATTACCTGTTCCTAAGCCTACTTTTACGCCATTTTCCAAAAGTCGAATTACATCACACAAACCAGATGAGAGCATTGTATTCGATGCGGGGCAATGAGCCACAGAAGTGCCTCTAGCACTTAAAAGTTTGACTTCGTCGTCTTCTAAATGCACACCATGGGCCAAGACAGTCTGCAGTTGTAAAATGTTGAAACAAAATTCAGTTTCGTCTTTTAACTCACCTTATTGGTTAATAGTTTCGCATCGTCGTATACTTCAGCGTAATTTTTCGAAAAGAGTTCACGGACAAAGTCAATCTCTGCAACACTTTCACTGATGTGGGTCTATAAATGGAATATAAAAATATGCCATTAGAACATTGTTTCCTTTTATAAAGACGATCAGGACCTGTATGCGAAGGTCGTGGTTTTTAGCAATGACACCTAAAGCTGAGAGAAGTTTTTTGTCACAGCTGATTGCAAATCGTGGAGTGATGATTGGCTGCACCAAAGTAGTTTGGAGTTGCTTGAAATCCTCAATAAATGACTCAGTTGCGGTTACTGATTCTTCAAATGTTTCACTAAAAAATGGTATCATATAATGTTGCAATAATTATATTGGAAAGTTTGTACTTACACATAGAAATCGGGACTATTGCAATTGGAACAGACTTTTCCGATTAGAGCTCGCTGACCTTGTTGAAGAGCTTCCTTGGCCAAAATAAGTGTACTGTCCTTATGGTTGGTCCCGAAATATGCTGCCAAAGTTGTTCCGCAGCGTATGGTTGATGCCTAAAAGATGTAAATGCAAAAGGTTAATTTATGGTTTGTGTAGTAGTATCGGAAGCAACCGGCAGTGTGAGACTGCAATATAGAAACAATCTGAATTTCAAACTTTATTTGATTACACTGCATAGAGTTGGATTTCAATGGATTTTCAAAAATACTCCACTTACAGATTAGAGAATCTTACATATAAATAGGCTAAGGAAAATAGTTAAGAACCACTTTCACTGCCATACCCACAACATATTCGCTTAAATTTTCTGAAGATTATGCAGAGATGCAATGTTGTGTGTGAATTCTTTTCCAATATATTGTGTAAGGGACAGTGGAAGAGGAAAAGGAAGAAGCTGTTGGATCTGCGGCGGAAAGAAACTATACCTGCTGAAGGCGCAAGCACGTCTCTCAGCTCTTCGGCGGTGCCTTTGAAAGGGAACATGTCGGTGGAGGGTGAGACCTCCTGAAGCTAACCAACCCCTTGGATTGGGCACTGCCTCCTCTTCTGCTGAATTAAAAGCCTTTTGTGTATTTTACCAGCAAAACAATAACAAATTCAGTCACGTAGTACTCGATCACGGATGCGGTAATTCAACTTCAGATCGCTACTTACTCTTTTGCATAGACGTGGAAAAATAAAATCGCAGTTGCAGTATTTTGCACATGGAAATGTGTAATTAAAGATTAAACTGCCTTCTAGCGATACTAGGTACATGGACGTGCTGTTCCCAATATGTTAATTTTTTAGGTATTTTGTTTGTGATCACGTTGTGCATTTTTCGACGAACGATTAAGGGTTCTATATTTTTAGATAAGAATGTATACCTAGGTACAATGTAAACAATTTTTCATCATCTTCATATTACGTATATTGCTCATATAACTCTTCATTTCACGACCGATAGAAAGACTTAACTTTATTACTTCAAACGACTTAAACTTATCTGACCCTTTGCTATCTCCGAAAATAATCTTCCCTCTCTTTATAATTTAACCACTGGTATACTACATACGACGTCACAAATTAGATTAGAGACTATTCAAAAATGAAAAACTCATAGCTGATTAACTTACATGCTCGTTTTTGTTATTTATTCATCTCCCTGTGACATCCCTTCAGCAAATAACGTGGACAGTGGGTACATACCTACTCTAAATTCTAATCTTATAAAAGATAAGGTTTGAAAATTCATACGTGCTCAATGCGATAGCTATACACAGAGTTCAATAATTTGTCCACCGTACGATATATTCTGAACTTACCACAACGTCCCTGTACACATTTAGCGCGAAATTTCGATCAGCGAATTTTGACTCCAATGGGAAAGTGTATGTGTTAAGCCATTCCAGCAGTGGCATATCCAATCCGAGACCAATTTGTGCGACCTGCGGGGCATGGATGTGACAATCGACGAAGCCAGGCATTAGAAATTGTTCCGCCTCCAGATGCACTACCTGCATTTCCTTGGTATTCTGCGAAGCACGCCATGATTCATATTCACTTCCAATACCGATTATCTGTAAGGAATGTAGATCATGAAATGTTTCGGTTCGTTGTTCTGAATGCAAATTTACCTTTCCAACAGTATTAACTGCAACAAATCCGCTTGGAAACACTTCGAATTCATTCAGTGACTTTGTGTGTACAATTTGACCGATATAAACAGTTGCCATGCTTGTCGGTGTTTACGAATCGCTTGCTATCTAGTAACTAAATAATGGAAAGTATATTTCTAGTGTACAAACTACAAACTGGCTATTCGGCAATCTGACAATCGCTTTTGTTATTGTGTTATGTCATTTATACCAAAGATAATAGAATACAGAGATATATAACTTTCCAGTGGAAAGGCGGTTGCCTACAAGTCGTTTTCCCGTTAAATTCATGAAGTCACGCACATATGCTCATTTCTTTTCTAGGATATGTGAGTTCATGAATTGAACTTTAATGCAATAATTTGCTAAACCGAAATGCGTATTTCATTAATTTTTTATTTTAATCGAATCCATAACAAAAACCAAAGAAGTTCAATACCAAACACAAAACAATTGAACAGCGCGATGCCCATAAAAGCAAAAGGAATGTTGGCCGGCCATTAGCAACATGCTTTTTTGTAGCTCACACGTATTCACAGACGGGGGTTGAAATTAAAAAAAACAACAATGTAAACAAATGGGTTTTGGGGGGATAGATGTACGACAGATATCCATCTCTTTTATTCTTCATCCCTTGTCTATGGGCCGAGTCATACCAATATGAGACCGTTCTATTTGGCACGCCAATTCTCAAGTCAGTCAGAGAGCAATCAAGCAGCACAAACAGATTCATTTTTCACATTTTTCATAAGCGGACTGGAAACAGTTTTTCTTATTTTATGCAATTTTAGAATAAGGGGATATGGGAAATATGAATTTGTTATTCATTTAAATTTGTGTTATAATTTGGGCGCAACTGGGGCACTTAGAAGCACTCAATAACAAGACGGTGAAAGTCTTTAGCAACCAACTGAGAAAACAGTACATAGTTAATGACGGTCCACTTAGTATTAGCAGTATCTAATGAAGCTCAAGTCATAATTTTTTAAAATTTTTTATTATGATCATGCCGGCATTGTGTGCGTTCCAGTTGTGTAGGTACTTTTAAGGTAACCTTGTTATTTCCGAAAGGTTTAATTTTTTGCGTACGACTAGTGAAAGCTTTAGCAATTTTAAAGATGCGAACGTGTCTTGGCCGCATCCTACCTCAAGGTTTTGATTTTTTCCTTGCGAGTGTTAAGACTATTGTTTTTGCTTATATTATTATATATTATATTATATATTATTTTGCTTATTATATTTGTTTCTGGCAATAAAACAACATTTTTTTTCCAGTCTCTCACAAACTATATATAATTATACTCATAATATTGAACCAAAAACTATATATAGGTTAGAAAGATATATGCGTTGATTTAGTAACAATAATTAATATCATCGACATGTGCGTAGGTTAACAAAGAGCAGATAAAAAATAAAACAAATTGTAAAAGCTTTCTTTGACTAGTAGTCAATTGTCAAATTGTAACAAGAAAATTGATGCGGCTATTCCTCGCTAAACAGGAATTCTATCTCTCAAATACGACATAATTGCATCGGTTCCTTTTTCTAAGACCTGATGACGTGGCTGCCGGAAACGGTTTCCAACAATGTCTAAAGACCTGTAAAATTGGCAAATATAGTAAAGTCATTAAACAATGTGTTAAAAAAAACGTACGTAATATTTTTCAGGTTTCCTAAAATTGGAGGAACTTGTTCAATGTTGTTGTTTCTAAGATCCAAAGTGGCCAACCGTCGAAGAGCCCCAAGTCCCGCCGGAGTTGCGTCAATCTTTTCGATTTGATTTTCTCGAGCTAACAAGATTTCTAGTCCTTGTAGTTCATAGACACATGGCGGAATCGTTTTAAATCTGCAAAGTAATCGAAATATAAAATTTGCAACAAAACGGGCCTATTATTTAACAAACTTGTTATTAGCTATGTTAAGCTCCCTAAGCATGCTTAAGATTCCAAACTCCTTTGGCAAATCTGTAAGGTAATTGCAGGAGAGGTCGATTCGGCTAAGTCTTGAGAACTGTGATATGAAAATCGGAACAGAAGATATTAGGTTGTGGGACAATATCAACTCTGAGGCACATTCGGTCAAATATTCCAGTCTGGAAAAGTTACAATTTTATTAACCTTTAGTAAGAGTTCTACTAAAGCTTACCCGTCGGGCACATTTTCAAGTCGATTTTTGGAAAAGTCCACGATGCTGGCGGCTTCTTCCTGAGCGTCTAGAAACACCTTCGTCGGAATTGTTGTAACACTTTGCATTGTTACGATAAGGCTACGCGTTTTTCGAATTTTAAACCTGAAAATGAGAAGTTTCAAGGCTGAACCTGTGTTCCCATGCTAAAAGTACCCACTTGTCAGGAAACACATGATTCTCCTCCCCAACCAATGCCGAATCCTTGACCTCAGGCATGGCAATCGTGTCCATTTGGCTTCGATCCCGAAGAGTTTTCAATATACGACCAGTACCACACTGAAGAATATCACGTCGAATTGATTTAATTGGATTCCCCTCCACCTGAAGACTAACCAAATGGGCTAACGTGTGCAGAGAGTGGGGTAAACTGTTGATTGAATTGTTAGAGAGATCTAGCCGAATCAGACTCTGAAGGAGAGCGATTTCGTCAGGAAGTTTTTCAATCTTATTGTCACGCAAGTCTAAAATTTTTAAATGTGGCAACTTTGAGCAAAGTTCTGCAGGTACTTTCTGAAAAAAAAACAAGTAAAGTAGTTTGGCTTTAAGATCTTATTGCACTAATAAAACCTTTATAAAATTGTTGGCCACATGGAATTCCTGCAACTCGTCGCATCCATCAAAGTCCGGTAATTCCTTAATGTCGTTATGCTGAGCATATAGACACTGGAGTTTCCGGAGGCTGCCCATATCGCTCGGTAGGGACTCAAGGTCGTTGTGCATAAGGTCTAATTTTTGAAGCGCTACAAGGTATTGTTTACAATTATGTGTTATAGTTAGTTTTGCATCTGGCAGTCAAAAGAACTAAATTGTATATATAAATGAAAAAAAAAAACTTACATCTCATGTTAACAAGATCATCTGGTAGTTCTTTAAGATGATTATATGAACATAGCAGCTGAGTTAGTCGTACTAAAAACCCAATACCACCGGGAAGCGACTTAAGATTATTATTTGACACGTCCTTTGGTTGATTATAATTTATTTGTTTAAATACGCATTAAGAAAGATTAAAGCAAAAAATAATTTCACAGGTTAGAAGCTTTTTATTTCGTTATTCGATTTTTTTTTATATATAAGGTAAGCAAAAACCTTAAAGTAAGCCTTTACTTAAAATGCAATATCTTCATAATTTTCTTGATATATTGCATGTTGCAAGTCTTGTGATTCGACCAAGCGATAATGTGTCTAAATTATCAACAGCATTTTTTATTACATTTTATTGAATGGAATAGAGAAATAAAAGATAATAATTAGTAAGTTCTACGACAAATAATAACCACAATTTTTGTCACTTTTAAATATTAAGAAAAATGAACTAAATCCCTGTGAAAAAAAACTAACAAAGCTCAAGGCCGAATAGCGCTGAATCCGACAATAAGCTTTACGTTTACCGACTTGAATCGATTTTCTCTATTCGAATAAGTATTTTTTTTTTACTATTATTTAAATTACTATTTCAAAGACGTTATTCGCCGAGGCACAAAAAAGGATTTTCCTATATTATAATGCAAGAAAAATAAATATTTTATCCTAACATTAAATTTTAATTCATAGTTTAAAAATCGTCTTAATGACTAAGTGCAGGTTCTCTAACGGCCCTATTATTCACTCTGCGTGTAAATCAGATTTAAGTTAATTTTACACCCGTTCATTAATCGGTTTTTTTTTAAACCCGACAATTTAATAATATTCACTCAAAAACATGCATTAAACCCGTTGGATTAAAGATGGATTTAAATGCGGATTTAAGACAGTTTAAACCGATTGTAACCCGTTTTAAACTTGCGTAATGTAAAATTTTATTTCATTTGTTTTGGGCCCAGTTATATTTTAAGGTGCATTAATAATGCCGAAATTTCTGTCGAATCATCGAATGTAGCCTCCAAAATGCCTCTTTATTCAGTCGGAAGTATTTCTGAAAATATACAACATCGTAATCGTCGACGCAAGCCCGCTTGTACATTCGATATATTCGACGACAAGGGCGACGTTGATTTACCATCAGCTGCTGTTTCATCAGCTTTTCGACAAATTCATCTTCTGACGACGAAGACATCAACATTAATTTAGTTCATTTTCTTTTTTAGTTTCTTGCCATTTTGTTTTCAATTCCCCTTTTGTACATTTCTTATTTATTTCGAGCGAAGAAATGTCAATATTATGAAATTGAGTTTTAACCCGAGTTAAAATACTTTAACTGGTCTCCGGAATGCGTTTAAATCCAATCGGATTAAACGCTGTCAAGTTAAAAAAAAACTGGGTTTATGTTCGGGTTTAACGACTGAATGTTATGCACTTGGGTTTAATTTTTAGGTTAAACTCACTTAAACCCGGGTGTAACATTTAACACGGATTTTAATCCGCAACGTTTTAAAAACAAACTGACTTGCAAATAGTAACCAATTTAAATATTATTTTAAAAATTGGCAGTGCATTCACCTGGAGCTAAGATCTTTATAAATTGTTTACCAAAAACTTACTTAAATGGCTTTTTTTAATTTTTTATTGATATGTACAAATGTGTAGCCGTGTAAAATTGACTTCTTATGGTAAATATCAGTATGATGATTATTTAGTGTTAGAATAATGTGATAAAAAATATACCTTAAATAAATAGTTAAATACTTTCACTTTTTCAGTGAGAGAGTGGGATTAATACCGTTTTGTTTTATTTAAAGCAGTAGGTAAACAATTATTAAACTGAGGGCAACAAATTGATTATTTAAATAATATTTTTGTGGGAACTTACCAAAACTTCCAGCATGTGCAAATCGCTCACATCTGGATTTAAGTTTTCAAAGCAATTGTATGACAAATTCAAGATCTTGAGGTCACGAATGCGAAAGAATTCTGCTGGTAATTCTGTGAGTTTATTTCTACTCAAATTGACTCGAGTTAGTTTTTCCAGTTGACCAATTTCTTTTGGAATTGAAGTTAAAGCATTGTCGTACAACTGGGGACGGGAAGTGAAGAGTTTGTCTTTATGTACGCACATTTTTTTTTCTTTTTTGCTGTTCTGTAGGAACTTACACTCAAGACTGTCAGAGCATGAAGGTTTTGGATGTTTGAAGAAATACTTGTTAGTGTATTCGAACTGAGATCGAGATTGGTTAGAGCTCGTTGGTTCCACCAGGCATCGTCTTCTTTTTCCATCAACGTGTCCAGAGTAACTTCGACTTCTTTTTCGGGTTCATGGAGATTCCACACCTTGTCGGGTACTGCAACAAAATAAAGGAATGTTTTACACAAGTGTCTCGATGTTTATTCGATCGATTAAAGGGTGTTGTACTTTTGGTCTCGGTTTCAAAAGCGATTCCATTGTTGACATCGTCCATGGGTTTTTGTTCGTTGCTACGGACTCGAAAGTATCTACGCTTTGGATATGGTGCATGCATGCACAGCGATACAAATTTATCTTTTGAGGAAGCTATTTTGAATGTGTTTTATATCCAATTTGATTGCGGGAAAGTAGTGCTTAATTCAGTGGTTTAAAGCTTACTGGTCAGTTGGATAGAGAAATTAACCGAACATAGTGTCTGCAATGGGGGGATATTACATATTCCTTGAACCGTGAAATTTGTTTAGGGGTGTGTACTTCAACGTAGTATTGCAGAATTCAATGCCAAGTTCAATACGAGAATACGTTTGCTGTAGTTTATATTAAGGTAAGGAATAAAGGTGTTTTTTTTTCGTCAAGACGCCAGGAGTTGCGCAAAGAATGTTGCAATATGTATAGGTTAGCAGTTTGCCGATGTGTTGCATATAACAGAAGAAGCATTTGTCTTCTTTTTTTGTATCGTTTTACATTTAATTAAGTATTGCATAAGTGTATACGAAGTATTAGACTTTGATCAACGGAAGATTGTTACTCATTGAGCCTGTGTACCGTATAGGAATTAAAATAATTAAAACATCACGGCTTTCTAATGGAAATCTATGATACATAGATAGCCTCTATCTCATATTATACAACGCCAACTTTTAACTAAAACTAACATTATCAATGATAGACACATTACAATTACTATAACAACAAAACATAAAAACATGTTTCTATATTTGCACAAAATATAATCTGAATCTCACTGGGCAAAGCTACATTCTTCGTAATATGCCAAACTTTAAGCTAGTGCATGGCTTGTTCCTTAAAACCAATATTCAGTTATACCAGGTATTCGAGCGGACTGTCGTTATGAAATTCGTCAAGCCGGGTATATTGAATTATAGTGGTAGGTAGGTAAAGTATTTATCACCATTTGGGGAAAAATTTATTAAATACCTACCTGTTCGAAACAAAATAAACCCGCAGATTTTACAGCACAGAAATACTTCCTTTTGTAGTTGTTCATGAACATCAGAAGTTCTTAAATCTTTGTTATATCCAGATCCTCTAGTTCGATCCAGAACTAAATGAAGAGAGGGAGTTAATTTAAGTATGAATCTCAGAAACCCTATGAGGTCTTCATTATCGATTTCCTTTAATTCATACAAGAAGTAACCGTTGAGCATCCATCCATCCGTAGAAAACATATGATATTTCTTCTACATCCCAACAGCTTATGCAATCGTTAGAATTTAAAGTGCACAGCCGTTCCATATGTATCCCTATTACACAGTGTTTAGTAACGACCCTTGCGAGTATGCCAATGTCTTTGCCATTTACTACGATCTTGAGTTTGGACCTCCTTTTGTTTACCTCTGGCTATAGTTATTCTGCTTGCATGTAGTGTAATTTGTCCAGGACTCCAGGTTAGCAGATTTTTTTTATACATTATAGTGCTAAAGATTTGATGCATTTGAGTGCATTTTTGATTAATTTTTTGCAAGTTGATCCGCCGTGATATTAACTATAATATCCATATGTCCTAGCGCCCATCTAGGATCTCCGTGTTGGCAGATGATAATTTATGCCCATTGGAGAATTATTGTTGAAAATTGAAATTAGGTGCACATCTTTTTCTTTCCATTTATTTAAACACAATCTATCTCAGCTGGACTACACTAAATTCAAGGAAACGAGTATCGAGCCACGCTCCTTTGATATTAATATATCATTAATATTACCTCATTGTTTGCACGCACTACTCTAATAATAACAATTAATTGTTGGAGAAAAAAACGTGAGCGTCACAATTTTAAATAATTTACAGCATGGGCACCGGCACGTACATGTTTAGCTAAGCAACAACACCACTCAGCAAGTATCTATCTCAATTTGTAATTCCGACGCAATAAATATTTTATCCATAACGAAATCATAATAAATCTTATAAGATTTAATTACATCATATCATATATGCCTAGGCCTACAAGTTACCAGTCTTTATATGCCCATAATCCGTGCACAGATTTAATAATTTTCGATGGCAAAATCAATTCAAATTTATTCACTCATTAAATTAATTTCATTTTGTGCGGATATGATATGGATCCATGTGACATTTTCCATCATTAACGTTCAGAGTGCATCACTCCTATAGATAAATACTACATGGCCATGGCGGTAGTTGACCTTAGAATATCAAATCTTCCATATTCGTGCTTTTTCAAGTTCAGATTCCAATGCAATTCAAATGTAATGATGCAACTATTGTAATATTACTTTGAAGGAAAATGCATCTCAATATTATATCGTACATCGTCCCGATACGCGAATGAAGATAAAAATAACAGTCCACGGAATTCGCCGCTCCACGAAGTACGACCTTGAGTGTCGCATCGAGTGTTTGTACAAAAGAAATAGGTAGTAGGTACCTACTTTCAAAGCAAACAAAAGAAATGGATATATACCTACACCAAGCCTAGTGGAATACGAGAGGATTTTAAATCGATAACAAAAACATTATATTGATTTTAGTGGAAACAAACTAGTTTTACAAAAATACTTCCAACACCCCACAGATCCCGTTCCTTAAGCCCCCTACCTGTGGCCAATGCCCTCCCGGAGAGGTTGAGCACTCCCGATTTTCTCGCCTGTTTAATCATCGCCTGCGATAGTTCACTGTTGTCCTCAGATTTATCGCGTTTATGAAAAACCGGATTAAGATTCCGAAGATTTGGACGACGCGTTTTACTCGCCATTGTCTGTAGATTTGGACTAACTTTGTGTACCAACGGAAATACCTAATTAACACACTTTAAAGATACACAGTGAACAGATCACAGAGGAAATTACACTTTATAATGAATCAGAAGCAAACACGCAGAAATAAACAAATAAATAGAAAATAATACTGTGTTGGCACTGTGGTCTTCTGGGTCAACATTAAAACAAAAAAAAATACTGATTGCCTTTTTTTGTTTAGCTCGAACAGCTGATTTGATTAGCGACAAAATGTCAGTTGTCGTATTGTTTTGATTTTTATTCGGCCAGTTTGAAGTGCTGTGTGGTGCAGATTGGCGAGCTTAATATAAGTTTTTTGATGTGAAGATGGCGCTGTTAATGTATCCGTTACATAATTGAAATACAAAGGCAAAAACTTTTTTAATTTAATTAATCGTATCGGTTGTACGCATTTAAGAGATTAATAAGGGTGACGTTCACGTTGCGACGGTCATAAAATAAAGCCAGATAAATTGCAAAGAGACCAAGAGATCACTGGCACATCATCTTTGTACTCACATTGTTTTCGGCTTGAGGTAGATGGGAAATAATCTGATTAAGTAAAGACACTGAGACTAGGTACTTAGATTTATACACATTTTCAGATACATAAAACAAAACGTAAAGTTTGTATGTGGGTTTGCACACATCACCTTAAAATTACTCATTCAAAATACGCATGGATTTTTCAAAAAAAATCCATGTTCCTTAACACCTAAGGAGCAACATTCAGTTTTTTTTTGTCAGTCCGATTAACGCATACATTGTGATTGTAGTATATGTCAGCACATGTGTATCTCTCACTGGGAAATGATTGAGCATGAACCCGTGCTTTTTGTGGGTCACGTTTATTTCGTTGGTTTGCATACTTTTGATCGACGTTAAAAGTGAGTAATAATGGATAAAACTGCATATTTCAAATGTCATAAATGCTTGTAAAATAAAAGAATAAAATGGAAACTAAAAAATAAAATAAATATATTAATTTATTTCGGGAAGAGTATTATATTTTGAAGGAAATGCTGTTAAAATTAAATTTTCGCAATACCTTAGACCTACACTGTACTACTGGTAATATATCTTAATCCTTTTAGTATACCTTTATTAATTTATAGAAAATTCCACAGTTATGCGTTCATAAAATTAAAGCTGAACAATAAAAATGAGCGCGCATTGTTATTCCGTCAGTCGCATGTGGGCATTCGGGGCGTATACGCATTAAATTCGTCAACAAAATAAAACTTAATATTATTTAATGAATGTTATTGAAATTCATCACATCCATCAAACAACACACCGCAAATTAAGAAAACAAGTGCTAAATTTGGCATCCCCCTCAAAAGTCTCAAAACTGTACGGTGTAAATATCTATATATATGATACGGCTAGCCGTGTTAAAGAACGATAATTGAAAAATTAGTCAAAATATGCTATGGAGGGCGATATTACCTTCAAAGAAAGCCGATACAAATTTACATCCTTCAAAGTCTTGTGTTTGTTTCCTCCCTCTCAAAAAGCATAACACATATATTTTCAATTGCCTGCAATAAACAATTGAAATCCACTAATTGAGACAATCAGAAAATTAATCTAAGACCGTGTTTATCTTCTAATAGGCCAATCACTTGCGCTCGTCATCCACAACTGTCACCGGATCGCTCGTGTACTTCGGATTGACAATGACCGCTTATGTATATTTACATCCACCTCTCCAATCTTGGCATGGTACAGTTCGGGTGGATGTTTGTGTGCGCGCCCTTAATTTCGAGAAGCAAAAGCCAAATGCACTTCAAGAGCATATCGCATTTATGGCACACAACCGCCATGGATGTAGGTGAAGTAACCAAGTAAGTTGATAGCAATTGCGTCATATAACAAAACCGTCAGTACGCACTCAAGCCAACACTAGATACCGATGTATTTGGTTACATTTATTATTTTAGTCAAGGTCGAACTAGCTAGACCAAGTAACGCCTCGCCATATGAAGAATTCGAGGAATGAATCGAATCAGCGTTATATTGCAGAAACAAAAAAGTCTGCCGGCATAGTTAAAGGACTTATGGGGGAGGCACTCTTTTCATGGCTAGCAAAGAAACCACTAAAGTTTGCCGTCCATCATAGTCGCTGTCGACCGTGGATAAGTCAAAGTCTAATTGACTGAGTCGCAGAGGCGTTATTAAGTTTGTGTGCGAAAGCTTATTTGCCCGCCCATCCCCTCAAAATATTAGCAGCAGGGTAATTTTTCACTCATCTCTCTGTGTGCTGCCCTTCTATACCCACGTGGGTGGGAGGACCATCGCTATAAGGTAAGTTACTCTGATATGACTTTATGGAAGCAAACTTGTATTTTCTGAATTCATTGCTCAGTTGGCGCAACATTTTCAACGGATATAGTCGTTACACGGTCTTCAGCACAACAGCAAGTACTGACCTTCTATTTGTGGATTTTTTTGTTTGTTTTTGTGTAAGGTCATTACCAAAGTGCATGCTGAGGATTGTCCTAAGGACCACTGAACGCAGCATTTCAAATTCAAAGATGGGTGATGGTGTTTTGAAGAGTTTTATTCGAGATATTTTTGCGGTTAGTGGCAGTGTTTCGTTTTGTTATATATAATTGTTTGAAATACTATACACATTTGTAAAGGGAACTAGAGCCTGACGTTCGAGCTAAATTTGAATTCTTTGATTTTGTTTATGAACTTAGAAACGTGAATTTTGTAGGGCAATTATAATTATAACATTTAAGTGTGGAATTCTTAAGAAAACTGGATTTAAATGAGAGGATAATTTAAAATTTTAAATACCCAATTGTCGCACGTTCTTTTAATATTCAAATTTACTATCGAGGACATGAACGCGTTTTTCCTGGGAATTAAACACCTGATGCGCGTATTGATTCTTGTAGCGATTTCTTTTTGGGGACAACGTGTCTGATTATTAATTTATTTATGGATTATAAGTAGCATATAAGTAGCTCTGTCCTTTCTTTCTTCCTACCTGATAATAGTGCAATCAAAAGCATTGGCCCCTAGTCAAGTGATCAGTAATATGAATCGCGATTTTAATACGACGTCAGCGGTTCAGATATCAACAATAAAATAACTCACTCTTATGTATATAGTCCAATCACGCATATGACGAAAAATCCGAAAATATAACATTTTTAAAATTTCACTGTTAGGCATTTTTTTTTTAAATATTAAACATGTTGAAATTCAAATTAAAATGTTTTCTGCGATCTGACAGATTTTATTCACAATCCACACAATATTCAGATCGCTGTTGACAAAAAAGAGAAATAAAAAAATTGCTAAAACTTATCTTCAAAGAGCAACTAAAAACTAAAGAACTCTTTATACGACATTTTTTTGCGAATTTTCCACGTCAGTTTTTGTTTAAGGCTAAGTTTGAATAATTTTTTTATTAGCTAAATTGTGCATCCTAACTATGGGGACGTTCAAGTATCTAGTTTAGTAGGTCTGACAGCTCTCTCACTAGATGTATCACGATTTTGATTGGGGGAAATCGGTCATATGAGCAGCTGTTTCAGTTGACATCGTTGGAGGAGAAGCCGACGAATCTAGTCAAGAAATTCGTGACTTTTCCTACGTCAGATTGGACGTTCCCGACCAATCTAGTTTTTGCGTTCAGGTTACATCTCATCCAGACCAATCTAGTTTTGACCAAGATAACAAGATTCTTGAATGCGACCTATGTTTTACGAGTTGTAAATAAAATCTGACAGTTTGCGTCAACACATTTTTTTCTGCCTCAAATTGAGCTATTTAAAACAAAAACCAAAATGTTGCTTCATTCGAGCTGAGATCAGTTAAATATTCGCTAACTTAGGCCTTAGTTCCTATATTGATGCGAACCGTCAACTTTGTTATTTATAAGTATCTGTTAAAATCAGTCGTTCTCGACGTTTCATAAATGTAATTAAGATCCCCGATAATCGCTTGCTGCGTGTATGACATTTTTCAAGCTAAGAGAGTGTGTGGCTAAGCCAAATGCATGTGGGATGGAAGTTTATATTTTAAACACAACAATACATAAACTGTCACATATTTAGTAAAAACGGGAAAATTATTCAAAAAGCATAGTTGCAATAAGAAAGCGTTTAAAATATAGCTTTTCGGATATGATACAAGACTTTTGGTGTAATTCTTCCAAAAGTATAGCTTCCTCGAAATAGAATGGTTGAAATAATATTAATATTATTTCAACTGTCATGAAAGAGCTTCTCAATTGGCCGTTTGGACTCGGCATAGAATTGTAGATGCCTTCCATTCGTCCCAAAAATAAAAACTCACACAAGACGAATGGTTGTGAGAAGCCAGGCCAAGGGTCCCTACGGACCTTGTTGCGCCAACTATTTATTTTTTTATTATTTTGGAAAACAATATCTAAATTGCTCGAGCCATCATCCTACACAATCCAAAAATTTTAATTGTGAATTTTTCTTATCAAATGTTATCAAGCGAAGTCTCTTCCTTTGTTGTACCTTATGGTAAAACAATCAGCGTCCAGATATGATAATACCACTGTACTTCCAAACAGAGTTTCCAACACACAGTACTAGCTCATGTAAAGCTAACTGAAATATGTAATTCACCCGCTGCCAAAAGAGTTGCCGCTGTAAGGTAGCACTTACACCCATCTCTTACCTTCTTTTTACCATAGTCAATGTGATATACTTACACGAAGCGGATGAATGCATTGAAGAGTAAAAATACTTGCGTTTTCATATAACCGCGTGACTTCGAACAATATTTCACGGACTATTGGAACCATTCATTTACAAAGAAAGTTATATTTCGACCCAACCCTCTTACCTCGTGGGTATTACACGTGACATGCTTCATCCTCATGACGCAGTTATTCAAATTTGCCTTACATTAGTGCCTTGTTTATAGGTAATGTTCTGCTTTCACAAGCAGAAATCCCTTGAAAATTTCTAATATCTGAATTGACAGTTACCTTGAAGTTCACATTTCCATAAGCAGATTATTGTGTACTTATAATTTCAGGTTCACTACCTGACGCCGTGATAAGAACGCTATAACAAAACAAAACAGCCGCTAAGAACCCGCAATTGACTTCCAGTCGATGACAATCCGGAAAAAGGACGCGACTACTTGTTGAGCTTTCGCCACCACTAACACATTATGTGCCCCTGTCGCATCGCATGCTGCACGCTCCCTCCCTGCTAAAGTATTAAATTCATACACTCAATTGTGTGCTTCGCTCAAGTGATTCATGTGAGCTATGCACGTGTTTTCAATTGAATGTAAGAGCTCAAAAATTCTACCACCCCCTTAGGGTGGGGGGTGCTTAGGTAGTATGGTATAACCCATAAGGGTTAGATGACAGTAATGAGCTTTGTGAAGATTTTCACGGATTTGCGCTGATTTATTAGCTTAATATAGTGGAAGAGATAATATTGTTCTTTCTTGCTGTTGTTTTAGACTTATAGTGATGGGGGAATAAATATGCTTATGCAAGTCTTTTGTCTGTCCAGGTGAAATATGATGCAAAGCAAAATGATCCGGAGTCGGAGCGCATTGATGGTAGCGGGCGATGCTACCCGAATTGTGCATCCGACGTTTGGTTACGTTCTTGTGAAGCGGAAGTTATCGAACCGATTCATGGAAATGTTCGGGGTAAGTGTATAATGGATATCATACGACACGACTGATGAATAATTTGTTTTGACTTCTTCCCAGGAACAATTCCCACATGGCTGAATGGCAGTCTGTTACGTAATGGGCCAGGCAACTGGAAAGTAGGAGACATGACATTTCAACATTTATTCGATTGTTCTGCTCTCCTGCATAGATTTGCAATCAAAAATGGCAACGTTACGTATCAAAACAGATTCATTCAGACAGAGACACTGAAAAAGAATACAACAGCACAACGTATCGTTGTGACAGAATTTGGAACGGCATCAGTTCCCGATCCATGTCAGTCAATATTCGATAAGTAAAGTTGAGAAAGTTCCAGGTGTGAAAACGTAAAATAATTCAAATTTTTATTTGGATAGAGTAACAGCTATATTTCGCGCTGATACTGGCTCCGACAACACAATGATATCGGTCTATCCGATGGGAGATGAATTCTACACATTCACAGAAGCACCTTTTATTCACAGGTACATGCATTTATGTAGTTAATATTATTAATTAAAAACAAATTAAAAAAAAAATACAATCTCTTGGGCTCGTCCGGGATTTGAACCCGGGACCTCCCGCACCCTAAGCGGAAATCATACCCCTAGACCAACGAGCCAGTTGCACAACTTCTGACTGAACTGATTTTCATAGAATGTGGCATGTTTCGCATATATATTACACTTTTCAAACTCAGTAGGAAAACCATAAACTAAGTAGGTAGTGTATTAGACTTAGTTTATGACCTAAGTGTTCTTGCCTACAACCCAAATCTTCACAAAGGGAGTTCTTGCATATAACTTCACTCATATGGCGTTTTTCTGGAGCTGGAGTGTTTTTGTTTTTTCTGTCAAATGTGACTGTAAGCGTCAGATTTTTCCTCAGCTCAATTTATTCTGAGCTCATAGAGCGCGCTCTGATCATGCTCTGAACCAAAAAACCAACACAAGTTCTGAGCTCTGATCTAAAAAAGAAATACAAACTTTTCAGTGCAGGTTCTGCTCTGAACTAAAAAAGAAAATCGCCTATAGTTGTTGTATGTTCCAAACGTGCGGTTTTTCTTTCTTGGAACTAACGTATTGAAGGAAATAGGTACACATACACAGGTATAGGATACCTCTCACCTAAAGTCGGTGTTGCTAATTTACACAGTAAACACGAAATCTTCAGTTTTCAGTAGAATTTTAGAACGTCAACACTGTTTATGAAAGTTGTTATTAACAATAATATAACGATTAGCAAGTGCATATCCAAATAAGTTTTGTTTGTAAATGCAAGCCGAGTTTAGTTACTAAGTTAAAAATCCGGCATACGCAAACATCAAGCACAACCTAGTTTCTGTTCGGAGCAAACGGTAAAAGAAGTTAATAAATTTCTGTTGTTAAAGCTCTAAAGCTAACCCCTACAGTGGCAATCGGAATCAAGGTCACACGTCGTTGGGCGGTTAAAGGTGACAGCCCAAGTTAATTGCCTTAAACAATAAAAATCGTTCTTGGCAGCACTGCACATGAAAACGAGGTTTTTGATTTTAAGTAGCCAGGGACAGTTAAACATCATATGGCTTTCTATGAGTTAATATAAAAGCATCCACTGGCTGTAAATCTGGTCGAGGAACAAACACGATACATCTGAGTTAACAAGTGCTGCCAGTTCAGTTGTTACGTTCAGAGAACACGCCATAAATTTACTTTGATCAATCAATTGGTCCATTTTCGTGCTTGCATTATTTGAAATGTTATCACAAACTTCTACCAGGAATGCGTTTGCTGACTCGTAAAATTGTTGAAGTTTGTATTTCAATTAGACAGCCCCTGATTGTAATTTCCATTCTAGTTATCTATCCAATAACAACCTTTTTTGTATTCCTTCCCGTCTAGAATAAATCCAGTAACACTTGCCACCGAAGGACGCGTCTTTCTCACCAACTATGTTGGCGTTGTTAGCCATACTTCGCATCCACATGTAATGCCTGACAAGACAGTTTACAACTTGGGAATGTCAGCTGGAAAATACGGTCCCGCATACAACATTATCTGCTTTCCGAGTGGGGATAGTATGTTCCAAGATGCATATATTGTCGGGTCAATACCATGCCGATGGGCTCTTAATCCTGGCTATATGCACACTTTCGGTAAGACAAACCCCTTATCGTATAAGTAAACAAACTACACTAAAACCGTTTATCCTTTTCCTACAGGTATAACAGAAAATTACTTCATAGTCGTCGAACAGCCTCTGTCAGTATCTCTGACTGAATTTGTCAAATCCCACCTGTACAGTCAAAACTTTTCGTCCTGTCTAAAATGGTTCGAGAACAAAAATACTCACTTTTACCTGTTGGATCGTAAAACTGGAAAACTGATGTACACTTTTCGAACGGAGCCTTTTTTCTACCTTCACATCATCAATCAGTACGAGGTTGAAAACCATGTGGTGATCGACATCTGCTGTTACAAAGATCCATCCATGATCAACTGTATGTACCTGGATAGCATGATGAACATGCAAACGAACCCCAACTACGCGTCCATGTTTCGGGGACGACCGCTGAGATTTGTGTTGCCTTTGGGCGGAGTAACGTCACAACGACGAGGGCTTACGAAGTCTTTCTCTCTTGGCGGTATCAGTTCCAGATTTCAACAGACGAAGGTGACTAATCAATTCAAACGATCCGGATCACAGTATGACGATATAACTCATTTTGCAACGAACAACAGTGCAGCACTAAAATCGGAAACTCAAAGGGGTAACGAGTGCAAGTATGAATGTTTGGTGAACTTGGTCAAATTGGATCATACCAAGGCGGAAGCGTACCAGATGCCAGACAAGAGCATCATGGTAAGGCCGGAATTGCTATGCGACCTGGGTTGCGAAACTCCGAGGATCAACTATGACAGTTATTTGGGTAAAAATTATCGATACTTTTACGCCATAAGCTCGGATGTCGATGCTGAGAATCCTGGAACGGTAAGCTAAAATCCAGTAGTAGTTTAACACTTTCCCTTATGTGAGTCTATCTATCCAGCTGATAAAGGTAGATGTCGTTTCTAAGAGCAGAAAAACGTGGTGCGAGGACAATTGCTATCCAAGCGAACCGATTTTTGTTCCTGCTCCCGGAGCTAAGGTAGCTACATTTTTCACAAGGAACGATCAGCTAAAATGATTTTTTTTTCTAGGATGAAGATGATGGTGTTGTTTTGGCTGCCTTAGTCTGGGGCGGAGTCAATGATAACTACGTTGGTTTATTGGTGCTATGTGCTAAAACTTGGACAGAGATGGGACGTTGTGAATTCCATTCGACTGGTCCAGTTCCGAAATGCCTGCACGGGTGGTTTGCACCGAATATTGTCTAGTTATAAGATGTTTATAGTTGTACATATTATAGGGAACTTAATTGTATTACGCAACAGTTCAAGCAGTTAAAGTGTAAGGATTTTGAAAAGGGCATATTCTTGTGTTGTTTTTATTTTGGTCCTGCGAATGGAGTGGTTTTGGTCTTGCTACTCAGTTATGTCGTTTTCCATTGAGCAAAAAGAAGCGTCCGGGAGAGTCCGGAATCGAAAAAATCACTTCTGAAACCGTTCCATTGGCACAAAAAATACTCTTCTGGTAATTCTGAGAAGAGAATTTCGCTTCTCGATTTCAAGTCAGAATCCACTCAAGAAGCATTCACACAAATGTAATTTATGTATTTTATACAAGTCAGCTGACAGCCGCCGTAGATTATTTTTTGACATTTCACCAATACTTTTGTGGGTTCAATCAGAAGCAGTTTTGTTGTTCCATTGGATCGCAGAATGAGTCGATCCCCGAGTGAAACCAATGGAAAACGACATTAGTGTCAAGTACAGACCCATCAAAAAATAGATTATGAATGTGAAAACAGTCACAAAAAACGTTTCCATTTATATACTCGAATTAAGTTGAAAAACTTACGATCTTGTATTACAAAATTGTAAAGTTTATACCTATGTGCATTTGAAAAAGTATTGAGGTGAAACTACTCACGCAACCATTTTGGAACATTCAGAAAAACAGATAACATAGCATGGAGTAACATTAAGTTTTAATTGAATAGCAATCGGCTAAGGCTAACCCATTCAGAAGATCTACGAATTTTTCTGAAAGCGTTCTGATGGAATTGTCCACCAAACATACGATTCTTACACGTCGTGTATATTTATATAAATTCTTTCTTAATTGTACACAATTAAATTACAGTGGACGTCCAATATAACGAATGATATAATGTTTGATGTCAAATGTCATTCTCTATATCGAGCGTGTTCGTCATATCGATCGAATTGTTATACTTTTTTTTTTTAAAATAAGTCATTGAAAAATGTGTTTATTTAAGCGATTTTATATAACGTTAAATTGAATAGATGATGGTCATGCCGTTCAAATACTTCCATGGTTTTTAATCCAATTAATATAAACGTTTGTCATATCGGATAGCCAATCGTGGGCGCCTTTCGTTATATAGAGATACTAATGTAATGCAAATTCGCTATATTGGATATTCGTTATAGAAAATTTGTTACAAGTTTTCAAGGACTTATTTTCCGACACGTTGGTTTCAGGAACAGTTCACTATTTTCTTTTCAAGTTACTAGTTTGTTTTAACAATAGATACGAAACCAATGTTTTGTAAATATTTCATGTTTTTGTGAGACTGTTTGTCAATGGCGATACTTTTTGACAGCTGTTTCTTCTGGTGTATTTTCTTTATGGCAAACTTAACCAAAAATCCATTTACCTTAAAGTACGATTTAACTTTCAACTAGAATATGTTCAAATTTGGGCCGCCAGGTTTTCTTAGTATACCAACCAAAATTTTGAACATTTTTATGTCAGGTATGAAAAAACTCGGTATATTTATTCCGACCCATGAACACGATTTACAACAGCAGTGACATAAGTGACAAGCCCCTAAACTTTCACTCGATAAAAATCACATCTGCACAGACAAAAATAGTACATAAATTCAATTGCTCTTCGAACACGTGTGCTTTGTATGCGTTTTAAAAGCGTTTCCAGCTGTTTATTTAAATCAGTTTAAATGGGGTACTTACATAAAAATAACGGTCCGTTCGTTGAGAGCTTTTATCAACATAGAAAATTACATTACCGATACCTGTGTTCAAGTGTAGTGATGCTTCAATCCTGAGAACCACTGATCAATGAAGGCCAACAAATGAAACCATACAGTGGTATTCAAAAGTCAACTCTAAAATGTTTATTCCTGGAATTATCTATGGTGTAATTTTGGGGCAACATCCGTACTGAGTACGGATGGTGTTGTTCGTAAAACCAGCAAATTAACTTATTTTGTTTGTACAATATGGACATGGTTCGAATGTGGCTGTTCGACCCTGAATAAACTTCTGTCATTTACGGCAGAAATATTTTATTTACTGGTCTTTTTCAGTGGTACTTTTGCAACAATCGAATATTGTAACACAAAATTTGACTTTATTTGACACTAATTCCCAAAGTAACTAAAGTTAGGACTGCACTTTCAAAACAAAAAGCATTTTATACTATACCTCGTTCTAATTCACCTCTGCAAATTGTATTTTACTCAAACTGAATTCATTTTGTTTCTCATTTTTGAACAGCATTGTCCCATTATGCACATAGATGCCAACGTAATTAATGAATGTCAACGTCAGCTAATGTCACACTGACCTGAACTTGAACAGTTTACATAAAACGACAGCGAATTCAAGCCATTGTTTATGTTTTTAAATTGCATATATACCTACTCGAATCAACCCCAGACCCAGCATCCAACCATCCATCAGCCATCACCCAGATATTACATATGGACGACAAATTCGTTATCGGTTCAGTTGACTACGCGATTTCGCAAATGTCGGGCTGCACTTGCTCTGGAGCTAAGAAAAGGACTGCAAATTGTTCTATATTTTTCGTGTAGTATTTTAATTAATCGCCAATGTGTCAATGAACCTACATGTCAAATGCGGTTAAGTGAATGCGAAAAGTGAAACCGAGTAGCCGACTGAACTAATAAATTAATTTATTTACACAGCGATACTATAAATTGCAAAGATGATGAAAATTATATTCGTTGTTGTTTATGTTATAGCGGTCAATTCGTTTGTAACGCTTGCAGTTGAAACACCAGAATTGTGTAAGTACCAGTAGATTGGATGAAATTTGTTGATGTTTTTCGTATGTTTTGTATTAGGGGTGTGCAACCCCTTTATAAATGATTTTATTATTTGAATTTTTTTTTTCGTTGTTGTTGGTATATTTTGTTATTAAATAACCGACAACAGTTCGTTTATAAGAATTGAATTTCCATATTTTCTTTCAGGTGGATTTACTAAACAATTTGGTAACGTATTTACTTTAGCAGCTTAGAACTTACCGTTGTCCCTGTGTGGCACACTAATTGTAGAGTTAAATGATAGTAATCACTAATATACATCTAACTAAAATCTCTTTAAGTAGTTGCGCAAAGAGCAACACCAAACTTTGTACTGCGTTAAGCGTAGTTCGACTTGCAGTCAGTTAAATAGTTATACCCATAGCACCTATGTTTCGCCCTTTTCTGACATGTTGCGTTTTCTTTATTTAACTATATTATGGTATGCCGTATGCATAATGGACATTAGTCAATTCGTCAAGATAATGTACTAATTGTTGCAACCAAGGAAACACATAATGTAAAAAAAAATATTTTCATGAGTTTTTTACTCACACACGTAAATGGCAAAAGAAAAACCAACGGAAGCGGACGTAGAACTTTTCAATGAAATACATTTTTATGTCGTTTTCCATTGGGACCACCAAAAATCTTTTTCAGATCTCAGATTTTATGCGGCTCATGGAACATGCAATGAAATTGATCTGCTTTTGTAAATGGATTAGTGCGTAATTTGACAACAATATCAGCTGTTCAAATTGCATTTGTTTTTGGAAAAATTAACCAATCGGCTTGAAAAATGTTTACTCTGTTGTAGCTACACATGGAGTAGTTTTGGTGATTCGTAGTTTCCAGATGTTGAGGAATACAATGAAGATAATAATTCCTCCAAAACTATGATCATTACTGTTTATGTATTTCTTTATTTTGGTTTTCACGAAACAGTGGAACGCGAAAAGTGATTTAGATCAAAAAAAAAGATTGATTTTTTGTCCCAATGGAAAACGACATTAAGATGATTAGCAGAATGACAAACTTGGTATACAAAAATGTCAGTTTGATCATGAGCTGTCATTCGATGAAAAGTGAAATTATATCGAAGATTTGTTCATTTTTATACTAAAAAGAAACGTAGATTTAAATAAATGTCTTTTCGGGAGTGCGTTCCTCTATCTGGAATATAGTATGTGCTAGATGGAACGCTGTTATAATAAACGGAATATCTACCCTTCCATTCTTGCGATGCTTTTTTCGGTAGAGGAATAACAAGGCAAAAGACTCGGAGTAGGGATACAGGGCGACCACAGTGGAATATTGTGGAACATTATTAGAAGTTTACTAAAATAGTTCTTTTGTGTGGCCACTTTTTTCATATACAATTTTGACAAAATCCACACCTTATCTTACGGCAAGGTTTGAGATCGTCTGTATATACATAAACACAGCCTACAAATTCAGTCTTTTATATATGGCGAAAACTACATGCGCTCAAATAAGGACAAATAATATACAGCCCGCTACGATAGTTCGTTATTTTTATTAATTTCAGTGAAACTGTAAACTTTTTAGTCATAATTCCAAAGTGTAACTACACAGAACTAAAACAATTTATTTCCAAATGACTTAATTCAACTAACGATCATATGATGTCAAACCAATTTGATTTAACCGAAAATAAACGTCCGCGCAGTTGAATTTTCCATTAGATGTATTCATCTGGGAAAAAACAACTCATAAGAAGTTAAAAACCCTTTGCAAACAATTTAACACTATAATTTAAAAAAGAATTAAGTGATGCCAAATTATCATACACTTAAACAGACTGTTTGTTTTATATTCCAGCCTATGACTCCGTACGCGAGAAGATCATGGAAGCGGAACGTCTCTCTGCAGCTGGCGGTAATTTGTGGCTGTCACCGAAAGAAGAGAAGGCCAATTCTATTTTGATGAATGCCAAGCGGCAAGAGGTTAAATCACTTACGCACACAGAATGACTTGCATATAGGTCTAATACATCTTTCAGATTGCCGAAGGTCTTAAAAAGCCCGACATGTACCCACCGGGCATGCACTTCTTTCATGCGAAACCGTTAATACGACAAAGTGAGGTCTTTCGTATAATCCAAAAAATGCCGAAAGGCGCCTTTCTTCATGGTCACAATAAGGGAATCGTTTCATCAAAGTGGGTCATTAAAAATTTGACATCCCAATACAATGTATACACGTGTCGCGATGAGCGTGGTGTTATGTTGTTCACTTTTCGAAACACGACACGATGTTCGAGTGAATTGAAAAATGTTTGTATCGAACGGTTGAACACTGACGATCGCCGGCAGTACGATCGACAATTGGAGAAACACATCAACATGTACACAATGCATCCGGAGTGTACGTGTTTAGGTGCGAAGAATTTGAAAAATGAGTACAGAAAAGTTGTTTCATTTCAGCGCTGATCACAGAGACACAGAAAATATGGCGACGTTTCGAAGATGTGTTCGATTCAGTCGATAACTTTTATAGGTATTTGCCAGTGTATCTGGCCTATCATCGACGCATGATGGAGGAGTTTTATGAAGACAATATTATTTATGCGGAAATTCGAGCTTCGTTGTCTGAGGTGAGCACGCTACAAAGCTCACAATGCAAATTTGAAGGTGTTAATAAAAAGCTTAACTGTATTGCAGCTATATGGAGACAAAAACAAAACCTATGACTCTCTGGAGGTCGCAGACGAGCTGGAGAAGGTCATCAATGAATATAAATCCTCAAATCCGGATTTTGTTGGCATGAAAGTGATTTACGCGAAGAGAAACAAGGGCACGGTCGATGATATATCGGAGAGAATCGTTCGATTTAAGGAACTCTAGTAAGTTGCAAAGAAAAAACAAAATATGAACCGAGTTAAATGTACATAACTTTGTGATTAAGGTATTCTAACAAAACCAAAAGCTCTGAAATGAAAATTCGGAAGTGTCCAATTATTTCAGTTAACTCTTGTGTATTTTTCTCTTTTTGAACCAAAAGAGTGCAAAAGCGAAAGATATTACTTTTTGACTATTCATATAGTTCAAACGTTCCTGGTTATTTTTTTATTGTTGTAAGAGACTGAGGTTACTCGTTATTCGATCTTCACCATCATTGGCACAGAACAGGAACAGCTCTTTTCGATTGCAATTCTTTCATTTTGAACATAAACATAAAAGCCATTATTTCAAAAGGAAGTACCATTAGGTCCTCCTTTTCTAAAATATCCATGAATTCAATTCCATCTTTGCGGTAATATTTATTTAAGCTCTGCAAAACCAAACTTCATAATTGGATTCGATTTGATTGGCCAAGAAGATCTGGGTGATCCACTGCATAAATTCGTCAACGAACTGTCAGATTTACCCAGTGGAGCGCATTTTTTCTTTCATGCTGGCGAGACAAGTAAGGCAATTTTTTTCTCAAATTCATGGTATAAGTTGCCAGCTTTTACTATTTTCCCAATAGAATGGTATGGAAAAACCGACTGGAATCTAATGGATGCAATTCTTCTCAATACTCGCCGCATTGGGCACGGGTTTGCCTTGTCAAAACACCCACAGCTGTGGGAGACTATAAAAAATCGCGGCATTGCCATTGAAGTGAATCCAATTTCAAATCAAGTTCTGGGTCTAGTTTGGGACTTGAGAAATCATCCTGCTTCGTTCTTCATCGCTACAGATCTACCAATTATCATATCAGCCGATGACCCGGGAGTGTGGAATGGCAAGGGATTGAGCTATGACTTCTATTATGCCTTTATGAGCTTCGCACCAGTTGAGGCTGATTTGCGGATACTGAAGCAGTTTGCGCTCAATTCAATTAAGTACGGAATTTGTACAAGTTTTATTCGAAATTGATAATATCCGTTTTCTATCTTTCAAGATTTTCAGTGTTAACCAGCGACGAGCGTCGAAAGATTAACAAAGTGTTCAGGCGGAAATGGGACGAATTCATTGATGATGTGACAAATTTGCGGTTCTAAAACGATAAGCAAGGAGTTTTAACTAAGTAATTGTACTTATGTGGAAGCGTAAATAATATATGCTGATAAATAAACAAATGTTCTAAATAAAATCGTTAAATACATTGTACTATTACATATTTTGTTTCTTGGTAAAAGTAATTCCAGTAGTAGATGCACGATGCATATGAGGGTCCAAACTCGAAAAAGTAGGTGAAAGCTTTAAAAAAGCCCGTTGCAAGGGTATATGAAAGTAGCTCTACAAAGACAACCCCAAGCAAGTATAAATAAAACTTCTTTACTGGATCTCAATACAGCTTCTAAATAAAATTGGCCTGTAGCACTTGGTCGCAAGCCCAAGCACAAAAAAAAAACACAATTTCTGTCAAATGTTAACTTCGCGCCCGTTGCTGCCATTCACTCAAATTAAAACGTCATGTCCCGCTTAAATTCCTGCACTCATCCAAAACACTTGGTGAAAACAAAGTTAAGTATCTATATACTTAACAAAAATTAACTACCACTCGACAAACAACGGTAATCGGCTTCTGTTTCAGTTCCATTTAATTCTGTGACAGAGGTATTCATCCAACGGAATTACAATAAAATCCGAATCCGAACTCCTGCCGCACTTGATAAACAAATCACACACGCCCATAGGTAAGGCACCTTTTTCGGGTTACAATTAGACCGGTTCATTAATAATTTCCATCACATACGTCGTTTGAAAGACGCGATCTTCGCTTCGTTGTTTCACCTACAATATGACGAATGAACGTCTGTCAGTTCTCTATGCTTAGTCGGAAGATTTGGTGCTGTAGGTTACTGGAGGAGGTCTCCCTCCGCAATTTAGCAAACTTGTGATAATAGGAAGAGTATCTCAGTCTCAGTATCTCGGCGATATTTGCAAAGTATACTCGCGCATTTTGTAGTCCGGCGCTTACTCGCGCAAATTCAGCTGGCAGTGATAAAACAAATAATTCCTGCTACAGTGAGTGACGACAAATTTTTCGATGCGAATTCATTCTTCCCTAATTGAAATTATAAACAATTTACACTGTCGACTGTGCGGGTTTGGTTTAGGTATATACTTTCTTAAACGAATTAGTGAGTCAATGGGTTATGATTATGAGTAATAGAAAAATGATTACGGATTGTGGAAAATAGTGCGGTTGTTTTATGGGGAATTCCTTTATGTTTTTCCAACAATACATTTAGCTGTGCAGTGTATGAATTAGTCTTCAAGACGAATACTGAGTTCAGTTCGCTTGAAATAAAGCGATTGCTAATGGCTCCACAATGTGGATGTTTATCTAATAAAATCATTAAAACAAAACAATAATTGTGCTAATTGGTTGCATTGTAAAAGAAGCTTTCAAGGTTTGATTTTACACTTTTTGGGATACGCTTCACATAATTAAGTTGAATTAAAAACCTTTACACCTAACAAAGTCAAGTTTATCGTTTGGCCAACATATTCTATTAAAAGAAATTAAAGTTAAAAGTGAAAAAGTACTTAAAGTGAAGTAGCGCCCTTGGGTATTTATTTAAAGGCTTTACGGTTTTTTACATTACCGTAGCTCATGATAACTTGAAATATTAGGTACATTTAAGTCCATACTTCATTAATATATGTATCTTATAATGCTTTCTTTGATAATTATTGTTACTACTACCACTACATAGTGCATATCTTTACTTTCTTTTGATCATAGCCTCATCCCTGATTGATCGAATCGAGTGTAAAACCAAAATAAAATTACAAAACGTACGAATATTTAATGTTGTATTCCATTGGGACCACCAAAAATCTTTTTCAAATTTTATGCGGCTCATGGAACATGCAACGAAATTGATCTGCTTTTGTAAATGGATTAGTGCGTTATTTGACAACAATATCAGCTGTTCAAATTGCATTTGTTTTTGTGTAAAATCAACCAATCGGCTTGAAAAATGTTTGCTCTGTTGTAGCTACAAATGGAGTAGTTTTGGTGATTCGTAGTTTCCAGATGTTGAGGAAGACAATGAAGATAATAATTCCTCCAAAACTATGTCCATTCCTGTTTATGTATTTCTTTATTTTGGTTTTCACGAAACTTTGCACATTTGTTTTAAAACAAACTTCTTTGAATGAAGTAAAACAGCTGCGCCGTATTTGTGGTAGTATGTGTAAATCTGAAAAAATATCGATATCTGCAAAAAGTGATCCGAATCAAAAAAAATATTATTTTTTTTCCCAATGGAACGCCAAAAGTGATTTATATCAAAAAAAAAAAGATTGATTTTTTGTCCCAATGGAAAACGAAATTAGATCAAAAAAAAGATTGATTTTTTGTCCCAATGGAAAACGACATAAGTTATTTCTTTATTTTGGTATTTACGAAATTTTTCGCATGTTTTAAAACAAACTTCTTAAAATGACCAAAAAGCGATCCGAATCAAACAAAAAAAAGATTGATTTTTTGTCGCAATGGAAAACCACTTTTAATTGAAATGACCACTTTTTTATAAATGATGTAAAGCATCTTGACACGGTACTTACTCTTCACATATGACCTTGTTTGCTTAAAGCAAGTCTACCCCTCCCGTTGAGTACCATTCGTTTTGTGCGAATTTTATTCTATTTTTTTGGACGATTGTAAGGGACCTACAATTTTGTGCCGACTCCGAATGACTGAATTAGGTAGATCTTCCAGGGCAGGCGCAGTGAACAAATTCTTATGATGTAGGAATTTTTGGTTTTGTATGGGATCGAATCTGCGACGCCGCGCTCAGTAACACCAAGTTACTGGTGCAAAGCAAAGGTTTCTACACTTCCATCACGAAAATGCCAAAAATGCTCCAACTAATATAATTCTTGAAATCTAACCTCCAATATTGAAACGAAAAGGAAGATTGAATCTCCGTTCTTCACTGTCTAAATGTGGTAGGTATTTCTTTTTAAATACGATATAAGTAACCGATAAGTATGGGATCGCCAAAAATTTGGATACTATTTATTTCTTCAATAAAAACCTTGAGCCCGTACGATTCAAATCGTCTCTGTCCAATTTGTAGGTTCGGGAATGGACTTTGTCCAAAATTGACCAACATTACCCAAAGTTTTGAATACGGGAACACAGTTGTGTTATTAATTAATCAATTTCTGGTCATTTTAAGTTCTAAAAAATGGCCCCTTTATTTTGTCAATATGAAACCAATTTTTTTTAATGACGTAATTACAACAACTACGTTCTACTTGACACATGGAGAACTCAGAGTAGTTGTTGTGATTGCGTGCTGAAAATCCTACTTTACCTTGCTTTGCTGATATCGAAGCTAAAAAAAACACGCCTTATATTGTTACACTATTATGTTTTTACTAAGTTGTGGCACTTGTGTCTATGTTATATCAGTGTGAAGAATCTCACTCAATCATCATTGATATGGGAGGTTGTCCCCTCTTATTAACCTTGCTTGCACAACTGTTAAAAAAAATTTAAGTAGGTACCTGCCAGAAACTGATCAAAAAAGTTCTGTCATTCCCAGAATTAAAATGTTACCAATTGCCAGCTTTATACTCGTGGCTTCTGTCCTTGCTGTGCAGTCTACAACTGATTTCGGCAAGAAAGAACATTCCAAATTCCTCAGTGAGTAACCCCTTGCAAGTACATCCATTCTTATGTACCTACATATTTAACATTTTTTGTTTGTTTAGGCTACGAAGATGCACGCAATGCAGTCATGGATGCGGAGGACCTTCTCTCCACGGGTGGGCGTGTCCTCTTATCGGAAAAAGAAGATACAGCCAATCGAATATTTATGAAGTACAAATTGGGGGAATTATCGGACGGATTTGTCGATGGAGACAGCCATGCTCCAGGAATGCATTTTTTTAAAGCCAAGGACCTCATAGAAAACAGTCGTGTTTTTCATTTCATCAAAGAAATGCCGAAAGGAGCTCTGCTTCACGCACACAGCACAGCACAAGTGTCTTCCGAATGGGTTGTTAGCAATCTGACCTATATGCCGGGACTATTGGTTTGTACAAATCATGTGGGGCTAAATGTGCTGTCCTTTCGAAGGAATCCTCGCCTTGGTTGTTATTCTTCCTACACATTGGTTAGTGAGAAGCGCAAAAAAACAAGGAACAAAGGGGCCTTTGATAGGCAATTGGAGAGGGCCATTAACTTGTATACACCCTTTCCAGAACGTAAGAAAGACGACACACTGAATTTTTTTACGCTAAATCAGTCATTTTGTCAATCTCATTTTAGTGGAATACTCGACATTGAATAAAGTATGGTCGAAGTTTCAAACTTTTTTCGGAACAGTTTCGGACTTTTTGAAGTACATTCCGGCATTTAGAGCCTATCACTGGCGAATGTTGGAAGAGTTCTTTCAGGACGGTATAATGTACGCCGAAGTGAGAATGGAATTTAAAACGGTGAGACATCCATCTTTAACCTGAGCCCTAACGATACCAATTTATTTAAGATGTATGATGACCAAGGTAAAGAATATCCCCCTGAGTTTGCTGTTAATGAGTTGATCGGACTTGTAAAACGTTTTCGTGCACAGAATCCGGAATTTCTAGGCGTCAAGGCGATCTTCAGTACTAATCGAAGGGTGGAGAAAACTGATGTGATACAAAAATTTGAAATGTTTAAGCAACTGCAGTAAGCCTGTCCACATATATTTTAATAATTTTGCCAAAGGTCTATTTTACTAATTCCTATATCCGTAACAAAATGATCTGAAAGTATTTTTATTTTATAAATTGTTGTTTCTTTCTAATTCTAGCAAAGCTTTTCCAGATTTTGTGATTGGTTTTGATCTAGTGGGTCAAGAAGACTTGGGCAATCCTTTATATAACTTCGTAGACGAATTGAGAAATCTTCCATCAACAGCAAAGTTTTTCTTCCATGCTGGTGAAACAAGTAAGACTATACCATATCCATTAATAATTTAATACCCATTATATGCCCCTTTTATTGCATAGACTGGTATGGAGCGTCAACAGATTTCAACCTCTTAGATGCGATTCTTTTAAATACCACCCGAATCGGTCATGGCTACGCATTATTGAAGCATCCTGTCCTGTGGAATGCTGTGAAAAAACGAGGCATTGCCATTGAAGTCAACCCCATATCCAATCAAGTTCTAAACTTAGTATGGGATTTGCGAAATCATCCAGCAGCATTTTTCTTCTCGGAAAATATTCCGGTTGTTATATCAAATGATGATCCTGGTTTCTGGAATGCTAAAGGCCTAAGTTATGACTTCTATTATGCTATTATGAGTTTCGCTCCGAATCATGCGGGTCTAAGGACACTTAAGGAGTTGGTCTGGAACTCCATAAAGTAAGAATTTGTGAAAATTGTAAGATGAAATAAATTTTATAAACTTGCTTACATTTACTAGGTACTCGGTTTTGAAAGACAAGGAGCGAAAAGAGGCTTATTCTATACTGGAGAAGTCTTGGGACAGATTTTTAGACCGTGTTGTAACTGCCGATGCTTTAAGCTAACGAAACAATTAAATAAATTCTTATACTATATAAATAAGTTATAGAACTTTTCTCCAACATTTACTTGCATAAAGTGTATTATAAAGTGAAAGACGCAGTCCATTTAAGAAGTCCGATAAAAAGCAACTTTTATCACACGTCGCGCATTGACTTACTAGAGGTATAGAAATGGGCTACGTACTGCAACCGTGTGCAAATTTAATAATTTATTTAGTTTTTTAGATTTTCATTTATTTCGTCATACTTACGAATTTCATAATCTATTCTTTTTTTAATTGTATTTCCAAGAAATTTTTACAACTTGAGCTTATTTGTTCATAACATCGGCGAAACGAAGCTATTCCATCGTGCTAAAAATAAAAAAAAATAATAGCAATAACTGGTTAACAACTTGAAAATACGAAGGTAAGTACAAGTGTGCAAAAGGCACAACAAAGATAATTTCTTATTACATAAACGCCTTTTACAGATTGATTTACTCAATCACGTAGGTTAGTACGCTCGAGATAAATTTTAGCTAGGATTTTAGATAATGTTTGGAGAGCAAAGTTGCAGAGCTGCTAAGATTTAGTTTAGCTCTACAGCGTACTAAACTTAACAATTGACATGGCTTATATTCTACCAAAACGTATTGCTGATACTTTTTTTTATCATTTACATTACTCAACGGTAGACTGAACATTATTCTCATAAGAGAATGAAGAAACAAAATATTACAGCAATAAAAAGGGCTTTGGAAATAAAGAAATCAAAAACCTACTGTTTTTTGAATTGGTCTTGTGTACAATATTTGAACTTACAAAATATGGATCCCATATGATGTTGTCTTCAGCTCGGCCAATATAAGACCCGAGGAGTTCAATCTTAGCCTTCGATCCATTCGGTACTCGTTCCATTAGTTCCTCAACGTTGCTTTCATCCATACCGAATATGTAGTCAAACTTGTGGAAGTCATCTTCTTCAATCTACAAATGAGTTTCATAGAAACTTGTAAAGAAAACTAGTTTCCACGGCATAATTCCGTGATCGCATAGATCGTTCAGGGATGCGGCGATTCGATTCGATATTATTTACCTCTCTTCCCAAATGTTCTGATGCCAATCCATTTTCTGATAGTACTTTAATGCATCGAGGTTCGGGGTAAATTCCAACATTCCACGATCGCAGTCCCGCGCTATCAATTTCCCAATTGAGGCCGCTCTTTTCAACAAGATCACGCATTACACTCTCCGCCATCGGAGAGCGGCAGGTATTCCCTAAGAAAAATGAGGTTTCAATTTATTGCCGAGCACAATTTAATTTGTCACTTACCGATACAAACGAAAAGTATCTTCTTCGTATCACACATTTCGATTGCGTATTTACTCGTTTGAGAATGGAAATTAAAAAAAGTTTAAACGTAGAGTACTACTAAATATGTTTTAACAGATTTTTTTTCTTCGAATTGCGGAGGATAATAAGAAAAGGCACAGACCTATTACAAAACTGAACAGAAAATAAATTCCAATAGGTATCTTCTGACAGACGGCAATATATAAACCCAACAGATAGCTGTCGCTGACTCATAAACAAAGACACATTAGAAACGTTTAAATAAAATGTATTTCGCTAATTACACGTAAACAGAATCGCACATTTTCGTTTTGTTTTTAAATTTTTCCAGCTAGGGCTTCCTTTAGGAAGGCATCGCAGGCAATCACACATTGTTGGTAGGCCTTTTCGAATGCAGCTTCTCCTTTCAACTAAAAATGCAATAGAATCAAAAAATCTGAGGACCTTACAAACATCGTTTGCATCTTACATAATACGGATCCTTGATAATTTTATCATTCTTCTCTAGGCCAAAGTTACCCAACATTAGCAGCTTTGCCTTTGCACCTTTCGGTGCTAGGCGATCGAGATCGTCCATATTCTCTTCATCCATACCAAAGATATAATCGAACTCTTCGAAATCTTTTTTGCGGATTTGTCGAGCGTGATTCGAGTATTTTAGGCCATGGTTTTTCATGATATTTAATGCACGGTGATCAGGTGAATTGCCAGCATGCCAGTCACCAATTGCTGCACTATCTACATGCCAATCTCCGTCAACACCGGCTTTTTCGATGGTGTCCTGCATCACCGCCTCTGCTATGGGAGACCGGCAGATATTACCTAAATTCGGAAGGAAATCGCTATTGAAGTCGATGTGGAATTTAATTTCTGGTGTATTAACTACCCAAACAGATCATTAGCACTTTCTTTGTCATTATTAACTGTGAATAGCTTGACTTATTCTACTTTTCTAATAAACTACCTATTAGCAAAATACACAATTGTATTTTGAAGGGAAATGTGTTTGGCCTCTCAAGGTCGTCGTACTCTACTATTTTGGCATTTGGCAAATGGTTCTGTTGTCTAATTTGTGCTGAATACGTCCATTTTAATTGGTTGGATTTAGGAATTCTATTTAAAAAATTAAATTTTCCTGAAACTAGTTTTCCTGAAACAAATTTAGAGGAAACAAATAAACTAAAACGATATAACAAAAATAAATTTAATTTCATTAAAAAAGGAATTTCTGCTGATATTGTCCAGGTTAAATTTTTGATCCTGATCTGGTTTTCCCGAAAAATGCATGAACGCACTAATGCTCATTTCTTTTCAAGTATATGTGAGTCCATGAATTGAAGTTTGATGCAAGAATTCGGTATTTGCTAAGGTGAATTTCACTATTTTTTTCAATTTAATCAAAAACTCCACAAAAACCAAACAAGTTCAATTCGATACAATTAAACACCGCGATACCCATAAAAGTAAGACGATTGGCGGCCGGCCGTACAATTGATGGAAGATATCCGTCTCTTTAATTCATTCAATTGTGGTTTCAGTACTGAATGGAGCTGCAGTGCGTCTTCCAATCTTCGCTTGAACTCATCCATGGCTGAATTGATTTTCCACAGCGCTTTCACAACGAAAAAGAACGCAGCCATTTTATTTTCGTTTTTTGAAGTACGAGTGTCATTGCAAAGTCCCATCAATCCCAGTTCTGTAAATTCTAATCAAAAATAATAAATATCTAGATTTTGCTAGGTGCATGGTGCTGCTGCTTCACCAACAAATAAACAATTTGCTGTTTATATAAAATCATGGACGAGGAAACCGAAGACGGTGTAGTTACGTACACTTTCGACGATGATTGTGAATGTGCAGCTGAGTGTGCGGAAATAAATGGTAAATCTCAACCGCCAAATATTAAAAGTTCATAAATTTCACAAAATGTTCTCTGTTTATAGTGACTGAAGTAACAGAGGCCGAATCATCATGGAGTCAGACAACTATTTGCTACCTTTTGGAGGAATGTCTAAAAAAGAAAAAGGATCTCCATGACCCGCGTCATCGTCGCAACAAATTCTTTTCAATTATTCGTGAAAATATGATGGCCAGGGGATGTTATTTTAGTGCCAACACATTGCAAAAGAAATTCCACAATTTAAAAAAGCATTTCTGTACGATATGCCAGAATAGGGATCGTGCTGTCAACCCCGGCAAACCCATAACATGGCCGTACTACAATTTAATGATGGAGATTTTTGCCGAAGAGTTAGAAATTGAGGACGCTCCCACTATGGCATCTCTATATCCCGACCCACTTCCACCAAAGACTATTGTATTGGTAAAACAGACAAATGTGAAAGCAGCCGCACAATACGAGTCGCCATCCGAAACAGAAGAAGTGGAACCTGCTGCCGACGATGAGGCTGATGGTAATGCAATGAAATGTACTCTCATATGAAAGATAAATAATCTGTCGACTTTTAATAGCGGATCAAGATTCACCTTGGACGCACAAGGCTGTGGTTGCTTTTTTACGAGAATGCGAGAAGAAAAAACACGAGCTCTGGAATCCGCAGATACGCCGCCGCACAGTATTCCACGATGTACGACTGCGACTGAAGGCGAAGGGGTACAACTTCAGCCCGGATTCCCTTGATAGGAAGCTGCGAAACATGAAGAGCCACTTTCAAACCGTCACAGATCAGGCGCCCAAGAACGGAGATGTGAATCACAAGCGTCGACGACTCACTTGGCCTTACCATGACCTCATGAATGATATCTACGGCCCAGAGGCGGAGGAGGAAGTTTATCAAAAGCGCAAGGATCTCATTTTAAAAAAGAAAGAAGAAAACCTCAAGGCGAGAGAAGAAAAGATGAGCAGAAAAGAGCAGTCCGCAAAGAAAAAGAAGGAAACCCAGAAGCCTTCCATTACAATTGTGCCGTCGGAGAACCTAACCATACCTAAGTCAAGCCTAAAATTTCGCCCGATCGCACCAAAAGCTGAGACGCCTGCCAACTTACAACCGGTTATAGCTCAATCAGCGCAGGGTCAGAATATACAACTTATTTTTGTACCTCAAATAGCGCAAGTATTTTCTGCTGCTACTCATAAAGTTAAAAGTCCCACAAATAGATCATCGTCTCCGGGAGAATTCGATGAAAATCACCAGCAAGACGATTATTCACCTATTACATTCGAAAACTCAGCAAAGGATAAGCCCCTGGATTTCGAGGTAACAATGCACAGGAATGACAAGCCCAATTACGTCGGCGAGAAGCTCAAGTTTTCCATAGATATTTTAGCGCTCGAGGAGCGACGGACAATTGTTTCCGAGCAAATGCTCGACGAGTTGGTAGAATCAAACAAAATCAAGCAAAAGCTTCTGCAATTTAAACGCGCCAAACTGGAACTGGCCATGGCGAGAGCAAAGCGAAAAAACGACTATTCTGTCTAAGTTTCTGTTTTTATTAAATAAAATCGAATAAAGAAAGCAAGTAGTTCCTCTTCATAAGCCCGTCACAGTCGGCATTTTCTCCTGTAGCGCCCTCGACGTCTGCATTGAGAAACACTTCGGGCGATTCATCTCGAATCAGTTGCTCGACATCGTCCGCAGGGTCAGTCATTAGTATGTGGTTGTGGAGAATGATGCAGGCGCAAACCATTTTGTTTGCCAGCTCTGGCTTCGAGGTATCAAGGTACGTCAATCTGCGGAAACGGGCCAATAGCAGTCGAAATGCCTCTTCCACTGTTGCAGTCGCACTGAGCAAACAATTGTTAAAGTGCTCTTGCGTTTCTGTGAGCATTCCTTCATCTACAAAGGGCACCACTAGGTTTTTCATTTGCGGATAGGATGAATTACCAACGATATGGTAGTCTTCCGGTATAAGATTCTCAATTTCTTTGGACAGTGGGCTATTGCGAAACACTCGTCCTGCATGCAGACACCCTGGGGCACCGACATATACGTCCGTGAATATCTTTTGGTTATCACATACCGCTGCGCAATAAAACCCCAGCATTACATGATGAATTAGGTTAATGAACTCAGTTACCTTGTAAAATGATCGAATGCGTTTTCCTCTCATTACAGTATATGGAGTAGCGCGATGGCTTCTTAATTTGGATGTGACATCCATCGATTGCGCCAATAATTCCGGGTACATAGCCGCCAGTTTTAGGTTTAAACCCCTATAAACGCAAGAGTAAATATCAATTTCACCTTGACACACGAAATCAGATACCTGCTCAATGTGTGAAAATTCAAGATCGCCTGGCCATGAGACGTGGTCCTTGAATAGCACAACTAGCCCGTCAATTATTTCACAAAAATACTGATATGCTGCACCTTTTGCTAAGCCGAAGCGCGTGCTTACTGCAAAAAAACTGTCTCGTGTACTCAGCATCCAGATAGAAAAGAGGAGTTTTTTCTCTAAATTAAATATTTTTACTTTTTTCGCCAATTTATCCATTATACTGCCGAAGCAAATGCGGCTCATGCGAAAATAATATCGAAATTCTGCTTCAGTGAAATTTGGAATAGCAGTATCATAGAAATCAGTACTCTTCGGTATATTTGCTCCACGCTTTATGGCCTTTTTTGGTATTTGCCCGTCGGAGTAGGGATCATTTTCTTCGGGTATATCTTCCTGAATGACTGCTGGTGGTGCAGTGTCTTGATTGCTTTCAAGTTGATTTACTAAGTACTTGACAATGTCATCTAAAAAGATAGATTGGTTTTCAGTAAAGTATATAAATGGTTCGCTGCTACCAATTTTTACCAGAGTTTGTACAGTCCATTGGAACGCTATTTTTCCTTAAATCGAATTATAAAATTATTGGTGCAGTAATTTTGTTTGCAAGATAATTTATGTTGTCTTTCATTCGATAACAATAGATTCTGAGCAAAGTGACAGCTGACAACTCAAAGGAAGAGCGCGCTCAGCGCTCGTGTTATCCATTGATCAATCTAGAGTCTAGATGAAGATCATAATTATTCTAGCGCAAAATGGGTAAAAGTAAATAAGTAGGAACTCATACTAAACATGTGAATCATTTACCAAAATAGATCATCTGCGAAAAACAAAAAAAAAGTTTTTAATTTTTTATTGCATTAAATGACAAGTTTTTAGAATTTCCTACTCCTCGTATGTCTGAATCGTTACTGAGAAAAATGCATAATAGAGTGGCCAATTAAAACAAACCTATAATTATTTGACTGTCGGACTTCACTCAAATAAATATTATATTATTACAAAATATACAATTTTCCTTTGAAATAAAATTAAAATAAAGCAATTGCTTACTAAAGATTAGTATCCTGCTCGCGCTAAATTTTATCTCCCATACAAAAATGTCTACAAAGATAAAATTTAGCGACGCAGTTTAGCAAAGCAGTATCCCGTTCGCACGCTAAATTCTTAACTTCATATAAATGGGCCGATGACAAGTCTCCACTCATTTAGCTCGCGAAATAAATGTCCGCTACATTTGTGTTGTGATTATTATGGATTTTTTCGGAGGATACCGCAGAGCACGTTATCGTTATAAATAAAAAAAAATGCAAAACCGAAATACAAAATAATTATTTAGCGACCAATTATCTTTGGAGAATCAAAGTGGAGACTAGGGACGCTAAAATTGATCGCGAGCAGGATACTAAGTTTAAAGAGATAATAAAAATTTATAAAATGTCTACCTTGGTAAAAATAATTCTTTTGCTGACTAATGTGCTGAATGCACTTAGTAGAATTTAATTTCTACTGACCACTGACATTTAACATGTTCAGAATTTGGCTGTCAGCAGAGTTTAAACGAATATAATTCTTGAACCAAGTTGTATTTATTTTAATCCTTATTTTAATTCGAGCATAAAGGCGCACCATCTGAGTTTCAGTACAAGCTTTCAAGAGCTCGATAGACGTGTACAAAAACCAATCAAAATGGCAAACCAGGAACCATCGCAAGTTATGTCGCTACCCCTTCCCCCAACGCAGTACATCAGCCTTTTCACAGAAGAAAACATTCGCCGTAATCGTGCACCAAGGCCACCTCCTAGCATATATGATACATACTCAATGTTTGGAGTACAATACAGTAATGAGGAAATGGTAAGATCCCTTGAAAGTCAGGGAATCAAGAGGCTCATACCACAGCACTTTGACAGAAGAAAAGAACTTAAGAAGCTCAACCACTCACTGTTTGTGAATTTTTTGGATTTAATTGATTTGCTCATCCAATTTCCGGACAGTCCAAGGAGGACGGAAAAGATTGATGATCTAAGTTTGCTATTTGTACACATACACCATTTGCTTAATGAATTTCGACCACATCAGGCGCGGGAAACCTTGCGCGTCATGATGGAAATGCAGAAAAGACAGCGGGTAGAAACCTGCAGCAGATTCCAAAAGCACCTAGAGAAAGTTAGAGAGATTGTAAAGAACGCCTTTGCCGCCTTACCAGACTTCGAAGAGGAACAGCAATCGTTTTCCGAGTTCATGAAGATGGACGATGATGGCCACAAAAACTCCCTTAACTTGAAAGTCGATCAATGCCACCAATGTGATAGAATAATGTGTAAAATTGTTGACAACATAAATTGATTGCCCATAAGAGAGCTTAGTTGATAAGTGGAAATATGAAAGTTGTATCACAAAACTGTATTTGCGTTTTTTAATCGGAATGCTGTTTCATTTTCTTATTTAAATATATATATATATAGAAAAAAACACTTAAAATAAATTATTTAATACAGGAACGTTGTAGCAGCACCTAGATGTTCCCAGCAATGGCTTCATTGAAGAATGCCTCGCAAGCCATCTGGCATTGTTCGAAGACCTTTTCGAATGCAGCTTCTCCAACTAACTGCACATTGAAACACAAGTTAATTTTTTTAAGAAACTGCGAAAAAGTCATGTTGTCCCTTACGTAATACGGATCCAAAATAATCCGGTCTGCTGTGTTCAAGCCAAAGTCACCCAGCATTAGCAATTTGGCTTTTGAATTCTTTGGCGCGAGTCGCCTCAAATGTTTCATATTATCCTCATCCATGCCGAAAATGTAGTCGTACTCATAGAAATCTCTAGGCCTTATTTGTCTCGCATGATTTGAATACTTCAAGCCGTGTTTGCGCATCACGTTAGTTGCCCGTTTGTCAGGAGAATTACCCATATGCCAAATACCAATCGCTGCACTGTCCACATGCCATTCATTTTCTTTTCCCGCTTTGTGAATAATGTCAAGCAATATAGCTTCAGCAATGGGAGAGCGGCAAATGTTTCCTATAAAAAGAAGAATTCCGTTAGGCATGAATATTTCCAAAAGAAGATTTTAAAACGAGACTACCCAAACAAATCATAAGAACTCTTTTTCTTCCACTCATTGCAGATTATTGGAAACCAAATTTTTGGAAATTAGTTAGCACAGTGAAATATATACCTATATATTTTTTTTTGTTGGTGAAATAAACCGTAAACAGGAAGTCCAAGTGAAATATTTTTGTTTTTGTTAGTGTTGCTTCTACGTTAACGTTAGTTGTTGTCAACATCATGCGTTACGTTATGAAATAAATTCAAGTTGACCCATTAGGTTTGTTCCCTGCGTTGTTAATGCTGACTTCTGAACAAGCCTGTTCTTTCACGAACGAACTTTACTTGTTTAGATGAAGTCTAAGCTTACAAAAGTTGTTCGAAGGTTGTGGTTGTATTAAAGATAACTATTTAAGAAGCAACGTCTATCAACTGCACTATGTTTTAACTGGGGGTGCAGTGCTGTTACTTAGAAACTCAGAATAGGCCACGTTGTTATCAAGTAAAGTTAGTTACATAAGGTGCAGGGGTCATATTTTTTTGCAATGCCTATCCTTGACTTACAAATTTGATGGCGCTGCAATCTGGCTTCTTGGACTATATTTAATTAATATTTAATGTTGAAATTGTAAAACCTTATTAATAATTGGAATTGAAAGTGCACGCCTAAAAAAATAAATAACTAATTTTCAATTTTTGATTCGAAGGGACCTTGAATTTTATGCCCAATCCGAACGGCTGAGTTGATAAGCTTCTTATCAACACTAATGGCGTTTTTCATACGAGAGAATTGCCTCGAAATTCAGAATTGAAATGAATTGAATTGAATAAATGAATTTTAAAATCTCAATAACTTCGACACATATATTTAAATGTTAATATTTTCAACTCATTCTACCGGCGGGCTATCTCTTTTCATTTCATGTCGCTTTTTCGTTTCATCATTACTTCTGAAAGTTCAGAAACAAAAAAAAAGTAATTTGTGTCTTTTCAAGTGTTGAATTTATGGGGCCCATCTCTCAGAAGTTTGATTTCATTCATACCTCCTTCTGAGGGGTCATGTTCGACTAGTGATACAATTAAAGTATTGCCTTAGATTTAGGTACCTACCTACCTATATATTGGACAGACATTTAACGAGCATTTTTACCTAGTTTAAATCAAGTCTACTCATCTATTAATTTTCCACGTCGTTAATCATATACATTATATAAATCTACAAAAACGTCTTTGAAGGTCAAACCACGTAATTTTTTTACAGAACCAAACGGCACGCCACCAGTATGGTTACAAACAACTTACAAGTATATCCATAACCTCAATAAATGGAGAGAGACGCCAATTAGAAAAAGTGATTGTCTTTACAACTACACAATCGTCGATCGCGCCAATAGCAATCCCAATATTAATTGCTCCAAGTGACATTCCATATCGCACTGAGCATGCGCACAAAAGACTGCAGTTTCATTGTTCGCCCCCCTGGCCGCACCTCTTTTTCCTATGAGCAACAAATCAATTTCCCTTCCAAGCCAATGCACACAAGAATGCCTTTAGCATGACCTAAACTTCCTAATAGCCGAAACATTATGATCGCTGATGGAATTTACACGAAGAAAATAACGAGTCAAAAAGACGAAGTCGAATCAAATGTATGTCAATGTGGACATATTTTTCATTTGGTGCTGGCATACATAGAAGTCGACACTCCGCTGGTAAAAAGATCAAACCAAGAGCGAGAAGAGCAAATCAAAAGCCCCCAAAAGACACGCGTGTAAAACTTGTTAATTCCCAACACAAATAGGCAAATATGAAAATATTTTCACAGCAAATAGACAAGCCTTAGTGTATACGTCATATTGATATATTGTGAGACCTGGGGCTCTCCACCAGAGATACACAGCGACAAAGCAGTTCTGGAGTGTAGCTACAGAGACAGACTACGGCTACGCCTATGATCATTGGTATGATGACTAAGATCGGAGAGTATTTTTTGTTGGCGAATAAAAATTCATTTTAGCCAACATCTTGGTGGTGGCGGTTTCGGTAGCAGACACAATGTTGGTAAGAATTCATTTTTTCCAGCATGGATTTGGTCTGATATGAGCAAATGAGCTGTTGCTTTGTAGTGTAAGTTTGTTGCTTTGACCAACAGTGTTTTGGGCTGGTCGCATTTTTCTCAATGTAAAAATACAAAAAGGCCGTAAAACACATTATTTTTGGTGAACACTGAATATCTACGAAATCATATTCACCACTTATGACTTGCTGATGCTTAGATTGAGATTGAGGTATTGCAATTTGTGCGACAATGTTGGTATTGTATGTTGCTTATATTTTATATGTAAACGCTTTATTAGTATGTAAATGGTGTCAGTCAAGACAGACATTCAGGAGGTCAATGGTTTGATGGTATTACAGTATACCATATATTGGTTTTTGAGTTCTATTTCAAACTACTAATCAAATGATAGGTACCTTCTGGCAAGCTTCATTATTCTGAAGGCAAGTTTAGTCAAAACTTGAATTTTAAAAGCAATAGGTTTTATCAATATTGCTTAAGATTGAAGTCTAAGTGGATCCATTGAAGGATCTGGTCGATCTGGAGCATGGTTACCTAACCCATTTATAGCCTGCATTTATAGGTCGCAAAGATAAACATCTATAGTGTTTTTTTTGTCGATCAAATGTTTAACTCAGAGCATGCTTACAAAAAGGGAAAATCTGTCCAGATAGCTATATCCCCCCGACTGTGTTCACTTGGAATATTCCTCTCAAGCAAGGAATTCACATCAGAGAATAATGTCTGAGCTAGCCACTCTATCTTGCTTTCTGTAGAAATAATATAAAACATATTTCTGTTACTTACCAAAGTGATTTTTAATCGCGTTCCACTTTTAAATTAATCATCATTGAATCTGTTTGTATTTTTGTATTTTTTTTTTAGCTAAAAAACCTTCAAATTTCGACGGACACTCGCTCCTAAGCTGTCCCCTGTCGCCACCATACATAGAACTAAAAGTTTTGATTTTATCAACAAAAACAAATGTTCCATTACCAACATCATACATAATTCATTCAGTTTTTGTTTAATCGCGCCCAGATTTGGATCCACGAAAATCCGTCCTTAAAACTAATTAGTTGTGGGAATTGAAATTCCATTCCCCAGCAGCTTACTGCGCTGCCCCATTGTATTCCGCAAATATTAGTTTCTATATAGTTTACCGCCCTCCCCCCTCCCAAAATATAGAGGCAAGCCGTGGCACAAGTGGTCTAAAAATGTGGCAATATCTAGAAATTGAAGTGCATGCAGCTCTCACAACCAGTCGCAAATGGGGATAGACTTAGAGTACCTACCTATAGTTAGTCGTGGAACAATTTAAATTAATTCAACTGCAGTGACCATATCACCAGCATACACACTCGACAGTGATATATATGAAAAGTGCCTATGGGAGATTAAGTGGACTATGGGTACCTACTTTCGGCTTTGGTGCAGGTGGTGCACACGGTGCGCGGTATATGTATATCATCTGAGTGGTGGTACCTATTTTGTGCTATTTCGTTGATGGAATTCCGTCTGAATTTGAAACCATTTTCATAATAATACGAAAAGTTTTTGTAGAATATTGCGAGCAATCTTGTGGAAAAAAAAAATACAAATAATAAAATAAATTCACTTATATATAACACACGATGGAGCGAAGGCCCTGACCAATAAAATCTGTATGGTTAAGTTAACGTTTTCAACTGACAGATGTATACAATAGACTGCATTCCATCCTATGGAAGGTGAGGGTACAGACAGGTTCCCAACTTCAGGCGGATGAATTAAGATTACTTTTGTCCTTTGACAGTTCTGATAAATTGGAAAAATATTGAGAGAAAGAAAAAATCATTGCGATATTCGTACGGCCCAATAATGGGTTATCAATTCAGTTTTGTTCTCAAAAACTATAGCTCATTGTCTCACACCATAAAGATTTTGTTCCTCTGTTTTTTTTTTTTAATTCCTGTATCATTTGACTTTTACATTTATGTACTAAAAAGTGAAAATATATTCACTAATAAATTACCTAGGCAAAAACACAAGGAGCCAGAAAAAAAAAGTTAACCATAGATTCGGCTAATCACTGAATTGACAAATGAACTGGAACAATGGAACGATTTGTCGCAAATCTATCGGTTTTCTGACCGAAGTGAAAAAACGGTGATTTCAAATCATTGGTAGTGATTTCAAATCATTGGTATTGATTTGAAATCATCGGTTAACCATAAATTTTCAAACGAATTTGTTAGCTATCAAATAATCTTGAAATGTCAATGAAAAAAAACAAGGTGGCAGCAGCTGAAAAATGTAATTTAAATACATTTTTAATGCATTTTTTTTATGTTTCACTCCTATCGGGAATTTTCGTTCTAATTTTCGTTCTAATTTTTCATACTGCTCTAGTTTCATTTTAAAACCAGAAAAAATGCAAAAAAATTTAGTGTCATATGGGCTTAAGCAATTATCTAAATTACCTATTTGTCTTTGGCTGCATTTTGAAAGAACTTTTAAAAGTGCCATACCTACCTACTTTTAATTAAATCCGCTTTATCAAAACATAAAATGAAACCGAAAAAAAGTTTAGCCAATTGATATAACGATTATCGCAACGATTCCTAAATTTCGTATGCGGTCACGCATTGAAAGTTAAGTTTTCAGCTTTTTGCGACTGAATAGTCGGGCAACAGACATCGCATATGAACACCTTGGTGGCAAAAATTCGATCGGAAAGATATTAAAGACTCTTAATGTCGTTTTCCATTGGGCAAAAAGACGCGTCCGGAATCGAAAAAATCACTTCTGAAACCGTTCCATTGGCACAAAAAATACTCTTCTGGTGATTCTGAGAAGAGAAATTCGCTTCTGGATTTGAAGTCAGAATCCACTCAAGAAGCACTCACACAAATGTAATTTATGTATTTCATACAAGTCAGCTGACAGCCGCCGCTTTTGTCGGTTCAACCAGAAGCAGTTTCGTTGTTCCATTGGATCACAGAATGAGTGGATCCCCGAGTGAAACCAATGGAAAACGACATAAGTAAGTCTGCAAACTACTTTTTGGGCACACAAAGTTTCATATTTATGATGATTAGATGTTTCGCTGCTATTTACCCAAGTTAATCAAAATTTGATAAAAAATGTTGGACCTAAGAGACGCACCTAACTTACTTTAAAGGTATGAAAGCTCGTATACTAAATTAATGAAACTAAGCATTTTGTTTTCTTAGACCAAAATAAGTTTGTCTTATGTTGCGAGTTATCTTGCAGTATAACAAGATTACCCACTAAAGTAAATACAAATCTAAAACTTTCCAAATTTAGCTGTCTGGTTTTTTGTTGTTATGGAGACCCCACGCCGCATAAGCTGAAAATAAGCAGTCAGTAACCTTCCAAATGATGATAAAAAAAGACGAATACAAACAACAAAAAAGGTCGTACCGAGTGCATATTTGCCAACAGGATTACATTTTTCTGGAAAGGTAAATGCATCCGCAGCCAACGTCCGTGTGTATCTGACAGTCTGTTTGTTTACACATTTAAAGGAAAACCTTTACACTGAAGCCCCAGGCAATTATTTTCTTGTCGCTTGTCGTAAATTGTGTTATCTCTACAGCAGAGTCCCCACCAAGGGTTTTTTTTTCTGCGAAAGGGGCAACCAAACAATTTTTAAAATCGGAGGAAAAATGCAGTTTCCTCTAAGAGATTATCTTGTTCTCGACGTCGATATCGCATCCTCCCACAGACATACCTATAGAAGTCAAACTATTACAATGGAGAGATCTTCTACCGAAGGAGAAGAAGTGCACTTTTGAAGATACGACACACTCTGGCACTCAATCTCTCAAGAGCCTGCATACGTCTGACATTCGGAAGCGATGATACGCGCGATGTTCTTCTTGAGCTAGGAACGAAATACACTTGAAAACATCAGACATCTGTGGGTATGGACTTGAGAACAGGCCAAATGTCTTGTTTATCAAATCGATATCTCTGGTATCTCATCCGCGCCAATATCATAGGTTGTGTCTTGGGTCCTTTGCCAAGAACAAGGCAACTACATATACCCACAAAAAGTACGGAGTGGAATTTTATTATGTGTGTGTGTGCGCACTTTGCTGGTTTGTTTTAATTCCTCTTCTTCTATGACAGCATCAGTGTCAGTGTTGAGTTGTTTACAATGCACGAACATCCTGTTTATTATTTCCTCATGCGATGGCATTTTAGAAGGCATCTCGAGGGGTGAATTCACATTTGATTCATAATAGGTGGATGCGTGCATATAAAATAGCCTCGTAAATAATACTATGCACAGATAATTATGTCAGAGTTAACAAACAAAAATGAGTATGACACAGAAAAGCGTTGAAATTTTAATTTGAAAAACCGAAGCTTGTCGAGGTTTGATTGATTTCTTTTACTTGTCATAGATGAGAACGTAAGAAAGTAAGGTTTGAGTACAAATCTGTTAAAGCGGCTTAAGTGAGTTGCATTTATCGTAATTTTAATGTGGTTGCAATTACGGTTTGTGTGAAAGTAGGTAGTATTTTTGGGAAAAGTAGTATTTGAGCTGAACATTAATTATGACCGACCTTACGTACTTGATCCATTTCATACGATCAGAAGAAATTTAAGCGCTAAATTTACTTTTTCCTTGATTTGATTGAACTTTTAAGCTCACAACCTTTTTAAGCTCCAACTGTGTCTGAACACTGTTGAAAGTTTGACCACACGATAATAGTGACATAGAATGCCAGTGATCACACCGTACTTGATTTCAGGCCGAGCTTATAGACCTTGTTATCGGGTACGCATAGAGACAAAAATTTGGCCCCTTTATAAAGACCTTTTAGGCTTCTTAAGAGCTTGTCCCACAAATTTAGTTTTAATGATTGTGTTCCATGATTGAAACTCTTTGTTGAATTGGTTGTAGTAATATCAAAGGTTTTTTCAATTGACATCGCCAAGATGAAAAAAGATTTGAGTCCATAGACAAATTGACATCATGTTACACTCAGGGAAAAAACGAGATAAAATCACGATAATCAGTGTCAGATCAATCCGTTGACGAAAGTCAGTTTTGATTAACCTTTAATTCTTATTTTAAGATTGTTCTATAACAGTATTAAGAACGTGTAAGCTTAAATTAACCCCAAAGTCATTTCTTTCGAAGAACTTGATTTTAGATCATTGTAAACTTAAAATAAGCTTATTTATTCTTAAACATATCGCAATGAAGAGTGTGTGAGCTCAAATTAAGCTTTAAAACCTTATTGTTCACATATTTATCAGCAGTAAAAATAATGATTACTAAAGCCCAAAATAATTACTCTTTCAAAAATTTAAATAAGAACAAGTTATCCTTATATTAATTTGTTTTGGTGCTTCAAGAATGTCATATCATAATTTAAGTTGTACAGTTTTATTTGTCAAATTTATTATCAACTCCTACAACTCCTAAGAAAATAAAAAAATATATAATTTTTTTAAAACATATTTATTTATTGAAAGAAAAACGCTTAATATTGGACTTAAAATATATCTAAAATATATCTTTCCATTATTTAATTTTTCTAGAAGATTCTTCAGTTGTTTTTCGTCGTCATCTTCATCGGGGGCAGCACTTAATTACGAAAACACGTGAACAATCGGAATGAATGAACTTTCTTTATCCATCATGCAAGTTTTTTGGAGAATCCAATTCTTGTATTGGTAATGTTTCGATCTTAGTTTGAGATTGCTTGCGTTTGATTCGAGAATATAAATTCGTATATCATGACAGTTTAGGTCTTAATTGGTATGCACATTAATCCATCATGTAAGTTTAAGATTATTTCGGCTCGATTGGAGAGAATAATTCTTTTGAAACGTGTATTGGTGTGCAAAAAATCATGCGGATGATAGTCTCAGATTTTAAGCTTTTTCAGCTTAAGTGGACAGTATAATTCTTATTCGATCCTGTATTTGAAATACAGATCAGATTTTAATATTGCATAGGCTTCATTTAGAGCCGGTTCGTTCAATCTTGGTTATCTTTAATCACCTGGTAATCATCGAATGTGTTTGATCAGCAAAATTTTAACCAGAGAATCGGTAATATGGTTAGTTAACCAGGGAAATCGATAAGATTAAGATAATTCTTTTGACTCAGATTTTAAGCTTATTTCAGCTTAAGTGGACAGTATAATTCTTATTCGATCCTGTATTTGAGATACAGATCAGATTTTAATATTGCATAGGCTTCATTTAGAGCCGGTTCGTTCAATCTTGGTTATCTTTAATCACCTGGTAATCATCGAATGTGTTTGATCAGCAAAATTTTAACCAGAGAATCGGTGATATGGTTAGTTAACCAGGGAAATCAATAAGAAGCCGATTTTCCGCGGTTAATGAGATTTAAGCAATGATTTTCTGGAATTTCCTTTGTTCAAGTTTTTTTTAAGGACTGCGTAGATATAAACTTTTGACGTTTCTGCTATACATAACAACTCTCTGTACAATATTTAAGAGAACTAATACAAATAATACAATAAACGTATATATAACTCAAGATGGAGTGAATTGAACCAATAAAATCTATCTTCTCAGTTTCGTAGACGTTTTAAACTGACATATGTAAGGAATATGGTACACGTCAGTCTATTAAAATAAGAGTAACGGTCCCAACACAATAATGGATTCGAACGGTGAAGTAAGATTGTTTTCAACATTTTTAGCCGATGACACATCTCATAAATTGAGATAAAGCGTACTCATTGGAGCAAATATTGAAATAACGACAAAATTGCGACGTCCGTTGAATAATGAACCATTTGTAAAATTTTAATAGTTGTGGCTTAAATTCGCCTTTGTTTTGTAAAAAATTGCTTATTGTCAAAAGATTTTATTCTTCAGTTTTTAAAAAAACGCCTTTATCATAATTGATTATGACATTCTTGTGCTACACAAATTTTGCGTTTAGTTAGATTACTTAAAATAAATACATTAATATCTACAATACATTAACAAATTATTTATCAAAAACAAACGAACCCGGAAAACAAAAAAAAAATGTTACCATAGATTCGGTCAATCACTGAATTGACAAATGAACTGGAAAAGTGGAACGATTTGTCGCAAAGCTATGGTTTGGTTACCAAAGTGAAAAATCGTTCAAGAAACACTCATCGGTTACCATAGATTTTAAATCATGGGTTAATGGAAATCTATTGTAACCTACACACGGATTTAATCAGATGTTGTTTTATGAATCATTCGACTTACTTTGAGATTGAACACGTAAGAATGAAGAACATCAAGAATAAGCCTGATCGGACTAGAATTTAGCTTGCGATATTTTTACGAGTGTACGGAAATGCAAGAAACAGTCCGGTGCCGGGTCGCAAATTGAGAATGTTTATGTCACCCATGAAGCAATATCTTGTGAAATCAATGTCAGCGTTAATAGGTGTCAATTAAAAGTCAATGCCCTTGTAATTGCAATTCACTCCTAGTTCGTTCACATCAATGTGAACTGAACATTTTTGTCTGCCTTTGGACTTTCTGTTTCCTTGTGTGTGTTCCTGTCAACGTACACGACGTATGGATTTCATTCATGCATTGCAAATTGATGCAGTACCAACTTGAAAGTCATTTGGCATGGTACCATGAAAATTCCTCTTAATCAAGAGCACTGCCATTTCCTGAACAAAACTACTCACTCAGCCCAATGATAAAACCACCGATTCATCTTCCGTCCGATTCAAAGGGAAACCACAACATTTTAATACATAGAAATAGAAATAATATCGAAACGATGTCAAACGAAACACGCCAGTCAAAGGAGCGCCGCTGAAAACGCTGTATCTGTCAATCTCACAATGACACCCATTCATCACACGCCACTGCACTGTTGTGTTCCCGCATTCCGCGATATGAATTCCCATTATTCACTCATAAAACCGAATGCATTTGGCAACTCATTCACACTGGAACTGAACACTCTTAAATAGCTTATAGCAAGACAGTGGGTGGGGCAGAGGGTGGACTTGGGCTGTATTTCTTAGATGGCGCTACTAACTGCAGACTGAAAATACTACAATCTACAAATCGTATAAGCAAAACCGAATTCGAACATTTTGCACCGTTTCTCTGTGCAACATGCCGTTACACCCACCAGTGCAGTGAACATTTATTTGAAATGTATCTCACCATCGAACAGACACTTTTCACCACGCCATGCAAGAGAATTCATTCGCCGGCTCTATTATTGTGAACTGCGTGTGTTGCCTTGGTTTGGTGTTGAACGAAAAACGTTGGCAGCGAATCGTCTTCATGGTGTGTGTTTCGCTACGAAAAACTACCTGTCTCTAGTGTTGGATTGGATCTGTGTCTCTACAAGTCAAAGCACACGCGTCCATTCGAATTCAACTCATTTCCTTTGGACAAGTGTGTGTGTATGAAATTTGTATGCGCTTGCAGGTTGCATTTGTGTGCGTTAAACCGATTGAATTCGATTCAAACGCTTATTTTGAAAACAAGTTTTTAAAGTAGTTTCAGTCGTGCTATCCGAGTTGTTGGACGTCTCTAGATAATTTAGCGGACGTGTAACCAAACGCCAAACGTCCGTTAAAAAATTATTGTAATTCTTCTTTTTTGGTTTGTGTGTTTCTGCTATAGCTCACCTACTCTGTTGCGCTTCTTCTTTACTATTTAGTGTTAAATATTCAATTACTATTCGCATTTTTGCTTGCCTACTAACGCGAGTGTGAGTGTTTAGTATCTGCTTGTGTGTTTTCCCCGCCGTCTCAAATTGCAAACAAGTTGTATCTATGGAAATTTAGTATCTTTGAGTGAAAATACATATCTTTATTCTGCAATACAAAATAAAAATGAAGAAATACCTAGTTAAATAAATATTTAATGCTGCAGAAGAGAAGGAAGTGTGGCAAGTGCAAGTGTATCTAAACAAGTTTCTGAGCGTTCTACTAATATTCTGCAGTACAACGGATAAAAGTTAAATTATCAAAAGCGTTTGGAATTTCTCTTTGTGTGTTGTGTATTTAAACGAAACAAATCCTCGTCATCATCCCATCCCATCCGTGTTTCCTTCATTTCTTGTTTTTTTTTTCTTCTTGTGGATTACTCATCGTCGAACATCGAAAACCTGTATTGAATCAGATTGATGCAAGGTGAAAAGAATCGCCACCATCAACAACGGTGAAGGAGGAACAAAATTATAATCAAAAAATAACAACAACAACAACAGCCGGGAATATTAGGATAACAAATTTCACAAAAGGAAGAACAGGTAAGTCAGCCACAGCACAGCATCAACACACCGAGGGGGGAGAGAAAAGGGTATGTGAATATTCTTGCAGGATGTGAGTGAAGTGGATAAATTTTATATTCTTTGCTTAGAGGGTCAGGTCAGTTTTCATCGCACGCACACAGGTTTTCTTAGAACTCATATGTGTGCATGATGGCGTTTGCATTTGAATTTCATCCTGAAACAGGTAGAACTACTTTGCTTGCCTCTAATTAACCGTAATTGCACGTGTTATAATCCGATTTTGAGATATACCTAAATGGGTATCTATTTTTTGTATCTTTCAAATATCTGAACGTAGGTATCTGTGTTATGCAAATCGTTTATTTGGAATGATTTGGCGCTCGTAAAGGTTGTCACACTTGGTTGTCGGACTATTGTATCGGTAGTAGGGTGGGCGACGGGGGGCTCTCCTCTCCTTCTTATCGCCATACCTAGTTCTTTACATATTCTGCAGCTCCACTTGAGTGTGGTGAGTTTTGAATAGGCAAAGGTAAGGCCATGCGAATAGGTTGTGTATTTTTGAGGTTTCCTTTCTCGGTGGCTTCATGCTTGTCGTCGAGTGCCTGAGCCTGGTTTAAGCGGATTTTTGCAGTGATTCAACAGGTCGAAATGTTGCCAATTCTTGTTGGTACAAAGCTATTTTTTTTTGCAATACTTTTTTTTGTTTGTTGTTTTGTATTGTGCCGTTGGGTTTTTTTTTATCTTTGCTCTCTGAGTTAAACCGCATTCATTATGGCGGTGGATAGGCAAGGCACTGGTCAGTTTGATTTCGGATTGGGAGGGAAGGTAACACGAAAACCGCACAAATGAACAGAAACAAAGACCGTTGGTAGAGAATACAAGTATCTATGTGACTCTGACTATACAGACGGGTGGATTATGTTTCATTTTTAAATATTTGCAGTCTTTGCACTTAAACGAGCGAAGAAATGTGATACCACCGTCAGAGTCCCGCCGAGTGTTATTTACTGTTTGAATAATCTCTGTCTATCAGGCGGAAATGTGGTTGTAAATTGGCGGCATCTTTACTTCAGAACTCGGATTGGAGTTTGAACTTGGGCGTGCTTCAAGGAATTTTCTTATACATACATACTTGGGTAAGTATGTGGCTAACGTATGCTTTGGTGAATATTTCTGTGGTCTTTCTGGTTACAGCTGGCCAGTAGATGAGTGTCAAAGTGTCCTTGGGGGAAGTTAGTAAGCAATTCCCACCGAATGGGGAAATCATGACTTTAGTTTAAACATTGAATCTTAGATGGAAGTGACGTATGAGTCTTGTGGCAATATTTTTAGGATATAGTGAAAATGGCATTACAGCTGAAGTCAAGCGAAGAGTTACGCATGCCAATCGCTTGGCCTAAGAAACCAATTGATTGGTGAGACCTTGTCGAGAAACACTAAGGAGACTCTATATCAGACCCTCATCATTAGAGTCTTGCTTTATGGCACAGAAACATAGACGTTAGCAAAGGCGGGATGAAGATCTTCTTTGTTGCTTCGAACGCAAAGTTCTTCGAGTGATTTTCGGTACCGTTTGCTTGGACGGGCTTCAGAGCGAGATATTTAACAGCGAATTCTACGAGCTGTACCGCGGCTTAGACCTGGTCAGAAAAGTACGTTTCAGTTGTCTAAGATGGATGGGACATTTAGAGCGAATTTACAGCGAAGCTCCGGCCCGAAGATTCATCGATTACAATTCAACCCTAAAGTACAACGCAGTAGGGAAAAACCTCGTGTTAGATGGCCCGCGCAAATGGAAGGGGACCTCAACCAACTTTGAGTGCGCAACTGTAGGCAGTAAGCCAAAGATCGCACTAACTGGAGAGCCGTATTGGTTGATACTCAGGTCCACCCCGGACCTAAGTGCCACCAAAGTAAGTAAATTAGTTTGATTACTAATGCGCTTTCCATAAAGCCTTTCGCACAAATGGCGCCATTATGCCTGTATTCCAAAGAATAATTGAAAATATTATCGAAAAACTGCAGGTACTTCAGGAACATCAAAGTTAATCAACCCCTGGGCAAAATCGTACTGCCAAATAAATATAAATCAATAACCGCCAGGCATAATACCAATGATATAGTTTATACTGAAGTATGTATTAGGAAGGGAAAGTTAGAGGAGATCCTCGACGATTTCATACAGTGAATGCTTTAAATCAACCAAACATAGTCATATAGCTGAATTCGTCACCAACCTGGCAAAAACAACGATAGAAGGTATACAATTTAAAAGAAAGAACATTTTCGACATGCCCTTGAACGATTAACTAACATTTGGACCTTGTTAAAGCCAAGCAAGATGACCTTTTAATATTTATTTTTGAGCAAACTAAAATAGAGAACTATCTTTACATTCAGGCAACAAAACACACTAATGCCATGCTATGTAAACAAAATTACAAACGCTAACGCCAACAATACTTTGAAAATTTGACGAAAATGTTGTTGCAACTTTATAGCAAGTTCATTGCTCTTGGCCGTAACCTTTTGTTGGTAAGATTGCAAAGTTAGCAGTATGACAACAATTCTTCGAATTTTCTAGTGCAAATACAAGTAAACAACACTACTTGTACGCTGAAACGGATAACCTTCGCGTATACGTGCTTTTCCGACGTTTTCTTTGATATTTGATCTGCATCATATCAAGGAATCTTCTCTGATAAAAAAAACAGCTTACTGTGATTTAAAGTACAAATATTTTGTGAAGACATCCTGGTGTAGGCGGATATTCTATCAGTTGCTATGTGATGTAGGTGTGCCCGTTTTTAAAAACAAATCTTGCAAAAACATATCCCTTTGCTGATGCTGCATCATGTAATAAAAAAAAAATTGAAAAGAACGCAGGACCTAAATGGCAGTGGCAGTTATTTACATCCATACCAGCCTCGAAAATGATAGTCAATCAAAAATGTGCACCATCAATAATTGTTCCTTAAATTTATAGAGGAAAGCCAGATGAAAATAAATGGAATCAACATATTTCAGAAAACATATGAACAAATAAGAAGTGTTAAGCACCTCCGAAATGTGCTTTGTTTCCTTCTATCGCACTCTATAAAGATCGCTCAAATTGTCTGAAAAATGTGTGCCGCTAAGTAACAGTACCCTAAGTCAAATATTCGACCATATTTTCAATGTCAAACTGAATTTAATGCATCCACCATTTAATTTGAAATATTTAAACGTTTCATTAGGTCTGTTCAATCATCAAGTCAACATGAATATACCTATGTATACAAATCAATGTCGTCTTGATGGATACAATACAGAAAGGCCACAAATCCAATTCATCATTATTATAAAGCAAATGCAAACAATAAACTGGTTCTGTTATGATAAACTTACTCGGTACGTTTAGCATTTTTTTTATTTTCCTCGAATTTCTCCTACGGACAAAGATCTCGTGGATTCTTCCAATTAATATTGAATTTGATTTGCGTTTGTGTTTATTTTTCCTCAGCTTTCATACTTCATGCTTTTGTATTGATGATGTTAATCATTTCGCATAATAACGCGACCGTTTACCCCTATATAATCTGCCAATCAGCAAATATGCAAATATGTATTTGTGGTGATAATTTGTTAAAATAGCACAGTTTTCTATGGACGTGGGACAAAAATGCTTATCAAACTGTACACAAAGCATAGATGCTTGACTTGGTTTCGATGCATTCCTATGCTTTTCGACATAGTGACTAGATGATGTAAGCGCGAGTTTATATTAAATTGTATGTTTAAGCTATACCTACACTTTATTTTAAACACCGAAAACGATAAGCAATCTTTGAAATATGTATTAGATATGTAAAGCGATCAATAAAATACAGATTTTCAAACCTCGGCATTTATTGTAGTCAAACAGCTGTCAAGTGGCGCTTCATCAAGCTTGTCTTAAAATTTGGTCAGTTTTCAATCCGTGCCTTTGGAAAACGTTCGATCTGACGATGTTTTTTGTATCTAACCTATTTATATTTGTTAAATAATTTCGCCAACTTGAGATAAAGACTCGAGAATTCATTTAAACATAAATCAATTAGGTATTATAAAATGTCTTTTATTTTACGAATTTTACGAAATTGAGGAAAATACTCAGAAAATGCCGGAGTTCAGAAACGTCAACAGTAATTGAACATGTTTAACCAATTTAATTACAACTCCACTTCAGAAAACATAAGAGTCTTTTTTTTTGACAGCACTGACTGCGCACACCAATATTTGTGAACTGAATTTGTAAGCACCAATTATTTTTACTAAAAGTTAGCCTAAAATGGCTCACTTTAAGTAAATTTCTCGGTATCATATAGGAGGTAGTTTCGGGGCTATTGACTATTTCTAGCTTCGATGAGAACTGGAACTGTGCTACCAAACTGTGATTGCTTCGTATGCTAACGAAATGATTATCGATTCATAAATAACATTTTTCATCACGGAATCCTTTAAAAAAATAACATTTGGAAAAATTTACCTTTCCATGTTTACCATATAAAAGTTGCGAACGATCTACGAATTTATCTTTTTATTTGCATATTTTTTGCATTTTTATGTTTATAAAATGTATTGATTCAACCATCTTGTTTTTGTGTGTTTCCTTTTGTTTGTTGTTTTCCACCATTTTTTTTTGATTGCTGTTTACATTTTTTAACTTAAGCGAGATATGCGTGTGACAAAAATGTCAATGATACCAGTGCTGCCAACATTTTTTATAGAAGGAGAACGGTTTAAAAGAATCAATCAGCGAGTTGTAATTTGTAAAAAAAAATGTAAGTTGTTTCGGAAATTAAACAAAAAAATAAAATGAATAGAAATTACCAAATTACAAAAAAATATTGCAGTTTACAGCAGTAAAATATAAATTTTAAATGGGCAGCCATTACTTTGAAAGATTGTATTTAAAATTACTTATGGACTCACGGCTTATGTTATCATGGTTTCGTTCTTTATAATATGTATTACATTTCACACGTCGCGTTTTCACGGATGGTTTAATGGAAACGCCATTTATATACTCATACGCAGACATACAGATGCAAACTCTAAATCCTATACAGAACGCGTACATAAAATGGCGGCGCATATTTTATAAAGTGAATAACTCAATGGCGCAATTAACGCCATTGAATATAAATTCTTCTGCTGCAGCAATAATTCTCAACCTCTGGTAATTTAAAACAGATAAATTTCAGCCCGATTTATATGGAATTGACGAGTCATCAAAAATTGTAATTCTCTGATCCTCTGTAAGCGAAAACAGCGAAAATGTAACCCGCTGTACATAATTACCTCTTCCCGCCATACCTCACATACAGCTCTGTGTATCCAATTACAGAGATGTTAAATGTTATTCACAGATCTTAATTTTACGAGAAAAAAAAGTTGCAAATCGTATGCAAATTTCCCAGAGCGTTTTACTGAATTGTATTTTTTTTATTTAAAAATTGAGAGATTGCTAAATACAACTCCACTCTTAAAAATAGTTTTTATTCAATTTTTGTTTTGAAACTACGACTACAAACGTGGAGTGTTGATTTGCATTCCAAAACTAATTTAAATTCCCAAGTTTCAATAGACCCGCGCAATACAAATGATTCAACAAATAGTTTTTCTCTTGTCATTGCTACGTTTAGTTAATTTCAAAACTTGCTGGAACACTAGTAAATGACATCAGTATTTTATTATTTAGCTGGCGCTCCCGGAGCGACATTTTTCCATTCAATCGGTTCCCATTGTCAAACAGAACAATGAATACTGGTTCACCGCACACACAAATTGAATTCTAAAGCAGATTTTCAAACACAGTGTTTCACAATGGAACTGCAAAGAATCATTAACTTTGCTCCGACCAATATACACATGCAATTATCCTTCAATTAAATGGTACTTCGACCAGTGGAAGCACCTGTCGCAATTGTTACACATGTACCTCTAACCGAAGGAGAAACCACTCGATACGCCAACGCCATTTGTATACTCATACAATCAGTTGCAGAGTGAATTTTTCAGATGCATTTTTAGGTTGCCCAAATATAGACCGTAGACAGGAAACTACAGCACAAACGTACCCTTAGTTTGTGTTACGTTCCGCTGAATCGACGACAATCATGTTGAGGGTTATAGAAACCATTTGCGCAGATGTTTCCCAACGAAACCAATGCCATACTCTCTCCCTGGTCCAGTAAACCACAATCGAAATGAGCAATACATTTGTTAGGGGGAACCTGATACGAGATGCGGGTCAATAGTCACGTACCAGATATATATACAAATTTAGATACAAACCCTAAAATGGGAACGCATGCCACATCGTGGCGAAAGCAGCACATTTCAGTGAAGTTTTAATTAGACGCACATTCAGAGTAGGTGGGTAAGGTACCCCAAATTATTTGGAATTACACTCCCCATTCATTCACTGGATTAAGGTTTGCGAAAAGCCTTTGAACTGATGATAACGTTAAAAATTAAGTCGGGCGTTATGCTCTAATAAGAGTCAAAGACAGCGTTAAGCTACTTACGTGAAAGAAGTCTCAAAGTACATGCGTACATATGTCGCCTAATCAGATTAAGAAATAACTTCCTAAACGGTACTCAAGTTCAATGGCTGCTTTCGAGTGTAATTTCCGTTAAAGTGTTTGACAAACATCACTTCAAGAGTTCATTGCTTTATTTCCTTCACGGCGCCGACTACTGGTGCACACATACAGAGACAGACTATGAAACTGGAAACGATGCCAAAAAAACCCACTCTTGTGGAACTTATGCACTTGTTCTTGAACCTGAAACTTTTGCAAAGAGTATAACAGAAGCGCACCCGCCTTCGGATCGAATTCTGCTTATTGCGGCTTCGGGAATTGCATAGCGCAGGAGTAGGAGTATGATATGAATCCGTCATGCCGTGTGGCGTTATTAGATTGTTGCCAAGAACTTATTCCATGAATTGCATTGTATAGTGTGATGTATGCCATATAACAGAAACTGACGCCAACGGCAACGGCGACGACGGACGCATTGGAAATGAGACACCACATGCAGGGAGCATAATATATGTGTAAAGACAGTAAAACACGCCAGAGAACAATAAATGTGAAATAAGTGCTTTGGCATTGCACAGACTGGAACTTCAGTTTGCAGACAATGGCATGGGGTCGGCCTGTTGGTGTTCCACATGGTGGATGAGGAAGAGATTTGACGGTTAACCGAGTGGAAAGTAAGTAATACTATTGTGTTGCCACTAAACGTTTGACAATTTGATATTTTGCTTGAACGGTAATTGTGACAATTTGTGCAACGCTATACAGAACAATCTACCAGTTGGACTTTCATTATGAATTCACAAGTGCATTATTATAACTGACCTTTGTTACAGACATAACGGGGAGTGAACAGAAATATAAGACAAAAGAGAAATTGTGAGTGCGATTAAGGTAGATTTTGAGTGGATAGCCATTTGGTTCGACGAAAATGTCACTCTCTGTCTGTCTGTTCTAGTACTTTTTGTGTCAATTTCGGCTAAATGTCATATCTCATTTAGCGCAAGAGATTTCTCACACCGAGGGAAAGCTATTCGAAATATAAAGGCAAAAATCGTATCAGACAACATGCCGGAGTTTGTCTAAAATTTAATCCAAGATCCAATGTCTAAAATCGCTCAGCAGATCGCACATCAGCACCATTATTGGTATAACGACTGAAGTTTGAACTGAACAGAGGAATAATGTCGCGTAGAGGATTTTTCGTCAGTATACCTACAGCATGAACTGTGAACATGTGGAAAAAGACAACTCAAATCACCTGCTGCCTACGAAAACGGTTGTTCAAAAAGCCCTGTCAAGCGTTGGCTGCTCCATCTGAAAGAAATTCACTGTCTAAGATGACGAAAAGATGACGCGCTATTATGAAACTTTTTTAAAACCATTCTTGAAGCAGTTGTACGAAGCTTAAAACTTACCACGAACTTCTTGCTGACGATGTTGACATTATTTGGATAAAGTTCTCAACGAGCGTTTGCAAATACTGAAACGGAGGCGAAGATGTGTCCAACTATTTCCTATAACAAGACGAAGTTTAAATTGTCATTGAAAAATTGATTTCCAACGTCACAATGCATAGATAACTTCGAAGTAAAGACTTTGTCTACCTGGGTAAAATGATACGGGTGCAGTGATCAACTGAACAAGATCCACTCCTGCCAATCGCTGTTTTATCGGGCTTATATGACATTAACTTAGCACTGCCCCCTTTAATGAATCAATAAAATATTATACAAGACCTTAATCTGTCCGGTTCTGCTACAAGATGGGCCAAAAGAAATCACCCTATTGGAAGATGCTCTTATTTTTGCAAATGGCCGCCAATGTCAAATCTGTTCTGACATTTGTGAACTAGACAGATGTAGAATACAAGTGAACAAGCCATGGAGTGATACACTCCCCAAGAACGCGGAATAATCATGTCTATTTTTTTGCGTAACAATTCGCCTGTAGTGTTAGCGCAGCTCGAATTCGGTCGCCGATACCACGGCCGCCGACACCGACGCCGGAAACACTCTGCGCCGTTTGGCAACCAACCTTGAAGAGTATGGGACCACACGAGAGGTTGGCCGGCCCCGGAGCGCCCGTTTTGCCGACAATATCGCCGCTGTTGACGAGGATGTCGAGCTGTCGCCGGAAACATCGACCTCGCAATTAGCCACCAGCTGGTCCCTAAGGCGAATTTTGGTCAAAGACTTGCACATGTTCCCGTACAAAGTCCAGTCCGTGCATCAGCTGATGCCTGTCGACCGCCAAACGCGTGTAACCTACGCCCAAGCCATCCTCAATCTCGAGGACGAAGTGGACGTATTTCGACCAAAATCATAATGAGCGATGAGGCTCATTTCCACCTCAGCGGGTACGTGAACAAGCAAAGCTATCGCTTCTGGGTCACCGAAAATCCACGAGTAATGCACAAGGAGCCATAACACCCGCTCAAAGTTACTAAATGGTGCGCTGTTCACGCTTGAGGAGTCATCGGGTCATTTTTTTTCGAGAACGCCGCTGGTCAAACGACAACAGCGGACGGTGCGCGCTATAGGGCCATGTTAACCATATTTTTTCTGCCGCAATTGGACGAATTAGGACCGGAGGACATGTGGTTCCAACAGGACAGAGCTATACGGCACACACTGGGCGAGCCACAACCGATATTCTGAAGGCGGCGTTTCCGCGTCGCCTCATCTCTCGTTTTGGCGATTTGCACAAGATCCCCAAGATCGCCCGATTTAACCGTTCCATATTTTTTTTTTGTGTTGTTTTTTGAAGTCCCGTGTTTACTTGAACAAGCCCGAGACCCTAGAAGCCCTCAAGGACAACATTCGACACGAGTGTGAGAATCTGTCTCCCGAAGTTCTCGCCGAAGTGATGAAAAATGCCGACTTGACCAATAAAATTCTAAAGGTTCAAATAAACTCGAATCGAAGTTTTTCATTTAGAAACAAAATGAGAGCCAAACAACATCGGATGACTTCTTTTGGCCCACCTTGTATATGGTATAAAGGCTTGAAATTTTGTGGAAACCTCCTGGGACGTTGAATCGGCGGGTTTTGATGGCTACAGGTCATTGTGTGGGCTTTCGAAGCAAAGGGATTAATTTTTAGTGACCCCATCACCTTAGAATAATGCATACGATTGTGTATGGCAAGGTCTGAAATATGGTAGTGAATGATATTCTCAGCAGAGAAGCCAAATGACAGTTTTATGGCTTAAAAAACTAACCTCAGCTCCATTCCCTATCAACCAGTGTTGCCTCAATATAAGCATCCCTTAAAGGCTCAATATAAGCATCGAGGTATACGATATATGGGTTTCAAATAATGGCCTGATACAGAGTGCTAATAAAATAATAAGGAAAACAGCCGGACAAAATAATAATAAAAGTCCCACTACATCCATTCTGACAAATGTAGGTGAGGTTAGTCGAAGTCGAAGATTATAAAATCAACAACAGGAATTTTCTCTGACTGTAACATATAGCATCACTCCAAGTATATATATATACTAAGGAAGCCAATGACATATTTTAAAATTAATTTTTGAATGCAAGTCTTATTTAGCAAATTTCTTAAAGGTTCTTTCAGACCACTCTTTAATTGCCTTTCCAATGCACTTAGACATTTAGCAATGCCTCTCAGAGAAAGTTTAGATTTATGCAAAAAACTTCAGTCCAGTTTCTTTTGCACTTAACAACCTTCTTAATAAATACGACAAAGTTCACCACAAGTACCTAGTAAATCCATAAAATCCATTCGTATACACTTAGCTTTGATGTTGTAGTCATCTGGGAATTTGCGAATTCGCTCAGCACTTAATGTTTTAAACACCAACTAGACTACGCAAGTAAAACCACTTTCTCTCGCAAATTTAATTAGGGGCGTAGCCACAAGATCCATTAAAGTTTTACACACTTCTTCAGTCTCCATAAGTCATATATTCCTCCGGTGCATGAGGTACAAAATCGCAACTTTTTTGGGGGGAACTTTCTCGAAGCGTCAAGTTGTTGCCACTGCAAGTCTTTACCTATAGGCGTCAGATAAACACATTTAAAAATTAAGTCTGTACGGAGGACTCATATTATGCAATATTCATTGGTAATTGGTTCCTGATTAAACCACCATCAGACACCAAGAGGAAGTTATGGTTTCGTGACCTTTATCTGCATCAGTCCTGCTGGCTTTGTGCCAGCAATCCAGACACCGCAGTCGTATTATGTTGACAATATTATCTTCGATGTATATTTTGCACTTCTCGCCTTGTGTGTAGCACAATAGTATCTACTAGTACACATATGCGGATGTCAAGACAGGTGAATACTAATTATCTGCAACATGAAGCAAAAGCAGGTCGCTGATGTCAGGGGGGAGATTTCTTCAGATACTCACGTTCCATTGCGCCCATTGAGTGTGGATATATGGTGTGCGCGCTGCAACACTAAAGCTTGGCCCGAGGCGAAATGCAATACTTTACGGACACGTTGCAGCTATACGAGGGGTAGCATTCATTTATCTTTCGATGGAAATCCAAAGCCAAATGCAACAGCATCTAAAAAATATTTTAATTTGTTTTTTTTTCTCACTTTTTTTAGCCGTTTCTATATGTATCTCCATGACAATTGGATTTTATTTGACGATATACTCGTACATATCGATTTGAGCTGCAAATTCCTGGCTTTTATTGCCAATAGGTGCGCTTGGGCTGGTATGACACACAGTATGCTGCGGCGGGTAAACAGGAAACCTATGAATTCGACTCGCGCCCCGAGAATTGCTCAAATGCCACAATTTTGTGGCAATTTTTCACTTGTGCCACATGCCATCGAGGGCAGGGGTATTCCCGTAGTAAATATGGGCTTTTCCATATTTTTTTTTGTTTCCAGGAATATTATTTTCCTTCCGCCATATCGAGTGCATGCAGATGAACGAGCAATATATGGAAGATGATTGCCGTGAATTGTGGCTGAGTGTTATTGTCCAAAAGAGAGCAAATTTGAATTTTTTCCGGTGCGCTATTCCGATATTTTATGGGGGAATAGTGTTTTTTTTTTTGGAACAGGAAACGTTTTCGTTATTACGAATCCAATTTCGCTTCAAAGGGAGTATTATGTGTTTTTTTTTTGTCTAGGACTTGTATGCGACCGTAACTGGTGGATATAATGTTGACAGGGGTGTCGGGAAATTCATCCCCTTTAATAGCTATACACTTGGGGTGAATGAACTTTTTCGATTTCATTTGATGGTGGCTAACCTTAAATTTGCTTTGTATTCTGTTTTCTCATTGCAGGTAAAGCAAGATGAACCACCAATTTGGCTTTATTTCCCCAGTTGAAGTTGTTTAGTTATTGAACTGATATCATTGGTTAGTTGAACCTACATTAAGAAAGAAAAGTGATTTTTAGAGCGAAATAAATCCGTGCGTTGTTAAGATTGAGGCCAGGTCCGTTGTGTATTTGCATTATAAAACTGTTCAACGCCCCTTCCCATTGATAACAAACCTCTCGATTCTCCCCCACCCATTTAAAATCATAAAACGAAAATCCCATGAGCTTAAGAGATATTTTCGACTTGATTTAACCATCTAATCGTTGATTTTCACTGTGATATAAATTTTATTTTGAATTATAATTATTATTATTATTCTATTAACTTGAATTGGAGCACGACCTGTAGAAAGTCCTTATGTTATTATTGGACAAATTTTAACTATTTTATACTTTTTATATTATTTAATTAATCCATTAATTTCTAAATGATGAGATAACTTATTAAATTAATATTAATAAAATTAAGTTAATGAGCTTGAATAAGCATATGTTTTGAAAACATAAAATAGAAATATAACTTTTCTATTAACTTTACTAATATAAATTATTTAAACTAAATTAAATAAATAAATTTTTAAACCAACAAAAAATAATAGGAACATTGAGAACCTCACGTTGTCTGGTATTCCTATTGCGACATCTGCGACTCATATGAAAAATAAAATAAATATTTGGCGCAACAGGACGGTAGGGGCCCAATAGGTCTTGGTTTAGCTTCTTAAAACCATTCGTTTTGTGTGCGTTTTTCAAGGGATCTACAATTTTATGTCGAGTCCTAACGGCTAATTGGGAAGCTCTTTTATGACAGTAATACTCTCGGATTTTTATCAGACGTTCGCTAGAGGTGGCGCAGTGGATAAAAATTAAAGATGGAATTAGTGTACTTTTCGGGAATCGAACCTGGGACCCCTCGGCCCTCGCTTAGTAGTCCAACACTACCACCAACACTGCGCCTACTTCTGCGAGTCACCCCAGCAATTTGATCGAAGTAGTCTCATTTCGTCAGTCGTAATTTTATTCTTTCGGTCAGTATACTCAAATGGCAGTAACCAAAATGTCAAGACTATAGGTAAGAGTTGGACAAACCTCCCGAATTTAATGTCGTTTTCGATTTGGCTTTTCAGATTTTGATCTGAGATTTAAGATTTCTGCTGCCAATCGAACATAAAATCCGAATTTTATTGGTTGTTGTGTGTATTGAGTCGGCTGCAAAATATATATTTTTTCACTTGCACTGGAAATCCATTTGAATTGATTTTTACACATTTATAATAACTCATTTCGAAATAATTTAATATAAAAAATAGTTTCCATAATCGAAAAGTTAATTATTAATTTAAAAAAGCAATCCTTCCAACGATAAACAATTTGTAACCGCCAGCTGTGTGTCATAAACATTGGTGTTAGTGAAAGTATGTGTAAAACCTGAGAAAAAATTGAGAATTCTCAAAAGTGATCTGAGATAAAAAAAAAGATTGATTTTCGTGGCAAATCGAACGTGAAAAGCTACCTGGATCAAACAAAAATTTTTTTTTTTCTCAAATAGATTGATTTGTTTGCCAATTTGAAAACAACATAAGAATGCGAACCCAGCTTTACAGTCCTTCTGATAGCAGAATAACCTTTTTGTATCAAAAGTGACCCAGCTTGGGCAATCCCAAAAAAAATGCTCTAAATTCTTCCTTCGTGGATAAGACGAGGCACCCAAACTTCACCACCTGTTTTAGGGGAACCCAACTTAAATGCGGAGTAAATTTAAAGGCGTTTCCTTCAGATTTGTTCACATCTACCTGAATCCAAGTTTCAAAGTAGACGACTACAAACCTTTTTGCGCGCATTCTGAAGTATGGATTTTTCTAATGAAACAATTTATTGATTTTTTCGTTTACATGAAGGCAGTTTGAGTATGTATAGGGAAAAAATGCCATTTTCACTTAACACAGTTTACCTAGAAGTACGCGGTCGTACGTCTTTTCCTTATATACAAAACATTGTAAAGACCGAGTCATTAGCCTTCTCAAGAAAAGGGTGATTTTTTAAGCGTAGTTTTTTTTAAATCGAATAAAACACTCAAATTTGCATCAAATAAATTTGATAAATAGGCCTTTGCCATTTACGTTTCAAAGACAACTTCATGTAGATGTTGTTTGCGGCTCCGTTTCAAATGGTCCATTCGGAAGGTTCAATTTGGCGTCAGTTTTTCGAGCATTTCGGCCTGTATTCCACGAATTACGCGTGTTATGTTATCCTATAAGGCTTCAATCGTCCACATAGACCAACGACTTTGCATAACCCCACAAGAAATAATCAAGAGGCGTTAAATCGCATGATATTGGCGGCCAACTCACAGGGCCATTTCGAGAGATAAGCTGCTCACCAAATTCATCCTTCAACATTTCCATTCACGCGCTGTGTGGCATGTGGCACCGTCTTGATGAAACCACATGTCAACCAAGTTTAACCCAGCCAACTGGGGCAAAAAAAAAGTCGCGTATCATGGCTTGTTATCGTTCGCCGTTGACGGGCTCACTAGGTCGATTATGATGACCATAATATGGTCGTAACAAACGGTGCACATTTTTCCCAGAGCACGAATTTTTATAATAAATTTCAATAATTTGCAATCGTTGCTCGTATGTAAGTGTTTTCCATGATTAAATGGAAGAGTATACTGAAAACTTTGCACTTTGACAGATGACGTTTGGACGCCATTACTAACCAGTGCTACCAACCTGAAAAACTTAACTAATAAAAAATCACCCTTTACATTCGTAGAGTGAATATCCGGTTGGTTGTGACTTATGTTCAGCCAGAAAAGTGCAAGAATTTCAACATGTTTCCAACACCTTAGCAACGACTTTTACACCGAGACTTAAAAGAGCTACATCAACTTCACTGAAGGCAACTGCATTAACTGCACTAGAGCTGGAATTTGCCTTTCAAGTTAAAGCTCAAAGATCGCTTCTGCGTCCTAATAATATCCACACCAAAACTCTGCCTGGCAGCTTGCTAAGAAGGTATTAAAGCGTTACTTCTTCAACTGTTACAAGGTATCGCAACTAGCTGCATGTATAGTCATGTAAGCGATGGGAAATTCCTGTCCGAAAAACAAGCCTGTGCGTGCGTACCTATTGGTACATACATAGCGCCCTCTGCCTTCGATAGAAACTTGAGGGAACGTTAATGAATGGAAACGCGAGTAAGTTGCCTCGCAGGGCAAACTTCCTATCGCTCAAAGGACGCCCTGATTTTAGGTTCTACCCAATAGCTTTATTCGTCTTCATCTTGTCGTCTTGAGCGTTTTATTTCGTTGACCGCGACTAACGACGTGGTCATCTATATGAGAGGGCATACACGCTGTTTAACATAAAAACCAAAATAGTCTTTCTCAGCAGAGGTATCGATTTAGAAGCCTAGTTGCTAGCGCCAAGCTGTACTTCAGTAATAACTATTTAAGTCTTACTTTTGTCACTTCCTCCATCCGGTGGGTACATACAATCAAACAGCATTTTTAAACTACTCAAACTCATCTCTTGGTATATTTCCGTGCGGAGACAATTAAAATGTCACAGGTCTTCGAATGAAACTGTTAACGATATAACGACTTTTCCAAATCCTAACGAGTACCATAAATCCGAACACTTCCTCACCTCTCTAATAAAGAGATTTCACTTTAATTTAGCTATAAACCCGGCCAATTCGAGGAACACAACAGCCCATAATGAACTCTTCACTTCCTAACAGTGCCAAGCTGTACACACTGAGGCTATATGAATACATTCAAAGTGAAATTTAATTGTTTCACTTAAAACGCAATAAAACCTCCCGTCTGAGCACGAACTATTCAGATATCATAGACAGCTTAATCACTCACTCGGCGGAGATACAAATTTGACCGACACCGTATAGCAGCGTAGAAGATACAAACTTCAAGCACCTTGAACCTCATTAGAAATTTTTCATCGTCCCTCCTCACCATCAGACTCAAGACAGAGAACATGTCGTACGTTTGGTTTTCTTTTGATTTACCTTCGGCTGTTGTACATTTGCAGCCATTAAATTTAATAACGGCCCTCTCCCATATCGAATGACAACCATGCGACAATCCAGATAGGAGTAGGTAACTATACACTTAAGGGCTAAGGTCGTGCTCGCACTACATCCAAGTACCTGCCACCCGGAGTGGTGCAGATCTTCCTCGTCTAAGTCGGCGGTTGTACAAACACTTCCACGGAAACCCCAGTTGCCTAGCCTGGAAATTCTCTGGAACAGCAGAACAATGAAGAAAATAATAGTAAACGGACAGGTATACGAGTCGAGTATCTCTGTCCACATTAGAAGAGGGCACTTCAGCACAATTAACGTGCGGACACAGCGAGAGGGAGAGAGGTGTACTCTCTACCTACCTGAATTGGCAGTGGCACTGGAGGAATCTGTTTTGTTAGCTCAGAAAGCGGAGAATGAAAATCAGCTAATTTCATAATTTGCTCTTGGCCAATTAAGGGAATGAAAGTTTGCACTCCAGCTGCAGCGCGTTTGTGTACCTTTAATCAGCGAACGTCAACGTGGACACGCAAATGCATACCAGTACTTGCATAGAAGGGAGACTAGATAAAAGTGTTTTTTATTTGTTGTTGGATGGCGGGGGCGGTCGACTGGATTCGACGTTTATGGATTGGAAATCTATATATTCTTCCAAAAACCTTTATGGTAATAAGTCTGCATTATCTTCAAAAGCTGAACCTACGAACTTGAGCAATGAATCATGCATCCGGTGCGGGATTATGTATTCACACTCTTTCGTCGCTTGGGAACAGACACATCTAGATACAAATTTACATTCTGTGCACATGCGAGTTAAACAACAAACGTGTGTAATATTTTATGAAATTTTAAAATTTATTCGCGCATTTAGATGTATGCGGGAGTCACGACTTTCTTCAACGAGAATGTGGTCTTTTAGATGAAACTTAAAAGCGCATTTGTCATTAAACCACCGCATTGAAGCTAAGCGTTTGATTTTTGTTGACGAATTCTATTGACTGTTACTCTGCTTATTCGTTATCATTCTGGCGTCTCGGCATGTAACTCGTGCACAGTTTGGAACTGTTTATTAATCAGTGGAAGCCAAGTGTCGTTAATGACTAAAATCGGCAACATAGACTAGGTACAAAGTAGTAGAGTGCCGTTCCATGTATACTTCATCAAGTGTAGTAGATTCCGATGAATTTTTAATGGCGACAACACAATACGTAACAGAGACGACTATCATCGAAACGATAAAGCTCCAAAACATGCAACTGAGTACAAAAAGTACGAGATTAAGAGCTTCAATAGTTCGTTCTCCAAAAAATGTATTGAATAATCGTAAATTAAAGAAAAAAATGTAGGCCTTAATTAAACCTATTTTGGTTATCAAAATTTCAAAAACGATATCGTCTAGACGTCCATCATCTTGCGCGATCTGCTCCGAAGTCTCATTGCTGAGGCTTTGCAATCAGTTCTTGTTCCCATCCTATCAAATTAGAAGTCCGATATCCAAAGGGTGTTTTTTTTTTAGAGGTATAGAACTTTGAAATGGAATAAAACAAAGATGATTTTTTTAAATTAACGTGAAATTTACTTTTTTTCAAAAGATAATCTTCTGGCACTCGAATTTAAATATGATTTCTGGCATGTTGCCGCCACGGCTGGCTCGGACGTAGTCTAATCTGGAGGTCCGATTTGCGATGACTTTTTCCAACATTTGTGGCCGTATATCGGCAATAACGCAGCGAATGTTGTCCTCCAAGTGGTCAATCGATTAGGGCTTATCGGCATAATCTAGCGACTTCACATATCTGCACTGTAAATAGTCAAGCGGCGTTAGATCGCACGATCTTGGAGGGCAATTGACGGGTCCGCAACGTGAAACTATGCGGTTACCAAACGTTTCCTTCAATAAATCAATTGTGGCACGAGCTGTTGCGCCGTCTTGTTGAAACCACAGCTCCTGCACAACATGATTGTTCAATTGATGAACGAAAAAGTCAGTAATCATGGCTCTATAGCGGTCACCATTAACTGTAACGTTCTGGTCAGAATCGTTTTTAAAAAAGTACGGACCAGTTATTCCACCAACCCATAAAGCACATTAAACAGTCAGTTTTTGTGGGTATAACGGTGTCTCAACATACATTTGAGGAATATCATCACTCAGAATACGGGAGTTTTGTTTATTGACGTATCCATTCAACCAAAAGTGGGCTTCATCGCTAAACCGTAAAATAGACGTAGTGCGCGATACGTATTTCGAACAGAACCATGATTTTCAAAATAAATTTGCACAATTTGGAAGTTTTCTTCAGGCGTCAGTGTATTCATGTTGAAATGCCAAACCAAATTTAATATAAATCACTTGACAGCTGACAAAATTGTTGCCAGTTAAAATGGTGTTGCCAACTTATAGGTTTTTACCTCTAAAAAAAACAACCTTCTTTGACTCTGCGGTGCTTGCAAAGAAACTGGATCGTGAGGCAGTGGAAAAGCAGATGTTGTTACCTGTATTTTACGACACTGTCCTGTGACCCGGATAGAGGATTAATTTTGAGTGAAAAAGCCTTTTTTTTGTCTATTTTCGACCAATTTGTACGAAAGCCGCTTCAGGTCTGAGATTCCTTAACCTAAGTACGTAAGTCGATGAGTTGGATAGTTGTTGACTTGCTGTACTGAAGCTTAGATCTTAGATGAGTTGATGTCGTTAGGTAGCTGAATGTTCGATGTTGCATATCGCTATTTATGTTGGTCGGGTGAAAAAAAGTCTTACAAGTATAAAACTGAAAATTTTCGACAAAAGTTCGGTAGTCTTTGTCGTTTAACAATTTGCAGAGGCCGTCCTCAACACCGAATGTGGTGCTACTACAGAATTAGCTTGCTCATAATTTTAGGACTCTGTTTTGGAATAGCGCACCCTAATTTCCTTGTGCTCGTGTTTATTCTCCAGGAAGCCGGTGCCCTTCCTTTTTCTTTTGCTTGTTGAACTTACGAGTCCAACTCTTTTTCGTCTGAACTTATGGACGGAGTTTTGCGATTGCAGCTTTATTCAACGGTAATGATTGAACCGTTAAAACTAGTCGTCACTTGAAGCTGCCTGCTTAGGGCTCTCAAAGGTTGAGGGAGGCACAGCTCAGAATATTTTGAAACATTTTCTTTCTTAAAGTGTTCTGGAGCAGATATCCCTCTCAGAGTTACTGATTGGAGACACTCAGATCCCTGGCCTTTTATCTTTTACTGTCGCTGCTTATAATCTTTTTTTTTTGCTCGGAACTACGGCCCTGAGGCCACTGTCAACCACTAATGCTGCGTACCCTTACATTGGACATCAACAAAATTTCATAGGACTAAATATTTAAATTTTCAACTTCCAAATGGATTATTTAAAGCGACTGAAACTAGTTGGTAAACAAAAAATAAGTACCCATATACGCTTAGAATAAACCGCTTTACTTATAACATTTTTCAGCTGCAAGCAAACCGAAACTATAACCAACTCTAACCAAACTGTAACAAAGTTCAAACTTGTAGTCCTTCACACTTTGAAGTATTTTCTTTGCATAGCTGGAAATCCTTCAGAAGTTCGCCAAAAGTTTATTTTTGTTTTTCTAAAGCATTTGTCCGACTACAGCCGCAGGCGTCTCCACCTAAGGAAACTTATTCATATCCAGCTGCCGGTACAGTCAGCTTGTTTGCACAGGACCCTTTCAAATTAGCCACTGCCAACATTTACTTCTACTTTACTCTCGAAAGGATCCCCTTTTACTTACGTTTACCTACCTGCATGGTACAAGTGAAAACTTAGTTAACACATCCAAAGTTCTACTGAAAGAATTATTTACTATAAAGAATGAGAACCTATTCCGATGCAGGTGCAGCATTTTTAATTCAGCCAAGTTTTTGACAGTACACACTTGTGGGACATCAAACCCACATGGCAGCGATGTTATATTGAAAGGAAAGAGAACAACTTTTCACAATATCGCATCCCTGGAAAATATTTCATACTCGTCCTGGATAAGTGTTTTTTTTTTTTCTTATCGACAAGGGACTTATGTTTCCCGGTAACTTATTTCATTTCCGTTTACATGATTTAATTTTAGTGCGTTCTCTTTCGGGTGGGGTGGGGATCGGTGTAGGTGCGGCGGCGATGCCAGAAACATGGCTATACTCGTATTTCCAATTTCAAGTTTGAATGGAAATTTATTTGAGCGTCGTCTTTAATGGAAAAACTTTGAGTCGTTAAATGTTTGATTTTTCTTTTTATTTGCAAGCACTGCTGCTGGAAGGCGAAGAAGGATTGTATGATTTTAAGGAGACGAAGAAGCACGAAGTACCTAGTAAAAGTTTTAACTGCTCCCAAATGTTAAGCAAAACGCTTTGAAGTGGTTCTTAATATTCACAATGTCTGCTCCTTGTTATTTGCTTTGATTTTCAATGCGGCAGGGTGAGTTTTTTTTTTATTCTTCGCACAAATTTTATTGTAGTTGTGGTTCAAAGGATACATATACGGGATTTATGCAAAGGAAATTGGATTCTGTTTGTTCAAACGTAAAGTGATTTTAGTTAAATTGGAAGCTGTTAAATTGTTGTCGCACTCAAAGGCGTTGGTCTTTGATCCAACTGTGGGCTTTGCGTTTCAAATCAAGCAAAGTCAAAAAGGGTAAAGTTCTTCCTTTGAATCTGTCAAACGAGGTACACCAATAAGTTGAGTGGGTCGATTAAAAACCAAGAAGAACTAGTTTAAATTCGGTAGTGGTTACGCCTACTATGACTATATCATCAATCATCATATATCAGACTTGTATACCGTTCCGTTTCTTCCAAGCAGCACATTTTCGGTGTGGTATATGTTTGCGATTTAAGTCGCCCGGATCACAGGCCAACACACTTACCACTTCACGAAGGTCAGATCCGTTGCAAAACTCTAGATATAATCACTGTTTTAAATCGTTCCGTGGTGTGCTTCTTAAACTTCAAACAAAAAGCTATCCGTCGAGAGAAAAAACCGCAGTTTTCCAGCTGATGGAAAATTATTTGATACATTAGTTTCGATGTCAGTGACAGAGAAACATAGCTTCCGAGCAAACTTTCGTTTAAGGTTCATTCGTTGTAAACATCTGGTAAAGGTCAGAGTTAAAAAAATAAAAGTTTAAAAAAAAATCGACCCGAAGTGGCGTGTGTTTGTTTTTAAAATTCCGCCACTTGGATTTTCACGTTTCTATAGAAGGTTTTTCATAATATGATTTCTGGCATTTGCGTAGTTTAAACTGTCGTTTTACTACGAACAGCTCACGCTTAGACAGCATTCGCTTGTTATTAAAATTTTGTATCAAAGTCGTCGTTAATTTCTGACAAATTTAAGTGGCAGAAATATCTTAAAACATTAAAACTTCATCACAGCAGGATGAATCAAAACGAACACCAGAATCTACTACCTACAACACAAACCGGGAATTTGCTAAAATGTTTGATATTTGTGAGGATGACGACATTTCAAACAAACCTTTTTTAAGAATTAATATCTCTATAAATACCACTCAAAAAATCATATCCCGCATCCACAAATTCGTTGCCTTCTCACAACTCCACCATCCATCATTGTCAATCAATCAGCTGTCCATTTGGCAAATAATTACCCTACTCCGAAGATAAATCTGTCCCATCCAATCATTTCATCAATTAGAAACGTCCACTAGAAAATGGCCCAATTCTTTCTGAACGTCACCACTAATTAGAACTAAGTACCGTGCCATCCTTCGTAGAGCTAAATCAAAGTCACCCGCACCAAAACTGCTTGAATTAGACGCAACACTGGTCCTTCCATCTCAAGTCCCATCTGCACATCGTTTCATGGCAAGAGCAATTAACTTATTTCTAATAAAATACGAAGACACCTCATTGCCTACATCAGTGAACATCGTTCCCCCCTCCATGAAATAGAGTGAGCAATCTCCGTCCCAAAAAAAAAAGAAACAGTCTCCAGTCGCCAGATCCAGACCAGACAGACCGACTACAGTGAACAAAAACACACAACAAAATCCCAAAAGCACATGAGGAAATGCACAATAAAAATGAGTTTCTTCGGATCCCATTTGTCTACTAGAGATCCACAACCACCCATCGTGGATTGTACTTACCTCATTGTTCTACTACCAGCTACCCTTCTGTAGATAGATCTCTCAAGTTGACACCTGCGGGGTGTGCTGTCATGCCAGTGCCACTACTACACAGGGGAAACATTTAAGAAAAACCAAGAAAATTGTACAAATTCCCACGCTCCACAAACTCCTGGCATTTTAATTATAGCAACAGCAGAAATAACAATAAAAAAAAAACGAAAAATAAATTTTATTAAACGATTTCATTTGCAACCTCGTGTGCACGCTAATGTTTTGTTTAGATGCGGAGTTGTGTTGAGTGTTGCCTTTTCTTCTTGTTTTTGTTAAACGTTTCCACTCGGTTGACTTTGACCACGAAAGTGATGGTTTGTTTAGAGATAGAGGGAGATCGACTCGCTCTTGGACAAACGAAAAATAATTTCGGAAGGCTTTTCTCCAGCTGTTTTGTTGACGACTGACCAAGCGGGACGATCTGTTGATGACGCGCATTGTTTTGCGTTGATGGAGTTGGTGTGATTGTGAATGGATGATTCTGTTATCTTAGATGACATTTAGATTAGTACATTCGGGCATTGCGATTCAGTTGAAAATGACATTGAAGGCGCACAAATGAATTGTTACCAATTTAGTTTAATAGTTTGAAATTTGGAGGCTAAATGACATTAAACGGTGGACTAGTTGCTGATTAATAATCTGTGACAAGCGCGGTGAGGAAAAAAAAATTCAGGGCACTGGAACAGTTGGGTGATTCTTGTTCAACGGTAGAAATGCATGCAAAGCACGTATCAATTTAGTGACGTGTCTACTAACAGTGGTTTAAAGTGTGAATTGATTACAGAAATTTGTGTAATCAAAAACAAACAAATCAAAGGCAACAGTAATTGAATTGACGTAAGTAGTTTATTTCACTGAAATTTCATAGATCATTCTTTGTGTTATTCAACTGTCGCGTCGGACATAAAAAAGTGTAAACATTCATCAGCGTTGCCATTTGTTGCGTATTATTCGAAGACAGAATTTTAAAGTGACTGTTACATGTTAAGTGATTACCTTGAAAACAGGTGGAAGTGTTTACTAAACTTTAATAATTTTTCATCAATCGAAACATCGTGTTAAATATTAGACTAGGTAACTATATTTTGTATTTTTATTTTAAGCTACCACAAACTGAGTTTTACAAATCTTTATGCACCAAGTATCAACTAAGTTTTGATTGATGTGTCAATGAATTTTGGCTTTGTCATTTTTGTGAAGATCAAAGACTTGCATTTTTAGAAACAGACAAATTACAAACACGAAAAACAATATAGTTGTAGTAGCCCACACTTTCGTGTGATGTTTTAAATTTAAAAAAAATTATATTTGATTTAGCAGCACATTACAAACGGCAGCACTGGCTTTGCAGTTTTGCTTAATGCGTTAAACTTATCAAAAGGTGTAGGTATTTGTTTAAACGTACGTTTCAAATATAGTTTCAAGCGGATTTGCACACAAAAGATGTTGGGAAAAGCTTCTATTGTTTTTTGGAACATTTTGGGTGTGTTCGTGAAAACTCTGTTTTTAATGCGCTGTTAATAGTAATACCGAATAAACTTGATTAAAGAGCTTTTCTTCGAGTTCACTGCATAATCTTTTTGTTTATTTGCTTTATAACACAGGACACGCTACAAAAAAAAGTATGAAAAACGCAAGAATTGAAGAATACTCATACCTTAGCCTATATGACTTCTTCACTTACGTTGCTCCAAGCATTTTGCAAGGAGTCTTAAAATTACAAAAAGGCGATTACAATCTATTCCAAAAAAGTGCAGCTGTAGCAACTGCACGTAGCGCTTATAAAATAAAATATACGGATAGTAAACAGTGGCGTGCAGGTTAACTAAAATGGAAAAAATTCGGTGTAGTATTAAAAAAAAAACAATAATAATTTTATGCTCAAGAAGTTAGCTTAAAATAAAAGCACGAATTGCTTCCTTTTTTTTTACAATTTACCCATCAACAATGTTAAGTATCTGACAGTTGGGGCTTCTTCTTGCTACAGCTTCAAAAGTCAATGTCCGAAATTATTAGTTTTCGAAGCGAGCAACGTCAGTTAATTTGTTCCATATGACAGATTTATATTAAAATTACGTAGCAAAGATGTTCGGAATATTTAAGGTGGATGTTTTGTTCTCTGGTTTGGTAAATTTTGTGCAAACTTTTGCGTACGGTAACGGGTTTTGTTATAAACTCGAAAAAAATCAAATTGCGATTTACATGCCATATTGTATAGCTCTGATGAAAATGTTTGGTAAATTTTAGGTTAAGGTCGGATGTAAGGTTATTTAGGCTTGCTATAGCTTCGAGTTCAAAGCGCAAGTTAGACGACTAGATTCAGTAAGCGTTTACTGAAAACGGTTTGCGTCCAGCCAATCAATCGAATGAGTGACTGCCGATAGACAAACAAAATTTCCCGATTACTTGCTATTTTAATAATAATTAACATTAATTGGGACTCTTTTGAAAACGCCAAAATTCATTAAGGCAGCGGTCAAAAAATGAACCACTTGTGAAAACGCGAAACATTTTGTACTCTATTGTTCTCAAACTCGTATGTATAATCATCATAATCTACATCATATGTGAATTTCTAAAAGGTCACTTCTGTGAACCACTTTCCATATCGTTCTATGCAAATAAATCATTAATTTGGACCCATGTGAATTTCTATGCAATTAGCACACGCAGCCCTCTCGCCATGGCTGCGCTGCACTACCCACATACATATAACAAACAAATAAAAACAAGTACCCACTACATTTCAATACGATTAAACCAACATGCACATTTTAATTAATTCATTTTGTTTCTACCCTTTTCCTTTCAGATGACAATGAAATCCAGCTAATTGCAGTCAACTTCAAACAAACGGTAAGTCCGCAAATATCTTTTCGACTTGAGCAACTGTGTGCACTTTACACATGTCGCACACATACAGAAATATTGTCATAACATACTTAATAATGTTCTCTCTCATATTGTGCAATTCGCTGTCGTAGATTGCAGCAATGACGGTAACGCATAAATCGCATCGCCATAATTAACGTCAATTGGTTGTCAAATGCCACATAGGCGATAGGCGATAGGCGTGCCCGTATTCTCAATCACCGATGACAGATCCAGTGACCTACTTTGACATAAAGTGCATTAGGGTTAATGTAACACTCTGCACTGTGAAAATAAACTTGAAGAACTCATAATAATGAATGAGCTACTTACATGCGTGTGAATATAAACCCATGCAGATGTGCAAAGGTGCACAGAGTTAGTTGGCGCTTGCCGCCTTCTCTTCTTCTGCTTTGTTATAATGCTTTTTCGTATTCGTGTTTTTCCTCGAGTCGAATAGTTTTTTCATTGATTTTCACTTGACCGTTGATGGCAGGGTGTACTTTTAATCGGCAAGTTCTCGTTCTCGTTCTGATTCTCGTCGACAGGGCGAACAATGACAGTTGCCTATAGAGGGTGGGCTTCTATTTAGAGGGATTACTTGTGGTCAAGTGTTGGCAGATCATAAGTAGGTTGAATTAAGTGTTGTGTAATGTATGGTTTCCAAGTTGGACCTGCGAGGACCTCTTTGGGATTACGCTTATGTAATAGTTAATCCAGCCGACATTGACTATGACTTTGTACATGAAGGTACATCCAGATTGGCTATGGTTTGCTTTACGCACCGTTGTGTGCTGTAGTTGTATGCGGTATATTTAAGTCAAGTATATTGAAACAGGATGTCAGACGTTGTTTCAACAATTTGATTACGGATATTAGTAGTTAAAGTTACAGTGTATGCTCTATGAACTGTCGGTCCGATTTGGAATACTCTTTCAAGCTCCATCATTCTTAACACGGTCTTGGCTGATGGTTGGCATCATCATACATTAATGACTCTAACCAACTCAATAAAAAGCAATCAAGTGGAGTTAACTCACACAATCGCGGTGGTCTGATTCGCGGTATAATTATTGTTGTCGTTGAATCAAGTCCTCACGGTTTTACGGTAAGAATGGCATATTGTCCGGCGAGCTCTTCTCCCATCCTGTCCAAAAGTGAAACAATTCCATCGTCGTCTTCACCATTAGCTATATCAAAACAAATTTCTCTTTCAATGAATTCATTCGCTTAAATCCACAAAAGGAAATAGCTCGCTCATCGGAAATAATTGAATCGAAGAGTGTTCGAGAAAATTTAAGAAAAGCCGTGTATGTGGCATCAAAATAACGGAAAAGAAAATTCAATTCTCGCCACTTAACGGACACAATTAGATTTGGGTCAGACACTGAGAAAATTTACAACACCACCCAAACAAAGAAAACCGATACGAAAAAAAAACACTCAAAACCATTTTTGGCATCTCTTCTTTACTTTTGATTTGTTTTGCTGTTACTAATGGAAATGGATGATTCTTGGAACGATGTGAACAAATCATTGATTGATTGATGGAAATACGCCTTGAAAGAGAGTGACTGTCGAATGCCGAGTTTTTAACTTTACTGTGAAATTAATTATTTTTAATTCGCACAGAGTGAGAGTGGTTCTTTGTTTTGCACACACACACAGTCTCCAGTCTGTGGCCTTTATCGAGCTTCAGCACGAGTGTCCAGTCTGCCACCTGAGTGCCTAAACCTGGGCACCGTAATAAACCTGTCAGTGCCAGTGTGCATTGCAAGTGCATGCCGAAGCTGTTTTTTTTTTTTTTTTTTTTGATTTATGATAAAAGCTTCGTGCATGAAAGTGAAACGCTATGGACGACCGACGACGTCAATCACCATCACTAGCGTTCATCCCAGCTATCTGTCGATTTGAAGTCATCGAAGCGAAATGGGAAAGTTGTTTGGTGACAATCTTTTTGATTAACTGCTGTTGCAGTTAGGTACTCGTGTATCATATTATTGAGTTATGCTTCGGCAAAGGCGAAAGAAAACTCTATCCGCACAGATATGGACGCATGAAATATGACAAGTATTTAATTAACCCAACCATTCCTTTAGCCATTTAACCACTTTCTCAAAGTGCAGGTTCCTTGATTTTTGTCCGCAAAAGAGATTGTGTTGCTTGTTGCCATATGCGAGCGTGTAACCTAGGGCGGCTTGATTTAGCGAAAGTCACTCTATTAAGAAAACAACAACAAACAAACAATTGCAGATGGTTTTCGTGAAAAGCGTATTGCATCTGGTGGATAATAGAAAGTGGATTGGATGTCATTGGTAGCCCTGGTCAATGATGTTTGTATTGTCTTCGATGAAGTTGTTCCCAGAATCTAATTTGAAGTGTTACTCAGACTCCCCGACGTCGTTGCGTATTTATCTTAATTGCGCTATGCGCTCTCTGTTGGAATCAGTTTCCAAGTTGGATTGGAAATGGAGTACATTTCATTCTGGGAATGCAACAGTGGGATGTTGTTCTCGCTAGCCCTTTCTTGATTGTTATCACTTCAAGGGGATCATCTCATTTTTAATTTTAATGAGCAAAGTTCCGGAATTTGTTCATTTCTTTCAATTTGCTTTCAAATGCAGTGGGAAAATGGATTGATAGAATTAGTTTATATTGTTTGTGCTCTCACGCTCAGATGCAACCATTACGACAATATTATATCGCGAAGTAGAATTGGCCATGTTGCCCTTGTAGTAAATGAGGACAAGACTTTAAGTACATGCTATCAACAAACAAACAAGCATCTGTCCACCGCCAAGGACAGAACGTCACTATTGATAGCAACAATTTCCAGGTAATTAAGGAGTTTATCTGCCTCGGAGGAAATATGAACTCCACAAATGACATCGTAGTGGAGATCCGGCGAAGAATTACCCTAGGAAACCGCTGCTACTTCGGTTTGGCAAAACAATTGGGTTCAAAATTCGTAACTTGAAGGACAAAATGTATGCTTTACAGAACCATTATCCTGCCAGTTCTGCTTTATGGCGCCGAGTGCTGGACGATAAGCAGGAAGGGAGGGCTGATACTGGGCGGATTTTTGGTCCTGTGTGCGAGGAGGGCGAATGGAGGAGAAGATACAACCGCGAACTCTATGACCTGTACCAAGATGTGGATGTAGTCCAAAAGGCCAAAATACGTCGACTACATTGGCTCGGCCACATCGAGCGAATGGAAAATAATGCTCCAGCTAAGAGGATCTTCGAATCCCAGCCGCCAGGTTCGAGACGACAAGGAGGACCGAACGTCCGTTTCAAAGAGCAAGTCATCGCGGATGCCAGAGCGCTTGGTCTGGATAACTGGAAGCAGCTTGCCCGTTACCGCGGAGGATGGAAGGCTACAGTGTCCCAGGCAGAGACTCTTCACGAGTCGGAGCAGTAAGTAGAATTGGTCATCAATACCGTGCGCTTTGACGCCACTGTTTCTGTTTAATTTTGTAAGACTATTCTAAGTCGGATGGATGCTTAGAAATGCCAAAATATTCAGACCTTGGCAATCAATCTTCAGTTCTTTTTAGTGAGTTTTAAGCTGGAAAAAGGGCGCTAAAATTGGAGCTACAGGTTTTAGGACCTTTGTCCACTGTCGTCCTGAAACTATAATATGACATTGTCGCCTGTTCTTCTTATTTTGAGGGATTTTTGAGAACCATAGACCTGTAGCATGAAAGTTCAATCCGAGACTAAGATATATTAAATAAAATTCGCGCACGTTTCGGTGCACAGTTCATAACTGAAAATACGTTGACTATGACTACATATTTATAATGCAATCCATTTCTTAAACGCTTCAGAATTCTTCGATTTACATCAAAATTTTGTGTCTGACATCGAGCAGTTGTACAATATTTGGCGGCTGCAGCTCTGAAAAATCTGTACCAGAATTATTTAATAAAGGCTAGCTAAGAAATATGACTTTTTTTTTAGTGATTCGTCTTCTTTTTCTAAACGAAACGAATGAACTACTAGAGTGGTTGGGAATGGGAGGACAAACATTACTCAAATTTACACTCGCGTTGAATCGAAATGCGCATACGAAGCGTTTGAAAAGTTTTTAAGCGACTCTGTCGTTTAGAATTGTCTCCACTGATTTAAAAATTTGATTGCATCTATTTCCGAGACTTTTAAAATTTGATGGAACTTAAAGTGGTGACTTGCTTGCAGTTGTTCTTTAGCAGGTACATTTTTGAGTGAGAAAAGTGACATTCCATGCAGTTATTTCGGTGTCAGGGGCATTTGCGCACATACTTTATGCCTCCGTATCCATAAACAGATATTAGCCCATGGTGAAGATGGTAAGAAATATAGTGACAAGATAAAATAAATAATGCGCACAAGTTGACGATGGTTTTTTTTTAAATGAAAAGTGCGGACTTAGTATTTTTCACTACAACGCGAAACTGAATAAAATTTCAAAGAATCTGCCAACTGGGTACACTTTCAATGCGAGTCAGGGTTGCCGTTAACTTTAAAAAAATGTCACTAACTCGAACCTAAAAATCCACCAGATATGCTAAAATTATTAAAAAAGTCACTAGAAAAAAATGTTCAAATATTTAATATTAAAAACATTTTTTTTTGAACAATAAATCAAAAACTTACATAATACCTACATAATGTACTTATAAAAAAAAAAAAATCAGTCTCAAAGTTACAATAAAATACAAAATCGATTTTAAAATCACTCAGAAATAATTAGATTGGTTTCATCTTCATCACTTTCATTTACTTCAATATCGGAGGCACTAGAAAAGTAAATAGAATTTTTTACTGACAAAAACTTATGAAAATTCCATCAGATATAGCGACAAAGTCACTAAAACGGCAACCGTGGTGCCAGCTGTCTGAATAGCATCTGAACTAGCGAATTCCGAACGTTTTTTTGTGTTCTCCCTCATTTAGTGAACATTGTGTGTGCGATATATACGTAATTAAACTATATTTGCGTGTGCGTTTGACACATTTCAGTTCGCTCATAAACAATGTTGCCATAACAAAAAAAGCATACACTAGAAAAACAAAAATGCTGCTTAAAAACCAAGTAAAGGTGTTTGTCAAGTTCGATTTCAACTCTTATAATGAGTTCATTTTTCCCTCCGATATGCTAAATGAAACACCTACACTACTGAACGAAGCCCTGCGAGTGTTGCCTACAAATCTCACACTTTTCGCTGTTTTCTATTTCTTGGCTTCATTATCTCGACTAATATGCAGCCGGCAAGCCGGTTTGTGCCCATTTGCTATAGCTTTCCACAAAAAACTGCATTTTTCTCTCTTAATCAAAACCCAGTTAAACACACCAAGCGACGCGCTAATAACCACTTCTGTCATACATTGACTTCTCGTGCCTTGATCATGTTTTCCCTTTACCAGCAGAAAGATTGCCACTTTACACCATGTCCCGGCAACCGATGACCAATCGAGCGACAACAATCGTTGATAACAGTAATTTTCCCAATTTTTCCTCCCCCCAAAGACTGGTTTTGGGTGTATGAAACTTCCAAGCTGACTTGGAATTTTTCTTTGCCAACGCGTTGTGCTTTTGGCATTGTGCTCTTCATTGGAAACCGGGTGGGTCATTGATTTGTCAGATAGCCAACGTGAGACACCGCACCAAAACCATACTCCACCACCAGATGGTGTGTGGCTTGGTGTGGTCAGCAAGACAACGACGACGAGCATAAATGAGAAACTACCGCCAGCTGAATGTTTTACAATGGAAACTGGTAAAAAATATAAGTTGTTGTAGTGGTAGAAAAAAAAAGGTTTAATGCCCTCCAGGCAGTGGGCACCACATTGGATACTAATGGATAATGGCTGAGATGAAAGTGACTTTTTTAGGTCATATCAGCGGATGGTGTAGGCATTTTTTTTTATTTGGCATGGAAATACGTGTTAAGCATTTAAGATTTCCAGATAAATGTAGTTTTTTTTCTTTTCTCATTCTTATTTGGCAATTCCTTGGAATTGTTTTAAATTTGTAACCAATGAAGGGAAATCAATTAGTTTGGCCTATTAACACGCCCGGAAGCAATGAGCTTAATAAGATCGGTCTTCAGTAGGGCTCCACTTTATCGTCATTTTATTCGAAGAGTGACCTCTGTAAAAAAAGTCTTTCATTTGCGTTCAGCTTGAAGAACGTCGAGTGTATTTTTTCTTCGATTTGCATGAGCAGAAGCGAATAATAAATTTTCTTCAAATCGCATACCAATGAATTGTTTAGTTAGTTATTTGCATTGGCAAAAGGTTCAAGAAAAACCTGGTATCAAAAAGTGAGAGTTTATATGGTACTTTATGATGGGAACAAGAGTGGCGGAGATACCATTAATTTCTTCAATAAAAGCCGAGTATTAACCATTTAATTTCTGACAAATTATTGTAAAAATGACGGCTCCTAAACATTACCTTTAAAGGAAAAATCAAGTTTATCTTATTCAAAGTTTTTACCTTAAATTTGATTAAAAAAATGTACAGACTAGATGTATCACAAGTAGGTTTTCCTAGATGTGAAATTCATTTTAAGGTGGCACATTAATACAAGGGTGTTATTTATACAAATACATACCAGGCTATAAGTATTCGTAATAAGGTACATCTCCTAGATGACTTCAAAATACATAGCAGCGCTTCACGCAACTTTGCTTGAAAATAAAGGTTTTTTTTGTGGGTGGTACCTATCTCAGGGTCATCATAGCTGTCCAAAAAGTAAGGTGCTTTCCCAGTACTCCGACGGAGTCGAGCGGCAGTCGAAACTATCTCTGACCGCCTCCTAACGCTCTTAATCTTAAAGCGGGCAGGTGCATAAAATATATTGTGGGGAGAAAAGCAAGTGTTTTTGATTCTCCGTTTTTATGAAGCTCGAAAGAAAAAAAATGTCCTTTACGATTGGGAGATATAATTCGATTTATTTTGTACAGCAAAGTTATGGCCTGACATTTTTACAAGGGCGAGACGATTTTGACACCCGGAAGAGGTTATATAAAAGGTGGCGCAAAAGTAATCCTCCTATCAGAAAATGCTATAAATTTTGCGATTGGCCCCTAATGTCAGTTCTGTTTTGACATTTGTGTAGTAAACACATGCGAAATACACGTTAATAAGCAATGTTACGCTACACTGCTCCAGAACGCGGAATATTGGTGACTATTTATTTGAGCAATAATCGGTCGGTGACTTTGGCACAAAGTGAATTTCGTCGCAGATTTCCTAGGCGTCCAACGCCTACTGGTGAAACACTGCGACGTTTAGCCGCTCGCCTCGAAGAGACTGGCACAACACGAGACGTTGCCAAGAGTGGCGGGCCCCGGAGCGCCCGTTATGCCGAGAATATCGCCTCTGTTGACGCGGCCATTTTTTTTTTCGAGAACGCCGCTGGTCAAACGACAACAGTGAACGGTGCGCGCTATAGGGCCATGTTTACCGATTTTTTTCTACCGCAATCGGACGATTTAGGACTGGAGGACATGTGGTTCCAACAGGACGGAGCTACGGCACACACTGCGCGAGCCACAACCGATATTCTGAAAGCGGTGTTCCCGGGTCGTTGCACTAGCCGCAAGATCGCCTGATTTGACCGCTCCAGACTTCTTTTTGTGGGGCTTTTTGATGTCGCGGGTTTATGTCAACAAGCCTCAGACTCTTGCAGCTCTTAAAGACAATATCCGTCAAGAATGTGAGGACCTATCGCCGGAAATTTTGGCCAAAGTGATGGAAAATGCCATAAAAAGGGCTCAAATGACAATCAACTGTGGCGGCGGCCATTTGCATGACATCATATTCTCGACTTGATGTAAAAAAAATTAAAAGACCAAATAAAAATAATCCACAAGAAGAATCAAAGTTTTTCATTTTTTATTTAAATTACAGCCAAAAAACATCGGAAGGTTTTTTTTGCGCCACCTTGTAGATAAACTAATTTGACAGCTCATGGTTAAAGCTTATCAACAGGGTGTACATAATCGCATTAAAAAAATGGTTGAATTAATTATTATAGTATGTAGTTATGACTTAACATATATCACAGTAGAATTTTGCTCTAGCCAAGGAATAAAGTTGGGCTAGCCTGTTGGCCCACACTCGGTTGCAAAGCGAGTTACAATTTGTCAGAGGTATAGGTAGCACTCCAATCCACTTATTTTGAGAAAAGTGAACCTCATCGAGAACCACCAAAACCTGAATCCAAAAATTAAAATTAAAAAAAAAAGAAATATTTAATATACAAGGCCTGTGGTAGGATTAAGGTCTTCTGAGAAACCGCCAAAAATGACGATGTATACACGCAGCTATTGCTAATTCATAGCCATCACCTATTCATATTCAGCTCCAAAAACAAATTTCCGCTAACGCCCGCACACTCATCTCTGTGACCGAGAACAACTTGAAACTAGTTCATCCGAACCTTATACAGGTGATAATGCGAACTATCATAAATCACTGGACAACAGTCTGACGTCTGACCTAACACAATTTCAGCTCCGACTTTAAGACATGTAATCGGACTGACTTGGTTTTAGTTTTTAATTTTTCATTTCATTAGCGAGTACGAATAGCAGAGTTGCAGGTATGACGTTGATCGTTTGAAAAAGTTAGAAATACCCAGGCGATACAGATTTAGGGGGTAAACTTCGCGGCACTTTTCTATTATAAATATAAAACCTCCAGCTTCTTGAAGATATCAAACTTCTTATTCTGTTTAGGACCCCTGATCCTTCTCCACGCCATCAGTCTTGAAGGTTCACCTGCAGCTTTGATGACATTCTTCATGCTGTAGATGATGTTCAAAGCTTCGACAAGTTTTAAAATTAAACAAGGTACATTGTTGTTACGTTATTGAATGTGTAGTGTATGCATGGCCTTCTGTTCTAAATGTTATAATTTTTTCTTCAAACTTTCCTATTTGCTATAAGAACTGCTGCCGTTTTATAGTCTGTAAGGTGCTACTTGATGCTAGCTAGTCATCTACGGCGTGAAGTATTTTTTTTCTCTTAGCCAAAAAAGACTTCGAGGTCTCCGCAAAAACTTTTGAACTTTGAATAATAAAAACAGAATTTTTTTTCAGTAAACCACTAAAGCTCAAGCCTACCCTTAAGAATTGCTATACCACGAGTCTTTTTCTAGGTTTTTTAGGACAGCTGCAGATGAAAAACGTGGTATCGAGTTTTCTATCAGAAATCTGAATGTGATTGAAATTTTTAAATTCTCTCATCAATTACAAATTTTGTGAAGCTTAAAAAGGAAGGCTTTTTTCTCGACAACCTTTATGCATAGGGACTTATTTTATTGGTGCAGAGGGTTTCAAATATTTAAACACTTGACTAATGAAATAGTTTGCACCCCCACACTCCAAAGGATTAAGCAAACAGTGCTCAAGTTCAGCAAAGGGACAACCGTCGTTGAGTGTACTTCAACAAACTTGTGAAATATTCATTTATTTGTCTTAGCTAGCACTCTGTTTGTTGAATTATTTCAGATGCAAAGCCTGCCTATGCTATAGTTTCCCAATGCAAGTAATATACGATATTTGTGCAAGCATGCATACACACACTTCAATTACACAGCGCAACTGTTAGAGTGGTGTTCTTCACTCCGCAGGTTTCAGGCAGGATACGAATTCATGCTACAACACGCTAAAACCATTTATATACGGAAAAGCCCTGCCTCTCAAAAGCCGGCACCACCATCACTCAATTAAAACGTAACCCTCCTCAATGAACCCTTGAAAAATATTGTTGTGAAAATCCCCATAGATCTGTGGCATGTATGTAGTTGCCACTGCATACATCCACTTGAGCAAACGAGTTTGATAAATCACTTTGGGGTAGATTGAGGGACTTGGTGCATAGCATCCGAACACGGCCTCTCTATGGTAATTAAACCAAACAAACACTTGCTCTTCTGGATGTGGATTGCTGCTTGGGTACGCTTGGATATGTGCCCTAGCCAGGTCTTAAATTATAAACCAGAACGAAGCTGCAAGTTCACGCAGTGGTCCGGTCTGATCTGGCTGACTGCAATTGGCTGCAAATTATTCGATGAGCAGACCATGAAATGAATTAATTACTCGACTTGTTGCCGATTGCACGCGACGCAAACGTAATTACAAAGAAGTCGCCACGCTTCGTGGGCTTCCTTCACCAGATTGTTACACTCTTGGGCGGACTTGCAAAGTTTAAGGTCAATGAAAATGGATGAGAGCGTCGTCGTCGTCGTCGTCGTCGTCGGTTGTCGGTCGGTGTCTCATCGTAATCGAACTTCGACATCAACATCAACACCAACATCGACGTCCACGTTCCAGTGCAGCTAATTTGCAATTCGATTGACGATTGATTTCTTGTGTTTCATTCTGGGGAAAAGATAATTTTGCTTCGTCGCTCTCGTCCCAAAGCCAAACAATAGGAAAGTGCCAACAAGACTTTTCAAACAGTGTGGATGTGTACATCTGTAGCTCCCAAGGGAAGCCCATTAATTTCTCATTAGCTAATTGATGGCTCGGAAAAGTGAGGAAATGCCACCGCATTTAATTTTTTCTCCATATGATGTTTTCCTCAAAGATGTATTGTTTTCTTGCGACTTTTGTTGTGAGCAACCTGGTGTGTACTTTTATTGGTTTCATCCTTTACCCTTTTCGGTGGTCGTATATGGGAAAGAAATCCGATATACCCGTAGCCGTACCCGAGCCGCAAAGAGAAGGGACCAAAGATGTGCCCCACAGTACAAAAGATGTGACTCTGGGTTAAAGACATTTCGTGGTTTATGACTGTGATTACACTCTGACTGTTGTCGATTTAAGTTGAAAGAAAATGGGTCAAAAGGTGAGCTGGTGTTGGCTGCTCGTACTAAGGGATTTTCTCTTCACATGCATTTTCTGTAAAAAATAGAATACCCAGTCTGTTTATTTTTATGCGCCCATTGATCATGGTGATGGGAGTAGTACCTGCAAGTGGCACAGTTGTGTTTTGTTTTTTTTTTTTTCATATGTGTGAAAATGCCTTGGACAAAATTAATTTTTTTGTTTAAATACTCGAAAAATAATCAGCTTGACAAGGGGATGCCTTTTTAATTGGATTTTAGTATTTGTTGGTGGTATTACAGGAAAGGGTAGTGAAACGAAAAACGTTAAATACTTCAAATATGTCACCTTGAGGGTAATTACTTCACACCATTATCGACAGAAGCCAGAAATGGACTGTAATCAGTATATCAATGTGCAGCGAAAGCGGACTAGAGAGCAATTCAGGTCGAAATTGAAACCAACCGTCAAATCTCTGAGCAATTTAAGATCCTTGCTATTACTCTTCAAATGAAAATACAAATTGGGTCTTTCTAATAACCATTTTGGTTTTGAAATTTAGATAAAGAAGCGCTTAACTAAAAACCTTTTTTAACCTTCACCTTAAATAAAAGCAGATCACCATAGACAAAAATGTATGAAAAAATATTGTCAGTTCGCAAAACCTAGCCACGGCACTCAAACTGATTATTTGAACAACGCAAAAGTTGAATCTTGCACTCGAATTTCAGATATAAGAACTCGGTTCCATTAAATATCGCCGAATTACAAAATTCTTTGAAATACAAAGATTAGGAAATTTGAGAAATAATAATTTGAGAAAATACTCGTTAGAAATAATAGCTCGAAATTCGAAATTTGAGAAAATAATAGTTCAAAATTTCTCAAATGCTGAAATACAAAAATTATGAAATTTGAGAAATACTAGTTCGAAAAAGTCGCGCGAATTTTGAACTATTTTATATTTTCTCATATTTCGAATTTCGGAATATTATTTCTCAAATTTCTTAATCTTTGTATTTCAGCATTTGACAAAATAATATTTCGAAATTCGAAATTTGAGAAAATATTAGTTGAAAATGTTGGATGTGTTTAAAAGAAGAAGTAGTCAATAGTAAATCTAAAAACAGTTGGTAGATTCCCAACTGAATCTATTACATAAAAATTGAGCCTTAAAATTATGTTCGTTTGTCGCCGAATCACGCCTTAACGCATTTACTGATTTTAACCAAACTTTCACACATCTTTGGTATTGGTCTATATATGGGTTTTGTGAAGTTTTGTTGAAATCGGAAAACGTATGTGCGTGAATTTCACTGAATCTCAGAACATTTTTCTTTTCCACACATTATCTATCTATATATATAAAAATGAATTGCTGTTCGTTAGTCTCGCTAAAACTCGAGAACGTCGCGACGGATTTGAATGATTTTTTTTGTTTGTCTGGAATCAGAATTAAAAAAAAAAAAATTAAATTCGGAAAACTGTCAATAGGTGGCGCTCTAAGCATATTTCGTTTTTCATCTATCTCCTTCTATAAATATACATCAAAATCAGTCGCATTGTGTTTGAATTGATGTTCTCTTAATGCGTGAACTGATTTTGTTTCTGGAAATTTCAAAAGAAAGGTGACGTCAATACCAAGGTTTGTATGGATATACGGTCTTTATAAGTTCATTCCTGTATTGTCGACCTAAGAAACCCCTCAATCGATTTAAATGAAATGTTGTGGATGTGTATGGTTGGTTGCAGCTTAAGGGATAGGATAGTTTTGGGCCCGATAGATGGCGCTGCTCTCAATCTCCGAATCCACTTAACTGATTTCAATGAAATTTTGTGGATGGTTATGTTTGGATCCAGCTGGGAAGATAGGATAGCTTTGGACCCGATAGGTGGCGGTGTTGTCGATGTCTCTCTGCTTTGGGGTGGCGGGCGCAAATCGTTATGTGGAATGTGGAATGTGCGCAGGCCGTGCGGCACATTTCGCTTGGCAGAAAGAAGGGGAGGTATAATGTGTTCATTATTCGTAAACTATCCAGCATACTTACCACTGAGCCACCGTGTTCACAAGTCGCAACTACTGATATTTAATGTTTTATAGCACCTTTACCGAATGTGAATGGGCAACAAAATTATCTGAACGGGGATTCTTACTTACCGGGCAAACGACCGCCATGATATACCGCACTATTTTTCAAACAAAAGCTCAAAACGATCATGGGCTTCATCGTTAAGTACAATGTTTTTGGACAATCGCGTTGGGATGTACTCGGTCGAATGGCAGAAATGAGGATTGCCCACATTCTGCCTTGGTTGATTTGGTTAATTGATTAAATCTTACCGGACCAACTCAATTCAATCAGTAGCACGGAAGAAAAACGACCATGAAGCCGACCATGAAGTCCTTTCTATGCATTGAACTTTATTTAATTCCACGGGAGTTTCATTCGTTCAATAGAGAGGTTCCAATTTATCAAAAAATGTTTATAAAAAAAATAATTTTAGGCGGTACGAAGTTCGCCGGGTAAGCTGTGTGTGTTTATAAATTAAAAGCCAAATAATAATAATCGAATCGGTTTTATTTCGCGTTGGCAAAATGAAATAAGACCGAACATGGAAATTCGACGTTATTTCGCTCGGCGGTATTTCACGGCACCAATGAACTCCCGCAGTTTACATTAGGCCTCTCTTATTATGCTAACATGATCTATATAGATCATTGATTTCCATGGTTTACAACAACAGTTGGAGCTCACAGATGAGCATAATAAAAAAAGGCCTATTGAAGTGTTTTTTTTTTTTTTCGATTTCATAAAATCCACAACATGTATAAAAATGGCGGCGGTTCACCACAAATCAAACACTTGAATCGTTGCCACCCAAAGTAATCCCTCCAAAGGTATCCCCAACCATTGCTGATCAATAATCTGTATTTCAACAAAAGCCGTCACCACCTAGGGCAAATTTTGGCAATCTCCCGCAAATGAATCAACTTGAATGTCAACGGTTAACTGCTCCACCTCGATATGTCATTCCTTCAAATGAATAGCCAGAAAAGAGTTTCCCTTTTCGGAATTTATTTCAAATTTGTTTGTTCTCTTATGCGCTTTATCATCTTAAGTGTCCCCCAAAGGACAATGTCTGCAACATAAAATATCAATTCAAAATCAATAGTCCTGCTTAATGGTGTATCGATGTTTGGCAATATGGGAAGTATTAAGATATGTTCAGTATGCCTCTGACACGTTATGGCTATTGCATCATAAATAACCGTCCCCTCGTTTTGGGTTTGAAAAATTTTTTTCCAAGTGCCATCCGGTGGAGTTTTTTTTTTCATCCCTGGCGTTGTTAGAACTTTTTCCAGTTTTATATAGGCAGGTCCACCCTCCTTCGAGTGAGACACAAAAGTGTTGTTTGCCATCGTAACTAATTTGCCACGATGCAGGTAATTTCGGTTAAATTTTCCTTTTCCTATGCAAATTGGGCCACTAAGGAGGAAGAGCCCATTTTTTGGTCAATGAACTTGGTTGACATGTACTACGTCGTCGTTCCACTCCCATGTGACATAAATATTTTCACGTTGCCATGGCAGTGTTTTCTACCACCAAGTCGGGGCATTAATGCCACTAATATAAGCATTTTTTGTTTTTTTGTGTACACGAGGAAAAGAATTATTAATTATTTCCAGAGAAAACGCTGACAAGAACGCTATTCTGAGTGTTTGTGGAACGTGGACAATTATTTTCAATCGACAGCTGTGTTGTACTATGCATTAATAATTGAAAATGTGGTTACTACCGCATTGCGAGATGCAGATGGCGGGTTTGAAATGTAATTTGAAAAAAGTACTTTCAATAAATATTAACACAAATGCATTAAGAGGCTTTTTATTATTGTTTGTATTTTTTTTCTTCCACAGGCCAACGACGGAATTGAAATGTGCTTGTGAATTATTAAATTCGTTTGTGACGATGAAAGGTTTTCCCCTGAATATTAATTGAATGAAAATAACAACAATTACTAATGGGTTGTTAAAATATGTACAAAATAGTTCTTCTTGTTTGTATGTGAACAATCATTTGGAAACATTAAAAAAACAAGTTTCTATAAATACCAAATGAGTGCGAGTAAAGTGCCTACAATTGCAAAATGATTGTTTCGTGTATCATATTTTGTAGCGCAAAATTGTTCGTAATAAGAGTTGGTTGTAATGTTATCGTGTAATGCAATTAGCACGAGTCTGGAATGGTTAGTGTCTGGAATTCTGATGGACGTACGGCTGCGTACTGCTGTGCGATTAAACAATAAAAGAGTTTATTGTACGTTTCGGAATTTTTGTTGTTAGTAAAATGTAAGGCCTGTATCTTTTATGGTTTTTAGTAGTGTACAAGAAGGCTTAAGGTATACCTTATGAAGGTATGGCTTCCAAAAATTGCCGAAACAAATGTTCCATTGTAAGTGGGCTTCACTTTTGTAATAGAGGATATAGAGGGACTACATGTGTAAGACTGCGGAAAGTATTCGTCTGTGGTTTGAAAAAAATTAGTATGTATGCATTTGTATTTTGTAAAGATGTGTTACAAATAGATTTATTTGCATACCCACTGCTATGAGCTAACTAACTGAGTGGGTATTATTACTTTCATTTAAGATCGAAATGTTTAAATTATGATCTTAAAGCCTTCTTGTACGAAGCTTAAATTTGTTATTTCAGCGAATTTGTTTTTGATAGTTGGTATAAACTCGCGAGGATTGACTTCAGAATATACCACTTTTGAAATAAAATGTTGGTGACTCCTGGAGACTCGAATCATATTTAAACAAGAGAGCTTAAGGCCTGCAAATTTAAAAGTAAGTAATAACGCTTATTAGGACAAATATTTTCAGAGCGATTTTTAATTTCCTCGCAAGCGTATAGTAAGAGGAAGATATTGGGCCTTACTAATAAACATTTTTAGTTTCGACTCTAAATCTTGGTAGTTTAAAGTGGCTATATTTTCCATACAAATTTCGCAATTGTGAGCGTCCGTTAATTTAAAGTCGAGACTAAAATTTGTTATTGGTATCGCGCATTGTATTCGTATAAAAGTTCAAACGATGAAGAAGCTCAAAAAAGTGTGTCTCAATATTTTGTCCGTCGGAACCCTTCACATTGTGCAAAGTGCTTTATTTTACAATTTTAGCTTCGAGAAATAGTGCTTTTAACTTCTTTCTCTTTGGCATCGGAAGTGCCAGCCCAAACTGCACAGACATACCCGCGCCAATACAAAAGTATGGCTGCTAAGTTGGGCGCAAACGGTTTTACGTTACGCTGACTTTAACGATACATAAGTTAACACGAAGCAGTTACCAACAAACACACATCCCTCGAAGCTGTTTGCATGCAAACATCACGTAGTCATATTCCCGATAGCAATCAGAACTACAACCATCCCAAACGACTAGAGTATAAAAGACCAGGGGCCTGTAACACAACGTGACAAGTCTAAATTCACTTGTCCACTTATGCTTGTCCGACAAATTATTTCTGCAACAGAACGTACACCGTTGCGCTTGTCAAAAGAATTAAAATCCCTTGACTTGTCGGCATTCTTCGACAAGTGTTTTATATGTAAAGATGGCAAAAATCACGGAATACTTTTATTTGTAGTGCACTGTATTTTTCTTCTTAGTCTTGCAGCAAGATGTTGTGCAGTTGATTTTGATATGCAAAATTTTTCAATATACAGATGATCACTGACATCAAAATTAATTCTTGGCCTAAAAACGTTCAACCTGTGCCGAGGTTCACTGTTCTCACTATCACCATCACTATCAAAGTCGGAATCATAAAAATACATTTTTAACTATATACTATTGTATTTCACTATTTGTTTTCTGCTTAGGTTTTACATTAAAAATGCACTTGTCAGTTTTTGACTATATTCAGATCGCTTGTCCTCATTGAACCACGGTTAGACAAGTGTGTCTTGACACTTGTCGTATTCTGTTACTTGTCATCTTTCATCGCGACAATTGTCGCAGTGCTCTCGGACTTGTCGTTTTGTGTTACACAATCTTTGACAAGTTGTCGAAATTCACTTGTCCTACAACTACTTCTCGCGTTCTGTTACAGGCCCCAGCATACCAGACTCTGACATGCCCAGTCTCACATGACTTGCAGACCGTATGTTATATTGTACGGGAATTAAAAGTGTTTATTTTCTTTAGTATTATAATAACCGCTTATTTTTGTAATTTATACAGATTGCTTGTTCTAAGATAAACAACCAAACTTTTGATGAACGAGAAGGTTTCGTGCGACCCTTTCCTCCACTTTATTTCTACAGCGCCATTTCTCGAAAGTGTGAATAGCAAAACATTTTACAAATTTTTCAGATCGCACTTCTTACATAAATTTGTCACCCGACACCCTGTACGAGAAGAGTGTGCCTGCTGACAGCAAAATAAATAAAAGCTTTCCATATAGAACAAACCTGTACAGATTCCGCCATTTAATAGATTACGTAACATATCGATTGCACTAGTCAGTCGGAAACGTCTTTGGTGTTCGCTTGTTAAATGTGGGTACAGCCATAACAATGGATACATTCAGATAAGCAGTAACGTGTACATAATATGTATTTCATTACTTCGGAAGAGCTTAACAATAAATTATTCATTAGTTGCGATGATGTAAGGCTGTTGGTGCAGTCATATCTTACACAACTTGAGTAAGTACTTTGACAGCTAATAATTAGATTGGCATCGTTATGTAAATGACAATTCAAAAACAACAATGTGCCAATCAGATGTGAAAAGTGAGCACTGTATGTCAAAGACATGACAAATCGATTACCTAATTAGCTGCGTTTCACACAAAACGTATTCCCCGCCAATAACTATAATTATAGGCCTCTAACTCTATACACCTCTAACTGATTAAAATCGGATTTCGCAACCCAGTCAGGGTTCCCTCCATTCACCGAAAGTCTACTTCCGCTGTGGGTACTTTCGCTTTCCGCTGAATAAAATTAAGTAATATTTAATATAATACTTTCTTTCCAAATCATCGCTGTCTGTCTGTCTGGGTCTGACTAAGTTGTTCCCACAGATTGAGGTACGAGTATATCTATATCATCCGGTGTGACATGTACCTAGGTGGCACATTACAAATGCGTCGTCGTCGGCCATAACTGTGGGAAATTCGCCACAAAAGGAAACCATTCCGTCAGTCATTCAACTCGAGCGGCAGGTTGTGTCTACTCATGGTCTTGTGACATAATATCCGTATGAATAAATTACGGACTTGTTAATTTCGAGTTAATCGTAATGGTATTTGGCACTTGCCGTGCATTTAAATATTAATTATCTTGTGACCCCCATAAGTAGCGCAGCGGCAGAGTAATTATTATCGACGTCGTTGTTGCTCTCGTTTTATTTTTTTTTCTATAAGATGAAAAGGGAAAGGGAACGAAATGACTTAGGGATTTGTTTATATATTTTTTCCCCTGTGCATAATTGAAAAGTTCACCGAATACGAGTTCGGTGGAGTGAAAGTTTTACATTTTTCTCGATAATTTCGGAAACGTGACTTGATGGTTAAAAGGAAAATCAGTCATTCCTGAAAAATGTCAAAATGTAGTGCAACTGCCACTCCTCTGACATGTTCCATACCTGCTGTCAGCGGCTATTACGAATGCGTAGCAAAATGTGTAACAAGATGGCGTGTTCGGAGAAAGGGCATGCGGTAGCTAACTTATTCGTTATTTAAAAATAACGAATACTCTACTGATAGTAGGTAATTGGTTTGTCATTTGTTTCCCAAATATATGTACACTGTACAGGTATGTGGATGTTTATTTTTGGCGGAATAAATTCGAAAATATGACACGATTTAGCATGCGTGTGCAGTCAGACGGAACAAATGGGTTGATGGCGTAAAAACACACGCGCTGTTGGCGTTGCGTTCGTTGATTTAAAATCCAAATTTTCTGTTTACCTAAACAATTTCGTGTAAATTGTTTGCATTTTCATTATATTTACCTGAATGTGTTTGTAGAAAGCTGCAGTGAAGCGTAACGTCGTCGTATGTAGGCCTAATGTGATGGGTGCTGTGTACATTATTATGCACTTTGTGTGAGATGAGCGGGTAAATGATTCATTTCATGCGAGTGGCGTGAAATTATGCTGAAGTGTCATTATGCGGCACACATATTATACAAACTGAAATGCGAAATTCGTCATTTTAACGTGAAGTAGGAACAGCTTGTGCGAACTACACTTTCATCTATACTGCTGACGATGAGGTGGACGCTCACTATAGTGACCCAAATGTCATCCATTCAATCAGAAATTCGTGGTGGCAGAGTTTCAGTGGAGAGTATAAGTGGATGCATATGGGATTATGCTTTCAAAGGGGGAGTGCTTCAGCCCTGGGGTATGCTACACTCATGTGGTTTGACAGGAGCAAGATTATAAGTTGTATTTTACCGCAGAGAGAATACGCCTGTGGGTGTTTGTGAATTTTGCCTGAAATTCCAAAGGTAATTTCGAAATGTTTGTGCAACAGTGATGCTCCTGTTTTTGCCAGGTGGATGTAGTCAGCTCAAGAGATTAACGCAAATAGTTGCGCTGAGCGGAATCTTATGTCGGCCGCAAGCTTTCGGCGAAACAGGATGTGGAGGTTGTCTTTTGATTTAATGCGCCAAAGATAATCCCTGTCCCTTAGATATACCCGGAGAATAATCCCGGCAAACTAACAACATTAATGGATAGCGAAATTTAGGAAATAAATCGGAAGGTTTGAAGTTTGTGTCTAGTTTAATAGAACAAACTAAAAATATATGAGGAGAACGAAGTGTTCTTTGGCGCTACCCCAATATTTAATGAGGCCAATTCTCGGATACCGTTGATTGCAATTGGTTTGTTGCACAGGAAGAGCCTTTTTTTGATCAATTTTGCTAAAGCTTTGGATACATATGTGGCGCAGCGGCTTAGTGGTTAGTGTGTTGGACTACTAAGCGAATTCAGAAAAAAAAAAACAAAATTCCAACTTAAGATTTTTTTGTTTCACTGCGCCACATCTCGCGAACGTCTGACAAACATCCGAGAGTATAACTGTCATGAAAGAGCTTCTCAATTGGCCGTTTGGACTCGGCATTAAATTGTAGAGCCCTTCCATTTGTCCTAAAAATAAAAACTCGCACAAGACAAATGGTTGTGAGAAGCTAGGCCTAGGTTCCCTACGGACCTGTTGCGCCAAACTATTTTTTTTTTTTACTTTCTCCATTACGTAGTAAGAGAAAGATATTGTATTCGTACACAATTTCGACCTCGAGATGTTAATCAATTCTGACATTGCGATGATAGAGGAACACAAAAAAGTGGGTCACAAAATTCTGTCCGTCTGTCTGTCTGTATGTCCCGGGCCTGCAGCCTAAACGCCGGCCCGGATTTCCTTCAAACTTAGGATATGGAGTTTGGGGGCCTACAGTTCGGAGCCGTTTTTATACCCTCCACAGGAAGGTATATTCACTTTGTCATTACATTTGTAACGCCTAGAAGGAGTCACCGGAGACCTCATAAAGTATATATATTCTGAATCGGGATCACATTCTGAATCGACTTAGCCATGTCCGTCTGTCTGTATGTCTGTCTGTCTGTCTGTCTGTCTGTCTGTCTGCCTGTTGCAAGCACGATCGCGCCCAAAGGAATTGACATAGGCGAATGAAATTTGGTGAAAGGACTTCTTTTTATCGTCGTCAGGTTGGTATTGCAAATGGGCTATGTCGGTCAAGTAGTTCGGGTACCTTCCATACAAAATCAATATTAGACCCATATGTCTCTCTGTCGGTTGAAAACGCGATTTCGTCCAATGGAAGCAACCTAGGCGAATGAACTTTGGTGAAAGGACTTATCGTCGTTAGGTTAGTATTAAAAATGGACTATTTCGGTCAAGTAGTTCGGGTACCTCCCATACAAAATCAATATTAGACCAATGTGTCTCTCTGTCTGTTGAAAACACGATAGAGTCCAAAAGAATCCACGTAGGCAAGTGAAATTTTGTAATTGGACTTACTTTTATCGTCGTCAGGTTTATATTAAATTTGGACTATGTCGGTCAAATAGTTCTGCTACCTCCCATACAAAACCAGTTTTGCATGACTTGTATGCAGTGTAGGGTATCAAAGCATCGGCCAGACCGATGATAACACTTTTACTTGTTTTTTTTTTTCAAAATTAATGGTACTTTATATACAAAATGTTCATACCAGTTTGATTTGTGCTATAGGACTTTTCAAACTAAACATTGCAATATTTGGTACTGTTTTGTCTGCCATATTTTACAAAAAACCGCTCTAACGATTTTGATCAAAATACTTATTAAGGATAATAAAATAATTATAAATATGATCCCGTACTTAGTTTTTCTCAAAAAATTCGAATAAATTAGATTAATATTTATTTCTCAAAAATTACTTCACAAATCCCATATTCACATATCTACGGTATATTTTTGAAATAATCTCAATTTTCCACTTCTAATAAAAATGCAATAACTTATTTTTAACGAATATAACCCATTTTTTTTTAACCATATTGAGTATTCACCTTAAATTAATACCAACCGCAAAAAACCAAACTCCCACTTCATTTTCACACCACACACGTCAATTGGGATATTCAGTTTTTAACTGCTACAAAACAAATCTCCGAATTCTTACAATATACCTTTATATCTATGTAAAGATATAGATCTACGACGAACCCTGCTTCCAATCATAGACGCCTTTTACCAGCGTTACTAATCAAAATAAAAAGATGACCTAACAGATCAGAAAACAGAAACTCCTACTACGCTTGTCCTCGTACTCAAAAATCTTCTAAAGTGTAAGAGCTTATAAAATAGTACTTATAACTCTCTAACCACAACTTGCGACAATTCCCTTTTACTGAGAGTTTCAACTTTGAAAAAGTCACATTGTTATTTATATTTATGTACCGCCTATCAGATGGACTACCCAAAAGTGAATTTTATTTAACACTATTCCTTTTCTTATATTCTATCTATGCACTGTTTCTTTTATCTAGCATTGTTTTCCAGTTTTTTACTTACATATACCTACCTAATAAAATAAGAAAACAACCAAGCAAACTTTTGATGAACGAGAAAGTTTCGTTCGACCCAGTCGTGCACTTTTTTTTTTGGATATATCAGAAGTTTAATGTGACTCCACAGAAAAAGGCAAAATCAGTGAAATGGTAGGATGCTGGCGGCCAAAATACGTCGGTTCATCCCGCCACTAAAAAATTGCCATACTTTCAGTAATTCGTTCGATATGTAGAGTGTGGGGCGGCGTCGCATCGCTTTATTGAAAAAAAAAACATAACCCGGTACCTCCCTTGAGCAACAGACACAGATCGACAACACTCACCTTTGAAAAACTGAGGTGCGAATTTCAGATTGGTAACATTTTTCACACCAATCAGTCAGTTTCTCGGAATGCAAAAGTGTTGGCTCTTTTGGATTTCTTTTGCGTCTAAACCGGCAGTCGGTTTCCAGCTGTTTCAGACCAAAAGCTGCCCATAGTTAGGTCCAGTTCTTGAACGATTTGTTGTTTGTACGGAATCAGGTTCAAGTCTAACAAATTCTTAGAAACTCTTCATAATTGGCCAAATGTTGAACACAGTATTACGCTAAAAGCTCGAATTTCGAAAATAAAGTTTTACCAATTTAAATCGTGTAAATTGTAACTGTGACAGCACACAATGACAGCAGAATGACAGATAAATGTATTTAAATATAGCCGTCGTCGGCTATCAAACTCCAATATCTTACTGATTGTGAAGTGTTACCTTAAGCTGAGAGATAAAATGTGAAATCAGCTATGAATTTTATTGGAAAAGAAAAGTGCAACACAAATGCAAGACAGCCACCATCCAAAATTAAAATAGTAACAAAATAATTCAGCCCTGATAAATTAATCTCATTTTCGACAGCGCAAAAAGTTATAGCCTTCGCTATAGAATTTCAATTTCTTAACCGAAAACCATAAAATCATTACATACACACTTGTAAACATTGCATTTGAACATGCGTTTGTAGCTCGTACCCATACGAGTATGTAATGTGCACCATAAGCCGCAGCACAGTCAAGGTGATTCTGTAAACAGCCAAGTGATATACGACACCACAGTCGTACAAATGAAACGGCTAATATATCATTCCGTTCAACAAAACAGTTTCGAAAATAGTCAACATGCTAAATATTTCCGAATCCCCCCAAAGGGGCTAAATGGATGGGGTGCAGCGGAGAACGGGTTCCAATCTAGTTAGCACAGCCGCTTCACCATAAAGTACACACAATGGCGCCTCATCGCCATCCCTCTTCGTATCCTAACGAAAATCAGTGATTTATTACATCTAACCCAAGTTTTGTACAGCTGGTGGCTTTCGGGAAATTAGGTAATGTTCTCATCAGAGGGGCAACCGAACAGAAGACGGACCACCACCTCCACCACAACAGCATGTGTTTTTATCGCCCCAGAATGTGTTCGCATTAATTACGCTCGAAATGCTTCCAGTCAAAATGAGTTGGTTGAATGTACTAATTCAATAAATTTACCGCTCAAATGGTGTATAATCGGACAGTGAATGAATCCTTGCAGAACTCTCTTGAATCCTTCGATTGTGTTTGACTTTGATTAAGTTGTTAGTTCAGATGGACTTGGGTAAAATCCGCATTCATCATCGCAAAGGAGCTGCAATTTCATCTCACATTAGAGTTTCGGCTTGCTTTGAGGGGATATTCGGAATATTCGCTCCCGGGTGAGCTCTTACGTGTGCTCAAACGTAAATAATGAATTCTTTCCTCCTTTCGTTGCTGTCATTAGAGAATGAGCATGAAAGCACTGCATGGGCTTGCTTGAAACTCAGGACGCTATTGAATTGAAGTAGGTACCTATAGATGTGTGCAAATGCATGTGATACTTTGTGAACAGTAGGTGCTGCAAGTAGTTTTTTTTTTAATCGTTATAATTATAAGAAGGATGTTCTTCCACATGTTGGAGCACTTTGCTGAGCTTTTTTTCTTATTTTTGCTACTGTGTGTCAATGCAAAATAAGGATCCAACACCTAATTCGCTGTTATAATTTCGAAGAAGTTTTCTGAATGCTTTTCTCGAATGTTTGCCAGACTTTCGCCAGAGAAAAATAGAGCAGAGTGGTGAAAATCTTAAGCGTCGTAATATGTGCTCAAACAATGAGCCCCTTGCTCAGTAGTACAGCATTCTAACCACTGAGCCACTGCGTGGTTTTAATTCTTGTCAACTTTTGGCACTACAAAAATATTAAATGTCTAAGGGCCGTTTGCTCATAAGACTCTTAACGATTTAAGTTCTACTTAAATACTTATAGGCTACTTTTTTTAGGGCATAAACTGTCACATAAGAGATTATGTGGCACTTAAGTCATATCAGCAAACGGCCCTAACTAAGTCCCCTTGCAAATCTTTTAAAAGGAGTTTAAAATATTGGATACATTGTCGAGTGGTGCCAACTCTGTGCCACAAACTGTACTTACATTGATGCTGCAAGGGCATTCAACCTCCTCAGACTATTAGTGCATTTCAATTAAAGTGACACCGGTTCGTTGTGTCAGAAAACCAAAACTTCGTTTTGAATAATAATTACACTCTTCGCACTAATGCTTGCTGGCTTTCAATGCTCGTTTTGCGTTTTACATATACCATCATGTCATCCGTGCTAGTGCAGTGGTGTTGGTATTTGTCTACTAATAGTATGCGCATTCATTAATGGTGTTCTTCGTTTAATCCTTCACCATGGAGATGAGTGTTGATTGTGTGTTTTCTCGCTCCTTTTATAGCATCTACTGCTATTTTGCGACATCTTAATGTCAACACAGGCGGAAGGAGAACCAGAAAAAAAACCCCTGATAGAGTCATAAAAGGAAGCCAGCACAGACGAAAGGATAAAGAAATAATTCTCGTCGGTACCGAAAATTTATCGACATCGGATGTCGACTCTAACTAAAGGCACAGGCACAGTCTGACAAACAAACAAACACACATATCCCACTGTACGAGTATGAGCTGTCTATGTCATACCAAGGATATTAAGAGCTCTATTCGCTGCACAATCTGTTATCGATTTTATTCATCTCGAAAAGCCAATTTAAAAAGAAGGATGAGACCGAGACGGGATTGTGCATTCATGTCTCGTTGGGACTAAAAACTTCCTTCTGGCTGGCATTATCGGTTCATTGGATTTCTAATGGCCGACTACTGAGGTATGGTGATGCCATACACTCTCACATGGCACAGGATAAATATTGTTCGCCTCATAGCACACCAAATGGGGCGGTGGCGGACTGGACATTTGGTCATTAAGAGGGTAGAGGTCGGTTTTGTTTGGTATCCATGCCGATATCCTCTGCGGCCATGAAATAATGAATGCATGTCGTCGTCGTCGTCGTCCTGCTGTGATGTGATTCTGGGTCCCATATTCAATGGAATTCAATTTTCTGATGGTTAAATGGTTTGTGCACTGGCTGGCATTAGTCTGCAGCGGAACACAGGGGAATGGCTGATCGTTTCGGTGTGCAGTGCAGTTTGATTTCGGAACTGAGTGTGCCCCATATAATAGAGTGAATGAAGTTGTTTATGTGTTTTCAGATTTTAGAAACCTGATTGTCAGAAGGATTTTGGACAGACTGTATTTAGTGGATATGTATATGAACTCGTATGCTTTCTCTCTTGGGGGAATGTTGATTTTGTAGCTTTCGAGGAGTGTTGGAATTTATTGGGATAGTGAAAAGGATTTCGTACAGCTTACTAGGGGGATTGCGTTTAAAGGATGTCAAATTATTTAATTTTACCCTTATACGAATTTATAAGTATGCATGTGTATAAGCACTGATACGGGAGGTTCAAAGAATCCACTTTGTTGGATTGCTTTCAAAACTCCGAACATGTCATGCTTTAATTTTTTAATATTGAAAAACTTGTTCAAACTTTTCAATTTGTTTGTCTTGAGATATAATTTGCGTATCTGGTCAATATAAGTCCAATAGTTAATGTGGTTTTGCATAATACTAGTGCTAAAACCTTTGCATACGCATTGTGAAAAATCTTTCGGTTGAACCTTTTTCCACACTTTTTCTAAGATCCTGCGGTAACTCTGTGTCAGCATGTAGCGGGACAAAATAGTTAGCTGCGGTAAGTATCATCTGACTAAGAGGATGGCACATTTGTGGTATTTGCAATTTACAAATCTCCCTTGAGGTAGTGATTTTCTACCGTGTAGGATGATTGCAATATTTTTCACTTTCTGAGGTTCAGTTTCTCTTCACCAGTTATGTTGGGATCACAGTCATCAATGGTGTTGGTTTTCAGATCTTGTCTTTTCTTTACATCTATTGCCAGAGGCTGAAATACTCGTGGATAGCTCATCGTCTCTCTCAACTCGCTTTCAATAGATATGCGAAAAAAACGTTAAACACTTTGGACACGCGATAAAGCTCACAAAATCGTTTCCCCCTTGGAACTGAACATTTTTGTAAATTTTTACTTCAAATCGTTCCTGTGATTTATCAGTAATTTTGCTTTTTGCGGAGCCAATTCTTAAACATTTTTTTAAAAATGAAATTTTTTACTTTTTTATAAAAGAGGAGTATGACAAAAAACAAATATTGTTGTTACAATGTTACAATCTTCAAATATAAGTTGGACCTCAAAAAATAGACTATAGTTTTCCAAGTCATTTAATAAAATAAATTTGTAAATTTTCCACTTGGATTTGTACATGGTGTGTACGTAAAGCCATCTATAGGGATTTTTAAAAGAAAAAAATATTTTGTTTCACATTTTTATTTCATTACAATCGACAAAATTATTCTAATTTTTGCAAAAAGATGCTCAAAGATGTCTCTCATTGGAAAATGTATACTCAAGTACTGGTGGTGGTGAAGAAAATCGTGTGTCGCGTTCTTTCGTCTGTTGCCTTTTGCCTTCCATATGGTCGATATCTGAAGTTGGAAAGAGGGTTATAATATATTTCAGAAGTCTGCGTATACTAAGTCACGGGCCCAGTAGTAATTATTTTGTCACGGACCCAGTAGTAATTATTTTGAGTAGCTTTGAAAAAAAACTTAATAATTTCAACTCACAAATTTTTGTGATGGCCAATAGTTTAAATTATATGCTCGTTTTTAGGTTGAATTCATTAGACAGTCATAATGTCATGTAGGTCATATTATCCCCAATAAAATAAAAGAATACAAAGTTTACAAGTGTGGTTAGCAACTTTAGGTCGTATAAATCTTTGAAACTGTGCATAAGAATCTGAGATTGATTTAAGAAAAGACCACTTTTAACTAGATTTGACTGTTGAGAGTTCTGTTTGATGTTGCATGACTGTGATTTATTAATACTTAAGTCACGACAGTAGTGATAATAAATTGGTGTTAATTTAAACGTGCTAAACGTTTGTATAGCGTTGGAAGATGGAAGATTGTTTTGTTTTTGTGTTTATTTTCTGGGAAATAATTATAATTAGACATCTAAGTGTTTTTCAAAATAACTAAAGAAAGAACTGACTCTGTGTGGTACAAATATTTTTTTTTTCACTTGATACAGCTGGAGTTTCAGTACAAAAGTAGTTGCTCCAGACAATTTTTCCATTCTCCTTCCCCTCGAATAAAAATTGATGAAATGTCAAATGATCATCAACTACATGTGAGTATTTCCAACGCAGTCTATTTAGCTGCATTTGACTCTGGTATTGTTTCCATAAATAGCGCTAACAACAAATTGGCTCGAATTAAAGACTCGAGCTGAAATAGATACCACAAATGGGTTTTAAATTTTTTTACAGACGAAGGTGACTTAAAGCGTGTATCAGTAAGCAAACTTGGTTAGGTTGTAGTACATTTGCAACTGTTATCCAAGTAAGTCGTGCCATTCATCGATCCTGAATTTAAAATATGGGTATGCATTTAATCGCATAATTTTATGCAGCTCGAAAATTCATAAATTTCTGCTGTGCTTTAAGAGAACCCCGCTCGGAAATATCATTGCGTAAATCGACTGTCAAGTCTCTACCAACGATTTGTGGAGTTCAAGCGAGTGCGTTTGAATTATTTTTTTCATTTTGCTGCAAATCATAAACATTTTCATTTCTAATGTCGATTTCGATTTGGCAAACAAATCAATCTATTTGAGAAAAAATCAATTTTTTTTTGATCGAGGTTGCTTTTCATGTTCGATTTGCCACAAAAATCAATCTTTTTTTTTTTATCTCAGATCACTTTTGAGAATTCTCAATTTTTTCTCAGATTTTACACATGCTTTCACTAACACCAATGTTTATGACACACAGCTGGCGGTTACGAATTGTTTATCGTTGGAGGGATTGCTTTTTTAAATTAAAAACTAACTTTTCGAGTACTATTTTTTATATTAAATTATTTCGAAAAGAGTTATTATAAATGTGTAAAAATCAATTCAAATGGATTTCCAGTGCAAGTGAAAAAATATATATTTTGCGGCCAACTCAATACACACAACAACCAATAAAATTCGGATTTTATGTTCGATTTGGCAGCAGAAATCTGAAATCTCCGATCAAAATCTGAAAAGCCAAATCGAAAACGACATAAGTAGGTACTCAATTTAATTTTTTTACTTGAATTCTTACCATTTTGAGATCTTCCTACAAAAAACCCTGGAAACAAACAAATAACAGACGACTGTCAGTCAAAGTTTGACATTTGTGATTTGCGCAACTTTCCGCGGTTGATTTCCGTGCCTAAATCGTCGCGGAAAATTATGAGGTCTGCGTAAACTATTCTCCATACAAAATCTGACAGTTCATTTACGAGGTGGTAAATTTCTGCAGTTCACGCATGTTATGAGGCATTTACGCGTTTAAGTAAATACCCTTACGGCCATATTATTCACTGCCTTTAATCCGGGTTAAATGTTTAGTTGAGTTTAACCCAAAAACTAAACCCAATTCCATAATATTCAGTCGTTAAACCCGAACATAAACCTAGTTTTTTGAACTTGACAGCGTTTAATCTGATTGGATTCGAGATTCATTCTTCTGCCAGCCAACGCTGGACATTGACACAGTATATGTGCCGCTGTCTCAGATTCCTCCAGGCATAGTCTACAGGTATCATCCTCTATAAGGCCCATTTTCCTTAAGTGATACCCGAAATTACCATGTCCTGAAGACAAAGCCACCACCCATTTCGATGTTCCTCGACTCATACTTAGAACCCTTCTTTGAGTGGAGCAGGTCGGCCACTTTATTGCCATTTTAGCTTGTGTACATTGTTCCACGGTTGACCACCTTCTCAGGTGTTCTGCCGTGATCCATTTGTGAATCAGCTGTTCTACCATTCCTCTGCCAATTGAAGAGAATGGTTCTGGTCCCAGCAACTTTTCAGTTGACCCATCTTTTGCAAGGGAGTCCGCCTTTTCATTGCCTTCGATCCCTATGTGTCCCCGCAACCAAGTCATTGTTACTTCATTTTTAGATGAACACTTATTGAGCTTAAGTACACATTCCAGTGCCAGTGATGTTGTGATGTTTGTTTGTTCCATGCATCTGATCACCGCCTGATTGTCCAGTGCTATAAGGATATTTCTTCCTTCCACCTGACACTCAAGCAAGTAGTCCAACGCATGAAGCAAAGCAATCATCTCAGCCTGGTATACTGAAGTGTATTTCCCGAGGCTAATGTGACGGGCAAGTTCCAGCTCTTCTGAATAGATACCGGCCCCCGCTCCACCATCCATCATGGATCCATCCGTGAAAATCACTATTTCACCATTTCTTTTTTCTGGAAGTAATCCGTTCTCAATACGAGTTTTGTGACTTCTTTCCATAATACGCACCCTTGTTATTCGATCCACAGGCATGTTCAGCTCCCTAATATCTCGTTTTTTGACAAGTTCCAGGATCTTCCTATGTCCATAGATCGTTTAGGCCAATTTAGTTTGTGCTTAAGATAAAATGATTTCAAATCAAAACCCATCGCTAGAGGAAGAAATAAAAAAATATTGCTCCTCCATTTGATGATGATTCCATTTCCCTTTTTTTCTTGCCGCATTTTCTCATCCGAGTACTCTGAGTGAAAAATTGGATTAAATAATTGACCTCATCCACTTAAATGGGCCTCGAAAGATTTCCTTTTTTGCCGTTCATTCCTTTGCGTTTATCCTTTTTTTTTGTTTCCATCTCTCTCTCTGTTTCTGTTGAAGTAGGATGCCTGTACCGTATAGCCGGGCACGGTTATTTAAATGAAGCTTTTGAAAGTGCCACTTGTGGTTATGGCGATAGTGAGGCAGAAGCCAAAACCTTTCCTGATGGCTATGCAAATGTCTCGAAGGAGAATTGGGTGGTAAATGGGCTCGAAGAAATTTTCGTTTTCTCTTGTCGAAACCACAATCCACAAAAACGAACTTCACGACAGCATACTGTACAGACATGCCAACAGAATAATAAACACTTGACTGAGATGAACAAAAAAAAAAAAAAAAGCGGCTAAAACAATAAAATTAAAACCCAACTATCACTGCATGCACTTTGTTCGCGAAATTTATTCCATTTTCTCTTTCGAATGGAAATGTTTATGCGGCCCGTGTCCGAGTAGTATATGCATAGGCTATTAAGCTGGTTCGCCCGCCCAAAATGAATCCAAAGACAAATTGGAACTATTCAAAGGCCCTGTCGCTGCGCTGATTATACATGCAATAGTGGAATGCTCATAAATCGTCACTCTTTCTCCATGCTTGTCTGTTTGGGTTCTTCAGACAACATGGACATAATCAATGAATTGAACCTCATTTTTGTTGTGCTGAGAGGAGCCTTTCTGGCCTTGTTGCTATCTTTCAGAAACCCATGCCGTACGTGACCGAACTCAGCAAGCTGACTTGCCTGCCAAGTTTGTTATTCATTTCACTTTTTTTTTTTTTGTTTAGGGTTGTTCTTGGATTGGGTCTGTTTCTATGACAAGTTTCAGATACCTCTCCTATTTTTGCATATCAAATGGGTAAATAAATTTACTTACCTTTTTCGTGTGTCTTTCTTTCAGATAAACAGAGAGCGATGTCTTCGTAGGAATTAATTTGGATACTTAAGGTAAGGCAAATAAATTTATCAATGAGACATATATAGAAAAGCGCTCGTATAGTTTATGCAGCTCAAAGTATTTAAATCAACTGGTGACACACAATTTGAACAGTCGTCCTCTGAATTTGGTGGTATAATAACTTTTTGAAACCATTTTTCGCAAACCTAACTAATGGCTATATGGTTGTAGTGATGTGGAACGTAACGACTTTTTCTTAAATAATTCTTAAGAATATGCTATAAATCTTCAACGGACAGGTGGGTGTTACATTTGCACTTGTAAGTTCTATAGTCATATGAAAATCTGTCTCCAGAAAGTGAATTTCAAAGTTTACTTGTCCATTAGCCAAATGTTTTTCGGACAAGTTGGATATCCTTGCGGTTGCCATCTGTGTGGCATTTCCAGAAAAAGTAATAACTACTGCTGCCACTGCCATTAGCAATCTAAAAACTTTTGAAGTACAGTTATCCATCAAACCACAACTAACAGTAATGAAGTGCACAAACCTCGTTAAAATTTTTTTTTTTAAGTCCAACACCACCAAAAACTTACGCACTGACGTTAAAAATCGCCCCAACAAATTGAGCGAAATCAGCACCAATCTGCGTGTAAAAATATCACCGGGATTTTGTGCGGCAAACGCTTATCCTTCGGTGTAGTTTAAGCCGAATTTTACTACGATTTCCGTCGGCTTAAAAATTACTACTTCCGAAGTCATTCAAATTACGGGCCATTGGCTCCTTCCATCAAATACTCCTCCAGAAGCTCACCTCAGATTATGTAATAAACCAATTACAGCATGCGGTCCTGGCGCACACCAGGTACTATCAGGCTTGTTAAAAATATCTCTTTTTGTTTCCACTTTTCTATCACTGATACCGACCTGTCCCTTACCTGTCTCACCACAAACCATACTGCGGTCGAGGTAAAGTTTGGTAGGGACAGAATACCATTAAACTCTATTTACGATTTCATTAAAGGACGACAGAGAGAGAAACCCCGTAGGCGGGCTCAAAAAAAAAACAAGACCCCCCTTCTTGGTTTTTCGGTGCGAGACTATAGCAACCGCGTAGGTGTATCCTTAACCAACGAATAACTAAAATAATCTCATTAAAGCAGGTCCTTTATTTACTCTGTTTTTTTTCTGCGATTTTATTCCTTTGCGATGTGCTCGTGTGTGCGTGTCTATATCTATGCTTGGGTAAGATGTATGTACATTTAATAAAGGACTTAATATCTATACCCGTTTGTGAAGGGACATTACTCTACATTCGTTTCGATGGCGCACAGCACAAACAATCGTAATCCTTAAGAAGAAGGTAAGCAATGGGTAAACAAAATAAACATAGACAAAAACACACATAGCAAACGACGATAACAAACCGCAACGCAAAGGGAAAATTTCGCTGATGTTGAAAGAAAACTTAAACGGAAAACCATAGTGTTCTCCGAGGAGTAGGTGGCGGTACTTCCAAACGAGGTGGTCATGTTGACGATATCCTTTAAAAAGAAGCCAAATGCGGTGGCCCATAGGTATGTGTGTTACTGTAACCGCACACACAAGCCCCGAAAGTTGGAAAAAGTTAAAAGCTTGCATAATTTCACACGAAATTCCATCGGGAAGAGAGTTATAGATAAATAAATAAAGGAAACAAATGAATAACAGACGAAGAGAGGCAGCAGTTCGTGTGACGTCGATGTGGTGCATAGAGAGCCCGAGCCAGAGATGAGAGATGAGAGATGTATTATGCATGACATGTGAAGAAAAGTGCGCATGGCTCAATTTTAGCTATGGGAGAGTGAAAACAAGACAGATTTTATGTTTTATTTGTGAAAATAAAAATTCTCTCTTATATCGTAAGAGTGAGCTTTTTATTGAGTCCTTCCCTAATTAATTCACGAAACGGGAACACGTTTCGAAGAAGACGGCAAATATGTGTACATATCTACAGATTTGAGGAAAAAGCTTTGCAAAGGGCAGCTTTAAAAGGTACCCATCCGGAGCACAGTACAGTGTGAAAAATTTTATTTCGGTTAATCGAAGTGCTCATCTTGTTGACATGAAATAAACTTGCAAATGGCCGCTTCTAAGTTAAAACGAAATGTCTTAATCGAACACTGAGGCAGATTATGTGTGAAGAAATGATTTTTTAAATTTTCACAACCTTTTTGCTAAACAGTTACTGGATGATTTCATGAAATTTTGTAACTTTAGCACTGATTCGGAGTAATTTCGATGTTCGCACGAACTTTTTGCTCAAGGCAACATAGTTTGTGTCATCAGACCATAACAGGGTCCATTTACCACATAGAGATGGAGGATGATAAGAGTCTTATAGCAAGTGTGTTTAGAGGGTTTTGCTATACCAAATACCTTTCTATTCCATTTGACATCACCTTTTTCCTACACCCTTTCTGACATCGAGCCACTAGGTGATGTCTTACCCATCTTTGTGGAACAGCAAGAGTTCTTTAAAGCGATCCCATACAAATGAATAAGTTTAGCGAATATTTCAAAACCAGACATGGCAAGCACAGATCGTTTTCGTAAACCTTTTCAAAGGCAACGTGAAACTTGGTAAAGAGGGGTTTCGATTTGGGATACCGGGGTTTGAATATTTGCTCGATGGTGCAATTCTCCGCAAGCATAAGGGGTATTTTTATGTCTTATATGTCGGTAGACATATGTTCAAAATTTCAAAAATAACCGTATCAACGGTTCTATCTCCGAATGGCAACACTTTTCAACTAGCTTTAAGTAAGTAAGAAAAAACAGTCCCTTCCTTATTAAAAAAGCTCCGTCCGCATATACACACAACTCACAATCAAAATGATTTTCTCAGCACACGGCAAAAGTAACCCAATTTTTCGTCGACTTGAGCAAAAAGCATTTAACCATTGTTGTTGCTGTAGTTGTTCCCATTTCAACCTTATCCCCAACCTTCACTCATGATTTATACATGACGTACGCGAATGGAATATACCCACCCGACTCGAACATACCTCAACACAAGGCGGAAGAATTGTATACAATTCCTGTCATTTCATATACTCCCACTCCCACTCGTATTCCCGTCTGTAGAACCAGAAAGCTCGCCCATCTGGTGGTGGTGTTGCTGCTGCTCCTGATGTGGGCAAGTAGATGTACATTATAGAATTGTGCCCCCAACAATTCGATACGATATGCCATACGATCAAACGTGTCCGTGGCTTTTCGCTCTCGCAGTTTTGATACATCAATTGCTTCGGGTGGATCAAAAGTACGGATCCCCGGTGTCGCGAGATTCGTTCACTCCCGACTATTTGGTCTTTTTTTCACTTTTTTTGTTGAGTTTTTTTTTTCGTTTTTCTTTTCGTTTTGTTTCCGTTTTGCCAACAAAAAAGGAAAAAAAGAAAATTAAATTTATTGGCATTCCTGTGGTGATCAACTGTGCGTATTAGTGTTGCTTACCCAAATGAGAATAAAAGTGTTAACCGCGGTGATGGTGTGCTATCGAAGTTGTTTTTGGGACGAAAATTGCTCAAATTATTCGCAAAAGAAAGTGACGTAAAGAGTATTGCTCCTGGCAGTCTGATTTTCGAAGTACTACAAATACACATGTTCTACGCACTGGAATTTGTTACAAGGAATCATCACGCTTTGATAGAAATTCGTGTGTACTCAACAGCCCTGGATGGAAGGAAAAAAAGGATATTTTCGTTATTATCTTACTGGTCATATAGTTTTTAGTTAAAGCTACAGATAACAACTGTTCGCAAACACAAGTGAAAATGACCTCGGGGGCGAGTGTCCCTAGATGTGGTGTAGGTCCTTAAGCTGGTAAAGGTATCTCAAACTTTTACCATTAAAAGTCGGAAGAGATTTCTATTTGCAGTTAAAGAATGATATTCTCGATAAGGCTGCACAGATTTCATGACGTGTGCATAATGTCAGATTGAAGTAATTTCAAACTGACATGACGGTTGAATGGGGTGGACATTGTGTATTAATCACTTGAGCCTAACACTCTCAGTATTACTGGTGGAGGTTAAAAATGAATAACCACTTGACATATGAGGTAGGTCGCCACTTGAGTTCACTGTGTGTATACCTGATTCGAAAATCAATTGACGAGACGTAAGTCACCAATTGAGTTCGTTGTGTGGGTACGCCTCATTAGGCGTTATTATAATGTAAAACTTGAAGGCGAGGGAAGAAAAACCGATGAACAGAAATTTTTGAGTTTTTTTTAAGGGATAACAACGCCCTTTGTTATTATTGCTCTACCATTGATGATGTGATGCCCTTTTCTATGGAGCCACTACATTCAATGAAGCCTTGATAAAACAGTTCTGTAACTGACGGATAGACTGAATACAGCATGATGAAATGCTATAACATTAAGCTCAATTCAGGGTGATTTTGTGTGGTACATGTCAAAAAGTTTATTTCATTTGCAGAGCAGCCGGTGACCATTGCCCTTCAAGAAATCCCCTTACGAATTCGTTTTCACACGAAGCTATTGTCTATTGCGTGACGCACCTATTGAACTTCTTGTGTCATTATGTTCTGCATGCGGAGTTTATCTTTCGATCCTGTTTTTGTCATAGGATTGTTAAGTAATGTGCTTATTTTAAATGCCTTTCACAGTTTTCCATATATTTACTAGCAAGAAAAAGGCTGTTTTAATAGCTAAGCTTTTTTTATTAGTAAACCAAATTTAACTGAAACCTTCAGCTAAGAAACACAAAAACTTCGTTCTGTGTTTGACACTTTTCGGAGATTGACACGAGATATTTATCACACTTTAAACGACTGGCCACAGGCAAAAACCCATTCCTTCTGCGACAGTCTTCGGATAAAAGATCCAAAGGTTATCATTCGCAGTCAACATTTGATTGGTTGATTATTAGATAGAACAGTCCTTCTGAAACAGATATATTGGTCGGGTCTGCAATTTGCGATTACAGCGTGATGATATTGTCGTGGTCTAAATTGTGTATGTTAAACTATTATAAACTCAAATCGATTATAGATGCATTTCATGTTGAAGGCAAGTATACACAAAAATCAGAAACAAGACCGACATAAACCTTGCCATTTGCAATCGAATATCTGAGGTTAGGTGGGGCCAGCTCTAAGGTGCTGTTATAGAGAAAACATTAAATGCCTCATTTCTGAAATTAAGAGCTAAAAAACATAGAGCCTTACCAAAAAAACATTAGGAATTCATAATATTTATATTTTCCAAACAAATTTTGCAATTATTAGGCTCCGTACATTTGAAGTCTAGACTGAAATTTGTTATTAGTACGACGCATACAGGTTTGAAGGTGGTTACATAAATTTAATTAATACCTATGCTTAAAAATAAATAGTCGGGCAACAGGTCCATATAGGTACCCTGGGCCTAGATTCTCACAATCATTCGTTTTGTGTGAGTTTTTTTTATTTTTGGGACGATTCTACAATTTTATGCCGAGACCAAACGTCTAATTGAGAAGCTCTTTCATGGCAGTTATACTATCGGGTGTTTTTCAGACGTTGGAATTTGGGTTTTTTTTTCGGGACTCGAACCACTAAGCCACTGCGCCGACAAAATGTATTTTGAGAGTTCCCACAGCTTCCGACATATGTATTCTTAAAATGTCGGTGTTTTTGTACCGTTGCTAAGAATGTTCCTAAAAAAAAAAAACTACATATTTTCCTTGCGATTCGAAGTAAAATATTTTTTCCACATAATTTGGAAAATATTAATGCAGTTCTGATTTATCAAATGCTGATATATCTCACGGAACAACTTACACGAAAAAACAACCAAAGCAAGTTGCAATACCCAATTGCAAAAAGCAGCAACCAAAAATTAATGTGACCATAGATAGTGGGATTCATAAGTCTTTGAGGTCGCGTAGAATATGTAAATATTGCGAATACTAAGAAATAGAATTTTGTAAAAATTATCTATGCCATTTTGAAACAGTGCGTCACTCAAATATAAGAAAAACCTATTACACGATTAGAAGACGGTACCAGGAATAGCTATAAATATTTGACTCTAAGCACCTTTATTTTTTTTACAAATGTTCATACACATTTAAAGAACATTTTTTACGGCTGACCCAAAATAATACATAACCTAAAATATAAGAAAGATTGGCTTCCTTTTGTGAGGTTTTGAGTACATCACACTATTATATAAAGAGGTAATGTTTGTTTATAAGGTAATTTCTGGAACTACTAAACCGATTTCAAAAATTCATTCACTAATAGAAAGCTACGGGATAGAGTATTGCTATAGGCTACTTTATTTTTTTGATTTTCCATTGTTTTGATTTTGAATGAAACACTGCGAAGCATCTTACGTGATAATTTATTATAATTGCATTTATTTTCTTTTTATACTTCATTTCGGCAGTATAAAAGGACATCGAAATGCTGTTGTCGCAATTTTTGACGTGGTTTTTCTCGCGTTTTTTAATATTTTTCAAGCGTTATTCGACGCGTTTTCGCTTTTTGACGAATTTTTGGAAGCAATTTTTATGATCTGGCGAGGCAACGTGAGTGAATTCTTGTGAATTTTATTTCATTAAATGAAAAAAAAAAAATTCAGTTTCCACCAGGAAATAAACCTTAGACTGTGAAATTCATTCAAATTGATTTTTTTTAATACAAATTGATCCAGGATCACAAAGATGAAAATAAAATGTGTTTGAATAAGAAATTCGCATCAAATATCATCAACATTTATTTAACCTTCAATTTTAACGCCTAGCAAATTTCCGATATTTTAATATTTGATAAATAAAATTTAGTCATAGAACAATTTTTTTTAAGAAACAAATTTTGTCGTCCTAATCTTCAAAGAAGACTTTTCTGGAAATGTTACTAGTGTGAAATTGAAATACTGTTTTATTTTTTGTATTTGCTTTGATAGGGCAAAATCTTTGCTTTCAGACAACTGAGAAATGGTCCAAATCAGTTAACACGTTCTTGAGTTATTGTGCCTCGAGCAAACACTGAACGCTACATCCGGTCGATAGAAAGATAATATACATTTTTTGTTTATATAAAACTCTCTGAAACGATGAGAACAATTAGAAAGATGGGTGCACATTATTTACATTTTTTTTTTTTTTGAGATGATATCAATATGGTGGAGGGTGCGCCTTCCACCATATTGATATCATCTCAAAAAAAAAAGCCAGCAGTCGAAATAACTTATGAGCCTGTCCGAGAAGCTCCCCATGTTACTATAGTCCAATTGAAACAGGTGGGGAAGTTTCAGTATTGTATTGAATTATGGATTTATTAATTAATATTCTTGTTTATGTTACAATAATTTACAAAAAATCGATAAGCATGACATTGCCGTCTGGCTGATTGACATTTAATTAAACATTTAATAACAACAAATTAGTTAGAAGTTTGAATATTTGAAAGTGTTCTTTACGATCGATGAAATAACGAACAAGCAATACTAATTTTCCTGTAGAATAATGATCTCTGTGTGCATTTTAGACAGCTAGTAAACTGAGTGTCAAAGCTTTGTTAGCAGTCCTTGGTTTGGTTTTTGCTACAACTTTTATCTTAAACCATAAAGTGGTTTTGGCAAACGTTTGAATATGTTTTTTTTTAAAGAATCGCACAACCCTGGGGTGAAACAAATTAATTCAGTTTCAAAGCTTGATCAATTGAAATGACATTTTTTGAAAATACTTTTCCATATACATACTACAAATCCAATCAGCCGATCAGTAAACACAACTCCTCCGAATAAAAATCAGACTTGGTTCCCCAAAAATATTTACAAACTCCTAATCAGACAGACATAAAGTAATTTTTTAATATCATATAAGGGGTGAATTTATGAACTCTGATCCCTCGACTGTCGGATCATGTGGATTACTTTTAGGACCACACACTTTATCGATGATGACTTCATAAGTAGAAGTCTAAAAATATTAAAGGGGAAGTTAAAAATATATACCTATCTAACTCCAGCAGACTTTTGTGGATTTATATCGCTTGAAAAAAATCCGACAAAAATTTGTCAGACTCGAAGCAAGACCGATTAAATGTGAATAAACCCCAAGACGTTTTTTTTTTTTTTTTAATTTATCACATCACTCCGAAGAAGAACACTAAGTTGCTTCGTTTGTCCTCCTTGTGCTCAAGTCAATCAAGTACACACCTTTATTCTTGCCACTTTAGCACACTCCCGAAAAGGCTATTAAGCTGTCGTGTACCTACATTTATGGGGTACAAAAAATGACTCAGTCAATGGGCGGTGTGAAACTGAAAAGAATAACTCAAAGATTATGTGCATAATAAACAGAATTGTCATCTGCATTATGACGAATGTCCTTCGAAAGCGATTTCGTTTTTATGCAAATAAATCTGAAAGGGAATATTTATGCTCACACACACCTTCTATAGGCGATTTTCAAATCAGCGCAATCTGTTGTAACACGCACCATGTAGTCCTGAGGCCATTCATTGGAGGATATTAAACAGGAATGCGGACTGGTGGGGGTGACTGTGAAAATATGTCCAACCAAACCATCTTGTTTGTACGTGCAAAATTCGTCCAGAAATGGAAGTATATAGACCGAACATTAACGACAATTGCCAAGTACTCGCATACACACAATATCTCCATCTGGCCAACGCTAATGAATACAAACGCACGACATTATAATTCCACTCGAATTGTCAAATATTCGTTCTCTGCGCGACGACGACATGAAGTTCCGCATACGTTCCACATGCGGTACGGAGACAATGGGTATATATAGGGCACATGCCACATTGTCATTCAGTCGAGGACGGCTAACGAATTGACAAACAAAGGGCGGGCACCCCACCGCCTGATTTTGGACGACAACTTGAGAGAATCTCTTCATCGATTCTGTTTTGTCGGCGGAGTTGTAATTTGTAACATTGGAATATTTGTGCGACTACAATCATGACAGAGGCGGCAGCCTTTCGTCGATCCTGTGTGAGCTTTATTTGCATGTGTTGTGCTGGCAGGGGTGTAATGAGGTCTGCTTTACTTTCGGGGTGGAATAACATCAGCGAAAGCTATTATCCTGGTTAGCATATTCTAATGGAGTGAAGTATGTTAGAATTTCCAAGTAGTTACCTACTACCATTGAGCGAACAGTGACTTTCTTAAATGTCGGGCCTTCTTTAGAAATGTTTAAAGCGAATTCGCCCAAATTTGAAGAGTAGACCTAGTGTACGTGTCTCTGGAGCTTGCAGACTAATTTTGGAAGAGAATCGTTATCATTATTGTATGGAAGTATCATTATTGCTGCGCTGACACTTGAAAGTGAGAAATTATGACGGCAGCATCTGTCAGAATTTAGGGTGCATAGAAATAGGGAATAAAGTGCACGACTGGGTCGCACGAAACTTTCTGCTTCATATTAACAGTTTGGTTGATTGCTTCTTGTTTTATTGGGTACGTAGGTAAAAAACTGAGAAGCAATTATAGAGTCTAGATCAATTTGCTGTTAACCGAACAGTTAAAGTTGCTGGTCGAATAATATTATTAATTGCTTCAATACAAACTATAAAAGGTATAAAAGCAGATGGAGTTCCTTGAGTAACTAGATCAAAAAATATGTGTTGAGTATGATTTAATCATCCATAAAACATAAGAATATATTTAAATAAAGTGCAATTTTGGCTTAAGCACATTTGGCCTAACTAATAATAATTTTTTACCTCCACCTTATATATTTTGGGGGTTACAATATGCAATTTTGTACTGAATATTTCACTAAAAACAATTATTGCTATCGCGGATTCATTTCAGAAGCCAGTCCGCCAGTGCATCAAATGTGAGGCTTAAAAAACAAGTTTTGGTCACAGGCTCTTTCATCTCACACAATATTTAGTACATACGTCTACTGGGAGTAGGAGTGTTTCATCTGTTCTTGATTTTGAATGGAATAAATTGGTGATCCTGGCTGTTGTTGGAGGTAGGGTTCATGATAAACTGAAATCTTTACACCGATATAAATGTACAATTTTGAGTTTGCTTTTTGAATTTGTATACAAACAATCGAAGGAGTGCCAGTTTTTTCAGTCGTGTAAGTTATAGTTGGTTTCTGGTTATTTCAGAAAAAGAGCAGAAGTGCTTGATAGTTGCTAAAATAAAGTTTTGCGTAGTTATTTTTACAGTAAAACCCGGATAAGTGCCTAACCTGCATAAGTGCCTACAAAAACCGGACATTTAAGGTGAGGCACTTATCCGGATTTTACTGTAATTTTGTTGAAAGTGAGGCATTGAAATAAACAAAGATATACCGTATTTTAAAACAACGTCAGGATTTGGGACGTCATGTTAAAGAAATATTTTGAATTCGACTTTATTTGCTTTATTTAAGAAAAAAAAACTAAGATTTCGATCATATTTAGAATTCATAAATGTATTTCAATCGATATCGATCGATCTGTTTCTGTAAAATTATGCTGAGAAAACAGTAACAGGTATTGCAATGTTCAAATAAAAATTAAAAACAAGTTTTTGTTTAGGATATAAACATTAGGTACTTGGTTTTCAGTTCCAAGTTCTTTTTTAAAGTTTCCTTAAAATATGAACCTCTTGGGGTTTTCGAGATATGAACATTGGAAAATGATAAAAAGTACCGTTTTCGGTGATTCGACTGCAAAATAAAAGACACAATAATTTTGAAAATATCAATTTGACTCCAAGTTTGCATTTTGGTCGAAATTGGCCGTTTTCAAGTAAAGTATAAAAATACATTTTAACCCCTTTTTTCAAATAGTTACTGTACCATCTTACCTTAGGAATACATTTTTGTTTTATTCGTATAGAACGTTCTTAAAATATTTCCGATTTTCAAAAGTACCGTTATTTGATATTTTCTAAAAAAAAAATTTGGGTATGCCGGCTAACCACACCTACATAAGCTTAAATATCAATTTTGGTTGGAATCGTTGGAGCCGTTTTCGAAAAAAATCAAACTTGTTTCAAACCGTTATATGGGAGTTACCGTTAATAATGGGGCTAACGTGCAAATAAAAAAGTGGCCCAGAACTTTAAGCCCACAAACTCCAAATCCGAAGTTTGAAACAAATTCATGCAGCCGCTCAGGCTTCAGACCTCAGTAGCCGATGGACAGACGGACAGGCGGACAGAATTGCGGGACCCACTTTCGAGTTCGAAATTTTGTACGAATTCAATATCTGTTTCTTACGACGTAATCGAAAGTCTGTCTCATTTCTGAATGTAATTCGAATTCCCTGCTAGACACAACTGCTCATTAATTCAGCTCTATTTATGGCAACTGATGTTCTAAAGTAATCGAAAAGTCAATTTGTTCCTTGACGGTTTTCCTAAATCCGATTTATGGCACACGAAACAGATTCTCCATTCAAAATGTTCACCATCAAATTATTCATTATATTAAGTCTGTCACCATTCTCAGAATGTAATGCAGTGACATTCAATTGACACAGAACGTAATGACAATCCCAACAAAGTCCAACATCATATACGCGAACACGAAATGAAAATCAGAAAGCTAATTGAAGATTGAAAAGCAAAAGTCATAAGACATTTTCATTTCCTTTTCTCTGAAGACATATTATTTGAGTTGCAATGTAAATGATTACATCATAGCTATATGGCACCGAAAATTCCTCAACGACATTGCATTGGGAAACTTTAATCATCGAAGTTGTGCAGAGAGCAAACAGCAGAACGCAAATACATGATGAAGATGTCTCGAAGAGGGAAAACTTTTCCATCGTTAAAATTAAACTATTTCACAGATACGAAGCGAGGAACATTGATTTTCACTTTGCATATCCTTGTCGGTCTAAGCTTGTGCTAGCTGTATGTTTTTTTTTTCTTTTTGCTCGGATTGACATACTGAATAAATGTAGGTGTTTGTGTGTATGTGAGGCCGAAAGATATTCTCTGAATAGATAACTAGGATAAGGCCGGGAGAACGAAAACTGATGGTGATTGTGTTAGAATAACGTATAAATTGGATTTGTGGGTCGAAGTGGAAGCTCGAAGGAGAGCAGCCTACCCAGGAGCATACATAATCATCGTTTGCATCGCACAGATGAGATAGTAGTTTCCAATTTTCTTTCAAACGGAAAAGAAATAAGTTTTCATTTATTTTTTATGCTTCATTTTGAGGATAACGTGTAATTCTTATTAAGGTTATAGCCCCGCATCCGGGGTAATCAAAAAGTTGCACGCTGTTCAAATTTTGTACGCGTAACTTTAGCCGCAGTGGGGCATGAATAACTATTATTTTTGAATGAGGACCTAAGAAGTTGCAAAGCAATTATGCTGCTTTGGGTAACTGACCCTGGTTATAAGACTTACTAATGTGGTGACATCCTTTGAGTTTTGGGAAAAATTGGATATTTACCCGCCTCAAGAAACAAAATGATTTAAAGATGAAAAACCGATAAACGTTGGCGATTTTAACGATTAGGTGCTGTAAGTTTATTTCGGCCTAAAAGAAATCAGCTATTGCAACTGCAACATTGGCAATTTATGACAGTCCTAGCAGGACACTGGAAAGGTCTAGACAACGCTGTGCCAGAGTATTGCAAGATTTTTATTCGTACTGCTTGGTTTTGTAGGTTTTAGAACCTCTGAAAAAGAAAACGTTTCAATAGATTCAAGCATAGGTTTAGTAAGGTTTGGTGGGGTTTGAAATCGTCACAAAAGACCAGGCACCAAGATGGGCCCATCGCCATCCCCAGTAAGATTGAAGCTTCAAACTACTATGAAGACGACCGAAGCGACGCTCTGTCAATTGGTGAAAGTAGTTTTCAAACCAAATATAAAGAGACTTACATTTTTTTTTCTTGAATATAGACTGGTAGCACTGCACGCTTTCCAGCCAGCGTGGCGAATCCTGCGAGATTTTGCTCTATTGCAATTGTTAAAATTGGAAAAATTGTTTTTTTTTTTTTTAAATTGCTCAACGTTAAAACTACTCACCTAAATGATGAAGATTTCCTAGAAAAACATAGAGGCTAATGTCTTAAATGGTAAAATTCAATTCAATTGAATCACTACAAATTTGCAGCTTCAGATGTCTGCTCACTTTCTTTTCCGACTGTTTGCTGCTACCTTTTCGTCAACGATAGATGCATAAAAGAGGGAAAAAATATTAAAGTCGGCATCGGTGGATATTCAAGTGGTCAATTTAATAAAGTTAGCACAGCGGTTTCATAAAAGAATAGTTTTTGAAATCGTTTCTTTTTGCGGCAGTATTCAGGGTGTCATCCATGAAGCTCTGACGAAAATCGGTTAAACACACTTCTAGGCAATGCCAAATGATGACACATGAATAAATTCGAAAAGCGTTTCCAACAGTTTAGATATATATAAAAATGTAATACATAAATACATACAGTCTTCACTTTTGTAGCTATACCACGACAGGCATGATAATCCTTTGTAATATTAATATGCCTCGTTGTGCTAACAAAACAAAAAATCCAGCTGAACGTGCCAAAGTCCACCACTAGATTACGTTATTTAAGCTCTACATTAAAACAATTTCCACTTCATCTGTCCGCGTTGCGAGAACATTTGTTTTTCCTTTTCTATAATTTATGCGTAAACAAACTGTTCACCACTCGTATAGCCATTGAATAGTATAACACGTTTACAACGTCAGCTTCATGTCATCCCGTCATAAATGGATTGTTCTTTGCTTTCTTATGCGCATAATATTGTAATCCACATGGACTACCTTGGTCTGTCTGGTGGAAACACAACTCCTCACACCATGAACTCGGCAAGGACATCCACATAGTGTAAGCTGGAAAATCCAATATTTCAATTTGCATAGGGACTCCACTTTTTGTTTAAAAAAAAACCTAATTATATGCACATTAAGAGGATACGCTTGCTCTGGCAAATATTTATGCGCATATTAGGATTATTCCTCGGTATCCTATATATGAAGGATATCTCTTTATCGAAATGCATATTTTAAAATTTTCCAATGATAATCCTTGAGCGTGTGGAAAAGTGAACACCATTTCATGGATAGATTGGAAAATTGTGACAATTTGTGACACCAAGGATATATGATCCAGCGGCACACACATCCTCGTACTCATAACAGACGTTATTCCAATTTTTGCTCCACATCCTCTAGTGGTTGTGTATTCTCATTCTGTCTTTTGGTATATTGTTGCCCGGAGTAAAAGTGTCGGAAGGAGGAGTTCTTTTTGCATTTTTCCCATGATTTCGGTGCATCGTAAAGGGGAAAACATAAACACCCCTGCACAGCACTTCACGTGCGGGCAGATTTGATGTGACATAGTGTGGTTAAGTTTACGGGTGGTGTTGTCTTTTCTTTTCATCTATAGAGCTAAAGCTTCGGGGTATAGTACGTACTCGTACACACAATGTGTATACAACATAATAACAAATAAGATGTCACCGAGTGCACTTGCATGTGAGGGCTAAAAATAATAATAGACTGGTGGAGCAAAAATAGCAGAAAAGAAAACTAATCAGCGATATAACGAAAGGGAAAGAAGAAAGCAATTGAGAACGGTAGCCGGGAGAGAGGATGCAGGCTAGAAAAAAAAAGAAGAGAAAATGCAGAACTAAATCAGGATAATAGTCCTTCGAAGATATAGGCCAGAGAAATGGAAAGAAAAAATAGTCCACGGTTAATTGACAGCGACGAGGGTCTGCCATAGTCGCATACACACTTAACTCCCAAGAGATCCTCGTATATCATAGCACAACATACTCATGGGCTGATGGAGGGTCATACGGCTTTTAGATAGATTTTTTTCCGATAAATAGAGAAGCGCCTCAGAATGAGTGCAAGCAATAATATGTATTTTGATTGCGTTTGAAGTAGATTCCATGTAGGTAGGTAACATGCAAGCAAAAATAATTTGCATGGATAGAGTGTTGGTGGACCACCAGTGATGCCAGACTTTTCGGACAGATTTGACCACGATGATTAATAAAAATAATCTTTTTCTTCAATCCATTGTTACAGATCCCCACGATATTGAATACGAATAGCCTTTCTTCAGTTTCAGTATTTGAAATGTCTTCTTTTTTTTTGTTTTGGAGAGATATGAAAATGCCTTTTGCCCCTTTAGGTTCGAAATGCAAAATTCCAACAAATGGGTAATTACTCACTATCTGGCATCACTGTGGATCATATACAAATTTTAAAGTGGACCCAGGCTATATTAGAGCAGAAACGATTTCCAAATGCAACAAGGTGCGCTGAGTTGTTGATGTGTTAGCTAGGCAGCACCGGAGCTGGTGTATATTTTGTCAAAAATCTGCATCAGGTATAAAAGGCCTGGGAATGGTTTTCAAATCAATTATTTTTAGTTCCCTTCCATTTGTCTTAAAATTAAAACGCAGGCGGCTGTGATAAGCCAGCTATTTTAGAAGTGAAAACTTCTTTAAGCACGTTGGACATTTTTGAGATGGGATAAAACCATTGAACTCGCACACCAGTGTTCTGTTACCAATGTTCCGACACTGGTGTTCGCGTTGCCAACCACTTTTGACGAAAAATTGACTAACTTGAAAAAAAATATGCGTTTTTCATTATATAATGTCTTAAATAATTTATTTGGTAAATTGGAACAACAAATTAAAAATTAAACAAAAAAAATAATAAAAAAAATAAAAACTAATTTTATTTATACAACAAACAACTTCCAAATTTGTTTCCAATTTCATTTCTCTTACTGGAAGTGGAAGCTGTAATTAATTGGAATGACAGATAGTGTTCGGAAAATGGACAGAATTTGAAGGTGGAAACACATTCTTTAAGAACGATATAATTTTTTTTTGGCAAAGATTTTTTAAGAATGTTTAAAAAATTGAAAAGTCAGTATGTTGAATCAAACAAAAAAATAAAAACATATTTAAAATAAAAAAAGATGTGTTTTTGAAAAAAAAAACAAGCCTTAAAACCTGATCTAATGAAATAATGCCTAAAATACACGAAAAAGCCTTAGTTTGTATTTCTTCTTTTTAGTAGTTGTCTATAATAATGAATAAAAAACACTTCATTTAAAACTATTTCATACACAATAAAACAATAAAATATTTCCTGACGATTCAAACAATTTCGCCATCCAAGGCTTTAGCTAAAAACATGAGTATTGAGGTTTCATGTCAGCCCAATAGACAAAACTAAGTAGGTACTTCCCGTTTAGAGGTTTCCTATGAATCTTTCGTAAGGTTATGGTCAGGCATTTTGACAAATCCTATTGTAAAAATTTTCTTTATAATTTTTCGTATTTTTTACTCCCTAACTTTCTGCACAAGCCAATATTTTCTCAAGAGGGTTCATATTAAGAATTGAATGTGAAACTTGCAATAGAATTTAACTGTTAACTGTTTAAACTATCACCGAAGTGAATTGGCAGTGTAGTTTTAATTTTTATTGAAATATTTCTAAACTAGTTGTGTTTTTATTACAATCAATCTCTTTCATTTGTCATTTATCAATCTCACAAAAAGTTTGACAGATTGTCTGCAATAAGTGAGACTACAATAATGCAGTTGTAAAAATGAGATAAACAATTTATATAGGAAATGGTTGAAAAGTTCTTCGCAAGTTCAAGGCGATCTTTCTACTTTGTAAGAACTGCTATGCGCTATATTCTAGTTCTATCATACCTGTCACATTATTTGCTTACTAGATAAACAGCATTGACGTCTCGCTAAGTAAGATTGTGAATGGAATCTCAAGATAGAGTTGATCCTAAATGAGGCCACTAGAAAAAAACACAACCTTTTGACACCAGTTCATTACTGGTGCCTTAAATTGTTCGATTGCGAAGAACTTGTAGGGACGCAATTTTTGTAAACCACACATTACTTGGTTTACAACAATTATGTATAATATATCGTATAGATAGACCATATTGGCGCAGCTGAATGCGTGTGGATACCTCTTTTTAGTTATGGGCCGCTCTTCAGGTCCTTGAATTGTAATAAAGGACCGCAATGGCTTGTTATACATGCATACGAGAGTCAAAACTGAGCAAAGATAGTATATAAACCTATTTCAACCACGAATGACTACCCCAAAGACTCCACAAAATTAGCTCAAATATTCTCAACTAAATGCCAACCAATGAGCAGCTTGTGCAAAGGTTCTATAAATCAATTTTTAATTACCCCATTTAATTGGAATTATTTTCAGAAATTCACAAATAAATTTCCCTTTGTGTAATCGTACACGTGTAATCAAAAAATATAATTGTGAAAATCCCGCTTAATTTACTGTAGATTCTTTTATTTTTAACAAACATTTACTCTGATGGTGGAGCAGAATACTCTCATAAAATCCACACCAACGTAATGTGGAGCTGACGAATTAATTAGCAGTCAACATTCACCGCGTTCATCATACTGTCTCTGTGTGTATGTTGGGTTCGCTCTCGTTCTCCGAGTTCCCAACCGCGTTCCGACTAGGGTTGATTCAAATGAGCAAATAATCTTTTCACCCAATCGATACGAACTGGTACACATTCGGGGTGGTGGAAATGATGATCAGGCCGGCCCAACCCACGCACCGCTGTTACAAAAATTCTGTATCAAATTTCGTAAACACGAACGGTGGTTATTGACAGGCGATTGTGTGAGAATCTCACCCAGCGTTGTATCCGCGTGTAGCCTATGATATTCTGATTCTATGATGCAGGTTTCAATTACGTTAATTAGCATGACAAGTTTCCAGTTCAGCTAACCGTAATACGGATGGACTTTGATTTTCGAATATACTGAGGTAATGGTCGGACAAAGTTGGTATGGTGTCGAAATGTGCGGCATTGACCTTTGAATTCAGATTGCTTGACTGCGCAGCAGATGTATGGCTATAGTGTGAGGTAACGGCAAGGACTTTTGGATATTGTTTTCTTATCTTTGAATTGAAACTGAAACATCAAAGGCATTTGTCTGACAATCGAATGCCTATGAGAAGAATGGACATGATGCTGTGTTCTAATTTTTTATTTAAGTGTTAATTTTTTTTCATGCCAAAAGGACGCTCTTCCAACTCACTTTTCACTGGCACTTTTTTCTGTTGGGTTTCTGTTTAGCATAGATAAGAGAGCACGGTAAATTAAAAGGTACACTGCAACAAAGTCGCCAGGTAAAAGAAAGTCGCAAAAATACACATCCACACATATACCTAGTAAACAATTCTGACGTAAAAGTTCGCACAACTTTGTGGTGCCAATATTAAAATAATTATCATCCTAAACTGATCCCCCTCCATACAGTCGGTTCAGTAGTTTAAATCTCCTTCATACCTTGTGCAATCATATATGCAAATGAAGCTGAAAATTCGGTCTGTGGTACTCAAAAATTAGGCTGCTCACAATCAATAGCAACTCCTCCGACAAAAACGAGCTTTTGTGTCTATATACGAAAGGATTAGCAAAAAAAAGTACTTCCCATACCGGGAATCGAACCCGGGCCTTCTGGGTGAAAGCCAGATATCCTAGCCACTAGACCATATGGGATACATTCTTCTTAACATCCGTGAACGTTCGCTATTCCACGCAATGGTATTTTAAACTATGTATGTGTCTACATGCAGACACTCCGAAGCTATTTTAAGCTCATGAAATTTTGAAGTGCCTACACGACTCAGCTTATAATTTATTTACTATCTACATCATCGCCGTCATCCCATTGTTCCATTTCGTGTTTATCTTTATAGCTTTTATCGATTGCGATTTTTCTACTCACACTAGCCCGGCAAGGAGTGAGGTATTAGACAGAGCAAAGAGGGTAAATACAATTATGTTACTTCGTAGCATGTAAAATGATGTGTTAAACGTTGAGCTTTAGAGAGGTCTAATTTGCGGCTAATCACTCGATATGGAACAAAAATAATGTACTGTAAATGGCAATGTGAGATTGGTGCGGAGTACCTACATTTCAGCTCCAAATGTGTATTTTGATTTTTTTGGATCGGTGGTTTGATGCGTATACGTATTCCGCACACCCTTTAAAAATAGACTTTTGGCTCCAGTTCAACTGTGCGTGGACATGGAGTGCAGTACGAATGTTGTAACCTCTCTTGTCGAAGGTGGTGGGATATTTCAACTGATGGTCTATTTGATTTTCGGCTATATTTTCAACCCACAGTCAAATAACAACTCAAATGGTTGTGCCTAATCGGTATCCGCTGTCCAGAAACGGAAGCATTCTATAAAAACCGTCGAGGTCTTAGCTTTCGAAAGCGAATTGTATCAGAATTTCTTTTGTTTCAGAGTTTAACTTCGTATATACGGATTCTAAGAAGAGAGACAATTTTCATTATTAACGAAGATAGATCGTTGGATTTGCGTTTTCCATTATAAACTATGCGTCAAAAACGACCAACCGCAATCGTTGATGGACCGGTTTTGTTAAAAAAAAAACTTAAAAGGAAAGACTTTAAGTAGCCCTCCATGGTTTGCGTAGCTTTTCTGTCGTCGAAATTTTCACAAAACATTTTTCCAAAGGCTATTCTATCGTTCTCTTGCACGTTTCCTATCCTGGGTCATAAAATATTATAGTTGCTCTAGCAGGTGGGACAATATGTACAGCCCTGTCATTTGGTGCTTATCGATTATTTGTCCCGTATGATGTAATGAAGCTGATCACAATATTGGCTATCAACTATCCAAGTTTATAATGTTATTCTTTTAGTATAATCAACAAAATTAACTACAAACACATTCATAAGATGGTAGAATAAAAGAGAGAATATGTTTTATTCAAACCACAGCAACAATCTTTCCATTATTTACAATTCAAACAATTCTATCCGGCTCGAAGGACCATAGGTTTATGTATTTAAACAAAAAATTAACTTAAATAGCGTGGGCAGGGGATATTCCTAAATTATGAGTATCCCTATTGAATGAGAGAACAATATGTTCAACTTGTATTCATCACTTTTAAGTATTTACCTCTAACCCTAATAAATCATAAGATAAATCTTTCATGCACACTTTGGGATGACTTTTCTGTATTATGGGTTGTAAAAGCTTATAGACAAAAAAAAAACCCTTATTCTTGTAAGCGCAATCATCGTAAAAAGCTGAATAATTGATTTCGCACCCTCTTTAAAGGGCAGTAATATTTCTTTTTATCCGAATAAATTCGACTTACAGAATGGTTTTATATCTTTTATTACAAAGGTGATTAAGAAGAATTTCCAAAATGTTTGTTTTACTTAAAGATGTCATATATGCACCTGCGGGACTAGAATGTTGTTGTCAACAAACTACAAAAGTAGGTTAAATCGTTGTAATAAGGAATTTAATTAAATAGAAGTAAGCTGTTCGGTGTTTAAGATATCAATGATGAATTGATGGCCAAAATGAATTAAACCAGATAGCAGATATAATTCCACTTACCAACTTGGACCAACGTAATCAGAAACTATTTTTTAAATCCCTCCAATACCCTCGAGCCGATATCGGTTCAATTGTTTGCGTTCGATAGTCTCATTCTGCCATGGAAAAGATGTCCTTTCCCGGCCATGAACACAACTGAGAGGACAAAAAAAAAAAAAGAAAAAACTGTTTACAAACTGAAACAATGGAAATTAAATATTGATCGCTCGTGCCCCCATTCGTTCTTGACATTTCCTTCAAACACAAAAAAGGAACCTAACCTCTTCTCCAGTTTTTTTTTTTTTGTTTATTGTTATTTATTTTATTTGATTTCTTCATAGTCCCAAGAAATAGAGGACACGACAAAAATAAAAAGCTCAACACAAGAATAAACCCTTTACAGCGTTGTGCTGTTTACAGTTCTATAACTATTAGTTTTACCCATTCCATTCAATTACAATCGTTTCCCACTTTTACTCGTTCCTCTGCACATGTACATTATACGCCATCGAGAAGAAGAATCGAAAATGAGATTGTGATTGTCCTTCTGCGTTCGGAAAGAAGGAAATACATTTTTTGTCTCATTGAATTCCATTCAAAAAGCAGGACAACGAGGAAATGTAAAATACCCTATACGAGTATAGATAGATAGATAAGTATCTATAGGTGTGTATTGTAAGCACAGAACAACAGAGGAAAACAACCGCAGCGACTGTACAAAATAAAATCGCGCATCATTTTGTAAAATGCACTTCATATATATATGGCAGTATGCAATCAGTATATGTGCGGGCTATAGTACCCGTTTTTATTATGCTTGGCATGCCGTCGAAGGAAGGATATGTGTATTATTTCAATAGGACGCTGAACGAGGTATATGTATCTCACCCATCGGTACATTTCCGGTGTTCTTCTCTTATGGTGGAAACATTTTTTGAAAATAAATTTGCTATCCTTCATCTCGAGAAGGGGAACATTTCATCTAAGTTTGAAAAATTGTTTGTTTCGACAACATCCGTCAAAATTTTGTATGGAGCTGAGTGTACATCGGAAGAAGGATAATGCAATTTGTTGCGAAATGGTTTCTATACGATATTTGAGTTTATACAATCACTTCCCGTTGGTTTCAATAAGAATTTCTTATCTGCTTCTGTTAAGCGGATGTTGATTTATATAAGAAAACATTTGAAAGTTATTTTTCAATGTCGGTAGGTAGTAGCTACAGTTTTTGGAGAAAATAAATTATGCAAGTCAAGGAAGAGGCGGTCTATTTCATGTGGTATTTGAGTGACTGATTGATTGAGGGCGTTGCGAGGGACTATTGAATGGGTAGTTTGTATTGCTAAGAAGTACAATAAACATAAAGGGGTTCCGAGCAAAGATAACTGGGTTTCCTTTATAAATTAAAACAGTGGGCTCAAATTGTTTTCCTTATTGAAAAATTATAATTATACTATTAATACATTTATCATTTAAAATACGATTTAAAGAAACGGGATCTAGATAGCTTTATAACCCTACTTTGCTGTTTCGCAAACAGTTTATTATTCATGTGATAGAAAGTAGATAACATTCTAATGCAGATTTGAATAGCACACGGAAGGACTTTCCGCAGGCACACACAGTCCTTGAACTTTCAAAACCTGTACGTTATATTAGTCTTACATTAAGTAAAAAAAAGCTTTAAAAAGTGAACATATTTTAGAAAAATCGCCTTATAAACGGTGTACACCGTACTACATGGCGTATACGTAACATTTTAAAAGCTCATTTTATTTTCCCGCTAATTGAGTACACACATTTAGCGAGTGTTTTGCTATCTTAAATTGTTGGATGTCTTTTTGCAATGCTGTTTAGGTCCTTCTCCGTCTTAATTCGTAGTCATCTTTAAAAGGCACGCTCCTAATTGGAGCGTTTTTCGTCAAATTGTCTAATTTAAGGCATCACCACACCACACTTAGCTCTTGACATTTATTTTTTAATTTATCACCCACAATTAGTGCAACGTTCTTGACTACATATTTATCATTCCTCGTTATCCTTGGAAGGATTTCGCTCAATTATAAGAGATCCAAAACGATTAAGCACACCTTTGCATGGCATTCAATGAAAATTTTAATTCGTAAAATTTCGAATGAAGCAACAAATAAGTATAAAAAAAACAAAGTAATCTTCGCAGTAAAAGTACTATCGAGGAAAAAATCTAGCTAATAACAAACACGCGGAAGTAATCCCCTTTTCTCATTCAACTTCTTGTTTCCTTCTACCGGTAAAGTTTGCATATTTAAGGAACAAAAAATCAATACTTCCCTGACCTACTCTGGAGCAAAAAAAAAAAACTAAACTCCTTCAAAAGAATACACAACCAATAAATTACCCACGATCGATTATATAACTAGGACCTTACAGAAAAGAGTAATTACATTGCCCGGGCAATGCGCTGATGGTTATATAAGATTTCATTACTTCAAAAGGACGCGTGACTTTCTAACACAGAAAACACGTCTTCGAAGAATCGCCCGTGCCATTTCAAATGATTTTTGGTCATCAATTTTGATGTGTTTTGGGGATCGTTGCGCCTTATCCATATCAATTCAACAAGCCTGGTCTTGTTTGTTCTCATTTAGTTCTATTTGGATGTGCCAAAGACAATTTGTGTCAATGTACCCCATTAGGGATTCATCACAGGAAGAACACGTATTTACTTCTGGGGGTTTTTTTTTTCTCAGAATTTTCTATCTGGCTGAGTTCCAAAAGGATCTAAGGATAAAAACCGGAGCGCTACAAAAATTGAAAACATATTTGGGTAGACAGCTTCAATCAGTGAATGAATATTGCAAATGATAACGATGAAGTCGAAGGGGGGTACAACAAATAATAATAACAACGGATACTGGCAGTTGACAAACATATACATATATTTGCCTTTTTTCCTCCTTACTTTTATTTACAATTTAACAAATGGCAATATAAAGTCAACAAGGATTAAACGAATGCTTTTCCCTGGTCAACGTTCAAAGGATGAATGCCAATGAAATATTGATTTTCAGAGGTACAACGGATTTTGCTGTGGTATTTTGTCGCAGTTCCTCAGAAGGATGTTCATTTTTGACTCATTATACACAGTTTATTCATGTTTTGCTATTTGAATTTGATGTATGTCAGTTAGTATAATGGAACATACAACAGGGAGGTGGTGGATAAGTGATGTCCTCATTGCTCATACTCCATCGCCATAGGCTGTTATGCATTTTATTTAGTATTCATCATAGTTTATGGAATGATTGATGGAAATTTCTATGCTTTAGGTTTTGTGGTAGCTGCTGGGTTATGGACGTGCAATGGTGCACAATCAATTTAGGACAGAGCTTGTTTACGGTAAAATCAATTTTAGTGTCTGTTGATGGAAAACCACTTGGCAATATGATTTATTTGTTTTGGGGAAAACTACTTTTATAGGAATCTATGTCAAAATATTGATTTTATGCTGTGGACAAAGTAAAAACACAAAATAGTTTATTATGGTTACGGATGTTGTTTATTGTCGTGTTTGCAATATTGTTGAAAATATGGGAATTTTCATTTTCATGTTTGATAGTTTGTCCCAAAAGCTGAACAGATACACTAGATTCCTTTTATTTTGCATGCATGCGTATGATCGGGGTGTTCTATTTTTAACGGGCGTTGGTTCAGTCATGCAGGTGGATAAATATTTCTTTTTGTTTTAAAAGTATCACTTCTTTTATCTTATTCTAAATGTAAGCGGAGCTCTATCCGATGGCTGCTTTTTGACTCACGTTTGGTATGGAATGCTGAACAATTTGCTATTCTTGATTCGTAGCGCTCAGCTTAGGCGTTGCATATCGCAAGTTGTTTTAAAAGTCAACAAATTTAGGCGATGTTTGCGAATTTATTCAGCCACTGTAGCTTCGGCATACCCTTTTGACTCGCACATAATTGATGAAAGCAAATGTTGCTCTGGTTAATTTTAATATTAAGGTGTTTTCTGAATGGTTACCGTCCTCCCTCGCTTTGCGATGTTTATATGTACACGCACTCAAAGATATCCGACAAATGAGACTGTAAACTGTATAATAAAAAAGGAGACTGCGTTTGGCGATTTTGCCGGAACTTTATGTCTGCGTATTTTGGCTACAAGGATTTTTATTACAAGTTCTTAGACACATTAGGGCCAAAAAGATTTATCGTCTTCCTATAGGGTGGGGCTGCATAACTTCCTTTTCTCAAAACGCAATGAAACCCATTTTTATAGATATTTTTTTTTCTAATTTAGATTTGTATATAATTAACAGTTTGTTTTGTATTATTTTGAAAATGATATTAGGTAGGTGACGCCCTCTATTACCCATACAGTAAAAAAACTGATTTTTGGAATTTGTCACCATTACCAAGATGGCAGCGGGAATTTTGACAGAGACGCTGGGCACAACAAAATCACAAGGAGTTCACTCGAAATGGCTCCTAATTGAGACGAGGCGCTCCAGGAAGTGATCCCTTCAAACAGCCATCGATGAACTTGAGCGGTGGAACAAAATGTCCACCAAGTCCAAGTTATCTTGTCGTGAAAAAAGAAATGCTTCCAATATGCCGTAGGGATTGCGAGCTCGCATATCTCATTTCATCTTCGCCTTGTCACACCCGCAGTTTGTTTGCACATGGTGACCCATTTAAAATTTGATTTTTTGTGCTACATTGAGTCGATTTCTGCAGGAGGGCTGTGTTGCGATCACGAAACATCTGTTCCAAAAGTATGCCATTTTATTTAAACGCAGCTGAAATTGTGTTATTCTGAGTGTAGTCCCAGGCAGCATTTGTTCAATGCCACCCATCATTAAAATATATATTCATCGGCGCCAGGATTGTCGAACTTCTCCCAAGAAGCTCCGAAACTGAGCATTTTTAATTGAAAAAGTAGAGCTAAACGCCAAATGTATGACTCTGAGACTAAAAGAAACGTATTCTTTATTTAAGATCCACTATATGAATAAACCATTGAGGTCATTAGTTGGGACGGATTTGTCCAACTTATAAAAAAACTGTCGAACCATAAAAAGCAATAGAGTTTTGTTGTCTTTGAAATTATTCCCGATATGTTTTAATACACTTGAGGCTTCTATTGCTGAAAACTCATTATCCATAGACTATGATGCCTATTACATTATTACCAAAAAAAAAAATGGCATCGTGAATTCACATCAAGTACTATTTTAATTTACGTAATGCACATTCTACTTTCACGTAATTTCCATTAAAATTGAATACAACCAGCACACGCATGTGTATCCAATAAATCATAAATGTAATATATTTCCGAATAAGTATACCACCGGCTAATCTTTTTGTGCCATATACACTGTCAATCTTATGTGTATGTGCAGCCGCTTTTGAATTATTGTCAAGGTCGGAATGTGTTTGATTCGACGCACATTCGAAAACTGTATCTAATTTTAGACTGCCCAAAAATATGGTGTACAAATATTTCTCACCGAAATGAAATCGCATTCCAAGTGGAATTCTTATCGTGCCATTGCCTTTGAGAGAAGACGACAGAAAATCCTTAATCCGGCAGTTTTTAATGACTTGAAAGTTCACATTGTGTGTGCGTGTTGTCGAATAAGAAAACGAAAGCAAAACGAAAAACAAATCGAAATTCTTGCAACTGTTGTCAGCAACATTCGAAATTCCAAATGAGAGATGGTAAATCCTTAAATCCTTGTGATATTGTTCACGAGGTCGTGAATTTTTGTCGTCTTCTCCATTTTTGTGTTAGCGGCATGGTATAAAGCGCATCATTTTTTCATTGAAACACAATCTTTTGTGTGTGTGGTATTTTCTTAAAGAAGTATATGTACAAAACAGAAAAGATAATAACACGAGTGTAAGCTCAATGGCGGACTTCCTTTAATGCCAGATAGCATGGGAGAATGAAAAACGTTTCTCACACGCACATGACAGAGAAAATCCTTTGTAAATGATCCTAAAGAAATTTAAAATCGGGCAGAAGGTGACGGTGGTTGGTATCTACCTAGATTTTTCTTTTTTTTCTTTATATATACAGATTGATTGATGTAGGTAATAAGACGAAAGGTGATGCTTTAAAATTTGTTTTTAAGAAACAACTCAATTTAGAATAGATAACATACATTGGTTGATAGATAGCGATGGTTTCTTCGTCAGGGTAATCAATCATTCGGCGATTAGCTTTGTAGGCGGGACAAATGGGACAGAAATATGTTAAATAGGTGGGATCCTTTGCGAATTCGGCTGGTTTTTATTTAGTGCAGGCCTCAGTTAATATGCATCTAAAGCACTGCGAGTTACTTATAATAATTTTTAGTACCCAGGCTAGATTTTACGAACTGGCGAAATTTTACATACAAAATTACCCATTGTGACCAGTGTTGCCAGTTTGACTGGATTTTGTTAGTTTTGACTGAAAAAAATATCAAATCCAGCCGACTGTTTTTTTTGACTGGATTTTTTCGTCTTCAAACACATATCAAGTCGACTGTTATTTATTTTTTTGATTCAAAAAAAAAAATTCACCTCCAATGCAATGAACACACCCATTTAGTAAAATGACAGAAACAAAAAGCCCACTAACAGCGGCATCAAGCCGCAAGCCGCTAAAATCAAATTGAATGAATCTTGTTTCTTTTGCGTTTTGCAGTGTTGTTTTATTTTGAGTTATGGCTGCTGCTGGTTCCAGATTTTCGAAGATGATTTAGATTTAGATTTAGAGCTAAAAAGATGCTAGTGGAGAAAATCCATTTCAAGATCTCGCAAAGTTTGCTATTTCTGTTTTAGTTTTGCCAATTTCGAATGCCGCAGTGGAAAGAATATTTATTAATTATATTTAGTTAAATTTGGTCAAAACTAAGCAACGAAATCGGATGCAATTATTGTTAACCAACTCTATTTTAACAAAAAGAAATAATTTGCGAGATAAAAAAACATATTGTACAAATTTTGAAATACCTGAGGAAATTATAAAAAAAGTTGGAAAGAATACTATATATCAAAATATAGAAATGGAAGCAATAGAAAGCAATGACACAGAAGACTGCATTTAATTTAATTTAATGGTATAATTCATTACCAGTTAAAATTAATAATTTATTTATTTGTTTAATTGACCTAGTTATAAGAAATTAGTGCTGTGAAATTAAGTACGACTTATTTTTTTGTTTTCATTAGCCATAAAATAAAAAAAAAAATTGTTGAAAAAAAAAAAAAAAAATAGCTGTTTTCATTTTCGACTGTTTTTTTGACTGGATTTTTTTTTTCTAAATGTTTGACTGCATTTGGACAGAAAAAATCCAGTCAAACAGTCAAATTTGACTGGATTTTAACATTTTGCATGGCAACACGGATTGTGACCTATAAAATATTTACTGTGAAGGTTATAAATGCTGGCGGACGTCCGTTTGCACCATTAAAGGTGAGGCCTTTATTCGCCTTATATGAGGGGTTTACTGCCATGATACAGACATGCTTTCCAAATGAAGCTGAAGCGCTTTAAATCAAGTATTGTTTTGTTAATTATCCGGCTCGAAGGACCACGAAATAATCACGAAAATCAGAAAAATACGAGACATATATTGTAAAAATGTTATATAAGTGAAGCTCGTGTTGATCTTCTATTAGTCGAACTGCTCATGTCGACAAAAATCCCGTCAGTGGCTTAGAACATGGCTGCAGAAAACTGTGACGCCAATAGTAATCGAGCCTCTGATGGATCGTATTGCTATCTGCAAAGAGAGCGGGGTGTAACCTTAGTAATATCCATGTTTTTTTCTTTTTTTGCAAAATACCTGGGCACTCATTCCGTAACTTTTCACACTATAATCGTCGAAACTATAGACCTCCAAAACAAACAACCAAGTGCTAAAATTACAAGTTTGAGAGCTAATCCAGTTCATTTTCCAAAAAATATAATGAAAGCTTACGTTTGTCAGAAAAAATTCGAGCACAATATAACTTATTTTGGTGAACAAAGTTTCAAAAACGATATCGTTTAGACGATCGTTGATATACGGAATCTGCCCCCTGATTTTAGTATACTTTCAAATAAAATGCAACGCCTTTAAATTTGACCAAGCAGGTAATAGAAAAGGGGTTTCCGCAGGCCTACGCGGAATCTAAAAGAGACAGGGTGAAAATGTGATAACCTTTATAGCTTTTGACACTGCATCAAGAACCATTGAATTTTTTTTCGAAAACTGTTGGTGATAGACTGTCTAAATTTACAATAAATTTTCTAGTTTGTCACACGGAAAAGTCGTCAATCGCTTATGTCTCAGGAGATCACTAATCAATTGTTCTTGTCACACTTCACTTATCGTGTTCATTTGTGTCGTTTTCAGCTGGCCTCAATCACGATATTGAAGTCTGTTGACAGCTTTATTCTCTTGATGAATTATGAATAGTTCTGTAACTGTCAATGACAACATTAGTGATGGCTGTCAAGTGGCCGCATTCTATTTATACACTTTACACAGGTGCTGTCAAAAATATCACAACTGCTAGCATATTTTATGGAAATCGCAGGGGATTGACAATTGATCAGCAATTAATTCGTGATATTTTTACGAACGTCAATTTTTGTGAAGTCATTTTCCACTTCAGCAGTTTGTCAAAAACCCATTCTGGATTATTGTTATTATTACTATCTACCAAAGCCGACGGCTCACCATTCTGAAGTTATAACTTAACGTCATTATATTTTCGGGAGAGCATACATTGTGTCTGACAGTGATATTTGAAGCTATATGAATCTTAGTTCTCGGAAGGTCATACTGCATACAGACACAAGTTTTATAATTTTTATTGACTTCTTTTCGATACCCAATTAACGTTGTGTCGACACAGCACGCACAAGTCGAATCTCCCCACCACCTGCGCTCCAGTTGTAAAGTAGAGACATCCGTCAACGACTGTTTGTAAGACATACTGTAGAATAGCTCCCAATTATTGAACTGCGACTAAATTAACATTTCCGTCGACATAATTGATCCAGTATAAGCATTTAATCTAAAAATACACACGCGTTGGGGACATTTTTGGTTGCCAGAAACAACAGCATACACTCGAACATCGACAAAATAAAAATAAATTAATTCCCAGCAAGTAAAATAAGTCAAGTGGCACAGCATCACGCACGGTCGTCCTTTAACAAAAATAACGGCACAGATGGAGCGAGAAATTCCTTTTGCAAATTCATTTCGCACTGTGTAGCAGTGCTGCCATCGGATTGGGGCCAACTGAACTACACAGTTCGTCAATCAGCTGCTGCTGCGGTAATATCAGCTCGCCACTAATGCATTGAATCTTGGCCCCACAAAGTACATTTGCCTGTGAGTGTATTTCTTTTTTCTTGAGGGCTTTCGTGTTTGGTCAAAAACTCACTTACAAATTGCACCGCACATTGTGTGAGGTAATCGCCTCCTCGCATGTGAACGTGCCTAAATCTGATGAAGATCGGTGCAACTAAAAGCAGCAGCCGGCATCGCGCACCACCGGACCGTCGGTCGTCGTCGTGTTGACCTATAAAATTGTGCATTTTCGCAGAAACTTTCGATCCATCGGTGTGCATTAGCATAAGCTTATCGCGTGAAAAATTCATATTGAAAAATATAATAATAGTTATGAGTGTGTATTTTTATTTAGAGTGATCTAACGAGCGGCAGGAAAAAAATAAAAAAAAAAATGAATCAAAAATGTGAAAACATGAAGTGGATACAGAAATATTTCGAAATGGAAATAAAATATTTTCGGATAAGTGAACTAGAGAAGGATTTATAAAATTCAGTTCTACATTTGTTTTTCTTTTAAATATTTTTACAAAAAAAAGAAACTATTCTACGGGAAGAGGCGAATATTTACTTGGAATCATGTTCACCTGTCTATATCAACTATGGGATTGGTAAGTGCTTTGCGGCGGCGGATAATAGTAGGTACAACTTAAATTTATTTTTTCGATAATTTCGGTTGGAAACACGTGGCTTAATTTTTTGTTTGTAGCTCAACTTTATGTCTTGTGCGTATATTTACTATTAGACCTTGAAACAAATGCTTAAACGTAATTTTTTAAAATCTGTATACAAATTGAGGTTAGGCATGTAGAGATTTTTTTTTTAATTTATAAGGTACCGGCTTAATGATTTGCCTTTGTACTGTTTGCTGTTTTGAATTTGATTTTTAAGGCTTTAGTCCACACGGTTTAAAACAAGTTCCGGTTATGGCAAGAGATCCACCATTTTGGACTGAATCAAGATTCTAACTGAACTGGTGATTTTTTTTTCTTAGACCGATAGACTATTGAGGGAGATAGCTTCCATTTGACCGATAGTGAAAATTTGTTTTAACCCTTGCGTTTATTATGTTTTAACGAACTTCTTACACCGCAACAATGTTTAGAAACAATCCTACGAGAGGGAGACAAAAATACCTGCGTGCGCGTACCAATTATGCAAATATGTACAAGTATTGGTGAATTAACTCCTTATATTGGTACCACAACATTTTTTAGTTTACTGCGTTCAGTTTAGCACTTGAAGATAGTTCAAGCCGCCTTCGTATATGGTGAGGTATTTCCCTCAACTACGAAGTTTCTCGGACGGAGTTGGAATCAATATTTGGGCCGGCCGGCTGGCTGGTCTTTAAGTTACTCTACATGTGGAAGGCAACATATCTTTGATGACTATTAACCACTTTTCTGACTAAATCGGTGTGGCTGTATAACTTTTGGAGTTCAATGGAATCTCCTGAACAGTTACTTACCTAACCTCAAATGGTTCAGTTGTAAAGGGTTTTCCAATAAGAGGTGTTATTTTGGTATTCAAAGAAAAATTTAATTTTTTGAGATAAATGATCGGATGTTTATTTCATAATAGAGAGGAAGGTGTGCCGTTAATAATGAAAAACAACATTAGCCAAATGGCCACCACGAGCACGCATACAGGACCATATCCTTTTCATGATATTTTCCATAACCAAATCTCAAAGTGGCTGCCCCATGTCCTCGATAGCCTCACGAATTTTACCTTTGAGGTCTTGAATCGATGCTGGGCTGTTGGCGTAGACCTTATCTTTCACGTGGCCCCAAAGGAAGAAGTCGCAAGGTGTTAAATCACAAGATCTCGGGGGCCAATTGTGATCACCTCTTCGAGAGATAACACGGCCCGGAAACTTTTCCCGTAAAAGGTCAATGGTTTCGTTGCTTGTGTTTTTTCACAGTTTTTGTAGCGTATTTTAATAATTTCAATGCGTTGTTGAAGCGTGTATCGTTCCATTTTTAGTAATGGCGTAGTTTCTAATTGTCAAATGTCAAAGAATAAAAGCTTTAAAAGTGACAGCTACCGAAATAGCGGGTCATTGACAAAAACACCTCTTATTGGAAAACCCTTTATTTTCAACCGCCTTTTCATGTTCCTGCACTCTAGGTGACTGAGGCGATTATAGTCTTCTTGTAGTGTTTCTGGAAACAGAACGAGTCCATTTTTGTCGTTCTTGGTGCAGCCGTTTCTCTGTGCGCGTGTGCTCAAACCCGCGCCGGTCGTGTCACAAGCTATGACTCTAACCATGACCACTTTCTTGCTTAAAGGCTTACAAGTCAATTGCCTTGTTCGGCCAAAGAAACAGCTTTCGGCAATTGTAATCAATTCTTCGGTCAAGTTTGATGCCCCTATCAAGGTTTTAAGCGAAACTAAGGTAAATAAGGTATCTAACTACCTCAAGTCTGTATAGCGATCTATTGTCTTGTTCTGTATTCTGTCCAATTTATCGATGTTATATGCACCTGCTCGATGAGAGCATGTGCTTGCTTCTGCCTTCGATCGTTTTCGATTTTTACATAGAGTCTTCCATGTAGGCACGGGAATTCATTCACCGAACGTTCTTCTTTTGATGGACTCATGCTAGATTTCTGAAACTCATTCAATTTTGCATTGAAACAAATAAGCTAAGCGCAACTTGAGCCCCTTGAGTCTGCAAAGGTATAAGATAAGCACTTGCTGATTAAAAAACTGCATTAGATGCACTTTGATCTAGGACACAGGGAAAGCAAAATCTGTTCGCCGCATCGCACAGATTTACTGTCATAGGCTGGAGGATGCTAATTGAAGTAATTGCCATCTGCAGTCAATTTCTAAGCGCAATTATTTCATCCGTTGTGTGTCGCCGACGGAAGTTGCAAGACCGCTGCCGACTGCGTGATTAATCAATTATGTGCAATTACAATGTACATATGGGGGTATGCGAGCGCACACTTAATAAGCACATGTCTGCTGCACGCCGACATTATTGTGCAACATCAACTCATTCTTATGCTTATTTTTTTTATGTTAATTAGCCCCATTACTAAATGCGTATTTTTCCGTCTTCCCTTTCAGGTTGGAGTCGCCGCCGCTTTTCAACGCTGCGACTATGGAGAGCAAAAAACTGCAACAGATGCAGCAGGCCAACTCTCACCTTGCCCCCCAAAAGAAAGTCCCTCTGTCGTATCAGACCAACATCGCCGATTATCGCACATCGGCGCATTCGCCAGTCTTCCAAAATCATCATCTGCAGTACCATGGCGGCGGACATCAGCCGATCTATCAGCAACAACAGTCGCCCAGTTCGAGTGGGTCACAGCTAACGCCCATCGATGCCCAGCCGCAAGGGAAACTTATGCTAAAAACGACCGCCTACCATCAGCAGCAGTTTACCGGCGAGCAGATCTACCAAACGCCTCCCGATCAGACTTATCAAATGTCTGGGGCAGCGGGACGGACCCTCTATCAGGCTCCGGGCAGCCAGCATCAGCATCACCCGGTGACGGCGCTGCAGCAGCAGTACCAACAGTTGCAACAGGCCAAGATCCAGGCTCAGATTCAGGTACAGAACGAAGCGCTGGCGCAGCAGCAGAGAACATTCGCCATGCGCCAGCAACTGAACCCGCCCGTGCCCCAGGGCCACTACCACATGAGTCAGAGTTCGAGTATGATGTCGTCGCCACAGCAGCAACAGTCACCACACCATCAGTCAGCGGCTGCTTCATCACATCGAACGGTGCCTCCGTCGACGCTCAATCTGAGCAGTCAATTTCAACCGGCGCCGGGCCCATTGAAAGTCGCCACCAACACAAATCACTTTCATCAGGACCAGGCCAGCATTTACGCACAACAGCAGCACCAACTGCAATTGCAGCTGCAGCTGCAACAGCAACAGCTTCTACAGCAGAAACAACAGCAGCACCAACAGCAGCAACACCATCAGCTATTGTCCAGCCATTTGCCACAGGACAATGGCCAGCAGAGGCAGAAGGCGGCGCCGCCATTGAAAACTGACGTAAGTGGTATCACACCCGGCAGTGAGCCCAGTCCGGTGTACATTCAGCAGAATCATCCCGGCCATGTGGTCAATCAGGCATGTCAAACGCAAATCTCCGGAGCTCTGGGCAACAAGACACCTGCAAAAACACCCAGCAGCGAGGACAGCTCGAACAAGAGTCCGTCGGCCACATCCACCCCAGCCTCGCACTCGCAGCTGGACCGAAAGAAAAGTTCTGGTTCAATACAGGCAATCAAGTCGCCGGTAACAAAGCGCCCACCCACATCGCCGGTTGCCATATCCGGCTGGCTATACAAACAGGGGTCAGATGGACTGAAGGTATGGCGAAAGCGGTGGTTCGTCCTGGCCGAGTACTGTTTGTACTATTACAAGGGACCCGAGGAGGAGAAACTGCTGGGCTCCATACTCCTGCCCTCGTACAAGGTGTCCGCCTGCCTGCCTGAGGATAAAATTTACCGAAAATATGCGTTCAAGTGCGAGCACACCAACATGCGCACCTACTGGCTGGCAGCCGAAACGGCAGAGGCGATGATTCAGTGGGTTCGTGCACTTACTGCGGCCACCATGATGCAGGCAAGCAGTGAATCGGATCAGACGTCGCAACCGAGTGTGTCATCGTTGAACCAGAGTGCTGACAACAGCGACTCGGGAATACACACCCTGCAGTCACAGCAGAGCAAGATGAGCCTGAGTCAAGGTCCGGTCACACCGGCATCTGACAATGGCGCACAGCCACTGTACGCCAATGCACCGCCAAAGCCGAGGCGCATAAATGACGGTGGCTACTCGTCGCCCAGCCCCGAGCATTCCGTCGACAACGAAGGCAGTGTCGGCCGCAAACAAGCACATAGTCAACAGGCGCGCCGAAGTGCTGGCGTGATGTCACCATCCCTTCAGCAGATGCAACGGTCGCAACATCACGCCATCTATGACTCCCGTACGGGCAATGTAACGTCTGCGTTGAGAATGCAAAGCACTGCGGAAAACGTGGCCAATCAGTTCCAACAGATGGCCATGGACGCCGCCAATCGCCAGTCCCCTTATCACGTCAACGAATATGGCACCAAGCCAATTGGCTCAGCCCCACAGGCGATTCCGGGATCGAGTGGATATAGCCACCCTGGCATGGATCTGGAAGAGCAGCTAATGCGAATACCATCGCGAAGTGTCGGCGATGATATCTACGGCGAACGGGAGCTTTACATGCAGAAGATCATCCAGCAGAGATATCCACCTAACCAAACGGCACTGGGCTACGCGAACGCAGAAAGACGGACACCGGACGCATATGGAAGATCGAAAAATCGACCTTTCTCCGACTATGAGGATATTTACAATCTGACGCAATGCAAGACGCCTCAGCCGCAGGAGGTGGCAGCAGCCCAAGCTGCCGGCTATCGGCGGCCGCTCAGTCCGCCGACATATGATACCACCAAACATGTTCCACCGATGCCATCGCGATATACACCCAATCATTTAGAGGTGAGTACTACTGAGGTTAACATTTGTGCGTCCTAGGATTTTTTTTTCACTTTTTTTTTAGTTAGCCCATAAACCTTGCGATTTAAGATCTAGGACAAAATTAGCTCATCCTATAGGTAGCAGTTTATCAGAGATTGGAACTTATTTTTTTTAGTTATCACAACTTGACGAACCCACTCTCCTATAGGGAACAGATAAAGTTCGTTAGAACGTTATAACGGCCGCAAAAGGTTTCAAATATTCAAGTTTACAAAAAAAAACCTACACTTAAAATAACTTAATAGGTCCACGAAATGGATGTCTTTAATGAGCCTACTTGGAAAATAATTCCAAGTATTTTTTTTTAATTGCTGAAAGACTGACGCATAAATCTTCGACATGGTGGTCCTATGAACAGCAACACTTTCAATAATAAGCAATTGAACTAGAACAACGTACGTTAAGTAGTTCACTCTTCGAAAAACATTTTTTAAAGGTCTTTGTATATACATTACTCAATGTTTACAAGCTCTAAGGCCTCAACAGATCTCAGTTTCTGCTCCTACAAAAAGACCTGGGGGCAGATTCCGTATATCAACGATCGTCTAAATCTAAACGATATCGTTTTTGAAACATTGGTCAACAAAATAAGTTAAATTCTGCTCCAACTTTTTTGACAAACGTCAGCTTTCATTATATTTTTGGAAAAATGAACTGGATTTAGCTCTCAAATTTGCAATTTTAGCACTTGGTTGATATAGTTTTGGAGGTCTATCGTTTCGACACGATAATCGTGTGAAAAGTTACGGAATGAGTGCCCTGCCAATAACGCAACTCATGACAAGTTCGTAGAAATGTTTTCTCTACTGTGCAAGTTACATCCATTACTACTTACTTTACTTAACGGGCTTCCGACCCGTGAAGAGTCTCCGCCTGAGACACTGTAGCCTTCCATCCTCTGCGATCCCGGGCACGTTGCTTCCAGTTCTCCAGACCAAGCGCTCTGGCATCCGCTATGGCTTGGTCTTTGAAACGGAGGTTCGGTCTTCCTTGTCGTCTCGAACCTGGCGACTGGGATTCGAAGATCCTCTTAGCTGAAGCATTATTGTCCATTCGCTCGATGTGGCCGAGCCAATGTAGTCGACGTATTTTGGCCTTTTGGACTACATCCACATCTTGGTACAGCTCATAGAGTTCGCGGTTGTATCTTCTCCTCCATTCGCCCTCCTCGCACACAGGACCAAATGTCCTTCGGGTTAGGAGTTTTGAACCCAATTGTTTTGCCAAACCGAAGCAGCACCGGTTTCCTCTGGTAATTCTTCGCCGGATCTCCACTAGGATATCATTTGTGGAGTTCATATTTCCTCCAAGGCAGATAAACTCCTTAACTACCTCGAAATTGTTGCTATCAATAGTGACGTTCTGTCCTTGGCGGTGGACAGATGCTTGTTTGTTTGTTGATAGCATGTACTTAGTCTTGTCCTCATTTACTACAAGACCATAGAATTTCGCCTGTTCTTCAATCGCCGTAAAAGCCTCTATCACGGCACGCTGGGAGCGACCGATGATGTCAATATCGTCTGCATACCCCAGTAGTTGAACGGATCTGTTGAAGATAGTGCCTTCTGTGTTGACACCTGCCCTGCGCACTATCTGTTCCAGTACAAGATTAAAGAAGTCGCATGATAGCGCGTCCCCTTGCCGAAATCCGGTGCATGTTTGGAATAGTTCGGAGGAGCTACTTCCAAATTGCACGTTGTATCGCGTGTTTTCGAGTGTCACGCGACGCAACTGAATCAGTTTTGCCGGGATTCGGAATTCGGTCATTGCCATAAAGAGCTCCTGACGATGTATACTATCATACGCGGCTTTGAAGTCGATGAATAGGTGGTGTGTCTCGACTTGAAATTCGTTGGTCTTTTCCAGGATTTGCCTCAGTGTGAAAATTTGGTCTATAGTCGATCTGCCGGGCCGGAAGCCACACTGGTACGTGCCGATTAGTGTGTTGCAAAACGGTTTAAGACGTTCACAAGTTACATCCATTACTCGATATAAAGAGTACAGAGTTTTCAAAATCCATTTTTTGTGACTCTTGAACTTAGCATAGGGTAAGCTACGAGGGGAGTTCAAAATATCGGTATCAACATGAACGAAAGCCCTGCATGGTCTCCTGTTTGTTTCCCCAGTAACAATTCTATTCAAAATTCATACCGGGTCTTCACCACACAGTTCCAAAAATTCCTTTAAAAAAATATAAATAATTGGCGCATCAGGTCCGTAGGGACCCTAGGCTTAGCTTCTCACAACAATTTGTCTTGTGTGAGGTTTTATTTTGGGGACGAATGAAAGGGATCTACAATTTTATGCCGAGTCCAAACGGCCAATTGAGAAGCTCTTTCATGACAGTTATACTCTCGGATGTTTGTCAGACGTTCGCGAGAGGTGGCGCAGTGAAAAAAACCTTAAGTTGGAATTTGGGTTTTCTCGGGATTCGAACCTGGGACCCTGAACCTGTAGTCCAACACACTAACCACTAAGCCACTGCGCCTTACAAGACTCAATTCGCACTTTGCTGAGGCACTATGAGCATTCGTAGAATGGACTTCTGAAAGGTGAAGACAGTTATGAAGAATGGTGTGTATGGTACCAATGGAAAGGTTTGTGTTCCCAGCTATCGTCTAAATCTTTATTCTTTCCTCGAGTACAAGTTTCTCGACTTGCCTAATGTTTTCTGCGGTGCAGGCACTTAGTGGGCAGCCTGAGCTAGGGTTGTCTTCAATGCTGTCCCTCACCCCATGTCCCTTTGAAATTCACTTGACCACTTTTGAACGATTGACAACGAAGGAGCAGAATCTCTATGAACAGCCACCATCTTTTCGTGAATTTTTTTTTGACATTTTCCTTGTTTTGTTAGAAATTTAATCACAAGGGGGGTGTTTAATTTTCGTGATCATCGCCACTCCAGCCATTTCGCTTTTGTTTAACTCAAGATAGAAAGCAAATTCACAATCGCAGCCACATGAAATCTTACAGTAAAATACTTGAGTAACGGAATTACTCAAAACACGCGATAATTTACTCACATCTTTGGAGTATCCCCCCCCATACCGAGAATATTTTGAACTTGTTGATATACCTAGTCTGACCTTACATCTCTCAGTTAAGTCGAGTGGTCAGTTTTCCCGATATTCTGTTTCCCATTGATTTGACAGAATTGCTATGACATGGTCCTTTCAATATCCCGTTAAATGCAACATCCATATCTATGTTGTAGACAATTCGTCAGCCGGTATATCTTTAACCCGCACAAGCTCTCTCAATAGTCATAAAATATAACTCATGATGTGGGGTTTTTTTTTTGTGAAAACTAGTCTCACCAAATAAGAGCAAAGGCTCTTGCACGATATAACTACCAGGCTGATACTTCTGAGATACGCCCTATCGAATGGTATTTAAATCGAAAAATGTTAGAAACTAAAGGCCAAAGGGTTAACCTTATATAGAGAGGGGTTAACCTAGTAGACATTTATTTATTTTATTTATGGTATGATATGGTTGGGTGCGTGAAACTTCTCCTGCGAAATATAATTTGTTCAAATCGGAATAGTGCTATATTTGATTTCATGCGCAAGGCAATTTTCATTATTGTCAACGAAAATCTCATGCTCCGAATAAGCCAGTGCATACCGCAGTTTATCACAAATGGGTGCATATTTTCAGACTCATTTGTAGGAAGAGATAGTTTTATTAAAATGTGTTTGTACTCTTACGTTGCTTTACTGAGATGAAAGTTTAATTAAACAGACCTATAGGCCAGACCCAGTCGCGTAAAGCGGCAAAAGTCGGAATTAAGCTTTCAGCGGAGTTGATTACATTCACAAAACAATAAATCCTTGTCAATGACAAAAAATCGAATGTTGCGGCAATCAGTCAAAGCTAGTTTTATCTACTCAGCCTATTCCAATCGACATATTTACGTTAACTTGGACCTCGTTTACCTCCTAAGAAGTGTTACAGAAAACATTCGTACACCACGAGTCCGATCAATTTTCTTGTTCAACTTCTTTGCCGAAATTCGTATTTGCGACTGTCTTGGCCTTGGCTTGGATATGGTGATTTATGATGAAAAACCCTGCCCTGTTTTGCCCCATGAAAAATATTCGCTATTTTGATGACATAAAACTGTGTTCTTTGGTTTATTGCAAAAGACAGAATTGAACTTTTTATCAAAAAGAAAAGCGCGCGTGTCTTCCCTCAGAAGATCAACTTTGACCCTTTGCGCGATTAGCCAATGGGCTTAACCCTTCTGCCATGCATTCATAGATTTCGAATAACATCCATATTTAGTTCCCTTATCGTATTTGTTTCCGCCTCCTTAAATTTCCGACCCATGTTTAATGCGAACATCGGCTCTATCAGGAGCGACCTCCATCAAAATCGCGATTTAATCTACGCTGTCCTACTTTAAAGTATCGCTGCCGCAATCTGTTAATGAGATGCAAAACGACGTCATTCATTATTATCCATCTAGCCTAAAAGCATTACTCACTTTACTATTCCCCAAATCAAACGAAGGTCTTTTTGCTCCCGCTTTTTTTTTGTTCTCATCCTTTATTCTGCAAAGCACTCTACATCAAATTAACGGTGTTAATTTCGTAATGGATGTGTGACGCCTAAAATAGATGTTCTCTTAAGAGAATCGCATTTAGATTGCTGGAAGTGGAAACGCATCTTCAAGCTCTGTATAATCGGTACAAAAAATCAACAAACCATTCATCATGGAATATATCCTTAGGAACAATCGTGAAATATGCCAGCAGAACCATAGACACAAACACAAGTAGGTACTAGCTGCTACACTCAGTCGTCCTGGCACAAGAAATTACGTTAAACAAAAGTAGGTACACACCAAAGTACAACTATCCTGTCCGCCTTGGAGCTATTACACCGCGGTGTAGGTGTACCCTCTTGTTCCAGTGAGAATTAATCAACCTGGGGATTAAAAACTGGCACACACTAAGGAAAACACAGAAAAACGGGTTACAACCCCATCTACAAGCCACACTACGAGTAGTGTCTCGACATGAATATAACTTCTAACGAGATTTTCCTGTTGTTGCATTAGATGTGGCAACAAAGGGCTCTAAAAAGGAGCGCTCGCAACTACTTGTGCTGTACACAACCAGGTGGAAGATATCCTGCTTTAAATAACACAAAACTGTAACAATTCGCTTGTGGCAGGGTGGGAGGTTCTGTCTAAATTGGACAAGGCATGGGGTGAAATGGGGGTGGGTGGATTTATTTGATACCCCGGTGGGATATTTTATCATTACCCAGGCCAGCGTAGTGCGATGTGTTTCATTCCTAATTGGGCTTCCCTCGCCGTCCACATTTAATGGGTCAGAAACGTTCTTATACTCGCACACCGTTTTGTTGCCGGAAATGCAGCAATCTGAGTATGGCGCCATGATACGACTGATGATGTCGTCATTGTGCTGGTATTTTCTTTTTTTATGTGCACTCCCAAAGGACTTCATGACAGATTTTACTCATATCTCTGGTGTTTTCTTTTTATTTTTCGTTTTCATGTGCAGGCAACTGGAAGCAGTACAAACTTGCGTACAAGACCGTCGACCGCATCGATTATACGACCACATTCGGCTGATTTTCTCGAATACGAGGCCAGAGCAGAAGCAGCAGCAGCCGCCGCAGCAGCAGCATCGGCGACGGGCGCCATTAAACCAGATGCCATTCGAGCCCCACGACCCAAATCGAGTTTAGACATTAACCGTGCTCCAGACAGTTTCTACTATTCCGAGGCCAGTTATGCCGAAAAAATGCGGCAAAGCGCACTTTATCTGCAGAGTCCACAGACAGCCCAACCCCAGCAACAACAACAACATCAGCCACCACCACCAGCTCCGGCATCGGCATACGGTCGCCATCAGGAGTACACAGCCTCATACTCTGGTCCAAATGGCATGAATACAATTGGCTATGAGAATCCCTACGAGAGGGCCTACAAACGAAACGAACTCCTTCAAGAGGCGACCATAAATCAGGGAACTTCGAGTGTGCCACGAATGAGTCGTGGTGTAAGCAACAGTGCCATCAGCAAGGATATCATCAGCAATAGCACTCATTTGCGCTCAACTCAACAGCCCCAGCACCATCATCAGAGTTCTCAACAGCCATTGAACCAACAGCATGAACAATTTTTGAGGTCAGCCAGCGCCCGACTGCCGCGCCGCGACGAAGATGCACCCAGTACTCCGACATCGTCGCTACAGGATGGTGAAAGAAAACGTGAGGAATCAATGAAGCGTCTGCTCGAATGGAAGCAAAGGATGTTGCAATCGCCACTCACCCGTAAAGGTATGCAACAGAGTGGCTCGGCAACGTTGATGACAAAATTGGGCAGCAACCCGAACATCCTTACAGCAGGAGCTGGTGGTCAACATGGAACTGCTGTCGTCACTCCTCAGAATACAAATGTTTTGGGACCAATGACGACGTCAAGTGGTGGTGGCGCCTCCGTTGTTGTTGGAGGAGTTTCTGGCATTCAAAGGAGCCGCTCCGAGACCCATGCCAACACAGGCGGTTACAATAGCTACTCGTCCGACGATGAAGGTAAGCTTTCGATTTAATTCTTCTGTGTGCTTATGTGGAATTAATAATGATCATTTATTTATTTACTTATTTATTTATTTAATGCTTGCATAAAACGTACGTAACCCCGTAAAGATTTTGGTAAACAAACAAGAAAACAAATTTCTTCCCATTTAAACAATGTTTGTTGTGTCGTTGTTGGTGATTTTGTGTGTATAAATTTGTTTTCTGCTTAAGGACTCTCTTAAATGTTGTTCCTCTTTACTTTCCTTCTTGTAGTTGCTTTTTTTCTTCTCGGTGCATGCTTTATTTTTGTGTTTTGTTGCCTTTCTCGTCCGGGGGAATATTCGATTTGTTTCGTTTGAAAGCATTTCGAAGTGAAAAGTGATTTCGATTTCACATAAACGGCTCGGTCTCTGTGTAAGTTTGAACGAGGCAGTACTTATCAAGCTCCTTGCGGGATTATTTAGTGAAATGTGTTTTTAAAGGTTTTCGGTCAAGAGGAGTCGTAAGTGCAGGGCAATTGAAAGGGAGCATTCTCTTGACTTATTTCAGGGACTGTATTGCGATTTAGGATTTTTATCCCGCAAGTGGATATAAGTTTGTAGTGTTTGAAAATATTTAATACGCCGTCTGATACGTAAACATTTAAATTGAAAACCCTCCCTAACTTTAACAAGTTCACTAAAAAATTCGCTATTTTTCTTCCAAGCGATGGACTGTACTTTACATTCCTATACGTACCTTGAGTTATGGCGTCGAAAAACAAGTGTCGTATAGGTCCCTTATTGAGTTACGCTCACTAAGTTGGGTGAGGTTGCCCTCCAGTTGTGTCCCTCAAGAGTGGACGTTGTGTTGATGTTGATATGTCTCACGTCTTTATACTTGGTCGGATTAGATTCTCTGCAAAGTTTGTCGCTAAATGTGTTCAACTCAATCGATACAAAAAGAGGGCCATTGTCACCCGCATAATCTATCTCTAATAACAACTGCTGACAGAGATCCAGCCTGGATGGTTAGAGTCTTGTATAATAGCTCCTTGATTTTTTTTTAAACAGGGCTTAACTTATTTGGGGCCTGAGTTTATTTTTAGTATCCACCTTTTATATTTTGCGTTTCAGAAGATATCGTTTTGTAAGGAAAGTTTTACCGTTGTGAGTTCAAACAATTTAACACTGGCGCTTAAAATTTGTGTATATATCTCGCAATCACTTTTTACCCTCATCTAAATTAAATTCAATCTTTAAATAATTTTTGTTTGATTTCCAAAATGTACTGCCAGACTTTGGGAATGAATTCCACCTTTCCCTTTATAGGAAAAAAAAGCAAGGAACAGTGAAACAAATGCGGGCATTTAAAATGTCTTTTAGTTTCGTCTGCATCATTTTAAATTACACGATTAGCCGAAGGCCCAGGTAGCTAGCACTGTAAATCGAATTTAATTGTAATTTATTTACCATTTAATAAAATAATAATTAAATTACACTATGAACCAAAAAAAAAAATTGATTTCGACTTCAAATTGAAGTAGAAAGAGAAAGTTTCGAAATTCGTTAATAGGAAGACGCCATATCTGTCACTATTCGATGCGACGTCAACCAATTCACACGACATATTTATCACATGGGATTCTCAGATAAATTCGCTGGCGAGCATAAACTTCTCCCTAGTTTGGAGATGTTCGCATTTCGTTAGTTCGTGTATGTTTTTAGCACATCGACAGCATTCAACGTGACATCAACCATTTCACACGACACATGATGTATCGCCTTGGACTCTCAGACAATCTCGCTGTCGTACGAAATACTCTTCCGAGAAGTTCGAAGTGAACGAAATGCGAATCGATTGCTTTTCCGGCTGCTTGGAGTAAAAAGTGAAAGTCCTGCATTTGTTTCCATTGTTTAATGGGGATGGCTCGGTCAACACAGAGAATGTCCTTTATTTAGTGTACAATTAGCCAAAACGTTATCATATCTAAGAAATATACGAAATGCTTTCATAACCTATAAAAATTTGTTGTCCCTCTACCAGTTATATGCCTTTCTTTTTATATATATATGTATCATCTGTAAAAGCTTTGATTTGTAATAATTATTAAATAATTCAACTTTTTTTTCTAGTTTTAACAAATAAACATTTTTTTTATTTATTATTTATTAAATTTATTTTTTTAAACAAAATGAAAAAAAAAAAACAATAGAAATTTTGTTAACTACCTTCCTGCCGTGCGCGCCAAATATAATTATTATTTTATTTATCGTAACACCATTGTATCTAAAACGTTTAACACACACAAAATAGAATCTACAAAATTTTGTCCATTTAATTCTAATGAATGCACAAAATTCGTGTCCAAAATAAAAGTAAATAGAGCACAAAAGCAGAAACCACTTTCTTGAACACTTTACACCACAAAAGTTGCATGTGAATCTGTCATATCCAAAAAATAAAAAATTCATCAGCAGTAGAAAAAAAAAAACTAAACTGGGTGCATATTATGGTGAGGGTACCTACTTCAAATTTTCTCTTGCCTTCCACGTGCCTACCTAGTTGCGTTTCACATTAGAATTCAGAGGTGGTTGGTGATTAACTTAACACAAAAAATTAGTCTCTCATTTCATAAATATTTTTTTTTTAATTCACTTACACAATTATTCAACAAAAAAAAATTGTTTGTTATTTTTTTTCTCTGTAAATTTTGTTATGTATAATTTCGTCAGATGGGCCCAAGAAATCGCCGGCAGGAAGGTCTACTACTACTACTCCAACTCCTCCCTCATCCTCAATATATGCAATTGAAACAAACAAAAGTGCAATAGAGATAAGCTCCATACAAACAAATGCAATTAAAATCAAAACTGACACACATATCTTAAAACCACAAAGTAGTCCAAATAGTAGTGTACAAAGCCATGCAAATAACACAAATAGCCCTAAGCCCATTTTGAAAAGCCCCTCCCACAGTTTGCACAAGACCGAGATTAGTCCTGGTGCCAGCCGTAAAGTGACTGTTCCCGCTGAAGAGGCGCCATCGCTGCCCAAGCGAAATTCAACGGCGATCAAGAAGGATCTCAGCTCGAGCCTGCTTGAGGAATATTCGGTTTCGTCGTATGTGCCTGTCTATAAGCCCAAGATTCTAGAAGCCGCTACTGCGTCAGCGAGTAAGAACTATGAAAATGTTGCCATATCGCCTAAGAAGGATGATGTTGCGGTAGATTCAAATAAGCCGGACGACATTCCAGCGCAAGTTGTAACAGAACCCGATGAGACACCGACTGAAGATGAACTGCTTTCAGATTCGGATGACGACGTCGATGATCGTGCATGTGAATACACGGACGACGATCTGGACGAGGCTTTAAACGACTCAGAAACGGCCCCCACTCCCACGGGACTCAACGACGATGTGGAAACTGAATCTGTGAACAGTCTTCAAATGGATGACCTCAGACCGGAACAGTTTTATGAGAATGATCCTCCGAAGCTGTCCACTCAACCCGAGGATCATTACCTGCCGATGACGCCGAAAAGGCTGGTCTTAAGCCCATCGGCGAGCATGGTGTTTGCGAGTCTTAACGACTCAACCGCGGACGATGAGAATCCCTACGTCGAGATGACGAAAGGATTGGATGACAATTCGAACTCGAACTACGAAGTTGTGTGCGTTGCCTCCTTGTCCACAGTGAAGACGATCTCGGAAAGCGTGTCCAAGATAGCACCTGAACCGGTATACATGGAGCTATCGCAAGGAAAAGCGGCACCTGAAGAGACCGCCAGCTCCGGAAAGTCCACGCTCAAGAAAAACACCTTGAAGAAGAGCACAGAGAATCTTAAGAAACCCTCGGACACTCTGAAGAAAAAATCAAAAAAATGCTCCGAGCGATCGCAGGTGAAGCGAAAGGATCTGCCCGATATTCTGAAGCCATCTCAGAGTACGATCATGAGTAGCGACAGCTCCGATGCCGATGATGAATCTTCGAAGAACGTGGACACCATGAAACTGAGGTCGAGATCTCGATTCAGTCTGTCGGACACTTTTCGGCCAGCTTCGTACTACCTCGGGGCCACAACACCGTTGGCGAATTGCGCAGAGAGCTCGGACAGTGAGATCGTTTCCCCACCACCTATACCATTATCGCCGCCTCCCATGGAGGAGCTAAATACGGAGGAGATATTCTCCTCGGAAAACTACGACACCGTAAAGCGAAAGGACAAATTCAATCTGTCCTATGATCAGATTCCGAAGATCCACTCCAGTAACTCTTCGCTGAACATGAGCAAGCCGGAGGGTTTGAAGAGCTCGCGGCTCTCCCTGCCCGATCAGTTTTTGAAAATACGAGGCCTCAAGACACCGATCTTGAAAAGCCATGAGAGGACACTGTCCGATTCGAATTACAGCATCCAAACGGACAACAGCTCAAATACCTCGTCTGACTTTGATTTGTACAACAAGCTTAAGAACAGCTCACCATCGTTCGTGTCAAGCCCTCGATATCAGTCGAATAGCTCACTGCCCCAGAAGTTTACCACCGGCGACAGTAGCGAGACCGACTCTGTGGAGTACCGTCATCGACAAGGTTCCGACTCGGAGCTTGAACGGCAGCGCAGTCGTCGCCCTCTCTCCGAGGAATCGATCAGTGAAATTGAGTCCATGAGCGAGCAGTTTGAAGAGACGCTAACCACTACCGATCTGGACTCGTACCTAAGTCAGCTGCAGACTACGAATGATCTTTACATCTACCAGAACTCAGAGACGAACCTCTTAAACGAAGCAGCAGCAGGTGCTGGCGTGATGGGTGGCATAATCGGTAACCTGATCAAACCCCCAGAGATATTTCGCAATAAGGGCGATGAGCACTTCTATGGCAACATCAACTTTGTGTCGTCCACAGATTCTCTACAGAAGGTTGGCAGTGAAAAGGAACAATCGCTTCTGAAGGAAAAGAACCTGTCCCTACACGATGCTCAGTGTGCCTCTGACGACGTTCTAATGAGCTCCGGAATAGGCGCAAGCCTTGCCGCCGATCAAGCCAAAAGCACAACTATGTCGTCGGTGGATCTCGATCAGACGTCATTTTGTACAGCCTTCGATCTCACCCAAGCTACTCCGATACACAGTAGAAACAACAGCAACATCTCCGAGCAATCAGCTCCATACTACTACTCTGAGCTAACCAGCAGTCGGGAGCTGGCCAGTCCGATCACTCTGAACAACCAGCGGGACATTGCGATCGCCCCACACCGATCGGCGTCAGGAATCTCTCACATCCACAACCCCATCAGTAAGCCAGTAAACCCTGTGATAGACAATCTGAACCTCAAGGGCTCTGTGCGATCACTCTCTGTAGAGATCCTCACGGAGAAAGATCAAACGATCGACAGCAAAAACTTGTACAAAATGAAGACCAATATCGAAAAACTAAGCTACTGCACAAATAAGAACCTCAAGATCACTGGAGAAACACCAAGTGATATCCAACCAAATGTGGATCACTTCCATCATCACCGCCAGGCATCCCTTACGTTTGCGTCAACGTCCAATGCATCATCGCCTCTACCTCCAGTGGAGGCTAAGTTAAGCAAGCACAACAACACTGAGCACTCACTCGATCCGAATATTCCATCAAAACTGACGAGCTTCAGCGGAGCTGGTGAACAATTCTGGGAGGAAGACGCTCTCTGGCGGGAGAGTCTACGCAGAGTATCACAGCGGCATGCGCGTTCAATGGACGAGTTAGATCGCATCCAGCCATCCGAACCGAAGCAGGCCAAAGTGAAGATCTCCAGGGACGTCACATACGTTAATGATAACGTCTCAGGGCGATCGTCATACAAAGCGCGACTAAGTGATCCCATCCACGAAGCATTAGCCGCTGATTCAGATGAGAAGAACGAAAACGACGTCTACGTGCAACTGGCCGCCACAATGGACGACACAAACTCGGATGTCTACGAAGTTCTGCGTGAGGATAGCGGCGGTTCCAACTACTCTAGAAAATCGGTTGAAATTGATCGTGAGACTATCCGCCAATGGGACTCGATGTCAAGCGGTCTCATGAAGAATACTGGCAATAGCAACACTGGAAGTGGCAATACCGGTGGCGAGGCCAACGCCCTAAAGGGCGGCGGCAACGATGCAAATGCAAATGGGCTGGGCACTGAAAACACTCCAAGATCAGAACAGCAATCTGATGAAACGGCTAGTACACAGATAGACTGCATAAATGTCACAAACGAGACGACGACATTCACGAAACTCTACACTTCAGATAGAATGTTTAAGTGATCACGTGCACGCATAGAATATATAAGACTTAGAGCCAAAAAGACGCCGCTAGAATGCATGGTTTTATGATTTGTTTTGTTCTGTAAAAATTTGTAAAAAAAAAAAAAAAAAATAGAACACATACACCTACTACTGCTACATACACACTTTTTGTTTTTGTTTCGAATTTTTTCACCACCAAAATGGTAAGATTTTTTTTTTTAATTTATTTTTATAAATTTGTTTTAAGTTTTTTTTTTTTTTTGTTATATTTTTTTTTGCCTGGTTTGGCGGAGTTAATATGTTTGTGAGCTTGAGATGTTTTCTGTTTTTTTTTTTTTTTAACAACTATTAACTAAATTTAATCTTAGAATAAATTTACAAAGCGTCTTTGATGGCCTCTGGTTTTTAATGGGTTAGAAAAGTTTTATTGGGTTAAAAGTTTTACTCTGAACAAGTAAAAGAGCGATCGCAGGTTTGTGAAAAGCATTGTGAGGGGTTTTTACAAATATTCGTCTCCAGCCCAACTTATGTTGATCGACAATAATGTACTGTACCATTTTGCACTGCAGACACGGTTTGCGAAAATCCATTCAAAAAGGCTTTCAGAAATATCCAGGTTATGTAGGGCTTCAAATGTGTTGGAACTATGATGATACATTCGTACCGTCCGTAGCTGTAAGACTTGCTATTTCGTAGTATTTTATCAAAGAAATCAATCCAAATACACCTCAGAGCCTCATTGATACCCGAACCTGTGGAATATCTTCTTTTTTTTTTGTCGGAGGTTGTTACTATCCGATGGAGCACTCAGACACAACTACAGGTCCATTTTACTGCCAAACAGACACCCTACATTATTGTACTTAGTTTTCCCTTCTTTCGAAGAAAGATGAGAAGGAGCTTCAGTGATGAAGAGCTTAGATGTTCGGCACTCACCACATCAGCCCCAAGGATCCGCCACCTGATGCGAGCAAAGGCGGGACAGCTACAGAGGAAGTGTTCCGCTGTGCCGTCTTCCTCTCCGCAAGCAGGACAGATGTTTGTGTAGCTCAAGCCCAACACATTTAAGTGTTTGGCAAAAGCTTGATGGTCCGAAAGGACGCCCACAAGCAGTCTGCAGTCGATTCTCCTAAGAGACAAAGGAAAAACGCGGACCATTTACAAATGTCCGGAGGCAGTCGTTTGGTCTGCCTACACCCAGCACAGTCACGCCACCGACGCTCGGGTTCACGAGGAACCCAAGTATCAATGGATGACCTAACCACAGATGCAGGCAGCCCCAACGCAGGTTCAGGTCCTGAGAAAGCTTCGTTTGAACCCCGTCTGGAAAGCTCATCAGCGATCTCATTTCCCGGGATACCAGTGTCACCTGGGACCCAAACAAGATTCACTGTGTTAAGCCTTTCGGCTAAGTTCAGAGAAAGCTTGATTTCGAGCGCTAACTTGGACGAGGTAAGAGGGCTAAGCAACGCTTTTAATGCAGCTTGGCTATCACTGCAAACGCATATGCTTCTATCCCTCCACCTGTTTGTCACAAAATAGCGCATACCCATAAGGATAGCGAAAATCTCGGATTGGAAGACAGACGCATAATTATTTAAGGGGTAGTGTAGTCTAATGTTCTCGCTTTCCACAGAGACTCCAGAACCAGACCCCTCTCTTGGTAGGTTTTGGAGCCATCTGTGAATACACGATGGCATTCTTTCCCAGGCTCATAGTCTGGCCGAAGCCATTCCGTTACCTGAGGAAAGTTGACGTGGTAGTTTTGTCGCAGTAGGATTTCTGGTATCATTGCGTCAGACGGCACATAAGACAGGGGTCAAAGGATAATTCTCGCACAAGTTCCCCAAAAGTCCACCTCTCTTTAACCGAGAAATGGTTTTCAGCGTACACCCCATGATAAAAATATCAAGAGGGGGGAGGTTCATCATAGCATCTAGAGCAGAGCCCGGCGTACTAGGCAAGGCCCCTGTGCATCCAAGACAATCCGTTCTTTGAAGCTTGGCAAAAGAGGCAGTAACACGTTTTCGCGAAAGCCTGTCCCACCATATAACCGATGCATATGAGAGAAGTGGTCTTATCATTGCCGCATAGATCCAAAGGAAACTTTTAGGAGATAAGCCCCATGTCTTGCCAAAAGCGCCTCTGCACTGCCAGAAAGTTGACAGCGCTTTATCGGTTTTTGATTCAACATGCTTGGACCAAAGAAGCTTTCTATCGAGGATTACTCCCAGATATTTGACTTCATCGGAGATCGGGATAGTGACGCCTTTTAGCACAAGTTGAGTCAGACCAGTGACCTTTCTCCTGCTCGTGAAGAGAACAACCGTAGTTTAAAGAGGATTCACTGAAAGCCCTTTTCTTGTGCACCGATCATCGATTAGGCGCATGGATCTCTGCGCCTGAGAGCAGACTGTCCTTAGGTCTGAACCGACAGACAGAACGGCGACATCGTCCGCATAGGCTTGTGAGTAGGATCCAGGAAGATTGAGAGCCGTTAGCAGAGAGTCTGCTACCATACACCATAAGAGGGGAGACAGAACACCACCTTCAGGGCAGCCTCTGTTTACCCCAGTTATGACGCATTTGCCACAATCCGCCTCGACAATCAACGTCCTGTACATTGCTTTAATCCACAAAACCAATGTTTCATCTACACCATGATGTCTGGCTGCATTGCACATGCTATCAAATGTCGCATTAACAAAAGCACCCTCACCCTCCGATCAAGAGCACTTTCAATCCTACCAACAAGGTTCTGAAGCGCAGTTTCACAGGATTTTCCACGCTAATAGGCATGTTGCATCACAAAAGAGATTTCGATCGAAGAGCAACATTGCGCACGTGCAGCTCAACCAGTCTCTTCAAACTTTTCAGCAGGAAGGAAGACCGACTTATGGGTCTGAAACTTTTGGCGAGAATGTAGTCAGTCTTACCTATCTTTGGTATGAACACGACTTTAAACATACGCCAAGTAGAAGGTATGTGGAATATCTTGCATCGCTTGTTGATAGGAAGCCAATAGCTCGAAGCGATTTCTAAGAATTTGGAGTTTAAGATATCGGCGAAAGCTAAGCGATAAGTGACTTTGGCTTTAAAAAAAAAACAGGGAATTTTAAGAGAGCTCTAAATTCAACAGCGATATTCTTCCAATTGTTGGGGAGTGGAGGTTGACTTACCCATGAAGAAAAATTAACCAAAGACGAACAATCTCAATAATTAACCGAACTTCGGTTAAATTCAGCATACACGTTGCAATTCCTAAGCACAACTAGCAGCAGAAAACGTGAGCCTACCTTTAGGCTTTCGTTAGCATTCAAAGGTTATTCTTGAAATGAATGTTTTGTGATCCATTGTGTTCACTCAGTCTGTTCTTTCTGCCCGGATGTGGTTATGGTTGATAATTTTCCTCCCAAACTAAAAGCATAATCACTCCTTAACTGTATCGAATAATTGATCGGTCGAAATACTTCGCCTCAGAGTCGTGATAGAAAATACTCGGCTTTCAACCATTGACATCGAATTTTCGATTCACCGATTCAATTACCGTGATTGAGGGCCGTTTGCCGATACGACTCATTGTGAATTAAGTGCCACATAAACTCTTATGTGACAGTTTAATACTTATAGTAGCCTATTAGTATTTAAGTAGACCTTAAATTGTTAAGAGTCGTATGAGCAAACGGCCCTTAGACGCTATACGAAATTTATGTTATTTATTTATAGTCCTATTTTTTAGTAAAAAGATGTCCCGTTTAGAAGGTTCATTTCTACTGTCCTTATTTGTAGTGCCTCTCCGCATCGCCTTTGGTAGTTTATTATTTTGTGTCGATGTAGCTGTTTTTCCAACCATTATTCCTTTTTTTCGAAGCCGATAGCGCCATTGTTTTGCAGAATTTGTTCTTCGAGTTTAGGACTTTCTTTTTTTAAATAATTTATAGTACAGTATTCTCTACTACAGTTATGAAAACTTAAGTAAAAAGCGAAGTGCAAGTAGTCAATAAATTAGCAACAATGCTTGGTAAAGAATTTTGCTGTTACCAATGCTGTGGTATTTTAGAACAGTCGTCTAAAAAGATCGTTTCCAAAGGAACGTTCAAGAGGAAGCGTCAATTTTTTAGATTTATGCACTCATTTATAAACACTTATTGTACGAAAAACAAAATATCGAGCTCACAGACTTCCTCAAAATTTCTATACGCACTTTATATGCTTAAATCGTGTATTGTAACTTTTCGAAAATATGCTTAAGTCTGTTGTAAATCTCTGTAGCTTTTGACGTGCTTCTTACTCGAAATCAGTTTTAAAACAACGCAAATACATTTTTTCCATAATTTTATTTCCAGCCTCAATATCAGTTCGCAATGTTCGCAACATCCCCAAATCAAACTTGACCGTTAAACCGGATCCATCTGATCCGATGCTCAGCTATGACCAAATTGCAAAACTATCCAGCTCATACTATGGCAGCACAATGGATGCAAAATACGCTAAGACCACTCCACTAGCTACAGAGAGAGAACGCAGCTTATATGGTCTTGCCACATCCAACCCCATGAGCCACGGGGTTGCGATAGATGTCAATGGCAGCAACTATGATATCAATGCGTCCACAGCCTACAGGGACAGTAATGGATATCATCCCATGAGACGAATCGGTAGTCGGGCCGAAATCGATATTTTAGAACATGAAACCAGCACACAAATGAGGGTGAGTATTAGTCTAGGGCTGGCACGCCGACTAGAAGTTTGATTAAGCATGTTACACATAAAACACAAAGTTTTTGTTTTACTATTTGTTTTGATTATGATTTTTTTTATGTAACACATATCAATATATCAATGTTCACATGCAGAATCTGGACGTATCGGCTGGAGATTTATTGAGTCGCACCCACGAAGAGTTGGTTCTATTGTTGATCCAATTGCGCCGACAAAACAGTAATACGGCTCGTGCCATTGAGCAGTGTTGCACCGATATTCATGAAATTCAGGTTGAAATGATTTGATTTTTGTTCAATGTTGTTTTTTTTTGTGCTTAAGAATGCTTTAACACTCTTGAGCAGTGGTTGCTGTGGGGGGAATAACATTGGTGATGGAGGGAGAATTATCGGAATTGTGTTTACTAATTGCACGCTATTTTTGTTCTCTAACAAAAATTGATATATAAGGACCTTAATCTATTTTATTAAACAAAAAAAAAACCCACCTCTTACAAAGATGCATGTAGTCGGCTGAATGAAAATCTTGCTGCAAAGCTCTGTATTTTATAAAGCCTGATATTTCTCCAGGGAGAAGAAGCAATTATATGCTTAGTTTGTATGAAAATAGTTGCTTAAATTCTAGACTTGGCAACAAGTTCAAATTTTAGCTAACCCTTCATGTATAAGTTACAATATTTGTCATATATAACTTAAAAAGAAATTGAGTTAAACCCAAAATGCAATTTTTTCACTCAAAACCTTTTTGCCTAACTTGAAAGATATATTTTCGAGACTTGTAAATAACGAGAATCAGTATACTCGCCGTCAACAAACTACGAGTACATTGGGCCATAAGCGAACAATATAGGGCTTTGTTTTACTCTATTGTGTAATATATATATGGGGTGAGGTTCATAAGGGTCTACATTTGAATGAATCAAGTTACACAAACTAACTTTCTAAATTAAGCATAGCAATACGCATTTAATAAACTAACCTACTAACGAGACTTAACGTGGTTCTAACACATTTAGGCTGTTACGCTACACGACAATATTTCTAATCGCATTCTGCTTTTATTCAACAGAACCGAATACGCACAGCCGAAGGGTTAACGCGCGCCGAATCCATCCAGCGCCTGGACTATCTAAAACAACATTTACTCGATCTGGAACGCCAGTATGAAAAGAGCAAACCTCTGGTAAATCTAGTTGACAATATGGTGAAACTGGGTTCACTCTACCGCAGCAACGATACAACCGGTCGTCTGAATGGCGTCCAACGACCCGAATCCGTGACCCTTGATCGACTGGAGTTCAATCAACGGGTGCAGGAACGACGAATGCTGCAGGAAGAGCAAAAGCAATGGGACCGCCTCAGTCCAAATCACACAGAGCTTCAGGTAAGCTCGACTGTCGATACTTTATTTTTGATATCTATTAACTTTTGCGTGTATTGCAGTCCAAAGTCCGACAACTGTACCAGCTGGATCAGCTGTTGCAGGAGGAATCCGGCACTTTGCAGAACTTGCAACGCGACAAGGAGGACTTGGAACGTGCTCTGGGCGGTCTTCGTGCTAGAATTCATGACTCCAATGGAACACCAATGGCACTGGAAGCAGCCAAAAAACAACAACACATGCTGGAGAGAGAATTGTCAAGAGTACACCAGCTGTTGGCCGAAAATTCTAAGGTAGACGAGGTGCCTAGTAGTCGTCGTCTGTTTCCTTAGTTATTTATGTTTTTTTTTTTTTTGTTTGTTGCTTCTATCATCAAGAAGTAGACTCACACACGATCATGCTTACGCTTGAGTTATCCTTCTTAATCGTAGACTATGTAGAATCTATTGTTTCCTCTTTTACTTGCACGAAAGCAGACGCAATCATTATCACCTTAAACGCTAGCTAGTTACTCCTAGCGCACATCTAAATAATTATCCTTACCCAACACTCTTATTTTAGAAACTAGAACAAACTGTTGCTGGCAACGCCCGACTGGAGCAGGAGCTGCTGGTTCTTCGACAGAAGCTGCAAGCCTCAAGGGGTTCGCAGAATGCTCTCAACCCGCTGCGCAGCGAAAGTATGCAGTATGCCAGCTCAACGACCGCGCTCCTGGAGTCTGAGCTGAAGCGAGTTCAGCAGCTTGTAGGCGATATGCAACGTCAGCGTCAGGAGCTGAGTCAGGCTGTTCGACAACTTACTGAGAACTCAAATCGATTATACCAGGAAATCGGAAACAAGGAGAACTCCTCGACTCCGCTATCGTCCCACATCAAGAAACGAACTTCGAGCACATGCTGGATCGAAACCGACCTGGACTCGATGGTCAGTGTGGACCGAACGGTCAACGATACTCCAAATATTTCTACTCCCCTGTATGTGGACACCAGTTCGGCAAACTTCTCCGCGTCCAGTAAACACAGCGAATTCGACGACAGCGGCAAGAGCAATCGCAGCTATCGATATCATGACTCGGATCCCTTAGAGACCAGTGGAGTGGACAGTGACGGATTCCTCGAGACAAACCCATTCGCAAACCTGTCCAACCAGGAGAAACAAGAAATCAAAACCGTTCGCATTGTGAAACGTGAATCCGAGAGACGGCATCGCGACCGGGAGCGCAGCACCAATAACTCCACACAGAACCTCGATCAAGTCATAGAGGAGGACAATCACTCGGCATTTATACCAGAAGACTATAATTCGCGATCAAAATCATTGCCGCGTACCTATACCGAACCGCCGAAACCCCTGCCAAAGGTTCACAAAAATCACTCTGGTTCCAGACAATCCATCAAGTACACCGACTACTATAGCACTTCGCCAGCCACGACAAACACTCCTTATATGGTTTCAATGTCCGATAGGAACTGCAACGTCTATCCATATCATCAACAACAGTCATCCTTGCCGAACGGCTATCACTCAAAGTCGGCGGGCATCTATAATCACCAACACCAGATATCGCAGCCCATACCACTGTCATCGGTACAAAGTGCTCTTCGTCATAAGACCGAATCGATGCAGAGTCTGACAAAGAGCATCACCGATCTAAGCACCGTCTTTCAGAGCGAAGCCGCCCGACAAATAATCAACGAAATGTCTGCAGGAAGTGCCTCAGAAGACAATACCGCTACGACAAATACTGCGTCTACAACGGAGAAGGTTCCCTCGTCGCATAAGCATCGGCGCGCTGTTCCCAGAGAGAAGCGGCGCCATTACACAGCGCCGAACAATGTCAACGCTAAAGCCATGGAGAATGTACAGGCCGAAAATGACATGAATCGAAATGTATGTTTCAATTTTTATTCAATTTGTTTAATACATTTTTTTTTAATTTTTCCGCGTAGAACACAAATTGGCGTGCTCGAGACGATCTCGATATGGAGGTGGCGCTGAGGCCAAGAATTAATGCACCCGATGTTGTTAGATCGGCTTTGGCACATGGCGAGAAGATCTCCGAGAATACCATTGACAATCTCTTGCTGGCACCGAATAAGATTGTCATACCGGAACGATATATTCCAGAGAAGGTACTGCAGCGGCTTGATTTTATAAATATCTCGATGTGAATAAATAATTATCCTTTCTTTTTATAGACACCAGAGCTCTCGCCAGAGGAGAAGAAACGACGGCAAGAGAAAGTTGAAGCCATCAAGAAAATGCTTTCAGAGGCACCCATCAATTCATCGAATGTAAGTTTAGTTGGATCGCACTTTACATATTAACAACGGGATGTTCAAATAATCAAATCAAAAGAAAACTGGTTTGTTATGTGCTATATTTTGTACCACTTTGAAACCACAATTTTTTTCCCCAACTGAATCAGTGCGGATTGTGGCGTACATGATACGGGGCAGGGGCAGTCTTGTTTGTATGTCTTCAGACCAAAGAGCGCCATTAAGTATTGTTTCCAAATGGAATAAATAGTAAAACCCCTTTAAAAGGATGCTAGCAAATGTAAATCAGGTTCTTATAACATGTATCGCGAGCCTTTGCGATATCACATTTCCTCTGATTCCAAAATGCCTGAGTGAACTTAACCTTACGAGCGCATTCACACTGAAAGTGAGTTATCACACGATCTTAGATGTAGGGACAATTATACTTCGCAGCTCTTCCTTTTTAATTTTTTTTTTTAACACCTTGGATGCCGTATATATTTATATTTTACTCGCTAAACCTAACCTTACTTCATTCCCCTTTTCTTTCCAGGACACCGTAAGTTTGCCCCCAAGTAAAATCAATGCCGAGAAGAAACAGCGTGAACACCTCCTTCAATTGAATCAAATACTGGCCCAACAAGTGATGCAAATGAGTAAAATTGTCGCAGGTATGTAAACAAAATGTGCAAATTTACACGTTTTTATTTATTATGTATATAAATACACAGTCTTAAAATTGTTTTATATTTGTTTGAATTTAACAAAATGAAAACGAATTAGAATGCGAGTTTTGTTTGTTTTAATTTCTGTTGTAACTCATTACATATCATCACTGAATTATTTTTTAATTTTTTTTTCTCAAATATTTTAAAATCAGCTTTTAACGATTTATGGAAAAAGTCCTTATGTTAATTACGCGTACATTTGAAAATGTTCTATTCATCATACTCTCAAAAAAACTGTCACAAACACACACTTTCTCTTTTTCCCGTTTAATAATTTTCAATAAAATAATCTCAATGCTTTCATAATATTTTGTGAACTTTTTTTTAGATGAAAACTAAAAATATAAGTATGCATAAGAAAATCATTCAAAAATCGTCGTCAACAAGCATTTTTTGTCATATCACAAAAAAAAAAAATTAGCACCGAAGCTCATAAATCATCCACTAATTTGCACAAACAGAGCTCTCATCATCGATCATCATTTCATTCATGAATTTCTTTATATAAAAAATATTTTATATATAAATTTTATTTAAATATTTTGCTTGTTTGTTTGCATTTATTTGGATTTGTTTTTATATTGTGAAGATTTTTTGTTTTGTTTCTTTCATTATTTTTTGTGATATTTTGATTTTAATTTAATTTATTTTTTGTGCTTGTGTTTGCTCCTGATGTGAACTAGGAAATCCTACCCAGTCTAACCAAAAGTAGTTGGAGCTATCTATTGTGTTTATTTTTGCGGATGCCTTCTATCTAACGCTATAATAAATTTAAGCAAAACAATAAAAAAAAAATAAGAAAACAACATCAACAATCCGAAAACTATACAAAAACTTAAATAAATTATTGTAAACTATGCAACCTCTTTGCTTTGCAATAAAGTTCAACGATTCACACATGACACCACAACAGGTTTGTACAAATATATTTTTCTTGCACTTTTTTTAGTTTATTTTAATTTTTTTTTTATTATTTTGTATTTAAAAACGAGGCAGATAGAAGTATAATTTTTCGTTTTGCAGTGCCTTAGAAGAGTTTGTAGACTTAGACAGACTTAATTCATTCTACAAATTTCCCAGTATACATAGGTACTCACTAAAAAAATATAGAATCCTTCAACATATTCAACAAAATTAACTCAGTTATTTCAATTTTACGGTTAGTCATAAATCAGGGCTCAGAGAGTAGAAACTAAAAAAAGAAAACATATTTGATATAAATATCCACTGATTTGTATATTAAAGCATTATCATTGTTAATGTTTGTCAATAAAAAGTTTTTTTTATTAATTGCATGGAAAATGTGTACAATTAATATTATTATCCTTGTTCTGTATTCAAAATCTATGTTACTACTATTCTATGTATTATTAGAACAATATTTTTAATAAATATCTAATTAATATAATTTCATCATTATCATAACATTTTCATTGAAATCACAATTTATAGCGATTTAAAAAAAAGAGAAACAATTCAATATAGGTTTCCTTTAATTAGTGTTAACAAGAACAGGATATTTTGTTTTTCATCAGTAACACCTACAACATTTGTCTCTTATTTACAATATAAATATACTTAGGGATGCTGCAGGTATTTTTGTCAACAACCGGACAACTCAGACCCCAACGATTGCCAGTCTCTTGAAACTATATTATTTGGCAACCTCTATATAACGGCACTTCGTTTAGCACTAATGAAAAAATCCCCCATATACAGTGGAAGGTTGATCAAAACCGTGCCTCTTTCAATTTTAACTCCAGTAATTCCCTTTTAAGCATTTATCTTTTCTAACTTTAGAAATCACTATTTCGATAAAAATTAAGAACTTATAAATAAAAAATAATAAAATGATGGAATTTAGGAGACAATATCATTACTAGAAGGCAATCTCTTTTTATGCTTAAAATTCAAATCAAACAGACCCATTCTATGCTACAAATTAACAAGAAACCGCAACATAGAAAATTCTGAAAGCTTTACCAAATTCAATAAAAAAAAACTGCAGCAGTTCGTCTATTAATTTCTGCCAACAGCTCAAAAGCGTTATTTTTATAAACCTCAGAACGTGTTTACCCATTTAGTTGTAGTCGGAAAATATATATCACAATAGTAAGTACATATCAGTTAGTAATATCATAGCATAGGTCTTCATTCATACCACTAAGCAAATAGCAAATTTTGAGGACTTTATCCACATCATAATTTAACTTCCTATATTCTGTTTTATTTTAACAGAAAAAGCAATGGCAGCTCGTCCATCAAAAATCGCCGAACTAAATAAAGCAACCACACCCGATGAAGATCGTTCATCATCTCCTACTGATTCTCTGCCAATTTACCAACAACGAGACAATTTTTTTACATAAGCTGACAATTTTTCAATTAAAAACAAAGTACACAAAAAACGTCTACCAAACTATATGTTTTCGTTTGTAAGTATACAATTAGTTGTTTTTTTTTTACTTGTAAATGTTCATCTTATACAGCTTGAAACCAAATTTTTAATAAGAACAAAAATAGAAATGAATATTTACTTACTTTCATTATTATACTGAAAATAACATGCATCTTATGTTTTTGTCTGAACAAAATTGTCTAAAAAATAAACTCTTAGCAAAAACTGCCTTATCCGAGCGAATGCTAAAGAAAAAATTAATTGAATTTGACTGATAATTTAAAAACAAAAAAATATGAAGACTTAACAAATAAACGCTAAATATCATTAAAAGAACATTGAAGTTAAATCATATCTCACGGCTTTGCGCGGGCATTTTAATTAATTTTATTGTGCAACTAAATTTATCTACTGACACGAAAAACAAAAGAACTATGAAACATATCATTAATCTGATAGGAGTTTTTTTTTTAAGAAAATAAAATTCTGAACAAATTTAATGGGCGAAAAATGAATAAACTTGATACAATAATTAACAAAGACTTATATTTAAAAAAATAACACATCCATGAATCGAAAAGAAAATCATAATGTTGAGACAACAATAAATTCATAACAACAACTAAACAACAGACTGATTTCGAAATATAAAACACAAATTATTATTGCAGTAGTTTACTAAGCTAAAGCTGTAGATTTTGTAAAACAACATCCACAAAATATCAAAAAAAGACACACTCATACACAAACTAAAATAACAACTGCACACAAAATCAATCAGTACACCATGCAAAATACCAAATAAAAATTTAGTAAATATTTAAAAAGAACATAATCGAGGCAACAAGATTAATGCTGAATTGAATAAGCTGAAACTATAAATTTAAGTTAACATATTAATGCACCACGATCATGTTAGAAGGTCGATAAGAAAATTCAATGCCCAGAATGGATAAACGAGAAAAAAAAACCTTAATTGAGTTAATTAAATGTGAAATTTAAGAATTAAAACTAGGGCGTACAAATTCACTCATATACTCATACGAATGATAAGCAAAGAAGGGAAGGAATACTTCACGTGTCTTTGGTTGGAAAAAATTGAAAATGGTGGCCATTTTTTGTTTAATGGGTTGGAAATGACATTTCAAAATGACATAAAATATACCACGAACGGGTTTCTCATTTAATTTCACAATCGGCAATTTTATGTGCCTCAATGACGTTAATTTGTGGATCCGTTTTGAAAGTACACACCAACTTGCGTCGCTATGTTATTTGACGCTATTTTGTTAATATCATCATGGGTGCGTTCACAAAAGGTATTGAGGTATTTTGAGGTCATAACATATTTAGTAAATGTTGCGTTAAAAATGTCCGATACGTGACTATTTCCATTGTGTTAACAAATCCACAACTCATACAATAATTACGATCCGTAAATAAAGCACATTTTTGTTTTTAGAATTAATTAGTTGTTAATGTTAGCTCTTATGAATCCTACGCACAACATGAATTAAATGCAACTGCGAGCCATTCACTGTCTGCCCAACAAAAATTAGTCAAATAAGTTTTGCTGTGAATCAGCCCTTTTCTAAAATATTTGACGAGGAAAAAGTAAAGCTTAGATATTTTCAAATCGGTGCCAGCTGGCAAATGAGGAATCTCATGACACAAAATGTGGAAAAAAAAAACAAATTTGTATTGGCTTAGCAAAATTTAAAGCAAAATATATTCAACTCGTTTGCAGACTCAACTCTGACGTAAAGCAGATTCATAGATGACCTCAAAATAAAATTAAAGTTAAGTATTCACTGCACATTCTGCCTTATTCCCATCGTTGTCAGTTGATTTTTTGACTACAGACTCACAGTTAGTGTCGAATTATTATAGCTTTGTATCATTTTCGTCTACCGCGAGTACTTTATGTTCGTCTTCAATATCGAAATTTACACATTTCCGACCCTAGCCTTAAGTAGGAAGATATATGTTCCCAAAGACACGCTCCTCTGTGCACTCCCTCTATATCACCATTAAAAGGTATTTAACTAAATAGCAATTCATCAAGTACCTACTGAAAAAAAACAGAACTTAGTTCGCACTGTCAAATTAAATAAAAATTAGAAGAAAAAAAAGGACGCAAAGAAACATGGTTGAAAACATACGTATTGGAATAAACAAAAATCCCATTTATTAATAATATGTAAAAGAAAAGTTGTTAAATGTTGACATTCGAAAGAGAAGTGCTTTCAATAGTAATCATTAATGTGTTAATTATTTAAGTCAATTAAGGCAATACAAATTTGAAAAAAAAAAAAAAAAATATACATGAATGCATTAAACAATTAAATTGTTAACCTTTAATGGTAACAATATGTTAGTTAATTTAAAAAAACGTATTCAAGTACCCAAGCAAAAGAAATGCAATTCTATATAACACCACAAGACAAGTCAACGACATTTAATTTTAATTTCTAAATCAATATTACCATACATTTATTTATATAACTACTGTAGAAAATATTGAAAAAAAGAAATTATATATATATATATATACGAAATGTACAAAATCATATCTATACCATGCGATTAGTTTTTTTTTTCAAACTATTTCTATTCATTTCAATTCTTAGTGTAAATATTAAAATATTGTTTACAGAAAAATTTGAAAAAAAAAGAAGGAAAATTATTTTAAATATTTATTTTTATCTTATAGTTCTATCGATATTCGTCGGTGCTATAATGTATAGTTATAATTGAAATTTCGTATTTTTTAAGAAGTTCTCAACAATTTCATATAATTTGAGATTTAGTTTAATTCGACTATGATTTACATAAAACACAAATTTAATATTACAAATAGAGAAATAATATTCGTTGAATGACTTTATAGTACCATACACAAGCAGATAAAGCATCATATTAAAATACAATTAAATGCGTTGTGCATCAATTAAAAAGAATAAACTGCTAATGTTATGGATATCCTTAAAAGAAAATAGTTCGTAAAAAAAATTGCAAAAGCCGCAAACAAATTAAAATATGTATAAAAATAATTCATGAATATTAAACATGCAAATACAATTACCATTATCATTATCATGTTATTTTAATCTTAAGATAAAAACACAAGTTAAATAAATTTAATGAATTACAATTTGAAAGAGTTTTGTTTAATCTACATGTGAAACAAAAATTGAAAGAAGGCGTTTACAACTTGATTCACTTGAAGTGATGAGCAAAAGCAGCGTTGTAAGCATATATGACATATGACTACAATGCCAACAATATTTTTCAACGACAATGATTGATACAAATAACAGTTAACTGCGTTCGCGATAACTCAACTGTAATCCCTGATTAAAAATAACTTGCTAATTGCTTTTTTTTTGCACTGGCATTTTTAGTTTTCGCATCATTATCAATATATTCAATGACTTTCCTAACTCTCGTTCTTTATCGAACCAGCCTACGGGCGTTTGCGTTCGCGTTCTCCTATATGAATGTGTCGCGAATATTAATACATTCTTTAAAATGGGAAATATTTACCCTAAAACTAAGTTTCAAAAAATGAGTGCAAAACTAATTGCCAAGTGCATACTTGAACGCTATCTCACATTCACTGGGAATACTATAGAATGCGTAGTAAAATTTAGTGGAGATTTTTGTAGCTAACGAAGAACACCATCATTTTTTCTATTTCTTTAAAATTGAAATTTGTTTCGGATAAACTTCCTTTAGATATTCACATAGGTTTTTGGCGAATGTTTTGAATTTTTCTGTCGACATATACCAAAACATCATCCTTTTGACACGATACTCCGATGAAACTTAAGCGCATGAAAGACGGATCGCTTAGTTTGCGCGGTCGCCACTGTTTCTAAACCAGCGGCTATCCTATTGACGGACAAAAAACTAAACTGATCCGCAACAGATGATTTACTCATTCTTTCAATTTGAGCTTGAAGAACATTGTAAGAAAAATAAAGCAGCTTATCCGTACCAGGGAACAAAAACAAGAAAACGCTTTTCAAAATCAGGGGTGGGATTCTTTAAAAAACGAAACGAAAACCACTTTCACATTTCAAAAAACGAAAGAAATCACGCGAAAGCGAAAATTTGCTTCATATAACTCCTAACGTTTTGTTCTGCATATTCGTTTAGGTTTAAGAAACTATGTGACAACAAAATTAGAGTTCGGAAGTCTCAGTATATCGTTTTATTTTTGTTAAGTTATATTGACAACTTACAGTTACTTACTTACTTAGGTGGCGCTACAGTCCGGGGTGGACCTGGGCCTGACAACTTACAGTTGACAATTCAAAATATTTTGTTTCTTGAATTTGATTGTTGACAAAGGCGGACGGAATAAAAGTGTAGTAGGGCAAGCTAACATGGGTCCCATCAACACAGCCGATTACTAATTATTAATGTAGATAATTAAAGTGGATGTATTTATGTTTAATGTTGTAACTTTCCAGGAATTTTATATTTTTGAGAAAAGTAGCTTTTAGTCATATTTTCTAGTTGTCTTGGCTAATGAATCCATTGGGGACTGAAAATATCTTCCAATGCATCAACACATTCGAGCAATATTTAAGATATTGTGCTCTTTGCTAGAAGAGAAATAAAATCATTTCCAACTGACCATTTGTATCCTCCTCCAGTCAGTACCTCTAATGTTGAGGAAAGTTTCAAAATAAGAGGCACGTATGTATTTCATGTACTTGTACGCAAATTAATATTGTCCAGCACATACTTAAAGGCGGCTTTGTTTAATTTATAACGTTGAACAAAACTGAAAAGAAAAATGCACTTTTAAACTAAGAACCAAATTAAAATAAACCAACCTTTTGAACAATCCCGCAGATTTTTTCGAAGTTTTCTAAAGTTTACATGTTCACTTTCTGCTTCACTTTTGTCGCTATCACTGGTCAACAAATAATAGTTTGCTAGCATTTCTAATAAAATATTCAGCACAATCAAACACCATCAAATTCAAAAAGAGTAAATGGGAAAATGTTAAACGTCAAGCCAATAGCTGTCGTTTGTTTTCTTTCGTGGAGACGATAAATTCTGTTCGTTTTTAAGTTTACATGAAGAAAAGTGAAAACGTCAAAGAAAATGTGATGGTTTGTTTTTTTTGTCACGGCCACGAGCATTTCTTTCGTTTTTTAATGTTACATGAAGCAAACTGTTCGTGCGCACGAAACTGTTTTCGCCTTACAGAATGCCGGCCCAGTTTTCTTATTTACGTGGATTGGCTACTGCATGCATTGAAGTCTTATCAAGTGTACACAAGTAGATATGAATACATCCTCAGTGAACTCAGCTGGGTAACTTAAAAGTTAATTGATACTTCGTTGACGAACTGACCTTTGACCAGCTTGCGCCTAAGAAATATGACAATATGCCTCTCCACATAGGCAAAAGAAAAAAACAACAATTTATCCGTTTTTGTTGTTGTTTTATTGTGTAGGTATATCATGGATTTCCTTCTCTGTTTTTTTTTTATTTATTATTTTAACTACCTCTCTCAATCTTATGGTACAGTAATAATAAAATTCCTATTATTTTTCTTAGACACATCCGGTTGAACAAAAACATTTCACATTTATGAATTTCTGTGCGTTAGCAGCACTAGGATCGTTGTTTTTTTGTATTCTACTACATAATTTTATATATAGAAACAAGTTACATGTCAGTTTATCTTACGTTTTCAAAATTACATTCCTTCGACTCTTTTTTCTATATAACTTAACAAATAATGACAAAAAATATACAAAAATGTTTGCATTTCACGATAATCTTAAAAACTAATTGGGTTTAACTATATCATTTACAAAAGAAAGCAAGTTTATCTCTTCTTGTTTCTTTTGTTTTTCTATTTAGAACACAGTGCAAAAGGTTCAAATGAAACAAAAGAAAAAAAAGGAAATTAAAAATAAAAACATAATAAAATTAAATGCGTTTAATAATATTCGCTTTATAATTGTTTAAAATATATATAACCGTATTTGAAACTCGTTAAGAATTTGCATATTTTCAAAAAGCAATTCTGAGAAATTGTAAAAGTGCAACAAAACTGGCATAAGTAATGTTTTTTTTCGGGTAAAAATCGTATCGTTTCAAATTTATTTTTATTAGTTAAATTTTTAAGCGCGGGCATTTCTTATTCACAAAAGGGGTTTTCTTTCACACGGGAGGAAATGTCATATAGAGCAAAAAAAAAAGAAAAATATATAAACAAGCAAAAATTCAACCAGTAAGCTCTCTCCATCTCACTGATATGTAGATCGGGTAATATTCTCTTTGCACATGTCTCTCTTTCTGTGTATTGATGTTTGATAATCCTCTCCAACTTTAATTTTCAATCATTTACATTTTTCCTTTAATTTTGACATTTCGGCGTGTGATAAATTCATGAAACGGATTTAACGAAAGAAAACTCTTGTAAAGCATTAGAAGCAATTTCTAGGTTAGTTTAGTGTTGTGTTTTTTTTTTTTTGACAAATTCGACCGTTCCTACTGTACTCGTTCAACTTTTACTTTCCTGAGTTGTGGATTCAAGACTTGTCAGTGCCGCTTCAGCCATTTTCTTATATTTACCGGCCAATTCGGGTAAATCGTAAGCAATGGCCACGTCGAGTTTACTGATCGGACAGCCACGGAAGTAAGTACAAGTTTCCGAGAGCTTCTTGAAATCATACAATCGATTTAGGCGGAAGAAGTCGCGGTACACCTCTGGATCGGGCAAATCATATCGCGAGATATTTGTCAAAGTTGACAGGCCTTCATAAATGTGATAGTTCTGGGGATGATCAATGATGTCGTCAGCGATGCGTTTCTTATTTCCGAATAGGGTCTTGTGGTTGAAGTAGGTTGTAAGATAGCAGTCTACCATTTTGGCGTGATTTCGAACGCGAACCTATAAAGAAATACGTAACCGTTAATGTGTGAAACAGCTTATGAGCAGATTAACTTACAGCAAAACGGCGAGCACTTGAGATCTTGTGTTCGATCCTCTTGTCAATAGCAGTACGCATATCGCGAAGGAAGGCACGCTCCTGAGCCTGTAAAAGACGGGCTGGAGATCCAACTTCATACGGATGCGACCACAGCGATGTTGTGTACATCAGTGGTGGTTGAGCGGATGACATCAATGGGGAAATATTCCAGATAAGAGCACTCTGTACCCGCAACAGTTCCTCGGGCTTAACTGTATCAGCTTTGTTCAAAACAATGCGTGTCTGGTATTCACGGCCTTTGAGCTGATCTAGGATAGCTTCAGTTTCTGGGCCAACGTCGAGCTTAGCTGGATCGTAAACCAAGAAGATGATGTCGGCACGATCGATAAACCATTGGCAGGCATCGTTGAATGGGAAAATACGGGAAACTTGTTTGCGAACCTCCAGGATGCCGGGAATTTCGACAATGTTAACCTAAAATTGTAAAATGGGATTGATTTGATAATATAAGAATCCGCAATCCGAAAGAAAATAAATAAAATAAAATTAAAAAAAGGCTTCAAAAAATCATTGCTTGTTTGAAGTGCATAACTCGAAGGACATTTTAAGGGTTTAGCCCGCATTTGCTTCTGGATGGTTAAAATAAAACATGAGCCTTACATTCTTGACTTGTATTTGTCGGCAACTAATAGTTGGATTCAGTTCGCACTAGCGCCCCTTCAGAAATAAGTCACATAACCAGCGGCGATTAATCATTAATCACACATTAACCTCGCCAATAAAACGTTTGCACTGCATCTTTTAGCAAATGTTCTCGATCCTAATGAACCACACATGCAATTCGGTACGTAACAAAGCACCGGATTGCGACGAGCGCCAATTAGCCCGGCCAAATATTGCAGTAAGCAAATCATTTCCGAATATGAATTCCCTTCGTGTGCTGTGTGTATCTTTCGAAAATAAGTTATCTTATGTATTTTGAAATTCTCTCACCGACAAATGCAGAATAGACTACATAGATACACTTGGATGGGTGAATCTTGTGATGTGGGCAGTCGGCACCTTTGTGTGTGTGCGCGTGGTTTTTGCTTTCCCACTCTCTGTTCTATTTCGGTCGAACCAAAAATATATCATAACATGTCGTTTAGAAACTGGCCTCTGTGAGCCTTGACGTGTTGCATAAAGATTGCACTTAGATCTGTCACTGTCACACCATATGTTGGGAAACGTACCTTTTCGAGCAGCTTGCTTGGCAGTTTCAATCCACGCAGACGCTCCTCTAAACCTTGACCGAATTTCTGCAAGCCAGAGAATGTGTAATCGGCTGCCAGCTGTGTTCCGTCCAGAACTTCGGTCTCATTGCCCCAAGTGAGTATGTTGAAGTACGCTGGGGATGGTTCAGCACCTGGGATATTTTTCGAATTAGTGAGTTATTTTGAGTAGGAAGTGCAATGGAATGTGGAACATGCGTGCGTTACCTGTTCGGAGTGAATTCGACGTGTATTCGTTGCCAGTGAGGTAGTTAATTATGGACGATTTGCCACCACTCCATGGTCCCATGAAGAGCACAAGGGGCTTGGAGAAGATCTCGGGATCGCCAAAGTGACGATTGCTGAGGTCACGGTACTTGTATAGGGTCTCCAATGGCTTGATGGCGTTCTCATAGATGCGTTTGATGTCACGGAGAATGATTTCAGCAACGCGATCGACGGCTTTTTCTTTCGCCTCGAAGTCGGCATCGAGTTGGAGCAGCTCGGTGATGTGGTTGCGGTTGCGCAGATTTTCAGGTATTTCTCCTTCCTGTTGAGAAGACTCATGTTAAGGGATTCACTTTTATAAAAATGTGCTACTTACCCAAAGTAATTCGTCTTCTGGTTTAGTGTCGTCCTCTTCGGAATCCTTTGCCTTGTCATCGTCGTCATCATCGCCTTCCGCACTTTCCTCAGGCTTGCTGCTCTCCTCCTCGCTTTCCTTGCCATCGCCAGTAGTTCCAGCTTCTTTGCTATCGCCATCATCTTCATCAGCTTTGCTGTCTTCTTTGCTGTCCTTGTCATCGTCAGCATCATCAGCCTTGTCATCTTCCTTGCTGTCGACACCATCATCGTCAGCTTGGGTGGCCTCTTTACTGTCTTCGTCATCAGCCTTGCTATCATTGTCCTTATCATCGCCTTCCTTGCTGTCTACTCCATCATCTTCTTTGTCGTCTTCCTTGCTATCCGCAGCAGCCTCCTCTTTGCTGTCCTTTCCAGCATCATCATCATCATCGGCGCCTTCTTTTGAATCTTTTCCATCTTCGTCGTCATCGTCTTTGCCATCGTCATCTTTGTCATCTTCAGTTGTGTCCTCGGGAGATGCATCTGGTGATGCAGCTTCGTCTAGGCTTCGCTTTGATCTTTCAACTATTTCTTCATTGGCTTCCTCCACACTCTCGCCTGGCTTGTCGTCGTCATCATTATCGTCCTTGTTATCATCATCCTCAGCGGCAGCTTCCTCAGACTTTGTATCATCGTCGTCATCCTTGTCGTCAGCTGAACCTTCAACTCCCGCAGAAGAGTCATCCGCTTTGTCCTCTTCTGATTGCTTATCATCGTCCTGGGATGGCTCTCCAGAATCGGCTTGCTCAGCAGACGTTGCTGCATCACCAGTAGCCTCTCCGGAATTTTTATCCTCGCCGCTGTTAACGCCATCATCGTCCTTATCGTCGTCTTGTTCCTGCGTAGCATCCTCAGCAGATTTAGCAGCTTCCTCGGACTCGACATCAGTTATCTCAATTGTCTCCAATTGATCCTTGGCGTCCTCTTTACTATCATCCTGTGCTGATTCGGTTGCAGAAGCATCTGCTTGTGGCTGCTCGCCTGAATCGTCGTTATCATCAGGTTCGGTTTCTTTGCTCGTTGTGTCCTCGCCGGAAGCTGCTTCCGTGCTAGCAACACCATCATTGTCGGAATCTATACTTTCAAGTAGAAATTAGTGTCATTCTAAATGTTTCCCTAATTGTAGTAGAATTACGTGAAAATGTTACGTATACGCCCTAGGTAGTGTGTTTTTGCATAATGGCGTTCAACATAATATTTTAAAGGCCGGATATTGTAAAATACCCTCTTCGTGTATTAATTATTATTATTTTTTTTTTTTTTGAAAATACACAGCGAGGCTGTTGAGGCATTAGCAGATATTTTCGTACTTCGAGCTGGCTCTTCCAATGGCATTTCTGACGTGAGAATGGGTGGGCTTTTATATATATTTTTTGGAATGATTCCAATGACAAAACTTGATTGTTTTTCTTTTATTATACATATGAATGTCCACGGGTACCCAATACACAATAGAAATGAAATTGGATAAGAATTGTGTTTGGGATTTTGTGTCGGTTAGATGGATATGGGCGGTCACCTGAAGAAATAGCACGGTAATAAGTAGGCCTAATAAAAATCTGAATCTTTTGTTTCTAACACGAAATAATTCAATGGCAACGAATTATATTTACACAAGCGCGGTGTCTAAGCTATAATTGTATGTCTGCCAAAGCGATGGAATGCGAAGCTGCTGGCAAATTATAAAGTGTTCAAATGCCGGCTGTAATAAAGCTCTTAAGATACGAGTATTTGTAAACTTCCACATTGTAAGGTGTATTGAAAGCGTTGAAACTTATAAATATATGATGAATTATCTGATGCTGTCAGTTACGCACACGCACAAGTTTCATGTGCTGTCTGAACAGCTCAACGAGGTAGTGACAGCCATCTTATTTAAGAATGTCAGTGAATGTTTTGATGTCACAAATGCTTCGTAAATCATTCCTTTATTTTTCTTTTAGCTTAAGAAGAACTAATAGAAATAATATAACCGGAAGTACATCTAATCTTTTAAAAAAGTGTTAAGACTTCCGAATACTATTTTTACATTGACAGAATCGAAGGCTTTCAGCGGCTTGCAACCATCAGTTGTGAGTATTGTGGCAGTAGAATAAACAAAAAAAATATTTGACACCAATATCTGTCCTGATAACAGAGTAATCTTAAAATTAGCAGTTCTCCTCCTACCGTCGTAGGACACTTGAACTATTTATGGGGTTTCACTAATTTTAAATGTACATTGAACAAGAGCTCTAGAGATAAAAAGAATGACGTTCCTAAGCCTAAAATTCGGTTTGAATATTATCAGCATATCTATACTCGCAAAAAGGGCATATACCTACATAAAAATATTTTAAAAACGATGTTAGAAGTAAAGTAGAAATTCAATGAGGTGATGTATTAGATTAGATTAGATTGAAGTGCGGGAGAGCCTTCAATGGAGCTCTGGCAATGCGGCTTATCAAAGGAGTAAATTCCTCTAGAGTCATCTTATCACGCCAGTGCCAGTCAGGAAGACACGAATCTTCTCTTGGTGTATGTCAAAAAGGGTTACTGAATTGACAATTTCATCGCCAAGGATGTTTTTTTCTGAGACGACATAGAGCCGGACATTCTGTGAGTATGTGAAGAGAGGATTCATCACTCTCAGACAAAGTCTGGTGGTGTATTAATCGTATATGATTTTTGAAATATTATAAGTTTTTGTATTTATATTTACTTGTACCTGCAACCTTTTTAATTTTGTCTATACACCCAGATAAAATTGACTCTTTATAGCCGAAAGTAAATTTACTCGCTACTTCATGAACCCTCTTAATCCGAGTACGGGATTAAGATATTTGCAACATTATGTTTGGAAGACAAATCGAATCTTAGTAAAGTACGTGCAAGCAATACAAATCTGCCAATTTATAAATATGAGCGATGTTCCCTCAGAAAGCGGAGTATGTGAATATAATTGGAACAACTTCAAAATTTGTACAAAAGCAAAACTATTTCAAAGTGAAAATTATTTTTTTTAATGAGATAACAAAATAATAACTACATTGTATTAAATGGATTAGAAGTGAAAATAACTTCTTCCTTTGTCGAGCAATCTTTATGAAATATTTCTATTATTCAGGCTGTTTTGTTTTTTTTTTTTTTTTTTAACTAATCCGAATGCCAAAATTTTCTGGAGCTATTTAAGTCAAAAGTGGTAACCCTTATAACTTGTTGTTGTTCTTTTGTTTGCTAATTTCCTCTTTTTCTTTCATTTTAAAAAGAATGTGGATATACTTTGGGCGATCGATTCATACCGACTGGGTCTGATTCAAACTGTGAACGCGAACGGAACTTCAATTTACCGCAAGCAAAATTTGATTTTGTATCTTATTAAATATTTGTAAATTTAGAAGTAAAATCATTTCATTTAACAATTATTGTAACAATATTGATATTTATGCAAATAAATCTAGATCTAGATCTATCAAAGTAAGTGCTATATTTTTAAATTAAGTTGACAGAATCAATTGTCAAACCTCTAGAGAGGAAAGACTACGTGATCATTGAACTGATACTGAATATGCAGGTGAAAATGAATATGTTTTGCAAAACAAATTCATTAAATTATCTCAGAAATCGTTCAGGTCAGGTTTCCACGAAGTTTTAAGCTTAGTATCTTGCTCGCGCTAAATGTTATCTCCCATAAAAAAATGTATACAAAGATAAAATTTAGCGAGGTAGTTGAGCAAAGCAGTATCCTGTTCGTCCGCTAAATTCTTAACTTCACATAGATGGGCCGATGACAAGTCGCCACTCATTTAGCTCGCGAAATAAATGTCCGGTACATGTACATTAAATCGAAGGTAAATTTTGACATAAAAAGTGTTTACTTTGGATTTTTTTTAGAGGAAACCGCAGAAAACATTTGTGCGATAAATAAAAGCGAACGCAAAACCAAATATTCCGTTTCATGCGATGAAAAAAACAAAAAAAAAATGCAGGGCCTGTGGAGGAACGATCAGCAATATGGAAATTACAGAAAAATTCCAATGCAAATAGGGATTTTCCCGGCACGAAGGAACGTGTCGTCTTCTGCTTGCTACTATAGAAATTATTTGACCTACTGCTGCAATGATAATGACTTCTTCAATTTTACTTATATTTATTGTTTTGGATCGATTCAAACAATGCATTGTCTTTAAAGTCTGAAATTCGAAAATTGTCTGTACCTACGCAAATAATTAAAATAACGTTAACTATCATGAACAAATGGTTTTTGTCCCATCTATATGATGTTTAATAATTTAGCGAGCATTCATCTTTGGTGTGGAGAAATGAAGTGGAGACTAGGGACGTTAAAATTAAGCGCGAGCACGATACTAGCCTTAAATCTAAATAAAATTGACTATCAGGAAACGATATATGTATTTATACTCTCTTCAGGAAAATGATGCAAAGCAATCACACAATTTCAGCTATCTCAAAAATGTAGAATAATTAAAAAAGGGACTATTATTTCTTATGAATTGAAACTAAGGAAAGTGTAAACCAGCCCAGAAGTTTGCTGCCATTTTTATATCGCTACAGATAGAAAATACGGGAACTTTGTGCATTCAATTGGACGCTGCCTGCATACATTTTTGTTTGCTGATTGAGGAAGGTGGTAGAGAAAATCTCTGGTAACTTCAAACCCTGCTAGAGCCTATGAAGATTAGAAATTACATTTTATTGATAAACATTGATTTTCGCTTGAAAATTAAAGATTTTCTAAACATAAAAATATATATAAAAAAGCATTTAAAAATTCCTTTAGTCATTTCCCATCCTCTGACAAATGTTGACAATATGTCATTACGTTTGCGGAACAAATAGAAAATTCACGTAGGAAACACGCAAAACCTGCTTTCCTTTTATATCCCAAAAATATCTCATATTAACATATTATTTTTAATTTATTTAAATTTATTAAAGATTATCTAAATAAATTTATATTTTTGCAGAATTAATTATAATTCCCGTAAGTCAAAATGTTTTTTTTTAGCAACGCCAACCACATTTTCTCAGTTTACTTCTTATCCGAAACGTGTTATCGCAAGAGTCGGAGTTTTCTTTGAAGTTTTTTTTTTTGTTTTATAAATGTTAAAGCTTTCTAAATAAATTGCCTTACCTTAGTCTCATACAAAATATAAAATATTGTAACAATTTTCACGCATTCTACTCTTTGATTGTACATGCTATGTATTAAAGATGTCGCTAAAGCTAATGTGAACATACCTTTTTCATTTGGATCACCTGTCTTTAATTCGTTTATAGCCTTCTCGATGTATGGACGGCATTCAGACTCGCTAGGGCCGAGCTCCGCACTGGCTAAGACGTCTAAAAATCGAAATAATTGCGGTCAATGGTTCGTTTGAGTTTGTTTCGGTATTTGTTGATGCTGTTGCTGTTTAATTTTCGTTTTTTTTATCACACACAACAATTAAAAGAGAAAAGAACAAAAAATGTTTTATAAGAGCGAATGTATGTGAATACAATATCTTGCGCGCGAGACAGTCGATGACACTAATTTGTATTTATTTTGAACTCTTAAGAATTTTTGCGTTCACGGCACTTGGTTTTATGTTGGGGATGGTTCTTTTAATGTTGGCACTTTGCCGTCAAATTTGTTGGTCCGCTTAATTCTTTTAATTTTAAGGTCGCATACAAAGTGATTATTAAGTAATCTGTTTACGTGTTTTTCTATATTTAATATTTTTATTCATAACGCATATGTTCGAAATTAGATTTTTCTTTCGTTTGCATGCGGCAAACATATTCGCCTAATCAGAATATGGGGTAATTATACCTACATTGGGTTGTATAAAGTATTTTTTTTTTACACGATAACACAGTTGAACACAATTGCATTGAACTTAACCCCAAGAACTATTGCCTTTTAAGCTAGCCTAAGCAGAATCACCAAAGAGCTAACAGGTGGCCGAAACTCTTCTCAAGGCCCAGTGAAAGGCCTACACGGTTCGATGCTCATATCGGATGAGGACCAGCTCAAGCGATGGAAGGAGCATTTTGCTTCGGTTCTGAACCGAGAATTCGGCAGCAAAATGCACCCAAGTCAGACTGTGGAGTTAAATGAAAGAAATGCCCGGAATCGCATCACTACCCCCAGTAAGGAAGAGATCATTACCGCGATCAAAGCACTCAAAACCAATAAGGCGGTAGGACTTGATGGCATACCCGCAGAGCTTTTTCGAGCTGCGCCGACTGCATCGGCTGAGCTATTGCTCCCACTTGTTGGGGTAACCTGGGAGGCCGAGAGTTTTCCGGATGAGTGAAAGAAGGGTGTGATCGTCAAGCTCCCTAAAAAAGGCCTATTGTGTCGACCACATCAACACCCTACGGATCATCATCGAGCAGTGCGTTGAATATCGATCGCCGCTCCACCTGCTGTTCATCGATTTCGAAAAGACGTTTGATAGTATCAATCGGGAATTTATTTGGCGTGTCTTGCGCAGGAGGGGTATTCCAGATAAATTAATAGCAATTATTAAGGCTACGTACCATGGGTCCACATGTCACGTTCTGCACAGAGGAAAGCTGTCTGAGGAATTCGAAGTCCAAAGTGGGGTTCGGAAAGGCTGCATTCTTTCACCAATATTGTTTATATTGATGATCAGCGATGTGCTAAAAAACTATCACAAGAAAGCTGCAAACGTTCGTTAATAGATGTCTGCGTAACATCTTAAGGATTTTTTGGCCGAACAGTATCTCGAACGATCAGCTTTATGAGAGAACCGGAAAAAAATCTGTCATAACACGGGTTAGTCGAGAAGATTTAACTTATTGCACCATACTATAAACAAATTCTAGTCTCGACTTTTAATTTACATTACGAAATTTGATGGAAAAAGAGCCTTTGTGAATCTTAAGTCGATTCTAAAAATGTTTATTGGTGAGGCCCATTGTTTCTGAAAGATTTTCGTTCCAGATTAAAGCGTAAAGAACTCTGCATCAGAAATTTTCGAAGGATCTAACTTTTTTCATTTTTTTTCAAACCATAATTTCCCAATAAAAATCTATTGATTATTTAATTTAACTATAAAGATTTAAACTTTAAAAAAAAAGTGTAAGGTTTTTTTTAAAAACCATGAGCCGAGCTCCTCAAAAATGATTAAGTTAATCTGGTAACCTTTAAATGCTGGCATAATATGCCATTCATCATAAGGGAAACTAGGGATCAACTAAATATTTCTGTCCTATACACCTGTTTAAAGTTGTTGTAGTCCTTATTGAACTTGACGAATGGTTCGGAAGTTGCTGTGTTTTTAAAAATTATTAAAAAAAAAAGCAACCGAAAAATACAGAATTAGCTTACGAGCGAAATGTTCCATAAGGAATAAAAAAAAAATACATTCGACAATTTCTAAAAGTTTAGAAGAAAGGACTACTATAAAAGTTATGCGCTATTAGGTAACCTTGAGGACAAATGTCAGTTTTCCAAGAAATAATATTAATAATATCAGCCAGCAAAATAAATCTTTTTAACATTTGGGCATTTGCTGTGCATTGCATTCGCCACAATCCGAAAGACTAGGCTAGGTTAATGCATTCTTTACGATCTAAACAATCGTCAGCATGACGATCACTTGCAGCTTCATTCGTTGTCTCTGGAATGAGTAGAGCACTAGTTTGCCTTGAGACTGGGGTATTCTTTTTATATACACATCTTGTTAATTTAAACTCGGCTAAGAATTTTGTTTTGGTTGAGGCCGTGGTTCACAACGAACTGTAGCGCCATTTAAGTAAGTAAGTAAGTAAGAACATTTTGTTGATGAATTCTTTACTACCAAAATTGTAAATATGGTTAACGCATTCTTGAATTGAGTAGCGACGTTGTTGTTGGGTAAATTTAAGCTCAGACTTTAAAGTCAATTATTACTAACCCGCATACAACTTTCAAATACCAAGTGAATGCAACTTCTTTTTCTAAGATTTTTTTAAAGGAAACATAGTTCTGGTGCTGATTGCAATAGGAAAATGCTAAAAGAAATTAGAAATTTCAACATTTCTTATGACAATGTCAAGAGATCTATTGCCGAAACTTTACAGGTAACACTAAATCTTAGAATTTACACGGAGCAGCATCCAATTCAGTCTTCACAAATATAAAAAAAAATTCATAAGTTCGCCAAATACTATGCCTATTTTGAAAATAAATAAAACCGTACCTATATATAACTTGTCACTAAAGCGGGTCATCGACAAAGATATCTTTCAGATCGTAAGGGCTTAATTTACTGATCACGCATGAGTTACACCATTTAAGCAAACTCACGGTGGGAATTCTTGTTGTGTGTGTGAATTTCATAAAAAATGTACACAACCCCATTAACCGTACCCATTTAATGCCATCTTTATCACAAAGTCATCCAATTATAGCATTTTTCAAATGTTATTCCGTGCAACTAATTTAGTACATGCAGAAAAATATCAAGAGCATGCCAGAATGCTTGCACTCAATCAAAGTCACGTGCAACCAAAAGAATAAGCCCGTACTGCTATTTTTACTAAACAAAAGGTGAAAGTCTGCATAGTCTTAAAATTCCCTAAATAGTATTCGTTCCCATCAATTAGCACTGCTATCTTGACAGATTGACATCTGATTGTGTTCCATCAACGATTTCGAAACAATCTAAAATGTGTGCAATAAATTTGCAAACACTCTGCCCCCATCCACTGGGGTAATTTACAAAGTGCACACTTTTTCTGCAGGATTAAGCAAAGTTATTGCTACACCGTGTAGTGTGTATGCAGCCTCGTCCAACATCGACAGTATACATCGCATTAATTCCATGAAATCTGTAAACCAGTGAATACAGTTGTTTTGCTCAAATAAATCAAAATTCATTGATGTCAAGAACACTCTTCAAAGATCACACACACAAAATTCAGCGAGGAAAAATTGCCTGAAGTTTGAAATTGCTCATCCGTTTGCCCCGAGGATAGTCGTTGCGATATTTAATATTCCACCGTCTTGTTTCCATTTTGTCACTTTTTTTGAAATTTGCCTTTCCTTCGATTTTCACATCGCACTTAAGAACAATAAATACAAAAAAATAGCTCGTAAAGAAAATAATCTTTCAATGAAACACTTTTTTTCCCCCAAAAGATATATTTAAATGTGTTCTTTTTTTTTCGATTTTCATTTTTCACATTTATTTTATTTTCTTTCATTTGCCATATTATTTCACAATTCTAAATTTAAATTATTACAAACACCTCTTTCGCGTTTGTATTACTCGCACGGTGGTGTCGCTGTGTGTTTGACGAACAAATTTTAAAAATTTTCTCATTTCTACTTGTTTTTTTTGCAAAAGAACTTGACGCGAGGCTATATTTTATTTTATTTAATTTAATTCTTTTAAACGAGAACGAAATTGCATAATAATTTGTGTAGCCTGTGCGGTGGCTGAAATTGAAAACGTTTGTTATATAATAAGCGAGCTCCTTACACTTTGCAACACTCTTTTTTTTTATTACAATTTTTGTTTATGATTAAGATTAGCAACAGCATCAGAGGATACTCGGGATGACCTACCATTGAATGAGACGGCGAATAGCGTTAGTCCTAGAAGGACTAATAATGAAAACCGCCCCATTATCTATCTCGTAATGCTTGTAGCACAACAATTTTTTTTTTTCAATTTAATTTTTTAATTGTTGAACAAAAAAAAATTAAAACACACTTCACTCGGAAAACAATAAAATGTTCACACTCGATTGCTGCATTAATGAGATTTTCGTCGCGGATTCACTAAAATTAAATATTTTCCATTAAATTTTGCAATTGTATCTTTTTTTTGTAGGTAGGTGTAAGAAACAAATTAAAAAAAAAAAAGAAAAACCTTCAACTAAAATAATTCGTAAATTAATTTTGCACTACCGAAAGGATGTTTTAGTAATTTAGGTACATCCTGAGCGGTTATAACTGTTCTCGATCGATTTTTTTGCGCAGAAGAAGGAATTTTTCTTTTTTTTTAATTTTTTCTTTCTCCTTAATTTTTAATATTTTATTTTAGTATATTTTTATAAATACACTATAGTCGAACTCGCCCGGTCTAAACTCAATTCGTAACAGGGTATCTAGCGAAAATTACCTTGTGACCGCGAAATATCCTAAAACACCGACTGGCGTACGCGTACTCAACTCGCGAAGCGACTTTTTCTCTAAGTTCTCAGTGGCTTTGAATTGGAAGAATCTTCGTCATCGTGTTCTCCTCTCATCATCTTGGTGATTTTTATGTTGCTGCTGCTGACGCTGGTGGTGTCTCTATTTTGTTGCAGTGATAATAATAGATATTGGTTTTGTTGGGAGCGTAGGTTTTACTAGATGATCAGAGAAACAACTGCCTTGGGGTTGGCACACTCAGCTGCTGCTCTACTATGAGATGTGCCATAGCTAGTCGACATTCTGGTGTTGGTGTTATAATTTGTGTTTTGATAGTCGCGTATTTCATTTTGGGCTATTTGGCCATCCAAGTGTCAGAATGGTGTGTTTTTTGGTCTTGTTTTTATTAATGCCATATGCTTTGGTTGTAATCTGTTGCTTTGCTTGTTCTTTTAAAGGGGTCTGAGAGAGAAATTGAAGTCTGGTGCCAAAACTGTAGGGGATTCTGTCTGGGTATTTGACAAATACGGTACAGAGAACAATACATTACAATGTAGAAGGTTAAACTTGAACCTTGCCCCTTTTATACGTAAAATTGTGTTTGATCGTACTTTGACATGTCGTATGAATGTCAGGTTTGCTTAAAAAATTGAGGCTGCGCCTACTAAAATTGATTTTGGTTAGCTTTTGAGGGCAAATCTACCACAGTAATAAAAGTCATATCAAATCTATTGAGAGATCATAGCGGAAGTTTTATAAAGATAGGCAGACAGTTTGTAATTGTGAGTACCGCCTTGGGCGAGGACTCTCTCTACTACATCGTAAAGTTCTTAACTTATTCTTATGAAATACATATATTTGCCTTCGATAAGATACTTTTACCCTCGTTAACCGATAAACCCGATTTAGCTACTCCTGTTTTTATACTCGCAAGCATACCAGTGACAGCCGACTGTGGTCTACCAATAATGGTTATATCCTTTGAAAGATCGCACTTGTGTATTTGTCAGTGACGCAATGACATCATGACACCACGTCGCCTTGTTTCAAACCTTTTTTCGCAGTAAATGCCTAGATTGTGTCGTTGTCGACCCTTATTAATTATAATCCTACAATGACGCATGATATTATTCTACTCGTTGTTATTTTACGATAATGTATTAATACTTTCTAGCTTCTTATTCCTTTTCCCCACACTAACTTTGGGAATGTTTTCGTTTTGTTATGGTTTGTGCATATTTGTGACAACAAATTTATTCGCACAACCCGAAAGAAATTCTATAATATCTAAGTTTAAATGGAAATCGCTCGTTACTCGTTATTTCACTAACTTTCTTTTTCTGTCATTTTCAATTTCTAAGTCAGCAAGTTCGATTGGCTTTGAATCGATTGCAGACAATTCAAACCGAATGTGCGATTGGTCCTAGTACATGCCACTGTCGAAAGTTTCTAACCTTATTAAGGCCGGAACTCGTTACTCGTTACTTTGTTTATTTTCTTTTTCTGTCATTTTTGTTCTTGCCATTTAAACAGCGCTCACAGTAAACCAATTATATGCTTAATTTTATGTCGGATTTTGATAAAGGACTAATCTTGAAATTTAGAGCATGGTTCACAAAGTAACCACTCCTTAACTTTCCCGTTGTAGAAAGTGGTTCCATTTATATTATGATTTTACAGAGATAGAATAGTGCATTGAACAATATTGAATTTGGGCCCAATGATTTTTAAAACTCTTCAAGGTTCGATGTCCTAAAGGAGCACAGGTATAATTTGCACCGTCTAGAATATACGCCTTCGAGAAAAATGACGATCAGCCTTTATCCGTCTTCCTTCCAATACCCCCTTGGGTAATTAAGTTTTTGAAAAAAAAACACACCAATTTATTTTTTTTTCAAAAAACCGATTGTATTTTCATTTCATTTGAACATTGTAAAAAAAACGTACAAACTTGTCCAGGATCTTCAATATCGCCTTAGAAACTTTTACTTTGTGACATCATTGTCGATATCCTTCTTCTTCAGTCGGGTGCAATAGTAACGATCACTATTCTCGATCCAATCACACACATGCGTCACAGTATGGAAGGCAGTTCCAGGTCTGCATTGAAACTCAACAGGTTTCCCATGAACGCAGCGGTAATACTAAAAGTTGAATCCGTTAAAACATTTACAACCACTACGTCGGTACAACTGAACTTACCTTCGTGCAGTCTGAATGTGGAACATAATCCCTATTCGAGCAATCGATCTTTTCTAGTTCATGTTCGGACGGTGAGGTCGGTGGATGGCTTCCATATTCAGTATCAGGCCCAACCGCTGCGGGCGGGTTAACAACCGCAGGTCCTTCAGTGGAGGTGGGTTTCTAAAAATACACCAAACATAGACACAATCAAATCAGTGTACACCATTCGCTCTCGCGCGCTCTCGTTGCAATCCAAATTCAATGTCAATGTCAGGTGTATTTACGTGATCTTCAACTTATCGATTAATTGAGATCGATTGTACGAGAAGAATAGCAAACAATCGACTAAGAGGCGGCGGGCGCATTCAGCATTTTCAGAAATAGATCCCTTTGAACTTACACGAGTTGTGCTGGTGGTGGTGGTGGTAGTGGAGGTGGAGCTAGTGCTGGTACTGGCGACAGTTACGGGACGTTTGGTTGTGGGCTGCGGCTTTGGTTTTGGTTTCGGCCGACTTGTTGTGGGCTTTAACACCACGTTTTCCTCGTCCGCTGATGCTGGTGTACTTGGAGGCTTGGCCCACTCGGGCTGAAAGGAAAATAGTTAGTCAATTTGAAGGAGTTACGGTTTTCTTGAACATACCCTAGGGGTTGTGGTTCGCGATGGTGGTGGAACTTTGTAGTCGATCATGCTGTAGTAGAGGATTTTCGAAAGGGCGTTTTCAGCACCGCACAATCCGTGGAAATCGTCCATGTCAATGGCCCAGGTCATAGCGCCAGCATAGCCCTTCTCCTTGATATAGTCCATTTTGATCTGAATCGACTTGGGGTCTTCATATCCAACCCATTGGTTGCCCTTGTAGGTGTATGGCACTTTTCCACCTTCGTCCCATTTGACGGTCCATCCCTTCTCCTTATCCTGAGTTTCGGTACAGATTTCGTAGTAAGCCAAGAAACCACTGGCGTTCGTGTATGGTCCCGGAGCACCTCCACCAGCTTCCTTATTGATGTATGTTCCCAGGTTGTAGTTGTTATTAGAATTGCTCAAGGTGAATGTTCGTCCATAGAAGGGGACCCCAACGACAAGCTTATTCGCCGGACAGCCCATCTCTTCCCAAAGTGCCAAACCGTCGTTCTAAGAACTTTCGGTTTAAGATCTCAATTCACAAAGATGAAGGCAAAGTGAAACATACCACATTCAGCTTCTCATAGGCATACTGGTCATGGGGACGCTTGTACAAAGCACTGTGGGTGTCGGCAAATCCAGCCCAGTTTCCTCTCAAATCGTACGTCATCGCATGAATAGCATCCAAAAGTCTGAAAACGGACACAAGTTTGAAAAGAAACAACTTGGTGACAATTTTTCGAACTTACTCGCACAACTCTGGCACATGGTAGCCCTCCTGTAGCCTAAATCTAGCCACCGGAACAGCCATGGTGATCTCCCAGCCCCTACCCTCACGATCGAATGCTCTTCGCAGTTCCTCAACAAAATATAAGAATCTGTCCTTGTCACTGAAGCTGCCACCACGATCAGCAGCTCCTGGATATTCCCAGTCCAAGTCGAAGCCGTCAAAGTTATACTGCTTCATAAAATCAACAACACTGCGAATGAACGTGAGGCGACGTTCCTTAAGCAGACACATTTCCGAGTACTTCTTGCCCCCTTCGGCCCAACCGCCAACTGCAATTTGCAGTTTTAGATGCGGGTGAGTTTTCTTCAGATTTGTAAAGTTCCTGAATCCATTCTGCTCGATATCCACTTCGGGATCGATGACCATAACTTGCCAGTTTGAATCATCGACTCCAATGAATGAGTAGATTAAATGCGTGCAAAGTTCTGCCGGCACATCTTCGATGCCATAGCGTCCTAGTCCAGGGCGATACACAGCCCAGTTACTAAAGTAGCATACGATGCGGGCGGGCTGATCTTCTGCCAAAGCTGCGGCGAGGCCCAAAAGCAGGAACGGAATAACAAGAGCGGATTTATCTGCAATGAAGAAAGAAAAATGTTTTATTGAATAATCATCAAGTGCGAAAGGGAAGGACTGAGAAATCAATCTTGAAATGGACGATGATTTAACTAGTACCGCAAAGTTAACACCTTCAGGTTTGCTTATTATTCAGTGTCTGGTAACAACATTTATATGAACCGTCGCGTGGCAAGTTTGTAAGTAAGTTCGCTAGTGGTAAAAAACCTTATTACATATGTATATAATTTGTGCTTTTCCGCGGAACGAACTAAGAGCTGGAGACATATTGTCTTGTGAAGTTTTTTTTCGAAATTGTGGCAATTCTCTTAAAATATTTTAAACAGTATGTATGCTATTCAAAATTAAATACAAGGCGTAGTATTTCATACAGCAAAAGTATTCAATAGAAAAGGGTTATTTTTCAAACTTGATGCTCACACAAATTCAAAAATAGCTGAGCGAAGACCTTTTCCGATCATTTTAAGCAATGCGAAAGGGGGAATAAGGGTTATTTTTATGATTTTATGATACTAAAAATCTGTCAACTTCAAAAACATTTTACGAAAATCATTTAGTTAAAAAAAAATAGTTATTTCCAAAAACAAAACGCCCAGTATTAGCAATTATTTTATCATGTTTTTAAAGAGATTTTTAAAGCAATTACTCCATTTTTTTAAGTTAATTTGAGGCGTTTTTTGGTGCATTTTTTAATGTTTTTCAACTCTATTTCTAAAGTGTAGATCGACACATTTTTAGAGGCATTTTTTCTGCGTTTCTTAATATTTCTGACTTGATTTTTGATCAGTAAAGAAAGATAATACAATAAAGCGAAACGTTTTATGAAAACATTCCACCATTTTTTTTTAATTTGTGAATATTTCTGACTTTTTTGGATTCGATGGATTCTGTTTTTTTTTTATTGTCAACTTTCTACCCTTGAAATATTTATCAGTACTTGCTGGTTAAATTCTTTGATCTGTTTCGAGCCAAGAACGGAACTCCTCGGTACTCGTAATTTTGCTAGTTTTCTATTTTTCTGTAATTTTTCATGAGAATTTGTATTGAATTGATCAATTTTGAACCTAATACGTATCGTCAAAAATATTTTACATTTCTCAGGCATAAGAAATCAGTATTCAACTTACTTTCTGCTAATTTTCGAAATCCAATGAGTTAAATATGCAGAAGAACCTATTATTCCGTTCATTTTACTGCTCTCAAATTTAAATAAAATTTAATTCCTTACCTTATTTACGCATTTTCCACGATACCTACTTATAATAATTTTTAGTGTCTGTCCATGCTAAATTTTTCAAACTCACAATCCCGAAATTCCCCTACAAAATTGCATATTTTGACCCACAAAATATTTAGTAAATGATTTTTAGTAAGGCCCTTTGTGTTTATTATCAACCGAGTTTTATTCGGTTGAGCGAAGATAGAAAGTGGTTAAGCAGAGCCTTGAAAATCAAATAATCAATGAATCAATCACCCGAAAGGATATAAAGGGTTTTCCAATAAGAGGTGTTATTGTGAATGACCCGCTATTTCGGTAGCTGTCACTTTTAAAGCTTTTATTCTTTGACATTTGACAAGTAGAAACTACGCCATTACTAAAAATGGAACGATACACGCTTCAACAACGCATTGAAATTATTAAAATACGCTACAAAAACTGTGAAAAAACACAAGCAACGAAACCATGATCTTTTACGGGAAAAGTTTCCGGGCCACCGAGATCTTGTGAATTAACACCTTGCGACTTCTTCCTTTGGGGCCACGTGAAAGATAAGGTCTACGCCAACAGCCCAGCGTCGATTTAAGACCTCAAAGATAAAATTCGTGAGGCTATCGAGGACATAGGGCAGCCACTTTGCGATTTGGTTATGGAAAATTTCATGAAAAGGATATGGTCCTGTATGCGTGCTCGTGGTGGCCATTTGGCTGATGTTGTTTTTCATTATTAACGGCAGAACTTCCTCTTTATTATGAAATAAACATCCGATCATTTATCCCAAAATTTGACATTTTTCTTTGAATACCAAAATAACACCTCTTACTGGAAAACCCAAGTTCTTGCTCCTGAAGCATTATAAATAGTTTTGGCCTAAAATAAAAGTGCATCTCAGTTTTTTCAACCGTTTTTTATTTGAATTAACAAAAATTGATGCACCCTAACACTTTGTGCGAAAATGCCCAAATGCCGATACGGTAAACGCTGGGACTTTAGGCAATGGCTGCGGGAAATTCCGAATTATTATACACTACAGTTTTAACAAAACTGTGGTTTACTTCTGGTTAACATATAAAAACCATGCACGGTTAAAGAAATAGCCCCTCGATTTATTTACATTTTTCAAACTGAACGGATGATCACTATAGTTAAACCAGACAAGGCGGGTCTTCATTGCATTTTGAAAACAAATTAGTCATAGACCTTCTCATAAAATTACGACAAACCATAACAAAATAATGAAACATAAGGAATTCACTGCATTTAACACTTAAGTTCACCATATAAACCAAGGTAACATCCAAAAGTTTATGGTTATGGTGCCTTTTCTTCCGCGAAAGGGAACGCATTTTGAAATTTGTTTTGTAACTTTTCAAAAAAATAAATACGAAACACTAAAGTACAACAGACGAAAGCGGAAAAGCCTTGCTTCACAATACGAGTAAATTATTTTTATTGTTTGTTTTCCTTTTTTTATAAAAATAACACGCACTTTGAATACAAATTTATTCGCGATACATTAATTCGTTGGGATTCTTTGAAAGAATTTCTTCGACTTCCAAGTTGAGTGAACTTATTGCAACGACAGACCGCAGACAAAATGAAATTTATTCAAAAGAGTTGCAGAGAGAATCAAAGAGGTGAACAATTGTACATATTCAAAAGATAATATAGAGCTAAACGTTAGCACTTCACTTACCCATCTTGAACAGGTGAGCCGACTGAGTCAAATGACAGTGCTTCCAAGTCGCGAGGTGCTTTTTATACTACAGAAGAAAGGAGCATTGCTTTGGTGCGGTTCTATACTGTCCCGAAGCAAAAGCAGTATCTGTCGATAAAGGTGAATCAGGTTTGCTGCGTTATCTCTTGGGAGAATCGTATTGTGTGCTGTGTTCTCTGTACTGGATTCTAAATTCGAAAACACGTTCCAGCTGTGAGACAATTTTGATAGATGTGCTTGAGGGAGCTCTGCTTTAGATGCGGCCAAGCATCGCAGTGGGTGGTGGCGGTAGTGGTGGTAGGTGAGTGACCAACTGGGGGTTGAACGGCAATAAATGATTTTTTTAAGTGGCGCTGAAGTGGGCTTATCAAAAGTGTTTAACATCACCATTATGCTGGAGCTGCAGTTGAACGTTCTTCAAGTTCATGGGAGGAATAATGTTGCATAACTGCTTTTGTTGTGAGATAATAAGTCGACGACTGTATGAAGGATTGCTTTAATGTGTACTAACTATTGGGTGTTTACCTCTAATTAAGTAGCCGCAGTCAGCAAATGCTTTGCGAATATGAGAAACTTTCTTTTATATCTGTTAGGCACAGAATCTTCCGTTTTTACACCATAAAACAGAGGTTGAAAAATGAATTAAAATATTCTGGCGATTTTTGCCAAAACCTAACTATTCCATTGCAACTCTTACATTAACAAGTAGGAAATGAGGCCAAAGGTGGACATAGCTCTCTCTCTACATAGCACGTCCTTAAATCGGGTATAGTCACTATTTGGTTAGACTTTTTGGTTTCCAGAATATGCGGATGTAGAGTAAATATCTGTTCAATTGTTGACTTTTAAGACTCAAAGCCGCAGTGATAGGAACCAAAAAGTTAGATGACAAATGCTTAATGGCTTAAGGCGTTTACATGGTTTCGTCGGCAGCCAATTCTAAAAAGGCTGATCCCTAATAGCTGACGCAGTTTGGAGGGTATTCTTACTTCTAAAGCGACCTCAGAATCGAATTCAATCCGATGAAATCTTAGAAATATTATAGTACGGATGCTCTCCACCATCTACAGCTCTTTTAAATATCTTATGGCATTTTTGACTTTCGGTCCAGATGAAAGATGAATTGGACTTTTTTTTACAATCGATGTCGAATTACAGTTCGCATAGTTTGTTGCTGAATCGTCTCCTCATAACTTGCAACGCATAGGGGACCTAATAAATTGCGAACAATAACAGAATGAACTTTTTTCTTAAAACGGAGAATGTTACCGCACTAACCGCTTCCTGCATATCCATTCCCCGCATATATTCCTTTTACCAGGAAATAACTGCCCATCTAAATACTTTAATTTAATTAAACCTTTAAAACTGAGGTGTCCCACTTCAATGAAATAAAACTTGTACTGGAGTGAAAATGACATATTACATATTATCCGTAATAAAAAGACATCGACAGCAAGCCTGACTGTCAGACCTATCAGCACATCTTGCTCCGTCTCTCTCCGGTTAGTAAAACGCCCAATAGTAGGTACGTGAATAGATGTACCGATCTTCATTGGATAAGTACCCAAATCACTAATATTCATTAAAGAACTCAATAAGATTCGTGCAAGACTTTCTTTAAATTTATTTACAACTCTAGCTCCTCACAATGCTTTGCAACGAGTAAGTACATCAGAGCTAACCGCATGATTACACGCACGCCCTTCCATTTGTGGAGTCTTACACAAAATTATGTGTGTGATGTCCAATAAATTCCGTCCATGTAATAATTAATAACAGCAATTCAACAATGCATTGAATGTAAATTTAGATTTGAATGTCATTTGTCACAATAGTTTTATGACCTGCTACTACTAGATATCAGTTATAGTGTCAGTCAAAAGGAGGATACATGCAATGCAGATGCACAACCACAATACATGTTTGGATTGATGGTTTTTTTTTCGCCAACTAAACCGCTATTACACAAATCTTTAGCTTCCGAGAAATATTGCGGTGGAAATCTTCGTGAAATCACTTAGATTACTAAAAATACGTTTGGAAATGCAACAGTTACACAAAACTATTCATTTTTTAACAGTTGATAGTGATAGGTATATATTTCATATTGAAATTGTGTGTTTGAGAAATAAAAAGTACTGGCAAACTGAGGGGATCGGTGGCAAAAGGAGGCGGTTATATCTTGCTACTGCGTTTGCATTTGACAAGCTCGAAGACATCGCTTATATAAACCACCTTTGGTTAAAGTAAAGGGTCTTTCATTAAGGACAACTTTTTTTTTTAAATAAAATGCAAACTACTTGAGATATCTCAAACAGAAATGTTTTTGTCTTCAATTTCTATCAAAACATTTATGAATGGAATTCGACTCCACCACGGGAACGTGGGTCGATAAGTTGAACAAAATTTTCGATGACTCGGCCGCACATTTCGACCGATACGGCCGCTATTTCTCGTTCAATATTGGCTCTGAGCTCCTCTAACGTCGCCGGCTTGTTGGCATAGCCCAACGATTTAACGTAGCCCCATAAAAAAAGTCTAGAGGCCTTAAATCATACGATCTCGGCGGCCACTAGACGGGTCTATTTCTCTAGATAACATACGTTCACCGCACTGAGACTTTAATAACTCGATTGTTGCACCCGCTGTGTGGCTTGTGGCACCGTCTTCTTGGAACCACATATCACTGATGTCCAATTCATGCAATTGCTCAAAGAAATAACGTTCCAACATGTCTCTGTAGCGAATACCATTTACTGTAACGTGGCGGTCATTTTCATCTACGAAAAAAAATAATGACGCCACTGGCATGAAAATATTTTTTGTTCCAAATAAGTTTTATATACAGGATAACATACAAGCTATACCCACACTGTTTTTGATTGCAATTAATTGTACACCAAAAAAATTGCAAACGCCGAATATATGCAATCCTTTGAAATAAGGACATTGAGCGCTAATCTACTATACTCGCATTACTCGCTACCTCCAAAAAATATGTACGTCAAATCGACTGGGTCGTCTCGCGCGTTCGATTACAAAACCTGCTCGCGGCAAAAACGAAAAAATTTCCATTTGCCATCAGACCACAATGTGGTTCAGAATTTTCCATGAACTTCAGATTAATATTCTCTCCTTAGCTACATATCCGCGTCGACGACATCTTGGTGCGTGTCGCTATAATTCCTATGATACAAGATATACTAAACGCAAATGAAGTGTGGTTATCATCTGCAAGACCGCATTAATGCAGCTGGGGGCTGGGTAAGAGTTCAAGAAACTCTGCGTTCTTCGATAAAAGCATACAAGATGCATAATTCTACAGAGCGCTCAGCAAACAGCATGCCTTCTGTCTTGCACTAAATTGGTCAACCAGTTTTAAATTCATTCAAACATGGATATCCACGGTATCAATGAGGAAACATATTAATTATTTGCGGCTCTCACCGAAATAAGATTATCAGCAACGAGTTTTCTCCTTTAGTATGTTCGATGTTTTTTTTTTATTTTTGTTTCGAGTTCAACAGTTTGTTTATCTTTTGTGGATGTTGACCTAATTGTGGGATTATGAGTTTTTTTTGTATTTTTTATCCGGAAGAGGTGTGTTTCGTGCCGTTGCTGTGATTTGGACTTTGCGACAGGATCAAGACAGTTAATGGATTTTGGCTGGGCGGCTTTAATTTTGTTTGGATTCCGAAATTCTGCAATTTAAAGTCAAACCCTTAAGCCAACAGCGACCAAGGAGGCGAATTTTGTATCCATTTGCATACAAGTGGCAATGGCAAATACCTGTTGAGTCTATGATTGCTAGAAAACTTTTACTAAAATCAAAAGTTTCTATCGGCTTGATGTGGGTTATTGCGCTCTATCTATAAAGGCGAAGGTGCGTCAAGTAGCTGTTCTCACCGGTATCGTTGTAGATAAGAATTGAAAGTGGTCCGCCCGGTGGTATTTAAGTAGAAGAAAGATCAACGAAATTGTAACAATATATTTATGAAATTCAAACCGTCAGTGTTGATGGCTGGACACCGTGGACAGCAGTTGTGAATTAAATGTTGCATGTTAATCACTTGATAATGGATGCGTGTGTCGTTGAAAGAGAACGTGCCAACGTGCATAAAATTACGATGAGTTTGGTCTTTTGTTGTTTTCTTTCTGTATTATTTGTAGTTTAACGTATATTGGGGATATCGCTGTAGGTATAGTTTGTTTAGTTGACGAATGTCCATTGTTTGTAAGTGGCTTGTTGTTTTGATTGTTTTTGGCAATGCAAGAGACATTGAAAATGCACTGTCGATTAATATTACACACACGTGCGGAGAAACTACAGGGAACTTATTACAATTCTATTATGGATCTGAAGTTAGGATTCTCCACAGAAAACCTTGATCATGAAAATCTTTTCCGGCAGTTAAGGAGAATACCAATGATAATATGATTAGTTTTTATGGAAAATGTGTACAGCGCAATAACTTTGAAAAGTGATGGTTACCTACTTCCGATGTTTGAAAAAGTGATTCTTCAAAATCATGATTGAGAAATGGCCGTGTTTCATTGATCACTAGCGGTGGCGGGATGGAAAATGCATTTCAACATTTGCACTTGCACAGATTGTGAAATTTCCACCGCCTTTCTTAGATTTTCTAAGTTTGTTTACTTTTGATCAAATTTGAATTACAGCTCAATTTTTCCCTCCCTATTTCTCAATCTAGCAGGCAGAAGCTAAGTATTAAGTATTAGTTTATGCTAGCAGGTTGTTTGGCGCTTGATTAACAAATTTCACTGCAATTGTTATCAAATCACTTTTGATTTCGATCCTTCGAAATGAATGGTTCCGTAAGGAAGTTATATTATGTGAATGGAGACTGTATATTTGTTTGCTTTCCACATTTAGATTTACTTGCTCGTTTCTGAGAGTACCTATGGTTAATGTCTTTGTACTGCTTGTAAAGTTTTTTGTTGTATTTCTTCACAAAAAGTCCTCAACGCAAACGATGATTTAATGTTGGTTTCGGTAATGTACGTCAAAAATTCAATCACAGGAATCATAGACAAACCATATGATGGTCTCAGTATAATTTGCCTATGACAGGAATCGTAAACACTGTTGGTTCTACAGAATTATTATTTTTCATTTCGTCTTGTTTTATAAATGCATTATTATTTGGAATAATAAAAATAACCGATAAAACCAAAACAGATCATAAAGGGTGCACTGACGAAGTCTTACAATTATTGGTAAGAGTAGCACACAACCGAGATCTAATCTTCAGATAAATACCAGTTCCATTTCTGCTTTATAAAATAGTTTTTATTGTGTTCCAACTTAAACTAATCACTCAGTCGCTTGAATCGGAATCTTATTGGCTTCATCTTCCAAAACCTGTCTGTACACTTCCTCTGTCAGTAAGTTCCTTTTGAGTTCATCACAATGTTCTGGTTTTGGTAGAATAATCGCTAAGAAGCCTTCTCCTTCCGACGTCAACAAATTTGGATCTTTTACAATTCTTGGATTCACTTCGATTAGCTTTCCACGAACACAACTGGGCACTTTATATACATGTCCGTCTTTTCCAGTAGCAATGGCCAAGGTGGAATCTTCCTGCAGAGCCATGCCACCCTTTTTCCCCTTTCCACTGACCTGATTTAGACTTCGATCCATGTTACCAATATCATATGACACCGAATCAATGCCATTCTTCATAATAGGATGTTCCGGAGCCAGATATACAAGGCAAACTCTATTTGAATGGAATAGCACAAGGTAACGTTCAGAATTTTGTTTCGGATGGATGTAATAGTAGCGCGTATAAAATCTGTCAATCACAGATGGATAATTCTCGACGTAATCTTCAGTTATTGACGAAACTGGAAGTCCACAGATTTCTTCCTTTTCCGGTTGGAAGCAGTAGTCGGCCAAAGGATCCATTACCATTTCGATTTAGTTGTCGCTTTAAAAGTAAGGGTTTCCAGATTGTTGCATCTTCTCCCGTATAACCTTTTGCTTTTCGATGGCTTTAGCACGATTGGCAGCCGAGTTATTTACACGTTCTTGGCGCAGGCACTTTACCACGAGGGAGTCCAATTCGTTGCAGTAACCAGCGAAGCGGGCAAATTTGTGCTACAAGAGATTTCTTTATAAGATTATAATGATATAATATTTCTTTTAGCTTACCTCTGCGTGGCAAATTTTCAAATCACTTATGAGTTTGTTGCATTCAGGAGTGTGTAAATGAGGAGATAGATCCGTGTGCATTTTCTGGTTAAGAAAATTGAATAACAAATCTAAAAGCACCGAGGATGTAACACAGGAGCCAAGACTATCAAATGACAGTCGGAGAATTAACGCCCCACAGCCCCAGTACGAAAACCAGTTCACGGACAGGCAACTAGTAAAGACGTGTTATAAGGTAGTTTTACGTATTATACAAATTAGAGAAATCAAGTGTTTTTTGTTTGTACATAGGTACTATCGAAAATATTGAAACCGTAAACTCACCTTTAAAGTACGCAGATTGCTAATAGCTAGGTGTCGGCTAATTTGGATTTATTTTGAACTCGGGGAAAAAAACCTAAGTAAATATGACGTTTAACGAATTCAAATTCGCCTCTTCACATTTCGTCGCCATCCGCCACCGAGTTCTGAAGTATCCTAACGTCAAGTTGAATGACGGAAAGTAAGTTAAGTACAAATCATTTGCCTATTTATTTTATATCTACTTCCATTATTAGAGAATAAACAACTGTTTACCAAAGGATAGAAATACTTGTATTCATTCAACTTTTCCTCAGGACTCGGCGACACATACCTACCTACCTAGGAAAATTAAACAGCATTATAGTCGGCTGGAGCACAACAGCAATGATGAAGACCAAAATACAGGAAGAAATTTGGAAAATTTTAATTGTTTCAAAATAAGAAATGTTAATCGTTCAAATACAATAAACAATAGTTTAAAAAACCAAAAATAACGCACGGGATTTTGTCGCAGATTTTTACGTGCGATTTTATTGGTATATAGGCTATAAAACATCCATTGCACATCCCTGTAGCGAAAGGGGGCATTGTTTCCGATTTGTCGTAACATTTGTTTTGTCAAGAAGAGCATGCGGGCGTGCATTTTTCAACAAAAATAAGTTGGAACGTGTTGTGGTGTATTTGCGCGTGTTCCAGAGTGATATTTTCCTATATCTCATTTAAAAAATAACTTTTTCGATAAGCCATGTCAGCTCACAAAAGGAAGAACATTGAACTAATGGATCAAGACTCAAGTACTGATTCAGATACCGAGTCCGAGAACGAGGGACCGCATCCAGATGCATACACCGGCAACGAGGTTAAAATCTCTTAAACATTTCTCAAGAAACACTTGTAAAATTTCATCACAATAGGAAATTCAAGTTGACTTTGAAGGCCGTAATCCCACTGATACAGATTTCCATGGACTCACACAGCTCCTGCACCAGTTATTTCTAAAAGCTCACATCAATGTGAACGAAATGGCCGAAATCATAATTGGTAAGTGATCATGTGTCCTTGGAGAATAATCCACTATTCAATTGCTTTCTTTAGCTCAAAACTACGTGGGTAGCGTAATTGTGCAAAGTGAGATCGAAGGAGAAGACGAGGATGAGGAAGAAATGAACGACGGGAATACGATTTTTGGAATCACTACCGCAATCAACATGACAGCCAAAAAGGATACTCAGTGCATAGAGCAATTGCGTTCCTACATCATTTCCAAGGCAGAAAAGCATGCAACAGATGCGGCATTAGTCCATCTACGTGACGTGTTTGGAAATGACGCCCGACCGGTGGGTTTCCTAATCAATGAGCGTTTTATCAACATCCCCTCACAGATCTCGGTGCCACTTCTGGAGAACTTGCACAAAGAAATTGGACAAGCAAATCAAAAGAAAATGCCCTTCGGGTTCGTTTACTTTGTGATGATAATCAAGTTCTATCGTCCAAAGCTGAAACGTGTGAACCTCAAGCCAGTGGAAGATATCTATACGAACGCTGAAGAGGAAGCGATTGCCAAGCAGGCTGTACAGAGTTTTGAGTTTTCAGTGGCTGATGAGTGCGATAGCGGAATGACTGGCGATTGGTTAGAGGGCGATGCTACCCTCGATCCATACAGAAAAGTAGTTCTGTTTGATGCGAGTAAGTTGCCCCAGCTAATAAATGACGTACAAAAGTTCATTAACAATGAATAGATTATGTGGGATACACCTCTCTTCCAGGGAGCGTTTTTAAAGTTTTTGTTATTCTGCGGGGTTGCAATAAAATACACAATAAGCCTAATCCTGATATTTGTTTCATCTGAATTTATAAATAAAAGATGACGACACGCAGTTTGTTGTACATGTGGATATGGGACCTTTTCCTTGGCGTTATAATTTGTTCGCTATGCTACACTAGAGCGCATCCTAATGTACTGAAAACCTGTGTTTGACATGACGTCTAGGGCACCCCAGTTGTGCTCTGAACTGACTCCAGTTTGAAAGGCAAGAATTCAGTGCTGAGATTGCTGTCATTTCGTTTGCTGTTACTGTTATTCATTTTCAAACTCATCATCTATATTCCGAACGCTGTTATCAACTAATTGCATTACAGCAAACTCAAATTCTGAATTGAGTTCACTCATTTTTAACAATAATCGGAAAAAAATGTTACCAAAAGATAAATATTTGCCAATAGGCCTGTTTTTTGAGCTTCGTTCTAAGCAAAGCAAAGTAAAGTAGAATTTTCAGCACACAACTACTGCGAATCTCGAACTGTCAAATGAGCGTAGTTGTAATTGCGTGCTGAAAATCCTACTTTGCATTGCTTTGCTGAGAACGAAGCTAAAAAAAACAGGGCTATTGTAATTGTGCTGAAAATCTTATTTCGTTTTCGATTTGGGAAACAGGTCAATCTTTTTGAGAAAAAATCAATTTTTTTTTGATCGAGATTGCTTTTCATGTTCGATTTGTCACAAAAATTAATCTTTTCTTTGATCACTTTTGAGAATTCTCAATTTTTTCTGATTTTACACATACTTTCACTAACACCAATGTTTATGACACACAGCTGGCGGTTACGAGTTATTTTTCTAACTGAATCATTATTTTTTCGAGTATGAAAACGATTTTTTATAGTAAACTATTTCGAAATGAGTTATTATAAATGTGTAAAAATCAATTGAAATGGATTTGCAGTGCAAGTGAAAAAAAATATTTTTTGCGGCCAACTCAATACACACAAGAACCAATAAAATTCGGATTTTATGTTCGATTTGGCAGAAGAAAGCTGAAATCTCAGATCAAAATCTGAAAAGTCAAATCGAAAACGACATTACTTTGCTTTGCTGAGTTCGAAGCTAAAATCTAATGTCAAAAACTGAGCCAACACTTTCAATTGGATATAAAAGCCGAATTTTCAGAGTTGTGCAGGGTTTCTGACAGGCGTTTTTCAGTGCGCACTGGTGCTGCACGTCAAACAAACCTATTGTCAACTCAACGAAACACCAATGATTTTCATTTGCCAACTTGTTTAGGAAAAAGTCGGCCTGCCATAGGGGTTGCGAACGCTCATCGAAAATTACATAAGTGAAACATGTCTTCTCACCACAACTGTGCTATGAGCAGTTTCAATTTCGCGTTCAACTTTATTTCAACCCTGTCATGACACCGGCTGTCATCCAGCTGTTTTTCTTTGTGTAACGTCATCATCTTCCCGTCCGGCGCATCAAAACCCAATCTAACCTTAGAAAAAGTCATACAAAGAAAAAGTATTCCGCTTTTTGTCTGAAGATTTGAACTCTTTTCAATTTTATTCGCATTTAATTGTCTTTTACGCTCTTCTGCACATATTCGTTTCCAAAGAATTCTGCATACAAACAACAACCAGGCAAAAGCTCGAAGTGGATTCGTGCTGATTCCGTGCTAGAGCAATCAGCAATCGCACTGTGCTTCAGTGCATTTGCTTTATCAACGCGGCTGCTTGCTGGACGCTTTTGGCTTTTATAGTTTTCCATTCGATATTGTATTCCCAGTTCGTGATCGACAGGCTAGCGTTTCAGTCTGTCCTCTGTCTAATTGGGATACTACGAGTTCTAGATTCGAGTACCGCTTATCCAGTTGTCTGCTGCCGGTGATTACAGCTTTAGTTTCGGAAGTGTTGCTCTTCAATTGGAACCAGTATGGGTGGTATTGACAAGTAAGTCGACATAGCATTAAGGATGTTAGATAACAAGATTGTTTTTTTTTGGTTGTTGAAAATATCCGAAGACAATCTGACTTGTCACAGACGCTGCCAGAGTCTCGCTAATGCACTTTACTTTCATCTTACATCGGTTTGTTGAAAGTTATCCATAATTTGCATGGACAACTTAAGTGCATATTGATATAAAAGTATAGATACTTTTTTAGATTACTGTAATAAACTTTAAATGTTCTGTTCTAGGTGAATCACGATATTAAAATTTAAAACCTTTGTTTTGTTGTCGCTGTTCAAGACTATGCATGTGGGTTTGTCGTCAAACGCAATGATGATGTGAGAGGACGCACTAATTACAGAATTCAAACTTTTTAACAGTACATAGTCAGAAAAATCCCAAAATACCTGTACCTCATTTGCAAAAAAAAAGCGGACTGAAGTAACGTGAAACCATGGAGGAGTTTGATGGAGTGTGTCATAACGCACACCTGTTTTCAGGAATGTGATCTTTAGGTGTTCTTGGTGCATAACTGTTTTTTTTTTCAAATATCTTAAACCCCTTATTATAATCTGCTACATTCTTATTCTGCGTCAGTTCATCCATAGTTTGGACTTTGTTCTAAGCAATTCCTCTGGCGATTAAATACATTACGAGCGCACATACCTTTGCCGACTATTGCTATAAAAACCTTTATTTCGCCATAGAAGTAAGAGATTAGAAATCCCTTCGAATAGGCAGAAGAAGTAACATGTAGCACAGCAATAATAATCAATAGATCCATCTAGCTTTCGTCACAACATTTTTTTAAGTCTAGTCATAATTCATGCCACTTTTGCAGCTTATCTTATCCCACCTAACTATCGTGTACGCGATTAGTCAAACACAACAGATAAACATTTTTTCTCTTGCGAAAGACTTGTTTCACTAAAACAGTGATCTTTAGATTTAAACACTTTTCTTCGCGCAGATTCGCTTAACGGTTTTGAATTAATTTCTTTTTATTTTCGTTGTTATCACAATGTTTTTAAGAACAATTTATGAGAGTACACAAAGTAATAAAGAAAAAAATTCCAATTGTTATTCCCGTCTATCTTATCGGCGGATGATAATTTGCTACAGAAAACTCCAGCAGTTGCGACGAGAATATAATTTCTTTATGCAAACTCAAACATATACAAATACATACTTGGTTAATATAGATAGAGGCCATTTATGAATTGAACTGGGTATTACTTGTTTCATTAAACAGTTCCAGGATTTTGTTCGCGACTGGTACAGAAAATGGGCGTCGATCTTTATTATTTTATGCAGTCAAAGTCTATCTATTAATTTTTATTGGTGTTTGTAAAGTTTATCGAGTTTAAGAACTAATTAAATAAAAATCCTGACACTTTTGTGTAATTTGTTGGCATTTAATTTACAGTTGACAAGCTGTCGGAGGTTTTCCCTTTCTTTTATTGCGGCCACTGCCAAAAACATTTTACCTATCTTGTCGCAGCCTTGTCCCCTTTTTGATTCAAGAACTCATAAGCATAGAAAGAGGATAGCACGCGACTACTATTCTGCGAATCGCACTAACAAATCGCTGCTTTGTATATAGATGTATACCTAGAAGCCTTACTGAGTCGACGACTTTCCAAATCCACATCGGTTTCGAGCAATAGCTTATCAACAATATTTGACAGGTCGTTGAGATTACGGGCGCTGTCTGTTGTAAATATTTATTATCATTGAATTGTAATGAAAGCAAAATCAATTTGCTGAGTTCGCCATTCACCTATCAGCTGGTGGGAAAAACTAAAGTCACAAGTACAAAAGTGCAACAAAGTGTTATCTGTGAGTGGCACTTGAAACCCGCATGGAGTGCCGTGAGATAGAACAGCTTTAGTTATTTTCAACTGAATAGCCGCATTGTAACTTTGGCAATAAAACATTGCTCAACTTTCTCTAAATTGAAGTTGAAAAAAAAACAAAAGAAAATCTCGTCATGAGCGGGTGCTGATATAGTGACATTAACTGACCCCAGCGTTTTATCGACACAAGAATTCAAAGTTACGTGTTTCTCACACTTATTCATGTATTTTATTCTATTGAAGCGCAGTTGTTTGAAGCTACCATAAATACTACACTTAGCTAAACGGACTCATCAAAATGATTCATTAATCAATTGCATACTGACCCGACAAATAATAGAAAACAATATTGTTTCCTATACTTTTCTTTACGAACGTTACCAATTAAGCTTTTATCACACAACGAGCGAATCATTTCCTCCTATTCTGACTGACTGGCATTGACTTTCATCTGTACTACTTGTGCAGCAATGAACTTGACATTCTCGAAATTGAAAAAAAAAAAAAAAAAAACAAAACAGACCCAAGAAATTCATTCGACGCCAATCCAGTCAGAAAATGAGTTCCATTCCCATCTATGTATGCCGCCTCAATAAGACAGTTCATAATTCATAGGAGCACCAACAAAAAGCCTCTGTAGTCTATACATTGGAAGAGCTTTATTGAAAATTGCACTCACTAGCTGCGCAAAAAAAAGAGTACAAAACGCCACTGTTAAGCAAACAACTTTAGATCACGTTTCGTTTACACTCAATAAGGCGAACGTATGGTGCAACGCATTTGATTGCGTTGTAGAAAGTTTGGTATTTTGAAAATAAATAACTTGTTCTCTCTTTCAGGCTTGTGCCATGCACAGTAAAGTTGGCAAGCATCATCAAAAAGTCCAGCTGTGATGTTCTTTGCATTATTGACAAACAAATTCCCGCCGAGTTGGTGGAGCAGTTCAACGAATTCAGAACGTTCGACAAGGCGTTTGATAGTGTTGTATCTTGCTTTCGATCAAAGAATCTAGATCTTCCTGTGGTGTATTCGCCGATTGCTGAATTGAGCGACTACCATGATGTGCGAGCCTACCAACAGGCGGCTGCAAAATCGCTTAGTCGCGCTATCAAGGTGCTAGTTTTATAGCTTTTTGCAATTTATCGATTCTCATGTGTCTTATGTCTTTATAGGCTGGTTTCCAATCACCGTTGCTTGTGGTTCCTCAGAGTAAGCATTTCTCAAACGCCGAACTCTGTACGGTGTTGGGAGCTCTCGAAGAGCTCTATGTGGTAAGAAGCAGCAACTCGTAATGGAAACTGCGATCACAGATTGATTTTCTTTCAGCCAATTCAACTTCGTGAGTGCGTTCCAGAGAAGAAGCAACGCATCACCAACCTATCGCTGTTGATCTCAAATCCGAAGGCTGAGGAAATCTACAAGGAAGCTTTGCTCCTAGAGTCTGGCCGTTTTGTTGCTCGTGATATTGGTCAGCGATAGAAGAATTTTGAAATATGTATATATCTAATTCTGTGTAATTTTGAAGGTGTTGGCGACCCAGAACGCATGTGCCCGCCCAGAGTGGAGGAATATATCAAAACGATCTTTCCAAAGCTCAAAATGAACATCATTAGCGATGAAGATGTGCTCGCAAAGGAGTACCCGCTCTTTGCGGCTGTGAATAGAGCGGCTAGCACGGTAAAGCGCCATCAGGGACGAATTATATTCTTGGAATACAAACCATCACAACCGGCTAAGAAAACACTCATGCTGGTCGGCAAGGGTGTGTGCTATGATACCGGCGGTGCCGATATCAAGGCCGGAGGCATCATGGCTGGTATGTCGAGGGATAAGTGTGGAGCCGCTGCGGTAGCGGGATTTATGCAGGTAGGTTTATCATCTTGTGAAGAGCAATGCTGATACTGTTGATCACATGTCTTCAGTGAAGACTAATCAATTCATAATAAAAAAATATCACATACCACGGCGGTTTGCAATAAAAAATGCAATTTCCACTTCAAATGATTGATTCCCTTCAACAACTAGGCTTACTGAACTCGTGTTTAGTCTTTATACGTCTTTTGTTTATTTTATAATCAAATCAACTGCAGTAGCATACAAATCGATACTATCGCTTTGCTTTCTATTTTCAGATCGTTCAAGAACAAAAGCCAGCCGATGTCCATGTAATTGCGGCTCTGTGTTTGGTGCGCAATTCGGTCGGTGAAGAATCGTACGTTGCCGACGAAGTTATCACCTCTCGAGGTGGCGTTCGTGTTCGTGTTGGAAATACAGATGCTGAAGGCCGTATGTGTATGGCCGATGCTCTGTGCCGCATGAAAGAAATCGCCAAGGAAGACAATTTGCCCGATCCTCATTTGTTCACTATTGCCACTTTGACTGGACATGCTTGCCTTGCTGTTGGGGAAGGTTATTCAATTGTGATTGACAACAGTGTAGCTCAGAAGGCAGGTCATGCTTTGAAGTTGCAAGAAATTGGCACTTCATTTGGTGAGCCATTTGAAATTTCCAAATTGCGACAAGACGATTTCGATTTCAATTGCGGCACTGTCATCGGGGAGGACATTGTTCAATGCAACAATGCCGCTTCCTCAAGAACTCCACGTGGACACCAGGTGAGATTACGAATGTAACAAATAATCTGATCAATTTAACCAACGTACTGTCTTATTTTGTAAGGTGCCTGCTGCATTCATGATTGTTGCCACCGGTTTGGATAAGCATGGTCTAAAGTCAGAGAAGCCGCTGAAGTACACTCACCTCGATATTGCCGCCAGTGCTGGAGAGTACCCAAAAATGCCAACAGGCACTCCAGTTATTGCCCTAGCAAAGACTCATCTCTGAGCTCTGAGCTGATCTAATGTATTTATCACTGTCTGAAGCGTTTTCTACTGTAATTCGTGTCAAATGGTTGTTTTGCATTAAACCAAGTACTTACTGTAAACCACTACACATTATCACATATATCTTGTTTCTAGTTTTATAATGAACATAAATTTACTAATAAACATGTGAACAACAAATCCAGTTTCGGTGACCTTTTGTACAATGGTGTGAGAGTTTCATTTTTGCTTGGAACGGACATAGTAATTTGCACTGGGAGGAGAAAACACCTATTAAGACAAAGGGGTGCAGCAACTGTTTAAAGGATTGTCATCAGTAGATCTTATGTGAAAGCATGAAACCTAAAAACCTGGGGGTCGAATCGCCACTTCCGTGAACGAGCTATACGTCCACGGAATTAAGTTGAGTCTACATGTAAAACAAAATCAATTTCCTTCACGTAATGGTCGTTCACGGACGACGCGATTCGACCCCTAATTGTTGAATCAAAGTTCGAATAAGCGCTGTGTCTTTACAGAACCATAACTGTCTACACCCCAAATGAGATGCTTTCAGGGAAAAGCTGACCTGACTAGGGGCCCTACTCCCTATTTCTTTCCGAAAGTCAATCCTATTCCAAATTGATTTTAAGTTGGTACTCTATAATACTTTCGGAATTCTAAATGGGAATACATTTCATTCAGCTTTCGAAATAGAGAGTACAAAAGGTTCATTTTCGAAAAATGTTACTTTCGAAACTAGATACAGAGTAGGGCCCCAGTGCCACAGCGAAAGACCCTTCAAAATTTTAAAATTCGTCGTAGGTAAAGTCTGTATCAAAGATTAGCATTGCCTTTGCTAAGTTTTTCAACTTTCTCTTTGTCCTTGCAGCTTTTATAAAAGTCATTCATGAAAACAGGTAGCCTATTAGTCATGTTCTGAATGATGCATTGCCCGGTTTGTGTACCGACAAGCAACCTGATTTGGTGGACCGAATCACAGAAATGAGGGTTTTGGCTTAGTTCTTATAATAAATAATTTAACTGTGTTACTTATGATGTATGTATGCTGGAAGTCCCTTTGTTCGTATTTTATTGCATTTTCCACTAATGTTCAAACACATTGCTTGCAACAAACACTTCACAAAGAAGTAGAAAGATCAATATACTCAAACAAAAATACTAAACAAAGTTCACCTCTTCGAGTTCCTTGCTCCAATTCTGCCATTAGTGCGCACACCAAAACAAACTACCTTGTTTCTTGTGTACACTGTATAAGCATAGTGAATTGTGTGGGTAGAAACAGTTTAACAACATGAGCAGCCCAACAGGAAATATCGCAAAGAGTGAGGACACCAATGTATATACGAGTACTGGCCATCACCTTCAAGTCTCAGCACACATTTCGTACGTAACGCGAAGGCAACATGAAGAGCTGATTCCATTCACGAGCGCAGAACTCCCCTAGGAACTAACACACGGCAGGCGGCGCGGTGGCAGTGTCAACGTCAAGCAGCAGCTTCATCTCTGCTCTACGGGTATATATACTGTTTCCGTCCCCTTGCGCCTGTGCAAGCGTCCTAACTAAATTTCTTGCTCAGCGCGATGTGAATCCGAGTGCCAAACGCTAGTGTCTTCGTCGTTGATCTGCAGTGGGAGGCCCAACCAGCATCCAGCCGCATCTCACTTTATATGCAATCTTTACAAACATCACAAGGAAGCAGGGCCAGGGACCACAGAGTAATCCGACTTGACTATTTGTACGCCACTCTACCTCTGTCCGTGTGCGAGCCATCTGCTACACAGATATACCATCAGAAGTAGCTGCCCTAGACCGGTCGATTCGCGAAGAGGTGCCCACTGCCATTATCGCACCAAGCGAACCGACCGCCGCGATCGTAGGCCGAATGTAGGCCAACAGTGGCATGTTATGTAATGATCCGTTCTACTACGGTCGTGAGCAGCACATTCCTAACGGTGTACTGTGTTATTGTGCGCTTTTTTGTTATCCCTTTTCTTCCGCAGTAATGTTTTCGTTTGCCATGTATAGATACGTACGTTCCTACATCTTTTGTGGGAAAGTTGTGGGATCTCTTGAGGTGTGCACTGGTGTACCCGAGTGGGCTCAACTCGATCTGGGACCAATGCTATATAGTCCCCGCAGAGAAGTTATGGTTGCAATAATGGTGCAGCGCATGTTAATGCATTTATTTCCACGGTTGGAGTTTGACCGTTGTTCATGGCCAATTGTGGAGTACGAAAAAGGAAAACAGCAAACGTCGCTGCCATTTAAGACTTCCGATATAAGTATATACACGGTACGACGTACGAGTCCTCATACAATCATGTACTTAGATCATTAAAGACTTTAAGAAAGTACAATGTTATGGGATGCAACTCGTTACATTGTTGCTACAAATAGACTATAGGGTAAATACCAAAAGCATTCATTATTTGAATTGAAATTTGAATTTAACGTGTTCACCTGAATCTGCTAAGTTATCTCGGTCAAGGGGGACTTTGTTTTCATCTCACCGAAATGAATGAAATAATTGTTCTAAATTTTACATGATTACAGCAGCTATACAGTTACTTTTGCCCAATTATCAATAGGTAATAGATATGCGAGATATTACCACAAAATCCATAGATTTATGCGCCTATTAACGTTAGCGAGTGGAACAAAAAATTCTGCGAATGTGACTTATTTGTATTATGCGGTCTGTGGTGGGGATAAATTCTCTCACAGAGAGAGACACTTACGAAAAAGTTAGGGAACGCTTTTGTAGTAATTTATGAAAATGACTGATAAATAATTCAAAAATTAAAAAAAGTTGTATGAAAAGTCGATAAAATATCATATAAACTCGAACAATTTGCTAATTTACGAACAAAATGAGTTTATTCATCTACCTAGCGATGAAAGTGATTCGGAATTAATCGAAATTCTTCTTCATGAATCCGAGTTTTGGAAGAGAAGAAGTAGAAGCGACATGGCTTACGTGAAAAAGTTTGTTCTTTCTTACTCCTTAGATAGGTACAGCGAGGAAGAATTTCGTTGCCACATTCGAAAAGAATTTAAGGAGACTGTTGATACCACTTTAATACTCAAGAAATCAAAACAAATGCACTCATTTATGTCAAATAGGACAACAAAATGCAAATCAGCTGTTAATTGTAAGGTGACTGACAGCCTTTTCAATTCTTACACCAAGAAATTCGTTGAGTAAAAATTCGTAAGATTCTCAGTGGAGGGGTAATATCTTGCTCTCTCGTTGACGCTCTCTTTTACGAATTTTTCGAGTTGAGGAACGGCACTGAGTAAAAATGTCGTTTTCCATTGGGACAAAAAATCAATCTTTTTTTTTTGATCTTAATCACTTTTGGCGTTCCATTGGGGGAAAAAATCAATCTTTTATTTGATTCGGATCACTTTTTGCAAATCTCGATATTTTTTTCAGATTTACAGATTCAGCACAGCTGTTTTACGCCATTTAAAGAATTTTGTTTTAAAACAAATGTGCAAAGTTTCGTGAGAACCAAAATAAAGAAATACATAAACAGCAATGGACATAGTTTTGGAGGAATTATTATCTTCATTGACTTCCTCATCATCTGGAAACTACGAATCACCAAAACTACTCCATTTATATCTACAACAGAGGAAACATTTTTCAGGCCGATTTTCATGGTTGATTTTAACAAAAATAAATGCAATTTGAAGAGCTGATATTGTTGTCCAATAACGCACTAATCCATTTATAAAAGCAGATCATCTTCATTGCATGTTCCATGAGCCGCATAAAATCAGAGATCTGAAAAAGATTTTTGGTGGTCCCAATGGAAAACGACATTAAAAGTAAAGGAACAGACCTATGGTTAGCGAATTGAAGAAAATTCATTCGCCTGAACTGTCAAACCGCTGACAAATGTAAAGTCGCCTAATTGCGGTTTGCGAATTTGTGAAATGACATTTGCCTTAAAATTCAAATTTTGGCGAACAAAACTATTTGGCGAGTGGAATAAATTTATGAGCTAGATAAATGAATGAAAATTCAATAAAAATGTATAAAACCCATTCAATATATATAATGATAATCGCCTTTTATAGTTTCAAAAGAAGCAATTCCAGCCAAATGCAGAAACTAGTTAAGCTCATGGATCAAAACCCAGACATAGCTAAAGGGTTAGTACAATTTGGAGCTTCAAAAAAGTCCAACAAAGAATATAGGGATAATTTCGCTGTTGAAATAAGTAGGGTGCTTAGGCCAACTTTATAATAGGAAGGATTGAAGAAGTGCACATAAATATGAATTTGTCCTTTATTTGGTCCAATATATGCACGAATGCTTCTTTGGTTAAACAAAATTTGGACACAAATCTAAAAAAAAATTCACTCAATTGCTTCGTAAATTAAAGTGCTTAATGTATTTAGGTACTTACAGATGGTTTGGAAGTTGTTGAATCTAGAGGATTGGAATTGTCCCTTTTACTTCGTCTCTGTGAACAAATCGTCGGAATTTGGTTAGTTGGTGATAATGGTCGCCGAATTAATTCATTTGCCTATAAATCAAAGGCTACCAAAATAATAAAAACAAAAATGACAGCGCCAAAACGTCAATTCGAACATTTATGGCAACACAAAAAGAATTCAAAATACAAAATTTGTGTGCCTTAAAAATGATCAGCAATATTAATCTATTTTTTGAAGACAACAATACGGAGGTAGGAACCGAAGTTTTAAAATTTAGAGTTATAAACTTCTTGCTTACGGATATTTCCACGATTCCAGTGACCACAGCTAGTGTTAAAAGAACTTTTTCAACTATCGGAAGGATTAAAACGTGTCCCGAAGCGTTATGGGGAATGCAAGATTAAGCTTGCTTGCTCTGATATCTATTCATTCGGATAGTAATGTGGATTCAGATAAGGTCTCATGTAAAAAAAAAAATCAAGACGTCCCCCGGAAACAAAATCCTGGCTACGGTACGGGTAATAGGCCTATTAATATCACAAAACATTCACCCACTTCGAATTAACTTTTCACAATTTCAAAGGTAGCAAAAAAGATACTCATGCCGGTATATGAGCTTCGGTTAGAAATGTCGTTTAAATTCAACGTATACTCAGTCATGGAATTCTTGGCTAGATTTGTCTGCTGCTCATTTATAAATTTCACAAAAAAAAAATGTTCACGTGATCAAATAGCCAGTTACGATTACGCGTGTTATTTTTCGTGGCAAATTTTGACATGCTGACATCACAAAAATTCGGCCATTCGGTTGTCACTCGTGTGTCTTTCGTGATTGTGCGTTTCGACCGTTTCGACAGCCCGAGTGACCAGACGCTTGATGGGCGATCACATGTATTGAAAAATTTAGAACAAATGTTAACGCCGTAAAGCCGTCGGCATGTCAAAATTTGACATGAAAATTGGCATGTGTAATCAAAGCTTCAGGCTTACTTTTGTGGTCACATAGAAAACCCGCTAAAGTCTGTGTCATTCATTATTTAGGAGAGCAGTTTTTGACAAACGCGTAAAATTACAAATGACTCTATTGACTCTAGTGACTAAATAAATTTGAGTACTCTGAATCTAATGGCACCAACATCTCAATTTCGTCTAAAGTCGACTTTAGCGGTTATGAATTGAGGCCACGGACTAAAGAACATTCATAGATGTCCCCATTGCTTTTCGCATTAGCTTAAAAAAATATGTAGTGATACTTGACAAATAAAGAAACTGCGGTGGGTCTTGTGTCAAAAGATAAGTAGTTACGTACCTATGCGATGAATGCAATTCTGTTGCAAATTCATACAACAAATAAACGAATGCAACAAGTGCAACAACTAACAAGTTGTAGCCAGTTGTCAAAACTAGTTGGCTAGAAGGCCTGGCTAATACGAAAAACCAAAATTTTCTAACGACCAGTAAGGGTAACATGTGTTACGCATTTAGGTATGTTCCCTAACTTTAGTCAAACTTCGTTCCCTACACAAAATTTGGACAGAAGAGAGTCACAAAGAGAGAACAAAAAGCATTTCGCCTTCATTAAAAAAACCCGCAAATACACATTAGCACAATAAATTTCTTTGGTTTAGTTGGCTTTAGACCTGACAGATGGTTGTCAAATCGTTCAAACGCTATTTTGTTAGAGACTTTTTATTTGATTTGATTTATATTTCCTGCTTGTATAGCATTAGGTTTGTTTGACGTGGGCCCTAGTGCACACTAATGCGCACTGTGTTGACCCTAATGCGTTCCAAATAGCACTGAAAACCTGTGTTTGACATGACTTCTAGGGCACCCCAGTTGTGCCCTGAACTGACCCCAGTTAATTTGTCGGGGCAAGAATTCAGTGCTGAGTTTGCTGTCATTTCGCTTGCTATTATTAATTTTCAAACTCATAATCTATATTCCGAACGCTTTTATCAACTAATTGCATTATGGCAAACTCAAATTCTGAATTGAGTTCACTCATTTTTAACAATAATCGGAAAAAAGTGTTACCGAAAGATAAATATTTGTCAATGTCAAAAACTGGTAACATTTTGCGTTCGATATAGAAGCCGAATTTTCAGTGTTCTGCAGGGTTTTTGACAGGCGTGAAAATTTGCTGACACTTCTCAGTGCGTACAAGTGGTCACTAGTGCTGCCACGTCAAACAATCTTATTAAAATAGATGTAAGAAGTCTTTTCCTTTTAAGTGAACTTTTAAATTCCTGCAATAGAAGCAATTGAACTCTTGTCATAAACATAAACTAGTTCTTTGTTCTACTGAAGAGATTTTCGCTTCTCGATTTGAACTGAAGTCTGAATCCACTCGACAAGCACTCACACAATTGTAATTTCTGTATTTTATACAAGACAGTGACAGCAGGCGTAGATTATTTTTTGGCATTTCACCAAACTTTTGTGGATTCAATTATAAGCAGTTTTCTTGGATTACAGAATGAGTGGATACCCGAGTGAAACCAATGGAAAACCACATTATATTTCCAAATTTATAAATACTGCGGACGAATGCATTTCATTTCAGCTCAATGCGGTGAGTGGGCTAATCAGTAGATCATTTCACCACATCGGGCTAGATGCACTGTTTACTCGATGTTTGCCGAGATCTATGAAAACACAATCAAAACTAAAAATCAAATACTCGTTTAATTTCATGTGGCGTATTAAACTGCACAAGTCAAAGAAACCGCAGCTACACCGCTCCATCAGAAGCTATAGTATGGATTATATTTACTGATAGTGATAGATGCAAAAGGCCTTACATTCAACTTAAAATGTGCTCCCTCCATAGTTGTCCAGAACTCAAATGAATCCCTCCTGCTCCCATGTGTGCGATTCTCATGCACCGTTCGCACCCTGTACCAGCTTGTTATTATTTATACCAGCTACCTATACAAAACTCTTTCCGGGATTGTCAATGAAACTTCATATTGGGAGAAGGAAACACTCAACCAGATCTCTCCCATCCATACGGTATAGGAACACTTCCAAAGCGGTAGCCATATACGTTACATTACCACACCGCTCTTCTTCAGCCATAGCTGTACACCATCAGCTGATAGCCAATAACAAATATATTATTTTCCAGTTTGAGCAAAATAAAGCGAAGAAAACTGTTTTCCCGAAAGGCAAACGAAGAAAAACAAACTTTAATGGAAAAAAAAATACGCTAATTATAACCAAACTCAGATAAACCGAGAAATCTTTAAGGAAAAACATATTTTCCGCACCACAACGTCAAACCCACTATGCACATGCATAAGTGTTTGTGGAAAATCGACCAACACCACCACCATGGCAGACGGTTTTCCTCATGCGGTACAGTGGAAAACCCGCCGTACAGAACAGCGCCAGCACACTAGCACCAACTATAACAACAAAAATACTCTTAAAATGAATGCGGAAGTTTTTCTTGCATTACGTAACTAGCTCCCCGAGTTAGTATTAGAAGATCTAACAAGTATCTAAGTATCCAACCGATGATGAAGGTGCTCTCCTCCGATGGAGCGCAGGTTAGCTGCATTTGTGCTGCTGCCACTACGCCGTCACTGTGGCCGTCGTTGTAAGCGTTTTACCTTCCTGCTGCAGTGGCAGCAGCAGCAGCAGCAGCGTTTAGCGCAGCGGTTTGGTTTGGAGTTTGAGGTCTGCTTTTCTTTTGAAATTGAATCTAACTGGCATGTGCACAAAGAGGAGTATATGTACACGTACTCATAGAGAGCTGATCTAACAGGAATGCTCGACAACAACACTATACCTGGCACACATACACCGTCTGAGACTACCGCGATGAAATTTGATTTTTTTTTCCTCTTTTTTCGACTCGCGTACGTTAGGCAATTGCTGTGTTTTTTCCCCTCCTCCATAAATCAATTGACACGCAAAATATGCGGTTGCGGCAATAATTGCGTTAATTACCATTAGCGACAGGTACAAGTGCATTCGGGAAGTTTCATTTGAAACATTATTACAAGTAGTGGTTTTACATCGAAGTGAATATTTATATTATAGAGATGTAAATTTCGGGTGGTGGGGAAAAAAAAAGTATCTTGGCAGCGGTGGGATTCGAACCCACGCCTCCGAGGAGACTGGTGCCTTAAACCAGCGCCTTAGACCGCTCGGCCACGCTACCCTTCTTTTAAAGTCAGATGGGTGTAAAAATTATAAAAATTAAGGCGAATTTAATTCTAAAAATTCCTTAATGAACAGTCAATTGAAAAAAAAAACTTTAGCAATACATAGGTACCATTGCTTTAAACGAAAACGACGAACTCTGCAAATGGACTTTCAACGATTTTGTATAAATGACTGTGATGCTGTTGTACTCGTTGGTTTGGAATATTTAACAGGCTAACGCATCTCGGAATTTACACAAAATAAAGATCTAGACGCCAGATAATGAGAATAATGACAGCAAATGAAGAATGAATGAATTCCTAAGTTGAGGATTATTTAAAGCACTAATTACAGAAAGTGCGATTTCTCCACCAACAAAAGAGCATAGTCAATCAAATTTAACTCTTCTAAAAAGATTAATCAATAAATAAAATAAATTGAAAGACAAATGTTTTGTTTATGTATTTGTAAGATTTGTCTAGACTAGATCTACCTCAGAACTAAAAAACCAGACACAAAAATCTAAATGTTAATGGAGAACTCAATCAAGATATTCATAACTAGATTTGTCGGTCTTACCTACACCTATACATAAACCCCAACTGAAGAGAAAAAAAAACTGTTCACGTGTCCAATATAAATAAATAAAATTTAAAACTAAATGGGGTTTTATGTCTGGTACTCATCGACGTGAAAACTGCCGAACATACCTATTTCAATGAAATATTTTTTAAACTAAGTATTTCTTAAGACTCAGCTCAGAGAAGAAAAATGTTTCGTCGCAATATTTTATTTTCAAATAGGTCTGTTAAGTAACTCCTGAATCCTGATGTGGTTTTCGATTGGGCTTCTTTAGATTCGCTCTCAGATTTCAGATTTCGTGTGTCTAATCGAACATAAAAACGTCACTTGCTCTTTTTTGTGTTGATATTAGTGCGGTTCGAATATGTGTATCCTTCGACACTTTTCTAAGCATTTTGCATTCACTGCTTATATTTTGTATCAAAACATTCTAAATTTGCGCGAAGATTGATTTCTTAACATTTATACATAATTAATTAACAAAAATAGAACCACCCAATGCAATGCGTTTCTTTGCAGTTGAAAAATTTCACGAAAACGTAAACAAACTCCACTAGTTGTCAAACTCGAAAGTACTTGTGTTGGTAAATCTGAACAAAACTTAGAAAAAATTCAGATTCGCAAAAGTGCTCTGAAATCTGAAAGAGATTGCTTTTTTTTTGTACCAAACGAATATAAAAAGTGCTCTGAGAGCGCCCTATCGAATACCACATGAGTTGCAAAGGAAATAACCGAAAAGGCTAAATGTTCTGTCTAGCACACGATTTTGTGCACCTCCTTTGGGTGGAAATGTCAAAATTAGCCGCTTATCGAAGTGATTGATTTTTAAAATTATTTTAAATTTGCACCGAAAATAATTTGCAAACCTTAATTGTTTTGTTTTTGTATGGAAAAGTTCTGGGATGTTGTGTCCCTCAATACTAAGCTGTCTTTTCTGTTCTGACAGATTTTTTTTTTGTCACTTTTACTGGTCTGTCTTGATCTGATATTAATTTTCGTCATTAAACAGGACTTCAAAATAAATAAAAAATTTAAAATTAAAATTTAAAAAAAAAAAAACAAAAAAATAAAAATATGGACAGATCTTACTGGCTGAACACAGCGTTGCCGGGGCAGCGTTTTTTCAGTTCTCTTAAGAAAACACAATATATAAAAAAACTCAACTATACACATCAGTGATGGATTCGAAAAAGTTACAATTTCCCAAACATTTGTTTGCTTCCAAAGTTACACAGTTACAATCCTTTTTTAGATATATACAATGTGATACCCAAGCGACGAAAACATCCAAAATTTGTTATAGGGAATATAAAATGCGTTCTGGCCTTAAGTTCAACTCTAATACATTCGGCTAACCAATTCACTTTTGCCAAAGGCCGCATTCAAGAATCTAGTTATCTTAAGTCGACTAGATTGGTCTGGATGAGATGCAACCTGAACGCAAAAACTACATTGGTCGGGAACGTCACTTTTCCTACGTCAGCCAGATCTGCGAACTGTCAACTTAGTACTCAGACACAAATTTCTCGACTAGATTCGCCGTCATAAACGTCAACTGAAACAGCTGCTAATATGACCGATTTCCTCCAATCAAAACCGAGATGCATCTAGTGAAAGGGCTGTCAGACTTACTAAACTAGATACATGAAGACGCATACGTATTGGTAATGCCAAGTAAGCAACGCAACTACTTATACGTGAGTAAAGCTGTATTACAAAGTGAGTCAACTTTATTTTACTTCTTCTATGGACTGCTTTTTGACTTTTCGGTATCAATCGGGAGAAAACTAATTGGATTTTTTAGAAAATGTGAAAGTCTGCCTGTTTGCATGTCGTTTTGAACACACATCACTTGCAAACTACTCATCCGTATGGACGACTTAAACGAAATATATGGCTTGACTTGAAGCAACATTAAGTTACTATTTTATCGCAATCGTTCAAGTCATTCGAAAGTTACATGAATTTACGGGAACTGTGTCAATACTGGTCGGATTTTGTTAGAACGACATTTTTGTTCTATCAAAATTGGCTGAATGTCAGTAGGTAATGGTGTACTCCAGAAATGAAACAAACTAGTTAAATCATAAGTCCACCATCAAAATCGCTTTCGCTAACACAACAAAATAGCCTTTCTAGACCATTAGAACCCGCTGCAGTCTATTTTTGGCCAATGTGCATCTACGTTTTTGTTTACGATCAACAAAACGACCGAATGAGGATGGCTTTGTTGCAAAGTATCAAACAGTCGCAGTGTTTCAAAAGCGAACCAAAAGTGGTCCAAGAACCTATTAACAGACAAGCTAAGTAAACAATACAAATACAATGACGTGTATTATGTTTTGTTCAGCATCCGATTCCGTTGAAGATGATGATTCGTAAGCAGAAAGCTTAAACAAACAATAACAAAAAAAATATTCTACTACTCTTATCGGATGTAGAGCTCCAGTCGTTAAATATGGTTAACTTATTGTCCAAGGATATACACAGTGTCTGTACATTTTAAATGTTGCAGTGATTTTCTATTTTAATACCATTTCTGTTTATTGCATAATACAGTGGTGCCAATGCAACAATAAGGAAGGCTTTTAATGCCCTTTTCATTTATAAACAAGAAATATATGCCTGACTTTGATTTCGAGACACGCAATAGTGAGCTGGCTATATTGGTTGCTTTTGAGAACAATAACTGCTTATGGAGCATTAGTGTGGTGGGAAGCAATAAACAAAGAAACGATTCTCGAAAGTTAGCGTTGATGCAGAAAACGTATAGTATTGCATTTACAAAATACGGATTCATTTCTGCACCTTGTGTCGCTAAGTTTACCAATTTAACAACTTGGCGGGGCAGTGCGTTACGACTCGCTTTAAGCTGGTCTCCTTCTAGAAGTACTTGTATCACATTTATGCAACTATTTTCAATCCCATCATATATAGTATCTGCTTTACCAATCTCAATTCATAAAACTCGCAATGAAGTGATCTTTTGTCTGCATCACACTATCACAATTGCCTCCAATGACCGTTTATCTTGGGTGAAATGGTCACAGGTAATAAAACCGGCCGTTTGTTTACATAGTCAGTTTGAAGAAGACGCCTCCTTATTCGCCATCCAGCGCCTATCATAATTCACGACACTCGTAGCGCCAGACCCATTAAACTGTCAAAAGAAAAAAAGAAATTATAAATAAAAATTGATTTCATGCGAAATCGCCCTGAAAATTAAGCCATTAACAAAGCAAAATAAAAATGTCTTCACATTATTGAATACAAACACGACAAGACCACAGAAAAGTGGGTAACCAAGCTATCTGCAGGACCTACGGACCTGCGGGTGAAAGTGACACATACCTTTTGCACCGCGTGAAAGTGTAAAGGTGTGATGAGCCGCCTTTGTCTACCTAACGACGCCCCGAGAAGAGAAAAAATCAGCAAACTCATAATTTAACGGAAATTTATGACATCGAGATGACACTCTGCCAGGGACCTGCACTGAACGCTCCTCGTAGATCTAGGCAATCAGATATACGCATCGGACCGCAATAAAACGGATAATTTATTACCAGTTATGAATGGCAACTGAAGTAACACCGGGCGGCGGCGCTAGTGCATAGCAATTTCATAATTTCATCCATTTACCTGGTGCTGTGTGGAATCCTCGGAATATGCTTCCTAATTTCCTATAGTTTGGCTAATTCTATACCACCCATGAGTTGTGCGAGCACATCGGGCGAGGTACAGAATTTCTGGAGAATTTGATCCATCTCGCTGTAGTTAGAAGGGACCATCTCCAGTTACATCATGTATGTCATCCTTGTTAGGGTAGTAAAATCAATATCGGGTATCGTAGCGGAAGCGTGATTTGTTCCCACAGTATAAGTATGTCACTGGCGATGCTGGACGCTGAACAGACAGTGTGACTTTGTGGAGCTTTTTTTTTTTTTTGCTTTTCTTGCTCGTTGTAGCCATTCTTTTGACGTGAAATTGAATCTCGTTGTTGTCTATCGAAAGAGTGTCACACATGGCAACATAACTAATGCGTATCAACATCCGTACGCAAGCATAGTAATGATGGTAGCAGCGCACATATGTTGGACATAAACATGAGCGTGGGTACACACAGAAGAAGGGTCCAAAACAACCCAAGAAGCCAGTCAGCCAGCAAGAGGCATAAAGCAGCAGCAGCAGCCGCCATAGCAGACACACAGTTGACTGCATCTTGGAGATACACATTTGGAGTATACAAGAGATTCGCTTCCGGGATGCGATGTCGTATTGGGTCTTAGACATGCGTATAGATGTGCCCGAGTGTGGGTAGGAAGAGCGTTGATAGTTTGACGACTTGACATAAAGATGTCATTTAATCGGCCGAGATCGCAGATGTGGCTGGCGTGCTGACTGACGCTGATAGAAATCACATTCGTGCGGAGGATTTACTTTGGTTTGATGGTTTGGCCCGAATTAATTTTTGTTTCTGTTGGATTAGCGCTGGGGAGCGCATTAAGAATGACAACTGATGTGTTGTTCTAGTTACAGCTTCATGAAACCGTTTTGTGGTGATTTTTAACTAACAGCGTCGTTTTTATACCCTAAACAGGAAGGTATATTCACTATGTCATTACATTTGTAACGCCAAGAAGGAGTCACCGCAGACCTCATAAAGTATATATATTCTAAATCAGGATCACATTCTGAATTGATTTAGCCATTCCCGTCTGTCTGTCCGTCTGTCCGTCTGTCTGTTGAAAGCACCAAAGCGCCCAAAGGAATTGACATAGGCGAATGAAATTTGCTGAATGGACTTGTATTTTTCGTCGTCAGGTTGGTATTGAAAATGGGCTATGTCGAACAAGTAGTTCTGGTACCTCTAATACAAAATCAATATTAGATCCATATCTCTCTCTGTCTTTTGAAAACTCGATAGCGTCCAATAGAATCAACCTAGGCGAATGAAATTTGGCGAAAGGACTTCTTTTTATCGGTGTTAGGACGGTATTAAAAAAAAGGCTATGTCAGTCAAGTAGTTCTGGTAGCTCCCATACAAAACCAGTTTTGCATGACTTGTAAGGGTATCAAAGCATCGTCCAGGCCGATGATAACACTTTAAATTGTTTTGTTTTCATTTTAGCCCCAATATTTATGGTATAATTCATACATTCTAATGGGTGTCTTCTTAAGTCAATACTAACTTCAAACATTATATATCTGTCAAATGAATTGTCAGATTGCAAACTGTCAGTGTCATTTTTATTAAATAAAATAGAATAGAATAGCAATTGGCAAAGAAATTGATTTACCAAATTTGATTCTAAATTACACCCGATATAATTGACCATTTGAAACCGCTATTCGGCGTATTTTTGACAGTTTTCGCAAACCCTTTCTTTGTAAGATGCAGCGTCACTGAGACACATAAGAGAAGTGCGTACTGAAGAGAACATCTATACTGCATCTGTCCAGGCAAGTGTTGAACTAGATCCTAGAACTAGATTATTTGCAATGGCTTGGTTATGGGTGCACAATTTTACGCAAAGATCTCGGTTTGGAGGTATACAAAATCCAGATCGTGCGAAAATTGAATTCCAAATGAAACATTCAACTTATTGATGTAAATATTGGACGAATGCATAATTTTGTTTCAACCTTGTTATGACGCTTATTTTGATATCTTGTAGGTTTATTGGCCTCTTTGAATTTCATGCTCAAGCTCCATAGTTCAGGACTGCACTCTCATACCTTCGTTTCCTAGTTGATCTCTCTCATTACCTGGTTTACCTGTGCGACCGTAAACCAAAATATCCTTGGTGTACTTATGTAAAGACCCGACCTTATTTTTTAACAGGTATACAATTTAAAGTGTTAACCGGTTTGCCCCTTTGCATTTCCATTTTAGACGAGTCATGACGGGCGTAACTGAACTAAGGCATCAGCCAACAAGTTTTCACAGTCGTCATAAGCCTTGCACAACTGTCTAGAGCTCCAAATAGAAGGGGTTCAATGTGTGGGGAAATGGCTCAGCGGTAAGTGTGCTGGACTACTTTGCGAGTAGACTCAGGTCGAAGCCCCTGAAAAATATAAATTTAACTTAAAGGGTAGCGGCCTTTTCAATACGTTGAAGAGAGATAGACTTCGGTAAATTTAAAGCTCAGCTGAAGTCGGCCATTTTGAGCCACGGATTCCCAAGTCGTATCAGCTCGTCTCAATTAAATCAGATGATCCATTTGTTTCATCACGTATTTCCTTTCAATTACCAATATAAATCTTTAATTTGCATTTGAAGAATTGGTAAAAGTTATAGAGAAATATTGAAACCTACAAAAATACATAACTGCGCTGTTATAACTGCTCCCAAACACACGTATGCTTTCTACTTCGAATTAGGTAATGTTGAACTAATTTCGAACTGAACCACCCCTACAATGGCAACGCGGATCAACTATTTTAGACCACTACCTATCAAAAAATGAAAATCACCTTTTAATTAGTACAAGAATCAAATTCTCAAGAGTGGGACGTTAAAAAAAAATTGTTACCATCTACCACTGAAGAACTCCCCATCGATTTCAAAGACTCCCTATAAATGTAAAATCTACAAAACAAACACCACGGCCACACGCCCCAGTGGTAGAGAGGAGGCAAAAGATCAACGGCTTTTGCACCATCGACAACCACGATGGCTACGATAATGACTACGTCGACGACGACACGGCAAAAGCGACGATCAAGCCCCAACACGACACACAGGGAATATAGTACGTCACAGGGTGAATGTACTCGCGGATGTTAGTGGGTCACTATTTGTACGGTCGTTGAACTGTTGGCCTCTCGTGAGAATGATTGCTCTTGCAGTCAATCCAACTTATGCTCTCCGTGTGTACCCGCAACGGATTGAATATAATACATAGATACAAGTACAACTGTGTAGATGTGGATACTGGATACATTTGGTTTGCGTGTAGCCATTGATGGAGGTTCTCTCTTACAATAGAGATGATGTTGTCATCTGATCAACCCAGAAGGGGGGGTTATTTTTGTAGTGTCGTGTCTCGTGAGTCGCTGTCGCGCCCGCCATTAAAGAGTGGAACTTCAATGCAAAGTTCTCTTTTTGCCCAAGAATTGTTACGGATCGAGGAAGTGAATTTCGTCTTACAGAAAGAGAAGCGAATCTTATGTAATACCAAGAAGTCGATTCGAAATTGATGTTAAGTGGAATCCGGTGAGTAAGTGGTGTTAAGGTAAGACGGGCTTATTTATCATGTACCTATAACCAATTTTGGATTTGATTTAATTTTGTAATATTACTGTCGTTCGCGAATAAAGTTTCTTCTTGCAGAAGAGTTAATAAGGCTTGCAGGAACAGAAGTAATAGACCTGTTGTTAATGTACTACACCAAGTGTCAGTTATTGGCACTCATTCCATAACTTTTCATATAGACCTCCAAAAGTATCAACTGAGTACCAAAATTGCGTGTTTGACCCCTTAATCCAATTCATTTTCCACAAATGTAATGAAAGCTGACGATAGTAAAACAAATTCGGGCAGAATTTAACTTTTTAGGGTCATCAAAGCTTCAAAAACGATATCGTGCCGATGGTTATTGTTCTACGGAATCTGCCCGACTATTGACAGTAGATCTGAATTTCTGCAGTGCTTCGCTGATACTCGGATATCTTTTAGGTCAAAAGGGAAACTATTTTGCAGCTTAGCATAACGTTAGTGTTAGGTATTTGTAGATCTTTGTATACTGCTTACAGTAATCAGTTAGGTACCAAGTCTAATTTTTTATACCACCGATGAATTTTTGTGATATAAAAGGACTGTTGTTTTTTTATATAAAAAGGACTGTTGTAATTTTAGAGATATAAAATGTGAAGGAAAAAATAAGTATAGGCTTTGCAATCCATATCTGAAACTTTCCGGCTTCCTGCTTTACGAAAACTTTCCTTAGAAATTTAGCATATGAATTTCGGCACGAATTTCATGGTAAACAGATGTCAAAATCATCTGCTTTTTTGTTGCAACTTGATGTCAGAGTGCAATTTGTCGCACTGTCAAAACTAAATATTGAAGTAAACTAATAGTGAAGTTGCTTTGGGTAGTTTCGTGGTAGTAAAAAGTTGACAGATCTACTTAATGGAGCTCTGAACTGACAACGGAAACCTGTGCCCGAAGCAGTGCTCTAATAAATCGTGGGATTTATGCCTTTTTGTGGGAATTTCGATGTCTGAAAAGCTTTCCGTGGGATAAAGGGAACAGCACCAAAATCGTGGGAATTTCAGGAATCTGACAAAAAAAATTTTCAAAAATCTTTGTCAAAACACCTACATTCCACCATGATTATCAACACATTGAATGTCCATTTAAATCGTATTTTATTAAAATTGTCACGTACCAAAAAATAATAATAGTAATGTTACAAACTGCAGTTTTTGTACTGTACGTTAAATTAACGTGATTTCTTTTTACGTGTAATACTATATTTTGACCCAAAAAGTTTCGTGGGATTTTAAAAGGTAATTTGAGTACCGTGAAATGGAAAAAAAGGAAAAAAAAATACCACGTTTCATGGGATAAATGAAGAGAGAGAGAGAGTGAGTGCCAAAAACTCTGGTCCGAAGTGAGCTCTGGTTACTGAAGTGCATAAGTTGGGCAGACCCCTTGGTATTCGGTCAGACGAAGACTTCAGTGCTAGTTTTTGCTGTCAATCATAGCTGTCATTTAGAAGAACACAATTTTTTTTTTAAACTATTGATTTGTGCTGCACATGTCAATGCATCATTTCTAAATTAGTTCTAAATCAGTTTGCAAAAGTTTTGAATTTTTATAAAAGAAAAGTTAAAAGTGACATGGTTACCTATTCATGGTAGACATGAAACTAAATGAATTCGTTTCTACACAATGTTTGCCTGCATGAAAATAGACGCCATTTAAATTAAATGCATATTTATCACATTTTCATATAAAATTCACATTTTAAATTATACAAACCCAATTTAAGACCTGTCCAAGTTGGGCCACACTGTATTATAAGTATGTACACCTACCTATTGAATTGTATTACACCCAGAACGTACTGGCCCAATATGTCCACACCGTTTGCTAAACTGAGGGCAATGCCCCCAACCTCACATTATATAACCTCTTTACCCACTTTAGGTATGTGTACATCTGAATTTACTTGGTAAAATTGGTAACGACGGAATGCAGTGTTCTCTTCAAACATTTTGCAACGATGGTTCAGACAAGTAAAGCCAGAGAGTAGATATACGTAAATAGATTGTAATGAATTTTTGCAAGACTAACCAGGAGATTGGCTCATAAGCTTTTGGCATATTTTTACAATATACTATCAAATCACTAAATTTGCAATTTGGTCGAATAACTTTTGGTGATAAATAGAAAAAAGTACATTAAATCTATAGTGGGTAGAAAGAACTGAAAGAACAATATTTTCCAGATTTCTTTATTGAATGTATCGATCAAAATAGTACCTCAATTATCATGCTACATTTCTCTCTGTACTGCTTCAACTAAGTCCTAATCCAAACCGAAAAATGCATAAAGCCGCAATAAATAAGGAACAAAAGAAAAACAAACTTTTCATCATTTCTGTTCTAAAATCGGTTACCCGCCGACAAAAAGTTTCTAAATTTAGACTTCTCACGCATACCCACACACAAATGTACATCCAATCGTGTACAATAAATCTCCATAACCGCCAGTAAGAGATACATTTAAGTCATAAATCCTCTAATCATCAATCCATCCATCCATTCACACAATGACAACTCTACCATTGAACTGCAATAATTTCCAACGCGAACGAAAAAGAATCCCAACAAATAACAAGGAGAAACGAAACGAATTGTCCGATTTCCCCCAACATTTCCCACCGCCCCAATCCGCGCCGGCCGCCCATAACCAACCCCACCACTATGAAACTTTATTCCGCTTTCATCTGTATGTCTTTCAGCTCATGATCCAAACCGAAACTATACAACAGCGACATTGACAGGGAATACACAAACTGAACGTTGTGGCGGCCATTCACCTCCCGAAAATTCGGTCCGCCAGAGTGCCTACCATACAACGTTTCTTCGTTTTTTTTTTTTACTGTCGTTTCAATATGGAGCCAACTCCCCCCGTCCTCCGGCCCACATCTGTCTGTCTCCCTCTACCTCCTTTCTTTATGGTTTTCATTTTTGGCACTAAACAAATGCCAAGCAGTAACTACCTGCAATTACAATTAAAATAGAGTACATATGGACGGACACACAGTGTACAAAGAAAAGGGGAAAAGTACCCCGAAAAACGAAATCAAGAACATAGTGAATAATGTGAATATGCAATGAGTGAAAGAAAAAATAAATCCATACAAAAGAGATGAAATCGGCAATTGTATATTGAGCCCCTCGTGATCTGAAAAGCTGAACTTCCCTGTTTGTTCCCAGAGTCATCAATGTCCGTAAGAAAGAAGAAACAAAAAGTGCCCAAAATAAAGGGCCTCTGCAAAAAGAAAACCAACAGCAGCAAATGACCGAACAAAATATACACAACGCACTGCATTTGGCTTACGCATCTCACACCAAAATGTTTGGGGGGATGGAATGCATTTAATTTACCTTGTAAAACGTCCAACGAATTTTGGAAGAAACCAGAAAACCCGATATGTGCATCTGTTGCAAAATGTTGCATCCATGGGAATCGTTGCGCAGTGCAGTTCACTTCCTTGTTTTCAAAACGAGAAATCTATCGCAGCCTGAAGAGAAACCACCGATTGCAGTTGCGGTCAAGAGAGTCGGGCTTTAATTTTGAATTTGATTTTGAAGTGGGGATTCTTTCGGCTTTCTGGTATCATTTGCCACTTTTCCGCTCTTTGAAAGGGAGCACACTCGCGATTGCCGCGATCACACACAGTAGCAGTACAATTTTTCACTACCATATGATCCCATCCAATGGTATGTATGCGACTATCAGAGCCCCCCCCCCCCCCCACCCCCGAAAATCAGCTGTTTCGATTGCAGAAGTTCCATCACACAAACACAGTTAAACCGAAGATAAACGCGGAAGTCACCCCAAAAGTGTATCTCTTACAGAAGAGTACCAACTAGATCTGTGTGAGCAAAGATGGGGGGAAACACAATAGCGAAGAGTCGGCAAGCCAAACAAAACGAATTGAATTACACGATCTGTTCATGATCTTCACTGGAGAAGCAAGAGCAATATAAATTACTCCCCAGAGACTAGACTTCGGTAAACGTAAAACGTAATACGTACAGCTGACTGAATGTAGCTCGCATACTCTCTTGTAAATCTCTTCACATTTACATGCAATTGAGTAAATATTTAGCTTTTTTTTATTTTGGCTGATGCGGTGTGCGCGCAAGCTAAAAGTTACATGCGCGCACCCCGTCGTGATAATAATTGATTCGATGAAGGCGATCACTCAGGACAGAGGAGAAAGCCTACGTTCGTACGTACGTACGGCTTTAATGACATTTTAATGGACACCAAGCCTGCATGGATGCGGTTTTGTTCGAATGGTAATAAAAATTGTAATAAATACCAAGAATGGCCAAGATTACACTGATGAAAATGATTTAAAATCGCTTTGTTGGTTGGAGGTGACAAAAAGATATCTCGACAAATGGATCCTAATAAATGTGGAACGTGATGAGACATGCGGTCCATTAAAAGTTGATATTGTATGGTGCGATCGTGACTGGACTTTTCATCGTAAGGAAATGCCAAAATGTATTGCGGAAGTAATGAAAGGGAGTTGATCTGAAGGTCGCACCGAGATCAGTGACTGAGACTGTGAGGAGAAAGAAATATGATTTTCTTTGTTTGTATTTAACTGATGAGAGGAGCAATGTTAATATTTTAAATGGTGGACTACTTAGTGCAAAATGGGATCGGGCATTGTTGACGAGGGTTTGAAGTGATGCTGGCGGATCTTTAGTCATCGTTTATGGGTTAGATATAACACAGTTTAGAGGAATAGTAGCCAAATTTATTGATATTTATTCATTTTTCACATAATTAATTGCGAAATGCGATTTTAGTTTCAACAACGTAAAGTAGGTGAAATGAATCGACCTTATAACAATCAGCTATATATTGAAAATAATGTTAATAAAATAATTATTGTCAGTGTCAACTCACTGTTTACTATCCGGATTCTCCAACCGATCTGACAAGAGTTATATTGGCAATTTAGTCCATAAAACATACTTTTGAGTGCTGTCTTGCCTGTCAGAAATGAGAAAATGACCCCATTCATAAATGAAAGCTTAACGCACTGCAAATGCAATAAAGGTAACACCCACTTTTGTGGTAAGAAACAGGCAAGAGGTGTTAGATATTACTCACAATTCAAAAATGGAGAGTTTTAGAAGAGGCATCCCTATCGGATCACAAGTGGATTCGCTTTTAAATAAGCTTCCACATTAAGACTACGAATAGCTATCGGAACCCTAGGAAAGCTGATTGGAATAGGTACGAGTCCATAATTAGGCATCAGTTAGGAAATGAGGTACCATTTCTTGACACTTCATCATACTTAGACAAGGCAGTGGATAACTTAGGCAAAATTATGAACATGGCTTATGAAAAAGTTTGCCCGCTCAGAAGGCCAACCAAGAGGTCCCAGCCTCAATGGTGGATCAAGGAGTTAAGCTCCAAAAGAAGGGAAGTTAGACATTTCTACAATAGGACCAAAGTTGTGGGGGACCACATAGCTTGGGATCTATACATAAAAAGCAAGAAAGAGTTTAACAACTTGATCAGGCAATCTAAGCGGAAATCTTGGAAGCTTTTCTGTGAAGCGATTGCAGATACTAGCGAGGCTTCCAGACTCCGCAAAATGCTCGCCATGGACGCGGCCGTTCCTAGCTTCATCAAGAAATCGGACGGCTCGTGGGCCGAAAGCGGCGAGGAGGTTCTGGCATCACTAGTTGAAGCCCATTTCCCAGGAAGTAGCGCACCAATGGCTCCGATACATAAGGAACCTAACTTGAGCGCACGAGTAGACGAAAGGGTTGATAGCAATATCATTACTTGGAAGAAACTGCGTTGGGCCATCAATTCGCTCCGTTCAAAACACCTGGCCCGGATGGCATTCTGCCGGCTATACTACAAAGGGCTCTAAGTACAGTTACGGATTTGATCGGTAATATCTTTATACACTGCCTGCGATTAGGCTATGTACCCAGGGCGTGGAGAGAAGTACGAGTGGTCTTCATACCCAAAGCGGGTAAACACACATTAGTCTGTCATCTTTTCTCCTCAGGACACTTGAAAGGCTTATTGACATTCATATAAGAAGCAAGTGTTGCAGCGGAACTCTATGTAATGCTCAGCATGTATATTTAAAAGGTAAATCAGTAGAGACGGCTTTACACGAAGTAGTAGGAAAAATAGAGTACAGCCCTCACCATAAAGAATTTGCACTAGCTGCCTTTTTGGACATTGAGGGGGCCTTTAATAATGTCAGGAAAGAGGCAATCAAAAACGCCTTGGAAATAATCAATGTCGAACAACACATGGCTATGCGAAATGCTCTCGACGAGAAATATCAATTCCACCCTCGGCAATAGTTCAATAAGAAAATCTGTTAATAGAGGCGCCCCATAAGGAGTAGTCATCTCCCCCCTTGTCTGGGTGCTGGTCATAGACGATATACTTAAAGAACTAAATAATGCAGGATTCAGCGTCACTGCCTACGCGGATGACGTAGAAACAGCCCTCAATAGGCTCAGTATATGGGCCGTAGGGTGTGGACTACGAGTCAACCCGGAGAAAATGGAACTCGTACTATTTAGTACAAAACACATGATACCACCCTTTAAGCTGCCCAGACTTGCAGGAGGAAAGAGTCCGTAAGGCTCATAATGCTCTGTTCATCTGTAAAAGGACAGCAGGAAAGAAATGGGGCATTAGGCCGTCAATATTATATTGGCTATACACAATGGTAGTAAGGCCCATAATTACTTATAGGGCTCTTGTTTGGTGGATGGCCACGAACAAGAAGTATGTATGGGATACAAAGAACAGCCTGCATTGCCCTTACGGGTGCTTTACGTACCACACCAACGGCGGCACTGGAATCGTTTTTGCACCTTTTACGATTGGACCTACAATAACAATCAAATGCTGGTAATAGTGCGCTACGGCTTACTAGTTTAGGGCTTCTTAAAAACAGTAGTCTAGGGCATAGTACTATTTTGAAGGAATCATTCTCCGTACGCTTGATTTTGACACTCCATACGATGTGTCGTACCCTGACAGACAGGAGTGGCATAGGAACTTAGTCTCGAGGGACAATGAGATCTCAATATATACAGATGGTTCCAAAACCGGTGAGGATACGGGGTCAGTCATATACTCCAGCGAGTTGGACCTACATTTGGCCCTGAGACTTCCGGACACATGCAGTGTGCTCCAGGCAGAGATTCTGGCCGTACTCAAAGCTGCGGAGGTACTTGAGATGAGATCGATATCCAATAAGAATATCGCCTTCTACATTGATAGCCAGGCTGCGCTTAAAGCACCAGAATCATATACCACCAAATCTGAAATAGTCAGGAATTGCCGCACAATGCTTAATGCATTATGTTCGCAGAACCATGTCAGATTGTGTTGGGTACCTGGGCATTCTCATATTGAAGGTAACGAGAAAGCCGACGTTCTGGCTAAGGAAGGAGCGGAGCTCTCACTAAATTCAATGGTTAAGGGTATCAGCGCAGTGGCTTAGTGTGTTGGACTACTAAGCGAGGGGTCCCAGATTCGAATCCCGAGAAAAACCCAAATTCCAACTTAAGGGTTTTTTTCACTGCGCCACCTCTCGCGAACGTCTGACAAACATCCGAGAGTATAACTGTCATGAAAGAGCTTCTCAATTGGCCGTTTGGACTCGGCATAAAATTGTAGATCCCTTCCATTTGTCCCAAAAATAAAAACTCACACAAGACGAATGGTTGTGAGAAGCTAGGCTTGGGTCCATACGAACCTGTTGCGCCAATTATTTATTTTATTTAAGGGTATCAGACCACCTATAGCCATTGCTAGAAGGGTTGTCCTTGAGAAAACCTTGAATAAAGCAGCCACCAGATGGTCACAGCTAGAAGGACACAGGGTCTCAAGGGCAATGTGGTCCGTCTTATATAGGAAAAAATCTGAAGAATTACTAAATCTCAGTAGAACAAAGCAAGCATGCCATGAGACTAGGCTTAGCTAACACGGATATTTCCAGGTACTGCGAGGACCTGCAGGTCACGGAAGATATCTCCCACTTTCTTTGCGAGTGTCAAGCAATTGCTCGGAGTAGAAGGAAGCACCTAGGCAGGTACTTCTTTTGAAACTTAGAGGAGGTTGGTTCCTCAACCAGTGTTGGAACAATAATTAAATTCTGCAGGGAAATTAACTGTTTGGGCGATTTGGTTTAGATTCTTAACCGTAACAGTTCCCTGGGGATGGCGATGGGCCCGATCTCACCACCCTACTCAACCTAACCTAACCTAACCTAACGCACTGCAAAACAGGAAGAGTTGCGCAAATGGAAGCTCTCTGCTTAGCATTGATGCCAATTCATGCATTTGTGAATGTCTAAACCTTTCGAGTCTATAATCGGATCGAACCTTGAAAGGAATTCAATTAGACGCACATATTAGGTAGGTTAGGTACTGAATATAAAGTATGGGTTGGGTATATACAGTAGGGTACTCATATTAATGAACCAGTAATGTTAATGGTGAAAGGTTGCATGATGACTATTAACAAAAAAAATGAAATGATCAACAAAAGTCCTTGGATTGCTCTCCGCATTTAGTACACCCAATTATGTGTGGGCAGTTTTTATTTTTATTGATGCCATCAGTGTGCTTTAATTAAGAACTCATTCAAACCCTTAATCCTGATCAGCAAACTGTAACAACACGTGAGGGCTTTCTGTTAATAAGCAATTTAAAGGGCAAAAGTTTCACTATCAGTGAATAGCGCGAAACAACGCAATCCAACCGTATAATCAGAGAGCACGCATATATCTCTTCATAAGCTCAATCTATCTGCGAAAGTATAGTAAACGATTAGTCTTACTTATCTGCAGGTGTAGATCAAGTGCTTACAAGCAATTAAAGTATCTATACCTCGCCAGTCTCTCTGATCTTCTCTGCGATTTGCAGATTTTACAGCCAACGACATGAAACATCTCTGGTTGCCACCGAGTATTGGTGTAAGCCGCATAAGTCACAATCAACCCGGAAACCTTAATTGGCCCATAATTTGCCAGAGCCCATCGGACCCAACACGGCACGACAACACGCTATAAAGTCGGGCGACACGAACACTGAACGATTTTCTTGCCAACAAATCATTGCCAATTATTCTCTCCTTTTTGCAAATGAAACAAACCTCTTAAACCAACAATCAAACAAACAAACAAGCCCACTGCAAACATTGCAGCAAAAAGTCTCTACCGGCCTGGCTACTGCCACCAGTCACACGAATCCAGCGAATCCCTGGTAATAAAATTAATAATTGTCATTACAAGACCAACTAGTGGCCCTCATCATGGGAGATGTGTGACCATGGCTGCGCTCCACTTCTGGTGCCCAGTCTGCATGACCGTCGCACAGATACGGCAAACGTATTTAAATACTCGTTAAAGGCTTAATCCTCCACCTGGACGAGCCCGAGCTATGGACGGACACAACAACAATAACAACAACAACAACGACGACGAGTTTGTTGGTGGCAGCATAATTACTACTCCAGAGTGAGTGCTAAGTGTTAAGTACTAGTAGGGGCACTACCCCATCAGCCAGCAACGATACGGAACGGATAGCTGATAGCCCAAGAGCCAAGAGTTCGCTGTCTGCGTTTGTACATCCAGGCAAAGCCTGTTTTGTGAGACACATTCACGAATCCTAGAGAGAGGATCATTCCCAATCTCAGCGCATTTGTCAGCTACACAAAGCTCTTTACCATAGACTCACAGCCACATACACTGTAGGTACGCTCACGAATGCTATACTCGTACACAGAAGCGCATATCATCTCAATTCGCTTTGGTATTTTATAATCGAGCATACCAGATTTGTGTGGTGGTATTCTCGCATTCGTTCTGCGCCGAGAGATGTACCACAGTACGTGCGGTTCATTGCCTTCTGACGTCACCGGTTCAATGGCAAATTCTGACCCAGATTGTCTGCTACGAACGCGACTACACTACCTCAACAGCAACCGAGCAACAAACCAACCAGCCAGCTCCAGCAAAGAAGCCCAAGTGGTAGTCAGTAGTCACCCGTAGTGTCAGTGACAGGATTGCCAAATTACAATGGAAAGCGCTTTCTTACTGTGACGTGGTTTAAGTAAGCGCAAAAAGGTATGTAAACAGGAATCATTTTCACAAGCAGGAGAAAATCTCACTCATCGAAGAAGCTGCCAGGGCAAGGTGCGATATGATGAAAAGTGTTCCAAAAAGCTTTCGTAAAAAAAAATCAAACTCACACGAATGAAAAGTTGCAAGAAGCAAGACCTTGGTAGGGTACCTATGCGGGTTTGTTGCTACAGCTATTTATTTATTTACTAATATATTTAAGAGCCGTTTGCTCATACGAATGATTTAAGGTTTACTTAAATATTAAAAGGCTACTTTTTTTTAGGGCATATAAGAGTTTATGTGGCACTTAATTCGCTATGATTCGTATCAGCAAACGGCCCTAAGAGTTTTTAAGATTCAATTGAAAGATTTTTACAGAATCTCCAAACCTAGCACCTAGACAAAAATCACATAGTGCGATATACTAATGATCATTTTTGGTGACCTTACTTAAATTGTACTAGAGTTCGCCCAGGGGTTGAAATTCTACCATAATAGTGACCCGGCTTATGCAAAATATATGTATTGGAAAAAAATCACAGAACATTACATCTCTGCACAATCTTCGCAATTGAAAAAAAAAAATAGAGGAATATGTTGCGCCGTACTAATAACAAAGTTTAGTCTCGACTTTCAATTTACGGAAGCTCACAACTGCAAAATTTGTAAGGAAAATATAGCCTCTGTGTACTACTAAAATTTAAAGTCGAAATTAAAAATATTTATTGGTAAGACCCGTTGCGTTTAAGGCAGTGACAGTGGTTCTTAACTGCCTTTATCTATATATAAGATTAGTTCACAATTTACGATATTTACAAATGAAACCAGCTACTGTGACGCACAAAAAAATTAAAATAGCTAATACCGATTTTCACTCGACTTGTTGGAGAGCACTCTTTTTTAAAATCGGCCACTGTCTTTTACAAACTTCAACCAGACTATGGCAACTCTAAGCAATGACAACACTTTTGGTGTTAGCCCGATGTAGGAATAGAACTCGTTTACCACGATTGTGTGTAAGCGCAAAATTGCATTAGCACCGCTCCTCTTTGGGAAGAGAGCAAAGTGTACAGCCGATTCTCTTTCGTGGAGGCTCTTTTTGGAATTGAGAAATTTGTCCGTATTTTTCCGTCATTTACATAATCAATTTATTAGCGATCGTAAGTTAATTACCACAAGAAGGGTTCGGCGACTTAATGTGTTATACCTTGGTGCAGGTAATTTCCTCTAATTTTTCTTCTACGCTGCTGCGCACACATGGTAGTGCCCATATGAATGCATGTACGCCTTTGGCAAACAACATTGTTGGCATCTTAAGTTGCATGTTCAATTTGCGGTGAATGTGTGAAATGATTAATGGGGTGACTGCTGGAGGGAGGGTGGATTAATTGCGTTTTTTTTTTTTGTAATCCTATCATAGACTTCTTGACGGACCTACTAAAGGGTTTTCCAATAAGAGGTGTTATTTTGGTATTCAAAGAAAAATGCAATTTTTTGAGATAAATGATCGGATGTTTATTTCATAATAAAGATGAAGGTCTGCCGTTAATAACGAAAAACAACATCAGCCAAATGGCCACCACGAGCACGCATACAGGACCATATCCTTTTCACCAAATTTTCCATAACCAAATCGCAAAGTGGCTGCCCAAAGTCCTCGATAGCCTCACGAATTTTATCTTTGAGGTCTTGAAACGACGCTGCGCTGTTGGCGTAGAACTTATCTTTCACGTGGCCCCAAAGGAAGAAGTCGCAAGGTGTTAAATCACAAGATCTCGGTGGCCAATTGTGATCACCGCTTCGAGAGATAACACGGTCCGTGAACTTTTCCCGTAAAAGATCAATGGTTTCGTTGCTTGTGTTTTTTCACCATTTTTGAATTTTAATAATTTCAATGCGTTGTTGAAGCGTGTATCGTTGCATTTTTAGTAATGGCGTAGTTTCTACTTGTCAAATGTCAACGAATAAAAGCTTCAAAAGTGACAGATACCGAAATAACGGGTCATTCACGATAACACCTCTTATTAGAAAACCCTTTTTTATGCACATAGAGGACCTCCGCCAAAACTCGCATGTGTAAGCACCCCTTTAATCAGGTACTTACCTTTTAATGGTGACCTTTTTTATCGGTTAAAAATTGGAGATCGGCATAAAGTCAGTCGATGAAAACTTGTGCGTTAATATATCTCAAACGATATCGTGCAGATGATTATAGACAGCAGGCCTTACCAATAAATATTTTTAGTTTCGACTTTTAATTTTAGTAGTTCACAGTGGCTTTATTTTCCATACAAATTTCGCAATTGTAAACCTTCGTAAATTTAAACTCGAGACTAAAATTTGTTATTAGTACGGCGGATTTTGGAATTACTGCCCAACGACCTGTGCGCTTTTTCGTTTCATTAGAGTTTGACATTTTTAAAATTTCTCTCCAAAAATGTTCCTTTTTTTATACAAAAAATTATACATTTTGATAATTCAATAGGTGTATTCATGATTCGGTGTAACAGACCTAGTAAAATTGCGAAATTTTATTGTTTTCATCAGATCGTTAACACGCTTTTTCTCATCTCTTGCAAAAGTGAGACAAATGGCAGATCCAGTTTGACAATTGACATTTCGCAATACTAATAATCATTTTTAGTGTCCAGGCTAAATTTTTCGAACTCGCGAAATTTTCCATACAAAATTGCATATTGTAACCTATAAAATATTTAATGTGAAATTTAAAAATGATTATTAGTAAGGCCCATTATTTTCTGAAAAAAAATTTAATTATTTTTTGAAAATGAAAACTTTGCGTTGAATTGTAAATTTTGTCGAAAAAAAAGGCGAAAAAAAAAATATTTTAGATAATGCAGAGAAGACGAATACGATATCATGAAAAACACTTTTTCCGCCCGTTTTTTTTTTAGTGGATTTTCCCTTCGGCCTCGCTTACGTTTTTTGAGCGTTCTCCTTATTTTTTTCCGATAGCTACACACAGCAATTAACAATTTAGTAAATTGTCAACTTGACAAGTCTACACTTTACTCTGTTGTATTTTTCGTTTACAGTAGTGCGAGTGTATAGATAAAGTGCAAAAGTGTAGCGAAATTTTCGTCAGTATATTTTGTTGCTGTTGTGCGAAAAAAAGTTCCACTTTCGAAAAGGCAGTTGCATCGGATCGTGAATACCTCTAATAATTATAACTAAATGCGTCATCTCGTTGTATAGTTGAAAGGTACTCGTAATTAACACAAAAAGTTCATTTCAAACTTGTACAAAAATAAATTCTCATTACATTACCTAGCGATTTTAGAAAAGTTCAAGTGTCATAAATTTAAATTGAAGCTAATTTTAAAACCAAAATTCACTTCTTTTTAGAATGACTGATAACAAAGTTCGTCATGAATTCGAAAAGAAACTGATCAATTGGCATGATAAATACATCACTGTGAGGGAGACGTTTCGGCCACATTTTGGAATACCAATTATAACGGAGAAATATTATGCTCGCCACGATGCGCTCAGCGCGAAAGACTCTGAAAAGCCAAACGTACGTAAGTACATACAAGAGGTGGGCAAGAGACAGTTGTCCGGACCGAGAGAAATCTATGAAACTCCAATGACCGAGAGTCAATTATACGGATGGCTTGTGGACAAAGCGATTGTGTACGAAGGCGAAAACGATTGTGAATTGTTCTGCAAACGGAAGAAAGTCGATGCAATTATGAAGATTCAAATGGACGTCAATTTGGGAATCAAAAGAGATCGTTTCTATAAAATGTTGAGATAAAATTCGCAATTTATTTAAACAATAAAAACAAAAATATTAAAAGTTATAAAAAAAACAATCCTGGCAGCGGTGGGATTCGAACCCACGCCTCCGAGGAGACTGGTGCCTTAAACCAGCGCCTTAGACCGCTCGGCCACGCTACCTATAGAGGGTGTTCTTTCGGTTGGTAACGAACGCTTTTTTGTTTTTTTATTTATAAATTACTTTAGCCAATCTTTGTATAAATAGCTAAATGCTTACATGCGCAGATACATAATTTTTGGTTCCAACTAAAGTGTTGACGATCATATACAAATAGAATCTGTTTGGCTTCAATTGTAAAATATGTTGATCGCTGTTTTATTGAAAGCAAAGAAAACTAGATTCTTAAGTACGCAGTTATAGACACCATACTTAACTTCATACTTTTGAAATACACACCAACAGTCTCATTCATAAACTTTTTTTAAACGTAATTCACACTTTGCATTTTGCGGTGAACTATTGTTTTTCCTGTTCATTTCAAAACTGTGTATATGTACATTATCGAAAATAAGCAATAATATTAGAAACATTACTACAATATGAAAGTGAATGCAGAAACAATTATAAATTTTGCAGACAACAAGAACTTAGCGCTTCTTCTTTTAATTATTTTTTGTTTTCCTAAAGAAAACTTTGACAAGTCGTCTTTACACAAAAGCCCAAAACTATCCGATTCATAATTTTATCCTATATTTATTTACTAATTTTTCTCGTTAATAATTATGCTGCTGCTCATACCTACGTTTTCCATTTTTTTAACTAAGGTCAGCCAGCGTTGCCACAAAGCAAAAAATATTGAGGGCCATTTTCAAAAAGCGCGGTCCACTACCTACCCTTCAGAGAAAATTAAAAAAAAAATTGAAATAAGGCAACATAAATAAAAAGTGACAGGTACAAGACAAAAAATACGAATTTGAATTATTGTGACGGTAACAAACGAAAATGAAACATCAGTCAGAATGAATGAATTCATTGTCGCTTTCAATACGTGAACTTGGTTATTGCTAATTTTTGTGGTGATATAAGAAAGTATGCTTTTTAAAATATATTTTTTAAGGAATACCAAAATTGAGATATGCGGACCATTTCTTTTTGCCACCGGGCCAAGGGCCAAAATAAGAAAACAGAGGGCCAAATGACCCGATCGGGCACATTGTGGCAACGCTGGTCCATACCACAGATAAATGAATAAAAGAGATGGACATCTTTCGTACGTCTATCCCCCCAAAACCCATTTGTTTACATTGTTGTTTTTGTAATTGCAACCCCCGTCTGTGAATACGTGTGAGCTACAAAAAAGCATGTTGCTAATGGCCGGCCAAAATTCCTTTTGCTTTTATGGGCATCGCGCTGTTCAATTGTTTTGTGTTTGGTATTGAACTTGTTTGGTTTTTGTTAAGGATTCGATTAAAATAAAAAAAATAATGAAATACGCATTTCGGATTAGCGAATTCGTGGATTAAAGTCCAATTCATGAACTCACATATACTAGAAAAGAAATGCGCATATGTGCGTGACTTCATGAATTTTTCGGGAAAATAGCTTGTAGGCAGCCGCCTTTCCACTGGAAAGATATATATCTCTGTATTCCATTATCTTTGATCTCTGTATTCCATTATCTTTGCCCAAAAGTGGCACTGAAGTTCGTTAGTGATGCCAGATTGTCAGAATAGTTTTGCTTAATTAATAGATTGGCTACTCCAAAGCAAAAATGTTTTCAGACATTTCCGACAAGAAGATTAAAGACAAAATTAACTCATTTAACGTGAGTTAGTGAAGATACTGATCAACGCAATCTATCTAATGAATAAGGCTGTAAGTATTTCTCCCGAGTGGAAGTGACTTCACATTGAGAGCAACAGCTTATATTAACACCTTTCTGGTGATGTGTCGATAACTTTGCTATTAAACTGCTTACAGCGCCTCATTTTCAACGAGCGAGAGTTAATACATCTTTAAAACAAACTAAGAGTCAAGAAAACACAACAAAATATGTATACCAGTTTATACCACTTTATGACAAATGTGTTAAAAACTGTTTAGTGCGCATTCGTCTACTTTACTTTGCTAAGATACATGTGGTTTTAACTATCACCAACATTAAACAGAAAAGCTGAATCTATATCCCAAAGTTATAGAAAGCGTGTATATGAACCATGAAATTCACTCGACAAATCAATGTTTAGCAATAAATCGTATTCGTACTGTATAATGTCAGTTGTTTTTCACAAAAAATAAAATTGAATTTTTATGGAGTTTATTAGGCCTGTTTTTTTTAGCTTCGATCTCAGCAAAGCAAAGTAAAGTAGGATTTTCAGCATGCAATTGAAAAGGCTGCGCTCGACTTCATAATTCGAGGACTCACAATAGTTTTTGTAATTGCGTGCTGAAAATCCGACTTTACTTTGCTTTGCTGCGATTAAAGTTTAAAAAACACGCCTAATGTAGTATCTTCAACTAGAATTTATATTCAATTACATTTATGTATTTTGCTTGAGACAAGTCATCTCATCACAGACACCGACTGCCTTTTACTTATAATTACTAGCACTAGGTGGCGCTGATTTGATTTGTTATACCTAATTTTAGAACAAATTTAGCATTATTTAAGATCTTAAGGAATGTCCATTTTTCTTAGTGATTTCAATATGGCAAATGCTATTTTGCATACAGCAAGTATGTTTAAATAATTGGTCATTCTGATACTGGAAGTTTATTTTATAATAGAAATAACTTTCAAAAAAATGTTACAATAAATTAACACAAGCGCGACAATAGGGTAGCGTGGCCGAGCGGTCTAAGGCGCTGGTTTAAGGCACCAGTCTCCTCGGAGGCGTGGGTTCGAATCCCACCGCTGCCAAGATGATTTTTGTTGTTAATCAATTTAAGATAATTTTTAGTTTCAATTCATTTTTAAAATTGGCATTTTGCCTCAATGCGACCACTTAGACGTACAGTGCTTTTATGTGTCGTGCCATGCTATTTGATCACCAGAGCGCTACAAACCTACTTGTCAATCAATTACTGATTTGCGTGACTACTTTTAGCACAAGCAACCAAAACGTTTGTCGTAGCGAGACTATTATCAGCGGTATGATACGTTTACATACCAAAACTAAAACCAAAACCGCTGCCAAATATTGCTGTGCATATTTGACGGATTTAATGTTCATAGCACTTGTATTCGATTGTCGCACCCATCTAAGTGATTTCGTTTTGCGAATTTATACATAAAAGAGATTCGAAAGAAAATATTGTCCATCCGACTTTTGCTTATGGCATAATGATTGCCTTAATATGATTGCGAGACATCAGAAGCCGATATAATTTGTCATTATTTGACAGCCGACTAATCTGTTCCGTAGAAGAAGTGCCAAGTGCCTGAACATAGTGCATTTAATTGGCAAACGTGTAAGATATGAAACGTGTAAAATGTAATGCTTAATTGTATAAGCCGGCCTGGTAAATGTACTTAATTGTAAATGCCGAGGATAATTGGTTGCTGGGTGAATGGGATGCCCGTGTGCATTCTAATGAGAGACTAAAGTTTTCTGACCCCGCCTGTGGGATTTGTTGGCGGAAAATTGAACAGGATTCGCAGAAAATTCTTTTGTGCGTGATATCAACGAGTTTCTTTGCTGTTGCTTTTTCGATTTTTGTACTCCAGAGCGTATCTAAAAATACATTTGAAGTGTGAGCTGGTCGCATTAGATCCCTGCAAATTTAGGGAAACCGATTTACCAGAATTAATCTTCTCTCGAATTTAGATAAACCTTGTATATTGTCAAAATTGTTGGTTTTGAACAGACAGTCTACCTATCTATCTTACTGCATAAGCATAAAATTTAGGCATTCCTCAATCATTCGTTCCTCTAAGTCAAAGTCTACGAACAGGACACACGACTCTATTAAAACAGGTGGCAGCGATCAACAGTGTAATAGATGGCGGATTATAAAAAGTTTTTGTCGGCTAACTAGAATGCTTTAATCTGCTTTAGAAAGAAGAGTTTGCTGTCAAAATTTAGGCGATGATGACATGGTTAGTTTCTGAAAGTTCTTGAAGAAGATGTTAGAATGAAATTGAGAATTTAAATTTGGCGCCAGGGTGTGAAGTCAAAAACGAAGTTTGGCGCAAGTCGCTTAAGCAACAACTGAGATGTACATAAAAAAACCCAATGGAACTGACCTGACCACACCGACTACTTTTTGTTCGCGATCGGGCGCTAGTGTTTAGAGTTCTATTGATTTTCTGTATACTCTTTGGCAAACGACCAAATTCGAACTCGAAAAAGCAACTTGTGTTAAAGTTTGTTTTGCCTGTCTATATATTTATATAAAAATTGAGCATTAAAATTATGTTCGTTTATCGCCGATTCACGCCTTAACGTATATACCGATTTTAATCAAACTTTCACACATTATTGGTATTGGTCTTTATATGGTTTTTGTGAAGTTTGGTTGATATCGGAAAACGTATGTGTGTGTTGTGCATGCGTGAAAAAACACATGAATTTCAGAACATTTTGATTTTTTCCACACGTTATAAATAAAAATCAATTGCTGTGCGTTGTTCGGGTAAAAACTCAACAACGGCTCTACGGATTTAAGCGATTTTTTGTTTGTCTTGAATCAGGGATGGTTTAAGATGAAAATTCGGAAAATTCTCAACAGGTGGCACTGTTGGCATATATCGTTTATCATCTATCTCCTTCTATAAATATATATCAAAATGAGTCGCGTTGTGTTTGAATTGATGGTCCCTTAATCTTAATGTGTTCACCGATTTTGTTTCTGGAAATTTCAAATGAACACCAAGGTTTTTATGGATATACGGTCTTTGTATGTTTATTGGTTATACAAATTATAGGCATTTTAGTGAACATTCCAGTGTTGTCAATCTCTGAATCCCCTCAACCGATTTAAATGAAGTTTTGTGGATGTGTATGCTAGGTTGCAGCTTAAATGAGAGGATAGTTTTGGGCACTATAGGTGGCGCTGATGTCAGTCTCCAAAACCACTCAACTGATTTCAGTTTTGTGGATGAGTATGTTTGGTTTCAGTTGGGAAACTAAGATAATTTTCGACCCGATAGGTGGCGCTGTTGTAGATGCCTCGTTGCTTTGGGGTGGTGGGGGCAAATCGCAAGCATTAACGAATATGTGATGTGGCATGAATGCGTAGGCTGTGCGGCACATATCGCTTGGTAGAATGAAGGGGAGGTATATTGTCTTCATTATCCGTATACTACCATTTTTATAAATTGACCACTCGCCCAAGTAGTCCAACATACTAATCACTGAACCACCGTGTTCACAAGTCGCAACTACTGATATTTAATGTTTTATAGCACCTTTATCGAATGTGAAGTGGGAAAAAAATTATCTGAACGGTGATTCTTACTTCCCGGGAAAACTTCAGACGACCGCCTTGACATAAGGGCCGGTTTTTCAAACAAAAGCTCAAAACGATCATGGGCTTCATCGTTAAGCACAATGTTTTTGGACAATCGCGTTTCGGGATGTACTCGGTCGAATGGTAGAAGCGAGGATTGCCGATTTCCCACATTCTACTTTGGTTAATTTAGAAAATCTGACCGGAAACTCAATTCAATCAGTAGCGTCAACAAAATCGATCAAGAACTTAATTGAATTCCAAGGGAGTTTCATGCGTTCAATAGACACGATCAATTTTATAAAAAAATGTTAATAATTTAATTAATTTTAGGTGGTACGAAGTCGGCCGGGTCAGCTAGTTTCCTCTAAAAATGTTCAAAGAAGTTTTTTACATAGAATTTGGATCACTTAGGTCGGAAATAAGCCTCCTCTCAGGCTCTGCTTCAAAGGCACAGATATATATTCAAAGTCTCATTCTGACCCTTCAATTCTGTTTCTAAATGCAGACTTGGGAGCTGTTCCAATTTTTTTTTTTTAACGAAAGAGCTTATGATTGCAAAGCTTAGGAAATACCGCTTAGTCTGTAACCTGAATTTTGTTCATCTCCGACATCGACAAGTTGCTTAGTGGACTGTACTTTAAAAGAGGAGTATCGGGTTAAACTCTGAAAAAAACAAATGGTACACTTTTCCATAACGCCAGCTTCTCAATTCAGTCGTTCGATTCGGTATTAAATGTTTGTAGACTCCCATTTATTCATTTTTAACTTTTAAAACATATCTACCAGAATTTTGGTCTTTGTAATTTTGTTCTCCCAAATGGCCTCCTCGTGGAGATCCGGTGTGCGGTGTTGCCACCCCACATGAAAACCTAGCTACGTGTCCTATTTGCAATTCTCTTCACAACTACCAGGCAATCATGGTAAATTCCTGGAAAATTTCTATACAAAAACCATTAGCCAAGAACTCTCCCCCAAAGTAGTACGCTGGGCGAATAACTTATACCTTGGCCTGCATTCGCAATTCCAGAACACACTACTAACACACCCACCCAATGTGGCTACTGTACGCGCATAGATCTGCATTCCCTTCATAATCAATTCTGTCCACCTTCTGCTTATGCGACAGCAATTGGAACATCCATTCGTTCATTGAGCACGTGATCTATCTACAAGTTTCTACACACAGATAGATATACTCGTATGTCTGTCAACTGTGGTTGTTCGCAAGGAATACCGCTGCTTGCACTCGGCACACGGACAGTTGAATGATAATAGACTAGCGCGTCGTGGCACATTCCACAACCACAATGTCATCATCAGTGAGGAGGGTTTGTTGGCAGACACTTTTGCATTGTTAATTTCAACAGCACCTTTCTATTGCTGTAGGTATTCTTCGGCTTACCTGTGGGATATCTAGGTGCAATATGTGTCATTTCGTGTCTTTCTCTTTTGTAATGTGGCTCAATGGAACGAACTCACAAACCGGACCTATTTGCCTGATGTTTGTTGCATTCTTTCACAGAAACACGCTCGATTAATTCGGGATGAGCTGCGAGTATGAAGGACATCGTGCCAAATGTGCTATTTGCTGCGTTAATAATGCGATTTGCATTCCGCGAACAATGGGGGTATTGTTGTGGCCATTTATTGCTACCGATTTTGACCGATGGGCACTTCCTGAGACATTGTCCACTGTGTTGGGCGGATAAACACCTTTAGCCAGGTATTCAATTAAAAAGCGGATTACAGTCCTCGCTTTGAATGGGGAAGTGAAGTGGAAAATCTGGCGCTGGACGAGTTTTGATTGATGGGTCAATTTCGGTGGACAGCAAGATGCCTTTGTAGACTATGCAGCAGGCCTTTCGGAATGGAGTTCAGTGAGCATGTGTCATGGTCGACAGCTGTCAGAACTAACTGCTCACAACCTGCGTTGATAAGGGGTTCGAGTTTTGATTATAAATCGCTTTCTACCAACCGAACAGAAACGACAGCAACACTTTAGAGTTGCCATTACATCACCCCTCATGTAACTGAAAATGCTTTTCTTTTTTTAACCAGAACTGTAAACTTTATTTCGTCTCACTCTATAGTCCCACAGCCTTTCCTTTAGGTATATCGAACTTTCTGTTCTCTTTCCAAACGTTGTTAACTTTTCCCTTTTCAAATTTCTCTCTCACACTCTCTTTCAGACTGCAATCGCATGTTCCCTAAAACCAATGTGCTATTTTCAGGACACCACAGATAGCTCAGTAAAATACCAGCAAGTACAACGTCCTACATTGTATGTTATCCCATGATTCCGTTACAATGTTGTTACTTTTATAGTAACTGTGAGGCAAAAAATATCCGCCGCCCGCTAATCTATAAAAAAAAAATGCATTTGGTTTTCAGGCTGTAATAAAAGGGCTAACTTTAACAAAAAAAACAAACAACTTCAGTCATCTGCTCCGAACGTGAGAATCTAGAACGTGGGACAATATAAATCAGAGACTTGTCGCACTTCTAACACCATACACCCACTATTGCAGGAATAGGGACGGGCTAAGCTCTATAAAATTTTAGATATACCTGCTTCATTTCTGATGACCTAGTTTATATCCTTGAGGGTGCTGAGCGTGGGTATGAAACGAAAAGGGAACGTTTGTATATATACGATGACGAGGGGTTGCAGTCTCATCATGGCCAAAAATCGGGGAGCAGCATTCGCTTTCACGAGGAAAATTTCCTCTATCTATGACAGAGTGTTGGTAAAATCGTTTCTCGCGCTATTATCATTTTGTAGTTCTTAAGAGGGAAGCTTGTTTGTTATGTCATGTGTGGGTTTGAAGGATTTTATTTTATGGGTATTTCCTCCCCAAACTAACTTTGGAACATTACTTCTCGAATTAGCATTTGCAAGAATTTCTGGGAAAAAAAATAAAAAGACTTCCTTCAAAAATCAAATGCCGCGACCCACGGCGTTTATATCTCAAAGACAAATCACTGCATTCATCAAATCTTTCTTTCAAGGGAGCTGGAAGTCTTTATATACGATCTAAGAGCTAATTTAATTCAAATATTGTTTTTTAAATCTTTACTTTTTCTTGTAGCCTGGCATCACTGAAAAAATTTAAGCCAAACATGAATTTAGACAAATCCATGAAAAGACAAAGCACCAGCACCACAGTCAAATATGCAGCGTTTCAATAGTTTTTAGGCAGCGTTCAATAATGACACCAAATGCACGACTCTTTCCCGTTCTCTGCACAAAAAACAAAAAACAAAACGAGCTGCTGTATTAATATTCACTGCAATTTGAAATGGAGCTTTAAGGAAATGTGCGTACAGATCTTTCAAATTACCAATATCATCAAAGAAGTCAGACGAATAATCAAGCGGGCGGCTTATTTTTTTGGAAGATTTTTTTAGAGAAGGATTTTTGGATTAGTAGATGGCATTCGGTGATCAGCTATGGCAATATTGTCCACTTCCGAGCCAATATAGTCGACGCGCGATACTAATAATACAATTTTGTGTTGTAGTAATAAGAATGAATTTTTCGAACTCACAGTTGCGATATATTCCATAGAAAATTTCATATTGTGACCTACAAAATATTTAGTGTGAAGATTGAAAAAAGGCCTTATTAGTAGGCCCTATACGTTTTGCCTTTTTGTGCTAAGACTGAATCCACATCGTGTTAGTAGGATGTGGGAATCTCATATTTTTATGAGAATTTCATTGTTAATTGCATTTAAAAACAATCTCGGAAAACAAAAAATGCTCGTATTTAAAAACGCAATAAGTTTGTACCGAAAAATTCAGTCTGGCCACCGCAGTAGTTTTAAACAGTTTTAAACAGTTTTAAACAAACTACGAGTATGCATAGAATAATAATTATGCAAATTTGAATGGTATGTAAAGGAAAAAAGTCACCAATGATATTACAACACTAACCTTGGTTCCGCTTATAGAAGTCATGCTGTGAAGATTATTTTTTAAATCTAATCCTAATCTTATCTTAATTGTGTAAATGTAAATTTTTGTCAATTGGTTAACCTCTTTGTGGTGCGTTTTTAATAAAAGTATTTGTCGCACCTATCTCCAATGTAGTCTGTTTTCAAAATCGTAATTATTTCTAAATACAGACCGTATTTCTAATCATTGTACAAAGGAGGCTTTTCTCCACTGCTCCTGGAAAAATGTTCGTATCCGTTTTTCGTGATGTGATTGCAGCCACCAAAACTTAATATAACTTTAAATGTTACAAGTTTGCTAGAAGATTTATTTACTATAGTCTGTTACAATCGTTAGAAGATTACGTGTTTGCCTGCCTAGAATACTAGAATACTTTTGCCAAATTCTCATATTGCTTGTCATTTTTTGAATAAGATGATTTTTGTCTTTTTCGGATAAACCGCTAGACTTGTTGACACAGGTGACTTAAACAATTATATATCGTTGTTATTAGAATATTTTATAAGAATAATAATTTTCTATAATTTAAATTAAAATTAATATCAAATTAAGGTGTAGTTTATTTAAAAGTTTAAGTTTAAGTTTATGTGAATTTAAATATGAAAAATTTAATGAAATTGGATTTGGGAGTAAAATTATAAAGATAAATATTTCGATTTTATCTCTAAAATATGTACATATCGCCCGTCACTCTTGTTATTAAAATAAGATAAGTCGTAACATAGTAGATGTACTGGAAAGTTTATCTAGAATCAATTTAAAGCTTATTAAGAAAAGTATTTCATTTACATTGAAAAGATTTTTGTGCAAATCAATATAAATTGATTAATAATTATTATTTTTTTTTTTATATAAAAATTAATTAAATTATTAAAAATAATTATAAATTTTAATGTTTTAGTATTATATAAATAAAAAATAATTTTAATAATAGTTTATTAATATTGTAAAATAAAATTGAAATAAAATGAAAAATTTTTATTTAAAAAGAAAATTTAATTTATTGTATCTTGTGTATCAGAGTATATTAAATAAAAAACAATTAATTATTTTTCTCGATTTTAAAAGATTTAATAAATTATAAAAGTTAATGTAATAAAATTATTTTTAATAATTTATTAGAAATTAAATGTTATTCGTTTTTAAAGGTATCTAGTTTTTTTAAGATATAGAACATCCCTTTGGGGCTACCATCGACTAAAGTTTTCCTTAATCAAGCGAAGCGTTGTTTAAGCACAACAAACATTCTGGATAGGATGAAATGGGTTCTTTCTTAGTCATGTCGGAACTACTTTAGAAGAGATATTATTGTATGCCATGTTTGTCGCCCGATACTTCACAGTTCCTTGGGGCCTTAGTTCCCTGAATCAATCAATCAATTCTTAATACAACTTCTAAATATCTACAGCTTTGACGAAAATATTAAAACCAATGCGATGAAACGGAAATGAATTTAGCTTGGACCTCTTTAGATCTGTAATGTTGGTCCCACTTGCCCAAATGAACCATCATAGATAAAGGGGTTGTTGAGGTGACTCAAAAGTGCATTAGAAGGAGCTATAAAAATGAGTAATTGACTCTTCACTCCTCTTCAAAACTAAACCAACAAAACGGACGCGATTTGCAAAAAAAAAATTTTCAATATCAAAAGAAAGCTCCAACGTTCACATGTACAACCCTATTAGAGAAAGCCAATGTTGGGATGTCAGGAAAAGGTGCGAAACAACCAAACAAAATCCAAACATTCGCTGTAAACAATTTCAGACATGTTTTTATGAAAACCCAGTTAAAAAGAGAGAGTTCTCCAGGAATTTTATTTATTTATGTTGCTGACAAGCAAAAAAATATATATAAAACTAATTCGACCCAATAGTTCGGTAGGAACAAAAATTCTACCGTCATATCGTTTATGTTTATCACGCCCTTGGGGAAAAATCTTAGAAAGGGGTAGGGAACTTGACAAAGAAAGAACCAGAACCACCCCATCTAACATTATTCTGGCAGCTACTCCTAAAGGTAGCATACATCCGCTAAAAAGTTTGTTTTAGTTTTCCCACTATCGGTATTACCATACATAACACCCAGGCATTCAGGAATCCTAGCAAAACTTCAAACTATCACCGACCCTACTATATTTTCACATGTGTAACGGTCAAGAGAAACTAGAAAATCGCTGCAAGTGTTGGCAAAAGTATGTGGTAAATCCTTATATCACACCGGCCCTCACCCTCTGCGCATGCCGACAAACAAGAGTTGAGAAAAAGCCCGATGGCGGGCGATGCCTGCTATTGCTGCTGCACTCCAATCGTTTGTTTTTTCTGAAGGCGATTACTGCCATGGACGTGGTTCTCCATATGTGGATATGGAATTAGTGAAACGACCCCCGACAAAGCTTACAAATTAAGGGGTTAGAAACCGTACAATGTCCTCTACCTGGGACTTTCACCTGTACCATCATGTAACTACCATCCTTCACTATCAATCACAACTTCATAACGTTTACGTGATAAAAATATTGCATAATTTACCTGTACCCACCAGGCACGCAGCAAGGCTATGGTGTATCGGAATCTATTAGAATGTATCCAACCCTTACACCGTCCATTCCCACAGCTGTTCAGTGTTCACCCCTCCCCCTGCAACTGGGCTGGAGTGAAAAAGAGAATCATTAGAATTCTAACACGTTGGGATATCAAATAACCGGGCCACAGAATAGCGCCCGATAATATTTCCGTAAAAAGCAGTACCTCAGTCCGCTTCTAATGCTGGCAACGGCATTAGAAGCGTCCGCAACAGAGAGCCGCACATTCACTATCAAAACGTGCGAAGAATTTTGATATTAGATACCATCAGGCGCACAGACTTCCCATGTAGCTATACCCGGGGCATAGTTTATGTAAGATACTTTCACCCCTTCGAATGGCTGCAGGATTTCTTACGCATGTCTCGACTTTTTTCCCCTGACCTTACAATGGCACACACACCCCTAACAGAAATGCCGGCATTAGCCCCAACTTTTGGCCATTCTACCTAACTACATCTTCTGCAGCGCAACATTCCAGCAAGTCTCAGTCTTGTCAGAGCTGTTCGCCTGGTGGGATAACATATCTTGAGCTTTGAAGATAGCAAAACGTTTAACATCCGTTTGAAGTCGCTTAATTTGGAGAAATGACTTCTCTTCTCAGTTCATTATGCTTGAAAAGGATCAAAGCGGGCTGTATAAAACAACAAAATCAAAGCCACTCGGAATAAACGAATACAAGGGGTGGATTGAAGAGACTTTGATGTGCTGTTGCGCTGAACCGCTTTGAAGCCTTAAAAGATGGTAAATTGGGGTGATTTGTATTCGAATTTCAAACTGCTTGTAAGCCACAATGGCGGAGAAAGTCGAGTCGCCATTTGAATAGGCCAACAGAAGGAACTGAAGTGGGTACATGTTGAATATGTAATCAATTTGCCTAAGGCATATCCCTTACAGTAAGGGGGACAACTTTCTCGGAGAATATGTTTCGTTTTTGGCCGCCATGAAGGACGGGTGAACAATAGTAGGAAATTCTATTTTCCAAATAACACATAAATGGGAAATAAAATTAAAATGTAACATACATAAGCAGATGAAAATACATCAGGACAGCAGAAAACTTAGGTGGCTCCATGGCAGTTAGGGGGACATATACGAGTGTTGTGGGCCACGGTTTACTACAGAAAACAAAAACCACCCCCTATCAAGGATAACATTCGTGCTTGTCTGTGTGTGTGCTTTGTGATAGAAATATCTTAGTCTGGCTAATCGCAGCTACTTCGGGTTAAAACAACATTTGAAATGTGAAGCCCTTTCTCTAGAGAACCAAGGTGGCATCATCCCGGTGTGTGGTGGCCTTTATGGAGTGTTTAGGAGAAGATTCACCGACGAACTTTTTGCATCCTAAGCAAGAAGCTTAAAACTCAAATGATGAAGGCAATTCGTAGGAGCAACAATGCACCTGTACTGTATACTGTTCATAACGGAGAGCTAGCACTTTGGATGGCACTTACAATTGCAGGGCGTAACCAACTTGATGTGCGTAGCTAAGCTGGGAGCCAAGCTGACTAGAGGGGCACGTTGGTCCAGCCTGGTCTGAAAGTGAAGTGGCATTCCTCACTTTTCAGGCTCCTTCCGTCCATCCCGTTGAGCTAAGGAAATATTTAATGTTGCAAATCTTTTATATTAGGAAACCTCCTGCCGGCCATGCACTAAGCAATCCTTTGAGTCCATAAATCCACCAATTCCGTCTTTTAAAGAGATACACAAAGTGTTCCCCATCATCATCGCTGTGGTTAACAACATCCCTTCTGCGGTCCTGTTTTCATTCACATACCCCTCACCTCTGATAAAGCAGCATCATTCGGTAATTTTACACGCATCTCTCGCACTGGAGAAGTCCCTTTTGTACTGATAATATTCTGCCACCATGATAACACCTAGGATTCCATGCTGCCGAAAGTGAATTCTCTGCGAATCAATGTCCTTCTCTACGTGGAATGTAAGGATACGCGCTGCTAAATTCTGATTTCCGATTCGAATCGCGCGATAGCATTGCCAAAAATTCCACACAAACATTCCAAACATTCCTGTCGCACATTCCAATGTCGCAATGCTTGGCATTCTCCAAGTGAAACACCTTTTGTGCCGCATTCGCTCCTGTTATCCATAGAATTCTTCTTTTCCCAACAAATACCAGTGGAAATTCCTAAACCAAATGCACAGTTCCCCGGAATTCCAAGTTGAGCAGCTCCTCCTTACCGTTTATCGGCTCCCCGTCATTTTATCCAGTGTAGATGTGTTTTCTTGTTTTGTCAAATTCCAAATTGCGGGATTGGTTCGCAGCCATCCGTATACAAAAGGAAATCTCCATTATGTCTTCTCCACCCTAAATAAAGTCCGAATTTAGACGACTCCGTAGGTTCCTCCCACTTTATCCACTTTTTTTGCTGGTTGGCTACCGGGGCAGCAAATGCTCCAATGCTCCATAAGCTCCACGGCTCCCCCTAGAATTCGACTATCCTGCACCAGGCTGGCAGGGATTTCAGCAGGTGAAACTCTAAACGTTTGCCTTTGATTGGCTCGCACAAAAAAAGGAGTAAACCCAAAGGGGACCTAGGGTTGAATGCACTGAGCATTTTCGAGGAGCCAGTGTGTCTGCATGGAAAAGTGGATCTGCCCTGCCTGATTTAGCACACACGCCTCGAAGGCTTTAAACTTTACAATGGGGTTTCCTTAAAGAGCCATCGAAGGGCTTTAATTCACCAGGCAAGCAGGATACTGGTAGTAAGACATTTCCAGCCAACGGTGTTCGATCTACGAAAACGGACTTAAATTAGCTCCGAAGAAGACCCACCTGAAAATGTTTGTTTTTGTCAAACTGATAAAAAAAAACATTTGCAAGGATTTACATACCAGGTTCACATACGAATCAGGCCGGTCAACTGCGGGAGCAATAACAAGTAGTACCAACCGAATAATGGCATTAGCCGCGAGAAGGACAATTACGCCATGTCATTGACATGTCAAGTCATCAATCTTTTCACACATTTTATCAGGAAACCAGGAGACGGCTGTAGTGATGGCCTTAGGACGAAATTCAGCTTCGAAGGAGCAACATATGCGCAGCAATGTCTTACTCTCTCGCTTTGACAATGAAGAAATTTCCATTCTCGTCACACTCGAGCAGGATAGCATCGCGTAGAGTAGGCGAATCCTTGTAACAAAGTTGCCCCATGCAAGTGAAAAGGAAAGGTCAGCGTTACAACGGGTGGTAGAAAGAATTATCACTCACCCCCCCATCCACTTTGAAATGCGTCACAATCTTGTCCTTGGTTAGAAATTCAAGGGAAAGGATTGCACCTCGGACTTGCTGGCTGGTTCTTGGCTCCTGGCAAAGAGATATTCGAATAGAAATATTAGGAAAAAAGAAAATTCTTTCTAAACATGGCCTGCCGCCCACCCACGCAAATTTCCGCGAGTCCCGACAGGACTTAGATTTATTGGCTGCGTTTTGTGCACGTAACGGTGTACGGCAAGTCATTAATTTTCTATTTTTATGTGAAAACAGACATCTCACTGACGCGACTTTTTACCAGGCCAGCAGCCGTGCCCGCAGGTGTGTTTTAGTTTTTGTCCTGCGAGAAATTCAAATGTTCCGCGCAGAATCGTGGTATTCGCATTCGCTTTCGGAGGGAGCTGCTGCAGATTTTGATATCCTGTTCGAATTAGGGTTTTGATAAGAATTTCGCGGAATTCCTTTTTCCCTAAGCCGGATTAGAAGGATATTCACTACATGGTGGGGTAGGCTCCGTGTGACTACTTCTTCCCTGTCTCAGGGTTCGGTATCCTTCCTAATCCATGTGCTCTCTCACTCTCTCTGTCACACTCTCTTTTCTGCAGTATGGAAACGACGTTTCCGTTTTCGTTAAGAGTGTATGTCGTTAGTATGTCGTCCTCGTTTGTAGTTGGAATTCAAAAAGAACTCCTGTAGAAATATCGGCCAGGCGCACAGTGGCTTTAGACTGGCGTTGGAATGTTGGGGTTACCCTGGGATTTTCTCTTTTGTGATGATTTATTTTCTTTGGAAAAAGGACTTGTAGTACAGTAGCTAGGAATGGGGTATAGTCAGAGGGTTAGCCAAAGCGTGGAGAGTTTTCCAATCCTTCGTGGGGTGTGTGTGGCAGAAAAAGGGATTCTGCTGAAAGGAGGCACATATACCTATCGGCTACGAAGCAGTTGATGCTAGCCTGGTAGGTTTTACAGACCTATCAGTACTCTTCTCATCTATTACAAGTTGGTTGAGAGTAGTTGTAGTAATAAGAAGGAAGTACATGTTTTTTCACATTTATTTGGTTGTTTGTTACAGGGTTAACGTGATTGGGGGTTGGCTTTTTTTTTTTCTGTATGTGATGCTGACAAAATGATGGGAGCGTACTGAAACATTCTTCATTTTAGAACGAGATGGGTGCAGTACTATAGGTTCCTTTCGTCGGTAATATGTATCTATTCCTATACATTGTAAGGATATGTCTATTCAGTAATTTTGCTGTACAGATTTTGTTTTTATAACAACCAACCAAAGGAACTAGAGATGTGATTTAAAAAGGGAGAAAGCATAAGCGTTTGAAATGATTATATTAATACGTAAATGTAAAAAGTTGCTGTTCACTTTTTAAGTATATTTATTATGAAGTGAGAAGAATGAAACTTATATCATTCGAAAGGTATACTGTGCCATAGATATGCACAAACAAAAAATTGTGGTTATAAGGCGAGTCCCCATACACGTATCAGATAAATTTAAGCATTTTGGTGACATTCAATTTGTCGACCACATTTTATACCATAACAACGTATGTGAATTAAAATCATCTTGGATTAGAACCTATTTTCGAAGGAATGCAATTTACCTACCCCTGAAAGTAAGCAACTGTTTAATTTTCTTTCAATGATGATACTATGGAAAATATCTTTCGACATAAATTTTTCCTTTAAATTTTAATTGTCACGTATTAAAATTTAAATCATGAGAAAACTTATGTTCAAAGGGGCGTAGGTATCTTTTTATTTATCTAGATGTCGCTATTTCCTTTTAAAAATAAAAACAATGTAAATATCGAATATTGTGGTAAAACATAAAAATAAAAAGTGTGGTCAAGCGAGGTTAGTATTTATAATATTAGACAACGCAAAAAGAAAGTAATATTATGCCCAAAACACAGGTGCAGAATTCACTGCGGCAGCAAAATTAGAATACAGATGTTTACATCGATATAGGCACACGTAAATTCTGCACTCACCGCAGCATGTGCAAATGCAACATGTCTCTATTTATAAGTTTGATGCAAAATTCAAGAGTACCGCAACACAAATGAAAATAAATTGCAATTTCAAGTATTTGGCATCATCGGCTTTTGACATTTGCTGATCGTGTTTGTTTTTGTTTTGTTTGCATAAACATCAGCCGCTTAGTCCTTGAATGACACTAGCCACATTAGCCGATGCAAGGCATGTCAAATAATCTGATTGACTTGCAGCACTGCATTCTGTGCTGCGTCCAGAATTTCTGTACATGTGTTTTGGGCATTAGGGTAATTGAACAGGTTCGGTCGGAAATATCTGACAACGAATCGATTGTCGGCATTAACTTATGAATTCTTGGCATCACAGTTTAAATCACCTTCGTCCAAACTCTGTCTGTTATCTTCCATCCAAATGACATCTGTCATCGGGGTTATAAAAGCGGACACGTGGATGGAAGCAAGCAGAGAAGTACTTGATGCACATTCATATCGCATGTTTAAATATTTATTATTGTTCAACTCATTAGTTTATTTATTGAGACTAAATTAAGATAAGATAGATGAGAAATTAAGCGAAGTTTGAATATGATTCATTGGGCACGTTCAAGTATCTAGCTTAGAAAGTCTGACAGCTGTCTGAGAAGATGTATCTTGGCTTTGATTCGCTGAAATCGGACATTTGAGCAGCTGTTTAAGTTGGCGTTTATGAAGGGGTAGCCAAGAAATTCATGAATGAGTACCATAAGTTGACAGTTCGCATATGTGATGTGACTGACGTAGAAAAAGTGACGTACCATATCCAGACCAATCTAGTCGACTTAAGATAACTAAATTCTTGAACATGCCCATTGTTGATTCTACAAACTAATCTTGACAGTAGGTTACATCAACCATTTAGGCTTTAGTTATGACAAAATATTTTGATTGTCCCTTCAATTTGGAGTGAAATGTACCGGATTTTTAGGACGACTGTACATTCCTAATTTACTTATTGCTATGAACTGATTTCCGGTAGTGGGCATTATGTCCATGTTGACTGTAGGTTGGACCTGATGTCGATGTTCCTTCGGCATCCATGAACCTGCTGCAGGGTCTCCTGTTGCATGGTCTTGTAATGTAACGGAGTATTGTAAATTTTAGAACTCCTCTACCTAGATGTTTCATTACTACAGCTTGAACGTTTTTTCCGGAACGGTCTCTATTAAAATTTGCACTAAAGAGGGTTTCACACTGAAATGATTTTTAATAACTCATTACAAACCAAGTACAGCTCGGCCCCTTCGCTGTTACTATACAAAGCGAACTTACTTAAGTCCATTACTTCCTTTATCGCAAACATATCGCCTTGTTACTGTAAGACGATCCACTTCACTTTCCCTCATAGAGAAATTGAAAGCGATTGTGGTCAGATGCTAACGCTCCAGATGGTTTCGAATGGAAATAAAAAAAAATCAGTTGAACATTTTTTTTACGCAAATGAAATCGAAAAAAAAACAACAAGAACCCACAACAATGAATAGTGGAATAGCATGTGGACTCTTCCTTTCTTAAGATTGGCACGCGCTTCGATCATCTCAAATATCTAAGATTAACAAGCAACGAACAAAAAAACCACAACAATGTGATTTAAAAAACTCGTGCGTGCACGAACGTTTTTTTTTGCCTTACCTTATGGCACACCCTATAAAAAAACACACCAACTGGTCCATAATATTGCGATTTACTTCCTCAAGGATACGATTTTTTATGCTGTACAATAATTTACCCAGCGAAAGTGTGCGCGACTCTCAGTTTCATTGAAAGAAAAAAACCTATTCATAGAAATTTGGTTGTCCTTAGACGCACATGCTGCCAAGGGTGCGCTGCGCACCACATCATAGATACGTATCTCGAAGAGCACTAATGAAAAATATGCTGGTAAGAACTGATGTCGATGTGGGTGTTAAACGATCTGCCTCTTTATGTAGGAAGGAGGATTCAACAAAAAAAAATTTAAGTACAGGAATTTCGATTTTTTACCATATCCGCGAGGGGTGAGTTTTTTGTGCCGATTATTCTGATAAAAAAAACGAAACCAACCGAATAGAGCAGAGGCAGACGTTTCCGTATTGCAGTTTTTTCTCGTGTTGTCCTGATAAAAGTGCATTTTTATAATATCAGGATGTTGAATGGAACGTATTCTTTTGTGGTTTTAATGAAAGGACACCAATGCGGTGTATTTGTCGAAAATTAATGGTTGTTGACAATCATTTTAAAATCGAGAGAGGGGTTTCTTATTGGATCGGCTGCTTTTGAAGTGGCCTACGCTTTTGGATGCGGTCAGTGTAAGGACTAGAGTAAGATTAATGATTTGTTGACACTCTTTTTGACGGCTGAAGAGGTGTTGTTTGATAACCGAGGATTTTCGTCTTGATTAATGGAGTAGTGGACAGAAAACTGTAAGGAGTCGGTGTGCAATATCGAACTAATTGTCGGTGATGCTAAGATCTCTTTGTGCAATCTGAGGAACGTCGATGTTGGTCAAGGTAAATTGTTTTGATGATTAATTTTTTTAAGGGCTACTTTAGCTGTTAGAATTAGGTAAGCAGCATAATCGATAGACGATTTTTTTCTTAGGTATTTAGGTAACCTCTTTTGGTAGGGAATAACTGTCCAGTGTAAGTTATTCGAAATTAAACTTTTTGACTTGTATTTAGCTGCGTTTTTCGACTGCTTTTAGATGCATTTATGGACGCGGTTCTAGATCCAATTTTTGGAAACATTTTCGAAGTATGTCATGTTATTTTACGCGATTTTTAAACCTTCTATTGACACGTTCTTGGGTGCCTTTTTCGACAGTTTTTAGCAGTGTTTTTCTAAATGCTTTTGAGCGCGATTTTGGAAAGATTTTTCAAGGAGCTTTTTTAACCCATTTTGGTCGCAGTTCTGAGCTCATTTTGAAGGTGTTTTTGGACGCGTTTTCCGACGGGCTTATGGAAGGGATTTTTGACACATCTTTGAATGCATTAGAACAGGTTGCTGATGCATTTTTGGACACATTTTTGGGCGTACGAGGGGAGTTCGAAATATTATCGGTATGGGGGGGATACTGCAAAGATCTAAGTGAATTATCGCGTGTTTTGGGTACTTCCGTTACTCAAGTGTTTTACTGTAAGATTTCATGTGGCTGCAATTATAAGTTTGCTTTTTATCTTGAGTAAAACAAAAGTGAAATAGCTGTACTGGCGATGATTACGAAAATTGAACACCGCACTATGATTAAATTTCTAACAAAACAAGGAAAAAGTAAAAAAAAATATCCACCAGGAGATGGTGTCTGTTTATAGAAATTCTGCTCCGTCGTTGTCAACCGTTCAAAAGTGGTCAAGTGAATTTCAAAGGGGCAGGGAGAGCATTGAAGACGACCCTCGCTCAGGCTGCCCACTAACTGCCTACACCGCAGAAAACATGAAACTTGTGCTTGAGGATGCCCGAATAAAGATGTAGACGGTAGCTGGGAACACAAACCTTTCCATTGGTACCATACACACCATTCTTCATGACTGCCTTCACCTTTCAAAGGTCAGTGCAAGATGGGTTCCACGAATGCTCACGGCTTCTAAGAAAAAAGTGCGAATTGAGTGTTGTAAGGAATTTTTAGAGCTGTGTGGTGAATACCCGGAAGGAATTTTGAATAGAAATTTGTTACTGGGGATGAAACATGGGTTCATCACTATGACCCTGAAAGTAAACAGAACTCCATGCAGTGGCATGATATTTTTAGATTTCATTGAAAAAAGGCTGATTTCTGAAGACCTTGAAACAAACTCAAAACTGCCGAAGATAAATAACGGATTGTCTGTCTTTTATAGTAGCTCCCTGATCAACTTTCGTATACTTAACAAATTGTCTACTGTCTTTTTTAATAGCTCCCTGATCAAATGTCGTAACTACATTTTGTTTATAGAATAGAAAAACAACGAATGGTTTCATTCGATGGAAGTCTCAATACACCGGCTTTAGTTTTAAATACATTTTCCAGGCTTGGTTAATAAATTTTCATTTAAGAATGCAAGTACAACGGTTTGCCGCAACATTTTATTTGCAACATTTAAAGCCCATTTGAGTCAGATGACTACCCAAATTAAATAAACATAGAGTCCAAGCAAAGCCAGTGCAGCGAAACTCTGTTTTTTAAACATATTTGACTCAAACAAGATGTGAAAATCGGAGAGAAGTTGCAATTAACCTTCTTAGCAGCTAAAGCTGCCATCATTTGCATCTGCAACAATATTTCTGGTTATATGTATATTCAGAATCAATGAGATCGTGAGTGTGGAGTGAAAATCTGCGAGTGCACTCACTTTCTCTAAATAAAAACAATACAATCTGAATGTAACTTCTGCAGAAAAATATTGGTTTTGTGCATTTTCCATAGTCTATCTTATAAGTTACAATTGTAACCCGATTTTCACCCCAGTCCATTGCATGAGCTGCACACGAATAAATTAGTTAACAATTATTTTAATGGCAAGTTAACTTAATGCGTCTCACTCCATTTCGAAGAAAACTGAATCACTTCAGTTGCAGCCTCAACCTATGCCAATGAAATCGGGGTTCTTCTCCTGTGCACGAAAATGCGCACACACAAGATGACGAAAACGACGTCAACGAAAGTATCTCCACCACCCGCGCCGGCTACCAATAATAATAAAGTTTATTTCCGAGCTGCAGGCGATGGAGGATGGTATTCGCGTCTCGCGTGTCAAACGCAGTCGATGTACGACGTACGAGCACAGTGTTTCATTTATTTTCCTGTTCCTCCTCTGGCTCTTTGGCTGTTCCTTTTTGTATTCAACTTTATTGTTTGTTATTATAGTTGCTAGTCGCCAGTCGCCACCAAGAAGCCGCTTTCACTTTCGGTGAAAATAATGCTCGTCATGGGGTTAAAAACCTCGACATGACTCTTTACCGAAACCCCCTCTCCCATGCCATTCATCCCTCCACGATCCGCCGAGGGGGACTTTGTTGTCTCTTTAATTCGCGCTCATATACGAGTACACTCTGTTGTTGTTGTTGTATCACATTGTTCGCTTTATATAGTATGCGAAAGGAAGCGGGCTGTCGAGAGAGGGTGAGGCAAGTGCAATTTGCTAAGCTAGTTAGCAGCAGTTTAGCTTTCTACTTCGTTAAGTTCCCAAGAAATATAGAAAACCGAGTGCTGCCTTCCTGGCGTGCATCGGACCCATCATCACGCGGCGTTGTCGTTGTCGTCGTCAGTTTATGAGCCAAACGATTTGTTCCCGGTCGTAATAATTCCAGTTTAATGGAGAATTTGTCGGCTTAGGGCTCGTGAAGTGTTGCAGAGGGAACCCGACGATAAAAAGAGAAACAGAAGAACTTGACACTTTGTTGGAACTGGGATCTGGGATGGGACTACGAACGGCTATAGTTGCGGCGGCGCAGTGGCTATGGCTACCTACTACAGAGAGACCATGTCAACCGACACATCAATGACTATGTTGCTGGCTGAGGCTGGGTATGTGTGTGAACGAATGGTAATGAAGATGATGATAATGACGAAATGCAACTGTCATCCATACACGCAGCGAGAGAGAGTTATCTGTCATTGTCTCAAATTAGCGGAAGTTATCATTAAGAGTTTGCTTGATTGGAGGGAAGTATCAATTGACGAAGTTAGAGACACTAGGCTGAGCGCGAGGCAATTAAATTAACCGTATGACCCTTATTGTGGAGATTTGTGATTTCGGAGTCGTAAAACAAATTGAAGGGGAAGTTCCTTAATTAATAGCAATTAAAAGGGATTATGGGCCACCATGTCTGTGTGTGCATTGAAAACAAAGTGAATGAGCGCTGTTGTCAGCAAAAATTGAATGCAACGTGTGTTTTCCTTTTTATTAATTTTTTTTTTTTTGGATCTTGTTTGATGTAAATTTGTTAAACTGAGGGACATGGGTAGAGATTTTTAATTTAATTGCTTTCTTTACATCCGCAGGGATGGATTAAGTAGGGTATAGGTTTGCGAGGCCCCAAGTATATTGTAGCACCACAAAAGTTAACGAGGAATTATGGGACGAATCTTGACAGTTAAATTTTGCGAACTTTGTTGCGATGTAAGTGGGTATTAGGCCTTGCGGCACCTTACATAAAGTCCTATCCGTCCAAGTCGTTTTGAGTAATCGTGTTTCTGAAGTACTCTTGATTCACTGTAATAGCGGTTGGAGTTTAATTTTCTAGGAAGTTGCATAGCATCTTCGAGACTACGTTTTTGAAAGCCGTAGTCATACTGTGAACTAGGGGATATGAGATTTATTCAAAGAAATTTGCGTGATTTTGATGAACTTGATGGTTAACTCCACAACTAAACAGTCGATATAAGGTTGGTCGTAGCGCAGTGGTAATTGGTACGTATCTGACACGCATACGTACCTCATGGGAAGTCAACAGAAGACAGGCCCACTCGAAGGAATGCGAAAACTTTTGAGAGATCTAACATCAATAATAGACTTTTTTTAGGTTCGTCTTAGATATGAAATGCGTTTTCAGTAATGTCCTCACTGAATTCTTCTGAGTCTCTCTACTTACTGCTGTAGGTGTCGAAGAGCTAAATATCAGATAGATTGGCTCCGTTATCAGAAGAAAATTCATGCGGCAAACAGAAGTTCCTACCGAAAAAAGTTTTTTGTGAGACTCCATTCAGGAACGAAATCAGAGGATTTAAAGAACGAGTTCGCTTACCCATTTTTGCTGATTGTTTTAAAGTGCGCTCTGTAGTAGGAGCCGTTATCTTCTTAACAAATTTTACTGCATCCAAATCCTTTAGTCAACTCATTCAGTGTCTCCAAGCAGAAGCTCTACCATCGACGCGTAAGCTGCTCCCATATCAGTCGGCATTGAAACACAAAATCAGTATCTTTATCGACAGCAAGAACCTCGATTCTAAAAATATTCCTAAGTCGATCGAGGGCTAACTACCGTCTCGGTCCAAGATCATTTTCGTCTGGTTTCCCGGGTGTAGAAACGTAGAACAGGTTGCGAGATCTGACAAATTGGTCAATTGCACTCTCCGCGGATGTGGATTGAATTCACCCCCACTAAGGGCCGTTTGCTGGTACTACTCATAGCGAATGAAGTGTCACGTAAACTCTTATGTGACAGTTTATGCCCTAAAAAAGTAGCTTACAAGTATTTAAGTTGAACTTAAATCGTTAAAAGTCGCATTAGCAAACCGCTCTAAGATACCTACGGGACATTTCTTACAATTTATTTCCAGTTGGATCATTTTTTTGGTTTATTGCTCTTATGAGAAAGAGCCTCATTTTCAAAAGTGAGTTAGGTACTGACATCATTTTATTGAGTACCCTCCTTTGACAGGTGAACACAAATAAAAATTTCCGATCCATGAAAAAAAAAATAAACACATTTAAACGGTCTTAATGACTCATTACACATTGTGTAGTGTTTTACCCCGTTGCCAAGAAGCACACAAAAATTTCCTTTGTGGTTGATTTCGACGCACGAGGCGAATTGTGTGTCATCCCCGATCGTTTGGGAAAAGGGTAACTTCTTTCCGCGCTTCTTTTGTCGCGACTGATGTTTTGAAAACAAACCACAGTATATATGATTATACAGGGTGGGTCACACATAAGTTCTTTTTAAAAATGCAATTCAATGAATAAATTTAATTTGTTCCATGTATTATGTTTATGGCTTTATTATTTTAAGAGCAAACATTCCCATTAATTATGGAAGACAATGTCGTTCAAGTGTCTGGCTGGCTTCGCAGTAGCGCATTCCGTCACTCCCATTTTCCAAGACCTTGTTGATGGTTTCGGGCCATAGCTCAAGGATTGCTTGAATCGTTTCCGGATTATTGGCATAACATCGGTCCTTCACGGTTCCCCACAATAAAAAGCCCAAAGGCGTCAAATCGCAGCCCCGAGGCGGCCATTGATATCACCAAGACGGCTGATAACCTGATTTGGGAATTTGGTGCGCAAAAGATCGATTGGGGCAAGGGCTGTGTGGCATGGCGCGCCATTCTGTATGAACCAGATGTCGTCGAAATCCATGTCGTAAAAGTCGGATGACATGACTCTGTAACGCCCACCGTTGACCGAAACATTCTTCCCAGCCTCAGTCTCATTCCCAGATATTCGTGAATTGAGTCTCACATCCTCGGCTACAGCTGCCATATTCTCTCTGTGCGGACCGTACGATGACGGGGACCATGAGTGCTATCCACTAGCATAGAAGTCTCACGAACTTTTTGCATAAACTTCCCTACAGCAAGCTGCTTCCTTTCGGCCAAAACTTCTTTTCAAAAAACACACTATTTGGGCTACACAGCACTCACTTTGGAAATAAGTTTTTAATATTTCCCAACGTTGGTCAAGCGTAAAGTTACTCATTTCGTTCCGCGGAGGTATGATACTGACTTTCCGTCAAGATTTTGAGCGGGAAACACCTGTCAGTGTCAAAATAACCGATGATTTCAAAAGAAACCACTAGATGGCCCACCCTTTATATGTCACCTCTTTCATGCGAAAATTGCGCTTTATTTGAAATTTATTTCAAACCGAGGTTATGATCGGCGATTACTATCTATGCTTCCTTGTTCTTGAGCATAGGTACTTTGGCTCGCTCAGTAATCAACTACCTTACGGATTGCAGCACGTAATAGCACCTCTCAAAGCAATGAATAACAATGAAGAGCATTCCTTACAAAGCTATAAATATATCATCCAGCAAACAATGGCCACTGCTTACAGACGTGTGCCTACCTGCAGCAACTAAAAATAACCTATCAGTTCAAACTTCAAAGTGCGCACGTGTGTGTTTATTGCTCCTACACCGCACCAAACGTTCATTGCATTTAATCACCGAAATAAAAATTGTGCCTCCATCGTGCCTCATTCATATATCATGACATCACATTAACAAACTCATTACCGAACAACTACACCTACGCACGCACAATGCGATAGCATGTGAGCTTCTCTAGTGTGAAATAGAATCATACACTCGTTTGTTGGAAAAAATAGTTCAAAGACCTTAAGGTTGCTGATTGAGCTTGTTCCACGTGCTGACCCCATTCGTGCTAAAGCTACATAGGCATACTATTTACATGCCAGCGGGCTTACTGCCTTTCGCAGCAAGCACTCAAATAGATACGAGTTCAAATGCCACCCAAATATAACTCCTTTTTTGTTGTATATTTTGGCAGTTAGCCGAGAGGATATCGCATATCGGAACTTGGAATTGGAATCTCCAAGGATATGTCACATCAAGTTCGGGTGAAATTAATTTGTCGTGCATTTCATCACGAACTCCAAAAAAGGGGCCCGAACTTTAGCTGGTTTTTATCGTCAGCCATCAGTTCAATGATACCGCAGCAGGGAAGAGGGAGACGGATTTATATATGATTCTCTTAGCAGTTCATTATCAGTGTATGGTGTTGGTGTACCCACGTGGTCAGATTACACCTCTGTTTCTCTTATCTCGGCCACTACCACAGACAAATGAGTGCCACTGCGCAAAGCCAATTGCAATGAATTAAAATTGAAATCCGAAACCCAAACGAGGTAAGTGTGCTCGCACGCTCTTCAACTAGGTAGCCGTTGTTCTCTTTGTATCTTCTAGAGGAGCTGTAAAGAGTATCCGCCACTGTGGAGCCTAAGAGCATTGGGGAGGTACTCGTCTACTCGTACTCTGTGTCTGTTGGGGAAATGAAAAATAATTTTTATATTCACATCGCAGCGAGTTCATTCAACCTCGCCCCAGTGAACTTAGTTGAGGTTATTTTTACTCATTTACTTCTTCTTCTTGTTTCTTGATCTTATAGTGCTGCTGTTGTTGTTGTTCTTATTGCTGGTGTGTACGAAACATAAGTCATGCTCTGTATGGGTGCATACCATCTATTTCTTCGTTCACAGTTGGTGGTGCTTTGCTTACCTTAGCATCGTCGTCCCGATCACCACAACACCCCTTTGGCATAAGCTTTCCCACACCGGTTGGCGGCGGTGGAGTTTTATTCCATCGAGAGAGCCCCGATATGCGACTGTGCTATGTTTAGGCATTTGTTTGTGCTTTTATCTTTTTGAAACGCGAAATGGATGGATTAAGATCTGAGCTCTGAGCCTCAAGTACCCGACTCGTCTTAGAGAGTCTTCGAATTGAAGTTTTTTCATCTGTTTTATTTTTTTTCCTTTTCTTTTTCGTCTTCGAATGGTGTTTGGATTCGTTGTGTATGCTTTTTTTTCTCTGGCAGGTTTTGATAGCTTCTTTGTCAAGTCCGGAAGAAATTGAATCGTGTCAATTATGCTAAGTAGAGAGCAAGTGGCTCTGACAGGCAAACACTTTGGGAGCTGCGAAGCCCATGGTGTGATTTACTGTGGGCGGATATCTTGATAATTTCTCTTTTGATTGTCTTTTCTTTTATTAGGTAGATGAGTTGAGATTTTTGAATACTAATTGGCGATATTGTGAACTTGTGATTGGATCACACAGTGGACTGGTGGTGTTCGAGAGGAGAAATGCATTCATTATGTCTGTGGTTGCAGTAATCTGAGCACAGAAGGCAAACACTGGAATTGATTATCGACTCTGGGCTATACGTATAATCTGAGATTAATTTAACGATGTTGGCTTGTTAGCGCCCAAGTCGTTATGCAAAATGAAATGGACCGCTTTGTGTGATGTTCGGTGACAGGGCGGTGGACCGCGCAAACGAAATGGCGTGCGGGAAACGCGTTATAGGCATCCATACTGGAAGTTTGCAATTTAGAATAGTGTACTGATCTTTTAAATAGGTTGTTAATAAATACTAATACTCGACTGCTCAGTAATTCTAGTCTGTGATCCTGCCCCAAAAAAAGAATCAAAATTTCAGGACTCAAATGTGTCTAAGCTTAAAAGAACGCACGAAATTTTGTTTAACGGCTTTGCGAACAGACATTCAGGTGTGTTTGCAAATATTGGGAAAAAAGCGTCAAAAATGAGTTCTGAATGACGGCAAAATCAGTTATACCTAAGTATCTGCTGTCAACACACAATATTGACGAACCATAAAAAGTGTTACACAAGATTTTTTTTTTATAGTGCGGGACTGCGGATATGTCGGTTTCACTTTGAGTTCCAAAAATCATATTCACATATCAGAAACCAAGCGAAGAAATACACCTGAAAATCGCCATTTACTTTGGCTTAAGAACGCAATCGAATTATGAGGATTGCCAATAGATTGTTTGGGGGAGGTGGAAACATTTTGCCATATCTCTGCGGCCACGAGTGGCCTATTGTGACTAAGGCTTGTTTATAAGTTCTATGGATATGAGTAGTCCTCATTTATGGCATATAAACATGGATATTAGTGAAGGTAGCTGAAGATATTCCTGGCTGCTAAAAGTGCTTTAACTCGGTGCTGTATACTGTTTCTGTTGCTTCGTTTGCATAGTGCGAAGTAGTCGTCTCAGATAACTAGAGAGCAACAACTCTCTGGCCATCGATTCCCACTCGGATACGGTAGGTTGGGAATCGTCTAAGGTAGTGCGCACAAGTGAAAGATGACCTCAACCAACTGTTATTTGTAGACCGCGCTATCTTGAAGACGGATATATTTGTTAAGCCTCGTAAACAAAAGGCATTTTCAAATACTAAAACCGAGATTTTATAACCCAATTGGCAAGCTCTTGTCAATTGGTATACTGAAAGCTGCATTTTTTGTTTGGAATTCACCAGTAGAGCAAAATGTCCACACCTATTGCTATTTGCGTTTACAAAATTTCATGCGGTATACACCCCGTGAATGACTAAAACATTCGCTGTTTCCCAACCTTATGAAAGAGAACCGATTGGATTTTCTGAGCCTAAACGTGATAATCCCAGTTGCATATCCTCTCGATGCAATGCACTTTGCATACTCAAGAACACGTGCACCAAGGCACTCATTGGCTTAAAAACAACAAAATTTCCACTCCGGATGAAGCCTAAAAAATTTGGAATTCCAATCAACTCTCTGTCGATTTTCTTTTAGAATGCCCCCCTGTATACGCCAGCACCCTTGGTGTGATGTCTGAGATAGGCCAGCACCTTACTTCGGATTTTATGCATAAACCTGTTGCGTAGGGGAAACTAAACAGTTAGGCGTGCTCGATATCGTTCATTCAAAAATATGACCAAAGCGCCTAACCGCCGCTCAATTACGGAGTTAAAGCCATTTCAGAGTCAATATTCATTAAGGAGATGAGAAATGGCACGAATACCTTATTATGAGGACAATACCCGTCAAATGTGAACTCAATGTTATTCGGCAGCGGCACTGCAAATTCACAAGCGAAAAATAATTTTCGCATAAATGCAAGAGACTGCGTTGCGACATGTTCGCTCGGCCCGCAAAAGAGGTATACGTAAACCGTATACCGGTTTCTGATTTAAATTCACTCGCGTACAGGAATGCACGTTGAACAGCGCGGTGTAAATGATTATATTCATTTATTTTACTACTTACTAAAACAGTGCTAATATTGTTTGAATAGCAGCCTGCCGTACCAAATCCCGTCCCAAATTGTAAGAATAATTTTGATTAATTCCCAATGGATGTCCGGTCGGGGTTTGGAGTTTTTTTTTAAACAATTTACATAAAGCATTTGTTTGCAGAAGTTCTATATTGTGCAACATAGTGGTCCACTGCGAGTGGAGGTGATCTGTGATGGTGTTGAAACAAACACTCGCTAAAACTGATTTAATGTTGTTTAGGGTAAACGGTTTAAAACTGCTCGACTTCTGAAAAATTGTCAATTTCTTCATATTAGTTGTAGCAGCGTTTAAAGAGTAGTTTGAATGACATCCCAAAGATGGCGCTGTTCTTTTTAGCATTTTCAACAGGCTGGAGCTTCTATTTGTTTATTTGCGCCAATTTTTATTGATTTTGATGAGGTTTTTAGTGTTTTCCTCTGCATTTCTCGGTAATCTATTAATGTGTATTTTACGCTACTGCTTACTTATATATAAGGACAAAGGTCTTATTAAAAAGTGGGTTAATCAAAAGTTTTGATGGCTTGTGTTTAAAATTCCGCCGCAAGTGCATTGGAGTTTGTATGACGCTGCACAAATATGTCACAAAATATGTAAGTTCCCATTAACTGTGCTTTTGATAGGCTGTCCGACTTTGCAAGCAGCTAAGTGAATTTCGTAGCTTAGTATTTTTTTTTGATCCACGGGTGATCAGGGCTTTATTTTCGTACCTCAATTACATTAAGTTCTTTACTCTGAAGAAACATTTAGCGACTCCTAGCTAGTTTTGTATAAGACATACATACTTAAAAGAGGACTGTCATTTTTTTGGATATCAATTATATTAGGGCCACCGTCAGCAATTATTTGGCTGCACGCTGCCTGTTCAGGGTTCGAATATTCCATTGACAAATCTCAAGTCGATGTCACTTTTTCGTTTTGCAGTGTTCCCAACTGTAAATGTCGACAGAGTGTTGCGTAGTCCTGTTTTTTTGTTCTTCGATCTCAGCAAAGCAAAGTAAAGTAGGATTTTCTGCACGCAGTTACAACAACCAACTGTGAGTCCTCGAAGCAACAACTGGAGCCTAGTTATTGTAATTGTGTGCTGAAAATCCAACTTTACTTTGCTGATATCGAAGTAAAAAAAAACAGGACTAGTATTTAAGTGTTCTCGCACTTAAAACTTAGCAAGTCGAGTTGGCAGTAGCTGTCAAATTTCCTCCGTTTCGTTAAAGTCCAATTGAGAACATAATTACCTACCGCTTCCTTCACAAAACCAAACAGCAATATACTCCGATAAAGTAACGGTGCTAAGCGCCCATTATTGACATAAAACCTCCAATAAAAACAGCGGTCACACCCAACAGCAATGCAAACACATCAAGGAGGAAAAAAACACAGAAAAATATGTCGAAGATCCCCAAGGAAAAACCAAGATAAACAACGGAATAGCTCAACTGTAAAGCTGGCTAATAAATGCCACCACAGGATGATTCCTTCTTTCACTTTGTGTACACACTCCACGTTCGAGTGACCTAAATTTAGGTCAATATCAGGAAGAGAAGATGCGCGAATGCAGAAACACAAAACCGCCCAAGCTGCAGTATTACTACACATGCACATGCAGAATACCGATTGAGTCATGCATTATGCTAGAGTGCTGGCCGCCCCTTCGCCAAGAAGCAACCGGGCACCCAGTGCCCATCACCATCGTCAACATGATCATTATAGTCTTCGTCTGCAAATCGATGGACTTGGTTCTTGGTACGCGTTGGTACCACTGCCATATCATCGTTAACCACAGCCCAAGCTGGAACCAGTCCACCTCCGACTATGAGAATGCGAATGCATGCCCAGAGTTGCTATATTCTCGCTTTGTATGCACAGTGTGGCTCATCACGTTATTATGCGGCGATGGTTGGTTTTGGGTCCTTCTCGTTACATACTTACCAAGCCCGACCAGCCAACAAACGCATGAGGTGGGCGAGAGTGTTCGATCCCAGCTTAGTCCCACTGTCACTTTGGGGGCACCCATCCAGAGTGTGTACCTTGTACACGTGTGCGTGTGTTTAAATGAAAAATATCCCCCATGGCATTTCCTCATTGGAATTCGAATTGAAGTTCGCATGCATTACCAACTTTTCATAATTCGTTTGATGGTTTTGTTTTTGTTTTTGTTTTGGTGTGCACTTTGGCAATCAAATGACTTTTACCGTGGCCTAGATTCCGTTTGGAACTAAACTGCCCACAAAGGGGATCATCAAATTTGTAATGACCCTCTCTGTGGTGATCGTGAGTCACAATGTTATTTCCGTGCGCGTTTGTTTGTTTTGAGAATTTCGCTTAAATTTCACTTCTGGTTGTTGTTCTTGGTTATTAGTATTAACACTTACTGGGGATGAGATACTGAGACACTCGCATTGTAAGAGAGTTAACGCCACATAGGTTAAAGCTACGGTTACGGTTACTGGCGAGAACGAACACCTTGACAGAGATTACATGAGTGACCTATATTCCGGCGTTCTCACCACAGAGTTTGTTGTTCCCAATTTGATTTTTTTTGCGATAATTTTACGGATATCTGCTTTTGGCATTTTTTATCATTTGGTTTTTTGCTTTTTTTCTGCTTGGATTGTTCAGAGATATGTGCAAAAAATTAGGTCGTGCGGAAGTGACAATTGGATGGTTAGCATCAGATAAATTAACGCAATTTGTGAAAACTGTACATCATGTCGTCTTGTTTGTCAATTTCGCATATTATGGTTTGATATAAGTGGAATGAGGCTTTGAGTCGAACAATACATGATAGTTACCCAGTGAGGGTAGAGGTTTGGGTACCTAATTTAGAGGCATGGGATGGGATATCTATTTTTTAAATATAGACTGGCTGACAATGAGTCGTTCTTAACAGAATGATAATGTGACTTTTGGTGGGTGGAAAGGGCTCGTCACGTCTTCGAATTGACTTGGAAACCCGAAAGCATGTTTAATGTGTGTAACACGAGTAATATTTTCTCTGAGAGTGACGAAAGTGCACCTGCTAGGAACAGAAAACAGTGACTCTTGACCTTCCTTTTTGAGGAAGAGTAGGTAGTTTAAGTAGTTTAAGTCCATAATTATCGCAAATTGATAAGCTACCTGTACAATATGCAAGGTAACTGATTTCAGGGGTCATTAAAAGGACAAGGATTTAAGGGCAAGCAAGTTAAATGATCGCACTCTGAACAAACCGCGTCCATTTACAGAATTAAACGCCTGAAAATCAATAAAACGATAATAATCTGTAGCAGGTACGATAAGATGGATTGGGTATAAGCAAAATTAAAATAAAAATCGTCCCGGTTGTAGGGAAGGACGGAGGAATATTTGGTTGGAGTGATTATCGGTTCCTTTCGGCCTCGAACTAGCAGCTTGCTCTACGAACGGTACAGGGACATGGGTCTGATCAGAAAAGTGCGAACTATCCGCGTCTAAGCCCTCAAGTAGAGTGATGGAAAACTACGATTTCGGCAGGAAAAGTAGCAACAAAAGAAGCCGGACTTGACGTAGTCGCTTTAGGAGTCCCGGCACAAGTCGAAGAACACCTCAACCCATTTTGAAGAGTGCAACTGTAGGCTGTGAGCCCCAGACTGAGCTAACTAGAAAGGCTTCTTTGTTGAGGCGCTGGTCTACGTGAATTTATTAGGAGTCCTATTTATATTCCTTTCTTTAACTACAACTCCTAAGGCCTGTAACCCCCTTTAAGCGTAGCCAAACCGTTAAGAAAACATGTGCAGATTTCAGACCTCCTCGACAAAGAAACTGTAGATTGACATCCCCCTACCAGATGCTCGAAAACACGTCACTTTCATCAACCCCCAACGCACTACTCGTATTAGCTAAGTGAGAGTAGGTATCATCCTAGAGCACACCGCATGGAATGCAAATGCATCCGGATAAAGGAACGTACACCTAAATTCCCCCACACTATTACGTTAGAAAGTTTCAGGAGTGCCTCACCGTTAAAATTCCCATCTATTTGCGCTGCACAACATTTGCGTATGCTCACCTTTCCATTACCATTGCCAAGGTGTGTGTCTTCCTTTTAATTTCATTAGGTGTATTCTAATTCACTCTCACTAGGGGTGAGAGTTGCATCATTCCTTCTGACAGCCGCGCATCAATTTACGTCAAAAATCAACACAACAGCAGTTGCACTCGATATCACGTGGCAATAGGAAACGGACCCCAACAAGATTTGATGGACCCGGAAAAGGAGATCTCTCATGTTACTGAAGGATTTTTTTTTTGTCCAAACGGAAAGAACACCTATTTCGGTTTGTTTTGAGGTAACGGTGTGGTCCGCTACTTCTGTCCGTGTAAATAATGAGAAAAGGAAAACATCTTCAAGGATCATCGAAAATGTAAATCCCTACAAAACTACCGACTGCTACTTCCTTTTAGCGCCGTAAATGTAAATATAAACAAGGTAAGCGCCGTCGGACTGCCGAGAGGTTTATTTCTTTTTTTTTTAACGACAAACGACATTTTTTTTTGTCCTCTTTTTCAAAGAACGATATTTCATTCTTTGGCTGAAATTTGATTTCAATTTTACGAACCCAATTTACACGTGCTTAGCACGCGCTTTTTATCCCTTTTCCTCATCATTTGTGTGTTTGTTTTTGGCTCACGACATTTGTACATTTGTACACAATAAGGGACACCTTTTCTTAAAAGACTTCCACTTTGACTGATCGGAGAAAAAGGATTAGATTTATGTTTCCTTTTGATTTTTATTAAAAGAAAAAAAGCGAAATATATAAAAACATAAACTCAGGATGTAATCACTTTCCAGGTGAATGGGAAAGGGATCTTGTCAACAGATGTAACAAACATGCATCCTTTCTATGGAGGCGATAACTTGATCCTATCGATAGGAGAGAATGAAGACAAAAAGGAAAATGTGTTATTTTTTGTGTCAAGTTTTTTTTTTTCAAAAAAGGACTAAATGTGTGAAATATTCATCCATAAACCATTGGGACTCGGCACCACCTACAACTATGCGTTGCATGTGGTTGGCAATTTTTTTCAGCCAAAAAGGACATCAGTGTTCATTAATTTAGGGATTAACTTTGCATTTTGTTCATAAACAAAAGACTTGGACACAGTGGCGGGCACCACAATGGATATGCAAAATGTACTACCTGCCACTGTGTAGAGGCTTTGTCATGTGCTATTGGTTTGTTGGCTTTGCGTGCATAATCCTTTTCAGAGGAACAAATGATGGTCGACGTCCTTTGATCTTGCACAGTGGACAGAGTACATTTTTAAATATTTGCTTACAATTTTATGGCTTGAGGTGGTTGAAAAGGTTTTATAAAAATGTTCGGACGCACAGCAGGTGGTTGTTGTAGGGTTTAGGGACATCATTAGTTGGTCATTGCAGTTAAGTGTATATATAGAGGAAGTGGGAATATTGTTTTGCACTCTATTGTTTTGTATATATTGTAGTCAATTGTGGGGATTTTTCACATGATTTGCAAGATCATTACTTCTTTTCATGGTTTCACAAAGTGATCAGCTCTTGGCTATAGTATTTTTTGTGCAAATGATGTGTATCTGCACTTCGTCGATACTTCCGCAGGTGCACTCAAATAGGTGAGTTCGAAACGTCAACCCGCGATACTAATAAATTTTTCGAACTCACAACGGCTTACAAAATATTTAGTGTGAAGATTAATAATGATTAGTAAGGCCTAACATTTTTTTCCTTAAAATAATTCCATATGAAATATATCGTATGAGTCGCTCAATAATGAATAGATGCTGTTTCGAAAGTAACTATTTCAGTAGATCCGTCTTTATATCCTCCTATGGTAACTCCAAGTGATAGTCAGAGTTTTAATAAAAGAACTCGCATACGTGAGTTGGAAAAGATTGATATTTTTTCTGCATTGCAATTAGTTTTACATGCCATACTGGTCCACTCATTTTGTCTTCAACTTTAGAATTATTGCATCCTACCAGTCAGTTAATCACTATAGATACATTCAAAAAGTGACTTCGAAACGTCAAGAAATCTTCTGTACAGGCAATTTTGCACGACTTATCGAACCGCTCTAAGGGCTTACAATATTTAAATCAATATTCTACAGAAAGTTTCTTTCTATTTCAGCAGATGCATTTAAATACGTGAGTTCGAAACATGGAAATTTATTCCTTACATTTAATTCGTAATCACTCTATCTTTGACTATCTATGAGTCCATCAAGTCTGTATGACAGTCATTAATTCTAATTCAACACATACACATAAAAAATACGTGGGTTTCAAATTTCAGAGTCTTCAGTCAGCAAAATAACTGAAACTATTAGTGAGTTCGAAGAGTTAAACATTTGTCTTTATAATGAATTCTATATGGCATACTAGCTCACTTTTTCTGTCCTCTACTGTTGAATTATCTTAATTCAAACAAGTCTAAATGGCTATTAGTAATTCGTTCTATGCAGTTAAAATGTGAGCTCGATATTCCTTCAATGCCACATGATTATACGTATACCTCCGAAATCTGGGCGTCAGATTCCTTAAGTCGAAACGATCAAACGTTTTCGCAAGAATGATTTGCCCTATGTTACACAAGGGACATAGGGCAACCTCGTGCACACGAGGTTTCGCCTTACAGAATGCCGACCCTTTTTTCTTTAAAAATTTAAAGTGCAGAACTGTTTATATTTGTCATTTGTTTTAAAAAATGGCATGAATCTTCACAAGCTAATCCTATAATTCTTGACCTCTTTCCTTTTCGTATGGTAAAAATTCATCGTCTGGGTAAAAAGAAAAGCATTATTGACCCAGTGCAATACCGTGGGTCATGTGCTCAACACATAAAAACCAATATTGAGTTTAATTTCAATCTAAGATTTGATTTATGTCAAAAGTGAATGGTTCAAGAAAATTAGAAAAAACCACAGGCATTATGACATTCTCTGCGCTATTTGAAAATTGCGACTTCATTTCCATATCATATAAATAAAATTGGTGCAGTTCTGTTCGACTAATGGTACATTTACACCACACCTAAATTCAACATTTCGGAAAAAAATTCGAAATCCAATTTGGCGTTCCCACTGAAATGTCAAAATTCATTACTGATCTTTTTTTCTGTTTAGAATTCAGAAGTGGTTGGTATTAATTTAAACATGAATTAAAGTGCTAATTCAGATATATTAAATATATTTTTGACTCAATATAGAGGTATGGAGTTCGCGATGAAAAATGATTGATTTGTTGACAGATACTTTTATTTTGTCAGCGGGCTGAAAAGTCAATAAATGACGTGCGGAATTTGTAAAGAGGTTTGTTCGATTTGACAAAATTACAATACAGCGACGAAATTTAGCATTTCACTGAAATTCATCATTTGGAAATGTTGGAAAATGTATGGCGAACTGCTGAACATTTGGGCTGAAATGTTGAATTTAGCCGAAACGATGAATTTAGGTGCGGTGTAAATGTGAACTGCATGTCTTTAAATGCAAAAATCTTAGAAACCGCTCAATTTTTCTGGTGCATTTTTCACAGGCCTATAGAGGATACCTAGGCCTACAATCTCCGCTTTGTATCTACTCTATATCTTTATAAATTTTGTAAAAAATTGGAAAAGAGTAATTTTGCTTTGCGGTTGAAAATACTGGGAGCATTTAAGTAAAGTAAATACCACCTTATAGAGGACATCTGCAGGTAAAACTTGGAATATCCAATAACTCGATAACTCAAAACATTTCTACGATTTTCACCTGAGTGAGTAGTAATGCTGAACTGCGCAATATATTGCCATCTCTTTTAACCTTATTTTACTCCTGTGATGAAGAGGGAGACAGACAGAGGCAGTACGCTGTATCTAGAAAGAAATGTCAAATATTTAAATTTAATTTCAATTTATTAAAGAATATTTATAAGTACAGTAAGACTTGGTCTTTTATAGTACAAAGAGGGTTTAAATGTAGTAACAAAGTTCTTAAAACTAAAAAGAAACAAATAGTAGTGTTATACCTAACTTAATAGAGAAGAAAGTAAGATTAGATACAAGAAAAAGTTAAAAATAGAGAAAAATAGACAGGAAGAGAAAAGAAAAATGAAAAACGAGAAGAGATAGAAAGAATGGTCCTATTAGGGGATTTATACTAGGAAAAATTCCTGGTGATTTATAAATGCTATTTGCAATCAATATGAGGCAGTAAATTACCCGGTGGAGTTTTTAAATAGCATTACAGCCAATGGCCTTCTTGCTGATAAAATTGAATTAAAAGTTGGAGTTCCCGTTATGTCGCTTCGCAATTTGAATCCCCAAGCTTTGTAATGGAACCAGATTGAGAGTGATTTCCTTGCAGAAAAACGTTATAGAGGCGTTAATTTTAACTGGGTGTGGTAAAAGAGATACCTTAGGAATTTATACCAAGAATACAAATAATTGCCAGCAATTATTCATTTCATTCATTTCAGTGTAAACGGATTCAATTTCCAATTAATGTTTGTTCTGCCATGACAATCAATAAGTCACAGGGTCAAACATTATGAAAAACGGGATTTTAACTGAGCAAGAATTGCTTCACGCACGGGCAGTTATAAGGTAGATGTAATGCAGCAAATATCACTATCTAAGCCGATAGACACAAAACGGCTAATATAGTATACAAAGAAGGATTACATTAAAAAAAAGTGAGTTAAATATTATAAAATTCTTTTCTTTCATTTTTATTGTCCAAGGAATACTAAATTATTGCCGATTAGTCCAACGAACAGGTGCAATGACAATGAAGGCAGAGCCTCAGTCTTTAGGAGGTTTTTTTAATACGGGTTCAAGTCCCTCACTATTGCAGAATGCTCTCTCGCGTTATACCTCTGCAATGTCAATCGATGATTTTTCCTTCGAGCGATTATCAAAAAAAAAATAAAAAAAATATTGAGTCCCCTTTTTTTCCATCAATTTTCCTGAAACTACATTTTGCACGGGCGAATCCGGCCGGGTACAGCTAGTCAAAAATAAAATGATTGCGAAAAAAACAGGAATCTAAGTGCACCATGCGATTCAGTCTTTCCACAGGTAGATAGATAGTATCATGAATATCAGTATATTTCTTAAAATCGTTCTTACAACATGGCTATCTTACGAAAGTCCGAAAGTATCCCTCCCATTCGTCCCTAAAATGAAAAAAAAAATACACAAAACGAATGGTTGTCTGAAGCTTGGCCTAAGGTGTTTTACTTTTTAACATTGTGAACATTTTAATAATATCCGGTGGGATATAAATTTAATTTCCAAATGAAAAATCATCCCACCGACATTATAACTACGTACAAATATAGGAAATTGCGAGAGAAGTCACTCTCTTTTATTGGTGAATTGATATAATAGAGTCAGGGGTTCAATTATAAGCTTGAAAAAAATTTAACAATTTTGCAGAGCAAAATTTAAAACGTTGATATATTTTTATGCAATGCAATTTTTTTAGTGGTTCACGGATACCGCGGATGTAAACGATCTGGTTGGAAGCGAATCGTTTTCCCAATTCAAGTATCCTACATACCTACTACCTTTACCGCATTCGAAGCCATTTATGGTTTTGCATTTTCGTGACGCATTTTCACTTCTCCGAAATTTTTACTAATTCGAAATCAACAAGTTGCATAGCGATTTGTTAGCGAACCTATCTATCTATCACACACAACGTATCTGCCAAAAAACGACGGCAGGAATATTCATGTTTGCAATTCAGTCTACCGATCGAGTGCAGGAAATATTCATATTTTAAGTGCTAGTTACTGTGATTAATTGGTAAGTAAAGTGGTAAAGAAATACATTCTGTTAAAAGTGTTCAATTCTGATTGTTACTAATGTATGTTGAATGGAAAAAAAAAATTAGTATAAATTTGTGAGCGTTTTTATTACTAACGCCATTGGTGGTTGTATATTTTTTTTCTGCTTCAGCAATGGATCCTCTTTAATTCTATGGTAAATCGTTGCATGAAAATTGCATTCCAGGTACGATTCATAATTGGTTTTCATCATACCTATCAGAAAGAAGTCAAAGAGTAAAATTAGAAGGAATCTTCAGCAGTCAATTAAAAACTACAATTGGTGTACCGCAAGGTTCAGTCTTGGGACCAATATTGTTCTTAATATATGTCAATTCAATATTTTACCAAAACTTCAGTAGTCGTATTACTGCATTTTTGATTCAGTTGTTAAACTAAACATGGATTTAAGTATCCTGCGGCAATGGTTCGCGAAACATGAACTACTTATAAGCAATAAAACAAAACTTATGATATGCAATTTACGAGGTCCTTGTCCAATTAATTGTGATGTTATCTTCCACTCTAGCTCTTGTTCAAAATTGTCTTTATCTGTTCATATTTGTGACAACAACAACTTTAACAGAGATTTAATCTGCAGTTCAAATTGTTTTCAGATAGAAGGTGTTAAGAGTTAAAAGTATCTGGGTGTTCTAATAGATAACAACTTGTCCTGGAAGGCACACGTAGAAGAACTAAAAAAGTATATGCTCTGTGCGACTCGTAAAATGTATCTCCTGAGAGCACATTGTTCAAAAAAAATTCTACTGATGTTTTATTATAGACTTGTACACTCTAACCTTCAATACGGTATTGAAAGTTGGGGTGGAACTTACAACAGTACCATCGACATACTAAATGTTGTCCAAAAACACGTAAATAGGATTATCTGTAAGGAAAATCGACCAACCCATACTTGGCCACTGTTCTCTAGCCTACGTGTACTTCGGATAAAACATCTTTACATCTTTAAGGTTCTCAAAGTTTTCTTCATGCGAAGCGACTATAGTGAAGAAGCTCGAATATATACAGACTGAGAGTAAATCATATGGCAACCCTTAATATTCCAATTACAAATAAAACTCATTGTTTAAAATTTTATACTGCGACAGCACCAAGGCTTTTTAATAAGTTACCAATCGAAGTCAGACTGATAGTAGAGCCCACTTTCTCAAAGAAGTAAAAAAATTTCTCTTTAGTATGGATAGTTCAACAGTCAAAACATTTGTAAATACAGCCATTTAATTTGCTAATTATGTAGTATATCTAAAATGTTTGTAACGTTTTTCGTTATTATTTTTGTCTTATTTAATTTATTCTTGAATTTACCCCAATTTACCCCATACGCCTCTAGTCACTCTGTGCTACAGAATGATTACTATTCTATTTATTAAAAAATGTTAATAAAGTAATTTGTACCCAATTGAATTCTATACTTTATTGCTCTGAATTATTATATTTACAATTGATTGTATTAACTAGCATTTTAAGAAATTGAAAAAATAAAAAAAAAAAAAAACAATTAAGAGGAAGGTATGCCGTTAATAATGAAAAACAACATCAGCCAAATGGCCACCACGAGCACGCATACAGGACCATATCCTTTTCATGAAATTTTCCATAACCAAATCGCAAAGTGGGTGCCCTATGCCATCGATAGCCTCACGAATTTTATCTATGAGGTCTTGAATCGACGCTGGGCTGTTGGCGTAGACCTTATCTTTCTTATCTTGGGTTTTCCGAGCCCCAGATGCGACAATTTTTCTTGTTGACGTAGCCACCGCGGTGGAAATGGGCCTCATCAGTCAAGATGATTTTTCGATGGAATTCCGGATCATTTTCATGCATTTCAAGGACCCAATCAGCAAAGACACGACGATGTTGATGATCGGCCGGCTTGAGTTCTTGTGTTAACTGAACTTTATAAGCCTTCAGACCCAAGTCTATATGCAAAATACGGTGTAATGACGTTTGTGGGATGCCCAATTCCAAAGAACGACGAGGCATGGACAAACCTGCAACACTTTGGGCTACAGCAGCAATATTCTCAGTTGTTCTTGAGCGACGTGCACGGGTTTTATTCTTCACATCACTAACTTGTCCCAACAGCTCGATTTTTTTTACCACTTTCTTTATTGTTAATGAATGTAACGCTTATGGCTTAGTTTTTGATATTATATTATGTATAAATATAATTTTTTAGATTTTTTTTTGTAATAAAAATTTAAGAATAGCGGAATAAAGCTAAAACTATTGATTATTATTTTAAGAAATTACATCGTTAAAGAAACAGTATTCCTTTTTTTATGAGTGTCTGGCTGGAGCAAACACCAGCCACAGCCACAGTGTACTATGTAGGTCACTCTATGATGAACTTTCGGCTATACAAGGTATCCATTTGAATAAGATCATTAAATTTCCCAACTCTACAAGTTTATTTTGAGTTTTTTATAATACAGCTTTCAGTCAATATCTAGAGGTACCGCCCAAAACGGCGCCAAAGATCTAATTGTGTTTTCTCTAGACAGAAAACCGGGAAAACAGTCATATAAACCAACAATCAATGTATCCGCGAGTTGATTCTCTTCAGATGGCGAAATAAAAAGTTCAAATTTCAAAAAGTGGACATGTCATTAAGCTTTCCTTTCCTAGTGTCCCACTTGATGTCTATTTGATTAGGTTACATTTGGATAAATCTATGTCTTATCAAAGACGTGTTCAAAGCTTTAAGAGCTGATTTTTGTATTTCAAAATAATCACCAACATTAGTCCAATTAATTCCGCTTTATTGTAAAGTCAATAAAAAAGAGAAACCCCTTTGTTAGCATATTACGTCAAAGTTCAATTCAGACATGACCTCTGAATGTAGATATTTATTACATGAAGTTAAGACCTGACAAGCCCAAACAAAAATTAAATTGCAATTAAACCAGAATTTTGGACAAACGCGTCATATAGCCGATTTGAGGGATTCCCCTCACACTCTCTCCCGTCCTTAAACAGAGTGCTTACCATGACCATCACGAAAGGTTCTTGCCCGCTGAAGAAAGTAGGTTAACCGTTATGAGGAAAAGAAAATACAAAATAAGTCATATGGTCTATAGGACGAACACCAACAAAAGAAAGAGAACTCAACGTCAAACGGTTTTAATTTACGACCCACATAATTTTTCTTTTTCGGAGAATTTGACAGCGCCCGCCTTGAGGAGATATTGCTCGCTGTTGTCAGTATAGTCGAAAATAATGATTGCAGTTTTATGGAATGGCAAATGGGCGAGTTTATGGTGAAATCAAATTCAAATTTATATGCACTTTTGCTGGTGAAGATTATAACGCACGGAAATGTGTTCTTCTGCAGCGTTAAACTTTGGATAACTTGTGGAATGCCTGTAATACCTACACGACGAGTATATTAAAGGTAATTGTGTAGGGTGTGGGAAATTCATATTTTTGGATGTGCTGGCTGCTGGGTATAGAGCACACATTTCCTTTTTTGATCTTCAGAGTAAGGAGATTGAGCCAACCTAGAGTTAATCTTCTCCCGATTTCCAATAGAGTGCCGTTCGCGGAGTTAAAGTTTATTCTGAGGTAGAGGAACTATTTAAATTCGCAAAGTTGCTGCTCCTAAAAGTGTTATTTTACCTTAAGTGACAATATGTTTTTTCGCTACGTAGCTTTACATTCGCATATCTAGCGGGTTACATTTAGCAATATAGTAAAATCCTCGGATATCGGTCTCTTTTTATTACAATTTTTTTTTTTAATTTTCGCCTTCAAAGGATTGATTTGAAGTACTTTTCGAAGTGAGATATGTATGTGAGAGAGGACTGCATACATTGTATGAAATAATTTACTGGTTTCAGTTTCTATTCTCCGTTATCAATTTTTATATTTTTAGGTTTTATTAAAATTTATATCTAACAAAAGAAAAGGCGTGCTCAACTATTTACACTTGCGTTGTAAAGTAGCTTTAAATTTTTGTTGTGTATGTAGCGAATTAAAGAGTTAGCCGGTAGACCGTATTTTAGTTCGTTTTGCCAACCAAGTATCATCTTCTTCTATGATTTCTTCAGCGAACTGACCCCCGAAATCCATAATAAAGCTAATGTTGAAATGATCCTTGGAATCCTTATAAGACTACATAAGAAGAACCAATGATTTTGAGAAGACTGCAACTCTAGCTTATATTTTAATTCCGAGTAAAATTCCACCGGATACCAACTTTTCATTTTCCTTATACTTAACTCAACTTATCGATATAATCAATGTAAGTTGTTGATGTTGTCCTCTGGGAATATCTGTCTGACTCCCTCAGTGAGTCTTAAAGTTTTGTAGTCTTGTAGCCAACGGCATTTCAAAAAAAATAATATCCATGCGGTTGTCAAATGAACTCTTAGGTGAAGTTAAATCATGTATTTCAAGTGAAAGAGTCCTTAAGTTCCTCTGAACATTTTTTCATGTTTGTATGCCTCTTATAGAATAGGCATAGTTGTAGAATTGATATTAAGTAGGTCCATCTTCTCCAGAAAGGCGAACATATAATATTAAAATTCAATTAATCTTGTTAATATTTCAGCCAAATGTGCAAAATAGTAGTTAACCGAAAAGTATAAACAAAATAGGTCGCATTGGTTTCAAAATTCAGGTATTTGTAACCCGTTGTATAGAGCTTTACTTGCAATAAACTTCCCTAGTTATGACGGGAGCCCAAAGTCTCAGATGGTGACAATAAATAATGTGATTAGAGACACGGGTGGTTACTATTTAAAAAATACAAAAAATAAAAAAAGCAAAACATTTTCAAACAAGATTGCAACATTTGTTTTTTGATAAAAAAAATGATTGACGCCAATAAAAAAAATCTGTACAAGTTCTTTTTTTAGGACTTTAACTTGCCAACACCTACGTCTTTCAATAAAATAAAATACTTTTGAATCCAAATTGCATAGCGACAACAAATTTTAAGATAAAGCGATGATAGAAATTTAAGTGCGTCATTGCTTTAATATATAATTAAAATGTCATTAGCGAATCTTAATGCTAGGTAGTTTTGAAAATGAACAAGTTTAAGTGATCTTCTCTGTTTGATTTTGCTATATTATAAGACGGGTAGCTGGCTCTTTTCGCTAGGCATTTTAAAGAAAACCAGTAACTTATCATTTTACAAATTTGAAATAAATCACCTTTGGTAAACTGACATATAGGTGGGAATATGAAGTTATTTTAATGAAAGAATGTTAATCTAGAGGTGTGTTTTTGGCAATCATGCACAAACTGGGGCGACCTACGTTCAGAAGTTTGTAAAACTGATTACATACCGCCATATTTTATTTAGAGGTATCGATGCCAATTTCCATCTTCTGTGGACCGAAAACTTTGTAAATCCGCAGCAGAGTAGTCCATTTTATACCCATTTGTGGTACCAATGATACTCCTTGTCCTCATATACTACAAAAAAAAAATCGATGGTCATTCTCTGATAATTTTTTACAACCCTTTAACAAAATTTGAGGAATTGGTTGACTTTTCTTCAAAACATGGAAACCCCAAAACAAATAAAGGCCTTCCAGTTCAGCTGAGTATTACATATCTCTTCAGCGAATTAAGAATTAATATTGTGCTTCTTGGTGCATCACTCGAAACCGATTGCATCTGCTTTTGAGCGACAAAACTTACAGTCGATCGTGAAGGGGCTCCTATATAATAAAACAACACATATCCCAACATAATAGGCGGAGTGTAATCCCATTAATATTATCCAAATGATCACTCCTTCGAATCGAAATAAACACATATTCCTCCGAAGACGATCATATACATGGAAACAGAATTGAAATAAAAACAAACCCTCAGGATCGAATGGAATAGTAAATAGGCTTCGATTGCCTCCATCATCACCACCATCATCATCGTCATCCAACATCCAGCACATACCCTTGAACCAATAAGCGTCCACATCGTCCAGCCTCGTGCTACCTGAGGCAATGAACGATACCTGCATATTAAAATGTTAACCTATTATCACGGATATAGGTTAACAAAAGAAACTCCAAAGATACCCACCCCCTTCGGTTGTTGTGCGCGCAGACAGGCCTATCGCCTGTCCCATATGAAGGCAACAGAACTCCATTGTGCACCGCGCCAATGCTAGACAGCTGTTCATAGAAGGGATCCCTGAACATACACACACACACACGAGTGTCTATTGCAAAAAGATATTTTCCTCGCCTACTAAGAGAGTCGAAAGGTGCATAGCAATGCATATAATAGCAAGGAATTTCCAGGTGAAAATCAAGCTAAAATGTGTGCAATGCACTCACCAATACAATCAACGACTGGGCTATCCAAGAGAGTGCCTCATTTATATAAGAGAAACATTGCTATCTCCCATTCCCACCTGCTGATCGCACCGCATGTGGGTGTATGTGTTTGTGCTCTTAAGCGCAACCGATCATATGTTTCACTAACACAGCGATTACATTCTCTTCTTTTCAACAGCACAGCGCACTAACACCACAAACGTCGGCATTAGGATTTAAGCTCCCGACTTAACGAAGATCAATTCATACAATCGACAACGTTCGACAGATCAGCATCAGAGTTGCAAACAAATTTCTCTCGGCAAAGAAAATTATTTTTCTGTTCCAAAAAATAAAAGAAACATAGTTTATTGCAATTTAAATTTAAATGAAATATCTGTGAAAAAAATCGAGTGATCGCGAGTAACTAAAGCTTATACCTGAACTTGCCTCTGTTGCGATAGAAACATCATAGAAAACTACAAAAATCAAGAACTTTCAATACCAGTGGTGTCAGTGACTTCTTTGACGACGTGATTAAACTAAACGAGATCGCTTCTGTGAATCTCCGCTCTATACAAAAGGACTATAGTGTGTTTTTCATTTTATCGCTCAAGTAAAACGATCAATCAAAAATGGCTTTCAATCTCGATCCCACCGGTCAGTACTAGTGACTTTCACCGAAAAGTGTCAAATCCACTGTGCAGCAGCAGCAGCAGCATCTCCGGACAACATATCTAGTTAGACCGATTTTCAGAGGAAGTAAGATCGTTATCACATCAGCTCGAAGAAAGTTATCTTTGCCTACCAATTAGTATACCTGTAAGATTTGTCGTTTGTTTCGGTTTTTGTATTTTAATTAACTAAATTGAAAATGGCTCTGACTTTGGACCCAACTGGTCAGTACTAGAAGGATTACTTGCTTTTGTTTGTATTACACTTTGTATTCGAATCTGTTTATAAAATTCTATTGAAAATGGCAAACATTTTGGATCCTACTGGAACTTATTAGCTTTGAAGCACATTTATCGTTGTTTAGAAAACGTATTCAAACCAATTTGGCCTAGAAGCTAAATATTTTCTCAAACTAAAAAGCAAACAAATTAAAATGAACATCCTCGACCCAACCGGCACATACCGTCGTCCTAACAACACCAGGACAACAAACAACACAAGACGAACAAATAACAATTCACACCTAGATCCTACAGGTCAATATTGAATGAAAGTTTGCATAAAATGTAAGTTTGAGGAAATTCTTCCAATACTGCATTTGAAACAATGAACTGGAGATTTTCGAGGACACATTGGATATGTGTCCGTGGCCGAGAGGAGACTTCAAGCTGCCGCCATCGCAGAAAGTTCCTACAAAAAAATCCACTAGAGACTACAAATTTATATATTAAAAAAGAAATATTATTTGTATTTTTATTTGTATTTCTTCTAAATCAAACAAATTGTTGATTCATTCAAACGAGACATATATATTCATACATAAAACATTTTCTATTTATATTATTACTTTAGATTTTCTTTTGTTTTTATAAATTGTTTAGAACGAAGAACTCTGATAAAAAAAAAATTCGGAACATAAAATCACTTACATCACTTTTCATTAAAATTGTACTATAGTTTTGAGATTTTTTGTTAATAGAAATTGTATTGCCCTATATAGATATGAGAAATAAGATATGAAAAATTTAAATTTATTTTAATTTAATTTAAAACAAAAAGTATTAAATTAAGTGTCATATTAGAAGTCACCTGCAAATGGTTATAATATACGTGTTCTTTTTTGAATATTTTATCTTATGAGAATATATTGTGTATGCTACTATTTTCACTATACATATATGCGCGCAAATATGTATTAACTATTAATTGTAATGAGTACTTTTTTATTTTCTATTAAATATTTTTTTTTATATATATATTATTTATATAAAATCATAAACGATTACGAGAAATTAAAGAAAGAAATTTATTTAAAGAAAATGTAAATGACTGTGTATTATTTGTGGGTGAGGGGTTTTGTTTCCCTTCAAATGCTGCGTTGGTATAGGTGGTTAAATGTGCCAATTTTGTCCATTTTTACTTCGTTTACAGTGTACAGATCAACTGTCTTCGTCGCATTGTAAGATCTTTTATATCAACTAGAGACCTGGCTATCCGACTTATATAATAAATTGATCTTGACATCGGGACAAACTAGAAAAACGAGAAAAATAATATGTAGATCAAGTCGTAAGAACACCAACGGGGTCCGAAGATGACCGACTGTGACATTGGGTTTAGCTAAACAGCTGAGCCACCGCTACTATATCTATATGAAAATTTCTTTAAAATTCGAGTCTTCTTTAAATAAGCCGTATTCAGAAAAATTGTGGTATTTCACACGTGACATGCTTCTATCAATTATGCAGACTAAGAGGTTTGCGTTTAAAAAATAATACTACTGCAGCAGAGGTGAGAGCAGTGTGCCCAATTCAGTATTTGAAATCCCGCTAAGTTCAGTAGTATAGTGCTGTTTTTTTTGTATACAAAATTGCTAAAAGCTAACAATAAATAAAGCTATTTTTCAGGAAAAATAAAATCTATTTCACAAAAATATCATTAAATAACTATCACTTCGTGACGCTTACTATAATATTACATAAAAAAGTATTTTAATTCAATTTTCGTTGAATAAAAATAAATACAGTGGACATCCAGTATAATGAATGGTATAATGTTTCATGTCATTCACTATATCGAGCGCGTTCGTTATATCGATCGAATTTTTATCCTTTTTTATTTAAAAAAAAATAAGTCATTAAAGATGTGTTTATTTAAACGTTTTTATTTAATTTTAAATTGAATAGATGATTAAATACTTCCATGGTTTTTAATCCAATTTATATCTATATTCGATATATCGGATAGCAAATCGTGGGCACCATTCGTTATATAGAGATACTAATGTAAATCTTAAAAGCTTTCGTTATATCGCAAATTCGCTGTATCGGATATTCGTTACAATAGTATTATTATTATTAGGTGAATTCATTGAATGGCTGTGCTCAGTGTTCACTGTTAAATGAGATTTGTAATGGCTTGTTCACACTAAGGTTCGTCTGCTTTGATTTCATTTTATTATTTTAATTCGTTATTTGGTTTAGCTAGTTTTTCCTGCTACGGCATGAAAAAAAGAGGCTAAAAATAAAATAAACCTGATAAATTTAGCAGGAAATACGCTAAATTGGTGACACTGGGCGAGAGTCATTAAGGCTCGAAAAGGACTCCTTCAACGACACGCAAACTTAGACTTTGTTTGTCTTATAAAGGTTTTCCAATAAGATGTGTTATTTTGGTATTCAAAGAAAAATGTCATTTTTTGAGATAAATGATAGGATGCTTATTTCATAATAAAGAGGAAGGTATGCCGTTAATAATGAAAGACAAGATCAGCCAAATAGCCACCACGAGCACGCATACATGACCATATCCTTTTCATGAAATTTTCCATAACCAAATCGCAAAGTGGCTGCCCTATGTCCTCGATGGCCTCACGAATTTTATCTTTGAGGTCTTGAATCGACGCTGGGCTGTTGGCGTAGACCTTATCTTTCTTATCTTGGGTTTTCCGAGCCCTAGATGCGACAATTTTGCTTGTTGACGTAGCCACCGAGGTGGAAATGGGCCTCATAAGTCAGGATGATTTTTCGATGGAATTCCGGATCATTTTCATGCATTTCAAGGACCCAATCAGCAAAGACACGACGTTGTTGATGATCGGCTGGCTTGAGTTCTTGTGTTAACTGAACTTTATAAGCCTTAAGACCCAAGTCTTTATGCAAAATACGGTGTAATGACCTTTGTGGAATGCCCAATTCCAAAGAACGACGAGGCATGGACAAACCTGCAACACTTTGGGCTACAGCAGCAATATTCTCAGTTGTTCTTGAGCGACGTGCACGGGTTTTATTCTTCACATCACTAACTTTTCCCAACAGCTCGAATTTTTCCACCAATTTCTGTATTGCGGTCCGACAAGGTGCTTCACGACGACCAAAAAATGCTTTAGTTTTGCCTGAAAGATTTTCACCATTTTTGTAGTGAATTTTAATAATTTCAATGCGTTGTTGAAGCGTGTATCGTTCTTGGTTTCTTTCTTCTTGTCAAATGTCAGAGAATAAAAGCTTCCAAAGTGACAGCTACCGAAATAGTGGGTCATTCACAATAACACCTCTCATTGAAAAATTATATGGAATGCGCAAAATGTTCTTGTTCTTGTTCTTGATTCAAGTGGTTTAGACCGTGTAAGGGTCCCATGTTATTTCTCGTGAATCTTAAAAAGAGTAGGTATTTCCCTATAGTTGTCATTTTGAAACAGTTTGCCTTTCTAACTTCAGTCGGGTGAAAAATAAGATATGGCTGAAGATAGTCACTCCATCTGCGTTGGCAGAAATATATTTTTAATGTCCAACGATGCAACCAACAACATTTGTTGTCAGAATTAAAAATATGCAATCAAGGAAACTACCTTTACTTGAGGTACTTCAAAAGGGTTCTTTTTTTCCCGGGAATAAACAAACTTAAAACCGTGAAATAAATAAAACACGCTGTTGGCAGTGCCAGTTCTCGGAACAAGGACTAATTTCGGCAAATGGCCGTAAGCAAAGGAATAGATTTTTGTAGATTTTAATTTTTTGTTGAAATGAAAGTGACCTACGAATTTATTCCGAACGACTGAACTTTCCGTTGACATGATCACTAATCATCGCAAACGAATGACTGGCTGAAGATAATGGAAAAAGATTTTCAATTATTTGGAGATCACCACAAGATGTCTTGTAGAGTTTCTTTTGAGGATATTGACTTGAAAAGGTTATACTGGGACCGAAAGAGACTGCAAGGCATGCGGTCTCAATAGTTGGGATAAAGAGTTTGGCACAACACTGAGTTTATCGATGTGGGAGCTGAATAACAAAGAAATATCTGTGGATCGACTGCTTATTATTGCTCATAGGAACTCCAATGGTGACAAATATCTAATTTATAGGGAATATTATTCTGTCAACGTCTCTGAATGATCCTATTTAAATGATAAATATCAAATTAAGTAAGACAAGTGATGAAATGGCAAAATGAGTTTGTATACGTTCATTTGCTGCATTGTGTCTTTAGGAAGAACAATAACAGGACAAAATGGGAGTTATATGACATGACCCATAATAGGATTAATGACCAATTTTTAGCCTTTAACTGGATTTGGATGGAATTCAGTCCATTTTGAGAGGCCTAAGTCAATTAAGACGTTGTCTTCTGTTATTCTCTTACTTTTCCCAAATAGGTCATAAGAAACGACGACTTAAGTTGCCATTAACTTGAAGGTCGAAAAGTTGTCAAATTTGTAACAAAAAGAACCATGGGACTCTATACAAGTCATAAAGAGCGCAATGTGCACATTGACAGTCTGTCTGTGTTGATATAATAGGTAGAAAAATAAAGACCACCATTCCAAGCAACCATTCGTGTGTTTGGGTAAATTAGAATCGTATCCCAACCATCCACTAATTGGCGTGTAAACTTCCGAGCCTTCCGTATTTGTTGATTTTCTTATAATAGCCGCTACATTTGTTCTATTCTACCTCTTGTTGAGACCAAATGTTTGAATATAGACATTTGTTTGCTATTTAAGCTTTGCAACTAGTAGGCCCATCGAAAACTGATCCTCCACATAAACCTGTCTGAAAGTGGTCTTTACGTTTTGAATTATATCTCTATTTACTTTGGAAACTTGAGGACTTTGGAAATTCTATTCATCACTGTAAATGCTAGTTCTCTCGCGCTAATGCCTTTGGGACCACAACTTGACATTGTGACAAAGTACATGCTCATTACCAACCGCACTTGGACGTCCACATGAAATAAACGATTCTGTGAAAGCAACCCCCGTCTGGCGATATCGATATTTCCCACCTCGGACGCAACTAATACCGTATCTATTGCCTCTAACTATCGTCAAATGCTCGATATAATCCATTTGAAGCTTCTTTCCATTACCAACGCCACCGCCATCACCACCAGAGGTGACAAATGACTTAAGTGACAGCCTCACACCGCAAAAATCCAAAACAAAAGCCTTCCTCTATCATAGCCGACCGCCACAACACACACACACACACACACCGCACTATAGAACGTATCACCTATAGGTTACCGGGCGCGCGAGTACTCAGTACTCACCAAGAAGTCTCGACTCGTCTCGCGCCAGACGGTGACGGAAATTTGTCGTCATCGCCATGAAGGCGATTCTAGCAATTCTACACTGCAATCAGCTAAATCGTATACAAGTCGTTGTAACCAGTCCCCAGCCCCCTCTCCCTTCACAGCTTAACCAGAACGAGAAGAAGGTCTCCTCATGCAGTTCTCCCATGTGTTGTGTACCCTCCTGGTCTGGCTGGTAATCGTAGATGATGCAGCCCTCCAGCAGATACACAACAACAACGTTTAGTTCCCACAATATAAAATCCAATGCATGCGGAAGTAAAAGTTCAATGCTCGTTTCTGCTCCACAAGTGATTAGGTCAATAATAGCACAAAATGCCAATGGCAACATCAACAACTTAGCACTAGATACACTGCTCGTGTACCTGCACTGGGCAGCGCGAGTATTGGTGCAAGTTGCTGATTGGTATTGGTGGTAGTGAATAGTAGCGGCGATCGCTCGCGCAGTAAGCAGCCAAAGTAGCTCTCAGTTTGTGCGGGCATATGAGAGCGATTAGGAAAGAATCGCATTCGAAAGATTTGAATAATGCAGCCCAGTTCAGTTGTTGAGTCGGCGACGAGGATATAAGGATGCAATTACATAGATGTGCAGTGCAGTCACGCCAAGGGTACAAATTTCAATTGCATGTCACATTTTTGTCAATAATTTGTGCAAGCGGTGAGAAAGTCTGCGAATTGCAAAAGGACAAGCAGATGGCCAGTTGAAAGCGGACCACTGATGGTGGGCTTTGTACAGATCGCATTGTGAGTGCAATGAGCTTGTCGCAACTTTGAAAGGTGCCTGCAAATTGCAGTAATTAGGGGATTAGAATTATAATTGTACATATGTCCGCGCCGCCTTATAGTTGGGTAAATGCAAATTGATGGAGAGACAGACTGCATATGAATGGATGCATGCGGCTTTGGAAATAGTCTATCATATGCTTCAATTGTTTTCCGTTCCGATACATGCAAAATTGTGCAGTGACAGCTTCTTTCATTCTTCCGATAATGTCAATTTTATCAGTAGACTTCTGAGTTGTGTATTAAGAATGATTTTAAAGACGTTTTTTATAATACAAGTAGGTAGTGCACCGTCTTGAATTATTTTGAACATCAAAATTCTCGGTGGTTTCTTGGAAACATGGTTGCACTATTCGACTCTAAATACTCGATGTTAGGTGACCGTAGAATCGATAAATATGTGAGGTAAGGTGCAGGAATATTTTTCAGGACTCTTAAGCTGTCTGGATTTTTTTTCCAAATTTTTAAAAAATTTCAAAACTTTTTATAAAAAAATCCATTGGCAACTCTGTATAAAACTGCCTGAATGTAGCACGATTTATACTCAGCTATACTGTACCTACGAAAAATGTACAGATGACTGCGTAACCACGGTGAAGACTACAATCCCAGAATTCGATTGGATTGGTAATTTGTAACTTGATAGATTCTATAATTAATTTACATGATATTTATCTTTGCGATTATAGCAGGTAATTAAAAGAAAATAAATAATAATTAATCCCTAAGACTTGAAAGTTATTCTAATGCCTTATAACGTGACTGTGTATTTACGTTTCACATCATCAGCAATTGCCTATGACATTTAGAACAGTTTTACTATTTCTATATAATTATTGACACCCATAGATTTAGAGTCGTTTAACTTAAAAAAGAATGCGGAAGCTTTCCCGCATATAAATAATATTTATCGTCAGCCTTTATAATTATATGATTATAGAAATTTTAACGCCAAACACGGCCTTAGTTAAAAAATAAAATGATGGGTAGAAACAATTAAAAGACACAGTAGTTAATTTGTTTTTACTAGCTCAAGGCTCCTGAAAACGCAAAGAAGATGGTGAGGTTGCCATATTCCTGTCAGTCAAATTTTTTGTAGACTAGTAAAATGCATATCACTGTATTTCCCGAGACAATCCTTAAAGCGTGTACTGAAGTTGATGAGTTGGAGTCTTAGCATTCCTTAGACTCAGTTCGCTTCTTTGGGGCAGTGGCTTTGTGGTCAGAATCGCAGCGAATTAGTAGATATTCCTTGCGAAAATTTGTTCTTCTAATAAACTAAGCTTCTCCCAGAGCTCGTCCACGGGTCATTACTCATTAAATTGACCAGAGCTCATTAAAATCCACGTTTGAAACCGCAAACCGTTTGCCTCGAACACGGGAACTTTGAAAATTGGAAACAGAAACGTCATCAAGCGACATGACAAAACGAATGGCACCGTCACAGACAATGTAGAAGGTAAGCTGACTTTAACAAAAAGTTCTTAGTGTTGTACAAAACAAATTCCATAACACACGCATACATCCTTAGGAGCATTTATTAATGAACAAAATTCGTTGTAAAATATTGGCAGCGGACAAGTCCGTATTGAACCCAAAGTCATAATATCTCTATACCCAAGTGACCATGCACAAAGTATCCCAGCAAAATGCGGAAGAATGTACGCCCAGCGCGTACTTGCAAACAACAATAAATCAGTGTTTACATGCCCGGGCCTGCATCTATACGAATGCCTATAGATGCATCTGTTGGCATATGCGAAGGCCCAGTTTCTCATAATTATTGCATTTTTATTGCACAAACAAACCAGCAGAAGCGGAGAAGTTGGAGAAGACGAGCGACAGCCCGCCAAAGTCGAACGATGATGACGTTGCGTTGCGTTTGCTCTTCGGAAGAGAACTGCAAATATTTTGCGCGAACCAAGAGAACTTAACTTGCTATATACGATGGGCGACTGTCTGTCAACTGGAATGTTTATAAATAAATAAGATTATGTCATAAGCAAGTAACGATAATGTGATTGCTTTTTATGAGACGGTCATGGTGATGGTGACTTCGGAGGCACACGAACAAGATTACGTCTGCATTTTTGAAATTTGAATTGCATAATAATTTAGTGTGAGGAATATAGGTGTTTTTCTTTTTGTGCTGTTAGTTGTACAATAAGAAGGTTTGACAGGTGTAGTTGGAGGGCATTCCGATTTGAAGGAGTTTTCAATGTTAAGCTATTTATGGTCAGTTTAAGGCTGAATAATTGCGTTCGTAAAAAAGGAAGGAAGGCTGTAGTCACACTGTTTTCACAGTGTGGCATAATATTGGGTGTACTATGTCACCCTCAAGTAGTCGTATGCATATTGACTAAAGGTATGTGGATCATGATTATCAAATGGATCTGGAGAATGTCAAAAAGTTTTCAATGATTAATTTTTCCGATTCCGATTATACTAACTTGTGCACTGTACGATCCAGCAACGTTTTTTTATTGTCAAGCCTTGCATTTGGCAGAACTAGTTAATTAGAAGGACTCAGCGAGAACTTTAATGACACTTAAAGAAGTGCTCTAGAGATGTCACCAAGTGCTTCTAAAAAATTGGAGGCCAATTCGTACAAACGTTTACAACAGATTCAAAATAATAGTTGCCAGTGCGCTTAAACCTTCAAGAAAAGATAAAAACTCAAAAGGAAAAATCGAGAGTATAACTGCCGCAAAAAGCCTACCTACTTAGACGTTCGGATTTAGGTTCTTTTCTCTACCGACCTCAGTGCCCGAAGTATTTATTTATTTACATATATACATATTTACAACTTACTAATAATCATTTTTAACCTTCACACTAAGTATTTTGTGGGTCAGATATGCAATTTTGTATGGAAAATTTCGCCATTGTGAGTTCAAAAAATTTAGCCTGGACACTAAAAATGATTATTAGTATCGCGGATTTTCTATAGTGCGTTGAAATCTGCGGCCAATTTGATTTCAAACACCATTCAGTAAGTGTGAACCTTTTCCAGACAGAATAGGAATTCGAAACAGATATCAATCCGAGGGAATGTGATTGTAACGAAGAAAGCGACCATATAGGGGTGTGAGGAACCCAGGTTCTCGGATTTAGGACTTTATAATTTCGATTGCGGTCATATTAAAGGTTAAATGATTTGGTACCAGATTCAGCGTTGCCGGAGAGAAATATCATTAGAGAGTACTGCAGCCAGAAAAGGAGAGTATTTAAAAAAAAATAGGAGTACAGACATTATTTTTTTTGGAAATTCCCTTTTTGACGACAGTTTGGAAGATAAAAATGCTGCCAAATTTGCATTAAATTTGAATTGAATTAAATTTATTAATGTTGAAATTACACTTTGCTTCAACTGCAAGATATTTTAGGACTTTAACAAAAATAGGAGTACGAATGTGAAAGGAGGAGCACGGGAGTACGGGGGCGTTGAAAGTAGTACAATACTCCTATGGGTGTACTTTCGGCAACGCTGACCTGACTGTTTGGTCATGTTAGGTTGCATATCAAACATTTTATCGACAAATTAATACTCTATTGTTCCGGCTATAACGAACAAATTAAGTTGTTTGTTAAATCGTTCTGGTTATTTAACTCTCTCGGGGTTGTGTAAGTAATCCTTCCGTACAACGAAATTCACAATACTTACTTCCTCTCTCAATGGAATATTGATAATATCATGAAGCATCTCCGGAAGTTCTTTAAACGTTTCCTATTCCCAATTGAAGTGTTTAAAAAATAACATACGTCCCGATCTTAGATAGCTAACTAAATTCGGAGCAGGGATTTATAGCTTGTGAGAAGACTAAAACGACGGCTTTTTAACTCTTTCGACCCGGCTGGTACATTTATGTACCACTAAAAGTATAAACATACCTGAAAGTCACAAACTGCATGCTATTTAGTCGAAATCTATACCATAACGTCTGTCAAGGTATTCAAATCTGGTTGCAGATGCTACACGCTTGCGTGTGTTTGGGATTTGCAAGTTTTCGATCGCAGTTGAAGTAATAATTTAGCGGAGTGTTGTTGTTTCGGTTGATTTTTGCAGTGTTTTTAAAGTTTTAGTGGTGAAACAAGCAGGATGTTATAATATCAAGTGAATACATCTAAATTTGTTTTATAACGTAAGTGTTTGTAATTTTAAAACCAAATAATTCATGGCTTTTGGCAAGTGGTACATATATGTACCAATCGTCCTTTTTAGTGGTACAAATGTGTACCAACAGTCATGTATACACCAACATTACCCAGGAATTGGTGGAATATTGTACCACATAACATCCCGGATGGTACATTTTTGTACCATCACCCACCGGCCACGCCCTTTAACCTACTTAAATTTCTTTGTGCTGGATTGTTTTTTCTGAAGGTTTTGATTAGATGTAAATCGCAATACTTGTCCGGAATTGGTCCCTCGAAAGCCGGGTCGAAAGGGTTAAAATTGGAAGAAATAAGGGCCTTATACATTATACAAGCCCCTGTCACACATTTGCTTTACTTGTCCATGGTCCATTGGATGGCCTCGAAAAATTTGAATCAAAGACAAAACCTCGACCAACAAACATGACTTTTACAGGGGAGACCATTGCACCAAATATATTATGTAGACAATCTCCTTGGAAAAGATTATGATCCTTTTCTGACTCGAGTTCAATCTCATGTCCACATTTCTTAAAACCCCGCTGCTATTCAAAAGAGAAAACAAAGTATATGCCAGTGCCAAGGGCTACATTCTTCACTCAAGTGCACACTTAAACAGTACACGTCTTGATGAAATCCCTGTCAACTAGAAAAACAATCCACTTCCCTTTAGTTACTTTAATAATTTTCCGCTGGGCCTAAAAATAAAAACAACCGAATGTTGAGAATTCATTAATGAAACAAAATGTTACGTATACGCCACGCTGACCTGCATTTTAATTGTCACGTACAATTAATTATTTTTATACATAAAACAGCGACACTGTTTTTTCCAGATCAATCGATCAAGAAAATTTCTCTTCAATATTTTACAAACACAAATGCATACGGACATCGCCATACAAAATGTCATTTACCTCGTTGGCTTGAAGCAACCTAACAACGGGGAAAAAAATAAAGAAAAACATTTCTCTCTCCAATGTAGGTCAAGATACTTTATACTTTGGCACATGGAATACACAGCGACACAACGCCAACCCGAGCTCGCATTCATACTTCTACTTTCACTTAGAAAGTTCTCCACTTCGGAGGTGCTGCCTCAACTATACAAACAAACAACTCCAGTGATTTTCTTTTTTATACTCATTTCTCTCCCCTCCCATGCATCACTCTCTCAGTAAGTTCAAAACCAGAAAACACAAAAAAAAAAGCCAAATAACTCAAATATTAATTTAATAAACAACGACTAACGATATTTGGTGAAATTTATTTCCCCCCACGCCTATACTGCAGTTCCTTTTACTTTCAAATAGCGTATAGTAAACCAATACAGTGAGTAACACCCGCTAAAATGCTCCTCTTTCGTAGAGCATGCCAAACAAAAGTACACACTCGCAATTGTTCAATATATATATAGGTACCTGAAGTACGGTTTGTTTGCAAAAAAATTCGCAAAGAAAATAATCGCAAATCGAAACGTTGAGGGCAATGACATATCGATAGTAGCTGTTAACATGACAGCGGACGGATTAGTTACAAAACAATCAAATTACCTGCTATTCGGGCGCGCGCTTCGCGTTCACTTTCTATGAACGGGCAGATAGCCAGCAGTCGCTCCACAACAATTCGCGGGAAGTGCGGAGTCATCGGACAAGTGGTACACATCATTGATGACGACGGGTGAAATCTCATTCAGCGCGAGTTGACCCAAAACTGGTCCTAGTCGTGATGTTGTTCCAAAGCTGGTTGTTGATATTTTTTTTGTTTTCTATGTGGAACTGTAATTTGTGAATGGCTGCCACTATCAGCTAAAGATTTTGCAAAACCAACAACAGATGTAGTTTCCCGAGCATCCGACAGATATGCACTGGAAAAGTGAAATCAGGGGAAATTCGAGCTATGATTCATTCGATGAATCATTTTCTATGAGGTGGACAGATCAGTGGGATAATGAAAGTGTGTTAAGATTGGAATTTGCATAGGACAGTTGTGCATATTGGTTTTTTGTTTGGAATATGAAACACCAATGGTGCAGTATATTTGAAAGTTGTTTCGAATGGATAGTGGCAGTGCCAAGGGTCATTTAACAGTTTCTCAGTTTTTATGAAGCTTTGGTACTTAACAAAATGTGAAGATGCGCTTTTCATTCTTTGACTTAAGCCTCTGGGCATTCATTTTGGGTCGATATCGGATTGTTGGTCTGCAAAAAAAAATATATGTTTTCGGACTATAGATTGAGGGCTGCTTTTGAGTACATGTAATTTAACCAAAATAAGGTGAATTTAAAGCAAATGTTTCAAAAAACATGTTACTTCCGAAACGTATATGAACGTTTTTTTTCATTTGCACCTTTATTGCCTGGGAGTCAGAAACTTTAATCGCAAAGTGTCACCTACTATGGAGATTGAACAAAGCCAAGACGATGAAGGCACAGGAAGTTGTCAACAAAGCTGAAAGAACTTGAAGCTCAGTCTCGAAATTAGTCTTCCGTAAGGCACTTCCTGCACTGCTTGAAACTACAACCAACTATTTAGACAGCAGAAGAAAATGTACATACAAGGTGGGCCAAAAGAAGTCATCCGATGTTGTTTGGCTCTCATTTTTTTTCTAAATGAAAAACTTCGATTCTGTTTTTTGATTATGTTTATTTGAACCTTTAGAATTACATTGGTAAAGTCGAGAAGATGATATCGGCCAAATGGGCGCCGTCACAATTGATTGCCATACGGGCTCGTTTTATGGCATTTTTCATCACTTCGAGCGACAGATTCTCGCACTCTAGTCGAATGTTGTCCTTGAGGGCTTCTAGGGTCTTGGGCTTGTTCTGGAACGGTTAAATTGGGCGATCTTGCGGGCCTGTGCAAATCGCCAAAACGAGAGATGAGGCGACGTGGGAACGCCAAAATATCGGTTGTGGCTCGCGCAGTGTGTGCCGTAGCTCCATTCGTAATTCGCTCAATTGCGGCAGAAAAAAACTGGGTTAACATGGCGCTGTAGCGCGTTCCAGCGTGACCAGCGGCGTTCTCGAAAAAAAATGACCCAATGACTCCTCCAGCGTGAACAGCGCACCATGCAGTAACTTTGAGCGGGTGTAATGGCTCCTCGTGCATTACTTGTGGATTTTCGGTGCCCCAGAAGCGATAGTTTTGCTTGTTCATGTACCCGCTCATTATGATTTTGGTCGAAAAATCGTCCACTTCGTCCTCGAGATTGAGGACACGCGTTTGGCGGTCGATAGGCAGCAGCTGATGCACGGACTGGAATTTGTACGGGAACATGCGCAAGTCTTTGACCAAAATTCGCCTTAGGGACGACCGGCTGATGGCTAATTGCGAGGCACTGCGTTTGGTCGATGTTTCCGGCGACAATTCGATATCCTCGTCAACAGCGACAATATTCTCGGCACAACGGGCGCTCCGGGGCCGGCCACTCTTGGCAACGTCTCGTGTGGTCCCATACTCTTCAAGGTTGGTGGCCAAACGGCGCAGTGTTTCGGTGTCGGACGGCCGTGGAATCGGCGATGGAATTCGCGCTGCGCCAACACTACAGACGAATTGTTACGCAAAAAAATAGACACGATTATTCCGCGTTCTTGGGTAGTGTATCGCTCCATGGCTTATTCACTTGTATTCTATATCTGTCTAGTCCACAAATGACAAAACAGATTTGACATTGGCGGCCATTTGCAAAAATGAGAGTATCTTGATCTCTTTTGGCCCACCTTGTAAATTGCCGATGACAGATGACAGATGTAAAAATGTACTTTTGGACATGCTTGCATAGTATGGTTTTCTCAAGTAGTGATGAATATCTCAAACTTTTCCTTTTAATGAAATATGTATGTATTTTTAAATTAGCTCTTGTGCCTTTAATAAAGTTTAAGAATTTAGAATTTATTAAGTATCGATTTTATCTGAATTTTCTAGAGACACATTTGTTTAAATTTGATGCATTTTCATTTGTTGAAGGTTCGTATGATCGCATATTTCTATGGAATATTTTAATAATGCTGTCGGTAGCGCAACATAAATTTTCCGAACAATAGTCGAGGAGAATGTTTCTGCGAGATTTTCGCCTGAACCAAGGCCTATGCTTTATTCCCATATGACCAGATAACTCCAGAAGGATCGATTGCATTTGCGGCTTATTCTTATACAGATAAAAGTTTTTCACAGACTTAATATAAATACTTACTTATGTATGACTCCTCGCGTACATCAGCATTATTGCTTATTTTGGCCGGAAAACAATTAGTAGGTTGCTAGTACTCGTAGTTGGCGACAAGTGTTAATTTTTTTTCTGTAATTGCTTAAACTGAGATCAACACAACAGATTTTAGACACTGGAAACTGGAGTTCACTCTGTAATAGACATTCTACCATTTTAGTGGCCTGCCCTATATAAAACAGATTGCAAAACAAATTACACACAGCATAGTAAAAAATGTATAATCAAGCGAATATGAAGGCAGTAAAAGCGGTTCTTAACTATTTGCCTTTATTTCTTTATTTAGATAAGATAAGATTAGGTCACAGTGAACGATCTTCACAAGGAAAACTAGCTACTGTAACCCACACATTTAATACCAAAGGGCTTAATTTTAGCTCTACTGTATTAAAAATAAACACAGACAGATAACAAATAAGCATCGAATAGTTTAACATAAATACTTCTGAATGAAGAGTAACACTGCATATTAAAAATGTGGCCTATGCGGAAGGTACGCGTTGTTAACAAAATTAAGTAACACCAGAATATTGAAATGTAACACTAATTAAATAATGACATTGGGGTTTTCTTTTAAAGTAATACAGGCAAGGGTTATGCGCTATACTACAATTATTTGTGAAATATAAAATATTTAATTTAAATGTTATTTAGTCATGCTATCATCACCTCAACCAAGATCTTGTATTATAACCAAATACAAATTTATTGAAATGAAAGGCATTATAATAAGTTCACTATAATTATTAACTATTATTTAATTGTAATAGCTTAAATTGGCGAAATAAAATATTAGATTTGAATATTTCAAGATTAAAGAACACAAAAGCCTTATTAAAATGAGCATTTTAATGAAATAAATACTGAAGTTAAATACGAAAATATTTAAAAATATTGTAATAAATTGATAGGTAATATTAAAAATATAATTTTTCTTGTATACCCCTTTCCGACCCACCTTACTCATTTGTGAGATGTGTTTTAAAAAATATATTTTAGACTTATAGTTGAACATTTCATTTAAAAGCCCAAAAACAGCGATCGTGTTATGTGTTCTCTTTGCTTCGCATAACTGTACATACAAGATTTTTTTTTTTATTTTTTCCGTTAATCCTATATTAAAAAAATACAAATAGCAAAGTTTCACCCTAATCGAGCAATGTTTTTGTATTTGGGTCTGAAAGGGATACATAATACTGATATTAAAAACATCCCCATATTTTTAACCGTGCGAAAAATACATGGTTTCACGTCGACGCACTGTGGACTGCATTCTATTGTTAAATTTGCACTTTCACATCTCCCAATTTTCTCCATTTACATTATTTTTTGGTCAACCATTCGTCTTAAGCCTTATATTCACGGTGTATGCACACCACGAATACTGATGCCATGTGTCAACTTTAGAAAAATTACACCCACCCCTATTAGCGATGAAAAGTCCCACATGACCTTCTCGCGGACAATTCCTTTGACTTTATTACCTCCACCGATCTGAGTTTTTCAGACGATATATTCGCGCAATTGAATCTAATCAGTTCCTATGCATTGTTGGAACTACTTCGCCTTTGTGAGCATCAATTTCTAACCACCAGCACGGAAATTTGTCGACAAACTTACTGATGATCAACATTTAGATATACGACGCCCGTCCGTGCCTTCGTTGAGTGTCCATCATTTTGGGTGAATACTCGACGGTACCATGCGCACATGAACACCAATCCCCATTATATCAGCCGAAATAAAATCAGATTATGCACAGAAACCAACACCTTGCTACTTAAACAATTTATTTGAATAAATAGCAAATCAACTCGAAGAGCTTATAGCAAAAACCACATGCCACCATCTCGGCTCAGCTGATTTAAAGAAACACCACAAGCTAATCGAATAAATTATTCAATTTAGAAAACTATTCATCACGTCATTAGCACATCCATTAGCATACGACTATACATATCATTTCAAAGTTCATCCGCATAGAACGAACGCATCTTGCCAATGAAAGCTGACCGCGATCGCGAAGCCAATCTTTATACAGGGCATTGTCGGAGGGGGCCGATTGCGCCCGAAAATATGTATCTCTTGCCCGATCACATTAAAGCTGTTGTAGAGCGACCATTAAATTTAAACTTATAGCATAGGTATGTGAGATATGATACTGTCGCAGGATAGAACCACCGGCTTGAGCTGGTGGGTTCTGTTTTATATATATTTCATTAATTTGTTTGTTTTCCTTGTTTTTTTTTTTTTCGTCTTTGTGGTGGCGGAATGTAAATTGCCTACATGTGTAATCTGTGTCTGTCTGCGTCCAAACACAAGACACCAACGAAAAAAATTAAATAAAAAAAAAGCTCGGTTCATTGAACCTCGGACGCTTATAGATGTGATACCAACTGTCATCATATTACACTTACTACCAGCCAAGCCATTCACTCTTAACACCACCTTCGATGGTGGTACTTCTTTCTCTTCATCGTCGTCGTCGTCATCATCATTGTAGTCTTTCGGACGCCAATGGAATTCTGATATGCTTGAGAATAAGTCGGACGCTAAACGCTCCAAATTTAGCAGCAGCAGCAGCAACAGCAGCATAGAGCGCATAAGAGCAAGATACCACGCCACATAGCACATATTAGCCATATGTGTATCTGAGCTCTCCGATGTGCACATAGATACAGAACACCATCAAAAGCTAGACGGAGACAACAGCTGTTTGATGGAGTTTTATTTTTTATTTTTTGGGGAGCTCTGCATTTTTTTTTCTTTTTTTAGCTTTTGGATTCTTTGTGTTTTTTTTTTTTTCGTTTTTGGATATCCGTCGTGTCTTTGGTCTATTTTTAAGTCTGGAGAAACTTTATAGGATAGGTTATTGGCATTGCCCTGTTGCATGTTGAATACCAAAAAAATTTAAAAAAAAAAGAAAAAAACTCGTAAAAGGCGGTGTTACTTTGATTTGTTTCGCCTTTTCCTCTATGGTGACTAATTAAACTTTTGTGAGCATGCACGTAATGAAATGCATTCGGAAATTGGACTGAGATGGTATAAATTACAATCGAATTGTCTTTTAGCTGTTAAAAGTTGAAACTTTCAAACCGTTTTTTAATATTCAACTGATTGTACGGGAAACGTCTTCCGGGCGGTCAAAAATGATGGATTTCTTGTAGAAAGAATATTATTACAACTTACAGATGTTTGCCATTGAACCGAGTCCTCAGTCATTTAATGGCATGCATTTCATCCTATTGAAAGAATATATCGAAGGGATCAGTCATCAATGGCGTCCATATCGCTCTGTGATTTCCACTCCCGACTAAATGTTTAGTAAAACAGGCAGATTTTTGTGAAATCGTGTTTTTGTCAATGAAAAAAAGAACACTTAACATTTTTTTGTCGATCTAAACAAAATTAAAAAAAAAAAAAACATTAATAAAATACCAAGAATTTTCAACACTTTAACTTTAAGCCAATTTTTTAGACTTATAATGAAGATATTGTCTCAAAAGGTTTTAATTACAAACTTGAAATTTTAGTACAAAAGATAACCCAAATGGATCTATAGTTACCTTACAAAAAGGAAGCAAATTGTTAAAATTGGTTCTTCTCAATCGAGGCCTATTGACGTTTTATCGGGTGTTCCTCAAGGCAGTCACTTAGGACCTCTGCTGTTTAATATTTTTATCAATGATATTCCAACTATGCTTCAGCATGCTCATTGTCTTATTTATGCTGACGATTTAAAAATATTTTTGCATGTTAAAAGCATTTTCGATTGCAATAGGCTTCAATCCGATTTGAACTCAGTTGTCAATTGGTGCAAGCTAAACCAGCTGTCCTTGAATATTACAAAATGTCATTCCTTTTCTGTTTACCGTATTTTGTCTCCAGTTATTTATCAATATAACATTTCCGAAATTTCACTTACTAACGTAACTGAAGTTAAAGATCTTGGGGTGATTTTTGACACCAAAATTTCATTTTCACTTCACATTGACTATGTTGTTGCTAAGGCTAACTATATGCTTGGATTCCTCAAACGATCATGTGCCGTATTTTCTAGTCCTTATGCTCTTAAATCTGTTTATATGTCCCTTGTTCGTCCTTTTCTTGAATATTGCTCCATTATTTGGTGCCCTAACAATTTTACTTCTATAAATCGGTTGGAAAGAGTGCAAAAGTCATTTACAAGATTTGTAATTGCTCAATTGAAATGGAACCTTGATGAAAGACCCTCTTATTCTACTAGATGTGCATTAATAGGGTTAGATACCCTTGAGAAAAGACGTAATGTTCAGTGTATATTGTTTGTTCATGATGTGTTTTCTTATCGCATAAAGTGTCCTGAAATTCTAGAGAATTTTTTGTTTTACGCACCTGAAAGAATACTCAGATCTAGAAATTTATTATTTAATCCTAGGCATATTTACAATTATGGTCTTAATGAGCCTACTACTAAATGTATTAATTTATTCAATTCTGTTTGTACAGAAATTGATTTGTGTGATGATAGAGAGAAAGTTAAATCTGTAATTTTAAATATTCATGTATCATAATAAAATTTTGCTTCTTGTTAATTTATTAATTCCTAAGTTACTTAAAACCTATTGTATTATACTATATATTTTTAATTATTATATCACCATATATTATATCCGAAATCTGTTAGAGTTAAGCTCGGTAGATGAATAAAGTAAAGTAAAGTAAAGTAAATAAAAACGACAAATAAGTCAATTTAATCAGGATTTTATAAAGTAAAGGAGGCTCTTAGCAAAGACAAATTTTCATCAATGTTCATTGGCGTGCCACCTTTAGGTTTTAAATTGTTTAAGTTTCTTTTTATTTGCTTTTCTAACAGAGCTTTAGTGTATAAGACAACCCTCTATTTCTTTCTTTTATTAAATTGTTTTAAAACCGCGTTTATTTATTGCGGCCAGCAGTTAGATCCCGAATCGTGTGAACCAGCAGTTGTTTTTTTCTTTCGTAGGTAGAAATCAGCTTAGGTCCGCAAAAGTGTAGTTCGATCAATGCGATCGCAAATCCAACCTTTTATAAAAGGGTCAGTTAAGCTTTGTAGGTTTCAAAGTCGACAATCAAAGAAAGTTTTTAACCATCATATCTCAATGACTGCATTTTAGTTTGCTGACGAAACTGTGACAGTCTGAAGGACTTTTTTGAATGTGTAAATATTTCATCGATTGTCGGTAGATTCAATTATGCTTGTGAAAACTGAACTGAACTGTTCCTAACGTTAACACTACAGTGTTTGGTTTTGAACGAATTTCGAGGATAATCATTTAAAAAATGTTCTTGATAAGAATAAGCAGCCTGGATGCTTTCTCTTTTAGGGCTGCTCGTTGCGACTTGTGAGTTGACTGTGACCTAGTACATTTATGTTTTCGACCTTCGAGTACCTACCGTGGGACAATTATTATGATGGAACCTAAAACTCCTAATAATGCAAACTTACAAGCGAAATAGAAGTTTTCAACCGCACTGCGCACTACCGCGGCTACCACCATTCCTAACGCAATCAGCAAGTATTTACTGATGAGATTTCCATCTATACAGTTCGTCATAGCAGATCCTGCCTTGCATAATATTCTAGCTCAAACTAAGGTGCATTCATTTCCCTTTGTGGGAATATCTCAATTCAAGCACTAATCCGCGCATTTAGTACGTCCCATTGAGCCCACGGTATGCGTTGGGAACCCAACAGCAAAACCATTAAAATGAGTTACGTTGATGGGCGTGCTCCTTATCATGACCGTGATATTCAATCATCGCCAGAAATCCCAATTCATTCAGTCGCTGGACAGAAGATACGGAATTTTTTCTTCTTCGACGAATTAACACGCAGCTAACCGCGATTATCATGAGCACGATGAATGTTGGGACGTCGAATATGCTGCGCCGCTCGCCGGTGACGATGACGACAGAGTGGGGCGGAACAACTACTGCGTGACATAAACATTTCCTCCCCCACCCGCCCTCCCTGCCGTCTTGTCGACGTAGTATGTATTTTCGTTTCGGACAGGTTCAATGTACTATCCGCCGACTGTCCGAAAATATCGTAAAAATGCAAACACAAAATATTTTTGTAACTCTACAATAAAGTTACACTGAAATAATATGCCGATGGCTGACAGAGCCGCAGCTCTTTCTTCAATGAATGGGTACTTGTGCGGTTGGACTAAAAATGTGACGAGTGTTATGGATTGAGTGTCACTCGATACACATAAACAACGAAAATGCGTAAAAATGTGTCGTCGTCGTCGTTGGTGTGGTTGTTGGGTCGGGTATTTTTCTAGCAACTTAAGAGCCATCTTTCAGTTTGTTTCTATAAGTTGAAAATCGATTGATTTTAGAATTAGCATAAGCATTCGACTCTGTTCACGATTAATAGTGCTAATTAGTGGTGTGCATTTTGGTATTCCTTTTATAGATACTGCCGAGTGGATTGTCTCATGGGTTATATCCATTTAATTAGCCCGCCAAGACGAAGATCTCATAAAATATTTTGCCCGACATGCATAAAGGTAGGACATTCTTACAGGGCGTATGCTAATTTTTTTTTTTTTTCACAAACTTTTGATTAATAATTTTTATAATGTGGAATGACATCATGACATTTAGATAGAAGTTAGTCGCACTTTGATACACCAACGATCTCTACGATTTTGGTAGATGTTGGAACTATTTTTAGGTACGACTATAGTGCTGACGACAACCCGGAGAAAACGGAACTCATACTTTTTAGTAAAAAATACAAGACACCATCCTTTAAGCTGCTCAGACTTGCAGGAGTGGAGCTTTACCTCTCGGAGACCGCAAAATATCTTGGTACTATATTAGACAGGAAACTGAATTGGAAACTTAACGTCCAGGAAAAAGTCCGTAAGGCTCATGTTCATCTGTAAGAGGATAGCAGGAAAGAAATGGGGCATTAGGCCGTCAATGATATATTGGCTATACAAAATGGGTGTAAGGCCCATAATTACTTATGGGGCTCTTGTTTGGTGGAAGGCCAAGAACAAGAAGTATGTATGGGATATGTTGACCAGGGTACAAATAACAGCCTGCATTGCCGTTACGGGTGCTTTACGTACCACACCAACGGCGGCACTGGAATCGTTTTTGCACCTTTTACGATTGGACCTACAATAACAATCAAATGCTGGTAATAGTGCGCTACGGCTTACTAATTTAGGGCTTCTTCAAAACAGTAGTCTAGGGCATTGTACTATTTTGAAGGAATCATTCTCCGATATCCCGGAAAAAGCGGATGAAAGTCTTTGTACGCTTGATTTTGACACTCCATACGATGTGTCGTACCCTGACAGACAGGACTGGCATAGGAACTTAGTCTCGATGGACAATGAGATCTCAATATATACTGATGGTTCCAAAACCGGTGAGGATACGGGGTCAGGCATATACTCCAGTGAGTTGGACCTACATTTGGCCCTGAGACTTCCGGACATATGCAGTGTGTTCCAGGCAGAGATTCTGGCCGTACTCAAAGCTGCGGAGGTACTTCAGATGAGATCTATATCCAATAAGAATATCGCCTTCTACATTGATAGCCAGGCTGCGCTTAAAGCACCAGAATCATATACCACAAAATCTGAAATAGTCAGGAATTGCCGCACAATGCTTAATGCATTATGTTCGCAGAACCATGTCAGATTGTGTTGGGTACCTGGGCATTCTCATATTGAAGGTAACGAGAAAGCCGACGTTCTGGCTAAGGAAGGAGCGGAGCTCCCACTAAATTCAATGGTTAAGGGTATCAGACCAACTATGGCCGTTGCTAGAAGGGTTGTCCTCGAGAAAACCTTGAATAAAGAAGCCACCAGGCAATGTGGCCTGAAGAAATTACTAAATCTGAAGAATTACTTAAGTAGAACAAAGTTAAGACTAACCGTTGAAATACTCTCTGTACACTGCCTTATAAGGAAGCATGCCATGAGACTAGGCTTAGCTAACACAGATATATGCAGGTACTGTCAGGACCTACAAGTCACGGAAGATATCTCCCATCTTCTTTGCGAGTGTCAAGCAATTGCTCGGAGTAGAAGGAAGCACCTAGACAGGTACTTCTTTAACAACTTAGAGGAGGTTGGTTCCTCAAACAGTGTTGGAACAACAATTAAATTCTGCAGGGAAATTGACTGTTTGGGCGATTTGGTCTAGCTTTAGGGTCCAGGCACCAAGGTTTTTTATTAATTGATCAGTCAGTTTATTCGCCTGTTTTAAGATTTACCGCTCATCAAAATGTACTCGTTGGACAGATGCCTCGAAGTTGTCATTGGGCCTTACTAATATTCATTTTCAATCTTCACACCAAATATTTTGTGGGTCACAATATGCGATTTTGTATAGAAAATTGAGTTTGAAAAATTTTGCCTGGACACTAAAAATGATTATTAGTATCGCAGAATAACTGCAGGGCAATTCTAATGGATTTTATGTAGTACTCGTATATAAGTTTTTCATTTTGAAATATTTGCAGTTAAAGCGCTTTTTCCATTTTTATTTTATGACCAGCCATGCCCGTGACATCTTTCGTGCAGAAAACTGAAATTCATTCACTGATAAACTATAACAAATTTATGTTCCATTACTGACGCGTTTTTAATTCGTAATACCATAAAGAATGTTTACTTTAAGTTTCGACGAATGAAACGACAACTAGCGAAAAGAAACGATTCGATTATGACAAGCGCAACCATTTTTCGATGAGAACAAATTGGGGACGTTCAAGTATCTTGTTTAGTAAGTCTGACAGCTGTCTGACTAGGTGTATCTCGGTTTTGATTGGCTGAATTTGGTCATATAAGCAGCTGTTTCAGTTGAAGTTTATTGAGAAGGGTAGCCGACGATTATAGTCAAGAAATTCGTGACTAGTAGTACTGAGTTGACAGTTCTCATATATGGCTGACGTAGAAAAAGTGACGTTTCTGACCAATCTAGTTTATGCGTTCAGGTTACATCTTATCCAGACCAATCTAGTCGAATTAAGATAACTAGATTCTTGAATGCGCTCAATATCAGCAGTCGTAGTACGCGTCCGCGTACGGGACAACTGCCGTCATTCAGAACACTTCAGTCAAAATAGTTGACATGGAATTTTTGTCAACAAGGCTATGATTTTATCATCTTGAGTTTGAAATTTTTACAAATGCAAAACACTAATACCCGGATAATGTAAAATTGTCAACCCTTTTTTTTGGCGAAACTTTGTTTATAATGTATAAACTTAATGTCATGTCAATTTATTAATTGATTTGAAAAGTATCTTTGATTATATTGAAGCTGTAAGCACAAAAAGCGTTCAATACTTTTGTTATGTATTCATTTAACCGGAACTGTCTTAAGTTAGATTAATACTTGTTAAACTTTTTCGTAAATCCAAAAAATGGGTTTAGAAATAAAAAAGCCAATTGCTTCTACCAACGTTATAATAATTTATAATTTATTAGCGCCAAAAGTTGCAAAAATCGCGTGAAATATCGCTTTGATCTCAGCTGTCATTATCCGTCACGAATTGGATTCAGCAGTATTCAGCGGTGGATGTATTCAGGGTTTTATGGTGATTTTCTTGTGACTCCATAATCACCAACGGGAACATTTTATATGGAGTTTTACGAGAAGCTTTACTTATCTTTAGCTCAATTCAACGGGCAACGTCGGGGAAAAGTTATGTACATTTTTTATGGAATGATTTATTGGCTGAGTTTTCAGCTGATTTAAACGAGGAACGCAACTAAGCGAGGGTCACATATCCGTAACTTATACAGGTATCATTGTAGCAACCTTCTTAGGAAACCAATTGATTTCAAATAAAGAACTACGTTGTTTTGAAAGAGCGCAATGCTTCAGGTGGAAAAATTATAGACTTACTGCTTTCTGCCAACTGTCACGAACGTCTAACAATCATAAAATCATTAAAGGCTTCTATTTCATCAAACATTTTTTTTACTTTTTCGATTGACTTAAACATTAGTACACGCCACAAAGCTGTAGCAATTGCATCAGTACTGGTTCGCTTAACTGACCTTTTAAAACGTTAAATTCTAAGGTCCAACCCATTAACATTACCACCCAATGTCCAACGAATAACTAAGAAATTATCTTTAAAAATCTGTTGTTTAAATTTAAGAAATAAGATCCATAAAATCATGTACCCAGACTGCACATCTAATCCATTAACTAAATAAATTTACAGCTGCCAGACATTCTATTACCAAAGGTCCATAATATCACGACCAAATCAAATTATATGTCCTGCCAAACAGGTCCACTGTTATATTTCATCTCCAAGTCCATTTTTAGAACTTGTTCTCCCAAAAATATCCACACAGACAGAAACCGTCTTTCTTCGATTTTTTATTTTATTTATTTATTTGGGAATTCCCGCCGTTAACCAGCAAAGATGACCCAAACGTTGCAAGCATTATGTGACAGCGACACCAAATGATGAAATCCTCCCTCAACCTTGGCAGAGAGGGTATTCATATTATATAACAAGACTGAACACTGCTCGAGATGAAATCCATCTTGCAACACGCCGGGAAACCGGAAAATCAATTGCACATGGAGTCGGCCCGTGGTTGCGCTCTCACACTTGACCTTCCAATAGGCGCGCTGACAGCCGCTACATACCATACAATGAGGCAAATTTCAAACTGATCGACAAACCGATCTGATGATCGTGATGTGCGAAGAACATCTCGAATGTGAAATCAGAGGTCATGTTCAATTTAGAATATGAATTGCAATCTATAGCGAGGCCATTGTGGTTATGTCGCCGACAAACAATGATTCGATTAGAGTCTGTTTAGTTGGACAAAGTTTCAATTACGCTTTAGTATAGTGTGTAGCCTGTCGTGCTGCTGTGCGCATGTACGTATGAGTATAATGTGGGCTGAGATGCTTGTTTGCGTTTAATTACCAACCGCAGCAACTTTGTAACCTGAATCTGGAGTCGATTGTGATGAATATATGTATGAGGAAACCGGAAATGCATTCGAACAGTTATTGCAGTTGTAAAAGTTGGAATTACACACGACACTTTTTTATAATTTGCGATTTTGTAATTTATTTTGGCAAATTTCTAGATGTACTCTAGTGATGCAGAGATTAAAAAAAAATGTTCCTACTCCAAGTTGGTTGTGGTCGGCCATAGAACTATAGTTCTATGTCCTGTAAAACTATCAACTTTTTCGTCCGAAAAAAAGTTGAAAAACCTTGGAAAGACAAACGAATTCCATATAAAACCCCATTCCGTTAATGTCGTTTCTAAAGCAATATTTGAAAACATTCTTTGTCAAGAGCAAAAGCTGTTCCAAACTATTTCAAACAGGATTTTCTTTATTTTCATTCTGGGACAGATAGTAAAGACAAAAGCACTAGGTTCAACAAATTTGTTCATGTCGATGCTGTCGACCTCTACAAACGTAATAACAGATGCTTCCACGGCGTTCGAGGAACTGTTTGAAATGGGTAGTCTTTGGCGTAAATGAGGGCAAGACCGGATGCTCCTAACAAACAACGTATATCACCGTCTATCAGCAGAAAGTTTGGAAGGATCTAGTGGCCATGTAGTGAGGTCCTGACTAGGAGTAAGTCTAGAAAACTATTAACTAGAAAGACTGCAAAACCTGACTGACAAAAAGTGCTAAACAGAAAGCAGCAACGGAGGTAGATTTGACACTGGGGAAATATTCGTTTGCAACGTATTTTCGTTCCTGTATACAAAGCGTGCGATTGGAGGACCATGTGCAACCTGATCTCAATCAGTTGTTCAAACATGTGGATGTATTTCAAGAAGCAACACCTCGAATGCGCCAGCCTATAACAACTTCTAATCGTAGTTCCCAGGTTTAAAATGACATGCAAAGCTAAACCCCCGTTTCAAAGACAAAGTCATCTCAGATACCAGAGGGCCTTGTCTGGATAACTAAAACCAACGCAACCGGGGTCATGAAGGGCAGCCGCAGCTTCAGTGGTACAGCCAATATTTCCTTAGCCCAATAAGAGAGTAAGTATTTTCGTCGAGAATGAAAGGAAGAAGTACAAAGCATTTCCCAATTGAGAAAAATACGTATCTTAACTGGTTAGCTCAACACCATACCATAGCAGTATGTGCAATATCCACGAGGCTAGGTATCAACTCAGGCGTGCAGAAATAGCCCAGTAAAGATAAAAGATACTGAGGTCATCATAAAAGTGCTTTGTGAACGCTCAAACCTTAAATCTGAGACCAAGGAACGAGATGCACTCAAAAAGATTAGCTTTATATATAACTTCTGAACAATGACCGCCTTTAGAGCCCTTCTTAATGTACCCAATACCCAAACCCCAAAGTTCCAGTATCGGGTTTAAGCCAATCACCTAACTACCAACACTTTCTAACTCAACTGGGGGAAAAAGATGAATCTCATGCGAGCTAATCACAATTAAACAGCAACAATGACTAGCTACTCAACATCAATTAGCACTAAAAAATTAAATTTACGCATCAAGCCTATCAAATGCGAGTGGCGCTAAAGCCAAGACACGAGACCCAAAAGTGTAATACACAAATCATTGACCTATTAATTGGTACTTTGACTCATTCATAGACCGAAACTAGTTTTATTTGTTTACATTTCCCCCCCCTGTGTGCATAATGTATGGAGAAATATTCAGAGTATAGCTTGGAGAGAGCTTAGAGAGAGAACAATTAAATTAGAAATTGTTTGATTTATACACATTCTACGAGTAGGTATATCTCTACGTTTATGGTCACGATGTTTGTTTGGAAAACAAAACGTATGCTTTTGTTGACAAAATATGCAAGCACTATGAACTTTGTTGTTACTTAGGTAGGTAACATACATACAAATGCAGATGTGCTTAGCTGATTTCAATTGTGCAATCAAAATGTATTCAAATTAAAGTCATAATAAATTGTGTTATATAACAAGAATGTGACGAGTCCCTTTTTTCGTTTTATCTTTAAAACAGCATTTTATTTAAGGATCGAGTTTATTTTTGTGATTACTGGTTTAGGAAGGTGGACATTAAAATGCAGCTGTACCTGATATTCGAGCTTACGCCAGTTCGTGTGATATTGGCAAGTAAGTTTGAAATTGTCAAAACCATTAAAATACCGATTTAAAGAGGTATGTAGGTTTGTGTGGAGAAAAATTTGTTGCTAATTAACTGAACCGGTGTGGTTGCGATATTATGTGGTATGGCATCGACAATCATCGCACGTGTATCAGCCAGCAGCAGCACACAATAATTTACAGATCGCAGCAATGAGGATATTTTTTTTTTAATAAAAGATTCATCTACTATTTTAATTTGCTATTTATATCAAATATTGGTAGCAGCAGTAGATATGTATTAATTGGTTCACTCATTTTGTCTTAATTTTAAGAAGCTCCGGCCATCCATTAAAAGTATTACGAAGGTATATGATGTTGAAGTGAACCTGAAAATCACTTGAAGGTACTTGCAATATTGCTTTCCCAATACTTGCAAACGCGACAATGAGAGCTCGCTCACCAATTCGTTTGCAAAAAATTGGCCACACTTGTGAAATATATTGCCTCTTGTCAAAGAACTAAACCTTTCTTGGATCTTGTTTCTGAAATTTCTGAATTCTCTTACGAACATCAGAGAAAGTGCCGGCGATTTTTTCGGCAGGCTTTTCAATCCACATTCGAACTTGCCGGGGACTTATTTCAAGTTAAATCAAGAGCTTTTAGAACTTTATTGGAACAAGCAACGCATTCCAATATGACTATTTAAGAGTGCCTATACTGGTTCCTTGCATAGATTCGTTAATACAAAATCATGGTCAACGAAGATGTTCTACGTCTACCATCGTTTCAAGCTATTTTTCCAGGTTTTGCTGCAGTTGAGCGAGTGAACGAAATGGAAAGGCTAGCATATTACTTTGATAATGCAATTTCGATGTCAGTGCGAAAAAATATCGTGAAGTTATCCTTCCACCGAAGTTTTGAATTACTTGACAAGACTAACTTTAGAGGTATAAACTTCTTGCTTACGGTTTTGGCCACGCTTCCAGTGACCACAGCTAGTGTTAAAAGAAAAGGATTGAAACAGTGTCCCGTCATGGGGAATGCAAGATTAAGCTCGCTTGCCATGATATCTGTTTGGAAACTAATATGGATCTAGATAAGGTGATTGATCGAATCTGCTTTGTAAAAATGTGTGAAAAAAATAATTTAAGTATGTTCGTTTAAGAAAATTCGATTTAGTTTTTTAAAAATCAATGAATTGGAATATATTTCTATATATTTATTTTGTTTAAATAATTCGTCGTAAGATTTGTAAGCAAGCCCTCCTCCCCGGAAACAAAATTCTGGCTACGGCACTGCCTCTTGTAAGTAAGTTTCGCTAAACTTCCCCAAGTACGATGTGAAAGAAGTCTCAGTCATTATCCATTATTCTAGGCCTCGACCTATCGATCAGATCTTAGACTTTTGTTTTGTCTGATTAGCATCAACAAGTATCGCAACTGTCTAATATATATACAATGGGTACCGCCTGGTTGATGCCAAAGCTAATCAGATCAGTACCTAACAAAAGTCCCAGCTCTCTCGATGTCTAACGTGGCATTAGGAAAAATCATGAATTTTTGTCTACAAGATAATAGAGTCAAAAATCCACCATATTTAAAAAGAGGTGCTAAACCGTTCAGGGAATTTTAAGGAGAAATTTTGATCATTTAGTGTATCCATCACGAGTACTATAGAAGTATATTTAAGTTAAGCTTTTGAAACCTAAAATCGCTCTTTTTCTAAATATCTATTGCCATGCAGGTAGCTGAAATATGACTTTTTAAATTCCTCGAACATTACATTAGCCCGTGGGTAGCTAATAAGCTTACCATTCAAGTAAACACCAAAGTAATGAAATGAACCTACAGACCAAGTTGTGAAAACATTTTTCCTTGATTTCGAAATGTTTAAAAAATTTGCTATCATCAGTTGAACTACTGAAAAAAAAAATTAATTAGGAAGACCTTAAACCAGTGTTAACCAGTTTTCTTTACGTCTGGTCTGTACACGTAGGATACACTTCTGACGTCGTATGTAATAAATCGATTGGTCTGCGCGTTTTCGTAATAGCTAATGCTACAGATATTCAAATGGTATAATTTAATTTGAATAATCTAATGACGCTGAAGACCACTATATTAGTTCTTTGAAAATAGAAACCTCCTCTACAGCTCTACCAACTATACCGTCTGGCTAAATGCTGTTCAACTGGTCCACTTGGGGTATTGATTATCACAAAAATAAAATCAATCGTCAATCGACCCGTTTTTGTTTTCTATGATTATGAACAAAATAAAAGCTTAGGTGTAAACAAATGCAAATCCACCAAATCAGATATTCCTTCCGATAAATTTAGATAAACGTGTTTAAAAATATCTGAGCCAGTTAACCAAGACTGGCCATACACCATGCATTTTTTGTCAATAATGGACACGAGCACTTTATGCAGTTGGTGTTCCGTCTATACCATGCAATGTCGAAATTAGGCTCTGCCTCGCTAAATGAAACAACCTCCTCCACAATTAAGATACCTGGTAGTCAAACACATTTAATTCCTATAGCTAGACCGATTTCGCTTCTACCTGTACTCCAATTGTAAAAGGGTACTCAACACTAATAGGAGAGCGATTTAACGACCGACTTTATAGCCAGCCAACTGGCCATCGTAAAAATTGTCTTGTCGTGCTGTAGGAACACGACGAAGACGTGAACAGCAGTAGAGCCCACCCAAAGCAGTTGACCTCCGCAATCTAGAATCGCGTCACATAATAATCATGTTGTTGAACATTTATGACGGCTGTGCGCGAATTTATGCAAATTGCAACAAGTTAGTGGTCAGTGTCGCTGTGTTCGGCCGTTTTGACTGATGTCGCTGATGGTCTGTCTGTTCGGCTGGCTCAACTTTATTGGCTTTGAACTTGAATCGATTGAGCTCTAGATTTGGTGTCTCATCTCATGCCTGCGCCGGTTGCAGCCAGACCGATGACAATACATTTTTTTGATTGTTTGTTTAGAGAGTTGTTTTGGCGGTTTTCGGGCATAAGAATAGAAATCAATTTAATTGTTGTTCCAGAAAAAAAAACGTTGCTCTGTGTGTGTGTGTTATTTTTCTGCCGCAGCTTTATATGCTTTATTTGGAATATTTTTTATTTTTTTTGCAGCGATGTGATAGCCTTGACTTTTGTCATTAAAAAATCACCAATTAGTATATGCATTCGAATATATTTAAAAAAATGTAGGCAATCAATTTGATATTTGCATAAAAATTTAGCACCATTAATTGCATGGGCGCCTGGACAGTCAATGAGAATTTGATAGTTTAATTCCCGATGTTGTTTACCGTCATTAAGAGGTGTGATAATTAATTGTACAGCACTCTGCTTCTGCATCGTGCAAGCAAGTCTGCAATATTTTTCTTTAAATCATAAAAAATGTTATGACATTTTAGAGTTGATTTTACTTCTACAGAGAGCTTTCGGAAGGTCCGTTTATTGACTACGTTTTGAGGGAATTTATGGTTTTGTACGGGTAATGTAAACAATAAAATTTTGTTTGTCACTCCGTTTTAAAAAAATAAAGATCGATGTGTACCGAAAAATTTCCCTTCGTCACAACAAATACATCGCATCGAATGTGCATAACAACCAGTAACAAAAAAGGATCCGATCCGGAACGCGACAAAACAATTGACTTGGGTGAAACACAAAAACGAGTGTAATGAAGCGATTTTCTAAGTTCAAATTTAGATGAGAATATCACTAGCAGCCAAATGGAAGTATAAATTGAAGAAACTCTTGCTCTATTTTTGGTAGGGTAATAGGGGTACACCTGAACGGCATATGGATCACAGAAGAAAACCTTCGAAAACGGTCAAATGGTGGAACAATGTAGACGGTCTAAGATGGCAGTAAAGTGGACGATCTGTTCCACCCAGAAAAAAAAAATGTTCTACGTGTCAGTCGAGGAATATTTAAATGGAAGCGTTATTTGCAGGATATTGGAATTTCGGGATTGGCCTTATAGAGAGCGATTGAAGCATCAAATATGATTCCTCACTAACCTTTGCAGCCGATATTGTCTTCTAGACCCACAGTTCTTAATCGTTATTTACTAATATACGAAGTTTGAGTATACGCGCTAGTTCATCAGCCGTCAAATCAGTGATTGAAGCGCCCAACGTTTCCAACTAAATAAATTAAATTTATTCAGAGCCATAACTAAAATTGTAGAAAAATGGAACCTTCAGTATAATGCAACTTAAAAGCGGATTGAACTAAACTAATCGATATCCTAGACGGGTTTAACTAATGAACTTGCTGTTCAATTTTAAAAGATTAAAATTTGCATTTAGAACCTAACATCAGATGTAAAGGGAAACTAATATTTAAATCTTTTTTGATAGCGTATTTTAGAAGTTCGATAAATAGAGCTTCGTTGGTATCTCGTTTTGACACAAGGATTTATCACAATGAGCATCAATCTCACATGTCTTCCTTTGGGCCATCACAACTGGTTCCAAGCTAGCTATACACGCCATACTTCAGGCAAATGAAATATCAATTAAATATTGTCTCAAAAGCATAATATACCTATAATCTGTCCAACTAATAAAAAAAATAGTTGGCGAAACAGATCCGTAGAGACCCTAGGTCTAGCTTCTCACAACCATTCGTCTTGTGTGAGTTTTTTTCATTTTTGGGACGAATGAAAGGGATCTACAATTTGAACATACAACGTCCAATTGAGAAGCTCTTTCATGACAGTTATACTCTCGGATGTTTGTCAAACGTTCGCGAGAGACGGCGCTGTGAGAAAAACCTTAAGTTGGAATTTGTGTCTTTTTTGGATTCGAACCTGGGACCCCTCCCCACTTACCACTAAGCCACTGCGCCGACTGTCCAACTATCGATCCAAAACTACATAATCCCTCCACAATTTATACCCTGCTCGTGTATGCCTATAGTTTCTCAGATTTGGGTTACTTCATTTAGATGTGCAACCAAAATGTTAAAAGTTTCCAAGAATTCGATGCGAAAACAAACAATTACATTAAAAAATTGTTGTAAAACCGAAAGGAGTATATAGCTAGTCCCTCCAACCATCCAACATTGAAGTGCACTTTTCTATTGCCGCCGGCAAACACTTTTCCTTCGGTGTGTGTGAAACAAACCAACAATTTTCCAAGAAAGAAAATTATAACTCTCGCTTTGGAATTCCGTGAGCGTATCACAACCACAACACACTGCAGTTTCGCTGGCATACTACTAACTTGCTAACTTTTATAACTAAATAAACTCGATTATTTAATAGGACAGACAAGCAGAAATCGTGGTTGGCATTCGCAACGCAAATCCATCCACAATCCGTCCACAAGTGCAACTCGCATCGTCGTCAGCCCAAATAGCCACAGCGCAAAATGACTGCCATAAGCCGCAGCCAACCATATTTAGAAAATATTTAAAAAAAAAAATCTTGCACTTTTAAAATTCAAGGTGGGTCATAACTTTCATGTGCCAGCGCTGCTAGACACATACCTCGACTTTGATGGTAGTATGATGCCTCCTTGTGTGTGACAATGGCCATAATGAAGACGACGACGATCATAATATTGAGCATGATGATGGCTATGTGTCGTGCCGGTCGCTCCCCCACCCCCCATCAATCCACCCACTAACAGGGTATAGTTATTTTTAAAGTGAAATTCACGTTGGCTCGGAAAAGTGTGTTGACTTTTCACTTTTCATTGCACTCGCAGTGTGCACCAGCAAAGGGGCAGTCATTAGATATTCCAAGCGGGCCACTTGCAGCAGGAAAATGTGCGTGCAAAATATTAAATTGGCCTACAAATGGATTTGTATGGCCCATAGTGTGTGTATTGGTTGGAGGGAAAAACCACAGTCACTCATAATCATACGCGTTTCCTTGTGCCATTGGCGTGGCCCAAGACAAGAGCTGGTTCTGCTGTTACACACTTATACCTCCCACTTTTATTGCGAAAGAAGGAAAACAAATATAATTAATTGGTAATAATAAATTAATTCAATGCCACATCTCAATTTACCTTCCAATTAGAATCTATTAGCTGGTAATAATAGAACGGAGGGGGAGTTCATCTGTTTGCCAACGCTATCGCGCAACTGTCTTACATAATGCACGCATGTCGTGGTATGCACTTTCAGAGACTAGAAGTAAACGCCATTTCCTGATCGAAGCTTAGCGCGATGAAAATCAGCATAAAGCTCACGCGACTGCAGGCGGTGAGTGCGACGGCGACGCACGCTTCGGCTCATAGGAGTCGTATAAACAAGCTATCGAAGCCGGTATACGAAGCACCATAACTGGCCAGGCGACCGGGCTCAATGCCAAACAATACACATGCAAATCGAACACCGGATTAACCAGATGCTGTGCGATGACAAATGGTGCAGTGTTGTCAAGCCGGCTGCGGCAGAGGGCGGTTGGGGTTTTGTATACACGCCAACCATTGGCATGGCGGTGAGACTCAAATTTTGGTCAGCGATGGCTTCAAAAATAGTCTCTTATGGCTAAATGGTGACAGATGTAGTCTATAACGAAGCGATCGATTTATCGCTATTAGCCGAGACATTTTGCTGTGACGAAAATTCTGACATCATATCAAATTGGATTGATAGAATGGGATGCGTATACAAATACGTAAATTGAAGTGAGGAAATCTAAAGAAAAGGTGTGTTCAAAGGCTGGGACATTTTTGTTCCCATGAATTAACTTTTAATTTCATTCGAGAAATGTCTGATTGCATTGGCTCTCTTGTCAATCACTTTGTATTCGGTATACGACATAGATATTTTCAAGTTGAAGTTGACTTCTAACAGTTCATACATAAAAAGTCAATGGCATAAGTTATATCTCATTTGGAAGAAATTTTCTCAATTATTTCTAACAGAATTGCACAAAATAATTTCCTTTTTATTCCACTTTGTTTCCAAAATATTTCTCACGAAATTATCACATTAATATGTAATTCCAAAAGCACCTCTTTACGAGTAGGCCTCTGGAAGGATTTTTTGCATCACGGTTCAGTTATCTAAGTAAAATGCATAAGTGCTCAGTTTTCCAAAACAAAGGAAAATACCATGTCAAGGATAGTAAACTGGCGCAATGAAATAAGACTGTGGGAACTTGAAACTCTCTATTTATAACTGTCAAAAGTGACCCCAATGAATAGGCTTGGGAAACTGTTATCCTAAACTAACTTAAAATTACGATTAAATAAATTCCAAATTTTGTTTGAAAACGACTCTCAAATATGGCTGTCTCGCAGAAGGAGTAATCAGAAAAAAACTGTAAACTAGACCAAGTGTCAACGTGTTTTTATCGTCCAAAAGTTGGCTTGAAAAGGGAGTCTTAATATTGTAGGCTTCCAAAAAAACTGTAGCTTGCCCATGCTCCTCTTGTCACAAGCTGTAATAACTTGACTTACACTATTCAAATTGACAAGTTAACACCACCTTTGCTGATGGTCATGCTACGGGAAAACCGCAGTGTCTCCGCTTTGGATAAAGTCTGGATTATTAACTTCTGTCAACGCAATCTAAAAGTGCCTCATTTTTAAGTCGGTACCATATTGCCTACATAATGATTCCGGACTGTAAAATTCTACAGAAGACCTTATTAAGTTTCAATTAATAAGCAGAGAGTGAAAAGGGTTGCCGGTTTTTTAATCCTTTTGCATTGCATGCGAAATTCGCAAATATACAGCTCTCGAGATATCTCAGTACAGCAGCCGAGCCAATATTTAATACGCCCAAATCAAAGGCCACGCAAGTCAATGCAAGACGTCGATCAGGACTATGAAGATTTGAACTCCTCCCACATGTCAGAGCGGCCTGATCATTATTAGCGCCATCAGCTCACATAAGAGTTCTTGGCACAAATGATGGCGCTCATTAGTTTGAATAACTCACAGGCAGCAAGTGAGGGTGTCTACTTCATCCATCTATGCATTCGATTACCTCACCGGTAGCTCAGCGACTTGTCGGGTTCGCTTGGCTTTATCGGCACACAGCAACAGTGTTGCAGATTGACTCTGAAAGAGATACCACACCGCCAAGTGCAAGTGTCACTTTGACAACAAACAACAATCTCTGATGCAAATAAATACTAGAAGTTGTGGTCTGTTATCTCGCTGATTACGAGAGCGCCACATAAATGCATTCCATTTCACAGCCTCACCAGCTAAATCCAAGCAACATAACCCTTAGATTGGTATGCAACCGCCCGTCGGCTGTTCAATGGCCGCGAAGGTTATCCGGTCATCTATAGTGGCAGTCCATAGACTGCGAGACTTAAGTCAGCAGTGCCGTGGCCGCTGCTTCCTTTCTAGCGGTGGTGGTGTTGATAGCGAACGCCGCCGCGCACGGTGGGGGTTGATTTGATATGGACCTCAATGGTCACTCGGATAGGCGTGAAGAAGCGGGCAGTCGCGGATGACGCGACAGACGACGGCACCTAAGCCAACCACGACGCGACGTCTCGGATGGATTAGAAGTTGTCCGACCGGCCGACAGTGTAGTGGTTAGGGTATAATTATATAGCGTCGCGATGTTAATCGATATGCGCAGGCGATCGAGTGAAAATGCCACTACCCATCGTGCAGGCCGGTCACAAGGGGGTGGGTGGGTAATCATAGGAAGGCGCACGGCTCTGATTTATGACCTCTTGATATCGGCGCTTTAATTTGTTAATAGTTAGTAATACGCAAACACATACTATACATGGTATTGGTAGCGAGTGCGAAGCTAATACTTTGTGGAGGAGGACGCTGTTAATGGGAACTTATTACGATTTGCATTAATCGTCTAGTTGGATCGTGGATTATAATGTTTGATATGGTTCCGCGGTCTGGCGGTAGGAAATACCGATGTGGATTGACCTTTCCCAGGGTATAGTGTTGTCCTTGGGGCGATCTTCTATGATTTGTTGTACGATTGTGGCACCATCGTCGGTCGCAGCTATATAGTGACGTGAATTCGTGTGACATTTGGTATTTGGAATGCTGCGCAACTTGTTGTTTGTAGATGTTTTATAAATCTGAAACACGTGACGGTAAGTGCGGGTAGTTAACATAAATCTTAATGGGTACATCATCTGCAACGCAATGCGAATATTTCAACGAACTGGGGGATTTTGTTTACCACAAAAGAAATTATACAATTGGAATGTGAAGCTGACCCATAAGTGATGGTTTTCAAGCCACGCAAGCATTCGAATTAAGAGCGTGCTAACAAAGTTTAATACAGGACGAGATGTTAAACGCATTCTTATTTTGAACATATTTGTGATAAACACAATGTCGTCCACATCCTTGGACATTGAATCCATCTTTACTGAGAATAATCAGGACGTTCTTAAGTTACAACGGACCATAGTAGGAGCGTGAGTTTTACGATTCGAAACGAGTAAGACTGTTACTCACCCTTTTACGGAAGGAGTTCTTAATGACAGGGAAAAGCTATCTAGGATGACTTAGCCTTTAAGTAGGCAACTCGTGAGTTGGATATTAATTGCTTATTAATACTGCCCTGCATTAATGGAGAATGTTAAATTTTTCAACAGCTTTAAGGAGACTCTTTGGTTTCAAGTCACAAAGGATTGGATTGCTAAAAGTTGGATCTACATGTATCACTTATTTGAAAAGCCTTAAGCTAACAACGGTAATTGGAGGCTTTATTAATTGAGTAATTGCAGCGAAATAGGAGACGGCCTTACAGCGGAATGTAAAGGATTGTCATTACTCCTACTTAACCGTACGACGACGCTTAATGTCGATCGACCTAACCGCGTGCAGTATATTAAGTAACTAAGTTAAGACTGCCACAAAATGCCGAGCAATACTTACCTAGTTAACTGGCTCTTTTTTCGAAACACCTTTAAATGCAATTTTTATGCAGTCTTTGCCGCGTTTTTTTGTGGGATTCTTATGCGTGGTCGAAATTTTTTGTTGACGGCTTTTTAAAGAGTTTTTTTTTTGAAGTGTTTGTATTGCGTTTCTTGGCGAGTTTTTTTTAAGCGTTTTTCATCGTTTTTTAAACTGTTTTGAATGCATTTTCTGTCGTGTTTTTCAATGCATTTAAAATACATTTCTTAGTGCGTTTTTTTTTAGATTTTGTTTCAATGTAATTAACACGCGTAAGCGATATCTAAAGTCGGATTAAAACACTATGAAAAACGTGCCATGAAACGCACAAAGATCGCTTGGAAAATGAGTTAAAAAATCACACAAAGAACACTTAAAAGGAGGTCGAAACAATAAAAAACGCGACTAAAACACATACGAATCGCTTCAGAAAGCGCAAATAAGCTTTAACAAGGCTTCAAAAAAGTACCACGGAACTCATTAAAACCAGCTAAAAAAAACACAACTACACTTCTGTCTAAAAATGCAATAGAATAACTTAAGAACATTGAAAAACGTTGACACTTAAAACAAATTTTAATGTAGTCCTATATATTGTTGTTTTTGTCTTTTGTAACCAATTTTTATTATATTTTTAACAAAACTAGCTATTTGCTTAATAATAATAACTCAAAGGATGGCAACCATACGGGTAATTGTGTCCGATTTGGGGTATCTTATGACGCATTCTACGATAACCCAGTGGGAGGTATAAATAGTGACAGTCAGATGCAAGCTAATTCCGCAAGAGTGCGTGGGAAACGCTTCATCTTCTCTGTACTTATTTGCAAATTTTAAAGGAACTTTGTATAGTATGTGTGCACTTTCGAAAACTTAAATTTTCCAAGATGCTTTTTGACAACCATTTATAAACAGTATAAGCAAAGTGGTTATCCTAGATTTCATTAAGCCCCGCCTTTGATTTTTGAAAAAGCATTTGAGCATTTATACTTTCGTTTGTAATGGCTTAGTGGTTAGTGTGTTTGACTACTAAGCGAGTGGTCCCAGGTTCGAATCCAAAAAAGTCCCAAATTCCAACTTAAGGCTTTTTTCACTGCGCCGCCTCTCGCGAACGTCTGACAAACATCCGAGAGTATAACTGTCATGAAAGAGCTTCTCCATTGGGCTTTTGAACTCGGTATAAAATTGTAGATCGCTTCCATTTGCCCGAAAAATGGAAAACTCACACAATACGAATGGTTGCTAGAAGTTAGGCCTATGGTCAACCTGTTGCGCCTATTTAGTTATTTATTTTATTTTATTTTTTTCCAAAAACCGCTCCAAGGATTTTGTTGAAATAATATGTACATAGTTTGATTAAATAATAATCTGTTGGCCAATATGTCGATTTGGATTTCAAATGCTGTTGGAACAAAATCTGCAAAACCTGCGAATGACAAACAAGTCGACAAGTCCTCTGTTTATTGACAAACTTCATCAGATTTGTGTTTCAATAGGCGGTACTCGGAAATAAATTAAAATGTATACATAAAAAGCAAAACGTTAAACGAAATCCCCTTCCGGCAACATAGAATTACATGCACTAGCCTACACTTAAAATTACGCTGTCCTGCATCAATGTAACAATTCCATTACTCGTGACGAGATGCCGTATTATATCATTGAGCTTTTTTTTTTGTACACCAAACAACTTTTCTGCCTACTCACGCCTATCGTTTTTATGTGCAACCTTTTCCTACAGTGCTGATATAATGTCCAGCCGTTTTATTTGACTTGCACAGGCCTGTGTGTGCGTTCACATGTATTGAGTGCAATATGCTCCCCATGCGCACCTCGGGCGCGAGCTCGAATAGCATTGGACTTGACCGCAGTTGCGGAACTGACTGAGTCAGGGAACAAGCACTTAGCTCCGTTTAGGTTGGCCATTAAAACGAGTTCAAAACCAAGGTTGGCATTTAATAATAATAACACAAATGCGGCAGTTGCAGCGGGACCGGCCGAGCTTTATTCTCGCTGTTGCATTGTGTTGTGTCATAACGCTTGTGCGGGCCTGTGACTGTGACAACAGAGCAAGCGGCTTTCGGGGAGAGCTCTCGATTGCGTGTTGCACACGCTACGTGCAATATTATTACGATATAAAGCCGATTCAAAAAGCAATCAGCTTCTACCTGTTTACATTCGTAATTCATGCTAAACGGGCTGGCCAGCGAGGAGCGCAGCAGGTGACTTGTAGTTCGTACCGCTGTGTGATAATGATTTTGCACTTTTTCGCGGGAGGTCGGTGGTTCGTGTCAACTTGATACGGCTTCTTGGCGGGCACAGCGACGTCTTAATTAGTCTTGACATATTTGTGTGCGAGCAGCCCCAATGCCGAACACCTAGAAGCTGTGTCGGCGGTCGTCGCGGAACGAGTTTCGTGAGACAAATTCTTCTGGCTATTCAGTGCAAATGTGATGTTGAAGTCGAATTCTGCACCGCGACTTAATTAGATTCACCCAGAAACAAGACATGAATCCTTTTGATTTTACTTTGCTGATATTAGAAACTCGTTATGTGCGCGGTATGTTTTGTCGACCTTGGTCGATTCTAATCAGCTCCGCGGTTATTGGTATGGATATAAAATGTGAAACGGACGCGAGAGGATTAGATCCGATTAATTTGTGGATGTAAACGGTTTGCAGTCGCAGGCGGAGATATCAACTTGTTTACATCGTTGCTATGTGATGTAAAATCTGCAATCGATTGCAGCAGATATCGCATTTATGCAACCACATAATCCTCTACCAAAGGAAGTGGTTTGAGATAAATGTCGAAAGCTGTAAGATTCAGGTTCTTGGTGATAAGCCATTGGAGGGGTCCGTCGCCATTGTGTTGAGATTTAGTCTTAAAAATGATGGATTAGCCAGTCTATGCAGAAGTTTGGTCTTCATGAGGTTGTGATCTCTAGAGGCAACTGACTTAGTTGTGTTAAGGGTGAGACGAGAGCAACTTCCACTGCTGTTCTACCCTATTTGAATGCATTTCAGTTCATTGCTGGGTATGATGCCAGGCAAAGTTTAATCCCAATATACCTATAGATGTCCAAGGCAGATCGACTTCGGCATCAGCTGGTTGCGCTTGACTCTGTGTGGTCAAGGCTGACTTTTAAGCGTCGTTTTCAGGTCCTGCTTCCGCACCGCCCGAAAGAGGGGCAAATGCAAAAAAAAAAAACAAGTTACTTTCACATTATATTTACTGGGATTTAAACTAACCGAAAATCACATCGCCGAACTATTAAAACAACTTAAATACGGAATTCCTGCAACAGAGAAGCGTTACAAAAACAAAGAACAGGCAACCCTTCAAACCACAGAAAAAGATTTACCCACGCCCACAATATTTTCGAAAACCATTTGTTTATTCCCCAGAACAATTATTACTTAAATACGTTTTGGTTTTTTTGCTCTTGGAGAATGCATTTAATTTTTCCCAAGCAGCCGCATAATTTCATGCTCACAAATAAAATAAAAACCTTCAACATTTATCTGACATTATTCGAGATTTTAGATCGCGTTTCCATTTCTATAAATGCGTGAAGAGGATCTGCGCACGATCCGGTAGGCGGACGATCGGAATAGTTGCATGCCGAACCGCATGCGCATAGACATCCCAAATCGATTTAAATTCGATCGGAAAACGACTCCATTCACAAGACGTATATTTAGGGGATTAAATTTGCAAAACATTTCATAATAGCAATCTGGCGGAATGGTCATTTCATTTATAATGATGGGGTGCCTCCCAAAAGACCGAATAAAGACTGAAGTCTGATGGTTGTTGGCGTTTTGCAGATGGTTTTTCAGAAATTGTGTTTCTCAACTGCCATACACGTTTGCGATTAATAACTCCTTTGCGCGGGAGCAGCACCTTTTCGAGGGAGTTCAAGGCTAACCCTTAGACGGCAGACTCTATGTACGAGTGCTGAACTGCCGGAAATGTCTTAAATGGTTGCGTTGTAGAGAGTGGTAGAAATACTTGACACGCGATTAGAAATAGGATCAGTCGTCGTGACGTGACAGATGTTAATCCTTTTTTTTCACTTTCACAATAGAAATCATTGCCACACGAGTAAAAAGTGAAAAGAATATGGCTCGTGCAGGGGCACACAGATGTCACGTGGAATCGATATCCTTAGGAATTTCGATTTGAAATCAATCGTAATGTGTTGTCGCGAGTGAGGGCGTGTCACGGCGAGTATTTCTTGCCATCGAAATTTTTTATTATTTTTTTTGCTGAAATGCGTGAAGGGGTGAAATGGAAAAATCAACCCTGCACCGAAGGAAATCATACCATTAATGAGTTAGTTGTTAATTACACGGAGGATGTATACCTGATGCTGCAAGCGGCTTTTATGCAGATCAACTATTTGTTGGAAGCAAGGACAAATATTTGGAGTATTTAAATGTAAGAACTAATGGGACTACCTACATCCTTTGAATAGTAATAAAAACCAATTACAATTCGTCTTTCGACAGGCTACACCTTAGAAAAAAAAACATAAGGTTTTCAGCGTAGTTAGTAAGTGCATTACATTAAGGATTCGAAACAACTATGAATAAAATGAGTAAACAGTTGGAGCAACAGGTTTGTAATGTCAGTCGCTTGATTGAGTTTTATTTTTTTTTTATTTTTTTGGGTGAATCGAAGGGATCTAAAATTGTATGTCGAATCCAGAAGACTAAATTAAGAAGCTTTCTACAACGGAACAGTATTCTATGAGTTCCGACATCATACCTACTTGGACGGGCTAGGTTTGCATGTACGTAAAAAATGCGATCGCCTGAGCAGCTGCTGTAAATTTATTGACTTCTTTTATCTTCTTCCGAACCAACTAGGTGGGATATAATACAACTAGGTAAAAAATCCAAAAATAAAAAATAATACAAAAAATAAAAAAATCGTTTCCTAATTGTTTCTAAAGTGGACAAGTATTGTTTTCGTGAAACATTGCATTGAAAATATTTTCATCAGAAATGGCATTCCAACGCGAGGAATCCAAAATGTTGGTCTGGCGATAACACAAATTCATTTTCAGCCTTAAGCCTGTGGGCATACGCTGCAGCCGGATTCGAAGATTTTGAAAAAGTCGCAAAAAAAGGGAATTTGCCATTAAAAAAGAGGCAATACTAACCTGTTCAGAAATTGCAGACAAAACGCAAAATGAGTTGAATTCACCATTTATTTGATTTATTAAAATGATTTTATGTAACACAACGACAAATTTTAATAAATCAATTTGACATAAACCGAACACAAAATGTTCAAATGGCTTAAAGTTTACGCATCTCATATTCTCATCTCGTTCTATTTTATTGTTTCATATTGACAGTTCGCATATGTCGCTGACGTAGAAAAAGTTACGTTTTCGACCAATCTAGCTTTTGCGTTCAGATTACATTACATATTATGCAGACCAATCTAGTTGACTTAAGAGAACTAGATTAGATAGCTGATAGAAAAAGTCGCATTCAGATCCCAATTAGTTTGTGAACTAGTTTCATGAAGTTTTTATTTTTAAGCATTTCGTGTTTTTTTTTATTCAAAATGGGCAAAAGTATCAACGAAATATAGAAAAAGGGGCAAATCTGGACAATTTTGGAAAAGTGGTCTCAAAGGGGTCAGAGAGAAAAAAAAGGGGAAAATGCAACTTTTATCGCATAAAGTCAGCACTGGCCGGATTGCCATCAAACTTAGTGTGACTATAAATACTTGAGGCCCACATTCGGGGAGTGCTGTCGTTTTAGAAACAACGAGAGAAAGACATTCAATTTTTTTTTGCATAATTTTGGGGAAAAGGCAATACACATATAATATTATTTTGATTTTATTAGCTCTTTCTTAATAAATAAATTAATTCCATTTTGTGCTATCTTCTTTGATGATGTAATTAAACATAAATGTGATGAGTGACATCCCATCACAAATAAAGTGCCTTAACAACTCCTTTTTCCCCCATCATAACTGACGAATTTTTGGACGCAAATTTAATCATATTTTGTAATGGGATATTGACATTTTCAAACAATTTAATTATTTCCTAAAATATTGTTTTACCATCAGCATTTATTTATTTAATAAGACCGAAGAAACTGTCGATGAACTTACCCAATATGCTATCGAAATACCTGACCACAAGTAGGTACCAAACATTTTGTAGTACTAACGTCAGTTGTTTCATCTTTAATAATCGAATATTTTTGAGATCTAAGTACCTTAGCTATGTCTTCTTGATCTTCTTTAATAAATTAATGGTTTGTTGTTTCTGTGGCTTTTTTCCACATTTTAAGTCTATTACTATTTCAGAGTCTGCAGCAATTTGCTAAAGGGCAAATCGAATTCAAGAAGAAATTAAAATATTTTCAACTCTGCCGACTTATAGATTAATGTCTTATGTGTTCTTGTTAGTTTTGTTGAATGGACGTTTTAGTTGGAACAGTCAAGCAACAGTGGCTCGAGTTTGTTTCATAAATACATCAGAACGATCTGAGCGCTCATAATGCTCGAGCTTAGTTCAGTGCGCAACTCCGAACTAAAAAAGACAACCGCCTTATCTTCCTTTTAGACAGGGCAAACGAGACCAATAAGACATGCCGTAGCACACTGTAGTCATTTCAAATAGTGTTTGTATGACAAATGCAGTAACAGTGTTACACTACAATTTGAAAAGTCAGCGGTGTGTAAAAGAGACTAAAAGTGTATTACGAAAGCGTTAGCAATTGTTTTTAAAGCAACCACAAATTTTCAAACGAATTCATTTTCAAATAATCTTGAAATGTTAAAAAAAAACTGCCAGCAGCTGAAAAATGTAATTTGAATACATTTTTAATGCATTTTTTTTTTGACAATTCTAAATTAATAAAGTTGGTGTGTACGCACTCACTCCTATCGCGAATTTTCGTTCTAATTTTTCGTACTACTCTAGTTTCATTTTAAAAGTAGAAAAAATTCAAAAAATAGTAGTGTCATACGGGCTTTGTAAGAAAGAAAGCTGGATGAGGAAAGTGATACCATCTCTACTGTTTTCTTCGATACATTGATGAAAAAAACGAACTACAAAAAGCAATACAAAAAGAAAAATGCAGTACAAAACAAAAGTGAGCAGTACGGCCATACACACCGCCCGAAAGCAATACAAGTATGACTTTTGCAGTAGGTACATTCGACAGTAGATTCCGAAGCGAAATTGGAACTTTCAGTTTATCGGTGAAAGTCACGGTAGGTGCTTTCCTTGCAACGATTCTAGAGTAAAGGGGCAAGTTATATGCGACCCAGTGATGCCCATAGTTAAGATAATCACGGAAAACATTATTTCCAACCACGACTACCCAGAATTTTCGTGTTGTACCTTACTAGTTCATTTTGAACAACGAATAAAATTCTACTGACTCTGTTTTCCATGGCCTGCGAGTATCAAAACATTTCAATTTATTTTATTTATTATTTATTGATCAACTCCTTCCGCGACCATCTAACAAGCATCCGAGAGTAAAACTGTCGTGAAAAAGCTTCTTAATTGAAACGTCGGACTCGGCATAAAATTGTAGGTCCCCTCGATTCGCCCGGAAAATAAAAAAACCCACACAAAACTATTCATTGAGGCAACTAGGGTCAGTGTTCTACCTATATACGGGCCCAATGCACCAACTACTTATGATCAACTCCGGATACTTTGGTTATCCAGAAGGCGGTCAAGTTCTCTTGAAATTTACTATAATAGAACGAACTACTACCGCCTTTCAACACTGCTAAGACTTTTATTGAAGGCGTAACCGCACAACTGGCTAAGGAACAATGGAGCAACACCATCAGTTGCGTCATAACCCGAAGTCTATGGCCTGTGATTGACACCAAAAGATCAAAGTTCCTAGTCTCCCTTAATAGAAGTCAGATCCGGATGCTCGTCGGGGTTTTAACCGGACACTGCACCATAGGAAACATGGCTAAAATGCTGGGACTTTTTGCAAATGACTTCTGCAGAAGCTGCAGAGACGAAGAGGAAATAGAGTCGGTGGAACATCTTCTATGCCACTGCCCAGCTTTACAGGAACGCCGCTCATCCTGTATGGGAGCAAGGTTCTTCGAAAGTTTGGAAGACTTGGCGGGGGTACCTCTATCAGACATAAAACTATTCTTAAACAGATCGAAGTGGTTTTGTTAGCCACATGTCCTTACATGTACAAACAGGGTACTCACAATGGGCCTTCATGGCTTCCGCGTGAAATTTGCATCGGCTGCAAAACCGCCCTCCCAACCTAACCGAACCTAACCTACTATAATAGATCTATCTACGTTAAACAAACTTATTTCTTCGTAACATATCTTCTGTCCCTTTCAATGAAATTTAGATAAATATTCAACCTGCCTTATAAACTGCCAAGAGCTCAATATAACATAAGTGGAATCCACAAGAAAGGAGACCCTCTAAACTGCGCCAACTATAGGGGTATCAGTCTTCTTAACATCGCATACAAGATCCTGTCTGCCATACTGTGTGAACGCCTGAAACCTTTTGTCAACGATCTGGTTGGTCCCTACCAGTGCGGTTTTAGGCCCGGTAAGTCCACAACCGACCAAATATTCACACTACGGCAGATCCTGGAGAAGAAGTCCAGATCGATACTCACCATCTTTTTATCGATTTTAAGGCCGCATACGACAGCATTTATAGAGACGAGCTGTATAGAGCTATGTCTAGTTTTGACATCCCTGCCAAACTCGTCCGATTGTGCAGAATGACGATGGAGAATGCTCGCTGCTCCATAAAGGTCGGAAACAATCTCACCGAGACCTTTGATGTCAAAAAAGGATTTAGACAAGGTGACGCGCTGTCGTGTGACTTCTTCAATATCATTCTTGAGAAGATTGTGCGAAACTCGCAAGCCAACACCAGAGGCACAATCTTCCAGAAGTCTGTGCAACTACTTGCATACGCTGATGACATCGACATCATTGGCAGAACACAGCGAGCTGTCACTGGTGCGTTTGCAAGTATCAGTACAGAAGCGGCAAAAATGGGCTTAGTGGTGAATGAGGGCAAAACAAAATATATGCTGTCAACAAGAAGGGAAACACAACATCGACGAATCGGTCAGAACGTCACGACAGACAGCTATAATTTTGAGGTAGTTAGGGATTTTGTCTACCTCGGCTCCGCTATAAATTCTGACAACGACATCACATCAGAAATCAATCGAAGAATTACACTTGCCAACCGTTGTTTCTTTGGCCTAAGAAGGCAATTGAGAAGTAAGGCCTTGTCAAGAACCACTAAGGAGACTCTATATAACCCCCTCATCATCCCAGTCCTACTCTATGGCGCAGAAACATGGACGCTATCAAAGGCGGATGAAGATCTCCTTGGTCGTTTTGAACGCAAAATTCTTCGATTGATTTTCGGTCCCGTTTGCGTTGACGGGCTTTGGAGGAGGAGATTTAACAGCGAACTCTACGAGCTGTACAGCGACATCGACCTGGTCAGAAAAGTACGCATCAGTCGACTAAGATGGCTAGGACATGTAGAGCGAATGGACACCAACGCTCCGGCCCGAAGAGTCTTCGATTCAAACCCGGAGGGACAACGCAGTAGAGGAAGACCTCGCCTTAGGTGGCGCGCGCAAGTGGAAGGGGACCTCAACCAACTTGGAGTGCGCAACTGGAGGCAGTTAGCCAAAGATCGCGCTAACTGGAGAGGCGTATTGGTTGAGGCCCAGGTCCACCCCGGACTGTAGCGCCACCTAAAGAAAGAAGAAAGAAGAAGAAAAATTCCTATATTTTATAAATCACAATCTAAATTCCATTGAAAACTGAGCCACTGTGAGTTTTTTAAGTTTTAGCGTGCGGACATGAAGACAGAAAAAACGATTTTTGGTAGTCTGTGCAATGAGTTTAATATTTTTCACTCCCACTTGGATCTAAATCGTAAAGCGCTGTAAATGGGCAGCTTTAGTTTATGTAACGGTATAGGTTATCTTCGAAATTTCGAAAATCAATTAAAAAGGTTCTTATTTCAAATAAAATATCCAGCACTACCTCCGTTTATGACATGAAATTTATAAGACAAACCTTTGCTCGTATCGATATGCTATTTATAAATTTTTTTTCGCTTTACAGAAGTTGTACTATAATACTGGGGAAAAACATAAGTACGAACAAGCATAATAATTAAACCATTAAAGACTGAATCGTGCGGAGTGGCGCTTTGTCTGCTGCTTGCGCACATTCCACGCCAAAGAAATCAAGTTAACCTTGACATTTCTGCCCACTTACGTTTTATTCCAAGAAATCTCTTTTACACATGCAGGATGTCAAACACACACAAATCCTGGACTTCCCCTTATACGTCATCGTCATCCGATTCCATTCAGATCCTCCATAAATAAACAACAGTATACCTATTCATAGAGCCATTTACATTTGCGTATCAAAGTGGTCTTTTCGCAGCTACCAAGCCAAACACTCTGACCACACTATACATCATTCGATGCCGATTGTTGTCAATTAATCGCCCCACAGGCCCAGACAATAAAACAAATGCCCGCGAGAGTGTAATTAAATGAAATCCACTCAGACTATCTCAATGAAACCAATCCGCTCCGACTACTGCGGCCAATAAATTAATTCTAATGCGGTAATTATTAGCGCAAAGAATGAGATAAACGTATGTAAATCTACTTTGGAATTTCTTTGTTGACTGTTGACTCAACCCCGACAAGCGCTCCTTAGCCGGCCGACCTGCGAGCGACTCGGATCGGGGAGCATCGAGATGTGAAACACAATTATGAAGAGGGGAAGGTATCTAGACGTAGACGAGAATAAAAAATTAGAAACAATTTCGTAGTAGACGTCCGTCTGTCTGATCAGATGCTTTTGTAGCGATTAGATTGGCATCCAAAGCGCAGACATGTCGGATCGCATAATTGACACTCCAATGCGGTTGTTGTTGTTCGTGGTGCTGCCGTCGTGGGCGACATATTATATGCTCGAACCTTCTTATAAGATAACTTCACATAAACTACTGGCTCTTTTGTACAGTAGGTAGCTGCGCTCGACACTTTGTCACTACGAATTAGTGGCGGATAATTTGCCATCAACCTGCTGCCCCGCATATACTCGCACTCGTACTCCAATTGTGTGCATATCTACTGTACCTGATTGGCAATTAATGAGGGGCGGTAGTCGGCGGGGGGTTACGTGACAATTAATCGACCGGCACATATCAATTATCTGCTGTTAGGATCGAGTGGCATTATGGGCGCTAAGGCCGGCATAATATGATTAATGGCTAACCGATTACAATTGTCACTTTGAAATTCATTTTCCATGACAAGTCGCCGACGCGCAAACACTATACGGACCCAATCGATTTGGCTTACAGTGTGTCGAGCATAAGAATCGTAGGTGGATGGCGGCCGACCGACAAGTGAATAATTAGCCAACTGTACTACTCGGTCGTATGGAGGCAGTACCGGAGATACTGTGAAACTTTGGATATAAAATACCTAATGTGATTATTTACATTGGCAGATAATTTTTCTCCCAGTATATCAATCATGCTGCTGACGTAATTGTGTTTATATGGTTAGACATCGATTGATTTGTGGAAATTATCAATCGATAAGAGCTGCGGCGCGGTGAAAAGCACTTCCGGTGCGGGTCTTAATGTGGGAACAGTCGATATTGTATACAGATCGATTGCAGTGGGGCACAAAATGTCAAGCAGCATCCACACTCTTTCAAAGGAACCTCAAATGCGCAGTCGATTGCAGAGTTGTTTCCGAAGTTTTTCATAGAAGGAAAAGGATATCAACTGCAGAACATTAGCGAAAACTTTCCCGATTGGTCGCACTTTACGACCGACCCTATCCACAGGTTTGCATTTCTGACTACAACATTTTTGTCCACCATGCTGAAGAGGGCAGTGCTATCTGGAGCCTGGAAACGAAGTATATATACCCAATGTCTGTTTTCTTGTGGGTAAAGATCCAAAACCATGCAGTGGCAAGCAGAGACAAATCACAGTGAGACCACCAACTCCGGCCGATTTCCCGTTACTTAGCATACAAGCTATATTTTTACGGAATGGTCCCGACTTGGTGCGCTAGTATTGTTAGATAGACATTCGTATTGACAAATGTCAAGTAAAAAAATCATGTCAAAAATTCTGAGTCACCAAAACACTCGCAATAAATATGAGCCACTTCCGTGGCTTCAGTTTGTAAGAGCTACGGACTCTGTTGTGGGCAAAAGTTGCTGACAGTTGTTCATCGAATTTTATCCGTTAAATTTGAAATTATTAGTTAGTATTTATTTTTAGGAATAAGTGTACATTTGCTTAAAATATTTATGAAAAATGAACAATGCAAATTGGTTGAAGGAAAATATAAACATTCTGAACAAATTTTCTTCAGTTATTTAAGAAAAATTTGCACTTGAAATCGATGTTAATGATATTCAAAAGCGGACAAAAACAAAACCATGTTTGTCCTAATTATGTTTCTTGTATAAAGAGCATCTCCTGTAGGTAGTTTTATTAACCAAACAAATCAAATTATTCGCCTTTTAACAATAATATAACTAACCAATAGCATTCAGTAATGTAAAAATGTAGTATTCCCGAACTCTATCACATTTGGCCGCGGTTGGCAGCATTTATTTTTGTATTTTTTTGTATGTTCTTGCATACACACAGATTCTTAACTGACATAACACCGATAGGAAAACAAAATCACGAATCTAAACAAAAGTTGAGGGTCCAGCGGCAAGAGGATTGCGAGTTGGGGGCAGACTTGACAGATTCCAAAGTGGTCGTGTCGCACCGTGTCATATCAAAAATCGCAAAAAGATCACGAAAAATTAAATTTTGTGTCGCAAAAAAGGGCACTATGTAAAATCGTTTAAAGTAGGTAGAACAAGATTAAAAATAACAAAAACTTATTAAGTTTTATTTTATTTTATAAGGTAACAAAAACGGAACAATTTCATTTGGTTATAATAAAATATAACACAAATTGAAAGTTATAAAAGGTGTTTTCACTGACAGTGAGTAAGATAAATTAAGCAAAAAAATATTTGAGGTATATTTGAATTTTATTTTTCTATTAATTAATAAGACAAGCACTAAATGTGTCAAAAATCACACAAAAAGCGCGAAAAACATCAATATCGCAAAAGCTGAAATCTTGTCGCGAAATCAAAATAGGAATCGCACGTTTTACGATATATCGCAACATCTGGCAGGCATGGTTGGGGATCTCAGTATGATTTGTCTCTGGTGGCAAGAGTATCCCCATCCCCACACAGAAAATTCAATTATTTAAAATAAAAAATCGCAAGAGCCAATTTGAGAGAGTCTTTTTATAGCCTTTTTCTCCCTTAAGCTGTACAAGGTACGATGTGCCAACTGATTTGCAACGTCCAGTAGTAAGAGCTGTAGCTTATGTTGGGTTGGGGCAGTTTTGAGAGCACCGCTTATGGAAATACAGGCAGTTGTATATTGAACGTTTAAGTGGCCTTTACTCTGAAGACATTTCGACCCGATGTGGTGGGTGATAGACAAAACAGCACGTTTGTCTAGACGCACTGTTTTTTTTTAAACATATATCGACGCTCATTCGATCCCAATCTAGAACTAGAAGCAGTATTCGCTTATTAATTTTATTCATGACTTGAAACTTCTTTTTTGTCGGCGCGAGGGTCCCAGGTTCGAATCACGAAAAAAACCCAAATTCCAATTTAAGGTTTTTTCCATTGCGCCACCTCTCGCGAACGTCTGACAAACATCCTAGAGTATAACTGCCATGAAAGAGCTTCTCAATTGGCCGTTTGGACTCGGCATAACATTTTGAATCGCTTCGATTTGTCCAAAAATGAAAAACTCACACAAAACGAACGATTGTGAGAAGCTAGGCCTAGGGTCCCTACGGAACTGTTACACCAACTATTTATTTTTTTGAAACTTCTTTGATTATTCAGGCAGTTCTTTAATTTCGTTAAGTGGGTTGTGTCCAATAGATTTTTCTAGTGCAGTGAAGGTAACGCCAAATAAGGAAGTATTTTGTTGGTCTTTTTTTTTTTGTTGGTCAGGAGTGATGTGCATTTTTTCCGAAGGCCTTTAATGCCTAAATATCAAAGTTTGTCCATAGTCAATTATTTAACAAGACAATTTCCTTTATAAGGCAATTTCCTATTTTTAGGGTACATTGAAAGACCTACAGATAAACCGATTCTGCAGAATTTGCTGTGAAAATTACTTGAGTAGTTTACGGATTTCCGTTTAAACAACCACGTGACGTGTTTATGAGAGAAAGTAAATTCTGTCCGCTGGATGGTGACTGCGGTTTCAAACGAAACTAGTTTCAATTTATTTGCACGATATTTATTGGTTTATCAATACCTAGGTACTGTGACCGCAAAACTGAGTAATATTGCTTTGTTTCAAGTCAGTAGAAATAGTTTAAACAGCAACATTTTGATCTGATTGAAACGGAAAATTCTTGGACCGCTTTTCCGCACCAAGGATTCTTAATCAGTATTTGTTGCTGACTCTACATACTGCTGAAATTAATGTGTCAGTACACCCACCCTTATGGGTTTTGGATTTTTTTAGAAATAATTTTCTCTGTAGTAAGCGTGTGATTTTGCTCAACTGATGTTATATACTTTACAGCTAAATGTGTACTTAGTTTCTCATCTTTTCGTAAACTTCAAACGAAATATCAGTGGTTTCGGAAAGCGTTATCTAGTGTTCAATTACCTATGATGATGCCATTATACAAAATTTTCTCTTGGGACTTGATAAAGCCATCAACTTGTGCGTCTTGTGTCCTGAATGGCTCATCAAGCTCTTAAAAGGACTTGTTTTTTTGGTGTGCTAGAGACCTTGAAAGTGACTTAGAAACGAAAATGTGTCCAAAAGCACTCACTTGTATTTTCCAACCGTCGGACGGTATTTTCTTATGACCCGGTAAATTTTTTTTTTAGGGAAGATTGGAAGAGATCTTGTATCTTTTCGTATAAGTCGCTTTGTTCTGGTTTCATCGAAAGATGGGCATAGCTTTCTATTGGTGATGGAAGTTTTCATGATCAGAAGTTTAATACGGTTTTTCTTTTTGCTGCAATATTTAGGTGTAAGGAGCGATCATGGAATGCCATGTTTTAACCCTAGAATGTTCGTAGATTCGACGACGTCACATTCTTAATTTTGCTGTCTCTTTTCAACGCGGGCACATAATAACTTATGTTCTCCAATTAACTCAGTCACCGATGCGCTCTTGCGAAAGACCGTTGTGCCCGGTAGGTAAAAACAGTATTTCCATTTTTATTTATTTTTTTAAATGCAATATTGGAATTTGTAGTCAACATCGGATTGACTTTTGCTATTAACCTGTTGTTCTAAATTTTATGTTGCCAAAAAAGAAATATTCTGAAGATATGTTAGTTTTAGACTGAAAAATGCTGTGTTTTTTAAAAGACTGCTAAATAATAAAAAAAAGAAGAATATGCTTAGTAAAATCAAGTTTTTTATTTGGGAATACAATCTTAATGTTTCAGAAAAAAATAGAACCACATGTATTAAACAAAGCTTAAAAACATATTTTAGTACAGATCGTCGAATCGACGAATGTTTAGTTTATTAGGAGTAGTCAGCAACATTAGCCTTCTAGGGTTAAGAACCCCTGAGATATTCTCATGCTTTGACTTTATTTCTGTTGCATAGGTACTACTAGCAGAATGACTGACTATTGATAAAGAAGGTTATACCACCTCATGGCTTCTTTTATTTCTTGATTCACTGCCTTTACTTGGAATAAACTGCAATGGTTTGTTGTTTATATTTTGTTGAACATATTTTGTTATGCCAAGTGATTCGGAGAAGCTACCTTTGATTTACGGCACGAATGGCTGTCGATTTTAAGTGATATCTGGGGGAAGTCAGTTAAAATTGGACTCAGAACATATCCTTGGAGATGTTATTTTTACAATCGGCTGATAGAGAAGCACCCAGGCGTTCAATAGAATATAAGCATCCTCCATACAGTAAGCACAATAATGATATTGCAAACATTTATTCTCCTCTTTGTTTTAAGAAAATTTCAGTTTGGTTTTCTGGAAGTTAACTGTGAGATTCAATTTCTGCTCGAATTTTGAGGATCCGTTTAAGTGGTCGTTAAGTAATCTGAAGAGGTACTCCATGGACAGATCTATCAACTGGCTGTTTACCATTTATTTCATTAAGAACAATAACCAAAATCAGTGCGGCATTTACTTCTCTGTTCTCTCTACAAACAGTTCGATTAGAGGCGAAATCTTCAACCCATAAAAGGTGTTATTCGCCGTATTTGTAGTTGGTAAATGCTTTTTCAATAAGGACGTTTAAAATGCAATACAACAAGCTGTATATGAGAATTAACAAAGTTCTTTATTTTTGTATTGAAAATGTCCATTAGAAACATCGTTTCGCGAAAAAATTGCATTCCAACCTTTGAAAACCATAGTCCAATGGAATCTGCCGTCATGCATGCCAATCAAAAGATCAAACACGCAGCGATCAGACTCTGAGTGTCCTTTTAGGAAAATCAACATCGCCGCTGTGACTATCCTTACTATCATATATATCTCCCTCTCTATACCAGGTTTCACATTCCTTCATATCATTGTTCTCATCAATACAAAACCAACAATGCACCATAAACCGCGACACATCAATAATCCGACAGAAAAACAAAGAAAAGAAAAAAATTGTGAAACGCGGGCGGCATTAACTTGTGCCACAGTGCCATAGACCGACTACAAGGCGATTGCCTCTCGTCTTGATATCCTTCAGTCATTGTGATTTGCCGAAAAAAAGATGACAGTTAAAAAAACCAAAACATTGACATTATGCGTCTCCGGGTCGGGACAATGGGTTTGACAGTCTTCTTCTAGATTTCTTTTTTCCTCGCATTTTGTTGGCCGAAACTCATTCCGCCACCGAAAGACGTTAGACAAAAACTTGGACCCTCTCTTAGCCACAGCGATAATATTCGAAGAATGCGCCAATCGCGTGCTCTATAAGGAATTAAAGACGTTTTTGTGGCCGAAAAGTCCCTAAATTGCCACACGTAGCCGAAGGAAATTGTTATATCTGATTAAATGGCGTATTGCGATGCTATTGAGAATGTGTGCAGTGTGCACCTCTCGCGCCATTCGGGAATGCCCGAGAATGCGTAAATCATCCTCAACAGAAATAACACGGATTCCTAAAGTGAAGCATGAAATTGTTGAAGATTTTTCGTTTTGTTTCTAACCGCATGGATATTTAATAGCCCCTTAGAGAGAAGCTGGTGGCTTATCGCAAAAGTATTGCGTTGGTTTTCATAATTGTTCTTATCCTGGGATCTGTTTTTCATTTGCTCGGGTCCTTGCATAATGTCCCTATAGGTGTCGTAAAGTACTGGACAAAGCAAAATTGCTCGAAAGACTGGCAGTGGCAAAATTATTAGACCCCCAAAGACGATCTGCTACATTGTCGTGCTTAAAATAATAAATAAAATTGAGGACACCTCAGGGAAAAACATACAAACGGCCTTTTGTTGCCAATGACCTTGTGCGAAATTGAAAGCAAAAATTATGGTTCATGTATATAGGTTGCAGTTGACATTCAAATGCGTTGTATTTATGATGACTTTTACAAGTCCCCTGTCGTTCGTTGTCGCATTAAATACAGAAATAAAAAGAAGGAACTAAGTTCAGGTAATAAACTGTTCGTGTGCAACGCACCCAAACCGGCAGGGTGTAGCAAAAGATTTTATAACTTATTGATAGGAAAACGGTACTCAAATCGCTTTGGTGGGATTTGTTGTGTTTCTTCGGTTTGTATTAGATATTTCCTTCACAATTGGAATTGCGATTCGCTATACGATCTGTGTATTTTGATTTATTTAAAAACAAGGCCAGTTAACTCACTTGGGTGGCAATATAATGCAGGGAAAACCTGGGCGTCAACACAACACGCCTCTTCAGTAACCACGGCCTTTGGTTATCTGCTTCCGGTTGTGCATTCCAAGTTGGCTAAGGTACCCACCGACACTAAAATCAAGGTCTTCCTCTACCCTTTGGAGTTCATATAGAAGGCCCCAGGTGCCGCAGCGTTCAATCCCCTTCTGCCCATCAATGTAAACGGTTGCGAAAATCACTCAAAGAATTTTGTGGTTGAAAGACATATATCGTCTCCCGCCTTTGCTCTGGTCATTTATTTTTACAGCATTGAGCAAGATTCGAATGTTGAGTTGGTCACATAGTGTTTTCTACTACTAAATTTCCATCTTGGACATAAAAAAAAACAGGGAATGCCAAGATTAATGCTCGACATTTGATGTGATACCAGCTTCAGAGCTTATAGCGGAGCCGTTAGTTAGAATCCATAAAAGCACATCAGTTAGAGTTGGCTCTTTTGTTGTTCCTACCCAATGTAGCTAGTGTGCTTGTTCCCGATGATAGCAACTTCCTGGTTTTGCCCTCAATGACGACTTAATTCACTTATTGCCAATATTTGCCTCAGCTGCCAACCACATTGAAAACAGCAGCTTCCCCAAGTAATTGCATGGACTTTGGGAAAGTGTGCTTCTATAGTGTTGATTTGTGTGGTTTGCATAAGTAAGCAGTTAAGGAACTCACGTGACAACCCATAACCCTTCTTCTAACACCAAAGATCGATGGCCTTCAAATCGATTGACAGATTGTGAGTGGCACAAGTTTTCCCCAAAACATCTCGTATTTTGAATATTTCACCGGTTGCGGAATTTATGGGGCGAAGAGGTGCACCGGTGAGGGAACGGGTAGCAATTTCAGCGCACTGAGTACAGTTCACGGACGTTGCGGAAAATTCCCGCACATGCACAGATTTGATGGCTTCAGTTTGAGAGGCGATAGAAGTCTGTGTCCGTTTATGTTTCATAAGCTAGTACTTCAAGACGATTGGTTGAGATGTTCAGGTGCGCAAGTAAGCAATATACAAACAAACTTTCGTAAGTCCGTGATAAGGCAAAGAACCAACAAACAAGGGCGATCCGATAAGTTGTAGCAGGGCGAACGTCTTGTTGTTTAATGATGACGTTCATTTTTTTTTCTAGGAAATCAAGCAAATACGTTGGCCTATGCTCTGGATCAAGTAATATGCCGCTGAAACTGGACACCTAAGCCATCCGGCCTATTAGTCTTGTTGCACTCGAGTTAAGATATAAATTTGGGTCAGTTGGAAGTCCTCCGGAGAAGCCGGATCCCAGACTCTTGATGCTGCCTGAATACAGGACTTCTCGCTATGTTGGTGGATCGACAAAAGTTCTGGTGGTATCGTGACAACTGCAGGCGTCTTCGTTATATCCGCATTTACCCTGGCTGCACCGATATAGGGTGATGCGACTTTTTAATTACACAACAAGATACATCCTTTTCGGCTGGTGATCACTACATATTGAACCCCACTTATCATTTGAGTTTATTCATAATTGCAACAAAATAAGACACTATTCTACCCTCTTTCCACCTTACAAAGACTGCAGACTTATCTCATCATCTGATTTGCAATTGACCTCATCCATGCATTGCAACTCCTATAAATGGATGCAGCTCCCAGTATACGCTGCACTACTTCCTTACTTATTCCCAATTAATTATGATTTCAAATCTTGATTATTCGCAAGTCCGACAACTATGCCATTTAAACTCTTAGGAGTGCTGGGGTGCTTTGCCAAGAGAATAGTTTGATTTATTGGCTCAACAATCGCCCATGGCTCCACCCAGATGATTGCAACACTCTATACACTCGCACAGAGGGAATCTACGGATATGCGCTGAATAAAAATGATCACCAAGGTCATGGTATTAGATTTCTCGAAAGCTTTTAGCACAAGAATTATCTCAACAAATCTATTAGTTACAATGTAACCAAAGAGTTGCATACTAATCGACTGCTTAAGACTGAGCAGCGTGCATACCTTATAAAGAGTGCGGCAGCTTCCATTCCGAAAACTTGCTGATAATAATTTTCATTCGAAGCCCCCAACCCGCCCGATGTGGTAAATGTCGCTTGATATTAATGCGAGTAATTGAAAGCGCTCTTCGCACCCTTGGCCATGACTCCCATGGACACCAACAACCCACTCGGTTACACATTCCCCCTCGCACACACATAATCGCCTTAGAGAGAGAAAAAAAAAAAATACCGAACGAGTAATTAATTGAATCAACGCACAATTGCACTTCAACTCTATCCAGGCCCACAACTTGGACGGAAGAAATAACAAATCGGACGGTAGGTGGCATAGCAGTTAGAGCCGCCACCCTTATAGATTTTAGAGGGGGTGGCACGAGGACCTAGAGCGCATGAATCAACAAATCAATTGCTGAATTCCTCGCTTGGTGAGTACTGAGCAGTTTGACATTATTCTCGGGCTATGCTGTGTGTGCGAGCGCTGCTGCTGGTGATGGTGGTGGCTGTCTTAGCGGTCGTCTGACACTACAAATGGGTGTTCTATGATTTAATTACATATATTATTAATTTAAGACCTTGGATGTTGCAAAACAAGGCGGATATCATGCCAGTCGTCGCTGTTGCATTTGTCGTCGTCAAAGTCGTTGTCGTCTCAGTCTCGCTCTGCGGTCGTCTTATTTTGTTGTCCATACTTTAATAAAATTGCTGATTTATTTCTTGGTCTGTTGTTCTGCTTAGAATTTTTCTTGATTTTCTGTCCGCAGACATTATAGACAATTCGACGCAACGATAGATGATCAGGATTGACAGATGACTTTTAAATGATTCATGTTCGCATTTGGAACTTAAGAAGCGTTCTAAAGGTCAGGAGCATGTTGATGATTCTGAGAAACTTCAATAGTTCACGATCAATATAGTTTGCCTTAAATCAAAGGCTAACTTCCTACATAGTCACTTGGGAAAAATGCTCTTACAGGTGCCGAACAATGCGTTTTCATTGCGGGCGTGCGGGCGAAAGCTTACGGAATAGGTTATAATGGGGCGGTTTGCTAGGATTGAATATGCCGTACTATTTGGGCTTCAGCTAATTAGGGGAAATGTCGAGTGACATGCCAGCATTATTTTCAAACTACTGACCGAGATATAAGAACCTAGTTGCTGTGAAACTCTAAGAGTTAGGCTCTTGATCTTCATTTGGTAAGGTAAGGTTATGAATAATTTGGGCGCCAGTACCTTGCGGGGCCTTTTTCTGCTCCATTGACCTTCGGGTTAGCAGTGAAGACGCCCAGGGTGAGACGTTGATGTTCATTCGCTTTTAGTGCTACATAACATTGAAGTACCCAAAAATAAATGAGCGTTTGATAAATAGAAGTCCTTTCACTAAATTTCATTCGCTCATGTCAATACCTTTGGGCGCTATCATGCTTTCAACAGACAGACAGACAGAGAGACAGACAGACGGACATGGCTAAATCGATTCAGAATGTGATCCTGATTCAGAATATACATACTTTATGAGGTTTACGGTGACTCCCTCTTGGCGTTACAAATTTAATGGCAAAGTGAATATACCTTCCTGTAGAGGGTGTAAAAAAGTCGGTTAACATGGCTCTGTAACGTCCACCGTTGACCGAAACGTTGTTCTCAGTCTCATTTTCGAAGAAAAATCGTCCAATGGTGCCATCAGTCGACAATCCGTGCCTGTAGATGTACTCATGGCCATGAGTGTTGTTCACTAGCATGACAGTCTCATGAACTTTTTGCACAAACTTGGGTGCAGCAGGTGTTTCATTTCGACCAAAACTTATTTTCAAAAAAACGCACTGTTTGGGCTACACAGCACTCATTTTCGAAATAAGTTTTCTATATTTCCCAACGTTGGTCAAGCGTATAGCGATTCATTTCGTTCCGCGGAGGTATGATACTGACTTTCTGTCAGGATTTCGAGCGGGAAACAGCTTTCAGTGTCAAAATAACTTAAGATTTAAAAAGAAACCACTAGATGGCCCACCCTTTGTTGTCGATCACCGATTTTTGACGTGACTAAAATGGAAATAATAGAAAAAACTGCACCGATGGTCGTCGCGTCGCAGGAGCAGGTCATTTTTATAAAATTTAAACCTTAAAGCTTATAAATCATTATAAAACTGTATCACACAAATTCCACGGGCAGCATCTGAAATTCCTTAATCACAAATTTACTTCAATAAATTAATTAGGATTACGAACAACTTCCGAAAGTGATAACAACAACTGACAACATTTCGAGTCAATGGCTTCACAAATCACGCAAGCCGAGTAGCACTCTCACCATTCAGTCTAATTTCGTTCACCCGATTTCCATTTTTAGCCTTATTCGCAGACAGCAACCATTTTGTCCGCGCACCCACATCAATAGAACTTTGAACTTTAACAAAAACAAAGTGTCCTTACCTTCATCAGCAATGACGCATTCGATTCACTCACTTCCGATGCTGCATCGGGAAACAAAAGAATCGCAATCAATAATCGGGCCATCTGACACTTTTTAAACGGTCGCGCTTGGGTTGTCTGGTAGTCCGTTCGTCGTCAACAGCACTTTGGTTACGTCGATTTTGATGTCTGAATGATGTATGGGTATGTGCTGTGTATTCTTGGGTTTCGGTTCCAAAATTAAACACACCTTCCACTTTATGGATAAAAATAGAACATCCATCGGTAATCGGCAGACGTCAGACGCAGCCAGCCCAGGGTTTGAGATGAAGTGCGCTTGGTAGTCGAAAGTTATAAATTTAAAAATTAAATTCATCTGCTCGATTTATTATTGTGCGCACCAGTCCACGTTTGCCGTCTGTGAGGGGGTGGTGTTTAGCAGTTACCAGCTGAACAGCGAACAGTCTGCTTGTTTAGCATATTATGAAGAGCTTACTGGTAATGCAAGTTTATAGGTGCAGATTAGTGGCCGGGCTGCCACACACAGGTGCAGTTTGCAGTAATGCGCTTATTAACCGAGCGATTAATTTATCCAAATGAATTTATTAGTTTGCTAATTGCATTATGAATTATAATTGTATTTAAGTCTGGCCGAGAGTGAAAGTGGTAGGTGTACACAAATAATATACGGTTGAGTTAGTGCTTTCCTAATTGAGTTCTCCGTTGGGGGCGCGATCAACACAAATTGCTTTATTTACCTGTCACTGTCACTGTCATGCGAAATGTTAATGTCGAATCATGTTCACTTGTGGAAGGTCAAGAATATACTGCTCAAAAGGTTATCGTTGACATACCAAAGCACTTACGGGAATCGTTTACTTTGTTGCAGATATTGCTAAGCGCCCTCAAGAAAACATGCAAGATATTTAAATTAATTAATTAAAATATTTGTTTTTAAAAAAAAAGTTTAACAAGACTTTCTGGACGAAAAATGTAAATACCTCGGTGTTTGACGTAGATATACCTATAGTATATTTCATAACACGAAAAATATAATTCAGGAGTCCCCCTTATTTTTGATCTATTAAACCGACTGAAAAATTATCCCTTTTTGGGGACACTTTGTTTTACAAACTTTAGTTGTTTGCCCTATTTTTGGCTACACCCAAGTCCATTATATTCAGTCGAAAAACCCGAACATAAACTCGGTTTTTTTTTTAAACTTGACAGCGTTTAATCCGATTGCATCTAAACTGACCTCCGGAGACCAGTTTAAGTATAGTTTAACGCAGGTTAAAACTCAATTATGTATTGATATTTCTTCGCTCACAGGGCGCAAGAAATAAGAAAAGCAGAAAAATTAAATAGAAAATAAAACAAGTTAACGTTTTATCGGCCTGGCCGATGCTTTGATACCCTCCAGGCTTCCACTGCATGCATGTCATGCAAATTTGGAACTACATAGCGACCGACATAGCGCATTTTCAATACCAACTTGACGACAATAAAAATAAGTCCTCTCACAAAATTTCATATGCCTTTGTCAATTCCTTTGGGCGCTATCGTGCTTTCAACACAGATGGACAGACGGACAGACAGACAAACAGACAGACAAACAAACAGAATGCACATGCAGGTGTGTCGACGACTCGATGTGGTGAATTTTTGGATATATTTCCGGCTGAAAAAATGAGGCATTTTGGAGGAAAATCACAAATCAAATCCAATAAATTTCCAAGTGACAAACAACAATAAACAAATATTGTTTTCTTTTTTTGTGAAATTTGACATTACGTAGGTTAAAAATGGATTAAAAACGGTTAAAAGTGTTTTAAATCCGCATTTTAATCCATCTTTAATCCAGCGGGTTTAATGCATCTTTTTCAGTAAATAATATGGACAGAGGTTTTAAAAAAATACAAATTAATGGTCGGGTGTAAAATTAACTGAAACCTGATTTACACCCGGAGTGAGTAATATGGCCGTAAAGGTTTTAAACCAGGAGACGTAACAGCCGTTACAACAAAATCACACAAAAGCTTACCAAGGTTTTGGGTACCTTGGAGTTACGAGTGCATGGCCTTTATCTGGAAAACTATTTATTGCAAGCTCAATTTTATGGCATCATTTGCTTGCATTATCGAATTTCGAACTGAATTACGGATGGACAGATGCTTTAGTCTTTTTTTTTTAAAAACAGATCAAAAGAGGTAGTTCTTCTAAATGCAGAGTTATTTGCCTTCCAAAAAATAAACTCCAAGTGTGTACAGTCAATGAACGAAATAAGGTCATTATGCAACAACTTTTACTTAATAACTTCTAATAGGTACCTACTAATAATCAATATTTAGTGTTCAGGTTAGATCTTACGAACTGAAATTTTCCATATAAAAGTACCTATTGTGACATTCAAACTATCTTGTAAGAAGATTAAAAATTGTTATTAGTAAAACCCTTCGTTTTGCCTGCTAAATCGTAGGTCCATGGACTTTGTGTGACGGATTTGCAAATGAGCTCTCCATTTTTGACAATTATTCCCTACAAACTTGCCAACCAAGCGATTGCCACGCTCCAAATTTGGTATCGTAGGTGCGGGTGATAACGACATGGCTAACTTCTTCTGGTTGTAAGATTGGCTAAAACAATCCTAGAGATATGCAGCGTATTCTACAAGTTTTGAAATATTTTCGAACTCGAATTCGATTGAGTCTTCGCTTGCCTGACTCAATCGGTTGCTGCTTTACAGAAATAACAATGATTTGCAAAAAAATCAACGTTTGCTTGTTTTTGTTGCACCAACGAAAAAAAAGTACAAGCAAACACTCTCACTTTCTTCGAGTTAGGATAAAACTCTGCAAGCCTTTGGTGAAGTGTTAGTTAGCTATCTCGGTCATGCTTTTTTATCTCAATTTGGGGTGAGGATCTCGTAAATCGTGTCTTTACGGCCAGATTTTGGGTCCAAATAACCGCGTTACCTGGCGAATTCCTTACTTAGAATTTTTACTGTCGAGCCAAATCGACCAGACACTAATCGATTGTAGCGTCATCTATTCACTTTTCTTTCACACACACTTGAATTTCCACGGCTTCCTAAACTTAAAAGTTGAATTTATACCAAATTTGTTTGGGTTGTGTATTTGTTATTATGTTATCATATTTTGCAACCAAAAGGGGTTTTAACGAAACTCGCTAGGTAATGGCGCAAAAAAGAGATAGCACTAGAAATCTAAATGGTGCTCCTTGGTCTGGCTCGCTCAGTAAATTCAAAAAGTAAACAAACAGACAGAATTTGACAGAAAAGTATGGTAGTATTATGCACCTTCAAGTATGTAGTTTAATAAGTCTGACAGCTCTCTGACTAAATGTACCTCGGTTTTGATTGGGGGAAATCGGTCATATTAGTAACTGCTTCAGTTGACGTTTTTGGAAAGGTAACCGACTGAGTACTAAGTTGACGGTTCGCATATGTGGCTGACGTAGGAAAAGTGACGTTCCCGACCAATCTAGTTTTTGCGTTCAGGTTACATCTCATCCAGACCAATCAAGTCGACTTAAGGTAACTAGATTCTTGAATGCGGCCATTAACTGGCGAAGCCGAAGGCCGATCAAAGGCGATGGTATTAAAGGCGGGCACCCGAGAAAGCCTGAAACAATTACCTACTCAGCACTATACCCAATTGCTAATTTTTGTTTAATTTTTGGATAATTGTAATCGAGTTTTACGAGTTTTGACGTTTTCATGGTTGTGTCATTAGTTTGGTAACACATTGCAAATGGATTCTTACGATCTTGTCTTGACTGTCATTTGTGTGTTTTTTTTACCTGATGGAACTCTCCATTAGGTACCTATATATTTTTTCATTATGAATGAATCCACTTAAGTTTCGCTGCCGATTGAGACCAGTAAAAATGGTGGGGTTAACCTAACCGGCGCTACTTACTTTACCTGAGTTACTGTCTTTGCTTGCGCGTTGCTTACGATGTTTGCATTACTTACAGAACCTGCGTTACGTTAGCTATATCGTAAGCGGCTTCCTAAATTTAGCTCAAAAACTTCCTCAAAGAACGTGCATTGCTTTAAAAAATAATTTATTAATTCTATTACATTCGATATTATCTCTAAGATTTGTTTTGTAATTAAAATGTATTTAACATTAATTCCTTTTCATAAATAAATAAATAAATACATCGTCATGGAGTCGCTAGAATAACCCTATTGCCATGAAGGCGTCGACTTTGAATGCCCCATATAAGGGCAAAGGAAGAATTAGAAGGGAACTGCTCAATAAATAAGGAAAAGTGTCCTACAAAAATGTCTACTATAAGGAGTCGTCAATAGTCAGTATGTCTCTCATTTTACGATGAACTGCCGTAGCTCGACGAAGATGAGCTGCCAGTCGACGATGACGATGAGCCAGTTGAGCCGAGCGACGAGCTGTATGACGAGCTGCTCGGGTAGTATGAGCTATAGGCTAAGTTGTGCGACGAGCCGGCATTGGTAGAATCCCAGCGGGCATAGGGACCGCCGCTCATTGGCTCCCAGCTAGATGGATCATACGAAGAAGCGGTGGTGCTGGAAATCGGTGCACCATAGACTGGCATTGGCTCTGGCATTGGCATCATTGGCATCATGTTCATCTTCAAGCCTCCCAGTTTCTTGACCAAGTTGTAGATGACAAATCCGAGCACCAACTTGATGGCAATCTTCGACAAAATCAAAGCCTTCGTCGCCTTCAGTCCAATCAACACAACAATGATTGGCATCAGTAGTTTCATCTTCAACTTCAGCAAAAGAAGAATCGGCAACAGCAGCTTCTTCTTCAGAAGGAGTCCACGAGCTAGAATTTAAATCGTTACAACAAGAGCATAAAACACCCGCACACACTAACCGTTATCAGCGGGCAACTCCAAATCAAATCCACGGTCAGCACGGTATGTCATCACGGAATTCTGGAAGAAAGTCTGTGGCAACTGCAGACGGAATTCATTTGTCGACAGAATCCTTCCCACACGCTGCACAATCACTTCCTCGATGCTATCCTCCGACAAAGAGCGACCCTCGTGCTCCTCAGCTCCGGAAATGGTATCCAAGAACGACAGCACCTTCTCCTTCATGCACCGCATGGCATCGGCGTGGAAACAGTTCGCCACAATATTCGAGATCAGCTCCTCGCTGGAGCGAATCCTCGGCTCTACACTGTACACTGAGTTGTCAATGGCCGCGGCATTGGCAAACGCCAGCAAACAACCGATCCAAACGAAACAGGACAAACGAAACGCCATTCTAAATCAATTAAGTCCGACAACACAATTTTTTTTTGTTTTTATGATTAGCAAAATTCGAATCGACCCGCTCGCGCACTTTCAGTTAGCTCCTGACCGTGGATTATCTGTGAATGATATCAAATAGTTGGGGAGGTCTTGATTTTATACTGCCGCTCCCAAAACAGTGCGCGCCATGGATGTACTCCAAATTTCAGCCGATACTAGTCTCTTTGCCGCTTTTGTTGTAGCTATTGTCACCACGCATCCACGATGGCCAAAAAGCTAAATACGCTCCACCAAACCACCACCTGAGCATGCGACCACTCAATCATTTCGTGTTGCAGTGCAATATACGAGAGCGCGTTCGTTTTCCCTTACTCCACGGAGAAGAGCGAGCTATACCTACTATTCGATCGTTGGTCGTTGGTCGTCACTCGACTCCTAATCAGTATGCAAAGCCGGCATGAGCTTGCTTAGTGTGCACCCACTTGCAAACCTTAACCAAGCGATAATAATTAGCAGCCCGAACATAATCGGTTTCCCTTCTGTGAGTGGTCGCATGTGCACGCACTGTGGGCCAACCTTATGCGGATCCACACCGAAGAAGACGCATTTCGTCCCAAAAGCGCTGTCGAATTTTTACCATACATCCGTTACGATTTCGCTAGGCCAACTTTGGTAGCCCCACATGCGCTTACGTACCCTGGATCGCAATAACAAATTTTGATTTCATTTTTCATATCGCGTCCGATATGAAATTCCAATCGGTTAGTTGGACTGAATTCGGTTCGGGGCCAATGGAAAGGTATGCCTATACCTATACAGGCACTAAGGTGAAGAGGGTCATTGGGTTGCCGCCTAATACTGAGCGCGAAAAGTGCAAGTGAATTTCTCTGCCGACTTGGAATTTGTACACATCGCTTGTGGTTAAGTTGGGCTTGCTCTACGCGTAAATGTGCCAGGAATTCAGATTAAAGGTTTGGTTGCAGGAAAGCGTGTGGAAAGTTTGACGATTCGACTTACGCGCATGTGTATTACATCACAGTGACGACACCACAAAGGTCTGCTTAAAGGATTTTTACTGATGGTGCGTGATGGGATTATACGACTTCTTCGAATGAGCATATATGGGCATACTATTTAGTCTCGCTTTGAATAACAGTAGGCCCCGTCCATTCGCTTCAAAAATAAAAACACTCCTTAAAATTTAATGAAAGATGGTCCCTGTCCATGGGTGGATATACGAACTTGTTGCGGCAACTATTTTTTCCCTCCAAGCTTCGTTCCGTAACTTTTCAGACGATTATCGTCGAAACGATAGACCTCACAAAACTGGCAACCAAGTGCTAAAAGTTAAAGTTTGAGAGCTTAATCCAGTTCATTTTCCAAAAATATAATGAAAGCCGACGTTTGTGAAAATAATTCGAGTAGAATATAACTTATTTTGGTGATCAAAGTTTCAAAAACGATATCGTTTAGACAATCTTTGATGTACGGAATCTGCTCCCTGGTCTTCTTAAAAAGCGGTTGATGATATCGTGGGATATTTCGAGAAGTAAATTCAGACACTGACTATAACTAGGTCGTCAAAAACTGCCTGTGACGGATCACATTGAACGATGCTTTGGAATATTGGAAATAAGAGGATCTCTAAAATTGATTCTAACTTGCATAAGCGTGGATTATGACCTGTATATCTGGAATCTTATTGTCAATGCTTTTGTTAAAGCTTTTCGTCAAGCCCATGTATAAATAAAGGTTCTGTCCATAGCGACTTGACAACTTTAAACTTTCAGTGTGAGCACACCCATAAAGCGATTATAGAACTGTCAATGCCAAAGTATTCAGTAAAATCAACATTTTCATCATGGTGAAGTACACGAAGGAACCACGGTTATAAATAATTAAAGTTTACTACCGAAATTCCGAGTCCGTGGTTGCGACCACGAAGAAAATGAAGAATTTCATCGCAAAATCATCTTCAGCGAAAAAGCGCCTTTTTTGATTAAACGGCGACGTCAAAAAGCAAAATATGCGTTACTGGACAGGTGAGAACCCTCATGTGCTTCATGAAACAGCCCTTTATACGCAAAAATCCTGTTTGGTGTGATTTTCATGCCGGTGGCGTCTTTGGGCGTTTTTATTTCGTCTGACTGTGACGTTACGTAAATGGTATCCGCTACAGAGACAGGTTGGAGCGTTATTTGTTTGAGCAATTGCATAAATTGGACATCAGTGATATGTGGTTCAAAAAAAAAGGGGGCACAAGCCACAAAGCGGGTGCAACAATCGAGTCTCAGTTCGGTGAACGTGATATCGTGATTTAACGCCTCTAGACATTTTTTTTTTATGGGGCCACATTATACAAGGTGGCGCAAAAGTAATCCTCCTATCAGAAAATGCTATAAATTTTGCGATTGGCCCCTAATGTCAGTTCTGTTTTGACATTTGTGTAGTAAACACATGCGAAATACACGTTAATAAACAATGTTACGCTACACTGCTCCAGAACGCGGAATATTGGTGACTATTTATTTGAGTAATAATCGGTCGGTGACTTTGGCACAACGTGAATTTCGTCGCAGATTTCCTTGCCGTCCAACGCCTACTGGTGAAACACTGCGACGTTTAGCCGCTGGCCTCGAAGAGACTGGCACAACACGAGACGTTGCCAAGAGTGGCGGGCCCCGGAGCGCCCGTTGTGCCGAGAATATCGCCTCTGTTGACGCGGCCTTTTTTTTTTCGAGAACGCCGCTGGTCAAACGACAACAGTGAACGGTGCGCGCTATAGGGCCATGTTTACCGATTTTTTTCTACCGCAATTGGACGATTTAGGACTGGAGGACATGTGGTTCCAACAGGACGGAGCTACGGCACACACTGCGCGAGCCACAACCGATATTCTGAAAGCGGTGTTCCCGGGTCGTTTTTGGCGATTTGCACTAGCCCGCAAGATCGCCTGATTTGACCGCGCCAGACTTCTTTTTGTGGGGCTTTTTGAAGTCGCGGGTTTATGTCAACAAGCCTCAGACTCTTGCAGCTCTTAAAGACAATATCCGTCAAGAATGTGAGGACCTATCGCCGGAAGTTTTGACAATCAACTGTGGCGGCGGCCATTTACATGACATCAAATTAAAAGACCAAATAAAAATAATCCACAAGAAGAATCAAAGTTTTTCATTTTTTTTTTAAATTACAGCCAAAAAACATCGGAAGGTTATTTTTGCGCCACCTTGTATATATATATTTCGAGAGATATTCGAATCAGACCACCATTGTCGGGTCTCTTTTCGTCTCTCTACCAGTGTAAACCTTACTCAGAGAGACTCTCTGGATTTCTCCACAGTTCTTCTCTGGGCTTAATTCCTAGTGTTAATGCTAGCATCTGTTCATGGGAGATCTGTTTCATCGACTGGGTCTCGACCCAATGATGTCCCACCTCATCCTCATTCTTCTGCCAGCCAACGCTGGACTTTGACACATGTGCCGCTGTCTCAGATTCCTACAGGCATAGTCTACAGGTGCCATCCTCTATAAGGCCCATTTTCCTTAAGTGATACCCGAAATTACCATGTTCTGTAGACAAAGCCACCACCCATTGGGGCCACATTAAATCATTGGTCTATTCCAACAAGCCGGCGACGTTACAGGAGCACAGAGACAATATTGAACGAGAAATAGCGGCCATATCGGTCGAAACTTGCGCCCGAATAATCGAAAATTAGACGGCACGTTGAAAACAAAAGTGCCACTATACAAAATATTACATTTTTGAATTAGAGCGACACCCAGGTACCGATATAATATACGCATCCTTTGTAGAGATACTCTTCCTGATCTTCCTTCGTCTTATCTCCACAAGAGGTCACTAGTGTCACTTCTTACTTTGACGTAAATCACTCCATCGGTAAGTGACAAAGTGTCACTTTTCGGATAATGTCGATATAAATTTAAGCTTAGAGTTATTGTTACACAGATAAGTGAACTCATAAACGTCAGTCCTATTTGTTTGGGGCTGGTTTTCTCCGCAAAAAATAAGTGAATTGATGTCCAGTCAAATTATTTAAGCAATTATTCTGTATAATCTAACGGCTCTGTTAGAATTAGAATTATCAAAAGGCCCTTTTTTCTTAAATATGCACAATTTTTTTTTTAAATCTTAAAATTTAATTTTAAACAAATATAGTAAAATTGGTCAAAATAAAATAACTTTTTAAACTTTTGTTTTAAAGATATCGAAAATTGAAGTAAGTCCATATACAAGAATGGGGTTTTTTGTTTAGTGACACTTTTGTTCTCAAAGTGCAATATGAACAAAGTCCAATTCCATTCATAAATGTTTTGATAGTAATTCAAGTAAATAAACTTTTTTTTTGAGATATCTCAAGTAGTTTGCATTTCATTTTAAAAAGAAGATGAATGCTTAATGAAAGACCCTTTAGAGGAAGTCTACAAGATACACCCCAAAAGTAAAGGCCTGGCAGTTCGTTACAACAATAATTTAATTTCGCTAGATTAAAAAAAAAATTTCCGAATTGCTGAACGAATTTCAAAATAACCCTACTCTCTTGATCTAGATAGGATCACGCAATAAACGTAGCAGAATAAATTTATTTTCAAGTCTGGTTTTCTTATTATTGTCAGAAGAATCGTGACAATTTTTATTACGTCCTCTTGTATAGAAAATAATTTTGGCATGATCAAACTCTGTTACTTAATCTATCGCGATCGGTCTACTGTTTACCTCTGATTCGAAAGTTTTCACTATACTTCAGCTCCATAGGCGAGGATTTTCTTTTTGACTCCCTCAACAGAATTTAAATACATTTAGCCGGTTTAATGCACCTTCGACTACTGGTTTCGAGTTTGGCGCCCACCGCAAACGAGTTCATCATGAATGCATAAAGGGTTTCATGTTTCAATTGAATCTAAGACGTGCGTCTGCATGTGCAATGATTGCCAATTTCTTAAAAAAATAATATTACATTATGTACACCCGATTATCACGACACAAAAAAACAAATGACCTGCCGGCAACATTGAACCTGGAAATTTGTAAAAATTATTAACATACTCCGGGTAAATATTTTTATTTGTGTAAGGATTTCTGTTATTGAATTGCTTCTTCTAAGGGAGCGGTTTCTAAATAGAATTTCCTTGAAGGACTTGCTGTAAGTTGCGTAGGCTTAAGACAATCTATTCGCATTAGGGAACTTGAGTCATGAATAACAAAGTGTGTCTTTGATAGAAGATAATTACGTTCAACACCTCGCTCAAAGGCCAGAACAGAACTTCACTTGACTTGAGACCAACATCAATGAATTACAATATCATTATTTTTTCTTATTCCTTCCCGTATTTTTTAACTTGCACTCGAAGAGAAGACCGACGTCTGTTTGACATGGACTGTAGTGATAATTAAAAATAATCATTTACTTTGTGAAATTAAAAAAAATATCCAATCAATATAGGTATACGGGGCCATGTTTTTGACCCCATGTTTATAAAGCGCCTTAAAATCGTGGAAAAATGGGATTAATATAAACATCAACCCTTTTATGTCAGTCGCTGTGGGGTAGTAATAATTTTAGCTTCGTTAAGAAGATACGGTCAATACGAAACTGGCTCGCCGAAGCCCTGTGGAATTTGCGTTGCACTGCACGCCCAAGTCAAATTTTAGTAAAATTTATCGTACGCTTGAAGTACATATCTATCCTTAATTAGTTTTGCAAGCTTCTGTACTATTATATACTTGCTGTAAATGCACATGTTTATCCTAACATATTGAATAGCTAATATAGATGGATATAAGTTGTACATCAAAAGGATATTTGAATACATAGATAGTTTGGAATGCATGGATAGTAGGCACAATACTTGCTCGATGAGGTTCCCCCATACGGATGGTTTGTTTCAATATATTGTTTGCATGAAGAACTGATTTTATAAATCCCCTCAGAGCAGATTGGACATGGAAAATGTTTTTTTTTATCGTATATATATCATTGGAAAACGGAACTAAACAGTTACAAAGTCCACTTAACTGGCAATTTTCCTTTGAGAATATTGTACTTTCAGCCAAATGAATTCTTCAATATTTCATCGACGTTTTAGGAAGTCTCTGATCCGGAATTCTCAACAGCTTTATCCATCCAAAGAAAGACACTTCGCCTTCTCAATCCCTTATACTATATACAATGGAAACGCCATCCGTGGACATGACTCGTCTGCAGAAGGTTTAACGTTTCTTAAAGAGCTTAAGCAAACAAACCAATGACATCTTGCAATGGGGTTAAGGACAATCTATTGAGAAAATGCGGAACAAACGACGTTTCAAACTCTGTTACTTAATCTATCGCGATCGGTCTACTGTTTAATTCGAAAGTTTTCACTATACTTCACCTCCATAGCCGAGGATTTTCTTTTTGACTCCCTGAACAGAATTTGAACCGCAATCGAATATAATACCTTTCTATACTGAACGAAGAAAACACAACACAAGAGGATGTACATAAATAACTACCGACCATTGAAAAGAAGAAAACTTTTATACATACATATGACTAATAAAAAGAAAAGGATATCCGTATACTGATGGGAGTTTTAACCCTTCTGAGCAATCAGCAAAAGCTTAGAGTAGCATTGGAATATACTTGAGACGTGAACCATACTATCACGGTTACAAACCATCAGTGTTTCCAGACGGTCAAAAAATGTCTTCCCAGATAAATCTGAAGAATCCCCAGATTTGGCTATTTAAAAAAAAAAAAAATCCGCAACTTCTTTTCAACATTTTTTTAACATGTTAAAAGAAGGCATTACGAATTTCTACGTAAGTGTGGTTTCAAGTTTCATTTTAAAACCATCTTTTAAGCATTTACATAGCCCTCACGCAACTTTGAAAAAATACAGATTAGGTTGGTGCTTAAATAACCTTCTCCTAGTAAGGCATTATAGCTTTGGTATTTTGAAAGACCAAGGGTATTCGAAGAAATCATTTTTATTGGCAAATATATCCAGATCAATTATTTAACGGCGTTTTAAAATGGCACACGTTTATTTCATCCTCGATTGTCATATTTAATTTTGAACCATTAAGTTACGTTCACAGAATTCCTATAAATTTATTTATTTTAAAGGGAAAATAAAATAAATTAAATTTAAAAAAAAAAAACAGATTTCCCGCTAAACAATTTGTTTTCCAAAAAAAAACCTCTAATTCTGAGGGAAAAATCCCCAAAGTGGCAACTTTGCCAACCATCAGCACCTACTTAAATTTGTTTGTTTCGAACAAAAAAAAATGCGAAGATAATTCGAGAGTGGCTCGCTACTGATAATTGTCCTCAATTGCAATAGAATGACTAAACGTAGACAAAAGTTACTGTGACCATTTTTTTAGTTACACAAAAGAGGACATGCTATTTTTTTTAAGTAAAAATGCAGTCGAAAATTTAAAAAAAAAAAGCTTTGACAAAGCTTGTAGGTTCGACCGAAGGAATTGACTTAAGTGTTTGAAAATCAATACATACATATTTCCATCTAACCATAGTTAGAAACGAGGAGGTAGCTTAAACTACTCATTCATAAACTAAATTGCTTCTTCTATTTAGGGAGACAAGGACAAGCGTATCCTGCTTTGTGGGTAAACCTCTTTAGTCCGTCCACTTGGAATCTATTCCGGTTGTAGTTAGGCCGTGTATGTCAATTCTAAAGCGGTCCAGCCAATGCATCTGATCAGCTGCAGATATCAAATGTGAAATGACAACAGAAGTGCAGATTTCGCAAGCAAGCAAGTTTTCTGATGCCTATCTCAACTATCTGCCTGCTCTTTCTCTGAGAGTATAGTTTACCACTCACCACACGTACCTTTAAATATGGTGGCAAAAAACCAATTGAAACAGTACTTTACGCAAGTCAGAAAATACCGTATTTTGCTCTACACAATCAAAGGAGGTAATTTTTTTTCCAATTAGCAACGTACTTCTGAAGTATACTACCATCCAGGTTTCGCTACCAATACTATTTGCGAATCCTCTTTCAAATACGTCTGCACATTCCTCTTCTCATCGGCATCCTAAATATTCCCCGAAGGTTGCCCGATTTCGTTCTAACAAAATCGAACGTAAATTCAATTAAAATCTTATTCACCTAATGAATGAAAACTAATTAATTTCCCTGCAAGAATTTTCAGCTCCGCGCCTGAGCACTTTCTAAAAAACAGCCATTGCAATTGGAAAATCGCAAGTTAGTGCTACCACCACAGCACAATTTAAATCAATATTTTAGAAGCAGCACGAATACAAATTAGATCCGCCGGACATTTTGACATTCAGCAGAGCTATCAAATAGAAATTAAATTCGGCACCGAATGTCACAGATACACTTTCACTGAATGAAAGCACTTCTTCGTCGCGTATGGTCAGTGAAAATCTGCCCCACAAAACATTGGTTGGAATTTCATCGAAATGGATATTATAATCAGCCCCACGTGCGAACGTACCTCGGCCTCAATGAAAATCTCTGTATACCCGCAGAGGATGAATTACCCTCACACAATGCAAAGACGGACTTCATTTTTCAATTTGAACTTTATTATTCCGCTTTTCTGTTTCAATTCTTTTTTAGTAAATAAATTAAATTAAATTAAGTATTCTACGCGATTTGTTTGCCTAAGAAAATACCATTTGGCTTTTAGGTTTGTGGATGTGTCTTTGGCTTGAGTCCTTCGTTTGGGTGCGTCTGCTTTAGACGTATGCGTTGTAGGCCAAGCCTTGTGCGGATTCGATTTGTGCATCTTGTACGGCCGACCGCCCGTCCCATGGACCATGAGCGCTGATATGCGCGGGGTGGTGCTCGGCAGCCAGCTATATGGAGGGATGACGTTATAGAAAATTTAAAGTGGAGATGCGATAGACAGTTTTACCTTCTTGCAGAGTTGGAAAATGGCCAAACCAACAGAAACGATGAAGGAGAAGAAGCCGAGGGCGAGAGCGTTGAAGGCCTTCAACTTGAGGATGCCAATGGCCATTGGAATGACGGTCATGGCCTTAAGGAGGATCAAGACCATGATTGGGACAGCAATCTTCCTCAAGCGATTCTTGCGACCTAGGGGAATAAATTGGTCAAATTGCGGTTCGGTAGTGAAAGCACTGTTAACCAACGAACCCTTTCCTTCGACGGCGGATCCTGGGAATTTGACATTCAGGCTCAACTCATCGTCGTTGAGGTTCCTCGAGGAGACAGTGACCTTGGCATCACCAACGGGCAAATCAACGGTCACATCATGTCCTGTGATGTAGTTCTCAATGGCATCGATGAAGTCGCCCTGGGCGCGGGCTGCCCTGTTGTTGGCTCCGTTGGCTTTCACTTCCACATCACTGACCTGCAAATACAACAAACTAGGAGTTAAACAAACTGCAAGAAAATTGGGATCGCTTCCGTACTTTGAAGTTATCCTTGCTCATAACCGTGTCCAAAAATCGCATCGCCCTCACTTTGATACAGGCCATCGAATCTGCACCAGTGTCACATTTATCCTTCATCTCGTCGATCATGTGCTGCATGTTTGTTGGTCGAACGCCGGGATTGGCTGCCGCCAAACCGATCAGGGCTACAAGGACGATGAATTTCGATGCCATTTCCTTGCAATTTGAACTGGAAGTGTGAGCTGACTGCGTGTATCTGATGACCACTCGATCGAATGAAACGATTGCGAATAATATTAGATTCTCTACTATCAACGATTTTATACTGCGACCGAAATAAAATCCTAAATGGAGAGACTGTCGTTCCGGTGCTCTTGGAAATGTCAATTGGATTTGTTGCACACCACAACCTGTGCTCTCTGTCTCTCTGCACGCATAATGCTTGAAATGTGCGCCCAAATGTAATAGTATTTGTGGTTTGTAAGCGATTTGCCACCGAAATCGTTTGCCCATTTGGCTTAAAGCGAATCAGTGAGTGCGTGAAGATTTGAGTAGAAGACGGCGAGCGAAAAAGACAACGACGAAACTAGTAAACAAGAGCGGAATTATTTTCCAATCGTACTTCGAACGCTTGATATTGATATTGACGGCACGTCCTGCACTTAGGCAGCATGTGCAATCACAATGAGATGAGTGTAGGTGAATACACGGATACCAATACTGTTTTGAGGCGGTTTGTTCTGTATACGCAAGTAAAAGTGATGGTAATTTTTCATTGAACTCTTTTATTGCTTTAGGTAGAAGAACATCTGAATTCTGATCTTATCTTGATTGGAAAATATTGTTCTGTACATTTGAGTTTTGGGTTACATAAGCATTTAATGTTCGATGACGTGGCCGAATAAAGTTAAGGATTGTCGCGTTAGGATATTGTATTTGACTACAACTTCCCTGAATGTGGTGTGATTTATGATCGGTCCAATGAAAAATAAATTCATTTGCAGGGACGAGGTGCAAAAGTCGCCCAACTTAAAAAATGGGGTTTGCGAAGTTGAATCCAATGTATAGAAGGTATTAAGGGATACAAATCCCTATCCCTTTGTTGTTTTATTTTTCTTTTTAGTGATATAAGTACTTAAAGCTCTTTTCCATCTTTATAAAGTGCTCCATTCGAGATTCTGTTTACAAACGTTGCGCTAAAAGAAACATTTTGTCTTACAGCCTAAATGATTCTAAGTGCAGTCCACATTAATCAAATATTCGTAGAACGACAGGACGAAGATTTCAAAATCGACATCCAAAATGTGTTTACTTATTTTAAGGGCTGGCTTTGGTAAACCTAAATTAGTTGGGATAAAAGTTTGCCTCTATTTGCCTTAAAAATAGACGAGGGATTAGTTTTGACACTGTATTATTTTTGGCCTTAACGAAGTACGCCACAAATAAAGGTATTTAATAAATACTGACAGAACAGGGTAATTATTTAGAAGGGGTCGAATGACAGTACCTACAGCACAACGTCAATCTTAAGGGATTGGCTTTGTGCTCAAAAAATGCGGCACAAGTTAAACATGGAAAACAGCATCGAAAGTATTCGCAGGAATTTCTACCACCAGCTGTGGTACCGACAGTTTAATTAACATCCTTTTCCAATCAAAATAAGAATAAGATAGGTAATTATCCGCTTGGCTTCCCGTTTAAACCCAAAAGATCTCTGTTTATTTATGAGTAAGTATGTGTCCACCTTAATCTCTCAACTGAAAAGGGCAAATATAGGTCAGCTTCAGAATTGTAATAGGACATTTGGCTAAGGAATGGTTTTTATCTTCCCACTTCCCTACTTTATACAGCTTTTGCTCGCTTATCCAATTTTTCTTTCATATTTGGAAATTAAATCTCCTACTATCTTCTGTCTTCTCGTAATTTTTCTTTCCAAAAGGAATACGTGTGAAAACGCAAAAAAAAACATTCTGATGGGATGGCGAACTTTAAGTATTTAAATACACGTCCGTTATGGTTGTGGAGTGAACTGGATACATGCAGTGAAAACGATGGGTATGGTTTGATGAATTTAGTACTAATCTCCTCTTTATTTGTTTACCGGATTTGCAGAAATAGGCGGAAGGCAAGATCCACCTGATATAGCACGTTTAAATGATCTTCAACTGCATTAAAATTAAAAATTCGCTTACATAACGCACGTTAAGCAGCACACATATTTGCTTACAAGTCGCACCCAGACCCATAATTTTTAGGGATTTCCACATTTGCTCCTTTCGTGCTCCTAAACATAAACACATTATATTAAACAGTATGTTCCCCGATTTATAGTTATTAATATTTTTTTTTATTTATTCCAAAGGTCCATTTCATACAGGAAAAAAAAAAATTAATTAACTGTGACAAAAGTATATTTAAAAATAGTGCCACTTCAAAATGATAACTTACTTAACGAAAAATCAAATATATTTTAAAGCTGTAACTTTAGTCCCGACACCAAGGTGTTTGCATTAAAAAGATTTGAAAACTACTGACCGAAATGGATTAGGTTTTTTATAGTTTTATAACAAAATGTCCCGATTAAAAAATAATACATATTTTATCACATAATTCGCTGTTCAGAAGCGGGAATTAAAGCGGAGATCTAAACTGATAGTTATGTGGGGAACATTTTTCGAAATTAGTACTTTTCTGCTCCTGGCTATGAAATAGAACAAAAAATTGGATTGTTTGGGTACTTTATTTTAAATTCTATGAAAAGTGCGCTTTAAAATTTACTAATAAAATAACACTGAGGAAAAAAAATACATATACTTCAGCGAAGGTTGCAAGACTTGCGGTTTCAATTTGGTTCCACAGCAGGGTTGATTTTGTAGGTACTTTTGTACCTTTTTCCGATCTTCTTCAAATAAAAAAGTACATTAGGTACAGTTTGTTCAATTTCAAAATTGCATTTTGCAATTTTTCTTGCGGTTTATTATAAATGCTATTAACGGGATGTTTGCATTGGAAAGAAAACCTTTAAACTGATAGAATGCAATAGAATGTGAAAAATTTGGCAACACTGTTTTTGCACCAAACACTGTTTTTTTAATTGATTATCAATTTGACATGTACCTTTGTGAATTAGGGGCACTGTCAGCTATTAGAAATTTCAGCGCGGAACACGGAATGAGAAGTTTAGTAAGACTAGTTTTTACCAAATTATGTTTGCGTTTTATTATTAAGTGATGTTTTTTAAACTACTTTTGTCGAAAAAAAATTAATTTATCTACCAGTTTATCTTCATAAATAAATATCAATAAAAACAATATGATAGACTTCGATCTTAAATATTAGATACTATTTTGTCATTTTTGCTAAAATTAGGTACTATAAAAATTTGTTAGATATCAACACTCTTGTACAGACACAAAAGAAACAATTGCTTTGTTACGGAGCACCTTTTGGCGAGCATATTGATTGGCTCAGAACCGACTTTAATTCATGCAACTCAATTAACAACTAATATCTGCAATGAAGTGCATGCCGTAGGATCTAGAATTATGACAGTGGTGATGGAAAAAGGTGTTGCAAATATGTAAAGCGGCCATTATTTGGGAGACGTAACCTTTCACATTTAGGTAAATGAAGTTCCCCATTTGTGCACTTTTTTGAAATAAACAATTTGTAAAAAAATCCAAATGTATAGGTCTTTGTGTGCCACCCTGCAGCTTTCCTTCTAATTTACATAGGAAAAAAAGATGCATTACCCGAAAGCTGCCAGAATGTCAGGAAATTCGCTTACATCTGAAGCACGTCAAGCAGTTCACATTTGTAAGCTATCAACGTTTAGCATTTGTATGACTCAAATGATTAAAATTTGGCACATGTGCTCTTTAAAAGTCATCCTTGTTGCTGATCATGATCCTAATAAATGCTGGATTTTGGTATCTCCTTTTATTGGCAATCAGGGTGAGTGGATTCGTATGTCGTTGCTGATCATTCAACCCGTCTGGCTTGGATGATTGTTCAGGTGACTACCGCCTCCGCATTGCCTCTTGCTCTTGAATCATTGCAAGTAAGCCATATACGCATCAACGTCGTATCTTGCTTCAGGGGTAATACTAACGATTTGGATTAGAAAAACACTCATCGTTACCAAAATCAGCCGGTTTTTGTAAAACATGCCTTAACGTAGCGTATCATTACACGATCGTTTAAAATTAAGTGGCAAATAGCTTTAATACGAAAGATTCTTTAAAATATAAGCGCAATCGGTTAGGTGGTTTCAGAGATATGGGATTTTAAATGTATTGTTGTTTGTATGGAAGGTTCCACGCCCCTTTATTACGATTGTTTCAGAGGTTTAATGGTTGAAAAGTAACAGATAGACAGTTATTTCCGCATTTATATTTCAGTGTGGTTCCATCGTTTATTAAGCCTGTCCACCTGCGGTCTTTATTTGTTTTGTTAGGTAAATAGGTATACCTGAACTTCCTCCTCTGTATATAATAGCAATATGAGTGGTAGCAGTTGAGACCCATAATTGTAGAGCAGGTTAAGCTAACCTTTAGAATAACAAAAAAGCCCAATTTCACCCTTGAATTCTAACTAGATTTTTACCTCAATTGAAGCACATTCCTTCCTACAAATCCGCTTTGCAACCCACTATTTGCTAATGCAACCACTCAGCTCTATATGGGGTAATATTTACAAATCATGAACTCCCAATTGCGCTGTGTACAGGACACCCACTACGGTCATGTAAAAGAAAGTGAAACCCCTTTTCAATTGGCTGACACGACCAAATAGCTTCGTGTTGCCGTATATTGAAAAGCGAAAGTGACATATCCGCGCACATATTAATAATCGATGCAAACCCTACGATAGTGCGGCCACTTACCACCAGCTGGTCCCAATAAATGAATGAATTTCGAAATAAAAATTAAATAAAACGCAATAAAAAGTTTTCACCGCAAAGCCATTGCCATGGGCATATGTGGGGAACCCTGATTGCAAATTCAGTAAACGTCTGCCAAAACAACTAACAAGCAACTTAGCTGGCCAAAGTCAAATGCAGAAGGTGGTCACTAGACCCAAAGACGAGCAAAGACAGCCAACGGCATACGTCCAAAAAGAAATCAATTTCGAAAATTTATTTGAACAAAAAATCACCAACGAAGAAACGTTAATTATCGTTTAATGTAAAATGCGCACGTTCCAAATGGGTGGCATCCCGCATTGCTGCACGTTGTTCTGGAACTGTGCTGCTTTTCGAAAACTAATCAATTGGGAGCCTTATCAAATTGAATTGCTCTTCTTCTTCTTTGGCTTTCACTAGAAAAGCAACGAGATTCCACTTAGCTTGGGTGATAGGAAGAAGATGCTTGCGACGTCAGCAGGTCAAACTGGCCGACGCAATCCAATTATAAATGAGCTACACAGCAGGAAGGTTTGACCAAAGATATCTAAAGATATCGCCTATAAACAGCATGCAAGTAACCAATTGCATCCATTTTCATCCGTATGCTACTGAGCTAAGTGACACGACCATTCAATTTGTCTGCAATCAGTTGCGATTGTTGCCACTGGATAATTTTCTGCTAAACAATATCACTGACGCATATCGTGTGCCGATGTGGGTTTAGTTTTGAATCGCGGTCAAGCCACCTTGATTCCCCTAATGGGACGGGGAATGCCTTTCCTTGAACGTGCTAATCAATCAAACATAAATTTGAGGCCCGATCCAGTTGCAATTTGTAGGTACGAAATATGTTTTCATAAATAGCCGGCACCTGGATGCTGTGCATAGTAAGTGTTTTGCTATAACGGAGATTGCGTACACATGTGAAGTTAAAGGACGAGCTTCAAGTTTTTCAATATAAGACTCTAGTTGACAGACACGCGACATACCTGGCGGGCTACGACCGATTAAAGGATATGCTATCGAAAAAGGATTTCAATAGCGATTAGGGGATAACGTGACACGATTAGGGTGGATGGAATATGATTATATACAAGGAGGTAAGCTGTGTATGAAGTGTTCTGTCCCTGGGATGAGTTTCGTGCGAAATGTGGGGTACGTTGCCAATAAAATCTGTCTGAGGCGAGGCGTTCTATTATTTTTCTCGACTGCGTGGGCTACAGGATCTTTGGCGCGACAAGCATTTCCATGAACGTTGCGGCTTGGCTGCACACAAAAACAAACTGAAAAGAACGACTTTTTGACAGATTTAAGTGCACACAAACTCAGTTTATAACAAAGTCAAAGCAGATGTCCGTTCGTTTAGTCCTTACTCCCTCAACGCAAATATACCAAATGAAGATTTGTAGCGGAAAAGAGTGAAAGCGAACCTTCTCACATTATTTTTGATCAAATTTTCTATTCAAACATCACTTATCCTTATCAGTCAAAATCTGTCTCGCTGTACATGAAGTTCGTATGACTCATGGAATTAAGCAGTACCGGGCAAATATATCTAAGAATTTCCAGACTTGTGATGCTAATCTGGAGTGGGAAGAGCGTGTGGAAAAGAAGTTTGTGTACATTGCATTGCGAATTTAGAAAAGTGTTTTTTTTTTTCATTTTATCCAACAACTTTGACCAACAGTTTTTCAGGCCTTTACAGATTTTATTGCTGAAAGTATCTTGTTTGCGATATTGAGTACAGCTATGCCTCGCTGTAGTTGGGGCAGATCAAACGATTTCCTTGCTTCAAGTCCGGACGAGCCATGCTATGATCAGTGATGCCAAGTAAAGCTTTTTCATACCTTTTACGCATCATAAACTGAGGCCTTGAGGCTTGTTTTTTTTTTTCAAAAAGGTATCTTTTTTTATTTCAAATATTTTTCTGGTTGGACTAAAACTGTGTTTGTTTTGTTCAATACTTTTTACCTTCTTATGAAACTAAAATGTCCCGAATTTTGTTCCTTTTAAGAATTACTTCTGTGATTTGGTAATGTTTTATTTTAGCCAAATTTGCCTTGATGCAGATTGTTCGATTTCTTAAAACTAAAGCTCATTGCAAAACCAAAAAAAAAAAAAAAACAAAAAGCATAAAAATCACTGAATCAATACAGTTTTTCTCTCTTCTTTTGTGCTCTTGGATAACAAAAACCACAGCAAAGCCTTACTCTGAAAAACTACTAAATTTGATGGCCACTACTCCGTATACCCATCAGCGTTGCCACAATGTGCCCGATCGGGCCATTTGGCCCTCTGATTTTTATTTTGGCTCTTGGCCCGGGGCCAACAAGAAATGGCCCGCATATCTTTTTGGTGGTCCTTAACAAAAAATATTCTAAAAAGCACACTTTCTTATTTCATCCCAAAAATAAGCAATAACCAAGTTCACATATTGAAAGCGTCACTGAATAATTATTCAACTTCTTATTTTTTGTCCCGTTCCTGTCACTTTATATTTTTATCGCTTTTTTTTAAGTTTTCTGTGAAGGGTAGTGGCCCGCACTTTATAGAAATGGCCCTCAGAATGGCCCTCAATATTTTTTTCTTTGTGGCAACGCTGATACCCATTTATTTTTTTTAAACAAAATCCTTTCTCGCAAACTCTCAATTTTCCAATCCGAGCATGATAAGCTCGGTTTTCAGCTTTAGCTCTACTACCCCATTAGCATATTCTCCAAAACTGCTAAACTAATTTTGTTGATATTTACCAGTGCGTTCCTATTAGTATATAAGTTGAAATTAAATCCAATAGGTGGCGCTGTTGTTTATACAAATCTACAGTCTTAAGCTTTTTGTGCGAGCCTATCTTTTAGATTGTGCTAATCTAGAGAAGTACTTAGCGTTTTTGAATGCGGTTTTCAGTACTATTTTCTTATTTTCCCACGAATGTTAATTACTTCCACATTTTCGTTGGGATGCTCATTCGTATCTCAAAAACGCGGGCTGTTTAAAAAAACTGAAGTAGATTCGACATCAGAAAATTAAAATTAATAATTCGGTTCCATTTAAAAACCTCAGTTTGTTTAAAAATAAAAAGCGATTAATGTAACAAAAATTTCTTATAATTCATAAAATAAAAACTAAAGTTACTACTTTAGTATTTTTATTTTATACTAATTGTTTATATAAATTTTAAATTCCTAAAAATTCTCGTCACCCATAGACCAGTAGGATACAGCTTTTTAAACTTACTATCAAAACCCTGCTTCTCTGTGACTTTCCTAGGAAACATTTTTTTATAAAAGACTATCTCTATTCGCAAAATTCAGCTAGCGTTCCTCACCATATTGCCGAGTTAACACAATGGTCCCCGTCTCTGCAATCTACAAAGCTTTTAAGATTCCTTTGTGATTTCTGTTCATGGTCGAATTCGAACTCGGACCATGTACAACAGTGTTAGGAATATCATTTACAACAATTGGTACTTTTTCTTAATTTATTGTCTAAATGATTGCATTTCCAAAACAAATTTGTCAAGTGCGGACGAGTTTTTTACCACTACCATGCTCGGCACATAAATTTATCGAATTTCGTATGCAACGCGGTCTAACTCGGTATGAATATTTGGCTTTCGATTCATCTAAACCTACCTACTCTGATGATCAACTCAATCTGCACACTTATCCCTCACGCGGGCGTGATTTCTTATCAGTGTGCCTGACGGGGTTCTGATGGTAAATTTGATTGCAATCACGTTCCCGTACAAGATGCCAAGTAGGTACGAATGTACGTTGTACGTGCCCGTAGAAGCCATCGAAGAATGCCCAAATCAGAATTCACTCAACTTTCGTTCGCAGTGAAAGTGATCACACCGACCCGACAAAAAATGAAAAGGAACCTCAACCACACTAAAAAAAAATCGAATTAATTTTAAGACAAGGAAATAAACAAACAGTCTTGTTCAATAAATTATTTTCATTTTAATAAATAAATACACGTACAAGCAAATCTTTGGGTTGACGTTTGTAAGCATCAATGTTAGTTTTTTTTTTTTTTTAATCTAGTTGTTCTCGGAGTGTTGTCTCGTTTTTAGCGCTAAATCGCTAGTAACGTCTATCGTTGTTGCTGCTGTTGCTGTCCGGCGTAGGCCATTTCTTGGGCGTCCTGAGTTTCAACTGAGGATCTCGCCCATTGCGTGTGCGAGGGCTCCCATCCCGAAGACGGGTGTTCCAAGTGCTCAAAGTGCTCAACATGATCGAAGTGCTGTGGAACAAATGTGTCGACATGGTGGGGAACAACATGCTCAACATGGTGCTCCAAGTGATGGGGCACGACATGCTCGACATGGTGTGGCAAGTGTTCGAGGTGCTCGACATGGTGTGGATAATGGACGACTTCGTAGTTCACAATCTGAAAGGGAAAGCTCGTTAGTAAAATTGGTAAGGAAATCGTGTGGAAAAGCCACCTTTGGTTTGGCAATTTTGAAGATGACCAACGCTCCGGACAGGACCAAGGAGAGCAGACCGAGAGTCATGGCCTTCCAGGTCTTCAGCGCGATAAGGGCGAGTGCAAGTGGCACCAGCACTGTTGTCTTCAGCTTCAATCCCAGCAGGAATGGCAGCATGACCTTCCTCATGAAACCTCGCCCTGGAAAGGAGCCAAGTTTTGTTTATAACACAAGACTTTTTGACTTCGACGAAACTCACCTTGTTGGGCCGGACTGTCGTCGGACAGTGGGACTAGGGCGCCCTTGGTCAAAGCGTTGTCACTTAGGAAGCTGGGGATCATTGAACGAGCCTCTTCGGTGTCGAAGAATTCTGGCGCCTTGACCCGCAGAGCATGGGTGGCAAGAAAATTGTCGACCTTCTCGAACAGCTCCAGTTGTGGATCGCGTACAGCCCTCTGTTGGCTGGGCTCTGGGTCCTCATCCATAGCCGTCCGCACTACCGACATGCCGTCAGTGATCTGGATCTCGTTCTCTTTGATGGCCTGACTGAACCACGCCATTGCCTTTGGCTTGACACACGCAATGGACAGGTCCCTCAGACAGCCGCGATACATCTCGTAGGCAAGGTCAGTGGCTGAACCCTCAGCGTTACACACCGCCAGGCTGGCCGTGGCCACCACAAGAAATATCACCAACTTATTCATGGTCACTCGAATATATTCTGTATCTGCGTGCGATGTGCGTATCCTGTTCGATGATGAAGGCGCTCAGCAAAGAATCGTGCGTACTCTCAGACAATCCAATCGGATGTGTAATGGCCTATCGGGCAGGCTGTCGTTTTTATACGACGCGTAGATTCGTATGGCTACCTCGCGCATAAACCAAACAATCGGCAACAAAGAAGATTTTCACCTGGAAGTGATTGTCAAACGGTGTAGTGACATTCCAAGGCGGGCGCGGGGTGCATCGGTTGCCGCACTCTTTTTTGAATTCGAAAACCATTTGTTGTCGAACATTTTTGGCCGTCTCGTAAATTGTGTGTCCGTTGTGTTGGCCACATGCTGATTATGTCGCTTGGTTGTGTTAAAAATCATGTACTCTCGCTCTCGACTCTTGTTCGGTGCGAGTGGGAGTGGGAGGCGATGAAATAATCTCCCATTTGATATGAAACGGAAAGAATTCCAAACTTCCATATGGTCTGGGGGCATGTGGACGAATGCACAGTTTGTGCCCCATACCAGTCGATAGTGGGGCTCAGAAGAGGGAAATCAGGTTGGGAACGTGACTCGAATGTCAAGAGCTGATGAATTCATTTCAAGCGGTTTGTTGTTTTGGAAGTTGTGTCCAACAGTGTATCGAGCATATTGTGCTTGGACATTGCGATGACAAGTAGTTAGTTGGTTGGTGCGTTGCATTCTATTAGTGGTATTCGTTGAAAGTGTTTTTGTGATGGCAGTGTTCGGCAGGGACCTACTGCATCGAATTGTGTTTCGTGTGTATGTTGGCGAACACAAGATGGTCTCCTTTTGCAATTGACGAGTTTGTATGTCGCATCGTTCTGATTAGCATATCGACTGCGGTTAAAAAAAAAGTGACATGCAAAGAGCAAATTAATTGACCGATCGTATATACTTATATATCGAAAAGGAACTTCGTGCTTGGGTGTTGCAAATTGCGACACCAGTATTTAACCAACATAACTTCACATTTCAAAGAGATTTCTTCTCGTTTTTGCTGTGTCGAATGATGGGTAAATCAAAATGTTGCCTTAGATATATAGGAGAAACCGTCAGTCATCTTTGCGTATTTGTAACACTATTGGCTGTCGTGTTTCAGCTAAGACCATAATTTTAACATACCGTGGTCTTTAACACAGTTTTAAATTAGGAACCCACTGGGGTCCTTGCGGAGAATACGATTGTTTCTTTCGAAACTGTTCGAGTGTTGTTTGCTGTGCAGTTTTATTAGTGTGTAATTTACCCCGTATATCGCACACCATTTAATGTCCCTTACTAGTTTTGAAGAAAGCGAATATATAGGTAGTATCGTCTTAGGTCAACGGATTAAATTCAAAACTATTTAGGTCAGCAGTTGAAGTCAGAGAATTTGGTCTTAATTGCGGGAGCTAGGGACTATGCGGGTGTGGGACTATGGAGGCGCGATTGGGAATTGTTTCTAGGGTAGAGACTGGTATGATAGTAATGTGAAACGACTAGTCTCGTTTTTTGCTCCACGAAATCAGCACTGGATATTAATCTTGTAAGCACAAATATTGAACAAAAGAGCCTTTAGAAGGTAGGTAAAATAAGTTATATAAAATCAAACAACTCCTACAGAGGTAGTGGAGTAAATATAACCGAGACAACTTGAGGAAACTCGGTTAAAAATAGCCGATCTATAAATTTGCCTTTCAAATTATCTCGGTCGTAAATAACAAAATGATCTACGCTGTAGAATTTAATCAACTTGCTTTGCTTTGTTGATATTAATCTAGAAACTTGGTTGATAACAGCTGATAAAGTGTTTTTTTAATAGTGTGCATTCATTTTATCTCGGCAGTTTTTAACAATGAACTCTGTGTTTTTTTTAGTCTTAGCTAATTTTAACTTGACGAGCAAAAATGGCACGTCACGGTGTAAAACAGATGTGATATATTTTTTTATACTCTGACGTAAAGCTAAGGCCGCTAAAGACTTTTAATGATAATTGATATTATAGCTCTTATATCCCCGAAATGAATTACAGACTCCTGCATTTTTTGTTGGTTTGTCCAAGCTGTACCCAAAAATGGCACCGATATATATCATAGGGGAATGTGTAAGCATATACTTCTTGACACCAACACCATGCTTGCAACCGAAAGTAGGCCATCGGTACCATTATAGCTAGCGCATAGGGTTTCACTTCAATATTCACAAGGAATAATAAATGACTATCAACAGATCAGTAAACTTTCGACCAAATCGATAACGTTACCGAATATTACGCTGGACCACTGCACGAGTGTGTAAATCTCAGATGTAACAGCAATGGAGATGTGAGGTTAGTTAATTTAAAGTTGGATGTCTGTAATCGCATTAAAAGACTAAACTCTTGCCTATCGCATTCCCTCAAATTTGTCTGTCCGTTTGGTCCTATACAGTACGGGCAATACGCTGAAAAACATTTTTTGTTGCTTAGACCCTTGCTCAACTTTATAGAATCCTGAATAAAAAAGAATATTCTAACTAATTTCTTATATTTATTGAAACCTAAGTGATTTGGTGACATTTTGGGTTGTGACATTATTCTTGACGTGCGACAGCTAAGTCTAGTTTCGAAGTATATGTGGACACTTTGTGATTTCAACAGGACGGTGCGACATTAATACAGCCCGTTAGACAATTCAATTACTACATGCAATATATCCTGGTCATGTATACTCTCTCGTTTGGATAATCATAATGAAACCCTTAGATAATTTTATTTAACGCCATTAGCCCTTTTTTAATATCAGCTATGATCCATATAGATCATCGATTTACATGCACATACAACAACAGCATGTTATACCATGTTCCCACCAACGTGATTTAGCTAAATCAACTTGATGTAGCTAAATCATCTCATAAATTACGTGATTTATCATACATTTTCGTGATTTGTAATTACGTGATTTATACGTGTTTAAATCTTAATTACGTATCTGTCATCGCAAATCCACACAAAATAAAAACGAACATACCTGTTCTTGACTTCAGCACTTTATTCAGCAAACAAAAAAGAAAGAAAAACTGTCAAAAAAATTATTTCAAATTCAATTTTCTAATTTTGTTCGTGTTTCGGTGAGTTTTTGATATTTTTATTAAATTCATGCAATGAAAAATTGTTTTATTCTTGGCAGGTATGGCAGAACAACAAAAAACTAACTATCTGGTGTTGGACACCTAATGTCAAAGTCGACAAAAATGTCAAACTAAATCAGTTAAAGTTCGGTGGAGACGCCTTTCGTGATTTATAAATCACTTTAGCTAAATTACGTCGGTGGGAACATAGTATTATCCTGTTTTTGCATCGAGATCACGAATCATGATCTGAAAATGTACCTATTCCACTAATTATGGCTGCGTTGTTTTTTTCATTCTGGAATGTTGGTCCACAAGCCACACAATCGCATTGCCAGACTAAAAATTAGAACACAAAAAATCAAATGATTTTTTTTCGCATTCGAATAAACCCCCCGCCCGTATTCCGAGTTTTTTTTTTCGTTCTATATATATATAGTTATGTTTAGACCAGTCAAACACTTGATAAACCATTAACCTACATGTTTCATAAATACTTCTAATTCATTTACTGAATAAAACAATTTTTATGAAATGTTTCGCTGACAAAAAAAAAAAAAATCATTTATGAAAATGTTTCACAGTTTCCCAATCGTGATGAGAAATAATTTTTATTTTACAAGTTTCCTCGCAGAAAGTGAGGAAACTCGCGATTCCCGAGACCAAAATTACAAAACTAAAAACTTTACTCACTCCTAATAATCCTACCACATTATTTTCTTCGAATCCAAAAAAAGGATAAAATTGAAACATTTCATCAATAATAAAAAAAAATTTCGGAAATATTTTAGAAATGTGTCCGATTTGCTTCAGAAATATTTATTTATTGTTTCGCTTGTCTGTACTCACCTTAATATGATATACGCAATATTTCAACATAAAATACTAAATTAGTTTAAAAAAAAATTCTGCAAATTTGATTCAAATGGTAACACCCCCGAACTTGCAAGTGAAATGTTATGTGCCTTGTGTGACGTCACGTTAAAGAGAATATTGGAGTGGCAATATGAAATTTGTAGTACCCTGTTCTATCTGTTTTGTTTCTTGAAAGCCACACTGTTGCCACATTTCAAAAATTCAACTTCTCAATGATCCGTCTTGTTTTATTTTTGTTATCTGATCCGGATCAGATCCACCCGTGTATTGAAGGAGAATATTCAAAACTGTATCAACGAAATTCAGTCACATTTACGCCAAATGGTCATACAAATTTCGGCAAAAGTTCTGTATGTGCCAGCAAAGCCATGGAGGTCATTTGCCAGATGTTTTATTCAATACAAAACATACAATTAAAAAAAAAAACATTTTCTATTTAATTCAAATACTTTGTGAATTATGGGATACTCTTTATATGCTATGCAGATAGAAGAGGAAGACAGCATAATCCGCTTAAGTAGCTCAGCCGTATTTTAATTTAAATTAAAATATGGGTGCCCCAAATAAATAGAGAATTTTCAGTTTTTCTCGAAATTGTCAATTAAATGTAGTTGGTACTACTTTACATAATGTAGGCACGTTTGTATATAACAGCAAAGGATGCACTTTTAGCTACAAATTTTTTTTTTTAAATAATTTGATCCATGAACTTGAAAAGTGTCATTTTCATGTAGCGGTTTAGGGAACCCATTGTTTTACCGCACTACAATCTCGATTCCGTATCAAATAATCGAAGACATAAAGCAAAAACATAGATTACGAAGAATTAAAATATTCTATAGTCGGATTCCTCTCTAAAAAAAATAGATTGGCTTCCAGACAGACATACAACTCATAAAAAAGGGAATATTTATTTTATATATGTTTCAAAGTATAACATTATCAAGAAAATAAAAACATTATACAATAATTTTCTACTTAAAATTTAATAAAAGGAAAAATAAATAAATAAATAAATAAACAAATGAATAAAATAAATTTGGCGCATAAATAGTAATGACTAAGGACCGATTTTTCAACTGTCAGATGTGAAGAGCTTAAGCTAAACAAAAAAATATTCAAATTCTTTAAAGTCTATTAAAAAAATTAGCAATTTCCATCCCAGTTGATCTGGCGATTGAAAAATCCGCCCTAACTAAATGTACAAAACTTAATTCATACATAAATTATCAACGTAATGTAAAACTCCATTTATTACAAAGTTCTTCTGGAAGAAACTCTTAAAATTAAATAATTTAGTAAATAAATCGATTTTACTTAGGTCAAATTCTATTTTACAAACTTCACTTATCCAACTATTTACAATGCAGTCCACTGTGATAATGCTGATAATGCCGTCGACATTACTCACATCCAAACAATAAAATAACTTAATTAATTAATTCAAAAGTGCGTAATTTCGATTACAGTTCCGTGTTGACAGAGCACTGTGCGTAAAGGCGCAAACAATCACGTTGCTCCTGTCCATTGCGAGCTGAATCCACTAGCCGATAGAATCGGATTACCGTCGGATTTGTTGTGTCCGGCGTTTGTAGTTCACTGGTGTCTCTGGAAATATAGCAATAAATGGAGATTAATTCGATGTCCTCGGCGGTTTCGTTTAAATATTTATTCCAATGTATGCAGGTATATGAATCATAAGCGAGAGGATTTTGCAGAAAATTTGGTGGACAGATGAATAGTGACGCCTGTAGGAATCTACAGAACAGGGAAACTGCCAAAATTACCAATTCATAATTTTCGAAAATTCATTAAAATGCATGAGGTCGATGTGAGTAGCTGTGCGATGCCTAATACCGTTTTTGGCAGCAAAGTGAGTACACCTAATAGAGCATCGGCCATGGCCACGGAAATGTATCCCTCTGTACTTCTCCTGCCAATGGAATTACATTTGTGAAATGTTTTCACCATTTGGGTTACATTTACATTCAAAGGAAGAGCACTACTGTGTGAGGGCAAAGCTCGTAACTTCAACCCATACAAATACCATAGAATTTTGGTTCAGCACTACAAAGCCACACTGCGGGATTAAAGGTTTAAAAACCAGACAAGAACCGGAGTTGCTGTTAGATCTGCCCACACGCTATAAGATCATAAAAGAAGTCACAAAGCATTGACTTATTATTCTCAGAATGTGAAAAGAGTGCTGACAGCGACCAGTTCAATCTTTTGAAGGGTAAAATAGCAGCGTTTAAAGAATACCCTTCATCTCCCATACAAAACATAATGAGCAGGTGCGCTCTATTACAATTTGAAGCTTGCCTCGGGAAGTCGAAGGCACAATTGAACACCCAAAAGGCAGCAAAATTTCTGTACAGCTTCCAAAAAGGCCGCAACTCTTAGAATTGAGAACTACTCTATTGAAAATGAAATTCGTCAAGAGTTATCAACTCCAAGTTGATAAGTGATACATCCGTCAACTGCAAACCCATGATTAGATGTACCCTCACATCGAAACTTAAGATTATAAATTAAAATAAACTTAAAAAAAACTTTCGAGATATTTGGAATGGAGTCTGTGCGACAACATAAATCGTACCTCTCCGCTACACTGAACGTTTAGCGGTTAACATAACATCTTTAGTACGAAAGCAACTAGTTACAACTCGCAACCTCTCCAACATGGTAGATATTATACATGATAGATATTCAGACACCAAGCCACTGTCATGCAAGTCATTAAAGCAAAATGTCGTTGAGGAATTTTCCATCCCACAGAGTACATGAAACTATGCGGCAAATAATGCCGCCAAAGACGGTAAGCGTAAGTGGCCCCAACTCCTACACACTCGCCGCCACACTGCATATATAGTTGTGGTTCATGACCCCTCTACGCAGTGTCTGCATAAAGTACTTTAAATTAAATTCCAAACCATTAGTCGATACACTAACTCTGCAAAATTAATTATCTTTGACGTCTCTTGAATGTGCAAACAGGCGGAAAGCGAACGCTGCCAGGTACCCTAACCCATATGGGGATGATCTTAGAATTAGTGTCATAAACTCTGAATAAATTTTCTGCAATAAAACCAGTAACCACTGTACAAGAGGTAATAAAAGTGATGTGTTAACAATCGCACTTGTGTCATATAGCAACAGAGTTATGTCGCTGATGGGCCTTTGGGTTAATGCAACTTTATGCTTTTGTGGCCCACCTTGTTGGGTGCTCGTTCCGCACTTGTATTACATTGCATGCACTCTTGCACCTGAATGAGCATCATCCTCTGCAAGCTGTCAGCTTAAGTGTCAATTTTTAACTCAAGCTAACAAAGCGAAATTATTTTAATAGGAGAGGTAAAGCGTAGAGCTATTTATGCGGCTAAGGGATCGCTGATATAATGTCACATTTAGAGCGTGCAATTTTCAAGTTTAATTGCATGGAAATGGGGCAAAGAAATAACACAGGTATATTACAGAGAGAAGCGTAGAACCGGCTGAGTGTTGGGAAAATATTTAGTGCTTATCTACACTGGGATTTAATTATATGCCTTCCTAGAGCGCCTATTGTCAACTTGGCTGTGAGTAGGTTTGTAGGCTTTAGACGGAAGAATTAGATTTAACATTTTTCGGCGAGCAAAGTTCTGAGTCCAGAGACTTGACACTTGTGGAAAATCATTTAACTCTCAGTATAAACGAAAGTAACCCAATGCAGGTGTTTGAGATTGAGATATATAAAAACTTAAAAGTAATCCCTTCAACCAACAGCACGTCTCTGGCAGCATGCTAGCGAGAACTAAAAGCACCACTTTATCAGGGGAATATTCCGTATATCAACGATGTCGTTGAAACTTTGATCACCAAAGTAAGTCATATTATGCTCGAATGTTTTTGACTAAACGTCAGCTTTCATTATACTTTTGGAAAATGAACTGGATTAAGCTCTCAAACTTGTAATTTTAGCACTTGGTTTGGCTAGTTTTGGAGCTCTATCGTTTATGGAATGAGTGCCCAGCTGTTTTAAACTTATTTTAGGTCCTCACTCTAAACAAGCTTAATGAAACCTCTGGGCGTACGAACTTTGCATGTTTTATATTTCACTGTCATATATACATTTAAACAAGTTATTACCTTGTTACGTTGCAATTTGGGCATGTCAGCTTTAAAGATAGACTGCATTTTGAAAAGGTACAATAATAAACCATAATTGAAGATGTCCCGGTTCCATTCGGAAGTGGGAGAAATCATAATCACTTAATGGATCCTGGATTGGTGGTGGAGCGGGAATGGGTGACTTTATAAAAGAGCTATGCCTAGGTTACAATCATAGTCTTGGGAATGAGAACCTCAGGTGCAAGGAAAGAATATGTTTGTTCTAGAATATAGACAATCAGTTTATGATCAGCCATATGGAGTAAATGCACACCAATTGAAGTCTGCCATTGTAGTGTCTAGTGTGTACAAAGGCTCACCAAAATGTGGATGGAATGAAAGGAAAAGAAGTCCTTGATACAGAAATTGCTTTATAAGTCATAGGTTAGTTGCGGCACGCAGTACAAATCTCACACGCGCCGACGCGCGGCCGTTTACACCTGTTCCGGAAAAAGAAACCTGCCGACTTGATCCCCCAAACAAAAAGTCCTTAGCTTAAACACGGTAATTTCAGGTATTAGGTAGATACGGTAAGAAAAGTTTTGTTTGGCGAACATACTGTGGTATCAGGGACTAATGAGCAGAAGAATACCAACAGTTACATAAGGAACAGAGAACAGAACCTAAAATAAACCAATTGAATCTAAAGGTGTGGAATTTACTTTGAAGAGGTTCAAGGAGAATTGCTAATTGAGAGGAGATTCTTAGAGACGTGAAAATGTAACCAACAACTTAAATGTTCCAATGTCGTTTTTTTCAAATTGTCCCCCTTTATCTTCTTACGACGAAGAGAATCAGCAAATGAAGGATTACCACTAGTCTTAATGAGAGACATCTGTGAGTAGAATTTTAACTGGCAGAGATTGCGTGAAAATGAAAGAGGCTACTATCGCGAATCGTAACGAAATGTAATGCATGTGCCGTCGACGACAGACACTGACAATTATCTCATTCTGTTAATTTTAAATTCGTATGCCTCTTAAATGGGTTAGCGGATTTTAATGGGAAAAAAAATAAATGCTCAGTCCTTCGTTTTTTTTCAGAGACACACGGATTGTAGGATTTGTTTTTACGTAATGTGTTGTTAAATCCAAACGGACAACGTTTTTAATTTTATTTTTGTATAAATATAGATGGGCTTAGTTACTTATAAGGATGTCAAACAAACAACTTTATCAATTAATTTCTGATCTCGTGGTCAAATAATGGGGCTCAACCTTTTAACCTTAAGACCATTAAAAAGAGGTCAAATGTAATTGCCAGGATCTTACTTTTTTACCCGCTGAAGCAAGGTTTCATTTGTTTTCAGAAATTTCTGTTAAAAAAGTCTGACGATTTCTGATGCGTGTCTCAGTGACTCTGTTTGAAAAGAATGCAATTTATAAATACCTTTTTTCATCTATTTAAGTACACAGGGTGAAAAAAAAAATTAAGAAAAGGCATCACCAGTAATAGCGTTGCCTGAATATGAAAATGTCAATTTGAAAAAAGCCGGTCTGCTCTTCTTTATTAATAACGCGCTCAAAATAACATTCTCCCAAGTTTAACAATGTTCACCTTACTATTTCCCGCCTACCCTTATGCCAAATATTAAAAGCGCGCTCCTTAGATATCATTTCCAACAACAAATAACAAATTTAAACTTAGCAGCGTAATTATTTTTACACGTATCAAAGTAGAATGTCCCACTCTGCTCTAGTTGTTTAACGTCAGACAACCGTTAAGCGAAAAGCTTGCCAACGCCTTTGCAAATTTGCACACCTGAAGTAATTTCCTTCGTCCATCATTATGCATTCAACTGGCTGTAACCCAGCTCCGGCCCCCTCATTTCGTAGGTGTATCTTACTGAAGGCAGGTCATTGCTTCCAAACCACAACGTTGCGGGATTAATAACATTCCAACTTAAATTGGCAGCGGTAATTTTCCCCCTGACCTTGGACTTCAACAGCCATGCCATGCTGAACCAATTCACTGCTCGATTATCTAATGCAGTTGTATAACACAACAGCTGACGGTAGGTCACCCGGACAGTAATTGTATTACTTACCTACTCAGTTCCGCTGACAGGAAATTACTGTGCGGACTAAAGCGTTGCGGATTTTTGTACATGCTGCAGACGAGACGCTCTTTACAGCGATCGTCTACGAATCCCAGTGTCCCGAGAATTTTGTCAATCTTGTCCACAATCGGCGTGTAGTATGAATCGTAGTTCTTCGGCATAATGGGCTGCAAATGGAAATTAATTAAAATTTAAATTCAATTTTGCTGGTCGTGAGTGTGTGCTAGCTACCGGTCCGCCCTGGATGAATGGCTGCTTCTCCAGAATCTGCTGTTGTTGGGAAATAAGTCGCTTTTCCGCTTCAATGCGAAGCGCTTCCTTCACCTGGGCTGTCAACTCCGGCTGCAAAAATATAAGGTAAGCAATTAAATAAACAGCCGATAATGCAGTTTAATTTATTGCCAGATATGGGTAATGGATTTCATGGTCGAGAGCAATTGTGTTTTGCATTCAAGCTAACAGCGACTACACAAGTTTGGTACTTACAAAATAAGTTATTGCAAGGATGGACGAGTAACATAAAGAAATTTATCTGCAAATCTGTAGATTGTAAGAGTGCATCTCTGGAAACGAGTGGAAGGGGTCGGTCTGAAATATTATTTCCAACTTGGTCCAACCATCAAGCACCCACTTTGTAGGGCCAATTAGACGATACTGGCCCGATGGCAGGGGTTCCATGATATTTTTCGGAATTAGATAAAAACGTTTTTTTCTCTAGTACCTATGTATAATAAATTTCTGTTATATTACTTACCACACCTACTGTGAGGTGACACAATGGCTTTGAAAATGCGCATTTGCAAATACTAGTTTTAATGACGCCCATCGTTTGGTTGAGAGAACATGCGAACTGCACTTGCAACCTAAGCGGCTATTCGGGGTGAAAAATGCAAAATCAGTCCTTGTTCTTCTCTGGCAAATAGTGGAGGAGCTCATTATGTAATCTACTTGAGATGCAACGTTAATTTTTCTCTGAATCTAATAAAATACTGCACTCAAGGCAACTGCCCCGAAATATATTCTGCACCCACCCCGTCTATATACCCAGCACAAAATAAAATTGAGTTCAGTCAGCTAAAGCCGGTCCCTTCACTGGAATTTTAAATCGCAAAAGGGTAGCGTAAGTAATTGAATGGGTTGCACGAATAAGCATGCAGCATTTTGCTTCGGTGCTTTTGTAAGCAAAATGTACGACTGTTGTGAGTAGATTATGTACCCGTTCGCATTTCATTGTGGTCTGATTGCATTTTCATGAGTGCCATCACGGAGATATCGTCTTCTTCTGTTATTGCTTTGAAGAAGATTTTTTTTTCTTCTTTATGAAACCTCATGCGATGCGCATGTTGATGTTAAACAGATGCGAGAAATTGCACGCGTTTATATGGTACACTTTCGCTTAATTTGTGGTTCGCTTGAGTGGTTTGTCGGAACTGTATTCACTTATGCACCTACTATGTATATGGCATCAGACATGCAATGAGGCTCAGTGGTTAGTATGCTAGACTACTAGCAAAAACACAAATTTAAAGTTTTTTTTCGAGGGAGAACAAGACTTAATACATACATCATACATATATTTTTTTTTTTAAATTTAATTACAAAATATAGGTACACCTAATTGAAAATATAGATCCAAAAGACTTCAAAGAGCATTGTGGTTATATTGTGCAGCTTACGCTATAGAGGAGAATGGGGTTGGTTGTAACAATATCCACTCTATATTATTTCTGTCGTTTCTGTAGTGGTATATTTACCATAAACAAAGTATTAAATAGACCGTCACCTCTTACAACTTAAGAGAATTTGCCTACAAGCTGTTTTCCGTTTTTCTTTGTGGCAAGGTATGTGTTCCATGTTAAAGTAAATTAGCCGCACGATGCCTGACAGATGCCTGACAGTTCATTCTGTGCTAACATTGGAAAAATAAATAAAATAAAAGTAATTTCCCGTTATCGGGACCTGTTAAGAAAACGGTGGGTACGGTGTGGTGAATTTAGTACCAAATTATATTAAAACGCCTAAGTATTTCATTTTACCTAGATAATCTATATAGTACGAGGTGTTTACATTTTTGTTGTAAACAATGGAAATCGGTGAACAATATGAATCATCGACAAAAATAAAAAAAGAACGCTTATTAATATAAAAAAAATATCTGATTACTAATGATATGAATTCGTATGAATTAAAAGCAAATTGTTAGCAGCAAAACTTAAATTTATTTCCAATTTTCCAATTTCGCTATATACATTTTGAGTTTGAGTTTCCGTACATTTTCGATAATTGCGTCTATAATGCTTTTTCTTTTTATTATAAATAAACATTATTCAGATTCTCCGCCGACGTAATTGATTTCAAATGTATAATTTCATTAATTATGTCAATTGTTTCAAATTTTCTAATAAATTTAATTTGTTTTTTTTTTTTGTTGTTTTCCTTTAATAAACGGAATCTTCATGAAAAGATTGGGCCTTACCAATAAACATTTTTATTTTCGACCTTAAATTAAAGTACGAGCAGTTCAAAGTGGTTATATTTTCCATAGAAATTTTGCAATTGTGAGCTTCCGAATGTTTAAAGTTGGCACTTAAGCGAGAGGCACTTATCCGGGTTTTACTGACAAAAAATCAATATTTTTGTTGATCTAAATCACTTTTTTGATTAGGATCACTTTTTACAGATCTCGATTTTTTTTTCAGATTTACACATACTACCACAAATACAGCACAACTGTTTTACGCCATTTAAAGAAGTTTATTTTAGAACCAATGTGCAAAGTTTCGTGAAAATCAAAACATAGTTTTGGAGGAATTATTATCTTCATTGTATTCCTCATCATCTGTAAACTACGAATCACCAAAACTACAGAGCAACACTTTTCAAGCCGATTTCCATGGTTGATTTTACCAAAAACATATGCAATTTGAACAGCTGATATTGTTGTCAAATAACGCACTAATCCATTTACAAAAGCAGATCAATTTCATTGCATGTTCCATGAGCCGCACAAAATCTGAGATCTGAAAGAATGTTGGTGGTCCCAATGGAAAACGACAACTCTCAGTCATTGTTCTTAGCAGTCTATCCTTGTTTTTCCCTTTAAGGGTGTTCATTTCTCTTGACAGTAAACTCAAATTACCTCGGTTTTTTATGAATAAAAACTTACTTTTGAAAGTAAAATTTGTCTTGTTTGAAAAAAAAAAACACATTAAATTAACATTATAATGATAATTTTTTTGTACTAGAAATTGTTGCTAAAGGCAAATCTTCTTTTTGAAGTAATACTTCTTTAGGCACGCTTGACTTGGGGGTAAGCTGGTGAATGCGTCACGAAAGCGTTACGGAAATTGCGAGCGAAAGTTGAGAGGAAGATATAAGTTAGTGAAGATAGAAAGAGAGAGAGAGAGTTACGTTTCGTTTCGTATATTACTGTAGAGGCAAGAGAGAGAGATGCGAGCACACATTTTCGTTCTCTCTTTCTCTCAGCCAGTTACGTTTCGTTATCTAAGACACATCCTAAAGTGCAGCAGTGATACCAGATCGGGGGATTTATCACTTTTTGCGGAATTTTCTCACTAATAATAAGCTAAAAGGGACAAAGGGATTTTTCAGACCTCATAGTACAAACAGAAAGGGATTTTTCTTTTTGGTCAAATTTTGTTCCTAATTAAGAATAAAAAAAAAATATTCAACTTACGATCAAATTAAATATTTTCATGTTTAGAAAAAAAGTCATTCAAAATATCTAAATGCTTTTATTTTCTCTTTTTTATTTCCCTAAACTGTTTCATAAAATTAGATATGTGTCTGTGAATGAATCACGAGTATTTTTTAAAATAATAATAATTTGTAAACTTAAGAGGGATATTTTGAGTTTAACCGTGGGATAACCTGCCTCTAAAGTCTGGTATCACTGCAGTGCAGGCATATTGTCTGTATCACACTGTAGGAGCAACAGAGAGAGGTGCGAGCACACAGTTTCTTGCTCTCTTCCTCTCATAGCCACTAAATTATTGTAGAATATAGATTAATTAATATGTATAAACTAACCATATATACCTATATAGATGGGGCTAAAGAAGTTTTACTTCAGTCGTGAGGCCTAAAGCACACTAGTTTTTTTTATGCACATTTAAGGCGTTGATATTCGTGATGAAATAATTTAGTTTGAATGTTTTTCGGTCAGATTATTGATATTCCCACAACTTTTATGTTTTTTTTCCTTTTACGCACAGAAAGTTTTTGGAAAATTTAAATTCCCTCAAAAAGGTAGAGATACCACGATGTAGGAACACTGCTGAGTGTCAGTATTTTATTACACCCCCCGCCATTTAGATTTTTTTTTTGCCTCACTCACAGATAGGAAATTTAATAGAGAATTTTCTTTTCAAATCGGGTGGTAGGTTAATATTAATACTTAGTTTCTTTAATACTTATTTGATGCAGCCAGCCTCGGCTATTGTAACTTATTCCAAGTAAGGATTTTTTTTTTTGGTTGGCAAGTGCATTGCGTTTGTGAAGTTACTAGCTTGTTGTTTTCTTTATTTTTCTTTGTGAAAATGAGAAGTGCAAATCTGAAAAATGAGGGATTCCATTCACATCAGAATTTAACCTTTCACAAATGAGCTTGCTAGGTATGCATTCTTCGAATCAATCTGCCCTAACTTACTCACCACATTCACAATACAACCACTCCCCCTAAAGTGTTTTCTCCCTTCCACAAAATTTCCTCCAAATCGTTCCGATTCGTAATAAGATCAATTAAACGCTTGCCTCTAGAGCCAATTAAATTGTAATTAATATGCAAATCAAAATCACTGCCAAAAGGAAGTTTGACCACTTGCACTCAAACCAATTTACTTAATTTTTCTCGAATCATTCCAATTCCATTTCACATCCGATATAATGACTAAGTCTAGGGAACTAAGACGAAAGTAAACCTCATATAATATGCGGATAAGCAAACCGAACGTCAGGTCAAGTGTTGTACGTCTTTAATAGGTTTTAACGCAGCATCACCATTAATAACTTTCTGTGTGTGTCCCTTAGAGAAAAGTCAATATTGACACTTTTCAATTGATGCTCTGGCGAATGGAAATTGCTTCATTATTCCAACAACGAGACATGCAATTGACATGCAAATATGACATCTATATGAGCTTTCTAAGCCATTGAGGTCAAGAGATTCTGCTCAAGATTTGTAGGCTTTGTGCGTGCGAAAGTGCTAATTTGACTGACATCGATATCATGGCTAATGACTGGTCGGTATGGAGCTGGGTATTTAAAATGGGACGTAATATAGGTACTACCTCAACGTACTTACCGTTAGTTGTTTGTTGCGGTTTGGGTCGTATTGAGCAGCAATTTGTGCGGCTGTTGGTGGGGCTGATTGTTGGTCAACATTGGAGCTGCGCTGCGGTGTGTACACAGGTCCCTGTACCCGGACCTTGCCCTGGATATAGCTGGAAAGGACATTGTCGATTAGACTGATATTTTATGCAATACCGCATCTGTCTACCTCAGTGGGTCTGCTAGGAAAGGTTCTGTGTTAAAGTTCTGACTAGTGGAATGTTGTTGTGGACGTGACTGTTGTTGTTGTTGTTGTTGTTTCTGTTGTATTGGGTCACTGGTTGTACCCAAGCCCCAAGTGTGTAGTTCGTGTGCGTCATCTGGTCGTGGTTTGAAGTGGTTTCCCTCGACTTGGGCGCTGCGATTTATATCGCTGATGTATCTGAAAGGTGTTGTTTTTATGTGCGGATGTTATTAGATTTGTTTGATTACGAAATGTGTCAATATAAAAGTTGTAATAAAAGTGAGTAGTCAGAGGTATCAACCATCTGTGCAACAATTTTGCTATACATGTATGAATCACTAGGCCTTTTTTATTATGCTCACATGATCTGTATAGATCATTGATTTTCACGGTTAACAACAACAGTACAAGATCCAACTTTTGTTGTAAACCACGGAAATTAATGATCTATACATACCATGTGAGCATAATAAAATAGACCTACTGATTAAATAAAATGCAGCTACAACATAAAGCTCTTTTGTAAATGGGAGAAAGCAAGTTGTATCAACTGTTCCCTCTTAAATTCGGAAAAAAATTTATTTTCAAAAATTATTAATTATGTCTCTCAATGAGTACACAGGTATCAAACGTTGGACAAACTAGGTCTGCCGCTTTCGCAAGCAAAAATTGGACAACATTGAGTGGGGAAAGAGAGCAGCCCATTTACGCTCCATAGAAATCCTAGCAAGTTTTAGACGAATTTTGTTCTACACAAATGGCATGTCGATTGTGAAAACATACATTTCACATAAAGATCTCGATATATTCACATGGTTTTCAGTTAAAGTCGTTGTTTCGTTATACCCTCATATGGTTTGTGATGATCACGTCTTGAGAAGGTCTGAGCTGTTGACTGGTGACCACCACATGTCTTACAAACTGACTCTAAACTATCAAACACTTGTCCTTCCGAACCGTACCCCAAGTAATGGTTACGAGTACTTAAAAAGGGGTAAGCTACAAAACGACAAGGTACCAGCAAGGTAGACAATTGGAAGGTTTCAATACATTTCTTCCATTAAATATAATAGTGGAAGAACAGCGGTTGATTATCTTTGCCCGAAAGTGTTTGCGAATTAAAGCGGCTTGTTGCATTAGCTAGTGATGTGAGAAGAACTACGCGGTTTAAAATGCGCAAGGAGCCATCAGGGGAGAAGAATAACGCCTTTAAGGTGTGTATTTACTGGACGGACTCGGGTTTTCGAAACCCGTTTGTATACAGCCATAGAAAACCTTGAAATAAGTTACACCGATCATAGACCTGAAATCATTGTTTTTTAAGTCAACAAGCGTGCCTATTTTGTAGAGAACACCTCCACGGACAGATTCCATCTCAGTTGGCGTGCAACTGGAAGCAGCTAGCCACAGACCGAGCTAAAAGTTAGACGTTGTTGTTTGGTTACGCATTTATGATTTTTTCAGGCCAATTTCCATACCTATACCTATACCGGTGGACCTGCCGTTTTTGATTAAAGACTTGAGGCACACACAAGCTTATAACGGGTAAACGTAAAATCAAACCTCTGTTATCTCCAAAAATTCAGCTCATTTATAAATCTATCAAGACACTTATCCATAAGGGAAATCAACCAATTTTCCGGTGCTTGTTTGGTAAATTGTGTTTTACAAATTTGACATCTCCAATTACAATCCTCATTGAGTGAGCAAAATATTCAATAAACACGTCAATAAAAATTCCACAGCCTGCAGTCACGTATGATGGCAGGTCAAAAGCAAAACCCTTTTCATTTACAATAGCATCTAAAGGTTGCCATTTCAGGATACGGGTGTAGTTTTACTTTCCCCTTGAATTATTGTATCAACTCCAGACATGACGATAGTATAATATTACACATGATGTTGCTACAAGGATACGTTTACGGAAACATTTTTATGTTGTTTGGCACACATGTCCTGTGACGGATGTCGTCAGATTTTGGTTTGGCTACTCAAATAGATATTACAAATGAAAACTGTGTTGGTATGGTTGATGTTAACCGGCAATTTCAAGGCACCCATGCCAAACTTACTCAGATCCTAATCCTGGTCCAGAACTAGCCCAATCATTGCTGCCGTAGTCCTCGTGAAGGGGTCCACCACCACCCCCGCCATGTAGGAAAACGGATGGGTGCACTTTTGGTGGGTCTGTGTAAATTAGTTCGGGTCCATGACCATGCGGTACATGTTGTCCGTGTGGTCCATGTGCTATGTTTGGTAAGTGGGGTGGCCCTTCGTTGTGCCACGGGGGGACGATCTGTGAATAGAAATGTTGATTGTTAGTTAAAGTAAATTTAAGTCAGTTTTAACTAGTTTTAAAGGACGTTTCGGCATTATGAGAGAACAAATAAGAAATTCTCTGGGTTGTGGATATTTTGGACGTAGATAAATGTGACAATATTTGTTACCCCCATCATGGGTGATAGTCAACAGTGCTGAAAAGTGTAATAAACTTATATCTCTGACACCAGCTTCAGTTTCCGTTCGATTAATTTAGTTCCGCCTCAAGATGACCATTCGTATAAGCGAACTTTATAATTGTGTTCGCTACTAAACTAGAGGTCTGTTGTCAGTCCATCTATAGCTAGTTGGATTATGTAGAATTATGAGGGTGTGACCGGAATAAATTTGATACTGAAAGTATAAGGAGACTCATGAAACCCGATTTAAGGCCACTATTACATCGGGTTGTGGAAAAGTATAAGCATAGTTCTCAGGCCACCTGACTATATAAATTTTTGTTTCTGTGGAGACACTTTCACAACAAAAGCTTTTCGTAAACAAACAATTTGGTTGGAATTAGAGCTGTGTTGACCAACAACGCAAGTTCATCGTCAGGCTTTTTAAAGCGATTTCATGAACACTTGAATTTTGACAGTCAGTTCTCTCTTAGCAAAAGCGTCGATATATTTTCCAATATGAATTTCGCGGTTCGTTAATAATTGTTTTCTTTTACTTACCGAAGTAATGGAACGGAGAAATCAAATTAAATCAACAAAGATTTAATTTTCCAACTGATATAACAAATTTTGCTCACATTATTCGGTTTAAAAACTATTTTTTTTATGAACAAAAAACGAATAAAATAAAATGCAAACCCAATTTGTATTTTAGTACATCTTATAACGGACTACCTAAAAATAACCGAAAAAATATTTTCTCACATAACCAAGGTTAATTGTACGTTACCTTATTTTTTAGTTTTTTGTTGAATTAATTTTCTTTTTTATATTAGTTTTTGACTGATAAATCGTGGGGAGGGACAAAGGGCAAATAAACATTGGGAAAGACAAAGACTATATCTCAAATGTAGCGTGTTGGCAACCGTGCTTCCAGAGGAAAATTTCAATCTCCGGTTGTGTGTACTCAGAAGAAATTTGTTCGCCAGAAAATTGGCTGATCAAAAATTTGGCGGTCAGCTGAAACATAACCACATTATCCGAGCTTCAAAACAAAATAATTGATATGCGGCCTAAGCCTTTTTTCGAGGGGATATTCAGTAATCGCAAGTCTGGAGCCCCCTTTCGAAATCGGTTCAATGTAGCCCTGTCCCAAACCGGAAATCAATTAAGACATAGGTCACTACAGTCAGACAAACCGCTTGTGTGACGAGACGATAAACAGGAGTCCCTCAGCACATCAGATGACCTGAATATTGAAGCAGTTACAGAGCTTCAATGTTGCAATTTCCTATGCGTCTGCCCTTGGAATTTCTGATTTTACAGTAAGAAAAACTCTTCGCCAAGAACAATATTAGATTTGGCTAAGTGCGTTTTTTTTAAGCCCAGCACTTATGTCACCAGCCCAATGAAAAACCCTGAAAGCCAACATCCGGACAGAAATTCCCAACATTTCCGCTATGCTGATGGATGTCACGATACAAACGCCAGAATAACCAATGGATGCTTCACCAACCTGATTTTTAAAACCATTTCAAAGAAAATGTTATATTTGTGCGTGAATTTTAATTCATAGATATTATTGCTTTAAAAAGAAATGTTATATTACCACACCGGTCGAAAAGAAACTGAATTTTAGCATAGTTAAATCGGTTATTGCAAAAACAATGCAAGCAATATTTTTATATTTTGTACGTTTAATTTTTGTGTTTTTTGTTTTTTACGCAATGTCTACACATAAGCGGTGTTAATAAGTAATAAAACTGATTTCGAAAAATCTGTCAATTATGTTGTTTTCCCAATCATGGATTCAGTTCTATAAGTGACAAAATGTAAAGTATTTTAGTTAACAATCGCTGACAATATGTAATATCATTTGAAACGAATTTCGAAAAAAAAAAATTAGCGCAATATTCGTTTGGTCTATATTTCAGGAAAATCGGTTTTGACATAATGTCGTAAATAGTTCGACAAAAATTAGTTTAGCCTGTTAATATACCGATAAAAAATAAATTTCTTAAGGCTTGCACTATCCCTTTGATCGCAGTTTGTCCATCGCTAGGGAAATCTTCATCGCGAAAATGTTTGCTTTGGCATAATCTACATTTTATAGGCATTGTGCAGTTATCGACATGTGTACTCTGGAAATACGTAGGTATACCTAATGCTTGCAATTTCTTGTACTATCAATGAAAGTAAGCGCAGGTGTAAATCACGAACGACACTACGAAACCGTTTCCACAATTTGAACGACCATAGTAAGCTCATGTCATTTTATTTCCGACTAGCTGACCCGTACTCGCCTTGCTTCACCAGCGCATTTTAATTTAAATCAAAATTAAGTGTGACTCCCTCTCAATCTCATGCGCCACATTCGCTCTATTCGACTACTCATTTATGTCACCTCATATAATATTCTCCAGTTCAATTTAAAAAGGAGAGCAAAAACAAAAAGCACAAAAGATGCATAAAAGAAATAAAGAAAAAGCACACAGCGGCAGTACAAAAGGTATAGAGAGGGAAACAGATTTTGTCGCACACACACACACACACAATGTTCTCCACTCAACGCTGGAAAAATCGAACGATCTAGCCTTAATCGACATTTTAATTTTTTGAATTATATAATATTTAGAGTTTATTGCTTAGTGTTCAACTTCAGGATAACTTACAAAGATGATTTATATCTTAAAATCTTTGTACGTAATTGAACTTTATTAAAAAAAAAACCTATTTCATTTGGATGAGTCATTCCAAAGCTAGGAGCTGGAAGGCATTCGAGAATTACAACTTTTCTTAGATATCAGCTTAGATCTCCGCTTCCAGACAGCGGACAATGATAAAACATATCCTATCTCTTAATCTCGACAATTTTCAATGCAACTGTAAAAACCGGAATCAATTTCGTGCAGTAGGTACTTTTTTAATCTATTCCGGACAAACACCTTATGACCGGAAAAAAAGTTACAGTTTTATTATAGTAATTTTATTTCCGATAACCAAACTAGACACCGCTCCCAATATTTTTTAATTTAGAACAGAGTTGTCATTGTCAGCTCTCCATTCAATCGATTCGATAACAATGGTTAAGAAATTTTCACAATTTGAGTCCATGTCCCCTATTACTATTTACAAAAGGCGGACAATTCCCACGGCGACAACTAATTCTGTACTTGATTTTGATTGTTCAGACAATCCAAAAGTGCTGTTGTTAGAAGTAGGTACTTCCCTCATTTAGAAACACTTAGTAAAACAAAAACAGTGCCCAGTCCAACTATCTATAATTCATTTAGAGCTCCTCAGCATGTATACTACAACCGCGAGTATCTACATAGCTAGCACATCTAACTGAACGCTATTCACAATTCCACTTCAGATTCAGACTCAACACACGCCGACACGCGGCGTTCCAATACCATGACCTTGCACCACTGCCAAGGCAGTTTCGCTGTGTGTATCTGTTTTGCGAAGCTTTCACTGTGAAAACCGAAATCCGTATACAAATCATAAACAAACACATGTTCGTGACCAAGCAAAGCAAACGCACATTCCGCATAAAACATTTCTTCTCCATTTCTACCAAGTGTCGAACCATAGAACTTAACACTGTTCACATTCACAGTCGTTTTCGCAATCAAATAAAATTTGTTTAGGATAATGACCCAAATACGAGTGGCCCCATGCGTAATGCGTGAGTGGTGAGTTCCACCTTCCACCTCATAATCTACAGCAAAACCAGTTTTAGATGTCTGAAACTTTCATTTTCTAAAATAGCCGCCAGAACTTACCGTATGGTGATGATTGATCAGATGATGATGATGATGGTACTTGGTCGAGTGGTATTCCTGTTGGTAGTACGAGCACAGCTTAAACAGATGCGACAGAGCCGGGAAGAGGAACAGCAGGAACTTGAGAAGAAGTTTCTTGGCCGTGCCCACACCAACGATAATTGGCAGCAGCCAAAATATTTTTATCTTAATGATTTTCAAAATGAGGATTAGTGCGAGGAATGACAGAATCAGTTTGCTCTTGAAGAATTTCTCTGTAAATAAAAGAAAACAAAGAGTTTGTCAAAAGTTGGCCATCCACATCGAGTTGAATGAAAATGTATTGTTGTCAGGTATAGGATGAATGCGATAGATATTCGGTCCATTCGGAGAGGTTAAGGCTGGGCTTTTAAAAAGCATGTTGCTTTTACTTAAACAATTTCGGTTGTTTCACTGCGAGGCGAGTCAATTACCAAGTTGACATGATGAATAAGAAATTGCTTGTGAAAGGCGAGAAGATTAGCCCATCTCAAAGATCTCTATGAGGTGGGAATACAAAGAGCTTAAAATTTCAGGTATAAGATCTGCCCAAATCACGGGCGGAATTTTGACTGATTTTAGACAGAAAACTTTCAGTTCACCTTTTACCAGGAAAAAGAAATGAATTTGGGTGAAGGTAGTCTTTATTTCGATCACGTCGGTGGTCATTGCCAGACAATCTGTGATGCTTATAAGATTTCTAGACATTTGCATGGCTTTTTACCTATGTCTCATGGTTGGATGTTTCCTCGAAACTTCGAACGTACGCAAAGCTCTATTTGTTGGAGCTACTCTTGACTCACGTATCACGTACCCACTTTTGTATAAATTGTAAGCTCTTTAGATAAGTTTTTTAAAATAAAAACTATGGTCAAAGTTAAACTAACCTATGAATTCTATTGCACCTCGAACATAAGCTTCACCTGCACTCGTATGCAACGGATACGTGATTTCCCGTTGTTTCTCGTGTTGAAGGAATTTGCTGCAATTCTAAGTATCTCCAGAAAGTTTGTGGCAAAATTTGCATAATGTGTGGTTGTATTTTACGAGAAACCCTCTCTGATGACAACTTTCATATCTTGTGTAGGAGGTTAAGTGTACTAGAATCCCCTCTCTAGCTATGGTGAATGAATGCACAACAATTTGTAACTGTACCACAACCAAATTAAAATAAAAACAAGTAAAAGTGTTATCATCGGCCTGGCCGATGCTTTGATGCCCTCCACTGCATACAAGTCATGCAAAATTGGTTTTGTATGGGAGGTACCAGAACTACTTGACCGACTTAGCCCAATTTGAATATCAACCTGACGACGATGAAAAGAAGCCCTTTCACCAAATTTCATTCGCCTATATGTCAATTCCTTTTGGCGCTATCGTGCTTCCAACAAACACACAGACGGACAGACAGACAGACACACGATTCAGAATGTGATACTGATTCTGAATATATATACTTTTTGAGGTCTCCGGTGACTCCTTCTTGGCCTTACAAATGTAATGACTAAGTAAAAAAGTACCTTCCTGTGGAGGGTATAAAAAGAACTGAAGCATGTTTTGGAGGAAAAATCCTAAGCTGTCTATTCATTTCCATTTACAGTTCTAGGCTCCGAAGGCGCAGATTCATAAAAGACTCAAAATTTTGCAAATATTTTTGAAAAGAAGAAACCCTGGTATTTCTGGCTGTATTTTCGACAAGACTACAGCGAGTTGCAGAAGCATGGCTTATAATATTATTTTACGCACTTTGGTAAGGAAGAAACGGGCTGATGGTTAACAAATTTGTGCAAGTCTTATTAACTGCTGCCAGAAAGTCTTTACAAATTTACAATACTTGAATGTGGCTTATAAAGTGTGTATCATCCTCATATACATATGTGCATCTTCACACTGAACTATAACCATTTTGTTCATATATGATATCCAAGCATGTTATGTCTGTTTGGAGGACAACGACGAGCATTCCCTTGGCTTTTTCTTTGTTATTGAGATGTTAAATTTTCTTTATCATGAAACTGGATGCAAGCATATTCCACATCATATTCGATGGTTGTAGTGTTTCTCTTTTTTCTCAAAATACAGATTGCAGGATAAAATAACCTGTAGCTACTGTGGTAAATGTCCGATTAAGTTCAAGGTAAAATTTCGTTCCAGCCAGCTGATTGAGTTTTTCGTTTCTCGGCACACCACTGTGTCAGTGAGTAATATTGCTCTGTGCACCAAGAACAAGTAGATAGCTGTTCTCAAAAAGGAGTAACGAGTTTTGACTTTATTTCCATATTATATAGGATATTATAATATCAGCAGGTAAGACTGAGAGCTGTTACTGGCAGTATATCAGCTTAAAAGACTGTAGCCCGCGTCCGATTGGAAAAAGAATAATAAAACTGGATTACCTGAGAGTTTCAGGCTAAAATTCTTCACCATAAACTTCGTTGATACCTTCCTTTCAGCTACAAAAAGAACTCGTTAGTTGTTTGTTTTTGAATATTGGCTTCTATCTGCTAGTTTAGCTTAGCCAAAGTGGTAGATTTTCGTATTCGGAAATATCAACGCGGAATTCAAATTGAACACATAGCTTTTAGGTTCCAGCCGCTTAAGGGTTCTCTTTGCCCTAATAGGTGCCATTCTCTGACTCTGGAGTCATAAAACCTGATCGCTTTTAGCATCGCTTGCCACCCTTTTACTTTAAAGTGCTAACACGGCTACCCACTACCCTTTTTGTAGGATTTAAGAAAATTATTATTCGTGTTATACAAAAATGCATAGTGACCTCCTTTAAAACCGTAAAGCAAATGTTTGATACCTACTCGTTTTAGTGCAGTCGAACTTGGATAATGAGCAAACCGTCGCCACGAGGAACAAGAAAAGGAAAGTCAACAATACGATTTCCAACTTCAAGGAGTTATATAAGTACTTACGGATTTTCTTCTTGATGAACAATTTACCAGCATCCCGTGCCTCGATTTCATTCTTTGGTATGAGCTCCAGCTTAACAATGGCTCCGTTGCCTTCGATCGATCTGGGCGATATTCGGAATGTCGCTCCATCGAACACCACCTCGGGCAACTTTAGTTCTACGTCATGTGTCATAACGAATTTAAGACTTTTGCCATAAAGCGCATTCGTTACTTCTTCGATTGGTGTTTCAGCTAAAAAAAGAAAAAAGAAAGAAGTCATGTGTGAGTGGAACTTTATGATAGTCACTAGGAAATTGAAAAAAAAATGCAAAACGCTCTCCAACTATTGGTGAGTAAATAACGTATTCCTATATCTCGCAGTCATATAAAGAGGAAGGAAAATGAAAGTCGTCGCTGGTATCACAGATTGATTTGCATGTTTTGCCATCATTTCCGTGACAACCTATAGTTAAAGCTATCTTTGAATATTGCCACAAGTTAATGATATTCATTCATTCGCATTGAGTTACTTTCGATACCATTATTAATAAAATCGAAGACGAGATGGTGCTTATTTGCGTACACATGTGTGGAAAGTTAGGCATTTGCTAAGAGATAAATTTAGCTGGTAAATGCGTGCTGCAAGGCGTGATGATAATAAGGATAACCTTTTTAGTAGGTGCAGACTCGCGGTATCGACATTACTGTAAATCTGATGAGTAGATAGTGGAGCTGTGGTTGTTCTTTGGCTGCAAAAGGTAGGAGACTAATTCGCATTTGACTGCATATTATTTAAAAAAAATCGAGTATGCTTTAGACAACACGACTGAAGTAAAACTTCTTTAGCCTCATCTATATAGGTATATATGTTTAGTTTATACATACTAATTATTCAATATTCTACAATAATTAAGTGGCTATGAGAGGAAGAGAGCAAGAAACTGTGTGCTCGCACCTCTCTCTGTTGCTCCTACAGTGTGATACAGACAATATGCCTGCACTGCAGTGATACCAGACTTTAGAGGCAGGTTATCCCACGGTTTTACTCAAAATATCCCTTTTAAGTTTACAAATTATTATTATTTTAAAAAATACTCGTGATTCATTCACAGACACATATCTAATTTTATGAAACAGTTTAGGGAAATAAAAAAAGGAAAATAAAAGCATTTAGATATTTTGAATGGCTTTTTTCTAAACATGAAAATATTTAATTTGATGGTAGGTTGAATAATTTTTTTTATTCTTAATTAGGAACAAAATTTGACCAAAAAGAAAAATCCCTTTCTGTTTGTACTATGAGGTCTGAAAAATCCCTTTGTCCCTTTTAGCTTATTATTAGTGAGAAAATTCCGCAAAAAGTGATAAATCCCCCGATCTGGTATCACTGCTGCACTTTAGGATGTGTCTTAGATAACGAAACGTAACTGGCTGAGAGAAAGAGAGAACGAAAATGTGTGCTCGCATCTCTCTCTCTTGCCTCTACAGTAATATACGAAACGAAACGTAAATCTCTCTCTCTCTCTTTCTATCTTCACTAACTTATTTCTCCCTCTCAACTTCCGCTCGCAATTTGCGTAAAGATTTTGTGACGCATTCACCAGCTTACCCCCCAAGTCAAGCGTGCCTAAAGAAGTATTACTTCAAAAACAAAACTTTTTTATTCGATTTGATAAAAACACTGTTGTACTGAATTGAATTTCTTACATATTTTTCAACGTTTAAATTGGTGCAAATTTCAATGGGATTGACTTCAACCTGGAACTCTGTTGCGCATTATACTCGTTTTCATAACTATTTTTGTATTGAACCAAAGACTGCAACTTGAGATGTTTTTATCTATCCATCGATGAATCGGACCCGACTTCTAGGGTCATGTTGGCCTAGTTCGTAGGGTCAACTATTTCAACATCGAATAATCTTCTAAAAGAGCATCTCTGATCAATGCCTGGGATATTTGAAAATATCTTCTTTGGATACTGAATCGGTCATCGGTCTGATGATATTTTCAAATATGCAGCAGTCGTCTTCCTAGTGAAGATTTATAGCACGTATTGGACCCTTAAAGAGCAGTTACATCGGGCACTTTTCTAAGATATTTTAGTTTCTACTCCTCGACTGATTTAGTAACAGCTGAAATATGGCAACCAGTTCTCGACATTCTCTTGGAGACACATTGTTCCATTGGTTTGGAAGTAAACTTGTCCTGTGACCATCGAAATACGTCTTTATACACACAAACGTTGTACAGCATTATACAAAGCGCACAAACGGGCCCGAATTTCAAAACCACTCCTGTAATTGTGAACCTTTTTCCTTGGCTAGCTACGAAGTGGTTGCTCATTTACCTAGCAGTTTCGTGAAATATTCCGTTTCTGCAACTACTATTCCCATTACTTTGGAGACAAGTAGGTTCGCTTTCGCTAATACAATGCGTTCCGATCTTTCAGTTCCAATTAGTTAAGTTAAATATTTATTTAGCATTATATTTAAAAGTTATTCGAACAATTTTTTTGCATTGCATATGGATTTCTTATAAAACTTACGAAGCCTATTGCAGTTGCGAGATTCTTGGAAATATTTGAGCTGAAAAACAACGCCTACCATCTTATTCTACGTACAATCTCTACTTAATCCTTCTCCCGGATAAACAACTGGAATATGAAATCATTTGCGAATGTAGCGTTTTGCGTTCGCCCCCCAAAGTCCGTGCCCTCCTTGGCGACGACCCTACGAAAGCAAATAATAAATGCTTCACAATATGGTCGAAGATTGAAAGAGCTAATGATGAAGCTTTCGAGGTCTTTTATACCCTCGGATGGTTGTCATAAATAACGAGGGGAATCGCAGTGGGAAAACCTTAAGGTATAAACGTGTGTTTCGCGGAGTATAACCCGGCAGGCACTTTCAAATCACTTAAAATGCAGACTGCAAAACTAGCAATGACGATGTCCGGAAAAATAAATGCCGCAGTTTGATTTGCTCTTAAAATCAAATCTACTTAAATTAAAAAAAAAATATTATCGAGTATTATCATACCCGAATATTTTTGTGAAAAGCAAATGCGGCATGGCACGTCCTCATTCTAAATTTAGTTCAGTATTTATTACCGGCACCACAAACTCGTTATCCATGCAGTCCGCGTAATAAATTGTTACCCTCGCTCTCCACTCGAGACTCAAGAGAAAGAACCGCGATTATTTAAAATTAAAGTGAAAGCACCCCAGATGAGAAGAAGGAGTAAAACCGACACAAACGCAACACGTACACCAGTTAAAAATAAAAAGTATATATGTAGCCATTGACTCACCTGCTCTCGATTCATCGGGAATTTCGTTTTCCTCTAAATGATCCGAGTTACCATCATCATCAATTGGCAGCTCTTTCGCATCGAGCGTATATTTCGCGTAGTCCACTTGATTCTTGTACAACTTCAAACGACCCGTCACATTAACGTCACTTGTCTCAAGAGCACCATCAAGAAATGTGTAAACATTCTTCTGGAAGCACGAAAACGAAGGCCGCTGATAACAGTCACGGATGATGCCGTCCCACAGATCGTTGCCCGTCGTTTGGCTAGAGAACCATTTCGATTTACTTTCCGTCGTCGCATTGCGATATCCGAAATTCACTTTTTCGGCAGCGACGGCCGAAACATTTACAGGCGTCATCGGCGTCGTACTGCCATACTTTTCCGATGCACGCACATCAGTCACACTAACTAAAAGTAAAACCATCACAGCGAAGGCGATCGATCTCGAACCGATTATTGTCCCACGAACCAGTTTACGAACTGTCATCTCGGCAACTTTATTGGCCGTCGCTCTGGTCCACTTCGAAGACATTGAACTCGCGAAGTTCCACTTTTTATGTCGCCTTAGCTTTTGCATTGCGACACACTTTTCACCAATCCTCACTGGAATTTCGATATATTTTTTATTCAAATTGAGTTTTGTTTTCTTAAACGGTTCGACTGTTTCACATTTTTTTTGGCGCCCGACCGAGTGAACACACAAATGAACGCACTTCCGCTTATTGACAGTTAGTTTAATTCAACGGCTGTCGACTATCTTCCGGCGTTGATCGTTAGCAACTGAGTGAGACCATGGTCACTTCGGAGGCATGAACGTTCAATGTAAACTTGATTCTGCAGCAGCAGCGGCCGAAATGGTCGAAAACGGAAAGAAGAAAGTCTTCTTTTGGTAGCAGACACTTCGTTAAGTCTGCAAAGCACGTTATCTCTGGCGGGCTACTGAATGTATGATGTATCTGTTGGTCACTCAGCTGTTCGACTGATGATCGCACTGTTAAAGTATCTGAAGACAGAAAAATTAAATTTGTTAGTTTGTCCTAATGGTTATGGCTATGGTATAATGATTTAGATATTGGACGGCGGAGATGCATCTCTATTACGTTCATCAGCACATGCGGAAACTGGTCAGTGGACCAATTTCTCTTTCTGTTTGCACAAATAGAAAATGCAATATACCTACGGCGGAGTGGAGACGTTTAGAAATCTCATCCGTCATCGAGTGAGGAAGATTGAAGTCGTATATATGAAAAGGCGTGTAAACTCTTGACACATTGACTGTTGTGTTTAACTGATCGGCTAAATTTTTGAAGCTATTTGAGTTTGATTCGTAAAATTGTATGCAAGACGAAGGTGGTCAAGTGAGAGTAGATAATTTTCGCTCACCTAATGAAACGCTCAGCTTCCAGTGTTTATGCCGACCTAGTCGGTTTGTTAGCTAAGAAAGTTGGTGTCTGCTGATAGAATAAATGCGAGACTAAGTGGTGGTGGAGTGGGTATTGTTTGAATGGAGTTTTAATTACTTTATGAAGGGTGGCCCATTCATATGTTTCTTCTTAAATCATGTAGGTTATTTTGACACTGACAGCTGTTTCTCGTTCGAAATCTTGTCAGAAAGTCAGTATCATAACTCCGCGAAACGAAACGAGTCGCTTTACGCTTGAACAACGTTGGGAAATATTGAAAACTTATTACCAAAGTGAGTGCTGTGTAGCCCAAATAGTGCGTTTATGCAAAAAGTTCGCGAGACTGGTATGCTAGTGGACAACACTTATGGTCCCATCGTCAACATGAGTGACATGAGTGCATCCACAGAGAGTCACAGTTTGGTGCGGATTGTGGAGTGGTGGCATCATTGGAACATTTTACTTCGAAAATGGGGCTGGGAACAACGTTTCGGTCAACGGTGGGCGTTACAAAGCCGTGTTAACCGACTTTTTTTTTACTGAAATTGAAGACATGTATTTGGACGACCTCTGGTTCATGCAGGATGGCGCGCCATGCCACAATTGATCTTTTGCGCAACAAATTCCCAAATCGTATCATGGTGATGTCAATTGGCCGCCTCGGAGCAGCGATTCGACCCCTTTGGACTTTATTTTGTGTGACCGATGTTATGCCAACAATGCGGAAACGATTCAATCACTTAAGGCCAATATCATCCAAGTAATCCGTGAGCTACAGCCCGAAACCATCAACAAGGTCTTGGAAAATTGGAGTGACAAATTGCGCTACTGCAAAGCCAGCCGAGGCAGCCACTTGCACGACATTGTGTTCCATAATTAATGGGAATGTTTGCTAATAAAGCTAATAAATACATGGAAAAAAAATTAATTTTGTTCATTTTATTGCATTTTTAGAAATAAACTTGTATTTGGCCCACTCTGTAGAACGACACTGTTGGGATTGGCATTCATATAGGGAATAACACATCAGGAAATACATTATTTAATTTAAGAAAAAAATGTTTGGGATATCTAGCTCATCATACACTTGAGCATCCTATAGCCCGACCTGTTTTATGGCTAAGTGGAACATTGAAAATGAATGAATGGCAACTGAACGAACTCCCAAGGAGTGATTGTAACAAGAGTCTTATGGTACTACACGTCGGATTGTTTACATAAACCGGTCGGATTTTGTTTACTTTTTCCCTAAGCCTACATAATATGTTAGAGTGTTGCTGGACTTGGACCTCTTTGCTTAGAGCTGTCTTTGGTTAACTAAAGGGTTTTCCAATGAGAGGTGTTATTGTGAATGACCCGCTATTTCGGTAGCTGTCACTTTTAAAGCTTTTATTCTTTGACATTTGACAAGTAGAAACTATGCCATTACTTAAAATGGAACAATACAAGCTTCAACAACGCATTGAAATTATTAAAATTCACTACAAAAATGGTGAAAATCTTGCAGTCACAGTTCGCAAAACTAAAGTATTTTTTGGTGATATGAAGCACCTTGTCGTACCGCAATACAGAAATTGGTGGAAAAATTCGAGCTGTTGGGACAAGTTAGTGATGTGAAGAATAAAACCCGTGCACGTCGCTCAAGAACAACTGAGAATATTGCTGCTGTAGCCCAAAGTGTTGAAGAAAACCTAGGTTTGTCCATGCCTCGTCATTACACCGTATTTTGCATATAGACTTGGGTCTTAAGGCTTATAAAGTTCAGTTAACACCAGAACTCAAGCCGGCCGATCATCGATTGGGTCCTTGAAATGCATGACAATGATCCGGAATTCTATCGAAAAATCATCTTGACTGATGAGGCCCATTTCCACCTCGGTGGCTACGTCAACAAGCAAAATTGTCGCATCTGGGGCTGGGAAAACCCAAGATAAGAAAGATAAGGGCTACGCCAACAGCCCAGATAAAATTCGTGAGGCTATCGAGGACATAGGGCAGCCACTTTGCGATTTGGTTATGGAAAATTTCATGAAAAGGATATGGTCCTGTATGCGTGCTCGTGGTGGCCATTTGGCTGATGTTGTTTTTCATTATTAACGGCATACCTTCCTCTTTATTATGAAATACACATCCGATCAATTAACTCAAAAAATGGCAGTTTTCTTTGAATACCAAAATAACACCTCTTATTGGAAAACCCTTACCTCCAGTTCAACAGTCCCAAGTGATGTCTACTTTTACCTTCTACGCTAGCCTTTCGCGTTCGGATTAAAATTCCTTCCCTGAAATCTCCTCGGAACTTATTCCGACTGATTCTCAGTTTTCTTACCGATCAATGCTACCGATACAGATCGACTTTGAATCTTCTTCTTCGATGGAAAACTTGACTATATACATAACTCGGAGCATTGTTCCAAGGCTATGCTTATACAAGCTCGCTAAATGTATGGATGTGGTAGAGAGTAAGCAATGTTTTCAAATCTTTTGCAGGCATTTAAGTATAATATAGTTCTTCTGGTCGCAGTGTACAAGGGCCTATTAATTACTTACCTACAAGTAGATTTAAGGCAGGATAACCACGAAAGAGGTTACATTTCGAATTACTTCAATGACCTGTTCAAAAGTTGCTGTAGTGAAACTGTGCTCGAGCCGTGATTTAAACGGTTTAACTAGTTTGTAAAGATATAAAAGTAAGAAATTGCCTTTCAGATAATGGCGAGGGCAAATGTCCTACATTGGAATAGATACCGACCGGGGGAAGGGTCAAGCAATTGATTGGAGAAATCTTGAGCTTGTTCAGCAATGCAACTCCCATGTTTGTTGCCAGCTGAAGTTTCTTCACATAGCGCCACAGATTTCATAATTTGAGGCAAGCGTTCATTTCATCGGCAGCAGTCGATCTTGGAATGACTGGCATTGGCAGTGTTTGGCGGAAATCGCCAGACAGTAAAATCATTGCACCTCCAAAACAGTTGCTGACATATGTTCTCTATATTTTTGTTTACATTTCCATTCGACTACTTTCTATGTATTTGGACGAGTTTCTAGATAATTTATTTTTTATTTTTAAATGGTGTAACTAACCCGACTTTGTTCTACTTACGAAGTAATATATATAATTTATATAGATAACGAGTTATTTTAGTGATGGGAAGTTCAGTAAGTAAGTAAAATTTTGCTCCCAAAGAGTAGGCGTGGCAGCAACCAACATAATCTATAGCATTCTCTAAGTCTTAGGAAATATTTGTAAGAAAGTTTTATCGATCACTATACAGAATGGACTCGCTTGAATTTTACCGAAATCGAAATGGCACATATCTGCCACTGTATGTTTTTATTACAAAGACACCTGCGCTGTGTACCTAACATTAGTTCTTAGCTCTTCTGTATATGCTCTGTTATAGTTCGTTGGTTATCGTTTTGCAAATTCAGTGCTGAATTATTTCCATGGTGAACCACCTGGGCTAGTCCCAGTGTGGCCGTTGCAGAAATCTGAAAAAGGCCCAATGAGAAAAAAATTGTCATTTCTAAAGCAGAATAGCTTCTTTAGAATTTTGAAGGATATTTCACAAGTAAGGGTTAGCTAAACAATATACAAATGTTGCTATAGGCAACTGCATTACATTAGAAATGTTTTTTTTATGGAAAAAACAGCAATTGAATATTTCTTCTTCAACTGGAACTTCTTTCTTCTTCTCCAACTAAAAAAAAGGGGCCGAAATAGCAAAAATTGGGGCATGCTCTTAAGAAATGTTCCAAATTGAAACTTTCATCGCACAACGGTCAACGGAGAACCGAATAACTAGTTTAGCTTTTCCATTTCGCATGGACTTGTCTGTCAAACTCCACAACGTAAACGATGTACTATTACCTATTCCGCAAAGGCGACAAGGGTATTGGCTTTTGTCTCCTCTAACCAGGTATACCTATTAAGGACTTTATGCAAAATTGTTGGCTTTACTTTTCCCCTTGATATCCATATAGATCCCTTTTGGTAGTTATATGTAGTGCTCATCAAATTGGCACATTGAAAATGAAAGCAAAACCTCCACGTTCGTCTTTCAAGTTCGCAAAAGATTAAAGACTCGCAGTCTGATAAAATTAATGAGTTGCATTAATTGCTTCATCGACTTTCTAAGTCCACTCTAAAAATGTGTATAGCTTCTGCGTGTGGCTCTGTTGCTACTTCCCTTTATCTTAACGTTGTCGAATTCTTATGTAACCGTCTAAAGATTTTAATGTTTCTCAAAACTAGCATTAATCCGAAAATGAAAGTGTACATGAGTTTCCGTAATGTTATCATACAAATCCGCCTTCCAGAAGTGTAACTTTCCAAGGTTTGATTGCGTTTTGTTTTATTGTCGCACACAACGACTAGATGACATGACATTTAGATAATTAATTAAAGCACATACGTGTATGTACAGCGTCTCACATTTGTGCTCTGCCTGAGGGTACACAGGTCATTGCGATCGTTACGCAACCGCACTGACGGACAGCGGATCACGTTCAGAACATAAACAATAACAAACATAATACTTCGGGGGAAAGGAGACTGGTTTCTGCGGTAGAGATTCGAAAGTGGCAAACTTTAACTACCTGTTCAGATATACAAGATACTGGATAGCTCATCTAAGATGGTTTAGATTGGAATTGAGAGATTTATCTGAATTTATTTTAAATTGTGTTGATTTGAAAAAGCGCTCTTAATCGCTCAAATTTATTTAAATGATAAACAAGATATTTCGTGAGCTCTTACCATTCCGTGGAGCACATTAATGACAGATTTCCAAAAAAAATAAACTAAAGCCATTAAGTACAATGTCAAGATGAAAGATGGTGCTTATCTCCACTTTGAGATCTTCATGTAAGGAAAGGGAAGTCTGGTTTTTAGAAAAATGACGAAGGCATGTTACTAAAAACAATTTTTTATGTCGTACTGTGTACTCATCACTTGAGTATTGTATACCAAATGCCAGGCGGCAATATAAAGTTCAAAATGGTCACTTGCAGTTGTCGTAAGTATTACTCAGCTTGAACAGAGGCCGGTCACCTCCGATTGAATGGCATGACAGCACGTAACATTAGAGAGCACACTCGAGAATGTAGTCAAGTGCCCGATTTTATATTTGGAATTCATTCTTGCAGTCAGTTAGTCTCCCATGTATTTTTTTTTTTTTGTTTTCCTGAAGTGTGTCGAAGTCGTTTAAATTTAAATTATGAGACTTATTGGGTCAGGCGCGCTTAGAATTTTGCCAGTTTTGGTTCTCTCGATGGGTTAGATAACTGGTCACTGTTTAGCTAGATCAGATGGACTGTTTGGGCTTGACTTGAAATGGGAATGTATGTTAATGCGATGAACGGGATTCAACTGAACTGCAATGGGAACACTGAGCTGAGATCATTTTTGATAGTATTACGCTGTTGGTGTTTTTTTTTTTTTTTAATTGTAGAGACCGTGTAATGTTAAAAAAAAATATATTTTTAAGCTAAGGTCATTATGCAGCAATTGTGATCAGTGATTAATGAGCTTGGTTACGAATGAACAGTGATGGGTATAGGTTAGATAGGCACAGTCGAATTTTCAGAAAAAATAGTGATGGTTAGAGTACTTCGAGCTCCTTCAATTATTACTCAAAGGTGGTACACTGCATAATTAAATGGAATAAGAAAATTCAGAAGGGAGGTCCCAAAATGCTTGCGTTGTAGAATATTTAATAATACCCAGCGCAGTTTTAGTACATTCTGACGGTTTTCTATTTATTATGTTAACCATCAGTCGGTCTTTACGATTGGAATATCTTCAGGATTAACAAGAAAAAGTTTTCCTTAGTATTCTTCTTTGAGAAATAGGCGGGACAGTTGCTGATATGGTAGGAAATGGTTTCATTCTTCTTTTCGTCGCTGTTGCACCAATGGAATGTTTGGACTAGTCAGAGAAACAATGGAATTTATTGACTAAAAGCCAAAGCAAAATCTTAGATTTGTCAACTTTTTTTGGACATAAATGCGGTTTAGTTTGCAAATGCACCTTTGACTTGAATTTTCTGGTAACCTAAGGACCATGCTAACGTCGATACATTTAACTACTCTGTCTGAATTGTAAGATATTTTTCTTTTCTCACGTATAACTCTCACTGGCTTGCGACTGCTTCGAGGTTATTGTCCCCCATTCATACCGATAGTCTTAAAAGGTTGCTGTTGACTTTTTTTCCGTGTAAGTTGGCGTTCTGTTATGAAAGTAGCTGCATCAGTTAAATTTATTTTTAGACTAGTTAATAAATAAATAAATAATTGGCGCAACAGGTCCGTATGGACCCAAGCCTAGCTTCTCACAACCATTCGTCTTATTTTTTGGGACGAATGGAAGGGATACAATTTTATGCCAAGTCCAAACGGCCAATTGAGAAGCTCTTTCATGACAGTTATACTCTCGGATGTTTGTCAGACGTTCGCGACAGGTGGCGCAGTGAAAAAAAACCTTAAGTTGGAATTTGGGTTTTTCTCGGGATTCGAACCTGGGACCCCTCGCTTAGTAGGCCAACACACTAACCACTAAGCCACTGCGCCGACTTTATATTTGGAATTCATTCTTGCAGTCAGTTAGTCTCCCATGTATTTTTTTTTTGTTTTCCTGAAGTGTGTCGAAGTCGTTTAAATTTAAATTATGATTTAGACTAATTGCCCTTAAGAAAAACTTTAGACTTGGTAAAAAAGAATGTGCCTCTTACATGGGCTAAGTTGTCACTATATGCTGAGATTTGTGACTCAAAGCATCTACAATAAAATGTACACATTTCTAATACTTAAATTGTACGAAACTCACAAGCCAACATCAGAGGTACAATTTTTCAAAAGTCTGTTCAACGAGCTATCAGTGACGTAACGGAGGCGGTGAAGATGGGTCGGGCTGTAAACGAGGACTGTTAAAGATTCTTATTTTAGTACGCTTGTGCATCAGCTCTATTACTTTTTTTTTAGAGTTTATTGTTTGGTATCATTGTTTATATATTCGAAGTTAAATGTCACAATTCCCTAAATGTCAAAACGAATTGTCACAAAAATAAAAACGCCGGTTTTTTTGGCGCTAAAAATTATATACACCTCTATTATATTATAACTAACCACTATTAAAGCGATTTTTATAACGAGAGGTGCAATTTTTATTTCCTTACAAGAAAGAAGAAAGTGTAAGTGACGTCGAATTTATACAAGGACAAAACGAAGTATATTCTGCATCGATGTATCGGACAAAACGTGGCGATTGACAGATACAACTTCGACGTAGTTAAAGAGTTTTGGGCATTTGGGCATAAACATTTTTAGTTTAAACTTAAAATTTTAGTACTGCCTATATTTTCCCAACAAATTTTCCAATTGTGAGCTTCCGTAAATTTAAAGTCGAAATTAAAATGTGCTATTAGTACTGCGCTTTGTCTACCTGAGAACAGCTCATAGATCAAACGAAGAATTACTCTTGCCAATCGCTGTTTCTTCGGGCTAAGCAGGCATCCAAGAAGTAAAGCCCCACTGAGATAACTAAATTTAAAACTAACCCAAACCCGAAAATTTGTTTCCTACACCCATAACTTAGCAAGCTTACCCATATCTTGGATGTCATTCCCAAATCGAGGCTATTGTAGCCAATAAAGAGTTGACATAGCTCTTTAATACGCAGTAGTTAACGAATTAAATTCAAATCGGGTATGAAGACCGTATACCTACCAAAGTCCAGTTACCCGTTAAGCAAGCTACGCTTATTTACAACAACCCTTTATCAGTTGTTTTACCTAGTCTTTACGGTAAAACAACTGCCATACGGCTATGATAGCTCTTTCTTGTACGGTTCAGTTCAGGGTAAAGTTGTTTTATTTATAACAACTGACTTGCAGCTATGAAAGCTCTGTGTTTGTGAGAGCAACCCTTTCTTTCCTCTCTACTGTTATAAGTATCGAAGAAATCCTGCCGTTCAGCGGTGTTTTAAAGATCGTCTAGTAAGATTTTTATTTATTTTATTTATGATGCATTTTTAAATAGTGAAAAGAGATAGGTACTCATAAAACTTTTTGACTTTACTTTTTTTATTTTATTGGACTATATTTGTCTTAGATCTCTGACATTCCGTAGATAGCTGTTGATGCTATAACACCTAAGAGGGTAGGTATTAACAGCGTTTTAAGAGACTATGGCGGCTATGAGCTTCATAGATTTCTAAAATGATTTTACAGGATAAATATATCTAAGGGTCTTATAAAGCTTTTAATAGGCTGTTAGATCCACAGAGGTAGGCTCTTTCTGTAAAATATTAGAATGTTTTTTTTTGGGTTCAGATCGCTCTGTTTATGGGTACCACAAATCTTTTAGAGGCTATGACAGCCTTTCATGATGCTCTGACTGCTTTTTAACACAAATCTTTGAGAGGCTGTGACAACCGTTCAAGAGGTTCAACTCTGTATGCGGGTCTGATAGCTAACTTGGATGTTGTCAAATATATTTTGTTGGTTCCCGCAGCTCTGTTTAATGTGCTGTACCCATTCACTGAAGGCATCGCACCTTAGTTTTGGTTACAGAAGCCACGAGGTTAACAGTTGGTATACCTACATAAAAAAGAGGTGGCGCATTTAGTATGGCTATCATACCTCTGTGGTTTTCTAAGTGCTATCTCGTAGTACAAGGACGATATTATAAGACCCTAATCTGAACTCTGTCATGTCAAGTTTTCGTATGAAAACCTCCTGATATGTTTTGAGAGAAAGGTTCTTCGGGCGATATTCGGTCCAGTTTGTATCGATATGGATTATTAAGGAGAAGATTTAACGACAAACAATTAGTGGTCGATCTCAACCAACTTGTAAAGCGAATAACCAGATGCTAGGTACCGAGCTGGCTGGAGGGGCTTGTTGATTGAAGCCGCAGTCTACCCCGGACTGTAAGCACCCCTAAAAGTGAAGTGAGGTCAACTATTTTATACCATAAAAAGAGGGTAGGGGATCTATAAGCACCACCAAAAGTCAAGTGAGTTCTAATATTTTATACCATAAAAAGAGGTAGGGATCTTTTTGAAAAATAACAAAACATCTTCGTAGTATTTTTTCCTTTTTACCAATGTGAAAGATTCGGAGTTTTTTTCCCAGAATAAGTGTGTCGCCACGATAGACAGCTAATTAAACATACTTTTAAAACGTTGGTACTATCTGATTAGCAGTTTGAACTGTCCATTAAAGAGTCAGTCACTCTTTTATTATAAATTAAACTTGTTTGAGTCTAAATAGTTAAAAGGCAGCTTTTTTTTAAATGAGCGTTTTTGTTGTAAATCATCTTAAGCGACGGCTCTAAAATAAAACAAATTTTCAACCAAAAGAACAAACTAATTGAGTTGCAATGCATTAAAAAAAAAAGTCGACTTGTCAATGTTCTAGGGGATGCTTTAAACTGCTCAGTTAAGTTTGAATGAATTTAATTATTCCTGTACCGTCCTTTTGCATAAAGTACTTTTTATACCATCAAATGTGTAGACTTAAAATAGAGTCGACTTTTTGTGGCAGGCATTTCGAACTTACAAAAAGTTTTTATTTCAACAAAAATCCAAGCTCTCTTCTAATGTTACAATTTGTCTAAATACCTCTAGTAAAATTATGATTTCTATAACAATGATATTTATTTTGATGACCATGCTGTAAATTCTTTCCAAACTAACACAAACATAACCAAAGCAAATAATAACTACAATGGAAACTAGTTTGTAAACCAGCCATTTCAATTAATTAGAACCGCTCTCACTTGTCGGCGATATACACGTACCTTGATTTCTACAAATGGCAAAACTTTTCATTGTCCAATTCTACTAAATCGACAGGCAATAAATTTGTATAAGGCTTTCATATTTACTATGCTACATTGTTGTGTTTTACAATTCAATTCTATTCACATCTCCCGCAGAAGGACTAAAAATATTAAAAAAAAAGTGAAATATCTACATCCTACATACCACCGAAAGTTAACGTTAAAAGCCGTAGCACTTTTTCTTTATTTGTATCTCGGTTGAATTTCCAATGTACCTTTTCGCTGGGCGTGTTTGTTCAAAAAAAAAAGAACTTCGTTAACATCTCTTTTTTATTACCACCTACATGCAAAAAGTGAAAATGACAAATAACCTCATGCATGCCTATGGTGGTTGTTTTATTTATTTATTTTTTGATCGTATTTTTTTCATGGAACTAGATTTTTCACTTTTCGCCGGCAGCGTGGCAGAGAGCATATATTACTTAATTGTTGTTCTGTCTAGTTCCCCATAAATGTTTGTTAAACATTTGATGCTTTGTGCTTACAGCTGAAGCTTACAAAACGGTAAACTAAAAATAACAACAGAACACAAAAAGTACTTTCTCTTGCAAAGAGTTTTGGCTAAAAACCAGTTAAAGTTGTTCGCTTCCACCGAATTACCTTGAAAAGAAAGGAAAATAAATCATAAAGTGCCGCTGCGCTAAGAGAATGAAACAAAAATCGTAAAATTTATTTCAAATAATAAAAATTAATCTTTAAAGTCGCGGATTCAATTAAGAGATACGGTGAATTATTTTCATTCAGTTAACAGCGTGCAGGGCATGAACTTGACTTCAAATTAGATATCTAATGCGACTCTTTTTGAAATCTGCGTGTCAAACCTATCATAAGGCATTGCGAATAATGAAACAATTCCCAATTCTTCAATAAAGAAGTGTAAGGAAGATTTGCATGTTTTGGAAAACTGACATATGACATACCAAATGCCAGGTGAAGTTTTGTCAGTAACCCAACCATGACATCGGTTTCTGAAAAAAAAAAAGAATTAGTTTATGCTACAAGAACATATAGGAACTTTAGCTTCTTGCAGCAATTTCGTTTTCAATTTTTAGACGAATAAAAAGGACCTACAATTTAAATTCTTTCAATATGAAGATAAAACTTTATTGAAAACGGCAAGAACACCACCGAACATTTTGATATCAGATGCACAATTTTTCAACTCAATTATTTGCTGATAATATACACTGAAAATAAAATACCAGGTAATACTGACAAAATTCGATTGTAAAATTTCAACAAATATAGTTTTGTTGAACTGAAAAAAAAGATTGTAATGATAAACGAAAGTTATCAATACAATTTAAGTTTTATCAATTTAAACGATATTTTGTTTACCTATTTTAGTTTAGTTTATTTCATCAAACGGAGTTACAATGCACTGTACAGTGATTACTTGATATAATAAATATTAAACATTACCACCATTAAAGTTATATGAAATTAATAACAGATTTGTTTCGAATAAATATCTATTACCATTAAAATCAGTCATGTCGCAGACAGTATTTGTTTATCTTAAACACCTAGATATTGTCAAACGGATAAAATATTTACTACAAAACTACTTTGTCAGATTAACGAAACATAATTTTTAGTTTAATAAATCAATATTGTATCAATTGAACAATTTTATTGTTAAATTAACAAATTTTTTGTTATATCCATTAACACAGAACCAAAAATCACTTTTGTGAAATTGACAAAACTTATGCAAACAAAATACAGATTATGCAAACATTCCGTTGAAATGAACATTTCTGTTTGCAGATTTAATATACATTTTTTTTTTTCAATTAAAAACACAAGTGTTGAAAATAAAATTTAAACAGTAATGCTTTTTATGGCATAATTATTAATTATTATTATTTGATCTGCGAAGTAATGTAGTTTTTTAATGTGCATAAAAAAATACTTAAAAAAGTGAGTTCAACAATTTAAAAGTAAATAAATCCGTTTATGGATGCGGACAGGGAAAATGGAAAACATATATAAACGACACCTTAGAAATAAATTGGTAAGGATTGCAATTTGGTTATATAGGAAAGTTTAATATGCACTTTATTATCGAAAATTGAATAGAACAAATTTGACTTCAACGCTATGTTCCCGCATTCTTTAACCAAAACTAAAAGACTCAACTTTAAATAGTGAAGGAGATGACTACATCTACATCGTTGTCGGTGTAAGGTATATATTTTCAATTTAGATAAAAGCATTCGGTACCATTATGCCTTAAAAGTAATAGCCTTTTTTAATTTGTTGTATAGTAAAAATAATGTAATGTAATTTGTATAGTTCTTTATTTCTTAAGAAATTTGATAGCATATTTGTTTTGCGTATCATTTATAAATACCTAATGCCATCCATAAAATAATTTATTTGAAAGAATAATTCTATATAACCAGCAATATCTTGTACATAATATTCAACAAAAGACAACTTACAGGTTATTTCTGTAATATCAACAATATTTGCTGTTGATTTAAGAAAATGCCAAACGATTTCGAACATATTTTTTTGTTAATTTAACAATTTGATAAATTTCTTTCCAAAATTTCCAGCATTTTGGTAAATTTAACAAAGAAATTGAATACTCACAAATAAACCATTTTTGTTACCATAACAATTTTTTTGTTACCACAATAAAAGTATTAAGGCAAGATAAAAGTTTTTAAAATTTTGTCAATTTGATAGAAACATTTTGTTGGACGTATGTTGACAAAAAAATTGTTAAATCAAGCTAAATTTTTAGTGTAGGTATTATTGGGATAAATCTGCGAACTGTCAATAGCGTATTTGGAGTTTTAAGTACAGAGACGAGTACTGATCACAGACAAAAGAATATGTTTGTGGTCAAGAAGGAAGGGACTAGTGTGGCCTTAATAAAACTTTGTCTACCCAAACTCTGCTACTACCTTGTAGAATGTCTTCGACGCAGGCATCAGCAGTGGAAAGTAAATAATTCTCGTAGATCCAAGGAAATACTGTGCACGATCACAGTTATCCTATGAAGCATATCTTCGTTTGTATAGATAAAGTTTAGATGATTTAGATTCAACGAAGACTTTACATCCATGTTAACTTTTTGCCAAACATTTTAAAATAAACCGCCTGAGACATATATATTTCTCGAGACTTGGCAGTGAGCAACCTATGAGTCTGCGGTAAGGGCATTATCACCTGGTTTATTGACAGCTAGGCAGCTATAATAGCCTTAACTGAACCAAAAACAAGATATACGCTGTTGCTGTTGCGAAGAACCCGGAGCTCTTGGAACACAAGGTTTTTGCTCAGCTGGGTTCCTGAAAAAAAAACGTAACCAACCACAACACAGGCGGACCCTCGATGGGCATTGGACAGTCATGGAAGCTTTTATTATTAAAAAGCAATCTATATGATCATTCTTTTCTGAAATCCCTTTCTACCCTTGTACGAATACTAACGGGACACAAAACTCTGCGGTACCACATAATGAGAAAAATGCGATTGACAAAAGAAGAACTTTGCATAGGGTAATGAGGGCGTTCTTAAGGACACAACTCACTTCCTATGTCACTGACTAGGTCTCTAAAAATGTCGGTAACAGCTTTTAGAAGAACTGAAAGGTGAACCGACAATGAAGAGGAGCCGACTTCACAAAACGAAAATGAAAAGGTGTTGGAAACGCGAGTCATGAAGGCGACTATCAAGGTCGTTTGGGAAGAAAGACAACCAATCGTTTCTGTTTACTTTCTGAACGAAGACTTTGGACGAGTGTTACACACCGACTACACAGAGCTTGCAGACTTTGATAAAGCACTAAACCGATACCATGTTAGTGCCTAAGTTGGCATATGAAATGAAGGTATTTATTGCACTTAAGTCCTTTGCTGCGACTCATAACGATCGAAGTTACAAACATTATTGGACACTTTTTGTATTGCATAGACTGTCGCATGTGGAACTTAAATCGCAATGCGTCGTAACAGTAAATGACTCTGCGTCTGTAGGTTTCCAATTTTGATAATATATTATAGCCAGACTACCACCAATTATCACTGTAAGCCGAACAACATCATAACTGCTTCAGTAGGTAATAGAAAATCACACAAGAGCTTAAAAACCCGTAATAACAAAACAGTCTTCTGCCTTTGCATAATGTATACGAGTGCAAATTGGATAATCTTCATACTATAGAATATTTTACCCAAAGTCCGCCATCTTCTGTCACTTGTCGAAGTAATTCGATTCTACTGTCCCCACGGTTGCAATAATGATGATCATCATAAACATCATAATCACCAATCGGATGCTCTAAATAAGCAAGCGGGTTTTGCTTTTCATATTGTTAGCGCTGTGGACCACGCTTAGCATCTTATCGATGCCTAAGTATTCCATACTCTTCGTTACGTGGAAAGGAATATTATGAGCCACCTGCTCATAGTCTTAACAAGTGTATAGACTTTTTTCACTTTTTTTTTTTAGCATTTTCTACATTTTTGTGTATCAGAGCGAACAGATTTGCACATCCAGAGAGATTAACTTTCAATAAATCTAGAACGACTTACAAACAAATTTCAATTGTGACTTACGTGTTAGGCAATCGAGGTTAATCGATGTCCAAAATCCAAAAGAGTAATGGACTCAAAACAGAAACGGAACAATATCTACAAGTATACGTTTTTGGGTCAAATTTTTGGAAACACAATATCACACGAAACAAAACAGAGAACTTATTTTCAAGTTGGAACACCCACCTCCGTAAATGTATACCTCATCGATGCGTGAGGAAAATTCCAAACAGACATAACGTGTCCATTTACTAAGTAATTAGCGACTAAGTCGGATAGAAAATTTCACAATTTCGTTAAAACGCGCGCGCGTTTTCCTGCAGACGGTACGTACAAGAGGCGACAGCAACCGGTTGACTGAAGGCTTAAACGCGCCTTCCGATGGTTTTATTCAGAGTCAAAGATAGGTGTTTTATTTACCACTCTTTGGGTGAAAGATGTTTGGTGAATTGCTGAAGCATACATACGATTGGTATAAGAAAAAGTTTGCAAAGAGAGTTGAAGAGATAGGAATGGTAAGTGTAACAGAGCTGCACACAGAGCAGCTCTGTGACTTTGGCTAGTGGTAGCTGGTGCTAGGTCTGACGTTGAGAACATTTGATACTCGTTTGGATGCTCTCAACGGTTTGTTAGTTTTTAAGAGAAACACTGTTTAGATTATATGCCGGCTGGTTTAAGTACTGATAAGATTTGTTTTGATTTGAGAATTGGTTTCTCGGCAGTTTTGTGCGTTCGGGAATGATCGCCAGAAAGAGTCGCAGATCTGCAGATGCCCATTTAAGTCTAGGAGTGGTATATCTTCACAGAACTAAAGCATGCCAATATGAAAGTCCCTCAGATGCAAAATGCTTCCTTTAAAGTTTGAATCGAGTATTTAAAATGCTCCACCTTTCTTTGTCCATTTTTTGTATTGTTTCTCAATTTCAAGTATTTCGTTTTTGTGGTAAGCCTTAATCGAGGTCGCCTTCTTACTTGACTATTTCAGAGTCCTTTTTAGTAGATGTCTAAATATAATAAATATTTGTCCCACAACAAAGTATTGTCCGTTTGGCAAGGCACTGTGTTTTTTCTGATAGTTTTCAGAAAGTTCTTTATAAATACCTCGTCGGACGAATTTCACCTCGCCGACGACTGAATAAATCGCAAATTCTTTTCCACTATTTTCTTAAAATAGAAACGCGATTTTTCTCTAAACGCTATAAACTCGTTATTGAAGATTTTTTACTCTAAAGTGCATCGGCACTACTCAACGATTTTGTATCAACTCCACAAGACAATTTTTAACTTATTCTCTTTTTAGTACAAAAGTCATGCCATTGCAATAAATAGGTATGTACAAGGTGGGCCAAAAGAAGCAACCCTATTGGAAGATGCTCTTATTTTTGCAAATGGCCGCCAATGTCAAATCTGTTTTGACATTTGTGGACTAGAGCGATTCAGAATAGAAGTGAACAAGCCATGGAGCGATACACTCCCCAAGAAAGCAGAATAATCGTGTCTATTTTTTGGCATAACAATTCGTCTGTAGTTTTGTCGCAGCGCGAATTCCGTCTCGCCAATTCCAGGGCCATCCGACACCGACTGCGCAAACACTGCGCGAGCCACAACCGATATTCTGAAGGCGGCGATCCCGGGGCGCCTCATCACTCGTTCTGGCGATTTGGACTGGCCCGCAAGGTCGCCCGATTTAACCGTTCCAGACTTTTTTTGTAAGATTTTTTGAACAAGTCCGAGACCCTATAAGCTCTCAAGGACAACATTCGACACGAGTGCGAGAATCTGTCGCCCGAAATTCTCGCCGAAGTGATGAAAAATGGCAAAAAACGAGCAATCAATTGTGACGGCGCCCATTTGGCCGATATCATCTTCTCGACTTGACCAATAAAATTCTAAAGGGTCAAATAAACATAATCGAAGTTTTTCATTTAGAAAAAAACTGAGAGACAAACAATATCGGCTGACTTCTTTTGGCCTACGTTGTATAAATAAGTATGGATTAGTATTAGGACTTCAATTCCGTTTTAATTCATTTAATCTATGCTGCCTTCTGTATAATATGTTTTGCTATGAAATCAAGAAATATTTTTCTCCTCAGTTGACTACACTATATCTGCAGTACAAAATATGGTTGCCATATTGCAAAAGGATCTTCATGATAATCATGATGGCAGATTATCGTTCTAGTTAGAAGAATAGCCAGCTCATATGTACTCCGCTTCCAAATTCGAAAATGGATTATAAATTTCAAAAACCAACCGAACTGTAGACTTGATAATCTCGTAATCCATCACAAAATAAAAACTACTTATCGTTTCATTATATTTTACTCGCCCTGCCTGCCTTTATAACTATGAGTGGTAGAAACTCCCATTTGATACCTAACTTCATAGGAACGGGAAGCAAAACTCAAAGAAACATAAAAAAGGAACATTCCCCCTGTATAAGGATCCATTATGATGTTTTCAATATGCTCAGTGTTCCTGGCTCCACTTCACCGTAATTCCTTTCGGGAAGGTAGTTTATGTACAATCACAATTATGTATGGAATTTTGTATTCAATTTAAAAAAGTTCTTGGCAGTTGAGGCGAACTTATTAAAGTGCTTTCACTGCAAATTCTCCTTGTTTTTTTTCGGGAGAATTCCCAGAAGAGTGGGTGCATCATAAATAGTTAATGAACTCCGTTTCCTGGTATAATTATTATTATTTCTCGATCAATAAACAATTTTAATTAATAAATATTTTAAGAGCTGTAAGTACTCAACATAGTAAAGTACTCTACATACCAGAGGGAAATTATATAATATATAAAATGTCCAAGAACAAGTGTCTACTTAGTAGGTACCAATTCAATTATTAAACTCCCCAAGGACACCATACAAAACAAAAAAAAATAGTACCATAGGCATAGCTTCTCACAAATATTCGTTTTGTGTGGATATATTTATTTTTGTTATTGGTGAATAGAAGATATACAATTTTTTGCTCAACGATCAGTGTTGCCACCAACAAGAAATGAATCCGGTGAAATCTGTCCTAATGACCGAATTCTATTTTTTTAAATTCGGTCAGAAAATCCGGTCAAAAGATAAAATAACATTTTTTGCGCAGAAGTCCGGTCAAAAATGGAAAATAGTAATAAATTTTAATTAAAAATTGAAAAAAAATTATTATATTATATGTATGTATTTTTTTTTCAATTTTTCTAAACAAATCTTAATTAAAGCTAATAAAACAACAAACAATTCATTTAAAAGCGTTGCATCACAACGTTTTGCAGACAAAGGAACATTCCACTCCACTTCGGCTTTAGAATTTGGTAAAAAAATGAAAAATCGAAATTGCAAAATATCCTAAATGGTTTTCACTTCATTCTTGTTTGAATGCACACCCCCAGTCACAGTTGGTGGGAGCATTGAAATGACACTGCCGCGAGGAGCCCATGTATTCTAGCTTCTAGGATTATTCACAATAAATTGGTTTCTGTATGAAATTGTGAGTGTGTTCGTTAAGTATGGCCAAATATCATTCAATAGATAGAAAGCTTTCCTTTAAGTCATAGAACAATATTATCTTTCAAGGTTTTTCCGGTTAAAGAATTTTTTCGTTTCGTTTAAAAATTCGGTCTAACCGGAAATTTTCTCCGGTCAGAGTGAAGAGATTTCGGTCAGATATGACCATAAGATATGGCAACACTGTCAACGACTGCGTTCAGAATTTCATGAGAACTATACGATTATACCCCTCGGATGCTTATAAGACGTTCGCGGAGGTGGCGGTGGCTTTTTTATTCGGGGATCGGACCTAACACTCCTTGCTCAGTAGCTCAGGACACTATAGGGAGAAAACAAAATCTAGAACATAATAGTTGCTACCAAATAAACACGAGTAAACTCGATTGAGTCTACTGTTTTAAGCTGCTCCAATTTTCAAGCGCAATGTAATCTTTCGTCGGATTTAAATCATTTTTTCGTTGTTGTCATGCAGACGAAATATTTTGGAGTCTGGCACAATCTGAATTATATGAATGTTGAACATATTGCAATGGTACGTGTACCTACATGATGAGATGTTGTCAACAAAAACAAGAAATCAATCAGAAATATCTTCTGCGGATATAAAAGGGACATTTCAAATCCGCAGGTTTGGAACAATTGCTATGCAACACTGAAGTAGAGATATATATAGAGATATCCCGGGGATATACCATGATAAATTTCAAAATGTAATTCTCAAATAACATTTCCCTTACGGCTATCATTCTCTATTTATGTGGATCTTAAATAATTTCCATAAAAGCAGTAGACAAAAATCAACAATGGATACATTGATAAAAAGATGATTCAAATTCGATCAAAAGTAATTTGAGCGTAATTAATTCTGCTTTTGTTCGTAGCCGCACATCAGTTGTCAGATTTATATTTGAAAATTCAGTAACATCATGTTCCAATTGGTACAAAAGCATGTAGTTTAGGTATTATTTCGGATTTGGATTCAGCCATGCACACATATCGGTTATGGTATATACATAGACTGACATTGAATAGTAAAGCTTAGTATCCTGCTCGCGCTAAATTTTATCTCCCATACGAAAATGTCTACAAAGATAAAATTTAGAGAGGCAGTTTAGCAAAGCAGTATCCTGTTCGCTCGCTAAATTCTTAACTTCATATAGATGGGCCGATGACAAGTCTCAATTCATTTAGCTCGCGTAGTAAATGTCCGATACATTTAATCGAAAATACATTTCGACAGAAGAAAAAAGGAGGAAAAGGTTTGTGTTGTGATTATTATTGATTCTTTGGAGGAAACTGCAGATAACGTTAGCGTGATAATTAAAATAAAACACAAAACCAAAATACACAATAATTATTTAGCGACCATTTATCTTTGGTGTGGAGAATCGAAGTGGAGACCAGGGACGCTAACACTTAGCGCGAGCAGGATACTAAGCTTAAACATGAAACCAAAAGCACAATCTTCACATTGCTTTGCTGAAGTTATGCGTCGATTGACTTTTAAGCTCAGTATTCTGCTCGCGCTAAATTTTAGCGTCCCTGGTCTCCACTTCGATTCTCCACTCGACCGTTGTCGAGTATTTAAGGCCCATGTTAAAGTTACTATAAGCGTGACTTAAAACCAGTGGTTGAATCGCCACTTTCGTGAACGAGCTATAATTTCACGGAATTAAGTTGATTTTACATGTGAAACAAAAACAAATTCCGTCAAGTAATGCTCGTGACGAGGGGTGGGATTCTGTGAGATGAAAACGTTCAATCGTTTTCGTTCAAACGAACGTTTTGCTTTATGCAAATTTCATTTGCGCGAAAGCAAAAAAGCGAAAGTTATTTAATCAAGTTTTTCGTTTTCTTTGCTTCATGTAACTCCAACAACGAAAGAAATATTCGTTTGGTGCGAAAGGAATACAGTGAATGTTATTTGTTTGAAGTTTCTCATTTTTTTGGTTGTTTAATTAGTGGTTGTGACTAATTTTTATTCCACAGAAATGGAGGCAGTCATTTTCATTTCATATTTTAAACAACTATTCCGATTTTCTGCCGCTTTATCTCTTCCCTGAGCCGAGCATTGTGTTGTGTATTTTTTGCTAGGAAGAATACGTCTCCATAAATCCGATCATAATATTTTGTTGCGTTAGTGTTGTTGTTGACGTCCTATAAGAATGTAATTAATAAAAATAAACAGTTTGTATATCGTTATTTTTTAACTGTACTTTCATTATTATTCGTATATTAACCTTTTGTTATGACCAAAATATCAACAAACAAAATATTTACATTGGAAGAACGTTCATTTGTTTGAAATCAAAACAGCATACCTGATACGTACAGCTTCTCAAACTTTAACTTTTTTGTCACACCGTCACTTAAACCATTGCGAACGAGAAGAAGACAACGAAAGTAGTTACATGATGCAAATTTTCCCTTTCGCGTGATTTCTTTGTTTTTTAATGCGAAAGTGGTTTTCGTTTCGTTTTTTACAGAATCCCACCCCAGATAGATACTAGGGTCAAATATTTTTTCGCCATTTTTTATTGGCTAATGAGGGCTATCCATTTTGTATTGCGGATATTCACATCAGCGCCTTTGTTTCTATTGGTCTGGTCCATGAAGCGTTCAAACGACGTGTTGGTTTTATTATTACTAGTATTGAGAATTTAATTTCTCCTTCACTTTCTATTGTTTTTTTTTTTGCCACAAAAATGCAAGTATAAACATCAGTAAGGCACAAAAAGATCCTTATACGACAGCCACTTAATATTAATTAATCACTCATTTTTTTATTCACTGTCACACGCCAGCAGTGCCTCTCGTCGGAGCCTGCAGATGTAGGTAAATTTAATTAAAAAATTCCTTCCTCGAAAGTGCTGAAACAATTAACAATATAACCTTAAATTCACTGCCCACAGGGGACAGTACAGAGAGATGTTCATATAATGTTTTTTGTTCGTTAGAGCAGTAGTTTTTTGCATCCCACTGGCAGTGTAAAATTAAACGGAGCGTTTTTTCGCATGGTAATTACGAGACTCAACAGAGAATGGCTTGCATTGAAAATCGCTCATCAACGGAACAATTAATAGAAACTGTAGTTTACCATCTGACTGATGGCCTAGCGGATGGTAGTTTTTTGTCAGAAACCCTTGTGGCTGATGATCATCACCGCGTATAAACGATGCGAACTGATTCGGTCAGTAAGTCAGATGATTCCGTTTTAAGTGATCATCACTGGTGGGAGCTGAAATGCAAAGTCATTGCAGTTATTGTGCAGCAAAAATGGTGTTTCGCGAAGTGCAACATTCATAATTGGTTATACCAACTAATGGGCTGGACTTGTTAAAGGATGCATGAAAGAGTCGAAGACTAATGGGTTCCACAGGAGCGAATTGGAACGTTACCTTGTTAGCAGTTGCAAATGACTTGAACTTTTGCGACTTTGTAGTAAGACTTTCTCTCTAGTTGTGAGGTGGTTGGTAGACGCCAATTGCTAATTTTGGTTAGGATCTCATTCGTGCGTATGGTGTGAATGGGATATCTCCGCTTGAATATCTAAAAAGTCCTGCATGCTATTAAAATTGAAGCAAAATCGTAAAGATGAAGAAATTCGCTAGGATAACTTAATTTAAATTTATCATAGAAAATAGGGAAATGACTCTTTGGAGCACATACCCTGCCTTTTATAAATAATGACAAAAAAACAAACAGGAAGACACGTTTAGTTTGCGTTTTCGTAGAGACCATTAATTATCCTGCAAAATGGTTTTAATGTTCTTTTATTGCCTTTTAAAGTCGTCAAATTAGTATCAACAAATAAACACAAATAAAATCCAGTTAAAACCTTCTCCTTGTCAATCAATTATCAGCGCATTTCATTTATAAATGAGTAGGACCATTGAGTTCCAATTGAAAATTCAATTGCCTTTAGGGAAAGTTAAGCGAAAAGATTTTCCGTAATCCTTCAACAAACTGATAAAAACTCACATTCAAAAAGTAGATTGGCAACAGTTAGTCCCACTTCCATTACGAGCATAAAATAATAATATCTGTAATCCCCTGGAGCACTTTCCTCCCTGAAAAAATAAAATAAAATTAATATCCCTCCAACCACCCATTGCTCTGAGGTAGGTATTGTAAGCTGTTTTTAATTTTACAATTCCCCACCTCCATTAATTCTGAAGAGCTACATTGAATCCACTTTATCGGAAGATAATCAACTGCAAAACCGTTGTGTACGATATAATAATATTTCATTATTATTTAATGGAAAAAACATTTACAACGCAAGTAGTTTTTTGCTCTGACAATCTGAAAGTGCTTCTCTGCCTACCTACTGTTTATATTTAATTTGCTTTAAGCTGTTTTAACTTAACGGATTTCTTGATCAAATTCAAACCCATTCCGGAAGTTGTAAAATCGTTTCTTCATTTGTACCTAAAACTATGCAATTTTTAAATTTATTGCAGACATATGGAGGCTCATAACAATATCTACAGTGTATGCGAAAAGAAAAGAATGTCACTAACAAAAATCGTTTTTACAAGTTACATTTACTTTTATTTGTCTTTTTACAAACTAATGGATTTAAAATAATACCAATCATTCTATTTGCAAGCATTTAACCGATTTGGACGTGTTACTGCAATTTGTTTATATTTTAAAAGATTTTATTACACCAATATAAATAAATAAATTAAATAAATTATCCCATAAATCTACTAGTACTATTTTGACAACATTTTAAAATATTTCTCATTCAGGTGCCTTCAAATGATTTGGTAAATCTAAATTCAGTGATCTGCCGTATCCTCCGCCATATCCACTGCCACTGTGAGCACTATAATGTCCACCATGTGCATGACCATCTTCATGACTCACTGAATGCGAATGCGATGAAGTATAAACTGGTTTTGCGACAATTTCATATGTTGTCGACTTACCGCCACCCGATGCTAGAGCTTTTAGTCCGACAACACCAGAGAGAGTTAATGCCATCAGAGCTGTCATTAGCGCTTTGCCAGCCATTAGGGCGATGGCACCCATTCCGATAGCCAAAAGTGTTCCTAATAAATGCAGTAACAATTAATTTCGATTAATGTGCCACCTGATTAAGTTCACAAACCTTTCATCATGACAGCGGCCGCAATAAGTGCCTCCATGCCACCTTTCTTTCCGAATTTTCCCTTTCGACCGGTGGCGGCCGATCTTGCATCAGCCACTGTGGTCGAATCGATAAGTTTAAATCTCATGTAGTAAGACTCTAAGAAGTTGCTCAGCTTTGCAATTATGAAGCCATTTAGACGTTGATTTGGATCGTTGGGAAAACTCCTAGCGATTTCTGTGAAAAAGGAAATGGTATTATTTTATTAATTAAAATAAATAAATAAAAAATAAAAGTAAAATAAAGTGGTTTTCTTTTAGAACAAATGGAAGGGACCTATACAATTTTATGCCGGATCCAAAAATATATTGCAATAGATTGCCGAACCAATAAACAGTGGGTTCCAGTAACTGATGATTTGCAATGGGCTTGTTAAAAATATACCAAGCAAACAAAATGTGTAAATATGTATTTTCAATTTTGATTTAATATTTTCGAAATGCACATAAATTGCAGTAGATTGTCAGTCGAGCGCAGTGGTGCAGTAAATTTGTTTTGTTCCTAAAATTGTAGTAGATCTACTGCAGTAAAGTCCGAGTCCTGAGTCAACGTGTAAAGCTAGATATCTCCCATGAATTTTTGTTTTCAATCATTTGAGTCAACATATGTGGATGTTGAGATGTAATACTAACCTTAACCTAAGAATTTAATTTAAAAATAAATAAATTCGACATGACATAGCATATCGATGGTATTATAAAGTTTAAACATATTGTTAGCGACACCTAAAAGTGCAACATCCACCTACTCCACTTTATCCCATGGTTGATGTTGCACTTTTAGGTGGCGCTGGACATTTGTGAACGCTCATAAAACCAGAATGCATTTATTACGATTGCTATCGTATATTAATATAAAAACATTAATTGTTTAAAACAATAGTTACGGTAACACTGAGTAAAGTGTTTCACATAATGTGTTGCATACTTTTGGCATTTATTGTAACCCAATTCGAAAGAAACATCAAAGGAAATTGACTATGGGTACTTTTCCAAAGCAAATTGGCTTGGCAGACTAAATTATTTTTAAATCCAGTGTCCGTGGAATGCCGATTAAATGGGGGTTATGTCTGGAATATGAGTAAAGGCATCAAACTATGTTCTTATTGTGTTAAGATAACCGACATAAATAGCTTTGTTCCACGAGATAACACCAATTGATGTGTACGTGTGAACGTATGTGTATACGATTCAAAGCCATAGTACCTAAAGCTTAGTATCCTGCTCGCGCTAAATTTTATCTCTCATACAAAGATAAAATTTAGCGAAGCTGTTTAGCAAAGCAGTATCCTGTTCGCTCGCTAAATTCTTAACTTCATATAGATGGGCCGATGACAAGTCTCCACTCATTTAATGTTCGGTACATTAAATCGGTGATAAATGTAGACAGAAGAAAAAGTTTGTGTTGTGATTATTATGGATTTTTCGGAGGAAACCGCAGAGAACGTTAGCGTGATAAATAAAAAAAAACCCAAAACCAAAATACAAAATTTAGCGACCATTTGTCTTTGGTGTGGAGAATCGAAGTGGAGACTAGTGACGCTAAAATTTAGCGCGAGCAGGATACTAAACTTAAATATGAAATTAATGTATCGAATCAGCTGCAGCTTTTGTTAATTTGAATTTTTTGAAAACAGGGTAGCGCGTAAGCCACTCACTGATTTCAATTTGCTTTTACCTCCATTTCAAAATTGCCCTGATTTTTTTTTCCAAAATGTTGGACTTTAGTTTATAACTGGAATTCGGTATTTTCCAGAAACACGAGTCAGACAAACCGACCAAAATCTATTGTCCTCTATATCGATGGCAGCACAGCAGGAGTGCGCATGTGCAGTCCTCGAATTGGCAGACCAAATTCTTTTCGAAGAGAGCCAAAATTGGTATAAATGCAAGTCCCCTTTCACCTTATGTCCCTCGAAGACATTTAACCGGAGAAATAGTACCTGAAGTCCACAGTAGTGCATCTCAGAGACATAATGCCCCAATGGGAATTATTTGAAAGGCAAACCGCGATACTTATAATCATTTTTACTGTCCAGGCTAAACTTTTCGAAATCACAATGGCATCACTTTCCGTAAAAATTGCATATTGTGACCTAGAAAGTATTTAGTGTTAGGTTAAAAGTGATTAGTAGTAAGGCCCAAAGTCAACTATGCCAATGATACTGGTGGAACGTACTTAGACTTTAAAATTGGAGCAAATAATGCTCGCGCTGTCTTTGGTATTCTGTCTCCAGTCAAATTTTGTATATCCACTATATGTCCGCACATTTAGTTGTTGGAAAAAACATTTCAAAAGTTGGTTGTGTCGGGTTGTGGAAATTTATCTACAAAGATGGCTTAAAATAGGAAATAGAAAAGGGAACTGACTTTTACAGAAGCGGGAAAGAGATTTGTTGCCGTCCTAAATCCTAAGCTTACTATACGCAATTTTAGTTTGATATTGGTAAGATAAACGAATTTCAAAAACCGATTAAATTTCCTTCATAATTAAGTCAACAACTTTGACACCTCAGTAAATCAAAAAAACTTTGGAATACCTTTTCCAACCACAAATATCAATACAGATCCCAAAAACTAAATGCTTATGGCATAACAATCAGACGATCGAAATGAAGAGCATCAAAAACACAGGTACTCTTATGGCGAAATATAAGCCAATTTTACCTATGAAATTTGACGCATTTTTTTTATTATTTTGTTGTCTTACCTGCAATAATTTCCGTATTTTTTTGATCCGTGGAATTGGCATCTCGAACAATAGACAAGCCGGGCCAAATGTTGAACTCCCTACGCTCTGAGAGTCGTTCCATCAGCTTCACAAACTCCAACTTGAGACACGTCCAGCTCAACTCGTTGTCACAATTGTCGAAAGCCTTCTTAGCGGCCTTTCTATCGTCCAAACTCGCCGCCAATCCGCTAGACATAATCGCCATCAACACAAGGCACCATCGAAAACCCTTAGTCATGCACATTTTGCTAAACACTACTGTAGTCGCCTTTAATTGTTAATCCTTTTGAATCACCCACTCCGGCACAGCTCACCACAGAATGGACGCACTAGAACTAATGCACACTTTTAAGTAGCCTATCTTTATATAGTGCTCGCCAAATGATGCCCCCTTCCGACTTGGGGCAGCCCTACTCATTATACAACAAACACAAAGATGCAATCGAAGAAGTGACCAAAAAATATGCTACCACCACCAACTGGCCACCATAACCGTGGCCCATTGCGATGAAAGCAAAAATGTTTCCTCACCATTCAACCGTGATGGACCTCTGCAAGTTATAAATCTATTAGCGCCGCGTCTCCACCTATTCCGCTTCGCCTTCCCGGTCGCAGTACTTTCCTTCACAAATTGTCTCACAAATCCAGACCAACAATAACAGTGGCCAATGGTGGTCAACCGTAATTAGACTGAGAACTATTTTCTACGCCTTTCCCCTTGCACTTGGTCGAGTGACTCCGCAGAGGGCAACGCAAAAAATTGAATAGACACAGAGTTCGGAAATGTCAACGCCACTAATTATAATTAAGATTTGAGATGTCAGAAGGAACGGACTGCGTGCGGCCTGTGTGGAAAGTGCCCATTCCATTTGTCGATGGGACTGATTGAAACAAATTGTCATTCTGATAGTTATAGGCTGTTTTTTTTTTTTGGCACAAATCCAATTTTCCTACATTGTCTACACTTGTACTTACCGCAGAAATACGAGTTCTTATCGGGATTTGTTTAGGAATTGGAGCATCAAACCGACATTGGGAAGGTGTAGCGTTTTGTTTACTTTGTGCGGTAATTGCATAGAAGTGCTAATGTCCCTGTCGTTTTTTTGTTTGCTTAAGCCGATGGCAATTATGTGCTAGAAGTTGAACAATTTTAATTCACCAACTGCGGACGAAAAAGCTACTTTGCATATGAGACCTTTGGGAGTACATTTACCACGCGGCATAGGAAAGTAATTGCGGAACCTAATATTAAGGCGCTTTAATGGCTATTAAGTGCGAGAACTTTGCGAACATAGAACGGATGGAAGTAGGAAATTAGATACGAGCCGAACATGCAGGGAAAGTGATTGTGAGACTCTGCGGTTTAGAAGACGCAAAACATAAATAGATGATGTGGGCTGGCCATAAACCAAAAGTTTCAAATGAAAGTAAAAGGTATATAATTTGCCTTGGGACTATGATGAACCTACTTGCGGAAGCCAAATTGATGCGATGAAAATGAAATTGTAACAGCAAATTTTGAGAGAAAAGCCATCAATTCGGGCAGCGTTTTTTACGCTTGCGGCAATATCATACACACATGAAGTAAATGTCTGAACTGGTCAGGTTTAAAAAGGTTATAATTATAGGTATGGTATAGAGACGCAGTTCACACAGCGGCAGAGCTTGTGAGTCTTCTTTACCGATTAAGTAACTTCAAGTCGAACTGCACTCACTGTTGGGGCGCGAAATGCGTGTTAGTTATTTTTGCAGCCAGTTTGCCCGCATCCACCCATTAAGGCAACAGAAGAAAGAATTATTGGATAAGTTGTATTATTTCTGTTGTGCTGCCTATTACTGTACTTGATATAATTCGATCTTGTCCTTCCTATAGGTAGTTTTCTAAATTTAAGATTTATTAAATACATCATGGTTGCAAAAATTTCAATAAAAAATAATAATGTGCAATATCTTAGACAGACTAGATATTATTTCTATCATATTGCTGCATCTCATCTTTCATTGCAACCAGATATCCTAACCACGCGCTCTGGCATCCGCTCTGCTTGGCCATTTAGACTGGGGTTGAAATAATATCGCCGTATATATAGACAGGATCAAAAACCATTCGTAGAATTTTTCTTTCTAATGAACTTATGTCGGCAGAAAGGATACTGCTCATCGTCAAGCACTCGGCAATACAAGACCTTTCTACATTTCGTTCATCTGAAGTAGAAGTTGTTTGCTACAGAAATTCTTCGAGGAATTTTCACTTGGATGCCATTCGAGGAAAAGAAAATATTTTCTTCGACACAGATGAACTCATTGGGCCTTAACAATAAACATTTTTAGTTTCGACTCTTAATTTTAGTAGTTCACAGTGGCTATATTTTCCATTGTGAGCTTCCGTAAATTTAAAGTCGAGATTAAAATTTGTTATTGGTATCGCGCATTATCTTCCTCCAAGTTTCAGCTCTTAATACTGACGAAAGATATTTGTTTTTTTATTTATTTATTTCTAACAGTGGAGAGTCCTCTTTATGTTCCGATATTATTATCAGTTGGCGTTTTAAAGTCGTATAAAGTGGTCGATAGCAACTAATTGTGGAGCAGCTACGTTTTGTTCTTAAATTTGTCATAAGGCTTAATGAACATGTGATTACAAGTAGATGGTACCACATCACATATAGCTCGTGCTACTATGCTAATTTTGCGAACCGAATTTCCATTATTTATTTGGACTCAATTTTGCCTGATTGAAAGAGAAATAAAATTGATGATATAAAACCCGAAGTCTCAGAAACTATTTTGAGAAATTTACTTTGCTTGATTCTGCGCTGCGTCCAAAAGCGGCAACTTGAACGACACTATATTCCATACATACTGTTAAAAAAATTATTTAAAAAAACATCCGCCTTAAATATGTATCACAAGCTCCCTGAGTTTAATCTTTGACAACTTCAAGGCCAATCGATTTTTCCTGTTTTGAGATCAAGTTTAACAGACATTAAATAGTCGTTACCGATCTACTTTCTGCATTAATACATTTTGCTGAAGGTATGTATATACTTTTTTTCGTACTTATAGCCATTTAAAAAAAAATAAAAAAATATTTTCTAAAACTTGTATAAAAATGGGTGCAAAGATTTTAACATCATACTTCGATTAAAATTTATTTACTCAAAATAGCTGACATTGTAAGTTGCTCAAAGTAGGTATCTCGAAAATACTACATTTGGTGTCGAAAACCAGCCGTTTTCTGATGAATGAATGAAATATTTATTTGAATCGTTAGTTTGAACCTTGCAATTTAATGTTTAAAGATAATTTCATGCAAATGTTGACCGCGGCTGCGTCTCAGGTAGCCCATCCGCTGAGTCCAATTTTGGCATACTCTTTCACACATATCGGCCGGTATCTCACGAATGAATGCATGGATGTTGGCTTCCAGTGCGTCAATCGAAGCGGGCTTGTCCCTATACATATTAGCCTTGGCATACCCCCACAAAAAATAATCTAGTGGTGTCAAATCGCACGATCTAGGCGGCCAACTGACCGGCCCGAAACGTGAAATTAACTGTTCACCAAACTCGCCTCGCAATTGCGCCATTGTTTCGCGTGCTGTGTGGCATGTGGCACCGTCTTGTTGAAACCACATATCATGCAAGTCAAGAACTTCCATTTCGGGCAAAAAAAAGTTTGTTATCATCGCTCGGTAGCGTTCACCATTGACAGTAACGCTGCGATTCACATCATCTTTGAAGAAATATGGCCCAATAATGCCGCCGGCCCATAAACCGCACCAAACAGTGGCTTTTTCGGGATGCATTGGTAGCTGTTGCAATGCTTCTGGCTGATCTTCACTCCAAATGCGGCAATTTTGCTTATTTACGTACCCATTCAACCAAAAATGAGCCTCATCGCTGAACACAATTTTTCGATAAAAAAGCGGATCCTCGGCCAGCTTTCCAAGAGCCCATTCACCAAAAATTCGGCGTTGTGGTAGGTCGGCTGGCTTTAGTTCTTGCACCAGCTGTATCTTAAAAGGCTTTACGCCCAAATCCTTCCGCAAAATTTTCCACGTAGTGCTGTAACAAAGGCCTAACTGCTGGGAACAGCGCCGAATCGACATTTCGCGGTCTTCTGTCACACTAGCTGATACGACCGCAATATTTTCTTCACTACGCACAGTACGTAAACGTGTTGGTGGTTTAATGTCCAACAAAGTAAATTTGGTGCGAAATTTGGTCACAATCTTCCGAATAGACTGCTCAGAAGGTCGAGAATGCCGATCATAAAATGGAAGCAGCGCGCGATGAACATTTCGAACCGAGCACGAATTTTGATAGTAAAATTCAATAATTTGCAAGCGTTGTTCATTTGTAAGACGATCCATGGTTAAATTGCAAACCAAACTGAAGCTGTTTGACAGTGACACAAGGTACTAAACACACGTCAGCTGTCAAAACCGGTGTTGCCAAAACCAAACCAGCTAAAAAATCACCCTTTAGTTTATAATAAAATGAAAAAAAAATTAATTCTGAATTCTTTTATTCAATTGCATGATGTTCTTTTATAATAAATAAAAACGATGACTAACCACAACAGTCCACACAAATGCAACGATCCTGAGTCTTATTCCCCATGATGACTTATGGTGTTTCATATATCAATATTAATAAATTACATTATAAATAATTATTCATATGCAAGTGTGTGGGGATGATAATCTGTTTTCCTTCTTCTTCTTCTTTTCATGATGATAAATATCTCAATGATGCAAATAAATAATTGTTTTACACTTAACTATGAAATAAAATAAATTAATTCCTTCGGCGTATGTGTCATTTACACAACATCCGTCTAGAGCTCTGTGTCTCTATCTCTCGGTCGGTTTTCGCATTGTCCTTAAATCATTTGCCATTCATATCGTACTGTTTCCAGTTTTGGTTTCACTAGATTATCCTATATTTTATGTGGTGCTTATATAAATTAATTTACAAAGGGGAAATTTTGGTTTTTCTCTTTGGGCGGTTGGGGGTTTAAATCAATTTAGTAGGGTTGGGTCAGTCCATAGTGACCGTAGGCCAATTCTTGAGCGGTAGCTTGTCCATTGCGATTCCAGTCAGAGTGAACAATTTCGGCGTTCAATGGGCTTCCGGTGATGTATGCGGTGGTAACATGATCCTTCTTCTTGGCCAAGAGATCCTTGAAGAAGGTGGCACCTGAAAGTTATATATTTTTCATTCAGTTATACCAGTGGTGTGACCGTGTTAATGATGATGAACTTACCGGCGAAGATGAGAGCCAAGAAACTGATGGCCAAAGCCTTGAGTGAGATGAATTTCACAATCATGAAGAGAACCTTGAAGACAACCGCTTTCTTCAGTTTCAAAGCCAAAAGGAGTGGCAACAGCATTTTCCTAACCCTTCTTGTGCGGGATTCTACAAAAAATAAGAACACAAAATTTATGCAATGGATTGTTGGGTGAAAATGTTCAATGTTCAGCCTAAAGGTATGCAATTTCCAGCCTAAAGATATGTTCGGAAATTGTATGCCAAGCAGTAGTATTCCTAGAACTATGCAACAAATTCATGATTGCAACTAATGCGGCTGAAATTCTCAGATTTTATTTATCTGCGCCAGACACATGATCAATGAGCATTGATTGCCAAGTCCGGTGCACTAGGCACTATCAGCGGGAATTAATTAAATTTGGATAATTGCTGGCGGTGGTGACTGGTGATGATAGTTTGCAACTGCTGATGTCATTTCATTTCCAAGCAGTGCTGACCTCTGGCCCATTTGTGAGCCTCAAGACCCGTGGCCCTCACTTTTTCAAAAATGATCGAAATGGCCCCCTTTTTATTTATTATTTAACAAGGCAGAATTCGAAAATATGAAAAAAGTGTTTCGAACATGAACATAATATTTTTTTGTTATAAATAAATGTTTTTGCTGATCTCTTGTTTTTTTCTTTTGCTATATTAGTGTTTTATGTGGAGGCCCCTTTTTTTGGTTCGGGACCCTTTTTAAAAATTTTCCAGCGGCAACGCTGTTTGCAACTAAAGATTCATTCTCATTTCGAAGTTCGATGGTTAAGCGTATTCAATTACTTCTGGAAATGGAAAGGACACTATTATGCGTCCATTACTGGTCTAGCTGCGGGAAAAACGATTTGAAGTTTCGATATTTTGACAGGTTTCTGGTAATTAGAGAGTAGTCATTTCAATGCGTGTCAAGGGGTATCAGTGCCAAATCAAGGATAGACTGTAATTAGGTGGACAGGCTGTAATTATGTTGACATGTTTGGCCTTTTAGGTGGAGTCGTTATGTACTACTATGCTCTTTTTTACATGTTTCTGATTACGTATATAGGCATCAAGGCAGTCGGTTGTAACCCATGTTAATATGGGTATCCCATGCGTCTCTTCAGTCTGCCAGTTCCAATCCACTCGGACACAGGTGTCTTTGACCTGCAAATAGTACTTCGAACAACGTATACCTATACAAGGTTCGTTTTACGCACTATGAGCTTTGTGCAGTCGTATTTTTAAACAATTTTAACTCAAGAAGGAGCAGCACACATGGTACCCATGCATGTTTGCATTGACAAAATTGCCAAAACCCGAATCAAAGAAATTCTGAAATCGGGTTGCTATCATGGGTATCTTATGGGACAAGTCGTTTTGGGAGTCAATACCAACTGTCCATCTAAGTAGGTATAACAGTCATGGAAAAGTATAAATTGGTTCCAGTGGTAGTTTTTAGATTGAGTTCAAGACTTTGTTCTTTGATGGTAAATCAAATCCAGAACACGTCTGGAGTTCCCCATTACTTGGAAACACACATTATATTCCACTTTAAGCAAGCCACAAGAACCGCAAATGAAATCTAAAAGACTCAGCTTTTGAAGAAAAAAACATACCTATTCCAAACAAGCTGACAACCCATAAAAGTTGCTCATGGTACACGAGTGAGTAAGTTTACAAGGAACTTAAATGCGCTTAATCGCAATTCATTAAAACTTGTAAAAAATAGGCCTGTACCTGGTTTTACTGGTAGCTTGTATAACAGCTAAGGCTTGACTTTAAATTTTTTTTTTATTGGAGGTCTTTAGCATGTACCATCATCAGGTAATGCTTTTCAAGTATGATGTCCTTTAGAACGACAAAACTCCCGAACTTGGATACATCACAAATGATACCACGCAAATAATAAGTGACAACTTTCACAGTCATTGTCCATCAAAGGTCTGATTCATTTCCACAATGGCGCAATCATATTTATATTATTCGTCAGAAATCACGTTCGTAAGAATATAGCGAACAAATTTCAAAAATTAGAAAGTATCATCAGTTGAGCCATCACTCCCAGCTTTCTTTAAAATAGGTGCGACTGAGATGGTCAATATAGCGAGAGGAAAATAAAAAGAAAATTCGAATCTTAAATACAAAAAAATTTCACTTTGCAAATCGAATTCGAAAGTTGTTATGGAATTTAAGCCAACCAACAACTCAGTCGTCAACAACAGCTTCTACACACGGACACTGAGGCAACACAAACCATCGCAACTTGGCGCTCACATTGAACGTGACCGCCAAACCAAATTTGCTTTCTCTCTCTTCATTTCCATTGACTGGCTTTAAAGGTCTACGAACTTGCATGTACTGCATACAGTGTATGAGACACTGTGTAGACTTACTCAGTATTTACTGGTTGTTTTAACAAGACATTGCTTTCTCTTCTCCCACTGCCCCACTTTGACATCAGGGTGGGACGAGCTTGATATTTTTGTCATACTCTGCGTGTTTAGATGAATGGCACCAAAAAACAATCTTTGGCATAAAATATTGCGGAAGTGTGCCTGGTTCTGCTTCCTTTTTGAAAAGGGCTAACAACAGTAGGTACATAAGATGGTATACAACATCTACACGAACAAGAGGAACAAGAAATTCGAAATGAATTTCCGGCATAGTGCAAGACGTATGGATGTGAAATGAAATTAATCATAGAGCAGTTAATGGTTATGGGGAAGTGGAAGCTATCATTGTTGTAATGAAACGAAAAACTACAGTTCTCCAGTGATTGCTTTTTGTACCCCTTTTCAAGCTCTGTTTAAGTGTGTGTGTGTTGCGAGTCCGAAAGGTATGGCTTATTTACAGAAGTAAATAGGCAGAGGCTTTCTAATATCTGGTTTTGGTTTTTCAGTTTTCCACGTTTTGTGTGTCTTTTTGCTGGGTTATGATGAATGGGATTGCCTTTCAGATTCAAGGTTTGTGTCGCTGAGATGACGGTGTAGGTATATATGGAAAAGAAAGTTTTTATGGTTTTCTTATTTAAAGCATCGCGACGAGAACGTGATACTACGCAGATGCTCAGAGATGTGCAGCCTGTGCAAATGGGTTGGTCAAACTCTGTTGGCTATTGTCGGGCGAAACAAAAGTTTTTGTTTTCATAAAAATTACAAAAACAAAATATTTTTACACATTTAAGTTTTACGAACTCAGTGGAGAGACATATCTTACATCAGAATTAAGCTTAAGTATAAAGGCTCATTTTGTTTGTCTGATTTGGATTGTGCCTTGTGGAATTCACTTGGTTTATCATCTCCTAATTTTCAGTTTCGCATACTCGTAGGCCATAAGTATGAATATGAAAAGGACTATGTGTGTTCTCACATTTTAGTGACAGTTTATAATGAAAATATTGAAAGAGATAAATATAAGCGAGGGCTTAAACCAAAGTCTCCGACATTTCCATCAAACTTAGGGCACTTCGTAGAAAATACTTGTAAAATGTAAAAAATTCTTGTAAAATGCATTTATATATAGGTAAAAGCTGTTGTGGTTCATCTCCAATTTTCGATCCGAAACGTGTTAAAATTTGAAGTTAGAAAATAGGACCAAGGCTTTTAAAATGTATGGTAGTATTACTCATGATCAGAATTTGTAAGTGATAGATTTCTGAACATACCCGGAACGAAACTCTATTTGTTATAAAAAAAAATTGTAAAATACTGACATGTATCGAAAATTGCACTGTGCATAATTTCTGGTCACGTCAGCATATATAAGGGCTTAATTGTTGTAAATTTATAGAAGAAACATCAAAAACATCCGCGCAGAGATTTGTGAATTTTGAACATTAACCTCCTCACCATTCATGATTGAAATTGTACGGATCTTTTTCAAATAGGAAACCTTCTTACAAACAAATTTTTTTTTTAATTTGAGCACTCAGATTTTTTAAAACTGTATGGGACTATGTTTCTTGGTCGGAATATTTAGGGAAAACATTTTTGGACAAACCTGGAAAGAGTTCAGGATCTGTTTCGCAAAAGCTTCTGATTAATATGGTCGAAAAAAGTATGGCGTCAAAAATTCCGTATGAATAAAATTTGAACTAAACTCACAGACAGAAAATTTACAAATTTCGAACATGAAGATTTTTCAAAAATTGCTTTGTTTTACAATGTCTGCTGATGGGGTAGTTGTCTTTCATCTTCTTTACTAATAACAGAAATATATATTTAAAAAAGTGTGAATTTTTGAGTAAAATCTATTAGAGGCTGCAACCTAAAGAGTTGCTCAGAGCGCAAGAGTAGAATCTATAATCCGCGATAATAATAATCACTTAATTTCTTCCTACTAACATTGGCGAAATTTTAAATACGAAATTGCATATTGTGACCGACAAAATATTTACTATGAAGGCTAAAAATGATTGTAAGTAAGGCCCAATGTCTTAAATACAAAAGAACAAAAATGTTAAGGTTGATTGTGAAACTTTTTTGACCTCTTTGTTTTTTGTTACAATTGAATGTTGTTTTCGTCTCTGTTAGATTTTGGGAAGTTCTCACTTCTTAATTTTGAAATTAGGTACTTGCTGGATTCCAGTCATTGATTCTTTTTTTGTTTAAATTGAAGTCGCTGTTTCAAATTTAGGGGTGAGTCTGTAAATTTTTTGATTTCTTGGGAGTACTTTTCAAATGTGCTAAACTGTAAATCAGTATTAGTCCAAATTTGGAAATATCGTTCACTGAAAGTGAAAACTTTGTACAAACTTTATAATGGCTAAAAAGCTCATGAAATTTGGACGTTATAAATTACATTTCGTTGAATTCAGTGATTTTTTTTGGCCAAATTAGTGGACTCGATGTGTAGAAGAATTAATTATGCATAGTTTTGATCCAAATTTGAATCTCAGAAGACATCAGTTCAAATTTTTGACGAGTGTATTATTTGATCAAATTCTTTGTCATATTTTTGAAACATTGTTCAGATATACCTTATCTCTGTATGGAAGGCATATTCAAACGAGGATATATAAATTTTGGCTAACATTTTGATCCAAATTTAGAAGTAATATGCCTGGTCTTAAAATTAATGAATTCAATAAATGTCTTCATTTGATGAAATGATTTGTGAAACAAGGGAATATAATTTGAACAAATTTGCAGAATATAGGTATGGCTCCTAAAAAATTAAAATTCTTATTGCAACCTTCGGATTGGAACACATCTTCCGCTAAATCGCTGCCAAATTTTGAATAAGCCACTTGATATTTGAGTACAGTGAATTAAAGTCCTTATAGAAAAGGCTTTTGTTTGAGATAAAATCAGAATAAAATTTTAGCCAACAAGGCACACTCTTGGAAATTTGTAAAGAGGTTGATGGCATGACACTGCGTAAAATCACAATCACTCACAAATTCAACTACACTCAATCAGGAATTCAATTCATCCTCACCATTGCCATCAGCGGAACGTCCGGCGAATTCATCATCGCTCTCATCATCTTCACCGGGGAAGGCCAAATTCAGTTCATGCGATTCCAAGTAACGTTCAGCGCGATCCTCGAATGACTCGGCAGCATTTGATTGACCAAACGAACGACCGTTCTCAACACGTTCGATGCGTAATCCTCCGAACAGTGGCAGGCTTTGTTCATTGTCAATTCTATTGAGGGCATTGATTAAATCCTTATCACTGTTATCCTGATGTGGGAGAGCAGCAGCAGTGGCACACACAACAGCGAGAAGCACAAATCCGTATTTCGAATACATTTTGCGTAGAAAATTTGTTTTGTTTTAAATTAAATAAATTTAACTAATTGTTTAGTTCTGATCACTGAACACTTGACCGGATCGAGTGGACGATATGCTTTGTGATTGATTAGCTATCGGTCAAGCTATTTATTTACTCAAATCCAACCGACTCTGCTGATCAATGGTAGTCCAAAAGCACCTGCCAAAATCCATACGGTATAACGTAAAACGATGGAATGTCACCATATGGTGTATCCGCAATTGGTGGGGGTACCTACTCCAACCAAGAGTGCGGCCGTGTCAAGTTTGCCCGCCCGTAATCAAACGCTTTAATTAGTATTCCCTCAATGAGTCTCTTATAAAAATATGTTACAATACGTGACACAATTCTATCTATCATTATCCGTATGTGAGAACTAGATGCACTATGCCCTAGGGCGGAATCACCACAACCATCACCCACTCGCACATTGGTGTATTAGTTATAGCCAAACTTGGAGGGTTTGCGCGATGGCCTCCTTCCGTGTCTGTAAACCGTTCGATTTTCATTTTCAATCCAAACCCATCTAGCAATACCTTCTGTCGCTTGGTCGGTTTTAAATTCTATTCACGACCCGGTAAGTACCTATAGCTGGAGTCTCCCTCTATCGCGCATCATCACCTCTAATCGAACCGAAATGGTAATCGAAAGAAAGCCTTTCCATTCAGAGCGGTATGCTGGTAAACGCTTTCGGCTCTTTTGCATATGCGCCTGACGACGGTCTACTAGTATATCAATCATATTCTACTAGCCCAGTATCATGAGGCAATTATGGAATTTGTAGCGCGACAATTTGTGTCGAAACTAATGTGCGTATTAAGATCGCATGTTCAAGTGTACCTGCATATATGGGTTGGGTTTGTGTGGCTCGGTACGGATTGGGCCATTTCGGATGGATTGGAATTTTTCTGTTCTCATTATTTTTCCGTACTATGGGTGAGTGGGTATTGTTGCGAAAGTATGTTGTGGACAGCAACGACGGTGTGGGGGAGAAATAAATTGAATTTGTTTTATTATTCAGAATTTGTGAACGGTTTTGGGATGATATTGATGGAAATTCTTTTTACAGCACTTTCTTCTACTTTTTATGTAAACCTGTTGGATTTATGGGCGTTGAGGATGTTTTAACTTCTGTTGACACGAGCGTGCGTACCTATTTTAATTCGATGGGATTTGAAAAGGATATTTTTTTTTAAATCGGCCTCTGGCTAAACAGAGCTCAAGTTAATCGCTTTATGGTTAATAAAGGGAATCCATTCGTTTTCCATTTCTATGGTCTTTTTGGTTTCGCATAATTTATGGGAACTTCGTGTTTAATATTCAATTTCAATTTCAATACATTTTGTTAAAGAAAGAATATTGTTTAAAGGTAGGGATGATATATTGTTGTCATTCTATTACTATCCCGTATCTTATGTACTAGTAAAAGAACTTGGTTCTTAATTGTACGAAGCCACTCTATTTCAAATAAACAAACAAACAAACAAATACGGAGCTTCGACTCCGAATCCAATAAGTCAGAACCTCCGGTGTAAATTGCACCTCCGAATCCGGCTTCGGTTCCGATACAATCACGTCGGATGTTTTTCGGACCACCATCGGTGACGAGACGACCGATGAACATGAACGACATGTTACAATACGATTGTCTTTCACTCTTTTATTTATTTTACATTTTTTGTTAATCTATTTTCTAATAAAAATGGATTCATTTCAAATTTATTTGTTTTTATAATTTATGTTTGCGTGCGACCCCGCCTCCGAATTCGACTTAACTCCGACTCCGCTGAGGTCGGTGTGAGGCTTCCGACTCCGACTTCGACTCCGGTAAAACCACCTCCGTAGCATCCCTATTTAAAGGGTAAATTTTTCGAAAGAGCTAAATTGTTCTAAATACTTATTACGCGTCAGACTAGAGAGTGAAAATAGTAAGTGGGGGTCTGATCTGAAAACTATCGCTGTATGTTAGCTTCTGAACATTAATCTGTGTTCCTCTTCAGCATCGTTATATTTTTAATATCGTCTGAATTATAATCTCGTGTGCTAAAAGAGTAGGTGACAGCATCGATAATACAATAGTTTTAAAACGACTGTCAAATGTATCCTAAAAAAATAAAATATTCTTTGCAACTGCCCACATTTTTAATTTGAATCCTTTCAAGAGGAAAATGAAATTCTTCTCCCCAGATTGATGAGATAGTTTTAGGCGACCTAAATTTAATAATTTTACTGACATTTTTCTAGGAAAACTTGAGGTTATAAACACCAATTTTCTTTACATCCATTTAGATTTACGTACAACATTTTGAAGTCGGGACATTCTCTTGGGCACTGCGATTAAACAAGGGCCCCAAAATGTTGTCTGTTTGCTTTAGTCTGTTAAATCAAATCAGTTGGGTGCATTTAATTCTACCTTTGTAAATTGGCTTCTCTCCTTAATAAAGGAAATTTTGATTTAAGTTTCATAAACGAGTTTTAGTACGTTCGCGAAAATTCCCAATATACGCAGTTTATCAACAAAAAAAAATAAAATTTAGGAAACTCTGTAAAATTTTATTTTTTTCTATAACGTGTTTTCAGCAAAATTGTTTATTTTAGTTGGGTACGTATATGAGTTATGTACGTATGTATATTAAAATTCTCCCAGACGTGGAACGAACGAGAAAATTTCTACCCACTCCCCCATTTTCTTGCCCAGTCAATGATATTGAAAAACGTGTTCCCAACAAATTTTGACAATCGGCCATTTTGTGAGAAAATACTGACTGCTATTTTATTTAGAATTCCCATGATACATTCCTGTGAAATAAGCACTCTTCAGGATCGGAAGCAGTTTAGATTGTCCAAAGAAATAACGATTTTCAATCTTCTTGCGCCCCTACTTAAAAATGTGTTCACTGACGCTTTAAAGTTGACTTATACTATGTTCCCACCAACGTAATTTAGCTGAAGTGATTTATAAATCACGAAAGGCGTCTCCACCGAACTTTAAGTGATTTAGTTTGACATTTTTGTCGACTTTGACAACAGCATTGTTATACTTTCTGTTTTTTTGCCATACCTTCCAAGAATAAAACAATTTTTCATTGTACGAACTTAATAAAAATATCAAAAACTCATCGAAACACGAACAAAATTAGAAAATTGAATTTGAAATAATTTTTTTGACAGTTTTCTTTGTTTTTTGTGTGCTGAATAAAGTGCTGAAGTTAATAACAGGTATGTTCGATTTTATTTTGTGTGGATTTGCGATGACAGATACGTAATTAAAAGTTAAACACATATAAATCACGTAAATATAAATCCCGAAAATGTATGATAAATCACGTGATTTATGAGATGATTTAGCTAAATCAAGTTGATTTAGCTAAATTACGTTGGTGGGAACATGGTATTAGTTAGGCTTATATAAATAATCTATACATATTTGCAATTTGTGAAAGAAGGATTGCATTTTTTTGACGCATGCATTATTTATTATTGCATTTGATCTATGAAAAGGTCGATGATATTATTTTAAACGTAGCACTCCCAAAACATAAACTTGAGGTACTCTTAAAATATTATGAAATATCGAGTGTTTGAAATATCAAACAAATCATAACAAAAACAAATGCTACAAAACGCCGAAAAGTTCGAATTAACACGTCGGTTTGTAACGAAGCAATGATTTTTTCGTTCGAATTACCAAGTGCATAAAAATATATTGATTTAGTTCGAAATATAAAGAGATTTTGTAGGGAACCCGTGATAACTTTAAATTATAGAGATGTTCGAATTATCGCAGGTTTGAATTAACGAAAGTCGACTGTCTACATTGTTACACTATTAGAATAAAAAAAACAGAAGTATTTATTTAGTAAAAATCGAGTTTTTCATTTGGCAACACCTTCCAAATGTTTCAGGAAAAAATGTACAACTATACGTATTACACAAAGCTTTAAAAAAATATATATTTTTGCGACAGAATGTAGTCTAAACAAATTTGAAGAGAAACTCTACCCCGCATAGTTGTTACTCGACCCTAAAATGTCCAAGTCTCGCAATAAAGTACTCAAAATATGAATCGATAACGGCGGGGATGGACTGTTTAAGAACGTCAGCAGAAATATGACATAATTTTTAATAGAGCTGAAAATAGTTTTTGGAGATATTTCCATACTTAAGAACACATCTCCGAAGGGTAGAGGCATACAGAAAGAGCTGACTTGGGCAAGTTGGCGATCGCAGAAAAATCCAGCAATAAAGTCATTACATACCCCATTAATAGGCTTTTTGATCTTGAAATTCAATATATCACACGCATTTTAAAGCAGTGTAATATTATGAATAGCATAAAGGACTTATAAATAGTATAAGGACAATCTCTAGTCCCGATTTAATTGTGAGCTCAGAACTACGAAATTTGTAAAATTTCAAGTTAAAACTAGAAAAAAATCTTATAAGGTACAATATATATAATGTGTTTCATACAAGATTTTTAAATTCCGGCTTCGAGCGATTTAAAGTCGTACTTATAAGAAAGACTTACAATAACGCCCTTAAGTTTAAAGTAGACTTTAAAAAACCGAAGGTTCTTTTAAGACTACAAATGTACCTCCTGCCTTTTAATCGATTATATGAATTTTTACATTGTGACAGAAGAAAAAGGTTGAACGCTTTGGCGTTGGCAATATTCATTGGAAAACCCTAAGTATTCTTACAACCCACCGACGCGACATACCCACAAATCATAGACAGCTCTAATGAAAAAAGAACAATAAATACCTTTAGTGATAATCATAATAATTGTTGTACGATGCGCAATAAATGTGAACAATGTTGCCAACCCTAAGCACGCCTAAATCAATTCAGTACAAAAAGAACATTTCTAATGCATAAGTTCACATAACGAACGCCTAAAATAGGTAAAGGAAAGTGCAATTCCAAAATAAACAAATGTCGGTTCAAAGTAGATGGGCCAATTTTAAAATTTCTATGAGATTGTAGGAGTAGCTCACACAGGTTAGAGCTACACAGAGCTGACAATGGGAGAAGCAAGTGAGATTTATTTACTGAGCACGCAGTGTCTCAGGCAATGCAATTGATGCTGTTAAAATGTCGGCGTTTATGTGAGCTTAAAATGTTCTTGAACCCATGTTGTTCATAGATTCGGATATACATCATCACTTCGATAATAAAAGATCCGGTATTGTTGCCCATATTTTATTAATAAATTTATTATTTGATTGCGCAATTAAATGGAAACCTTGTATGGTTTTAATTATAAAAAAAATTAATTCTTACCTTTATGATGCCATTTACCATCGTTGCAATATGCCTCTGAAAGGCGATTATAAATTTACGCAAGAAACTAAAAGTCTATTTCGGAAGCCTCGCTATATGCATCCTGTCAATATTAACCAATGTTTGCTTTTATAAGTTTGTAGCGCCAGACATACATATTGCGGTTCCCCTGATGTTTGACTTTTTATTTTCAAACTCAAATTAATGACAGCTTCATAGATTCATCAATTCGTCTTTTCTGATTTAACGAAGCTTCAGTTGTGAATTAGCCTGCATTGTACAGTACATACTTTATTGCATACACACTGCAACTATGCACACACATAAATCCAAGTAGCTGATCAAATTGAAACCATTGTATCTCGTTACTGGGCATTGATTTTATTTCGGTTTGTTTTATGTTCAATAAATTAACAAATAATTTCTACCTGCATTGACATATGATACATAAAAAAGTGCTTGCAAATAAATTAATTATTGTTATTAACTAGAATCACACACACGGATGACCTACTTTCCAAAAAGTGCATTTGTCGGTAGAATCACCGAACATGGCTACAACAGTTTTGTTCCTCCTCTTTATATAAGTTTTTTCCTGATCTCATATATTTTTATTTAATAAATTACACTACATACTAGAGAACAAAAAGGCACAACTCCCTTCTCGGACACATTTCCACTCGACTTACTGAGCTGGAATCTGTGCCGGATAGACAAGTTCTTGTGCATCACCATCATCGCCCATGCTGCGGGCATATGGATACGATGAGGCACCCGACGACCAGCCCTGCTGGGCGGGTTGCTGCCATCCAGAGCTACCCAAACTGCTGGCAGCGCCAGCACCACCACCGCCGCCGCCCAATTTGCCGCCAAACAGCTTCGACGCACTAACAGCCAAGGCCAAGAGGAGAGCAATCTTTGCGACAACAATGGCCTTGGTGGCGAGCAGAGCCAAACCTCCCAACAGCAATGGAGCCAAAGCGAACAACTTAGCGCCGACAGCCAAGAGCAGTGGTCCCATGAGTTTCTTCATCTTACCACGACCTAAATAGGTAAACAAACGCGTGCATTAGATGGAGAGCATGTTTTGCCACCGAAAAACTTGTTATTACCTTCTTCGATGGCGCGGGCAACCTCTTGGGTAGTCTCGCTGGGTACCTTGACTTCCAAGTTGTGCGAACCAAAGAAATCGGCAACCGATTGCATAGCCATGTCCATGAGACGTCCATTCCTGTCCTCGGTCTCGGTCGGCAGCTGAGTCATGATGTCATTTTCCGATAGCGCCTTGCCGCTGCGTGCAACTGCAACAGCTGGATCTCTGTGTAAGAGAGGAAAGGGTATATTGCGTTTATGAATGAACTCTCGTCACAAGTTGCAAAAATAAAGATAGAAGCGTTGCGTTGTGAATGAAATCCACACTACCAGTGAATGGTGTGCATGCTGCAACCTGATGCAATACTATAGTCACAGTCACAAATCTAACACCAAACAGGTTCTATATCCACAACACTACACTGCAAGACAGTTTGTTTTGAATTTGCACTAATTTCAGATGTAATTTGCACTTTTTATGTTAACATTTCGCACCTTGTGAACGTGACTCCGTTGGCGAGAACGATGTTGTTACTCCTGGCGGCACGATTCAATGCTGTAATCCCTTTAACCGCTAGACATGTGGTGATGTCGTCACTTTCGAAACAGGATCCCAGGTATTTGGCCGCCCTCGATAGGGTGCCTTCACTTTCGATCTTATTATCGATAACACTGGGGGCAGCTAAGGCTGCAGCAAAGAGCATTATGGACACAACGAACACTTTCATTTTGGAATTTTTTTTTCTTTCTGTTTATTAACCGCACGACACTATACCAACTGCGCTACGAGTATGTGATGTATCACTTGAGAGATGTGAGAATGATTTGATGTACTTGTCCGGACACTGGCACCCTTTTATACCACTTTAATAGTAGCTTTTTGGATATAACGTTTCAGCTGCAGCAACCAAGCCATATAGTAGCACGACACCGATCGTATGGTTACGTATACGCCTAGTTGCCCCGTAGCCCCCACCAAGTGCTGCATATACTCTACACTCTGATCTGCCATCCCTCATTGCTCGCGCTCAATTGTTAACCATTGTAACACCAGGCGCACGTGAAGAGATGCCAAATTGGGGGGGGGGATCGTTTTTCGTCAATATTTACTCTCGCGAAAAATACACAAAAAAAAAAGGCCGTGAAAAGCAGCAAACGAACCAGAAAAATAAGTGAAGACAAAACTTCACAGGTACCACAATCTCAGATAGTACACTGACTTCGTCGACGATGACACGCGGAGAGGCGGCTGGGTAACTGCTCTCTTTTAATTTTAGTGTCGTCTCTTTGCTCAGTCGAACGACGTGCGTACCGCAGAGCAACAGAGATAGAGCGCAAAGACCGACCGTAAAAAAAACAAAAAAAGCACACACAAAAAACAGTTTAAACAATCAGAGACGTTAACTGAAACACGCTAGGGACTCTCATCAACATCTCCGATGTGGCTGTCGTGCATAAGCAGAGCACACATGCCTGGCCAAGAAACTGTGCCTGCTGGCCGCACGCCATTAGCCACTCTCACTCTTTTGGTGGTGCACTGTTGCTGCTGCTGCCAAAAGAGCCCGCAATTGTGGTCATTTTCTTTGGCAACCGAAAAGAAAAGTGCTTGCTCGCTTGATCGGCGGCAATAAACAATATACGAGCTGTGGACGCGCAGGTACTTAACGTCGAGAGAGTTGACACTTTGGGCCTGCACGCAGTCAGGGCGGAGCTCTGGTTTAATTTCACGAGGTTAGTGTTGTTATACTTACGGAATGGTATGGGAAAAGTGGACATTCCGGCTTGTGGAAGAGAAAGATGTGCTGGGTCATAAAAACGGATTCCTGTTAATTTGAGCCATTCCCAAGCCAATTGTGAAAGGGCTTCCTTGCCACCAGATAAGTGAACCGTACGGTGCAGTGCTCAGAATGCCCTCGTTTTAATTTTTTTTTTTGCAATTTCCTCTCTTAAGTTTTACATAACCCAAGTCGGGCATGACATCTTAATTAGGATTGCGTGGAGACATCGTATTGCCTTTTGCTCCATTTCGCCTACGTGTGTACATGCTGTCAGTTTTTAGTGTCAATATTGAGGCGTGTTCTAGTATCCAATTGATTACCCTCGTAATTAGCGCCTAACGTGTACGAGCACTTGGTGTGAGCTAAGAGATTATTGTGTTACCAAATAAAGTGATTAAGCAAATTGGCGAAAAGTCTGCATCTGGTAGTTGCGATTCGAAATTCAGTGTCACATCTTTTTGCGCGAGTAAGATATTTTCGAAATTAATATGACCTTTCGGTGATTTATTTGGCAATTGAATATGCTATTTGATTATTTCCAAATGCCTAGTCCTGCACAAAACTGTTATATATACATTTTTCTCCTTCAGTTGAACGTAGCAGAAAGAGTGGCAGAATTCCTTTTTTAATGAACTGTATGTCAACATTAAGAATTGGGCCAAGTCGCCATTAAAAAAATCACTTAAACGCGAATAATTAGTGTGGAAAGTCGGCCGCTTTACTTTATTTTAAAATTATTGCGCGATGCAAAACATATTATTCCTTAAACGCACCTTAAAAAAAATATATTTAAATCTACTTGGGTCAAGAGACTGTATAAAACTTTGTAGCGTTGGTTGGAAGGAATTTCAATATTGTTTATCATTTAGTTTAGCACTAATATTTGTTTGTTCCTAAACAATTTTTTATCAATTTCTTTATTGATCTTGTACAATGGACCCCTTTGGACACCTTTGAAGTCGTTATCTTCCAAAAATTAACAGCTGGAATCGATTTTTTTGGCAGCTATAATGTTGCTTGAGCATACCAATTAGAAATATATATATATTCGGGTCTTTTTGCAAAGCAAAAGTTCTGTTGAACTACTCCGGTAGCGCTTTATTATGTAACCCAGGTTCATCTTCAAAGTTAAAATTCTCCAAGAGATTGGGAAGGACAACCTATTTGAACTTATATACTGCTTTCTTATTAACATTATACGATTTACGGTGGAGCTTTCTAAAATAAATGCATTCGTTCAAAGATCTTCTTATTCATCGAAACTTGAGTTGGCTGAGGCTGGATCAGTATCGCCCTCTACAAGATTGAAAATTCGTCATAGATTTCAGATTCAGAGGTAGACCAGTATTAGCTCTTGCTCCTCTGGTATGCGAAGTTAAACAGTCCAAATTGCAGGTAAAAGACTCTGTAGATGAAGAACTCAACTCAATAGCCAAAACAGAGAATAGGAATTTGAAGAATTCGGCCTTTAAAATAGTCAATTCAATTTATTACAACTATTTTACATCTTCTTATAATACTGCCTCAGCTGCATCGAGAGGTTAAGTGATTCCTCGAAAAATGACGGCTCAAAACAAAACTCGGCAACATCCTAAAAGTTGACGACAGAAAAAAATCGAGCGGTGATACCAAATGCAACAGAGTTGGTGTAGGCAGGTGTAGGTACGTGGTTTAGAAAATTTTGCTCGGCATAGCTTTATGCACAACATTTTTGCAAAAGTCTCATTGCAGCAGTATTTAAATATGGGCTTTCTTTAAGACGCATTTGTAAACCATGTTGTGTGCTGAGCGTTATAGCAGAACACCGAGAGCTGTCGTACTCTTCTGCTAAACACAGCAACCACTTTCAATTTTCAACCTACAGCATGTTCTTAAGTTTTAAAAGCCCCTTAAGGGAGAACACTTTCGTCATGCTACATATCAATCAATTTAGAGAGTGAAACTTCTCTCCTAAGCTACATTGAAACACCAACCGATGGGGGTCAGTAAAAGTATACCCATCCACAGTCGTCGGAGATGGTTGATTTTCATTTTGGGACATTTCCGACTAATGGAACCAATTAGCTTTAAGCAAATGCCTCTACATAAAAACCACTAATACCTTTTGCCGCATGAAATGTATGCCTTACCTTAGCTACCCACAATCGTTACAATGAAATCGCATTTCAGGCTAAAAACTAATAACTTCATCTCACTTGGTTGTGTTTAATGTGCGGCCGTTCAGAGTTTTCTGTGTCACCTCGTTGAGATCGGTTAACAATTTCTCCCAAATGCTTGACAAGCCTTTGACATTAAAACTAAAAGCGCCAACAACAAAACGATACCTATACATGTTGGCAGTGTTAACTGCCTTGAGAAAAAAATGAAAGAAGAAACATGAAACAAATTCGTCCGTCAGTAAGTTTTCATTTTCTATGGCTAAAAGCCTGAAATCCATTTCATGTGTCGCTGTCCCCTGTCCGTTTGTTACACCTCAAAAATGACATCAAGCCCAATGAGACAGACATTTGTACGAACTGTGGTCCCACATGTACTGGTGCTGGTACTGACGGCAGTAGAAATTTATTTCTCTGCCACTTGAACAGTCGTAAATTCCAAAATGTTCGCCAAGAACCGCACGACCATCACGATATTGTAAGTCTCGCGGCACCTGGTCTCTATTAGCATGCTAAATTCAATTGTTATTGTTTGGGCACGCATTTCGATTCAGGAGTAGAAAAATAAAATTTGCACCCAAACCAAAGCAGTGTAGGCTCATATGCGGTATCCCTGGTACATCTTCCATCCACCACCCATTGCGAGACTCATGTAATCCATCATCACATCAAAGCGGTAAAAGTCTGGAGTCGGAAGGGAAACTTTTCAATACACATGTACTTGGGTATAAACTGCCCGTTATCCGTATGTCATTACACCGAAACCGGTACACTGCACCGGCTGAACAAAGTGCACTCCACCAACTGGGGATTACATAACTTTCACTTCAGCCAAACTGGTGGACGCACAATGGAGCTGGTGCTGGTGCATGCATCATCATCGCGGCAACGTGTGGCGACTGCACTGTCTGGAGTTGCGATGAATCGTATCCGTAAGATATTACGTGAAATTTCACCAACAGGAATTTTCGATTGATGGTGATGATGATATCGAAGTAAAGAACGTGACTTGAATGCAAAGTACATGGTTGACTTGTCGTCGGTGTGTGCATGTGAACTTGTTGAATGGCAGCTTTGTAAAAGCTCTTTCTGATACAGCAAATAAATTAAATTTATCTTATAAATTTTTGCTTAGTGTGTAGTGTGTAGGACTTTTTAGCGAGGGTTCGCAGGTTCGATCCATTTTTTTCAACCTCAAATTCCATCTCAAGTTTTTTTTTCACTGCGCCACTTCTCGCCAACGTCTGATAAACTTCCGCGAGCATAACTGTCATGAAAGAGCTTCTCAATTGGCCGTTTGGACTCGGCATAAAATTGAAGATCCCTTCCATTCGTCCCAAAAATGAAAAACACACGCGTAAAACGGATCGTTGTAAGAAGATAGGATAGTTGGATCAGCTATTTATTTATTTCTTATTTGAAAAAAAAAAGAGGATCTTGTGGAAGGTGGAGCAAATTAAGTTTGATGCACCACTTCAAATGAACTGTGAGTTTCACTTACCCTTTCTTTAAACGGTAGAGAGTTGTTACCGGGCTTGAGATGCTTTAAAATGGCCCATTATGCCTTAGCAGTTTGTTGAACTTAATAGCCTGATGGCGTACAGATTCAATTTAAATCTGGGAAAGGATTAGCAAGAAATATGAATGAATTGAATTGAATGCATTTCTCCATATTGCAGATTGCTAATGCAAGCAATATTGGTCGATAATGTCATAAGAACATCCTAGAAAACAACTAAAAAAAAACGCCTACAAATAAGCAGGTTAAAATCTTGCAATAAAAAACACAAAGAAACGAAAGGCGCAACTGTCTGGCCTTGAAACGATAAAAATGACTTAAAACTATACTAAAAAATCATTTCCGACATTAAAATACGGAAAAAAATTGCAAAAAAGGAAGAAAAAAACGGCCTAAGGTCTCAATCGGAGAGTGAGAAAAAGCTCTTCCAGAAAATAAGTAAAAAAAATTGCGTAGGGAGACAAGTCCGAAAAAACGCGTTAAGAATTGTTTACAAAAAAAAATTTTAAAAGTAGCTCAAACACGTTCTTTTAAATAACTACGCGTGGAATAAAAATGCAGAAAACATTAAAAGAAAAATAGCAAAATGCATTGGCCCCGAAACTTGAAAATCTGTCTAAAAATGGTCAAACGCTATGGGCTACACGTTGTTTGTCGTACCGATAACCACGTCATTGCAAAAATGAATTTTATATACACCAAATCAAAAGTCAATCTTCGTGAAAAGGAACAGTCTTAATTGTTCATGAAAAAAACAAAAATATAAATATTTATAGAATAAGATTTGCAATAATAAAAAAGAAAATATAGGAGTGGTTGAATGGATGTGGGCAATTTTAGTTATTAAAAGCAGAGACATTTTTTTCAAAATAAGCCTATAATGAAAAAAAGAACTCATATTAACCCCGTCGAGAACTCATGAAAGGATTCTGAAAAGCTTTTGGCTTGAAAGTAAAATATTCAAATATGCAGTTTAAATTTGGAAACTGAACATCTATCAAGCATACAAATACTTGACAAAGAAAAGAGAACGAAAGGAAGATAAACACTAGAAAATTTAAGAAACCTAGTTGCCATAAAGTAATTTATAATTTGTCTGTGATATTTTATATTAGTGATGTCTTCAATGTCATTTATTATTATTTATTTACTGTGTTTATGTTTTGTGGTGTCATGGGCGAAGTTGCAATATAAAAACAAATTAATATTATATTAAAATATGACGTAAGCCACAATAATTTTCCAAAATAATGTAAAGAAAACTACCCCAGAGTATGTTGGCAAGGAACCGACGAACCGTGGGGTGTAACGATGAATTATAAGTGTTTTAATTGCATCAAAAATAATAAGATCATTAAGCTGAATTTCATAGTCGGCGCAGTGGCTTAGTGGTTAGTGTGTTGGACTACTAAGCGCGGGGTCATAGGTTCGAATCCCAAAAAAGCCCAAATTCCAACTTAAGGTTTTTTTCACTGCGCCACCTCTCGCGAATGTCTGACAAACTTCCGAGAGTATAACTGTCATGCAAGAGCTTCTCAATTGGCCGTTTGGATTCGGCATAAAATTGGAGATCCCTTCCATTCGTCCCAAAAATAAAAACTCACACAAGACGAATGGTTGTGAGAAGCTAGGCCTTGGGTACCTACGGACCTGTTGCGCCAACTATAGTACTAGTATATAGTAGCTGAATTTCAACAAAAAGCAGAATTGAGCTCATTGCAAACGTGGAGGATTTTATTACTCAACATTTTTGCAGCTTGCTCGTTAATTTGCAAGGCAAGATTCAAGTGGCGCATTGAACATAATTCAATGCAAGGTGCTTGGTGCGTGTTTTCATCTTGACGTCGCCGTAGAAAGTTTTCCCCAAACGCGCATAAAAACAACACAAATTATAAGCATTTACGAAAAAGTAAAATTAAGTAATTTAAGCACAATAATTCGAAATTTCTTCGAACAAAACGCAGGCCTAGGTACCAAGAGTACATGCACTCTTCAGAGGCTATTGTTTGTATTAGTATCGCCGTCGTCGTCGTCGTCATCCCCGTCTTCTCATACACAAAGCTCCACTGAAGCATGAAAACAATTATGTGCCATTAACTCCAAAGGTCTAGTGTTTGGCTCGAGCAAATGTTTGCCAGTGACTGACTCTTTCATCATGTCTACTCTATCCCGTCCCGACTCTGTTATTGTGCGCGCGCAAAACGGATCTAAATTTAATGTGCACAGCTTGCGCAGTGCACTAACTCCCGATGTAGAGCCGGTGCTAATTGCAAATTGTATTCGCACGTTAAACGATTTCAGCATGACTTACGGCCTGACCATCATCATGTAACACCAGTGACGTCGCGAGAAAAATACTTTCTTCTGCGGCACAGACACACTCGAGTATTGGTGGCGGGCAGCCGTGAGATGGTCGTTAAGTATTGTATTTGCTTTGCTTATAAAAGTGACCACCAGGACACGCCGGTCAATTCGATTTCGAACATTTTACTTTATTGTGTTGAGGGCAATTTGTGTAGTTCGATTTCGTGAATTTTTAATCAGTCGATAAAGACGAAAAGGGTTGCACGCGTGACCTCTTTTGCGTTTATATTTTTTCGTATAGGTGAGAAATATTGAGAAATCGGTTATATATGCTACGTTTCTGGCGGGAAAAATGGCTTAATATTTGTGCCACAGTTGGAGTGTACTGCCAGAATGTCAGGTGATTTATGAATAAATCAAAAAATTGGGTTGAATGGGAGAGACTTGAGTAATGCCTTTATTAAATTTTGGCGAACCATGTAAGCGTTTTTTAGAAGCTAATTTATATGCTTTCATGTAGGTACACGTGTTGGGCTCAATTTGCATAACTCAATAGCTATGCATAGCAAAGAGGCCACCTGAATTGGCTGTCGAAAAAGACAGAAATGTTGGCACAGTCTTTTACTGCATGTGATAAGATTAGAAAATATTGGATCGTGTTACATTCAATGTCAATCAGATGAGCGTAAACAAGTTTCTACTGACGGTATTGCGGTGGCTGAACAACAACATACTTGTTGCGCTCAAATTCGTCCAAGCAAATAAAATGAAAATTATACAGGCTGAAGATCATAGCGATAGAGACTCTTGCACACGTTTCTGGGCGCTACTTAAATCGAATTAATTCCAAACTAGTTAGTGAAGAGTTGCTACCGTTGCATTTGGTTGATGTTACTCAATTGTGCAGGTTGATAGGTAGCTGGTTGCCAAATTTGTTTACTATTAAAGAGTTTGGTATAAATGGTATGACAGTCTGGTAGATGTGGGAAATCTTTAGTTTGATTTAAATCAAATATTAGGCAACTAGCAAACCACCTGCCAATCGATTGCAGTTGCATTTTAACTCGTATGGCAAAACAACTGTTTCCACATAATATTGGGAAATGCATTTTGAATTTTGAAGCCAATAGGTTTGTGGGTTTTCACTTCCTTTTTGCAAAAGTTTAACCTAGTAGACCAGAGCACTAACGGCTATAAGCCTCCGCGAATATAATAGGTTGGTATAACATTATTTTAAAATAAATCTGAATTTAAAAAAAAAATTCAAAAATTTATGATTCCTACTTCCACGGTCAAAATTGTTGAGAGCTTTATTTTTGGTTCAACAACTTCCTGAAAAATTGGTGCATTTTTTCGATGAGATGGTTTTAAAAAATGTTATAACTTGCCATTACCAATAATCAGAAATGATAATTTTTTAGAACAAACATTGCTTCAATTCGGTCCCACGAAAATTTGAGGTCTATGCAGTCTAGACGAGGAGGTTTAAGAATTACTAGTATCGCTTGTGGTCGATAATCGACCATACTTAAAAACGTATCACAATTATTTTCGTTATTTATGTTTTTTTTTTTATTAACGAAAAGAACGACATCTAGATATCGAAAAACTAGGTACGTAAATGAGCTGCTCCATTGGAAACAGGTTCAAATCTAAGACGATTTTTAATTTGAATACGTTACTATGGTAATTATGTCGACGACAAATTGAATGTTGCCAAAATCCTTTCAATTACCTGTTTTGCATGGGAAATTCATAACTTAATATTACCAGACATATACCCACGATTTTTGGTTTGTGCATAGAACCTTTCGAATGATATAAGTTTTATTCTCCTCATTTCATAATAAATACTTAAAAAGTGCACCGAAAATTTTGATGTTCGTGTATTAATATAATGATATTGCCTCAAAATTCCTGCTCATAATTTGAAAAGATTTAGTTAATTTAAAAGATCAAAAGTATTTTCAAATTTTTTGAATGAAAGCATTCAAATCTGACCAAGAGAGAATTCGTAGAGGAAACATTTTTGACCAATGGAACATTGAATCCTGAGACATTCCTGTTCGAAAATTTGAGATTTATACAGTCTAGACGAGGAGGTTTAAAAATTATAAGCTGGTCAAAAGTCCTGCTCATAATTTCAAAAGATTTACTTAATTTAAAAGATCAAAAGTATTTTCTAATTTTTTGAATGAAAGCATTCAAATCTGACCAAGAGAGAATTCGTAGCGGAAACATTTTTGACCAATGGAACATTGAATCCTGAGACATTCCTGTTCGAAAATTTGAGATTTATACAGTCTAGACGAGGAGGTTTAAAAATTATAAGCAGGTCAAAAGTCCTGCTCATAATTTCAAAAGATTTACTTAATTTAAAAGATCAAAAGTATTTTCTAATTTTTTGAATGAAAGCATTCAAATCTGACCAAGAGAGAATTCGTAGCGGAAACATTTTTGACCAATGGAACATTGAATCCTGAGACATTCCTGTTCGAAAATTTGAGATTTATACAGTCTAGACGAGGAGGTTTAAAAATTATATTGCGTCAAAAGTCCTGCTCATAATTTCAAAAGATTTACTTAATTTAAAAGATCAAAAGCATTTTTAAATTTGTTGAATGAAAGCATTCAAATCTGACCAAGAGAGAATTCGTAGAGGAAATATTTTTGACCAATGGAGAATTGAATCTTGAGACATTCCTGTTGGAAATATCTATGAGGGCTAATTTCTTTAGCAACACTAGATTGAGTTCAGAATCTCCTCTCAATTTTTTTTTTTTCAAATTTTCAGGATAAGTGAATTTCTAAATAATAAAGAATGACAGGATTTATTCTTGTCAGAACTTGTAACAAGCAGTACTTACATCTGTGTCAAATTTTTGTCTGAGTCTCCCGCATAAAATTTACCGAATTTCAAACATGAAGAGGTTCGGAAAATGTATGGTTTCAGAATTTTCAGTGATGCGGAGGTCACTACTCATCTACTTATTTGGCAGATTAACTTGCGCGAAACCCGCTCAAGAAATAACAACACTTTTGTTTGATCTCTTGATTTGATTGTAATTTTAAGTACGCTTTTAGAGTGCGTAGGTGATCCAAAGTAAAATCAATCAAAGTTGGCTAACTAGGAAAACGAAACATCATTTGGTTGGAGTAACATTAACCTCTATAAGATAGCCATCTGGCTGTATAACAAATATGTGCATAGACTCTAAACAAAGCTAACACCCTAGCTTTTGGATAGGAGTTACAGCAACATCTTTGTATGCACACTTCGTCATATGAAGTGCACACGTAAACATTACGCAGTTACCCTATACAAGTTTTTGTTCATACCACACACAGGGCAGTCTCAAACGACATGCGAGGGCTAAGTGAAAGTTTGGCAATTACCCCAGCAAGTAAACTGGACTACGAACATCACAAATACTCTTGTACGGTATATTCATTGCTTGGAAGGAACAAACACCGACTGCAAACAACCGGAGAAAAAGACCAGCACCAACAAAACGTCAACAATTAACATTAACATAAAAGCGATTACTTAACATTTTGTGTCACCGGTTTCACTTTCTTCGGAGGTGACGACAACGACTACGACGGCAATGGAGATTGCGATGACCTACAACCGCGGACCGGCAAGTGCCATTTTACTATCGTCACGAAGCGAGCAGTTGTCATCATTTCTGATGCTGTGCCCATAAATGTCCGCATCTTTGTTCGCCTGCTTTGAAGTTCAGCTCGCTGACAGGCGCGCTCGGTATGTGGTCATTTCGCTTGCCACACCACCTAGACCAAAGTGATCACTGTCAAACCTTTGATATAAAAATTTGTAATTTGATTGTAAAATCGCCTAATGACGTAATTAGCATTGCAGATACATCATTGATCACGCAGATCAAGGCGATGAAATAATTTCATTTGGTCGTCGAAAAGCACGTGTTGCTCTTTTGCCAACCATTTGGATGAATGCCTTTCAGATACAACTTGAGGTGTGTTCGGATTTTTGTTGAGTTTATTTTTCTTCTGAATGAGTGCCTCATAGTAGCACTGTTTCATTCATGAAATCACACGATGATGCACAACAGATACTCGCAGCCAGTGTGGGGAGCTAAGAAGATACTTGATCGCAATTGGATGGGAATGGGTTGGGCTGACGCGCAGCGCAACAAAAAAGGCATTACGCGTTGTAGGTACACTTTCTCAACGGATCAATATTGGTTTTTCTCATTTGCACAAATGAAAAGAAAATCAATTTCACCTGTTGGAATTTCTGCGTTTAACCCAAATACGCAACATCTTTTGGTCGGTGTTGTCGGCCGTGCGGTCGGTGTGGCAAAGGTGCCTTGGCAACACCGTATACAAATGAAATGAAGCATTACAAACAAAATAAGATTCAGCGCAATGGAATGTTGAGCTATTGGAATATTTAGCAGGATTTCTATTTTGGTCAGCGAATTTCGTGCAAAAATATTTGAAGAATGAGCAGAAGGTGACAATGCGAGAAGGTGCGTGCGCGAATAATGGAAAGCCAGTCGAGATTTCATAGGTGTCTGTGTTAACCTTGACTATTTCGTAGCACTTAAGTGATTTTCTGTTATATAGAGTGTGTTGGAATCGAGTTGGTAGAAGTTTTTAAATGCCATTGGCAGTGCGGAGAATATCAAGTGTGGTGGTCGCTCACGGAACAGTCGCTCTTATGCTGCGTTATTATTCAGCTGTGTCTATTCTTTGAGCTACTGTTACTAACTATCTGTTTTAATCCTATAAAATGCCAATATTTGGGAACTGTTTGTAATCCTAAATTTAACTGGAAGTCTAGTGTGTCTAGTGTCAAACATGGGCTAATATTTCGTCCAACAAGTCTGCTGGAGTAAAAGGCCAACCGGACAAGTTTTTCGTGGCAGCGGAAGATGAGGCAAAGAGTATGAATTCAGATTTTGTCAGATGAATGGAAACTGAGCATCGTGTGACCCATCCACAAGAAAAGAGGCAGACACTCTAGACTGTCCCAACTACAGAGGAATGAAATCTCTTGAAGATCCTGCCGGCTACACTATATGAACGTCTGGAACCTTTCGCCATTAAATTAATCTCTCTATCTCAGTACGAATAATCGGAAAATTGCTTAGTGGAGTTCCAAGAAGTTAAAGACTTTGTAAGGTTCTACAATTACAAAGGCCAAGCAAAGAATCACTTTTTTCTTTTTCAATCGCGGTTACTTTAAAGGAAAGAAGGCATCTAAGAAGCAAAGCTCTCTCACAGATCAAAGAAGGTATTACGCAGGAGCTTAAGGTCCGCTGAATGAAGTAGAAAACTGGACCTTGTCGAAAGCGGATGAAAACCTCTTTGGATGCTTAGAAAAAATATGCTTCGGATGATATTGTGTCGATGGAGTGTGATGGAAGCGACTTTACGACAAAAATTACAACCTATATCTGGTCAAAAAGCATAAAATACAATAGCGTAAGTGGTAACATCGTGTGGATTGCATTGACAAGTACGCACCTGACTGACGAATCCTTGAGTACAACCCTGGTGAAGGACAGCGAAGCACGGCGCTCAATTAGGGAGCGACATCAACCAACTTGGTGGTCTAGAGCGAGGTATTAAGCTACCTGTAGGAACTCATTTTCAAGGCTGTTATCAACACAAAAGTGCGAAAAGCTAACAAACCTGTAGCAAACGATTTGGCAAAACGTTCGGGTTTTAACTCAAAACGTTTCAGTGGATGTTCACACTGGTTCGTTCTATCCTTAAATTTACGCGCCCCAGGCATTGTACCCTGCCTAAAGCAAAAGCAACAATTTTTCTAAATTGATGAAAGATTTAAAAATAAATCCTTCCTTACTTGTATTTGTTTACAGATCTCTTAATTTGAAAATTTAACAAATGCTAGGGCTGGACATACGAATTTAGTACCACTGGTCTCAAGTTTCAACTTCCTAGACAAAGTCAATAGTCTTCGAGTTATTTCAGCTGATTTCTTACAGCGAAGAAACCGGTGGTTACATAAAAAAGGAGGGTGTTCATGAAACAATCGATTTCCTATTTCTGATGACAGCTGTAACAAGGGAAGAAGACATTTTCGAACCCATGAAAGACTTTCTTTCAATTTTTTTATAATATTTATGAGAAAAAGTTCACTTTCGAACTTTTAAAGTTCTGCCAAATCGTAAAATATAATTTTCTTCTCGATGAACGTCGGAGCGGTTAATGTCTGTCTACTTCACATAGAGATCCGATTTCTATTTGTACGTTTATCAAAACATCACTTAATCGACTCTTCCGCATCGGGATTTGGAAAATTCTTTCAAAGTTCAACTGAAATTATTCTTTAGCTTATAACGTTAAACGTAAAAGAAAAACATTCGATTTCAATTGTTATAGTAGCCGCATTCTTTTGCGGCATCACTTTGGATGTCATTCTTCATCTTCTATTGTCAGTGGTAGGTACTTTCGAATTTGACTGTATTTTTTTTTCTTCTTTTATATAGTAGTTAATTGCTCGCAAAGTAGTTAGTACGCGCTATAGTTTTGAGATAAGAGGGAAAGTTTAAAATAAAAATAGATGGTAATTAATTTCGGTAGCAGATTTTTTGTGTGGGCAATACAAATTTGAAAATAATTGATTGCGCAATGTCGTCTTAGTTCGATGAGTGTGTGTTTCTCTGATGTAATAATTTTCCTTTTTATTTACTGTTCTTCTTGGGTTCCTCTTAATAGGTGTAGCTACCTAATTTATGCGTTTTTCGATAAAAAAAAAATTTTGTTTTAATTGTGAACTTGTTTTCATGGAAATGTTGCGATAATCGCCATTTATGACTTGAAACGAGTTGTTTGCATTTTTTTCTTTCACAAACGACCGTTATTATAGCCGTTAACATTTTTCTACTAAATTCACATCCGGTTGTTTAATCGGATTATCCGAAATGAGAGTATAATACAGTTTATATAGATTTGCTGTTGATTGAAGGAACAAGATGAGCTGACACTGACAGTGAAAGAATGACCTGGTTTTGAAGAGCCTACAATGAGTAGAAAATTTCATTCATATTGAGGCATATCTATATAAATAAAAATGGTGTGATAAATGTTTAGTAATTCATCAACTGAGAACGGCTGGGCCGATTTGGTTCAAATTTTTTTCAGTTGTTCGTAATTTGCAGGAGAAGGTTTTTACGAAAGAACATTTTTGGGAAAGGCCTACGGAAAAGTCGGGAAAAATCGAAAATTGATTTTTTGTATGGAATTTTGTTTGCAATTGTTCCGGAATGACTTTTCGAATGGAAAAATAGAAAATTCTTAGTGAAAAACTGGGAAAAATTTGAATGGCCGAAAGAGTCCGAACAAATGTGCCGCTGTTGGGATAATTGCACGATGCCGCATAAACGAGCGAGGCAGTTGACCGAACTATGAAGGATTTACGAGGTGCTAAGAGACGATTTGGTGGGGCTATGTATGGTATTGATATTTTCGTCAAACGCTTCTCGTCATCCCGAAATCTACTGCTTTCGATGAACTTAATGCATGCCTGAAATCGTCGTCTTTGTGGCAGCGTCTCACGAACATGCGAGTCGCATTGCAGAACGACCCATTGGCTGCTGTATTCTCGAGACAACTGCTGGCGCTTGACAATGGCCAAATTCATTTTGATGTTTCAACTGGATTGATAAATTTCCCTGCAAATTTTTGTGAGTTCACATCATCGAAGGAGCAACTCACCACCAAAGTGTTCTCCGGCATTGCACAAAATTATAAAAATCTCGAAGAATAAGGACGTCGATAGCTTAAATTTCATTATTCAGAGTCAAATCGCTGGAGAGCTGCACTCGTACATTCGCATTCGCTTGATGTGGCAGGAAATCCGCCACATAATTTACAGCTGAAGGTGGGATTGATCATAATCATATTATGGAATCTGAGTCATCAAAATTTGTACAACGGTACGCGGTTGTCCGTCAAAAAACCTGATGAACAATGTGATTTAAGCAACCATCATCAAACTCAAAGGAGAGAAAGTCCATATCCCACGAATTCCGATTGTTCCAACTGATCGTCCATTCTAATTCAAGTGGATTCAGTTCCCCGTTCGATTAACTTTTGCGATGACAATCAATAAATCGCAAGGCCAATCTCGTAGGAAGTCTGTGCGATTAATCTCGAATTTTTCTGTTTTTCGCACGGTCAGTTGTACATTGCCTGTTCGCGTGTTGGAAAAACGTCTTCGTTGTTTGTTTTTGCGCCGGAAAACCAATCGAACACACATTTTTTATCATATCGCTCTCTATTGATTTCGATTCCATTCAAATAAAACACATTAAAATTTGAACTATCTGTGTTTTATTATAACTCTGGAGTTTATCTGAGACAAATTTCGCCGGGTCCGCTTTATATAAAATGGTAAGAGGGATTAGATATATTTTGTACCTTATGCGAAAGTGGTGCTTCATAAAGTTAAAAAAAAAACGTAAAAGGCAACAAAACAAAAAAAAGTATAAATACCTTCTTTTAATTGCTTTGGATACTTGGCGATACTGCCGAAATCGTAGGTGTCTGCGTATATAAAAACTCTTTTAAATGTTCCATAGCTCTTTGATTAACCATCATCCAACAAGAAGCGTTAAAAAAAAAACAACATTTTTATAAGAAATTGTGATATGTTATTTCAGGTAAAATTCAAACTCAGAAGTTGGAAATATTTGCTCAATGTCCACCCATCCTCAGTTCCGCCTATAAATAATACTTCTTTGAAAGTTTTGATTACGTTGTCTCATAATTGCGGCTGTATTTCGCGTACAACAGATCTTATATTTTCGCTGGTGGAGTATTGGCGTGCGTAGGGTGAATCAACAAAGGTTCAAAATGAAATGTCTGTCTAGCAGTTCCGAATCATCTCCACTTCAAGCAATCACACATACATGTAATCTGGAGCACAATGAACCAATTGAATTGAATTGAAACTAAACGTGACATATATTTTCGGTGAAAAAATATCGCTAACCTACTTTTTTTTTTTAATTTAGTTTCCATGTCCACACTGCGACTTGAAAGATCTTAAACCCTTTCGTATAGTGAAATGATCGAAACAGCATTTCCCAAAAAAAAATTGGAGAGCCCGTCACCGCACTATACTTGTTGTAAATATAGTAGAAGTTGCTCCAATAAGACAAATCCTCTTGGGATTTCGAAGTGCCTAATGATACAGTTTAGTTTGCGTGCGGGTAAATAGAAAGAAGCCGGACACTAAAAATAAATCTGTATTTAAAAAATCATCATCTTGTTCATTCAATTCTAGCACCCAATCAACGTGCTCGTATTCCGCTGCCTTAAATTCTTGTGTGAACTGGACCTTACCAGGTAGTTGATGATCTGGATGAAAATTCTCGTGCAAAGTGGTTGGCCACGGTTAAAAAATTGCGTGGAATTAAACATGACACCTCTTGATGGATGACCCCACATGTCCATATTCAAATTGGTAACTTAGTTTAGTTTACTAAAATATTGCTCGAAGTTAGCCCTCCATTATATAGTCACTAAAACCTGAAGCTAGATTCAGATTTGGTTACCTTAGGCCATATAAAATTATTTGTTGCTAAACTGATGTTAAAGCGTGAACTACCTACTATGTGAATGAAATTGATCTAATTAGGTTTAGCTCAGTGGTTATGTGTTGGGCTACTAAGCGATGGGTCCCAGGTCCGATGCCCGATCACTGGAAAAACATAAATTAAATCTTAAGGTTTATCCACAGACTTGTTGTGCCAAACATTTTTTTTAAACCACAAAGCCCGTTGCCTGGTTAGAGAAAGAGGACATCTCCTGCACGTGCTTTTTCAAACTGAATTTATATTTCTATAACCATATAACGTTGGTGCCGCAACAATGCGCCTTCGCACCTTAAGTCAGTCTCCTACCTCATAAAATAGCTATGATATGCAGAACGTAATTCAATTACGTTGTTGCATGTCATCGCCGTAACCAGTTAACATGTCTGATGCGCATAATATTAGCCGACAGTACGCCTTACAAATCAACTCACTCTTAAGAACTTACAACTACCATTAAAATATCTGCCCAAGTGCATCCGTGCGCTATACCATTCCCTCTTGGCCATCACATGGGCAAATTAACGAGGAGCACAATATGGAAAGAACACCTCCATTCTGGTCGGCTTTGTGGCACTATACTCGTTGTAGTCAGTGCAATATCTTCAACCAGACATGTTGGACCGTGGATTTTTCATTTCAACCGCAGTGTGTGGAATTTTCTTTATAGTCGCAGAGACTGAAGTTCTAGAAGCCCCAAGGGATGATTTCATTACTGGAATAATCATCAACTCCACCCCGAGACCCGTCGTCGCAGACAATCATCAAATATTCGTTTCGTTTGATCAAGGTAATTTCAATATCGTGGCCAATTTCATTTAGACACATCGGCAATGTTCATTTCGCATTCCTAAGAAAATCAAAAATTCCAATCTGACTTTGTTATACTTAGAACTAATTTAACCTCCGTTCATAGAAACCGCCTTTGTTCAATTTTAAGGTCGAGGACATCTGCACAAAAGCAAGAAGTTTCTAAAGAGCTTGTATCCCTTTTTGATGGTAGTGCTGTTCGCCAAACTCATAGTGGTGCCTTTTATATTGAAACTGCTCATAGCTGCAACATCGTCGGCCTTTGTGATGAGCAAAGTTGCCTTGGTAACATCCGTGCTTATGGTACTCAGCTGGTTGCTGGGGCTTTCCAAGGACAGAACGAAATTGCAAATCGTACAGTATCCAGAGGGTGGATGGAATGTACACCCGAAACATACACCTTACTATGCGTCGTCATACATTGATTGGCCCTACGATGCTAATATGGGGGAAAAAAATGAGAAAATCTCATTCCTCTAGATGGGCGGCTACTGTACGGAGTTAGTTTGGGTGGTCTTACATTTGAAAAAAATTGAAATTGTATTGGCAAAGTTGGAGTAGCAAAAAATTGATTTTAACAAAAAAAAAACAAAAGAATTCTCATTAAAAAAACTCTCATTGAAAAGAAATTGTGTTTATTTTTACGAAGTAAGATATCGCGAGGACCACTGTAATAGTATTAATACTTCACTACATAAAAATAATTAAATACGCAGCAAGTGAATGCGAATTTATGAAAATATCGTTTTGATAACTTGAACTTTATTCTCGCATGTTTGGATATGGATGTATTGTTGAAAATTAATATGCAGGAGAGATAAAAAAATATGTCAAAGTAATTCAAAGGTGAATTCAAACAGCACTGCTGAAATGACAAGTATTAAATTGACGGTATTTTTTTTTGGGTGTTTATAGGTTGTAGAGCCTGCAAAAAGCCAAAAGGCTTTTATGTGGCGGCAGTCGATGTCCAACTGGTTCTACGAAAACCAGGTAAGAAAAGAGCACGTAGCTCAAATCAACTAAAACACTGTCAAACAATATCAACAGCGATTTAAAGTTCCTCGGACTTAAAAGCCTCCAACGTAAGCATATTGGTTATGTTTTCTTTAAAGGGATAGTGAGAAGTTCATTTAACGAATAAAAAGGCTAAGCTAGACCAAGCTGGTCGTAAATTGAACTTATCACATTTTGACACTCTCAGGGAAAAGCGACAAAATATTTGAAAGATTGCTTACATAATCCTTTGAAAATCCGATAATTTTGGGATTTTTAAAGCAGACAAATTTGCCCGAGGTAGACCTACCTAAGTTTTTTTTTTTTTTCAAAAAACAAAAGAGTTGGGGTGCGAACTGTCGGGAATCTTGAAAAGCGAATTTTGCAAGATGGACTTACTCAATTGGGATGTTTTTTAGGTAGTTCTACAGCATTTTCTTCGATAAAGTGGGAATCTATTTAAAAGTTAAAATTTCTCCGGATACTCTTTCTGGTCGTAAAATGGTCTTTTGATTTTTGGGCCGCATATAGATAATAGCGAGAAATTATTTTATTCAGTTTCAAGCCCATGAAAATATTACAATGTTTGAAGTAGAATGATTCGAACGGGTAAATATTTTCTTTTGAAGTTTTCCTAAAAAATCAAAAGAGATGGCGTTCGAACTTTGGTTTGAAAAATATTCAATTGTTAATTGTGGCTGAACAGCTGGTTCGACTGAAATAATAATAATATATATTTGTCCAGAAGAATAGTATATGCAATTTTTTCCTTCTCAAAATTCCATGCGGAGGTTCAAATTTTGACGGTTCGCCATAAAATCTATCACTTCGGCGACAATATCACAACAGGAATTAAATGTTCTTTATTTGGCGAATCTTGCCGAAATTCTTTGCATATATATAAGGACTAGGTACTTTCAAAATTTCGCCTTCGAATGGGTGTGCGCAGGGGCAGCATCGTTCGTTAGAGTTGGATCAGTTTTTTCGAAATTCCGAATTCAGCCATTTATAATTATGAAGAATGCTATCAGAATAAGTGTGCTTTAGGTAGGTTAGGTAAGGTTAAAAGGAGGTGTGAGAAAGTAGACCCATCGTGTGATCTTACATACTTACGTATATACCGACGTTTATAAAGACCACTTCAATTCCACTTTTTCGACCTACAGAAAGTAGATACATCTACCATTTTCACGTCTTATTTAGTTATTACGACAGTTCTTGCACAACCCTACATAATATTATTGAACAATCAAGTAACGTTGCGTCTACCGGGTTCATAGTGACTGTCATTAAAGGCATCTGCCTTGTAACATCACCAAACCAGTATCAAAGTACAGCCGTTTAACTCCAAGCACAGCTCGCATAAATATTATAAAAACTTCGTGACATTCCCAGCTTTCCATAAAACAAAAAAAAAAAAAACACCGCAACCACAACCAGCTGATGGCCCAGATTACCAAACATACTGCAGCTTATTTATTACGTTTTGGAACCCACTCACGACTAATCGTCATTAATGATGAGGTGCTACTGTCAGGTATTTTGTCATTGATTTTCTTTTTCGGCAAATTTCCGTTTGTTTCCGAAAATATACGCCAAGCATGAAGTCTTTGTTTTTCGTTTAATTCATGTAGCGACCTACTCGTGCGCCAGTGGCTTTGCAAGGAATTTTGATTTTATTTTTATTTTTTACGTCCGGCAGGCTAGACTCATTTTACACAATCATTACCATGCTGCCAAACCAATTCGCATGCAATCAACACTTGAACAGACCTTTTCATGCAGCTATGGGGATGTACACCAAAAGCCTTTCGAAATCAATCATAACGAAAGTGAAATTAAACGGCCAAAGCACCCGGCTCTATGCCGTAATTTTACCTATTTTTTACTGGATTGGATATAGTCTTCGTAGTTAAATCAGTCATGTGCAGTGTTAAGGCGCGACGCGTGATATGTTGAACTCATTTGCAAGTCCAACAATACGCTAATTTTCAGTTTTATTGGTCTTGATTGTTTCAAGTTATCCGGTACAATGGCACGTATGACAAACGAATTCACTGTCATATAAGACCGCGGACAGCCAGGTATGAGCGTGAAATCATTGGCATTTGACGTAAATACGGTTTTAGTGGAAGACCTGTAAAGAAAGTGGAAATGAGGACATCTCCGCGATAGCATTTTAAAAGGCTCGCTTAATCGGAAACGCATTTTCAATTGTCAATTACCAATCAATCATCAAAGGTTTAGCTTTGTGAAGGGGTTTTATTATCACAGCGAACACTTTTCCGTTTACAACTGCCAGCCGGTCTTTAGATATGTGTCATTAAATTTGTACTTCTTGTAGTCAACGTAAAGCGAAGTGTGTTTCGAAAAATTAAATTACACGCGTCCATTGAATATTGAAATTTATTCTGTCTTATGATGCGGTGATCTGCGTCACATGTGAATAAGACAAATGTTCCTGCTGTCTGGCTTGAAATATATGTATATACACAGAGTTATAGGAATTTCAGTCTTTTGTGAAGCCAATTGATATAATTTGAGTCAAACGTATGGTTCTTGTTTTTGAGAAGCGATTTTTTACCCGTTCTTAAAACGTTTTTCGGAGCAACACGCTTTTTTGTGGGGTTTGAATGTGTGATTTTTGTTTTCTTAAAAAAATAAATAAAAATAAAATGCCAGCTTTCAAATTCTTAAATTTAAGTTATGGCTGACTTAAATTAAAATGACAAAATTTTAACTACGCTTTATTGAAAAATTCAAGTCTGACAGAACATTAGCATTGCACTTATTTTTAAAATGTCTTCAAAAATTTCGTTTTGAAAATCGTCAGCGATATCTTCTTGCATAAAGAAGAAAAACAAACCAAATTAATAGTTTTTTTTTGCCTAAAGCCTAGTATCCTGCTCTAAATTTTAGCGTCCCTAGTCTCCACTTCATTTCTCCACACTAAAGATGAATAATGCTCGCTAAATTATTAAACATCATATAGATGGGACAAAAACCATTTGTTCATGATAGTAACCGTTATTTTAATTATTTGCGTAGGTACAGACAATTTTCGAATTTCAAACTTTAAATGCAATGCATTGTTTGAATCGTTCCAAAACAATAGATATAAGTAAAATTGAAGAAGATATTATTGAAGAAGATATTATTAGCAGCTCAAATAGTTTCTATAGTAACAAGCAGAAGACGACATGTTCCTTCGTGTCGGGTAAATCCCTATTTGCATTAGAATTTCTCTGCAATTTCCATATTTCCATCGTTCCTCCATAAGCCCTGTAATTTTTGTAAGTTTTTTTTATCGCATGAAACGGAATTTTTGGTTTTGCGTCCACTTTTATTTATCGCACAAATATTTTCTGCTGTTTCCTCTAAAAAAATTTCAAAGTAAACACAACACAAATTATTTCCTCGGCTTTTTATGTCAAAATTTATCTTCGATTTAATGTACCGGACATTTATTTCGCCAGCTTAATGAGTGGGGACTTGTCATCGGCCCATCTATATGAAGTTAAGAATTTAGCGAGCGAACAGGATACTGCTTTGCTAAACTGCTTCGCTAAATTTTATCTTTGTAGACATTTTTGTATCGGAGATAAAATTTAGCGCGAGCAGGATACTTAGCCTTAAGGCTGAAAACACACAGGATCAAATAAAATGTTTTGTTTTGTTTCACGAAATAAGAGAAAATTGTTTCTTATGAGACAACACTCGCCAAAGCAAGCGAAACTAAACACGCGTTTTTGCTTTGAAGTGTTTCGTAATTAATTTATTAGGACAAGGAGTATTTTCAATGAGTATAGTGGATGTCTTGTATAACGAAGTATCGTTCCAATTTTTATATTTACTTTTTTTTTTAAATAAGTCATGAAAAAATGTGTTTATTTTTATTTAATGTCAAATTGAATTGATGATGGTACCTACTGTCATTTAAATACTTCCATGTTTTCTAATCCAATTTATATCTACGTTCGTTAATCGGATAGCAAATCGTGGACAACATTCTTTATATAGAGATACCATTCGTTATAAAAACTTTCGTTATATCGCAAATTCGCTATATCGGATATTCGTTATAATGGACATCCACTGTATATTTAAATTAAATAAATTAATTAAGTTACTAAAACTGAAATATTTACAGTATGTGCCCGAAACACAACGCCCTTTGATTTTCTTTCATTCTCGTCATCCCCATTTTTTGACTTCCACTTTACTGTCAGTTTTCAAGCTCATTACTGCAGCGAAGAGAGCAAAGAAGAATCCAGCTAGTCCTGTTGTTCCCACCAGTAATACCAACCCACCGATGAGAACAGGTATGAGTGTTAAAAACTTCAACTTGTAAGCTATTAACAGTGGCAGTAGCAATTTCTTGTACTTCTTTTTGATTTTCTTAATTTTTCGAGTAGTACTGCTCCTTGATGGGCCCCGACCTACACTGTCGTAATTGTAATCTGCAATGAAATATAAATACAATATAAAAAAGGAAACATTGACAATAGTTCGATTAGCGTTTTATTGAATGTTTATTTGTAAAAATTAGGAATAGGCTTTTTTTTTTCTCTCAAATGATATTGCAAAGTGACGTTGAAATTTGATACTTGAACTCAATTATTTCTAAAGGTTTCTTTTTTTTAATGGACCTCAATACAAAGAGCATTGTTGATCAGCAATTGATAGCAAACTCAAACCTGCATACCAAAAGAGGGCCAAATAATATTTAAACGAGATCGTCCACCAAGGACTAAGGCCTTGAACATGCACAATATGGCAAAGAAATATACCCCATCAAAGAAGCCTATTTCCTATTAATTATTATATGATGGAAATTATGCTAAAAAAAATTATGGAAATTATGCTATAAAAAAATGATTATACGGCATGAGTTGTTGTTAAGACAAATTAATACAGAAACCATACCAAACAGCCGAATTCGAATGCAAAGGAAATGGCAGGAAATCTATTTCTAATAAGGCCGTGAGGATATTGGATCGAGTAGGAAAAAAACTGTATCTAGAGAAAAACGCGAGTTTATTAAGAAAACGATGATCTTTCAAGTCGACCTAAGTCTGTGTGAAAAATATTCATTGCCGAAAATATAAAAAAAAAATTAAATATTCGAAGTCTAAGATTTTTTTAAATTTCTTTTAAATTTCTTTTAAATGTTTACTATTTGATTGCACACATTTATTTACTCAATGTTGAGTTGGCATATCGCCTTTTCGAATCAATACTAAAGTTGTGTAGTTTGTTTTTTTCAACAACTACCTACCTCGGCAAAACAAACTAATGTAGACTAGATAAATGCTCAGTAAAATGACTCTTTATGTCTTCTCCCCAATTCGCCTTAAGGTATGCAATGTTTTGTGATAACCTAGTTGAAAGTAGTACCTTTATTTAAGGGTGCCCTTGAGATTATAAAACCGTTTTCACTTGATAACTTGAGATTATAAAACCGTTTTCACTTGATAACTGCGTCCTGGGAACTATAAGTCTTTTTACTTCACTGATAACAGCGGTTAGTAAAATAAAATATTATTAATTCCTTAACATACCTCAGATACTACTCGACTTACCTTCCTCAAAGATCTCCTTCACTATTGCACAAAAGTTCTTTACTTTCTCCAGAGCTCGTCCCAGTGGTAAAATCAGATCGTCACTACTATTATCGTCAATATCTTCCTCTTCCCTGGTGTATCTTTTCCTCTTATCTTCATTACTTCCCTTGATTCTCATAACATATGGCTTCATATGCACAGGATCAACATACCTGTTCACATCACTTCCATTGACACGAAAGTCACTAAATCGTTTCAAATCACTTATATCACTTGTCCTCGACCTGGCCGGCAGAATGATCCAATCGTTCCAATTCCCCCCGATGCCCCCCTCTACACTGAGCAGCTGCAACGCTAAGGCCAGTACCAAACTCCTGTACTGCACCATTTCGATTCACCGCTCCAAAAAAATTCAGTTCAACAAATACACGGTCCACTTGACTTGTCTAACGCATCCATCAATTCATCGACAACAACTGATCGTCATTCTGTGACGTTGAAAACTTTTATAGATCACCTACTTGGATGTGGATCGATTTCTTAAACTCACTGTTACCCCAAAATCAAAAAAAAAAAAACAAAAAAAAAACAGAAGAAAAGGGAAAAGAATGCCACTTCGACATTGACCGCCACTCGCACTCGCAGTTAGTTTTGTTTGCCGAGATGTTGTCGAAGGCGACTTCCACCAGGCCTACCAAGTTCATTGAAGCGTCCCTTCCATTCTACCCGACAGACGGTTGTTGTTTGTTTTACCAAAACGATAATTATGGCAGCCGGTGCTGTACCAAAATGTGTACACGTCCGAATAATGATACCCAATAGCAAGAGTCTCATAAAACATGCCCATTAAATCGGGTAATAGCTCTGATTAGAGTACATTTACCCTAAATTTGAGGTACAGTGCTCGAAGAAGAAAACGGACGATTCACTTTCGAACAGCGACTGCAACCGGATGGATGAAACTTCACGCACGACCGCAGGAGTACAACAACACACTGACTTGGTTTGTCGTCTGCGACGAATTTTGTCCACCGGGTACTCTGCTATCTGTGTCCCGTTGTGGTGCATTACCAGGTGCGCTGTGTGGAAATTACCAGGTTTACGAACAGAGTTCGGCCAATTATGGCATCGCTGTAATCACGTGAGATAGTTAGAGGGATCATAACCTGAAGGTGCTGTGATTACCTGAAGTGGTTATGTTTCTCGAATGCAAATGAAGATGTTAACATTTTGGCAAACAACTTGGCACCCATTTACGAGAAAATGGATGGACACTTAGAGCCTAGAGTGCGACTTAAGTGGGATAGACTACGATGAGGTGAGAATTTGAAAAATTGCTATGGTAATTCAGGCGACCGAAATTGCTTGCTTTCAAGTGGAATATGCGGGGAATGAAGTCAGTTCAGGCCGCTGGCTTTAATAAACAATTGTAAACATTTGCTTAGCTACAGCCTCTTTTATATGTGCGGTGGGGAACGTTTATTACTCCAACGAATTGGCACAAATTGCTGATCTCGAGGTGGTTATTTGAACTACTTGCATATGAAATTGAAACGATTTTTTTTTTCTTTTTTGGGAAAGTCAATGCAGAACTAATAAATTCATCAAAAGTAAAATGAGGGGTCGCGTATCTACTTCAGTTTGTAGAAAGAGTTGGACACTTCATTATATAGGGTTGGGTTTGCTGCAGTACGTTTTTAAGGCTTTTGTTTATTTATTTATTTATTTGTGCTGGGTACATTATCTCTGTAGACAATTTTGTACAGAAGATCATTTTTATAGTAAAACACTGGGCTCAAGCAAAGAATTACAAGCAGTGGTCACCATTCTTTTCAAAGTGGGTGACGAACCCCAAAGTAAGTGGGGTCAAAATTGTTAAATAAATTTTTCGCAGTATTAACTAGAAACTTTTGAAAATGCCAGTATATTTTATAACCCTCAGTTCGGCTCAAGAGTTTCCAAGAACAACGAAGTCAACGCCGAAAAAGATTTCAATTTGTAACCATAAAATACTGCAGAATACTGCGGCTTAGGATACAGATGTTTGTGTTGTGGAGCTGATTCGTTGGTTTATTCTATGAAAGAATCGCGAGAGCTGGATTTTACATAATCGTCAACACCTAGCTATTGAGGTACAGGCAGTGGTCGCAGACTGCGAAGACTGTTTTCCCCTTTTTTTTTTTATCAGCAAAGGCAATATTTTTCCCCTAAATTCGAAAAGTTCTCATTTTTTTTCGTCAAGTGAAATTTGCCTTAATTTTTGTAGGAAAACATTTTACAAAAATTTAGTCGTTTTATAGCTGTCTTTTTTAACAAGATGCTAAGTGCGCTAGTATTGTTACAGAGAAATTCGTTTTGACAAATGTCACGTAAGTTCAAAAATTCCGACTCACCAACACACTCGCATATGCCTTGCATATGCCACTTCCGCTGTGGGCAGAGTTGCTGACAGCGTTCATAGAATTTTATCCGTAAAATTTGAAATTATTTATTCATTATACGTGTGGATAATATTTTTTTTCAGGAATAAGTGTACATTTGCTTAAAATATTAATGAAAAATTAACAACATAGATTGGTTGAAGAAAAATAAAAAAAACATTTTGAGCAAATTTTCTTCAGTTATTTAAGAAAAATTTACACATGAAATCGAAGTATATAATATTTAAAAGCGGCAAATACAGAACCATGTTTATGCTAATATATGCCTTGTATATAGAACATCTTCTTTAGATAGTTTTATTAATTAAACAAATCAATTAATTCGCCTTTTAACAATATATAATAACTAGCCAATGTCATTCAGTAATGTAAAAATGTGGTATTCTCGAACTTTATTTCCCTACGGTTGCCGAGGTTGGCAGCATTTATTTTTGTATTTTTTGTATGTTTTTTCATGTCACTCGGATTCTTTATTGACATACCACCAATAAGAAAACAAAAATGCGAATTTGAAAAAAAGAAAAAAATTAGGGGGCCATCTGCAATAGGATTGCGAGTTGGGGGTCTCAGTATGATTTGTCTATGATACATACTATGAATGGATCAGTTAGCTAATTCTATAAAAAACTTAAAATAAAATAAAAAAAAATTCACTAAGAAATGAAAATAAATTCATAAATTAAATCACAAAAAATTCTTACGTAGACGTTCGATGGGCTGTTTTCTTTCATGTTTAGTGTGAACATTTCATTCTGAGTAATCTTTGAAATTTATTTGTAATGGAAATGCGTTTAAATTTTACTTTTAAGCAATTTAATTTTCAAAGAGATTTTTGATTTTTTCCCTTTTTTAAGTTTTCCCCTTTTTCATCCTTTTTCGTTGAAAAAGCGACAGGTCGTCTAAAAAGTTCCTCTAGTGAAGTAGGTATCAATAATTATTTCAATTTCAATTTGAAGCATATTATTAACCTAGAGCGACAATGCAGAGCTCGTAAAAAATTGACAAATGTTTTTCACAGCTAACAACTACAGTCATCGGAGCCTTTATTTTTTTCAATACATTTTCTATTTTCTGCAAACACATTTTTCCAAATAAAATTTGGCTCAGGAAATTGTGCTTATCTTTAAAATTTCCTTTATTCTTTATAATGTAAAGCCTTTTTTAATTATGCTCCCATGATCTTTATAGACCATTGATTTCCATGGCATGCAACAAAAGTTGGATCTTGTACTGTTGTTGTAAACCGTGCAAATCAATGATCTATACAGATCATGTGAGCATAATAAAAAAGGCCTGTTGAGTACTAACTCATCATAAATCGCTCTTTCCATGAGCCTACAAATTTTCCGGCGCAATTTAATAAACCAATTCCCAGCGTAGCTATTTTGCTAACTAACTACATATCGGCTGACTCGTCATTTTACGAACTGGTTTTTGCGTCATATATGTCAGTAGCACTTCTTGCTTTGGGATCTCAGGAAGAGTCCAGTCCTCCCTAAACAGAAGCTGCATAGCGATCTTGTCGGTAAAGTTCGAAATACCGCTTACAGGTATAGTATATCAAATCCCTTTCCAGATGTGGTAATGCCTTCCCGTAGCTCAAGCAAAAATGTCCTTCTCCTCTTTACTCACATTTCTGTAGCTTTATAGTATTATTTGCTTGATCATAACTAACTTGTAGCCTAATCCACTTTTACTCTTGGCAAAAGGCCAACGGCAAGCCTTTAGAAAGCGAAACCTTACGTCTATGTTTACAGAGGAATGTGCGAGCTAAAAATATTCCATTTAAGCGCCTCAATTAAGCGCCCCATTTTCAATTACACATTTTGAATAATACTCGTACGTACGTTCCAATGTATCTACATCCAATTGAGGCCATCAAACTCCAATCGAGACGCTCGATCGAATAGCTCTCATTCATTAGGTGATTGTCTAAAAAAACGCTCTCCCCATGTGTTGCTTACTCGACTCGACTCGACTCGACTCATTCACAAGTCAATCCAAAAGAATAATTTCCCAAGTACCGTTGTAGAGCAAAAAATGGAAAAAAATAAAAACAATTAGCCATCGATCCGGCCGTTACGAATCAGCCTCTGGTGTCAGCACGTGATCAGCCCCAACATAGACGATTTATGGAAATTACTTCCTCAAAAAACAATCGCACCAGTAGCTAACATCAGCAGAAATGCCTGTGCCTGGTAGCAATGTGTAGTAGCCCGACAGCGCAACGGCGTATGCCGTTGGGCATATACCTACCCGACGCATAATATATCTTTCACAAACATAAACAACTTGAGAGTCGGAGAAACTATTCGACGTACTCCGGCATGATGCCCAGATCAATTATTGTGGTAAGTCGCAATTTGATAGCTGGCTGCAGGTTGAGGTAGCTAGCACATTGATCGGTTTCTGTTATACGATAGAGTTCAACACCTTGTTAGCTGGCTCACTTAGGCGATCGATGACTTTGAATTGAATTTAAATGCGGAGTGGAATGGTGTGCGTCTCACAGTGGTATTTGAATCGAGGTATCGCGATCGTAGATCAATTCAAATCGTTTTTTAAATAAACAAATAATAATAGTTTAGCGATTGTTGTTCAATGAGGTGTTTATTTGAAAAGCGGGCATTCGTTTTTATTTCATTTTACCGGTTTTATGAGGTGAAGCTGATAAAAAAAAATAAAAAAAAAATTTTGAACGGGAATGAGTGTATAATGCTTGTTTGTGTACCTACATACTTAAAAAAACACCATAATATGAATTGGGTCCGGTTGATGCATGGAAACATACTTAAATAAATAAACAAATAGTTGGCGCAACAGGTCCGTAGCGACCCTAGGCCTTGCTTTTCACAACCTTTCGTCTTGCGTGAGTTTTTACTTTGGGACGAATGGAAGGGATCTACAATTTTATGCCGAGTCCAAGCGGTCAAATGTGAAGCTCTTTCAAGACAGTTATGTATAGTAAAAAATTTAATATAGAATTTGGGTTTTTTCGGAATTCGAACCTGGGACCCCTCGCTTAGTAGTCCAACACACTAACCACTATGCCACTGCGCCGACTTATTACTTGGCTCAACGTATTCGGTCCAATCGTTTATTGGGGCTGGTTTAGACTTGAGGCTTCGGCCTGCTTTGTGCCTTGGATTCTGATATGCAAATATATTTTTAACTGGGACAAAAGCCTTCAGTCTGTTTTAAATCATGACTTTTAGTTTCTGGATAATTGAATACCGTCTGAGATTGTGGCATACGTCTGCTGGCTCTATCGGGTCACAAGGTAAGCAAATAATTGTGCGATCGTTTACGGTCTGAAGTTCAAAGGTAATAGTACTTTGGATGAACCTAGAAACTTTCTTTTATCAAGGTTCCTAATTATGTTGCTAGGTCTGCTGCACTCCAACAACTTCTGCTATCTCATTTGAGCGACATATTTACATTACGCGACTGAGTTTCTTACATTTTTTTTTTTTAAATTCAAAGCTTATAGTAAAAACCGAAGCACAATCTAAGGCAGGCAGGCAGGCAGTTTTCTAGTATATCCATCACTAGGATGTACTTGAAGCATAAACTAAAGACTCAGAATAGGTATTCCTGTTTATACATATTATAAGCACATAGTTGGGAGTGTTTTATAATGTTATTCAAGGCCACACTCTATTTGCTGGTGTCGCACGTAACCGCTCAGGGAGTGTTAATACTTCATCGTAGTTACTATGTACTTTCATCAAAAAATCTTTCCCAGTAACTGTGTGGCTCAGTGTTGTTATATCGTGGGATTTATACCTTTTTGTGGGATTTTCCTTTTCCGAACAGCCTTCCGTGGGGTAAAAGAAAAAAACATCAAAATCGTGAGAATTTCAGAAATCTATACATTTTTAGTGAAATTCTATCAACACTAAAACCTTTATTTCACCATGATTATCAACACACCATGTCGACCTCATGTAAATCGTATTTTATCAAAATTTTCTAGTACCAAAAAATAATCATTGCAGTGTTTTGTACTAAAGGTTAATTAAATGTAAATTTTTTTTCGTGTAATACAAATATTACTTTGAAAAACTTAATTTTGATGCAGGATTTAAAAAAAAATTCAAAACGGTGAAAAGGGAAATAATGAAAAAATGATGACATTTCGTGGGATAAATTAAGAGAGGGTGCTAACAACACTGTGTGGCTTTGAAACATTGGTGCATTTCGTGGGCGCATGTTTTAATTGTTGCCTGGACTTGTGAGCAACGAGTCTCAGGTTCTATCGCAGAAAAAACAAAAATTATACTTAAAGGCTTTTCCACAGTTCACGAATACCTCTTTAAATTCAGCCGTACGCACTCGACATAATATTTAAGTTACGTTCCATTTCTCCCAAAAATAGAAACTAACCCAATGAGGTTGGAATATGCCTCCCTATATTGACCCGTTGCGCCCATCATTTACTTAAAGCTTATCATTGATATGAAAAAAAAATAAAGTTGTTAAATCACAAGAACCTTGTAGCACTCTTGCGTTTACAGCAATGGGATCTTTGAATACACCACATACGGGTTTTGCGACTTGAATCGGTCTGTCAATATTTTGCATACATCCGCATAGTTGTAGTGGTAATCCATAAAAGGCTAACTTGCTTGGTAGAACCCTAAAATTCGTTGAGATGTTTTAGGCGACGGCTTTGATCTGTCCAACGACTGCGAAATTTGTAATGTTTGTCGTTTATTTTTTGGAGGACTTTAGGCATTTACTGTCTTTTCATTACCAATTGTAACATGCGGAATGTAGCTCTTCTGGACGATCGTTCTAAGGAAGACAAGCATTTCTTTTTCAGTTGAATGGGAGCGGTCTTCCAGCAAGAAGAGGAGTTCTCCGACGATCGACCGAACTTAAGGCCATCTTTGAATTACTTTTGCAGGTGTGACTGACTCGGTGTGTACCGTATCCGTTAAGATTTATGCGGAATTTGAGTAAATCAAGTCCATTCTGCCATAGTTCAATTCAATGATTCGCTTGTATTCAAGTTGGGTCATATCCGTAATTGATTTGTGTATATAGCAATCTCTCCAATCCACTGGATAATCAAAACTCAGTGATGTTTGCTTAACAATCCGAATCCAACCAACTCTTGTTATTAAACAGTTTCACAGAAATGACAGTGAAGAAATGGCAAATTTTACAGAATTCATTCCCATGCTCAGAGTATACCTAGACCTACCTAAGAAAATTTTAGTGGTACTTTTCCGAGACTCCTTACCATATGCTTCAAATGAAGAGCTAACTATTGTCAACGGGTGAAAGCCTTTTACTTTTACAAAGTATCCACTGCAAGATGCAAAGAATAGTGTGAAGACAGTAAAGCCCGCTAACATTTCAGATGCACGTTACTGTGTGACAAACTTTCCGGTTGCTCAGCGGGGTATACATTTAGGAGAGCTTCTTAATATGGGCAATGGTATCCATTTAGCTTTGGAGACATTTTTATTTTTAATTGGTGGACACTTGTTTTGAGATGATTATTTGTGGTACCTACTACCAAAGAATACTATAATTCCATATACCTATTTGTATTCTAAAATAGAGCATTCAATTCGCGGATGTGCAAGACCATTTCCCCGTGGATTTCATCAACGCAATTATTCACTGGCAATATTGATCAATCAATGTCCAACTAGTTGTTTAAAAATTACCTACTTTACTTGGCGGTGGCACACTGAACTGGTCTATCCGAGTTGGGTGTCTCGTGGGGTGCGAATGAGAAAACTGAATGTAGGTACCGACGGTGTACCTACCCTAACAATGTCTGTTTTTGTCATAAATCAACTCTTGGATAAAATTTACTATGATAAGTAGCTACGTATATGTATTAACTGAAAAACATTTTGAGTATATAATTTTTGTATAATCCACAAACAGTCTGTAAAGAATAAAAAAAAATTGTATTTTCATGGAATCCCTGCTTTTCGGCAAGAACTATTCTTTTATGTGCAGGTATATAAGAAGTATCTTATAAATTCATCACTAGGTTAGGCTGGTATCTTTTTTACTTTGTTAGCTGTGCAATGAAAGTTGGAAAATTTTGTGCTGTGTAAATCTCCGGCAAACAGCAAAAAATCAAACCATACCCGAAAAAAACTTGTCTTGCTTTAGTGAGGTTCGTTAGATGGTTCGTTAGTGTTTTTATTGGGTAAATTACGGCACTTCTTGTTCTTGTTCTTGTTTCTTGAATGCTTCAACAAAGTGACGTAATTTTTCTTTGAAATTTGTACTTAAGTAATTTAATCTGCTCCCTGTTATGGCGTTGTTTATATTTTGTTTCTTTTTTCTTTTTCAGAAGTTATGCAACGAAATTGGTATGAAAGTTTATTTTGTGATATTTTGGATAAATCAAAATAAAACAGTAAACACTCAACACAAATGGTGGAAATTATTTTTTCAAGGTGTTTACCTTGATTATGTTTTTTGGACACTGAGTTATATAAATCAGTGGGTAGATGCGATGGCGTGATTTGCAGATTACTATTGAAAATGACCTGATCTAATTTTTTTATATTTTTGTTATATTCCGTTATAACATTATTATTCTTTTTCAAACACATATGCGTTGTAACCTATTGGAAAACTTAACATGAGATTGTTTGAAAGGACTGTGACTGCTATAGACGAGCTAATACCAACCTTCATAAAAGGCTACCACAAATAGAAATGCAGTATATGTATAATTTTGTTTAGTTTAGAAGACATATTTGTTTTATCTCCATCTACCTATGAGGAACACAGACCGCATGTTATAAGCAGCACTTCACGGCCCGGTGAGGAAATGTTAAACCTTCGACGGGATTGGTTGGGTTATGCAACTGTTTTCCCGGTTTCCTGACAAGGGAATAAACAACTAGGGCGCCGGTTTGGGACCACGATTCACGGGGACCTGTATAGATATTGAGGAAGGAAAGGATATTTTTTTTTAAGAAACTCAAAACCAGCCAGTTGAGAAATTTGATGATATTATTGAAATGTAAAATAAATTGCGGAGAGGTTATCATAGGTCATCATCCGGCTAGGGCCGGGCACTCACCAAAAAGATGGAACATTGTCTCACTCTTATTTGTGTCAGCGCAACTACGGCAGCGGGCCGTTAATGCAGCTACATCTGCATGCGCTCTGGCTAGAAGTTCTGTTGGGAGATTTTCCTTTGTGAATTGCGACTTCCTTGGCTACTTTGATTCTATGGTCAAAAACATAGCACAGGGCACAGCATTTTAGTCGAGATGTTGTGTTTTTTTTTTGTAATGCATTTACATCTTAGACATTTCCTAGAGTTTACGCATGAATATTGCACCCAATTTGCCTTCCTACATTAGAACAAATCGCCACATCTCAGACCATAAGTTCAAGACAACGAGGAAGATTAAATCTCCCTTTAAAAAAATAAAATAAAGCCATCGTTGATGCCAGTTCGCGTTGTCTAGATAACTGAAAGAAATGTACCCATAAAAGGCTCGTTAGAAATGAACGGCTGCCATACTCTTCAGACTTCAGCGCCTACACGCGTCGGCAGCCAGTTGAAGAAGTAATTAAAAATTCATCTACCGAGTTTAGCGGAAAACCTTTTTTGTCGAAACAAGCAAGCAGTGGTATATACTACGCAAATTTTTTGAGTGCATTTACCATAGCTAAAAATTCAGCTATGTAAATATGTATGAAGGTTGTTGTCAAATCGTTTATCGGAGATTCATTTTGACTTGCAAACGGTATTGATGCTTCTGTATTAGTAACTATTCATCTCAAGATATAAAGCAAGCATATATAAATTTGTGAGCAAGATATTAATTTTCTGGCTTTGTTTCTACCTGTTGTGGTCTACATTTTAGTTCCAATAACAAATGCAACCTTTCTCCAAGAGACTGCCATATTTTACTAAAATATATACTTACTCTAAATATGATCTTTGTCATTAAAAGCTTAAAAGTAAATCACTCCATCCTGGATCCTGTATTAAAAGACAAATTTTTTAAGTAAATCCCTCCATCCTGGATCCTGTTTTCCATATTCCCTGTCAATAAAAATATCGAAAGATCATGCACCATACTAATAATCATTTTTAACTTTCACGCATGGGTAATTTTTTATGGAAATTATGAACACTAAAACTGATTATAAGTATCGTTTAACAACTTCCAACATTTGACAAAAATTAAAAAAGTAAAAATACAAAAATTTTCGAACAGAAACTAAATATTTTATTATAAAATATTATCTAGCACATTGGTTTTTTTCCTACTAAAATTACGGGTTTATTAAATAAACATAGAGAAATAAATAAGAAAATTAAATTAGCAACTTAAATGCCTATACAGAAAATAGAGAAATTCTTAAGAAAACAAATCCAATGAGTAAAACGCTCACAAGGACAGCAGGTCAATAAGGATTCAGAAAAATTAGAAAAATTGTCTTAAAACTACGTTTTGCTGGTCATAGAAAATATATATAAATACAATAAATTAAATAAATTATTATAGAACAAAAAATCATCCTAAGGCAAAGAAATTAAATTAAATTACATATTACAATTCATGCCTATAACAGAAAAAATTGCAATACACCGAAATCTCTATGACTTTTGCACATCTGGTTGTTGTTGCTGCTGCTGCGGTTGTTGCTGCGGCACTTTATTATAACTGCGATACGCCAGATCATGTGCTTCGTTTAATGAACGTCTATCCCATCCACCGTTGCCGCCGCCACCAGACGACCAACCACCGCCACCACCTCCGCCGCCGCCTGATGACCAGCCGGAGCTACCGCCACCACCACCATTGCCGCCACCACGGCCAGACATTAATTTCTTCAAGCCAATAATACCCGCCAGCAACAGGGCAATCTTTGATATTATCAACGCTTTGCCGGCCAGAATGTATAGAGCACCCATAGCGAGGGGAATCATACCCATCATTTTCATGGCCATGCCCATCATCATCATTCCCATCATTTTCTTCATTTTTCCGCGTCCTGAAATGAAAACGGAATTTTAGAAATAGTTTGTGGTCGCTTAGCTATCAGTTATGCCAAAAATATTTGCAAACGTTAAGATAAAAGTGGATTAACTTTTCTGTAAGAGAAAAATGATTTCAGCAAAAGGTACATAATTATAGGATGGTGCACTCAGTTTCAAATGGATCTTCGGATGCCATTTTTCAAACATAAAATAAGTAAATAGCAATTTCAATTTGGCAATTAAAAACAAGGCAACAATTATGTAGTTATTAATTTTTATAAAAACCCATTCAAAAACTTTGTTAAGCATTTGCCTTTGTCGATAAAGAAAAGGTCTTACTGGTAACGTTATTTGAATAGTTGTCCGTACACAAAGTTTTTCAAGACCATAAACGTCACTGAGTTTAACCATCAGTAATAACATTTTTTGAAGTAAGATTTTAAGCCGTACCTTAATGTCCCCGAACACATTTAAACATTTTAAATGCCTGTCCTAATCAGTATTAGTTACCCACTAAAAACCTGTTTTTGTGTAAAGAACAATAATAAAGGTAATGAAAACTTGATTACATGTGACTTATCAGAATTACAAATCATAATGAAATCTGAAAGAAGACTTAGGTTATTTTTTCAGTCTTTTATAGTTTTAAAGCTTAGAAAATATGTTTTTGAACTCTGTTCACTTATTTTAGAATAAATAGGAATAGGTACTTTTTAATTTTAGTATAGTTGTCTAAAGGCTTGGTTACAAACTTCCTTCAAAAGTCAGGCTTTTGTTTTCGTATACAATTGCCATGTTAAATTTCCTTTATTACAAAATTGTTTTTGTGAGATAAATAAACTGATATACGTATAAGCAGCAGTTTAGAATGTATGCCAAAGTAATCGCTTGAAGCCTGTTTATTTCGTCGAAAGTGCATTTTTTGCAGACCTTTTTTGAGCACATAAGGTGAACCATAAAAAAGGTTAACATTGTTGCCACAATGAGGACTTATAATTGGTATGTTTTAGATTATATGCAGAAAACAATAGCAGCTGCACCTGATGCAGAACAAGTAGTGATTTCTTCAGTGGAGACAGGCAGTTCACCTGTTCAAATGAGTATTAGCAGAGAGTCGCGGCAAACAATTCATTGGAAGGAAATGAAACTCACTATTTTCGAAATGTTCGATTTATATGCGCCTCGAGTTACTGTATGGTGTACAATCTCACCAAATATTGTTGGGGACTAAAGGTCGTTATCACCAACAAAATCTGTGGCACGCTGGAAAATAATCGCAGACTGACTTTCCCCACAACTGGCTACTCTTAAAAAAGTTTCTTTTAATCTTTTAATCGAAATGGATCAATCAATTCGATACCCGATTAATGTGTCTTAATCCCACTGATGGGTTTGCACCCTGTGGATGCTGTAAAGAAAGATTAAACATTGGTTGCAACAAAATAAATGTTACAAAAAATCTAAAGGACAAATAAAGAATTAAATCAAAACGGAACCTACTTAAGAAAGTGGTCGATAATTGTATTTAAGTTTTGCTATTAAATGGATGCCAAAATAAAAGCCAGTTTTCATGTTACCAACTAAACTAAAATTAAATTAATTAAGGGTCCGCTGTACAATGAAAAGAAAGGATTTATTTTTTTCCTTTTTGTTGTCACATCTTCGCAATCGCTCTCTTCCTTCAACATCATCCAAAGAAGTCGGACCTCGGACGTACTCATACCGCCTCTTAAAATGATGCAAATTATTTATTATTAGATGATATATTTTTATTTGAAATAAGATTGTTGAATAAAAGGACACGGTTTTAAGGGCGAGTTCAATTTGTTTCGAAATAGTAAACAATTTGTTTTGATAATTGTGTGTCGAATATTTTGCCAAAATGAAAAGTTGAACAGTTAAGCTGAGGTTAAAGGTCATTTCAGTATTATTACGAATATGGTCTCTCCACAAACAAATTTTGAACGCCTTTAAAAGATGAAAGACAAAAACGCTAGCCATAAGTCTGTTCATTCTGTTATATGACTTCTAAATGTAAACAAAGATCGCGATGAGGACCCACTATGGTTAATCACGTAGTATGAGAGTCGTTATATATTGCTTATGAAATTTGTCGACGAAAAATATTTCTTAAGCTATTTAAACTGTGGCTGTATAAAGGAAATCTTTTGAAGGGTCATACCACATAAATAAATCTACCTCTACATTAGTAAAGAAAATGTAGCCTGTATAAAAAACAATCGAATTGGGAGTAATTTAAAACTTAATACTTAAACGCAATGTAAACCTATTTAGGCATTTATTAAGTGGTTTTCGAAAATTCATAAGAAACGGCGCTTTTCAAAATATGTACTTGGAAATAGGACAGAATGGAGAAAACTTTTGGCGGCCAATATGCAGCGTACGCTTACCCGTTTTATGTTAGTATAATTCGATGTAAATATTTTGCCATTTACTATTATGAATTTCCTCTTATTTTCTAATTTCTATTTGGTGCCTTCAAAGCCAAGCAGCCATGTACCTTTTTTTGTTTGAATCATGCAAATCTTTTAACCGTCCAAATAGCGAATGTAGTTATTATCTAATTCGGATTTTCACTCTTTTCACTTAACCTCAATTGAATAGGCAGCCACTCCTTTAAGGGTAAAAAAATGCATTTCCATCAACAATCAAGTTAGCATGATTGATGGAAAAATGAGACGCGGACAAGAGAAAAACACGCTTGCACTTAAATGTCTTCCATTACTTTTATTGGCACAACCGCAACTGACGGAGGAAAATCGTTTTTTCTACTCTGGCGAAATTGTTGTTTCGTTTGAGCGTTTTTATGCTCAACAATTACGATCAGATAATTAATTGATGTAAAGTGTGATCGAATAAGTATAATTTTAATATTTTATGGCCACCATTTGACTATTTATCTATAACAGCAACAACTAGCTTTCAGAATTTAAAAGCTGGCTCTTAGATATGGTCAATTGCACATGTGCCTGTGCCGCTTGGGACAGATCATAACAATTGAATCAGTTAAACGATTTTGTTAAAAGCCTCCATCCGCAATGGTCAATGAGGCAAAGAATCGCGGTTCCAGTTGGCGATTGAAGCAAACCCACTATCAACTTATGGCCGCGATTATTAGGTGCAACTGTTGGTAAAATGATTGCCTCATTAAGCATACGCAGACACAGCAAAACAAGTGAGAGGTAAGTGACATAAAAACTTCTGTGGAACCCAGATATGCAATACATAATACGAATGTTGGTACTCTATGGGGGCAATTAAAAATTAGAGATAAAATCAGTAACGCATTAGTACCGCTGTTATTTGAAATGAGTATAATTTGCGGTACAAGTCTTGTGCTTTGTTATTTATCCAGAAGAATTCTGCATCGGAGTGACCTGGAAATTTGTCGAGATGAAAAGAACAAAACTCATCGCAATTTAAAGTAGGCAAGTGGAGTGTGGCCATTTTAAATGACCTATAAACTATAAAAGCATAGTGCTATTGTTATGTAAAGCTGAACATGGAAATATTCGCGTCACCTTTGCTTTATGGTTCGTGGTAAGTTGTACAATTTTCTGTTTTTGTTTGCACGTAAGCGTTTATTTAAGCGCTTCATAAAAATAGATTGAAATAGCTCTTGCCTCTAATTTTGTGGAAAAGGCAACATCCTTAGGCCACAATGTTTAAAACAATTATCTGAGAAATAAAAATCAAAATAATTATTTACATAACCAAATGGTGGCTCATGAACACGGTAAGTGAAAAACATTTTTTCTCAAGTTGAAAACATCATTTTTTTTGTTGTTTTATTTTTATATTTTTCAGTAGAGAAGGTAATAATAATATGTGGGAGATTAATTTAGCGCGAAATGCATACCAAACTCAGCTTTTGTTGTTGCCACACCTACTTTTCAATAATCATGATAGTTTTTGTACTTTATTAGCTATCAAAAACTGGATTCTTTATAAATAGCTACCTATATAGCTCACAACCAAAAACAAAGTAAGATGATATGTCAAAGAACATTTGCTGAATATTTTTTTTGTCAATAAAAAATCTTAATTTTCTTTTAAATATTATTGCTTAAAAAGGCTTTGAACAATAAACAAAAATATTATCAACAGAAACACAGGCTCAAAAGAACACGCAACATGCTAAGAATAAAGAATATCATGCAAAACAACGACGAGAGAGACACACAAAATACTATTCCATGCAATAAAAACGTAGTTAAATAGAACTAAATCCATCCAATCCTGACTTAACATCACGCGTTACCCACCATCTTTCTCAATCTGTTCACTATCATCGTCCAAATAATCAGCAACAATTCCATTAATATCCTCATCTTCTTCTTTAGACTCCATAGGTGTATTCTCCGCAGTAACTAATTCCGGCAAGAAATAATGTTACAGGCACATTTGTAAATTAAAAAAGGTAAGTGATTATTTTTTGAAAGAAATTTGTATAGGCGCGTAAATTAAAAAAAAAATCAAACACAAATTTGGATAAATATCGGCATTTTATAACGTTTTGGTAGGAATTGTCTTCAATTTGTGTTGATATCTCAGAGGTAGCGTTGTAAAAATCCGCTAAATAGATAACAATGACCCTGAATTTTGGTTTCTTTCTTAATATGAAGAATATGTTTGCAATTAAAATATTATTTTCCTGCTCTTAAAGAAACATTGATGATATGATGTCCGAAATATTAATCAGTCTACAATGACATTATAATATAAAGATCAGCTACCGTTTGGTAAAGTTCAAGAACAGTGAAATAAGTTTAAAAAATTTGTGGTGTTGTTACTTTGTGTTTATTATCTGCGTTCCGAAGGGTTGTAGTATCAGCGTTCAGCGAAGGGTAAGCAAAATTTAGTGGATATAAGAACTTTGTTTTGTTGGAAAGAGTGATGTACGATAGTATAAGCATGATGAAAGTAACGAAAGTTACGATTTGACAGGCATGAATGAAGTGACACCGTGAAATTAATGTTTATATCCAAATGCAAACAACAATCTTGATATACGAAAAAAAAAAAAATACTCAATATCTTTTTAATTTACAATTTTTGAAGCCAATTTTGTGAAGACTGAAAATTGTAGCATTTTAGAAAATGCAAGAACATAAGTAGATTATATAAAACAGTGCCCGAATTTTAAAACAAAAATCGCTATCTACTGCTTAGGGAAAATTATTAAAAGCAAACATTTTTGCTGTTTTATTTTTTAAGGAAGATTCTGTAAGCACACATTTTTCTTGATAGCTACAGTCTTTGCGTCTTTACTCTGTCAGCGCAAATGTCTAGTAATTAGATTATGCAACCAGTGTCAAAAGTTATGAAAACAACCGATATCCGACTGTTACGCTGATGGAAATGAACATGATTTGACTTTCATTCGCCCATATGGTTGTTAACATTGGTAGAGAAATGAATATCATTAAAACGACCGTCACGTCAACACATTTTGGTCTGGACATCTTTTCCATCGAAAACCATTTAAAATCTGTATGTGAAAATAATAAAAATTCGAACTTAAGCCGAATCCTAATACTTTTTTTTCTACTTGTTATTTGATGATTCGTATTCGTGTAGAACGGCACTGACAAGTTTTCAGAAAATCTGTTTCCGAATGAATTTCGAAGAAAATAATAGTCAAGCAAATTCAAATTAATGTTATTTCTGAATCTAAAGATTTAATTAAAAATTATAATATTAGTGTGAGTATTACTTACGAAGAAGCAAATTACTTCACAGGAGGAAACCAGTAAGGACTTGATTAAGAACAATTAATGGTAACGACGTAGCAAGGAGTGTTACAACTATCGACTAAGTTTGTGGCAGTAAAGATCATAGTCCTTCGCTGAATTATTAAGTAGAGCAAGGTATCATAAAACTTCAATAACAAAAAGTGTTTAATTTGTGCAAATGCGTGTAAAAAAATCGTTCGCACAACAGAATTCCCTTTAGGCATATGATCCTGTTGTTATTTACATTAAAAATTGAGCCCTCCTTTTTAGTACTGAAGTTTAAATAAAAATGTTGGCTTTAATATTTTTCTACGCACGTAGAATTATGTTAGCGATATTGAATGCCCCAGTAAAATAATTCCTCTCAAAAGTGTTTTGTTCCGTTTACGAAAATGCTGCACAAGCAATGTACTTTTATATAATTTATGTAACATAAGCTAATATGAAAATTATTTCCGTTGCAAACTAAGATATACTTATGGCTGGCTCTAAAAATGACTAAAGGTTCCACGTGATTTGATACAATTGATGTTTAAAAATAAAGTTGCTGTGCAATAAGACTGATGTCAATGTTAGTATAAAGTTTGAACTGATTCAGGCCCACAAACCAATAAATTGCGAAACTTCATTCAAAACAAACATGCTGTTTTTTCCACAGTTAGTCTTTTTAGGTTAGCTTTAGCTTTAACATAGCTACGTTCTTCCTACCATTTCAGCTACCTGTAGGCGAAAATCTTGTTTGAAATCTGTGAAAAGTTTGTATTCAAAGAACGATTCAAAAGAATCCACCACAGTTTGCTGTTCAAAACACATCTCTCTCACTTTTAGCAACCGCAGCTGCAAATATTACCAGATTCAAATCTACCCACCTTCTTCCAAACCTCGACCGATCTCCTCCGATGTCAGCTTGGGAAAGTTCACTTGCATTGAGTGTCCGTTAAAAAACCGACTCAACCGATCGATCAGCAACGTAGTTAACTTTGTATCACGATCGTCAATAGATCGTGGCAATATCGATTCCAATTCGTTTTCACTCACAGGACGTGTGATTGGAGTATCTGGCAGCCGTACCACTTTAATCCCATCGGCAACGGTAATAGCGTCAATTGTCGAAATCCGATCAATGAATGAGATCGTCTTTTTCTTTAAACATGGCACAAAACCACCCTCCGATTTGGAGCACTCATCGTAGACCCGCACCACCGTGCGCATGCCAGCGTTCTGATATGTGGCACCACTATTATCCTCACTAGCGGCTATACACGACTGCAGGAGAGTGCCGAGGATCACTAAACCGAACACACCGAATGTTTTCTGCACCACCATTGTTATTATTTGTTTATTTTTTTTTTTATTTTTTTTTTGCTCTTTATTTTATTATCCTTATTCAAAGGATCACACTGGGTGGGTCCTAGATCACTAACACAATAGGAAGCACTTTTCACACAACACGAATGCCAACGAAACGATAACGATTCGAGTGCCGCCAAGCGCAGACAACAGACAACAGATAACTGATGCCGAATGATAGTGGCGTTAATTCTTTTATAGACCTCTTCTTCTTTTGCCTGTCACAACATTCATAAATTCTGCGCGCTGCCTACCAAAACCAACACGGCCAAGACCAAGGCAAGCTCGCTGGAATGGGAATAGTTATAGTTTGTGTGATAGATAGTTGGTTGGTATGGTAGGTATAGGAACCTACAAATCCAGGCAACAACCACAAGCGTACTCGTATCCATTGTGAGTTGTGTTTCGAGATGCCAAAGCACGTTGAGGGGAACTCACATACTTTGCGATCCCATAATATGGCGAAGGAATATACCTACTCCAGTGGTAAGAGCTGCTGCAATGGCCATCATTCATTCGGTGTACTCATTCATTTTTAGTGGATCTTGGCCCCGGGGAGATGGATTCATACGGCACCGTAGCCGCCTCATTCGAGCGCCGACGGGTTGTCAGTATTGTTGCCACTTTCGGTTGTATACGCTACATACGGTTACAGGTGTTCGCTAAGGAGCCAAGTGCCAATAGTCGTACTTCGGATTGAAGAGGTCAACTGCTTGAGACGGTGAGACTCAATGAGGTGGGAAAACAATGCAAGTGGAAACGAAAATAACTGCATAGGGCAAGTTGATTGCATTTGAGAATCCGGTGAAAACTTTTGCTACTGGTTTTCTATGGGCTGTATAGTTGTGGAGGGTTCTTGTGCGGTTCGTGGTTACAATTACCATACAAAGAATTGCTTTGCGGTTGAATGCACTTGCATCGAAAGGGAAAGTTGACAATAGTGCTTCACAGGATTCGAAATAAAGGCAAGCTGATCAGAACAATTTCGCTGACACTAGTGACAAGATGCTCAACCGGAACACAAAGTTATTTTTTTATTCTAAATTTTACTTTTGAGAAGGATGGACCTGGAAACAGTGTCATTGACTGTTTGCAAAAGGATGGTAGTTCTCAACTTAAATTATAGAAAGTTGTAGTTACCCAGAAGTATGTCCTCGGGCTGATTCTCCTCTTAGATAGGAAAAGTGGTGTCCTTGCCCTTAGATTTATTTTAAACTCAAAACATCATGGGATATCATACATCATGTTACATTCGTAACAGAATGTTGTAGCATAAAATAGCGAATTAACATCACACATTTTCTGACTCTTTTAAGGTTGAGGTACAGTGAACTCCAAATCACCCCGTCCACAAGTGGCTCAATTGTGATATCGAATGTTTTTTATTTTTTTAAGTCTATAGAAAGGAAAAATTTGATTCCTACATAAATAAAGCTATTGAAACTTTAATAATTTTGCAGTAGGAAGTGGTTTTTGCCGAGACAAAAGAAAATTAGTTTTTTGTTTCAAGGTGCATAACGTCTTCCAAAATGGAAAAGGGCAGCCAGGAGCCCCTTTTTAAGGGAAACACTGAACCAATCGATAAATTGTTCACGCATTAGTCGCATTTCGAATGATAAAGAAATATCATCTGTGTGCCAGAATAATTGAATGCTGGCTTTCAAAATAAAATTGAACCACTTTTATTTTTGTTCTGGGCTGTTTGTCTCTACATAAAATAATCTCAAGTTTTTCAAGGTCAATAGTATTTAATACAATAATGCGCCAGCTTGTATAATCTGAAAACTTATAAGCAGGCAACTTCAAATACGAACAGAGATATCTACACTTTGTTGAGTTCCTCAACGGTCCAAGTTATTATCTGACTAATATGAGCGGCAGTGCCGTAGCCAGGACTTTGTTTCCGGGGGGTGGCTTGCTTCCAAATATTATCAGGAATTCTTTAAACAAAAAACTATATATATTCCAATTCATTGATTTGTATTAGTTTTTAAATCGTTTGTACTTAAACGAACATACTTAAACTATTTTGTACACACAGTTTTTCAAAGCAGAAGACGTCTCGATTTTTTTGACATGAGATCAATCACCTTATCTGAATCCACGTTAATATCCGAATGAACAGATATCATAGCGCAAGTGAGCTTAATCTTGCATTAGCCACAACACATCGGGACACGTTTTAATCCTTTCCATAGTTGAAAAGGTTCTTTCAACACTAGCTGTGGTCACTGGAAGTGTGGCCAAAACCGTAAGCAAGTAGTCTAAAACTTTAAATTTCAAAACTTCGGTAGAAGGATCACTCGACGATATTTTTTCGCACCAAAGAATGTACTCAGCTTTCACAGCTGACAACGAAATTGCATTATTTCCCTCGCTCAACTGCAGCAAAACCTGGGAGAAAAGCTTAAAAAGATGGTAGAACGTCTTCGTTGACCTTGAATTTATGCAAGGAATCAGTATAGACACTCCAAAATAGGCTTCTGTAGAAGAGGTTTCCGGATTGGAACGCGTTGTTTGTTTCAATGAAGTTCTTGGAGCTCTTAACTCAACTTCAAATAAGTCCTCGGAAAGTTGGGATGCCGATTGAAAAGCCTCTCTGAAAAAAGCGTCGGCATTTTCTATAATCTTCTTAAGAAACGAAATCTAAGGATTTGTTTCGTAGGAAAACTGATAAGGGCAGCGTTAAACTGAATATCGGCTTCAGCCCCTCAACAATTTACGCAGGAACCCGCCAAACTGGCTTTAAAAAAAATGGCATTACAGTTTGAACACAATATCGGGAATATATTCGTGTGGATGTGTCGAAATAACAGCTACCTGTCAGTGTAATTTTCAACCAGGTTTTTTAGCGGCTTGGCCGTTCATAGGTTAAAAAATGTAAAAAAAAAACAAATTTAAAAAAATTCAAAGAACCCTTCATCCTTTTACATTTTAAACTCTTCTTAGGCTTGGCTGCATTTTCTTAGCTAAGTACTGCCATTTTTTTTTTTGGTACACTGACACCCTACACTTGCCATTTCGCCAAGCCAACGTTTAAATATTTTTAATAGTCTACCAATAATTTATAAGTGCAAATTATGGCAGACTTATTGCCAATAATTTATAAGTGCAAACTATATTTTGGTTTTATGACTGATAAAAAATGATGAAAGGCTTTCACCTTTTGCAACAAACCTACATACGCCCGAAGCCGCCATTTATTTTCGCACGTAGGCAGCTATGATCTACATTCACACTCTCAGACTAAAAACCTATGACACAAAACCATTAGTGGAGAGGAGAAGAAAAAGTTGCATCCCATCATCATTGAGATTCAGGGCGATAAAGCTACATAGCTATCTCCCCATTGTCTGCCCTCGAGCATAATTCTTTTGCACAACCGTGCGCAGATGCACATACTTCAAGTGCAGCAGCGAGTGACTCTAACCCTGACTCTGACTCTGAATGCCGCCGACGATAATGACAATGAGTTCGGATACCATCAGCTCCTAAGGCAAAAAATAAAAAAAAATATATCTACGACATACAAATACTGATGCAGAATAGCACGAGCAGATAGTAGCCTAGCTGCTATGAGAACTGCTGTTGAGGTCACGTTTTCGTTTTCGATTTCGTTTTCCTTCAAAGATTCCAAATGAAAAAAGCAGTCGCATGTTGTTGCTCAAATGTACGATACCAAGTTCGAAACTTTCGTCGCTCGTGAGCGTTTGCGTTGGATCAGCTGGCTAATTTCTCCAGGATGATGAGCACGTCGTTGTGTAAAAAGGTGAAATGTCCCACACGCGTTGTGTGGATTTGGATTTAGATTAAGATGATGGAAAGTCCATCATACCCACATATGATAGTGTTTTGCCGAACTGCTGCAGTTGCTGCCTTTTGTGAACCTTAATGCACTGCATAACAGGATGAGGCATTTTAATGGGGGAGGGGGGGAGGAAAGACTGAATGCATAAGCTCACGAAACAATTGCTTTAATCTGATTTCACTGGCAATGGATTGAGGTATATAATGACAATAATGACATTTTTAGGGAATGAGTGCAAATAGTGACAGTTCTCACGATTTTACTTCTGGGTCATTTGGACTGATGACATTCATGTAATCACGCGTCTAAGTAATTTATTTGTGGTTTGAGGTGAAATTTATTTCAATTGTTGTTTTGCTTTTATGAGTTATGTAAATGATATGTGATTAGGGTAATGGGGGAGACTGTAAACAGTCTGCCAGTAGGTACACCAGAAATCGTTTTCGTTTTACTGGTAGGAGTAATTTAATGCCAAGATATTGAACTACTTCTGTAATGGTAAACCACAGGCGATGCTTCCGCTCTTGTTGCCAATAATGGAGGGATTATTCATAGGGATATTCCTCATAGCGTTTATTGGTGTCACTGGGTTTATTTGCATAAGCGTTTTTTTTTTTTTTGAAATAATTTAATTTGATTATATTCTACCAGGGTCAATAGTTTTTGAGTTGATTAAGAAACGTAAAACATATTTGAGTGGCGGGACGTGATTTTGTTATGAGCACGTGGCTCATAATTTGTCCTGCCCTTACTGCAGTAGGTGTTTACATAATTTAAAATTAGAAAAACTGATCCAACCTTTGAAGTCGCGAAGGCAGTGTAGGCAGTTTTCTTGCACTATTGCTCCAATATTTATATATTACCAAAACTGATGTGTGAAATAAATATATAAATAGTTGATGCAACAGGTCCGAAGAGACCTAGCTTCTCACAACCATTAGTTGTGAGTGAGTTGTCATCTGAGGGAAATGTGAGTGATCTACAATTTTATGCCGACTCGACTAACTGAGGAGCCCTTTCATGACAGTTATACCTTCGAATGTTTGGCAGACGTTTGGGAGAGATGCCACAGTGGAAAAAAAATTCAAGATGTAATTTGCGTTTTTCCGTGGATCGACCACTCGTTTATTAGTCCAACACAATAACCGTGCCACTGCGTCTGCATTGATGTGTACTACACTTTAGAAATTAATGCGAAGGATGAAAGATCATGCAGGTTACTTGCACAGAAAACAATTTTTTTTATAAAATCTTTATATTAAGTTTGAAAGGAATATATTTATGCCCAAAATACATGTGCAGAATTTACTGCACAGCAAGATTATAATACACATTGATATAGGCACACGTAAATTCTGCACACACCGCAGCACTGCAACATGTCTCTGTTTCTAAATTCGCTGCAAAACTCAAGCGTACCACAACACAAAGGAAAATATAAATTGCAATTTCAAGTATTTGGCATCATCGGCTTTTGACATTTGCTGATCGTGTTTGTTTTTGTTTTGAATGCCGACATATCAGCTGCTTTGTCGGTGAATGACATTGGCGATATTAGCCGATGCAAGGCATGCCAAATAATTTTCTGCACATCTGTTTTACATGCAGCACTGCATTCTGTGCTGCGACAAGAATTACTGCAGCATGTGTTTTGGGCATTAAGCTGCAGTTCTATCTCATTTCGACATATAATCGCACGACCGAACACTGCAATGTCATATCTGAGTGAAAGCAGATAGTTAGTTGGAAATATTGTAGCTATTTCTTTTTCTTTGAATATGAATCCGTCTGGGTAAGCTATTGACAGTAGTACAGACTACATATGCTCATACTCGCACATGTTCCAAAAGCGAGCTTCTTTCAAATGCATAGTTTTGTCCCGCTTCCGCTGAAATAGGATTTTGTTGCAAACAGATTTTACTATCATCATAAATGAATAATTCAATAAATAATTCGGCACTTGATGGAGTTTAGTTTTATGACTGAATCATGATTCGATGGTTAACGTTTAGTTTTTTGATGCATTCTCAAAACAGAATATTCTAATTTTGAGTCAATCGTCATGCATCGTTGTTAAATTCATGAGTAAAAATAGAAGGGACCTATTAAGGATGCAAAAAAAATATTCATTATTTTAGCCCCAGACATTCTTTTAATATTGTGCCCAAACATAAATGGTTTTATATGAAATATTTAGCTTCGCGTGTCAGCATGGCAGAATAACAGCGCTCGACCTCCCGCATATCGTGCTTCATACAATGAGTAAGTGAATGACACTAGGGGGCCGTTCAACTGGCCATGACTTTTCAATTTGCATCCCAATGACGGATACAAATTTTTTTATAAACTAAGGAGTTGAGAGAAAAATGGTTTAAGATGCAATGATTTATTTTCTTGCGTAGCGTTCAATCAGGATCAGAAGGTAAATTTATTTAAATGTGTTTACCACAAAATTGAAACTGCATGCATGACGATGTATAAATCCTTCAGACACAAGACATGAATTTTAGTGCGAAATTTGTTAGTTTACTACCAAAGCACTTATCCCTGAACTTTGGCAGTTCATTTATTCCATATGCGAATTTGTTTGAAACATTGTTTGGTCCAAATACCAAGTTAAGTGGCTTAAAACTAGTACTTAAAATAGAGCATTAAATATAGAATTCAAAAGGTAAACCAAGAAATATTTACGCAATTCACCATCCACATTCTACACTGTATTTTTGAACAAATAATATTTAACGTTTCAACTTCGCCACATAAATTTGTGGGCGAAAACTTAACAACATTGCTGATTTATGTTGTTTCACCGTCACTAATTCAATAACGTGCATATCTACCCATCAGTATACCTCTTGTATATATTTGGTTTGGAGAAAAGTTTGTGTGTCTGCTAGACAGCATCCAGCATCCACCTGATGAAGAAAACTGAAGATGCCACACAATGAGGGCGAAAACAAACGGCATTACTGCACAGTTTGTTGCCTTAAGATGCGCTTAAGAGGGGAGGCACTTCACTTTCTAGTACGTCTTGTAAATGCTTGTCTTTTCTCTATTGTGTGCTTGTGGCAAGGAAATTCAGGTGTAAGAGGATTTATTTATCTGTTATGGAAAGCTTTCACTTTTCCAATTTTCACGAATTCACCTTAAGGCCCTTCAGACAAGCTAACCAACTTGTGAATGGCTCACCACGAGTGTTTTTTTACATAATTGCATAGAGTGATAATACTCGAAATAATTTGGCATCTAGATACATTCGATTTCATTCAATTGAAATGTATGGGTTGTGTGTAGAAGGAAGTTGTTCGTTTACAGAACTGTTTTGTAAGTTGAAGCTTATTGGCAAAAATCATGTAGGATACAATCCTCACAAGGGTCGAATGAATAGTCTGATGTTGTGTTGCTGGTTTAAACAACAACAAAGGGATTTATTGAAAGCATGTAAGACCTATGGAATATTTAGGTAGTATGGTGATGCTTATATGCCGTTTCGTCTGAGCCGTGTAATTAACGTAAGTAGTATATTGCTGAATGATTATAATTCACAAATTCTATTCTACTGAATGTCTATGGTACGAGTACAGCAAAATAAATATATATAAGTGGATGTCCTTATTACCACAGTCTATGTGGTACTTTTCTGTTTAATAGCTAAAGATTTTTTCGATCTTCTGATATAATAAAGTCTTAACATTGTGAGCTTGGATCAATTCAGTCGTACTTGGGGAACAGACTGAAAGTGACATTGGACCTTGGCCACTAAGAATCATTCTTAACCTTCGACATATTTGTTAGGTTATATTTTATAGAAACAGGAGAACCCAACTAGTGAAGAACCACATTCACTGCTTAACAACATATCCGCTTGATTATTTTTTTTTTTTGTCGGGAAGAGATGCAATGCTGTGCATGAAGCGATAGAGAAAGCGACCTTAAAAGGTTATTTAAAATATGAAGCAAAGTTTGTTCAATTGCTTGTGTTTGCAGAAGATATTGACAGTAAGTTGTCACTGTTGCAATTCCTAATAAAATTAATGAAAAGCCCAGCGGTGGTAACTTTGCGAACAAAAGTCTGAAAACTAAAAGCGCATTTTTGTGGGAAACGCTTTGGCAATTTTCGCAATTATTTTTTATCCTTTTTAAGAAGTGATTATGATAGATTTTGTATGTTTCTGAAGGTTTCTCGGGCATTTTTCAAAGTATTTTTAGGGTAATTATAGAGGCAATTTCGGGTGGCTTATTGGAAGGTTTTTGATGTACATTTCATTAAGCGTTTTTTCCGTATATTTGTTCCTTTCGGAGCTGTTTTCATTCAAACGTTTTTAGTTTTCGGTATATTTTGAGGGCGTTTCTCAGGAGAATTAATATTTAATTTTTAACCCTAGAAGGCTAAGTTCGTCCATTCGACGACGTCGCATTCTTAATTTCCCTGTCTCTTTTCAACGTGGGCACATAGTAACTTATGTTCAACAACTAACTCAGTCGCCGATGCGTTCTTGCGAAAGGCGGTTGTGTCCGGCAGGTAAAAACAGTATTTCTATTTTTAAATGCAATAGTAGTTCCTTTATTTTTTTTTTCTTATCACCTGTTATTATTAATTTTATATTGCCAAAGAAGGAATGTTTTTTTTTTTCAGTTTTTTTAAATATTGTGAAGACATGTGCATTTTAGACTGAAAAATGCTGCGTTTTTTAAAAGACTGCTTAATAATAAAAAAATGAAGAATATACTTACTAAAATCAATTTTTTTATTTGGGAATACAATCTTAATGTTTCAGAAAAAAAAATAGAACCATATGTATTAAACAAAGCTTAAAAAACATATTGTAGTACAGATCGTCGAATCGACGAATGTTTAGCTTATTAGGCGTAGTCAGCAACATTAGCCTACTAGGGTTAAAGTATTTTCAGAATATCGTTTAAGGATTTTTCGGCGTATTTTTTTTTTTTCGACACTTATTAAAGCTTTGACAAATTTTATAGGTAATAGGATAGGTAAGTTTCAGTTTAAGGGTAAATCAAATTATTTAAGGTAAATTTAATTCTGTCAACTTTACTTAAACTTATTGGTAAATATGTAAATGATACAGAAACAACTTTCCTCTACCACAAAATTGCATTTAAATCCTTGTCTAATTGATTGGTTTATGTTTCGGTGCTCTCAGATGTGCTTTTATATACCTCAGTTACAGTAATTTTCATCAACATTTTTCAAAATTGAATTTATAAGAAAAATGAGAGAGTAGAAGACAGTACACTCAGAAAGATATCGCAAGCTTAATTGTAGTCCGATCAGGTTTTTCTGAATTTTCTTCATTCTTACGTGCTCAATCTCAAAATAAATCGAATGATTCTTAACACAATAACAGAAATTTAAAATCAAGCTTTATATTATTCAATCAAGCCTATGCAATATTAAAATCAATCCAAATCATATCACCTGAAATTTTTTTTTCCATACAAATACAGGATCGAACAAGACGTATGCTCTGCCCAAACAATCTAAAGCCTGTGTGATGGACTTATGTGCTACCAATTAAGATCTAAACTAATATTTAGAATTGTAATAAAAAATATGTCTGATTTTAATGTATCCATTAAATAATGGAAAGTCGTATTTTACATTTACAAGTCCATTTAAGTATTTTTTGTTTCAATAAAAAAATACAATTTAAAAAAAAATAATTGTTTTATTTTCTTAAAAAGGAAAGTGACAGAGTTGAAAATAATTTCGATAACTGTGCAATCTTAAATTGGGATATGACATTCTTGAAGCATACCGAAAAAAGCTAATTAAAGGATAACTTTTTCTTTTTTACATTTTTGCAAGTTTATATCAAGAACAATTATTCTGTGTGTTTAGGGAGCATTATTCTTACACCTGATAAATAGGTAAAAAATAATGTGATGTTCTTAATACTGTTATAGAACAATCTTAAAATAAGAATTAAAGGTTAATTAAAAAGCATACTCAAAGTAAGATTTTTCTATTTGCATCAAAAATAATGTAATTGGTTGCTGCTATAAAATTTAAAGTGAAATGCCCATTAAATAAAAACTAACTCCTAGCGAAATACTTCTCAATATTCCTTTTTATAAGTTTTGACATAATTTAATCTTTCATTATCATTTTCAATTTATATTTTAAGTTTTAACATAACGCACACACGAATATTTCTGTCAACAATGTCACTACCGCTGAAAATGTATAGTTTCATATAAGAAATTATAACGAATGCAAGGGTAGCCCACAGACCTTCATACCGGTATAGCCTCTTCTGCCTGGCAGTAAATAAAAATGCAAGAATGAAATGTAACTTTCCATGTCACAAGGACGGAACGGAACGCGCGAAAATGCACCATCTTCCATCACAATCAGTCCCAAATTCGTGCCAGTTGTCGAACCATTATTCAGAGTTGTGCTTGCCAACGAGGAAAACTAAATTTCCATTAAACAACAAAATTACTTTTCCGGCACACGCGACCGACCAACATGACGGCAAACGCTGCTCCTTCAATGAGTCACATTGACATAGAATGATGCGCGAATACCACCTGAAAATGGCAAAAATGACTTATGTTGGCCTGCAGTCATCGGCGAGAACGACGATGGCATAGTGACAGTAAGCGCAAGCTATTCCTTTGTTTTACTGTACGTGAGTGCATATACACCATGCATTAAATGAAAGTACGTGTTCACAAATTGAAGACTCTGTGTAATTAGCCTCGATTAAAGGAATTCAACGCGGTAAACACTTTTAGCAATATCTGTTATTGCATTAGATACGGTCAGTGGCAAAGTGTCCCTTCGTGGGCCTGTCTCTGTACACAGCATGCGAGGAATTCAAGTTACAAGCCCGCACCTAAGCAGTCAACTTTCAATTGGCGTTCCCAATGCGGTTTCAATTACAAACAAGCATTGTCTGCAAATGCCTATCATTAAAATGACCTGCATCATCAGTGAAATTAAGATGCTGTATATGGCTAATGGAAAAGAAACTGAAATATAATTGAGGGAAATTTCTCTTGATAGATGATGGGGCGATAAGCGGCGTCCCACGAAAATTGCTCATAGGTTGGCAAAAAAAAATTGCTACATTAACCATCTTCAAGGAAAATAGATACACCAATAAAGATATTTGCTTGGACTTGGGTATGAGGTGTCGACAATCTACTACGTGAACTCACTATTGGAATGTTGCTGGAACCAGCCATTTTTTTGGAGCTTGTTTGACTTCCATCATGTCAATAGGTGAAAGAAAAACTAACGTCAATTAGAAGAAGGTATAGAAATCTTTACTCAAAGTCGGAGTCACATTGTTATAGGCTTTGATTAATGACTTGGTCCATTAGGGCAGCATTTGCAAACAGTACACTTCCACTATAGATACTCTGAAACGATCGAATATTAACGCTCTTCGTACGTCTATCGTAGGATGTGTAGCTGGTACCAATTTTGAACTTGAGGCAGTCGGCTCGGCGTGACCCACCCAAACCGATCTACAAAATGTAAACAACCAGCTTAGAGCCCGCCCGCATCGCCTTGCATTAGAAGTTGTTTTATTAAACAATTTTTGCAAAAATATTAAAAAAAGTCTGCATTGCTTTTTAGTAAACAAAATTCTTGGCTTTTTGTTCATTATCGCTCGTGTAAACAAAAAATGCAGATGGTGTTTCGACTCGTGTGCATGCAACGTAGAGATTTGCTATGCGATAAAAATGGATTAGGTATTTAAACTTCTTGCGGCGAAAGCAAGGCAGACAGGGAATGGAAGGCTCTTAAATTTAAATAGCGTATCAGATGGGGACACTGGGATGCGAAGATTCAAAACGTTTTGGCCTTTAAACGCTCCATTTAAAATGGTTGCTTTTGAAACATTTCGGAATATTTTTTTGACGGCAAGCCTTCTGTCATTTCATAGCCGCCTGCAATGATTTTGAAATTAAACCCAACCTATAGTCCTCAATGGATCTATTGGATCCAGCAATATATGTCATTTTGACAGTCAAAACCCGTGTTAGCTTAAAAACATCAACGAAATGGATATCATCATGATTAGGGTGACCAGATCAAAAATTTCAAATGAAAAATTGAAGACCAGAAAAACAAAAACCAAAATAACAAAAAAAAAATAGTTTCAATAAAATAAATAAAAATAAATAAAGTCAATTATAATTTTAAATATAAAATAATGGCACTGATTAATTTATTGACTTTTATTATATTTGTCGTTTGACCGTATTTTGTTTTTTTTTTTTTTAGAAAAACACCCACGATATTTAAACAAAACAAAACAAACCGATGTATTCACTTTTTAACACAAATTGATCTGTCAAATAAGTGAGTGTGTTCAGACGATTGTTAAAAAAAAACAAAAGATGGTTTTGTGCTCAGAAGTGAATGAGTTCGGGTCGTGTTCACACCAGAAAGATGCAGACAATTTATGAATTAGTGTTAAAAAACAGATTTGTTGTAGTTTTGTGGTGTCGAAAAATTTCGTTAACTAGAAATCCCAAAAAGAGGAAAAATTGCATATATTCCCTAAAAGATTTCGGGCATTTTTGTTTTGGATAAAAAGAGGACGTCTGGTCAGCCTAATCATGATTAACACACACGCGGAGGCATTATCCTAATAGCGAAAGCAAAAAATAGGATTATTTCCTTTGTCTACCCTAGGTCAAAATGCGTCGAAAACAAATTATAACTTTGAAAAACACTCGCCATCACAGATTCCTTGGTAAAAAAAGGCAATTAGTGGTGCTTTTTAAAAGGGAGTCGGTAGACTCTCATCACTCCCAAGTCCTAACCTGGTGTATGATGATGCAGAAGCTAAGTCTGGTCAAAGTGTTGATTAGGAGCAATGCTATGCAAAATATCAACTAAACTGTTCCTTATTTCAATCAATTTACACCATTTAAAGATAAGCCGTAGTGGGTGACAAGATTCAGCCATCAAACAGTAGTTGCAGACATAATCACTAAGCACTAATAAAATACGTGCCTTCATTGTAACAAGACATCATAAATCTTTTGAGCAATTGGCACAGCCAAAGAGTTTTTCTATAAACCATTTTCAAGCCGAAAAGTCTCACCCTAATTTCATACAATTTAAAAGCACTTTACACGCAAACGGCCTCAACAAATTCTCTCCATAAATTGTTTCTCCTCATCTACTCCGTTAGACATTACCTCTTCTATGTTTAACGTTAATTAATTACACCTAATGACTCCGACAAACAAATAATCATCACCTGGGCGAACGCTGCCTTTGTGTTTTGATTGATAGTCTTTCTCACTTACTGGCTGGCGATCCACAAGCGGTGTATTCTGTCTAATGAGCATTTAATAAGCACGCGTTTATACTTAGCTCGGTATACATATATTTTTTTTTAATGCAGCATTGCTACCTAAGCAATCAAAATTACAAGAACACACCGCCACCAACTATGCACTTAACAAAAATACCATTTTACTACCGTAACATAACAAAATAGATGCTCGTACTCCAGTTTATAATATGACAGAGGCGAGAGCACCCCGCTCTAGTACGGTTTCTAAGATTCCCATGAAAATCATGTGAACTCATACCAGAGAACATAAGCATAAAACACCACACCGTTGGTTCCATTATTGTCCGTCGAATTTGAGAAGATGCTGTTAGATACTATAGTAGCTGTGTGGTACGGCTGTAGGTACCTAATTTAATTTTCATATAATTGTGCTTCCGAAAAATGTACAAAACGGCAGTTCGTCCCAATTTAACAGTTCAACACTGTTGTAGAATTTTACACGGTTCGTGAGAATATCCACAAAAGAGATAGGTAGAAGTATATTTGACAGTAATCCTCATTTGTAACTGCGATAGAAAACTCAATTTTTGTAAATTAAGGTCGGACACGTTGCGCCAATGGATATGCATACTTTACAAATGTAGGGTATTCTATAAAAAAACAGAACCTTATAGTGGAGATTGTATAACTTGGGATAGCAAAAATCAAATTAACGGCATTTTGAAAAACTAATCAACTACCTTGTTACAGAACGAAATTTTCGAGGTGTTGAAATACGAATACCCTTTTCTAGTTCTGCTTTGATATGCTTATGCTTAGCTCTGCCGATTTACCCGTGTAGCAAATGAACCCCATTGTCAGTGAAATTATAGATTCACTATAGACGCATTTTTTTTCAGACAGGACATTGAAAAGTATCCCCATGGAAAACACATCGAAGTGGGTGACCTGCAAGTTAAACTTTTTTTTTATTATTAACTTTCACGAATACTTAGTAAGAGAAAGATATTGTGGTCGTACAAAATTTCGAACTAAAGATGTAAACCAATTCTGAAATTACAATGATAGAGGAACTCAAAAATGTTGGCCGCAAAATTCTGTCCGTCTGACCTTTTGCACGGTAACCTTAATATTAATGATACTTTCCATATAAAATTCTCATACCAGTTGGATTTGTTCGAAAACGATTCTAACGATTTTAACCAAAATTGATATTTGAGCTTAAGTAGGTGCGATAAACATGACTGTTGTTCGCTACATATATATATTAAAGTTTTTTTTTATTATTATTTATTTTGCTTGTTTACATTATTATTTGTTATTTGCCTTCATATCGACAAACAAAACGTTATTTGCCCTACCATCTAACACTAATTCTAATAATTTTATGTAATGCAATGTTCTGTTATCGCTCTCTCTTTAGTAATTCTTCTTTGTGCTATTGTTCGTTGCCACTTGTGCTACCGTTTGTCATTACTTCTTCCTTTTTCGATATCCAACCAGCAACCTGTAAACATCAATGGTATTGTATTACAAATAAAAATAAATACCCATCGTTCCCATTCAATTTTAATTTTTTTTCATCGTTGTGAAGCTAAATTAACAAAAACATTTTCTGGTCCTTCGAAAGCCGGATTTAATCTGAAAAATAGACAATTTTCGCAAAACATTAATAGAACAGATTGTTGCATACACGTGTTTGTCGAATCGTTTCTCAAACCCATTCCATCGCGTATTTTCTTCATCAAATAATACTCGAAGAGCATTATATCTAAATCTCCTGTGTGCGCGCAATAATTATTCGAACTTATTTCGTGATTATACGTCGATCTTAAATGAATTTCATCAAAGGAAAACGGGGTCGTGCAAAGGCTGCTATTTCTCGCGCTGCTACTTTCGCGGAATCAGTAGATGTAAATACCACACTTCCAATGCTGGAGATTAGGCTAGATAATCTAACGAAAACGTGGACTGAGTTCGTCGAATTGCAGAATGCTTTGTACGAATTTTCGGAGGATCCAACCTTCGTTGATCCTGAAGCGGAATTTGCTGAGTACGAAACGAAATACTTTGTCGCGCATTCGGTTCTTACGAATTTCATTCATGTGAAGAACATGGCAAGTGTCTCAACTTCAAGTCAGCCAAACGAATCGGTAATTGAACAATTGGCGAGTCAGCAAGCAACGTTTTTGCAAAATTTAAACACCTCCAATGTTGCAACCTCCGTAAAATTGCCGCATTTGTCAATACCCCAATTTTCGGGCGACTATAAAGATTGGCCTGCGTTTAGAGACTCATTCCAGGGTTCAATAGATTGTAATTCTTCGCTTACTTCTACGCAAAAACTTCAATATCTGAAGTCATTCTTAAGTGGAGAGGCAAGCAATCTACTAAAGCACATCGTAAATTCTGACAACAATTATTTGGAAGCATGGGATCGCCTTGAAAGTCGATATGACAGAACTCCCGTTATAGTTCAATCATTTATACAATCCTTTCTATCGTTACCCACTGCAAACTCTTCAAATGTGGTCGTATTGCGCAAAATAACTGATGGCGCTGACGAGGTACTTCGTGGGTTAAACGCATTAGAATCAAACAATCGAGATCCATGGTTAATATATATTATTTTGCAAAAGCTTGATCCAGAAACAAAGCAGGCTTGGGCTGAGTTAATAGGATCAAGGGATGATGTGTCATTTAAAGAAATGCTAGACTTTTTGCAAAGCCGTTGTGTTTGCCTTGAATCGTGTTATACTCCTTCGCGTTCTACACAATCACGAAGTAAGGTTCAAGGCGTCATTCGAAGCCACTTCATTGAATCCAATAGTAGTTGTCCTAAATGTAAATTAAACCACAGCCTTTTACAATGTCAACATTTTCTCGCACTTCCAATTGATGCTCGTCGAACATTTGTTAAGGAACAGTCCTTGTGCTTTAATTGCCTTCGTCAAGGACATTCCTCAAATAGATGCCGGTCAAACAATCGTTGCAAAACATGCAGGTCGCGACACCATACCCTCGTACATTCTACATCCTCGTCGCCAAATTCTACTTCAGCTGCTTCCTGCACATCATCTTCGCCTTCGTCCAATATCTCACCGCCGTTACAGTCATCATCCACTGCTACAAATGCTTATGTTTCTCCACCATATTCGGATTTACCCTCATCTTCGAGTTCAGCTCCAGCAACAAATTCATCAATCGTTTTTTGTTCACATACAAATGCAGTAGACAATTCGTTAAAACCCATTCGTACTACACAAACTTTACTGCCTACTGCCATCGCTAGTACTAACGATAAGCAAGGAGTTCTGCAGAACATTCGATTGCTGTTAGATTCAGGGTCTCAAGTTTCGTTTGTTACGGAACAAACAGTGCAACGCTTAGGCCTCACAAGGAAAGCTGCTCGTATTCCTGTTCTTGGTGTTGGTTCCACATCAGCAGGTGTAACAAATGGAGTTGTTACACTTCACCTTTTTTCTTGCGTTAGCAAGCAGTCTGTTGAGATTCAATGCTACGTCATCTCAAAACTTACTTCGCTAGTACCTGCAGCTGTATCTACAATCGTTGATAAAAACTTATTTTCATCGTATCCTCTAGCAGATCCTCACTTTAATTTGCCTGGGCACATCGATGTTCTTATCGGCGCTGATAAAGTGTTTAGTATCTTCAACGGAACAGCTGTTCGTGGTCACCAAGGGCAGCCTGACCTCATTCCAACTATTTTTGGTTGGGTGGTTTGTGGAAACATGACAACCTCTAACTCGTTACTAACTCATTGCCTTGATTCATACTGCATTCAATTGAACACACCACTTGAGTTTGAGCTGGAGCGCTTTTGGCGACTTGAAGAACTTTCTCAAGAAACTACTCTTTCCACCGAAGACCAACGTGCTGAAGACATTTTCGCAAAATCTCATTCGCGATTACCTGACGGCAGGTACCTAGTGCAGCTACCCTTTAAATCTGATAATGAGACTGATTTTGGAAACAGCATAAAAGTCGCGTTAAATCGGTTCAAATATACCGAACGTAAAATATCTTCCAATCAGTATTTAAGGGATAAATATATAGCCTTTATGCAGGAATACCTAAATCTAGGGCATATGGAGGAGATACCTTCCAATGAAATAAATATATCTTCAGCAAAATGCTACTACCTGCCACATCATGCTGTGATGAAGGAAGACAGCAGCACTACAAAGGTACGGGTAGTTTTTGACGGATCAGCTAAGTCTGGTCACCACAAGTCTCTTAACGAAACTTTGCTAATAGGACAGACATACCAACGTGACCTCTTTTCCATTTGCGTTCGCTTTCGTCGTCATCTCTTTACTCTATCAGGGGATATAGAGAAAATGTTTCGTCAGATACGCGTTACCAGGAATCACTCTGACTTCCAACGAATTCTATGGAGAGAGTCATGCGATCAACCACTGAAACATTATCGTCTTTCGACTGTCACCTATGGTACAGCTTGTGCACCATTCCTGGCTGTTCGCACTCTCTACCAACTCGCACTTGATCACATGAATACGTATCCACGCGCGGCAGCTGTATTGCTTAATGACTTTTACGTCGATGACGTAATGACCGGAGCAGATTCTATCGATGAAGTCACTTCCCTTCGCTTGGAACTTATACAGTTACTTGAAGCTGGTGGATTTAATCTCCGCAAATGGACAACTAATTGTTGGCCCTTATTGGTTAGCTTACCAGAAGATCAGCGGGAACTTTCACCAAAGGACTTTGAAGAGTACTCCTCGGTGAAGCTGTTGGGATTACAATGGTCACCTGCTCGCGATACCTTTTCGTACAAGGTCAACATAAATGATAGCTCATCGGAGCTTTGGCGCAAGAAGTATGCATGGGACGACCCTATTTCGTTAGAACTCACGCATCAGTGGTGCTCAATTCGAGATCAGTTACCTTCGCTAGAAGCTTTAAGTATTCCACGAATAATGTGTCCAACAAAGGAAAATTTTGAATTCCATGCTTTCTGCGATGCATCCCTCGACGCTTACGCGGCAGTTGTATATTGCAGGAGTACGGACTCAACGGGTTATATAACCAGTACAATCGTCGCTGCTAAGAGCAGAGTAGCACCTCTAAAAGTAATTTCTCTTCCCCGACTGGAACTCTGTGGAGCGGTTCTTTTGACGCGATTAGTTAAAAAGCTTAAAACTTCTTTGCAATACAAAGAAATAAAAGTTTTTGCCTGGACTGATTCTGCAATAGTCCTTCATTGGCTATCCGCATTGCCCAAAAGGTGGTCAGTTTTTATAGCCAACCGCACATCAGAAATTCTTTCTGAAATACCCAGGGAATCATGGTATCATGTGCGATCATATGATAATCCAGCTGACTGCGCATCCCGGGGCATTCCACCCTCTCATTTAATATCAAATGACTTGTGGTGGTTCGGACCTTCGTGGATAAGGCACGAACAAGATCAATGGCCCTGCATCGCGTTTTCGCCCAAGGACATTCCATTAGAACACCTGGAAGAACGAAAAAATTCCCCTGTGCAGTTACTTGTATCAAAAATAGAACCCCATTATATTTTCGAAACACTTATCAATAATTCCTCGCGCTACCTCAAAACAATTCGTGTACTCGCCTTTATTCTTCGGTTTATTTCTAACTCGCGTGTGAACTTTGCTTCTAGAAATCGGCAATCGTTATCATCGAGTGAACTCTCAACGGCAAAAACTCATCTCATTAAGTTCCACCAATCATTGTGTTTCTCGTCCGAAATAAACATTATTGCGAAAGGTGACGTACTCAAAGGCGGAAGCAAGTTGGCATCTCTAACGCCTTTCTTAGATACAGATCGTGTCCTCCGCGTCGGTGGTCGTATTCAAGAATCAGATGCAACTTTTTCCACGAAACACCCAATAATTATAGACAAAAACACTCGGTTTGCAAAGCTTATTGTCGAAGACATCCATACACGCTACTTACACGTCGGTGTTTCCCAAATGTTTGCTGTTCTTCGACAGGAATATTTCATCGTCGGCTGTCGCAACCTTTTACGCAAGGTCGTTCATTAATGCGTTGTGTGCTTTCGTCAACGTAAAATCACATCGATTCAGCTTATGGGAAATTTACCAGCTGAGCGCGTTCGGTTTTCGCGTCCCTTTAGTAAGGTCGGAGTTGACTATGCGGGTCCCATAACACTGCGTTTAAGTAGAGGACGAAATCCGAAATTTGTCAAAGGTTATGTCGCTGTTTTTGGGTGCTTTACAACAAAAGCACTTCACTTGGAGTTAGTTGGAGATCTCTCTTCGTCCGCATTCCTTGCCGCCCTTGATCGCTTCGTGTCGCGCAGGGGTAAACCATCTGAGATATGGAGCGATAACGGCACGAACTTTCATGGTAGCAAGCGACACTTAGATGAAATGTTTCAGCTACTCATGAACCAGCAGCACAACAACATCGTCGCAGATCACTTGTCCAAGGACCAAATTGCATGGAAATTCATTCCCCCTTCTGCACCTCACTTTGGAGGTTTGTGGGAGGCAGGGGTGAAATCGGTTAAGTTTCACCTCAAGCGAGTAATCAGCGACCATAGGATCACATATGAAGAGATGTACACCCTCTTAACGCAAGTAGAAGCGTTGCTCAACTCTCGACCCATGTGGCCTACTTCTGACATGGATCCAGTCGCACTAAGTCCGGCTCACTTTCTTATTGGTGAACCACTAATTTCTGTTCCTCGTCCTGATATGTGTTCTAAAAATGTTTGCCCATACTCTAATTTGTCTCTCTTACAGAACCTCAAACAAGGCTTTTGGAACCGGTGGCACTCCGAATATTTAACGTCTCTACAACAGCGCCCAAAGTGGCAAACCGTCAAAGCAGATCTTCAAGTAGATGATGTCGTGATGCTGAAGGAACGAAACCTCCCACCATCGAAATGGATCCTTGGGCGAGTAAAGAAAGTTCATGCTGGGAAAGATCAACGAACTCGAGTGGCAACAATTGCAACACAAGCTGGAGAATACGTCAGGCCAATTACCAAATTAGCTCCTCTCCCTTTTTCTGAAAGAACGGAGTCTTTCAGGGGGGGCTGAATGTTCGCTACATATATATATTAAAGTTTTTTTTGGTCCTTCGAGCCGGATTTAGTGCGACTGGATCCATGTCAGAAGTAGGCCACATGGGTCGAGAGTTGAGCAACGCTTCTACTTGCGTTAAGAGGGTGTACATCTCTTCATATGTGATCCTATGGTCGCTGATTACTCGCTTGAGATGAAACTTAACCGATTTCACCCCTGCCTCCCACAAACCTCCAAAGTGAGGTGCAGAAGGGGGAATGAATTTCCATGCAATTTGGTCCTTGGACAAGTGATCTGCGACGATGTTGTTGTGCTGCTGGTTCATGAGTAGCTGAAACATTTCATCTAAGTGTCGCTTGCTACCATGAAAGTTCGTGCCGTTATCGCTCCATATCTCAGATGGTTTACCCCTGCGCGACACGAAGCGATCAAGGGCGGCAAGGAATGCGGACGAAGAGAGATACCGCCACCTCCCATTCGGCGCTTCTTCTTCTTCTTTTTGGCAGTGAGAGTACTGGTTATATTACCCGTTGAGTCCGTACTCCTGCAATATACAACTGTATATTTACATCTGTCAATTAGTTAGGTATAGGTACTTGAATGTGTCTTGTTCATATAGTTTTATTTAATTTTTTATAGTCAGTCGGGATTTTTGGTTTTTTTAAATTAACTTCTTTTTTTTCTCTATATTATTACAATTTTGAAAAAATTCTTTAGTTTACCTTAAAATGAACCTAACGATTTTGACCAAAATGCATACTTTGAGTAAAATTTTCAAAATTATTGCGTCCTTAATTTTCTATTCGAATCACTGAAAACGATTATTTTAGAAATTGCTCATATCTGGAAAACCCCCTTTTGGATTTGGATAAACCTTTAAAAACTAAGTAATGCTGATAACCAAAACAACATCTTATATTAAGTTTTCAGATAAATGGTTAAACAATGGTATTTTTCAAGCTGAACATTTCAATATTTGTTACTGTTACTCTGCATAGGTTATTTAACAAAAACCGATGTAACGATTTTGATCAAAATACATATTAAAGATGATATAAGTATTCTTAATAAGATCTTGTATTCAGTTTTTCTCAAACAAAATCAAATAAATCAGTTTTTTTTTAATATTTCTCAAAATTCACTACCCGATCGGTGTTTGTTTATTTTTGAATAACTCAAAACCTCAAAAATGTAATAATGACTATGAATATTACCCACTCATTCCTTTTTTTCAACCACATTGGATATGTACCTTAAAATAATTCCAAAAACTTGGAGCTGACACAATCAGAATCTCCCACTTGCACCCCACACACGTTCATCTGCATTATTTTGTTTATAAAACAAATCCCTGAATTCTTACGTAATAATATCCGGGTTTAGATATCAGTCTATCCCGAATCCTACTTCCAATTCCAACCACCAAGAAAAGCAGATCAGAACACAGAAACACATGCTTTGTTTGTCCTCAAAAAATCTTGTCGAGCGTAAGGGCTCAAAAATAGTGCATTCTCTCTGACCAGAAGTTGCGAAAAATGTCTTTTACTAAGAGCTAAAACTTGTAAAAGCTCACACTCTTATTTGATATGCAGTGCCGTGAATAACCCAAAAGTGGATTTTATTTACCCATTCTTATATTTTACGTACGATCGCTAAAGAAATTTTTATCAAATGACTCAACCAAACGAGAAAGTTTCTTGGGACCCAGGCGTGCACTTTATTATTTCTATCGGGCTTATACATTTTGAATATCGGCTTTAATTTTAAGGAGTCCATTATAGCTACAGAAATTTACAATACAAATTTCGGAATTGTGAGCTTAAGGGAATTTGAAGTCGACGCTTGAATTCGTTAATGGTGCGGTCTGTGACAAATTTAGGAAGATAACTACTTGGACCAAAGAAATACAGAAACAAATAATTTCCTCAATATTTTTTCTAAATACCTTTCAATAACTGCACATCATTGCAAATGGCATGACTGGCTGTCAACTATGGCGGGGCTTAAATGATGCAATCGATCTGCGAAAGTCATGGCCAGTTGTGTTAGTCACTAATGAACAAAAAATACCACAAATTGTATTAAAAATGTGTTACTCTGCAACGAAATTGTGATGAGATTTGGAAAATTCGAATGAACTCCAATGGGTAAAATGAAAGGCAGTATATGGTATCATGAGTGAAGTCCAGCCATAGATGGAATGTTTCAATTAGTGTTTTTCAAGTTAAGAGACATTCTTTTACTTTGTTGGCACAACTTGGTTTAGTACGGCTCGGCAATATTTAAATAATTTATTCTTTCAGGCAAAACTAATAAAGTCTCGCATTTATGGTTGGCCATTGTGACCTACTAACTATTTAAGGTGAAAGTTGGTTAGTTTTCTTTTATAATTATTGATGTTAATATAATTATTAAATCAATTTAGCACTGAAAATAATTATAATTTCTTATTTGCTTCATGGTAACATGGTAATGAACTGCACACTGTGAATGAACATTATTCTGAATTCAGCCGCTTAGCCGAGTCACAATGGAATATATAATGGTGAAATTCACAAAATGTTCTCTCGCCACGACTTGGCATCCTTACTATAATAAAACTGTAACTTTTCTTCCAGCCGTAAGGTGTTTGCCCGGAATAGATTAAGAAAGTACTGCACGAAATTGATTCCGGTTTCCATAGTTGCATTGAAAATTGTCGGGATCAAAAGATAGGATATGTTTAATCACTGTCCGTTGTCCGGAAGCGGAGATATAAGCTGATATCTAAGAAAAGTTGTAATTCTCGAATGCCTTCTAGCTCCTAGCTTTGGAATAACTCATCCAAATACAGTAAAGTTCAATTACGTACAAAGATTTTAAGATATAATCATCTTTGTACGTTATCCTGAAGTTGAGCAATAAGCAATAAACTACAAATTTTATGGAACTCAAAAAAGTTCTTTCTTTGATTGAAAACATTTGAGCTAAGCATATAATTATAGATTATTGCGGCATGGAAGAAGACACATAGTATGTATTTTTTTGTTGGTTTTTGACAAAAGTTTGTCTGCAAAGTGTGTAAAATCTATCTCCTATTTTCCAATATTGTTCTTTAAGTGATTGCCATACATTCCACATGTGTATCGTATGCTTTGATTCTTTGAATAAAAATTTTAATATTATTTCCATTTCATTACACTTCAATAATCATCATTCTTAAATAACTAATGTTCGTAGGTATGGCGTAATGGATTTCCTAGCAAAAAGCTGCTATTTTGGTATAAATTCATCTCGAAGTCATGTTTCATTCGGCTTGATTTTGTATTTTACTGAATTCACTTCAATTGAATCAACATCTGTTTTAAGATACAAAATTCCCAAGACAGGTAATCTTTAAAAAATGCCCTTATTGAACAAAATGTCGAAGTGACAGCATGATATTTGTATAACTGTTTAATTATTAAATAAAAGTATTACCTAGCTGCTGTAAATTTTCAACTCAACCCTTTGAGCAAGTCTAAGTTTGATTTGCTGAGATTCATGAAAACATAGGTACTTTAACTCTATTTTTGACATCATTAGGTAAGGTTTTTGACCTTAAGGCAGTTTGCTAAATAAATGGAAAAATAAGAGCAAATTTTTTGGACTCGATAAAATCGTCTGAGACATTTTGAAGGTCCAATATATTGAAGAGGGAATTTAATGAGTCTTTCGTCGAAGGGATTTGAGAACTCGTTGAAAAGCATTTGTGTTTAATACCCATTGCAAAATTATGGTCGGGTCAAGCTGGCACACAGACAACTTATTAGACTGTTAGAATAAACAAATGGAAATAAGCCACTCCCATTTATACATAGATGTTTTGTAAAACCAGTGAGTTTGTCGCGGTAATCCTAAATGTAACTATTATATTAATGATATATCGCTCTCGGTTCAAATAAAACCATTGTACTCGGAAGAAGGTGCCTAAAAAAGGATCTTTCCATTCCTTGAAAATCATTTTGGTCAAAATGCTGGTCAACTAGAACATTAATGTGTGAGCATTTGCATTCCCCTATTCAAATTAAGTCACCCAAGTCTATCAGCCCATAACTAGTCATAACCATAGCGACCCTCAAAAAGCAAAAGCACCCAACCACCGCAAATCAATAAAATGTAAACAATTGCTAATTGTTCGCGCTTTGCAACAGATACCTTTCATTTAAAGTGTCTTTCAACTATAATCTACAGACTGCGTGGTTATAGCGTCACACAAAGTAAACAAAAAAAAAAAGACAAGCATTCGAAAGAAAGTCTTCGTGTTGTTCTTAAGAGGCTGACTATTAACCCCTTTCCGTGATAATCCAATGTATTCTCCCTCGCACAACCTACATACATACGGCAAAAAAAACCTCATCCGTTTCGCTCAATGAAGTCCATGCAAGTGCAAGTAAAACAGGGAAAAACAAACTACCAGTATCTGCGTGCCAGTACCTCCAATCCATCTCACTCGGCAATTAAAACAATTTGGTATTTTCCCTGATTACCCCCGATGTACGACGATGGTCTAGGCCAGATCAAGACTATAGACTTAGCGAAGCTTGCAATCCAATCTCGAATGCGACCGCATTACGATTCTGCCATTGCACTGCTTTGCTTTGCACGCTCTGATAGCGCATCGCAAGCAGCAACATGCATGCAGTATAAAATTGATTTTTTGCATTTGATGGCGATCAGTTTGATTGGAAGAGTCCGCCGCGTAACACTCAGAATATCAGAACGACCAAGGATAATATGGATACAAGGCTGAGACAACTTGTTGTGGTGATTCTAATCGGATTTACGTTTAGCAGTGCAAAGGACACGGCAGAGTCGGCGGCACGATCATCACTCCTGAACAACGGAATATCACGAGCGATCAAACACGTTTACGATCAGTGCGAGAGTAGTGAGGACCTGTTCCGGTGCTTGCGGGTTCAAGGAGCCAAATTGATAGGGCGCGCTCTAAAGGTTCAGAACATCAAGCTCGTCGATGGCGTTTCTATTGTCAAGAAACCGGGATACAATGAAAGTGAAGCCAGATCACGTGGTGATCTTCACCTGAGCAACAGTGATCTGGAGCAAATGTCGTCAAAGAGTTTGGATAGAATCCTGTTCACACGAGTACTTAGCTTACTCCAGAGTCGCCAGGTGCAAGTTAACATACCTAGACTACTGTCCTTTGGTCAGCGCACAAGCGAAGCCTTCTTCAGTGAGAGCCGCAAAAAGAAAGACGACAAAAAATATCTGGCACCATTCATCGCTGCGGTCATTCTGAAGGCCGGCATCCTAAAGATGGCCTATCACTCCATAGCGATCCTGGCCGGAAAAGCCTTGATTGTGGGGAAGATAGCCCTCATTATCAGCGCCATCATCGGACTTAAGAAACTCGTCTCGGCAGAAGGTCACGAGAAGACCACATACGAAATTGTCAAACATCCACAAGTCCAACAAAGTCACACATACTCCTCCAGTCATGGCGAATACGAAGGAGGAGGTGGTCACGAAGGTGTTGCCTATCATCGGAGCATAGACGATGAAATGATTATGCAGGATAAGATGTATCGCGCTCATGTGCCCAGGACCTGAAGCGAAGGAAAGCAAATCTCGCTTCGTTGTCCCAAACCAAAGATTTTCAGTTACTCTTACTATTTAAATAATTTATTTTATGTACCTACAATTAATGATAAATTTATTAAATTATTTGTAAATTAAACTAAATTAACGTGTAGTCTTTTTGGTCGTTGCTTCTATCGTACTGATAGTAGTCAGGCATTTGTGAGCTTGAATGATGATCCACTTCGACGTTATGATGATCGGGTATAGAGCTCGGGTGATGGGGCAGGCTTCGATGCCAACCACTGTGTCCGCCGCCGCCTCCACCAAAAGCATCAGTGTACGTGACTACATGGTCAGTCGAACTACCGCCTCCAACTGACTTCGTTTTGAGACTGGTCTGAAAGGAAATTCATTTAGTATGGTTTAAAGGTAATGAATGTGCAAATAAATCTCAATAGTTCATTCCATACTTGAAAGAAGTGTTGAAAGAACATTTAACGAACTTTAAAAGTCTGAGTCTATATCTGTATTGTAGTCAGATATAGATACAAAACACATGCTCCTATCTACTGAAAGGGTTGCTAAAGACATCTTTTACTTTGAGCTGTCGATCAATGAATCAGTAATGAGTTAACTAAAACCAAACTGTGTATCAAAGAAATTAGTTATAACACTGATAGGTAATCATTTTTGCCATGCGCTACTGACAACTCGATGTCATTTTTTCTATTACTTTAAAATTTGACTAAAATTTAGAAAACAACGCGACACGCTGTTACCACTAGGCCATGGGCAAACGTTTCCCAATCTAAGACACCTTTGATATGACATCTAAGACTCCAAAGTTTGAGTGCACTATTTAAAAAAATTGTATCTTCTAATTGCGTTGGCCGATTGCAATAAAAATAGGAACCCTATTCTGCTCTAGGATAAGCCGTATGTTTTGTGCGAAACCTATTTATTTTGGATGAGTAGTTTCAAGGTAACGCAAGTTCAAATCCACATACAAAAATAGGAACATTAATTTTATGAAATATGTAGATAAATAACTTTCTCCTGATTGACGGCCTCATTGCCCAAGTAAAAACAATTATTGCCTCATGATTACTTTAGCAAATATCGAATAGAACATCATAAGACGAACATTTTAGCACCTTCTATTATATTGTGTATTTGAAAAGCAAAAAAGCACTCACCAAAAGCGACACCATCAGCGCAATCTTGGCCATCACAAACGCCGATCCAGCAATAAGCATCACTTTTCCGAGAAACATTTGTGCAATCATCGCCATCATAGCTAGACCGCCAAACATAGCTGTGCCCTTGTCCTTGTCCTTCTTTTTGCGTCCTTTAAGTGAATCATTTAAGTACCAAATTTTCTGGTATTGTCTTGTATTATCACCACCTTCATCCGAGCTCAAATCCCTCATCTCGGCTTCCAATAATCTTGGGTTGACTCTCAGTCGAATCGAACGAGCTTCTGCCAGTTGAACAAATTTCTCAGTAATTTCCTGACCAACTGATAAATCAGACTTGCGTGTTACTGTTTCCTCTGGAATCGTATAATTAGGATCCTTTTCAAATTGAACGAAATCACTGTACTCCCATGTGGAGCTATCACGTAAAATGAGATCTAAATTGTGAACCGTTTCTGTTTGCAGACAAACAGCTATTTGTGGCTCACCGAGACATTTCGCAAGACTTCGGCCAATAGAGCGAGCAGAGAATATCTCGTCGCTGACCAAAGGTGAAACCGCTGCCACCGAAAGGCAAATACAGAAGTGCAAAACCATTAAGATTCGGCTCATTTTGGCGCCGCGTTTCGTGTCTTGTGTATCCGTGCACTAATGAACTACTAAACGGTCTAAATGTGTTTCAATTGTTTATATAGTGGAAGCTGGTGAAGTAAAAAGGCCCTTTTGGTAATTACTGTGTTTGGCAGCCAAAAACAAAAATTGTGAACTGGAGCTGAAAAATATTTAGTATCGCTTAAAGTCATCGGTAGCTTGGTGGCATATGAACTCCAATTTCTCTCGTATACACCAAACGGTTGACATTTGTGTTTTTACTATCGTTTGAGGAATAACTTCGCAGACCTAAGAACATAGATGGAAATTATTTTTCTTTAATGTTGGCTGAAGCACATCGACGACGAGATGCCAGGTGCATTTTGTATGTACATTTATCAGAAGTGAAGATACTTCACGGTTGCAAGGCTTTAGCGGTAAATGAATTTGAGGGATTCACGTTAGCACGCTGATTTGTTCAGTGGCCTATTTCGTCATTGAAAATTGGTCGTCCTGAGAGATTGACCTACTGTAGGAAGATGAGATGAAAACCTACCTTTAACTTCATAGTCCATTTAAAACTTTTCTGGATGGGGCTAACAAAATGTGCTTAGTTACTGTGAGATTATAACATTTACATAGTCCATAGCGTATCTGACGCATAACAATTCCGAAAAGTGTTCTTTCATGCTGGCTTAACAACTGCTTAAATATATTTGTATGGTCAACTCTTTCTAAAACCACATCAGCTTACAGGGTCAGCCTGTATACTCTTTTTATAGGGTTGCTTTGCAATGTGACCACAGATTCATTTTTGCGTTCTTTAAAGTTGACAAGCAATTGCATGGGGTTCGTTTACGTCGCCATCGCATCGGAGAAAGAGGTGTCTACAGTATCTTTTGCTTTGATGTAGACATATACATGGTGGGGCTAAAAGAGATCACACTATTTGAAGATGCTCTAATTTTTGCAAATGGCCGATAATATGAAATCTGTTTTGACATTTGTGGACTAGACAGATGTAGAATACAAGTGGATACGCCATGGAGCGATACACTCCCCAAGATTGTGGAATAATCGTGTCTATTTTTCTGCGTAACAATTCGTCTGTAGTGTTGGCGCAGCGCGAATTCCGTCGCCGATTCCACGGCCTACCGACACCGACTGCGCAAACACTGCGCCGTTTGGCCACCAATCTTGAAGAGTATATGACCGCACGAGACGTTGCCAAGAGTGGCCGGCCCGGAGCGCCTGTTGTGCCGAGAATATCGCCGCTGTTGACGAGGATGTCGAGCTGTCGCCGGAAACATCGACCAGAAGCCGTGCCTCGCGATTAGCCATCAGCCTGTCGTCCCTAAGGCGAATTTTGGTCAAAGGCTTGCGCATTTTCCCGTACAAACTCCAATTCGTGCATCGTGCAGCTGCTGCCTGTCGACCGCCAAACGCGTGTAACCTACGGCCAAGCCGTCCTCAATCTCGAGGACGAAGTGGACGATTTTTCGACCAAAAGCATAATGAGCGGGTACGTGAACAAGCAAAACTATCGCTTCTGGGGCACCGAAAATCCACAAGTAATGCACGAGGAGCCATTACACCCGCTCAAAGTTACTGCATGGTGCGCTGTTCACGCTGGAGGAGTCATCGGGCCATTTTTTGACAACAGTGGACGGTGCGTGCTATAGGGCCATGTTAACCGATTTTTTTTCGGCCGCAATTGGACGAATTAAGACTGGATGACATGTGGTTACAACAGGACGGAGCTACGGCACACACTGCACGAGCCACAACCGATATTCTGAAGGCGGCGTTCCCGGGTCGCCTCATCTCTCGTTTTGGCGATTTGCACTGACCCGCAAGATCGCCAGATTTTACCGTTTCAGACTCTTTTTTGGCGGGCTTTTTTGAAGTCCCGTGTTTAGGTGAACAAGCCCGAGACCCTAGAAGTCTTCAAGGACAACATTCGACACGAGTGCGAAAATCTGTCGCCCGAAGTTCTCGCCGAGATGGTGAAAAATGCCATAAAACGAGCCCGTAAGGCAATCAATTGTGACTGCGCTCATATGGCCGATATCATTTCCTCGACTTGACTAGTCAAATTCTAAAGGTTCACATAAATATAATCAATAAACAGAATCGAAGTTTTTCATTTAGAAAAAAACAAAATGAGAGCCATACAACATCGGATGACTTCTTCTGGCCCACCTTGTATATATTTAATTTATATCGTCCAGTTGCAATTCAGTTGATTACTTATTTCTATGCGTAGGTAGGTACGTATTTCAATTTATTTGAATACTTCCTCAAGTCATACAAATATTTGTTTCACCTGGTTAAGTAAGAAACTGGGTAAGATTCTCATTAACCATGTTCGACTGAATATTGACAAAATGTTACAAACTGTCGAAAATTTTCTCTTATATATCCTTTTGTAGTTTCGCACAGCGTTGCCACAATGTTTCCGATCGGGCCATTTGGCCCTCTGATTTTTGTTTTGACCCGGGGCCAACAAAAAAATGGCCCGCATATCTTATTTTTTGTATTCCTTAAACAAAATATTCTAAAATGCACACTTTATTATCTCATCACAAAAATTAGCAAATTCACATATTGAAAGCGACACTGAATTCATTCATTCTGACTGACGTTTGATTTCCGTTTTTACCGTCACAATAAATCAACTATGTATTTTTGGTTTGTCATATTTATGTTGAATAACAGCTTTTTCATTTTTTTTTTGAAAGGTTTTCTCTGAAGGATATAGTATAGCCCGCACTTTTTGGAAATAGCATTCAATATTTATTTCTATGCGGCAACGCTGGTTTCGCACCTAACATCTTGTTACCAGAAATAGGAAATTAAGAGAAAAAAAAAAGATTTCGTCGAAAACACGATGGGGTGAGAGTATTGCGAATTTAAGGTCTCCGTTAACCTTGCATCTGGCCCTTTAAAACTCTTAATAGGAAACAGATAATGAAAGTTAAAAAGTTGAATGTACAACTTCTTGGCACAATGCCTGTCTTATTTTATTCTGTTGGGCCGCAGTCTTGAAAAGATTCGGTCGGTATAAGTTTACGCTCGAAGCTCGAATTCGAGCACAAGTCTACTTTCTTTGCGACAATATTTATTTGAGGCAAAAATATTACTTTCTTTTTCCTTGATCTGATTGTAGTTTTTTCGCATATATTTTGGTTGAAGCATTGTGATCGCAATTTAGATCTTTCCTGCCAATCTCTTCCTTCGGCGATTGATTCATTTCTTGTTCATCGTCTCCGAATAAAAGCAATCCAGGATTCATATAAAATGATTTATTTTTCAAATACAGAGAGTTAAAAAAATCTACACACTACTAAATAAATAAACGAAAATAAATAATTAATACTACGAAATAACATGCCATCCATCAAAGCCGTCAGTATAATCACTAGTATCTGCATTTGACTTTATCATTTTCGAACTGCGATCGTTTATTATTGCGGCCTTCTCGTAATCGTAGAACCTATCTGGCGATGGCGTTGAACGACCGCCAAACTGCCTTGGTTTGTCAAAAGTAATCTTCCGATCGTTTCTCGAGTAGTCCGCGTCATGACTGAGCACATCCGATTGATAATTGCCAACAAGCCCAACTTTTCCAGGAAAATGTCCCACATAGTCATATGAATGCGTACCGTGTCCGGTATTGAAACTCGGCCAAGCGTTGTTAAACATTGCGCCTAGTGAGGCTGCGCCACCAATGCCAAACACACTGGTAAGGTAAATAGCGATTTTGGCGAGAAAAAGTGATTTCTTGAGCAGCAGTACCACCCCGGCGAAGATTAGTGGCACCAGAGCGACCAGATTGAATTTGAAGCCCATTAGCATTGGCAGGAGGTATTGCTTTGTGAGAATTCTAACTAAAATGATAGATACATTTTGATGCGATCCCAACAGTATGCAATGTTTTTTTCTTTTTCTTTTTAGAGATCAATTTGAGTAGATCCCTTGCAAGGCAAAGAGCTTCTACTCACCAGTAGATGGTTCCTGTGTGGTAAAGTGGCGATCGTCTATTTTCGGATCCATCACAAACTCTGCAACACTTGTTGAGTCCGCTGACGGTCCCACTTTAAACATCAAACCCGGATAAATTTTATCCAGATGCCATTGCAGCGATCGTTGGCTGAATAATGCACCAGCGTTTTCCATAATCCCTCTGAAAATCGATAAGTAAAATTAAATCGAAGGTATAGGTGGAAGTGACCATTAAAGTGATCTGACTTATACATAACATATTGCAAAATAAATCACACATAGCATTGCATCTCTACACAATTCTTTACTATTTGCCTTTGCCTAATTATATACCTATTACATTATGCCAGGATAAGAAATGAATTTGAAAGTTTCGCCTCGTGAATAGATTTCATTTACTGCCCGTTATTGTGGATGTTAACGCTGTACACAAAAAAAAATTCCTTTTGTTCAGCCAGTGATTGACAGATGTTTTAAAATTGATTGAAACGTTGTCAAAGGATTTGTAATTGAACTGAAAATGAAATTTTTTATTGGTCGTCCTTTGTCGAAAAAATAAAGCCCCAGTGTAAGTTATAAACTTTGTGCTAACTTTGAAATTTTTTAAGTTGCAGAGAGGACTCTTAAACTACTTAGTTTTTTTTTAACAGAGCCCCATTCCCGCATTCATGAAATGTATTTTCGGCCCCCCTTTGTAGAGTTTCTACAGTGCGGACTTGTCACTACAAATCGATAAATCGAACATACGTAACGCGATACAGCGCTTAAAGTTAATATTGCAGTATTTAATCGAATAAAGATTTCTCTCTTATTTGGAACTTTGACAGTTGCGCGCCATAGTATATTGTAGATTCAAGATGGAAGATCAAATTTTATATCATTAAACAACAGACGTTCTATTTTCTCATTGGATTGTTACAAAAAAAAGATAAAGACAATCCTAAATACAATGGACCTTACTAAGAATCATTTTTAACCTCATTAATAAATATTTTTTAGCTCACAATGGGCGATTTTTCCATTGTGACTTCGTAAAAACTAGCCCAGATATGGATACTACATATGATTATTAGTATCGATAGATAAGCAACTTGGTGGTTGGTTGGAAGAAGTTGCGAAACCAGAATAAGACAGAGTTTGTTTACGAAACCGCCGCCACTTTGGCTCTAGGTTTCCCCAGTTCTGTCAGATATGGAAAACAAAATACTAGTCACCTTTAAGAGAAAAATCTACACTACACTCTAGTAGATGAGAAGTTACTTACGAATTCTGTAAGCAATACAATAAATCGAACATACGTAACGCGATACAGCGCTTAAAGTTAATATTGCAGTATTTAATCGAATAAAGATTTCTCTCTTATTTGGAACTTTGACAGTTGCGCGCCATAGTATATTGTAGATTCAAGATGGAAGATCAAATTTTATATCATTAAACAACAGACGTTCTATTTTCTCATTGGATTGTTACAAAAAAAAGATAAAGACAATCCTAAATACAATGGACCTTACTAAGAATCATTTTTAACCTCATTAATAAATATTTTTTAGCTCACAATGGGCGATTTTTCCATTGTGACTTCGTAAAAACTAGCCCAGATATGGATACTACATATGATTATTAGTATCGATAGATAAGCAACTTGGTGGTTGGTTGGAAGAAGTTGCGAAGCCAGAATAAGACAGAGTTTGTTTACGAAACCGCCGCCACTTTGGCTCTAGGTTTCCCCTGTTCTGTCAGATATGGAAAACAAAATACTAGTCACCTTTAGGAGAAAAATCCGAATAGTAGATGAAAAGTTACTTACGAATTCTGTAAGCAATACCATTCTGTGGATATAAGCACCCAAGTGCCAAAAGGCAAAACACGTCGACTCAAATGGTTCGGACTATCTCTCATCATCCCGGGGTACCCACTACCCTACCAATGCTCACTAAAGAACTAATGACGGTTGCGTCCAGCAGGTAAGAGGTAAGACCAGTATTTCTATTTGCTTTTATTTTTTTAATCGCACAAAATCGTCGTTTCGGACTTTTGTGGATGCAATATCCAAAGAAAAATTAGTTGCTTAATTTAATTTTTATATTTTCTTTTATTTATCATAAATGTTATTTGTTAATTAAATATTACCAAAGAAGAAATGTACCTATTTGAGTTTTTTAAAAACATAAATGAATTAAAAAAGTTCTGTCTTCTTTTAAAACTGTTTAAGATGAAACTGAAGTATTTATTTAGTAAAAATCGCGTTTTTCATTGGCAACACTTTTGTAACATTTTAGGAAAAAAAGTAGAACTTTATATTCCACAAAGCTTAAAAAAATATAATATTTCGGTATTGTTCGTCGAATCGACGAATGATTAGCTAATAACGGTCAGTCAGTAACCTTAGTCTTCTAGGGTAAAGTAAGCATGCCAACCATTATGCCAGAGGCATAGTTTATATCCCCCGTTAGTAATAAAATTGTTTAGAAAAATGCTAATCTCCCTGATGCTCCTATTACCAAAGCATTGAAGCTTATTAATACTCCGCAACCGTTACTAATGATTGATTCAGAGCTACGTTCAACAATGTATGGCTAGCCATTTACGAAAATGATACATTGGAAAGCAACCTAACTGTATGCGTGTCACTGTAGTAATTACTGCTGCACGGATAAAATGAGTCCTTGCTGTGTAGGCAGTCAAAGTAGTTAATGATGGAGTATAATTGCCTGGTAGTTGTCCTTGCATCGGCTAATCCGTACACGCACCTTCATCAGGAGGCTAATTGAAAATGCTAATCAAAAATTTGTTCGCCATTATGAACAATATGAATGACAATCAACCATCAGAGTTGTTGGAAGGACCATCCTACAAGCACAATTATTGATGGATCAACCGAATACACATACTGGTTTCAGTTTATGTTTGAAATATTTTTATACGCACCTAAAATCGACTGGATCCTGGTCCAAGAAATTCACAATCGATCTGGACGCTATACTGTCGTCCCTTTCCGCAGTAAAATCCGTGAATAGTGTGAAATTATCCTGTTCGTCGATTGCCTGCAGCAAACTGATGGCTGTCTTGCCCATGCACATTTGAAGGCCCGACTTGCCAATGTCCCGCATACAATAATTGAACTCGTCAAATTTTCCCGCACGCACAACACAAGGCAGCACCACCACAAGGACCATTACAGGATATTTGAGAAAACACTGTTCGCCCAACATTTTCGACAGTAGCTTTTACTATTCACTTTCGTTTTCACTACACACACTCGAACGGAACAACTGAAATGTTATGTGGATTGGGCAGTTGGCTTTATACACTCTACTTTCCGGGTTTTCTATTTCATCGGACACATCCCAGTGAACAGGTGAATTTTGCGAGAAATTGCACAACTTCCATGTGAGTGAAATGGAACACATTTGACGGTGGGTGGTTGATATTTTTATTTTTATTTTTTTTTCTTATTTCGGTGATGCCTTGGCCGTGGTCAGTGCTAGTGCTGAGTTATGTAAACAGACAACAAAAAAAACTTAATTTTGATAAATCGGTTTTGGTGAGGTTTCTCTGGGATATGTTAGTGTTGACTTCTGTTGCGGAATAGTTAGTTGACTCGGAGTTAAACGAAGTGTGAACCTAAAGTACAAGAGCTCATTGGTGAATTTTGTCTTGAACAGAGCATGGCTATTAATAGTGATTTCTAAGAATTTTTACAGCAATTACAGTTTTTGTGGTCACGTTTTGTGGTAGTTGGACTGTCTTGGCCAATCATTGGATGAATGAGTTTAAATGAAATTGGTTTCAGTTAGGCTGTCGTTGAGTGGTTTTGTGTTTAGAAAGAGTTGGGTAAATTCACTTGATCGAGGTAATGGCGATCAGCATGCGAGCTATACAATTACTACTGTTACTTGTAATGTAAGTTTTGTGAACTCAGCTAAATTCAAAAAATATTTTGGAAGGCTATATTATTTGTTGTTAGTCTCCCAAACATAAAAAAAAAATATTTTGTCTATAAAAATTGTAATATGCCCATTGGTAAGCTATAAAAAACTTGCAATCAACAAGCAGGTGCAGTAATTCTGGACGCAGCACAGAATGCAGTGCTGCAAGTAAGACAGATGTGCAGAAAATTATTTGGCAAGACTTGCATCTAATATGGTTAATATCATTCATTGACAAAGAAGCTGTTGTCTCTGCATTCAAAACAAAAACAAACACGATCAGCAAATGTCAAAAGCCGATGATGTCAAATACTTGTAATTGCAATTTATTTTCTTTTGTGTTGTGTACGCTTGAATTTTGCAGCAAATTCAGAAGTAGGGACATGTTGCAGTGCTGCGGTAAGCGTAGAATTTACGTGTGCCTATATCCACATAAACATGTGTATGCGATTTCTGAACATGTGTTTTGGGCATAAGGAGTCATTAAAAAGACGAGTGTGCTTTACACTACACGACTGAAGTAAAACTTCTTTAGCTCCATCTACATATATATACTTGTTTAGTTTATACATTCTAATATATCAATGTTCTTCGATAATTTACTGGCTATGGGAGGAAGAGAGCAAGAAAATGGGCGCGCGCACTGCTCTCTCTTGCTCCTACAGCATGATACAGACAATAAGCCACGGTTGCCACTTACAAAAAAAACTCAAATTATTTTATTTGATTTTGCACAAAATTACCAGCTTCTAGAAGACATAGACATCTACCTATTTTCTTATAACAAACCCTTAACAAATTAGAGTTAAGAGTTATATATAAATAATATGATTAATTATTATTATTCACCATCTGTCTAAGGAAGAAACTGAGTCCATTCGGTAATTATCCCACGGTTATACTCAAAATATGCCTTTTATGTTTACATAATAAATAAATTTATTATTTAAAAAACAAAAATCGTGATTCATTTACAGACACATATGTAATTTTATGAAACAGTTTAGAGTAAAAAGAAAACAAGAAAGCATTTAGATATTTTGAATGACTTTTTTCTAAACATGAAAATATTTAATTTGATCCTAGATTAGATATCCCTTTCTTTTTGTACTTTCTTTTTATCACAAAAGTGATAAATCCCCCGATCTGGTATCCTGCTGCACTCTATGCTGTGTCTTGGATAACGAAATACATATAACTGGCTGAAAGAAAGAGAGAACGAAAATATGTGCTCGCGTCTATCTCTTTTGCGTCTATAGTAATATACTAAACGAAACGTAACTCTCTCTCTTTTTATCTCACTAACTTATATCTCCCTCTCAACTTCCGGTCGCAATTTCCGTAACGATTTTGTGACGCATTCACCAGCTTACCCCCCAAGTCAAGCGTGCCTAAAGAAGTATTACTTCAAAAAACAGCAAATGAGTGCCTTTCTACATATGTTGACCCTTAAAATTCTTACTACCAGTTTGAAGTATTTACTTACGAAACTTTTTATTCAAAGATACTAAACGAGCTTTATTTTGCCAGTTCACTGAGTATATTTTGTGCCTTTAACTCTGGCATGTGCACACAGATTTACTTTATATACAGGGATACATCCTGCTTCAATACAGCAGTTATGGGCTGTCTTTGAGTTAAACAAATGCTTCAAAGCAGTCAATGCTTTCAATATTTTAATTTTAGGGATAGATAAAAAAAATGCAAGAGAATAAAGTCAAAAGATGTTTTTCCTTGGCTAATAAATTAATTTTTATATTCGTTCATGAATATGCGCGAAAACATAGTTGACTTAAAAAAGTAGTTTCAAACCTGCACAATGCACATATCTATGTCATATATTTAAAAAAAAAAAGGATTTTTAAATTTTAGAATTCAATTAGTTTGTAAGAATTTTAAAGACATACAATTTTACCATTCGGTTTTATTATATAGATATCCCTGTCTACTTGGTGGTATATTTGTCCTCTCCGTCACCTTTTCCCATTCCTATGCAAACAATTCCCATTAAATAAAAAATATTTTGTCGACTTTAAGCAATCTTCTGTCAGTTGAAAATAACTTGCAGCGTATTAGACCAAGGACGCTGAAATGTTCAGTATAGGTAGATCTTGTTTTTCCTTTCTAGACTTTATTCTTAGACCTTTCGTAGGATTTTCTAACGGTCTACCATGATATCTTAAAATCCATAACCTAGAAAAAATCCCCGCACGCGAATTGTTAGTAATAAAAGATTTTTTGTTACGCTTATACTTTTTTAAATTTTCCATTTATTCAACAAAGGAGTGAATATACCCACTTTGTTATTACATTTGTAACGCCAAGAAGGAGTCACCGGAGACCTCATAAAGTATATATATTCTGAATCAGAATCACATTGTGAATCGATTTGGCCATGTCCGTCTGGCAGTCTGTTGAAAGCACGATAGCGCCCAAGAGAATTGACATATATAGGCGAATGAAATCTGATGAAAAGACTTCTTTTTATCGTCGTGTAGTTGATATTGAAAATGGGCTATGTCGGTCAAGCAGTTCTGGCACCTCCCATACAAAATCAATATAACACCCTTGTGTCTCTCTGTCTTTTAAAAACACGATAGCATCCAAAAGAATCCACGTAGGCAAGTGAAATTTTGTGAGAGGACTTACTTTTATCGTCGTCAGGTTGATATTAAAATTGGACTACGTCGGTCAAGTAGATCTGGTACCTCCCATTCAATACCAGTTTTGCATGACTTGTATGCAGTGGAGGGTAGCAAAGGGTCGGCCAGGCCGATGGTAACACTTGTTGTGTTGTATCATAGTCCATAGTTGCAAACTGATCTCTTTAGGCCATAAGAATGCATACTTCTAATGATCTTACAACAAAGATTGTCCTATATAAACTTATAACCCATATTATAAACTTAGCTACTTTTTTCTTTTCTTTTCCTCATTAAATTAAACCATTAAATACGTCCAGCCTAAGAATACACTACAGAAAAACTAACCCAAACAAATATATGCAGTCATCAGTTCGTTTACAATTCAGCCTGAGTTTATACGAACATTTTACAAGTTTAACAAGTGCCTATTAGGTGAAAGAAGAGCGACATCGTTCTGAGGTGATTTATTTTCTATTCAACTGACGGAGATTTAGTATGGCTCCAAAAATTACTAATATGATGTGGTTAATTCAGACGAATAATTCTATTTGAACAAGAAGTTAAATTACCTAAATCATTACATACTTAGCTACCTATCTAAACTGATTCAGATGCAGAGCAGAAAATTAGAAGAGACTGGAACTCTGGAACTGGAACTGATCAACGATCATCTAAACGATATCGTTATGGAAACTTTGATCACCAAAATAAGTTATATTCCACTCGAATGTTTTTGACAAACGTCAGCTTTCATTATACTTTTGGAAAATTAACTGGATTAAGCTCTCAAACTTGTCATTTTAGCACTCGTTTGCTAATTTTGGAGGTCTATCGTTTCGACGATAATCGTCTGAGAAGTTATGGAATGAGTACCCTGATTTTTTTTCATAAGTTCCATGCCCAGTTGGCTGACACTACCACCTGAAAGACCTATTGAATCAATGTCCTGATGAAGGTCAGTAAGTCCTTTGTGCAAAATGTCTGCTGGTGTACGAGTCTCTCTGACACTGCCCGGTCAGAAAATGTGGATTCAACATCCTCCAGACAGAATTTGCATTCTGTTGCCTAACAAAGGTTCATTTTGTTGAAATGATATCAAAGGCCACTATGACATATGAGGAAGCCCATACTAGCTTACATTATATTATCCATACTGAGCCTAAGGATTTCCATGTAGGGGTAAGGCTTAATTATTTGTTTGGATTGCCTTAGACTAGAGACATTTTTTCAGTGTTCAAGACGAAGTTGTTTATTTTTCCATTCATTAATTAGCATTATCGCAGTAGCTGTGACTGTAAAGTACAGTTCTTGTACACAGAGAACAGATTCGGAAGCAGTTTGTCTTCATATTCGTTGCCTGCAATACCCGGATACCCATACAAGTTTTACCTTGTTGTGTTTGGCTAGGGTTTGCAGAGCATCGTGACAGCACTCAACTCTTTTGGAGTCCATTGTATTGAAGTCAAAAGCTTGTAAAGCTGCCTGAATGTCTAAACAAATTTGTATGATGGTTCCTTTAAGAACTTTTTCGGAGATTAGATCAACGCAGATTTCGATCGCATAGATTTCCGATTAAAAAATCTTCGGACATATTCCCATGGGTATCAAAACTTTTGTGTTGGGTCCAAAGCCACCAGCCCAAACTTCGGAATGCATTTTTGATCTGTCGGTGTACCAGACTAAGCTTTTTGGGTCCAGTGTCAGGACACCATTCCAACTAGCACGATCAAGTAATTCTAAATCTCGAACTAGAACTAGAATTTTTAATTCGCAAAAAATTCAGCAATTTGGTTTGGAAAACTCTCTGCAGTCGTAAAAGAAGATGAATAATCACCTCTTAGATATACGTAGACATAGATTGTCAATTTGGTATTATAAGTTGATAAATTCTATATTAAAGAACAACATACAAAACCTGAGTACAGTGGCTATCCTTTTCGTTCTTATTGGCTAATTTAATTTATTTCCAAAACTCACTTAAGATCACCGAAAGTAATGTGTTAAGAAAGCCGTTGAACTTGATAAACTCATCTTTTGAAGTCATTTCGTAAATATTTCTTTTAACACCACCCAACACATTATAATCAAAGAACAAATTTAAACAAATTCCATCATAAAACCGTAAACTTTGGAGTATAACCTTATATACATTTGCAAATTGTTTACACACATGCCAAACATAATTCCAAATAGAATGTAAATAATGTAGACGTTCTCACAAAGAAGGGCGAATTTCCAAGCATTATTTAAGGACAAATGATGGGAAGGCAATACGGCTTCCAACTAGAAAATGTTTTCTGCATTATTGAATACAATTTTAAACATACCAAACTGCTGAATAAGAAAGTCGTAAGAAGTAAGTTATGTTGAGAGTGGAATATGTTTCGAATGAGTCTTTTTTTGAATGATTTTTCTGTATGAAAGAGAACTCCTTACATGTGACGAAGAACACGATGGCATTGATTTAGTGTTTCGAGTGATAACTTTAAAGAACGAACGTTGTAGAATACGTATTTCCAAAAAGAATATCCAAAAGAACTCATTGGCAAGGCCAAGCGAGTAGGTACAGCCATCTTTATAACAAATTTCCAATTATACGGTTATACTTTGCAGGTCCCACTGACCCGAAGTCACAAGCTCGATTGTAGAATACGATTTACCATTTTTTTTTAATTATTAATCATTAATTTCATTCCATCCATAAGAATTCCCTTGTCTATTTTTCTTCCTGTATGCAACCGAACGAAATTTTCATCACCCACTTCCATTTATATGCCTTTCGATGATTATTTACATCAAGCACAACTGTATTACCCTAGTGGCTTCCCTTTCATTTGGTGAAAAGTAAAAACACTCGATAATACCTAAACCTACTTGTCACGACGACAAAACCAAACGACCAACCACCAACCTTATTTGCCTTTCTCATATGCAATGACAAATGAAAGTTCGACCTTCTTTTTGCTAGTGTCAATGACACTGTTCAGGATGTGGAATACAACCACCAGTCTCCATAGCTACCTATATGCCTCATCTGGTTTATGATATGGGACACCAGTGTCGGATATTCAGACACGTAAATGGGTAAGTCTTCTTTTTATACTACTTCGTTTACTACCTATTTGTATATATCTGATAGTGGTGTGGTATAGGGAGAAAGTGTTTTCATTCGAGTTTAACCAAAGTGATTTCAATGAAATATCTTAAGGTTCGTATTCTTGGGATTGAATGTCTACGGCCAGGACCTGATCTAAACTTTGAGCAGCCATTCTGTGTGGTTTATGCGACCCACTTTTGCGAGTGTATTCTCTGGGAGTGCGCAAGCAGAGCAAAACATGTTCCACAATTAATTATGTTCGTCATTCCCGCAGGAGAACACACATCGGTGTAAACCGCTTCAGACTTGTGGCCACAAAGTTCTTCTCAGTAGAATTTGCGGTTGCTAAGAGGTTATGCTGGTGGACCTGGATAGCTAGGAATATATGCACCCGGTTGATCTTGTTTTATTGAATGGTACTTTTGTTCTGGCATATTATGTGATCCAGAACACACCCGGAATGCACTTTAAGCTCAAGAAAAATTTAACATGTCAATTAAGTTGAATAAATTCAAGAGGAGATGCGTGTTCAAACAGTAAAGGTATAATCGTTAGGTTTTGAAAGGAAGTGCACAGCCCGTGGCCTTTTGAGTCCTCCCACTTCATTATGGTTTTCGTGGTCATATGAATTTCCATTTACGAATAAAAGAGCATAGGCACTTACCTACCTCATTATAACTTAAAAAAAAAGTCTGTTTTTTTAGGTTTGGGCCCGCGTAGAGTAAGTGCTCGTTAGACTGGTGAGTTATTACTATTATCGCATTATTGTATGCATTGTTGAAAGTGGGTTTTAATGCATTTTGAAATTGTTGAACTTTTTTTTATTCATTCTCATTTATTTGTTATTCATTGTTCATGATTGCAGCTTGACTGTCCACGAATATTGTAACCATGGAAGGGTCCGGATTCTTCGTGGAAATTACTTTTGCTGCGTTGCCGATATTTTAATTTTTCAATAATAGTGGCGAGATACCTCCAAGACTACAAGCTCATGTACGAATAACCCTATTCTTCCCTACTTTGATCTTTGACTCCCACTTATAATCTTACCACTAGTAGCCACTGGAGTGGCCCCGGTCACTAATTTCCGTATATTACTTTCTCCAGGTTTGAAATAAAAATATGAACAAATTAACTTTAGAGAGGTACACCACCGATTTACTTTTCATCCTGATCATTTTGATTTTGTGTTTCGTTGTTGCGTTAACTTTCACTTCTCACACTTGGCGATAGAATAATAATGAAAGAACATAGCTAGCCCTAAACTAGTTAATAGACTGACTGCTTGGAACCACTTCAGGCAGAAGTTAGAAGAATGTATCCAACTATCATCAGCTATTCAAACAGAAGATCATCTAGAAGAAGCAGTGCAAATATTTACAGTGGATCTACAAAAAGCTGCATGGGCTACAACTCCCAAAAGAACAAACAAGATTAAACAAAACTTTTATCCTAGTGAAATTATTAAAAAAGGAGGAAAGCTAGAAAACGTTGGCAACAGTCAAGGGCGCCAAGCGACAAAACCACACTGAACAACTTAAATAATAAGCTCAGAATATCTATAAGAGAATGTAATAACGAGTCTTTGAAAATGTATCTCACTAGTCTGATATTAGTACCTATTACTCGCTCTGGAAGGCAACAAAGAAAATGAACAGGCCAATAGCTCACATTCCGCTGGTAAAAACCAGAGAAGGTAAGTGGGCAAAAAGCAGCCAAGAAAAAGCAAATACTTTTGCGGAATACATTGAGAACGTCTTCAAACCTTATGATGATAAAGATTATCAAGGAAACGAAGAAAGGTTCGAAGAAGACAGACCTATTCGGCCGGTAACAGCTAAAGCACTTGCCAAAGAAATCAAAGAAGGCATAAACATAAAAAAGTCCCAGGGTTCGATTTAATCACAGTGGGGGAATTTTAAAACAATTTCCTCGAAAAGGTTTAAAAAAAACTAGCGCAGATTATAAAAGATATGTGCCAAGCATGTGGAAGGTCGCGGATGTAATAATGATACCAAAACCATGTAAACCACCTACCGAACCTCATATCAGCCAATATCGATACTACCGATGTTGTCCAAACAATTCGAAAAAATGCTGGCAAAACGTCTACGAAAAATAATTGATGAAAAATCGCTAGTTCCAATTCATCAATTCGGGTTTAGAAACAAGCACTCTACAATATTGATCAGGTGCATAGAATCAAAGATATAATCGAGAAAGCATTTGAAGAGAAAAATGTGTGCTCTACAGTATTTCTTGATATAGCACAAGCTTTCGATAAAGTCTGGCATAAGGGACTGATCCATAAATTACAAAGGTAACTGCCGAAGCAGTATTCGAAAATTCTGGAGTCATACATAACAGACCGATTCTTCAGAATTAAAGAAGAGACAGAGAACTCAACATTAAGAGGAATTAAAGCGGGTGTACCGCAAGGCAGTGTTTTAGGCACAGTGCTATACCTATTGTTCATTTTGCTGTTGCTGTGCTTTCTGTTGGAGCAACTGTCGAATTAGTAACAAAAAAGCTCCAAATGGCAATAAACGGTATTTCAGAACGGATTAAAAAGTGGAAGATTAGATGGAATGACCTAAAGTAAGTCCATATTAATTTTACGTATAAAAACGTACCACACATACCAGTATACATTAATAACAATGTAGTGGAATACTCAAATACAGCGTTGCGTTGGAAAGCGCAAGAAAAAAGGTTGATGAGCTGAACATGCGATACAGTAAAATGTATTGGCTTATTGGGAGACACTCATCCCAGTCCAACTACAAAAAATGACTGCTATACAAGCAAGTCTTGAAACCAATATGGACCTACAGGCTCCAATTGTGGGCATGCACATAATAAACAAATTTACAAAAAATTCAAGTCTTCCAAAATAAAGTACTAAGGAACGTAGTTAATGCACCTTGGTACAAACGCAACGCTGATCTACATAGAGATCTATATACTGAAATAGTCGAAGATGAAGTTAAAAAAGTTGCCCAAAGGCACAGAAGTAGGCTTCTCAACCACGTTAACGTAGAACTGACAGAAGTATTAAATACTGACAATGTAATCAGAAGATTGAGGCGGGTAAAACCCCTTGATCTATAAGAGTTAGCCAAAGCCAAGAGATTAGGTAATATCTTCAAACAAAAAAGGTTCGAAATCCGACAGACGGCGATTTCTTCTTCTGAATTTTTCAAATAATTTAAAAATAAATTGCCGATTAGTCGAACGTTTAGGTGCAATGCCATTCGGGATGACGACAGTCAGTTCGAGTCCCTCACTTTTGCAGAAGCATCCCTCGCTCTGCAATATCTGCAATATTTTTCCTTCCAGCAAACCCCCAAATAAACACAATAAAAAAAAAAACTTTGACTTAAAGTTCTGACCCCATAATATCAGGAATTCAATATTAAAAAAAAAAAACATTGTTGGAATATTTTTTAAAAAATATTTTATTTGCATTCTGTGTGTTTTTATAAAAACGTTGCTCTTAGGTTTAAGTGTAGACAAAAATCGATATTGCATGTTATTCACTTTACAATCAACAAATTAACTGACTAATTTTCCGTATAGCATTAAGACTGTAGATTTTTAATTAAATCCTATTTCTTTTTGATATAATATTTGTACTTAGTTAAAGGAAAGTGTATACTGAAGTTAAAATAGAAAATAGTTCTAATAGTAGCATAGAAGTCGAAACTAATATAGTTGAATAGATAGCACAGTAGTTATAGTATGAAGTTAGATTAAAGCTTTTAAAGTATAAAAATAGCTAACCATATTTATACATATACGTACATTATACTGGGACTGAGATATTGTTTATTACTTTGCTTAGCTCTGTTGGATGTTCATAGGAGTGTGACAATTAACACAACCTTAAAAGTAAAAGATTTTTTATAAAATGTATAAATTTAAATATTCGGCTCCTTTTAAATGAATAAATAAATAAATATTCCCTACTCTTTCTTCTCTCTCTCTCTCAATCGAATAGAAAGAAAATGAAAACAAAAAAAGATGATAAAACAACAAAATAAAAACAAACATTAACATGGCGCATATACTCTAGAGAAGAGGAAATTCAATAAATAAATTAAATATTAAGAATTAAGTTTTTCGTATAACTCTGTCATTAAAATATTGCATCTGCCTAGAAGAGAGTGCGTGTTGGTTTGGTGAGTCTTCTCGTATTCGGTTTATTGCTTGAGTTGAGTTTTCTAATTGGATATTTGGTGTGCAGCATATGCTAAATTTTGAGCATCTAGTGACCGTCCATAGCTGTGCTCATCGTATGACGAACCATGCGAGTAGTGTGGATGCGCAACCACTTCGTAGTTCTGGTTGGAGTTCTTCGAGTCCAAGAGCTTCTTCAGTCCAATGATGCCGGACAATAGCAAGGCGATCTTGCCAATGATCAAAGCCTTGAATGCGATCAGCGCCAAGAAACCGATAGCGAGGGGCAGAAGTGCAGCAGCCTTCAACTTGAACAGCAACAACAATGGCATCAGATACTTCTTCTTGTCCTTCTTCTTGCCGCGAGCTGTAAATGTAATAAAAAGAAAAGAAATGATGATAAGAAAATTTATTACAATGCCGTGATATCAATTAGATGTGGACTATGTGTATGCAGCAATATGTGGAACACTGCCGTTGACGACGGTACAACGCGCAATGCAACTGGGTGCACATACAGTAAACAAGATATCGATGTGTAGAGTCGTGATGTCCACACTGAGAGGGGACTTTGATTGGATGACCAACCACCTGTTGACCCACATTCAAGCATACAGAAACCGCGAAGAAGACACGGTTCACTGTTGAGAATAGTACGCTCCCCGAATGGGGGACTACGTGTATACATGGGGGCTCATATTGGTAACCAGCCGGCTGCTAAGTAAGTTTCTATCCCACCAGTGATTAGATATATTCATTTAAGCGGTTGTCGCAGATTTTGTGCCATTAAATAGCAGTACGTTTCATCGTTGGTTTTTCTATTTGTGGTAGAAATTCCCCATATGGGGTGCCTGTGGACATAAGCGAGACAAGTTTTCAACCGAAGCAGAAGCAGATACCGCAAACTCTGCGAAAGTTGTATCAATGAAAAATGAGATGGTTTGGCGGGATTCAAACAGGAACTGCCGCCACAGAGTGGAAGCGAATGGGGTTGAGGTGTTCATCGGAATTGAAAATGTAGTTTTATTCGAGAGGCTTTCAAGAGATAGTAGAAGTGGGTCGCTGGCGAAGAATTGGGTCACTGGTAGGAAGAAGTTCATCACAGCTTTTGGTTGTCACTTTTTTTTTTGTGATTTTAGGGTCACACAAATAAAGTCAAATGGGAAAAGACGAACTTTCACACCATTCAAAAAATATTTTCAAATCAAGAAAATTCATAAATTTGTTGAAGTGTATTTACACTAGTGTTAACCATTGAAGGAGCTTTCTTAGCTCAAATCTGAAATCCGCCGAGATGTTAAATTGGCCCATACGGTGTATTATTTTTTCGGGCCAAAAGTAAAACTAGCATAAACCTGTACTTAAGTCCTGCTAGCCCTTGGGACCTTTATAAAGATCTTTGCTGTTTATTCGCATAGAATTCCCCATTCTACGAATTGCTTTGAGAAACATATATAGGTAGCTTTATGTGATATGAAGATAACTGGCATATGCCTTGGTTCTGTCTATAGACTGCTTGTAATGGTACAGCCTTCAATATTTCGTAACAATCTCTGGAAAATACGTAAATCTCTACGTTAATCGAAATTAAGAATAAATTCCGCGAAATATGGACGCATTGGCTTAGTGGTTAGTGTGCTGGACAACTGAGTGAGTGGTGTGAGGGTTGGTCACATGAAAACACAGGTGTACGTCTGACCAACGTCCGAGAGGTTGGCCATCAGACGTTATGACTTGGCATAAAATTGAAGATCCCATTCATCTGAAAAAATACAAATTTGTTGACGCTTTCCAGCTTTCCGCTCAGTTTTTACACGAAACTTTGTCTAAGGATCTTAGGTACATCTTGAATTGAATATTTAGTTATTTGCTGTGTTTCTACGCTTTGAATTTTCTTCATCGGCATTGAAGACTCGGCTTTCAGTTATTTATCCCTGAGCTAAGAACTGCAATCCTCAAAAACTGGTACCTATTTGATATTTATTGATACTGTACATCTAGATAAACTTATAATTAGTACAGGATATGACCAGTACAATGTGTGAAGTAATTATGTAAGTAATAGTAAACATAGAAAAAAAATTTAATTTAAAATGAAAACAAATTTGAAGTTAAACAATTAAACATTATATGTGCAACCAAGGACAAGTAAAAAGTTAATGAAAAAGAAAAAGAAAAAAAGAGGAAAAAGTTAAATCAGTTCAAGTTGGAAAAATGTTCAAAGCAGACAGTAAGGAATTTTCTGTGTTCAACTTTATGTTCAACCTATATCACTGAAGGATATGAAAAGAACTCGTAAAAGCAAAAGTTCGATAGCAAATAATTCATCAACAGTTTGTCTGCCCAGCCAGCTAAATAAAAAAGAGAAAAAAAAACCTTTAAGTAACTTCAGCTTATCTCCGAAATGGATGAAAATCCAATCAGTGAAAAATTTTAAGACGGCAACTTATCCTTGCAAAGAAACTGAGCTTTATTTGGATTACTTTAATGCAATGGTTCTGACTAGTTCGTAATTTAATCACTTGCCATTTCGATGCGAATTAAATCATTTTCTTGTGATGGAGTTCATCTCTACTACACAAGATGTGCGTAAAGTTCAAGGTGCCTTTCAGTAAGTGTTTCGTGTAAAAACTAAGCGAAGACCTGGAAAAGGTCAAAAAAATTTTATTTTTATTTTCAGATGAATGGAAGGGATCTTCTACTTTATTCCAAGTCATGACGTCTGACGGCCATACTCTTAGAAGTTGGGCAGATGTACGCTTGTGTTTTTGTCCGGTGACCGAACCTGAGACCCCTCGCTCAGTAGTCCAGCACACTAACCCTTGACCCAATGCGTCCATCTGTCGCGTAATTGTAAATTTCGATTAACGCAGAGATTTACGGATTTACCAACGATTGTTGCAAAATGTTCAACGCTGAACCTAAAGATTTGCATGCTATTTTCATTTCACATAAATGTATATGTTCATGAAACAGTTTGTGGAATGAGGAATTCTAACATTTATAATCTTCACTGAAAAAGTTTGTCATTATGAGTTTGTAAAAAAACACGAAATATGATTATTGGTGCCGCGCGATGCCCTTCGTAATTGTGTAATCGTTAATGGCATAGTAGTTACATTTGTTTTTCATATTCTTCCAACTTTGCAACGTAAAGTTGTTCCACCTTCTAACCATCTTAAATTTGAATCACCATGCCAGATAAGGGGGTGATTTCCGACCATCTTCCTCCTCCATAGCTGTTTTATTTTATTCTCGTGAAACATCACTTCGCGGATGGTCCTTCTTGAAGTAAGGACCCTATTAGAAAATCTACCTACGTAAGAATTTGTTTAGTGGAAAACAATACCGTTTGGAAGAACTTTTTCCACACAACTAACCATATCTAATTGAGAATCTCAAAATTATCTGTAACCTCATTCCCCATGGATAGAATTTGCCATTTACTTCCATTTAACACATATCAGTTTGGAACACCAGCATTTAATGACCTCCTGGGTGTATCAAGTCCTGCTGGTATTCTTGACAATTTTATCTCCTATCCAGCTGTGTTCGGTTCTATTTGTTACGTTGTTTATGTACACGTAGTAACCTACTGATTGTTAGGCAAGATAAATACGCTATCGCGTTTTGGATGAACTCTTGTTCAGTACAAATAGAACACGAGGCGTTTAAGCGTCCTGGATAAAATGGATTGAAAAACAAGAATATTCGATGCTATGTACAGTTGTATTTTCTGCCTTTATAAAACGACAGATTTATTATTCCCTAAAAACGCTCTTGGGGGCGTCATACCTCGAAAAGTTTTCTTAACATTGAAAAGTTCGTGCCTTTCAGAAAGAATTTTTGGAAAATCATGTATACACAATCACTAGGTGCCTAAAGGAATAAGTTAGTTACCGCAAATTGTTCATTCGACGGCCGCGTTTATAGGTTAAATGAAAATGTTAAATAACTAATAAAATTATCCAGCAATATTGATTTTATTAGGTTTAGTTCTATTAATAACCTAGGCCTAGCTTCTCACAACCATTCGTTTTGTGTGAGGTTTTTAATTTTTGGGACGAATTGAAAGGATCCACAATTTTATTCCGAGTTCAAACTGCTAATTGAGAAGCTCTTTTATGACAGTTATACTGTCGGATGTTTGTCAGACGTTCGCGAGAGGTGGCGCAGTGGAAAAAACCTTAAATTGGAATTTTGATTTTTCCGGATTCAAACCCGTGTCACCTCGCTCCAACACACTGCCCACTAATACACTGTGCCGACAGGTTTAGTTCTATACATAGAGATAAATCTTAAGTTGTATATCAGCTAACTTTAATCGTAAAAATTAAAAGTTTTAAAAATCTTGGCAGACTTTTTAATCATATAGTTAGATTTTTATATATTTAATAACTATATAAAAAACTATCTTATTTTTTTATTTTTTATATATTTTATAACTATATAAAAAAACTAACTATCGTACAATTTGAAGGAGATCCAGCCACAAACAAATAAATGTTTATACAGAGTCAACTGTGGCTCATGTGAAGAATTTGCGCACAGGCACTTGTGATTCAAGTAAATTTCTACAAGTTAAATGCATAACTGTATGTGAATTATACCCAATGAATATTGAAGAACACCCTACCAATATCTTCGAAATTCTAATTTTTATATATATTTATTTGTTTATTTTTATGGAAACGTGAGTGGTTTTAACAAAGAGACATTTTGAGGTACTGCTCAGAGCGTCCTAAAGAGTATGCCTTCGAAAACATACGAGAAATGAAATTACATCTTTTATACAGAGTCCTTAAATAGTAATTTACTTTTGTAAGTGATTTTAGGGTATACTAGAGTTGTGTTTAATGACCGATTCAAGGACTAAAAGTCAAGGCTTTGAAAGACACTCACATGTGGTTTTTGACCTGTTGCGTCAACTATTTTTTTATTTATTCATTAATAGTTACTTTAAATATTTAGCTACCTACTGCCGTTGCCACCATATTTACGAATTACCAAGGCCCGTGCAACTTTAACGATTCTAAGATGGCAGGAATTTTATTATTTTTGATGACCATAAGTCAGTCGGTTACGGGTTTTAATGAACTTAAATGCTTCAAGATTAAAGTTTTGGCTTAATTGTTTCCGAAGTTAGAGATAGGTCAAAAACAGTCTAAGTTCATTCCTGTCAATAGGAAGTAGTTCCTTTATACCGTGTCTTTTGATTTTTGCATTAAGCTGTTTTATAAGAAAATTTAGAACTTAATTAAGGGCGGTACATCTATGATTTTCAAATCTTTCACAGAAATGATTGCCATTACAGGTTACATACTACCCGTTTCTGTATTCTTCCCCAAAGTATAGTGTACCTAGTGACATTAATTTCTACTTACATTCTTCCAAAGACCGTTGCATATCCTCAATGGACTCCTTTGGCACCTTGAATTGCAGGGTGTGTGTACCAAAGAACCGAGCAATGCGTTCCACCAGCAAAGTGTCGACTTCACTCTCCCTGGCCTCTGGCTCATTGGGCAGATCAAGCGCATTCATGGAACGACCCACGGGAATATCATCGGTCTTGATCAATTGAATGCCCTCCGTCAGCTTGACATCACCCTCTTCGGTATCGAAATAGTGCAAAGCACGTTCCTATACACGACAAATCAAAGCAGAGAAACGAAACAAAACAATAAAACGTGTCCAGTAAGTGAAGGACTCCCAGTCCAGCGATCTCGATTCATCAACTTGACACTTACCTTGATGCACAAAATCATTGACCTGTCACCGCAATCTTTAACCATTTTCAAAGCACTAGCCAACAGATTATCACTTTCGGATTTTTGTCCTGCTGCCGACACGGCCGCCACAAGGGCTAGTAGACACACAAACTTTTTGCACATTTTATGGATTTTTAGATTTTTATTTTTTCACACAGAGCACTTGAATTTGTTCTTGAATAATCCACACACAACGAGTATCCTTGTTGTAGTGCGCGCTGGACTTAATCCGTACACTGTTCCTGGGTCTCCTGATGAGCGACGAAGAAACAGCTTTAATGTGCGATTGGGGGACTATTGTTTGCAGACAGAAAGCAACCGGTAGACTGTGGCTAGAAACCAGCGTTGATCGAGTTTTATTCAGTAACTGTGGACTCTACCAATATCGGTTAAGAATTTAAATTAGCGTCCAACGCGACATGGTATGTTCGACAACGACATTTTCATTGTCGACGTAGCCGCACACATGCATGGTTGTTGGATTTTTCCTACTCACGCATAGCTTCCAACATGTCGTTGCTGCACAACAAATCTCTACACAAGCCGTTCTCCCATCGTCTTACAGTACGCATCTTCTCTAGGCCTCGCTTATAACCTTATCCGCTGTGGCCAACCACAAGTGCATCTTGGCTATCATATAGAGAGATACTTGTTATGCAGTACCATGCTTAGAAAGCTCTTTTACTCTTTTTCCTCAATGTATCTGTATATCCGCACGTTTCGTGCCCAGCTAAACTTGGCCACTTTGCAGATACGAGTAGGTAGCTACAAATACTTTTTCACTTGTCAATGGACTGTGTGTGTGTTCACATTGGGGGGACGCGCAGTGATTAAAATAATGAGTATATCGATGAAGGTGGCGGCGGCGGCGTGCGCAACTGACCGACGCACGGTATATGGTGGCTTACCCGTTCTCTACGGGGACAATTGCCATTCGTAGAGTGCTTGTTTCGCATTTCAACTAAAAATTTCAATAAAAATTGGAGTAAAATAGAAAATAACTAGTTTCAGGGAATTTCACTTTACGAACAACCGCTTCCATACACTGTCCGGCGACGCACAGTACATACGTACACAATCAAGTGTCCATAATGTAGATCTACATTATCTGATTGCTACTCATCCTCGCAATCACAACCAAATGTTTGCACAGTGATCACGCATTAGTCTTGGAAAAAAAAAATTAGTTGGAGATGGAATAGGAGGCTACCTGCTTCCGCTTGGTTATTTGAAAGACGTGTGTACTACAATATTCTGAATTCGCTTTCTATGCTCATGAAAACGAAAAATAGATTGAGACGGGTGATTGCGATTGGCAACAGCGATTGTTGCTAAAGATACGGTTTTACTACCTACTCGCCGGCATCGAGATGATTCAGAAATTCGTTTTCACTTTCAATCATTTTAGCCAGGCTTTGCATAACGTTTAGAAAAGTGGGAGAGGTACTGTATTTTTAGTCACTGCGTACTACAGGTGGTTTTTTTAATTTATGATACAACTACATCAAAAGGTTTTTATTCCGCCGCGCCACCTCCCGCGAACTTCTGACATACATCCGCGAGTATAACTCTAATGAAAGATTTTGTCAGTTTAGCCGTTCAGACTCGCACATTGTAAGTCCATTTCAAAAAAAACCCACACAAAACGAATGGTTGTGAGAAGCTAGGTATAAGGTCCTAACGGACCTGTTGCGCCAAATGTTACTTTATTTTTTTGAATTTCCAGGATTAGGTGGCATTTGTGGGGCCACTACACCTCGATGACCATAACCTGATATAGGAAATGACCTATACTGTCAAAACAATACACTTTTAACCGGTACGAGTCTTAAGAGTTCCATAGTCCCCAGAAATCAGAGAAAGTTGTCAACTCCTATGACTAACGCTTCTACCTATTTAAGTGTTCCTAACTTGAGGCTACTTGTGTTATAGAACATACTGGAATTTTTGACTCCATTTTGGTTTGTATCGCGAATTAGTTTTAGCATCCTTATGAGGCAAACTTAATAGTTGCAGGTCAATCACTGCAGCCATATTGAAAATATTTTGTTACAATATCAAATGGTCATGGCATGGTCGCAATGGTTCTAAACTTCTGCAGTGGGAAAACTTCCCATCTTTTCATTGCATCACTTGTCATGGCACGAATCCATCCTGGTACAGAGTTCTTCCTGCAAATTGGGCAGTGCCGTAGGCAAGATTTTCTTTACAAATCTTGGCTCACAATTGGCTCGTGGAATTCCTTAAACAAAAAAAAATATATTATATTCCAACCCATTGATTTTTATTAATGTTTCAAATCGTATGTACTTTAACCAACATACTTAAATTATTTTATTATCACAGCTTTTGAAAGCAGAAGACGTTTTAATTTTTTTTTTGACATGAGACCAATCACCTTATCTGAATCAACTTAAATATCCGAATGAACAGATATCATAGCAAGTGAGCTTAATCTTGCAATTCCCATAACGCTTTAATCCTTTCCATAGTTGGAAAGGTTCTTTGAACACTAGCTGTGGGCACTGGAAGCGTGGCCAAAACCGTAAGCAAGAAGCTTCAGCCCCTCAAGCCACGTGCCTGAAATTGCGGTTTTCCAACGTGCATCCGTCGCCATCGGCTTCCAAAGCCCGCCTGGGACTGCTAAAAGGTTTCTAAAGTGACGTTGGACATCATCTAAGTGTAAAATAGAACTGTAGCGAGTTTAACGTTGACGTGAAAAGTACTGGCCAGATTTAAATGAAATTTTGTTAGAAAGACTCCAAGGAGGGTGTATGCTATAACGTTCACCAGATTTTGACCAAAATATTTTCTTTTTCTAACTTTCTGGCTTTAGCTTACCGCAATACCTACTAAAATAATCCTTACTCAATTCTAAAAGCATTTCGAAACAATCTAACACTTCCATTAATGAAATATTTGAACTCATCAAGCACTTCTCTCAAATATTTGAAGCTATCGATCAGCTTTTTGCTTCCTCACCCGGTGTCTCAAGCACTATTTTATAGCATGCAATATTGCTACTCGTATATACGAGTGTTTTTTGAGCTTCGGTAGTATGATAGCCCTATTGTTTTCAGCTTCGATCTCAGCAAAGCAAAGTAAAGTAGGATTTTGAGCACGCAATTGCAGCACCTACTGTAAGTCCTCGAAGTGTCAAGTAGAGTGTAGTTCTTTTAATTGCGTGGTGAAAACCCTACTTTACTTTGCTTTTCGGAGATCGAAGCTGAAAAAAAAACATGCCTGATATCATGCTATGAAAATTGCCCATGGTCAGCTCATAGCATGCTATCGATGGTACGTATGCTCTGGGCTGTCATTTCTGTGAATTTTTTCCGCGATGACTTAGTGGCAAATGGACGAAGTGTACGCAACATATGCAAGAATGCTACGACATGCTCCGCTCAGCTACATTTGAGGGCATTTTCGTTAAAAATTCTGTCCTCAAGAAAATCGACTCGAGATTTAATTTTTTTACACAATTTTTCATTGTACGCGAATAAGATTCAATTAGTGAATTGCGTTTGCATTTTAGAAGTCCAAGTAATGCAGTGACTGTTTCACAGTGAATATGATAGCGGATTTTAGTTGAATGTCATCGACATCATGCTCTGGTGCATTTTAAATTCTGTCAGGCTGTTATTCGCGGATGTAATTCCTTTCTGACTGATGGGATAAACTCGGGCATTTGTTACTCCGTTTCTTGTGTTTCTCTGCACATCACTCTTCAAAATTTTGAGATCTACAGAAAATGCTTCATTAACCTTCTCTGTTTTGCTTCAAGCTATCGACTAGTACCTAGAAAAGACCAAGTATCAATTTCGAAAATCCAGAATAACGTTGTTTGTTGACATAAACTTTAATTTTAATTTCAGTGAATTTTAACAAAATAGAAAACAAGATTGGTCCTAATATTGAAACCTGTTATACTCTCTGGGTATTCAGCATTTCTTTACAAAGAATGTTAAAGTTTTCAGCTGAAAATGTAAAACTATATTTGAGTGGGTTTCTTTTCCTCGGAGACTTTCGACAAACATTAAAAAAAGTTAATGGATCTAAGTCACTTGCCTTGTTGGACCTATCGTTTCAGTCTTTTTAGATTGTTAGACAATTAAACTAGCCTTTGCTGTGCAATAGACTATAATTGATCTGCAATGGACTTTCCTTTACATCCAGCCTAAGTACTGTGCCCAGAATACTTTACATATAAAATTGCAAACAAATTTTTTGGTTTGTGCATCCTAGGTATTTTCAGACAGAAATACTGGGAGGCGTATAGAATGGTCATGAACCTAGCGATTGGTCAGGCCGCGACCAAGGCTCTCTATATTCGACCAATTCTACCAAGATTGTTGTGGACTGCAGGAAGACACTGGACAGGATATGTCATCGGGTTGAAATCACTATTGTATGATCACTTTGACCAATTCCCAGGTCTATTTGGCTAGCGAGTTTATAGACTTAGTGCTTTGAGGACAATATCCGCTTTTAGAACGGTCTCAAAGGAAGCGGCTCTCGTCCTAGCCGGCATGGTGCCTATCGACATCCTTGCTGACGAAATGAAGACAGTGTACATAAGGAAACTTGCTAGCCATCAAAACGTAGCAACCGGCGAAATCCAAAAAGAGGAAAGGGCAATTTCTGTGCTGAGGTGGCAGAACCGTTGGCACAACGCTATCACAGGAAGATGGACACATCGTCTTATCCCGGACATAGAACCCTGGGTAAAAAGAAAAACCGGAGAGTTAAACTTCTACATCACGCAGTTTCTAACCAACCACGGTGGATTCAGAAAATACCTGCACATATTTGGACACATCACCAATTTGTCCACGCTGTCAAAACGAGGAGGAAGACGCAGAACATGTCCTTTTTCATTGCCCATACTTTAGGAGAACGGATTCAGATCTGCCAGATGCAAATAGCATAGTTGGAGAGATGATCGAGTCAGATGAAATATGGAGCAAAGTTAGTTACTTCGTGACCAGCATTCTTAAAGAACTGAGGGCGATTGAGCGCATACGACAACAGAACGCCGAAGAGGAGGGAACAGTCTGAGAGGCTAACCAGCCCCGCGAAGTAGTACCTAACGGCAGTCCCGCGGGGAGAGTGGTTGAAGGAGGTTCGGGTGTGGATTAGTACGCAGGCGCAGTGTAATCGATTACTCGGGTTTGCGAATCGTGCATGTTGGTAGTACAGGCTACCGCATCTTTAGAACATTACCACATCCGTTGGCGTATCAAAAAAAAAAAATTGTTCTCCTCAAATCGAGCCTTCAGTTCAAAATTTCATGGGCTAGGCATGGCACCCAGCGACGTTCTGCTTTAACCGGATATGTTTTCAAAGTCAACCAAATAGTTTATAAATTAACTCTTTGTAAACTTTTTAAATATAAATAAATAAATGTTTTCAATGTCGTTCATATTTTGTCTCCGGTCTCATTTTTGAGAAACAAAAATCATTGTGGACCGATACTGCGTGAAGACTATACAAACCTGTTAACTTTTGAGGGTGTGGGACTTATAGTTTTATAACCGATTTTAAATAGAAGTTTAAATGGTGCGGAGGTGTGAATTTATCACGTTAATTTTCCACTCAGTATGAATCTCTTGGATTGAAATTTATTTGAAGCCCAAGTCAGAACCACACGTTATCCATTAGAGGAAGTTAGGTTTACTTTTCAAAAATCGATCAATTTAGTCAGGCGGAAAGTTTAAAATCAGCATGTTAGCAAGCAAAAGTATATATCGTCCGTGTCTGGTCGTGCCATTCGTTTTTTTCATATGATGTTTGAAGCACTTCACAATAGTTTAGCGCAATCTGTCAACCATAGTTATACCTGAATAGGTGCTTGGCTAATCACAGCAAAGGATACTGTTTGTGGTTGCCTTTTAGTCCATTTCGATGGAATCTGAATCTCATTTCCGAAAAGTCAAGTGATCATCCTAAGTACAGAGAACTCATGCGAACATTGAAATAATTTCTTTTTTTCCACAATTCAAATGGGGAAAAAAATATGCTACCGGCCTAATTGACTACTTAAGCTAAGTGTAGGAGGAAACATTTAAAACACGTCGACAACACACACCTTATGATTTAATTACACACTTTGAATAAGGTTAACGAAGAAGTGCTAGCCAAAGTTGCAGTAACAACAAACATTGTAACTTGACAACCAGCTACGTGACAACGGTAAGTGAAAATTTCTACAATCCGGCAATTACCAATTCCACTCATGAAGGGCTCTGTTTGCCAGTTTGCTGCAACCATTTACTGATATGTTGTCGCGCTCTTCGAGCAACATCCAAATTGAGTTTCTAAAACACTATTAAACCACAAGCGAGTATAAATGCAGATCAAGCCAATAGATGAAATAACTTGTGCGTTTTAGAGGAATTGACAATTGCACAACGATGTCACTCTCTTCAGTTATGACGACAAGTGAAATCTCGATTTGGCAGGTGCTAAGTGATCAATGCTACTCCAAGCACATCGATAATTTAAAAATTGAATACCATTAGCCATTGGCTCCAACCTCGAACCGGGGTAGGTTGAAACAAATTGGCAAATACGAATTGCTGGAGAGAAGAAATATCGCACTTACCAATAACCGTAAAGATATTTGCGCACACACAGTTTATTGTGAGAGTGAAATTTTCTAATCGAACTCGGGTGTGTGTGGGAAAGTGCAAAAGAAATTGATATCGCCCGATAATTAGCACCGTTGTAATAGCGATTGAAGCGCGCACTATCTGTGCGAAATGTGCGTATAAATTTCTAATTTCTATCGAAGCAGTCGCGGTACCCACAAAGGACTGACACACTGACGGACTATCCAATTAATTAGTTAGTTTGGTGTGCACACTAAATGGCAAAAGCCGATTCCGACTCGTATATTAATATTGGTGTTGTAAACATCTTCTGATTACCGACGACGACGGTCTGTTTACGATAAGCGATTATGGTAACTTGTTGTCACATTAGCCATGTTAACAATGCCACTTATAGGCAATTCGGGCTGCTACTTGTGGCATAAGGAAGACCTTCTGCCGAACTTGGTGCGTAGTGAGGGTTGCGTCGACGGGAGGTATGTCACACAGACTTGTTGCCGTCGTCGTTGTCGTTGGCATTGTCGCTGTCGAAGCAAGAAAGTTAAAATGATATGGCTGCAAAAGGAAGGAGGCAACTGGGCAAACAGGTTAAAATTTATGACTGTACTTTGTTTGGCGTTGTTTGCAAGTAAACTGATTTCGTCTGCAATCTGAATGTGGATCAAGTGTGAGATTAAAAGAGTTGTTTAAATTCATTGCCGATTAAAGCGGTGTTGGGCTGGCATTTTTTTTGAAAATGTATCAACTATTTAAATAAGTGAGAAAAATCTGTTGAGTTTAAATACCTACAAATTCTTTGGGCAACTTTTTGCATTAAAGAATCTTCCAGTAGATATAACTTTCAAACAGTCATTTTCGGCTGGAGCTGGGCTATGTAAAGTCTGAGGCTATGAGTCTGATTCCAACCCTTGACGCCGGTATTCAGTCGAAGCTATGGCCCTTAATTGTTTTTTTCCACTAAAATGTGGGCTCTAAAATTCTTTCCAAAACATTCCGATATGAATAAATATCGAATTTTAAGTTTATGCGCCTTTGTATAATCTCAACACCATAAATCTGTCCTGAAAGATAAACAACACCTACCACACTTTTACTCAAAAACTTTGTAAGATGTATAATTGTATATCTATTGTATGTATACTTCTTTTTATTTGTTCTTCATATTCGTTTTCTTTAGTGGCGCTAGAGTTTGTGCTAAACCTGAGGCTCCACTAAAACGCTCCTTCAGTTAGCACGGTCCTTAGATAACTACCTCTATTTGCGCAAGTCGATTGAGGCTCCTCCAACTTGTGTACTCCACCTAGGCAAGGTCTTTTCTCTACGGCGATGCCCCGGCGAACAAGATTCGAAGACTTTATAGGCCGAACCATTTATATTTATTCGCTTTGCATTACCCAGCCATTTTAGACAAACTGGGCCCTTACCACCTAAATTTTCAAATGACTGTCGTCAAAAAGATAGACCTCCCAAACTAGCAACTAAGTGTAGACATTACGAGTATTAACGCTTTAGCGAGGGCACTCATTCCGTAATTTTTCAGACGACGTCCGAAAGTTTGAGACCTTAATCCAATTCATTGTAATGAAAGCGGACGATAGTAAAACAAATTCGGGCAGAATATAACTTCTTTGGTCATCAAAGTTTCAAAGACGATATCATCCCAACGATTATTGTTATACGGAATCTGCCCCAGTTCATTCTCCGCAAATGCTATGAAAACTATCAAATCGATATTTCGTCGTCGAATGTTCTTCCAAAGCCTATCGACGCAAACGGGACCTAATATTTTACGGATAACCTACCTTATTCTCAAAGTGAACGAGGATGTCTTCAGCTGCTTTAGACAAAATCCTGGGGTCAGATTCTCATCAAACGTTTTCGTGCGCACGAATGATTTGCCCCCAAGCAAATTCCTTAGTGCACATGAAAACGTTTGAACTGTTTGCCTTACAGAATGCCAACCCTGGTTTTAACACCAACATGGACTGAGATGATTAGTGTCGTATACAGAATTTCCTTAGAATTATATGCTCTACTACTCAATTGAGCCCAAAGAAACAACGATTGGCAAGAGTTGTTCGAACAAGATTGTTATTTTCAGAACTTATACCAATGCGAAGGTAGAGAAAGTCCCTAACTGCCTCAAAGTTGTCTAATGTGACATTCTGTCTGATCTATCGAAATTGGGTGTCTTTTTTTGCTGTCGAAATATACCTGGTTTTATCCACGTTAACCGTTAAACTCATCAGTCGATTTACAGCTCGCCTTCACACATGACAGCTCGTCGAATTGCCTTAATATTTTTTTGAAGTGATAACTTCTTTAGGCGCGTTGGGCATTTTTGATATGGGATAAAATCATTGAACTCGCGACACCAGTGTTCGTGAAATTGGAACAGAAGTTGAGAGGGTTATAGAGTCATTGTATATAGAGAAATGTTTATATACAATGATAGAGCAGATGGATGTACCTACTAAGAACCAGCGACACCTAGCAGATAACAGCCCTATCAAACCTCAAAGAGAACAACAGATGCCATTAATGGTGTCACCGGAAACTTACCTTCTCACTATATCGTTTGGGTTGTAGTCTATGGAATTTATTGTGGGAAATATGTAAGTGTTACCATATTACAAGACACTTTGTGTTATTGTTTTGGGAAACATTTTGTGAAATTAAAGTAGGAGTTACAAACGCAGGTTATATTAAATACTTATGAATACTTACACACATGAATGGAAGAATATCTTTGCGGAATTTGTTTTTTTTATTCTCTAAAGTTAAAACAATATGTTTTTTGAGAAAATAGGTAACTTTACTTTTAGCTTCAGAGAATTTGAAAAAATAAAGGTACAAAATTCGCGCGAATTTGAGAAGGTAAGTGTCCAGTTGCAGAGCTGAGATGTAGATGTCGCTAAGTGCAGGGAATGAGTTGAACTTGCAGCACAAATGTTGTGTTAGTAATGTTGCGACACCAGTTGTGTACGAACTATGATTTCTTTGATTCATTTTGCCCGTATCGCCGTAGCCCGTACAATCTACTCTACAATGTACAAATGACGCCACGGAAGAGAGTCGACGGCCGAAGAGAGTTACAGCCATTTATGAAATATAGAGAGAGAATTTTTAAAATTTGAGGGGGAATTGGGTAGGAGCTAGTAGCCAGTGACGGAAATGATCATTTTAGATTGTATTGTAGATGTGTATCTTTTTCTTTGTGAAAATTCGAAGCTATATGAATGTTAAGATACATATGCTCCCATACCTTTTACTACCTATTTACTTAGCTCATGTTTAAAAAAAAAATATGTATATATTTTCCCTCTTTGCCCTTGAAATAAAACAAATCGATATCAATTTGTAAACTTTATTGGTGACATACCGTTTAATCATATTAAAAAATATGCAGTTGTAAACAAAATTGAAAAAAAAGAATTGAATACTTCTGTGAGCGAAAATGAAATCGCAATACTCATGCGTGGAGTGCACTGTGAAAGAGCAACACAGTACGCATGACATATGAAAAAATGGTGTTTTCTTATTGCATTGTTTGGCAAAAGTGATTTGTTTCTTTGTTTGTTTTGAAAAAGTGATTTGGCTAGCCAAATGTAATAGAGTTGAACATAAGGTCAGAATGAATTTTATATTTCCTATTACAAATTGTTGATGTGTCCGTCGCGTTGGTATGACATTGTATATTTTAAAGAAGGATTGTAACTGTGTAACTTTTGAAGCAAATAAATGTTAATTTACATGTAAATTGTAACTTTTTCGAGTGGATTGTATCTGTGTCACTTTACTTTCAGATTGTATCCAAAAGATACAATTGTATCCGCTTTTACATCACTGGTAGGAGCTCTGTTATGTTATTTCAAAACATAGTTTTGTTGTCAGTAGTTGTCATTTTTGCACAGAAAATTCAAGGTAACCGTGATATAATCCTAATATTATAATTGCGAAAGTAAGATTGTTACCTTTTAACGACCGCAAAACCAATTTGTATGAATTTTGGTATAGGGGTAGATGGGACCTCTGAGAATGACATATGCTACTGTTTGTCGCGAAACAAAACTTGAAATGGATGAAGTAGGGGCTTCATGACGAACCAATTATTTCTCAAGTTAGAGATAATAAAATTCATCATAGGTATTTGGTAAGAAATAAATATCATATTTTATCAATGAATTTGAATGTGTAGGGCTAATTGGTTGGCTTGAAAGATAGGGTAGTTTTTGACCCGATTGATATAAATATTAATATTTACTCGAAGTACTAATTCTAGCCAGATGAAGTCGCGGGTACCAACTAGTATGCACTATTTTTCATATAGAATAGCGCAATAAAGGAATATGAAAATTGTAGAATAATTTTTGTAGTACATAGTAGTTTATAATAATAAATGAGAAAACACTTCATTTAAAAGAATTTCCTGCACATTAAGATATTTCCTGACGATTCAAAAAATACATTACTTATATGGATTTGTATTTCATATTATATTTATAAGTACTTTAAGAGAAATAAATATTATACATACATACAAACATACATACGTAATTGTTCAAGTTTTCACTTCTGTCGGTACTCCCGGAGTGCCATTGTTTTTTTTTGTACATCAAAGGCTTTGATAAGTGCTTTACCAGCGACCTTGAAGCAGCATAGAGCTTTCTCATCATAAAACGAGTCCTGTCTCTTTACAGTTCATCGTTGCTGTCACAGGCGTCTTTGAAGTCGATGAAAAGGTGGTAGGTAGGTAGATTTAAACTTCTTGTATATTTTTTAATTTTTAATTTCGAAAGCTTGATCGGTTGTGGACGGTTTTGGCCACAAACAGCACTGATAGAGATCACTCAGGTTAATTACGAAGGGTTTTACGGGTTCACACAAATAGGATCTTGCATGTAGGTAATCATCTAAACAAACCGTCGAAATGGGTTTAGGCATATGCTCTGTACCAGCTGCTGTAAATAGCTCAGTGGATAAACCGCCAGACGCAGCAGCTCTGTTGGTCATTAGCACTACATCGAGGACGAAAGTATTTTATTGCCGCCTGTTTCTCCTGCTCTAATTAAAATTGCACTACCTTTACATAGGTTTGGAAGAGTTGGGTGGTATTTTCAGTTAGCGTTTTTAGGTTATTAAGGGCCCGAGTTTTCTAGTCTATTTTTGGAAAATATGCTTTCAAAGAAATTCCGCGGTACTAATATTTCTTTTTAGTATCCAGGCTAAATTGTTCGAGCTCAAAATGGTAAAATTTTCCATTCAAAATTTCATATTGTGACCTACAAAATATTTAGTGCTGAGGTTAAAAATGAATATTAAGGATAAGTAAGGCCCATTGCATATAACTAATACTGTCAGTTGATTCATTGTTGTCTTGAATGACTAAAACTCTTCTCTCAATACCCATGGTAGCTTCCCATTTGTGATCCTAAATTACTGAGGAACTAACAAGCAAATCGATCAAGAACACTCTGTTCAACTTGGAGTTGCGTAGGCACTTGTATCCCTAGGGGGCAAAGGGTCAGACTCTCCAAAGTCCGAACCAACTTTATTTCCCTGTTCGTATCGAATCTGTTTTTTGGGTAGCTGGGTCCTCGACAGTCGCGGAATGATCTTTGATCACTTCATTGTCTCTGAATTGTTGTCATCTTGTGGGCCCTAATAATTTTTGTTGATTAGTAATGTATCCATGAAAATACAATCATCATCATTTATCAATCAATCATTTGCGTTCAGTCAAGTTCACTTAGTTACTCCTTTTTGACTAATTTGAACCACTCTTCGAAACCATGTCCTTGGCACGAGGATACCATACATTCAGAACATGATGACACACGATACGTATCTATGCAAAGCATTGCATATTTCATTTAATTCCATAATAGCTAGCTGTGAAGACACAAACCCAGTTGAAAGTGAAATTTCTGGTAATGTTTGATAAAAAAAAAAAAACAGAGCAACACCACATAAATAAGAAAATTATTTTTTTTTTGCTTTCTTGGAACCGCAATTTGCATCCAGTGAGATGGATCGTGACTAAACTTGCAATTATTATTCAGCTAACGACCCAGGGAGTTCCATCGTACACGTCCATTAGCATGAAAATGTTTCTACCTAACACACGAGTAACAAAAGAAAGTCACACGTCCATATGCCATGCATTCCACAGAGAATACTCCAAACTTAGCTTTTTGTATATTTACATTTTAGATTTAATTTTGCCTACACATACACGTATGCGTAGGAAATTTTTGGTATCGGTTACAGCTTTGGGAACTAGATAAATAATAAATACCCATTCTATCTTATGGTAAGTCCATCGGCCTCGTTAAATCTGCTTCTTGGGTTGCTTGGGATCGTAGCCGCTGTATGCCAGATCGATGTCACGACCCCATCCAGAACTGTGGCCGCCAGATGAGACGACCACCTCGTGCTGTGACTCCTTGTGGCCGCCACCATTGAGAAGTTTCTTAATACCAATGATGGAGGCGAGGACTAGTGCGAGTTTCGAAACAATTAGTGCCTTTCCCGCGAGCATGGCTAGGGCACCATAAGCAATTGGCACAAACGTTCCACCGAGCAGCAGCGGAATCATGATGTAGGCGCCACCACCCTTTTTGTCCTTCTTCTTGCGACTCTCGGTCATGGACCTTTCGATGCTGTGCATATCGGGGAACTTCACCTGAAAAGTGTATCGAACATCAGTGGGATAGGAGGCGAAGGATCAATGCAAATATACCTGTAGGGTGTGTTCCTGCAGAAACTTGGCCAACCTTTTGAATATCAAGGCATTGAGGGTATCCTCCTTGGCTTCGAGTGAGCGCGGTAAGTTAGCTTCGATAATCTTTTCATCTACCAGTGGCGATGAGCTGATTGGTGCTGCTGATATGCTTTCGTCAGCATTAACAAACTTTATGCCGTCCATTAACGCAACTTCCTTTGAATGTCTGAAAGCCTTTTCAAGTCCCATTAACAGTTTTATCTTGAGGCACACGGACAAATTTTCACTCGCGCACTGTTGGTATATCCGAAACATTGTGGCAAAGTCGCTCCATATTGTTGGAGCTTCGGGTGAGGTGTCCGCCTGGTCCAGTCTTTGCGGCGCCGCATCCAAATTTTGATACAAGGAACCCATAGCACTACGTGCTGTGACTGATGATGACAGCAAGCAGGACATTAGAATCGCTGGCAGGTACTTGACCATGATTGTGTGGGTGTTATCCTTGAAAATGGTTCTTCAAACTTGAAACGAACAGCGAGAGATGTGCGACTAACTGATACGGCGAAATGGCGCACAAACCGTTTTATACTCGCCTATAAATCACTGGCTAGATTGTGTGTGTGGTTTATTATTTTTATTTGTTTTCTTCTGGTGCATGTTGCGCTCCAATCTATTGCATCTTAGTCGGGGAGAAAACCATCTGAGCGATGGAAGAGTGCAGTATGCATCCAGTGATGCAGAGTAATCACGCCAAAAGTAAAGTCGCCGGTAATCTGCATTAATACATTTAGAGAAAACACAGCGCAGAGGCTAATTAACACACTGTGCATCCACACAAGGCACATCGTTCTAAGCTGGTGCACTTCTGATGCTCGTCGTCCATTGTGCGCACCATGTAATTGTGGACAATTTGCGTGAGCGCTGCTAGGAGAGAGGAGAATGGCTAACAAGTGGTTTAGCTTGGGTTTAAAGAAAGGATACGAAGTAGACCGAAACGAATTCTTGGTCTGCGCTAGATGGTATGTGGAGGAAAAGCTAGAGAAAGAGTTGAACCAGCTGGGACAACCCCCCCCCCCTGCAATAACAAAATCAAAAGTTCTACTTTTGATTTTTAAATCTGTTCGGTAAAGAGCAGTCAATATTTGGAAAGCCGAGAGTAGAGCTTATTGCTGGGAATCGGGATTATTTCAGTTCAATTGGGGTAATTTTGTATGTTAACTTGAAGGAGCCGAGTAGAGGCTTTGAGTCATGTACTGGAAATACGATGTGGTGTCAGTGAGCTGAACATAAATTAGATTATAGATAGAAGAGTGGGAGGGCCTTCAAGGAGAGCTCTGGCACTGCGGCTTCTTAAAGGAGCCTATTGTGCCTACCATGGTAGATTCCTAGAGCCATCTTTTCACTCCAGAGGGAGTCAGGAAGACAAGAATCTTCTCTGGGTGTATGTCAGAAAGGGTTACTGGTTTGGCAATTTCATCGCCAAGGATGTTTTTTCTGAGACGACATAGAGCGGGACATTCTGTGATTATGTGAAGAGAGGATTCATCACTCTAGCCAGTCTCTAGTGCTATTGTCTGCACAATTAACCGTCAACCACCCTAGCTTATATGAGCAGCCCAGAAAACGAATCTGTGGGCCATCGTCGCGGAGCTTATTCACCTCCCTGACGATGGCATCTTCCACTGCTTTTTGGTGACTAGGCTCAAGGTGACCATCCGGGAAATTGTCCAGAAGGAGTCCAACTTTGACGGCTCCTACTACTTCCGGGAACAATGGAGCATTATGTTTCGCCTTCTTGCTCAGACCGGCGGGTGAGTTGGTGCTAGACCGCGAGGGCGCTTGTTGGCTGTAGAGGCTTCGTTGTTCGAAGGTTCGTTGAGGACTTTCTCCAGCGCCTCATTGTATATTTGACCATCTGCAAGAAGGCGTCTGAGTTTCTTCTTGTTCGGCGTGGGCAACCGTTTTCGTTGTAGCGAAAGTTTTTCTATCCCTAGGTTTTTGATGGATTCGGTCTCAGGAGCGTCTGAGCAGCTTCTGTAGGCCTCCTCCGTGAGCACGGAGCTCATCGTGTCGACCGATTCAAAGTCACTGTCGACGAGCTGTCTATCAGGACGGTCTATCCGTCCATCACGACTGGGTTCAGCTGTTGGCTGACAGACAGAGATAGGTTCATCCTTATATCCGTCAGAAGAGTTTTTTTATTTAGGTTTTCTATTTTGATCCCACGAGAAGCTAGGGAAAAACCGTCCGTCCAGTCAGAGCCCCGCATGCTAAATTGAAACCGGAGGTCGCCAGGTATCCGGAGTTCACCGTAATAAGACACACTTACGTAGTGCCATTCATCCCATAGGCACGGTTGTTAGACACCTGGGATTACGGGTTTTTATTGAGTTTCCGCTCTAGATCCGTCATATTCAGTCGAAAGCGGTACCTCTTGCAGGTTGTGGCTCTACACCCCATATGACGATCTTGGGAACACTGCTCCCCTGGTATCCTCTTGACAGGAAAGTGACTTACTCAAGGTAAGAGGTGATAACCTCTCCTCCTTGGTCGAGTCGACTTTTCTGCTTAAGAGAAACCTTCACCACATAGTGATCATCAATTGATCAGTTAGGTGGCGCTTTTGCTTGAGGTGGACCTGGAAATCAGCAAATATGTATCTTTAGTTTTCACGGTCTTGATTATTCGCCCATATACTTTCCGCGATGTGTTTCTTCGTTGCGTTATCTGCTGGTGTTTGAAGCTAAGGTTTTTCATGTAGGAGCTTAACTTTTTATTTGATTTTTATATCCTTGCGAATTTTTGGAAATTTATTTAGACAACAGCAAGTCGATCCGGAAACGGAAACGCACATGGCTCCGTAGTAGTTCTGGATCGTTGTTCACCGCTAGCCGCACGTTTAAACATCTAAAATATGGGAAGAGTGCATTATAGGTCGATCAGAACATGATTAATTTGTCTGATGGGTTAACCACGAATCCTAGGGAGACGTATCCACTCGGTACCTGGATTAACTTAAAGTTTCCATCCTTCAATCTACTGAACTTCGTGTATGCCGTCAGTATATTTATAGTCAAAGGTATTCTCTTGAGAACGACTTGACTCCGAGCTTCAAATTTGTTTTTGGATCTGTTGCAGAGGTGGCTCCAACCTCTTATGCAATAACGAAACTGGAATAATGCTTCTTAAATGAAAGGGGCTGAGTATTTCGTAGTCAAAGACCCTTTTTGGATTGTGAGGATATATTTTTCATTAAATTATAATGGTAGTATATATGCACATAGCGAAAATTGTCAGGTTCAGAGTTCAATGGCTTTGCAGATGATATGAGCTCTCCAAGGAGATGAGACTCTTTAGAAAATCCGATAGTAAGAGAATTGAAAAGACATACAACCGCCAATCCCTCTCTATTGTACCGAAAATGAAACCCGCACAAAGTACTGATTAAAAGATGAGACAACTCTTTTCCCTTTTGAACACACTTGTTGTTTCATTAATGAAACAAGATGCACATGCTAAGTGGCCAGATTTAAGTAAACTTTACTTTTCTGCTGAAGCATCGACAACTGACACACTGACCCCCATAAATGCCAGTTGAAGAATATCTAAAAATAAAAGAGTTCCCATGTAGAAACGAAAACGAATCGCTTAGGTGCCCACAATAATCAACTTAATGTGCTGAGCAAATTGAACCACCTACTCTAGTCATAGTCATCGTGCGTACGTACCAACAGATACTTTATGTGCCCGGACTCGAAAACGAAGATCGCTTTTATTGTGTCCGTAAAGTTTTTCGGTCCGCTTGGCTGCACATACATACTTTCATGTTCGCCCAATGCGGGGCAACTCTCACAACGCATTTGCGAGGACTACCCGACTACCGTCGCGTCGCCCACAGAAGGCGCTCCAACATCGCAACTTGGGCAGTAGGAATAAGTGAAGGAAAACTAATCTGCGATTCCGTGGACGTATTGTTTGTCGGACCTCGTAATAAGCACAGTTTGTTGTAGTTTATACACAGAAATACGTCAATGTGTCTCAACTGCCCTGTCATTGTTATCAGGCTCATTGAAAGAAAGTAAAACGACCGCAGATGGGTGGTACTCTGACGCGAAGAGGATTTCAAAGAAAAGCGAACCTTTCCGGTTAGACTGATCACCATGAGTACCTAGGCGGAGGGTTTACGTTGCACGACATATTGAGGTGACGCTATTTAGTCAATGCGCATTCACTTTCACTGGCATATGGACAGAAATGGAGCCCAAATTAGTAAGTTTGGCTGTGCAGTGATATAATGAAAATTATGTGCTGTACTTGTATGTACCCGCGTCGATGGGTGTGCCTTTGCCGTAGTGAGTGTGGTTGCTTTTTGGATTGCCGATTGAATGCGGATTTAAGTGCTCAGTCTCAGTCTCAGTCTGGCAATGGACGTGAGGTCGCGGATAAGTAGCTGTCTGCTTACTGAGACAACTTTTTGTGATATGTGGTATCATGGAATGCGCTTAGGTATTTATGGATTGATTTAACTTGAGTAATAAAAATTTGATTTAAGTGAGCTGTGTTAATCTATACATTAAAATAAATAGATGACGCGACAGGTCCGCATAGGAATTAGTTTTAGCTGTTAGGTATGAAACCATTTTTTGTTTATTTTCTTAGCTCCGATCTACCATTTTTTGATGACAAATTCGATCGTTTGTTGAGTAGTTTCTTTTTTTGGGATAAAGCTTATCACAAAATTCGATTGAAGGTTTGAATATTTAGTAGAATCTTTTCCCCCGTCAAAATAAATATTTTGCGATAGCGAACGCTAATATTATCTTAACTAACACCATTTTACCGCCATCTACTTGCGATTTGAAGAATGAATAACCAAAGTTTTACCAAGTTTTATTAATATAGTTAACAATAATCAGCTTTTGATTGGAAACTCATACTTACTTACTAACTTAAGATGGCGCTATGGTGGACCTGGGCCTCAAGCAACAAGCGTCTAAGGCCAGCACGAATCATAGCCAGCTGCCTCCAGCTTCGCACGCTAAGTTTGTTGGATCTCCTTCCACTTGCGTGCGCCAGCGATCCCTCCCGTGCTACAATTGTAGTGTTTTCTCGTTTTTGATTGCATTTTTGCTAACTGAGTTCTTTGGATCCACCTTACTTTTTGTAAATTCATATCAATAACTCATTACTTATTTTTCCAAAATTGTATGTAACAACAGACTTAGGGCCAGCCTGTTCACAGCTGGTCAAATCCTTGGTTAGGTTACCATCGATTTAGTTTAACCTATGATTACAAATCAGTGATAACCATTGAGCGTTTGTTCACCGTTTTTTTCACTTCGGTCCCCAAACCATTGATTTGGGTTAAAAAGTTACATTTTTCCAGTTCATTTGTCCATTAGCCGAATCTTTGGTTACATTTTTTTCTGGCTCCTTGTGATTTTGTCTTGGTAATTTGTTAATGAATATAATTTCACTTTTTAGTAGGTACATAAATGTTTAAATCAAATGATACAGGCATTTTTTTAAGAAAAATAGAGGAATAAAATTTTGTTGATGTGAGACAATAAGTTAGCAATTGAGAATAAAAAGAAACTGAATCAGTACAACAAGCAAAAAAAAATTGTTGACCCATTATTGGACATCATCTCAATTTCGTTTCGAACGTCGCAATAATTTTCTTATTCTTTCTATATTTCCTCAATTTTTGAAAACTGTCAAAAGACAAAAATGTTGAAAGTAATCGTAATTCATCTGACGTTGGGAACCTGTCTGTACCCTCACATTCCATAGAATGGCGTGCAGTGTATGGTATTCATCTGTCAGTTGAAAACGTTAACTTAACCGAACAGATTTTATTGGTCAGGGCCTTCCATCCATCCAGACTTCCTTCCATCTTGCAGATTTATTTTATTATTTGTATTTTTTTCCCCACAAGATTGCTCGCAATATTCTATAAAAAGTTGTATATCAAATAGATACATCAAATCTAATACCTACGAAGCTTTTACAAAATCTAGAATAAACGCGTAAAATCGGCTGTTTATCGATTCCTTGGGTTAACTAACCAAACCGTAGATTCTCTAGTTAAAGCTGGAATAACCGATGGTTAAATGTAACCAAGATTGAACAAACCAGGCCTTAATCTACAATATACACCTTCCAATTCAAATTCTCGCGCAGGATACACCTCTTTTTTTATATATAGAACTAGATAAATTTCAATTTATTTTTAAATTTTGATATATAACTAAACTGAAATATTTTAATTTGAATTAAAATAAGGTTTTGCTTGCGACATTTTTTTATTGAATAAAAAATGTGTGTTCAAATAAAACAAATAGGTATTTCAAAATGTATAGTATACCTATATGTGAACTTAAAACAAATTCCCGATTCTAATTGAAAAATACCATAAAGCCGGTTTCAGGTATATTATGGCGTACTACCTTCAACCCGGGTGTCCTCCAAACAGTCTATAACCCATTTTTAGTTCAAGTGAGCAAATGTCAATTTTTATTTCTGATGTGCAAACAGAAATACGAGAAGCAAAACGTGCTTGCCGTCTTTTACGACTAGCATTACTGTTCTAAGTGTTGGCAACAGTGCACTCGTGGCCATTTCTAATATAAAGGTGCTTGGCATTTGAGAGTACTTTCGCTAGTAAACTCTCGAGAGTTACTCTCGGGTGGCTGTCCATTTGGGAGTAATAATTTCGAGATTTTAATCTTAATTGATAACATTTTGAGAGTGAATTCCCTGAGAGTACTATCATAACCGTGTCCACTTGAGATATTTCGTCGGCTAGTTACCAGTTAAAATGTATTATTACAAACAAAAGATTGACGCTGCGTTAATAGTTATTATCACTGTTCTTAAAAAAAAGAATTAAGCAAGAAAGAAATGCTTGATTAAACAATGGGTAGATCGTCGTCGTCAACTCGGTGCAGGGTCTACTCTTACAAGAGAGCTTCAAATTGAAGATGCTCAACAGTTCAGGGATTTTTGCCATTTGACAACAAGTGAAATAGAATATAAATAATTCATTCCGTGTGGCCTACTATTTTTAATGCCTTATCTGTAGTTTTCCATAAAATTTATTTCAATCGACTAATATTTCTCTATTAATTTCCTTTGATGTCCACTCTTTTGCCATGTCGACTCTCGACAGCTGCTCGCAAAATACGAAACATGTTGGAATTTTGCGAGCTAATCTCCGATAGTCATCAGAACATGTGTCCACTTGTGAGTGACTTTCAAAAGGCTCGAATCTCGAGAGTAAAAAGTTAACTCTCCGCGACAAACTCTCAAGACTATGTCCACTTGCGAGTTTGCTCTCGAAAGCTGCTTGAGAGCTGCTCGCAGCATTTTTACTCTCAAACGGACAGGCACCTTAAAACTGTTCCTTTTATTTATATTTTGTAAAGGTTTATTTTGCCGGCGACAAGTCGATATCTGATTCTGAATATCTGATTGGTGTTCATTTTGGTTTGGCATTTCACATGAATTGAACTACATCGGAACAATGCTTGCAAGTTGTTCAAATGCATCCAAAAAGGACACCGATCTTGTTCCTTACTTTCGTAGTAAAACTTTGAGACGCCGATACATCTTGGCTTGGTGTTCTTAGTCAATACTTATTCAAATATGATGCCGTCCAGAGTGATACAGTCAGTGGAAATCGCAAAATATTTGTTATTGATCAAATGTCTCTTCCCAATTAAATGGCATTCTTTTGGAAGAGGTGTGTTTAAAAACAAAATTAATAAATTGGATGCTGTTATTGTTTGACCTCACATATGGGTATGTAAAACTGATAGTTTACGCCAATACAACCAGCAGAAATCAACCCGATTTTTTTTTTGTGACAACTCAGTATACTCACGTTTTTATTTGATATCGTATTTAATATACAAAAGATATTTTATCTTATTTCGAACTGCAATGAACTTTTAGAATTAAAAATATAATCTTAGGAACAGTCACTAATAAAGTAAGAAAGCTGTCAGTCTCACCGTCCTTGTTCTATAATTAAGGCTCCTTACTCACTTACTTATTTAGGCACTTTATCCCTTTCTAAAGCTTTTTAGGGGAAGGTTTGTAAATAAAGAACTGTATCCTTATCTAAATCTTTTGTATTTCATAAGGCAAAATAAAACATTAAAGAAATTTCAAAAGTCAAACGAGAGTAAAAGTACGAAACGTTTGTTAGTGTCAAACAACTTCAGTTGAATTTTTGTAACAGCAACACATTGCAGCTCGTACGGATTCAAGTCCAACTAAAAAAAAAACGATTTGTATACTACTTTTAGGCGTCGACTATACTCATAGAAACGGCAGTAGGAAATATGCTATGAAACTATTCTGTATAACAGTTCAACTGCTCAAATAAAATATTCCACCATGATCATTAGTTAAAGCATATCTAAGAGCAGTATGATGTTGAATGTTGAATCCGTTTGTTGGCGTACACATTTCAGCGTTCAATCTGCGGATGTCAATGGGCTAGATATAGTTGATAGTTCAGTGCGTACACAGATCAAACTCGCGTGCGAGAGCAAAAATGTTTTAAGAAATATCGGATCGGTTGCATAGCTTTTCTCATTTCTACATATAGACCTTAGCTTTGAATACAGTGGTATATTAAAGTAAGGTTTTAGCAAAGGAAAAGAAAAATTTGAAAAATTTATAGCGGATAGAAATTAGAAAAGTAAACAGCATTTAAACTGATTGAATAGAAAGATTGGAGAAATAACAATTTTCACTTATCGGGGTCTTTCGCTGACAATTTCAGTTGAGAAAATATTGTCAGACTGCATCTCCTGATGCGGCTTCAAATTAAAAAATTTAACTAAATTCTGCCGGTGAGACACTTGCTAATCGTCAGGCAAATTTTGTTTTTCCATTATTATTAGAAATATATTAAGTATACGCCTACGGTACAAATATCGAACGCCGGTCGGTTGACAATCTATGTCGCTTATAAGGTCTAAATATTGGACCGTTTCCAAATCGAAACAAAATGAAAATCACATTTTCATTTGATCCCATCGGAAATCAAAATTAAAATCTAATTCGATCCGGTGGTTTCACTGACCTGGTTCCTCGCTATTTATCAGTAAGGTAACAACAACATTTAAAATTGTTGGATCAAATCGCTAAACGTCTTTCTCCGGACTCATTAATGCGTCAGCCATTCTCACACGTGCGCATTCAAATGAATTGTTAATCATATTTATAACACATAGTTGTAACTATAAATACCAGTACAAAACACCTTAATTGATTGCTGGTGCAGCTGTAATTACTGCTAAGCCCCAAAACGGAACAAAATTGTTAATCACTAGCAACGGCGACACGATGACCTTATTTGTGCCTAAGATGATAAAATGGAAACACATTTCATGCTGCACTGGGCTGGGTGTGTGTGTATCGTGTTCTGGGAGCGTGTGTCACGGCAAACCTTTTTTTTTTGTCAAACAGCCACCGAGATTGATTGATAAGTACCCCCATTAGTCGGAATGATTTTGAATTTATTTGCCACCAACTAACACGTTCTAGTGAAGCTCATCACATGGCCGACGGAGCCATAAATATGTACGTTTAATCCATTACTACCGACATTGCTGTTGAAAGGATATCATGCAAACAGCGCGTGTATAATGCAGGCTGTTCGAATAGTTCAATTTTCCTTTTGCAGGCTTTTGTTGCCAATTTTTTCGTTTAAATGTTTTTGGCGGTAATAATAACTCCAATCAGAGTACTATCGTGGTGCACGTGTGAACATTTACGTTTCAAAAGTACCAGCAGTTTCATTGTTCGTGACCATGCCTTTGGGAAGTCATATCGTGTGCGAGTTTTCTTTCGCAGAGATGACGATAATGAAAGTCAGCAAGGTAGTAACATGGCATCTTCTTTATTAAGGGCAAAACGGAAAGCGTGGGTGTTTGACGTGGTGAAGACATAGTCTTATGCCTTTTGATATTGGCAGTGGGCGTATTTGAGTAGATTCGCATTGTAATTAACCGAAACATCCACATAAACTTGTATCTGTCTGTCTGCCATATTGGCCTTCGTCTAAAGCTTTTTCAACTGCGTGCTAAGCTGCGGAATAATTATACTCAATTAAGTAGACCTTTGGCATTATTTGAGGAAGCCTATCGATTGCGGTAGAAAGCTATGTAGGACTGGCATACAGTAAAGAAAATATGATGACCTCATTCGCAGTAGATTCCCAGTTTTGAACCGAATTGTTTTTTGTATAAGTTTAGTCATCATAGGTTAATATATATGAAAAACTATCCACTGCCCTCAGTGGTCGAAAAAAATGTTCTCATTCCAATTTGTCGTTTGTTAAAAGTGACTTTAAAAGTACTATACCGAAAAAATATTTTCTTATTATAATGGAAAAATAATTCGGTACCTTTGGCAGCGTATCAGGCGATATTGATGCTACAGTGACACCGTGACACACAAAAATGCCGTACAACAAATGGAACTGACAATTATTTATTTATTTACTTATTTCGTCTTACAAGTTTATCTTATTTTAGACTACTTCTAATATCAATACAGAAATTCATATTTTATACATACATATTTAATCATTAGATTACAGTGAATTCATTATAGCAGTTTTACAAAGTATTCTACTCATATTGAAGTCAATTGAATTATTATATAAATTATAATTGACACAAGCTTTAGTTATGGGATCATTTTGACCATAATTAGTTCTGTGCCGAGAAACATAAAAAAAATACAGTTCTCTAGGCCGAAGAATGCGAAAAGGAGTGTATATACTAAACAATGATAATAAAAGCGAACAATCAATATGAGCGGTAATTACATCATGTGCAAAAAGTACTGAGTAATAGGTTCTTCTTTTTGCCAGAGGTTTCAAACTCATAAGCGCACATCTTGCTTCATAAGGAGGAATATCATTATTCCAGTTTATTTTTCTGAGAGCATATTTTGTGAATCGTTTCTGAATTTTTTCAATCCGAGCTTCAGCATTGTGGTAGTAGGGATTCCAAACAACGCAACCATATTCTAATATAGAACGAATTAATGAATTAAAAAGTGATTTAAGAGTGTAGGGATCGTTAAAGTCTTTAGAATTTCGACACAGAAAACCCAGCATACAATTAGCCTTGCTTATTATGGAATCTATGTGTAATGCAAAGCGTAATTCAGGATCAAATATAACACCTAGATCTTTTTGATCAGTAACTCTTTTAAGTAAATTTCCTTGTATACTATAATCAAATATGAACGGAGATTTGATTCTATTGAAAGTCATAACAGAGCATTTTGTTATGTTAAAATATAACCCATTCATAGTACACCAGGCATTAACTTGGTTAAGATCTGTTTGCAATTGAATCGCATCAGAAAGCGAGTTAACAGATTTAAATAATTTTAAATCATCAGCATATAAAAGGGAATTGGATTCAGATATAAAAGATGGTAAGTCGTTTATGAAAAGAAGGAAGAGGAGCGGACCAATATGGCTTCCCTGGGGGACACCTGAGAAATTTAAAATTTCATTAGACAAAGCGGATCCTATCTTAACATATTGTTTCCGATTTTGCAGATAACTTCCGATCCAATTTAAAATACTAGAATGGAATCCAAACATCCCAAGTTTCTTTAACAGAACATTGTGTTGGACCCTGTCAAAAGCCTTCGAAAAATCTGTATAAATACAATCAACCTGGTGACGATTTTCAATTTTATGAAGACAGTAATTAGTGAAAATCACTAAGTTGGTAGTAGTTGATCTACCAGACACAAAACCGTGCTGATTTTGCGAGATTTGATTACACACAGCGGCATATATCCGTTTCTTCACAACAGCTTCAAATATTTTCGGAACTAGTTGCAATTTAGCTATGGGTCTGTAATTGTCAATAATTCTTTTAGACCCAGATTTATGAATTGGAGTTATAAAAGAATGCTTCCAGCAATCAAGAAAAATACCTGCCTTTAGCGACTTGTTAAATATAATCTGAAGCGGTTGAACTAAACTACATTTGCATGCCTTAAAAAACAAGGGGGGGAAGTTGTCAGGCGCAATACTCGTACTCGAATCAAGCGATGATAATTCAAGAAGAATATCATCCTCAGTAAGAGAAATAGAGCCTATGTTAGTGATACGATCACAATTGGGTAATGAACTACAATCAATTACCTCATTCACGAAATTTGATTGGAAAAATGATGCAAACATGTTACATATTTCACTAAGATTATCACTATTGACTCCGTTATACGACATAATTGATGGTATACCAATTGATTTTCGCTTTGTGTTTATAAATGACCAAAAGGCTTTAGCATCACGTTTAATGCTAGTTTCCATTGATGAAACATATTGCTTATAAACAAATTTCTTTAAAAATTCATACTCCTTTCGCAGTCGCAAAAAATCATTGCGCGCATTTAAATTTAATTTACTCAACTTATAGGCTTTATTCATAGCATTCTTCAGTCTCGATAAACTGTTGTTATACCAAAGAGGTTTATTAGAACAGATTATTCGTTTAGTCGGCACAAATGTAGAAATCGTATGATCAATTATTTTTCTAAATTCTGTAAAAGCAGTGTTTAAATTAGCAGAGCCAAGACTGCTTTGCCAGTTAATAGAGCATAAAAAACTGTTTATAGCATTATAATCTGCTTTAGCGAAATCCAACTTATCACTTTTAATACCAACAAACAATGATTTTAAAACCGACAAGTCAAATGAAACTTCCAATGCATCATGGAAAATACTATTATTCAGTAATGGAAAATCAACTCGGCTTACAGAAGCTTCGATCTCTTCGTTTATAAAAATTAAATCCAACACATTACCAATAGCGTTGGGAAATCCATTCAATTGACGGAAATTCGTGGCAAGCATTGTGTCAATTACTTGAATTTCCTTCTCTTTTGAGACATTAAATGGAAGAACATATTTGTCATTATCAGAAAAAACCCAATCAACATCAGTTAAATTAAAATCACCTAATACAATTGCATATGATGATCTATCTAAGCAGTTAACAATATTAGTTATATTTTTAATATGAGCTATGTAAATTCCATTATCTGCATTCGGAGGTATATAAGAAACGAAAAAATATACATGAATTAGATCAGCATATCCAGACAAATAGAAATCTACGCGCACACAAATTTGTTCAATCAGACCAGAAGAATCAGATAATGGAATTTCAATACTCTTGTAACACTTTCGAACAGCAAATAATACACCACCGCCTCTTTCAAAGCCAGTTTGAATAGAACATCTATCGTTCCGGTACACCTCAAAGTTGTTGACGTCGTTGTTGTCGGCAAATCGAAAACTTAGATAAAACCTAGCAAAAGGCCAGAATGTCATCACTTTAATTTTCTGGGCCTCTTTCTGGAAACGGTTTGTGAAGAAGCTTTCGAATTATTTTGAAAGATTCTATACCTAATTTTTTTTAGCTTGAACATTCCATTTATAGTATAGTATCTTTCAAAATAATTCCAAAACTTCTACACAAACCGTTTCCAAAACTTCTACACAAACCGTTTCCAGAAAGAGGCTAAGAAAATTCCACTTTAGTAAGTTGTACGCGTAGAAAATGAGCATTGTACAGGGTGGGCCAAATATAATTTTTTTTTGAAAACTATAATAAAATGAACAAAATTAAATTTTTTCCATGTATATACTTTATTAGTAAGAGCAAACATTCCCATTAATTATGGAACACAACGTCGCGGTTCAAGTAGCTGCCTCGGCTGGCTTCACATAGTAGCGCATTCTGTCACTCCAAATTTCCAAGGCCTTTATTGATGGTTGCGGGCTGTTGCCTAGGGATTGCTTGGATGATATTGGCCTTAAGTTCTCGAATGAATTCCGGATAGTTGCCATCGGTCCTTCATGGTTCAACACAAAAAATAATGTAAAAGGCGTCAAATCGGCGCTCCGAGGTGGCTGATAACACGATTTGGGAGTTTGAGATTGAAGCATGGGCTGTGTGGCGTGGCGCGCCATCTTTCATGAACCAGAGGTCGTCCAAATCCATGTCTTCAATTTCAGCAAAGTTATTATGGTTCTGTAACGCCCATCGTAAACATTGTTCCAAGCCTCGTTTTCAAAGAAAAATGCTCAAAAATGTTAGTGAATTAAATCAATCACTGTCGGCTACAGCAGTCACATTCTCTGCTGTGCCATGGACCTTGAGTGTTGAAGACTAGGATACCAGTTTCACGAACATTTTGCACAAACTTCCGTACAGCAGGCGCGGTGGGAGCTTCATTTCGGTCAAAATTGATTTAAAAAAACCAGGTGGAAATATACAGCACGCACATTGGTAATAAGTTTTCAATATTTCCCAACGCTGTTCAAGCGTAAAGCGACTCATTTCGTTCCCCGCAGGTATGATACTAAATTTCTGTCAAGATTTCGAGTGGGAAACAGCCGTCAGTGTGAAAACAACCTATGATTCAAAAAGAAACCACTAGATGGTCCACCCACTTTATATGCCCATGATCGCAATTGAGGAAGACAATACGACAACACTTTATTTATGAGGTATCATTTCCAGGGTAGGATTAGGCATGAGTGAAATACAAAATGGGTAGCAATTTCACCATGGGTATTGATGTACAATATATGGGCTCAGCGGCTCAAGAAAATAGTCGCAAATCAGGATTGAACTTTATTCGCAAGTAGTCTCTATAGAAAAAAATAACATTGCTTTTTGCTAGGACCTGTATACGTTTTATTTCATTTTAAAGGAACCATTGTACACCCTTCGCAACTTTTGAATACCTATAGTCGGCTCAGCAAACTTTTTCAACTTTCAGAGACAAATATAACTATTGCAATCACTTTTCTTAGCTCGACTGTCATCATTATGCTATAATTGGCTAATATATCAATTCTCGGTTAAAATTTTGAACAAAATGTTGCTAAGGTCGTCGAAAAAAGGTTGCTTCAGTGTTCGCAATCTGGCTCTTGCTAGTGCCGGACATTTTCGATCGAATGTATGCCATATCTTCCTTGATAAGACGCAGTTGGTCAACCCCCTCCATTGGAGATTGGCTTTCTGCAGGAAATATAAATTTGTCCCTTGACCACTCCTAGCGGAACGTGGACCCTTGCCGCAAGTGAGCTGCACGCTCGTTACCTATTACGTCACTATGCCCTGGTACCCAGAGAAGTGTGACACTGAAACGTTCACCCAGGCGGGCAAGCTCTTTCCGGATCGGGATTAGTCAAGTGATTCGGGATATGAAAAGAAAAACATGTACGAGAGTGGGAGAGTTAAGGGTACGCGCACTGGCCTCGGGGTTAATGTATTGGACCACTAAGCGTGCGGTCACAGGTTCGATCTCCGGAGAAATACAAATTTCATCTTAATTTTATTTTACGCTGGCCACCTCTCGCGAACGTCTGAAGAGCTTAATTTTTGACAATCATCTGCCCAAAAATATTATGTGAATAGTTTTGTGCATGAAAAATTCTCAGTTGGCGCAATCGCTTTGTAAAGTTACTGATTTTAGGTGACAGAGAAAGAAACCGTTGGGTACGCGTCTGCAAACGTTAAATTTTTAGAACTTTGCAAAGAAGCCGTACGCATTCAAGGTAAACTGATTGAATTTAAATTATGTTAACCTCCTTTCGCTTTTTAATTTGACAAAATTTGGGTTTAACTTTTAGAATTTCTTGGCTAAGAATTATGTAAATGGTTTCCTATAGGCAAGTTTAAGTTTGAATAAACCATTTTGATATCTAAACAGCTATCCCACACCGGAATATGAGGATTCTCGTACAATCCTAGCCCATCAGAATCTGACTAGTGCCTCAGTAAACACAGAAAAAACTTCACCCATCTCCACGCTCCATTAGCAGTAAACAAAAACCCATCCCAAGAAGAGCTCTGAATACTTACAACTCCGCAATGCGTATTCACTTCTAATAAGAAGTATACCCAGAGCATAATTTATTTTTTTCCCTCTCCTCCAAGTTGCTTCTACTGTTTTAAGTGCAAAGTTTGTTCCCATTTTCAGAGCCCCATTATTATTTGTCAAAGTCGAAGAAAGCCAACATTGGAGACTGGAGGGAAAAAGTCGTTTCTATTCTATCATTAGTAGAATATACGATCATCATCATTACCCCAGCAATCAATAGCATTCCGAACACATTCCCCTTGACTCATTTACACGTAACACAAACAAAAAATTGGAACATGAAGTGCAGTCCAACGAGTTCACGTCCAAGTTGATTGGAAAAAAAAAATAAAAACTGATACTCTTCATAGATCAGTGTTTCGATTTCGATGACTCTGACAAAATGATATGGAAATTGGAAATCCATCCATAAATACGCATCCACACAATGGGACAAGTGGCAAAGAATCATATGAAGAAAAAAATAACAACACAAATAACTGGAAAGAAAGCATACGACTTGAAATGAAACTCTCTACCCATTCTCGAGACCATAAATAGACATCAGCACAGAGAGTTTGTCTATTAAATCCGTACACACACCTGATTTACCCACCTCTTTTGGTTGAACTACAAAACAAATAACAACAAAAAAATACAAAAAAAAAAAACGCTCACACAAACGAAAGAAGTCCACGACATAGCATGATAGGGGTGATGAATGCGTTTGACACTGCGAGTGGCAGACGAAGAAATTTCGAGACGCAGAAGTCCACCAAGCCAATCATCGTACAGAGCCAGCAAAATGAAAATTTTCTTTTAAACAATTCGGGTCGTTGTTTGCCGCTGCACAATTTGCTGTCGTCGAAAGTTGTTGCATCGCAGAAAGTTGTTCTAGAGCACCATACACAGTATGCAACGACCAACGGGCAACAGGTGTACGAATGTGTGATTGTGCTTGTTCCGCTGACACACTTTGTATCTCGTTTTCGTATCTTTTTCGGAACAGTGACAGTGAAACTGCTTAATTATTCTGCTATTCGTACTCAACTGTCTTTTTGCAACAAAATAATAAATGTATGATTTTTTTTTGTTTAAGAATTTTCTTTATTTTTTGTTTTCTTTTGTTTGTTTAAGGCAATCGTCGCGTTTACAATCTTCGTGTCGTTGCCTTTGTTCTGCTTTTTAACTATTTTTTTTCTTTTTGTACATAAATAAATTATAACTTAAGAGTAACTAGTTTTTTTTTAATTTTTTGTGTTTTTCTTTTTTAAACACATCTATTGCAATGAAAACTATATATGAAAAAATAATATTAAAAGAAAAAAAATGCAAGAGTTGTGAAAATGTTCAGTCAAAGTTGAAGTGAAGAGAATAGATGTGGTATGATGGGAAGCTGAAAGGACAGTTTAGAGTTAGAAAAAGAAAATGTAAGTTTTGTTATACTTTGTTTTATATGGCAAGTTATGGCTCTACATAACCAAAACTGTGACTTTTCTGTTTAATTGGAAAGATGCATAGATCTACAGCAGTAGAGAGTAGAGAGGAAACGTGAAGAGTGAGATGTGAAGAAAGAAAGAGATTTTCGAAAGGAAAAAAAATAGGGAAATGACAGAAAGAGAAAGTTTACATCAATAAGACTAGACTATGTGAAAGAGACGTGAGTGAGAAATAAGGATAAAAATGAAAAGGAAAATAATAAAGTGACGAAATAGTGTAGGTAAGAAAGACTAAAGACTACTTAGATGAGAATTTTTGGCAGTTTAGAATCATGAAGAGACAGTCAAGTGTAAAGAGAGAGAGAAACAGAAAGTAGACGAAGAGAGTGTGTAAGAGTGTGAAAATTAGATGTGAAAAATAGTTTAGAGTGTGTTTCTGTTTAAAACTATAGACGTACATTGCGGGGGGTGCTGACAGTTGGCACCCCGCCGAACAAAGGCCTTTTCTGAGTATTCTGCAAAGGTACCGACTTCATCTCTCAATTTATATAAATAAATGTTGATAAAATAAATTATTTAAATAAACAACGCACTCGTTGCATCTAATCGAATTAATAATAATAAATTAATTAGTTAATAATAAGTAATAAATTATTTTTCTTTTGTTTTCATACAAATAACTTAGAAACACAGGGGGCAAAATCTACTGAATCGTTTTTTGGGTGCGCCCTCGTCATGGAAGTTCCTTCATTTTAGCATAAGAAAATCTCAAGAATTCCATGTTGGGGGGCGCGCTACCATATGACTTCGGTTGTTGTGGGCGGCTGTAGCGATCGTAACCTTATTGAGTAGCCACTGGCTTCTGTGCCTTGAATGCCAGGTCTTGGGCATCGAGGGAGCGTCCCCAGCCACCGTGTCCAGAGCTGCCGTAGCTGGCGGAGCCACCGGCATCAGCGCTGTAGCCACTGCCATATGCGTCATGGCTCACCGAGTGACTGGCCGAATGGTGTGGATGAGCAACCACTTCGTAGGTGACGTGCTTCTCTTGCGACAGCAACTTCTTGAGGCCAATAACAGCGGACAATACCAAAGCGATCTTACCAATCAACAGCGCCTTACCAGCAATCAATGCGATAGCACCCAGCAATAGTGGCAGGAGGGCGGCAGCCTTCAGTGCGACCAAGGCGAGAATAGGTCCCAAGATCTTGGCGGCCTTCTTCTTCTTGCCACGGCTCTCCTCTGGTGCGTTGGGATCATCGTTGCCGAAGAGCGTCTCGGATACGTCTTCGAGGGCACGTCCGGTCGAGGAAACAGCATTAACAATATCGGCACCCTTCAGTTCAACCTTGATGGTGTGCGACTGCAGGAAGTTGGTTATACGGTTTAGAGCCAACGATTCGAACGACTCATCGGCCGAGATGGAACGTGGCGCACCACCGGCAGTATCCGCACCGGGGGTTTTGACGACTGTAACACCTTCGGTGAGGGCGAATTGATCGCGGGCTGAGAGGACTTTGTCAACGAAATTGAACAACTTGTATTTAACACATGACACTGAATCCTTGCGCAGACAATCGCTATAGATGCTATCCATGATGTCGTTGTCGCCACCGATTGCGTTGCGGGCATGACCCCGTGTTTCTTCAGCGGGTAATGCTACTGCTACCGCCACAATACACAGAAAACCGAAAACTTTTTTATAAGCCATTGCTAACGCACTTTTGTATTGTTTTTTTTTTGTGTTTTTTTTCTTTTTTTTATATTTTCTCGATAATCCTTTTTCGATTTTTTATAATTTTTTTGTTTTTTTTTTTTGTTTTTTTGTTTTATTTTTATCGCGTTTCGAATTGCGTACGCTTGCTGGGGCTGCGTTACGATTGTTGCCGAATGGACGAGGAAGGATGATATGATACCATTTCTCGATGGTAGAAGCAATTTATATAGGTAAGCTCTTTTCGGTTTCGGACGCCCCACCAAGAGACCATGAATTTCTTCGTCTACCAGTACTCTTGAGTTAAAAGCGAACCAAACTAGTGAGTTAAAGCGCGTCTGTGTTTTTTTTCTTTTCATTTTTTGTTCCTCTTCTTTGGTTTCCTCTTTGATTTTGGTTTCTTCTTCGTGCTTCGTTGGGATGTTTTCTTCGCTTAGCATATTATGCTTTTGCATATGTATGAGATTGGATACCGAAAAGAACAACAGACGGTCGGTGTATGTGGCGGAAAAATGGTTAAAAAGAAATGATAACCCGTTTGATGAATGCAGTATGAGCTTGAGAAGCAACGTCCAGCCATTAGGGTACCACTCTTTCCGTATAAGACAGCACACGGAAATTTCCTCTTGCATGTAGCAGCGCATGATCATCGCTCAAGTTCAAAACTAACTTTCAATGATGATGTTCAAGTTGTTGTTGGTTCACTTGAATTTGTTTTCTCTGTGTGTGTCTGCGTGTGTGTGTTCTTCGAATGCAACCGATGCACTCTTTCCAGGTACGTACCTCTATGGCTATCTTTCGGAACTTTTATGGAAGCGAAAAGAAAATGAAATTGCAAGGAGACATGAACTACTTTAAATGTTACTTTGGCCATGTGGAGATGCTAAAGAAAGCTGCAGGGGATGGTGGAGATTAAATTTCCCTTTTGATTCAATTGAGCGTTAATTTAGTGCGGTTTGTTTTTTGTTCTTACAAAGGACTATTTCTGCCTATGCAAAGGGACAGGGTAATTGAACAGAAGGATATTGCTTTCTTGGAAATCGGGTCAGTTTGATAATGTCTGGTCATTTTCGTAATTCATCGCCTAGGGTGGGTTTTCGGTATCGCTGATGCAGATTATGATTTACATTGCGAGATGATGCGAAATGCACTCGGTAGTTATATCCAGTTCGCACTTGAACTCTTTCGTTTTTGACCTGGTTTATGGCACTCGCATATTCAGTCGATAAAATTATTCTGCCAATTGTGTTTATATATTTAGACAGAAGATGAGTAATCTTGAGATTGCTTTTATTGTACTTGTGGCGATCGGTGCGTTCTCTCCTCTTTTCAATTCAGATCAAGCTAGACCGGGAATGCAAAACGAGAATACCTACCTAATTCTTGTTTTGCATTCCCGGTCTAGCTTTGACTCGCTTACTGGCTCAGGTGATTTATTCTGGGTTATTCGATGTTGATGATTGTGTTTGCTTTGACGAACTACATGCCTACTTCTCTTTTTTTTGCATTTATCGAATTATTGTTTTACCATTTTCTTAAAATAAAATGGAAATGCAATATTCATTGGGTAGACATTATGCGTGGCTTGCCTTACTGAAGCATATCAATGGGAGCACGTGGTCCTTTCTATTTCGGTTGCTCTATTACGGCTGCATTTCGTTTCAGTTGAATTATCTGAAATCAATGCGTCGTCTGTATGATTGATTCTTAGAGGCACAAACGTAGTTCTATTGGTATACCTAATTATTTGGAAGTTTACTCGCCGAGGAGGGTTCTCGCAACTTTGTGAAGATCAAATCACATCATAGGTGATAGCAAGCATCAAAATAATTCTACCAACTAAGCGATTGACATTAAATCATATAAAATAACTGTAATGATGATACTTTCGGTCGCTGATCACTGGTTTATTAGAATGACATTCGATTACTTATGACTTTTCGATTGTGCAAAACCGTTACTTGGACTAAGTACCTGTACTAAGTTGTTAGAAAGCCCATTTGTTGAATGGACAACAATAAAGAATACTACTCCCATTAATTAAGGCGTCCCAACTAAGCACGTCTATCCAGTAGGAGAAGACTTCTCAAGTTGTCTGTGAAACATGCACCTGTATTTTTCGACTTAAGCACGGCAACGAAACTTCCCTTCTTCAGAACGCAATCAAATTTATTTTACAATAGATTCTGTTTAACAAAGTTTTGATAATCACATCAGATAGGTTACGCACAACGCACCCCATTGGCCATTTATTTCATAAGTCGTTTTCTCCCTGTCATAACGCTTACCAGCATTGCAGTGGGTCTGGCTATGTTCGCAATTTATATCCATATGGTGGGTTCTAGTCTGAACTCCTTATTTAAAAAAAAAGAGAGAGGCCTGGCCATTCCAAATCACTGCTTATTAAAGTAAACCACTCTGGGAAGTATCCCCTCAAAACAGCCAACGATGCCGTTAGACTGTGACCCATTGCTCCGAACCAAATGTCCTTCAAGTCCAATTCATCTGGTCGTGGCAAACAAATTCCTCCTACATGTTCAGTGTTCTCATGCCGATCTGAATTCACATTAACTGTGAATATAAAAGTCGTCATTGCTTAAATGTTCGGACAAAAAGTATTACAGCAGTATAGCTGATTTTTGAAGCTGTTTAAATATGAATCAGCATATTAAAAGCTAAAGTCAGAGATGGAAGCTTCAGTTGTAAGAAAAAAATTAAATACTATATGGAAAGTTGATTGATTTTCAATGAGTGATATTTGTGAGTACACACAGAAGCACAGTCTTAGGTAATCATACATTCTTCCCAATAATTCAAGTTCGAGTTCTGAAACTCGTTCTGAGCGATGCACCTTATACCAAAATGATGTGGTAATGCTAGATGTCCGAAGAAGCCCCATGGCCTCTATATATACATGCTAGATTCTGGTATAATTCAATCACAAAATGGTGACTGCAACTTGCATGTCTTATTCCAAACTTTATGTATACAAGTTACAGCACCCTTAATTGCGACTTGCAGCGTGCCTTTCATTTTCACTTAAGCCAACTTCAATTTGCATAAGACTTGCTAATGTGATCTGAATAAGCAATTAACCCACCGACGATATTATCCACCTTTCGCAGCCAGAATGCTGACTTTAGCTTTATCTCTCAAACATTGTTATGTGACGCAATGTGAATAAACTTCCGCATTGTCTTTCAATTAACAAAACACGACTCATCACTCGGATGAGTTTCTGCCAATGAATACACAACCTCTGAGCGTAATCAATTTATGTAAACCACTTAAAGATTTAAGATTTTTAATGAACGCTAAACGCTTGCTAAAACTTTCTCCAATCATTCATATCGATTCTTTATTACCTACTACAAGTGTTATACAACCCATCGCCGCGTTTTGGTTCTATTTCCGCTCGGCATCAGCGTGATCGGCACAAGATCAATGTAGAACATGTCCATAGGCTCAGTTTCACTTTGGAATTCAATAAATCATTTTCGCCGAAGAAAATTTATCTACAGCTATCGCCTTACCGAAGATGAACATAAAAGAAAGTAAAAAGAAAACCACACAACAAAAGAAAAAAAAAGAACACAGCCACTCGCGTCAATTTGGCAAATCAAATAAAAAAATATAATTTTATTAACATACCACGGGTATGGTCGTTTAAACGGTTCATGTACCCCCATTTAATTGGTTGCGCATATTTTCATATATATCTTATGCACTTTCTCAAATGCTGTCTTAAACTGGAAATGGGAAAATTAATTAAAATAAAAAGAAATTTACGCACAACGAAAAAAACAAAATAAATAAATAAAAACTGCACAAAAACATAAAATACAATTTATAGTAGAGGGGGTTGGGGGACTGCGCAAAGTATCTCGATATTTCGATGTGTTAGTTGAAAGAACAAGTTAAAGTGTCCGGTTATTTGGAACACACATCGACCAGAAACAGAAACCAAGCCAACAGGTTAAAAGAAAAGTAAAACGCTATGAGACGATACTTAATACGGCATCTTTGGCTTGGCTTGGCAGCCGTTGTCGCGATTTGTTATGAAGGATGGTGTTGGCTTGGAGTCGGAGATGGTGGTTTTCATTCATAAAAACAAAATCCACCGATCGATGGTCCAATCGCAGCCAGTTCTTTGAATTCAATTTATTTATGAAACTCGCATTGATGTCGTTAATATTATTATTTAATTTGTACTTTAAGTGTTTTCTAGGTGCATTGGTCAGATCGGTTTCTTTTTTGGTTGTTTGTTACATACCCGAAGTTTTCCTCCTTAATTCAGGTGTGATAAACGAGTAGATTCTGAAGAAATTATTTCGACAGAAAAGCGATTTTTTTTTATATTTTTGGGAAAAGTAAGATATCGTAAAAAAAGCGAAAGTTTTCACATTTTGTTTTGTTGTGGTGATAACAAAGCAGATGGACGATTATTTATTTTTTTCAATAGAAAGAGCCGCAAAAAATAGTTCAATGCTGCATGTATATTTTTATAATGCAGAAAAGGGTCTCAGCAATTTTGTTCGAGGCATGTCTATTGTGGGAAAGATAATTTAAGGTTCCTATTACGATGACATTAATAAGTTGCAGCGAGATTGCTAATAAAAAAAGCTAATTAAGTACTGTTCGATAACTTATGGTATGGTATGAAAATAGTCGACCGGTCAATATGTCTTCAAAGTTCTTTATACTTTTGATCATTTTATTCGAAATGTCATGTATACAAATTCAGTAGCTCTGTGGTTAGTGTGCTGGGCGAGGGGAAATTCCAAATAACAGCTCATCTCACGAACTCGTCTGACAAACATTCAAGAGTATTCGTATAACTGCCATGAGAGAGCTCAATTCAGCCGCCTCATTCTTTAAAAAAAAAAAAATACACAAGCGAATGGTTGAGAGCGCCTGTTCGTAGCTAGGACGTAGAAACCTGAGCAAACCAACAACAAATTGTGCTGGAACATACCCGAAAAGGTTTACCTACGTCAAATGTTTACAAACTGTGATAATGGCAGTCACTCACTATAGCGGAATTCTAAGCCCAGTGTCTAAATGGAACCCATTGCGCTGTTTAGGACGCTAACCAGCACTCATTTAATGACTTTTAAGTCACAGTAAAGCATAGGAGCTATAACATATGTATGGAACGGAAACGAAGTGGTTATGAGCGAGAGGCTTATCCTTTTTTATCTTGGACATCCTATTATTTCTCCCCGTCAGGAATTTTGTCGACTTTTTTAGAAAGCTGAGGGTGCACTTCAGCGATGAGGAACTTACCGTATTAGTACTCACCACATCAGCACCGAATATCTGCCACCTGATCCAAGCAAAGGCAGGACGATAGCAACTGAAGTGATCCGAGGTATCGTCGCCCTCTCCGCAAGCATTGCAGGCAGTGCTGTCACTTAAACCATGCACATTTAGATACTTGGCTAAAGCAAAGTGTCTCCATAACTTGTCTGCTGTTTTTTCTGCTCAGGGACAGCAAGAATGCCGCTCATTTCTTACAGACGTTCGGGAGCAAAGATACGTTAAGTCTGCGCCACAAGCTTTCTCAAAATATTTCAAAATTCTTAAAATTGTTTCAACGTCGATAGAGCGGTTTTGGCCTCTATGTGACCAGTAAAGTCAGATTTTTCGTACCCAGAGCAATGTACACTGCTCTATTATTGAGAACTTAAATGGTCTTTTTCCACTGCCCCACCTCTCGCGAATGTCATGAAAGAGCTTCTCAATTAGCCGTTTCGGCTCGGCATAAAATTGTAGATCCCTTCCATTCGTCCCAAAAATGAAAACGGTTGTGAGCAGCTAGACTTAGGGTCCCTGCGGACCTGTTGCGCCATCTATTTATTTATTTATTTATTTCTTGCTGATAAATTTGGTTCTTAAATTTGAAATTTGGAAAGCGGAACAGGATACTGCCTATTTTTGAGCTCAAGCTATGTAGAGCAATTTTAAGCATCCGAAAAAAGGGGTTAAAAAGAAGACATCCCGCCAACCACTATGAGTTGAACTAACACACTTCTATAGCACCTAGTCCGTGTGGTGTCCAAAGTCGCCCTCTCGGTTTGTTTTCAGCAGAAACTCCCTGTGCTATTCTCCATTCCAAATTTTCATCGACTGGTCTCATTCTTCCAATGATCCAATGATTCAATCTTAAAACTACATAACATTCTTACCACAAATTGGAATAATTAGCCAATAAAATCGAAACCATATCTCCTTTCTGATCTAACAGAAAACATCAATACTTATCACGTGGTCAGCGATCGTGACTTTTCATTATGCAAATCATCGAATCAACCACGCAGTTTGTTCCATCCGAACGATTATTATATCAGAGTGGGAAGCATATACATCGTTGGCATCGTCATTCTTAAGAGGGAAATCGAAGCGATGCCTCGCCATCATATATACCAGAGACCATAATCGAATTAAGTAATCAAGACGAATTGGTTTTCATTCATAATATTGCCAGAGTCTGACTGGATAATAGCGCGGTACCTACGCCACCGAAAGCAACGCGTCAAGTGAAATCGTTTGCACCAATTAAACTGCCATCCGGAGAAAGAGGCTTTGCATCCGTCAAAGGATGCAATGTCAATGCTCGCCCCGACAACATAAAGAAACAAAAAAGGAAAGTTTCTCTTTTCATTATAAGTATGTGCCGCAGCAACAACTGCCACTTATACACCTAACATGACTTTATTAAATGTTTAAATAAAATAGACGTCTACTGATGGTGCACATAACTATAATCTCTGTAAAAAATAAACCAAGTTTCTGTAGTTCGCGCTTATTTTCTCACGTCTTTTTCTGTAATTAAGTCAATAGCCAATTTGACACCGCTAAGAGAATGAAAGTCTTTCGCTTTGCAGTGCGAATTAAATTCACTCATACGCAGCCAATCAGACAGCAGCGACCTTCCACTGTCCGAAAGCTCATAAAAAGTTAAATCAAAACCATATCAATTTTGCTTTCATCTCGATATTGAAAAGAAGTTTGAAAAAAAAAGAAAAACGAACAGTACTCAGGAAGTAACACACAAAAGCACAATTTCACTTTACTTTTTAGACAAATGTGATTTCGAAGCGCCGTATTGGCCAAAATCCAATCAGGAACATACCTGATTGTAAAAAGAAAAAAATTTACATAAAACACTACAAGCACTCTCATGAAACAATCCCGGCTAAATTGCAGCATCTGGTTCTAAGATATTTGAGTTGGGAAAAGCACCAACTTTCGCTGCGGCCAATATACAACAGCAGTGGCTCTCAGTGGTGTGTTGCAATCTCGTGCGTGTGATCCTATTAAAATAGACTTGGACCGTTGGGACGTATACTTAACCTTTTTTGTTGATGGTTCAGCACACCGAGTGAGTTGTATTGAAGAGGCTTAATTGTGATGTTATAGTGAGAGACGCAAATAGTTAAAGTGGCAATTGAACTGGCTGATAGCATTTTAATGGCCATTTTGAGCTTTTGGGGATACTTGAGGCATTTCACTCCGTATATACCTGCGACAGTAATTGCAATTAAATTTGGCATTTGCATAAGCGAAACGCGAATCGGTTATGGCTATTATTTTTGTATTTAATTATTTGCTTGTTTTTCGAGTGACTTTTTTATTGGTGTCATTTTCTAAAAGCACTTGAGGTGAGTTTCGCCTGGGAGTGGACGGATTCATTTGGCAGTGAATATAATTCATTCATTTGTTATCAATTCGTGGAAGTGTTATTCTTTGTATGCATTGCCTTTTGAAATGTTGGCCATTCCAATTTTGGGTTTAAACATTACCCTAGGCCGTAGATGCTCATTTTCAGAAGAACTGCAGGCGAAAAAGAAGATTGTGATTGTGATTATTAAAAAAAGTATTTTTGACCTGGCTATACGCAGCTTTGTATTGAGTTAACAAGCTCAAATATAAATTTTCATTAAAATCGTTAAATCACCCTCGAGCTGTTACCGAACAATCTTCATGAACAAAGGTTGCAGCAAATCTGTTCTCTAGCTAGCCAGAAACTCACCGACCAATGGACTGAGTACACCGAACAGGTAAAACTATTTTCGACTGTCATCGTCTTTTTTAATAATAAATTGAACTGGAAATGTTTACAGGTACACTTGTTCGTACCTTGCTGTCTTTCCTATATAGGAACAATTTGAAAATGTACCTACCTCCAATATTTTATAGCCCTTTATTTTAATCATCAGTTTGGCACCGACATGTAACTATAAACTGTGATTTTTCCAAAAGGATGTCACATTTTTTATTTTAATGACCCGACCTTTGCATTCAACGCTGAAGTTTGCCCTCTAAAAATGTTATTCTTAAGCGGAACAATAAACAAGTTTATGCCCATACATTCCTAAAGGACTAACTTGGACAAGGGTATACATTACATTACATGTAGCCATGTTGGTGGCTACATAATGTAAACGGTTTTGTTTTGTTACTTCCATAGAATCCTATATGGAAATGAGGACCGACACTATTTCCGCTTTTTGGAGGATTATATTTATGCGCTTCTTGTGAAATGGTAATGAAACCAAAGCATGAAAGCCCTAGGCGAACATAAATAAGTTTCACAATTTACCACACGCATAGTCAAGGTACAGTTGGTTTAAAAAATATTTTGTTTTCATGACAAGTTTTAAATGTCTAAAAGGTTTTAGATTTTTTTTTTATGATTGGGGCTTTCATTGTCCTTTTAGTTTAATGAATAATTTTTTATAAGTTCATAAATTAACAATAACTCAGCATGGAGTTATAGGTAATATTTTTGGGGTGGAATAACATCATTGTGAAAAAATAGAGTAAAGCTAAATATAAATTGTGAGGAAGGAAACAAGAGACGATATTCCATTTAAGAGTGCAGAAATAGCTAAAATAAAGAATTAAACTGGTTCGGTAGACTTTGGAATTGTACGAAATATTTTGATATTTCGTAGCTAAAAAAAACATTGGCACTCCGGGAGTGCCGACAGAAGTGAAAACTTGAACACGTGTGTATTTTTCGAATCGTCAGGAAATATTTTATTGTGTAGGAAATACTTTTAAATTGAGTGTTTTTTATTCATTATTATAAGCCACTACTAAAACAAAATTCAGGTTGTTTCATGCCTATTAGGCATTATTTAATTAGCTAAGGCTTTAAGGCATGTTTTTTTTCAACAGGGCGTAATTTTTTATTTTAAATATGTTTTTAATTTTTTTTTGATTCAACATTTTGAACATTCTTAAAAAATACAAATACATTTAAAAAAAAATTATATGTGACCTCGGTTTTAAAGAATGTATTTTCATCTTCAAACTCTGTCCATTTTCCGAACCCTTTATTTCTAGTTCTTTAAAAATAATTCCAGCGTCCACTTCCAGTAAGTGGAATGAAATTGGAAACAAATTTAAAAGCCGTTTGTTGTATAAATAAAAATTGTTTTTGCTTATTTTTTAATATTTGTGTTTAGTTTCTGAATTATTGTTCCAATTTACAGAAAAAAAAAAATAGTTCTGGCATTATTTATTATTGAAAAATGGATCTGGTTGGCAACGCGAATAATCATGTCGGAACATTGGTAACAGAACATTGGTGTCGTGAGTTTAATGGTTTTATCCCATCACAAAAATGGCCAACGCGCCTAAAGGAGTTTTCACTTCAAAAATACATACCTCTACCTATAACTTATTTATGTTTAAAATACACTTTTTTTATGAGTAAATATTCAGTTTTCATAAAAGAATATTATTTCCCTGTCAAAATTATGTTTCTTCCCCCTTGGTTTGACTTGACAACCCCGCGCAGGCACCACTGCGCTAGCTATTCATTATTCATGGGATTGTTGGCAACCTAGTTATCCCACAAAGCTTTGCCTTTATGAATTTTAGAATATAAACAGGCGTAATGTGAAGATTTGTATGAGCTTTACGGAATTTCTTCACAAATGAATATAAATTGAAATACGAATAATAGTCTGAGGGAGTGCACCGATAAAATTATTCCCCTCATCCATTATTGCGCAATGTAAAAAGATAATAATGAAATATAGTGAAGCAGAAGAGCAGAACTTATTGCAAAACATTGTGCATGCTATAGGATTTTAAGGCACTATTTTCCATACTTCAGACACTTAGCTATTAGAAAGCTTGTTGACTGAATTCGCTGAACAGCTGCGATCTAGATAATTTTGGTAAATAAATATGCCTGGAACTTTCGTTGATAGTTGGAGCAAAGTTGCAACGATTTTTTAAAATAATTTACCCTGACCAATTCCAATTTTTCCACTTGACAAATTTTACAAAAATAGCAAAAAATAATAATATTATAAGCATTATTTGTTATATTATGCAGGCTTGGATTGTAATGTAAAATTATATCTTAACAAATGCTTGCTTGATACTAATAATCATTTTTAGAGTCCTGGCTAAATTCTTCGAACTCACAATGACGTAGTTTTCCGCAGGAAATTGCATATTGTGACCGACAAAATACTTAGCTTAAAGTTTAAAAATAATAGTTAGGACCAATATGCTTGAAATTTGAATGTACTTGTTAAATTGTATACCAAAAAGCAGCTAGGTACGTACCCCATCTTTCATTTTTTATTTTTATTTCGGATTTAACATAAAAGTTGGGACAAATGTATTGGCAGAGTTCAGAGCTCATACATTAACAATTTTAATTCAAAACCCAAAAAAACAGCAAGACTGGATTGCACAAAAACTTTTACTAGGACTTCCTTCGATTACTTTTATTCAAATAGAGGCAGTATATGCGAAAACAAAAATGTTAGTTCTTGACTAAAGGCATTAAGGCAGGATTTACAATATGACGATAGTCGAGGTCCGCAGTCAACCATGTTCTGTGACTTTGGCAACGAGAACACATGAAATAAAACTGTGGCAATAAGTCAATTTAGCTTATGTCAATTTTTGTCATTTTTCAGTATGAACAAAACAAATTTATTTTATGGTTTTTAAATCTATTGTATTAAATAGACCAAATAAACTTAAGCTATTCTGTTTTCTACAAATTGAATGGTTTTTAATGGGTGTAAAGTAATAGGACTAAAGCTAAGGAAAAAGAGGACATTTTCATAAAAAAACTCGAATTATGCTTATGTCGACATAAGCTACTTTAACTTATTGCCACAGGAAAAATTTCGCTCTTTTCCAAATCCGCAGAAAGTTTCAAAAATGTCCCAGTGTGATATGTGTCGGTTTCAAAAATGTCCTAGTGTGATATTTGTCAATTTTCTTCTGTTTCGCATACACGTTTCTGATGACTGTAATTTAAATTTGGTCAATTCAAATTCTTTATTCAAAAGTTGTATTAAATACAATCGAAATAACTGAAGTAAGTATAGCAATGTCGATGTGTTTCAATCAAATCGCAATGATTGACGTGTCTGCCAACCTTCCGCTTTCTCACCAAAGAGCTTTACGGTACAGGACATACAAAGCGGAATGTTTGCCCACACGTCACCTACAAATACAATTGAGAAACATGGGAATTCAAGATTGATGCCACAAATATCGATTGGCTGTACTTACGACTTATTTATCGTCATAGCGAAAGCTAGACGCAATGGAAATGGAAGACGCTGTAATACAAATGGAAGTTCGTTCTGAATATGCATAATGGTCAAAAACGAACGATCCGTTCCCGAGTTATGAGTGCACATACGGACGTCAGTCTCTTATACATAGCTTTACACACCCGGTTTTGCCCGGGCCTTTCGTATTAATTTCCATCCACACTTCACAAAATGATATATTTATTAATAATTTGTATTACCATCACCTATAAATAGCCGTTTTCGTATCCCGCTTATCTTTTGCATAGTTCCACCTATCGGTTCTGTTAAGTCTGCCTAAATACAGCAATATGAACAAAACAAAAAAAAATCATGAAAATTGGCTCAGAAGGAATTACGTATATTATAAGAGATAATTGAATTGAACTGAAATGTCCGGCTATAGCGCCACTTTTTGAGCATTTTCCGGCTTTTCTTTTTTCCTAATCCTTCGCGTAGCAATTACGAACAAACCCGCAGAAGGAAGTATCCGATTTGGTCCGGTCGTTTTCAAGTTTTAAGCGTCCACAACACACCTCGATCTATTAATATATAAATAGATTTTTGATCTTTTGAAGCTGTTAATGATTTGTGATACGAATAAAAATGAGCTAAATTTGTATTTTTATATTTGCTTTATTTTTCAGGGATACACTCTTATTTTTCGCATGCAATACGCATTATGGGAATTTTTGTAAGAAAATTATTTTAAAAACATTTCACACAAACTATTGTGTGGACATCAATCAAATTGCATCAATTGAGCTTGAAAGAAATCTTTGGACTCAGGTCCAACAACTCAACCGTACCATTTTTGAGTTGTCTACCTTCGCTCGCTACAAAAGCCCTCAAACTCTACTAGGTACTTACTTTGCCTTAGGATGAAAATGCTGTTTCTTAAAGAGTGCGTTTTGATAGCAAATAACATGTATGCTGCTGCAATTATTGCTGACTCACGTTCGAGTTCCTTCAAAAGAAACTCCTAGACATTTCGTTTAGAAAATCGGCCCTCAATTTATATGGCTTAATATTTATGCGTCAACTTGTTGATAAAAAGAAGTTAAACCAATTCCTAATAGCACTTATTTTGCATGCTAGTTTTGCTAAATCTTGTTAGCATCTTTGACTCATAATGACATCTCAAAAGATGTAACACAAAATTTCTCCTTGTTTCCACGTATTAATCATGAATCAAATTCCATTCAGAATTTATGATTTAATGATCCGACATCCAAGCCTGCGACCGATGAAAGTCTGTTTTTGTTTTTCGCACACACCAAACATGATCAATTTCACCAACAGCTCTTCATGTAAACTCATCCATATCCATGTAGGTACACAAAATTGAGTATCAGCGACACAAACACCCATTCAACTCACCATCGGCATACCACTAGTGTTACGATGCAAATAAGCTGCGTGCTCATTGGAATTCGAATTGAATTGTCAAAGCGGCCGGTGGCATTCCGTTGGCATTTCCGCGCAATTCCCCGAAAAGAATAATGGCCAACCGTAAGTGGAGTGATGTCTATTTAGAGCCAAATCGAAACGTACCATCAGAAGTAAAGATGTGTAGATCTGGCGCTTCTTTCGAAATGATGACCCAGTGCGACGGACAACCGAATTCCCTTTCTCTTTCAAAGGCAAAAGAAAGTTTATTTTCGACAGCAAATACCACAGCAGCCACCTGTTGGCAGACAGTGCGGAGAATCACTCATCTCGGAAGATCATCATCGCATCTCTGTTATGTAAGCTCGAAATCAGTTTTGTTTCTCTTTCTCTGTATAGGTAAACCCAAGCTGAGCGCCTTCGATCGTCTTCTTGCGGTTTCGGCAAGAGAGCTGAGGGACTCCAGCGAATCAGATACTATGGTGCCTGTATCTTTCCGATTTTATTAGAGAAATCATTCGCGTGGTTATATAAGGTTTGAGTGCCATTCACTTCCAAAATAATGACCACTGTGTGTATACAAAGAAAATTGTGTAACGACTACATGCGCACACGTGTGCTGCACTCGGACACATCTCGGCATACGAAAGTCATGCTGATCCGGAAGTTGGCCAAGGGCCCCGTCTCTGAGTCCACATTCGTGGTTTTATGGTAGCAGCAGCAGCCGTGTACAATTGTTTGGTTTGATTGCTCGCACGCTCATGGGATCATCTCAATCATAATGTATTCACCTTTGAGTGAAAGTCTGACCGTGGGACTTGCGGAGCAGCAGCTATACCAGCGCGCTCCGAAACAATGCCAATTGAATGCCAATCGCGGGGATTCGCATTTCACACATTAGTGTAGCGTGTGTTGCATTCCTTGATCAAAGCTACATGTAGGTTTCTTTTTCTCAAATCAAATCAAACGCCGCGCCGCGCCGGCTCGCGATGCTGCACCTGTGATGGGGGTCAATTGTGTTTGGGATTGGGTTCGCGCTGGCGATATGCATCATTGCGATGAAACTATTGACACGCACAACTTTCCAAGTGAATGTCAGGTAGAAAAACGATACGACAACTCGCAAATTGGCTAATTCAAGCTGCTGGAGCAGAGTGTAAATATGTGCGCTCAGCAAATAATAACAATAAATGGTGGTAGATGGTAGTCAGGAGCGACAGTCAGCGGTCACTGCGATAGTGTGCTTGCAAATGGTTGCATGATGGGCGGATGTAGCCACATGCGATGTGGAAATCTGTTGATTCAGGTAACCAGCCACTGTTAGACGGGTGTGTGCGGGTCTGATTCGAGCTTGGATGGTGATTACATTTTTGAATTGAAGAAAAATGGTAATCATTTATTGCGGGGGCAGTATTCCCGTGAGTGGTTACAGTTGGAATACGTTTTATTTGACTAGAGAGGATTGGTAAATATATCAACAGGGTGGTGAATGAATTCGAAATAGGTATAACTTGTGTGATAACCAGAAACTGTCCCATCCCAAATTGCGAGCTCTTAGTATACTCGTTCCAGGTTTGGAGTCAAAATATATCCAATAAAGTGAATAATACGGCAAAGGCAACATTTTGGATGATAGCAGGTTGACCGTTCAACCAATATATTAATATAGGAGCGAACAGGCCAGAAAATATAAAAACGTAGAATGAAAAAACAAAACTTTAAGACTAGCACTCGCTCAAATAATGAGAAACACTGCAGGTAAAATTCTGAATTTAAAAACGAATAAACTGTAAGAATACTCACCATAATAAAAAGTAAGTCATCTTTTCCTTTTTATTTATTCTTTCCTCTCTATATTTTTTTAATTCAATCTTTCTCTGTCCTTTTTCAAATGAATCATATTTTTCGTCCAGTGTTTTTATACCCTCCACAGGAAAGTATATTAACTTTGTCATTACATTTGCAACGCCAAGAAGGAGTCACTGGAGACCTCATAAAGTATACATATCCTGAATCAGGATGACATTCTGAATTGATTTAGCCATGTCCGTCTGTCTATCTGTCTGTTGAAAGCACGATAGCGCCCAAAGGAATTGACTAGGCGAGTGAAATTTGGTGAAAGGACTTCTTTTTATCGTCGTCAGGTTGGTATTGAAAATGGCCTATGTCGGTCAAGTAGTTCGGGTACGTTCCTAACAAAATCAATATTAGACCCATGTGTCTCTCTTGAAAACACGATAGAGTCCAAAAGAATCCACGTAGGCAAGTAAAATTTTGTAAGTGGACTTGCTTTTATTGTCGTCAAGTTGTTACTAAAAATGGACTATGTCGGTCAAGTAGTTCTGGTAGCTTCCATACAAAATCAATATTAGGCCTATGTGTCTCTCTGTCTGTTGAAAACAGGATTTCGTCAAAAAAATCGACCTATTAAAGTTTAGTCAAGTTTATATTAAATTTGGACTATGTCGGTCAAGTAGTTCTGGTACCTCCCATACAAAACCAGTTTTGTATGAATTGTATGCAGTGGAGGGTATCAAAGCATCGGCCAGGCCGATCATAACACTTTTACTTGTTTTTTTGTAGATATAGTATAGATAGATTGCTTACAATAATAAAATAATAATATATTTTTTTTTTTTTTCAAATTTTGGGTGTTAAAAACACCTTTTACTATGAACAATAAAAAAAAACTTTAAATAGCAAAAAGTTTTCATTGTGAAAATGAATCGATTAGCCCTGGCAAAAATCAAAAATGATATTAAAAAATGAGCAAAGCTATTCAATTTAAAAACCATTTCTGGTGTTTCGTGCGATATTTTGTATAAGTTTCGCTTACACAAGTCATAAAAAAACCAACTCAATTATTCCAGATTGACATTTTGTCAGTAATTTGTCTTGATCTGGAATCTTAAACGTTCGGAATATTCGTGTTTATATTCACTTTGCGTTTACGTTAATTATTCGAAATTGTGAATTTGTTTTTCTTTTGTTTTCGATTACATCTGATGTTACAAATTTTTCGAGCTCATAATAATTGTTGCATGCATTACAAAATTCGAAAATACCAATAAGTTCTTATTGAAATGCATCCAAAAATTCGAACTCCAGACTACAATGTCGCGAAAATAATCTATTAATGTGTTATGGCCGTGGTCCACTTAGTGTCATTAACCAATTCTGTCCAACAGTTTATTCAGTTCTTTAGTTCAACGAAAAGTTTTTCAAGTTCGGACATAAGTGTAAATTCTCACGTTGTTAATGTTCAGGCAACATAAAAGTAAAAAATGTTTTATTAACCCTAGAACACTATCTAATCCTCGCCTGTGATGCCGCTCACAACCGGGTTTTTGCATTTTTCTCAGAATATACTACTCCCATGGAATTCCGTCTCCTTGTCAATTCAGTTGGGAATCAGACGCATTGGACGGCGGACGTTTGTTTAATTTCGGTGTTTAATTTCCAAGTTATATAGATCGGTGTCGCCTGAGAGGCGAGGATTAGTGTTTAAGGTAAGTTTTTTTTAAGTCTTTAATTTTACTCTCTTTAGTATTTCTGTTATTACCGTGGAATTACATAGGAGAAACTTTATGATCAGATTAAGCAATGACTTGTGCGAAAATTGGCAGAGGAAACGTTTGGAAGTGTGCCCCACTATGCAGAAATGAGTTCGTGAAGATTAATTTGCCTGCTAATGAGGAATCTGCATCTTGTCCTGAAGACCCGATAATTAAAAAAGAAAAGAGATCAGTATGCAGCTACTGTCCTGCTAAAAAAACGACGCATGACCGTGTACAAATGTGCAAATTGCGACAATACGTATTCCCTAGAACATAGGTCGCCGAACTTCTTCGGATGTAAAAAGTAATAAGTTCCTAAAAAGGCAAATTTTTAAATGAACGTGAAGGCGACAATTCCTATGAAAGCGTTTTTATTTATTTATTGGTTTTTGAAAAGTTTATATGCAATTTTTAAGATATTAATTTTTTTTATTTTTTTTTTGTGAAGTCGTTACTTATTTGAAAAGTGAAAAAAATGTGCTCTATAATTTAAAGTTTTCACTATAAAAATTCAAAATGAGTAACGTTTGGCAAACTATGATAAATACTTTTAAACGGTAAAAATAACTTTTTTAAATAATTCATTAGGCGTTTTTTTTCTCAAAAGTAGCCTCCCAGGCGAGGATTAGTGTTTAGCGACAAAAAAAATAGTTTTCTAGGTTTAAACGCCTTGCGGAGCTCGTACAGTGTGCACTGTTGATTATCTTATTGAATTACCCCATCTCTAAGTTGATTGAAGTTGAGCAACGCATTTAACGGATAATGCGCAGTACATTACTTCAAAATTGGTACCAAAAGTAATGTACAAACATTTCTAAGGAGCAACACGAGCTCGTAGCTACTCGTAAACTTGTAGAGCGTTGCGTTGTCCTGCGATCTCCAACTAAATCGAAAACATTGATTGCATGTAATTGCAAAAGCACAATGTGTTGAATTCGAAATTGATGCGATGGGCACTAGGTGGAAGAGAGGCATTAGAACATTTTTTATATTTTTTATATTTTTTATTTTTTATATTATTTTTATACACTTTATACAAACCTAACTGTGAACTTATTTTATTTTGTTTCATACCCATCATTGATTTTCATGACAATGTAAATCACTGTAAATGTTCAACGCTAATGAAAATGTAAGAAATAAGTGCAGTATAAATAACTTTCAATGGCAATGCCTTTTTAACAATTGGCGTTACTTACACTTCAGTGATAATGCTTTTCAATAAAGAATGCATTACTTCAAAGGCCATTCTAGGTGAATTTATTTGAGAGAAAAAAACATCTAATTTTCCATGCGCATATAAATATAATTTACTTTATCTGCAACTACAATTTACATAAAGCTCTTATTGCAAACGAATTAGTCTTCTGAAAGATCACATACATCGATTAGCGTACTATTTATAAATCGAATTCGATCAAGGTCACAAACCACCCTCACAATCATGCTCGAACTCGTTCACGAAACTAAATTACATGCCTAGCCACATTTGTCGGTGTACAAATTTGTCATGCTTATTGTAAATAGCATTTTCGTACAAATTGTTTATCGGCCAACGGTCATAAAAAAGGACAGGGCGTCGGTCTTGTGTTTCAAACAGTATTTTGCGATCTGTAACAACAGTCATTATTCTTTATTATAGTAATTATTTATTTCGTGTGCAAAGGTGTTGACACGCGACTTAATATTTTGGTCGGTGTTACTTTATGAACTTTATCGCCAGCTCAATTGGTCACGTTCGCAATTGAATGTCACTTTGCCGTCCAATCTGTAAGCCTATATAAACGAGCAAGAAAATAAGTTGTAATATACATACAATCGAAATCCGATTAATTTCGCTTGTAAAGTATGAATGTATCGACTTGTTTTGTTGCATCCTTCTACCAAGCAAGAAGTCTCTGTTTATGTGTGGTATTGGATTTTGGTAATCTTCACCAGTGGATACCCCGAGGATACTCATTGATGAACAAGTTTTTGTTATTTCCATTACTCTCTGTATCTGCGTCCTGTTATCTTAATCGTTATTCGAGACGAAAATAAATGAAAACAAAGATATCAAGACAAAATTTCATCGGATCTCAAAGTGCGTTTGTATGTATATATGCGCAATGAGAATGTGGATAGAGATCAGTGGCAATGTATAGCATCGGTGGTGGTCAAGTTGAACGCTTTCTCCACAATATGCCGATAAATTGTGTCGCCATTGACTCGTGGAAATGGCGGAATTTTACTCCACCTCTGGGGTATAGGTAATATAATTTTATATGAGAAGGAAATTGGATATTTTTTGAAAATGGCGAGTAGGTGTGACCGTGTGTATCTGTAATTCATTAATAAATAATTTATTTTCAGCTGTTGGCTATACCGTTCGATGGAAAGTTATTTACAAAGTATTTTCTTCGGAGTAGCTGTCGCAGTCATAAGGATTAGATAGGTCGGGCTTCTGGTTTTGTTTTGTGTGATGTTTGTCTGGTTGAAAATTTAGTGATTAAAGGGATCAGAATAATGTAAGTAGTAGGTTGCGAAGGTGACATTTACAAAAAGAAACAGACTTTTACGATATTTCCAACAGCGGCTACTTTTGGCGAAAGCCTTGCAAAAATGTATTTCTGTTAAGCTGGTTAGTGCTCTTTTTCATCCTACTTTGCCCAGTAGAGAGTGACCTCATGTGAGCCGCATATTCCGTTTATTGTTCTTTGTTATCTCCTGACTGTCTGCAAAAATTGAATAGTTTTAAAAGTGTCAGAGTTAATAGACAGTAAACTTAATAGCTTCTCCATTATTGACGTCGATTGTTTCAGCTGCATTCACTGAGAAGCTTTGACTATGTATTTAAAAGAAATATGGGTATATGTAATATTTATTTACTTTTCTAAACAAAAATTAGAAATTAGGTACAACTTGATTGATTGAGGAGGGCATGGGGACTCTCCAAAAGATGTGGGTCCTGGAAAAAAGACTGACACAATATTTTTCCGAAGCTAGGATTAGGGTACGTACCTACGTATGCATACAGACCTTATTATTTTCCTAGATATATCTATATCATTGTGTACGGCCTTTACCTCTGCACAGTCAAAGGGTTTATATTCTGTTTCCAAAAATCCGCTAAAAAATACCCTGGCGCTATTTTAGTTTGTATATTATAAACCCATCCAAATTTCTAGGGAGACACTTCTTTAACGACCTAGACGAGCTTTCAAGCAGACATGTAGACAAGATAATAAGCTTCATCAAATCCACAGGATGGTTTGTATGGAACAGCACAGTGAGTACTTAATCACAGGCTTTTATTCATAGACAGGGTTTTTTATGGGAAAGGGACAACCTTTTCCCCCAATAGGCATCACAATGGGTCAATATTAACCTGAGTGTGGCACGGAGTACTCCACGCCAACCCACATACCTAACCTAACCTAACCCATCTGGACATGATTGTCTCTTATTACACGCCTGAGCATATGTGTGCTAACGTTTTCATTCCACAACCTTCTAAATCATATCCAGATGATCGCTTTGAAACAATGATTAAATAGTAATGATGGCTAATGATAAACGAACCCACCTTTGATTCCAATTTCCCGAAAATGCAAACCAACTAAAAGAACTTATTCCATACGCTCCATTCGACTTCGATAGCCCTTAATGATGTGCTTCTATTCAATCACTAACCGCAGTCAAATTTCCACATCGTTTAACACCCCATCGAACGAGAGATGTCTATCTAAACGCCGGTGGGGTCTACATGCCCATCGAGTTATTTCCGTATTGCGGTTACCCTTCTATCAAAGGCACCCATCAAAGGTGGCTACAACCAGTGATTTTGAAAGTAAACGCTTAATGCTTTCCCAACGAAAAGGTCGACAAAGAGATACCCAAGCGAGTATAGTTGGAGTTGGAGCAAAAAAAAATAACTGAAAAAAATTAAAACCGAAAACACGTTTCCAGAACTCTCACTTTTTAATATAATCTGGACGCAATCGTGATTTGTGATTCTTTCTCTTGTGTCTTTTTGTCGTTCGAAAAATTACCGCCAAAGAGTGTCGGAGCTGGAGAAAGACGACGCGACGTTCCAAACGAGGCCTAATGTCAGTAGGTCTTCTCAACCGTAGCTTCTATGGGAAATCAGTCACATTTGCACTATGCGAGGAAACGCACAATTCATACGAGAACCGGTGCGGAGGGTTTTCATATTATATATAGCCTATACTCATGATCAGTGAGTTCACTTTTGATATAGGTACCTGGCTTTTGTTAGATTCTAAAGAAATTGTACGTTTGCATTTAACTCAAGTTTTACTTGAGGCCCATCCGACGCTTTGGGTTTATTGACTTCATCGTTCATTGACAGAGACAGTGTTCATAAAAATTCAGCAAACCACTCTCGCGACTGCGATGACTAGCAAGAGATAAACGCTGAATGTAGATAGATCTGTTGATATGGCTACTAGCCGTTTTGTGAATAGATTTTTTTTGTTGTCAATCTAGCTAGAGGGAAAACTTGTTAACATATCCGGCTTCACCAGTGAAAAGTTTTAGTTTTGAGCCTAACCTTAGAGTTAAGATTGGTACTGATACAAACAAAGGAGAGGATGAAGAGAACCTCATAAAGTGCACTGCAGGTTGATGTGTGCATGCGGACTAGTCGACTGTAGGTAGTCTTTAAGTTAAAAGGTGGGGGGGGGGGGAGGGTTCGTGAATTCGTGTTCATTATTGATTTAATACTAAAACAGAATGATTTTCTCTCATGCTTATTTAGAAATCAGCTGGTTGAAACAATTCCTTCTACTGCAATGATGTTTTTATTTCGAGCGGGAATTTCTTTAATTATATAGGTACTGAAAATGCGTGTAATTTTCATGTGAAAGCAAGTCTTCAAAAAATGCACACTTTAAAGTGTACTATACAGGTGTCACTCTTGTTCGCTTAAGGGCATTTGTATTGAAAACTCAACGGGGATTTTGGATTCCAGACGAATCTTCGCAGGCGCTTGTCAACTTGCATTGAATGCAACCCCCGAAATAAATTTTCTCAAACTTAAGCCCGCAGGACCCCACCCAAATACTCCACTATCTCCTTTTTAAAATCAAGCAGTAAGGGAACACCTTAAACAGAGTGCTGTCATGCCCTCGGCAAGTGTCATTTTCGGGATAACAGATGCCTTTCTGAATTATTAGCGCCTTTGAAATATGATAAAAAAAAGGCGTACATACCTAATAGAATATTCCAGTCCAGCTTGCCAGTTGTGTTAAGGCTCAGTCGCTACACCATTTCCAGAAGAAGAATTTTCTTACGAACGCACATTCATTTTATTTTTATTTTTTCGACCATCTTGTCAACAACTTTCGATTTCCGACCACCAAAGTTATTCCGCGCTACCTATACAGTTATACACACGCCAAAAAGAGTTGTGCAGCAAGTTCGTGGTGAATGCGGTTTAACTTCGAATTGAAAGGAAACTATACTGCAACCTAAGGTTCACAAACTTGAAAACGAAAGTTGGTATCTAAAGAAGAGAAGGTAAAAAATAAAAAAAGAAAGAAGAAAAAAATATTAAACTCACAACAAACCAAATTGTCTCTGTACGTCCAACTGCTTGCATCTGAGTTATAGCTTGGCTATTTGTATCCAATGGTCACATCCGTTAGCGTCTGGTTTTATATTACCTGCGAAGATGGTGTTTGTTCGTTCATAGATATCAATATACACGAGAAAACTGGAGTAACACCTCTTGCTCTTGGTGTGGGCCGTGTCGTCGAGAGACATCCAACCAGCTGTGTGGTAGTCATGGTATGTGCCGTCGAAATATTTATTTTCGTTAACAAAGTTACTGCGGATGCCCGTTAAAGTTATGACAGGTGGTCGTGTACGACCTTAAACAACACCTCATGTTAGCATAAAGATGGTTATATAAAAAAAACTTTTCTAGCCCTGCGCTATGCGAAATTAATTTATGTTGCCAGAATAATTTCACTTTTAAGCGCTACTTTGGAAGTTTTTTAATATTGATTGTTGTAACTTTTGGACTTCCGAATAGGTGTATAGGAGAATAAAAGGATAAAAATATTACTGCCTTCATAAAAAAAAGAGTACTGGCTGAGGGGTATAAGAACTCGAGATGGATTAAGGAAAAAGTTCGGATTTCTTGTCCGGGGAGCGTAAATTATGGACACTGGCTTTCCGGTGCGAGATTAATGAAAACGGAAAATGTTACAGAAGATCCACAGGGAAATGAATCATTCGACGTCTACAAATCAGAGGGACTAAATACTTTAAACCCATAACACAGTACGCTCCACAGCCCGTAAACATAATATCGCCATGGCTTTAAGTAGTTAAATAAAATATTTAAAGCTTAGCATCGAAAAGCTATGTAAGGAAGTGAATGTTATATTATATAATATTGCCAAACATTTTGAACTGCTATACAAACGATTAGGCATTTAAAAAGCAAAAGAAGATAATCAAATTGTAGGTCATAAATGGTTTACTTAGTGAGCCTAACTTATGCAAGACTACCTGAACGATTTGGCCTGGAAAGCGGAAAACTTAGGTAAGTCTTATAGCTCCTGTTTTTCAATAGGATTCGTTAAAATTTCAAAAGTATAGCTATAAAAATTCATTGGCTACACTTAATTTTTGTATAAAGTAAGTGGAAAGTGATCTCGTGCCCTCCTCGCACATATCGTTTTTTTTAAAAATCGTTCGAAGATACGCCATTCAACGTTAACTCAATTTTGCTATCCGTTTTCGCCACCAACATTTTTTTTTTTTATCATTCATTTTGAAAGAGGTCATTAGGCGGTATTACTACCAGCGTTGCCACAAAGATAAAATTATATCAAATTAGCTATTTTTTTTGCCTCCGTGCAAAAAATTGGTACTTATGTAGAGTCTAAATTCAATATTTTAATATTCAAATATGAAAACCTTTAAAATAACAGCAACTTCCCGGATTGACCACTAGAGTGCGACACAAAAACCAACCTACCATTTTGTATTTTATATATCAGTCAGAGAGGCATTCCCGTTTTGACCTCCACTAAATCAACGAGTCATTCTTTTTTTTACCAATCGTTTTCATGAGGAATTTTCTTTCCAGAATTCTAATTAATTTTCTTTTGGCTATTAATTCATCGACACGCTCCTACACTTAGATACATTTTTTTCTGATTTTGATTCAATTCGATATATTTTTCAATTTTCAATTAAAATTCTGCGCATTCTCCCTTTTTTCATATATTTCAAGATTTTTTCAAATAAATTTTTAAATCTGGCAATATTAATTTATTTCCTTATTTTTAAAACTGACTATGCTCATTGCTCATTCTGAAATGATGTTCCCACCCAAACTGATACTGTACTACTCGATTACATTTACATTGGTTAAATAAAATAAATTAGTTATGAGCGTGTGTGAGATATTCAATTCAAATTCCTCTCTTAAGTTGTCAAGTGTCAACAATCTCTGCAAAAATCTTCAGTTACTGCGTTTTCCAAACAACTAAAAGGTGAATATAGGTAACTAAAATGTAGGTACCTATACAATTTCTAAAAATTTCATTAGAACACGAATGAATTTTAAGCCGGTAGAAATTACTCTGCAATACTTATTTCTATTTTTTTTAAGTTTGCTTTTAAGAACTTTTTTATTTATTTACTACATAGGTAAATGAATTGATATATATTTTGTGTAAATCTATCTTTTCTCACTAGTTTGTAAGATATTGTTACATCCGAACTGGGATTCGAAAAGATAAAACGCTATTCTGTTGAACTTTTCTAATAAAATCATTTTTATAACACTATGTATTCTAAAAATTCACTTAAAAAAAATATTTCTTTAAACAGTTCTTATCTGACTTAAACCAATCACTTAATTCACTACCTACCTACTTTACACTTCTTTATCTCCACAACTGATTACTATCTGTACAAATCACTGTTTAAACGTCAACTGTTCTCCTTGTTCTCAAATTTGCCCTTTTATATCTGCTCCGCCATCTGTCGGGAATTTTCTAGTGAATTCCTGTTCGTCCCTAACAAACTTGATGGTTCTACAATTAGCTCACTTAACTCTCCACTTATTTGAAAGATTCGAGTCTCCAATTGCAAGTGGAACTTGTGATTAATGGATTGTTTACATTTTAGGTTCAACGCTACAATATTTTATCGTAATGTGTAAAGGTATCTCGAAATAAATGAAATGAAAAAATGAGGTGATGTGAAATGTGATGTTTTTTTTAAGGATTTTGTTATTTTGTATTTTTATTTATGTTTCTTTCGTTTTTAATGAATTTATGGTACATTTTAATGGCTCAAATTTAGATATTTGTGATACATTTTTCAAAAAAAAGCAATACATTTTTCGAAAAGTCAACGGCAACATTGATTCCAGCCAATGTCTTTGCATTGAGGAGTCTATCTATGATTTAAATCTTAGCATCTTACCTCTGATCGACACCGAACTAGATACTGTGCAAATTTGCAAGTTCGCCAGGGTTTTACAATGTATCTCTTTGCATGGGGGTTTCGCTATAAACAAAACTTTCATAATATGTATTAGACATTGCGAAAAAAAACTCGTTCGATTGTATGTAGGTACCTAACCTACGGATCAAAAAATTTCAAATTCTTCGCGAGCCAACAAAACAAGTCAAGTCTGACCCACTGGCAACGAGTGAAACAAATAGAATTTGCATATCAATTTGTAAACATTTTGTTTCGTGTTTTTTTTATGTCAAATACGATAATTTCACAGGAAAGTTGTATAGTTTCTCCACAGAGAGTAAGTTGTAAGTGCCTCTATCGCAGGCTATTTCTATTCATTATGAGTGGCATAAATAGAAGACGATGAAGCACTCCCTAGCGCGCATACGACTCCGGAATTCATAAATTCTCGGTTTGGCACATCACATGAACTGCAGCACGACGACGATCATGTTGATGATGGTGTGGATATAGAAACTAATAAGCTTAAAGTGGCCATTTGTCTGCTGCTGTTGTAACTGGTCCGTTTCTTTGTTGATCCACAATATAGCAGACGATCGATGCCCCAGCCGCCACCGTACACAAGTAAGTACAAACCGAATCCGAAGGAAAAATGTTTCCAGAGCAAGAGCCCACATAGAGCAGAAAGAAGCCTTTACCAACGATACCGGTCATAGAGCGCTCGCCGCGCGCCGGCGCCCGGTGGCAATGAAACAGAAATTTCACTTTCTTTCTAAGGTTAAAATCGACGGTCATGCAAATCCAAGAGGATATAATAACTTTCCCATACTCTCTTAGCACTGCAAGTCGTGCAGTATTTATTACATGGCCTCTGATGGATATTGTTGCATGCTGTGTTGATGTGGACGCTGGAAACGGACCTGCCGGCCGAGATGACGCAGCACCAGCACTTTGCTTCAATTAGCTCCAATTTCTGGGTTTGAGGAGCATTTTTACAGTCGTGATGTGGATAAAAGTAAAAGTTGTTAATTAAATTTGATAGCTTTGTCTAATTGTTTTAATTTCACTTTCATTGCAGAGAAAAAGAAAAGAAGAAAAAAATTGGTCGGCTAGTTAGGGAATTACGCAAGGTCTGAAATACTTTCCTTTTCTGGCATATCACCATGACTTAGAGAAGTGACCGTGTCTACAATCAAGACTTAAAATGATTGGCGTTTGGATTTAAAAAAATACGCCCAGTTTTGTGTAGCAATTCGGGCGAGAGAAGTATAGAATTTATTTCAATAAGTTTGACAAAATTTGTTAATTGGTTGTGTCTTGTCTAAGAAACATTTTACTTTCATTAATTTCAATAACTCCTTAAATAAAAATATTGTACAGAACAATTAATGCAATTGCTGATTCAATGATTTGTAAAGTAAGGCATTAAAGGACTTAATTTTTCTACCAGTTATCCTTGGCTTCGCTCATTATTTCTTTTGCAATATTTGCATATAAATATAACTTCGAAAAAAATTTATATAATAGCAGAAAACGTATTTCTTAACTAAGCCTCATAATAAATTACAATTACATAAAATAGAAATAAATAGTTTAAGTAGGTATGAAAGTATATAACAAAAAAAAAACGTAATTAATAAAAAGATAAAATAGTTCACCAAAATATCTTTAAATATATATTTACCAAAGATTCTTATTTTAGAGATCAATCAAAGACGTACATTTTGCTAACGGTTAATAGAAAAAAATATGAGAGTTCTTCGTGATCACATTTAGAAAATACGTTAAATTCTTAGAATATCAAAAGAAGCTTTTAAACAAATTAGTTCCTTTATTTAACATACATTTTAAATTATATATAATTTAAAAGCGTTTTGTTGTGGATTTTTTTTTTGGAACGGTTTTGGACAAGTTTCTTTGCCCGTTTTTTGAATCATTTTATGCACAAATTTATTACACTCCAATGTTTTCTAAACACATTGGTTGTCCGCAACTTTTTGTTTCGAACACATAGTTAGATGTGAAGTCTGGTAACTTAAATTTAATAAACATTTGGAAAATTTCTTACAACTGTCTCTAAAATGTTAACTCTAAACAAATGATCTGATGGATCTAAATAAAAAACAAAAATATATTCCATTTAAACACCGAGTAGGTAATTAGAAAAAAAGTTTCAAACCATTCGCTTAAATATATTAAAAACAGTTGCAAGCTTCTAAAATTTACTAAATCCGATTTATTGTGAAACCTCCAAATGTGTGAAATAAAAGCGCTTTAGAGTGTTCTCTTTGGTAGAAATGCTGGGAAAAATTCGAAGAAGTGTTATTTGGCATAGGTACGCATATTTTTGTTTTCACGGTAAGAATCAGACATTCGTGGACAAATGTATTTTAAAGATTTTAAAAGATTTATCAACAACTACTTATGGAACTTTGCTGCAACTGAACAAATAATTTAAACAATGAATTAACTCGGAAAATATTTATATATTTGGTATAGGTAGTACAAAGTTGAAGCAAATTCAGTAGAGAGGCATTTTTCCCAAACAAAACATAAAGGTAAATAAAACAAAACGTTAAACTTATTTTTAAAAATGTTTTAAACAAAAACATGGAAAGGGGGCACAGGCCCGGGGCGGCGCTTTGCTAAAAAATTAAAGTTTAATGGGAATTACCTTTGTTTATTTGATATCGTGAGGTAAGTCATTTTTATCCGCTTAGAGATTGGGAAATCGGAAAGAAGCCAATATGGGATAATTTTAAATTTGCGGCTTCAACAAAGGTTGAAAAATTACTAGGGGCGGTATTATTTGGCTCTGCCCCGGGCGACCCAACCCACGCTACGCCACTGTTTCATGTGTCCTCAAAAACCACGTTAGTCCTAATCTTTCTTTCCTTTCTCCAAGAGTGAAAAATTTAACTTTTTGACTGCTAAGAAATCCGGCTCATTCCAATAACAATCTGACAACTTCGTACATATTTTGTTTTATTCTTTCTTTGGTGCTCCAAAACCTTTGGTTTTAGTGCGGAGTTTTTAATTGGCTTTGGACTTACCATACGAGATTCGATTGTGGTCAGTGAAAATTAAATAATTAGGAATTTTGATACAAACATTTATTTGCTGACTCAGTCAAAGTGGATGACATTAAATGAAATTCTTTTATGTGTTGCATTTTTGTACAAAAGCAGTTTAGGATATCGGTCTAAAATTTCGTCCGCAAATAGACACTCATCTCAGCTTTGAGTCCATGTTTGCCTACCGAAACAAAACGTTTACTGCTGCATAGAATTAAAAGATATAGCCAAATCTAAATCAAGGTTAAGACATTTTTCATTTTTTGAGACGAAAAATTTAAACAGCTTTCACACATCAACAGTATAAAACGGCACATTCCAATTAAAAGTACCCTTAAAGCCCCATATTATGTATACCTAAAGGCTCTCAAGGATTTCACTCGATGCCATTTCAAGACCAACATACATTCACAAGCAAACCAAATAAGAAATTCATTCACTTTTCCCACTTTAAAACTGCCTGCAATTATTTTCCAAAGAAAGTCAAACACATGTCCGAACAGTAAGGCAATTTGTAGATATCAACATCCATGAGTTAACCCGCTCGGTGCACAATAAACATTATACGAGTATAGTCAACTATACTTTGAATGAGAGAAAAATCCGTTCACCCCGGCACAACGATACAACCGAGTCAGCAAAGTCATTGTTATCAGAAATTAGGTTCATGGTCCTAATTTCAGAAGTGATAATGTAGCAACACTGTACAACCACGATCTTATTAGCATAATGCTAGTCTTCAGGTTGCATAGTCTTTGAAGGGGCTGATGTGCAAAACCAAACCAAATATGGCATGGAAACTTTGAGCAGCTGTGGCGCCAGCGCCCGTATTCGTTAGTTGTCGCAACGATATCGGCTAGCTCGGTAATGTAATGCAAGAGAGCGATGTGCACATCCACGCTAGCAGCTACTCGTATCAATGCTATTGGCGATTTTCATGCTCCAAGCTGCTCGTATTCCGCATTGGTATTTACACTCTCATTTTGTCTGACTTAAAGTGGATCGCTTTCATATGTGAATAATGGATACCTGACTGGGATTGATGACAGTTTTGTTACTGCGATCACAAGACAGTGTTGACAATTTAAAGAATCAGCAGGGGCACGTAAATCCCAATATGATCGCAAAACAAATGGGAGGATAATGCCGTGGTAGGTATAAAGGGGAAATTCTTGACATAAAAGGGTATTTTTTAATATTTTACATTCTATTTGATTTATTTTCGTTAACATTTTTAAATAGGAATGCCACATTTGAACTGTATTTCACGGGTAAACCATTTGGGGTAAGCTTCAACGACAACATCGACGGAATGAACCCTTATTAAGACCTTAAAGAATTTGGCATGTATACAATTTTTAAATAATTTTCTAATTGTATGAAACATTTCGCGAAACTATCTCTTTCAAAGATGGGCCACCTCTTTTTTAACCAATTGAGGTCTAATATAAAAAAAAAAAAATCGCTTCTAACCGAGTACCTAGAGCACATATAACGAGCTTTAATGTCAAATCCGAAGTGTGGTGGGAAGGTGTAGCACGTAATTTTGAAATATAAAAAAGCTTCTATTTGTTTTGTCGAAACGATATCTAACGGGGTTATTTCAAATCTATCTTTCATGGAATGTTCAACGAAAGTTGGCGAATATCTGCGCATACGAAGTTCCGAAACACAGAGTTGTTCTATTGCAAAATTGCTCATCACAAATCCTTTTAAAAAGATGCAACGACCAAGCCAAACCTACAGAAAGCAATGAGCCTTACCAATAAATATTTTTAGATTCGACTCTAAATTTTATTCGTTGACTGTGGCTATATTTTCCATACAAATTTCGCAACTGTGAGCTTCCGTTAATTTAAAGTCGAGACTAAAATTTGTAATTAGTACCGCGCAATGTCTTTATTACTTCAGTTAACACAACTACTAGGTATATAAAAATTATAATGAGGGCTGATCTTTTCTACTTACCATAAGTGCCTACCTACTTTTGTTTAATGATTCTCTCGACAACCTACATCTTGTTCTGCATTCGACCTGTGTCTATACGTCATTAGCTGCATGAGGCTAAATGACTCTACATTCGTCACAAGAAACACCAGCAGTTCTTATGGTTTTCACGCTCCCGTAATCTCGTGTAATCTTGACATAATGGGTTCAGAAAAACAAGGAAAATTCAAAAGCAATCGAGTTCACTAGGTCGATTACCCAATCAATCAAAAACACCATACCTAAGCTGCATTCGTTTCTAATCCACCCATATATCAATCGGCTGTTGCCTATATCGCAAGTGACATGAGAAGTGCAACTTTTCTTCCGTAAACACAAACTCCCATCACAATAATAGCGAAAGCGGATAGTCTAGGCTTGTGTACCTACTGCATGTCGATGACACACTTAAGAGTAAGACCAAGGCCACCCCACCCATGGGCGAGTGTTTTCAAATTATTCAGTTCCTACGATGCATTTGCTTCAACAACAATTTGTCGTGCACCAGTGACGCTGCAACAATTCTCTGGTTGTTGATCGCAGAGGCACGTTCAATGTAGCGAAGTTAATTCGTTGATTCCTCACGCCACGCCGCCGCCGCTAAGTTAAAGACTTCATTGTAGCAGTGACATTGATGGAGCTATGCTGCTATTCCCCATAGATACGATACGATGACGTACGGAATAGAGCTATTGACCGCGTTTGCATGATACACTGGCTGTTAGCACGGATATGAACGTAAAGTATGAGTATAGGTCTTGGTATATGTTGGTACCTCCCTACCTGCAGCTTGTATTAGCTACCTAGTTTCAGTGATTTTTTACTTTGATTCCAATTGAAGCCTTATCTTTTTCGGTTGAATTGGTTGCAGTGGAAAACCCAACCCAACCATAAATCGTTGAAAAAAAAAAACTGTTTAGCAAATAAATCGACTACAAGCGCTGTATCCATTTTGTTAAAATAAATATCACCTTCAGGAGGAATGAACTACATACTGTCAAAAAAATATCCTGCACCACTCCAGAATTAAGGGTGCGAATAATATTAAGCTATAGAGATCTTCTTCGAACACTAAAATGTTCTCTATTTGAATTTGACAAAGGGAATTTGATGCATCTGTAGGAGTAATGAGAATGGGCACATTCAAGAATCTGGTTATCTTAAGTCGACTGGATTCATCTGGATGATAGGCACCTAACCTGAATGCAAATACTATATTGGTCGGGAATGTCACTTTTTCTACGTCAGTCACATATGCGAACTTTCAACTTAGTATTCATACACGAATTTCTTTACTAGACTCGTCGGCTACCTCTCCATAAACGTCAACTGAAACAGATGCCCATGACCGATTTCAGCCAATCAAAGCCGAGATACATCTAGCCAGACAGCTGCTGTCAGACTTACTAAACTAGGTACTTGAACGTCCCCATTGACTCGCTCTTACATTATTAATCTACGTAAGGTGTATTTCTATGTCTTCATTTCAAATTTTTTGCCAATTTCTGACATAAGGCCAACGCCAAATTTTAGGCTGCTATATAACAAAGAGCCGGAGACGATACATAAAACATGTTGGTGCATACTTTTTGGCTGTAAACAACGGATTACACGTTTTGTTCTTGACTACTTTTAGCTGTAGAGTTATCAACGATGCCATTGTGAATTAACTGTAAGCTCAGTAAAACTTCAATTTATTGCTGTATGGTGAGTTAATTTCAAACGAATTTTAAATCTGTAAAATCCGGATGGTAAAGCTGTTTTTTCTGTTATACCAATAGTGATAATACAAGTGAAAAATGAGTACGCTTTACCTACATACAGCAGAAGTACACTGACGATCACTAGGATGAGAAGATACATTTTGCTATCGATTTTCACTCTTTAAACCTGTTGAAAATGTTCTACCCGGAAACTTTTACTACCTGAGAACATGTACATATTTTCCCAACAGTAAGTCATAAAATTAAAGGGTAAATAAAAAACTACCACTGAAATTACACCAGAATCAAACAATTTTAGACCTGGAAAGCTTATAAAAATTTGCGCCACTAGGATGAGGCCACATGCAAAATCTTCGAAAGAAAGCAACAAATTTTATAAAATGTTTACTTTTTATGGTTTTAAAACATTCATTAATAATGTTTTTCTAATTACTATATTATTAATAATGCCCGCCTTTTTTGGATATGACCTTTATAAGACGGTTTGGAATAGAATCACTGAGTTTTTTTTTTTAAATAATTAAGAGAAAATTGGGCCCATGCATCACGAATAGCTTCGATTAAAGTGCCCTTGTCTTCAAATTGTCTGCCGCCTTCATACACTTTACGAGATAACCATGCCGAAACATTTTCGATTATGTCAATCGAATAGGTTGGCCATGGCAGAAGTTCCACGTCTTCTGATTGAATCCAACTTTTAACAACCCTGGAAGTTAGATAGGGGCATTGTCTTGTTGAAATATCCAAGACATGGGTCCGAAATTGTATTTCACTTTTGGAAATGACCGTTCCAGCAAACATTTGTAGTTGTTTCCGTTTATTCTTGTCGACAAAAACTCCAACTCGATTGTACCATAGTAGCTAATAGCTCTCCACACCATTACACCTGATGTACAGCTGTGATGTCTTGCCAAAATAAGCTGCTCCTTTCTTAGATCATGGAAATAAAAGTTGCAACCATCGGGGCCGTCAAGGTTAATCTTTTTTCCATCCGAAAAGACAACGCGTTTCCATTCATTACTCCAAGCGACATGTTCTCTTGCAAAATTCATTCGATGCTCCTTGTTTCAGGTCTATTTTTTAGTTTTATTCTCAGTATGGTACCACTTTTTCGAATTATCCTTCGCACAAGCCGTAGAATTAACCGCTTTTCTCGCAATGTTGTTGCTTCTGCCGTGCACCCTTTTTGATTTTTCCAATAGTGTTCTATATCCGCAAGATAACTGTTGACAATAGTTTTACTTCTATTTAGCCTCCTTGCAATTTCTCGGCCTGAGAGTCCTGACTCCTTGACAGCATCTATTTTTCCTCTTTCTGTCGCCGTCAAAGTCTTTCCGGAACCCTTTTTTTTTAACTAAATAAAAACAGATATTTTCAACGCTTTTTTAAATATTCCAAAACTTTGGAAAAAATCGCTGATGTGCACTCCTACAACGAAATATTCGCAATGGCCTCTTCCTGGTGGCACATCTTTTTATACGCTTTTCATGTAGTTCATTGTTTGATCTTGGGAAATTCCACTCCACTGCAACCCCCATGCTTGGAGTCACTGTTTGGAGGTTGGGTATAGGCTATGCCTTTAAATTCTATATACCTGAATACTCTTTAAATGCGTTCGAAAAATGATTGAATATAATCAAATTTGCGTACACCCAATTCAGCACCTACTCCAATCTTCTAACAGTGACAACAACCAGGGGGGTTGCAGAGGGGCAGCAGCATTTTCCACTGTTTATGCATTGTGGTTTGGTCTTATTTCTATTTTTTTTTTTTTTCGTTTTTTCTTTAAGTGTGACGAATTAACGACAAATTGGCCTTATTTCACTTTTAAATACGAAATACCCGTAATGCCAAATTGGAATTCGGTATTTTTCCGTTTGGATTTATTTCACGTCACCCTTCATAATAACTCGCCCATAAGAAATTCTGTCAAAAGAGGCTTTGAAATCGATGAGAAGATGGTGAGCATCGATTTGACATTATTTTGTTTCTATCAGTATTTTCAGTTTTGGGAACATTTGGTCGACGGTGGACTTTTCTAGCCTACCACTGCCCTCTACCTCTGAAGGGCCGGTGTGTGCTCTCCAAATGTGTAGCAGAAACGATTTTGTGCGCGAAGTGAACTAAATCCTCAGCATTTAGCGCTGTTGAGGTTGATGGAGCATTCCTTCTTGGTGACTGAGCAAACGATGCAGGGATTTACTTCATCGAGCAAACATTTACTTAACCGTCTTTATCTGGTTTGAAAAACTCGATGCGTTAACCATTAGAACCCAAAGCCTTGTCCTTAATTTTGCTATAGGATCTTATAAATTGAATGGTTCGCTCTGCCATAAAACATCATGTTGTAACATCTGCAGGAAAAGTTTCTTCATCCCTACTCTCAGTGCCGACTACAACTCGTATGCTCTCTACTTCTGTACGAGATTTTTTGCCGTGACACATTCCCTTGACTTTGTCTTTAGACTATTAATGGAGTAGCATCTTTTATCCTCCTCCAACTCACGCTTCTTCAGTTTATCAAGTTTATGACTTTCCCTCCCTGACATTGCCATATGAATCACTATTTATTTATCACTTTCATTTTCACACCTCCATTTACTTCATTGCCATTTCATGCACCTCAAATCGAAGCCAATCGCCGGATAGAGAAAATCAATAAACTCCCAACCAACTTTGCCAACGTTTTCTAATTCTTCCAACCACAAAATGCCTCCACAACAAAAGGCTTTAAATAGAAAAAAAAAATACAAAATCCAATCTCATCTACCATCTCAATGTGCGCGACAAACTTTACGACAAAAACATTCCATTTGAGAATACGGTTCAGAAAAAAATTCAAGTTAAAATAATAATTATTAAGTTTTGAAATTTCTCTTTCTTGGTGCGCGGGCTAACCCAAGCCGCCAACTACATCAAATAAAAGAAAAACAAATCCGTTTAGTGAAATCCCCAGTAAGAGACACAAATAAACACAAATACTTTCCATACAGCATAATTCGAGGTGTCAATAAAAATCGACCGTGTCCGATGGTATCCGCCAGCGCGATACTGATGAAAATGAAATCCATCATAAAAATGTGACTGCGCCAAAGAGAGAGAGATTCATTCGTAGCCACCGACTGCAAAAGGTAAATAAAAGGCCACTCAATCGGATTCCAATAGAGACAACAAAATAATGCGTGCTTGTGTGCCTGCGCACATACAAAAAGGTCTCGAAACCTAGATTCAGAGGTTATCCGACTGGAGACACAGTTTCTCTGGCACTCGAAAAAAAATTAAAAAACCAAAATAATAATCTATAGCTCATTGTGCGATAAAAGAATAGTTATTTTGTTTGTTCGCTTCTCGACTACATTCTCAGATACTTCTTTTATGTTAAGAGGACGGAAGGAGGTCAAAAGGTTCGTGACTCTCATTGCAGACAGAAGCTGTGCAGGCCATTTGTCACGATGGTGCGCGCACTTACACCACTTATCAAATTAGACACAATGAGCGAGTTAAGATACTTTCGAATAATATACAAAACTGCGTTTGGTGCAAAATTAGTTTTAAATATTGTTTGCTTTTATTATCTCAGTTATCCAAATTTTGACAATTTATGCAACTTTTGCGGCGCTGAAATGTGTTAAGATGAAGAAAGAGCTGATAGCAAGAGGAAGAGCGTTGAAATGAAAGATGGAAACATGCACTTGGTTTGAAAGTTTTCTTTTTCGTCTTTTCGTTTTAATGAGGTTCACATGGCATAGATACAGGATACTAATATAGAGATAGATAGAATGGATAGAATGGATAGAGTAAAGTGAGAATGAAGGGACTCGGGGAGAGCCAGGAAGATGAAAGAGGAAAGTGCACAGATACAGATGAGTTCATAGGCATAGGATGAAAGCGATAGTACGTGTGTCGACTAGTTGCATGCAGCCGTTCATAGTCTCTTACAACTACAATCGGTAATAACCTGAAACATGAATTTTGTTTTAATCTCCCTCTGGAGCGGTGTGCATAATATTTTACACACACCCTCCGATAACATGATTTTCTTTGAACAAAAATAAATTAAATAAATTAAAATAAAAACTATCAATAGATCCGTTCCCTTGTCAATAAGGGAAGTCTTGGACATATCCTAAGCTACACGCGCATTACCGCCTGGCCTGCTTGTAGCCACTATAGGCGACGGACTGAGCAACTGGCGAGCTGTAGGCTCCGTGGGAGTCCCATCCGGAGCCACCGCTGGACCATCCACCGGAACCGCCTGTCGACCATCCGGCATTTCCACCAGAGTAACCACCACCACCGCCGCTGTTTCCCTTGCCACCACCGAAAAGTCCACCAAGACTTCCGAGGAAGCCACCGCTACCACCGCTGCTGCCGCCGCTTCCACCGCGTCCCAATCCGGAGATACCGGCGAACAATGCCAAACCAAAGGCGATCACGGACACAATCAGAGCCTTCTTGGCGATCAACAACAGACCGAACATGGAACCAATGGCCAGAACTGCGACCTTAGCACCAATGCCCAAGATGACTGGAAGGAGCTTCTTGAGAACACGCTTCTTCTTGGTGGTACGGCCCTCGACGATCAGATCCTTGATATCGGCCTTGATATCATCGGGAATGGCACGCGCAATGCTGCGAGCTGTGTTGGCAAAGTTGAAATTCAACGAACGCTCTTGGAAGAAGTTCTTCAAGCTGGTCACGAAATAGGTGCTCAGCTCTGAGTTGCGGGCCTCAACGGATGGAGCAACTTCAACAGCAATGGAGTTGTCATCAATTGATTTTCCCTGGCGACCGTCGGTGCTCTTCATCAGAGACACACCGCCGAAGAGCTCAATCTGGGGATTGTCAAAGATGGACTTTGCACGACGGAAGAGCTAGAAAGAGAAGAGATGGGTTAGGTTAGGTCAAGTTGTCGTGGTTATTTAATATGAAAATTTTGAAAAGTGAAATTGTGACGCAATGGGATAAGTGATAATTGAAAAAAAAAATATTTGGTTCGTTTTTTTTTTGCCAATTTAGATGGCAGTAACAATCCATGTTAGATTGGAATTCATAGCTGCTTCCAGATTGGTCCAATCCACAACCAATATTCAGTCAGAATTTGGCTTAATTGATTAATAAATATTCCAATAAAATATTGGGCAATGTCTGCTAATAAAATTAGTGCCAAAGAAACCAATAAAAATTTGTACTTAAAATTTGGCACAAAAATTGTTAGAATGTAGCTAAAAGGTTCTTCGCTTCGATTGTAGGGGTGTAATACGAATTTTAAGTCGTGGTAAGAAAACAATTTTCGATTTGTTTTGCCCGCGTAAGAAAATAGAATCAATTTAAATTCGTGAGTATTTTCTTTAAATTTTGAAAATTAGCAACATTTTTTACAAGTATTCTGAAAATAGTCAGACAACGAAATTACTTCAACAAAACTGTAACTATTTTACAAAAATAATAGGCTTCCTTGAACTAAATTTTGGAACTCGAACTGTCAGAATGTATGCTGTGGTTTATGTACTAAAAAAGTTCTATAAATAGGTTAAATCTAAAAAAAACCCATAAAGATAAAAGTTCTTAAAAGTAGATTTACTCAAAATGGCGTCAGAATTTAGCAAAGGCCCAAACGAGTAAACATTTTAATAAATACATATGATATGTTGTGAAAGTAAAATTAGTCCAAGGCAACTTTAAAGAAATTCGACAATAATTATTTACAACAAAATTTGACCAGATATAAACGCGAATTTAAATTTTAACCTCCACTATAGTCAAGAAAATGTATTAAAATTGAAAAAAAATTAAACAAATTTGAAACCCTATTTTACCCTTAACGTTTGGTACAGAAAGTCGATCAAATTTAGACCGACGTGGGTAGCTTAGCTTAGGGAATTGTATGTTGGAGATCTAAAGATAGATTTACAATCGTCAAAATTTGTACAGAGTTGGAATCGTATTTTGGTCAAATATTAGATTAGTTTGGAAACAATGTAAACCCAAAAAGTCGTTGATAGCTAGTAGTCTAAATCACTTTGCGAACAATTTGTAAAAAATCATTAATATTGGGTCAGAATTAAGCAAAAATAAAAAATATCCATATGATATCGATTTCCAAAATTTGCAGCAAAACTAAAAGCATGTAACAGAATATTTTATCTACTGAACAACGCGATACATGCCTGATTTCTAGTTGCAGTTTTGTGGGACATTTTTGAGCAACAAATTTGGGTGATTCGAAAGAGTTTTAGTACCTACAACGAAATGGTGTTCAAAATGTATTCGTGTCCTACTCTAAGTGGATTGGTAAAGACTTAAATATATTCTTTACGAAAATTAACCTAAATTTTGGTAAATGAATGAGAAAATAACAATCTTTTTACAACAAAAAGTCATTTAAAAACTTTTATAATGTTGCATTGTTAAACAGATTTTCGTTAAACTACTTGGAGAAATGAAGTGCAAAATTGTCTGTTGATTACGAAACACATTTTTTGTTGTTTAACGAAAGCAGTCTGGATGGGAAAAGTCCCACTTGCATCATATGTGTCTGGCTGAACTTATCAACTGAACTAGGTGCTTAGCAACTTTTGATGTTAAAATGTTTTGAATGAATAATAGTCCTAGACCTGTATCTCAACTGTATCTGTATTCTTGTTCCTTCTCTACAAATTATGTAGTACGCTATACTAAGTATTCAGACAACAAATGTTTGAATGTAGAATCTTGAAGTCTTAACAAATTTTAAGGAAGAATGTAACTTTAGATTAACTCCATTTAAAAGTATACTGCACAAAGGTGAAGCGAAAAATCACAAATCTCATCTTCGAGTCAAGAAGCGGACTCAAAATTATTGTCATCACTTTCCATCAACATCTCTGACAATTAGATATGTCTGTCAAGGACCAAATGTGTCACAACAACCGTTTCACAAACAATACTCTGATTTGCATTTTCACTTCACAACATCCTTCTGAACGTTTTCAAGTTCAAATTGAATCACTTTCAATCACAAGTCTTTTCACTTTTCATTACAACTTATCACTATCAGTAATTTCTATTATTGTCTTTTTTTTAATCCTTAATCCGTACCGTCATTTGTAGACACGAAATCGAATCAGCATCCAAACATTTGGCGAACGCACTAGGGTTTGGTGTATCCTGAGTAGTTTCGGTATCAGCGTATATTCCAGTGCTCAGCAGCAGGACACAAGTAGTCACAATAAAGAATTTCATATTGAAATTGTTAATAGTAAAGGAAAGAAGAGAAAATTGTATGAGCGTTCTTAATTTTTTGTTGTGACCACCTCCCCGACTGTGTGTTTATTCGAATGGAACTAGCTGCGGTTTGATACTTTTTCGAAAGTGTCAGGCTGGTTTTAAACTTTTTCAAAATATATCGAGATGAATAATTATGCAAACACACATAGATAGCCGAAAACATAAAAGAGGCAAAATGACTACTACGGCCGCGACAAATAATCAACGAATATGAACTGGGAAAATTGACAAAAAGAAAAATAAAAAAAAAATTTAAATAATGAAAACGAAAATCTTTTACCTATACTGTGTCTGAGCCATACCTACGAGCTACGAGCTGCGACCTACCTGCGCTTTTAGTACCAATCTCGCATACCTCTGCACACATCTGTAAAGTCATATTTTCTCGTATGGTATGGTATAAGCTTTGCGTTTGCTGTTCTCTCCCACTCCCGGAATTTATTAGTATGGGTGTGAGATATATATTTAGTGTTTTGAATGATATTTGGGCAAGAAATGCTTTCTTCTCTCCTTCTTCCGTAAAAAAAATTATAAAAATAACCAACGCCGCTGCTAACGATAAGAAGAAGAAACCATGTAAAACTCTTTTGTCATTTTCTATAGGTACGGTACAGGTAAAGGTATTGAGCATTCATTCATTTGCTAAGCATAATTTCATGTAGACGCCCGATGCCGTCGCCGTTGCCGCCGCCCTATTTCAATAGACCGAAGATGGTTGGGGAAGAAAATCTCGTCAATTGGCATCTCGTCACAAAGCCGAAGACGAAGACGTTGAGCTGCGGTTTTTGTTTACACAGTCAAAAGAGCTAAAAAGTGGTAAGAATGTGTGAAGGAAAACTTTGACTTTACGTAAGGCTGCTGTGCTGTGTTTGTATCTTTAAACGGTGATAATAATCGACTGAAGGTATCGATTGGCAATTTGGAGAAACCGTACGAGCCGCTGACAGCTGGCATAGTGGGGTCAGCCATCATCGCATGAAGATGCGAGTCTATCGAGGTGGATAACAGATGAAAACAGAGCCGTGCAAAAACGGATCTAGCTATTACGATAGTTATCAGCACCGATTCGGTTCAAGGAAAAGTGAAAAGTGTTGAAAGTTATTAAGTTGCTGCAATAAAGTTCATCTACAAAAATGACTCAAGTTGTTTTTTATTTTTCTGTCAATTTTGGTGCTGGTTTCGTTCAGACAGTAGAAGTGAATATATGTCTATATTCTGCGAGTAGACTGCCGCTTACTACTTTGTGACGGATTCTGTTGACTGTAGTTCCTACGTTTTTGAACTGCTAATTTAGTGCAAAACCGTGATTCCAATAATCATTTTTAGTGTCCATGCAAAATTGCATATTGTGACCTAGTAAATATATTAGATGAAAAATGTTTACAAGTAAGGCCCAAACTGTTTAAGTCCGGCGGTCGCCTTATCGTATCCTTAAGCGTAGAATTGTGTATAGTTTTCATGAAAAATAAATGCAAGTTCCGCCAATTAGTATTCGTTTAAAGATGCTCCCGCGGTACATCTACAACTCAGGTCTTAATGTCACATCCATGATCCATAAGTGGAAAATTCTAAAATTTGCGGATATTTGTGACTAAGGCGGAAAGTGACAAGAAACTCTTCAAAAACGACATTAAAATGGACAGTGATTATCACCTCACGGAGAGCAATGGTTGTGATTGTTTATGAATCACATCACAAGGGTTCCACCCTTGAACACTCAGAAAAAAAACGTTGTTATGCCAAGAATCTTATACTTTAACAATATCTATTGGTTAAAATTAACCCAAAAATCAAAATTGTTGATTAAAGAATAGTAGTGTTGGTAGTGATTTAAGAACCTAAATTTTCAAAACAAAAATAAAAATCTTACAGCCATAAGAGCCATTAGTTGTTGCGTCCAAAATAAGTTGTTAGTAAAAGCCAACAATTTGTGTTTTTACTTCAACAATTAAAAATGTCAGACTTTTAAGAGCAATATATTGTTACCCCAACAAAAAATTGTTTACAACTTGAAAATAGTAGTGTTGCATCAACAAGACGAAATGTTTAAGTTCTTAGAACTTAAATATTTGTCAAAATGTGAAACTGATACATGATATATTTTGTTTTATTTTTTTATAAATGTTAGTTTGATTAGCATATTTTATTTTCTATTTTTCAAAACAAACTATTTAACTTAGGGGAGACCGGGGCTAGTTGACTCAAAATTCCTTTTTTTTTTTTCTCTTGAACTAAGGCTGATATAAGAATAGTTCAAATATCATTGAAAAAAGCATCCTTTGTTCTTTCTAAACAAAGTTATTCAATTAAAAAAAACAACATGAGGACAATATTTTCTTAATTTTAGTTGAGCACCTCGATTGTGTCAACTAACCCCGGTACCGGGGTAAGTTGACTTACGTTATGGGGTAAGTTGACCCACGCCGCCGTGCGAAACTGAATTCTTACAAAAAATTTAAAGATTAAGACTCATTTATTTTTTCATTTTTTTGTAATAACATAAATGAATTCTGTATCTACTTAACGAACAAGTATCACCAGATTAGAACAATATTTTCAATATTTGCTTATTGCTCTTGACGACTTAGAGTCAGTAGCGGTTTATAAGCATCCGCAAACATTTTAATGCATAAGCGTGACATCGAAAATGAATGACTGTATATTCAATGGCGGTTAGCAGTTCTTCATCAACCGGAAGCCGACGCCTTAACTACGCAGAAATACCAATGCTTTCACTGAAAAATTGTATCAGTATTTCCTTTCCAATAAAATCCAATGTCACTGTCAAACGTATGAATAGTTATAAAACAAACCTTTTCAATTTGAATAAAAAAACCCAAGTGATCCAATTAATTTTCAGCTTTCCAAAGACCTCAATAAGTACTAACAACCAACAGTATACACATGAATACATGATACAGGCCAACTTGTATAGAAAAAAAAATTAGTTACTTTATCCAAATTAAGGGCACACATTTTATGTCGCTTCCATTGTTCGGCTCGACGCACGACATGACTACAAACTCCCAGAATCATACGCCCAAAATAATCACGTCATTAAAACTGCAACTTGTTGTCATTATCCCATTTTGCGAAATTATTAATATCTCCCGGTAGACTGAAATGTTCCAAAATAACATTGAGTGAGGTATGCGGTATCGTTTGCCCACAAAATGATTTGCATTAATTTGCAATAAATATATCAATTATTTCTAAGCAGATAATAGTTAGATTAATTAAAAAGTGAATCAGGAATCGCAATGTCGAAACGTTGTCATTTCCATTACAGCTTCAATGCCATCAGTTTGCAGTGGCTATATACACTCCTAAAAGTATCGCAAGCTAAATTCTAGTCCGATTAGGCTTATTCTTAGTTTTCTTCATTCTGGATACAGGTACAGTTTACCTACGTGTTTCCGTAGTTAAGTTAAGTGTTCTTTTAAAACTAAAAAAAAAATGGAATTAATTATAATAATTTAATGTAATACTATTGTAACAAATATATCTGATTCTAGATTCCTTAGATTTCTATCCATTAAATAATGACAAAAAAAAATTTTAGATTTAAGACCATTTAAGCATTTTTGTTTGAATAAAAAAATGTGATTTTTAAGAGAATGATTCGTTTTATTTTGTTAAATAGAGTTATTAATAAATTCGACAAATAAAACTGAGCAATCTTTAATTGGGATATGACATTCTTGAAGCATTCGGAAAAATTTAATATTTATAAGGATAACTTTGCTCTTATTTAAATTTTTGTAAATTTATTTCAGGAGTAATTATTCTAAGTTTTAGAAAGCATTATTCTTACTGCTGATAAATAGGTGAAAAATAACTGTACAATGATTTAAAATCAATTTGTTGCATTCTTAGAATGAAATAAGTTCCGGCTTAATTTAAGATACCACAGTCTTCAATGCGTTATGATTAAGAATACATAAGCTTAATTTAAGTGTACACGATCTAAAATCAAGTTGTTGCATTCTTCGAATGATATTACATTTAATATTACATTTAATATACTCAAAGTAAGATTTTTGTATTTGAATTAATAATTTTCGAGCTTAACAGACTTTCGTCAGTGGATAGGCTTGATCTGACACTGATTTTATGAGTGTATTCATTTGATGTAAATTCTTGTTTTTCTTTACCAAAAATATGAATTCAATTCGCAGGTGTGTATGCATGCATACAGAAACGCGCCACATAGCGACTTAAGAACACTGTACTCGATTGAAGACATTCACTCGATCTCCACAGCAATGATGTTTGCTGCTTACTCACAAAAACGTATTTGTTCTCATGGTTTGAATAAGTGGAAAACAAATAATATACGACCCTTAATAAATTGAATATCACGCTCGGTGGGGCGGAATCTGTTCAACAAGCATATTAAAGCAGGCTGTGTATCCGACCGCGGGATTCATCAGCCATGAACAAATTTTGTTCTAATCGTTTTTTGTGCTCTTTGAAAATTGTTATGATGACATCCCCTAAAGTAGTCCTCTGGTTATAGGTATACGCGTATGTCCGTGTATCTCATGATAAATAATTTTTTGATAATAATTGATAATTTCTTGAAAATTTAACCTGAAACACACAATGAAATGGGCGCTCATATTTTTACTGGATGCGCGAAGGAATTTATCAAGGAAAGAACACCAACTTTACCGATGGAAAAAAAAGTACCATTGGACGAGTGCAGTTTAAAATATTGTTAGTTGCGACGGCGTTGTACTGCTAAAAGACTTTTAGAGGCTAAAACGATGTTCTGAGCAAGAACGCTTGTAGAAAATGCCAAGGGAATAGAATCCGTGCTAAAGGATTTGAAAAGACACCACTTCCGGTTAATGTTGACAGGCATTCCACAATCAGCTGTCTGGTGAAATTGCTCAAATTGAACATATCCTCAGCAGTCGGGTGGAGAATCTAAATGTAGACTCAATTGTCTTAGCTGCAGGTTTAAATTAGTTCAATATATACAGGCTTGAAATCTTATAAATCCATTGAGGTACAACAAACATAAAGCATTTTCCACCCTTTTATCTTCCTCCTATCATTATATATATTTGGTACTTACCTCTTTTCATCCGCCATAGATTATTCCACTTATATATCTATTTAGACTTTGAGAAACTTTAACCCAACACTCAACATAATACTCGTTTTAGGGTAACACCATCCACTTAAGGTAAGTAATTCGATTATTGGATTTTAGTTGTGGAGCTGAGATGTAGGCTAGGTGCGAAATTTAGCTGGGGATGTATTGCCCGGAGATGAGGTGAACCTGGCCCACCTGACACGACCCTATAGCTGTGTTCCCAAAAAACTCCATTTAGATCCGAGATAAGTGACATTTAAGTGCAGTCTTTGAATTGAACTTAGCCGACTTCTGGGACCTAATCGACTCTTTACTACCTGAAAAAAATAATGATATTCTTTCCATAATATAAATTGTTTCAGGGAGGCTCCTCCTCCTCAAGTAGAACTCTTACTGGGCCTTAAATAGTGGTTTAATATATGTCCCTACAATTAATTCATTAATTACCTTTAAAAGTGGCCAGGGGGATTTTTCTGTCGTAAGGAATCGAAACTTACTTATCACATTTATATACAGCTTATCGGCTCTGTGGATTATTCTAAAGTGTGCAGTTAACTGTTGCTTAAAATTGAGTTTACATTAATTTATCTTCAAAATGATCCTTCAAATCTATAATAGGACCCTACGCTTTGTCAGTTCTATTAGCTAGTCAAGTCTCCCGATAAGTTCTCTCTTGTTCCACCCATTCAAATTCACTTCAATTCAATTCTGTTCACTTCCTTATGATAATGCTCGAAAGTCTTCCCCTCGTTATCAGATGGATACGATGTGCGTAACGTATTAAGTCTAGAAAAATAAACAACCTGATAACACGATGTCGCCCCATGAAATTACCCTTGCTATGTTTAAAAGCTGTTAAGCTGGTTGACAAGGTCATAGAAGAATAAATATGTACTTTGTAAATATAGCGCTTGTTTGTCCTATAACAAACCGCTTAATTTAATCCTTTGTTTGTGTAAACAAAGTGCCATATAGATACCCATACTAAAGTCATTTAAACTATTTATAATTTATATAGCTCATCCAAAATGGTCTGCCTCTTTGTCTTTAAAATAAATGCTCCCTTATAATGGAAATCAATTATTAATGGCACCACATTGAGTCGGTGTCAGAACGATGTCATGGCACATACCCTTTTTGTTTACTTTGTTATTACCGTACAAACAAAAGCGACTTTTAGCCCCAGTGATTCCATGTCAATATTTCGTTACAAAAACGAGTCCTTCCCGACGCTGCCACAGGTTAACGGCAAATGCGTATTTATACACTTACACTCATTGTTCCGTACTAATAACCAATTTTAGTATCGACGTTAAATTTACGGAAGCTCACTATTGCCAAATTTGTATGTAAATTATCGCCACTGTGAACTACTTAAATTTAAAGTCGAAATTTAAAATGTTTATTGGTAAGGCCCATTGATTCCTAGTGCGATTTCCTACTGTCATGTCAGTGTCATTACAGCGACAAGACGAATACTATTGTCAGCAGAGAAATGTATCTTGTACTTGTATCTACGAATAACTAAGCAGGTGAAAAGAAAGAGAAATTAATATAAAAAGCGAAATGCAAATGACAGCTCTGACGATTTCTGTATGGAAATCAGCGGCACAGTTTTATCATCATCATCAGCTTAACATCAAATCATGGGGGGTTGAGTTTGAGCATCATCATCACCGAAACCGTTGCCTGATGGCAAGCGAGAGGAAGAGATCGCATATACGCCCGGCTGACTAACCAGACCCTAGGTTAAGTACCTACTGATACTGATACTGTGCTGTGATGTGATGGTCGTGTTTGTTTTGTATATTTCGTAATTGGACTTCTCGCCGGATGGTCGTGTTTTCTCTCTAACTTCGATTAGTCATTAACAATGGTAATGCTATCTGTGGTATTTATTCAACCGTTATGCGGGATAAGTAGAGTACCGCACCTTGCCAGTCTCGTTTCTGGGGGCCGATCGGGTTCAAAAGAAGTTGGTGCTTGTGCATCAGTGCCAGTGTTGCATCAGATGAGTCAACATCACACAGGTATGCAGATGTTTGTTGTTAACTGAAATATTGCGCCACCAAAGAGAAGAGAAAAGAGAAGAAAAACACACCGAATTCTTGGGTGTGCGATAATAAGGAAAACAGTGGAAAGTAGTCCTACCGGATTCACACCTCTCACACACCGCACACGGTTAATAAAATATTATGAGTCGACAATTCTTTACGAAATCGTACGATGTCACTGAAGAGATTAAATTGAGTTTGTATAGGCATCTGAAAAAACGAACGGTGCGCAAAATTTGTTATTTTTTGACGGATTATGACGTTGATTAATGTTTTGGAAAGACAGTCGTTAGATGGATATTACAGTTGTGGGATAAATGTGAACCTGTTTATACGGCCTGTGAGTTATATTTATGTTTTGCTTGTGGTGTGGAAATGAAAGTATCTCGTTTCCGGTGAATGATATCGCAGATGTTTTTCAATGAGAAAGAGGCCATACCAGCATTGTGTGGAAAAATATTGTCAAAATCATCTAAAAGGCTATAATCGTCATCCTTACCTTGATGTTTTTCATTTGCTGTATAGGCAACTGCCACTTTCAAAAATTGTTCCAAGTGTTTGCTGAAACTGAGTAGCTACACTGTTAAGATGACGACTCTATGATGCGATTTCTCATCGCATGTCCGTCTTTTGTAAACTTTGGCTACTGGGGGAATCCAAAATTTTCAAAATTTATCATAATTATATAAGTGACATAAATAAAACTGGTCTGGTCGATCGCTGGTTTTATTCTGCTTTATTTTTGTCAATTCTTAATTTTATTTAATTAAGACTTATTTATTATTTATTGATGTGTGACTGAGCTTGGAGGGAATGTGCTGGCAGAAGTGCAGCGTAGGTTAGGTTAGGTATGGGCTAAATATTTTTATTTTTTTTAAGAACTTGCTATTAAGAAGTGAGGTCCAGGTACACAGATTTTAGAAAACTTCAGCTTATCTGGGCTCTGTGCGCCTTCATGCTGCTGATCTTATTATGGGTGGGCATGGGCAGTAGGTTCACCCAGATTTATGGCTTTTAATGCACATACACAGAAAAAATAGAAGACCAGTTAGGCATGCTTTAGAGTTTAGATATTGCTTAAGTGCTAAAGGTCGGAGGATGCTATGTCGATAGTAACAGAGTCAGTGTGAAAGGGAGCTGTGTAGATTTAAACGGCCGCAGATCAAAAACCAATCAGAGGGAAAAAACCGGGATTCACTTGGGTAACTGTTGCTCCTCGAAGTAGCGTGGAACTTGCAAATTTGCGAATCCAATGAATAATCTTCAAAGGAGTTCGCTGAAAATGTAGACCATATGCTCTCAGGTCTGCAGGCAATGTGTTTTTTAGTGTTGTTTCATGATGCGTCGATTTTAATTGTCGACACTGAAATGCCGAAAATATAGCTTCGTTAATTTCGTTTATATGTTTAATTGAGTCGGCAGTCTCTCAATTGGATTGTCAGTGTCGAAAACGTGGAAAACAGCTGTAAGTGCAAAGGATTTCGAGAAATTGGTCTATAAAAAAAAATTAATTTTGTAGCCATCTACATTATATAAAAATTAATCGTTATTTCCTTTTGTCACGGCATCACGCGTGAACGGTCCGGCCGTTTCGCCAATTCCTTTTTTTTTGTGTTGGAAGAGGTTCTTGTAAAAGAAAGAAAAATTAAGAAAGTCGCGCGGAAATTTAAAAAATTTAAGAAACCTTATCGAAAATATTAAATTTAAACTTGGCGCTTGTGAAAATATAAACTTTTCTAATGTACTTTTATGGGATCATTATATTAATACGTAAACATCAAAAGTTTCGGTACACTTTTTATTTTTGGCGCCATTCAATTTGTCACCGGCATAAATACCATAGTAACGTAATCAAATATAAATCATCTTAGATTAGAACCTGTTTCCAATGGAGCAGCTCATTTACGTATTTTTTCGATATCTCAATGTCGCTCTTTTCGTTAATAAAAAAAACATAATTACATTTTTTAGTATTACATTTCACATACTTACCTTATAAAAGGAATGGTCGATTTTCGACCACAAGCGAATAAAAGTGTCAATCAGCTTATTACTTGCTTTTCAAAAAACGTTCAAATTAAACAAGAACATGAGAGTCGAATTCCAGAACGACCAATCTAGAGAAGTTGTTTCCAAACAATTGCTCGATATTTGTAATGGCTAAATACCTGTTGACGCATCGTCTTTATTACATTAAATTCCCTACCAATTTTTGTCATTTTACTGAACCAAAGAACGAACTCATCGAGAAGGTTTTCCCAAAAATTGATTAAAATTACAAACATCATGTTTGGTAAAGTGAACGAGATATATTAGCTGCAAAACACGTTGATGCCACCGAAATACAAAATAAGATAGCTGGCGAATTGATGACATACAAATCGATTAAACCGTCATTAACCAAGATGATGTTGTCATCTATCCAACGGATTTCTTAAATTCACTGGAATCTGCAATTAATAATCGAATCGGTAATAATTATGTTGCGGAATATAAACCACCCACGTCTTTCGGTGAAGAAATTAATTTGATACTTTATCGAAGAAACAATTTTGAAAGGGAATTATGTACAAAGGCGAAGACGTTTTGATTCCACGGATTCCTTTGACTCCGAACGATATGCTATTCAACTGTAAACGGTTACAATATCCAGTGCGGGTAGGATTTGCAATGTCGATAATGTGTTTGTGAATGAAAAAACGACATTTTTTTCACATGTCAAGTTGTATGTATGTCGCCTGTTCCCCTTCCCGTATCGCAATACCAACAAAACGCGCCAGAAAACAAAATTAAGAATGTAGGTATGTGTATCATAAAGCATTAGAATAATAATTAATATGTTTTTGAAATAATTATTTTTTTTATTAATTATTCAAATTCGAATTTTATAGTACCTAATAGTTAAAGCCGGAACCTTGTAACGTGTGGTGTGCTGTGGAGTGGTGTTGGTGTGTCGCTATCACTCCAATGGATTTCATATACCTACGTAGAAACATATTTTTCTCGTGTCTTGTAGTGCAGTGTTGCGCGTTGTTTCGATATCGCTTCTGTTCCGATTACGCCTCTATGTCGCATTGAAATGAGAAAAATATTATTTTCTGAAATTGCCTATATGAAAGAAGGAGTACACATGAACTACGAAATCGACAATGTCAGAAAAGCAAAACAAACAACATTTGAATTCATTTATAAAAAAAGACACAGAGCGCGACACGACACACCACAAGTTACAAGTGTGGTGCCGGCTTAAGACAGGACAACGTCTGTCGGGCCGCTAGTTATAAAATAAAAATGTGTATTTCATATATATTTCAAATGTCTTAATGTCGACATGTCTTGACGTTAATTTTTATATAACGACACATACTTGCCGACCCATCTACAGTTGCGAAGTCTACATGGTGTAGTCTCCGGCGCACAACACTGGTTATGCACTTACTAACAACAAATTGAAAAAAAACTGAACCAATTGTCAACAAATTTTGACACCAACAGCATAAGATATCGTCCCGAAAATTATAACAAAATTAAATTAGACTTAACATCCCGCTTTGGGTGCATGCGTCTATTCCATTTTAGCTATCTTGTAAAACATTTTCTTCCACGCTATCTATGAATACCAAGTATATTTTTCTCTTTAACGTGATTCACTAGAAAAGTCTACCAACCAAACCACAGGCTTGGCAGATCATTTATTTTAATGAGCAATTGTTAGCCACGCCGAGAGGAACCGCCAACGCATAAAAATACTCACCATGCCTGCTCATGCCATTAACGAATTTTTATTTTAACCTGAAGAGGTTCAAATAATTTGTAGCGATTAGGCAACAGCAGCATGTCCGTTACAAAATTCACTTACATTAGCTTTTCCGGAAGTTTTTTTTCAGTTTTATTGCACATTAAAGTAAACTATGCTGACCAACGGGGCAGTCTGTGCTTTTTTGTTTGTCTATCGCTTTGTTACATTGTGCTGGCCAAATTATGAACTGAGCAAATATTTACTTTCCTATACAAATAACGCAGGCAGTGACTTAATGCCAAATAGAAAGTTTTCGCATGAACATTTCAAACAATAAATTACATTGTGTTACCTAAGGCAATTTGATGGTATCTGCGAGATCTAGATGACCACTCGAGCAATACTGGAATGCATTTTATTTGATTTAAGACAAGTCGTAGGATAAATACAAAAACAAAAGCGACCGAATATATAAGACCTACAAAACTGTGATGATATGGACTAGTAAAAGGCGTATGCAAGACTGCGAACTTATGGCGCCTAGGTACCTACTGGTCATTGCATCCTTAAGCGAAAAAATCTTGAAAGACAGGCGTACTGAGCGAGCCCTTAAACGACGATACGTATCAATGTCAAATGCGACAGAAATATGCACAAGTGGTAAATAAAAACAAGAGTTCCAATTATTGCTTCCACAAAACTCCTAAAGTCTACCTATAGGTATTGAAATGAATGATGATGGCGATAATGGTGAGGAAGACATCTTCAGCAATCAATTGAACCTATTGTCAGGTGAAGTAAGGGATCAAGGCTATTTACATGACAAACCGTTGCAAACTTGGGACCCAATCACCGCACCCTTAAATGAGCTAAGAGTACACTTATCAAATCAAAAGAATTCATCACTTATTGCTCATTCAAAAATAACGTGGTTGGAACGTTACTTTACCGCATTGCGATCAAGAAAATTTGTCAACGGCATTTCTCTTAACCCCTCCGGAAGCCCGTGCCAGCGGACTCAAGTCCAGACGGTAGCGTTGCCAATAAGTCATGAGAAGTATTGCCACTGAACTGAGAGGTTGCACCAGATGTTTAAAAAAAGAAACCCATGTTTCGACAACAAATGCAGGTGCGCTAAAAATGAGCCGAGGGCAAACTTATTTTCAACACCTTCAGGCAGAGCAGAAATAAAAAGAACAACATAAACTTCTACCAAGAAAGCAAAAATATGTTAAATGTTACAAAAGCCATAAAAGATGGTAACATTGCCCTGTAGTCGAAGTCGTTGCCTGGAATTCGAAAAGGCAAAAGACTATATTTATGCACACTGTTAAAAGCAGCTGTTAATGGACAAAATCAGGACACTCAGGTAGCATGACCGATTCGTCACTGCCAATGATGCTTGAATCCCGGTAGCAATATCTAAACTTAAGTCCACTAAAGTTGGGTTTGTATTTTCAAAACTGGCAAAATGTGCTGACGCAAGCACCAATTCATATGTAAAATTGTATAGCCTTATGTTTGTCCTGTAAATTGAATCTCGGTGTTAGTTATTATTTTCTATAAGCTTTTCACAAAATTTGAGAAGTTGCAAACCACAATCAAAATACCGTAGCACCCTAGGCAGACTTCGGTAGAAATATAGAATAAGAGGATCTTTATGTCGAATTGAACGACTGTTTTAGGCGCAGAAAAAATGCCAATGACATATTTTTTAGTTGCAAACAACTCTTGACACAAAGAAAACCACAGCACCATGGCGAGTATCTATCTTGTGTTCTTTAATTAAAAATGCTCAACTCTTTTTCCAAAGGTCATAAGTTATTATTAGGTAATTCTTTTGAAATTGTCCTGAAGCTCAGACAGCATTACATGGTAGGAGCATAAGCATACATTTTCTTTATTGTGCACCCAGAGTTTGGAAACTCATTCGAAATATATCAACCAATATAGTCTTTTGTGTTTTGTGTTCCTTCGACTATAACTGTTTGAGCACACATCTGGTGTGGGCCATGAAATCTCAAATCTAATAGCTTTCGAATCAATTCGTAGAACTTGGGATGTAAATCTCATTTAGGTAAACATCTAAAACTTGTGTGCCATATACTCACACGCATTTGAAAAGTGACCAATCCGTAAAAATATAATCACGCATTCAAATGGCAGAGGCATTCGCACTCCAAGGGACGATAACAAAATTCCTGCCTTTTAATCAAATCAAATTAGATATGCCCCATTTCACTCTGCAAAGAAAATGTATTTAGAAATTTTGCACACAATCTGACACTCGATTTTGTTTGCTAAAAGTATCGGGACAATGGTTGTTGTGAAGTTAAAATTTAATTTTGAATTCCTAAAGCATGTTTTAATAGCTCTGAGTGGGCGCTCTATGAGTAATATTTTTTCCGAAAGGTTCATATCTTTCTTTTAATTTAATTCTTAATAATTGTTATTGCGAAATCCAGCTGCCAACAGAATGATTGATATGGGAGAAGGTATATAATTTGAGATTACTTACATCGAAGTATTTAGCTATTTAAATTTTTGGGATTAAATTTGACGAGATTATAATTAGAGCAGAGATAAATTACGGGAACTTCTTGACAAGGTCAGAGACCACAGGAAAGTCTTAAGTTTGCATTGTGATAATTGCTAAAATAAAAAGCATGTATATGCGTGCCTGCCGCGGGGAGAAGTAATTTCCAAGATGACGAGCAGCCAGCATTTGTCTAACATATCCAAATGAAGGGAATCTCATGAGGAAAAAGGGACTCACTGCTGAAAAACGATGTTTGCAAAATGTAGCAAAACACAATATTAGTGAGACAAGCTACCTGTCTACGATAAAAGATTCTAATTCTTAAGTTGCAACTTAATGGTAAACATGTAAATGTCCGTATGGTGTTTTAAACTAGCCTTCTTCAAAAAAAAAATTTAACTCGTTCCATTCGTCTATACAACTAAAAACAGGAACAAACGAATGGTTGCAAGAAGCTAAACCTATAGAGTCCAAATTGTAATACGCTACTCTACTGAATGGTGAATACAGTTTTGAGTTGGAGCTGATGACTTGTCGTTTGTCATTCTGAAGAAAGGTCATTGTATATAGAGACTATAGTACTATCATCAACACGAAAATGTTCTTGGCCACTGGAGACGTCGGATGGCGTTGCAGTCGTGCTAAGTTTCTTGTTAAACCAAAGTAGAGAGGAATATTCACACCTGTGATTTGAGAACCGAAACATTTGGTTGGTGGTGGGGGCTGGTCGGTAGGTAGCAAATAAAGGGATAAAGACGTCATTTGGGTTTCTTTTCTCTGTTGCTCGCACATGAGGTTTCATCCTTTCATGAATGAAGCATGAGCAGTTTCTTTGAAAAAGAAATGATGACAAATTGCTGATTTGGAATTTCGATCTTGATGTTTGCACTTATGAAAGAAAACGATTCTATTGTATGATGAGATGACGGTTGGTCTTTTAGATATTTGAATGCAAATGGAATTTATTTCAAGTTAATCTTTTTGTCGTATTTCTGTTAGTTATGAATTCATGACCAACAGTTTAAAGATATTATTGATTTGAAATTATATTTACAATTAATTAACTCCAATTGCGGGAGTGAATGTCACTTTTAAAATATGCGAAAGGAGATTAAATTGACGGCCCTGATCTACAGGTGGCTTTGGTCGTGCGAATTTTAGGGTGGATGGGCTGATGACTTTTCATCGGATCGTTTTTAATTCTCATATAAATAGGTATATTAAGTATTAGTGATCTGTTTTGAAATTGTCATACCTACATAATCATAATGGCATATTTAAAAAAAGAAATACTTCTGTGTTCGCAGAGAACTAACCGACAATGTTTATAAGTTGCACAGTATGGTTTTGAGGTCAGTTCATTTAGAAAAAAAAGTTGGAATAAAAACGTTCGCGTGGGGATATTCCTACATTAACGGCAACGTAGCAAATGGTTTTACGTTACTACAAGCTGTTCAGAATAAAATTCGGTCCTTATTTTAGATATATTATTTAAAACACCAGCAAGATACGATTATTCAATATAGTATTCTTTTATTGAATATTTATGACACACTGTCTCACAAAGTAGGTATATAGGTAGGCACTTTGCTTTTTACTTTAAGTAGGTATTTCGGTATTCTCTTTGAATTCTTTTTTTTAATTCGTATATGCAGACACTCTTAGAAATATTTATTTTCTCGTGTTATTTTTCTTTAAATTCTATTGGATTCAAATTACACTCAAATTAAAATACTAATGCTCTGTCAGGAAAGGTAGGCAATATTATTCGTTTTATTGAATAGGTACCTAAGTATGATTTGTCAGTGTAAATCAAATCAGGTTTTTATGCACTCCAAATATTACGCACTCATTGGATTATTCGAAAAATGAGACAGTCTGTCAAGCGTTTAACTAACTTTTCATTGAATTTGGTTCGATGTCTATCTAAATTTTGACAATGTGGAAAAACATAAAGCGCCTCAACGATATCAACAACACGGAGAAAAATTTACCGATAAAGTTGTAAATAATATAAAGAATGGTGCTTTTACCCAAATTAAAAAGAGCAACCAACACAATATTCTATTTTATTACTGAAAACTGCAAAAAATTAAACAAAACTAACCATCCTCTACCTGCTTTCAAAATTATTCTTTTGCTTCTGCTAAATGTAAAAAAAGGGTTGAATAAATGAACAATTCACAATTCTTACGAAAACCTTAACCCATTAAAATGCAATGAAATGAACTTGGGTTTTTCTAGATTTTGTAAAAATGTAAATTTTTGGAGAAATCCTAAAAAGTTATTAAGTTGACAAGTTGTTGATTTTAAGATTTATAAAAATGCACTAATATTGGCGGTTGGCCGGAGATACTTATTCGGCGAATTGTCCGTTTTTTTGGAGTGATTGTTTGCATTCAGTAAATGGACCTTAGTGGCTTGGATAGCTTCAATATAGGTTAGCACTCGGATGTAAAAGATATAAGACATGTTATAGCTTTTTGTTATTTCGAAATTTCCAAAGAATGACTTTATGAATTAATATTGCATGGTTTTATGAAGTATTTCGAAAGGAGTCTTTAGCTAAATAAAGAAGTATGAAAAATAACGTTGGAAGGAGATAAAAAAGTTAACATTAATTTAAAAACTTTCAAAAATGAAGACCTATCCACCCGTACGGCGTACATTGTGAAAACTTTATCGTAGTTTTGTAACTGTAACTGAATTTTCCTAAGTATATGTTTAAAAAAAAATTCAATTCTTCTTATTAATAACTTAAAGCATACTTAAAGCACATGACTTTTTCTTAAATACCTACAAGATCCGACCACCAAAATCAAATAAATAAACCGAGTACCTAAATCAGGATAATCAATCTATTGTCCATAGAAGAAAGAAGTCTAAATCTCAATTCATCTGCGCTTGAACAGAATTAAAGAATCTCATGTCGTTTTCCATTGGGCAAAAAGAAGCGTCCGGGAAGTCCGGATTCGAAAAAATCACTTCTGAAACCGTTCCATTGGCACAAAATATACTCTTCTGGTGATTTTGAGAAGAAAATTTCGCTTCTCGATTTGAAGTCAGAATCCACTCAAGAAGCACTCACACAAATGTAATTTATGTATTTTATACAAGTCAGCTGACAGCCGCCGTAGATTATTTTGTTGGCATTTCGCCAATAGTTTTGTGGGTTCAATCAGAAGCAGTTTTGTTGTTCCATTGGATCGCAAAATGAGCGGATCCCCAAGTGAAACCAATGGACAACGACATCATATATCGTAAATGCAGAAATTATTCCAAAGACAAAATAAATGCACATTCAACTACACACAAAGTAGGTAGCAGTTCGTTGATCTCATTCATAAAAGCAACAGACGACAAACCTGAGAAATTATCAAATCGAACCAAAAAGGGAGAGAAAGAATAGATTACAAACCCACCACTCATCCACACTCTGATCTCTGAAATCGGAAAGGGAAAGCATATCAGAAAACAGCAATGCAAATGCATACGCATTCATTCAAGTAATGTCGTTTTCCATTGGTTTCACTCGGGGATCCACTCATTCTGAAATCCAATGGAACAACAAAACAGCTTCTGAAAGAATCCACAATAGTATTGGTGAAATGCCAAAAAATAATCTACGGCTGCTGTCAGTTGTGTGAGTACTTCTTGAGTGGATTCTGACTTCAAATCGAGAAGAGAAATTCTCTCCTCAGAATCACCAGAAGAGTATTTTTTGTGCCAATGGAACGGTTTCAGAAGTGATTTTTTTCGATTCCGGACCCTCCCGGACGCCCAATGGAAAACGACATAAGGATGTTCGCCTTATACTTGGGTGACTTTTCCTTTAAAAAATATATCAGCCACCAGCGCTGACACCAATGCAACCGCCACCTTAGAGGTTTCTGCGCCGTGCGCCTACTGAAGTAAACCAACCAGCGTTGCCGGAGAGAAATACTATTAGGTAGTACTGCAGCCAGAAAAGGGGAGTAATTTGAAGAAAATAGAAGTAGGTACAGACATTTTTATTTTTATTTAAACAAAAATCATAAAAAAATTCAGTTAAAAAAAAACAAAACATAAATATATAAATTATTAATTTTTAGTACATATAATAATTTTTAGTAAGTAAATATCTAAAAATCTTTCTTATGGCAGATAGTTTTAATGCATATTAATATTATTTTTAATTTAAAAATAAGGAACTTATTGGATCCCAAGATATGTATTAAATACACTTGTATTTGGCTTTGCAAAAAGTAAGGTATTTTGACTCATGGCAACAAATTTCCATTAAATTTGAAGTGAATTATTAATGTTGAAATTACACGCTGCAAGTGTAAGATATTTTAGGACCTTAAAAAAATAGGAGTACGAATGTAAAAGGAGGAGTACGGGAGTACGAAGGTGTTGAAAGTAGTACAATACTCCAATACTTTCACCAACGCTGAAACAAACTAATGTAATGATCTTCACCGCTCTAAAATATTTGAGCTTCACTCTTTTGACACCCGTAGCGCAATGGTGGTATACACGAAGTGATAGTTAGTACTATAATGTTTATATACAATGGAAAGGTATAAGCCGCGTCACATATAGAACCTCGCTTCGGAAAATACCCCTTTCCTCTAAGATCGTGAGAACTTCATAAAACCATAGTTGCCTTAACACGCTTGTAAGAAAATTAACAATTTCGAATTAACTATACAGACTTACATTAAGCTTTTGCTATTAACTCGTCTAACTGGCAATAAAGAACTCTTACATGTTACACTTTAAAACATCACCAAAGCGTTTGATTCTAAAATAAATAAATAATTAGCAACAGGTCCCTTTAGGTACCATAAAACTTGCTTCTCCCAAAATGTCCTTTTTTGCAAGTTTTTTTTTATAGACGAATATAAGGGACCAACTTTTACATGCCGAGTCAGAGAAGGACTGGTGAAGACTGTTGTCAAACGTTCGTGATAGGTGGGGCAGTGACAAAAAGAAACCTTAAGATGTATATCATGTTTTTTCGGGGATCGAAGTTAAGACCCTAACCACAGAGCCACTGTGAATTTGAGAAGCATAACATTTTAATCATCGTACTAGGAAGAGTTTCACAAGGGCAAGGTTTACAATATTTTACCTATTGGTTGGCGAAATAAATAAGTACGGTGATGTGGCGAAAAAAGTTTCGACTTAAAAGACTAACAGAAAAAATAAAACCGCGGATATTAGATACCGAGCGATTGCATTGGGGCTGAAAAGATTTAAACTAAAGTAACATGCAGCTTTAAGTAATATCTTCGATTTAACATGGGTGTAAGCGGGGATCCGACTTAAAAGAAACTGATGTGTTTGACAATAATAATCCGAGAGTCTTTATTTTCAGAACATCATTTGGTGTGACCGTTTTCGTCGTTCTTCGTTAGCCTAAATTTAGAAGAAAGTTCATCGACAGTCAGCCTATAGCAAAACTTTGGGCAAAATCTGGCTTTTCATATAAACTTAAGAAGCTTTGTCTCATTTGAGTAAACTTTACTTTGGATTGTTTACATCTTTATTAAAATATGCAGATCCAAAGAAAACACAATCCGTATGTTCAAACTTAATCAACAGTTTCGGGCTGAAGCTACCAATTCGACTGACAGTTTGACACATATGACAGTTTAACACAGCAGCTTATGGCAGAAGACCTGCCGGATGCGACGGGTAGATTAGATTCGCTTTCTACTTTTTTATTGCACCCGTTGGCACTCTTGACATTTGGCACACGGGTGGAAATATTGAGAGAATGAGTGAAACTGTCAACAGAAGCAACGGATTGTATGGACTGGGGTCTTGAGTTTTAACCTTCTGCCGCTTGCTTTGCATATTAAAGCCACAGCATAAATGCAATAACATACGGATGGGGGTCCGTCCTCAAGACCTAATTAACAAAATTTAATTTTTTCTTCAATCGATATTCAGTTGAGAAAATTATTCAGTTCCACGTCACAATTACGCTTCCGCATGTATTGTTTCAGTTTCCAAAATCTTGTCAAAAAACGAGTCGTAAAACGCGTCCAAAAATGTTTTTAAAATCACGTTGAAAAAATGCATATAAGCAATTCGAAAACGACCCCAAATTCGTATGGAAAATTTATCTGAAATGTGTCCAAAAGCCTGACCAAAGATACGTCGAACTACGTGTCAATGGAATGTCGATTTTTTTTTTAAATTTCTCATAAAATCCCATTATAGGGCCTCCTTTAGACATATTTCAGAATCTTACCTCGTTAACAAAGACTAGTGAAAATAGCATTTTGCTCTAAGGTAATCAAAAATGTCAGTGCAGTCCACTACCTGAGAAAGGCAACATTTGTCTATTTTCCTCACAAAAACTATTGACACTCCCAAAATCGATTGCAAAGACCTATCTCATGAGAACTCTGAAGTGGAGTGAACCAAATGCTCTTGAGCAAATGGTCCCTTGCATGACTTCCCAACAACTGATCCGGTATTTGTTGTGTATTGAAAGCCATCCACTCAACAGGATATCTGTCTGGTATCTGATTGATATTGATATCTCCAAAACGGCCCCTGACCTAAGTGACGTCCATTTGTAAATTGATATTGGTCTGCAAATAAATACCATCCCCTGTTTGAGCTAAACTGTAGCTCTCAATAAACACAGGGGTAATTTATCAATAATTCAGTTGTCTATGACTGTGTAAAATTCTCTTCGATACAATCCAACCGCCTGAGGTCAAGATAATCGATTTATACATTGTGGGATTTTGGAAAATGTATACTATCCCCATTTCAACCACGCACATAATTTATACAACACCAAGAATCGTTAACAACTTGCGATGATTTTCAAACTGACATTCCAGGGCTCACCCACCAAAAGCTGTTAGAAAATTTGCCTGCTATTCAGAATTTGTGTCAGTATTGATACATAAGAAATTTTTAAAGTTTCACCAAGTCTTCGATTGATGCTTGCTCTTTCATTTAAGCAAAAAAAAAGTAACTTTCGCTTTTCTTCTCTCAGTGCTGGAACTGGAACACGCCTTTATTTGGAGATATTCGACTCGGCGAAGTTAATAACGAAATCAATTTGCATAAACCGGAACGCTCAGATTGATGCTAAAAAAAAATACCCACACAGTACAAACAGCAAACTAGATCACAATTGAAGACGGAATATACGAACATCCTTAAGTGCTTCAAAGTCCAATAGCAGCAAGTGCAAATGAGCACATGCTCGATGCTCGAATCGTCGAAACCCCTGGTCTCATGCCAATTACTATTTACGAATTGTATACATTTTTTATATCAATAAACTCTTTCATTCGATCACACAATACCATATAATACAATACCTTTGCCCCACCGTCTCTGGAGGTGGAAAGAAAAAAGTTTACGCAATAATTCTCCCATTTCCTATTCGTTAAATATTTTGTCGCTGCTTTACTACAGACATTTCTTTCTTTTGTGCTTTGTATCTATGTGTGTTTGCATAATTATTTATCTCAATAAAACCGCTTGACACTGTCGAAAAATTATCAAAACGCAGATAGTTCCATTCGAATAAACAGCTAGTGAATTCGGGCTGGTGTTTAAACAGGAAAAAGTTAAATAAATCAAAAAATAAAAAAAAAAAAACACATATTTCACTATGAAATTCCTTGTTGTGTCTACTTGTGTCCTGCTACTGAGCGCGGGAATTTACGCTGATACCGAAACCACTCAGGATACACCGAACACAAGTGGTTTTGAAAAATGCTTGGAAGTCGATTCGATTTCGTGCCTACAAATGACGGTACGGACTAAGGACTTACAAAATATACAAAAGTGATAGATATAGTTGCAAATAGTGAAAATGACGAAGTGAACTGGACACGGACAGACAATCAAAGGATATTGTGAAGTGATTTGCAAAGCAGCAGTTCAATTGAAACTTGTTGCAAGGATGATGGAAATCGATATTTGAACTGTTCGGACCTACTTTTTACAAGTTCTTATTCGGAGCTATATTTCTACGGCTCTTGATCATCCAGTCTATAAATATGAAGCATATAAGGAATTCTTTCAAAATTTATATATTCGCTTATGCAAATTATTCGCAATATCCTAGTCCATCGAAAACTTTATTTCTTTGCGGCAAAACCTTCTGTTCCGGCTTTAGGAACATTGTGCAAACATTGAGTAAACAAATTTGAGTTTGTGATGCTTTAAACAAGTTTTCTTATAGAAAATTTGACTGAAGTCAGTGTAATATTTGTTGCCTATTTTTCTCTCGCTCGCCGCCACTGGGGCATATCAATCACACATAGTAGTACTTTTCAAAAGGTTTTGTTTATCCATTTTAACGAAGTATTTATTGCTTTCTTGCAGCTCTTCCGACGTGCCAAGTCGATATTTGACAATCCTCAAATCGAGATCTTTGGCGGTGTCTCTCTGGTAAAGAACAACGAAGGACGTCAAGGCAAATCAATTCAAGACAACACCGTCGCAGTGGAAGTAGCACCAACTATTGAAGCGCGCAGCTCAGAGTTGAGCACCTATTTCATCACCAGTATGAAGAACTTCTTCCAAGAGCGATCGCTGAGCTTGAACTTTGCCAATACCGCTCGCAGCATTGCCCGTGCCATTCCGGAAGACATCAAGGCTGACATCAGTGAATTCATTGTTGAGGCACGTACCCTTAGGAAGAAGCGTTTGTTGAAGAAACTCCTGCCAGTGTTGTTGGGTGTTGGTGCTAAGATAGCTGTATTGGCTGTTGGTGCGTTCTTCGGTGTGGTCGTGCTGGTGAAGAAGGCTCTTATCGTGTCTGTGCTTGCCTTTGGTTTGGCCTTGTTCGCAAGTATAACTGGATTGGCGGGTGGTGGAAGCGGCGGCGGTGGTCTTCTGGGAGGTCTTGGTGGGCTTTTCGGCGCCAAGGGAGCCAGCGGCGGCAGCGGTGGATACTCCGCTGGTAGTGCTGGATGGTCGTCGGGCGTTTCTGATGGATGGTCCAGCGGTGGTTCTGGATGGGATTCCCATGGAGCCTATAGCTCGCCAGTTGCTCAGTCCGTCGCCTACAGTGCTTACAAGCAAGCCAGTCGGTAAAAACAAAGTAGTTTAGGAGAAAATGATTTATTTTTATATTTACTTCGAATTAATTTATTTAATTTATTTTGTGCGAAAACAATTATTGTAAAGATGAGAGAGCATTGCTCTAAAGTAGGCAACTATCAATTTTCATGCAGCTAGTCGATATCTTCTATTAATTTCCTTCTGTCCTTATGCATTCTCATCCTTCGTTTCTTTCTTCTATCTATTCTCTACTCTTTCTTTAAGGCTATACTTCTTCTTGATCTCCTCTAACTCTTTCTAAAATCTATATCTATCTATTTTCTGCTGTGTCTTCTTATGCTATGTAAACTTTATGAAAACGAAAAAACAATAAGAAATATTTAAAAACAAATTTATTTGTGCATCATTTCATTTCTCCGTTTAAATTGTTTGTTATTCTTTTAGCTATTAGAACAGCGTGCTCTTTTATTTTGTTTAAATAATACAAAAAAAGTAATTACATACGACTTCGAATTTAAAAAGAGAAGCATGTCTCTTTCAAACATTTGGACGTGGTTTTTTCACAATATTTTTGAACAGTTTTGGATATTTTTGGTAATAAAAATAACTGCAACATTTCCGATTATATGTAGCTCTGCTCTGGAGTAGTTAACGCTTTGGGGATATGCCAAGGAGGCACCATGTTTGCGGAAGGCCTTGGAGTAAAGGCAAATAATGTCTCAATTTTGAGAAAGCAATGTGAATGGCGTCACCAAAAAAGGGTTCTGTTCACGAAACTGAGAACCAGAAAACAGATTCACAAAAATGAGTTTTTTTACTTTTCCCAATGATCCATATAGATTGTTGATTTTCAAGGTTCACAACTGTTGGATCTCCTACTATTGCTGTAAACCATGAAAATTGATGATCTACCTATATAGATCATGTGGTTACAATAAAAAAAGCGTAATTATGAAGTCTCGTATATCAAAACTACACTTTCGCGTGTAATGTTTCGGGTTCCTAAAATGCGTCAAAAATCAATTCAAAAAAACTGCTTAAAAACGCGTCCAAACCGAAAAAAGGCCCAAAAAATTGTCTAAAAACCCATCCAAATGTACGTAAAAAAAGCGCCAAAATATAATTAAAATATAGAGTTTAAAAATGTGTCCGAAAATTCTTCGAAAAGAGCCTCCAACAACGCGTACAAAAATCCTTCAAAATTCTTAACTCCATCTGTCGGTTTACAGCTAAGCACACATAATGCGTAGAATATTTTTTTAAGAAGTGTTTAGCAGCCGGACTTGGCTTTCTTAAGCTATTTAATAACTTAATCTTATGTCAATTGTTATAGGCAGCCGTAAAGAAATAGTTTCGAAGGAAGAATTGTCTACCTCCTTCAGCTCGGTGTTCTTGATTAGTTGCTCTTCTCTGTGTCTTTTTTTTTTCTTTGAATAGTCTTTTTATATCAGTGATTTGTCTGAGGGTGCCTTCCTTCTGATATCACGCGTCGCTGAAACCGATTGTTTATGCAGAGTTTTCTTGTAGTCTTCGTCTCTGGTAAAATTAATTCATATCAGCAGTTGACACCTTCTTTTCGTTAAAGTGCTGGGCGTTGAAACTTGAAAATGGTAAGTATCTAAATCGATTGCAATTCTTCTTTGGAATGTTTGCACTCTGGGTACTTTGGATAGACCTTCCGGTCAATCCCTGCCTTGAATACGTGGGGCATAAGGTGGGTTGATAAGCATACGAGTTAAAGTGAAGAGGATGTACTTTAAGAACCGCTTCCTGGATATTCGAATAAAATACTTTTTTTCAAAGCATTGATAAAGAAAGGTGGTGGACGCTCATTTGATATGACTTATATCGGTCCTTCAATTCAGCTTTTGCCAGCCTCCTGCTAAAACGCATCTAGTCTCAAATTAAGACATGACATTCACTCGCCATCAACAGTTCTACCCAGCCCCTTTTTACCATAACGTAGATGGGTCCCTTGATTTTGTTTGCCTTTATTTGAGCAAATCTTTTACACACTTCGCACACTCAAGCAAGCATCAAGGAATTCAGACACATTAACCAGCGAAATTATTTTTAGCGCATTCATCATACTCCACCCGTTAATTTGCGGTCACACTGTTTCACCTTGGAAAGAAAGTGAGAATGGCGTTACGTTTTCACGCATGGTCTGCCCCAAAATGCCGCCGCTATAAACGATGCCAATATACAAAAGAACTCAGACGATGTCCGGCATCATCGCGTGGATCATAATAATTTCTTTTGCTAATTTGTTTTCGATTTCTTTTGCGAAATCTTAATAATTTGCATAATAAATATGAGTTCTGTTCAAAGGCGAGGTATTTAGGCCAACAGCCATTCCGATGTCATGTACCGCAAAATTGGTAGGCAGGTAACTGGCCATTGACAACTTTGAAAAATGTATTTCCTTTGCAGCCGTGCATTAACGACCATTTAACCGTCAACCCACTTAGGGTACTAGGTTCAGTTGTCTTCTATTCGACACAGAGACGAACCTGTGAAAGATGGACAAGAAACAACACTCATTTTGACAGCGGCCCCGCCCCCTTCCGATAACATGTAGCATGTGTAGCGATAGCGACTCATCTACATAATGGTTTCGTTGAAGCTCAAGAGGCTAAGCTACTGACACGAAATCCTACTTCTGTTCTGAGATGCTTTCCACTTGTTCGTTTTTCTGAAGACGACAGTTGCATCTTTATGATTAACCAGAGAGCGCTTGTTTTTTTCTTTTTTAATGGCTTAGGGCCCACATAGGACTGATTTGAATTCCATTGAATTTCAATTGAGGATGTTAAGTAATTGGAAAGCGTGTGCTTTGTGGTGTGGTAGGTTCGAAGATGCTGCGCCCCAAAATTCGTAATCGTGGGCAACTTGGGTTTCTCTATGCATACATTTGGATATTGATTCTCATTTAGCACTGCAAACGGAAAATGATTACACTTTCGATTTTATCGACTGGGAAGCGGTTATCATGTTGTACCAATTAGTATAGGTAAGGTGAACAAAATGAGATTGATTGTTGGTTGGCTGGGTGCCTTTGCCTTCCATGGCGAGCCACGGCTCATTGTATAATTGAGTAGGCAGGTAGATGTGTATAATGCTGCGAAATGTGTTTGTTGAAGGGTTTAACGGAATGTGACAAACAACAAAAAAAGTGAGCGCTTTAAATTGCGCTGAAAAATGTGACGGCGGAGAAATGGAAACTTTCACCACTTAATTTTTTGGCATTTGTAGCATTGCTGCCGTGAGGATGTGATCTTTTTGAAAGAGCAATAATTTTGCACAATGGATTTAATTGGTTGAGGAATTGAGAAAATCTGTTAGTTGCTGAGTATGAAAAAAAAAAGAATTGTGTATTTTATTTTTCGGTTGTGGGAGATGTTTCTTTGAAGTAAATGAATGAATGAAAACGTCCAGAATTGCTAGGTATATCTACTAGCGGTTTGAAACCATGATTTCATGTGTAATGAACTGTGGACGTACTCTGGGTGAGAAAGGTGTTCCGACAACCCCCTCAAACATGTTCCAAGTCAAAGATCAAGAGCAAATTCAGTACGTATTGGCAGCTAAGAATACATCAATTTAGTTGTCATGTGGGTATCTCGTTATAATGTCTGTGTTGGTATGTCACGCAGTCAATTTATTTCGATCCCATTGCCTGTACTCCGGTCCTTCTTTAGACAATAAAAGAAACACGACAGATAAACGAAACAAGGACTCAAAGCTCTGAAATGTCTGCGCAGAAACCCAAACTTTTCGTTGACAAGCTAAATAGGGTAGGTCCTAAAGTGGCTTAAATATTAAAAAAAATTAAAAAAAAAAAGGGGGAGGGGATAGCATTTTTATATAATTCACTAGGGGGCTTTTTTCTTGACTCACGTCCATTTTTGAAGGTCTACGTAAACCCTCATACCAACTATGCTTATTTAGCCACAAGGTACTGATCTCCTGTGATCGGACTCGTCTTATTAAACCAAATTTTTAATTTGGCTTTATTTCGTTACTGAAAACGAAACAAGACAAATTACGCATCATTTTTGAATTAAATACTGGGTTAAAAATAGATGCACCTATGCAGCCATTCAACTGAATTCTTTTGCAACTGAACAACATTATTTGGAGATTTCATAAGAAAACAGAGTAAAATGCTTCTGACTTCAAGACTGAATGGCTCTTCTAGTCAGAAAACACATCTACAAAGCGCAGTTTATAGTAGATGTGTTTGAGCAGTTTGAAAATTCAAAAAGACACATAAAGTCACCTCCAGCCTTGAAAGAACCCGCCATCCAGTAAAATAAGGTCTAATAAACTGCACATTTGAAACAAGTCAAAGCTTAAAGGTAACCATCTTTCATATATGTATTACAATAATCTATAGACAAAATTCATTGAAATTCAGAACGGAGATGTGCTATTGTATTTGACTTCTTTAGCCGCCTTTTGGAAGTAGATCATGAGTACAGTGACCATATTTGTAATAGCGAAATCCGGGACATAAAAGTGAAAATATATAACAGCGCACAAATGGCCAAATGGCGCAGTGGCTTAGTGGTTAGTGTGTTGGACTACTAAGCGAGGGGTCCCAGGTTCGAATCCCGAGAAAAACCCAAATTTCAACTTAAGGTTTTTTTCGCTGCGCCACCTCTCGCGAACGTCTGACAAACATCCGAGAGTATAACTGTCATGAAAGAGCTTCTCAATTGGCCGTTTGGACTCGGCATAAAATTGTAGATCCCTTCCATTCGTCCCAAAAAATAAAAACTCACACAAGACGAATGGTTGTGAGAAGCTAGGCTTGGGTCCATACGGACCTGTTCCGCCAATTATTTATTTTTTTTTTTAAATGGCCAAAAATAAGAAAACATGTCATTTATATGTCTGGTATTTCTTAGAAAAAAAAACGGGACAGGCTATTGAAATACGGGACTGTCCCGGGAAATACGGGACGTATGGTCACCGTAATCATCAGCTGGGTAACTATCAACACGCAAGCTATTTTCCCAACAGGACAAAACGTCACTATTTATAGCAGCAACATCGAAGAAGACTTTAGCCATCTCATTTCCCATTTTGCTGTCATTTCATTAAATGCAAACCACAAAACGCCTTCGATACATTTTCATTCTACTCGCTTTATGTCTGCGCATTGCACACTATAAATTTTCTCACCGAACCAAATTTTCTCAGAATGGAAAGTGTGTAATACTGATGGTTAACTCGTCGGGCTTGCCGTCAAATCGCATTAACTTGTTTCAATCAAATTCGATAATGTGTCCAAACATCAGTACAATACTGAACACATACTATTTGTCACATCTTAATTGCACGTACTTAACGATACGCTTTCTATATTTATCAATTATAATACACGTATCCGATTGCGGTCTGATTTTTATGGGAAAAGACACATCATTGATATTTTAATTGTGTTAATTGAAAGTAATGCCATCAGCTGTGTACGGTAGTTTGAAATAAAATGAAAAATGGACACATCCAGTAACATGATGGCACATGATGATGTATATTTTCCGATTTGCTGAAGAGATATCTTCTGGTAGACAAGAGACAGATACAAATCTGAACTATATGGTCATAGAAAGCAGTTGGTTATGGTAAATTGAGTTTAATAATGTTTCTTTGCATTTACATTGAGCAATCCGTTACGACAATGGTTTGGTTTTTGGTTCGAACAATTTGATCGGGATGAGCCTTCTTTGCATTTCCCTTCGTGGTAAGTCTGAAAAGTGACTCTTTTTTATTACATTAGCTATTGTATCCTGAATATATATATGCGTAGCTTAGCTATAGCCTGTTCGTACAAATAATGCCCCAGCTGTTAAAGCTGTGCTTGTAACAGAATAGCTGGAAAAAATCGAGTCTTTCAACTATTCGGTTGCTCTTTAATGGTGTGAGGCTTGCATTTCAAATTAAATTAAACGAGTAACAAAATAGCTGAAAAGAAGGCGCGTTAAAACCTCATTCCATTGGGGCCTTATTCCCATTTTTAAAATGGGTTTTCATTTCCCCTCATTTTACCTCAATTTTCGGCCCTTATTAAATTTTTTTATTTTAGGACCTTATTTCCTGGGGTGGTGCATATTTCAGTTCATTTCAATTTAATAACATTCACACTTCACCTTCGCTTCGGTCCAACAGAAAAATCGGCTCCGTTGAGTATTATTTTTGTTTAAATTATACCAAGTGAAAGGCAATTTGGTCCTTAAAAGTAATACATTTTGGTTAAAAGCGCTCCTTAAAGTAGGTATGTCATATAGCCTTTTTAGAGTTCCTAGAAACGTTACAAAAAAAAAAAAACAGTGGCAATCCGTGCGTGCCGAAAAGAAGAAGTAAAAACTTGAACAATTACGGAAATATTTTATTGTGTAGAAAATACATTTAAATGAAGTGTTTTTTATTCATTTTTATAAAGTAATAATACAACAAAAATGCCAACTAAACCTTTTTCATAGCTTTTAGGCATTATTTCATTAGCTAAGGCTTGAAGGATTGCTTTTTTTATTTTAAAAATGCTTTTATTTTTTTTTTTGATGCAACATACTGAATTTTTAATTTTTTAAACATTCTTAAGAAATCTTTTCCAAAAAACAAAATTAATTGTAATCTAGGTCTACATTAATGTGTGTCCACCTTCAAACTCTGTCCATTTTCCAAACACTTTATCTGTCATTCTTTAAAAATAATTCCAGCGTCCACTTCCAGTAAGTGGAATGAAATTGGAAACAAATTTGAAAGCTGTTTGTTGTATAAATACAAATTGTTTCCGTTATTTTTTTTTATATTATGTGTTTGGTTTTTGATTTATTGTTCCACTTTACAAAAAAAAAAATGTTTGGCATTATATTGTTGAAAAAGACATCTTTTCTTTCAAGTTACTCATTTTGTCGTCAAAAGTGGTCGGCAACGCGAACATTGGTGTCGGAACCAAAGATAATGGAATACAGAGTCGGAACATTGGTGTCGCGAGTTCAATGGAAATCCGTGCATCGAAATCCGTAGTTCATGTGTAAACTTAAAATCTATTTCTTGTCATTTGCTTATGGTTGAACCAGTATAAGACTTTGACGATTTAAAATCCATTTCTTATAAAAATGGTTCCCCCTTTTATGCTTTCGTTATATTGAGCTACATCTTACTGTCGACTGTTATATACTTGTACATACATATACCCCAAAACATCCAATAAGCAACCCCCATCTTTCCTTCTTAGTCCAATCAATCCCTTTGTCTACAGAGCGGAAAACGGAAATAATTAAACCATCAAGATTGTACGACTGCCCTTGCTCATGCAGTCTTTCTTTCTGATTTCATTTAAGAGCTTTTCACCGTTTTATATATTATGTAGAGCATTCGCATTTCAGCTTAAATTTCATCAACCGAATTCCGAGAATTCAGACCATCCTACAGAGAAAGTTGTTGAATGGAATAATAATACCGCCAACACCACTAAATATACAATCAGCATCACTTTCCCTACTAAGCTTCCTCGTCTTGATATTTCCATGGCAACTTACCCCCACCATTGTGATATCTTCCTTCAAAGATTCGAATGTGACTCTGTCAAGAGTAAAATTAAATATGGCGAACTTCATCACCACCCATCGTACATACAGCTCAGTCCTTATCTTGGAAATGGAACTAGTGGGTCAGTGACCAACCACCGTGGCAAGGTTCACCGTCCAAAACACTCTCTGACCAAATATGGTCAACCATTCGGAAATCATTTCTCTGTAAATGGAGGCTCTCACTTTCTTAAACCGATCGAAATCGCGAGACCATCAAGACCAGTCCAGTCTGCATACGCGCCGCGGCCAGCGACGTGCCAATTTGTCATGCTTCCATGAATCGATGCAGAGTCTGCGTCTGTTGTTGTTGTTATTGACAGAAACCAGGCGGCAAACACCGGTTTTATTATTGACCATGTTTACGATTGCCATTGCACTTGAGAGCAACTCGGTGTGCGAACCTAGTTAACAAGCAGTATGGAAGCACGTGCCATTTGGATAACAAGATGTCTTGGCTGAATTATTATACGTCGTTTTATTTGGCCATTAAATCTTGAGCATTGCATGGCTTACTGCTTTAATGGCTTTATTAGGACACTGCTTCTTGAATACGCAGACTCAGACATGTCTAGAGGGGAAAACAGACAAGAGCCTCAAGTGTGGTATATAGATATTTATTGATTAATGAAGAGGAGTAAATTTATGAAGCAGGAAGATCTTTCCATTCTCTGAATGCCAGTGGTAACGATTGTGGCGGGTGTGCCTGCCTTCGGCGCCGGTGATGACCTTCGGTAACGTATTGAACATGATGACTGGTTTCTTCGTTGCTTTGATGGAGATTCTTCAACCCCATCAGACCGGTCATTAGAAGTGCCATTGATGCAACGCTAAGTGCTTTCATTGCCAGAGCACCGATGCCACCGATGCCAAGAAAAGTGAGCAGTTTGCCGAACATCAGTGAAATGGCGACCATGTACGTCTTGCTGTCCTTTTTTCGCGACTCTGAAAAGGGAATTTTTAAATTGCTTAGTCAATATAACGAATTGGAGAGGTTATTACTAATGACTGCGGATAAGTGTTGTGTCCTGCTTAATAGACTATTTTTGCGGACGGATTTTTTTTTAAGTGAACACGTGGGTTCTCGATATGTATATATGGCAAGAGCATGACAAGAGCACGTTCATATGGGAAAACGTTCTGAATGAATTATTGAAAAAAAAGACATCATCTGTGCCAGTAACACTTCGAAGAGAGCGGTGCAGGAAAATAACTTCACAGGGAATAACTTCACATGAGAAACAACTTCACCTCGAGTGGGAAATAATTTCACTTATTTTATGTGGAGTTACTTCCCACTGAAAGTGGGCAATAATTTCGCTTTTTTGTGTCAAATAATTTCTCTTAACATGCAACGAAATAAAGTCCACAGTTCATAAGCATGCAAGAAATTTATAGGGGCATTATGCCCCCCGTGAAACCCCTCCCTCCCTCCTGGGGGTCACTGTTTAGGGGTGTGAGAAGGTGCGAGGTTGGGCGTATGCAAAGTTGTTGTTCATAATTTTAATTAAATTATACTAAAATCCTCATAAATAACTCGCTTTAGTTTTTGTTTTCCAGTTAAAATCAAAATATACTCAAATTCACAAAATTGTTGGAATTCCCACTTTGAGTGGGAAATAACTTCACATAAAAAAAATGTATTTATTTCCCATTCAAAACGAAGTTATTTCCCATGTGAAATTATTGCCCGTGAAGTAATTTCCATTTCGGCTCTGGCACTACAATATGCCATTTGGTAAAGAATTTTTTACCCAGAGTGTCGAAAAATCAAAATTTCAACATTTTTGCAAGTGCAGTATAATCTCAGAAAATAAACAGTTATCAAACAGGTGACGTTCATCTTTTCAAGTTATTCATATGTTAACACATCAAAATTTAGTTAAAGAATGACTTACCTAAATATTTTAAAATAGCAATTAATTTTATTTCAAAAAAAGAAACAACAAAAAAAGTTAATTATAAAGTTATAGGAACATAAGACTTATTTATACGTTTTCTTTTCAAAAATTGCTCAAGGGCGGAACTTATATTTCCGAACTGTTCGTCTTACAAAATTCCATTATGTTTCCGAGATTCAACTATTTATTAGCAGCTACTTTGTGAACTAAAAATATTGAGCACCACAAATTGATATTACATAATGTATAAGTTGAACGCATGCTCAAGAACTAGGTCAAAAAGTACCTAAAAGAGGCTTTGTCTCAAGTGAGCGTTAATTGTGAAATTGTTTCATAATAATTGTATCCTAACTATATATATTTTTATTTATAGGCACATTAAACGATTATAGTGTTAAGGCAGGTAGAAAGCTGATTTTATTCAAAATCATTGAAGATACATTAAAATTGAAATTGCAGGATATCTATTTCCAAGAACTTTTCAAACGATTAAAGCACCTGAGAAAACGAAAACAATTTTCGTTTCAAGAAAAAAAAAAAAAAATAACGAGACTTTTTTTTATTTTTTTCTGTATAACTTTGAAAACGAAATATTATATGAAGCGCCTTATATTCCTTTACATTACTAGGTGCTATTGACACGAAACCACTTTAGAACTGCGCCAGTGTGTAACACCTCTACCTCACTGACTTAGAATTTTGATTGATTGATTTTATTGATTTATTCGTAATATAAATTGACTATGTTCACTATGCAAAGAGCCAATGTGGCTACTAAACTTGATCTCGAGTTTATGTCGCTGAATGGGGGGGCCGATAAAGATCTACTCATATTATGCTTTCATTCAGTTTTTGGAGCAATCGTACATAATATTGATCAAGCAATACACCTACTAAAAGCACTTTAGTATCAACCAGCTTGAAATAGGTGTCGAAATGCGACATCGCAATTTTGCAAAAATCTTTGCTGATCCAGAAATCCAGATCGGATTCCGACGGCAATTGAACCAATACCATACCCGCTTCTGTTCAAACTTTTCGACCTAAGAAAAAGTGAAAATCCACACTTCACACCAGTTAATCGTTCACTGCACTGGTAAACAAAAACGTGTCCGATAATGACGCAGTTTGAACACGCAATTGCGATTTCATTTCAATTTCAAGCTACCTGCTAATTACCACGATTCACTTGCTTACCAGCGACGCGTTGGTCCTGCTCCACTTCGCCTCTAACATATTGGAGTATTTTCGTTGCATCCAGTAGCTCTGACAGCTTAATGTTGATTTCGTGATGTTGCAGATAATTGGCCATGCGGCCGATTATTGTGTCATCCTCTAAGTCAATTATATTATATGTTCCATTTGCACCAACCGTTGATACTATTTCCAGTCCTGGAACTATGACCACCGGTGTACGCGTTATACTAATGCGTTCGATAAAATTACGAATCACTTGCGAACCACGGCACAAAAACGTGATACCTTTCTTACAATCATCTCCCGAAACAATAACCGAACACAGCGACAAAGACAGGACAATCACAAGTCGCGTTTTATACGTCATATTTTCAATGCGTCGAACTGCAAACTAACTATTCCCAACTGAACGATATTTGCAGTACAATGGCAGATTTTATACTAAGATACAATTCACCAATTGGCAGGAATAAACTGCTCTTCACGGTCATGGTTGTGACTCAATAAGCAGTAAAAAGTTCTCATTGAACTACCATCTGCAGGAACGCCTATTGTCTATTGTATTTGGACTGTGTCTGCATCTGTTGGGGAAAAGTTTTCATTACACCGATTGCGGTGCAGTTTATGGCACATTTCCATTTTATGTTGTCGCAAGTGGCTTATCATTGTGGCCTATTCTTTTATTGTCATGGTTGTGTTTTAACACTCTTACTACCCCAATATCCAAAAAAAAAACGGAGCGCAACAAATCATGCGAACGAACGACGGAGAAAATTAATTGAATTTTAACGCTTGATGGGATATGGTAGAAGTTTAAATAAAAAGCAACCGGAAGTGGCATTAAACGAGGACAAAAAAAGTGGCCCACATTTAAAAGTTTGATCTGAAAACTTTTCAGATTGGACGTAATTCAACATTGTATATCTCTTGTCAATAGCCCGCGGAAATCAAAGTGATCCCATTTGCAGGGGGAAACTTTAATAGCTCATAAATCCGCTAAAGTTGGTGATGAGAAATTTGATGAGAGGATAGTCATAGCAATATGTGCTTAAAGTCCCATGAAGGTTGACCCACAAGTTGTTGAAAGACAAACACCTCAATCGACTAGAAGTTTTGGGATGAACTCCATTTGTTTGCACATCGTTAGAGAGGGTGGTTAATTGGGTTCGTTCGATAGTCTAACATCCAACTCATTGGTATCTCGAGGGAAATTAAAGGTTAAATATTTACAGAAACACAAGGATTGCGATGTTGGTTCTCTTGAAGGCTGAGGTAAGTGGTGCGCTCTTAAAAAGACCAAATTTCAGGTCGATGTCAAATGTAAAAGATAGAATACTTGACACAATTTTTCTAGTATAGCTGAGAACTGCCTTAACAACTGTTGTACGGCACCCTGACTAGTGTTCGAAATTTTTAATGATCTCAGCTTCGAAAATGTCACAGTAGATCATATATTAGGTATAAAGGCTATGTGCCATGCTGACAGCTAATTGCCATTGATTGAGCTGCGTAAATTTATCTGCCGTACATCCACTTTCTGAGCGACTCATTTTAAACTGCTGACACCTGAGCAAGCAGCCGTTCCCAACAGAGCATACAAGTTGCTACGTGCACACTTCTGCTCAAAGGTTAAGAAATGACACAACCATCAGCTTCAGCACATGCTGAAGCAGCACCCAATCATTCCCCCTATGGCAATTACAAAATCTTCGAATCGCGCCATAATTTCACTTCAATTAATTCACAATCAGCGCCATTCACAATTATACTTGAATTAAGGTAACCACAACCATTAAACAATAAACATTATTTAAATATGCTGCATGAGAGTGAACAGTAACAGTACCTGCCCCTCACTAAATAGAGATAAATATCAAAAGTGGTGTGTAAAAGAAAACCCAATATTAAGCCTCACAAACGGCAATGGTAATTCAGGAACGTTTCACACTTCAGTAGACATACTTAACAGTAGACTATAATGAAGACTGACAACAGAGAAAAAATAACTCAACGGCGTATGAACTCCCCCTTTTCACAGTAGGTAGATACCAGTACCCCTCACTCATGGCCGCCTTGAATTTGATCTTGCACTTGGAATCAAAGCGAACCCCATGTAAAAGAAAAGGAAACTTTCGGAGTTTATATGGTGTGGTATCGGACGGAATGGAGCTAATATTTCACAGTCTGATTGTGTCCCAAAAGAAATACCATAAGGGGAATTTCAGTCATCAACTTCAATGGCAATGACGGTAGTACCAATTGGCAAAGGTACCTACCGAATAAATGCCAGTCGAGCAAGCAGATTAGTTTAGAACATTAAATGGAACTCAGTCATGTATGGAATATCGTATCTGTTCATGGTGACTTATTTATTATTCTCCGATGGAAATTTGTGTCCCTACTTGAATTCAAGTAGAAATATAGATGAATTTGAATGGTCAATGACAGCGAGCCTAAATTACACGGTATGTAGAATACGCATTCGATACGTTGGAATTAATACAAGTACGCTTCATTTAATGTTTTGATGGAAACGAAAACGAATACGGAAATAAAACAAGTAAAGCTCCTTGCAGGGGCATAGCGTATACTTCTCTTAATATGACTTTAAATTTATCCGCTGGGCTGTTCCTAGACAGTAATTTTATAAATAATTGGGAATATTATTTTTTATTACTTTTATCTCTAGCTATATTTATCCCTTCGCATTTATTGATTCAAATTGAGTATCCTTCATATCAGAATAGCTAAGGCTATCAAGTAAAAAATGTATAAAATACATTTTACTAACATTAATTATAGAATTTATGAAAATATTATTATATGCAAAAATCATTAACAAACAAAAAATATCTCCCTAAGAATAAAACCAACAAAATGAAAATATCTTAAAAAAGCAGCTCTAAGGTTTTTTTAATACAAATGTTTCCGATTTATTGAAATCTGGCAGTGCCTTGCCAATACTTAAAAATACCAAAAGATTGAGGCCTTTTTTGCCAAACATTTCTTTATTAAAAAAAATTTGGTTTACACAGGAAACGTTTCGAATTCGTTAAGAGTTCTTATGCTAAATACACACTTATGGTGTGTTTCGGACCAGTGTTGCCAAACAAAAAAATTAATCCGGTCAAATCTGACCGAATGACCGATTTTTATTTTTTTAAGACCAGAAGTCCGGTCAAAAATGGAAAATAGTAATAATATTTTAAATAAAAATTGAAAACAAAAATCATATTATATAAAAATATGTAGTTTTTTTATTTCTCTAAACTAATCTTAATTAAAGCTAATAAAACAAAAAAAAACAATTCATTGAAAAGCTTTGCATCACCTTTTTTGCAGAAAACGGAACGTTCCACTCCAACTCGGCGTTTGAATTTGGTAAAACCAAAACCGAAACTGCAAAATTATCTAAATGGTCTGCACTTCAGTTTTGTTTGAATGCACATTGCACACTCCCAGTCACAATTGGTGGGAGATCCCCTGTATTCTAGGATTATTCACAATGAATTCGTTTCTGCATAAAATTGTGAGTGTGTTCATTAAGTATGGTCAAATATCATTCAAATTATAGAAATATATCCTTAATGTATAGTCATAGAACAATATTAGGCCTTTTTACTATGCTCACATGATCTGTATACATCACGGTTTACAAAAACAGTACAAGATCCAACTTTTCTTGTATTTCTATACAGATCATGTGAGCATAATAAAAAAGGCCTATTATCTTTCAGGTTTTTCTGGTTAAAGAATTTTTTCGTTTCGGCTAAGAATCCGGTCTAACCAGATTTCAAAATTTTCTCCGGTCCGAGTGAGGAGATTTCGGTCAGATATGACCAGAATCCGGTCAGAGTGGCAACACTGTTTCGGATAGATTGTTTTTTCCGGTGTTCAGTTGAATTGGTATGTGAAAGAGAAGCAATGGCTGGATAGTACGAGTACCTACTAAACTAAAACTCAAGCTGGCCATACTCGGTGCTCTATTTAAGGTTGGTCAGTCGAGGTTTCGATTGTGTCAACGCGTTTACCTAAAATTTCGGGAATAACTCCAAAGATCACATGTTGGATGTACATTGGTTGGTTGGTCAGTCAAGAAAAGTCCCGGCAGTAAAACCTGGCGGTACTAAGTATAAGGGTGTTGCACTTTGGTTTTAATTGTACACCAATAATTTTGTGGTAATAATTACTTTTTTATTTTATTTTATATTATAGTATAAAGAACTAACTTTTTATCTACGGGAAAATTTATTAAAATATATTCAATCCAAGGTAAAACTAACATTTTCTACATTTTAGTTTAGGTTGTGAAATAAAAATATATTTTTTTCCAATGATCAAGCAAACAACTTTTAATGTTTTATTCATAATATATGCAATTTTTTAGGTAGTTACCTCAAAAATACCTAAAGGCTAGATCTAACACAGTATTAAAAAATTGATGAAAAATTAAATCGCGATCAAGTCTCTATAATTGTGTTAAACACTAATTATCACCTGCTGACTTGTAGACACTTCCTTTTGCTTTTCAATAGTCGCATACGAACCTAAATATTATATTACATATCAAAAATATTTATCTTGCAGTGAGCAAATTATCCGAGGATAATTATTTTTAATACACGCCCTATAAATGGACATATTTTTGAAGAGTCATCACAAGTCTATGAGAAAAATCTTCATTATAATATTTAAAAAGTATTTACTTTCACTTTTGACTATGAAAAATAAGTCACTCCTCTTAAGTAATTAGCCAGGAAAAAAAAAATAATACTTTACCATCCCTCCTGCTATACCTCAGCCTGACATGTAGGTAGGTAAGTTGAAAAACCAATTAATGCCATCGTTCTTTCGGTTGCCTTCATAAAGCGTACTCGCTCTCTGATTGTTTGCCAATAAAGCAATTCACTAACAAACTGCGGAGAGAAATAAATCTCCACCACTACTCACCGACTCCACCACGATGCCTAGGGAAAGTTATTCGGCTGGATTGGTAATTTAATGTTTGCTTGTTCACCTGCCTCCGTGCGGTCTTACCTTGCATGTTTATCACACTGCTCCAGCTCTTTGCCAATGTGTAGGTATGTGATCCGGCTGGCAAGGCGTGGGTCTAAAGTATCTCCAAGCAATCTGTATTTGTAACCATTTGTGCCTTTCTTACCCACCCCATCTGCAATACACGTCCGCGACTCATATACCCATTTCGGACATGTACCGGTGCTTTTTTTTATCCCCCTCCGTATATCTATTACAGATTTCGAATATATTCATAACTTTCTTCTCTGGTAGCTGCTGATGGTAGCTGTGGCTCGTGTTGCGTTACCGAACCGATGGATGCTGGTATTGATGCTGGTGCCGCTGCGCGTTCTGTTTTTTTTCATCGAAGAGAGTGAAAGTTTATCATCGTCATCGGTTTATTCGCCGCTCCGTGTCTTCTTCATTTTTATTTGCTTTGAATATTTAACAGATCCAAATCATTGATAATTATAGCCGCCACGAATTCTACCTATTTGGGCTTTTTTCCACTTAACTTCTGCCGCCCTGGAGGTATCTCTATTTTATTTTATTTTTTATGTCACTATCTTAACTATGATGTAAATTCATCGGAAGTTGGGTGCCGGTTGCCTAAGATCATTCCAGACCCTAATGAAATAACTTTTGCTTTTATTTGGTAATTTTCGTAACTCGGTGGCAATTAGATGCGCTTCGTTCTTTTGTAGTGAACTCGACAAGCGATATAGGGTTTTGGGTTCAAACAAAAATGTGGTTCCATTCGCAGTGAATAACTCAATAATCTGGCTGGATATTTAAACTTTTGCTGTAATTTAATTTGATGCTTATAGTTGGAGAGATCTTTTACAATACCCAGCTAAATATGCAAGAATTTTGATTTGTCAACAGCGAAGAAAGTCACTCCTAATAAATGTAAACAGGCAGAAAATATCTGCATACGGTAACACAGAAAGTTTCACTCATTAATAAATTCGAAAATGAGATAGGAAAATATAGGTAGGTACGTACTTTTACGAGTGTGTGTAGAAGAGAACACCTGGATTGGGAAATTGGTACTAAAATGCATATAAATATCTCAGTTTAGTTTGATTGGAAAAATACTATTGGCGCAGCTGGCCCTATGCTTAGCTTCTTATTATTATCATCGACAGCAATTCTTACTGAATTGGGAAGGTATAACACCAACATGTCGCCGCACTACACCCCTTCGTAAATCTCTCATAGCTGTAAGCTTGCTTTTTTCGTTATTCCCAGCCTAAGACAGCACGACGGTCTGCCTTAACAATTGCATCAGTAGGAAGTGTGCCTTAAAACTCCATCATGCATCCACTTTTGAAACAGAAGGACAATGTTTCCATCATCTAGAGAGCGTAATTTTTTTAATGGTGGTAACTGCATAAAATGCTCCAATTAAGTTTAAAAATTGCGCCCATTTTCCACAAATATGCAATAACTTTTAGTTTTGGATAAACTCCGATGATGTGGATATCTTCATTACGAAAAAGTATATTCCGCCTCCGCATTCCGAGGTCTGCAGCTTATCTATACAAGACCTCCTTTCGTGCCTTGAATAGTTTGAATAAAATAACATGTCTCTTTACGGCCGTAGTAAGGTATAGAAAACGTATGCCCAGTTTTGCTTTTACATCAAATGTGACAGGGGTGTTTGATAATGTTTAGTTTCCATTAGTTTCGTTTTTTCCCCCATACGACTTTGTTGTATTATTCCAGAATGATATTATTCTTTATAAATCACTTCGATTTATTTAATTTAATTGATGAGTTTAATTTTTTTTTAATTACTGTGATTAATAAGTCGCAAGTGCCGTGCATTCATATAACATCAGCTACGAGTCAGCTGCTAAATGATAACATTGCAGTAGAAAACCCCATGCGTGCGCACACCCATATCTTGTTGGAAATACGATTTTTAATTGCAAAGATTCAAATCGCTGGTATATGAATACTGAACACACTGTCCAGTAACCACGTGTAGTTCAAACTTATGACGCATGTGTTTTCCTTCAAAGTGGATCGCATCAATTTCAATATGAACTAGCAATTTGCAACGATTAGAAAAATGCTGTTTTTTTAAAGGAATAAGTTCACTTGCGATTGAAATCTCCATGAAAACAAATTGCACGTGTATACCTGTGGTTTTTCATCGCGATATTATTTGCAAACATTTAAGACTTACCTACTAATCGCAGTCCTGAGTCCGTATGAAAATGGCATAACGGTTACTGTATTGAACGAACCATTTTGGAAATTAGAGTAGGAGCTACAAACACAGGTTATATTCACTTATGAACACTTACACACATGTATGGATGAATGTCTTTGCGGAATTTGTTTTTTTTTTTAAATTAAAAATAAATTTACTTTTAGCTTCAGAGAATTTGAAAAAATAAAAGTAAAAATTCGCGCAAATTTGAGAATGTGAGTGTACAGTTGCAGAGCTGAAATGTAGATGTCGCTAAGTGCAGGAAATGAGTTGAACTCGTAGATATACAACAAACAGCTTTCAAATTTCATTCCACTTACCGGAAGTGGAAGCTGGAATTATTTTTAAGGAATGACAGATAGAGTGTTTGGAAAATGAATAGAGTTGAATGAATGAATAAAAGAGATGGATGTCTTTCGTACGTCTATCCCCCCAAAAACCATTTGTTTACATTGTTGTTTTTGTAATTTGAACTCCCGTCTGTGAATACATGTGAGCTACAAAAATGCATTTTGCTAATGGCCGGCCAACATTCCTTCTGTTTTTATAGGCATCGTGCTCTTCAATTGTTTTGTGTTTGGTATTAAACTTATTTGGTTTTTGTAAAGCATTCGATTAAAATAAAAAAAATAATGAAATACGCATTTCGGAGTAGCGAATTATTGCATTAAAGTTCAATTCATGAACTCACATATCTTAGAAAAGAAATGAGCATATGTGCGTGACTTCATGAATTTTTCGGGAAAACAGCTGTAGACAGCCGCCTTTCCACTGTCTGTTATCTTTGTTGAAGGTGGAAAAACATTCTGACCGATGTAACATTTATTTTTTTGTTTGGCAACGATTTTTTAAGAATGTTTAAAAAATTAAAAAATTGAATTGAATTGAATGGGTATGGGAATCGTGGTTTAAAAAGAGTAAGAAAAAGGGAATGCTTTGAAGAGTGCTGCTACCATAAACTAAGTATTAAGTACACCGCCAGCCAGCCATGGCAACTAAGGCTTTAAGGCATGTTTTTCTTTCTTTCAAAAAGAGCTCTTTTTTATTTCAAATATGTATTTTATTTTCTATTTTTAAACATTCTTAAAAAATCTGGCCAAACAAGAATTTTATGTGTAACCTCGGTCTTAAAGAATGTGTTTCCAATTTTAAACTGTGCCCATTTTACGAACAATTTATCTGTCAATCTTTAAAAATAGGTAATTCCAGCTTCCACTTCCACTTCAAGTAAGCGGAATGAAATTGGAAACATATTCGATAGCTTGATAACTTGCAAATTCATCATTTATATATATTTGGTAAGAAATAAATGCATTTGTTGCGTATTATAAAAATGAATTTTAATGTGTGTGGGCTAATTGGTTGGCTTGAAAGATAGAATAGTTTTTGACCCGATTGATATAAATATTTTAATGAGTTACTCGAAGTAATAATTCTACGCAGACGAGTCGCGGGTACCAAATAGTATGAATTATTTTTCATGTACAATAGTGCATTAAAGGAAAATGAAAATTATAGTATAATTTTTGTAGTACATACATAGTAGTTTATAATAATGGATAAGAAGAGACTTCATTTAAAAGAATTTCCTACACATTAAAATATTTCCTGACGATTCGAAAAATACACATGTAATTGTTCAAGTTTTCACTTCTGTCGGCACTCCCGGAGTGCCATTGTTTTTTTTCCACTGCGCTACCATGGGCAGACGTCTGACAAACAACCGACAGTATAAATGTCATGAAAGCGCTTCTCAATTAGCCGTATGGACAACATTAAATTTTCGATCTCTTCCATTCGACCCAAAAATGAAAGCTCAAACAAAACGAATGGATGTGAGAAGCTACGCTTAGAGTTCGTACGGACCTGTTGCGCCCAAAAATGGATGGTTTTGTGAAAGAGGACCTTACTATTTTGAACCGAATGTCAGAACAACAGGATTAAGAAGCTAAAAAGCTGTCAATCATACTCAATGTTTGTCAGATATTCGTAAGACACAGTGTTCACAGCAGTGAATAAAAGCTATAAGATGTATTTTAATTTGTGTTCTTCTTTTAACCTAATAATATCAAATACAATTAAATCATAATCATGTCGAACATTCTGAGTATCCTTCAGTATAGTTCAGATCTCTCGCACTATCCCTATAGTGGGTTCAAAAAGGATTGTTTTCTACAACAAAATTTGAGAAGCCAATTTTCCATTTTGGTGACTCACATATCTACTCAATTCCAAACTCATGTTGAATTGTATGTAAATGGTAAGTTTGACAATAGCTATATTTTTTTTAAGAATTGTACATAATCGAAAACAGGTTTTAAAGCATAGCACCCAATACTCAGTATCAGGAACCCTTTATTTCCGCACGCGAAAATCCTATGATTGACCAATGACTAAACGTTTATATTGTTTTTGTGTATATAGGTCTTTAGCTCTCAAAAACTTACTTTTTTACTTATATTACTGAATGTTGAAGAAATAATTAAAGGAATAGGAACACTTTGGGCCTTGCTAAAAATCATTTTTTACCTTCACACTAAATAATTTATAGGTCACAAAAGGTAGGTAATTTTGTATGGAAGATCATGCCATTGTGAGTTCTAAAAATTTAGCCAGGAAACTTAAAATGATTATTAGTACCTATCGCGGTTTAAGAATATGTTCTTATTTACAATTCACAAACTATAGCCTACGAGGAATTATGGATAATAAAACCTTTCTGCGTAGCATTTGCATTCTTCATTTTGGATTTGTAATATGTATAGAGATAATACAAACTGGCACATTTTAAAAACCTCGATCTATACATACGCCTTCATAAAAACCAGTTTCCTAAATTGAGAAATAATATAGGTATGCAATAGTCTACTTTTCTTTTACATAGAAGAATGCTCCAATTAAGGTGAATTAAATTGTGTATTTTTAACTTCGAGGTGAAAACTGTAAATTGCCCTAAAGCACTTCAGCCTGGAAGATAGGCCAATGATTAAGGTTAAAGAAATTATATTCAACTTGCCCGAGAGTATACTACAGTTCGAATTGCATTATTTGGATGCCAAGGGAACGTTGAAAAGTTCTGAAAATACATAAGTAGGCAATAACTTTGTATACAAAATCTATTTAGTTTCACGCGAAGATGGAGGTGGTGTAGCGTGACCTATATTAATTATTACTAATATCGCTTGTGGTCCAAAATCGACCATTCATTTTATAAGTAGGTATGTAAAATGTAATACTAACGGCCATATTATTCACTCCGGGTGTAACTCAGGGTTAAGTTAATTTTACACCCGATCATTAATAAGCAATTTTTAAACCCGATAATTTAAACCTATGTCCATATTATTCACTGAAAAACACGCATTAAGCCCGCTGGGCTAAAAATGGATTGAAATGCGGATTTAAAACACTTTAAGCCGTTTTAAACCCACGTAATGTCAAATTTCACATATAATAAAATTTCTATCGAATCATCGAGTGTAGCATGAAATATTTTCGCAAATATACCACATCGTTATCTTCGACGCAAGCCCGCTTGTGCAATCGATTGTGCTGCTGTTTTATCAGCTCTTCGACAAATTCGTCTTCTGACGACGAACACATCAACATTAATTTCATCCGAATGAAGTCCTTTTTTAGTTTCTTGCTATTTTTTTTTATTCCCCTCTTCTACTTTTCTTATTTCTTGCAAGTGAAGAAATGTCAGTATTATGAAATTGAGTTTTAACCCGAGTTAAAGTACTTAAACCGGTCTCCGGATTGCGTTTAAATCCAATCGGATTAAATGCTGTCAAGTTTTAAAAAATGGGTTAATGTTTAACCCATGAATATTATGGGTTTAACGAGTGAATATTATGGACTTGTGTTTAGTTTTTGGGTTAAACTCACTTAAACACGGGTGTAACCTTTAACCCGGATTAAAGGGAGTGAATAATATGGCCGTAAGAAACGTACCACAATTATTTTTGTTATTTATGCTTTTCTTTTATAAACGAAAAGAGCGACATCTAGATATCGAAAAAATACGTAAATGATTTATATTTGAATACATTACTATGTTAATTATTTCGGCGACAAATTGAATGTCGCCAAAATCCTTTCAATTACCTGTTTTGTATGGGGAATTCATATCTTAATTTTACCAGCCTTAATGGCGACATATACCCAGGATTTTTGGTTTGTGCACATCTAAGGCACAGTACCTTTGGAATGATATAAGTTTTATCCTCCTCATTTCATAATAAATACTTAAAAAGTGTACCGAAACTTTTTATGTACACGTATTAATATAATGATATTAAAATCAGAATAATGAAATATTTTATTAAATACGTCACTTTGCTATATTTTTTGCAAAATCAATCGCATACCCTAACAATTTTAACAGATGATGCCATGCCAATAGAAATAGAATTAACTATTTCTTTATTGAAAGGATTAAGGAAACTCTCAAGCACAATCTTTGAAAAGCCTGTAGATACTCTTGTTTCTTGTATACTAGCATTATTGGCGAAAAGAGTAAGCAGTCACTAGTGCATTCGATTGTATTCAATCAAAAGCTGCGAAAATGGGTCTAGCGATAAATGAGGGAAAACCCAAGTATAATGATATCAAAAAAAAGCGATAGGCCATTGACTTATTATATATGGACTGCTAGTGAAATGTCACTTGTCACTTCCATACAGTCTCTGCCCAGAAAATGACGCCAACATAACTAGCGCTCGTGGTTCTATGCGAAGAATAGTTAAAGTTAAATAAAATAACAACCATCTTGGATTTCTATATACAATGCTAGGACCACCTATTGGGCGTGAGTGGATTTACCAAGTGAAAAGGTTGAAATTCAAATTGTTGCGGCATTGTTTACAATAGATGCCATCTCGATATTGTGCTTGTTTAAATAATTATTAATAGATTATTAATTATATTTAATAAATATTATTAATTTTTTAAACTAGCACAATATCGAGATGGCATCTATTGTAAACAGTACAGCAAAAATTTCGTTTTTCATTGTCTCATAAATTGCACAATTTTCGTATATTTATTGCGAAGTAGTTCTTTATGTTTTTTTTTATTATTAATTTTAGAAATATAACGTAATAACACTTTAGCGTATATTCAATCACATTCTGATCAATAAATACTTTTGATTGTCAAGAATATCACATTCAAGTACGTGAGAATTTAATTCTTCATATCAGAGAAACTTGAATCAGATTGCAAATTGCAACCAATTATACAACACTTAAGTTTTTAGTTTTAAATCTTTATTCAATTAATCGTAATAACACAGTCTTATGCAAAACTATCTGCAACGAAACGTCAGATGTGAGTTTCCAATTTATTCCGCTCCGAACTACGAGAGCTAGCGCTTATGTTGAAACCAAAGCGAAGTTGTCTACTAGCAGTCCATTTATAATAAGTCAATGGGATAGGCGAAAGGATCAACAAATGGACAGAACGTCACAAATGACAGCTATAATTTTGAAAGAGTAAGGCACTTTGTCTATCTCGGCTCTGAAAAGAAATCTGAAAATGGCATCTCTTCGGAAATTAAAGAGAGGATTTTCTCTTGCCAACCGCTTTTTCGTTAGGCTTGAGTAAAGGCATATCTCGGAGAACGAAGGAGATACGTTATAAGTCCTTGATCATCCCAGTCCTGCTTTACAGCACTGAAGCATGGACCTTATTTAAAGCGTATATCCTCGGTTGCTTCGAAGAGAGAGATCCATAAAGTCTTTTTGACAGATTTCAGCGTTGAAACTCAGACTGTTTATAGTGATAATCAATGCATCAACTGCAAGCAATAATTGAATCTCAAATGAAAGCAGTACAGTATGGAGCAAAATGTAAATAGGATGATAAAATGTTAAATTTTATTGGGCTTCAATTTCTCTACTTGCGATCTGCAGTCGAAACCGTTTACCAAAAGTAATGGATGCATGCTTGGAACAATTAGACGTCAGGTTTTCATCGCGCGGAATGGCCAATTGACTATCTTGACAACCCTAACATTTAAGTATTAAGATTAGCTTACTTTAGCAATTTTTTATTATTTCAATGCCACAGAAATGCAATCATTTTTTGATTTTATGTTCACAGAAATATTTAAAAGCTACTACACCATGTGCAAATTATAAATCTACTCAACCTGAAGGTTTGCTTGGGACGGTAAACTCAAACTAATTGAATAAAAATAGTTTCCACATTCGATGACTTGTTTTTGAATTCCATATGAACAGTCAATACCCAACAGCAGTTTCTGGATTATCGTCAGTGCGCGGTATAGATTCCCTTTTGCAAAGATGCAATTTTTCAAACATAAAATATGCAGCACGCCATTTGAAACATTAATTAGATTTTCACCATTGATTTATAATGCACAAATTCGAAATGCATAACTGCTTTGAAAATGTGTAGCATAACGATCAGAAATATTGTTAACGTTTTATTTTTCATTTTCGAAATTGTTAGCAACCACGATTCAATTGGCAATGGTTTAGTTTTGCGTAGCATGCAACTTAGCTGTAGTGGCAAGTGGTATCAAAAGTGGAGAAATTTATTTAATGTGCTATTATGCAATGGCTATGGGTAATTAAAGTCTATTTTACCTTTTTTCATTTTTTTCTCTCACTTTTTTTTTAATAAAGACGAACACGATTGATTTCACTGACACATTTTGATAGGTTTTCGATTTTTCATACATTTCATGCGTGTCACTTACACAGAGAGAGGGTAGATACATAAAATTTGCATGCAGCCTTTTTTAACACGCATTTTAAATTCGTATACAAGCTGGCTGCATGGAACAAATGAGAGCACTTTAATTAATTACGCTGTATGAATTAAAATAAATCAAAAATTATGCGGGGCTGTTTTCTAATGTTTTTTTTTTCGATGTGTCCTTGTGTGAGAATATTCTCATTTCGCAATGTCTTCTTTTGGAAATTATATCTAAAATATTTTCAGATGAGGAATTATGTCGGCTGTTTCTCTGCCGAACTGAAACTTATTTTTAGACACTTCGTCGCAACTCGCAAGCACCTACTAGAAAGGGTGTTGCCCAAGATGTTACAATTGGTTATTGGCGCTCATTTTTCAGGCGGTTACAGGGTGTACTCTCCAATTCAGAAATCACTTGTACATTAATTATTGGAATTTTTATTTGTAAATACAGATATTTACCAGATTACTCAGAAGCCAACTGGTATTTTGAATTCGAAACACGATTTGGCCTTCGAAATTCAGCAGGATGACTTAGAGTCAGGTGTTTTTGAACGTTACAAACCACATGTAACCATTTATTTTGTTAGCATCAAGCCTTAAATGCAATAACAATGATAATACGAATTTTGCAAGTGCATTGCACTGACGAAATCTGAGGGTAAGCACCCGGATGGAATGGGACATTTTATCACAAACCATCTAGATCGTTGACCCAATGCGACCGCATATAAAGTTCACTATCACTTTTGTTAAACCTCATTGCACTGCAAACACTCATTCATGCCACAGCTCAGGCCGACCGCAAACATCTGTTGCCAACAGAGCTATTTTCTTATGCTCACCGCTGGTCTTGCTTTACCTTTAATCATCCTTTATAATTCAAGACTATCTGAAAGGTTTCGTGCAGAAACCGTTTTTATCTCCAGCATTTATGCATCAAGCGATACACTCTAAGTGCCGAGGTCTAATTACATTGACCAATTTCTAAAAAAAAAAAAAAAAGTCTTGCTTTCGTGATTCCTAAAGTGAATCTTTTGCGCTCTTTGTATCGTCATCCATTGCACACGGTATCGAATTGCACCGCCAATGAAGAGGATGTATGGATGGCTGGCCGAATGCAGGCTTAGACACATAGACACACATCCGTCGGTCTTCATATTTTGCGTGCGAACAAATAAAGTTTAGATCCACAGCAGGCCGCAAGATTTTTGTAATTAAAAGTGGTAAATCTGCACCACCACCGAGTGGGGGATTGTGCAGCCATATGTGGAGACACAATAAAACTGAGATACACTTATAACCGGGTAATTAGTCGATATAATATTTTCCTCCAAGACGAAAGCCATTTGACACCGCTATCGGGAATATATGTGCAACCGGAGGTACACGTCGCAGTTCGAATATCCTTGCGTATCCAGTGCGGTATATCAAAACTTAAAATGACGAACATTGTGGGCTTTATGGTGACACTGTGTTTAGTGGTAGCGTTTTGTGAATCTGCAACCTACGTTAGCGACCCTACTAGTGAACGTGTAAATTCTGTATTTGTAGACAAAATGTCGTGGAGTTGTGCGAATAACGCGAGCTGCCTATATTCGATGGCCAATAGTGTTCTTAGCTCCTACCGGCAAGGTGAAGTGATTAATTTTGGAATTTTCGATGTGGAAAAGCTTCCACCTCCAAAGACCCACTCGAGTGTGGGTAGGTCTTCAGGATTTATGGACTTTCTCAGCGGTAATGCCATTCGAGTGCCCGTCGGACCGATGGTGTTCAGTGTGCAGCGGGCAACAAAAGACGAGGACTACATAGAGATTGCACTTCTAAAGAAGTCATCGATTCAAGGTAAGTACCATGGTAACCCCATCGATACGGATGATTAAACCAGTGTTCCTATGTAAAGGAAGACGTGCTGGGGGTGGAATTGGCGGTGGAAGTGGAGGCGGCCTTGGCCACCGCATAAAACAGCGTAAGGAAAAGAAACAGTTTCAGATGTTTGTGCCGATGTATTTGGCTGCAACCACCTTCGGTTGGACGATGTTGGTGATAAAAGCCGTGGGTTTGTTAACCCTCAAGGCCTTGGCCATCTCAAAGCTGGCCTTAGTCGTGGCCGCGATGGTCATCATTAAGAAACTCATGGACAACGCATCGGAAAAGTGAGTATTCTACTGCCAGGTTTCTACTCACTTACAAAGCTTGTCCACAGATTAATGTATCCGCAGTTCCCGGAGCCGCAACCCTTCATTATGCCCTACAACATGGACTACGGAATGCATGCAATGCAAAATCCGGAAATAGCAACAGGTGAAATGTATCCATTGCACCTGGCAGCAGCGGCAGCGGCAGCCGCTCATCCACATCAGGGTCTGGAAAGTATGGGTGCGGAGAGTAATATGCATCAAGTGGTGGACGTCCAGAACGGGACGCAGATTTTAGCTGGCCTTGCAAAGCAAATTGGTCATCAACAGAAGATAAAACGAGACGATACCTGGATGGGTAAGTTCATGAAACAAAAGTTTTACTTTCGGTGTCACTTGGCCAGAAAACCTGGTGGATAAGTCAATGTATCGGTTTAATCGAAAAAAGTTTTTGTTTGTGGACGGTGGAAGTTTGCTTCGGTACACACTGTCGGCCAACTTTTAAGGGACAAAGTTTGAAACCATTTTCCCTCAACCCTCAATTTATTTTATTTGTATTTGAAAAGGTAAAGTAGTTACGGTTGCATTCCATTTTCAAAGTAGTTCGGTTCGGTATTTTTTTAACGAAACAGAAAAAACCCTAGAAAATATGTTTGCATATGTGTCCATGAACGTGGAAAGTTTTTAAAAGTAAACGAGCGTTTGCTGAGCTCCTAGCAATTGCTTTTCGAATTCTCAGCCAAAAAATAATAAATTTAGCCAAAAAGTTGTATAACTTTTGATGATAAATTAAAGCCTGGCAATAGATTTTTTTAAATTTGATTAGACGAGGAAGCTCCGTTTGTTGTTTTTTCATATTTTAGAGACCATTCCTAGAAGTAACTAATTTTTGAATGAGGTTTCATCATTTTCGTTTGCGAATCGAGTTTCACTGAATCAGGTTCGACATGCCAAGCGTTAATAAGGCGTATGCACTTTTTAACTCGAAAATTTCCCATCCAATATCTTCGGGATCATCAATAGCTTTGCTTTGAGTTTTTATATGCAGAGAGGAACAGCCTCTTCGAAAGGAAAATGATGAAATTGCACACTTTTAAGGGTAATGAGTTGCCAGTTGCCATGATAAATAAAGGCGAATAAGATGTTTACTGGTTCTCAATGCAAAATGCGTCGATTGTTGTTCTTTTGTCAGCGTAAACTTGCGGCTTTCCGTATCTCCAAAAAAAGTAATCCAGAGGCAAGTGCAAAATCATTTTGGGCAATTCAGGCGAAATTAGCTATGGTCCATCGAACGATTCCTTTAATAAAATTATTGTTTCATTTGCTGTATGGCACTTAGCTTTTTTTTTTGGGAATCGTCTTATTACGCAGTCCTGCTCGGGAAAGACAATAACAAGGGTTTTATAGTGAATATTGTTGAGTAAGGTAAATAGCCCAATTTTTTTTTAAATTTTCTTCAACGACTTCAACAGCCGACAGACCTCACCAAACTGTGGGCTTTTTTCGAGATGCAAGGGCGCTTTGATAATCTCATGTAGATAATATTCGCCCAAATGCGATAATTTTGATTACTGACTTTAACACACCCATTGAGCCGAGAATTAGGTCTATTATTTCGGGTGTACTATAGTAGTACAAGTGCTCTGTTATCAATCAGGTACCAGTTAAAATCAAGGACTGAAAACGTCTGTATTCAAACAACAAACTAAAAAGTGAGTGATGGAACAAATTTTATCTAAAACAACCAAACTCTTTGTACGTTCTTGTATTGCATCATAGTAGCTTAGAGAACAAAACGAAACTATTTGGATCCACCCGCCCATTCGTAATAAAGCTCATTAGAAAAGCAGAATCACATTTGCTAGATATTTATAGATGTAACTCAAAACAGATGATTAACCATCCTTTTATTTCCATTGCAAAATAAGTCACTCTCGACGCCAAAAGCCACCGAAACAACAAGTTAACATTCAAGGTTTTATTTCACTATAACCAATCCCGCCCGATTTCAAATGTAACGCAATCATTTTGAAAATTGCCAATCCAAAAGGCACTTAAGCTTCTATGCGCTTTATACGCATACACATGTCAACCATAATGATTTAGATTAGATTATTTCATTTTGGTTGATGATGTACCAATCGATTATTAGTTTTTTGATGTGGTTTCAATCTGCGGCATGAAAATCCCTTCCTTAAAGAAAACCTTCAACAGCATGGTGAGTCATTCTGAAGGAATTCGTCACTCCCTGCGTAGTACTTTTTTTTGCTTATTCCCATCATGCAGGCATCAGACTTCTGACATATTAATGGAATTGAACGACACGAACTGATTCTAATTCTCCCTTGAGACTAAAAATATATGTAGATAAAGATATGTATGTACACGTACGTATCTACACACTTTGTAAATTGTAATGTATTATACAGCTTTTTACGATGTGTTACGTTCTCTTCCAACCACAATAAAGTCCGCATACAACACTATAGGCGCTTCAGATGATTCCAGGCAGAAGGATTTCCTTTATTTATATATCTACTTATTGGTGTTACTTGTGTCTATCCTTTATAGTGAGATTTTTGCTTGATCGATTTTCTGTTTGTGCTGGACTACTGAACGAGGGGGCGCTGGTTCGATCCCCGGAAAATACATGTTACATCTTAGGTTTTTCCACTGCGCCACCGCTCACGAACGTCTGACAAATACCTACTCGAGTTTGTAAATGTCTTGAAAGAGCTCTCAATTAATCAATCTTCCTTCCGCCCCAAATATCTATAAAACTCACACGATTGCTTTCGAGAAGATATACTTAGGGTAGACGAACTTATCGCGCTAATAATTTATTCATTTATATTTCTTACTCTTAAATCGCTATATTCGATATTTTTATTGTAATTAAAGTTTTCGGTTTCATTGCTTATTGAGGAAGTTATTTAATTGATTTCCAAATTGTCGAGGTACTAGAAAGAAAGGAATTATTATTGGTTTTGCGAAATCGGCACGTAGGTAGGGTTTATTCAGAAATTCAAATAGGGTCACACAATTCTCTTAAGACACATTGGCGCGAAATGCGCGGGATCGACCGAACTGTGGAGAAAAAGGAACATAATGTTGTCAAAATCAAAAATCCTTTCAAAATTGGTACATAGTCAGTTGAAACGTTGTTAGAACAAAGGGTTTTGTAAATTTAGATACAGTAGGTATAACTTGGCTTTTTGTCATAACTGCCGGTTGCCAACTTAATTTTAATGCCATCTAATTGAACTCCAATCGAAGACAGATGTGATCTGTGTTAAATGTACACTAGTTAATTTTTATAAAATCTAAAGGCCATCCGTTAAGTAGACCAGATGTTAAAAGTCTCAGTTTATTATATATTCCCAAGCCAATTCTAAAGCACAATGTGGTGTAGTTGCATTTTGTTTCCTATAGCCGTCTTCATTCCTTTCACAAACAGGGCAATTTTCCAGTGTTTTGTTTTATTTTCTCACGCTTCTGAATTATTTGCTCCAGGAGATAGCGACAATTTTTTGTATTGTTTTCCTAGAGGAATTACACAAGCCAACCGTCCATAAAAAATGTTCTCCATTGTGTTGTTACTGACGGTCGGTATGTGGTTACCAGATACCTACGTATAAATTATTGTAATTGAAAAATTGTGGAGCGACATTTCTTTAATAAAATGCCCAAGTTGCGGCAGCTATAAATGGAAATGGATTGCATATGGGCTATCGCATTAGCAAGTTTGATAGTTGAAGTTTGAACTGAAAAGCTGTGACAGGCCTTAACTATGGTGGGGTCTATTAAAAGACAGGATATCGAACTTAATTGTGGGTCGTTAGGAAAAAGTTCAGTCAGTTTTGTGACTAAACATGAAATAAGGGTTGGAAGTTAATTCAATTTTGCGGTAAACTTCGTCGGTGGCAACGGAGTAGTGTTACATATGCGATAATTTGGTGTCAAAAATGAATACAATTTTTTGTTTATAACGAATCAATTTGGATCCATTCTAACACTTTTCACGTGGCCTGGGCAAATCATACTCAAGCTCAATTTAGTTAGCATATACATGTACATTGTACATACTTTAGATTAATAATTATTCTTCTAAGTGGACTTATAGTTTATGATTTCCATCAACACATCAAGTAGGTCTTGCGGTTCGGCAACCATGTTAAGTGAAGTTTAGATATTAGTTTCCTCAATTCGTGCTCGTTTCTTGCGTACATTGAATGTAAAAATATTTTTTTATCAAATAGACAACTTTTTTCAATTCAATCTTATTTTGAGCAGTGGATTCATACAATTATCTTTACTTAAACACTTACTTTTTGACTTCTTTGTTGTCCTGTGCGGCAATTCGGCTCATGTAAACTGTGTTATATCAAAGATAACAGTAAAATAAAATATTGTACTCTGTATTGTCAATCTTGCCATTCCCACAAAGCCGGTGTGATTTTTTTTTTCAATGGCTTTTAGAAAGCAATGAACACAATTTCTGAAAAGCCTTAAATTTTGAAAAGTATAAAATTGGGAACTGCAAGGAAACGCCATTTTCGTGCTAGGTTTTGGAACTTAAAAAAACTAAGTCCTAGCTAAAATGGAACTGGGAATCTTAGAACTCGACTAACAATTCCTTGACACACATTTTGGGTCACACAAGTTCCGTTAATTGTGTTATATCCACAGTTAGTTTTTAAAAATACCTTGTCGCATTCTTTTTAAATAGAAACCACAAGATTTTCGAATTAACAAAAGGTTTCAGCAGGCAAAATCTTAAGAACTTTGCAATATTACAAAAAAATATTTGTTGCACTATAGTTATTATTGTTTTGCCTCTTGGGTGTGTACTGCAGATCGATTTGACTAAAATGTAAGAACAAAATAAGTAAAATGTATTTTGTTTGCCACTTTGGCCACTTTGCCACTCACATTTTTAATTAACTTCAGTAATTCATGTCATGACCATGATCAAAATTTGTAATTACAGGAGCTGCAAAACCGTTCTTATACAACTACCTTCCATCACGGCCCACGTACAATATAAGGCAATAGCGGATAACCATCAAATAAAATTGAAGCCAATCTCACGCTTATCTACCCAAAGCCAGTGTGAGTGAACCCGCGTTTCTCCCGTAAATTATTTATTTATTTATTTTATTCTGATAAATTATTTATTTTTCTTAAATAAATTAAAACTCAATAATATTGTACAATAGGAATTTAAAATCTAAATAAATAACAAATGACAAATAAATAAAAAAAAAACAAATGAAATATTTTTAAAAATATGTTAACAATAATAAATAAGATGAAAGCAGAGATTTTCGGGCGGAAGATAAATTAGTAGAGAAAAAATTTTTTTTTTACACTATTAGTAGTTATTATTGTATCACAGTGGTGTCGGTGACAAGAGTGGAAAGATATAGATGTGATATGACGTGAAATGGTGAAGAAATAAATTAGTAATAAATAAATTGACTCTAATGGCCACAGGCGTGGGCTTAGAATCGCCCTGGGTTCTGGGCAGAGAATGCCATTTCGTGAACGTCCAACATTTTGGCGGGGACTTCTGAGAATCCTTCAATGAAACCATCCAAAGCTCGACCCCATCCTGAGCTGTGCGTGTCATGATGTGGTTCCGCATAGGGTATGTGTTTTTTACTCAAAAGCTTCTTTAGAGCGATAATAACGGCCAGGAGCAGGGCTATCTTGGAGACAATCAACGCCTTTCCGGTAAGTAGAATGAGGCCTTTGATAAATATTGCACCGATAATGCCCAACTTGGTTGCCATCATTGCCATCAGGGGGCCCATGTTCTTCATTTTACCACGACCCTCTTCGAAAGCTTCTGCTGGGCTCACCGACAGGCCAAGATTTAGGTTTCCCTTCGGTTCGGTGGTTACGACAAATTCAGCATTATCCGTCACCTTGTACCGCAGGGTTCGACTTCGAATAAACCGCCAGATCTTACCGGCCACTAAAAGCCCAAGAGTTTCGTCGTCCGACTGCAACGAACGAGCAAGCAGCATATCCTCATCCGGGTCATCGGGGATATCTACTCCACTGGAAGAATTTTTTTTACAAAACAAAATACATTTGTAACGATCCCATTCTTACCGATTTTCCGTGACCTTCAAATTCTCGTTCACGTCAATCGATGACTTTTTGAATATTCGATTCATGTAGACAATCAATTTCAACATCATGCACGAATGGTTATCCCGTTGACTACATTTCGTGTTGAGTTTTCGCAAAAATCCTTCCTCCAATTGATTACGATTGATTGCTTGTACCTGGTGGCGAAATGAAGATTTCAATAAAAATAAAATTTCAATACCTATACAAAACCACGCCACATTAATAACACCTCAATTTGGAGTATGCTTGCGGCTCCATCATCACGTATTTGTGTGCTTTTCAATTACATCTTGTTAAGATTGTTCAGGGACATTATGGGCGCTTTAACATGTGCTATCTCATGTTCAAATGATTTTGAAAATTGATTAATTTCGCGGCAAGCGGATGGTTTCCGAAACTGCGACTTTTGCTAAGTTAATTACGGAAACGGTTGAGTCACTTTCATGTCCCGGGTAGCACAAGGAATTGCGTTTAACAGGCACTTAATGGCAAGTGGACACATTAGCAGAGTGTGCCAACTAGGCAATTTTATATAAATGGTCATTTATTCGAGATGAACAATGCCCTGACAAATAATGTTGAACTCGATAACAAAAATGCTGAGCTAAACAAAATATAGGTCTGCAGTCATTAATCATTACACTCTGCAGCGGTATGCGTCCTGTATTGTATTTTTTTGTTTAATGAAATTTACCGAGTCATTGCGGTGGGTGAATCCTGTTGATATACCTGTCCGGTGGATTGTGATTAATACTCATAAACATGTATTTTATGGTGGAGCAGCCTATTATCTTTCCGATTTCATTAAGGATTTCTTTTTTTGTTTACGAGTGCAGGACTGGTTCGCATGACGTTTTTATTTTCGCTAAGAGTCTGATTTAATGAACGGGTTAGGTACCTAATCTTCTGTTTATTCAAATTATAGACACTATCGGCCACCAAAGCTGGTTGTGGCTTGTGGGTGCAAAGCTGCGCGGCACAAAATTAATGATTCGCATGCTTTTCGCTTCCATAAAAAAATACTTCAAGTGAACAGAGAAAATATTTTTCGGTTGGGTGAAAAAAGGCAGCTATAGAAAATTAATGTTGCTTCACTGTTTGCAGAAAAACTTGTTCCATCATAATATTTGTACCAAGCTATCGGATATCATTTGCGGAACAAATTAAATAAATGAAATATTTGGGTCCCATACGTATCCCAAGCAATAGCTGCTTACAACAATTTTAAGCCGCATCGGAAACGATGATATGAATACGCTCGCCAGTGTTTGCGATGTGGACAAAGTACCCGGGCACATCTAATTTATCCGAATTTTTGTCGTTTTTGACAAACCATACTTTTATATTTGGTTTCCCTTTATGAAATTTGCAGGCAACCAGACGAATTACAGGCTTTAGACTCCTGGCTATAAAAATAAGAGGCAAAAGTATATACATCAATTTTCATATACATACTTAAGATCTACCAATCTTTTTTTATATATAGCTTCATAGACCTGACACGTTCCGAGTGCTCGTTTGCCCTCTAACTGGTTTTAAGCCGTGGAGGACAAGTGTATTATAATTTATAAATGAGTGTGACTTAAGTTAAAACATTTTCAAGTTCGGACTTTGATAGCGTTACCAAATGCGACGTTTCTGGTCAGAGACAAAAGGATTAAATATGCCTGTTCTGCAGTTTGAATTAAGGACTTCACTAAATTAAGTTTCCGCAATTCATCAGCATTTTTATGATCATACTCCAAGAACTTTTAAGAGCTTTATCTATCTACCGTTTCTTTGAATCAGGAAAAACGGTTTTGTAAAACTTTCTTATTGGAAACTGACAGGCAAATCACATCGATGATATAACTACATGTCTTCAAATTCCAACTTGAACCCTTTTTGCACTTCTTAAAGTTTTGCACAATTCTAAACACGTTAGCAACGTAGCACTTCTTGTTACAAAACTATGACACATAATAATTTATTACCGAATTGTCACTGGTATTGATGGCAGGACTCGCCTTCGTCGCAAGGAATGTTGTTATAACGACGGATATCCAAAATAATGTTAATCTGGTCATGGCGACTCCTTTGTAGAATATCCTGCTTTGGTTTCACTTCTTAAACTGCAATCACTTAAATTTATTTAAATACAAAAAAATCTTATTTACACGGCGATACAAAGCACTTCACTGAGAGCTATCTACAGAAAGCTATACGACGCCAATAGGTAAACTCTACAACTACGGGGTGAACCTTAAAGCTAGCGCAGATGTTGATGACATCCTCGTGATATAAGAAAACGTAATGCAAACTCTGCGAAATTGTTTCAAGTTTATATGGACTCTGGCCAACGGATGCTAAGTGCTTAGATGCCACCCCAACTTTTACTATACTCCACAGAAAAACCAGATTCTCAGATAGTTTGTGTGATAAATCAGACATCATTGAATTAATTTCGTACTCGATTGGATGCAGCAGAATATTGCACACGCAGAGGAATCGTAGATACAAAAAATGGAAAAGCTGGGTACCATCATCTCCTCATATGCGGAGAAAATCGGTGTTGAAAAAAAAAAAACCGTCAACAAGATGTGTATCTATATAGCACCTTTGTGAGTATGTCAGTGTATTTAAGGGGAATTGGAGCCCCCGAAGAAAACCAGACAGACAGGTCTCTAGCTCCATAGTTCATCGTCATTATTGCCTTGAATTTCTACATCTCATCTTTCGATGTACAATCAAGCTGTTGAGTGGTGCATTGAAATGTAAGTAAAGTTGTCATTTGCGATTGAACCTGAACCTGAAATGGACGCGATGTAGGTTACCATACCAAGCCAATGTCGAGGACAGCCATGAATGGAGGGAAAATTGAAACCGCCTGCTTTTACTTGTGCACATATACTACACTTACAGTGCGGTTCATATAATCGTAACTTGTAGATTTTGAAAAAGTTTTGATTAGAGATAAACAAAAGTATTGTGATACAGTTGAAGAAAATTACGATTTATGTAAAATATTTTAAGGGCTTCCAAAACTCAAAAAGGCGACTGCTTAATTGGACAGCTCTCGTACTCAAATCTACATACGTCTTGTGGTATCAAAAAGAGCATACACGAAAATTGGATGTACTTAAAAATGTTTTCTTGCTTTATTGGAAAAAAAGGATTTTTCGGCGTTGAGTTTTTTCGTAAGCATTTTTAATTAAATTTATGTGTATATCTTACTTCAAATTATGTCTAAAACTTATGATCTATTATTTATTTAAGTTATTTCAGACCAAAAAAGTTAGTAACAGTTAGAGAAGAAAATCGTTCTCTATTTTGTATAATTTTAGCACAAATTTATTGCGAAGGATTTTGGAGAAATAATTCTGTTGATACTTTGAAGGTTTGAAATCATAAATGCACCAAAATTTAGTTCAAATCGAATTCATGAACGTGATTATCATTTTTGGTAGACAAATTGGTTTCGGGGGAATAGACGTCCGAAAGTTATATACATTCGCCCATCTCTGGTGCAAGTTTTCAAAATTGCTAAGATTCGGTTCGGATGTATATATGTAATAATAATATATTTATTGTATCATACATGCTTACACAGTAAGAATTCACTTATAAGTCTGTGAAAGATAAACTCTTTTTAATTTAATATCCATAAATGATTTGAAAGTTATACTGCTTTTATATTAATAAGGTTTTTCTTACATGTATTAGTTTTAAATTAATTTTAATTGAAGTTGAAATTGCTTGAAGAGGAATAGGGATGGGAAGAAAGTAAGTAGAAAGTTAGCTTTAATTTCTAAGAAAATTTTGAAGTTCGTTTTTAAATCGTCGTGCATTAGTTAGCTCTCGCAAGTTACGTGGGAGTGAATTCCAAAGTCGGATAGCAGCAACAAAAAAACTGTCTTTCGGATGATAGACATTTATTGTATTTATGTGGTTAGTGGTTATTCCATGTTAAGGTTATATTAACCTTTAAAAAAAAAACATTTAACCAAGTGTTCTTGCTGATACTGATTTAAGTAGTACTCGTAAGTACATTTGTTCACATTTTATGTGAACTTAAGGTTAATGTTTGTTGGTACCTACATTCATTTTTTGTTATAGCCATTTTTATTGAAGCAATTCAAGATATCACACATATTATACTGCTTTTGACAAAAAAAAAGGTTTTTGATTACACAATTCAAATACTGAATAAGAATAGAACACTAACTCTCTGCTTACAAGAAGTTGGTGCACAATTATAAGTCATTTTCATTTGTCATCTTAAAAGAGGTTGTGCCAAGTTGTGTGTGGCAATTCAAAATCTAATGAATGAAATTCAAAATAAAATATTGGATAACTGTTTTCATTGTGGAATAAAAATTTCATCGGGAATTTTTAGAAGAAATAAAAGCTAGCTGCATGATTTTGTGGTCGCACTGTAGAATGAACTGAGCTACATTCGACGTACCTGTGTATAAAAGTATCTGTCTGGCAGATGTGTTTTAGCCTTCAGATGTAAGTAAACAAAATGGCTTGTACGCTTTCTAATGAAAATTAATTGGAGTAGAGGTACCGGCGTGGAGAGGTAGGCTACATTATGGATCGAATGTTATTGATATACGTTTATACCGACGTTAGTATTCATCCATGGCAGTACCATACGTAGAGAGAATAAAGGGGATACGACTGGAGTGAAGATTTCTCGGATAGGAATGCATCAGAGTCCAGTTATCACACCACCTATAATGTTGTTGGTGAAATTAACTGATATATGGAATAAAATAAAATTTTAAACGAATATGCAAATGATTTTAATAATTACTTAAGCTAAGGAATTGGGGTATCTACATAGATAGACGCATTGAACGGTTTGTAGTGAAAATTGTGTTTTGCAAAGCCTACTATTGCTAAAGATAGGTGCTGATAAAAATAGAATTATATTTTAGGAAAATTACTAATAAGGCCTTCTTTTACTTTAATCATCTGGTATATTTTAGTTTATATTTAAGTAATAAACTATTAGGGCCTTACAAATAATCATTTTTAAAATTCACACTCAGTAATTTGTGGGTCACAATATGCAATTTTGTATGGAAAATTTCGCCTTTGTGAGTCAACAATTTAGCCTGGACACTTGAAATGATTATTAGTATTGCGGTTAGTGTTCAGAAATAATAGTGATTGAAAATGTGTTCTCCAAATTTAGTTTCGTTCCTTATAATATGAAGATTTATGGTGCCGCAACCCAGATGCTCGTAGGCATTTTTTTTATAATGAATTTTATTCCAGAGACATTCATAACTCGAAACTGAGAACATTTTTAAAGGTGACATTAGGCCTTTTTTATTATGCTCTCATAATCTATATAGATCATTGATTTCAAAAAGGCCTATTAAGAGTCTGAAGGGATTCCCGGGCAATTAACCGCAATTAAAAATACGGCTACTACAAAATAAGTACACAGTTTGAATATGTAAACATCACAGTGCGCTTGGCGTAATCTATTACGGCTTTAAAGCAAATAGGTATACCTTGTCTATAAATGTTAAATTATCTTAGTTCACTTGTCTTATTGAATTCGGTTTGGTGCGTTTTTCTTTTATCGACTGAGGGAATTGTTGTTCGATTCTTATTATTTTCAGTTCATTGATTGCCCCTTGCGATTTTTTTTTTCTTTTACAAGAAAAAATCGAAGATACAATTGAAGGTTGACTGCTTCTCGTACCGTCAGTGTTATTTTGAGTTAATTTGATTGGTTTTGCCTCAATAGGCATATTGAAACCGCCTTTCACATAGGGTAATGTGTTTACTTATTTCAAAACAATCTTTGTACGTTAGACTAAGGGAATTCGACATCTGCATTGGGAGCAGCCATTAACACCATTCTCGAGGTCCTTTGACCTATTTTCAATCCTATAGATATGAACGCCTTCATGGATATTATTTCTGCGGTTGATTGTTTTTCTTATGTCTTACAAAAGCACTCGATTGAAATGGAACGCCTTATTTCAATTGAATACATTTCAGTTAATGAACAATAACTACATCTCTTTATAAAATACCAATAAACAAACATAAAAGTAAAAATGGAAAACCAACAAAAGGCGGAGAAAGTTCATAATATTGGATGAACTTCCCAAATATATTGTATATTTTCCCTATACAGCCATAAATCTGTTTATATAGGTCCTTTTATCTGCATCCCCCGAAAAGGCTATTCTTAACCACTTTGGGGGTTTTCTTGTTTTCAGCTTGGTCCCATTTGAATATGTTTTCATTTTTATTATCTCACAGACGTTGCCACAAGGACTACAAAAACCATAACATTTTTCTTTGAAATTGCTTAAAATTATATTTTTTTCTTAAAATATCAAAAGGTAGAAGGAAGTAAAATGATTTTTATGAAATCCGAGTTATTTCCAGCAAAAGGTTCGAAGGAAGTAAAATGATTTTTATGAAATCCGAGTTATTTCCAGCAAAAGGTTCGACTAAGGAGGTTGTGCTTCGATTCATTATTACAAACAGTCAACGAAAAAATCTCTTTGCGATAGGTGTGAAAATCATCGGCAAAGTAGATGAAAAGAGAATATTTTTTTAAAAATTAAACAGGTCCGTAAGTAAGCATCTGGGCCTAGTTTCTCACACCATTCGTTTTGTGTTAGTTTTTCGTTTTTGAGACGAGTGAAAGAGATCTACATGCCGAGTGCAAACGGCTAATTGAGAATCTCTTTATGACAGTTTTACTTTCGGATGTTTGTCAGACAGAAGTTCGCGAGAGGCGGCGCAGTGGATAAAGTGTTTAGACGCGTTTTTGGAAGACTAAGGCTGAAAACACACCGGATCAAAGAAAACGTTTTTGATTCGATAGTCAAAAAAACGTTTTCTATTTGAACACACACCAAGCGAAACAGAATGTAACAAAACAAAACGTTTTGTTTTCTTGTTTCGTTTGGTGTGTGTTGAAATAAAACAAAATGGAATTTTCGACTTCCTTTTAGTATTGTTCAACATGTGCTCGGACTCAGACGATTAAGTTGTGCCAATCTTATACACGGAATCAAAATTTTGTTTCGCAAGAAACAACAGATCAGCTAACGGCAATGAAACATGTTTTTCTGTTTTGCTTTGGTTTTTATGTTATGTAGGCAATTATCGTCAACGACGCTCGTTCGAAACATTTTTGTTTCGACAACCACCACCAATACACTTCAACACAAAAACGTGTGTTTGTTTCGTTTGCTTTGGTGTGTGTTGTTTCATAAGAAACAATTTTCTCTTGTTTCACGAAACAAAAAGACATGTTTTGCTTTATCCGGTGTGTTTTCAGCCTTCCAGTACACCTTAATACCAAGATTTACTTCGCTTTTCTTTTGATAAAGGTGTCAACGAAAAAATTGGCTTCCTTTGGGATATAAGCCCGTTAAAGTAAAAAAGGGTAATGTAAGGAAAATTTAATAGCGATTTAAAAAAATGACCGCCAAATTTGATGTTGTCGCAATCGCAATAAGTTATTAAAGGAAAAGATGTCCATATTTTTAATGTATTAATAAGATAAGCTTATTGAAGTCCCACCTGAAGACAATATTTTGGCACTGGGTAGGTTTTCTTCCTATTGCCGCATTTCAACCTACGTACTAGGTATTTTTGTTTTATAAAGGAGACTCTTGTCTATACTGGACCACTGCTCTATTAAGCAAAAATTCTTGTTCTTGATGTTGTCTATTATTTTTCGTTTCCTTATACGGTCAGTGGCTGGTTATTATGGTGTCTCCCGCCAAGCATCAAATATACCATAGTTTTGTTTTATAGGAGAATTAAATTTGTTTAATAATTTTGTCTTTGCAAAAGTTAAAGTACACATTCAAATTGAACTTTGTTTAAAAATGTATTCCTGTAGAGATTGTTTAATTTGTTGTTCTTTCATTATCTTTGGGACCTCAATATGACATCGACCTTATGGCATCAATCAATATGAATGTGATCCGATGCTGACTTTTTTTTTTAAATATTTCTTCCTTCTTTTGCGAGGGTCTGCCCAGATTTGTGTATTTTTTGTATTTTTTGAATTAAAATATGTTCTTCCTGAATATTATTCTTTGTAACGCCGAATGCTCCCGGAAACGACTCACAGCTATCAATTGAAACACATTACATCTTAGAAACGGCTTCCTAAGGACTGTGACTCTGACTATGACTGATCCAAATTATATCTCCAACGAAGCAGTATAGGCAGGAGAAATTGATACACTAAATGTACGTTTAGAGAATAGGTAAACATAAATAGAAATTATAGGTCGCACCTTTTAGCAAAGCAAAAGGTCCGGAAATTTCATTTGTTGACAGATCAATGATTGATCTCATAATAAATTCGCCATCCTGCTTGCAACAGCAGCAGGCGCTAAAAATAACTTGAGGGGTATATCACTGTTGTTCCACTTAAATTGTTGTTAACTTAATTTAGACGGTAATCAACTGGAAGGGAAATCCCTTAGTAAATCATTGAATTATTACATGTTAACATCGGACTTACCGGCGGCATGCTGCTTTGGATTTAAATAAAACTTTATTTATCAAGTCGTTGACTTTAGGAAGCATCTATTTGAACTCACGAGAGAATTCTTTTTTGCTTGAGGGAGATCAGCGTATAGTTCTAAGTAACGTAGGCAACTGCGACTAATTCTGTTCCTAAGATGTTTTCGATAATAATTTGGGTCTAGAAATCTTCTAAAACGATGTGCCAATGTGAATAGGAGGACACTTTGGGTTGATAATTGGCTACACGTTCTCGTAAGACTAGGGTGTGACTTATTTATAGACACCTTACCGCTGTGATGTGCACCTTAAGGCTGTGAATATTAATTAATGTAGGTAGATGTAAACTGAGAGACAGAAGGAGCAGTGAGTGAGTCCTAGCTTATTTTCTAATTTGCAAACAAAGACATTATGAAATGGATGAGAATGAGAGTACAATCTAAATTTTCATTTTAATTTACAGATTTTGATGAGTATCTACCAAGAATAGAGGAGTATCTCTTTGATTGCTTGGGGTTCATTGTGATTTGTGATTATATTGTAGGCCTTCTGATATCGGAAGCAGTCATGTATAGTGCCAGTGATTAGTCAGAATCAAAGCAGATGCCACTCTCTGCGAAGGATGTCCAGGCCAGACAGAACGATTTGTTCTTCCACGCCACACAAGACACAATGCTAATTTGGTTCATTTATTTTCAAAAACCTCAGTATAGGACATTTTTTTGTTCTTCTCTCACCGAAGGCGAACCTATTGCACTGTCACAGCAACTCGAAAACTAGATGTAACCATCGCACATGAATTGCTGTAATTTGTAGGCCTTTTGAAAATATATCTTACAACGTTTGTTTCTCCTATAGCAAACGAAATTTGGAAGCATGTCCTCGTGGCTGTCAAATATACCGACGTAGAGGACGATTGATTTTTACCTACTGATTAGTGATGGACAATGGTTGCACGGTTGCTCAAACGTTTCGTTTAGGGAAATATTTTCGTTAAGTTTCTCGTAACATTATGGAATGCCAGTGCCCATAGAAGCCAGACCGTGCGCAAAACTTTCAATCTTCCGGCACAGAGTCTGTAAATCGTCGCCAGTGTACAGAATAGATGCCGCACTGAAAATAAAATACCAGGAAATGTTGGAAAAAATCGATTGTAAAATCTCAACAAAATTAGTTTTGTTGAACTGAATAACAATTGTTGGATTGATAAATGAAATTTGAAAGATATTTTGTCAAACGGATAAAATATTACAAAACTACTTTGTCAAATTAACAAAACACAATTTTCAGTTTAATAAATCAATATTGTATCAAGAGTGAACAATTTTATTGTTAAATAAACAAAGTTTTTGTTATATCCATTAAAACAAAACCAAAAATTACTTATTCGAAATTGACAAAACTTATGCAAAATGTTTGTTAGCCAAACAAAATACAGTTTATAAATACTACAAACATTCTGTTGAAATGAAAAATTTTACAGGATAATCATTTTAATGTTATTCTTAAAAAAGTGAGTTCAACACTGTTTATGGTATAGCAGATCTTTTTATTTTCAATTTAGGTAAAGGCATTCGGTACCATTATGCTTTATGAGTAATAGCCTTTTTTATATGCATATTTTGATAATTTCATGTTGTCCGGTAAAAATAATGTAATATAATTTGTATAGTTCCTTTTTTTTTAAATCTAATTGCTAAACATATTTGTCTTGCGTATCTTTTATAAATACCTAATGATCCACATAACAATTTATTTGTTGAATCAACAAATTAAAATTATGGAACGAGAGAATAATTCTATATAACCACCAATATTCTTATACATAGATTCAATAAAAGACAACTGTAGTACTGACAGATTATTTCTGTAATATCTACAATATTTGCTGTTGATTTAACAAAACAAACAATTTCTATGGTATTAACAACTTTTTCCGTTAATTTAACAAAAAGATTTCTTGTAAAAAAAATCAACCGCATTTAGGTAAATTTAACAAACAATTTTCATTAATAAACAATTTTTGATCATTTCTGTAATATCAACAATATTTGCTGTTGATTTAACAAAACAAACAATTTCGATAGTAATAACAACTTTTTCCGTTAATTTAACAAAAAGATTTCTTGTAAAAATTAAATGCATTTTGGTAAATTTAACAAACAATTTTCATAAACACAAATAAACAATTTTTGTTACCATAACAACTTTTTTATTATCACAACAAAAGTTTTAGGACAATATAAAACTTATTAAAATTTAGTCAATTTGGTAGAAACATTTTGTTGGACATATGTTTGTTGACAAAAAAAATTAAAAAATCAAGCCTCATTTTTATCAAACATACCAAGGTTTTATTTTCAGTATAACTTGATTTAACTATATCAACGTAGAAGACGTTTGCCTGTTGGCTCCAACTCAATAGTTTAATTTTAAATCCATTTGAGGGCAAATGCGTGCAATGCTAACGCATAATATTGTCACACAATAATATTTGCGCCTTCCCACACTATCACTTCCAAGGAATTGTCTCCGTCAATTCCATGCAAACAATTCAAGAGAATTGTTACCAGAGAATTGTCTAAATGCAATTCTCTATCTCGCGAACAAAATATCTCTTGCACCTGCAAGAATTTCCAGGGAATTGTTTACAACAATCCCAATTTACACTTGCATCAGCAAGAATCAACTATGTATCTATTTGCGCATGCAAATACCTATTTAAGCTCTTGGCATTCGCGAATAAATGGCATTATTAAATTGACAGTCCAACTACACGATTGTTTATTTATTATTGGCGCAGTCGCTAAAAGAACCTAAATATTTGTGACGGTAAAAAAGTTACAAACAAATCTAAAGAAACGGTAAAAAAGTTTCTATGTGTTAAACTAAATATTTGTGACGGTAAAAAAGTTACAAACAAATCTAAAGAAACGGTAAAAAAGTTTCTATGTGTTAAATAAAACATTTGTGACGGTAAAAAAGTTACAAACAAATCTAAAGAAACGGTAAAAAAGTTTCTATGTGTTAAACTAAATATTTGTGACGGTAAAAAAGTTACAAACAAATCTAAAGAAACGGTAAAAAAGTTTCTATGTGTTAAATAAAACATTTGTGACGGTAAAAAAAAAAAAAAAAAAAAAAGTTACAAACAAATCTAAAGGAACGAAACGGAAGTAAATGTTCAATAAATCAAACATTTATATGCGCACCAGCTAACAAAGTTCAAACAAATTTTCAAACAACGAATGGAAGACATCGTTCGCCAAAACCTAATTCACACACTGGACAATCCCGAAGACACAGTCGACTTCTTAATAGCCCCCGAAGAGCTGCAGCACATCAAAAAGAAGGAGATCGAAAAATACCTAAGGATAACAGATAAGTCTATTTAAACTAAAAAAAAAAATGGAAAATTTAGAAGTTAATGAAAAATTTAAATTAGTCTCAAACACTTTAGGTCGAATGTCACCATTCGATGGTGACAAAGATTCCCTAATTAATTTTATAACTCAGGTAGAAATATTACTACCTACCCTCGAAACATTTGACAGTACTTATAAGCTTTTAGCATTAGGAATAATTAAAGATAAAATTATTGGCGATGCACGTAAAACCTTATTAATAAATAGCAATTTGACAACATGGGAGGAATTTAAGGACATTTTAATCAAAAATCACGGAGAGAAAGAGTCAGTTGAAGAACTCATAGATAAATTAAGAGCTTGTCGATGTGACAAAACTATAGAATTTTTTTACCAAGAGTTAAATAACTTACTTTGTAGACTAAACAGCGCATACCTATTAAATAGAAAGTTAACAAATGAAGCCAAAAGTAATCAAAGAATTGCTCTGCAAACCTTTAAATTCGGTCTGCCAGAACCGGTTAGAAGTGTTATAATAAGTAGGAACCCTACAACGTTGCTCGATGCATACGAAATCATAAGAGCTAACAATTATTCGAATTACACACACAAAAAACACGTTAACAAAAACAATTTGACGACAACCTATCAGCATAACTTATATTCTAGGCATCAAAATCAAAATCAGAACCTAAATACCAACGATTCAAATAGCTCAGGAAATGCTAGGCATATGAACCAAAATCCAAGGAACAACTATTATAGAAATAGACAAAATAATAATCAAAGTCAGAATAACTCAGGAATTTCGCGAAATACTCAACGCGGCAACTATAGTTCAGGTAACTTTCAAAACATAAATAATTCTTATCATGAACCTATGGATATCTCAATTAATGAAGACAGGCAACAAAATTTTCAACTATTAGGCCAAAACAACTTCCCTATATAGTAATTGACACTGCAGTTAGGAAACTCAGGTTCATAATAGACACAGGTGCCGAATTTAGCATCATTAATCCTGGTACTTGCAATCCAAAATGGAAAATAAATGACAAAACTTATACCTTAAAAGTTTTAAACAGAAATATTGAAACAAACGTTCAATACAGATTTCCGTTGTTCAAAGAATTTAGAAAAGAACATTATTTTGTAAATTTTTTGGAATATAATTTCCATAAGAATTTTGATGGCATCATAGGGAATAACATATTAGTCGATTTAGAACCTATTATAGACTACAAAAACAGATCATTAGTTACAAAGGAAAGTAATATACAAATTTTCTTTAACAAAGACGAAGAATCGTATTTAGAAAACTATTTGATAAATTATTCCGTAGAGTTACTCAATAAGGAACACGAAAATTTGAATAACATTTTCGCATCTCACCTTAACTCAAATGATATTTCAAAACTAAAAAAAATGCTTAATTCTTTTAACGATTTGTTTTACAAGGATGGTGACATCTTAACTTGTACAAATCAAACTAAACATAGAATCATTCTAAAAAGCGAATCCCCTATCTATAGCAAATTGTATAGATATCCTGAGGCATTCCGCGAAGAAGTAGATAAACAAGTTGAAGAAATGCTTGAGCAAGGAATAATTAAACCTAGCAATAGTCCATTTAACTCACCACTTTGGGTCGTACCCAAAAAGAGTGCAGACGGCAATAAAAAATGGCGCTTAGTCGTCGATTATCGCAAATTAAACGAACAAACAATCGACGATAAGTTCCCTTTGCCTAATATGGAGGAACTTTTTGATAAATTGGGTAAATGTAACTATTTTACAACCCTAGATCTAGTAAAAGGATTCCACCAAATAAAAGTAGATCCAAGAGACCAGGCGAAAACTGCGTTCTCAACCAGACATGGGCATTTCGAATTTACAAGAATGCCATTTGGGCTTAAAAACGCCCCAGCCACTTTTCAACGGCTAATCAATGAAGTCCTAAAAGATTTTATTAATAAGATATGCGTCGTTTACCTGGACGACATATTAATATTTTCGACTAGTTTTGAGGAGCATTTACTTTCGATTAAAAAAGTCATGAATAGACTAAGGGAGTGCAATTTGAAAATTCAAGCCGAAAAATGTAGCTTCGCTGAGTTATCGACAAAATTCCTAGGGCACATTATAACAAATAATGGAACTAAGCCTGATGACAGCAAAATAAAAACCATTAATGAAATGCAAATTCCCACTAACAATAAGGAGATAAAACAATTTCTGGGTATTAGTGGTTACTATAGGAAATTCGTCAAAGATTACGCAAAAGTTGTCTACCCTATGGTTAAGTATTTGAAAAAAAATGCAAAAATAAACTTAAAAGATGCTGAATATATTACTGCCTTCAACAAAATTAAACAGTTGCTTACTAGTGATCCAATTTTAAAGTCGCCTGACTTTACCAAAACATTCGAACTTACAACTGACGGTTCAAAGTATGCGATCGGAGCAGTTTTAAGTCAAAACGGTCACCCTGTTTGTTACGCATCCCGAACCCTTAATGACCATGAGCAAAAATATGCAACTATCGAACAAGAACTTCTAGCGATAGTTTGGGCCGTTAGGTACTTTCGCTCTTACCTATACGGTAGGAAATTTTTAATTCGCACCGACCATAAACCACTGATATGGCTTCACAATTTAAAAGAGCCGAATATGAAGCTCCAAAGATGGAAAATAATGCTGAACGAATATGATTTCGAAATTACTTATTTAAGAGGCAAAGAAAATATTGTAGCAGATGGACTTAGCAGGTACATAAACACTCAAAAGCAGCTTGATGATCAAAGTTTGAATGAAATCTTGTTTAATGATGGCGATAATAGCAGCATGGACGTTGAAGTCATGTCTACCATTAATACAATCCACAGTGGAATTGAAGATTCTTTAAACTACATTGGAATAACAGAAAAATGTATAAATGTCTATAAAAACCAAATATACATAAAGTATGGCAAAAAAGAGGAAGTTGTAACAAAAATTTTGAATAAAAAATGTCAGAATCACATAACACTTGCAAAAAATTCAAACTTGATCGAAATTATGAAACGCATAATAATAAATAAAGGAATAATGTGTCTTTACTGCGAAGAAGATGACATTTTTCTTAAATTTCAGGAAAACTACGTAAAGTACTTTCAAAACAATAATTTAACCTTAATCAAATCTAATGTTAAATTAGTTGATATCACAGATGAAAATGAAATATTGGACATTATCAAAAAAGAACACTTAAGCAAAAACCACCGTGGCATTAACGAAGTCTTTCTCGAATTAAAGCAGAAATACTTTTATCCTAATCTATTGAAGCTTATAACTAAGTTCGTAAATAACTGCGAAACCTGCCAATTAGCTAAATATGATAGGCACCCAATTAAAATTCCTTACCAGATCACTGATAATGCTCCTAAATTTAATGAAATTGTTCACATGGATATTTGGTTTCCATGTAGAAATATAATGTATCTTACAACAATCGACAAATTTTCCAAATACGCGACTATACACAAGCTTAACGATAGAACGTGGATATCAATCTTAAGTGCTATTAAAGAAAGAATACGATTCCTAGGGAAAATGAATAAAATAATATTTGACAATGAGAGATGTATGTTGCATAATACAGTAGAGCTCTTTTTAAAAGAAAATAACATAGCTATTCACAGGACAACTGCACATAACAAAACAGGAAACGCAGACATTGAAAGACTGCACGGGACTTTAAATGAACATCTTAGAATAATGACAATAGACAAAACAAAAAAGGATCAAGATTTAAATGACAAAATACACAACATCATAACAATTTACAACAGCACAATACATACCACAACAAAACTAAGACCAATTGATTTCATAATTAAAAACTATGATCGTAAAGACATTGAAGACCTTGCAGAAAAGCACAAGCAGAATAAGATTGACCAAATTAATAAAATTAACCAAAAGAGAGATAGAAGTTTTGAGTTAACTGATAACATAGTAAGGAACAGAGAAATAGCTAAAAATAAGCCTAAGTACAAAAAATTAAGTCACTTTAGAGCAGAGGGTAATTACGTTATTGATACTAGTAATAATAGAAATACTAAATATTCGCAAAATCAAAAAAAGCGAAAAAATAATTATCAAAATAAATAATTTACATTTCCAGAATGTGGATTTCAGTAATTGTTGTTGTCTTTTTAATTCAACAAACCAACTCACAAAGGATTCATGCAACTCCAATCAACACTGAATATGGCTTCACGTTTCTTAAGCTTGACAGCCAACCGATTGTAGAGTCCTATACAAAAATTCTACACATTTGTAATTTGACGGAATACAAAAATATTATAAATAGTTTGGAACAAAATGTAAATATTTTAAACAAATCTGGAAGCGGTAATTATGATTTTTTTATACAAAGAAATAGCTTTGGCAAAAAACCAACTTAATACTATTATACCTGCAATGTATAAAGAAAAAAGAATAAAACGAGGTCTTATCAATTTTGGAGGTAGAACTTTAAAGTTTCTTTTCGGAAATATGGATAGCGAAGACGCCGACGAAATATATGCGCATTTAAGGAATTTAGACTTAAATACGAAACAGGTTGTAGAACAGTCAAATAAGCAAGTCCAAATTAACAATGATTTGATAAAAAATTTAAATCACGTTGTTGACCATGTAAACCAGCAACAACTACAATTGAATAAATACCTCAATGAAATAACAAAAAAGACAAACAAGATAGTAGATTTCCCAGACAAATTTCAACTAACACTCCAATTATACGCAGATTTAAGTTTAATAAATAGACAATTAGAAAAACTCTTAGATGTCTTACTCGTTAGCAGACTTAATGTCCTACCTCATGATATTTTGACAAAACAGGAAAAGCGCGCTTATAATATTTCATTAGAACATTTGGCATATATGAAAACTAGTGTCTTGTACTCCTCTGAAACATTAATATTAGCTATTTTCATCCCTAATTTTACAACCCAAATTTACCAAAAGGCTTTAATGATACCATTCCCTAATGAGCAATTTGAAGAATTAGATCACCCAATAGAAGAAGTACTAATACAAGGAAATAAAGTTTATGAAGCCAATAACCAATTTTTAGTAAGGAAATTAAAAGAACACGCAAATGAGTGCTTTGAAAGAAAGTAATGTATGTAATCTTAAGATAAATAAAATGATTGTAATTGAAGAAATTGCAGAGGGTCTTATTATAACAAAAAATCTACAATTTACTGAAATAAGTCAAAATTGCTTCCAAGAAAAATTGTTCATCAAAAATAATAACATAATCAAGTTTACGGATTGTACTATACAAATAAAGGAACTTAAATTTATGAATAAGGAACGAAATTTTACAAATAGCATTGTTACCCCAATTGTCCATGTAAATTTTACAAAAAACATTTTAAAAACAGTATCACTAGAAAAACTTGAAAAAGAAAATATTGAAAATAGAGAAAAAATTCAATACATAAAATTTCAAAACAATGTAACCACAGGATTTTATTCTTTTACTGTAATAATAATAATCATTGGAATAGCATGCGTATTTTTAATCAAAATAAAAGGAAGAAAGAATGTTGTAACAACTAAAATTGAATTACAAAATCAAACAGACCCATTTTCTCGTGATGTAACAAGAGAATAGATTTAAGAAAAAATGTATCTTAACATAAGAACCACATATGTAATATAAGTACGCATGTCAAGAGTTTGAATAATTATTTGCAGGGACTGCAAACCTTAAGAGGGCGGAGGTGTCACACAATAATATTTGCGCCTTCCCACACTATCACTTCCAAGGAATTGTCTCCGTCAATTCCATGCAAACAATTCAAGAGAATTGTTACCAGAGAATTGTCTAAATGCAATTCTCTATCTCGCGAACAAAATATCTCTTGCACCTGCAAGAATTTCCAGGGAATTGTTTACAACAATCCCAATTTACACTTGCATCAGCAAGAATCAACTATGTATCTATTTGCGCATGCAAATACCTATTTAAGCTCTTGGCATTCGCGAATAAATGGCATTATTAAATTGACAGTCCAACTACACGATTGTTTATTTATTATTATATGATCAGGACAGCATGGGGAGGTAGCTGCTTGACATTAAGTATTTTATGAATTAGCTATATTGTTCCTTACACGATATACATTATTTGCAGCCTCAACACTGATGGCTACAAGCAAGCTGATGTTTAACCTGGGACGACCCAAGAATGACCGGACCATGAACAAAGATCCATGCGTCTCCCAATTTTAAACGTTCTTCGCTGAGACTGCGCTATAGAATTCAGTCCGTATAATTAATGAAAACGGAATTAAATAAAGCGCACCCCTGACAAAGTCCATGTTAAAGGATTTTAATTTATTACGATTTTCCATAAACACGATTTGTGTAAAGAGATCGAATAGCTTTTTGGCAAGAACTTTCCGCTCCAAACTCATGCAGTTTCTACCTCGGAATTTAGCTCAAGGGACTCCTTCGACGGTCTTATAACTTCTCCAAGTCTACAAAACATGCGCAGCTGTAGCACACTACCGAGCATACTCAAGTATACACCAGTTGAAGTCTGAATAACTGGTCGGTTGTGCTTCTGTCCGGACGAAAAGCACACTGATGGTCAGCCCATAACCTTGAGCCAACATCAGCTCTAAAACTTGTGCAAAAAAAGGTCCTATTATTAAACAGGATTTAAATCCAAATACCCCTGACAACAATCAGTTATAGAGCAAACAAATATTTTTAGTTTATCATTTATTATTAATAATTATATTCTTTTCAATAAATACCTACAGCATTCGACAAAATGCATTAAATAAACACTTAACAGTACAAAATTGACGAGCAACACATTTCAACAACAATACTCTGAACAATCAACAAACATTCTGCTGATAAACAATGGCCACACAGTGCATTTTTAACCACCCACTTTACAACTTAGCTCTCACTTTTAATATCCTTATTGTTGCTCCTAAACTGTGAGTATCCCTGAAACGCTAAATCTGGCTGAGATTCGCCGAAACTAATGCCATTCGCATTGCTGTTCTTGCTGTAGTACTCTGTGTATGGCTTCGAGAAACTTGGCTCCTGCCTATAAAACTGATTGCCTCCATTGTAGTGTTCGTGTTCGTGATAATTATAACTGGCAGCGCCGAGTCCCTGCTGGCTATACTCGGGGAAATTTGTTTTCTGACTGAAAAGGCCTCCAAATCCGCCAGCGCCAAATCCTCCAGCACCTTGGGGACGGCACAATTTGAAATATGCAAAAAGTCCTGGCAAAATAATCGCTGCCAATCCGAGAATCTTTTTAAGTCCGGCAATTCCCAAGATGAAAGGCAAGAAGAGTAGCAACTTCAACTTGAAGATTTTCAGCACCAACAACAAGGGAATAATGAGTTTCTTCAACTTTTTGCGGTCTACATAGTAGATGAAGGAAAGTGGCTTCTTAATAAAATTAACTTGTCAATCAAAATGCAAATCTTACTCAGAAGTGGAGCATGTTTATCTTCGATGACATCAATCTCACTATCGATGTCGCCAATGAAACGTGCCTGGTATCTCCCGGCTTCGGTTATCTCTTCGGGAATATGGACCTCCAATGCGGTGGATTTTATAAATCTGAAATGTTTATAGAATATTATGTACAGCTAGTGATTTTGTGTGAGAGATAGAAAAGTTATAATAATTTTCAGAAATATTGACAAGTTAGCTGTGGAATGTATGTCATTGATCGGTGACATGTGATGTATCTGTTGTTTGTTGCCAAAACGGCTGTCAATCCCTTAGCCGTGTGAGTCAACCAACCCTCATATGTTTGGTGTTTGTTGTATGTGACTTTTATGTCAATGTAGACTCATCAGATGTCTAAGCAAATTTTAATAAATTTTGGCTTATTTTCTGTAGGTACCAGGTAGTCAACATTTTGTATGGTCAGACTTATATTGGGGACTTACAGAACCCTAGTTTACTATGTTCGACAGCTGGCTGACTTGATGTGATATAGTTGTGATTGACTTAGATTGGTCACGTGATCCTGTTTTTCAGTTGGCAAATTTATCCGTTTTGTCATTTATCGACTGATGACATCGAATCCAGATGTATTTAGTCAACTTAGGACAATACGAACTTTAAATCCTGGCTTCATTTTAATAAGTATTTTTCATCACAAGTTTAAATGTACGAAAGCTTATATGTAGATAATGTGAAACATTATTTAAGAATATGTATCCTTGGAGGATTGATATTTCTTCTTAAGGAAGATCTTCAAAAGAAAATATTTAACAAATTTATTTCAATAGTAGAGTTACACCATGTTTTCGCGTGATTGTTTTAGTTTCAGCTTACAAGACGGCATAGAAAATATTATTTGAATATTTTTAGTGAAAGCCTTGGTAATATTAACAAATGACAGTTGTTTATCCCTGCTCTTAAATGAGAATTTTACAAGAAGTTCTTCTGAATACTATTTTGTCGTTGTGGAAAACCATCTACCCAAGCAAAATGTTCATCTGATTCTATTCTACACGAAGGTCACGGACACAAACAGTAGTTGTCCGTTGAAAGACAGAAATGTTTTGATTGAACGCGATATAGCTACCAACCAAAGCACCGAAAACCAAGAGCCAACAAAGAACAAAATTTCGCGGTCCTAGTTTCGAAATTCATTGTTGCATGAAAATTGCAAACATTTTTAGTACTCTTAGTTAAAAACTACCAGCCCAAAACTCATTCCGCCCTTTTTTTTGTAAGACCTAGGTTACAAATTTAAGAGGCTCCGAATTATTTTCAAGAGAATTGCATACGGAGTAGAGAACTGGTCATTGCTATAGGGGGACTCACACAAAATTGACATCGAAACTATTAAAAGTGGCTTAGTCCTGATACCTTATGCTTCGAGTGTATTTCTTAAAACTGCCATCATTTGACCTTTGAACCAAAAACCATGAATTAAAAACAGCTTACTCAGCTTAAGGCTGCAAGGGGGAACATAGCCGTCATAGGAAACTCTGCCAACTAAGTCAACTTGTTCGGAAGTAATAAGATTGGATCTATAATTTCGTAAGTTTGTCGGAACTTAAGATTTATAAAGTTTATTGGTAAATCCGGCCTCAACCATAACCCTAGAATATCACAACACGATGGGCCCAATTGAGGCCGCAGTGATGAGTGTGGTATAAGTAAGCAATAAAGTCGCATTTTCAAGTTAACAGTAGTTTAAAAGTCTATTTAAGGTTGGCGACCATGAACTAGTTTAAACAAGTGTGCTTTTATGACTCGAGTTAAGGTCGAAAAAGCGTAATATTGCCTGAGAGTGATGATTTTCAAATGCCAAGATCAGACTCTCTAGTCCGTTTCTTCAAATATTGGATGGATGGGCCAACTACTTATCAACTTCTGTGCGAGCTTTGACTAAATGAAAAGAGCACTACTCTTCGTTCCCTGCTGTCGCAAGTAACCATAATTGAAGCCAAAAAAAAAATCAGTCTAACGTTGTAAGATCAATTTGAATACAGTACCGCAGTAAAAAGTGAACAATAACCCGACTTACCTTTCGGCCCTTCGCAGGGCGTATTTAATCAACTGATCCCAATCAGTATCAGTTTGGCGAGGCTCCGACGAATACTCGAACGGCTCCTGGTACAAGGACCTCTGTTGCGATTCCGGCGTCCGTATAACACGAGCAAAGTCCGAAAGTCTACAAAATACCACAACCATTATGTTAATTTAATAAAAATCCCAAAATATGCCACCAACTTACGGATAAGCCTCCCGCACGAAAATCTCATCAAAACCATTCAGCGCCTGAGTCTTGAAACATTCCGACAAATCGCCAGTCAAGCAGTTCTGATTTGTCTTTGCTACATAAGGATCAGAATTGGGTCCAGTTCCCAGTCCGAACAAGTCCAACAGTCCCTTGCCTTGACGACCGCGCTCTTCCCCAAAAATAGGCACTGCATTGTTCTGCACCTGCTGCTGTAAAGGCTGTGTATTCAAAATGGTTTGCTGATCGGGCAGTCTAAGTCCATCACCGTCGATACGATCGAATGAAAGCAATGTCACCACAACAAAGGTCCACGTAAACTTATTTCTCAATTCCATTTCTAAGAAACAAAGAAGAAGAGAAAAACCATTTGTTAGGCACGTCAATTTAGGAGCGGATGTCAGCGAGATCATTACATTATCGGACAAGGACGCATCGTGAGAAACAAACACAGACAAACAAAAAATGCACTTTAGATCAGATAGGCTTGCTAATTGGAAAGTCAGCGATGTTGATAGATCGACGAAACACGTTAACACTTAAAAGCATCCCAACAAGGTATAAGCACTCTCGCTATTTTCACTTGATAAATAATTGTCGCGCCGCAAAATACCACCACCTGGCACACTTTCTACAAATTCTGTCTATGGTCAGTCTTCGGTGAAGTGGCCCCCCCTCCTTTTTATAGCCTGCTCTGAAGTTTGCGGGCTGATGAATTTCACTTAACCAAACACACATTTAACTGAACTGCATCCGAAATGGACCGAACGCGGCTGTACACTAAATTTTGTTGATGTGGTATTGTTTTTGTCGTCGCTGGTTTGGAAGAGATAGACGCCGATCCCACTACCCTTTGTCGCACACAGCCCCAAAGCAATTTTAAATGGAAACTCTTGCCGATGGCAATTGCAAAACTGCGCATCCATCGATGAAACCTGCTGAAGGTACGCGAACCGATACATGTCGGAGAAAGAGGCACAAAGATACACAAAATTTACCTCAAACTCGACTAAGAAATCTCTGCGCTAGACTCCGGTGCCATGTCGTGATTATCTGACTAAATGGATTTTTGCTCTCCACTGTGGGTCTGGTTTCGGCGGCTCAATGCCAAAGACAGCGAAAGAGGCGACTAGGCGAATGGCGCAGATATTTGGCCTCACAATGCCCGTGTATACGCACACCAACAATTCAGGAACCCATTTAGGCATGGCCACCAGTTTTGAACTTGAGGAGTGTCGCCTTTTTTTTCGTTTTATTGTTAAACTTCTTTTGCTGGTTTTGTGGGAGTGCTGGTTGTTCGATGTTCACCTGACTGTGGCACGTAACATCGAAAGAGTTTCAGCATCTACATGACATGGTTTAACTTTGAAAAGATGCCAATTGAAAGACTATTGTTTGAGCGCATAAATCATTCGTGTCAAACTAGAGGAAAGTATTTTTTTTTTCGAATTGATCCCACATAAACATGACAAACTTGCCACCGTATTACAAATGCCTGTCGTCTCAATTTATTTGTGCAGCTGGTTGGAGCTTTGTGTGATGAAGGTGTGTCACCCTGGAGAGTACTTTGATAAACAATGCCACTAACGTTTGTAACGATTCGTTGATTTTGGTACTGTTTCGTATACCTACTAATGCATCAATGTCACTCATGAAACTTTGTATTCGTACACCAACAGTATCAGGATATTCATATTTTTAAAAGTGAAACGACGGTTTCTCAACTGAAGGACAAAACACATTGTTGAGTTTGAGGAGGAACAACAAATTAAGGCAGTGCTGCCGATTAATTATTGTGTTCATGTTCTACAAAAATATGGAACAGAGAAAGTAAGCCTTCTGTTCTTGAGTCGAATTTTAAAAGAAGGCTACTAGAAGTAAGGAAATTTCGTTACTCACAAACTGCCAGGAAATCTTTTCAAAACCTTCAATAACAGACACTACCATTGTTCATATTCATCTGAAAATAATCCTTGGGTATCCCCCTGAAAACTAATCTTATCAGTAAATCTAGGAAAACATTTATTGGTGTTTTATTATAATGGTATTACCCTGAATCGATCTATCAATCCTAATCTACCACCATATCCTGCACCACTCCCTATTGATTGATTGGATCAGGATATAGTGCGGATGTAATGAAACGTCTATCTGGATGTATTCAATGAAGTAGTTGATTGCATTTACTTTGATCTCAGAATAAATTGAAGAGATTTTTCAAATAAGGGAGGGAGTGAATTAAATGCACTATCCTGAGATTAGCACCCAAAATTGACAAAGTTTTCTATCCGTTGGAATTAGTTTGTTTTGTTTCGACTTTTATATACGATGCAAAGCTGAAAGGCGGTCCTCTACTTTTAAATCATAAAAGGGACTAAAAATATTTCTCTCAGACTTGGGTTAAAATACTTGCGAATTAAGGGCTTGTTTTGAAAAATATAAAGCGTCGGAGTCGGTAAGCTTGGAGTTTGAGCACATACAGTTGATAGCAAGAACCTTTGCATATGATATAATTATTATATTGTGATGTACCAGTTTTTCTTCTATAAATGTTGAGCATACTTTTCCCAACGAAATCGGACTTAGGTGGAAAATTTTAAATGAAAAATGCAGTTTTTGTCAGAATAATTTTACTAAACTGAAGTTGTTTTATAAAAACACAAATCCAATAGGTACGGTGTAGACTTATTAGTTTCATAATAAATTGAGTTTGCGCACAGTTTTAAACATTACATCATTCCACAGGATGTCGTGTACCAGGAACACGCTTTTGAAGCATTGTGATGCGGAATATAATCACAAAATACACACCACGTCAAGAGAGCTAAGGTGCATTGTCCAAATCTGCAATAACTGGTGTTTAGATATAACTGAGTGACAACTTTTCACAACGGGAAGCAGGGCATAAAAATAGTTAAGCACCCATTAAGTTGTATAAATTGTTCAACAAAGTTCACAATAAGTTATAAAGAGGACACGCTATACGCAGTTCCTATCAAGAAATAAATAGGTCCATATAGGTCTTCTTCTGAAAACTTTTCGTTTTTATTCTTGTAGTGTCTGTTCTTCCGAGAAGTGAACCTCCACATTCCTTGAAATAAATACCGAAACCTCTGTCAAAGTAACCTGATAAGTGCTCCACTTATTCACGTCTGCTCTGCAGCATTTATATCCCCGCACATACCACACAAAAAAAGAAGAAGAAACAATTCAACACAAACAGCCTCCAACAGGGTTTTTCGAGTACATCCAAAAGGTGTACGACTTAAAATGCAACCGACTTGCAAGACTGCTTTCATGCAATCCGTTATGATCATGGTCAAGCAGATAATAAAAAAAAATCTATTAAGCCGTAGTTTCAAATGAAACAAATCAGAACGCTGCACACAATAAAAGTTCACAGATCTTTCATCTCTCAAGATCATTGGTTTTCGGATTGCCATACAATATTGTTATAGATGTTGGCAACGAATCGTGTTGGACATTATCTGCGTATTTGTGTTGTTTTGTGCGCACATGGTCACGTATTCTTATATACGACTCTCACTTTCTATCGTTCTTCGTTCGACTGGGTTATTCTCGAGAAACTTTCTTTGAAAGTTTTCTAGTCATTCACCTCGATAACCAATAACTTTGGCACCTAGATCCCTCCCTCGGCTGATGGCTGACTTAGAATTGAAGAGAAACAAAGTACCTAGTAATATACGATGGATTAATAAAAATATGGGCATTTTTTTCTGCATTCTTGGTATGGGCTACTTAAAGGATGGAAGTGAAATCTTTTGATCACAATCCCATTGTTGGCCGCCTTAAGTTGACCCCATTATAATGCCTACTGTGTGTTATCGGCGAACGCGCACCGCAGACCATTATGAATAGCGTGCTAATTGAATGAGCGAACATTTGTTCACTTTCGATTGTGGGCATGTAAGCGATGATTTAAGAAAGTCGAAAGTGCTATTAGCTGATTCTGGCTGTTGTTCATGAGTCAATTGTTTGGTTGAGTTGATTGGGAAAGGAGTGTGAAGAATTGTGTCATTGAAAATGAAAATTGTTTCGCATATTATTGTTTTGTTCTTTTTTAACAGCCAATATATAAATTAAACCACTTAACGCTGTTGTTCTTGAGTTGGAACCACATTTATGAGCCGCCAAGGAGCATCTGAATAAAAAATTGACAACAGTCGTTCTTCTCGAATTGGTATTTTTGTAGCCTTGCAAGCAGCTAATGAGCGCAACATAAACTACAAAATTCGATTAAAAATGAAGTGTTTTTGTTTTTTGAAAGGTTTGAAGGTTATTCGGATACAAATCTTAAATTTATATTGATATCCTTTTCCCGCTAAATCGAAAATATTTGAACGAAAGCTAACATGAAGGTATTGGCGCCTTAAAATTTCTTCAACATTATTATTACCATTACATAATCCACAATAGCCGGCACAAATCAGTTAATTTAATCTGTGGCAAAAAGAAAGAACAGCATAAGTCGACTTATGAATTAATGTCACGATCGGATGCACCGTACCTTGTTCTATATGTCCTATTTTTTTCATTCAAATATCTCTTACGGTTGCTGTGTTATGGATCAGGAAAAACACGCATAAGTCGTCTTTCCACATCTGAAGTCAAACCTTAAACCTGCGCTTGTGAAAAGTGGCTAAAAATGGCTTGTGCTGTTTTTCCTTGTTGCCACAGAAATAGATGCACAGTGCACACCCACCAGTAGGATGCATTTTAATTAAACAAATTGCTTTGTTTTTAATTAAACAAATTGCTTTGTTTTTAACTACAATTTCGAGATTTGTACCTACTCGCATGCACTTACCAAGTCAGTTTTGTAATCCTCATTTCCCTGAACTTTCTTTATTATTCAACAGCCGTAGCTTATGCCACTGTTAATTGAATGGTGAAAACGAGAGCAAAAGATTAACCCAACACCTAAAGGTATGCATTCCATTATTATTTCAGTTCGCTAATTTTCTAGTTAATTTATATGTATGGAATCATAGTAGTTGACAATTTTAAATAAATTCATCCACAGAAAGATTTGTTTTTTCCTCGTGATTTCTAAAGCTACCTGCGGATAATCCTTTTTAATCTTCACATGGACTGTATCTACACGTGTAGATATTTGAATGTTCATCTCTAAAATATCTCTTCGGTTTATTATTTTGAATGCGCAGTTTCGAATCAGTGACTAAATTTTTGATTTATTGTAGATAATTATGAAAAGGTAACTATGAGAATGTCCTTTCATACTTTTATTTAAGTTTTTTTTTTTTGCCTTACATGAACAGGACGAATATATCGTTGAAGTTGCATGAAAACTTTTTGGTTTCGATGCGAAAATTCATGTGTGAAAAAGTATACAAACCTATACATATACACATGTTTTCATCGAATAAAATACTAAAGGGTGACATTTTTTTATCTATTAAGCCTTGTATGCTGCTCGCGCTTAAATAAAGCTCCCATACAAAAATGTCTCCAAAGATAAAATTAAGAAAAGCAGTTAACGCAAACAGTACGCAGTTCAAGCTAAATTTGTTAGCCACTGTACGAAAAATCTCTACAGAATTTAAGTAAGCGTATTATTGCAAAATACATTTTTCCACAGCTAAATTCTGATAGATCAGGGAAAATATCGGTATTCGCAACAAAATTTCAAACGTTTTTTTTGCCGGAACTGACACTGGTGGAAAGAAACATTGGAGAGGCGCCTAATTTTAGCTTTCCTGGAACAGCATACTAGGCTCTACTCATGAAAATAAACAATGAAATATCAGGTGCAGCAGCAAACCGTATCAAAATAAAGCCACCTCACAAAAAAGACCGTTATCTGGAGAATAGGCACACGGAGGTGAAAGAAAATAATGAGAATAAGTGCAAAAGGCTAATATTGATAGAAACACTGTAACCTGCTTAAACAAAAACTCACACAGAACAGAATGCTTGCGATTTTTTTGTATCTTCACTCGTGTAGATACTGTCCATATAAGTGAGGGGTAATTCCTTTTTGCGAAATCGCTCTTTTCCAATTTAAAGCAACAACCCATGGCTTTGTCCGCCTCTTTAAAATTAACTTCTCGATTGCGTTGTGTAACTTCTACAAAAGGAGGAATAAATTCAACTGTAAGTGTCACAATGGCTTTATATCTCTTTGCGATTACTTTTTAGTTAATGCGTTCGGACCCAAAACCCTTTTCTTTGATCATCCTTTTTCTTTTTACATATGGGATGGGATTTTCTATTTTGCTCGTCGGTATTTTGAACCCTTATCTTTTTAATTAAGTTCAAATATAATGGAACCAACCATAGTGTTCACGTCTTTAACAATGTTTCCCCATTGGCGGATTGATGCAACAACTTTGTTTCACATTTTGTGGCCACGAGTGACGCTCATCGATTATAAGCATAATCCCCTCAAAATGATTGGTAATTGCTGCCGCGTTATGTTAAGTGGTTGCGTTACTGTGCATAACAATTCCGCTCCGGTTATGTCTTCCAATTGATCTGTTGAGAGGTAAGCGCTGAGTTTTTGTTGATATTGTTCGAAAGGCGTCACGAAATTTGTTGGCTTTTAATTTTTGTTGGGACAAAAAGTTCTGATAAAAATCAACAACAAAATATCACATCCGATAAGAAAAAAAAACTCAGTTACAGCTGTTACAGTTACAGCTCGCTTTTAAAATTATACATCCTAATAGCCTATAAGTTGTAGGCTTGAAGTGTAATTACAAAAAAGTCCCTTGGTATACAAACCTAAACCTGCAAATGTCAATAAGTCTGCCGAATAGTTGTAGGTTCCTTAAGTGGAGATTCTTGCCATACTTAAAGCCGCAGAACTAATAAAGATGGAATCAATATCCGATAAGAATATCGTCATCGATAGTCAAGCTGTTTTTAAAGCGCTAGAATCAAACCACATCAAATCGACAATAGTCAGGGAATGTCGCGTAATGTTTAAGGCACTATGCGTACGGAAGCAAATCAGCTTATGCTGGGTCCCATGTCACTGTCACATAACATAGAAGGGAATGCAGTCGCCGACGAATTGGCAAAAAAAAGCCGGTGAAATGATGGGAAACCAATAAGTTGACATCAACCCACCCATCAGTACTTTCAAGGAAGTTATTAAAAGAAACATGAAATAACAAGGGCAGACATAATCGGCAGTCGAGTGTCCAAAGCTTTGTGGCCGGAAATATATCATAAAAGCACTAAGGAAATTCTTAAAGTAAGCAGGACAAACCTGAAACCATGTGAAAGTCATGGTATAATTTTGTATCTTGTCTGAATTCTCAAAATTCCAAAAATTCAGTTCTTGTAGTTTTCTATTTTTGTTTTAATTTACTGCAAAATTTATGGATTTTAGTTAAAAAAGTTAATTTCTATTGAGTTTCGTGTAGAATTTATAACTATCTTGAGATGTTGATTGTTTTGTTTTTTTTCTTTAGAAAAGTTTCTATCAATCAGGGAAATTTCCAATCCCGAATTTTCAAATAAAAGATCCCTCACTTGATTCAAATTTATGTTATGAATAAAATGTGTACACCATTCGAATAGTTCTGGATCGCAAAAGGCCTACACGGTATTGTTGCGTCAGATACAAATGATACAACATTCTCAAAAACGTTTGTGCTTTGACATTATGAACTAATCAGCAAAAACTAATAAAAAAAAAATAAACAAATAAACTGATGCTACATTAACGGAAGAGTTACAAACTTGTGTCATGAAATTTAGAAATCTACTTCTATTCGAGGACTTAAAAAAAAATACATCTGGAGTCCCAATCTCACCAAACACAGTCACTTACATTATGAACCTTCTTAAATGAATTGGGGAAATATTTCAATTTAGCTAGTGAAATCTCCAAGACTTCTTCGAAAGTTTTCAAACTTAAAATTTAATAGTACAGTATATAGTTCCGCGTCAATCATTTCCTTCATAAACTTAAAAATTATAACCGAAAGTCGTAAATTTAATGGAAACAAATTTTTCTAAAGCAAACAAGGAGCTACGGATAACTTTTGCACAAGCTATTCTTCCTTATTAAATCTGAAGTAGTCAATCATGAAACGGACGAACAAAGTTACTATGGGTCCTGATTAGAAAGTAAGAGAAATTATGTTAAACGTAGAAAATAGTTTTCCATATGCATCCAACTTTCTGGAATGCAAATAACACAAAAATCAGTTGCGTAGTGTAATATAATATGTAAATGAAGGTTTTCATTGTGAAACTTTTATTATTTTCTACCCTGGAAGTTTCGGAAATATCACAAAAACGCTGACATGCACCGGTGTGTTCGGTCATTTAAAAAATTAGGTTAGGTTTTTCAGAAGTTCGTCAACTAAAATGTTTGGAAACAACTTGCTAATTAATTTAATTCACTTGCAATGAAAAACTTTTTAAAGAATTTAAGCTATTCTAGTACGCATTAAAATCAACACTAAACTGGATAAATTGAAATAATTTTACTCCTCCAAAATTGATCCAAGTAGGTAAGAAAAATCATTCACTAATCTACATCCAATTCAACGCGATCCCAATTTCTTTTATTGCACAATGCACACTTATTTCATACACTCTATCCGCTTTGAGTATAAAACGAAAATCACTTTCATATCCATGCCATCCATTCGCCACATATAACCTGCGGTTATATAACAAACAAATTTACCTCAGCGGATTGCGTATTATCCTTTTTGAATCACAAAACTGTCTCACAGCTGAGGCGTTAACACTTCTTTGCTAAGGTTCAAGTCACAAACTAGGTACCCTACCAACGAGTGCCAAACGTTTTATATGAAAGTATGATTTGTCAAAATAAAAAAAAAGACTATCCGTTCATCCATAAGCGACCCTACCATTGCCAATGTGCGTTCGAATACCTTGAGAAATTCCCCGAAGCCTTGAGTTTGAGATACAAACTTCGACTCAATATAAAATTACACTCTCTCGCCGTGTGGGACTCTGAATCAGTATTCGGAATTACCCACTGTTGGGCAATCCTTCGAAGAAACATTATACTGCTGCTGCTGCCCTGCGAAACAATACTTATGCAAGGAAAGACAAACTTTGGGATACTGTGTGTAACAAATTGAGTCGACTAACATCGCACACCGGTTTGCCTTTGCAAAGTCAAAGTTTGTTCAACCATACCACTATGCAACTGTAGTGGCCCATATGATACGCTGTTATTCAACAGCAGTGGCTCATCTAGCCACATCAGGTCCGGTAAGACTTATTGCATAATTTCGTTGGTAATGCCGGTCGATGGTGACGCATCCATTTGTGCGGAGGGTTTCTTAGAGGTTTTTGCACTCGGAAAGAGTAAACAAACAAAAGATAAAAACAAAACGTGCCAGACGCTTTACTTTCACTTTCATCCGAGTGGGACTTTAAGGGATTGGAGTGGAGTCTCTGGTTACGACAAAATCTAAAGTGATAAATATATCCATTCAAATCTGTTAGTGGTAATTATTGTCCAGAGTTCGTGCTGTTGTAGATGACAATTAGATTATATGCGGCGGCTGTCATAATGGTTTGCATCGCCGTGTGTTAGTGAAGTGTACTGTTCCATATAGCCAAAACTATGATGAGTCTGTATCGCATTGCGTCAACTAGATGTCAATTTGACGCTTGAATTTTGTGTAATATTTTATTTGAGAGTGACGAATTTACTGCAGGCTGTGGCAACATATTCGTGTCAAGGATAGGGGCTTTCCTATGTTTATTTGATTGGATAGAAATATTGAAAAGCGTTTAAAAATCAGTAATGGGTTGGCATAGGCAAATAAAGGTTACGGCGAATTTGTCTACTAAAGCAGAGGTTAAATGGGGATGTGATTGATTGGGGGAAATTTTGTTAACAAACGACCATTACCAATTCAATTGTATTGGTAGATACCTAAGAAACAGGTCAATTGAGGCCGCTTGGCAGAGAATGTGTATGTTTCTCTGGGGAGTTATAAGAACATCAGAGGTGACCGTAAAGAACTAGTCAGGCTGGTGCGTTGCTGTTATTGCGTATAGCCCATAAATCGATGCGTAGTCATAACCCCTACTCATCGATACTTCTGTTGAATATGTCCTTTCTCTTATTAGCAGAACTTTTCTATTGGATGCGTAGATGTGAAACATCGATGTCCGAGGAAACATGTTGGCATGACATTGATAATCTATGTCCAATCAGAGGACTGTTAAAATATGAGCAAGTCAACCAGCTATTACCTAAACGAACTGAAAAGGAGTGCTAAGAATCAAAGGGGCAGTTCTGGTGCTTTTTAAGGGAAAATTGCGGTTTTTCTTTTGGCTCTACGATATGACAGATATCGCGTTGGGAAAATTTGTACACCTAGAATTTATAGAATAGTTTTTTTTCTTTAACCTTTAATGAAAAATATACAACACTACCTTATGGATAAATAATTATTGAGAGCTGTTGAAGTTTTATAAGTTACAATGACTTCTCCGAAGTGTTCGTATATTATATTTTACAACTTAATCTAGGAAATTGTCTTTTCGTGTAGGCAATTTTTTAAAAGACATATATATATGTCTTATCTAATAAAAATCGCTAGGCCGGCGTAACATCTCACAACCATTATACATTTGTATGTATTTTTTTTGTTATTTATGAGACAAACGTGGATCGCATCTGTCTATATAAGTTAAAATAAAAGTTAGTGGCCTATACACTTGGACACTATTCGAGTGGTTCCCCTGGAAAATCATTAACAGCTATTTCCTATTGTTGCCGTCAGTGTTAATAAATTAAAAACAAAATTGTTGGCGAAACCAAATTCCTGGCTTAGCTTCTCACAATCAATCGTGTTGTGCGAGTTCTTGAATTAGAGGATGGACAGAAGGGACCTGCAATTATATGCCGAATAAAGTTCATGTGTCCAGGATTTTATTAGTGTTTTTAAACTGCGCGATTTAAAACCTACTCCTTTAAAAGCTATCCCCTTATCTTATCTAATCTATTAAGAAAAATCAAAGTTGGTGTAAATGGGGTTTGTTTGACTTCCAGGCAATATCAGAAATATCGCTCCAAGAGTAAGAGAAATATTATGCATTCTTGTATAGTATCACAAATATTCAACCACTTCATATTCTAATGATATTTTTTTTGTGCTACTCGAAAAATTATAATTTTAATCAAAATGTTTGTTTAGAGTTATGCAGATATTCGCCTTCAGACTTGATACCTACTACGACAAACTCTAAATTCTATTTATTTTATTTATCTATTTGTTTGTCAATAAGGTACTAGGCCTTTTTAAACATGAAAAATTTGAATTTGAAAATGAAAAAAGAGGAATAGTTGTGTGAAAAAAAGTAATATATAAACAAAATGCAAGTACAAAACTAATTAAAATTTGAGCAATACAATTACAGCTGGAAAAAATTTAACAAGATGGATTACCATTGCCATATTAATGTAAATTAAAGACGCACAATCATTAAACAATAACATTAAACCGTTTAAAGAGGAGGATCTACCGTAATTAGTAAGAGAACGAGGAATATAAAAGAATCTGCTATTACGCAAATTAAGTGATAGAACATTAAGGCCTAAACGACTTAAAATATCATGACAGTGAATCTCCCCAATAAATTTTAAGAGACATAGGTACAATCTAAGCTCGATAAGAAATTGCGGAATAGATTCGAGTTTTTTATCTAAACATAAACATGTTTGTTTATTGTTTACGGGTTCACTTCACAGAATTATACAAATTTGAATATTTAGCTTTGCATACATTTTCTTGCGACCAACAAAAATATACAGGAGCAAGTTAAATGCATATTCGCTCAGGCGTTTGAGCGCCAGATAAGTGCCTTCACACATGCTGAAGGCCTACAACGCACATATTTTGCATTTGTCTGATCTGAGACTGAAGTTTTTGTGAAAACGTTTCTTGAACAAGTGCAATTAAAAATAATTTTGTGGTTTTATATAAATTATATGTTTTTATGATATGTTTGAATTTCACTTAAAAGTGTTAAGAATTTTTGGTAAAGTTGGTTTCTCTACCAAAAACTCTTAACAATTTTATGTAAAATAAAAAACAAAACCAAAACAAAATGTCTGTTTCAAAGTTTTATATTATCTCTCTTTTTTTCAACTTAAAATTAGTATGTATCGAGAAGAAATAACATAAATAAATAAAAAAATACAATAAATAGAAATAAACTAAAATATAAATCTATAAGTTAAAGTTTTGTAACTTAACAATTTAGAAAACTATGTACATAATTGTACTTTTAAGTACTTTCAACAATTTTCATAAGTTACTAGTTAGCCTACTTCCATCTTAAATTGTCTAATTCTTTCTCGGAAAGATTGTTTTTGTTACAACAAAGTGCAAATATATAAATAATGCCTAGTGCTTTTATTCCTAAGCCAACTTCCTTGCGTCGACCAATTTGTTGATATCGTGGTAGGTATTAATCATTGCTGGGTCTTCGAAATCCTGAAACTCTGTACAACTAGAAAATGCCACTTCGCACTGTACACCGTCCTGGCCGTCTTTGGCGGCTTTCATATATTTAAAGAATCGCAGAATTTCACGATTTTCCGTTGTCGGCTTTCGTAACTCGTCCAGTTCTCTGAAATGACAAGCAATGATTTAGTGTAAATTGATTTTCAATTAGATAATTAAATTATTTAGATATATTTATTTTTCTTTTATGAATGAACAAGCATTTGGGTAAGTAGTTTCGCTTGTGGTCGAAAATCGACCCTACCTTTTATAAGTAGATATGTAATACTAAAAAACGTACCATTTTTTTTCGGTTTTGTTTTTATAAACGAAAAAGCGACATCTATATATCGAAAAAAAACTCCCTTTGAAAATGAATTTTTCTTAATTTTTTTATACATATTTTAATATTTTTAATCACTGTTAAAAAAATTTAGAGCGAAATATTTGTCTGAATTAAAATGTTACGTTATGTTGCTTACTTTTAGGGGAAGCAAATTGCATTCATTCAAAAATAGGTTCTAATATAAGGTGATATAAATATACATATTTGAATACCTACGTTACTATGGTAATATGGCGGCGACAAATTGAATGTCACCAAAATGCTTTCATTTAACTGATAAGCATTTTTTTTAAATGGAATTGTAAACCCTAATGGCTGGTTTTTGTTTGTGTAAATCTATGGTACAGTACCTTTCGAATGTAATAAGTTTCATTCTACTCACTTCATAATAAATACGAAAAATGTATACGGGAACTTTGGATGTTCACGTATTAATATAATGATTATTTTTTTGTTAATATACTGGCACACCATGCTCAGAGATTTGATTGTTGATACGTTACTACTGTCAATTTGTTTTGACATGCTTTGTGCACATATTACTTAGTACATTTGCAGGGAAAACTATAGAAAAAAAAGTCCATTCAAAGGCTTAATGGTCTGACGACCTTAAGGAACATAGTGATGGGAAAGAGCCTCAGCCAGTACCTAATTTGGTTATTTTATTCGACATAAAGTCACACTTTTTTTTTACCTGAGTGGTAGCTTGGTGCACAAGAACTCTGTTTAGCTAAAAAAAAAACAAACTGAGTAGCCACATTATTTAAAAAAAACTCACTCAACAAATCTAGGAAGCATTTTTGAAAACAGGTAAGATAACTTTTCCTCATTGATAATTTCCATATAAACTCTACTTCCCTGAAGGCAAATCTTTAGTAATCCGTAATTAAATACACCCCCAATGTGCCACAATTTGTAAACTGTTGACAGGCTGTCGTCAGAGCCGGTTAACAATTTACTACTGCTTAAATGAATATGTCGACAAATATCCTTCTCCATTATTTATGGATGACAACTCACCGACTCAACTGTGCTGATACAAGGTTACTATACGGTGCGTACTTAGCCGGATTGGCATACATGGAACATATGAGTTTCTCCCTGCAAGTCTCGTCGTTCGACTTTAGTCCCAGTTGCTGGAATACCGAATCCAAGCGGGACAACAATGGACTATAGAACGGATCGTAGTTCGACAGAAGCAATGACGATGCGGGGACGTTTTTGAAGGTCTGAAAACTCTGTTTTAATGACTGATCCAAATTTGAGTTGCCCTTTTTATTCGCATCGTATCCAAGAGAGTTGAGATAATTATCCCTCTGGTCGGTCATGCCAAATCTAGAGAGCATGTCATTGTTGATCAAAGCCGCATCGTACAGTTGTGTTGAAAAGTGATTTGTCGATGCCTCTGCGAATTAATATTGTTAGAAAAGCTAATGGTAACATTTCAAATAAGGATTCTGGTATACCTGGTTGGTTGTATGCATAGTCTCCGTTCACCATTGTGAATTTGCTGTCATCTTCAAAGTTGTCCTTAAAATTCAAATCACTGACAGTTTCTGATGGCCGATTGAAGCCAGCGAGCGATGCTGACCCTGTAAATAGAATAGTAATAATGTCTGTAATCCATTTTACGAACATATACGTTGTCACACAGTCAACAGTCAAGTAGACTTTGTTGTTGTGCTTGGTATTTGACAGATATAGGGGAATAATCAAAAACAATTTGCCTTCAAATGATGGGCTGGCCATTGCCATCTCGTACAGCCGCAGACAACGAACGCACATCAAAGAAATAAATTTGAAATCACCAGACAATTCTAATTGAAGTTCGGAGGTAAACAAAAATTCAAGTCTTTGTTTGATGTACACTGGTGACTGGTTGGCTCTTTGAAATGCAATAACCTTGAGTACGCACAGCGTGTCCAAGACAACCTTATTTTCTACTGCTGTATAGAATTCCAGGTATTTTTAAAAACTGATGGCTTATTGCAGATACAGCAAGACTTTTCCATTTACACATAAATAAATATTGCATACGTTTATAAACTTAATCTAAATTAATGACACAAAACAAATAGTCCTTCGGAGACATAAGAAACTACTACGGTTATTGCTTTTGACAACAGAATATGGGAAATGATGGACAAGAATCCAGATTATATTGATGAAAATAAAGTGAGCACAACTATATCTAAATATGATTACAATCAAGAGTGGGTATAGCTGCCATCTGGCTGGAGTTGATGGTTTGGTAGAAAGGAGCAACTTACATATCTGTTGAATTTGGCCTGGATCCTTGATTTATCCTTTTATCTGCGCCAACTACAGGGCACAACTGCACAGAAGCTCTGTCTGTATATTGACTTTTGAACGCCTGAAGCTGATTAAGTCATCAATCTGAGAACTTCTTTTCCGTGCATGTTTAGTCTTGAAAAGTAAACCATAGTCTTATACTAATTCCGGTTGTGGAAAAGCCAAGAGTTCAGAATTGACATTGACTGCCTATTTCACGACTAATGAGAGTCATGCCTTGCTCTGGCATTACCCCCAAAGTTTATCGGTTTATGCAAACTTACGTTGGCGGAGTTTTGCTGGGTCGGTAACAAGCATCAACCTTTCGATGTCGGAAAAGGCCTTAGAATCATGAACGAATTGTACGAAATTTACAAGTCAATTTTGGAGGTTTGATCTTTTAAAACGAAAATATTTGAATACTACGATGAGTTTGTTACTTGTTAGTCATGCTTTTCGTGCAGTGAGGCAGAAACTTTAAAAATTGGTACGGCGGGTAAGGAAAGCAAACCAAAATCTTCGCTAACAGAACATCACAATGTTGATATATATAATTTCTCTACCCAAACACTGTGGCGTTCTTAAGCAAAAACAAGTAAAAGTGTTATCATCGGCTTGGCCGATGCTTTGATAACCTCCACTGCATACAAGTCATGCAAAATTGGTTTTGTATGGGAGGTACCCGAACTACTTGATCGACTTAGCCCATTTTTAATAGAAACCTGACGACGATAAAAAAAAGTCCTTTCGCCAAAATTCATTCGCCTATGTCGATTCCTTTGGGCGTTTTCGTGCTTTCCATGTGGTGGGATCTCCAGTTCATTTTGTATCTTTATCATTCTAAGGAGATCTCAACGGCGATCTAGACCTATCACAGAAAATTCGATAACGAATGGGCTAAGATTTGGTTGGGATAAATAGTAAGTATGGAATCATAAAACAAATAAACGAAATTCATTTGATATTCCAAAAAAGTGCAATTACTATTTATTTATTTTTTTGCAAAGAATGAATTCTTTACAATTTGGATAGAAGCGAGTCGCCTTCAAAGAACATAAGTGTGTCTTCCTTTAATTATTTTTTTTATGCTTCTCTCAGACCTTATTAAAACTGAAAAAAAAAAATGCAAGGAAAACGACGAAACGATTGCAAAATAGCCATCGTTCAATCGAATCGTCTCGACGATAGTATTTGACATTTGAAAAAGTAACATGAAGCAACAAGAAACGATGATCGTCGAATCGTTTCAACGGTTATCGTTTTATCGTTGTTACACGAAGTAGAAGCATCGTCGAGACGATATCGTTCTATCTTTTTGTGCTTACGCCATTAGAGCCCTGTATTCCAAAGTAGCTACCTTTTTATATCCATTAAAGAGCGCTCATATTTTTTTGCCTTGGCCTAAGCAAACTGTCGTCAATCCTTGGCAATTGGGAACCATCATACTCAGTTATATATGCACAGTCTTCCATAGGTCTCTAAAGAAAACCAATATAATAATCGCCTGCAGATAGTCCTTGACAAAATTGATCTCCTTAATTTCGAACTTTATTTACTCTTGATTCAGTTTTTTTCTTTTGAAAGATATGTAACCCATGTGACTACACTCATGCACTCACATTTAAAACCAAAAGACCGACAAGTGGATGGCATAAATCTATACGCTTCTTGTCAATTGCAAAGGAAGAAACAGATATCACCAAATTGACTCTGCATAGTAACACAATTCCAGTTCAGTTCATTTATCAGAAGAATTTCTGCTGGGAATTTCCAGAGCAGGTGATGAAAATAATGAGGGGAGTGTGCCCCTATATTGACTTCATTTCAACTGTAACCCGTTGATTGCATAAAGGATGTCATTGGCAAGGAAGGGCACTCGGAGAAATATTTATTTTTGCAATCAAAATTGTATTTCCCCCCTTCCACTGAAATATTAATAACTACACATTGCACAAGGATCTACTCTTGATATCAAATGAAGAATTTATCCTATTCACAGCTCTTATCATTAACACATTTACATGTGTGTACAGTGTACACATATACTTATGTCGCCATCAAATTTCATCTCAACATTTACCATAATTAAATTAGTCCCAAGGCAGCGTGCATTTCAAATTATCTCAAGGAATGTTAAAGGAAATCATTGACTCTCGCAACGAGTGTCAAGTTTAGATACACTTCATGTGTTTAACATTTCTCAAGGACAGAGCTGAAGTGCTTTGCATAAATGAAAGTTGAGGACAAGTGCTGAATTTCAAGCATTGTTTCAATTGGCATTTGTTATTGAAAAAAAAATAAAAAAAATAATGTACAAAATAAGTCACGAGTACAATATGGGAGTGTCAAGTGCGGGACCAGTAATATGATCAGATGATGTCTCAAAGGATTACATCGACATGGAGACAATAACAAATACACAAATGAACAGCCGAAACTCAGCGAAATCTGTCTTCATTTCAGAGGTCAAGATGGTTGAAGCAGAAACCCATGTGTTATGTCGAAAGATTAAATTTAGGAAGAAAAATGACATCAACAATGACGTAATTGCTCAAGCAGTGGTACCAGAAAGCTGAGTTTCTTTTTTATTTTCTATGATTTTTAACCCAAAAGCAAAAATTTTAAAAATACTATATTATAGAAAATTTCTATAGATTTGTCAAATATTCCTATTCCCACGTAATGCGTTTGAATATATCAAATCTACTAGCAGCTATTCCAGTGTCAAACAAACACTTGAGGAGATTGACAAGACCTGAAAGTAGGGCAATACCTCAATCTCCCAAAAGGATTTCAAGTGAACTAATGTCCTATTCATCTTAAAGACGTTCGAGAGTGAACCTAAGGCAGACTCGTTGTCCTACTTCCCGTAATTATGTGTGAAGATAGCTGGAAGGTAACACTGGAAGCGCCTTGGCGTTGGAATAAAGTGGAGACGACACACTCCAGGGAGGGAGAACTGCCTTAGTTTTGGATCTTGCAAATCTACAACCATATACTGGGAAAGCAGCTGTGCGCCTTTCCTACCCTATGCGGATTATATTGCTCTGGTTATACCCGGATATTTGTCAAACTCTTTGAACGATCTAATGAAATCCATTCTAAACAAGCTAGTGAAATATATATGAGGTATATAATTGGTTATGTTGTCAATTCCTCCAAGAGAGAGCTAATTATATAATCTTTCCCAACTAGCTACGCCTAAACAATTAGCTAAAATTTGATAGCCGGCATCTGTTTTGGGTATACTTAAGCTTGCCCTTTCACTATCAATTTAGACTTACGATACACTGCCACAGCTGATCGAAAAACTGGTCTATAGCCTGACTCCGAATAGGTCCAAACCGTGCAGTAATGTTTTAAACATTTTTTTAATGTAATATAAACTTTTTAATAACATAAACTAACTGCAACTGATTTCTGAACCTACATAGTTTGGTTTTTCTTGATGGTTTGATGCATCTAAGCTCGGGTTCAGACACTTCTAAGGAACGCAGATAGGTTAAAGAGACGGAAAAAGTAGCCCTATGTGGTTTAATTTTTGAAATCCAGCCCGACATCTACTTTTATCAACGTTTTGTAAGAAAATAACATTCCTATCCACTTTTACTTATAGAATCGAATCCTTAGGTCAGTCTTCCACCTCCAAACAGCAGGTTTTAACAAAAAGTGTAGCATCGCAGTTGCTCTTACCTTGACCGGCGATTTTACCCAAAGATCCAATGATACTAGGCAAAAACATTGCGAATAGTATCGACTTGATAACCTGTAGCCCAACGAATATAGGCCAGAGTATTTTCTTTAAGCCTGCAAAAAAGACAAAAAGTAGTAACATCTCAAAGCTTTACCACGAAGTACTTACCTGAAAAGAAGAACAAACGTCCCGCTTCTACGGCCCTAGGCAACGCAATGTTGACTACTGCCGATCTTGCGACGCGTTTTAAGCTTCCAACCAAAATGTCTTCATTCGGATCTATCGCCATACTACCGGACTTGTCCGTTTCATTGACCTCTACTGTAATACCAGACTTTGAGACTTTTTTCCTGGTGAACAGCTCACCCAAATAGTTCACAAGTATCCCCTGAAGGCTCTTCAACTCTGAATTAAGAACACTTTCCAGATAATCGTCTTTTTCAGTCTCAATTTCGTTTGTGTCGACGTTTCCCCTCGTTTCAGGAATCTCTGATGTTGTCACAAGTTTTTCGCTCTCCTCGACAGCGGGGTTTTCTTTAATTTTTGGACTCTCGGTAGTTTTCGCTGTTACTTTTATTGTGGAAACAATCTCCCCAACCGCACTGTCTCCACGATGACCACTTATCCGCAAATCACTGTCCATTGGTGAAAATACCCTATACTGGCCCGTTTCCGTAAACAGATTCCGCGCTATATACTCCGGATCATAGTACGCAGGTATAATCGGCTTAAAGCCATCATCCGAATCTGGCGAATTTAATGGTGCGCTAAATTTTGCACTATGGCTACAGACTACTGCAGTTAAACTGCTAAATACAACTAGGACTCCAGTCACTGTCCTCAGCCATCGTGTATCACAAATTTTGAGATCTAGCATCATCAGCGGGGACTTTCTTCCTACCTGCAACATGATTGGATTGTCATTTGGTTTGAATTTCTTGGTACTGCTTCTGTTAAACTGTGAATAAACAAAAGATTTGATTAAAGTGTGCTTCAGGTGAATAATATTTTTGGAGTCACATTAAAAGTAAATCTGGAAGGGAAATGTGACTAAAAAAATTGATTTGTTAAATCATCAAATCTAACGGAAAATTTAAAACTCATTGCACGTTCTTCAACCTAAGCTAAGTTCGCAGAATTCAAGGGCTTCACCGCTTCCTTCACAGCTTTGTAAAGAAATGGGAAATCTTTTCAAATTAGAAAACTTTTAAATAGAATTTTTCAAATTTAAACTGTATTCTTTGTTTTGACAACAAAAACTTTATGTTTAAAATGTGCTAGAACTATACATTTTGAACAAAGAAAAATGTTTTTGCAGTTTTGTGATGATCACTTAGCAGCTAGCTGCACAAGAGCAGTAGTACTTTTCAGATGGACAGTCAAAACTAGGAAAGAGTATCATTTTCATGTGTTAGAAAAACTATCTAATGTTTTTGTAGCTTAGTGATAGTGATAATGATGGAAAATTGTTAACTCCTGAGTGAGTGAGTGTCGCAGTTATGAATTCGACATATTGCACTTGCAAAATTTATTTCGAGACTTTGTATGGGAGCCACCTTCTTGATTTTCTTATGTACATCCGATTGGCATCGAATAAGGGATCCGAAGGCGTGCGAAAAATCGAAACCCGCGTCTTTAGTCTCCAGGCAAGTAACCTGCATTGCACATTTTTTGACCGTGGAGCGACGACAGCATGGTCATGTAATGAAAATGACAAGTTCAGGGATAACTCGTCAAAATATACAGTATTACACACAAAATATAATTTATTCAAAACGTTTTTTAGTTAGTAAGCCTGCAACTGTCATGCCCAAATTTAGATTTAGCAGTGAATTAACTTTCGTTTTCCCTGTTGTGCCCAAAATCAAATTAGATGGCGGATATATTTTCGATTTTTTTAGATAATTTTAATATTTCAAGTTATCAAATAAGTAACCAAAGGCGATTAAAAAATTATAAACCCCGTTTTAATCGTTTTTAACTTCCGAAAAGTGAACAGCGCAGATATTCACGGGTTCAATCAACCCACTCCTAGCCGTATATGCTTGAAAGTCTCTAAGGCATTTGCCTCGAAAAGACCTCTTTATATAAATATGCCAATACTGACTTCAGAACAAATTGATGTCATCCCGAAATTTACAAGTATTAGGGGACTTCCACACAGAAATACTCGAGTGCTGCTAGATTTTCTAGTAGTTTTGCTTAATTAACTGATTAGCTACTACATGGCAAAATTATTTTAATGAATAAACACTTTCGACAAGAAGATTAAAGTCAAATTAACTCATTCGATGTGAGTTAGTGGAGACACTGTTAATCTGTTGATTAAGGGAATCTAATGAATAAGGCTGCTAATGTTCTGCAGGATAATTCTTGTAGGTAGCTTGCAATTCTTTAACACGATGTGACAGATAAAACAGACCATTTTAAAATATACCGCATGGCTGTAAAAAAAGATTAGGTATATACTTTTATGATCTGTTTTGTGATAGCACTTTTCACGAAGACACTATTTTTCTAATAGCTCATAAATAGTTTAGAGAAACAATTCGAGATATTAATAATCATTTTTAGTGTCCAGGCTAAATTTTTCGAACTCACAGCGGCGACATTTTCAATACAAAATTGCGTATTGCGACTTACAAAATTGAGCAAGTGCAAGTTGGCGGCCATGTTTGTTCTATTGATAAAAAAACAAACATTTAACCCTTTCGACCCGGCTGGTACATTTATGTACCACCAAAATTATAAACATACCTGAAAGTCACAAATTGCCTACTATTTGGTCGAAAACTGTTCCACAACGTCTTTGTGTTCTGTTAATGTATTCGAATGTGATTGCAGTTTATACATGCTTGTGCGTGTTTGGTTTTGCATGTTTTTGATCTCAGTTGAAGTATGAATTTAGTGGATTGTTGACGTTTTGGATGATTTTTGCAGTGTTTTTAAAGTTTTAGCGGTGAAACCAGCAGAATATTCTAATAGCAACTGAATACATCTGAATTTATTTTGTTTGTTATTGTAAAACCAAATAATTCATGGCTTTTGGCGAGTGGAACATATATGTACCATTCGTCCTTTTTAGTGGTACAAATGTGTACCAACAGTCATGTATATGCAAACATTACCCAGGAATTCATGCAATATTGTACCACATAACATCCCGGATGGTACATTTTTGTACCACCGCCCACTGGCCACGCCCCCTAACCTAATGAATTTTGTTTGTGCTGGATCATTTCTTTTTAAGTTTTTGATTAGATGTAAATCACACAACTTGTCCTGAATTGTTCCCCCGAAAGCCGGGTCGAAAGGGTTAAATTAAGACTGAGCTTATAGTTTACATCCTGTATTGGTATTTGCAAGAATACATAACTCAATAACCAGCATTATCCTCATGATAAAAGTATCGGTGATAATGGGAGTACTTCATGTGTGATGGTCAATACATCTCATCTAAAAAAAGACGCGCCAAATTAAATTTTCTCCAAGGGCACAGCGTCCATTTTTAATTAACCATTCATATTTCTGACGAACTGATAAAGGTCCCAGAACTACATATACGCAGTTAAACCAATTATTTTTTTTTTTTAAATTATAGCTTTGCTAATTCACGGCTCCCTTCTTCGTTTAACAAACGCTTGTCATTGCCACAACCACATTAGTCATAAGAAAATTATGTATGTATCATATAAACGTAAGACATGCCAACAGTCAAAACTATTCAAACGAAACGCTTTCACCACACAAAACTCCCGCACGTGCTTAAAATAATATATTATTATACGTATACAGTCAGTTGCTATCGCTGTTTGCGTCGGTGAAGCAGTGAAGAGAAACATATTTAAATCCTGAAAGGAAACCCTCCCCTTTATTAAACCTACTTGCATTTCTTTTAAGAATTTACATTTATGCCAATGGTTGCGTTCAGTTACGGCAATTCCTTGAAGGCATCTTCATATAAATTACTACATCGTCTATTTGACGCCGAGCACCAAACCGTCTGTCATGCAGAATTTAGATTCAACACGACGCATACTACACCTATTGCTTACTGTCTCATATTCCACACAGATTTTATGTGTTTACATTTTCTATTACCGAGGGTGATAGTAAAAAATTCAAAATCGTCGTCATACTTTCACTGAAACTGTTGCGGTTAGTGTTTTTGTTCGACTCAGATTCGTCGTAAACTCACAAAGTGATGCTGCGGTTGATATTTACCTTTTCGTATCTCCGTCGTCAGCGTTATGGAAGAATGTCCCCCCTCTCGTAATTCATTTAATTCTGAGCCTCATGCAAAGGATTTCTCCGATGATTCCACAAAAAGGCACGAAATGAGGCGAATTTTAGTGTATGCTGATGATTATGTAACTGGTAAAATTTTTCAGAGAAGATAATTCGCAACAATAAAATTCGGACTCTGTTTCCGGTTACTTGTGACTTTCGCTGATGAGTCGTTTATATGCCCTGGCAATAAAATGCGAATGTAAAATCTGTTTGCTAGCATTAAGAGTTAAATAACACTGAAGTGAAAGTGGATGCCATTTTATGACCGCAGATTTGTCCTGGTAATCGTCTCGTTACAGTATTGGTGTCAAGTGAAAATGCCACCAACAAGAGTGTATTAGAACAAGAACCTTCCTATTGTGCTTCAGTTATAGATCGCTCTAAAAATGATGTCAAGGTCTAGTGGTTATGTACGGAATTTCGGAAAATGCTGCTTCTATTGTTGGCAGACGAGTTTTGCATAATATTATCATGATATTCAAAAAGTCATAATAAAAACATTCACACATCCGTTTCAAAGAGGAAAAAGAAAAGTACTCGAATAAGTGCAAGCGTTTAAAATACATCCGCTCAGTAGGTACATTTACTTCTCTCTCTCACATTCAGGTTGACAGAGCTCTACGATGTTTGTGTTCAGTTTCCCTTACAATCGGCGCGCTTTTGTTTACACCCTCTTTTCAGGCAACTTTTGTTGTTTTGCTGTAAGAGTTTTCACGATTCACTCTGTTATTGAAATTCCCGTCTATCTGGAGTCGAAATTAAAAAGCAACACTCTGCACGCAGTGCACCATACTATTATGACTTTCGATTTGCTTTCACCTTCGACGAGTGCAAGAGGCAACATTTTCGTTCCCAACAAAATCAATAACATTTTGTTTGGAAAAGTTATAAGAGCGAGCAGGGTACAAGTTGCCTATCCTATTACTATGACTACAATCCCAATGTAACTTCATTCGCAAATATTAATACAGATCTCTATAGAGGCATGTGGATATTGTGTAAAAAGTATCATCCAAAATTAATAACTTTGAGATGGTGGATTGGAATTGAAATGAAACACTGCATGTCATAATGCCTTTGGGGTGGGATGTATCGCATCTTTGTAACTTTTCATATTGCAATTCAACTGAATGTATGAACTGTGTGCAGAGTTGCTGTATAGTTAATGCGACTACGATATGCGACTCATTGACTAAATTCAATCACTTGATGGAAGTTGTAGGTATGAACTATCGGATATCAGTCCGACATTCGTAGTTATCACAATGATGAAGTTCTTAGGGTTTTGTGTGATGACAAAGTGGCGTTCCTTAAAACCGACCGCCTGCTATACCCACAAATGGTTCGATTCTTTTATATTTTCTATCTCAGAAAGTAAGAAGCTGACACAAAAGTTCTGTTATTGCTTTAAGCTCGAATACAATTGCTGGCCTACTTTATTAATTTCGTTCCTCGCTGGCCTAAATTACTCGGCAACGAAAATAGATTCAAAGCAGGATTTTATTCTTTAACTGTGTACATTTCCATTTTTTTGTTTTGTCAACCGATTCCTTTTGGAAATAAATAGACACTCATAATTCATTATAATTCCATTTTTCTATGACATTTGGGATTAATCCGCTTTTGAACTGATGCCCACTTAAACTTTTTTTTGTCGTCATATTTTCTATTTTTGCTCCATTTAACAATATACAGTGGCAGCTGCCTTGCGATACATGAGAATGATTTAAATGTCCATTACAATCTCTCACAAGTGAAAATTTGTTAGGTATAATATTACTGACAGCTTGCTTTTCTTTTACTCACGTTTTAAAAGCATAAACGTAAAAAGACCGTCTACAAAGGCAAAAAGGAAATCAAATAAATCACATCTAATACAATGTTTATCTTCTGTTACAACCAATCGATAACTATGCTCAACATAAATTGTGCCAAATTGTTAACTGATTAAAAAAATGTTACTATATACCCTCTGCAAAGTCTGACATTAACGCAAATGACTTACGGATCATTCTCATTAAAATAATCAGTGTAGAAACCAGTAGCTCTACATGTTCTAGAGCTTCATTAAAAGTAGTAGTGTTAGTGTCTACAAAAAAAAAAATTAAATAATATAATACGGAGAAGGAAATATATATTTTTACAATCATGCTGCATATACCTGCAAAGCTCTAAGGTATGTGGGATAGGGGAGTAAAAGATTTGGCTTTAATTACATTATTTGCATTTATTTAATTTTTTTATTTCTAAGTCAGCTTCAGACAGCGAATCTGTTCCCGAGGCGAAGGCAACAAATTCTAATGATGCTGAAGAGTGGCTTTTGTTTTTTTTTGAGAGGTAAGATTTTTAATTACTTTACGGTTGAGCATAGGGCAGTGAAATTTAGTCCAGGTAACACTGTTGTTACTTTTAATTTGTTTGGGTGGAAACGACTTTAAAAAGAATTCGAATTCTAAATACCTTATTGTAAAGATCTGAATGAAGAAGGTATAGTGCATCATTGTATCGCACAAAACTTTCTTATTTATTGCAAGTTTTTGTCTGAAATAAAATCGCCGTAATTGGCATCCTATCAGTTTGTTTTCATAGCTAATTAGTTATAGACTAAATTTGAAAAGATTTTTGGGACTTTTAAATTGAAGTTTTGTTTTTATAGCATGCATTGCTTTACAAACCGTTATGGGTTACCAAGTTTCCAAGGGTCCCGGGGACTATCGGCAAGCCCTCTCCATCTTCAGTCCAATCAAAGCGCAGCCTTTTTAACCACTTCAGGGTCGTACAATTGTTATAGTGCCTTACCAATAAACATTTTTAGTTTCGAATCTAAATTTTGGTTGTTCACAGTTGCTATATTTCTCATACAAATTTCTCAATTGTGAACTTCCGTAAATTTAAAGTCGATACTATGTTCTATGTTCTCTCAGCACTTAATACATGTAGGAGCATAATCCTGATACGCATTACAGTGATTCGATATCCCGGTACCTTAATCTGTAAGCTGAGTTTGTAAACTATTTATTTACTAATTTGCCCGTGTGTAGGTACTTATAGGCATCTTTAGAGCTCATTGCCTTATGGGCCTTCCAGCTCAAAGATAGTGGGGATTTGCCTCCTCTAGCTCGCAGAACCATCTCCGTCTTCTTTTTACTAACCTTCGTTTATGTGATCCAGAATTGAGTGTGACATTTTTCAGCAGACTTTGACTATCTTTTGTGTATAGTACAGTGATCACTACCGCGATGTCATCATCTGGTACCCTAGGTGCCATATGGCTTCTTTAATCTTATTGTCAAAACTGATGGCACTATCTTTAACAGATCTGTCCAGCTTAGATCTTCGACTTTACTGGCTACTGTAACCGAATATAGATACACCAAAAATTCAATTCAAGCTGTGAAAAGGTGTGGACGTAGTACAAATCCGAACGGAATGGACTCTAATGCTGTAGCCAAGCGAATCTTCGAATCCGAGCCCACAGGTTCCAGATGACCAAGAAGACTGAACCTTAATTATACAGAACTGGAATTAGCCAGATGTTCTAGGGAACCCAGAGGACGGAACTGCTCACGGGCATACACTAAGTACTAAATAGACCGTCAGCTCCCGCGCACCTATAGCCGATTCCCCCGCAGATTTTGAAAATAAAATTCTCTTTTGAATTGCCTATCTGTGAATGCAGTGAAGCAGCAAAAAAAGAATTCTTAATGGCGGGCGGTCTAATAAAATAAAAAAAACTGAACGAACTGTCAGGTTGCTATGTGCAAGTGTATGCGTGCGGCTAATTTACTTTAACACATGGCACACATACTTTCCCGCATAGAAACTCGGAAAACAGCTTGTATGCAAATTCTCTTAAGTTGGCTGAGCTGACGGCCTATTTAATACTTAGTTTAAAGAGAGAGTAGAAACGCTGCCTTATGCCATCAAGGCTCGAGTTGGACTAGATTATATGCAGATTGTCTCTGTTGATTGAAAGCGATTCCATTTTCTTTTAAGAACGTGTCGGTTTATTTCTGTTTATTTTTTCCATACATTGCTCCACCAATTTGTACAATGTACACCCTTAAGTGAGCTTCGATAAATGAAATGATATACCCTATGTTTATTTCCAAAGATCAAACTTTAAGTGCGGCGATGATCTTTTTCCGCTTTTTCCATTATAAGGCTTCAAATGAATCTTGATCGCAGTATACGTATATGGTTCAAAAAGCTTTAGCTGAGTAGCGTGAATGAGTCCTAAGAATTGTTTGCTTATACATAATAATGTAGGAAGCCCTTTCCTACGTTTTTTTGATATTAGATATTCAGCTAAAAATGCGTTTTGAAAGCACCTATACTCTGGTATAAAATACAATGTAACCAAATGCTCATTAGTGGGTATATTGCCAAAACGTTCGAGCACAATTGTAAATATTATGATGCCATTCAAACTAACTGTACGCATGCCCTCCATAACATCAGTCAAATACCTTTTTTAATGTAAAAGGAATAAGCTGCAAGAAGCTCGTCTCTATATCCTAATACTACCAGTTAGACTCCACTGTAAGTAAAGACCAGACAAAAGTCAATCACAGCCCTATCGAGGCCGAAGCAATTTATACAAAACGACAGTGCAGACGAAGTGGAGTAGTTCCCCGCCTCTTAATTACACACTAAGCTACTGGATGCGACTTTCACAATATGTCTTCATCGAAGACCTCATCAGCACATAATGAAACTTGAACGTTTTTAAATTATTTATTTCTCGTGTTAACCAAGTGCGCAACGTGAATGTCATCCACAAGTTCATCTTCTGCCACAACAAAGTACAATAAAAGTGCACGTAGCACACACATTATTCACGCGTCAAGCGTTCTGCACAGTATAGCTCACATTCATATCCGAAGCAGCTCACATGGAGTACCCGATGTACAGTGAGAATTATTGAACCAAATCGGTGGAAATTCGCAATACCTACAACCATTTTTTTTCTGAAAAAAGATATGTACTCACTTTTTGGTCACTTCTGAAAATATTCCACAGATGATTCGAAATGTCGTCGGGCCTACGACCAAAATTGTTACCGGTTAACTTTCACACTCGTTTCATGGAGGAACTTGCTCGGATAAATCCTTTCACTGATTATTTCTGCATCCAAACACATGTGAACGAGACTTTGTATTTCTCTATTACACTCACTCGAACTGGTTTTAAGGTGCACACACAATTTTAATGTTACCACGATTTGAAGGAAAATATCTGTCAAAATTTACTTGGCTAAGAAGGATAGGTATGTAACGATCTTATTTTTATCTATAACTCGCGATAAAATTCACTTTTGCGAACAAACTCAACCAATGTAGCAGCCAGATCGACCAAAGTATCTAAACATTTCCGTTTGACTGTTTTGTGCAAATCGACGAGTGACGAAGACGAAACAGCAGCAGATAAAGCAGTCATTACACTTTAGCGAAAGCGCACATATGCGAGCGGACGGGAACGTGATCTGCTTACAAAGGCAGACGATGGAAAAGACGAAAATGAATTTAATATCAAGAGCAGTGTTGAATCGGTATGATACCCCCGACTGGTTCGAACTGAAGCTGGGGAATCGGATGTGTCTCAGATTCTTTTACTGTGACATTGGACGCAGCATGGAGGTTGCTGGTTTAGTGGGTTTTTATTTTCTTCAAACTGTCTCTTCTCTATATCTTTTTTGTGTTGTGCCTTGTGCAAACTAGCGAAGAGAGAGCAAAGCCAAACAAAGTTGCTTTACCCAGACCCAGTACCAGATGCCAGTATGCTATGCGCTGTCTAATATCGTAAGTTTTGATCGTAAGCGACTTCGAAGCTGACTTCTTCGAACTCTGGGCAAGATGAATTGAAACATGTGTTGTTGGATTCGTGCTTTTGACTTTTATTGGCAAATCCAACATGTGTTGCCTGTTTGTTGTTGTTTATCCAGTTACGGATTGCATAGCAAGTATTTAGCTGTAACAATGCAGTTAGGCAATGAGTAATATGTGTCACCTGGGGTCAGCTTACCGACTTTTTTATCTCTTGTGGATTCTCAGATAAGCCAATCTTTGGATCGGAGAAGTGGCAGGCGTTTTGTTGGACTTTCTCAGACGGATCTCTCATCATATTTTTTGTCATTATTCTCTCAAAAGTTGCATCATAGATGGGCTTAGGCAGAATTGGTAAAATTATTACAAAATTCGTATATCGTAGATAAATTTCTAATTTTTGATTAAAGGAAAGTAAAAGTCAAGTAGGTACACGTATATCGGTTGGGTATATGGTGGTTAGATTCGCTGCGAGGCGTTAAGGCGAACGATAGAGTAGATGTGGGTAATGACGCTCGGCAGATTAGGCAGGCACAGTACCTACATCATTTCTCTTTGGAGCTGCGGCATCAGCTTGGTAGATATACCTCTTCGGTAGGTAGTTTATTGTTTCAGCATATTTTTGGTACATTAGCCAAGTAAAAGTGCTTTAGGCTAGACATAGATATACCCGCGGATAAACTACTCGCAATGAATAGTTTGGCGTGCTCTTGGAGAAATGGTGAGTAAAAATATATACTACTTGCTAGATGCTATCTGTCAACAGAGAGCTATCAAAATTGTATTACATTTTTGATAGTTTGCATAGGGAAATGCAAATCACAATGGAATTTAGATTCATCTTGAGGTGCAAACAATGCCTTGAATGGAAATTTATTTACAACTAGCTGTAGCCGAGCGGCTTCGCCCGTGCAAAATGTGGTCTCAGAACAATTGATGGAAACAATTTTTTTATAAATTTACTGTCTTGCAGGGGAAACATTTTTTTTTGATAATCGCTCAAAGAAAAATCATCGATAGACATTGCCGAGGTATAAAGCGAGGGAGCGGTCTGCCGTAATGAGGGACTTGAGCCCGTATTAAAAAGCATCCCAAAGACTGAGTCCACTCTGCCTTCATGGCATTGCACTTGGTCGTTGGACTAATCATCAACAATTTAAAATTCTTTGGACAATGAATATGAAAGAAAATAATTTTTTAATATGTATTTAACTCACATTTTTATTAATGGAACGCTTCTTTGTATACTATATTAGAAGTTTTGTTTCTATCGGCTGAGATAGTGATATTTCCTGCATTATTTACCCTGGAGCACGCCATATAATTATCTAACTTTTCTTAAAGTTTGACCCTGTGAATTATTGATTGTCATGGCATAACAAACATTAATAGGAAATTTAATCCGATTAAACTGAAATGGATAATTGCTGGGAATAATTTGTATTCTTGGTATAAATACCGTATCTCCTTTACCACACCCAGTTAAAATTAACGCATCTATAACGTTTTTCTGTAACGAAATCACTCACATTCTGGTACCATTACAAAGCTTGGGGGATTTAAATTGCGAAGCAGCATAATGGGAACTCCAACTTTTAATTTAATTTTATTAGCAAAAAGGCCATGGGCTGTAGTGATATTTAAAAACTCCACCGGGTATTTTACTGCTTTATCTTGATTGCAAATAGCATTTATAAATAGTACGACGTGTATCACCAGGAATTTTCCCTAATATAAATCCCCTAATGTAATAATACCACGATCTGGTTTCACCTATTTGACATTTCTTTACAGACACTTTATTTTGTAAGCAAAACAGAGGCAAACAAACCTTTTCCACATATTTGCCATTTCTTTTGTTTTTTTTTTTTTCTTAGCAAACCACACAGCGTACTGCCTCTGTCTGTCTCCCTCTCCGTCACAGGAGTAAAATAGGGTTAAAAGAAATGTCAATATAATATTGCGTAGTTAGTATGTTTGATTTGAGAATGAATTGCATATCTACTCACTCATATGGAAATCGTAGAAATGTTTCAAATTTTGCCTTTTTATTTAAAAACCTTTTAAGTTATCGAGTTATTGGATATCCTAAGTTGTACCTGCAGATGTCCTCTATAAGCTGGTATTTACTATACTAAAATGCTCCCAGTATTTTCGAACGGAAAACGTGACGAAGAAAAAAGCAAAACGAAACAAAAAAAATAAATTACTCTTGTCCATTTTTTTCCGGAATTTATAGAGATATAGAGTTGAAACAAAGTAAAAATTGAAGGCCTATGTATCCTCTATAGGCCTGTGAAAAATGCACCAGAATATATTAAACAGTTTCTAAGATTTTTGCATTTAAAGATATGCCGTCAAATTCAATCTTAGTCGAACAGAACTACACCAATTTTATTTATATGATGTACATAGAAATGAGATTTTGTATATCTGCATATGCTTTATGCGATCCTATAACATTCATCTGCCTGTGATGGAACTTGTGGCTTGTTGTGGGCACGCCAGCGAACGTATCTGACTTAGCGTTGGGCCTGACTCTTTCCGCCCTCAAACAAGAAAAATAAAATTCTCAACACTCATAGGAGTTTTTGCTGTAAAATTTAGAACTTTGATGTCTATTGCTTGAAAAATGCATATTGGAAAAAATGTGGTTGCACCTTCAATATCACAACTTTATTTATCAGATCTTGACATTTATGACAGCTTTTTTCCTTGACATTTGGTTACTTGAAATAAATTACCTGTTGTGAGCGTTTTTAAACAAAAACAACACAGTTGCATTGCTCTGGCCTAAAACCCCCTCGCTTACAGAAGCCTGAAACAGACAAGCAACGGAAAAAAAGATTAGAAACCATTCGAATACGCACTGCTCAGTATATCAAGCTTAGTTGAATCTTTCGTATTAGTGCGCATTTTATTTGTTTTGTTTGAATTATCGTAAGAAACAATTAAATTAATATTCTTTTCATCTAACGAACTTATGTAACGGCTTTCGGAAGACAAAAATAAAAAAAATAAAATAAATAATTGGCGCAACAGGTCCGTATGGACCCTAAGCCTAGCTTCTCACAACCATTCGTCTTGTGTGAGTTTTTGTTTTATTTTTGGGACGAATGGAAGGAATCTAAAATTTTATGCCGAGTTCAAACGGCCAATTGAGAAGCTCTTTCATGACAGTTATACTCTCGGATGTTTGTCAGACGTTCGCGAGAGGTGGCGCAGTGAAAAAAATCTTTGAAATTTGGGTTTTCTTGTCTTTCGGAAGACGGGACCTCAAATCGTTCTGATTCTGAATTAAAATTGAACCCATCCACTACTGGAAGTTGCTGAGGCATATCAACTGTGAAAAATTTTGAAGGCACGTTAATGGAATGATCTCAAAGGCAGAGTTTAAACAGAAAAAATTAAACCCAGTTAAAACTAAAGATAAGGTCATCGCCGATGAAAAGCAAATACTTGAAAGGTGAACCTCACAAATAAAAAAAATTTATGTCAAAATGGGTAAGAACCATTGTTTGGATAAGTTTTGCAATCAAGAAAAGAAGTACAAGAGCTAGTTGGTTAGTATCTAACGAGTTTGAAGCTTCAGTTAGTGGGCACAGTGGTTCGGTGGTAAGTGTGCCCGACACAGGTACAATTGGCGGGAAAATACTAATTACATCGTGAAGGTTTCTTCGAGAATATAACTGTCAGAAGAACTCTTTGAACTCGGCACAAATTGGTAGGTCCGTTCCATTTATCCCAAAAATAAAAACTCAAACAAAATGAATAGCTGTGAGAAGATATGAGTTGGAGTATACGAACCTGATGCGCCAACTATTTATTTTCGTCAAATGCATCTATTTGTAGTAAGACTTCTTACATTAGCTTAGATTTGTTCGGTCACGCAACATGGCTTCAAAATGTTGAATCGGAATTACACTAAATAAACTTCTAGACTATATGAACCTCTTTCAAATCTTACGCTGAAGCGGAAGAAACCTTACAAATAAATAATAATTATAAATGCACTACTTACATTCCTTGTTGATTGAAACAATGTGTTCACATCTCTACCTCTATTAAACTTGCAAAATTTTGTGTATCCTGTTCCCGGTACTAAATGCGAGGGCATATTAAATTGTTAGGCACGTCGCAAGTTCGTAGAGGGCTTTAAATAACGACCTTAGGAGCTTACAGTTGTTTTTAAAATATTCCCTGTCATTGTTTTCGTTTTGAATTATCTACCATCTATTGGTAAGGTTCCCAAAACCAGCATACACCTGACAACTACCTTCAACATAATTTATAAAAATTGTAATATACGGTATACTGTTTGACATTTCCTATCATTTCCAATATTTGCAAACGCTCACATCCACTTGTATTTTTGTTATTATTTTAAAATGTTAGTTGGAATGTACTCCAGAAACCAGGTATGATATATGGACAAATATCTCCTGAGCGCCAATATACCCATTACATCTCTTTTGATCACAAACAAAGCTGTGTGCAATGCGCATGTCATCAGAGACATACATAGTTCGAATGTTCTCATTTTTATTCGACTTCTAAAAGTCCAAATAGTTTGTCTAGAATTGGGAAGGTTAGTGTAGGTACTTCTCACTGACTTTTAAAAGGCAGTATAACAACCAAGCGAATTACATAGTGCATACTTGACTCAAAATTCATTCACAAGCGTGTTTACTTGACGAACCATAAGCAAAAATAACTTCATATTGAGCTACATTTCAATATAAAACAAGAAAAAAGCGAACAACTTTACTTCTTGCATTTCTGCATATTTTACTAGACACTCTTATCCGTGTCATGGTTAGTATCAAATTAGTGAATTGCAAGTGCGTTCTCATGGCAGTAGTTGATTTAACTCGAGCAGCAACCTTCTCTGATGTACTATGCAACACACTATCGCGTATTCATCTGCGTCGTTTAACTTCCACAGTGTACTAAACCATAAGACAGAAACTGAAAAAATAAAAATAAAAATAAGAAACGTCAAAGAGGCAGCAATGTATGTATATTTCACTGCACATCTGGGTGACGCTGACGAATTAATCATAAACATCATCAGCGCCGTCAGACTGTCATCATCACGAGCGCATCACTGTGAGTTTGAACATTCAAGTTGGACAAACATTAACCATCGAAGCGGTTCCAAAACGAAATACTCCCCTTTGGGCTAAAGAAGAGAAATTCACGTTCCAGTTCTTCGTGTATCTCGTATGTCTGCCACTGCTGCCACAAAACTATGCACAACGCTATTATTGAGTAGATACCATTTCCAGCTCCAACACGGCATTCATTGATTTTTGTTTTCAAAACTCTGTTGACATCACACAAACTTTGAAGAAAACTTTCTTCACCCATCGCACGCAGTGTCAAAAGTCCACTACATCACCGTGTCGAAGTGAAAAGGCAAAAGGCGTACCAACTACCAACCCATTTAAATGGTTTTCAAGTGGTTGTACGGCCAAAAGCGGCTCGTCAAAATTAATTAATATTCAACTCGTCAAATAGACGCTGGCCGTAATGCCAGCCGCACAGCAAGTGCACCGTACGATTGTAAACATAGACCTGGGAGTACAACAATTTGTTGTGAAAATACCAGGTCATGGGGCCGAAGCTAACGAACCTTGTAGGAACGCGCTGGTCAATACTGAAATTGATATCATTAGATTGGTCTCGTTATCTATGGATGAGCAGCCACATCCTAGCCCACCGCAGGGGAACAGATCGGATCGATGGAGATTGCCATTATCGGTCGCTATCACAATGCATGCATTATGAATTTGGCGCCTGGCACTTCTTCTACGAGTACGAAGAACTTTCATTGTCAACAGCGCGTGTGAAAGTGTATTTGTCGGCGTTACGCTAATTGGTAGCTTTTTATTTGTAAACGCATCCACGCTGTGGGATGTTTTGGTTAAATTGCCGGCCTAAGAGTAAAAGTGGTAGGTATGTAAATCGTATAAATTAGTAAGTGAGCTACAACTTTACAGCGGCTGTGGTAAATATTATGCGATATTTTCACTCGTCATCGTCAGAAGCTGTTAACATTCCGAATTTATTTTGGTGGTGTGTTTTCACTTTTACGTATCGTCAACATGCAACTTAGGGGCGGGTGTGTGGATGGGGGCAATTAGATACTATGATGCGATCACGATCGGGAATGGAATGAGTTTCACTTTTATTTCGGAAACAGGAAAATGTGCGACATGTGAAACTAGTTTTGTGCAGTAAAAATGTGGTTTTAATGCGGCTATGTGTTAGGTGCCTATTTTGAATGTCATTTCCGTAGTTAAGCGACCGCATATAAAAATGTGGATTACACAATGTTTCGAGAGTATCTCCGACAGAAATTTGATGATCTTCATATTATGCATGCGGTCCATGGAATATTCAAAAGCATCCTCAGTATAGTAAAAATTTGTGTCGGCTTGCGATATGCAGATTTATGCTGTTTTGACACCTTGCACATAGTTCAAGGGAGCTTACTGAACCAAACAATGGCTTTCGTAATCAATGACGTACGGTGTTTTTTTTTTTACGACCTAATAAGCTTTATTACAAAATTATGAAATGCCGAATCATTGATGGTTCATCGCGTTCACCAGGAATAAGCCAATTTAAAATGAATGAAGTTGTGCCCGAAACTGTGATTGGACAGACTACAGCTGTATCCCCTGCATATCACAACACATCTATAAAAAAATGCTACGCGTAGATCGTTGATGCCAAAAAAAAAAACTCCGAACGTTCAACAAATGTTAGATTCGAAAGTGGGCAAGGACAAGAAGACTCGGCTATAGAGACTAGCGGAAAGTACAAGTATTGGAGATATCAGAGAACAGCACTTGACTATCCGTAAGAGTTGCCGAAGAAAAAGGTTTCTCCTAAGATCTAGTATCCTTAAAGTTTCGATCTAACATGATGTTACAATTCGGCTACGGGCTTTCTCAACTCATTGTTTAAACCTACTTCATAAATTTATCCATTTATTTGTTTAGAATTGCTCAGTCGGGGCATCGCCATAAATGTGACCATGTTCAGACAATATTTTGAAATAGACTATGGACTATTTCACAGCATTTTCCATTCTACTTGACTGGGAAACTAAATATTTAATTTGCAAGAAGCGTTTGAAAAATTATGAAAATATTTCAAAATCCGATAATTTTTATGATTTTGCAGTTGCAATGCATACAAAAGTCCGCACGGAAAAAATTTTAAGATCAAATCAAGAAAAATGAGCGCAGAATCACGAAAAGTTTGTCTAGTTTTAGAGCTTAGCTCAGGATTTACTAATTCACGACTTTTTATTCGCAATTCTATAAATTGTACGAAGTGAAGATATTGACCCTCAAAAGTCGCGAATCGCTACTTTTTATTTTCAATGATGCGATCAATTGAGGAATACTATTGCAATAACCAATCTCAATTTGACACAAATAGTTATTAATTTGCTATTGCTATGGATTGTGAATTGCAAAAATAATTCGTAAATTACCACTTTTGTGTTGTAAATTCGTATTTCCTCCCTTAACAAATTACAACCATTTAGTCTTGAATTGCAACTCAAAAGTGTTGATTTCCGAACAAAAGGGGTAGATTTACCACTTCAGTAGTTGCAATTTACGAATTCGTAATGGTAAATTGAATCTTTTTTTTATCAATTTGCATTTCATATTTTGCAATTTACAATTCTTGAGTAGTGATTTGAGGCATCGCCGTATTAAATTGAAATTGTTTTATCGTGAAATTAGAAAACTTTATTCTCAATTTACAACTTATATCTTATGATTTACAAATCAAAATTCGTAGTTTAATTATTTAGGTTATTTTCGAATACATATTTAAAATCACATTTTATAATTTGATTCCTCCTGATATCCATGAAAAGCATGCGGCGCCACATCGTCCGGAGACAACGGGATTTGTCTGGGGTGGTTTTTCGGTCTATGCTGAAATTTAAAATACAAACAAATTATTTAGAATAACTTGCCATTGATACGAACCTTTACAATCGTTTTCGATTACATATTTTAGAATCCATTCCAATTTATACTTCTTTCTTATAGCGATATGTACCTTCTGAAAAAATACGAATTTATATGCCTACTTCAGTTGTTTTCATATTATTCAATATGTACTTACAAGATATATTCCAAAATTCTTTACAATTTGTTGGTTAGTACACTCACTATCACTACGAATGAGTTATACTTATAAATAACTTTGACCTGACAATAACTGCTTTAAGCAAAGATTGAATACCGACTGTCTGACTCTAATGAAGCGAAATGCGCATTGTTGGGGCTGTCCATGCAGAAAATGAAAGGATTTCTTTACATGGACCATGGACATGCTATGACGTTTCGTTTTTTTCGGCTGCCTGTGCGCACAAAAATTTCACACATCGGGTAGTTAATTCCATGGAAATTACAAAAAAATATTTTGTAATTCACGATTTCTCTAGGTCATTTTACGTTTTCAATTTACATGTGTTAAATTATTATAAGATTTCATTGATTCATCACTCAGTGTTTGTAAATCAGCAAATCCTTTTTGCAATTTGGGATTGTGAAGTATTTTTTGAGAAATTGACCCATTGAAGTGGTAAATTGCGCCAAACAATATCGCAAATCACTACAAATAAAAGAAGCTCGAATTAATACTTCTAATCTCAAAATTCAACAAGCAGAATTTTGTATTCTTAGCCGTTTTCAATTTCGAATTATATCAATCCAAGAAAAAATCGTTGTAATTTGCGACAAATATATAATTCGTGAATTGCAACTCAAAATTTTGCAATTGGTGATTTTCAATTCTTTCCGTGTGTTGAATCAAAATTTAGATAATGCTTTTTTTTCTAACACGAAACGAAGTTTTCTTTGGGTATTTTACATACTTTGCAAAACAAAAAAGAAAATTGTGGTGAGCTAAACTTTAGAAAAAGTTTTTGCTTAAGTTTCGGCTGGCGTACAATAAATTATTTTGTCGTAGCTTTATTTTAAAAATTTTACCTCTTCACCTATAGCCTATAAAATTACCGAAAAAAAGTCTGCACTTTTACTATGGAACGGAGTTGGGTAGGTGACCTTAATTTTGCTAAAATTGGTTAAGGATCTTAAAATCGAGAGGTGCACATATTTTGCGAGTTTGATTAAGTGCTTGGAGTGCGAAATTGGAGACGGCAGGCTAGGGATCGAGCCGCCGGGAGGGGCATATTAAGTAAGGCCCAGGAGCACCACGCTTTGCAGCGCAATCTTAAGTAAGTAAGTATGAATAAGTTATTTTATTTCGTTTAAATAAATCACATGAATTGCTAAGCAAAACTGCGATAACTACCCATTTTATAGATGCATATTTTTACAAGGGCTTAGGGTTTGTTAGAATAAAAGAGAAAGTTGACGTTTTATCCAAATTCGGAGATTTCACAAATTCTGTTTTTCACTAGGTTTATATTCAAAAAAGATCGTTATTCTACCACCGCTACTCTAGTTCTTATTGTTGGTCTTTTCATGGCTGCAAACAATTTTTAAAAGTCACCCAGTTATTTAAATATGTATATAAAAATTCAATTTCGAAGCTTACGACTCCCGCTATCACCGCATTCTCCTCTACTAATGGCATTTAATGACAGATGACATTATCAACCAGATTATCTGGTGTGAATATAAAAGCTGTTGCCGCCTGTCATTTCTTAGGACAATTAGTTAGTTTTACGTGTTCCATTAAATGCTCTATAATTCAACGCCAATAGAAACCACAGCGCACTTTAAAATTAAATGAATGCTCAAATTAAATAAAGTAATCAACATGATCATTTAAAATTCGTGAGAATGAATTTGATGTGTTTGATAAAAATAGGTGACTTTTCGCAATGTATAATGCTTTGCGTGGCGACCGGAATCAGTTGAAGGCTAAATTGGTATTTTCAGATAAACAATCTTAAAATGTCAAAGACGGTTTGCAGTGAATTTTAAGAACGTCAGTAACTAATTCGAAATTCAAAGGAATGCGTAGCAGAAATGGCTGATCCGATTCCTAAAACTTATGTTGCTATTGTTATGTTTATAGTGTTATTAGCAGTGATTGTCATTAAGAGCGAAACACCGACGGATACACGTACAGTGGGGAAAGTCACCGATATGCTGAATACAACTATAAAGCTGAAAATAACTCGGCTGGGACTTTTGACATTAAAGACGATTGCTGGTTAAAAGCATTAAAATACATTGTATACCTATACAGCTAATATTTAATAAAATTTGAAGGTTTAATTCCTTTACTAATTGGAAAAATGTTGTTATTATCACAGGTAGATTGGTGTTTGTTTATTTTATAACAATGCTTAGGCTGTGAACTCTCTTGATAAAGCAAGGACAAAGGTATTTATTCATACAAGATTGATCACACAATGATCAGGGCCGATTAACCACACCAACGAGTTATTATTACCGCTTAAGAGATGGATTTGAGTATCGTTGTATTGGTATTGCATAATCCGTGATTAGAATATATTTTATTCGAAAGGTTTAATGCCTTTCGCATAGTTTACACAAAAAACAAGTTGCAAGTCTTTATTGTGTACAATCATGACTAATACAAGTCGTTTTATTTGCATTGAGTTGAATTTGATATTATACAAGGTTCCGGATGGATGTGCAAAATTTATAAATTAAGTTTCACATTGATTACTGATATCATCGAACGAGTTGCAGTCAGAGGACCATATTCACGAGGTTCGAAAGCTAACTTGAAGAGAGAGAATAAAATTAAGGGAAGAACCACAAGATTGAAAGTTTCGGCCTCTACTTTTTCGTAGTTACGTCAACGACTTTCTATCAGCACCGAACAGGATGTTAATATGCGGATAATACGACCATCATATTAATACGTGAACATCCAAAGTTTCCGTATACTCTTTTAGTATTTATTATGAAATGAGAAGAGTGAAACTCATATTATTTGAAAGGTATTGTGCCAAAGATGTGCACAAACAAAAAATCGTGGGTCTATGTAACCATGAAAGGTGTTCAAATTAAGTTGAAAATTCCCCATACAAAATGATTATCATTTAATTGAAAGCATTTTGCTGACATTCAATTCGTCGCCGAAAAATTACCAAAGTATATAAATCATCCTAGATTAGAACCTATTTTCGAAGGAATGTAGTTTACCTGCCCCTAAAAGTAAGCAACTATAAAGTGTAAATTTTTAGCTCACCAAATCTGTCTGTTCAGAGATCATTATTGACGGTAGTAATGGTTGTATTTTTAAGGCAATGCTTGTCTTTTCAACCCTTTTATCATTTGTGTTAGCTTGCACCCAAACAAATTTGCACTGTAAATTTTACAACATGTGGCAGTCAAATTTACAATAAGTTGTATATTGGTGTATTTAACAGCAAATGCCTTCATATTCACAATTAATTGTAAAGTTTACAGCGTTTGCTTTAATTTCAGCAATAAAATTGTCAAATTGATCGCAGTTTCTTGTTGTAAAATTTACAGCGCGTTGTCAATTTTTGTTGTTAAAAGTACATGTATGGTCAAAACAACAACCAAAATGCAAAATGGACATACAAAATGCTGTAAAAATTACGTACTACTTGTAAAATGCACAACATATGCATTGAAATCTACAACCATTTTTAGTTGATACTGCATTGAGTTGTGAATTCGACAGCTGCATTTACCATAACCCACTCACGCAGCCAGAATATTTTCATGGTTTATGTTCATTACTTTGTTCTTGATGACTTAATCAAGCCTCGAACCAACAAGGCGAATTATCATAGTGCAAAGTTGTGACTTTTTTTCAAATGAATTCTGATTTGGTTTTTTTGTCTGAAAATGTTGAGGATGTGTCAGCCAGCATTTAAATAAGGAAACAGTTCAGAATAATCTCGTCATAGGAAACGCGCCTACTGAAAAAACATTAGACGTGGATGTTTTTGAAGTGGTGGGTAATTTCAACGTCTTTTAGTGTTGTGCCGTTTTTAGCAGGTAAGTAAGCTATACATTTGTTCGTATTACTTGTGTTCGTTCGTCGCCTTAGTGCCGTTTCTCGTTTAACTTGACCACGTTATCCTTTTTTAACAAGGGCGTGGGCTCACTAAACAGAGTTTACTTCTGATCAGATCGGAGTCGGAGCACATCTCCAAAATATTTCCGGACAGTGAACGTTGCAGCTGGACTCAAACTCCAGCGAGTTAATGAAGTGGAAAAAGGAAGAAGTAAATAGCTTGATAAAGTTTCATCATACTAATAAATCAAACTCGAGATAAAAAAATATAATCTCTGTTTGTCCATATGTCTATCTGTGTATTTATCTATCTATATGATTGTATGTACGTATGTAGACCCTACAGTGTGCCGCTTACAATAGGATGTGACAATAATCCACACAGAATGGATTGAGAACAACTGCTTAACACCAAGTTCAGCAAGAAGCTCTCAAGAATCTACTTAATGTTGTGAATAATACAGCCAAAATCCGTAGTTTATACACATAAGTATTTTACAAAGTTTGCTGTACATTCAAGAACGTATGCCGTTTTCACAATTTAGTTTTGGAAAGTACAACCATGTCTCTGTTAAATTGAAAGCATTGGATGTCGGGTCGAGTATGACAATGAATGCAGTCGATTTAACAGCGGTTTTCAACATTTCTACAACATTTTTTTTTTGGGTGTGTGAATCTGTTTGTTTTGCCGTAGTCACAATGTCAACAAATGTATTGGCACGTGATCTTTGGAATCCACCAAAAACTAAAGTCATCGTAAATTAGTTGGAAAAACAAACACAAGCACAATTTAGAGTTTGCAGTTAAATACAAAACATTATATGGGAGTACCGTCTGCATCTTGCAACTGAATATCTACCTACATGATTATCAGAGACAATACTGAGACCACCAACTCCGACCGATTTCCCGTTACTTAGCCTACAAGCTATATTTTTATGGGGTGGCAAATGCTAAGTGCGCTTGTATTGTTACATAGAAATTCGTATTAACAAATGTCACGTAACTTCAAAAATTCCGACTCACCAACACGCTCGCACCTTGCATATGCCACTTCCGCTGTGAGCAAAGTTGCTGACAGCGTTCATAGAATTTTATCCGTTAAATTTGAAATTATTCGTTACGTGTGCATAAAATTTTTTTTAAGGAATAAGTGGAGATTTCCTTAAAATATATATGAAAAATGAACAATGCAGATTATTTGAAGTAAAATAGAAATATATGGAGCAAATTTTCGTCAGTTTTCTAAGAAAAATTTACGCATGAAATCGAAGTTAATGACATTCAAAAGAGTAAAATACGCAACCATGTTTGTCATAATAAGTTTTTAGTATATAGAACACCTCATTTAGCTAGTTTTATTAACCAAAGAAATTAAATTATTGGCCTTTAAACAACATATAATTAACAACCAATGGCATTCAGGAAAGTGAAAATGTGGTATTCCCGAATTCTAGCACATTTCCCCACGGTTGTCGAGGTTGGCAGCATTTATTTTCGTATTTTTTGTACGTTTTTACATGTCACACGGATTCTTAATTGACACAACACCGATAGGAAAACAAAATGGCGAATTTGAAAAAAAAAAACTGAGGGGCCCAGCGGCAAGAGGATTGTGAGTTGGGGGTCTCAGTATCATTTGTCTATGATGATTATGTTTTATGCACCTACACAATAGGCTCCTTTAAGATAAGAAGCCGCAGTGCCAGAGCCCCTTGATGGCTCCCCCGCTTCATAATCTACCTATATATATATATAGCAGCTGAATATACTGCATTGCTATGTTGACGGATCTAGACATTTGGTAAGAAATCTTAGATAATGATCGGGGAGGAACAAATTAATATGGCAACCAGTCCAAAAAACAAATTATTTTCTTTGACAACATCCCCAATAAATAGCAGATATGCCAAAAATTCTAGACTTTCGTTTTTGCTGGTCGGAACAAACAGCAAAAATATTACTGTTGTTTGTTTATCACTTGTGGAACTTATTTTTATTGGGGCGTATTTTTTTTTTGATATATTCATGTCGCTTTTTCGCTTATAAGAAAACAACATAAATATCGAAAACTGTGGTACGGTCTTTAGTATTATTATTGCATCCAAATAAAAGGGCTGTACAGCGACATCGACCTGGCCAGAAGAGTGAAGGTCCAACGACTGAGGTGGCTGGGTCTTGTAGAGCGAATGGACGTCAATGCTCCGGCCCGGAAGATCTTCGAATCCACACCCGAGCGACGGCGCAGTAGAGGAAGACCGCGACTCAGGTGGCGCGCGCAAGTGGAAGGGGACCTTAACCAACTTAGCGTGCGAAACTGGAGACAGCTGGCCAAAGATCGTGCTGGCTGGAGACGCTTGTTGGTTGAGGCCCAGGTCCACCCCGGACTGTAGCGCCACCTTAAGTAAGTAAATAAATGGTACGGCCGATTTTTGACCACATACGAGACTAGTTATAATTAATGTTCCTTCACCGTGAACTTATATTATCAATGATAAAAAAACAGAACAATGCACATTATTTAACCATAAAAAAGAAAATCAGCAACTGAGATCCGAAATCTAGAAAACAATGGATATATTTTTCATATACAAATTTCGCAATTGCGAGCATAAGTCTAGACCTCAACTTTACAAAGTCTAGACTTAAATTTCTTAATTCTTCTGTGAAATGCATCAACGTTTAGGTGTCTTAAGCATCAACGTTTAGGTGTTTAAAATCACTTGCAAGATTTGACTACAAAGCCATCATGGCAATCAGCGCCCGAGTAGTATTTTGCCTAAGCCAGAGATGCGCATTAGACTTCCTACGACAGTGCTATTTAAGACTTGTTCACTCGCAGGTCGCAACTAAGGTTTATTGCATTTTGATCTGAAAAGATGCACGGAGGTAACAAAAATGTGAAAACATGAATTTCGTTAGAATCGAATTGACCAGCAGCAACTCTTGAAGACAGAACTTACAAAATGCTATCACTGCAAATTCTCGATACCAGCCGAAGATAGCAAAAATAAATCATCATCCGGAGGAATTGGAAGGAGTATGGCCGCAGAATATAATGATGGATCAGTTCTAAACGTTGTATCTCAGTTCCATTTTTTATAAGATTCGAAGAATAATGCATGCCTGATGACAGTTGATAAATTTTGTTCACTTTCTCAAATAGCCTGATTTTAAAGCCAGGAACTTTTAACCGTCGGATGTTGTTTTGATCGCAAGACACGTAGATCTCCTTAAGCTGCAGGGCTACGCAGGATATTTTAATTTTTCTTCTCACGTCTCGATATTCATCTTTGCGACACTTGCAGCGTATTCAAATTTATGCAGCTTTTTCAAATTTTTCCGATAAACCCATGCATCGTCATAGCTCATAGACACATTCTATGGGGTGATTAGTTGCTAACCTACGGAGGTTTAACCTCCAAAGGGACTAATGTACCATGAACATGGAGAATTTTCACTCATCAGAAACTTTGGGACTTACTAATTCTCATTTTTAACCTTCTTACTAAATATTTTGTAGGTCACAATAGATTGTTTTATATACGTAAAATTTCGCCTGGACACTAAATATGATTATTAGTGTAGCGCTGTCTGTTTTGACTCTGGGAGTATCCAGAGAGGTATGTCAGCCAAATTTAAATTTCTACTTCTGCGCGGTTTCCATCTTCCTCTCTATGAACCATCGAGCTCTTTTCTCTGAACTCAATTGATCAACAAGAAGAAAGTTGTTTGAGCTGGTCTTTGCTCCTCAGACATCGGAATGTGTCCAATTCGTAGATTTTAAATGCGTATCTTCCACTACTTATCACATTTTTGTCGTTTTAATTGGCGGTTTGGAATTATTGCTGCCTTGGTGGTTATATAGTTTCGTGATCTAGTCTATAGATCTGATCTGCTGTCTGTCCATGTTTACCAACTAACTGTGCGATTTTAGAATTCAAGTCCCCGAGCACAACTTTGATATCGCACTCCCGAAAGCCTATATATAGGCCTAATATACTAAGGCTGTCTGGAGTCATTAAAAAAGGACATTTAAAGCGGAATTTGCATCATTTTGTATGATAATTTGAAACCAATAGGAAACAATGATTGCAAAATGTCACAACCTAAGGACTTAGTGGTTAACTAGTATTCCAATGAAAATGACTTATCATTTGTTCCATTCCGCCATTTCCCTTATATTTGTTTAAATCGTAATATTTTCGCAAACAAAAAAGTATGTATACTCTCATAGAAACAACCAAACTTTAGTCGAAGGTAAAAACTGCCAACTCACTGCAGTGTCTTCACAGAAGCTAGTCGATGGTGTAAAACCAACATATGACCTCGTTGTGTAAATACAATCTTTTCTCTAAAAGACGGATGACTAATTTTGACCATTGGCGATCGTGAGTCGCACTTCACACTTCATATCCATTTGTCAAATTTTATCTCATCCGGAGAGTTCGGTTGGGCCAAAGTCTGATTCGCATGTTCGCTATGATTCACGCATTTACGATTGAATTTCGTCACCGGCTCCAAGAGAGTCTTTCATTTGAATAAATATCTCTGGATGTCTGAAAGATTTTCACTTTCAACTTGCAATTCATACAACAGTATTACCAAAATGGGACTCAATTATCTGCTTTACGTACTTTCGATTGTGATATTTCTCAATGTGTGTAACTTATCGGCTATTCTGATGACGACAGAAAGGCGCATCCATCCGGAACCTACGGAGGAGTCCTCTACATTGCCCGATGTAGAGGAGGAGAGTGGGGAGGATCAAACGTGGAAATACGACGCTACTGGATCGAACGAGACTGACCCTGAACCGATTTTCCTGCTTACAATCAAAACTTTGAAAACAGTCTTGGGTTAAACTTGGCAAAATATTAACGTAGACTTAATTAAATTATTATTAAAATTAAGACCATATTTATTACTGTAGACTTTTTTTGATGCCTTTGGCTTTAGTATTATTTTGTGATAATAGTACCTATTATATGCGTTCAAAAATAAGTCGTTTTATTTCAAATCGTAGGAAAAGTTCTTAACCAAATCTACATACCATCGTTTGGCTGGCAATCCAACCGATAGCGACCGCATGAATGACGAGAAAGAGCAAGATTTCAATTTACCTAGCGACATGTTTTCGGGTTTATTTAAAGTGGAATTTAAAGTTCATATACCTTAAAGATGCCCACTACATGAAAGACTGAGTTATCTAAAGTGGTGTTCGACGGAATGACATTATACTGTATTAACCTCTTTTGAAATCACATACGCTAATTTAAAATTCAAATGGAAAAATTATATAAAATGTATAGGTATTGTCGAAGATGACAATAGGTTATTTACATTTTGTTGCTATCTTAATAATTATAATATGTCGAAGCTGCTCGAATAAATTAGAAAAAAATTACCATTTATGGAACACTATCGGTTAACAAGTTGACTTTGTTCCTTCTAATTTCGGTATCCGATTCTATATGGTATTGTAAGTAGACAACAATGGAACCGGTACCTTTTGTCGACTCTATTAACAACCCTGAAGATAAGCTGTTAATGTATTTTTAAAACAAAGTTAATTGTTTTGTAATTGAGCTACAGCGAGCCAAATATTTTTGTATCGACTTACTCCATTATATGAGGAAGTATTTTTGCTTTTGTGATTGTAAGAAATATGGCTCAGCAATTCGCGGCATATTCGCCTTGAAACCACACATTCCGAATTAATATTACAATTTATTGCTGTGCTAGTCTTTATTTGTAAATTTACAGACTGTTTGTGCAAGTTCGTCAAATCATCTACCCCAAGTACGAAGAATATAAGAAAGTATTGTCGACGAAAATTGAATATTATCACTATTACCTATCGTTTGCTTTTTCAGCCCTTTTACAAATAATGCTTATATTGCTATCTTGAAGGACTACATGGACATGTTCACATGTTATTCATATTTACTTAGACAGCAACAAATGTATATTTCAAAACCAGTATAATAAAAATATAAGACATACAAATTTGCTATATCAAACTAGAGATTTATCTACATAAATGTTCCTTAAAATATATAATTTATTTGTACACCCTTCCATATGTTAACCAACAGTGGTCCCAACTTCACTTCCCTACTGTAATGGGAGGTGGTTAGCTACGAAGTCTAGTGCAAGTCCCATGGGCATTAAGCTAAAGCTGGGTGGAGACACAGGTTTAAATTCATTGTCCCGATATTATTTTCCTATTTTAACGACTGAAGGTGAGTTTATGTCTTATGGAGAACACTTGTGCTTATTTGTTTCTTAAATTGTTAGTAAAAAATTTCAAATTCTTGAAATGGGTAACTAGAACTTGCGGACTTATTTTTTCTGATGGGGTGTTCTATCAGACGAATCGCCTTTCTGGTTTCAAGACTACCACTTTTCCCCAAACACTTAGGTACACTTTAAGGTAAACAGCTTAGTACGCTGCTCGAGCTAAATTTTAGTTCCCATACAAAACTCTCACCCAAATTTTAGTTGAGCTAAATCTAAGCGAACAGATTTAGCTGAGTGGTACGCAGTTCGAGCTAAATAATCAAACTTTTGTTTCAGAATGTACTTCATGTGCCTGTCAAAATTTCAAAATTTATCGCGCCCATTGATGGGTCGGGACATTTTCTCAAGCTAAATTGTGACAGATCGTTGTGTATTTGTTGTTCTGTTGCGGAAAAGTATGCAAGCATGAGCTTTTTAAATTATTACATGGACGAGAAGTACCTAGAATCAGAAATAGTTGAAGTAAGAGAGAATAACATTTTTGAAGGAAGTTTTTTCACAGAACAGCTGTTTTCTGTGACACTTATCCACATCGTACTCTATGTCAAAATTTAGCTAGAAATTTAAGCTGATGTGTGGAGAGAAAAGTTGGAGACCACATAAAATTTAGTTTAGCTCGAGCAGCGTACTACGCTTAAGTTAAAATGAAATTAGTTAAAAAAAAAAACAGCAAAAATGATACAGGGTTAAGTGGATTCCACCAAAAACCATCAACGATTCTATAGAGTTCTGTGGCCATTTGTAGGAAAACAGTATTAACCTTAACAAAATACAAGCAACTTTTAGTATTTTTCCGTCAATCAAATAATATCAAATAATATAATAGACGCATTTAAAGGAGAAAATGTTCTGATTCCTAGAATTTCACCGATTTTTCCTTGGAATTTCAGCGCAGCTTACCTATTTATCGCATATAAGAAATCTGACGGATTTAAAATACCATACAATATTAATTTTTGCATACATTTTAAAATCTAATTTCGTACACTGAACACCATTTTAGATTGCTCCATTATTCGAATGAACTTCGCGTAAAATTAAAAAAAAAAATTTTAACCTTAGTAAATTTATTTAGTAATTCACCTAAAAATTACAAAATGTTCACTTATCGATGCGCAGAAAAGACTGAAATAAGCCTGAGAGAATTCTCTCAATTTCTTACAAAAAGTTTAAGAAATGTCATTTTGACATTATCGTTAAATGCAGCATCTACAAAAAAAGTTGGAATTGCATTTTTTTATAAGCTAAATACCAATTAAACTTACATTTTGAATGTGTTGATATATTCTAGGAGAACATTCAATTACAACTTCTCCTCCGACTTCGTTGAAGGCGGAAATAAATAGAGTTTTACTTGTCAAACTTTTGGGCTGTCACTTAGTCGTGTGCTTTCATTTTTCAGTAAGTCAAAATTCGGCGAGTAGTAAATTACGAAAAAAGGAAAAGAGGGGAACTTTATTTCTCTCTCATTTTTTTTTTTTCAAAATTCTCAGTACGTGGTCGCATGCGCACAGTTTCTTGGCAAAGTTTTAATAATTTTACATTTGCAAAACAGTCAGTCGGAGTGTACTCAATAGTCATACCTATATTTGTTAGGCTATGTAGGTATATTAGTCTCCAATTGTCAATTAGTTAGGTATAGGTACTAGAATGTGTCTTGTTCATATATTTTTAATCCTTTTTTTACAGTCTGTTGGGGTTTTTGGTTTTTTAAACCAACATTTTTTTCTTAAATAAATGTTTTGTAGAAAAACTTGTACCTTTTCTAGTAACACCTACCTAATTAAGAAAAAAAAACAGAACCAAACTCGCAATAAACGAGAAAGTTTCCTGCGACGCTGTCGTTTCCTTTGTTTTTTTTTTCTTGTGTTATTTTTGTGTAAGCATAAAGAACCTTAGCGAAATAGATACTGTTAAAATAAAATGATGTATGTATATTTATTAAAACACACATCTGTATCCGATTTCTAATGTGTGTTTTTTATGTTGTATTTAAAAAGAGATGAAATTAAAAACAGATTTCTGTAAATTATGGGGTCAAGCAACTTTCTTAATCGAACACAAGGCGAGACTTGCAAATTTTTCAATTTGCATAATGTTTTCGCAAACATCTCCAATATTTGCGAGTTTCCATCTTTGTTATCACGCACACTGGATTGATTATGTTCTCTTTCCTATTATGTGGTGCTCAGCGTGGAAAGTATTGTTTTTCAACTTGCTTAAGGCTTAAAGAAAGATTCAGAGGTTGTGTACTGTAGGTACCCATTTTGAATATAATTGTGTTGTTTTTTCTTTTTCTTCAGGTGATGTTCAAATAATATAGGGAGAATTTCTAGGATTTCAGCTATGCTTATAATTTCCTTATTTTTTTTAAGGAGTCCCATCCTAGACGTAGCTTCATTTTGTGTCAGTGTTTTTATGTGTGACGAAAAATATTTACAAATTCAACTTTTAATGCTATATAATTATTTTATATTATATTTATGCATGGGAATCGGTTTGTGGTATAGCTCAGACTGGCAATTCATCAAGTGAACAGTTTACCACTGCGCCACCCGTGCTTTTAAAGAAATATTACTCGGTTACCACTTTTTGAAGGGGTCTTAAGGTTAAGCGCTCAGAAGATCACAAACTACACCTTAACCCTAGAAAGATAATCTACGTCCGCGAGACGTATGGCGCGGAAACATTGTATTGTTCATATTAAACTTTATTTGCACTCATTAATTTATTTATTTCGATATTACCTACATAATTAAATAAAATACTAATATATGATCAAAATTACCAACATGGGTTTCATTAAACACACTAATTAAGTGTCATACGTCCCTCAGACGTATGATTATCGTTTACGCTATTTATTATATGATTATCTTTCTAGGGTTAAACAAGTTTAAAACGTCAACTACAGAAAAAGCCTGACTAACAGATTTTTAAACATCCGTCTTGAGAAAGATTTTCAATTCAGTCGTTCGTATCGGTCTAAAATATTGGAATTTCATTATTTTTGCCTCAAATACCTATAGAAGTCACATAAAACGAACGATTGTCGCCAGCTATGTTTAGGACTACGTGAAACTTATGCGTTAACTAGTTATGTTTATGTTTCTAGAAATTTAATTGAAGTACTGCCGTAGTTTAAGTAATAAACAGCTGATAGCTATATAAGCTTACAAATTAAATAGAAAGGCTTGTAAAAACAGCCGTATCTAATGATTCTTCGCAACCAATGACTGTACCTAACTTATTATTTTGATTTAAAAGAACACATATTTTCCAAGAAATACAATTTTTAAATGGCATTTACTTGTCAAAGCCGCGGAACTCAAACGCCTATAGCCTAGAGACAGTTGAATTTTTTTGGCTCTTAAACTAATGCGGAATGCAAATCCACCTGAGACAAAAAATAGAAATGCATGCGTGGCCTTGAGCAATTGCTTGTACCTACCTGCCCAACCAATAGTAGGTTCACAGTCAAGTTCAAAAACGTCAAAGCTTAAACGACCTAAATTTTTTTTAATTAATTACAGCCAGCTTGCTTAGAAGATACGGTCAGCCTTTGTCTTCGATTAATGATTGAGGCAAATAATCAAAGTTCATTACAACTTCTAGACTTGTGTAGAAATCATTTCCAGAATCTAATCAACTTGTATATTATGTATCAAAAAGATATCAAGTAACATCTTGATTAAGCATATGCGCACACTGAAACCTTAACACACTTTTAAGAGTAGCCATCTCATTTGCCAGAGCGCACACTGTACTTACACTAATTAAATACACTAACAACAACAGGCAAGCCAAACCACAAAGACACCAAAGCTACACTAACAAGAAACCAAACGGACTACACTAACAAGAAACCAAACGGACTTATGTACTAACGACCATTTCCATTCCAGCGCGGCTTGAAATCTTCGAGATGTCATTAAAAGCAAAAAAAATACACCGTCTTGCTTATATGTTTGGTGTTTTTTTCTTTTTTTTTTATCATGTATAATCAGTATTCCGAGTCTCACACTGCCAGTGGTGGTGTATAAAAACACAGATCCAAAAGAGAATGCTTCATGTATTATGCAATTTTTTGCCTAGGCAAACAAGTATTCTTCTACTTCCCAACGGCTTTATCTTATATATTTCTGGTTTCTGGTCAAGTCAATGAGAACCAGTTGAAAAACAAAATATTTGACTTTTCTCGGGCAGAAAAACAGTTTTAAAGTCGTAGTCAACCGGTGCGCTCGATCGAAATGTTGTCCCATAATAATATGAAGAATAAAATTGTGTTTGCCGTTGCAATCGGCTTTTTGGTAGCCGTTGTTCAGTGTCGTCCTTACGCTTCTTTGGAGGATTCATCGTCCTTGGAGGATTCTTTTGAGGACAATAAAGCGTTGGCAGCAATTCCCGTCAAGGAAATTATTCCCATCAAGAATGTCGATGCTGTGAAGGAAGGAGAAGCACCGAAGGATACAAAGGAGTCTACAATTTTGTCCGCTGTGCCAGAGGTAACACCCACCAAGAAGGTTGACAATGATGACGATAGTAAGAGTGTCGCTGACAGCAGTTCGATTGAGTCAACAGAGAGCAAGGAGAGCAGTGAAGAAATTAAGGAGCCGCTGCCAGTTGTGCCAAGTGCCGAAAGTACCAATGTTGTTGCGGCTGCCGTACCCGTGGAGCCTGTCGTTGTAGCGGTGGTGGAACCAGCAGCCACCATTGTAGCGCTAGCTGTAGAACCAGTAGTGGCAGCCACCAAACCTGAGCCAGAAGTCGCAGTTGCCCGATCCGCAGCAGTTGAAGCGTCCGTGTCACCCGCAGTGGAATCACCGGTCGCTGTCGCACCAGCAGCAGTGGCTGCCATCGAACCTGTGGTGGCCGTATTAGATGTAGTTGTCGAACCGGCAGTGAAAACTGTACCCGAACCAGTTATTGTGGTAGAAAAAGTTGCAGCCACACCAGTAGAAATCAGCTCAGCTCCGTTGGCAGAGGAAAAGGTACCCGCAGAAGTAGTCGCCGAACCAAAGGTCATCATAGTTACTCCATCGTCCGCTGAAGTTGCGGCAGCTAAAGTTCCCGCTGAAGTTGCGGCAGCTACAGTTCCCGCTGAAGTTGCGGCAGCTGCAGCTCCCGCTGAAGTTGCGGCAGCTGAAGTTCCCGCAGCAGTTACCGTAACAAAAGTTGATAAAGTTCAAGCAGATGATGCAAGTGTTGCCGCCGTTTCGCCAGTCAAGGAGATCGTTCCAGAAGAGGCAAGCCAGACAAATTTAGCTCCAGTTGTTGCACCCGAAGTGAAGAAGAGTGACGAAGCTGTGGTCGTTGGTAACTAGATCATAAAGTGATTAACAGTATGTTCGAGACATTTTAAATTACTGTTAAGGGTATTGTGATGTTATTCAACTGCGTGAATAATATTTAAGATGCGAAAGTAATATTTTTTAAAGCTCATTTTTCTTGCAAGACATTTCGAATTTCATGTTTACATCTATGCATACATTAAAGTACACTTGACTGTATTCTCGTAAATGGGAAAAACTAAAACGATTTTTTTTTTTGATAAAAGAAAAGATAAATAAATTAAAAGAAAAACGATTTGTATTGTTTTTTTGTTCGTAACTTAATTTTCAGGCTTGGCGACGAGTTTGTTTTTGCCTCATACCCTCAACGGGCATTGATGGTTAATGGACGGTTTCAGATGGGTTTCCTTTTATTAGTCTCAATAGCAAAACGGTTCTGCAAAGGTGGAGATTGTTGCCTGGCGAACAATGTGTTTGCTCATCTGGAGGACCCACGTACATTTAGTTTGAGTTGACAAACGGGACAATTTGCAATGGCTGGTGTTGGATGGTAAAGGGAGCGTGATTGGGTTGGCATTTTTACAATGGGTAGGGTATTCAACGGAATTTCCAAGAATGAAATCAGCACTCTATTTTGAAAACGACGTCGGTGCGGGGTCGATAGATACTGCTGGCTGTTCGAAAACAGCTCGTTGGTTTTCTATACTTCTCGTCGAGAAATAAATTTTAAAGGATTTTTTGAAGCTGAGTGTGAGGATTCTGCTGGCATTTACTGTTATAAAGAGTTGGGTAAGAGCATGGCGTTAGATGCTCTGCGTCATATTAGTCTGTGATTCTAATGCAGATAATTGTAGACAATTTAAGAGGACATTTAGAGGTTTGTCCGCTTCTGATACTATAACAAATTGCAAATATTTCCTAAGACGGCTCACGAAACTATTGACCTGACAGCTGAATATATGACATACAAGATGGACCGCAGACGCAATTGAACGGAACACTCTCGGTATTATTTCTCACAATTACAACGAAGATATACAATTATGAAAAAATACATGTGGGGAACGAAAATACATCTACTCGGGACAAAAATACATCTACCTACATACTCGCTTTAAGAGACAATCAGGATCGAAATTGTTGGATTTGGAATTATATAGGGTATGAATGGGAAGAACGCTTAGCTGATAAGCTTCTTACGGTGACAAAAGGATCTTATACTAACTTACTGCAAGTCTCATTGTCTCAACTCGGAATCCAAACGGTGCTATGGAGTCCGTGACATTGGATAAAGGTCCTTTATGTACACCGATAGTTAGATAAGGACCGAAATTTCTCCTCTATCCGTTTATCCCCACACTCTTGACAACTTAGAGTCAGCGGCTGAAGATCGAGAATTGTTGCGGGTTCACTTAAGCCTCATCCACGAACCTTGTAGTGTCACATGTGATGTTGCAAATGACTGAGTAAACAGAACACAGAACACAGTGGTTATTATATAAGGGTTTTAGAATGAGAGGTAATATTGTGAATGGCCCGCTATTTCGGTAGCTGTCACTTTTGAAGCTTTTATTCTTTGACATTTGACTAGTAGAAACTTCGCCATTATTAAAAATGGAACGATACACGCTTCAACAACGCATTGAAATTATTAAAATTCACTATAAAAATGGTGAAAATCTTGCAGTCACAGTTCGCAAAACTAAAGCACTTTTTGGTCGTCGTGAAGCACCGCAATACAGAAATTGGTGGGAAAATTCGAGCTGTTGGGACAAGTTAGTGTTGTGAAGCATAAAACCCGTGCACGTCGCTCACGAACAACTGTAGCCTTGCTGTAGCACAAAGTGTTGAAGAAAACCCAGGTTTGTCCATTCCTCGTCGTTCTTTGGAATTGGGCATTCCACAAAGGTCATTACTCCGTATTTATGATTTTTTATGGTCGAAGTTTTATGGTATTAATCTGGACAACGTTTACTTTCAGCAAGACGGCGCTACGTGCCACACAAGCAACGAAACCATTGATCTTTTACGGGAAAAGTTTCCGGATCGTGTTATCTCTCGAAGAGGTGATCAAAATTGCCACCGAGATCTTGTGATTTAACACCTTGCGACTTCTTCCTTTGGGGCTACCTGAAAGATAAGGTCTACGCCAACAGCCCAGAGTCGATTCAAGACATCAAAGATAAAATTCGTGAGGCTATCGAGGACATAGGGCAGCCACTTTGCGATTTGGTTATGGAAAATTTAATGAAAAGGATATGGTCCTGTATGCGTGCTCGTGGTAACCATTTGGCTGATGATGTTTTTCATTATTAACGGCATACCTTCCTCTTTATTATGAAATAAACATCTGATCATTTATCTCAAAAAATGGCATTTTTCTTTGAATACCAAAATAACACCTCTTATTGGAAAACCCTTAGATCTAGGTGCGGACATTTTAGTGTACCAAACCAGGGCGCAGTTGCTTAGTGGTTAGTTTTTTGGACTACTAAGCTAGGGGTCCCAGTTTCGATCCCTTAAAAAAACACAAATTACATCTCGAGGTATTTTTCCACTATGCGCCACCTCTCGTGAACGTCTGACAAATATCCGAGAGTATAAATGTCATGAAAGAGCTACCCAATTAGCCGTTTGGACCCACCATTAAATTGTAGATCACATTCGTCCCACAAATTAAAAACTCACATAAATCAAAAAAAGCTTGAGTCCCTACCGACCTGTTGCGCCAACTATTTATTTATTTATTTAAGCCAAATTCATAGCTCTGCTACATGCACTAAATCCCTCAGAAGAGTTTGTCAGGAGAAAAATCAGGGTGTTATTGTAGCTATGGGTAATTAGCGGATAATCAGTCCTGTGTATTCCTGCAGACTATGCCTTGCAGACGTGGAAACTCACATTATGCAATGCTAATATCCATTACGTGCCAGCAGAAGAGTACCTAAGTTCCTTTTGATCAGAACAGTTGGACCACAGAGGCTGGACAATCGAAGTATGATTCATCAGTAAGATTCAGATAATGTACCCATAACAAAGAGAAGTGCTTAGAAAGGCGATAAGCGGCCAATTATGGTGATTTGATACAGGTATCTCTCATTTAGTAATAGCCTCGTTTCAAAAATGAATCAATGGAAATAAAAAATCATAAACATCTGACTTTTCCGGTATACTTTTCTATTCTTTGTCATTTTTCGAGGTCAGCCTTGATTGAATTTAATGCTTGGGTTTGAAATCGGAAACTCTGATTCAAAACCGATTACCACCGCCATTGTTGAGGAAAGGGTTGTAAAAATGTATTCTCTGTTCTTCTGTTGGAACTAACTTGAGCAATTAAGTTTATTAAATAAACCCTCACTCAGCCACGTAAAGTTAAAAGCGTAATGATTATGACTACCCTTTGCTACAATCACGAGACAATTATAGTATATTTGTAGATGAACTGTTAACAGACATACAAAAGCTAAGGCTGGGGTTCCACAAACAAACATAAGAGACACTCCGACAGGGTGAATATCACGTTATGCATTTAACTTAAGTAATTGCTCTCAGCCAGAATGCCAAAGCAATTTGTGAAACAATGTCACAGTTTTTCATTCTTTTCGCGAGCAACTAAGAATTCGCTCTATGCTTGTACAAAGCAAACCCCCTGAGCCTTACCACGGCCCAGCATCTTAAGACGTTTAAACAAACGAGAAATAGAGACGTAAAATGATTTTACCTTGAAAATAACAATCATTCCCATTCCAGGAACTTGGTGCTAGCTGTGCATATACGTCAGATATTTGCGCACTAGATCTAGTATCTAACCGTAACAGGTACAAGTCCCACACAAAGCTCATGTGCACCAACAATGAACTGAGATACAATCGCTGCAACATCGAGTTACATTCGCCCAATGTCAATTGTCAATAGGTGTTGTATTCCATCTCCATCGAGCTAAATGGTCTGCGTCATAAAAAAATAAATTCTAACGAACCCATTGACTAGCCCACTCTGCGCGGCTGGTGGTGGCTCGTGGCCTGCTATAAAAAAGCGATCGATCTAATTGCGGCACGCCCAAATGCGGTTTGCTCTCGTGCTTATGTATATATTGACTTGACAGTGATGATTTTCCTTTGTTTCATTTTAGGTTAGTTCACTGACCGGTTAGAACACGTTTTAATGATCGCCACATGAAGAAGAGATACATAAGTGGCAGTCCAACGTTGTAGGGTCAATTGCCTCGCGCTGGAGCTCACTTGATCGAGCACACCGTGATCAGTTGTTGAGCCAAATGAGCGGTTTTGCCTTCTTAGCGAGGCTAAGATTACTTCTTCTTTCGGTATGTAGTGTAGACAGAGGGCTTTTCTGTGGAAAAGTTCCATATCGAAGAATCGGTGGCGATCCTTGATCACTTGACCTCATATCATTGGGGTCGTTTGGAAATACTCTAAACCACCGCAGGGAGTGATTCACAATGTAGTTTGAATGTCAGACTTTGCGCAATGTGTCATAAGCAACACCAAGCTGAAACCAGTTACAAGATCCCACCAGCACTCATGCTCTGCTCGTGCGGTTGCAGTTGATTGGACTCAAAACATATGAAACATCTAAAGTTTCTCCTCAGAAACAGGTGAAGGTGATGATGGTGATGATGCGGCGACTATAACGAGAAGAGCAGCTTGTGCACCAAATGCCCAGGTGGATTTTCTTGAAGCATCAGAAACAGGTCTTTTAACAATCTGATACATATCTAAGAAGTGAGACCTGAAAGATGCACACCAGCAGCGTGTCGACTGTCGAGTTGTATATAGTGGTATGCAGACGTTGAAGATTCAATGAACCGATGGGAGGAGGTATATAACCTATAGGCAGCCATTATTTATTTCCATCGTTATGTTGGATTTTTTGTCACATATGGTGTCAGTGTGTAACCTGTTTGAACATTTTTTTTTTGTGTCACTATACAGCCATATTAGTCTGTTATATTAAAGTCACATACGTTGGTCAAGAAGATGGACTGCATTTGATTTATTTTTGCACACAGAACCATAATTCGTAATTTTTACGGAAATCAGAGACCAACAAGGCGTTTTGAAAAAAATTGCTTCACCAAATAAATGACTTTTCATTCAACAGTGAGGTAACGAAGGAGGTGGTCCGTGGTCACTGTTCAAATGAAATTTTCTTCAATAAGCTGCATAAAGCTCTAGCTGGTATTATTATCGTCATCGTTTTCAACGTGCAGCCTTTTAATTGCAATGGTCGCAGGTGGGCCTTCCATTACTCCTGGTCTCTGACGAAACACGTGTCCAATTTCTACCTCTATCATGGTTTCTTTTTTTTTAAAAAAAGTCAGCTGGTCATATAAGGAAATACCTTGCATCTACAAAACTAAAGCACCCTCAAAGTCGCTCTATAGAATTCAAGTTTAGTAATATGCTTTAGTCAATCAGTCAATTAAGATAACTCGCTTACAGGAATAGGTAACATTACTTTGTCAAAAGTGTCTTTGCCGAAGGATAAGTATCGTATCTGTGGTCCTACTAGTTTGGGTTCGGCCTGTGGATTTTTTTTTTTGTCAATTTTGAGGTTACTAACCAAGTGACTGTCGTTGTGCATATATTCTTTTTTGGAGTAAGTTTGAATTTTGCCGACGACCGATCCTTTCTTGATTTGCAAAACGGATTTTGTTACCATTTGTTTGTTGGCACTATTTCCAGTGATGCGAATGCTTCGAGGAGAGAGGTCCTAGCATCCGTTGCCCTTCCGTCTCATTTCTTTGAAAATCGTCGAAACCGACAGCATTAACATCTGGGGTCACTGCTGGTGTTTCAGCTTTATAGTCATGGATAATACGTTTTGGGGTAAATACGAACAAGTTGATACGATTGATTGCAAACACCATTTACTTGCGTGGTTTCTACAGGCCCTTAAAAGTTAAAAAAAAAAATAAAAATTGCGTACTTTTAATATTCTTTTGTGCGGTTAGCTACTCTGACTTTGTACATTTTTGATGCTGTGTTCAACTGATTTGTGTATGTTTTTGTACGTATGTATTCCGCCGAAAGATGTGACACACAAATACCAATTTTCTATCTTATCTATTTATCCGAATAATCTAAATTGATAATTTTTTTTTTTTTTGCGTGTAGCTAGGTAAAAATCGTTGAAAGACATCGCATGCGAGCTTTGCGATAGTGTGGGACTGGAAACACCCACTAAAAACACCCAGGGAAGGCATGGTGTTACCATCCTTCCAATGATCGCACCTAGTCGTCAGACTAATCAGCAATTTTGTTCTAATATGTACTAATGTACTTACATACAGTTTTAAGGAACTAACTTTGGTTTGTTGCCTTTTGTTTTTTAATTCATTATCACTTTGTTAGTGTGATTATGTTGTTACATATTTCTTTTCTTTTTACCTAGTTAACTAGTTCAAAAGGTTTTACTCTACGTAATCTTCTAACTAAATTAGTATTATTAAGTAGTTGGACTACTTCTAAATTAGCATGGTTGCGAAGCCTAACTTCATGTCTTCTAGCGACCTTCCGAACCTCGTCCTCTACCATTTCAATTTTTATATCCCTATGTAGATCAGCGTTACGTACGTACCACGGCGCATTAACAATATTGCGTAATACTTTGTTTTGGAAGCATTGTATGCTTTGAAGGTTGGACTTACTTGTGCACCCCCATAATTGGAGGCCATATGTCCAAATTGGTTTTAATATTTGCTTGTAGAGAAGCAGTTTATTGTGAATTGAGAGGCATGAATACCTCCCTATGAGCCAATATATTTTAATGTATCGTAAATTTAGTTCATCACGTTTTTTCTTGACATGAGTTTTCCAGCGCAACTTTGCGTCCAAAGTCAAGCCTAAGTACTTAGCTGAGTTCGAATGCTGAACCACTTTATTATTTATATACACAGGTATGTGTTGTACGTGTTTATTTGTAAAGTTAACATGAACCGACTTCAGTTCATTTAATTTTATTTGCCATTTGTTGGTCCAATTAGATATATCATTTACTGTCCTTTGTAGTTTTTCGGTAACTTCCTGCACGGTTTTTCCTACTGCAAGTACAGCAGTATCGTCTGCAAAAGAGGCAACAGTATTTTCTTCATTTTGTGGTAGGTCGTTCGTGTATAGGAGAAATAGTACAGGTCCCAACACACTTCCTTGCGGTACTCCAGCTTTAATGTGTTTCAATGCTGAGTATTCATCTTCTTGTTTAATTCTAAATAATCGTTGCATTATATAGGACTCCAGTATTTCAGAGTACTGTTTTGGAAGATATTTTTGTAGCTTACGGACTAATCCTTTGTGCCATACTTTATCAAAAGCCTGTGTTACATCAAGGAAGATGGTAGAGCATATTTGTTTTTCTTCTAAAGCCTTTTCTATTATATTAGTTATTCTGTGGACTTGATCTTTAGTTGAATATTTATTTCTAAATCCGAACTGATGGTTTGGGATCAGTGTTTTTTCTTCTAGAATCGGATGGAGTCGTTTTAGAAGGATTTTTTCGAATAGCTTAGAAAGGATTGGCAGCAATGATATCGGCCGATATGACGTTACTTCACTGGGCAATTTGCCCGGCTTAGGTACCATAATAACTTCCGCGACCTTCCACATACGTGGAACATACCTTAGTCTGAACGCTGCATTTATTATCTGTGCCATTTTTTTCATACCTTTTTTAGGCAGTTTTTTCAGAATTTCACCCGTTATTAGATCAAATCCCGGAGCTTTTTTCGGGTTGATCTTTTCTTTTATTTCTTTGGCTATTTCCCTAGAGGTTACTGTTGGAATCGATCTCTCGTCTTCACACATTTCTTCCATTTGTTGGGAATTTTATTTTATTCGAATAATCTAAATTGATAATTTAATAGATTCATGGCCATTGCCGTCAGTTTAGTATTCATTCGCCTACATTATGTAGGTAGGTTTGATAATTTAAATTCTAGCAATTTTATAAATCAACACGAGCTCTTACCAACCTTTATATATATACAAAACGCGATTTGAGACTGCCATATCCTTCGCTTAAATTATGTATACACGCGTGCATATCGTCTATGTTCGACCAGAACTCATTAACCGACAAATTAAAAATTCAGAGATAAACGGCTTTAAAAAAAACAGTTTTTCATTTTCGGTTCTAGTGGTCTGGCTTTGAAGTTCTTGATCGAAAAAGTAGTTTTTATTGTAGTACAGCATAGGAAGTTTGTGGAAAACTATTTAAAGCTAAATTTGATTGTTAGTCATTCTAGCTACAATGGTTTTAGTATTTAATGAATTTTGGCTGATCAAAAAAAAATCGGAAAAATTGGAATAAATGAGTGTCGATTCTTATTTCCAATCATTAAGTTAATAGGAAAAAGAGATTGTTTGAGTGCTTTTTTATTTTTGTAAGTCGAAAAGTGAGGATAGGTATAGATATAGGTAAGGTAGTTACAATAGGGGACATTTTGAACACTTTATTTTGGTTTGAAAACTAAGTTTCTAAGTTTTCTTCTTCCTCTTCATTTTCTTCCTCCGAAAAGTAAGACTCTGGCAATTTACCAGCCTCTACTCTGCGTCCAACTGGCAATTTATCGTACCAGCCATGGAACTCTTCCGGAATAACTCCCAACCGACACAGCTTCCACAAATCTTTCTGCTTCTCTTTGCTTATAGGGAGTAAGCCTTTGTACAGTCTGCGTAGCCCTTGTACTGCGTCACCTGTTCTTCTACGTCTAGCTGCAACATGTATTTTAGTGTAAGCACTGTGATGATCATATCGATAAAAAATTATGTCTGGGTATTCTTTCTCAAACCGCAATGATTTTATTTTAAGCCAGCTTACTTTTTCGCCATGCTCATCTTTCAACCTATTTTGTATGAGCTCATCTGAAAGAGCCTGTAGATAATAAAAGTTGTTGTAGCGCATCTCTTTGACACGATATTGATCTTTCTTTACAGTTTTGCCTTTCATAGACCTGGCATTTTCCATAATACTCCTCCAGCCGCTCATTCCAAAAATTTCCCTTCTCTTACTCTCATTTTCTATGGCGGAATGCATACTGTCGCACTCCATAAAAGTATGCCCGGATTCAAGAAATTTTTGTTCAATTACATCTTTATGAGATGAATTGCAAACAGCATAAAGCAAAAGAGCTGCAACGTTTTTGTTGCGGTTTTACCCTGCACATGTATCAGAAAAAGTCGATACTGTTTTAATGTGATCGGGTAGGGAATTTAGCCATTCCAGAAGAATTGTGCCAATTTCGGAGCTTCCTCCCTTACCATTCATTTCATTCCACATGAAGCAGAACGCATTTCCACTTGCCCCCTCGTAGATCGTAAGATTATAAACACAAATTTTCCTAGAGTAATAAAACTGTGAAACGTTTGAACACGGAATCTGAAGCACACTCTGAAGATCAAAAGTTGCGGTAACAAAACTCGAATCGGATTGGGCAAGTGCTTTATCTTGCGCTTTTTCAGAATTGCATTCATCCTTTCTTTCAATATGGGCATCGTACATAGCCTTTAAGCTTCCCTTATCTTCTGCTTGTTCAAATTTGCTACAAATGGCGCACTGATCTTTTTTTGGCTTCAAGAATGAATAGTTATAATTTTCACAAAAATAGCGTCTGTAGCAACTTTGGCTAACAATAGTTTTAATATCCTTTTCCGTGCAGTACGACTTGTACAACTCGTACATTTTTAAAATTGACAACTTTTTGTCTAAATACATCTTTAATGTTGTTTTTCTGCAGTAATGACTTTGCATAGTTGGAAGGCTTTCGATATGTAGCTTAACTTGGGACATGATTATTTCTGAATGCTTATTTTTTGGGGCACGCTTACCTCGTTTGTCTTCAACATCAAATAGCCCTGATTTATTTCGTCCTTTGACTGCAGTGTTTATTGGTCCATTGCTTATACAAAGTGTTTTTTCAAAAAAAATGCTGGCAAACACGCTGCTTGGTTGCGTTCCTGGATAGGTGATAAGATCTTGAAAAAGACCGAGACCTCCCTGCAGACATTAGTCTCCTTTTTGGTTCGGTAACATTAACGTTAGACAGTATAAAGTCTTTTTGACGCAAGTAATCCAATTTCCAGAAAATTTTACAAATATCCACGCGTTCTTCAAAACTAAAACTAGTTTGACATTTGTAAGTACCTACAGTTCCTCTCTGTACAACGAACTGGTTTTGGGGATTTCGCTGGCATTTCCTTTTTTGCGTTTTCATTGAAGTAGGGAAGACACCCACGCCGTTGCCTTTTTGAAATATTTTTCTGCCAATTTTCTGGATCCCGCTTTTTCCATCTGGTCATCAACTCACCTTTTCTTCCATTTTTCATTTCCGGTTCAACTGCTAAATTAACAGCTTTTGAGTCGCTGTTCGATGTGGAGACTAATTTCAAAGGATTCTGCAAGCTTTGGATTTTCTTCACTTCTATGTTAATCGATGGTTCTAGTTCAGAAGACATTTCCAAACATACTAACAAAAATTTAATTTCGTTTCAATATTCGCATGAATTTAAATTTCATTATTCTTGCCATCGCTGCTGGAACGACAATGGTTTATTGGAGTCTCTACGAGTGGCGTTTGTTTGCCATCACTTTTCAACGTGGCCATTAAAACACTTAGTGGATCGTTGTCCTCATCAGAGTCGGAGTCGAAGTCCCTGGGTTCAGGATGATACTCTGGATCTGCGAAACTGTCAGTAGCTGAAAAATCTGAACCAGATTCTTCCAGAATTTCCCGAACTAACTCATTGGATAGGCGAGACATACTTTTCAACGGAACGAAAAACCACGTGTAGCATCAATATCGAAAATAAATAATTTTTTTAATTATTTGACGGTACGAGTTCAGTTAGTGACATTTGGCTTTGACAAATAGCCTACTATGTTTTCAAAAAACTTTTTCAACCAAAATTCATTAAGTGCCTTAATGAGTTTTGGTTGGTAGGGGTCAGTATGAAAATGTAATTGAATGACTTTTAGAAGGAAATTATTACAAAAATCTGAGGTTATTCGGGGTTTTAATGATTTTTGCTTGACAAACAATTTAAAAAGAATACTTTTAGTACAAAAAAAAAACTTTTTTGAAAAATGACAGTTAATGAGTTTTGGTCGAACATAGACGATATATTTAATGTAGTTCCAAATAGCTTAACTATCACGACTGAGAGCGGGATATTTTAAATCTCCAACAACGGAAATGAACACTGTTCTGAATGTCTGACTGGATAATCTGTTCAAAATTAAATAAAAAAGGCTTCCAAATGTTCTTACACAGTAAACATTCGTTAATATTGTACTCATGTCCGGCTATTTATTTTCGCTTAACGAAATATATTCTCGCAGTTAAAATTTTACTATGTGATTTTTCACATAAGATTTATGGGGGATATATTTAAACAAGAGCACGAAGCAAATTTAGTGCAAGACTCGCGCAATAAACTTTCTCGTCCATTGCAAGACTGGAAGAATCGTTTGAATTAGGAACGTTAATTAAAAATATTTCTACTACGACAGAATTGTTACTCAACCTCTGACATAAGCCAAGAACTTCTACAAGCTCAGAGTTATCATAATAATAGGTTCTTAATAACGCATTTCCGTCCAAATCATCAGTAGCTACTGTGTTTTTTTTTTTTAATTTAAATTTGTATAAGAGTTAATAATTTAGTTTTACATAATTAATAACATTTCTTTAGAAAGATGCTAAATTTGTTTCACTTCGAATGCCAATAAGCAATTCATTGAAAATTTTTAAGCCTTTATATTGCAATGCATTTTGTGATCTTCCTTTAAAAGAAAAAAAAAGAAAATATTCATAGACGAACTTAACCATATTCTTTAAAATTTCTGTTACAAACGCATTTCCAGATATGGGCAGTTCTCCAGTATTCTAGGTGCAATGAAGGGAAGGGTAGTCACATGTCAAGATTAGAAACCAAGAATATTGACAGAAGAAACGGTAATATTTATACCAAAACTTGCTTGCGCCCTTAGAAAAGTTCATTGGGACTAATTGTTCCAAATTAAGGGCAGCGGCATCATAGCTACTGATAAGCACCGTTGCAACTAGCATATGGTGAATTCCCTCCAACATCCTGTGACCACGATGGCGGAACCCGACACATCAACTATGCCTTGCGGTCTTATGGTTGACAGCCTGTTAACATAGTTAGTAATTTTTACTAACGAAGCTCAGTTTATGATACCTTACGGCCTCTTTTTCAGAGACTTCTTTAGGAAAAGCTCCAAAAATCAAATTGTGGAAGCACAAAGCTATCTTCAGCCCCATACTGATCTAAGCATTAGGTAAGTAGCCAATCAGCAATCTGAAAATCTAACAGAACCAGTCGATGGTCCTATATAAATATTTGACCATGTACAAATCACAGACCTTTCTCAAGCACGTACCTAAGTAGGAAAAAATGAAAAAGTGATCACACAAGCAACACTCAATCCATTGCCCTATAAATGGACGATTCAAAAATGCACAGTGTCAGTCTCCGTCATCTGCTCTGAATTGCTGTAGGCTTATACAAATCTGTACATTTGCCTCTTGAATCATACAAGCTTCAATCTTTCAAGCGAAACACCGCCTGCGGGCCTGATGTAGCTATAAAAGAAACATCTTTGACACAAATCATAAAACAACTGTAAAGAGAGATATGAAAAACCTAAGGTTTCTTGGAGGTACAGCTCGTTCAAGTCCCTGTACATGATTTCAGGAAAAAAGTACAAACAAATTAGTAAGAAAAGGTTCGGCAGCTATTGCGGAACAAACAGAGTACTTGGCTGAAACTTGAAGTAGAAAACGCCAACAAGAGGGGCGATTATAAATTACATATCAACCTCCATAAAAACTTGTATCATCAAAGGAAGCAAGGTACGACGATCTCTTTCCCTTTTGAGATAATGTTTCATTTCGGTATTTTAAGGTATATTTCAAAAGGATGTAAGGTGATCGGAGAATATTGTGGCAGATTCGTTTTTTGTTTAAGGACATTAAATAATACAGCTAAAGATACCTACCTAAACACGCTATCTAGGCTTTGGTAAATAAATTGTAAATCGGTTCCTTTGTAAGATTTCAGAATCCCACAGAACAGACTCAGTGTATCAATGAACAATTTGTACCTTCTATTTGCTCTTACTAATGAAGCCATGGACACAAATTTAAATTTCTTCATTGTATTGCATTTTTAAAAGAAACTCGTATTTGGCCCACGCTGTCAATCGACGGGCGCATACAAATTAATAACTTTCCACGAACGAACGAATACTGTGATCTGATATTCGAATTGATTTGTTGTACAGATTCAAGTGCAGGCGGAAGCATAATTTAATTACAGTATACCACGAGCAAACGTGATTGTATAATTGAGATAATGCTACTTAAAAAAAAATTGGTTGATCTGATTATTGGCTTTGGCGTCCTCTGCTGACAATCATTTATATAAATATACTAATATTCATTCTAGTCCGAGTTTTCGTTTAAATTCATTTTATTTACATTGGCCAGCTCCAATTAAAATTGATTTTGTTCGGCTTACGCAAAGGCGAAAGGCGAAAATTCCAGTCACGTGATTCTCGTGAAATAATTTTTTTTTCTGATGATGACGGATAACAGTCAGGCTTCATCCATCACTGTTGGTGACTTTTGTGGACTTAAAAATCTTACTGGACCGGGGCAGTTACCCTTGTCGTCTAAAGGAATGGAACATCCCGGAATCGTATCAGCTGTTGTCGTTGTTTTGTTATTGTAATCAACTTGTATTTCTTTTAACAATGTCAGTTGTGTTGTCTTGGGTGAGTGCGAATTTTCGATCCAGTCGTAGGTAAATTAGCAACATTAGTTGACTCTATAGTTGAATATATTCTCAACACTGAACTATTTAAACAAAAAACACCAAATATCACTGCAAGTAGATAGATTCGTGAATAGAAAAATAGTGCCAACATTTTGATGAGTATTTTTAAAGATTTCGCAGAAAAAAAAACTGACTGCCTCGTGTGAGCACTTAATTATTTATGAGGATAATGACCGATATTTCGGCAATTCAACAAACAATTTTTTTTTATTTATCTTCTCAATCTAATAAATTAAAAATGGCTTCCGCCTCTTCATCTTCTGTGGGGAATTACTAGTCGCAAGCACGTACTTAGGTAACTGGTTTTTCGTAGAACGAAATAAGGTTCTTATAATTGAAGTTACTCTTAGAATAATTTAATAAAAGAAAATTGGCGATTCCGCAGGGAGAAATAGAAGTTTTGCCATATTTATTGGTTTGATGTTAATTTTTTATGACAGTTCCAATTTCGAATGACAATACAGTGCAATGTCAGATTTCTATTTATCACGCATTTTTTTAGCGGTGGAGGGAATTGCTCTTTGTATATATATTTATACAAAGTTATACATTATACGACTTTTTTATTAATAATATAATTGATCAAAGCGAGACAATGGGGACGGTCAAGTATCTAGTTTAGTAAGCCTGACAGCTCTCTGACTAGATGTGTCTCGGTTTTTTATTGGGGGGAAATCGGTCATATGAGCAACTATGATTTCAGTTGACGTTTATAGAGGGGTAGTCGACGAATCTAGTCAAGAAATTCGTGACTGAGTACTAAGTTGACAGTTCGCGTACGTAGCTGACGTAGGAAAAGTGACGTTCCCGACCAATTTAGTTTTTGCGTTCATGTTACATTCCATCCAGACCAATCTAGTCGACTTAAAATTCTTGAATGCGGCCAATTCTACTTTATGAATTGTGGTTTACGCTGTGAGTACCTAATTCCTTTAAGTTCGTATTATTCATGTACATTGCAATAGTGTCAATAATTAAACTAATCTAATGGACAAAGTGAAACATTGGTAACCAAACGACATAAAGCTCTTTCTAAAAGATTTTTTTATGTTAAAATATAGAACTAGAAGTTTCAATTTAGTTTCGAATAGCCAAGTGTCACATAAATTGATTAAAGCGTTTTTAAAAACAAACCAGCATACAAAACAATTTCTGCTGCGTTGTTTGACATTGAAATTGGCGGTTTTGAAAATATTGTACTAGATTTGTCCTCTGCAATCGTATTAAATTTTGTAATAAAGTCGTGTTTACCAGTCCCTTTTGTTATTGGCAGCTACAAGTCGACACCAAAGTCAGTAATACTCTAAATGGAGTACATTCAAGTCTATACATATACATTTAGTTTGTATTTCGTTCAACCCTTCTTACCACACGGCCTAAGAAACATTGACTCCGAGTATTTTTACTATTCTTAAAAGATGATGTTCAATTTATTTTTTAGCCGATGAGAGCAGCTTCTTAAGCCACAGAACTGCAACAGAATGGTTGGAATTAAACTTATTTAATACCAACCAATGGATAAACAAGATTGTTTAATGTGGCCTAGACAAAAACATGGAATTTGGGGTTTCCGATACACAAAACTCTCTGCTGCCTGTAAAGCCGAAAAACATGAATCGTTTTCGGTGCTATATCTTGATGACAAACGGCTAAAGAAATATTTTACTTCGTTTGATCTGGCAACAATATATTCAGCTCAATCATTCACCCCATAATTGAGTGCACATCTCATTTCTCTAATGCCTCCACTATATTAAAGGGTACGTACCTAGTAACAATGATAATGATACAGAAAAACAAAAGCATGTCAGAAAAATAATGTGTAGATAGCAATCTAATTCCAAATGAAATTCGTTACAAATAAAAATGACCAAGTCATTTCCTTTGTAACCCCAAAAGTATGCAAAAGCCTTTGTCAAACAAGCTTCATTAAAATTACTGAAAACTGCGCAAATGGTAAGAAAGTAGGTAGGAATTCCTCAAAGAACTAACTGAGCCGTAGGCTATTCACTTTATTTTATTTATCACTCTATTTTAGGCGCACGATTAAATCCAGTAATGGCCTGCGTCATGGATCTGAAGCTGGCTCTAATAGCTGCGATTAGCGCTTTAAAATAAATATGCTGGCTAAAAAAAAACATCGGGTCAGCTCTTCAAAGGCATAGAGTATAAGGTAGAGTCAAAGCCAGCCAGTATCACAATTAAATTATAGTCGTGATTGTTCTATCAGCAATTAGCAATATACATTTTGCCGAAAGGCAGGCAAAGCTGTCTAACTGCCTACCTATAGAAGTGTGCAAATTATTGTTTATCCTCAGTGGTCAATTAAATGGAGACGTAATTAAATTTCAGTTTATTTGCGTTTTGCAAAATTGAAACAACAAGGTCATCGGGAGTGACTGACACCGAAATTATATAAATGAATCTAAAGGTGGGTACCTAATGTTTTTATTATTTTCAGGGGCATACATTCCAATTACCTACTTGTTGCAATTTTTCCAATGTTATGACTACAAATGAAGGTATACACCTATACCAAATATGCCATTGGGATTTCAGCGACGCGCCGGCTTACTGGTGGCAATGTAGATTTCATGTAAATATGAAAGCAACTAATCTCGTGTGGTGATGGTGTCATAAAAAATTAATTGGAAAATACCTGCAAAGGTAGATACATTATTTGTTGTTGTTCTTATATTAGGTAAGATATTACTGTTCGTTTGGGATGTCCGCTGTGTGCTGTGTAAAACGAGGAAGGTTCACTTTATATTGGGGTTATATTGCTAAAGAAGTGGTAATTGAATAGGATTACAGCGCAGACTTGGTGGAGCTGAGTATTTGCTTTTGAGAATTCCCACAGCTTAAATTCGTTAGATGACCGACATGGAAATAACGTCAGCTTTTTTATTAATTTAAATAACTGCATTTAAAAAGTAATTTTAAACATACTGACATTTTACTTAAATTGATTTTTAACATGGCGCTGGCAGTAGTCAACCAGCAAGTCCCTATAACGCAGCTTAGTTGTCTAGGAAACAACGGCCGGTAAAATGAATGGACATAAAGTATTTAGAGGTAAATGGTAACCCTTCAATAGTGAATGCCAGCAAGTTGCTTATTTTCTCTGGAGCACAGTTCCTTAGGGGTGGGCCGCAGCATCGCTGTTGTACGGGTAGGTAGTAGGTATAGATACCTGGTTTAATGTATTAACATGTAAACTATAATTGAATAATGGAAAACTAGGTTGTGTTGTGTATACCAAGTGGCCGAATTATTAAATAGACGGTCAAAGTTCTGATTTTGCCTACCTGCGATAGTGTTTTCCCAATTTTCAGGACCAAATTTTGGTCATCTCTGTCGGTTCTTCTTTAAGCACTGCAGCCTTATAAGAATCGTTTGATCTACTGGTCGAAGGATTTTTTCTTATCGCATCATTCAATAGACACGACTGCTAGCTTCAGGTGTTCCTGATTTTCCCTGCTAAATATTCGAAACCTTCCTCTCATTTTGTGCACATATAGGCAGCTCTGGCAGTAGATATTATCATTTCTTTTCTGACTACACAAATGTGAGCTGAAACTCCTCATCGAACCTGGAGTTTGGGAGCAATTTCGTGTCGGCACGCTTGCGCTTTTAGAGTAGTAGCCCTTAAAGCTGGTAATGTATGCCTACTAAGAGCTTAGTGAGACTCGATCGGCAGAATTTCTGGTTGCCTGTAGCGATAGTAGCCTTGCGAAGTCACATATTTTTACAGCATATGCAGGTACATGGTGGATAGCAGCCCTCTTGAGCGGGAACATTTCAACATTCAAGTCACTTCGGGCATGCCTGTCATGGATCGCAAAAAAATCAATTTAGTTCGCTGTTATGAATGTACAAGACATACAGCCAATATGCATACCTTTCCAAAACTCCTTTGGCTACAGGAAATCCGTACTTTGGAACTCGCTTCCTGAAATTCCTATCATCTTTTGCACCTTTTGCTATCCATAATGGGTGAACAATGATTCCCTTGTACCTACACATAATACAAAGCTGCGTTTCGTTTTATTACCACCCAAGATAAATGTTCGCAAGAAATATTCCCGCATACCTATTTCTTAATTCAAATCACACTTTTACGGCGAAAAACGTTGGTTTCACAAAATGACTTTTGATGTTGCCCTTAAGCACATGATGTGTAAAGTGTATAGCCTCAGCTGCTGCCTCAACGACTGAACATATTGTTTCTGGTGGCGCTGTTTTAATGTCCTAAGGCGAAATCGGAATTTTTAATTTAGCTTTACCTATCCAAATAACCGGTATACGTAGACACTTCCTATACAATACCATAAAAGTTACGTGCACATTTTTCAATGAGGTATGGTCCTATTTCAAATATTAAAAATTGGATAAGAAAACAAAGAGATACTCGACAGCCACTCAATTCAAATAATACCTCATTCAATATGTAGCTATAAAGATTTTTCCTACTCTTCTATAAACCTACTCGGAAACGAAAATAAAATGAGCCTGCCTATGCTGAACCCATACACTTTTATGTTTACAACGTGTTTGCATCGCGAACCAGAATTAATTATATACCTGCCACAGCAGGCTATGCAAAACAAACGAATGACTAACATCAACCCTACACAAACAGGTTAAAGCACATGATTTCAATAGGCACTACCACACAAATCCGAAAGCCTTAACTGGACAATATGAAAATATATATCTCACAGCAGAGTTCACATCACTGACAACATGAAGCAGGCAAGTTACAACACTTTTAATTTCCTTAATTATTCACAACATGTACAATTTTTTATTTGGCATATATTCTTTATTTTAACAACACTTTTTGATTATTTTTAGTCGCATAGACAGCAATTTATCCCGTGCCCGTTAGACCAGCAACTAGTTCGGAAGTTATTTGCACACATTCACCATAGGAGTCCTGATATTTGCATTTTCCCGATGTCATCTCAACTGGAGCGGATGGTGGCGCCAGAACCAATTCGCCATTCTCAGGACGGGGTATCGCATAATTAGGAACACTCGCAGGATAACAACTCACCGCAAAAATGGCGACTGTCAGAAGGACAACAACAAGCACCCTTAGCGAAGACATTGGCAGACAATCTTTATGCACACTCCTTGAAAAGCAACCGCAATGTCAGATACAGAACAGATACTGACATTTAAACTAAATGACCACTCGCTGAAAGCTGGTCATACGTACCTAAGTAAACCCGTTTCTGTTTCGCTTCACGTCCAATTATTCTTATTAATGTTTGTATGCAAATGGGATGTTATACTAGAAGTCTTGAACCTTGTGATCGAGTTAGCAAGAGGAACTAACTTTTCTAACTATATGTGACGATGTGACGAATCGGCTGAACTAATGCTGCAAAAATAAGTGCAGCATCCTACGTACCTAACTTTCTCCAAACGTATACAACAATAAGTATACTTATGTGTGACTAATGTTGGAAATGTATTATTCAAGCTTAAACGGAAAAACTTCACGACGCCGCGGCGGAGGCTTAAGGCGGGGAACCGTTCAAACCGGTGTGGTTGGGTATTTCGCTGAACTACATACAACGTAGCATCTTACCGGCAGAAGTTGTCAATAAAAAATCAATTAGAAGGTTCGGTTTCAATTTAAAATTAATAACACAATTTGGGGGTGCAGCTGCAATATTTGGGACTGCGTCCTTTGGAGTTTAAGTTTGTAATGGATTGAGGTCGTTAAACCAAAAGTGATTGAAGAATTAAACAGGTTAGTTTCCGGGTTGTTAACTGCAAAGAAGAAAAAACATTTGTTTGTGAATGATTTTTGTTTGAAATGCTTTTCGGCTGACATCGATGCTCATTTAAAGGGTCTTTCATTAAGGCCTTGACGGCTTGCAAACTACTTGAGATACTTTAGAAAAAATATTTATTGGCTTGAATTAGGTACCTACTATCAAAACATTTATGAGTGGAATTCGATTTCGTTCATATTGTCTACCACGGGAACCCAATTTTCGATGAATCGATTGGCTCTGAGCTCCTCTAACGTCGCCGGCTTGTTGGCATAGACCAATGATTCAATGAAGCCCGTTAAATCACACGATCTCGGCGGCTAATAGACGGGTCCTTATCGAGATAACATACGTTCACCGAACTGAGACTTGAACAACTCGATTGTTGCACCCGCTGTGTGGCTTGTGGCACCGCCTTGTTGGAACCACTTATCACTGATGTCCAATTCAAGTAATTGCCCAAAGAAATAACGTTTCAACATGTCTATGTAGCGAATACCTTTTACTGTAACGTGACGGTCATTTTCATCGAGGAAAAAAAACGGCCCAATGACGCCACCGGCATGGAAACCGCACCAAGCAGTGACTTTTTGCGGATGAAGTGCTGCTTTATGAAGCACATGAGGGTTCTCACCTGTCCAGTAACGCATATCGCCGTGTAGATGATATTGCGCTGAAATTCTTAATTTTCTTCCATAATGTCGAGACCCCAATTCGATCAAGTGGCTTCTTGAGTCAGCTTGATCTTGTAAGGGTGTAGGCCGAGATCCTTACGCAAAATTCGCCAAAGGCCGAACTTTTGAAAACGCCGTGAAATTGACTGGCAGCAATATTCTCCACACTTCTGACTCTAATTTTTTCACTACATTAGAATTGTTAGTCTACACTGGAACGAGAATTACGGCCGAAAATTGGCGTTTACGCTCTTAAAGTTGCGAACACCAACTCAGAACTTCGTAAATTATTAATAAATTTAAATTATTTTTAAACGTTATTCCTTCGTGTACTTCACCATGATAAAAATTAATATTTTGACACTGACCGTTTGATAATTGGTTTAAGGGTCCGTTCACACTGAAATTTTTAAGTTGTCAAGTCGCTAATGAAAGAGCCTTTATTAGTCAGCTTTTCAAATATTTTCAATTCACATTGACAACTTTTTGTGCAAATCGAAATAAATGATTGGTTGGGTTAGGTTAAGCCATCATATTTCGAGTGACGATTGCTGATCCCGCGCCAAAACTTTGTCTCTCTTTTCAAAAAGACGCAACGCCACGTGCGGATAATCTAATACCTGAGATGACGCCGAACAAGGTCGTTTGGTAGGAGAGGAGAGAGAGACTCTGTCGAAATCGGTTGCTTTCCAAATCAGTTGCTGGTCTATGGAGCATGGACCTTACGAAGTCCGTTCTGTTTTCCCGGCTTTTGGTGAAGGCGATTTATTATCGAATTTTATAAGCACAATAGAACCTGAAACAATAGACAAGTGGATCAAGTACAATGTAAGGATATAATTTTGATTCAGTAACCTACTATTGCCAATCGCGGTTTCCACGAATTATGGAGCGAATTGAATACAACGCGCTCCCGAACAATTATATATATATCATTGATTTCCATGGTAAACAACAAAAGTTGGAACTTGTACTGTTGTTGTAAACCGTGAATATCAATAATCTATATAGATTATGTGAGCATAATAAAAAGGCCTATTGTATAATAAAATGCGGTTGATGTTGTTGAAAGCGGCTTTTAACAATATTAGTTGGTTTGATTTTTGGTTCAGTTTGGATCGAAGGACTTTGAATGAAAATTAACCCTTGAGTGATATAAAGTCACACATAGATAGCAACCAATCAGGTAAGAATCTTACCGAATAAGTTGAAGCTGTCGCGCCAACTACTTATTTCACAGCTAGTAGCTGGTTATCTGTGTTTTTGTGGACAATCGTTTGACATGATACCCTATATTTATTTACGAGCCCGTAAGTATGCAGAACTATTGATAATAAACACATCATTGCATACAGCTGAATAACTACAGTCACGACTGTAGAAACGGCTCTTGTTTTATTAAGAAGATGTAACTTCTTACTGTGTGAATAAACAAAAGAAGGCCATTTTTGTTGCAGAACATTTTTTTAAATAACGTTTCATCAGTCACTAACTGTCACAATAATGATTTACATTTCCCCACACCTTAGCCAAATTACTTTTGTTAATGTACAAGGACATTATAATTATTGTAATGGACAATCGGATATCTTCTACCCTCTTCATCCAAAGGAAGGGAACAAAACTACATAGTTGTTGCATTACTATCTTTGGAGGTCATGAAAATCATGATAATTAGGTACTTTGCCAATATATTTTACTTCGATTTTGTTCTGACATTGACATTATGTTTTGTTGGTTTAAAGAATTTAAACAATCAATAAACGGTTAAACAGCGTCTGTTGTCTGAAGTTTTTGAAGAAAGCTCGTCGTGAGATTGACTTGAAAATTGATAAGCAAGCGTTTTATGATATTGCACTTTTGGTTTTAATTTCTTTCTATAAAACTGTCTAAGGACCGGTGTACTTGTATGCAGTTAAGTCTATCTATTATCTAAGTTGGCGTTTGCCCACGAAAATACTTGAACTGCTTATTGTAACCCGCAAACAGCGCTTTACTGTTGAATGACATAAATGACGATAAATAGCTTAAATCCCATCAGGGTGGACTCGATGTATTTGCCAAATGAAATTCCAAAATAATGATGTTGTGTTATATTCAAAATTAAAATATTCCTATATATAGAGAGTTTAGGTTGTCAGAGCGCTTCATACAGTGAGCAGCGAATTACATGAATAAAAGCAACCGGCAAAAATCTCTCACGGTTTTGTATTTATTGCATTCTTCTGCTCAAGCATTGCAATGCAATTTTATTTCTAACATGACATTTATTATGCTTCAACAGCATAAAAATGCTTTAAAAACATGTAAAGCAACTGAAAAATACACAAAGCCTTAAAATTCACTAAAACACTCCGAAGAAGGCGTCGGACAATAGTAAAAAAGTTAATCAAAAAAGCAAAAAGAAGGGGGGAGGGGGCATATAACGTGGTTACATAGGTATGCTGGACTTGGACAGTAGTTGGGGGATATGATAGATATAGAATCAAATGTATAATTCGGTTCTAAAATAAGTTGTTGTATATTTTTGGCTGATTTTTGAAGTGGATAAGAGGGCCATAATCGATAATGTTTTAGAAAACTGTCTTTTTTTGGTCTATTAAAATTTAAAGAAGATAATATTTGGACTGCCAAGTCCCAAGCGGTAGCCCAGGTATCCGATCCAAGGTATCTATCTGGATAGTGCAACAGTAACATTCCTTATATTTAACATAAATTTTCAGGTTTCAGCCAGCCCAATAATAGCTTCTTGTTTCTAAACTTCTTAAACTTATTATACAGCATGCTCCTTTAAACAGTTGTTGTTTACCTATAATTCGGGAGATGGACAATTTTGGTAGAGTATATTTTGAGTTATCCAAAGGTCCAAATCATGTCACCATTGTAATCGTACTTCAAAACCAGTTCTCTTTAAGATGCATTTCATTTAAAGAGCTATATAAATACATAAAACTCTATGTATTTTTCTTTCCTTTATTATTAAGTACATTAATTACAATAACAATGAAAAAAAATGTAAATCACTAGCTACCACGGCTAACCTTCATTAAAAATATGGTAATGTTATTGCAAATGGTGCCTAATAAAAAAACAAATGTAGCGTTTTGTGTATATCAACCAGGTACCACAATATTCCAATACTTACTTTTAACTCTATATGTGGATCCCTCTTTTGTTAGGATTCATTTCCGTTTGTAAATCAAAAACAAGACAACAGACAAATTTCTGGTAGAAAAATTGATTTCATTTATTGATTTCTTACCTAATAATATATTATATGCATTTATGTTTCTGCTTTGTTTCATTGTACATACAGCTATATAGGAAACAGCCATTATTTTTGAGAAAATTAGTTAACATTCTTATTTAATTAGGTTTCAATTTAATAAACTAAATTTATCATTGTATTAAATACATATTCGTTTAAAAATTTGTACCAATAAGAACATTTATAAAAAAAAATCGTATTTTGGTCTTATCATTACATTTACAATATGTTTTTATTTTCTTAATTAAACGAATTCTACATGTATGTACATTTCTATTTTTGAAAAAATTACAATAACATTTACACTCTAATACTAATTAAAAATGAATATGTATTTTAAGAAACCCTTTTATTCTCCATTTCTTATATTCGTTACACGTCCGTACTCAAGCTCTGTAGATTAACCCTTAAATAAAAAGAAAATAAATACTATTTAAAATTTGAAGCACCACAAAATTAGCTAAAGATATTTACTACACATATAAAATAAATTCATAAGTTTAAATTCAAAAAGGTAATTTCATATTTTATTTAAGATTATTAAGGAAACATACAAATCAGCCATCGACTATCGAAGCATTAAAAAGCAAAGAGTGGGTGGAACATTTAAATTTTTTGAGGATTTAAGATGAGCACAATTTTTAGTTCTGGATATTGTCAAAGCTGTCATTTAAATAGTATTATAGCTGCTATAGATTAGATACTATGGACATGGTTTTTGGGTTGGTGAAGGCAGGACGACCAAATGGTGTCGAATTAAAATTGCATTGTTCCACAGAGACGCATTTAAACAAAAAAAAAATGGTGGGCGCAGCATATCCGTAAAGGTAACACAGGGCCTAGCCCTGGTTTCATACAACCTTTGTAAGTTTCTATTTTTTTTTTGGGACCAATGGAAGAGAACTACAATTGTATGCCGAGTCCGAACTAAATTGAAAAAAAAAAACTTTCTATGACGAATGCTCTCACATATTTCTGTCGAACGTTGGCATGGAATGGTGCAATGGACACAACGTTAAGATTTGATTTGAGTCTTTCCGGATATCAAACCTAGGTCGACTTAGGACAACTAGATTTTTGAATGTACTGGGTCAAAAAAATTTTTTAATGAAAATTAACACCTGGGTTTAATTTGAATGCAATATAGGTTTTACTTTATGTACTCATCTTGACTCGGTGAATTTACTCGAACTATATCATGCGCCTCTGAGTGTACCATGGAATCTCATACTTGGTATTCTGATGGACTAAAACATATTTATGATGTTTCCAATGAAACATAATAGCTCCGAAATGGTAGCGGGAATATCCAAATTTGAATTACTAACGTTAAACCCTCAAAGAGAAATGCTTTGCACATACAGGAAGTTGTGGAACATAAACCTGTAAAACTTTGTTCCACAACTTCCCGTATGAACCTGTAAAAATTCTCACGCTCTGACGTCTTTTTTTTTTTGCGGGGAGGTTTACAAATTTTCAGATGTTTGTTTATTTTTTTTTTTTCTGTTTGGTATTTTTGTAGACAATACAAATATATTTCACGCAACGCTAATTGTAACTAAAGAAAGAAAATAGTTTTTTTTTGTTTGCTTCTTGACTTTCTAAATATGAAATGCGCATACTCTATCGTATTAGCGAAGAACGGAATGTGTTTGATTTGTGTGTGCGTGTTGGTTTTTTTTTGTTTCTTTTTTTGTTGGATTACGATGATGTTTTACCGCACCAATGTCGTTACTTCCGTCCACATTGGATTCTCGGTCAAAGCTACCGAATCGGTGACACACTGTCCCTCAAGCAATTTAAGATCCCCCTTGGTAATGTTGACATGTTTTCGCCTCCGACGCGTCTGTCCTGTCGTACCATTAAGAGCAACATTAGTGGGTTCTTTATAATGGCATAATAATTCTTGAAATTCTTTACGGAAATTGTCATTGAGCCATCCATAGAGTAGGGGATTCGAGCAGGCCGAGCTCATTCCGATCATGCGACAGACGGCATATCCGACGAGTATCGTCTGTGTGACAGCCGATCTTCTCATGTCTGCATATAGGTTAAAGAAGTTCAGCGGTAGCCAGGAAACGCCAAAGATCACAGCGATACTGATGAGAAGGCAGTTGGTGCGTTTCATGCGTCGTCCGCGTTCAACTTTGCGTTGTGTCGTTTGAACGGCGACGACTGTAATGCGGTTTTTGAGCTTATTGTAGATTCCGAAATAGGCACCGGATACTATTAGTATTGGCACCAGGTATTGGACGCAAAACGAGAATATGGAGTAGTAGAATCGACCATGGTTTAGTGGCCAATCTTCAATGCAAAAGGAGATGCCTCTGATGCCGACTTTATGCAGGACGATGGTAATTTCTGCGTGTACTAGTTGTTTGAAGATAAACATCGGTGAGGCCAACACTAAGGCTAGAAACCAAATCCCCAGCAGGATGGAAAGTGCAACAAAAAACTGAAGGCTGTCACGTGTCGGGTGGACAATCACCTGGAAAGAGAAATCGGACGAAATGATATAATTTCAATGGACTAACGTGACGCGGATCGGAACTTTTGAACCTGTAAAAATTCTCACGCTCTGACGTCTTTTTTTTTGCGGGAGGTTTACAAATTTTCGGATGTTTGTTTATTTTTTTTTTCTGTTTGGTATTTTTGTAGACAACACAAATATATTTCACGCAACGCTAATTGTAACTAAAGAAAGAAAATAGTTTTTTTTTGTTTGCTTCTTGACTTTCTAAATATGAAATGCGCATACTCTATCGTATTAGCGAAGAACGGAATGTGTTTGATTTGTGTGTGCGTGTTGGTTTTTTTTTGTTTCTTTTTTTGTTGGATTACGATGATGTTTTACCGCACCAATGTCGTTACTTCCGTCCACATTGGATTCTCGGTCAAAGCTACCGAATCGGTGACACACTGTCCCTCAAGCAATTTAAGATCCCCCTTGGTAATGTTGACATGTTTTCGCCTCCGACGCGTCTGTCCTGTCGTACCATTAAGAGCAACATTAGTGGGTTCTTTATAATGGCATAATAATTCTTGAAATTCTTTACGGAAATTGTCATTGAGCCATCCATAGAGTAGGGGATTCGAGCAGGCCGAGCTCATTCCGATCATGTGACAGACGGCATATCCGACGAGTATCGTCTGTGTGACAGCCGATCTTCTCATGTCTGCATATAGGTTAAAGAAGTTCAGCGGTAGCCAGGAAACGCCAAAGATCACAGCGATACTGATGAGAAGGCAGTTGGTGCGTTTCATGCGTCGTCCGCGTTCAACTTTGCGTTGTGTCGTTTGAACGGCGACGACTGTAATGCGGTTTTTGAGCTTATTGTAGATTCCGAAATAGGCACCGGATACTATTAGTATTGGCACCAGGTATTGGACGCAAAACGAGAATATGGAGTAGTAGAATCGACCATGGTTTAGTGGCCAATCTTCAATGCAAAAGGAGATGCCTCTGATGCCGACTTTATGCAGGACGATGGTAATTTCTGCGTGTACTAGTTGTTTGAAGATAAACATCGGTGAGGCCAACACTAAGGCTAGAAACCAAATCCCCAGCAGGATGGAAAGTGCAACAAAAAACTGAAGGCTGTCACGTGTCGGGTGGACAATCACCTGGAAAGAGAAATCGGACGAAATGATATAATTTCAATGGACTAACGTGACGCGGATCGGAACTTTTGAACCTGTAAAAATTCTCACGCTCTGACGTCTTTTTTTTTGCGGGAGGTTTACAAATTTTCGGATGTTTGTTTATTTTTTTTTTCTGTTTGGTATTTTTGTAGACAACACAAATATATTTCACGCAACGCTAATTGTAACTAAAGAAAGAAAATAGTTTTTTTTTGTTTGCTTCTTGACTTTCTAAATATGAAATGCGCATACTCTATCGTATTAGCGAAGAACGGAATGTGTTTGATTTGTGTGTGCGGGTTGGTTTTTTTTTGTTGGATTACGATGATGTTTTACCGCATCAATGTCGTTACTTCCGTCGACATTGGATTCTCGGTCAAAGCTACCGAATCGGTGACACGCTGTCCCTCAAGCAATTTAAGATCCCCCTTGGTAATGTTGACATGTTTTCGCCTCCGACGCGTTTGTCCTGTCGTACCATTAAGAGCAACATTAGTGGGTTCTTTATAATGGCATAATAATTCTTGAAATTCTTTACGGAAATTGTCATTGAGCCATCCATAGAGTAGGGGATTCGAGCAGGCCGAGCTCATTCCGATCATGTGACAGACGGCATATCCGACGAGTATCGTCTGTGTGACAGCCGATCTTCTCATGTCTGCATATAGGTTAAAGAAGTTCAGCGGTAGCCAGGAAACGCCAAAGATCACAGCGATACTGATGAGAAGGCAGTTGGTGCGTTTCATGCGTCGTCCGCGTTCAACTTTGCGTTGTGTCGTTTGAACGGCGACGACTGTAATGCGGTTTTTGAGCTTATTGTAGATTCCGAAATAGGCACCGGATACTATTAGTATTGGCACCAGGTATTGGACGCATAACGAGAATATGGAGTAGTAGAATCGACCGTGGTTTAGTGGCCAATCTTCAATGCAAAAGGAGATGCCTCTGATGCCGACTTTATGCAGGACGATGGGAATTTCTGCGTGTACTAGCTGTTTGAAGATAAACATCGGTGAGGCCAACACTAAGGCTAGAAACCAAATCCCCAGCAGGATGGAAAGTGCACCCAAAATCTGAAGGCTGTCACGTGTCGGGTAGACAATCTCCTGGAAAGAGAAATCGGACGAAATGATATAATTTCAATGGACTAACGTGACGCGGATCGGAACTTTTGAACCTGTAAAAATTCTCACGCTCTGACGTTTTTTTTTTTTTGCGGGGAGGTTTACAAATTTTCAGATGTTTGTTTATTTTTTTTTCTGTTTGGTATTTTTGTAGACAATACAAATATATTTCACGCAACGCTAATTGTAACTAAAGAAAGAAAATAGTTTTTTTTTGTTTGCTTCTTGACTTTCTAAATATGAAATGCGCATACTCTATCGTATTAGCGAAGAACGGAATGTGTTTGATTTGTGTGTGCGTGTTGGTTTTTTTTTGTTTCTTTTTTTGTTGGATTACGATGATGTTTTACCGCACCAATGTCGTTACTTCCGTCCACATTGGATTCTCGGTCAAAGCTACCGAATCGGTGACACACTGTCCCTCAAGCAATTTAAGATCCCCCTTGGTAATGTTGACATGTTTTCGCCTCCGACGCGTCTGTCCTGTCGTACCATTAAGAGCAACATTAGTGGGTTCTTTATAATGGCATAATAATTCTTGAAATTCTTTACGGAAATTGTCATTGAGCCATCCATAGAGTAGGGGATTCGAGCAGGCCGAGCTCATTCCGATCATGTGACAGACGGCATATCCGACGAGTATCGTCTGTGTGACAGCCGATCTTCTCATGTCTGCATATAGGTTAAAGAAGTTCAGCGGTAGCCAGGAAACGCCAAAGATCACAGCGATACTGATGAGAAGGCAGTTGGTGCGTTTCATGCGTCGTCCGCGTTCAACTTTACGTTGTGCCGTTTGAACGGCGACGACTGTAATGCGGTTTTTGAGCTTATTATAGATTCCGAAATAGGCACCGGATACTATTAGTATTGGCACCAGGTATTGGACGCATAACGAGAATATGGAGTAGTAGAATCGACCGTGGTTTAGTGGCCAATCTTCAATGCAAAAGGAGATGCCTCTGATGCCGACTTTATGCAGGACGATGGTAATTTCTGCGTGTACTAGTTGTTTGAAGATAAACATCGGTGAGGCCAACACTAAGGCTAGAAACCAAATCCCCAGCAGGATGGAAAGTGCAACAAAAAACTGAAGGCTGTCACGTGTCGGGTGGACAATCACCTGGAAAGAGAAATCGGACGAAATGATATAATTTCAATGGACTAACGTGACGCGGATCGGAACTTTTGAACCTGTAAAAATTCTCACGCTCTGACGTCTTTTTTTTTGCGGGAGGTTTACAAATTTTCGGATGTTTGTTTATTTTTTTTTCTGTTTGGTATTTTTGTAGACAACACAAATATATTTCACGCAACGCTAATTGTAACTAAAGAAAGAAAATAGTTTTTTTTTGTTTGCTTCTTGACTTTCTAAATGTGAAATGCGCATACTCTATCGTATTAGCGAAGAACGGAATGTGTTTGATTTGTGTGTGCGTGTTGGTTTTTATTGTTTCTTTTTTTGTTGGATTACGATGATGTTTTACCGCATCAATGTCGTTACTTCCGTCGACATTGGATTCTCGGTCAAAGCTACCGAATCGGTGACACGCTGTCCCTCAAGCAATTTAAGATCCCCCTTGGTAATGTTGACATGTTTTCGCCTCCGACGCGTTTGTCCTGTCGTACCATTAAGAGCAACATTAGTGGGTTCTTTATAACGGCATAATAATTCTTGAAATTCTTTACGGAAATTGTCATTGAGCCATCCATAGAGTAGGGGATTCGAGCAGGCCGAGCTCATTCCGATCATGTGACAGACGGCATATCCGACGAGTATCGTCTGTGTGACAGCCGATCTTCTCATGTCTGCATATAGGTTAAAGAAGTTCAGCGGTAGCCAGGAAACGCCAAAGATCACAGCGATACTGATGAGAAGGCAGTTGGTGCGTTTCATGCGTCGTCCGCGTTCAACTTTGCGTTGTGTCGTTTGAACGGCGACGACTGTAATGCGGTTTTTGAACTTATTGTAGATTCCGAAATAGGCACCGGATACTATTAGTATTGGCACCAGGTATTGGACGCATAACGAGAATATGGAGTAGTAGAATCGGCCGTGGTTTAGTGGCCAATCTTCAATGCAAAAGGAGATGCCTCTGATGCCGACCTTATGCAGGACGATGGGAATTTCTGCGTGTACTAGCTGTTTGAAGATAAACATCGGTGAGGCCAACACTAAGGCTAGAAACCAGATCCCCAGCAGGATGGAAAGTGCACCCAAAAACTGAAGGCTGTCACGTGTCGGGTAGACAATCACCTGGAAAGAGAAATCGGACGAAATGTTATACATGTTTTATTAGAAGTATGCACAATCGCTGGTGTTTTGGAGAACAGTTATAACTTCGAACTTCAAGTATTCAAAGCTTTCTAAATACCTATGTAATAAACGCACGCCTTGTCCTGTATAATAGAGCATAATATTCAATTGACCCTCACTTTGCAATTCCAGGAAAATTTTAAAGTAGACATGAATATCAGCTATTCAAAAAATAGATATGCTTTTGGAATTATTTAACTTATGTTTTTGACCCCAACATTTAAATTGGCATTAGGCCTTTTTTTATTATGCTCACATGATCTGTATAGATCTTTGATTTCCATGGCTTACAACAAAAGTTGCATCCCGTACTGTTGTTGTAAACTGTGAAAATCAATGATCTATATAGATCATGTGAGCATAATAAAAAAGGTCTATTAATAGGTTTACCTATAAATAAATAAATAAAAAGTTACAAAATCGGCTACATCAGCTGATGTTTTTATATTTATATTGCTGCATGTTTTGTGTAGTCTGTGACGTGAGGCCTATTTTAATGGATGTGTTTTGTCGGTCTCTTTTTCAGTAAAAAATACAGCTACATTTTCCAGCTACCCATGCTCATTATTCACTGAGATATCGACTAGTATTTGAGTTTTTTCTGCAAGATCACCCCATTCTCGGATTGGTGTGAAGATTGCCATGTGTCAGCTGCTTAATCTTTTTATCGTGTGGTGGCCATTTGACAGGGACTATAAAATCGTCAATATACTGACCTAGATTTGCCCGAATTGTACAAATTTCAAGACAAGAGTCGATTCGTATACTTTATTTGTTTTGCCTCAGTTTCAATTAGAAACTGTGAAAATGCGTGACATAGATCTCGCAAAATTGAACCTTTCTCAATTGCATTCTGTTTTAGGAAAGTAAAAATAATAAAGAGCGGATACAGCTTTTCGCAAAAAAAAAAACATACAAGTGGGTGCCATACAGCGTTGCCAGATTGTTTTTCGAGCAAAGCGGGATTTTTAAACTTTTTGAGGAAAAAAGCGGGATTCTTACGCCGAAAGCGGGACATAAAAAAAACATAAGTAGCAGCAGTTTTCAATTGCTTGTCTCTTTTATTTTAGATTGAAATTAAGTTTAAAATAAAGACAGAAAGACATACAAATTTTTATTTAATGAAATTAAGTTACTTTGATAATGATACAGTATTGGTAAAAAAGCAATAACTGCCTGTAAGTTTAACTGGCTACTGCGACTGCCACAGTGGAACTAAGTTACGATGTGCGCAATTGCACAGACAAATAATACACACCAACGCTCAAGTTATGACGCCGTTATGCTGGAAACACATTGACCGTTGACGTTGTGTATCAATGTTGAACATTGTGATTGAACTATGTATGTACTATGCTATGAGTTGAAATTGACCTTGAAAATGACAAATGCATTGAAAGCGGGACTGAGAGTGTCCCGCGCGGGACACTTAATTTTTGGCTAAAAATCGGGACGTCCCACGAAAATCGGGACGTCCCACGAAAATCGGGACGTCCCACGAAAATCGGGACGTCTGGCAACGCTGGTGCCATATCTAATTTCTCAGCTTTTGAAAGCAGTCAAGAAGTCGACGGAATTACAACTTATTTCAGTAAGGCTTTTGATAAGTTTTCCCAACAATTTATACTCTAGCATCTATAATGTTTTTAATGCGAGAAATATTTCCCTTTGATGATGCTCTGCTTGTCTTTAGCGCGTTTTCCGTTTCCATGTTATCTGCTTTGTTTACCTTTTGAATTACCAAATAAACGAACAGCTGATTGCCAATCCCCTTTCTTACAATAGTGGGCCAATATAAGCAGCGAAATTCCTCTAATTAGCGAAACAACGAATATGCGTCTGAAGAGGAATGGAAGATTCCCAACTAAAGCTTGTAAGTACGTGACGTGCGTAAATCGCCCAATTTTAAACGGCAGCCAAAGCAACAACAATACGACGACGATAGAGCGACAATTTCTTCAACCAGCGAAATTTCTCCTAGTGTCCAATTCTATTCTACTTCTACACGATAGCGAAGAGACGAATCTGATCAAAACAAACGAGACGTTGAAGCGAATTGCGTAGCTGTGTATTTTTTTTTGCGCGTGTTTTGCACAACGCAGTACAGGCCAGCACGATGATGGTCTATCAGCTCACCAGCGATAGTTTTGGTAAAGTTGTCTATGCAGTAGGAGGGAGAGGGAGTAAGAAACTGTAATGCAAGTTCAATGCCTTCATAAACCGCAAACGGTTGCGAATTTGTCCAAACAGAGAACTATTGGCCCCTTTGGACGATGTTAATCGACATAAAGCGGCTGCTCCGTGTGGGGAAGCTGTGCGACGAATATTTTCTGTGGTCAATATGAATTTGCAATTGACTGAAGTGCGATCTGCAATTAGTTGTTGGTATTCAAGTTGGTTGTTTTTATTTTCAATAGCCGCAGTTGCAATTCACTATGATTTGGTGTTTAATTACCCCGAATATAAGTATTCATTAAACTAATATTAATGTGGCAAATAACGACAAAAAATGGTTGTTTCCTTCAAACAATAAGTTGTGTTCGATAATAATGAGTGTTCGAACAAAACGAATAACGATCAATGCGATTGACTTAAATTTATTTGATTCGTATTCAAATAGTTTACGGTATGGATGATTAAAGAAAGATACAGACTCACCAATATGTACATAGATCTTTGATGTTCCTCTTGCAGTATACCTATAACTACTGTATCTCGTTTATTCCCGGTACGCGATCGCGGATCCGTAATCGAACACTTTAAATTAATTAAGTTCTTTGAACTTTGTCCGATGTTCACTTTCCCGAATTGTCACTGTCTTTGAAGGAATTGTAGTTTTAACCACTCGGCCACTTATGTTTTAATGTTTAATCTTCAACGAAGTTCTGTCACGGTCGCCATCAAAAAGCGTATTGCTTTGATATTAAAGTTCCTTCTTATATAAATAAATCACCAACTTTCTTTACGTTATAATTACAATTAAATTCACTTTATTGGTTTGAGAAGGTCGCTCCGTACGGTTTGAAATTCAACTGTCGAATGCTTTTTCAACTTTATTTCATTTGAAAGGAAAGGTAGAATTTGGGTGTGTGGTGAATATGGGGAATGGTTTACAATGTAATGGGACAATGGACATCGATTTAACTTTGGCGCCAACATTCAAATCTTGGGCGCCAACAACTGTCTTTTTGTGATCTATTAAAAGGCCCAAGCCCTCGCCCAGGTATCCGATCCAAGGTATCCAGATAGATACCTTGGATCGTAAAGTGCAACAGTAACATACCTTATATTTAACATAAATTTTCAGGTTTCAGCTGAGGTCGACGTCGCATTCTTAATTTTCCTGTCTCTTTTCAACGCGGGCACATAGTAACTAATGCTCAAGAACAAACTCAGTCGCCGATTCGTTCTTGCGTTGGTTGCGTCCGGCAGGTAAAAACAGTATTTCTATTTTTATTTATATTTTTAAATGCAATATTGGAATTTGTGGCCAACATCGAATTGACTTTTGCGGATTTTGCGCAAAGAAAAATTAGTTCCTTTATTTTTTTTCTTATCACCTGTTATTATTTATTTTATATTGCCAAAGAAGGAATGTTTTCAGTTTTTTTTAAATATTGTGAAGACATGTTCATGAAGAATATACTTAGTAAAATCAAGTCTTTTATTTGGGAATACAATCTTAATGTTTGAGAAAAAAAATAGAACCATATTTATGCATTAAACAAAGCTTAAAAAACATATTTTAGTACAGATCGTCGAATCGACGAATGTTTAGCTTATTAGGCGTAGTCAGCAAGATTAGCCAGGGTTAAACTTATTATCCAGCATGCTCCTTTAAACAGTTGTTGTTTACCTATAATTCGGGAGACGGACAATTTTGGTAGAGTATATTTTGAGTTATCCAAAGGTCCAAATCATGTCACCATTGTAATCGTACTTCAAAACCAGTTCTCTTTAAGATGCATTTCATTTAAAGAGCTATATAAATACATAAAACTCTATGTATTTTTCTTTTCTTTATTATTAAGTACATTAATTACAATAACAATGAAAAAAAATGTAAATCACTAGCTACCACGGCTAACCTTCATTAAAAATATGGTAATGTTATTGCAAATGGTGCCTAATAAAAAAACAAATGTAGCGTTTTGTGTATATCAACCAGGTACCACAATATTCCAATACTTACTTTTAACTCTATATGTGGATCCCTCTTTTGTTAGGATTCATTTCCGTTTGTAAATCAAAAACAAGACAACAGACAAATTTCTGGTAGAAAAATTGATTTCATTTATTGATTTCTTACCTAATAATATATTATATGCATTTATGTTTCTGTTTTGTTTCATTGTACATACAGCTATATAGGAAACAGCCATTATTTTTGAGAAAATTAGTTAACATTCTTATTTAATTAGGTTTCAATTTAATAAACTAAATTTATCATTGTATTAAATACATATTCGTTTAAAAATTTGTACCAATAAGAACATTTATAAAAAAAAATCGTATTTTGGTCTTATCATTACATTTACAATATGTTTTTATTTTCTTAATTAAACGAATTCTACATGTATGTACATTTCTATTTTTGAAAAAATTACAATAACATTTACACTCTAATACTAATTAAAAATGAATATGTATTTTAAGAAACCCTTTTATTCTCCATTTCTTATATTCGTTACACGTCCGTACTCAAGCTCTGTAGATTAACCCTTAAATAAAAAGAAAATAAATACTATTTAAAATTTGAAGCACCACAAAATAAGCTAAAGATATTTACTACACATATAAAATAAATTCATAAGTTTAAGTTCAAAAAGGTAATTTCATATTTTATTTAAGATACACCGATAAGTTCTTGTTGTTAGTGCATTATTAAGGAAACATACAAATCAGCCATCGACTATCGAAGCATTAAAAAGCAAAGAGTGGGTGGAACATTTAAATTTGTTGAGTATTTAAGATGAGCACAATTTTTAATTCTGGATATTGTCAAAGCTGTCATTTAGTATTATAGCTGCTATAGATTAGATACTATGGACATGGTTTTTGGGTTGGTGAAGGTAGGACGACCAAATGGTGTCGAATTAAAATTGCATTGCATCGAATTAAGTTTTTTGGGACCAATGGAAGAGAACTACAATTGTATGCCGAGTCCGAACTAAATTGAAAAAAAAAACTTTTCTATGACGAATGCTCTCACATATTTCTGTCGAACGTTGGCATGGAATGGTGCAATGGACACAACGTTAAGATTTGATTTGAGTCTTTCCGGATATCAAACCTAGGTCGACTTAGGACAACTAGATTTTTGAATGTACTGGGTCAAAAAAATTTTTTAATGAAAATTAACACCTGGGTTTAATTTGAATGCAATATAGGTTTTACTTTATTTACTCATCTTGACTCGGTGAACTTACTCGAACTATATCATGCGCCTCTGAGTGTACCATGGAATCTCATATTTGGTATTCTGATGGACTAAAACATATTTATGATGTTTCCAATGAAACATAATAGCTCCGAAATGGTAGCGGGAATATCCAAATTTGAATTACTAACGTTAAACCTTCAAAGAGAAATGCTTTGCACATACAGGAAGTTGTGGAACATAAAGATCGTATTTATGGAAACGAGAAAGATGCTCCAAGATATGTGGGGCTATGTTGTAAATAATTGTAGTTCATAAACATTCTTGCGATAAACATGTTAGAAAAATACCTACGCAATACAAACCATTCAGTCATACAATTAAATGGTTATGGATTTGGCAATTACAAATATTTAAACACCGATTAATCTTCTTAAAGTCAACAAAACAGCTGAGCTATAGCTGAGTTGCTTTAAGCAGAACCAACCACATTGGCCAGTATTCTTCTTGCTCTAATAAAGACCATTTGGCAAATTTAGATCTTTCCCTTGAATTCGAAAAGGGCGATCTTAAGACCTGCAATGACTGAGGTGCTTTTAAAAATACATTCCATCCTAAGCCCACTATGCAAAAGCCGCTGCAGAGATTTTTGGCAACATTTTGGCAAAGAAATCCAATTCTAAATTGGTATAAATTGAAGAAGACTTAAGATTTAAAATCATGCCGTCAGTCTTTTAATCATTTACCTAGGCTCTACTGAGACGCCTTGGCATCCATTGATAATTGTCAACAGCTTCTGATGTATAGGTACTTCAATTTTGTATTAAATCAGATGAGTCTCCTTCTTTAAGATTCACGATATGGTATCAAAACAGATTTTTTTCTGCATTTGGGTGACACGAGGCCTTATTTCAATATAAATCTGTACAGTCACCTTTATATCCAGAACAGTGTGTAACAAGTTTTATATATGCAAATACAACAAATTACAAAGCAATACAAACAAAAAGAAAAAAAAACTCAAAGCAACACTTTTGAACAAACATCGCATGCGTCGAGAGTCGAAAACTCAACAAGTTTTCATTTGTATTTTGAATGTCTTTTTTTTGTTTTTAGATTTTATTCATTTTGTTTAATTGCAAAAATTATATTTATGAGGATTTTGGGAAAGTTAATAATTTCAATGGACTAACGTGACGCGGATCGGAACTTTTGAACCTGTAAAAATTCTCACGCTCTGACGTCTTTTTTTTGCGGGGAGGATTTTCGGATTTTCGGATGTTTGTTTATTTTTTTTTTCTGTTTGGTATTTTTGTAGACAACACAAATATATTTCACGCAACGCTAATTGTAACTAAAGAAAGAAAATAGTTTTTTTTGTTTGCTACTTGACTTTCTAAATATGAAATGCGCATACTCTATCGTATTAGCGAAGAACGAAATGTGTTTGATTTGTGTGTGCGTGTTGGTTTTTATTGTTTCTTTTTTTGTTGGATTACGATGATGTTTTACCGCATCAATGTCGTTACTTCCGTCGACATTGGATTCTCGGTCAAAGCTACCGAATCGGTGACACGCTGTCCCTCAAGCAATTTAAGATCCCCCTTGGTAATGTTGACATGTTTTCGCCTCCGACGCGTTTGTCCTGTCGTACCATTAAGAGCAACATTAGTGGGTTCTTTATAACGGCATAATAATTCTTGAAATTCTTTACGGAAATTGTCATTGAGCCATCCATAGAGTAGGGGATTCGAGCAGGCCGAGCTCATTCCGATCATGTGACAGACGGCATATCCGACGAGTATCGTCTGTGTGACAGCCGATCTTCTCATGTCTGCATATAGGTTAAAGAAGTTCAGCGGTAGCCAGGAAACGCCAAAGATCACAGCGATACTGATGAGAAGGCAGTTGGTGCGTTTCATGCGTCGTCCGCGTTCAACTTTACGTTGTGTCGTTTGAACGGCGACGACTGTAATGCGGTTTTTGAGCTTATTATAGATTCCGAAATAGGCACCGGATACTATTAGTATTGGCACCAGGTATTGGACGCATAACGAGAATATGGAGTAGTAGAATCGGCCGTGGTTTAGTGGCCAATCTTCAATGCAAAAGGAGATGCCTCTGATGCCGACCTTATGCAGGACGATGGGAATTTCTGCGTGTACTAGCTGTTTGAAGATAAACATCGGTGAGGCCAACACTAAGGCTAGAAACCAGATCCCCAGCAGGATGGAAAGTGCACCCAAAAACTGAAGGCTGTCACGTGTCGGGTAGACAATCACCTGGAAAGAGAAATCGGACGAAATGTTATACATGTTTTATTAGAAGTATGCACAATCGCTGGTGTTTTGGAGAACAGTTATAACTTCGAACTTCAAGTATTCAAAGCTTTCTAAATACCTATGTAATAAACGCACGCCTTGTCCTGTATAATAGAGCATAATATTCAATTGACCCTCACTTTGCAATTCCAGGAAAATTTTAAAGTAGACATGAATATCAGCTATTCAAAAAATAGATATGCTTTTGGAATTATTTAACTTATGTTTTTGACCCCAACATTTAAATTGGCATTAGGCCTTTTTTTATTATGCTCACATGATCTGTATAGATCTTTGATTTCCATGGCTTACAACAAAAGTTGCATCCCGTACTGTTGTTGTAAACTGTGAAAATCAATGATCTATATAGATCATGTGAGCATAATAAAAAAGGTCTATTAATAGGTTTACCTATAAATAAATAAATAAAAAGTTACAAAATCGGCTACATCAGCTGATGTTTTTATATTTATATTGCTGCATGTTTTGTGTAGTCTGTGACGTGAGGCCTATTTTAATGGATGTGTTTTGTCGGTCTCTTTTTCAGTAAAAAATACAGCTACATTTTCCAGCTACCCATGCTCATTATTCACTGAGATATCGACTAGTATTTGAGTTTTTTCTGCAAGATCACCCCATTCTCGGATTGGTGTGAAGATTGCCATGTGTCAGCTGCTTAATCTTTTTATCGTGTGGTGGCCATTTGACAGGGACTATAAAATCGTCAATATACTGACCTAGATTTGCCCGACTTGTACAAATTTAAAGACAAGAGGCGATTAAGTGAAAGTTCCATGCGATCCAGACGTATTCGTATACTTTATTTGTTTTGCCTCAGTTTCAATTAGAAACTGTGAAAATGCGTGACAGAGATCTCGCAAAATTGAACTTTTCTCAATTGCATTCTGTTTTGGGAAAATAAAAATAATAAAGAGCGGATACAGCTTTTCGCAAAAAAAAAACATACAAGTGGGTGCCATATCTAAATTCTCAGCTTTAGAAAGCAGTCAAGAAGTCGACGTAATCACAACTTATTTCAGTAAGGCTTTTGATAAGTTTTCCCAACAATTTATACTTTTCAAATGGTCTGCCCTCGGCTTGGGACCCACTTTGTTAATATGGATACCTTCATACGTGGAAAATCGTTTTAACAGTGTTTGGTTCAGGGCTGTCTGAACGTCCGTTTCTTGGCTAACCCTGCTGTTCGACAATACAGTCATCGTAGTCCATGTTGCCAAAAAAGTCGATGTTTTGAATAAAGTAAAAGGTCTCCGACTATATCGATTTGAAAACTTCAAACTTTCAGTGTGAACCGTTAAACCGATTACCGATTAACTGTCAATGTCAAAATATTCAGTAAAATCAAAATTGTTATCATGGTAAAGTACTCGAAGTAACAACTTTAACAAATAATACAAATTTACTACCGAAATTCCGAGTCGGTGGTCGCAACTTTAAGAGCATTAACGCCAATTTTCGGCCGTAATTCTCGTCCCAGTAACCAAGCGATTTATATCCTAGTGAAATTAGAGTCAGAAGTTTGGTGGAACTTCATCCGCAAAAAGTCACTGTTTGGTGCTGTTTTCATGCCGGTGGGCGTCATTGGGCCGTTTTTTTTTCCGTCGACGAAAATTACCGTCACGTTGCGGTAAATAATATTCGCTACAGAGATATGCTGGAACGTTACTTCTTTGAGCAATTACTTGAATTGGACATCAGTGATATGTGGTTCCAACAAGACGGTGCCACAAGCCACACAGCGGGTGCAACAATCGAGTTGTTCAAGTCTCAGTTCAGTGAACGTATGTTATATCGAGAAGGACCCGTCTATTGGCCCCGAGACCGTATGATTTAACACCTCTAGATTTTAGGTAGGGCTACAATAAATCATCGAAACAAGCCGGCAACGTTAGTGGAGCTCAGAACCAATCGAAGTCATCGAAAATTGGGTTCAACTTATCGGCCGCTGCATACCTACGTTCCCGTGGTACATATATATGAACGAAGTCGAATTCCATTCCATTTTTTTGGAGATATTTCAAGTAGTTTGAACTTTATTTCAATAGTTGTCAAGTCTCTCATTTGTTTGTATCGATAGATATATAAATCTAATAAAATTCATCTAAACCGCACATACTCTACTACGTTTTGTTTGAACATCCTACACTGAATATAAAATCTAGACTCTAATTGCTAATTAATGCACTTAGTATTATGCGTGACATGAATTTCGAACGCTAAAATTAGCTTTCTTGTGTCAAGCACGAAGTCGGAACCTAGCAGAAATTTGTAATAAAAATATCTTGAGCCACATTCGATGGAATATTATATCGAAATGTAAGGCGGAGGGTATTCTATCGTTTACGTGACTTACTGATATTGGAAGATTTGCTCATGCAAAATTCCCGATACCCTCAGCAAAATTGTTCCCGCCATAATACAGGCGTACACGCAGATTTACTAATGTATTATATACACGCTTAAGGGCATCAATATTCTTGCCCTTCTTTCAGCATTTTATATATATCTCCACATACTGATACATTTAGTGAAATGGAATACATAGCTATTCGTACTTGGCTAAGTAGATTTGAATACAACGTTTGCCTATGCCCATCACCTGGATCGTCTGACTTATACCCACAACGACGGCAACCTTTCAGTTAACAGCCAGAAATAGGTATATTACATAGCCGAAGAAATAATCCCTAGCCACTTTAGACATCTGCCATTTGCCAAAGTATGCGCACTTTCAAACATAGTAAATTGAGTTTTCCGTAAGCCGTTGGAAAAAGGTCAACCGCAATGAATTCACACCAGCGATTTGCGTATAGATACAAATCACAATCCCACGAAAATTCGTAGCCAACTTAAATTCACCAACAAACGCCATTTAAATGACAAAAGAAAAAAAAAATCATTAACCTCCAGGGTAAATTGAATCTTTTGCGTGATTCACCAAATGACCCGGACACTTATCAGAGAGATGCGATTATCAATCCATTTGGACAAGGATAGATCAGATCTAGGGAAATTTAAGAATTATTAGACCAACGGTAAACGGGACTGAATTCCGCTTTAGTTTAGCGTTTTCCAGCATCTGTACTCGTAGGCAAAATCACTTTAATGGTTTTCCTTCGTGTGTGGTGTTTCCCTTCGGTAAATCGAACAAACGACTCGAATGTCACTTAATCTTTATTTATGCGCGCAAATGGTATTACTTTCATCTCAGGTGGGGTAATATAATCTTGATGGGTAATTCCTGGCCAAGTTAATGGATTTGAAGGCTCTTCCATTTGCACACAATCTGCTTTATCGCTGCTCAAAGTGTGTTAACACGATATTTGCGGAAGCATTATCATCCCCACTTTGGACAACAGAACTGCTCATATTATTCATGATATCTATTTATGGTGCGGGTACTTGAACAATATGTTTGAATAACGTGTACATACCTGATATCGGTCGAAAGCAATCGCTGTTATCGATATCGTTGAAACGAATATACTCGTCGCCTGAAGCATGGCAATCATTTTGCACAGAATCGCACAAGTCCCAAATGGCCAGAACTTGGAGAGGATTTCCATCAGCGTCAGCGGCGTCGTAACCAAACACAGGAGCAGATCTAAGAATACAAAGCTATTAAGCGGGACCAACAAAAGCACAGCTCATTTACCTGATATAGCCAGATTGAGGATAAAAAGGTTCCTGGCCGTACGCATCATTGGCTTTCGCAGGACCGCTATCACCACCAAGCAATTCCCAACTGCACCAAATATTATCAGGATACTGTACATTACGATGAGGATATAGTACCAAGGGCCGTCGATGCTGCGATTTCTCGTGAAGCGTTCCAGTAGAATTGGATCCAGCCGTGGCGCTGTCTCATTGCTGGTGTCGTTGAGCCATTGTGTGTCCAAGAAATTCGCACTTTCCTGGGAGTCGTTCATTTTTATCTGAAAGCAAGCGGAGTGGAAGACGAATTTATTGAATCGTTCAATTACATTCGACTGAGTGGATATATATATATAAGATTGGCGTGCAGAGTTAGATCACAGAAGTCCCCCCAGAGGAATCACGTACACCATTCCGCAAGGATAATTCTACATTTTGTTCATGTTTCACGTTAACTGGTGCTGCAGATTGACAGTCATATTATATACCTACATGAGTGAGTAGTCGTTTTATGTCGCAGTTGCCTTGGAATCAAGTAAAATGGAGGGTGAGGTTAGGTAGCCATTAATAGCGGAAAGCTATTTCGACACCGCCATGTCAGATACAGATAAATTGACCAATGGCTGGTAAATAAGTTACGTGCGAGCAGATCGACAGATGGAGAGGGAGAGCGAGATATATGAGGGCACTTGTCACAGTGTTGGGCTGTAATGAAATCAGTTTAAGACAAATAATTGGTGCTAGCGAAATATACAGAGTCATTAATTTCGTGGTTTCAAGTTGGTAACCTGTCAAACTCGGCTGTCATTTGAAGCGTCATAGTACTAGTTGAATGTTTGCCATTTACGATAATGGATCGCTTAACAATTGAACATCGCTTTAAAATTATTAAAACTTACTACAAAAGTGACATTAAGTCATACAACACGACCAATTATGGCTTTATTACGTGGCAAGTTTCCTGGTCGCGTAATTTCACTTTTTGGCGACTATAAGATCATGCGAAGTGACACCGTTAGTTTTTTTCCGTAGGGCTACGTAAAAGACCTTGTTTACATGAATAATGCCCGAACTGTAGACGCATTAAAAGCCAACATTACTCAAGCTATGGTCGAGATACCTCCCGAAATGTGCAAAAATGTCGTTACAAATTACCCCAATAGAATCGAATGCTGCGAATCTTACTGAGGCGGCCATTTGAATGATATTATATTTCACACTTAAGGCAAGGTCCAAACTTTATAATGAAATAAAATTTTCATCAAAAATGTATCGCTGTATATGTTATTCAGCTTTACTTTCGAAACCGAAAAATGAATGACCCTGTATTAGCATATTCTAATCTACCGAGTACACATTGACATGATTGACATTTGGAGTAAATGAACATTAATTGCGATTTGGGTTACCAGATAAAGGGAGCAATATTTTCATTTGTTTTCACTGATGCAACAGAACAGATATCTGGATTATGGAAATTAGTTTTGCTCCAGTTGAAATGAAACTTTTCAAATAGTATAGAGAGACTCGTATCACTGTTAAAGGGTAAGAGAAATTTTTTGTATAACAACCTGGCTGCAGTGATTCCATTTTTAGCTTTGTCCCCCTATAGGGGGTATAAGTCTTCTAATATTTATTTTACTATTTCAGTACAAATTATTTATATAGATACACATAGCCACCTGTCGTTGGAAAATTAAAAACGCACCCAGATTTTGTAGTTTATGAAGCAAAGTATGATGCAGTGAGATGGAAAAGACTGTTTTACATTTCCAACCGTAACATTTGAACTATTTTTTTGGTCGATAAATTATCTTGGCAATCATTTTATTTACCATCAAATTTCGTTTACAAGTTAGTTCACAAACGAAATTCGAGCGGGTGTTATGTCAAACTAGCTGTCTTGTGGGTTTTTCTACTGATTTGTGAGATCAGATTGAGTCGTCATCACCATCCACCGTTGATCTATTTTTGTAGACCACTCAAGAAGTCGCGAAATGCTTGGTTCGTTGGTGACTCTCGTTGTAAGAAAGCTTTATCTGTAGCTTGGTTGCAGCTATTTCTTAGACTTTTAAAACTTGCTAATAATCTTTGCTGCCTTGGCTTACATAGGTGCTCTGTTGAGCTCGAAGTTGGTTCACAATTTAACACAATTGAAAAGTTGATCTTGATGTGCCAACAATTTTTATCGCTATCTGCACAAGAATATTTCAGCCGTTTATTCAATATATATAAATATAATTAAAAGGTAACGCAATTTAACTGACACTTTAAGCAAAGCGACAGCTTGTTCATTTGATTTTTACACTTTTGTTACTGTCAGTATTAGTATTAAAGATATATAGCTCAGCTCGATCTGACTGTTATTATCGGCGATCGTTCTCATCATCGATCATGGTTTGCAGTTTTTAGCAACACTACACCAGTTGTGGTCCTGGTCGGCCGTTTTACTACTCCTACGACAGTCTGATATGGATGTTCAAATTATTGTTCGAGTAGTCATAAGTGGAAACTAGAAAGTTATCAAAAAATCATAGATATAAGAAATTACAACACGGCGACAAGTTGCAGGTACAGTGTACATGTATATCCCAGCAAGGATTGATATTTCTTTGGGGCAACATTGGATTCGACGAGTTTACCCCAGCCTGAGAAAAACACAATTACCCGCTGGTAAAAAAACCCTTGTTAAAAGCGTGAGGCATATTCAACAGCTTTTTATGTAAAACTCATTTCATTTTATTATACATTCTGATTCGTGTTTGATCAAATCTTATAGTAGCTCTACCTTCAAAATTTCGACATATTTTATCTTAGTACTAGGTTGTTAACAGGGAAGTTTTCGGCAATACCTAATTTATTTCAATCCTCTATGACCTAACCTAAAATAACCATCTCATTGAAAGAGAGCTGTTCAACACTGGACTGAAGCTGGCGATTTACCACAGCCAGTATTTATAATTAGTTTGTAGAAAAATTCTCGGAATTCTTTTTAATTAATATCAGTGAGTAGTTTTTGTAGTTGTTTCCCTTCCTATTGTGTTAACACCGACAAAGTGCCAACGTTTGTTTATCATATTTTCCAAATCATTTCACAGAATTTCAGAATTCATTATTTTATTTCAGTAAATCATATCAGAAATCAGGATTTTGATCTGAATAAGATATGATACTGTGAATGTGAATGGTTTGAGTTTCTTCCGCAAGGTAGCATTTGATGCGTGCTAAGCGTTACCCAATGATACATCACATTCTGACATTCCAAGGGCGCAATAATTTCACTGAAGTAGGTAGCATAAAATGTCCTTTCAATGAACCGTGAGAGGCGATTCAATTCATCACTTATATATGTATGTCAACATGCACATACAATCCATCTGAAGAGATTACATTCCCATATACTTGTCATGTCTTAAGAACTTCTGATCGATTGACGGCGTCTGATGGAAATGAAATATTGCAAATAAATCATAGTTTTCATCATTTCTACCGAATGTGCGTATATTTACGTCCTTCGGCTTTCGAAGTATATTACACACTAAGGTGGCCTAAGCATCGAACTCATCATCTTAAATAATATTGATTACTCAATCGATGAATACTAGTAGCAAAGTGAAACATGACGTCGAATTATCGTATGACAATCACATGTCCTTACGGATTGGGTTGACCCTTAACGAGACAGTATTAACTTTAGTTCTGATCCATTTTTAGATTGTCAAGCTAATATCATGATTCCTTATAAGACATTCCAGGGGGGAGTGTGTCAATTTTTTGCTTTCTCACTACAAATGTATTCATATAATTCAGACCCCCTCCACACACAAACCCTCTAAACAAATTCAGTAATTATAAAGATGAAAGCAAGCAAGGTGTTTGCCGATACTGATAATGAATGGCTTTACCTATGCTAATAAGCTGTGTAATTACATTTTCACAGTAAGAGTCTTGTTAATTATTCATTTCAGTTCTGTTTTGGTGCGTTGATGCTCCAAGAAAATGACTTCGCTTTTATATGTGATCGCCTAATGTCGCTCACTTTGGGGAATATTTTCTTTTTTCTAATTATTAAATTGAGATAGGTTATGAATTTGAATTAATTCTACTGTAATTCAAATTTGGGACGCAGAATGGCGTTCGTTCGTATCTGCTTTCGGTATAAATTAGGTTAAGTCAGAGCGAAATACCATGTGAAGCGAGAAGGTGTTTTGCCAATTAGCAATTCTGATTGCTGGGGATATTTTGCTGTTTATATAAAGCAGCTACCACAAACAGGAGCAAATATTTCCCAAAAAGATTTGGTATAAAATGGCAGGATAGCATTTTCGTTTTAAAACAGCTATTTAAAAATTTATATTGAAGCACATGCTGTGCCGTGCTTAACTTATGTACCTAAACGAAGTAATGACAGCTACCATCGAGCTCTTAATTTATCGATTACTTTCAAGAAGGAAAAAAATACCAAATTGGAGGCTACACTTAAAAATCTTTTTCCAAGAACGCCTTTCAATGTTCTTCAAAGACGATTATATTTTTAGAAACAGTTTCTCCTTAAAACTGCTAAGTAAATTTGACCACGCACATCAAGGGTTTCAATGCATTTCCAATAATTTGTAGAGTTTCTATAACTTCAAGAACGCTCTTTGAAAAGGTGTATAGCTAACTAAGTAATTTTATGTAAAAGCAATTAATCGATACTATATATGTATTCCAAACATAATGTAGGCTTGGCTATATTAATCACCATACCCATGGAATGCCTACAAACACATTGATTAAGTGTGTTTCCGTTTCATACATACACGTATACACTATAGCACAATACAGTGCTATTACTGCTTTCACTTTGAAAATTTTTGAGTCTAGGTACTCTATTCCGCCCTTGAAATGATCCGATTATAAATGTACTTACACGCCCCTATTCCTGTGCGGTAAAACTAGAAACCTTTCATCAGGCAATTTAACTGTATGGCTCTGTCAATTGCAATCCCTAAAACATTACTCGTTGTTTTTTTTTTGTGGGATGTAGGCAGGATTAATAATGAAAATGAAAGTTTAAATATTTTTTAGCTTTAAATTTTATTGTATTTAAACAAAAAATTAGAGCTAAAGATAATATATTTCGACCGATATGTTTTTTATTATAGTATTTAATTCACCTACCTGGGAACTTATGGGCCTATTTCTATTTCTATTCGAAAAGAAAGACCGTGGTACGTGAAGGTTTTCTAAATTATTACAATCATGTTATAAGCAATTTTTGCTCACATGTTTTGTTGAGAGCAATGGTTGGTGAAAATGGAGCAATTAAAAAATAAAGTTTCTTCTATTAAAAGTTTTATTGGGTTTTATAAAGTGCCCGTTTGTCTTTTTTATAATATTCATTTAAAATGGCAGTATATAACAATTTTAATTTTTATTCTTATGTAGGTATATTTTTAGTATACTATTTTAAAAGAATACCACTCTAAACAAGTAAAAGTGTTATCATCGGCCTGGACGTTGCTTTGAAACCCTCCATTGCATACAAGTCATGCAAAACTGGTTTTGTATGGGAGGTACCCGAACTACTTGACCGACAATACCCATTTTCAATACCAACCTGACGACGATAAAAAGAAGTCCTTTCACCAAATTTCATTCGCCTATGTCAATTCCTTTGCGCGCTATCGTGCATTCAACAGACAGACAGACAGACAGATAGACAGACGGACATGGCTAAATCGATTCGGAATTGTTGTGAGCCAGGGTCGAGCCACAGGGGCAGCTTCGGTACAGGTGAGGAGGGCGCGGCATGTTAGTGGTTGCTCGGCTCAGCTCGTCGGACGGGGGTGTTCTAGCCCCCTCACCACATACCACCTGCTCAAAAAACATTTTATTCCATGCCATATGAAAATAAGGAAAAAAAAAAGGAAGAAAGCTACTCGACCTCGGACTGACTAACGGACAGTTAATCTGAAAGATAGCACACGAAAAGAAAGAATGTCCTAATCTATATCTAAACTAACCTAAGAGAATAAACTGAACCCTAAACTACACCTACTATAACTTAAATCTAACCTATCTACTGTTACCCTAAACGCAACTTGTCCCTTCGTAGTCTCCTGAAGGTAGAGGTTCGTCATGACCTCGAAACACGCCAGATGTTAATGGCAAGGGCTGGCCAAACCACCCTTCATGTCCGTAGACTTATCCAACAGCTAACAGCTGAAATTGTGAGAGATAGCCCCTTAATAACCCTCCAGTCACAACACTTGTCAAGCCGGAATGGCCGAAAAACAACGCTGAAAAGCGTCATGTGTGGTCGTCAGTTAGTCGCGTATTGTCATTGTCGATCTATCAAAAGGACGGCCTTCCCAAATATCCACACACCGTGAGCTATTGAACCTATCCGCTCATATTGAAATGTATCTAAACCACTTGAAAATCTTTAGAAAGCATTGGAAAAATTTTTAAAAGTAAGAAAAAAAATCAAATTTAAAGGCAAAACTTAAAATTGAATAAAAAAAAACCCAAACCAAGAAAAAAAAGAAAAGAAACTAAAATTAAAAAAAAAGATTGTATCTTAAGGATACAGAAAAAAAAGGAATAAAAACTACGTTAAGGAAAAAACTATGTAAAAAAAGGAACAAAAGGTAAAATTCATAAATTTAATTAGAACTGTCTTTCGGAGACCGTTGGCTGGCGGTATCTTGGCGTTTCGCTCGCAGTCCAACGGCCGAAATATGGCTTTACGGTCCCACAAAAATGTTAGCAGGCACGGCTTAAGTCAGACTTAACAGCAGCCCGAGTCACCTTTTGCGTCTCTACAAAGCCAATTAGGGTTCTCCGGTAATTTTTGTTTTTTATTTTTCCTATCTCTGGATTTCCACTATATGGTCAACCCGGAATTCTCGAAAGATACTTTTTTTTCCTCGTCACTGTATGACACAAAAAAAATCTAGCTGACTTTCAAAAGGGCATCGACCGCTTGCTGTCAAGCAAAAAAAACATTGTGAAGGCCTGTCGGCAAACCAATTTTGCGTTTGCGGTGCATTTGCTTTACCCCTTCCTTTGTTTTCTCAAGTCTTCGCAGACCCTGGCTTTCTTTTTCCTATCTATTTCCTATTTCCTTTCTTTTCTTCCTTTTGTTTTTTATTATTTCGCCTTCGTTTCCTTTTCTTGGAATGAGAGCGAGGGGTCTCTTAATTCCTGATCGTCAAGTCGTATTAGGCTTGTTCTCCTATCTCCTAATAACATACATACATAAAGTAACGATACCTAACATAGAGAAAATAACGTAACTTACAAAAAAAAAATTTCAACTACATCTTTACGATCACCCACTAACTTGGAACACAATGGAATGGAACGAAGAAAAACTTAACGACGGAGAAATAATTGACAAGACAAAACGTCAAAATCAAACCGGGAAGTGCAACAGACGTACTGTACGTACATGGTAAGAAATTATTTTACTTTTTCCGATTAATTAATATTCTTTTATTTTCAGGTTTTCAAATTTCATTGCACAGGTGAGTTTATCCTTCTTTCATTGGGGCTTGACCTCTCAACGCGCATTGGATAGGCGGTTGAGCGGCCAAACTCCAATGTAAGAGTTTGTTTACATTTTTTTTTCCTAATTCTTGTTTTTTTTATTTTCCTCAAAGGTACTACATCAAATATATTTGGTAAATATTTGGAAATGTGGATTACCTAATAAATTTATTTTTGTGTCTTTAGGTATGGCTCCGTAACAGGCTCGACTGGCCGGGAGGCTAACAACTTCGTAAAAATCGTAGCCATCCAGGTGAAGTCTTAGATGCTCAGCATTTTGGCTCGACCTTTATTGATTTGATATTGATTACGAATCGTGTGGCAAGGGCCCATACCCTGAGCTTACTTCGCAAAAATTGTTACGCCGGGCAGAGTTAGTGTTGTGTTTTGGTGATCTTAGTAATAATAAATAATAAATTTGATACTATTGGTGTTTAATTCTAAGTGTTGTCTGTGTTTGTTTTTTTTTTTTTTGTTTATTTTCAGGTGCTGAAGTTGAGTGAAAGTACATAGTGAATCTGAGCATTACCGAACTACTCGTGGTTATCACAGTATTGTTATCACTTTTTGGGACCTATTCCAATATCACAGACTAACTTAATTATATAAATAAATAAATAAATAACTAAATAAATAAATAAACCTCTAATATAAATAAATAACTCTGTAAATAAATAAGCTATATAAATAAATAAATATAAACTCTGAGACGGACAAATAAGATAAATAAATAAATAAATAAATAACATAGAATATCACAGATAATCAAGCAACGACATACAAGAGTGCGTCATGGTTTTTGTTAATTGTGGAGATCTTTGGCGTAATAAACTCCAACTTTTTCTCCCATAAGGTTTCCTATTTCGTATAGTGAATTGCCAATTGCTTTCAGCACTATACATTTTATAGAATTAGGACCCAACTTGGCATTATACCTGTCCACTAGACTGATTTAATATTTCTCCTATAAACTATTTATCCTTCTTTGTATTTTGTGTCCCTACATCTTTTGTTATACGCTTTTTCTGCTTTTTGGTGTGCTAGCCCTAGGTTGTCAAGTATTTTAGCCCTAATTAGCTCTAGTTTGTCGTTTCGCGTAACAATTTCCGTGTTCATGTTCTTGATTGTGACAAGGTGTCGGAGGATCTCATACGCGCTTGCGTGCTGGATCATGTTTGTGCCAAACACAGCGTAATAGGGCTCAAACAAGGTCGAATCATGAACCACGCTCCTCAAGGAAAACGCCGCATCGGATACGTGTTGATCTCAGTTCCTTTGGTCTTCCTTAAGGTAGGACCTTATTTTGGTTAGGACGGAACGGTTAACTCTTTCTGAGGCGTTTGCCTGTGGAGAGTAGAAAGCTGTTCGAACATGTTTGACTCCATATTTTGCTAATAAGCTGGCAAACAATTCGGAAACGAACTGCTTGCCATTGTCAGAGTGGATATACTCCGGGACACCAAATACATGAAACACTGATTCTTCTAAATACTTAACTACCTCTGCAGCCGTTGCTTTCGAATGGGTTTTAAAAATACATATTTACTAATATGATCTAGGACAATTAATATGTTTATTGTGTGTTTCCGTTTTTTGTTAGTGTATAAGGTCCTAGAAAGTCTATATAAAGTCTTTGGAAAGGTCGCTCCGTTATCGTTTGTTGTCCCATCGGCGGTCGCAAGATCAAGTTTATTGGTTTCGCGCACTTGCAGACATCGAAGGCTTTCATCCAGTTTTGCACGTCGGTGGCCATGCCAGGCCAAAAGTATAGCTGTCTCAACCTGGACAGTGTTTTGTGTATGCCACCATGTCCTACCGATGGCGAATTGTGGGCGGATTCCACAAGGTTCCCACGCAACTCCACCGGAATCCAGAGTTTCCAAGCTCTGGCGTCTTGTATTGCGTCTCCTGTACGTACGTCAGTTCGTTTGTAGACAAATTCGTCTGAAACGCAAGAGTCAGGAAGTTGGTCTTGTCGTTCGTTAACGGTCTTCCTTAACTCATCATACTCTTCCGAGGAAAAGAACGGTGAGTCAAGGTCAACCTGGAGAAAGTCTGTGTCAGGAATGAGCTCATCCATATGGACGCGGGATAGAGTATCAGGGACTATGCTCTGAACTCCCTTCCGATGCTCAATCTCGAAGTCGAACCCTTGAAGCTTCAGGCTCCATCTGGCCAAACGACCAGACAGGTCCTTCTGCGGCATGAGCCACTTCAAGCTGGCATGGTCCATGATAATTGTGAAAGGAAGTCCCTCCACATAGGTCCTGAACTGCTTTACTGAGAGAACGGCCGCATAGCACTCAAGTTCCGTCACACTGTAACTACGCTGGGCGAAATTAAGCTTCTGGGACATGAATGCTATGGGTCGCTCGCTGTTTTCCGCATCCATCTGGAAAAGCACACTTCCTACTCCTGTCGTCGATGCGTTACATTGAATGTAAAAGCGTTTCGTAAAGTCGGGATTTGTAAGTATGGGTGCGGACACCAAAGTCGCCTTAAGCTTGTTAAATGCGTTAAGCGCTTCGTGTGTCATTGTAAGGGTTAGTCCTTTCTTAAGGCAGTCAGTCATTGGAGCGGACAACGCGGAAAAGTTCGGAATGAACCTCCTATACCATCCTGTCATCCGCAGAAACCGCCGGAGTCGCTTGGGAGTCTTGGGAACCGGAAACCCGTCGACCGCCGATACCTTGTCTGGGTCAGTTCGTAGGCATCCATCGCCAACGATATACCCTAAATATTTTATTTCGCGGCAACAGAACTTACTTTTCTTCACGTTAATCGTGAGCACCGCTTCCCGAAGACATTTTGCTACCTCTTCTAGCGTTCTGACATGCGATTCGAAATCCGGAGAACAAACCAAGAGATCGTCAAGGTAGACAAAGACACACTCTCTCAACCGAGCGGGTATGGCTTTGTCCATAAGCCGACACATTCTCTGCGCGGCATTGCACAGCCCGAATGGCATCACCGTGAACTGGTACAAAGGCCGCCCAGGGACTGTGAAGGCTGTCTTCTCTCTTGATTTGCGCTCCAGTGGAATCTGCCAGAACGCGTCCTTCAGGTCAATATAAACTTGCAGTCTGCTCAAAAGCCCCTCTATGTGTGGGAGCGGGTATGCGTCTTTCTTTGTCACCGCGTTGACTTTTCTGGAGTCCAGGCACAATCTATTTTTGCCTGGTTTTCTCACCAGCACAACCGGAGAGCTCCATGCGCTGTTGCTCTCCTCGATGACCCCCAAGGAGATCATTCGATCCAACTCGTCATACAAGAGCTTTTGGATCGCCGGTGAGATCGGGTAATGCCGTTGTTTTATGGGGATCTTTTCGTCTTCCACCTCGATAATATGCTGTTCGAGTCCGGTCTTACCTAACCCCAACCGTGCGAAGGAGGGGAACAGCTGCTTGATTCTCTCCAGCTGATTATGTTGTTCCGGTGAGAGTGCCTGGACTGGTGTTCGATCCTCCGTCGGCGATGGAACGTCGAGTTCGTCAATAGTGTTTGGAGCGACCTTAAATGTCCTCTAAAAATCAACCCCCAAGCCTGCTGGAGACTTGGGACTACAAATACCTCTAGTTCGTGTGACTTGCCACCCCATGAGACTGTTGTCGGGTATCGTCCGTGAATGTGTTGGTGGTTTCCGTCTGCTGTTCTAATGTCTGTTTTCATTTTTGTCATTTCAATGTTATGTTTTTCTAGAAATTCTAGGGCTCCTTTTCCTAGGCAGCTAATTGATGCTCCAATCCAATAGGCCCAGGAGCTCCTCTCCTGCCATCCTAACTTTCGCGTAGGGCCTATTGTCGTCAGTTATCGTTATCACAGATTCTGCTATATTTCTCTTTCGTCGTCTATTCATTGCACATAAATCCCTAAGCCTACTAAATTTCTTATAATTTCTTGTTTTCTTGACCGACAATGCCACTTCCTCACCGAAAATCCTCTTCCTAGTCTCATTGTAAAATTGTAGTCTTTCATGTAGGCTCTTTCGCTGAGCGATCTCCTTACTCGGGGAGGCGAGTTCCCTAATGGTGTCCCTCTTTAAAATTTTGATCTGTCCGGGTGGACTTGGTTCTCCGGGAAAGCTGGCTTCATCGGCTGGTGACTCCCGGGTGCACTGCCGATTTTTAAGTTTTCCTGGCACTTGGCACAGCGGAAACTTAAATTTCCCTGACCGCAACTAAAACAAGTCAGGTAATGAAAATTGGAAGGACATGTCGGTTGGGTCCCTTCTGTTTTTGCAGCTAAATTTGCCTTGCCTAAGCTCGTCTGTTCACCCCTACGATCTGTCCTAACTTGACCTGCGTGTCTATTCGACCGATGATGCTGCAGCGCGGCAAGGTTCAGGCTATCCTGTTCGTCGTCAAAATTTATTAGCTGCTCATTGCGGTCCCTATACACTTCATGATCGTCAATTTCTGATATTTGTCGTCTAAATTTTTGTTCTCTTGCCGATAAATATTTTTCGGCTCGCCTGCACTCTTCGCGGAGGTCCTGGATGCTCCTAATGGAACACCCGAAAATGAGAGTGGCGACCTTATACTTTATATGTATTTTGCCTAAGGATATCTACTAGGACTAGTTCGTACGGTCGGTTTGTCATCTGTAGAGTCATCGAGCGAATGTCGCCGTAAAAGTCGTCGAATGACTCATGGGGTAGCTGTCTCCTATCCATAATTAATCTAAGGCTTTCATGGTCCCGCCTATTTTTGCTAAATTGGTTTCCAACTCCTTTCTGAGATCGGAGTATCTCGGGCCCTCGTTCTCTTGCAAGAACTGCCAATACCACTTCTCTGCTGGCCCTGTCACTAGGTGGTGAAACTGTGATAGTAGGTGTTTACTGGAGAACCCGCTTTGACATTGTAGAGTCTCTACCCTGAATAAAAAGCTTTCTACAGACATTACCTTCGTGGTGCCATCGAACTTCAACCCCCATTTGTGTACAGGCGTCATCCCCCTTCCTCCTGAATGTTGCGGGTAAAACTGCTCAGGCCCTCGTCTCTCTTCGTCTAGGTCTAGTAGGTGTGGTGATTGGTGGTAATTCTGTTGTGGTGTTACGGTGAGCTGTGTCATTTGTTTTTAGGTTTCGTCTTGTCTATATGCAGTTGTGTCCTTTGGTCCTCTCTGTTCTGCAATGGAAAGTTGATGGCCTTCATGCTGGTTTCGAAATAAATCATCATGGACTTCATCGTCTGCGCTAACGCTGCGAGAACTTCAGCCTGCTTACCTCCCATCGCAGTAGAGATTTCCTCCGGCATGTCTTGAGAAGTCGGTCCTTGTTCTTCCACCATTTGATCTCGTTCGTAATGGTCCTCTTCGCGGAACGAATGTCCCTGTTTGTGATGTTGTTCCCCTCTTGCTACAGCTCCTGCACCAAGTTCGTCCGTTGGCAGGGTTTTCTGTCCTTGTTGCTGTACCGCTAATTGGCGGTGAATTGGCAAACGCTTCTGTGTCGATGTCCGTGGCTCGTGTTCGTTAGTGTCGTAAATACCGTCGTGTCCTATTGGGAGGGGTTGTTGCTTTTGTTGAGCTACCTTCAAGTTTGTCGTCGCGTTAGTTGAGGCGTTCCGTTTGGGGTCGTCTGGGCTAAACTGTAAAAAGTCTGCCGAACATGTTGACAAGTCCGTAAAGTCAAATCCGTTCGTCCCCGTAGCAGGAGGCTTGAGAGACGAGGCTTTTCGCTGGCTTGGATCAGACCTAACATTCCCCATAGTGAAATAGCCAAGAGATTTTCCGGCAGTTCCGGATTCTTGGAACGAGGTCCTCTTTGGGACGGCTCCTGGATTGGGTTGACGCTTATCCATTTAAAAAAAATCTAGGTTAAATTTTCGAATTATTATAAATACTTTCCGTGGTGTATCTATCTTCTATATACTTCAAGTTACCGAATTCAATCTTATATGCGTATTATATCCAATTATGAGTAGTTTAATAAATGTATCGCTGTGGTAGATGTTTTCAATGTTTTCTGTTTGAGTTTAGATTTAACTATATGCGTTTAGATATGTAAGATCGCTTTGGTGTGTGAATACCAGGAAAGGTTTTTTTTCCCGCAAAACCGTTTTGTACTGATCTACAGATCTCCGTAGTCTCCTGAAGGTAGAGGTTCGTCATGACCTCGAAACACGCCAGATGTTAATGGCATGGGCTGGCCAACCCACCCTTCATGTCCGTAGACATATCCAACAGCTATCCCTCTCTGGCCGAAATTGTGAGAGCTAGCCCCTTTAACAATCAAATTCGTATAGAAATCATTTTAGGAAATTACATTTGCCCGAATGGTAGATATCCTATGTAGTTCATATTATGGTCCCGTCATGGAGAGATGATAAATGTCATTATACATTGACTCCAATGGAATTTCTCGTAAAAATGGCATACATTACAGAATGAAGCTAGCTTCAGCAAGCAATATGTGTTCAGTTCTTGTAACTAAAGCGTGTGTTTAATTTTATTTTATAATTGCAAACACCACGATATTAAATTACACTAAACATACGCAGTCATTATTAACTTAAAAATATATAGTCTATTCCTAGAATCAAATGAGGCTCTAATAAATTCAGTCCTAAATAAAACAGTTCGTCAAATACTTCCTTAAAGATTGAGTCCAGTCTTGCAACTAGAGTTGGTCTATTGAAAGAACAACACCTAGAATCGATCATGCGCAGATGTACGAGCTTTTTTTTCTTTTCCCGTGGATACAGAATAATTAATCAAAATAAACGTTGAATTAATTCAGTTCAAGTTGGTTCAACTGAGATCTGCATAGGACAGAGGCAGAGAATGCCCTTGGTTTTGCATTGAAAAAAGACAGACTGTCTCAAACAGGAGGTATGCAATTATTTTTATTTAAATTTATCTTCATATTTGCAAAGAATGTAGGCGAAGGTACATACCTACCTACTCGTTCGTGTCTGTTAAGAAATTCATACAAGGAACGTGACCCGCGTTCGAATTGTAAGCTCTCGTGGATAACATTTTTCAACCATAAAACGATGCGTGTTTGCATTTTTGAAGGATACTGAAGGACATATGGATGACCTAATTGAGATAAACTTTCTCAACCGAAATGCAGGATTAGTTATATGAGTTAATTTAACAGCGTTGTGCAAAAATAAAATTAAAGCCGATTAAGAAGAAAATTTAATTTAGTAAATGTATGAGGTCTTTGATTAGATTTGCTTTGTTTTTCTTGGACTCGAAATTATAACCACCTGGAGAGTTTCCGATTTTGTTGAATATTGCAAATTTTGCGGAAGTTCTTCAACGTTGAAAAGAAGATTGATTAAATGTTCATACTTAATCAGTGGATTTAGTGCTAAAAAATAGAAAATCCGAAACGTGGTAAACACGCGAAAACCATAAGTCTGAATTTATTTTGTTTGAAAACCATTAGTATGATTTCTTTCCGTTAGGCAGTTCGACGAGGCTTCTAAATTTCTGGATAAAAGAATGCGCGGAAAACGGTACTCCATTTTATATAGTCACCGGGACTGTATTTAAAAAGGATTATGCGCCGGTAATTAGACCAACGTACTAATTACCAATCTATTTTAAAAGTGTTCGACCGTTTTACCTTGATATCTTTTGGTCAGAACCCATTAACTGTCCCAGAATTTTGGTTGAGAATTATTCTCCTAAGATGATTGCGGTATTAATATTATACGTTTGTGTAAATTTTCGAAGCCTCTTGGGAGTTTTGTTAGACCTACAACACTTAGCTTTTAAAATCTCCACAAAGATCTACAGAACTCACAAAAGAAGCTACGATAGCTTAGTATAGAAATGTGGGTTAATACCCACATGGCTAGCTTGCTATTAAGTATAGCTGTCATCGAGCCGAACTCCTAAAGCATTTTATTATTTCTAACATGTGGCAAACAGGCAAGGCAGTTGACATTTCAAGCAATAAAATAAGCGCAAACTAGCTTCAGCTTTGGGATACTGAAAACAATCTGTAAAGATTTTCTTGGTTAAGTTTGTTAAGATGTCATTTTATATTTTTATATTTAAATCGCCTAGTAAGATTTTAATATCGTAACTACAATATAATGCTCATATGCCCTTTGCAGGAGTTCATACATTTCTTCTTTGGCTCTGTCACTGAGAAGTTTATTTTCCGCTGATGTAAATAGGCGTTCGCTCACATGTCAAAAAATGCAAACCTATTGGTCTGCTGACATTCCGACTTGATAAAATACTTGCTGACAATCCCATGTCATTTGTTTCTAATCTGCATTATTAACTTGCCTTTCCAGTTCATTATGATCAACTCTCTTCAAATCGCCACAACGACATTTTTAGTAAAATCTTGATAACTTCGATTGCCCTCACATACTTTCCATTCCACCAAAACAAAGATAGAATATCGTTAATTTATATCCATCACAAATAAAAGAAAGTCACAACCTACAACAAATTAGATTAAGACTGATATTTAAAAAGCAATAACCGCGAATCCGTTCTTTATAAAACAGATAAACAAATGCAAAAGTACTCCAAACAGTTAATTGTTAATTTCGGAAGAAATCCCAGTTAATTTTAGCACCCAATAAACACTCAGTTTTACATTAACGCCATCAAAGTAATGGTTCGTGAAATTGCAAGCAAATGTTCAGTCAGTGCTATAATTTGAGTCCCTACTCCCTATGCGTTCCATCTATCTACAGCGAGAGTCCATGCAAAAAATAAAATGAGTAGGCTTTGCCTTTAAACCGATGCACACACCTCCGGAAAAGTCGGGAAAGTGAAAAAAAAAATCGAAAACTGTGGAATTTTGCGTGCAATTGTTCCGGAAGGGCTCGAAAAATTCCGGAAAAACGCGAAAATTTTGAATGTATTTGTTGTGAAGCTTAGAAAATATGTGATAATTCTGAAATTCATTGTGATATTGCGTTCATTTTGGATGTGGAGAAGTTAACGAGATAAATAATAGGTGGCGCTGTGCTGTGATCAATGCCTCAACCCGATAGATGGCGTTATACGCTGACTTAGGCTGTGCGCAATATGACAAAGTGAAATTACAATTTATCCAATGAATTCAATTCAATTCAACAGGTGTCAATGCCAAAAATTGTCATTTTCTATTGAGCAAATGTGCTATTTTTCTTGCTGCAATTGATTCGAGTTTAGCGTATAATTACACTGAATGCGGATAGTCGTATATCGCGCGATTAATTGAAATTCAATGTGATATTTACCAATTCGATCATTTATTATTGCGGAATCTGAATCATCTGAAATTGTGCAAGGGTATGCGGTTGTCCGCCAAGAAACTGATGAACAATGCAATTCAAGCAACAATCATCAAGGTGAAGGAAAATTTCAAATGAGAGGAAGTCCTTATCCCACGAACTCCGATTATTTCAACTGATCTTTCATTCCAAATCAAGCGGATTTAGTTCCCCGTTCGATTGGCTCTTGCGATTCCAATCAATAAATCGCAGGGCTAATCTTTGGAAGTCTGTGGGATTAATCTTGAATTTCACTGTTTTTCGAACTGTCTTCGTTGTTTTATCTACTGATTTCGATTCCATTCAAATAAATCACATTGAAATTTGAACTATCTGTGTTTTATTATAAATGTGGAGCTTATTTGAATTCGTCAAATTGGGGCGAGACGAAGTTCGCCGGGTAAATAATAAAGTTGCCATTTGAGAGCGCCAATTTAAAGTCTCTCACACTTCTCAACCCACTTGCCCAACCCCAGGCAGCATTTTTATTATGAGGTGGCTTTTTAAATATTTGCCTGTATTTTTTGCTGCATTTAAATGGAAAAGGTGCCGTGACAGACATCCACTGTGGAGGTAAAACGACCCAACCAGTCACCACCGCACGATTAAAATTAATCGAAGGGCATTCCACGTGGGATTCCTATACACGCTTACCTACATAGCTTTCGTACAACGAAAAGGATCTTATCTATGCGTCAATGAGATTTCACAGATTTACGATTTTCGGATTTATTGCCAAGTCAGATGTCAGAGGAAAAAACAATATTTCACAATTGATCCAACCCTTGTAGAAATAGGGTAGTGACTTATAGGTACCTTGATTTTATTCTTATTGCACGATAAAAATTCAGCAAAGGTTTCAAATACCTTTGCACAAACTGTTTCAATCAGCTCAACTTTAAGTTGCACTCAAAACTTATTATCCTGCTAGATCGACATGGAGTATACAAAGTCTATTTCGTGTGGGATGCTAAAATATATCGTTACAGAATTAAGGTTACTTAATTACACTAATTCACCATTCAGAGTAATCTGTCAAAGAAACTAAAAGCAGTATACAATCTACAAGTTTAGATTTGGGCATTTCTTTTGTACTATGTAATTAATTACAGCATCTATTATTCCCATGTTGCCTAAAATCATGCGTATAGATTCTGGTTTAACTTTCTTTGAACACACATTCCTCATGACGTGTCAGCGAAACGCATCCATTAGCCTAATTGAAATAAAATTAATTCTACACTTCCAGACACATATTTCACCTTAAGCCAACATAATATTAATCTACTCAACAGTGGTGGGTATGTGTTATGTTCTTTTACATGTCAACCCAACCGCAGGCTCGGCAAATACCACAATTTACCCAAGATATTGAATGTCTGATAATGAATGCGTATATGGGCTCGGCTTCTTTGAAAGCACATGCAAATATTAACTGTTATTATCACTATTGTCAATTTGCGAATACTTGATGAGTGTTAGTTTTTGGGAATTATTTGTCTACTACGAGAGAAGGTAGGCGACATCAATAACAATTTATTCAGCGACAGCGAGTGTCCTTCGACTCATTAAAGCTTTGAACTGTCATGAATTATTCAACACAAATTTCTTATCCAACTATATTTATATTACATAAGCCTTGATAAGAGTCCTTGGGAGTAACAGACAGTTACAGACACTTCCCTACAAAATGAAGGGATCATTATGTAGTTCACCTAATGCTTCAGGTCAGTGCTTTTGTCGATGAATATCCACATGCGGTAGCTATTCCCATGCCCGTGTAGGAAGCACTTGCCGCCGGTACATGTTGTATTTAGATATTTCACATTGGAGCAGACGGAAGTTAATATACGTATTATAGGCTAATTAGCAATTTTAGCTGGATTAAGGGTTCTCTATAAACATTGGCGCAGTAACTATAAATGTAGATGAGGCGCCATTAATCTCCTGCGTATTAATTTCCAATCTGTATCTGAGACGCTGGCATACATTCTGTGTAATGAAATCCATTTGCATGTAAATATATTTCAGTTCTGATAACCCAACTCATTCATTTGTAGAAACCTCAAAGGAAAATACGGCATAACTTAAAAGGAGTAGGCAACACACTTTTATACGTGACGATTCTACGAAGAGAAATGTTGTTTCAGGAAAATAATTCAAACTGCGTTGGTATTTAAAATAACTTACAAGCACTTGGTCGACCTGAATTTATTTAAAACTCGAAATTTATAATACTTCATTTTGGGTTAATTAAGTTAAGATGATGGTCTTGTAATGTTCACAAAATAAAAATCTCACCAAAAACCTCAAAGAACTCATCGAAAATCACGCCGTAGAAGCATAAAAAACAATTGGAAAAACGCATCAAAATCCGCAATTAAAAAACTGAAAAATCGGTCTGAAAAAACATAAAAAAAAAACCTTAAAAATATTTTAGAAAACACTTTATATATAATACATGACGAATACCTCGAAAACCTGCTCAAAAAACATCAGCAAACATTTTAAAAAATGCTTTGAAAACGCATTAAAAAGACTTAAAAAACGCTTTTAAAAAAAAAGTGAAGAGGTTAAGAAACTGTGTCGTTGTTGAATAATGGATAAAGCAAGGTCCTAATATAATGGGCAATTTAAAGATAGTTGTTAATTGTCTGGTAGGTAATAGGAGCAGAGCGGCCCAGGGAAAAATGTGGCCACAATCAAAATTTCATATTTAGCCGCCGTCCCAGATAGATGGAAGAGAACAAATCTCTATCACCGCAGGAAGTCGATGGAAATAAATGATGATGAGGTCTTGTATGACTAGCAAATTGCAATATGAATAGGACAAGTAATACCTCGTTTGAACTAAAGCCACATCAGTACAATGGATGTAATTTTTGTTTGTTTATAAATAAAGAACATCTTGTAATTTTATATTGTAAAATACATCCATTCAAAACGTGGAACGTATTGGCGAAACTCTATGCAGCTATATTGAATACAAATTGCCACTCCGGATTTAAATAAGTAGACTAAAACACTGGAAATCGACATGCGAACAAATAGTTTTATCCCAAAGCAAAATACCACATGAGATTCTCTGCAAAACCATGACATTTTTTTAATCCTTTAACACTCGGATACGATACCCGGTACATTTTACTGACAAAGGGGAGCCCGTTTTCCGGTGTAGTGTTTGGAGAAGCTTGATGATGTCCGTAATGAATCAGAAATGACTATCTGTCGACTGTCGCTGTTTCCTGCTGTTAGTTAAAAACATTCGATACCAACGAGTAACGTTCACTAATTAAGATGAAAAAAACGTAGTCGAAATCTCCAACAAAAATGTTTATTTCCTGATTTTATTTTTCTCTTGATGTGAAAGTAGTTTTTAATTGATGGACAAGGGACAACATTTGTGCCACAAACTAAGTGTTAAATTGACCGTCAGCTCAGGCAACTTAAGAGAAATTACCTACAAGCTGGCTGTTTTCCGTGTTACTATGTGGGAAAGTATGTGTGCCATGTTAAAGTAAATTAGCCGCACGCATACACTTGCACATGGTTACCTTCATTCATTTTTTTTATTACATCTCCCACCTTTTCGACTTTTTTTTTGCTTCTTAACATGAAAAATGTTTATCTTAACAGAAAGACAATTTAAGAGAGAATTTTATTTTCAAAATCTGGGGTCGTGACGGGAGCTGACTGTCTATTATAACTACACCGACGAACCAAATGATTCAAAACCTGATAAATCGTGGGCTCATAATTATGGACCGTTCTTATGGACATCCTTAAAACAACTCTGAATGAATTTCGTACTGAGTTTAATGTCATCTGAACATATTTTATGCTCACACCGTCACAGTACTCTTGTAATTTATTCACAAAGTTGCTAAAATCTTTGAATTCCTGTAAATGTATTTTCCCTTCGAAATGTAATAACATATACAATCTAAATCGAAACCATCCAAGGACAATGATATCAAATTTGAATGATTTCTCAGCATATAGCAAATGAAAGTTATAAGAAACCATGTGACGCAGTAACATTAACATCCTACTCCCACCAAGACTTCAGCTCATCTGCATGTAGCCGACAGAAAGTAATGTGAGTTATTTTCCAAAGACAAAATTGCTGTGAGATTTGTCTCATCGGAATCTTTGAATTCGTAATTGCAAATTAATTTAAGGGATGACATTTACGTAGCCTCGAATTCAATCGCATCGCTAAAGTTAATTAAATCCGCACTGTCTGGTGTTGCGTTGTCCTTTAAAACTGCGTATGACTAAATATTAAATTTTTCTGCGCTCAATTTAACCAGCTAAGCTATGGCTCTGCAATACTTTCACTTTGATTGTAGTATCAAATAACGGTTGACAAAGTACCTTCCTTCGCCATAGCATCAAAGGCAACATAAACAGATTCCGCGATACTAATAATCATTTTTAGTGTCCCCAGGCTTAATTTTTCGAATTCACAATGGCGGAATTTTCCATACAAAATTCCATATTGTAACATACAAAGCAGAGACCAGAGACAAATGATACTGAGACCCCCAACTCACAATCCTCTTGCCGCTGGGCCCCTCAGTTTTTTTTCAAATTCGCCATTTTGTTTTCCTATCGGTGTTGTGTCAATTAAGAATCCGTGTGACATGCAAAAACATACAAAAAATACAAAAATAAATGCTACCAACCTCGGCAACCGTGGGGAAATGTGCTAGAGTTCGGGAATACCACATTGTTACATTACTGAATGCCATTGGTTAGTAATTATATATTGTTAAAAGGCGAATAATTTGATTTCTTTGGTTAATAAAACTAGCTAAATGAGATGTTCTATATTCAAGAAACTTATTATGACAAATATGGTTACATATTTTCTGCTTTTGAATATCATTAACTTCGATTTCATGTGTAAATTTTTCTTAGATAACTTAAGAAAATTTGCTCAAAATGTTTGCATTTTCCTTCAACCAATCTACATTGTTCATTTTTCATTAATATTTTAAGCAAATGTACACTTACCCATTAAAGAAAATGTTATCCAAACGTAACGAATAATTTCAAATATAACGGATAAAATTCTATGAACGCTGGCAGCAACTTTGCCCACAGCGGAAGTGGCATATGCAAGGTGCGAGCGTGTTGGTGAGTCGGAATTTTTGAAGTTACGTGACATTTCTCAATACGAATTTCTATTTAACAATACAAGCGCACTTAGCATTTGCCACCCCATAAAAATATAGCTTGTAGGCTAAGTAACGGGAAATCGGTCGGAGTTGGTGGTCTCAGTATTGTCTCTGGCAGAGACAAATGATACTGAGACCCCCAACTCATAATCCTCTTGCCGCTGGGCCCCTCAGTTTTTTTTCAAATTCGCCATTTTGTTTTCCTATCGGTGTTGTGTCAATTAAGAATCCGTGTGACATGCAAAAACATACGAAAAATACAAAAATAAATGCTACCAACCTCGGCAACCGTGGGGAAATGTGCTAGAGTTCGGGAACACCACATTTTTACATTACTGAATGCCATTGGTTAGTAATTATATCTTGTTAAAAGGCGAATAATTTGATTTCTTTGGTTAATAAATGAGATGTTCTATATACTAAAAACTTATTATGACAAACATGGTTGCGTATTTAGCGCTTTTGAATATCATTAACTTTGATTTCATGCGTAAATTTTTCTTAGAAAACTGACGAAAATTTGCTCGATATATTTCTATTTTACTTCAAACAATCTGCATTGTTCATTTTATATATATATTTTAAGCAAATCTACACTTATTCCTTAAAAAAAATATTATCCACGCGTAACGAATTATTTAAAATTTAACGGATAAAATTCTATGAACACTGTCAGCAACTTTGCCCACAGCGGAAGTGGCATATGCAATGGAATTTTTGAAGTTACGTGACATTTGTCAATACGAATTTCTATGTAACAATACAAGCGCACTTAGCATTTGCCACCCCATAAAAATATAGCTTGTAGGCTAAGTAACGGGAAATCAGTCGGAGTTGGTGGTCTCAGTATTGAGGCCCATTGTCTAGAGAACCAATATGATAGCAATTTTAATTTACTTCGGTTGGCTCTTAGAAGGATCTAATTCAATTAGGGTCTTCGGCACTTGTATACTGTTTAATGTGTTGTCTAATGTTGTTTTCTTGTGTAGATATACTTGTCATTAAGCTTCTGCAGCAAAATGTGCGAACTCATCCGAAATATCAGATTTTTAATTTTGAAACTCGTGGATGTTCTAAGTACGCTTGGGTTTTTTTTGAATTGTTCCATGTGTAAAAAGCGTGTGTTTTATTAATCAGGAAAGTGCGCACATTCAGTCATGTTGGATGGTTTCTTGTTCGAGTTTGAGGTCTTGAAGCTCTATCATTGTTGGAAACAAAGTTGGGTATTTTTCGTTTTGTCGCTAGGGGTTTTAAATTGATATGATATGTGAGAAGTCCCTTCTATCCGTTGATGTTTTTAAGGTTCGCCTGAAGCCACAGCAAGTTGAAATTATACGTATGAATGGTGTAGTCAAAAGGGGATTGCTTTTTTATAAACAAAGGCGACGTTTAATATATATATGTATGTAACACGTGCAGTATGTTGTCAATATGGACTTAATGAAGAAGGTCGATTGAGTATAGGTATAGCCTACTAACAAGGGTATGTCCCTTTTTACTTGGGTCTTGCTCGAAGGGACCTTTTTTTACGAATATTTGTATTGTTGCGACTAGAAACGGAATTAAGTTCCAGAAATAAAATTGGCTAAGAAATACAATCTTTTGTGAATGTAATTTTTTGGATTGACCTACCGACCTGATGGTGAGTGAGGGAGAAGCTTTAAACACGAATTGCATGCATTTATGATACCGGAGCCCATTTTCGATAGGGTTACTTAATTCCGCCCCTATTCTGATGCTGAATGGAGAAGCTCGTTCAAGTAGGAAATTCGGTTAGTAAAATCTTAGGGATAGATTTTTTCTTTAGTTCTGTTGAACGTAGGAGCCCTCGCTTAGCACAGTGTACTAGCCACTGATACACTGCGCCGAAATATAAAACCCGTACAAACAATGGAAGCGGAAAACTGGGTATGCGATCTCTTTTATGAGATTATATTTTTGTTTAAATATTTGGCGCTAATTATTGCCCTTAAAATGTCTGCTTCTTTGTTTGATTTTAATACAAATGTTCAAACTAATTCCTAAGCTACTGATTAAAGGAGCATCCCTACATAGGTTGTGGAGAGACAATTTTCATTTTTATTCCTATTTCCCTTCATTTAACAAAAGAAAATCATTTTTCTACTTATCGCTGAGCGATGTAATGTTTCTCAGAGACGGCCTTTGAACAATATCGTTCTTGCTTTTTCATATTTGACTATTGCTCATTTTCGTGCAAAAAATAATGAAACCACTCCATACCGGTTCAATGATCTGGACCGGTTTTGTTGAAATTTGCTTTTAAGATGCATCCTTTTATTATCCCAGGGATCAAAGCTTCTTCAGTTTTGATGCTTTTTTCAGTTTGTTCCCTTCTTTTCTTTCATCTTCTCCTTATAAGCACGCAACCAAAAAAGAATGACATCTTTTTTTTTCGAAGATTTTCACTCAACAAACAAAACTCCGATATGGGCTAATTAGAAAATTTACAAGGACCGTTTCTAATTAATTTAAGTAACCAACAGATACCTTTTCAGGAATGACAATTTAGTGTACCGACGAATGAGTTTGTTGTTCCTTGGCTAATGGATTCCTTCAGTCGTGAAACTAAAAGACCCGAAAAACCGATTGAAATTTTCCAAGGTGATTAATTAATAATACAGGTGTCCGCCTGTGTTACCTTAGTCAATAGCCGGTTATTTGCATACGTATTTGGCGTACGGACAGTCTGCAGTGCCCTAATCACGTATAACGTTTGAGACGACTGTCAAAACAATAGATCTCCTAAACTAGCATCTAAGCACAAATAGTACGAGTTTAAGAGCTTCATCTAGTTCATTCTTTACAAATGTATTGAAAAGTTACGATAATAAAAAAAAATCCTGCACATAACTTAGTTTGACCACCAAAGCTCCAAACACGATATCGTCTTACGTGATCTGCCCCCAGGCTATCATACAACGAACAGTAGGTTTTGGGTTCCCAATTCCTGTCTAAGAAACCAATGTCCGCACCAACAGCGATATTAATGATAAAACTTTGATCGACAAGTTCAACAAACCTCATCACTGCCAACTTGTTGTTGACACGTCATTGCATTCGATTTCATTGTAAGTGGCATCTTCATATTTTGGAGTCGAAATCGAAAACAAAAACGAAATTTTTTTTTATTTTTTTAAAAACTGTCCAACAATTAAATTGTAAATTTCTGTCGCTCCCGAAATAGATTCGACCACGCAATTTCCTCAATTTCTCAGATCAAGGACGGCAATAATCGCCGGGAAAAAAATGATTAATGAAAAAACTTCCAACGGAACATTTAACCGCAAATTAAATAAACCCCATCCCACCCAGTATTATCATGGTTCTCGCATTGGCATCCCCTACAATAATCGTATTATTCAAACCCAGGGGATTCTCCCAGGACACAATGGCGGTATTTTATAAATTCAATTTCAAAACAACAGCTGAAGCTGGGTTCAATCGGAGAAGCTGCGAGCATGTTCGATGCGGGTGCTATCCATTAATAATTGGCGAACAATGTGTTGGCAGGCACTTTGAGCACTCAAATAAATTGAACGAAAAGTCGGCAAAAAAAAAACGGCATTCTTAATGGCGTCACAAAGCCCAGTCCAAGGAAATTATTGCAAATACATTCGACATTGAGGAAGATGATTTCACACAGCAAACACAGTATCCACGCAAACTGCTTGGAGCTGCAAATAATCTCTGTCTCTTTATTACAGTCCACGACGGATATAAGAACACTTCGCTTATAAGAAGCGCACGTGGAAACACCGTAGACTTTTTTTCTTGTATACGTTTTCGCATATAAGAACACTTTGGATATAGAAAACATTTTTTTTAGATTTTAAAGTTTTCTTATATCCGTCGTGGACTGTAGCAAACGTATATAGGTTCCTTAGCCATTCCAGATTCCATATCCCTTAAGATAAGTGAATGCTTAAGGTGTAATTCAATTAGCTATGCCATTTTTACAAACGCCTATTGATATAGGTAAGGTAGCTTTTGGGGTTTTCCCTTGTGAAATTCGGCACGTACAAATCAACTTTGAGGTCGTCGAGCAAAGGTACCAACTGGCGAATGGTGTTAACAAAGTGGGTATTGAATGTGCACAAATGTGTTAATTAATTCCGCTGGGAATGTATAAAAGTTTTTCTTTTCTTTGCGTTCTTCGGAGAAAGTATTTTCAACGGAGATTAATTGGAAAAAAAAGAGCGCGCCTCGTAAATAAATTAACAGTAATGGACAAATCGATCGTACGCCTATGGAAATTGAAGAGAAGCTATTTGAATGTTATTTCAAAGGGGCTTGCAATTTAAGCATGGAATTTAAAGGGAATCGCATCATGGTGTTTGAAATGAGGAAAATGAGTCAAGAATAAGAGATCTTTGGATTTCATTGGACGCTAATGGTGAAAAGACAGAGGCGAATGCAAGGCATACATAGGCAAGCTGTTTGAAATTGTGTAACCCACAGCAAACAAACAGCAGCCAATTTCTTGCATGACTCTGTGGCTAAATGACACTTTTCACATGCATACAACTATTAGCTTCCGTTGCTATCCAAAAGGTTTGTATATCATGGCTTTATGTTGGATACTTTGGTAATAAACTACCCTCTCGTGTTGCATATTTATCACAGTATAAACCACAGCGAATCATTCGTTAGAAGACCCAGAAAATTTGTGCTCACAAAGCGCTAAACTTGAGGTTATAAATTTCATTTTATCAGTTTATATCGACAGTAAATCATCTCAAGCTTATCTCAATATTTTCTCCAAATTCGACTTTGTCGGATATAAACCGATGGCCCCGTGCAAAAACAACCTAAGTGCACTTAGTGTAGTTTTGAATTATGCATACCTTCAAAATATTATTTTTTTTTAAATTTTGTTCATCCAAATAACCAACAACCTTGAAAACAGATCTGAAATTGCAATTAGGATAACACCTAAGGCGAACACTTATCTTGTATTCAATAGAACTTCAAACACCTCTCCTGAAAAATGGCCTCCGTTTTATACGTCTGATTTTACCTGCAGTCATAAGTCCTTTGACTCATAAAGTCAACTTTTGCATAACAACCTCAACTTTCCCACAGGCCTGGAAACATGCAAGAGTGATCCCTATTGCCAAAAAAGCCAATGCGTCCTCTGTCAGTGACTTCCGACCCATAAGTATTCTGCCTACCCTGTCCAAAGTGTTTGAGAAGGTGCTTGCTAAACAAGTCCTTGATCACCTCTCCAACAACTCTCTTTTGTACCCTATCCAATCAGGTTTTCGAACTGGCCACAGCTGCTCAAATGCACTGGTCAACATGCTTGATGACATTCGAATTGACTTTGATAAAAGTTTTGTAACCTTGCTTTGTCTACTTGACTTTTCGAAGGCCTTTGACAAGGTCAATCATGACATCCTCTGCTGGAAATTAAAAAATAATTTTGGGTTTAGCGAAAAGTCTGTTAAGTTACTGCGTGATTATCTTTCTAATAGATTTCAAAGAGTCGTTGTTGGTAGTAGCTGCTCGGTATTCAAGCCGCTCAAACAAGGAGTGCCTCAGGGATCAATCTTGGGACCTATTCTGTTCAGCATCTTTATAAATGACTTACCCTCAGTATGCAAGCACTCTTTCATCTATTTTTACGCTGATGATGCTCAGATCCGCCTATCACGACCCTTTGGAAAGATGTCAGAACTTGTTATGCTGCTAAATGAGGATTTATCTGCTGTTAATGATTGGGCAGTACAAAACGGACTTCTCCTCCAAAAAATGTTTGGCTATACCTATTGCAAACAAATTCTTTGAACTTGATCCGGTTCCTCACATTTGGCTGTCAAATTGCAAACTTAAATTATGTGAATCTGCTACCTGTCTTGGTTTCATTATTAATCGCAATCTCTCGTGTTATGACCACATAAACAATGTAATTGGACGTATCTACGGTTGTCTCCGAAAACTGTGGCTAACTGCGAGTTTCACACCCCCAGAAACTAGGCAAAAACTTGTTCGCACCCTCATTCTACCTATGATAACGTACTCAGAAGTTGTTTACCCCAACCCAGACTCGCTATCAATGCATAAACTGCAAGTAGCTTTCAACGACGCAATCCGCTACATTCATGGTCTTCGCAGGTGGGATAGAATCTCTGCTTATGCGAATGATTTTCTTGGATGTTCTCTTATCTCTTACATAAATGCTAGGAACAGCATATTTCTGCATAAGCTTCTTACAACCAAGTCCCCTCCATACCTTTATCAAAAACTAGAATTTTCTCGATCTCATAGAACCATGAACATTAACATTCCTTCTCACAAATATCTTAACTCTTCCCGACTATTTTACATTCATGCAATCAGGCTATGGAATTCTTTGCCTTTGCATATCAAAGGTATAAACAGATTCGCTCACTTTAAATCTGAAGTTATAAATTTTTTCTCAGCACAGCAATAGGACCATTCTTTCTATCTCTTCTCATTTTTCATTTTGCTTTTCTCTTCCTGTCTATTTTTCTCTATTCTTAACTTTTTCTTGTATCTAATCTTACTTTCTTCTCTATTAAGTTAGGTATAACACTACTATTTGTTTATTTTTAGTTTTAAGAACTTTGTTACTACATTCAAACCCTCTTTGTACTAAAAAAGACGAAGTCTTACTGTACTTATAAATATTGTTTAATAATAAATTGAATTGAAATTGAATTGAATTGAATGTACTTAGTATGTTCTTGCACGGGGCCATCGAAATGTTCTTTTGTTTCAACAGTATGGAAAAAACCTAACTACCTAGAGATTTTTCAACCTAAGTTCCTTGGATCGAGCCATGGTCGTCACTTTTGTTTTAAAATTATTTTTTTATTCACATAAACTTTTACGTGATACACAATAACCTACCGCAGTATCATCCACTTTCATAAAGCTTTTGAAACGGACTTCCGGCTCTTTTGAAATCAATGATATGGATATGACATTTTAAAACGAGGATTAACGATATAATTGAGTCCTTCGTTAGGTGATTTAAAATATCACATTTTTTTTTTATATATAACTATTGAGAAAGATAAATTTATAACGAAGTTAATAACGCTACTAACGTTGGTCGTTTCTAAGTTCATTGGCACACTTTCTAATGTATTTTTCTAGTCTTCCAGTGCCCACAAAAATTGTATGGCCTTTTTAGGCTGGTGCTGAACAAACATTTTCTTTCTAGTCTCAATTACACTTATTTAGTATACCTAAAGGGTGCTTAAATAATATCCTTGACAGATGTACATGGTTAGGTATACTTAACCACTCGCATATACTTATCGCGAACCTCGATCCCCTTCATATTATTAAAATGTGTAAATGTGTAATCTCTGGATTTCCGAAAAACATTTAACTTTCGCAGATAAAAAAAAACCGTTTAAGCCATAAAATTCATATAAGCTGGCTCCAAAAACATGGGAAACCCTATCTCATTTGCACCCACAAACTTTGTTAAATGTTTGCATTCACGCCCATGTACTCTTCTTTAATACATCATCCAAATGGTTGTAGTAAGCTACCCTATAATCCCGTAAATGCCTCGATATTAAGCCCAATGCCCAACTCCACCAGCAGTGTCATGAAGATAACATACGAGATACGACGATGATTCTGAAACCTCGTTGAACACACAAAATACACGGAGTAGGGTGGACGAACTCATATCATTTGTTACGTTCGTCGCGTGTCATAAAACTGTTTTTTTTTTATATTTTTTTTTTTTTAATAACCTTTATCAAGACAGTTGAAACAATTCAGTTCTGTAGGGAAGTTATTGGCGCTAGTAAAAAAAAAACATCAAATCATGTCACGATGTTAAAATGGAACATATATTTATATAGTTTTATTATTAACAACCCATGAAATTATGCGTAAATTAGTGATCAGATTCCAAGTGATGCTTTTCAAATTGTGGTTATAAATCCAAGGCAAATAGGTTCATTTTAATGCTCTTAATCTTCATATTTTTTTACTGGGTATTCAGTTTTACTTAAAAAAATATAACCGCATTCTAAGGAAGAGTTAAATTTCTTCTTTGTTATTTTCCATTGTTTCAATAAGTAAATCAACAAATTGTCTGCCTTTCCCACAAAATAATATTATGTACATATACGGGAGTTCGTCTACGAAAATTCACTTTTCATTTTTGTTCTATATTTTGTGATACCGCAGTTTTTGGTACAACAAAAAAAAGAAATATATTAATAAATCTAATAGTTTTAAGATTTCAACTTACTTTTCAGTTGACGTTGGGGTTAGTATCACGCATGAGTTAACATTATTTCATCTCAACTCAAAAGACAAATATATCTAAATGAATAATGCAGTTTCGAACCTACATAAGTGTGTAGGTATATGAAACTTCACTAAGGGTGAAGTACTGTATTCAAAACGGTATTGAGACAAAACGAAGTAGTTATAAAACATCACGATGGACAACTACAACTTCGGATTAGTTATAGACCTTGTACACTTTCACTTCGCAAAATGACATCAAAAGAATATTCAATTTTGCCAATTGCTGTTTTTTCGGCCTAAATAGGCATCTGAGAAGTAAAGCCTTCTCTCATATAACCAAGGAGATATAATCATCCCTGTCCTGTTGTATAGCGCAAAAGCATGGACTCTGTCAGAAGCGGATGAAAAGCTCGCAGGATCTTTTGTGAAAAAGATTATTCGGCTGTATCGTGAGTGGAAAATATTAAATGTAATAACAAGTTTTATTTTTTGAAAATAGTTTGTGTTGCATTCCATGTCTTCAGTCGGAAAAGTTCTTTCTTCAAAATCTCAGAGCAGTTGGTAAATGAAAAGAATAAGTTGTTGTTTCTACTGAAAACTATACGGCGAAACTGAAAAATCTAACTCCGAAATAATAAAGAATGACTACTGTAAGTATTTGAAAAATACAGTTCTTTTTTGATGGGGTCGGCTAGTATAAATGTAAAAAAGCGTTTGTCATTATCTGGTCAAATGAAGTTTTATATAAATATGTCCAATATTTTTGGAGAAGCAACGCAATGTCATCTTCCTTAAGATGGAAATTGGACTGACTGGTTGTGGCCAAAATTCTGGGGGAGAAATACATATTTTGGTCTTTTTTTTTAATTCTATAGGTAGATTAGATTTTGTTAAACGACGACAGCACAAAAATCCCTCCTGCTCTAACAGGTAGCATTAGAGTGGGTGGCGAAACGCAGCTCTGTGGATGTGACAGACAAATTGAGTTCACATCACTTTTTGCTGCTGACCAGGAAGGGCGTCTTCCCGAGTTCACGTCCTCGCAGGTTGTTTCGGTACCTACTAAATGAGTTTCACAATTCAAAAGTGGTAACTAGTGTCCTATAAAGATAACTAGTGCAATATATATTTACAAATTTTGAGAAACCGTATTGTCAACCCTAGTGTTCTTATGCGCGCGATTATTATTTTCGTTCAAAGTGGCTTTCAAAAAAAAAGTTTTTTGATAGTCTAGTGTCGTGATAGCTTAAAAAAATGGGTATAATGGATACCCAAAAAACACTCGCCGACCGATTGTCTAAGGCAAAAAAATAAACAAGAAAAAATGGGTCATCATAAAACACCTAACGAAGAACCTGTAGTCACTCAAAATGAGTTGTGGAAGTTCGCATACATAGGTAAACATCTGAGTGAGCTAAACCTCAGATTGAGTAATCAAGTTGCTGATTATGCTTGGTTATTGGGTTAGTGGCAGAATAATCATAAAGTAGAAAAATATTGTTCGTCGCTTATGTGGAATTACCTTTCTCTAGGAAGCAATTAGAATATTAATGAAGAATCGGTTTAATACTGATTTGCGGCACATAAGCGCATATAAATAGATGGGTGGACTATAAAACAACATTGGTTGAGGATTTTCCGTTTTTCGAGGACATTATGGTCGAAGAAAACTGGAAACTAAAGCGATTATCAAATACATATCTGGTTTAAAAGATAAATCGCTGACAAACAATGTGACTCCCGCAAATTTTTCAACTATTACCGAACTTCTGGTGACTCAAAACTCTTAGAAATCGACACAAACTGAGACGCTAAACAGAAAATTTACAAAGCAAACAGTCCAACATCGCAACTGAAAGTTTCACAAAATCTTTAGTTCTCAGTCCAGTAAAAGCAACAAATGCAAAAAATGGAACTACATATTAAAAAAAAAATCCCTCTGTCCCTTTTAGCTTATTATGAGTGAGAAAATCCCGCAAAAAGTGATAAATTCCCCGATCTGGTATCACTGCTGCACTGTATGCTGTGTCTTAGATAACGAAACGTAACTGGCTGAGAGAAAGAGAGAAAGAAAATGAGTGCTCGCATCTATCTCTCATGTCTCTACAGTAATATTCGAAACGAAACGTAACCCTCTCTCTTTTTATCTCACTAACTTATATCTCCCTCTCAACGCATGACGTTTACCCACCAAGTCAAGCGTTCCTAAAGAAGTATTAATTCAAAAACTTCCCAAATTATTCCCCGAAGTCTTTCATATATCATATTACTCTCATTCGGTTTTCGAAATATCATGCCGTAAATTTGGAAAATGGAGTGTGGCACAAAAAAGAATATCCAACCGACGAATTGGAACAATCATTGCCCGAGGGTAAAAATAAAGTACACGAAAGCATATGTATCAGAACCTAACAATAATTTATGCCCTGTAAGGTTCGTAGCGTCTTCATTGACAGCAATATTGTTGTTTATCAAGTAAACTAGAGATAAAAAATATAACCTCACATTGGGTTTAGTCCTATATCCGTATATCCGCTCCATACGCAAATAACCCATTTACATAAGTGTTGAATGCTACATACTCCATTTATAATGTGCTCTTTCGCTCTAATTTTGTCCTTATTTCCGTTGAACTATGGAGTAACGAAGTGACACCAAGATGGTTACAAAAAGCGACACAACAATGAGACATGACATTCAATTGTGAAACAAAAACTGCATCACCATTAATTATCTGCCAGCAAACTCTGTCGATATGAGGATATTCCAGTAAGAGGGTCCTTAATTGTGCCATAAAAACTAAACAATACTATGCCATTTCAATGACACAATTTTGGTGTCACATTTTCATCTTCATTTATGTAGTTTATCGTAATAACCACATCAGATGCTACAGTTGTCAATACAATTCGGAACGGAGAGGAATAATAGCAAACGAATAGCACCAGAAAATGATATGGAAATTGATTCCTTGAGCAAAACGACATCGGATATAGGAAGGGATAGAAATTGTCTGGCAATATTGTGACCAGTCTCTTATTTTTTTACCGGACACCGCCAGCAGTGCTTTACGAAGAAATCCAAACGTTAATTCGTCCACTTCATCTTAGGGACAACGATAATAATAGCAAGGAAACCAATCGAATGGTAAAAAAAGGTTTCCCAAATGCCATTTTTCGATTTAGGTATTACTCTCTACTACCGCCATAAATTGTTAATATTAATCACAAACGTAAGAAAGTTTGGGGCAATATTCGTTTATTAATTTTGCGATAGGTGCAAACTACCCTGAAGCGTGTTACGACAATGGGAAGGAGATCAGTAGTTGTAATGAGGTTATGGTATTGATAGGCTATTCAAAATTTAAGTGGATGTGGGTTGTCGCTTTCTATTGAGATGTTAAACTCTATATACATATCAATTAGGTCGTGTACATAGGTCGAGGTCTTGTGTACGGGGGGGGGGGGGGGGGGGGAATTCCGAAGAATGCACTCAAGGAGGTAGTCCAAGAAGCATAAATTCATTCGAATACTAGGCCTGAGCGAATGAGCATTAGAACATCATCCAAGACCTTTCCTTCAGTTCCAACCAACAAGACGAAAACATGACTTCCCTTTCAAAGAACAAGTCGTCGTAGATGAAAGGACGCTTAGACTGGAGAGTTGCGATTCCTCAGAGAAACGACAGGTGATAGTGTGTACGTATAACTTCTTTCGATTACTTAGCTTTTTTTATTTTTCTTAAGGGTAGGTAAGCTACCTGCCGATAAAAATCCGCCTCACTTACACCATTATAGCACCGCATGTGGTACCTTTTGCTTTTTGATTTAACTTTATTTTCCTTTGGTTTCGCACACACTTTAGGTCGACCTAATTTTTCGCAAACGTGTCAGGACTATTCGGTAAGCCACTGAACTACTTTTCTCAAATTTCGAAATTATTTGTCGTAACTCGTAACCCGAGGAACGTTTTGCGAGTCGGTAAAATACATAGCAAAACAACGACAACAGAATAACCCTACTAAAATGGATTTTCTTTTGAAAAATGTGGAAATATTTTTGTTCAATTTTAAAGCTCCAACATTATTTTTCGGTAAAATGTCGAGCCAAACAAATACTATAAACAGCCGCACGTTGCTGATGAAGATGTCGTTTGAGAGGTGCCCCCGTGTCGACAGTTCTGCGGCATATAAACAAAGTATTCCAAATGAAAATGGGCCTCGTTGTTAAATTTTTTTCGAACGAATTGGAAGCACCTGACTGCATGTTTCACACTGAATCAGTAAACGCACGGCGTTGTCATTGTCCGACAGCTTTAATTCCTTAGTCAGCTGCTAAACTTTGTAGACGTTTGTAGGAACCGTTTAATGATTTCATTAACATCTATTAAAGGACCCTCTCTAATAGACAAAGCTGATTTGTCGGAGACACTTTCAGTCACAGTAGTACTGCCTTCGGCATAACTCCGGATCTGCGAGCACGTGTATTATTTTATTCATCATAATCATCATCGAATAATCTGACCGGTTAACCCAAATTTATTAAACAAATATTGTGGAGATGCAGGGTAGACCTTTCAACTTGACATCGGTCCTAAAATTGAATGCATAAAGATACACACAAAATAAAAACCGAATTACACATTATATGCGATCATAAGAATTCCCAGGAGAATTCCCAACCCCAAGAACTATTACCACATATTCGACATCGACAAAGATTCCTAACCAATAATCGTTATAGCAATAAATAAATTACTCCCCCGCTAATGCTGTAACCTCTTTTTCTTCCGAATGTGTCCCCTGTTTGTTTTGTCAACAAATTCCATAGTGTGTAGTAGATTACGGAGACTCCATTACAATCGGGTAGCACTGCGGGTGCTGTAGGCAAAATGTGTTCGTTACCGGAGGCTATTACATAGTATTTCCTTCCGAAAAACACAAGAAAAAGAAAATACATAAAGCAATTACTGCGAGGCGCCGATAGGGATACCCATTCTTCTCGCGCCTGCTTGTTAAATGGAACGAAAATAGAAAAATCCTTTCAGCCATTCCGACATACCTTACCATTATCATACCTCTAAGCCCGAACTCAACCCAACATTATTCTCTTGGGAAAATAAATTTCCTTTTTCAGTGGTTGACTGTTTTACCCCCCTCTGGGATTCTATTCGCCTGGAAAAAGAACATAAAATCATTTTTATTATGTGCTAACTTTGTTTTTGGTATTTTTGCTTGGATGGATTGTATATTTTCCACGCGTACTACCTACTTTGGGGTAGGGTAACAACATCGCGGATGGTGAATTTGTGTCTTAGGTGATTTAATTTGAGAAGAGGAAGTTACTTAACTTATTTTCCTTCTGTTTATGCTGTATTGTTCTACGTGTGATTTACCAAGAGGACATAATTATTATGAGGTGGTGCGTAATTGTGCGCCATGTCGAATCCAAACAGGAACAGTAAATACATAGTATCCTTAAACCGAATTAGGATATTTATTTATCGCTAACTTTGATTAAAGTTAGAATATACCTTGCTAGTGTTAGACCAAACTCTAAAGAATTAAATAATGTACAGCAACAAAATATCAGAAAGTTGTTGGAATTTTTCATCTCTCAGTTGTGGTGGTGTTTTTTAATCTTGAAAGTTTTCGCAATAATTCTGCAACAGGAATTTAAACTTTTTGCTACTAGGGAATTTCGTTCAACTTTTTGTTTCATAAATTGTTTCGAATAACAACAGGGAACTTGTTGCAGACTGTCTTTAATCAAATTAAAATGAATTGTTATTTTTGGCTACATGCATGCATGAAGAGTGAATTCTGACAAAATTAAGGAATGGAATTCAGAATGGACGAAATAAAGTGCTCTACAGCTCAATAATAAAAGGGATGGGAATTGTCTAGATAAACACAAATCAATTAGAGTATAGACAATTCTATATGTCTTACAAAATCGGCCTTCATAATAGAGTCAACAATAGGCCTTTTTTATTATGCTCACATGATCTGTATAGATTATTATTGATTTCCAACAAAAGTTGGATCTTGTACTATTGTTGTAAACCGTGAAAATCAATTATCTAAACAGATCATGTGAGCATAATAAAAATGCCTAATAAGATAATGTTTCAAAGGAGCACAGTTTCTTTTCCAGCGAAAGATCTTCGCTTATAAAAGAATCCCCTTGGGGCATACACTCAACCAATCTTAACAAATGATGTGTCAAAAGAAAGAGCTTTTACTGAAGCGGGAACCATAGTTCAGTGCATAAGTCTCGTTAAATAAGACGAGTGGCACTACGCAGAGTATTTTTGGCATAAAAATTCCTTCTAGCATGACTAGACCAGTGCATCTTCTTCTCTAATGGTGACTGTACATTGACCGACCTACCTACCAGCTTCGTAAGCAAAATTAGCTCTGAGAGGATTTCTTATTGAGGACGGGCTTAATTTTGAAGGAAGATGATCATCACCGAATCCGACTTGTTCGATTTATATCGCCCTGTGGATTTTATTCACTATGTAAAATACACACACCACCAAAGGGAAAATGGTATAAAGAGCTCGTTTTCGAATACATTGGCTTTACGGTCTATATTAACACCAACGCACCCTCAAGTCAGGTTTTCGGATTGTCGAATATTCCTTCTATCAAAAATACCTCATGGCATTTGGCTCCTTTTTTCAACCATTGACAGTTTTCTTCTCCTCACAGGATAACTTTAAAAATTAATTTAAAAGAGGAACTATTTCAGTTAAGAGGATCTGTTTTAATTGCTTTAATCTCGAATATAAAAGCGGAAACGAGGCAGGAAAAAACAATTCATTAAAAATGCGCATAAAACTGCTTAAGTTGGATTTATTTTCATCTGAGAAGTTTTACATCTTTTTAACCGACTGCACGCAGAGAGGGTTATGTATTTCGCGCGTATCCTATGTACGTTCCATCGGGTCACCCTATGGGCCAAACTACTTGACCGATTTTAAAGAGTGAGGTGTCATAAGATTCGTATTCTTCCCCGGAGTGCCATAGGCAAAACGAAAAAGATATAAATTAAATTTAAAAAAAAAACCCAACTGTCGCACAAATGTCAGTGAGAAATGTCAAGATATGGAATAAACTGAACTGTGAAATAAATTACGTTCTGATCTATTCACAATAGCATCGCAACTTATACCCAGCCAAGTTTCGCACCTAGCGGCATCTACATTTCAACTCAACATCGCAACTGACAGCCAAAAATCGCATCATATATTTTTAGTGGATAGTTACCATTACACGAATATTCTGTTGAGTGTTAGGTTCAAGTTTATATAGTCTGAATAGATACATTAGGCTCGTTCGCGTACGCAGTTTGAATCGAACACAATCGATATAAATCGATCGCAATCACACAATGTCTATACACGTACTCATCAAAAATGACAGAAAAAGAGAAAATTAGCAAAATAACGAGTAACGGGTGGTTCCTCTCTTGGCTTGAAACAGCTCAGAGAATTTCAACCGGCAAGTACTGATAAATATGTCATATGCACAAAGTTGTCAAGATACAAATTCAAAATCCGGCTTAAAAATGAACTGTACAGAACAATAAAATCTGTAAGAATGAAGAAAATTCGGCTACACGTCGGCACGTAGGAACGTACATAGGATACGCGCGAAACACAGAAGCCTCTCTGTGCGCAGTCGGGTAAAAAATTAAAAAGGACAGATACAAGTTGATAGGCTAAGTTTTCCATTCCCAAGGCGCCATTTCTATATCAATATTTGAAATCATGCTTAGTTCAGCAATATAGAATGTTTTTTTTTTGTATAAAAAAGTGCTAAAAATCATGATAATTTTTTTTTAAATCGAAACCTGCTAAAAACCCAAAAATATGTTCACGAAAAATATGATATATTTCACAAAAATATCATTAAATATGAAAGTCACTTCGTGACGCTTACTATATGTTACATAAAAAAAATATTTTAATTCAATTAAGTTCAGTCTGTGTTCGATAAATAAAAATAAATATTATTATTAATAGTTTTAAAATAAATTAATATTGTTGGCCTTCGTTTAAAGCCTCCTCGAAAATATCGCACATATCTTTTTCTTCAATCTGATGCTTGCTGAATTCGTTGAAAGGCTGTGTTCACTATGCAGCATGAAAGCATGCGAAAAAAAATACTGTCTTGATTTGGCAAAAAAATTATTAATTTGCATTTTTGGGACATAAGCTCGCCATTCTAAAATGATTGATTCAGTCGAAGAGCTGAATGTGACATGATTGACGATACATCATGTCCCTGCGGTTTTTTCTGTTTTTTTTTTGTGCGTGAGGTATCAAAAGACACGTAATTTATGATGTGGAAAATGGAAAGGCTATATACCTACGAAGGGATATGCAAGACCACAGAAAATATTTCTCCCAGGATAAGCGTACACAAACCTGAATACACATTGAAACAAACTGCCAAAGTTTGAGGACGGTTAAATCATTGGGACGCGCATAAACTAACAAATAAAACTTCGCAACCCTTTTAGGGGTTCTTGCGCTGAAAGTTTGACCCACCCTTAGTCACAGGGAAATATTGTGTCAATCTCTTAAGTTTACTGTCCAATATTATTTCAAGCTTAGAAACAATTCAAGTGAATCAACGTCTAAAAAAAAAACATTTTATTATTCGTAAGTATGGTACTTAAAGCGGGGCATAGTGTCTCGTGTTGCAACTCTTGTTTGTATTTTAAATTTAAATATACCTTGTGATAGTTAGGGAAACAAAAAATTAATTGCACTTAGAGGGCATTCTAATATCATGCGCGGGACAGAGTGGAGTGCTCTGTCCTTTTGGGGTGCCTTGGCGAATCAAAGACTTCTTTTACCAAAAATTCTTTGTATAGTTCGGCTATCTCTTAGTTGTTTGTCAAATGCTCAAATGGAGGTGAATCTTAAGATGTAATTTGGGTTTTTTTTTCTAAAAGCCTAACGTCGAACACCTTGCCCGGTATTTCAGTATACACTATTCCATGGAGCCCATATACATGTTGAGTGTAAAACAAAACTAAAAGGTATGAACAAGTTTCGCGCATAAAAGTTCGTAATATGTAAGGCATTTAAGTTGCCTTAAATTACTCAACATTTATTTATCATAACCGTCGAAAGACAAACAGTCCTCAGGATGAATGATTCTGTCTGCACGCGCGGAGATACTGATCTCTCCCTTGGGAACATTTTTCCATCCATATCCAAGCCTTTTAAACTCCTTTAAAATTGTGATAAATATTAAGCAAGTACCTACCTTTTCTAATCGCATACCAAAGGTGTGTGTTCCCTGCTCCTTCCCCTGCCGGGTATATTCACATTACTCAGATAAAAATGTATCCTCTCTGACAATTGTTACTTAAATTTCAACCTAGAGGTACTGGGTGCTGTTTATTATGAATTTTCTTTTATTTTGTATTGCCTTTTTTTACGGATAAACATTTTTTTTTTGGAACAATACGCATTTTTGTATTGCCTCCACCATTTGTCATCCGAAGGGAAATCACTGGTGGAACACACTAATATAACCAACTAATGTTGGTATAGGAATGGGATAAGCACACTCCAGTGTAAGTATACCTTATACAATATTATGCATGGGCATTCTTACATATTGGGGATGAGCAAAATGACACGAATTGTGTAAGGTGCGTTTTCAGTGTTCTGAATAATCTGGAAAACGTGTTGTCCTTGAATAAATGGCAAGGATGATCCCTTGTGTATGCGTACCTACTTACTATTATGTGGAAATTATGTGGTTGCTGAGGTGTATCGAGAAGATGGAATGATTCGAATCACTCTATTCTTCGACACAGGATAATCTTCTGTGGTATTAAGGGAAATTGGGAAATGCCTCCACCTTGAGGAGTTTTATCTAAAGCAGTTTGAAATCGTTCGATTCCTTTTGTGATACGATGCGCTAATGACACCGCCACAATACATCCGAGCGGATATAAAAGGCCTTCAGGTTGAGTAAAAGGAAATTAACCCATCACCTGGATGCAGAACTCACTGCAAAGGGAAGTTGTATTCGGTTGAATCTCAGAAAAAATTTGCATACATTTTATCTGACGATCCCCAATGAAATGGTTCAAAGCTTACACACATTTCATAGGTACTAAAATATTTTTATTTTATGAAATATTTACCAATTTGAAGTCGTATATTCTTTTTTGACAGACAATAAAAATAACAAAACACAGAGTTGTCACAGAAGCGTGCAACAAAAGAAAAGCTTATGTCAAAAAAAGTGTTTTTGAAATAATCGCATTTTTGTTTTAAATGGTTATTTATAATTATTTTTAAAAAAAAATTTAGCCTCAATTGTAAAATAAGGGGTTTAAAAAAAAAAAAAAAAAAATAATTGGCGCAACAGGTCCGTATGGACCCAAGCCTAGCTTCTCACAACCATTCGTCTTGTGTGAGTTTTTATTTTTGGGACGAATGGAAGGGATCTACAATTTTATGCCGAGTCCAAACGGCCAATTGAGAAGCTCTTTCATGACAGTTATACTCTCGGATGTTTGTCAGACGTTCGCGAGAGGTGGCGCAGTGAAAAAAACCTTAAGTTGGAATTTGGGTTTTTCTCGGGATTCGAACCTGGGACCCCTCGCTTAGTAGTCCAACACACTAACCACTAAGCCACTGCGCCGAAAATAAGGGGTTTACTTAATATTTTATGATTGGGGCTAACATTTTTTTAAAAAATATTCACATATAACCATTTAAGAAAAAATGTGATTATTTGAAAAACACTTTTTTTGATATGAGCTTCTCTGTTTTATTGCCGTAAATATGTGAAAATCAATAGTTTTCGTACACTTTTTAAGTATTTATCATGAAATGAGGAGATAGAAACTTTTGTCATTCAAAAGGTACTGTGCCATAGATGTGCAGAAACAAAAACTTTTGGATTTATGTCGCCATTAAGACTGATAAAATCAAGTTAACAATACTATTATCATCATTATATTAATACGGGAACATCAAAAGCAGAAACAATACTGAGACCACCAACTCCGACCGATTTCCCGTTACTTAGCCTACAAGCTATATTTTTATGGGGTGGCAAATGCTAAGTGCGCTTGTATTGTTACATAGAAATTCGTATTGACAAATGTCACGTAACTTCAAAAATTCCGGCTCACCAACACACTCGCACCTTGCATATGCCACTTCCGCTGTGGGCAAATTTGCTGACAGTGTTCATAGCATTTTATCCGTTAAATTTGAAATTAATCGTTACGCGTGGATAATATTTTTTTTAAGGAATAAGTGTAGATTTGCTTAAAATATATATAAAAAATGAACAATGCAGATTGTTTGAAGTAAAATAGAAATATATTGAGGAAATTTTCGTCAGTTTTCTAAGAAAAATTTACGCATGAAATCGAAGTTAATGATATTCAAAAGCGCTAAATACGCAACCATGTTTGTCATAATAAGTTTTTAGTATATAGAACATCACATTTAGCTAGTTTTATTAACCAAAGAAATCAAATTATACGCCTTTTAACAACATATAATTACTAACCAATGGCATTCAGTAATGTAAAAATGTGGTATTCCCGAATTCTAGCACATTTCCCCACGTTTGTCGGGGTTGGCAGCATTTATTTTTGTATTTTTTGTATGTTTTTGCATGTCACACGGATTCTTAATTGACACAACACCGACAGGAAAACAAAATGGCGAATTTGAAAAAAAACTGAGGGGCCCAGCGGCAAGAGGATTGTGAGTTGGGGGTCTCAGTATCATTTGTCTCTGATCAAAAGTTTCGGTACACTTTTTAAGTATTTATTATGAAATGAGGAGAATAAAACTTATTTCATTTGAAAGGTACTGTGCCATATATGTGCACAAAACAAAAATCGTAGGCTTATGTCGCCATCTAAGCTGGTAAAATTAAGTTATGAATTCCCCATACAAAACAGGTAATTGAAAGGATTTTTGCGACATTCAATTTGTCGCCGAAATAATTACCATAGTAACGTATTCAAATATAAATCATCTTAGATTAGAACCTGTTTCCAATGGAGCAGCTCATTTACGTATTTTGTCGATATCTAGATGTCACTCTTTTCGTTACTAAAAGAAACATAAATAACAAAAGTAATTGTGGTAGGTACTTTTTTATGTATTACATTTTACATACTTATAAGAGGAATGGTCGATTTTCGACCACAAGCGATACTAGTTATTATTTCATCAACAATCTTAGCTTACAAATTACGAATTTATATATTAACATATAATAAATTAAGTTTAATTGAAGAGAGAAAAAAAATTTAGGAAATAAATAATACTTTTGACATTAGTTTGAAAGCAATCTAAATAAAATGCTTTGGAAGCGTTCTCTCGAAATATGAAAATCTATATGTCTACTTACAACATTGAATGAATTAAGGAATCTAGTAATTGGCTCGTTGCGACCATAATTTGTTCTATGCCCCAGTTAGTAAAAGAAGTGATTATCCCTTAAACCACTTCCCGGAACATTAATTGGAAACATCAACAAAAATGAACAACTATGGATATGTGAACAGAGTATGTCTCTCGCAAACATTATGTCATGTGCATTCCTTCTTGCTTTAAGTGTCATTAAACCTAACAGTTGACATCTAGCTTTATAAGGGGGTTGAAAATCCCAAGGCATTTGAAAGAAAACGTATTTTGCACTCTTTCAATACGGTCCGAATGTGATAAATAGTTTGGATTCCAAACAACATCCGCGTATTCAAGATTGATTGAACCCAACAAGAGCATTAAACTTAACGACTATATACTCAATATGAGTAACAATACCCCATACAAAATGCTAATCAGTTAAGTGAAAACATTTTGGTGATATTCCATTTGTCGCCGCCATATTACCATCGTAACGTGTTCATCTTAGAATAGAACCTATTTTCGAAGGAATGCAATTTAACTAGCCCTAAAAGTAAGCACATTTATAATTTTGTTTCAATGATGTTACTAACGAACATTTTTCGACATAAATTTTATGCGCTAAATTTTTATAGTGACATATTAAAATTTAAATCATAAGTATATAAAACTTATTTTTAAAGGGTCGTATTTTTCGACATCTCGATGTCGCTTTTTCGTTTATAAACAAAAAACATAAATAGTTTTCCATACTTATAAAAGGTAGGGTCGATTTTCGTAATTCGACCACAAGCGAGACTAGTTTTCATAATTATACAATAATAGGCCATTCTTTTGTTTGTGACAAATAATATCCTGTTATGTTTTTAAAAAGAGAATAAAGTTTTTGTAAAAGTTGTTTCAGTTAATATCTGACAGCGATAGCTGCGAATTTATTTAATGTGCGCCTTTTGTTTTTATTTTATAAATGAAATGAAAATATGGATATCAAAACGATATTGTTGTCCCTAGACTGAATTTTTTAAACCTCAGATTTCATTCGTTTATTTCCTTAATGATTTATGTATTGTCCTTCAACGGCTGTGTAATAAAATTACCATAAAAGTGGGGGTAGTTAAATGAGATATAAATTATATTCTCATTTGTTGTGAAAGCTGAATGAATTTATTTATTTAACTACCTACTGCGTTTAATAGCCTTTGCTGGTAAATCATATTAATTTAATTTTTTCGTGGTAGTTATGAGTGACATTGAGTTATTGCTTCCAGCTGAATACTTTGCACAGTTATGACAAAAATATGCCATAAGAAATACCTTAAAATAGGTACATACTATATGGATCCCAGTTTTTAGTTAAAATTTAAGAAAGTGTGCTTTGTGACATAGTATTATTATCTCAGAGAATGTCAAATTATCAATCTAATCGAATTGTCTCTCAAATAACCAGAGTTTAATAGGCTTAAGCCTTGAGAAAAGCTTGCTTAAGCTTAAGCCTCGAAGAAAAATAACAAAATTGGATCTATCGTGTTGCGTTCAGTAATTCAAAGATGAAAGAAATAACGTACGAGGAGGCGATTTTTAAAATGTTGTTTATGTTTTCCTCTATAGGATACAAGCAAACTTTAAGTTGGATTTATTGAAGTATATGAAACTTCTAGAAGGTGAAAAGGTTTCCTTCAGAGTGCAATTGTCCCATTTCGATGATTGCAAAGAAATACTTTAAAAAAATTCATAGTAAAAACCGCTTGTACGTGTCAAATTTATTTTTGAGTTTGGTCATTTATTAGTTATATTCGGACAGGAACCGAAAAGTTGCAAGAATTATCACCAACATGTTAATTTTTCTACACGCCATATCACAGCCATGAATCTTTAAAGGCAACCCTAGTGGGATTAAGCAAGTTCAACTACTTCAGTCAAACACTTGGATTTATCTATTCATCGTATTTAAAAGACATTTAATTTTAATGCCTCCGCATGTTGGCTTAAGCTGGATTACTTCCTTTTGTTGTTCTCCATTTCAACTCAGGAAAATCCATACTACGTTTGTCTAGTTTTGCTGACATTCTGGACTGAAAAATGTCTTCTCGAACATTTTCCACCATAAATAAAGTCGCCTTTCTACCACTGAGGACGAAAGTCCTATATCTAAACAATAGGCCATTTTTATTATGCTCACATGATCTGTATAGATCATTGATTTCCATGGTATAAACAAACAGTTGGATCTTGTACTGTTGTTGTAAACCGTGAAAATCAATGATCTATAGGGGAGGATGGTGTACCTTGGACCAAATTTTATAAAAGTATTTTTTTCTTTTTGTTTGATTGCTTTATCAGTTTAAAAAGGCTACGCACCAAAACTTGGAATATTTTCATAGCAAAAATACATTCCAGATTTTATCTAGAATGTTCATGTCATGTTTAAATGCAGTTTAAGAAAAATCCATCTCGATGTTCCAAGGTACACATAGTAAGTGTACCATGAACCGAGCCAGTGTGTATCTTGGACTGCTCACAGTAAAAATGCAATCTTAAGCAAAATTAAACAAAACTTTAATTAAACGAAACTTCAAAATAATTTAACAGGCTTAAATAAAGAAAACGTATTGAATGATCTTAATGTTTGGCTTTGGCCAGCCTAAAAATTTCGTGAATGATCATGTCATCTTCTCCGCTAAAGTCTGCTTCGCTGCTTTCATCATGTTGTTCCATAGGTTTTTTTATTTGTTCACTTTTCGTGTTTTTGGTGTTCGGAGCTTCAATGACAGCTCAATGGTATCGTCACTTTCAGATGATTCATTTAACACTTTCTTTTTCACGGCCTTTCGAGCCCTGCCGTTGCATTTTTTTGAAGTGCTAGCCTCAACCTCATCCTTTTCCGGGTGTCGATTAGAATCCTTGTTTTCCCTTCTTTTTCTTCCACGTTTGCACTGCTGATACTTTCCTTTTTATTAATCACATCTGCTATAGCAGCCTCCAAAGGAAAAGCATTATGTAAAATAAAATCAAAGCAGAAAAAAGTGCATTGTGTGTAGCATTGGTGTGCATGGACCGGTCCAAGGTACACACAAAATAATGAACCAAGGTACACCACACACTCTTTTTTTTTGCAAATAAAATAAATGTAACTCACCGATTTCACAGCTATACAAAAAATATCAATTGCAAGGTAAAAAAAACAAGAGTCGCGCATTCCAGCTGCTCATATACGCGTAGCAGACTTCCTGAAATTCCTGAAAAAAATACTTTTCATACACGAAAACAGTTCTTGAAAATTTCTGTCCAACTACTGCCAAGAGAAGGCAGCGACTAACTGGGCTGACAGGCAACAACATGTCAAATATAGTTTTGGCGGGAGTACTCATTTTAAAAGGGTAAATGCGCACGTTATAGCTATTGGTCCGAGGTACACTTGGTCCAAGGTACACTATCCTCCCCTACAGATCATGTGAGCATAATAAAGATGGCCTAATATTTCAACACAGCAGTTAGTTCTATTGAAAAAGACCTATGGTATTAAAATATATGTCGAAATGCAAAAATAACTCTTTCCGTGCAGACCTTATCCTGATTGGCAGGATCTCCATTCTTCTTCAGTTGTCCCATGCAAAACGATTCCAGGCATAAAGTAAAAGACATTTTCAAAATAAAATAAAAAGAGCTACATTCGAATTCCCTTTAACAGTTTTAACGTACGCTCAAAAAGTATCAGCTAAAATATTCTCATTAGTTCAAATTTATTATTAGTAAATTGGTAGCTGGAGTATCCTTTCAGAGATGGAAAATTGTAAGAGCACATTATCCCCTTGTAGTGTTCATACGGGTAAAACGTATGTTCAGAAAGAGTCGCACTCATTACGTAAGTATTTTGTCATTTTCAATCGTTGCATAACTACTACAACAAACTGCACTGGACCGCCAACACATTTTAAAGAATTTACTCATTAATGGCCATATTCGTCTGTGGTTAGACCCATTCCTGTGTTAGTATCAATTTCTGACTTAAGCATAGTATTTAAACCTACATAAAATTACGTCCGCACAACAAATCTGCAGGACAAACTATAAGCTTGTTCTCATAAATGCGCGCATTTCATAGACTTCAAAGCAATGGCAAAGTGATACACGCGTGCTGTGGCGGTTTGCATAGTATATATGTAAAATAATGTTTCCTGTTCCCTTGCTTGCAAAAATTGATTTTGGGCTTTGAGAGCTTCAAAATATTTTGTTTTCCACTGTTTGGATAACCCCCAACATTTCAAATGATTTGCTTGAATTTATTGAAACGAATCCGCAAAAAGGGACAGGACTTCGATGAAAAGTTTCTATTCGATGGTTCGTAGAATGCCAACGAATTGTCTCTTCATGTGGATTGGTTGAGTACATTCTAGGTTATTGAAACAAGCATAAATGTAGTTAGAGGGTATCTGAAAGAAAGCATCTCTTTTCTCGACAGCATTTTGGAAAATAGATCGAATTTTATGCACCATTGAGTCGGAAGTAAGTTAAGTTATTGCCACTTGTAAGGAGGAATTTTAAGTAGAGCGTTCCGGGTTCTGAAGTCGAAAAGGATACTGATTTCGGTTTGGCTCGGATTGCATTTTGTGAGGATATGTTATACCCAAAAGTGTGCTAAATTGATGGTTTGGGTGACAGGTTTTCTTGGAATCCAATTTACATGTTCCATTCAACCGTGTCTAACCTTACTAATGATATGTTCATTTTTGTCCGCGCTGGAGCATTCAAACTACAAACGTAATAAATTGAAATTACGTACTTATTCGCCTTCTCAGCCGAGTGTCCTGATGCTACTGTTTAAATCCCATATTCAGTCTTCAGCTAATTTTCTGTATGCGAACAATGATTGTCTTTTGGGTATCACGCGACCAAAAAGAAGCTGACTCGTCTAGAATACAAATTAAGCACATCAACATGTTTCCTTTGAAAAAATCAAAGTCCGAGCGACACAATAATGTTATAATCGTATCGTGTCATTAGCGCCACTTTACATACACTTTTAATATAGGATCATTTGAAGTCAGGGCTATCTACTACTCTAATCTACGTACAGTGGGTGTTTAGATTTAGTTCAATTTTTGAAGAACAACCTGATATTCAACATAAATTAATTGATATATTCTCTAACTTGCATTCAACTAATATTTCAAACAGAGCTCAACCACTTCAATATGAGTCCCTCTTTTATTTGAATAAGGTCGTCAAATACGGAACACCCACTTGCTGATATAGCTCTCAGAACTTCTTTTAGAAATTAAATTTGGCATTCCCCATATGGGGCTACCAAGAAATTCGTCAAATATGGTATACAATAAAACAGCTCACTATCTTCAGAATCATTCGACTTTAATAATATGACGGTCTTAGGTCAGCAGTCGTTCGCCAGTCACCTATCAATGTGAATTCAAATCGCCCACTACAGCACACCGCCTAATGAAATCTATCCGAACAAGGACGTTAGTGATACCGGTACTTTTTCTTAAATAGAAATACAATTTTTTTCCTCACAACAAAAGCAAGCAGCTGAGGAACAATAATTTCCTAGGGCGTAGAACATAAATATAATTTTGAATTGGCCCTGTATTTTAAATTGTATAAAATGAATGCTTCTTTTTTGTCCTTCCTACGTCTTTATTTAAATACTAGCTCTACCCGCCCGGCTTCGCCCGTGCAAAATGTGGTTTTAGAACAATTGATAGAAACAATTTTTTTATAAATTTGCTGTCTTGTAGGGGAAACAATTTTTTTTTGATAATCGCTCAAAGAAAAATCATTATACATTGCAGAGGTATAACGCGAGGAAGCGGTCTGCCATAATGAGGGACTTGAGCCCGTATGGCATTGCACTTGGTCGTTGGACTAATCAGCAACAATCTAAAATTCTTTGGACAATGAAAATGAAAGAAAATAATTTTATAATAGGTATTTAACTCACTTTTTTATTAATGGAACGCTTCTTTGTATACTATATTAGAAATTTTGTTTCTATCGGCTGAGATAGTGATATTTCCTGCATTATTTACCCTGGAGCACGCCACATAATTATCTTACTTTTCTTAAAGTTTGAAAATGTGAATTATTGATTGTCATGGCAGAACAAAGATTAATATGAAAGTGAATCCGTTTAAACTGAAATGGATAATTGTTGGGAATTGTTTGTATTCTTGGTATAAATACCGTATATCCTTTACCACACCCAGTTAAAAATTAACGCCCATATAACGTTTTTCTGCAACGAAATCACTCTCAGTCTGGTTCCATTACAAAGCTTGGGGGATTCAAATTGCGAAACTCCAACTTTTTTCAATTTTATGAGCAAAAAGTCCATTGGCTGTAATGATATTTAAAAACTTCACCGTGTAATTTACTGCCTTATCTTAATAGCAAATAACATTCATAATTAGTACGACGTGTATCACCAGGAATTTTCCCTAATATAATAATACCACGATCTGGTATTACTGGTACCTATACCTATTTGACATTTCTTTCTAGACACTTTATTTTGTAAGCAAAATAGGACAAACAAACCTTTCCTACATATTTGCCATTTCTTTTGTTTTTGGTTTTTCTTAGCAAACCACAAAACGTACTGCCTCTGTCTGTCTCCCTCTCCGTCACATGGGTAAAATAAGGTTGAAAGAGATGTCAATATAATATTTCGCAGTTAGTATGTTTGATTTGAGAATGAATTGCATATCTACTCACTTATGTGAAAATCCTAGAAATGTTTCAAATTTTGCCTTTTTATTTAAGAACCTTTCAAATTATCGAGTTATTGGATATCCTAAGTTGTACCTGCAGATGTCCTCTATAAGTTGGTATTTACTATACTTAAATGCTCCCAGTATTTTCGAACGGAAAGCGTGACAAAGAAAAAAACAAAACGAAACGAAAAAATATATATCTCTTGTCCATTTTTTTCTGGAATTTATAGAGATATAGAGTTGAAACAAAGTAGAGATTATAGGCCTAGGTATCCTCTATAGGCATGTGAAAAATGCACCAGAATGTATTAAACAGTTTCTAAGATTTTTGCATTTAAAGACATGCCGTCAAATTCAATCTTAGTCGAACAGAACTACACCAATTTTATTTATATGATTAAAGGGATGTGTGTTTGTGTAGCCATTCGAGCTGAAATATGACAGTAGATTATAGCATTTATTTGATGGAATCGAAAAGAGATACAAATTTCAGCTTGATACTGATGCGTTTCCCATTTCCGATTTTGATTATTTACTAACTGGTTCAAATGTCTCCTAAGGCGGCTTTTTAAGAAATGTAAAATATTATCGAGCTTGTTAATTTATGGCCAAGGGATACGGAAGAATACTCTGTTTAGGAAGGCAGTCTATCCCTTAATACAATTTTAAATCAAGTAGAGAAACATAAATAGAATCTGTGTATCAAATAAAGTCGGTTTTTAAATTTATGCTAGCAATAATTATTACGAATATTTATGTTGTTAAAACTCCGCGCAAATATGCATATTTGTATATGCATATTTATATAATGATTAGAACTACTTACACCGAAATCAAGTTGCATTCATAATATTTAGCAGTCCATAGCAGCATAGAGTTTGAATTTGCACAGATAAATCAATATACACACACGGTCATGTAATACAGGCGACCAGAACTCATTAAATAGTCGCAAATAATATATTCCACAAACATTTTAAACTAATTTTCGAAACTCGTCAATATTTGCGAAATTATTCATTATAAAATAGACGCAGAACTATTTTTTTTAAATAAATGCAATTTCCTTTTATGTGTAAATAAAGGAACTTGTCCAGGAATAAGTCATCCGAAACTGAGAAATCTGAAACGCCAGAAAATGTATAAAACTCGAACACAATAAACGTTTACGCGTAACAGTTTTGTTCTTTCGAGAAACCAATGCTTGAAAGCACTTAAGAGACTACAATCCAAAAAGTGCCTGGTGTCGGCTACTGTTAGCCGAAATTCCATAAGCGAATTGTATCCAACACTCGGTACCATGCCCAAGCGCAAGATATCCATTTGACCACAACGATTATCGTTTCCAAACCAGCCAGTACAGATACAACGAACGACGATCCATTTCCTCATCTTAATTGTGTGACGATATACACATTGTGCCCACTGATATCGTCGCTGCGGTTATTATTCTCCATATAGAAATGGGCCAGTATCTTCGGCGCGAGGTGTCGGTTGTCAAAGTCCATGACAAGTGGACGATGACTCAATCCAAACGATGAATCGGTCGCCGTGACCCATATCAGTGAGATGATATGTTTATGAGTTGGATGGCGATGACCCAGAGTCGTGTTGGTATATGGCGGGGTATGCTATGGTGACACACGGTGGTATCTCGTTGCTAGCTGATGACGGTTCCAACCGTTGAATGTCCTGTCGTCCTGTCCATGTTGCGAATCATGTGGGGAATGACTATTTGTCAAAGGGGAGCCGCTGCGTCGAGTACATGTCATGCCCGAACAGAACTTTTTTAAAAATTTAATTTGTACTGTTGATTTGAATGACATTTTAATTATATTGCTGTTTCCAATAACTTTCGGAATTGATTTCAAGAGCGTAAACACATTTTTATTCGGATATACTCGAGTAAATATTTGAATGTTTAACAGGCTTTTATTAAACTTGATAAAGGCATTTTTTACCCACATTAAATCAAGTGTTTTTTCCGAAAAAAACATCGTGAAATACTAACACTCAAAACCTCCAATTTCACAGCACAAGTCCAGGTGTTTCATTATTTGCTGTTGTAGATACCACCACCAATTTATACAAATAGTACACATCCCTTATGTTCCACTCCAAAATGAAGCCAGAAAGCTTGAAAATTATTTGAAAGTTGGCTTCCTTATCCACTTTCTGTATTGACCACGAATTATTTAAGTTGACTAGGTCAAACGTCAAATTGATGTTTTTAACCATTCCGCCGAACTGTGTTCCAGGAATACATAACAAGTTTCGAGGCATTTCCAAGCACATTGGAAATTTACAAGAGCATAAACTTTCAATTTAATGATAAATTGAATTAAACAAACATTGAAAAGCATTCACTTGCATTACTCATACTCATACCCAATTCAAATACTTGTCACATTCGTAATTGTTTAAATTTCCAAATAAATTTCGGTACCGCTTCAATAGAAAAAGGGTAATATTATGTAAAAACGAAGGTGAAACCCACACCCATCAGAACTTTATCATTGCCGCCTGCCAAGCTGACCCAACAATGGAAATTGTATTATTCTGTTTCGTATAGAATGAAACTCTGCCATCCGGCAATCGTATTCACCCCCCGAAGGATGTTGCTTTGTTTGTCGGGAGGCTTCACCAAATCGCATTTCTCTTCGGAAATTAGGTACAAATCAAAGTGTATACCTAATTTGTTTCAGTTAGCTTTTTTGTTTCTTGTTCTCCCGCCCACACAGTCTTACTTCATTTGGGCACTGGTCACGAAATGACCAAAGTAGATGGAAGAGGAAAAATGAAAGTTACCTTTTGCCATCTCCTGATACTGTCGTGATTAAGTGAGGGAAAGGGAGAAAATGATTGATTAAAAATTCAAAATGGCTGGGATGGGATACAAATGAAATTAATGAAACGAGTGCAAGATTTCCTCATCCATTTGGCAGAATCTTTTTAGGTATTACGTACAGTTAGGTATGTCTTGTGTGAATTTTGGTAAAATGGTAACACGAGGCAAACAAGTCTGGGCGTCAGGTAAACTTTTAAATCGCCTCGTTTCGTTTAATGGCAATAGCCCAATATAGTCGGTGTCGGTGGTAGGTTTAGCAATATTTATGTGGAGATGGCGGAAACATGCCATTTGTTGTAATATGCCAACAGGATGTTGTGGCATTAGGAGATATTGTTGAGGAATATGTGACTCTGGGTGAATCAAATGCACAGTGAAACTCGGTTGTTTGATTTCATGATACACTGAAAGACAATCATTCCCATGCACGGGCAAAAACAGACTTGAAATCGAAACAACAAATGTTTTGTACGAAAATTCGAAGCGGAAGCAAATAACTAGAGGGGATTTGCATAGAAGTGCAATGATGCTGAATCGAACCTTCATATCCATGTGAGAATTTTTGAAAGTTTTTCGAAGCATATAGTATATAAAATGAACGTAGCTATTGCATGGTGGTGACAGTTGGCTGTTCATGGTTGTATAATTATGCCATACTGTTCTTAGAAATTATCCATATGTATGTATATTGTATATGTACTTGGATTTCATTAAATTGACTTTATATTTTTATTAGGTTAGCAATAAAAACACACGAATTGTATGGGGTTTGGCTTTCGAATTCCTGGACTTCCCTCTTCAGCCAAACATGTGCACCTAAATTATTTCGATGACTATAAAAATTGTTTCAAAATGTATTAAATTAAATAGAATAACAGTTTTTTTTTTAAATGTGCAGTTTAGTAAACTTTTCCTTTCAACACTGGGAAAAATGTCATAGAACTAACTACTCGTTGAAAATTATTTAACTTGATTGACACTCACTCGCCCTTAGCGCACTCTACCTATCCCTACATTGAAATGTGTCAACGTGAAACCGCCACCTACCCATGAATATATATTTAGTTTAACATGAGTCCCTACTCAAAATTCATTCATAATTCAATTATATACTCCGTTGAAAGGGTCACTCATCTGATGCACCACACAGAAAAAAAGGGAATAATTCACTTGAAATTGGTCTAGTGGACTAATCGATGCATCAGTCGACTGACACCCATTTTGAAGCTGTGTTATAGCCCACGTTTTCAGGGTAATTTTATTAAGGACAACTACAGACCTCTTAAAGCATTGAAGGATATATGTACATTAATTTTGTTTTCGTTTGTAGTATGCAAATGCTAACTAAGGCTTTTCGTGCCTTTTAGGCTTTTTTCCAAAAAGGCATCTTTTTTTTATTTCAAATATTTTTTTATTTTTTTTTTTTTGATTCATATTGACGACGACTTTTTAGTTTTTTTTAAACATTCTTTAAAACTCTTGACGAAAAAGAATTTTATATGTAACCTAGGTATTAAGAAATGTGTTTCCTCCTTCAATCTTTTCCCATTTTCCAAACACTTTATCCGTCATTCTTTAAAAATAATTCTAGCTTCCACTTCCAGTAAGTGAAATGACATTGAAAGCTTGTATAAATAAACATTGTTTTTGTTTATTTTTTTATATTTGGATATAATTATTGATTTATTGTTCCACTTTACCTAAAAATAATATTTTTGGAAATATTTTATTGAAAAAGGCATCTTTTGTCGGTTTAGGCATTTTATCGTCTAAAGTGGTTGGCAACGCTTGTGTCACTCTCTGACAAATAAATCATAGCATGACTTCAACGGCAAATTGAAGGGATTAGTATGTTACCACACGAAATTGGATCATGACTCCAAGACAGAGAAGGGAACAACATCAAGGGTTTGCTTTAAGTTTGCTTTCCAAAAGTCGGTTATTATTGGCAATCACAATGCTGGAAAAATACAATTAAAACAATTACTGTTTTATGCCAGATTCTTGGGTGCGAATAAGGAGCGATTGATTCGGAAGCCACGGTTGCATCTACTTTGAAAACGATTTGGTGTGATATTTCGGCTGAAAATTAAATTTCTTTAAGGATGGTACCTAATCTTCTGAAACATTTTGTTTCCAGATGATGCTACTGCCTATAGAGACTAAAAGTTTATATATCCCAAGCGGATATTAGTATTTTACATAAAAAAATTTGAAAAAAAATATACAAAAACTAAAAGTATTCTTTTAATTTACCTATACCTCATATTTATTTTTTCCAAATGAAATGTTACTAAAATTCAAGATCCACTTCATATTTTTTTACCACAATTTATAACACATATTTTGTTAAGATGGCGATTTCTATAAATCAAATCCGTTAAATTTTTGTTTTTCTTAGAAATTCCTGCAAAAGGACACACTTTTCTTTGTTAAATCTTTAAGGCCTTTGTCAGTTGAGTGTTCTAAATTAAGACTTCTTCAACCGAATTTTTAATCTAAACAGAAAAAACTGAAAGGTTGTCCTGCAACCTATGCAAATATGTTTGCAAACAAACTGAATCCAGGTCATCTACTACTACCGACGACCTAGTAGTATCCTCTTTTTTTAATTAATTGTCCTAGTCACAGTAGTGTTTCATTGTGTTGTGATAAACACAACACAACTGTTTACGTAGTTGAAAAATACCTGTTTTAATTTCAGTTACCTATACAAATTAAATCTTTGTGTGTATTATGCATTCTATTATGTAGTTTTACATAGTATTTATGTCTAATTGATATGAGTTTTATTGCACAATGCAACTGCCAGGTCGCATGACTAGTGAATGTTAAGAATGGATACTATACTATGTAAGTGATTGCAAATCGGGTTTTACTAATGGATATTATGTGACAAAAGGAATGAATCGTAATCGACTAGTTCTATAGTTTTATCTCCTTTTTAGGGTAAACAGCAGAAATCAGTGGTTTTGCTAATCATTATATTAATAAGTGAACATCCAATGTTTCCGCATACTTTTTTAATATTTATTATGAAAGGAGTAGAATAAAAATGATATTATCCGAAAATAGCTGTGCCAAAAATTGCGCACGAACGTAAAATGGCAGGCAACCAATTAAATGAAAAAGAAAACCTTTAAAAGACACATGGGACGGCCATTTTAAAATTTCCATAGTGACGTATTAAGAGGTAAATTATGAATAAAACAATGTACTCGTAAATATCGAAAATTACATATTTTTTAGCATACATACTATTAAAATTTAGATACTAGTTAATTTTTATTATCTGCCAGAAGATGTTCCCGATTTTTTTCTCTGGAAATGAGATTCCCTTCACGTTCATTAAAAATAAAATATTTTCAATTTTCAATGAAAAAAATTACAAAAACCTCCTGATAAAGGCTCAAATAAACGTCACAAAAAAAAACTAAAAATGTGCTAAAAAAGCAACCCAAAAGTCGCTCCAAAAAAAGAGATTCAAATGCAACTCGAACCTTGGGAACTCGCTCTCAAAATTCAAATAAAAACTCAGACTTAACGAACAGTTGTTAGTTGTCATAATAAGCATTGACTAACCAAACTAGACAGTCGACTTTCAGTGCACCTACTCGATTATCCCCGCAAATTCTGAATGACAGCTCTCTCTCGCGCGCTCTTTTTTTTCCTGTCTGTAAATACGTATATTAAAGGCCGCCGGATAGCACTATTTCAATAACAAACAATTTGTAAATGAATCTATAGCAATAAATGTAACAAAAGTAAATTTTGAGTATGGTTTTTTAGATAGCTTAATTCGTCCTCTATCCATATTCGGCAGTAAAAGGTGTTCATCCATTCACATTTCAGTTTATTTTTAATTTTCTTTGTATGAATTCTATGTTTGACAGCAAAATGCATAAGTAAAATCCGTGGGGGTTGTTCCAAAAATGAATCAACAACATGCAAGTTAAACCCAAGCTTCCAATAGACAAAAGCGAATTTTAGTAAATGTTCATGAATATTTTATAAACTTCTATTAGCGTGTATGCTTTTTAAAATTTGTTTATTTAACACCATATTTGTACAAAATGAATATATGATTGGAAATTCTGTTGAATAATGTTAATTAGGAACAGTAAGAATGCAAATTCTATTCTTATTTTAAATACAAAAAAAAAAATATGAATATCGGAAAGCAAAAAAAAATGTTGGTTTTGCAATTTGATTTGCGATTTCTGATTTTGCGTATTCAATCGAACGTACGAATTCAAATTGTTTTGTTAATTGTTGGTATTCGCACGCTTTATTTCGTTTTCTATATACATAATTCTTTTCCAAATTTTAAAACAATGTATTGAAATGTGTACAGATTTTTTTATAAACCTTGCTAAACAAGCGTTTGTGTTTGGGGAATACGAAAAGTGATCAAAACATTTTTTTTATAAAGTAAAGGGCGATCTACGATGTTTTTTGTATTAAGGCCTTTACCAGGAAAAGTCAAGCGCATACATATTGGAGTAGTAGTAATATAAAAAATATCGGAATAATTTTTTGAATTTTGTGCAAGTATACATTTCACGTACTAATTACAGAAATATTTTTCCCCACGCCATACAAAAAAAAAAGTTTTCGATAAACTGTGTTAAAATATATTATTTTTTTTCAATATGGCTTCGAAATTTAAATCTTTAAAATCAACGGAAAAAAGATTCTTTTCTTAAAATATGCAAAAAAAAAAAAACCTGAAGTTACAAAATCTCTTTTAACAAAAGTGAAAAACGGTGTTATGGATGAAGAAGAGATGGATGTCTGCTAGATATTGACAAATAATTAATAAATTAATTTATTTGGCATTGTAATGAAATTATAACAGGAGTTCCATTTGATACCAACAATTTCAAAAACTATAAAAATGAACTGTGATGTGAACACCACATAACTAATGGGCACAAAGTATGCCGAACACAGCCGCACGCACTTCATTTCCCACCATAATAATGGCCGCCGGAATGACATAAAGTCTTTGCAGCAGATTGTATAAGTATGCTTGCATACCATTTATTTGGATATTACAAGTTATCACAATGACTTAATGTAAATTAAAACTACTTAAAACTAGGACTAATAATTAGGACTTAAAGCTAAGGAAGGTGAAGGAGGTCGGTTTTAAGGGAGGAACTACTGCGGTTGAAGTCAAAAACAGTAAGGTTTGAATTAACTTTCCGCAGCATTCGGGAGAGTGGTTCATTTGAGCCATATGAGGTGCGGTGAATTGATAAATAGAAGAGACGAGGACAACGAAGATTCCGAGGGTTAGTGTTGAAGGAGATAGAGTTGTAAAGAGACGTACAGTCAATGAAGCCTGAGAACAGACTGTGAATGAAGAGAATGTCTGCTACGTCGCTGCGTTCCTCAAGGGTATTGAGGTTTATAAGTTTGAGACGGTCTTGATAGGGAGGTAAGAAATCTTTTACAGAGAGAAAGCGTAGGTAACCAACGCCAAAGTTGAACACATTATTACTACACGACAGTATAGAATATATAATTTTCATATATAATATAGGTTTATTGCACTGCATGCATAGTCCAGACTCCAGACAGATCACTTATTCCGTCTCCATTTCATTATTCGTCATTTTTGTCCTTCAGCGAAGTCGGCTGTCGGCTGCATGCATATTTCGAATGTATGCGTATCATTATCGTGCATGATTGATTTTCTTTCTTTTGTCCTATCCTATGCTTCTTCTTATCAATATAAATCGAATGTCCTCCTGCTCCTCGGAAAAAAGAATATCGTCTTCGATGGAATAAAAATGAAATGAGAGGGAATGGGAAAAGGGAATTGAGAACGCGAAACACTAGTTAAAATGAAAGGAAGAAATTTCGTCACGCACATACGTTTATGCACACACGCAAAAGATTGCGATATGCTCAATTGGCACTTAGGAAAAAGCGTTTATTTTGTTGGATAATCGTTGTTGGACGATGAGAAGGGCTTTTTGTTGGACAATCGTTGTTGCACGATCGCAAGAAATGCGGACATCAGCTAACATGGGACTGCGACATCTGTATATTATTATTATCTGTGCTTTCGGTATACCTACATAATACTCAACAAGGTTCGGCATTTCAAATCATACTAAATTTTAAATTTAAAGACTGCAGAGAACATTAGTATATTGAATAATATATCGAAATATCTACTTCCATATTTGAATGTTTTGCGGAACACAAAGGTATATTTAAGCCTATTTCTGTTGTAGTAAGTAAATAAATTCATGAGTTCCATTTAACCTCGAGTACAAATAAGGATATTATTCGGGAGTACAAACACACAGGCACGAAATAGAGGAACAAAAATATTTGTTTAGCTTCCAATGAAACGAAGAATTTATCCAAATATAATATTTGTCAAACCAGCATGAGATTTTACTAGCAATAGAATAGATACGACTCCTTGTGCTGCTGGTCCGGGCTATCATTTTCAATATTTCAAAGTAATTGAAATACAAACAAACACAAATACATCGAATGAATGAGAAGTTAATTAAAAACGAAAACCTAACTTATTTCGAAAGCGAAAAATCGAATTTGAAGCTGCATGTACCAAAATCAAAGTGACAGGAGTATTTTATGCTCTGTTTCAAACATTGGGTATTTTGCAGATGTAAAACCGCCCTAAACCGTCCAAGTCGATTTGCATTCGAGTTTCCAGAACGAATAATTTTATATGAGTTCACAGGTACGAAATAGAGGAACAAAAATATTTGTTTAGCTTCCAATGAAAAGAAGAATTTATCCAAATATAATATTTGTCAAACCAGCATGAGATTTTACTAGCAATAGAATAGATACGACTCCTTGTGCTGCTGGTCCGGGCTATCATTTTCAATATTTCAAAGTAATTGAAATACAAACAAACACAAATACATCGAATGAATGAGAAGTTAATTAAAAACGAAAACCTAACTTATTTCGAAAGCGAAAAATCGAATTTGAAGCTGCATGTACCAAAATCAAAGTGACAGGAGTATTTTATGCTCTGTTTCAAACATTGGGTATTTTGCAGATGTAAAACCGCCCTAAACCGTCCAAGTCGATTTGCATTCGAGTTTCCAGAACGAATAATTTTATGTGAGTTCACAGGAGATGCAGATGCGTCACAGCTTTAAAATTATTCCGTAAGGATTCTAAGTGTTGAAACGGGGTCTTTAAAATACCTGCTTTCCGGTTGCACCAGGTCCGCTGAATGTTTGAATTATAAATTTACTCAGACATCCAATGTTGTCGGATTGAAACCATTTTCTTCTGAAAAAACGTACAAATTTTGGGCTAGAAATCTTTTTGTTTTAAATAGTTTTTTTTTTTTAAATTACTCAATCAATGTAAACATTCCCAACATTGTTTCTGACTAAAATTCACCACTTAAACATGACAAATAAAAATTATAAAAAAACATAAACAACAGCACTATGCTTTAGATCGGATATGCTGCTTATTAAAAAGCGTTTTTCTATTTTAGTTCAGAGCTGAGCTCTGAACCGAGCTCGAGCATTATGAGCGCGGCTTGAGCCGAGCGTGCTCAGATCGCTCTTATGTATTTAAGAAGCTGTCATTTTTAATAAATATATGTATAGATTGAATATTTATTAATTGTTATTTATTAAATTGGTTAACCTTTAGTTCCAGAACAACAAGGTTCATCCGCCATTTCAACTATTTTGTTTATTCTTTTTTTTTTCTGTCAAATGTGACTATAAATGTGTAATCAGCTTTTCATTTAGCCGATTTATTCTATGCTCATAGAAGGCGCTCTGATCATACTTTGAACGAACAAAGAAACGCAAATTCTGAGCTCTGATGTGTCTGAGCTAAAAAGAAACACAAACTTTTTGTATAACAGTTCAGTTTGTGCTCTGAACTAAAAAAGAAAAACGCCTAAAGCATTCCGCGATAATTGTCTCTGTTTATTATTATTACATTGTATGTAGCAATATACTGCTCATACCTAGTTTAGAATATTAATTTTAGCACACGAGACATTTAATTTATTTAGCAATATGTCCTGCTTCCAAGTTTCCAAGTTAAATTTTCTAAGAAATTTTAGCACGTTTGTGCTTTTATCAAAATTTTATCAGAATATTCCGCCTTTTAACCCCTTTCAAGCTAAAACTTAAACTTGTCAGTACTGAAGGAAATTATATTTCGTTTGAAACTTTATCATATCATAAAATTCAATGCAAAACCAAGTTTGGCTAAAGTTTGAAAGTACCACGGGTGATGCCTTCCGAAGTCTTCTTCCTGGATTCCACCCCAGCTTCCTGCAAGCAGCAGGGAGAAATGAATCGTGAAGCACATGAAAACTTTTAAATGCAATAGGGATTTTTTTTTTTAAGTTTCTCTTTATTGTACTTGTAGACAGAGAGTTTGGAAAGCCAATACTAAACTCAATTTCATAAAGCAGAACATCAAAGCTGAGGAACTATAGAAATTCAATAGAACTCTAGAGGAAGATTAAAATCTTTAATGAGAAAAGTCTTCAAGAAAGGGTAAAGCTGATATATTTTTTTACATATTCTTTTAAAGATCTACCCTATGCTACCATTAAACCTCTGCAGATGTTGAATAAGTGTTTTTCCTTTATTGAACATACGACTCTCCGAAAATTCAGTTAAATCATTTTTAGTGCTTCAAAACCACCTAAAAGTCATGAAAGCCTTACCTTCCTTAAAATAGTTAAGATTATGGCAAAACCTTTTGAAAATGTGCTAAAATATATTCTGAATCATCATAAGTGCTGCAGAATTTTCCAAATATTCATTGGTTTTAAGTTAATAAAATAAAAAAAAAACTTATGACATTCCTACAATGTTCGATTTTCCAAAATCAATCATCTAACCAAAGAATGTATTGCTACATTGAGGAAGCTATAGCCCTGAAGAAAATTACTAAGCTCTAACATTTTGCAATACCTGTCTTACAACTTTCGCATCTCTTGTAATTGGGAGAGCTTATATGGGTGACAACTCGCATGTTATTGTGATTTGTTCCAAAAAGACGCACCAACTTAAAGCGATGTGCGCTCATAAATTAATCAGACAGTCATGCCAAACTCGTTGTCATTTTTTATATCGGACTTGAAATGGGTCAGAATGTATTAAAAATGTTCACAACGCATACTCAACCACATACTTATTCAAGCATAAAACAAGCACTTACACAAAACCACATGCATTCGTTGTTTTGTCTCTTCAAATTTGTTCCCCCCCATTCCATTCACGTTAATCATATTTTAAATTCAACCGTATTGTTTTTTTAAGTGAATGGATCATTCATTTCAGTTTTTTCATTATTTTATACGGATTTTTTAACCAGTCGACAAAAGATCAGCTTGGCAGGCTGTTCACACGCTGAAATAAAATCTAAGAATTCTTTCAAAGAATGATTTTTAATCAGCAGCACGTAATGAATGTAGTTTCAATTGTAGAAAGGCACGCCTTAAAATTGAGAGTCCAAAACTAATCACCATTTGACAAATTTCTCTTCTCCCGATGGCTTTTTTCAGCACATTTGCCAGAAACATTGAAACTTTTGATAAATCGACTTGAGAACCTATTAAGCTACTAGGAGCTTTTAAGTACTGTCGAATTACTATAAACAGTAATCTAAATGACTTGTAATCTCAGTATTTTTAAGGTTATTCTATCAAACTTAAGTTACGCTCAGTAGTCTCGACAATTCGGGGGATATCGCTTTTTAAAAACTCATTTAGCTATAGTAAAAACAAGTTTTGGAACTCGCTGACTACAATTTATATAAGAACGTAACAACAATCAGCAAGCTGATGTACTTAAAAACGTTCGTCTCCCATGAGAGAAAGAACAAATAATTTCAATACTATGTCATACAGTTTCATATGCAGGTCATAGCGTATTTAAAAAAATCATTTTAACCCCCACTAGGAGTTCTTGTAAATTTCCGAATTTAAACCGTTGCAACAGTTTGAACTGGAACTGGGATAAACATCAAGCCACAGTGATAGGTATTTTTCACTTACCTACATTCATAAGAGATTCTATTTAATTGGCAACCACATTAGCATTTCTTCACTCGTACATCCCCTCGCGGCAAATATTTTTTCCAAAACTTTTCTTAATTGCCCCATTAAATTATTCTCATCAGGTAATATTAAGAAAAACAAAATAAACTTGATTTATTTGTAAATTTCCATTTAAATGTCGTATACTATTCAAAAAAAAGAAAATTCTTCCCCATCACAGCCTGTCATAACATCTATTTCATTATCCCACTCAGGCCATCATGTTCACAAGTTTATTGATCTACCAGTCTCTCTTAAAAAAAAAAAAAAATATGTTAATTGCTTCCAAATTCTTGCTCATCGCACTACCACCGTCTACACTATGTCAGACAGGAAATGTGCCAATAATCAATCAAATTTATTCGGTTAAAGTAAAATAAATGGGTCTACCTCCGCAGCTCGCGCAATAATGCAAAACAATAAATATAAATTAAAACCGCAAAATAAAATAGGTGCCGACACAAAGTTTTGCCCCCTAATAAAATCCGACAAGAGACGCGAAGGTGTAACTAGATGCAGCTTACCATATTGTCGTACTGCTGGGAGGCTGCCAAAAACATCTCAATAAATTTATATTAGTCCTTAATTCCCCGGTCACTGGTGCGTATACGCAATTTTTTTTTCGTTTTCTCTTTCTCACTAATTACACTGGAAACACACTTTTCTTCAATTTCCTATTTCACTCACAGACAAATGAAGTAATTTTTATTTCCCTCTTTTTAATGAAACACCTTTGCTTAAATTGAATCTTTCACCCCACAAATGAATATTATAAATCAAGGTCGCACTTAATAGATGAACAGATCCGTGAAGGCCAGTGTTTCAGAGCCACACCGGAGAGACACTTTTATTCACCTTTTTTTTAAATTGATTACCACGCAGCACGTAGCTTTTTGCACCAGCTATACACAGAAAAGGATACCCATTACAAACGATCGTAAATTAAAACAATGAAATAGAGTGCTGGGTGGGGATGGATCTGTCGACAGCAGTTTAGCAATTTAATATAAAAACGAGTGCAGCATCATTATTTTGCGTACAGGATCAAAGAAATTAATGTTTGCCCAGATATTCTGCGTATGGGCAACTATTTATCATGTCTCTTCACAGGCTGTTAATTTTGTTTTCCCCGAAAGAATATCGAAGGCGGATGTTAAGATAATAATTTAATGGATTTATCGCCTTGGTTATATTCACACCGCATCGACGAGAGATACTTGTTCACGTACGAGGGTATACAAGTCACGAAAAGTGGTATCGTGTGCGAAGTCTTACGTCTGCTCCCGTTGAAAGTACGAAACTGTCTAAATTTTCCATCATCAAATGGTTTTCATGACAGGATTCGAGTGCGGAGCTTTCTTATCAGTGAAAAGCTCGTTCAATTCGATTGAATGGTTGAATGAGTATCTGCGCAGGCTCGTAGATTTTCATTCATAAAAATATACTGTAATATATTTGTACTCCAGATGAATGCGTTGTGGATGTTAGAATGCCGAAGCGAATCGTTTGCCCTTCTTTGATAGCTGCAGTAAACTCTTTTTGACATTAAACGTGGGTCAACAATTATCTGGCTTACAAGTGGGTACACCCAGTCATTCGATTGAACTATACAGACTAGATTTGTTGTTTTTTTTAATGCTAATTTATGGGTAAACAAAAATCCTATCGAATTCCCGATTGATGAGTAATGAACATAAATTTTAAATTTATGATTATGGATTGATGGGTGGAATTTGTTAATGGCTGTCGTATTTTTATTAACGCGAGAGAGAGATGAGAGTTCACAAGAACGAAATAATCTTATTTGTTTGCGTGATAAATTGAGGAAGGACTTTTTTTTTCCTTATTTTAGCGTGTGAAGCATAATTTTTTGGTCCGACACAAACAAGAATTTTTATTTACCCTTCCTGATGAGAAAGTGATGATGGTTTCGTTTTATGTTTTATAAAATGGGATTGGAATGAGTTTTGCTACATAAACAGATGGAAATGGTGAGGACGTCATCTGTTTGTTAGATTCTGCTTTTTGTAAAAGTAAACTTCATCTCCATGTATAGTATTCGAATCTAAAAGTAGGCTTTTCTTGAGTATTCATAATTGCGAAAATCCTGCTGACGACTGTTATGTTTCTGTAATGCATTTTGCGATTCAGTTAGAGATGACACTCAAAGCAAAGGTCATTTGGAGTCGTTTGTCCTAGGGCAGAGAAAGTATTGCAGTGCACATTTTTTACACGTTATTTCAGCATTTATGATGACAATATATAGCCCCGATAGGACAACGGTAACAAATGGAGTGAACTTGCTGATATAAGTTAATATTGTGTAGCCATTCATCGTGCCACCGGTTAAGTACTATTTTTGTTATAAATTTCTGTGAAAATAGAAGAGCTCTTGAGTCCGACTGTTCCAGTAAAGTGGTTCCTATCCCGGCAAAAAAAAAATAGATTTTCCTGGTAATAGGTCCACTGAGGATTTGATATATTGTTTCATAACCAATCACTTATTCCCCTTGATGCTCCAAAATCATCAGTTTGTCATCGAGATTTTTTAAAAAATGTCTTCTCTTTAAATGCGCAGTCTCTTCTTCAGAATATCCATAACGTAGGTCTTCTGGTTCAATAGTTCTTTTTAGCATTAACTGGATCGTTGAAGCAAAACCTTAACCCTTAAACATTCCTTGCAAAAAGTTCCTACATCAAAGAATTTGAAATCGAAAAAAAAAACTTTCATTTTCATTGTTCGGTCATGCGGCAACCTCTATGAAATCGACCGAGCACATTTTTGCTAATAAATGCTTAGGTTAATACTGACAAGAAATAGTTTACCCCACCCGAATGAGCTATTTGATCCGGTCTAAGTCTGACAATATTATACTCTTACTTATGGGTTCATTTGCACTAAATAGTATGATCTAAACGTGTGCGATAGGACTTGCAATTGATAAAAACATTAAAACATATATAAAGCTTGTTTTTTTAATTTTTGTAATTGTGTTCTGTCATGCTTTCTTGTGCCATGTTACCCTTTTCAAACAAACCCCAACGATATGGATGCGTAGCTAGTACCGGATATTTCACTTAACAACCTATGTGTATTTTATCTTCCACAACTTCGTTAGAATGGATACGAACAAGAGGCTCCATATTTTCTTCGAATTATGAACACGCTACAATTAGACACGACCCGTGCTATACATATTAATAAGAGAACAGAAGAAATTATCCGACAATCGCCTCCCTCTTTCACAAACCAAACACGCTATGAGCTCAAACCAATTTAAACGATTGGGATGCATGTCGTTGACATGCCATTTGAGAGCCAAACAAAGAGGCTTACATGCGCCTGTTTACCTTCTTATATGGCAAGTGAATTTCAGACTATCCCACAAACATACAAGACCATCTAAAAGGACTTACACTAACAGGTAATAGCTTCATAGCATTAACAATTCGCTTCATGTACCGATAGTATGTGATTGCAAAATGTCCTTCCTACGGCTTAAAATTTTATGTAACGCGAGCTCAGTCCGTCGTGGTTATGGTGTTTACTTGCCAATGAGCGTTCTGAACGGACAAGCACTAAAGCCCACCATGTTTTGTGGATAGCACACGCCAGTCAGCTTTTTTTTACAGACAATTTAACTTTATACATTCGTGCGTGCTACGAAATCCCTGAATTTTTATGGTTCACGGTGATTTTGTTGCGACTAGCTATATAACACTATGCCCGTAGCGCATATGTAGGCATTCCTATTTCTGGCCAATTATTTATAGGTATAATAATGGGTTGGCATGAATGGATTTTCCGTATATCCTTGCGTTAATTTTCATTGCAATCGGCGGGCGGCGGCAACAAGTTAAGTGAATATTTTTCGAGAATTGCCGGAGCTTTGATGGCTCACGTTCGCGCTAACATCGGTATATAACATACTAACGCTGTAAAGACGAAAGTAGGAAAAATGTGAAGAGCTCACGCCCTCTGACAGGTACACAAACGTGAGTTTTGGGCTATGCGGGTTGTGGTGCTCTTCGCTATACATATTAGAAGAGCGTTCTGTTAACCATTTCTGATGTGCCCCGACGTCACTCGGATGTTGTGTTAATAGAATTATGAGCCTGAAACTAATACCGAAGATAAATCTCACTTACGATATATATAATCTTCACAATTGGGGATGGTTGCGCTTGGTGTGGTTTGGGACGGCCTTGCCTCTCTGGTGCAAGTCTGCTCTTATCAAATATTCGGTAGCTGGATTACCGGTGTTTGTTTTGCCTGATCAGGAAAGCCGGTATGAAGAAGCCATTTAGCAGGGGTATTACTATGTCTTATGGTTATTAATTGAACTACAATTCCAAATTCCGCCTGTTCTAAATGTTGTTGATTACTGATTGAAAGGAAGGGATAATTGCATATTTAATTACATCTCCACGTGTGGATTTCGTGGAACAATATTTGTAGAAGAGGAAATTTGTATGCATTGTGATTGTGTATTTCTCGCTATGCTCCAAAAAAATATTCAAATAGCTATCATCACCAACACTTTTTAATGTCCCGCTAATCCATTTAAGGGCCGGGGGTGTTTGCTCTACGAAAACAATAAGGATACCTAATCGAAATGGTGTAGGGATTCAGGTAGTCTATACGCTCAGAGCCATTATCCCCTGCTGCGATGTGACCTAGAAATTGCATCTAATCGAATAACAGTGTATACGTAGCTGTTTCCTCAAATCGTAAATTAGCGCGCCGAAGCCCTGAAGCTACTCAATCAGTGAACACGATTGACAAATCTAATTGCTGCCACCCACTACTTTTATAGTTGAAACAATTTGCAAGATAATGCAATTGCTACTGCCAGGAGCGCGTGAAAAATGTCACTATCCACATCATCAAAGCAATTTACATTGATAGCTGCAATGAAAGTGATGGTTGCCTCAATGCACTTTGCATGTTAGTGGAGATCCTCTTAAATAGGTGGTGAATTTCCAGAACTCGGGGTCTCATTCAGGATAGGTAAGTGCTGAGCTTTTCCAGCCGGCACTTGTCAAACTGGCTAAATTTGATTTTTAGACACATATACTTGTCCTTAGACCTAAGTTATGGGGGTTGTCTTATTCGGGACTTTTTCAATTCTTAGAATATCCTCGCTAGTTACCGGAAAAATAACAATGCGTGGAATTGCAGAGAGATTTTTAAAAAAGCAACATAATACGTACGTGTCCAAGTCGAACTGGATTTGAGAAACCGTTAAATGCCGATCAACTCGCCTTTAGTTGATGGGAAGATTGCGTTTAAAGCAGTCGTCTATATTAAGCCTATGTTGCTTGTCTTCTCTCAATGATCTGGTACTTTTGCAGACTTGACAATCATATTTTACATAGACAGTCAGCTCTTGCCTCTTCTTTGAAGACCTGAGCGACGAAAAATGCCAAAACCTAATTTTTTTGTAAATTTAAATTTTGTTGTTGTGATTAAAATTATTAAAAAGGACCTAGTAATTATAGTTCCATTCGTCGCAGGTGTGAACTTTTAAAACTTAGTGACTTCGCAAAAGTAATGCATTAGCTATGCTTTTTCAGGCATCTCGAAGAAACTGCTACCAAAGGCATCCACCGGTGTAACCCTAATAGCCAACAATATCTTCAAGTTAGGGATTGAGGCAAAATCTAATCTAGCGCAATGAAGTAGTCGGTAGAAATATTCCTCTTGAGGCCTTTGGCGTGTATGCTGCATTGGCAGTCGACTGCGCCAATTATCCGCTGGTAAAAGTTGTCGCAGTTATCTACCTTGACCTGATAAATTGAAACGCCTAAGTTTTATTTTCTAGACGAAGTCCTGGTCATCGAATGTCTTCTATAAATCAAGTCCGCAGCTAGTCGAAAATGTTGTGCTCAAACCGTCTAAATTAATGTCGTTGAAAAAAAGATCGTAAGTCACTGTCAAGTTTTAAAAGTCTGATGATGCTACCAGCATGAAGACCGCACATTGTACCTTTGTGGACGCAAGTGAGTCCCATACGTCGCCTGTGGCTTTCCTTTATTCAACAAACAGTAGTTTTGCCAAATGGGGCTTATCACCAAACACAATTGTGCAATGGAAAAATAGCGATTTTCTCAATAAACTTGAAGACGTTCTTATGCTGTCAGTTTTTAATATTTTACCAAACAAACAGAAAGCTTTGCCAGTTGAAAGTTGTCGCTTTTCAAATATGGGTCAGTCTGAAAAAAAAATATTGTTTGCAATGTAAAACGTTGCTATAATCAATTAATCGATTGTAGATTTTCGAAAAGTATAGCACCTCTGATAAACTATTTGAATATCATACAACTTGAGGCATGGGCTTTCAACTTTTGCCAACATATATCCTTAGCCACTTTATTGAAATTGTAATTGTTTTTTTTTTTTTTCTTTAAATCACTTATTTCTGCTCCTTCTCCTTTCTAGTTAACTCCGCCTCCGGACGTCCTTTTATTTCATCTCCATCAGTCTGTGTGTTCTGATGGACGGTCGTGTAATTTCTAGTATATCATTCGCAGTCCTGTCGTCTAATTATTATCAAACCAAAGGTATTCACCCTTCACACTTCATACAAACTTCCACCCACAATTGAACAGCCGTTTTGACGTATAAAAACACTGCTGCCCCAACTGACTGTATTTCCGTCACTATAGTGAAACAATAATTAAACGTATCTACCCAACTAAAATATATTGTCTCATTAAAATGTTCCTGGTTAAAACATCAGTCAGTCGTTAGTCATTATTTCCAATTTAATCAAGATGAATCGCAAAAGGAAACGCTGCGCTATTGTTCAGCTAATTTAATGACCATACACAATACACATGCATCCACAATACGTTACTTGGAATTAAAAATAATGATATGTTGTCAATGTTACGGATTCCAGTTATAAATCTTCTATTTTTATAAATTGCCTTGCCAAGGCTGGTACAATCGTAGATATCGAATAAAAAATGAGCTTATTGCAGACGTCCCTGTAAGGCTCCTTTATTAATCAATACAAACGAAAGAACTTATTTAAATAAAAAAAAAAGACTCCTTCTATTGACTATACCGGGCTTAAGCACTGTAACCCTCGTACGCACTGTAAGCCTTGCTTGTGCTCCAGTCCTTGCCAGCGTACGCCGCTGTATCATGCGTTGCATAATAACCGGCTCCACTGTGTCCACCTGGATAACTACTGCCCACAAAGGATGAATATTCTGCTAAAACAAAAAAGACAAATGATTGATTATTAATAGGACGATTCCGATGCAACTCACCACTCGGATTCGAGTCGTATACGTGCGAATGTGTCTGAACCAACTGCGGGTGGATTTTGCAGAGCGTCTTATACTTTAGATAATGAATAAGCCAGCCACCACCACCGATCAGGAGGACATTCAGCCCAATGATGCCCAACAACAGTGGAACTACTGTCATCTTCAGATGAGCGATTTTCATTAAAATAATAAGAGGCAGGATAATGAGCCATTTCCTTTTCTTCTTTTCACCACGAGTGCGCGGCTCTTTAATGAGGACAAAATATTGCAAAAACAAAAAAACAAAATTCATTTTGGATAGCCTTACCATCTGCAGAGGTTACGTCAGTCGATATCCGTGTACCACTCTCACTGGATAAACCAATTTGGATTGCATGACTCCTTGCAAACAATTCCGCGGTACGCTTTAGGAATTTTATTATCCTTGTTATCTCGTTATCGTCTGTAAGAGATTTTAATGTTATTACAAGTACAGTGGATGCATGATAAAGAAAGACATTTTCGAGTGTGTGCTCACACTCTGCCCACAATTACGAGTATTGTGGCCAAAGTATAAGATGTTGGTGATGTTTAGAGTTTTTCTACGAGGATATTGCTTTTCAGAATAATTTTATCTAATGGATGTGAGTGTATAGCGATGCAGAGCTGAGTGGTTTGGCCAGCCAAATGGCACACTGTTGGCAATGATTTTGTGTTGTAACGCAAAGTCTTAGTCGTGTTATGTACAAACAGTTAAAATTCTCGTAAAGTGCGTCATTTGCGTTATTCATTTTGTGTGCGAATTACTTGTTGGTGTCGTTCAGTAATATTTCTGGAGTGGAAATTCAAACATCTTTGCTAATAAGATTAACGCACAGTGGACAGTAGGGAAGAAAGCGTTTTGAAACAAAATGCCACATTTCAGTGCCATACAGATTTAAATCCTCTACTAGTATATTCAACTACTCGTATATATTAACACAGTATCTGTGTACCTACAATGCTCTAAAGACTCGAGTCCATTTCCGACCATTACGTTAAGCACTAAGGCAGCGCCTTTGAAGACATTTACAATACACGTCAACCGAAACAGCTGCTCATGTGACCGATTTCCCCCAATCAAAACCGGGGTACACTGGGGACGTTCAAGTATCTAGTTTAGTAAGTCTGACAGCTCTCACACTAGAGTATATCAGTTTTGATTGGGGGAAATCGGTCATATCGGTCATCGGTCATAGCAGCTGGTCTACACTAAAAATATCCCGCCCATCACAATGTGCCACACGCAACACAGCACTATTTTCACTGTTCACCACCTTCAAACTGATCAAGCAGCTACCTGCCAGGTGTTACCATAAATATTATTTTTAGCTGATAAATTCAGTAAACAACAATTAAACTGAGAATACTTTTAACAAATTACAACAGATCGTTTCATTGCATTCAATGAGAAACAAAAACACAGCCGTCGTCGTATAAAAATACTGTTTGAAACGCTGCCTACAAAAGTGTTCGATATCTTCTTTCAAGTTCATAGAACTTTCGAAAAAGAAATTTGTAAATCACACCCGTGGCAAATTAACACGTAGAAGCATTTAATATATCTCTCCCTCCTAATCGAAAACGTTTTACTTATTTCGATCGGTGTTGTTAATCTGTTGTCTCACACTGTATGGGGAGGAAATGGACATTGGAAAAACAAATGAGTGCACATAAAACAAAAGAAATTTGGTATTAAAAGTAGCTCAGCGATGTTGGAATCCATATAAATGCGATTTCTGGAAAACGTTTCAGAGAAGAACTAGTGTTTATGTTCACTATGGCACTGGATATGTTTTTTTTCTGTTTGCAATTCTTTAAGCTTTTGAGTATACAAATACTGCTAACTTTGAATAAACTAATGTAATGCAAATGCTTTTGCAAATCTCCTTTGGCACAACGAAATTGTAGAACTCTTTTAATATTTTATTTCGTCTTGTGGATTGCCAACATTAATTCGCGCGACTTAAATTGTTGACATCTTTAATTTCTATCAGGAGTGTAAGAGGGCTCCTCTTAAAGTATGCAATAACAATTTGACATCTGTAACATGACTTCCACAACACGTGGGTAAAGCTGGCTACGCCACATTGAAATGTCGCCAAACAAAGTTTGCGAATCGATTTCTTTCGAAAGTGTGTCGAATTCGAAGAATCTGTATTTTGAAATTCGAACAGATAAGAAGTTCATTCTATCAATCGAAAGTTCATTTTTCATTCGAATGGTGAGTGTATTTTGACTTTCTAATCGTTCACTTCAACAAATGTCACTTTTATTCGTCTGTATTTTCCTATTTTCAACGCCAAACAGCGATAATTGTTGTTATTCCACATTTTCCTGGCGGATTTTTTTTTCCATTATTCTCCTATTGTATGGAATTTTTTTTTAATCGTAATCCATAAACAAAACAATCGTCATACCTGTTTTTATTGGTCACCAATTGTATACAGTTAAGAAAAATGTTGTTTTGATTTGAACAGTAACCATATTTGGAAGGTAGTGTGAACAGAATAATTGAGTTGATTAAATAAATGGGAGAGCTTGAGGTTTAATATTTATAACATATATACCTTTTTTTGCATTCTTGAAAAATATGGGTTCGCAATTTAATAACAAAATTTGAAAACCTATTTTAGAAAAGCTCATATTTAAATTTCAGACATTAGCGTGTCAAAATATTATAACAGGTGTAATATTCTCACACCTGCTGAGAAAAGACTGCTACTTAACATTTCTGTAGTTCTTAGCATTTATTTCTCAATAAATAGTAACAAAAATTTTAAATATTTATATACCTAATTTTAACAAAACAAAAAAAAATATTCCACAAAAGAAAACAAAAGTATGGTCACTCTCTATGAAATAAAAATGTCAAACAACTGATTTCGAAAGTTGAATTCATGTTATGGCATTCTCGATAATGAATATTATTCGTTCGAATCTCAAAATACACAAAGTTCATTCGAACGAATAGAGACATTCGTTAGAATTGACTATTCTTTCGAATCTCAAAATAAGCATAAGTATTGAGTATATGGGATTTAATTTCTATTTAATTGCACTTTTTTTAATTTGTCGTTAACGGGAAAATGGATCCGCCACATTGACTTCTAAATTTTGTTCGCGCACACCAATCACCGATTCAATGTAACAAGCCTTTCGCCCAATATTGCCATTAATTTGAAAAATTGACTAGTTCGAATTTGAGAACGCCAAATATTTTTAACAACGCATATATTTGAACGCTCCTACCAAATTAAATCAAATTATTTGTCGCTCTTCTCTAAATGTGAAAAAAAAGAAAATTAATTTAAATCCCCAGAGCGATTAAATAGGTTTGTGCAAAAAAATCCTCCAAAAGTCAATGTGGCGGATCCAAATTTACGGATAAGCTAGGTCCGCAACAAAATCGACCACTTCCCGCAGAGCGACAAAATCAAGAATAGAGGCGTTCAATCCCATGTACTTTGTTTGGCGAAATTCCAATGTGGCGGACCCAGCATTACCCACTTTTCGGCTACAATCAGAATTTTACGCCCAATGCGCCAAAAGAAGAATAAGGTACACCTCGCAAAACTAATTAAACTGTTGCCATTAAGTCGATATAAAATCAATTAACTGTCTAACATAATATAAAAAAACATTTTCACCACGCCAGCACATTCGTAAATCTAATTTTAGAAATTTCTTATTTTATATCCTCTTCGCATGATAGCAGCAGCAGCGCCATCACACAACTGCCACAAATGTCATTAAAATTTACCCAATATTGTTTGCCACTAGCTCGCTTTGCCAAAGGAAATTAACGCACAAAGTAACAAATACACAATAAAACGCATCAATTTCGTCACCTCATCCCCATAACGGTACCATCTGCCACCGTACTGTTTTTGTACATAAATTGTAATCGCTTATCATGTTCCATGTTCGTTAACCAAACACACTAAAGTCAAAATCAAATAGGTATTTAGCCAAGCTACCAACGATTACAGAACACACATGCCGCTAATAGGCCGCCCAAAAATAATCTTTCGCGAAAACAGTCGAAGCGAAACAAACAAATCCGAAACACACGAAAATAAAATATACCGTAAGCGGAGGTAGCACTATGGTACCAAGCTGTCCGTGAGTGGGTATCAATTATTTCTGTCAATTTATTGACGCGATTAGTTCATAATATGCTTTTGGAAATCGCCCACAGATATAGATACCCTCTCCGTTCATGATGTATTATGTGGGTGGTATGGCAGTGACAAACCCTGTAAGCTCCTGAGGTCCGTAAATAATTGCATGTTACTCGGTTCCGCAAGATGAACTATTTGTATCCTTCGAGAGTCTGTCATTGTGCGACTGTTTTCATTTGGAAAGTATCCCAGACCAGTGGTAGCAAGTTTCCGCAAAGTTTTCGCCATCTTGTACTTAACACATGACACTAATTTATGGGACGCAAAACACTCGTGTTGATTTTGATCCACGAACTCGTCACTGGCTATTGAACTTGAGTTTTTGGCAAAGACCGACAGACCGCCAAATAACACTGACCACAGGATAACACGGTTCAGTAAAATAAATAAATCGGCTATTCCTGCACAGAACTGCGTTTGGTATGATGGACAATGATCAAATGGTTCGCGGTCAAATAAGCAGTTTCCTCTTATAAATGGATGCTGACCAAACTGGGTCATTTCTTTTCCAGCAATTAAGACAATCGTATACCGACATAGATATGGATGTGACTCTGCCGCCGTCGGTCAGAAAAGAGGAAATAGCCCCACGAAGTAATGCAACGCACGGACATGGGGCCAATTGCTGAAGATCTCAATCATGGGTAGCTATACGTTGTCTGTCCTGCCTATAGTGCTTGCATCTGTATATCAATCAGAGACCTGTAAACTTTCCCGTTCATTGGATTCTTGCACAGACTTATGTGGAGTAGTGTCTACTGCGGATGATAGTAAAAATGCGGGTAATGAGAGATGCCGCATAATTTCGTTTTCTAGAAATTCAAGGTCTCCTTGGCACAGTGGAAACAAATTTTCTTAAATTCATTTCGATGACTGCAATATTGCTGCGATTGTTAACCAGGCGTGCAGTATGTGTTGCTATGATAATTGATTGATCTAACTATTAACTGCCACTTGATTGAGAGTGAGGCATTCACTTTCATTAATAGATATGGAGAAAAACAGTCAGCAAATAATAGTAAGTGGTTCGGAGGTTCGTTCGCTACTACTTAGTTTCATGAGATAGTTCCCCAATTCAGCATCTGAAGTAGAAAACATATGAAATTTATATTGATAATAATTAAAACAGCACCTAAGACTCTGTTGGTAGATTATAGCATAAGTCATTCTTATAAGTGGACAACTTACTATGTTTCAAAGCATGGTGCACCTGCAATGGTATAATTCTTTCCATATTCATTATTATTTATTTGACGTATACCTGTTCTCATACATGCATTTGAAAATTAACAAATCGATAAAAGTATTTTTTATTAATTGAACATAAATCATGCTTGCCCTCAATATATGGCAAGGAAGCTTTCCAGAAATTTTTTATGGGTGAATTGTGAGTTTTCTTTGTCATGAGTTCAATTCAGCCTTTGCAGAAGCCGAGAGAAAGGGGTAAATTATTCGCACGCACATCTGCCATAAAAAGTATTCCCCAATAGCTGTACGAGCACGACTGACCCAATAAATCATGGCACAATCGATAACATAACTAAGGCACTTGGCTACTGACGAAGATGATTATCATGATTGTGGTGATTGACCAGACAGCGCAAAACCATCGCGTGCACTTGATCCTGTAATCCACGGCTTCACGCGCTTTCGATGATTTTGTTTTTTTAATTTTCTCAGAGAGATCAATAAAACAATCTCTCTGACGAGTTTTTTTCTCTCATTCCAGTGGAATCAAAGAAAATCTCACTGGTTTACGACTTAATGTTGTTGAAAGCGATAAACAGTTCGAAATGAAAAGAAAAATTTGCGGAAAATGCAATGAAACTCAAATCTAGATCGAAATTCCATTACCCAGTTCCTGAGGAGTAAACAATGTGGAAGACTCATATATTATGCAGATTGCGTTGCGATCTGTAAATGCCGATGTAGAACTTTATTGATGGACCCAGCCTCACCGTTTACCCACGTTTCCGACGTAGAACTTTATGTTTCTCTTTATTATAATGTGAGGACTGAGAAAGGGATCATTTTTATTCTCGTGCAATGTCGCTCAACAATATTCACTTTGTCATTATACATTTGTAACGCCAAGAAGAAGTCACCGAGACCTCATATTGTATATATATTCTCAATCAGGATCACATTCTGAATCGATATAGCCATGTCTGTCTGTCCGTCTGCCTGTATGTTGAAAACACGATAGCGCCCAAAGGGATTGACATAGGCAAGTGAAGGGACTTATTTTTACTGTCGTCAAGTTGGTATTAAAAATGAGCTATGTCGGTCAAGTAGTTCGGGTACCTCCCATACAAAACCAATTTCGCATTACTTGTAAGCAGAGGCTATCTAAACATTGGCCATGCCTATGATAACACTTTAACTTGTTCTTTTTCCTATTGCATATTGATTTCTTGAACGGCGGGTAGTTGACAAATTGTGTTAAATGTAACGGATGTATAAAATTGAACTTTACAAGTAAACCTTTTCAAAAAGCCTAATCATTAAAACTGTTAAAAGAAGCAGAAACGCGTTGAAAACCCTAAAAAAGGTATTTCCAAAAAATATAAACTAAATGAAAACACCTAAACAATGCAACGAAGAGAAAAGACCTATTGATGTAATTGTCAAAAAAACGCACTGAAAAGCATAAAAAAACTCATAGGAAAATAAGTGACAAATGCACAATGAAATGCGCCAAGAACACAACATAAGGCATAAAAACACGTCATCCAAAAATGCATCAAAAACCAAAAACAAAATACACCAAAATGTGAGTCAAAATGTGCATCGAAATGCATCGAAAACCTCGCTGCAAAAACATCAACAAATTCGTGGTGTAACTTATACAATAGCTCGAAAAAACGAATAAAAAGCATCGAAGACCGCAATAGAAAGCTCTAAACCGAAGCTGAAATATCAAAAAAACATTTTAAAATAATACGCGAAAAATGCCCCAAAAATAGCACTTACTTACTTACTTAGGTGGCGCTACAGTTCGGGGTGAATCTGATACCTAAAAATAGCACAAATAAGAAATTTAGTAAACCCAGAAAAACAACACGCCAAAAGCTCATCAAAAACACATCGAAAACTGCGCAAAAAAAACAAAAGACGCGACAAGACCCCATCAAAAATATGTCCACAAAACCCTTTTAAAATCCAATAAAAACATTTATATAAAAATACATCTATAGACCATGAAAAAATAACTATGAAAAATTTTTTTTCCAAACGAGTCCAAAAACTAATAATCAAATTTCAAAAATGCGTCACAAACCAACTGCAAAAGAATTGAAACAAAACATAACAAAGCAACTTTGAAAATCCAACAAATACTAGTCGTAAAACGTTAATATGTTCGTTGACAAAACATTTAACAGCCGTATTCGCAGTTAATAACAACAATAAAATAAAACCAGTAAAAGTGTTACCATCGGCCTGGCCGATGCTTTGATACCCTTCACTGCATACAAGCCATGCAAAACTGGTATAGTATAGGAGGTACCAGATCTACTTGACCGACATACCCCAATTTTAATATCAACCTGACGACGATTTAAGTAAGTCCTCTCACAAAATTCCACTTGCCTACGTGGATTCGTTTGGGTGCTATCGTGTTTTCAACAGACAGAGAGTCACATTGGTCTAATACTGATTTTGTATGGGAGGTACCAGAACTAATTGATCGATATAGCTCATTTTTAATACAAACCTAACGACGATCAAAATAAGTCCTTTCACCAAACTTCATTCGCATAGGTTGATTTCTTTGGAGGCTATCGTGTCTTCCACCGACAGAGAGACACATGGGTCTTATACTGATTTTGTATGGGAACTACCAGAACTACTTGACCGACATATCCCATTTTCAATAACAACCTGACGACGATAAAAATAAGTCCTTTTACCAAATTTCATTCACCTATGTCAATTTCTTTGGGCGCTATCATGCTTTCAACAGACAGACAGACGGACGTGGCTAAATCGATTCAGAATGTATTTGTATATACTTAATGAGGTCTCCGGTGACTCCTTCTTGGCGTTACAAATGTAATGACAACGTGAATATACCTTCCTGTGGAGGGTATAAAAAACAAGTCAAATTAGTTAAATATTCACACATTGTAAACCGCCTTTTGTAAGACTTCCGGCCTTAATGTATGGAAAACGATTTGTAAATCAACTAAAAATCCATTTAACGAAAAATTATAAACGGTTCCTTTGAAATGGCAAGTTCAAGAGTGATCGTCTTTGTATGATAACTGCTTTTTGAATAATGACGCTGGAATAAAACATCCATTGATGAGCTTTAGCAGCAAACCGCAATCGTTCGGTTCGTTAAACCACAAAATGCAATCATTTAAATAGCTGTTTGTGAATTATTTTCACGAGCACAATGCGACTACTGTCAACACTTACTCCACCTATGGCGCTATGCATTTTAGCAAGCTACGGCTTTAAAGGTCTATGCTCCACAATTAGTTGTTAGTAAGTAACACTTTTTTTTTTTGGCCAGCGTAATTTAAATCGAGTTTTTGTTGCGATCAAAGTACAAGTATAATCACTTATGGTGATCACCACTTCATGTTTATGTGAGTGCGCTCTTATAGGTTATGATTTATTTGTGGTATTATTGTGAGGCGTTGTGAACTAGCGACAACATTAATTGCCATTAACTGGAGTTGAGCATTTAATTCAGTAAAGGTAGCGGAAAAGTAATGTCTTTTAGCTAGAGGCGACATAAAGACAAATTTTGCTGACTTCCTCATACGAATAGATGGTGGACCAAACCTAAAAGATAGTATTTACAGTGACAACGTAAAATGCTGATACATAGGTAAATTTATAAACCAGTTACGCTATCTTGAGAATAATTGCTGGCGTTCTACTAAAATTTATTTATTTTAAAACATTAAATTTGTTGTTGAAAATATAGCCCCATATGCTTTATGTAACTTTGTAGCATGGCTGCCCATGTTCATTTGTTTGCTAAATTTTGTTTTGCTTGTAAAATAAAATAGTAAAGCCACTTTTTGCCAAAAGGTTTATAATGAGATTAGGAAAAAAAATATTTTGTAACGAGGAGATAAGGGATAGAAATTATTACGTTAATTAATTATGAGATACATTCAACAATAGTACTAAACAAACAAAAATTGTAAAATATAAATAAATCAACAATTAACAAGCTTTACTTAAAAAAACAAACAAACAAATTTGTAGCAATCGGAACGAAGTGACTGTACCAATTAATTAAAATGATTGTGGTCCCAAGAAGGAGGTTTAACTGCATTCCTTCCAACGGGAAAGTTTAGGTCATAAACTTAAATCAATCCCATATCTTTTTGTTAGTCGTCTTGAGCAAAATCAGAAGACTGCATCGCTTGTGCTTATATAAAGGTTTTGACAATTATGACTATGAATGAAGTGTAATATGGCTATTATGGATATATATTCACCAAAAAATGCTCAACACAACAATGCGTCTTGGCTATAATATTACCACATTCACAATCTATTAGCCAGACTAATCATTTGATAAACTTTTCCCTCTTTTTGACGCCCACAGATGAGAGAGCTAGTAGCGCGGTGGCATGTCAGGGGAGGTGAAATATCAATATTGTTTGGTAAAAATTTGGACTTTCAAGTCCGCTGGCTGACCTAAATTTGCCAAGTAAACTTATTTTTTGCAGTTGATTTTTTTTGAGAGGAAGCCGGTACTAAGTTCACAGAGAGCAATGACATCACATAACAAAAGAGGAATTGGTTCGCACTCGAGGTGAAGTTATTTCTCCGCACCGACATTTCGTATATGTGGCTGAAGTAAGAAGAATGACGTTACCGACCAATATGTTATACCCGTGGAGCATAATTGTTTTCACCAAATGCCCTTCCTTATAGGCAACATTTTATACAAATTGTTGCAGTTGGACTTCGTAGTCAAATCGCAAAAATGGAACTAATTGTTCCACTGAAATGATTCAAGTTTCACCTGTCCCATTCATCAAACACAAAAGTTGCCTGATGGATTTGAATCCGTATATTTTTACACTTTATTTGCGCATAGACCTACAGCTTTTGTTGTGTTCGGAGTTGTTTATTCGTCTTTAGCATACTAAACCAAGCATCCAATGTCGAAGGCACTATTGGCTTTTGGATGGATTGGATTCTTCAAGGTTATTACATTATATATTCAAATATTAAGCAGGTTTAACAAACAGTAGTAATATTGTATTTCTATAGTTGAACCTAAGACAATAACTCAGTAGTCCAACGCACGGCAATAACAATAGGTTCTTAATGTAGATTAATTAATAATCTGTGAGCACTGTTTTAAATGAGTATTGGCGACATACAGTCGCCGTGATAAGCCCCATCCGCCTCTCCCCCCTGTGTAATTGTGCACGTGGCCTGATAGTTTCCCGGAATGCTAAGCGTATTACATGTAATATTGAAAACATGTGAATATCAGCAACGAATTTGATAATGACCGACATGGTCTGTCCCCTGTTCGTAAACAAATGCAGACGCAGAAGAAACAAGGTTAGGAATGATTGAATTTCAAGACAGTTAGAACCATGTGCAAATTGGCGGAAGTTATTGGGACGACCTTTTTTTCGCTTATGAACCTGATATCGTATTAAGACGTTGGTTCTCTTCTTTCATTGTTTCAGACTAATTCCGTTCAGAGGTCTTAAAATACATTTGTTGCACTGCAAGCGATTGCAAAAATATTGTTAAATTGTCAGGGTAACTATGTATAGCGCGTCATGATATGAGGAAGACAAATGTTTACCACAGATACCGCTTTTTTGTGAAGATTTCGCTGTCGCCGTGGCCAGCTTTGGCTTCCGTTTTGAAATGAGTGACTCATCTTAAATCTTTTTGACCATTGTTTAGGATGACTTCATCGAAACTTTTTGCAATGTCACTCTAGTGCGTACATTATGCACAAAATCCTATAACAGATGTACACACAAACAAGGATGAATATTAATTGTATTCTTTGACAAAGAAAAAGATATGCAAATTGGTTTATTCTGCAATTGCACATTCGTGAAATATTTGGTGAAACCAGAGGCGAATGGAATTTATTAGCTAGAGAAATGAAGGAAAATTCAAGAAAAATGTATAAAACCCATTCAATTCATGAAGAAATATATGTATATACCAATATAATGAAAATCCTTTTATAGTTTCAAAAGAAAGCAATTCCAGCCAAATCCAGAAGCTAGTTGAGCTCATGGAACAAAACCCAGATATATAGCCAAGGGGTTAATACAATTTGGAGCTTCAAAAAAAACCAACAAAGAATATTGGGATAATTTCGCTGTTAAAATAAGAAGAGTGCGCAGGCCAACTTTATAATAGGAAGGATTGAAGAAGTGCGAATAGATATGAATTTGTCTTTTGTTTGGTCCAATACATGCATGAATGCTTCTTTGGTTAAGCAAAAGTTGTACACAAATCTAAAAAAAATGCACTTAATTACTTCGTAAATTAAAGATTTAATTTAGGTACTTTCTGATGGTTTGCTAGTTCTATAATCTAGGCGTAGAGGATTGGAAATTGTCTCTTATACTTCGTCTCGATCTATACATATCTATATCTAATGCCACCGTATTGTTGTCTTCAAAAAATAGATTAATTTTTGCTGATCTTTTTAAAGGCACACAAATTTAGTATGTTGAATTCTTTTTGCGTTGCCATAAATGTTCGAATTGACGTTATGCTGCTGTCATTTTCATTTGAATTATTTTGGTAGCCTTTGATTTCTAGGTGAATGAATTAATTCGCCGACCATAATCGACAATTAACTCGATTTACGCGAATAATTCGCAAACGAAGTTCTGAATTCTCTTAAGAACATCGGAGAAAGTGCCGACAAGTTTTTGAGATCCCAATTGCCAACTTCCCGAGGACTTACTTGAAGTCGAATTATGAGCTCCAAGAACTTCATTGCAACAAACAACGCGTTCCAATACCGAAACCTCTTCTACAGACGCCTATTTTAGAGTGTCTATACTGATTCCTTGCATAAATTCATTGTCAACGAAGACGTTCTACCGTCTGTTCAAGCTTTTCCCCTAGGTTTTGCTGCAGTTGAGCAGGCGATATAATGCAATTTTGTTATCAGCTGTGAATGCTGAGTACATTCTTTGTCTTCGGCATACCATTTACGACAGATGGAAGAGGCAATGTTGAGTTCACCAGTTTTCTAGGATCGAACATACTATCAAATTATCGGTCGGTATTTTTTCAATTTGTAGTTATATTAATGAAATTTGTTCTGATGGTTACCCCCAAGCCTTGTATTTGATAGACCCACATTACAAGTAAACATTTATGATACTGATTGCATATATAGGGTCTTCTAATACTGCGCTCTGAATGAACCGACTCGATGATGCGTCTCGCGTGGGGTACTATTTATTAAATATCAACATTAACACTCCTTTGCTCGTCCTAGACTCAATTACATCCTTGAAAAGTCAGCGTTTGATATGGTCTTCCAGCTGGTGCCATAATTGGGCCTTAAAAATTAACAGTGAATAATTGTTTTTTGAAAAATATTGGCGACATTTAATCCGTTCGATGTGGTCTGAAAAGATTATTTCAAAGGGTCAACTAAAATTAGTCCCAAACGGTGCACTTTTTCAAGAGCTGTGTCGAATATGTACAAGTACATCGCCTTAAAATAAAACACAACACAGAATTTCCACGAAACTCTACCTGCATCTTAACAAAGCATCCCATTCCTTAAATTAAATTGAGCGTTGATGACCAAACTACAATCATTCATGACACCGAAACATTCCTTTCAAAGAGCCATCTAGTGCACGTGAAACACCCTCAATCGTTTTTATTTCCCCTATATATAGGCCAGGTATTTTTACATTAGAAAACACTTAATGCATCTCTTTTCAATTCAAATAAAACAGAGTGTCTGGTATTTTGCACATCCCTACTGCATAAAACCACACAAACACGCATGCGAATCAAAACAAGTAATAAAACAAAACGTTGCGCATACGTCCCGATGTCCCAAGCAAACAAATCGTAAAACTGGCTTCACAATCAACCCCCTTGCGAATGACACCATCTATTCAGATCGATTTTATATTCAAATTAGGACGATCATCTGGTTCGGCTCAAAATACCACTAAATTACCGGCAAAAAAGTCCCATTCCATCGCACGCGGACTTCACTCTCGAATACTCGTACTGCTACCAATGCTGCTGTGCATGGACAAATAATGCGTCATCACAATTATAATCAACTCACGACGAACAGTCTTGGTGTGGTGAATAATGTTGCCATAATGTTGCAAAATCGTTTGTTTTTTCTTTTCTCCCGTTTTTGTTTTGTTTATCTCGTGAATGAAATGAGGTTATAGATTTGCAACGATGAAAACTTTTGCTTAAGACTATAATCCGCAATCGGTTTTTTGGCTCAGTCTGCGACTGACTTTAAAGTGGCTTGCTTCGAAGCATATCTCAGACTGACGACCGCTGTCAAATGCAATCGAAGAGAGCGCGCGCCTAATAATTTAGTATTCTGCGTAATTTAAATACGTCTAGTGTGCTGCGAAAGTTGAGCGAACGAACAGTTTTAAAATGAGTGTGACTACAGTTGTGATAACGTGTTTCTTATCAATGCAATGTGAGTTATGAATTAATTCAGTTTCATTTTGTTGGTGAAGATTTTTTTTTAAGTCAAACAAATTTTTTTATGTTGGAATTCTAATTTGACAGCCTGTGAGTGCGACTATTACCATTATGTGCGCGTTTTTTATAAAAATATTCATTGTTTGAGGCCATATCAATTCTTGTTTAATCTGCTTGTTATGCAAGACACGCCTGTTTGTGAAGGTCCGGTAACGATAATGACCGAACGAAGAAATACTGCCGGGTCTATTGGTGGGGAAGTTGTTTCATTCGGGTTTGTTTCCTGGATATACTACTATGCGACTTTCTTTGTTATTTGTTTGATTTTTTTTTTTTTTTGAGCGGGCGTTCTAAACAAGGGTCACCGATTATTACAGTGTCCATTGAAATAGTAGCCGCTTATTTTATACACAGTGTAAGCTTAAAAGGTTCTTAAAATTAGCTTAAATAGGCGGAATGATAAGATAAGAAAAGAATTTAGATGTTGAAGTTGAATTTGTTGCGCCTAAATATCAGTTGCCGCTGACAATAACTTTACTCCAAGGATTACTGTGATTTTGATTTTTTTTTAATCTTTTACCTCACATAAAATATATAAATCAGTTGTTTAGCTTAACAAAAAGCCATCATCAGTAGTATCAGAAAATGTTTTCCCAATTTTATTCTATATTGCATATGCGCTTATTGTTGTATTTTTAACAGATCTTTCTTTTTTTCATAAAGGAAATAAACAAGTCAATTCAAATTATCTCTTACTCCCTTCACTCATAAAACTTAAATAGAAAAAAAAACACAGAACACAGAAAATTCTGTAATTATATTTGTATACTACTTAACAAGAAAAAAAAGACAGTTGCTTTAGTCATTGCTGAATTGCCTGCTACAGCCAAGCACAATATCCTGTAGTGTAAACTTTAAAAAATTTCGTCAGAGACCGACGGAAATTCGTATTGGTATACCTAAATGTTCTGTTTTGGGATCGTTTTTGTTTTTACCCGACTGGACACAGGGAGGATTATGTGTTGACGCTTTGTAGCCCAAACGGCTTGACCGATTTTGAAGAGTTAAGTGTCATAAGATTCGTGTTCTTCCCCGGAGTGTCATAGGCTAAAAAAATAAAAATAAAAAAAAAAAGTTAATTTAAAAAAAACAAACAAAAAACCCGACTGACAATAAAAAAAGTATTAAAAAGAAATGAACAAGACACATTCAAGTACCTATACCTTACTATTTAACACTCGGAGGGTACTCAATACTCATATATTTGTTAGGCTGTGTAGGTAGGTATATAGTCTCCGATTGTCGATTAGTTAGATATAGGTACTTGAATGTGTCTTGTTCATTTCTTTTTAATACTTTTTGGTATATGTGAATTTAATATTTCTACAAAATTTTTAGTAGCCGAGTCAAAAGCTGAGAAAAATTAGTCTACAAAGGTAGTAGATGATCAGATACTGTGATAAAGCTTAACAGCTAATGTCCATATCATAAGAAATGTCAGCAAAAATCTCTTTTTGTTAAATGGCAACACCTTAAGTGATTTATAAATTCTTTTGCTAAATCTCGTCAGTGGGAATATGTCATCACTAGTCTAATTCAGAAGCATCATTATATCGACAGTGAATTAAGTCTAACAAGTGGACTTACTACAATTGCTTACATACATTTATTTGCACATTGTCAAAGCAAATTTAAGTGAAAACATGTTTGTTTTTTTTATTCCAAGGATGAGCTGTTTAGTTAGGGGCTCACTTTTTCTGATTCTGTTATCTTTATATTTCAGATTTTGTTATTACAACTAATTATTTCCTTTCGCAAATTAATTTTTCACGGCTGACCTTGGCAAAGTATAACGAAATCGACATGTTTCATACGGGAGGTGTCGATTTTGTGCATATTTGAAGCAGTAAAACTACAACAAAAGAGATTGTGTTGGCAGACAATCACCACTTAAAGCGATTAACTCTGATTTGGTAGTTTTAAAACGTACGAGTAAGAGAGATAGAAACCATCAAACGATTTGGCTCTGGGGATACTCCTTTCCATCTTGCATCTGTTTAATATATTAAATTCCTGAATAAAACAACTGCCATTTAGGATTACGCTACATACTTCAGTCAATGACGCGATGCAAACTATTAGAAAGTATTTTAACGTTGGCATTATGCTTATGCATAGTATATTGTGTCGATGACAAAACGAATAGATGGAATATTTAACAAATTTCTAGCGATTGAGCCATTTATCAGAAAACTTAAGTAGGTACATGCAACCTAAAGGGAGTTGCCTACTACACGTCACTGATTTGTCAACGGTCAGACTTACCGCACACATACACTAACTATGAGTAGAACAATAGAGCACCTGTCCAGGAAATCACTGATAATACAACATGTGTTCATTAATTATAACGACCGGTTTGTACATCAGCTTATAGTGATACATACCACTGGACCCAAATATTTAACACTTCTTATATCATGCGTTGGCAATGACATGAATAATGATTATAACAAATTAATTCGAATATTCGGCGGGAATTTTTGATTCGAATAACTTTATGTAAACAAAAATGTTGCCTTGCTATAAATAGATTTTTATTTTTAAATTCAACATGTAGCCAGTTTAAAAAAAGTTGGAGTCTGTATTGTCGGTTGTTGTGTTAGTATGGTAGAGGATTCTATATAGTTAAACTCTAAACAAAAGAATAACCCATCAGTCAACAAAGCTACTGAAAATTGTATTTTTTTCGGTTATCGAACCTAAGACACCTCGCTCGGTAGCCCAGGGGTTCAATTCTGGTTCCGTGAAGTGAAATGAAATTGTCTTCACCCTTTCCTTTCACCGCAATTTTGATTCTCGTTTTACGAAAATGTAAAACCAAACTTCAAACATTTTCATATAAATAATTTGTTTTCACGTCCTCAATTTCAAGTTAATGTTTTTAGTGAAAGATTGAAAATTGAGAGATTCACCACGATATTTTCACTTACTGAACGAGAATCGTTTTTAGTACCGAGTGAATCAAAAGATTAAGCAGTATATAAAGGCGCATGAGAAAACGAACCAGAATTAACCCCCAGAACACATCTCAGTAAGCCAATGCACATATAAGTACCCTTAAATATGAATATCATGCATCTGGGTGAGCAAAGGAATCGTACAATCCCTTTTTTACAATAAAGCTGATTCAAACGTTGTTATACATGATTTCATCAAAAATGGCATGTCTGCGGACAAGGAAATCAGACAAAGAATCGAGTTTATTCAATGGTCGATGTGCCTCACAAAATTCATAAAAAAAAACTTGAAAAATCATAAAGCACACAAATTCACTATGGACCGACATAAAGCCTATGCAGTCATACTTTAAATATGAAAACACAAGTGTTGGCAATTATTCCCGATACTTTCACCGGCCCAATCACCGAAACTGCACGTGCACCTAAGACCGGTAACAGCCACTGCTTATCCGGGTTCTTAACCTGTACACGAACACTTATTTCTTCATAAACGATAGTTCGATTTGTTTATCGTTTATCGTACAGATCGAAACAATAAAATACTTCTGAAATCGATTCTATTCCAACCATTCTCCTATAAATTAGTACACGGCTATCGGTTACTTATGCGTCAATCAAACAATTCTAAATTTGTAGTTCTTAGCCGAGCACTCATGGCTCTGACATAAGAACGAATCCGCAAGTCAAATAAATCACCCATAACGATCTGTTGGATCAAACTAAGTGAACTGCGGTGGACTTTGTTTTATCGCATTTAATGAAAGACAGAGAAAAAAGCCTCTAGAGCCAACTTGCGGAAGAAGGAGTTCCCTCGTTTGGCAAAGTATTTGATCGCTTCGCATATCCCGGAAATAAGGTGATTACTTTGCTTTCTAGGCCAAGGCCACACAAGCCCACAGATCTCAGCCACAGACGACATGATTTTCCCACTGTTTTCGTTTGTCACCACACCATAGTGTTGGCTGTTGTTCCTCCCTTTTGAAGTATAGATCAGATAAATCTGGTTTTACCATAACTCCAACACGAAATAAAATAATTTTCATATTCGACAAACTCATATTCAGTCGACTAACAGCAACCGAAACCGCAGCGAAACCTTCTTTAACACTGTTGAGACCAAGAGTATAGTCAATGAAAACCTTGATCGTGACCGGTCTGGCCATGTGACTCACATACTGTGTCATTACAAAATGTTCAGGGCTGGTGGCGTTTACCATTTTAATCTTCACACCATCGTCGTAGGGTTTTCAAAATTTGTTGATGACTACAACCGAGGGGTCAAAGCACTTTGCCGCTTATAGCGTTATTGTCGGGGCCTTTTGGATTGATTTTGCGAAATTGCACACTTGACCGTGTTATTATGCATAAATCAATAAGTGTCAGAACAAAGTGATTATTTGGTGCAATTTGATAAATGGCTGGCATTTGATTGGCATAGATGTCGGCTTATAAAATTGGCTCTTGTCGCAAGTTTTCTCGACGATATAATTTAAGACGCGCCGCATAAACATTATTTGTTAATCTATTATGCAACGATTTGCCATATTTAATTGAGTAAAGTGAAGAAAATGCGTGATCATTTTGCAAAACCTCGCAGATGGTGTGTTAATTTAGTTTCAACACATTTCGAAATCGTTTAATTAAAGAGGCAAATTTATTCGTAAGTTGTAGTTAACCTTCTGTTGATTGAAACCGATCCCATGATATCGATTAAGCCAGTGTCTCTAAAGCAAGTTGCAAGTTTACAATGCAAACGTGCTCTGGTTTTTCTTAAATTTATTAGTCTGGCAATCCGGCATTGCCAGTACCGGATGAGGTACTTAATACTTGCAGTGTTGTTAATTCCAAGAGTCTTGCAAAGTTTGACATAAATATTATTTTGGTTCCTATATACGAGACATTTTTTTCGGGAATTACACTCAAAAATTTATATTTTTGCTAGTTTTCGGAAATTATTGTTAAGTTGATTTAAATAGAATTGTAGGGTCAGCCTACATCAAATACACCCCCAGCATCCATCCATGTACTCAATTTCGATAAAAAAAAAAATCCTTCGAAAATTCTTAATCAATCAGTGAAAGCGAGGAAACAATTCCGCATATCACCGACTGTCAAAGTTCCTAGCATACGTACTTTCACATCCATCATCATTGCCGGCAGCTTGTTGGCAGATGTCTCTAAGAAAATAAATATCAAGCAAACTCACAGAAAATCATTGGCACATAATCCGCTGGCTATCGGGTTAACTTATTACCTGTTTTAAATTTGTCTGGACAACCATTGATTAAAAAAAACAAGACTGAAGAAACAGGCACTAAGTTTATGTTTACACATTTTACAAAATGATAAGTTTATCACAGGCTGTTTAAATTCCTAAATTTTGTTCTACTATGTTAAAAGTAAGGGGTCCCAGGTTCGAATCCCGAAAAAACCCAAATACCAAGTTAAGGTTTTTTTCACTGCACCGACTCTCGTGAAAGTCTGACAAACATCCGAGAGTATAACTGTCATGAAAGAGCTTCTCAATTGGCCGTTTGGACTCGGCATAAAATTGTAGATCCCTTCCATTCGTCCCAAAAAATAAAAACTCACACAAGACGAATGGTTGTGAGGAGCTAGGCCTAGGGTCAGTACGGACCTGTTGCGCCAACTATTTATTTATTTTTATTATGTTAAAAGTACAAAAACAGCTTCTTATCTGGTTTTGTTTTACACAATGCTCTTGTCATTTGCTTCAATTATTGTTCGCGAACTTATTTTTATCTTTTACATCAGTTTTTCTTCACATCTTTTCTTTAATTTCGGAAACAACGTAATATTTTTCATATTGTATTTCCCATACAAAAAAAAAACAGCCAACTTGTTGAGTCTATATTTCCAGTTCCTCTTTTGGACGTCAAAGTCACTCACATTGCAAGAGTGGCTATGACTCAGGGAATCTCTCTGCAGGAAAACTGAAAGAATTTCCGCTTTTGTTCCTATATTGTTTCAATTTATCCGCCAAATGATATCTGCAGCAACATGGTATTTATCAACATGAAGCAATTAAACATGCTACCAGATTTTGGGCAAATCATAGTGGCTATAAAAAATGTACCAATGTATTGGATATTTATTGCTAAAGGAAAGTTCTTTTAAAACCGGTGGCTGAAAGTTGCAAATGATATGGCCTTTGCTAGAGCGACATTAATGACTTGCGTCTGGAAACCAACTAACAAATGGTAAAACTGACATATTTTTAATTATATGCGCACCTGCAAACATAAATATAACCCATTTAGCAATAAAAATTGAGTTGTGATTTAGACTCACGTCAGCAGTAGGTAAACACTTTTTTAACCGCATGGCATTTCCGTAAGCTTACCTAAAGACTGATCTATATATCTGACCGCAGTGCCTAAAAGCCACAAACCTAAAAATAAACTCTTTTGAGGTGTGCGTCTGTTAAAGAACAATGTCCTACGTGTTTATGAACTATGTGGCTTGGCTTACACACAAATTGACTACTAGAGATTTGATGTTGGATTCGATTTCAACCTTTGTACGTAGTAGGCAGTAGCAACGCTGGCAAATAACTTGATTCGTGGCCGTTTGGGTCGAAGGTTCTGTGGTCGTTGAAACATATTTTAGCCGTGAGTGGGACCCAAGAAGAGGACATGGTACCCCTTCAAGGAACGATGTCGGTAAGATATTTTCTTTACTTATGATCTCGGATAGCCAGTCACGTTTCAGAAAGGGGAACAATGACTCACTTGACGCTCAAAATACCTACAATTATTTTAGCTTTTGATGCTTCCGTCTCCAGCAATAGGAAACGTTTTGGCTACCCTAGTTATAAGGCGCAGAAGAAACAATCTTTAAAAACAGCCCTTAGATGCCCTAAAAGCGGTAAGAATATTTCTTATGCCCAAAACACAGGTGCAGAATTCACTGCGCAGCAAGATAAGAGTACGCATGTTTATATGGATATAAGCAGACGTAAATTCTGAAAGCAAGGCAGCACTGCAAAATGTCTCTATTTCTAAATTTGGTGCAAAATTCAAGCGTACCACAATACAAAAGAAAATAAATTGCAATTTCAAGTATTTGGCATCATCGGCTTTTGACATTTGCTGATCGTGTTTGTTTTGGTTCCTTAGCTTTATAAGCCGATGCAATGCATGTCAAATAATTGTCTGCACATCTGTTTTTTTTGCAGCACTGCATTCTGTGCTGCGTCCAGAATTTCTGCACATGTGTTTTGGGCATTAATCATATATTCCACCTTGAGGTTAATAATTCGCTCTCTACTTAGGCAATGAACGTTGGGGAATTGTTCTGTTTGAGGTTATGTGAATAGACAAAGAAATTCTCATGGTCTGAGTTGTAGGCATTTATGTTTGTTTGATGGACTAGCTTCTTATGGAACTAAATTTTACAGATCTGCCAACAACCGTTGCCAAAAAAAAAAAACAATTTCGCATCCCGGACAAAAATAATCGAGGGCTCAGTTCTAAGTTCTTAAATATTTAAAAAAATAGTTTGACGTCAGAATGATAAGATAAAAACTTTTAACGCCCGCGCTATAAAATCATCTAATATCATCACTCTCTTTCCAGTGACAAGCAGTTTCCCAGACCTTAGCTTCTCCAACTTGGAAAAATCAAATCTAGATGTGAACTACTTCTATAAACGAGACTGCAAATGTGTGAAATTCAGAGACTGCAAGAACATGATAGGACTGATAGGTAAGACACGATTATCGGACAGAAACTACCTCTACGACAAAATCCGCAAGGCGTCATGCGGCTTTGTTGACAGTCATCCACTTGTCTGTTGCCCATCGCATCCCAATAGTCCCGACGATGCCTACTCCATTGAGATCGAAGACGCACAGCCGTGGGTGTGGGACACCACCAAACTGTATAGCAACAGCTTTCCCAAAAAGAGCCGAAAGAAGATCGCACGCAAGATCAACTACGACTTTGACGAGTACGAGGGCTACGAACAAAACTTGGTGGACTTTGAAGATCCGCGAACCAGAAAAAACTGTCCACCGATCTTTTACGACGGCTTTGAAGATGACATTGATATCAGCTCGAATAGGAAACCCCTCAGACCCTACAGCCCGCATGAGTACGACAGTTTCGATGAATTGTATGGCTATCCTCCACCGAGTGGTTTTAAGTTTTCCAAACTAGAGCCCACAGTGGAATCGGTAACTACTCGCACTGATATTAATGCGGACAGGCATGCGATCTTGAATCACGAATACTGTGGACTGTCGGTGAATAGCCGCATTGTTGGCGGTCGTGACAGCGGACCTGGACAATTTCCTTGGATTGCCCGGGTGGGATACCTCAATAAAAGTGAGTATATGTTACAAGTAAAATTTATTTCAGTTAAACAAGATTTAAACAATCAATGACGTACTTGGTCTTGCGAGTTAGCAAAACGCTGACGAAGAACAGCATTGTGCACTTGAGTAGTGACTTTGTAGTGTCGTTCATTTGCCTCAGAACTGCTAAGTGACTCGAAACTTGTTCCATAATAAACGATGAAGACGGCTTCAGTTCGGTTACTTCACACTGTTGGGTGCTGGACTTGGATGCACGAGCTGCTGACCGACTACTAGATGGACACGATGCAATTGCAGGTTGGTTGTCAGCGCTATGAGCGTCCATCGTGGTCTTGTTTACTGTTGCGCCGCTGTTGTCTTGCTGCTCTGCAATAGAAGTCGACTCATTACGATTTCATTATAGATGTTACGTGCGATTAAGATGTAATTTTAATGCGCTATAAAGTGAAGACAATGGTATTGAGAGCGGCTATTGATGCTTTTTATATGATTTGTGGTTGTTGTCATTGTTCGGATTTCGTATGGCTGTTGGGAAAACTCGTGTCGCCATGTAGGTCGTCAATTGTATTTGCATTTTAAAATTGTTGGCCGTCTGCGAATTGGTATTTGGAAATTATATAATTGCCGGACAAACTGTGACTTGAAGGAAAAATTAAAACAATTGCAAAACAATGTGCTTTACGTGGGGTTTAGGGTTGTGCCTTTATTTCAGCATAGGCTGGTTAGTTAGTACAAATTGTGCATTAGTTTGTGGTGGACGTGTTGACAAGGCAATGGCTCCTGCTGAATGCTTACATGAGCATTGTTATGTGACGGAAAGACTATGCCAACTGGTACTCTTTCAAAATTCTATACAACTAGCAGTACCCGCCCAGATTTCCAAGTACGCAGGAACTTTCCTGTTTACACATGTTCTTGGTCATCATCATCTAAAAAAGCATTGGACTCCAATTTCGAACTAAGCTTCACCCGTACGTTTGCAAAGTACTTTTCGCATGCCCATTTGTCCAATCCTACCCAATATAAACTTCCAACAGGCAATATAAGCCGAATTTTTCAAATTTCTAAGCTAAACCTGACAGAAATGTCCAGATATAGTGTTTTGAATTACATTTTTGAGTGGCAGGTGCCACGGCCCGTTTCTCTATCCCGATTATTTTTCGATTTTTCGCAAAGTGCTTTATGCAGACAATGAACATCACAGATCTAAATTTTGCGGCAATATCTCTCATGAGCAACGATAAATAACTTTAAGAATGTTTTTCGTATGGCTGGTTGCTTTTACTTTGCCTCAACGTTCTTCTAGCTCGCGCTCGCTAAAAGGGAACGGCGCTGCAACTAGTTATTAGAAATCGCATTTTATTCTTTCGCGTGCGTTTTTGCGAATCACAATTGATTTTTGCATCTGTAGCCGATGTAATATCAACTATTTCACATGATGCGACCCAACGCATGGGACTCTCAGATGAACTCGCCGGCAAACGAAATGTTCTTCTGGGGATCTTGAAGCGAACAAAAGAACTATATGGCAAAGACATTCATTGTACATATTCTACTCGTATATGGAGAGCGAACAAGTTAACTGACCTTTTACCGAATCGACGACTTTTTTAATTATAAATTCATTTTATTTTATAGTCATAGCTATTATACACATAAAGCAAACACCATAAACAGTATAAAACTAATGCAAATGTGTTCACCTTTTTAGCTTCACAAAAACGCAGCTACCGATGCGCTGGGTCGGTTATAAGTGAAAGATACGTCATTACCGCAGCACACTGCGTCACAAATTTGATCGATGATCTAGAAGTGTATGTAACATTGAATGTAGTTCACTATGCAGAAAGGAACTTGCAATGTCAATTCTATTTTCAGCTCTCATATACGCGTTGGGGAAGTACGCGGCAAAAGGAAACGAGACTGCGGCTCAGATCCAGTGTTGTGTCGGATTCCACAAGACTACGATATCGAACGGATCATTGCACATCCCAACTATGATTCACCAAAGTATGCTAACGATATTGCATTAATTCGTATCGTCAAACCGGATGCATCAGGTTGGTTAAAGGCGAATGCCAAATAAAATAAAATGTTAATCTCACCCACTTGGTTTGTAGTTCCCCTTACGCCAATTTGTCTGCCGTTTAATAACCTTGCACTGCTTGACGAGGAGCTGACGGGACGACTAGCAATTGTTGCCGGCTGGAGTTCAAATATCGCAGGTAAATAAGGGTTTTTTTTTAATTAATTAAGAACGAATACAATACTGCTTGACAGTAAAACAATAGAATGTGGAACAAAAAAAAAAAAATAAACGTGAAAAAACGGCCAAGTGAACTTATTTTTCTTTTTCTGCAAAAAAGGTACAAACGATGCATTACAAGGGGTGGCAAACAAGAAACCAACTCTGCAGTATGTCCGACTGCCAATTGTTAATCGGACCGACTGTGCCATTACATACAAACAGTTCAGTGCGAATTCATGGACACCGATCTCTATCCAGTCATCTCAGATCTGCGTCCAAGGCAGGGAAAACATGGACGCTTGTCAAGGTATGCATTTCATAGAGAAATTAAAAGTTCTTCTTCATTAAGATTTAATCTGAATTTCAGGGGACAGTGGAGGACCCCTTATGGACGATGGAGCGAGAGATAACAGTTTTCGTTATACTCTACTCGGTTTGGTGTCATTTGGTCCCCGAACTTGCGGAGTATCGAATTTCCCCGGCGTCTATACGAGGGTGGCATCCTTCATCGATTGGATAATGGCTAATATTCAGTTGTAAGGAGGTTTCCTATTAAGTTTATTATAATCTTAAGTATTCTCTAAATGTTCGCATTAAGTTAGGTTAGTTAGTTTTTACTTTCTAAGCTCGATATACAATCTACTATAAGAATCTCGATTTTAAGTACAAATTTGTAATTAAAACAAAACTCATACAAGAAGGTTTTAATTTTTTTTTTACTAGTTATAAGGCAATGAACACAAACAAAGTCTAGTACAATCTTCATCCCTAAAAAGAAAAACAATCTGGTGGGCATATATTTCCTGAGACTGATTGCAACTTTTAAAAGCGGTGATCTCTCAATGAGTGATCTCCGTGTAAATTAGGTTCTCGCGGAATAACTTTTTAACGATTCAATATGAACTATTCAAAATTAAGAGTAGGTAATTTTAGATAGATAGATAGATATAATATTTATTTCTTATGGTTCCTATATACAAGAAGGTTTTATGACTTATAATTTTACAGTATTCATAATCATAAGGAACATATAAGAAAATAAGTGACATTTTTTACTTTTATATACAAAGTGTAATAAAAATAAATAGAATAAGATTGTCTTTCATCAAGGTTCCATTTCAATTGAGAAATTACAAATCTTGTAAATGACTTTTGCACTCTTTCCAACCGATTTATAGAAGTAAAATTGTTAGGGCACCAAATAATGGAGCAATATTCAAGAAAAGGACGAACAAGGGACATATAAACAGATTTAAGAGCATAAGGACTAGAAAATACGGCACATGATCGTTTGAGGAATCCAAGCATAGAGATAGCCTTAGCAACAACATAGTCAATGTGAAGTGAAAATGAAATTTTGGTGTCAAAAATCACCCCAAGATCTTTAACTTCAGTTACGTTAGTAAGTGAAATTTCGGAAATGTTATATTGATAAATAACTGGAGACAAAATACGGTAAACAGAAAAGGAATGACATTTTGTAATATTCAAGGACAGCTGGTTTAGCTTGCACCAATTGACAACTGAGTTCAAATCGGATTTCGATTGCAATCGAAAATGCTTTTAACACGCAAAAATATTTTTAAATCGTCAGCATAAATAAGACAATGAGCATGCTGAAGCATAGTTGGAATATCATTGATAAAAATATTAAATAGCAGAGGTCCTAAGTGACTGCCTTGAGGAACACCCGATAAAACGTCAATAGGCCTCTGTTGTGATCCGCACAATCATACCCTACTCATGGCCTACCCTAATCATCACCTTCACACTACCTATCCATTCCATTAACCAAAAACACATTACCAGAGCACACGGCTATTAATAGGTCATTCGCTTTGTTTTTCATTTACCCAAACGCCACCCAAGCGCAATGAGTCAAGTGCATACCTACCCGATACAATACACACGTAACCCAACTCCGATCCGATTGCACAGCGGCACGCCGACACATGGCAAAACTGCAATGGTTGCATATCGGAGGAATACTACGTTGTGGTATCAGGGAATAACAATAATTTTGGAATGGATGACACTTGACACCAGCGTAAGGCAAATGACACCCAAGATGTCATTTGGGTACTTTTAAATGGGAACGGAAAACAATTAAGCAATACCTAAAAATAGCGCGTATGCACATATGGTAATTGGTAAGGAAACCGATGATGCGTGGAAGGGGAAGATAGGAGATGGGTCATATAGAATGAATAGTATAAAAGGCAAAGGTTGTGCGCAGGAAAGGCAGAGTAGAATTATCAGTCAGATCGATCGCAGCCGAGCATTAGACAGCGGGTCAGATCTATACTTAAAGTTATTAATAAAACTACACTATTGATCGCAGCCCAGCTAAAGACAGCGGGTCAATAGCTGTTAAAAATAAATAAAAGACTTTTTCTTTAAACTCTCCGGCCAATACTCTTCTCCCTCTGGGGAAAGCACGGTATTAGGACGTATTTCATGGTGGCAGCGGTGGGATAACCTAATAAAGGTCCCAACTACCAACCAAAAACCAAATCTTAAAAGATTTTTAAGGCGTTACTGGGGCATACACCAGTTAGTGATAGTGTCAGTAAAAAAAAAAGTCTCATAACCGTAAGTCCTGGCGAACTCCCAAAAAAGGGACGCGGAGGCCAAATCTGAGCAGCGAAAAAGACCAGGCTGTAACTGCAGCTTTAGGGCGTGAAGCCTGCCTGGCATCAAGCAAAGACTGAAGCAGCGAAGCAGTGAAACAGCAAAGCAGTGAAACAGCGCAGCAGTGAAGCAGTGAAGGAGCAACCAGGAATCATCTGCAGCAGCCAATTAGGTGATAATTAAGGTATTTTAAAGAAAATTTTTTTTTATCCTATTTTTACACCCCTACACCATCCACCACTATTCTTACCCGACAAAAACGAGCGATAGTAGAACTTTTCGAGTCTCTACCATTTCACTACTACTCCCCTCCTCCAATATCTACCCATATGACCACTCCGATGGACCTTAAAGTCAGTGTGGGCAATATCTTAAATATCGTTCCTATATTTGACGGAAACCCGAGCGAGTTAACACAATTTATCTCCTGCGGAGACCTCATTTTCTCTTCTGCTAGGGAAAATGAGCAGTCAATGTTCTTAAGCATTGTAAAAACTCGACTCCGAGGTCCCGCCCTCGAATTAACACAATATAATGTGATTAATACATGGTCAGGGTTGAAACAAACTCTTGAGGCCGAGTATAGGGAAACCAAGTCAAGGGCATCTGCCCAGAACGAACTTCTTACGGCCAAACAAAGACAGAGGGAAACCGTTAAAGAATTTGGCGAAAGAATAAACAAACTCCACACCTCACTCAAAGCCGCCACCTTTACTAGCATAAATGAGAACGCTGTTAGGACTTTCCTAAACAACGAAAACGAAAAATTAGCTATACAAGCCTTTGAGGATGGTCTAAAAGATACCAACCTGAAGCTAGTGGTCCAGGCACATGGTGAGACAGATCTCAAAAAAGCCATCGCTTATGCCGACAACCATTCTTCGCGCTTAGAGCGCTCCGCCTCTAGCCAAACTCCCAATTCAAGCTCCCCTCGACTTCCTCCCAGATTAAGACCCACTTGCCAAAACTGCGGCATACCAGGGCATACTGAGCAAACTTGTTACCGAAACAAGTCAATCCCCAGTTTCAACACCAACCAGATAAAAAAGGAGGTACAGTTAATAATATGTAACTACTGTAACAAACGGAACCACTCCTTAAAAGAGTGCCGCCTCCGTCAATCGCACCTCCAAATGCAAAACTCGGAACAACCGAACACACATAATCCCCGACAACACAACCCGAATAATACAAATAACGGCAACAAGAGTACACGAAGGCAAGTGAATTATCACCACATCCCGCCTACAAGCATACAGCCAGCAAGCTCGTCGGAAAACGACCACTGTCGAGAGGACAATGGCCTTTCCTCTCGACAGATAGTACAAGCCGAGGTCCACCAGAGGACGAATTAAAAATTGTCACGTCCCTTTCTATTGAGCTTCTCCCTAATGACGACTTAGTAATGATAAGGATTCCATCCGAAAATGGGAGGTTGCGTAATATGATTATTGACACAGGTTCAGAGATAAGTATAATCAAAAATCCGAGCAACCTACCTACAAGTAATAACGCTGGCGACATGATTATATCTACCATGAGTGGAGATAAGGTCATGTCTACTAATCTTACCATCGAAACCTTTCATTTCGGATCAGGAAACGACATAATAACGGTCAAACACCCTTTCCATATCCTCAACGGAAGTACGAATTTTAATTTTGACGGAATTATCGGCAACGATTTCCTGAAAAAATACTCCTGCGAAATCAGTTACGCCCACAATTTTTTAAAGATATATCCTTTCCTACATAGTTATCCTACAGTCACAATCAGTAGCTTAGGAGACGTACTCAGCACTATCCCTAGTTTAACTAAAATAAACCCAGCAGAAAGTAAGACTATGGTAAAAGAAACCATAGCAAAAAGTAAGACTGAGGTAAACCCTAAAATAAACCCAGCACAACGTAAGACTGAGGACAAAAGAACTTCAGCAGAAAATAAGACTGCGGTAATAAAAGACTCGGGAATAGTCAATGAGCAACATATAATCAGTCAAGCAGCCAGTAAGACTAATCATTCGAAAGGATTAGCAGACAGTAAGACTGATTTCAAGAACAATAATAATTTAAACAATAATAATTTCGAGAATTTAGATAAAATAACAGTCATTCCTTACGAGGAATTGCCCACGGGCACGTGGATTGAAAAATCTAATCTCGAACTAACACCCATGAATGATCAAAGTGAAATTATCATTCAACCCCGAAGCCAACAGGTATTGAACGTTCCGATAAATGATAAATACGAGTCCACATTTGGAGATATTATCATACAAAAGAGACAAATCATGCCAGGTTTATACGTGGGCGAAACTTTGGCCAGACCCAGCGACTCAGGAGTAAAAATATTAGTAATGAACACATTGGAAACTGAGCAAAGAATAAACATCGAAGAACTCAACCTAGAATGGGATAGACTAGATGATTTCGACATAGTGGAAGCAAACAGACTAAAAGATCCTGTAAAACACAGACTAAAGAAATTAGAAGCCGTCCTAGAGCTCGAGCATTGTAATCTCGAAGAAAAAGAAGCGATAACCAACATTTGTAGAGAATACAATGATTTATTTTTCATTGAGGGTGATCACCTCACATACACTAACGCCATACGGCACAACATAATTACAGAAGCAAACCAACCCCCACTATTCACGAAGCCATACCGCCTTCCCGAAAGCCAAAGAACCGAAATAAACAAACAAGTCGCCGAAATGTTACAAGATGGTCTAGTCCAACCAAGTTCTAGCCCATGGAATTCCCCATTACTATTAGTCCCGAAGAAAACAAGTAAGGACGGAACTAAACAGTGGAGAGTGGTAATCGACTTCAGAAAACTTAATGAGCTAACAGTAGGAGACGCATACCCCTTACCTAATATCACGGACATTTTTGACCAACTAGGCAATTCTAAGTACTTCAGCACCCTAGACTTGGCAAAAGGTTTCCATCAGATACTTATGGACGACAGTGATAAACAGAAAACTGCATTTAGCACACCATTTGGTCATTACGAGTACAATCGAATGCCATTTGGTTTAAAAAATGCACCCGCGACGTTTCAACGACTCATGAATAACGTACTAATGGGTTTACAGGGACTTGAATGTTTTGTGTATATAGACGACATCGTTATATACGGTTACGATCTGAAAGACCACAATAAGAAACTTACTACTATTTTTGAACGACTGCGAAAGTACAATCTTAAATTACAACCCGACAAATGCAATTTTTTAAAAAAGGAATTAATTTACTTAGGTCACATTATTACCGAAGACGGGATAAAACCTGACCCAGAAAAAATTAAGTCAGTAAAAACCTTCCCAGTACCAAAAAAGCCAAAAGACGTTAAGTCATTTCTTGGATTTGTTGGATACTATCGTAAGTTCGTTCCCAATTTCGCAAAATTAGCAAAACCTCTAACAAAACTCCTAAAGAAGGATGTCGAATTTAAGTGGGATGCCTTCTGCGACGAATCATTCAGGGCTTTGAAAGAAAGAATCATTCAACCCCCCATCCTATCTTACCCCGATTTCAGCAAAGAATTCATCGTTACAACTGATGCTAGCGACATGGCACTAGGAGCGGTCCTCTCCCAAGGTCCGATAGGTGAAGACAAGCCAATCTCTTTTGCCAGTCGGACACTGAACGAGGCAGAAACCCGTTACACCACTTCCGAAAAGGAATTGCTAGCAATCACATACGCGTTAAAACAATTCAGACCATATATCTACGGAAGGAAATTTACCATTTTTACCGACCATAATAACCTTGTATGGTTAATAGGTCAGAAAAACCCCACCTCACGGCTATTGCGCTGGCGAATTCTAATGGAAGAATACGACTTTAAAATCATACATAAAGCAGGCAAAAACAATGTAATCGCTGATGCGCTTAGTCGAGTACGAATCAACGACGACACAAAAGTACTCGTAACAACTCGTAACCAAGCAAAAACAAAAGTATCCACAGATAACTCTAATGATAGTATACAGGTTCTCTCTAGCTTTAACTTGCATGAAAAAGAAGGGAAGATTCAGTCAACTAAACTCACTAGATTCAAAACCATAATTTTACCACTAGTAGAATCCCCAGACGAAAAAGATTTACAAAAACAAATCCCTCACTTCACTAAACCAGAAATCGGAAAACTTGCCAATTTTCCACAAAATAATAACGAAACACTTTGCGTAACTACCCTACCTATTCCAATTAGAACTCCCAGAGATCAAGCGACAATCAAAGCATGCCTTGAATCCATTAAAACCCTCCACAATAATGAAGAATCAATTGCAATTGCACTACCACCCTTAGATAACCAATGCAAGTTCACTTTGAAAAAGCTCATAGAAGACGTTTTTCACACACAACACATAGACATCTATCTTTTTTCTGACAACCGGATTTTCCTAGACAATAATGAAGATATTACTAAAGTACTATCCGACTACCACGATTCTCCTTTCGGAGGTCACCAAGGGATAACACGCACCCTCAAGAAAATTAAGCAAAAATATTTCTGGACAACCATGAATCACGACATAAAAATGTACGTACTCAACTGCGAATCCTGTCAGCAGAACAAGTTACACAAAAACCCAAAAATCCCAATGAAAATAACAACAACAAGCTCCAATCCTTTCGAACGAGTGGCCCTCGACATAGTCGGACCTTTACCTGTTAGCTACGAAAATAATAAATTCTTGCTCACATTTCAAGACGATCTGACAAAATTCACGGAGGCCGTACCACTCCAAAATGCTGAAGCTTCTACTGTAGCAAGAGCATTTGTGGAAAAAATTTTATGCCGCTTTGGATTTCCAGAGTCTCTTCTTACCGATCAAGGTACCAACTTCCTGAGCCAACTATTCAAGGAGGTTTGCAAGCTCTTGAAAATAAGAAAGCTTCAAACTACTCCTTACCATCCTCAAACTAATGGAGCACTCGAGCGCAGTCATCGTACCCTAGCGGAATATCTTCGACATTACGTCAACAAGGACCCCCTCTCTTGGGACACCTGGGTACCATACGCAATCTTCGTATTTAATACAACCACACATAGTAGTACTGGTTATACCCCTCACGAACTACTGTATGGATACCCTGCAAAAATACCCAGAATTTTAGAACAAAATCCTCAAACGAACTACAATTACGAAAACTATTGTAATGAATTGAAAGCTCGTCTTCAGCACGGTTATCAAATCGCCCGTGAAAATCTAAACAAAAAAAAACTCATCTCCAAAGGTCATTACGACGCACATACAACGAATGGCAAACAATTTACTATAGGCGACAAAGTACTGATGAAAAATCACACCAGACAAAATAAGTTCTCCACTCTATGGAACGGACCATACGAAGTTGCAGACATTATTTCAGATGAGAATACACTCATCAAAATTAAGAATAAAACGAAAATCATACACAACAACGACCTAAGACCCTTCTTGGAATGACAAACACTCATCCCTCTTCCCCCAATTAATCCAAAAACTCAAAGAATACTTCACACAGATGAAATAGCTTTCGTAAAATTTTCTAGTGAAAACGAATTAGAATCAGTATCGAATCAAATAAGGCAATTAAAAACCGCAGAAGAAAAACAAATCACATCTATAGATATGCACAATGTCCATCATTATACGGTAATATATGTTATACTTCTAATAATTCTAGTATTTTTCATATACCGTCTGGTTACCAGACCAAAAACATTAAGCGAAATCAAAAATTCTATCCCAAATACGTCGCAAGTTCCTGCCCAAACTCAACCAAAACTGGTATTAACCACTAACGTCTAACTATTTCATTAAAAGCTACATTTTAACAGGGAAAGACTCAGAAGTGACTACTATCGACTTCCATACACCCAATATAACTCCTTCTGACGCAACTCCCCAAAAAATCCATTCCTATACAAATTATTTGCAGAATTGCATACTCAGGTCCTCTTCAAAGACCAACACAATAACATAAAAGTATATTTAAACAAAGGAACCACGAACCTCTTCAAGGGTGCAATCCTCATATTTTTGCTAAGTATTAATATAACAAAAAAAAAAAAACTAGAAGAAATAATCAGCAATATTACATTATATTTAAATTAAGAAATAATATTACATTACAATCATTATTTTGCACACCCTTTCCTCAATAATCAACAATATTGTATTATGTTTAAATTAAACGCAATTCATAATTTCATAATTTTGTAAACTATGCAATAATATTTTATCGTTAGTTTGTAAACATAATATTAAATTTTTGTAAAATCTCATTTCGTAATTAGTTTATAAACTAAGCAATAATATTAAATTTTTGTAGCGAATTTTATCATTAGTTTGTAAACATAATATTAAATTTTTGTAAAATCTCATTTCGTAATTAGTTTATAAACTAAGCAATAATATTAAATTTTTGTAAAATCTTTTCTCAATAATCAGCAATATTACATTATGTTTAAATTAAGCAATAACTTTACGTTGTAAACACCTTCCTGTTCACATCTGAGCCTACTTACAGAAAATTCTAACCCTTCAGGTAAGAATTTTCTTTTTCTAAGGGGAGTGGGATGTTGTGATCCGCACAATCATACCCTACTCATGGCCTACCCTAATCATCACCTTCACACTACCTATCCATTCCATTAACCAAAAACACATTACCAGAGCACACGGCTATTAATAGGTCATTCGCTTTGTTTTTCATTTACCCAAACGCCACCCAAGCGCAATGAGTCAAGTGCATACCTACCCGATACAATACACACGTAACCCAACTCCGATCCGATTGCACAGCGGCACGCCGACACATGGCAAAACTGCAATGGTTGCATATCGGAGGAATACTACGTTGTGGTATCAGGGAATAACAATAATTTTGGAATGGATGACACTTGACACCAGCGTAAGGCAAATGACACCCAAGATGTCATTTGGGTACTTTTAAATGGGAACGGAAAACAATTAAGCAATACCTAAAAATAGCGCGTATGCACATATGGTAATTGGTAAGGAAACCGATGATGCGTGGAAGGGGAAGATAGGAGATGGGTCATATAGAATGAATAGTATAAAAGGCAAAGGTTGTGCGCAGGAAAGGCAGAGTAGAATTATCAGTCAGATCGATCGCAGCCGAGCATTAGACAGCGGGTCAGATCTATACTTAAAGTTATTAATAAAACTACACTATTGATCGCAGCCCAGCTAAAGACAGCGGGTCAATAGCTGTTAAAAATAAATAAAAGACTTTTTCTTTAAACTCTCCGGCCAATACTCTTCTCCCTCTGGGGAAAGCACGGTATTAGGACGTATTTCACCTCGATTGATAACATTGACAGTATTTAACTGTTTAAACGATTACCAGATCTGCAAATATTGTCAGGTCTACTAATTATCTGACAATGAACTGCAAATAATCTGACAATAGCAAACTACTACCTTACAATACTAAATTTGCAGTTCACACGGCTGGCAGGTTTTGTCCCAAACTCTGATAATTTCATTTTCAAATGGTTTGCCTGCAAATAATTTGTTTGATAACGTTGACATGTAGAAAATTGCCAGTTCACACGGTTGGCAGATGTTTGTTTACAAAATATTTACCGATCCGTTTGCAGGCATTGTCAGTCAAATTAAAAATTTTTTTTTTAATTCAATCAAAGAAAACAAAATTAAAATGGAAAAAATGCAATTGCGATTGTTTTTGCCGCGTATGTACTTGAGAGTAGCGAGGAGGATAATTTGCCACACAAACGTCGGGGTGTTTGGATTGGGTGGCCCGCCGACTTTACGCAAAATTGCTCATGGAATTGACAGCTAAAAAGCAAGAATTGTGTCGCAATTTCTTGCATATTTCAAACAATTCGATGATCTCCAAACTTTGGTGACTCCACATATCCAAAAGCAAGAATTAAATATGAGCGCGAGTATTTCAGCGGCTGAGCGGCTTGTGTTGACTCTTCCATACATAGCTACCGGGGAACATTTTCGGTCTCTGCAATATCTGTTCCACATTTCATTCATTTATTTTGCACAAATGTACAGAAAATAGTTCAAAAATGAAAAAGAAGCACGCTCCTTAAAAACTCTTTACCAACTGCCCCCTGGTTCGCCAAAAACCTTCTTTTAACGTTTTAGATTCGAAATGTAGTGAAAAAGAAAATAAAAAAACACTTCAGCCAATTGCATCAAAGAACCGTCTGAACATAGCTTTAGTTATCAATTTATTCTCTTTAGCTGTTTTGTATTATTTTATTAAAATAAGAGTGCGAAAGTTGTCCTTGATTACAAATCCGTACCGAATTTTTGTATAAATGTTATTGAAAACAACTAAATATCGTTTCTTCTGAAAACATTCATAAAATGGCCCACATAAAGCTGTTGACATTAGTTCACCTGGTATAGTTTATTTCTTTCTTATACCAATTGGTAAACGATGTGCTTTGGCATAATACACGGTTCGCGAAGTTCGTTGTCCAAATCTTATGCCTAACTGTCTTTCAAGCATCTCTTTGACATGCCCCTTATTTTGATGTCTCCACCTTTCGTGATATAGTTGTTACATTGAAAAATCAACAAATTGCACAATGCTCCGCATACCTTGCGAACTCCGCATAACCCTGTCTTTCTATCAACCTTTAGATAGCATTTGGTAGCTATCGACTTAAACTCACTGTTTGGGTTTCTGTCTTGAGCTGCTAAAACAGAAAATAAAATTCTTGAAATTCTTGAAATACTTGAAACATACCAAACATCTTCCAACGTAATTTTTTGATTTCGACCATTTACAGTTGATATCATTCGAATCGTTCCTCTCCCTAAAGTTTCTGTTCCAGCTGCTTTTTGCTACACGAGTGTCCCAACTCTTCGAATTCAATGATTGCATTTGGACAATTCGTACCATGCCATGAATGCCACATCATTGGCTTAAACAACATAAAAGTTTTTATTATGTAGGTTTTTCTAAAAATTGCAAGCCCTTCAAACAGCTTTATTAATGTCAGAAGCTGATCATTTTTAATCAATCACGCTCAATTTTTCAAATTTTGTAGGTATTTCCGAGCTTTTTTTAGAAAAAAGTATTGCTTATCTCATTCAGCACTATTCTTTTAATGCAGTCGAGAGAATCATTTAATCAGTCTTCTCCGATTCGTTGCCAATAAAATAGCTCGCAATATGTTCGAGAGCGAAGCGAGGAAATATAAAAAATCACCCGTTTTCGGTACAGAGTTTAACTCAAAAAATAATAAAATCAAATTGAAGCGACTTCGTAATCTTGAACAGCGATGCAGTTTGTTAACCTGGCGGTTTGTGTGGATTGTTGGTGTTTTAGTTTTTTTTGCGCCTTCAGTCGCTAACGCACGTAAGTTCAAAAGCCCAAATAGTTATCTTTCATACACATTTTGTTAGCATCAGTAAGAAAGACCGCTCCAATTCGTCGTACAAGTGCATTTGTTTTTCGACATTCAAACACAATGTTCAAAATGAGAACGTGCCGATTTGAAGTGCAGTAATTGTGTGTTTTTAATATTTTCATGTATCATGTATTATGCTATGTTGGTTTGAAGCTTCCAGACGAGATTACAAGTGCGATTGTATTGATCTTTGACGTTTTCTGTCAGTAAAAATGACGGATTTTGACGGCCGTGTACTATTACAACACACTTGACCCTTTTTTCTCTTATTTATTAGTCCTGTTTAATGGCTTCGAGTTGAGCAGAAAAGTTCAAGTTTTTGCGTTACATTTTTACATTCATTTTGAATCATATAGTGTGTTCAAAAAGAGGCAGCGGGTAGAGGGTGTCCAAAAAGGTTTTGAGTCGTATTCGGTACATTTAGTTGCACTTCTGGCCGATACCTACTTCTAAGAGACATCAATTTGTCTATCTTTTCCATTAAAGTGCCACAATTTTTGCTTGTCAGCCAAAACTTCATTTAAGCCGTTTCTACAAAAACGTTCATAGCATCTGGCACTTGAATAGCGCTCCCTTGTTGAGTTTACTCAATCCACTTAGGGGTAAGAACAAACCTTTGTTTACAGAATAAAAATACTTAATTATAACGGGACTATACTGTCAAAATCATAACCCACTGAGTCAACTTTCTTGCATGTGCTTCCAGTTGAAAGCTTCGGTAGATGCACTTCGCCAGATCAGGAAGCCGCCACTTGCATTCTCTTGGATGATTGTGAGATTCTCAAAAACATGATTCACAATGCAACGGTTAACCCACCATTGTCAGCAAAAGATATGAGATTTCTTATGAAAAGTCAATGCGGGATGTACCGGGGATCAGTTTTGGTAACATATTACACTTGGAATTACTCGTAACAAATAAAGCTGAATTTCCTTAAAGGTTTGCTGTTCGGAACGGAATATGAATGCTCTGCCACCTATAAGCACGAATGTTAGGATAAATGGAAATTTGCCAGAGCCTGGCACATGCGGCAGCGTGAAATCCCGTCGTATATATGGAGGAAATGTTACAAGTTTGGATGAATTCCCATCGATGGCTCTAATTGAGTACAAAGAATGTATGTCTGCACGTTGACACAAACATTTTTTTATTAGGTCTGAATGTGTATTCTTTCAGTTGAGAAAAGCATGGGCCATTATTGCGGCGGCAGTTTAATCAGCGATCGATACGTTCTGACAGCAGCTCATTGTATAATGTCCATACCGGAAAATTGGACAGCAGCTGGGGTTCGTTTGGGTGAATGGGACACTACCACTAATCCGGACTGTCGAAGGGATATAGCTGGGAATGAGAACTGTGCCGATAGACATGTTGATGTGCCAATTCAGAAAATAATTGTCCACCCGAACTATGATGTGAATTCGAATAATCAGTTGAACGATATCGCCCTGATACGATTATCGAATCGCGTAGCTTTCACCGACTTTATAGAGCCGATCTGCTTGCCAATGAAGGAGCGTCTTAAAGATGACACTTTCGAGGGAGTTGTTATGGATATAGTCGGATGGGGAAAGACCGAGAGACACCAAATGAAAAGCAGTAAAAAACTGAAGGCCGAAGTTCCTGTGGTAAGCTTAGAAGACTGCCAGCGAGTATATGAAAGTAACAGATTGCGTAGGGGAAAGAAGGTTCTGCACAATTCGCAAATGTGCGCCGGCGGTCAGTTGGGAGTAGACTCGTGTGGCGGTGATTCCGGTGGACCATTGATCGGATTAGATTCATCGGACAGCACGCAGGTGTACCATTTCATTGCTGGCATTATATCGTTTGGACCTAACCCATGCGCATTGAAAGGATGGCCTGGAGTGTACACGAAGGTGAGTTCGTATATCGGTTGGATTCAAGAAAATATCGAGCACTAATTTAGTTGCGGGAATTTAATATTTGGAGAGTTAAATAAAGTAGTGTGTTAACTCGATTTTTGTTTGTACATTCTGTGAACTTTAAGAAGTAATTTGTAAGGTAGGTATAACAAAAAGGCGCTGGATGGAATTATTTGCAAATCGAAGGATGGAAAAGGAACGAGGGTTCGCCACCTCTCCCAAAAGTCTGACAAACATTCGGAAGTATATCTGTCTGGAATAGTTTCTAAAAAAATCATTTGGACTCGGCAAAAAGTTGTTGTCCCTTTTATAAGTCACAACAATTTAAACTTTCACAAAATATGGTGTCAAAAAAAAGAGAAACTTCTGGAACAGTGACTTCAGAGTTTAAGACGCACCTAATAACCAGTTTTGGTATAACGAATCCTTAATTAAATCACCGTAGGTATGCAGTTTTTGTAACCATCAAAATCGGTATTGCTATAAATACAGAGAATTTATTTATTTGGAACTTATTCGTAAGATAATATGGAAACAGAAAATTCAGACGTGCAAAAAGGTCAGAGAAAACCAAAATGTTGTTTTCGGTTGACCACTTTTAGTTTTGAACGCGTTTACATTTTCTTAAATATTCCAGCTGTCAAACATTTTTAACTCTTCACTTTATCGACCATTTAAATTGTCACAAACAACAAGTAAAAACAGATTTCCCAAAAATATGCATACCCGCTGAACTGAGGCATCCTGCAAAATTTGTCCTTTCATGTGTCATCAATAGAATCTACATAACTTCACAATAAAATAATATTTTAGTCAATGACTTATCCACACCTTACCGTCTCACCGTACATCCTTTTCTTTGTCTGACTTTTAAGCCAACACTGAATTTTCAATCACAATTCTCATATTGGTGGTGAAGGAATAAAAAAAAAATTTCCCTCATCAACAATAATTTTTCCATAGGTTAACAATAATCAAATTTCGCTGATCCCAATCTAAACTCGAAAGCTTTTGAATCTCACATCTACCAGCTGAGTATGGCTGCAGTTTATTTCCATTTTGCGAGAGACGCTTTCGCCAGTCTCGTTCGATCCGTCGCTAATAAAATAGTTTCATCTCAGCATGAGAAGAGAATAGAAATATAGACAAACACTAAAAGTAAACGGAGTTTTCAACAATAATCTTTGCAAACTGTCCAATCGTCATAATATGATAAGCAACATACTTTTGAGCACCGCAGCTGTGCTTTTAGCTTTAACAAAAACGGTCAATAGTGCGGGTAAGTTTTAAATCCCAAAACTGTTCGTGTCAAGTCGACTTATCGTAAAGTTGTAGTTTATCACGAGTCGCTGTAGGAGCTGACAACTCTTTCTAATGTCATCTGTGACAGATTTTTGTTGGGAAAAATATTTTTGATAACGAGAACTTAGCCGTTTTCAACAAACGACAACGGGAGATTATAAGATCATAGTCCAAGGGCACAATTTGGTGTGCTATTCACAACATAACTACCTAAACAGAATGAAGATCGCCGTAAAAGTGGTTGAGTGGTATATGTGCGGTAGTAAAAGCTGTCAAAATGCGTAGTGCTACATTAATAAAAGCGGTACCCTATAAGTCATTTGCTATATTAAATGATATTTCAAAGCAGGGTTACTATAAATATTTCTATATACACATATTTGTATTATCAAATGACGTTTTCAACAAGTTTGGTATCTAACGGACTTACTTCAAGTCTACTGGACGAAATTGTGTACAAGTTTTTGCAAATGATTCTGAACCCTTGAACAGGATTATACATTACAATGTAAGTCTTCACAAAAAGCTTTAAAATAAACAATCACTTGCGGCTTATCTCTCATTATATTGACTTTTGCCAAAGGCAATGGAATTAAATTATAAAATCTTGTCTATATGCATCGAAATAAAATTGACGATATCAAAAACTTTGAAGTATATATAGTATCTATACGTCATCAACAAGTGTATTTCTCTCAACAATGCATGTTATTAAAGCTTTCAAAGCCAGCAATAGCATAGTGTTGTTCAAACCGGTCTTGATCTTATTGTTTGTGCTTTTATTGTTCTTTTTCTATTCACGAACAGCTGACTGTGGTATTGTTTACATTTTAAAAACCCAAGAGATAAAGGCGGATGAAGTTGAATGTAGAGTTTTTTTATCGAGTAATAGGATTCTAAATAAATGGACAGCGGTTTGACACATGAATTCTTCGTTTACGGTATTTTGAAGCTTGGGCAATTCAGATTTTGTTAACTTTGACGCTCCTAATCGATTCGATTTTTGATCCCTTATTCTCTCGTGAACACATTTTAAGAGCCATCCACAACTAAGCATTGTTTTATTAACTTTATACCGCAAAGTATAATGTTAAACGTCTCGTTCAGCTAAGCGGGTACACCAGTGGAATGAAATATAGGGCGTTAGCATAATTCTATGCAACACCAGTGTTTTTTGGGTCACACTCTGTATTTTGGAAGTGCCGGCACCGTAAGCCAAAAACGCGTTTGAGGACAGCGTTCTAGCATCTGCCATCTGAACGGTTCGAGAGATATAGAATTTTTTAAAAATTAAAAAATTACCCCGTTAACATTAGGAGCGTGATATCATATCTGCGACTAGCGGATTGGACAGTGAATTCTCAACCAATCAGTCTGTCAGAATGCCAGGTCAAGCTTTTTTTTGTATAGAAGATTATCTCGCTACGTGGACTTACCTATTGAGTGAGACTGCGAACACTTAAGCTTGGTTTCCTGCCTGATGGTCTGTTATGTGGTTTATCATCCACAATCGCCGAGAATAGTATTTTGAACGGTGCCAATACATTTTTTCATCCAGTCAAATTATATCAGCTTAATCACAAAGTCGGGGTATTTATGACGAGCAATAAGGCCAAAACCTTATGTATAACCTTTTAAGTAATATTATTCCCATTTAGTTCCAAATCAAACGCGCCAGAGCAAAAATACGTAAAGAGAGTTATTGAGGCGGTCTGAATCAAAACTACTTAATCGAAATTTTAGAAATCGTTTTTAAGATCGATAACTTTCTAGAGCATTACACAGGGGTATATCTGTTCGTATTTACGTACCTAATATGTTGAGATCTTTAGGTACCAGTTCCAAGGTTCGTTCTGGAAAATAATACATAAACCAATTTGTTTTAAAAAAGTAAATTGTTGGGCTGCAGGTTCAATTAGACCGCTGATAACTAGAGAACCACATATCCAATTAACACGTTTTTCAGTCTATCGATGTATTATGTCTTGGCAGGTATTAGCCAATATAAACCTGTGCGAAACAATTTAGTGTGATGGGCAATGGAATGAATTAGGTCTTTAAAATGTGATTACGGAATCTAAATAGCGGCCAATTAGGTTTTTGGGATAGAACAAGTCGGTTAACAGTGAAAATCGAATAGTTGAAAGAATATGTTGGCTCATTTCGACGCCCAATCATAAAATGCTGTCTGTAAGAGCGTCTTGAGAGTCGATCTCCACATAGAAGCTTTGAAAAGTTATACTCAGTTGCAATATTTTACTCTGTACAACGAACCTTACATTTGTGTGAAACAAAAATAATACTTATTTTGTTTTCCTTCTAGAGAAAAGCTTCGGAGCATGTACCACGCCCCACGGAGATAGTTCTACCTGTATTCCCTTGCCCCAGTGCGCACTTCTCCACCAAATGGCTCACCCACCCATGTCGGAGAGGAAAAAGGAATTTCTCCAACAGAGTCAGTGCGGGATGTACAAAGGCACCGTCCTGGTAAGCAGTTTCCCATGCAAACGTTTGACAATTTTTAACGAATTTCTTTACAGGTATGCTGCTCCGACCGCAATATTACAGAAGTAACGCTTCCAGAGCCTGGCGTGTGTGGCAGTACCGATTCACCTCGCATCTACGGTGGCAACGTAACAAAGATAGACGAATTTCCATGGATGGCTCAAATTGAATACGAAAAATGTAGACACGACCGTAAAACCCGATTTTCCCTTCAAGCTAATCTTCGATTTTTTTTGCAGTTGACCAAAGTGTCGGCCATCATTGCGGAGGCAGTTTAATTACCGACCGGTACGTTCTAACAGCTGCTCATTGCATACAGTGCATACCAGAGTCTTGGAGTCCGGTCCGTGTGCGTCTGGGCGAGTGGGATACCACAACAGATCCCGACTGTCAAGAGGACTTAAGGGGAAATAAAAACTGTGCCGATCCGTATGTCGATGTATCGATCGCAAAAATAACCGTTCATAAGGACTACGAATTGGAGTCGAAAAATCAATTCTATGATATCGCCCTCATACGATTATCGCGTAGTGTTGCATTTACCAATTTTATTGCACCGATCTGCTTGCCGATCAAAGAAAGCCTTAAGCGTAATACATTTGAAGGCGTCATGATGGACATAGTGGGTTGGGGAAAGACCGAAAAAGGCCTTCTGAGGAGTGAAAAAAAATTAAAAGCCGAAGTGCCTATAGTGCCTTTGGAAGACTGTCAACGGGCATACCAGAGCGAGCGCCTTGGTGTGATGGGGAAGAAAGATCTGCAAAACTCGCAGATTTGTGCCGGCGGTAAGTTGGGTGTCGACTCGTGCGGTGGTGATTCCGGTGGACCACTTATTGGATTGGACTCCTCGGACAAGACGAAGGTGTACTTTTTTATTGCCGGAGTTACCTCATACGGAACGATACCATGCGGGATGTTTGGCTGGCCAGGGGTCTACACGAAAGTTAGTGAATATGTTGATTGGATTCAGCAACATATGTTTGCTTAGTGTAAGACGACCGCTCCATTGAACACCGACGAACAATTGATTAAATAAATTGATACTCTAGGAGTGCAAATTGAAAAGTTTAATTCGTAATTTGTTTTCAATTTTTGACGATTTCTACAAGTGAGCATAGGAAACCGATGAACAAGACTACCAACAATAAAGACAGATTTTACGTATATCATTCCATTGTCTTATACTTTGTAAGTGGGATCATTCAAGACGGACAGCGAAAAATTAAATGGTAGATAAATACTACCGAAATCTTAAAGTTCAAAAAATAACAAAAACAAATATCGAAAAAGTGCCTATAGTTGTTTAGAGGATCTTGACTTGTTGTCGAAACACATTTGAGTTCTTGCTGTCATATGACTATATAAATGGACATTTCACATTTTTTTTGCAATCTGAAAAGCAAAATCTTATTAGCTGTCCAACTATGCTGTGTTCAGATTTTTACTCAGCCAACTTTTTCAATTTATTCTGAGCTTACTTAGTCCGTCCTGATCATGTTTCGAACAAAAAAATAACTTTTTGACAGTTCAATCCCTATATGTTCGAACTAAACAAAAAAATGCTTAAGCTGAAAAAATCGCGTATAATTTTGTTAAATCTTAGTACAATCAAAATGAAAAAAAAATGTTTTCTTCGGGTAAAGTAATAGGCGAACTTTTGAGGTCATTCATGGAGTATGACGTATTCCTTAATTCGTTAATTGGAGATTATCTAAGAAAACTCGTTAAGAAAAAGATATAACAAACAAATCTATTTAGCAATGAATTATCTACAGATTTTCGTAAGTACATAATCGGTTTATGGGGTTTATCGCAAAAAGTGCTTAATTGATATTTTCTTAAGGGCGACAGCGTAAATCTGTAAAATTTCTTTGACATTTGGTCAATTGAGAATTTTTTTTATATTTAATTTGGAGTTTTCATTTACACTACTCCCAAATATAAAACTCACGCAAGCGAGTGGTTGTTTAGGATTGATCTTTCGACATGACCGCGAACAACCTACATCAGCATGATCAAGTTCCAATAAAAAGTGAATCCCTCTATACCAATGGACAAACCGAAACTCTTCCCTACCAATTTCAGCATTACGGCCCCTAATCACGAATTTCATATTAGACTTAAGAAGGGTTCCGTCAAATAGGTCATAAAACTCCTCTTTCACTCTTTTGAGGTCTCAAATATAACTTTGTTGTATTCGAATTCGGATTTCGGCTCGTTGTATATCCGCTACAATACACAACAAGCGGTAGGTATACAAAAATTTAATTTAGACGCGGATCCCAACCCAAATATCTTCCCAATCAAACCCAGGCTTCTCAACGTAATCACCCTGTACCGTGCTTCCGGTCTTCAACTGGTTTTAAATTCGCAAATCAAGTCTGAAAATATAACCTCCAAACAGTGCTCCCAGATTGACCGGAAAAGCGACAATTTTGTGCCAATTTTATCGCTTTTATAATAAAAAAAGGAGAATAATCCCGAAAATCTCTGCGAGACCTAAACTGATTAAAAATACAACTAAAGCGGATAGTTATTACAAACAAATGTCAAAGTTTACTCAGAATGATATGTTTACACTATACAAATAAAAGAAAAAAGCCCATCAAAAGTCTACGTAAGAACTTTTGTGTATCCGAATGTATTCACTCGTTTTGACATTATATCTTATAGAAATGGAAATCATTGCCGCATATAAAAGAAAACAGCCCATCGAAAGTCTACGTAAGAACTTTTGTGTATCAGAAATCAGAATGTATTCACTCGTTTTGACATTTTGCCTAATAGAAATGGAAATCATTGCCATTTTTATGTTTTATTTAGTTTGTTAATAAAAAACAACTTATCTTTTTTATTTTTTAATATAAAAAAATAAAGTAAATTTTTTTCGGATTTAGGGAAAACAGTTTTCAAAGTCTGGGACCACTGCCTCCTACGCACGAGTTTTTACTATATTAAATAGTATTAAAAGAGAGCACAAGCAGAGCTTGCATAGTTATGCCCGGGTTGTTCTCTTAAAAAATTATCTGAGTGAACAGCGAAAAGTGAGAAAAAAAAATCACAATGCCAGTATTACTGGTAGTACAACTCCCGTCCCAAGCCCAAACTCACTGTTGTCAGTTATTTAGACATGACAAGAGAAAAAATTCAATCAGTCTTGTTCGATCCGTGGTGAATGAATTAGCTTGCACATAATATACATTGACAATAGCTCTGCATGAGACAAAACCAACCACAAAAACGAAGCATATATAAATAGTATATTTTCCGCGTTATCAGTCTTTTGTGGATCTTTAACAAAATCATTCAATAGATTTAAAGAACTTCACCAAAACCGGACCACAGTATGATCAGGAACCCGTCGGATGTGTCCATCGCGGCTGTTTTATTACTTGCTATGGTTTCATTCACCGTCACCACTGCACGTAAGTAGAATCATCTAAAGAGTTTCTGTTTCCATAAAAAAAAAGCTTACTTCCATTTAGATTAAGTTTATTTATCATCTGCATTACCTCATCAAAGCGAATCTTCTTATTTTGTTTGTTTGTTTTACTAGCTTGACCTATGTTGATCTTCGAACGACACGATTTGATTAAAAGTATTATCAAACCTAATCTATACAATAGCATCACTTCTAAAACATTTTACAATTTGTGTGTTTTCGTTCGGTTTTCATCGATGCTGTGTCCGATAACAATCAGACTCTGATTACTTATCGATCGAATGTGTCATGGGGCATTTTGTGTTTTATTTTCGTACGTTAAACCTGTCTTGGAGGAAGTTGTCTTTTTCACTAAGTGTAGAGTTTTATTTGTTTATCATAAGAAATGCAAACAGAAAAATCTTATTCAAAACAACAACAGTAACAAAAAAAAAATACCTTCGGTGAAACCCCCTACGACGTTGACATGTAGATAGGTGGTTTTCTTGGTATGTACAGCTACAGCGTCTTCAAGTCGTCGGGCAGGTGGTGGGGTGAGGCACGAGTTGCGCTTGGATAGCCCTGAGAAACAACCAGCGAACAATGAAACCGCCAGAACTACAACATTAATCTGCGAATTAGTGTAGCCGGTTATTGCTGAATGTAGCTTCAATGGAACGGGAATTATAAATGAAGTAGCAAAAAAGATGATCATCTTTGCTTCACGAAGGAAAACGCGAGGATAGTTATTTTGTTTGAGATGAAACGGGTTAGCCAAAGATTAAAGTAGACTTTGACCAAAACATTTCTTACCGCAGCTGGGTGAATTAACCCCAAAAAATGCTCACTACTAAATCAAAAGTTATACTCTCAATGAAGATAATCCAGTTTTGGAACATTTCTTGATATAATAAATTTATTCATCGGTCCTGCGACTAACTGCAAACAGTTCAAGCAACTCCCTCCGTCATTCAAATTTCTGGTGATTAACTTGGCCAATTACAATATTTTTGTGTACCTGCTTGAACATCTCCGTCATAACGTCATGGATATGGTCAGTGGTGTATCAAACGACCTTTTTAAGTATAAGTTCTTGATTTGGAAGAGGTTCATTTTATTTTAATCGTGTATGTACAATTGTTGGAATATTTGATACAGTGCCGTACACTAAAGGTTTCTTTATGAGTTAGTTTAGAATGGAAGTTGCTAATTTTTACGCACGTCTTGGAGGCGAATTGTGATTACCCCTTTAGATGGTAGAATACGTCACTAAGAAAACCATTTGAATGGATCTTTTAATGAAATTTCTTAAAATTTTGTACAGGTATCTTTGGAAGTTAGTCCAAGATATTGCAAGGGAAAAGGCGTTCTTTATGCATGGGCAGTGGCATAAAAGATACCCCGCAAGTTCCATTTTCTCTTCATTCCTTCTTTAAGCTTATCTGCTAAAAATATCACTCGTTTGTACGCCCTCCTTTTAACTATGTTAAAACTCGATTTCGATTATTACCCCCAGGTGCAACATACTGATTTATTGTCTATCAAAAGATGAAAGGATGTTTGACCAACAACAAGTGCTGTTCCATTGTTGCTTGGCAAAGTTTAATGTAACGCTATCAATGGAGTTTTAAGCTATGTTAAAAGAAATTTGTAAGCGCCGGAAGTTAATTCCGATTTAATACAAGTGCGAGTGACCGCAAAAAAACAGGCTTACAAATTTTGGTATGAGAGCACCATTGGTGGTAATGACAATAATTGTTTAGCTCGATGTGTTTGTTGTGAAGTGGATGTCAGAGCCACTTACGGATCTTGTGATCGAGGTCTAACATTTCATCGAACTGTCCATTTTTGTTGAGTGTTTTAACCAATCTAGATATTCTTTGCGCCTTTGTCCCCTTTGACCGCTTTTTGAACTCGCATCGCTTTAAATCACTCAGTTATTTTTTTTTCGTAAATAGAGGCAATAATTGTTGTTAAACATAAACGCCACTCTTTCTCTACAATAAATGGAGCAGTTGGATTTGTTCAAACCTTATAGATACCTGCCGTAGGGATAGGAACCTCCCGCCTTTAACCAAATTCGTGTGGCCATCCTTGGCTTTCGCAGTTACAAGGAGTGGTATTCTACAGCAGCTGAGGTTAAAACTGCACAATACCAATCGATGATCAGTTGACAGTTTAGCTCCTTTAAACATGCAACGTCACACATCATCTCCTTAATACACAACAGCAGGACAAGGAAATCGGGGCTTCTTCTAAATAACGCTGCGATAACAAGCTAATATCCTGGTGATAGTGTGGTGGTAAAAACTGATCTCCCATACTACCAGCGTATACGATTAGGGCGCCGTCTTGGGGCCATACAAGGTGACAGAAAAAAACTAACTAGGCTATCACCATTCATATCGACTTGACGAATTTTTACAGCTGTAGGTAAGTTTCGAATATAGCAAACTTTCCACACGTGCCAATGCAACAAAATTAAATCGCAGCTCGCATTAACGACAAACCTAACCAAGCTCCACGCCACAATTGTAAATAATCCAGTAAATAGCGCCAAGGTGCTCGGTGAAAACGCTTGCCATTTATATTTTTAATTTACACTTTACTAAATTATTTTTTCTCTTATATTTCTTCAATCCCAAAAAAACCACACACACAAATATGTATGTGCGTTAAATGCCTTCATGTAAATCGAAAATAAAGAAATTTACTTCCCGCCCGACGACCCCTTAGAACGCGTCACAAACTACGGACGATGCATTACGCCCAATGGAGAGCGCGCTCTCTGCATCCACTTGGAGCAATGCACAGTTCTCTACAACATGCTAAAGAAGGCGCCACTGCCAGATGCGGATAAGCTGTTTCTCAGTCGCAGTCAGTGCGGTTTAAACAATGGAAAGGTCCTGGTAAGGTCTCACAAGGGAAACCAAAAAAAGTCCCACAACACAGACGAACTGTCATTTTAGATTTGCTGCCTGGATCGGAATATCGGTGGTCAAGCACCAGCACCTCAATCCACCGATATGAGGATGCGCGGTGCCCTACCACAGCCGGGCACATGTGGCAATGTGATTTCGAATCGTATTTACGGTGGAAACGCTACCAAGATCGATGAATACCCATGGATGGCTCTGATTGAGTACAACAAAGGTATGGTTTGATGTAATGTCGCGCTTGCAACACTAATCCCTGTTTCTTATTTTAATTCTGTGTAGGCAACAACGCAGTGGGCCATCACTGTGGAGGCAGTCTGATCAACGACCGGTACGTTTTGACAGCAGGCCATTGCATAAAAGCGATTCCGGAGAACTGGAGCCCGATTCGTATTCGCCTTGGGGAATGGGACACTTCAACCGATCGGGACTGTGAGGTAGACGTACGTGGGTATGAAGACTGCGCCGACCCGCATGTCGACATCGACATCGAGAAGACAATTGTTCATCCGAATTATGGTCCAAGTTCTAAGGATCAATTATCCGATATCGCACTGATAAGACTGGCGCGTAGCATTCGATACACCGATTTTATTCGACCGATCTGCTTGCCAATTAAAGAAGGTCTTAGGCGAGATGACTTCAACGGCATTGTCATGGATGTCGTTGGATGGGGTAAGACGGAACAGGGCTCATCGAGTAATATCAAATTGAAGGCTGGCGTCCCTGTGGTGCCATTGCAAGAATGCCAACAGGTCTATGGTCAACGCAATAAGGAGTTGCGAAGCTCACAGATTTGCGCCGGAGGCAAAACTGGAATTGACTCATGTCGGGGCGACTCCGGTGGACCACTCGTCGGACTGGACACATCGAACAAGGTGCGGGTTTACTACTTTATAGCTGGTGTTGTTTCGTACGGACCCACGCCATGTGGGTTGGAAGGATGGCCGGGCGTGTATACGAAAGTAAGTGACTACGTTGACTGGATTCAGGAAAATCTCCAGCCCTAGTTTGAAGGAATCTACGCTTAATAAAGAGAATCGATTGTCGAATAATAAATATGAGATTTTTTCCCACAAAGATTATTATGTAGTTTCAGTATTGTGTTTGTTGTTGCAGGTTTGTAGGGTAGCAAATTTAGTCGTCATTGAGGTCGTCTACTTGTAGTAGAGGCATCAATTCAATAGCCAATCAAGCAAAGCAGTTGAACCTGTTAATCCAAAATGAAAGAAGAGCGGGTTGACCAGGAAATGCATATCACAGAACAGTCTTCCAATACCCACTGGTCCTCGGCAATTGCGGATAAATTAAAGGAAGCTGAGCAAAATTGCCTGAAACTTAACACAATTTGACATAGACATAAAATTTCAGGTACAAGGATCTACAAAAGAAGACGTTATTTATTTTCAAATTGACATTCTGAAAATTTGGAGGAGATTTGAAACCAACTATTTATTTATTATTTTTAAACCTTTACCTTTCAAGATTTCTTAAAGATCCAGGTATCGCTGAATCATGTGTCCACTAATTTTTCTGTACTCGCTTATGTCTCTAACAATCTTTCGGTTTTTGAAAACATTAAGGGTATTCACTTAATCTCATAATTTTATGCAGCTCGAAAATTCATAAATTTCTGCGTTGTTTTAAGTGAATACCCCTCGGAAATATCATTGCGTATATCGCGTAAATCGCGACTGTCAAGTCGGTTGTCAAACTCAGCTGTTCAAATTATTTATAGATTTTTTTTTCGTTTTGCCTGAAATCATAATCATTTTCATTTCTAAGTACTCAAAATTGTTTATTTTTTTACTTCAATTCCTACCATTTTGAGATCTTCCTAAAAAAAACTGCAAACAAACAAATAACAGACGACTGTGTGTCAAAGTTTGACATTTGTGATTTGCGCAACTTTCCGCAGTTGGTTTCCGAGCCTAAATCGTCGCGGAAAATTATGACGTCTGCGTAAACTATCCATACAAAATCTGACAGTTCATTTACGAGGTGGTAAAATTCTGCAGTTTACGCAGTTTATGAGGCTTTTACGCGTTCAAGTGAACACCCTTATTGCTTGGCCCCAGATATATCTACATAATAAATAATAAGAATCACAGAGAACACACTGAAATAAACTGTCTACTGTTTTTAAGCATCCAAGTACCAGATGGGGTATTACCCTGCGCAACTTTAATAGGGTTAAAAAATGCCTGAAGGAATATTGACAAGCATTCGAAAGCCGGGCTCAAAATACAGAGAAAAACGGAAATTCCGACTACCAGAAATTCGCATACCAGACAAAATGTTCGTGATATTTATCGATCTAAACATAAAGCAATCAGCTAAGAACCATTGGTTGTATGACTAAGTGGAAGCGATTACGTAGATCTCATTGGTCAAGATCAAGCTCAACAATTGTCCAGCTTTTGAAAATATATTGCACCATGTCTATGCGTACATGTAATATCTTAAAGCTTTTATAGGCCATACTTACAACCCCACTTGTTAATATCTTAGCCAAGAGAACGTCGTCATAAGCAAATCGGGTATGCGGTGCCTCTCAGTGGATATTTTGATGAAGCTGGCTAATTGGCATTATTTGCTGCGAATATAAGCGAGATGGCATTTTCGATCAGTGTAGTTCGATCCGTTGCGTTGTGAGTAAAAAAGTTCGCGCGTTCTAGACAAATTCCGTGAAGGATTTGTTTTATTTTTGTTTTTCAGCCGAACAAAGAACAACATTTTAAAACATCAGTAAATACAACATACGAGTAGTTGCCAATATTTAATTTGCAAATCATTTTTTAACTAAAAGAATTTGACCAGAAACGCGTTGCGATATTATGACAAGCAATTCGGCAGTGTGCGTTGCCGCCGTCCTTGTCTTTTCACTAACCAGTGCAAGTAAGTCGAAAATGCCCAAGTTGGCATTATGTTACATTTATGCATATAGGAAACAACGTAAAGTGGGCGTTCAAGCGCGAGGATTGTTTTTAAAAATCTAGACGTTCTTATAGAAAAGCTTCCTTAAATAATAGTTAACCTTTCAGCTATTGACAAGTCAAGGTGTATGTAGTTTCAGCTTATGTATAAAAATGTACTTTTATGGTAGGATTTAATGCTTACACTCGATTAGTTTATTGAATAATTCAGTGAGTTTTGTTGTAAGATAGAATTACACTATTTGACAAGGTAACGCTGTTGCTGTTGTTTTTTTCGTTTTCTTTGGTTAACGAGGAGAGATTATTGCAATATTAATTGCTATTGAAATGATCGACATGAAAGTTGCATTTTTGTTATTTTTAGCGATATCAGTGATGTAAGTTCTGTCTGTATACACTGGCATCTTCTCCCAATTATTCGGGGTTGCGATTGTGAAAAATTGTGCGTATATGTCGCCAATAAAGCTGGTAAAATTAAGTTAAGAATTCTCCATACAAAGTGCTTATCAGTTAATTTAAAGCATTTTTGTGACATTAAATTTGTCGCCGCAATGTTACCAATGCCCAAAACACATGTGCAGAATTCACTACGCAGCAAGACACATGTTTACATGGATATAGGCACACGTAAATTCTGTACTCACCGCAGCACTGCAACATATCTCTATTTCTAAATTTGCTACAAAATTCAAGCGAACCACAACACAAATGAAAATAAATTGCAATTTCAAGTATTTGGCATCATTGGTTTTTGACATTTGCTGATTGTGTTTGTTTTGGTTGCAAACACATGAGCCGCTTAGTCGGTGAATGACAGTAGCTTTATAAGCCGATGCAATGCATGTCAAATAATTTTCAGCACATCTGTTTTGCTTGCAGCACTGCAAGCTCTGCTGCGTCCAGAATTTCTGCACATATGCATAACTCTTTCAAAAATAAGTCATCGAAGATTAGAACCTGTTTTCCATGGAGCGAATCATTTACCTATAAAGGAATGCAATTTACGTACCCCTAAAAGTAAGCAATTGTTTAATTTTAATTCTGGCGCATATAGAGTCATTCGCCCCAATCGAAGTATTCGTTTCGGAACAAACAAAATGAAGGATATAAGTATTATTATGTCGAAAGGCTATATTCGTCATCGGAGAATTTTTGAGACAGCTGTGTTGGAACGGATACAGCGTTTCCAAGTCAGTGCTTCCAGCGTTAATTTTAGTGCTCAAAATATCATTTTAGTGTCGAAAAAGTAGATTTAGCATTCGGGCGTTTTTTAGTGCTTAAAAAATATGATGTTGCTTTTTTAACGCTGCGGCTGCACACCGCCTTTTTATCTTTCTTTGAATGCCGACATTATTTTATACCAGTTAATTTCTCTTGAAATAATGTAATGCGTTCTTCTGTTTGCCTTTTCACTAATTTAAGTACTGTATTCACTCACTAATTTAAGCATTATATTCACTCACTTTGTATTCACTCTGTATAAGTATTCACAAATTAAAGCAAGTAATATCTTTGTCGCATTTTGATGATTATCTAGTTGATTCGTGTTTATTATTGTATTCTGCTTTCCGATGTCCCTATATCATTTAAATTTATTGAAAAAAATTATTTATTTTTATTTTATCTACTGTGCAATCGCCATTATGACTGAATATGAATAAATATTTGCTGTTGTTGTTTTTTTAATAATTTTGTTTTTGTCTACGTTGGAGTCGTTTTAAAAAAAAATGCAGTTTTGGAAATTAACGCTGAAAATTTTAAAAACATAGTTCAAACGCCAGAATGACTTGGCAACGCTGACCGGATATCTAGAATAGAATTTCTCCGATTTCGTAAGAATCGGAGAAAATTCCGTTAGGAACGGATACATCGATAGAGATGATTATCTGCGAGGTCCTTTTCGGTATAAATTAACATCCAAAGATTAAAGTGTACGGAATCTTCAAAGATTTTAGCACTTTTTTGTAAATGAAAGGGAATTAAACCAATACTTTTGTTATAATCAAGTAGTCCGTCTGAAAGGTGTTGAATATTTTCTCTTAAGCGCATTTTTGATCAAATGAAATTGTTAAAGCTTTTCTCCACGTTGTCTTCTTTGCCATTTACATTATTTTTTGCCATAAATAGATGTTTTTTGTGGTGCTAGCTATAGAAGTATTTTATGCGGGGTCCCTTTTTCGGGTCAGTTTTTATTCCCATTTTAAAAAAAAAAATGCAGCACCGCTGCTGTGTTCCTTTTTTTTTTGCTTGATGTATTGTCGGCGCAGTGGCTTAGTGGTTAGTGTGTCGGACTACTAAGCGAGGGGTCCCAGGTTCGAATCCCGAAAAAAAAAACAAATTCCAATTTAAGGTTTTTTCACTGCGCCACCTCTCGCGAACGTCTGACAAACATCCGAGAGCATAACTGTCATGAAAGAGCTTCTCAATTGGCCGTTTGGACTCGGCATAAAATTGTAGATCCCTTCCATTCGTCCCAAAAATAAAAACGAATTGTTATGAGAAGCTAGGCCTACGGACCTGTTGCGCCAATTTTTTTTTTTTTTTGTATTTTTGCAAGATTCTTCTGAGTTGGGCAAGTAGAGTAAAATATCTAAAATATTTGTGCCAACAATACAGTTGGCATAGGTCCTTTTATACAGAATAAAATACACTTAAAGCAATGTTTCTACTAATGCAAACCTTGTTTGTGTTATTTATTTTTTATTCTGACAGTTTTCAACTGGTCATTTTTTTTCTTCATTAAACACGATAATAAGAATGGCCGCATTCAAGAATCTAGTTATCATAAGTCGACTTGATTGGTCTGGATGAGATGCAACCTGAGCGCAAAAACTAGATTGGTCGGGAACGTCACTTTTTCTACGTCCGCCACATATGCCAACTGTCAATTTAGTACTCAGTCACGAATTTCTTAACTAGATTCGTCGGCTACCCCTCCATAAACAGCTTATATGACCGATTTCCCCCAATCAAAACCGAGATACATCTAGTGCGAGAGATGTCAGACTTACTACTTAGTAATGTGGTATTCGATTGGGCGCTCTCAGATGACTTTTTTTGAGCAATTTTTATATTAGTTCGGTACAAAAAAAGCAATGTTTTTCAGATTTCAGAGCACTTTTGCGAATGTGTATTTTTTCTCAGATTCGCCTCAGATTTACGATTACAAGTACGTTTGAGTTTGACAACTAATATGGTTTGTTTACGCTTTTGTGAAATTGTTCAACTGAAAAGAAACGCATTGAATCGGGGTTTTCTTTATTATTTATATGGCAATGTTTGCAAATCAATCTGGGCACAAATTTAGAATGTTTTAATATAAAATTTAAGCAGTCAATGCAAAATGCTTAGAAAAATGTCCAAGGCTACACATATTCCGCATTAATATCAACACAAAAAAAATTTATGTTAGATTAGACACACGAAATCGGAACTCTGAGAGGGATTCTGAAGAAGCCCAATCGAAATTGACATAAGTCTGACAGCTGGCTGACTAGATGTATCTCGGTTTTGATTGGCTGAAATCTGTCATATGAGCAACTGTTTCAGTTGACGTTCATGGAGGGATAGCCGACGAATCTATTCAAGAAATTCGTGACTGAGTACTTAAGTTGACAGTTCGCATTTATGGCTGACGTGACGTTCCCGATCAATCTAGTTTTTGCGTTCAAGTTAAATCTCACCCACCCCAATCTTGTAGACTTAAGATAACTATAGAAATATAAAGTATCCAGTTATCTTGACTGGATTTGTCGGCTAGGCTATCCCTCCTAAACATCCTAGAAGCAAATGTTTAAAATTACACTTTTCGAAGAAGCGTCATAAACGCTAATCTTGAAGTTTGACCCTATGTCAGACCTCTTTCGACTGTATAATAATTTTTACCTTTTCTTTTCTCTTTCGACCCGATTACCTCTAGAACTCATTCGACAATACGGAGTATGTCTGACACCGAACTCAGAGCGTGCAAGGTGCATTCATTTGGAGCAATGCACATTCCTGCACAATCTAAAGGCACAGACATGGTTGAATGATGATAACCTGCTCTTCCTTAGGCGCAGTGAATGCGGAGAGAAGAATGGAAATATTCTGGTAGGAAACCTAATGGGCCTTATCATCTATGCCTACCATTCGAATTTCTTTACAGGTTTGCTGTCCTGATCGTTTTATTGTTGCTCAACTAACAAACACCTCGGATGGGGCAGTTCGTGGCACACTGCCAGAGCCTGGTGTTTGTGGCAATGTAAATACAGGTCGCATTGTTGGTGGTAGAGCAACAAAAATCGATGAGTATCCATGGATGGCGCTAATTGAATACGACTTGGGTATGGGATCAGTCATTCATTTTATATTTTCTCACGAGTTAATTCACGTCTTCATTTGGCAGGCTTCAATGAAGTAGGGCACAACTGTGGGGGCAGTTTAATAAACGACCGATATGTTCTTACAGCAGCGCACTGTGTGAAAGGCATTCCCAAGAGCTGGACTCCAGTCCGTGTGCGTTTGGGTGAGTGGGATACTCTAAACGATCCTGACTGTCAAACGGACGTACACGGCTATAGAAATTGTGCTGATCCCCATGTCGATGTCGCAATTGAGAAAATCATCGTTCATCCGAATTTCAAAGCGTCTTCCAAGCACCAATTGTCCGACATCGCATTAATACGATTAGCGCACAACATATCCTACACCAATTATATCCAACCGATATGCTTGCCCATCAAAAGCTGCCTAAGGCGCGCTAAATTCGAGGGCATTGTTATGGATGTCGCCGGATGGGGAACTACGGAAGCAGGCAAGGCGAGGAATATAAAACTGAAGACTTCCGTTCCTGTGGTACCTTTAGAATACTGCCAAGGGGTGTATAGCAAATATAGTCTAAATATACTTAGCTCGCAAATTTGCGCTGGCAATCAAACGAAGATCGGCTCGTGTACTGGTGATTCTGGTGGGCCGCTTGTTGCAGTGGACGCTTCAAATAAATTTGAGGTGTACTTTTTCATCGCTGGCATTGTGTCGTATGGGCCGACATCGTGTGGGTTGCAGGGATGGCCAGGGGTATATACAAGAGTTGGCGAATACATTGACTGGATTCAGCAAAGTATTGAACCGTAGTCTAAGATGTCAAAAAAACAATATAAATATATTCGCAATTGGAACAATAAATGGTAGAAGATGTTGTTTTTAGTTTTTTTTTTGCATTTCAGATTAGATAACCCATATAAATCATACCAGCATTCCTAAAACGAATTGCTGATGCAGAAAGGACGCCAAATTTAAGTGTATGCTTCTTCAGAGTAGCTATCACCGGCGATTGTGTAGTTGTGTAATAAGGCATCCGCCACCGGTAGTCCGGCAATTTCTGCAAGCCGACAGTTCTACGGTGGTAAGTAATTAAATAAATAAATAAATAGTTTTCGCAACAGGCCCGTAGGGACCCTTGGCCTAGCTTCTCACATCCATTCCTTTTGTGTGAGTTTTTAACTTTTGGAACAAATGGAAGGGATCTACAATTTTATACCGAGTCCAAACGGCTAATTGAGAAACACTTTCATGACAGTTATACCCTCGGATGTTTGTCAAACGTTCGCGAGATGTGGCGCAGTATAAAAAAATCCATAAGTTGGAATTTTGTGTTTCTTTTCGGTATTCGAACCTGGGACCCTTCGCTTATGTCGTTTTTCATTGGTTTCACTCGGGGATCCACTCATTTTGTGATCCAATGGAACAACAAAACTGCTTCTGATTGAACCCACAAAAGTATTGGTGAAATGCCAAAAATAAATCTACGGCGGCTGTCAGCTGACTTGTATAAAATACATAAATTACACTTGTGTGAGTGCTTCTTGAGTGGATTCTGACTTCAAATCGAGAAGCGAATTTCTCTTCTCAGAATCACCAGAAGAGTATTTTTTGTGCCAATGGAGAGTTCGATTCCGGACTCTCCCGGACGCTTCTTTTTGCCCAATGGAAAACGACATTAATAATCCAACACACAAACCACTAAGTTACTGCTCCTACGATGTTGGTAAGCAATATCAATAAGAGGTCTTGGCTTGATCTTTGAATGGACTATCATTTTGCAATATTTGAAGTATAACAATTCAAATAGTCTCAACTTTCGCCTAAAAACAAAATAGTTCTAGTGCAAACTGTGGTTAACATAATGTAACGTCACAAGAAATGACAGTTGGAGTATGGGCATTGTCTACATTTGTCCTGACAACTGAAACTCCGGCGTCGCATTTCATTGAAAATCAAACGAAAAATTATTCTTGCCATCGATAGCTGTTACTTTGGGTTGAAAGGGCAACTTTTAAGTAGTGCCCAACAATGAGACATGAATTATTATTACGGTGACCATAAGTCCCGTATTTCCCGGGAGAGTCCCGTTTTTCAATAGCTTGTCCCGGTTTTTTTTTATGAATACGGGACATTTCAATACGAAATTCTTTGTTATTTTTGGCCATTTGTGTGCTGTTTTTAAATAAGAGGTGTTATTTTGGTATTCAAAGAAAAATGTCATTTTTTGATATAAATGATCGGATATTTATTTCATAATAAAGATGAAGGTATGCCGTTAATAATGAAAAACAACATCAGTCAAATGACCACCACGAGCACGCATACAGGACCATATCCTTTTCATGAAATTTTCCATAACCAAATCGCAAAGTGGCTGCTATGTCCTCGATAGCCTCACGAATTTTATCTTTGAGGTCTTGAATCGACGCCGGGCTGTTGGCGTAGACCTTATCTTTCACGTGGTCCCTAAGGAAGAAGTCGCAAGGTGTTAAATCACAAGATCTCGGTGGCCAATTGTGATCACCTCTTCGAGAGATAACACGGTCCGGAAAATTTTCCCGTAAAAGATCAATGGTTTCGTTGATTGTGTTTTTTCACCATTTTTATAGTGAATTTTAATAATTTCAATGCGTTGTTGAGGCGTGTGTCGTTCCTTTTTTGTAATGGCGTAGTTTCTACTTGTCAAATGTCAAAGAATAAAAGCTTCAAAAGTGACAGCTACTGAAATAGCGGGTCATTCACAATAACACCTCTTTTTTGTCCAGGGTTTTGCTCTTAAAAATAAAGTCACCGTTATTATAATCCCAGTTGTGTTTTATACAGATCTAACATCTGAATCAAGTGGATTATTTCAAAAGCCATAGTAGACATAGTCTAAAATCTACTTGCTGAAAGTTTCGGTTGGCGAAAGCATTTAGAGGGAATGAACGTTAAGGCTTGCACGCACAGAATTTTGACCTACAATCCGCGAGGCAAAACGCAGTAGTAATACTAAATTGAGTTACTTTTGAGGACCGGGCTTTGATAGAAGGGTTTAGTTGAGGCCTTAGTTCATCACGATCTGTAGCGCTTATTTTTTTATGAAAACTGTCCCAAGGGATTATGACTAAACCGTTGCATGCCACCCAATCATAAGCGCACATTCGTAGTGTTTGTTTGTTTATATCATCTTCACCCACTAAAAGCTTTGGAATAGCATGTGTGATTATGCTTCGTCGTTATATTTATATTTTGTATTTGAGTGTTTTCGACCCGCCCAACTTGTGGGCAACGGAACATATATTTTTCAAATGACTAAAACGTTTTCGAATCAATATCTTACAAACGGAACCTATCACTAATGGGCGTTTTCGCATTCATAGGCTCGTTAAATTCATAGTCAACCACATAGGTCGAGATCAAGTTCAACAAGCGTCAAGCTTCTGTTGATAAAGCGATACCTATATTTGATTCAAGAGCTTCAGTTTACTTCTGACTCTTAGTCATAGTATAGGACTGGTTTACACTTAGTTAAAACAAAAAGAGAATGTCACAATATTAAGGCTGGGTTTACCGAGCAGAAGTAGCACTCTTACTTTCAAAACTCTCCTCAATGAGATATGGTCAAGCAGAAAGACAGTATATCAGTAGCAAAGCTACTAGCTAATTGCCCAAGTTGTTTCAGTCAGTCTTGTTCGAATCGTTGCGAATGAATTAGTTCGTCTTTACGCAGTTGACTTTATCGCCACTCAGAGTCGGGTGTCGGTTAATGAACACAATCAAAATAAAAATAAATAAAAATAATCGTTCGTTATTTTCTTATTATCAATAATAGGCTATATTCAAATTTGTACAGCTTGACCAATATGATAACAAGAATTAGCAACCCGGCTGCGTGCGTCACTTCTGTCATTTTAGTTGCCATTGCATCGCGTTCAAGTGCACGTAAGTCAAATACAAAAATTTATAATTAAATATTGGTGAGAACAGGTTCATTACTTACTGGTCATCTGAAATGTATCTTTGCCGAATGCACATTAGACATTGCTTCATTAAAGTGAAAAGTAAACTAGTCTGCTGCGGGGAATTTTAAAAAATCTGCTTTTTACCCGACTGGTTGCTTCTTTTTTAACTAAAATAATTTGTTGACTCACAAGATTTTCCTACATTTATACCTACTTCAAGCTACAAGCACTTGGTCGTAAAAGTGATTTTTCAATGCGATTGCCAAAAGATTCAGACAATTACCCACTATAGGTTTAGGTGGAGGTTCTGGAGAAGGACAAGCGTACAATTTTTAGAATATTGTCAGCATACGTGTGAAAATATTCAACTACATATTTCTTAGTAGCTGTCGCTACTTTTCGTTATAGTGCCGGGTAGAGTTGCAACATTTTTATTGACAACCATTGGGATGTTACGTCGCTTTTGGACGACGCGTGTATGTGGCTTGCATAACAATAAGTACCCATCAGACGTTCCAACTTCTCTAAATATATGAGATTTTAATTATCTGTCGGCGGAAATATAAAGGAGAGCCCCACTGTAATAATGTACGTATGAAAAGCGAAACTGCACAATCTTGTCTCAAACGTCAATAATTTGGGTCCAGGGAAATACCTTCACCGGCAATAACTTCACATGGGAAATAATTTCACCTAGAGGGGGGAATAATTTCAATTTCTTAATGTGAAGTTATTTCCCAATTAAAGTGGGGAATTACATAACAACCATTTTTGTGAAATTATTTCCCAACTACAATTTGAGAATTTTAGTATTACAATTATTAATAACAACTTTGCATACATCCAACTTCGCAGCTGCTCCCACCCCTGAACAGTGACCCCTAGCACTGGGGTTGCAAAGGGCAGCATGTCCTCCCATTAATTCTTTTCACAATTCCACACTATATGAATTGTGGCATTTTAAGAGAATTTTGTTCCCACAAAAAAGTGAAGTTATTGCTGAAATCTCAGTGGGAACTAACTTCACAAAAAAATAAGTGAAATTATTTTCCCCTTGAGGGGAAGTTGTTTCCCATGTGAAGGTATTGCCCGTGAAGTTATTTCCATGCACCAAAAATTTGTGCATTCAGTGATGCGGTTTGGCGACCAATTTAAAGCCAACGAATTCTTTTGTAAAATTCGTGGCAGATTGAAAAGGTGTCCGCTGAAACATGGCTCTGTCGTGGCAATCAATTTATTTCAAAACCTAACATTAGCGGTCATGAAATATTTTAAAACGATTGCTATGCAATTATATCGGCTCATGTGCTTAGCTTGAATTTTATATCAAATAGAAAATTTCAACAGCAGATTTACATATAAAATATACAGTACCTTGCCATATTATTAGACCCAAGTAAAAAAATTAAATTTTTTTTTTTTAAATTGTTTGAAAAGTATTAAGTAAGCTTATTTTATTTTTCATTTATATTTTGCGTTACCTAGGTAATTATTAGGCTTTATTTAAGACTTATTTATGGTATATTATGCAACATTTGAAGTTTCTATTAAGTAGTGAATGGTTGTGTGACTAAAAAGTTCAAAAACTGCCTTAAAATTATTTGCATATAAAAGTTATTTCTGTCAAATAAAGCTCGTGTTTTTCGGTAATTTCTGATGTTTTACTTTTATTTATGGGTAAAACTATGCATACAGATAGTCATTATATTAAAAAAAAAAAAACTTTTAGTATTCAATCGTTCGAAAGATGGGAAAAGGGTCATACCTCTCCCCGAAGAAAGTCGGCCAAGTTGTTGGCCTATTAAAGGCATCCAACCTATCCCAATATGATATTGCGGGTGTAGTTGGAGTGTCGCGAAGTTCTGTTAAGAATATTAAAACAAAAATGTATCTTGGGGTGTCTTTAAGCCCGAAGAGGAAGGGTAATTGCGGTAGGCCTCGCAACACAACCCCCAGAACAGACCGCAAAATTCGAGATATTTGCACGGCAAATCGAAAATTATCAGTTTCCCTGTTGGCGAAAAAGGTTTCCGATGAAGGAATTGGAATTTCCCAGCGAACAGTGCAGCGTAGATTGGCTGAATTCGGTCTTGTTGCCAGAAAACCAGCTCGAAAACCAAAGCTGACTGCCACCATGATTAGAAAGCGTTTCGACTGGGCTCATAAATACAAAAAATTCACTGTTGAAGATTGGAAAATAGTAATAAAATAAGACAAACTTAAAGCCAATAAGGTCATAAGAGTACAACTAATTTTTAACCTTAAAATCGCTATTTCTTTAACTTCGCAGGTTTGTTTCTCTGACGAATCTGTTTTCCAAGTAATGACGGAAAAAACGAAGTTTGTCAGAAGGAGACCGGGCGAACAAAATAACCCAGAGTGCATTGTGCCCACAATTAAACATCCCCTATCCATAATGATTTGGTCAGTTATTTCTGGGAAAGGCACAGGGCGGCTGTATCTGGTTGAAAAGACTATGCGGCAGGATCAATACAAGAAGGTGCTGGAAACAAGGCTGCTACCGCAGCCTCAAGAATGGTTTTCTGTGGGCGAGCAACCCATTTTTATGCATGATGGGGCTCCCTTCCACAAGGCCAAGAGCATAACTGCCTTTCTCCAAGAAAGGAGCATCAACGTTTTGGATTGGCCAGGAAATTCCCCGGACATGAATCCGATTGAGAATGTTTGGGAGCTCTTGAAGCGGGCGGTGGCTAAAAGTGCCATAACCACAAAAAGGCAGCTGATGGAGAAGATCATTTTCGAGTGGAATCACAAACCACATATCCAAGTAACCGTGCAATCTTGCATAGAAAGCATGCCACGGCGAATTAATGCACTTATAGCTGCAAAAGGAGAGCACACCAAATATTGATTTTAAGGAAAAGCATGCATCCCCAATTCTTAAATAAAAAAAATAAATCAATATTAATTAACTAGCAAAACCTTTCCGTCTTTTTTTTATTCCTGATATTATATGTTATAGTAAACAAATTCAATCTAGAATATATGTACTACAAATTTAGTCACAGCAACCATTTAAAACAAAAAAAAAAAAAATTATGCTGCGTCTAATAATATGGGAAGGTACTGTAGGTACAATATACATACAACTGAATTAAAGGCATTTATATCGACGACTTATAACAATTTAGAAAACGTTGTAAATTACAAACCATGCCGGACGCCGATTTCGGAGGCTGCCTCATGCATCTCCTTGATGCAGTGCACATATCTCCTTAATATGGTATCGAAGACACCGTTATTGGACGATGAAATCAATTTTCTCAGAGAAAGTCAGTGCGGCATTAGCAATGGACAGGTTTTGGTAATACACTTTTAGCTTACTATCTACTTGCTTTAAGCATGCATGTATTTAATGTTTTTGCAGGTTTGCTGCCCAGAACGGTACATTGTCCCACAATCCGTAGCTAGCGCCACAGAATCGCCAGATTCGGTTCTACCGGAGCCTGGCACATGTGCCGGAATCCTTATATCAGATCGTATTGTTGGCGGTAATATAACACAAATCTCCGAGTATCCATGGATGGTTCGAATTGAATACCATAAGTATCAATGTAGGATCAGCCGTTAAACGAAATCTTCAACTGGGCTAATTTAAATTGAATCTTTCAGTAACGAACACAACGGGTTATCATTGTGGTGGCAGCTTAATTAATGATAGATACGTTTTAACAGCAGCTCATTGCATAGCGGCCATTCCGAAATCATGGACTCCGATTCGTGTACGTTTAGGTGAATGGAATACGAAGACGAACCCTGATTGTGTTAAGGACGTAAGTGGTTATGAAATCTGTGCAGAGCCACATGTTGACGTTTCGATTGAGAGAGCAATTGTTCATCCGAATTATTCAATGGGCTCACCAAATCAGTTTTTCGACATTGCCCTATTACGATTGTCGCAAAGGGTTTCCTATAACGACTACATTCGACCAATCTGCTTGCCTGTCAAAGATAACATTTTGCACACAGCACTGCAAGGAACTTTTATGGATATATCCGGATGGGGATACACGGAAAAACAAAGATCGAGTGATGTCAAGTTGAAGGCTTCCGTTCCTCTGTTGCCATTGGAAGAATGCCAACGAATGTATAATACAATAAATAAAACTCTGAGAAGCTCACAAATTTGTGCTGGCGGCGTTGAAGGAATCGACTCGTGCAGTGGCGATTCCGGTGGAGCACTCATTGGATTGGACATGTCAAATAAATTTAGGGTGTATCACTTTATAGCTGGCGTTGTTTCGTATGGTCCATCTCCATGTGGATTCGAAGGATGGCCAGGAGTTTATACGAAAGTTATTGATTTCATTGATTGGATTCAGCAGAATATCAGATCGTAGTCGTAAGTGTGTTCGCATTGACATAATAAAGAATGAAATTCGAAAACATAAACTTATTCAGTAAACAAAACAAGAAACAGGGAACAGGGTCAGATTTTGTAAGGCGAAAACGTTGAAACGTTCGTGCACTCGAAAATGTTTTCCGCCACACAGAATGCAGACCCATCTTTTGGTCGATTCCACTTATATATTGGTATAAATGAAATTAAATTACATTTTTATGTAATGAAGTTATAAGCAATTTTCATAATCCTGGGTCTGGCTTCCAACATAGGATCCCCGAACTTCAGTTTTTCGCAATTACAAAGCTTGAGCCATTGACAACATTTGAAAGCAGTGCACAAAACAAACTAGAGTTTTGTACATCATGTACACTTGTTTTCATATTCATATTCATATTCTTGTACCATCGACAGAGACGAAAATTTATGAATTATGGGCTGCGCATATGCGGTTGTTCAACTGGCAAATAAAAGACCAACATCGTACGTAATTATTTTGGATTATATTGTTTTATTTGTTCTAATAACATAAAAAAATAATAATAATAACCTAACCGGCTCCACCGCTTGCAATATCAACTAAAAGTTTGTGGCTTCTCGACGACGTTTGAGGGGACTATCGCCTGTGTAGCACTGATCTAGCATTTCCAATAGCGTTGGCTGTTTCATTTTCTTCTCAGCCGACTTTGGCGAGCTGGTGGGCGATACGCTTTTTGGCTTGGTATCAACTTGTGTTGACTGGTTGCATTTATTTACACCCAAATCACTTTCTGTTTGTTCCGCAACACACGCAAGCACATCGTCGTCGTCTGAACATGCAAATATATCTGGTGATATGAGCGTGTGCGCAGTGGTTTCATCATTTTTGTTCACTTCCTGACGTGGGGTAGTTGCCTTGCTGGAAGATGAATCCTCTATTGAGTTGATTTTCGCTTTGACGAACAAAGATGAGAAGGTCGATCCACTGGAGTTAATTTTTGTGTGACATGTGCAAATGAAGTCATAGAGTGCTTTCGGCAGTAGTTTCTGTTCTTGGAATTTCTTAAGGTACCTCCACAACTGCTTTACAGTTACGTTGTTTTCAATGAAGAACGTGTGTATTCGATGAAAGTCATCACGCAGTTCTTCATCGCCAAATGTGAAGTATACCAATGGTCGTTTTGCTACGGTGCATGCCATTAGTTGGAGAATTGCTTTAAGTGTTGCTTCTCCTCCGAATGCACCACAGCCCCAGTTACCAGAGGCCACACCAGGAGCAATTGTGTCGAGCGGATGAAAAAAACCGACGTACGCCTTGTTAAGCTCCCTCAGCATTAAGTCCTCACGATATTGATGCGAAGGCTTTACGAACGGTAAGGCATCAATGGCTACGATGTGTATCTGTTTCCGACGACTGCTGTCGAACGGTGTGTCATCTTCGAAATCACCATCCCAATTGAACGTGCTGGCGTAGCCTGTGTATTTGCTGTACCGCTCACAACCGACCATAATTAGAGCCTCTGTTGGCCGGAGGCACTCTGTAAAGAGTTTACTTATCAAAAGCTCGGGACATATACTGAATCGAATCTCTTCCTGAACACATCCCGCGCCGAGTACACCGCCGCCGAGAAATTTATTTGCAAAGTCGACCTGAAGCAACCCGCGTCCTTGGTCTTCTATTGTCCCGCAAGAGGTAACGTGAATTGGTGTCACAGCCAATGGCGCTTCAATCTGCGACCAATTAGGCAGTTCCGTGCTTGTCATGCTGCGTCGAATGAAAGTAACAATTCCAGTGGGTGTCCTATTGCAGACCCTTTTAAAATAATGGCAGATGCACTTTATTTTTTCAATAACCGCAAGTCCGCGCGACTGGAACAGTCTGTTGAAATTGATGTCTGGAAATGTGCTGTACTCCGATTTTCTTTTCGTTGTATTTCTTCTTGGGAAAGTGCACAAGAATCCGTTGGCCAGCAGGCATGAAACTTGAAGCTGCGTCAGAGATACTGACCGATTTTGTCCTTGCTTCAACAGCGGAATTCCGCACTGTACTATCGAAGGCAGCCGTAAAGCTAAGCGAATAATTTTAGGAAGCAAATGTTCAAAGAATGCCTCGGATTCCGACTCGTCCAGTTCCTCTTCGAAGAGTTTGTGTAATGAATGAAAGTTCCATATTTCATTGTATTTTGAGTTGTACGAAAGTATAGCTGTTTCCAGCTCCTTGCTGTTCTTGATTGGGCGAAGTAATGCCTGCTCTACCATTTTCCATCGACGCTCAATTGTGACATTGCCATGGGAGCCCATGATTGGGTACTGGCTCTTTGTGGAACAAGGCAATCTAACATGGTTAGCATCCCATTTATCTTGCCCTTTCAATGGTCTAGGTGCATCGCAGTCATCACATCGGATTGGAAAATGGTAGAGTACCGAATCAGTATCCGAAGGTCGAACGGGAGGTACATGATCCAGTTCAAATTCGTTCCGATAGCGATGAATTTCATCAATTGAACAGCCACGCCAGGACACATTATCATCGATTGAGGGGTCCATTTAGCACAAAACAAATTGAACTCCTATGCACTGACCGCTTTTGCTTCTTATATATTGTATATTATATAAAGCATGTCATGTAAATGAATAACATTCCGAAAAATACAAACTTTTTCTTTTTGCTACGATTTTCTGGAAATACTGTCAAACTGCGCCCAGTTTAAGAAATTCTCTTACATATGAATTCATAGAGATGCTAGGAAATATAACGTAAACCTAATTAGAATTGGAAGGTAGGTCTTTCTTTCTACTTAGTTTATCTATTTACCCGACTGGACTTAAAAGCGATAGAAAACTATATAAATAGCATCTATAGCATACTATAAACATAAGAACAGCTGTCATTTTGCTGTCAATTAATTTTGAAAGCAAAGTTTGCTGTTGGATTGACTGATTTTAAAGACTGAGCTGTCATTAGCTTCGCATTCTTCCCCGGAGTGTCTTAGAATAAAAAGTTAAAAGTGAAAAAAAGTTTAAGTTTGTAAACAAGAACTGAAAAGATATAAGCCAGAAACATTTAATTATAGCTCTCTGTTAGTCGCAAGCTACCCATATTTTTGTTAATTGTTCTTTTGTTAATGTGCTCTTTGAGCTTTTCAATGCATATTTGAACGATTTTCTTACATTCTAATGCGTTTTGCAATGCGTACTCTTGTCGCATTTTCTTTGTACTATGTTCCCACCAACGTAATTTAGCTAAAGTGATTTATAAATCACGAAAGGAGTCTCCACCGAACTTTAAGTGATTTAGTTTGACATTTTTGTCGACTTTGACATTAGGTGTCCAACACCATTTTTATTCTTTCGGTTTTTTTGCCATACCTGCCAAGAATAAAACAATTTTTCATTTCATGAATTTAATATCGAAAACTCACCGAAACACGAACAAAATTAGAAAATTGAATTTGAAATAATTTTTTTGGCAGTTTTTCTTTCTTTTTTGTTTGCTGAATAAAGTGCTGAAGTTAAGAACAGGTATGTTCGATTTTATTTTGTGTGGATTTGCGATGGCAGATACGTAATTAAAATTTAAACTCGTTTAAATCACGTAATTGTAAATCACGAAACTGTATGATAAATCACGTAATTGGTGGGAACATGGTATTAGTGTAGTAGGAATAATGGCATAACACTGCATTCCGTATTCTGCGCTTATACCTTTCATTGGTACGACTGAAGAAAACCGTCTGATGTGAGCATTTGAGAAAACTGAGCGCAAATATTTTTGACAATGGCAGCCGTCAGTAGTGAATAGCAGAAAAAAATCGTAATTTTATGAAAGTCATCACGATGGCGTCTGCCGCAAATGTTTCCACATATTTATCAACCCAAAAGAAAACTACAAACAAAGAATTAGCTTCCGAATGGACTACAATTGAGGATCTTTATAACGAAAAGTAAGTTTTCCATTTTGTTGGAATTGATTTTGTGAAAAATGAATATCTAAATCCGCCTGACTCTCTGCCGGTCACTAACCTCTGTGTTCTTTTCTACATATTTTCCAACGTAAAGGCTGTGGAATGAACTCGCAATAAAGCTACACAAATTTATTCATCATGAATCCCTCCAGGATGAGGATTCACTATTACAATTGTATCAGAATTTCATCTCGTCTTTTGAAATGAAGTAAGTATCCACAAATAAGAGAACAAAAAACCATGATGCATCATATGTCTTTGTTTTAAAGAATTAATCCATACGGCCTAGTGGAAATCTTGGAAGTAGTTGTTGATCACATTTCCGATAAAAAGGAAGCCGTTGAGTTTCTAGAGAAACTCAAAGACAAAGTAAAGATTTGCGATGAAGCTGTGTGGTATGTTCAGGTAAAGTATAAGAGGTTATTACGATCTACCAATGACTCACGTTCACCGTTGTTTCTGAAGGTACTTCAAGGCAATATAAATCTCACAAATCTGAACGATTTAGAAGCAACAAAGAAAATCATCGAAGAATTGAGAGAAGTCCTGGAAGAAGCTGGCAATGTGACCCCCGTGCACGGAAAGTACTACATGCTTGCATCGCAGTACTACAGGCGTGTTGGACAACATAGCGATTACTACCGTTGTGGTTTGCAATTTTTAGGATGCTCCCTGGAAGATTACCCTAAGGATCAGTGGGCACAGCAGGCGTTCTTTTTAGGTCTGGCTGCGCTCTTGGGTGATGGCATTTACAATATCGGCGAACTTGTAGGTTTTTCATGCGAATACCGTATTTTTCATTTTTAAAATGTTTTCTCGTCATTTAGTTGGCTCATCCGATTCTAGAGTCGCTCAAAGGAACAGACAATGAGTGGGTTATTGAACTGCTGAGGTCTTTTAACTTTGGAGACATCAAAAAGTAACTTGTTTTGGTGTTTGGTAAACTTGATTTCTTTGTAATAACACTTTTGTTTGTAGGTTTAATTCAATGAAGCCCATTTGGAGTAAAATCCCCGACCTGGCAGCGCAGGAAATCAAGCTGCGTCAGAAGATCTCTCTTCTTTGTCTGATGGAAATGACATTCAAACGTTCGGCTATAAAGAGGGCAATTGCTTTTGATGACATCGCCAAGGAAACCCAGCTGCCGATCAAAGAAGTCGAACTGCTGGTCATGAAGGCTCTGGCTCAGGGGCTGGTACGTGGCGAAATCGATGAAGTCGCTGGCGTAGTTAATATGTCATGGGTAAGTTCATTATATTTAATTGTATTGTAATCGGGTAAAGGATGTGTTGGACTGAATTTTAATTATAGGTTATGTCGGAAATAATTTGAAAGTATTGAGTTGATCATATACCTATAGCGTTTTGCGCATTTCCACTTATTTAGGTCGTGCTACAGTCTGAGGTCGACATAATCAATACTCCGCTTTAGTTAGCACTATCTTAATTTTAATCTGAAGGGAGGTCTCCATTCATATTTGTTCTCATTCACCACAGCGCGAATGTTGAATAACTTTGGCCAATTGTCTGGGAAGAACCACAATGTAGAATTTTATTTCAAAGGGCTAAACATATTCCAACTCACCACTCTCCATTAATTTTTGCTGAAGAGGGTTCTTATTTAAGTGATTGGTATCCCAGCACCAAAACATTCTATGCGTCAACAAATAATTATTGGCTTTCATTACAAACCTCGATTACACGTTATTACAATATAAATTCGAACATCGCCCTCCTTTATGACGCAAAAGGTGTTTCTTTCACTCAATAACCTGCTCTTTATTTTTTATTTTTAGGTACAACCCAGAGTTCTGGATCGAACACAGATTGCGAATATGGCAACAACATTAGACGTCTGGATGCAATCGATTACTTCCATGGAGAAGCTCATGGAATTGCGTGCCGCGGATATTTTAACAAATTAAAATGAAATATATGTACAATGGAAAAATTTAACACTATGTTGCGATGTTTTCTCTTTTCTACTAAACCGAGTTGCATTTTAAACCAAACAAAATACACACAAGAACAAGTAATGAAAGAAAGGCCCAAATGCTTGTGTTGCTTACTTTTTAAATATCTATTATATTTCTTAAACGTTGTACAAAAGTGCGTTATTTTATTATGTCTCTTATTTGTAGGAGCTTATGCGTTATCAGCGAAAAATAAATTAAAATTATTACAGTTGCCGTTCTCTGTTCGTAGGAATTATAAAATATTGCGTGTTGCGTTCACGTTTTAAATGTTCAAGCAGCGCAACTTTCTCTCCGGTATTCGCGATGTAAACTCGAATGTTGGCGGGCGTCTAATATCCTCGTGTGAGTCTCTCCGTATTCTTGGCGGAGTGACGCCCATCACAGATACCAGAGGTATTTGTCGTTCAACTACTAGATTTCGAACGAGTTCCTCCAAAGTGAACAGATGTTTATCGTCAGCACCGGGAATCTCTTCATGCATAAACGCTGCAAGTCGTAGCAGATATTCGACATTGTGTCCACTAGGTCCCTTAGAATCGACAATTTGTCTGGCTACCTTATGGAGGCAATCTTCGCCCATCCAATGGACATTCTCCTCGGTGGCAATGTATACGACAACCTCAACTGCTTCTCCACTAAATTCGGCATCGTATGAGGCGATGCGAGGAAAGAATTTTGTATCGACAGTTATATAGCCTCCTGGGGAAGTATAAAGAAATTTATATTAACATTATTTTCAGTGCGACGTAGGGCAAGTAGCTCACCTAAAGTGCACTCTCGTTGCTTGAGATAATCGAGAGCAGTATCACCGGCAATTTTGTAAGCACAGCCCCAAGTAATTCCCTGAAAATACAAAAATATTAATTAAAAAAAAAAAATGTAAAAGAAAAGAAAAATACGTATCCAGAAAGTATGCCATAATCGCTTGTTTTTCTTTTCGCTTAAAATTCACACAATCTTTTTTGGTTATGTGCTTGTCTATATAGAATTCGAATACTAATGCAGTGGGTGAAGTTCGTGTCTTCTAGACTTGTCACTCGGGGTCACAAACGAGCTCCTGGTAGCTCCGAAAGCATGTTTTCGAATGTGCATTTTCTCGATCACCCTGGGGAAAGTCCCCAGGCCTAGGATAGAAAGTATCAAAGCGTGAATGCTTATATTCCAGGGAAATTCTCCAATTCGCTAAAGGAGGACTCTCGTCCGAGAAAATGCGTCTGGTGTTTCTGGAAATGTGCCAGATGTATGAGATATCGACAAGTGCGTGTTTCGAATTTCGTCGCACATACACGAAATGGGGCTTACTTCAGAGGATACGACACTCATTTTTTTTGACTTGTTGGGTAAGACTTGACGAAAGTTGACTTAGAAGATATGAATTTATTTAGGTTGCCTCAGTAGGGGATTTTCATCGCCAGACTGATAACGATAGGTACATACACGATAAGTGTTATCAATCACACTGCGAATATATTAGAAAAACCTTTCTTTGAAAGTTCACTAACTGACTTCGTGTCTCTACACTAAACATTCGCCTATTTTTGGGAAACATTGCGCTATCTTTGCCAATTCATCAGCTCAAGATGTTATTGATGTCGCTAGCGACATTGCGGCGTACTAATAATAAATTTAAGTCTTCGACTTTAAGTATACAGAAGTTCACAATTGGGCAATTTAAATAGAAAACATAGCCACTGTGAACTACTAAAGTTTAAAGTCGAAACTAAAAATGTTTACTGGTAAGGCCGATTGTAAATATAATTACCAAATTAATTTGCTTTGAAAACAAAGGATTAAAGCTTTAGTGCGTACACAGAGTAGATCGGCAATAAAACACACAAATATGTAAATAGCTACACCTCCGCTGGTAGAGACTGACATCACTGTAGAGCGGCCTTTGTTAAAAAGTAAATACGTATTTGTAGAAGAACACAAGCGATTCCACTAGTAGTATTTTTTTTATATATTTTTCCATCAGCGTGTCACTCACCTCTTTGTCTTCTACTAATGTTGCCACACGTCCTGGCTGAAATGAAAATAGTAAGAAAACGTTTTTAAATAAACAAAGAATATATTAGTATGAATAATATTTATAACCTTAATAGCATTTAGATTTATGCATTATATAAATTATTTTGAAAGTAAATAACACTTATTTTTAAATATTTGGGTCATTCGAAATAATTTTAATACGGTTTTGGCAAGTAAAAAACTGTGCGATTTAACGAATGAAAGTATATAAATAGAATGAATAAAGTAATAAATGATCATTATTTACTTTTACACGCAAAAATCGTGAAATATCAGATTTAAAAAGTGGGCACATTTTTCCTGTGATAGAATAAGGAATGGGAACGGTTTGAATAAACAATTTACAAAATCTTCATTTGTCAAAGCACAAATACCGAAATACCAATTTACGAGAATCGAAAAATTATTTACAGAAATCTCTAGGGGAAAATTTGAGAAGCGTTTTCATGTAGGTAGTAGCATTTTATCCTTGTTTAGACAAGAACGAAATTGAGCGATCGGCAAAAGTATTCAAATGGTAAAATTACGTAATACTAATCGATTAACTATCGGATATAAGTGTCCGACAGCAAAACAATTTTTACTTCAAAAATAAGATCAACTGACTTAAGAAAATCCTTGGACCAAAATCAGTGGGATTTTTGTGTTTCTGCTTCTTGTCGTCGCTCTTTCTGTCCAACTTATTTGTTGTGGAGATTGATCAAATTCTGCCAAATTTAACTCGAGAGCATCTTCGTATGGGAACAGACATATGTATTATGTTCAGCACGAAAAGTCAATTTGTAGAAAATTGAGGCTATTTGCTCTAACATACTACTAGAAAAAGTGGTTCAAAAGTTATTTAAATTGCAAATAGTAACACCCCCGAACCGAAAATACCTAACCCATTTCAAAGGCCCATAACTTAAAATAAACAAAATCATACTCAAATCTAACCTACGTTCTATTTAAACTAAAGTTTTAAGGGCTTTGCGTAATTTTTGGCTGAGGCAATAATTAAATGCCCACAAATATGAACATTTACGAACCCAAATGCTTTCGCAAGACTAGACAAAAGCTTTTTTTTTATCAACAATTTAAGATTTCCGCGAAGGAGAGCCATTAAACGATCGCTGACATCAGCAGGAAACGTTCAACCCTCGCATAAATCTAGAGCACGTACATAAGTACATGGCTATAAATAATTGCAAAATAAAAAGATTTCTTTGTGGCTGCAGGTGTTTGTAGCCAAAGAAGTGTCTGTTACCGCATAACTAATAAATGAATATGAAATAAAAGTTTGCATAATATAGCCAAATTAAGATTTATAGTGCTCTTAGTTTGTCTAACAATAGGCCTGTTTTTTTGAGCTTCGTTCTCAGCAAAGCAAAGTAAAGTAGGATTTTCAGCACGCAATTACAACAACTACGCTTTACTTGACACTTCGAGACTGGCAGTAGTTATTGTAATTTGTGTGCTGAAAATCTTACTTTACTTTGCTCTGTTGAGAATGAAGCTCAAACACGCCTAATGATGGCAGATGAGATGTCAACAAGTGAGTAAAATATTGACGTTTTCGATTGAAGAAAAGAGCAAATCTAGAAGTGCTCTTTCTAAGTTTCATTGAAAAAGAAAGCGCACTTCTAGGTTAGGACGATAGAAGTTTCTGAAATATTTTCAGAAAGTTGGTCAACTTTGGGTTCGCTCAACTCCCCGAAATAGTAGAAGTTACTTGATATTTCATGTAAAATTGATTTTTTTGGGGTTTTTGACTGTTAGCTCTTCAAATCAAGTGACGAAAGTAATTATTATTATTTTAAATTTGAAATAATATATCGCTTAAATTATTGTTGCGAGAATTGGCCATAGTCTGATTCGAGCAGTGAAGAGGATAAGAATTGTCTGTGAGAGATGACAATGGCAATACAAGATAATACCACGGAGACGAACTTGAAAAATGGGACGACCATGAATTTATCTGTCGTTTTCGTCTCTCAAAACGGACGACAAATGATGGTGCCCTATCTTAAAATGAATTCGTTGCCGTGCGTCTGGAGAAGGTATTGTGCATTGCGAAAGAGTGGAAATTTATTGTATACCCGGCTGCGCACGTGCAAAATGAGATTTCAGAACAATTGATGGAAAACAATTTCAGAAAGAGCCTACTGCAAAAGTGAGGGACTTGAACCCGTACTAAAAAACCACCCGTAGACTGGGCCCACTCTGCCTCTATCTTCATGGCATTGTACATGCTCGTTGGACTAATCGGCAATAATTTAATATTTTTTGGACAATGAAAATAATTTTATAATATTTGGCTCACTTTTTTTTTATTAATGTAACGCTTCTTTGTATACCATATTAGCGGTTTCTATCGACTAAGATAGTGATATTTGCTGCATTACTTACCCTGGAGCACCCTACATATAAGATATAACTGCCCGTGGCTGAAGCAATTCTTAATAAATTCAACTCCCGCTTATCTTAAAGTTTGACCCTCTAACTTATTGATTGTCATGGCAGAACAAACATTAATAGGAAATTGAATCCGTTTAAACTGAAATGGATAATTGCTGGGAATAATTTGTATTTTTGGTATAAACACCGTATCTCCTTTACCAGACCCAGTTAAAATTAACGCCTCAATAACGTTTTTCTGCAACGAAATCACTCTCAATCTGGTTCCATTACAAAGCTTAGGGGATTCAAATTGCGAAGCAGCATAATGGGAACTCCAACATTTAATTCCAGGCCATGGACAGTAATTCTATTTAAAACCTCGACCGGGTAATTTACTGCCTCATCTTGATTGCAAATAGCATTTATACACAGGTAGGACGTATATCAGGAATTTCCCCTAATGTAATAAAACCACGATCTGGTATCACTGATACCTATACCTATATGACATTCCTTTCCTACATATTTGACATTTCTTTTATGGTTTTTTTTTGTTCTTAACACACCAAACAGCATACTGCCTCTGTCTGTCTCCCTCTCCATCACTGGAGTAAAATAAGGTTAAAGGAGATGTCAAAATGTTGCACGGTTAGTATGTTTGATTTGAGAATGAAGTGCATATCTACTCATGCAGGTGAAAATCGTAGAAATGTTGCAAATTTTGCCTATTTATTTAAAAACCTTTTAAGTTATCGAGTTATTGGATATCCTAAGTTGTACCTGAAGATGTCCTATATAAGCTGCTGTTAACTATATTTAAATGCTCCCAGTATTTTCGAACGGAAAGCGTGACAAAGAAAAAATCAAAACGAAACGAAAAAATAAATTACTTTTGTCCAATTTTTTCCGGAATTTATAGAGATAAAGAGTTCAAACAAAGTAGAGATTGTAGGCCTAGGTATCCTCTATAGGCCTGTGAAAAATGCACCAGAATATACTGAGAAGTTTCTAAAATTTTTGCATTTAAAGACATGCCGTCAAATTCAATCTTAGTCGAAGAGAACTACACCAATTTTAATTAATTTTTATGTGGATATAAACTTCTTCAAACGAAAATCATAGACAAAGAATTAAAAGTATACCAAATATGCTTTGCCCATAACGAAAATGACGCGCAAAATCCAAAGTTGAAACTGTCATATTTTGTGTCATCTGCCACAAATATCCCAGGGATATTTCTGAAACAGCAAGTAAGCCAACTTTTGAATTTCAACTGGGGAGTTGAGAATTAGAGTACCTAGTGAATAAAAGCAATTTTGAATTTGCCGCTCAACTCTCCCTATCAAATCAACTCCGAAGTTGGTCAACATCACAGTTATCGGGAAATCCACTCTTCATTCATTTATAACACATACACAACCTTTTTAAAATAATAATTATATGTTCCTGCACGTTTTTTGTAATATGTTCGAAAAAAAAAGGTATACATTTTACGATTTTGTATTTTAATTAATAAATCGAAGTCGAATTTTTTTTTAAGACAACTGATGGTTCGAGTTATCGAAGTTCGACTGTATATTAATTTGGACCATTTATATCGTTCCCAATTGGGACAGAAAAACACATTTTTTTCAGAGTCAGATCAATTTTGCGAATCTCGCTTTCTGAGCGAGATCTAATTAGCACCAACACCAAAACCTTTGAAATTTGTCTAACGACGAGTCTGTGAAATATAGAGAAAATTTGCTTTTGGATGGATTGATTTTTATAAACACAAATTTGAATTTATGAACAGTTGATTTTTAAATCAACACAAATGCAAAAAATTTCATTTTCTACTGGGCACGAAAAAAATGGATAACATTTATATTTACTGTAAAAGCAAAAAAAGGAGCATCAGAAAACCAACCTCACATATGATGTGCATGTGCTGTTTACAACTATTGCAAAAGTGCGTACACTATCCAACTTCATTCTCATGGTCATAGAAATTAAATTAGCCTAATAATTTTTATATCAGACTTTATTTGTGTTTTGCACACGTTATCAGTGCCAGACATGAAAACAAATACGATTCACATCTAATCTTTGGAGAAAGCTGTCTGCCTCTGCACTCCAGTTTGGAGCTAATTAGATCGTCTAAACACAATCCTTACACGAAAGGCTAATAGAAACATAAACAGAGGGCAACTATATAATTAGGAAATTGTGTTTACTACGCCAACCAGATTCATTTGCGTATACATTGCAAGCTTATCTAATTGCTACTGTAATTATTAGTTGACACTTCTGTTTGCCTATTATCACTTCGTTTTATAAACAATTTCGCAAATAATAAAAACAAAAAAAAATCATACCTGTGTGGGTGTTCCCCGATGTGTTGTGTTGCCCTGCCAGAATCTTCTGACAAATCCCCGGATATATCCTGTTATACATTTTGTGTACTCAAAACCGGGATTCCAGCAAAGCGATCCATATCCGAAAACCCAGATCGACGGTTCATTTTGTACCGCCTGATTGTTGTCATTGGCAAACAAATCGTCAAAGTCAACCCTTGGCTGGTTCATTGTCTATTGTCAGCAGTTTTTGTAGTACGCTTTGAATTTTTCGGTATTTTATTTGGTGAAGATGATTGATTTTTTGTTAGCTGAAAATTTCCTTTAAATTTATTTGCCTCCGTTGGGATCGTCCTTGCTTGGATGTTTCTTCGCTGAATCTAGTTTTGCCGCCGCAAGACATTGAGGGGTTAATTCAGTGCACCGCAATTTATACAAAAGCCATTGTGTCTAACATCAGTGAGCAGTATTCTGTGCGAAGTTGTTTCAACGGTTTTACGTCTTACTCTATTTCGATTTTATTCATAGCTTAGATTTAGAATCCCTATTCGGCTGCTAATTTCGCTGTTTATATTCGGTTTCTTGATTTTTGTTTCTGAAATTTCAAACAAATATTTTTTTTATTTCAATAAGTTTGCAGAAACACAAAACGAAAAAGTGTATTCGCAACGCGCACGAAAGTTGTCCGATATGATGAGATGAGAGGTCTCTGAGAAACTACCGCCATCACTGAGAATATTGAGGCAAATTGTAATATTTATTAAAACCTAAAAATAAAAACAAAAAGCTTTGAAAGCAGAACGCCATATAAATTGAAAACGAGCGCTCTGTGTGCAAAAGTGAGATTACACTCATCGGAAAAGTGATCACACGAATAGGGTTGAGTTGAATGCACAGTTGAAGTTGAGAATTATATTCAAAAGGTGGAGGAATTTTGCAAAATTGGTCATAATACCGATGACCTATCCGTTTTTAAGCAATGCTGCGCTGTAAAAATACATTTAGGTTTTCTTTTATAGAAGTCTACTCGCAAAGGGGCGCAACTGCTTAAAACATATTAATTTTATCATCTTGTAGGTATCTACCTACATTTTAATACGCATCACACTTTTTATGACATCAAAATAACACTTTCTCGCAGACCTTTCTCCGGTAAAATTATGGCCCAAATAAAACTAAATGAATTTTGTTTATTTATAGTTCTATATTAACTTTACTTTTTATAACACGTTGGTTATTTTCCCTAACTCCTGAAAAGTGTTTATACTTTGTTGATGTTGTAAATAAATAAATATAAATCTAGTCAATCAAAATTTGTTTTTTTTATTAAAAATAACGAACCTCAATTGTTCGTCGAATAACAAAATTCCAAAATCTTGTCGAATACATCTGGTGGAGACTGTCAAAGCACACACGACACTTTTTTATTATTAGGTACCTACGTGTCTATAGTGTATGCAAAAAAAAACGAATAAATTAAAAATAAAATTATAAACAAGATAAAAGCTCGCGTGAGGCCGACGTTCCAAAGGTGGTTGTAGCTATCACATTTTCAAAAGCACCAAACGCGCCAAGAAATGAGGGAAAATGTGGCACTGGAAGCGTTCTTAACACCTCTCCCTAATGATTGATTTGATTGTATTCGTTTATTTTGCACATACCAAGTATACTTAATCTATATTCAAGCGTTAAAATGGTAGACCAAATGCGTCAGACATGAGCAGAGACGACAAACAAATTAGAGCAATCTTCTAATTTTTAATGATCACAACAGTTTTCCATTTGCGAATTTGGTCTGATAGGCGACATGTGTGGAAGCGTTCGTTAGGACAAATACATTTATTTGTTTAATATATGTCTAAACAAAAATCAGCTACTAGCATTAGACTTTTAATAATTTTTCCAGAGTTTTGTTGACAAAAAGAAATTGGGGTTATGTAAGCTGTTTTTAATCGCAATATTTTTGATGATTTTGTCTTTAATTATAACTGTCTACTTTAGATAATTATATAACCAAGTTGCATCCGTCAAACTGCCCGTAACTCGAGACGGAGAAACCATTTTTTTGTGCTAATTTGAATTGAATTTTTTAGTAATTTGTGAAAAGTTGATTATTTATTTTTGATATCTAGTATGCAAATATTTTTTTGCGGGGCAACAACACATTGTTTCAACGAAACTTCGAGTTTAAGAGCATTAAAAACGTTATTTCTCTAATGGCAGCTAAATTTCTGCACTGTCCAAACAAAGCGCTTTGCGAAATGTGAGCGGTAGTTTAGACAAGAATATATTTAAACAATAAAGTTCCTCAGCACGGGCAAAGCTGGGCGGGTACAGCTAGTAGATCGATAAATTCAATGGGTAGGTGCCAACATTTCACTAGATAATAGTGTATAGGAAAAGATAAGTACTCTCAGGTAATAGAGCAATTTATTTCCTATCAGTTCCAGTAAAACATTTTGGGTATTTCTTGTCGTATTGGAGGTCGTAATATAATAAATAAAACAGCAAAGTTATGAGCTTTATATTTCTAGACACGAGCTAGGAAAAATTTACATTGACGTTAGATATTAAAATCTTAATAAAACACACATAATCCGATTCTAGAGGAATCTGCATTTAAACTACGTGCAGGTATAGGTTTACGTAATTGATAGCGACTTGCAAGCAATTCAGGAGTGGCTTCTATCAAGTCGTAAGTATTATGTGTAATCATTACATTTCTGAGGTGGCAATTAATCTTTTTAACTCAAAGACGCTAATCGCGAATATAGAAAACAAAATGTAGTCACTCTCTTTCGTTTTATACGACTAAACTGTCTTGTTTTCGTAAAGAACGTAACCCACAAGTGAATAAATTTGTATCATTTACAACGTCAAACCATAACTGAGATAGGACTGGCTACTAATACCCTGTTTGGAAATACATATATATAATTATTAATATATTAATTATACTTATAATAAAGTGGTTTATCCTATTTTAAATCATCACAGCACAAGAAGTGGTGCGAAGGATTTGGGATAAACTTTTATTCGATCACCGGGCACACCTTACAACCAATTTGTCGTTTTATCTGTCGGTGACTGTTAAAACAAGTTTAATTTGTTCATGATTTGAATACTCTTTATAATCTGGATATATGGATCACTAATACAGACTCTCTCCTTTAAAGTGACGTTCGCTGGTATTGCTTATCCATTAACACAGCTCTCCAAAAATATACATTGTCTAGTAAAAACTATAGACTCAACATTTTCGTTTTTAAATTTTACTAGGTAAAATCTTTTACGTTGCTATATAATTATCTCTGTAATAACTTAGATTGCCTGTCAGTGCTATATTGTCCTTCAACATTCCCTAATAAATATTTGACTGTGCGCTTAAATTGTTCGGTTACCTACAGCAATGTTTGCAGTACCTATTATTATTATATTTTTACTGACGCTGGTATAATTGTAAAACAAAACAAATCACAGCGATAAAGGCAGATATGGTACAACATTAAACAGAATTATACGAACACACAAAAAATTCATTTGATCCATTTCTTTGTAAAGTTTGCAACTAAATAATTCATAAATTTCTTAACGCACGTGCGGCCTTGCCATGATAAAAAGCTGAATAAATATGCCTGCCGAGTTAATAGAGATACAAATATAATGTACAAACAAAAGCATAACAACACAGGTTTATTTCTTTGCGCATAGTTATGCAAAATTTCACAAATGTTCCACACACCGCACACCGGCCGGTATAATAATAACAGCATCATTTAAAGTCCAAGATAGTTTCGAAGAAAAAACACAACAAATATAATATTTAAAATGTGTCTTCTCAAACAAAAACATTTTTCTTTTTAGCGAAAAGCGAGAGTGCTATAAGCAGCGTTGCCAACCAATTTTGACGAAAAAATGCCTAACTTGAGAATTTTTTTTATTTTTTCCAAATAAAATAATGCCTAAAATATTTTTTTTTTGGGTACACTGGAACAATAAATCAAAAATTAAACACAAATATAAAAAAAAACAAACAAAAACAATATTTATTTCCAAAAAAAAAACTTAAATTTGGTCTAAATCTCTTTGATTAATAAAACCTTTAATAGGATCAAAATTGAACAAAGTATTAGACAAAACAAACATAGTTTTAGTCCACCAGATCATCTTGGTACTTAAAAACATGTAGATTGATTTTTGAAACAAGAATATGAGCAGATGAAGCTAAGTAACGAACAAAAAACAAACAGCTTTCAATTTGTTTCCAATTTCATTCCACTTACTGGAAGTGGAATATGGAATTAGTTTTAAAGAATGACAAGGCAGAGTTTAAAAAAATTAATTTTGGCTACGATTTTTTAAGAATGTTTAAAAAAAACATAAATAAGTAATTTTTAAAAGGCATGAAAAAGCGCAGTTGGCATCACTGGCTATAAGGAAACTGATCGCTCAGTATTCAACACGCGTGTTCATTCATAAGTAAACATAAACAAAAGCTACGACGCAAATTGCTAAAATCATTTAGCCAACCAAAATAGAAAATAAACACGGACTATTAGGAGTGTTTTGAGGATTCTTCTTTCGTGTTTTTAGCTTTGACAATGGAAAATAACTCGGTTAATATACCTAGAATCTTATTTTTTTTTGGCAAGCATTACCTGATTTTTAATGGTGCTAAAGCTGACAATCATCGTGGCGGGCAAAGTAATCTAAAGCTCCCCGAACAACAAAGACGAAATGTTTTGGACTGCTTATTAAATAAATAAATAAATTAATTTTGCTACATTCTAGAAGTTATACTGTAAGACTCTACATCTAGAAGGCTATAAGGAATGAGCTTTCAATGTTGAAAATGTTTAACATGACAGTAAAATAGTACAATATTAAAGTTTTATAGCTATTGCGCGATGCCAATAACCATTTTTAATGCCCCAGTATAGATTTTAGGGATGGGCGTAAATCTACAATTAGAAAACGGAAAATAAACGACGTGGACACACATTTTCTTTTCTTGATCTGTCAAATTTAAGCTATGAAAACAGTATTTTGCAAGTATTCGCTACCTTAAAATTTTGGGAAACCATTTGTAAATTGGGAACATTTATTTATTTTGTAAAATTTTGCTTAAACTGCGTTCTGCTCAGCTTAACTGGTAGGTATGCTCAATTTTATCTTTGTTGATACAAATACTAATACACACAATATTGTAATTAAAGACAAAACCATGATATTTCCGTTGTGAGAAGCAATGGGTAGGGAAGGGAACTATATGAACCTGGTCCTATTATGCCAACTATTTACTTCTTCTTTATATCAAGCGAAAATTTAAACCTTCAGACCAGTCAACTGCATACTCAACTGTGCAATTAAACAGAACATAATCCCTTTGTTTGCATCATGCCGAAGTTGACCCTTTTCTTGGTGACATGAAATATTGTTGACAATTCTTATCGATGAGTCATGACATTACCTATTACATTTCGTATAATTTGCCAAGCTAAACACGTAAACAAATGGTTTCTTCTGGTATTGCAATTAACATTGCTACATAACGTTAACGCAACAAATTACAAACCTCCTATACCAACACATGAGAGTCTATGTTAATCTTCACCTCAATATAAGACTGTCACTTTTGTAAACAAAAGTTTGTTTGCCATTTTTTTATGTTTTTTTATTTCATTTATATGGATTTATACTCCGTTAGGGCTGAAAGGTATCAACGACCTTAAAACTGTAATTCTGTAGTGTGAATAAACTCCATTTCATATTTTATTGATTAACTATATAGGAGCAGTTGAGATATAATACAATTTTGCTAAAAGTCTCTCTTTGCAAATTAATACTTTCCGCTGATGAAAGCACATTGCAATCATTTAAAAAAGTTGATATTGATAAGAAACCTTGGAACAAAAATCATGAGAGCATCACTATCGAAACAAAACATTCAGGTGCCGACTAAATAGAATGACAGATAACCTACGGAGACAGGAGAGCTGGTGCATCTGCATCTGCATATAAGTGAAACCTGTTCTTTGTTATTATTCTCAAATAGATTGACCTTGGAAGAGAGCGATGCTCAATGAAATTAGCACAACTGCCTGAGATTCGGTTACACCTCGTGCGTTTTGCTTACTTATAACGTAACTAGTCTGGTTAAACATGTTTAATTAGGTGTCAGTGTCACTTGTCGGCACTTTTATTTATTCATCTGTCACAACAGAAATACATACCTGAATTTGCACGAACTTAAGAAGTGTTTATGTTGAATTGGTTTTTCTGTTGCTATTTTCACTTAAAAATTGTTTAACGTCGACACTTTTAATAAACTGTATTTACACAGATTTTTTTTATCAGAGGGACCGAATAAAACAGCGAATAATTTCAGGTGCGACGAAGTAGAAGCCGAACTGTTTGCCGAGATATAAGACGGAGTACGAAAAACGATTTTCTTTTCTGAAATTGCCAGCAGCACACTTCCTCTTTATTTGTTTGTACTTTGATAGGTGAAGTGGTGGTTGGTCAGCGGGTGGTATTATGAAGTATCCGTCTGAAAGTCTGATACCGAATCCGATTTTGAAGAGAGTGCAATAGTGCTCTACTATCAGAACAGTAGAGGCCTGAAAAGTTAGCAATTCAAATAAGTTATACCAATAAACATAAAGATGTACAGACGCAAAGATTTTGGACTCTAGCCTCGATGACAGAGATTGTTTTCCACCCTGGTTTGCTAATTTAGGTTAAGTATCTTAAGTACTTTTAAGATATGAATTCAAGATTTGGTAGGTATACACAAACAATCTTTGTTGATAGATAGATTTAAGGCAGAAATACATTCCTTATACCTAGGGACATACATTACTTAAAAGCAAACAATAAAAATATTATGTTCATAATTTCATATATTCAAGACAAGAGAACCCCAGTTTAGGTTCAAGCACTGGCCCACCGCGCGAAGACACGAACGTCTGATAGACTTCCGAGAGTGTACCTAACTGTCATCATAAAACTTTTAAGTTTAACCTTTTGGATATTAAATTGTAGGTCCTTTTTATTTAATACAGTCAAATATGTGACTAAAATTGTGATAATAAATTACAGTGTATCCCCATATGCTTCAAAATATTTCGTAACTCGAATTGAAGCGCACACAGAAGACAGAACACAAGGTTAAAACCAGAGACAAATGATACTGAGACCCCCAACTCACAATCCTCTTGCCGCTGGGCCCCTCAGTTTTTTTCAAATTCGCCATTTTGTTTTCCTGTCGGTGTTGTGTCAATTAAGAATCCGTGTGACATGCAAAAACATACAAAAAATACAAAAATAAATGCTGCCAACCTCGACAAACGTGGGGAAATGTGCTAGAATTCGGGAATACCACATTTTTACATTACTGAATGCCATTGGTTAGTAACTATATGTTGTTAAAAGGCGAATAATTTGATTTCTTTGGTTAATAAAACTAGCTAAATGAGTTGTTCTATATACTAAAAACTTATTATGACAAAAATGGTTGCGTATTTAGCGCTTTTGAATATCATTAACTTCGATTTCATGCGTAAATTTTTCTTAGAAAACTGACGAAAATTTGCTCAATACATTTCTATTTTACTTCAAACAATCTGCATTGTTCATTTTTTATATATATTTTAAGCAAATCTACACTTATTCCTAAAAAAAAATATTATCCACGCGTAACGAATAATTTCAAATTTAACGGATAAAATTCTATGAACACTGTCAGCAACTTTGCCCACAGCTGAAGTGGCATATGCAAGGTGCGAGTGTGTTGGTGAGCCGGAATTTTTGAAGGTACGTGACATTTGTCAATACGAATTTCTATGTAACAATACAAGCGCAACTAGCATTTGCCACCCCATAAAAATATAGCTTGTAGGCTAAGTAACGGGAAATCGGTCGGAGTTGGTGGTCTCAGTATTGTCTCTGGTTAAAACAACAAAAATATTTTATACTAGATATATCTACGGTTCAATATGAATTATTTTGTGTACAAAAACTTAAAAAAAATGGTCTATATTTTAGAAATTGTTCATTATTTGTTAAGATTAAGAAAACTTGAATTGTGTGATTGAAAATTATAATGCTAACGTGCCCAAACTTGCTAAACGAGCAAACAAGTAATATACCTAGTACTAAAAAATGTGTTCGATGTATTTTTTTATAAAGTAGGTACCTGCTTATTTGAATATAGGTAATTGAAAAAATTGTTTCTTTTACTGTTTGCATTATTTGGAATTCTAAAATATGGTAACCGTAACTATGTATATCCTATATTCTGTGCATGCTTGTACGAAACTTGAAATGAAACGAAATAACAAATCGTTTCGACGAATATCGTTTATTTTTTTTTCCCAATTCAAAGTATAAGTATCGTCAAGACGATGTCGTTCAATCATTTTGTGCGTCCGTGATTAGAGCCCTTATCTTTAAACTTTCCACGTGAAATTTATTTTATTCGTAGGACTGCATCATATTTCTGACCTCTTCTGTATTACCACTCTGTACCATAAGAGAAACGCACGCCTTCTCTTTACAGTTCGGCGCACGCATACGTTTTCGTTTCCAATTTTTTTTTTTTAATTTAACCAAAGAGCACATCTAGATGTTCCGTGCAGTATAAATGCCTGATGTAATCTCTGGGGAAAATTTCATAGGATGTGCCTCTCTCTTTTGAATGCATTTAAATATTTTCTATTAAATGGTAAGAATAGCTCGTTGTAAAAGTGCAATAAAGTTTCTAATCTAATCAACGTCATGATTATAAATTATGTAGCTAGACCTTAATATGTTTGCAATCGACATTAGTGGCAAGAGTTGAGCCGGTATAATGTATATTGCATATTCTTGGGCGTATTATTATTAGTTTCTGAAAGCACGCACTCAAGTATTATACGCGCGGTACTAATGAGGGCAACATTTTGCAAACGGTTTGTAAGGAAAAGGGAAGTAGGTAAAATTCCTTCACTGGATTTAATAAGTATTTTGTTATTGTCCCATGAGTCATAAGTTATTAATTGATCTTGATCTATTCAGATCTTTAAATTACATGCGCATACATCAACAATATGATCGAGATTATATGCGGTTGTTGTATGTGTATGTAATTATATTGAAGGAACAAAAACAAATACATATGTATTTATTAATTGTTATTTATTAAATCGAATAGCCTTCAGTTCCACAAGAACAAGGTGCATCCGCCATTTCAACAATTTTGTTTATCCTATTTCTTTTTCTGTCAAATGTGACTGGAAGTGTGTAATCAGCTTTTCACTTAGCTTTTCAGTTCAGTCAATTTATTCTGAGCTCATAGAGCGCGCTCTGATCATGATCTGAACGAAAAAAGGAACAAAAATTCTGAGCTCTGATCAGCTTTCCCTCCCTTGTGGTTAGCCAGAGTTCTCATTGCGGTAGAAAATGATACTCAAATGGGTCTGAAGGTAGTACGTACCTAATAATGTTCCTAAAACAGCTTTATGATAGTTTTCAATTAGAATTGAAAATTTGTTTATAAAAAATTCCCATACATTTTCAAATATTTGTTTTATTTGAACACACATTTTTTATCCATTATAAAAATATCACAAACAAAAGCTTATTTTAATTCAACATAATTTATTTCAGTTTAGTTATATATCGAAATTTAAAAATAAATTATAAGTTATGTAGTTCAATATTATAAAAATAAACGAGGTGAATACTGCGCGAAAATTTGAATTGGAACGTGTATCTTCTAGTTAAAGGCCTGGTTTTTTCAATCTTGGTTACCTTTAATCATTGGTTATTCCAGCTATAACCAGAGAATCTACCGTTTGGCTAGTTAACCCAAGATATTGATAAACAGCCGATTTTGCGCGGTAAACAAGATTTAACCAATGATTTTCTAGAATTTCATTTATTTAAGATTTTGTAAGGACTTATATATGCTATAAAATTTTTTTATAAAATATTGCGAGCAATCTTGTGCGAAAAAAATATACAAATAATAAAATAAATAAACTTATATATACCGCAAGATGGAACAAAGGCGCTGACCAATAAAATCTGTTCGGTTAGGTTAACGTTTTCTGCTAACAGATGTTTACAATACACTGCACGCCATTCTATGGAAGGTGAGGGTACAGGCAGGTTCCCAACTTCAGCCGGATAAATTAAGATTACTTTCAACATTTTTGTATTTTGACAGTTTTTATAAATTGAGGAAGTATCAAGAGAATGAGAAAATTATTGCGATGTTCATAGACGAAATTCTCAATTTCGTCTATATTGGTTGTTGTATACTGATTCAGTTGTTTTTATTCTCAATTGCTAATTAATTGCCTCAAACCAACAATATTTTAATCTTCGGTATTTGAAAAAAAAAATCGATTGTAACCTAACCAAGGATTTGACCAGCTGTAAACAGACCGGCCCTAAGTCTGTTGTTACAAACAATGTTGGAAAAATAAGAAATGAGTTATTGATATGAATTTACAAAAAGTAGTACGCCGTGGATCCAAAGTAGTAGCAGTAGACAAACGTCTAGAGATGTCTGTAAGAAGTCATTGGCATTTTTGCTGGCAATTTGGGTGATTAACAGGTGCCCGCTTTTGGTTAAAAATGTCATACCTAATTTCTTCAATACGTAAACCCATTAACTAAAAACACCTTGCAGCCGAATATCCTAAATTTTCCCTAAACACTTCCTACTTCTGTCTGTCACCAGCAACAAGCATACATTTTAATTTGTTTTATAGCCTGCTTAAATTTTATTAGCCGGCAATAAATCACGGTGTACAAATCATTATCTTCATCGTGGTTTTCTCTGCTAAATAAATAAGAACCTTATATCCCCATCAGTGAATTACGGTGGAAAAAAATATAAAAAAACAAAAATACCAAGCGCATCCGATGAAACAAATCTCGAGTCTTTTTGACAAAATATAAATTCACACCGGTGACGACAAATGTGAAAACAAAGAACATCACAACAAATACTCCGCACACCGTACGGCCACCGCCATTGTCGTCCAATTAAAATGTCACATCACCAGATTTTATTATTTTAATTTATCCAGCAGGAGAATTATAGTCGTCTCCTCTTCTATTTTGTGATTTGTGACACTATGCGACGTAATCGATCATTGAATACCATTGTATCATCTCAACAGCAACGTGCGTCGATCACATACGACATTTTGAGACTCGGTGAATTATACACTAAATGGGCGTGATCATATTAAGAACCATCCCATCCCAACTAGTGATGTGTCGAAAACTGTGTTTTCTTAAAAATAGAATCCACTCAAATGCGAGGATTATTTGGATATTCTTTTCTTTCGTTTTTGCCCAACGATTTGTTTGTCACCAAAACACATGTGTGACGAAAGTCCTCAATTCAGTGTTAAGTTGGTTTACGGGTCGGTAATACGTGCAGAACTCATTCGCGGCGGGTTTTCGAAAGCCGCATTCATTAAGCGAAAGGTGCTTTTGAAAAAAATAAAAAAAAATATTGTTTTGGAGAAAAGTTCGAGTGCATTAGTGAACATGACTAAATATACCAGTAGCAAAATGAATCAAAGTGATCCGAATATGAAAAGTGATTGTGATTTTCAGCATCGACCGTATCATAATTTTTACTCGCGATATGACCACGGAAACGCATTCGTGCGACGCGAGGAGAAACAACCCATTCTAACACCATCGCCTATTTTTACGGATTACGACGATAACAGCTTAAGTTCCGAAGAACATGTTTTAGCACCGTTGGTTTGCGCATCGGGACAGTCGCGACCATGCCTCACATGGGCGTGTAAAGCGTGCAAGAAAAAGAGCGTCGCCGTGGATAGACGTAAGGCAGCCACCATGCGGGAACGCCGGCGATTGCGAAAGGTATAAAGTTTAAGCAAATTGGTTAGTTTAAGTAAGACTTTGCATGGAAAGATACAGAAGATCAGTCTTGCCGAATCAGACACAACCGGCGAATACCTGTAATGGAAGTAATGCTTTATTAATGGCCTTAAACCTTAAATTATTTAATTCTTTTGTTTACAGAACTTTATTTCTCTTAACTGCTCATTGCAATCACAATGACATATGACAATGACTGCTTCGGTCTGATCGCTAGGCGTGAATACCCGCATAAAAACGGTTAAGACTCTACAGCAAATAAAAGGTACCTATTTGTTTTGACAAAATTTTGACATGTCGCTAAGTCATCAATCGGTCAATATTGAATTGAAGTTCATAGTTCCACCTCTGTTCCAGTTTTTAAATTCTTTTGATTATGATAGCTGTTTAATTTTTCTTAAAAGAGCGGGCAATTTCGCGTATGAATGGTGAAATTCTCTTTTACGGAGTTCTAATTTTGTCCTTAAGCTGTGGTGGACATGTTTCTATGTAAATGTTAGTACATTTATATAGTTTGACTTTCTGTCATCATGTTATAATAGCTTTGGCATTTTTATGCAATACATTCACTCATCTTTATAATATGGTGAAGTCAAACCCAAAAAAGTTATTCATTGCAATACTTGCGCGGCTAAATGGACTCGCCATCGCATGAATCACATATCTGGTATACTTTGCGTATTCATTCAGCTAGTACAAAGGACATTTATTATATCCGTCGATGATTCGTCGAAGGAACGATGAGTTTTAACTTTTTTAATTTTTACCCGTTTTGCGAAAGTGATGTCAAAGCTGACAGTGTCCCGTAAGTATACCTATTCTGACCTTAACTTTTTGCAGCTGCTATTCTCTTGTATTGAACTTTGAACCTCCTGGAATAAAGTTTGTTGGCAAGCGGACTTTTACCGAGCAAACCATACATCAGAAATGTAAAGGATATTTGATCCATGAGCTCTATATAAATCATTTCTCCTGTTTGCAGACCTATGAGATTGTTTTTCATTTAAATAAAGCCTTTGTGAACATTTTATCCGCTCCTAAAAAAAAGTAAAAAACCTCTTTTTTGGGGTACCTGATTGAGTTAGACTTCTAAAGGATTAGATTAGATGAATAATCGCAAATTTCGATCACGGTGTTTCTCTTTACCATTTGTCGCGGCTTAGTATTAACTGCTGTTTAATTTATTTCACCTTAATTCGGAAAAGAAAAAAACAGTCCAAGGTTTGATTTCTGATCTCTATCTATGTGCTCCTCTTTGAAATGCCATAATAAATCTATTCATATCCGATATCTTGGAATCTTATATTCAGTCCGCCAACAATCGAAAAAATTGCAGCGACTGAAGGGACTTACACCTTTCGATCGATAGTTGACAGTCTATATGAAGAGCAACGCACTAAGAATTGCCCAAATAACCTACACAGATAAACCAGATAGATTTTTTTCGACACGGACTATGCCTTACTTATATTCAAATAAAATTCTGGATAATTTTGAAAGTGAGCTATCAGCCAACTCGTCCGCCAGTTAAATTTGAAAATAATGCCGCCAGGTCTAACAAAACATTCAACTTGGGCGATTGAAATTATTATTTCCCGACCATAATAGAAGGGATAGGAATTCATTAATTCAGATCCAACAAGGTTGATTATTCGGACAAGGAGAGATGTATTTTCAAAGACGATGCAGTAACAACAAATCGAGCACGTCATAATAGACATACTTTAATTTAGTTAAGGAGTTTGGCTACCTCGAGTCCACTTTAAACTTTAAAAATTACAACAGATCAGAAATTATCGAACAAATAATGTCACCTTAATTGTTTCTTTAGATTTTGCTAGTAACATTTTATACAGATGAAAGTGCATTAAGAATACTCTATAGGCGTTTTTCTTTTTTTAGTTCAGAGCAGATCCCGAACTGTTATACAAAGAGGTCGTGTTTCATCAGGTCGTTTAGCTCAGTCACATTATAGTTCAGAATTTGTGTTTATTTTTTCGTTCAGATCATGATCAGAGCGCGCTCTATGAGCTCAGAATAAAGTGACCGAGCAGGCTGAGTAAAAAGCTGAGCACGCTCGGTTCAGAGCGCTTATAATGCTCGAGCTCAGTTCAGTGCGCAGCTCTGAACTAAAGAGGAAAAACACCTTATATAAGACCCATCATCGAACGCGGCCTAGTGCAAAAGCAAGGGCGTAGGCGAAGATGTAGCGTTGATTGTTTTGCGTTGGAGGAGTTGGAAGAATGAAATTCAACAGAAGACGGGATAAGAGTCACGCCTAGGATAGACAAGAAATTGAGAATCTCAATCACCAAGAGTAAACACACTGATGTAAATTATATGGATAGACGTATTCCTCGAGACCCACACCTATCGAATGAGCGCACAACATCATTGGCACTGAAATGTGTACTTAAGCTCAATAAGTGTTCATCTAAAAATGAAGTAACACTGACTTGGGTACGGGGATACATTGGGATCGAAGGCAATGAAAAGGCGGACTCCCTTGCAAAACAGGGGTCAACTGAAAAGTAGCTGGGACCAGAACTCTTCAATTGGCAGAGGAATGGTAGAACAGCTGATTCACAAATGGATCACGGTAGAACACCTGAGAAGGTGGTCAACCGTGGAACAATGTAGACAAGCTAAAATTGCAATAAAGTGGCCGACCTGCTCCACTCAAAGAAGGGTTCTAAGTATGAGTCGAGGAACATTGAAATGGGTGGTGGCTTTGTCTACAGGACATGGTAATTTCGGGTATCACTTAAGGAAAATGGGCCTTATAGAAGATGATACCTGTAGACTATGCGGCACATATACTGTGTCAATGTCCAGCGTTGGCTGGCAGAAGAATGAGGATCTTGGGACATCATTGGGTCGAGACCCAGTCGATGAAACAGATCTCCCATAAACAGATGCTAGCGTTAACACTAGGAATTGAGCCCAGAGAAGAACTGTGGAGAAATCCAGAGAGTCTCTCTGAGTAAGATTTACAGGATTAGAGAGACGAAAAGAGACCCGACAATGGTGGTCTAATTCGAATATCTCTCGAAATCTATATATATATCGAATGAGCGACTATTATAGGAATCGTATACCTTTTCAATTGTTTGACCAAAATTAAGTGGATTTACCCCATTTCGACATTACCCTGGCTAGTTTACTATAGGCGTTTTTCTTTTTTAGTTCAGAGCACAACCTGAACTGTTATACAAAAAGTTCGTGTTTCTTTTTTAGCTCAGATACATCAGAGCTCAGATTTGTGTTTCTTTTTTCGATCTGAGCATAATCAGAGCGCGCTCGATGAGCTCAGAATAAATTGACTGAGCATGCTGAGTAAAAAGCTGAATACACACTCACAGTCACATTTGACAGAAAAAAAAAACAGGAAAACAAAATAAATGAAATGGTGGACGAACTTTGTTGTTCTCGAACTAAAGGATAACCAATTTAATAAATAAAAATTAATAAATATTCAATTTTTACATACATTTATTAAAAATGGCAGCTACGTGCTCAAGTGTGTTTCATAAATACATCAGAACAATCTGAGCACGCTCGGCTCAGAGCGCGCTCATAATGCTCGAGCTCGGTTCAGAGCTCAGCTCTGAACTAAAAAAGAAAAACGCCTAATATAGCTTCTTATGCTATCTTGTACTACAACCAACAACTTACATAGACATTCGATTGCAAGATCCCTAGAATAAGTGGTCTTTGAGGCTTGTACTTCAAATTGCGTACAAATCCTTCTATTTTAATTTACACAAGAAGAATCTAACCCGAAAAATAGTTGATCTCAAAGCTTTACAGACGATGACAGTCAGGATGAACACCCATAAACTAAAGTGATATCCATATATCTATACCTAATATATATAATATATATAGGACACTATAATAATCATTTTTACTGTCCAGGCTAAATTTTTCGAACTCAAAATGGCGAACTTTTCCATACAAAATTGCATATTGTGACCCACAAAATACTTAGTGTGAAGGTTAAAAATAATTATTAAAAACCTTACATAAAGTCCAAAATGATAAAAGAAAACAAAATATTATATTCGATTCCGAAACCATTCCTAACAGGTTTTCTTATTAACCCTCGGTTATCTATGCACCGACCCCAAAAGCATAAATACTGCCGTGCTGCAACACAATCGACACGCAATTAAAATATTCATAAATAACATTAGTGTAGCGGCCCAAGCATGCATACGAATACAGAGTGCATTCCCTCATTCACAAAGTCAAATATTTGAGATCACCGAATACTTGTAGCGGAAACTTTGAAGGATACTCTTCTCTCATCGCTCTGGCAATAAAATGATTCTATTTTTAAAATTTACGACCATTTAAGTTGATGGTGATGATGATGAGAAAATGACATAAAAGCTTATAGTCGGGGCCGAACTAACCAATGAAATTAACAAGACCCTAAATCATCTTTCAAATTATTGTATGGCGTTTCGAAAAAAACGCAACAAAATTTGTTCAACATTCGTTTTACGGCAAACACTTGTAAGCGATTTTTAAGTTTTATTCGCTTTAAACCGTACGATTGCAACAATGTTTCTTTACAAATTATATCATTTTATTAGAATTACCGCTGCCATTAAAAATGTATAAAAATTAATTTTATTCGCCTTTAAAAGTTGTGCTCTAGTAGACGAAATGAATAGTTTACTACCAACAGCTGAAGACTGTGATTTTCTCACGTTTTTATCTGTGCACTGCTATCAAGGGATCATGCGAAGTTGTAAATCACGACAGAAGTGTTTATTTTGCGCAATAGAAACAGTTCGGGAATTGTCTTCGGAATTGGAGTGTTTTTAAGATGTTTCTCTTGAGTTAGGGTTTTTGTTTATTAGAGTGAAAACATTTTAAGTATTGATAAACACGTTAAAAATGTCTATAAACACTTTAATCGGAAAGTATTTTATTGGAAAATGTTATACCCACCTGCATAATGGGTTTCGAACAGTAATCAAATGTCAAATAAAATTCAGGTGGTGTCAATGTTTCATTTTTTTATTGTAGAGCTGATGGAGAACAAATTAGATAAACAATAATAATAAAATAAATATAACCTCGTTGTGCTGTATTTTGGACTACATAGCTATTTACTCTTAAAGTTTGTTTAATGTTTTTCACTGTTTTATGATTTTTAAGCGTGGTGTTTTAAAAAGCTCTTAGCGGATTATTATTATTATAATTATATTTATTTTTAAAGTACATTAAGATAAATATCTTTTACAGTACCTGGAGTTTAGACAATACGAAATTATTTAATAAAACAATGTGTAAGTCTTAAAGTTAAGTTTAAAGATATAATAATGTAAGAGAAATATAATATAAAAATATAATTATAGAAAAGAATAGAATAAACTGGGTACAGAAGGCCGGAGAGAGAAAATAAGTAGAGTTTTAAAATAAAAGATTAGATTAGAGTGGGCGAGAAAAATGAAGAAAAACTGCGCTCTAAAAGCGAGCGGCATTAGAGATTATCGGAGTGCCGAAGAAAATTGTTTTAAGGTGATCGATATAATATGGTTCTTTGTGTTGACCAAACAACAAAGGACTTTGTCTTTCGATAAATTTTTCAAGATTACTGTGCAGATTTTAAAAATCACTGCACTTGCACACGCAAACGTATATTGGAGCAGAGATCAACCATAAAACTGTTCAAAATTTCTCAAAGATTAGTTTATCATTGAAGTTAGAGTTGCTGGCTCAATCTACGAATAATGTTGGTCGATTGTTGATGGCTACAAACAGTTCAACCGTTTTATTGACTATGAAGGACCGATATTTGCTTTAAAGGCTTGAATTATTTTTGGATTGTCCGCATAATATCGATCTTTAAAAGCCCTCTACTAAAAATTAAAACCAAACCGCATCTCTGAGGCGGCCAGTTGAAATCGCTTCGGCTGCTGATCACATACAATTAACGAAGTAATCGCACAAAACAGCGATTGTTTCATGAACTGTGTGGCATTGGTCGAAGTCCAAGGATCGTGCAAATGTCTGTTATTTAAAATCAAATAAAACTAAGAGACAATACAGATCCGTTACGATTTGCTACTGTTTTTATTTTTAAGTTTGATTTATTTTACAACGTTTGGAAAATTATTTCTTAAATTGTGAAGCAGATCCTTCTCCAGCTAGTAAATCTGTTTTTTATTATATTCGTAACCGCTGTATCCTTGAATTCAGGTCAGGTTTAGTTGTTGTTGTAACTAGTTCTCTATAGTTACGATGGTAAACAGTAAGAAAGAAGGTATTCCTCCCTGGTAGCGTCCCCTTGTTTCAAAAAACAGAAGATAGTTTAAAAAATTACACCCGCACTTTTTAAAACAGGTGCCTGTAATTGACGTAATCTTATTTATATTTGTTTTGTAAAAATTCCAGGTGAATGAAGCGTTCGAAGTCCTTAAACGGAGAACAACATCAAATCCCAACCAAAGACTACCGAAAGTTGAAATTTTAAGAAATGCCATCGAGTACATTGAAAGCCTCGAAGACTTATTACAGGTAAAAGGATTGTCGGAATCCGTAGCAGCTTTAAATAATAACTTGACTTTTATTATAGGAATCATCACCATCTCGTACAATAGACAGTTTAGCAGAAAGTATAAGTGGGAAATCGTGTCAGCAGGACTACCTGGTGAGTATAGCTATACATACTTCCATATTGTTCATGTTCTAAAAACAAACAGTTACTGAGGTACGATTCTGTCAGTCTAGTGGTATGTGTGTTGTTGGACCCCCAAAAGACACTGCAATCATTTTCTTCGCTAAACAAATTTCTGGCAATCTAGCCATTCGAATGGATCATAAAATTGTAGGAATTATTATATGATTGAGGTGAAAAAATAAGCCATAAAAAGCAAAATACCGTATTTGTATTTGTTTATAACCAACGCACCCCTCGACTTTATTTATGCATCACCTTACGGACGTTTCAATTCAAATCTGTACGTGCTATCAATGCCCAACAAAATAATGTGTACAGGACTAGAACGTCCTTATGTAATAAACAAATTAAAGTAACCATAATACATTTTCATTATGGCGGCAAAATGAGAAAAAGTCTAAACAGATTCTATGATTTATTAAAACGATCTATTCGAATGACACAAGAAGTGAATGCATTTTTCACTCCTCGTTTTTAAAGAATGCTTTAAGGCCCTTGTATCTTTGCTTCAAAAACAAAAATCCCGAAATAGGGTGACAAAGACATATTACGTAGAAAATTTTTACCTCCGCTCGCAGTTGATTTTAAGGGAAAGTTCTATTTGTCGACAAGCAATAAACTGCGGTCTCCTTATCGATATCGAACTGTAGATATTTAAATTTTAAAATTGCACATAACTTGGAATTAAAAAAGTTTAGTTTCTGCGAAGTGTGGAGCCCTCAAGAAGGAGTACCTAGTATCGTCCCTTCTAATCGTCATTCATAACGACATAAACAAATGCAAGTTCTACAGTCAAGGTTTGAAATGAAATAAATATTGTGGCTTGAAATTATCCTTCCAGTGGCCAAATACTCTCATCTTAGCTAAAGTGCAATAGTAAGATATAGCTTTTGGTTACTCCTTGAAATCGGTTCCCCTCCCACCAGGCAACAGTGCACCAAACGCAGTTTGTCTTAAATGGTGTACTGAAGTGGTTCCTCGAAGAACAATGAGAACAACGAAAGCCCAAAAGAACCACGTTCTGTATCGATAGAGCTACAAAATGTGCTCTAGAATATGTAAGCCGGTTGATTTTCTGTCTCTTATATGTACAATTTTATGCGACCTTAGCTCACAGTTCTCAGTCTCCGAATTTAGTCCACCGATCATCGATGCTAACATTAATAATTTACCGTGCGATAATATGTTCGCCTGTCAGCTAATGTCATCTAACCATAAGCACTATAAACGAACGTCTTTCTTACTCTTGCTCCCATTTAGGTGGAAAACAAAAACAATCCATGCTGCATGTGGCACGGAACCAGCGGTATAGCACAGGGCTACGCAGACGATCTAGACACGGACATGCAATCCATTTTTGGTGTCATGTTTTTCGTGGCAATTTGTCTTCGTGTCCCTTTGATGGGAGATGATTCTTATAGCCGTCGAAATATTTCGCGCGCGGCTTCAGGCCCCAAAGAAGGGTGAGGGGGGGGGACGCAGCAAACCCAAGACTGTCATGTAGCGCGATGAAAAATCTCATGAAATATATTTGTTCCCTCTTTATTCCACCGATAAAGACAGAGCTGCATCAGACAGAGCTGCATCGGTGTTGTATCTTAATCGTCGGTCGCGGGCCACACACGGAATACACGCGCCCTAAAAATGCGTTCTCGCTTTAAATGGTTAAAAATAGCACACCCGTCACATTGACATTATATAAATTATACCATTTACATAATTTTTCATTCATATGGGCTTTTAACGTTTGTACATTTTCTCTGTATTCCTGAGCTTGACGGAAGAAACGTCAACAGAACCGTAAATCCTTGGTCGGTTTGCCGAAAACTCAAATTCGACATATTTTCAAATATTTTCAAATTCAAGATGTGGCCTATGGAAACGGCGGCGGAGGTCGTAGGTACTCCTCTTATTAAAGGGAGAAAATAGCCTCTTAGCTTGTGTATATTTTTTGTCGTTTATGAAACTAATCGATGTTGAAAAACAGGAAAAAAACATTTTCTCGCCTAGTCCCGGTATAAATGAAGATCAGTTTTGAGAGGCCAATGCGAACAAAAAAGTGAATTTGATTAATGTCTTGTGGGGAATTTGTCATTGAGCGTGTAGCTTTCTGAAACGTGTTTTAAATAGATTACAATATGCTTTGGCAGTGATAGTGGGAGTTGACTTAAAAATTATTTTTAAATTTTCATTCTATCCTGGTGGAAATTTATTGTTTAATATATTAGCACCACTTAACGTAAAGCGATTTTGTTGGTTCGAAATATTTCAATAGATTGTCTTTATTTAGGCATTTGTGACAGTTCACATATTGGGAGACATTAGGGAAACGCTATGAAGGGTTCGAACATGTTACTGTCAAATCGACATGGTAGATGTTTTTGAATTTAAAACAAAATGGAGAACACAATGCTATAGCAAATGTTATTACTTTGTTGTATTTGTCATGACATATATTATATGACTGAGCAATTTTAAAAATTCATGAAGGTCCTTTTTTATTTTTAAGTTAACGCGGGTAGGTATATTTGATTTTTTCAATTACATTTCTACGAACTCAACGATAAAAATAAAAGGGATCAGACAAGATGATGGCAGCCAAAATGAATCCTAGATCAATCCGTCAATTTTTATGAATGAATTTTTATAAGTAAATGATACTTTTTTGTAAAAGCAGCGCCAACCTTGGTTTAAATATTTGTTTGGTGATATTGACAAGTGACAACGGCCCGAATTTGCGCCATTTGAAACCTTTCAGCCATTGCAGACTGTTAAACGGCGAAGACGATGTCAGGCATAACGTATGGTACGTTTGCGGCGTAAGACTTGAACACCTGAAATCTGGGGCAGAATCGCGAAGTCCGTGAACGAGCATTACGTGATGGAACTTGTTTTTGTTTCACATGTAAAATCAGCTTAATTCCGCGAACGTATAGCTCGTTCACGGAAGTGGCGATTCGACCCCTGCAATTTTAATTTGACTATAAAATAAGGCAAAAAGGACGAGAACTAACGTGAGACTCAGTCGTGCACATTTTTTTCCCAAATTTGAATTAATTAATTTTTGATAATTTTCCGAAAAGTTCGGAGATGATAGTTTAAGTTTGATTGGGGTACATCAGTCAAACTTTAACTGTCATCTTCAGATTTATATCAAACCAGGGATTGAATCGCGTCGTCCGTGAACGAGTATTACATGACGGAATTTGTTTTTAAATGTTAAATAAACTTAATTCCGTGAACTTATACCTCATTCATGGAAATGGCGATTGGAAGAAATAACGTAGCTCAAGCTATACTCCAAAAAAAACGTACGGAGGAGTTTCAAAGAAGTAACGAAATATCCCAAACCTCAAGTAACATGCAATTTTTCAAGTGTAACACTGAAAGGGGCGGTTCTCCGTTCATCAGCATTTTTTTAAGGTATTTCTAGAAGTTGGAAAGTTCTTTGCAAGATGGTTCGTCAACACAAAGACTCTTCTATCTCCACGTGCTTTCGGAGTTTTGGCAATTTTTCATCAAATTTTCATTCATTCATACGAGTTTTTTTTTTAATCCTGCTGTTATTGTAAACCATGGAAATCAATGATCTATATAGATCATATAGGCATAATAAAAAAAGGCCTAATAATTCAAGCAAGGTCGCACTAAACTTCTGCAATATACAAATCACAACTAAACACTTTCCTCTCAGAAGTTTATGCCAAAAATCCGAGAGTATAACTGTCCTGAGAAAGCTTATCAATTGGCAGCCCTTAGGGTATACCTACCGTTTCCATATTTATTTTGCTGAGATACAGGATAAAAAAGAAATTTTTGCATGATATTGCTATGCATTTTTATTTTTTATTTTTAAGTATAATGTTTACAATTCATTTTCAATGTTATTAGAGTACTTTGTACTCAATTGAATTTTTGTGAGAACTTCTGGTTGCGTTTTCAACCAATTAAAAAATTCGAGGCATATCATTTTTGAATTGATTTTTGTAGCTTTTAACGTTTCAACTTTAAGTTGCGTTTTCTCCTCCGTCCACGTTTTGTTCATCGCTGAAAAAACTCTTTCAACAGGAGCAGTCGAGCCCGGGAGACATAAAATAAATTCGACAATAGTTGCTATCTCCTTGAATTCACAGCTTTCGGTGCCCAAATGACTAAAAATTTCATTCCATCGCTCTGGGATTGGCGTTTTATTTCCTTTCCACTCAGTAATTTTTGCTTGTGAGCTATAATTTCTCACGTAGCAAAATTCTTTGTGGACCTGAGACGATTTTTCGTTTGCATTGTAGAGCTTTTTTTCGTTCAACTGCCCCATTGTAGCTTCCACGTCTTTCCAATCCAGTGTTTTATTTAAAGCTATCCATGATTAATACACAGGCGCTTTACAGGATTAATACAGGATTGATTTTTTGGCAGGATTTTGTATAGAGAAACAGGATAATCCTGCGAGATACAGGATAGATGGGAACGTTAGGTATACCGTATATAGACGAAGAATTTTCGGATTTACTTCATTGCCGACAAATGTGAATATGGCTTAGCGGAACTATTAGGTTTCTAGGTTGGTAAATCTACACCAAATAGTATAAACGGATTATAGCATTTTTCAGAAGACTCAATAGCGGAAAAGTATAAAAGGCCCTGAGATATTTTCATAATCCATAGACAGCAGCACATCGATGCCGCCAATCTACGAAGAGCCGCCCAAGTTTATTTAAACAAATGCATCAGCTCGCAGATAACATCTACCACATGCTATAGCCATTCCTAATACTTAGTTTCCGCAATTCATATTAATAGTGCGACACGCACAACTTACGCCTCCGGGCAATTAATCAAACGCATATATCTGGAGGAAGATTGCTATACCAATGCCTGAGAAGGAACCTACTACACACAGCTACAGCAACACCAACACCGTTCATTATGCGCAATGAACAAATTTGCTAATTTACCATAAACGTTTGATATTCTCTGGTTTGGTGGTTGTACGGGTGTGGTTTTGATTGGATTTTGGCCAAATGCCATAAAATCAAAACCCCTGATGCTGAATCCATAACGTCAAAGCGTTCACGCTGTTGCACACAATATAGGTACTATGGTACATTCCCTCCTTCAACAGTGATGTGAATGTGATGCGTTGCTGCATGATTCGTGAGCGATTCGACGACGACCATCAGCCTGCGATCATGATGATGATTGTGATGATAATGACGCGATATAAATAGACGAAGGGAGAGTCATTAAAATTGAATTCCAAACGAATAAACATAAAATCGAGCATCCATCCAACAAGAGGCGATTTAAATTTAATTATAAAAAATATTTACTGCCACATTGTTTGGAGTTGGGTCGCGTGACAACCCTTAGTGTCACTTTGATCTGCGCATATCGGTCGGCAGTTCTGGGATCTCCCCTCTAATTGAAGCCAAAAGCCGTAGTGTTAATTGCCTTCACTGTAATGCTCAACACTGAGCGATGCAATGGGTGTCGCTGTTGCGATGTTTTTGCGGTGAGTGAGCGAGTGACATTGCCGCTGCAGTTGACTTGAGGACTTTTTGAAAATTATTAATTTCCCCTTCGAATCAATTAATTGAGCTCGCTTGTTATGTTGCGGAATCGCTAATGAAAGGGATCTGTTGTCCTTTTGATGTTGGGACGGAGCTGTGGTCTGGCTCAAATGGAGTGAGAATATATGGCTGTTTAGACAGGTTCCTTGTTGAAATGAATTGATGTTTTTTTTTGTTTTGACAGCGCCATTGGGCTGCCTTTTTGTTTACCATTTATTTTATAACATTGTTAATTGATGTTGACATATATGATCCCGTCAAATTTATGAAGCGTAGCGAAAGAAGGCGGATACCATTTAATGTGGTTGATTAATTTGATTGCCTTACTCTTGGCTCATTTGACATCAATGGCGTAAATGATTTTGTTTGAGGTCTAAAAACTGATATTAAAGAACGAGGTGTGATTGGCTGCGACTCCAACAGGTACAAAAATAGTTAGCGACGCAGTTCTATTAACATAAATAAATAGTTGGCTTAACAGTTGTTCAGTACAGCCATTAATTTTGTGTAAGTTTATATTTTTGGCACGAATGGAAGGGGCCTACGCAGTTTGATTATAGATATTTGAAGGGGCGCCACGCAGCCCTTGGGATTATACTAAGATCACTGATTACGGTCAAGTGGAGGTGACTCCCTGGAAAGTCTTTAAAGCCAATAGTTTTATAAATATGTACCGTCCATAAATTGTCATTAGAATGTATTTATTCATCAGTCCTTCTTAAAGAGTACTGACCCTGAATAAATGCCAAGCCTGTAAAAAGTATCCAATGACCAACAAACTCCCCCCGTACGACCGTAGTTTCCCAAATGAAAATATATTTGAAAGTCGTGTTAATGCTCCTTTCAGAGGAATTAAGACATCACCGCGACGTTGTACACACATTCTAAATCCTCCATATGTGCCACCGCCGCCGCCGGTCACCCTAAGATTTATGAGTACGAGCACCACTGTGTGACTCAAGCAAAAGTGGATTCCTTTGCCCGATGCACCACATGTACATTTCTTCCCAAAAGAACACTGGGTAATACTTTAATACTCGTGCATCCTTTCCTCACTCAAAACTCCAGCAGCATGTTTCGCCTGATCATTACAAAGTGCTAAGTGCTTAGTACACTCTGTAATGGTGGAAACCTCCCAGAATCGCTGCCGAAGCTGTTGAGAGATCCCCAAGGAAAAATGAGAAACAAAAATTACAAAAAAAAAAAAAAAACATTCCGCACAGAGTAAGAATGATGAAGTGACGTGCCGCATGATAAATGGATCCTGCGAATGGATTCGTTGGAGTAGGTACTCCATGCGAGTACGCACTAGCGGATAGATCATTGAATGCGATTCCTCTTCTCATCCATGGTCACTTTCGAGTGATCGCGTCGTCTGGGAATGTCTGCGGCGAATTTCAGCAATTCCTGCAAATTAATTTAATTACTAATAAGAGTGTATAGATCATTCAGTTGGTGCAACTGTGGTTCACTGCATTTTAATTGGCTTTGCAATGATTCGAGATTCGAGAATGGAAATGCTTAATGTGTCGCAGCGCATTGTACTTGTACTCGCGCGACTGAGAGTGGAACTATGTTGGTGAAATAGAATTTCTGAGTAGGAAACACATTGTCATAGGGGACAATGAAAAAGGCCACCTCTATTTGTTATGCAGACAAAACTTGGCAAATTGTCAGCCGTTTTGACGGCATATCTGAAAAGCGATATTAATTAGCTGCTGCAATAAATTCGCGTAGAGCTGCAAAACTAAAAATGTTTTTCCTTTTGTTTTGCTTTCAGATTTCGTATACGGACACGTATTTCCGTGAAAAGCTGCAGCACTTCAACAAGGAATCGGACCGATACACTCCGATATCAGGTGAGATGACTTGGCATATACTTAAGGTGACCATCCGTTCATTATAATAATGAACAGTTCTGTATTTAAAGACGACGTTCATTACGAATTATTTTGTGTACAAAAACATATAAATGTTCTGTATATAAGAAGTTGTTTATTATTTGTTTAGTATTTCTTTTAAATTCTTGAAAACAATAACGTAAACATTAAGAAAACCAAAAGTCAATGAACAAAGTGATAATACTTACGTGCCCTCACTTGCTGAACGAGCAAACTAATCTAGTACTAAAAAATGAGTTCTATTTGAGTTTTTTTGTTACCAAATGAAGAATTGTATAATTAAATATAGTGTTTCTGTTTCTTTTTCAATTGTTCATTATTTGGAATTCTAAAGTATGGTCACCGTACATATACTGCACAATATGAACTATAAATTTCGATACCATTACGCAAAGTCCTTTGCACTTCAATCTTTTGAATTAAAAGTGTCTTTATGTTTTTTTCTGGTCGATTTTAGAGTTCGATTCAACGTCCTCCGTGAATGGATCGAGTTTGGAATGCCTCAATCTGATAGTGCAAAGTATAAACAAAAACACGTCGCCCAGTAGCAGCGCCTCGTCGTCATCATCCTCGCTGAATCAATCCTTTGCACAAAAGTGTACAACTAACGTGTAACCTATAAAAGTTATTTGTGCATTTGCAAAGCAATATCTTTTTTAATTATAAAAATTTTAAATTATAAGCAGGATACGCGCTATACAAAAAATAAAACAACACCCTTCGGGCTCTCTATTTATAGTTTAGGCTAAGTTCTGCAATAACATTATGTGCCATGTTAAAAATAGACTTTAAGAGATGATATACAATTTTAGCAATACGAATTCCATAGGACTAAAGATGTACTTAGAAATATTGAAATAATAATTTATGTTACTTAGTCATAGAATTGTATTTAAATATTTGTGAAATATAAAATAAACTATTTAAAATACGTGTGGAAATGTTGTTATTTTGAAATGTCCTTTAATCTGATTGGTCTATGAGGGTGAGGTGGTTCCTTGCATTAAAGAACCTGGATCCTAGCTTCTTGGTACATCGTGGGTGGATATACCACCATTTACAGAACATCACTCCAATGGGAGAGTGTCCTCTGGTCCCGGTTATGTTGCGGATGGGGGTCTATTCGGTCTACTTTCGACCAAAAAATATAGGACATTCGCTTTATATATAACCGGAATGAGATAGCCTCTTTCTCGATTATGCGGTCATCTGTGGTGTATAATTTTCCGATATGCAACAGTTTGGAATTTCTAAAGCATCTGCCTTTTCGTAAATCTTTCAGTACGACGTTTCTTCAGAGTTTCCGATTTTATTGTAGTATAGACTCGATCCGAACCTGCTTCCATATAAACTGCAGCTGGTGTTATAGCAAAACATTAGCCCCTGTAGAGTATGCTTCAGAGCAACAGGTTTCTATTGGACCCTACGGTTAGCACTTTCAACCGAACGAATGGAAAATATATTTATTTCCATTTCAAAGATGCCCACCTCCACCTTACAGCGATAGATCACAGTATAATGCTAAAAAGATGTAGCCAAAACCATCTTAGGACGCCAGCCTTAGGTATAGAAATTTTTTCGAAAAAAAAATCTATAGTCTATTATAAGGTCCCTTCCTCAGGGAAGTTTTTTCCCCCTTGTCTGTTGATGATGAACCAGTTTATGTTTTTAATGAAGCGTAAGAGACCGCGAAAAAGATTACCAAAGGACAGGAAAAGAGAGCTGAGAGTCTCTCAGCCTAAGGAGATCGCCATCGAAACTTTATTGTAAGAAAGTTAATCAACTGGCTGGTGGCTTTAAGAACAGAACACTCTTTCATCGATAGACAAAAATAAAACAATAACACCTCTGGTTCGGTTCGTTTTGGAGGTCTTCGAATACGGAGGAGCTGTGTGGTTTGCGCAAAAATATGATCAAGGATTGGACTGCAGGCTATATATGTAAGTCCGATATACAAAAAAGACGATCTGATATATTGGTAGTTATACATCGACAATAAACCAAATATTCTATTGGAAACAAGTTCGAGAATAGACAAACGAACTAAAAGGCGGTATTGGCCACCTTTTTATAGCCTTCAAGTTCGCATATATGATGGCATCCCGACATGACGCTTTTGATGAAAAAAACTCGAAAAAAACTCGGTGCAATGTCCGGTTTAACCCAAACATACACCGGATATACGCAAGGATATGCGCTTATATTTGACTTTTCCAATTTATCATTTTGAATTTCAATTTTTATTCAAGGTAATATTCTTGCCAAGTTATTGGTAGCTCCAAGTAATCCGCTATAGAGGCTTTTACGGTGATTGAACGACAGGAAAGACTGGCTGATCTGGTAATAAACGAGGTTAAAACTGTCGCCTCTTCCCTCAAGGAACAGACAATTGTTTTCCCGCCGTCTAGAACAAGCGTCACTATTAATTGTAACCATTGATAAAGGAACAGTGGGCCCTAGCCAGGGCTGTCGTTTCATCATTTCGATGAGGAGTATATAAGAAGTTTTTTTTTGGGTGTGCCGGGGAGTACGAAACAAAAAATAAGAATTCATTTTTTTGCAACCGGTTTTTCAATTGGACGGGTTGATGTTGACAGCATATGGCGACCATGTTGTTTCGGTGGTATCCGCCTAATCTTGTGTTTATTTTTAAGTCGCTAATGCCAAATCACCATGATAAGTTACAGAATCGAGCAGAACGTTCAAATGATAAAACTTTATTATCAAAATGTGAAAACTTTGCGCGTTTGCATCCATTTTATAAAGCAGACTTTGGATGTGGCCCTTGGTGGCCAAATTCGAGAGAAACGGATCGGCTAAAAATCAACCTTAAATTGAATTAACCCAGTCCGTGTCATCGTGAGAAAGTTTGGAAAGTTTGTTAACAAAATCGAACTCACAAATTCTTAATGAAACATCAAGAATGTAAAACTTGTCTTGCAATTTACAACCTATACCTATAGCGAAATGTAAAGACAAGTGAAAATAGTTGAATCCGAAACTAACCAGTCGGGTAAAAATAGGAGTACAATTTGTCTTTGGGGAGTAGGGGAGACCGGGGCTAGTTGGCCATTTATTTTAAAGAGAAGAGATGAATTCATTATTGTTTTTTCATTCAATACCGATACGTCTTTAGTCTCCTTTTGTATCTCGTCGGGAGTGCATGCCATCCAGGAAAAATTAAGAAAAAACGATTTTCTGCTACTGTAAGTAACATTTTTGTTTTCTCTTATTTTCCTCTTTCCGGCCGTTTTTAAGCATCTGCCGCAGATTTTTTTTTTTGGAATTAAGTGCATATATGTATTAGTTGTCTATACATGTCTTTTATTTTTAGTTATTTTCTGTTTTTGTTTCTGAAAAATCTTGTTATTTGCCAGATGGTCGGGCGGGGTAAGTTGACTCATTTTTTCGGGGCTAGTTGACTAGTTGTTTTACCACTGGCAGTGGCTTTTAATTTATTTAATAAAAAAAGAAAAATAATTGGCGGAACAGGTCCGTATGGACCCAAGCCTAGCTTCTCACAACCATTCGTCTTGTGTGAGTTTTTATTTTTGGGACGAATGGAAGGGATCTACAATTTTATGCCGAGTCCAAACGGCCAATTGAGAAGCTCTTTCATGACAGTTATACTCTCGGATGTTTGTCAGACGTTCGCGAGAGGTGGCGCAGCGAAAAAAACCTTAAGTTGAAATTTGGGTTTTTCTCGGGATTCGAACCTGGGACCCCTCGCTTAGTAGTCCAACACACTAACCACTAAGCCACTGCGCCTTGTTTATTTTGCTTAATTTTGCTTAATTTGAAAGCATAGATTTTTTCTAATCCCCAGAAACATGCTTAACTCTTTATGTGCTACAAAAATAAAACGTAATAACTTTTTTTCTGTGTGAGTAATCGGCTTATTTTTTTTTAGGTTACTATTTTGTAGGTTACTATTTAGATTCATCAAAAAGGGATGCTTGGGATACGGAGAAAAGAATTTGGATAGTGCAACGGTACCATGCTTTGCAGTACGTCATTTCCGTCCAAAGGGAATTTAGGCGGGAGTTTGGCGGTAATCCCCCGAGTAAATGGACCATTATGAGGTTTGTAAACATGTTTGCCGAATCTGGAAGTATCGCACGAAGGCCGTACCATCGAGATGCCAATGTTCGGGTTCAGGATACAATCGCAGCAGTAGCATCTGCAATACAGGCCAATCCGAGCGTTTCGACCCGAAACTTATCGGGGCAAATTGGAGTTAGTAGACGGTCATTACAACGGATACTTCATGACGATTTAAACTTCTTTCCGTACAAAGTCCAAATTACTAGCAAGTTAAACCCTCAGGATTTGCCTGTTCGCCTGGAATTTTGCCAAAAAATGATATCAATGGCCGAAGAAGACAACACATTGATCAATTGTTTGTTCATGTCTGATGAGGCCCATTTTGATCTTAACGGCAATGTAAACAAGCAAAATTGCCGTATATGGAAAGAGTCTAATCCAGAAATGCTCCATGAGACGGAACTGCACCCAGAACGAGTCACTGTGTGGTGCGCAGTTTCATCAAGGTGTATTGTCGGGCCGTACTTCTTTGAAGAAAACGGTGTAACCGTTACTGTCAATGGGGACCGTTATTTAAAGATGTTGAAGGAGTTTTTTTTACCCAGAACTGCGCCGAAGACGTATACCATTCAACAGCGTTTGGTTTCAGCAAGATGGAGCAACTGCACATATAGCCAGACCAGTTATGGCGGAGCTAAACAAAAAATTCGCAAACAAATTAATTTCTAGGAACTCCACTCTTCGCTGGCCCCCAAGGTCACCTGACCTGACTGCACCAGACTTCTTTTTATGGGGTTATGTCAAGCAAGAGGTGTATAAAACGAAGCCCAGGAATTTAACTGAATTAAAGCAGTCCATAATGACAATAATTGAGGCGATCCCAACTTCAACTCTTCAGGCCGCAATGAATAGTTTTTTGATCAGGTGCCGCATATGCGTGGGAGAGCGTGGAGGTCATTTGCGATCTATAATCTTTAAAAACAACTAACTATTTAAAATAAAATTTAATTTTCTAACCAATAAAAAAAAAATAAATGAAATACATCGATTAAAAAAAAAGTTATTTGAATTTCTTATTGTAGCACAATTGGTGCGCCACCCTGTATATGGCCACTAAGTGCCTTTTTGTTTCTACCACAGGAAGTGGGTTTTTTTGTTAACATAACCTACATAAGTGCCTTATCGGGGTTAGTTGACTCAATAGAGGTGCACTAGTAAAATTCAGACAACATTGTCCTCACGTTGTTTTTTTTTTAATTGAATAACTTTGTTTAGAAGGACCAAAGGATGCCTTTCTTAATGATATTTGAACTGTCTTGATATCGGGCTTAGTTCAAGCGAAAAAGAAAAAAAATGTAAATTTTGAGCCAATAAGCCCCGGACTCCCCTACGCGAGTACGGCGGACGAAAAAGGAGTACAATACTCCAATTGTAGTACTTTTGGCAGCGCTGGCCGCTACTAATAATCATATTTAACCTTCACACCAATTATTTCATAGGTCACAATATGCAACTTTGTATAGAAAATTTGGCTATTGTGAGTTCGAAAACCTAAGCCTCGACATTGAAAATGATTATTAGTGTTGCGGAATACTACGACTTTCTGTTTACATTATTTAACATTTTTTTTTCTTAAGAGAAACCATCTGGGTGACGTTTTTTTACATTAAATCTTCCGTCGCAGGAGCTTAATTTGTTTTTTAATTCTGCAGAGATACCCCAGAACATAAGAAATAACCAAGTCATAATGTAAGTTCGGTGTCGACATAATTTCGAAATTTACAACAAAAACAAGGAACCCTTCGAATGTCGTAATATTGCATTTATTTGCTTCATGCATGGCAACAAGTTTGAAGTTGATATGAAGTCCATATTCCACGGATTAAATTTTTGAATTCTTTTTTGAAATTAACACGAGTGTTGCCAAAAAATATTCAGCATCTGGATATCGTCTCAGATTTTGGTTGTACATCAAAATTTGCGGCATGTACTCGCGCCTTTTTATCAGCCTTTGGAAGATGCTACATGGTTTTGAATTTTGTCGGACGATACATAACCTCAGTCGAAATAAATTCTACCGCGGAAAATTCCATCGCTGCACTTTTACACCCACAAACATATTTAAGATGCGCAACGTGCGCTATGCCCATGAAAACCAAATCCATTTTTACAACCTCCCTACATTCCAAATAAGGTATGTATACCTTTCCAAAGTCCTCTAGTGCACCACATACATATAAAAACAATTTAAAAAAAAAAATTCCCCGGACTATTTACAACACACCCCAACTTTAAGTACTCTCCAGAGATCACTATACCGAAAACAAATCCATTCCAGTATCCGATCTTGCAGTTGTCTATGTCATCCTCCCGATTACTAATGTGTTGTAACATAACACACTTAAGTGGTTATATCCGGACGGATGAGTAGTACTTGAACAAAATAGCCCGTCAACACTCTCGCGATCCCTTCTCATCTTGAAATCTGATAGCAATTTTATGCTTGAAATACATAGTCCGCCTCCGCGTCGTCGTCGATGACTCTGCCGATGTTGTATTCTCAAGTGTCGGACCGAATTACCGACATCAGTTGCCGAACATGTGCGCTTCCCTCGTCGGTATGTAAATCACGACCGTTTAAGATTCAAATTAGGGTGCTGCCTTCGGTAATTGACTTCAAGGAGCTGGTATCTGTTTCTGTTGGTGACAGGATTGAGTCACATTGAAGTGGCAATATGTTTTGCTGGGGCAGCTCATCAAAGGATGATAGAGGATGGCACAGAGCGGTCGAGTAGTGGTACTTAGTGCGAACACGCTTTCATCTTGGTGAGGATCGTAACGCCATTCAAATGTGAAAGGGTGATAAGTGTATTTTCATGTTGCGCACCATATGGACTGGGAATCCCATCATCGGGGTTAATGCTGTCACGTGTTGGCGATGAGAATCAAACGCCAAATTCGATTAATACATAAATGGGGACGGGTTTAACGACTCTAAATATCGAGAGACCACTCTGTTTTTATGACAGTTTTCATCGCATTTCACTGACTGTAAGTAAACGAGCTTCCATTTATCATTTTCTAATTTGTCACCTAATTGGAAAGTGTCAAAACAACGGACAAATATGTCACACTTTATATAAATTACTGTGCAGTCTCAAATAACTACAAGTCGCTTAACATGTAAATCTAGAAAGAAAGAAAAGAAATGTTGTCCACTTAATTGAGACAAATGTCTGGAGTTCCCACAAAAACAAAAACAAATAGCCAACTACTCGATTGGAAACGGAAACCAATAAATCATTTCCTTGGATCCTGCCCGTCTGCTTAGTATGTGTATGCATGTAATACAACTCCCTCACAAATCCTGTTCCATTTTTAGACTGTGCACCCGGAAATTTTGGATGCATTTTGCAACCAACCGTGGTCAGGCTGACGTTGTACGAGTGACAGAATTAAGCGATCGTTCATTTCGTTTTGTATATTCTTACACAGATACAAGTATGTAGTTTGTTCAGCGAATTAAATTGAGCGTGACATGAATGTTGTTGTTTTTTTTTTGCTTTTCTTTTTCAATTTCTGTTTTGAATGAATTTTCCTCCCAAAGTCGCATCCCAACAACTCAATGCGGTAGACGGAGGAAAAATTAATTTCTTAAAATTTATTCAAGGATTAAGGCGTTTAATCGAGCGATTCTTACAAGGGCAGTCTTTTTCTGAAAGAAGTATGAAATGAACGAAACTGCCTTCCTCGGCAGTCTTGCAGTGTTTATATTCCAAACTGAAAAATTATTATTTTTTTCTTACCTTTGACGTCTGGATTTTCGATTTTCGACGTGAAGAACTTTTAGTATTTATTTAATATGAATATGGATAGCAAACACAAGAAAGAAATAAGAAGAAAAATTAGCCGACAACATTTGACTGCATTCTAGACAAAAGTTTTATTTTAAGGTCCGTTTTATTCGCTCTAAGTTAAACACAATTTGGGGATTTTTATATTCAACTTGAGAAATTGAATTTATTCACTCCAAGTTGAAACTCTACACTTTGAATATTCCGAAGTTGAAAAACCCAAAGTTGGTCAACTGTGAAGTTGCTCAACTCCCAGAAATAGTAGAGAAGTTGGAAAGGCAAACGGATTTTATGTATAAATTTAGATTTGTTTGTGGTTTTGACTGTTAGCTCTTCAAAAATAATTAAAATTAAAATATGTGTACAATTTTGTATCGCTAAAAATTAGCCATTGTTTGATTCGAGCAGCGAAAGTGATGGAGAGTATAGGGTATTTTGTCTGTGAGAGACAGCAATACAAGATGCTACGACGTTTTGGACTTGGAAAATGGGGCGACTGTGACTTCATCTATCGCGTCCGTCTGTCAAAGCGGACGATAATGATGTTGCCCCAACTTATAACGAATTCGCTGCCATGCGTCGAGTAAATGTATAGATAGATAGTTTTATTTCGTATATAGATTTACAATAGGATTTGTTACCACACATTTTACAATTGAGAGATATGATAATTTGTTTCTTCTGAAACATTATTTTTATTATTATTTTAATTATTTCATTAGGTAAGAAATAAAAGTTCTGAAGGAAAATACGAAAAAACCTTCAATAAATAAATAAATAAATAAAAAAAAAAAAAATAATTAAAATATTACTTTTTTTTTAAATATATTTTGCATTTGGATGAGATCCGTGGTTTTCTTCTTCCATAGATCACGTGAATTACACGAACAGTATAACCCAGCTTATAACCGTATTACACTACTATTACAGGAATTTAGGAATCGTTAAGGATGGTTTTCCTTTTACGTTGAAACGGGTTGTGCTGCTAATTTAAAGATAAACCTTTTTGTTTCTCGTTTGCTGGTATTGTTCACAAGAAAAATATGAATTCCAAACTGATTTTAATTGCAAAAGCAAACAAAGCAGACAATGTAAACAAAGTACACAAGTACAAAGTATTTATGGGTTCTCTATGACGAAAATAACCGTAAGTTGAAACTGACATAAATTGTTATTTATATTAGAATCAGCAAGTAAGTCAACTTTTGAATTTTATTTATTTTTAGTAAATAAAAGTTATTTTCCAACTTGAAGTTTAATACACGATTTCAAATCAACTCCGAAGATGGCCACCTCCAACAAGTGTCTAAATACCTAAATGCTACTGAAAGTTGGTTTGAAATGGTTGGACTAACAGAGCTAGTATTTGTATTGTAGACGGTATAGTCTCTTTTAAGTATAAAACATCTACGCAAACGTCCGCATTCGAAGTCATTCAGTGTCTAATGTAGGCATTATTTTATACGACATAACCTCACTGAATAAAATCGTGACAGGCATGGCCCTTGCCGACAACAACCGGCTATAGCAAAGCAAAACACATACAAACTGCAACAATGTTTGGCAAAAAGCACTAAAAACCACTTTACAGTTTCTATGCTCTCATAAATATTCCAAAAATTTATTAAAATGCCACAAGATGATAGCAAATCACATTTTAATTGAATATCACACACAGCGCATACGTACACGTACACATATTTCCCTCTAAGCCAATTAAATTATATTTAGCTCTTCTTAGAGAGACCATCTACAAGACACGAGTACGTTCCAAATAAAGAAAAATAAAGTCTATTCAAAATCACATCGTGCATTTTGTTGTAGTCGTAAAACTTATTTCAATTAACGCACAGTGCAAGTATTTTCCTTCCCCCGCATCTGCTCCTCCACCATGGGCCTCAATTATAGACAATTGTGTGCAGCGATCGCGCCGGGATAGTAATCACAATGTTGCCTCGAACGCTATCTGCCAGTGTAACATCAACCGCTGCACTCCCACTGCAATGAAACAAAAACGAAAAAACAACGAAAGATACATTTTCGGATGCGAACCAAAGCAAAATGAAGACACATCGTCAGATCGCAATTGTGCGATCGCACCGATCGACCCGACGACGGTGGGCTAATAAAGCAATTAGTTCGTATTCCGCTCGTAAGTTTATGCAATTTTTACGAGCGCTACTTATTCGGTTTGGAGATAAATTCTCCCGAAAGTAAAGATGTTGTTGGTACAACGTGTCGTGCTCGTAAATTACCACCAGTCTTGAGGTGGTGCGGCGACGAAATTCGAAATCGTTTTGGCTCACCTATTGAAGAGCACGGCGCTGATACTTTTGTCGGGACGCTCAAATGCAGCCGTTACAATGTTGATGTTCGACCGTTCCGCCTCGATTCGTATCGATCCTTCGGGAATGAATTTTGAGAAATGTCCAATAACATAGAACATCGGCTGCTTGTAGAATTCTTGGCCACCTGGGAATCGGAAAAAATACACGGTAACACAAAAGAGATCGACAATTCCCGGTGTGACTTACTTGTAACGTTGACTATAACAGGGGCGTCGACAAAATTGTCCACATAATTCGGTCCGCCCTTTTCATCCAAAATGATATTCCAATCGATGTAGCCATTGAACGAGTGCTGAAGGTCCTGCAAGTACGAGTGGGCGTACTTCTCGCCACGTGACCATGAGCCCAGTTCCGGACCATGGGTAGTGAAGGGTTTGTCGCCCAAACACGACTCCGTGCTGAAGAGCAGTTTATCGGGGAACATATCATGCGTTTCATCCATCACACTGGGACTGACAAATTCATCCCAGTACCAATGGACTGCCAATCCGTCCATAAAGTCCACAGACGCCTTCCTGGTCGCCTTCATCTAGAAAGACACATTCCTCAGACACAAACCCAGATACAGTCACCGTGTAGCACTCACCACTTTGAACCATGTCGGGAATGTGTATCGCTGATCATCGTTGCTGAAAATTTTCACATCGCTGAATCTGGAATTTCTAATGGTGGGTCCCAAATTATCCGTCAACCAAATGGCCTGAGGGAGAAATGAGAATCTCTCAATTGAGCTCTAAAAATAGTGCGCGCATCGCGATCGTGCACCAAGAAAAGCAATTAATTGACTCAATAAACTAACTTGACTGCGTGGTGTCCATCCTAGGCTCATAAAGCGTATGAATAACCATGCAATAACTCCATTCAATGGCTCATTGCCGGTAGTGATGGCCCAAAGCGGCATATTTTTAGCATCCATTAGTTCAAGAAATCTTCAGCGACACGGCGGCCCCGAAAAGAAGACGGATTCATGGAACAGAAGACGAATATCAAAATTAGACGAAAAAATTCGAATCAAAATAGAATGGGGGAGCTTAATGGATACCATTAGGGTCACAGCTAATCGACAATTTATAAGTTGTATCGAGTTGCCTGTATTAACGTTGCCCGGGCGGTTGTAAATCATAAACGGGTCTGCATGTGTACTCACTTGAGGTGGTAGTTGGCCCAAGTCTGGTAATAAGTTTTCTTAAGATAGCCGTAGCCAGTCCATGCGTTGTTGGTCTTCATCCATTTAGGTGGGCTCCAGGCGGAGCCTAAAATTTTAATGCTGTCTATGCTGGCGACGGACTTCAACCGTTCAATCTGTTCGATCTGCAACGAGGTTAAGAAATGCAGGAGTGCATACGACTTTGATTGGCTTTGTCTGTAAGTTTTACCTTTTTCTCATCGCGCGCATCTAGTTTTGTAAAACCTGTAAGCTCAGCATCATCTGCTGGGACTTCATTGTACGCCCATGGTGACAAGTCGAAATCGCAGCCTCCAATGGACATGCGCATCATACTGAAGGCGATACCGTTTTGGGAATAGAATGACCTGGAAAAGTGACAAAAGAATGGAAAACTGAAAATGGTTCAGAAATAGGTCATTGCGGGACATGTTTGACACTTGCATCATGTTTTAGAAAAATATCACATTATAAAAAGGTCTTCGTTGTTGTCAAAGTTATGACGCCTATATGACACCGCGATCGGATATGTTACTGGGCTAAAACCTTTGCTGCGGGTTAGAGGTTAACCCTACAAACAGTTTGTTTAAAAAGGATTAAGTCCTGGCACAGCTCCAACAGCTGGGTTTGTTTTCAAATGGAAAAAAATATCGCTCGAAGAACCAACTATACGACTCGGTGGTTGATATATGTACTTGAGAGATGGGAAAATGCTAGATCATTTATATTGGACTGATGATAAATGAACTTTGCCATTCTGCCAGCTGTTTTTTATGCGTCGACTGATTTGCCTGAGAACTCAGATCGCGAAACGTGGCGCAGTGGAACAAACTATGAGATGTAACTTATATTTTTTACGGGGATCGAAAAGAAAGTCAAACAGACTCAACTCTCAATTTAAATTCGATGGAAGTATGCTTGGTTTCTTTAAATTGATCGCATATCAATTATATAAGTAACTTTCGCAATATAATGAGCCATATTTCGAGAGTGTCTTTTACACAATGCTCCTGTTTCAGCTTATGTCAACTGAATGCGTTGGAAATATTATTCCAAAAGGAATACAACGACTTGACGGACAGAAAACTGAGTCTGAACTCCGATAACGATTGCTCCAAACAATTGATTCCAAAGAATTGTTTGCAAATCGTTGTTCTTTCAAGGACAATAATTGATGAAGCTAAATGTTGCTCTCCTAAAATTAGAAGCAACTTTTTGCTAAGTCATTTAGTGGCGACATTCTGACATATACCTCCTCTATTAGCCTTAAGAACTTCTTATTGTTATTATTATTCTGTTTTTGTGTCTGAAACGTGGATGTGGCTAACCAAACGATTTAACTTACTTATATACTTCGTCTTGAAGCTCTTGAGGTATCTTCTCTAGAAGATGCGACACAGTGCCAGTAAATGCTCCCCCAAATCCGACTATTTTTTGAATCTGCTTACTTCTATCCACATTAACTTTCACCGATCGCTTTGCTGTAAAATATTAGATAAAAATTTTTCTTAATTTGATAAATTATTTACTCACCTGTGGCCGGAAATCTTGCAAAAGTTTTTCCCTTTTGAACCAACTCTACCATAGGTCCATAGAAATGTTCGTTTTCCTGCTCTGAATCTGGCAGATCTTTTACGACAATTGAGCCATCGGAAAATTTACCACTTTTTGTTGAAAATCGTAGACCACCCTAAAAAGAAAATAAGACAGCAAATTTAAAAAAGTCCATAATTCTACTTCAAATGAAGTCCATAAATCAATGCAATGCAATCAGCCTTTTTTTCGAGTGAAATTGCATTTTTGGGGGGACACTAAAAACCACCACCACCAATCTGTACTCACATTGCTGGACGAGACTATGACAAAATCATCGTTGTCAGAGGGATTTACCGGATCCAAATAGTCGCAATAGGTAGTATTACAGACACACACGTATCCATAGGAGGATTCACGTAGCACGCACGGAGTGGTGTCAGCAGCTGTAATTAAAAATACGCCATATTTAGATTCAACTAAATTGATTATGCTGTAGGTTTGAATTTTTGGAATTATTGAAGAGTTAGGTTTTGCGTTATCTGGTTTGAGTGTCTACGCGTGAACAGTGATTGCCACTTAAGAGGGCATTGATTTGGGTTTTATTAATACAGAAACACACACTTTGGGTATAGAATGGAATATGAGCATTAGATTGTAGTTCAGTTTTTTTTGGGGAGTATGAATTTTCAACCTGTCATACTGATTTCAAAGTTTAGTACGCTGTTCGAGCCAAACTAAGTTTTAGCTCCTCTCCAACCATTAGCTCAAATCCTTGCAAAATTTGGACATACAGTACGCTGTCACAGAAAACAGCTGACCAATAGAACTCAACAATCTGTCAAAATTTAGTTGGATAAAATGTGCCGACCCATTAAATGGGTGCACTAAAATTTGACAGATGCATAAAGCTCATTCTGAAACAAAAGTATAATTTTGTTTTGGCTATAGCTGTATACCACTCGGCTAAAAGCTTTCCCTTAAATTTAGCTCAGTTAAATTTGGGATAGAATTTTTTATGGGAGCTAAAATTTAGATTAAACAGCGTACTAAGCTTAAAAACTTAAAACTAACCCTACTCTCCAATAACTTAAGGCAAGAAAAAAGGAAAGTAAAACCGATATTCTAGAAAACTTAGGGATTGTAAATAAATATGTAAAAGTGACAGCAGAGGGTACTAAGTTGTTCAGAAAATGATGGATGAACTGCAGATACTTCATGTTTATTTCGGCATTGAAATACTTACAAGCACATGCTCAAAAGCTGCGTTTGCGTTTGCAGTCCCGCCGAAAAGACCTACAATTTTAACCAAACACTAGTTGGAAGCTCTTTCATTGATAACATTTATTTAGTGAACCGATAACTTTGCTACTTCGCCAAGCGCTCTAATTCATTCGCTCAAATAAACAATAACACTGGGTTTTAAAAATCATTTTTAAACCCAGTAATGTATAACATGTTTGCATAATTTACAAAATTTATTTTTAAATTATTTAAAAGTATTTTTTTATTTTATTATTGTTGTGGTATTATTATGTTATTAGATTATATTTTGCGCCATTTTGCCCTAAAGTTGGCAAGTTGGAACAAAATCCACATGAATATATAATTCCTCACTCATCTAAAATAATTCAAGCTTTCGACTGCGCGCAAAAATATAATCTAATAACATAATCATACCACAACAATAATAAACTTAAATCACAAGTGTAGACTCACAGCTCAAATCCAATCCAATGCACATAAGAAAGCACAACACGCCGGCTAAACCGGAAACTTTCATTTCCACTTAGAAATTTAATAAAAAGACAAAAAGTATCAACAATAACTACCGACAAGCGACAACATTCGACGCTTACTCAATTTAATAATTTCACCGATCTGCCTTGAAGATCGACTCCAACTGAGCTACTGTAGCATTTTTATCTCAAACTAAACCTCACTCGGCGTTGCTTTAGGTTTGGCACATAATCTCTACGTACAGGCTCCAGTGTCATTCGTCATTTCTGGAATGGTGTCTAAGGTTGGTCATTTTTGGAAAAACAAAAAAACATTACCACTGTCAGCCAAGATATCACTGAACGATTCACTGGTCGCGGGTGCAAGCTGCGCCTCATTATAATATCAGCGAGGAGCTATTGAAATTAACACTTTCACCAAACTCATATGTATGAGGCAAATTGGAAAATTGATGTTTTCCCAAGAACAAAATTTGCAGGCTATTTTCTTTTTGCGTGTGTCCTCCTTTCCGGTGTTGCTGCAGGTATTCCGTGTTCTATTTATACCCACCTAAGATTAAATAAATTCAAGTAACTCTTAGTTGAACACATTTATGTGGGTCTAATCGAATACAATCAGCATTTGTTTGTTTATTTCGTTTTCGCTGATAAGAGTTGATGTGATTTAATCTTTGTTATTTAATAGGCACTTGTAAACGCCATTTTCTCAAGGGTTATTTATTTTCTTATCGTTCCTTTAAAAAGGAACACATTTGAATACATCAGACAGTTTGGTTTTCTATAAATTGGGCTCTATTCAAGATCAGAGTATTTTTTTATTAAAAATAAAACGAAGATATTTGTTATCGAGGAGAAGAGTTGTATGGCAATTTAACAAGTGAATTGAGAGGCTGTCTCGAGGCAGTTGGGTTATATTTAATAACTCAGATGTTTGCCAGACATTTGCATAAAGTAAGGCAATGTAAAGAAGCACGTCTTTTTCTGGGATCAAGTTTGTGAACCCAAGACATATAAATCGGCGTACGTACCTGAAGTCGGTTTGATCAGAATTGAGAGCAGTTTTTACTTCCCTTAATGTGTTAGTAAATATTTGTCCCATGTCGTTCGGGTATTTTAGAAGCAATTTTAGAACAAACAAGAGGTTCCACCGTTTCCGAGGTGTAGCAAAATATAAATGAATGCAATAGGTATACCTATAATGTACGTTTTGTCAGCAAGAAAGAGACACATTGGGTAAGTAACACAAAATAAGCACAACTCGGTGTTCTTCAAAACTTTGCTGATAGGGCAATTTTTCGTGAGTGCGTTTTTTTTTTTAGAAAAGTGCAAAATATTGGAAAGGAAGAAATAATGGAACTGCAGAGAATGTCTATATCAGTTGTAGACATCGACACAATTTTAAGCTTGAGCACAAGGTTCGGATTCAAAGCTTGCTATCAACTTTGGCTGGACAAGATGGTTACAAAGGGTTTTCCAATAAGAGGTGTTATTTTGGTATTCAAAGAAAAATTACATTTTTTGAGATAAATGATCGGATGTTTATTTCATAATAAAGAGGAACGTATGCCGTTAATAATGAAAAACAACATCAGCCAAATGACCACCACGAGCACGCATACATGACCATATCCTTTTCATGAAATTTTCCATAACCAAATCGCAAAGTGGCTGCCCTATGTCCTCGATAGCCTCATGAATTTTATCTTTGAGGTCTTAAATCGATGCTGGGCGTCGACCTTATCTTTCAAGTGGCCCCAAAGGAAGAAGTCGCAAGGTGTTAAATCACAAGATTGACGTAGCCACCGAGGTGGAAATGGGCCTCATCAGTCAAGATGATTTTTCGATTGAATTCCGGATCATTTTCATGCATTTCAAGGACCCAATCAGCAAAGACACGACGTTGTTGATGATCGGCCGGCTTGAGTTCTTGTGTTAATTGAACTTTGTAAGCCTTAAGACACAAGTCTTCATGCAAAATACTGTGTAATGACGTTTGTGGAATGCCCAATTCCAAAGAACGACGAGGAACGGACAAACCTGGGTTTTCATCAACACTTGGGGCTACAGCAGCAATATTCTCAGTTGCTCTTGAGCGACGTGCACGGGTTTTATTCTTCACATCACTAACTTGTCCCAACAGCTCGAATTTTTCCACCAATTTCTGTATTGCGGTCCGACAAGGTCTTTTTTTTTTGCGAACTGTGACTGCAAGATTTTCACTATTTTTGTACTGAATTTTAATAATTTCAATGCCGCAAGTATCGTTCCATTTTTAGTAATGGCGTAGTTTCTTCTTGTCAAATGTCAAAGAATATAAGCCTCAAAAGTGACAGCTACCATAATAGCGGGTCATTCACAATAACACCTCTCATTAGAAAACCCTTTACTTAACCAGTGTACAAGCGCAAGTTCGTGCTGTTCGTTGAGCATAGGTCTGTTCTGTGTGATAAATTTTCTCACAGAGAGAGACACTTACGAAAAAGTTAGGGAACGCTTTTGTAGTTATCTATGAAAGTGACAGAAATAAAATTCAAAAACTCAAAAAGGGGTATAAAAAATCGTTAAAATATATAATAAACTCGAATAATTTGCTCATTTACGAACAAAATTAGTTGATTTATCTACCTAGCGATGAAAGTGATTCGGAGTTAATAGAACTTCTTCCTTATGAATCCGAGTATATGGAAGAGTTTGTACTGATTGAACTACAAGCATTCAAGAAGGAAAAAAATGACACCACATTAAAAATTAAGTGGAGGAGATTGTCCTTTCTTACTCCTTAGAGCGAGGGAAAATTTCGTCGACACTTTTAAAATGAATCTAATACTATGTTCCCACCGACGTAATTTAGCTAAAGTGATTTATAAATCACGAAAGGCGTCTCCACCGAACTTTAACTGATTTAGTTTGACATTTTTGTCGACTTTGACATTAGGTGTCCAACACCAGATAGTTAGTTTTTTGTTGTTCTTTCTGTTTTTCTGCCGTACCTGCCAAGAATAAAACAATTTTTCATTGCATGAATTTAATAAAAATATCAAAAACTTACCGAAACACGAACAAAATTAGAAAATTGAATTTGAAATAATTTTTTTGACAGTTTTTCTTTCTTTTTTGTTTGCTGAATAAAGTGCTGAAGTCAAGAACAGGTATGTTCGTTTTTATTTTGTGTGGATTTGCGATGACAGATACGTAATTAAGATTTAAACACGTATAAATCACGTAATTACAAATCACGAAAATGTATGATAAATCACGTAATTTATGAGATGATTTAGCTAAATCAAGTTGATTTAGCTAAATCACGTTGGTGGAAACATGGTATAAGGAGAACATTTTTTTTAAGGAATAAGTGTAGATTTGCTTAAAATATATATATAAAATGAACAATGCAGATTATTTGAAGTAAAATAGATATATATTGAGCAAATTTTCTTCAGTTTTCTAAGAAAAATTTACGCATGAAATCAAAGTTAATGATATTCAAAAGCGCTAAATACGCAACCATGTTTGTCATAATAAGTTTTTAGTATATAGAACAACTCATTTAGCTAGTTTTATTAACCAAAGAAATCAAATTATTCGCCTTTTAACAATATATAATTACTAACCAATGGCATTCAGTAATGTGAAAAGGTGGTATTCCCGAATTCTATCACATTTCCCCACGGTTGTCGAGGTTGGCAGCATTTATTTTTGTATTTTTTGTACGTTTTTACATGTCACACGGATTCTTAATTGACACAACACCGATAGGAAAACAAAATGGCGAATTTGAAAAAAAACTGAGGTGGCCAGCGGCAAGAGGATTGTGAGTTGGGGGTCTCAGTATCATTTGTCTCTGGAACAGACCTTCATGTTGAAAAAGCTTTCAGATTGTTGATCACCGCATTGCCCAAATTTGACGCTCACGGGGTTGGTGGAAACAAGGCGTTAACTGATTTGTTAAGGAGAAGGAAATATCATAATGCTGCCAAAACCAATGCAATCAAAATTGGCTATTTTTAAATTCTAGCAATTTCAACAATTCACTACCAATCTGGGTTCCGTTTTACTCACAAAAGGTTCTTATTTGCTCATCAGTTCAATTATCCGGCTGCACACCTTAGTCTATCAGCAGCCGGGCAGCTTTACAGATTGCAATTTACAACTTGCATTTATTTCATCCGCATGTTGTTAGTCAACTCTAGCACTTAACTTAGACAACCATCGGGCGTAAATTTTGTAAAAGCTTTTCGCCGCATATTGACCCAATTCCTTCCTCTCTGCTATAAAGCCTTCACACATAGCCGCCAACTAAATGGATCAGCTTCAGCAGCAAAAGGGAAAACAACACCGCCGTACGCCATTGATTACTAGATATAAAAAGAAATATATCCTATTTTGGTTTTAGGCAGGATGTTGAAGCGGACAGTGTGCGAAAAGATTGCTAAACAACAGGAACAACCAAATGAAAACAACAACAGCAGCAATAGCAACAGCGTTTGATTGATTTCCATTGAAACCTATCGACTGGAATAAAACAATTACACACTGGAGTAATGGATATTCGTAGTTTAAAATTTCGCTATGATCCTTTGTTTATTTTTACGCCCTCCTTGACATCGAATATCCGAGGGGCGAGAAGGATTCCATATACCATAATATATGTGCAGACAGTCGATACACATGTGAGGAGGTGTGTGGATATGAAAGCGTAGTGCTTTTGGCCTTCCGCTTTTATATCGTTTCACACCAGTTGAACAGACAAACTGAAAAACATGGCATCCCGCGGGAGCTATATTGAAGTTTAAGAATATTTAGGTACAGACTGCGGGAAGCACATTACAAAATTTTTTCACAGAACAGATTTTAATAAAGAGTTGGATTTGAATTTTTTTTTTTCGATTCACAATCACTTTTGGAAGTACAACCAAAGTAGATTGTAGCGACGTTCGTTTTAATGACATATATAAGTTATTATTATGAAAATGCCACGTAAGTCGCCCCTGATATGCATAGATACTGCACAGATGGAGCTACCGATAACTTAATCTGTAATAACGATGCTGGGACCATATCTTGTTGATGATCTTTGGCTGAAGTCTGTGCTTCTGAAGTAGCAAGGAGGTAGCAAAACTCCAACCTGAACAAACGTTTTCTAATACAAGATGACCAATCTTAGAATTAATTAAAGTGAGGCATTACTTGTCTACCTGGGGTACATAGGCAAGAAGTCACTCTTGTCAATCGCCGTTCTTTGGACTAAGAAATTAAGACCTTTTTATATTGAAGCAAGGAAAACTTCAGCCTACATAAAAATGTAGGTCTTGTACGGAAAATAGCAACACATAGTCATTGGGCGGTTACGCAGTTTGAACACAATATCTGCTACAGGATCAGTTGGATTTTCCGAAAGAAGCAGCGCACCATTAGGTATACCAATTTTGCGATTACAGCTGATGCATTGGAATTTTAGGTGCAAAAGGGAGGACCGGTTGGGTACGGGTTTCAAATTGCAACTCAAATCTTGGATTTTAGCATCAGCAGATTTTAGTGGCGAGTTTCCGAACTGGGTTAATTTTTGAGAAATAAATCTTCGCAGCTCGAAAGTTCTGGAATCAAAAAAATAACGTTGTGGGTGTGCCTAGTTAAAAAGTGTGATAGGCTAAAAAAAAATTCAATTTTCACATCCACATTGCATCAAAAACTTTGGATTTTCTCAAATGTGCTGCTCCAAAGAGCAGAGCTCCGCAAAAACATCATGATATTGGTTTGCCACACAAGGGATACATTTCTGTTAAACAAGAATCCTGACAACACCACTCGATGCTAAATAACTGTTCGTTAGCTCTCTCGTTCGTATACCGTAGCCGTATCCGTATGCCGTACACAAACGACAAGGATTATAAGAACTCTCCCAAAAAAAAAAAAATAATCACAACCCACCTCCCCCAAATCAGTGATTCGCTTCTATATAATGCCAGTCTAGCTATCGAGAGCCTTTCAATTGTGCTCTCCCTATTGACGAGTCAACACTTGTTGAGCCAGCGCGCGAGTGTCCTTCGAATCGGTGTTTTATTTTTTACATTGTTTCAGTGGACTCGTTGTGCATACGTTAATACAAAATATTTGAATTAAATAGAAAACAATAATAAATATGGAAATGGAAACTAAACCTGAAGAGGCAGCAACACCTCCTATCGGTCAGAGTCGAACAGTTATCGCGGCTATAGTGTACCTCGCCCTTCTAGTCGATAATATCTTGCTCACAGTTATAGGTAAAGCATTTGGTCTTGTTTTTCTCATTCCATACATTGTCCTAATTCGAATTTCAATTCAGTGCCGATTCTTCCGGATTATCTCGCTACGATACATAATAAATCTCTAATCGCTGATAATCAACAGCTGCTGGCACAGAATCTGGCTTACCGTAACTTTGACTCACATCACGCTCCAGCGGCTATTATGACAAAGCATCCCATACCTGGGAAGTCGTTGGTTAACTTTACCGTCGTTCAAGCGACCGACGATAAGGTAATAATAGCTCCAGTGGCGGCGACAGATGGAGACGACTCAATTATTGGCGAAAACAATAGCAGCAACAACAACTACACCAACGACACCCTGGCGAGTGAGAATGGTTCGATTGGTATCCTCTTGGCCATGAAAGCGTTGGTTCAACTGATTTTCAACCCCATCGTTGGAGGTATGTCCAGCAAATTCGGCTACCGACTACCAATTGTGTTTGGAACATTTTGCTTGCTGATTTCGGCCTTGGGTATGATGCAGTTCACTAAATCCTGTCAAAGGTACTGATTCGCTTTTATCCTTTTCATGTTTGCCGCGGAAAAGTGTTCGCAATCGGTGAAACATATGTTACGTTATTGATTGCACGCTCTGTGCAAGGTGTTGGATCCGCCTGCATCGGAGTGTGCGGAATGAGTTTGGTTGCACAAGTATGTATATTGTAAAAGTTTACGTATTACGTTGAAATTTATTTTTATTTTCAATGGTGTTAAGGACTACTTTTGTGAGGATTTTTTGTTTCGAATTAATTCAAAACTGCTTTGGGCATTGCTTCTCTGAGGAATGTACGCCGTACGGGTATTCCCGTCGAGGGAGTGTCACATAGAAAATTCATTCTGAATACCAACTTTTCACAAGTAGACATGTTGGTACCCATTTATAAGGACCCCTCATTTTATTACTCCACTTTCAGAACTCAGCCCCTAGGCTATGAGTGGGGACCTGTATGGAGTAACTTCACATTTGCTGAATAAGAAATCAGTTTGATTTTAAAAAAATCTGGCGAGAATACTAACGTAGTTTTCCTTTTCGAAATAATATTTGATTTACAACGCAAACATTGAAAGAGTCTTTTACTTAAAGCATCAGCTGACTGTGCATTCGTTTAATAATGTAGGCATTTGTACATACAAGGATGATGGATAAAAAATAAGGATAGAATATATTTTTCGGCTATATAGCTTTACGCTGAATCGATTATTGTTTGGGCTGATTTTATCCATTTAAACACAGAATGTGTATATCTCTGTGGCAATAGCTTATGTCAAAAAAAGTGCTTTTGAAGTAATCGCATTTTCGAAATAATCTTATTTTCGCCTAAAATGGTTATTTATGATTATTTTTAAGAAAATGTTTGCCCTAATTGTAAAATAAGGGATTTACTTAATATTTTATGATTGTGGCTAACATTTCTTTTAAAATAAAAATGCGATTATATATTTTAAAAACACTTTTTTGTATGTATTTCAAAAACACTTGGCTACTCGTATTGCCAAGATTTATTAGTCTATTGCGGTGGATCATTTAAATTTTCTTGCGCAGAAATGTGAAAAAATTGGAAGGATACAATGGATTTCCGCATAATTTTGTATACACAGGTAGAACTTCCACGCATTTGTTGCTTTATCTAGGGTAGTACATTTTTATATGTAATACAAACCATTTTTAACACATTTAGCTAGCTCCTTTTCATTGTAAGCTATTTCCAATCTAAATTACTCATTCATATATCTCCATCTCCTGATTTCTATGCCAAATTATTAATTCTTTTAACAACATTTATGAGAGTCTGATAGATACCAAGGTTGTACATGTAGATCGGATTTTACAGGCAAGTCATACAATGAGTCACACCCGACTGAAAACATTAAACGCTATAAATTAAGACATGTATGACTGTACATGTAATTGCCTGTGTTATCTACCCTGCAATTAGTCTGCTAACATTGACAAAAACAAAGAGGCAACCTCACATGCTTAAACATGGAATTCCACATCAGAGAACAAATACTTTTTTAATAAATTCCACGATGCTGTAAAATTTTTGTGTGTTTTTTTTTATTTTATGTGGAAATATGAAGATATATACATCTACTCTTCCAGACAAATTGATTAACTATGTCGTATACGTTTCTTTTTTTGACAATTTGTTTCCATCCAAGCCTATGTTTTTCACATTGAAAGTCCTTAAAGAGGCACACCTACCACTTAAAAGTATTTAGAACAGTACAAACAGTAAAACTGCTTAAGTATTTATATTAGGAAATCTTAATACAGTCAACTTAATAGTGGAACTGATATTGAGAAACTGTTTGTGATTTCCCCCCCAAAAATGAAGAAGATATAAATCATTAAAATCTTACTTCTCCAAATTGTATATCCGATTTTTGTATTAAAAGCATTTTTTCGAAATTTATTTTTTTAAAGTTTTTGCATTTATTTTATATATTAATTGTTGTAACAAACGTCAAAGTTCCGCGAACACTTAATTTGTTTACCAACAATAAGCAAACGATTTGGGAGAGTTTAGTTTGAAAGCAAGTTTTTGATAGTGCAACTAATAATATTGAATAAAATAAGTGTGATCCGTATATAATATTGTACCTTATACCAATAACAAAATGTAGCCCTGACTGTCATTTAGATGAATGGGAAAAAGTCATATCTATTATAAAACTGTTTAATTTTGAAGTCAACACTCAAAATGGTTAGTAGCAGAACCCGCTGTCCATATACTATTCATACCAAAACCTTTACAAGTAATTAAAGGCCATATTCAAGTTTTGATAAGACAAAATGGGAAAACCTGGAAAGCGAGGCAAACGAACTGAAACTGAATACAGTTCTATGAATAGTTCAAATAGATCAGAAGTAGCTATTTTAAGAAAAAGTTGAGTTTCGTTTCACGTTTCATTATACCTCCTTTTTGATGCAAAACAAAGTCTACTTAATTTAATGGCACTTCGTTAAAAACGCTTTGTATGAGATCTCTTTTATAAACGGGCTTTCTCCACTCGAAAATAAGCTTTACATTTTTAAGCAGATTATGACATAATACAGATTACTCAGATTTCCATTAAATAATCTGCTTCAAAAATAAATGAATCTGACCTTTAAATAAGCGGGTTGTATTGCCGCCTAAAGCTTAAAATGCATTCGCACATTTTTTGTCATTGTTTTCATTTTTTCTTGTGCAATTTGTGCTTTACTTGTCAATGGTTTATAAATTCTGCAGTGTTGTTTTCACTTATGTCTTAATGTTTTCAATCTTTTCTATTGACGAAATATTTGCGCATCAGGATCAGTTTAATATAAAACAAAATGGCTTTCGGAAGTTATGAACGGACAATTCCGTATAACTCATTAATGAAATGTTGGTTTAATTTACCAAAATAATTACCACTCTCATTTCATATGTTTTAAATCAGAAATAGAAACGTTTGCAAGTGATTGCAGAAATGTTGGTAGCCGGAACTTATGCTTATTTCCGAACATCCATGGAACTTTAGGCGACTTATTTGTGTTCTCATTCTTACGCCTTTATTAGCATTGACTGTGGACAAACGAAACTCTTTGTTCAGTCTTATGCAAAAATGAGCGAGCGGGATGTTCTAAAGGCAGTATTAAAGCGAAATTTCATAAGCCATCGCTATAAAAATATCAACGTGCTGGACTTTCCCATAATTCCTACAACGTAAACAAGATGTCCGACCAAAATACGTGTCACGTGAATTCATTTTATTTGTTATGTAATTAATGCGATCGAAATTCTTGTAATCAAAATATTTTACACAGAAGTTTCGCAACGAAGTTTCTCACAGCTGATTGAAATGTCAAACGAAAACTAGTTGGTGTTCGATGTGAATGAAACTTCGAGTTTTCGATGGCGTATAAATACACACGGCTATTTAGTATTGGGCATGCCTTTAATTTTCCCTATTAGGAATGTGTGATCAGCGACAAATCATACTGAGACCCCCAACTCGCAATCCTCTTGCCGCTGGCCCCCTCAATTTTTTTTCAAATTCGCCATTTTGTTTTTCTATCGGTGTTATGTCAATTAAGAATCCGTGTGACATGCAAAAACATACAAAATACAAAAATAAATGCTGCCAACCTCGGCAACAGTGGGGAAATGTGCTAGAGTTCGGGAATACCACATTTTTGCATTACTGAATGTCATTGGTTAGTAATTATATATTGTTTAAAGGCGAATCATTTGATTTGTTTGGTTAATGAAACACCTAAAAGATATGTTCTATATACTAGAAACTTATTATGACAAACATAGTTGCATATTTTGCGCTTTTGAATATCATTAACTTTGATTTCATGCGTAAATTTTTCTTAGAAAACTGAAGAAAATTTGCTCAATATATTTCTATTTTACTTCAAACAATTTGCATTGTTCATTTTTCATATATATTTTAAGCAAATCTACACATATTCCTTAAAAAAAATGTATCCACACGTAAGGAATAATTTCAAATTTAACGGATAAAATTCTATGAACGCTGTCAGCAACTTTGCCAACAGCGGAAGTGGCATATGCAAGGTGCGAGTGTGCTGGTGAGCCGGAATTTTTGAAGTTACGTGACAATACAAATTTCAATGTAACAATACTAGCGCACTTAGCATTTGCCACTCCTTTAAAATATAGCTTGTAGGCAAGTAACGGGAAATCGGCCGAAGTTGGTGGTCTCAGTATTGTCTCTGTGTGTGATTTTGTAAATGCAGTTTTAGAGAAAAATAAAAAAAAAAACAGATTTGAAATAAACACGGAAAAACAATTCATCATGATGTATAGTTTAGGCTTCGATTTCAAGTTTGAGAGCAATAGTTTGAACGGAAAATAAATTATTTTGCATTTACCCAGGTCAACACGTTCATATTTAGGCTGTAGAAGAAAATGCTTCCATGGTAATCAGGTGGATTAAGTAAAGAAGAAATTTTGCCCTACATTGTGTTTAATTTTGACATTTAGATCTGCAGAACAAACAGAAAATAGAACCCGGCTCTAGTGGATGTTGCTTTCGGTTGGAAAGAAAAATCCTTTTATTTTGTTGTTAAATGTTACAATTTTTTTACTTGTGCAAACTTGACGTTATTTCGACATCTTTGCCCAGCTTTTAATTCATTAGTAAGTTGCTTGTGGCTGTCGTTTTTAGCGCCACCATTCAACTTCCAGCAGAGAAGGGATGGGAAATTAGGCATTTTCAATTTAGCTTTTACAATCTTAATTTAAAAAGCCAAAATCCTTTATCATCTTGTTGACTCAATAGAAACGTAAGCAATCTCATTTTAAGCGCCTTAATCTTTGCTCTTTTTGAAAAAAAAAACGGCTTAAAAGAAAATAACCCGCATATTTTCGCCTGGCAAAAAAGCTATGGAGTTTGTTTGTTTTGTCGTACAGAGTAGGTACACCGTTATTTCGAACTCGTATTTATGAAATGTGAAGTCTCGTACAATTTATTTGTTTTTCATACATTTTCTGTTGCCAATGATACAAATTGAAAAGACCAAAGTTGGTTTAGAATTTTGCCTACACTAAATCAAAAATCCGTTTATTTACTCAACGCAGCTGTATCCGGAGGAAGATAAGAGATCCAAAATAATGGGCATCATCTTGGGCAGCATCGCTCTAGGAGTACTTCTTGGCTACCCATTCGGTGGTATACTGTACGATCTCGTAGGAAAGTCATCTCCATTCATTATTCTTTCGACATTAATTTTCCTGAATTTAGGTGAGGCGATTTTGTACTCTTTTTCGATTGTGCCTAATTCGATTTAAAATGTTTCATTTTAGGCATGCAACTGCTTACAATGGATCTCTCCGTTCAGCCTGAGGTAATATCTCGTACCTAGTTGAAGACTGCTGATTTAACTTGCGTTTATCTTTAAGGTCACTCTGGAAGCTGGCAAACCAAAATGGCGTCCAATATTCGCTAACAAGATGATTCTGGCGATTGTGTTTGCAATTCTAATCTCTACATCAGCGATGGCTATTTTAGAGCCCTGCCTTCCCATATGGCTAATGGAACATCTGAAGCCATACAAATGGCAGTTGGGTACAGTTTTTATTCCAGATTCAGTTGGCTATTTCATTGGAACGAATTTCTTTGGGGCCGTGGCTTACAATTTTGGTCAGGTGCGGGTGTCATGTCTATCGTTACTTCTAGTTGGATTATCTTCTGTCTTGGTGAGTCGCCTTTTACAATGTTTATGAATTTTTTATTTATTAACCATATTTTAGATTCCAAGTGCCACAACGGTACCCCAACTCCTCTTACCACACTTTGGCCTGGGTCTTGGAATTGGAATTATTGACGCAGCGTTGGTTCCTCTGCTTGCTACTTTTGTCGATGCGAGCCTTAGTGATGATCCGTCTACCACAGGTGATTCAATGTCAAGTTATGGAACAGTTTATGCCATCCAGCAGACTTCTGTCAGTCTAGCCTATTGCTTAGGTAAGTCCAAATTATAAATTCACTTACGAAACGATAAGCACTTAATTTCGCAGCTCCCTTACTTGGTGGCGAGTTGGCTCAAGCCCTAGGGTTCACCTGGTTGATGCGTTTAGTTGGATTTTTTAACATTGTCTATGGCCCTGTCTTGGTGATGCTCTATCAGAAATATAACCCAAAGGTAATAAACAGCTATAAACTTTCCATTGGCATATGAAATTTTTTTCTGTTCTTTCAGTTCGTTGCTGAGAAACGAAATCAAATGCTTTTGACCGCATCTGGTAGCGGCCCTGGTTCACACTATAAGAAGCTCTACAATGCAGTCGAATAGAGCGTGTACACAAAATTAATGTAATTTAGTTATTTCTCTGAATGCAATATAGGTTTTTTAATGTTAACACAATAAATTATTTGAAGAATTGAATGTTTGAGAAGCAGTGCTCGGAATCTAGACCTAATCACTGTTGTTAATTTTGTTTGTGCGTTAAGTCAGCCAATAGACCGCTGGTGCAGAGCAAGAAAGGTACATTCCCAAGTGCTAGGTGTAAAACTGCAACCTAAACAGTTTGTTTTGAGTACCATTCTGCTATTATTTAAATGCATTCTTGATCTTTTCTCACAATTTGATAGGTGCACGGAAACAAGCGGCCAGATTATTGAGATTGTGCCTGATGTCACACTCACTCATTTCATTTCAACAGGTCAACAATCAGTATTTCTAATCGTTCTAATTACGTTTGACTAAGTACTTCAAACTATTCGGCATACAATTTAAACAGAAAATTTGAAAATTAATAAAATTGAAAAAAGGGAGATGAACGCCGTAGCAAGGGGTAAACTCGACCAACCAACAGCCTTTTAAAAATTCTCTCCATCGATCATATTTAGGACCTGGACCTGGAGCGTATATCCTTCCATCTACAGTAGGATTCCTTAGACATGATGTTCGAAAACAACGATATCCGCAGTACTCCTTTGGTACTCATCATAAAAATAACGATCGACCCATTGGTCCCGGCCCCGGAGCTTATTATATAAAAAATTATATTACAAGACATGGGATTGATGGCACACCCAAGTATACTATGCGACCGCAAACTCTTACCAGAGGTCGGTTATATTTCCAACTTCCAGTGTGAAAGTATTACTTAAACTTAAATATCTACAGCAAGAATCAGTCAAGGTCCAGGTCCCGCTGCGCACGATGTTCACCTCAAACCGTTCTTCAAAGGTACAACAGCGCCGGCATATAGTTTGTATTCGAAAAATTATACAGCAACACAAAATATCGTGTCTCCTGCTCCAAATACGTACGATGTTCGAGTGCACATGACAAAATCAAGTCCTCCAGCATACAGCATGTAAGCTGATAGCTTTCCCATCAATTCGTATGCACTTTTCATTCATTCATTCTATAGGAGAAAAGATTGGAATCCAAAACTAAAGCCACGTTCACCTGGCCCAGCTACATATGGTCGTACAGATCTAAATGTGAAATTGCGAAAGAGTCCCATATATACCATGGGCGGACGTAACTTCATTACGCACAGGCTCTTTACGCCTGGACCCAACGTTTACAATAGGGCATACTATAGGCCTGGTCGAACTGCACCGTCGTACTCATTTGGAACGCGACACTCCGAACATGCTCCGCCTCTGATTGTTCGTTGTGACAATATAAATTAAGGCACACCCAAAACACTCTTACTTTCAACTAGAAAATGTTGGCTTAAGGATGTTCAAAGAGGGGATGGTTTCAGGTCCTGATCCCATGACTCTTTGAACCCACTTAAACTGAGGTTTAATTGCTTTTGGAAATAGCATCGCTGTATCATACATATTGCAATGATTTATGTGTGATGCCAGGGATGACATCTCCAATATGCACAAGGGTGTATTTGGATTTGTAAATTTACAAATAAAGTGAAATAAGAAATAAAATTTAATGAGAATAAAATGTTCATTGGCGTTTACGAAGAAAATTAAGGAATGGGCTGCAAAACGGATGACATGCATAAAACTGATAAAACTAAATATAGTAGGGCAATCTGCACAAATATTTTTATTATTTACTAGCGGACCCGTCGAACTTCTTCGCGCCCAAATTTAACGCCTTCAGATAAACTCCTGAGTAATAATAAAACACAAATAGTTCAAATTTCAATGTGATTTATTTGAATGGAATCGAAATCAGTAGAGAGCGCTATGATAAACAATGTTTTTCGATTTGTTTTCCGGCGCAAAAACAAACAACGAAGACAGTGCGAAAACAGGGAAATTCGAGATTAATCCCACAGACTTGCGATTTATTGATTGGAATCGCAAAAGCCAATCGAACGGGGAACTCAATCCGCTTGAATTGGAAACGAAGGTCTGTTGAAAAAATCGGAATTCGTGGGATAAGGACTTCCTCTCCTTTGAATTTGCCCTTGATGATCGTTCGCTTGAATCACATTGTTCATCAGCTTCTTGACGACCAAACGCGTACCGTTCCACAATTTCGGATGATTCAAATTCCGAAACATGATTATGATCGACCCCAACTTCAGCTGTAAAATATGCGGCGGAGTTCCTGGCACATCAAGCGAGTTAAAAATTCCGTCGGATAGTTGGTCGCTTCATCATCGTGGGTCACGCTGTCAACGGATTTGTACGCTGTCTCCAGCGATTTGACTTTGAATAATGAAATTATAGAAGCTATCGACGTTCTTATTCTTCGCTGCTAGTTTTGCCCGTTCACTAATCCAATAGAGGTTTTTATAATTTTATGCAATGCCGGGGAACACTTTGATGATGAGTTTCTCCTTCCACGATGTGAACTCGAAAAAATCTGCCTGGAACGATATCAATTAAGTCGAAACATCAACAGGAATTTGACCATTGCCAAGCACCGGCAGTTGTCTCGAGAATTCAGCAGCCGGTGGGTCGTTCTGCAATGCGACTCTCATGTTCGTGGTCAATTTCTTGACATGCCGCCACAAAGACGACGATTTTAGGCATGCATTAAGTTCATCGGCAGCAGTAGATTTCGGGATGACCGGAAGCGTTTGACGAAAATGTCCGGAGAGCAATATCATAGCCCCACCAAATCGTCTCGAATCACCTCGTAAATCCTTCATCGTTCGTTCAACTGCCTCCAAAGCTCGTTTATGCGCCATCGAGCATTCATAACAAATGATGATTTTGCATTCTCGCACCCAAAATGCACGCAAAATGTCTTTTATCAAAATGAGTTTAACAATTATCCGAATTTTTCCAAGCTTCACAACGAATTTTCCAACTTAACATCTTCCAAAATATCAAATAATGCAAAATGTCGTCAAAAAAAAAAGGTAAATTTTTCGCGAATTTTCCGACTTTACCACTAAGAATTTTCTATTTTTCCATTCGAAAAACTATTCCGGAACAATTGCACACAAAATTCCATACAAAAAATCAATTTTCGAGGGTTTTCCCAAAATTTTCTTTCGTTAAGATCTTCTCCTGGCAATTACGGACAGCTGAAAAAAAAGTTGAGCCAAATCGGCCGAGCCGTTCTCAATTGATGAATTGCTAAACATTTTTCACGCCATTTTTATTTATTTTTTGAACGGCAAGTCAATTCGAAAATTTCATTTCACTTCTTTTTTTAATTTGGATTTTGACAAACACATAGCTGCTATCAACAAACTGCCGGCCATTCACTAATCCTCTTGCTTTTATGAGCATCGCGCTGTTTGACAGCTGTCCATATTATACGAAGAAAGAAATTGAAAAAGTCTGGTGGATCGGTAGAAGTGTAGCAGACTACAAAACTACAACAAATATTGGTCACATGGTGTATTTCTATAGTCAGCGTTTTATTAAACGAAAAAAAGGAAAGGTGACATTTTGCCCGAGTTCTTAAAATTAATTCATTTAAAGATCGTTTCCAGCGTACACGTTCTGTTCAGACTACCAGGATTTAAATTAAGAAAACTATATAGGTACCAAAGAAAAGATATTTTTATTTATTTTAATTATCACACTCGACGATCATCGGTGGCGCATATTCGGAATGTCGAGTCCCAAAGGAATATGCTACACCCTTCTTGCCGGGCTTATGCTCAGTTAAATTATAAATATTAGATCCTGGAGCGTAATTCTTGAACAGGAAAACATTTCGAGCCGTCATTGAATACGCAGGGCTTCGTTTCAATTTCGCATTTAAATCTGTACGTCCATATGTAGCCGGGCCAGGAGATCGTGGTTTAGATTCTATATGATTAACCATGCCCCTAAAAACAGAAATATGGCATCTTAAGCTCACTATTATGTTATAGTAAAGTGGTGAAAGCTACATGCTAAAAGATGGAATTCCAGGCTTTATGGGCTGTACTCCAAACATGTAAACATTCGGTCCAGGGGCGCAGTGTTTAAATTGATAATGGTTTTTGCACTGCATAGAATACGAGGGGGCGTTGCTGCCTTTAAAGAATCGATTGACATCGTGGGCTCCGGGACCGGGACCTCTACTTTTTTCTAAATAGATTTATTAATAAGCTGCTGCTGTCGAAAAGTCTTAAAATGATACCTATAATATGTATTGGAGCTCCCATTGTATATTGATGGGCTTTATTATATCCGTAGCGCGTTATACCTTCCACTTTATAAGCACCGGGACCAGGACTTACTCGTTTATCAATAATCGGTATTTGACCTCCAAACGAATATTGTGGCAGTCGTTTTTTTCGGATGTCATGTCCATCGAAACCGACCTCTGCCGGTAGGCCGTATGCCCCAGGTCCAGGTCCTTAAAGAAAGCTCGTCTTAGAGAGGTTATATGGGGATAAGTTAATTAATTTACCCAATGGTTTTCTAGTCATCTGTCTTTGGGTTCTGTTTTTATGGAAAAAAAAACAAAGATAATTTTGAATTTTGATCTTGCCAGCCGAAAAGTTCGAAAGGTTCTAAATAAAAACTAACTTCAGAATGTTTGTTTAATTTTCATATTCTTATGTGATTATTTTTTGCTTTGTTAGGTGAAGTAGGGTTTTCATAATAATCGGAGTGGATCCAGGTTAATGATGCCTAACATTATGGTTTTTACTACGCTTTTAGTATTGCTCCGTACCTATACTGCAGGCGATATTTTTTATGTTAACAACTGGCGAATTTGTTTGCAATCAATCGACTGCAAATTTAAATTCAATTCATTCTCCCACATGTTATGCAACAATACCAAATTCTGCCCCCAATGTATATGCTATGGATTTATGAAAAATATGTATTTTTAAATCTCCCTCCAACACACAATCAGCTGTTTTAAATCGCGTCCTCTAGTGACCAATCTTTAAAGCGCTACCATTTAAAAGTGTACACACAAAATCACAGTTCAGTGTATTCAAAACAGCCGTCAAAAATCCATCAGCATAAAAAAACTCAACCCTCCGTCGCATACTTGTGAAAAAAACAATTTGCCGTTAATTCGAAGGAAGCAAAGACTAATTCCCTATAAAAAAAAACACGCAAAACAACCAGAAGAAAATTTCGGTAGTGCAAATTCAAAGTTCAAAAACACAAATTCCTTTCCAATTACATCAAATACTAAATGCTCAATTGATTATGGCAACTGGGGTGACTTCAACGGCACCAAAATCTACAACACCACCTCCGTCACCACCGCGGCAGTCGCCACCGCCTAGAGTTCGTGAAAATCCTGAAGCTGGATCCACTTTTGTGGACAATCAATACTTCTACGAAGATGAAATATTTCGAATCGACAAAAAGGGTCGTGCAAAATTCGGATTGGTTTTGGAGAATTCCGAAGCCATGTCGGGCGACGACGAAGATGAAATGGAATTACTGTCAAAGGGTGAGCTGCGTGTAATATGGCATCCCGAGGGCAAGACTGAGGTTGTAACGGATAGGGTGGTAAGTTAATCATACCACGTGGGTACTTCATCATTTTTGTTTTTATGAAAACTGCAAAAAAAGAAGATGGATCTGACTTGGGTTCATTGTCAGGTGTTGTATAGTTCAATGTTTATGCAATTCTATTGAATTTCAATGTGAGAAAATTTCCAATACAAATCAGAATGCTGTGCAGAGGCATTTGTACTGCAAAAAGTGGAGTTTTGGTGGCTTTTTGTTCAAAAGGCGTTTCTTTCAATCAATAATCTTGTATAGTTCTTTTCGCAATGAAACACAGCTGATGTAATTATAGCAGGCAAACGAAACCAAAGTCTAATGCTAATGCTTCCAAATGTTTACTAAAAATATTAAAGTCGCAGGAATTCTATCGTTATTATATTACAATTTAGTAGAGAATCGTTAAGGGCTACTCACATGTTTTTTGGAAGACGTTTAAACGACTCCTGCTTTTCGTTATTGCAAACAACTTTTTAACTTATTAACAAGGCTAGCAGGGCCTTTCGTCGTATTGTAAGTATAGTCCACTTTGCTTTTGATGATCCAGATCTGAAGGCTGATGCTATTCGCACCGCGTTAGGTACACGGCTTAGGTCGAGCTTCGGTTAAACGCGGCAAATAGGGGTAATGTGGCTCGCTTGGGGATCTAAACTCCAGTATTTCATTTTCGGGCATGAGTCTCTACGTTTTAAGGCTAACTTATTTCTTATTTTTAATTATTACGTTACGTTAAATACGAAGCCGTCGACCTAAGCCGTGTCCCTAACTACGTGCTAATAGCCGCATCGTTCTCTGAATACGGTAACGAATAATATAAAGTGCATATATAACCTCGGAAGACAGAGCAATCCGTTTCACTACGAGAACAGTGTAACATGGTACAACTTCACTTCGTTTGCATTGTTCATTTTTACACTATTTATCAATCGTTAATGTTAATTTAACTCGCATTTAAATCAACTACCAAGTTGTTGAATCAATCCTTTCTGTTTATTTTAGGTTGGTCTCGCAGATCGAACATTAATGCCTGGCGATGTAGTTCGCCGTTTGGTGCCGGGAAAGGACACACAACGTGGCTATTGTCGTGAAATCAATATGCGTTCAGACGTCCGTATACTAGGCACAAAGAATATCATTAAGAACGTTATGGCAGAGAGACTCCAGCCAATAATTCGTATTCCACGCGATAGTGCTGTATGTCTAGACTCATGGGTGGGCAGTGTTAAAGCCGTCAACGAGAGGATTATCTTAAGGTAGATAAAAGTGTTTAGATTACAAACGTTCAACTCTTGCATTTTCCCTATTTCTCCTGCTTGTAGATCATCTTGCGGTGCATTAATCGAAATGTGTGAACTGGACTTAATACATTTCACTGATGCAAATACAAAATTTCGTAATGGGCATTTTGCCGAGATGGTCTTCTACCCAGGCCAGGTGATAACCGGTCGCATAGAATCGATGGATAATGTGAAACTGCTTTCGCCAACAACTACATTGAAAACGAACCGAAAAGGCAAACCATTGGCCAGGAAGGTAAGTGACACCCGAGTGACGCATAAAAAGCTATTAAACGAAAAATGTTCTCTCGTTTGCATAACGTTTCGTATCGCTGTTGTCTGTAGCAGAACACAGACGTTTGTTCATTTAAATGTATGTAATCTTCATCTAGTGGATGTTTTGTTGCAAAAACTTCAAAGGAATTGATTAAATTTATTCCGGACATGTTTAATTGATTTCAATTGCACTACTCAAACTGTCTTGAAAATTATTTCAGACAACGAAGCAGTCATTGACATTGTGATTCATCATCAGAATATCGATTGTGTCTGAGACAGTAGTGTAGTTGTTGCTGGAATAGGGATGTGGGAAAGAATTTTCCATAAAGCAGTTGCAGTTGGAGATGCAACCGTTTTTTATTCGTATTGTGTAAATCTTGCTAGAGGGCGGTACTTGCATCAAAACTGAACTGGACTGAAGAGACTAGCAAGTGTTTGTACGACATCACATATCATAAGGGTGATCGTATTAGATGACTTAAATCATACCGGCTTTTGACAATTCCATAAGCTGTCACAGTAAACATCTATTGTGATGTCTTATTAAAAAAAAAAAAAATTATATAAGTGCTCAAAATAATTTCCATTTGTTCAGTTCACAGTTCAATCGGTTCATCTCGACTCTGTGTGGGTACATTGGCAATGCAAAGCCCTGTCCGAAGACGGAGACATCAAATCGAATCTCCTCCAACAGCCAGACACGATGGTGACTGGTGCCGATCTAGAAAGGCTCAAACGCCTGAATCTCTTCGAATCGTGTATGCTTCAAATAAACGACAAAAGCTATTTAAAATTTGCCGACTGTGATGTAGTTGTACGAAAATCCTTATGGGAGAAAGAACAAGGTACGTGTCTCCTTCTGCACCTTTTTTATTTTTGCATTGTTTTTTGTTTCACTGTTCTTTTTGTTTGTTTAGCAATAAAATATAAAATCCTCCTCAGTCAACAAGAGAAAGAGGACAACCTAAACAAAAGCCGAAGTGTACACACAAAAGCAACGCCACTATGCCGCAACGAAAAGATTAAACTAAAGCTCTCCAATTCGACTTTGGAAGCGCCCACTCTGGAGAAGCAACCGCTAAAGATGTCGCTTAAGCCGCTAAGCAAGGCGAACGTAGATAAGTTCAACACAACGAAAGAGAGAAGTGAGACTGAGAAAAAACTGGAAGTTGGTGCCGGTAATCTAAACTCGGCCGATGGCTGGCAAACCGATGACGATGATGACGAGGTCGATTGTCTCGATTTCGATGAAGAGAATGAGAGTACTGCAACGACTATATCGACGTGTTCGAGTCCAACGCCACGCAGTAGTCCAAAACATACGTCCCGATTGCAGAAAAAGCAAGTCAAGAAGCTAAAGAAGGGCAGCGGAAGTGTGTCAACACCCCCGCCAGCGGTTGGCGAAGAGCTGGTAACCGAAGCAATGTTGGTCTATAGCACAGCTACTGTTGTATGGCAGGATGGCACTGTCGAACCCGGTGTTTCGTCAACACAGTTGTATCCGATTCATCACCTGGACGATCATGTAAGTTGAAGTTGATGGCACACTCGTGCGAAATTTTCGTATCTATATTGTTTGCTTTCTGGGCAGGAGTTCTTTCCTGGTGATTTTGTAGTCTCTGGGAAAGAGGATTGTGATGTGTCATTTAGGGATTATGGCGTTATTCAGACGGTTGACCACCATGGAAGGACCGCTCATGTCAAATGGTTTACCACATACGCATCAGCCGTCGAACCTAGGTCAGTTTACGATTTTTCCGCAAGATTTTTTGTATAACCATTTTTTTTACAGGCCCACGTACAAGGGTCAATCAGAGATGAGCGTGTACGATTTGAAAGACCATCCCGATTTTCAGTACCGCCCTGGGACAATGGTCATTCGTGTGGCAAACTTCATTGGCGAGGATGCCACCTGCACTGCTGGGCAGATAATCGACAATTATATTGATGGAAGAGTAAAAGTGTGGTGGGTGGACGGTCACATTAGTATGTGCTGGCCACAGGATCTCTTCGAAGTGGGACAGTATGATCATGCTGACTGGGCCCCCGACACCGATGACTCCTGGGAGACAGAGAGTGAAACTAGTGAATTTGGCGGAGGAACACCGCAATTAAAGTTCTCCGAGTCGCACATATTGTCAAACTTTGAAAAGGCTCGATTAGCCCTTACGCGACTGGAAGAGGTTTTTAGCATAAATCCGCATCTCCAGAATAATGATGTAAGTAGACTGGCAGCTGGATTCAGTCGCTTAAAAGCCTAGCCACCACTGTTCCTTTCTAGGTCATGAGAAAACTCCTTGGTGTGTATAAAAACTGTCGATACTTGGATCGTTTAATGAGTACGAGTTATTTTCACGAGGACCACTTCTTGGTAAGCACAACTTATACATTGTGTTTGTACAATATAAGCGGAATGGCTTTCATTTTCAGGGCTTACTCGAGCGCGTTCGCAAAGGCGGCAATCAGACGGTATCAGAGCGCACTCAGGATCGCAAAAATCGTCTCTTTAGTGAATCAACAACACAGCATTCGCAACAAGCTATCGGTATAGTAGTTCCAGTGAATAGTGCACAAACAAACCACGGCAGTGCTACATCGCCCAAGGACTACGCCCCTAAGGTAATTTTCAATATCTCGTCGACGCCGTTCAAGTATATAAAAAAGAAAGCCGCCAAGCCAGAGATCACAACGTCCAACACAAGCAGCAATGCAACACAGGAATTCACCGAACTGCAGTCGCCCCAGAAACAGATGTGTAATACACCAACAAACGGCAAAGTATCGTTAGCTGACTCTCCCAAGAACCCCTACAACCAGGAAAAGAACAAACTACTTTCTTCGGTGATGCTCAACATCGAAAAAGCCACAGAGAAGACTACTGAGCTGAAGCTCGGGCACAACCTACTCAACAACAAGTCCCAGGATGATTCGGGCAATTACACACGCACCGAAACTTGTGATAACAGCTCAACCAGCTACGCCAGCTCGAATGATCTAACAAACATCGACACCAACAGCAGTTTGCTTAAGGCGATCGATGACGCGAAATCGATTTCATGCAGCAGCATTGAATTCTCGGAGGACGTGCCAGAGTTTGTTTGTAGTCGACTGTGTTGCCTGCTCAAGGAGCAACTGGTTAAGTGTATCGACGAGATTCGGCTCAAGTTCTTTGTGGACAACTTGAATCTGAGTGAAATCATCGAGCATGACGTCGCAGAAGGCGATCCGACCCTAGAGTCAGCTCAACTCTCTTCAATCAAAGAAGCTGTAATAAATGTGTCTAGTTCACCCGACACTCCGACCATCGAAGAATCGGAGACAGTTGTGTCGACCCCCGTTGTGCAACCTGTGCCTTTAGAATGTTTCCAAGTACTGGATGCGGCGCCAAAAACACACAAATTTGAACTTACCATCTTACAACCGAATAACTCGCAGCAGTACTACAGGGCGGTGCAGCGCGAGCATAGGATGTTGCGGTCGTCCCTCCCACCTGGTGTCTGGGTCAGGTAAGCAGTTGAGAACAGCACGGGAGACTTGTAATCTTAAAACGAACGCTTCTTTATAGAGTTTTCGAGGACCGCATGGATCTTGTGAGTGTGATGATCGAGGGTCCCAAGAACACACCCTACGAGGATGGCATGTTCTTTTTCGACATTCAGCTGGGCCGTGACTATCCGAAGAGTCCGCCATTTTGTCACTACATCAGCTATTGCTCAGACCGTCTGAATCCAAATTTATATGAAGATGGAAAGGTGTGCGTTTCACTGCTGGGCACATGGTCGGGCCGGGACACAGAGATTTGGGGGCCCAATAGTACACTGTTGCAGGTCATCGTTTCTATACAGGGTTTGATATTAGTGCCAGAGCCGTACTTCAATGAGGCTGGCTACGAGAAACAGAGAGGTGAGTTCAATTTCGAAGAGGTGTTTCAGTTATATGACAAAATCCAGTTTATTCCATCTAAAATGAAATAAATTAAAACTTCAAAGTAGTAAAAGTCGAAAGACTGCCTGTCCGAGACCCATCACAATGCCTGCGCAGCATGAAATTTGGTCAAACCGAATTGCATTGACAGCTCATTTGCTACCCTTTCTCTCAATCTAGTGGGTAACCTTGCACTGGATTAAATTAAGAAAAACTTAGCTCTGTATTTTGATATTGATATTTATTTTTCATTTGCAGGTACCCAACAAGGTACGGAGAACTCGCGAATGTACAACGAGATGGCCATAATAAAATTGGTCCAATCTATGACCAAACTATTGTCAAACTCCCCGGTGATATTTCGTGAACAAATCGAAGAGCACTTTAAGCGCAACGGCAACGCAATGTACAACCGCATCAAGGGTTGGATGGAGTTGTCGTTAAGTCAAAACGGCATGACTCCAAGCACAGAACAGCCGTGTTCTCCTCCCCCAAACACGAACATCGTTCCACCAGATTTTCCTCTTGTGCCTGCAAGCCGCGGCTTCTGTCTAACACTAGCAGGTCTGCTAGAGACTTTTCGCAAAAAGGTCGACGCAATCGGTGCAGCAACAGCTCCAAACGGCGAATAGCCCACGCCCTATCCTGTCTGTATTCAATTAAAAAGAAACTCTCGTTCCTAACTGATTTTACACTATATTATCTGTACAAACCAATGCGCGATCTCAAATATTTTTCGTTCTCGAATTTCCATTGTTTGATTATTTATATCTTATTGACTTGTGTTATCTTATGTTCTAAACAAAAAAGTGTGCTACGTCATGAGCATTGCACGTGCTTTATATAGGAGCGAGAGTTTGAGTTATTATTAATTTCCATTGTTGTATTTTTCTCTCTTTATTTATTAATGTTTTGTTACGTGAGAATTTCAAATACGTTAGTAGATTGGTTTTTAAACAAATTAAATTGTTGTATGAATATTTTTTTTGTTAATTAAATCCATTTAATTTCTGTTTAGTGTTGTTTTTTTCGAGTACGAATTGAGATAGTAGTTTATAATAAACGCTAAGCGCCAATAGGCTTTTCGCCAAAGTAATCTAGAAATACAAATGAACGTTGTTACATGGAATAACAAAGTAAAACAAACACTCAAAAACGAATCTAGCACTTTAACGCCTATTTTCACAAGAACTTTAAATTAAATTATATTTTTATGTAGCATTTATTAATTTTCAATAATAATTGCTTTGAACTTAGTAAGTGACGATAATGAGGAGAATATTGCATTCTTGAGTTTGTTTTCTTTTAGAGTATATTTACTTGAATTCAAGTCTTAAGAAACTTCAACGAAAAGCTTTATCACTATTTATTAAAAAGGAAATGTGTTAAATAAAAAACAGAACAGACTTAATTAAATTAAATTACTAGTTAAAAAGCTAATTAAACTATGCTAAAAAAAAACAGTTGTTGGTATTTATTGAAGAAGGAGTAAAACTGTTTTTTTTTTTTTTTTGTGAAGCAAAAGCTTGACTTTATTTGTTTGTTTTGTTCGTTTCAATAAAGATGCGAAATTTATCTTTAGTCAAATGGGATTTTGTTTTTGCTAGATTGACATGGTGCATAGCAGCGAGGGTAGAACCAAGTATATGCTGTCAACAATGACGGACATCCAACAACAATAGATAGGTATAACGTTGATGCTACCCATTTAGATTAAGAAACGACACCTCTTTATAGTTTATTTAGAAAAAAGTGTTTCTTAGGCTAAGAAAGTCAAAAGAAACCCTGTAGTGCCAAACAACTATGGCGAAAAAGACCATAATAATTCCTTTCCTGCTCTGGGTCTGGGGCCCTACTCAGTTTATCGTTTCTAGAGTAAAATTTTTCGAAAATGAACGTTTTGTACTCTCTATTTCGAAAGCTGAATGAAATGTACTACAATTCCAACCAGAGATGAATGAATAAAAGAGATGGATATCTTTCGTACGTCTATCCCCCCAAAACCCATTGGTTTACATCGTTGTTTTGGTAATTTCAACCTCCGTCTGGGAATGGAACTACGAGTATGCTACAAGAAAGCATTTTGCGAATGGCCGGCCGCCAATCGACTTGCTTTTATGGGCATCGCGGTGTTAAATTGTTTTGTGTTTCGAACTTGTTTGGTTTTTTTTGTGGTTTTGAATAAATTGGATAAAATAGTGAAATACACATTAGAAAATACCGAATTCTTGCATTAAAGTCCAATTAATGAAGTCACATATTCTCGAAAAGAAATGAGCGTGGGTCAAGGATAATGGAATTATTCTTTTAGCTCTGGCATTGGTGCGTGACTTCATGAATGTTTCGAGAAAACAGCTTGTAGGCAGCCGCCTATCCACTGGAAAGATATATATCTCTGTATTCCATTATCTTTGGTACCAATTTTAAAGCAATATCGAATAGGATTGACTTTCGGAACGAAATAGAGAGTATGGCCCCTGAACATAGACTGTTTCAAAACTGGTAGAATATTATTTTTTGTGATTCTTCGTTTGATATGTCCTGTTTTGCCATTGAACATTAATGTGGTTTTAGATCGGGTTTCTTCAGATTTGCTCTCAGATTTCAGATTTCGTGTGTCTAATCGAACATAAAAACCAGAGACAATGATACTGAGACCCCCAACTCACATTCCTCTTGCCGCTGGGCCCCTCAGTTTTTTTTTTTTCAAATTCGCCATTTTGTTTTCCTATCGGTGTTGTGTCAATCAGAGACAATACTAATACTACAATAGTATCATTTGTCTCTGGTGTCAATTAAGAATCCGTGTGACATGCAAAAACATACAAAAAATACAAAAATAAATGCTGCCAACCTCGACAACCGTGGGGAAATGTGCAAGAATTCACATTCACTGAATGCCATTGCTTAGTAATTATATGTTGTTAGAATGCGAATAATTTTATTTCTTTGGTTAATAAAACTACTTAAATGAGATGTTCTATATACTAAAAACTTATTATGACAAACACGGTTGCGTATTTTGCGCTTTTGAATATCATTAACTTCGATTTCATGCGTAAATTTTTCTTAGAAAACTGACGAAAATTTGCTCGATATATTTGTATTTTACTTTAAACAATTTGCATTGTTCATTTTTCATATATATTTTAAGCAAATCTACACTTATTCCTTAAAAAAAATATTATCCACACGTAACGAATAATTTCAAATTTATCGGATAAAATTCTATGAATTTTTGAAGCTAGGTGACATTTGTCATTGCGAATTTCTATGTAACAATACAAGCGCACTTAGCATTTGCCACCCCATCAAAATATAGGTAGCTTGTAGGCAAGTAACGGGAAATCGGCCGAAGTTGGTGGGCTCAGTATTGTCTCTGATAAAAACGTCACTTGCTCTTTTTTGTGTTGATATTTAGTGCTGTTCGAATATATGTAGCCTTCGACACTTTTCTAAGCATTTTGCATTCACTGCTTAAATTTTGTATTAAAACACTCTAAATTTGCGCCCAGATTGATTTCTTACATAAATAATTACCAAAAATGTGTTGCTTTGCAGTTGAAAAATTTCACGAAAACGTAAACAAACTCCACTAGTTGTCAAACTCAAACGTACTTGCATTGGTAAATCTAAGACCAATCTGAGAAAAAATCCAGATTCGCAAAAGTGCTCTGAAATCTGAAAAATAATGAATGAATTCTCTAAGCGAGAATAAAGCTGCTTTCGCAATGCGTCTCTTACGTTACCAATTCTGTTTTAATTTTATTACTGGATTGCCAGCTGGGCTACACGCGTCATCCATCTCGAAGGTTTTGTCAGAGCATTTTATGCTTCGTTCTTATAGTTGTCGGTTTTCATATCAGTCCTAACGAGCTGAAACAAAAAGAGACAATAGTATCAACAAAAGTATCATTTGTCTATGGAAACAACTGCGTAACTCTTCCAAAGTTTATGTGCACAACCTTGGATTTGGTTAAGATGATGGACGTTTCCATACTTGAAAGTTCGATCACTTATTTGAACTGAAATACGCAGACGTACTAAGTTCCTTGCATTAGTAAACTAAACTACCAATGGACAAAAAAACAACCAAATCTTCTTCGATGGTGTTTTTTATTGAAGAAGTTACAAATATTTATGGAATAATAACTTTTATAATGAACAATCATAGCTTTTCGCTTGTTTCGCCTTGTTCGGCTAGTATTGACTTTGATATAAATATATTCCACCTAAAATCTGGATTCCGTCGGTTTTTTTTTTGCTGGTGTCTATGTAAAAAAAGTGTGTCCGCACTTAAAAATTAAATCCTCTTGCTGCTACCGTACGAGTAAACGGCTTGGAAAGTTTCAGTATCATCGTCACACTCCTCTGAACCATCGCTCTCGAACGTATTGTCGGGGATGTCGTACAGACGAATCATCTGCTTGTTGGGGTCCTTCATGATCAGATACTTGCCATCCTTCTGCTTCATGACAATATCGATTATGCAACGCAGTACACCCCAGGCGTTGTCCATGCTCAAGTTGATTTGAGTGGCAAACTCGTGTGGCTTGAACTGTTGTGTTCCCAAGATGACGTGCCGTGAATTATCTCGAATGTGGGCACGGGATACATAGCCGAACTTCAGCTGATCCGAACCGGAGAGAACTGCTTGCACTGTCCACTTGGCCAGCTTGCATGCGTTGTTACGCAGTTCATTGGCCAGGACGGCACCACGTTGTGTGTCGAGCTTTTGACGCCACTCGACACCATTTGCTAACTTCGAGTCCCACTCGTTGAGAGCCTTGATGGTGAGGAACTGGGCTTCATTATTGGGCGTCTGCAAAACTGCATCATGTTCACAGCGGGCAACAAGGACCTGAAATGAATCGAGTTGTGTCAATACGGACAAAGAGTGAAGACAGCAATTTAACTCACAATTCCACCACCTAGATCCCATTTCCTGTAACGGTAACCAACACTGGCAATTTCAACATCTTCGTCCTCGCCGATGAATGGATTCGGCTCCTCGAACTTGAACTTGGGCTCTTTCTCACCCGTCTTTAGAACCTGCTGGCTGAAGTTATGGTTAATGAAAGTCGCCTCGATAGCCAGGTTTCTGGGGGAATTGGGGGATGCATCATCATCAGTTGGAGGCTCGACAGACGTCTCATTAACGGTTAGCAAATCGAATTCGGTGTTGTCACGCTTGTCCATGAAGATCTTGTCTCCGAACTTCTCGATTACAATATCCCATGAGTAATTTGACCGAGTGCAGCACATGATTGTGGCCAAAATGGCATCAGTAGCAAAGACATTACCAACTGTCTTCGACAGACGACGAATGATCGGGTCATCAGTAGTTGTAACCGTGTGCACGATGCGGTCCACCTTCTGTAGGGGACGTTCATTTTTAACATTTACGCGATCATAGGTCTTGTCGTAGTACTCCAGGGTACCACAAGTGACGATATCTTCGCCCTCCTTGATGTTTGGCAACGACAGTTTAATCAAACGCGGAAAGTCCATTGATTCGACAGTTTGCCAATCAGCACGTACGGCTACGGAAGCATCGCGTATCTTTGGTGGAGCACCACGCATGCCGAATTTCTTGCCCATTCCCCGACGATTGTCACGAGACTTGACATTCTTACCGAGGGTAGTCATGCCAGACTGCATTCCACCACGGGTATTGCGACCCCTGTTCATAAACCTGCGCAAAGAAACAAAATTTCAAAATGAAGCATATCTTTTGCGAAACATATTTTACAACAAAATAGATACCTGGAGTTCCTCATGTTTCCACGGAAACGTCCACGTTGATGAGGTGGTTTCTGCACACGTGCGGTATCCACCAAATGGAAAGTCGTCTCATCCTCCTCATGGAAGTAGGCGTATTGGCTGCCTGTTCCAAACGTTGACTGGTACTTATCTGAAAGGGAATTGAATTTAGATTTTAGATGCTTTGCTAAAAGGTGCGCCGTGAATGAATGATCACAAATGAATATGAGGCTCTGAAATTTGTTTACACTCTGTGCGGCTTGACATTTCGAAGGGAAGTTTTGTTTGGGATGAAAAAATACCCCAAAATGGCTACTCGACCAAACCGCACACTCGACACAAATTCAACATAACCTCATAAAATGAGTATTCCACACAAGTTCATATTACAATTTTGTTAAAACAATTTTCCACTTACTTTGATATTTCTTATCGTTGGCCGAGGATCCGGTCCAATCACAGATTTTACCCAAACGGTCGCTCTTGCTGAACGGCTGGTAGGGCATATCCTTGAATGTTGCGGGCAGCTCGCATGGTCCCCATCCGTTTTCGTTGAATTGAAGTGTTGGCTTCTCGAAAATCGGAAACGTTGTTGCCGTAGAAATTGGTTCACCCATTTCTGAAATGGTTTTAACTATTTTTAAGCACAATTTGTTGGTATTTCTGCACAAATTTTACTTTTTAATTGCTCCCCGAAAAAGTTGACGTGACAGTCGAAAAAGTAAATGGGAGAAAAAGACAGACAGCAATGTTGCCATATCGAATGTTCTCCAAATGACACTATACAAAAGCAATAAGTATGGGCATTGACGGATAGAGGGCGAAATTTGAAAAAAAAAAAAAAATCTTTTGAAAAGGTGACACATTAAGGCCCTAATTCACCACGAATCACATGTTTTCCTATTAGATTTAAGAAAACTTACTACCGGATTTTTTTTTTTTTATTTTGTTTGACGCCCCGTTTTTTCCACTTTGGTCAGTGCAAAAATTAGTATTCCATTCCCTAAGAATGAGCCCCTTTGTTTGTTTATGTTGTACGACCTTAAAACAAACATCCTATCAGCAAAAGTTTAGTCAAAAATCTAACCTCACTTCCAGTCAGTCTGAAAATCTACAAGCGTTTTAAGGTTCATATTGTTTTCTTATTTTGGGATAATATTCCGTTAATCGTGACCTTAGGGCCCGATTCTGGGTGAAATATCATGGCTTCCTTACGAATTTCTTCCTTATTTTTTTTTTGTTGATAAGAAAATCTGTTGAGTTTGGATGATGTCTAGGCTGAAAGCGCCGGAAAGCTGGCATAAACTTTCATTGGTCTGAGTATTTGATAGAGCCGTCACTTCTCATTTCAATCGAATATAACTTTCCAGTAAGGTCAATAATAATTTTTTAAAAAATAATTTCTGTAAAATACTTATTTCTATAAAACAAGTCAAGGATGCTGTTTGAACTTTTTGAATATCTACAGAAATTATTTCGGTTTAGTATTGCTATACCTCGCAGTCTGTAAGATATTGTAGCGTGGAACATAAAATGTAAACAACCCATTTGTCAACAAACAAGTTCCACTTCCAAATGGAAACTCGAATCTGTCAAATAAGTGGAGAGTTAAGTGAGCTAATTCTAGAACCATCGAATTTGTTCGGAACGAACCGGAATTCACTAGAAATTTCTCGATAGATGGCGGCGCGGATATAAAAGATTTGAGAACAAGGAGAGAACAGTTGATTTTAAAACAGTGATTGGTTAAGTAAGTAATCGGTTGTGAAGATAAATAAGTGTAAAGGAATACAGTGATTGATTGAAATCGTTCAAGAACTATTTTAAGTAATATTGATTTGGTACTTTGAGGTGAATTATTTGAATAATTCGTAAAAGTGTAATAAAAAGTGATTTTATTAGAAAAGTTTAACAGAATAGTGTTTTATTTTTTCGAATACCAGCCAGGATGTAACAATATCCTTATCTGTTTTTAATGTGCGGACCATTTGAAAACGTGTCATTTTCATCTGGCGGGAGAATTAAATAGAATAGATATGTATTATCTTTTATTAGCCAAACATTTTCAATACCAATCGGACGACGATAAAAATAAGTCCTTTCACCAAATTTCATTCGCATATGTCAATTCCTTTGGGCGCTATCGTGCTTTCAACAGAAACACAGACGGACATGGCTAAATCGATTCAGAATGTGATCCTGATTCAGAATATATATACTGTATTTGGTCTTCGGTGACTCCTTCTTGGCGTTACAAATGTAATGACAAAGTGAATATACCTTCCTGTGGAGGGTATAAAAAGTATAAAAAAAATATTCAGAAGTATCTACCTACTTTTTGTCAATTATTGAGGGAGGACAAAGTTATCAATGACAACGACCCGCACTAAAAGAAAACAAAAATAAATTCACCCCCCAAAAGCAAAAAAGTTACCTAGCAACCCTTGCAACCAGTAGGTACCTATTGTATAGTTTTTCTTCCCGCTGTCGCCATTAGATATATTTTTTTTATTTCCGTAAACAACTGTATAACGACGAGCACTTACAATTTTGATTACATTGTAAAACTTATAGCTGTTCATGCTTATTGTAACCGCCTGCTACAAGCACTCATGATGGTGTGGTAGGTACTACATGGACCAACTTTTCGATTACAAAGACCAACTATTTACTAAGATAGTTCCATTCAGACCACGCGACTGCCAGAAGCATGCCCTATCCGCAATCCCAACTCACATACGACTATTCAACACAAAATAAAACCAAAACGAATTCAAAATTCTTAAAGCTGACGTCCTCACAAAAGATAAATCGCTTAATTATAAGCTAGTCACTTTCAGAAATTCACAACAATTAACAAACTTCTAATCGAAGTGCAGGCAGCATCGTATCGACTTTCGAAAAGTTTCCCTTATCCTGCTCGATGTCGTATTTAGTGTACGAGTATATCGCGCTTGCACTTACAGAACTAATGTTTCGATGCGACAGAACAAAAGTTCAGTCTTCTGCTGACTAGCTCCTGTTGCATAAAAAAAGTTGTATGAAGGTACCGACGTCGTCAGGATCCTTAGAAGAACAGCCAAAATAAACTTTTCGAACACACGTCTTTGGAGAAAAATACGAATAAGGAATCGATTAGCGCTGCTGCAATAAATCTTTCTGTATGACTTGGGTTCGATGTTATCTGGCTTATAAAGTTTACCCAAGTAGATCTGCTGAACAAAAAATGTGTATCTCGTCGCAAATAATGCGCACAAGAAACAAAATGTTTTGAATTTTGGCGAAGTTTGCATCAAAACAACTGTGTAAAACGATACGAGCCAAGTTTTGAGGTGTATTATCTTCATTTGTGGTGGTTGAAGAGGAAACACGCGTGTGCTACCATCATTGGGTGTTAAGACGGAGTTAAGAGCTGGAGTTGTAGTTGCATATCTATCGAAGTGGTCCTCAATTGGCCTAATAACATAGAAGTGCACTGTGCGGGATTAGTCGGATTATACAAATTGAATTTGTCTTGGTATGCGAGTAAGGCAGCTAGATACCGGAGGTATAGCAACAATTATAACAATAATTGAATAAATACGAGTATAGTATTTATTTTTATTTTATTTTATTATTATTATTATTATTATTTATTTATTATTTTATTTTATTTTCGCCACCTCTCGCGAACGTCTGACAAACATCCGAGAGTATTAACTGTCATGAAAGAGCTGCTCAGATGGCCGCTTGGATTTGGACTCGGCATAAAATTGTTGATCCCTTCCATTCGTCCCAAAAATAAAAACTCACACAAGTCGAATGGTTGTGAGAAACTAGGCCTAGGGTCCCTGCGAACCTTTTGCTCTAACTATTATTTATTTTTAGTTGGCGCAACATGTTCGAATCGAATAGGTAGGTACGCTAAGTTTTATGGGATTTTTTATTTTTGGGACGAATGGAAGCCACATAGCGTTTTATTAAGAACGGCTGAATTAAGAAACTCTTCCGTGACAGTTTACTTTTCCATGTTTGTCAGACGTGGAAAAACAAACCTGAAGATGTTATTGATAACAGTGTGTTGTGTCTAAGAGAAATAAATTATATCAAACAATATAATTGTTTAGTGTAAACTATGATTACAGTGTTTATAACATCTGTGAGAGCTGACATCGATAGATACACACACAGCCAGTAATATTTATTTTGTCTAAAAATATAATATCATGTTTGCACAAATTGCTGCCATGAGCTGTCAAGAGATTACCATTGCCTTCAATAGCAATATAGACTATGAAATAGCCCAATCTCATACTCCTCACAATGGTTATATGAATTGACATGTATTGAGATTGAGATAGCGCAAATTCGTTGCCATTATTCGCACTTCTGATTTCTGTTAAAGCACACACATATACAGTTCATACTGACAATCGATATTTAACCCCGTGCTAAACAAGGCAATTAACACAATTTTCCACGAAAAATGTAATCACTCATTCACAGTTCAAATCGCACAACGTCAAAGTTGAAGAATATCGTTCAATGCCCACACATACCTAAATGCAACGATCTTGCACGAGTTGGCACGCTCGAAGCACTTCTTATAATCTCATCCGTACAACGAAAGCGAAACTAAATGTATAAATTCTATAAACTATTCTTTTTGAATTCAGTTTATTTTCAACCGTTGTCACAGTTGTTTGTAGGTGTACACAGACGTCAGAGCAATGTCAAGTCATAAGTTGAGTTTCCCCCTTAATCTGATTCTTTTATCTGGCGTAGTGCTGGCAATTTTTACGCTCAGATGTGAAGCCAACGAAGTAAGAATAACTATGGGCGAGTATGGAGTGAATTATAAATACGAGTTGATATAATCCCATAGGAAGCCCCCAACAACAAGCTGCAGGTGAAGATTTATTATGAAGCCCTTTGCTCGGACAGTATACGGTTTTTCCGAAACCAACTTCAACCATCCATGTCGCAGAAGGGTCGCTTCGATTACACCGACCTGAAGTTTGTGCCGTATGGTCATGTAGTGGTAAGTGACAGCATCAACTGGTGATCGTTTTTGTATTCTAAACTTTATCCAGATGTACAACGACTCGATAACACATGAGACTGTGCTGAATTGTCAACACGGAAAGAACGAATGCGCAAAGAATGCTGAACACGCCTGCATTATTGAGAACAATACCGAGCGTGAAGCTTACGATATGATCGGTTGTCTGATGAGGGGATTTAACACGAAGCTGGATAAGGTGAACCATACGATAAGGTCTTCTTAAAATGATTTCAAATTTTTGTGTAACAGTGTGCTGAACACTTTGGAATAAATCTGGATGCTGCCATGAACTGCAAGTCAACAAGAACACTTGCGGATATTTTGAAAAAGTACGGCGATGACACATATTCACTAAATCTGTCGTTTGTGCCAACGATAAGCATGGATGGGGTATGTAAACAAACAATTTTTGCCATGATAACAAAGGTATTTAATTAATATCGGTGCTGTAAGTGTTAGAAAGAGCTTAACTTTTGGCTCGTGTAAACGAGCGAGGTGTGTTATGTGGTTTAGGGAATGTAAACTTTGGTGCTGATTAAAGAACTGATATATTTAAAGTATATTGTTCAATGAGTCAGATAAGTTGCGGTTTAGAAAGCCTTTTGATTTCGCCGCATTTTTTCTATGGCAGATATTATCTACGCTAATCCAATGGCCCTAAAATCAATAGCTATAAATTTAGCTAGACATATTATAAGAACGAGAGAAAAGTCTTCTGCTCACAACTGAGCTCCAGAAAAGGCAGAAGTATTTATTTTTTTAATGGGAGAGGTTATATACGTTAAAATCATAGAAAATTACATAAACGATTTATATAAAGTTTATAAAATTCTGACACAATATTGCCTTCGGAAACCTAATATTGGAAATATGCAATTAAAAAATCTCGCATGAAAAATAATAATAAAAATCTGAACATAAGATAAAGTAAATTAGGTTAATATGGACCACCATTCACCATTTTTCCTAATAAAATACAAACGGTGTAAATGTCCTCGATAAGAAAACAAATTTTCGATATTGCCGAAACGGATATCAGTGAAATACTGAAAATTCTTTGAAAATCAATTCAAATTCGGTTCGGTTTGGGTGCCAACAGTCCATTTGGTAATCCACATAATTTAACTTACATGAGTTGGGAAAAAAAAACTATAAGTTGTTGATCCTTTGACTCTCATAATTTGTTTGAGTCCCCCAAACTTAACCTGCACACCACATGGCGCTACATTGTACCTAAATTGCGTCACTTAAATACCAAGTAGGTGCATACGTCATAATAATAAATCACACCTACAACTACAATAACAAGCAATGAGCTAGATTGACTGAGTGGAAAAACATCTCCAATTAGAGATAAAATCTAGTTGTGATCTGTTGAAATTTGGTTATAAAAAGAACGTTTGATTGTTATTTATAAATACATAGGAAACATATTCGGTTCTTCATATTTATTTTAAATATTTATGATCCCATTTGCTCCTGCAATAAACCATTTACTTATTTTCTCTAAACAAACCGTTTAATATCTGTGAAAGCAATTTGTATTTCTACGTTTAATTGCAAAACATTAATGTTGCAGCAGTTAAATCAAAAGCGCCACTAAATACGTTTTGTAGGCACATCTCATCGCCTTTGAGTTTGTCAACTTGACAACTCTCTACATACTGTTGTACTAAAAAATAATAATAATAATTGGCGCAACAGGTCCATAGGGACCCTAGGCCTAGCTTCTCACGACCATTCGTCTTGTGTGAGTTTTTTTATTTTTGGGACGAATGGAAGGGATCCACAATTTTATGCCGATTCCAATTTTATGCCGATTCCAGAAGCTCTTTCATGACAGTTATACTTTCGGATGTTTGTCAGACGTTCGCGAGAGGTGGCGCAGTGAAAAAGACCTTAAGTTGAAATTTGGGTTTTCTCGGTATTCAAACCTGGGACCCCTCGCTTAGTAGTCCAACACACTAACCACTAAGCCACTGCGCCGACACACTGTTGTACTGGTGTAGATTACTTTTGCTTATTAAAAATGTATTATTTACCTGTAGATAAATATTATAGAATACACAGCATAGGTCGGCGTCCAATTAGTCTCGCTTCTGTGAAATCGGAATAAATAAAATTCAATTCCATGAATCCTTAAATGAAATACGTAAAACAATGATCCGGGCATTCATTAAAACTCATCAAGATTTTGTCAAACCCACCGGAGACATCATGTCGAAATTTCATTTTAGCTTTTCTATTTATGGAAATGTAATGAGCATGTATCCCGATAAGTTATCAGTTTATGTGTTGGCCGTGTTCAATGCAGGTAGATACAGCATGTTCAGCAAAACAAACTACCCGATTCACTTTAATTTTGTTGTCGGAACGATAAACCTTCCACGCTAGCAGCTGAGTACAAAAGTTACGAGTTGAAGAGCAGTAGATATACAGTTCAGTATGCTGAACTACTGAGTGAAAATACAAATTACTTACATCTAATGGAGTTTTTCATTGAATATCCGAGAGAATTGCCTCTTCTTTTCAATGAAATTCACACTTTTGCAATAGGGGTAGACAACAAAACATACACGTAATATGATATTTGCTTTTTTGTTACTGCAATTCTTTTCTTCTATCAAAAACGCAATAAATGTTTTTCGTCCACTGCGCCATCTGTTGTGAACGTCTGATAAATATCTGAGACGAGAGCATAACCGTCGCGAGAAAGCTTCTCACTTTAACTGTTCGGAATACGCATAAAATGATTGGTTCCTTTCACGTGCCCCTGTGCCCCCCCCCCCCTGGATCCGCCCTAGTAAAAAATGACACGTATTGGCCACGATTTATGCTGTATTTTTGACGGATGAAACATAAATCCTGCTGAGACGAGCTTCGTAAATAATGCTTTGAATACTTGGCAGTGAGTGAATTGAAACAAAGCTTTTTAGAGTCCTGAAATGAGCTAGACCTTAGTTTTTTCGTTTTGTCGATTTAATTATTCCTTTTGACGCAACGACCTGCCTCAAACCACCTGCTGTTGGTTTTCTTGTTCGCCACATTACGACAACACTACTTGTGAAGCCTTGCCATCATAATTATGAGTATCATCTCATATCTCATTTCAGCCATTCACTAATCTGTGATGTGGATTATGTAAACATTCAGAATCATAAACCAAGTATTAAATAGACCGTCAGTTCACCCAACTTAAGATAATTTGCCTAAAAGCAGTTTTCCGTGTTACTATGTGGGAAAGTATGTGTGCCATGTTAAAGTAAATTAGCCACACACATAAACTTGCACACAACCTGACAGTTCGTTCAGTTTTTTTCCTTTATTAACCTCCCGCCATTAAGAATTTTTTTTGCACTTCACATGCATTCACAGATAGGCAATTTAAGAGAATTTTATTTTCAAAATCTGCGGGGTGAATCGGGTAGGTTTGCGGGAGCTGACGGTCTATTTAATACTTAGTTTATGTTCCGAATCCAGCAAGAGCATAATGTCACCGTGTCGTAAAACAGGTCCTACTCAATCCTTATCAATCGTTGTGAGCATTATTTACCGACTCTTTTTCGGATTTAAATTTAACGAAAAACGCTGCCTCCTCTTTTGTACGTAACCAAAGCTATTTAGTGTGCTCTCATTGAAATTTTAATCAAAAGCAGGCTTCCATTTCATTATTCAAAGTTCTGTAGGTACAAAAGGATAACAAGTGGAATACATACACACATCTGTTATGGCTAAGCATAGATAGGCCATATGTCGTGCCTCAAACTTTTTTCTTTTGCCAAGAGGCATTGTGGACTGGATAGCCCTGTCTGCATTTAAATTTAATTCAGGTCGAAATTGCTTTTTGCATAATTAGCCTTACCTATATGGAATATAATAGTTTATTGATAATTTATGTGTTTGCAGGTTTACGATTGGTACGAGCAGCCCGATATACTCGACAACTTCGACAAAGTGTTTTGTCGCAAGTACGAGAGTAAATTTAACACAACTTTAATCGGTTGTTAATGGAGGCAGCATTGGATGGGAGATATAATTTTACATGCGGATTAAGGAGTGGTTTTGTGAACGGCATTTTCTTTTATAATGTTGATGATGTATTTTAGTTTATCAATTAGAATAAAAACAAATTTCGGAGTTATTTTATGGATTTGATTGGAGGAAGTTGCACGCGTCTGAGTATTTGCCTTAGCTGTTTTTTATTTGTGTTAGGTGGTAGTTGCAGAAAACTGGAGAGAATCAAGAAGGGTAAGTGTTGAGGTACAAAAGTACGAGAAAGTCAATACATAAACGCGGTTAATAAACATGTTAAAAGTAATAAAAGCAGCGGACAAAGTGTTGAGCAGGTACTTCCCAAACTGTCATTTTAAGGTAGCTAGATGGAGCCCTTGTCAAGATAGTTGCGACTGACTTGGATCAGCAGTTTGGGTCAGTTTTAGGTTGGTAATCCGGATTGTAAGTGGAGACCTACCTGCCCATCTTTTGAAATTAAGTGATTAATGGAAGGTGTTGAAAAAAGTAAGTACGATTAATTACCTTGGATTGGTCATAAACACATCAAGACTGAGTTTGCCTTCTTCTTGAGGAAGGGAGCGTCATATTTTTTACTTAAGCCGAAAGTCACATTCTGGAATCCTATGCGGCTCTGACCCATAAGAGGATTAAGAATCTGGGCAAGTAAAAAGTACCAGATAGAAAATCAAATAAAGGGTTTTCCAATAAGAGGTGTTATTTTGGTATTCAAAGAAAAATGTCATTTTTTGAGATAAAAGATCAGATGTTTTTTTCATAATAAAGAGGGAGGTATGCCGTTAATAATGAAAAACAACATGAGCCAAATGGCAACCACGAGCACACATACAGGACCATTATCCTTTTCTTGAAATTTTGCATAACCAAATCGCAAAGTGGCTGCCCTATGTCCTCGATAGACTCACGAATTTTATCTTTGAGGTCTTGAATCGACGCTGGACTGTTGGCGTAGACCTTATCTTTCACGTGGCCCCAAAAGAAGAAATCGCAAGGTGTTAAATCACAAGATCTCGGTGGCCAATTGTGATCACCTCTTCGAGAGATAACACGGTCCGGAAATTTTTCCCGTAAAAGATCAATGGTTTCGTTGCTTTAATAATTTCAATGCGTTGTTGAAGCGTGTATCTTTCCATTTTTAGTAATGGCGTAGTTTCTACTTGTCAAATGTCGAAGAATAAAAGCTTCAAAAGTGACAGCTACCGAAATAGCGGGCCATTCACAATAACACCTCTTATTGGAAAACCCTTTATATGTAAAAAAAAAACGGACCCCCTATTCATTCTGAAATTAAAAAGAGGAACCTGTTTTGCTGGATATTCTTTCCAAGCCCAAAAGAGTGCAATGGCCTTAAAACGCACAATTTACTACGTTCTAGACGAGGTAATAAACCTTTACGAGAGACAGAAGACCGTAATATCGTAGTGCAATAATTCGTCTATGTTGTTATTAGGAATATATACCTACGAGAAAATAGTGTTTTCGGACAAACTATATGAGTATAAGAAACCTGTTATGTATTTTCAAGAGCCTAAATAAATTTAGATCAGGAATTAATAAACACTATCATTAAAAAAATTACAGTCAATAGGTGATACTTTCATAAAATTAACCTCCTTAAAGTGTTGCTTCCATATTCCTACAGAATGCAAACAAATTTAACAATATACAATACAAAACATAACCGCCTGTCAAATTTACAACAATACTTTTCCCAGAATTCGTTAAGTTATTTATAAAAAAAAAAACTTAGTAAGTTACCCATATAAATCATCCGTCTAAATATATCCATGTTTTCAACAAAGCGCTATATATTTTCATAATAGTCATATGTTTGTTTAAATAAATTAGACATCACAATAGATCTGTTTCCATACGATATAACTCCTTTCGACATTTTTGCCACATATGATTAGATTCGGTTTCCGTGCGAAAAGTTTGGCAGAAAGGAGCTATTCGTACAAAAAGATAAATACAATTTCTGCCCTAAAACTAATTTTGCACCCGCTTTAAACAACTGTCAGATCGCTGTCAAATAACCCAGAAAATGCCTTAATAATAAAATTTCTTTCAAATATTTGTGACATGTGATGAGTATCATAATTCCAAATAATAAATTAAATTTCATAAAGTTACACTTCTGTCGGCTAGGTTTTTAAGATTAACATTCTTTTTTAAACTTCGTGTTATCAAATTTTCTTTCAAAGTAATAGTTTTTTCCCTATGGACATGATCAGTTTTCAATTGGGCTTTACGTCAACAAATTAATTTAAAACCTCGAGTTTCACAGTTTTTACGGTTCAACACACGACCAAGCAGGACTTAAACTACGATAACAGGTGTAATTTTTCGTTGCACATTTTGACATGCTGACGCCACATTTGGTGGACACTCGTGTTTCTTTCGTGAGAGGCAGCCCGCTTGTATGGCGACTACAAGTAGTGACAAATTAAATTTTTACGTCAAAATGGCATGTCAAAATTTGACTGGCATGTGTAAACGCAGCTTTAGATCGCTGATAAATCATTTTGCAGAGGTTGTCCCTGATCATTTAAAATGTATACTCATTAAGTGCACGCCTTTTTTTATGTAATAAAAACAATCGACTAAATAACGATGATGAACCTCTACTTGACCGACATTTCAAAATACATAGAAGAAAACTGTAACTGCACATTTTACATAAAAGCGCATTAAATAATGAATCGGCTCGGTTTTGACAAATAAAACTCAATTTCCCAATGCAAGCAAATAAATCATCAATACTGACAGCTGCACTTTAACGGTTTATAATAACACAAAAAAAAAAAATCAGCGAACTCAAGCTTAGTTTGCTATGCGTAGCACAATTCGATGGCGGTGTCATTAGCCGCTTTGTATCGGCGAATTTGTAACAAATGCGGACGCCAGTTAATTACTATTTGGAATTGGTCAATGTACGCGTTTCACTCACATATCGAAATGTATGCAAATTCGATTTGCAAATATTGTGTGCATGTGCATCTATTACTACAGCGAAAGCGAATAGCTACTGCTATACTATTTTCATGCGGGCGGTGTCAATGCCAACGGTTAGTGTTGACATGTTCTATATTATGAAAAAATTAGCATACCATTTTTAGGCATTCGTTTTTTGTTTTTTTATGTCATTTTCTTAGTTTGGGCTTACATACTACGATTGTAAAACATACCAATATTTAGTATTGGTAACGGCTTTAAGAAGTAGCACTTCCGCTTTAGGGTCATTAGTGTTTGTGCAACTATGTCAGCACAGTGGCAGAATTTGCGAATCGATTCATGCAAATATACCATCAGTCGAAGCGAATTTCCGATAATGGGAAGGAGAAAGAGCTAAAAGAAAGCGAAATAATAAACAATATGGATTGATTTGGTGCAACGAATCCAAAGAGAAACGTGTTTTTTTTTTAAATGGACTTGTTAATGTTGTTAATGGTAGAAAATCGAAGCTTATTTGGAATGCCTCCCTTTTGGTGTCACTGGCTAAGTGACTTGCATTATGCAAGTGCTTTTTCAGATAACAATTATTGAAACTTGGAAGTCAATGGACACTTTAAGTAGAGCGCAAATTAAAAAAAAATAAATATTTTTGGCATTCTATTCAATAGTTATCAACGTTACGTAACTTAGTAAGAGAGGCACAATAGTCGAGGGGCCAAATCGTCTCATTCGTCAACGAGCAGTACATTACGGAGTTTGCTTTAGTTTCGTGTTTAAAATCGGCGTGATACTTTGGGCGTGAAGTTCGTTCAGGGATGAGGCGATTCGACCCTAGGTTACATTTTTTTAACGATCTTACCCACAAGATATTTCAACAGAAGGCTAAAGGTGGTAATTATAGTAAGGTGTAAGGTTCATTTTCGGTCGAAATTTAAATTTTTAGATGGGTATTGATCAGTTCAACAGTGACTAACTCGAAAAGTGGGCCTCCCAATTTTGTTGCATTATGCCAGCTCTTTGTTTAATAACAAATATCATGGTTTGCTTTTAAAATTTTTGCTTAGACCCCAAAGTAGGGGCCTACCCAGTCCAACGTAAGGCCAGCAAAATAAGCGACGAGTCTCAGGTTTAACTCAACCACGAAATATCAACTTGTGGCTATAAAACGCTGATTGGAACGTGGGAGTTTATTAGCAAATTGACAATATCGTACTAGACGTAATGGTTTCTTATGAATTAGATGGATCTATGTCTAGAAGATCGATATAGACATTGTCTTCATATCGCCGCCGCATCAGTAAGGCAAAGCCAAAAAATATCTACCTCTTGAGGTATACAAAAGAAACGAAATGTAAATTATAAAACTGCATCCCCAACTACAGAGTTAAACCCAAAGCCAAACCTACATACGATTGCAAAATTCTTCACATGTTTCTTTTCGCTTTATGCGGCGAACTTCCGGTAGCAGTTCCTTCGTCGACGAGTAAGACTTTGATTGGTTTTCTCGTAACCAGCACAAGTTGAAGCAGGTGAACCTCTTCGACTACCATACTAACACCTCCAACCGAAAATAGCACCAGGCCGTCAATGCCAACTAACGAAAGTACATCTTGAGCAAAGCATGCAGGCACCAGGCGTTTGCCATCACAATTAATTTCCGCTTTTAGCAAGTACGAAATGATTAGCATGATGGATGACAGACAACGGTGTACGCTTACCCTAGACAGTTTTTCTTTCCTTTTCGGAAGCTAAACTCATAAAGTATATCACCCACACACACGCGTTGTATGGCACAAGATCATAGAGCCCGACATGTAGACTCAAGGAGCGCGCCTTTGTTTATACCTGGGGTAAGAACGCACACCACGCACGTACCTGTGATTAATTTGAATGCTATACGGATACGAACGACGAGCCAGGAGCTTCGCTCAAGAATGAATAAATTATGCAAACGCACGAAGCGAATTGATGAGTGCTGTTGCTGTAGTTGTTTTCATTTGGAGCGCTATTGCTGCTCCGATGAATGGAACTCTTGACGGGTGTTGTAGGGTAGGCATTATAGACAACCCCTTTTTCGACGGTACACAGTAGGTAATTAGCAATTAATATACAAACATCATCCGGCGGATTGTAGTGGCACAGTGGCTCCGGAATTGGTAGCTTGTTCGGGAAGGTGATCTTTATGCTCTTTCTCATGCAAATATGTTCGAGAATATGTTGTCTGTTGTGAAGGTAAAGGTATGGGTATGGGTATACTGCGGAGCTACGAGTATATGCCGCTGTTTTTAGGCGTTCCCTTTCCTTTTTTTTTGTGAGAATAATTCCATTAGCAGCAGGTAGACAGCATGGCGGGGGACGAGTTAATTGGCATTAGAGGATTTGGAACAGTCAAACGTATAGAATAAATGCGTACGAGTATATGAAATGGAGACATTGTGTGCTTGGGCATATGCAAATGCTGATGATTTGAATGTCAATGTGCGGATGTACATAAATTCCTCTGATGCCATGGGGTATATATATTTTTGCGTTGAAATAATTCAATCACCGAGTGATGGTAGCGGGCGAATTAATGATTGGACTGAGGCAACATGAATGTAATGTGGCATCACAACATAACAAAATAATTCAGAATGCTCTTGCCGAGGAGCATGCGTCTATAATCCCTGCGTTTCCTATATGGAGGATGTGGTATTACAGTTGTGAAGACTTGAAGTAAATAGCAATGTTGATTTGAAATATAGGCTTTTCGGCCGACACCTTAAATTTTCCCACAACTCTCATAAATCGTTCATCCTCGCACTGAATGAGATATACTCTACTCATACTCACTATAAGTTACATCGCCGTCATTATCCTGCAAAAAGTAATCAATTTTACCAGCATAATTCATTCAATCGGATGTAGTTCTATCATTCCTGCGGGGAATCGCATGAAGTAAAATCACTTGGCTCCTCGCCGTGTGCATCTCGAATTACAACACCTGCATGCAATCACTCCCAACCGCTGTCCAAACTGTATAAATACAATCTATTATGAATGACAATAGCACTGCATACAGCAGGTATGTACATCGCGACAAGTTCGTCACGAGTCGATCATATATCGAACGCCTGACAGTGGCGATATGGCATGGCGCCTGTCGTCCTCCTCACACCAACAATGGCCGTAATCCAATTATTTAAAATTGCAGCAAATATTTCCCAATCCTCGGGTAATGCAGTTGTCGGCGTGGCACGGCGAGTCACTTGATTTGGCTCAATGAACTCGGACATGGAAGCGGGCAGACAAGTTCATCGCGAATGCTCCAATGCACTTACTGATGTGTTAGTCCAGTTATGGAGGAGATTTTCGGAATTGTTTACCCGTTAAACAGGCTTTCGGCTTCGCCGAATTATCCCTCGCGAGAACACACAACATACGCCTTTGCAATTCGCCTCGCACACATTGGCATTCCAGCGAGCAGCAGCGGAATGGACGGACAGGTTGACGCAGCACCAGCAGTATACTTGTACATGGGCTTCGATAATTTATGCGTTTGCCATGAGACTTGTACTTGGTAACGGGGATTTGGTTTCATTATCAAGGTAAGTGGAGCTCCGGTTGAAATTACATAAATACCTTTGCAGGCTGTCTGTCCGTTGGTGTCGTTATATATTTGCAGAGCACTGACCACCACCACCGAATGGCCTACGGCATCCATCTCAGCAATGACGCTGGTCTTGTGGTCGGTGGATTTGGGGCGGCATGGATGCGTGGCATGAATGTGGTTGCTGTCTAATTAAGGTGATTTTTTTTCTGCGATTTTTATTCGGATCTAGCTGCAAAGCTGGTGTCATCGAATGCTGCTCAGGCAAGTGTATCGGAGCTGGACAGCTGATAATACGAAACACGAGATAATGTCTGCGGTTCTAGTAGGTACATATCTACATACGAGTATATATATGAAGAGGGCTTTGATCCAGATGACTACGGAAGCATACGAGTTCAGCACATATATGCAGATGTGGGTCATTGCAATTTGCGAACCCGTTTGGGTTTTGTTGAAGTTGGAGTGCGTGTGAAATTTAAAGCAAAGTTTGCGGCTTGACTGACAGGTGATCATTATTTCATTTGCGTCTGGATATAGGTGAAGGCCGAAAGGCATTGGAGCATAGCGCGTTATAGGGTGAATAAAACAATCGAAGTCTTAGGCAAGCTGAGGTCGAGCTTGAATTGTGATAGTTGACGCTGATGCATAGAGATAGTAAGTAACTTGTGTCGACATTAATTTGCTGTGTTCATTTAAGTTGTAAGCACGTTCTACTATTTGAGGTTTCGAACTTAAACAACTAGTTTTTGCGTGGTACTAGACCTACATCCGTATGGCTTGGTTTTAGCATGGAGGGTTTGAAATTTCTTGCCGCCTTTTGGTTCACAGATTCTCTTTTCTGACCAAAAAATGTCGATTGTAAAAGACTGTTTGCTCGGCCACATTGAGCGAATGGACAATAATGCTCCAGCTAAGAGGATCTTCGAATCCCAGCCGCCAGGTTCGAGACGACAAGGAAGACCGAACCTCTGTTTCAAAGACCAAGCCTTCGCGGATGCCAGAGAGCTTGGTCTGGATAACTGGAAGCAGCGTGCCCGAGATCGCAAAAGATGGACGGCTACAGTGTCTCAGGCAGAGACTCTTCACGGGTCGGGAGCCCGTTAAGTAAATTAAGAAAAAGACTGTTGCGGCGAATCCAGATTTTTCTAAAGCGAGTAGTTAGAGAAACAGTATTGTGTGCTTGCTAACACGCTTGCCGATTAGGGAAAGGGAAAAGGTCGACTAAGGAAAACCAAAGAAGGTTTCAGTGGAAGTCCATGTTTCTCAGACGGCAGGACACACTTAAATCATGCTCGACAAGTACTTTTCATATTCTCGTACGCACTTTGCACAAAGTACCGTCAAGACTTTCGCTCAAAGGAATGGACATAATGCGTAGAGAGCAGCTAGCACTAACTTGTAAAAGAGGTCGAACGGTTTTGGAAAAATCGATTGAAACTACGACATGGGCTGTCTTGATAGCCACTTCGTCACTATACGAATATATATTCCAGTTTGGAGAGGAAGCCAACAGACGAACATCGGCATCCTGTTTAAGGTGACAGAAAGGCAGTGCTATGACAAACGTGAGCCTGCTCGGCTCTGATGGCAAACGTGGGTCAGAGTGGTAGAAAACAGTCATACAAGGATTAAAGCTCCGAAGAACATAGAATACCTCGTCGTTTGCGCTGATTAGTAAGGCAAATCTACTAAAAAGGGAATTTCAAATCTTCCGTAAGCCGATTGTAATCAACCACGGTACAGAAAGGTTTATTGGTGCACAAGATTGGTACAATTCCTCTGCCAACTAGTGGTGCTAAAGGCGGGCGTGGTAAGATTCAGTAAAGGATCAATTTTATGTCAAATCCGAACGACTGAATTGAGAGCTTTTCGAACAGATTCATGTTCGGAAAATCCTTAAGATGTATATTGTGTTTTTTGGGCATTGTTCTAGCACCCTAACCTCTCAGGTGTATATATTTCGTGTTTCAGTTTTCGATGCCGCGAAAGCACGTACATGCCATTTTCGAGTTCTGAATCTATAAGTACATACCTCACATTTACAAGTCAAATACCTCCCGCAGTATATTGCTTTCCCAACCACTGAAAAGACCCATCACTCCCGATTAAGTCATTAATAATTCCCGCCTACGACGCGGGGAATAATAAATTGCCACACCCCGCACAGAAACAAAACAATCAGAACAATTAATTCACTTAGAGCAGAGCCTAAGTGGAAGAGCCCGAATTACTTAATAATGCCCGTATTGCTAATCGTTGCAAGACCCAGCCAAACTGACTGCTTCCATCTGGAATCCAGAAATCCGCATAGGTACCCAGGCCACCCTATCTCGTTTGGTAGCACATTAATACAATTGGCATCTCAAAGCACAATGGTGCTGCCGCTCTTTGTGCACTCGTACCCGTACCGTATCGTATCGCCTTGTTCGAATTAATTTAAGAAATTAATTCGCCTCGTCCTTGTTTTTTTTTTCGCCGTCTCACAAGATTTTCCACTTCCTTCATACACTTCTTGCACAACAGCTTTGTTTTCGACAATCCGAGTGTGTCAACTTCAGTTCGCTGTTCCATTAATCTCCCGTACTAATCCGCTGATAATAGAAACGACAGAGTCAGTGATGCCGCATATACGTATGTACGTCTAAAGGCCCTTAGTATATTGACATTAAGGGAAATTCGGTGAAGTTTTTCCCTCCTCTTCAAACCAATGAAATTTAATTTGTATTAATGTTTTACCATTTTCGACAATTGAATTTATGTATCCTTGTTATGCCAACGCTCATCCTCGCACCATTCTTCTGCCATTGGATCGGGAGCGCATGAAGCGAAATCACATTCACACATCATCATATGGATGCCAGGAGCGTAGCCACCATCTGGCACTGGCACAGAAAATTTGGCGAAAAAGAAACCCTCCAAGGAACATACAAAAACGGAGAAAAAACACCAGCATCCTGGCGAGCATAAAACAAATTACTCACCTCTACCTGTCCATTATCAAATTAGTCCGAAATTTATTGCCTTTTTGGTTTCAATTAACTTGAAATCGAATTTTCCCTCTTGTTGCGCTGTTTCGTGGCCATGGCGCTACAAAACTGGCACATAGCGGAAGGACGAGAACATGTTACACTACAGTGTGTAACATGGCCACAAAAAGCGCACAAGGTGATGGATTTAGGATGTGTTTATGTATTGGCCGGATGGTATATGTGCTATTTGGCTGGGGGGCAGATTGAATCTGGCTGACTCTGCTTGTGCTTTGTGAACTGAGCTGGTAGAGGTAGCTACGTCGACTGGTGCCACTTGATTTCACTGTCATTTTGAGCGAAAATATCACGTTGGTATTCAGTGCGGCAGTTTTGACAGACATCTGCGGAATGGCCTGCGATATGTGGGCACTTAATTTAGATGAATAGGTATAGCGCCCTTTGCTGTTGTAGGTGTCCGCGATAGGTGCGGTATTCCGTCTGTCGGGTTTTTGGGAGTTCTCTGTCCGTCAATCAGTATTCATTTCACTTGGGCTAGTTAAAGTTTTTTTTTATATATACTATTTTGGACATAATCCAATGTTGATTAATGTGCGCAAGGTGACTGGTGTAATATGCAGTTTGTCAGTCCTTCACAGGACCGTTGGGTAGATTGATGCGCTGTTTGAGTGACCACCTGCAGAGAGTGGCCTTCAATATCTGAGGGGACGATTGAGGCTCCAGTGTATCGTCGTTCATTTGTCTATTATTTTTTATAAAACAGTGTAAAAACACTCATAAAAATGACGGCATTTGCGCAACAGAGGATATTAAGCAAAACGAGTACAGTACAATGAACAGCGGAACAACGGAATATGCGGTAGGGATAAACAAACAGCTGCACTGGCGATAAAAATCAAGACAAGTATTGTACTTATAGTCCATCAACAATGAACGAGTACACAAGACCACACGAAAAATGAGGTGAACAATTTGAGATAATAAAACAGTTCGATATTTGACATGAGTAATGGCAATTTGGCATCTAAACACACAAATATATCTGAATGCAATGAACACGTTTCTGATGAAGCCATTAAATATGCAGAATATCAATAAGGTCATTTTTATATGTTGAGTGATTTTTATCAAAAAGTACGTATACGCCCAAGTGAACTACAAAATTATATACCCCCAGAAGATTGCCTGTTCTTCTCAATTTGTTAGCATTGGATGCATTTTCAGCTTCAAGGATGTCCGTATACTGAGGAAAATTCTTGCAGACTGACTACCTATGTGGATTCTAGAGAAATCGAAATACGACCGATGTAATTATCACAAGCAGGTTGTATTAAAATACCCTTCGAACAGTTCAATATAATAAAAGAACTAAAACTCATTTCGTTTCAGATTCAAAATCCAACTAAGTAATCCTAAACACATGATAAGAGTATAGTCAAAGCGATGAATGCACACACGAAGTACTATAAAAGGACACAATGACTTTTGATCAGCAAATGCGACTGATACCAATTACCCCCTTGGTTCGGTGCAATTGCATTCGGCAGTGAGTGCGGGTGATGCTGTTTCGACTGCTGTATGTGGGAAAATAATACAAAGGGTGGTTGCAGTTTAAAGGAGAATATTTTTAAAGATCTGCTAAGCCAGTTCCGACCAAACAGATGAAGATAAAAACCACATTAACTTTGTTCCAGGCTTGGGGAATGTATTCCTAATTTCAGCTCGACCTAAAAAAGATACTCACAAGTCGCTCACAAGCCACCCTTTCGCTGGTTTTAACTAGATCTTTTTAAATGCCATCCACTCTTTTATGAAGGTGCCCCAAATCGTTAGTACGTCAACGAATATTCCCAGACAAAAGGGGGAAAAAAGTTAGGTTTATTTATTTATTTATATATAATCCCATGCCCTGATGGCTGACACTGCGACCTGAAAGATCTATTGTATCAATGGAGAAATGTTATTCTAAGAGACGTCTGACCAATAAGTCCAATAAGTCCACAGTAGCAGAGTTCATTAGATCCGCTGGTGTACGAGTATCTCTATTTAAGACACGTTTTCTTAACCAATGAAAAGCCGGGCAGTCACAGAAGACGTGTTCAGAGGATTCGACATTCTCCAGACAGAATATATATTCTGTATCCAGACAAAGGTTCATTTTGTTGAGGTGGTATCTCAAGCCATAGTGGCCTGTCAGGAAGCCCACTAGCTTTCTTATATTATCCTTACTGAGTCTAAGGATTTTCTTGTAGGAGTAGGGCTTGTTTAATCGTTTGGATTGTCTTAGACCAGAGACATTTTCCCAGTGGTTAAGACAAAGGTGTTGTTCCCATTCATTGATTAGTCTAGCCCAAGTGACTCTGCAGTAAGGTTCAGGCCCATATAGACCAGTTTCGGACCTAGCCCTAGCAAGTTTGTCAGCAAGTTCGTTGCCCGCCATACCTTGATGACCAGGTGGGTACCCAAGTTTGACCTTGTTGTGTTTGGCTAGGGTTTGCAGGGCTTCGTGACAGCTCTTAACTGGAATCTATTGTATTGGAAGCTTGTAAAGCTGCCTAACTGTCTGAGAAAATTTGTATGATGGCACCTTTAATACCTTTTCTGGAAATTGTATTAGTGCAAGTTTCTATTGCATGGATTTCCGCTTGAAAAACCATGGGACACATTCCCATGGATAATGAGATTTTGGTGTTGGGTCCAAAGACACCAGCTCCAACTCCGGAAACCATTTTTGAGCCGTCGGTGTACCAAACCAAACTTTTAGGGTCCAGTGTCGGAACCCCATTGGACCAACTAGAACGTTATAGTAATTCTACTTCAAATAATTTCCCAAAACTATACTCCCTAACCATAGTGTCAGGTATGGAGCAGAACATATCCAAGTTTGGGAATTGGTTTAGTATTTTCAGATGTCCCACACTTATGAAGGTCAAGGAGACCTTTAATTTCTTACCATACACAATTTGTTTGCATCTATAAAATGTTAATAAAATACAATCTTTTGCGTTGTCAAAGCATTCGTAAAAGCTGTGCCACCTTTACTATTTGGTTTGAAAGCGCTAGTCGATCCATTCTAATCCAGTCTTTTTCAATTTTTTAAATGAATTTTCCTTTAAATTTTCAAGTGCGGTTGTTATGTCATAGAGTCGTGATAAAACAAATGAAAGTAAGTTACAAAACGACTTGGGCGCAAGCTGTTTACCAAAATGTAACAAGCATACACGCAGCAGTAGGCATATGCAACCAAGTATGCTTGTGGGGGATAATCGTAACGCTTTCACCAATACTACCCCTTAAAACGATGAGCAAAGTGGGTTCAATCATTTAAACCAGAGTAAACGAAAATTGTAACCATGCAACAATACAAACGGTTCGACATTATTTTATCCTGCATACATTCGGCTCATCCGTCTCCATGCATTGTCTTTAGCCAAGTGGTATACAGATGCCGCACAAAGAACAATAAAGCAGTGCAAATAGAAATGTAGTGCCGATTATTTGCCGTGTCACAGTACTACAGCGAACATAAGCCGATATTTATTCCTCTTTATTGGTTCACATACTCTTACAGGCAAAAGTCTCTCCTCTCTAGAATGTGCGAGGTGCAACATCTCCTCAAGGTATGAATGGAATTGTTTGCCAATGTCGAAATTGTTTGTTTACTGCAAAAGGATTCCAAAGGATACAGCAATATTTTTCGTTTTAGATCTTAGTTGGGTATTTGGGATTGCGGAGACAGTTCGGAATTCAGGACTTCCTTCGACGAGTGTTTGCAGTTGGTACTTTTTGACTTTTCTATTCAGACGATACTATCGTTAGGCTGGAAAACGAATAGGTGAAAATTGCATTCAATGTGGCTGTAATCGATTGGTACAGATACGAACCCTCGGGCGAGTAATAGAGTTTTATTCTGTTACAAGTTTTCGCAATCATAGTGGGCATCATGTAAATAACCAACGAACTGATTGGTCCATCAATTGATGAGAGTAAAGAGTGCTATGGATATGTCGAAATGGATCGATTGATATCGATGATTACTGACAAGGTTAGACTTATATATGGCAATATACGATGCATTGATATACGCATATCTTAATATAATTTGAAAGGTGTGAAGCCGGCCGACCTATTAATTTTTCATTTCTTAACAGTTGCGATGCAATTTTTTGGTGATGCTCTTATTTAAAAGAACTGGAATCGAAAATGGCAATAGATTTATGGCTATCATTATGTAAATATTTTCTAAGTTGTTTTAGTGAAGACTTTTCATTATTTTTTAAAACATGCTTGCCACAATGCTATGTACTGACCAACAGCGATACTTTCCAAGGTATTGGAGAAATTGGTTCTTCTGGAGCAGTTCTTTTCTAGCTACGTCACCACAAATACTAATAAATGCATTACAAAGCATTAAAAGACGAAACTAAAAAAAGTTTCGAAAAATACGTAAGAAATGTGTTAAATAAAAATAAAAACAAGTAAAAGTGTTATCATCGGCCTGGCCGATGCTTTGATACCCTTCATTGTATAAATACAAGTCATGCAAAATTGGTTTTGTATGGTAAGTACCTGAACTACTTCACCGACATAGTCCAATTGTAATACCAACCTGACTTGCCTAGGTCGATTTGTTTCGACGGTATCCTGTGAGAGAGAGATACATGAGCTTGACAGACAGACAGACAGACAGACTGACAGACAGACAGACAGACAGACAGACAGACAGACAGACAGACAGACAGACAGACAGACAGACAGACAGACAGACAGACAGACAGACAGACAGACAGACAGACAGACAGACAGACAGACAGACAGACAGACAGACAGACAGACAGACAGAACAAGTTGACACCGTTTATTGGCCAGAACTTTATATACACCAAGACTAGTTTTTCCTTAAGATACTACGATCGATCTGTTTTCTTTTACTAAATATGAAATAGAAAAGCATATCAGTTTATTGCTAGATGTCTTTGCCTCCATGCCAATTATGAGCGCACATCACTGAAATGTGCAAGGTAGCAGTCGACCCTCTTACACAAAAAATTTACGAAAGAAGCCAACGTTTCATTTAGACATTATATTATTTGCCTGCAATTTCTTCATTTTTTGATAATCCACAGGGTTTTATATATAAAAGGTATTTTGTTTGGTACATACAGCAACCTTTTACCCCTTAGCTTCAATCGTTTCGTCTGGTAAACTGTTCGATCTGTATGCCCCCATTTCGTTAGCCAATAGACAGAAACCTCGAAATGAAGTTTTACCACCTCTATTAGTTACACACCATTTTCTGTACTTAGCTTGCACGTACATACTCAACAATTAATTCCAACAGCACAGGCATGTCAAACTTGTAAGAGGGCACACTTCCACAGAATAATCAAAAGCCAAAGCTAAAATGTAATAATATTTTGAACTTGCCCTAAATACGTATCTAACGTTTATATAGCTCCGTTCACACAGCGCTATATATCTTCCACTTGATCTCGATTGCAATTCAAGAGGTAACTGTAAAATATCTCAAAGGCAAATAATATATAATCTACGCGGCTGTATAGTATTTTCAAAATCGTTGACCAAGATACTACAAGATTTAAGATGCAACCGGCATGGTGAAGTTCTCCGAACTCATGAGACCTCCAAGTGAACCAACAAGTAACAACAGTTCACATTCACGTGCGTTCATTTAGAGTAGATGCAGAACCGGAAATTTTCAGGTTCCTTTTTCAAATGTGTTCAGTTACAAGCGACACCGCTGTCATAACAGGTGGATATCGGGCACTGAATGCATAACCACGTCTTTTTATTCAGTCAGTCCAAGGTTATTGACCCAAAGTACGCATTAACTGTTTGGATATTTTCAGTTTCTTTTCTCATTCTAAGAAGATTTGTTTTGAACCTGAACCCAGACTTATAGCAGTAAATATAATCGTATCACAAATAATGCATTTCGACTTAAAATGCACACCTGGGGCTGATTAAAGTACACTACCAGCACTGATGAGTCAAGAATGAGCTTGTGCATGGTTTAAATTACAATACAGTTAGGTCACGAGTTAATGCGTTTTTATTTTGTAACACCCACTGATGGTGAACCGAATGGATTGAATCAATTAATCATTCGTTGATGATTCATGATCGGTGGCCGATGATTGAAACCCTATTCTCAGTTATACACAAGTACTTAAGTTGCTGACCGTTGAAGTATCTGTGTAAATAAACAAACCAACAGTGTCGGCAGAATTAAGCCGAAATCAGTTTCTGTAGTGTTCATGCGGTATTGGAGTATCTTTTCGTTACACCAACAAAATGGGATTGGTTGTGGGTCGATAATAATCGATTTATGCTTGAAAAGTTGTTTTTGGGCTCGTTTTGCTAAGCCATCAGTATGTAACTGTAGTTTCATCTTTCGGTGGAGAATGATAAAAACCCTAAGATTTTCATCAGATACGTCGGTGGTGCAGGGTTTCAGTTGCTGTATCTTTTCGGGACTTGGCTTATTACGTGGAAGTTCAATGCCTTGGCGGATGACCTTTGCAGTGGAAATGTAATCTTCAATCGTCGCACATATCTCTATCTGTCAGAATATTCAATTCTGTTCGAATATAGCTCGAATTTATGTCATTTTCATGGGAACTTGTTTTAGCATTTAACTTATTATTAGGTTTTGATGTACTAATGTGACAGCTATATTACTGCCAAACTTAAGGTTTCCCAAATAACACAAAATAATTTGACAAATATTAGACCCGTTGCAGTTTTTGGTCGCAGCCTCTTTATTTTGGAAGTTTGGTTCTGCAGTTCAGTAGTTAATATTAGCACTAGTTTATTTTGAGGCTGTAGTTCCTGGTGTTTTAACAGAACTTAACTTTATCGGATGTGAAGTTATACGAGCACTTCGATTTTTCGGGTTTGAGATTTGATTAATACTAGACTTAACCCAAGGAAGCTTTGAGGTTATTTTACTCAATTATTGATAAGTTACTATACTTCTTTAACTGTTAAGTATTTATGGAAATATTAAGAAAGAATACGACTAATAAATAATAAAGAGCAGTGCAATAAAGTGTCTGGTTATAATTCAAAACACAAATACAATGTCTGAGGAAAATCCGCCTGATTGTTGAGTTACAGCGACTGACACCTAATATATCTACAAGCAAGAGTGTAACGTGCATTTTTTAGCATCGGCAGTAGCTTAATATTTCCAATGTTTTAATGAACATTTTTCTAACGAAACCAAAGTGAAGTAGAATCGTCAACACGCAATGACAACAACTAATATTCTGCGACTGAGGCTCATTCTCGGTGTGTATTCGACTTGGGATGGAGGAAATAATTCACCTTACCTTTCTGTAGAGATAAGCTAACCCTACTAGTAAATTGTATTCAACGACATGCAAGCGAGTAGTAGGAGAGACGAAAACGCGAGGCATACAAAAAAAAATACGAGTTTATGCCACTTAATCACAAATATCGCTCTGAATTGTTTTATTTGTTTACTTTATTTCGACGAAACCGATGTCGATCGGAGAGACACAAATTAATAACAAAAACTCGAATTGTTGATCGAACACTTAATTTCACATTTAAATAGAATATTAAAGAAAAAGAATTCATTTTTCCCAACACACCCTTTTCTCTGTGACTTTGGCACCACAACACAAACATAAAGAAAACTCACGATCTTTTCTTTGCAACTTGCAGGTAACTTTGAAATAAGTTCAGTTTTATTCGAAACGTCATGGCCAACGCTATCCAGCCAGTTTTCCCCAAAGAAAAACCGCGACCAAATCGAATGGTTAATCGTTTTTCAATTTTCAATTTCAGACACATTCATTACCAGCACACTCAGCTCAGCCATAGTTTTAGGATAATAATTGGCATGACAAAGCATCGTATCCGAGAGCTACACTTGAGTGCATTCGAAATGATATCACCATCAAAATAGCAGCAAACAAATAATCGCAGCAGTATAATAGCATTGCGGCATAGACGTGAACTCTGCCATTTTTGGGAATAGGTAACTTGCAGTTGGAATAAGTGGAAACTCGCATTAGTGTGCGTGCTCTCTAAACCGAGTCTAATAGGATAATGAATACGAATTGAAAACAGAATCATCGAAATGAATTTGGGTGTGTGAGCAGTCGGAGAGGCGGAATACAAATAATTGATACAAGTTTCCAGACACCGTGGCAGAGTAATGGAGCACACAAATTAGACATACTGTTGCAATCGAGGTCGCAGTATGATGCCCTTTTTGATTTTAATAACTTTATCCATACCATTTGGTTGGGTTAAAGTTCGAATAAAGGTTCATTAAATTGGTTTCAATTTAACCATAACGCATTTTGTAAGTCATTAAAGATTGAACTCAGATGTGAGTTGCTTCTTAATCTTCACTGTCGCACTCGAAATACCATCGCGGTGAGCCAAGCCTTTCACCGACCACCTGTTAAAATGTCCGCAGATGCAAAAAAGAGAAACACTCTTCATAACAGTTCTTGTTTAAATTCCCTGACATTGGACACGGTTCTCAGTTGTAATTTTACTACAGTGCCACGAAGCGACTACCTCATAAAAATCTAAAAATAGGACCGTATAAACTGATCTGGCAAGTGAGTGAGTCAATTGAAATGATTTTGGGAATTCTTGGCACCAACCACTGCGGTGTCGTTCTCATGACACGGATCCATTGCACTTTCGCAATACAAGTGATAAATTATTATCGTATGACTATATATGCATAAGTTAATTTATTTATATAGGTATGTATATCTCATAGTTGCAAATATAATTTGTACTACGGAAGCCTGACGGGTCTATGAATTTTTCGTGGGAATTTGCATTTGTTTTTCTTTCACTTAAATAAAAATAGTCTCTCACACTTTGCAACATGATATATGATGTGAGAAATGCCAAACAGTCGTCAGATAAGATGGGAATATTCACTTAAAAAGTTTGTCCATTGTATTTCGCTTTCAAATAGTGAGAGAGAAAACCAGAAAATACAAAAGATACGCAACGCTATTTGTAAGATGGTTTCCTGTATTTTTATGGATGAGTGAGTTGTTAACAATTTAATTGAAAATATGCACTTTTCCTTGGGTAGATTAGGAAGTATCGTTTCTTTATTGTGCATCTTCAAGAAAAATACAGAAGTCACAAAATATCGAGTAACGAGTAAATAGTAACGAGTAACGAGTAATTGCTATTTAAATGTTTTACAAGTGGGTGCTTATTAGGGTTAAATTTGTCTCATATATGAACGAGTAGGTGATGGAATGGCTTTTGTTTCGTGCATTTAGCTCATTTATCTCATTTGTAAAAGTGACTATTCCAAAGATCAAGAATACAGAAGTCACAAAATATCGAGTAACGAGTAACGAGTAATGAGTAAAGAGTAATTGCCATTTAAATAGTTTACAAGTGGGTGCTTATTAGGGTTAAATTTGTCTCATATATGAACGAGTAGGTGATGGAATGGCTTTTGTTTCGTGCATTTAGCTCATTTATCTCATTTATAAAAGTGACTATTCCAAAGATCAAGAATACAGAAGTCACAAAATATCGAGTAACGAGTAACGAGTAACGAGTAACGAGTAACGAGTAACGAGTAACGAGTAATTGCTATTTAAATGTTTTACAAGTGGGTGCTTATTAGGGTTAAATTTGTCTCATATATGAACGAGTAGGTGATAGAATGGCTTTTGTTTCGTACTTTTAGCTCATTTATCTCATTTATAAAACTGACTATTCCACAGATCAACATGCGTTTTATTCTCCGGCTTAGAATATGTACGGTGGGCTGTTCAGGGGAGTAATCCCATAAGGATGTGCTAACTATCATAAATGAATTCTACAACAACAATAATATGACTAGTTTTGAACAAAGGAGAGCAGCTGTCTGACTCTTGCAAAAAAAAATAAATATAACGGGGAGAATGTTTTGAACAAAGGACAACCGTGCAACTGTTGCAAAGTACGTGCAACGGGAAGTGAGACGAGGGTATATTCGTTCATAAGTCATCTTTTTACAGGCAATAGAAATTTTTTTTATGAATGTGTTCACAGGATATACACATGTACGAATCGCGGCGGTAATATCATCTTACAGGATATTACACAGAAAATGGCTTCGGCTTGATGGAAAATCTCCTTTTGATAGATAATACTCCACACAACCCTCTCGCATACAGAAACTGTCATGTATAACGAAAAGCTCATTATCGTAAACCTCCGACATGTCATTAGTATCAGGTATCACAAATGTTTCAATGGGATAATTATCATTTAAGTCGGTGCATCTATGTTTTTTTTTTGTATTGTGAAATATGCATTTAAATCGTATAATTTTTAAATAATCTTTATTACAGACTGCTATGAAGCTATCTCATTCATGCAGTGTCGAAATTTTGTGTCTGTTATTTCTAAGAACGCCAGGAACATTATTTTTTAATTAGTCAAATAATTCGGTAACTTTCTAATGGTTAGTTCTATTTTCCTCCTATTTATTCTCATCTAGGGGTTAAAGTCTGACAGTATGACAAGTATCCTTACTCAGCAGACTCAATTGTTAATGTTTTCATAGGAGAACATAACTGAAAGTCTTCCACTAGGTATTTGCTCTTTTCGTCAGTTCAAAAAAATATATAAAATTGCGATAGTCTTCAAATTACGTTCTTTAATTTCGTCGGCTATTAAATTTTTAATTATTCAGGGAGTTTGAAAACGTGTCGAGTATCAGGCTGTCAAGCCGATGTCAACATCACTTTGTGCTCGATCAAATTGTGTCTTATTTTTTAAGTGTTTTTTCTGGAACAGTCTGATTGTCTTTGCAGCTGAAAAATGTAAAATTTGAAATTTGGTCAGGCAATCTAATCGTAATTTACGTTACTTATTTTTATCCGTCAGTTGTACTACATTTTTGAGTTTATTCCGGTTCCCATCTGCAATCTGAAAATAATATGATAAATCCTGAAGATTAATGTTTCGGCTTTTTTTCCCTTATACTCACAAACAATCGGTGAATGGCATTGCATAACTATTTCTAGTTTGCATATACCGTACATTACCATTCGGCAAGCTGTATTATGACAAATGGCAAAAAAATTTCTGTTTATCGAACCAAGATTGCATAAAGTACGTCATGGTAAGATGCATGTTTTGCGAATGCTTCCTGTTCGGCTTGATAAGGTTTACTAGACGCTATATTGCGGCTTTATTTTTCTTCTATTTCATTGCAATTTCAAGTCCGAGCTAATAATACCGCGCCATATTCCCATTCCCTACCTAATCAGCCGCACAGCACATTCTTTTGATTTTTCATTTATGGGCAAAGCTTAAAACTGAGTGGGCAGCGACAGCATAGATTAAAAAGAAGAAGAAACTTACTTCTCCCCACCGAAGCTGATCAAAGAGAATGATAAAAAGTACTCATATTAGTCGGTAGTCGTATGTTATTGTTGTATCTATCGGCAAGTTTGTTTTGTGTCGACAAACTATTAACACACATTTCGTCTTTCACCCGTTGCGCAAATGTAATCGCTTTTAATTCAATAATCGAATAGAACGAACATCGGGTTAAACGTTGAAGAATAATAAACGATTGCAGACGCAGAGCCATTCAGAGCGAGTGTAAGAAAGAGACCTCGACGAAGACGAACTACGAACATGGCCTATGGCTGATATATGTATAATATACCGAACTAAAAACATGCCGTTGAGTGGAGCGTAGATACTTCAACGTATGTTAAAGTGGACAATGGACAATTGAATGAAAATATTCTAATTACATTCTCCGCTGTTTCTTTGTAGCAAGAGCAACAGTCAACTTCTTGCTCTTGTTCAATTGGTTCATCTGTTGAGTGTGGTTTTCTCTTGGATGATAGGCTTTCACTGACACTTTGAAGAAAGGTTACGACTTACGAGATAATCTTTAGACTGTGCAGTGTGTAGATAGTGTGTTCATTCATGCAAACGTCTGTAGTGTTGCCATACAATAATTAGAATATTTGTTTTATCAAACTAAAACTGCAAAATTTTAGACAATAAAATTATTTAGTTTTCTTTAAATTTAAAGTCGAAAGTTAAAGCTTCAGGGAAAGTTAAGCTCGTGAAAAATAAAACAGTCATTTATTGATAGCTATCAAATAAAAGTTAAATGTTTCAAGAAAATGAAAAGATAATCTTAAAACGTATAAAATGTATTGTATAGATATTTCTCAAAAGGATATAGCCATAGGCGAGAGAACATTTGCCAAAACATCTGACAAAACTATACAAGAGTCAAGCGGATGAACTAGCACGACAAGTTTCTGTTAATACACTAGAACAAATAGACCCCTCTAGGGGCGGGGAAGAAGGCCATAGATGAGTCGAATGCAAGGTATGGATATCCACGGATACGTGCGCCAATACAAGAAAGCTGTGACCATCTTTTTGCAAATCAAGAACGGAGAGAATTATGCGGAATGATCGGAAAAGTCTATCTAGGCGATACCACATGGGACACAACACCCTGCGATACCACATGAAGAAAATGCGACTGACCCAAGAAGAGCTTTGTAGAGGCTGCGGCGACCAGGCAGTTATAGAGGATACAACCCACTTCCTATGTCACTGTCCATGTCTCCAACACTCCAGGAACAAATTTCTAGGAAGACACTTCTTTCATAACCTGAACGAGCTTTCTAGCACACCAACAGGAAAAATCATGAACTTCATCAAATCATCAGGATGGTTTGTATGCAACGACACAGAGTAAGTAAACTCCTAATTATTACAAGGCACACGCGGAATAGGTCACTACGGGTAAGTGATAAACCTATGTCCCCTACGGGTATCACAATGCGTCAACTTTGACCTGAGTGTGGCGCGGAGTATTCCTCGCCGGCCCACAAACCTAACCTCACCTATACAACAGTCAAATTAGAATTAGTTACGTAAAATGAAACCAAACAAAAAATTTCGATATCATTTTTATGCTTTTTTTTTATGAAAATTTTCAATACCAAACCAAGTTGGATATAAAAACGTGTTAAAATCGAACTGTACTTATAAGTGAACTATACAAATTAGCCGACTACAGAAATATTCTGGGAAAATCGGAGAACCGCTGAAATTTTTAGATTTCCCCTTTTTCTATTGAATGACCGGCAGTCCATATCTGTTCAAATAGAGCACACTGATCTGAGTACTACACTGTAAGGAGACAAGTGAAAAGTATTTTCATTGAAATTTTAGACGTATGAAAAGTCTGCTCAGTCCTTCTTTTTGACAATAAGCTTATCTTCACCGGAGACAATTCTAGACAAGGAATTTCAAAAAACAATTACACTGAAGACTGAATTCTGTATATTTGTATAACTTTGTTGTTGTCTATAAACACACAAAATGTGTCGCCACTTTCATTTCATAATTTTGAAAAACAATTGACAAAAAAATTTTATGAATTTAGACAAATTAAGTTCTATAAAAAAATGACACATTAATGTTTAATGTGGCCACCCTGTTCCTTTCTTAGCGACGGCTATGATATGAGGCAACATGTGTGGGACTAAAGCGGGCTGTATTAAGAAAAATAAGACTTTTAAATCGAAGCGCTAACCTACCACACGACTCGACTGGACATTGTTTTCTTTTTGTGAAATACGCACACAATATTTAAAATCTTAATCCTGCTACATTTTTCAACGTCTGCCATGGAGGCACGAAAAAATAATATGAAAGTGTTCGGAGGCGTATGAGAACTATTTTTTGCAACATGTTGACTTAATGGCATATTTTCGCTTGGGAAGCTTTTGAGGCAGTTTCCAGGGGCCTAACCTATTTAGCTATTGTTACGTAATGACCATCGGCCAGTTGAGCATTTTTACCATTAACTTTACGCCACTTGGCAACACTTTGCAATTTACCGCAATACCACCTTATTTATCCAAAACAAAAATGTGCATCTCATTACAGAATCGACACGCTTAAAACGCCAAACACATGAACTATATAGATTCGATATATTTCCAACCACTAAACAAGCCGACCGCCCGCCAGTCCGCCACTTCAATATGCATGTTCTCGCACCCAATAAGGCCCATCTCCACGAGCATTTTGAATTCTTCCTATTCGCGCCCGACGCCACTCTACCGTATACACATACACGTGCTCCACGTGACCTGGAAACTCTCGACTTCTGTGTATGCATAAAATCTGCTTGGTTCCAATTTGCGGGGCTTCGTTTCGACCGATCATCCGCTTGCGTTTTCCTTCATCCTTCTCTTTCGTATAACTGGTTCTGATGTTTTGTAGGTTATTATTACGGTACATCATGAAAGGCCCCCTAAAATAAATAAAAAAAAACAAATCTGCATCACGTCTATTCCCGCTCAACAACAAAAATAATGTCATGTGGCTTGGTGCAACGATACGTCATTGCCAGGTGGAAGTACAATTCGTTGGATGGGTGCATACTGTATACGATTCGGTTCGGTGTGATATGACAATTTCTCTTTTTGAGGTTAGAGTTCAAATTGAAACCAATCATCAGCTGTGCGCCGACACTGGTGTTTGTATGGAATATTGTGCGACGCAAAAGATGGAAGTATCTCTTGGTTAGGCACTTTCTATTGATGTTCTTTTTTCTTTGTTTTCTCTGAAGGCAACGTCTGCTTCGTCATCTTCATTCAGTGCTGTCTTTGGAGTCTGTCTGTAGAGAAAAGTACAACTTTCATTACTTCTCTCAATCTCTTTGGGGGTTTCCTCTCTGTTGTTGTTTTCATCTTCTCTCATAACTAGACGAGTGCCTCTCTCGGGAAGCAGATTTTTTCCGTGTGTGCATTACACAACGCAAATACAAGAAGACATACACTTTAATACGAAACTGAAACATCGCCATTCAATAGCTATAGTGCTCAAGCCGACAAAAGAAAGGAAAATAAAAAGCAAAAATACTAAAAATCCATAGAACATCGACAACACTGACGAGCGGCGAACGAAACGACACAACACAATAAACTCGACAACAACAACACCATAGCAGTCAAAGTGAATCGAGAAGATACACACATTCTGTGCGCTTTTGGCCACAAACAGTTGATATCGGAACTTGCTACCACTAAAGCGTGCTGTAGCTTTGCGCTCGTCGTCGCTGTATTTCTCTTCTTTATCGTGAATATTTGAGAAAATTGTTTAGTTCTAGTATCGTTCGGCTAAACCGATTTTCCCGGCCAAGTGTCTGTTTCGAAAAGTATCTATACAGTATCTTTTTGTGTCCCACTTCAAAGTGTGTCACATTTGTTATTGTTTTCCTCAATCCTCATCCTTGTTCTCGGTTTTCCAAACACCCACCCCATCACCCTGTGCCTGTTCAGTGTGATGCGATAGTATCCATCAGATAATTGTGTAGATACTTGAGCGAGCCCTTAGGTGGAGGTGGAGTTTCGTTGTAGCCACATGGCCCACAAGCCTCCTCGCTTTCGTCTTCATTGTTATCATTATGACGGCGACAGGGGGATTTCATCGGTATCGTTGTTGTTCGATTTTCTCCTCCTGTCAGTGTCAGTGGAAGAACTGTCACACACCATGCTCCCGTCCAACTTGCACGCACTCTCCATATTTCATACTCTCACGCTCACCACTTCGTCGCTCGCTGGTTTATTATTACGTTTATTTTTATTTTTGTAGGACGGCCTTCACGTAAACGGTGTTTGTTATCGCTGTTGTGTATTTAAGTCGATTAAAAGTATCTGATGCGCGGATTCGCTCCTTGCAAATATAAAAAAAAATGTTAATGTTTGTAAATAGCAAGTCGAGGGAAAATTATAGTGTTTTCTTTGATTAATCTGTGCTTTCCGTGAGTGTGGGAGTATGAGTAGCCAGTCGGCCAGTATCCTCAAAAAAAAAAAAAAATTTGGCTCCCGCGCGATAAATAAATAAAATCAATTTTTTTAATAGGCTCTGTGCAGTTTTTGTTTTCCCTAGTGTGCAGTTCTTTTTTTAATCGATTTACTCACTCGGGGCCAGTGCAGTGCTAGTGGATACAACAAGGAGGTATCTCGGAAGGATTTTCTAAATCTATTTCAGTGAAAATTAACACGCAAAAGTGTAGTATCGCAAGGATCTTTCCAGTGAAGCCGAGTAAATAGGAACTGACAGCACATCAGTTACCAAGGTAAGTGAATTTCTTTTTTAATTACTTAACCTCACTCGTGTTGTGCCACTTTATTAAGCTGACACTTCGATTTACTATGAAAGTAATTGAACAGAGTTCGTCCTTCCCTTGGTAAGCATCGTCTTTTAATCGAATGATGGGTTGACTTTTGGGTGGGTGGGTGCCAATATGATATCAAATGTCAGTTACACTCCTTTGGTTCAATGCGCATAACCTGAACGCGGTCATACTCCCCTTCTATGTGCGGTGGTGTTTTCGCTTCGCTTATGTACAGTTCAGTTCCAGTGTCACCCCATTTCATTGGAATTTTATTTCTATCTTTATTTTGCTGATCATTTTGTTGGTGAAATTTCTAAATCAATGCAATATGCATTGTGGTCAATTTAAGGTCCTTCGTTTCTGTCTTGCGTTCATTTGATCGAGTTGACAATGAATGAAGAAATATCCTTTTTGCACCTGATTTCATGCGGGTAGTGGTGGTATTGGTATACCATAGCAATGAGCATGAGCAGATGAGAGAGAGCATTTCAGTCTGGTTTGACGTTTTCCTTGCTGAAACCTGCTGAAAGGCAAAAAAGCTCTGTATGTGTGGATGTGTTTTTCAAATTTAAGTTTTTTCCGTAGGTTATTTTTTCTTTTTGGAAGAAATATAAGTTTGACGTTGTTTTCATACTTGTTGATTTTACCAATTACATTGGGGATGTTTTTTTGGTGAGGCGGAAACATTGAAAGCTCACTTGACAGTCTTTACACAGTCGACACACATTACAAGACAGAAAATGCGGCCATGAAACGATTGTTTCATAGTCAAATAAATACCTTGAAGCTATGGGATACAAATTTAAACAAATTTAGCCTAAAACTTAATATAGACGTAGATTTACCAGCATCACCATTTTAAGTTAAATGCTACGACTTTTTCCACTGCCTACATTTAAAAACTCAGTCCTGCTGTTATGATAAAAAAAGGTTAATCGGCCACACTGGCATATACTCGCTTCGTTGTAAGACTTAAATCTTCAATTAACTCTTTTCGAATCCTAAGCATCAAACCGATCAGTCTGGAGTCTAATTGACTGCTTTTGACAATAGTTCTACAGAAAGGCGGATGTAGGTACTAAGATTCAAACTTGATTGTTTCAATTGTCCTTGGCGGTTTTCTTGATATCTATGGGCAGATAAGAGAGGGTCTGTTCTTCCCACTATGGTTAATGGTAGTTATATATATATCTATGGCGCTGATTGTTCTTGAAGGTCTCAGGTCGTACCTCAGAAAGTTGCTATTTTCGAACAGTCAATTTGATCTGTGTTAGTACTATGTTTGTTATACTTGATGATCAATCTAGACGTTTACAACTTGTCACAAGTATTCTAGCATATGATTGGGCTCTAGGCTCATTGAAATAAACGTCCCTCTTCGTAAATAGATGCAGCGCGATTCACCAACGCATTCCATAGTCGTTAACTTGAACACAATCCAAGAGAATATCAAGTACACCAATTGTGGTTCAAATTTTTTAAGAATCAATATCTCACTTCGCTAGTAAAATTGGAGTTATATACTACACCTTTGTTGTAATAAACTTTGTCTCCTGTTTGATAAGTAATTTCCCGTGGACAGACAAAAAAATAAAAAAAACAACCCTCTAACCAAAGTATACACAAACACATGTACTACACAAACCATGGGTCATATGATTACTTTTTTCTCTGGTAGGGTTTAAAAGGTTTACCTACTCTTTAAATTTTGTAACGATTGGCTTATTGTACATGCGGGCGACAGCCTCTGACTTACAAAGTCTTTCATTCGGCTTAGCCACTAACAGTCAAAGACTAAGATGTGTATTACTGCAGATACAACTTTTCATATCCAATTAAATTCCAATTCGTAAAACCCCTTTATGTCCAAGAAGTTACTTCCAGCTACGAAAATTGATTTATTGATCATCGAATCGATAAACTTCCGGTGCCTATTTGACCTTGTCCGAGCTAATAATATTTCGATAAGCGTCAATTGAAAAAACAAACACAGTCACTCTCTATCATCTGTCCGATGCGAAAATGGCGCCACTTAATGTGCATCTTCTCATAGGACCCCTTCAAACTCTGTGTTTTTCGTAAAAAAATTTCTTTTTTTTTTCACAAAATATATCTAATTAAATTATTGAGTCATTTTGTTTATAAAATCGCAAACTCACATAGCTAGACATTTCGAAAACAAATTAAATTAACAATAGTTGCTAACCAGTAGATTAATTATTAATTTCCAACGATCGTGATTAGAAATGATCATAATCGTCGTCACTGTGGAACTTTCGTTAGCTGCACTGTTTAGCCTTCGCTTTCAGTCGTCCCAAATTATACAACATCATTACGGTGTATGCTAGTTATAGTTGTATACCATTTTTGACACTAATGTGTGAATTCCATCACATTAAAAATATTGAATGATAAAGAAATAGATACAGCTCTCGAAAGTGGTTCTTCAAGTGCTGGCAGCAAGTTGTTAACACAAATTACGAACACATGTCAAGATGTGGGCATGCGATATATAATTCTACCCGCCCATGTACGAATCATTATTTGACAGATTCATTACAAGAAAATAATATCAAAAACCAACATCGCCGAGAAGATAAAAAGAAGAAATTCATTTTCTTTGAAGATCTTCGATGAGCACAAAGGCATATACTACATACTTGCGGTGGCTTGCTGTGAGTGGTTTGCATTTATCTGACCATCTTTGGTTATTTTTAGCGAGAAATTTCTTTCGAATACGAATTGAGTTCGGATGCAGTAATTATGCACTTCGTTGGCCTGCTCTAGTTAGGGAACGAATTTCGACACGCCCCCCTGGATAAGCCGATGAAACTATTATTTTTGGCGGGTCATTCAACTGGGTGTGTGTAATACGCCCTTTAATTGCATCGACCACCTATACTTTGAGGCAGAGCAATGGAGTTGTTGCGTTGGATGAATTAGAACGGAGTTAACTGTGGTAATGTTTTTTTTTGTTAAATTCCAGAAATGTCAGAGTTTATTATTATCTCATGACCGAGAACGATAAATATTGCTCCTACTAGGATTTGCCAAACAGAACTACCAACTCCGAAAGTTTAGTTTATCTCTACTGGATAGTGTTCCATAGAAGTTTATCTTCAAACTCTGCCAAATAGTATCAAATAACAATTTCAGCATTACTTCATTTTTAAGTTCGTTCTTTTACAAAGTAGTGGGAGTCCCCCTACCGTAAGCGCCCTTGAGTACAGCTGTCGCATAAAAAGTAAGCTCATAAAACCTGATATCCATTTCGTTTACGAAAGTTTTCACCCTTATGCAATTTCCTTTAATGAGTGTCATCTTAGAAGCTATTACACAACAGCAAAGGATTGGAAAGCATTTTCTGCATAAATTGAAAAAAGTTCAGTACAGGTGGCACTACTGGTATGCGAGTAGGTGCCAGTGCCACTGACAAGACCACCATCGATTTTTCACATAAATTTTAAGGGAAACTCAATTTTGGGTTAATGCTGCCGTTTGTATCTTCCTTATGCGCTGACTCTACGAGTCATCTGTACAAGTTGGATTTCGGTTTCAGTTGGCTATTGTGGAGAAAATCAATTCAAATTAAATGACTGAGCAGCAGAATAAGGTTTTTTTTTATTAATTCTAACAGGAGACGTGCAGCGACAACAAAACGGTTGTTGACGATACACACACTTTTTTGAGTAACTACAAATTATTTGCTTTAGGGTGCTGAGTTCTGTTTAATCCAATTTATTGTGTAATGACTTGACAGTTTTGTTAATGCAGGCAGCTTGTGAATTCGTATTGTGTGTGTCTGCTGTTACGTGAAGCGAAGCAATTGCCCGAAAGGGGAGACATGTAGTCGGACAATTGACCCAACAAAATGACAGACAGCGAATTCGAATGGATTTGGGGGTATTTATGTAGATACATATCGTCTGACCTTTTTTTCTGGCTGTTCAAGTGATAGTGATGATATCCAGTAGGTACTTTGTATTTGCCTTATATTTATTAAATCATTTTTTTTTTATCAAAATGGAGTTTCGAGAATGTGTCTGAATTCTTTTTAAATGAAGTCTAGAATATCAGGCTGTAAAAGCTATGCAAATGAGCCGCGATGAGATCTGAATGGCGCATGACGGACATTTCATTATGGGAAGTAATTTTTATTTTCATAAATACTTAAGGCCCAGTTTAACCGTTGATGGTAGCTGATATCGCTATCTTAGTAAGGGCCTTTTGCTGATACTACTCATAGCGAATTTAAGTGCCACATAAACTCTTATGTGACAGTTTATGCCCTAAAAGAGGTAGCCCATAAGTTTTTAAGTAGAACTTAAATCGTTAAGAGTCGTATCAACAAACGGCACTAAGTGGCTAAGTAAAAAGGTGGTAGTATTTTTCTCGAGCTACGATAATAAATGTGTGATGTGGTCCTCTGATAAGTAAGAGTAAAATTGCAGGCCTTCGATTAGTTACCGTAAGGTCTTAACTGAGTCGGCAGCTCCTAGAATTTATATACTTTTTTTACCACACCATTCAGATTGTCTTGGAGGTGGTCTAAATCCAAAAATCTAGACAAGCAATATTTGCAATTCCTTGAATTTTTGGTCTTAAAAGTTGGGTATGCATTTTTAAGAAACAATTTTAAATCAACCTTTCCATTGGGTTGTCAAGTTTTTGAGAAAATTTTGTAATAAAGCTTGCTCTACAGGAACCATCTCAGATCATGTAGAATTTTGGAATCTAGAGACCTACCTACGGTCTCAATTCTGTATCGGTCGAGAAGATATCTCTTAACAATTTTACTTCCTCATAGTAACGGTTGTCTTCAGTGGTCCAAAATCTGTGCCTTAAATTTCGAAGACCTAAGTTAGGAATACATTTTCAAGGCTTGAACAACAAATTCACCCTGGAGGGCTAAAAAGTATCTCGGTGATAAAAATATTGTAAAAATGCACGACTGTATCGCACGAAACTTTCTTGATCATTCCAGATCTTTTTTCCCAAGTAACGAAAACCTTTGAAATGATTATTTTCTGGGAAATTTTTAAAAACTGGTCAAAGAAATACAAGATTTACACATTTTTTATGACTTATCTATGTAAAAAGTTTACATAGAAATATGTACAATTTGCGTACCTGAGGATCGGATGCTGCAACTCCGTAGCTATGGTAAATTTTCCACGACTTTCTAGCACTGGCAATCAACACTAAGCTGACCAGATTTTAGTTTGCGTGTTGTTGCGGTGTTTTTCAAAATATTCGTTTGTTTTTTGTTTTTTGCAAGGACTCTTCTGAGTGTTACTGTTTGAACATTTTTTACAAACATACTTCGGTATTACATAGTTTTCCGCCAATTTTTCGCTCCACAATTTTCTTCAGTTCGCTCTACTTTAATGTATTTTTCAGCATTGGCTTACCCTAGTCTTTGTGTGCCATTATTCAAGCTTAAATATATCATGTGTGGCATTTCTGTTGTAAATTGAAGAAGTTGCAATTTCTCAATTAATTATCATCATCTATATCATTTTTTAATTGTAAATAAATATAAAACCTCAGCAGTCATGTTTGCAATGACTTGATGTATTTTTCTTTTTATAAATATGAATAGATTTCTGTTTTTCATGGCTGTGTCTAGTGTCCAGTCCACATTTGTTTTTATAACTTTTTGTTGTCATAAAAATATGAACAAGTACTGAAAACTTTTCGTACTTAACCAGGGAGTTGTGAACATTATAATGATGCTCTCGAGACGAACCATAAGTCTGAAGCAAACCACAGCTAAGTGAATCTCATAAGTTTGTAAACCCACTGAGATGTACAAACAAAACTCCACACCAGCATGATCTTAAAGGTGCGAAAACACCAATAAAAATATATGTAGTTCCGTCTCCGCTTGCGAATTGAAATTTCTCCGAACTGAGTTTATTAGCGTAACAAAAAACCGCTTATCATTTTATTTGCACTGACGGTCGTAAAAGAAAAAAACCTCCGACAAAAACGAGAGTCGTATTCGATTCTCCAATGAATATTTTTAAAATCTATTCCCAAATGTTACTCACGCAGTATTCGAGAATGCGGAAAGCAATCACTTCGAATTTTTATCGTATCTAATGCTTGCCTATTCGAGAACAATGTTGTAGTTTGCACATACAGCTTTATAGTGCTTGAAAGCATAAAACAGGAAAATAAAACCTAAACGCAACATACACCACACTGTACATGACTTTTGTACCAAATTTAAATTCAATATCCACTCAAGCAAAGCTCCAATGCTGGATCGTGTGATTCGTCTTATCCTGATGTTGGTACTGATTGATTTATTATAACCACCCTCATTGAAGGCGATTTCGTTTTCATTGTGGAAAGTTCGCAGCAAAACGTGGTACACAGATATTGTCACGTATCCGGAAAAAAATATGCGATAAAAATCTTGTGTTCTAAGACAATTGCCCGCCTGTGTTTTTATATAATGGAAACACGAAATTAACATTTTTCAGTCGATGAACGTTTACAAACAAAAAGTGTATTTTGTTCCGTTTACACATTCCTGTTGTACCGTGTTACATTTTCACGGGCAATTTACCACGATGATCAATGTCAAAGTGTTTTTTTTATTTTGCAATAAACGGTGTTTGAGGTATAATACTATTTTTTTAATTTCCGCTACATATAGATTGAACGTACGAGTAGCGAGTATCTAAGTAGCTGAGCTTTTTTTTTAATTAGAATGTAAGGGACGCTTTATTACAAAAACACAATATGATAAAGCGAAAAAATGAAATCTGGTAGTGTCTATGCGACATTGTTTCCATATGATTTTTGTTTGGTGCCACTTGTAGCAAAAGAAAAAGGAACACGTACCTACAAATGTTGACACTTTTCTGATATGAATGTTGACCTGTAGCACACACTGTACTCTCACTACCGATAACGTTCATCTCACTCTCTTTCTAGTATATAGATTATATGTAATTAGCATAAGTTATTTAGAAATAAAGTTAGTCTTAAGCCGACTGCCGTGCGTTTCATTTCCTTCACCGAATACACAAAATTTTCAACCCAAAAATTGAGTGGTTACGACTTAGATCTAAGAAAACTCAAAAAATATTTGCGAAATATACCGATGTCAGAAAATCAAACTTTTTCTGATCGGAGAAATATACAACTGATACGAACAAGTTATTAGACGGAATTTCCTAGTATACTTACTTGCAAATCATCTGGAAAACATTTGCGACAAATAATCCCTTTACAATAAGTTACAGTTTAAGTTCAAGTTTGCTTTGAACTGTTTGGGTTAAAGGAGCCAACCTCTAAAATAAATTTTTGTTCATATGCAATCGTGCTAACCTGCAAAACAAAATTATGTTCACATGCAATCTACACTGAAAATAAAATACCAAAATTCGATTGTAGAATTTCAACAAAAATTGTTTTGTGGAACTGTAAAAAAATGTTGTCCTTATGGTAAATGCAATTTTTCAATGCAACTTAAGTTTTATCAATTTGAACGATATTTTGTCAAACGTATAAAACATTTACTACAAAACTACTTTGTCAAATTAACAAAACACAGTTTATTCAATCGATATTGTCTCAATTGAACAATTTTATTGTTAAATTAACAAAGTTTTTCTTATCTATATATCCATTAAAACAGAACCAAAAATTACTTTTGTGAAATTGACAAAAAATGTTTGTTAGCCAAACAAAATACAGATTATAAATACTACAAACATTTTGTTGAAATGATGTTTGCAGATTTGACATAAATTTTGTTGAATTAATAACACAAGTGTTGAATTAAAAAAAATACAATTAAAACAGGGTAATCATTTCAATGTAATGCTTTTGATGGCGTTATTTATTATTTGACACACGAAGAAAATTGGTTTCTTAATGTGCATAAAAATTCCCTAAAAAAGTGAGTTCAACGTTTTAAAAGAAAATAAATCCGTTTATGGATGATAACAGGAAAAATGGAAAACATGTAAACAACCCCTTAGATGTAAATTGGTAAGAATTGCAAATTGGTTATATAGGATTGTTTAATATGCATTTTATTATCTTAAATTAAATAGATCAAATTTGACTTTAACGCTATGTTTCCGAGTTCTTTAACCGAAACTAAAAGTCAAAACTTTAACAAGGAGATGACTACATATTTCTACATCGTTGTTGGTATTTAAGGTAGAGCGGATCTATTTATTTTCAAGTTAGATAAAGGCATTCGGTATCAGAATGTCTTAAAAGTAATGGCATTTTGAATTTTTGAATTTTATATATTCATATTTTAATATTTTCTATGTTGTCCAGTAAAAATAATGTAATGTAATTTCTATAGTTCCTTTTTTTTAAATTTAATGGCTATACCTAATTATTTGTTTTGTGTTTTTATTAATACTTAATGCTATCCGCATAAAAATTTATTTGTTGAGTCAACAAATTAAAATTATGGAACTGGATAATAATTCTATTAGATTCAACATTCTCGAAGATTCAACAAAAGACAACTGTAGTACTGGCAGATTTTTTTAACAGTGTACCAATGATGAGATGTTTCACGAGAAGGAACTTTTCTTCATACTTATGTTGTAACCCTACGATGAGAAATAATTCAATTCATTTTATCAGAAGTTTTATTTTTTTTCCAGTGTTTTTTTAATAGTAGATTATCCCCAGCAAAGATGTCATAAGATTGATTTAACAAAATGACAAACAATTTTGATGGTATTAACAATTTTTTTTTGTTAATTTAACCAAAAGATAAAAGACAAATTGATAAATTTCCTCGCAAAATCAACAACGTTTTGGTAAATTTAACAAAGAAATATTCATACAATAAACAATTTTTTTGCTATCCCAACAAAAAGATAAAGCTTATTAACATGTCAATTTGATAGAACATTTTGTTGGACGTATATTGACAAAAAAAATTGTTGAATCAAGCCTCATTTTGATCAAATATACCAGGGTTTCATTTTCAGTGTATTAACAACAATTGGGATAATTGTATTCGATAGACTTCACTGACTGGCTGCAAAATTAAAGGTTCTGCGGTTAACGCTTACAAAGAGAGATGGATCAAAATTGTGTCATATAGCACTTTATCATTATAAGTGAGTTCCTCGTTATTACCCAGTTAACCCCTTCGTATTTGTTTTTTTTTTTTGTAAGAGTGATTATAGAAAATGTTTACTTACAGAGGTCATTTTTATGCACCTTTCAGCTGTAACAAGCTTATTACCTGATATGTACTTACGTGCTCAAATGTCAAGTTCATTGTCGACATAGCTAGTTCACATATTTTAGAGCTAACAAGTAAGATAGATAATTTTATTTGAGATAATGAATAACTTACAAAAAAATATTTAAGTAAGTATTATGTTTCGATGGTTGCAAGTCGACTGTCACGAATTGACGTGCTAGTATCTAGTAATTTAATGCTAGAACTTGAATATTATGTTAAAAAAATAAGCATAGAACAGCGTACACTCAGAGAAAAATATTGTAATGCCAACAATTTTCGTTGCTTAAAATGCTCTCAAATATCAAACTTATTTGATTCCAGAATGACATTGTTGGCAATGATGTAAGAAAATAGTCATGGAGAGTAAATTGCTCGTTCGCTGACTACTTGATTCTTGAAAACGAGCTCTTACTAACAAAAATTAAAGTTAAATCATGAAGTTTTAGCTCACATTTTTTTTTTCTAAATCTCCAAATTCTTCGCCCAACAATGTTTTTTTTTTTCTGAGTAGATACTAGAATTTAAGATTAATAACTATTGGGTTTAAAATTGGTCCACAAAACTGTAGGTACTTGATCTATACTTTAGACTTAATTGTTCTTGTATGGACTGTTACATAAGTTGGTATAGGTTACACAGTAATGACATTTTATTGGCTCAAAACTCTTGTCTATTTGGTATACAATTGATGGCTAAATTTCCCACTTCAGCCTACATTATGAAAAATCACAAGTGAATGAAATGAGTTGAAGAAAATAGTATTGTAATCAATGTTGCCACAGCAAAAGTGTAACAAATGGAAAAAAATGTAACAAACTGAAAAAAAACATTGTCAGGGGCGACACAGCGAGAAAGAAAAATATTGTTGTATTTCCTCGTTCCTCCCATTCCCACTCGCAGTTTGACGTTTTGCACAACTTGTGCTCTGTGTAAACAAACAAATATATTGACAGAAATTGGGAGAAATTTTGTTCGAAAGAAAAAAGTGCTGCCAGTTCGACTTTTCAATATTTTTTAATGAGAAAACAAAAAAAAATATTGAATGGGAGAAAGTGTAACAAAGCGAAAACAAAAGTAACATTGTAACAAAATTATAAAATAATAAAACGCTGATTGTAATAGAATATGAATATTTTCGAACACAAATCATTGTCCGGTACATTATTTGCTTGCGAACTTTTGACGTGCAGCTTAATTATATTGAATATTTACCTATATGAAGACGGATCATTTTAAAATTGCGGGTAAACGACACGCAATGTTTTAAATTTTTTTTTTCATTGAATTCATTAAGATTACGACAAATTTTAGTTGTTTTTTTTTTAACATTGAATAAAAAACATCATGTAAGGCAACCAAACTGAGGATCACTCAACTCTCTCCTGTCCACTCAATTGTGAACCTCTTATACCCATCCTATCCCCTCCTACACATTCGTATCCTTAAATGATTCCACTTATTGTTTATGGCTCAGTCGGTTGGAATTGCTCCACGAAGGCGGACTTCAATAAAAAAATATAAAGAGAAATTGTCTTTCATTCAGTTGAGGAAACCAACAATTCAGAAGTGAGATTACCCACAAAGTTGTAAGGAAAGAAAATAGTGTTAAAAGTTATTGAATATGTCCCTTAATTATCTCTTTAAAAGTGGTGTGCGTTGTGGATTAGTTTGTTTTTTTTTTTTGATTGATTTCACGCTTCAATTCACGTGTGTCATACGTCGTACCCATATCCATACACATCCCAAGTTTGTCGCGACGAAGTACAGCAATTTGTTTTGTTTTCTCTCTCCTTTCCGTTTATTGTGGCAGTCGTGCAGCTGCGTATAGAGTTCAGTCCTGTTGGTGTGAATATTTTGATTGTGTATTGTTAACGAAGGAAAGGATCGCTCAGTTGATTTATTTTAGTTTGTATGGTTACGGTTGTTGAAGAAATTGGAGGTCATTGAGGCATAATCGAATGAAAAAAAAAATTAAAGAAACGAATATCTAAGAAAAAAAAAAAAAGAAACGAATATCTAAGAGAAAAAAAAACGTATATGAAAAGATAATAAATTGTAGAATATAGCAAATGGTTACAACTAGTATAACAAAAAAAAAAAACGTATATGATTATCTACTTCAGATCATGGCAGAAATGCGTACGCGGAAAAGAAAACGTGGTGAAATTGTTGCCGAAACTACAAGCAACAAGAAAGTTTGTGGGGTTTTTAAAGAGTTAACAGACGAACAAATTACAAAAATGACAGTAGCCGAACTCAAAGTACAATTAAAAAGTAGGGGATTGCAGATTCAGGGAAACAAGGATGCTTGAAGAACCAACTAATAGAGAATATAAAACAGAATTGTATCCTTGATACCACGAATGCTACGTATATCTAAACTTCGGATGAGTTATATTCAGTTATTGGAAAATGAAATTAGACAACTCCGAACGCGATCGGAAGAGTTAGAAAAAAAATGCGAAGACTTGGTCAAAAATGCCAAATCGAAAGAGCTTTTGGTACCGGGCAATGCTGCAACGTCGTCAACATTTTGCGGCTTGCGTGATGTAATAGACATTTTACCTGCATTTGACCCGTCCGATCAATTTTCGGGACTTACTGCAGCGCAGTTTATTGATCGCGTCAATGGGTTAAAGTCCATGTATGGCTGGAACGATAAATTAGTTCTGTTTGCAGTTTCGACTAAACTGAAAGGGGCATCACGCATATGGTTTGACGGTCAAAGAACATTGTTTGAAAGCTTCTCGTCATTTTCAGTCGCTCTACAAGACAGTTTTCCGTGCGTCATAAACGAAGCAGATATTCACACGCGCTTATCATGTCGATTCAAAAGAAATGATGAAGATCTCGACACTTATTTCTTTTCAATGCGTGCTTTAGGAACAAAAGCAAACTTGTCAGATGCAGCAATATCAAAATACATTATATCAGGGCTTAGAAACACATCATTATCCCATTTGTTTTCAGGGTTTACATTTTCTTCTACCAATGATTTACTTTTAAAAATTAAAAGTTTTGAAAATATGACACGGCAGCAAGAAATGAGCATATGGCATGATGATTTCGATAGGCGGAAACCATTTTTTGTGCGTAACCATTTATTTCAAAATAGTTCTGGAACGGAAAACAGAATATGCTTCAATTGTTCGGAGCGAGGTCATATTTCCGTTAATTGCTCCAAGCCTTCACGTCGCTCAAGGTGTACGGCATGTAATAGGAGCGGACACACCGAACAACAGTGCATCCTTGCAAATACGAAAAATAATAAACCTGCTGTAGTGGAAGAACGCCGTGTTAACCTAGTAACTCTAGCTTCAGCCAAAAACGAATACTATAAACAGGTTTTTATTGACGGCTTAGCCTTTCTCGCGTTTATTGACTTCGGTAGCGAATGCAGCATTATAAGACGGAGTGATTTTACTCTTTTGAAGCTACCTGCAATTTCTACGCATCAGAAGCTTATAGGCTTTGGGGGCGGTGGTTTTGAGTCATTCGAAAAGGTTCAGGCTGAGGTGACTGTAGATGACGTAACAGCTCGAATTTATTTGGTCGTCGTAGATGATTCATTGCTCACATGTGCTGTTTTAATTGGTAGAGACTTTTTGGACCAACGAAATGTACGTATTGTTAAGGAATATCAGAGTCTTAGGTTTGAAGTATGCAAACAAATTCCACCTAAACCTATTCTTCGAAATAACAATGCATTTCTCCTTTCGGATTTGAACTACAATAAGGAGATTAATACTATTGACCATCAGAGGCTACTACAATGTGTCAACGAATATAGACATTGCTTCGCAATAAATATTTCCGAATTAGGCTTGTGCAACCTTTCGGAATTTAAAATTACATTAACCTCGAACGACCGAATTAATAAACGTCCATATCGAATCGCATTTACCGAACGCCCAAGAATACAACAAATTGTCGACGAACTCCTGATTAACGGCATCATTCGAGAAAGTGAATCAGAGTATTCTTCCCCACTTCTTCTAGTAAAGAAAAAAAACAATGAGTATAGGCTGTGTATTGATTATCGGCATTTGAATACGATAACACAAAGCCAACCATTCCTCATGCCGAATATTGAGGAACAGTTGGCGAAATTGTCTGGGTTCAGTTATTTCACTTGTCTTGATCTTATATCCGGATACTATCAAATCCCTATCGATGAGGCATCTAGAAAGTATACAGCATTTAATACGTGCTCTGGCCAGTACGAATTTGTGAGAATGAGTTTTGGGTTAAAAAATGCCCCAGCAATTTTTCAAAGTACCATGAATAAAATTTTGCAACGAACTGGAGATCAAACTATATTGCTTTATCTAGATGATATTGTAATACCCAGTAAAACCATTCAAGAGGGAGAATACAAGCTTCGACGCTTATTGGAAGTAGTGGCAGAAACGGGAATGACATTCAAAATTGAAAAGTGCAAGTTCTTTTATACCGAAATCGAAATACTGGGTCATATAGTAAGCAGCAATGGAATTAAGCCAGGTTCAAAGACAAGTGCCATTTGTAATTATCAGGCACCTAGAAACGTGCACGAGGTTCGACAATTTTTAGGCCTCAGTGGCTATTTTCGAAGGTTTATAGAGAGCTATGCTACAATCGCCGAACCTCTTAATTGTCTCTTGCGAAAGGATTCAATATTTAAATGTGAAAATACAGAGGGAAATGCGTTCAAAAAACTAAAATCCTTATTATGTAGCGAGCCACTGCTAGCTATTTTCAATCAGAATGCTAGGCACGAGGTTCATACTGACGCATCCGCAATAGGTCTGTCAGGTATTTTAATGCAAGAGGAAAATAATAAGCTAAAACCAGTGCAGTATTTCAGTAGGCATACAAATCCAGCGGAAAGCTGCTATTCAAGTTATGAACTAGAAGTACTTGCTATAGTAGACAGCCTTGAGCGATTCAGGATGTACATCTTGGGGAAGCCATTCACAATTGTTACAGACTGTCAAGCAGTAGAAGCAATTAAAGCAAAAACTCCATTAAATCGAAGAATAGCAAGATGGTGGCTTCGACTATCTGAGTTCGAATTTAATATTTTGCATCGCCCAGGCAAACAAATGCAGCACGCTGATGCATTGAGTAGGCGACCAAACGAGAATCCCGCTGAGCTTGAATCAGAACCTTGCAGTATTTTTAAAATCGAAATTGATAACAGAGATTGGGTAACATCCCTTCAGACACAAGATCCAAAATTAGTTGAAATTATACAAATGCTCAAATGTAACCAACAAAGTAACGAAACCAAACAGCTTCACATCGCCTACACTTTCAAAAATAACAAATTATACAGAAATATTAACGGCGGTAAAATGTGGGTTGTCCCAGCTGGAGTGCGCTGGCAAATTGTGAAGACATACCACAACGATCGTGGTCATTTCGGCTTAGAAAAGACTCTGCAACAATTGGCCACTACATTTTGGTTCCAGCGAATGCGAAAATATGTGAAAAAGTATATCAAATGCTGCGTAGAGTGCTGTTATAATAAAAGGCCTGGCGGTAAGCGAGAGTGCGAGTTCCATTCATCAGAAACCCACCCAATCCCTTTTCATACTATGCATATTGACCATTTGGGACCATTTACAAAGAGTTCGTTTGGTAACCAGTATTTAGTCGTGCTTACTGATGCGTTCACTAAATATGTCTTGATAAAGGCAGTAAAAGACACTAAAACAACATCTGTACTAAAATATCTAACTGATATCACACTTATTTTTGGTATTCCTACTCGGCTTGTGTCGGATAGAGGAACTGCCTATACTTCGCATGCGTTCCAAAAGTATTGTGTCGAAAACTGTATTCAGCATATCAAAACGGCCGTTCACACGCCCAGAGCTAACGGCCAAGTAGAAAGAACAAATAGAACAATACTTAGTGCAATTACAACTATGACACAAAACGAAAACGGACGCGACTGGGACAAGAACATACGAAACATTCAGTGGACAATAAACAGTTCCATTAACAAGACCACACGAAAGAACCCAAATGATCTTCTTTTCGATTTCAGACCGCGAGATATTCTTAAAAACAAATTGGTTTTAGCACTTCAAGAAGATGGAAGAAACATTCACCAAAACGGCGTGATCATCAATCGTCAGGATGCTTCTAAAAGAATAGAACAAGAGAAAGCTAAGTGGAAGGAGCGTTATGATCTTCGGTTTCGGACTCCCACCAAATATAATAAAGGTGACTTAGTAGTGGTCGAGTCAGAACCACCATCTACTGAGGACTCACGCAAACTAGAAGCAAAGTATCGCGGTCCATTTATAATTGCTTCCGTTCTCCCAAAAGACAGGTACGTTATTGAAGATGTACCAGGAATCCAGAGGAAGCAACGTTTCTACCATTCGGTTTTCGCATCTGACAAGATGAAACCTTGGTGTCAGCTTGATCCGGATATGGACGACATAGAAACAGAAACGAGGTCGTTTCTACAGAAGGATGGCCGACTGTAAGGCAACCAAACTGAGGATCACTCAACTCTCTCCTGTCCACTCAATTGTGAACCTCTTATACCCATCCTATCCCCTCCTACACATTCGTATCCTTAAATGATTCCACTTATTGTTTATGGCTCAGTCGGTTGGAATTGCTCCACGAAGGCGGACTTCAATAAAAAAATATAAAGAGAAATTGTCTTTCATTCAGTTGAGGAAACCAACAATCACGTATGCAGGTAATTACACTACTAAACCTATGCGTAAAATAATGAAAATGTATTTGCTTTGAGCTATAAAATCCAACATAACCTTCATTTAAATTAGTAATTTAAATCGCACATTCAGTGTTCGTATTGTTTATCTACCTACCATAAGTACCTACTGCGTAATAAAATGCAGGCAATGTCCCCTCAAACACACAAATAAGGAAACCCTCAAATGGAGTAGCTAAAACTCTGCAAGGTCTTCTTCCGTTCGTCGATCGTCACCTTCAGGCAAAAACCGATTGTGTCATATTTTATTTGGGCAAAGAGTTATGTCACAAATGTCAATGAACTTTTCAAATTCAGAGCAATAAAAATTTCAGTCTCCTCTTGTGGCTGCATTTTACGCAGAAATCATTCTGGAATATCACACCCATTCTCGTATGTCTCCGTTTTATTTTGGTTACATTTTAATTGACTACTGCTTAACCAGTTATTCCATTAAATTTGCATACACTTAAGAGCTGGCCTACGATTGCGAGTCATCGGTTTGTCATACCTATACTTGCTTGCCGGTTGGGTCTTTTCTTCACTTCCAGTCTGTCTAACAGGAATGTTTATAACGCCCGACAAGAAAATGGTAGATAGTCATTTTTATGTTAACTACCTAACGGGATGGGTATCAGTCATCTTAAGACGGTTTTTCCCTCATAATTGTTTTTGTTTTGCCTTTTTTTTTTTGTTTGGATTAGATTTTGAGTAGATTTGAAAAAAAAACAGATGGTTTACTTTTCAATTTGCTGTCATTTTTGCAAGTTTTATCCGAAGGGGGATTAAATAAACTTAATCCGCTTCCCACTTCAGAGATCGTGAAAGAAAGCGTAACATTGATAAATTAATACTGAAAGTATAAACACACAGAAAGAAGTCGCTTATGTTTGTGGTCACACAACATAGACAGTGTCAAGTATCGTCTTAATTGGATTTTTCACAATTACTTCAGCCGGTTTGTTTCTGAGGAAAGAGATTGTAAAAATGAAGGGCTCGATGAATAATCTGAATTAATAATACCACAGTGAAACAAAACCTTTCCTTTGAACTGGGCTTTAGATTGATGGGCCATAAATTGTGGCATCGATGGCATTACTATGCAAAGTACATTTGATAGAGTGAAGGGGTTTGTTGCGTTTTCGAAAGCGCTATGATGCCATTTGTGGTTTCAAAAAGGGACAGCACCAATCCTCATTTTTCTCACTTTCTTATTGGCAAGGAAAAGCACAAAACGACTTTTGAAATACCTGTAAACACAGAGACAACACAGAGACAAGCAAACACTCCGAGCTAAGTACACTTTAGATCTTTTGACGATTTTTGTCATCGGCCATACAGAAGTTTGTAACCTTTATTGCATTTTGAACAAACGACCCAACGATTTTTTACTGCATAGGGTTAGATAACTTAAGGTAACAGCTGCTGCAATAGCCTGTGTTGAGAGAGTTACGTATCTTGAAAGTATAGGGTCCCCCCTTAAGATTGGTAGAGTTTAAATCTGTTCATTTAATAAAGCCTGCCTGTATGAGGATTTGTGCACGCATCACATTAAAACTACCCAATCCATACGGAATTCTCAGTCAATCATAGGATTTAATATGTGGCAGCATTTACTTTTTCTTATTCTTTGAATGGGTACAACGTTTTTTCAGTTTTAAATGTCAGCGTTCAGGAGTCTTTCATTGGGAAACGTTTGCCAATGGACTTGTGGTAGTTATATGTCGCTTAGTTTTCGTTCGTTTGTATCTTTCCTTTCATTTTGAAAGAGAAATCAGCATCGGTGCATATATTAGTGGTCTGTTCTTACGAAGTGCCGGCACTCCAGCTATTCCGAGCCAACTAGCCTAAATTTTACATATTTGGTGTCATTTTTAGAAGTCGCATCTTCTCGAGACCATACCTGAGGTTTTCAGTATGTATCGCCATCTGATGGTTCTCCGCTTCATGATTAGAGCTTCTCACTTGAAAGTGACTGATTTTTGGAAGATTGTTTTCTAAACTTCAGCTTAAAATTTTTATTTTTTCATAAGAACTTCTCTCGAAAAAGGCGAAGCTTCCATGTGTTATTTATCTTAAAAGAAAATCATTTAATTCTAAATGAATGAAAACTTTATAATTTTAAAAATAAAAAAACCTTTCACTATCGCAACCCTCATTTACTTGATATAGTAAGCTTCATATAACTTTCTTATAATTTTCATAATTATCATAGTTTCATAAGCATTACTTGTAGTTGCTGCAACAATTTAAAACTTAAATTTCCCCTAAACTGCATAATTAATTTAAGGCAATTTATTTAACCACCGAATTGTAAAAATGCACCTCAAAACTTTCTGCCATGCTCACTGAACTCAATTTCGAAAGCAGCAAAACTCCTTCAAATTTCAACTTAAGAAAACAGTTTCACTTGTAGTGAGTTCACGGGTTGTTTTTTTTTTTTTTTTTTTTGTTTCGAGTCCCAAACAACTTAAACCCGTTAACCATCTATATCTTTGCACCTTTTTGGGCGCAGGAAAAGTTGAAAATAATCTTTCTGCCGCCTGCCAAACAGTTAACAATTAAACTTTGTCCCCAAATACCGACGAAACTGTGTCATAAACTTTTACCTTCTCTATGCCACTGCCCACAAAAATTATCTGCCAACAGTACGGGGTAAACAGACTGCGAACTGGCACAACAGGCCAATTCACCACATCAGTGCGCGCGTGATACTCACAAATGTCTTGTAAATCTCATTAAATCAGTCGACAGAATTGTGATGCTATGAATTTGTTTACCAAACTCTTTGCACCGCACCTTGGCCCGTCGAAACCTCCGACGAGAGCATGACGGACCGTCACACGGCAACGAGCCATCTGGAAAATTCCACAAGTGGCAGAGATACGGTTACGGATACCCTATCGCGTTTGCCTTTAATTCTGCATAGCGGACAATATTTGCGATGGGGGAGGTCTTCCTCCATCGATGAAAACGGATACGGATTCACCGTCTGCGTGGCGGCGGGGTGGGATTTACGAAATTTTCCCATTTTTCTCACACCCTCTTGCAGGGGATTTTCCATTTGATTTTCTCCTGTCGTCGATCGAAAGAATCAAATCAGAGGATAATCGCTTTGATGGTAGGAAAGTTGATGTCGTGTGCGTGTGTGTCTCAGAGTGTCCTGATGCCGTCGGTTACCCCATCGGCTGTATTCAGTGCTGAGGCTGATTGCTGGGGTTGAAGACAGTCAAGTGGAAAATTTCATGTCAAAGATCTGGTGCGTTGTCTGTCGGTCGTCGGTTGTTGTTGTGTGATAGAAAAATCCAAGCTACATAGGGTGCTGGTAGGAATCTATGAAAGTGTGTCTGGGATGCGATCAAGGACGGGTAATTTTATTATAGTCGATTTAACTGCAATGACTGATATATACGAATAAGCTTTGTACAGCTAGCTTAACATCATCAACACACCGATATGGGGGCTAGGTATATATCCAGACCATGGGGACTTAAAGTATTTTACATTTAGATTTGGGATTTGTTATTCGATTGAGTGGAACGAAGTGGAATTCACTGGAATTGACCGGCGGAGAGTTCGAAACAATTCGGTTAATTAGATGCAGATTACTCGTCGGGGGTTCTTTTTTTTCGTTTCTCTGGAATCAGTTGACCACTGAGACTGAAGATTTGATGATGTTGTTGTGTCCTCTTAAATTGATTTTGATCTATTTATTGAATCGCTCAACAGTAGATGATCAAAAAGTCATTGAGCAAGTAAATCGTTGTGAACTGTAGGCATTCCGATGGCCTGTCATTGTGTCAGATATGAGTGGATGGAGGTAATCACGAATTTATTCCCAACGAAGCGCGACTCATTTGAATTCATTAAGAGCGAATTTTACCGAATCACTGGGAATGCATGTACGATGAACTTGGCGCCAAATGTGGTAGTAAAAAGCAAACGGCGGAAGTGTTGCTTATTACCATACGAGCTCTCTGACTATCGTTAGAAGGAATATAGTATCCTTTCAAAGTGGACCCTTACGCGTTTGAATAGTGACTGACTTTTATTTATCACGGATTTTACCAAAGATGATTCTCTATCTAGCAGCTTAGATAATTGCGAACTGCGCTCGTTTAGCACATCTGGCTAAACATGTAAATTTAATCCTAGGTAAAGTTGTAGTAGCTGGCAGCATGTCCAGAAAATTTTTTTTAAGGGTCCTGGATCTAGACAAAAGCCTTACGCACTTACCTACCATATAAATAAAATTGGTGTAGTTCTGTTCGACTAAGATTGAATTTTACTGCATGTCTTTAAATGCAAAAATCTTAGAAACTGCTTTTTATATTCTGGTGCATTTTTCACAGACCTATAGAAGGTACCTAGGCCTACAATCCCTACTTTGTTTCAATTTTATATCTCTATAAATTCCGGAAAAAATTGGACAAGAGTAATTTATTTTTTCGTTTCGTTTTGCTTCTTTCTTTGTCACGCTTTCCGTTCGAAAATACTGGGAGCATTTAAGTATAGTAAATACCAGGTTATAGAAGACATCTGCAGGTAAAACTTAGGATATCCAATAACTCGATAACTTAAAAGGGTTTTAAATAAAAAGGCAAAATTTGAAACATTTCTACGATTTTCACATGAGTGAGTAGATATGCAATTCATTCTCAAATCAAACATACTAACTGCGCAAAATTATATTGACATCTCTTTTAACCTTATTTTACCCCTGTGACGGAGAGGGAGACAGACAGAGGCAGTACGTTTTGTGGTTTGCTAAGAAAAAACAAAAGAAATGGCAAATATGTAGGAAAGGTTTGTTTGTCCTATTTTGCTTACAAAATAAAGTGTCTAGAAAGGAATGTCAAATAGGTTTAGGTACCAGTGATGGTATTATTATATTAGGGAAAATTCCTGGTGATACATGTCGTTCTATTTATAAATGATATTTGCAATCAAGATGAGGCAGTAAATTACCCGGTGGAGTTTTTAAATAGCATTACAGCCCATGGCCTTTTTGCTCATAAAATTGAATTAAAAGTTGAAATGTTGCTTCGCAATTTGAATCCCACAAGCTTCGTACGTAATGGTACCAGAATGTGAGTGATTTCGTTACAGAAAAACGTTATAGATGCGTTAATTTTAACTGGGTGTGGTAAAGGAGATACGGTATTTATACCAAGAATACAAATAATTCCCAGCAATTATCCATTTCAGTTTAAACGGATTCAATTTCCTATTAATGTTTGTTCTGCCATGACATTCAATTAGTCACAGGGTCAAACTTTAAGAAAACTGGGAGTTGAATTCACGGGAAGTTATAGATAATAATGTAGCGTGCTCCAGGGTAAATAATGCAGAAAATTTCACTATCTCAGCCGATAGAAACAAAACTTCTAATATAGTATACAAAGAAGCGTAACATTAATAAAAAAGTGAGTTAAATACCTATTATAAAATTATTTTCTTTCATTTTCATTGTCCAAAGAATATTAAATTGTTGCTGATTAGTTCAACGACTAGGTGCAATGCCATGAAGGCAGAGTGGACTCAGTCTTTGGGATGTTTTTTAATGCGGGCTCAAGTCCTTCACTATTGCAGACCGCTCCCTCGCGTTATACCTCTGCAATGTCTATCGACCATTTTTCTTTGAGCGATACTCAAAAAAAATTGTTTCCCCTACAAGAGAGCAAATTTTTAAAACAAATGTTTCCATCAATTGTTCTGAAACCACATTTTGCACGGGCGAAGCCGGGCGGGTACAGCTAGTATATTATATGTTTTGTCCACTGCAATACTATGAAGAAGCTAGCATGCAATCATCCGCTCTGTGCAGTCATGGCGATTTATTTATTGGGTGCATCAGTGGAAAATGCGTCCTTTTCGCCAAATGAGATGGTCCTGCCTTGTTGGTCTTAATCAGTTAAATGAAACGCGGTATTTTCTAATACTAATAATAATAAGGTAGTTTATTGCACGAGTGGTAAACTGATCTTTCGTTTTGCTTTAGTTTCTTTCTATCTAGAATTCGTCTTTCTACTTATCCCGTTTTGTCCATTTTCTGTTATACAGAAATCTACTATCCAAATGCATTGCTCCTTTTGGCAACACAATCTACTATATTCCTCCTCGAACTGTCAGACTCAAGGAACTTAAATCACACTCTTCAACATCCTGCAGATAAAAGACTGCTTCCGATGGCATTACATTTCTGGTTTGGGAAAGGATGTAATGGTTATATATAGTCTGGTTCGTATCATAGCAATTGCTCACAGAGAAAGAGAACCCAAGAGTTGTCCTTCCCCGGAATGTGCCTGGAAGTAACCCGAAGCCTTCAAATTTTGTGCCCAAACCATATATTTGTTACTAGGCTCGATTTATTTTCACGAGGAATCGTTGAAGGATCGAATTATTTTGATGGGGAATTGGTTTGGGCACAAAATTTGAGGGGTTCGGGTTACTTTCAGGTACATTTATAACACAAGATGATAAAAAATAATGAAGCTAAATATCAATTACATGGGGAACTGCTACCGGAATTCCCGCCCGAAAAGACGTCAGTGAACGATTGCTCTATTATTAGCCCAACCCAATTTTTCGAGCACGTATTCGGATTTTCTTTGTAAAATTATTCTGTCAAAACAATTCACCGCTGGCGCACCAGTTAAATCTAAAAATAAACTCAGATGATCTACGCTACAGCGCCACGGCTTCTGAGCGTATTTCCTCACACGCACTCATCCGCGAAAATGGCCAACTAACATTGAAAATGAAATATCTCATGAAATGCTCGTCGTCGCTGTAGGAGTAGGAATCAACAGCGAAATGATCGCGTTTCCGAGTGTTTAGCGGCCTGTGGCTAACCCATGTGGCAACACCGATCCGATTCGATTGTGCTCACATTTCAACGACTCGGACTAATTGACGAATAGTGCGATTTTTTTTTTTTGCTCGGCGTAAGATATTTTTAGCCACGAATCACATTGGACAGGGTTAGTGGCCATGGCCAGTAGGTACGGTTAATACCCCGTTGTTGTTGATTTTTTTTTTTTGAAAATTTACCCACGGTAGCCGACTCGTCATCGGAACATCATCATCATCATCTTTCATCAATTTGTCATTTTATTTTTGCAGAAATTGTGTACGTAAGAGGAGAATATTTGACAGCCACGGGGGGGTGTGTGTATATAACTAAATGTTGGGACGTCGCAATTTATTTGGGGACATGAGTGAATTTTCGAATATTTTGGCAAAGATTTCTTTTTATTGAATGTGTGAGACACCCCCACAAAGATTTTCAACGATAATTTGAGCGAGTAGATGAACGAAAGTTTATTCTTGGATTCATTTTTCAAGTGGATTTGAAACTTTAAGCTGCTAGTGTTTAGGAGGTAATTTGAGGTTTGCCTGTCGATTGGTTTTGCATTTATTTAGACGGCTAATTGAAGGGTGAATTCTGAGGTTAACATGGAATATTATTGTGTTTACATTTGGCGTCAATTAGGGGGTCGTGTTGTGTATGTTTTATAAATATTAATAATTTGTTTACCAACAGTGATATGTATGCTAATAAACCAGCGGGTGTGGTAGGTATTTATAAAATTTATCTAAAATATTTGCATTGCATCGACACGTTGAAAATTTGAATACTCGGGAAAGTTTATGTGGGTGACATGAAAATAAGAGTTGAACATAAGCGAGGGATAGACTCATGGCCTATTGGAAAATGAAAATTAATTAATTAAAAGTGATTGTAGGTATTTGTATATCAAGTATTTTTGAATGCTGGCATGAGACCGTTTAAAAGGCTAAATAGTTATTTTTGCCAATGATGTAAGTTACCCGGACTTCTGTGTTTGCACACTTGAGGCCACTTCTTGTTAAGCTTATTTTTGGTGATTTATTGACCTGAGCCTCAAGTCAACATCAGACGATATTGACTGCCTGCGCATCCTTTACTTAGGCTTTCAAAAACTCGTACAAACTTTTTGTAGGTAGAAAATTCTAAATTCTACATTATGAATTGAAAAAGCTCTTCCTGCGAACACTTTACTCCCACTGAATAGAGACGCGGACTCTAAGTGTTCTTTTATTACTCACTGCATAATAAAATATATATATTTTTAAAAGGTACCCATGTCGACTTTCAGATTTCACACAATTTGAGCAGGTTTTTTTTTTCGTCTGACGTACATCAGATGCTATTCCAAGTAAAGGAGATACATATACATGCACTTGGTAGCGCACTCTCGTTTCGGGAATTCATTTTTAAGTTGAAAAAAACAAAAATACACAGATGACACTTTATTCGTCTTTATTTTTTAAATAAAATGCCACGGAGTTCATCATTTCTAGTTTAGTGTCCGGCCCTTATATGACTATTTTATATTCATATTTATAAACATTTTAAACCAACCATTTGTTGTTGAATCAAGTCATTTAGTTAATTAGTAAACATTGTCATCACACAATTCTCACTATGAGGAACCAACAAGAACAACATTTTGTATTGACTGCTTCTTTGTTTGCACACGTACAATTCGCCGAGAATGTTTGCATGTGATGCAACCACCAGAAGATCAACAAACTATCTCATTTCACAAGAGACGAAAAACAAATCACACACGCCACAGACTCGGACGAGTTTGTGTGATTTGGCCTATTGTAACTTACCTCCATGGAACATGCTGTTTAGTTGGCTTAAATAAACAACAACAGCTGTTGCGAATTTATAAATCAACTTTTATGTCCAGTTGTTGGCTCCTGTGTGTGCTCTCCTTATGAATGCCATTTGCATCGTTTTAAGGACGAATTTGAATCGAAGATATTTTTGAATCAAATATCGAGCCGTAGGAGTACGGTTTGGGGTACTTTTCTTAAAGTTGCCCATGTCCAATAAAATTCCATTCAGTTGTGAACTCTACTATTTTTCCTTATACGAATGGAATTGCCTACCATGGGTAGGTGATACCTGATACCGAAGCCAGTCTGTTTATAACAAATAAAACGTTCAAGTGTGTAGGGCTTACCACCCTCCCATATAAATTTCATAGCAAAACGAATTGTCAACACAACATTCGTTTCTCTTCTAATTCGTAAAATGATTTAATGCGATGTAATTCATTTGAAATTGTCTGTTTGGGCTAGGCAAACACACATCAATATGCCGAAAAGTTAAACCCGCATCGGATTACCATGGCAAAGTATGACCCATTGCATGCGAATGGCTGTTGTATAGGTGGGCAGGCGAGTCGTATGGTGACCGAAAAGCCAACAAACCCCAGAACCGAATTGAAAATTTGTTTTATACTATTGAACATTATCTGTCTGCCATAAAATAACCGCTCTCTCCCTCTTTATGGTAGATGGTAGGCCACTAAACGAGTAAACTATTACCAAATTCTAATACTGTATACCTAGTATTTGAATCTCTCATTTTGTTTGGAGATAGCGTCAGTGATGATAGTAGAGTGAAACAAGAGTTTGGTATTTCTAATTTGTATCTAGATATCGATTTGGTCTATTTGTTGTGTTAACAAAACGTGGGTGTGCGGTGTTTGCAACGATTTTAAGATATGGAATAATTTTGGAGAAAATTTATATTCGCGTATTATATTTGCACACTTTTTAATTTAAATTCAGTCAGCCATAAGACTAAGTTATGCATTTTTTGTTAAGTATACTCCTCTGACTAATTGTCTGGTATTTTGGTCACTGAACTAATCTAAACGGGTTTTGCAAATTACTTCAAATAAATAAATATAAAAGAGATTTGCAGTCGTTTTTAATGTAGATAAATCCAAAATCACCTGCTTAAGTGTATATAAACTAAATCCGCATAATGCATATTAGCAATCTCGAAATCTGTTCTTCATATTGATTGAACTTGTGAACCTACGAAACACTCCCTGAAATTTTTTTACTAGTGGATGAATTTTGCTATCATAATCGTCCATTTCGACCAATTTCTGTCGACACTTGTGACCTATCAGCAAAAAGGGTTGGGCGGAGCTTCGCCTTCAATTCGGGTTTTAGCGGACATTTTGTCCTTTGGGAGTGTTTTGTCGAGCTTTTTTCGGAAAACAAACTTTATTTCCATCAGTAAGACTTCTTTTCTAAGAACTAGCACAATGACTAGCTACTGACTTTTTCATTCCGAAATTGGATGACATTATTGTTAAAAAGCAGGATCACGTAGCACTGAGCTTCACAAAACAAATTAAAATCAAGTGCACGACTGGGTCGAACGAAACTTTCTCGTTCATTAAAAGTTTGCTTGGTTGTTTCCTTATTTTATTAGGTAGGTACATGTAGGTAGAAAACTGAAAAACAATGCTAGATAATAGAAACAGTGCATAGATAGAATATTGGAAAAGGGGTAGTGTTAAATAAAATTCACTTTTGGGTTGTTCATCTATGGATTTGGCTGTACATATCAAATAACAATGTTAGTTTTTAAAAGTTGAAGCTCTCAGTAAAAGAGAATTGTCGCAAGTTCTGGTTAGAGAGTTATAACTGCCTACTCTACTATTTTATAAGCTCTTACACCTTAAAAGATTTTTGAGTACGAGGACAAGTAGGAGTTTCTGTTTTCTGAAGGGTTAGGTCATATTTTTATTTTGATTAGTAACGCTGGTATATGTCTATGATTGGAAGCAGGTTCATGATAGATCCATATCTTTACATAGATGTATGTTGTAAGAATTCGGAGACTTGTTTTTGAATATGCGTTAGCAGTTATAAACTGAATATCCCAATTGATGTGTGTGGTGTGAAAATGAAGTGGGAGTTTCGATTGCGGTTGGTACTATTTGTAGGTGCATACTCAATATGGTTAAAAAAAAAGAAGTGGGTACAAATACAGTCGAACTTCGATAACTCGAACCATCACTTGCCACAAACAAAATTCGAGTTATCAAGATTTCGCGTTATCAAGTAAAATAAAAAATTGATATAAATATGTACATTCAACTCTGTATTTTATTTTGTCTTCCTCTTATTTTTCAAAAATTCAAACCAACATACAAACCTAGTTAGTTATGTTTTCTAACCCCTACTAACAAGAAATTTGACAATTCTTGTTCACTCATACGAAAAGCACGATTTTCTGCGCGGTATGTATATTAGGTCATAGAAGCATACAAACGCAGTGCCCCCGAAAGCGATGCATTATAAAACAAACTTGTAAAAACAAGCAGAATTTGGGAATTCCTCCTCAGAATTCGAATTATCGAAGGTGACGCCAAATAATCTCTTCGAGTTATTAAGACATTCGAGTAATAGAAGTTCGAGTTATCAAATACAAATTACATGTAAATTTTAGTCTTGGCGCTATTGCCAACCTATTTTATTCGTGTTATTAAATATTCGAGTTATCGAAGTTCGACTTATCGAGGTTCGACTGTATATGAAAATAAGTTTTGCGTTTTGCTTAGCTGTTATTGCATTTTTATTAGAAGTTGAAAATTGAGATTATAACAGAAATATACCGTAGATATGTGAATACAAATCAGGATTTGTAAAGTAATTTTTGAGAAATCGTTATTAATCTGATTTATTCGAATTTTTTGAGAAAAACTAAGTACGGGATCTTATTTAGAATACTTTTATTATCACTAATAAGCATTTTGATCAAAATCGTTAGAGCGGTTTTTGTAAAATTTGGCAGACAAAACAGTACCAAATATTGCAATGTTTAGTTTGAAAAATACTAATCCTTAACTATTTACCTGAAAACCGAGTAAAAGTTATTGTTCGGGATGTAAGCATTACAAGGCTTTTAAAGTATTTTTTTTTAAATCGAAAACGGGGTTTTCGAGATATGAGCAGTTTTTAAAATTAGCGTTTTTGGTGAATCGAATTGAAAATTAAGGACGCAATAATTTTGGAAACATCAAGTCTACATTTTGGTCGAAAATGATGTTGCCGTTTTCAAGTAGATAAACTAAAAAAAAACTAAATTTAAAAAAAAAAATTTTTTTTCAAAAATCCATTTAACGATAATGCAGAGAAAAACTGAGTTTGCCATTAAGTTGAAAATTACCATATTGCATTAGAAATCAATTTTTGTTACAATCGTATGGACCGCTTTCAAGATACGTCCAAATTTCAAAAGTACCGTTATTCGATTTTTTAGCGGAAAACTGAGTAAGCAGTCGTGGTAACCTAACCAACCTAAGCTTAAATATAAATTTTGGTTGAAATCGTTAGAGCCGTTTTCGAACAAATCAAACTGGTCTGAACATTTTGTATGGGAAATACAATACAAAAAAAAACGGCCCCGAACTGTAAGCCCCCAAACTCCAAATCCTAAGTTTGAAGGAAATCCGGGCAGGCGTTTAGGCTGTAGGCCTCTGGACATACAGACGGACCGAATTTTGCGACCCACTTTTTTGAGTTCCTCTATCTTCGAAATGGCAGAATTGATTAACATCTCCAGTTCGGAATTTTGAACGAATACACTTTTCTTGCTACGTAATCGAGAAACTTAAAAATATATTTTAAAGGGCGCATAATACCCGTAATAGTCCTCTAAGTCGGCCTACAAAATCATGTGAGATGTGTTGGGTTTCGTAAAGTTGATAAGCCGGAGAATACCGACGACATATGGATGACAACTAAAGTGACATTCAATTAAGTAATCCAAAGTACGTAACAAAGCAATCCTCTGAGCTTGGTATACGGAGGTGTATTACTAGCCTCAATTCTTCTACATAGATATCCCTTCCGCCATTTTTTTTCTTCTAATTATTCTTACTAGAATTACTGATTTTTAAAGAGCTTCTACCTATTTGAAAAATTTAAATTCCGGCGGACTTTTGTCGGGACATATTCCTCGGAAATTTTTAAAATTTTTTGGATTGCCACGAAGTGAACCAAGCAATGGTCAAAGTGAACAAATACATACATTTTTGGCAACAGTCTCATATTGAACGAAATAGAAACGACCTTTAATATTGAAAAGCGAAGTTCGTACCTATATATTTAATTGCCAGTGGCCATGATGCAGTGGTTAGAATGTGGGTTTATGTTTTAAGCGGGGACAGCAATCCCATGCTGTTGCATATAAAGAGAAACGATCTACATACAATTTGTTCAAGACCACAATAAAAACAAAATGCATTTCTGCTTGGTTGGTATCGGATTTCAATTCAGAGTACTTCAAAACTGAAAAGAAGAAGTAGAAGTTAGTTAACGTAAAACCCGACTAAATTCTGTCTAGTTAACGTAAAACCCGACTAAATTCTGTCATTGGACTGCCAAAGTCTTTGTCCATGGGAAAAATCTTTTCATTAGCTACTGATTGTGCCACAGCTTTTACGAGCATTTCCAAAAATGTCCATGATGACTCAATTATATGAGAACCAATGGCTTCAAAATTGAATACTATCAGCATAGTCCAAGTATAAAAAATTAAATTAAGTCTCACCCAGCCTGCCAGTCATTTATAAATAGTGATAAATACTTTAACCTGAATAAAAGTCGCTGTTTTCCACCTTTAGCTATATAAACAAACATTTTGAACAAGCACATCCGAATGATTATAACCTCCTTTCACTTATCACTCAAGAAACTGACTCCAATATGAATTCAAGATAATAAAGCTCCGGCTTTGTTTAGTCACCGCAAATTGTCAAACATTTTGAAACTACAAAGAAAACAAAAACAACAAATTGCATAAAAAAAAAAATTACCTACGATAATTGCCTGTTTTTTTGAAACCGGAAACCTGTCAGCGGAAAAAAATAATTCTTCATTCTTTTTCCCCAGAACTATAGACACTCCAAACGATTTGCTTAGCCGGGGACACGTATAGGTATACTTTCTCTCATCTCGCAACCAATAATGCTAGATGTCGTCGGTTCCAGCAGTGATTGTTTACTTTCACAATTTAATTAGTAGTTTTACGTACACCTACATTCATATAGATTGTACAAAATTTGGGATATAAATTAGGCAAACACTCATGAGCGCCACTGTCATATATACGGGAAAAGTGTAAAATTAATCATCATCAGGCCCATTAGTATCTGTTTAACTACCGTACACGGAGTTCTTTCAGATTTCAGTTGACATGACAGCTGAGAGTGGAAAAACACAAAGCTGATGTTTACGCTGTTGGGCGCCAAAAAGGTCGGATGTGATTATATATAATTCAATATTATCTTTACGTGGTGGTGTGGCGGAATGTTTTTACGAATTTGAGATTGCAAATCTCTAGAGATTGTAAATAGAGCAGGTGAGCCGACAATGAACTTAATATTATATGGCAGCGAGGCCTTGAAATTTCAGCGTTTCAGGTTACCAAGGAAAGTATTTATGGCTAGGTGCACATGGGTTTTTGTCGCTTTATAACTAGTGTCTATCTGCAAGCATCAAAACGGCGCTATTAAAGAGTTATTTATAAAATACGTGCCGGATGTTTGTTATATTTTCCAGGCAGGCTAAAGCGTATTCAACTGCTGACCGAGAGCTTCCAGGTTGACCCCTGAACCAATTGAAATGAATGTTTGTTCCCCACCGTCATGCCTCAAGTAAAAGTTTGATATCCAAAAGTTGAACTTTTAAGAGACATCTGAACTTTGCAAAAGTTTGAAAAGAATCGGCTCATTATAAGGTTTTAATATCACTGCAATCGGTCAGCACATTTTAATTCACGCAAACCTTGTAGTCTAAGATGTCAGATTCCATTTTTGCGCATGACAATTTATTTATTTTTAACCTGTTTGCACTGATGTAAACGATAATGATCACCCAATAGTCTAGTGAATAAATGTTGATCGTCTATTACTGATCTAGAGCTTTGGTAATGTATAATTCTAAACAGTCACAAAGCGGCATCGATTCAGGATGAAACAGCAAACTTTACTGAATATTTCGACACCTGAAAGTAAGAAAATATATCAGAAACTGAGAACTTTCATTTCATTTCAATACTTTATTTAGCAAAACAAAATTTAGCTATTTTAACAGTTTTACATATAAATTAGAATATATATATATAATAAAGACTTATGTATAATTGGTCTTAATATAATTAATAAGATTGTGTTTAAATTGATATAGGTTATTTTCAGTTTTAAGTTCATTGGGAAGTTCATTAAATAATTTTAATCCATTGTACAATCAACTATTTTGGGCAAACCGCGTTCTGAATAGAGGGAGCCTTATATCACTTTTATTCCTTACATTATATCTATGTACATCACCAACATATATTAATTTATCACATAAATAGCTCGGTAACAGCCCATTTTTCATTTTAAAAATAAAAATCAACACATTCATTATAGTTCTCTGGTTTACACTTAACCATTTAGTACACCTCAAGATTATTCTCATCGCTTTATTTTGTAGCTTCTGCAATCTATCTATCATCGACGTATTTCCCATATAAATGACTGTGGAACAATACTCAAAGTGAGGCTTTATAATAGTATTATATACATTAATTGCACAAGCCATTGACATACGTTTTCTAACTTTCCATTGGAAGAGCTCTCAGCTGTATTGAAAGAACCTTTTGTGTTTTGGTCGGTTTTGTTTTTTAGTTGCTCTTGTTTTTTGGATGCTTTAGCTTAACCTATCCATTGATCCACTAATCCTGGCGGATTTTGTATAAAAAATTACTTCTGATAAATTCAATGTTCTGAGGACCTAGCTTTGGTCTTGTGTTTGCTTTAATCTGTTTGAATTTGAAGACTTCCATCGGTTCCCGCATATTTAAGACGCCTTTTGAAAAATCCTCGAGTGGTGCCTGGTTCCATCTTAAGGTTTTTTTTCCACTGCGCCACCCCTGGCGAACGTCTGACAAGCATCCGTCATAAAATAAATTCTCAATTCGCCCGTTTGCACTCGGCATAAAATTACAGATTCCTTCCGTTCGTATAAAAAATGCAAAACTCGCATAAAACGGATGGTTGTGAGGAGTAGGGTCCCCACGGACCTGTTGCGCCAACTAGGTACCTATTATTATTTTTTTTTTTTTGAAAATTCTCAAAGACGGTTGAAATTGTGTGCCATGTTTATTATTTTATATTTTATACAACTAGTTTTGTGCTTTATTCGAATGTCTCGTTGTCCATTGTTTAAGCAATGTAAGCTCTAATTCATTTCAGCCTCAGATTAAGCAATCGTATTTTATCATATCTACAGAACAAACGGAGATCAATGGAGGTGCTTTCTAGATCCTCAGATGTTGGCTTTCAGTTACGCCAAAGAACAATTCTTTTGCTTATCTATAGGACTCATTCAATTCAATTCAATCCACTCCAATTCAATTCATTCATTCAATGTTCTGACAAGCGATTTACCGGAAATAACACGAAAAGTTACTAAACGCTCGTTGAAGTCATCATGATAAAAACTATAAATCCCCACTAATATATCCGTTCACGTATACAGTTTGGCATTTTTCTTATTTCCCAACGAACAGCCAACACTCTTGAGAATAAATCGCTTCAAATGGATGTGCTTACAGCCCCAGACGCCCAGTCAATCTTAAGTAATAAAATCTTTAATCTATTGGCCTGGTCACGCTTCTTTCCTCAGGGTCTGACAGCAAACACCGTTAGCCATAAGACCAGTGTTTGCCTTCGCCTTATTTAGATACAAAATAATGACTTAATGGACGCACAATACCGAGACGAGTTCTGCCCTAAGGCAATGGGGCTCCTCCTCTCAAGTGTATGGTCTGAGAAGTAAGATACCTGGTCCATGGACTATGAACCCTCTTCGAGTTCAATTAAGTCTTCACATACCTATCGGGCTGAAAGGGGAGGTCAATTGAAGACACACAACTATGGATAGTGGGAGCGCTAAACAATAGAGTATCGCGGCGGATGTTGCTATTGCTATCGGTGTCATTACCGCTACTATATTATGACTTTGTTTTTGCTTTGCGAGTAAGTGCGCTGATTAATTTAATTAACTCACAAGCGGGCGCACTGTTTTGTCTAGTGGTCGGTGCTCGGTGGTCAGTGATCTCACGAGTGACGACTGACGAGTCTTCAAGAGCGTGTGTTGAAAAAAAAACAACGTGGTAAGAGATACACTAGTATGCATTCGTGAAGTGAGCAAATTATTGTCTGCAGTCTGTCTGTCACATGAAATTCTCCCTCGTCTGAGTGAGTCAGACGAAGTATATGATTTATGATTCCCATAATAGCTTAATGGAATTTGGCGTGAATTGATTTCAATTGATTCGCAATTAGATATCAAATTGGATTGTCTGTTATGACTCAATTAATGGACAGGTGGCTGCCGTCATTTCGATTATTGTTTATGAGAGCTAGCAGTTGTATGAAATCGATATTCGATAGTTACTTGCAAACTGGGTATATATAGGTAGTTTGAATTTGAAATATATATGCTGCAAAAGTGAAATGAGTTTTTCAGCTTATTGGTGGGATATATAAAACTTGACTTCAATTATATGAGAGGCATAAACGGTTTTGTCAAATATATTCGTCAATAAAATACATTTGGGCTCAGCTAAAATACAAAAAAATTGTTCATGATGCACCACCTCTCCCAAATATCTTATGAAAGTCCAAGTAAATTTTCGGGGATGTGTTCTCATATTAGCTGTTAAATCAAGCGATATGGTTGGAGTAAGAAGGGTTCGAATAGCCACATTCATGAACAAGCTCAACGTTGACGAAATTATGTCGATTTTACATACGAAATAGAAAGTATTTCGGTCACGCATTGCTCCTGCTCGTTCACGGACGACGCCGTAACCTAAGTATGAAATGGATGACTTTTCAATAAAACCCCATCCCTCGCACTCTCAATAAATTTAACTGTCTGTGAATACATGTGAGGCAAAAAAAAATAAGTTCTTAATTTAATAATTTCTAATACCAAAAAATAATAGTAATTACAAAACAAATTCCGACTTTTATACTTTACTGTAAATTTAATGTGATTTTCTTTCCGAAGAATACAAATTTTACTTTAAGGTTAAATTTTTCCATAAAAAAATCAGCGGAATTTGTAAGGACGGTCGGAAATAAAACTATCGTTATAAATGTTTATTTATTTAAGAAAAAGACTTCTCCGAATGTCTGCTTAAAACGAACTGCTTCGTATGTAACGCAACTCAACAGCTCGTATTTAAAAATCTCGAAAATGTACAAAGGACATAAGTAAGATATATATATATATATATAAATTATTCATTTAGGACTTTACAGTTGATAATATAAAAAGGTTTTACCGCTGTTTTCTTACAAATTGGAGTTCGGTAAAAGGGTGAAAATGACCACGCTTCGTGGGAAAAATAAAGAGAGAGTGCTCTAAACACTGACTGGTAACAGAGAGAAGTGTATTTGGTGAATTTCTATCAGCTGATAAATGCGTTCTCAGGGTTTAAATTTGGGCTGCATGAAATTATGCCCCAATGCAAAATAGCCCCAAAGAAAATAAAAAAAGGTCCCAAAAAATTAGGGTCATAATGCAAAATGACCCCATTCCATTTATGCAATATTGCTCCAAATAAATGCAGAATAGGCCCAAATTGTTAGCATAAAAAATGAAAAATTGCCCCAAAATAATGCATGGCAAGCAACAACAAAAATGATTACGAAATTGGTAAGTATTTTCATTGTCTTCTAGCATATTTTTGGGCCATTTCTCATTTTCTTATTTTGATATCAAAACAAAATTCTACGTTGATACATCAGCGTCAATCGTTTCAAGTACAAAATAACTTCCTGAGAATTGAATTTGTGAGTACAAATCGATTATTTTAGTGACGAAAGTGCAGTCATCACAAAGTGAGGAAATAAAAGTTGGAAATCGTGCGAATTTTTAACTTTTATTTCCTCAAATTTCTAAAGTTAATATTAAAAGTTGTATTTGAAAACCTCAACTTACTTTAAGTCTTTGAAAATTAAAGAAAAAAAAATCAAGAGTCAGCTCAGCTTTTCAAATATAACTTTTAATATTAACTTTAGAAAATTTGAGTACATAAGCTTTAAACAATTAAGAGCCTGATCAGGTTTTCGAATAGAACATTTTTTATTTTAAATTTGCGTAGCTTGCCGGGACTTGCGGGCAAATATTCTTTTTTTGCCTTGTAAGCACTTAAAAGTTTGCTGTGAGTGTGACATAAAATTGATGGCCGAGGCATTAGCGGTGGATAACAGACAGACCTATAAGTGTCCGTATTGAAGGCAAAACTTCGAAAATACAATTCGAGCTTTTATTTAAAATAATAAAAAACGTTACAAACAATTTGTGTCTTTTTATTGAATATTTGTTGTAATTTGGGGGTCTTTTGAATTTGGGGCCATTTTTCTTTACTTTGGGGTGATATTTCATGTATTTTTTTTTTTCATTCATTCTAAAAAAAGACCCCAATAATATTATATTGGGGTATAATTTCGCAAACAAAAATGAAATTTTACCCCAAATTATCAATGACCCCCAAAGGCCCCAAAATAATGAAAAATCACCCCAATCAAACTATCAAACGTTGTTGTTGCTTACTATATAATTTTGTGGAGCCTTTTTTCTTTTTCATTTTTTTTGGGCCATTTTTTATTGGGGCATAATTTCATTGAGCCTTAAATTTGTTGTTTTACTTCACCACAAAAACATTTATTTTGCATAATGGTTAATAAATAATAACTATTGTAATAAACATATAAATAAAGGAATAAACTGCAAAGAAGGAAATATAGGTCATTAAAATGATATAAATACTTTTCTTTTTACCTTACAATTTGAGTAATCACTACCCTTCAATTAATTGGTATATTTGTTTTAAGTATTTTCTATAAAATACTTTTTTGATTAATGAATTTGCGGTAGAATTGATTTTGATTGCATGATCTGCAGCTACATACCTAATTAGTTTCTTTTGAGACCAAGAAATAAAAAAAAAACCGAACAACTATTTATAAGCTTTTATTTCTTTGAAAATGTAGCAAACACTTTCAACCTGGAACTAAGAAAAAACTATTATTTGCAACACAGCCACCACTCTATAGGGAAATGATAACGCACCTCAGGCTACCTGACAGCCGGCTGAAACCGGAAGTGTAGGCTGTTTTTTATTCAAGTATGCGTGTGCCCCCTTTGATTAATATGCACAAAGTCATGAATTCAAACTGGGCTACATGCAAGGTCAAATTTAGCTTGCTGGCAATCCCTCTTTTTTGGCCGAAGCTGTCAGTCTATTAAATACCCAGTTTATGTATAAAACACTGATACTGTCGCTAGTAAACAACTTGATCGTTGCTTTGACAGGAGCAATGCAATTGATTGACGTCAAGACTAAATAATTTACAAACCACAATATAAATCGTATATATGCAGATGACTGTGTTTCGCTGTTAAACAAATCTCCAAATATAAATATACACATAAAGTATCTATAGCTACGCACAATATAGTACATGGAAGCTAAATATTTTATCAATGGTTAATGTCATTATGTCGCCAAATCGAACACCAGTTCTCTCAGATAATTATAATTATTGTCATGCAGATTGAACTTGAATCAAATAAATTATCCATGATTTGTGCTTGTTATGTGGATGAAAATATATATGCCGTGAACGCAACATCACACTCGGTTTATGATGAATGTTTCAGCAAATAGTTTTCCAAAGAGCACACACTGATATATATTATATATAATCATAATTTAAACACCATTGTTCCGTGAATATTTTTAATTATCATTGTTAAGCATCAATTATAATAAAGCCACAGCAACACTTTCAGAAAGATAATGTATCACATGAAGGTTTTGTATAATTGATTAATAGTGAACAGTATACAGAATTTCCCACTCGCAGTATAAATATAGTAGTAGAACAGAAGTTTTAAAAATAAATGCAAATTTAACAGATGATTTCCTTTTTTCTTAATTTAAAACAATTTAAAAATATGTTTGAGTTGGTGGTTTGTATTTTAATAATTTAAATGTGAAAATAGCTGTTCTTTTTGATACAAAATATTTTTGCATTCCTGTTGGTTGAGTGGGGTTGTAATTATACCTTTGAAAGTAATGTACGCTCAAATTAGTAAAGGGTTTCATTAACAATTAGTGATCATTTTTGCTTCGATTAAGCGGGAGGTAAATTTCTGTGGGAAAATAATTTCCGACACGAATTGTTACATAAAGAAAATGAAGAGCCATAAATTCCAGGTAAGTCTTACGATTAGAACGACAGAATTGGGAGACCCACTTTTTTGATTTACCCTATCGTCACAATTACAGTTTTGGACCAAAATACTGGATGTGTTTTGCTTATTTGTTTTGAAAAAATGGTACGGCTTGGGGAAAAAAACAAGCACACAACTTGTTAACTCCAAAGTTGTGTAAGCTGTTGGGAACTAGGTAGAATTATTATTTTATAATTTCTTTCAGGGCAAGGTCCGTTTCTTTGATTCTTTCACCTGTAACGAAGGCCTACATCATGGTTGATAAATAGGCTGAGAGATTGAAGCATATTTTTGAAATGAGAAGTGTTTTCAAACGCAGACTTAAAACAAAATTCCAAACAGAAACTATTTCTTGTAAAAGCGTTATAAAAATCAGCATTCATCTCAAATACAAGCAGTCAAACTTGCCAGAGAAAATGTACTCGCATCTTCAATTAGCTCCTTATTACTGTTTTTTTTATGTTTTATTTAGATGCTTATCGTCATTGTTTGTACTCATCTTGTAAAAAGACTTCGCGGAGGAGGACATGGATTGAGGAAATTTGTCATTTTATTCCGAAACAAGTTAAGTCGTCTCTGCTACCAATTCTATAGTACTGTAGGATGTGTTGATGAGAAAACTTGTTATAAAGATATACACGCAATATATTACAGCATGCTGGGAATGCTTTGCTATAAATCACAAGTAGAGGCGTGACAACGTAAGGTATGGTACCGTACCGTACGTAGCTTAGTTGAGTACATTTATACTTACTCTGTGCGCAATATGCTGCGACTTCTTTACCATTGTATATAAGTCTGTATATACAATGCTGTAACTCTTGTTAAATTTACATTGTCTGCATGATGGACTTGTTTATTGTTGTTGTGAGTTGTTATCGTGATCTGTAATAAACATATAAGAATATATTGTTTTCAACCCTGTTCCATAAATAATTTTAATTATGTCAGTACAGACTCGGTTGCAGGTGATATTTTTTTTTATAATGATAATATGCTATGCGAACAAGATAAATTTAAACAGAGATGGGTATGCAATCCAGCATGGTAGAAGATATACGTAAACAAAATATTTAGTTATCAAAACCCGGTTTAGCTTTTCAGGAAGATCTTGATAGAACGGCGGCTAGGCCCAGACTAGCTCCTTCACGGCAATATTTGTCGCCTATACTGTCGACAAACTGCCATTTGTGACGTTTTGTGTAAATTTAACATTTCGATAGTAAGAATAACGAAACCGCTTGTAGATCGTCGAGTCCTAATTCTTAAGTACTCTATATTTGACTTAGTTTTTATTTTATTGATTTACAACAGATGTCGTTTTAAAGATGACAGTTAGTACGCAAAAGGCTTCTTTGACAGTTTTGCATTTGATTGATTTAGTTTCGTTTGCGCACGTGTCAAAAGTGAGCCCTTGCGCAAAGAGAAAAAACGCTACATTTTACAGTTTCTCTTCGATAATGCAAGTCAGGCGGCTGAAAATGTGAATAGTGTTTATGGTCCTGATACTGTAACAGTCAACCATGCGCAATTTTGCTTTCGTCGATTCCATTCCGGTAATTTTGAGGTTAATTGTCAAAAAAGTTGTTAAAATTATGGAAATCGTTAAAGCCGACCGTCATGTAAGCACTGTTTCGATTGTACAGGAGCTGAATGCACAAAAATTTGTTTGGAACCGTTTGAATAAGCCCGGGTACAAAAAAAAAAAAACTCGATATATGGGTGCGACACAAGTTAACACAGAAAAATCTCAAGGACCGAACTTCTATCTGTGAATCGCTACTGAATCGATTCATTTTTGAAACGGACGATAACTGGTGATGAAAAATGGATCAATTACGATACCATTAAGCGAAAACGGTCTTGGTCGAATAGCAATCAGCCGGCGCAAACGGTGTTCAAGCCAGGATTGACTGCCAGGAAGGTATTGCTCAGTGTTTGGCAGGATTGGCAGCGAATCATCTACTACGAGCTATACTCCCCTACGGCCAAACTCTTATCGATCGTGAACTGTCAACAATTAGACCATCTGAAAGAAGCAATCGCTCGGAAACGGCCGGTTTTGGCCAATAGAAGAGGAGTTGTCTTTCATCAGAATAACGCCAGGCCACACACGTCGTTAGTTACTCGTCAGAAGCTCCGAAAGTTCGCAGCCACCAAATAGTCCGGACTGGCTGATAGACGGCCATAGGCCAAACCAATATTGTGTTGGCGAAACACAAACTAATTATAGATAGATAATTATTTCGTTTAGAATTTACAGTTTGGTATAGCACAATTTACATAATTTAAGTACAGACATATGACAAATTTATGTCTTTCTACTGGAAAAAGTTTAGAATTATTATCAATTTCATACAAACAAATAGTTAATAATATATTTCAAATGTAAATGGCAACTCACAGTAATAGATCCCCACTTTGTGCAGAGTTTTTAACAGCTGTCAAACAAAGGTAAATAGAAAATATAATGTTATAATATATCGTTACTTGAACAGTTTTCCTTTTATTCAGCTATGAAATAAATATTATGGCGTTTTAAACAGTACAAGCAATAGAACGTTTTTCAATTTTCGCTCCCTTTTTTGACAGAAATTAATAGAAAGTGTATAATAACCACAGTAACCAACCCAACCCAAAACAAGAGACTTTAAATTTATGTAAAACTATACCAAACAAAAATAATGCAATAAAAGTCATATACTAACTAAACTAGTCCGGACTTAGCACCAAGTGATCACTGTCTGTTCCTGTCTATGGCGAACGATTTTGCTGGTGAATAATTCGCTTCAAGAGAGGTTTGCGAAAATCGGTTGCTACAGTTTCTTGATCATAAGTACGAGGGTTTCTATGAGAGAGGTATAATGAAATTACTACCTTCAAAATGGCAGAAAGTCATCGCACAAAATGGCTCATATTTGACTTAGATCGGATCGTTATATATATAATAAATGAACCCTTCAATTTCATACAAAAATAATGGATTTCTTTTAACTATATCGATAGAATCACTAATTTCCAATACATTTTGTTGTCAGTCAGATTTTTTTAGGACGAAGAAAATTCGATTTCTTTTAAACCTTAATGCTTTGGACTTTCTGATGGCAATTACAAATTTCATAGCTCAGCGATTGCCCATTTGCTTGAAAATTTCGATTATAAATGCGTAGCTTTCAGTCGAGTACATGCCTGTTAGCGCGCTGGTTGTTACGGAGCACTGTTTGTGATCTTCCGCATATGAAAGTATAGTCGATCTGATTCAGAATAGTTTTCAACATCTGACTCCATTTTGTAAGGGCCAATTAAAAATATTTATTTATTTATTAAATTTGCCTAAAAACAAAGTTTCACGGAAAATTAACTGACATAATTCAACAGCTTAAACAATCACTCAAAGTCAGACGACAAAAATGTTTTGTAAGTATAGTTTGAAAATATAACCACGGCAACATCTGCCCAAAGCTTGCTTACTGCAAAATTGTACAAAATGTCAATTGCCTACAAAAACTGATGTCCTCTAATTAACACCACGACAACTTACTAGATTTCTAAATCACCAAATTCGTTAAAAATGTTCTGCGGCTGAAACTTCCATCACAAAAATGTGGCGTCGATATAGCAACATTTGCGGTTTAAACATACGCAACACTTTAGCATATTTATCTGCCATGAAATTTGTTCAATTTGCGGATAATTACTGATAGGCATTCACCATATCCACCAGCCCACGGCAATGTTGGTGCTCTATTTTAAAATCATTATGTGCAATCGATTTTGTTGATAGATACTTCAAACCGCACCATATACAAATTATCATATACAACTGCTAAATAAATACAATATTTTGCACATTTAAACAGCACAGTATTACAACAATCTCTGTATTTGGGGGTTTTTTGAATTTAATTTGGGAATATTTTGCCAATTTCCCTAGAATTATGGTTTTGTGGACGTCCGTATAGTCGTGCGCTGTGAACTATATTTTATATTCATTTTATTGGTTTGGAGTTTGAACGCACTCGACCTCGAAATGAACAAAATTATCAACGGACGCACACGGTTCCGGATTGAATCGGCTTAAAAATAACAAAACAATATTAATGCGGTTACGATATTATTATTTTTTTTTTCATGTTTATTAAGTAGCGTATAATAATATCTCTGGAAATAAAATAATAATGCAAATTTGCTTAATTTAATAATACTTTTTTTTTTCATATATTCTTTTTGCAGGTGAGTGCATCGAATCGAATTTCCAAAATATCATGGTGAGAAAATAACAATAATTTTTGAACAGGCGCTAATTTTAATTAGATTTTAGGAGTTCATACGGAATTTTGATTACATATAATAAATTTACATTGACGTTTTCAGGAAAACGGAATTTATGAGGCGCTTTACGAGCTTAGAGAGCGTTGTCCCTAATCGTGCTCAAAAATGCCAAAGGCAAAAAACGTTATCTGCTAAAAAACATGTTTGTTATACCCCAGTCAGTTATGTCTTAGACTTCGGTGTCGAAATTAGTCAATATTCGTTCGTCCATTTTAAGACCTACATCACAGCCCTACAAAGACGAGTTTTGAACTTCAGTTGATTAGAGTGATTGTCACCCCAAAGACTCAAATTAAATGGATGTCTGATAATGGCTTACAATGAACGTTGTCTTTCAGACCTCTGACAGACTCCTAGACCAGACTTTACCCTATTAGGGCTTCAATGGATTTTTAGGCATTAACTGCTACATGCTATGAGTTTTTAATTCATTTTTTTAAGAAATCTCACCCATTTTTGTGGGCTTAAGTAAATTATCAGACATACGATTGCTCAAGAGCAGCCATCGCATCCCCAATGTCCCATATGGACTAACAAACGCACAAAAGTAATTAAGCAACCACCCATTCCCACACTGAATCTTCGTCCCGCTGCGACTTGTGGGATGACACTTTGATTAGTGCCATGTCATGAAAAACCCACTTGGGTCGAATTTAGTCGGACCAGCTTTATGCAGCATTCCAATCAATGTGTTAATAACAACGAAACAGTATGTAACTACAAGTACGTGTAACATTTTTGGCGTATACTAGGCAAATGTACTGCGTCGCGAATGGGGTGTTAATATCTATCTATATAATTTATATGTACTGTAGTTGATGTAGCACTTGTGGGCTTTAATAATTATATCGTGTGCGACGTGTTAATTATTGATACTTTGGGCAACATTCGATACCAATTGGCTTAAGTGCTTATCATGGTGTTCAGTGAATCACTAATAGTAAATGAATGCCATTCCTGAGCGCTTCCATGTGGTACAAATATCCTGTACCTATAGCTACTTGTTTCAGTTCTCGTTCTATTCACGTTGTCATTTCAATTAGCGCATAGCAAAATAAACGTGTCAGAGTGGAGTTCTCTTTTGCGGAATTAAGTCACGTAATGTAGGTAATTTTGTTTTAATACTACAAAGAGCTTTTGAACGATTCATTAAATTTCAAAGTTTAAATTGGTGAAGTAATAATAATCATTTGATAGGTGAATAGTAACGCCATCTTGGTGACAGGACGCGGTTTATGTTGTTCCGTGTTGTGTTGTTTGAACACGGTTTATATTTTCGACGAGAAATGCATCTCTGGGTTGTGAATAGGAACTAAAAATTGAGCACCAAAAATCCGCTGGCAACGCTCAGGACATCTTTTTGTATCAATAATTAAAAAAACGAATTTGAAGAAAACAAAATATTCATTCTATGGTTCTTTCTAAATCGTATGGTTTTCGAGACACTCTGTGCTTCTATTTCTACTTTTACGTCCTAATGGCTATGGTGAATAAAAAGCAGAGTTCCATGAGAGGTATATTCGCCATAAATATCGTCAGGTTCCTATAAATGTAGCCCTAAGTTTTGATTCTTTTCATCATGCTTTGTAAGTCGAAAATGTTCAAGTTTTATAATTATTTAAGGCTTTGTACCTTGTTGTGATAAAACCTGTTTTTCTATTTTTCTTTTTTAACTTTTCATTCATTTCAAAACCGTGACTTCTCGGCAACTGGTAAAAAATAAATAAATAAATAATTGGCGGAACAGGCCCGTATGGACCCAAGCCTAGCTTCTCACAACCATTCGTCTTGTGTGAGTTTTTATTTTTGGGACGAATGGAAGGGATCTACAATTTTATGCCGAGTCCAAACGGCCAATTGAGAAGCTCTTTCATGACAGTTATACTCTCGGATGTTTGTCAGACGTTCGCGAGAGGTGGCGCAGCGAAAAAAACCTTAAGTTGAAATTTGGGTTTTTCTCGGGATTCGAACCTGGGACCCCTCGCTTAGTAGTCCAACACACTAACCACTAAGCAACTGGTAAGCACTTGGTAAAATCAACAATTTCAATTTTACTTGGACTCCTCAAATCCTGGAAGAGCATGTTGTGTCTAAAAATTTATGAAATTTACCCTACAGATAGTAAAATTACCTCAATAAAAAAAATGGAAAATATTGAAAAACTTAATTTGCAACAAAAATATAACAAGTCTGCCCGCAATTCTTTTCGGCTTGCTTTTTGCTTGATATTGCAAGATCGAATTTTACCTAAGGACCAGCGTCGGTAAAACTGATCCATATATATAAAAATGAATCGTTTGAAATAAAAATATAACAAGGTACTACATTTTTAATGGGCCATAGAACATACTTGGCGCGTTTTTGAAATTCTTACTGACAGGTTTTGATTTATGAGTTTAAACAAGTTCTTTCATTACCTTGGAAAGTTTTTATTTCACAATAAATCTTGTTATGTTAGGTTGTTTATTTGATAATGTGTATCTGCTCAGATATTAAGGCTTATCAAAGTACATTTAATTTGAACTGAACAATATACACGTAATATTGTGTTATTTACTGAGTATATATATAATACTCTACGAATATCAGATGCCAACTAAGGCTTTTACATGCCTTAGCTAAGTTTTTAAGGCTTGTTTTTTCCAAAAGGCATTTTTTTTATTTCAAATTTTTTTCTAATTGGACTAAAACTATGTTTATTTTGTTCAATACTTTATACCTAAATTTGGTTCCCATCAAGAATTTAACCTCTGATTTATAATTCTTTTTTTTTTTTGGAAATAAAAATTGTTTTTGTTTATTTTTTTATATTTGTGTTTAATTTTTGATTTATTTTTCCAGTTTACTTCAAAAAAATATTTTAGGAATTATTTAATTGAAAACGCATCTATTTTTCTCAAGTTAGGAATTTTTTTTCGTAACAATATTGGTGTTTAATAATTTTTTTGTTGTTGTGTTTACCTACTTGTGTACATTTATCTCCTAAGTGGATTTGCATCAAACTTCGTTTCTGACCACTCTATGTTCGTATCCCGAGAAGAACTTAGAATTGTTACATTAACTTCGCAATTAATAGCATTTCTTCCAGGGATTTATGACAAAATAATAAGTTACTTGTGAGTTTGTGACTCTGTCATGCATTTTTTGTTGTTTAATATAAATAAGAACAATTTTCACTGCAAAAAAATAGAATTATCTTTTTTATATAAATAGGGTATTTTCCGGGACAGTCCTGTATTTTTAAAAAATTATGACCTTCAGCACACGATGCAACATGATGGGCACACGTCTACAGATGCTTGCAGCATGTCTTTGACATGAGTTATGAGTACCTATGCCGTATTTTGCTTTTAACTTATTTGTTTGCTAAACATCTGCTGTACAGTTTCGATTTGAAGGTGCGACGTGCGACATGGGTACTAATTTGTATACCCTCCACAGGAAGGTCTATTCACATTGTCATTACATTTGTAACGCCAAGAAGGAGACACCGGAGATCTCATAAAGTATATATATATTCTGAATCAGGATCACATTCTGAATCGATTTAGCCATGTCCGTCTGTCTGTTGAAAGCACGATAGCGCTCAAAGTAATTGACCTAGGCGAATGAAATTTGGAGAAGGGACTTATTTTTATCGTCGTCAGGTTGATATTAAAAATTAGATATGTCAGTTAAGTAGTTCTGGTAAATTCCATACAAAATCAATATAAGACCCTTATGTCTCTCTGTATGTTGAAAACATGATGGCGTCTAAGAAGTTTGGTGAAAAGAGTAATTTTTTTAGTCGTTAGGTTGGTATTAAAAATGAGCTATGTCGGTCAAGTAGTGCTGGTACCTCCCATACAAAACCAATATTAGAAAACACATTTTGAAAACGCGATTGTGTCGAAAAGAATATACCTAGGCAAGTGAAATTTTGTGAGACAGACTTACCTACTTTTATCGTCGTCAGGTTGGTATTAAAAATGGGCTATGTCGGTCAGGTAGTTCTGGTATCTCCCATACAAATCCAATATCATGTGTCTCTCTGTCTGTTAAAAACACAATAGCGGTCAAAGGAATCAACGTAGGCAAATTAAGTTTTTTGAAAGGACTTATTTTTATCGTCGTTAGGTTGGTATTAATTATCGTCTTCAGGTTGGTATTAGAAATGGGCTATGTCGGTCAAGTAGTTCTGGTACGTCCCATACAAAACCAATATTAGAAAACACATTTTGAAAACCACGATAGAGTCGAAAAGAATCTACCTAGGCAAGTGAAATTTTGTGAGACAGACTTACCTACTTTTATCGTCGTCAGGTTGGTATTAAAAATGGGCTATGTCGGTCAGATAGTTCTGGTATCTCCCATACAAATCCAATATAATGTGTCTCTCTGTCTGTTAAAAACACAATAGCGTTCAAAGGAATCAACGTAGGCAAATTAAGTTTTTTGAAAGGACTTATTTTTATCGTCGTTAGGTTGGTATTAATTATCGTCTTCAGGTTGGTATTAGAAATGGGCTATGTCCGTCAAGAGTTCTGGTATCTCCCATACAAATCCAATATTAGAAAACACATGTTAAAAACACGATAGCGTCGATAGCCTAAAATTTTGCATGACTTGTATGCAGTGGAGTATCAAAGCATCGGCCTGGCCGATGATAACACTTTTAGAATTTTTCTCTCAAATCAAAAATTTGTATGAAAGCTATCTGGACCCCAAAATGCGAATAAATCAATTTTCCAGAATTTTTCTTTCTGCCTAAACCTGAAATACAGCAACACAAACAAAACAAAAAAATAATCATTAAAAGCAGATCAGCGGTTATCGAGTTATATCGTCATGAAGTTTCAAAGAATTATATATACAAAAAGAAGAAGAAGATAGAAGATTTGATTATTTGGAATGCCGCTTAGCTTAATTTAACCGCGAACAGCAGATCCAAGGGATTTGTGCGGGCTTGTTAAAAATTGAGAAGGGCCTAACCGACATTTCTCGATTTGTCGGTCACCTTTCGTGTTGCATCGTTAGAATACAAGAAATCTAACTTGCAAGTTCTTTTAGCAATTCTCTTTCTTTAATAGTTGTTTTGCATTCCCTTCAAATAAATAATTTATGGAATAATCAAGTACTGGAGTTTTATTTTTTTTTTTGTTGCTTTGGGTAGCGTCCCTAAAAATATGGTCTCCGTAAAATATGAGCTACTGGAAAACGTCTTCCATTGGTGTCGTCTCTTACAGACACATCAAAGCTAATTTTTAATAAAAAAACGGAAAGTTTTTTCGTATAGTATTTGTTTTTAAGTGATTTAAAACCTATACCCACAGAACTTTTCGAATAGGTAGGTTCTTGCAAAGAGTGTACAAATCAGCTCGAAAAATTGGATTTTTGCCCCCGAACTAGTTTTTGTCAAAAAACTCAACGCGCCATAACATTTTCCATATTTTCACGGTTTATTCATCACAACGACATGGAATGGATGCTGATGATATGATTAGTATCAGTCACGCCATTGTGCTGTATGTGGCAAATTTATTATTTAATACCACTAACCCCATTTGGTGGTGCGAGGTAGGTAGTTACCGGTAATATGCTTATCTATCTTTAATGCTAGCAAACTTATTACCATAATATGCATGAAATGTACATTATGTGTAGGTATATATTTTTTTACTACCGCGCAATTGTGTTGGGTGTTCCAGAGAAATGCTTTATTGCCGTCACTTGTTGGAGTACTTGGGCGGCGTGAGTCATTGACAGATAAATCTTCGTTTAGATACGGTTCTTCATTTCGACATAAAAAACGCCGTCAGAGAGTATTAAGTGTATGCGAGCCATGAGTTGCTGTGGGTAACTACATTTTGGCCAATTTAAAAGTAACCGTATGGAGTTAATCTGAAAGTTGCGTTGCTTGGTTCTAACGAGAAGCTGCTATGTCGATGTCGATGCCCTTGCCAGAAGAGAAACATCTTTTAGACCATGGTTTACTGTCGTTATGTTCCACTTTTATGAGCCGAGTCTTCTTATACGTATTAATTCTTACGGGTTCTTGAACAATAACTAACAAACAAGAAAAAGCGAGTACAAATTTCTAACAGGAAAGTTACAAGTGACGCCCGACGCGTAGATTGTCTGTCAACATGTTGTCGGTTTCGGGTGTGGACATTTTTTTTATCATTAACGATGGTTATGATAAAATGAGAAATAAATTGAAGTTGTTGACTGAAATGCTAACTGTGCGTATGTAAGTAATTCATACATCTAATTAGAAATTGGGGTTATAGTTATGCCTGATATAATTTTTTGTAGCTTGGTCGTTTTCATAATATGGTGGCGACCAAATTGCAACCAAATTTGTTAGATCATCGTTGATGAAAAATCAAATACAGTTGGGAAATCGGTTAAGACAAGACTACCTAGGTACCTACTTCAGGCTTTGGAAAAGAAACGCATTAATGTTTGCAACATTATATCCCAATACATTAAAATTACACTCCACGCCACTTGAATAGCACACCCTATAAACTCCCAAAGTAGTGGTTAATTCTGAAGTTTTGTTTTATTAACTATTTAGCTCTCTGTGTGATAAAAATTGATCACCGGAAATAAACTGTTATATACTTTTTGCTAATTCGGTTTGGTCTCCACTGAAAATCATGCACAAATGTTGCGCCACTTGAAAGCACATCTATTTTTATAAATCGTTATCTCTGGCATATGGACACGAGCTTTTGATTAGTAGCTTTGTTTTGTTAATAGTGCAAATTTAATTTAAAATTCAACCGTAATTGGTCGGGGAAAAGTGCTAACAGAGACTGAAAAAGGAAAAATAAAAGCTTATAAGGAAAGTGGCCCATCTGTTGCTCAAATAGCACAAAAAATTGAAAGAAGCCGAAAAGTTATATCCGCGTTTTTGTGTAATGAGTCAAAGTATGGGAAAAATTTGAAAGGCCGTCATCGTGTTCTTTCTGATGCGGACAGGCGACTAATTTTGAGAAAAGCCTCAAACTCGCACGACTCAATAGCCAAAGTTAAGGAAAAATGTGGAGTGAACGCTAGTCTCACTTCAATTCGGCGTGTTATTTCGAAAGCCCAGCATTTAAGAAGGCTAAAAATTAAGAGAAGACCACCACTCAATGTAGCCCGTAAGGCGCAACGCCTCAGTTTTAGCCGTGCTCATATGAGCTGGACTACAGAGTGGCATCGCGACGTCTTTTCAGACGAGAAAAAAATTTATTTAGAGGGACCCGATGGCTACACCTATTATTTTCATGACCTACGAAAAAAAACCCACCACTTGGACCGCTTACATAGCAAGGGTGGAGGTGTCATGATGTGGGGATCAATCTCGTATAACGGCACCTGCGAGTTGCAATTTCTGTCGACAGCGATGAATGCGATGGCATACACCAATACATTACTGTATTGAAACTGGCGTTTCCATTATTTGAAAACATTTTTGGACCCTTGCAGTGGATGCATCAATATGACAATGCGCCAATCCATAATGCCTGCATCACCAAATCGTATATAAAGAGCCAAAACGTGGAATTAATAAGCTGACCACCTTATTCACCGGATCTAAATATTATTGAAAATGTTTGGGCTCTGGTTGAGCCGAAAAGTGTATGAGTCGGGACATTAATACACAACTATACCAGAACTACTTGGAGCTCAATTTTACTCGATTATTTAGCCCAATTGTACGAGTCTATTCCAAATAGGATTTGTGAAGCGTTGGAGCAAAAAGGAGGAACAACCCACTACTGAACATTCTTAAATCCGATTGAAATTAATTGAATTTACTTAAAAAAACATATCTAAATTATTACAATTTTCATAATGGACTTTTTTTTATAAGTGTTCTATTCAAGTTGCGCAAAAATCAGTGTGTATTTTTTTAGTTGGTTGGTTGGTTTAGGTGACTTTATTTGCCGAACGAGGGAAAGACACAAATAACGCAATTGAGTGCCGTTTTAAGACCACAATTCAAGAGTTAAAAAATTTGATGATCGAAAAGTCATCATAAAAGGGATGACCTAGAGCACTGTGTCTGGTTTTGGCTAGGGCCGGACACTCACAAAGAAGATGAAACACTGTTTCACTCTTATATGAGTCCGCGCAACTACGGCAGTGGGTGTTATGGGGGATGCCAAGCTTGGCTGCGTGAGTTCCTAAGGGCCATCTCACGGCATCTACACGCGTTCTGGCTAAGAGGTTGTTTGTTCTGGCATCATCATAGGTTGGCCAGATCTTTCTCGAAATGGCACAGCTCGTCAGGTTCAACCATCTGGTCTCCGCTCTTGAGTACAGAAGGATTTCTCTCTTAGTTAGTTTATTCAAAAATATATATCAACTTAACCGTATCATTCAAAACACACAAAATTTTCTATATTAGATTAAGATATAGAATAATAATTATAAGAAGAATTTAAACAAAAAATTTACTTTTGTCTGGATCCGAAAAATTTCGTTTACAAAAAGTTGTTTTACATGTGCTATTCAAGTGGCTCAGAGTGTAAGATCAGTTTGTTGTTACCGCAAGAATTATTCGGTACAAAATTGAGGCAAGATTCGACCGCCTACTTCGCCACTCCAGCGAAACAGTTTAACGTCATTCGCTTATAAATCCACATATGGACACGATTCCTTTAAACTGCTGTTCCACTAAACCTACACGGGTTTACATGACTACGTCCTTCAACATTCAAAGAAGTCATTCCAACGAAGGCTTTTAGGCATTATTTCACTAGCTAAGGCTTTAAGCCATGTTTATTTTCGAAAAAGGAATTTTTTAATTTTATTTAAAATATATTTTGAGTTTTTTGTGATTAAACATACTGGATTTTTTCTTTTTAAAACAATTCTAAAAAATCTTGGCCAAAACTAAGTTTATATGTAACCTCGGTCTTAAAGAATATGTTTCCACATTCTGGTCATTTTCCGAACACTTCATCTTTATTTATTTTTATATTTGTGTTTAGTTTTTGATTTATTGTTCCACTTTACATAAAAAAAATTTAAAATTTTTTTATTTTATTGAAAAAGGCATCTATTTTTCTCAAGTAAGGCATTTTTTTTTGGTCAAAAGTCGTTTGTGAACGCTGGTTCAAAGACATTCAGACAAGAAAAAAGAGCATTTCTACCATTCCTAATTTCATAGGAAATTCTGCCGATTTAAATCAACTTAAAGACTTATTTTGTGCGGCAATTTCCACAAACAATATTCTGCTTAAATGACAACATTAACTGCTATGCCAACAGCTGTGGCTGCTACCCGTGTTTTCTGCACAGAAAAAAAAAAAAAAAAAACACTTAAAATGTCACCAACCCTACCATCAGTAACCTAACCAGTTACCAGGATCACAAAATCTCGCACAAAATGATATATACCTAAAAAAGAAAAATAACTACCCAAATGGCTTATGGCTGGAATCCCTATCACAGCAGCAGTACAGCCGTATCACCCTTATACATATAAATGGACACACCAACTCGAAAGAGAAATAAATTTAGCGAGTGCTCTCCAGCTCGTGCGACTGCCATCATCAGAAACCCGGCACCGGGACTCTCATTATCCTTTCGCTTGTGTCTATCTGCGGTATAATTATTATTTATCATTATATTCTTCATTTTATCTCATTGAATGTGGAGCAGCGCGCCCCACCACCACCATGTCGCCATTCCAAATGCTCAACTACCCCATGAGCCATGACCGTGGGCTATGTACACGTCCGTTCGTTTGGTCCGAAACTTCAACACATCAACATCAAGTGAGCCATTCAAGCGTTAAGTGCTTAAGGGTGGCAGCAGCGGCTGCTGACTAAATAATTGTATACAGCTCTACTACATACATTGGACACTGGCGTTGGTTTTGCGAGCGCGTCAAAAACGTATAACAACGTCGGACCATCAGGATTAAGGATGTTGAGTTATCATTACTCGTAATTTTGTTAGACGCCCCTCGCCATTCCATACCGTCCCAACAGATATGAGTGTCATCCTTTTGTGGCATTACCAAGACCACCCCACTTTCTAATCCAGCGTCAGCGGCGATATTTGTCTCTGTTTTAATGATTGAGGACCCTGCCCGGTATGGGGATTGGCGGTGGCGCGTCCAAACGATTCGCATTTGTTAGATTTTTCAAGCAGAAAATTTGCTCGTCGTTCGTTTGCTGAATCGTTTATTTAGACCCACCACAACTGGTGGTTGTGTCCTACGGTCCTGAATGGGACAATAACGCGGGCTGCGAGAGATGTACATGTACGGCCTCTGTGTCTGTTTCGTTAGGTTTTAATGCGACAAAGACCGTGTTTATTTATTTACCGTTAATTGAAGTAAAACAGAATCCATTGACAGTGGTGAAATGATAACTAAATAATAACAAATTGTTAACTGCGTGTTAGAGGTTGATTGTAAGCGCTTTACGGGCCTTTGTCCAATCCACCGAACTGTCATTATGGCTAAAGGCTTGCGATAATGCTCAACTGAGCACTTGATGGACCATCACTGAAGTAGACGTTGGCTTTTCGATTGTCTCATCAATCGTTTGGATTTGCATTATTCTGTATGACAAGGGATATTCGGTTCGTTTGGTTCGGCGTAAGGGTGGTACAGAAAATAATAAATTTGCTTACAACAAGTCGGGCTTGGTCTGGTTAATTGGGAATACCAATCATGCGGAATTTTGTTTAAAGTATCTGTACAAAAAATGTGGAGCAGCGTCGATGCTGTCCCAACTCATGCCCCACGTCACGTCTACAACGTTTATACAATGTTATGTCTCTTCCAGGTTCCAGTAGGTCACACAATGAAGCTTACACAGGCGAATGGGTGCGAGAAGCACCGCATTCGCATAGGTCTCGTCACCCTATGTGGACCCGTTTTGCCCAATACCTATTTGATTTTCAGGATAAGTGCGTGCACGTTTAATGGTCTTGATTAAGATCGCTTTGTTTGTTTTCCCGAGCGAATCCTTACCTGGAAAATTATAAGTCTTGTGTCTCCACTCATTAAAGAGTGGAGAGACAAGGCGCTGCATTATTTCTTTGTCCACTTACGTTACCTAAACCCTAGTTATCCGGTGTCCAGACAAATGGCAAATGGTTGGTCTCTGAAACGGAGGTTCTATCTCTTCAAAAATCATCTGGGCTGGAATAATAATACAAGAGATCGATGCAGGCGATTACCAAATGCAGTTGATGCAGTTTTTTTTGTATTTTTGGCCTTCATTATCATTTTCGCACAGCTTCTAGAATTCGCCTCGGGCTAGCTTCTGTCCGAGGAAATTTCTCTCTCAAGGATATTGTTATACTGAGCAGCTCTGCCGTCCTGGTTTTCGTTCACCATTCGTCACCATAAAATAGAGCCAACAGTGTCAGGGCATGCATTTTGACCTTCAAGTTAGGTTCTTAGAAAGCAAAGCAAACTGGTGTAACAGAGTTAGTGTGAATATTTCTTCTCAGTATCTGCTATTCTTCCGCCGTACATGCCTCTTCTGAGGGGTGCATCTTAGACTTCTTAGACTCATTCAGCCAATCGTTTCTGACTCAGACTTATACCTTCACGTCACGCAACATAGGCAAATTCGGCTCCATTATTGCGGCACCAAGAAGGCATATTTCTGTAACTACCAACTTTCTGCAAGGTTCTTCGTTACATCTGCCTACAATCACTCTCCATGTTGTGCTCACATAATCAATAAAATTGTTTGAATGTGTTTAGGCGCAAATCGTGAACTTATAGCCATGGGCTTGTGAAATTCGAAAGCCCTCCCAACGTTCACCTTGCTTAAACTGGTAATTATTCGTATCGTAAGGTAACTTTCCATTTCCAGCTTCCCTATATGCAGATGCCGCTGCACAATCTAATAATTTATCGCTGCAAACATACAATGCCAGATATACCTCGTATAGAAATTCTGCCATCAAGACGTTGATGTTGCAGATATCTACAGCCACAAATCATCATCCTGCACGTTTGTCACGAGTAAAAATTTGATTCGCTTACGAAACCTCAAATTACGTTTCATACAACAATTTAGATTGCTGCAGCTGTGCAACTGCATACGAGTACCCCATGGAATCGTGAGTGAATGAAAAACGAATCAAGTTGCGAAATCAATCACCTGAAAGTAGAGATTCTATAACACGCAACCCACTGTTACGTAATTCGTCATTGGCCTAGTCACCCTTCTCGGCTAATGAACATTTCCGATGCATTAAATGCAAATTCGGCCAATTCAAACACCAAATGCTGCTCGGCCAAATATTTGCCTTACAGTGTGTCCTTGGGAATTTACAGTCTAATATCGATTCTCATCCGCATGTCCTTCTCTCCGATTATCCATATGCCCAGAGTAGGTAGGTACAAAAAGTGGAAGCAAATTCCGAAGGCAATAAAGCGTTTTTCACTTTATTTACTCAAAACGACATAATGCCGATATAATAGTGGGGCAATCGCCCTCACAGATGTCCTTTTATTCCCTCGTGTTATGGGTCATCATAAAGTGGGGCTGGTATATATACACTCTCGACAATAGACAGCATCATTGTTTTGTGCTGTCCATTTTGTCAGCATATTTTCATAAATTGTTGATCAACAATGTCGATGGGCCTCCGACATACGGGTATCCTTAATTTTCGGCATCCTCCGCATGTGCCCGACTAAATGCATATTAAATCAGCCTTCTTCTTTTTTTTTTTTTGTTATTCATATGTGAGTTTGGACAGTATGCGTCTGTGTGTTGACGATGGTCATCTAGGAGAGTATTTTATTTAGTCTTGTCCCCATGTCGTTTCATAGACTTTGCCTGTCGTCTTTGTGACAAGGAATGGCAAGGCAAACTGATCATGGGACCGATGGCTAAACCCTTTCGAACTTGGGTCTGGTTGAAAATTGAATTTCTTTTCATTGGTTTGTCGCTGAATGAGGTGTGTGTGTGGATTACGATGAGTAATGGACAGAATGGTAAAGGTCACATTTTTCTTATTCATTTGATAGGAATCCTGAAAATAATTTACAATTCAATGGGATTCTAATATTTTTTGCTATTTTTTATTTGTTTTGTGATTGAGAATTCTTCGTATTTGCTCGTAATAAATGTTGGCAGGGGTGATTCTTTCTTGCTCGGGGGGATGGTGTGGGTCAAAATATGAAGTCATTAAAAACAGAAGGTTTCCGCAAAAGGCGTTTTGGCATGATTGGTCAAAGGGAATTTAGAAAACTTAAGTTTCCATTGGGGAAGTGACCCATGTTCATTTTTACCACATGTCAATTTGTCACACACTGAAAATGAAATGGTATGTAACTTAAATTATTTGACGACATTTAAGATATGGGTCTGCTGCGGCAAGTATTAGTATAGCCAGAAGCTAGCCGACACTCTCGGAGTATTTAAGAAGGTGTGCTGCCATATTTGTATACGCAATTTACTTCTGTAAAAATATCGCATTCTCAAGCTTCATGTGTTTTTATTTAAAAAGTAAGTCCACGCATTTTCGATTATTGAAATATTATGTGCACTTATCGTTTTATTCATCTCAATCGCAGTGTGCCTAGGGTCCTTAGATGTTCTGTATGCGGTTACAAGTTCGATTTCCAAGCTCGCAATTGTGTAGTAACGTGACGTAGAGTTACTATTTTAATTAAATGTCGTCCAAGCAGGTCAATTTTATTATTGCTTTTCACAGAATACCCTATACCATCGACAGTGGTATGGTGTATACTCCTTGATGTATAAATAATGTCAACGATTGACCAGACCATCCTACAAACGTGAACCACTTGCCAAATGTAACCGCCATTGATTTTTGAAACTAAATATTCTACATAAGCACGATAATTGCATTTCAATCCTTCTGGTAAAATAAATAAATAAATAAATAAATAAGGGATGAAGACATTACCAGAGTGGATACTGTTTTTTGTAGTTAATTACTTCAAGTAATAGGCCGTTGAAGATGGAAATTTTCAAATCGTGGGGGAAGGTTGAACACTATATAGCGCTAAGCTAAAATTGTATTTGAAAATCTAAACTCTCAAAAATTTTGAAGGTTATGTGCAGTGGAGCCAGATAAAATTTCAATACGTGTACATTAAAAGTTTCGGTACACTTTTTAAGTATTTATTATGAAATGAGGAGGATAAAACTTATATCATTCGAAAGGTACTGTGCCTTAGATGTGCACAAACCAAAAATCGTGGGTATTATGTAGCCATTAAGGCTGGTAAAATTGAGTTATGAACTTCCCATACAAAACAGGTAATTGAAAGGATTTTGGCGACATTCAATTTGTCACTGACATAATTACCATAGTAACGTATTCAAATATAAATCATCTTAGATTAGAACCTGTTTCCGATGGAGCAGCTCATTTACGTATTTTTTCGATATCTAGATGTCGCCCTCTTCGTTAATAAAAAAAAACAACATAAATAACGAAAATAATTGTGGTACACTTTTTAGTATTACATTTTACATCCTTATAAAAGGAATGGTCGATTTTCGATCACAAGCGATACTAGTTCTTTCAAGCCGATGAGTTTGGGAAACTTAAATCTTCAAAAACTAATTTTATTAAACGAGGAAATGCTTCAGATTAATCAGCACGCTTATATCGTACATTATAGCCAACTTATAGCTTATACCTACCTACATTCCATACACTAGCACTAGCCAAGGTACGCTTTCTTAAATTGTGTCATGGGAGATGGGAATGGGCACATTCAAGAATTTATTTGTCTTAAGTTGACTAAATTGGTCTGGGTGAGATGTAACTTCAACGCAAAAACTAGATTGTTGGGGAACGTCACTTTTTCTACGTCAACCACATATGCGAACTGTCAACTTACTACTCAATATTTCTTGAATAGATTCGTCGGCTACCCCTCCATAAACTCAATTGAAACAAGCTGCTCAAATGACCGATTTTGGCCAATCAAAGGTACATCTGCAGACTTACTAAACTAGATACTTGAACGTCGCCAATGAAATTTCATTTCATGCGACGGTGATGGGAATTGCCATTAGTTGGAATATTGTGAGTGTAACAAGAGTTAGTGAAAAATCGTCAAATCGTCGTTTGGCATTTGTTTCAGACGTGGAAATCGTCATTTGACAGGCCAAAACCGTCAAATCGTCCTGGAGGCTGAAAATCATCAAAATGCAAAAACTGTTTAATGTTAATATGTTATTTTTACTTGGACTATTACAGGCTTTGGAAATTTTAGGTTCTAGTTTCTTAGAGGTTCCTTAAGCATTGTCGGTCCTTTGGGGTGACCCCCTTTTTTTTGGACACTGTATATCAATTAATTTTAGTCGACGCTATGAACCAATCCATTTGGATGTGGCGTAATTTATTTGGTTACCAAATACTCGCATACTTGGCTGGAGAAACGGCCTTACAAGACAAATATTAGGGAAGTTTGGAACGTATGGGTTTGAAAATTCGTTAAAACGGGCCTCGGTAGTGTTTGATATGTTTCTAAAAACGCGCAAAAATCATCTGCAACCAAATGTTGGAGACAAACCCTTCTCTAGTGACTTTGCCTTTCGGACAATAATGGAAATTAAGGGCCTACAATGCGCTAGCACTTAAAATGCATGCTTGTAAAAAGGTTATAGGCATGTACAAACCTACTGTAGCACACTTCAGTTTCACACTCTTTTGTTCATGTATAGAAGTGATATAATGCTCCATTCACATGAAAAGAATAGGCAAGCGAAAAATGACAGCGAGTATAGAGAATCGGAGGAGGAGATTTGGCACCCATGAGTTAAAGCAAATATATGTTTTTTTTTAGACATTCCGGAATTGTTCTAAAGTCAATTTCAATTCAATTTCAAATTTATTTGGCATGATACAAATAAGAACAAAAGTCTTTTATAGTACTAGAAAGCTCACTAGGATATGCACATTAAATTAATTTTGGAAAATAAGGAGCACAATTAAATGAATGTTTGAATTAAATTTATAGTTTAAATTAAATCTAAAATTAAATTAAAAGATATGGGTGATACAGAGGAAGGAATCAAATAGATGGAAAAGTGGAAAATGAAGGGAAAAAGGGAAAAACTGAAATGAAAGATGAAATAAAAAGAAAACTATAACAATAGATTACAATGACGAGAAGTTTTCAAATAAAACACTTTTAAATTGCTTGGCACCTATTACTTGTTTGATGGTTATGGGTAGTGAATTCCACAGTCTGGCCACATGAACAAAAAAGAGGCGAGACGAACTCAAATATTTGGAGCTAGGCGTAATAAGATTAAAAGTTCTTGGCGACTGAGCAAATTTTAATTTTTTCAAATAAATACGGGGGTGATCGATCATGAATTAATTTATGTAAAAGTACGCAGCATCAAAATTTCCAAAAATTTACAAATGAACATCAAAGGACATGTATATGGTAATGAGATATATGGTCGTATCTTCTAACTCCAAAGGCATAACGAACCATATCGTTAAAATCTACAAGTAATATGTGTTGGGAAACGGAATCTAGTTTACAATAGATAACTATAGTGTAATCAAAGATCGGCAAAAGAAGGGATTTTATCAACCTCAGTTTAGAGTTAAAAAATAAAAAAAAAGGCAGAAAAGGATTGGACCCAAAACTGAACCTTGGGGAACTCCACAGAGTATATTTTTTGGTTGGGAATATTTTAGATTAGCAATTGCCCTTTGAACACGATTAGTAAGATAGTTCCTAATCAGACACACCGACGAATCTTTCAAACCAAAGTAAAGTTTTAATTTAAATTAATTAATTAATTTAATTTAAAGTCTTTGGTACAAATTTCGAAAATTTCTATATATTTACTATTTACCTGGTATTTATCTTAATTTATTTAATGCCAAGTTCATGGCGCATTCATGTTTTGAAAATATTACATTTTTCTATTTTTTTTTTTTTTTCGCTTAAAACTGGATAGCTCTAGTATTCCTTGTAGTTGGTGCTGATGATGATGATGTTTGCACAATTAAATTAGATAAAAGAAACATTTTTTTTTTCAATTTGGTAGGTATCTATACAGTACGCTCTACTCTAAGAGTTCAGAAGTGTCCTAATCAAGAATATTTTTCCGGAACAGAAACCTAAAAATTAGAGAATTGTGAAAAAAAAAAATGGAAAATTTTGTGATCCCATTAGTTCTGAAAAGTGTGGTCTAGAAATTCAACAAAAAACCCACAAATTTGTTAGCCGTAAGCCGCAAAAAAGTGAGAGTGAATATTAAAATTGAAACCATTTTTTTTCGCTGTTCCAAATATTACGGATTATGGTTTTCCAGAGTGTCCGAGGAACTTAACAAAAAAATTGCATGAAACAATCCTTTCAAAATGAATTGCCTATTAGTCCAACGAATATGTTATGTACATGTACCAACCTAAGCCAATTTTGGGGATTTTTTTAGATTCAGGTTAAAGTCCCTCCTTAACAGCACTAAAAGAAACACACGTTTTATGCCACACTGCATTATAATTGCCCACCAACCTCTACATCAATTTCTTAAACAACGTCTAACACTAATCCCCCTACTGCACTCTGAAACTCATCGCGCCTTCAAACAAACTAAAACCAAATGCAAGGTACTTCTCTCTCTCTCATCTACATTCTGATTCTACAATCAACCGAATGATGATATCAACAAAAAATCGTGAATATCTTAATCTGGAAAATTTAATTTTATATCTCAACTGAAACAAAGGCGCACAACTTTTCCAAGCAATGCTTTTCTGGCGAATTCACTTCTCCGTCATCTTCTGCCGACTCATTTAATTACGAAAGTATTTTTGCAATTGTAATTTATTAATGTTCTAGTACGCGGATTGTGAATAATACCACATCTACACGACCGACGACGTAGGTATATATACATCTCCATATCATATGTGCCTATGCCTATGTATTCGGTTAGGTACATCGAATTGTTCTTGCATCCCATAAATTGGAGCAAATAAAATTAGCTGGTAGAATCACCAAAAAAACACAGGAATGAAAAAAAATTAAAACTCACAATTCCACTTTTACCCGCGTTTTTCAAGAGGAAAACTTTTCCGTCGGAATTTTATTTCATCCTTGGAGTGTAATACAATTAAAATCTTCACAGTGATAGAGAACGGGTTGGGAGGCGAAGAAGCGCAAGACACAAAAAACACGATGTAAGAAGAAAATGAAAAGATAGTAACAACTACCATGGGAATTTTACATTACAATGCAGATTACAATTACCACAAAGAGAGAGAGAAAATGTATGCGTTACGTTCCAGATGCGCCTTTACCCTCCTTTCACGGATGCAGATAGATGCAAATGCAGCAAACATAATTTATGGGATTTTTGTTTTTATACGCGGATGGCCTAGGTTTGTGTTTTTAGCGAGCTTTATTTAATGAAAACAATTTAAACAACTCTTTTGAGAAATTATTCACAAAGCTGGATTAAGGACAAACGATTCTGTTGGTGTATATGTTCATGTATATGGGGAGCTGAATTTGGCTTTGTCATGAATTTCATTTTAGGTGGGGCAATGTTACTTTTTATTGCTGTTTGAAATGTTGAATTGAGCTAGTTATAACGTTTGTGGGCTTTGATAGGGATTTGTAGGTGATGCTGGAATACTGAAACGGATTAATTAAATTTTAAGGGGCGCAAATCTAAGCCCACCCCGGACTGTAGCGCCACCTATAAGTAAGTACAGGGAATTTTAAATCCATATTTATAAGAATAAAAATGGTCTGTTTGTGTGTGCCGATTTGCTGATACCACTCACCTAATCCATATGGATTTGTTAGACGTAACATTTGGCTTAAACGGAGCAACGGTTGATTTTTATTTCATCGATTTCGGTTGAATGTTTCCTAAAAGAGGGGCAGATCTGATTGTCTGTCTTCAATGGCAAATGCAACTTTTCGATGCGATATAAGCTCATTCACTTTCAGGCAAATTTAACAGTTTAAGAAGTCAGCTCAAGGAAAAAGTTTGCGCATTGACTGATGGTGATCGTGTGTCGCATTGTTATCGATCGATTGTTGCTTCATTTTCGTCCACCGACTTTTGAGATTGGTAAGAGATAAAAATTGTAAAATTATGAAAAACAGCATTGGTGCACATTCCAGTGATACAGCAAGTCGCGAGCACACTCGGTTTGGAATTAAATCTGTGACCATAAATATTGTAAAGTGACAGCCCTTGGTTTAATGACTGTATTTATTTTTTAATATTGTTTTTCCAAGCCAGTTTTTCCTTTAACTTTACTGGAAAATTCACACATACTCATCTTCGACCTACTCACATTCGGTGTACCGCTTTTCTGAGTTTAAGGGAGTAAAATCGGCCACCAACTTCGATATTATTAGCAACTTCGATGAACAATTACTGAATGGTAAAAGGATTTTGCCAAATGTCGAAAGTAAGACGCAAATTGAAATCAATTCAGAGAATCATACTAATACTGACAAAACAACGACAGGCTGACGACCATAATGTTATTTCGAGATTTATTTAACATAAGTACTTGCTAAAGAGACCAATAAGATCAGCAAATTTCTAAACACCTCGGGCTGGTTGTAAGCTCCATTTTCGTCCTTACCCCCCTTTATTTCTCAGGTTTCCGTGAGTTGTGGCCCCAAAACGGCGCTCAATGCGTTATTTGTGTTTTTCCTCGTACGGGAAATACAGCCACTTAAACCAACTTCCTAAACTAAAATCTAGCCTTTCAGCCTCTATTGGTCCTAGGTATTAAATCAAAGAACTGCGGCATCCGCGAAGGCTTGCTCTTTGAACGAATGCTGGGTCTTTCTCGAATCTATAGCCTGTGGAACCATCTCTTGCTTCGGAGCACTTTTGTTGGTTACAGCTTTCATTTCTTGTGTATATATTGTATCATGGACGCTTTTCTCCTTCGCCATCCTGCCATCCTCGTGCATTGGACCAAATATCCGTCGCCGAATTTTTTTTTCAAGTGGGATGGCCTATAGTATCAGTCCTGCTTACCTGCTTATCTTCAATCAAAGCTGATGTAGTATAGGAGTATGAGAGCACGGGTTTCGTCCAGTAGGTAGAGAACATAAGCCGGATCTTCATTAAGCTGTCCTTCCATTTGAGGTAGCTGTTCGTGTCTCTAAAGCTCTAGTTTTAATATTTTATTTCTTGTTAGGTATTTCCACTTTGGGTATACGAGAGCTCATAAATGTTTCACCCCCCAACATCTCAATTTCAATTTCAGGAGCCTGATTAGTCCTGTTTTTAAGAAGCCAGTACTCGGCATATTTCAATAATTTTCGCTTTCTATGTTCACTCATCAGTCTGCTCGAATAAATCAATTGAACTAAAATATAATATTCAGGCTTCCTTAGGCACACATCTGTCTTCTGTGTTTGTTCAAGTGAACTGCAATTTCCCTACAAATAGACTCCCAGTGGTAGATGCTAAGTGGCTTAGTGCCGCCTACTCGTGTTTTTGAAGTTTGTTGAAGACAAGCTTTGCATATAGCTCCCAAATATAATTCAAATCACATTCTAAATACAGTTGTTGTATAGATATATTCCGATATTAATACATAAAATATTATTTACCACAAATAGAAACCCCATTCAATTTTTCACCTAAATTGATATTCGTTTTTCAGACACCTATTTATTTGAATACTTTAAGCTATCTCTCTTTGAAACGAAATGTCTGTTTCAATGTGTCTATGGTTATACTCGTATTGGTGCAATAGCTATGCAAACACAATTTTGTTAAACATTTACCTTTTCGTAGTGAATTGTTTACATTCGAACAGAATGAGGAGAGGATATTGATAGGTTTTTGTTTTTGTTTATTGGCCTTAGGGTTTTGTGGTAACATTTTCGTGTTCCCAGATGAATAAAACAGTAGAGTATCCAGTTGAGGATAAGTGCTTGTCAATTGATATTATACGGAATCAAATCAGGCCCATGAGACTGTATAGTTGTGTATTCGAACTGTGATTTCAATTCAATTACGTAATTTGAAAGATTGACTTGAGCAGAGAGATATCGGTTGTGAAAAGTTCACATCAAACGTGCCCTGTGTTTATACAGTGATAAGTTCATACAGGGATTTCAGTAGGATTACATCAGTTATGATAATTGTGTTTTGCTGTATATTCAGAAGATTTTGCGTGAAGACACAAATCAATTGTTTTCATGTATCTATACATATGGGAGACTTGTGTTAACCTATAGTGGCCTCTATTCCATATGAGTGGCAAATCCCTTCTACTCATTGTTAGTTAGTGTTAGTGTAGGCTGCACATGCAGCTCGACGAGTGAGGCAGATGGATTGAGTGAAGATTCTTTCCATATCTGACCGGCAGGGCCCTCGGTCGAGATCGCTAAGTGTTTAGTTTTCTTTTAGCGTCAAGTTGTGTTTTTAAATTGAGTTGACTTACCTTACCCTTTTATATAATACTACCGGATACCCTGCGTGTTTGCAAAAAAAGGAAATTTTGTTTATTTATTAACTTCTTTATCTTAATGCTAGCGGATACACAATATTTTGAGTTTTTTCGGTAGGTGTGTAAACAAAGAGATTTTTTGGCGTTCCAACTCTAGAGCAAGCAAAATATAATTGGCTGTACGAAAAACAGGAATTTTCTAAGTTCAAACCAGCAACACTTAGCGATTGGCCTTGAGCCTTATTGATGGTTATGGCGAAAGCAAGACGCACTGGAAACTGTAATCGCTTGAAATCGAAGGGTAAATCGGTTGAAATCATTGGAATTCGTGGTATCAGCACTTCTTCTCCTTTACATTTGCCGCTGATGATTGTGGCTTCGATTAAATTTGGAGATATGTTTTTTAACAGCAAGTCTTGTTCCGTTGCACAATTTCGGTGGATCTAAGTTGCGAATGAGCATCACTGGTGAACCAACTTTTAAGTTAAGATGTGTGGTGGCATTCCAGAAGGTTCCAGAGAGTTAAGAAACTCTATTGGATAGTTAACAGCTTGTAGCTAATATAGAACCCTAGATATTTAATATTAATATAAATTTTGTTTATGAGCTAAATATTCAGTTTGTATGGGAGCTGCCACGCCCACTGGTCCGATCACGCTCATTTTTCCCATGACTATTCACATTAACAAATAATCAACGTGCACAAATTTCTAAGACTATGGCTATTATAGTACTGTAGATATATGATATTAAATATTTACTTTGTATGGGAGCTGCCACTCGCACTGGTCCGATTCCGCCCATTTTTTTCCTGATTCTTCAAATCAGTAACATATGGGATACTGCAATGTTTCAAAACTCTTGCTATCACAATAGTCAAAATATATGATGTTATTCAATTTATGAGGGGCCATGCCCACTTGAAATATATATAGCCGAAGACCTTATTTGGACTATAACCTCTCAAATGAAACCGGTTTGGGCCAAATCGGTTAGATAATTTTAGAGTCTATAGAGGACAAACTTACCAACATTTTATTTTATATATATAGATAGATAGACGAAACAGTAGGCGTTTTTATTTTGCCTTCCTGATCTATATAGATCAATGGTTTCCATGATTTACAACAACAGTTGGATTTCGTATTATTGTTGTAAACCATGGAAATCAATGATCTATATAGATCATGTGCGTTAAATAAAAATCGCTTAGTATGGTCATGGTATAGGTAGAGAGTTGTTTTGAGTTCAGTCGTCTTTTCGAAACAATTCGATGACACATAAGCGGCCTCACTAATAATCAAACTTTAATGTCGACGATTAGCTGGTTGCCAGCTTTAGTAAAAATGTACAGCGCTCTAATGGCGTAAGCACAAAACGATTGAACGACATCCAGGGTATTCACTTAAACGCGTAAAAGCCTCATAAACCGCGTAAACTGCAGAAATTTACCACCTCGTAAACGAACTGTCAGATTTTGTATGGAGAATAGTTTACGCAGACCTCAAAATTTTCCGCGACAATTTATGTCGTTTTTCATTGGGACCACCAAAAATCTTTTTCAGATTTCAGATTTTATGCGGCTCATGGAACATGCAATGAAATTGATCTGCTTTTGTGAATGGATTAGTGCGTTATTTGACAACAATGTCAGCTGCTCAAATTGCATTTCTTTTTGGTAAAATCAACCATGGAAATCGGCTTGAAATATGTTTCCTCTGTAGATACAAATGGAGTAGTTTCGGTGACTCGTAGTTTCCAGATGATGAGGAAAACAATGAAGATAATAATTCCTCCAAAACTATGTCCATTGCTGTTTATATATTTCTTTATTTTGGTTTTCACGGAACTTTCCACATTTGTCTTAAAACAAACTTCTTTAAATGACGTAAAACAGCTGTGCTGTATTTGTGGTAGTATGTGTGAATCTGAAAAAATATCGAGATTTGCAAAAATGTATACTGTGTTGTTAGCAAAACAACTGTTATTTAGCAACACGAACAAATCAACTAGTAACAAAGCACTGCACACCGATTTGTTTGACCAGCTGTGTAGATAAAACAAAAATTTGTTTAGACCCCATTTAAATCTAGTATTTATTGAACGGCCCAAGTTACCTGAAAAATTTCATTTCTGTTAAATCACAGAGCTACGTATCATTTCAAGCACGCATCGCAAAATTCATACAATTGCGTTAATCAACAGGTTGGTCAATGAATTCAAAGACTTCACAGTACCAACGTGTTATTACTCCCTACTAATCAGTTGCGCACAATAATTAATCAGCGACTGTATACGTTTTGCTAGTTATATTTGCTATTTTATTTTTCCAAATGACGCCTAATTACCCAGAAGTAGTGAAAGCAAATTCTCATTTGTTGTTCGAAATTCATTTCGCTCGCATGGCCCTTTTGTAATATTGACAAACGAACTGCTGTAACAACACCCATTGTTTGGTGAATAACATTATCCAGCACGACACACTACCTTATAGTATTGCAACGTGCTTCCAATATCAAACATAACCCGAATCATTTCAATCAGGCTACATGAATAAATTGCACAAATATGCTCGAGAATATTTTGTCCTAATTTGGATTTTCAAAAGACAAAGAGAGGCGATTGCCAACGGTCACTGGCAGTCGTAAAAAAAAAACTAAAAATCCTCAGCAAGGATATCACAATGCCAGTCGCATGTTCCATGAATTTTTGACCTCATTTTATTCCGTAGTCCTAAACTTTCGCTTTAATTCCGGATGGAAAAAGAGAAAACATTTTTCTAAACCACAATCCCTTCCGCTTCGGTATTTTTTTTTTTTAGGGTAAACCCGATTCAAACTCTTTTGTGAGACTGTGTTATGTACAAGTTGCCAAGTTCTCATTAAATTTGCAGTGCAAAAAACTACATCGATTGGAAAATATTTCGGCGAACGGCGAAACAATTGTCCATGCATGCGCTACATGGGCCAAGTTCAATAAATATTCACACAGGGAGCACACAACAGAAAAGGAATTCTGGTAAAAATAAAATCGAATTTTCTATGCTTGCTATATTTTTTTTTTTAGTCAAGAGGTATATAAATTGTACCCGGACTTATCCGAATGTTGTCCATGGATGGCCGATTTTTGCTGTCCTATTTTATCGGGTTCGCGTTTTGCACCGACAAATTATCCAGCTATTCGTGGGTGTAGTGCGCATTTTCCTGAGCGGGAGTTGTTTTCAACTTTGCAAATTGATTGCTGGGTTAAAAAAGAGTTTTGTCGCGTACTAGGCCAATGTCATTTTACACCTTCGAATTGTGTATTTCATGGATAAAGTCGTTTTCACGTTTTTTACAAATCAGAAGTCGGTGCTATTGGACCGCAAACCAAAAGCACCACAGCAAATTAAAAAGGCTTTAGAATTTTCAGCAGATGTTTCAAAGGATAATACGGTGACGGCGAATTCAATACACTTTGCGCCGTGCTAATAACAAATTTTAGTCTCGCCTTTAAATTTACGGAAGCTTACAGTTGCGAAATTTGTATGGAAAATAATGCCACTGTAAACTACTAAAATTGAGAGTCGAAACTAAAAATATTGACTTCAAGTATCAGCGCATATCATCAGCCTAATATTTGCAGAACGTGTATTCCCTCGAAAATTGAGCGCTCTTATAAAGAATTTTTTGTCAAACTTTTGATATGAATAGACCACAGAGTTTGGTATGAATATTGCCATACTCGGAGCGAGTTTCGCACAAAATTGTCAAGAAGGATCCGTAAGAAGTTAAATTACTGCTGATAACCTTGTCTATATCGGTTAACAAGTCCGATGATATTTTTCCGACTTTAATGGAGCAACAAAGTTTGATATTTTCAATCATGCGCAACCTGGCAAGTTCTGCCGTGAAGCCAAAACAAAACATGGCCCCATGCAACTATCGAGAATAAATGGCGGCGTATGCGGCCAAAAGTCGATTAACTGATAGTATAGAAACCAATATAGAGTTCCTGCAATTTTTTTGAATTTGTTTTTCAAATTATCAGCACTAAAACACCGCTGACAGTTCTCAATAAGTTTGTTGACAATTTCCACACTGCCTGACAGATAGAATACTTGTATAGGTACATTGGTTAGGAACCGCAGTAGTTTATACTGAGAGTCCTCACATCAGGCATGCTTCTTTTCGACAACGAGTTGGTGTATGCTTTCCACCAAGTCGTCTTCTACTCCCTTAAATACGTCGACTGCGGCTAAAGTCTAGATATTGATTCCCTTACTTTATTGCGTTGTTAACCAGGGAGCAGATTCCGTAAAACAATAATCGTCGGGACGATATCGTCTTTGAAACTTTGATGACCATAAGAAGCTATATTCTGCCTGAATTTGTATCACTTCGTCAGCTTCCATTACATTTGTGGAAAATGAACTGGATAAGGTCTCAAACTCGTAATGTTGGCACTTAGTTGCTGGTTTTGGAGGTCTATCGTTTCGACGATTATTGTCTGAAAAATTACGGAATGAGTACCCAGGGCTCAGTACTCTTTTTCATTCTACACTCTACACTTTTACCACAGTATAGGGCATTCGCAGAGTATGTGTCGCGTTGTGTTGTCTTCCTCTCCGCAGAATCGTCAGGATAGTCATACCTTTAAAAGATTCCATCACAAAGTCTTCAGTCATCGATTCGCCATAATCACTGTTTTTCAGACAATTGCCATTCGAATTTTCAATCGGTTCCTTATAAAAGTACCATTAGGTCATCGAGTGGCATAAAAAAAAAACCTCTTCCACTGTTCGTTATACAGCAAAGTAGTTAAGTTGACAGTCAACTCTTAAGAGGGACAATATTTCCTGTCTGCCACGGTCCTTCCTTTCATACCGAAAATAATTAGTTCTCTTTTTGTTGTTTTTGTTACCTTTGCGAAAAAAAATAGTCATTTCGATGAGTCTGCTTCTGGTCCTTCCCGTAGGGCAATGAATAATCTGGACTACCTACCAGCCCGGTAGTTGTCCATAATGTTCCACCCTACCCTACCCCTAACCCAACTCACATGCTAAAAGTGCAGTTTAGACAATGAGTTGAGTAAAAAAAAATAAAAAAATAAGAAAAAATGGAAAAATTCCAAATATATATCCTTTATTGTCTCATTTTCTCATTATAGACACAATTGCAGCCAATTAGGGTTCACTCGTGGCAAAGACCTTTTAGTTCCAGCCAGCAGTCCATAGTTGCCCGTTGCCGTCATCATCATCACTGAGGCGCATGGGGGTAAGTTTCATCTTTCAAAGATTTCTTTACATTTTCCCTATTCTCCTTTTAACTTTCATTCGAAGTACTTAATTAGCCAAACGGCAGGGGTCACTCCCAGCCCAGTGCCGCCAGTGTTGACTTTTCCATTGTTACCTACTGCCTTTTAGCCACTGAGATGGCCTCCGTGTCGCATAAACATGCTCTCAAAGTCCATCAGACTGTGTAAGGTTGTGTACTTGCGACGGTCAGTCTGTATATTGCATATAGCGAAGATTTGATTTCTTATGGAGTGAAAAGAAATCCGCTCTTGACTCTGGCGTATAAATAGTTTCAGACAGAAGACGACGATGATGATTATGACGGACGTAAAGTGTGGGCTGTGTCAAACGGCACGGTGGATTACGATTGTAATTCGAGAGTTATTCTGGATTCCGAGAAGAAGTCATTTCCATCGCCTCGACCTCTTTCGGGATTTAGACAATAATTGCGACTGCGAACCGAAACCAGATACATTTGACTTCAGACATACATACAATTGAGGGATGTGTAGGTTCGGCATGGGCAACAATGATATTTATCTTGCCATATGTCATTTGCGGCATTAGGGGATAAGCTTTCACCGGTGTTCGGTGAAGTGTGGAGGACAACGGACGACCGACGCCGACTGGATGACAGTTGTGGCTAAGCGAAGAAAAATTGAGATGAAATTGAATTTGTGATCTGTGGTACACATTTTCACAGCAGCAGCAGCAGCAGCAGAAACAGCAGCCCGTCGTGAGTATTAGAGCTCGCGGGAGCTGTAATTCAATTTGTAATATAAAACTGTTTTCTCCGGCACCCACAGGGCTATTGGGGGGAAAGCTATCCTTTTACAAGGGATAATGTATTTCAGAGAAATACAACTATTGGGTTACAATAAACTTTGTTTCATTTCGTAAGCATCCTGTGCGATAGCTATACCTAAGGTATATCGTATACCGTATAGGTACGGTTGAGGGTAGACTTTTCGTCTGCGGTTGTGGAAAGCTATTAGTCGCTTAGCACACATGTCTGTTTGATAGACGGTGAATGAAAACACATCAAATGTAAATGTCGCAGACCCTTAAATTACTTGAATTATGCCTTCAATGAGTATGTCATTGCATTAACCTTCATTTGTGCAGTAATGGATTCCACGCGTATTGTTTTCTGGATAACCCCTAAATCAAATGCGGGAATATAGGCTATTATCGTCGGTTAAATTGCTGACATTTCTACAAGTGCTGACAGAAAAGCGTTACCCAACTCCAAACCTTGCATTTTAAATCAGTTGAAATTCTATACCTCCTCGAAGCTCGAGGTTTACTCTTACCGCGATAGTGTCTGAAAATTTGGCGAGAATAATTATTTAACGAATGCGTTATTCGGTCTAAATTCTAATGAAAGAGAATTTAAAGCCACATGTCGAATTTAGTTAATTTAGGTAGACGGAGTTAAGGCATATATAAACGGAATGGCTCCTTATATCCTATAATACCGACCTGTTGTCACTATTTATTTTTCATTCCAGATTGTATTAGAGCTGTTAATTTCTGAATACTGAATACCTTTACATCATTTGCAGCAGAAGCTCTACGGAGCGCTGCTGGGAACTACTTTAATTGAATTCTGCCAAAAAGGCTTTGATAAATAAATTCAGTTCTTTAAGGACTGGTTTATGTTTTGATGCTATAAGGCGCCTTGTAGTTTGTAGATTTCAATCGATTGTATATGTCGTGTGTGCCTTATTCCGACTTTGGTCATCTGCCTTCTGTTCTCAATCCTTCGTTTCCTGCCTGCTGTCACTCTCTTCTGTCATCTGTCGTCTGTCATCTGTCTTCTGTCTTCTGTCATCTGTCATCTGTCATCTGTCGTCTGTCATCTGTCTTCTGTCTTCTGTCTTCTGTCATCTGTCATCTGTCATCTGTCTTCGATCCCTACATTTATTTAAGAACTCAAATGTTGCACACGCATTTTGAATGTCTGCAAATATATAGTCTATGCGAGCTTCGAATATGTCTATGGTTTACATGTTAAAAATTCTGTTAAATTACGTACCATTACCCGCAGTTTACATCAACCACTGCATGATCGACCTCAAGCCCCGTGCAAATTAAACTAAAACCAATTAAGCAGGCAAGGTAACCACATTTTCACAGTAACTCCATCCAAACACCATGCATTACAACAATGACTTGCTATCATGCAAACCAAATTACTAATTCAAATAACCTATTCAAGTGCAGTTAAATTGCAATTTGCCGTCCATTAAAAAAATAAAATAAAAAAAGTGCTTACTGGCAATTAAAATAACAACCAATTAAGAGCAGCGCCACTATTGATGGAGTTCATTGCCATATTAACACCCACATAAAAGTAAACGGTTATTGGGGAGGCATTAAGCCGCGTCAATTTCGATGTCAATTCGCATAATTGAAAAGAAAAAAATGCCAAGTTGTATGAAAATAAACTAAAAATAACAATAAAATGGAAAGCACCTGCTGACAATAAAAAAAAAAGCAAAATCACACCAATGCCACTCTGCTATTTTTCCGACTTTGTCCCACTCGTTTCGAATGATGGGAAAATTTAATATTATAACCCCAAAATATATATTAAATTAATTGACATAACAATCAGATTTTCGCCCAGAAGAGTGCACATTATAAAAGTAATCGCACCTGTGGGGACTTTCTTTTTAAATGCTCTCTGCGCTGTTATACAGGTCGTTCCCTCTTATCACCCCTTCCAGGGGTTGAGTTTTTCCATTTACCCCCCGTGAAAACGTCGAACTTATAAAAAATCTACCAAAAACCAAGAGTGCCGGCTGCCCAAGGAGCAAAAAGGACAACGGCGAGCGGTTGATTTGAATTCGATTATTCTGCAGACCTCAGCAGAACATGAAAATTACCCTTGTGATGATCTGATCAAATGACACTTTTATGATCGCTTTAAATTCCTTATCAGTTAATTGGTTTCAGGAGGAAGCACGGTGAAAAGGCTGGCACTTCATGTACTCGTAGTATCTCTATCTTGGGGGTTTGTGGGTGGATGTGTGTCGGTATTTGTCATTACTTACTCAGTGTTAAATATTCACACAGAATTTCTGTTTTTTATTTTTTATTCACGTTCGACTTTTATCACGAAATTACAATCTGACATTTATATTGGTGCGCCAATATAGAGGTCGACTGGTTGAGGCTGCGAATTTGATGAGTTCTTCCTTTTTCTGCTAACAAGGGCAGCTGCGTCGTGAACTTGGTTAAAGTGGAAGTTGATGGATCAGTCTATGTTGGTATTTATAAGAATAGAAATGGAGACAAATCATATCAAATGTACTACTTTTTATTACATTTTGTGTCCGCTAAAAAAAGTACAACGGCAACTGTTTGTGTAATGAAATTGTGTCACTGTTTGTATGTGGATTTGTTACCGCATCACGTTGCAAGTACTCACCCAATCCATATGAATCTCTCAGGCATAATAGAGACAGCTTAGTGGAGCAACACTTACTTCTCATTTCATCAGAATCGATCGACTCCTTTACAGATGTAGGAATTTTCCTGTTTCTTGAAAGAGGACAGATTTCATTGTTGCACATATAGACCCATTATTCCGTCAAACCTGTGTCACGATTTTTTTTTATTGTTTCAATATGGAATCTGTGTCTGTAAAAAATTAGGCACAGAGATGTATCCAATCCTTAATAGACGATATAGACACGTTGCGTCGTGGGATGCAGGAGCATTTTTCGCAGTTTTGTTTTCTATTATGTTTCCTATCCAGGTAAACAAAATTCGAACCCGTTTGTGGTATACCTTGGACAAAATACAAATATTAAACAAAATCAAGTCAATCAGCTGTGCACCTAAATAAATATTTAAATACTCGGCGCAACAGGTCTGTATAGGTTCCCTAGTCCTAGCTTCTGAAAACCATTCGTTTTGTGCAAGTTTTTATGTTTGGAACAAATGGAAAGGACTTACAGTTTTATGCCAAGTCCGAACGCCTGAAAGCTCTTTCATAACAGACTCACTCTCAAATGAATGGCAGACGTTCGCGAAAGGTGGCGTAGTTGAAGGAACCAAAAGACGTATATTTTGTTTGTACGTTTTGTCAATCATTCTGGAAGAAATCCAAAATCGACTATATAAAGTCTTAAAAAAAAATCAGATAATCACTGGTCTTAATTTAAGACGATTGCGCCTTTGCTATCCAATTAAAAACAGAGAGGTGTCTGACCATTGCGTCTCAAAACTGTCAAAATGATGAAAAATTTAAGGAATATAGCCATACATTTATGCTGTTTTATGAACAGTTCCCCCTAACGATTTCATCGGTAACCAAAATTTGCAAAAGCTGACTATTCTTGGTTTGATGTTTGATCGCTTCTCCCATCACTGTAATCTGTACTCGCAAGACCAAGTACAGAAAACATTTCTTCAAACCAAACCTAGTTCAGAGAAGCTAATTTCATCAAATTGTCTGCCATACTACTACCCACCAAAAATTGCAGCTTAGCATGAACTAATTTTTGCATTAAACGAGTTTCTTTCTCTCTTCATTGACATCTGTTACCTTTCCATACACCCTTTTTCAAAAAATTACAATTTATTTCGTGACTTTTGAAGCGGAATAAAAATGTTCAGTGTCTTCGCTGCTCTATTTTTTGTATTCGCGTCTTCGCCTCTTTGACGAAAACAAATTCCTGAAAAGGAATCCAACAACGTTCAACCGAAAGGAAACAATTAAGCAATAAGTGTAATTGAGCAGCAGGAAGTTGTAAACGAGTACACAAAAAAATAAAATCACGTTTAAACGAAAAAGCAATGAAAAGTACATAAAAATTGGCTTAAGGTAGGACAAAAAAAAAAGCACTCTTTCCATGCTCGTCTCCACATACCCGTCGGGAGTATTTTTCGCGCAGACCCAGCATAATGTGGCAGGTAGCTATCTGTCGGAAGCACTAATCGCCAGGAAAGTATTCTCAATTGACACATTAAAGCAAAGTTGTAGAAAATTTGCAGGGAATAATAAAAAAAAGCCCCACCACTTTGCACTCAATTCGTCAATTTCAATTTGGCGTAGTTGGCACCTGATGTCGTTATATATTTTTTATAACTCGTCAATTTAATTAAAAAATAGAACTGCACACTTGCATTTCATTTTTTATTATAAATTAAATTACAGATATTTTCCGATTCAGCAAAAAAAAAATTGAGTCAATAAGTAACCTGGTGAATATTTTTTTAATGAACGCAAAATATATCACCGCGTTGTTCGCATCATGCACATTTAGTATTCTGATGAAATATTAGATTATGCTGGAATGTCTGTGCTACGTGTCGAGCGAATTAAATGTAAATGTTTTCAATTAAGATGTAGTATTACTGACATCTTGCCGATTACGAATGGCAGATAATTCTTATCATTTCATTACTGTCAGTTTCTGTACACAAGCCTATAAAACTAAGTTGAGTGCATAAGCTGACACCTTGCGATTTTAGGGACAATGACCCAACGACGATGAGGGATTTCAATTTCATTGTCATAATAAACTGCGCCATACAATATTGGTCATTGAAATAAAGAATTTTGATGAAGGAGAAGAATTTGAAAAATTGAAAAATAAGTAAACAATGAAGAATGAAAAAATTAGCCTAAACTCAAAACCATATTTTTATAGGGTAAATCTGTTAAAAACTACCAGATCTACGGATTGAGATGAAAACAAGACCTAAACTTAACTGAGTATGTATACAGAAAATACTTTAGTTGTACCTACGACAGAAAAGTGACAATATATTCGGCGAAGCGTTCAGAAATTGACTGTCCCATTTTGCATCATACAAACGCCTCTAATCACAATCCACTTTAAATAAAGTCAATTCTTTGATTCTTGATTCTTGGCCAAACAGTGACACCCACAAGGAAAGCCGAACACTTGTTCCAGTCTCATTCATTATTGCGCAGCTACGGCAATGGATGTTATGGTAGATGCCATCGTATAGAATGCCTTAGTTCCTAAAGACTAGTGGCCCGTAGTAATCTAGCGACGTCTGCACGGGTTCTTTCGAGGAATTTCTTTATTCTGGCAATGTCGTTCATTGGCCAAACCCGAACTTGACCTTGAAAGGGTCAAGTTCGTCAGATTTGTACAACTATTCCCCGCCTTTGAAGTAAAGTGCAGGAGAAATTTTCTCTTGATGTATCCTACAGTGATTCCTTTGCAGATGATACGTAATGCGAGAGGCCCCTTCTCATTTTCATATGGCCGGGAATTGTCACCTAGACGAGACTAATTTCAATTGTCTGCGCCCAGATCAGATCAGTCGTTTTTGAGAAGTTTGGGAGTTGGAAAAAAGTTAAAGTACAATTTGTGGTTTTTTGTGGGATAAACCAATGACATCACTGCGCCCCCTGGTGAATGAAAATGAGAAATACACAAAATCAACTGAGGCGACCAAATGTCAAAATATTTTTTGACTCCACCAAATACATAAATTCATTTCCTGATTTTTACACGTTACGACAGATCTTTATAAAACCAACAAATTGTTGATTATTTAATTGCAAATGCAATTCGTTGTTAGTGGACACATCATCAATAACCTGCATTTGGATCTTTATCAACCTTCTCATGTTTCTACTTCGGTCCATTCGAGACGTGCGAGGGTAGAGCTCAACAAACGTTTGAATAACCAATTCCAGAACGACACAAATATAGCGATCCGCCGCGAATTTGGGAATAAACCCCGTGCTTATAAAATTTGTGTCGTTCTGGAGTTGGTTATTCAAACGTTTGTTGTGCTCTACCTTTGATGCGGTTTCCACCTGCGGATACCCCATATAGCTCTCTTGGATGTTTTCCTCAATATTTAAAAACAGGACATAAATGCCCACGTGTGCTGCTCAACGATGCCACATGAAGTAGAAATATCAAAGCACTGGAGCATGCGACGGAGACCTTCTTTCCGGCCACAGAAAAGAAAATGATAACTTCAAATATACAGCCACCCTCGTGGAGAGGTGAACGGAGGTACACCCACTCACTACGTATTAAGGTGAGCTTATGAGATCTTCAGCAGGTGTACACTGTACAGAGTACAGTTAAGGGTAATGAGAACGACCACCCTGTGACATTTGTGGGGGCATGTGAAATTGGCAGTTGCAATGCTGAAAAATGAAGCTTAATACTCGTGACACACGCGCAAATTTATTTTATTAAAATAAAAAGCGGAAAGGCGAAGCGCAGACTTTCTTCTTGAGTTTGTTCCTCTCGTGTGGCAATTGCCTTCTGCCTAACCAGGGATAAGTGTGCAGTGTGATCAGAGTAAAGGTGTATGAACGGACGTGTTCTACTGTTGGGTAAACAAAGTCCCTGAATTTCGTTGGGTGTGTGTGTGTGTTTTTTTTTTTTTTATTAAAACCAGCTCGGCTCTGTCATGTAGGAGGCTTAACTTGTTGGCGACCAGGTGTTTTAATATCGAGGATTTTGGTTTGTTTGTTGTGGATTCAATTTTGGTATTTGTGGCGAATGGATTCATTTCTAAATTGGCAACATGAGCGCCCCCTCTTCCGTATATAGTGGGTGTGTGCTCATGAAATCGATTCATTATGTGGTGGATAGGCGGTGTGTCGATGTATGTATGTTGGGTGAACCGCATGTGGATGCAGATTCGAGAACCACACAGAACCGATATGGAAAAGTCACAACTCACAAGGTTCTGGATTCATTTTAAGTTTTTAAGCTTTTCGCTTGCATATGGTGGGAGAGCGCGGGCAAATAATGGTTTAACTGGCATTAGGTCTGTCAATAGAAATTACTGTTTGGCAATTTATGCGCACCAGCTTGATGGTTTAATTTTATGTACCGGGTTTTGGGTAACCAGGGCTATCATTTGAATTGATTACTTTCGCAGAATTAAGAGTATTGGGGCGTTGCTAATTTATTTGCTTTGTTGTAAATGATAATTATGCAGCTTTGAGAAGGGGGTCACATATATATTGTTTTAGTATTACCTTAAGGCCTTATTTATATGTTTTTCGATACGGAATGGTAGATTAAACAACCTAAATGCGGGGGATTGTGTTGCAAATTTATTGCGAATTGCCTTTTGAAAATGCGGGGTGACAACAAATATAAAATCAGGTTTGGGGGGATGCTTTTAGTGAAACAGTGGGCGTCAAAATTTCAGGTTCATCCAGTTTTGGCAGGACTTGATCAATGTTACATCTTTTAGGAAACTTTATAAGATGTGTACTTCCCTTTCCATGTCCAGTGAAACAAAAGATTCATCAACGGAACATATGCCACCTTTATTTTCGACTTACGCCGCGTAGATTTATACTTTGTAAATTCTCTTAGAGGTTTGCAAGCGGATTTCAGAAACAGTTCAACGACGACTGGAACAATATGTGAACTTCGAACAACCAAAAGGAGAAAGAAGTCAAAGCGCCGACGATGATTGACGAATACAGAGCCTGCTATTCTAACGACGGTCGGAAATAAAAACAACTACACAAATTTAATCGTTTTTTTAACATTTACTTAAGAAAAGACTTCTCAAAATGACTGACCCGTATGTATTGAATTTTCGCTCACTTAGCTATCTACATGAAATCATTCAAACAACACAGCCTGATTATTTACACGGTAAACTGAACTTCCCTCATTCAACAAGGTCTTTTGCCCTTATACTACCTCGATACAATTTTCTTATTACTGAGCGTCAATTTTTCGTTCATGTTATTCGCCTCTGGAACTCCCTGCCCATAAGTATGAGAAGTGTAAAGAGCACAAGAAGATTTAAATGTTTACTTTTCAACTATTTGGCAAATCATTGATAATATCTACCTATTTATTAATTTTTTATTATTTGTTCTCTCTCTCTGACAAACATCCGAGAGTATAACTGTCATGAAAGAGCTTCTCAATTGGCCGTTTGGACTCGGCATAAAATTGTAGATCCCTTCCATTCGTCCCAAAACATAAAAACTCACACAAGACGAATGGTTGTGAGAAGCTAGGCTTGGGTCCATACGGACCTGTTGCGCCAATTATTTATTTTTTATTTTTTAATGATGGTAATAGCATAATAATTAAATTAAATTCAAATTCTTAAATTAATTTAAAGGCTTTCAAAAATTTACAAGACTCTTGTCTTACTTTGTAAGCGATTCTGAAATAAATAAATAAATAAATAAATAAATAAATGTCACGCAATTCACAGTCTAACAGCTCGTATTTAAAAATCTTGAAAAAGTATATAAAGACATAAGTAAGATTTATATATAAAATGTTCATATGGAGGACGTTACAGTTCATAATATACAAATAGTGTTGCCGCTGTTTTATTACACTATTACACATTATGATTTAAAAAAAGAAAAGAACCTTGAGATTCAGCGACGGCTTGCTTTGTCAATCGCTGTATGGTTAGAAGGCAATTGGGTTGCAAAACCCTGCCACCAATAACTAAGGACCGTCTTAAAAACGGAACGACCTTTCTGAACTACTCCTATTCACCAAAGGCTATTCAATTCTCGGTAACGAAAGTAAAGCTAAAACAAAGTTTTGACTTTGCCGTTAATTAAGTGTGAAATAAAATATCATTTAAGTGGCCGCCTCGGGAAGAGTCGCAGCATGCGATTCTTTTGGCGTAATTTTTAACGACTTTTTCGCACATTTCGGGCGGCATCTCGGCCATAAATTGAGTAATGTTGGTTTTTAAAGCGTCTAGGGTTCGGGGATTATTCGCGTAAACACAGTCTTTTGCGTAGCCCCAAAGAAAATAAATCTAACGGTGTCAAATCGCATGATCTTGGTGGCCAATTTACGCGACCAGGAAACTTCTCACGTAAAGTCGTGTTGTGTGGCTTGTTGCCCCATCTTGTAGTAAGTTTTAATAATTTCAACGCGTTGTTCGATTGTTAAGCGATCGATTATCCTAAATGCCCAACATTCAACTAATATTACGACACTTCAAACGACAGCGGAGTTTGACAGGTGTCAAATGCCAGCCGCTACCAACTTGAAACCACGAAATTAATGACCCTCTATGATCTGAAATGAAAGATCACTCCCCCACACACTTAGAACAAATTCCTGCATCTTTACAACTACTCAGACACATAGTCAAACAATTCGCAGCATTGTTGACGCTGATAAATAAACCGCTGTTAAAAAATTGGCACAGAGCCATGTTGCCCTAAAGGTCTAAGACGGCAGCGATGGTCCGCCAAGAAAATACTATGGTGGAAAGCGAAAAGCGGCAGCTGATCTTCTCCCATTTCAGAGAAATGCTCGGTGGAGGATCAAATGACAACGATAACCGACGTGCGACACACAATCTCCCTGTGGAACTGACAACTATTATGAACTGAACAAATATTTGCATGATACCTGCGCTGCTCACGCGAAAATTCCGGATGGTGGAGCGCGTTTAATGTCTTTTGCTATGCATCAGCCCATAGTACTCGCCGCACTTGTCACTTTGGCAACGAAAGTTGTGTACCCATGTTCGTTTCACACTGACACTCCAACGGACAGAGTCACGTTTGCACAAATTCATGGTAATTTTGTTTGCTGCAATGAAGCCCAACATTAACTATAACCACGGGCTAGATTGCAATTGCAATGAAAGGGAAATTCCCTGAAAACGATAATTTTCAACCGCGTCCGCCTCTTTCGTTTTCCACTCGTCAGTCGTCGCACCGTGCTACCAAAACATCACCATGAACAACAACAACAGCCAGTTACCCAGAGACAATGTTAAAACAATTGAAAAGTTTGCAGGTAAAAAAAAAAAATACGAAACGAGAAAAACTCACGGAAAAACTTTCCGTGTTGTGCTTGTAGTCTCGTAATTAAAGAGTCACAATGGTAAAAGGAGACAAAGAAGAAGCAGCAGATGATAGCCGGGTGTACGTACCTACACATCGCAGGAAAATCACAGACAAAATTGCTTAGCTTGTACGATGCATCCGTGCATCTGCCTTGTTGATGGTGAACAGCGCGCATTCTCAGGATAATATAATGTTCAATTGTTAACCTGGTAATTTGGAACTTTTCGTGACTACTCACAAATTATACCCACATGTACACAGTCTGCGGATGGAGTAGCTTTGTATGGGGTTAAATCGTTGACGCGCTGCAGAAAGTGAAATGCAGCGATACAGGTATACCTATTGCAAAGTAATTGAAATTGGAACGCAGTTTTCATTTTCTTCGAAAGAAGGTAGCTTGAATTTTATAATGGCGCATCGTTGAGGATGGCGATTGCACATCATTATGGCTCCTATTGGGGACGGGGATTGTAGGGTGTTTTCTCGTTTGGGGACAAGTGGCCTCGAAACTAATCCCATGAACTGACTAACGATATCAAATTGTTCTTTGTTTAAGAGACTTACATAGGATAAAGGGAAAGACATAAAATATCTTATCGTGTTCGCCAGAATGACGTACGTCTTTGAAGAGAATTAGCTTCTCATAAAACTATTAGAAACTCACTTTCGGATTGAATGGAAGGGACTTGCAATTTTATGCAGCATCAAAAGGACATCTGAATAGAGAAGCTTTTTCAGGACAGTCATAATCATACATTCGGATGTTTGTCAATGACAGTGACAGATGGTGATATAAAAAACCTGATATGAAGGTTTCTTTTTTTTCGGGTGTACAACACGCTTCGCCACGAGGCTGAATTCGGTTCAGCAATAGCAGTTACAGTCCGTTTACCGAGTGCGATAGTAAAAACCTCTCCCCAGGAACTAAAGGTTTACTTAACCTCCGAGAAGCATTAGGTTCAAGTACGTATCTATGCATTACTGTGTTCCTTTGACTGGAGTCAGTTTCGAAATGCATTACTTAGCCCGGTCCGGACTAGTGACTTTTTGCAAAACATGTTTTTCTAAATTATTACGCCCCTGGCGATGTTACATCCCTGGTATTCGAGTTTGGCACTTGCAAATTGCACTAAAAATGCTCCTTAAGAAATACTTTTAAAAACGCCTCCGATATTGAGGTAAATGAAAGTGAAAAAGATGATAGATCTAATTATTTCTGATTTGTAATGATTTTAAAAACAATTTTGTTTTTTATTGTAACTTTAAGACTGAATTTGTTTTTTTTTTTATTTATAGGTTAACATTATGTATTTAAAATTGATTTTTTTTTTCATTTGTAGGTAGTGAACATTTTTTTCTAGTGACTTTTTTATCAACAATTTTAGCATATCTGGTGGATTTTTAGTTCCGAGTTAGTGACTTTTTTTAAGTTAACAGCAACCCTGAGCAGAACTGCTTATTCGACGAAACTGGCAAGTTATTAGCTCTGTAATTTTTGGTGATATGTAATTGTGAAGTGTGTACCAAACTGAAAAAAAAACAGTGGCACGACAGAAGTGAAAACTTGAACAATTACGTGTGTTTTTTTTTAATCTTCAGGAAATATTAATTTATTGTGTAGGAAATAGTTTTAAATTAAGTGTTTTTTTATTCATTAATACAAACTATACAAAAACAATGCCAACTAAGGCTTTTTCATGCCTTTTAGGCATTATTTCCCTAGCTAAGGGTTTAAGGCTTGTGTTTTTTTTTTCAAAAGGCATCTTTTTTTATTCTAAATATGTTTTTGATTCAACATACTCACTTTTTATGTTTTTAAACACTTTTAAAAATCTTTGCAAAAAAAAAAATATGTGTAACCTCGGTCTTAAAGAATGTGTTTGCACCTGTAAGATCTGTTCATTTTGCGAACACTCTATCTGTCATTCCTTAAAATGAATTCCAGCTTCCACTTCCAGTAGGTGAAATGAAATTGGAAAACAATTCGAAAGTTATTTGTATATAAATGAAAATAGTTTTTGTTTATTTCATTATTTTTGTGTTTAATTTTTCATACATTGTTCCACTTTACCAAACAAAAAGAGCATATTATTGTAAAAGGCATATTTTCTTTCAAGTTAGGCATTTTTTCGTCAGAAGGGATCGGCAACACGAATACTGGTGTCGGAACATGACATTGGTGTCGCGAGTTCAATGGTTTCATCCCATCTCAAAAATGTCCAAGGCGTCTAAAGAAGTTTTCACTTCAAAAAACAGTTTCCTTTTGACTTGCACTCTATGCAGTCTATAGAAAAATGTGGCCTTTATTAAAATTGATATTGCTGGGAATATTGTGGGCAAGAACGACGAAAAAACGATAGGCAGTGTAATAATTTCAATCCCAAAGCGGCGTTCATTCGCATCAATTACGCGACTGTAATTGCGGTTCACAGTTCCTGGGTACACTTCCTAGCATAGGTCACGATATTATTCTGTGTGACCACACTACCCAGTGGTTGTACCATAGTATTGTTTTTTCCCACATACAGATGAAGCACGCAGCATAACTCGCGTATACAATCAGGCTTTTTTTTGTGGGAATTTTTCATTCTACCATAAAATTCACACTGACTTGTTGCATTCATTAAAACCCTGAGGGCAATAAAGAGTTAAGGCAGTCCCTTACTTGCTGGTAGTAACACTGTTTAAAGTTTTGGTAACCGAAGTTCTCATCAAATACATGCATCAACGCCATGCAAGTACGTTTTCTGGCTCGGGTACTCTGTCATTTGCTCACCTGTGAGTCACGCATAAACCTAGATGTCTGCTCACGCGAGAATCGTTTATAGAAAAGATTTTTATTAGGACGGGAATCACATATATACATTTGCCCAAGCTCACTCGACCTCCCTGGGTACTACGAATCATACTGGCTATCACAAATACGTCTAGCAATGGCCAGTAATAAATATTCTTCTTGCGACCAAAACTATAGACACTCCTAACGCTCCTGGGGAAGTAAAATCTCAAATAGCTCACGGAAGGAGAGTACTTATTTGAACCCATGTAATATTTTCGCCGACTGAATAGGCCAGTGATAGGTGTGACTGTTAAGTGAAAGTGTTTTTTTCCAACGCAGTTTTAGTAGTATATGAAGACCTCACTAAAGGAGGTGCATTCAGTTGGAACTGAAAGTAGCCGACTAAACATCAAGTCATCGGCGCACTTGGGTAGCTGAAGGAACATGTTTTCTGGATTTCCAGGCTTGTTCGGACTGACACATGAATGCAATTGAACGTATGCAACATAAAGGGTTTTCCAATAAGTGGTGTTATTTTGGTATTCAAAGAAAAGAAATAATAATAATAAAATAATAAATAAATAATATAAAACAATATCAGCCAAATGGCCACCACGAGCACGCATACAGGACCATATCCTTTTCATAAAATTTTCAATAACCAAATCGCAAAATGGCTGCCCCATGTCCTCGATAGCCTCACGAATTTTATCTTTGAGGTCTTGAATCGACACGAGGTTGTTGATGATCGGCCGGCTTGAGTTCTGAACTTTATGCAAAATACGGTGTAATGACATTTGTGGAATGCCCAATTCCAAAGAACGACGAGGAGTGGACAAACCTGGGTTTTCTTCAAGACTTTGGGCTACAGCAGCAATATTCTCAGTTGTTCTTGAGCGACGTGCACGGGTTTTATTCTTCACATCACTAACTTGTCCCAACAGATCGAATTTTTCCAACAAATTCTGTATTGCGGTCCGACAAGGTGCTTCACGACGACCAAAAAATGCTTTAGTGTTGCGAACTGTGACTGCAAGATTTTCACCATTTTTGTAGTGAATTTTAATAATTTCAATGCGTTGTTGAAGCGTCTATCGTTCCATTTTTAGTAATGGCGTAGTTTCTACTTGTCAACTGTCAAAGAACAAAAGCTTCAAAAGTGACAGCTACCGAAATAGCGGGCCATTCACAATAACACCTCTCATTGGAAAACCCTTTATAAGAGGCAGATGTGTGCTCCATAAATATTTTAAATTGTGAAACTGGTAAAAAAAAATCGATTTCCAAGACCCTGAACCATTGCAGTAAGTATTTACTTTGGCTATACTTCAGAGCTAATTTTTTTTTTTTTTTTTAAAACTTCTGACTCGCCAAGGCGAAAAATAGGCACTTCGACCTAGAAGGTCTATTGTGCCGGGATTGTCAGAATATTGTGTTTAGGTTAGCAGCGACTCTACCTCCCCGTAGCTGGTAATGTTTCCAGCAGAGGACTTCTTCAATTCTTCTGGGCTTAGTATTTCCCGGAAGAAGACTTTCCTTCTATTTCTAGTTGGAACTGAACGTTCACACATGATGTGCTCGGCTGCTTCGTCTTTTTCAAGACATAGTCGGCACTCCGGGGAGTCGGCTCTGTCAAGTTTGTGTGGGTGGTATAGCAAACCGTGTTGACATGTGCGGTAGCCTACAAAGTTTTTGATATCGTGCCTTCGTACATTTAAAATTTTGTTGGCATTTTTCTTGAATGGCAGTATTGCCCTTTCGGCCTGTCTGAGGCCTGGAATTTCATGCCACTGTTTGATACACATGCTGTGTTCCCAACTATTGATAGTGGAAGTGATTGCTGATTTAGTAACGGCGCAGAAAGGTTCTGAACGGGGTTTCTGACCCTTTCCTGGCCAGTTCGTCAGCTTTTTCGTTTCCTTCAATACCCTCGTGCCCGGATAATCACCATATTTTGGTTTTGTTTCTAGAGCAAAGAGTTTGAAGAGCATTGAAGCAGTGAATGACTGATTTTGAGACAATTATTGGTGAGGGCGTTTACAGCTGCTTGACTGTCTGTGAAGATATGGATGTTAGCGCCTTTAATCCCTGAGGAGTTCGCGCATTCCATGATGGCATGGATCTCCGCCTGAAATACACTGGGGCTATTCCCCATAGGTATTGAGACGTTGCGATTTGGTCCATGTATACCAGCTCCTACACCCGAGTTCATCTTGGAACCATCCGTATACCACTTTAGGCCGTTCTGGCAGTTTGGTGGGTCATTGCTAACCCATGCTTCTCTTTCGGTGATCTCCGTGGAGAATTTCAGAGCTACTACTCGGAAATATTTTTTTTCAAATAAATATTGTTGGATGACGTCTTTGCTTCTTGCTGTTTTTGATTCCTAGAATTCAACTGTTGCTACTGGCAAATCTTTCCCCACCGACAATCCATTTCCGCCATGTCAGTCGTTGTTTGTTAAATTCATCATAGACCACATGTTTGCCAAGAAACTTAGCTAACGCTTCGCCAGCCGCATTTACGCAAAGACACTGCCAAATCACTTGGGCAAATATTATCTTACTTACAAACATTCGAAAGCGTGATAGATTCACGCATCGGAAAATATTTTAAGGCTAATAGGTTCTTATTATATCGCCGTTTTGTTCTGAGAAGTATGGCTTCCGCCACTCCCACTAAAACGGATGTATAAGCCTACTCCAGAGGACGTGTGCAAATCGAGTGTACTCAGAGCACCACTCTGTAGCGAATTCCACGGATTTGCTTTCTCCTGCATAAAATATTACCGGCACAAACATATTCCCAACAGTAGGTTAGATTCGATGTTGCGGGCGAGATGAATGATCCCATCACACCGGCACCAATCTGTCCTATTTATCACAGATCATCAACTGCTTCTGCCATGCAATACGTAAAAGGCATATCATCAATGTTAATTGAATGAAATATATAATCCAGCTGAATAATGTGTGTGCGTTCTCTTATTTCACGAACACGACCACGAGGACACTGTATGAAGAATAGACAATAGAGATGCTGTTCCTGTACGCATAAGCTGTGCATAGCATACACACTTCGAGCAGAGGTAAGCAAGCAGCAACGCACTGGGTGATTTCGAGAACTTGATTAAGTGAACACCGCCTGTGTGAGAGTGAGAGAGGTGACAACACAGTATCAGCCTTTAGGGAAAATTAAACGGATTCCCAGCCTGAAGAGCAAACACACTCAACCAACGGAGAGCTGCTGTGGGGCGCGTGGTCGAGATTGAAGAGGTCGACTATAACCATAATGACGATGTTAGCCTTGTTTGGACATTTCGGGATGCATAAATTTGTGGCCTGGTCAATCGGATTCCGGGCCGCATCCATATTAATCGCATCATTAAATTCAGAGTGCGCACCATGGTCATGCAATCCCCATCAGATGACAAACACTTGAGCACTATCAACAAAAAGGACACACACGCATGAAGACGGCTGGATATACGACAACCAAATAATGATTAAGATGCTGAAGTGTGGACAACACATCATGACAATGTCAACGTCAATATTTCGCCCCTGATTGCGGGGTGACACAATTGCATTCTGTGTGGCACACGTTCCCACGTTAGCTTGAAAAAATGTTCTACTCTCTTGAAATACCTCTGCCAATTGAAATTCAATTCCATTTGAAAGTCTGCAGCTCGCAGTCCTATATGCCTTCACTTCACGACGACTGTGAATGCGTGCTATTTGGACACGTGCCAAAGCGCCATGGGAACATCTCACCTGTACATAAAGTGAAGACGGTAAATTAAGATTGAAACCTCAGACGGCACTGGTGGCAAAAAACGGAAAACATTTTGAAAATCAATTAAGCCACCCGATGTGAGAGGTAGTCCAGCACATAACACCAAGGCCGTGGTTGGAACTTGCAAGAAGGACCACCTCGCACATATTTCTTCATTTTGTAGATTTTTCGTTTGGCTGCGGCGCTTTCAAAATTAACACGTATCGTCTATCGTCTTGTGACGTGATTGAAGAGCTGCCACCTACCCCATGATTAAGGATGATTGTCAAATTTCTCCTTTATATTGTGTACACCAACAGTGAGTAGTGGTTGGGTGATTGAGCGTGTGTATGAATACAGCGCGCACATTCTTCTGACGACTGAGACATTAAAGTGATTAGTTCGTGTAATTTATGTTGTAATGGCTCAATGTACATGTTTGGATATTTGCCAAAAACGAGCAAAATGTAACATTTCGGCTGTAACACGACAACACTCATGTGAACGAGTATACAAAGCCAAGCACAAGCACCCCTACTACCCACTTGGTGGGTAGGTATGTGTAGCTACATAGACAAAAACGGAAGCAATTTGCCTTAACAAATGTTTGAAGGAAATTATTTGCAAATGTGTGTTGCTTGTTAAAATTCCCATTGTGTATGAGAATCAGCGAAATAGAAATTGGAGTAAAGTAATAGCTGCGCGCAAAGTGATTATAATTTGTTTAAAATTGCGTTGAATTTATACCTATTAAAAAATCCCTAATTACAAAAAAAAATATCATTTAAAATGTACAAACCGAAAAATGTACATACCGTTTGTTACATAAAGTACCTACCTAGCCTTGTGTATTGCTCATTTAAGCCTGTCGTATTCAAAAGTTTAAGTTTAAATTTCTTTATTTCAAAAAGAGTTAAATAACCGATTGAGTTATTCAATTTTTGTTTATTTATTAAATTATTGCACGTAATTGTCAAGTTACGCAACTGTTATTCTTTAATGGAAATAAAAATTATTGCACAAAAATATTTTAAGCTAAATATTTGTTGTAACAAATTGTAAAAGTCGTTTTTTCTTTAAGTATATGTGCTTAACAAACCGCGGTGCCTAGAAACAAGCAAGAATGAATGATTGGCATTCGTGTTTTTGAATTGTGAGTCCATTCGATTGTATCATATAAGGACATACCAAGCCTCATCTACCAATTGCTCTCAAAGAATTTTTTAAAATATATATTAAAGAAAGGATGAATGTTATCGTTTCTCAATGGATACGCACAGCATTTGTTAAATACTCGAAAAATATAGCAGCCAAATGTATATAATAGCGGGACATTTAATTTGCCCTTATGACAACATGATAACTGGTTCGAAGTCTTTAACTTCACATAATGAACAACTTAAATAATCTGTGATAAAACAATTCCCAAAAAGAACTAAGAAAATATACCTTGCATTTGGTCTTTATTTCATAAAAATCGGTTTAGAATTAATGCCGTAATTGGTACGACAAAAAACGTGTAGCCTAGTAATATAAGGATGATGTGAAACTTACATTTGCTCCTCTTTATTTTGTTAGCATAAAATAAATGTGCACTACGACTAGAAAGTGGAAACCTGGAACGTATGCTCTTACTCCTAAAAAAAAGAATCATATTTGCACAGGTCGCGAAAAAAAAAATTTCCCAAAAATTCAAATTACAAAATTGGGACGGAAAATTGACCCTTTTTCGAACCTCTTTTAAATGAAAAAAGCGTCTTGCATTTTTCCTGTTTTTTATTGAAGTAATACTTCTTTAGGTACGCTTAACTTGGTGGGTAAGCTGGTGAATGCGTCACAAAATCGTTACGGAAATCGCGAGCGGACGTTGAGAGGCAGATATAAGTTAGTGTGATAAAAAGAGAGAGAGTTATGTTTCGTTTCGAATATTACTGTACAGGCAAGAGAGATAGATGCACGCCCACATTTTCGTTCTCTCTTTCTACCAGCCAGTTACGTTTCATTATCTAAGACAAATCCTACAGTGCAGCAGTGATACCAGATCGGGGGATTTATCACTTTTTGCGGGATTTTCTCACTAATAATAAGCTAAAAGGGACAAAGGGATTTTTCAGACCTCGTAAAAGAAAGGGATTTTACTTTTTGGTCAAATTTTGTTCCTAATTGCTCATTTCATTAAGAATAAAAAAATAATTCAACCTACGATCAAATTAAATGTTTTCATGTTTAGAAAAAAGTCATTCAAAATATCTAAATGCTTTCATTTTCTTTTTTTTATTTCCTTAATTTAAACAGACATATCTGTGAATGAATCACGAGTATTTTTTTTTTAAATAATAAATTTATTTATTTTGTAAACATAAAAGGGATATTTTGAGTATAACCGTGGGATCACTGCAGTGCACGTCTATTATCTGTATCATACTGTAGGAGCAAGAGAGCAGTGCGCGCCCATTTTCTTGTTTATTTTTGAGCTTTTAGCCAGCCATCGAATACGAAGTGTTTTAACTATACAAGCTTTCGCAACTAAAAACATGAATTGAATGGGCCTTACCAATAAATATTTTTAGTTTCGACTCGAAATTTTAGTAGTTCAAAGTGGCTTTATTTTCCATACAAAATTCACAATTGTGAGCTTCCGTAAATTTAAACTCGAGACTAAAATTTGTTATTAGTACGGCGGAATGAATTTATTTAATAAAGTATTAAAAATAATTCGCCCCGCTTTTCTTTTTTTCCGATCTGGTAGCCTTAGGCTCAGGGTTCTACCCGTTGGAGGATGATTTGTTTGCACCTGAGCGTGTCCGAAATACGACACAAAAAAATATTTAAAATTTTGATTTTTCTGCCAGCTTTTGCCTTGGAACCTTGCAAATGGACATAAACTACCTGTTGGAAGCAAATAAAAAAAATGTGGTCGATATTGCCCAACGAGAACGCTTTGTTTTGGGAAGAAAATCTGCAGAAATTTGTGTCATGAAATCTGTCGAAAATATCTACCAAGTAGGTACAGAACAATGGCGGAAGTAAATATGGGGCGCGACACTTTTTAAAGAGGTAAACTATTAAACTAAAATATCAGTGGCATTGCTCTGGTCTATAATCTAGAAAAGTTGCTTACCCAAGGCGAAAACAGAGGAGCAAATGAGAAACGCGACTGGAAATCGTTCGAATACTATCCGCTCGGTCTAGAATAACGTTGCACGCTGATTTCAGCCCTGGAAAATCCATGGTTTCTATGTACATGGACTAGCTGCAGACACGTGGCTAACGCGCCCGTCAAAAAAACAGATTTATTCGTGTACGCACTAAAATTTAACTTAAAAGCACTTCAATAAGCGCATAAATCTTATCTATACTCAGTTATGTATACTTAAATACAGCAGTAGCGAAGCATTGCCAGGTCTTTTGTAAATTTAAAGTTTGAAGAAAAATGCATTCTTGAAAAAATGTTTTACTAACAATTATTCAAAATTTTATGTTGACTGTTGAGCAAGCTAAAACTTGTCTTTTGATTCATTAAACAACGTTCGCTTTTGAATTATATCTACGTTATTAAACTTGTTGCTCTAAAATGTGCACTTAGCTATAGTACTTAAACTATAAGGTTTCGCAGAATATTTAAAAAAAATTTAATAAATAGTTGGCGCCACAGGTCCGTGGGGACCCTAGGCCAAGCTTCTCACAACCATTCGTTTTGTGTGAGTTTTTCATTTTTAGGACGAAGGGAAAGGATTTATGGCGAGTCCAAACGGCTAATTGAGAAGTTTTTTCATGACAGTTATGATGTTTGTCAGACGTTCACGAGAGGTGGCGCAGTGGAAAAAATACTTATGTTGGAATTTGGGTTTTTTTCGGTATTCGAACCTCCTAGCTTGGTAGCCCAACACACTAACCACTAAGCCACTGCAGAATATTTAGCATTTTTAAAAGCTACAGTCAAGCTTATATCTTATATATAAACAGGCGAAGGTAAATAGTTAAGAACCACTTTTACTGCGCCTAACATATGGAGTGCTCACAGCTAAAGCGAACCAAGTCAGAAAAAGACGATTCCAAGATATTTTGAGGTTGAGTAAATGAACTGCCATTAAAATGAGTGCCATTGACTTGGGTTTCTTGTCGTTACCTTAGGAACGAAACACTTTTTGACTTGGCCTGTAACAGAACTTAATAGAGTTAAACTTTGCGGAGAATTTCGCACAACTTTTAACATTTTTTATATTTCATGACTTGGTTTGGTTCAGCTGTGAGCCCTCCATATTCACTTGACTTTTGTGTTGTGCAGAAAAGTAATTTTTTTTTTTCAATATCTTTTGTAAACGGCGAACTCTAGTTTAAATTGTTAAGTAAAAACTACGGAGAAGCTCACACCTTCAGTTCAATATCCAAAGAACACTACAGGTCTACCCATATCACCCTGTGTATACTGCACGAGCCACACACGACAGACACGGACACTCCACTTCAGCGAAAACATATTTTTGTTGACCCACTAGTTGATTTGTTTGCTATTTACTTTCCCGTTCACATTGTGTGTATAAAATGTTACTTAACCTAATTGACACTTAGCTATTTGATTTCCAAAGAATTTTGCGCTCCTTGGGCTCGTGCCCCCATTCCGTAAAGTACCTACTTACACAGAGTGTCTCTTTCTCGAAAATTCTGTTCGAAACAACTTGTAATTCAAATTTTATTTCTTATCCTTGATTTGATAATAATAGCCCGCTCAATGGCTTATTGATATGCAATATTTGCATAAGGCCTCGTAAATCGCAATCAAAAAAAAAAAAACAGCGATAAGATAACTTAATTTACTAGAGGTACAACAGTCCATTAAGCGTTATTTTCGATAATGTGCTTGCAAATACAGTATTTGACAAGTTGCGGTGTGAGATATATCTAAACATATATGTATCCTAAGGGTTATTTAGCGAATTTTATTTGTTTTAGATAGTGCTATTGGATGTTGGCCAAAGTGGCGAATAGCTGAATTTTAATAAATCAATAGCTGCCGATGTACCCAAAACTTTAATATGGTTATACCCATGCACGCATTGCTGTTACCGTTGAAATTACCCCCGGAACTTATTTGATTGACACTGTACAACTATAGCTCGTCACTCATTGGGAGTGAGAGTGATTACAATTCATTGTACCCGTAATTGCACTCATTCAACCGACCTGTCCTCTAACAAAGGACAACTTAATTAAATCGCACAGCAGAGCCGATCAAAGTAAATGCAACCTCACTACACTATCGTATATAGAGAACATCACCCCCAATTGATTTAAATGTCAGTATCCGAGCCATCCGCGCGTACAATGTCAACGATAATTGCAACTATAATTCAGATACCGATGCAAATGGTCGAGTTGGACATTTTTAGATCTGGCGCATCGCAAGTGTCGGCCAAAGGCTAATACTTACAGGCTTATCTGTCAACCACAGAATTCAGTGATGCAACCTCTAACTGGGTTTGCCACCCTGCCTTTATAGATGTTTCGTCCTTGCTCAGGCCGAGATGCGAGGTTAACTGGATGTGCCCCACCTCATTGAGATCGTTCCCATGCAGATCGATTCGGACCGAAGGTCGTGTGCTAGGAGATAGATATGATTTTGACTGGGTTAAAAGTGACAACTAAAACTGATGAACTTTACTGCCACGGTTAAAAATATGGGGCGTTTTTTACCACTTTCGCAGTATTACAGGTATATGCAATACAAGAAAATTTGGTTCAATATTTCCAATTTATTAAACTCTTTCTGTAATGTATTTATATTCAAATTTAATAACTGTTTCATTATAATGCTCATTTTAATACGAATTTTCTAAACGCAAATTTCTTAAGATCAAAATCCAGTATTTTCGGTCTACAATCTAGCCCGGTCTATATATAAATAATATTTCAATCAAGAACTTACTACAATTAAGTTATAGTTGACCTAACATATACCATCTACTCTGATTACATTTTAAAACGAACTTGTTAAAGCCATCAACTTCAATACACTTGCGTTTGGTCTTAATACAGGATCTAAACCAAAGTCATTAGATTTAAATAATATCGGTATTATTTTTGAACCCAGCTATATTTTTTTTGTCGCTTGGTTAAGAATTTAGAGTTAGTTTGAGCGTCCTACTCAATATGGAGTGGATGATTTGGATAATTTTTTTTTTAAAGAAAAACGTTTTAAAAATACAAACTAATTAAAGTCATGCTGGAAACGGGGTTACATTGAAATCCAATGAGGATATTCTTCTCACAAGTAAGTAAGTTTAATTTCAAAGGATTTTTGTTAGAGTTTATAATATTTGCTTATTTTTTGTTAAGCTGTGAAGCGCAGTGATGTTATTAGTGAATTTGCTGTTGAAGATATGGGCGGACTGAAGATTCGAGTTCATTGCCTCAGAAATATAGCTATTACGTTCCAAAAACAAAAAGTAAGTATTGACTTAACAATAAATAAGATAATTCGGGCATACATGAGTTCTCCTTAATTTAAATTTCTAGAAATATATACCTTCTAAAGGAAACACAGCGGCGCTCTATAGGATTATTTTCAAAGTGGATCAAAGACCACGGGAATTTTCCTACGGTTGACAATAATTTTTTATATGTAATGTAATATTGAAAACCAATAAAAATTAATAATAAAATAAAATATTTCCGGTGTTGAAATTTATCCCATAGATATTTAAATCATCTCTAAATGTATTCAGATATAATATCATTGTGTATTATATTTTAATATTCCATGAGTTTATAGGAAACCAATATTTTAATCCGCAGTTTATTTAATTCGAATATAAATATATTAAAATTCTTTAAATTTTCAATATAAATATGGGTTTAATTTAAATACTTTTGCATTGAAACCCATCTCCATCTATATTAAAATTTTATATTTCAGACATATTTTGTAATAGCAGTCAATATTTCAAACTAATTGATCTTTTATTAGTAGTTTAATTTGAATAACTTTATGCAAAATATTAAACTTTAATATTTTCTCGCCTTGTCCTATATACAACCGGAAAAATATTAAATTTAACGCCAGTATATATATAACGCCGTGTGACAGCTCGCTGCGTACTTTCAGTAATGTCAATGTCATGCAATAAGTTGAATGGTTTTTTGACAGAAAGCTCTCCGGTTTTTTTGTATGCACAATTGCTCCAAAAAGTTTTTTTTCGAAGTCACATAATTGAAAGTATTCTAGCCGACTTTGACGGTAGACCGTCTGACATGACTTTTTATAACTCACTTTGTCGTTGGTGAATATTTTGACGTTACAAGTTGGGTAGTTATCGTACATTTACTAGAGAAGATCGTAGAACGCTTTTGTGGCTGCGTCGTCGCTCCCCCCTGTGGAGACTTTAATTATGTTTCCAAATGTTGTTCTTTTACGTGCTGTGACAACGTTCACTGTCAAATTATCGTCAAAATCCTGACATTCTTACCTAGGAAAGTCCCCAAAAAGTGTGTTCCGCAGAGACGACCAATAAGAAGATCGCGCCTGATGTTGGATCTTGCAAGCGTTCTTTAAAATTCCAATTACCAAGCATGGACTCCACAAAGACGACTTTCACTGACTGAGACGCTGTTTATACCTACTAACTTCTATACATACACCCAGCTTGGATGAGTTCCGTCAAAGAACCCACACCAATTGCCACCAAATCCGTTTAGACACGTTATATACGTTTCGCATTGATTTGGGCAACAATTTCGGCACACATCGCGTGCGTGCATTTAATTTCTTAATTTTATCCTGGGAATAATTTAACTCTCCGGCTCCACTCAACGAGGCATCAATTATTCATTTGAACGGCTCCACCAAGAGTTGTTCTTTCGCATTAGCTTTGCCATTCAATTCGTTTTCCCTATCGCTCTACACCATGGCTACCTGGTTTCCGAATTGACTTGTTTACATAGATACGACGCAACGCAAATGTATCTTGTCAGACGACTCGGCGCTATAGGAGCGCGTGTTAAATTGGCATAGAGAGGCATTCGTGAACGGCACACATTTTGTGTTTGCCACCCCCCTCCCACCGAAACAGTGATTGCCAGAAAGAGTTACGAGGTGTTTTAATGCCTTGGCGCCACCTTAGAGAGTACTTTAGATTATTTTGTTTGTTAGAATGTTATAGATCCCATTGGGGGCGCTTGCATCCAGCTATACTCCACTTAGAATGGAGACTGGCACAAATGGAATTGATTCTCAGTACTCTAGCTCACATAATAAAGCAATCGTCACGATATTTGAATATATAATATCGGCGCTTAGCACATAATTCCATTCCAAGGTCTGAATCAGTTTTGAGACTTACAACTGAGAACCGTGTGATCTGCCAAATAACACAAAAAAAGCCCCCGATTGTGGCAAATCATGCAATGACTTGCGTTACGTAACTGCAAGCTTCGGTGCGGTTTGCACAACATTTGAATTTTCCACCCGAAAAGCATAAAAACGTTTTCGGCAAAAAAAAAAAACTAAATTGCAATGCTTTTTGCCGGTAACTGAACGTAACCGCGGGTAAATCTGTCAGCCAAGCGGAACACATGCAATGCTTAGGTTGGGATTTTTATATCACACTAAGGTACGTTTTGATGTAGGTATCTACGGGTATGCATCCAGATACATCTACAACTACCGCACTCTGAACATTTGTTTTCAATTTCATAGGCGAGTGCGGCTGGCAGCACACAATAATGCATCAGCAAGCAGTACGCGCAGTGCTAAGATGTTTCAATTTAAAGCTGAGGTTAAGTGGACTTGGTCAACTGGCTGATGGATGAATGCCGGTTGCTGGGGATAATTATTAGTTCCGCTGTAGTTGTAGTGTAGTACAGCTTGAAAATAATTGCGAGTGGGATGACGATGGGGCGCTTTTGTTGTTTTAGTTATCTTTTTGTTTATTATTTCCTTTGCGGCTTTGCCGATGGCGATGATGATAATGATTACGATGATGATGATGATGATTACGATGATAGTTGGCTGCAGATTTAGGTCTTTGAAGTTCTTTGTCATCGGAGGACTTTAATTGGACCTAGTTCTGCAAGTGGAAAATGCAATAACAAATTGCGATGCAAGTCATTATGAGTTGTTACATTTTGTATTTAACATTTGCAATTAACACAGATGACCGTATTGGCACGTACTGTGCAATTAGTAATTAGGGCTTTTACCGGTAGGTATCTCAAGTCGAATGCAATCTGGAATTGTGAGCGACGGTTCAGTGCGGTGTTGCTGCAAAATTGTGACGGCATGTTGGATTGATATAGGTATACTTGCGATACAAAGACGACCATTGTTACATTTGAAATGCAACATGTTTGGTGACATCTTTGTGGAAAAAAAGTGTGTTTTATGCAAGCTCACTACGTTCTCTACCTGTTGTTCATCAATGTCAACCTGAGATAACGAGCTAGATAAGATTGCATCTTTTGACAGTATTAATCTTCAGCAAAACGACATCTCCACATCTGTTGTCATTTATTTGGCGGATATCCTTGACGTTCTGTTGAAGTGACTTTCAAAAATCAATGAACACAGAGGGAATGAACGGTTTTCGAAGATGATCTGCAATAAGTTGGATGTGATCGACGCAGAACTACTAATCCAGACACTGTTTTATTTTATTTTACGACTTCAGTAACAGGAAGCACGCAACTCCCTCTTCATGAGGTGCCTTATTAAAATATCGAGAATATTTTGACACTCTTAGTTATTATTGATAAATTGTATTTTAGCTTGAAATTATGCAGAAGAAAAAAATAATAATAGCTATTTAAAGTGAAAATAAAATACCAAACTCTGCAAACTTGCTACGAAGATTCGAAAATAAGTCTCATGGATAAAAAACCTCTTTGGCCAAATCCGTAGTCACAATTTTTGCAAATGTCAAGGTTATCCTACATCTTAACACTTCGAAGCAGTCGATCTTGTGCTACTTATCATCAGGGACAATCTTGGTGCAGGCGGAGATGATATGTCGAACTTGAAAAAAAAAAATCTCATACTGGCCTACTTATTGTACACTCGTCATATTTGTTTCGAACTATAATGCTATTTTGATAGCTCACAAGCACACGAAAACAGCTCTGAAAACGATGTATCAATAAAAAGTCTGTCTCGATAAGAACCTTGCTCGGGAAAATCTAAGTCATGAGCTCACTGATTGCACCTATTTGATCGATGTAAATGTAAAATGAAAGACCATGATCCATGTCTTGTCTATTATTACATAACATAAAACGGTATAGGAGCTTCCTCTACCTCGACCACTATTTGCGGTATTTTAAGTATTTTAATGTACAATTTCACGGGCGAATGTAATAATTCTGAACCACACCAAAATGGCGTGGTAATTATACGGCTGACGAAAATTATATCAACACCACGACTGCACAGAGGTGAATTAATATTTGTATTACCCAGCCACGCATGATGCGAAAACGTAGACAAAGTTACAATCAACAGGGAAGCGAAATCGAGGGATGATGGTGGCCAATGCCAAACTATGCCCAAAAATAAACAAACTATAGGTACGCATTTAATTTTCAATATTTCATTAGCTTGCGTAGTGATTTGTATTTCGTAGGTGCATCGTGCATGCGTTGGCATTGATTGTATTTGGGTGCCTGCATTGATGGGCTACGTTTTTGGGTATCTGAGGTAACCAACAATTAGAGCGGCTTCGGTGTTGTGTAGATTAACAGCGGTGAGGGATTTTCCATAGCCAACTGTAGCATACAAGGATTGAATGTGTTTGTTTTTACGCGGGAGCAGTTAGGCGGACACTGTCCTGGCTGGAATTGAATCGCATTTGAAAGCAACGTTCGCGCAATCCTTTTTTAATGAATTTTCCAATTTGCTGACCGAAATTCGGTGGGTTTTCGTTGGGTATACCCAAACCCGTTCCGCTCTGTGGACGTGTGCTTCTGAGGGATGACAGGGATTTCTTTTTGGGAAGATTGCTGCCGGTAGGTACAGTAGGCTTAACAATTTTAATTAAAAAAAAGTAAGCCCGCTTTTGACATACAGAAAAAAGAAGAAAATGTCAGATATGCTGAAGCTACATTTAATGGGGGTTTGATTTTTTTTTTCGATATAGCAAAAGGGGTGAATGAATTTTACATTTCAGATTTTACACATTCATCTCTCACGTGTATCTATTTGTCATTTACACTTTGACTTGGATTTGAACGAGTGTAGCGAGGAAATATTATTTGTCAGTGTCGCTACTACGTTTATCTTGAATGTCCACAGACGTACGAATATAGATACATAATCAACTGCACATCAATGGAATTGTGTTTACATTGCCAAGCTATTTCGGAAACCCAAATTGAATTTTCCAAAGCGATGTTCCTCCTTCTCCCCCAACAACAACTTAACCTCCACTTACAGGGAATAATTGAGAGTAAATGTGAAAATTGTCAGCAATTTTCTGCTTCGTTGCATTTCGACGTATGCAACATGCACAACAAATCTTCTTTCACTTCGTTAGAATAATTGAATGAAATAAATTATTTATGCAATTATTGCTATAGTGGTTGGCGTCATTCAATAGCAGAAGTTTGCACTTATGTTGCTTTTGACGGATGTATGAAATTGCACGCATGTTGAGGGAGGACTGTTTTAAAGATTTGAACATCAACAACATTTGAAAAATCTCGAAAAAACAAATTAGCAACAGTGTAAACATTTTTTTTCAGGCTCCCAACATCACGCAGCAATTGGTGCTAATGGATCACGTTACTTCTTTTGTCACAATTTGACTGTAATCCATTTAAGTAAAACCTACTACTTTTTAATATCCATATTCAACTGTGGTCGGCGCAGTAGTGGACTACTAAGCGATGGGTCCCAGGTTCCAATCCCGAGGTAACCCAAATTCCAACTTTAGGTTTTTTTCACTGCGCCACCTCTCGCGAACATCCGACAAACATCCGAGAGTATAGCACGCTAAACACAACCATTTTATTTTAACTTTAGTGATGTCATGAAGAGCTTTTCAATTGGCCGTTTGGACTCGGCATAAAATTGTAGATCCCTTCCATTCGTCCCAAAAATAAAAACTCACACAAGACGAATGGTTGTGAGAAGCTAGGCCTAGGGTCCCTACGGACCTGTCGCGCCAATTATTTTTTTTTATTATTTTAACTATAGGTATGCTCCTACTTCGAAAGTTTTGATTTTAGTTTCTGTTCTATATTAGCGTGTGACTTCAGAGTCACCCTGTACCACACGTACAAATCTATTTTTTTAGTGTGTCCCAGTTCGGTTTTCGTTTGCATTGTATAATAATTTACCCCGATGTGTATGATAGTCCAAGTCTAGGACGGAATGTTTTAAAAATATTTAAGCCTAACTTTTGAACTTTTTCCAAAATCTTAATGTATTTCTTTTTCTATTGCAGAAAATCCAATTGGCTGGCAGCTTGTAGAGGTATGTAAGAAACCTGGATGCATTAAAATTATTTTAAATTTTGAATTTAATCCTATAAATTCGATCCGATCCTATAAATAAACTGTCGATCTCTCTTCTACTACTACTACGTTGGTTTTTCACAATGACTTCAAATTCATAAATCAAATAAAGAAGACACTATTAAAAAGTAATAGTAAAGGACTTCGATATCATTTTTAAGGTTGTCCATAAAATCTGCAAACTAGTGAAGATGATAGAGAAACTTAATAAAAAGTTTGTCACTAACAGTTTATTTACTGCTGTTCTAAAACGCTAGACTTATTTTGTTTATTAATCTACAAATGAACATATTAACATTGGGTTTGCGGGCTCACAGAGTCGTTTCAATTTCAGAACTACTATAACAGTTTTTATAAAACGGTTTTTTTTTTAAATGTATTTGCAAAAAATAAAGAAGGACACCCAAAAATAGAAAGTTGAGATAACTAAAAATGTTCAAATGTTTAAAACACCTTCATGCATTTATGCACAGAGAACTAACTTGCTTTGGATGCTATGTTTATAGATGTGAGATGTTTAAATTAGCTTCATATATCAAAATAAAAATGCAAAGCCTTTTGATACACCTATGTACGTATTTGATTTTACAATTTTTTAACATGGCCATAATAATTTACATGAAAATAGGTCTTTGAATAGACACAATAATGAAAAAGGTAAAACATGCCGCACTCACATCAGATCGCAAATATTATTGTATTCCAAAATGTTTGAAAGCATTCAAGTCTGGTGAATAACGTTGATCCTAATTGGATAAGCCTATAGGCATTTTTCGGAATACACTGTTAGGCTAATACATATTTAATTAGCTCTTTCGAGCGGGTAAATTTGCCTATTTTACTATGCGACGCAACTTCAAGCCCAGCATTTCCTTTCATCACCTCGTTCATATTTAATGAATATCCATTTGTTTGACTTTCCAGGCATACATCCAGATATCCAATAATATATTGAAAAGCTCAATAAATAAAACAAAATGCAGTACAAAACAAAAAAGATTTATTCTCACCAACGTTGTGCACTTAAAAACTTAAAACTTGACGTAGTTGCAATTAAAAATTAATTAAATATTTTCCCTACGATCAAATGCAGCTGTTATTCCCTATAGATGTACAAGCGGCTTTAAAAAATACCCATTACCTAATTATATTACCACGAGAGGAGGAAACATTTCATTTAATTGCCTCCTCTCTATTATGGAACACACTAAATGCAACATCCTTTAAATGGGGGTGCATTTTTTGTTTGACTGTTTGCATTTTGTTTTTTAAAGCCATGTTATTCGCGATGCCACAAAGTGTTCGATATTGAACAATTTAAACTATTTAATTAGTTTAAGAGGATAAACGAGAGGTGTGCAAATGAGCATCAATATTTACCCAATACCTATCAAATTAAATGGCAAGCAATTGCATGAACACAGAATTTTAAAACAAACATTTTATTTAACAAATGAAACACAAAAAAGCAAAAAAGAATTGCTACTCTAAAAATGGCAGCAAAGTGACAGTGGACACTTTGTTGTCCGTTTTCTGCTGCCACCATCCATATACGCATAGTTTGTGGGGTATGCCTGGAAATAAATTATAATAATAATTTGATTCGTACAGAGTTAATCATACGAGCGTTGGTTGGGGATTTAAATAAATATAATGTTTTCCAATGGAAAGTTTGTCTGCTATCAATTTAAATGATACAATGATCCTTTTCGCTGCTGTATGCTGTGATTGTGATATGCTGCACTGAAACTGCAAAATGGAACTAAAACTTTTTCATTGGTTCTTAAGGATTGCCTGACCCCGAACTAATGAACAATTTGTTAATTAGTTTAATGCAGAAACGCTAAGAGCCGGTCTGTTCACAGCTGGTTAAATCCTTGGTTAGGTTTAGATTTAGTTTAACCGATGATTACAAATCAGGGATAACCAATGAGTGTTTGTTCCCCGTTTTTTCACTTCGGTCACCTTACCATAGATTTGCGAAAAATCGTTCCATTTTACCAGTTCGTTTGTCAATTCAGTGAGTAGTCGAATCTATGGTTACATTTTTTTTCTGGCTCCTTGTGTTTTTGTCTAGGTAATTTATTAATGAATATATTTTCTATTTTGAATACATTAGCGTAAAAATAAAATGATAAAGGAATTAAAAAAAAAAACAGAGGAATCAAATCATTATGGTTAGAGACAATAAGCTAGTAATTGAACACAAAACTGAATCAACCAATAAAAATGGTTAGCCCATTATTGGGCCATACGAACATCGCAATAATTTTCTCATTCCCTCAATATTTCTCCAATTTATGAGAACTTTCAAACGAAAAAAATGTTGGAAGTAATCTTAATTCATCCGGCTGAAGTTGGGAACCTGTCTGTACCCTCACCTTCCATAGAATGGCGCACAGTTTATTGTATACATCTGTCAGTTGAAAACGTTAATTTAACCGTATAGATTTTATTGGTCAGAGCCTTCGCTCCATTTTGCATTGTATATAATTTAATTTATTTTATTACTTGTTTTTTTGTTAGCACAAGTTTGTTCGCAATATTCTACAAAAAGTTGTTGTATAGCAGATACGTTAAAACTAATACCTACGATGTCCTTACAAAATCTTTAATAAGCGAAATACTAGAAAATCATTTGTTAAATCTCGTTAATCGATTTCTTGGGTTTACTAACCAACCCTTGATTCTCGGGTTAAAATTCTGCTGAACAAACACATTCCATGGCTACCAGCTGGAATAACCGATGATTAAATTTAACCAAGATTGAACAAACCAGGCCTCATACAATTTGAAGTTGATTTGAAATGTCACTAAACTACAAATATTTTTATGAACGCTGAATTTAATTTTCAAAGTCTAAAAACAAAAATATGTGCAAAACATTTTCAAATGAAAAAGACCGCTGTTAATAATTTATTTAGAAACACTCACAAAACTCAAAAATCTGAATTTAATATATTCTCATGGACGCGATATACTATAAGTCGCACACTCAAAAAAAAAGTTGTCGCAACAGATCAGTCCTAGCTCCTCACAAGTCACAACCACTCTCTTTGTGCGCGTTTTCTTTTTTTACAATTGGAACAAATGGATGCGAACTACAATTGTATAAATGTCCGAGCGGCTGAATTGAGAAGCTCTTTCATTACAGGTGTGTACAGGAACTACCTGTTTCTTTTTTCCTTTTTCAGTACAACTTTTAGTCTGAGCTTGTTATGATCCTTTAGTAAATTCTTCTAAATCACAAATTTAAATGTCCTTTGGTTTTGCGAGATGTTAAGGTTGCCCGGACACAAATCTGCTAGTTTGTTCCGTTCCAACAGAGAAAACGACACACACAGCGATAGAAATAATCATTTTTAGTGTCCACGCTAAATTCTTCGAACTCACAATGGTGAAACTTTCCGTTCAAAATTGCATATTGTGACCTAAAAATTACTTAGTGTGAAGGTTAAAAAAGATTATTGGTAAGGCCCACAGTGTTTGCTGAAGTGAATTTGCTTTCGATCTCGATACATATGATTGTTGTTAAAAATTAAATAATAATACTAAATTATTTTTATAATATGTCTTTATAATTTCTCTTACTTATTTTTTATCACCTTATTGTAAATGTAATTGAACTTTATAATTTCAAGTCAGTCACAATTCATCATCGGTAGAAAGATAAGTACATAATAAACTTTTTATATTTAACCTTGTCTTTCTTCTCTTAGGTTCCGTTGGGTTTCACATATTTTTTTCTATAATTATGTTTCAACTCGGCGACAAATTCACGATCAAGAACAATCGATGGGGATATTTTTATAGGATTTAGAAAATAAATGTACGCTCCTTTTGGTCTGATGCTAAGCTTCTGGATAAAACAGAAATCTGGGTTAATGGATGAAAATATTCAAGATATCTAGTATTCACATCCTGAACATTTTACCTTTCATTTTTTTAAGGCAGTGAGGTCTGAAAAAAAATACATTCAAACGCTGACAAAAAGTAAGCGTATCAATTACCGCTATAACCTTGTGTTTTCCAGGAGTCTTAAGAAACATTTCAAAGAATAAGTTTCTCCGAAATCTGTTTAGCGGGTTTCCTTCCATAGCAGGTATAAAACCTTCTACAGTTTTATTATACGTTAGAGCAAATATCTACTTGTTCAGTAGTAAGCTGTGTTAAAAAATAAAATTCTTTATTTGCAACTGCACGAGTATCTGACTATGACACAGTATGACAAAGGCTTAAAAGGCGTATGAGAGAGTCTCATTATGCCACTAGGCTACCAATAAAAAGGTCCATCGCGGTCCCTATAGTAACCCCTACCAGTAAACTTCAATGGATGTAAAAACCTAAATACCTACCGTCGCCTTGGAAATCACAGCAACTTGTTGAAATTATGGACTAGAATCTAATTGAAAAATTGATGTCTGGCAATAGTGGTTCCCACTTATATCAATTGTACTTAACTTAGGTACTGAATTTATTCTCAAATAAAGTAAGTTCTCTCTTTACACTTCATAGAAGTCGGTCGGTGTTTCTTCTTCAAAGTTAACAGGTTATGGGCCCAGCACGCTTCCACTGCCCTGTAGAATCTTAGCAGCTGTGTTTGTTATTCTTTACTCGACTTGCAGATCCAAAATTTGCAAGTGTCCGTGCCAGTCTCCAAGTCTCTTGGCATGCTTTATCATAAGGTTTTGCTGTGATGACATTCCGACCAGTGCTGCGCCTTGTTTAGTTTAAGAACTTCCTTAGATCTTTTGACTTTATGATGTATAAAGGTTGTCTGATGTCCACGCCCTCCTTTCTTCCTAATTCTTCACATCACAAACTCATTAGCTTGGTCGTTTGCATCTGTACAGCGGTGTCCTATGGCACTTAACACAGTCTCTGACTACTTCAGAGAGGTATAGATTCCAGTGCCTTCAGTGCAGATGCAGAGTTTTCATTTGCAACAGCTCTATTACTTTAATTCTGATTGGAAGACACTGCTACCAAAAGACCTTAGCCCTACGAATTTTAAAATAAAATCTTTACTATTTATATTCGTCACAAAGTTCCAAGACAAATGTATATTACTTGAAGAAAAATACAAGGTCGATAACTAACTAGCTGCTCATAGACCTTAGTTGAGTTGAACACCTTTTGGAGCTCTTCTGCTACTTTCAGAGCATTTGTGACGGCAAAGCGATATAAAGAATGCCCGCAAAGTCTAGCATCGCACGTATTTTAGGTTCCCTATGATAAATGAAATCGTGTTAGAGTATAGCATATACCTATACTCTTTTACACCGACAGATTTTTGAACATTGAAGTTGTGTGTCAACATTTCAGCGTATAGATGGATACCGATTAGTTGGTTTAGTTCTGAAAAATCCCAGTTTACTTCTCTATATCAGAGAAACATGGATCAGGTTAAGACAATTTGGGATTTTCTCTGGTGCCGAAAGGTGGATTTTCTCTGGTGCCGAAAGGTGGATTTTCTCTGGTGCCGAAAGGATGATATCCCAAGTCATTTGGAGTTCCACCAGCTAATAGCAATCGCTGCAGATCTTTACAAGTTCGATCCACCATCCGCTATACTTGATTAAGTTTGATAATCGATTTGAGAGTTGTTCTCCCATTGCCGCTGCAGTCTTTCTAATATCAATTTTTACGTGATAGAACCCTTTCGAAAGAGTGACAAGCATATTACATATATGACAAAGAGGTTCTCATTTTGCCATGCACCTGCAGCTGAGAATATGTGCGTATCGATTATCATCCTCTAACGGCGACTCCCTAAAAATCGTTAAAAGGCATCTTTTTTATGGAACTTGAACCACAGCAGGAGTCGTACGTTTCCTTTCTTTTACCATCGTTTTGGTCAAAAACAAATTTGTCCTCCAAATAAATCAGTTTATAAAACTCATGGCCGCATTCGTCACGCTATATTTGTTGATAAATACCAAAGAGAAACAAATTAAATAAAGTGCGTAATGTATACAAACCGAAACGACTGTTGTATGCATAATTACATTACTTTAAAATCCCCCCATCATGGCGATGGGGTCAGTTTACGTAAGTAACTGGCCGTACGCACAACGCCAATGCACGTATTTTGTGCCGCTGCCAGGGCAGACCAATAAATTGAAATATTAAAATAATTAAATAACACAAGCCCCATTCAGGCGTCAGGCCCACACCCAGTTGCGCACACACTCGTACAATCTGATATTCAAAACATGTCCTGTGCAAAATGTGCAGCAGCAGTATAATAATTATTTCTTTTCCGCACCTTGACGCTCGCTACGTGTTACGGATATTTGAGTGAAAAGGCACGATTACCATGATAATGGCAGACGCTTTTCTTCGATTTTATCTCGCTTGCTTTTGGATTTGATCATTATTGCCTTTGCTGTCGGTGGTTGAATGGTTGAATGGTTGACATTCAAAGGACGTTCCGTGGTATCGTTTTTCAGACAGCGCAAACCATGAACTACTTAAAAATCTGTCGAGTAATCGTTGTGTACAACTGGTGGATTGGACCTTGACATTCGCACTCCATTGACTTGAAGTGAAGCATTGTCGGGCATTTGTTATTAAAACTGCCTTGTAATATGACTCGTTAACTTTGAGTCTGTGTTTCAAGTCTGACTCCGAATTGACGCGGAGTGCAGCCCCAGTGTTCTATTCTGCCACTGACACACTGGTACTCTCACGATACATGGCCCAGATTCGAGTTCGCAGACATAACATAACTGCGGTGGCAAGACGTACTGCTCCCCTTCTTGGAATCAACATAAATAGAGAATGGAAGACAGAAAACCAAAACAACGTAGATGCTCGGAGAGTGCAAAGTAATAGAATTACGTGTGACTCCATACCATGAATGGCTGGGAGTCTTCGAAATCAAATCGCACGCTAATGTTCGTAATCTGAAAGGCCAGCAAAGGTCTAATATATGTACATAGGTACATTTATATTCCACGCGAGGTTGGAGCCGGGAAACTTGTGCGGCCCCCCGAAGAGTTTATGTATTGATGGCATCAAAACGGCGGTACGATTATTAATGGAACGTTAATTGAGAGCAGCAACCGCGCCGTCAAATGGCTTTTATGAGGCTAGTTGGTGGTAGATCGTTGGTATGGTGCGCCATGGAACAATAGATGAGGTACAGTTGGAGCCAATGTAGACCAAATGCGGGGGAAATCGTTTCACAATAGATGCGATAGAAGGTCTCAATGTAGCTTGGGAGTGTAGGCGCTGTCGTAAAGGTCAAGATTGTAACTTGCGAAAGATATTCGTTTGAAGGTCAAGAAAAATATATTTAGATGGATACAGGACCCTGAATCGAGTTTGAGCGTGTAGACTATTTCAAATAAATCAGTTTTTCTCATGGAAGTCAGTGGCATGCGATTAACAAAAACGGACCATATGTCTATGTTTTTTGAGAGCTACAAAGATAAACGATTTTTCCTTTCAAAATTTACATCAGATATATCAACCAGGCACGTAGCCAGGGCGGGCTTGGGGGGCTGAAGCCTTATTGTATGCGAAAAACTATTCAGTTTAAGGCTGCGCTACAGTTTTCCTTGAGTATAAATCCTTAGATTTCGTTTCTGCAATCGAGCGCACAAAAGAAGTTCTGAATTATCTTGAGAACAACCGAGAAAATGCCGACGATTTTTTCAGAAAGGCTTTTCAATCCGCATCCCAACTTTCCGAGGACTTATTTGAAGTTGAATTAAGAGCTCCAAGAACTTCATTGAAACAAATAACGCGTTCCAATCCAGAAACCTCTTCTACAGAAACCTATTTTCATGGTCATTATAAATTCATGGTCAACGAAGACGTTCTACCATCTTTTCAAGCTCTTCTCCCAGGTTTTGCTGCAGTTGAGCGAGGGAGATAATGCAATTTCCTTGTCAGCTGTGAAAGCTAAGTACATATTTTAGTGCGGAAAAATATCGTGATCGAGTGATCCATCTACCAAAGTTTCGAAATTGCTTTATATATGTGACAAGACTTACTTTAGAGGTTAAAACTTCTTGCTTACGGTCTTGGCCACGTTTCCACTGACCACAGCTAGTGTTGAAAGAATCTTTTTAACTTTGAAAGGGATTAAAACCGTGTCCCGAAGCGCTATGGGGATCTTGCATTCCCCACTTGATATCTGTTCATTCGCATATTTATGAGGATTCAGATAAGGTGATTGATTTTATGTCAAAAAAGAAAATCAGGATGTCCTCTGCTTTGAAAAACTGTGTTTTGCACAAATAGTTTAAGTATGTTCGCTTAAGATCATACGATTTAAAAACTAATAAAAATCAATGAATTGGAATATCTATATATAGTTTATTGTTTTAAGAATTCCTCGTAAGATTTGGAAGCAAGCCTCCCCCCCCCCCGGAAACAAAATCCCGGCTACGGCAGTGATATCAACCTTGCCAACCAAGAGCTTAGCAGCTAATCAACCCCAAGAAGGCAATGCAGTACGTCAAGGTCTTAAGAGGGTTATGTCAAAAAAGCCTGGTAAACTGCCTGCAGTGATGAAAACACTTGGCTCAAATACGTTCGTATTTACCTCCAAATTTAACGTCAATCCACGAAAAGAGCTCTGACGAACCTCGCAGTCCGAGTGGCAATGCGCACATTTAAGAATCTAGCTATCTTAAGCCGACTAGATTGGTCTGGATGAGATGCAACCTGAAAAACAAGATTGATCGGGAGCGTTACTTTTTTTACGTCAGTCAAATATGCGAACTGTCAACTTAGTACTCAGTCACGAATTTCTTGACTATATTCGTCGACTACTTCTCTATAAACGTTAACTGCAACAGCTACTCAAATGACAGATTTTAGCCAATCAAAATCGAGATACATCTAATCAGACAGCTGTCAGACTTACTAAACTAGATACTTGAACGTCCCCAATGCTATTATGCGTTGTAGAATAGAAAAATAGCTACCAGCATTGGCCTTAACACACAGTAAAACGTCATGCTAGAATATCCTACGACCCCTCTCACACTCTGACACAGAGAAACTGTGCTGTCGACTTTTGTCGAAATCAAACCCGACCTCATAAAACGCCAACAACCTGCCAATGCTAATATATTTCCAATGCAGCCGCACATTGGCGTAAACTCTTAAACCAAATCTAACCCCACTTTCAATTGCTTACTTTTTTTTTATCGCAGTTCAACATGCCATCCTATAAGCTGTCGAAATCCAACTATCAATTATATATGAGTAATTCAATAGAACAAATTTCTCAAAGGTACCTTTCGGCGACCTCTCAACACTCGTTTAAAGCTTACATCATCAGCTAAATCTTCAAAACTTACTCATACCCCAGGCATAAAATACTTAGACATCCAGATGAAGTAACACAGATCAAAGGGTCAGAAACCCTTTAGCAGAATATCAAAACACTCAGCGCGCTCTTTACCATTTAATTTATTCATCCAATGTGGCTTCTGTGTCACTGACACCTCCACAAACACAAACTCAAAATAGGTTAACGAGGCATTGATTAAAGTGCACGTTACTCGTACTCAACATGAACAATGAACAACCCCCAAAATGGAAGTTAGACCTACGGTTTCATAAGCTTCAAGTAAATTATATCGGATAGACCTCCTCCCCTAGACAACCTCCAATAATTTGGATTTCGGCTTACGGATACTCATCAAAAATTAATACCCAATGGCGGGATATTAATATACCGACCAATTTTCGAAGCTTCCACTTTGGTAATAAGCTATTGTTTGCCTCACAGTGCTATGGGAATCACACTTTGGTGGAACTGTGAGAACCCATTATATCTTCCGACGCGAAGGGACACGAACGGATACGGATACCTGCTTCAAGAAGCGAAAATAACTCAATTATTAATACCGAGGGTTAGTGTTTCAGTTTTTGGTGGGATAAATTAGCAATTAAGATGCGAATGGTTGTATGATGTGATGCGTTCTCTATGATGTGCGGTGGCAATTGAATTGAATGCCCGTTGGGTAAATTTCGAGCTAGTTTCAACTTGAGTTTCATGAATTTTGTTGCTGTTACATACCGAAGCTATACCTAAGCATTAAAATTCAAAGTATTGCCATTGATTGGAAAGGCGCCTATACCTTGAAGGGCTACCATGGCAAGGGCTAGCAATTGTGGCGCTGCCTGCATGCTAATGACAACTATCGTCGTGAAGGCTTTCAGTTTGCCTAAGTTGTTGTCGTAATAAAATCAGAAATTCAAACGTGGAAAATGTTTTTTGAAAAATGGACGTCATAAAACTGAAAAGCACTTTTACTCTCTGGGCCGTACTAATAAACATTTTTAACCTTCACACTAAATATTTTGATTTTGATGCGTTAGTTGAAGCAATTGAACGCTGTAAATACGGCGATATGATGATCATCGGTGATCTACATATCAAAATTAGGAAAGGAAGAGGGAAGAGAAAATAGATTTGCAGTGAGGAAATCAGAAGATGGAACCACAAATGCAAGGGAAGTAAATTGTTAGAACTATGTGATTCTCATGGATTTCATATACTAAATGGTACAACCAGTTCAGACTCCAGGGGAAAGTATACGTTCATAGGACAACAAGGATGTTCAGTCATAGATTTCTGCTTGGTACGAGGATTATGGATATCTTTAGTAAATGATCTGGAAGTTTTGACGCAGCAGTTCTCAGACCATATGCCTATTGTTGCCGAGTTTGGTACTTCACCGACTGAAAGAGAAGATACAAGAACGATACAACTACCCCATTAGCTGATGTGGAAAGAATGAAATGCATCTGAGCATAGAAGGAAACTCGACCTCGCAGACAACTGTTCAACTTGATATAATGGATATCGACAATTTAATAAAAATTTCTTACCCGCCAAAAATACAAGCTTATCAAAAAAGATACATTTGCAAAGAAAAATGGTTTGACACTGAGTGTGCAGCAGCGAGAAGACAACATTTTCGTACTGCAAAACATTGCTGGGACATTCCTCGAACAAAAAAAGGAATTATTCGCCTTTTTCGTTGATTTCAAGGCCGCCTTCAATAATATCGATCGAAAAGCTTTAATATTCAAACTTTATAATGCTGAAATGAGCCAAAAGTTTGGGAGGGTTATCGAAAATATATACGAGGACAACCGATCGAGTGTGTGGCGCGGGACCGAAACATCAGAATGGTTTGAAACAACTATGGGAGTAAGATAGGGAAATACACTAAGTCCATAACTCTTCGCTTTGTATATCGATGACCTCACCGATTTTTTACCCGGAGGAATAAAGATTGCAGGACACTTGAAAAAGGCTCTTTTATTCGCAGACGATGTGGTTCTATTTGCATAATCACGAGAGTCCTTACAATTAACCGTCTTGATTTGTACTGCCAATTATGGAATCTGACGGTGAACCTAACAAAATCTAAAATTATGATTTCTAAGAAGGGAGCTGGTAGAGAGTGCAGAAATGAGAAATGGCATCTCAACGGACAGCCCATTGAAATTGTGATAACCTATAGATATCTCGGGGTGACACTAGCTAGTAACCTCAGCATGGAACCTAATCTAAAGGAAAGACTAATAAAAGCTAAAAGTGCCGGAAAAAATGTTTTTCAAATCAACTGATTGACAAGTACAAGTTTTTTCAAGCTGTATCAGAATCTGTTATGATATACGCAGCGCAATCTATTATATTGCCAATATGAAACCGTAGAGAAACTCCTAAAATACTACATAAAACGATGCTTTAGCTTACCAAGTAGAACACCAAACTATATGATCAATATCGGAACAGGACTGTCACCGCTTTTCATTAAATCATTAAAATTGCATGTAAATTATGTAAGGAACGTTTTAGAACTGTCCGACGATAGACTTCCAAAAATAATAGCGAAAAAGGTAGTCGAAAGGAATACGCTCTGGTATATAAAAACTCGAAGAGCTAGCAATGTACTGCAGATTGGAAGGTAATTTAGCTTATGGAAACGAAAGATACGGTAAAGATACCGTGCTGGACAATCTGATTGACAAAGTAGATGAACAATACAGAGCTAATTGCGTAAATATGGCTTCATCGTCCGTTCACCGATCTACATACAGCGTTTTAAAACACAATTTGTCTGAAGAAAGCTATTTCCACAATGACAACAGCAAAGAACTAATTTCGGCTGTTTTTAAGATGAGAGGTGAACTAATACGCTTTCATAATATCCCACATCGTCCAGATCTACCAATTTATTGTAGTCTTTGCGATTTATCTGAGAGAGAAGTCGTTCGACATTTCATCGGAAGATGTCCCATCGTTAAAGAAATAAGAAGATATTTTCTGGGAAACGACACAAAATCTGAAGAAGAAGTTATAGCCTATCTAAACAGCGAAAGCGATGTAAAAAAAACTTTTTTAATTCTATAAAGCAGCAATCAATTACAGTAGTAAAATTATTACTTAGAACTTTTAACCTTGTAAACAACCTATTTATTGCATTTTTTACATATCTTTAAATCTTTTTAAATTCAGGAATTGATTATACACTAAAACAAACTTGTTGAAGCAGACGGCAAAGCCATGCTTAATGATTTTTTGTGACATAAATTTGTATTGTAAACAAAAAACAATAAATCTAATCTAATCTATTCCCTAATATTTTGTAAGTCACAATATGCAATTTTGTATGGAAAATTTTGCCATTGGGAGTGAAAAATTTAGCCTGGACACAATAAAATGATTATTAGTATCGCGGTCTGTCTTTAGGGTCCTTTCAATTTTTAATCCGGAAGGGCATAAATAGTTAGAATGGTTTGCAAGTACGGAATTTTTTAATATCAACTGGATCTCCCTGTTGGGGGCTTCATTTTTAACGCAGGTTTCTTTATCCTCTGATGAATTTGTGACATTTTTCTGAATTTAGTTACAAAACTCAACCTCATAAATTTGTTGTCGTTTTAGGCTTTTTTATGTGAAAACGAATATTTTTCCCAACTTGTGCTCACATTTCAACCGAAATTATTGGTGTCGGTCCTTGAAGTAATTTTCGGACATTCAGCCAGCTACATTGCAATGGGATTATTCGTGTTAAAAATCACCTAGTTCAATGACATAAGCTCCAGCCGGAAGACGGAACAATTAATCATTTCGATATCGACAAGCATTCGAAACTTATGTAGATGGTAACCAATTAAAATAAATCTCCATTCGACTATGGTCACTTGTTGTCACTAATTGACAGTAATTTGCTTAAGTGTGATATATAATGGCACACAGATATCTACGTACTTATGTGTTCATAATTTCAATCGTTGATAACTCAATTGCCGTAATTAAAAAAAATAAAAATAAAGACTTAAATTCACGCAGAACAGAACAGTATACAGATAAACTGAAACTTCATTGCACTTGCACAATGATGCAGACAGGCACAGAGCCCAGTCAATGGACACAGAAAGAGATGCGAATCGGTAGGAGAAAATTGCACACACACGCTCTGATACGGAAGCCGTCATCTAATTAAATTTTATTGAACCCCTGTTGGTTAATTAATGAATTCCCTTGGGATTGGCTCCCATTTGTATCTTTTATTTTTCGATGAGAGTGTTCACATGTAAATTGGCAGATGCTGCAGGGAATAAAAAAAACGATAGCCTGGTTTATGTATGAGAAATAAGGGATTTTTTATCGAATGTATAATCAAAAACTATCTGAACATGAACAAACCATTAAGAGAAGTTTTCTTTTTTTTTAATTCCTTTTAATTAAAAAAAAATTGTTATTCCTTTTTTTTATATTTGCTTCAACAGTTTATTTATCTTTAATTAAATTAAAAACGATCTTATGTGAAGGTGTGGGTGGAGATTTCTCTGTAGAGATGTGCACTATTGAGTCGCACTGAACTTGCTCGTTATTTAGCACAATATTTATAAAAGTTCAATTATTTGAAGAACAATCAGGTTAAGTTTGAGATGGAATTAGCAAGGCTACTAGAACGATAGAAATCACAAGATCAGTGGATAGGTACTCAAAGATACAATGCTCATTTTTGAGTTTTCGGTGAGCGGTGACAGTTTTTAGTTAATAAGTCCACTCATTTATGGCTTCTTTAGTTTTTTTTTTTTCTAAAAGTTAAAAATAGTACAGAAAACCTTTAAATAGCAAGCATTTGCCTTAGACAATTGTAGCATGTTGCTTATTAGTATTACGGACACCCACTGTAGATCTGTGGTTAGCGTACCAAGCGAGGGTCGCAGGTTCGAGCCCCAGAAAAACACAAATAAAATCTTAAGGTTCTTTTCCACTGCTCCACCTCTCCCGACAGTATAACTGTCATGAAAGAGCTTCTCAATTAGCAGTTCGGACTCGGCAACATTTTGTAAGTTCCTTCATTTAGTCCAAAAATTAAAAACAATTGATGCCAGACCTAGGGTCTGTGTCTCCTTTACAAGGTCTTAAGAAATATGCTCTTAGATCTGAATAGTTTTATTTTCTACCACAGGGCGCCTGAAACTTATTTTTATCCCTAGTGGGATATCGACTGGGATATCCACTTCAGCCATTAAAAACCATATTACTTTGCATGTCTGCATTCAAAATCAAATAACCCTTTCCAGCGAAACAAATTGCATGTCAACATCCAACTGTCCCTGGTGAAGAAACGCGACTCCAAAAGCCTGTCACACAGACAAATTGAGACAAATATCACATTTATTCTCCGGCAGAAATGAATGCTACTAGCACCAGCCAACGTATACAACGATGACGCCTCCATATTATCCCTGTCCACAGGCGACCATCAGTGCGAGGAAAAAAAAAAGAGTAGAAACTTCCCCACTCGTCCAAAGCCACATTTTCCTGAAGAAAAACTTTCGGATTTCCATCTGAAGAAAGTTCATTTGCTACGTCCCAGATATATACATTTCCACATTGACCGACTTGTTAGCCATTTGTCGGCATACCCTATCTAGACTTGCCATCATTAGTCGCTGACATTACCAGGATTTGTTCCTACCATTGCAGTCGCCTGTGCGCTCTGCCCACACCCATATGGAAATGTGACAGTTATTTTTAGATTGTTGCATAGAATATCTATCATTTGGTTGTGGACACTTTGAGATATTATATACGAGTACCTTATACCCAAATGAGGACAATGTGAACGTCGCACGAGATGCTGCTGAAAGGATGGAAACCCGAAACGAATTCTTCAATTTCATGGCAGATTTAAGTACACGCAGGATTATAAATAATTGACAATCAATACGAATGACTCGCCCCACCTCTGGCTCATCCATGTAGTAGGATGTAGGAAGCTTAAGGAGCTCTATTGATGCATTGCGTCTTTCGGTATCCGATGAATTATGAGAATTATTCCGATCCATTAACCTTTTTTAAGGATTCTCCTTATTTTTTTTCCGTTCTGCCGTTCATCCTTTTGGAAATATTTTTATGTGTGTGTGTGTTTGGCAGAGAATTTCGAAAGAACTGAGACACAAAATATGTTGAAGGATAATCATAATCGTGTCAGCAATCTGTCGTTGACATTTTGCGCCACCCTGATGGGCGGCAGCATATTGGTATGAACTCGAAATAATGGATGTGCTATAAGCAATGTTTTATCCTTTATTGAGTTGGGAGTGGAAAAATAAAATGCAAAAAAAAAACAATAAATGAACTTCCAATTGGAAGAGATTAAAACAGCTTTCGCAACAATCACGAATAAACGGATTCAACTTCGCTTTGTGATACATCCGGTGGACCAGTGTGAATTAAAGTGCATTTTTGGCGAAATTGTTGTGCTCTCCAAACTGCTGCGTCAAGTGCTATTGGCTCGATAACAGCTAATCCATGAAGGACTGGCTTACCCAGGATATATTTTTGCTGGAGATGTTGGCTGACAGTGGGGATTTAAGAACAGGCAATAACTTGTTTGCATTTTTCTACAATCGTTGACTTTGGTCCTTGTGAGCCTCAGAAATTTCAGATTTTTTGAAGTAATACTTCTTTCGGCACGCTTGACATGGGGGGTAAGCTGGTGAATGCGTCAAAATCGTTACTGAAATTGCGAGCGGAAGTTGAGAGGGAGACATAAGTTAGTGAGATAAAAAGAGAGAGAGAGTTATGTTTCGTTTCGAATATTACTGTAGAGGCAAGAGAGATAGATGCACGCCCACATTTTCGTCCTCTCTTTCTACCAGTTACGTTTCATTATCTAAGACACATCATATTTTATTTTATTTTATTTATTTATTTTATTTCATGAATGCTTAAGAACAGTAAGATATAACATCTTATAAGTTTGCCTTAAGCTAATTTTACAATTTTAAGATTTTTGCTAGAGAGCTGTGAAAAAAGAAAGAAAGAAAGAAGGAAAGAGAAAAAAAGAAGGAAAGAAGAAAGAAAAATAAGACAATATTTAAATTCAAAAATACAACAAATTATAGTTAATATACAATTTTTGATTTTATATTTTTTACATATCTACTGAAAAGTAATCCTTTAATAATTTTTTAATTCTTGTTATGTTATGTGTTTCTTTAATGTAACGCGGTAGAGAATTCCACAGACGGACAGCATTGACAAAAAATTGACGCTCCGATGACAAACAAGAAAAGCGAGGATGAATCAATTGACGGGACCTCTGCGAAAATGTTATCCCAATTCTCTCAACACAGTATTGGGGTTGTTGTGATAGCAAAAAATCTGATAACAGTGTCACAGTGCGAAGTTGAAGATAGTTTTCGAAAGGCATTCCAAGTAGGGAGTTAGCAAAACCTGATATTCTATCATATCTGCGCAATCCAAAAACATATCGTACAGTGCTGTTAAAAGCGACATTGAGTTTCCTTTTACTTACATAGTTGCACTTACAAAAGAGTTCACATCCATAAGTCAATATCGGCATTATCAAGGTTTTTGCAAGTAGAGCACGGGTTTTAACGGGTGTAAACAGCTGCGTAACTCGTAAGTTGCGGAGTACTCCGTAGACTTTTCCGACGAGTGTGTTTATATGGTTATCCCAAGTTAGATACCGATTAAATGTGACTCCAAGATTTTTTGCAGTTTCAACGTATTCTATTGAAGCGTTGCTTAATACAATCGAAGGAAAATAAGAGAGATCCAATGTTTTTCTTGATATTACCAAGCATTTCGACTTTTTGGGGTTTAAAATCAGACCATTTGACTTGGACCAGTGCACTATTTTCTCTATGTCTTCGTTGACACAGGAAGCTCCATGCTCTATAAGTCCGAGAGGACAGCTTAGATATAGTTGTAAGTCATCAGCATACATATGTGATTGGCATTTCTCAATAATAGATGGGATCTCATTCACGTACATGGAAAACAAAAGAGGACCGAGTATAGAACCTTGCGGAACGCCGGTAGTATTCTGAAGGAAGTCAGATAAGTTGTCGCCAACCTGAACTGCTTGCCTTCTATTTGTTAAATAGGAATAAATTAATTTGGCAGCACCAACTGAAAAGTTATATTGCTGCATAAGCTTTTTACATAAGTTAATGTGATTAATTGTGTCAAAAGCTTTTGAGAAGTCGAGCAACACCAAGAAAGTTACTTCATCCCTATCCAATGCCTGCCTCACATCGTCACTAACGCTTAGCAACGCTGTTATACAACTATGTTTTACACGAAATCCAGATTGTTTCGGAGTAAGCATATTATTCGACGTAAGGTAATCACTAATTTGTTTTTGTAGAACCCTTTCAAACACTTTAGATAAAAAGGGCAAGATAGAAATAGGCCTATACTCATCACCTTTTGCATTTTTTGGAATAGGTATAATCTTCGCCAGCTTCCATTGATCGGGATAATCACCGGTCGTCAAAATTGTATTAAACAAGAAAGTTATATGTGGCAACACAATCGGCAAAATAATTTTTAAAAATGAGGGGTGAATTTCATCCAGCCCAACAGAATTTGACTTTATAGAAAGCAAACATTCAACAACATCAGTGCTATCCACCGCACGAAATCCAAAGCCAGATCCGTCAGACTGTGCTACAAACGAAAAAGAAGCTTCAGTAGTAATCGACGGAGATAGCGATGGTGAGGACACAAATTGTTGGTTAAGAGTATTGCCATCAGCATCCACGGCTCGTCCGCCTTTTGACTTGCCGATGCCCAACTTGCGTAGATTGTTCCACAGCTGACGCCCACTCAATGAAGTACTAAGCTTATTGGAGTACATTTGAGATTTAGCCTTACGTATTTCCGCAACGACTTTATTGCGAAGCGAACTATACATTTGCTTGAACTCATTTAGCCGGTAACGTATCCAACATTTATAAGCCTCATCTCGTTGCTGTATCAACAAACGTATATTGCGGGTAAACCATGGTTTATTGCACGGATTTACGCGCTTTGTTTTTAAAGGCACATGAGTATTAAATAGAGTATTAATGCTTTCAGTTATATACTGCAATTGTTCATTTGAGGATCGTAAATAATATGTAATATCCCAGTTAGTACTTCTTGCCTGATCTTCTAAGCTTTCAAAATTAATATTGTGGAAATCGACATACTTGATATTTTTTATAGAGTGATTAATACTGAAATCCAACGTTACGAAAATAAGATCATGCTTTGAAAAAGCTGGTGCTGAAAGCTGATCATATAAAGCTACTTTGTTTACATCACTAACGAAGATTACGTCTAGAAGTGTTGCGCCACCGCTAAAGAAGTGAGTAGGAGTGCAAGTATTAACTGGTGTTAGGTTAAACGTACGCATGTTTTGGGTTAAGAGATTCGAACCTAATAGATTGCAATTAAGATCACCACAAAATAAAATATTAGGGGATACCAACGAGATTTCCTCTAAACGTGTTAACAATGTTGACATATTGGTGTATCTATTTGGCCTGTATATTGCACCAATAAGTAGCCGATCCTCACTGCCCACCAGGTCAACAAACACATACTCAATGCTACTACCAGCATCGGATGAAAACCTTTGTTTGCATTTAATTGTATCTTTTACATACACTGCCACACCTCCCCCAATACGATCCTTTCTGTCTGAACGAAATGGTCGATGATAACCCTCCAAGCAACAAGCCTCGTCTTTTAATTCATCCGTGAACCAAGTTTCGCTAACGCATATTACATCAACATCCGACCCAACAAATAATCATACAGTGCAGCAGTGATTCCAGATCGGGGGATTTATCACTTTTTGTGGGATTTTCTCACTAATAATAAGATAAAAGGGACAAAGGGATTTTTCAGGCCTCATAGTACATAAAGAAAGGGATTTTACTTTTTGGTCAAATTTTGTTCCCAATTCATTAAGAATACAAAAATTATTCAACCTAAGATCAAATTAAATATTTTCATGTTTAGAAAAAAGTCATTCAAAATATCTAAATGCTTTCATTTTCTTTTTTTTATTTCCCTAAACTGTTTCATAAAATGATATATGTGTCTGTGAATGAATCACGAGTATTTTTTAAAATAACAATAATTTGTAAACATAAAACGGATATTTTGAGTATACCCGTGGGATAACTAGCCTCTAAAGTCTGGGATCACTGCAGTGCAGAGATATAGCCTGTATCACACTGTACGAGCAACAGAGATAGGTGCGAGCTCACAGTCTCTTTTCATTCTCTCATAGCCAGTTACGTTTCGTATATCGAAGACACGCCTATTGCGAAGTTGCCACTTTTGTAATTTTTTACCAAATTTGGTAGAGTTTTGGTAATTTTTATCTGGTAATGGTAAATTTTTCAGCAGATGTACCAAGAATGCGAACTCGATATCACCTCATTTAAATGCTACCTTACTGCTTCTGAGTGAGCGCATTGCATTATTTGCATAGCTATGCTTCATCACCATCCATATAAAACTGTTTTATTCGCTGTTCAACAAATTACATAATGCACTCATTTTCTTCTTTTGACAGATGGTGAACTTCGAAATAGTTTCTGTTCCTGTTTATAATTATATTGAGATATGGACAGGTTAATTAATCATATTATTTATATACAGACATGAAACTCTAAATTGTTAAGGGTTTGTTATAAGAAAATAGGTAGATGAGCTCCCATGTCTTCTAGCACGTGGTAGTTTTGTGCAAAATCAAATCAAATAATTTGAGTTTTTTTTTGTAAGTGGCAACTGTGGCCTATTTTCTGTATAATAATGTAGGAGCAAGAGAGAGCACTGCTCGCGCCCATTTTCTTGCTCTCTTCCTCTCATAGCCAGTAAATTATTGAAGAAAATTGATATATTAGAATGTATAAACTAAACATGTATATATAGATGGAGCTAAAGAATTTTTACTTCAGTCGTGTGGTCTCAGGCACACGTTTTTTTTTTAGATCACGCTTTCAAACGTTCGACTGATGTATCGGTTTGTTAATAAGAGGCTGTCTTTGATGCTGTCTAGAGCACTTCTTCTATGGCTGTCGACTCCGTAAATCTCTTTCTTTTTGGCCCTGACCGAAAACTACTGAAGCTACTTTATGGCGACTGGCATTGATTTTGGTATCAAAATTGAACTCTTCGACTTTTTTATGTGACAAAGCTCACACTGCGATTGCGGGAAATAAGACCTCGAATGAAATTGCTAAGCAAGGCTTAGAGGATGTTTTCTTAGGCACCCTCATTGCGTCTCTCTACGCGTCCTCGGCAATTGGATCTCCCATGAACACATAACTGTGTGTGGCAAGGCTTGCCAAGAACGCGGGCAGACTAAGAGTATTAAGAAATTAGCAGCAGCTGAAAAGACTGCAAACAACTTTCCTTTTGCCATTAAAAAGTGACCCCACGTCTGCGATGTTTGTATAAAGAGGACGACGACCGACGATACCTCGGATCACTTCCTTGTTATTGTCCTGCCTTAGCTTGGATCAGATTGCAGGTCTTTAGTGCTGATGTGGTAGGCTGAAGTGAATTCTCGGCTTTTTTAGAAAGTCGATGAAATTTTCAGTAAAATTGGTGATGCTGGATGTTTCCTGGTATATAATACAGTGGGGCCATTTGCATCTCAGTGGTGAAGTAATGTTTCCTAACCTAAAGAAATTAATAATAGTAATAATATTAATGCTGCGAGCCATAGCTTATGTACTTGTACTTTTTTTTTACTCTGTGTCATATGACTAACAAAAAAGCAATAAAACAATGGTGGACTGTAGATCATAACTCATAATGAACGCTTCCAAACTTGCAAAAAGGTAGTTAGTAAGAATGCTACTGGGTGCGGCTAACAAACATAGCAATGAAAAATGGGGTTTGAAAAGATTTACTTTCGCTACCTATCCTTAGTCCTGTTCATGGCACGATGTAAGCCAAATCGGGTTTAATCAAGGAGCTCTCTCGCGTCGACAGCTGTTTTGGATTTGGCGCACTTGCATGGGCTAGCTACTGCTTTTCGAAAACGTTGTTCTTATTCTTCTCATTTATTTAACGTGTGTGTTAAAGTTAAAAATGTCAAATGCTGAGTAGAAGTTGTTATACTTTACTTATTAATATGTCATGCTGTAAAACAATGTTCCGATAATTATATAAAATTCAAACACGTAATGAAATCGTCTGATTCTCATGAACTAAGTACTAAATATACTGACAGCTTCAGCCAAAAAGGGATTGCCTACATGTTGATGTTATGCTGACTGTATTTGTATATTCAAACTGTTAGGATGTGACAAACTCGGTCAGAGCTAGCTTAAAAAATTTCATTCCACTAATGAGACAAGAAAATTTCTCAACAAAAATCTGCTTTTAACTACACTATCCGTTGAAGTTTGCGAATGCAGTTAGTTCTGTCTGCAGTGTTTCGTATATCCAAGTTGTTTCCTTAATTCCCAATCCTTTCTGTTTTATCTCTGGAATTTTACAAATTCAGATATAAGTTGGAGAATAATGTCGGTCTTCAATAATGATAGATACGAGCAACAGAGTTCAGCTCTTCGTCATTAAAAAGTAAACGTATAAAGAGTCAGGAAAGTCACTGCATTATTTATCGTTAGCCCCCTTAGAAGGATAATACGTATAGTTTTATTTTTGCGATTGAGAGCTAACATGAAACAAGAGTGGCTACGAGTTAGCTCTGTAAGCAATACTTCTGACCGGAAGACGACAATTCAATGGATTATATAATGGGGAGTGGATATAAGGATCTAAATGAACTTTATTGTTAGGTTTTTATTTTTTTTTTTTTGGGGAAATAGTTTGTTGACCTACTTAGGGTTTCAATATGAAAGTTATAGTTTGTTAAGCATTTAATCACAAGAAATGAAGGGTGTGAGTTATTTGCTGAGGAGATTTATTATTAGTAAACATTCAGGCAATTGCATGAGCGATAATATATCAAATTTTATGAATACACTTTTTTTTTAGGGGGTTGGATGACATATTATATCAACACAAATGATCCTATACAATGAACGAGCTCGGAGTGAAAAAGTATGCAAACAATCCCAAATGCAGAAGTCAATGATCTGGACAGGGTGTTGCCTAAAACTTTTTTTGAGGGAGGGAGGGAAGTAAATTGTAGGATATTAGACGGGCACTAAATCTAAAAAATACGAGAGTGCTTTAGACCACACGACTGAAGTAAAACTTCTTTAGCTCCATCTATATAAACATGTTTAGTTTATACATTCTAATATATCAATTTTCTTCAATAATTTACTGGCTATGAGAGGAAGAGAGCAAGAAAATGGGCGCGAGCACTGCTCTCTCTTGCTCCTACATTATTATACAGAAAATAGGCCACGGTTGCCACTTACAAAAAAAAACTCAAATTATTTGATTTGATTTTGCACAAAACTACCAGCTGCTAGAAGACATGGGAGCTCATCTACCTATTTTCTTATAACAAACCCTTAACAATTTAGAGTTTCATGTCTGTATATAAATAATATGATTAATTAATCTATCCATATCTCAATATAGTAATAAACAGGAACAGAAACTATTTCGAAGTTCACCATCTGTCAAAAATAGAAAATGAGTGCATTCTGTAATTTTTTGAACATGGATGGTGACGAAGCATATGCAAATAGTACAATGCGTTCACTCAGAAGCAGTAAGGTAGCATTTAAATGAGGTGATATCGAGTTCGCATTCTTGGTACATCTGCTGAAAAATTTACCATAACCAGATAAAAATTACCAAAACTCAATGAGCAAAAAAAATTACCAAATTTGATAAAAACTACCAAAGTGGCAACTTCGCAATAGGCGTGTCTTAGATATATGAAACCTAACTGTCTATGAGAGAATGAAAAGAAACTCTGTGCTCGCACCTCTCTCTGTTGCTCCTACAGTGTGATACAGGCTATGTCTCTGCACTGCAGTGATCCCAGACTTTAGAGGCAGGTTATCCCATGGGTATACTCAAAATATCCCTTTTATGTTTACAAGTTATTGTTATTTTAGAAAATACTCGTGATTCATTCACAGACACATATGTCATTTTATGAAACAGTTTAGGGAAATAAAAAAAAGAAAATGAAAGCATTTAGATATTTTGGATGATTTTTTTCTAAACATGAAAACATTTAATTTGATCGTAAGTTGAATAATTTTTGTATTCTTAATGAAATGAGTAATTAGGAACAAAATTTGACCAAAAAGGGAAAATCCCTTTCTTTTTGTACTATAAGGTCTGAAAAATCCCTTTGTCCCTTTTAGCTTATTATTAGTGAAAAAATCCCGCTCAGATAAATCCCCCGATCTGGAATCACTGCTGCACTGTATGATGTGTCTTAGATAATGAAACGTAACTGGTAGAAAGAGAGGACGAAAATGTGGGCGTGCATCTATCTCTCTTGCCTCTACAGTAATATTCGAAACGAAACATAACTCTCTCTCTCTTTTTATCTCACTAACTTATATCTCCCTCTCAACTTCCGCTCGCAAATAATTGTTGGTCCCTTCCATTCGGCAAAAACATTAGAAAAATAACTCACGCAAGACGAATTATTCTGAAAATCTAGATCTAGAGTGCTCATACGAACCTGTTGCGTAATTTGTTTATTAATTTTAAAGAAAACAATAGAACTCACTTTCTTGCGACATAGATGCCTAGGAATACTGAATCCTTAACTATAATGGAAAAACAACTACTAAAATTGGGATTTTATACTAAACGCGAGGGTTTTAAAGAAGAATACTAATTTACTCGTAACGATATTTTCAGTGTGCCAATTTCTGATAGTGGGTCAAGTCACTATCAACTTCGGTGACCCTTTCACAAGATAGGTGTTACTCGAGACAAGACTCGTCTTTGCAATTAAACTAAATACCAAGAAAAGACAATTTAGCGATCTTCCGGGTCTAAATTTACTGCGAAATAGTCGACAGAAATAACTGAACAGCTTAGTCTACCCTAATAGCCAATTTAAGCCCATTCATGATGACAGATCACGACAATAAAAAAGAGCATTTCCATTCACCACAACTTGTTCTTCCATTTTCTACAGCTACCTATTTACTTAAGTCAAACTGCCTTTTAACAGTTGTTAAAATAGAAAAAATCACGTTCTAAACTTCGCTTAAAGAACAACTACCAACAAAAAAACAAAAATATAACTCGAACAACATTGCGTCCTGATTCTTTTCATATGTGTATATTCTCTTCACAGAATCATGTCTACAAATGCACAGGCCATATTAGTGGTCGCGCCCCCAACCTCCAGCATTTGCCAAAACTTTTCACTGAGGGATTTCAAACGAGCAGTAACACCAACGATAACAGTATCAACACCAACAATAGCAGCTAACCCTAACTCAACTGGCAAACTGTTGAAAGGACTATGCGAGGACGAGCCAAACTTCAAATACATGTCACAACAAAACGTATGCAAAACAAAAAACGCAACAAAAGCCAGCAAAAATTAAATAAAGGCACATGCCAAACTTTGAGGTACACGTCGTGTTTCCTCTGCATCCTGCCTGTCCCAATGATGCATTTGAGATCTGAGCGCTTCTAGCACCCGCCCAACAATCCTATTTGTATATTATGGTGTCCCCGCTTCTGTTTGGGGTTCCTTTTTCGTTTGTTGTTTTATGAGTGTGTGTGCTCTGTTTTTTTTTTTTGTTTTATTGTTTTTATAGAGTTTTGTGTTTGGAATATTTTGTATTGCGTTGTTGCTTGTCGAAAAAAGAACTGATTTTTTGTGGCTTGTTTGACTTGTTTTGTACGAGTCCTTTTCTACCATCTCTTTGACACGAACAAATTTCATTTAAAAAAAAAAGAAATAAAAAAATACCTGCCAAACTGCTACCCTGCTAACACTGAGTTAAGCCATGCGAGTAAACAGTGCATCATCCTTTGTTGTTTGACTTTGATTATATGGTTTGTTGTGTTCCGTGATGGGAAGTTTTGACTTTCACTTGTCGCTTTTGTAGTTGCGCACAGCCCCAAGTGGGGTTTCTTTCATACATTGAATAGCAGTTGTTAAACGTGGTTAGAAAAAATGTTGTCCAGCTGTAGTGCTGTCAAATGTAGATATAGTTTCCGCGCTATAAATCGGGACAATATCTTCTTTCAACTACACAATTTGGAACAAATCAGTTGCAGGACTAAGCTGTAGTATACCAGGGATATAGGAGCTACGTTTTAACTGGGGTGGATTCGTCAAGGATAATAGATAAAAAAGATTTTAGTGCTATCACCAGAGACTATAAACCGTCATCTCTTCTATGTCCAGTTGGGTATATAGGGATCCGTCTAGCATCAATTAGAGAGGGCGGCGAATAAGTCATATTTTGTGTGCGAATCAAAGATCTTCAGATAGGATTCAGTTCTCCCATATCTATTTAGAAATTATTTCTATCTTAGTTCATTCATTTTGAAACATATCGCGATATTGGGTGATAATGTTTTACCAAAAAAATGTGTTTGTTTTTAGAGAATACTAAGAAACGTAAAGACCAAGTCCTTATAGATATTTAAAAAAAAATTTAAGTTAGGCTTTTATGTAAAATTCGTTTCCAAAGTATATTTTTGAAGTGAAAACTTGGGTATTTTTGAAATAGGAGGTGCGAGAAATAACCGACTATAGGTCGACGATGGCTAGTCGAGCACTTGACGTTTCGGCCTCATTGTCTCGTCGTGTTTCGTCCGTCGATGGTTTTCCTTTAAGCTTTGTTTTTGTGCGGTGTTTTAATTTTTATTAATCGCGTTAGAAATGTCCTGTGCCTTGTTACCAGTGATTGGGAATATTGCTGTGACGTCATCCTTGAAGTTGAATGATCATATTCCAATCACTGGTCTAATGTATGGACATTGAAAGCATCAACGAAACCCTTTTTTGTTTGTGAACCAACGAACACAAATATATAAAAGTAAACAAAAACAATTTTTATTCATACAACAGCTTTCAAATTTGTTTAAAATTTAATTTCGCCTACTGGAAGTGGAAGCTAGTTTTAATTTAATTTAAGGAATGACAGATAGAGTGTACGGGAAATGAACAGAGTTTGAAGGTGGAAATACATTCTTTAAGACCAAGGTTACATTTAATTTTTTTCTGACAAATATTATTTAAGAATGTTAAAAAAATCAGAAAGTCAGTATTTTGAATCAAAAAAAAATCTAAAAACATATGTAAAATAAAAAGAAAAAAAAATGCCTTTTTGTAAAAAAAACAAGCCTTAAAGCCTTAGCTAATATAATAATTCCGCTAATTCAACGAATCCGTACCAACAAAATTCTTGAGGTATTCAGCAAAATGTCGTTATTTCTTAAAATTGAGTTAATATTTTTTTATTATAAAATCTCTGTTTCATTCGTAGCAATTTTTAAAATTAATTAAAATAAATAAATTTATATACAAGGTGGGCCAAGAGAGTCATCCGATGTTGTTTGGTTCTCAATTTTTTTTCTAAATGAAAAACTTCGATTCTGTTTTTTGATTATGTTTGTCTGAACCTTTAGAATTTTATTGGTCAAGTCGAGAAGATGATATCGGCCAAATGGGCGCCGTCACAATTGATTGCCCTACGGGCATTTTTCATCTCTTCGGCGATAACTTCGGGCGACAGATTCTCGAACTCGTGTCGAATGTTGTCCTGGAGGGCTTCTAGGGTCTCGGCCATGTTTACGTAAACACGGGACTTCAAAAAAACCCAAAAGAAAGTCTGGAACGGTTAAATTGGGCGATCTTGCGGGCCAGTGCAAATCGCCAAAACGATAGATGAGGCGACCCGGGAACGCCGCCCTCAGAATATCGGTTGTGGGTCGCGCAGTGTGTGCCGTTGCTCCATTCTGTTCGAACCACATGTCCTCCAATCCTAATTCGTCGAGTTGCGGCAGAAAAAACTCGGATAACATGGCCCTATAGCGCGCACCGTCCTCTGTTGTCGTGTGACCAGCGGCGTTTTCGAAAGAAAAATGGCCCGAATTTGAGCGGGTGTAATGGCTCCTCGTGCATTACTCGTGGATTTTCGGTGCTCCAGAAGCGATAGTATTGCTTGTTCACGTACCCGCTGAGGTTGAAATGAGCCTCATCGCTCATTATGATTTTGGTCGAAAAATCGTCCACTTCGTCCTCGAGATTGAGGATGGCTTACGCGTAGGTTACACGCGCTTGGCGGTCGGCAGGCAGCAGCTGATGCACGGACTGAACTTTGTACGGGAACATGCGCAAGTCTTTGACCAGCACCGATATTCTCGGCACAACGGGCGCTCCGGGGCCGGCCACTCTTGGCAACGTCTCGTGTGGTTTCCATACTCTTCAAGTTTGGTGGCCAAACGGCGCAGTGTTTGCGCAGTCGGTGTCGGACGGTCGTGGAATCGGCGACGGAATTCGCGCTGCGCCAACACTACAGACGAATCGTTACGCAAAAAAATAGACACTATTATTCCGCGTTCTTGGGGAGTGTATCGTTTCAATGTCAAAACAGGGCAAAAATAAGAGCATCTTCCAATAAGGTGTACTCTTTTGGCCCACCTGTAGTAGCCCGAACTGATACATTTTTTCACGACAATTAGGTCCGCCGTTCAACAAGTGGCCAGCTCATTAACGAATGTTGTCCAACAGTCGCGTTATTAATGTTGAGCAGTAATCAAAAAATGTTGCGAAATATTTACACCTATATTTCACTACCTCCCTCAATTGTTAAAAGACCCCTTACACTTGGTTGATCAACATGTCTTATTTTGTCAAACAGATAAGTTCCTCGAGTTGGTTTACGGCGATTCGTTGTGGTTGCGCAAAGAGTTGATAACCGCGTTGATACCTTCGGCACCCTGAACAAAGCATCATACACTCGCCAACTAATAGCTACTCACACCTATATTAAATATTTCGATTTCAGTTTAGTACACAAATTTCGCCGCACCGGAGCCAACTAAAATAGCAAGAGCTGAAGAAATGGCGCATTATTCTAAAATTAGTGGCCAACGCAGTGCACATGCACAATCAGGTTCAACTAGCACGAGCTCTTAAATTACTCGTACGTTTGATGAGCGACGCGCTGTGCAAAAATCACCACCAGGATCAAGTACCATGGTTTCATAGAATTGGGGGAATTGTAGCTTCATTACAGTTGAAAATGTTAAATAACTACAACAATAATTATTTACAAGTGAAAAATAATTTCCAAAAGCATCTCAGGCACGTTTGAATCATTATAGGTTCGTCCTTCCCGAGAGGAGTATTCAAACAACAAGTTTATTAAAAAATCAGAATTTTTAACAAACCAAAAACACATTAATTCTGAACTAATTAAATCGCGATGTTGAAGAAAAAAGTTGCTGTTGTCTGAATGATCACAGCGAAAATAGTACAAAGTAAGAGGCGGCTTACTTAGCTAAGACCCACTTAAATAAGACTACTTTTTTTTTTCGTTAAAATATTACATAAAACTTGGTGAATATTTGCGGGCCATGTAGTCATATATGTACCTGAAATAAGGACTGTCATAGAACATTTCGCATCCTTTAAAATTGAAAATGTGTACTAAAATTTATGTTAATAAAAAACTTCAAACTTGTGGACCTCCTGCGATCCAAAGTAAAATTCCACAATTAATTCAATTCAACGTCATACAAGATTCACTCAATTGCATCTCATAGAGAAGTGTGTTTTTTTTTTGTGGGCATACTGAACCAAGGACTCAATCAACTTAACCCATTTCTAACTTAACTGTCGTGTGCGTTGGTTTTTTGTTCCATTCCGCATGCATAACAGTGGCAGCACTAACCCCATTTTCAGCGAGATCTTATGCACTTCCTTAAAAGCACACAATTTTTTGCCCACCCCTCATTTAGGTATCCCACTGAGCACATTCTCTTATTTCTCCATCGCACCAGCCAAACAAGGAACAACCAGTGACCCTTAATTCTGGACGCGAGCCAAACGAAATTTCGACAGCAGTACGAGTACCAGCCAGACGCGCCATCAAATCGAATCCCTCTAACAAAGGGAAATCTATATCGTCCCCTAATTTACCAAAGATTCTCGGCGGCAAAAAATCCACCACAGATCATCATTCCGGATGCATCTTCGATCAAAGCCATCACCGTAGCAATCAGGAGCAGCAATCAGCCTCCAACAATATGCCAGAGACAAAGCAAATTCGATCACCGTCTTGGCAGTGGTTCGAGAGAAAAAATTGGCATCAACCAGCTACCACCACTAGCACCGGCACTGGCACTGCCACGTCTGCACAAATATTGCAGCACAACAAAGGCGAACCATTGTCAACAACAGCAGAGCCACCGACGGATGGCTTTTCCTATTTACCGGAAAATTCTATTAGCCACGACTGCTACAGTGCCAATGGTGCTAGTGATCCTTTGTGTTGGCCCCGAGGTGGAATTGTGGACCCAGACACAGCTGCGCGTAGCAGGACGACAAAGGTGGAGGAAACCGAAGAAGTTATCCGTCAACACCTAAGCTCGCCTCCGCATTTCGCCTCCGCCTTCAGTCCTGATCCCCCTCCTCTCCCGTTTGTCCACCAAGGAATGAGTCGTCCAACCGAAGAGGATAATTTCGCTTCAAAAGGGAAATACTTCGCCTTGTACTGTAATCAAAGGTAAGATGAATTTTTAATTTGCCCGGGGCGATTTTCATTATCCTTACCCCCGTGCAGTGTCTGCGAATGTGTTTGTGTACGCTGAGTCCTTTTTCACTTAGCCGTTCTATATGTATACTGGTCCTAGTGGACCTGTTGTGCTTTTATTTGTAAACTGTATGCTCTGCTTGTTATTTTTCATATATCCTCCCAACAAGTTGGCTGGCTTTGTGCGCTCGTGTGGCGGGTATCCCTGAACATGCACATAAAACTCGACCCATGCCAATGGAGCAAACAAATCCTGGACTCCTATTCATGTGATAGAAGAAAAAAGAAACAGAAAACAGTAAAAACAGTCCCCAAGCCGAGCGTCATCCTTGTCCTCCTCCTCGTCGTCGTTGTCGTCACAGCAACTATTAGAGAGGTCTTAGATTAGTTCAGCCACAAGGGAGTGGGTGGGCATGCTCACCCGTCCTCCCGCTGCCTCGTTTGCCTGTTTTTCATGCTAACGAAGAGCGTAATGCAATTTGGAGATTTTTGCCTTTTTTCCTCCTGTTCCTTCGGGTTTTCTTTTTGTTTGGCAATATTTTCATTTTTTTTCCCTATTCCTTTTGTTTGCATCGTTTCTTTGCTTTTGATGTTTAGGGGTGATGATGTGTATAAGTGAATTGGGGTTGTTTCAAGTGCTCTTTTCTACGATAGCCCCAGATTGGGTCGCATAGCGGAGGCTAGGTGAATCGGCTGTTTGTGTGTTCTTTTGCAGGCTTTGAATAATCATATTTTCCAGGGACGACGGTTGAATGTGATTACGTTGGTTCGTTATGGTGTTTTTTTTTTTTTTTGTTTGGCTCGCTTCGCCTTTGTTCGTAAAAATGGCGAAGAACAATTTCACAATTGACTCTTGAGGCTGATTTTTTTTTTTCTTTATTTTGTATGTTTGTAGAAGCGAACTATAAGTGTGAGCGAATATTGCGGGATGGAACTGATTTAACGAGAATTGCATTATTTAGATGTAACCAAAGGAACTCTTGCTTGAGGGGGAATCTCGCAGTTTTATTAAAAAAGAAATAGAGGCCATTGGTCTGTGGATAGTTTGGATATCTGGGTATGGGTGGATTTTTTGTTTTCGTAAAGGTTTGTCGGCGTTTTTTAATCAAGACTGTACATGGAAACATTGCTTTATATATTTAATGTAAATTGTGGGTGGTAGGCGATACCCTACTTAGGTCACTCGTAGGATTTGGATTGTCACATAACAGAGAGACCTAAGTGGGTAGTATTTGGCAATGAATAATGTTGGACTTTCTACGAGTATCTAAGGTTATAATAGGTATAGGAAAACATATTATTTCGGTAACTGGTGCCAGCGATTTTAGTTCGGCTGTATGTATGCCAATTCAGAGAAACGGACTTGTTGCGCCAACTATTAATTTTTATTTTAGTCCTAAAATCTTCAGAAAAGTCTAGAAGCTATATAGAAACAATCATGGTTAAAAAAAAGCATTTTGTTCGAATACATTGGACAGAAATATAGCCGTTTATACCATCTTAGCCATCATCGCCATGTTAATAATTGTGATCCTTTTTGATGGCAATGTTCCTCCCATTTCTTTAAGCCACCACGATTCTAACGGGTCGAAGAGCTGCACAGTCGATAGCAAGAGTCAACATGCAATTTAAGTTTCAACGAATAAAGCCTCTTAAAATATTTATGCAAATTGTTCTAACACAAAGAGAGCTCAGAGTCCATTTTCGCAATAATCAACAATTTATACCTATAGATATACGCACATTCAACCTCTGACACTTGAGCTAAGCCTATCTCTCGCCTGAATAAAGCCGAAAGATCTATCTTTTCAAATAACGTTCGTTGCAGCCAGAAGCCAACAAAGTGTTCCCCTCAACCCTTTACTGTCATTCATTATTTGCCACTAAACAGAAAGGAAAAACTTTTCCCTTTGTGAAAATGCCCACAAAATAGACTGGAAAAAAACAGTTATTGTTATCGAACAATACTGTCCGCTGCAGAGCTCAGAGTAGGTGTGCGAAATCTGTTTCGGAAAATATTTTAATTTCTTGCCAACCACCCCCACACCCTACTGCTGTGGCGACAACCATGATGGTGACGAGGACGAAAACCTTCCAGGTTTTAGGTTATATCCTAAAAGTTAGTCCTTCGGATGACTTTGTGTTGTTGTGATTGTAGAAGCCCTGACAAAAACAGGAAGATTTTTGGGTGGGGGGAAAATGGTTAGACGTGCGGCGTCGTCGAAACCGCTGTCACATCATGGCATTTAGGCAAAATAGTGAGATTATCCAAACTGACCTGTTTGTAGAGGCAACGCACCCTAGAATTGAATAGGAGCTCCAATTAATATCCTGTAGCGGGGTTTTTCCCTTTGGATTATGGATGTTCAACGACGAGATTTATATGCACAAGAACGAACTGTAAATTAAAACACTTGTTGGTGGCAGTTCAGAAGTTGTTGAACAAGTTTAACTATACCTGATCTAGACAGATGCGAGCCTAAGTGCGTTTATTGTGAATAAATGAGCAAATTTGTGAGTCGTTCAGTTGGAAAGATTTAATTGGGTACGTTTTTTTGTTTCGGTAGACGTCTTTTTTAAAAGTCATTGAAGCTGTTGTTGTGACAGATAACTGAAAAGAAGCCTACTACATATGTTCCGGAATAATAACGCAAAGACATTTTAACAAACTTATTTCACTTATAAGTTCACATGCCGCTCGGAGCAGTCAAAGCAAAGATCTCCTCAGAATTCCAATCGAATACCAACCTCAGGTGGAGAAGGCTGACGAACTGTATCATATCCAAAAGGTTGTGGCCAAATTACAGCGAGGAAAAAACAACCCAACTTCTTAGTAAAACACGAAAAGACAGTGCCAGAATAACATGCGATAACCACAGGCCATTGGCCAATAGGCATTTTGATGCAATTAAATTAGGCATCCCACACAATACACACTGCCGCAGCGGGAATGATGCAGCCGAAAAGGAAACACTCACTCAGTACCTTTGCGCCTGTCCAGCACTTGCTAGGGCCAGACAGCGACCTATGGGTAAACCCTTATACGACTTCCTTGAGGAGGTCTCAGGAAGAAGTATTAGGGAGCTGATAACCTTTTTGAATTCCACAGGCTGGATCTAAACTCTCCTATTCGATAATCCATAACAACCGGGTCTTTTTGAGTTGTGGTAACAAAACGGCACCTAGTGCTACTTAGGTTTTTCATATAAACCGCCACACCTACCTACCTATAAGACTCCTCTAGAAATGGTCTCTCTGTAGTTAGGTTGGTTGAGGTTTCCCTCTCCACGCACTTGTGGGCATTGTACCAACGACGCTGCTCTACATCATCGCAATATAGATGATCCCACAACTTGGAATAAGAGGATCTTGCGTAATAGAAATTCGATCTTCAGCGATGAATTACACCTTTAATAGGCCTGATCGGTGTTGCTTTAAAGTAAGCTGCTTAATCTCTTCCTGTGGTTCTCGGTATTTGAATCCATAAAAATATGATCAGCAGTTTTGGGCTCATCATTAATTTTTAATCAGTGTAAATATTTGATTGGTTGTGAATATGGAGGTCCCAGATAGAGGGAAACAAAAAAAAAACAATTTTGGCGCTCTTTCAATGAAAAAGGGGATAACGAGGAGAAAGCTTAAAAAAGGGGAAAGAAATAAAAAATCTCTTTTTCATAAATGTAAAAATTAAACGCAGAATGAAATGTTCACACTAAATTTTAAAGAGCCCATCGAACGTCTATATAAGAATTTTTGTGATTTAATTTATTTTTATTTTTTAATTAAGGTTTTTATAGAACTAGCTAACTAGTCCTTGTATAATATTTATATTTTTATGTTATAGCTTGTTAATAAAGACAATTGTAAAACGACTTAAAGTTTTTTTTTAATTTGTTCATTTAAAAAAAAAGGCAAATTTCACTTAGGGAAAAAAATGGAAACTTTTTCCGAATTTAGGGGAAAATTATTGCATTTGCTGATAAAAAAAAAGGGAAAACAGTTTTCACATTCTGGGAGCACTAAAGATTAGATTAGATTTATTTTATAATTATCTATACATAATTTAAATTAATTTATGAAACTCAGTTGACATTTTAAATTTAATATATTTTATATAATTAAAAAAAGTGTTGAATGCCATTACACTCAAAATTTAAATTTAATGCATAAAAGTTATAGCAAAGTTATATAGGGTGACCCTTAAAAAACAAAAAAAAAATAATATATTTATTTTAATAAACAAACAAATAGTTAATTTCAAGGCATAAAAATCAGTTTAGACCAAAAATGTATATCTTAAGTTACATCAGATAGTCAGAAAGAACAGACTCTATGCCAACGAAATTAAAATTGAAAAGCCATTTTTTACAAGTTTGAGAAACATACCAGGTATAGAGATAGACCTGTAAGGCTGAGGAAGTTTATTGAAAAGACGAGCAGAAGATATATAATAAAAATTACGAAATTGAGGAACGGATACGATAACGAATACGAAAAATTTCCACGTAAACTATAGTTCAATTCAATTCAATTAATTCTTTATTCGAGTCAGTAGTTTCTTTCATAAGAAAGTCTTCCAAACTTTAAAACAGTACAAATGACGCACAGGGAGAATTTTTCAAGTCACAGAACAAAGGGTAAGGAGGATGCCTAACAGGTTTTCGGCATAATTTTCGTATTATATATTTCTGTATTATTTTGTTTTTATGAGAACCTCCCCAGCAAGTAATTCCATATTGTAGTTTTGAATGAACAATGCCATAGTAAATTGCTTTTAATAACGAAGTTGTACAAATACTGCTCAGATAAAAAAAAATGCCGAAGCGTACAGCAAAAATATGTCCTTAAAGCCTCTACATGATTCGAGAAGCTCAATCTTGAATCTAATGTGATACCCAAGTATTAAAGTTATCACTGCAGTTCAGGCTACTATAAAAAGAAAGAGAAGAAGAATCAGACCGATAATTGCAACATGCAAGTTTGAATGTTTGGCACTCAGGTGCGCGAAAATAAATAATCACATTAAAATCAAGAAGAGACGACAAGCTAAAAATCATAATTTCAGTCCTTGAGCTAATAACCAAGTTGTGTTACGAAAACCAGATTCATAAAAGGCTTAGATCCCAGTTTATGTCGAAAACCAGATCGAGGCGACTAGCCAAACCATAAGCGAAAGCGACGTCATCTGCCAAAGCAGTTGGAACACCTTTAAAGTCAAGTGTAAAAAGAGAGTCTACGTAGATAAGAAAGAGAATCGCACCTAGGACAGAACCTTGGGGTACCCCTAAGTTGATAATCATTCAATCACTCTTTATGTCATCAATTTTCACACTTTGTGACCTATTCTTAACCCTTTCCGACCCACCTTACTCATTTGTGAGATGTGTTTTAAAAAATATATTTTAGACTTATAGTTGAACATTTCATTTAAAAGCCCAAAAACAGCGATCGTGTTATGTGTTCTCTTTGCTTCGCATAACTGTACATACAAGATTTTTTTTTTTATTTTTTCCGTTAATCCTATATTAAAAAAATACAAATAGCAAAGTTTCACCCTAATCGAGCAATGTTTTTGTATTTGGGTCTGAAAGGGTTAAGGTAAAATCTAAACCGTTTTTTCAAGTTTTTCCACGAGAATGTGATGATCGACCATATCGAACTCTTTGGTTATATCAATAAATAACCCTGCAGAACACTTTCTACCATCAAGGTTAGACATTAAATTGCTAAAAAACTGTAGAAGTGCATCTTCGGTAGATTTACGCTTTTGAAAACCAAATTGAGTTGCTTTAAAAAATGTTATTTTCTTGAGGTATCTCACTAACGTGTTGTTCACAAGTTTTCAAAGACTTTACTTATTACTGGAAGAACATACCGATCTTAAGCCGCACTTGTAAGGGCTAATCGGTTTTAGGCGGTCATGTGCCTTGAATGAGATGCCTCTTTTGGTACAGTTTTGAAGGTCTCCTTCGAATTCGTTTCGAAAAATCTTTGAATTGGTTTTGAATATGCCCACAATGAAGTCACGCGGCACTGACTTAAATAGTTTGGCAGGCTTTTCGTCTGGTCTCAAGTTTATATGGATATTGACATTTTCATCGTCCAAATCGAATAAAACGGACAAAAATGTTTAAAGTGAACCTATTTTATTCCTTGCATCCGGCGTATGCTTTGCTCATAAGTAGGTTACCCTCCATAAGCTGTCCGGCATTCTATCCATCTGTCAATTGAAAACGTTGCAAGAACAAGCCGATATTTAGCTCTCCCTCAAACCAAAATGTGCCAAAGTGTTATGCGGAACTTTGTGAAAAGATCACGCACCGTTATAGCAACCAAAGGCTATCCTAATTAGGCCGCTATAAATATAACTCACAAGCAATCCATCAAACTGCCCATTTTAACCACGGCTAATGTCGGTTTACAGATAGCTTGGGCTTAAGATCTGTGTCAATTTTGTACTTTAAACTTCCAATATATATTAATTCAAGTCTACCCACCCTGTACCTGCTGCCGTATACACATGCAACTTACCGCACGTGGATCATAAATATTACAACAAACCAGGCCCACTCGAATACAACTCTCATGAAGACATCAACCGTTTACCACCGAATGTCAAACTGGCTAGCTTTCTGCTTTACTATCCCTAATGACGCCTCACACCACTCCACTTATTCACTTGTATGTTTTTACCGTTTACAACTATCAACGTCCTCACTTATTCATTAGAAGCTCATTAAATGTGAAATTTGAATGCGTATAATAATTTCACCCCGAAAAATACTTTACGACCATGTATCCACTATTGAATTCAACTGGTTGTCAATTATAATTTTGCAAAACGAAGCTAACTACGACACATTAGACTGCTTACAGTATAAATGTAGTTTCGTCTAACGACCCACATGTCATGAAGGATCAAAAAGGCAACATCGAAAACACAGTCACATATGCAAATGGACTCGCACAGTCCCATAGTGCGCTATAAAACTGTTTTCACTTAATTTAATCTCATAATAAACTAATTTAGGAGAAAGTTCTCTCCTTTCACACACAAAATGCGAACAAGTTTGTATTTAGAGAGGACACACGTATACGAAGTCCTTACATAATAGTTCATGGGCATATAAGTACGATAGGTACTATGAGTGTTTGGATGATGATGACGATGACGATGACGATGACGATGACGATGACGGCGACAACTGTTCACATTCGAGGGGAGTAAATGAAATTGTGTCATGAGTTTTGTGGCTGAAGGACTCCCCATACCATCGAGTGCGACTATTCACATCTAACTAATGCAAGACACGTTCGTGACTTCTTCATCGTTTTGAAAGGGCGTCTATTATGTTTGTGTTGTAGTTTATTTTTTGAGCCCGCGTTTAGGGTAAATAAAAACATGTGTGGTTCCACTCCATGTTAAGTTCGGAAAGATGACAGAGCGGAAGTTAAAAGGAAATTGCATCAAGGATCGAGTGTTCGTGTTGCCTTGGAATCTTTTATTGTTTGCAAATTCAAAGGCTGCCCCAAAACAAAAATTTGAAAATTGTGTCAGCATTGGTGAATATATTTGTCGATATATAAGTGAATATTTTTTCAGATTTCTACAAAAAGGATGCCACTCCTGTGTTAGGTAATTATGGTCTAACTCTGTCTCGTCTTTGAAAGATGGTGTCTATTGGTTACAGTCAAATCGGCGCATTCGGGCTCGAAGGTCTTCAGTATTTGAAATTCACAATAAACCGCATTCGCATAACAAAAGAGGTTAACTTCAGAGCCTCTGTATATCGCTCGCTGCTTATAACCACTCAAGTACAAGACTATGGTTTTTCGTTATAAGTTGACGGCTTTAGAGATATTTGAGTAAAGAAGCTCAACCACTCAACCAACAAATACATTCAGACAACTTGGTCTATAGCAGCCACTAGTTATTTTAAGTGGTTCTTCAATTCAACTATCACCCAGAGAAAAAACAACGTAAAATCAAAAAGAAAACCACTTTGATTTAAATATTTTTCGGAATGATTTAGCATCGACTACGAAAATTTTTAAATCAAAGTGGCATAACATTAATTCAGAGGTTTTCCCATCTCTAAATGCATATATTTTTAATTTGATCTAACCACATATGCACCTTGATTTGACGTGGAATCATGCTTAAATGTAAATGTGAATACATTTCACTTTGGATCTACGTTGACTTATTTTAAAATTACATTGCGTATTTAAATTAAATATGTTTTAACGTGAAAAGGAATATTCTTTATTATAGTTTATTCAACGTAAAATCAAATAGAACATATAACATTTTAGTTTGCATTTTTTCCCTGAGTGATACTCAAGACCTTGATCTCCGACGTCGCTCAGGGAAAGACTGAAAGGCTCCTCAAAATTGGGCATTCGTATTCGTACACTGCATGCGCTGTAGGTTGGAGTTGCTGTATAGGCAGTTGTTAGAAATTTCTGAGACCATCTGAAACGTAGTATATCATCAGAAGGACACTTTCGCAATCGGTTCCAAGGGTTTTTTTTTCGTAGACATTTGCTCCGGTAATACCCTGAAAGCGAATCGCCCATTCTCCTCCAACAATGGTACCTACAGAATTATCAGGCATGTGGGCGAGCTACCTTTTCGCCGATCACCCAAGCATATTAAGCTCAGAAAGCCAGGCCAAAGACGAGTGAATAACCGAAACCCAACCTACTCTAAACCAACACCGCTGCTGTGGTATGGTAGAATTTTCGCATCGAATTTGCGTGCACCATAGTCAGCCGCACCACCAGACATTTTAGAATTCAAGTTGGAGTACATCGAAGCAAGGCGATATGCTGTCAGCTGAGTCTGGCATTGTCGCAGTAAATCGTGCCGTCTAGCCACCTCCGATTTGGCGATACGAATCAGCGTCGCACATGGGCTTCGACAACAAAAAAAAAGTGCTACCTACTGTATCGCAGGACTCAACTCAATTATTGACAATCCAGTTATGTGCGGGCAAGTACGTGCCATCTTCCGGGACAAGGTAATCTGATGCATTCGCACATTTACACGTTACCGCGAGTACATAGTGGCTCACTATTCTTCAATTTGGATACTGACTTAATTGTACGGTCCCACTTTGACGCTGCAGTAAATTGTAAAACTGCTGCACTAGCATTCGACGCTGTTTTCTTTGTTTACATCAAAGAAGTCCTCGTACCGAAAACAATAATCAACGCACGAAAACAAAAGGGTCATGCTGCAGCAGTCTTTCAAGTATTCTCTCGTCCTGACTGTATGAACGAGAGTCGCTCACACAAACACAACTGAGCCACCACACCGTACTTAAAGTTGATTGTTGACTGTACTGCAATGTTGCAAATTGACAACAAGTTAGTAATTTTCCAGCACCACTGGGAAGGGAGTAATTAAAACTGTCGCAATTGTTTCCTTTACTTTGTAATTACTTTGGTGCGGCGGTGGCGGCGACCGACGGCGGCACCCGTCAAAGTCGTTCGTGGTTGCACACACTCTCACACACAGGGCATAGAGTGAAGAGCTCCAAATTAATTTCAAGTAGATACTTCCTAAAGGATACAATTTTATGTTGAATATTAAGAGAATATGCCCAACAGGCGTCCTTTGTTTCTGCACAGCTCCCGAATATGCAATGCATTATCCTTAAGCCATTGTCTCGAGAAATCAGATGGGCCTACAGTTTTGTATGCAGTGCATATATAAACAGTATTTCTGAAGCCGATCAAATAAAACATTCTTCTCATACCCGAAACAGTAATCTGGAAGGCAAAACACGAGCAAGGACGAACTGCAAAACGAAAGCAAAGAGATTTCGGTTATGTGTTTGTTTATTGTCCTTGTGCATTGGAGCGTATCCTAATTTGGGTTGGGACCCTACAGTGTTGTTTTAAAGGAAAGCCGGATCTGCACACATGCATTGGATTCGAACAAGGGAGTAGATTTACCCTGTGGGGGATTTCGAAATAGACCAATCTTGTAAATGGCGCTGAGGTTCTCGTAAGTGCCGACGAGTATTTTTGATAGACAGCAGACATTTCTCTTGGATTGAGTTGGGTTAATTTGAGATGTAGCCGGGATACAAAAGTGCATGTGATACGTATCCACTATCCAATCAAGTCTTGACGGACTTGTTGAATGCGGATCTTGTCAGAAAAATACCTGAAACTGATGATAAAGACTACCAACTTATGGTTGGTTTAATATACGCCTCCAAACTGCATTCATACGGAAGTTAAAATTCGAAAGTCATTCAAATGAGCATCAGATATATCTTTGACAGGCTTCCAGATAATTTAGTGCACGAACAACAAGGGACGATCTAGACTGCGGATGACCATTGAAATGCCTTGGGGAATTGTCGTACTCCTGCGATCGGATTTATTTTCAAACTTCAACACGAAGAAATTAGCAAAGTGTGGGAGCGAAATAACCGAAACCTTTTGAATACCCTTGTCGAGAGGCAGACAGTATTGGATCGTATAACGACAGTTCTATTTTACGGCGTGGGCTAGGCCGAAAGCTTAACGTCTATACTTACTTACTACAGTCCGGGGTGGACCTAGGCCTCAACCAATGCGCCTCTCCAGTTAGCGCGTTCCTTGGCTAACTGCCTCGAGTTGCGCACTCCAAGTTGGTTGCGGTCCCATTCCACTTGCGCGCGTCATCTAAGACGAGGAATTCCTCTACTGCGTTGTCCCTCTGGGTTGGAATCGAAGACTCTTCGGCCCGGAGCGTAGGTGTCCGTTCGCTCTACATGTCCCAGCCATCCTAGACGACTGATGTGTACTTTATACAGTTGTAGAGTTCGCTGTTAAATCTCCACCTCCAGAGCTCGTCAACGCAAACGGGACCAACAATCACACGAAAAATATTGCGTTCGAAATGACCAAGGAGCTCTTCATCGGACTTTGATATTTTCCATGCATATGGCTAATCAGGGTCTTACATAGAGTCCCCTTAGTTAATCTCGGCCTTACTAATCAATTGCCTTCTTAAGACAAAGTAACAGCGGTTGGCAAGTGTTATTCTTCGCTTGATTTCTGAGGTGATGTCATTTTCAGAGTTAATAGCGGATCCGTGGTAGACAAAGTCCCGAACTACCTCAAAGTTAAAGCTGTCTAATGGACAGAACGTCACGATTCGTCGATGTTGTGTGTCCCTTCTTGTTGACAACATATATTTTGTTTTGCCCTCATTCACCATTAAACCAATTTTTGCCGCTTCTGTACTGATACTTGCAAACGCACCAGAGACAGCTCGCTGTGTTCTGCCAATGATGTCGATGTCGTCAGCGTATGCAAGTAGTTGCACAGACTTCTGGCAAATTGTGCCTCTGGTGTTGCCTTGTGAGGGAGCGCACAACCTTCTCAAGAATTATATTGAAAAAGTCACATGACAACGCGTCACCTTGTCTAAATACTTTTTTGACACCAAAGGTCTCGGTGAAATTGTTTCCGACCTTTATGGACCAGCGAGCGTCATCCATCGTCATTCTGCACAATCTGACAAGTTTTGGTAGGGATGTCAAAACTAGAAATGGTTCTGTATAGCTCGTCTCTATAAATGCTGTCATATGCGGCCCTAAAATCGATAAACAGGTGGTGGGTTTTCTCCGGGATCTGCCGTAGAGTGAATATTTGGTTGTGGACTTACCGGGCCTAAAACCGCACTGATAGGGTCCAATCAGTTCGTTGACATATGGTTTCAGGTGATCACACAGTACGGCAGAAAGGAACTTATGCGCGATGTTAAGGAGACTGATGCCTCTATAGTTGGCGCAGGTTAGAGGGTCTCCTTTCTTATGGATTGGGCAAACAATGCTGAGGTTCCGTTCATCAGGCATACTTCCCTCTAACCAAATCTTGGAAACGAGTGGGTGTATGCACTCTACCATATCATCTCCCGCTGCTTTGAAAAGCTCGCCAGGTAAGCCGTCTGGTCCGGTAGTCTTGTTGGGCTTCAGCTTGGATATTGCTAGCTTAGCGTCCATAGCAAGCTGATTTTTACCCGGCTGCACACAGGAAGGGTAAGGTTTTTCGCGCGTATCCTATGTCCGTTCATACGTGACGCCTTGTAGTCTAAACGGATCGCCCGATTTTGAAGAGTGAGGTATCATCAGATTCGTATTCCTTCCCGGATAGTTATAGGCTAAAAAGATAAAAAAAAGTTGGTTTAAAAAACCAAAAAACCCGATTGACTGTAAAAAAAAAGATAAAAAAGATATGAATGGCACACTCAAGTACCTATACCTAACTGTTTGGCAGTCGGAGGGTACTCAAAACTCATATATTTGTTAGGCTAGGTATATAGTATCCGATTTTCAACTAGTTAGGTATAGGTACTTGACTGCCTGTGTCTTGTTCATATCTTTTTAAATCTATATACATAAGATATATATTCTATCCCTACGTGGACCGTTTTGACCCAAAATCTTGGCCAGCAAACCCAATGTAACTTATTGTATATCTAGTGAGTAGGGAAGTTTGCCCTGTTTCACAAGGTCTCGTCTTTCATGTATGTGGAGAGTAAAAATTCTGCTGACTAGTAAGTACGTAAAGCACCTATACCTTTGACAAAAACATATACGAGCATACCCATTCCTTCAGCAATTCCAATTTGTAGTCAATTTTCAGCATTTCCCAGTTGAGGCCATCGGGAGACGATCGAGAAAAAAATCCAATATTTTCGACCTCACCACCTGCAGCATTGAATGTCTGTATCACAAAAGGTGGGTGCGTACAACAACCACAACAGCGACAAAAGGGCAAACACACCTGACGCAGATTTCTGTACTCAAACGCACACAGAGTGTGGACCCGGCTTAAACACTCCAATGTCTACCTTAATTTAATTTAATATAAATGCAAATCCCGTACACAAACTAAAACTACCCCACAGAGAGAGAATGCCAATGTGAGTAGGCATAGAGGAAATTCCATATACCTACCCTTAAAAGGAAAATTCAGTTCATTACCAGTTATACCAGCAACACACATCAACTAGGCATTTCGTTGACCTTGTATATACGAAATCGAGTTTGGCTACCAAAACGAAAATATTCCTCTTCCACAAATATATAGGCAATTTAGAGACACCTACCCCTATACGATTCCCCAATGTCTTTGTTTTCTTGTCGTCAAATTGTTTACGGCCGAAGCGCTTTCTAACCACACACTTTTTTTCATCTCATTTTCGTTTCAGCTGTGACAACAAGACTCGGCGTCAGAACAACCGCAATCAGCAGGCAGAAACCAATTCAGTACAGTCAACAGAAAATCTTCTCATCGCTGATAACACGCCTTCAGCCAAACAGCGGCAGAGAACGATCGCAGAACGCTTACGAAACTTCCACCGTTCATCGGATTTAGTATCTGCGCGACAGCAGTTCGACACGCTCGGAAGTGAACCGTTATCGCGTGCTAATCCATCATCGTTGTCGCTCACCTCAGTCGCTGACATCACTGGGTCAAGCGATAATCGCGAAACATTGCTTACGCTTCGCTGTCGCAGTCAATCGCCGGCAGTGAGAAACTTCGTCGAAACTGATGATCAGTGCATTAGTGTGACCTCTGCACCTCCACTAGCAGCGGCGCGTGCTGCTGACAGCAGCAGCAATTGCTCCACCCTACAATTGGTGGCAAACAACGACAATCGTAGTTTGTCCCTGAACTCGCAGCGGCCATCGGTAGCGAGCTCTATCGATTACAGCGAAAATCGGTTGTCCCCGCCGCCATCGATCGATAAGTCGAGGGTTGTGGAAAGCAGTAGCGATTTAGTTGCGTCCGAAAAAGTAGTCGCTTGCAATGAGCCCAGTCGAAAGCGTGTAGTGCGTAGACGTGTTGTTCGAAAGTCATTGCATTCGCAGGAAAATTGTGGCTCCGACGAACTACCTACCCGAAGAGCGCCGGCAGAGCAGAGACTCCGCGAATATGTCTGTCAGAAGATAGACCAACTTTTTGGGGGAAATTCGAAAGTTTCGGGCGAAGTTGCTGTTGCTTCGCAACTATCCACACAAGTATCTAGTGTAGCCATCGGCACCGCCACGGCTGTCCCACAGACGCCCGCCATCATGGGAATCCTTCGGTCGATAAAGTTAAAGGAGCGCCTGGCCATCAGCCTGGGTGCGACGCTGATTCTGTTCACCCTGCTGCTGGTGATCGACGTACAGATGGATTTCGGTGTCACAAATCGGCACCTGATGCCTTCGCATGCAAAAGTTCGTTACGTCAACGAGGAGGACAGGAGCGGTGTGTTTCGTGATTTCAAAAGGAAGTTCCTGCAGAAGAGGTGAGTTATTCGCATTATGCAAGTGAATTGAATGAGAGTAATTATCTGTGTGTGTGTGTTGGGGGGGGACGTAAGCGTAATTCAATGAAAAGTTTCCGTAGGGGATGGTGCACATGCACTCACATTGGCGCCTCTACAGAACTTATCATGAAGCCGCAGTGCTTGTGGTGGCCAGAAACGCAGAGCAATAATTAGGTCTTCGAGTGCGGCACGACAGTAAGTGTATGTATTATATATGGCTGTGGGTGGGTGGCGATAACACAAAGTTTACTTGGAAACAAAACATGGGAGGGCTTAATAGTTGGTGTATACATTGTAAGCGGCGGACACACTGGTGGAGTGCTTATTTTTAGCTGCATTGATTTTCCTTAAAATGCCATCGGGGGTAGGTGTTGTTGTGGTGGGTCGCGGATGTCCCAGCGGAGGAGGATTATTTAATTGTTACGAGATTTGTGTGACTTTGTGTTGAAGTGGCTTTTCTGAAAAGGCAGCGTTCGAAGATGCTTTCGGAAATTCGGACAGTTGGCATTTAAGGCGACGTACGTTACATATTTTGTACAGCCGAGTGTATTTGCATGTAATGCAAATTGAATAGTTTGGGAAAGTTTAAAAGGATCCATATTTTGCTGACTCCGTCGTTGGACAGTTGTCCAAATTTTCGATTCAAATGCAGGAGTGCCAACAATTTCGTGGATATGAACACAGAAAAATACTTTCTTGTGGTGGTTTTCGAGTTCCATAACAAATATACGCTTTCATATGCCTATCATCGGTCCATCCATCATCGGTCCATCTATCATCGGTTCTGCCAAGAAAGAGATAATTTGCTGCCCTCTCTACGGTGCATATCCGAACAGTGACAAATTGACAATATTCTTATGCGTCGCGTTAGTTTTTTACTCTATGACAGGTAACAGTCTGACTTGCTCTCAATATATGCCGCAATAACGTGGAGGTTCATAACTCTGTTAAGGCCTAAGGAAAGCTCATGGAAGTAAGATCCATACTTGGTCAGAACGGTTCAGGTTTTGAAGATTTTTATAAAGCTAAGCTTCTTCATCGACTTGCATGCATGAACATGGATTACATTCTTGCCTCATTACAACCAATTCTGCTCTGCTTAAATACATGATCGAGGGCACAAAACAACTAAGGCGATTATGTAGGGGCATGCCCTTTGGAAATTCGAGAAATCTGCGAAGGCAGGTAGTTGCTTGTCTTTTTACGTAATCGCCGTAGTTTTTTTGTTTCGATATCGATAATCATTGACATCTTAGAGCACCGGATATATATATATATATAGATTTCGAGAGATATTCGAATCAGACCACCATTGTCGGGTTTCTTTTCGTCTCTCTACCACTGTAAATCTCAAAGAAACTCTCTGGGTTTCTCCACAGTTCTTCTCTGGGCTCAAATCCTAGTGTTAACGCTAGCATCTGTTTATGGGAGATCTGTTTTATCGACTGGGCCTCGACCCAATGATGTCCCAAGATCCTCATTCTTCTGCCAGCCAACGCCGGGCATTGACACAGTATATGTGCCGCTGTCTCAGATTCCTCCAGGCATAGTCAACAAGTATCATCCTCTCTAAGGCACATTTTAAGTGATACCCGAAATTACCGTGTCCTGTAGACAGAGCCACCACCCATTTCAAAGTTCCTCGACTCATGCTTAGAACCCGGCTTTGAGTGGAGCAGGTCGACCACTTAATTGCCATTTTAGCCTGTCTACATTGTTCCGCGATTGACCACCTTCTCAGATGTGCTGCCGTGATCCATTTGTGAATCAGCTGCTCTACCATTCCTCTACCAATTGACGAGAATGGTTCTGGTCCCAGCAACTTTTCAGTTGACACCTGTTTTGCAAGGTAGTCCGCCTTTTCATTGCCTTCGATCCCTATGTGTCCTCGTAGCCAAGTCAGTGTTACTTCATTTTTAGATGAACACTTATTGAGCTTTAGTACACATCCCAGTGCCAATGATGTTGTGATGTTTGTTTGTTCCATGCATCTGATCACCGCCTGATTGTCCAGTGCTATAAGGATATTTTTCTTCCTTCCACCTGACACTCAAGCAAGTAGTCCAGCGCATGAAGCAAAGCAATCATCTCAGCCTGGTATGCTGAAGTGTATTTCCCGAGGCTAATGTGACGGGCAAGTTCCAGCTCTTCTGAAAAGACACCGGCCCCCGCTCCGCCATCCAACATGCATCCATTCGTGAAAATCACTATTTCACCATTTCCGTTCTCAATACGAGTTTTGTGATTCCTTTCCATAATACGCACCCTTGTTATTCGATCCATAGGCATTTTTAGCTCCATAATCTTGTTTTTGACAAGTTCCAGGAGCTTCCTATGTCCATAGATCGAACCACGATTGTGCCATTTCGCATCACGATGCAAACGAAGTTTCGTTTGGGCCGCACCGGATAGTTGGTCTTCTTATGGTAACCATGGTTTCTGCTGCACTTCTGGTGATGTCGCACTTTGTGTAGTGCGGAGGCTAAAAGCAAATCTAATTTCATTTTCCGAGCGGTTTACTGCATATCCCTGTCGCCGTTTGCATTTTGTACACTTAGAGAATGCGGATTAATATCGATTGGTACATAGTTCGACTTCGACATTTCTGTAACACACTCAGCTCACATTGTTCTGGCCAAATATTCGTAGGAGTTTATCAAACTGTTCTGCCGTCTTTGTGAGATGAGCTGAAGTCCGACACCACCCTCCATGATTTATGTCATTTTTTTCAACTCGGCACGGCCGTGTCATAAGTCTTGATATCCGCGCAGAGAACGGGAATAATCTAAAGCCACGACAGCATTTCATTAATCTTCACCCCCTTGCGCAAAATCAAAACCCCTGCAGTATTCAGACTGGATTAAGAATATGTTCTTTAGGTTCGAACTTATAATCCACCCCAGTTACGGCATTCGAACCACAACTTTGCATTTCCCCATTTAAATACCATATGCCCTGTTCTGGTCAGCAAACCAAAACCTATCCATCGTGTCGGAATAACATCAGTCCACCTTCAAATTGTAGGCTCAGGCTGTAGGTTTGCTGAATCAACTATGGGCATAAACGGGCATCCATTGACCGATTATGGCTTCACTTGGCACCATTCCTTCTTCCGCATCTTAACAAGCCATGAACGACTCTTGAAGCTGACCTCAGCTCCAAATACCTCACGTAAGGTATCGGTCAATGGTTATTGACGAGATAGACGTATTTTATTTTATTTTTACATCCTTCTAGGGTACTCATGTATAGATTTCTGGGACTCCTTGAGCCAGTAGTTTCTGACAAGTCGTTGATATTTTGTTGTGTTTTCAACACTCGGTCTTAGATTTAGTTTAAGCAAGTCAAATACGAAGGGAGAAGACTAGTACACCTACCCGGTGACTGCAACAAGGCGGTTAAAAATCACAACTGATTAAGGTTGACATAACATGCTGACGGTAGCTGCAATACTAAGTTGATAAAACTCACGCAATAAAATATCCGTTCACTAGTTTATATTGACTGTGATGAAAATTGCTTGCATTAGGGATAATTGTAATTCATTTTGGAAAACGGATTATATCTTAATGTACAAACCAATTAATTGAAATAAATGAAATGAAATGAAATGAAATGAAACGTAACCGCCGCTCAGCTCAATCCGTGCAACTGTTGACCACATTAGTTCACAGCACTTCAGAAATTTCTTTAACAAATTAAAAGTCCCAACACGTAAATTCCTGTGGGTGACCGTGTTTCTGCCCGCCCACCGCTGAGTTGTTTGTCAATTGCACAATACATTGCAATTGTATCCATTAATTATTCAATAGAACCGCGACAATCGATTTCGATGCGAAGATACCGCATTAATCAAGAGCGGCACCCACGCTTATTATCGTTCCTAATTGAATAGTGGTTAACAATACATATTTCGCCAACTGTACCCACTAGAAGAGCCGCTTCCAGGCCAATTATCGTGTTTGCAAAATCTGGGCATCTAATTGAATCGCACACGAATAGAGGTTAGCAAAAGGAACTTGTTAGTATGCAATTGCCGTACCAAGTTGACCACCGAATTTGTCCCTTAATTAGTTCGGTATGAGAAGTAACTGCTGAGAGCACTGAAAGTGGATCGATGTTCACTCCGAATAGATTGGTCCGTAAAAATGCAGACCCATTGAAAAAGGACGCTTACTCTGTCGTCGATGACCATGTCATGTTGTATACACCAGCGCCCTTCGAGGAGTCCAAAATCCTTAAAACAACGATTTGGCCGACTAGCTGCACGAAAATTGATTGACGCTGATTCCAATTAGAGGCACTGCATCGACGTGAAACTAATTAAAAAATAAATTGAATGACCGGATTCGCCTTTTGTTATTGGCATAGCCACTCTTATCTAAACTCGATAACAAAGGCTGGCTAGCTAGTTACGCCGCAGAGCAAATCCCTCAGCGAACATCAACAAGTAGAGCTTCGAACAAACAGTGTTTAAGCCACCCCGCTGCAGCCTAAGCCCGATGCAGCCACTCCACTCACCATTCGCATTGCCGTTCGATTTGTCCTTGGTCTGTGGCTGGTTGTTTTGCGGATTAATATTTAAATAAAATCCCCGAGGTAAACTTTATCAGTGCTTTCCTGCTTGGCATTGATGTGCACGGCATCCAACGCTGGATAGCGACCGACCCCAATACAATTGTCTGTAAAACTTTCCGCCGTCGGGAGAAGTAATTTTCGATATTCGATTGGCACGGAACTTTCTTATCTTCAGTGGGGGGAGCATTTTAATTAACGTGTAAGATCATGGCGGCCGAACCCCTGCCGAGAGGATTACATTTTGAATTGACTGAAATTCGATTGATTAAATTGTTGTTTCGGTGGAGCAGCATTGTACTCGGGGAACCACGGAAGGATTACCATGACTACTGGCACTAAAGATACCTCCGAAATGTCGTCACTAGGGTTGAGTGAATAAATGGTTCGGAACCGCAATATTCCATCAAGACTGCTGCTTTGATTGTTGAGTTCTACACCTCCTACCCGAGTGTTCCTGTCAAAACATCAGGAGGGGGTTTGTCAACTGGCTTAGAGATTGATAAAACGATTTGAATTTGTGTTCGTTTATTTTGCGCTGTTCGAATATTTAAATACGACTTTGCCAGCGCATTTCTGTACGTGTATGGGGTGGCGTTGTTTTGCTAAAAGAACGATGGAATAATATTTGGCTTAAAGGGTATTTACGTACGTACTTCCGTGTGTTGACATGGTTTTGAGTTAATTAAACTTTTCGGCGAAAACGTGCGCTATACTTTGGCTCACAGTATCAACTGAATCAATAAAATTGGCACGAAGAGAAAATGGAGTCTTAGGCGAATGACAAATAATGAAAGTCGAAGATTGTAAATAGTTGAACAGGTGCCTTGACAGGCTGTATAAATGTATATAAATGGTTTTGGTTTGTTTTTTCAATTTCAGTCGATATTTTAAAATACAATTGGCGTATTTTTTTGGGCTTCGAAGCCTTGACAACTATGCATATTTATTTATTAGGCCTGTTTTTTTCAGCTTTGGTCTCAGCAAAGCAAAGAAAAGTAGAATTGTTAGAATAACTACCGTGAGTCTGGAAGTGTCAAGTAGAGCGTTGTTTTTGTAATTGCGTTCTGAAAATCCTACTTCACTTTGCTTTGCTGAGATCGAAGCTGGAAAAACAGGCCTAATAAATAAATATGTACAGTTGGCAAGGCTTCTTACAAATATTTTATATTTATGCTAAAACGAATAGGGGCTTTACAATTTTGAATTCCGTTTGCAGCTGAAAGAGCCCTCAGGTATCTAATTCATGTTTGTTCGAGGGTGAAACCTGTGATGTCTCGCTGAGGAATATCACCAGCACGAGCAATTCTACCATTAATCATTGTCAAGAGAACAACAACAGCTGTCAATAAATGAACATAACGAATCACAAACTGTAATCTCCTATAACAGTTCCGACACTTCAGACGTTCGCGAAGGGAGCAGCACAAAAAAAAAAAATACCAAAACTTCTAATTTGGAGAAACCCTCGCTCAGTGTCCAACACACTAACCACAGCGCAACTGCTTCCACGTTCCACCCGTAATTAGGCACATCGCTTAATTTTGCTGCCAAGAGCAGACTGTTCAGTCACTACGTGTCCGCCTTCTTATTCCAGGAGACATTCGCATAAAGTGCTGCATCTCGTTATAAAACAAAAAATGTCCGCCTCGCCTGAGCATTTTTCATTTTCTCTAATTTTTACCTTAAATCCAGCACAAAGTTCATCTTTAAGGCGTGCCACCATATCGTGGTGAATTATTATTCTCTAAATTGCAATTGTAGCTGCCAGTATAGTCAGGCATGAGCGCGGGCTAGCTTATGGTGGTGCTACTTGCATATACATCCACACACACCTCCCCTAGGTGCCGTTGCGAGCGTACCTACGTCTCCTTTAGCTTCCGCTGGCCATAAAATCGTTAGAAACACGAGTTTTGCTTATGGTAAGAAAAGTGCTGCACTGCACTGAAGCAGTAAAAATAGCAGCCAACAATAAACTGGTACAGCTGCAGCGAACTTGTGTATACACACATTCGATTCACCATAACAAAAACTCCATTATTCGTATGCGCCTCTACCTGAGTAAATAGAGGCGAAGAATAACAGCGGCACAAGCCACCCTCACGTCGCCTCCGATGTCGGAACAGCACTAAACTAATATTTTTATTACCGGACATAGAACTTATAGGCGGGATGTGAGCGGGGGGGTTGGTTTCTTTCTTTGAAATGTGTTTATTTTAAGTGTTTGTATGGGGGCTCATGCCGTCCGGCTCCCAACGGAGTTGGAAAATAATAATCGTAATCTTTGACATTAAAAAAATTGATTACGCTTCCTTCCCACGAAGGGTAGACAGCTTCCGACAGTTAAGGTTCATTTTTAAACCAGCATCAGCAGAGATAGTGATGCGACGAAATGCCGTTCTTACTTTTATAACTTAATTTGCGCGAAATTTATGCATCAAACAATAAAATCAAATAATAAAATCTTGCTGGCGGATATTGGAAATTCAAAAATGGGGAAATATTATTTATTTATGATGGGGTAAAGTGGTTGGCAGCTTAGTTTTTAATGAGGATTATCCGTCCTGCGCGTTTAGTTCCGATTTTTATATATAATTTTGTTTTTTTTTTGCTTTCAGCAACTCATCCGGGTCTAAGGAAGCGTCCACAACGATAGTCGCTAAAAGTCAGGGCAGCTCAAACGAAAGAGGGAGTCTGACAACTACGAAGAAGCCGTCACCGCATGATCGGTTTGAGGATCTCTTGAAAGTATTGAGAGACGGAGGCAGTACAAAATACTCGAATGTTGTTGTTGACAGTCACTTGGAGGCAGACACAATAAATCCAACACTTGGCGAGGTTATGGATATGAAAGTGAGGTGAGTTTGAAGAATGGAAAAATACCAACGTTTTGCTGCGTAGGCGGCCCTTTGGAGGGAAAAATATTCCATGGACTTAAGTTGTGCGTCGCGCAAGACCCACGACAATAGCATAGTTAGAAAGTACAGTTTTTAACTGCTGTCAATTTATGAAAAATATCCCAAAGAAAGCAGTCCAAGTACTTTTCTTTGAAAAATGAGAAATCCATTGCCGATTCTATGAAAGACATTCAATACCACAAACTGTCTTACTTACTTACTTAGGTGGCGCTACAGTCCGGGGTGGACCAGGGCCTACCACAACCTGTCAGTTGTTTGAATTCCGGAAGACTCTTGGTTGAGGATTTTGGTCTTTTAAGCTTTTTTTGTATAAGTCCTCCGTGGTGCAGGAAATCGTGCTCATGTTATTAACTGTATTTGAGGATACAGTCAAAAATATGCTCGCGGTCTTGTTGACAAATGTAGGTTTTCGTTTGCGAAAACTTAGGAATTATGGGGCTGCGGATAGATTGCTAATTCTGCTGGCAAACCAAATCTGAACGGAAAACTAGCAATTGTCTCCGCGTTTACCTACTACTAAAAAAGAGAACACCGACACGACTTCTGGCCTGAATATGAAGTAGTGGAATCGTATAAACTACTTTTGCATGTTTTTTTTGTATGACTGCACATCTATCACTGTAAGTCCTGAGCTAAGAAGCATAAAATTGAAAGTATTGCGTGCATGCATAGCTTTCTACGCCTGAAGTAGAACATTTGGCAAAAGATGGGGCCTGCATCCAAAACCGACCCTCTGGACGTACACGGCCGTCGTGCGACCAATCCTCGCCTACGGGTCAATAGTTTGGTGGCCGGCTTTAAAAAAAGCAAAACTAAACAAGGTACAAAGAACGGCATGCATAGGCACCACAGGCGCTCTACGGTCAACACCGCCAGACGCCCTTACAATCCTTTTGCATCTCTTACCTTTAGACCATCATAGAGTCGGAGTGCGGGTCTTCGATACCCTATGGCCATAGCAACATTCAACTTTCTCTATCAAGGGAACTCATGCCACCCTCAACGAACTAGTTAGTTTAGTTTAGTTTATTTGACTTTTATTTTCATCTTTAATTCAATACAGTCTTCGTAAAAAGAAAGAAATATATATATATACTTAAGTCTATTATGGTTTGGCCTATGGCCGTCTACCAGGTTGACAAAATAGCGTAAACTTTAAAAATCTTCTTCAACTATACATTTTCTATAACGCAGTGCATTTGTACAGTAGTTGTAGAGTAAATCCCATCCTCGGTCTCCATTTAAAATTTGAATTGCTTCATCTATTTCCAAGGTATATGACTTAAAAAACCTTATTCGTATTTCTTTTAAGACTGGGCATACTGCAAGAAAGTGAAATACATCCTCTCGTATCTTCATATTACAAATATTACACAGGATGGGTAGTTCTGGGCGGTGTGGAATGAAGTTCAGGTTCAGTAGCTCTCTCTAAACTTATCTTCTCTACCATATTGTTGTTCAGAAAATATGTTTTTTCTGCTAGTTGATATTTAAGCTTACTGTAGTATGTCCTATACTGTGCAACTGTTACAAAGCGATCATACATATTTCGACCTACTTTTTCCAATAGGATGTTGAGTTGCGTTCTTAGATGTTCGGGTTGCTCATCGGGTGCTATACGTATGCTCATTCCACAGTCTGATGCAAGGCGTTCCCATTCTTGAAAGAAACTTGCTTTCTTTCGTAGTACACTTTTGAGTACAACTTTTGGCAGTCTGTCATCACTCATACCCATAACTTTTATTATATACTCAAAATGTAATCTCAGTGTTTCCAAAAATATAGGCGGTGCTCCAGTCTCCACATGCAGCATGTAATTAGGTGTAGAACTTGGTAAGCGGAACATTCTCTTTAAGAAATACCGAAAAAACTTCTCAACTTCAACATAGGAACAGTATCCCCATACCTGCGATCCAGAAGAATTGAAACTGCGGTTGTGCGAAAGAGTTTCTGCTTCGAGCTATGGTTTATACACTTATTATTGATGCAGCGTCCCCATACCGATGAGATTGCTCGTTTGGCTTCAGACAGTTTGGCCTCTAGATGCTTCTTCATATTCAAGTTTGAGGAAACTAAAATTCCAAGGTATTTATACTCCCGGACTACTTCCACCAATTCTCCTCGATACATCCACCTTTCACTTTGAGTATATCTGCCGCCGCCGCCTCTGAACACCATTACCTTCGACTTATTGAAGTTCACGCTTAGGTTCCAGTATTTGCAGTATGTGGAGAGCCTATTCATCATAAGTTGCAATCCATCTATAGTATCGGACAGAAAAACTAGGTCATCTGCATATTTGAGAACCGGAATTTTTATACTGCCAAACTCGACTCCACCCTTTACCGCATCTGATATGTCATTGATGAACAGAATAAACAGTAGCGCACTCAAAATACATCCCTGCTTCACACCCATCGTTGTTGTAAATTCTTCAGAAATTGATTCTCCGTCCCAAACATACGCCACATTATTTACATACATTGCTCTTAGGATGTTGATTATTTTCGTTGAAAAACCAATATTGTACAATTTGTAAAATAGAGCTTCGCGTGCAATAGTGTCGAAGGCCGCTCGAAAGTCGACGAAAAAGGCATATAGTTTTTTATGTTTTTGCTTATAGATCTCCGCAATATTAAGTAATGTGAACAATTGATCGACTGTTGAGTAGGTCTTTCTAAATCCGGCCTGAGACTCGTGCAAAACTTTTTTATCTTCAACCCAACAGGTAAGTCTGTTATATATAAGCGCAGCAAATAACTTCGCAGATGTATTTAGAAAAGAGATTCCTCTGTAGTTTGCAGGATCGACATAGTCACCTTTTTTGTGTAATAATTGCTTTTTTAAAGCTTTGCGGAATCTTTGCGGATTCGAAAATTCTATTATATTCTGCAACGAGAGCCAACATAAATTCATCTGTGCAGTTTTTATAGAACTCATATGGGATTCTGTCATCTCCGGGGGCCTTTCTGTTTTTAGCTTTATCAATGGCTTCTTTAACTTCTTCTATTGAAAATGGGTTATCTAGAAATTGATCTATAATCAATGGATCTGCATATTGGAACGGTGGTGAGATCTGTGGTGAATTAAGTAGATTAATAAAGTGGTCCCTTAGCTGTGTTGCTTTAAGTGACGTCGCGATGCAATTCACTCGTCCATTTATATGCTTTACAGCTTTCCAAAATTCTGCCGAGGATGTAGAGTTGTTTACAATAGCAATACACTGCAGGTCGAATATATTTTTTTTTTCATAACAAAGACGCTTAAAAACCTTATTTGCTTCTCCATAAAGTGTTTTAAAGATACTTGTATTATATTTCTTAAAAAGCTTAAGTAGTGAGAATGAATTATTCCTGGCTCTCAGACACTCATAATCAAACCACTTTTGTTTTGATAAGTGTTTTTTTCTTGTTGTTAAGCTCGGGACTGCGTTTTTAATAATACTCGTAAGGGTATCAACATCCGGTAAACTATCCGCTATAAGTAGTCGCTCAAGTTCAGCATTTAGATTACTGCGATACACATTTCGTGTTCCATCGTTCCAGACTAGTTTTGGTAGAAGTCCTAATTGCCTTATATTCGTCTCGTTAGTAGCTCTAGATACTAAACAATTAACCTCGAGAGGCATATGGTCCGAAAAAGTCTCTATTCCTATTCGAAAGTCGCTAAGGAGCAAGTTCCAACATCCAGCGATGCAGCAGTAGTCAATTACTGAACATGCGTTTCCACGGATGAATGTGTACTATATCACACCCAAAATGTTTTTCACTAAACATTTTAAAGTAGAATTCCCTTCAAGATTAGATTGACAAGATGACTGGATGAAGAGGGACACGATTTTAACAATCTACAGAGACGGTTCAAAAATGGACTGTGGAATAGGTGCAGGTATTTTCTCTGAGTCCCTAAACATCTCAAAATCCTTTAGGCTCCCGGATACGGCCTAGTTGTTTCAGGCAGAAGTACTGGCTATCCGCGAGGCCTGTCGTCAAATCAAATTACACCCAAACATAGATCCGAGGCAAAAGATTATAAGTCGGTTATTTTAATTTTTTCACATTTATTTCTTTATTAAATTAATTAATTAATCCTCTTTTTCTTCTATATATAACAAAATGGCTGACATCCCCCTGAAGTTGGTTGCCGTACATCTCGAATATTCTGCAACTTCTTCATGGGCCGAGTTCAGCATAACGATTTTTTTTTATTTTACTACAAGATAGACATTTTCATTGAGAGTCAAGCTGCCATCAAGGCTACCGTCAACATAACCTCAAAATTAGTATTAGAATGTCGCAAGGAGCTGGCCTCGCTTGACCAGTTCAAGGTTATGCAGATTTGGGTTCCAGGTCATAGCAACGTTTACGGAAACGAACATGCTGACGAGCTGGCCAGTCAAGGCTCAGCCCTTCACTGCTCACTTGCGGGATCGGTTCACATACAGCTCGGAGCAGTCAAAGCAAAGATCTCCTCAGAATTCCTATCGAAGGCAAATCTCAGATGGAGGAGGCTGACGAACTGTATCAGATCCAGAAGGATGCGGCCAAACTACAGCATGGAAAAAACAACTCACCTTCTCAGCAAGTCACGAAAAGATATTGCCAGAATAATAGCGATACCCACGGGCCATTGCCCAATAGGGGAACACGCAATTAGATTAGGCATCCCACAAAATACTCACCGAAAAGGAAACACTCACTCACTACCTTTGCGCCTGTCCAGCACTAGCTAGGGCTGGACAGCGATCTCTGGGTAAACCCTTCTTCGACTCCCTTGAGGGGGTCTCGAAAGGTAGTATTAGGGAATTGATAACCTTTTTGAACTCCACAAGCTGGATCTAAACTCTCCCTTCCTACCATCTTAAACAACCATGTCAAATAAGTTGTGGTAACAAAACGGCACAGAGTGCTACTTGGGTTTTTCTTATAAAAACCGGCACTCCTACATACCCCGACCTAACATTGCATACATCCAGGTGTCTGACAATTCACGGAAACTGAAGTAGGCAGCAGCTTTAAAGCCTCTATGAAGTCAAAACTCAATGGCATCTTTCCTGTGGGCGGTATTCGAATCTTCGATACTATATAACACGTAGGTAATTTTAAAATTCTTAGCTGTTGCTAAACGTATTTTTCTAGAAACATCTCCTTAAATGGTGGTCAATATGAATTTCCATTTCCATTTCCATGAAAGATTCCATCAGTCTTTGAAACTCCTTAGATGATCATCAACCTCCATGTTAAAGCTTATGTTGCAATAAATTATTATAATGAGACCAACAGCAAGCCCAACAAAAATTGAAGTCTATCGAGACTGAATTTCACTCTAGCTCAATCAGAACTATTTTTCTTGACAGAGAGGATGCTCACTCAGACAAAAAGCTAATTCAAGATTCAAGTCTTGCTCTGGTTTAATTTAAGCCAACCAATATGCGGAAGAATTTTCACCTCATCACATACAGCACGCTGAAGGCTATCGTTGGCAATTAGCTCTACCTCGTTTTCTGTTGAATTCCTGATCCGCACTGTTCTTAACTCGTATTATAGAGGTATATGGAAGGAAACGAAAATCTTTCAGCAGTCTATCAAAAAGAAGAAAAAGCTACTTTATCGAAAGACCGCAAGCAACAATTCACAAAGTTTCACTGGTATATGGATTTTTTTTTTCACATAGTCTTCCTAACCTAGTTCACCAAGAATCCCCTCGTATTTGCTTAAAAGATAAAAAAAAAACTTTTCATCTGCCTTTCGAAATTCACACGGCCAACCCTTCAAAAGTTAAAGACTTTTAAAAGCCATCTTGGTATATGTATAAAGCATTCCACTGGCGTGTGTCTCTATAAGCATCAAACACTCGATGCAAGATTTCAAATCAAACCACAAGACCTCGGTTTTGATTACGATTTTGAGAGCCGTTGGTGTGTCGCAGGCACAACATGTTCACCAAGACCTTTCAATTCTGCACCATCGTCTTCATTTCAAAGGACTCATATGGAATAATGGGTATTTCTTTTTAAAAAGTTCCCCTTCCGCATAGAGGATATTTTACCCAAACCAACCTCACTCTAAATGGACGGTTTTGCATATTTTTTTTATACGCCGTATTTCAATTACCATTTTGCCAACACTTAAGTGAAAATGTGAATTCCAAATCGGAGCGAAACTTTCCGGACTGAACACCGTTCTCAAGTACGCATCGTAATGTGTAATAACAGCTTTTATCAATTTGAAAGTTTTCAGTTGTTTGTTGGCTTCTTCGCTTTGATACTTTACCCTGCCATAATTGCAACATAAAAGTACTAGACGGAAATGGGAAAAGTATCCGTCGCCGGCAAACAGCACTCGAACCAGTGGCACTTTGTCCATTCACGCTTTGGGTATCATTGGGGATCAATATTCGATAACAGCAAAGCGAATTCTTTGCGCAAAATTTCCCCTTCTATATAAAAAGAAAAGTAACCTCATTTCGGAAATTGAAAATAACGAAAAGCCAAAGTTCCACTTTCAATGACTTTTTCCGAGTGTGAACTTTGCTGTGGGTAGGAATTTAGGAAAAAAAAAAAAAAACGAAAAGACGAAAGCAAAAGCATTAACAAATGGTAACAATTATAGTAAATGTTTGCTCCTCGGGAATCGCCTCGCAGGAATGACATTTATTTCAAGGAAATGCGATAAATGCCAGCCAGCAGCAAGCACATGTGACCCACAATACAGGAGAGTACAAGAATAATCTAAAGACGTTGTACGAGGATGCGACAATGCATGCCAAGCTCTGCAGTGCTACGGAATGATGACATTTCCCAACTGTTTTTATGACAAAAGCGAACGCTGATTACGAAATGGATGTCCTACTGGTGGTGGCTGGGTTGCATCCCTTATGTTATTGTCATCAACGTCAAAAGCATGAAAGTCATTTGTCACCGCAGCTTATAGAGCCAACAACAAAAAAATACTGCCCCGGGATTGTGCTTTAATAAGAGAGGGCGTCAGCGTCACATTACTGTGATAAGTCTCCCGTTGCTAGTCCCAGCCGCAGCCCCAGCGCCAGAGCTGGCGCATGTATAGCCAGTGGGTAGTAAAAATGACATCTAGTGCAACTCGTTGTCAACAAATAATCTCAATTTTCTTTTGTAATAGAATACGAAAGTAGAGAATTTGGTCAAGAGGGTAGCATGAGATGATGTCATTTTGTAAGCTGGTTGTGGTGGTGGGGTTTTAATACAGGTACTCGTATACGGCTGCTTACGGCATCTGGAATTATCGTGGAACAATAAGAGGTAATGAAGTACTAAGCCCTAACCGAGCGTTATAGTTACCCTAGTAGGAGTGTACGGTTTACTCTGTAGGTATAGGTATCATAAAGAGCGGGTTGCATACATTGGACATTGGAGAGTTGGTGCGAGTTTCAGGTGGCCCATTTGGCGAGCTTCATTTTTTGTTACATGGTAGCAAAGAATATTGGGACAGGATGACTTTTACCCACCGTGGTATGCTCCAATATTTTCGATGCACATCTATAAGCCCCCCATTGAAGAAGCTTTACTCTTTTGCGTAGCCCTCTTGATTGAATTCGACCTGCATGTCCTAGGCATTTTGAAAACTGTCTTATAGGGCATTTTTTTGTTTCAAATCACTTAAAGGGGACTGACTAAAGTACAAGGAAACTATTTTTCTATTTAGCCTCTTTAAAGCCTTTATTAAAAAAACTTATTTGCACATTTAATGAAGGTACTCGAATTGAAGCCATGTTCAATACGAAAAGGAGTCTTACTGATCGAAAAGATACATAAACCAACACTTGTTATTCGAAGGGATTTGATTCAGTTGCAAATTGGAAGACTGGATTCACAAACTCCGCTACAAAACCAAGTCAGGCATACAGCAAAACCATACGATGCGCTTTCAACTTTTCATATCTCGGCACACAGATATACGATACAAATCTAAAATCGATGCACAACTCATCTTACGGTTTGGTGACACTTCTGTCCACAGAACGGTCTGATGATGCTGATTGCATATGCAGCCACACCAATATGGAGTTGCGAAATCACTTATAGCACACTCGGTATATGTGGGGGTAGCTCTTCCAATATAAATTGGTTGAAGTGTAATTTGTAAGTATACGCCTTCGGGTGGACTTTTGTGTACGCCTATAAATGTATACTGTAGGGAAACTGGTCATTTGGGAGTGTGGAATATACAGAGTTTTCAGTCTAAGTAAACCCATTATGAGGATTTAATTGAAAACCCCCGGTGATGGATCGATGGGAGCCTCATTGAACCCCAAACTGACTGAGAAAGAGGTTGGCTGTAAGAACGGTTGAAAAGGTGCGGCCGGACATTGGTGTTTCTAAGGGAATTAGGTTAATGTTATCACACGGCCCCAAATTAACCAAATTTAAGGAAATATGTGAAAATTTCTGTTCAACAAATTTCGTCTGATGATGATATTTATATTTTCCGGAGACCGTAAAGAGCTTTGGAAGTGTATCCAAGTTTTGGCCGTCGATAGAATTTGGCGCTTAATTCTATCGACGGCAGAACAATTTAAAAATGGTGTCATCGACAAGGTATTTCCCACATCAATAAATCAAGCAAAGTCTTACGGTAGAAAGCTGCTGAGTAAAGTTAGTTAAAGACTTGGTTAACCAAGGTTTCACTATTGTTCACTATATTCTTCTACCTAATCCATGGGCGTACTTTTTCAGTATCTACTTGTCCGTAAAGTAAAGGAACAACTTGCTTTTCAAACAAATGTCGATATCGTGTCGTCCAATACTTCATAGCAATAAAACTGAAAGTGAAAAAAAATGTAAGCCTCTACTACAATAGGTGAGAACCTCAGCAAATGCTTCCATTTGTGGATAATGTTATCGTATCGACTATCTATGACTTTTTTAATTGTTTTCAGGAATCTCAAAGTAACAACTTTTAAAAAAGTTTTAATTTCTAAATAAGGTAGGTACATTTAAGGTCCGTTTGCTGATACCTACGACTCATAGCGAACTAAGTGCCACATAAACCTTTATTTGACGGTTTATGCCCTAAAAATAGAAACCTTAGTATTTAAGCAGAACTTAAATCGTTAAGAGTCGTATAAGCAAACGGCCCTAAGTGTTTTGTTGGAGTAATTAAAATCAATTTGCAGTCCCGATAGTAAAAATAAATAAATAAATAGTTGGCGCGACATTTCCGTAGGGACCCTAGGCCTAGCTTTTCACAACCATTCGTTTTATAGAGGGTTTTTTTTTGCGAAAATGGAAGGAATCTACAATTTTTTGCCGATTCCAACCGGCTTATTGAGAAGCTCTGCCATGAAACTTATACTATCGGATGTTTGTCAGTGGAAAAAGACCTTAAAATGGAATTTGGATTTTTTCTGGGAATCGAATCTGAGACCCCGTTCTTAGGAGTCCAACACACCAGCCACTGCGCCTACATTGTTTCAACAATACACATCCAAATTTTACAAACATTACTTTCCACGAGCAGCAAAAAAAAAATTAGTTTTGAATGTTGCTGCTTTTTTATACCCTCCAAAGGAAGGTATATTAACTTTGTCATTACATTTGTAGCGCCAAGAAGGAGTCACCGGAGACCTCTTTGTGTCTATATATATTCTGAATCAGGATCACATTCTGAATCGATTAAGCCATGTCCGTCTGTCTGTTTGTCTGTCTGTCTGTCTGTCTGTCCGTCTGTCTGTTGAAAGCACGATAGCGCCCAAAGGAATTGACATAGTCGAATGAAATTTGGTGAAAGACTTCTTTTTTTCGTCGTCAGGTTGGTATTGAAAATGGGCTATGTCGGTCAAGTAGTTAGGGTACCTCCCATACAAAATCAATATTAGACCCACGTGTCTCTCTGTCTGTTGAAAACCGGATATTTTCAAAACAAGTCGACCTAGTCAAGTGAAATTTTATGAGAGGACTTACTTTTATCGTCGTCAGGTTTATATTAAATTTGGACGATATCGGTCAAGCAGTTCTGGTACCTCCCATACAAAACCAATTTTCATGACTTCTATGCAGTGGAGGGTATCAAAGCATCGGCCAGGCCGATGATAACACTTTTACTTGTTTTTTGTATGAGAGGTGCCACGCGCCGTTGTCAAGTTCCAACCGCAAGAACTTACCACAGATTCATCACGGAAGAAAATTAAGGAGAGCTTAGAGGACAGATCGACAGACCAGCATTGATTTTTGAAGATACGCGTATTTCATTGATATCAAGTCAAAAACGTCCCTTTAAGTCCAAATGGTGCTCCTTTTGAGACATAACTTTTCGTTTTTATCCAAACTTCTCTCAATTTCACCTGTAAAAATTGCAGAAAGCACTAATTATTTCTTTGAAACTACACTCGGAAGAAAATGCTGCCTCTAGTCAGTGACAAAGCCAGCCCGAAGTATTCACCCAGAGTGAAATAAAGCCAAGAACAAAATATTTAAATTAGAAAATCCCTGTGGAACCGCAACTCAATGTGGCATTCATTCGTTCTTCCCCTTGAGTTTGGGAGTCCTTCTTCTCCTTCGGCTCCTCAACTGAAAGTAGTAAATGAATATCACAAAAGCCAATTAACTAAATTCCCTGCGAAATTTTTGAGCGTCACACTTCTGCAAGCACACCGAATCGAATGAGGAATGACATCCTTGTTCGTAGATTACGTCACGCGTCTAAAACCCGCAGCCAATATCGAATCAATAACAACCCCAAGCTCATTTCCTCCTATCCACAACTGAATTTCGTAAATTGGGTACCTCGCGTATTTCATGCGATATATATTTTTTCATCGCCTCTCTTTTTTTTTCTCGCAAAAATGAAATCAGTTTAATGATCCAATTTTGATCAGCATTCCTTCGCACCATATCCTACTCATTACCGGGAAAATAGCTCATTTCCTTTGGCGTTGGGTTGTGTTTTTTCGTCTTCATTTTGTCGAATAGAAAGTATACCGTCATTAAAAGCGTCGCGCAACTCTCACGGACGATTCAAGATTCAATTTCGTTTATGAGGAATTGGAAAATCATTATCTGGTTCGGGCTCGGGCTCGGGCTCCCTTCGCACACCAGCAGATATAAAATTAAAACACTTCATTGTTCGCATTATGCTTATCGCCGTTGTCGTCGTCGAGTCGCCTCCAATACGGTCGTAGTTTCGCAATGAGTGAATTACACGAAATGGAAATTTTTATATGGGGCAGGGTGGTGTTGGAAAAGTTGTCATTGTATGCGAAGCCGTCCTCCACAAATTACCTTATCAAATAGTCGTTTTAATAGCATAAGGTTGGCGGGGTGGCGAATATCTTGTTCGGTCGTAGGTGGATAAATATAATTTACCCGATTCCATCTAATTTACGTGACTCAATTACAAAGGATTTACGTTCTGTTTCTCACTCCATGCTTATCCATTATAAATTTGGATTTAAAGCGTTTGGCTGTAGCCACCACCGAAGGTCTTTGGAAGCGATTCCTTTCTCCGCAGGTGTACCCCCAGCCACAGTTTTGAATTTGCCAAGATCCCTTGAGGGTGCATTTTATGCATAAATGCTATGCAACGGCAGCAACATGGATGCATGCTAACAGGTGAGTACGAGTATATATGGATGCCCCACCGCATTGATGTTCTCTGAGCTTTTCTCAAATCCCTAGAAGAATATAAATTAAGCGGTTTATTTCTTCTGCCATTTTTTTTTGTTCCTGCTTATTCTCCCCATTTCTGTGGATCCTTTGAAAGTACAAAAACCCGTCTCGCTGATGCGGCATTTTTTTCCTCGGCGCTTTAAACAGAGGCGTGTGGCAGTCCTCAGCGTGGATAATAAAATATTTTTCCCTTATGAAAGAAGCTTAAACAAAAAAGGATAAAGCGGAAAAAGAAATGTCCGCAATATGCGCGGTAAGTTCAACCAACCCTTTTGGCGGTATTCTTGGTGTTCTCACAGCCAAAGCCTACACGCCACCTCCGCGTCTATCGTGGAGAATTATTTGCGACCCCGTCGTCTCATTTTCGCAATGCCACCCAAACACCGCAGCGTGGGGCGGCTTTTAATTACCTCAAAGTTGGTGAACCCCTCCGCAGGGCGTTTCTTGATGTAGGTACACAAGTGATACAACGACTGTACACAGAAATAAAGCAACAATAATGAATTAATTACACGTATCATAGTTTGTATACGCAACGCTTTAACGCACCTGTAAGTATGCATACGTTTTTGTTTACGATCTTTATGGCTGTTACGCGAAACGGATTGCGAAAGGGTTCTTTGGTTCCTTTATGTGTCTTGGCTATTATTGTTGTTGATGCTGATGTTCTGTTCTTCATCTTAATGTTTACTGAATGTAGGGGTTATTATGTTTCCTTTTGGAAGAGATTCCTTTGTCTGTCCTGGAGGTATGCTGTTTGTAATTTAGCGTATACATGCTAAGTCATTATAATCAGCGTTGATTGTTTTAACGCAAGGGAATTATATATGAGATCGCAAATGTGTGTCCTTTCTTCTCAGAAAAAAATAACGAAAACTCGGAATTTTGATGGAAAATTATTATTTTCATCTAAATAAGGATGATAGCTCTAACAGATGATGCAAAATGGGGTAATTTTAATGTTCCTATACAAAGGATCTGGCGACCTTCGAAACCATCAGGCAGGCATATGTGGTGAAGATTTTAAATGGCATGAACTCTCATCAAGACTATAATTAGAATAAGTTTGATTAGTTTGAACTGCTGGTCGACCTGCACTTAATAAGCTGGATCTGGTTTTCCGACTTATTCACTAAACTATTACGAAATTTCTCTGACAACTTTAAACTAAAACAAGTAAAAGTGTTATCATCGGCCTGGCCGATGCTTTGATACCCTCCACTGCATACAAGTAATGCAAAACTGGTTTTGTATGGGAGGTACCAGACCTACTTGACCGACATAGCCCACTTTCAGTAAAAACTTGACGACAATAAAAGGAAGTCCGCTCACAAAATGTCACTTGCCTACGTGGATTATTTTGGACTCCATCGTGTTTTCAACAGACAGAGAGACACATGGGTCTAATATTGATTTTGTTTGGGAAGTACTCGAACTACTTGACCGACATAGCCCATTTCCAATACCAACCTGACGACGATAAAAAGAAGTCCTTTCACCAAATTTCATTCGCCTATGTCAATTCCTTTGGGCGCTATCGTGCTTTCAACAGACAGACGGACAGACAGACAGACAGACAGAGAGACAGACAGACAGACAAACAGACAGACGGACATGGCTTAATCGATTCAGAATGTGATCCTGATTCAGAATATATATACTTTATGGGGTCTCCGGTGACTCATTCTTGGCGTTACAAATGTAATGACAAATTGAATATACCTTCCTGTGGAGGGTATAACAATCGATAGAGATAGAGATTCACATGAGCATTAGATATTATCGAGCATGTAATGGATAAATGGGATATTGGACATGTTGCTGATGTAGTTAAACATTAAAATAAAGCTGCCAAATTCATGCGATATGTTTCAGTCGTCGACATAGTGTAACAGGGAAGGTATGCTAAAGAGGCTGATGATTCTGTATAGCCGGAACAGTTTACAGAGTCTTCTTGCGCAAGTCAAGCCACAGGAAATGGTGTCTTTTAAATAGAACATTTTTTCAAGCCGTATTCCATGTGGCAACAAACCTGCTTAATAAGTGTCCAATCAATGTTAACATTAACTTTGGAAAGCAAAAAGCAGTTGATGGTAGCTTTTGGTTTTTATTTTTAAAATGCGCCACCTGCCAGTACATAAACCCACCAAATTGTGCACTTATTAGGGGTGCAGTAGCCCATTGGCTCATTTGGACTTCCCTTCTACGTTTTAGGGCCAATTCATAGAAACCAGTTAGCCGATCGCTGGCCGTACGCATTTGTCATTGAGCTTCAAAAACATTTTCTTACTAAACGAAATAAATTTAATAGATTTCCACCACTGGAAGCAGAAAGATATGATCACCGATTTGTTGCAATGCTCGCTTTATTTCACCTAACTCCAAATTGAAAAAAATATCCAATGTTGCATCATCATTATAATAATCAGTCAAAGGTTTTTTGTCGGACTGATTTAAGGGTTAATTCAAGCCCGATCTTTATGAATTATGAACCAAATGAAAGCTTGATTTGTGTAAATAAACTCCCGAAGTATTAAGCGTGGTGACTACAAAACGTCTGCCGAGTGGCTGACATGTTTGTGTGTTGGACTACTAAGCGAGGGTTCGAATCCCGAAAAAAAAAACAAATTCCAACTTAAGGTTTTGTTTCCACTGCACCACCTCTCGCGAACGTCTGACAAGAGTATAACTGCAATGAAAGAGCTTCTCAATTGTCCGTCCCAAAATTTGAAAAACTCACCCAAGACGCATGGTAGTGAGAAGCTAGCTAGGTCCAGGGTCCCTATACGGACCTACCGCAACAACTATAAAAAAAAGGGAATACAAAATATCAGAGCTTTTCAAAACTGCTTGAAATAAACAACTGATATGTACTTGATACAGAAAATGTCACTTTGATGTATTAAAATGCCAAATCAAATGCCATGCATACAGATGACTCCATATCATCCATCATATTTGCACTATGGCAAAAAGCATACCGTGCAAACCTATATCCGAATTCGGTCTGACAACTTATGCACTCTCTGGTATACTCATATGTGTATAAGTTCTATGTGTCAGAAGTCAAATATGTCTCCATCTATATTCCTATTCCTCAGACCTCAACCCATGTGTCCTTCATCAGACACTCTACCCTTTTATGCATTTGCCATGATGATATCTTTCAGTGCCAAGTAACATCAAAGTTCGCGCCAAATTGAGTTCTCACACTGTGCAATAAAGGGAAAACCATCGAAGTCTGTTATGCCCCGACAGCTGTTACTTTGCTGCCCCAGCTGGTTTCGTTTCGGGTCTCCTGGTCGTGCAATATCTCGCAAACATTAGAGCGGGCGTCAGATGGCACATCAGTGATGTACGAAAACGCGCCATCATAGTCCTCTTCAAAGATCTGAATTTATGATGATGGGACAATACCGTCTGTGCCGTTTGGCAGCGATGTGACGACGAACTCTTCGCAAGGACCTGTCCGGACTATTCGACTTGATAAAGTTCCTGCCACACTGATGCTGCCACAAGGACATCACCGATGGTAATTTACAAAGTGTGGTAACTGCATTAAAGTATGCTCGGCGATTCAACTTGCCAGGATGCACTGTCATTCTCCCGCTCTGGGGTTTTTGTGTCATCAAACCGATCGATCATGGGACAAATTTTTCCAATGGCTTTTCTTGGGTTCAACAAAATTATGTTGGCCTAATGCCAAACAAAGTGCAGCTACTGCCCAACTGCGCGATATAGTTGCACCATTAATCATATATACATCATCAACATTATCTATGGCAGTTCTTGTGAAAATGTAATCGATTCCGTTGTAGCAAATAATGGCATTCGATTGCAATTTCCTTTGTGTAAGCTTGGGCGAGCTTTGGAGCAGTATTTCCTTTCAATGGGGGGGTGTGGAGGATTTTATGCTCAGTTAAATGTTAACTGGCGGTGATAACGAGCGACAAGTGCATTTACTGCAATTGAATTACTCAACCGAGAATGCAATCGTGATAGCCCTCGAGGGCTTGTGATATTCTTGGAACGTTTGTCACCCAAATAGCTTGCAATAACTTTGAGTCACTCATAGTGGATACCCATTGTGTGTTGTTGAAAAGCATAGAAGAGGTCCTTACAAACGGAACAAGCGGCTATTCGTTTTGTAAAACAATCAAAAGAACCAATTTATTAAAATACAGTAGTCCCTCGATAATGTGAATTACCGATAATGTGAATTTCTCTAAAATGTGAATCGGCAAAACTTTACATTGTCATGTCTATAATGTGAACTTCCGAAATGTTCAACCTCTAAAATGTGAATTTTTTTGTAAAAGTTTTTATATTTCTCTTGTTTCTCTTGCTCGTTTTGCGTGCGATTTTCGTTTTTCTTCTAAATTAATAAAAATTTAAACTGTGCTTTAAAAAAATCATTTTGTGTTGTTTTTAATAAATTTGAAAATCGTTTCAATCAGTTTAGTAAGTACTGAAAAACAGTTTCAGTAATGTGAATCCCTCTAAAATCCGAAAACGCCTTGTTTTAATTTGTTCACATTATCGAGGGACTACTGTATTATTATATACTTTGTTAATAAGTAATTAAATTGCAATAGTAATACAAAATTATTGCCAGCACTAGCTAGTTACCAGGGCTTTCAGCTGGAAGGAACCAACTTTTATTATAGGGCTGTTCAGGACCGAAGTGTGACTGAAATTTGCGAGTATTGCTTGAGTGAATAAAAAGCCTTTATAAAGTATAAACAGATTTTTCAAGTCTGCCATGTGCAAGAGTGCAACTGCGGCAATTTGTTGTTTAAAGCTTTTGATAACTTGCCATTAAGTGTGAAATACAATAGCAATCAAATGACCGCTGCGAAAAGATTTGTAGCATGCGATTCTTTTGAGGTAATTTTTAACCACTTTTTCGCACATTTCGGGCGGTTTCTCGGCCACAACTAGAGTTAAGTTGGTTTTTTATTGCGTCTAGAGTTTGGCTCGATTATTCGCGTAAACACAGTCTTTTGCGTAGCCCCGCAGAAAAAAAAATCTAACGGTGTCAAATTGCATGGCCAATTGACGTCGCCAAAACGTGAAATCACGTGACCAGCAAACTTCTCACGCAATAAAGCCATAGTTGGTCGTGTTGTGTGGCTTGTTGCCTCATCTTGTAGCAAGTTTTAATAATTTTAACGCGTTGTTAAAATCCCAAACATTTAACTAATATTATGACACTTCAAATGACAGCTGAGTTTGATAGGTGTCAAATGCCAGCGCTACCAACTTGAAACCATGAAATGAATGACCCTGTATTTATGAGAAATTAACAATGTAGATTGGTTGAGGGCAAATAAAAACATTTAAAAAAAAATTGAAAATGGTATCCAAAAGTGGAAAATACATAATAATAAAAAAAATGGTGCAATTTGAAAAGTAATTGAGGGGGCCAGCGACAAGACGATCGCGTGTTGGGCGGTTATATGGTTGAATGGGTCTCAGTATAGTTTGTCTATGCTTTTATTAGCAGCCCATGTAGCAGGTTCAATCGCAATCGCAGTTCTTAATCGCAAAATCAAAGTCACTTCTTAACCGCTTAGAAATACGATCCTGTCCTTTAGGACCAACTTGTGTTTCAATTGGCGTAGAAAGCTCAACATTGGCCCAACCGACGATGCAGTATGTTTGTATATCATGTTAAGTTAACGTATATGTTAAAAGTCTGTCCTCCGGCTGCATATTTGAAAATGTTTTAAAAACCCCGTTCTCAATCAGAATGGTTGTACCGCATCGTTTTATAATTTCAAATTCAGTCTTTTTAATGTTTTAAGCAACGATTTAGGCTACTAGCATTCATATAGTCTTAATCAGAAAGTGGTGGCTATGTTTCGGCACTAAATTCGTCGAATTTTTACAGGATTTAGTTAAGGAGCCACCCACAGGTGTCAGTATACGTGTACAGCGTCAAGCTGCGATTACACGTGTTACTTTCCGTGGCAAATTTGGACTCACACGTAATGACAAATTTGGGACAGAAGTCTACGTCATAATGACTTCGTCATGCCAAAATTTGACACGAAAAGTGGCATGTGTAATCGTAGCTTATGAACTTTAGATGTTCATCATGTTCATCGATCGTCACTCACTCAGCAGTTTTGAAGCAAAACTCAATATGAATCTTCTGACAAAAACGTGTTTTTTGAAAACTCGCATCTGAATTCCGTTCGACTTGCAAATACCATAAAAACTTTAACTGAATAAGTACTGAACCAGCTGTAAGTTGGTGTAAAAAGGAGTGTCAATAGAGAGACTATTTTTTATCAGATGAAGTTTGGTCTGTAAAAGACTACATAAGATCCCCCCCGGAGAGATCCCCCAATGTTCTTAAGAGAATTGCATATAAATACTCCGATCTTTCAAAACAGACTTCTTTTAAAAGGTTTTTTACACACAGAAAGACGAATCTTTAAGCAATCTATTTGCACAGCAGGTAGTTACTACCTTATTCATAATATTGCCTTGTAAAGTCGTTTTCGAAATTCCATTTTTCTACCGTTCACGGTCTAGAGTTTCATGCGGAAAATGAGACTAACATCTTGAAAATATATCGCGACTGGAATCAAAGACTTAAAATCGCTTATCGGTTTTATAAACTAACGAAACGAGGATAATACCCATAGGTACTCATAAAATGACTATTGTTTCTTTTAGCAGACTTTTCCCCAATCCAACGTATCTTATGAATATGAAAAGTACTAGGAATAGGCAGGGTCTGTAAATAGTATAGTATATAGTCTCGAGTGTTAGATCTGTAAAGTCTCGACACAGATACTATCCTCAACTTGAAACATCAGTTCGATTGATATGAGGCCTTAGAGGTGCGCAATGTCAGCATAGTTACTGACTCGTGAGCATCTTTATCGATCGAGAACTATTTTTCAAGACCCTTGTCAAAAAGGCTAAAAAAACTGAAAAATGTTAGCCACTAAAAATCCCCATGGGACCAGTGATGCCAGATTACATCATCTTTTTTTTTCAAGATATTTGCGCTCCAAAATATGTACAAGACTTTTTACCTCAAATTCATCAAATTTCAAGATTTTTTATATCAAAAACTTGTTAAATCTAACAAATTAAAAGAACCTTTTCTATTGAAGAAAAGCATTTTTTATTAATTCCTTTATTATTGAAATATAATGTGAGTCAAACAGAGCCCATGCACAATTTCAGTTTTATTAACGTTTCCATCAACTCTAAAGAAACATGCATTTGAACGTATTTGATAAAATAACTGATGTAACGTATTTCTGCAAAAAATGTTTTGTGAGTAAAAACAGCGGATGTAAACTTCGCATATCCAGATTTTATTTTCAATATTTTACCTCTTCCACGTTCCTCTGCAAATGTTGAATTCATATTTTGTTTTATTTAAATTTACACCAGATTTAAATAAAACAAAATTTGAAATCGTTTGAGTACTGAAACAGTTGTTATAATTTTAATCTTTACAAAAATTTGTTGTGCTTTAATGAACCGAAATTCTATGAACCTGATATTAGCAATGAAATTCTAAGTCAATTTGATTCAACTATGTTTCAAAATTTCAAAAAGCATTAGCTTTAATTTATGACCTAAGTTTTTTTTATATATATTTAGGTGATTTATGTATTAGTAGTAAAGTACTTCAAAATTGTATTTTATATTTCGCTCTTTTTATATTTTGAACAAAATTTTGAAAAAATTTTTTTTTTTTCGAAAAAACAAGATTTTCAGATTGTTTATCTGGGAACACTGCGATGGGACATCAATTGAAAATGTCTTATCGTCTGTCCGGTGTACCTGCTTAACTGTACTACAAGCTTCACAGTCTATATGATGAAACGTAATACGATAAGGGTTACATAAAAAAACGAAACTGTCTGTAGCATTTTTAAGAACCATTATATTGACAGGAGAACATTGGGCTGATGCAGTCTAAAACAGCCAACAAAACAAAATTTAGAATATCAACTCGAAGCTCTACCGAACTGTGCTGAAAACTTTTGAAATTCTCAACCGGATGCCACCTGCAGCCACAAATAGTTCTCGCAAAAAACTCGTATTGTTTGTGGGAGCAAAAGTTCGTTTCCAATAAATTAACCCGGATTCCCGATCGTTTCACCAATCCAACTATATATACGCCGCACAAAAAAAAAAAAAACCCCACCCGAAAGAAAGTCTCTATATGCTAACATCCAGACATACGAACGACGTTAGACATATTACATATATGGCAATTTTACAAATCACACACATTCGAAGGCACACAAAAACGGGAACAAAACCCAAAAAGAAATGCTGGAAGAATGTACCTCAGTATGTGCAATATCATCGACATTTCAATTTGCCTCCACTGCAAACTCGTACACACAGCCCGAGAACATTGTGAATTTCTGAAAGGACACCCATTTTCATGAGTGTGTATAAATGGCGGCTGCACGGTTTAGCCCTCATTTGAATTCTCCCTTGTCAAAGTTCAACGGCACGCTCGATGTCGCCTTTTCTCTAATTTTGCTATTTTCGATAAATTTTGTATTTTTCCATCTTTTTGTGTCATTTCAGCAAGAATGCAACGAACTTGGAGAAATTCCAACTGGCGATATCAAAGAAAGAGCTCTACCGTGAGAACGACACAGTTGTGGATGCCGTTTTGCGCGACATGGCCAATTTACCCATTCAGCACGTATGTAAGTATCGTCTCGATTTGCTATTCGCCCGCCCTTATTTGGCTTACCTTGTATCCCGGTCCTTGCATCTCATTACGCTGTGTCTCTGAGTGTATGCCTATGGAAATAAACGATGAGGTGGCGGCAAGGCCTCTAATTCGCGTCGCTTTTTAGCTCCTTTTGGAAGTATCGAAAGCTGTTGTGCCAGCGACGTCTTTGACTTGATACAAGTCCTTGAGCAAAAGAACAACCTGGCATGCTTAAAGGGGTGCAGTGCAAAGTTGAATAGTTGCTTCATTCCGTCACACCCCTTCTGCAGGCATATCGATTGTGATGAGATACACCGCATATGTAGCTACGTAATAGGCGTTTAGTTGAATATCCCTGCCGCTGTGTTGTTGTGTGCGGTTATAGTGTGCTATTATCCTGTTTAGATTGTTGGGTGATACCTCAGCTTGCGCGCACATATTTCCGGGAAACAGAGCAGGATATGGGTGTGGGAGGATACACCGCACATGCACTGCGCTCTTCAAAGGCTGCTAACATTGTGACTTATTTATAATGTAAGAGATTCGATATGATATTAGCATTGTTGCACATTGCCGTGAATGTTTGTGTACATAGAAATATTTTCCAATTACGCGTTGTTGGTGGAACAAGCTGCATACGAGGTAGGTATACCTATACAGGTGTACTATTCAAGTATTTGAAAGGGAAGTTGAATTAGTTTCCTTTGTTGGGATATAATTAAGGGTGTATAGGTACATGTTGTTAGCATAAGTACAGGTTAAGTTTCTTGGAATATCAGTGTAATTGTTACCGATGATTTGAAATTTGAGGTTGAAAAGGTGGATAATTTGTATGCAGTATGAGGAGATCTTTTGTTACGAGCTTCCCAAGTTTTTGGTTGATATACAGGTCAACATTTTGCAACATTATCTAAGACCATTCCATTCGGCAATTTTATAGAGCGCTTCGTCGTCGCTTAGTTCATGTGCAATTTGATTTGACATATGCTACACACTCTGAGAACCAAATTTGAAAACCTTGCATTTTTACGTACCCAAATTCATCTATTCGAATCCATGCCTATGACTAGTGAGCACAACAACTCCATATATGACCCAAGGTCCTTGCGGCCTACGTTTTCAGAACCATTCATTTGGGTGAGCTTATTTTTGTTTTGGACAATTTAAAGGGCATTACAATATTGTTCCATGCCCGAGAGGCTGAATTGAAAAGCTGGAATGTGTGCCTCTGGTAAGATGCTGCATGTGTAAATTGTCTACCTCATCACGGTGTTGAACCTTAAACGCCTTATTTAGCATCACTGAGCAACTGCGATGCTCCAACAAACAGCTCCTCTTGTACTGCCTCTATTCACCCGCAATATTACATATAATTTAATTTTCTATAATAAAATAAAATAATATTTTTAACCATTTCAGATCAAAAAGATGGTGGCACTCAGCTGAAATTAGTGATTGAATATCCAAATGATGTAAAAGCGTTAATGAAGCCAATGAGGTAAGGCCCAGCGATTTATTTTTAAAAACAAGAGCAAATAAAAACAACTATATGAACACAACTTAATTAATAATGCCGACAATATTTAACATTTAAAATGTTTCAATATATAACTTTAAATGCGAATCATTTTATAACCATACAGTACGTCTCAAAAGTTAACGCATCTAAACGAATTTTATAAGGCCCAAACAGTTATCATCTGTTATCAGCTCTTTAACTACGACTTGGAGCAGATTTATAATTTATCTAATGTAATTATATAGTGACAAACGTTCGCCAATCATTGCAAATCACCCCTCAACACAATTTTCTTTTTAATTATAAATTGAATTTTTCTTGTTACACTGAAACTCGATACATTCACAACTAGTTTTTAATAATTACAGAATGTATCTAACTATTCATTCCCTGATGAAAAACACTTACAATTTACTTATGATTTAAATAATAATAATAATTGGCGCAACAGGTCCGTATGGACCCAAGCCTAGCTTCTCACAACCATTCGTCTTGTGTGAGTTTTTATTTTTGGGACGAATGGAAGGGATCTACAATTTTATGCCGAGTCCAAACGGCCAATTGAGAAGCTCTTTCATGACAGTTATACTCTCGGATGTTTGTCAGACGTTCGCGAGAGGTGGCGCAGCGAAAAAAACCTTAAGTTGGAATTTGGGTTTTTCTCGGGACTTATGATTTAAAGCAGTTTTCTTTTTTCTTTTTATTTAATTTCTATAAAGTTAAGTAAATTGTAATTAAATATTGTATTAAATTCCAATGGAATGAATAAATCTAAAAAATCTAAAAAAAAAAAATCTAATGTTCTCAAAGAAACGTTGCTCATCGCATACTAGCCGGTTTATTTTCACTTAATCATCGAAATGCTCTCCCGAGTAGCAGAACCACGATCAAGTACATTCCTTTATGATATTTTTCGATTTTATAAGATAAATTTACTTTCCTTGTCCGTAGCTCAGCTTCTGGATGAAGCAGAAAAATAATAATTGATAGCTTAAAATATTTGGCCCAATTGTCTATTATTTCCCAATTGATTTAGAACAATTTGAGTAATAGCAAATTGAAGGCAGTGAAGGCAGAAGGGAAGCCCATTTTGGTGAAAAACCCTGCGTGACAATAATTCTCCATGAAAACGATTTAATGTTGTACGATGTAGCTTATTTTCTAGACATTAATTGAAAAAATTCCAAAGTCATGCTAAGAAAGCAAATATTTAGAAGAACAGCAGCTTTTTACACTCAGGGAAAAAATGCAAACTAAAATGTAATATGTTCTATTTGATTTTACGTTGAATAAACTTTAATAAAGAATATTCCTTTTCACATTAAAACATATTTGATTTAAATACGCGATGTAATTTTAAATTAAGTCAACGTAGATTCAAACGTATTCACTTTTACATTTAAGCATGATTCCGCGTCAAATCAAGGTGCATACGTGGTTAGATCAAATTAAAAATATATGCATTTGGAGTAGGGAAAACCTCTGAATTAATGTTATGCCACTTTGATTTAAAAAATTTCGTAGTCGATGCTAAATCATTCCGAAAAATATTTAAATCAAAGCGGTTTTCTTTGATTTTACATTGTTTTTTCTTTGGGTGATATAGACGCAATTTATATAGGTTAGGCCTACTAAGTGACAGTGACAGTCCAGGTGGACCTGGCCCTCAACCAATACGCCCTTCCAGTTAGGGCGATCTTTAGCTAACTGCTTCCGGTTGCGCACTTCACAAATTTGGCAATACATGTTCCTAAATTCAAAATGGAGCACGTGTGTCAGTGGTTGAATGAAATCTGACGCATGCATTACAATGTAAGTGCGAGTATGTAAAATGGTCTGGAAACTTGATTTAAAGGTCCCCGCCACCTAAGGCGTGTTCTTCTAAAAGGATGACACTCTTTTTTAATTTATTCTCTAAAACATTAAAAATCAAAGAAATTCGACTAAAAAGTAGAATTTTGTTAAAGATAATTGATTGAAGTCCTTACCAGAACAAATATTTTGTAGATATCTGTTCACTTTATGTCGCTAACCAAAGAAAGTTTTGAGCACTCAAAAAAAAAACACTAAAACGTACCTCTTAAAAATTTGATTTGACAGCTATGAAAATGATTTTTTTTTTCTCTACCTCTTTTCTGTCATCTGTTAATGAATAGAGCATCTAAATATATGATCAGAAATAGTTTATTTTTCAAAAGATGACAGTACGATACATTGGAAATATGCTTTTTGATTTTCGGACAAAGTTATACCACCGGCTTAAGTTACCCAAGTTGACGGTATGTATCTTTTCTTTTTCATAGATTACTACAAAAGGGTTTCCTAACTTTTTCGTAAGTGGACCTCTCTGAAAGAGACAGTCTTGACAGTCTTTTCCATTCTTACTACGAAAGTAAAAGAACAAACTTAGCCCTTGATTTTTCCCCTTAAAATCGTCACTTCAATGACATTTGATTTAAGATTCTTCACAATCAAACGATTTTCGTAACTAAGTTTCGGTTGAGGTTGCGCAACTAATTGTTATGACTGATGGGAATGAAGACATCGTTAGACCCATTGTGATTTCCTTCATATAGTTAATTAAACATCCTACTCCAAAACAATGAAAATGAAAGTTGAAGTTGAATAAAATAAAATAATAATACAAAAATTAATCGCAATCCAATATTCGTGATGGACAAAGTTAGCCTATTGTCATAGATTACAATTTTCTCCATCCCAAAGAAAATTTAATTTCCGGAAATCCACCTCTGAGCGAACGCAATTTTTAAATTTCAGGGGTTAAAATTTTCGGATGAAAAATACAGAGTGAAATGTCAAATGATGCGACACTTCATGTCGAGGACATGCGCTGTTTTGTTCAAAAACTGTATTTAAGTTATACAAAGGGGAAACTGTGTAAATACGAAATAAACTTCCCGTTGAAGAAAAAAGTTTTCTGTTGAAACGGATGAAAATTAAAGAAAAACGCACGGTAACTTCTTAGAACGTTATAAAAGATCGGGTTTTATTTCGAGAATGAATAATGTTTCAAATATGTTTGACATTTATACTTTTGTTTATATACAAATCAGTGTAGACTTTTATTGACAAATGTCAATTATACGTTTATGGCTTATTCACAATATTATTGTTTATACGATACAATTTTACTTTATAGTTTAAAGGCAAATAAATTATAATAAGATATATAATTTTATATCCAAAACATGCGTAATTGGGCGGAAGTGCCATCTGTCATTCAAAAAAACATAAATAATTTCGTTCTGATTTAAAAACGAACAACGACTAAATTATTCGTAAATCGTTCATTCAAAAATACTAAAATTGCGATTAAAAAACGGTGGCTTGGGGTAGGGCGGTGAAGATTTGGGGTTATAGATATTATTTGTTGATGCTAAATCTAAAAAAAATACAAAACAAAAATGTTCGTCAAAAATAAAAAGCAAAACTATTGTCGACTTGGACAACATAGTCAGTAATCACCCAGCGGTATGAAATATACTTTAAGATCGGTTCTCATAAAGGGTTTTCCAATAAGAGGTGTTATTGGGAATGACCCGCTATTTCGGTAGCTGTCACTTTTGAAGCTTTTATTCTTTGACATTTGACAGGTAGAAACTACGCCATTACTAAAAATGGAACGATACACGCTTCAACAACGCACTGAAAATATTAAAATTCACTACAAAAATGGTGAAAAAACACAAGAAACGAAACCATTGATCTTCTACGGGAAAATTTTCCGGACCGTGTTATCTCTCGAAGAGGTGATCACAATTGGCCACCGAGATCTTGTGATTTAACACCTTGCGACTTCTTCCTTTGGGGTCACGTGAAAGATAAGGTCTACGCCAACAATGTCGATTCAAGACCGCAAAGATAAAATTCGTGACACTATCGAGGACATAGGGCAGCCACTTAGCGATTTGGTTATGGAAAATTTCATGAAAAGGATATGGTCCTGTATGCGTGTTCGTGGTGGCCATTTGGCTGATGTTGTTTTTCATTATTAACGGCATACCTTCCTCTTTATTATGAAATAAACATCCGATCATTGATCTCAAAAAATGACATTTTTCTTTGAATACCAAAATAACACCTCTTATTGGAAAACCCTTCACCTAACTGATATACCTACAAAAAAAAATTGATAAAAATCGGTCCAGCCGTTTCGGAGGAGTACGGTTACAAACACCGTGACTCGAGATTTCTATATATTCGACTTAGATGTCTTTTTGACTACTGCAAGCTATTGCAAAATCGAGCGACAATTTTGGAAGAACTTTAGTGATTTAGTGAATATAGCTTCCGGATTTCTGCCTGCGTCTTAACTTTTGCACAACCATTCCCGAAAGTGTTATTAAAAAAAAAATCCTACCAAAAGGGACAGTTTCTAAGCATTGTTGCTGCATTTCTCTCAATAATAATTCCCAAAAAAATAATAAACACACCCCTATATGAAAGGGGTTTTTTTGTGTCATAATATTTTTGTTACCTAGTATTTCTGATTCCTTTCCATTTATCTTCATTATAACTCCACAATTAAATGGAAATTAATCAACAATTCCAACGAAAAGCGCTGTATTATCCTTTCCTATAGTAATACTTATTTTATTCCGCATATCTATTTGTACGAGGGATTGGAGTCCCTTTCCTGTTGATGGTGTGTTGTCAGAAAAGATTAACGCTTTCGATCGTCGGGTATTTGGCACTCTCTACATGTATATAAATTGTACAACAGAAAAATGGAGCACATGCAGTGCATACATACCTACTTGTTAAAGTTTTTATTTATTTTTATTTGTTGTTTGCTTTTGAATTATTATTACTCTCTTTCGCCAATTTTCCATTTTACACACAGATTCCCAAGGGATCAACAGACCTTGCCGAATCACTTCTACTTTACGGATTACGAGAGGCATAATGCAGAGATTGCTGCTTTCCACTTGGACAGGTAAGAAGAATGATTGTTTATATTTATTTATTGTTTCCAATCTGCCGTCTGTCGGTAATGCTGTTTTCATTTTTGCCTCGCCTCGTATTTGTTTTGCGATTTCATCCATAGACAGATGAATTAAGGGCCAGAGTCTCTGTGCCGAACGCAATGACGTGACACGGCGACGTCCTTGAATGTAATTTACATTCGGAATTCATCAAATAATTTGATTTGGCTCCATCCCCATGGATATTCACATTCACGCATACAAAAGCGGAGGGAAAACATTTTTAATTACTTTTGCTTGTCATTGATGTGCGGATGGTGGATGTACGTTGCACGACTACCTACATATAGATTTTATAAATCGCCCTCCCCAGCTTGGAGCAAATCTTAATTTTAAATTTAGCAATTTGTCAGAGAATTAGTGTCTCTTCAATCATTTCGATGCCAGCCCCCAAAGCGGCCACGCGAAGTGATAAAATCCATGATTACATTTATATTGCAAATAATAAATTACTTTGGAAAAGCCAACACAATAAATACGGGCACACAAAAATGAGATGACACTCATCATCTCATTATCAATGGTAGGTAGGTAGTACCTATACCTACTTGTGTATCCTGCTCGTAGGGTAATTTATTCACCTGCACCGGACTCACTCCAACTCGCTGTTTGATGACAGACTTAGAGTAATGGTCTTCGACTACCCCATAATGGAAGAAGTTAGGCCAACACCTTTTTGCTATTGCCGCACCATCATCATCGTCCAAGTGCCGGTCGACCCGCCTATGCAAATACGCATAAATCAATTGACATCGTCCTGAGGGTAATATAATCACTTCCGCCTTCTAGTTTGCGCCCTGGAGCACTAAATTCCCAAAAGGGAGGCAATAAACTTTAAAAATTCATCAAATAAATTATTCAAGTTTATTCTTTTGCGTTTGCGAAAGTGTCCTTTGTGTCCTGCTGGCTATATGCTTTATTGGTGTACCAAGCAAACGACGTTTTCGGTTTTATCTGGATAATCACACGGCGTTTCTTGTGACAAAGCAGGTATCTGCTATTTTGTTTCGTTTGTCTATTATTTTTGTGGTGAACATTTTTGTAGATAAAAGGGCTTTTCTTTTCCCAGCGGGAGATTGCCACTCATCATAAATGTGTTTGTGGTGAAGGTGAATGTGTTGCAATTTTGACTGCAATTGCTTTTAGTAATTTATGTCGCTTAGGTTCGACCCACCGAAAAATCCTAAACAACACCTTAAGGTTCTTCCAACTGTGGAACCGCTTGCGAATGTCTGACAAACATCGAAGTGTGTAACTAGGCTGAGAAAGCACTTACTGTCGAACCAGTTTCGTTCCACTCTTTGGAGCATTTGGAGTTATCCTCGTTTATTAGTGTTCTGTATTGAGTTGATTAGGTTGCGCTTAACATACTCTGGGACTTACAAGAAGTAGTCAAGCACGATCTCGGGTGTCGATTCACTGGTTAATTTTCCGCTGAATCGAGTCCTCAGTACGTCAGTGTTTTGATGAGGAGTACCTACTGTGAGACATTATCAATGTTGTCCATTATTTAAAAAAAAATCCTACAACCTACGATACCACCATCAGGAAGACCATTCTGAACATGGCACTTTTGTGGGTGTCATCAGCTCTTATAAGACTCTTTTGTCCGTAAACTCTTCGGACAGTTTTATTCAATTGCACATAGGACAGCCCTTCTGTTTTTGGTGGACTAACGACTGTCATTTGTTTAGATTTCCGAAGTACACATTTTGATGATGGGACATGTAAAGTTCAGGTCTAACTATGCTGTAGTAAATGCATTAACAACTTATTTGCCATGCAGCTTCAGTTTAAAACAACCACAAACCATTGAAGGTGTTTGGAATTTCAAAAATCCGTGAGACACCACTCACATCTGGCTAAACTACTCCAAATTCTATAGACGCTCAAACATAAAGTACAATTCCGCCGATCGCACATTATTAACTTTTTCTCCTTTAAACAAAAAAAAAATAATGTTCTTATCACTTTTCCAAAAAAAAATTATTTAAAAATTACAAAATCAACTGGAACATATTTTATGAAGATCGGGCTTGAAATACCACCGTATTCGGTACGACTAAAAAAAAATTGTATGATCTGTGAGGGAATCAATCTTTCTGGAAATATACCTATGTGACAAAAAATATAACTCTTTACAAGGAACCTAGGAATCTAGATTTCTCTAGCAAAAAAATCAGACTTATATATCCGCTTGGATTGGAACAGTTTAAAATTGGATGCCAGGAGAACGGGGCACTCGTTTAAATCTGTTTGTAGTCCAAAGATGAAGACGAATATATTATTGTAGAACGATTTTTCTGCAACGCTACGAAATTATATTATACATCCGTGCAATGATTTAAGGGTAGCCAAGTCAATATTATGAATGTCCAAGTATCCAAGCATGATTGAAATAAGTTTTACTTCTAGCTGTACCCGACTTTGTCACGGAAATTTGTTGCTTTAATCAACTCAAAAAGGCCGTAATAATCTGTTGTATGAGGTTCCCCTCAAATTTCACAAAGTGCTTATTTTTGGACAATGCTCAGCAATATACAAGATTTTGCAGCCTATGCCTTTAGGACTGTCACGAAATACCAATAGCTCAGGCCAATATCGAACCCTACAAGTTAAAACTAAATCGGTTCTTTGGTACCGGATAAGTTCAAATTATAAGGTATTCGGTGGACCGGCCTATCTCTCTAAGACAACCTAAGCATATTTATATGTGGAAATGATAAATTTGGGGACCCAAAGTCTGCCTTTGAACTCACCTTCGGCATTTGGTCTGTCAAATTTTGATGGCAAACGCCATGACCCGAAAAAAGTTGCTGGATTGTTGTCAAAAGCTATTAAAAGCTGTGAGACTTAGCCTATTCAAGTTTTTTAACAATCCCAGGGGCATAGAAAATTCGCGATTTTTCCTGGAATTGAACCTGCGACACCTTGCTCAGCAGCCCAAATAGAATTTCTTGAAAGACGAAATTCGTTCTATCGTCTATCAAGTTTCAACTGTTTTTGAAGTTTCAAAGGCAAATTTAAAAACTGATTAAAGTCCCTATCCCCCGAGATTTTGCTTTTGCTCTTTACTTGGGTGTTAGGCTGATGGTCTCAAATAAAATAAGGCCAACACCACGAGCCTCACTCACACTGTTAACTAGTATAATTATCCAAAAATGGGCACTTACAAAATAGTGGCATCAATCAAGTGAAGCTGTGAATAAAAGTTACAAGCAATACAATTACGATTTTTGTCCTCACAAGTGGTGCTGCATTTTGGATTTTACTTTCTGCCTCTACGCTCTTTCTTCATTTAAAGGTTAATAGATTGCCTGGAAAAATATTGTACCGTCAGAAAATACTTACCTGAATACCTATATTGCACATTAAATTTAAGGTTCGACTACGCACCTGTTAACAGCAGCTTGAGGCTGCTCATATTTGCTCACCCAATTGTTACTGGGTTATCCATCTAAAACCTTGATACCATTTCTGCATAAATTGCAGCAAAATTGCAATCCATATTGAGCACATCTGCGAGACGATATTCCTCCACAACACTTCCAACCAATGAATTACTGGCCAGGATTAATGATGCCGCAGAAAGCTGTTTTAGTCTCCAAAGTATTGCCGTATACCTCCAACCTAAATATATATAACTACGTTTAACGTTGCATAAATCATCACTGCCATATCGTCGGGGGGCAAAAATGTCGCCGGGCCAATGATTTAAACTTTAATCTCCAGTAACCGAACACAGAATGAGATAGCAGGACCGACAAAATGTGCATCTACTTAATATTTTACAATTTATCCTTAGACACACTCGCACACAAATAAGAGTTTGGTTATCTCCTTCGCAGGCTCATGGGATTCCGTCGTGCGATGCCAGTAACCGGTCGCCTATTAAACATAACCACAGATATTTACCAGGTTGCTGATGATAATTTATTAAAGACATTCTTTGTATCTCCGTCCAACAATTTATGCTTCCACGGGAAATGCTCATACTATTGTGATACATCGCACGCCATCTGTGGTAATCCGGACACACTCGAAGGATCCTTTGCGGCGTTCCTACCCGCATTCGAGCAGACACAGCGAAAGGTAAGATTAATGTTGTACATTAGAATATTATTATAGGGTTTGCAAAATGGGTTGGGCACTCGTCGTCGTTGTCGTCGTCCGAATTTTTATACTTGGAAAACTAGGGGCGGAAAATTTTCGCGAAATAGTAGTTTTTTTTCCCGACAGTTGTTTTTTGTTATCAAGTTTTCTACTACTAGCTATATTTTTTTTTGTCGCTTGTATGTCCTCCATTTTGATATATTAATTCGCTAAGTTGGCGAGAATAGTGAGAAAATCTGCAAGGGACAGGATTTTTGTTTTACGTATTTTTCGGACCTTACAGCGAGGCTATGACGTTTTAATATGAGCGTTATTAAAATGATAATGTCTAAAAGTTTTCATCCGCTGTGCGCTGGATCATCATAAATGGATTTTTTATCACATTTCCGGGAGTGGGCACATAATGTATTCGGACACATTGTGGACAGCGGTTTTTGCATATAGTCTGCTTAAACAATTTTTAACTCAATTATGAAAGGGGACAGATATCATCAGAGGTCAGACTCATAAGTCTACAAAACAGTGAGCCTCTTTTCAGATTGTTGATTTTAACAAGGTAACAATTTTAAACTTAAAGCTTGTGTGTGTGAGCTGCTACGACTTTAACACAACCACATATTGGTGCATGGTTCGCACAAGGTTAGAGAACCCCATCTATGGCGATGCTTTTTCAGAACTTACCACAAGGGTTGGTGTGCCGCAGATCTTGCAGTATTTCAGAACAAATGGTCTGTCAATATCTTTGCAAATTTTTTAGATCTTGTGTTAGCAGAGGTTCTGTTGGTTTTGAAGAAAAATGTATTTCAATGCGACTCATGGCATTGATCGATAACTCTTCCCGCTGGCACTGTTACTGCCATAGTTCTTGCTGTTGTTGTAGTCACTCCCGCTTGAGCGCATAGCTTGTTAGGCGTGTGCAAAATGGGCAGCAAACTGATCAATTTTTTGAACTGGGGATATGGATTCGCAAGGCGTTCAGCATAAACATCGAACATGCTTAAACCGAACATCGTAAGCAAAAATTAATCATATTGGCATAATGAAGCCCACGGCTTCGAGTACATGCAGTGAAGTTGATCCGAGAGCAGCCAAATTTGACAAGCGTGTACATCGCTTCCGAAAATGTAGCAAACTCGTTTTAATTTTCATAGGTAGTGGTAGTTATGTTCATTGGAAAAAATAATGGAACTGCCTGAGCCTCTCATAGTTGGTTCGGAAATAGGAATACCTGCCAGCCATTGATGATAACTTTTACTTGCTGTTGTGTGAGTCACACGGGACGCTTCTCACAATAGAATGCAACATCAGACTACAACTGCTTTAGTAGAGGGTAAACTTCAGAACTGCTGTCTTACCTACCAGTCGTCAAAAACCATCTGACAGCTAACTAATGCGCATTTACAGAACTAAGCCCTTGAACTTCATCGAAAGCGACCACTTTCAGGAAGAAAACCATAAGCCCGTCCCATTAGTCGTCGCATTCGATAGCAAAATCACGATTAAAAAAAAGCCAAATTGCGCCCCTCCCCAGTGGCCGGCCACCTCTCAGAAATGTCGTTGTAATTAGTGAATTGTTATCTAGTTTTCTTTCGAAGTTTTTGGTCTTAAATTGTTTTCTTAAAATTCTCCCTTAATGTGTCAAAATTCTTGTTGCGACTCAACTCAACTCATTTGACTTGTGCTCTGTCGGTGAAGGTTTTTGGGTGTTTGTGTGAATTTACTGTCAAATCGTGATATTGCAGTCTGAATTAATTTTTTTTTTTTTTTTAATTTTGTGGGTAGTTGTTATCAAATGTTGTTTTTTAATTTAATTTTTGTTTATGTATTTTTAATAATATAAAATCATTTTTTTCTTAACTTTTCTGTGATAAAACATTTAAATAAAAAATATTAAACAATTAAAGCCCTTTCTTTACTGGGTGGCCGAAGACGGGACACGAGATGGTCGGAAACAGGAAACAAGGGGCCGGTCACTGGAAAAAAAATACTTTTTTTTTTACTAAAATCTAAATAAACAATTTTCTAGTAAGAATAATTATTTTTTTCTCTATTTTACAGGCGAAGAATTTAATAAAGAATAATTTATTTTAATAATTATTCGAAAATGTATAATATTTGTTGTTACTGTGATATACTTTATGCCGAAAAATCCTTAAGGGGCCTGCCACTAGCGACACTACCGTAGTTGGTGCAACAGAGACCTTAGGCCTATAGCTTCTCACAGCCACATTCGTTTTGTGCGTGTTTTTATAATTTTGGGACGAATGCATGGGAAAACCTACAATTTAATGCCGAGTCCAAACGGGTAATTGAGAAGCTCTTTTATCGCTACTACAACTTTTAAAATTGTCCCACAAGTCCACTCTAAAATTCAAGTAGTTCGCTCTACAACGGTCACATAATGTGCTCTACCCTGTTGGAGACTACGACGTCTCCCCCCCCTACGACGACGTCTCCCCCCCTACTACATCACTCAACCGATTAGACGCAAGAAAAAAAGCCGACTGCCCCATTTCGACGAAGAAAATTAATTTTCTAAAAGTCTGCGCTGGTGCGTTCCTTTTTTTGTTTATCAAAGAAACTTTTTCGATTCATTATTCCCCCAAATAGAACAATACGACCTTAAATTTAGAACAGATCACTATCAGCGTTGATTTCGAGATTCCACCCATCCCCCTTAACACAGAGCAGACCAGCCACAGCCAATGCCAGCAGGAGAAAATAAAAATAAATACCAACCACTGCTGGCCACCCCAAACTATCCAAAAGAGGATTTGAATAATATGCAAAACAATACACAGTGCGCCAACTTTCCCACATTTTATTTTTAAATCTCCAACCAGTTTGCTCATGCAGATGCAAAAAAAAAAAAAAAACAATATACAGAAAAAATATCCTCGGTCTCTGCATAAATTATTCTTTTTGTCCCGTTGCTGACGACCCGCCTATACTATACAGTGCAACAATGTAACGGATGCATTCCACTTTTATTTTTTTAGAGGTAACTTAAAATAAGTTACATCACCCTACAATGATCCTTGTTGGTTAGGAAGTGCAACTTTGACCTATTTGAATGTAGAAGTATTTTTTTTTTTTGTTGTTTTTGTTTCTAGGGCAGCTTTGTCGACGACGACATTTGCTCTAGGCAAGATATGGTTTCCTAAAAACGGTGAACCGTCCTTTCTCTCTCTTTATTCACTGCCATAGACAGAGTTGAATAACTTAAAGGACTATTCTTTTTGTACATTTTCTGTTGGAAGCAACTTACTCGTTTCACTTTGTGTCTGGAAAAAGAAGCAGAAATATGAGTAAAAAAAGGAGAAATGTATGTCTCTACCTGCATCTCCTATAACCCAGCCCATTAAGGATGCTTTTGGATGGAAAATTAATCCCCTGAGGGCTTTGTTTGCGGGCCAAATATAACAGGCGAGGGAAATAAAAAATAAAAACCAAGCCACTGTAAGATGGAGGTAAGCATAGACAGAAAGTTTTCTTGAAAAAATAAAAAAGAATAAAATCATTTAACTCGGTTAAATGGAATCCCTCACTTACTGCCCTGTTCTGGTGGTAAAATATCTTTGAAGAGTACCCAGCGATGGACGTTTGAAAATCCCTGTTGAAGATACTCCTAGGTATAGACCTTCTGCGGCTTAGCCGCCCTTTGTAATAAATCACTTAGCCACTGTTCTGGATAATGGAGGGGTCACTACTTTGTTTCAGCCGTCGTCAGTCGGTCGCGCCGCTTGTTTTCTTAATTAAAATGTAAATAGCTTTTCTTGTTGTTGCTACTTTTAATCTTTACTTGGTGTCCGTAGTGCCAGTGGGCCTGGGCATTGGTGTTAACCTCAGCAACAGCATGCGGCCGAACAAACTGTAACTCAACTCAAGATTGCATTAAATAAGTGGAAAATCCTTGAAATAATGGCTTATCTCATTTGTAAACATTATTTATCTAGAAGTCTGCTAACAGAGGGGATTGATTCTAATGAAAATCAGTACATAAAGGGAGTTTAAACTGTTAATTAATTTTTGCCACGAGTAAGGCGTTCGGATTTCCTTACAAATTGTGTGTATGATTTGGACAGGTTAATATGTTATTTGTGGTATGTAATTTTAAGAAATTTTAACTGCTTGTAATCCTTTTTCAAGGTGTGTTTGTAATTTCTTCAAACTTCGAAACGGAAACCACCTTACAAGTCAGAAAAACCTCAGAATGTGATGTGAACTCGATTTTGTGAGGTTTTCGCATTTTGGTAGCACACTTCCAACCCAAAGTCACGACTTTTGAGACTCACAGAAACAGGTCAACTTGTGATCTCCTATTGAGAAGGTCACAAGCAGTTACATCTTGGGCCACAGTTATAGCCGCACGCTTTAAATGCAACCGAAAAAATTGGAATACTGTGGAAATGAGTTTTTTTACGTTCACTCAGAAAAAAAAATTGTCCTTACGAAAACAATTACAACAAATCAAAAACCGCTGATTGGATTCCATCAGAAAATTCCTGACAGATGGAACAGTAAAGAAATGAAATATTTCAATGGAATGATTTGTTTATTTTTATGGAACTAACTGGGAACTATTATTTTTTGATTAACTAACTTTATAATTCATAGGCAACATTCTAAGGCCAAGATTGAGTTCAACCATTAGGTTTGAATGGTCAAAAAAAGCAAAACAAAATGTTTACGGTTTCGTACGTATTGCTATAACTAGGGCCTTACTCGTACATCGCTCGCCAGTGATGATATTTCCATTTGATGATCCTGCTCCCCCGTTTTACGAGTTCATTCAGCCTTGAAACTTTGTATGTGGAACGTATACTGCGCTGTAGAAGTATTCAGCAAACTGTGGGCGGTATTAAAACAGAGCGTGGCACATGGCAAGAAATATTTGTGTACCTTGGCTGCTGTTGAAGCAATGGTTACACAATTTGGCACATGGATGACTGTGGGACGTGGAACACCCAATGCAAAATAAATACTATGAACCCTTTTTCGCTATTTCTATAGGATAGTCGCCACGATCTTAAAAGATGGAAAGTGCACTTGGCCATGGGTAGGGTTAGGCTAGGTAGGGACGAAGGGTGACTCACTCCAAGAACACTCAGACGAGACTTGAACGACCATTGTGATACCGCATAAGTGGAGGGAAGTGAAGGTGAGCAGAAAATTATAGTTCGGGGAATTGCTGCTGCGCGCAAGCTACTGCTGCAGTACGGACGATTGTGTGAACGGTTGGTCTTCGGGTAGACAAATGCAGAAAATTTGCTAAACGTCCGTGCGAGAGAAGCTCAGGGGGCAGATTCCGTATAACAATAATTGTCTGAACGATATCGTTTTTGAAACTTTGATAACCATAAGAAGTTAAATTCTGCCCGAATTTGTTTCACTATCGCCAGCTTTCATTACATTTGTGGGAAATTAATTGGATTAAGGTCTCTAAATCGTAATTTTGGCACTTAGTTGCTACTTTTTGAGAGCTGCAGGAAATAAGTACCCAAAAGAGAAAGTGAAATAAGGCCCCAAATTTGGGGTTTTATTTTATAATTAAATAATACCCCAATTTCAAATATGAAAAAACGCCCCTCTGCGATGAAATAAGGTCCCAGAAAAAAAATTAAATAAGACCCCAAATTTGGCGTTTAATTTCATAATGAAATAAAACCCAAATTTGAAAATGAAATAACAAAAAACTATCTATAACATTAAGCAATATTTAAAATTTGGTACGAAAAATCGCGCTTTAAAAATGAAATAAGACCCCAAAAATTTGTTTTGGGGTCGTACTTCATTTCTTCTATTGGGGTCTTATTTCATAATGAAATTATTATTTCATAAAAAATAAAATATACTTATTGGGGTCTTATTTCATTATGAAATAATAATAATGAAAAAATTTCATTATGAAATTAGTACCCAATTTTCAAAAAACTAAAAAATACCCCAAATTTTATTAAAAATCGTTGTTGCTGTTTTCTGTATTTTAAATTTTTTTTTGGGATTTTTTTATTTGGGGCCTTATTTCGCAGAGCGATAATCGTCTGAAAAACTACGGAATAAGTGCCCTGGGTACATTTCTGAGATTCTCTGAGCCTAGACTCAACTAATTTCGCGAAGATTTCAACAGCATGAAACATTGTGTGTAGAGCGGCCTTGAGGGTGGACCTAAGGGCCCCCAATGATGCCTATAAACACTCGTGTATAAAACAGTTTTACAGCGACCAATGCTTCCGCCATTATTTTGCGTAAAAGCCATTGTGCAGTTCTTAAAACGTGAACAGCTCTGCGTTTAGTTGTTACAAATAGTTCACAATCTTCATGACAGCTTTGCAGGTTGTTTGATAACTCTTCAAATTGATCAATAAGGTCTTTAAATGGCAGCTGTGAAAGCCTATATAATTGCTATTGACAGTCCCAAAATATTTCTGCGCCCCTTTGATGCCTAAACACACTCGAACTGAGTTGGACGTTTCCAACATGTCGCATACACGTTCTACCTGTGCTATGCTAACTTAATAGCAGATACAGTTGTTGGAAATGTTTTCAACGGCTAAATATAAAAACATCAGAATGCCGAATTTTTAAAATAAAGCTGCCGCGGAAAGCAACAACATACAAATCGGCTGACACCGTAATAGAAAAGGACAGATATGGTTAACTATTCTTCCAGTTGGTAAAGCCGCCAACTTTTCCTTAAATTTGCAACCGGACACTTAATTTCAAGTTCTCTAAAACTCAAATTTATATTTAACTTCACCCTTCAGTTCTGCATTGAACACTAAACACAAAAAATGATCGAACTGTAGAAAAAAAGGAAGACCATCCGATCAACATGGCAACCTCATTCCCTTATCTATCTAGCTACTTACTGTTCTACCGGTATTTAAATGCAAAAACATTTAAATGCAAACTTCTATAAAAAGCAAACACGGAACACTGCTGAAAGGAAAGGAAAATCCTTTATTATGTTATTCAGACGAAAAACATTCACAAACTGAGCAAATGCTTTATCGTACAAAAGAGGAACGAAAAGGAGCAGATTTACTCAAACAAATATTATTATAAGATTTGGAGTGTAGCTTAATTATTTTTCCTGTGGCATCCTTTGGCATTATCATTTGTTGTCTATATGTTTGTCTTACCTTTTTATTAATAATAAATATTCCTCTCAGTGAACCATTGAAATGAAATTGTACATAAGTGGGAGTAAAATATCAAGCGGTTGGGAGAATTACTAATGTTAAGTTCAAGGTACATCGTACATGTTCGAGGGTGGAGAACGTTTTGCTGCGTATAGAGGTTTATTTTATTTTATTGGCTTTTTTTACTAATACCTGCCAAGAAATTTGTTCAGTGATTTCATTAAGTATGTAATTATAACGCAGCCCATTCCTACATCATTTCTGTCGCAATAGTAATAATAAATGAGAAATTTAATATTTAATTTCAGGTCTGGAGACATCCTTGGAGACGATCATATCACAAAAGAAGGAAAGCCCAGTGGGAGACTGATGCTGACTACTGTACAATGGTATGAGCCCGTTGGATTGCTCCGGTTTCTTGTTGGCACTTCGATTGTGATACCGATAGTTGGATTTATTTTTTTATTTTTTATTAAAGTACATCCTGAATAAATATTGCAGACAGCTGAATTGAAAGAAGCGACTTGCTTGATATTGCTTTGCACCGTCCTTTTATCCGCTCTCGCGTCTTAGTTGACTAAGAGCAAGTCATGCAAGTCCAGGGAGGAAAATTATCATGTTTTCTGCCGAATGAAAGCAAACACAAATGAAATGAAAGGCAGACGGCGACGAGTCCTGAAGGCAGCAAATTAATGTTGTCCTTCTCCGAGTGAGTGGAGAGTCGTCTTATACGAGCAGCATCGTGCTATTTTAAATTGAAATCACATTTATCATTTGGGCTGTACAGTGGAAATATTAGCCGGTTCGTGGAATAGTACGCTGGTCCTTTTTTATTTGCAATCTCCTTTCGAAAGTGCATTTCTTTCATCCATTATTGTTCGTCACAAGTAAATGAATTTGCTGATTGTAATAAAATTGTTCATTGAGTTTGAAAGATACTACTTGAAGCTAATGCGGAGTGCCTATTGCTTACCTGCCTTCTTTTCGATTATTGCAATAAGAGGGAATGGCTGAATTGTGATTGTGATTCATATTACAAAGTTGTGTTTTTAGTTTATTTATATTTAGTTTGTAAAATAATAACTAGGGATCACATTACTTTGTCATCATTTCTATGTTATATAAGAGGAAGTCTATCTGCTTGTATCTGGAGAAGCAACAAACGGATTTGGTAGAAGTTTTCACTGTTACAATCTGCAATTTCTAGCGACATCAGTGTGCTCGACAAAATTGTTATCTATAGTTTTATTGCCTCACATTTGCTCGAAGGAGTGACGCCGATCATGCACCAGTACTCTTTTTGAGCTGATAGTACTAACTTTAATGTGTATGCCCCAATTCCGTATTTTTATCCCATTTTCCATTAAATTCTGTTCCTCTGTCTAGGATACGAAAATGATAAATACTCTTAAAGCATACTCGATCAAAAATTGGTTCCAGCCGAGTGCGATTTTTTCTCGGTTAAGAAAATGATTAAAACTAACTAACTCTCTGTTAAAAAAAAACTAATATTCGTTGTTGAAAACTACAGAAAAAAACACACTTTATCATTAGTTATGAACCAAGTTTCTAGACAAATATCCACCAGTTGGTTAGATGATATAGAGTTAGTTTGTTGACCGATAAAATTTGAATGAAATTGAGAGATTGGTTATTTTTGAAGTAATACTTCTTTAGGCACGCTTGACTTCGGGGAGAGGGAGATATAAGTTAATGAGATAAAAAGATAATAAAGGCAAGAGAGATAGATGCGAGCACACATTTTCGTTCTCTCTTTCTACCAGCCAGTTACGTTTCATTATCTAAGACACATCCTACAGTGCAGCAGTGATATCAGATCGGGGGATTTATCACTTTTTGCGGGATTTTCTCACTAATAATAAGCTCAAAGGGACAAAAGGATATTTCAGACCTCATAGTGCAAAAAGAAAGGGATTTTACTTTTTGGTATAATTTTGTTCCTAATTGCTCATTTCATTAAGAATAAAAAAAATATTCAACCTACGATCAAATTAAATGTTCTCATGTTTAGAAAAATGTCATTCAAAATATCTAAATGCTTTCATTTTCTTTTTTTTTTAATTTCCCTAAACTGTTTCATAAAATGACATATGTGTCTGTGAATGAATCACGAGTATTTTTTAAAATAACAATATTTTGTAAACACAAAAGGGATATTTTGAGTATAAACATGGGATAACCTGCCTCTAAAGTCTGGTATCACTGCAGTGCAGGCCTATTGTCTTTATCGCACTGTAGGAGCAACAGAGACAGGTGCGAGCACACAGTTTCTTTTCATACGTTTCGTATATCTAAGACACGCCTATTGCAAGGTTGCCACTTTGCCACTTTGTTTTTAATAAATTTGGTAATTTTTTTTTTTGCTTTTTGATTTTTGCTAATTTGGTAATTTTTATCTGGTTATGGTAAATTTTAGAGCAGATGTACAAGGAATGCGTACTCGATATCACCTCATTTAAATGGTACCTTACTGCTTCTGAGTGAACGCATTGCATTATTTGCATAGCTATGCTTCATCACCATCCATATAAAACTGTTTTATTCGCTATTCAAAAAATTACAGAATGAAAATTCTTTTGACAGATGGTGAACTTCGAAATAGTTTCTGTTCCTGTTTATAACTATATTGAGATATGGATAGGTTAATTAATCATATTATTCATATACAGACATGAGACTCTAATTTGTTAAGGGTTTGTTATAAGAAAATAGGTAGATGACCTCCCATGTCTTCTAGCAGCTGGTAGTTTTGTGCAAAATCAAATCAAATAATTTGATTTTTTTTTTGTAAGTGGCAACCGTGGCCTTTTGTCTGTATCATACTGTAGAAGCAAGAAGGAGCAGTGCTCGCGCCCATTTTCTTGCTCTCTTCCTCTCATAGCCAGTAAATTATTGAAGAAAATTGATATATTAATATATATAAATGTTGAATTTATATATAGACGGAGCTAAAAAAGTTTTACTCCATTCGTGTGGTCTAAAGCACACTCGTTTTTTTTTTAACCGAGTTTCCACAAGTTGACGCTGCGTTTTTAATCCACTAACTCTGTAGGAGCTGTATTAGCAGTTCGCGATACCAATAATCATTTTTATTGTCCAAGCTAAATTTTTCGAACTCACAATGTCGAAATTTTCCATAAAAAATTGCATATTGTGACCTACAAAATATTTCGTGTGGAGGTTAAAAATTATTTTTAGTAAGGCCAAGTATATCACTTGTTTTTAGCCGAAAGTTGGATGATTTTAAAAAAGTAATTTTTCTGCGTGTAGGCTAACATTCTCTACACCACTTGTGGTATCACAAACGAGGACGACTATTGTCATAAAAGGAATTTACAAAAACGACCGATTTCTTTCATTTCCAGGTTCGTGATATTCCTCCATATGATGAAGGACGACGTCTACTGGATATAATGGATATGTCTGTCTTTGACTTTTTAACCGGCAACATGGACCGACATCATTATGAAACTTTTAAGTAAGTAAATAACCATTTCAGTTGCACAATTATAGTATTAAAATTGTATGGACACAGACAGGGAAATTGTTCTCCACTGATAACCACTCAAAAGAGTCTGATGACAATTTATGGTGTTGTTCCTAACAGTGCTTGCAATTGTAGTCTGCAAGAAATTTGGGTAAAGAAATCAAGAACAATTTGTTATTTGATATTCATTGACATTGGCAACGCCAAGCTGTTTCAAAATGGTTCTTGAACTCCTTCACAGTATTTACAAAGGTGGTGGCATAATATGGCTGGTATTCATTACTTTTAGCTACAGCTGTTCAAATCTTGCAGTTACTTTTGGCTTTAAGAGATGGAATTGCGAATTTGCGTTTAATTGGAGTTTACTTAAAGGGCTCGCAAGATTTCATTATGCGATATTCTGGTAGTGTTGCTCATACAGATCAATTATTAAGGCTCATCGTCTACCCACCTGCTTCGCAGCGCAAAATTAAATATGTCCAGAATTTGAATAGAACGCTTTGCTCAACCGCCTTGCATGTCAAAGAGATATGGAGAGGTTTCTTGCATCTTTTTTGCGGAAGCAAGCGCCGAGATACTTGCAGATGGTATTTTAGCAGTTGTGGCTTCGTAGTTGTCAAGTGTGTACTGCCAGGTGACTGTCTTATAAGCCGCATTTCGAGGATTAATTTTAGGAAGTTCCTTAAAGAATCTGCGGTGGTGTATAGCACCCCTCTAGCCTAGGCAAATGTCAGCAAATAGTCTTCTTTGCGTCTGCGGCCGTAGATTTGATAGTAGCACAAAACAGCTTATGTGGATCTTATCACTTTTGCTTTATGGTGTTAAAGCTCAGATTCCATTTAGAAGTCCTTGGTAGAACATTTTTCATAAAATTTTCAGTCCCGTTTGCGTTGAGCTTCCTTAGAGATTCAACGACAAACTAAATACGAGCTAATTAGAGGCAAAAAACTACGAATCCGTCGTTTAAGATGACTAGAACATGTTAAGCGGGTGGACACAAATTCTCCGGCCCCTTAAGCCTGCAAAACAATTCTGGAGGGAAAATAAGTAATTCTGCAGTAGAGAAAAATTTCCATCCAAAGTGCAACCATACTTCAAAGGTCTGCACTCAAAACTCTCAATGCACCAACTACATCTAGAAAACCATTCTCAAAGCAATCAATTCTAAACTTCTGAAAAAGTGCAAAATGTTCAAATTTGCAAATAATTCAGTCAAATTATTCGCTCTCCAGCAAATGACTCTTGAATTGTAACCTATCAACGAAAACTTAAAAAAAAAAAAAACAAACTCATAGAAAAAAATCTGAGCATTAAAAAGTTCCTTCTGTAATTCAATTTCAATGAAAAGAAAACCCCCCCCCCCAGATATCATCTATACCAGCTGCCACAATATGCCCTTGACTGGGATAACACTGTTGAGGTTGACAAGCAAATTCTATTTGTTCGCACCTTCCCAGATGAAATTAAAAACCAAATCTGCAGCAGTCAAGAGCGAACAAAATCCCATCTCACATTCAATCGATTCTTTGTCCATTCCACTATCGAGATATTGCCCCATCGCGCACCTAGGTATATTCTCAGTCAATTTGCCGCATCACAAGAGCAGCTATCGTCCATGATATTAAATGCGATTAACTTTTTTACTTAAACGGCGACAAATTGCAGAGAAGTTTACCACTCCGACAGACATCTTACAAACAAGGACACCTGCATCGCCCCAGGGATTATTGGCGCTAAAATCGACTGTAGAGCTAGAGGGAAAAATTTGCAGTTGCAGGACTCAAATTAAAGATAACATCGGTTTACTTTTGCTTGCGTAAGAGAAAACTTTTCAAACTTTTCCTTTTTCCATTTCCGTATGAAAGTTCAAAATTACCGCAGAATAATTTTGCTTCCCAACATTCCCTGGATAGCAATGAAATTATGTGTAAATGGCAACATGACGGCAAAATTTTCAGGCGGTGCAAACTAAAAACTTTTTATATTAAAATGAAATAAAAAGAAGAAGAAGAAGATGGGAAAAAATGTGTGAAGTCCAGTGCATTGGTGGGGGCGAAAACAATTTACTACTAACATGGAAACTAATTAAAATACTTATGAGTTCATTGCTGGCTAGGACCAGGAACTATGGGGACGAATATTTGCATGTAGGCTTCGACCCTAGCTCTTGATTAACCACTCCACTAGCCGAGGGCCGAGCTGTGCCACATCTTTGTGCACAGTAAATTGAAAGCATAAAAATAAGTCGCACTTCCGGTGTAAGACGGATTCATAATTTTTTTCTTCTCTCTGTTGTCCTTTGTGGCGGACAAAAGATGTCTTGTTGTCGCCCCCACTACAAAACGCTATATAGCCTTTTGATTCAGAGCCAAGTTGCTTTCGAAGTTCATTAAAAGTTAATTAAAATGCTGATGGAGGAATTTAAGCGATGACTTCTTGGTCGTTTGGTTTTCTTTGCCTTCTTTTCCTTTTTTCTGGAAAACATAATTCGAGTTTGTCCGCCTTGGGACATGCTCGGTGTTGCTGGTGAAGTGGTTTTAGTACCTTATTCTTAGGGGATTTAACAGAATCCCTTGCGAAAGCATTTTATACGGACAGTTGAGTTGGAAACGAATCTTCGATAGGACACACCTGCAGGAATACGATTCAAAGGAAGACCAAGGAATATGGACTTAATTTGTGCAGACAAAAGAAATCGTAATTGCACCCCTTTGTATATAGGTACTACACCCTTACCCAGTTATACAGCGGATGGAAGAAGATTCGCGTCAGAATCTGTTCTTAAGGCAACAGTACGGGTGATAATTGTGTTGTTCGTTTACCCTTAGACTTCATGCCAGATGTCTTGGAATTTCCCTAATTTCATAAGGCTCAAAAATGCCCCGAGGTGATGGAAGTAAGGTGCTGCTTCTTTACTCTAAGAACTGTGGGAAATGGTTGTCTGGAAATATGCCCAATATATCCCCAGGAACTGTGTTATAAAATTAGCTTTTCCTGGACGCAGCCAAAAGTGTCTTGGCAGAGTGGTATGCATCTAAGCGGTTTTCAAGTGTACTACGTCATCGCACGGACTACTCGTCTTTATTTCCATGAAGGAAGAATTTGTTAATAACATGCAGGCAAAAATGTTAAAACTTTCTAAGGCTTTTGTCGCTTCTGATCCTCTATCTGACATTTATTATGGAAAGGGTGAGCAACTGAAGTTAGTGCTTTGACTTTGCCGTGAACCAGAACCAAGAACCAACAGGACTTGTCAATGTTGTTGTTAGTAGTCTTTGGCAGTTCCCTAACCTGATTGTAAACCCATCTCCGAGACTTACCCAATCTCCTACTATTTGGAAGGTGCGGTGGCTTATTTGCACTTTTGCAATATTTGTTTAACTAAGGTTCGGTGAGAGCTCCAATCACACAAATCATAGCCCACAACAACGGCTTTTAGAAGTTACACAGCCCAATGCATTTATGCCTTCGTCTATCTGAATAGCTACCCACTCTTTCAGCCAAGGCAGCTTTGTAGGTACAGTCTGCAACTGAAAAATTATCAATAATTTTGATTTATGGTGCAAAAGTTGAGAGCGCATCGGCATCCCACTTAAAATTTTTTAAAACATCGTCTTCCAAAACCTCGTTTTTGTTTAAATAGTGCCTCTGAAAATCCCGCTTATTGTAAATCCTGATCTATTATAATCCCGTTTAATCCCGCTTTGACCGTTTCACAGAATCCCACTTGCATCGTTTAAAATTGAATATTGCTTGTTTCCAATTTTCTTTCATAGTTTTATCCATTTCAATTGTTTTTCTTTTTCTTTACAAAGAAATAACAAAAGTAACAATAAAAAAAAAAACAAGTTGTTTTTGTTTTCCACTGCACATATACTTTTTATTTCACTTATTTCATATGGTTTTTATTTATAAGTCCGTTTCTTTCATTCCCGCTTTTTCAAATAGTCTAAAAAATCGCCGCGATTTTTTAAAATAAAACATTTAGTTTCAATTGCAAAAGCTAGATTATAAAAAGCGAGATTATAAAAAAGCGCGATTATAAAAAAGCGCGATTGTAAAAAACAGGATAAAACAAATTTTAAAAAGAAGTATTTTGAAAACCAGGATTTCGGTCCCAAGCCGCATTAACTTTCCTAAGGCTTCTTTTTTCATCTTCATAAGCTTGTCATCCTATGTCTTGGACAAACCTTTGGCTAAAAATACCCAGGGTTTCTTGAGTGCAGCGCAGGTAACGCCCACTGCAAGTTATTCTATCCTCAGTTTGCAAACAAAACACGGCGCACAACGCGGCCATTTTGAATGTACTTGCATATCCTAAGATCCATTCAAAGGCGCAAACATGCATATCTTCACAGACGGTCAAGCAGCTATAAGCGCCCTTAGCTCACCAATAATTGTCTCAAAATCAGTCATGCACTGCTTTAATGCTCTTCAAACTCTTTGCTCTAGAAACAAAACCAAAATATGGTGGGTTCCCGGGCATGAGGGTATTGAAGGAGACGAACTGACCAGGAAAGGGTCAGGAACCCCGTTTGTAGGACCAGAACCAGCGCCGATAGTAAATCAGCAATCACTTCCACTATCAATAGTTGGGAACACAGCATGTGTATCAAAGAGTGGCATGAAATCCCAGGCCTCAGACAGGCCAAAAGAGCAATACTGCCATTCAAGAAAAATGCCTACAAAATTTTAAATGTACGAAGGCACGATATCAAAAACTTTGTAGGCTACCGCACAGGTCAACACGGTTTGCTATACCACCCACACAAACTTCACAGAGTCGACTCCCCGGAGTGCCGACTATATCTTGAAGAAGACAAAGCAGCTGAGCACATCATATGTCCAGCTCCAACTAGAAATAGAAGGACAGTCTTCTTCCGGGAAATACTAAGCCCAGAAGAACTGAAGAAGTCCTCTGCTGGCAACGTTACCAGCTACATTAGGGAGGTAGAGTCGCTGCTAACCTAAACACAATGTTCTGGTCAACAACAGCCAAGAAGAACTGAAGAAGTTCTCTGCTGGCAACATTACCAGCTACATTAGGGAGGTAGAGTCGCTGCTAACCTAAACACAATGTTCTGACAATCCCGGCACAATAGACCTTCTAGGTTGAAGTGCCTTGGTGGCCTTGGCGAGTTAGAAGTTTAACAAAAAAAAGATTCCATTCTTCACTGTTTCACTGTCTTACGCATACTTTTTCTATACCCTGCGTGTCCTTGAAAGCCCATTTACTGGATTCGTGACAACAACTTGACCTTCGAACACCCTCAAAGAAGGAAATAATAAAATTCACGGTTGGACAGATACAACTTCAAGGTTCAAACAGCTTGATCCAGAAAAACTTCTTTAAAAGCTAATAAATCAAAATATCTGTATCTATTTCGGGAAACTAAGTACATCTGTGAAATCAGAGAAGCACAATCAAAACGACAATAATAAGCTACAGCATCATGTACGACATGGAAGCCTCCCCCGTGCGTTGTTACAAATTGATGCCAAATGCTCTACTGGGCAGTGTTTGGGGGGGTATAGGAAATTTGTCTTCTCATTGAATACGTACCCATAAATCGATTTGAGGGAAATTGCGATTACATAGTTTTGCACAGAAATCTTGTAAATATTTTCGTTGACAGTTTTCTCTTTAATTACACGCAAATTGTACAGTCTGTTTGTGTATCCGAATGTGCAAAAATGGGAGCTCTCTGAAGTGGTTAGGGTGGTAGTTTCCAGTTTATTCTAAAAGGTACGTGTTGATATTCTTTTACGGGCATGGGAATAAGCGATTTATATGAATTTTCACAAACCCTATGCAGTAGGCAAAGAGTGGGAAATTTAATTGAAATTAATGGGATCAAATCAATTGAAAAAGGGAAATCTATCCAAACGGCAATTTAAGCTTGAAAATTGATTTGTTGCAATGAATTGGAGAGATCTACGCTACAACTCAAAATTTGGAATCGAAAAAAAACTTGTAAAAACTTACAGCTAGTAGTCAAACAAACATACACATAGTAACCAACTACCAGTGGTGGTTAATAATTTTCCTGCACGAATGGTCGTGGTTACTAACCCATACAAAAGGTATAAAGTTAAATAAAAGTCTATGGATGAGTTCATGTTTAGTAGATAGCGATATGATATGTCCACGAACGACTTAGCTGGGAACGAGTCCTGATGACCCCATTCATAAGGAATGCATACTTATGTCACAGAAAACTTTCCACTGGTCGTTCGAAACTACCAGTTTGGAAATAAGTTTCAGAAGTTCTATAATTAAATATGAAACTTATCCAATTATTACCACGTTCAGCACACATCCTTATTTGCGATTACTTTTCATGGCAACGGAGTTCTATATAGAAAAAAATAGTAAACGCAGACCAATTCCCGGGCGATTCAAATTCATTTTCAATTTCGACCAAATGAGACTAGCTAGAGCTACTCAATCCCCAAAAGCGCGTTGGCATGCTCCGTAACCATATACAAGTTTCGTGCACATTATACATAAAAATACAACATGCAACAAAGCCTTCGTTGTATGCATTGCATATACAAAAGGACTACCACGGAAAATGTATTTTCCACTTAATTTAGCAATCGCCGTTTGCCAGGGAAGAAGAAGAGTTTATCAAACTGGGCCAACGCAGAAATTGAAATTTTAGTCTTCCAGCCCCAGGTGAACAAACGTGCATTCGAGCACCATAAGCGAAAGGAATATAGCAAAAGTACAGTAGGTACAGGTCCCGCTGCAGAGAACAGCAGCTAGGAATACGCCGGCAACTTCAGATATTTATTGAACCATTATGCGAATCCAAAAGCAAACTGACAAAACCTGAAGTAGTTGCAGAATGGCTTTGAATAGCTTAACGCTGATGGCACACACCACACTTTGAATACCTATACATATACAGTCGACAAACTATTATGGTCTAAATAGCCACTCTGAGGAAAGAAAGATCTGCCGTCGGTCGGTAGGAATGGCTGGCTGGTTGAGCTGTGCTGAACACACTTTAGTCCCTGAGGAATTCTGGGAATATTTCTGTACCTCAATGGTTTCGTTGTGTTTTCTCTCCTTATTTCTGTTTTTGGTTCTTGCTGCCTTCCGCATTGAGTCAAACGGAAAGAGGGATGAACGTGCCTGCAGATGGAGCCTCCTTCGCACACAAGTACTGTGCGCTCTCATCTGCCACCTCGATTCAGGAGCTTGTCCCAGAAATGCATATGGGGAGAAACGACAATGACGATGGCGAAGGTGATGGCTGCAACGACGTGGTGCCGCCACCATCACATAAAATGAATATTTTCAACCCAGAATATTCGAAAGTGAAGAGAGAGCACGTATCCCTCTGTCGTATTGTGGAATTTTATTACCAATAAGGAAACCATCAACCAGATGGTGACTTTACCACATTTGCGTTGCTCTTGTGCATCATAGTGGCATATCGTCTGTCGCTGGTGTGCCATCGAATGACGCACATGTGCAAGCTCAAGCTGCCTCTGTTACTCGGGACATTTATATAGGCTATTAAGCTAATACGTGGAAGAACACATGTGGTGTTGGTGTAGTGTAGAGGTTACTCTCGACGAGTGGATATATATTGTCAAGGTAAACGCATATAACAGTGTGACAGAGTCAAAGGAGATAAGGGAAACGAATACCGATTGAACTCGTACTTTGGACGAAGATGGAAGATTAAGTCAGGTGGAAAACTGCTTACAAATGTCCTTATCCCCTTCGATAGGAAGTGCACGTACTCGTTCTTATCGCATAGAATCTACCTATATAGCTGAACCACTGCAGTTGGTTGGCTAAAGAGTTACTGCGTTTATCTATTGTGTGGTGTCGCAGTTGCTGCAACAATAGCTAAGTCACATTGATCTTCTGCAGTGTAGTAGAAGAGGAGAGCGAATAGTGGCGGTTTGGCTGTATGTTTTATTGGGGGAGACTACGGTAAAGCTTGAATAGCAACTGCAAAAGTAGATTTTCATTATGAGGAATGGTTCATGAAGGACTCATCGGCTGCTTTTGTCTAAAATCTTGACCACTTTTAAGGCTTCTGTCCTATCAGTAAGTTAAGATGCACCACCAGTAGTAAACACCAACCTGCACCTTCAATTATTCATTCATTTTCGTTCTAGCTTCATTCTTATTGTTTGGAAAATCAGTATCTAACATAAGCTCACAGCAATATTTTCCTCCGCGCTGTCAAAGGAACAATGCACTTCTCCGAAATGCAATTAAGTACTTATACCAGTTCGCCGTTGTCTTTGTTTATGTTTTCCACTCTCCGGCAGCTGCTCTGCAAAGAGGAAATCGAAAAACGTTCTCAATGAAAGGAGAACATTATTTTGCTGTGGCTCCTTGCTGTCTTTACAATTTGTGTTCCAGCGTTGTTCTAATTTAATTTATTTTCCATTCACAGGGTCTATGGCAATGACACGTTTCCCCTACATTTAGATCACGGTCGTGGATTTGGCAAAGCATTCCATGATGAGCTGACCATACTAGCACCAGTTCTGCAGTGCTGTTTGATACGGACGACTACCCTCAAGAGGCTATTAGAGTAAGTATTTAAAAAAACAAAAATCCACTCAATGCCAGAAACCATTCGAAGCTTACTTTTGTCTTGACTAGATTCCACAACGGACCCAAACACCTGTCCGATCTAATGCGTGAAATAATGTTCACGGATCCGATCAATCCGATTCTATGGGAGCCCCACCTAGCGGCGCTGGATCGTCGCGTCGGTATAATCCTCCAAGGAGTTCGTGACTGCATAAAGAAAAACCCCCCAGAGGAAACCGAAAATTCACTGGATGACACATCATAGCGGTAAACAAATTCTAGTTAAATAAATTCATTTAGTTACTAAATTTTTAAATTTAACAAAAATAATATAGGTATAATTATTATTTTTAAATAAAAAGTTATCCGTCAAGTTGTTTAGTTTAAAAAATAAAAAAAAATATGTTTAAATTGTTTATCTTGAAAAAAAAACGTTCTTGATATCAATGTTTCAAAGTGGATAATAAGACATATTATACGATACCAAATATTTGTGTAGACTATTTTAGAATTTTACTTAACCTATTGATTGATCAATAATACCTAATGGAAAATACAATGAAATTTGGTTTAACAATACTAGAGAATTCATTCGGAGTGAAAAATAAAACACGTTTGAATGGAATATCTATAAAAAGAAGAACTAAATATTTTTTGGCAGCTTTTACGCACTTGAGATTCAATTACTAGATAGTTAAAGTAGCTAGTGCCAAATATTTAAAAATGATTATTTTGATTTGTTGCTATTTTTAATTTATTTTTTGTACACTGGTGCGGAGAAGGAAAGAAATATTTTTATAAAATAAATTGAAATAAGAATCTCGAGGTTTTTTGCACCAGCATTGATGGATTTTGCCGGTTTAAATCACTTTATCACTACTCGTAGGTCGAAGGTGTCGTGGGTAGGGAGTCTTGGCAATACGGCTGTGAATTACAAATCACGAGGCTTGCAATTGAAAAAGCCGAGTTTAGGAAGTCAATATTTTATAGTTTTAGCTTGAGCCGAATATCCTCATAGAAAACGAGGCAATCCTTAGATTTCAGATGTCAAGCTTGGCCGAGTGCATACCTGTTGGGACGTACTTATGACTGGCATTCTAGCGACGTTTGCACGAGTTTTCTAATCCAGGTTCATTGTTATAGCTCTGATGGAAGCTGATGATTCGAATGGCTGAAGTTTCCACATTGTTTACACATGAATTTATAATAATAATTTATTATTTTGCACTCCAGCGACTTTTGGCATTCATAAGTGACGGCGCACATAAAAACGACTGCATTCAGGTGGCATACGAAGGTCCAAACCTAAATAATGCCACTTATGCACAATGCAATTTCATAGTTTAAATAATTTCAAACTTGTCAAATGCAAAACTTGCAGGGTTTAAACAACTAATAGTCGACTTAACCATTTAGCAATAAAGAACTACTTTTACCAGTGAGTGCAAACAGATACCCGGACAAAGGTTCATTAGTGTCAAGGTAATCAAAAGCATTAGCGTAATGCGTAGGCGCCTACCTTCAAACACGTTAGTACGTCAACTGGGCCAACCTTAGCCAAGAAAAAAAATAAATGAATCCAATTCCATCCCAACACTAACCCAACCAAATGTCCAAAACTGACTGCATCCTATTCCAGGGTCATCAATTTTTTGTAGGCTCGAATCAATTAAATTGACTTTTTCAACAACCGCCAGTGTACGCATTTAATACGAACATTATATGCAAATTTGCATTACTAACAAGTTAGTAAAGAATTAAACGTAATGCAATCTAGGGCCCCCAACGCGGTCGCTAGACACAGATACCGGATGTGCAATTCCAAAAGCTGTATATTTAAATTTTCTCATGTAAATAGTATGTAGGTACCGATAATGTTGTATTCTGTGTGTGGTGAAAGCGTTTTATCATAACCTCGAACAGTGTGTGTAATTAATATCATTAAATTTAGTTTGCATATTTGTATAATTCAAATTACACTTTATTGTTGATACAAATTTCTTATTTAACTACTAGATAATAGTTATTCTGTTTTTTTTTTTAACACACACACTTGGATAACATAATAGTTTATTAAGTTTACGGCTAAAGTCACAATTCAAAAATTTATTGAAAATCAAAAGAAAATAATAATATATTTGTGTATAATCGATAAATTTAAAATCCGCAGCCTCATTCAATGTTGACAATACACATATTAAAAATAAAACAAAAATTAGAAACAAATATAAACTCTCGTGACTCTAAATAGTTTTCAATAATAAAAATAAGTGTTAAGTTAATTACAAGAATTATTTGAACTGATTTAATGCAGAAAAATAAAACAAAATTTATCTATGTAATTTATGCGACTGTTACTAAGTAAAAATCTATGTGAAAAGTATAGACAAAAGTAAAACGAACGGAGAAGAAGATAATTAAAGAAAAAAGAAGAGCATTTTCATATTATAAATGTATAATGTTAATTTATGTACCTTAAATGTGAAAAAAAATATAACAAATAATGGAAATGTGGAAACGAATTGTAATGCGTTGTCAATGGAAAATGATACAATAAAATTATATTTGTTATAAATGGAAATTGACTTTTATTTTGTCTTTTCATTGATCGCATGTTTATTGTATATTGTATGTGTGGTGTACCATTCAACCGGTGGTATAATGAAGTGCATGTAAGTATTCACATCAGATATGGGTCGCATATTTGCCTTTTTCAAAAACTAAATAAAAAGTGAAACCTTTTTACTACTGACAAAGAAGCCGATTCAGTATGAAGATAATGAAAAAAGTCAAAAAAATTGTTAATTTGTTTAAATATGAAGTTTGATATAGGTTAAGAAGTACCTACGGATGCAAGTTGGCCAACTGACCAGTAGTAGATAGATCTATTCAGGAAGTGCGCATCAGTCGTCTAAGATTATTAAGAACAAATGGACGCCCACACTTCGACCTAAAAAATATTCAATTCCAACGCAGTGGCGGATTTGCAGTCCTAGCCGCTCTAGGCCTCAGGCCATGTGCCGCCCCTTTCTCAGCACCCATCATTATAGACTACATACATAATTCATGAATTTACTTTATTCCCACTTTTAATTGATTCCGAAAATTGTTTAACTAAAAGCTATCTTATAAAGCTAGTTTATAATATTTTCCGAGGTTTCAGGGATGATTGGACATTTTTATTTAAATGGTTTTAGGTTTTGTTCTTAATGAAATAAATGTTTTGTAGCACCAAAATCATTAATTAAATCTTCGCAATCCAATTTGCTTAAAACATCAGCTTCCATGTTAAGCAAAGCAAGATCGTTTAACCTCTGCTCCGTCATTTTGGATAAGATTAGTTTATACAAATTTCTCTACAAAATTTAGCGAACCCATTTAACTGATTGGTACGCAGCTCGAGCTAAATAATCAAACTTTTGTTTCAGAATGTACTGCATGTGTTTGTCAAAATTTAGCGTGGGTCGGCACACTTTCTCAAGCTAAATTGTTGTATTTTTGTTGTTCCGTTGCGGAAAAGTATGCAAGGATGAGCTTTTTTAATAGTACATAAAGGGTGATTTTTTAAGAGGTTTAGAACTTTTTTTAAAAAAAAAACACAAAAAATTCGAAAAAATGAATGAAATATTTATTTTAATCGATAGTTTGAACCTTGCAATTTAATGTTTAAAGATAATTTCATGCAAATGTTGACCGCGGCTGCGTCTCAGGTAGCCCATCCGCTGAGTCCAATTTTGGCATACTCTTTCACACATATCGGCCGGTATCTCACGAATGAATGCATGGATGTTGGCTTCCAGTGCGTCAATCGAAGCGGGCTTGTCCCTATACACATTAGCCTTGGCATACCCCCACAAAAAAATAATCTAATGGTGTCAAATCGCACGATCTAGGCGGCCAATTGACCGGCCCGAAACGTGAAATTAACTGTTCACCAAACTCGCCTCGCAACTGCGCCATTGTTTCGCGTGCTGTGTGGCATGTGGCACCGTCTTGTTGAAACCACATATCATGCAAGTCAAGAACTTCCATTTCGGGCAAAAAAAAGTTTGTTATCATCGCTCGGTAGCGTTCACCATTGACAGTAACGCTGCGATTCGCATCATCTTTGAAGAAATATGGCCCAATAATGCCGCCGGCCCATAAACCGCACCAAACAGTGGCTTTTTCGGGATGCATTGGTAGCTGTTGCAATGCTTCTGGCTGATCTTCACTCCAAATGCGGCAATTTTGCTTATTTACGTACCCATTCAACCAAAAATGAGCCTCATCGCTGAACACAATTTTTCGATAAAAAAGCGGATCCTCGGCCAGCTTTCCAAGAGCCCATTCACCAAAAATTCGGCGTTGTGGTAGGTCGGCTGGCTTTAGTTCTTGCACCAGCTGTATCTTAAAAGGCTTTACGCCCAAATCCTTCCGCAAAATTTTCCACGTAGTGCTGTAACAAAGGCCTAACTGCTGGGAACGGCGCCGAATCGACATTTCGCGGTCTTCTGTCACACTAGCTGATACGGCCGCAATATTTTCTTCACTACGCACAGTACGTAAACGTGTTGGTGGTTTAATGTCCAACAAAGTAAATTTGGTGCGAAATTTGGTCACAATCTTCCGAATAGACTGCTCAGAAGGTCGAGAATGCCGATCATAAAATGGAAGCAGCGCGCGATGAACATTTCGAACCGAGCACGAATTTTGATAGTAAAATTCAATAATTTGCAAGCGTTGTTCATTTGTAAGACGATCCATGGTTAAATTGCAAACCAAACTGAAGCTGTTTGACAGTGACACAAGGTACTAAACACACGTCAGCTGTCAAAACCGGTGTTGCCAAAACCAAACCAGCTAAAAAATCACCCTTTATTTTCAAAGAACAGCTCTTTTTTGTGACACTTATCCACTCGGCGTTCTCTATGTCAAAATTTAGCTAAAACTTTAACTGATGTTTGGAGAGAAAAGTGGGTGACCAGATGAAATTTAGTTTAGCTCGAGCATAGTACTGCGCTTCAACATACAATTTTTTTCGAAATAGATTGTTCATGGTTGTACACTAACGGTACACGTACATATACTAAAAAAGCAGCATGCATAAGCAGAACTACAGATGAGCGGGTTTACTTCACCTTCACATTTTTAGAATTTATTTGGAAAATTACAAATTAATTTTAATGCGTTTTTATCTCAACAATCGGGGAATAAGTTTTAAGCCCTAAAATCGTAAAAATACGATAAATCGTGGAATGTGGCACCGCTGGTTGGCATAACTATCGCAAATCGCAGTCGCGAGTGGGAAAACGAGTATGGCGTGGGTGGGTAGGCAGCGGCGGGGCACGGGGTCACAGCGGCGCGACCGCAAGAGCTTGACTGACACGCGCGTAATAACAATAGGTACCTACCTATTCTTCATAGATCCTTATATTAAACTAAACGTACGAACTATTTTATATGTACGATGTGCGAAATTATTTATACTTTGATACGCAAAAATAGTGATTTAGGAAAATTATAACCATACGGTACGGTAAACAAGCCCTTAAAATATTAAGATAGTTTGCACTTGAGATATTTCTTGTTAATCTTGTTATCATCAGTGACTTTTTTTTGGCACAATTTGCCGCCCTTAATATCTAGTCGCTCTAGGCCCGGCCCGGCAAATCCGGCACTGATTCCAACGCAGTGAAGCAAAAACTCAGCTGAAAGCGAAAGGGAAACTTAGATATCACTTAAAGCCCGCGTTAAACGAAGAGGCTTATTGTGTTATGCCCGGTTATGCAGCGCTACCTAAATAAATAGAAGTATGAATGAGAAAGCAAAACGAATTAATGTCTACGTGTGATCTTTGTGCCTGCTTCACTAGTCGACAACAATTTTACAGAGCTTATGTTGCCTAATGCCTTGGTACATCAAGATCGCCATTAAATGAACTGCAATAAATAGTAGAGTTGGAAATTGCCCTCTTGAACACGAATACTACATAATAATCCATACCAAGTCGAAAGTTATTTTAGCAAAATGACACAAGTGTCAGAAAAATGTAATTTCCATGTACATTTTTTTATTCTGAACGTTAATGTTCGTGGAAAATTCTCAAATGCTTAGAGAAGGCCCGCGAAAAGTCGTTAAGTTTCGGGTTTCGATAGAAGTGCTGCAGTTAACTGTTAACAGTTCTCGGATTTAATTTTTTTTTTTTGCAGCTGCTTATGCAAATTTTTGGTGTTTCTTCGAGCCAATTAAATTTGAAAATGAAACCAAACAAAATTTGTGTTTTAATATGAAGGTAGATCGATCACATTTGTTCCAGAAAAATGTCCGTTCTTCGTATACAAATCTGTGTTTTATTCATATGAACTAATAGATTGAAGGCATCGAAGCGCGATAGTTTTTTGAAAGTCTGGCTTTTTACCTTTCTTGTATTTTTCGAGCAACCCGATGACAGCTCAGATAAATGAAGAAATGAGATGGTTTCCTGCACCTGTTTGACATATTTTTTTTTTCCACAAAAAAGTTCTTGTCAGAGCTGCAACTATTCTCATAGTGGGGGAGCTGCAAAAATGTCGCACTGACTGCTCATGTACATTATTGGAGCGTGGAAAGGTATTACTTCTTCGCTTCTGTTGTTGTGTGCATGTGGGGGACGACGAGGATTGGTTCCCTACTGGTGCCGCAAATAGGCAAATATGCCGCAATGAAAAGACCTTTAAGTTTCACTTGACTTTTCTTTATTCAAATTCTTTTGATCGATTACATGCTATTTATACTAAACATTTTTACTACGACTATTACACATTTGACTTATTTGACTAATAGTTTCTACTTACAACTAGGTTACATTATTACTATTATAGCTGGCTCAGCTATATTCATTCATAGCAAAACGCAGTCACGCTGGGGAGGTCATTGTGTTGTTGAAGGATCGAATGACCAGCGCAGTTTATTGTTGTTCCATGTCAATGGATCGAATGACCAGCGTAGTGTGGTGGCGTTTGTTGTTGTGTCGAAATCACGTTGCGTTCCTATTCGTTAAAAATATAAATTAATTTATAGGTTTTAGGAACTTTTTAAACTGATAAGCACACCAGAAGATGAATTAGCATCTTCAGAAATATGACGGCAGAATCGTGAATTACATGAGCGAAGCCAAGGGTTATTGCGAATCCATGCATATACCAATTTGTAAGCGTTTGTATTTGGGTTTGTATACGTATCACTTTGAAACTGCTCACCCATCTAACCTGGGTTACCCAGAAAAACATAACTCTTAAAATGGAGCAACATTCAAATTGTTTCTTTCATCGGAATAAGCCAACTCCTTCCAACGTGTTTAAAGTTTTAAAAAAAATTGGAAAACTTTGCGCGCATGGACTGTTGGCAAAAGGTTATCCTGTCTTGGACTTCTTCCTTTTCGTCGATGTCTGAAGCTAAACTAAACTCAAATATTCTCTACACATTGGCCCTTAGTTTTGATTTAAGATTAATTCGGATGTCCAAAAATGCATTATCCTTGAAATCCTACACAACTGCTGCTATGCAGCTCGCTGTAAAATTTGGTTCTTCAAAGTCCCAATCGGGCAATAGTCATACACTTTTGCTAAAGTTAAGACTGTTTCGGAAACGATGCAAATTGGAAAAGTTAACTTAAGACAATTTTCACTGAAGACGTTAACTAATTGATATCCTATTTCAATTGTATTCATTTATTTATATAGGTATAGCTGCCTAAATTTAGCAATAGGGAAGCATTGCGGGGACGGGTAGCCCCAAAATAAATATCAAAGACTAATTCTATTGACTGGTCTAATTTACCGCACAATAGTTTATTCGGCAGTTTGCAACTTTCTCGGTGGTGGAAAAGTTTGTCTATATACCCAGTAGTAACTTTTCTCCCCAGCAAAACCGATGACAGCATGCTGACATTATGACAAACCACAACAAGCAACTTTCCGCCTCAATGCGATAGCCCGTGATGTGATAGACCAACTTTATCTGCACTTTTCGAGATATTGATATGGTATGAGAATAATTTTGGGTGGTAACACACCTACCCGTACCCAGTAGTATCAAATAAATGAACATTAGTTACGTTCGCGGTATGATGCTATACGAGTATAATATGAATGAAGCGAGCAGTGCATATGTACGTTGTACGTATCCGTCAGAATTTTAAATTATTAATGGATTTGATTTGAAGTTATGAAGCGGACCGGAATGAACGAATTCAGATAGGGTCAGACTGGGCGGGGGTGTTAGGAACATGACAATTTGAAATTGCTGAGTGATTTTGCATGTACCTATACATTCACAGCGAAATTAAACTTCAAAGTTGAGAAGTGAAGTTGGGTATCACGTAATAGAACAATTTTGTCAATATCACGATGACTATGACCATCATTTCATGAATACCTATACACAACAGGGCGAAAACATAAGAAAATTTGTGTTTTTTTATTTTTATTCTCCCTTCATTAATAAAAAAAAAACAAACGATCATTTGTATCGCAAATTCATTTTCACTCAAAATCTACCTATCTGTACTTGAAGTTCATATTAATGATCGTTTATAGATATTCTGTATGATTTGCAGGGGATGCAGTAAGAAATTCACTTCTCAGTTTTGACACCTAATTGGGGAGCTACTATGAGTTTTTAGTTAGCGTTTTTAGCTCCACACTGACACCTTATAAAAGCCAAAGAACCCGAACCCGAAGAATATTTTTCGCAAAGCGTTACAATATTGCAGAACCGGAATGATTCAGGTCTTGTGCAATATCCCTTTGGTGCTGTGGGAAGGGCTTCACTAAATACATGCACGCATTAATTGCAAATAAATCGTCGCACATTTTTCAACTCGTATTTTGACGAGTATTTTTTTTAGTTTTTTGACGTGAACTTTTTAGGTGTTTTTGATGCTTTATAGGGCGAATTTTGGGCGTCTGTCTTTTGAAAAAATTTCAATGCGTTTTTGGATACGTTTTTCGGCGAATCTATCGGCAATTTCTAAGTAAGTTTTGAAACATTTTCGGGTGCATTTTTGAATGCACTTGTTGTTTGTTTTTCCAAGCATTTTTGGGGCACTCCCGTTTTTCCACGCGGGCTTTTAGTCGATTTAGAAAGCTTACTTTGAAATGTTTTTGGGCGGTTTTCTGACACTTTTTCACCATGGATTTGGATGGGATTTTGATGCATTATTCTTATTGTTATTATTGTATTATATATTTTCAAAGTAACATAAAATTGTCCACATAGTTTACATTCCAATAAAGTTTATATAACCAAACTACTTAGAGAATTATAGAGACTTATTTCCTGTACTATAATAAAAACATATTTTAGCAATTTAAATATTTTAAATTAATTTACTACTAGAAAAACCTTATTGAAAAAATACTCCTCCATTCATAAAGAGCAAAGCTTATCTGTTAAGTGAAGTTCCGATGTGATTTATAAATAAACCTAGTAGCCTAGCCCAATTCGATCGGAACGAAATGAAAAAGTATCTACTATCTGGTCTGCACGATTTTTCTGAGCGAGCAGGTTCTCGTTCTCTGATTTTTTTTTTCTCGCAATTGGAAGGAATTCCACTTCCATGCGGTCGACTTTTTCTGCGATCAGCAATTAAGAACTTAAGCAGTTAGCAGTGTGCTAAACGCGTTTGTCCAGTGCAGTCGTGTTGGGAATTTCCATTTGCTTTTTTGAACTAAGGTTAGACAGTATTCTATCCCTTGCAAAAAATAGTGTTTCAATTTTGTGTAATTATTCTGAGTATATATTATGCGGGGATGGTCCTATCAAAATTCTAAAATTAGTTTATGCAAGCAAAGTGGCTCGTTGTCTGGTTGGCATTTCATTCTAAAATCAACCGGTCTGAAATAATATGAACCTTAGGTTCACCAGGTTTATTAATAATATGTTTGTGGTGTTACTTGAATTACTTGAAATCAACTTTGAACAAACTTAATAAATTCGATCATCTATAAGTTGATGTTCATGTTCAGCTGAACTTTGTATCCAATTTGAATGCCCAAAACAACAATACAATTTTGTACCTAGTGTCAGTGGGTGCCGGTCACTTCACTTTATTCTCTGATTTTGATATATACATTCCGGAAGTGTTTAAGTGATTTAAAGCTATTTAGCTTAATAATAGAACTATTCCAGTGTGTATTGATATACTGAGAGCGAGATCGATCCATTTTAGAAGTGTTGTGGACCGTCATTAGATAGATAAAAGAAGATAATAAAAATATGCTTACAATGTGCGTGTAAACATTTGCTGTATGCTTGTATAAAAAACGTTTTCATTGTCATTGACAAATGTGCAGAATGTCAACAAACGCCATTTGTGTACAAACGCTGTGTAATTTTGTTTAATCAAAAACTGCTGGTGGTAACGCTTTAACTGCGCTATCAGTTCAGAGATAAGACAACCTGCCTGCCTCGCTCCCTAGCAACTAGAATTGATGATTTCGTTTACATTTCGTATCTAGTATATGTAAAATTTTCTATTTGAACTACCTAGACCTTTTGGTTCTTTTTTTTTTGTCGGTTCCAAGTTGAACCAAGTTAAATATTATTTCATTTGGCTGTCAATTCAAATTTCATTGTTCCGATAAGAATAATCAAGTCGATTGACAACTTCAACAATGAAAAACATAAAAGCTAATAAATCGTAATTTAATTAGCACGCCGCATCCCACTTTATGTAAAATATTTACATTCCGAATAGTGATAATAATCCGAAAAAGAAATAATGATCCGGAACTTTTGTCAGTTTATCGAAAACTTCAAAAACAATTTGATGTTCTTAATAAATGTCTTTATGGAGAGTACATTCTTTCTGTTGAATCTAATTTACAGACTAATAGTTATCGTTTTTGGTGCTTCATCAACAGTAAAAAAAATCTAATGGTATTCCTAACTGTATGCGCCATAATAGTGTATCCTCGTCTGATCTTGTGACTATTTGTAATATGTGCGTAAACAACTTTCAATCCGTTTATTCAAGTAGTACTACCCCGACTAGTGCCTCGAATGAAACCTGAATGTTTTGTAATTCTTTAGATCTTGGTAACCTAGAGTGTTCAATTTCAGAAGTTCAAAATGCTCTTTCCTTGTTAAAATTAAATGGAAATCCTGGTTTTGATGGCATCCCAACATTTTTACTTCAAAATTGTTCCTATGCGTTTTCAGTGCCTCTTTGTTTAACCTTCCGTCCTCCAACCTATTTTTGCTAACACGTTCCTCTTACTGGGGTGTGACATACCCCGATTCATAATTATAAAAAAAAAACTGTTTTTGTTAAATGTTTTTTTATTAATTGTTTAATGTTTTAATTACTATGTACACATGTACAATATTTCACTCACAAAAAAATATCTATTAAATAGAAGTCCATTTTCTCAGAAGTAAAATTTTAGCAATCTTTTGTTGCAAACCATTGTTAGCGGAGTGCTTAAATAAATGCAATACATGTAACGGAATGCAATTTTTATTTATCGCATTCCACACAATTCAGGGAGCGATGATCTTCGCACATAGGCTGGTGACATGTCACACACACTTTTTTGTTTTTCTGTCTTTTTTCCTGTCACAGAAGTTACAACGGGTATATTTTTCCAAAATTGTTGGTTGTGGAACGCTTATATTGGTTGTCATTTCATTTTGAAATTCATTGCCCAAAATTCCTTCATTAAGTTGTTTCAAACCCCGTCTTAGGCTCTGCACTTGCATTCTTCTTTTTAGCTGCGGCTCAACAAGGCTATACAATAGTTCGTATAGGAATTCTTTTCTTGCGGTTTTTCGTATTGATTTGGCAATTCCGTGTAGTACCATAGCATTTATGCCACAGTGATCCAACATTCCACAGAAAACCCGCATAGGCAAACGACGCGTAGCTCTAGAAGTTGTATAAGAATGACACAACTTGTCGAAGGTGTCAGTTCCTCCTTTGGAACTGTTGTAATCCAGGATCATTTGCGGGTTAGCTGACTCTTCATCAACATCATCTGAATAGTGGCTTGTAGACAGGAGCAAGACTACTTTACCCTTTTTGGGAGCAAACGAAACCAAAGTTTTGTTTTCATCGAATGCGAATTTGGAACAACCTACTCCTCCTGGAGCTAAAAACTGTGCTGGAATCTCCCGTTTATTTTTTCGAAGAGTGCCCTACATTGTCAAATTATATTGTGTCAGCATCATCTGGAAAAGTGGCACTGAAGAGAACCAATTATCCACTGTGATGTTCCTTCCAGTTCCATGGATACTCTCCGACAGTTTTCGAACATAAAAAGAAGGAACTGACTCGTTCGCACTAACTTCGACTTTGCCGATGTAAGGAATTGCGTTTTCCATGTACCATGTACGTGAGTCATTCATCATTACAAATTTGAATCCGTATTTGTCTGGCTTCGATGCCATATATATCCGGAATGGACAATTACCCCTATAGTCCATCAACTGTTCGTCGATTGTACAATACTCGAATGGAGAATAGGGTGATTTACAATTTGTAATAAAGAGCTCCCATATTTCTCTAATTGGTGCAAATTTGTCATTCACTTTGCGTTCATCTCTGGTCGTTTTATCATCAAAACGCAAACACGCCGCGATAAATTCGAACCGATGCTGCGACATCGTTGCTCTAAAAAGAGATTCGCCGAATCTTACCGACCACAATTCGCTGAGATGTAATTTGGCACCTTTCTTTACACCACAGAGATAAAGCAAGCCAATAAAAGCTTTTATTTCAGTGATATCTGTCGGTCCTCGGTACGGTATCAATGTTTCATGACATACTGAACAGCGTTCTATTTGCTCGTTCGTATGAACCACCGCTTTATATAGAATTTCGTCCGTAAAAAGTAAACTCCAAGCCTCAAGGGGGGTTGAAATGTTTTAAGCTGCACCCTTTGGGCCCGGTAAATGGGCTATCAAATTTCGCATCGGATGCCTACCGCGTCTCTCGGGTGCAACCGAGCTCCATTTGTAGCCAGATTTCCCTTTCAGTACCGCCAACCTCTGTTTTTTCGGTGTAGTAGGATGCGTTTCTTCATGTTCATCCTCTACCGCACTCTGGGCTCTCTCGGAATCAGACTGCTCTTCTATGTAGTCAGGATCTTTGTCCGAATCATCACCGGAAAATAAATCCGGTTCTACATCTTCTAATAAAATATCAGCCTCTAATAAAAGCTTTTCCACTTCTTCTTCCCGTAAAAATGCCATTTTTTTCTGGAAAACAAACAAAACTTTTTTTTATGACTAAACAAACCTCGCACTAGCTAAATCAATTTATTCGTATTCTGCGTAACAATGCTGGGATCAATGACTAGAATACAAAATTATAACATTAAAAACGTTTGTTCACAAACTATAAAAAGTACTAACACGAACTTCTCACTGGGGTGTATAATACCCAATACAAAATGTCATAGCAAAATTATATATGTATACAAAATATGAAACTGAATTTACATAGACATGGCATATCGGAAAAAAAAATGTAACGGTAATAGCACGGTGCATAATTTTTTGTGGGGTATGCGATACCCCAGTGGGAAGACGGAAGGTTAATGTTTAACTTGTCTCTGCAGACAGGTAATTTTTTGAAAGTTTGGAAGATCTCGTGCATAACTCCAGTTTTTAAATCTGGGTCGAAACACGATATTACCAATTATCGTCCAATTTGCAAAATTTCGCCTATACCCAAGCTATTTGAAAAAGTTATATATGAGAAACTTAACTACTCAGAATGGGAGTAAACTCCCATTTGCACCATGGATTTGTAGCTGGTAGATCTACCTCTACAAATCTTGCAATCTTTTGTAACATGGTGCTGAATAACCATGAGAGCGGATTACAATGTGATGTATGTAGTTTATACTGACTTTGCCAAAGCTTTTGACAGCGTTAATCACCATGCTTTAATATCCAAACTTAAAAGACTTGGATTTCATTCCAACATTCTAGAGTGGATTCGCTCCTATCTCACAGATCGTATTCAATATGTTCGTATAAAGGATGTACTTTCATCACCAGTTTATGTCACCTCCGGAGTGCCTCAGGGTGGTCACTTAGGCCCTTTACTTTTCCTTTTATTTATTAATGACATACCTGATCTCTTTTTGAATTCACAGTGTCTGATGTTTGCTGATGATTTAAAAGTGTTCCGACATGTTCAGTCTAAACATGACTGCATACTATTACAGGAAGATCTTAAAAGACTTTGTTTGTGGTGTCATAAAATAAAGTCAAATAAAATGTCAAAGTATTTCATTTACACGTACATGATCGATAATATACCACTGTCTATTATCTCCTCTAAAAAAGACCTGAGGGTCATATTTGACAAAAAAAAAAACTCGATTTCTGTAAGCATATTGACTTCCTGGTTGCTCAGAGTAACTCTATGTTGGGTTTTATATTGCGGGACTCTAAAGACTTTCATGATCCACATACTCTTAAATATCTATTCCTTGCTTTTTGAGACATTATTTGAGACATTTTTTGAGGCGTCAGGTCTGATCTTGAATTCTGTATTATAGTATGGATACATCCCAATAGAATCGAGAAGATCCAAAAACGTTTTACTAGAGTTGCTGTTCGTAGATTACGGTGGAATTATCGAACTGCCATCGTATGAGACAAGATGCAAATTATTTAGTATCTTACCTCTTTCTAAGCGTAGGCAATATTTTTCAATTATGTTCATTCGGGACTGGGCTGCCCTTTTCTTTTATCATTACTTGGTTTTTATGCTCCATCTAGAATGATTAGAAATCGCTTATCATAGAGTTAGCTTTGGTTGCAATGAACCAATTACCAGATGCCTAAGAGAATCTAATAATTATAGTAGTTTGTTCGAGTTTGATCTCAGTAGGTACTCATTTAAGACTAAATTAATTTGAACGTTAGGCTTTGGTGGTAGTATTTAAGTTTTAAAATTTTGTATTAAGTAATCTAGCGAGAGCAGTGAATGTTCTCAGTTGATGTGAAAGAATAAAAATATAAAAAATATAAATATAAATAATCAACTGACTAAAACGATGTATGGCCATTTAAGGAAATAAATAGACATCTCTGCTCCAATGCAAATGATTATTCATTTAAATTGATCAATCACATGAATATTTATGATTTAATTATTCATCCAAAGCACTTCTTAACTAGACCCTTTTCAAAATTGTACAATCAGAATAAACAACTTAGGGCCGTTTGCTCATACGACTCTTAACGATTTAAGTTCTACTTAAATACTTATGGGCTACTTTTTTCAGGGCATAAACTGTCACATAAGATTTTATGTGGCACTTAAATTCGCTATGAGTCGTATCAGCAAACGGCCCTTAAGCTCAGTGGCTGCCTGACACTTTCAGGCGGAGGAGCGAGATTTTTTAGATTTATTTTGCACGCTACATTTTACATACATACTAGTAAAACCCAGCAGCCAAAACTTCACCGCATGCTATACAAATTTATTTTCACACCTTCGAGACATTGAGGTGTTGAAGCAAGACAAACAAGCGAATTAAAGAAAAAACAGCTGTGACTCCGATGAGAAAAAAAAAAGGGCACCAACAATTGCAAATGCAAAAACAGCATTCATGGTTAACAGGCTTATTAGCGACGCTAATTTTTCTTTGGAGGTTAACAGATAAGGCCCCCTTCTAACCGAAAGAATCGGCATAAAATTGTAGTTCCCTTTTTTTTTTATTTCATTTCATTTATTCAATTTACGATTTATAATCCACAAATTTCGAAAAACAACACAATAAGTTATATAAAAATAAGTTAAATATTAATTTCATTGGTGGTAATCTATCCTTAAAAATATTTCCGGGCAAAAATATATCCAACTCGTAATAGAACAGATTAAACAATTTAATACAAATTGACATAGGCTCACGTTGACCATACACTGTAGTGTGGCTACTTTCAAATAAAAATGGTTTGAAACTAAGATATCTAGAAGGAGCATACAAATTCAAGCAAAGTAGATTATCACAATCAATACTTCCAGATTAGACATCACGAATAAACAAAACATTATACATTTTTTTCCTCGATTCAAGAGTTTGGAATCCAAGTAAAAGACATTTGAACGGTAAGAATGATGAAACTCAACCTCAACTACAAGTGCCATAGAGCAAATCTGAAAAATTTCCTTTGAACGCTTTCACTTCTGCGTACTTTTAAAACAGTAGTAGTACCCCAGACGACGCAACCATATTCGAAAATAGGGCGCATGATACTGCAAAATAATGCCTTAACCCTTTCACGCACAAAACAAGTACGCTAAAGTTTTTATGAATATTTGTGCATTATGTAGTGTCTTCATGGTTGTTTTAAATATATGTTTAATAAAAAAGTAAAAAATTTCAGTAGATTTTTAGAAATCGCTTGGGACAAATGTGTCCCAATATGCGATAAGGGGCGGTATTTATAGGATTGTAATGTATTGACAATTAGAGTGATTTCCTATGATTTTTTGATAAATATAAACAAAATGTAATAAGATAATGTAAATTTATTAATAATTTTAAATATGAAATTCAGCAAAACAATTTCTGGTTGCTGTGAAACATAAATTGACGTTGCAAATGTCTTTACGTGTGACAGTAAAGATTGTTTGTGTCCTATATTTTGAATCCTTTTTTTTGTCATAGAAGTAGATGGCAGGGCATGTTTTCTTATAGAAAAATTGCCAATCATGGTCCTAGCCACAACTTGTCGATATTCTAGCGACGTGAGTAACTGGCCTTCTATGCGATCTTCCGCATGCAGTTTTTCATACACAATATAGGCATTATTTATCCCAATGTCTAATAAATCGAAAAAAAGCCGCAAATAGTATTTTATTTTAGATTTTCTATCAACCTCGTATGTGACTTTCTTCTGATCCATGAGATCTACCCCACCCATATTTTTATTGTACTGTTGAACAATATCAGGACATGTGATCTCCAAACTTTGGGCTGATCCAATTTTTTTTGCGTTTGACCTTTTGAGTAGGTATCGGTGACAAGAAATTGGTCAGAAGATGCACGGCTCTATTATCCATCCACTTGACAAAAGAAATTCCTTCGAAACTGGTAGCATATATATCACCTCTCCTCATGTCTTTGTCCAGTGGCAAATTTTTTTGGAATATGTTTTCGTTGTGTACGTACAGTGCCACATGATTTTAAATTTTGCTAAGCAAGGTTCATCCACTGATTGTGTCGTTGTATTATTCATTGCTGATTGGAAACATAAATTGAAATGATTCATTACTAATCTGATTTTGTATGCCCTATCGAAGTTTGACGATGTCGGTAATGGTTGCGATGTATTGTCGCAGAAATGTAGGTTTCTTCTTATTTCCTCGAATCTTGATAGAGGCATAACGTTGGCTATGTAAGGCACACCCATGTCAGGTTCAGTGGACCAGTAGTTTCTCAGAGTAGGTAATACATGATAGCCCATAACATAGTTCATGCCGATGAAAGCTGTCATTTCTTGAAGGTCTGTAGTGAAAACTGAGCCGTTTTGATGAGCATAACGTAAAGATTCTGGTATTATTATTTTCTCAATCAATGATTCCATATTTGTGACTTCCTCAAAAATGTCTATAGGTTTTAGAGAGTCTGATTGTTGACAAATATTTATCTTACCAAATTCATAATCAGTGTCAGAAAAATTATAAGGACGATAAGTATTTTTTTTCCACTTGAACTCAGGAACAGGAATACGCAATGGTGAATCAAGGACGTTAGTCGATGAAGAGCTTGAAGTTGGGCCTGAATCTTCAGTAGACTCTGGTGAATCTCCAGCTGGTTCAATTATCACTTCGGAAACTCCAGCTTGCATGTCTTCTTGTAAGAATGACTGGTCTTCGTCATCCAAAATGAGAGCATCTTCAGTGTCACTATTATCAGCCATGAGTATTTCCTCCACTTGGCTTTCAGTCAAATGAAATATTCTATTTCCTTTACGAGCCTAAGACAAAGAAAATCAATGTAGAAATAATATTTTTCATGAAACATATTATGTGAACTTTTGACCTTTCACGCATATTGGGACACCCGTGTCCCTTACAGAAAGTCTCGTATTTTAAATTTTGAAATTGTTAATTCCAATAAATAACAATAAAATCGTAATTATTACTTACCATTTTCACAAAATATATCACAAAACGATTTAAATTGCAACAAAAATGCGTTATATTTTACTTTAGAAAAAAATCACAGAAGCACGCCAAATCACCCAAAAGCAATACCGAATTAATTGTGTTCTCTTTCGAGCGCGGGGGTACCAACCTTAATAAAAAACTAAATTCCTATGTAAACAATGGGTACGTGTTGACAGTAATTCAAAATAATGCTTTGATTAGAAAAAAATACAAATTTAATACAAGGGACACCGGTGTCCCATATACGTCAAAGGGTTAAGAGTGTAAGGTTCATTGAAATGTGCAGCATTCCTTTTAATGAACCCTAATAGGGAATTCGCCCTGGAAACTGCATAGTTAACGTGTAAGTGAAAACTTAACTTGGCATCAAAAATTACACCAAGATCTTTAAAGTCATCAACCACTTTTATTCTATCACCATTTAAAGAATATTGTGGAAAAATGGAATGAAAAGTTCTATTAAAGCTAACACAAGCACATTTGTCGATGTTTAACATTAAATCGTCTGAACAGCACCACTCAGAGAGAGCCTTTAAGTTTTTTTTGTAGAAATAAACCGTCGTTTATTGTTATTATTCTCTTAAAGAACTTTATATCATCTGCATACAAAAGGCAGGAGCAGTTTTTTAAAGTCCGCTAGATTATTAATAAAAAGTAAAAATAACAGCGGACCTATATGACTTCCTTCAGGGACACCGGAAGTAACCAGTATTTTCTTAGAAAAATAGTCCCCTATAACGACATATTGTGTCCTGCCATGCAAGTAGGAATTAAACCATTGAAGTAGAGTACCATAAAAGCCATATGCACTTAATTTTTCTAAGACAATCATTAGATTAACTCTACTGAACACTTTCACAAAGTCAGTGTAAATCACATAAACTTGTTTATGGCTTTCTAAAGACGCTATACAAAAATTTGTGAATTCCTCTAAGTTTGAAGCAGTAGATCTGGCGTTCGAAAAACCATGTTGGTATTTACTGACTTGTTGTTTGATTGTAAAAGTAAGCTTATCTTTTACAAGGTTATCCAACATTTTCGGAATAGCCGAGAGTTTAGAAATTGGTCTGTAGTTAGAAACAAGATGCCTAGTACCCGACGTATAGACAGGATCTATGGTAGATACTTTCCATTCATTTAAAAAGATTCCCTTAGCCAGGGGATCAATAAACAACTGAAAACAGTGTGAGCTAGAACAAAAATGTAAAATAATAGGGTAAAATCCCAAAATATCTGGCTTTGTTTGTGGTTTTAAGCTATTTAAGACAATCTGAAAATCACTGAAGTTTAACGTGTATAACGAGCAATCGAAAAAAAGACGGGAACAGAACGAATATAGTTAAAATCAATAGAAGATGAAGATGTGGAATTGTAAATACTTTGAAAATATTCAGCAAACATATCAGCAATTTTGTTGGGGTCATTGGTTTTGGTTTGTTTGCAATTCAAATTAATCACTGCTGGGAATCCTGTACTTTTTCGTTTGGTGTTAACAAATTCCTAAAAAGTTGTAGGAGAACTAATAAGATTACTTTCCACCCAGTGAATGTAATTACTATAATGGAATTTCGACAAAAATAATAAACTCTTTTCTTAGACGGGAAAAAAGCATAATCAGTCAAAAAACTAGATTGCTTCAACTTTTTACGAGCAGCACTCTTAGCATTTTTTTAATTTTAATAATCTTATATTATACCAAACAGGGTGACAACAAGTCGAGAATATGATGTCATGTAAATGGCCGCCGCCACAGCTGATTGGCATTTGAGCCCTTTTTATGGCATTTTCCATCACTTTGGCCAAAACTTCCGGCGATAGGTCCTCACATTCTTGACGGATATTGTCTTTAAGAGCTGCAAGAGTCTGAGGCTTGTTGACATAAACCCGCGACTTCAAAAAGCCCCACAAAAAGAGGTCTGGAGCGGTCAAATCAGGCGATCTTGCTGGCCAGTGCAAATCGCCAAAACGGGAGATTAGGCGCCCGGGAAATGCATCCTTCAGCATATCGGTTGTGGCACGTGCAGTGTGTGCCGTTGCATCGTCCTGTTGGAACCACATGTTTTCCAATCCCAATTCATCAAGTTGCGGCAAAAAGAACTCGTTGATCATTGCTCTGTAGCGCTCACCATTCACAGTAACCGTTTGGCCCGCGACGTCTTCGAAGAAAAAAGGTCCGATGACTCCTCCAGCGAAAACAGCACACCATACAGTGACTTTGAGCGGGTGTAATGGCTCTTCGTGGGTTACACGCGGATTTTCAGTGCCCCGGAAGCGTAAATTTTGCTTATTTACGTACCCGCTAAGATGGAAATGGGCCTCATCACTCATGATTATTTTTGATGAAAAATCATCTTCCTCTTGGTGGTGATTAAGGATGGCTTGAGCGTATGTTAGACGCGATTGGCGGTCAGCAGCTAACAGCCGATGCACCGTCTGGATTTTTTACGGAAACATCTTCAAATCTTGTACCAAAATTCGCTGTAAGGACAGTCGACTGATACCCATTTGCGTGGCACGTCGTCTGGTCGATGTCGACGGCGCTTCCATGACATCTTCGGCTACAGCAGCAATATTCTCTGCAGAACGGCTACTCCGAGGTCTGCCACGCCTGGCAGCATCTCGTGTTGTGCCAGTCTCTTCGAGGCGAGCGGCTAAACGTCGCAGTGTTTCACCAGTAGGCGTTGGACGGCTAGGAAATCTGCGACGAAATTCACGTTGTGCCAAAGTCACCGACCGATTATTGCTCAAATAAATAGTCACCAATATTCCGCGTTCTGGAGCAGTGTAGCGTAACATTGTTTATTAACGTGTATTTCGCATGTGTTTACTACACAAATGTCAAAACATAACTGACATTAGGGGCCAATCGCAAAATTTATAGCATTTTCTGATAGGAGGATTACTTTTGCGCCAACTTGTATATTTGCACAAAAATTCATTTGAACAGTTAATACTACCAAAGCAATTATTCGTACGAGAAAATTTATCAGTATCAAATTTATATACAAACTTTGAAGAAATGAAAGTTGAAAAATTATTAAAAAAATAAAATTTAATTAATTAATTATTGGAAAAATAAACAACCTTCGGCGGCAAACTGTCTCCAAAAAGGAAACTCCCACAAACAAATGGTTGCGAGGGTCTTTCTTATATCGACCTGTTGCACCAATTGTTTTATTATTTTTCCTTTTCAAACTTGAGGATTGTTTAATATATATTTTGAGGGAATCTTGTTTTCCTCTGTTTTTAATGACCACACAGACACAAGTCATAGGTTCCCATCCCCAGGTATACCTAACCTTTATCCTTATCAAGACCACGGCCGTTCCAGTCATTTTTCTAATGTAAATTTCTCTGCTTTCAGACCTTGTTCAACAAAAATAAAAACGAAGATGCCTCAAAGTCAAGAACATTTCACGGTCGACATTCGTTCGGACACTGTAAGCCAACCGACACTGGAAATGCGTCAGGCAATGTTTGACGCTGTTGTTGGCGACGATGTCTACGGCGAGGATCCAACAGTGCGACAGTTGGAAGGGAAGGCGGCTAAACTGTTTGGCAAGGACGCTGGTCTCTTCGTTCCCAGCGGCACCATGGGCAATTTGTTAGCAAGTAAGTGATCCCATTTTAGTAGTCTACTTTCAGGTGTTATTTCGAAATATTCTCCAATGCATATGCAACACACTCTAAAAAAATGTATCCAGTCAATAACTTTTTCATTGCATACATATGGGACTGAAAATATCTATTGCCCTTGACAGAAATAAAAAAATAATAAAAAAACAGACACATCCCTTATAGTCGTAATGCATAGACATTTCATGAATTTTTAATAAAATCACACTACCATAAACCGCAAATGCCAACCCTTTCAGCCATACAATTACTTTCAAGATTTAATCCCATGCAACACCCTCGTATCGCTTGTGCCCCTGCGGGTCGACATACCCACTATCACGACCCTAATACCGCAGATTGAGGAACACCGCAGGCGCATATAAAATCATCAAAGCAAGAAATGAACAATTTTAACAACAACCAAAGCTCCGGTTTATTCCTGTAAATCGAACGCAATAAAACCACCTGAAATCCATAACAATTTATATGACTTAGGTAGGTAGCTATACTGGAAACTGAAACACATATTCCACGACTGCTGCCATCAAAGTCAATACCAATGCCACGGCTGATGCTGCTCCCAATGGGATGCTGGCTTTGCGGAACCACCATCACCATCACTGCGGTGCTCATATTAAATTCATAGTTACGAATATAAATTCCAATCGGATCCTGATGTCTGCCATTCAAATGAAGTTACGCTCAGCGGCAAAGGGCGCAAAAGAAACACCTTGAATCCGAATCCATCCTCATCGTCATCGTACTCGTGATGTTATACTATACCCCTCCAGGCAGAGCAATAAAATGGAGAGCGTTACACTAAATCGGCTACATATGCGGTCCGTTTACGGTTACGACACCGGCCTAAATTTAACCCTTTTTCGGATACTCCGCCCGTCTTCCATATAGCATGACCAGCGCCCAGGCGTAATGTCTGCGCCTCATATAACACATTTGTAGTAGGTCTGGAAGCATGTACATAAGTTAGAGCGGCGGCCCCAAAATAAAACCTAAAACCAGGTCCTGATGCCTTTGCAAGTATCAAATTAAAATTAAATAATAAAAGCAAAACAGCCACGCGGATACAGCGATATGATTCTGTCGGTTGAGAATTTATTACGGATACCTATAATACGCACATCCGGCAAGGTTTACCTTTTATGACTAGAGCAGCGGGTACAGCTGGTTGGCATAGCTATAAGCTTTAATGAGATGAAAGGTGCTGGCATTAGTGCTTCATTAATATTGAGGGTTCATAGTTTATTTGATAGAGGATCGAAATTTGCATTCGGATTATATAGCCTGCCCATTCTGTGTTTTGTGTCGATTGAATTTCGTAGCGGAGGATATAAATTGATACATGCAATCATGTAATCTGTTTAGGGGATTTTGCTTTGAAAGTAATTCCTATTCCGAGAAATAACTGTGGCGCTCTTCGCGTGGAACCAGCACATTTGTGTACACTTCTCTATCATTCCAGATGTAGGCATAAGCCAACTGACCAAGTGAGGTGTTCGTAACTTGGCGATGGCCTTCTACCCATGTCATAACCGACCCCCACTATACATATTTTTTTGCTAGGCATGCTGTGTCTTAAAGTCTCTTTGCAAAAATAAAACTTATTATTTGAATGAAATATGTTTACAAAACGCTTAGTGGCTAGAGATGATGGCCCATTGCAAGGGAACGACTTCGTGGTTCTCTAGGACTCTTCGGGTCATACAATCCAGGATGGCTAACATTGAATATTGAAATCCTAGATTTATTATGCTTCCTTCAATCAAAAAAAAAAAACTCTTCAAAATCCTACCTCCTCCGCACAGGCTGATGATGACGATTTTCTGACGGTTTGTAGGTGCCCCTTTGAGTACGTCATTTGCTTGGATTTAGGTTTCTTTACTAAAAGTGTTGCGCTTGATAAAATTCCAATTTTGTATTTATTTTAACACTATACTTACTTAGGTGGCGCTACAGTCCGGGTTGGGCCTCATTTTTTTTAATACTGGTCCCAAAAAATGAATGTTTGCCCAACATAGCCAAGAATCCAAGTGTTCTAGGTCTAGCATCTAACAACCACTTGCTTGTTAGAGTTATCGATTTTTGGAACAATGCCAAATGTAGGTACGAGCCATCAGGCAAGCACATTGTCCCTCTAGTTATGATTTCTAAAGTCTTCATTCCAGCTACTGCTTCTGTAATTTATAATAGAATGGAAACGCTTTCAAAAGAGCAGATGGGTCTTAACCCTTAGACTTATCTTAGCTGACTACCGGTTAGCCGGTTTTCTCAAAAAAATAAGTATGTTTTCTCCCACATCCGGCAGCCGGCAGACAGCAAGTTATGGAATGTGAATTTTGTTCCATTCGTGGCGATCGACCGTATGCACGGTTCCAGTTTTCATATCGCTGAGTCGCTCGGTAGTGATGGAGAAGAATCAACTTGTGGCATTCTAGTTTGTTTTAAGGCGGTTAAAAAAAGGAGACCAAAAATAATTCATTGGGTTCATTCGATTAATCAAAAGCGGAAGGAATGTGGAGATTTTTTCGTTTTATTTAATCAACTGCGCGAAGATCCTGAAAAGATTTTGAAGTGAACACTTCTTTAGGCGCGTTGGGCATTTTTGCGATGAGAAAAACCATTGAACTCGCGACACTGTTACCGACACCACTGCATGTAAGCAAAATAGAAAAAATAAAAAGCAATGGGGTCGCTGCTCTGCTCTAACACACTTTCGATTGCGAAACAGTTCAGTACAGCGATACCACTTTACTTCAATTTAAGTAGATTTACTTCAATTTTGCAAAAAAAAAATAAAATCAGCCAGTAGGGGGCTATTGTTTAATTCTTTATATCTGCTTCACTTCAGAAATCCCTTATTCAATCCGTTCCAATTTTAATGAAAAAATCGTTAAATGTACTTCTAAAAAAAAATTATTTACACTCTTTCACATTTCAAAAGAATAAATTGCATCAAACTTCGCTTAAAGTGAAATTTATAAAAAATTTCTGACGTTAATTATCGTTTTGCTTTTGATTTTCTGTCAAAGAGGTGAAACGTTTGGTTTTGGTTCTGTCTGTTTGTTCTGCCTGTTCCGAAAAGTTCAGCCAAATACGTGAAAGAGTTATTACAAACGCGATGAAAAGATGTTTTGAAGTAATCAAGAATGTGAATAAAGATTGGTACGCAAAATTATAATTTAATAAACGTGTCGTTGTACATTTTTTTTTTCTAAAAAACCCTGAACAATAAAGATTTAAAAAAAAAATAGTGAAAATAAGGTGGGAAAACCATTTATGAAGACTTTATTTTCATAAAAAAATATTTTTAAATTTTAAAACGTTTTTGTTGGACATGTTTTATATTTATACAACTAATTAAATATATCATATTTTGAAATCTACTTTCCTTTTTGGGTCAAATCTACTTCGCATATTTTTTTTTTTGAAGTGGTAACGCTGGTTCCGCTGGACCGAAATCTCTTCACTCCGACCGAACAAAATTTTGAAATCCGGTCTAACCGATTTTTACCGACACGAATAAATTCTTTAACCGGAAAATGTTTTTTTTTTCTACCTGAAAAATAATATTAATCTATGAGTAGATATCCTTTAATAAAAAAATAAAAATCGGTCATTCGGTCAGATTTTCTGTCACTGGATTAATTTTTTTAGTGACAACACTGAGTGGAGCTACTGAGAGCTTACCCTTTTTTACTAGTAGTGGATAGTGGGCGGGCATATTTTGCACAAATTATATGGAAACTTTGAAAATGGACAGCTAATTGTAATGGTTGCCGTTTATTTTTCACCGGATAAGTCTTTAAGTGCAATACGAGAATTTTTGTACGAAAATGTATTTATTTATTATTTTGCATTACTTCGAAATAAAATTGAGAAGAGATCTGATAATTTGTCAATGATTTTGAGTGGGAATTTTAACATCAACTTTGCAGATGATAAAAATCGACCATTAATTGAATTTTTAAATAGAGAATTCGATTTAACAATGGCCAATTAGCACAACAAGATGCAAAACTGCAATTGATGCAGTCTTTACAAGATATTGAAATAGATTCGAATCAAAAATGTCTGTTTCCTATTTTAGTTACGATAAACCTATAGTATCAGTTTTGGAATATTATGATAATAATGGTGATGATAATGATAATGATGGTGATGGAAGAGTTGTTGAAATTGTAGATGAAAATTCATAAGTTTCACTGTCATTCATTTGAGAGAATTCCAATTTATTAAATTATATACCTATTTCATGTATTTGTAAATTTTCGTTTAAAGCAATAGATTGCAATTTTAATATGTAAAATAATATGCATTATTTCCTGTACAAAAAAATATTTCCTAACGATTCAAAAAATACATACCCGGAGTGCGACTTTTTATTTTAATGACTTTAACAAGAGTTTGTCGAACTTTTTGATAAAACTTGAGTGGGAAAAATTGTACATTTATAATGACCTGGCTTATACACAACATATTGGTAAACAAATTACAGAAAGCATTGCATCTGTGCAGTCTGTACTATTTTCCCAACAAAAATAAAATCAAGCGAATAAATTTTGGTTAGGGCAGAGAAAGCGGTTCTTAACTATTTCCCTTCGCCTATATTAATATATAAAATTAATTAATTTATTAATTTATTACTCTCCAATACATTTATGAGGGAATGTATTCAACCTAAAGATTAAAGATAACATTTGACATTTTTTGCTCCTGGTTTCGTTAAGACTCTGGCTTATGTCAATAAGTCAGCGCACCAATTGCCAAACGTGGTTCGCGCTATTAGCATGATTGAGGTCGAATTACATAATGCTGGACCTTTCTTGGATCACTACCGCTAAGCAACAAAATTAAGGCTGCATTTCAACCAGTACACTTTGACCCACGAAAAAAGATCTGCTACACCTAAACTTCTAGAAATAGAAATTCTAAAACTTAAACTTCAACATAAAATAAATTGAATTGATGTATATCGCTCTTATGGACGGATTTTAGTAAAAAAAAAAGAACAGCTGAAAGAAGGCTCCGCATTAAGGATTATTACGTCGGAACTTCCGACAACAATTATACCTACTGCTGGGTACCCAACCCAACCCAACTTTGAGCTAGCATACCCATATATTTGTAGCTACACACGAAGGAAATTCCACTTTGAAGCCCACTTCCCATATATTCTGAAATTCAGGTAGGATCCATTTATTTTACAATTTGCCGAACACCCATCCGCTCGCAGGTAACAATTCTCTCATACCACAAATAGGAGGAACCCAGCTATATCTTTTGTATGAAATAATAAAGACAAGCTATAGCAACGACTGCATAATTTATTCGGTTCACTTTAGGGACAGGATGCCCAAGAGCTCTGTCCTTGCGAATACATTTTCTCCGAGCACAGGATATGCAGAGGAAAAAATGGATTTTCCTGTGGTTTCCAACCCGTATTCTATTAAATGGTGTGTGCTACATCAATGGAAGCCCCCAACTAACTGCATCTGAAAATGCATAAGCGTGCCGTTTTTACTAACAAATTATTACAATTTTATTTTTATTTTTTATTTCTTAACAAAACCTGTTATCTCTTTGCAGTAATGGTGCACTGTGGTCGTCGTGGAACGGAAGCAATTGTTGGTGATTTATCTCATACATTTCTATACGAGCAAGGTAAGGATGGTTGTTAGAAAGGAACGACAATGAAGTGGTGGTGATAGTAGCTACCCAAAAATGCGGCTCTATTCAAAGTCATGTGTTTCCGCCAAATAAGGCGCACACAAGTTTTCAAATTACACCCATTTTTTGCTTTGATGTAGCACGCAGGAAATAGGGAAAAAAATCCTCTTGCCTAAGCCGGCGCAGGATACTAAGTAGCTATACTATCAAGCCTGAAGGCTCAAGTGTATGCTCGTACCGTCCGTGGCGGTTGATTTTGCAATTCAACTCGGCCCCTCGTAATCGTCTAATTTACCTCTTGAACGTGATTATTTCGAGAGAAAAATTAGAGCAATTACTGCACGCCTTCTATACACAGTATACCAAAGCATAGTAGAAAAACAGCAGCAGCTGTGAACTCAATGCCGCTCCCCGCAACCCGATTTAAAGTGCTTGTAATTATTTTTCGCACGCCTGTTTCTCCCCGCGCACGATTGCAATGAATAAGTGCTTCCTTCGGTGGACTCGAGTACTTCACCCCGCTAAACATGACGTACACACACACACATCAATATTCTATACCGCTTATCCTAAGCATAAGTATAGAGCATACAATGGCAGCTATAATCTCACGCTCTTCCTTTCTCTCTTTTGTTTTTCTCTCTTGTGGCATTTTGCGTGGCACGACAACCATTTCCCGCAGGTGGCGCTGCACATATAGCCGGTGTGCAATTAGCTACCATCAAAAATAATCCAGATGGGACGTTTTGCCTGAACGAACTGAAACGGAAAATCCGTCCCAACGACTTCCATGAGCCTATTACAGCGCTGGTAATCGTCGAGAACACCCATAACATGTGCGGCGGAAGGGTATTGCCGCTGGAGTGGTTGGACCGACTTTCGGATATTTGTAAAAAGCACTCAACAGGAGGCAAAGAAGGAAACCCCATTGGCTTGCACATGGATGGAGCTAGAGTGTTTAATGCAGCTACTGCGATGGGCACCACCGTTGAACGCATCACGAGGGACTTTGATTCGGTGTGCTTCTGTCTAAGCAAAGGACTTTCGGCGCCGGTGGGGTCGATGCTGGTTGGATCAAAGGACTTTATCAATGAGTAAGACTTTTCTTTAAAAGGGATTTCTTTTATTTTTTATTATTATTATTTTTTTTTTTCGTTATTAGTCTTGAGGAGTTCTACCATTAAGTTGGGGAAGACAATGGAATAGTAAAAGAGGGTTCTTTTTTAATTGTAATTAATTTAATTGCTCAAAAAGAGGGCTGTTCCAATGAAAAGAATTTAAAGTTTATGATGCTGATGGTAGAAACCTCCAAAATGCGTTGGTAAACGAGGCATATGACAGTCCTGCAAGAGATTAGCCACACAAGGGTCGTCAAAGATGCTCTATTGGAAGTCCCATTAATGTGATGGCGAGGGCTTTATATCTCGTGAATATTTGCAAGGGTCACAGTGGTTCATGATTTCTTGAAGTTTAGCACACACTTAGCTCAGACAGGGAAGTTTCTTCCTTAACATTATATAATTTTATCACACCTAGTTCAATAAGTTTATCAATAGGTTTGAACTTGTTGTCGAATGTCGGCCCTTAAGTCGGACTAAACAATGGGTTCCTTGATTTTTTCATAGTCAATCGTTGACGAAAATAACTTGAAATAAGTTATAAATTTTAAGGAGCCGTATATTCGTCCTTAGTATGAAATGTTAACTCTGACAAAATACCATGATAGCCGAATATTTCCAAATATGGTCGCAGTCTTCTGTCAAAGTTCTATCGTAGGTAGGTAGTACTCTGTGTACAAGTAGTTATGTCAGGTTTCGACTTAGGGTGTCATTTGATTCTGTCAATTTGGACACAGTTCTGTTTGAACATTATAATCCTTCCTCTAATTTTCGACTTTAAATGAAGGAGCAGTCCCATAGTTATAGAATTATTCGAATTGTTGAACAGTCTTCGGCATTTCAAAGTGCACTTTGTGAAAATTGGCAACACTTTTGTAAGGGCCAAAACCGAACGACTAGGTGTGATTCTTAAATTGTCAATAGATCTAAAAGACACTTTTGAAATGGCCAAAAAACCGCGCTTACTTAGACTTTCTGAACAACTAGGTGCGATTCCATGAAAATCAGTGATACCACTTAAAACCAAATCAGGATAAATAACGAAAGAACGACTACAGTAAAACGTGTTCATTTCTAAAATGGCTGATGCTACGAACAATTTTTTTTTTAAATTTAAGTTATTCAGTGAAAGCCCAATTATTATGTTGAAGGATATTTTTTAAAGAAAGCACGGTAGCGCCCAAAGCAATTGACATATTCGAATGAAATTTGGTTAAAGGACTTATTTTTATCGTCGTCAGGTTTATATTAAATTTGGACTATGTCGGTCAAGTAGTTCGGGTACCTCCCATACAAAATCAATATTAGACCCATGTGTCTCTCTGTCTGTTGAAAACACGATAGCGTCCAAAGGAATCAACCTAGGCGAATGAAGTTTGGTAAAAGGACTTACTTTTATCGTCGTCAGGTTTATATTAAATTTGGAATATGTCGGTCAAGTAGTTCAGGTACCTCCCATACAAAACCAGTTTTACATGACTTGTATACAGTGAAGGGTATCAAGCATCGGTCAGGCCGAAGATAACACTTTCACTTTTTTTTAAATTTTTGTGGTTAAAAAATCTATTTCCTATTCACAGAGCTAGACGCCTGCGCAAGGCTCTCGGAGGTGGCATGCGACAACTGGGAATACTGGCTGCAGCCGGCTTGATTGCCATAGATGCTAGTGTAGCCGTTCTTAATGATCACCACAAGAAAACCCGTCTCATTGCTGAAGGTATGCCAATTAGCCAAAAAAAAATTAACTCACAAATACGAAGCAAACTTTTTCCCCTCCATTCAGCCATTTACAAACTGAAAAGCCCGACTGTAACCGTCGACATCGACAACGTGGAAACGAATATCCTTTTGATTCATATCATCAACCAGAAGCTCACTGCCAACGAATTTGCTGACCGCTTGAGTCGCGTAACCGAGAAGGAACTCTCCGATGGAATTGTCGCAGATAAAGCCAACCCCAAAGTTGGCATACGCCTCAGAGTCAGTTCCAGGGATTGGGAGTTTGCTCGTGTTGTACTCTATCAACAAATCACCGATAAGCACATTGAATTGGCCATCAAAAAGTTGAGTTACGTCATTCGAGAGTATGACAATCAATTCGCTCAATGACAGATGAATTGTGTGAAGGGTTGTATCTTGTAGGCAGCCCAAACTAACCCAACAACAAACAGAACATTGACATAGAAAATGAGAGAATAAACACGAAAATTAGTTGTTATCCTTTGTTTTTCGGTTGGGGGATGAGTAATCTCCTTGCTGCTATTTATGGCATGCGAAAACTTTCCTTTTAATGAGTATTGTCGGTGAAGCTATCCCAGTGGTGGTGTTTTTGTATATAACACCCGACGCGCCAACACGCAGTTACACAGCTATTTGAACATGGAAGACACTTGTTTCAGAGTTCGGATAAGGCGATGGGGTTTATGGGGAGACCGATATCTGTGCCTGATTTGTCTCAGAGGATAATGAAATTATTCGGAAAGTTTCTCTATTCTCGGTAGGAGTTCACCCCAGCTATCCAACTACAGCAAAAATCCATGAGTCTGTGTGTGTGGGCTAATTGTGCCAACAAGTGAGTTTGAATGCGTGAATAACGCGTGTAAGCATAATTGTGAGGGTTGTAAAGTTGATAGCTACAATGGGTAATATTCGTTGGAATTATATTGATGGTGTGGTTGTACATGGTATTGTTTAGGTTTCATGAGAGTGTGATGGGAGAGTTTTTCTTTTAAGAATATTAAAGCTAGTCAAGAGCGAAGCAGAATTTAATTTGGGCTGTGACTGTAGCAACGTAGGCTGGATGTTCAACTCTTTCGGAACGTCCACAACATCCACATGAATGCACCTTGTCTAAACAACGGGAAACTTTTATTTTTGTCGGATTCAGAAGAGCACTCCTGCTCCATAAGTAGACCTCGGTACTGCCAGGCAGATGATATGAACTTTTCGTACTGTTTTTGTTGCGCTAAAGATTTTATTTTCTAAAACATAGTAACTTGGGCGACATGGAGGCACTCGAGCCACCATTGGCTCCGAATCAGCCTTCACCTCCCTACAAATATTCAGCTCTAGGAACGAAATCAAATGATTGCCGATTAGTGGACCCAATCGACATCTTAAAAGGATCTTGCCTGGACAACTGGTACAGCTATAACACCGTCGCGTATGTCAAATTTTGACAAAAGTGCGGCAGAACAAAAGACGGTGCCTGAGACTGGAAGTTTAAAGTTTTTCAAAAGTCGTGTCAATCATCTGCGTTATTGTGGGCAAGGGACTACATCTACAGACTAAAGTATGAAAATTACATTCCGAAGAAGGCTTCAAAGGTATTTTGGAATCTTTCGAGAATTTTTCCAAATGTTGGCCGTTAATGTCGCCCAACGATTTTGACACAACAATGCTCTACGCGTCTCCCTTGTAGGTGGCTCGCACTGAACTAGTGCCGAAGAAGAGCAGAACAGACAGATAGAATTTGATACCTCCGGACCACAAGACATGTTATGAAGCTACTTCTAAGATTTCAGAAGCACATACCTATCCCTGTTAAAAATATGTTTACATGGACAAAGAACTTATTGTGTATGCGCTCTTTCTCAAAATAACAACTGGCTCAAAAGGGTCTATCATCGTCACAAATTTCTGCTTCTTCTGTTTACTTTTTAGGTGTTCAGAAAACAATTTGTTCGTTTGTGCTAGTGGGATATAGTGTTACTGTCTTTATAATTTATAATGAGTAGGTTCGAATACCAGCTGCATATAGACTGCCAAGAGGTAAGTACAAGGTGGCACAAAAATAACCTTCCGATGTTTTTTGGCTGTAATTTAAAAAAAAAATGAAAAAATTTGATTCTTCTTGTGGATTATTTTTATTTGGTCTTTTAATTTTTTTTACATCAAGTCGAGAATATGATGTCATGTAAATGGCCGCCGCCACAGTTGATTGTCATTTGAGCCCTTTTTATGGCATTTTCCATCACTTTGGCCAAAACTTCCGGCGATAGGTCCTCACATTCTTGACGGATATTGTCTTTAAGAGCTGCAAGAGTCTGAGGCTTGTTGGCATAAACCCGCGACTTCAAAAAGCCCCACAAAAAGAGGTCTGGAGCGGTCAAATCAGGCGATCTTGCGGGCTAGTGCAAATCGCCAAAAACGACCCGGGAACACCGCTTTCAGAATATCGGTTGTGGCTCGCGCAGTGTGTGCCGTAGCTCCGTCCTGTTGGAACCACATGTCCTGCAGTCCTAAATCGTCGAATTGCGGTAGAAAAAAATCGGTAAACATGGCCCTATAGCGCGCACCGTTCACTGTTGTCGTTTGACCAGCGGCGTTCTCGAAAAAAAAAATGGCCGCGTCAACAGAGGCGATATTCTCGGTACAACGGGCGCTCCGGGGCCCGCCACCCTTGGCAACGTCTCGTGTTGTGCCAGTCTCTTCGAGGCGAGCGGCTAAACGTTGCAGTGTTTCACCAGTAGGCGTCAGTCACCGACCGATTATTGCTCAAATAAATAGTCACCAATATTCCGCGTTCTGGAGCAGTGTAGCGTAACATTGTTTATTAACGTGTATTTCGCATGTGTTTACTACACAAATGTCAAAACAGAACTGACATTAGGGGCCAATCGCAAAATTTATAAAATTTTCTGATAGGAGGATTACTTTTGCGCCACCTTGTATATGCAGAACGAGTGCTGAACTCCTTTCAAAAACGCAACTACTCGGCACACTTTCCCTTGTATAACTATAGGTAACCTTCTGTTACCTAAAAATTTTTCAAACTTCGAGCTATTTCCGCAAACTATATTTCCTGTTCGATTCCGCATCGCATCGGCACATCGAAGTCGAGGAACTCCTTTAATTTTCAACAGAACATGCAAAAAAACGAAAAAAAAACGCCAACTTGCAGTGTTCTTCTTTCGCCCCTAACGACTGCACAAGGCGGAAGAAATAATAACGTGAGCGCTCGCGAATGACATCCAAGACCTTACAGGAGGACACAATTCACTATTAATCGCTCTCAAGGATAATATTTATTCTAATCGTGACTCGCGAATCCATTGATTGAGCTCGTTCCAAAAGAAGACAAAAAAAAAACCCCCCAACGCGTCCTTTTATCTTCTCCACCATGGTTTCGGTCGTATTCTGTGCGCTGCGTTCTTTTTTATCGACTCTCTGCATCCAGTAAATTATGGGAAAGTCCTCAGAATCGATAGACTACTATATCCTTTAACAGAACAAACATTTAAATGTCTCAATTTCCTTTAGATTTAATCATTTTCCTTCGTCCTCATTTCGATCAGTCTATAATAGTATAGGTAGCTACAACGGTCCTTTGGAAGAGGATGCGAAAAGGACTCAAGTCATTTTTTGTTCCGTTCGATTCCAGTTCCACATTATTTAAGAAAACTGAAGCGTCAATGAATAAAAGTGGGCTGCCTCGGCAGGGGGTGGCGTAAGGACGATTGAGACTGATTCACTTTTTGCTATCCAAAGCCCGCGCCCTTTCATCGTAGTAAAACACAGTCGTGAAGGAATATGTACTTGTATAGTCTATACAGCCATCGAAGAGGACGACAACGACGACGACATCATAATGGGGGTATGGGTGGATCGGGGGCATCTTCCTGATATTATTTTTTATCGTTTCTCGTTCCGGTCGTCTTCGATGGAGAAATTTTAATTGAATTTCATGTTTTCCTTTTCGGCTGAGTGGATTTTTTTTACCACTGCCATCCATTTCCCGTCGGTGCGACAAGGCGCGGCGTATGCCACTCTTGTCTTGCCGCTTCCTGCAATTGTATCCCTTTGTCGGTTCGGTTCAATCGTTAGAAAATCTCTCTTCTCGTCAGATATTTATTGCTGGTGGGTAGTATAACGATATTTTTATTTTTCGATTGCTACTGGTTGTTGGCTCTTAAGCATATTACTCTCAGGGAGACGCTTTCTTAAAATTAAATGCGTAGTCGCAAGTAACAATGCGAACTTTGTAGAGAGTAATGCTCGATACAGAAGTTGAACACACCGAAGGAGGTAGAGGATTTTTTTTTTGTCAGGGTTAACCATGGGAATTCATGGTTAAATGTAATTTTCATAAGTGGTTTCGAAAATCTCATTCTGGGGATTAAAAGTTCTTTCGGATTGTCCGAGATAATAGAGCGTTAGATCAAATTGAATCGATTTCGTTTGTATTTTGAAAATATTTTGATGAATTCTTTTAACATTTTTCGCAAAAGCAACTGCTGGTATTGTGTCGGTCAAAGGTACCTATACCCTTTTAGTTTAATGGACTCGCTCCCGCAGCGAAGGCGGAGATGGTCTTTTGGTTATTATGTGTTAGATCATATTGAAGCGGAGTCAATATAAAAATATAGTCAGCATTCGTCGATTTGTCGGTGTCGGCCGCACTTTCACCGTTACAATCGACGACCCTTTTTTCCTTATTGGCCATTTTTCTTGTGACTTTTCTGACTTTTCATAATTCTGCAGCGGTCACCCTGGTTATAAAACCGCCCATTCGACAACGAGAAAACTGCCTACGTAACGTCGTCTTTTAGTCTGCTGAAAGTTCAACTAGCCCATGTCGGCTTGCACCGCTGTAGTTTTGTGAGCACTGTCCCATTGAAGTTATTGATCTTGGCATTAAAAAGCTCAACTGTCCCAGTTAATTTGTCATAAAGACCGTGTCTTACTGCCCAAGCTTCAAATTTCCTCTATGGTCTGGGGTTCTACTGTTGGCGATTTTAATCTTTATGCGGATCTTAACAAGAGGGGGCTGCCCAAGCACATGTCTTACTTAAAACAAAGTCACATCGAAATACGAGCAGCATCTTTTTTTATAAAAGACCGGCTAAAAGCGTATCTTCCTAATAAATCAATATAGGTTCGTTTTGATCAGTAAAATACACGTCAGGGACCTAACTCTGCTTTCCTTTTTCCCAAAGTCGGTAATGGGCGTATAACTCATTATTTTTTTTAAAGTCTTCTTCCTAGATGTTGTACCTATTATTGGGATAAGCATTGACATGAATCTAAAGCTGACAATATTCATATCCAACTGTAACTATAGGTTCATCATGAATTTACTGCTTTCACATCCGGTTACTTTTAATCCCGGGTTACTTATATATTTACAATCCAGATTGTTATTCTAGGGCCAAAAGAAGGCACTGTCTCTCTCTTTTAAAGGTTTGCTTTCCAAGATTGCCGAATCGCAACAGATATGACGTATGTATTCGCTATATGTACCTGAAACGTCCTGATACTCTACTCTAAGATGCGGCTGAAGCCCTTGAGTTTTTTTTGTCAACATTAGAAAAAAAATTATTGGACACCTAACTTTGGGGACGAATAAAATCGAAATGCTTGAGTTGAGAAGATTATACCCAGGACGCAGGTAATTTCCATTTTTTTCTGGGGATTGATCTTGAACCCATCGCTAAGTAGCCGTCCCCACTTATCACTGAACCGTCATCCAGAAAAAAACGATGAAAAGGACCAATTACGATGGTTAAAAGATGGCAATATTTATTACAGCTGCATTAAAAGATCGCGTGAGCTTATATGCGGACACGGCGTAGAAAAAAAGTTATTCTTTACAAAAACTACGTTCCCAATGTGCCAAATGGGTACCTACACGCGTCTTCACCGGAAAACAGGAAATGAGGTCTGAACAAAGCCCCTATGAAGCCTGGTGACCTTCAATGCTATAGTCGCGATAAAGAACGTCTTTGTGAGGCAGGCATTAAAACATTTTTAACTTTCGCACGCACTTTTTGCACACCAACTACATTTCATTAGCCATTTTGGTTATGAGCGCACTCACATCTGCCCCCAGTAGCGGCTCCATGTCTACTTTTAGGAAACTGGACTTGCCCACATTACTGACGTCCTTTAACAACAGGGTACAAAATTAATTGACCACAGACTTTTCTTACATGTATCGGCTAACTTTCATTTTCTAGTGCGAGGCCACAAGCGGTTCCTGAAAACATAATAATTATCCTTCGACCAAGGTCTACGTAGCTATTAGAAATCCATTTCACTAAAATTTTCTATACTCCCAAGTGTCCCGTGGTCTATTTACCTTCAACTTAATCGCCCCCCCCCCCGATTTGCTGGAAGGAAAATCACATTTTTTTTTTGTGTCATTGTTCGACACCGTTAAATCACTTCCTCTGCTAAATGAGGACACATCAACTCCTAGCACTCGATGTCTAATGTTTTATTCATTACAATTTCTGCTGCAAGAATGTGTTGGCACTTTACTTCTGTCAAAGTCAACAACAACAATAGTAAACAGTCAACTACTGTATACCGAAAGTATACACACATAGCTAAAACAAAACCAAGCAAAAGAAAGTATATCCGTAACAATCGCTGTACTTCTTCGACATGGAGTCCTTGCGCCAAAGTCGAAGAAAGTATAGGTTCAATTCTGTGGCGAAACGAGTGAGCTCCAGCACCCGAATCAGTTAGGTGCCATTAGTTTGCTCGGCTATCAACGGCATGGCGGCGGTATAATTGCGTATGGCAAGCACGATAGCGGCAGTGCGATTCGGGTGCAAACATAAACAATGTATGAGTATGTAGGGTGGTCTGGGTCTGCGTTTGGGTTTTGGGTTTGGGTTCCTTCAGCTAATAGAAGAATATTTGCAGGCAAAGCCAACAAACGCTAGCGCAATAACCAAGTGTGTGTGGCAACTGTGCATTGAATCTGGACGGCGATAATTAGAAAGTGTTGCAAGCTGCTCTGTGCAACTACCCACATTATATATTCCGGCAACATTTTGTTTAGTTTGACTTTATTTCCTGTTCTTCGGAGTGGAGCGAAGGAATGAAGATGAGGTCTGGCTTCGAGTGCAGAAATTGCACAATTAGGAAAAAGGAAGAGGAATTAGTTGCACAGTGATTTCAGCCAATGAAACCGGAATGCTCTCTAAGACAACTGTGCGCGTTCCTGTAATAGACTTGGGTTGGACAGAAATAAAATAGGATATCTATTCTGTTTGAGTATGTGCTTAGTTGTGGGGTTCGTTTTGTGGATGTTGGCGAACGCTGGAGGAATAAGGGTGAGAGTTTGTACGATGCTGACAAATACACTGCGTCTCAATCGTGCAGTTCTTTTTGCATCGAACTTGGTACTTCCGAAATTCACACTCATATGCTAGTTAATGAGGGGATAAAGTAACAGGAGGAATCCGAATTCGTTCATAGAATCGACCCCGAGTCGCGTATTTTCTTTATTTACATTTCTTATTGCACAGTTTCACTATATTGTTTTGCTCTTTTTGCGTTAATTTCAACATTGTGTTATGTACCCTATGTTTCAACAGTTAAACTATTTTGTTAACTCTTCATGTATTGGATCTACTGTAAATCGCTCTCACTCGTCATTACTATGTATTTTTTTTGATTAGATGATACCGTTCTTGTAAGCATCAACTTTTGACTTGTCTCGTTCACTTGGATAGAAGACACAGAGCTGGTAACAACTAATAAAGTTATACCTGTCGTCGTTGAGAAGTTCGTTTCATTTCGATAAATTTGTTTGCTCTCGGATTTCGGTTTTCTTTTCAAGTGTGAAATCAACTCGTACATTATACAACAATCCACTCATATCATACTCATATTTCGCAACAAAATCTGAATTTTAAATTGTCATACAATTGAACAAGTTACGTGTGACCCAGTCGTGGATGTTCATTTTGTAAGCGAAGGATCAGCTTTTAATGTAAATACTTGGTGTTACCCTCCATGTTACAATGGCTGTGAGATTTATTTTAAATTACTGCTGATCACGGGAGCTCATACAAAAATACAAATTACTGCACGAAGATAAAACTCACAATCCGATGCAACTGGCTTTGTATCATTGCGAAAGTGTAACTTTTTTTACAACAACAAAATATACTGACACTTTTGCACTTTATTAATACCCTGACCCTATTGTAAACGAAAAATAGAACAAAGTAAAGTGAAGCCTTGTCAAGTTCACAATTCGCTAAATTCTTAATTCCTGTGTGTATTTATCGCAAAATAAAGTCCACGACTGGGTCGAACGTAACTTTCTCGTTCATTCAAATTTTGTTTGTGCAAATGAATTGGGAGATGCCTGATTGTGTAAATTTCAAGTTGTTGGATTTATTTTAAGGGTGTATATTAAATATGATTGAAAAAAAAATAAGTTGGTAATATTAGCTAAAAAAAGAAGTTTTGCGTAGCCGTTATTGTACTTTCATTGGAAGTGGGTCAATCAAATTATTTCAAAAATATACCGTAGAAATGGGAACAAAGACTGAGATTTGTGTATTGATTTTTGAGAACACGTCACTATTATTTTTTTTTGAGAAAAACCAATAATTTTTTTAAATTAAAAAAAAAACATTTTTAAAATTTAAAAAAGAAACCTTTTTAAAATTTTAAATGTAAAGTTTGCATTTTGGCAAATTCGTTATTGCCGTTTTCAGGTGAACTGAAAAAAATAAATATTAAATTATTTTTTTTTAAATCCATATTACAATAATACAGAGAAAACTGAGTTTGCCATTAGGTTGGGAATGACCATTTTACCTTAGAAATTAATTTTTGTTTCATTTGTATGGACAGTTTTCGAGATTATGTCCAAATTTCAAAAGTACAATTATTCGATTTTCAGCTGAAAACTGAGTATGCAGAAATGTTAACCCACTTTTTTGAGTTCCTCTATCATCGTAAAGTCAGAATTGATACATCTCGAGTTCGAAATTTTATACGAATACAAAATATCTTTCTCTTACTACGTAATCGAGAGTTAAAAATAAAGAGAATGCAAAAAAACGTAATCGCCGCCGAAGGGAAAATCCGGTCCAAAAGTCGACAGAAAAAAAAAGTTAGTTAAAAAAACCAAAAAACCCGACTAAAAGAGAATTAAAAAGATATGAACAAGACACATTGAAGTACCTATACTTTACTAATTGACAATCGGAGACTATATACCTACACAGCCTAGCAAATATATGAGTATTGAGTACCCTCCGACTGTCAAATTCTTTTTTAGTCGGTTTTTTTTTTTGTTTTTTAAACTAACTTTTTTTTTATCTTTTTAGCCTATGACACTCCGGAGAAGAATACGAATCTAATGTCATCTCACTATTCAAAATCGGTCAAGCCGTTTAGGCCAGAGGGAGTCCCAAAGGAACGTACATAGGATACGCGCGAAACACATAACCCTCTCTGTGTGCAGTCGGGTTTTATTTTCCGCATTCTAAAAGCTGAATTTCACATTGCAATTACATATAAATGAGATCTTCTAACCTTTAAATTTTGAATATCTCACTTGAATGGAAATACAATGACAAAATAACCTTTTAGTTTCCTTTAAATGGATATAAACAAAAGCTGCAAAATTTAATTTATTTTATTTATTTAAAATGGAATTCTTTAAATTAGCATAACATTTATTTTAAAATTCATTATTTTTTTTGCTTAAATAAAGTTGTGGACGGCTCCATGAAATTATGCCGAAAAAAATACCCCCAAAAATGGGGTAATATTTCATAATGCAAAATGACCCGATTCCATTTACGCAATATTGCCCCAAATAAATGGAGAATGGGCCAAATTGTTGGGATAAAAAATGAAAAATATCCCCAAAATAATGCATGGCAAGCAACAACCAAAAATTTTTACGAAATTGGGGAGTGTTTTTATTGTTTTGGGGTTTTCTTGCATATTTTTGGGGACTTTTTTCATTTTATTATTTTGGTCTCTAAACAAAATTCTACTCGTTTCAAGGACAAAATAACTTCCTGAGAATTTAATCTGCGAGTTCAAATCGATCAGGTTAGTTATTGACGAAAATGCAGTGATCTTTGCTTATTTTTTTTCACGTGCCTTATTTCGTTTTGGAAATGTCTTAAAAAATTCTAAAGCTAAAATTAAAAGTTATTTGTAAGCCTGAGCTGACTTTAACCTTAAAAATATTAAAAAAAAAAAATTAGGAGTCAGATCAGGTTTTCAAATAACTTTAAGTTTTACATTTAGAAAATTTGAGAAAATAAAAGTTAAAAATTCGCGAGAATTTATTTTAGAAAATTAAAGAACAAAAAATTAGAGTCAGCTCAGGTTTTCAAATTTGACCAACTAAAAGCTAAAAATTGCCGGGACTTGCGGAAAATATTAATTTGTTGCCAAGCAATCACTTAAAAGTTTGGTTTGAGTGCGTCTTAAAATTAATGGCGGTGCTCCCAGATGAAAAATCTGAAAATCTTGTTTTTCCGAAATAAAAAATGAATTTTTTCAAGATTTTTTCAAAATATGAAAAGAACGAAATTTAAAATATAATTCTAAAGTACTTTGTTTTTTTCGTTTAATTTCGGAACACGTTTATTTATACATGTTTGAATTAAAATTTTCATAGCTTATATCAGGATCAGCATAACAAATCCTTTGTAAACTTTCCACTGTTTCAGTACTCAAACTTATTATGAATTTTTGTTTGATTTAAACCTACAGCAGAAAATATTTTTTTTAACATTTGCAAATGAATGTGGAAGCGATAAAATATTGAAACAGAAATCTTTTAAAATGGGTTATATGAAGTTTCCATCCGCTGTTTGTAAACCTTAAACATTTCTCCAAAAACATATTACATCAGTTATTTTATCAAATTCGTTGAAATTTATGTGTGTATCTTTAAAGTTAATTAAAACTGTGCATGGGCTCCGTTGGACTCAGATTATACATAATAATGGAATGAAGAAAAAAACGTTTTTCGTCAATAGAAAAGGTTCTTTTAATTTTTTAGATATTAAAAATTGACTTCAAAGATCTTGAAATTTGTTGAATTTGGGGTAAAAAGTCTTGTACGTATTTTGGAGCTCAAAAATCTTGAACAAAAAATACATATCTTGTAATCTGGCATCACTGGGCCGAGGCAGTAGCGGTGGATAACAGCCAAAACTATAAGTGTACGCATTGCAGCAAAACGTTGAAAATACAATTCAAGCTTTCATTTAAAATAAGATAAAAGCTTTACGGACAATTTGTTTCTTTTTATTGAATATTTGTTGTAATCAAATACATTTGGGGCCATTTTTCATTACTTTGAGCTGATATTTTCTACTGTCATCTCTATTCGGCCGTTTGGACTTTTGACTCGCCATGAAATTTTAGGTTGTCCCTTCTATTCGTCCTATAAATAAAAACTCACACAAAACGAATGGTTGTCCGAAGCTAGGCCCAGGGTAACTATACGGACCTGTTGCCCTGCAAAGTTTGGCCTGTTGAGGAGTTCTTAAAAACAGTCTTTGGTATACCGCTTTTTTCCGCTACATAGGCGGTATATGTTATTCATTTGTAAGCATCGGTAAGGATTTAATTGTTTTACTGCAAACGCAAACAACTGTCATTTAGTTTGCTGTTGTCCTTTTCCGTTTTTCTTAGTCGTAATAGTGAGATTTGGATGCCTCGAAAACAATTTGATAGCCCTCTGGCAATCAAAGTTATTTGTTTTTTTTTTTTTTTAATAAAACTGACAGCAGCAAACAGACTTTTCCCCCGAAATATGCATCACAAAGTCGACTTGTTGTTTGCTATTTTCGTTTTCCGCCTTCAGTCATCCCAAGCACAGTGAAATAATTTAATTTGCGAAATATCACACGACACCCATCCATACACCCACCCAAGCTGTAATATTGATCCATCTCATTCACTTAGTTCGCCCTAACTTCAAACATCGCTCTTACTTCAGCAGTATTTTCAGAGTTGACATCTATCCATAAACCACAAGCAGTCCGTCCTTGTGCGTTTACTAACGCAAACGATATGAGTTAATTTGTCCCCCTGTCGAATTAAATTACAAAACTCGAAACTAGCTATACAGGATGCATATAGTACATAGGGGATGTGCTTCCGTTGACTTCTATAGTCCTTACGCAACCCTAGTGCAGTTGTGACGTCAGCGGGTCGGTATTCCAAGCCAAATCGTTGCGAAATTCTTTCGGAAATTCCTCAAACCCAAAAGCCACAGCCCATAATGCATAGCCGACTCGAGGCCACCCTCAGTGTGGTATGGGGCCCTGGAAATAAACCAGGATAGCTGGCAAAAGCCAAACTTAATACGAAAAGATACTCAGGCAGGCAGCATGGTATGAGCTAACCCTCACCCATTTCTAAGGCATCCTGCAAGAAAATGTTTTATGGATCATCATCTCTTTTCGGGGGAAAACTTACCCGACGTCGTCGCTGTCGACCATTGCCGTCGTATAGCCGTCGTAGTCATCGCCAACCTCGTTGAGTAATTACAACGGATCTTAATAAATTAAATATGCAAATAACTTCGAAAAGAGTTTTTCGGGGATGACTTTGCATTTGGATTAGCTGCGAACTTAGCTCATATACCTAGCGCACACGGTCTGCCAGAAGACGGAGCACAGTGGGTGGAATGGTATGATTAGGGATACAAGGATGACGATGATTTGAAGAATCAAGCCCGTGAGTTAGTTAGGCATCAGACTTCAAGTCAAATTCACAGTCACTTTGGTTGAATATTTCATGAAAAAAGGATATTCAGTATATGGGGATCGATTTATGGGAAGCTATACACTCGCAGCTATTTTATATTATAAGCTCCGCCTTGTGTGTGGGTATTACATTACGCGTATGCAGAGCGCCAAGTGGAAACCGAAAACAGCGTCTGATGATAATGCTGCGTTTGCTCTTTTTAATTTAAGCAATAAATTCCTTACCCACGGTGACTATATTACGCGCTACACATGCATGCATGCGCACGCCTCCTTTAAATTAATTAGCACGAGTTATGTGAGCGCGAGTGAAGGCTATATTGAAACGGCTGGGTATGGTATTTTCAGGCTTATTTCCAATATTTCCAACCTCGCCCACCTACTCGTACCACATGCAGTTGCGCGCCCATTTTGTGTTATTGTTGTCTTTGACATTGGACCACACCTCAAGCCATAAAGCAGAGAATGAAATTAACCTCTCCAATCCTTATTTTTCGTTTGTTAGTTTGTTCATGTGATGTCGTCGGAGCGGCCGGGTCTGGAATTCACTCAATGAGTTGGATCGCATAAAATGGAAATGTAACTCATTCGGTAAATTAAAAAATTCCGAAAATAATCTCGTGCTGTGGTAGTAAATCCTGACGATGGTCCATTAACACGAAGGGAAAGGATACGAAGCAACTATATAATGTGATGCGATGGAGTGTATACAAGTGGGAGACAGTAATTAGTTTCGGTGGACATCTATTTATGTCGGGCTAGGGAGTCGTTCTTTAAATTGCTGCTATAATTATTGTGTGATATTCAAGGTGCGAACCAAAGAACGCGCGTTTTCTGTGAAATCTATACAGGTCCTAAAAGATTGGTTGATGGTTGCAATTTGAATCCTGAATCAGAAAATCTTTTATACTGCCCAAACGCTGGATCCAACTGCTTTGAGTGAAGTCTGTTGGGGCTGTTGTTAACATGTGCAGGCTTAAGGCAAATATTGAAGGACAGCATAAATTACAGCGTGAGGTCAGCGTGAGCCACTTTGGGGCGAAATTACGCAGTTTTTGCATTTGCACTTTGAGGAAAACTATTTCTGCCTTCAATGAAAAGGTAGAGCCCAGAATACCTGCTGCTCGAATGCAAAAAGTGCCAGGAAGCCTTAGAACAGGAACTAGACAGAAGCTGACTTTATTCCCCATTTCTTTAGACTGATAAGGGCGATGAATAGAACACTACTACTATCATGTGGGATCTACACTGAAAAGCAAAAATGAAGGAGAAGATAAGGTTAGGTTGAAGTGGCTGTGGGCAGCCGACACACTTAGACCATAAAAAGGTCCCTTGTGATACCAGATGAATCAATGTATATAATTCTTCCTACTCGTTGAACCAGTTGGAGCTCCTGATAAAGCGTAAGAGGTTACAAATGTCCGTGTTTTTTAGATCGTCAAGATCGCTGTAGTAGAATTCGCCTAAATGGAGTTTTCGTCTCTGTGAGAGGGCTGGACAAGTGCATAGGAGGTGAACATTTGTTTCTTCCTCTTCCTCGTCAAAATAGCTTCTTTAAAAATCATTACATAATACGCCAAGCCTTTTCGCATGCCTGCCTATAAGACAGTGGCCTGTGATGACACCTTTTGCAGCACTAATGTGTTTCCTATCGAGGAAGATCAGATGCCTAGAACGTTTTAGATCCAGCTTTGGCCAGATCTGTTTTGGCGCTAGGCATGTCGAACCGGTTGTCCATCTAAGATTTGTTCTTTCGACAGCATCCAGCTTTATTTTCAGTTTACAAGTAGCGATTGGGATACCTAATGAATCCTTATCTGGAAACATAGGTAGTGTTGTTCCGCGTTTGGCGAGTTCATCAGCCTTACAGTTACCTGAGATGTCCCTATGCCCCGGCGCCCAACAGAGGTGAATGTTGAACTGCTCCGCCATCTCTCTGAGAGACAATCGACAGTCTTGGGCTGTTATTGAATTTGTAGAGACTGATTCCAGGCACTTTATAGCCGCTTGACTGTCCGAGAAGATACGGATATCTTTAGCAGATTTTGCATTTTCTTTCAGCCTGGATAAGACTTCTTTTATCGCCATTATTTCCACCTGAAAAATGCTACAGTGATCAGGAAGGCGGAAGGAGAGACTAAGATTTAGTCTGTCGGAGAAGACACCGCCACCAACACCGTCCACAGTTTTGGACCCGTATGTGAAAAAATGGATCGACTCATCATCCAGGAAAGCTTCCTCCTCCCAGAATGATCTAGTAGGAATGGATACCTGGAAGTTTCCATTAAATTGTAGTTCTGGTGTAGCGTAATCGATGTTTCTTGGAAGGTTCTTAAAGTTTTTCAAGATAGCAGGATGGCCAGTTGTTTTACTGGTCCATTGTGAAGTAGCTTTGAGGCGTACGGCTGCAGAAGCTGCCGTTTGCCTGCTGAAGATGTCAATGGGTTCTATAGATGAAACAGGATGTCAAGTGCAGCGGAGGGGGTAGTACGGAGAACCCCGTCGATGCACAAGCAAGCTGTTTGGCTTTGGACTTCGCGATAAACCGCTTTGTCTAAAGCAGTCCACCAGACAACCACACCGTACGTGAGTATCGGGAATATGACAGAGACGTATAGCAAGTAAGCGATACGAGGCTGTAAACAACCTTTTGTCTCCTATGGGTTTTTTTCAAGAGAAAAGTGCCACAGTGGCTTTTTGAAGTAATACTTCTCTAGGCACGCTTGACTTGGAGCGTAAGCTGGTGAATGCGTCAAAAAATCGTTACGGAAATTGCGAGTGGAAGTTGAGAGGGAAATATAAGTTAGTGAGATAAAAAGAGAGGTAGTTACGATTCGTTTCGAATATTACTGTAGAGGCAAGAGACATAGATGCGAGCACACATTTTCGTTCTCTCTTTCTCTCAGCCAGTTACGTTTCGTTATCTAAGACACATCATACAGTGCAGCAGTGATACCAGATCGGGGGATCTATCACTTTTTGCGGGATTTTCTCACTAATAATAAAATAAAAGGGACAAAGGGATTTTCCAGACCTCATAGTACAAAAAGAAAGGGATTTTACTTTTTGGTCAAATTTTGTTCCTAATTGCTCATTTCATTAAGAATACAAAAATTATTCAACCTACGATCAAATTAAATATTTTCATGTTTAGAAAAAAGTCATTCAAAATATCTAAATGCTTTCATTTTCTTTTTTTTTATTTCCCTAAACTGTTTCATAAAATGACATATGTGTCTGTGAATGAATCACGAGTATTACTTTAAAATATTAATTTATTTATTTTGTAAACACAAAAGGGATATTTTGAGTATAACCATGGGATAACCTGCCTCTAAAGTCTGGTATCACTGCAGTGCAGGCCTAGCAACAGAGAGAGGTGCGAGCACACAGTTTCTTTTCTTTCTCTCATAGCCAGTTACGTTTCATATATCTAAGCTATAGTGCACGCCTATTGCAAGGTTGCCACTTTGGTAATTTTTTACCAAACTTGGTATTTTTTTGCTTTTTGATATTTGCTAATTTGGTAATTTTTATCTGGTTATGGTAAATTTTTGAGCAGATGTAATGGGAACTCGATATCACCTCATTTAAATGCTTGCTTACTGCTTCTGAGTGAACGCATTGCATTATTTGCATAGCTATGCTTCATCACCATCCATATAAAACTGTTTTATTCGCTATTCAAAAAATTACAGAATGAAAATTCGTTTGACAGATGGTGAACTTCGAAATAGTTTCTGTTCCTGTTTATAACTATATTGAGATATGGATAGGTTAATTAATCATATTATTTATATACAGACATGAATCTTTAAGGGTTTTGTTATAAGAAAATAGGTAGATGATCTCCCATGTCTTCTAGCAGCTGGTAATTTTGAGCAACTGATCTTCTGGTAGATTTCTCACCCAGACTAGAGTTGATAATTCGGCTATTAAGCATCAAATTGATCAGCTCGCCAAGTGAGGCATCCACGTTCAGAGCCGACAGAGCACCAGCGATCGCAGATGAGTCGACGTTGTTGAAAGCGCCTTCTACGTCTAGGAATGCAACCATTGTATACTCCTTATGACGAAGCGAATCTTCTATGGAACGCGTTAGCGTGTGTAGAGCAGTTTCTACTGATCTACCTTTATTATAGGCATGTTGTGCAGTCGACTGAAAATTGTTGTTGATGCTTTTGCGTAAATGTTTTTCAATCAGTCAGAATGGTGTTGCGCTGTTATGTGCCTTAATATAGACTCACATTCATTCGTGTGCCGTTGAAATATTCGGTGGAACTTGATGGCGAGCTGTCACTAGGGCCGCTGGAAAATATATCACAGCTGCTTTAACATCGAGTGCAGTTATGCATGAGCTCATGCTCAAGTTTATGTTGCCAAATAGGTGGGTGACCTAAAAATTACGAATTCGACGAAATTACGCAATTGACAGCTACCTTTCAGAGGGACAGGGGCTTAAAGATTCCTTCGCACTTTACTTCTATACGACACGTTGATTGTGGCGAGTTTTTTTTAGTAAGATATCTAGATTTTAAGTATCGACTATTCCAGTTATTCGTAGGCTACCGATGACTCTAATTTCCAGATCTCATCCGCCGCCCACCCAACTCCCCACACCTTACCAACGTGAGCACCCATAACGCATGGCAACGGCCCACGAACCAAATGATAATCCACATGTTAATACCTTTTCATTGAACACACTGTTGCTGCTAATCCAATTTGTCTGAGCACTTTAAATTAGTGCAGACTTACTGCCCCACTCCAGAGCTCCAGAAAACCGACTCAAAAACCAGAATCATACCTCCATCATACTAATCCCTCCAATATGCCACAAGTCCGAATGCCTATTCCCTGTTGCCCATCACTCACAAATCACAATCAGTCCTACACTTGTCTGTTGTCCCAGCTCCACACGCGGCTGTGAAATACAACTGTAGATAAGGCTAAATTGGTCGAAGAAAAAAAGTCAAATTGATGACTATTAGCATCGAATTTACCTTGGGAGTCCCCGAAGATTACGGCCTCTCATCCCTACCGCATTCATTTCCATAAATATTATTATTCTATTCTGCCGCTCTCAAAAGGATATCAATTCCACCCCTATGCCACACGATTTAGGTATCAAGAGAAATAGTGGAGGTGTGCTTCGAGGTTCAAGCCGAAAAGGGTTAGTATGAAACTTAACAGCAAACTCCCTTCGCTACGGATATTCGCACAGTCCCATAAGCTAAGAGTGTGTATTCTGCAAGGATCGCATATTTTAATCCATATACTCACACGTGCGGTTAGGACCAAGTAGGTAGGTATATGCTGCGGGTGGCGAGAAACGGAAACTCTTTGAGTTTTCCTTTTTTTTTTTGCGCTGCACCTATATGCGTACCGGTGCCGACGGCTTTTCTTTTACCTTTCAGTCGGTTTAGTTGGAACGGCCTACACAAATGGAAATCCCTTGAAAGCCGCAAAACGATAATTCCACTGGATAATATTGGCTCTTTCAATGCTGATGGTGGAAACCTCACCACTTTTCACTTCAAAGGCATGTCGTCGCATGTATCCTTTCTTTGGTTTCTTCCCGGCAATTTATTCAAATTTAATAAAGACACGGGAATTTGGCCACAAAGTGGATAAAATTCACTGACCCATTTTGTCTGGTTGTGCACGAGCGTGTGTGGGTGAAGTCTAGAGAAACGATTCGATTCATTTCTTTCCCATTTAAAGCTTCAAAATTCATATTTTCGTATGACTGGGCAGCACCTCCCATATATGGATGTGGGAGAAAAAAAAAACACACACACTCACACACACAGTGGCGGCAAGGTAAAATGGTTCCGCACCTAGTTATGTGCATATATTATAATAATGTCGGGTTGTCGGTTGGCCTATTACTAACCATGCCGTATAATAATGGTTGAGTAAATCCTTTGAGGTTGTCGGCGGCCTGCGCGGCGCTCGGGCATAGAGGCTTCTTGAGCCCGAGTATCGTTTTCTATGAAAGGGTGGTTTCGCAAAATACTCTACGGGATTGAAGACTAATAATAATATTTTCTCCTTGAATGGATCAATGCTTCCAAGGGGTGAATATATTGCCTGCAATTCCTTGGAGTCATGTGAGGGTGCCTGGTACCTTGTAAGAAAATTGTTAGAAACTGTTGGTTGTGCTGGAGTTGTAGGTTTCTTTGTTGTTTGATATTGATGTTGTAACCTTACTGGGGTGTGTTAATTCGAGTGTGTATCTGGAATAGCGGGGGTCTTGCACAACTGGACAATTGGTTTGCCATTTGCTCATGGCCACCAATGAGGACCTTTAGATGTAGTATTATGTAGGTATAGGTATAGCATGCATGAGTAGAGCGTTATATAGGTACGGCTAAAATGGGTACCATGCCTCATAAAATGTAATGTTCGTTCTTTGTAAGCTCTTTCGAACGTTGCTGGAGTTGCGAGTGTCCCTGTGGTATGATGGTCATTTGTTGTTAGTCTTGCGAGGGCGAACTTTTGTCGAGATGAAGCATCCAGTGTTTCGATTTATCTATATAGGTATATTCAAGATGAAATCTTTTTCGGGTGCAATTTTATAGGATACCTGCGCAAGCATCGCTTAAAAGGCGACACTGGCACGAATTCTCTCGAAATATCTAGTCAACATTTTATAAAGGGTTTTCCAATAAGAGGTGTTATTTTGGTATTCAAAGAAAAATGTAATTTTTTGAGATAAATGATCGGATGTTTATTTCATAATAAAGAGGAAGGTATGCCGTTAAAAATGAAAAAAAACATCAGCCAAATGGCCACCACGAGCGCGCATACAGGACCATATCCTTTTCATGAAATTTTCCATAACCAAATCGCAAAGTGGCTGCCCTATGTCCTCGATAGCCTCACGAATTTTATCTTTGAGGTCTTGAATCGACGCTGCGCTGTTGGCGTAGACCTTATCTTTCACGCGGCCCCAAAGGAAGAAGTCGCAAGGTGTTAAATCACAAGATCTCGTTGGCCAATTGTGATCACCTCTTCAAGAGATATCACGGTCCGGAAAATTTTTCCGTAAAAGATCAATGGTTTCGTTGCTTGTGTTTTTCCACCATGATTGTAGTGAATTTTAATAATTTCAATGCGTTGTTGAAGCGTGTATCGTTCCATTTTTAGTAATGGCGTAGTTTCTACCTGTCAAATGTCAAAGAATAAAAGCTTCAAAAGTGACAGCTACCGAAATAGCGGGCCATTCACAATAACACCTCTCATTGGAAAACCCTTTATATGAAGCCGCGTCACTTAGGCCAACTGTACAGGCTTACGTGAATGGTTTTCGGCACGGCAAAAACAACCATGATCATATTTTTACACAGGATTTGTTTTTTCGGGAGAGGCTGTTTGAGCATCTAATAGTATTTGTTAACCGAAGTAGAACGATTTCGAAAATAACTTCTGTAAGACCTTTGCAAAGCTAATACACAGGCTTTATAGAGGGATATGAAATTAAGTTATTTATTAGACTTCTGTAAGAAGCCAATTCAAAATACGCATTTGCGTTACGCGAATACTTATACGATCTTGAAATAATTTAATGATCACCCTATCGTTTTAAATCCATGCACCTACATGCTCGCTTAGTTACTTAGTTTAACTTGTGTGAAATAATATACAACAAGATCGAACGATAAGACAGTTTAACCTTCACATTTCCTCGTAGGTATATACATAAGTTTACCGTATCCCATTGTTTGCCAAATTCGTATTGTTAAGCTAGGCTGATATTGTTCGAAACTATAGGAAGGCAGTTGCAATAAAGAATTGTATGAAGAATCATCGTCTCGTGTGTTGCATTGCATTTAGATTTCTTATAGTTAAATCAGAAGTGGGATTAGTGTACAAACGCATGTTATTGTATGCCACAAAATTATTACAAGTTTAATTTATTTATAAAACTTTATGAACCTTTATGTTACGTGTGATTTTATGTTATACACACTTTTTACATCGATTACGAAAAATTGCAACTAATTAGTCATTACAATGGCATCACACGCTACGAGATTTTTGCAAATTGCAACTGTGCCACAATTAAAAGACAAGTTAGCCGAACTTGGTTTATCTACAACTGGAGTGAAAGCATCATTGAAAATTCGATTGGAACAAGCAATAGAGCAAATCACAGATGTCCAGATGGAGGAGTATTTTCCGGCAGCTGTCCTTGATGGTATAAGCGAGGATGAAAATTCTTCGGAGCTGGAAGAGGAGAATAGACTGGTAACCCAACAGCTGGAGACTTTGCGCCAAGTGGTGAAGAGGAAGGAAGAAATCTATGCGTTACAGAAGAGACTGGCCGAGTTGAGTAGCCCTATTGAGACATTTACACCATCTTCAGTAGCTGACAGTGTTAGCTTCAGAGATATAGAGGATTCTCTTCCAACATTTTCCGGCGACGACAATTTTCCTATTGCAAGGTGGATCAAAGCGTTTGAAGAATCCAAAATAATCTACAAATTTGACGAATCAAAGTGCTTCATCTACGCTCAGCGATTGCTAAAGGGAACCGCAAAACTTTTTTTAAGATCAACATCATGCCATTCTTGGATCGAATTAAAAAAAGCTTTGCTGAGTGAGTTTCATCAGCATTCAACAGCTTCTGACGTGCACAACTCCTTGCGTAATCGAAAAAAACAGAAGGATGAGAATTACCAGCAGTATGTTTTAACTATGCAGGAAATTGCCAGTGCAGCAGACATTGAGGAACAGGACATAATAAATTATATAATCAAAGGTATACCTGATTCAATGGTTAATAAACAAATTCTGCTTACAGCCAACAGCATTCCTGAATTGAAAGCCGCTTTGAGAAAATACGAGAAAATGAGACCAGAATTTCAACCTCCATCATCGACTAGTACGAGTGGTTATATCAGAACTCCGATACAACCAAAAATTGTACAACAAGCATGCAACAAATTCAGGTGTTACAACTGTAATGACTTTGGGCATGTCGTCACCAATTGTCCAAAGCCACGCAGGGATAAGGGATCATGTTTTCGTTGCGGAAAAATGGGGCATATAATCAAAGACTGTCCACAATCAACCTCTGTGATGATGCTCCAAAACGACGCTTTAACCAACAACTGTTCCAGCCCTTCATTCTTACAAGACTTCCATGGCGTCTTCGAGTATGAATTTATCAGCGACGATCCTGAAGCAATTAGTACAAAGATGAATGCGATGACTATGATTGACACAGGAAGCCCTATTAGCTTCGTTCAGCTCAAATATGTCCAACCATTTATGATGACAACTTTAGAATCTGGAGCACAGGACTTCCTCGGCATCAATAGCAGTAAGCTAGTAGTTTATGGTAAGGTATTTTGCAAAATTAAGAAAGATAATTTATATACCAACTTATATCTATATGTAGTTAAGAACGATACAATGAAAAATATAATAATTTTAGGAAGAGACTTTTTGCAAAAAGCAAATATTAAATTAACTTTAGAGAAAGAACAAAATGAAATCGAGGAAATTGAAAGCAATACTTTTGAAAATGAAAATAATGAAATTCTAAATATTGATACGTGCAACGACTGCAGTGAAATTTCTTTAACCATTAACGAAAAATTAAGATATGAGGAGAAAGTAAGAATAACAAATTTAGTGTCTAGGAGTATTTCAAGCAGTAATATTTCGAGTACTGAACATTTTTCAAGTGAGGTTTCCGATTTTGAAATGAAAATTGCATTAACTGATACGAATAAGGTTTTTAATTGTGCTCCAAGACGGCTACCGTATGCCCATAAGTTAGAACTGCAAAGGATGTTAGATGATTTGGTGGAAAAGAATGTTATTAGAGAAAGCAAATCGCCTTTTGCATCACCGATTGTTTTAGTAAAGAAAAAGTCGGGGGAATTGAGGTTGTGTATTGATTTCCGTCAATTAAACAGCATTACAGTTAAGGATAATTTTCCAATACCTTTAATAGAGGATCAATTAGACACTTTGCGACTCAAAAATTACTTTTCTCTATTAGACTTAAAAAGTGCATTTCACCACGTTAAAATGTCTCTCGAGTCAATCAAATATACCGCATTTGTTACTCCATTAGGTCAATTTGAATTTTTGCGGATGCCGTTTGGACTCAAAAATGCATCGGCCGTTTTCCAAAGGTATATCAATATAATTTTTAGAAATCTCATAAAATCAGGAAAAATCTTAATTTATATTGACGATCTGTTTATTGCTACGGAAACAATAGCGGAACATTTTAAGGTATTAGAAGATGTAATGGAAATAGTAAAAGAACACAATTTACAGCTTCGGCTCGATAAATGCTCATTTGTCTTGGAAAGAATAACATATTTGGGATATGAGGTTTCTGCAAATGGTATAGGTCCAAACGCGGATGGGTTACGAGCTGTAAAAGAGTTTCCTAGACCTACAAACATCAAAGATTTACATTCATTTTTAGGCTTATGCTCATATTTCCGTAAATTTATCAAGGACTTTTCAATCATTTCTAAACCGTTGTACGATTTAGTCAAAAAAGATGCAGAATTTATTTTTTTCGGAAAAAGAGTTGATGGTTTTCGACACACTTAAGAAAATGTTATTAAATGCAAAATGTTATTAAATGCACCATTACTAAGCATATACAATCCAAATGCAGATACAGAACTGCACTGCGATGCAAGCAGCTTTGGATTTGGCTCAGTACTTTTACAGCGTCAGGAAGATAAACGTTTGCACCCTATCTTTTTCTTTTCGAAACGTGCCACAGCTCCAGAGTCTAAATATCACTCTTACGAGCTAGAAACTCTGGCTATTGTCTATGCGCTCAGGCGGTTCAGGATTTATTTGACCGGTATTAAATTCAAAATTATTACTGATTGTAAGAGCCTGACTCTTACCTTAAGTAAAAAGCTTCTGAATCCAAGGATTTCACGTTGGGCCTTAGAACTACAAGAATATGATTATTCAATCGAACATAGGGATGGTAAACGAATGGGTCACGTTGACGCTCTCAGCAGGTGTCACAACATACTAGTTATTGAACCGGAATCTTTTGAGCATGTCCTGGCTGCATCCCAACAAAAAGATGCAGTCATAAGGGGGCTACTTGATATGCTAGAGAAAAGAGAAAGTCCTTGCTATGAATTGATAAACGGTCTCGTCTATCGTAAAATGAATAAGAAAGTCTACTTTTATGTTCCAACGCAGATGGAAAGAAATGTTATACAGACTCACCACGATGCTTTATGCCATGTTGGTGTTGAAAAATGTTACAATTTCTTACGGAAAACGTATTGGTTTCCTTGTATGAAATCCAAAATAAAAAATCACATTAGCAATTGTTTAAAATGCATACATTTCTCCCCACCGACTGGTAAAAAGGAAGGAGTACTGCACAGTATCCCCAAAGGTGACAAACCCTTTGAGACCATTCACATTGACCACTATGGTCCATTACCCTCTTCAGTGCGGAATCTTAAGAAACACATTTTCTTGGTCGTTGATGGGTTTTCTAAATACACAAAACTTTATCCTGTTAAAAGTACTAGTACGAAAGAAGCCCTCAAGTGTTTAGAATCATATTTCACGAATTATAGTAAACCAACCCGAATAGTATCTGATAGAGGGAGCTGTTTTACATCAGAGGAATTTGCAAATTTTTGTAGTATTTATAATGTTCAGCATATAAAGATTGCTACTTGTTCACCTCAATCTAACGGGCAAGTAGAGAGGATAAATAGAAGCCTGACTCCTATGCTTGCTAAAGAGAGTGAAGTGGACCCCAGTGAGTGGACAAAGCACATAAATAAAGTAGAATTCGCTCTTAATAATGTAGAGAACAAAAGTACAGGTTTTTGTCCAAGCGTATTGCTTTTTGGTATCGCTCAAAAAGGTGTAGTTAGTGATAAACTGCGTGAGCATTTGGAGCAAAATGTTATCACAAAAGAGGTCAAGAATCTGGAGTCCGTCAGACAACAAGCACATATAAAAACTATTCAGACTCAGAAATTTAATAAGGCTTATTTTGACAAGCGACATAAATCTCCATACCCATACAAGGTCGGTGATTATGTCATGATAAAAAACGTTTTAAATACTCCTGGAATGTTATAATTTTTGCAAATGGCGCCGTACGTCAATCTTATTTGACATTTGTGAACTAGACAGCTGCAGTACAAAACAGATAAGCAATGGAGCGCTATGCTCCGCAAGAGCGTGAAATAATTAATGGCTATTGGGAAAGACGCGTATTCTGGACCCGTTTTGGCATGGCCAGCAAAATCGCCCGAGTAAACCATCCCAGGCTTCTTTCTTTGGGGCTACTTGAAATCGTGGGCTTATGTCAACAAGCCACAGACAATCGCAGCGCCTAAGGTGAATATTCGACAAGAATGCGAACAATTATCACCGGAAATCTTGCGGAAAGTCATGGAAAATGCAAAAAAAAAACTGACACAAACGTGAATCTAAACTGGCTGCAGCCACTTGACAGATATCAACTTTTCCACTTAACAGAAAAAATTATTGTAATGTTCCAAATGAAGATTTCCATCACTCAAAATCATTTAAAGTAATTCAAAAACAAAGTTGGATGATTCATTTTGCGCCACCCTGTAGAAAAGAAAATCATGGTACATTGTAAAATATGAGTATTTTTATATTAATGCTTGTTAATAAAAACGGCTTATATGTCTTTAATTCTTTCATATGAAAATAAAAGTTAATTTCACTTAGGGGACAAAAGGGGAATTGTTTTTCGAATTTAGGGGAAAACTGAAGTTTCTGCTCATAAAAAAAAAGGGAAAAAACAATTGTCAAAGTCTGGGAACACTGCTTTTAACATTTATCGTGTAAATTCTGGTTACATTTTTTGGCGCACTAGTCCGATTTCCCGAGAAAAAAACCCAAATTCCAACTTAAGGTTTTTTCACTGCGCCACCTCTCGCGAACGTCTGACAAACATCCGAGAGTATAACTGTCATGAAAGAGCTTCTCAATTGGCCGTTTGGACTCGGCATAAAATTGTAGATCCCTTCCATTCGTCCCAAAAAAAATAAAAACTCACACAAGACGAATGGTTGTGAGAAGCTAGGCTTGGGTCCATACGGACCTGTTGCGCCAATTATTTATATTTATTTAGTCCGATTTCATCGGTGAAAATTTTGTCAAGAAGTTGTCCAGGGGGCAGATTCCGTATATCAACGATCGTCTAAACGATATCGTTTTTGAAACTTTGATCACCAAAATAAGTTATATTCTGCTCGAATTTTTTTGACAAATGTCAGCTTTCATTATAGTTTTGGAAAATGAACTGGATTTAGCTCTCTAACTTTTAATTTTAGCACTTGCTTGCTAGTTTTGGAGGTCTAATCGTCTGAAAAGTTAGGGAATGAGTGCCCAAGTAAACAAGGTTCAACTCAGTTGATGACGCAACAATAAAGACCTGCCGTTATACCAGGGCAGAAAGGCAGCATACGTTTGGGTAACTTTACATTTAAATTCACAGATAATAGTGTCGACTTTGAAGTAGGTATATAGCTAACATCCGTTTTAGGTGCGACAAGTCACAATCAAACTTGAAGTTTTAGGGATTATAAGCCGCCGCATTAGTAGTTTAAAGAAAACGTCACAGACTCAATTTCTCGTTTAGTTTTTGTTTCAAATATCACTGAAACCAGAGCTAAATTTCACATCAAAGATGTCGGTGAGCCCGTTACTGAACTCAATGCAGCAGCGACCTTTCTCCTTGTCAGACGAAAGGGTTTTGCAGGTACGCCAAAACTATACATGGCTCTGTATATATCTTGCTTGTGTTAATGCTCTCATAGATGACTTGGATTAAAAGATGTTGCGCATCTATTTGACTTTTCCACTTCATATTTGGGGGTAAATTTCGTTCAAGCATCCTAAAGAATTTCACCATCCTCTACGGACTGTGAGTCTCTTTAAAAAGGAAACGTCCATACCCCAAATATCCACACAAAATCATACATACAAACGTGATTAATGACGCCAATACAATGACGATGATGTTGCTAAAACTCCTTAATCGTGTAGTTTAAACACTATTCCATACGTGTTTGTGTTTAACTATCGAAAGGAGATAAATTCGCAACTCATTTCGCTTTGCGGCACAAAAGAAACAGTGCGAAAAATCAACAAACAAAGCCCAAACCTTCACCTACTTCTATTGATTTAAGGTTATCCCGATCTGTGGGGCAACCATAAGGTCAATTGAATATTGTCCCACACAGTAAATTAATCTTTGATGAGATGTCAAGTGTGAGAAGATGAAGTGGATTTCATGACTTACTCATATGTGTTTGTATTACGATGTGTTTAGAGATAGAAAACTGTTATTCTAAATTGCGGGGGTTAACGCACGCAAATCCATCATTAAAGTTGAGTAGTCATGTCCGCTTGGATGTCTGGTAAATGGAAGGTAACGTCTTTGATATCGCTGGATCACGAATCCGAAAAACAGTCGAGTGGTAATGTCCTTGAACACTTTTTCAGGAATAGCAACAAATGCGAAAAATAAAGTTCTGCTGAAATCTGGAATGATTTAGCAACACGATATGGCGGGACATTTACGCAAGCAATTATTTTGGAAATTACGTGGAGGCTTTTGCGCAATTTGCACACGAAAATAAGTTTAGATGTACCTGCTCAAATCTCGGTACAGGTCTGTATATCAATTTGTTGTATGAAATAAAAAAAAAACAAAGTAATCAATAGATTACCTTTACAAGTTCTGGTAATAGTATACTGACATACATCAGACTTGAGATTTTTTGTAAATTTGGTAAGTATCATGCTTTTTCGTCAGAGTTAGTTAATAAATAAAGTCCGTCTTTTTGTATATGTCAGACTCACAGTGCAGTCTCGAAAGTAAGCAGCTTCAAAAATATACTGACAGCTTCTAGAGGAACTTTATAAATATATACCCCCAGAGAAATATGCTGTGTAAAATTGCCTTGAACGCCTTAGGTAAATATTTTTGTATGGCATTTTTTGGACAGACATAAATCTGCCAAAAAATAGGGCAATTTATGCATGGCATAGGTAATGAAAAATAGGCTAAATTACCTTAAAAACCTTAGGTAAATATTTTTGTATGGAATATTTTGGACGGGTATAGCATTACCAAGAACTAGCACAATTTATGTACGGCATAGGTAATGAGAAATAGGCTAAATTGCCTAAGGGCCTAATGTATTTTAACCTAAATACAAATAAGTGTATATCCACCTAAGGACATACGTAACTCTGCTTAGTTCTAAGGTAAAGTTTTGCATACCATTCTGATTGATAGAAGCCGCCTGCATACAGCCAATCAACATTTATTTTCGTGTATTGCTTCGGAATGTGTCGTTAGATTCAGAAACAGTGTGCAAATTACCTTAGGTAAATGTACCTTAGCTTAGGCTGATATTCCGGATACATTTTCATCGACCGTGCAAAATTGCCTTAGTTCTAAGGTAAATTTATATAACATGTAAGGTGATTATATCCTCCAAAAAATATTTTCGCTTGTTGCATGCAAAGTGTTTTACATCCTTTTGTATTTTGTAAACGAAAAATAATCAGTGATATGAGTTCAATAAGTTCTTGAAATATAAAAACATTAAAAACAGTACAGTGCAATACAGTGTGGAAACTTAAAGTTAAGACAGTAGTCCCTCGATAATGTGAACTAATTAAAACAAAGCGTTTTCGGATTTTAGAGGGATTCATATTACTGGAACTTTTTTTCAGTACTTACTAAACTTATTGAAACGATTTTTGAAATTTATTAACAACACAAAACTTTTACAAAAAAATTCACATTTTAGAGGTTGACAATTTCGGAAGTTCACATTATAGACATGACAATGTAAAGTTTTACCGATTCACATTTTAGAGAAATTCACATTTTAGAGAAATTCACATTATCGGTAGTTCACATTATCGAGGGACTACTGTATTACAAATAACAAACAAAATATTAGAGAAAAAGTTTAAGGTAAGCGCATTGAATTATACCTTTTGTTTTATATATGTATTTAATATAAAAACACATTGTTTTCGAATCGAATTAAAGACATTTTTTTAGGAAAGTTTTCTAAAAGATCTTAAGGCAATTTACAACAGAAATGGACACCGGTTCGTAAACAATGTTTCAGAAAGAAAATTTTGTATATCTAGTCAAATGTATGTTTTCTATTTCCAGATAATATTAACACGTATTGAAAGAGTCCAAAAAGCGTTTACAAGATTTGTAGTCAGGCAGCTAAGGTGGAGAATTGATTCCCCTTCATATGCATCTAGATGTGCCTTAATTGGTCTTGATTTATTAGAAAAAAGACGGTCTATTCAGTGCATATTGTTTGTTCATGATGTATTTTCATATCGTATTAAGTGTCCACAAATTCTTACCTACTTTGAAATCTATATTCCAGAGAGGAAATTGCGCCTACGTCATTTTTTTAATAATCCGAAACATAGATTCAATTATGGATGCAATGAATCTTTTTCTAAATGTATAAAACTTTTCAATTCTATATGTAATGAACTGGATCTCTCAGTAAACAGAATAGAATTTAAAATTAAATTACAAAATATTGTACATTAGCCTAAATTATCTATACCTATAATATACATATTATGAATTGTTAGTAATCTGTAAGATTTTATATCCGTAGATGAATAAATTACATTAAATTACAAAATTAAAATTACAAACATTGCATTTTCAACGCTACTTCAGTCTCAATAAATATCATATAACACTTTTTATATTTATATAAATATTATATTGTAAAACAAAATTATCAGAAGAAAAAATAAAGATAAAAATGAATTTACAAAAAAAAGCATTTCTATAATTTTTATTACATTTCTGATAGCATCAGCATAAGAAATACGAGTAGGGTAAGTTTGCCTGGCTATGGAATTAAAAGGTATGAATATATCTATGTCATCTACAAAAACTGGTAAAATTTTATATGGCTGCTTTAGATTTTAGCATATTAACCAAGTCAAGTGTTTGGAAAAAAAAAATATCTAAATTTTGAAGGAATCCCTAAACATCATTTAGAACAATTATTTTTGCAGTGTAAGATGACACTTTCTTTAGGTAAAGGATAAGGCTTAATTCAGCCTAGGTTTAAGGTAAAACACCTTTGAAAGCCTGGCATACCGTTACCAAAAACTAGGTTAATTTTACACATGTCAACAAATTCAAATAGGTAAAATTATGCATTCCTAAGGCAAAATGTTAGGCTGAATTCAGCCTAGGTTTAAGGTAAAACACCTTAGAAAGCCTGGCATACCGTTACCAAAAACTAGGCTGATTTTACACTTGTTAAAAAATGTTCAGTTACATTAGGAATATAAGGTAAGTTACCTTAGAACTTACCAAGTTCAAAACGGCCTTAGGACTAAGTTGATTTATACTGCGATTTAGGTAAATTTTACACAGGCTTTTCTCAGGTCTGACGAAAGTGTAGCTTTTCTTCTTTAGCAAACCAATTAAATCCATTCAAATTGCTGAGGCCTCCACTATGATCTCTGAAATTGCGTTTTTCCCCATAATTTATGTACAGAGTTCATAAAGTATACTAATATACACAATTTGCCTGGATTCTGCGTCGCAAAAAAAATATAAACATTTGCCGTACCATAAATTCTTCTCAGAGCAACTCTCGTCAATTCAAAAGACGTCAATTCCTATATGCCGAACGCCGAACCACAAAGTATTTTAAATCTCAGATTTAAAAAAAGAAATCTGTCAGAAGTGGGATTCGAACCCACGCCCTCAGAGAGGACCAGAACGCTCAGTGCCGCACTTTGTGTGGCAAGATTTGCTCTTGAGTCTGGCGCCTTAGACCGCTCGGCCATCCTGACACTTGACGGTTGTGTGCCCAGTTGCAGTCACATCGGAACAGCAGGACTAGTGATTACACCCTCCGTCAGTTATTTTTATAAACGCGTGGGATTGTTTATAAAAGATCTTCGCACTGATTTCGTTTTTATTATACCGTGTGTCTATTTATAGCATTAGCGCGCATTTTGTGGGCAAACATCTATCGCTGTCAAATATATGTGCGCTTGTTTGTCGCACTTGGCGCCAAGTGTAGAATTTTTAATAGGCATTGCAATTGGGATAACCACGTGAATACGTAATTGAATTTTACACAATTTATTTATGGCTCATATATTAGTGTCTTGGAAAGGTCTCCATGAGGTCTTCTCTTAGTCCGAAAAATCAGTATTTCGGAAAAGTTATTTCGGGGTACCTAGTGGTGGAGCCTAGGCACGGTTTTGGAAAAACCTTGCAGTTGCATCTGCAAATTTGAAAGCCTTTCTTAATGACAATCAAAAACGAAGGCCTCCATTTGATTACATGCGCCAACGAATGATCTTAAAAGGGTGAGAGGGCAACACCAACTGCCATTCAAATAGACTATTAATCGAATAACGGAAATGCATTGCTCCCCCTCACGGAACTGGGAGCGTTCCGACGAATATCCCGAATACGTAAACGTAATACACATCAGATCAAAATTGAATTGCGTCTCTTTACCCAGCACTTCGTAAATGTACGGCACCTAGCCCCAGTCTCTGGAACAACGATTTAAATAGTTCCGCCCCATTAGTCACAAAGCGCTGTGGGTATAAGGCAAAGGTAAGCCCCCAGCCAACAGCACAAGGAAAGAGTTCGTATTCCATTTGAGGGCAAAGTAAGTAATGCATTCCAGAGACCTTTTTGTTGGACTGCGAAGGTGATGGCCGGGTGCAGTAGGCGATGTTTGTTTATTCAGTCAGCTTCTTTGTTTGGCGGCTGAGTGAAATGAATGAATGAATGACGAACGTGGGCAGCAGCAGCTAGCCAGCTGCCTGAGTGAAGCTCGTTTTTTTTTTTGCAATTACATATAGAGATGTGGGTGGAGTCGTCCTTTGTTTTGAGTGGCGTGTTGTTGGGCACAATGCGCCAGCAATGTGTGAATTCTTTGAATTCATCATGTAGGTAGCGAACGAATTATTCCCGGCACATGGACGCATTGTCAAACGGTGTTTGCATGCGAGAAATAGAATGCAAGTGGAAGTTGAACTATTCGACTTTATTATCTAAGCTATTCGCTAATGAAGTTGTTATGAATCAAGTACCTAGCTTTAGCGAAATAGATGTTTCAATATCATTAAGTCGCATTGCAGTTTTGATGTGTTCATCAAAATGCTCGTGAATGAGGCTCCAGATACTGAAATAATTGGATTTGTCCATCTGCATGCTTCTAAAACTCTGGGGCTCATTTCTTACCACGTCTCATTCAGGGGGTTGCTGTTGAATCAAAGAGTTTGCACCAATTTGCTGGAGTACCATCCTTGGTTAACGATTTCCTAGCACAGGTAGTGATCCAGTTGCAGTTTAAAGCCTCTTAGCACGCGAACGTCATAATCAATCCTTTTACCGCAAGAAGACCACGACAGTTCCATGTAGGTGCATTTAAGGACTTGTTTTCGTGAAAAGAAGTTATTCATAATGTAGTGGACATGCTATTTGCAAATCAGACCTTCAACATCTGGATTAAGCAGACACCAATCAGGATATAAGAACCCATATCTGCGACATTTGCATGGGCTGCAACTTCACTTTCATCGAAGAAAGCTGCGTATTCCGAATGCAGGGTCGGCATTCTGTAAGGCGAAATGTTCAAACGTTTTCGTGTGCACGAAGAAATTTACTTGTGCAATAATAAGTTAAATTATTCGTGCGCACAAAAACGTTTGATCGTTTGGCCGTACGGAATCTGAACCCAGAGTTCGTCCATACACAGTTGAAGACGTTCATGTCTTGTTCTTCCGGATGGTTTTTCTTGCAGATCAAAGCCGACTCTTCCGCGGGTATTTGCCGCCATTTGGCAGAAAAAATTACAACGTCTGTGCTTTTCAAATTACATTTTTAAATAAAATCAATTTTTGGTCTCCAGTCTGTCCCGAAATTCGCCTCTTCAAATTCACCCTTAAAAAAAATCTCTTTTTCAACTTGCTTGAACTTTTTTCAATACAATTCCACTTATTATAGTTGTTTACATTTGAGTTTCGTCTTTTTTTATGAAGCTCCTGAGCTAGTTCGACATCAAGTCGAGATAGTGCAAAAACTATAATCAAGTTGCTAATTAAATTATATCAGAAGGAAGTCCTGTGGCGATTGTAATGTCTTATTCGTGTGGACGAGGCGAATATAGTTGGGCAGGATCCGCCTGTTCTCCCGTTGCTTCTTTCGAAATTTATTTCGTCTGAATGATATTAACTACAAGGAGAGACTTCCATCCGCCCCTCAACTGCGTTTAAGTTTAATTTAATCAGACTGACGCTCGTTAAAATTTACAACTCTTCGTCAAATTCATAAATAAAGACAACATTTACATAATTAGTTCGTTTTCGTTTTCGTTTCTATATTATATTTTTTAGTGTAATTGTATGGTTCTGCTTTATTTGCTGTTTCCTTTCGACCCTTCTTCGGAAATGCGAGCATTTCATGTAAACCAGTCGTTAAAAGCGGAAAAAAAGAATTCACCATCGCCGCCCCGACTCCGACTTTGGCAAATAATGACGAAGAAAATTAAACGAAATGGATGGACTACTTTTATGAGTGCTGGCGGCTCCAACATCACCACCGTCAGACACGCTACCCCCACTCCGTTTGGCAGCAAAACACTTCTGAATAGAATACCAAAATCGAAACTATCCCTTTTCCATTTGGATTATTATTTATGCGAATGTGTGTCTTCGTTCTAGCTCCCCGTAAAATATTAAACAAACTTCATGGTGGCACAGAGTTTATTCGAGTCGACGAAATACCTTCCACTCCCTTCGTTTGGACTGGGGATAAAGGACTCAGTCTGATCACACGCAAAAAATATAAAATAAAAACATCACAGCAAATAAGGACAACAGCCAAAGGCGGAAATCATAAAATAGATCGTAACGAGAGAATCCTTTTTGTAAATTCTATGGGTGTATTACAAACAAATGCGAGTCGTCCCTAATTCGAAATATTTTCTGCTAACGCATACACATCATTCAAACAACAGCGCATATACGGCAATCAGATATCATTCAACGATTCAACCATCCCAGCAGCCAGCACCAGCACAAACCTAAGGACGCAAAGTATGAGTGGGATAGAAATCCCATTTCACACATGTGACGTGAGTATGGACTCGAATCGTCTCGTCTCTGTTGTGTGTACCGCTCACCCTATCGCTGTAATATCCACGAGGACGTACGTAACTTGTGTAGCCAGAGTGCGCCAGGATATGTGCGATTGTCACACTAGCGTTCGTGCTAAAAAAGCGCGTTTGCTAAATCAACAAATTTTACGAGTCTCGGCAAATCATCAGCTATTCCTTGTCTAGCACTTCGTCTCTGCCTGTCAGTCTCGTCATCATTATTGTTTGTCAGGGCTTGATGCGTGTGTGTGTGTTTGCTTGGATATGGTGTGCTCTTATCCTTTAAATGATAAAAGACAAACGAGGGAATAGTTTTTACGAGCCATCGGTATGCTGGTGGTGCTGGATAAATGCGGGATATTCGGGATTGTTCTTTATGTAATTGAAATGATGATTTATACAGTTATTGGTATCGATTTACAATGGAAATAAATTCCCGACAGAGAGCAGCGCTTTTGTTTTATCAGTAAAAAAATAGTGCCATTGGGTTCTTTTTGTGTGAGCTCTTATTGAAAGTTGATTGGTTTGTCTGTTACCACGGAAGTTTCCCTTAATGGATTTTATTCTAAGCCAATGGGGCCTGCTCGAAAAGTTTGAATAGGAAGCCTTGCGACAAGCACGAGTATATAGGTATTACTGCATAGACACGCACTTCTAAATTTTCATCGTGATTCAGAGGTCTACACAAGCGAAAACTAAGCCAATCCATATAACAAAATTTCAAAGCTTGTCCGTTTGTTTGAGGATTTGAACACGCAAAACCTTAAAACTGCTTTTGCCATGCATATGGGTTTGTCACAAGAACATTGAACTAACTAAGGAGCAGAATATAGTTTTTACTGTATCTGAATCCGACAACTTATTCAAAAGATGTTCAAAAAAAAGTTTTCAGAAACCTATTACTTACACTAAATTTTCACCATTCATTGCTCATTTCGTTTTCATAAAAAATTAACGATTTCGATGTCAGCTGATAGGTTTAGTAGGTTTTCTCATAAGAAAATCTTTGTTTATGAACCCTTGATAGTACCGGGCGCATTGTTTTCGCTTACAGGATGGAAGATCATGAAAAACGAGATCAGGAGTCTTGTAGTGCCTATAATCCGTAATGTACCATGGAACCCCAATTGTAGATGGATAGAGGTCCAACACTGATGTGAGGTAGAAACCACCATGGGTTACCGAGTTTTTTGAGTTGAGGTTGTCTCCGCAGATTACTTTACCTAAAGGAGTACTATACTGTACTGATACTGAATTGACAATTCTCTCCTGCGAGTCATTCGATCTCTGTCTGTACGATAACCGCACCAGTGTTGGTTCGGGTGAATTGGACGGCCTAAGGATGTGCTATTTGCTTTTCGCTGATGATTTGGTTTCTTTGGGTCCTCATAGACTGAACTTCAGAGAACAGAACAAGTTGTGTGTAGCCGTCTGTGTTGAAGATGAAGAAGTTTGTTATGAAGGGTTTTTCAATAAGAGCGCTGCAAAAGTTTTTTTTAAATAAAACAAAAACGGTTTTGGATATCAATGAAATTCTTTATTCCTCTGAAAGTACGTTCGATGCCATTATGTATGGAACTCGATTTCTTTTGCATGACCACCACGGGCACGCTTGCAGAAGTCCAGACGCTGAACCCAATTTTCGACGGTTTTCAAGCATAAATCGGCCGATACTGCTGCAATTTCACGTTCGATATTCGTACGAAGTTCATCAATCGTCGCTGGCTTGTTGGCATAGACCATAGACTTGACGTAGCCCCACAGGAAATAGTCTAACGGCGTCAAATCGCACGACCGAGGCGGCCAAGCGACTGGACCATTTCGTGAGATAACACGTTCTCCAAACTTGGTTTCCAATAAATTGATTGTGTGGCTTGTGGCGCCGTCCTGTTGGAACTACATGTCCTCCAAGTCCATATCATCCAATTGGGGCCAAAAATATTCGGTTATCATTGAACGGTAGCGATTCCCATTCACAGTAACGTGCCGGTCTTGATCATCACGGAAGAAGTACGGCCCAATGACGCCGCCGGCCCATAAACCACACCAAACCGTAATTTTTTCGGTATGCAATGATGACTCATGGAGTACGTGTGGATTGCTGCCTGACCAATACCGCATATTTTGTTTATTGACGAAGCCATTCAGCCAGAAATGAGTCTCATCGCTGAAGATGATTTTTTTATGAAAATCCGAATCATTTTCAAGTTGTCGCTCAGCCCAATTCACGAACATATGACGCTTATAGTGGTCAAGCGGCTTCAATTCTTGCGTCAATTTAATCTTGTAAGGATGTAGGCCAAGACTTTTCGCAAAATTCGCCACAACGACGTCACAGAGATGCCAACGCTTGAGAACGACGTGTGAGAGACCCATTTGGGCTTTCTTCAACTGAAGCCTCAGTGGCAGCAATATTCTCAACACTACGGGCACTTCTTTGTCTCACTGGCACGGGAACATTTTGTACTGTGCCTGTGGATTCAAATTTTTCCATTAGACGCTCAATTGTTGATCTGCTAGGACGATTATGACGACCATAAATTGGCGGCAAGAAATTCGGCGTCGTTTGCTGTCCCTGTCGCTCTACTTTTGTAGCGTCCCTGTTGAAAAATCCTTTATTTACAAACGATGTCAGTCTTTTTATATGATTATTGAGGTTAGAATAATCCCTATGTCAATCTGTTACCAGTATAGGACAAAAGTAGTGTTGCGTGCAAAAACGCGCCAAAAAAAAATATGGGGTCGTCTCCCACCTTTCCACCTTCCGACCCATTCCCTTTTTTACCATCCCGTCCTTCCGCTATTCTCTTGAGGAAGTGGCATAGTCGATCTTGTCGCCATGACCCTCGGGAGGATAACAAAACCAGGTACCCCAACAGTCCAATTGGACGGGCAGGGACGGGCGGTCCTAAGAGAGAGAGAGAGACAATACAGAAAGCATTACGGGAGGACAAAACAACCAAACATAAAATACCAAAATAGCCAACGAGAAACTCAAATACTAAAACACACTATTACATCTGTGTCGACGAAAACATAATATTGAAGACAAATCACGGGCGAGTCACATACAAATACAACATTGTAAGTTCCAATAGCTCGCCTGCTAATGAAAAATCCTTTCGCTTTTGGTATAGGGCTAAAAGATAGAACCGCTAGGGGGAATAATGTCGGGAACGATTTCTATCGCAATTTACTCTAGCTGTACATTGGCTTAGGTCTTTAACATTTTGGATTGGAAATGTAAAGCAGAACATTTCATGTACTGAATGCAGTGTGTGAAAAGTATGAGTGAATGTGTTCAGTGAAGAGCTTGAGATTGGGAAATATTCCTAATACTCGGGCGAATTCGCCAAAGAACGTTAACAGTATGATTGAGAGCAAGAACGGGAGTCGCACGAACCTCCGCCAAAAAGAAACGGAGTGTTGCAGTCGCGGACAATTAGATAGTCCCGTTTTGCTGAATGAAAGAATACATACGTATTGGGGTAAAAACAAAAAAGAAGTTAAGCAAGGGAATCACTTTTTGTTTAACGAGATCGGCAAGAGACAGCTCGACTACAAACCGGGCAGAAATTTATAGATAATTTTGGAAAAGAGCTATTAGTTGAATAACACATTGAATTTATTAGTTAATTGATTTAAAAAGTTGCTATTAATTAATTTAATTGTCAGGAAGTGGTTATAAATTGTGAAAGGAAGGAGAAAAGCAGGCGAGGAAGGAGGGCAATACAAGCGGCAGGACAGACAGAAAGATACCTACCAGGACAGGTTTTGGGGACAAAGGAAGGCAGATAAGTGTAGTGTTTTTATGTGCATACTTGTTAGATATATCACATAGAATCGTGTTAGTTAAGAAACATATCATTACGTTGGCTTTCGTTTCGATAAAATCCCAGAAAAGCAAGACACGCGACCCGTTCATACAACCGTAAGATATTCGGGAAGCAGAGATAGTGGGCCATTTGATCGGCGGCCATCATTTTGTCTCACCACCCAACCAATTCGCTAAATAAAACGTCATTTCTCCTCAGTTTTATAACGAAGTGAAAACCCATTCTTCTTATTTATTTTTTTAATTCTTCAAGTTCGTTTCGCAAATCCATCAACGGGAAGTTTTTCGATAAGGTTTCACAATTTCTTCTAAAGAGATTGTGTGGCGCCCACTGTAATCGAATCAACGATTATATTCATCATCTCAAAGAAAGGTTCAGTACTCATTACGTTTTAGTCCCCATAATTTAAATTTAGTTGTTAAAGCCCTGAACCCACCCCAGCTGAGCGGCCGAGGCGGTAACCTGTACCACCGGCGAATTGCATCGACATAAAATAAAATTTATCTATACTTAAATTATTATAATAATTGTTATATAAATAAAAAAAAATTAGTATACAAATGTAATTAATTTCAATCTGTCTGTCTGTCTGTCTGTCGCACGATAGCGCCCAAAGCAATCGACATAGGCAAATGAAATTTGGTGAAAAGACTTCTTTTTATCGTAGTCAAGTTGGTATTGAAAATGGGGTATGTCGGTCAAGTAGTTTGGGTACCTCCCATACAATATCAATATTAAGCCCATGTGTCTCTCTGTCTGTTGAAAACACGATAAAGTCCAAAAGATTCCACATAGGCAAGTGAAATTTTGTGAGTGGACTTCCTTTTATTGTCGTCAAGTTTTTACTAAAAATGGGCTATGCCGGTGAAGTAGTTCAGGTAGCTCCCATACAAAATCAATATTAGGCCTTTGTGTCTCTCTGTCTGAAAACAGGATATCGTCAAAACAAATCCACCGAGGCAAGTGAAATTTTGTGAGAGGACTTACTTTTATCGTCTTCAGGTTTATATTAAATTTGGACTATGTCGGTCAAGCAGCTCTGGTACCTCCCATACAAAGCCAATTTTCATGACTTCTATGCAGTGGAGGGTATCAAAGCATCGGCGAGGCCGCTTTGTGTTCTCTTTTACCAACGCAACAATTAAAATCGTTGATCCTTGTGCCCGGAAAAGTGTAATAGTGGTGTCCAAGCTAAGCTCGTAGTTTTTAAATTGATTTTTGTTCCAACTCTGACCTATGACCAATGGTCATAAAAATTGGGAACTGACAAAAAAAAAAAAATCTCCTTTGAAGACACTGAACGGAGATTTCTTTCTTGTAATACTGAGAACGTATATCTTAGGGATAGTAATACCAATGCGTGAGAAACTCACACTACCTACACATCAATGGTTTGGTCACATTTTACGGATGTCTCCAAATCGGTTTCCAGGACGTGCTATCAAGAATGTGGCCTTTGGCAGGCGTTTCCCATGGGTATTATCATTATAAATAAATTTATAAACAAAAAGTTGGCCCAACAGGTCCGTCTATGTACCCTAGACCTATCCTCCCAAGTGAAGGTAGTTGCCTCAGAAATCTCCGTAACGTTTCCAAGATCCACCTTTGATATTTTTATTCATAACCATCTCAAAAGTTCAAGATGTCACCACCAGTAGTTAACCTAAAAACAAGTTTCCGACTTGACCTTTTGCTGTATTTGTGTCCAAAACGATATAATAGACGGACGAGTCAAAAATAAGAAAAATTTATTCTCAACAACAAGCACTCGGGAAATGTATTCCAATAACAAGAGGACTCCAATCTTTCCCGCCACGGTTTCTATGCCGTACCACCCGCCGCCGCCCTACACAGCAGTCAACATTCTATATGTTACTTTTAAATCACTCCATAGACAGTGCCACCTTTTTTTTTTCTTGTCTGGTCCCACAACGTTTGGTGTGTATTTGTGTTCCCATTATTTTCTCACTTTTGTCTCTGTCTATCAGGCGAGACTTGTTTAGCTTGTGGGACCGAAGGGCAAGTGAAGCAGGGTACTCGTGTATTGTGGGCAGTTGGTGATGCTTTTAAATCGATTTTGGATTTTTTTATTATTTTCAAAAAAAATACCACTTCGCTTTATAGATTTTCTTTTCATCATTCCTTTCAGTAACTACCATACCATCACCAACATCAACGTCATCAGTTTCGTCATGTCAATCGGGAAAAGGTCCTAATGCCCTTGAACGGTTGGCTAAGTAAAGGGGACACGATAGGATTATAAACACAAAAGCTTAAGGTTTACATAGAAGTTGTTGTTCTTCTTTATTCGGTTTTTCTTGCGACGGCTTTCATTGCATTTGAGCCTTAAGGAAAGGGGGAGAGTGAAAAAAAAAACAACTTAACACCACTTCAACGAAAGGATGTTACTTTATTGTATAACAAGATTAAAGGGTCAAAATCTACTCCTGTGCTTGTCGAATGACGAAGGGATCTTTTTATATTTCGGTGTAGTAGAAAACACGAAATCGATTTCAGATTAGACGGTCGCCTTAATGTGATGAAGATGTCTCAAGAAGCCTAAGAGAAACAACAGATTTATTCAGCTTTCCTTTGGAGATTTGGAAAATGTCTTGTCGCTCAATTAGAGCAATATTTGTTGGTGTTTTCGATTGAGATGGACCTAAACTTTATAACCGATTGCCGAGAGCAGGCTTAGGCGATGATGATTTTTCGTTTTGGGAGGGAAAACCAAAATGTTTGGCAGACAGGAGGGAGCAATTATTTCGAAGTTAAACAGTAACATCAGCGTTGAAATATATATGGTATGGTAAAGTTAAAGTTGGCCCAAATGCTGGATCCCTGTAAAACTGAGCTGTTCCGAGTGAAGGTGAAAAAAAAAACTACCAAATGTTTGGACGGACGACGTGTCTTCTTCAAAGCAGGTAGTGCGCGAGACACCTCAAGTTACTACCTTGAATAAATCCTTTCAAGTGTTTGGTTATAAATGGATGATCTGTGCATCATTGGTCTCTTTTAACAGAGCCCTCTCTTGTTGGCTGGAGATTATGTACATAGATACTGATGTTAAAGTGCCATACCAAGAAAATGAGAATGAGCACGAGGACAGTTTATTTGTACTTTCATTTCATTGCCGAGTAATCTGCCACTACAGAAATGAAGACACCCTTACAAAGACAAAGACAAAGACGAATTTTCTGACAGGTTTATGAGCTGCGTAAATTCGGCTTGTTTCTACTATTTATCGTGTAGTGAATGATTTCGAAGAAAGAAGGTCTGTAGGTGATAGGCCCAAGCATGGACCACAACGTACTGCAAGATCGGCTGAAAACATTACCGCTGCTCAAGGAAGTGTTCAAAACAATCCATCAACCTCAATTCGACGCCGTGCTCAGAAGCTTGGTCTTCAAAGAACAACTTTGTTTTGATTGATTTTGATAAAATGTCTTAACGATTAAAACACGTTGGTTTGTCGAATATTTTTTTCTACTTCACGACTGCCAAATATGAACTGTCAAGACTAATGTTTACCAAAATGGCGGCTATACAAAGTAGTATACCTTCCCGGCGGACACCCTGTATATATGCTTTTATAGGTTTACCTAAATTAAAGGTCAACAATCCCAATGGCATTGTAACAGATCGATAGCCCACATAACCTGTGGCGACCTGTCAACGAGGACAAGCTATGAACTGAAACACAGGCTTACGCTCTCGCCATTCATTGCTTCAATACATCGAGCTCTCCCACACCCACGATGCGCTCTCGCGATCGCTGTTTATCCTAGACACAAGTTCTTCTACGCGAGGCTAGTCTGTTGTAGATCGTGTCAGAGCGTGGTAGTCTTAATAAATAGAAATAAAGAAGTTTCATCGAAATCACCACTTGTGTTTTTTTTTTCTATCTTCTCTTTCAGCACCGGTCATTACATAGCCTAAATGAGGGCAATACTAAAACCGTTCTGCCTATAAAAACAATCATCACTCTCCACCGTCTTATCGATAGAAACAACTTCGAGGAAGTTGAGAGGAGTTCACCTTCCTCAGCTTGTGTAGGAGGATCGGTAAATAGCAGCCTCGAGTTGCGAGGGGAATAGAACCTCCGAAGATCCATTTGGAAGGTATCGTGGGTGCGCTTGCTCTCTGCAGTTTGAGGCAATGAGCGATTTAAAGTGGGTAGAAGGCTTTACCCAGTTGAAGACTCTACACGGTAACCATTTAAGTAGGTAGACAAGCAGATATCTAGAATTTGAAGGCTTGTTGGATGATTTCGAAAAAAAACCCTGTGAAACCTATACTGTGTGATTTCAGCTTGAAATACACTATCACGCTTTGTAAGGCAGAATGATAAGTTGTGCTCATCGGCGAAGACTCCTCTCTTATATAGGAAGTATTTTTCAGGTTTTCGAGACGTCCGGTCCGTGTGCAGATTGAAAGGGATCTCTTAAATGGGCATTCCCTTACCTACCCCGGCAGCATCTTGCTAAAAATCATAAATATGCTGACTGTCAGTATACACCAAAAGTTGAGTGGTTGTCAAAGACACTAAGCACCATCACCCTGTTATCTGTTTGGTTGTCTCGTGTGCATGAACGATCAAGAACGAGTTAGTCTAAGTTCGACTACGCACTGTCGTGCTTTGCCGAGCCGACTTTACAACCCTCACTAGTCTTTGGTCAAGTAGAAGTTCTATAATGAACCTCTCTTGGTATCTAATTTCCACAAACAAAGGGTCAGTGAACTTGAGAGCGTGAACGAGGGCGGGTTGGTCTTAGTCCAATTGCAGCGTTGCATACCGTTTATAGACCATGTATAGAGAAATAAGGTTAACGTAGATTTTGAAGATTGTTTGTACGTTTTTTTTTTTTATTATATTAGTGATCCTCAGAGATGCCAACCGTTGTAACTCTTCGAAGGGCTTTATATCAGAGTTTCTTACAGCTGTGTAGGGCCAATGCCTTTTGTCTGTTTGACGGAACCAACCACAATTTCGCAAGTATTCTATATCCACAGCCTAACCCCAGTCAGATCTGTCGGCGAAGGTATACAGAAAGCTATTAATCTTGGCAGCGCAAGGCAATTCGATTATTGCTGGGAAATAAAATCAGCTCCCTGTGCGTGTTGCATAAACGTTTTTTAGACTTCAGTCATTTTGGGCAATCAAGTCGATGCGTTAAGTTTTTATGACAAATCAATGAGACTGAGTTACAATAGTCCTCCATAATAATAACCAGTTGATCCCCTGAAAACTGAAAGCATTCCTTCGAAATACCTCGAAAACCATTAGTTCTAGGAATACTACTAAAATAAGGGTAGGAATGCATTCTGAACACTTTATTTCATATTCAAGATTAGAATAGCTTTTCTGAGGCATTTGGTCTTAACTGCATAATGTACCTATGTATTTTAAAAATAAATAAATAAAAAAGGTGTTGCTGCTTGTGTCACCGTGTGGTTGTCTTAGGACCTACCTTGACATGCTGGCGGCATGGCTCAGCTAGCTCGCCGGATAACGGGGTGGTTCTTTGTCCTTCAAACCAAACACAACAACCAAAGATAACCTACTTCATGCCAAGGGTTTATCACAACCAAAAAAAAAAATCTATTAGACTATCTAAAAACTACCGATGAGTACTGCGCTTATGAGATTCGCAACTTCGATGGTACGTCGCGTAGGTGCATTTATTCCCTCCCTATCTATGTCCACGACACGCCATGACAACACTCGCACCTGTTATATGTAATGCTGTCCCTATCCAAGAATGGATGAACTATTCAACACATCCTGAAAGAAAACTTCCAAACATAAACAACCCCATAAAATGTAACTCAACTCAGTTCATTACGTTATAACTTCATTTATTACATCTATAAATATTTTCTCCAGATAGGTGCATCATTATGCAATGAACTTTAATTTAATTACTTGTTAAACGACTTAAATAGTATTGTTTGGTTTGCATTACTTTCATTTAATTCTTGTATTTATGACAATTCAAGTCTAGCGAAATTTTAATCAAATTTTAACAAAAAAATTAGATAGGCTAATGTCTTTTCAATTTAGCAGACAGAAAAATATTACACTTGCTACCCAATTGCTTAGGTTTATTTTTTTCTAATAAAACCAAAACTACTAGGATCTTTACAAAAGTGATGAGAATAAATAGCACTTACTTTTTTTTTTTTGTCTTTCAGCCGTCGGTGTGTTGAATATACTCGATTGGTTCCTTATCTCTTTTTCTCGTTGAAGTTGTGATCACAAGCTCCTTACACGATCCAATCGCTAAAGTTTCTCACTTTTAGGAAACAAACAAGACTTTAGAATATGTTAATGAAACAAAAAAAAACATGCCGTAAATTCGTGCAATATTACCTGTGATATTTATTCTTTTTGTTATGATCCTTTTACCTTTTTCTTTGTATTTTATATTATCTATGTTTTACTATTATGTGCAATATTTTTCCCTCTTAGGCTGAGATTACTTTTACCTTTAATTTAATGAAAATGCAAATATAATAAGAAAACCAAATTAGAATAATTTAGAAACACAAACAAAATGAATCAAACCAGTAAACGTGTGGTGTGGGCACTGCACTTGAACCAGCTGATGATGCTGAATCACTGAGAGTTTGATATGTGGGCTAAGTCTCATTCACTGCCACTTGCAGGCCTCATGGATCTTTCCGACTACCTGCGAGTTTGATTTTTTTTTTGTCAAACGATCGGTGATAAGCCCAATGCTTGTGTCTGTGGGCAAGTTTCGCAGGGCTCTCTCGTCTGGATCGGTGCGTATAATGGTGGGATCAGGTGTAGTTGTTGAAGTTGCTTATGGGGCCAGGGGAGCGGTCTCACTGAAAATTGCGATAAGGCCAGGCTGGATGTACACAGATCGCTACGGTTTGACTGCCGATTGATAACGGGAGCAATCCACTGATGGAGATGTTTGGTCGATAGAGTGAATTATTTCGTTGAATAATTTCTCGATTATGGTGACGGTTGTTGCAGAAATTATAATTTGGGATGTAGCGAAAATTCACTCTTGGTGTAAGGTGGATTTCTTTACGCAACTCGCCAGATGGATTAAAATTGGCTTTACTTTTTTTTTCTTTTTGATAATAATTGTCGGTGTTGTTGGTAAGGTGTATACTAAATTCTGTAGTTTTGACACCACACTTGTGCACTCCACGACGGTCACCAGAGAAGAGAGCACAATTTGTTCGCGATCATAACTCTAAGCCCTCATATTAATGTCGCGTGTTCCCTCTATTTCCTGTTGAAGGGAAAGTACTAAGGGAATAATAGTTCAGTGAGAACTTGTTTACAGGGATGTTTGTATTACAGCCTTGTTCACACGTACTTTAAGGCGCATACACAATTTGCAATAGCTTGAGAAAATGTGATTAGGTACGGATTTTTTTTTTTTTTTTTTTTAATTTTTTTTTAATTTTGCAGCTTCCGTAACAAACCTGCTTTGTTTTCAAATGCGAGAGACGAAAACAAAAAGGAAAACCAGAAGCGGCATCTATGGTCTTATATCTTTTGCGTGATAAGTTCCTATTACTTTACCCGTAAGGTCTTCTATCTCATAAAGACATTTACCTAATTGTCTACGTATTCGGCATTTGAGGAATTTGTGAAAGAACTTAGCGTTTCGGCCTTCAGGAAATGAGCTTTGCGCGAAGTTACGTCTGAAAACTTCTTGTCCTACCTTGAACTGTATTTCTCTAGCCCGGAGGTTATAATTTTTCTCACCCTTTTCGTGAGCTCTAACCAGGTTATGCTTAATTCGATTTCGGATGAGTTGCAATCTGTCAGTCTTAGAAATAACCTTTAAATCCCCTTCGTTTAAGCATTGCAATCTAGTCAAGATTGCATATTCAGATCCGTTTAGTATCATCTGCTGGCCAAACATGGTAAAATAAGGAGAAGAGTTTATTGCCGAGTGATGATCACTCCTGAGGGTTGCTGCTATCAGGGAAATGTGTTTGTCCCACTCTGAATGGTTGTCTTTTATCAAAGCTCGCAACTTCGCTAAAATTTCTCTATTGGCCCTTTCGGATGCATTTTCTTGAGGGGAATAAAGTCCAGTTTTAACGTGCTTAATATTATATGCTTGAAGTAACTTTTCGAATTCCTTAGAGACAAACTGTTTCCCATTATCGCTATGCAGATACTGGGGAACACCAAATTGATGGAAAACATCGGACTCCAAGTATTTGATAACATTCGCAGATGTCGCTTTTCTAAAGGGTTTTAGAAAAATGTACTTTGAGAAGTGGTCGATGGCTACGAACAGAGATGAGTTTCCCGTCTTTGTGCGGGGATATGGCCCAAGGAAATCGATGTATAAGCGCTGCATAATCCGGTCAGTCACAATTTGTTTGCCCATTTTTGGGCGAAGACTACTATTGACTGCCTTGATACCCTTACAAACTTCGCAAGCACTAACATATGTTTTGATTTCCTTTACCATTCCCGGCCAAAAATATTTCTGACGGATTCTAGCTAACGTTTTGGCCACACCACCATGTAATCCAGTCACATCGTGTACTTTTTTAATCGCTGTGGCTGTTAGTTCTTGCGGTAACCATAACCGCCATAGTTCGTCCTCCTCATCCTCTATTCCTTTTCGATATCGCACTCGTTTATACACAAATCCTTCGGATATGCAAAGATCGGGTAATTGGTCTTTATTGTCAGCAATTTCTGTTTTAAGCTTTTTGTAATATTCGGACGAAAAATGTATCGATTTTAGGTCTATATCTGAAGCTGAACTATCTATGCACTCTTCGGAAACTATTTCATCCATGTTTGCCCGAGATAGAGTATCTGGCACAACGTTGAGCGATCCCTTTCGGTGCTCGATGTCAAAATCGTACCCTTGGAGTTTAAGGCTCCATCGTGCGAGCCGGCCATTCAAGTCCTTTTGTGACATTAACCATTTAAGGCTTGAGTGATCGGTTATAATCTTGAAAGGAAGACCTTCGATATAGGGTCGAAACTTTTTTACGCACAACAACGCGGCCAAACACTCTAACTCGGACACGGAATAATTTTGCTGAGCTTTATTCAACTTCTGGGAAACATAGGCTATTGGACGTTCATTTCCATCCTCATTGACCTGATATAGGACTCCACCGACTCCGGTGCTAGAAGCGTCGCACTGGACTATAAATGGTTTCGAAAAATCCGGTTGCGCTAACACTGGGGCGGAGGTCAGAGCAGATTTCAGGTTTTCGAACGCAGTTACTGCATCGTCGGTCAGACTGAACGTCTTTGATTTGCGAAGGCAATTGGTAAGAGGAGCAGCAAGTTCAGAGAAATTCGGAATAAACTGCCTATACCAACCAGTCATTCCAAGGAATCGTCGAATTTGCCGAGCTGTTTTTGGCAGCGGAAATTCCGTAATAGCTTTCACTTTAGACTGGTCAGTTTTCAAGCAACCTTGGCCAACTATGTAGCCAAGATACTTGATCTCGCGCTGACAAAACTTACTCTTTTCAACGTTGATCGTCAGTTTCGCCTCACCTAGACTCTTCGCTACCTCAGCTAACAAAGAAAGATGCTCATCGAAGTTTTCCGAACATACTAATAGATCGTCTAAATAAATGAAGACGTTCTCACGGAATCGCGCTGGTATGACCCGATCCATAAGACGACTCATTCTCTGTGGGGCGTTGCATAACCCGAACGGCATAACTGTAAATTGATACAGTGGCCGTCCCGGCACTGCAAATGCCGTCTTTTCTTTGGACCCCTCTTCAAGTGGGATTTGCCAGAAGGCATCCTTGAGATCAATCCCCGATATAAAGTGGGTGTCCTTTAATCTACTAAGTAGTCCACCAATATGTGGCAAAGGATAAGCATCCTTCTTCGTCACACTGTTGAGCTTTCGTGAGTCCAAGCAAAGCCTGACCTTGCCTGGTTTTTGCACTAAGACGACTGGAGATGACCATGGGCTATTACTTTCTTCAATAACGCCACAGGAAAGCATTCGGTCCAATTCTTGGTATGCTTCCATTTGACGAGGTGGGGAGAGAGGAAAGTGTTTCGACTTTATTGGAACAGCATCGCCCGTATCAATAAAGTGCATCTCTTTATCTGTTCGTCCTAAACCTAGCTTTGAAAACGATGGAAAAATTGAGATAACTTTCTCGAGTTCATAACGCTGAATCGGAGTTAACTCATGAAGATTAGGGTCAACCGTTTGATTTTCCGATACGGACAATTCCGATACAATTTGTGGAGCAACGTTAAAAACTTTCCAGAAACTAATTCCCAGATAAGCTTTTTGTTGAAGAGTAGGAACTATATAGAAATCAATATTATGAGTTTCGTTATTAAAGAAAACAGGTAGATTACAAAACCCGCGTATCTTCTGCTTGCTTCCGTCTGCAGTGCTGAGAGTGGAATTTATATTCTTGATTTGAATGGAATTTCTTTTCAGAAAATCGAAGGAATTCTTACCAAGAACACATACAGACGCTCCAGAATCAAGCAAGGCATAGACGTTTTCTGGGCCTATCTTTACATTAACAAACGGCCTTAAATCCGTATTGTCATTGATAAATGTAGATTCTACCAATCGTTTGAAAGTCTTCCTGCGTTTGTATCTGCATCTGCACTTAATAATTTTAGCAGATGCTTTTGGTTTACCTGCATTAAGGATTCTAGATTTAGCAATTTCATAATTAAGCTTTCTTTGGTGTAATGAAAGATGGGCTTTTTCTGTCTGTGTAGAAGCATTAGCGAATTGTAAAAAAGGTTTCGCTAATATTACTTGGTTTGCTTGATCAGGCTGAGCGCTAGTGGTCATGTCAGGAAAGGTATTGACATCAGATTGGCTATGCCTCACTGATGCCTTTAATGTTGAATTTAGTATTTCGGGGATTAACGGTTGGAACGAGAGTCCCCGGTGGCCATCTCGCTCCTTGTTTTGTTTACCGAATGATTTTTGCAATTAGGTGTGATGACATTTTTTTCACCACATCGGTAACAAAACAAATTCCTTTGTTCTATAGTGCAATCATAGTATGAGTGTCCTACTTCATCGCAGTTCCAACACTTGAGGCGAGACGTGTCAAAAGAAGTTTTTGTTGCATTCCGATTGTTTGTAATTGCTGCAACCTCTGCATTATTGGAGCACTCTTCACTTTCAAAAACAATCATTTCATGAGAATCAATCTCATTAACATGTTTCTTAAAATATGATTGCCTGTGAGCGTTCTGATGCTGTAGAAACTTTTCAGCTCGACGAGCAACATCCCTCAAATGCTCCAAGGAAGTAATTTGATACGGAAACAAAAGTGCTCCTACGCTTTCCTTTGCATTTTTCTTAACAAGGTCTATCATCTTAAGGTCACTCATTGGTTCCCGAAGTCTTTCGTTCATCCTTGTTAAATCGGTGTAAAATTCGTCGAATAACTCTTTGAACCCCTGACGTCTTCCTAACATCCTAATAATTGCATCTTGATCGTCTTCTAACTTTCCGAACTCCTTGATGATAGCATACTTTAGTTGACCATAAGAAGCATTGGGATTCTTTTTTGAAAAAAACCAGAACCAAGCATCTGCCTTTCCTTTGAGCAGAACGTGAAAGTTCGCCAGAAGATGTTCCCAAGTGCACTGAGATCTTGCCCTTAAAGTTTCTACCTTGAACAAGAAATCGTTGACATTATCACTACCATCAAACAAAATGTTCCATTTCTCAATTTTACAGAAAGAGTTGACTGAAACAGCGTTCGAGTTCGGGATATGACTTATTTGCGAAGGGCGGTTGGTTGTAGAAAAGGAACCATTCAAAAATCGATCGAACTCTGCAGGAAAATTTGGATTTACTTGGCTGCGATTATGTTCTTCATTAGGCCGTGAAGGATTCGCATTAACATTTAAGTTTTCAAACCGTTCAATCAAAGTATCACGAATTGATTTAATTTCAGATAGATAAACACGTTGATTTGCTTCAAGAATTCTTTGAAAAGCTGACGCAATTGATTCAACATCATGGCTAGCATTTGAATTTGGAGCTAAAGGTGTTTGAATGCTATTCAAATTTGAGGATTCGATAATCCTAGGAGATGGTGCGTCTACTCTCTGATTGGCTAGTTGTGCCCTTTCAAAATATGCCCTACTGGTGGAAGGCTGATCCTGTTCATTAATGGATGGAACTGGATTGTGATTTAAATTGGGGTTAACACTTGGCTGAATAACATCTGAATTGACTGCGCTACTTACAGAATGATTAGCCATTCCATTAACTGGTAACGTTTCTGCTTGAGATTGATTACGTGACGTATTACTAAAATTTGAATTATTTGGTGGAGGTGTTCTGGTAACTTTTGGCCTAGACTCAATTCGGTGAGAGTTGTTATTACTCTGTTGTGAGTTCCTAGACTGATTTGGGTTTAAACGGCGCGAAGTTCTGGGCCGCGTACGGTTCATATTGGATTTGGATTCCATTATGAAATATGATTATGATTGATAATTATACGAAATTAAAATGTTTATAATCAACAAAAAAAAAACTAACTAAACCTCCTTATCTGTTCCAATTTTAAATAAAATAAAACTATCAATATTTACTGGGGTTGATATGTTTGGACATTTTCTAACTACCTACTCGTATCTCATAAGCGTTTCCACAACTACTAAGCTTCATTTTAATTTTTGGTTTATTATATCTTGAAACGTAGCTACATGGATAGATTATTATTAAAAGTTATCCATGGACTATACCTCTTCCAAGTATTTAGCTAACAGATAATTTTTAATAAAAGTTTTGATTAATACTCAGTCGCAAATTCTTATACAACCCATCAATCGCAACGCAATAAATAAAATAAGACTTTATTATTGGGACTTATTGATGTTTGTTCAAGAACTGAAAAATGTTTAAAAGATGGTATTTCATTTTTGACTAATAAGTAAGCTAAAAAAAAACGTTTGATTTTAATACGAAACTGTCGCAACGCGAAAACACTTTGCAAAATACCTGTGTCTTCGGGACTTACAGTGGTATGATGTAAACTAAATCACTATTCTTGTGTAAAACAAGGCCAATACGTTCGGGCGCCATATCTTTGTTGCTGCTTGTGTCACCGTGTGGTTGTCTTAGGACCTACCTTGACATGCTGGCGGCATGGCTCAGCTAGCTCGCCGGATAACGGGGTGGTTCTTTGTCCTTCAAACCAAACACAACAACCAAAGATAACCTACTTCATGCCAAGGGTTTATCACAACCAAAAAAAAAAATCTATTAGACTATCTAAAAACTACCGATGAGTACTGCGCTTATGAGATTCGCAACTTCGATGGTACGTCGCGTAGGTGCATTTATTCCCTCCCTATCTATGTCCACGACACGCCATGACAACACTCGCACCTGTTATATGTAATGCTGTCCCTATCCAAGAATGGATGAACTATTCAACACATCCTGAAAGAAAACTTCCAAACATAAACAACCCCATAAAATGTAACTCAACTCAGTTCATTACGTTATAACTTCATTTATTACATCTATAAATATTTTCTCCAGATAGGTGCATCATTATGCAATGAACTTTAATTTAATTACTTGTTAAACGACTTAAATAGTATTGTTTGGTTTGCATTACTTTCATTTAATTCTTGTATTTATGACAATTCAAGTCTAGCGAAATTTTAATCAAATTTTAACAAAAAAATTAGATAGGCTAATGTCTTTTCAATTTAGCAGACAGAAAAATATTACACTTGCTACCCAATTGCTTAGGTTTATTTTTTTCTAATAAAACCAAAACTACTAGGATCTTTACAAAAGTGATGAGAATAAATAGCACTTACTTTTTTTTTTTTGTCTTTCAGCCGTCGGTGTGTTGAATATACTCGATTGGTTCCTTATCTCCTTTTCTCGTTGAAGTTGTGATCACAAGCTCCTTACACGATCCAATCGCTAAAGTTTCTCACTTTTAGGAAACAAACAAGACTTTAGAATATGTTAATGAAACAAAAAAAAACATGCCGTAAATTCGTGCAATATTACCTGTGATATTTATTCTTTTTGTTATGATCCTTTTACCTTTTTCTTTGTATTTTATATTATCTATGTTTTACTATTATGTGCAATATTTTTCCCTCTTAGGCTGAGATTACTTTTACCTTTAATTTAATGAAAATGCAAATATAATAAGAAAACCAAATTAGAATAATTTAGAAACACAAACAAAATGAATCAAACCAGTAAACGTGTGGTGTGGGCACTGCACTTGAACCAGCTGATGATGCTGAATCACTGAGAGTTTGATATGTGGGCTAAGTCTCATTCACTGCCACTTGCAGGCCTCATGGATCTTTCCGACTACCTGCGAGTTTGATTTTTTTTTTGTCAAACGATCGGTGATAAGCCCAATGCTTGTGTCTGTGGGCAAGTTTCGCAGGGCTCTCTCGTCTGGATCGGTGCGTATAATGGTGGGATCAGGTGTAGTTGTTGAAGTTGCTTATGGGGCCAGGGGAGCGGTCTCACTGAAAATTGCGATAAGGCCAGGCTGGATGTACACAGATCGCTACGGTTTGACTGCCGATTGATAACGGGAGCAATCCACTGATGGAGATGTTTGGTCGATAGAGTGAATTATTTCGTTGAATAATTTCTCGATTATGGTGACGGTTGTTGCAGAAATTATAATTTGGGATGTAGCGAAAATTCACTCTTGGTGTAAGGTGGATTTCTTTACGCAACTCGCCAGATGGATTAAAATTGGCTTTACTTTTTTTTTCTTTTTGATAATAATTGTCGGTGTTGTTGGTAAGGTGTATACTAAATTCTGTAGTTTTGACACCACACTTGTGCACTCCACGACGGTCACCAGAGAAGAGAGCACAATTTGTTCGCGATCATAACTCTAAGCCCTCATATTAATGTCGCGTGTTCCCTCTATTTCCTGTTGAAGGGAAAGTACTAAGGGAATAATAGTTCAGTGAGAACTTGTTTACAGGGATGTTTGTATTACAGCCTTGTTCACACGTACTTTAAGGCGCATACACAATTTGCAATAGCTTGAGAAAATGTGATTAGGTACGGATTTTTTTTTTTTTTTTTTTTTAATTTTTTTTTAATTTTGCAGCTTCCGTAACAAAGGTCCGTAGAAACCTTAGCCCATCTTTCCCACAACATTTGTTTTGTGTGAGTTTTTCATTTTTGGGACAATTTTATGACAGTAAAAGTTCGCAAGGAATTTTTTTTCTTAATTTGTGACTGGAGAAATATAATATCTTGTAGAGTATAATGGTTTCAAATCTTTGCTCCTGAGCTATAAGGTATTTAGCTTTTCCAACATGATTATAGGGTCTTTTTTGCGTCCGGTAGCTTACCCAGAAAGACGAAAACCCTAGCATACTTGATAAAAATTTGGCTTGATTCAACAAATTTTTTGTCAGTATATGTCCAACAAAATGTTTCAAATTGAAAATCTTAATAAGTTTTATCTTGTTTTTAAAATTTTGTTGTGATGATAAAAAAATTGTTCTGTTAACAAAAATCGTTTGCTTTTGCGTATAAAAATAATTTGTGAAATTTAATATAATTTCGTTAATTTTACAAAAGAGATTTATCATTTCTACCGTTGCGGTTTTGTCAAATCAACAATTAACTGTTGCTTTTACAAAGTAATATATCAATTGGGTCTCTCACTTTTTGTCAAATTAACAAAATAAAATAATTATTAATATCGAAGTAGTTTGTAAATTCAGCTATTGTATTTTATTACATCAACAGCAAATATTGTTGATTGTACAGAAATAATGTTTCAGTACTGCCGTTGTGTTTTGTTGAATCTATAAACAGATTGTTGGTTACATAGCAACATTTGTCAGCTTGAGAATTTTTAGTCGTTGATTTATCAGCAGAATTGGTGAGTGAATATAAATCATTTGTCAATTCTTTATTTATTGTTCTGTTGAATTAAATGTACTGTTTTTTTCGATATGATTAATACTTATACTTGCAGTTGTCCTTTGACTTAATTTTGAAGGTACGAAATGAGTTTTTGGATATAATTTAAATAAATAAATTATATCCAAAATATGTCGTGTAAAATAAATTAGGTATTATTAATTGATACGCAAAACAAATAGGTTTAATAATTTAATTTATTTAAAAAGGGAATTACACTTATATATCTAAAGAGCAATTTAATATTAAAAAGTAAAGATATTTAGATAAATCACATTTTTTATTTTATTTATGTACATATTTACTTCTTTTCGTTTCCGCCAAATCTCAATTTTCCGTTCTGCTGCTCTACTTCGCGTGTGGAATATAAATGACGCCATCAATAGCATTGCCTTCAAAGGATGTTTTATTAAGTTTACAAAATGTTTGTCATTTCTACAAACGGTTTTTTTATTTCAACAAATAGTTTGTTATATTGATAATCTGTATTTTGTTTGGCTAACAAACGTTTTGCATAAGTTTTGTCAATTTCACAAACATTTAAAAAACTGGTTATTAGTTATTTTTTTGTTGATGTAATGAAATCTTTTTTAATTCAACAAAAAAAAAATGGTCCAATTAATGAAATATCGATTTATTAAACTGTTTTGTTGATCTGACAAAGTAGTTTTGTAGTAAATGTTTTATCAGTTTGACAAAATATTGTTCAAACTGATAAAACTTAAGTTGTATTGATAAATTTTATTTATCATTACAACAAATTTTTTTCAGTTCAACAAAACCATTGAAATTTTATAATGGAATTTTGTTAATATCACCTGGTTTTTTATTTTCAGTGATACTCTGGTGTTGGATACGATGCTCAATTTCCTTTTTTGTTTGCATGGAAAGTTACCGAGTTAAACCAATAACTGGCACTACTGGTATACAATAAATTAAAATGGTATAGACCTCTGTTCGTTCGTCTTCTTTATAGCATTAAGTGTATGCAAGCGTTTTCATTAAATAAAAGTGTCCCCACTTTCTGCTTGTAAAGTCCGTCATTTCTTTCAAAAATACTCGCCATTTAGGCAGTGATTCACAGGATTAGTAATTCTTTCCAGTCTTATACCTTCCACTTTCCCAAACCGCGTCTCCCTTGAATTCTTTTGCTGGTTTTATTTTGTTATTTAGTATTTGTGTGATTATGCGTTGCATTTGAAATTTCCTAAGCTACGATAAAAAAAAAGTTTTCGACTTCAAAAATTCCATTCCAACATCAAGCTGTGTGCCCAAAATCCTCTGCTCTAATGGAGAGTAAATTTCGTTTGGTATTTCAAACGCCCAAACGCGTTCTCTTACAATCAGTTGTTGTAGTTCTCGGTGATTCCTTTTTTTTTATCAACCGAATTTCTTCTGTTTTTTTTTTCTATCTGCTAAAAACATTTTATGCTGGAAAAAATGTCATCTTCTTGAACTAGGCAAATGGAGCATGGATGTGTAGAAGAAGTTAAAAGTTTTTCTGTCGAAAAATGGAATTCAAGGAATGAAAAGTAAAGAAAATTATCACGAGGGACAAACTTTCACTCTGCAAACAGTTGGATTCTTTGAATTGACTTTTTCCACTCAAATGGTGTCACACGATGGGTTCGGAGAAAAGGATGTTTTCGGTGTGTGCGGTTTCCATTTGTTGCGAATGATAACTGAAAATGGGACATTTTAGAAATAGGCAGCTGGCTAAATGTATTCTGAGAATTGGAAAAGGTGCCGCGGATATTTTTCTATCCAAGTGATTTGGAAAGTTTTGGGGAATTTTATTTCTCTTTGTATTTCTTTTTTCTGAATGAAATTTCTTATTTAAAATGTTTTTTTCTTTTGCGATTGCAACAGTTTGGAGTTTACCTATTTCAATACGGATTGTGTCTTGTGATAAGGGTACCGTCGTTTGTTAAGTCTGTCGTTTAGTTCTGCCGAGCCAGTTAGTTAGTGGAAACGGCTCTCTTGAGGGATTTTTAATAATTCATTTTACGTCTTTTTGACTGAGTTGGAATGTATCCAAGGGTTGCAGGTTTAATGTCCTGCAGATTTAAATTTATAATATGACCTACTCACCTTTTCGCTGCATGTATAGTAATAATAATAATTCCAGAGGAAATCTATTGAGCTGAATCACTAGAACCTGCCATATATTTTTTTATTCTACAGTCAAAATACCACTACGCTTAAATAGTAATTCCTCTGTTTAAGAAAAATCGGTCCACCATTCGAACCTCACTCCTTAAAAGCGAAAATCGAATTACCCGTCGTTATTATTATTGGTTCATCGCTATGCAGTCTAACTCCCTTGCCACGTATATTGATACCAACTTAACCACTTCAGAAACCCCGCATAAATCACTCCTCCCAGCAGAGCTCTATTCTTTTACATAATTCATAAACTGATTACGAGGGAGAAGAAATCATTTCAGTTTATTTGCATTACTCACCTCAATGTCGTCGAGATCCTCGAGGACCGACACCTCTATTGCAAACGAATTAAAACAAAAACAAAAAAAAAAAAACACTCCACCACTGCCGGCACAGTCACCTTCTAGCCAGCGCTAGATAAACCAGTAGGAAAAAGTAATTTTGAACTGGTGCAGCTGGAGTTGGAATTTTCCCCCGGTGAGTGGTGCGACTAACGAAATGAAATCGATTCGCCCGTCGCCGCGTGCCACGGTAATGAAGTCATTATTATCAGGAAATAAAGTGGAAACAAAATCACACGAAGGATAATCGAAGAAAGAGGAATGTTGCCCGATTGTTAGAGGTAAAGAACTGAAAGCGCCTCATAGTGCAGTTCGTTATTAATTTTTGTTTTGTTCTCATGGGTTTCCCCGAGAAGCGACGTGATAAATCTTTTTCGTTTGTCTGCTGATGAACGCCTCTTCTATCCATGATTACAGTAGATCACGAGCAGGTTTGTAAATTCCCCTGTGAATGGGTATTCTGGTATCCTACACGCACGTATACTCAAACACATCCCATAAATACCTAATCAAAAGTCGAAAGCATAACGAACTATGATGGTTCTGGATATGATGACGATGTACTTGGAACAGTGTGTCTAACAAGGCTGACTTAATTTGGACTTTAATTTACCACAATTTTGAATAATTTGACGTTAAGATTGGCGTACAAAACAATTGTAGCTAAAGCCGGGATCCATTGCAGTGAAATTATGCAAAAGTAGGTAACTTCTACGATAAGTTTGTTAAAAAGCTAGTAACTTTAAGGAATTCATTAATCTCTAACCGATAGCAAATACATCGCCATGAACAGGATCTCAGATCAAAGTTTCAAACGAGAATTGTTTGTCCATTATAAAGAGGCTACGACGGTACAGTGTTGGAACGGTATGACAAAGGCTTCGTGTGCCAACTTCAAATGTCGAGACGGGGGAACGGTTTTGAAACCAAGTCAATATCGCTGCACTATCAGTTTCATGCTGAATCTTCCCCACTAACACTCCATTGAAACAAAGTACAACAAATGTCAGCAGAAGAATCGTTTTCCTAAAACACCTTATCGAAGTCACTGTCTCTGGACCATACAAAAGGAAAGGAGTCATAAGGGTGTGGGTCTGTAAGAAACCTTCCAGCTCCGAAGAAACAACGATTGGCGATAGTAATTCCTTACTTGATCTCTGTTATTTTGCGTACAACCAAGGTTACCCTGTCCAATTTTATGGCGCACTGCCCAAATTTGAGTGGTGCCTTTATTGTGGGCATCACCAAATTAAACGCAGTGCTAAATGAAATAGGTGACAGTTATCTTGTTTTCGCTAGTAAAGTGGAATTCAAGATGCTCTGTACACCTGAAATTGAGGTTCACCTTTCCTCGGATTGGGTTGGCAATCCAAATTGGTAGTTACTCTCCGGCTACGAAAGCTCGACCATTATCTATATAATGGTACCACGGGGATGGCGACAGCCTCTGTGCCAAAACTGGTGCAGCCCCATCATTTGAGGTTGGTTTCGTGGTGGCTGTGGTTTAACCGAAGCCGGAGACGAAAAAGCGTCCTTTCAGAACGAAGAGGTGTCTTGGTAGGGCGCGCCCAAACCAATAGCTCGTTGCTGGTTGCCAACTTAACAGCCACGGTAATTGTACCAGGGTCTATACTTGTATTGGCGCTGGGACGTCTTGTCAACGTCTTTCTCAAGGACACTAAAATGGGTATGCCCATCGTGAAATTAAGACTTCAAGGCAGCTGTTCATGTAAAGCATTACTTTAATTTCTGTCCAATTTTATATATTCACAGCTGTAACCGCCCGGCTTCGCACGTGCAAAAAGTGGTTTCAGAACAATTGATGAAAAAAAATTTCAGAAAGAGCCTTCTGCAAAAGTGAGGGACTTGAAACCGTAATAAAAAACCTCCCGTAGACTAGGCCCACTCTGCCTTTATCTTCATGGCATTGCACATGCTCGTTGGACTAATCGGCAATATAATGGGAACTCCAACTGTTAATTCCAGGCCATGGACTGTAATTCTATTTAAAAACTCGACCGGTATAGCATTTATAAACAGGTACGACGTATATCATCAGGAATATTCCCTAATGTAATAATACCACGATCTGGTATCACTGATACCTATACCTATTTGACATTCCTTTCCTACATATTTGACATTTCTTTTATGGCTTTTTTTTTTGTTCTTAGCACACCAAACAGTATACTGCCTCTGTCTATCTCCCTCTCCGTCACTGGAGTTAAATAACGTTAAAAGAGATGTCAAAATATTGTGCAGTTAGTATGTTTGATTTGAGAATGAAGTGCATATCTACTCATGCAGGTGAAAATCGTAGAAATGTTTCAAATTTTGCCTATTTACTTAAAAACCTTTTAAGTTATCGAGTTATTGGATATTCTAAGTTGTACCTGCAGATGTCCTCTATAAGCTGCTGTTAACAATATTTAAATGCTCCCAGTATTTTCGAACGGAAAGCGTAACAAAGAAAAAAGCAAAACGAAACGAAAAAATAAATTACTCTTGTCCAATTTTTCCCGGAATTTATAGATATATAGAGTTGAGACAAAGTAGATATTGTAGGCCTAGGTATCCTCTATAGGTCTGTGAAAAATGCACCAGAATGTACTGAACAGTTTCTAAGATTTTTGCATTTAAATACATGCAGTCAAATTCAATCTTAGAACTACACCAATTTTATTTATATGATATGATGATGATGAAAAAAAATTTCCGTATGAGCTTGCCTTGATTTTACCTATCATGCAACTGGAACTTACGATTCTGTTTGACTAAAAGCCTGTAAAAATGTTCTTTCCAAGCTCTCCAGAGCCGACTATAAACCTTATTTTCATACCTGCAGGTGCTTTGCTTTTGTACGTGCCCTGTTAGCCTAGTAGGATCGCTGAAACCAATAGCAGAACTTTTGTACATAGCTTCTCCAGTAGCAGTCCTCAACAGATTCACGCTTCTCGTGTTTGTTCTTGTTCCTTCAGAGAAGTTGATAAATCCCTTCTTATTTGTTGTTAGAACAACTTTCTCAACAGCTCTTGTTTTGGTCTAGTTTTTGGCAGAATTGATCGACATTACTGTGAAGGCATAATAGACTGCATATCCAAATTGCGCGGAAAAAAAAACCCGTTCCAAGTGACCCCCTTTTTTTCGGAACCTACTGTTTCGAAAGAAAAAAAATTTTATTAATATTATTCCGAACAGATAGGTACACCAGTCAAGGGGGTGGCATCTAATAAGTTAACGTCGTACATTCTCACAAGGCGCATTTATAAAATTAGTACCTATGTACTGTACATGCAAGGCTTACTTATTAGGACTCCGCCGTCACAAGTGATAAAGTATGTATACCAAGCCCATGACTTTCGCCTTCCTCTGCCAGTTAATTTGATTCACATTTATTTTTTCCTCAAAACAAAATGCACGAAGGGGTTGAAATCGACAGTCCCTATAAGCGCGACTATATACAAGGTTCGCGTTTTGAGCGTAATTTAAGGACTTCCCTATCGGGCACGCGAACTTTGAGCACTTTCGCATTACAATCTGACGGCAAGAGTCATTTTGTATAATAAACAAAAACGTCACCCCCATTTCTGGAGTTAAGGCAACCCCATGCCTAACACCCGACCTGCCATCACCACCATTGACGACAGGTAAAAACTATTTCTGCAGACCGCCTCAGCAATCGGCACAAACGGCTTGGTTCGGTTTGATTTCCAGCTATCGTGCCAAGCCATCACACAATTATTATTACTCAAGCATCTGAAGGTGCTGCAGCAACATGGGGTATATATAGAAGTAGATAGGCAATTCGTGTTGTTTGTTGAACCTGTGTTGTTGAGCCATAAGCACCTTCATTGCGGGGGGGTGGGTTTTTCTTTTTGTTGAGTGCGGCATAGCCGCCAGCATAAGGAGAATGACTATGGGATGTGATTCGGTAAGGCGCCCCCCCGTTTCGCTTCGTGCGGAAGTTGCTCCACGGTAATGATCGATATTTAAATATAAGATTATTCAGTTTTGGAAAATAACTGCAATTATAAGGAAAAATAAATGTGAGATGATGTGGCTGCGATAGCATGTTGTATATAGACGTAATGGACATTTGTCATCCTATGCTTTTGGAAACGGAAAATGTGGGTCAGGCTGCAATATCAGCTCCGAAATGGTAGCTATATATTCATATTCTGGAAGTGCTGGCAGGTAATCTGGTTTCCTCTAAGTGGCCCATAATTAAAGAGTAACAACCTTGTTAATACTACGCGACAATTTAATCATCCTCTTAAATATCGAAGCCCTCGTCGATGAAAGATTTTAAGAAAAATATCAAAGCGGATACTTTTAAAACCATTCTGTAATGCGGTGGTGTAGAACTTGATCCAACCAACAATTATTTACCTTAATTTTGACGGAATTTAATTTTGGGTCACAATTAAAAGAAATATGAATGCGTTGCACAAAAACAACTATTTTGGTTTCGGGATTCAATTACATTCGCTTGCATTTAAATTTGAAAAAAAAAAACAGCCAGCAACAAAACCGATGTGCCCCAAATTGGTAGGTTTGTGAATCTGATACACACATATTTATGCACTAGGTGCATGTATTGGATAGTTATTGCTAAAGCGGGGAATAAAAGTTTGTTGATGGTGGAACAATCGTATATCATTGCTTCGTAGGCAAAAACATTGTTTTCTGTCCTTCCAGAAAGCATTTTTCGTCTGTTTTCTGTAATCTACACAAAATAAAATCGAACATACACAAATAATATCAAACATACCTATTATTGACGTAATTTTTTTTTATGCATTTTCCGGAGAACATTTCTTCTGGTTGAAAATGCAGAGAGTAAAAGGCTTATATCATTTTTGGCTTAAGATGGAAATGATTGCCAAAGGATTTTAACTCATTTTAACTTTTATTTTGATGTAAGTTATTTTCTTTTTGCACTTTAATAGTTACGATAGGTATTGAAAGTTGGTCACCATATGTCAAAGTTGACGTGAATGTCACACTAAAACACTTAAAGTTCGGTGATTTATAAATCACTTTGGCTAAATCATGATTTAATCTCAGTGGTTAACTTGGATGGTTTTGAGCTATAAATAAAACCAATGCCAATGTTGCCTCAGCTTTTTTTTTTAAGTGTAACAAATTTTTCCAAAAAGTGTAACAAATGGAAAAAAAATGTAACAAACTGAAAAAAAAACATTGTCAACGGCCACACAGCGCAACATTAGAATATTGTTGTATTTGCTCGTTCCCTCCCATTCCCATATTCCCACTCGAAGTTGACGTTTTGCACAACTTGTGCTCTGTGTAAACAAACAAATGCATTGACAGAAATTGGTAGAAGTTTGTTCGAAAGAAAAAAGTGCTGCCATTTGAACTTTTCATTATTTTTTAACAAGAAAAGCGAAAAAAAGTAACATTGTAACAAAATTATAAAATAATTATATGTAAAGTGTTACACTTTTGTTACAATTGTATCATTGTGGCCACGCTGATGTATGACCAATCCAATATTTGAAATTGTGCTATGTTCAGGAGTATAGCATGTTTTTTTTTTAATAAAAAAGTGCTTTAAACCATGCTAAGTAATTTTTTTAAATCAAAACCCACTTTAACCCCAAAAAATTAACAAAAAATCTGTTTTTTTTTCAGGAAGCGAAAGATATATCACAAAAATATCATTAAATAAAAATCACTTCGTGACGCTTACTTATGCATGTACATAAAAAAAAAATATTTTAATTCAATTAAGTTCAGTCTCAGTTGGTTAAACAAAAACAGATATCATTATATTAATACGTAAAATTCTCAGAAGTAAAAGGAAAGCATTTTTGTGACATTCAGGTACAAAAAAAATAAAAAAAATGCCTACCACGGGTCCAAATATTCCCTACTGACGAGACGTAAGATTTCCCCTACAAATCTGCTTGCCTACATAATATTTTGAAAAATTAACAGAAAAGTGTTCAAATGCTCTATTTATTTTATTTATTTTTTTTTTACTTAAAAAAGTTCATTACGTATATAAATCTAGTGTGACACAATAAGTAGTGTTAATATTATGAAAAAAGGATGTTATATTTACAAATACGCACACAAAACAATAAATTATTAGCTTCTGTATAAAAAGTAATAAAACTAGAGATGCAGAGGAAATTGTTAGGTATACATTTATTACATTAAATTAGTTTGTTTAAATAATTCAAATTGCTCGGCCATGTTGTCTTTAAAAGTAAAAGAGAGTAAATACATAAATACGAAATATAGGTATTGAAAAACACATATTACGTGTTGATGTGATGATCATATTGAGCTTTTGAACTCATTTTGTTAATATGTTTGTTTTGCACTTAAAAGAAACGCAATTTAAGTTTGCACATACTTATAAAAGGTATTGTAGATTTTCGACCACAAGCGAGACAATTATTATTATTATCTGGATTCGTTGAATGGCTGTGTTCAGTGTTCGCTGTCAAATGAGAATTTTAATGGCTTGTTCCCACTAAGGTTCGTCTGCTTTCATTTTATTTTATTAAATCCAGCTAATTTTTCCTGATACAGCATGAAATCATCCTAAAAAAATGCTCCCATGAATTAAAAAACAGAGGCTAAAAATAAAATAACCATAATATAAAATATGCTAAATTGGTCACACTGCTTACATGTTACTATGAACATTAGGGAGGACGATGAAATCTGGCGAAGCAGCAACTATATATCTGCTATAAAGTTTGAAATTAATGTTCCCTGTAATGCGTGAACCGATTTTGTTTCTAGAAATTTCAGATGAAAGGTGACGTCAATACCAAGGTTTTTATGAAAATGCTGTATGTATGTATTGGTTCATGAGTTATAGCCATTTTAGTGAACATACCTCTATTTGTGCGTATATGGTGTGTATGGTCGATCTCCGAAAAACCTGAACCGATTTCAATGAAATTTTTTTGTTGTGCATGGTTGGTTTCAGCTCTAAGGAGAGGATAGTTTTGGACTATGACTAGGTGACGTGGTTGTCGAGATATAAATATTTTTTTTAATATTCTTTCAATTAAATTTTTCTTTGGCCACACTGGAGCTGGAAATTGTGATCTGGTGAGGAAACCGAAGTGAATTCTATCGAATTTTAATTAAAAAAAACTACAAAATTTCAGTTTCAACCAGGAAATAAACCTGGAACTGTGTTATTCATAGATCTTAGACAGAGACAAGACTACTAAAGTAAATTAAATCGAAGTTGTAACCACATGAAAAAAAAATGCAAACAGAAAATGGTGGATTGGATTGTGTTACGAATTGTTTTTAAATGAATGAAGCGGCCCGCCTAAGGAAGATTACAGTTGATTGTGGATGCTGTTTATTTAAATAAATATTCGGCGCAAGAGGTTGAATTAAAACGCCTTTTTAAATTGCATATTAAGCAAACATCCTGCCACTCAATTGGAGCCGTTTCGTCGCCATTCCGAGTTCGTAAATATTTGCTCAGTCCTAAAAATAATCAAATCTGGAATTATGCGGCATTAAGTTCAACGGATATTCGCAATTTTATTTCTATACTTTTGTGTTCTAACGACTTAAAAATTAATTTAATTAAAACGACAAAAGTTCGATTGGTTATGTTCCTCACCGAGAAGATATCAAATCATTTCCACTTTCCACTTCATGCGGCGAGTTACCCCCAATATCGACCGCTTTCAAAAGATGATGGTCCCTGCCCGTGTAGCCTACATTTTTAGCCATCTTTACACAAAACATCACTCTCTCCCAAGTTACTGCAAGTGCTCCATTGAAGGACGTTTTATATAGAAAATCTGCTCGAACGATGGAACGTTCCTCTGTACGCCACCATCCACTTAAAGCGACAAGAAACCATTCGCCTTGCAAATGCGCTAATGTCGGCCTTCCCCCAATTTGTAAAACTTTCTGTTGTTTTCAGTTTTCTGGCCATCTAAATCCACAACAGCAAGGACATCCGGCACGAGAATCAGCTGCTGGTTGAACAATATTTGCTTCACGTGCACCAAGGTTCAAGGTGTTTGCATCATTATCATCATCAGCATGCAACTCTCGTGCAATCAGCTGCAATTACTTACAATTACAGTGGAACACTTTTCGTCTTCGTTTCCGTGCACTTGTAGATATTATTTTTTGCTTGGTTGGCCCGAATCCAATCAATTTCGGTTACCGCATATAAATAAGGAGCAAAACATTGTAACATTATGTTCCGACCTCTTGCACTGCTCACGGCCATTGTTTCGACGGTACAGGGTTCGATGGTAAGTTTCGAGTACCGCCCTTCCGTTGCAAACACGTAATCAACCCGAGAGTCGAGAATTAGCATAATTCTGCAACTGCTGTCTGAAGAAGTCGGGGGGTGCATTCTGCTCTTGGTCAGGTGCATAGTATTAATGGTGGACTTAAAGTGAGTCAGGAACAATAATACCTACTGTGGTGAGTCCCAAATGCGGGGCCACTTTGACCCGCCTAACACTTTCTTGTTGTCTGTGGTTGCTGCCCCGGGGGAGGCATTTTCGTTTTGAATTTATCGCCAAATCACGTGCTTAGTGTTAAAGTCAACAAGAGTTAGTTTGTCCATCTTAAGCCACATGGAAGGAACATCAAGATTGTAGAGCGAACGAAGCCACCGGATACCCTTCGGGGCTTGATGTATGGGCCCCAACTGCTGGGCAATATCATGTCAGATTTTGCCATGGCTGTCGGGATATTTTATTACTTAATTGCAGGGAATAGTGGAATACCTTTATATCGGGCGAAAATGAATTTACTGTTGTCTGTGCATAGTCAAGAGCTAAATTGAAATACAAAATGGGATTTGAGTGGATGAGTAGATTCAATTTCAGACAATTTGCTCGTCTATACAGATATGTTGGGTGAGTGTGATTATTATGAGTACGAATAAAGGGAAACTTTCCCTCCAACCGAGTGAGGTTGACTGATGATCGATCCATGTTATTTCAGAGTTTTATCCCATTACATAGTTGAAATATGTGGTCTGATTCGCTTGACAACTAGCTTGGCAACTTTCTCTGTTGAAATAACCTGCAGTTTGATTGGAAACATTAAAAGACGAAAATGCCCAAAATTTAACAGTCGGCGATATAAAGGACCTTCGGGTCAAGCTTTTCTGAGCCATATGTTTCTGTAATAGGACAAGAAGGACAGATCGGAATTTTATGACGACTCCGTCAGGTCAATTGAGATGCTTACTTAGAAAAATGTAACCCTCGAATGCTTGGCGTTCTTTAGAGTTAAAGCTGTAGAAAAGAAATCCTTTCAGTTGTACCAGTTTTTTATGGTTGACCTCAGTATTTCAACAAACAAACCACAGGGAACATCCGTAGTGAAAAAGTAAGCAGTCAGTGACGATAATATATGAACGAAGCTGCACAGCTTTCACCAGTCAAGATCAATTTTTAGATCCTCACGGAACCCCAAAAAAAAAAAGACTCGGAGGCTTAGGACCGGTGAATAATTCATAAGACTTGCACATCAAAAGGCTTACAAACTTACGCTGTCTTTTATATTGGCTCAGAAGGAGCGATTGCTGTTAAAACCGCGGTTTTTATAGGATTTCGTGTCAACGAATAATGTGGCACAACCTTCAGAAGCCTCAAAACATGCCCAGGCCCACGCGATTTAAAATCCTGGCATTAAATTTAATAAATTAAATATTTAAATTCAATATTTCGCATATATTCAAATTAAACAACTATTCAAAGATTATTAATTTTAAATAATGTCTTTTATTACAAGGTATGTCTGAAATATTAAATTTTAATATTTAGGTAGATGGATTTCAATAAAAAATGTATTTTTAAAAATTAAAGAATTTTAATCATTCGAATTAAGTAAACTGTAGATTCAAATAAAATACTTTCACCTCAACTTCAATACTTCTTTTGCTTTTTATAAGCCCATGGAATTTTGAAATATACTTAATACAATCTTATTATATTTTAATATTTGTTTAGATTTGATTTAAATATCTATGGGATTTTTCTACACCGAAAACATTTTAATTATGTTTTATTAATATTAATTTGTATTGGTTTTAAATATTATAAAACATGTAGAAAATTGTCAAGCGGAGGCAAATTCCGTGGTCTACTATCCCATTTGAAAATAATGTATAGAGTGCCGCTGTGGTATATTTTTGGAAAGATTTAAAAGGAGACCTTATGTATGCCCGAATTATCGTATTAATTATTTAGTTTTTGAAATGTAATAACTATATTTTGAATCTCTTCAAAAGCAAATCCAAAAAAACAAAACATCTCTCATGTGACCCCGTTTTCAGCATGACTTTCACTTGCTTGTATTTTTAAAGCATATTTCTTTCAAAAAAACTTTATCCAAAATAAAACTTTGTCCACTCCATTGAAGAGGACGCTCGCTCAAATTAACTCTTAATTCCTAACCAAGCGAAGAAACAATATATTTGGGTTCAAAAGTAATGCCGATATATTTAAATCTAATTAAAACCAAAAATGTATTGAAGTTTATGGCTTTAATAAGTACGTATTAAAATGTAATCAGAGTAGATGTTATATAACTTAATTGTAATAAGTTCTTGATTGAAATATTATTTTAATATAGACCGGGTTAGATTGTAGACCAAAAATACTTAATCTTTAGAGATTAAAGTTCAGAAAATTCGTATTAAAATGAGCATTTTAATGAAATAATTATTAAATTTGAATATGAATATATTACAGAAAGAATTTAATAAATTGGAATTATTGACAACCAAACTAAAATCTCAATATGTGCCTGGCAGTAATACTGCGGATGTATTAAAAACACCTCCCATATTTTTAACCGTGCACGCCAAGCCATCGCATAAGCGTCTGTGAGGTCTTTCAATATAGCTTTCGTCTTAAGTTTTAAGACCTTTTATTGATTTTTTTTTTCTTTTTCGGATTTGGTGTGATCCTTGGTGTGGTACTTCACAATAGATGTTTTCACTTTAAAGGTTTTAGGGACGCGGTATGAAGAGTACTTCGTCTAAGGTTCGTGTACATCTAGTTCAAAGTTTGGAATCGATTTGTACTTATATTCCTTACGAAAGTGTAAAAGCACGTTTTCCTATACAATATTATATTATTAGGAGGTGCCTTTTTAAGCGAGCTAAAAAATTAGTTCTCATTTTGTGAAACGCATCACATCAGCAGTCGGTATCATCGGTGCTCTGTAAGTAATTTCTTGGAAGCTTGACGACAATCAAAAAATCATAAGAGTTTTCGTTCGGTATCAGTTCATTGCGTAGGTATGGGGTAGCGAAAAGACTCCTAAATTAGCTCAATAAAGACCCCAGAGCATCTGTATCATACAGCATTCGCTCTATCAAATCGAAGAGCACTAGTAGTCAAAATTAATAATAGAATTTAAGGCAGACGGAACTAAAAGTCTTAATTCTACATCGAAAATAAACTGCGGTTCCGCTTGTAGGTAGCAAACAAATTCAAATAGGCTTTTTATGAGAGCATAATTGGGTTGCGAAAACCACTGAGGACTGTGAAATAAATAATCAGAAAAATGTCGTTCTGTCCATCCCGAAGTAAAGGTTTCAAAATATTAAAAAACCAACCAAGACTAAAATCCATTAAAAACCTATAAGATGTCCACTCAAAATTGTATTGAAAACGCTGATGGAAAAAACATGTCAGTGACAATAAACATGTCCAACTACGAGTGAGATGACATTTCCATTCGCAGAGCTTAAGTTTTAAAAGCCACGTGTTTCCTATGCGGAGAGGTTGTTTCGATAGTCATCGTCGAGCTCGTAAGGTAAGACCTCATTCCCACCCTATAGTCCTTTCGTTATACATACATCTTCTATTGTACCCACAGACGTCCAGGATGTACCTATACTTAAATGTGATTTTCCTTTCGCTGCTGTCGGTTTTATATTTCCATTTCTTTTCTTTTTACTTATTTTCACGTTGAGATTCGGGGTGAGCTTTGAGCAATCTCGCATGGAGCTCGCTGTGTGTATGAATTATTCACCAAGTGAATGATCCATCAATGGATTAGGTTGGCTGTCAGAGCTGTGTCGGGGTATAGGGTGGTCGGGCGCAGGGGCTGTGTTGTGGGCGCTTGAATGTTTGGGTATTTGGGTGGCAGTATGAAATGATGTGGAATTCTATCATTACAAGTCGTTAGGGGAGCCTTTTAAAAAGGCTAGATTAGGTGGAAAATGTTTGAGCATTAATTCTTTCAGTCATCTGTATGTTGTCGTGTCTGTTTTGATCTGCGAACTGGAGTAGGAGGCTACAAGCATTAGGAAATGAAAACGACGACATGTGCATGCTACACGTACCTACATATATATAGAGGAATTACGTTGTCGGTACGCCGGATTGTTTTGAAGCGATAATGTTTGCTCTCTGTGATGATGATGATGACTATGAAAATGGTGATGACATTGCAAATTGCCTACAATGAGTTGATTTTAGAAACGAAATGAATTCGAATATTATTGCGCAATGTGTGTTTTTGTACACGATAATGGCGACAGAGGCATAAGTTAAATGGTTTGTACATGCGGTGTGGTAGGTAATTATTGTGTATTTTGTCATAATTGGGGCTTCGGTGACAGCGATGGAGGCCCGCCATGGTATTTTACCGGCTACATCTCACCCAGGCTAACGAGTGTTGTTTTTCACTTTAACGTTTAGCCGCATGGAACGGAATTGCTTGAGGATATATAAGTAGCACTCGAATATGTTATTTCAGGGGTCAAATAACCATTACCGTTCAAGAGGTTGTTCCCCAAGTAAATGTCCCGACTCCCGATAGATGGTATGAAGTTAGATGTGATCATCGCTTGCAAGCTTACTTTCCGATTTGTTCAGACCAAAACCAAAAATGTTAAAAACAAGAAGTTTATAACTGTGTAAGAGGTACCTACATATAAGAAGCGGCCTACTCCAACTTTCTGTTGACATTATTAAAAGTGAGGAATCTCTAGAGCGGCTGGTGATTCGAATACAGCTAAAAAGGCGGTTTCACATTCGGTAGCTTTTTTTTTTCTAGGCGCAGTATAGTTAGTATGCTGGACTATTTAACGAGGGCTCTCAGGTTCGATCCCGGAAAGACACAAATGACATGTTAAGGTTTTTTCCACTGCGGCAACTATCGTGAACCACCTCAAAGTTATATCTGTCTTTGAGGTGGTTAAGGACTTTGTCTACCTAGGCTCCGCTATGAACTCAGACAACGACACCAGCGCTGAGGTTAAACGTAGAATTACTCTTGCCAATCGCTGTTTCTTTGGTCTAAGAAGGCAATTGAGTAGCAAAGCCCTCTCCCGAACAACTAGAGTGACCCTTTATAAGACCCTTATCATCCCAGTTCTGCTATATGGCGCAGAGGCATGGACGCTATCAAAAGCGGATGAGGTAACTCTCGGTTGTTTCGAGAGAAAAATTCTTCGTGTTATTTTTGGTCCCGTCTGCATTGACGGTGAATGGAGAAGGAGATTTAACGACGAACTGTACGGGCTGTACAGCGACATCGACGTAGTCAGAAGAGTGAAGGTCCAACGACTGAGGTGGCTGGGTCATGTAGAGCGAATGGACACGAATGCTCCGGCCCGGAAGATCTTCGAATCCATACCCGAGGGAAGGCGCAGTAGAGGAAGACCGCGACTCAGGTGGCGCACGCAAGTGGAAGGGGACCTTAACCAACTTAGCGTGCGAAACTGGAGACAGCTAGCTAAAGATCGCGCTGGCTGGAGACGCTTGTTGGTTGAGGCCCAGGTCCACCCCGGACTGTAGCGCCACCTTAAGTAAGTAAGTAACTATCGTGAACATCTGATAATCATTTGAGATTATAGCAGTCATGGAAGGACTTCTCAAAAGGTTAATCGGACTCGGTATAAAATTCTAGGATTCACACAAAATAAGTAGTTGGGAGCAAGAACGAAACTTTTTCGCCAACTTTGTTTTGTTCATCGTAGTTTGAAAATAAATTAAAACTTCGAGTTCGAAAATTCAAACGTGCGTACTGAATAAGTTAGGTTCTGTCGCTGTTTCCTATCCGGCTCGAAGGACCGAATGTTGGGCTTAGTTGCTGCACAAACCTCAATTTCGATGAGTTATTTTGTAGATGAATGAATGAATAATCAGAAAAAGGCCAACAACGTTGTAAATTATTTCTTTAATCGAAATTAAAATAAATTGAAACTTTGAGTTCGATAATTCAAATGTGCGTACTGACTAAGTTAGTTTCTGTCGAAGGACCGAACGACCGATTGTTGGGCTTAGTGCTGCCCAAACCTCAATTTCGATGAGTTATTTTGTAGATGATTTTGTAGCCATCAACGTTGTAAATTCTTTCTTTATACGAAATAAGGCAAATAGATTGCAAAATTGTTTGTTTTTACTGATTGAATAAAGAAAACTTAAGAATTTTTGAACTGTCCAGAAACAATGGAAACTAAGTAAAACAGGTATTTTCTTAAATGTTAAAAAATTATCCCCTCGTCCAAAAATAGCCATTTTTGAACTACTCATACTTCGCTGTCTATACGTACCTCTTTGATGTAGAAAATAGTGAAACTAAAATTATCACAAACCTCTTAGGAACTACTCAGGGAATACCAAAAATGTTAGAACTTCTAAACAACGTAGCAGTAAGCTGAGCGAGGCGTCGCAGGTTAAATCTCAAAGCCTCAAATACTCCATGGTCAATAACAACAATCAGCGGAACATGTATGTTCCATGCAAAGATGCTAACCCGAATCGAAGTTTCTATGACTAACCCTAAAAAAAAATAAAATGGGTGTCTTTTAAAAAAAAAAACGACGAATCTACAAAGCGATTAAAATGTTGGTCGATCGGTAGGTAATTGAACACTTTTTGATCGCAGTAATCCAATGGTTTGGGTTTGGTGAGTACGTTAAGTGGAGAATTGAAAAATAGGCATGCTAAACAGACGTGAATGGAAGCAAGTGATGCGACTTTCATCCTATGTGCCAATTTAAATATTTATTTGTATGAATTGATTGTAAAAAACAATATCTAACAAATTCTAAAAATTATTCCGCAATGCCTCAAGCATAATTATGCCCAAGTTGGCATCACTTGTTCCGTGTTAATTTAATCCCTCGTTCCAAGGGTCAGCCAACATCCATGACACGCACTCCAATAGGATTCCATGTGCACTCTACTCAATAAATAAGTAAAACGGGTCGTTTATTACGAATTTAACAATTGCGTTTTAGAGTCAACCGATTACGCCAGCCCGCAGATCCCAATCCGCTTCCTATTACTTTGTATCAATTTGTGAAAATTTACTTCGATATTCCCGCAAGCAAACAAAAACTCACATTTAATTATGTCTAGTATGGTTGCCATTTACCGATAGCCTATAAAGGACATGCACGCTTTCGACCTGAATTAGATGGACATGCAAGGAGCTCTGTTTGCCAACCATTTCGCTATCTGCCAATAAAAAACTACAACTAGAGTTGAAACAACTCACTATTTCAAATGAAATAAAAAAAACAAAAACAAAACAAAAAACTCAACCTTGCATTAAGCTTTACCTATACGGCCGTCAGCCCGCCCTGCGCCAGCAACATGCCGAGCTAATTGCTTGTAAACATTTAGTTCCACGAAACCTCGGAACCGGTGGCACCACACGATACGCGAAATGCAATTTGTAAATAACGAAGCTACAGCGTAATCAACCGGAGCAATTAGTTATAAGAAAATCATTAAATGAAACTCAGTCATTCGCTTTCTCACTGTGCCTCTGTGGTTGGCGTACACCCGTACACTCAGGGGTGCACTCAATTCTGGCTCGTATTCTCGTCCAATTCACAAATTGGTCACTCACTGGAGTAGTATTGCATGACAAGAAGGCATTGGCTGCCCTGCCACTTAGACACTGTGGCGGGCATGAAAACGCGCAAAAGGTACCAATTTTGCTTACGTTCCAACGGCCCTTTTTAATTGGTTTTATTCGAAACTGTGTCTTTTTTAAAGATTTTTTTTATCTGTTGGAGGTACGGACAGTGTGTATCCTTGTGGTTGGGGATTGATTTGGTGTATACATTTTTTGTTTTTCTTTTTCAACTTTTAGTGAGATGTGACACTTTTTTGGGAGTCAAATGACTTAGGTCAATGTATGTCAATGTAATGTATCAAAATTTTACAATCACAGTAAAAAAAAAAAAGCCTGAAAAGATGAGATGCAAATATTTGATAAATATGAGGAACAGGGAAACGTCTTGGTGAATCAAAATGTGATCAAACAATTTGTTATTTCATCATGGGATAGGATAGTCTTCACTCTCTGGAATTTTTTTTTAAAACACTCTCCGTTAAAATTCTTATCCGTAAAGTCAGCTGAAAGCATTGATAGCTATAGTACTGAAATTGAATAAATGTTGTAATTTAATTACTTTTAATAAATTATATAAAAACAATTATTATCCTTAAAAGGATACTTAGTCTACAATTAGTAAGTCAGTTGACTGTCTTAAGGCACACGTTCAAATTCAAATTCTAAAAAAACTATGAGTTCAGTGCTACTCTTACAAATACGGAGCTGGGTTTAGTGACGATCTTTCATGACTAGTCGGCGTGGGGTCCAAAAAGAAGAGTCTTTTGGCAAAAATACTAAATTCGATGTTTTATTTTTTATTTCTAATAGAAATATAAACGGAGCTTCAGAAACAGCAAACAAAATAATTTTCTCCTAACTAGTTTGACTTATAGAGCTTTTCAAAGTTGGTCAATTTTGTTTTAGAGTAAAAAAAAACAGAAGAAACGAACTTCCTTATTTTCTTTTTTGCAATTATGACCTATTCAATGAAAAATCTTGAATGTAGTCTAGTTTTCTTATATACATATATGCAAATTAAAATTTTAATAAAAAAAAATTAAAAACTCTTTTTTAGCAGTTTTTTTTCGTGTGAGTAGAGGTACAAACAAATTAGCATTGACCCTTACTATTTGCAAAATTGCAACTGTAACTTATTTGCAATTTTCGGAGATATTGTAGTTTGCTTAAAAAAAGTGGTGTTCTCAGTGCTGACATTACATTTTGGCCTTAAAAACAAATTTCCTTATGTAATATTTCAATTATTATGTTAATAAAAAAAATTGAGAGCGTAGAATTGTCTTCTTGTATCAGTTAAAAATAGTTTTGTTTTTATTTTGATTGTTAGAAAATCTATACCCACTTCAACGTCCTTTTTTTATATAGTATACCAATTGGTTTTTTGTAATACGCCAAATTTTACTATCAACCGAATATTGGAAAAATCAAAGGCCGCCATCACTTCACTCTTGCAGAGCGATTCTTTTTTAAATACGCAAAGGAGTCCAGTGATATTACTCAGACAACTGTCAATAATTACGGAACCAAATAGAAAATTTGAGGCCAACTTTAGTTACCACTGTTACTGAGGAAAAAAACGTGAGGCCCAGAACTAAGAAGTCTATTAAGTGTATTTTTTTCAATGATTTTTTTTCTGAAAATTAAGATCAATTAATTAAAACAACCTGTTATTTATGTTTTCTATTATATACTCTATTTGATTTTATTTTATTATTTTTGTTTGTCCGTTTACTTTTTTCCTACACTGTTTCATATAAAATATATCACTTAAACTGCTGCGCCACAAAATGAGAAAATACTGTTTAAATATTTGCGAAAAATATTAAAAATTGGTTCGTTTATTTTAGGCATCCGTTGTTGTAAAAAAAATCGTTTGAATAACCCTGTGAACAACAATTAAATAGCCACAGACCTTTTTTAACAAGATTCGTAAAATTGTAGCTGTTTGTAAAGTTTTTCTTTAGTTCCTTTCTCTATTAATTTCCTTTTCAAGGAATATCTTACTTCAGCCAAAGATTTAGAAACACCCTGTAAAGTAATTTTCTTGGAAATCATTCATTTTATACGCTTCATAATTTCCTTTAAGAAGAAAAAAAATGTGCCGTTACAACCAAAAAATCAATTTTGGACCCCAATGCGGTGTGCTGAAATATAAATCCCGTCAAATGATCCCATCAGATGTCTATGATATGACTCAGACCACCCTTAGAGGTTAAAAAGCTACCGTTTGACGATCTTTTTTCCTCGAACGACTTATGTAGATAATTTGGGGCTAAAAAATGTGTGACCCATTTCGAATTAGGAAAGCTGCCAACACATGCTCTATGGAGCTTTGCGTTGCTTTCATAATAATTCAAGTAGAGTTATATGTGCCTACCTCCATACTATTGAAATGAAAAAAAATATTTAAAAAAGAGAAACCCCATCACATTGACCAGAGACAGATAGTACTTGGGACTGGCAGCTTACTTGGAATTCAAATTTAAAATGTAGGCCTTCAAAGCTAATCAGTAGATGTATACCATCATTACTCGTCTGCTTACAGGTAAATACCAAGATAAATGGGTACATGCAAAAGCCCATATCCCGAAACACTGACGTAATTTCTACTTCATTCACACAATTACTTACAGGAATCCGAATTAGTTCCGCATTTCGATTTTCGAAACAACATTTCCACAAAAACCGTAACTCAGATGGGCGAGTTACAGATAACATGTACAAAACCCAGCCACCCCTTCTTTGAGAGCCCAGCAGTGCTCATGCAAAAACGAAAGGATAGCACCTCTGTAATCTCATACAAAACAAAACGCCATGGTCATGAACCACATCCATAGACTTACATAGACTTACGCTAGAGAGGGAGAGGGAGATCGTTCGCAGCCAGCGCACTCCGAATGTATTAATACGACAAGAAGTGACCCGACTTAATCCAATTAAACGGCATTACACAAAATGTAACTAATACCTCGTTAAAATAATCAAGAGAGCCGAGTTTTTGTCCACAAAAAGGATCCAGAAACTCGTGTATACCCCCCACTAACGCCTCGCACCATTTCCAGCTTGCTCTATCGATTCGACAGTCCAATGTATCTATCTGTGCTGTAGTTTGTGGTAAAGTTTCATCCTGCATGTATGCATGCGTAGGTACTCGTAGCTTGCAGATATACTCGTCCTAGGCCACCTACTTTTTGCGAAAGAACTGCACAGTCTCAGTCTCAGTGTGTTGGTAGCTATAGCTATTTGTCTGCTACGAGGAGTTGACTCTGGGCTGATACTCGTAGTGTATCTTGTTTCAATTAGAAATTTACACGTCTCTGGATTATGCTATCTGGCCGAACTTTGGCTAGCAGGAGTGATATAGGTGGTTTTTGTTTTTCCATTCGACACCAGAGACAGCTACAAGTCGATCACTCTTGCGCGAGAATTCGACACCACATACAAGGAACAGCGTCAACATCACGAAATCCGTGGAACACCCAAGTGAAATTCGATTTCATGACAGTGATTTATCCCACAGTTTTTTCCGCATTCGTCTTTATAGCTTACGAATGGACCGGTATTGCTAAATCACACAAATATACAACGATGGACATGAAGGCCAGGATATGCGACCGGTAGCACATTGCGACACAAAAACAAATCCTCTGAATCGACAAATTCTTTGGAAAACAATTCGAACTGTGGTACGAAACGTGAACCATGGTTGAAGGTTGTGTAAGCACATCATTGTGGTTTTTTAGGAGAGAGAGAGACCCAGGGAGGAGTGCACTCAATTGATCATCAGACTGACCATTAAAGGGACGATAAGGTTCGCGAATGCGTTCGTGTTTTATTTTTGTATGTGCCTGGGGCTTACATCATTCGAAATGCAGCAGTGTTTTGCATTTTATTTGCACCGCTAGCCACTACTATAGCGGAAGCTCTAGGTACTAATTTTTGTAGAGTGTCAGTCAATATTTCAGTATAAGGACTGCAATCTGTCTCAATCAGGCTTTATATAACTAATCAAAGTATTCTAGTTTATGATGCCCCAAGTTATTAATGAGATACCATTATGTCCTCGCCTGGTATTGACGATGACGCATTGGCATTCATTTAAATGGACGGACAAGTTCAAAGCCCAACAAAGTTTGGCGACAGCAGTATTCATATCTGGAAAGTAGGTAATTCAGTAGACACGAGGACGTTCACTTTCGTCGCCTGTTTATTTTCGACAATTTTTTGATGCCAATCTTGTCGACATAAAAGGTTTGTTTCACGTGTTGACCCTAATGCGTTCGATATAACACTGAACTCGCCCTGGTACTGATAACCTGTGTTTGACATGACTTCTAGGGCAACCCAGTTGTGCCCAAAACTGACCCCAGTTAATTTGTCGGGGCAGGAATTCAGTGCTGAGTTTGCTGTCATTTCGCTTGCTGTTATTCATTTTCAAACTCATCATCTATATTCCGAACGATTTTATCAACTAATCGCATTATGGCAAACTCAAATTCTGAATTGAGTTCACTCATATTGAACAATAAACGCAAGAAAGTATTACAATGATAAATATTTGTCAATTTCAAAAACTTACACACTACAGAGCAACATTTTGCGTTCGTTATAGAAGCCGAATTTTCAGAGTTGTGCAGGGTTTTTGACAGGCGTGAAAATTAGCTGACACTTCTCAGTGCGCACTAGTGCTAGCCACGTCAAACAAACCTAAAGTCGATAACAAGTTTTCCAAAAAATATGGTTAAATGTTGGGAATAGGAATTATTACAGAGCAATCACCAAACCAATAAGCTTACAGATAGCAGAAAAGAAAAGTGGACCATAAAATGAATAAAGCCTTGGAAACTGGGGCAGAGGTTAGGAGAAAAGGTGACGCTTCTGACGATTTCTCTTTGAATTTATTGGATAAATTATAATTTCACATTAAGAATAATCTCTTCAAATGGCCAACGATATGTTTATCCAATTTTAAAAGGTTCCACGCTTCAGATTCGCAAAAGAGGACTGGACTTTTAATGGTATGTTACGGAGTTCTCTTAATTTTCCAGAAGGGTAACTCAAAGCTTCCTTATAAGAAGAATAAAGCTGCCTTTTAAAATAAATAAAACAACTGGCCAGAGTTGTGATAGAATAGGTTGTGAATACTTAGAAGAAGTCCCTTACAACGTCAATAACCCACCTTTTTAGATGTTCTGTACGATTCGGCAGAGCTTTGTCATTGTGTACCGCTGAAACCAAACCAACTATAAAACTATGTACTATCAAAGAACTTATTTAAATAAACAATAATAATAATAATAATTCGCCTCTGTTTCTACACTAATCAAACACAGCAGAGACATATCCCTAAATATTCTCTCAACTATGGCAATCTAATAAACCGCGGCATGTATAATGTTAAAGAAGTCGCAATGTCTAGATTTTTGTATACACTTTAGTTCGCAGTAGCTTCCGAATTTGATGCAGCTTCGAGCTTTTCCATCGGTTTGACAATAGTCAAGTAGGTAAGGTTTGAATTAACCTTCCGCCTCACATGGTGGATTGATCCGTCCGAACTGAACGGAGACCCTGTAGGTAGAACGAGAGACGAGGCCTGGGATTAACTGGGGTTATAACGTGGGCTTAACTTTTTAAATATTCATTCGTATATGTATAATAATGATAAAAAAAAATTAAAGGTAGAGAGAGGCATTCTCCCCGCACAAACAAACGAAAAACTCTTTCCCGACTTTTTGTTCTTTTATTAAGCGCGCACGAAAACGAAGAAAACCTCGGTGACAGTTTGAGTCGCCACTGAACTGCGTGCGTTCATCGTGACAGTGTTCAGACAACTAGCGAAATCGCTTTATTAGCGCTTTGTGTGTTGAATACATTCTCTTTAGATCTTCGCTTTATTTTATTGAAAGTGCATGTCCGCTACAGGGTTAATCTTAAATACAACCTTAGGATGGCATACTTAGGAAACTACTTTCTCAATAATCTTAGCGATCTATGCTACATCAGCGCTGCCAATATTATTGTATTTATCAACGGTTGTAAATAGTTCACAATGCGTAACCGGTAAAGGAACCCCTAAACTAGTGATCCCAGATTGGGGGGAAAGTCGGCAGTTTTGTCGATATTTTCTTACAAAAGGGGGAAGGGATTTTATAGGGTGGAAAACAATCGAAAAAGAGGAAAAAATGCATTTAAAATTTGTGTTAGAAAAAGGCTACTTAAGACTTCGCAATAGTGCAATGTAGAAACTTTAAGGTACATTTATATTTTTATGTATAACTTTTTTATTGATTTAAACATAGAATATGTGATTTTAAAACTAATCACTACATTACTTAAGTTTTTTATTAGTATTTCAAAATACTGACTGAATCTAATGCGTTCCTATTATTTTGTTGTTTGCTTAATTCTAAGATACCTAATAAAACAACAAATGTTGAAATAAAACATAAATAAGAGTTTTTGTTTTTGGGGAAAAAAAGGGATTTTTGTTTGTGAAAAAGGGGAACAAATATTGTTTTGGTGTTAAAAATGGGGGAATTTTTCTTTTAATCTGCGATCCCTGCCCTAAACACCAGTGGTCTATACAATGGTCCGATTAACAGCCTAAGTGTTTCTTTCATCGAGAGTCAATTTAACATAACATAACATAACATAGTCTTAAATAATGTTGCGTTGTAATCAACGGCCCATGAGAGTCGTATGTGAGTAAAATGAGTGTCTGCAAAGCCCGCATGAGTATGGCCACAGTACTTACCAGTTTGAAGAAAATAGTTTGGCAGTTGATGATATTGACCCCAATGAAATACAAAAGCTATGAGGAGAAAACAATACTTTCTAGAACATGAAAAAGGCGGAGACCTTGATGTGAAGAAATGGGTTCGAAAAGTTGGCCAAGAAACTTTAAAAAAATATTGAAGAAGAAGATAATTAATTTAATAAAATTTATGTTCAAAGCCGAGGGCAGACAATTTAATAAAAGAAGCCACACTTCGGATATAACAGAGGGATTTCAGCAATCACCATAACCAATACGATGCAAACCTACTGAATGTATTGCCACTTTGACTTTTCATCTTTCGGAAGCTGCCAAAAGTATGTGTGTTATGAGAACAATAAAATGAGATAACAGTCTTGTTGCGCACAAAGGAAAGTATAACGAAAAGCCCAACTCTTGTTTGGGAGTATTGTGTGACAGGTCAGTCAGTGCCTAAGCGGTCCCTAGGGAAAAATCAAGCCCTCGCTACATGTAGCTCTCATTCAGATAACAATTGAACATGTTTGTGATAAGAACAATACCCGTACAACAGATTACCTCATAAAAGCCTTCCCCTAAAACACCAGCTCAATGAATGTCACCCTCCGCTTTGTTTGACATAATTCCGTTGTGATATCACTCACATATGGATGGCCGTCGTACTCATTCTTCGCCTAATCGTACACATTTTGTTGTTTCCATTCTCCTCAGTCAAGAACTCGCACAAAGTTTACAGAATAACGGGCCATTAACCTTGCCTTCAATATAAGGGAACACCTGAACATTGCGCCCCGCATTGATGCAACAAATTTCCAGCCAAACTTTCACCAAAGAATGTCTTTTAAGCTACACATAGCTCGCACACATACATAGTGTCCTTATTTAATTGAGCAATTTCGTTAATTGGAAAGATGAAAAGTTTCAACTGTCAATATTGAACTTTTCTCTTTCGAGTACTCTCTCCCGTGCACGGATTGTAAACTTAGGCAACCCCTTCGATGACGTAGTCAAAATCTCTCCATCGTGTCACTAATTCTGATGCAATTTGGTTAAATTTCCAAGTGCGACCACATTGTAAGGGAGTGAGTGCGGTTACTTTTCGGCCATACTTCTGCAGAAGTTTGTGCATTTGAGGGTTTGTGGGATGAAGGACTGCGCATGGTGTCCATGTATCTGTTTGTATGAGACCACAGTCTTGCTGATGGCGAGCAATTCAAGGGACTGAAGTTTCTGTGACTTTAAGGATCATCAAAGTTGAGTATGCAGTGCGTTCTAATAGATTGATGAGATGGGCAGACGGACGGTCTCACTGTCACACAAATTTCGGTTTTGCTTTGGCTGTGTGTATGCGGGTTTCTGCCGTCGTCACTTACTCCATCCTGGTCGACTTGGTAACAACTTGAACGTAATGGCTTTCCAAAATAGTTCCAAAGTAATTATTGTTTGATGAAGTTTTGCGCTCCGCGAGCATTTCAAGACAGCGCTTGTGCTTTTGCTGGATCTTGGTGCGGTATGGGTATTTTGGACCAGGGAATTGTTATGTCAGCTTAACATTGAAGTAATAGCTTCACTTTCAGTCGATGTATTCAAGAAGGTTCTCCAGACATGCGTTCGAAGGGAAATTGCTATTTTGTTGGGCGGGTAAACAATTTGCTGTCGCAGGCATAGCTCTTGGTGGCAAATGACAATCCGCCTGCTGCTGTATTTGAACGCAAACACTCGTAAATTTAACACTCGACATTTTTTCCAATTTATTCTGTTGCAAAAACGATTTGGCAATCTTTCAAGAGCTTTGTGGTGTTACTAGTGCAGAATGAATTTCAAAAAGGAACCAACGGATGTCTAACCGCAGACGAAAATGTTACCATCCCTGACAACGTAATTAGTAATATTTCGACATGTTTTAATTTTAATTTTGTGATAACTCTCCATTTTATGAGAACTTATTGCTGATATCGTAAAATAACGGGTTCAACTTATCACAAGTTCTTCGTATGCTGCACTGAGTCCCAGCATAGCCTGCGTAACCAATATTTTCTAACAAAGTCCCAATGTAAAGTAACTTCATCGTTGAAACAAAGAACTATCGAATTCCGCAAGTTTCTTGTGCCATTGCTGTAGTCCTTGAATTTTTTCCAAGTTCTTAGACAAGAATGACATCACCTCCCTCACTTTCACTTTCTTCGAATGCCTCCAACAAAATGTAACTGCACCCCACAAGCCAATTGCACAATCCATCGACACCATCAAATACAACCAAAAAGCAAACCACGTTTGATCCACCATAATCCACCATCATCTGCTTACACATGTTAAACTAACCCAATCGTTTCTAATCTAGTGCGACAGCCATGACTGTTGACACACAGAGTCCGTAGAAAAAAAGCTTAGCCAGCCAATTTCGATTCCACAATCCCTAACTGTCATTTGCATTTATACGTTCACCAAAGCTGGGTGCTCTCCAGTACGTTCACCCAATTAGAGTAGTAGTAGAACCGACAACAACAAACAGTTTTAATTTAAGAACAAAAAAAAAAAAGACCCACTCTACCATAATAATGGCCTTTCTTTGTGTATTCGGTATACGGTATCCGTACACGATATACCCCAAATCTAGTTGCAGGCCAGATAAAAATCACAATTTAATTGAGACAACACCGACGCGACGATGGCAACGGTGTTGGGTTTCAATTAATTTATCCGCGGCAGATAAAAAATCCCATTCAGCGAGAACCTACGCGAATACATATAGGCGGCGCTTTTCATTAAACATGCAGCGAACAGCTCCAGGAGCCGTATTGATTTCAAATTGATTAGAAATATTGCACCGCCATCAGACGGGGGAAAAAAAACGCCAATCCATTTGCAGATAAAAAAAAACGAGGAACATTAAATTCCACCAATTTGAGGGACTCTCGGGCGTATACGCAACATTTTTCCTCTGTATGCCAGCAACAGAAACAGAGATGAATAAAATTTAAAACTCTCTTGGCCGTTTATTTGCTGTTTTTAAATTAATTTCGTTGCTGCCACAAATGTGAGAGCAGTGTCCTTTCTACCACACACACACACACAGCCAATTGTGTGACTGCAAGTGAATTGAAATTCCGAAGTTCCAGAATCTCATTTGGATGTCGAGCTCGAGCATAATGGTCACATTACACAAACTTCGTGTTTGCCTGCAGAGTGACACTGTAGCAGGACGCTATTGCTCCCGGCGCTGATGGGTTTCGAATGAACGGACAGGACACTACATTTAACAGAGTGGGCGCTCGCAATTCGTTCTTATTTGTTTTTTTTTTTTATTCATGTTGTTGCTCATGGTTTTGTTTTATTTTCATCGACGTTTCGTTTAATGTGATTCTTTCCGGGAAACGGTTTGAATGCATTTTCAGTTTTTTTTTCGAAATATGTTGTAATTTACATAATTCGATACGAAATGCGATGTCCCCAACCTGCGGCTGAAAGCCTGTGATGTGCACCAAAAATTATCACAAAAAGGCATTTATATTGAATTTCCATCGATGGGGTAAATTGAGCGCGATAATATGCATGATTAATGTCATTCTTTGGCGATAATGCAAATTCGCTTTCAGCGACAAGATACAACACAGTAAATGCGTGCCGAGTTGCGAGTGGCGCTGGCGTAAAGCCGGAGCATGTAATGTGAGTGAATTGCCTCCACGCGTCTTTTTAAAGCACAAACTGTATTCAATTTGACACTAACGAGACACGAGCAAGGGGAAACGAGTATTGTAATGAACACGGAATAATGCATTACAGCTGCAGGAATTCAGCGATATCAAATTACCTCACATGACGGTATGAGCAACACGACAAATAGCTGTAGGTGTTTTGGGAATAATCGCAGGTGGGCAGGTTGGCAGCGAGCTACGTATGAAGGTTCTGCAATTAAATGGGTGTAGATCAAAGGTTGCAAACAGTGGAAACTACTTTCTGGGACAATATCTGAGCTATTAAATCGGATGTATTGAATTGGTAAACATTTAAAACACGATTAAATATTTTAACAATGATAAGAGCCCCTAAAAAGTGTACCTCGCTTCTATGTGTCTTTGCAGTGCCAGCCGTTGCACGCCAAATAGCGGAATAAAATCGTTCCAAACGTTGTATATCGTCTTTCCTTGCAAGCGATGGGATTGAAAATTGAAATAAAGGAGCAACAGCTTGGCACTACAGTTTGGTTTTTCCTTTTTTTCTGCAGCTTTGTCAATGCAGTTGGTCTGTAAAAAAAATATTAAGCATATTTAGCTGAAATCTCTATACACTGACCCACCTGATTTTCCCAATCATTGCTAACCCAATCTTTTGTGAAAAGGAACATTGAGTCTGAGTGCCTACAACCCCGTTGGAAAAAATGCGTTCAAAACTCTTCAAGACACGCATCACACAACAGCACCAAACGGGGGTCCAATAACGTGTTAAAAATGGTATAAACGCGGATAAACACTCTTAAAAAAAGACGACAAGAAAAGTGTAAAAGTTCATCGAACCGCTTCAGAAATTGCAAGATTCTCGCACTCGGGTCGATGTTGTCCTTGAGCGCTTCTAGGGTCTCGGGCTTGTTCACGTAAACACGTACCCGCTGAGGTGGAAATGAGTCTCATCGCTCATTATGAATTTTGTCGAAAAATCGTCTACTTCGTCCTCGAGATTTAGGATGGCTTGGGCGTAGGTTGCACGCGTTTGGCGGTCGACAGGCAGCAGCTGATGCACGGACTGGATGCGCAAGTCTTTGACCAAAATTGGCCTTAGGGACGACCGGCTGATGGCTAATTGCGAGGCACGGCGTCTGGTCGATGTTTCCGGCGTCTGGTCGATGTTTCCGGCGACAGCTCGAAAGCGGCGATATTCTCGGCACAACGGGCTCTCCGGGGCCGGCCACTCTTGGCAACCTCTCGTATGGTCCCATACTCTTCAAGGTTGGTGGCCAAACGGTGCAGTGTTTGCGCAGTCGGTGTCGGACGGTCGTGGAATCGGCGACAGAATTCGCGCTGCGCCAACACTACAGCCGAATTGTTACGCAGAAAAATAGACACGATTATTGCGTGTTCTTAGGGAGTGTATCGCTCCATGACTTGTTCACATTTATTATACATCTGTCTAGTTCACAAATGTCAAAACAGATTTGACATTGGCGGCCATTTGCAAAAATAAGAGCATCTTCCAATAAGGTAATCTCCTTTGGCCCACCTTGTACAAACATGCATTAAAAAAAAAATCCCAAATACCGTAAAAAATCTTCAAAACGCCTCATAAAATTTTTTTCAAAAAACACACCGCAAAATAAGGCTCTGAAAAAATCGTAAAAAACGCATCAAAGAAGTCCAAAAAGCTCTAAAAATTCAGTAAAAATGCGTCGAAAATTTTTCTAAAAACTAATTGGAGGTATCCGTTGGAAACTGAATTTGTCCGAAATCTGAGAAATTCTATTCGAGATATCCGTTCCGATACAACTTTCGGAAAAATTCTCCAATGACATTGGGCACCTTGTCGCAGTGCGTGGAACCGCGTTATACCACTTACTTTCGACAGCTACACGGCATATTTTTTTCCGAAGCTATCCGACAACTAATTGCTGCGGAATATTTTAATGTTAAATTAACGCGTTTACATGCTTCATTTATTTTGTTTCGAAACGCATACTTCGAACGCATTTTTGTCAGATTTCAATTTCGTATCGGGATTTTTTTCCGAACAGATAACTCGATAGGGGTGATTAAAAACGGCTCCAAAAAAGCTACTAATAAAAGCACAGGCGCTATTAAAACGCGTCAGAATACACTTAAAAAATGCATCAAATAAGACAAAAAAACAACCTTCCGAAAAGCTTAAGTAAAGTAAAGTAAAGAGACTAAAAAAAAACACACCGCAAAACAAGTACAACATAGCTTTGAAGAACGCAATAAAAATGCTTCAAAAAACACCTCAACAACGCACACGAACTGGCTATAGAATAGCGAAACCCACTTTGACCAGTTCGTCATGAATTTCTTTTATCAGAACATAGAATTGACCAATATTCTCAGCACAACATTTTGACCAAGAAACTGATGTATAACTTCAATGAATATCTATCAGCAATCAGCTAAGACTTTGTTGGTCCACTTTTTCCAGCAGAAGTAGCTATTTACAAAATTGTCGTTGTCGTTGTTAAAATCAGTGTTGCCACAATGATACAAGTGTAACAAAAGTGGAAGGTACACTACATAATTATTTTATAATTCTGCTACAATGTTACTTTTTTTCGCTTTGTTACACTTGTTCCAATTCGATTTTTTTTTGTTTTCTCGCTAAAAAATATTGAAAAGTTAAACTGGCAGCACTTTTTTCTTTCGAACAAACTTCTACCAATTTCTGTCAATGCATTTGCTTGTTTACACAGAGCACAAGTTGTGCAAATCGTCAACTGCGAGTGGGAATATGGGAATGGGAGGGAACAAGAAAATACAACAATATTCTATTGCTGCGCCGTTTCGCCGTTGACAATGTTTTTTTTCAGTTTGTTACATTTTTATTCCATTTATTACACTTTTTTGGAAAAATTTGTCACACTTTCAAAAAAACTGAGGCAGCATTGGTTAAAATAATTGTCCTTATATTGAGTTCGATTGCAAACCTTCCCAAATAATGAGGGAGCTTCTCTGTCTCTTTCCCTGATCGGATATAGATTCTGAAAAATAATGACAAAAACTAAAAGGGAAAGTTAGAAACACGTTTCACCACATGTATTCCCAAGACAGCACAAGATTCCTTTTATTTGCGACTTTCTTACAGAAACCCTTTCCCGACGATTAACATTCTATTCAACTTCATACTCATAGTGGAGCATAAATTAGACCCCTCCCCCGCCGCCCATGATCTACAACACACCTATACTGTTGTAAGTGACCACCTAAAGTCACCGATGTTACTTACTCCGGGCGATTCAAAATCAACCCTAACGCCCACCCACCATCAACAGTCACCCCCTCCATCATTCGTGTTAGCAAGTAATTCGTCTTATTTGCGTGCCAAAGAGCAAAGGAGTTCTGGATATATATGACCCAGAGTAAACGACAGCAGGAGGTGTACGTCTATACGCCGATGTTGAATATAAAAATAAAATCCTGGATAAATAAAACAGGCGGCGTGTGGGTGGTGAAGTCGACAGTGCTTTTACTACACACAATCAGAAACAAATTACATTAAGTCCTTAAGGATAGGCGTGAGTGTGTGTGAAATAGCAGGCAAATATCGGGCGGGTTAGACGGAATCGATTTTTTTTTTGTTTGTGCTCCGTTTCGAATCGGGAAACGATGATGGATCCTCGACGGGCCATACAGTATTACACCTCACCAAAGTTGGTCAAACAAAAGAGACTGTCGACCCTCACAGTATATCTTAGAGCGACTGCACAGTGTGCATGAGCTCGGTGTATGTTGAACGTGTTAGGGTTTTCCAACGACAGGAAATCATTACTTTTATTTCGTCCTTTTCTCCCTCCATATCGCAGTCCGCTTCAAAGGAACTTTTCTTCTCCTTTTCTTCTATTTTATTTTCCCTTTTTTGTGTTAATTGCTCGCTGGCTAATTGCAGGAAGCCGGAGCGATTTTTAAATTGCCTCGCAGGATGTCAAAAGCGAATGACAGATAAGCTCCGGCTGGGTAAGGATCGGGTAAGAGAAATCTTAGCGTTCTTGAATTTCGCATATCGACTATTTCCCCACTGGTGTGCGGAGGTACTAAAAAGTATATAACTATAAAAAAAAATCAGCAATTACTTACACCTTAGCTGTTATAAGTATAAATCCACCACACACGTTAGCTGGACACTGCAAAGAAAATGGACTGCACCCATAGGTACGTAAAAAAAAATCGACACTTCAACCCCATCTACTGAAGTGAAGTCATGACGACAGACTGACCGGTTGATGTTGTATATTGCCACCCTAGACAGAAACACCTCTCTTGCCACCCATAAATCCTTGTGCCATGCAAATCCGGACAGAAATTGAGTTTGCTCGAACATTTTGATATGCAAATCGACACCGGAACAATTGAAAACAATCATCATACATTTATGCATGAGATTGTTCTTTGGGATATTTCAGCCCTAACATAAATTTAAATATTGATTTTGCACCGAGGGTCGTGCCGGGTGGGCGAGTATTTAGTTTGCTCTATGCAAGGACACAGTGTGTATGCGAGTGGACGAGGAATATTCTCTCCGGTCTGGCGTATATGAGGTGTGTACTTGTGTTTTTGTCTTTGTAAAATTGAGTTTTATATACGATACGGACACGGTACACCTGTTATACACACGTTACCCGATACGTGTGTACCGAGGGTGTTTTCTCGTGAACTTTCAACCGAAATTGCAATACAAGGCAAGTGTGTTGATTTTTTTATCTTTTTCTTTTTCTTTTTCAGCTCTTTAATATTTATAAGACAGAAATGATAGAAATAGACAGGAAGTAAATTTTTGCTTGGGTTTAGATAACTTCTTTCATGACTTTGGCACTTCATATCGTGTATCCCATGGATTTACCAATTTAATATGCTCCTATTGAACTGTGCTGTGGTACAGGTATGTAGCATTTGATACCAACACATGCCACTAGAAGGGGAAGCTACCATTTCAAGATCACCACCCGACATCACCTACGGCAACAGCTTTCTATACAGAGGAGGACGCAATTTTCGCAGCTATCATCTTGTAGGTACATATAAGCGAAGTTATTCCGCCTCACCAATAACCAACTTTAGTCTGGCAGTTTACGCAGAGACTCCAAACTTTCCAAAATCCCTTTACCAATAAACCAATATAGTTTCCAAAATATCGCTAACTGTAGGGTTAACTGGTAATGTTGAGGAACCCACCTTTATCTCGGGCATTAGCTAAAGAAATCCTCCCTAAATGTAATTTTCAAGAGGAGTGTTGCCCAATCACCAAAATTGGCGGTATGAATTTCGTAATAGGAGCGAATTTAAATACACTGTTGTTTAGTCAGGACGTTTATACAATTATAAACTAATTTTAGTAAATTGTAAATGTTTTCTGACTTTATTTGTTGGAATACAACAATACAAATTTTTAAGATTGGGAAAGACAATTTTGTACAAATGTATGCACAAAATTGAAAAATATTGTATTTTTGTTTTATTTCTAAACACTTGAAATATATATATTTCGAATATTTTGATTGAATCAAATATTTTGTGATTTTCTCTCCTTATCTTGTTTAACCGCTAGTGCTTGCTTTTTGATTGGCTTTCCTTTTTTGATAGTTCGCAAGTAATGAATGCTTATAGTAAAAGATAAATTTGATATAAGCTTGGGATCTTTCCAATACTTTCTTGAGAGTCGTCACAAAGAGAATAAAATATCTGTTCACACAGCTCATACCTGAATGTGAAAGCCTACTTTTTTGTACAATTCTCAGTACCAAAGGCGGCTCGGATATATGTTTGGCTGCAACCAAACTCTGTTTGGAAATGGAGTTTGTTCCCCGGAAATGAGAATCTCTAATGAATGGTTGGTGCGAAAAGGTTGACTTCGCGAAAAATATAGATACAAGGATTGTAAGCATTCAGCAAAATCCACGCGAAATAATAAATTAAGAAACTTCTGGAAGAGCAACAGGTTATATGGGCGAATTCAAGATATACAGAATACTGTATTACTTGCTGAGAATTCATAGAGGAAGCAAATATGACAGCTTTTGTGTTGAAGAATGTCCTCGGCCTTTTATTTGTCGGTTTTTAAGTTTCCCGAATCAGTTATTATATGGTATACAACTTTTAAAGATCAAATTGTATTTATTTTTACACTTCCCTATACTTTTGCAAGCACTGTTTCGTTGCTTGGCAAATTGTAATTCAAAAGGAAATGAATTAGCAGCGTATTATTTCTCTTGAAAATATTCACTTGCTAATGATTCAAATGTGATATAAGCTTTGAAATGCATCATCAGCCCAGGAATAAATCAAAGCATTCTAATAAACTGTATCCCTCTTATTGAATAATTTGAAAGAGATCTTATTACGACAGAAATTCACTCATAAATCAATCGTGAAGTATTCGAAAACAAAAAAACGCGTACTAAAAATAGTAGTGAAAATTGTGTCCGATCGAATAGGGCATTACTGATTTGCATATGATATTTGACAGATCAGTGGATACTTTGTGCATTTCCTAAGGCTTTTCTTTGAAAGATATACCTATGTTGGAATTTAATTGCAATTTTTTGTGAACTCATTGTGAAATAAACCATTGACCTTGTTTTTCAGGAAAATAGATTATGAAGTTTGAATTCTGCGATGACAACAAATGTAATAGATTCTAAAATAGTTGTCGGACTAGGAAATGTGGAGATCTAATTGTTAATTGGTTACTAATGCTGTACATTTTTACTAAATCTGGCAATCAGCTAATCGTCGACATTAGTGTTTGATTATTAGTAAGGCCGTTTGTTAATACTGCTTTTTCTATATTATTGTCTCTCATTATATCACAGACCTCTATGAGGTTCGCAAACCATTAATGTGCTGATCATAGTATGGGGATGAAGTGCCTCAATGATGTTGATACACCTTGACATTCAGATAACACTTGCGCTTTTCAGCTTTAAAATTGAAGAAAACCTTAGCAAGAGCATCGAAACAAGAGCATTTGTGTTATGATATCCGGAGTCTGAATTAGGCTGAACTGATTTGGCATGTGAGTGTCATCATCATTTTCATAACACGTATTGGAATACAAGTTAGGAAGATGCGTTTAATGCAACCAAGCGATCGAGGAAGACCGGACCGCGCGGAGAAGCTAGCAATGGTGTTTTGTGTTTTCCGGTAACTCTTATACAATCGCAGCACTCGCGGCTCTGCTGTATCATCCCGTACATAAGTGTTGAAAAGGTTAAATGAACAAATATTGTAGCTGACTCGGTGATTTAATACAAAAAAATAACTTTTACACCGAAGTATCGTATTAATAAATTCCTGCATATCAGCATTTATAAGGCTACTTTGGGGTTTTGCAAATAAATCACTTTGCGGTCGATGAAAGACACGACGTGAGATCGGGGATATGCCTAGATATTACTACTGCACGCAGAAAAATCACTTATTTAAAATCAACCGACAGAGTTAATTGATTGTGCAACAACCCAACAACCATTACCTGTAATTTATATTTTTGTTTCCTTTTACTTTTCTTTTTATAACAATTTATTCATTATGACACATAAAATTCTTACATTACTGTATACAAATATGTAAAAGCTCCTCTAGTAGAATGTTCTATTAAAAGCTCCTCTAGCTGAACTTTCACACTAAAAAGCTCCATTATTGTTTTGTATATTGTATGTAGAAGTTCCTCCACCTGGGAATATTTAAAAGCTCACCCAAAATTGGTATAAAAGGCAGGAACCGATCGTTTATAATCAATCTTATCAACCAGGAGTTTGACGTGGAGACCAATTCGAAAGTTTTCAACTGTCTTTTGGGAAACACGCCACACTTCTTGCTCGCTAATCATTTCTTCGTTGTTGACAGATTTGAAGTAAATTACCATTTCGGAAGTTCTCAACTGCCTTTTGGGAAATCACTTCACATCTGAAACAATCTATATATTTTGTTGCCCCTTGGCTGAATTGTTGCCCCTTGGCTGAACTTTTGCCTTAGCTTGTTTTATTTTTTTTTAAAAAACTTCAGCAAGTACTGCATTCCTCGGACAGCATATTTGTGGGTAAGAAAAGAAATAAAACAAATATAGTCCATAAAAATGAATTTTGTTAATATAAGAGTCGAATAATAAAACTACATAACGATTAAAAATCACAAACAAAATCTTTCCTTGCACCAAAAGTGGTGTAAACTGTTCCGCTGGATAAATCGACCGACCACACGCCCCATCTGCTCTACCGACCAAATATTGCCAGTCGTCAACGCTACAATTGTAAATAACTGAGTCAACTTGTTTAAGGAAAATTGGTTGAAAATAACCGATTTATCAATTTCCCTTCCGAAATTTTGCTCGGTTAAAGTAAAAAGTAGTTTACTTTTCTCAGTAGAATTTAACCAACTTACTCTGTTGAAATTACCCAACTCACTTAGTTGAAATTAGCCAGCCTACTTGGTTGTATTTAGCCAACTAACTTTGTTATTATTAGCCAACCAACTTGTTAGAATTTAACCAACTTACCAACTAAAAGGGTTAAAACTAACCAACATACTAAGTTGAATTTAACACTCTCACTTGGTTGATATTAGCTTACCATCTTGGTTGCATTAAACAACCTCAATTGGTTAAAATTCCCTACCTCACTCGTTTGGAATCAGTAGTTCTACTTGGTTGAATTTAACCAAACTACTTACTTGTTATTAGCCTGTGTATTTGGTACAAATTTACCAACTTCCGTGCATCTGAAAATTAAACCATCTAAAAAGGAAAAATAATTTTACCTAAAATAACAAAAATTTCTTTTCCATATTATGTAGATAGATTTTTTATTATAATATTGTGGTAATGCATTTTTGAACTCAAAATATATATATTCTGTTTATTACATGTATTTATTATTTTTAATGCAAATGTCTGTTTATATCTTTATCTTAAAATTTGTATGTAGCAAATGCATTATGAGTTTTGTTATTATTAACTCTCACAAAAAATTTAGAATTAGTTTTTCAAGTATGTACCTTCAATCAACAGAAGTAGTAGCAAAATTTTCTGTGTTTTTGTGAAATCTTCAAGATCTTTTCAGAGGTGAGACATTTTTGGATGGGCTAAATTTTTACGAGTGAAAAGGTTAAAAACAAGCCAGTCGTTGGTTATATTGAAGCAATATTAAATGGTTGTTTCGTTTGGTCAATTTCACATGTGTAGCACAGTAAGTAATAACCAATGAGTGTGTTAACACCCCAAATTTAGTAGGTTTTTCTTAACCAAGATAGTTTGAATTTAACCAAACAGGAACATGAAACTGTTTGTTAAATATTCATATAGCAAGTTAATTGATTACAACAATATCTAGGGTGTTATTTTTAACAGAATGTATTTAACCTTTTTAACACGGTGGTTTTTAACAAAAATTGCTTATTTCTTTTCGACAGAGATTTATTTATTTTTACCGCCTTTTTTTCAACAGAGCAAAAATTGCACTCGGTTATGGTAAATTTTTCTGCGTGATGTGCTCTGTTAAACCTTGACGTAAGCCAAAATCTCGTTATCTCTCTTACAACTTATCAATGCTTTAGTTATAACTATGCATTTCAGAGACGGTGCCATACCATCAAGCAGTTTCTGTAACTACTGTGCTGGAGAAAAAAAAAATGAACAATTTCGAGGACCGTCTTCTTCAGTGGACCGCAAAATATTTGCGATATTATTGTTACTCTGGTTCGTCGATTTTACTACTCGCGATTATGTATACAATGAAATGAATCTTGGCTTTCTTATGATTCTCACTGGCGCTTACTTGAGAACGGTGATTCCAATGTTTGATTTTATCATTCTACTGATTTGACTGTGACAGATGTGAGAATTACTGGGAACCGCTGAGTTGGTCCTGAATTGAGATTTCTGTTCCCGTCGAATTTTTTTAGAGGATGTAGTAAGCCCTGATTTTTTTTATCGAACTATGAATTAGGGTCGTTTTGGCAAAATACTCTCAGACGATTTTTTCGTTTTTGGGAAAGAGTCGGACAAGTACCGTGAAAGTGGATTACGTGAATCCTTTCGTGTAACCTACTTTCTTGGATTCGAGCTCTTCGAACTATCCACTCAACAAGAAAATGCTTCATCACCGACTGTACAAATTTGTGAGTTAAGGCTCTAATTTATTATAAAAGTGGCATGGTTTTTCAAAACCAAATCGATGCCGCTGCCCGACTTTAAAAATAAATGTGGATACAAATTTCATACAGCTTATGAAATAATTAGCGTCAGCCAAAAGTGTAATTATAAGCTGCCTAAACGATGGCCAATTAAAAAGTCATTTGATACTATAGCAGCATTCTTTTCCATCAAACTTTGAACAGACCACCCCCACGCCAAATTGTCGTGTACTGTTGCCTTTTAAATGTCCAACTGTTCAGAAATTCCGTACAACATATATCACCCGGTGCCATAAAATTATTTAACTTCCGGGCCATTAATTATTATTTCCAACTACGAAGAAACTTTTCTATTAAACTCGGTTGGTATACCTAAATTACTTTATTCGACTTATAAATTCTTTGACTAAAGCTACAAATTGAAATGATGACCCAAGTCATGACTGTGGGAATTTGCTTCCCAACCATGGATTTGTGTATGCTTTTGAAGAAAAGTAGTGATGCGCGATAATCGATTGTTTAGTATCGAAATTATTTTTATTAAATAAATTCTCTTATTATTTATTTGTCTTTAATATAAAATTTAAATGGAAACTAAATAATTTTCCATTAGCTAATGCAATAATAAATAAATAAATAGAAACTTAGTGGCGCAGTGGCTTAGTGGTTAGTGTGTTGCACTACTAAGCGAGGGGTCCAGGTTCGAATCCCGAGAAAAACCCAAATTCCAACTTAAGGTTTTTTTCGCTGCGCCACCTCTCGCGAACGTCTGACAAACATCCGAGAGTATAACTGTCATGAAAGAGCTTCTCAATTGGCCGTTTGGACTCGGCATAAAATTGTAGATCCCTTCCATTCGTCCCAAAAATAAAAACTCACACAAGACGAATGGTTGTGAGAAGCTAGGCTTGGGTCCATACGGACCTGTTGCGCCAATTATTTTTATTTTTAAATAGAAACTTAGGGCCGTTTGCTCATACGACTCTTAACGATTTAAGTTCTACTTATATACTTATGGCCTACTTTTTTTAGGGCATAAACTGTCACATAATAGTTTATGTGGCACTTAATTCGCAATAAGTCGTATCAGCAAACGGCCCTTAGTAACTCCCACACCGTGTTACCCTCAAAAATTTTCAGATGGGGTCCAAAAAAAGTATTCTCGCGCTTATATTGATTAAAGAGAAAACAAATTTTCTTCAAGGCGAACGTAAAATAAATGATTTTACACACTACAGAAAAAAAAATGATCAGATCCTTCATTCTAATAATGTAGGACTTTGTGTACAAAGCCGTTTAATAAATGTGTTAAAATTATGTCAATACAAGTGTGATGTATTTAAGAAGATTTGAGTAAATACAACTAAATCGTCTAAACAATTTTAAATTATAGCAAAAACATTCTGCATTTTAAAAAGGATTCCGAATTTACTGATTTTCAAAAAGATGAATCTGGAGTCCAGGCGTTCAAAAAGGAGTTAAAATTACTATTAAGCGTCCCGAAGGTAACACTGCTCCCATATCGTTGCAAATGACAACAGATTTCCCGCATTCGTATACAGTATTGGAGGTCCCCACATGTGTACCTGATAATGGAATAATTTTCAGACCAAGAAATAAATCGAATTCCGAAGTAATTTTCCATCACTTAAGTTCATTTTCATACCACCGCAGATGCTTACAACGTCTACAGAATGAAGTAGAATCGCTTCCTGTAAGTAAAATTCACGGCGGTATGATGGCACCATTAGGATGCTATTCGTGTCCTCTTTTACTCCCCCCCCCCCCCCACCACCCGTCGTTCGCTTTCATTTTGAAGACTTTAAAATTATATTCACTTGGCGAAATTTCAATGAACAGCTATGAGCTAATTTCATGTTCGTTGGTTCATTATCGTGGCATGGAGCTCTTGAAATTTTTTTTCATTTTCTCCTTGTCGTTCTGCTATCGAAATCAGTTACCGAAATGATTTTAATTGTCATAGAGATGAATATATCTGCACCGCAGGATTTTCAATAATATCGATCAGAAATTATCCGAAGTAGATTACGTTCAGTCTATTGACTGGGATTTCACTTTATTGGAATTGAATTTTTTCTTATGAATATTGAATAGTCAAGTTTTAAGAAATTATCGTTGACTGCGTTTGAATGAAGCAGGGAATAAGGACAGTGACTAAGTTTTATTAATTGAAAACGAGCTGCGAGGATTGTATATGAATGTGAGTCATTTGTGCAGTGAAAATGTTTTTTAAAAAAATGTTGGGCAATGTAATGTAATGAGATTTTGAGTTGTTGAACTTTAAGAATTTCTGAAGAATAATTTCTGTCGAATACTGAAAATTCGGCGGAGCATGATTTGCACGTTTGATTGACCGTTTTTCAGGAGCGTTTTTTTATTTTTGCAGGGCGTTTTCGATGCGGGTTTGTTTTTTAAGTATTTCACGAATTATTGAGACATGGTTTTTTGGATTGTGTTTCATTGGCGTTTTTAGAGCTTTTTCTGTTTTTTAAGGCATGCTTTTTGAACCATTTTCGGAGCCTTTTTTACGTCGTTTCCGTCGTTGTTTTTGGGAGTGTCTTGGAAAAATTGTTTGTAGTGTTTCTTGAAACATTTTCCGGGTTATTTCTGGGGATATTTCTAAATCCTTTATGTTATTCGGGCTTTTCTTACGAATTCTTTTGAGACTTCAAAGTCTGTAGTGTTTTTGGAAACATTTTTCATGCTATTTTTGGAGCTGTTTTCAAATCGTTTTTGTTATTCGGGCTTTTCTTACGAATTCTTTGAGGCTTCAAGTTTAGACATGCTGTTAAGACTATTTTAAGAGAATTTTTTAAGGTGTCATTGGGGTCATCTGTCAGGTTTTTTTCCATTAATTGTTCTGGAACTTTGGATCGTGTTTTGGATTATTTTCGTTACATTATTTTATGGAAGGCATTTATTTGAGACATTATTTGTGCTTTTTATTAGGATGTCTTGAGTCGTGTGTGCATGTATTTTTTGGGTGATTTTTTTTATTATTTTAGTAAAGCTCCTCTAGACTTGTTTTCGGCACAATTTTCAGGATATCTTCAATAACATTTCCAAATGTTTTGGAGACACTTTCAGATATGCTTTTAGATCGTTCTTGAGCTATATTTGGGACATTATTTGGAAGATTTTCGGAAGGTTTTATTTGACTTTTTTATAGAGCTTATTAGTGCAAGGTTTTCAGATGATTTTGACTCGACTTTGTATGGAAAAGAAAAATTGTTTTATTGGTCGGATTTTTTTGAAGCTAATATTATTTTTTGGGGCATTAGGTATTTATTTTTTGGGTTTAGTGTTTTTTGAGGCCTTTTTCTGAGGTTTCATTTCTTAATTAAAGTAAATTTATTAATTTCGAAACTTTTGCATAAAACCCCACTTTCGAAATAGGTCTTTTTTTAAAAGCCTTTTAAACTATAGAACATACTCAGCCAATGTACATGTACATATAAGAGACCGATATTAAGAACTAACAGCAGAATTTTTGTTCATGACAAAGCATTGTACTGAAACGATTTTGTTTAACAATACTGTCGTTTCTATTCCCCGCGCTTTATCAAAACAAAACACACTGCCCCGGTCACATACTGCTGCGGTTAGCTCCCTGAAAAACGAATCTACGAAAAACCAAATCTTTTCCGTTTACAACACCATCTGCCATCAATGGGGAATCATAAAATGAAAGATACAGAACAGAAAAAAATAACAACGACTTCCGAATATTTATATCTAGCGTTAGGGAGTCAAGAAGGAAACCATATTTGTTTTAAATTGACTTATCCCAAGAAAATTGGGAAAGTGTCTTTTCGGTTATTGGATACAGAACACATACACAGACTGCACGTGTAAAGTTTTCACATTAAACTTATAGCCCACATTGTGTGGGCGGTATAGTAGGTAGTTGTAGGACTTTGCAAAGTTTACCCCACGTCCAATGAGATAAAAGTTCTCAGAATATGAGGAATAAACGAAATTCTGTCACAGAAGCGGAGTTTGACATTTGCCCAAGTTTTACTTCGATGTTGAAATGAATAGGGAAAAATACTAATAAATTCAAAAGAGTACCGCGATAAGGAAAATAATGTCTATACCGAAACGGAAAAAAGAAAAATTAATTACACTTTCTATTTATTTTAAGAAAAGGTTATAAAATGGATCATAATTTGACTGCACAATTAGCGTGAATCGAAACTGGCCTGAGAGGTTAAATAGCCAGGTGTAATGTAATTTAAGACCCTCACCATAACCAAGTCACCAATGGCCAGAGGCTTTGTCACACAACCTGGGTCATAAAATGTTGCCTTTTGCACATACGATTATTAAAAGCATTCTCAACTATGCAACAATAGCATATATTGGTGTAAGGGAGACATGACCAAAACAGGCACAATTGTAATAGCAGTGCTCAGCCTTTCTGCACGGAATAAAGTCCAAGGACATTCTTTCGGGTTCTTCAGTATATTTAACCTTAAAGAAGGCAACTTTACAGTACACGTCAAGTTCTTATAATTATTCCGAAATGAACTATCATAAGTGCGTCCGAGAATCCGCCTTTCATCAAAATATAGTGAGATTTGGAGAACCAATAAATTTTTATAGGCAACGCCACAAGAAAAACAAGTTTGGTACTTATGAAATTTGAGTCTGAGGGTGTAGGTTCAAACAGTATATAAGCACAGGTGGACGCTAAGAGGTATGATTTCGAAATTACTATCGAGGCTTTTCCACATGCTTATTGAGTCTCTTTTAATTCAAAATTCAACTCATATTAAACAGTTTGCCACCACTGAAAAACCAAGCCAGCCTAAAAGAATAAACTACCCCCACAGAGTGAGAGAAGTTGCATCCATCCAAAGCAACTGCCTTTTTGGGTTATGTTTCTACCTTTGGAGGCAGACAAAATGATAGCTTAGATTGGTATTAACTGCACATAGGGACATGACATTTGTTTTCACAACCCTTCGCAACTACAATCGCCGAATTTCTGAATTTGGTCGAAAGTGAGCTTTCTGACCTACCTTCAAGACCTAGATAAATTATCGTCCTTAAGGAGTTTTACGCAGAAATGTAAGACATAATTGACCGTTGAGAGACACAGTTTGCACGACAAAGCCCTTGGTATTAATTGATGGGTTTTGACTTTTCCGTTTTTTTTTCTCCATGTGCACTAGATGATAGTCACCAAACCAAAGTGATAGAAGGTTATTGAAAGTTCATACATTTTGAAGTATAGAGCAGGGAAAACCCTACGCTACCCCACTTAGGTCCTCGTGGACCCTTTGTGATGCCCTTATTGGGGTGGACCGTTGGTGTTGCATCGGTGTTCTTCATCCCCTCTTCATGTGGTTAATAGACGCTGCCTAGCCATCCCGATGGCCTTAAAAACCCAAAAAGATCAGACAGTGAGACATCAGAAAGTTCTTGTAGGTAAGTGATAGCTTCCATATGCTCTGTTCCTCAAGTGACAAAGACTCGGGCAATGACAGATGAAGAGAGGTGTATCCTCGTGGACCTCCTCGTCTCCGCAGCCTCTACATACGTCTCCATCTTTGCGATTTAGTTTCATTGCGTGGTTTCTTAGCAAGTAATGACCAGTTAGAGCCCCTACCAACTTAGATAGCGATGATTGTAATAGTTTTTTGGTCCGGCTTTTGTTATATTCTGGCCAAAGCTTGCGTGATATTTCACAGGTAGTGAGTGCTTTCGACCTGTTGTTGGTTTTCATTCGAATTTTGTTTTGAAGTGCCCTATCAAGATCCATTGCAGACCCTTTTCTCACCAATTCATTCGCCTTCTCATTACCGGCTTTGTCTCTGCGTCCAGGGATCCAGCAGAGATTCGTGGTATGCTGTAGAGCCTTCAACTCTTTGCGGCAGCGGTGAAATATTTTGGATTTTATTTCATTAGCAGAAACTGCTTTTATAGCTGCCTATCTGTCGATGAATATGGTAATATAGCTACGGGCTATTGCCAGTATTGACACCTTACGGCTATCGCTTCAGCGATAGCCAGAACCTCCGCCTGGAAGACACTACTGCTATCAGGTAGTCTGATGGAGCAATGTATATTTAATTCCTCAGAGAATATGTCGGCACCGGTTCCGCAGTCCATCTTTGAACAATCTGTGTAGATGCATATTGATTTTCTTTTTGTGGGTTCATTGGTGTTCCATGCTTCCCTACTCGGAGAGAAGCAGGTGAATGATCTGTCAAAGTCCAGATGGGGGGATATATAGTCAGAAGTGACAACGTTCCCTAGGTATTTACTTAATACCTGTGCATGCCCAAAATTGTAAGGGTTCTAAGGGTTAAGGCACTTTTGGCAGCAGATTCTTCCATTTATATTTCTACGGGTGTCAGATTCAGAAATGCCTGTAGTCCAGCTGTAAGTATCGTTCTCATTGCGCTGGTTGTCCCTATGCATGCCATTCTTTGTATTTTGTTCATTGACTTTAGAATGGTCGCTTTGCTGGCGGCTTGCCACCAAACTACACTATAAGCCCTTAGTTCATCATCCTATAACTGTGGACGTCACTGAGGACATGGCACGACTGCCAAGGAGTTCAGCAATTGTCCTCAAAGATGTAACAAAATCTAAGTAACGCGTAAGATTGAAATAGGTTTTTACAGTACCTGTGTATCACAATCAAAAGCCTTACAGAAAAAGGTTCCCGCTTTTACGATCAATTTGAACTCTGCCTGTCGTGTCCACTTCCATTCACGTTTTCTTCACAAACCTCATTTACATTCAAGCTGGCCTTCTAAATCACCTTGTCAAAGTTCCGAATAGAACTGCTCGATCTCAATCAAAAGGCAACTAACCTGAAATTTCCTTCCTCAATATATAGGCGCTTGTAGTGCTAAGGACTTTTAAAGTTCTCCCCATTCAGCAAGCTGTAGAAAATTTTTGTTAATTAAAGTACAAAGCTATAAGTGAATGCTGGTTGGCACGAATTTGCAACCACTCGACGTTGCCACAACAATAGGTAATTAGCAACGTAAAAGGAGGCTTTAAATCGAATTAAAGGAACATAATCGACAGCTCGCCCTCACCCACTTCAACAACAATCATCAATCAGGAAAAATGTACACGCATGTACCTACGGACATGTAGGCCATTTTTCATCCTCATTGAAAAGGAGAAAGAAAGTGAAGTAAAATAAAACCACCACACACTTCACGGCACTCAGCTTCAACACACGTCAATTAACAACAACCTGCATTAGTGATTATATCCTTCGCAAGGATTCTTTTTTCGATACTTTTCCGAATGGTATCCATTTACGTGCATTGTGGTCACGTCGGGACTACGAGAACGCCATCGGCTCACATCCAAGTAGGTGTGGCAAGGAGGTCCTTGCAGCTAATTTATTCGTTAACGCGAATTGTGGCCATTCACCTTAATAACAGTGCGCACTAAATTTATTATGCCCTCCCGACGGAGCTGGGTGTGTACCACTGCAGTGTGCCCGTGCATGCTTTGAAGAAATCAAATCGGCAACCAGCACGAGCACCCAGGGAGCAGCAGAAATAAAGGAAAATAACTTAATTCTCTTCGATTACGATGGAGCAAGGAGGTGGTGCCAACCGAACCAGCCAACCACACCACCCCCTTCCGACTTTAATTTACAAATGCAAATTTGTATTTGATTTTGAGGGGGGCCTGCACTGACGATGTACCGCTCCTGGTAGACGGGCCATGTACTCGGGCTTAACGATAGTGATGAACCGCATGTATCGAGTCAGGAGGAGCTAAAACATAAGCTTGCACACCTTACAGGTTTTCAGATGGGCGTCGAAATAAATTGCTCCTGGCCATGCAACAATGTGGGAATTCTGGGCGCAGTGTCGGCTTTTCCATGTTAATGGTGTACTTTAGGTGATTTCGGTGGGCACCTTTGTAGGTTGTAAGGTTCGGAGATTTTTCATTTTTTTTTTTTGTTTGTTATCCTTCCCCCTCCACTTTTCCATGGTAGCTGTGTGATTTACTGGAGCTGGTTCGGGTAGAGGACGTGTCACCTGTTCTTGTTCTCTGATGGTTGTAACAGGGACTGGTGGTATACGGCAAACCGAAATATTGAAAGCGTCCTACTGTGTGAGGTGTTGACATAATCTTCTCATGCTTCTGTGACAAAAATCAGATACACCAAACACACACACACGAACAGTTGTGGTGCATGGTATCCAATTTAATTTGCATCTGCAGGACTCCCACTATCCGGACGTGGTGTACAATTTATTGGTTCGATCGCTTCCTTTGTGCCGGCCGAAACGATTGTTGGCCATAAATCTAGCCAACATCATTGCTGCCAATCCTCAACTGTGTATATCTGACAATGGGACACATCAGTAACAGCATAGCGTCTATAACATCTCGGTTGTTGGTTCTCCACGATATGGGCGCTGCGCTGGCACCAATGTCATGAAGGTTTTGTGGTTCTTGTCGGAAATTAAGCTTTCGCAGATGAATTGGCCTCAGTAGTGGAACAGCGCCTGTGAAATACATATTTAATGTGGCGTGTAGCATCCATGCCAATCAAATTGTGGAACAGTGTTCGTTTATCCAGGGCAGCTGTGCACGGAGTCCGAGTTGCATGGATCGATACTAAGCGCCCATAGGAAACCATTTGTGATTCCATTAGTCCCGCCAATGTGACAGCGGCAGATGTGCGGTTATATAATGAGAATAAAGGACACATGTGGATGTGGACAGAGTTGTAATTGGATTGGTCATGATGAGGAAGTTCGAATAATTATTTTTTGTTCGCTTTCTCTCTCTTTCTCTGTCTGACTGATGAAATATAAGTAGGGGACTTCAAACTTTGACAGTCATTTTTATAGTTAACTTGCGTCCTGGCTTTTGGAATGTGATTACCTAGAGGAGGAAGTCGTTTCTTTTTTTCAAAGGCGGATTTTCTTTGTCTCCTATATTACTGAGAGATCCTCGAAAAGGGTCGATCAAACTCTATCACATTTAGTCATGGGAGAATATTTACTTCAGCAAATCGTGAACATTTGAAAACCGATCATAAAAACGCATTGACATTGCGAGAACTTTACGAAAAAGGCGGGCGAAGTTTTGGCTAAATTTAAAGTACACATGACAATCAATCGCTATCTGTGCTTCGGACTTTTGATCAGTCGAACGAGTACTCCATGGCCACCGAAGCCCCTCAGGTATTCGTCATTCGAAATGAGCTGTAATGTGCTTTTGTCAAAAGCTCTGTATACATTATACCTTCTGTTTGTATATTGCTACATACAAGTATGGAAGCGGTTAAATCACCCTGAAAATATTTGGATACCTGTTTGTCGTTAGTTCAATATCGCAGCAGTACCAGCTATATAGACCTATTTAAGTGACTGCTCATTTGGCAGGACAAAAAGAGTTTATGGTTATGAAGCCTCTAGCAGGATCTTCGATTCTAATCAAGTGTGTCAACGCAGCAAAAGAAGACGTCTCCTATGGTGTCGTAGTGACTTTTAAAAGGACCTGAACCAAATCGAAGTACACAACTGGAGGCAGTGTTAGTGTGATCGTTAGCCATAACGTTAGCCATAACGATCACACTAACTGGAAAGGTTTGTTAGTAGCTTACGTTGGACCACTTTACTAAATGATACCTGCCCTTACATAAATGAACGTTTCCTTGATAGGTTTCAGTAAAAGCAGAGAGCCAGAGCCGTGTCAATTGACAGTTTTAGCACAAGCGCAGCCGCATTAACGTTAGTTTTACAACAGGGCAATGTGAAGTGTATAGCCATCAAACAGTTTTGGATTTTAAGACTAGAGTAATATAGGCTGTTGAATTCATTTATAAATCCTTTCCTGATGACACCAAACATAGTACACAGTACATCACACTACTCAAAATGGCATGGTTGACGAAATTAGATGCAGCACGACTTCAATCATCGTTTAAGTACTTTTTAACAGCCGGTTCATACAAATTGTACTCCACTGGAAAGACAATAAATCTGCTCACAAACTTCTAAATTGACAGCTAGCTCAACAACATTGATGTATCATAAAGTCTGTTTGTTTATCGCGATGGGCTTATTTTACCTTCGGTACGGTTTGCGTTTTAAGTCGTGCGTTCATTGCACCAAACTTCATATTTTTGGGAAGCGTTTGAGACAACACGTAGGAAGCTTTGTTGTAATCACAGGTCGTCTACCTTCACACCGTTCAATATGGATGAAAATAAATCTGTTAGCATTGTTCTGTAACGCTCGCCGTTGGTTGGTATGGATACCAGTGACGGTGCCAATAAAAAAATGTCATCATGACTTTCTTCGCATTAACCTGAACGTATGCAAGCATTTGTGATCGATTGATATTAAATTGTACAGATACTCATGTTGATGTGTGTCTCCAATGTACATTCCCCCAAGTGATCTGCTCAAAGTTAAGTCATACCCAAAGTAACTCGCTTCTACTATGGGATCAAACTCGTTAAAGCAGAAAATTGTCACTCCAATTTCAAACAATTTTCAACAATTTCATATCCTTTAACAACTATTACACAAAAATAAAAAATTCCCTGCTACCTATTGCTTCGCTTTAATAACTCCTTGTTACACTTTTTCTGGGACTTTTAAGATCCATACGATTGTCTGAACAAGGCAAAGTGTTATCATCGGCCTGGCCGACGCTTTGATACCCTCCACTGCATACAAATCATGCAAAATTGGTTCTGTATGGGAGGTACCAGATCTACTTGACCGACATAGTCCAGATTTAATATAAACCTGTCGACGATAAAAGTAAGTCCTCTCACAAAATTTTACTTGCCTAGGTCGATTTGTTTTGACGATATCCTGTTTTCAACAGACAGAGAGACACATAGGCCTAATATTGATTTTGTATGGGAGCCGCCAGAACTACTTGACCGACATACCCCATTTTTGGTAACAACTTGACGACAATAAAAGGAAGTCCACTTACACTTGCCTACGTGGATTCTTTTGGACTCTATCGTGTTTTCAACCGACAGAGAGACATATGGGAGGTACCCGAACTACTTGACCGACATAGCCCATTTTTGGTAACAACTTGAAGACAATAAAAGGAAGTCCACTTACACTTGCCTACGTGGATTATTTTGGACTCTATCATGTTTTCAACCGACAGAGAGACATATGGGAGGTACCCGAACTACTTGACCGACATAGCCCATTTTTGGTAACAACTTGACGACAATAAAAGGAAGTCCACTTACACTTGCCTACGTGGATTCTTTTGGACTCTATCGTGTTTTCAACCGACAGAGAGACATATGGGAGCTACCCGATCTACTTGACCGACATTTTCAATACCAATCTGACGACGATAAAAAGAAGTCCTTTAACCAAATTTCATTCGACTATATCAATTCCTTTGGGCGCCAGCGTGCTTTCAACAGACAGACAGACGGACAGACAGACAGGCAGACAGACGGACATACAGACAGACAGACAGACAGACGGACATGGCTAAATCGATTCAGAATGTGATCCTGATTCAGAAAATATATATACTTTTTGAGGTCTCCGGTGACTCGGTCTTGGCGTAATGACAAAATGAATATACCTTCCTGTGGAGGGTATAATAAAAGTTCAGGAACTCAATCCGCTGGCACAACAAACATCCAATTAACAAAAGCCTATCCCCCTCATTCAAATAGTAATGATGAAAACTCAGTCCCAATATTTTTTTTAATATATATATTCATTTTATTCTCTTCATTGGCTTTAGTTTGTTTTTCTTGTCAATTATATTTAAATTTATTTTCTCATATACATATTTTTTTTTTGTGATATTAACATAAGGCATTCTTTCTCTTTTTTTTTTCTTTTTAAATAATTTCATTGATTTTCGAAATGAGAAATCACGGGATATACGAGTACATTGTGATCCAAAATAACAAAACTATTATAACTCCATATAAATGTATATAATCTCTATAATATATATCGTGTACATGGTTTGCATATTTTTGTTTTAATTTATCAATAATACCGACAAAAAATAAATAAATCGTATATTGTGGCTAGCACTGATACAACTTCATTGAAGGATTTAATGGTATATTTACATAAATTACTAAATTATTTATTCATTATATGCCAAATGTGTGAAATAACAAAAGGATATAAAGGAAATAGAAATTAAAGTTTTTGTTATATTTTACTAAAAGCACATTTTATATACCAAGTATCCTTACGTTTTTTTTTTTTTTGTTTTTCTACTAACTATACACATCATATGTTTCTGTTTTCTTTCTTTACTAACTTAGGTTTAACTACAGCTACAATTTTTCATTACGATTATGATAAATACATTTTCTTATTTTTTGTTTTTACTACTCACTCGCCACAGCATGTTACCTTATGATATAGCTAATGATATAAAATGTTGACATGATTATGTATGACTGCAGTGACCTTACCTGCATACAGTTTTTGGTATTTTTTTTTTTAAACAAAAACAACAAATGTGAATATAAAAAGAAATAATTTTGGTTTGTTTTAGAAAAATAATTTTAATTTTAAGATTTATATACATTAGCAAAAAAAAATGTACACACACATTACAATTTGTTTATTTACAAACGAAAAGTACATTCTTAATTAATATTTTTTTGCATTTTACTATACTTTGTTGCTATGTTCGATTTGTTTTGTTTTTACTGTACAAAGAAATAGTTTGTTATTGCATCCAAGTAAAATTTTATCTCAGTCCTAGTCTCGCGCTTAGTAATTGACAGATTTTACACAGAACCAGGGTAAATGATAGCACTGCACGACTGCATTTTGGTTTGGATGAAGAACTCAACACTAAAATTAGAGTAGAAATTGAAAATGTGTTAATTTTATTATTTTTGTGATTAAAATAATGTTTTTTTTTTAATATCTCAGTAGCAGTCTTCTTATGCGAAAATTTACGATCGTGGACGCAGCTGAGGTATCGAGCTGCAAACAGAAAGAGTTGGATGGAACAGGTTGTCGCCCTATGCTCCAGGAGGAGTTAAAGTGTTGATGCAACAGCAGCAGAACAAAAGAAAAAGAATAAGCCTTCTTATGCGTTCATTGGCTACGTATGCGCTGACACAATTCCTATGAGTAAAATAAATAGCAAAGTCTATCCACAGCTTAGCAAAGGAAAACGCTAATTTTACGAAATAAATTCTGTGAATTTTAAACGAACACTAAAATCAATAACTTTCACTGACTGGAAAATAAAAATTGTCTTGTCCTCGCTTGTGTTTGAACCAACCGTAAGCAGTTGCACATAATTCCAAAAAAAAAGGGAAAAATCTGAGCCAAACTCAAGGCGTAAACTAAAAATGCAGTGCATTCACAATAACACCTAAAAAGCGCATAAAATAAAAAAGAAAATTCAGAATTTTCGATAGAAATCCTTTTTTTTAGACTCATGTTTATGACTAAGTACAGAGGTGTTACCCTTCCTATTAGGGTAGATTTTTCGCTTGATGCGTTCCTGATTTTAACAAAGTCTTAATCTTGTTTATGATCTGTTACACTTCGCATTCATCGGCACTAGTTATCTCAAAGCTTAGACGCTTTCAATTGAATGTCATCTCTCTGCCATCCGATCACAAACTCAAAATGTGCACCACTTTTTGTACTTAAACCCTTAACATCTCGCATATGGTTCACAAATATACGCCCACCCATGACATGGTGCAAACTATTCCTATCCGAAGCACGTGTACCTGCACACTTATCGTTCTATTCCTGATGCATTCAATGCATGAAAAGCAGTTTGGCATAGTTTCCATTCCCGCTTACTATTCAAAGGCATAAAGTGCTTTCAATTCAATGGCACTCGACGGAGAATTGCATAAGGAGAATGCAGCACCCAGGACATACATGATATATACCATCAGACTACAAAGTTATGCTGTATATTTGGAGATGTAAAAATGTCAGCTTACCTAATAACATTGCCTCCCTGTTGTCTATAACACCGGGTCGACGCTGTAGCACACTTTCCTTGCCGCCTTTCCACAGGACCGGTGATATGCTGGCCAGGCATTTAACACGCATCGCTCCATTGTGAAAGTGTCGCCCATCAACTGTCAGCTGGAGTCCTAATGTGGACGTGATCAACCCATGCCTGTGCACTGTGTCATTGTACCGCACCAAGGAACTCGAATGTATCAGCTGAAATGAAAAGAGAAAACGCGATTTAGACAAAAAAGGACCTGGTATACCACAAAAACAGAACGACAACCGACTACTCCTCGAAGGATATTTTAAAAACTGAAACATTGAAAACTTCAAACAACGTCCCAAGAGTTACCAATAGTGGTTTTAACCTTTCGTTCATCGTTCTGCAGGAACCTTGGTAACAAACTTCAGACTTTTTTATGCCATCACGCCATCGTAGTCGGTAAAGGTTACAGAAGTTGAGCGCTATTTTCACAATACTGCACTATGCACCTACATTCGACTTGTTTTATGGAAGACCAATTTTTCATCTTTTCAACAAACATTGCCGCCTTCTTGGGTTTTTTTTTGCAAAGTTTAATTCTAAGGACTTTCGTCAGTTTGAAAAAAGAAAAAGATTCAAAACAAGCGCCGGATGAGACCTGTAGTAGCTAGAAAATATGTAAACGATTCGTGGCGAAGTTGAAACTATTTTAATTAAAGTTCCCGTAGTTTTTATTCGAATTGCTGAACCCTTATTCAGGGGGTACATAGTTAAATTGAAAGAGAACAGGATTTAATGGTCGCATGACACACAAAATGTTTGCAAGCCATAAAAACCTGAGATCACCAAGCGTGAATAACATTTCAAGTTTTATTTGTAGTGGGAGCTGTTTGATGATGCTGACATGTTTTGAGGAATTTATATATATGGCATAGAAGCTTTGTGATTCCTTGATTAATACGGACAATGTTGGGGGTTTATGATACAGTTTTATGGTAATTTTATTAGAATGAATGGGGAAGGTTAATGAGTTGCTCTGATGAAGGGCCTGCATGTCTTCATAGTTTTTTTTTTTATCTCAGGAGTTGTTTAAAAAAAAAACGGCTCTTAGCACGAGCCTCCTTGTTAGTTATACGGGATACAGTTTCATTGAAATGACTTGGTCCTTTCATTTGTGTTTGCAGTACATTGTGGACACATTGGAGGTGGAGCTCTCACTTACGAATTGCTCGAACAATGTTCTAGCTTAATGCTAGGCCATCGTCAACAAAATGAATGGCAAATGCGAATTTAATAATCAACGATCTTTGACCCAAAGTCAGGTAGCAAATGGCGCAACTCTTTACTGATGAAATCCTCTTTCAATTGATCATGCGCTTCGCAAAAACGACGGTACGTATAACACGTAACCTGAACCGACAATTTCGATCGATCTTCCAATCCTCTCTTAACCTTTCGCGAAAGATTGCAAGTCCAAACCAGAGAAAAAGTAACGACTTCATAACTGAAGTAGTCTCCAAGAAAATTTTCCTCTTAAAACATAGCTACCAAAAGTTGTTACCCACTTTGCTGTTTTTTTTTTTTTGTATACCACAAATGTGATCTATATCCTTCCATTTCATAAGAGCTTACTGAATGTTTTCTGTTTCGGTACTTTCAGGTATTTTCAGAATTTTTGAATAAAAACGCTCTCGCTAAAATGGACAATAAATAGACTCATAAAAATAAATGACCCATCGAACCGAATAAAAGTTGCGTATACGCCCGATGTTCAGCTTATTTAAATCGAAATATTCAACCACGAGTGAGGTCGGTCGTTTCGCTTAACACTGCCCCAACTTTAAGGAAAGGTTCACCCACAAGGCAACCGTCTATCGCGGGTCAACCTTAAAATGGAAATTTTAAAGCACACAAGTCTACAAATCCACCCAAGACTACAGAGATTGTTTCGCCACTCCATGGGCTTTCTTTGCAAATGTTTTCCCTCTATTTCTTTTCAAATGCCTAAGCTAAAAGCTTTTTTTTTTTTGTTTTTTAAGCTAAAAGTGTTTGCACGAACGAAGGAGCACAGAGACAGGAGACCGAAAATGCTACTCAATTTGAGCGTGCTAACGGTTATAAGCTCTCACTCCCACGCCAGTACATCCACTATGCAGAAGAGGCAAGGCGAACTTGGACAGAATAGCCGAAGGTCGAAACTTGATGGAGAAATTTATGCACGGTTGGCTGAGATGAAATTATGCTTGACTGAAAGGATTCCATGTGCCCATCGTTCCGCCGGCAATGTCCTTTCACATGAGCTGAATTCATTTGAGGCATTTGCCGACTCGAACTCCATCGTACTCCTAATATGTGTATTTAGCTCGGACTATGATGTGTTTGAATGGGAAACGGTATCACTCTGACAATGCATTAGCACAATTGTAGTGTTACGGATAAGCAAACCGAGACCTTATCGTCTACCGAGCTCCGTGCCAGAGAATTATATAATGAACCCCGTTGAGCAGTGTCTTTCGATGTCGCTTCCAAAGTGATTACAATTTTTATTGTTGCTCCCCTGTACACACATTGGGGATAGATTAGATAGTCCTCATTCAATGGGCAGCAACACGCAGCTGTTGGGAATAAAATATCCTCTGCCTGCCATGTCCGGAATCTGTCAGCTTAGTCGTTTAACTCGTGCGGAAATTCCAACCCCACGAATTCGGAATTTTAAATCTAATCACTGCTCCGCATTCAATGAATACGAGTATCTATTCATCAGCTTCAACTCTGAAGCTGACATTTACAATACCGCCACTGGCACCCAGTGCCGGTGTCCATCAAATCGCGGCTGTCTATCTAAAAACTTGGAAGCTTTGTTGTAAAATGCCACCGCGAAATTAATTTCATTTTTCTTCTCGCAAATTTCGGCCGGCATTTGTTTGGTTTATACAGGTGAAGTGAAGGAAACACGATGGATAGGTCCAATTTCTGTCCCAAAACGGTAGGCGAAAACCAAAAAAAATAAAATTATTTCGGCGATAGCATCAGCAGGGACGCTCGAACGTTGCGAACGTGCTCTATCTTCAATCGGTCGGTTAGGCTACCCATTTCTGTCAGCCTTATCACGGAATATTCAAATGACCAGCGACGGGGAAGTTTGACATTTTTGTCCCCCCCCCCCCCCCCCTGCTGCGTTCCAGCTCATGAATGACTTTCATTTGCAGTTGGGTGGGAAACAGTACTTGGAAGTGATTTGCATAGAAATTGCATAATTTTCCATTTTGGGAAATAAGAAAACGATTTAATTAAAACATCGAGTTCTGAAAATTGGCTTATTGTGCTGGATCCTTGGGCCATTGGAGTAGAAGGTTGAATCGTGCCAACTGCCAGGCGTAAATTGCTGGAAAATTACAAACTATTGGGAGAGTTATTTTGCCGATGCTTCGAACAAACGTGCATCTTAAGGAGGGCGCATTCGTTGACTCGCTAATAAGTAGTTCGAATGACAATGGATCGTGTTCAATTCCTAGAGTACCCTGCTTAGGAACTGTGCAGTGTTAGGAGGTGACATAGGGAGTGTCCTAATTTTAATTGCTTCTTGGTAATTTGGACTCGTACCAAAATATGATATTGACAGTGCTAGTTAGGGTTCCTTGTCATCCACATGTTCTGTCAGTTGATGGAGGGTAAACACATCTAACTAGTCGAATTGTGGGAGCTATATGGCGAGAACTAGTAGAAGTATTTTGATTGTTCCCACCCAGAAATCGTACATGACACTGAGCCTTTTGAAAGCAGCACATGCAGGCTAAATGCTTTGCCAATTAGACTCCGTTTTTAGCGGGGAGATTACTTTCTTCAACGATAGGTTCATATTTATGTGACCGACCTAACCACGGGGAAGGTTTTTAATAGTTTTTCTTCTTTTAAACAGAACGAAAACCATATCAAAGGTCAGACCCAAATTTGAAGTAGTTGCATACGGACTTTGTCGGCTCTACTATAAGCCCTAACAGCGATATCCCATCAGAAATAAAGGTTTCACTCCTGCGATTCCCTGCAGAAACAGAGACGTTAACAAAGTCGGCTGAAAGTGTCCGCAAAGCTGCTCCCTACCTGCATTTCATATGACGACCTCGACAATGTTTGTCCGAGCCCGGCAACGATAGCTGAACACCTGAATTTCCAAACGTTGCACGGAAAAGCCAAGAAGCTAGACAAAATCTGCTTTGAATATGAACATGCAGAATGACCTGATAGGATTATATAGACTAAGAACTGACACTCTTTGGATGCATCCGCAAAAAAAATAATGCAAGGTGGCGCAAAAGTAATCCTCCTATCAGAAAATGCTATAAATTTTGTGATTGGCCCATAATGTCAGTTCTGTTTTGACATTTGTGTAGTAAACACATGCGAAATACACGTTAATAAACAATGTTACGCTACACTGCTCCAGAACGCGGAATATTGGTGACTATTTATTTGAGCAATAATCGGTCGGTGACTTTGGCACAACGTGAATTTCGTCGCAGATTTCCTAGCCGTCCAACGCCTACTGGTGAAACACTCGCCTCAAAGAGACTGGCACAACACGAGACGTTGCCAAGAGTGGCGGGCCCCGGAGCGCCCGTTGTGCCGAGAATATCGCATTGTTGACGCGGCCATTTTTTTTTCGAGAACGCCGCTGGTCAAACGACAACAGTGAACCGTGCGCGCTATAGGGCCATGTTTACCGATTTTTTTCTACCGAAATTAGACGATTTAGGACTGGAGGACATGTGGTTCCAACAGGACGGAGCTACGGCACACACTGCGCGAGCCCCGACCGATATTCTGAAAGCGGTGTTCCCGGGTCGTTTTTTGCGATTTGCACTAGCCCGCAAGATCGCCTGATTTGACCGCTCCAGACTTCTTTTTGTGGGGCTTTTTGAAGTCGCGGGTTTATGCCAACAAGCCTCAGACTCTTGCAGCTCTTAAAGACAATATCCGTCAATAATGTGAGGACCTATCGCCGGAAGTTTTGGCCAAAGTGATGGAAAATGCCATAAAAAGGGCTCAAATGACAATCAACTGTGGCGGCGGCCATTTACATGACATCATATTCTCGACTTGATGTAAAAAAAATTAAAAGACCAAATAAAAATAGTCCACAAGAAGAATCAAAGTTTTTCATTTTTTTTTTTAAATTACAGCCAAAAAACATCGGAAGGTTATTTTTGCGCCACCTTGTAAAAACACCAATCCCCGCATCTAGTCTCCAAAGTTAATTTAACAATTTAGATATTTGAGCCCGCCAACGGTGGTTTCATGCAAAAACGTGTACACTCATTTGGCGGCCATAACCAAATACCACACCACCAGTAACTTCCCACTGGCATGCAGTTAAACAAATTGATTTTCAACACAGTTCTCATTAATTAATCGGTATTCAGCCAAAGGGGTCAATTTCATAACAAACATGCAATTACCGATTACCGCTACCGCAGCACGTTTTACTGCATATTTCCAATGAAATGCAATAAAAATTTCATGGAAAATCATTTCAGCTCCGCAACGAATAATAGTTTCCAAACAATTGCAATTGTGGTTATCGCTCTGGTGTTTGTGTCAGTATTATGTTTTGTATCGCCTAATCAGCGTTACCAAGTCAGTGCTTTCAGCGTTAATTTTAGTGTCCAAAAAATAATTTTAGTGCCAAGTAGTAGATTTAGCGCTTGGGCGTTTTTTTAGTGTTAAAAAAAATATTTTAGAGCTTTCTTAACGCTGCCATCCTTTTATACTAGTTCATTTCTCTTGAAATGTAATGCGTTCTTCTGTTTGCCTTTTCGCTAAAATAAAAAAAGCTTGCGTCATCAACTGTAGTGTAGCAAAAGAAATTATGTTTACTATTCGAAAGGGAAAACTACCTTAAGTACCAATATTTAAGTACCCTTCTTTTAAACAAAACTGTGCACATAAAATTTGTTACCACGAGAAAAGTGACGACTTCCTTGTTCTTAAGTCCTGTCGACTTAAGTTTTCAAAACAATTACGAGCAGTTCTGTTGTCACCAGGCAAAACCGCTTAAGTCGACTTTAGGCGGAATTGAGATTTTGATGCCATTAGATTCAGCGTACCCAAATTTATTTTGTGAATTTTGTTCAGCTTTTTATCTTTAAAAAAAGTAGCCACAATTTCAAAAAAAAAAAACAACAGCTTAAGTCACTACAGTCAATAGAGTAAGCAAACCTTAAACTGCTCTCAAAAAAGCATAAAATGGTTGACCTAACTCCTCAATTTATTAAAAATAATAGTTTAGACTATATGCATTCTCAAATAAAGTTGCTATACTTTTTCGATAGAATTTCCTTTGTCCAAGTCATATTTTTTTTTCGAGCACCTTTAAAGTTTAAAATTGCTCTCCTGAAAAGTGTAAAAAATTGACATAAGATGTTTAACCTTTCAGGCTCAGATATGAGTGAATATGAATAAACTTTTGTTGTTTTTTTTTATCTACTTTGGAGCTGTTTAACAAAAAAATAGGGTCAAAATTAACAGTGACAATTTTTAAAACGGTGCTGACACGCCAGAATAACATGGCAACGCTGCGCCTAGTCCGTACACACAGTCCGCAGACACAGCTAATTAACAACAGCACTGACAGAAGTCATTCGCCTGTCTGTGCAATTGTTATCATCTGCTTGGTTAGATAAGTCTTATATCCCTAAATCACCTGTCAGAGGGTGGCTCTTTAGCTGACGAGACTCACGGTTACTAATATTTCATAAGTGATTGTGTGACTTATCTCTGTCAGTGTCGTCTACTGCATGCCGATCAATTAGCGCGACGCGTATTAAGCAAATCATACCTACGCTCTTCTTCATATCCATGAGTGACAGTCGTGGTAAAATCCCCAATTTGAAGACGAAGCACAAGTGCGACGATGATGATGATGATGACAATGGTGACGACATGCGACGTGCAGACAGCATTCCACTTGTTAGTTGAAAATGTCGAAAATTTAAATCCAGTCAAAATGTGCAGAGAAAACTTACGTATACATATGCGCCCAAATCGGGATGAGATTCACCAAGAGATAACGAAATGTCAGAACCGGAATAAGTTGTGGTTTGAAGTTTTCGAAAATTTCACCCATCCATAGGGCATGTCATATCCAAAGTGTGGTTGTTGCCATCGAATATTCCGGAGATTAAATCTGTAACCGTTGCCGAAGTCGAAAATGAATATTCTGCAGAGATGAGTGAGCGTCGTCCTTTGTCGGCCGCAACTTGTGTATGAAGGGCTTAATGTAAAACAAAAGAGGGGAAATATGTCTAAATCCACACAAAATGTGACAGTTTTGGGGAAAAAAGTTTTGTGCAAATGGAACGGAGTTATATTACTGCAACTGGATGCCAGTTTTGCATTACGTGTCAGTCCGTACGTATGGTTCTGCGAAAATATAAGAGCGTCGCCTTTGGAAATAGGTCGCATAAAAACCCGCCCAGCATGTAACTATGGACTTTGTGATGTGCTTAGGTTTTGGTGGATTGCTTACCGGATCAGCACTTGGCCAACAACAGCACTTGAGACCATTACTGGGCTCTCACCCCTGCAATACTTCATTATGAAGACGGCTGCTAGATGCGCCATTAAACTGCAGCTCGAATATAAGTTTAGATCAGATGAACATGTGGGACATCTGAAAATACTTAACTTAATCCCAAACTTGGATATGTTCTACTCCGTACCTGACACTATGGTTAGGGAGTATAGTTTTGGGAAATTATTTGAAGTAGAATTACTAGATCGTTCTAGTTGGATCAATAGGGTTCCGACACTGGACCCTAAAAGTTTAGTTTGGTACACCGACGGATCAAAAATGGTTTCCGGAGTTTGAGCTGGTGTCTTTGGACCCAACACTAAAATCTCGTTATCCATGGGGATAACGGTTTTTCAAGCGGAAATCCATGTAATAGAAATTTGCGCTAATACAATTTCCAGTAAAGGTATTTAAGGCGCCATCATACAAATTTTCTCAGACAGTCAGGGAGCTTTACAAGCTTAAGCATCCAATACAATAGATTCCAGTTAAGAGCTGTCACGAAGCCCTGCAAACCCTATCCAAACACAACAAGCTCAAACTTGGGTGGGTACCTGGTCTTCAAGGTATTGCGGGCAACGAACTTGTTGACAAACTTGTTAGGGCTAGGTCCGAAACTGGTCAATTGGGCTACTGCGCTAAGACTAATCAATGAATGGGAACAACACCTTCGTCTTAACCACTGGGAAAATGTCCCTGGTCTAAGACAATCCGAGCGATTAATCAAACCCTACTCCTACAAGAAAATCCTTAGACTCAGTAAGGACAACATAAGAAAGCTAGTGGGCTTCCTCACAGGCCACTATGGCTTAATATACCACCTCAACAAAATGAACCTTTGTCCGGATACAGAATGTAGATTCTGTCTGGAGGATGTCGAATCCTCTGAACACGTCTTCTGTGACTGCCCTGCTTTTCATTGGTTAAGAAAACGTGTCTTTAACAGAGAGACTCGTACAAAAACAAATTGACCAAAAAGTAAATTCCCTTTCTTTTCGTACTATGAGGTCTGAAAAATCCTTTTGTCCCTTTTAGCTTATTATAAGTGACGCATTCACCAGCTTACTCCTCAAGGCAAGCGTGCCTAAAGAAGTATAACTTAAAAAAATATATATATATATTTTTAATTCGGTTTTAACATCAGGCGTATACCCATTACAGTGGAAAATGGCTAAAGTTGTACCTATACCAACGCTTGAGAGAGTATTACAAAAGCAAATGAGCCTTTTCCTCGACACCAACAATTTGATGACAGTACAACAATCGGTGACAGTTGTATAACCTCCCTAGTGAACGTCATCGAAGATTAACGGTGAAGCGTGGATGATGATAAGGTAACCTTTTTAGTATTACTAGTCTTTTCTAGGGCGTTTGACACTGAGGTTCATAAAAACTTCTGTGATAAGCTCAGTCAGCTATTTTATTTTTCACAAGGTGCAGTCAAACTACTTGCTTCTTACCTTTCAGGTAGAAAACAAATTGTTTAAGTTCATGACGTTCAGTCGGATGTCATTTCCACCCTAAATGGTGTCCCACAGGGTTCCATTTTGGGTCCACTGCTATTCTCGCTGTATGTTAACGATCTGCCATCAATCACCAACCATAGTAAGTTTCAGATGTATGCTGATGATGTGCAGCTGGTTTTAAGTTCTGACCTTGGTCTTATTGAGCACGGTGCTGTCTGTATTAATGAGGATCTTGAAAACATTGCGCGAATTATAATTTAAAACAACAATTTTATTGATTATATTTTTTATTTCCACAGATGTGGAAATAGATTCTCAAAATTACTAACGACTTAACTTAAAATGCATCTCCTATTTATAGTCGACGGTAAACAAAGTTTTTGTAAGAAAAATAACCGCTGCTTGAGCATTCGGCTTCCCAAGTGTTGGTCCGCTATTTGCACTTAGAGATGTTGTTGATGATGCAGGTCTTCGTAAGAAGGTCATTTGCGGGATCTTGTTTATGTGGCAAATGGTGGTCCGTTATTTGTACTTGGACTGTTGTTTTGCTGCTGGTCTTCGTCCACAAGTAGTTCATTTGGACAGATCGTGTTTACGTGGCAAATGTTGGTCCGCTATTTGCACTTCGAGATGTTGTTTGCAGGTCTTCGTAAGTGGGTCATTTGCCAGATCATGTTACGTGGCAAATGTTAGTCCGTTATCTGCACTTTGAGATGCTGTTGATGAAAACTAGACGGTGTTGTTAAACATAACTTGCGCTGGTCTGAAACGAATGGTCTCCTGTTAAGCCCTGCGAAATCAAAGTGCCTCGTCATCTCAAGAAATTCATTGGACTTATCGTACTTTCCCTCCATAGTTTTAGATAATTCTTCTTTGGATATGTTGAAACGGACAAAAATCTTGGTATGGTATTTAATCGTAAGCTGACCTGGGATCACCACATACATTTTGCGACCGGTAAGACCTACGCTATTATTCGAACTTAATGGGCAACCAAAGCCTTCACCCCTTTGAAAATACGTCTCATGCTGGCCAAAATGCTGGTCATACCAACACTATTATACGGGCGCGAAGTGTTTGCTAAGTGCAGCTTCGAAAGTAACAGAAAACTGCAGTTCGCTTACAATAACACCGTTCAGTATGTCTTTGGACTAAGAAGGTACAATAGGGTATCACACTTCTCTACGCGACTTCTTAACATGACGTCGAACAGATTTATTCAGTTCTGCACCTTAACCTTTCTTTCAAACGTCCTAATAACACGACCACCTCTCCATGTCTGTATGAGAAATTTGTTAATCTTCTTCAGATAGGTCTAGTCTAGTCTACTGAGCGTCAATTTTTCATTAACTATCCATTCGTCTATGGAACTCCCTACCGCGTCTTATTAGAAGAATTTATGACACAAGAAGATTTAAAAATTAATCAAGAAAACATCTCTCGATTTCAAATTAGTCTTATTTTACTGTACTTTCTGGTAGTTTTAATTTTGTAATTGTAATTACTTAGTATTTTTTAATTACTCGTCTAGCTTAGTAGCTTTTTTTTTCGCAGAATATAGCTTATCACTAGCTCATAAGATATTATATCTTACAGTGTATAGGCATTTCAAGATAAATAAATAAATGAAAAAAATGAAATGAACAAAATAATGTATCCTACGACAGAGTTTGCATATGGGAGTGTTTCTTTTATTTAGAAGTCGACTTGTTCATCTCATATTTGAACCCCTATATACTTGACGCAAATAAGAAGTTGGAAACCCACCCCGAGTTACTCAATTCCTTTCAACAATATCCGTCAACATTGAAGAAAACCTGCCAAACTGTAGCAACACTGGCACAGGACTCTTCTTGAAGCAGCACTCCATCATTTCGTGACCATTCTCCACAGGAATATCCAAACAGTATCCATAAAAAAATAAATACCATATTTACGTGTTTATTTTCATGGGGAAAGAAATTCGTTTCCCTATTCAGCTGGAGCTATAAATAATTTTTGGCCTTTCGAGAGAAAATACGATTCAAATGGATTCAACTGTCCGGCAGCCCTCCATTTAGCAGATCGAGTGAGGCAAATAAAAATTCCTTATTTACCGGATGCAGCGGCCAACTGTAGTTAAACCGGTCGAAGACCACCACACACCGACCCTCTTACTTAGAGCTCAACTGAACCGCGACTGCATTATTTTCATCCTTGCAGATTTTTATGATTTTTTTCCCCATAATGGAAAAGCAATTGCTCACGCTCGAGAGAAGGTATGTTTTTGCCTTCGGATTTTGAGGCCGGTTATCTGATACCGGAAGTTGCTGAATCCTATTCTGACAGAAAGAGAAAGAGAAAAGTTATTTCTCCTTTCTCGTTTAAAAGTCCACATGGAAAAAAAAGAAAAGAAATAATGATACTGAAAAACATTCCGAAAGTCATCTCTATTCGAAATCCCGAAGTAAAGTTTTCTTTATGGGAGCGATTCAAAGATCAGGAGTTCAAGCAGCGGAAGCTCAAGAGATGTCTTCGTGTTTGTATTGTACCTATATCGTATACATTGTGCGGCCAACGTATATAGGGAACCCCTTTACGTGCATCCAATGGTGCAGATGGTGTATGCCAGCACCAGCAATAGAGACGGTTGGAGAGGTAGCTTAAGCATTCGTAGACTGAATTTAAATGAGCTCAGAAGTTACGGTGGCACCATTGCCATCCGCTCCCCAACCGACGCTCGGCGACATTTACCTTCGAGTGCATCGCTCGTTGCTGGTTGGTTTCGGTGTACTGTTGTCCTTATCTATGCATCGGGTATATTCTGGATTTTTAGTTGATGAAAATGCGGCACGTTCCACGAGTGCGACTAGGGAAGAATTTAAATTTACACCTCGGCTTTATTTTGCGGAGCTTTTTTAAACGAATTCCTTGCGTTGTGTCGGTTCCGCAGTCAGCACTGCCATCAGCTAAAGCAGGAACCGTTTGTAGCGTGATGCCAAAAGGGGATTATAAAAATGCGGTTCCGCGTAGTTATGAGTTCTAAGTTGAGCACAGACTTGTACACACAAATACATGACGTTTCTATGCTGTATAGAGAATACGGCGCGACGCGTGTTCAAGCAGTAGTGCCTGAATGCAATCTTAAAGTTCTTAGATGGACTCCGGAGCACATGTGCAATGACGTCGCAGTGTGTGTTTCGGAAATGAGTGTTTCTCGTTTTCTTTGAAGTTAATTAACTAACGTGGGGACGATGTGGGTGGTAACATTTAAATGGCAGTTTTAATTAAATAACTGTGTCTGGAGAGGTCCTCATGACGAGTGCGTTGAGGTGTCGGAATGCGCAAGAAGGGCAATCATATTTGAAGTAGAGTGACGGTTGTACCCAAGGCAACATGCAGGTTGAGTCTAATGCTGTCAAAGACTACATCACTTCTGTTGCAGTGCCTACACTGCATACCGATGTCTTTTTTTTTTTTGATGAAGTAATTCAGTGTTGGAGGAAACTTAGTACGGATATAAAGCTTTGCAACTTGATTTTTCAATGGTTACATTAATATATCGTCAAGCTAGAAACGCAGTTTTCTGTTCCAGCTCTACTTTAAGCTGGCTTTCTGCAAAAGCCACTGTTCGGTAGACTCCTACACTCATAACTTAGCAAATTTACCCATATTCCGGTTGTCATCGACAAGTCGAGCTGATAACAGAGTTACAGTTACCGAATTTGAGTCACGAATACAGTAGATACACCGAAGTTCAGTTAACCGCTTATCCTGCCAGGCTCCAACACCCCATTAAAGCATTTGATTGTAAAGTTCTACTTGGAGAAAGGTGCGTCTGGCTCATACAACATGTGACAAGGTAAGAGTTTTTCGACTTTTTTAAAAATGTTGCAAAATGTTGTCCCCAGGAAGGCTTCTTTACATTTCCCCTTTAGATGGCAAGAAAAAAGCTGAACCACGTCTAGCCAGTTGAGCCTTTGATTCATGTCTTTGTTCAAATGACCGGGACCGCGGACGAGAGGGATCTTTTACCGATGACTTCCTGATGTCTTGCCGTTTAATCTAGACCTTAATCGCGGTCTAGCTTCCGTTGGAAGTTACCAATTTGCTGTGTACCTATTAATTGACAGGGGAATAGCTTAAATGTCAGAACTTATGCGCTATGTGAATTCGGTAGGCCAATATAGATTTAAAAGTGCATTTTAAACTAACAGGTTAAAAAAAGAAAGATTAAAACTCTGAATGGCACTCCCTGTTGGGGAAAAATTCCTACAAGTGCCCAGTCGTGAACTACTAGACTTCCACCTTAAAACCCCTGCGCATATGTGGAACGGACCTGCCTTGAATAAGAAAACCTGCTTTAAAAGTAGATTCAGGAGGAGTAGGTATAGGACAACAAAGCTGTCGCAAGGAAGGAAGAAACAGCCTCTTCATATCGACGCGACGGTTTAGTGATAGTTATCGGTTCAGGCCCAGTCGTCTTTTAAAGACCTCCTTTGATACAAAATCCACGAAGTTTGCAGTCTTTCTCAAGCCCTTACCCTCGCATACGTATAGAGATACAAAAGCCGCCAATAGAACAGGTTTAAGTTCAAAAAACCTCTAAGCTTTCAGGGAGAGTGCTCTGATATAAGTCAGCACAAACGTAGTAAGAATCCGTGATCCGGTTAAGCCCCCAAAAAAAGTGGCGCTCGTACAGTTCTCTAAAGGTCAGATACTGCAAAAAAGGTCAATATCTGCAATAGTAGAGGCATAGCAATCTATATATCGCCAATTCCTTTTAACATAGAAGTCTTGTAGAGCTTATGGGACTCCCAAGAATCATTCATATATCTCGGAGGCTATAAAAATCTCAAATAGAAAAAAAACTGTGACAACGGGCCCAAGCTTCTGCTCCAAATTGTACGATTCATCACTTTAGGTCGTGCATCCATCTGCCTGCCTACCACTTAAGCACACCGAATTTAGATGCCGTACCATATCGAATACAAGCTTTCTCAGAATTTGGGATTGACGAAAAATGCGTAATGTATGACCCATTTCGTCATAATGCATGACTCGTCTAAGCCTCGATCAAGGGTCTTGCCGAATGTAGCGCATTGCGATTTCTCGACCCAAAATTAAACACATTCCTCAGCACAATTGTAGGTCGTACCACATTCGCTCCTCATGTGCTTTCCTATGTTAAATTTAAATATTAGCCCACTACAGCCAAGCGCCTTCCAACGATCCCATTTGAAAGTACCGACGTTCAGCTTCAACTTGAGTGCCACAGTAGTTGCAGCAACTCGAACAGCAGTCCCCCGCAAATCAGTGTGCACCACCGAATGTAATCCCTCACTCTGGACCAGCTTACTCCAGTAATAACTCACAAAGTAACAAAGCCAAAGTGACGATAAAAGCGTTCTCCCTATCGGTGCTTCCCACACGATTAGATAACCTTCCATGTAATCACTACAAAAGATGTCAATAAAAAATTAATTCCATCCAACGCCAAGTCCAGCAAGTCCTCTATCTGATAGATACGACAACACGAAGGAAAGGACAAGACAAAAACACACTCCCCTCGAAGCTGAAACTGCAGTTAGAGAACGTTTGACCCGAAGTAAAACTGTTGCTACAAAGTAAGTGCACTGCGATACCTACTGTTGGCGTCGCCACCACATAAACATAAAACGCTTCCATGCTAGCTTAGAGCGATGCGCTACTGTTCTCCGAGGACATTTTTTTGTTGTCGTTCGTTTGTGTCTTTTATTCTATTTTGTTCGTTGCTTTGCAGCTGTCCGTTGCACCATTTATCGTTTATCCTTTAAATATTTTATGATCCACCATCACGCTTTAGTGCCGCCACTCTTAGCTCGCTTCCTTTATATAACACTGGCTGAGCTGATCCTTACACTTGTGCCTTTGGCGAAGAAACTGCCAGTGAAGCTGATGGTACTTTACCGACAATAAGCCCTTCGGGTGTTTTTATTTCGATTACGCTGTTATGCTGTGTTGTGCGGTTTTTTTTCTCTCTCTCTCCCTCATCCGCCCGACGCCCCGCATGTTGGGGTTGGGGTTTGTTAAAGCAACAAAAGGATGTGTAAAGATACAGAAAGGGATTTCAAGGAGTACACAAACATCGCCTAAAGGCCAGGAAACTACTCCGTCATCAGACGTTTAGTTTTGCTTCTGCTGTACTTATAGAGGACACTCGGATTTAACTCCGCGAGACAGTGGTGCGGCAGCACCAAATGCAATTGGCCAAATGCCCCGGCCTGGGCAGAAGTTGTTTCTTCGAGAAGTGTTTTTTGCTCTCCTTAGTGCGAAGTGGTTATTTCTTAGTTCGTTGTTGTTCTTATGCATTGACCGTCGACCGCAAGGAGCAACTTTTCCCAGCTCCATTTTATAGAGTGCAGGAAAAATAATTGAAATTTCCTTGCGAATGGTGTGAAGAGCGGCGGCAGGATATGGTAAGAGTGCACTTTTTCCTGCTTGACTTTCTGTTTCCCATCTGCTGCAAGTTTAAGTACAAACTTCTCTGGACACACACATACCCACGGTACTTTCTCCAACCATTCTTGGTGGCTCTTATGTTTCTTTTCTGCTTGTTGTTGCGCTGTTTGGGGCGAAAGTCGAAAATCTGGAATCATAACTTTCTGCGAATTCAATCGATGCCACAGGACGAATACTTGCACCAAAGTAGGTACATAGCTTAAGTGGATTCCTATAGTTTTTATTATATTATTGCAGTCAGCTCTGGGGCCGTACTTAGGAGTTTATTGATGAACTAAGTACGGACGCAACCATTGTTGGGTCTCAAAAGAAGTCTTATTTGATTGTGTGGTGTGGTTGGTTCTGGTCTGTGAGACGAATTTGAGTGTTCAATAAATTGGGCGGTGTACACGATTACATGGGGGGTCCTGCACAAATTTATTTATAGTTATACGAGTTCTCTTTGTGAATCCCACAAATTTCTGGAAATATTTATAATTCTAGTGAAAATTTGTGAGTTGAAAAACGGTTGTTCCTTTCTTACCTTCAATAATGCAAACTGACAGAGAATAGATTTCATTTGTGTTTCATTTAATTTGTCATTGCCACTGGGTGGCGGATGAAGCTGCCTTCCAAAAAAAGGAAAGTCCTTGTCATATCACCGAAGTAGCTATCACCCGTGAATTTTGTTTCGCTTTGAACTAAGAGGTCCTGCAGAAAGATAAAATGATCATTCATACATACAGGGGCGTACGAGATTTACGACAAGAGGACAACATAGCCCGTTTAAAAACCTGTACACTCTCGTAAGTCTTGTGTTTACTTCCACTTGGGAAAAATTATTCAGAGGCGTTTACCAAGGTCCAGTTAATTCGATAAAACCATTTTTAAGTCACCGTTTAACAGCAATTTTTCCTATACATGTTATGAAAAGCATTTCTGCTTCAAAACAGAAGAAGTTTACACTCATTGTCATCTTCCACAGGAGAACTCCAGCAAAAATCTCACAAAAGAACTCAAAATGTATTTCGAAGGGATAACTGATGACCCCATTTAAGCTAACCATCAAGTTAATGAATGCGTTTCTCCCCTTTAACAACGAAAAGGGTTTTCCTTGTTCGTTTTTTTTTTCGTTACGCTTTCATGTACAAAATTAAAACGATTCCATCGATCAATCTAAGAGCAGAGCGAATCTAACCATCCAACAAACGATTTAACTCCACTCCTGTGTGTAAGTGAAGGCCATCGTCCCCTGGGTCAAATCGATATCTCAAAGAATCCGGCAGAGAAACTGTGCAATTTGTTCGTCCATTCGCATCCTTGGAAAAAGGATTCAACTCACTTACCGGTTCTTCATTGATAAACCACTGTAGATGCGATGCAGGATGCGATTTCCCCGATGTACAATTCAGATTAAGCGTATCCCCAATCTGATATTGAAACTGTTGACCCTTAATATGCGGACCATCACGTGGAAGATCTGAAATCGATAAGACAAGAGATACAACATTGATTAAAGTGCAACCAAAACCAAAGAATACAGACAAAAAAAAAAAAAAAAAAACAATAAACATAATAAATGCAGTTCCCCAAGGACAACACAACAGCAACAGCAACAGTATACATCCAAATGCATGTGAATAAAGGTGCATCTGCTAAACGTCCTGTATTCAAAACATATCCGGTTCTCACCTTTTATCCAGCAGATCCACTAGTTTGCATTAAGCGTTCAACTCTCTCGCTCTGTTTTGCAGTCGAAAAGTTTCTGGCACACAATGTGGCACAGTGGCAGAGTCAGGATTCAGAACGACAAGAGGTATTATATGGCAAAAGTTATTTGGGGCAATATAAACGGAAATAAATTCACAAGAAAACAGGCGAAAGGACAAGAGCAAGAGGCTGTGTGTATGCAGAATGCGATTGCCAGATGGGGGAGGAACGAAATGAAAACTTTCAAACTGAATGTAAAATAAAAACGACGAAATACAAGGATAAATAATTATGTAGAAAAAAATCCATCCACCTATCCAACAGAAGGATAGAGATTGCTACGCTTTGCATTTTGTGAGGACTGCAAAGAGCTCCATGACCGTGGCGGGAATCCTCGACTCAAGGACGGCTTTTGAGAAAATTGAATACGAGTTCTCGCTCAGTGATGAGACTTAAAACCATCGGTTATCTTGCTATTAGTTGCATGTATGGAAATGTAGAAGATGTTGGAGTGATAATAAATTACGTGAGGACAAATTTGTCTTTGGGGACATGAGAGGTATTTTGACTATTTTTGCGTACACTTTTTGGAGCAACAGTTCATTCTATAATTGAATGGGGTAGTCTGCCTCCAAATGCATCTTACAAAGCATTTGTGCCTTGTGTGGAACGAGATCTTCATGTAGGACTTTGCTTTCTCGTTCAGGTCGGCGTCGAGGGTCTTAGACCGAAGCATTTGTAGCCACTCGCTCTACATGTCCTTAAAATGTGGCTTTTTGACTCGTTTTGAGATCGCCATTAAGTATCCTATAACCAAAACAGCGAATGAAAACGGGACACACGCCTTCATATTTCAGACAGCAGGAAAGCTGTTAAGGTCTTTTATAGAATATTCAATATATTTCTGGGCTCGCCCATAGGTTAGGTTAGGTTGTAGGGGGTTAGTGATGATCATGTCCGCTCTCGGAGATTGAAAAGGTCGACTGAAATAACAGAAACTGAAAACATAAAACAGAGCAAGCTTAATCAAGTTACTGCCCGGATTGGAAACCAGTTGGTGGTCTTGCAAAAATGCCAGAGATTCGATATCTTAAAGCCTGTTGACTCTGTGGTGCTTGCTGGCTTCTAGACATCGATTTTTCAGAGCGGGCAAAGTGAAAAGACTCCTCCTCATCTGCGCAAATTCTGCATAAATGATGATGCATCATTTTTATGATGGTCAGGATCCATACTAACTATATAGTCAATTGCCTACATTTGCATATCAGTGTAGCTCTTTTCGTTATATTTCTTTTTGACGATTTTGACTGCCCAAAATGTTGTCATATGTGCCTTTCCACTCGATCAATTTGGCTGGCATTTTGACAATCTGCGGTTGCAGCCCTATTCTTAAATAAATATTGAGGGGAGGAAACCGTTTGCGGGGCATTTCTATGGTAGCATTATATTTCGCAGCAAGACCGATTAGATCAGGTCTGTTTCAAGACATGTGGTGGCGTGTACGCGTGCTATCAAATTTCCTACCAAATCTTCTTACTCCCAATATTGGTACTAAGATTACATAGAACGATTTAAAATTCATCCGAAGTTCATGGCTCGTTTTTTTCGTCTATAGAAGCTTGACGCCCTTCAGGTTAATGTCGGCAAACTTAGCCTTGATACTTATTGATGTAAGCTGCTTACATTTTCAAAGCTCTGGGATGCAGACTGAAGTCTGAGGCTTATAGCAAACTAAATAGTCGATTCATCTAGGTCTTTTCTAGAGTTTTTTGTTCTTCTGTGGACCGCCCCATACCAATGTACTTAAGGAATGTCGGTTAGACCAGCTTATTTTTATAGCTCTCGCTATCATTTGGTTACATTGATTTTGCTTTTGTAGGGTCGTTTTTTTAAATTTCTATCTACCAACAAAAGAATGAAAGAACACAACTTTTAGGGACATTTAACCAATGCACTCAACATAGTGAAAATTTGTGGAGGATATTCTGGGAATATGTACTCAAGCTACGCGAGAATCTCTGAAATAAGGTGGAAAGAGTTTCGATAATTTAGAGAAGAAGCCTTGAGAGATGAAATGGGAACCACAAACAAGCTTGTTTGATCCCCAAATAAGATGTTTTCTTTTTCTTCCATTTGACAGCTAATTTTATGAAGCTGTATAGTCGAAAATCTTTAGCATCTCGTGGAAATTCCGGAGCTGATAGGTATTTGAAAAAAATATACCAAGGATGACCATGGGAATCTATTGAAGTTCTCGGCAATGAAAATGATTGTCTTAGTGCTTTCTGTTTGTATTCTTTAAAATAGCCCGCCTTGTAAATTTAGCTTCTTTTCGGGCCTTTAAGAAAGAGCGTGAAACACATTGCTCTGCTAAGATTTTAAATTAGATTTCTTTAAAATAAAACGATTTTGAATGCATATTCACACCCTCGATACGAGTTTTCAAAAGAACAAATCTACCTAACGATCTGTATTCAAAAAAGCGGTTCGAACTTATTGCAATTTTGTGCGATAAAATGTAAGTTTAAGAATCAAAGTCCTTCCAATGATTTATTAAATTAAGATCACCGCCCTGCAGGACATTAGAAAAGACCCAAACTAAGTGCAAATAGCAAGTGCTTTTTAAAAGCTGTCACAGGAAACCTAAGCTGAATGCAATCACAATTAAAGGGTCATCACTCGTCTGTCTCAAGACAATATGGCAGCACTCAAAATAAATATCAATTGGTAAATATTTAAATTAAATTCTCTTGTCGGTATGAAAATATTTACCGAGTGTGATTGCAGTCGAATAAACCGAAACAGTTGAAAATTCTTGTGTCTGAGGTATCAACAAGGAGAGGTATTATATATATCTATTTACGCAGCCAAATAATACACAACACAGAGATGCCCCGAAATCGCCTTAAAGTGGTAACATTCCCCAATGGTTCCATGCTCTCCTTCAGAAGGAGTAATTGAAATTCATCGTTCGACTGCAGTTGGATGAGAAAATGTATTCTCTATGTATATTTAAAAAAGAATTTCGCCCAAAGGGATACTCAGAAAAGTAGGTAAATCCTCTTCTATGAGTTCAGTTCATGTGTGTATGTTTGTGTGTTTGTGTGTATATGTTCTAGATATTGTTTGGAGTTTTATCTATGATGAGGCCTAAGCAGGACTGAATGTCGACACAATTTTCAATCAGGACAATAATTCTGTAATAGCCATTCACACACATGAGACTCAAAGCGTACACATAGTGATCACCGAACATGAACATTATTCAAGTCATAGGATAAGAATGTTGCTGCACCGATATGTAGAAAAATGTTATTCAATAATTTTTATACAAAAACTTTGCAACTATTCGAACGAATCCCCCTGGACTATCTTATTATGCTGTCATTCTGCGAAGCATCAGATGATAATATGTTTTCCATTTCTGTGTTCTCTGTTTTTATTTATTTCCTTTCTCGCTGGACATGCAAAAAATCATGAAAAATTCCCCTTTGTTTTCGAGGAAGCAAATAAACTATATAGTATATACATACACGAGTGCGAGTGCCACTCGAGTGGGAATGTTTTTGTCGGCAGTCAGTGGTGACAGGACACCACAGTCCACTGACAGTGAAAACAGTTGTCCTCCTATGAAATGGAAATAAAAGTTGCAGTAGCAGCGGTCCGGGTACCGTTCCGGGCACAGGTCCGGGTGTCTACACAAGAACACGATAGATGTGCGATGGTTTGTTGAGATAGAGATTGCAGTTGGTATACCTATTCATGTTATGAGGAGGTATTTTATTTTTCAGGATTCTGTTGGCTACGTACATTGTAATGCAGATGTTACCACTGGTCGGTTATGTATTATGTAATCAGAGATTGTTTTCAGTAATTGTGTCCTTGGGTAGTGGAAGCCGAATTAGATTTACGTTAAAATGGTTCGCAAGTTGTAAGGATATCAACTCACCTGCGCTTGATGGAATTACAGAAGTTGAAGGGATTTATACCGAAAAAAAGTGAATACGTAACTAGCGTTTATACTATGACAGTGGGAGGATTTTCTAAAGCAAAGTATAGGTACTTAACGAGGGGCGCGATATTTTTTTTCAGTTCGGAACGGACCAAGATCATCCAGAGAGGAATCTCCTAACCTTTTAATGCGGTGGCTTTTAACTGGTAAAATTATTGCTTCTTCCTTTTAGACACTTCCTGATGAGAAAAACAGCATTTGCCAGGTTGTTCCTAAAAAATTGAATCTTCTTTTCCGACCATTCACCGATTAAAACCTGTTTGTAGCCATTCTTTCCCAGGCTGGTTTTCATGATACTTAAGATCACTAAAGCTTTTGTTGGCTATTCCATACCCAAGAGTTGAGCAAATCTCTGTATCTGAGCTGGCTGTTTGGCTTTATAAAGGGTGATTTTTTAGCTGGTTTGGTTTTGGCAACACCGGTTTTGACAGCTGACGTGTGTTTAGTACCTTGTGTCACTGTCAAACAGCTTCAGTTTGGTTTGCAATTTAACCATGGATCGTCTTACAAATGAACAACGCTTGCAAATTATTGAATTTTACTATCAAAATTCGTGCTCGGTTCGAAATGTTCATCGCGCGCTGCTTCCATTTTATGATCGGCATTCTCGACCTTCTGAGCAGTCTATTCGGAAGATTGTGACCAAATTTCGCACCAAATTTACTTTGTTGGACATTAAACCACCAACACGTTTACGTACTGTGCGTAGTGAAGAAAATATTGCGGCCGTATCAGCTAGTGCGACAGAAGACCGCGAAATGTCGATTCAACGCCGTTCCCAGCAGTTAGGGCTTTGTTACAGCACTACGTGGAAAATTTTGCGGAAGGATTTGGGCGTAAAGCCTTTTAAGATACAGCTGGTGCAAGAACTAAAGCCAGCCGACCTACCACAACGCCGAATTTTTGGTGAATGGGCTCTTGGAAAGCTGGCCGAGGATCCGCTTTTTTATCGAAAAATTGTGTTCAGCGATGAGGCTCATTTTTGGTTGAATGGGTACGTAAATAAGCAAAATTGCCGCATTTGGAGTGAAGATCAGCCAGAAGCATTGCAACAGCTACCAATGCATCCCGAAAAAGCCACTGTTTGGTGCGGTTTATGGGCCGGCGGCATTATTGGGCCATATTTCTTCAAAGATGATGCGAATCGCAGCGTTACTGTCAATGGTGAACGCTACCGAGCGATGATAACAAACTTTTTTTTGCCCGAAATGGAAGTTCTTGACTTGCATGATATGTGGTTTCAACAAGACGGTGCCACATGCCACACAGCACGCGATACAAAGGCGCAATTGCGAGGCGAGTTTGGTGAACAGTTAATTTCACGTTTCGGGCCGGTCAATTGGCCGCCTAGATCGTGCGATTTGACACCATTAGATTATTTTTTGTGGGGGTATGCCAAGGCTAATGTGTATAGGGACAAGCCCGCTTCGATTGACGCACTGGAAGCCAACATCCGTGCATTCATTCGTGAGATACCGGCCGATATGTGTGAAAGAGTATGCCAAAATTGGACTCAGCGGATGGGCTACCTGAGACGCAGCCGCGGTCAACATTTGCATGAAATTATCTTTAAACATTAAATTGCAAGGTTCAAACTATCGATTCAAATAAATATTTCATTCATTTTTTCGAATTTTTTGTGTTTTTTTTTTAAAAAAAGTTCTAAACCTCTTAAAAAATCACCCTACTTTTGAGAACCTTTGTTGTCAAAAATGCGTTGGAGGTTGTATATCTCACATTCATTGGATTATAAATTATTTTGAAATCTGGTCGTTCTGCTTGGTTTCGAGTCAGAATCTCACCAGACAAATGCTAGTTCTCCCCACTCTTGTAGTTTTCTAATTTTCATAAATGATCTTCACTGAAACAAAAACCCTGGTATATTTAATAAAATTGAGGCTTGATTCAATAACTTTTTCGTCAATAGAATTCCAACAAAATGTTTCTATCAAATTGACAAAATTTTAACAAGTTTCATCTTGTCTTAAAATGTTTGTTGTGCTGGCGAACAAATTTTTATGGTAACAAAAATTGTTTATTTCTGCGTATGAAATTTTTTTGTTAAACTTATCGAATTGCTGTTGATTTTGCAAAGAAATTTATCAATTTGGCGTTTATCTTTTTGTTAAATTAAAAAAAAAGTTGTTAATGCCATCGAAATTGTTTCACATTTTTATTAAATCCACAACAAATATTGTTGATATTACAGAAACAATCTGGCAATACAGGCAAATGATACGCAAAACAAATTTAGAAATTAGATTTATTTAAAAATTACATTGTTTTAGTGGGCAACATAGAAAATATCAAATAGCATATATAAAATTCAAAGATTAAAATAAAAAGGCTATTACTTTTAAGACGTAAAGATACCGACTTCCTCTATCTAACTTGAAAATCAAAAGATCTGCTATACCTTAAATACCGACTGCGATGTAGATGTAGTCATCTCCTTTAGTATTTAAAATTGCGTCTTTTAGATTCGGTTAAAAAATCCGGGAACATAGCGTTGAAGTCAAATTTAATTTATGATAATAAAACGCATAATCCTATATTTCCAAATTGCAATTCTTACCAATTTATATCTTATTTACATTTTTTCTGTCCTCATTCACAAACGGATTTATTTACTTTTAAAATGTTGAACTCACTTTTTTATGGAATTTGTGTGCACATTAACAAACTGCTTCACTTCACGTGTAAAATAATAAATGACGCCATCAAAAGCATTACATTGAAATGATAACACTGTTTAAATTGTATTTTTTTTTTTTTCAATTCAACACTTGAGTTATTAATTCAACAAAATGTATGTCAAATCTGCAAACAAAAATGCCCATTTCAACAGAATGTTTGTAGTGATAATGATCTGTATTTTGTTTGGATAACAAAACATTTTGCATAAATTTTGTCAATTTCACAAAAGCAATTTTTGGTTCTGTTTTATTGGATATAACAAAAACTTTGTTAATTCAACAATAAAATTGTTCAATTGAAACAATAGCGTAACCGATACAGTTATTGACACCCATAAGATTTTTTTTTTTTAAATTGCCGTAAAAAATTATTGACAGGAGTACTTTGAAAACTCTTGGGATTTCCAAATATGATATATTATTAGAATTCATTTAGTTTGTATATAAATTAAGGAAAATTGACAAAATAAAGTTTAATCACAATATTTCAAAGGTCTTATAAAATTGTATATTAATTGACACCTATGTACAATTGTTAGCACCACGTAAAAGTACAATGGTTGACATTTATACACAGCTATTGACATAATGTATTGACACAGTTATTGACATATCTTTAAAAGTTTTACACGTCAGGAAAAAAAGTAAAAAGTTAATTAGCTAGCTAGTTATAAACATTTTATTTGATAACTCAAAGAAACATATAGCTAGATAGGTACTAGTACATATCAATCAAATAAATTAAATCGATAAATTTGTTCATTTCATTCATTAATTTCATTAAATTATGAAAAACAAATTAAATCACATTCTTTTGTGTATGTTTAACATAAGAAAAAAAATTGAAATAAGTTAATAGTTAACTAAAATAATAAACATAGCTTGCGTCCTGACACTTTCAAGAGCTCTTTGGAGGTCATTTCCATGGTATTTGTGGCTGCTTTTTGGCATTTTTTCAACTAAATATTAATTTAGAGAAAGAAACTATAATTGACACCCTCCAACAGCATAATTATAAACACGTTATCAACTTTTGTATTCCCATTGAAGACAATTATTGACACCATGATGCCAATAAAAGGAATTGAGCGAATACCAATTCAATAGTTGACACCCCATTTATTTAATTAAATATCACTAGAAAAAAAAAATAATCATAGAAGATCATAGGTGAAAGCATGATCTTTTGCATTGAATAAAAAATTTTATCATGATTGTATAAAATAAATCATATAAAGCCGCTTACTTGTTTCAGTTTCTTAAGGAATTTTTCTTGTTTCTGCGCACGATTTAAGAGCCACGAACAACTGATTCTACCTGACTGACAGCGCAATAAAGCACGAATGTAGAGAGTAAAATAATCAACGATTCAAAAAGGCCGTTACTAGGATTGCTCCGCATTTAAACCAGTGAGACCTTGTGTTTGAAGAGGGTGTCAATAATTGTATCGAAATTTTACTGTGTCAATAATTGTATACGTTACACTATCGATTTATTTAACTGAAAATTGTGTTCTGTTAATCTGACAAAGTAGTTTTGAAGTAAATGTTTTACTTCATTTGACAAAATATCGTTCAAATTGATAAATCTTAAGTTGCATTGGTAAATTTCATTTATCATTATAACACTTTTTTTGTCAGTTCAGTTAAATTTTACAATCGAATTTTGTCAATATTACCTGGTATTTTATTTTCAGTGAAAGTAATCCCGATTCACAGAGAAAAATTACATTTGAAGGCGTCACGCTATCTTTCGAAAAACGGACAATTTGTGGGAGTATTTCTTTGAGGAAAATTTTCAAATTTGAAGCCATTTAAATGACATACAATTCTGAGTATCAACGGCTCGTTTGCAAGGATTTTAACCAAGCTTCGGTTAGTTAGATCCAAACCTCTAAATTGGAATTTTAAGTTGTACAAACTTTTAACTTAGCTCTTCAAGCGAAAAATGGGAACAGTGAAGCATATTGGACTTCTTGCGTTTGGTAAGTTACATGCGATTCAGTCGTGCACAATTTAGCATTGTTGCAATTCTAGAGCGATGGTAATATTTTTTGGCGATGTCAAGGGAATACACTGAATCAGAAAAATAGGTTCTTAGAAAAGCTAGAATATTGCTGACAAGGGAAGACCGAAAATATTTTAGATTTGGCTGTCGTTATTCAGAGTTTCAAAAGCTAGTTTAAGCAGTCTAAATTTGAGCTATTCGGTCTCATATATAACATTATCCGAACTTAGGCTTGGAAAGAATGATTTTTTGTTTGAAAGGAGATACAATAATAGTTTTGACTTTTGACTAGTTAATTTCAGGGAATAATTTGATGGAATCTTGGAAAGATTAATTGTTCTTAATTTACGATCAAGTTTTACTTTTCAGAAACTATAAAGCTCACGTATTAAATTGAACTCCTTTATAGGTATATCCTTAACTATCGCGGTATGCATCAAGATCCACATTGACTCTGTTCCACGGCAATAAAATTCAATCACAGGTGAAAATTTCGTTAGCCTTATGCAACTTATAGAGCAGTTCAATGAGATATGCCAACAGCCGATAGAACATTGTGGCACAAAAAAAAAGAAAATTCAATGGAATGGTCATTTCACTCTTCATTCATCAAGCTCAATCTAGTATTGGTCGCATGCGATTTTTATTCTTTTTTTTTTTTTCTTTGAGGGGACTTCCGCACACTGTTTGTTTGAGCGGAACAATCGTGTATTCCACAAGAATTTGAATTAATGACTATCCTGTCCTCTGCATATAGGTATCTGCCATCGGGGCGATTTCTCGACGAAGACCTGCATGGGACGTTCATATATAGGTAGGTATTGATGATAAGCGGATAGAAGAGGACAAAAAACAAATCAAATTTTCCGAAGAGATTTCCACAACTAGACCGAAACATTTTTCGGCAACGTGATTTGAGTTTCTGATTATTTACCACACAGAACTCTCCATCTCACACAGATAAAGCGGACGTGGAAATTCGATTGCGGAAAGAGAGAATGAAAGAAAAAAAATAAACATTAAAAAGGCTTAAGGGGAATTCGTGTGTTAGTGAAGTAGATCAAATTGCTCCTAAACGTTTGGAAATTTAAACCGCTCTAAGGGAATTCCACAGGCCAGTGGGCCAAGCGGAAACATATTGTAGAATAGCTGTGTTATTTATTAGGGTAATCATTTCGTTTTAAGAAAGTAGTCCAAGCCATCGAAAGAGAATGAGTTAAAATGGTAGAATAAATTATCGCGAGTGTGGTCTATATTTTTCAAACCGCTAAAACTATCCAAAGTGAGTTTTGTGAATAAGAGTAAACATTATATGTTTAAACATAAAGAGCTTTAAAATCCCTTAAATTTAGAAAAATAAATTGCCATTAGTCCTAAATCTAATGAAGATAGTCTTCGGGAAGTTGAACTTTAAAGTCCGTAACTATTATAGAAGTCTACATCATCAATTCTGAAGTGGCTTTTTTTTACAGCGACCGGAGGTATTTAAAAAAAATTTTAAAATAACGTGAGTGGCTATTATTTTGGCTGTGATTGCATTCGTTATTTTTTCGGACTTTTTAGTCAGGAGTTATGTTGGCCAATGAAGTTGAAGAAGGAAGTTGGGTTGAAGAGGGAAAGAAATTTAACTAAAACCGCAAATTTTAAATTCCTAGGTCCTATGTTTGGAGAAACACGGCATGAGTTGTTGTTACCAAATTTTCGCTTGTGATGTACACAGCGTTAGAACCAGACTACCATATATGTATTGCCGGCAAACTCAACATGACCTTCTGAAAAAATATGCTAACGATGCAGCAAGTTTTCAAGTTCACTGTGGGGAAAAATGTAAACTAAAATGTAATATGTTCTATTTGAATTTACATTGAATAAACTTTAATAAAGAATATTCCTTTTCATGTTAAAACATATTTGATTTAAATACGCAATGTAATTTTAAATTAAGTCAACGTAGATTCAAACGTATTCACTTTTACATTTAAGCATGATTCCACGTCAAATCAAGGTGCATACGTGGTTAGATCAAATTAAAAATACATGCATTTAGAGTAGGGAAACCCTTTGAATTAATGTTATGCCACTTTGATTTAAAAATTTTCGTAGTCGATGCTAAATCATTCCGAAAAATATTTAAATCAAAGTGGTTTTCTTTGATTTTACGTTGTTTTTTCTCTGGGTGTTCGTTGCAATCGGTCAACTGATGAAGGTATAAAATTACCAATCCTGCCAAGCGGGTTGTAATTCTAGCTAGGGTTTGATGTTTGTATAGAAAACCGAAGACCTACTACAAAATTTCACTTGGAGAACGATAAAGTCATAACTCAAAGGAAGACACGCCAGAAGGGAAAAAAGAAACCCAACAAATTTGTAATGTGGGTGCAATGAACATGGAAGAACATTTTGCGCTGCGAACAGACTGCCTATACCTTATGGAATCCTGAAAGGAATAATTGTTCTAACAGACTGCATTTTTTAGAACTCAATTCTCTCTTTCTACGGCACCGCATTAAGTTTGTCGTCATAATATTGGCCCTTACTAAAATTGTACAAGAGTACACTTCTTTTACATTTCGGTGTGAAATAATGCTGCTCACCAAAACAATCCCCAAGAGCAACCTCTATTCACAACAAAACCCTACCCAGCTTAGAAGAAAATTGTTCCTTAAAATAAGTGCACACCAAACACTGTAAGGAAATTGAGTAAACCCTACACTCAGATGTCTTTGTATAGAAAACCCTCATATAGCAACATTAAACTTCGGCATATATAAATCACGTCATGTCAATGTCAATATTTCATGACAGTCACATTGCCGACACACAAAGCGTTCAAATACATCTTATACCCAAGAGTTGACCTAGGGGACCTTGCACGGCAAACATATACATCCAGAGGGAAAGAAAAGGTTTCTCATAAAATATTCTACAGCTATTATTTAGCAATCCAACAATCCATCATTCGAAATTAATATACCCCATGATCCAGGGTATATAAAAAAAGAAAGTTAAAACCCCATCAAGGTCACTTCTCTTATAGGTGATTGAAAATTTATCACATATCACACAATAAATCTTTAACCACTCTACGTGTGTTGTCGTCATACCAACCATCCGGCGTCTCATCATCCTCATAAGGAATTTTTATTCCCTATATGAAAAAGTATTTCCCCTCTTGTAACATACTTTCGATGGCTTTTGCCGCAAAGCCTCGGGCTTAAAAATAAATAGAAACAAAGAGAGTTTCCTACAGAATTTTATTGTTTTGTAGGCTTATTTTGTACGGTTATTTGTCGCCATTCTGGTACACTTATCCTTTGGTTTTTGATTAATTTCATTGAAATGGTGTTTTCGTCCTTGCTATTCGATTCGAGAAGTCTTAGAAGTCTTATTTGATTATTGTTGCTTTATCGATTGATGGCAAATTTTCTTAAGGTAAATTACTTGAAAAATGTGAAAGTGTGGTTATGTTTTGTGCTTATACAGAGCAGCGTTTGCAGCTTTGAGGTAAGACGGTTGTAGATGTCTTTTTACTTAAAAAGTTCTCCGTGTCGATACGCGTTCAATCTTAAAAGGTTAAATGTGTTTTTGATAGAACAAGGTAAGATCCTCTAAATGTGGTCGACAAAGATAGCCATCGCGTTCGGGCTCTCAAGGAAAATTTCCTGGGAGTGCTGCTGCTGAGTAAGGTGCCCATTTCACTATTCTTTCGCAATCTGGATCAAGATTAAACTTTCGAGCTATATCATTTCTATATCAATGATTATAATAATATTTGTAGCTTTTCGGTGACAGCACTCTCGAATCTTCCTTCTCGAATATTAAATTGCTGGCTTATAACTAAGTTTTAAAATGCCAAAAGGGCTACCAAATTATCTATCTTCGTGGTCAGTGAAGATCGGGATAATATCTTGAAAAGGGGGGTACTACAGGTTATAGTTAATGGACAAATAACACATCCAACCTGATGTTGCTACTACAAAAATATCACCTATATACAAAATTAGTGATTTCGCGATTTTTCGGACTGGCGTGCCAATATGAAAATTTGTCCGAATTTCAACCTAAGAAGGTCTGCGGGTTTACTTCGTTTTAATCAAGGAAAATCCCACTTATGAACAGCGTTGCCCGATCGCTGTGTCGTATTTTGGGCTACCTTCTTTCTTAAAAAACGACAGATATAAAAAAATTTGGGATACGTATCAAATCAAATTTTTCAAATTGTGTGTTGTAGCACAATTGGTGTGCCACCCTGTACGATTAATTATTATTATTCACCATCTGTCAAAAGAAGAAAATGAGTGCATTCAGTAATTTGTTGAACAGCGAAAAAAACAGTTTTATATGGATGGTGATGAAGCATAGCTATGCAAATAATGCAATGCGTTCACTCAGAAGCAGTAAGCAAGCATTTAAATGAGGTGATATCGAGTTCCCATTCTTGGTACATCTGCTCAAAAATTTACCATAACCCGATAAAAATTACCAAATTAGCAAAAATCAAAAAGCAAAAAAAAATACCAAGTTTGGTAAGAAAATTACCAAAGTGGCAACCTTGCAATAGGCATGCACTATGTCTTAGATATATGAAACGTTACTGGCTATGAGAGAAAGAAAAGAAACTGTGTGCTCGCACCTCTCTCTGTTGCTCCTACAGTGTGATACAGACAATATGCCTGCACTGCAGTGATAACAGAATCTAGAGGCAGGTTATCCCACGTTTATACTCAAAATATGCCTTATATGTTAACAAAATAAATAAATTTATTATTTTAAAATAATACTCGTGATTCATTCACAGACACATATGTCATTTTATGAAACAATTTAGGGAAACAAAAAAAAAATAAAATGAAAGCATTCAGATATTTTGAATGACATTTTTCTAAACATGCGAACATTTAATTTGATCGTAGGTTGAATAATTTTTGTATTCTTAATGAAATGAGCAATTAGGAACAAAATTTGACCAAAAAGTAAAATCCCTTTCTTTTTGTACTATGAGGTCTGAAAAATCCCTTTGTCCCTTTTAGGTTATTATAAGTGAAAAAATCCCGCAAAAAGTGATAAATCCCCTGATCTGATATCACTGCTGCACTGTATGATGTGTCTTAGATAATGAAACGTAACTGGCTGAGAGAAAGAGAGAACGAAAATGTGTGCTCGCATCTATCTCTCTCTCTTTTTATCTCACTAACTTATATCTCCCTGTCAACCTCCGCTCGCAATTTCCGTAACGTTTTCGTGACGTATTCACCAGCTTACCCCCAAGTCAAGCATGCCTAAAGAAGTATTACTTCAAAAATCTTCGTAGTCGATGCTAAATCATTCCGAAAAATATTTAAATCGAAGTGGTTTTCTTTGATTTTATGTTGTTTTTTTTTTTGAATGTGAAGGCTCACCAATTTCTTTTGCATGCCTTTGGATTTCACACATACCACAAAAGCCAATTGCAGAAAGAAGAAGTCAAATAAGATGGGTAAATGGGAAAAAAAACAAAAAAAAGTACTCAAGGAAAATTGAAAATTGGGAACATTTTCACCTATTTTTGGGCTTCTTTCTGGGCAACGATTTTGGGCTACATTTTGTTACGGTTTGGGCGCTGGAAGCATACGAAATTCTGGCAATCCTGCTTATGAGTGGACACTGCTTTCATTCCAATTTGCCGCAAGATGAAAGCTTCAATCAAATGACTTTCGTATGAGCTACAGTGGTGAAGAGGGAGATGAGATATTTCTCCAAAGAAGAACATCACTCCAAATTGTAGCCTTTTTCCTTGGCCACAGTTTATTATGTGCATAACACTCAATCCGTTTCGCAACTTTTCTAACCAATTTTTTAGCAGCGTTCCAAAAAAGAATAAACAATGGGGGATGCTGCAATGTGACCAATTTTAAATCTCCGATTCGACAAAATGCATTCACAACCACCTCCAGTTGTGTCAAACACATTCAGGCAGCCGTCGCTTTCTACCTTTTCTCGCCACCAACCACCATCTGACTGTCGACCCGAAACGACTCCATTTGATTGTTTTTTTTTTGTTTTTGTTTTCGAATACGACAAAACGATTGAGCCTGGTAAAAGCGAAATATTTTCCGGATCCTATATTCCTATAAATTCCTATGTTGGTATTCATTATCGTTGAGTATTACTGCAGATAGATATCTACACCCGAAAGTCTGCACAAGGGGGGTGAATTTTATTTCACTTTTTCTTTTCATTCAATTTTATTTTTGGGGGCGAAAAGTTTTGCTCGCAAAACCCTAAAAAAAAGGAAATTGCTATAGGAAAAAAAAAAATAAGCACAAAATAAAAATAGGTCGATGGGATATTGCCGTAACAAATCCGATAGAGGGGATTACACAAACTTGACCAGAATGTCCATTGGATTATTATAATTCCAAAATGATGGACCCAGTTGAGCTACCCACGTAGGAAGGCACAAAGAAACTCGGGTAATCATTGAGCAAATTGCTGGATCTATACAAAGTCCTTTTTTATCCTCCATAAATAGTTAAGACGATAGTGTTTATCGCAGAAATATTGAATAAAAAAGAAAAAGCGCAAAACAATATCTATTTCGTCTATGGCTGGCCAAGGACTGAAAAGATGTGTGCGAGTGTATAGACCTTTTTATTTCTGTTTCTATTTGTTTTTTTTTTTTTTTTAATTAACGGTTTTTGTCCATTTACTTAAATTGTGTAAGCGGTTCTCGTATGAAGTGGCCCGTAATGTCTCTAGAGGGATTTGCCGGTTGGCAATTTGAGAAAACGGAAAACAAAATCATCGGAAATTGATATTTGTTCGTCGTCCTTTTTATGCTGTGCATTATCCAGGGTATAAGCTGATTACCACCGTCTGATGTGAGAATGGAAAAACACACTAGCGGTGGTGGCGGCGAAGGCGTAAGAGTGCATTTGTGTCAGTACTTACAATACAATTAATGGAATTTTCAAATTCTCTTGATACTTACATACAATATCCATTCGTCCTTCGCCCTGGACTGAGGAGAAGTTGGGTGCTTCGGCGGATACTTCACATCTATAGAGCCCAGTCGAGTTGAGTGTTAATCCCCGCAAAAGGACTCGTCTGCTGTCCGAGTGCTCGTCCTGAAATTAGAAGAATTTCTCGCAAATTAATTGAAGTCATCCGCACATTTATATACACCTAGTGAACTTCTCTTCGCTGTTGTGTGTGTTGGTATAGTTCAAAAGGGTTGCTTTCTCTCTATTCCACGAGTGCAAACTCAAAGGAGGCAGTAATCGCCTTAACTATTAAAAGAGGATACACATAAGGGTTTTTGGGATAATCCGCAAAACACTGTTATACACAGGTGGAAGAGAAAGCGAAACAACAACCCTTCCTTAGGAACTATAACTGCACACGGTTCCAGGTAGATAGCCATATTGGCACATCACGTTCGAGATACTCACAATAACACGTATCCCATCGACTGGGAAGCTCTGCTTTTGCGGATCAGTTTTCGGAACGAAGCGATAGAACTCTTCGTTATCCTTGTACCATTTGACGGCGTAAAGTGCTTCGCCCTCGTCGTTTTGTTCGGCACTGTTAACACCGATGCCCCCACTGCCGCCGCCATTTGTCGAGCTAATACTACTACTGCTGCCGAACATATTGTGATGGTCTCGCAGTCGACTTGGCTCATCGAATATCCGATAGGAAGAGGAGGATGCTTGCGTCTGATACTGCTGCGATTGCAGGGAAAACTGTGGCTGTTGCTGGTGGTATGTTCTACGATACTGATGAGTTCTGATGCGTCTGTATGTGCCATCGTCGGAGTCCATATCGATGTAGGTGTCTCCGCCATTGTTGCTGGTTCCTCGGCCATCACTGCTGCCACTGCGTCGAAGATTGCCGTTCATCATTTTGCTGCCATTCGGTCGATTCAGCTCGTACTGACACTCGAGGAACGTGGACTCGCCACGTAGCTTGTAAGCAGGTATTGAGACTTTCACTAATCGGAGGCAAGCTAGACCTGTAAAAAGATGAAAGGGAAACATTGGTTAGCCAGGCAGACAAGGAAAGAAATTTGAAAATTCTTGTTATCTATGATGAGTTGGAACGAGTCCTTATGCTTAGTCTTCCAAAGATTGGGCCCACTGCAAGTGGATAATGTCAGCTAAAAGTGACATTGGAAATAGACCTTGAAATGGAATTTCAAGGCAAAGGTATTGAGCTACCGATCTTGCACATGAAGTGAGGAAGAGCTAACATTCCTTTTGTCGATATAAATAGGTCGGCTGTGTACTCGAATAAGTATTTCATTCAAACATTTAGGCTGCTATGCCTGTGTACGTAAGGCTATCTAAGATGTGCTTTAAACCTCTATTCATAAGTTGCTCGCAATGGAATATGAAGGGCTGTAGCCTTTCAGCAGCAATTCAGCAGCTTATGCCAATATTCGTAGTAATTACAGACACTAGAAAAAGCTTTATCCTAAGGAACCATCCTGCGAGCAAATCAACTGAGACTGATCAGATATTTGATAGATTTGCAAAAATGATCTTCAGGATAGAAAAACTACCACCTTTAGCTTCTTGAAGATCTTAAATCGAATGCCGTAAAGAAATCAAATCAAACACCTGCATTTTCCTCCTCAACAAAGCTCGATGCTTACCCATCATGGAGTCTCTGGGGAATTTAGGGATAACTTCCAAATAGCGCTGATAGACAACCAAATTGTGTGATTAAAAATTAAAGCTATTGGCTACAGTGGTTGGCCTTGACCAAAAAACAAAACAGAAAGTTAAAAAAAAATTAGATAGGACGCTCCGAAAAAATATAAATAGTTGGCGCAACAGGTACGTATAGCTACTTGTCAAAGGTGGCTTAGTTTTTTACAACCCTAGTGTAAGTATGGAAGGGATCTGCCGAGTCCAAATGCCTGAGTACATATAGAAGCTATTCTATAGGACAGTTTTGCTCTTAAATGATTGCCAGACGTTTGTAAAAGATGCTGCAGCAGAAAAATTCTTTAGATGTTATTTGAGTCATTCCAGGGATCTAGGTTAGGTTAGGTTAGGTTAGTGGGTTGGCAGGACAAGAGAAACCTGTACGTGCCACACTAAGATCAATGTAGATCCGTTGTGATGCCCTAGGGGTTTATGGGGGTCATACACTGGAAATCTATGAAAAACCTACGGATTGGTAAACCACCCCGTTTTATTTATAAATTTAAGTAGGTCGTTAATAGACCTGTCTGAAAGTCCTACTAAATCCTCGAAGGGATCTAGGGATCTAACATGAGACTTCGATAAGCTTCAAATTGGCAGCTTCGGTCGAGTAAGCTACAAGTTTATTGCAAGGCGGACTCCCTTGCAAAACAGGGGCAACTGAAAAGTTTCTGGGACCAGAACCATTCTCTTCAATTGGCAGAGGAATGGTAGAACAGCTGATTCACAAATAGATCACGGCAGAACACCTGAGAAGGTGGTCAACCGTGGAACAATGTAGACAAGCTAAAATTACAATAAAGTGGCCGACCTGCTCCACTCAAAGAAGGGTTCTAAGTATGAGTCGAGGAACATTGAAATGGGTGGTGGCTTTGTCTACAGGACATGGTAATTTCGGGTATCACTTAAGGAAAATGGGCCTTATAGAGGATGATACCTGTAGACTATGCCTGGAGGAATCTGAGACAGCGGCACATATACTGTGTCAATGTCCAGCGTTGGCTGGCAGAAGAATGAGGATTTTGGGACATCATTGTGTCGAGACCCAGTCGATGAAACAGATCTCCCATAAGCAGATGCTAGCGCTAACACTAGGAATTAAGCCCAGAGAAGAACTGTGGAGAAATCCAGAGAGTCTCTCTGAGTAAGATTTACAGTGGTAGAGAGACGAAAAGAGACTATATAATATTATAACGAAACTATAAAATATATCAAGTAGTTCAGATTTACCACTACTACAGCATCACGACGAATTAGCCGAGGGGGTAGTGTATTGGACTACTACGTAAGTGGACCCATGTTCGATTCTCAGTGCGTCGCATGTTTGTAAAATGTAAATTATAACGAGTACGGAAATATAAACTGCATGAAAATTGCAAAAAGTCATCGAAAATATTAATTAATAAGATAAAAAAAAAAATAAAAAAATAAGAAATTTGAAAAATATAATAAAAAAATGAATATTTTTTCTTTTAAATTTTTGAGCATCTATAAAGTTTCGGTGATGCCCTACCGAAGTAATAATCTACCGCTGATAAATGTGAGATGTCTCTTTTGCACAGCATTAGCCTACCGTGTATGTTAATTGCCTTTCAGACGAAGAAGTTGTGTTTTCATTAAGGTCTATCCGAGCTGTTCAGCAAGTCTTAAACAAGTAAATACCTGCATTAAAATGCGCCATATTATGTGTTTCCATTAGGCCTTATGCAGTTAATATTGCGGGATGTGAAACAGCTTCGATAGCACCTTACCGAAGTCAAATTGTTACTTGGGTAGCACACTAACAATTTAGCCACTCACCAGTTTATTAAAATGCGAAATGAATGCCTTAATGATTTTTGCCTCGTTTTCGCTTGTACCTGGCGAGGTGCTTCCTTCTACTCTGAACTATTGCTTGACATGCAAGATGTCTTTCGCGACTTTTCCTTGGTCCTCACCCCATAGGTCCATAGAAATTTTAAATGGACCCGTTAATTGCACGGTTCTGTGTACAACAAGCCCAAACACCGTGGATTAAGTCATTATTTCGACACAATGTTGGTTGGATGCAACCTGAGCTGATCCCTAATAGATTTCCCCAACTTTCTAAAACCCCCATCAACTGATCCATGATCCATCAACAAAGATATCACTTTTCAATTTTTGTTCCAAACAACACTCAGCCAAGCTCATCAATCCGTCCTCATCCCTTTTTCGAAACAATTGCCCCACTTAAAGATCAACAGCACAGTATGTATCTTCACTTAACAAACTAGATTAAAATCCGTCAAACAATTGAGCGGGGTTCGAAATGTCTCTATAAATGTCTACATCCCTATCGGAAAAGCAATTAATCTTTCGCGTCTATCATCAGCGTTTGGAACATTTATATCGACAACATCTCGACACACAATTCCCAATGGCAATTGCATTAAATTAAACCGAAAATCCATAACTAATCCCAGTCCCAGGACCCTTGTAAAACCTCCATCACGTGTCGGTTGTGATTATCTCCTTTTGAGTAACTGAGAAAACCCGCAACCCAAACCGACCGAAGAGTATTCACAAAACGGTGCGGTGCAGTCTCCAGCATAAATTCATCTCGTGATTGTTTTATCCCAGATGCCCGTGGATGGGGCAGAGCAGTTGTAACGATATGTTTCCAGAAACAAATGTACCCAACAAACAGTGCACTTACTTTCTTTCTTTCAAGTTTGACCACGGAACCCGATACCCCTTTTAACGGTAAGCCGACCAAAAATACACAGTTTTTTCGAAGCCCTGTTCTAATCGCGATACCGCCATGAAATACAAGTCGCATAATTTATTCCAAGGAACGACTTGGCATCCACAAAAGCTTGGGCCCTGAGGTTATAAAATAAATTTACCTACCCGACAACCAAAAAAATACCCAACCGCATCCTCATATTCAAAAGGATTTCACTTACAGAACATATTTCAGGTTGAATCACACATAGGTAGGTATACATTAGCGGAGCAAACAAAAGCCCGAAAAGTGGAGACATGGCATGGTAACGACGCGGCAGAAGGACATTTTGTATGTAATTTGGTAAATTTGAAATCGAACACCGAGCGCTGTACAATGTACATACAGACTACCTTGATTTTCCCAAAGGCCACGATGTAACCGAATCACACAATGTGGTGAACCTAACGATCTAATATCCTTAATATTACAGGGCGACGCCGTCGACCAAAACCAAATGCGGATTCCATTCGACTGATTTCTCTTACCACACACATACGTATTCCCCATATGTGGGCTGTCGTGGGCCCGGTGTGTACTCCAACCGTCATGCACGAAGGCCTTGCATATCAGAGTCTTATCGGCGCCATCATCCTCATAATCATCATCAGCAGCATCATTAGATGAGTATGTCGAGCAACGACCATACCACGACAGCTATTTCGCTGGAAAATGTGAGAAATTTTCTTAGCGTTGTCCCAATGGGGGCGTTTTGTCATGGCTACAGAGAGACGTTGACGTCGCCCTTCCTAGAAACACGATGCCTTATCGAAAATGAATGTTTCTATTTTGTTTCCCCCCGCTGACTCTGGTGATAAGAAATTACTCAGGAACAACAAAAGTAACCACAGATACACGCGTATACAAAGTGCTGCAGGGCGTCGTCGCCTGATTAACAATTCCTTGGATTTTAACAATTTTTATTGTGTAGCTTCAGGTGAATTATCGATTCTTTTGCGGAGCAAGTCGCCCACGGTGGTGGAAGTAAATTTCTGAGTACAAAACATACACAGGTTGGCTGTAAATTTCGGGCGCTGGGTCCTGTTTAAAGAGGCATTTTAGGCAGGTATATCTTGTAGCAGTAAAAGCAAAAGAAAGATTTGCCGAGGCAATGAGAAATGTTTGTTTTATTGTTAACCAAATGGTCGGATTAGGGTGATGTAGTCCCATTAGGGGCATTTGAACGAGTTTTTATTTATTGTCAGATATAGGACATGTCCGAGGAACGAGATGGATGATTAATTATTTTTCGATTATCTAAAGTACCAAGTTGTTTAGGATGTGAATGAAATGTCGGTCGCTATCTGATAGAAACAATTTACGTCCCATTTGATGGCATTTGATGTAACAGAATGGTTTTATAAAAGGAAGCAATTGGGATAGCATAAGTAAATGGATCGCCTTGCCATGAGTTATTGTAAACAAATATTGGTAAAGGTACCTATATCTGGCTTTCTTCATCTGTGGATTCAAATTTGGCTTAGTCTTTTGAGTGGTCTTATCTACTGCTCTACCGACCATCACTGTTGTAAGCTTGGTAGGGAACGTAACAGCATTTTTACCATATAAAAATTCGAATCAGATATTTAAACAACTCGAATGGAATTTTACTTGTAAGTCTTGTAAGGTGTACCAGGTGAGGTATCTATAGCTATTTTAAAGGTTTTGCAGAATAAGTACCACGGAAATTATGAGTGTTTGAGGGGAGGTTCTAATTTGTATGGAAAACTTTGATTTTCAGCTTTACTTTGAGAAAGACTCATTTTTATATGCAAAAAATTGGTCGTGATAAATAAAGTCGTGAACATAATCTCATTAAAACAAAATCGGCTAATAACACGACTAATGGTGTATACTACGGCTATCCCAAAATACCCTCTTGCGAACGCCTGTGAAAAATTCAAATGTGCGAAGCATAGCCTTAGAAAATTAGAAAATAAAAAATTAAGACAAGCCATATGGGCATAGTTCCCCGGCTTAAAATCCGGACGGTATAAATTCATTTATATTGTATCCTCTGAAATAAATAAATTAAGACAGTTCCATTCAGTGATGCGAACTGAGGCTTTTTCGTGCCTTTTAGGCAAGCTTTAAGGTTGGTTTTTTTTTTTAGTTTCAAAAACTGCTACTACAATAAAAAACAAAATCAATGTATGATTTCAAGGACCAGGACCAAAACTATATTTGTTTTGTTCAATACTTTGTACCTACTTATGAAACTGAAAAGTCATGAATTTTGTTGCTAATAAGAATTTCTTCTGTGATTTTTTATTTCAGTTTTTTTTTTGGAAATAAAAATTGTTTTTGTTAATTTTTTTATATTTGTGGTTTAATTTCGATTTAATGTTCCAGTTTACCTAAAATAAATGTTTAGGCATTATTTTATTAAAAAATGCATCATTTAGGCATTTTTTTCGTCAAAATTGGAGGGCAACGCTGGTTGCATTCGTGCCAAAATCAAATTTAAGTGGGCGTTAGTCCGGAATTCGTTTTCGGCGGGAGAACTCATTTATGTAGACGAAGTTCTGCGACCTTGTCATCGACCGAAGTTTCGTTTATGGGGTCACTTTTGTTAATTCATAAGTCTCTCTTCATCGAATGTATGCCACTCGACAATTGTATGAATTTGTTGGTCTGCTCCTGATTTGTTAAAAATTTTTCAAACATAAAGTTAACCATTGAGCTATCTCTGAACCAGTCGTGCACTCAACTTACCTACTATTGGATAAGCCGCCAAATTTAGTTTTGTTTCCACAATAATTTCTTTCGTTACGTGAAATTTAAGGAAAACTATGCCTTAGGTCCAAGGTCCACAATTGCACAAACTACTTTATGTTTGTTATTGGAATGCGAAGAAGACCCTGCATTGAAATGCTTTTGCCTGCCCTTTCTTGATCTGAATATTGTTTTTAAAATTTAAAATAAGGTAGCTTAATCTTAAATAATAATGCAACACCATTTGTTAGCAATGGCAACTCCTACACGAGCGTAAAGACAAAGAGCTGGCTCAAAATACACTTTTAACACTTGAAAATTGGAATTAAAAGTCATTTCCGCAGTTGGTAATATTATTCAGGTGCACTTCGCATATTTATACTTCGCATTCGTTTCGCTGCACCGATATCAACGAACAATGGCCGCATTCAAGAATCTAGTTATCTTAAGTCGACTAGATTGGTCTGGATGAGATTTAACCTGAACGCAAAAAATAGATTGGGCGGCAACGTCACTTGTCCTACGTCATCCACATACACGAACTGTTAACTTAGTACTCAGTCACGAATTTCTTGACTATATTCGGCGGCTACCCCTCCATAAACGTCAACTGGAACAGCTGCTTATATGACCGATTTCCCCCAATCAAAACCGAGATCCATCTAGTGAGAGAGCTGTCAGACTTACTAAACTAGATACTTGAACGTCTCCAATGCATTCGAAATGCAGCCACCACCTCAAAGTAGAATCGCTTTCAAAGAACAATCGCTGTTGATATTTTTTTAACGAAAGATAATTTTAAATTGATGGTGGCAGATTTCAGTCAGTTGATCAGCTCATCCATAAGCAGAAAGCTGAGCTATAGCTTAAAAGTGTTGCCTCTCTTGAGTACTTATTCTTTTTCCGTAAAAACACATTTGAATAATCAAGACAGTGAAGTTATAAAAAAGTACACGTTCGTCAAAGCAGGAGTGGCAAAGAAAGGTTTTTCCTACAGTCTTCTCGGAGTCTGAAGAAAATTACGCAATGAGTTTCCACGAAATCTACTTAGGAGAACAAATATAGAACACACACCAAAAAAATAAAAACACACAAGACCTAAAACAACTTGATCTTTAAATTTTGGATTTAAGCATCTCCAACTGTATTTTTTTAAATACGAGAAACTGTAGCACACCTTTAAAAAGTTGTCTTTTGTCTGAAACTATAGGACTGAACCTAACATAAAAACGTTGAAATCCAACCAACTGGCCTCCACTCACGCCTCAATCATCGCAAGCCATAAACACTAAGGCTTTTGTTTGTTCATTATAATAAAATAAAATTAATAGTCCCAACGGAACTTGTGGGTTTTAATAAGCGCGGGATATCAAGTTAAATGAGTCACCTAATAAGTTTCCATTAAAATGAAAACAAATAGTTGGCACCGCAGGTCCGTAGGTACCCCAGTACCTTCTCTTCTTATTTTTTCTTATAGAAATTTAATGGGTTGTAGTGACGTGCTCAACTACCAAAAGTTTTTTTTTTCGAAAATTTGTAACAAAACAACATTTTGTTTAGATAGGACCATCAAAATATCTTCCTCATTTTAAATGCACATCTATTACACCACGCACCCGGTACGTCAGAATGTAGTAAACATGGAAACATGGGACACCATTCCATGAATAAAATATGCATTTATCGATTTTGTCAATAAAAAACCGCATACACAACATCATCTCAACTCACTCCTGTATCTGTATCTATGAATATAATTCGATATCTCTTGACTTCTGTGCGCACGATTTAATAGCACACTTGCGGGAATGCACTGCATACTTCAGCTTTTTATATCCCACTACTGCAGACCCGCAGTATACTCGTATATCGAGGCAAGGGCGCCGGAACTGTATGAATTCCACTGACAAACGAATTACTCAGTTTATGATGTGAATAGCGACAAGAACGACGCCACGACTAGGAGTAGTAAGGCGGTATATAGCACTAAAGATGAAGCTCACTACAACGATGCCATGGTCTATAATAATATATTAGGACGATAATGCAGTCAAAAGGAATCCGGTGCGCTGTTCATTTTATCAACTTTCCGCGAGAATCCTTTTGGCTAAGAGGAAATATCTTTATGATGCGGACGAACTTTCGCCAAAGATCAAGTCCCCAACGACCGGGTCTAGAATGGAGATGTGTGCGTGGATGTGGAGCGAATAGACGGACATTCTCATTAAGGACTATATTGTGTTTAGCATGAATCTGCAATGCTGAGCTTAATGGCAGCTACTATGTAAAATTCTACTTATATTTCTCTGCGTAGATAAGGGGGTTAGAAGCAACGATAATTAGCGCCTATTAAAAGAGAGTTTGCGTATCTATGCACAATAAGAGTCCTTTTCATGCAGATAACAGTTGAGTCATGATACCTTTGGGCATTTGTGTTCGAGGAATGAAACCAGGTGACTTCAGCTTCATTTGTGTGGCATAACTACATTACATTCCTTGCCCACAACAATTTCCCACTAGCTCTATACCCGCGACTTTGTTCGCCGGTTGGAATTTAGGCAGTCCATAATTTATTTATGATGGGTTTGGCAGTCCATGAGGGTTAGGCAAAGTAAATGGTGTCAAGAAAAAAAGGACACCCAACACCGAAGTCATCATAGACAAATATAACTTCGAGGTAGTTATAGGCTTTGTCTACCTAGGCTCCGCCGTGAACTCAGATAATGTGCTGAGGTTAAACGTAGAATAACTCTTGCCAATCGCTGTTTCTTGGGCTATGAAGGCAATTGAGTAGCAAAGCCCTCTCCCGAACAACTAAAGTGACTCCTTCTGAGACCCTAATTGTCCCAGTCCTGTTCTATGGCGCAGAGGTATGGCGTATGGATTCTATCAAACGCGTATGAGGTTCTTGGTGGGGTGGAGAGGAAAATTCATCGAGTAATATAGACTGTGAGTAGAGGAGGAGATACAAAGACCAACTATACGACCAGAGGAGTGAAAGTCCAACGACTATGGTGGATGGGCGAATGGACACGAATAATGCTCCAGCCGGGAACATCTTCGAATCCTCATCCGAGGCATAGCGCAGAAAGACCGCGACTCGATGGCGCACGACCTTAACTAAACATACGCTTGTTTTGACGCTCCTTTACAATAGCCGTTGTTTCATAACAGGCTCATTGTAAATCCTATTTCTAAGTTTAGGAAGCATGTGTAGCTATTGGCGGTGCTACTCTACAGTTGGCATCGCTATTTGTACTGATCTTGCTCACTGGCAAGTGTATTGGATTACTGAGTGACCGGTTTTAGTTTCGAGTTTTAGACTCCCGGAAAAAATATATTCCATCTCAAGGCAAACACCCCAGAGTATAAAGTTTATTAATTCAGCCTACTTTATTCGGCATGTATATTTCACAAAAAAATACTTCCTGCCCAATACTAAGGATTTTCTGAAAATGTGACCTCAAGCAAAGTGGCAGTTTTCAAGATACGTATACGATTTGGACTATTTGTTTCTTCTTTTTTATTTTTATGGCAGATGCCACTGGGGGTTTTTGATACGCAATAAATTTAGAGACTGATAGAAAAAAAAGTCCTCAAATTGATTTAATGAACATAAAATAAGTATGAAATAGACTGGCAGCTTTCCTATGTCTCCCCGATTAACCCCGCAATTTTTCAATGATACCCTCTTCCTCCAACACTCAATTCTACTGTCTGTCAGCAAAAACAAAAATTCGTACTGGCGGGATAAATAATGTAATTAAATACTGTTTCTATGTCGTGGTATCTCTACCTTTTGAATGAATTTGAGTTTTCAAAAACTTCCTAAGCCGTTAAAGGAAAAATCATAAAAATTGTGGCAACATCAATAATCTGGGGATTTGCCTTTTAAAACAATTTCTAGTACCAAATATAGGTAATCATTATAATGTAAGCAAACTGCGATTTTTATACTGAAGAAAAATACAAATTTTACTTTTGTATGTTTTTTATTTTCATTAAATTTAATTTAATTTAATTTAAGTGAAAAGGGGACAAATAAAGAGAGAGTGCTAAGAACACTGACTAAGATCAGGGACATAAGTTGGAATCATTGGTATGCGAGGAATCAAAACTTCTAGAAAATATTGTTACCACAAAATCCAAACATTTATGCGCCTGTTATCGTTAGCGAGTCCAACAAAAAATCCTGCGAATGTGACTTATTTTTATTATATTTAGCGAATTGAAAAAAAAAATCATTCGCCTGAACTGTCAAACAGCTCTCGAATGTAAAGTCGCCTTATTGCGGTTTGCGAATTTGTGAAATTTCATTTGCCTTAAACTTCAAAATTTGGCGAACAAAACTATTTGTTGAAACCAGAGATGACTGGAATTTATGAGCTAGAGAAATGAATGAAAATTCAAGGAAAATGTATAAAACCCATTCAAATCATGTAGAAATAAATATAAAGGTATATAATGAAAATCACATTTTACATTGCGAAAAGAAGCGATTCCAGTCAAATCCAGAAGCTAGTTGAGCTTATGGAACAAAACCCAGACATAGCCAAGGGTTTGGTACAATTTGAAGCTTCAAACAAAATCCTACAAAGAATATTTCGCTGTTGAAATAAGGAGAAGAAGAAGAATAAGTGCGCATAGATATGAATTTGTCTTTTATTTGGTCCAATACACGCACGAATGCTTCTTTGGTTGAACGAAAGTTGGACACAAATTTAAAAAAAATTCACTGAATTATTTCGTAAATTAAAGTGCTTAATGTATTTACGTACTTACAGATGGTTTGGAAGTTCTAGAATCTAGAGGATTTTAATTGTCCCTTACACTTCATCTCATTCTATACATATCTAATGCTACCGCCGTTTGTTGTCTTCAAAAAATTGATTAAACACACAATTTTTTTTATTTTGACTTCTTTTTGTGTTGCCATAAATGTTCGAATTGATGTTTTGGTGCTGTCATTTTCATTTTTATTATTTTGGTTGCCATTGATTTCTAGGCGAATGAATTAATTCGCCGACCATAATCGACAACCCGATTTACGGGAATAATTCGACTCGCAAAAGAAGTTCTGAATTCTCTTAAGAACATCGGAAAAAATTACGTCGTTTCAGAGAGGCTTTTCAATCTGCATCCCAACTTCCCGAGGACTTATTTGAAGTTGAATTAAGAGCTCCAGCAGGTGTTACCTCTGAAAATTTGAGCAAAGTGTCCAAAAAGGTGTACGAGAGGTGAAAAAAATGTCCCATATAATTTGAATAAAAACGTAGAAACATTCAAAACAATATTTATAACAATAAAAAAAAATTGCTTAAAATACATAAATTCAGTTCATGTAGCATTGGCTAACAGAAGATTGGTAAATATAATTTCAAAAAAGAATAGGTAATATTTGCACATGGGAAAACAAATAAAATGTTTATTAATAAACAATACATTTATAAATTTATATATACATTTTTTTTAAAAGTTGATGGGACATTTTTTGTAATTCTTATAATGAAGCTGCAAATTAGATCCTTAATAATAAATGTATTAACAGTTTACCACATAAGTTTATTACGAAATCAAAAGAACTTCTAACACGTCGAGATGCAAAACAAACACAGTACAGAAAACAACATATGAAAATAATGGACACAAGTGAACAATTAGAATCAATGTAGAACAACTTTGAGTTTAGAGACTATCGTAGTGTGTGCGGATACAGAAAATTTTGCATTGTATTCAAACACAAAGACAAATCGTTTCAACTGAGACGCAGAGTACGCATGATAGAAAAATAGATAGGTATGTGTATTTTGATTGTTTGCCTACGGGTTGCTTTGAGATCATTTCTCGAAAAAAAATGTTCTTTAATTTCAAACAGTGTCCAGTGTTAATAGATTTCTAAAAAGTGTCCAAAATCGATGATTTTAAAAAAGAGGTGTCCTGGTATCCGAGTGATCAAAAAGGTGTCCAATTGACACTAAAGTGTCCGAAGGTTAACCCTGGCTCCAGGAACTTCATTGAAACAAACAACGCGTTCCAATCCAGAAACCTCTTCTACTGAATCATATTTTAGAGTGTCTATACTGATTCCTTGAATAGATTGTATATCTTCATGGTCAACGACGACGTTATACCATCTTTTCAAGCTCTTCTCCCAGGTTTTGCTGCAGTTGAGAGAGCGAGATAACGCAATTTCGTTGTCAGCTGTGAAAGCTGACGATATTTTTTCGCAAGAAAGAATGCACTCAATTCTTTGGTGCGAAAAAATATCGTCGAGTGATCCTTCTACCGAAGTCTTAAAATTTAGAGTTACTAACTTCTTGCTTACGGTTATGGCCACGCTTGCAGTGACCACAGCTAGTGTTAAAATGACTTTTTCAACTATGAAAAGGATTAAAACGTGTTCCGAAGCGTTATGGGAAATGCAAGATTAAGCTTACTTGCTATGATATCTGTTCATTCGCATAATAATTGTGGATACAGATAAGGTGATTGATCTCATGTCAAAAAAAATCAAGACGTCCCCCGGAAACACAATCCTGGCTACGGCACTGATAATAGGCCTTTTAATATCACAAAAAATGCACCTACTTCGAATTAACTTTTAACAATTTCAAATGTAGCAAAAAAGAAAAACTCATTCCGCTGTATGAGCTTCGGTTAGCAAAAAATGTCCTTTAAAATCAACATAAACGTGTGTTAGCGAAATCAAATTACGCTCAAATTATGTTTGAAGTATGACTAAGCAAAACAAAATGTAAAACACATACTTATTTAAGTAAAAAGTGTAACGAAGAAAGCTCGGGACTTTTTTGAAGCAAAAAAGAGCTTTTTGTTGTGAAAATGATAGAAATTTAGAGGTTTCTTTTTCGCTTTTTTTAAATTTTATTTTTTTTTAATTTTTTCTTATATTTTTGACCTATCAATTGATCACCGTAACTACCGACATTTAAAAAAAAAATCAACTTATTTGGTTGAAAATACACTTTTTGCCACTTTGTTTTATATATATAGAGATGTATAATAACGAATGTAATCAACATAAATAAATAAAGGATTGAAGTGTGAAAAATTCATTCGTTGAAATAAAATAAGATGTTTTTGTTCCTATAATTATTGTGTCTGTTTTCGTTTGTTATTATTTTCCAGGAAATGTTCACAGAAAAATGGCAAAGAATTTAAACAGAAGAATATTTGGATTTGAAATATGATTTTTTAGTTATAATCCTTTCTTGAAAATTCCGTTTAATAACGGAAAACAACAAAAAAAAAAAAACAATTTATTTATTAGAAAATTTAAAATGCATATTTATAATATATACTGACGAGAATATGAATAATGGTAATTTTTTGTTAAAAAAAAGTCTAATAGATAAAATCAACAGAAATGAATTTATTATTATCATTAAAATGCATACCTGCTTAAAGTTTTTAATTCATACGAATTTAAATAATTTGTAATCAGAGATTTTATATAAGGAAGCCGTTTTTTTTTTATTATTTCCACAAAAGAACACTAGGTATTGCAACGTTTTTGTAAGGTATATACATTTTATGAATGAAAATTATGTCATTTCATGTATATTTATATTATATGTAAAAAGTAAAATAAAGATACCACCTTGAGTGTAGAAAATAAGCATCCAAAAATTTGATGGAAAATGATGACTACACAATCATCCTTCCCAAAGTTTATTTTTCGAAACTGATGATTTTTTTTTTGTAATTTCCCTTGCACTTTTTTTTTTTGAGCTACAGTTTGTCAATTTTGTTTAATGCTGTTTTTAGTTGTTTAAAAAATCAATAGTTTTAACAAAATAGTCGAAAGAGAAACCGAAAGGACAAAAAAGGTTGAGATAATTAAGGGAAATAATGACTTTAACAAAATATTCCTCTTCTTTATACCGTACAAATTGAACATTCATTTAATCATTTTGTAGTTTTGATTTAAAAACATTTTCTGATTTAAGTTTTTAATTAACAGTGTTTAAAAATGATCTTTATTGCATGAAGTCTAGCTACCAAGAAATAAGAAAATCGAAAAAATATTTACATGAAAATGTACCGAGAAATTTCAACCTGGAACTAAGAAAATGTATTGTTTACAACACAGCCCTGCACTCGATATTGAAATGAGAATCCACCTCAGGCTACCTGACATTCGGTTTAAACCCGAAGTGTAGGCTGTTTTTATTCGAGTTTGCGTGAGCCCCCTTTGATTAGCATGGCACAAATACATGAATTCATACTGGGCTACATCCAAGATCAAATTCAGCTTGTAGGCAATCCCTCTATTTTGGCTAAAGCTGTCCCTGTAAGCCTATATAGTATTTAGTTGATGGGTAGCAGTCTTCTCGACTCAGAAGATATTATCAAGCTGAATTACAGAAACTCGCAAACGATGTCGAAATGCACTTAGTGAAACCCATCACGAAGCTCAGCTGAATAAGTGGTCTATATCGGTCTCAACTCGTTATTCCAGCGTACTCTGCACGTTGACACATTACGTTATACTTACGGCATTAGTGGATTCGTTCATGTATTCTTGAGGGCTTTAGTTCCTGGCACTCTACAGGAATCTATCAGCGCCAGGATTTGTATCTAAAATTTTAAACAAAATGTTTGCCTTACTTGTATAACCGACTCAATCCGAATCTCACTATCGCTCCTCCGCATTCCCTCTCTTTGTGATTACCTTAGCTCTTCGCGTTTAATTTGTATCCATGTTTCATATTAGACATTTCAAATGCCTTCAAGTTTAAAAGTGCAATCCTTCAAATTATGCCTCCAAGTCCAAACTTTCATTGTATACTCCCTTTGATATTTTTCTCTTTCCATATCTTTCACCTCTGCCCAGTCTATTCGATATTCTGGATTTAAAGTACTATACTAAAATATAGCAAAAGATCCCATCGGAATGTACAAAAATTATCAAATTGGAGAAAGCTCGTATATTATAGATGACAGCCAATCTCCCAACCGTATAATTTCATTGTTATGATGGAAGACTGCAATGTGGCATCGTATCTTGTCCCAAATAATGAGAGAGTTCGTTGATTCTCCACATGTCTGCATCAATTTTATTACTTCATCATCAACCATCAATCATAAGCGTATATCACTTCGTCAAGGCTATAAAGGTTGAAATCAATTTTCATCTCTATAGAATTCCAAAATCAATTTTTAAGCGCAAGTGCCTTTCTGGCACCGCCCTTGTAAAAGACAAAATTGATTGCTTTTAATTGCTAATCAGACTTACTGATAGTATCAGTTAATTTCAAATAAAATTATTAACATTGCAAAAGAAAAAAAAAAGAACAATCAAAACTAATCATCCAAAGTGCATCCTTGACAACAATTTTGAGTCAATTTCATTTCATTATTAGTTCCTCTTTGTTGGCATTTTTCTGACTGTGCCGAACCATTGTCTTCTTTTATATACCTTCGCTGCTGTACTGCCACCCAGCCATCGGAAATTTTCGTGTCCTCCAATAAAGTTTTAACAGCAAAAAAAAGTAAAACAAACCATCAAGTCGAAGAAACACATATGCACACTTCCCAAAACGAAAGCCAACGGTCCTTCCTACTGTGTTCAGATGTGTTCTTCTGTCCCGTAAATACTTAAGCCCATTTAGACAATGAAGAAAATACTACATAATCCCCTCCCGACCGTCTAGCAGAGAGTCCCAATGCCAATCTCATCCCAATCGCAAGCCCAAATCCAAACGCCTCTCTGCCGGGAAACTAAAAAGTTCAAAGACACTTCATCCTCTCTTGTGATTTTCTAAAAATACAATCGTGCCTCGTGTGTGCAAGGCCATTACATAAAGTTGTGTAGTTTTATGTGGGTGCTGTGATTTTTTTTTTATCTCTCTTCCTGTGTTCTCTACTGAATTAAAATACCACCAAGAGGGAGAAATAAAACTTTCCGTACCCATTCTTATCGATACGGGAAAAAATGGCCGAAGTAAAGCGAAAGCAAAAAAAAAGAAGAAATTCTGAAAAATTATGTTTTATCCGGAAACCAAAGATGAAAATCAATTCCTGTAGATTCACAGGATCTCGGCAGTTGGTGTATGCCCCGACCATATCTAGCAATTGTGGGCCTCTAAGGAGAAAACTTTTACAGAGCGCGCCAAAAAAAAAAAAAACAAGTTTTGATTGTCTGGGTTCCTGTTGTAGCAGTTAACTGATGTTGGATGCTGGTGGGGCGCGCACAAAGGAAAACAAATCTGGGACGTTTGGCACTCCTCTTGTGCGGAGGACTATCAATAAATTATCAACAAATTGGATTAGTTTTGTGGTAACTGATTGGCTTATGGAGAAACGAAGACAATTTCTCACTTGAAGTTTTTAGTTTTGGTGTTTTCATGCTGCGCAGAAGGACTCGCAGGGACGATCTTGATTGTGTGCAGTAAGTCTGTATACAATATTGGATATTGACGTGTACTGCTTTTTATCATTACGAACAAATGGGAGATTGTCTTATAGATTGTTCTAAGAAATCCCTCCTCCTGTAAGTGGTTGTTTCTGAAAAATGTTACTCAGGTAATAAATTCTAGGGGGGTACATTTTTCTTTTGGGAAGATATCAGTGGTCGAAAAACGTTTTTTTTTTGTTGGTGTCTTGCAAAATAAAGCAGTTGTTAACCTAATATTTAGATGACCAATAATTGCGTATCATCTAACGGAACATCAACAGATGTCACAGTTTCTGAGCTAAAAGTGGAAAAACAAAAACCATTTATGTCAAAATTTTTCTACCAATTTATGCAACGTCTTAAGTACTCTTAAGTCTAAATATTGAAATATAGTTTTGGAAAATTTACTCTGGAACACGCCATATTTTACGTATGTAATATCTAAACAAAGCTCTGAATGAAACAGAAGTCTAGGTTATGGATTGGCGCAGTAACGCACTTTGTTAGAGAAAAAAAAAACACAAAAAAACCTGAACAGACGCATCAGCTCTGTCATGAGAAGAACAAATTTTGCATATTTTGCAACGCATTGAAGGACGAAAAATATCATCTGGTGGTGAAATACTGGCTGCAATACAAGCAGAGAGAGACGAAAAAAAATTGAGGCTAATGTCCATATGAAAGTAGAAACACAGAGAATACCATCCAGAGAAGAGGAAAGAGGATTTTCATAAAACACCAATTGGAATGTTTAAAGATTTGTGGTCAAAACAGATATAGGACTTAAATGGAACAACAATTCCTCATGCTCCCGCTGGCCCTCGGGAGAAAAATTAACTGTTCTCTGACGTATTCGCAAGCATAACATGTACTGCCCCAAGTCGAAGACTTCATCTTCAATGTGTTAGCAGGCATCTTAAATCGTTAGTTTAGATTGTGGTAACTTTATCTGGAGCGATGAAATTATTAATATAACAGGATAAGTAAAAAAAAATAGGGATGACAACCAGGTGTTATGGGCCATAATTGCAATAATTGCCTGAGTAGATAGACAGATATAATTTATTTCTATAAATTCATTACAAAATACAAGTTCCGATATAAGAACAATTTTTATAATTGCTTTAAGTATAGAATTTAAGAAAAATAGAGACGTTCTGTATTTTGTGCTCTGAGTACAGAAAATAGCGTTGAATGTCACTTCAAATACTAATACAAATTTCAAAAATTTAGTTTTGGGTGGGGTGACCCTACAAAACATTTAGCAAAAGGATAGAAAAAAAATTAATTAATTAATAAAAAAAAATGGAGTAAGAACTTTAAGACTCAACTAGAATAAAAGAAGCAGATTACTTTAAAGAAATTCAAATATAAGTGCAAAAACTAATAAATACATACATAATTCGTTAGAACTAAAATTTAAACAAGTGTGTCTGAAAGTATAGATTCTAAATTAACAAAAGTTAAAATTGAAAAGCCAGCATTTTACATGGCTTAAGAGCATTCCAGGTGTTGAGAACGAGTTGGGTTCGATATCCCGCTTTTTATAATACCGATTCTTAAAATCCCGCCTCTCATAATCCCGTTTCTTATTATCCCGCTTTTACAATCAAAAGTAGTTGCTTTATTTTAAAAAATCGCGCGATTTTAAATTAAATTTAAACAAATTAAGCAATTAGTGTTTATTTAAATGCAGTTTATTTTAACATTTATCATTTTTAGAGGAAGTAACAGAATAAGAAATAAATAATACCAAAATAAATTTTTAAGTAATAAAAATGGCAATCTTCAATAATTAAAAAAAAATATATATAATACTACACAATATAAATTGGCGCAAGCTCCAATTAATGATACAGCAGAAAATGGTAAGGGTAAAACCGTTAGCAAGAGGTAGGTTTTTATGTGCATTATATACTATTCTCGCAATGCGTAAAAACAATGTAGAATATGTAAGCAAAAACAAATGTGTTCTTACAGTAAAAACTAGAAACATTCGTATGCATTTTCTTTTTGGTCGAGTATTTTTAATATTTTTAAATATATAATAATATATAAAAAGCGCATATAACCAACATCTATTTTTTTGATAACAATGTTTTGTATAAAAACGGGATTAGCGGGATTTTAAAAGGCGGGATTATAATAGATCGGGATTTTAGAAGACGGGATTTTAAAAAAGGCAGTATTTTAGCAGACAGGATTTTAAAACTTGTTTTCGGGAATCTTCAAAAGCGGGATTCCGATACGCTCAAGTTGATCCTTATTGACTGAGAAAGTTTATTAAATAAGCGGTATGAGGAAACAGAATAAAAATTACGATATGCGGTAGTACGAAAACTTGGAACAGATACCATATTTAAAAAGTTTCTACGTAGATTGTAGTTAGAAATTAAAAGATAATTACGATTCCCAGACCTTCAAAACCATAAAACAGTACAAATGTCGAACTGGAAGAATTTTCTGTTCACAGAACAAATGAAAACTAGGATGTCTGCTATGTTTGCGGCATATTTTCCGTACCAAACATTTCTGCAGAATTAATAATGGTTGAATTCTGTTTAGATAAACACCTCCCCAACATGCAATACCTTACTGCAGTTTAGAGTGAAAAATACCTTAATAAATTGTTTCTAGGAGCATGGTGGAGCAAATTTGTTGCAAATAATAAAAATGTCTAAGTTTGTAGCGACTCGAAAAGCTCATTCTAGCGTCTATGGTAAGCCCCAGGCATTTAAATTCGCCAACTCTTTATGTCAGAGAGTAGGTCTAAGGGACTATTCAAGCCATAAGAAAAGCCTATATCATCTGCAAAAACAGTTGGTGAGCCTTTAAATTTAAGTGCAAACAGTGAGTTGATATAGACAAGAAACAAAACTGGCCCTAAAACAGAGCTTTGGGGTACTCCCAAATTAAAGAACCTAATTTTGTTCCTTATCTGACCTATCTTCACTTCTTGCGACCTATTTATTAGGTAAGACTTAAACCAGTCAATAATGAAGCCACCAAATCCAGCTTTTTCTAGTTTACGCAACAAAATATTGTGGTTGCCCATATTAAAGGCCTTGGTTATATCGATAAATAGCCCAGCCGTGCACTTTTTCGAATCTAGGCTTGACATTATTTGACTACAAAATTGTAGAAGTGCATATTCAGTAGATTTGCCTTTCTAAAAGCCAAATTGATGCTCATTTAAGAATTCGCTTTTACTTAGAAAGCTCACTATCCGATTTTTCATAAGTTTTTCAAAGATTTTGCTGAAAACAGGGAGAAGTGATTTGTGCCTGTGATTATATATTACACTAGGAGAACATTTTTTCAAATAAGGGAACAACATCCGCGCATTTGAGGGCATCTGGAAAGACCCCCTCAAAAACGCAGCGATTAAAAATATCTGCTCAAATCTCCAATATGAAACATGCAGACTTTTTTACAACCAAGACAGAAGCACCATCAATTCCAGATGTGTTTGACTTTTTTACATGCACTTGCAGTACTTCCATAACAAACTGTAAAAGCTGTTGCTGTTCATCAGGAAATTTGCAAAAATGCAATATATCGCAACACCCGTCATTTTTCAAGGACCCGTGCTGAGTGAAATACGTTTGGACTTTTATTATAGTGATGATGACATTAGAGACAGCTCCATACTGACAGTCATTGTTTTTGTCGACTCTAACAACTTATATTTTGTAGCGGTATCTAAACTTCTGGAAGAGAAAGTGTCCAACGACAGACCTCCATTTACCGGTATACAAATTTGAAACAATATACAAGTACCCAATCACTTGCTGACATAATAAAACGAAACTAATTCTCAAGTACAGGCAACCACTTAATTTCGGGATAAAATTCTGCCTTCCTTAATCAACAGTCAGTCCGCTTCATTGTTCCGCACTCTGAAATTTGTTGCGTAGGTAAAATTTCACATCTTTTGTAAACGAACAATGCCCCGAATTAATTTAAGAAAATATATTAAACAAAACAAAAGCTGCCAACGCTCCTAATGAGCACACTCTCCAGGTCGGCCATCAAACAATGGATAATGAGCAGCTAGACAAATTCTACAAAATCAGCGAAAAACACTGTCCACACTATTTACCTTTCTGCTAATGATGCTCGAGAGAGGACCAACCGATCCGTAGGGAAAACTCAACAACGACTTCTGGGCCAAGATAAGAGGACTCAACAACATGGCACTATATTTAAGTTGGATGCAGAGGTGTCCTCCTTTGAACCCTATACGCCTTAACGGATCTATTCTTTGTTGGAAGGGACACAGAGTTACTCGTACTACCTACCATCTGGACGATTTGTCCGATTGTCTGATCCTTCGGCCACGCTCCATTGCAGTTTTTTCATACCTATGACTACCCAACTCAACTGCACTGCATAACTGGAGAGAATATTAATAGTCGTAAATCTGGGAACGGTATGAGTATCATACGACAGGATTCTATTGTTGACACAATGAATGGAAGGGTGCACACCTCCAAACAACACCATATCCTACATACACAGGACATACGCCTGGATTTTTACAAAATATCACGTACCATACATTTCTTGCAAGGTGGATAGCAACGAACAGACAAAAGAAAATGAAACACAAAACTCAGCAGAATAAATAGAAAAAAAACATCCACACAGCCACACTCACTGAATGAAGAAGAATCACTAAGGTAAATTATACTTGTTTCCATATAGATTAAAACAATGCCGGTGTCCTTTTTTTGCCACCATTCCCATATAGATGTGCACAACTGTGTGGGTCTCTATATAAGGGAATTACACGCCAAGAGCAAAAGAGAAATGACAATTAAAGCAGAGGAAGACAAAAAGGACAAAAATCAGGTGGGAGTGGGGCAGCAGGCGCACAAAGGAGGAAAGACCAAACGAAGTTCGAAATGATTCTGGTCCATAAAGTTCATGAAATGCAGATTACACTTGCTCCCGTGATCCGGGGCGATAAAGAAAACACAGCGGGCACATTTCTTTGTGCTCAGGATAATGACATAAAACAATTTAGCATGAACTCGACTCGAAGAGACATGACAAAAAATAGTCAGCCAACTTCGTGGTGGGTAGAACTCAACTCACCTACCTACATCTGCTTAATTAATGGCAAAGTGAGGTGCAACGTATATAAATAATGGCCGACAAGAAGAAAGGATCCTTTTTATTGTGCTCATCATGACGAATGAAACAATTAAGTTCAAAAGCAAGAACAAAAAATGATGCTAAGGTGAATGTCTCAGATTTAATTGTGATTATCTGCGAGGTATATGTATTTGTGTAGTTGACTGTGACATCCGTGTCCCAAAGAAGCAGTTAACTTAACAGCTTTATTGCTGTGCGATTGAATGTTTAATTTAGCTGATGGTAGCTCGGATCTGAATATTTAAATAACACGTTTATGTAATAATTAATAAAAATAAAAAAAACAACTTGGGGCTTCGTCTAATTTGGCTTGTGAGAAAACAAATTTGAATGGAGTACCGGATGGAAAACCATTAAATGTGTTGCAAGTCAACTGTTTGGATAAATATTGAAGGTCAGCTTCGTTATTCCAGCACACACACACTTCATAGATTTATACACTTCATATAACAATGGATATGATACGCACAGTGCGGGATTATAGGTTGGCTATTGTCCTCTTATGGGAGCGGGTCGACATCCTCTTTTCAAAAGTCTGCTTTTCAAATTTAAAACAATACAATTCAGCTTATTCTGCTTTTTCCAAACTAAAAAAAAAAACATTAAAAAACAATTTTTAATTTACAAAAGTTAAAAAAATAGAAATAGAACCAAAAAAAAATATAGAAAATTAAAATAAATCGATATTTAATTAAAAAAAAGGAAAGAGGGATTGAAACTTAAAAAAAAAATAACAAATTGAAAATAGTACAAATTATAAACCAAAAAAAAAAAACCTTTTATTATTGTTTACAGAATTTTGAAAAGCACAATTTTGAAAGCGGAATTTTTTAAAAAGAATTACAGCAAAATAGATCCACTGCGCATGGTAACAACAGAAAAGACTGCCACAAAAACACTGATCTTCAGCAAAAGAATAGAACTTTCAAAATAATTATCAGAACCCACATAAACTGTCGGAACGGTCAAAAGTGGTATTTTTAAACCCTCCACAGGAAGGTATATTCACTTTGTCATGAGATTTGTAACGCCAAAAAGGAGTCACCGGAGACCTCATAAAGTATATATATTCTGATTCAGGATCAGATTCTGAATCGATTTAGCCATGTCCCTCTGTCTGTCTGTATGTCTGTCCGTCTGTCTGTCTGTTGAAAGCAAAGGAATCAATATAGGCGAATGAAGTTTGGTGAAATGACTTATTTTTACCGTCGTCAGGTTGGGATTGAAAATGGGCTATGTCGGTCAAGTAGTTCTGGTACCTCCCATACAAAATCTGTATTAGTCTCATGTGTCTCTCTGTATTTTGAAAGAGTCCAAAAGAATCCACTGAGGCAAGTGAAATTTTGTGAGTGGACTTCTTTTTATTGTCGTCAAGTTGTTACTAAAAATGGGCTTTGTCGGTCAAGTAGTTCTGGTAGCTCCCATACAAAATCAATAAGAGGCCTATGTATCTCTCTGTCTGTTAAAAACAGGATAGCGTCAAAACAAATCGACCTAGGCAAGAAAAATTTTGTGAGAGGACTTACTTTTATCGTCGTCAGGTTGATAATAAATTTGGGCTATGTCGGTCACGTAGTTCTGGTACCTACCATACAATACCAGTTTTGCATGACTTGTATGCAGTGGAGGGTATCAAGGCATTGGCCAGGCCGGTGATAATACTTTTACTCTTCTTTTTCAAAAAAGCACAAATTATTTATTCTGTTCTGTTTTTGAGGCACCAATATCCATGTACTTGCACACAGTCAAAGGGTTTTTGGTGCCCTCAGCTCAAGTTCAAATCTTTCAGCTTGCTCCTTCCTCCACCTACAAACAACCATCTTCAATGAATGTAACAATTTGATAGTCGATTTGCCAAAAAGGTTTGAACCCACTATTTACAACAGCCGATTGCCCCTGAAGCTCTACTGTTGAAAATAAATTTAGCTTTTAAAATCTTCGAACACGTGAAGTACAGAAATGCCATATTAGGTGAACACCCCCAGCCTTAGGCAGTTAAAACGGTCCATTTAGCCCTTCGAATTCATACATAATAATCAATGTAGTTGACAGGCACGATATCAACAATCGAATGTGGTGGGCTAGCACTATTTTACAGCAGGGGCCCTAAGACCTACCAGTGAGTCTCTCTGTATTTGTATTACATTCTGCCAGTAACCAGATGGACTTGCCATCTTTCTGACTGTTGACACCTGTTGCTGCTTTTGGCACGCCTGCTATTTCTTTTTTAGGAAGTTCCGACAAATTTTTTAAGCAATGAACCAATCAACAGACTGGCATAAGAGACAGTGCATCATCTCTGCTTCTTCCTCGCCTTCGAAGCTTCTGCATAGATCGCTGGTTCTTAGAACTATGAAATAATTTAGCAAGATCTTATCAAGATGAGGACTCAAGACCCAAGATTTTCAACATCCTCGTCCTCCTTGTGCAGTGCAGTTTTTGAGTAAAAAATTCGACTTTTTATTTATAGCCCCCCAGCCCCACCTGCGTTTTACGTTTAAAGGAAAAAAATGAGCAATACAACCTGTAAAGTGACCTAGAGTTGGTCGAATTCACAACAATATATTAAGATGACTTGGTCATGTATAGAAAGCAAGTACCTGCAACTTTACGGTAGATCCTGCCATTATAATCCCAACCCCTTTCAAAAACTGCACCAGACAACTAAAATGTCCAGTACATAACGCTCTGTAACTGCGGTCTTACTATGGAATCAACATTTATGTTTCTGGCTCTTCAACCCTCTTACGTATGAAAGCAAGAGGCTCAAGGGATTTTGCACAAGTATCACGAGCTCCAAACTACAAGCAGTCAAAAACCACAGAAAACAACAAAACCTGAAGCATGTAATGTCGTATGACGCATTTTTATTGTCATTCATACTTTGGCTCTTCATCATTGCTTTGGGTACGAAAAGAATATTTTTTCATGAAGGGACTGAAACCCATCAAGCAATTCAAACCAGTAGGCGTTATTCACATTGCACGATGCCATACACAGCATGAAAAGCGTTACCGCATATTTTTACCGACGTTTCTATTTATGGCTCATCAGCCTCACCTTTATGTTCGAAAGCAATATTTTCTCGTACCACAACCGCAAGCAGTCGAAAACTGGATCATGAAGCAGTCAAATTGAATCTCGCTCAATGGGCTTAGGCTCTCTCCCCTTGGCTGTTCGAAATTGGAAAGTTACAGTTGAATTGGTGTTCTCCAAGCAATATTTCCATTTCCACTTCCTCATATAGTTTTGAACATTAGAAACTGCAAAAACCATACAAACATCCCGTAAATTTATTAACCTCAGATGGTATACAAGAAAATAAAGCCCAATTGACAAGGACCGGACCACAATGTGACCAGATTAACAACAAACTTCCCCCGACAGCCGTTCAACCAATGGAACACACTAATGAAGACATACCCCAACAACTTAAAAGTGATCTCATTGAAATTTCTCATTTGCCCCATCAAACCAACTCGCACCACTGGCGTCATTCGTTCAAAAGCAAATACATCTTCATAAAAATTAACGACTCCCACAGCCAGGGTAGCAGCAAAATTCCAAACTAAACGCTTAGCCCCACTGCGCCGCCACTCGAGGATTGGACCAGAAAGTTCTTAATTTTAATTTGCCGCTCAATAAATCTTGAATTCTCGCTAAATTGCTGTAATTAAAAAAAGGATTAAGTGATTTCTAACAAAGTGAACGCGTAATCTAAATCCGAAGTGAAAGTACCTGCGATTATGTGCTCATGCGGCGGCCACACTTTGTCCCCTATCGACCTGCATTTAAATATAATTAAGACAAAAAAGGAAAGAAATTTACAAAAAACAAAAAAAAATATTCTCGGATAATAGCGATAGCCGGTTTGATGGTCCTTGCAATGGTGCTTCGTTTTGTGTCCGCTCCAAAGAAGCAGCCCGCAAAAATGCTCTGATCTTAACTGAAACTTACGCGACCCGCTTTGGGAGCTACATTCAACCAGACACACGAAATGAACGAATGCTGCTTTGTAGCAGAAGAAAAACAAGAAAGAACGTATAATACTCCGGATATACGGATGCGGATTAAACATGAGGCAGGATTAATGAGGGTGTTTCTGGGGTGGGCCCGAACATGAACTTTTGACAAAAAAATTACAAGGGCAAAACAAACTAAAAAGGGCGGAACAAAATCAACTTCCGCTTGGAGTGTGTACTCAGTATTACTACAGGATGAGTGGGTTGGGTGGCTCAGTTTAAGGTGTTGTTTGCAATGGGTGGCTAAGCAATGTTCCTTAGATGCCTGTTGTTGCATTTACATGTTTTCCTTTCGTAATTTTCTATACACTTTGGTCCTTTGTAGTTTTTGTTATACGTTTTTTTTTTCCTGTCGTTTCCTCCTTAAATGTCCTCTATAGAGTTGGCTTTGTGGGGATTTTCCCCGCCCCTCATCTTGTTTACTTGGCCTTGAATTTTTTGTTTTGTATGCCTGGTATGGTGTATGAAGTATGAGGTATGATGTGTGTACTTTTATCGTTTTGTCACAGACCGCCCCAACCGAAACACAACACAATGGAATGGAAGTGAGGAGCGAGAAAATAAGTTCACACACACACATACACAAAGTAAAATAAATGCAAAATTAAATTCGAATATTTTTGCTGCCATATCGGTTGTTGCCATGCCATCGTTCATTTATACTGTGCAGTCGATTGTCCGTGGAAATTTTAAATGTAAATACAGTTTCTATTCAGATTGCGAACAACAGTGGGGAAATTAATTTCGGTCTTTCGGTACAAAAACTGTTTTAGAAAAGCAGTAAGGAAAGCTTATAACTGAAAGGTTTACAACAATACCCTATAATAACTAAGTGAGAATGAATAAAATACAAAAAGGTAACTCATATATAAGCGACAAGTGCGGAAGGGACAATCGCCGTGGAAGTGGCACTTGTTGTGTTCTAATTCGAAATACTTCGACTGCAGGTGTTATTGTTACAGGGATATTTGGATGTTGATTCGATACAATTCTTTCATTGATTTCAATTATTCAAATACTGATTAGTTCATATATAACTTTTTGGAAAAAAACAGAAATGTGTTGCATATTGAACTTAAGTTCAGTGCATTATAATAATAGAATTGGATAGGGTGTGCAGAGAACACCTGCGCACCTTTGAATAAACGCCATTGACTTCAGGGATGTTAAACAGCTTAGTACCTTTACAGTATTCACTAAACAACAAGGCATGTAATTGATGTTGATATATATTAAATTCTATGTGACGCTTTTGACACTTTTTTAAATGAATAGCTTTTGTGTGCAACCCACTTCCGATTTGGCTGCGTGTAACGTTGTGTGTGCTTACATAATTGTGACATACTTCAGGTGTCAGTTCAGATTAAAAGAGAACAAAAACACACACACACAAAATTATTTCCACTGGCCTTTGGTAGATAGAATCTAACGATCTGGTTTCAGTCGCAGTTATTCCTTCTTTGTGAACTGTGTAATATTTTTACTATTCAATTTGAGAATAACATACGAGTATGATTTATATCCTAACAGGTTTGTACATAGGTAGCTGGTTCTAATAAAATATCCCTAAGCATTTGAAAGCTGGGAGCAGAAGGGTATTCGTAACATACTCCCCCGTTTTTGTTATCAGAATAAGTCTTTGCTTCTCGGAACAGCGCACTATGGAGTAAATGCATGAAAAAACGAGACAAAATTATTTTTTGCCTCTATCTGAAACTATATGTTATGACGACATTTAAAATGAATTTGATCTTTGTCTTAAGTAATAAAACATGTTTTTTTAATTTAAAATAACGTTTATTTGTGAATTTTAAGATTTTTTTTTTAATTGAATTGTTATTCCGAGAGAGATTCTGAACAAGACTCGCTCTCTTCTTCATAATTATTATTATTATCCTCTTCTTCAGAGACATCTAATGGAGATGTAATTGGGTGCTCAGATATAAGCATTTCGATTGCTTCTTTCGAAAGAGATTTTGATTTTTTGAGTAATTAAGGCGGTAGAGTCTGAAATGCTTGTTTCGAGCTTCTGCTGCTTCTTCAGAAAGCTGTCCAATTGGTAAAATTGCATTTTCAATCACGGTTGATCCATGGATTAATATTTTGTGCATTGTTGGTGTCATCGGATACCAAGGATACAAATCTACATAAAGTTTTGCTGTATCGAATGCATATTTACCAAACTTGGAAATATCGATTTTATATCCACTGGATAGAACTTCTAATACAACCTTCAGCCTATAAATTAACTGAGTGTCGACACCTGTTATTTCAGCAGAAAGTTGTACATCATTGAAAAACCTACGGCTTGTATTGCCATCATTCGTGTTACCGAAACCAGGCTTTGGTACATCCACTATTAGACATAGTTGGTTTTTGAATTTTTCTTGCAATTCTCGCTTTTTTTCTTTGACAATATCTTTATCTTCTTGTTTTCGAAGTTGCCATTTCTTTAAAGGAAGCTTATAAGCAAGATGCAAAATGGTTTCAAAAAGACGAATTCGTGCATGTAGAATTGATAAACCGAATCTTAATGTATTTGTTTGAATATCTCTTGATTTTGACAAATCATTAAACTCCTTGGATGTTGCTCCACATATATAGCACTTCATAGTTGACTTTGTATCTGTTGCAGCGTTACAGACCTTGCCATCAATCATAGTAAATGCCAACACATGTTTAACTTCGATGGGCTCAAAACCATCCAGTTTTGTTTTTATTAGGGAATCGATCTGCGATTCTATATAATTTATTTCACTTTGTGTAATATCCGTAGTTTCTTTAGTAAAAATTATTGGTCGACAGTACCTTGGTGATGATGGTGTCGGATTTTGCCAAACGATTTTCCCATTTAAAGTGCAGAACAATCGCAAAGGCACAAGAGAACTTTGAAATATATTTGCATCTGAATCGGAATGGTTTTCGAACTTTTGTTTATATTGGGTTTGTTGCGATCCATCGCAACCCCATTTCGAAATAAGCTCTAAAGATTTCATTTCGTCCTCAGTTAAAGTTTGTCGACTACCCAAAAACATTAGTAAGCGCTTAATGGTATGGTCTAGCAAGCTCTGCAAGTTTACCTCAGCCAGAGTTTCCGTAACTGTGAAAGACTCTGGATCAGGATAGCAATCACTTTTTGCTTTTTTAAGTGTACTATAACTCGGAAACAGTTTCTTATCACTCGTTGTTACAATTTCATATTGTTTTCGGGATAAACCTGCTTCAACAAAAATTGAAAGCGCTTTAAGTGTTGATATTTTTTCGCGTTTAGGAATATTCTTCAATGCTTTCTTACAAAGTTTGGCTTTTCCTGGAGAATGTGCTATTTCTTTAAGGACTTTTGCAGATACTGCCTTACCAGATTCCCGCAATTTTATTTGTGTTGCAAAAGTAAGTTCTTCAATTTGATGAGATTCACGAAGTTCTTCAGTCCGTCTGCATTTACTACGAACACTAAGATCATCAAACGATTTAGAGGGACGACCAGGCCTGGATTTATTTGGAATTTCAAAGATTCCGTTTAACCAAGTTTCATTTTTTCTTAAAAAATCCTTTTCAACTCTATTAGACCGAAGCCATCTGCTCTTAAAATCAAATCTATAAAATATGCCAATCAATAAATCAAAGTACATTCCATAATTTTCAAATTCAAATTCAAACCTTAAACGACATATTTTAGATTTAAGTTCTTCGAGTTGACCATCCTCACAACAACCCTTATCTAGCAAATATTTTTCTAAGTAATCCAATTTAGCTTTAAATTCAACTTCAGAACACGTTTTTATCACATCATATAAATGTTTTTTGGTAAGAACTATTAAGCCGGATGATCCTTCAAATATAACAAAATTTGCGTTTTTTAAGAAAAAGCTTAAAAGTACATAAAACATCACATTTATTAACACCAATAACAACTAAACCTGCAAAAACCTGCACCCAATTTTTTTTCTAACTGAATCTTTATGATTCACTTTATCGTTCTACATAAACAACACAACGGAATTCGACGGAATACAACAAAAAAATGTTTAACGAAGAAAGAACAAAATTGCATTTTAATGGACAATTTTTAATTAAATCACTAAAAATATTAAAACACAACATTTTAACATGAAATTTATTGAATATATGAGAACACACCTGCAACTGAATTATACATGTTAAAAGTTGAATAAAATGTTCCAAAATATTAAAGAAATAATTAATTGAAACTAACAATTTTTTTTCTTTGATGATGCAAACAAATGAATGCTCTCGTTTTCACTGACTTTGAACTAGTGCTGCGGCCAAATTAGTTGGAGTAAAAAAAAAAAGTATAATGTTTCTTAATCTATGGGAATTACTCTACCGTTTGGTAGAAACTTTACTTCTTAACTTTGCAATTTTAAAAATCGACTTTTGTCTCGTTTTTGCATGCATTTACTCCATAGTGCAGCGGATTATTAATAAATGTATCCTCAAGGTTACCCTTGGGAGACTTTAGTGTCAATTGGACAACTTTTCGATCACACGGACACCAGGACACCTCTTTCTTAAAATCATAAATTTAGAAATTACACTGGACACTGTCTGAAATTAACGAACATTTTTTTCGAAAAATTATCTCAAAGCAACCAGTAGCCAATCAATCAAAATAAACATACTTACCTATCTATATCTTTATCATTCATACTCTCCGTTGGCACGATATGTATCTTTGTGGTTGAATACAATGCAAAATTGTCTGTATCCGCGCACACTATGATAGCATGTGCTGAGAGTATATTTCCAAGAAAAGTACAAAGAACAATTTTCAAAGAAATTATGTGATACTAACATATTAAGCTTTTTAAGCTTGTTTATTAATAAACATTTAATTTGCGTATAAATACTAGTGTCGCTTCGACCATAACTTTTATAAGAATGTATAGTCCGTCCAGACTTAATTGTAAATTTCATGCGTAGGTCCCTTTATATTAGATATTTTACTCTCCTTCTAACACACGAAAGAGTCTTGCAACAACACATCAAGCAAAAAAAGGGAACACAGCAGCGTTGCCGCATTTTTTTTTTTAAACGTGAATGAAAAAAACCCCAGCTGGAAAAGGGAACCCCGCATAAAATACTTATATAGCAACACGATTTTTACGAAATCGGAGAATCTCGATTCGAGATATCCGTTCTAAATTCCAAACCAACTTTCGTAAAAAAATTCTGAGACGCAAATAGCGAACCTTGTCACATTGCGTGGAAGGAACCCTTTTGACAAGCTCTCTGACAAATAATACCATATGGTTCATTTTTTCTGTTCCGAAACGGATGCTTTGATTGGCGTGAATGACTCTTTATGACCCTGAATTAAAATTAAACAATTGCTTACTTTTACGGGTACGTAAATTACATTCCTTTATGGGTCAATGATTCGCTCCATGGAAAACAGGTTATAATCTTAGATGACTTATTTTTTGAAAGAGTGACTATGGTAACTCTGCGGCGACAAATTGAATATGACAAAGATGATTTAACTTAACTGATAAGCATTTTATATGGGGAATTCTTAACTTCGTTTTACCATCCTTAATATATATAACATCCTTAATGGCGACATATATACCTACGATTTTTGGTTTGTACCTTTCGAATGATATAAGTTTTATTCTCCTCATTTCATAATAAATACTTAAAAAGTGTACCCAAACTTTTGATGTTCATGTCTATCTTATATATATAAAAATAGATCTTGGTTTGTTCGGATGCTTAAAACTCGAAAACGACTGGACCAAATTGGATACTTCCTTCTGCGGATTTGTTCGTAATTGCTCCGCGAAGGTTTCAGAAAAAAGAAAAATTGAAAAATTCTCAACAGGTTGCGCTGTAGGCGGTCAATCCATTTGATAGCACAGTATATGTTCTTTGTGATTTGATAATTTGGGCTGTGTGGTCACGGAGGAGGGGGGGGGGGGGGCAATGAATTAACTAATGTACTGATAAAGAAGTTGTACCCTTTTGCCAATCAAGAAAAAAAAATAAAACAACATTTGAAAGAAAGACAAATTAATTTTAAATAAAATTTTTAAATTTACTATTATTATTATTGTTTTGTTAGATCGTTAAGTGTTTTGTTCTGTTTTTCCAGTTGTATTCAAAATTTCAATTGCACCCTTTTCGTTCGTTTGCTTTCTGTATTTTGGCTATTTCTAAGGTAAGTTAGTGATTTGTGAAAACTGCGTGCAATTTATAAAAAGTTATGATCATTTACAGTTCGATATTTGTTACGATGCCAAAAAGAGGTCATGGTAACATTATATCCGAACATTGGTCAAAATTATCGTAACTACGATTGGTTGCGCGCACGCGCAATTTTAGCAGCGAAAAATATTGATGTCAATGACTTGAATTGGACCATTCAAAATCAAATTCCGGGAGAGCTGCGTTTATAGAAATCGATCGATCGCGTTGAAAACGAAGACGATGTCGTCAATTATCCAGTGGAATTCCTAAACTCTTTGGATTTGTCTGGCATTCCGCCTCATCATTTGCGTCTTAAAGTTGGATCTGTCGTCATTATGCTAAGAAATCTTCATGCCGCAAAACTGCGCAATGGAACCCCACTGATTGTCATGAAGCTAATGAACAATGTGATAGTGGCAAGGATTTTGAAAGGGCTGTTCAAAGGAGAAGAATGCCTAATCCCGCGAATTCCCTTGAGTTCAAACGATTTGCCATTCCAATTCAAACGAATTCAGTTCCCAGTGAAACTTGCATTTGCGATGACAATAAACAAGTCACAAGGGCAGTCGCTGGAAGTGTGCGGCATAAATCTGGAAAAATCATGTTTTTCACACGGCCAGTTATATGTGGCATGTTCCCGAGTAGGGAAACCATCCTCACTCTTCATTTACGCTCCGGAGCAGAAAACAAAAAATGTAGTGTATCTTGCAGCTTTAAATTGAGTCATTAATATATTCTTTGTTTTAGATTTCAATAAATCTAATAGACTTTAAAGAAATTAATACTTGAATTTATTATATTTTCGCCAAATATTGGCCGGGACGAAGTCATCTGTTAAGTATCGCTAAATTTTGATCAAAGAAACAAATTTCAGGTGGAATCATGAGTGCTTGAAATTAATTCAGTCGAAAAATATATTTTGGGCAAAACGAAGTTTGCCGGGTCAGCTAGTATTAATATAATGATTACCTATTCTTTTATAAAATTATATTTATCTACTGCTACCCAATGCTACCTGAACTGAATTTATGTATTTGAAGAATTTTTTTTAAATTGTTATAAATATTGTATTGAATATTGCTATGTTTTTATTTAAATTATATGGGACACCATTTTCCCTCTCGGACACCTTTTTGGACACTTTGTAAAAATTTCCAGCGGTATCGCATATTCAACTCGCGACGTTTGGCAATGCAACTGTGAAAAGACGCCAAAATGTATAACCAACTGTAAAAAGAAAACGGAAAACCACTGTAATCCGTAAGAACGAACATGTTTTCTCCTCTTTTTTACGAATGAATTGCCGGCTGTAGGCAGGGAGAGTCAGTTTTTATTGTAAGAGACCACGACGAGTGGACGAGTTGTATTACCTACTATTATCGTGTGTTAATTATATATTCTAATAAAGTATTAATTATTATCTAATAAAGAGTATACTGTCTTTTAGTAAAGAGGATCGTTTTTTTCAAATGTGATTACTAGCGTTTAGTACGATATGTCATAGAAAGACAGCGTTCCAAGCCGGGCGCTTTAGGAATAAGCAGTTTGGAACAGCTTCTTTTGACATAGATGTATCAATTTTAGTCGAAAAGAGCTCTGTAGATAATCGAAATGACCCTCTGAATATTGAATCACTAAAATCCACATAGTATTCGCTGCTTTTTGAACTCTAAACTCTGTCGAGTAACGAAGTCACTTTTTTGTTTGCTTAAAAAACATTGGTTTACGCAATCTTCGAAGAATGTCTCAACTCTGCAACTTGAATGAAAAATAATTTGATCTGATTGACTTGACTGCTTAAAATATTATAGTTCGTTGGTGGTTTCTGTAAGAAGGTATTTTTATTCTTAAGAGATCTCTTTGGCTAATGGCGAGTACAGCCTAAAGCCTTTTTGGAATCTTAAGAAAAAATATTTAAAGTGAATCTTCGTGAAGCCAGAAAAATATTTCAAATCGGGGTGCTTAACATATATCATAAGTATTTTAGTAATAAAAAACCAGAAGCAATTTTTTATAAATACTACTTGAAATATAAGGCCTTTCGTTCGTTCCTATTGGCCCGAGCTGCCCCACCACTCTCCCTCATCCCTATTAAAGGGTTTTCCAATAAGTGGTGTTATTTTGGTATTCAAAGAAAAATGCCATTTTGTGAGATAAATGATCGGATGTTTATTTCATAATAAAGAGGAAGGTATGCCGTTAATAATGAAAAACAATATCATCCAAATGGCCACCACGAGCACGCATACAGGACTTCGTTTTTATGAAATAAATCGCAAAGTGGCTGCCCTATGTAGCCTCACGATAGCCCCACGAATTTTATCTTTGAGGTCTTGAATCGACACTGGGCTGTTGGCGTAGACCTTATCTTTCACGTGGCCCCAAAGGAAGAAGTCGCAAGGTATTAAATCACAAGATCAATTTTTCCACCAATTTCTGTACTGCGGTCCGACAAGGTGCTTCACGACGACCGAAAAATGCTTTTGTTTTGCGAACTGTGACTGCAAGATTTTCACCATTTTTGTAGTGAATTTTAATAATTTCAATGCGTTGTTGAAGCGTGTATCGTTCCAATTTTAGTAATGGCGTAGTTTCTACTTGTCAAATGTCAAAGAACAAAAGCTTCAAAAGTGACACCTACCGAAATAGCGGGTCATTTACAATAACACCTCTCATTGGAAAACCCTTTACTACCCAACATAAGGAATTTTGGCATTAAAAGTTTCATCAAAATATATCCAACAGTTTTCCCATCAACAGTGATAAAACCACCTACGTGAAATTTTCCTGAATGTAATATTCAACATGAAGCATTCTGCAGCTCAATACTTAACTGCCAAAATCTGTAAGGAAACCCTCTCCAAAAATATTTCAAACTTACTAAATACGCACTATCACTATTTATATCAAAAAACATACTCATCACTCACTCAACCCTTATCCGGAAAGTCGGTGACAATAATTTAGTCTTACAGTACGTCTGGCTTAACAGTTCATTAAGTATTCCCAACCGAAGCCACACTAGAACATTCACCCTCCATCAATCCGTAATGCCAATGTCGGCTGGCAAGGTAAATAATTTAATTACTACCACCTACACCACCAAAGCCCCGGGTCCACATTCGGAACTCAGATATCACTCGGTTTAGTACAACTTTTCGGTTCTAAATCAGTCCATACTATCGCTCCAACATATGCAGACGACTGCCGCAACCGCATCTCACCTCTTTCACATAAATAAATCGGGGGGTTGATTTGGCCAACTTTTTTAGCCCAGCAACTTTCGACTGAACACCGTTTTACTTACACAGTAATAAATTCAAATTGCAAAGTTCTGCTTTTGAGCGCGCAATTAATTCACAGATTAAATGCAAGTTGGCCAGCCGCACAAAGTTTCCACTTTCCACCTCCGGCCGAGAGAAAAAGACTCCAAGTACTCTCAAATTTTTATCTGGATAGAGCGAGCTATCCTTACAGTACAGTGACACACGAATCTGCACCAGATACTGCACAATCGATGGCAGTTCGAAACTTTTGGGGAAATATTTGCAGTTGCATATTCCAATTCGGAAGGTATTGGTTTAACTTTTGCACCACCCTATTGGTTGTCCTTCCGCTTGGAACTTTAACCAACACAAAAAATATATGTGCTACAAGATTTTGCTTTTAGTCATTTTACTGAACTTAATCTAGTCATTAAGAGGTCTGGTTTTATTTTTTTATTTTTTTATTTTTGTGGCAAATTAGAATTTCAAATCAAAACCATTATCCATATGCATCGGTCGGAGTTCACTTAGCGCCGTGCTAAGCCGCATTAAAGGCTAGAGTCGTAAAAAATCACGTAACCACCAGCGAAAGCAGATAACGTTGACGTTTAACGCGCGTATGAGTGACTGAGAAAGTCCTTAGAACGATGTCAAGAGATGAAAAAAACATTCTGCCAAAGTGTGCAAGCCGTGCACAATGATAAACTCGACTTCAGAAGGAGGGTCGTACGAGGTATGACATGGGTTGTCAGGCTGTGGTATGACACCTTTTTGATGGTCCCTGGCAAACGAAAGTGTACTATATTATTCCTTGCACCACCAAATGAGCGGGGAACGACACGAAGAATGCATGCCATTTGCCTTTACAATGAGTGGGCAGCAAGAGGAAGAAACGAGCACGCCGAGTAAAAGAGTGAAAATGAAAATGAAAACGTTTATGTGCATGAAACGTAATCGGGCACTAAAAGTAAGGGTACTGGATGTTTGATGTTGTCCTGAGTGTGTGCGCATATTTATGTAGATGTGTATACTGCCGTGGGGAAGTAAGATAATGGGGCCTGTAGTGCTTTCAATGAGGTCATGCAAATAGGAAATATGTATCTGCATGAGGACTTCACCCTTTTTTCTTTTCTTTTTTGTTGAGCTGGGCTCAACGGCAGAAAGAAGTGGTAATGGAGCTGTTATTCATTTTCAATTCAGAAAAGTAAAATTTGCTGCTGAATTGTGAATTGGACGAAACAGTCACTCAAGTGGCAAAAAAGACGTAACAAAATGGAAGTAGCTAGCTGCATCTATCCATTTATGCGATTCATCGTTTTGTGTGGAAGGCATTATGTAGTACGGTGGCTCTTCACAGATCATTGGCAACATTCCATTAGGTGTTGCTGTTTGTTGGTATATTTCGATATTATGCGGCAGTACACTATTGGGACCATCTTCACACCAAAATCGGTACTAATGAGAGAAAGGGCTTTGGAAAAGATTTGGATTTGGATCTTGGGGCAGATTGAAACTTTTGGAAATGTGGAGGAGCGTTCATGATATTGATCCATCGGGAAAAACTGTTTGCTGTGTGGAGGACGTGGTTGCACACGCATGGTGCTAAATGAAAGAATAAAATACTGACGCAATAGGACACTACGCCTAAATAATTTCGAGAATTCAGTTTTGTTTTTTGTCTTATCGGAGGAATGTGAATTTTTAAGACGAATCCGAACGACTGAGAAGCTCCCTAAAGAGGATAAGGCCCTCGAACAGTTCACCTAAGCTCACGCAGAGGTGGCAAAAGTAACCCTAAACCTTGTGGAAGATAATACACCTCCTGCATTGCTAAATAGACTAACCAATCATTCAGCTTCTGTGCACCTGATACCCGATTTTCACCGCAAATTTTGAATGACAGGACACTGACAGCTGACAGCCCTCTATCGCGCGACCTACGAGCGGCAGCGATCATTTAACATTTAACACAAAACAATGATGCGTTGAATTTGGAATTTAAGTTAACACTGACTATATCACAATGGGCCTTCTTTGGCCTAAGTGAGGCTGCACCTGAGGCGGCCTGCCACTCTAACCTAACACTAACTACAAATTCTTCACAAATCATGTAGATAGATGATGAGCTGCGTCTGTTGTTAGGCTGTTATCAGTTAAATCATGTGCCGCTGTATCGAGAGGTTGATTGATGTATTGTTGTTGTTGTTGGAGCTGGGCATTTTCAAATACAGGTAGCGGTTTCTCATAAGAATGACTTTTGGTGTGTACAGTCACGTAACCCGGCTGCCGGGTGGCACTTTTTCAATAACAAACAATTTTTAAATGAAATTACAAAAAAAAAAATGCAAAAATAAAGTAAATGTTGAGTGTGTTTTTTTAGATATCATAACTTGTTCTCTATCCATCTTCGGCACCAAAAGCTGTTCACCCATTCACATCTCAATTTCTGTTTAATTTTGTTTATACGAATTCTATTTTTGACAGCAAAATTCATGCAGCTGCATAAATTAAACCGTGGGGGTTGTTCCAAAAATGAGTTAACAACATGCAAGTTAAACCTAAGCTCCACTATGGCAAAAGTGAATTTTAGAAAATGTTCATGAACATTGAATAAATTTCTATAGGATTGGAAATTCTGTAGTTCAATAACACTGAAATGTGTTGAATAATGTTAGTTACGAACACTAAAAATGCAAATGCTATTGATATTTAAAAAAAAAATGACGAAAGTCTGTTAAGCTCGGAAATTCTTAATCCAAATACAACAATCTTACTTTTAGATTAACATTTAATTCTTACTGTAAGATTGTTCTATAACAATATTAAGAACGTGTAAGCTTAAATCCGCAGCTTTATCATTGAGAAACCATTTTCAGGTTGCAGATACCCATAGTAATATTTCGTCCTGATCATTAAATTTTTGCGGGACCTGCCTGTTTCAGCGGTCGCCGGTGTAGATATCAAGGTCGACACCCCAAAGCTTTCTATTTTCCGCTAGTGACTTTAATTCATCAGCAGACACGACGTTGGGCTTAAAAGATTCTGATTGCCGTAGTAGCTGTTTCAGAATTGATTTAGCCTATCAAATTTCATAAGGCAGCTTGGCACAAATTTGGTCTATTAATGGGTATCAACTAATATCCAGAGTGCATTAAAAAAACGTTTCGGAGACGGCTATTATCACAGATTTATTCACAGGTATAGGTTCGACACAGCTATAGCTTCAAGCTCTTGGGTTCGTACTACAGTTCTCAGCGTTGTGGTTTAAAGTCAGTATAAGTATAGGACACAAAACAGACCTCATTGCACGTTTATCTAAATACCAGCGACACTACAAGTGGTTTAAAGAGTTCGAGTAGCTCTAAGAGTCAGTTCCATACTTCGGCAATATGCCTCACAGGGTCACGTTGTATTCATTATAACCAAAGCATTTTCCGAAAAACAGCTTAAAGTGATATACATACCTCCTTCGTATATTTCGAATGAAGCCTTTACGCGCTTTCTTGGGAAGGTACGCCAAGGGAATAAGAAAAGGATGGGTGAAGGCCATTAAACTCCATCTCCACCTAGACTCTTTAGCAAAGTTGATTCCCTTCGGCAGGTATCCCAAATTATCGCGATGTAATCGCCAAAGAGACTACGTCTATACGGTCGAACTATTTAGGTAGAAGTTGATAAAAGCCATAGAACTTTTATACTTAATGCCCAGTTGAGGAATCTGTTAAATTTATCTGCAAAAGAAAAAACTTCTCCCCACCGGATATTTAACTCCTTAAATTATATACACCTCTTTCAGCCTCTGAGAGGCAGGAACACCTTGCTTTCTAGATCTCTGGACAAAGATCTAACTTTCCGCCGACTTTCGAGGGCTTTCCGGTCTTCATTAACTGATTTTTTTTTATATCCGTCTCAAGAAAACGATTTACCAAACTAAAACCACATCTTAAAGAGCAGTCTTCTCCCCCGATATTTTGAAATTAGGGTGTTTTGAACCGCTTCTTCTTAGTATCATCGCCAAACCGTAGACATATCCTGCAGAAGGAATGACTGCTGTTGGAAATAATTCTCCATAAACTTCCACAGAAATAATTGAAGATGTTAAAATCCTCTCAGACACTTCCATCGTTCTGCAACCCCTCCCACTGTACTTCGTTGCTGTGTTTGCTCTTAGGCCTGTATTTGATTATTGAGATTCAATTTGCGCAGAGCCAGGTCGTGATCAGTTAACAGTACAACCCCTGTCAACAGACTAACATAATAATAGTCCACTTTCCAAATTGCTTCAAATCAGGCGACATGTACCAGTATTTGGCACCGCCTTAGACCACCAATAGCCCAAATTTATACCCACACGCTAACCCTGCCTCCTTCCCTTCAATAAGCACGCATGAGTTATTGTAGCGCAATTACAAGTGCTAAGCAACTGACCGTCAACCGCTCCATCGTGAGTTTTTGCACCCTGTGTCTCACTCGATTTGAATTATTATCCGCCATGACTCGAGAATGGATGTGTACACTGTACAGTGGAGAGATTGCACGCCAACCACGCAAATAAACCCCAAACACATACGAGTAGTTTTTCTGTGGAAAAATAAGTAACCTAACCTACTCCTCTGCCAGGCCGCAAACACAATGCTAATGGTCACAAGTCAGAGTTATTGCATCAATAAATTTTCAATAACGAGACCGAGCCGAGGGCAACGGAGTCGTCCACAGAACGGTATTATTATTTTTTTCGCCACCCCCCTTCAAGTTATTTAAATATTTTTGAGGTCATACTTTGCGACACACAGTAGGTCCAAGTGAATGAGTCCCAGTGGTCAGGCCAGTGGGCTGGATCTACTGGCCACACACAGCGAAAATTTTGATTTGATTCACAGTGCGGATAGCCACAAGGAAAAAATTCATCTTCCCCAGTTTGTTCTTTGTTCACTCATTTAATCAAGGACTGCCGGTTTTGTTTTGGTGCAGATTTACGTTCTATTCTCTACGAGTACTTCTTTCGGCTAGAAGAGATAGGTTGAAGAGGTTGAATATCCCGGAGGTATACTCTCGAAATTACGATGGAAATGATATTAATAATAGAAATGATTGCTGAAAGGGATAGCAAGGACGACCGAGAAATTATTGAAAATTTTTTTTCGGTGACTGGGTCTTGTTTTTGTATTTTAATAGTAAAATCGAAGTGCGTGGACCTTTGAAGCGTAAACAAATCCTTGGGTTTCGGTCTCTTTGAAGGGTTTTATGATTTATGATGGTTTGCCACTCAATTTTGTGTTTGGTATGCAGGCTCGGGCGAATTCCTTATTTTTGATAATAATTCGGGTTTCTTTCGAAAGTTTTTCATTTCTTTTTATTTTTGGTTCTAAATAATATTATCCTTGGTGATTACATCATGACCGGCGGTAACTTTTTATCCTTTCCTGTTGTCATCATTTATCATTGGGCAGTTTTTTTTTTTTTTTTTGAGTTTTGAAAATGAATATAAAAAGCAATATCGTGGGGTGAGGCCTTTCGTTCATTGTTCGACCTCTTGTTGGAGGAATTTCGATTACATTTTTGTTTGTTTTTGATCACTTGACGAGTCAGGGCGAATCTGGTTGGCGGATAAGGATTCTCGTCTTGGTAATATCGTGTTGTGGATTGCTGGGAGGTGATTTGCGGTAAGTGGATTATTAGACAGACATTGGCTTGAGCAAAGTGCTGATGGCGATGTAAATAATCGTTGCTGGTGAAATGACACTACTTCTGGGAAATGTTGTCATTTCGTTCGGAACTTTGGAAAACCTACTTCTTCCATGTATTTGAATTATACAAATTGAGAGTAATTTTCATTTTCAAAACAGGCTTAAAGTAGAGAACGCAAATATTTGCACAAAGTCCCTGCAGAAGGACTTGCCCATTAAACTACCCATTTGCGGGTGGATTAATGATGCATAGCTTCGAGGCAGATATGCAGCGAAAGTCATACTGCTTTGCACAAGAGTGTATTTTTCAGTAGGTTGGTATTTTTAGAAAAATTCGAAAAATTAAATTTAAGATTTTTTTTTTGCTATTTGTAGCGGCAACGAAAACTGAAGGCTTTGTCCATCGAAATAAACGACCGTTCTTCTCTTTCCAACTGTTAACCAACCACCCAACTCTTTTTATTCCATCTCTATTTATATGCAATTTTTAACTTGAGTGAAAAGCAATTAACAACTATTCAGAGTGAAATACAATACCCTGCCCAAACAATATCCTTTTTTTTTTTTAATTTTTACCTAAGCAAATCCTTCGCATATCCTATTATGTATATATGCTATAGAGTGACAGAGACGATGAGAAGAATTTTTTGTTTTACAAGTTGTACTCGCTCGGCTTTAGTCTTAATCAAGAATTGTATCAAAAATAAATTCACGCCAGATTAATGTTTCCTTATATAATTCGTCTCTTTGTATTAAGTGGCCTTTGACAACAAAAATGCATTTTTAGAATAGCGTTAGGCCAGTGTATCCGTAAGCTTACTGGTGATGACGACCCACGATTAAATAAGCCACTAAAATTGTAGAATTTAACGCCCTTCATGGGTAACATTTTTATCGGGTTATGTAAAGCCTGCGGGGTGAGTTCTCATAGACAACAAACTAATTATGCTCTTGAGGCCAATATTCAGTTTTGTCAGTGGAATTAAGAATTTGGAACCCAAATTTATGTAATTTCAAAATTTGGGTTTGTAGTTTAATTTTTGTTCCGAGTAAAGTTAAAGAAGGGTTAGAGCATTTTTTTAAATAATAAAACAGAGCTCAGGAGGTCATATATGTCTGAAATCTTATTTAAAACATTTTTTTTAATTCATCAACTATATTTCATTGAAAAAAAAGATATTCCAAAGTTAAATTTTTAATTGGAGTGCAGCTTTTAGCTTTAAAGTGAAATAGATAAGTAGGGTAGGGTGGGGCAGATTCAACACATTTTTCGCAGATTTGAAATAACTTCTTTCGCAAATAAATATTTGAAATCTGTTGTTTTTTTCAAGCTATGATTATTTTACTAAAAGAATGCATAATTTCTTAAAAGTTAACTTCACCTTTATAATTTCAAAAAAATAAAATTTAAAACTGCCTAAAAGGGCGAATCTGCCCCATCATGGGGCACAATCGTCATCCGGGTGGGGCACTTTCGATGTCAGTTTAGATGACGCAATAAATCAATAAATAGGAACGTACTGTTTTTATTTAAATTGTTAAACAAATCTTATTTAATAAGAGAAGAAATTCATGTTTAGATTAAAAATTAAATTAAAGAAATATATTTAAGATCACATTCGTTTTAAAAAAAAATTGTTAAGTAAATGATAAAAGTAAAATAAAAGGATTTGTTAAAAAAAATCATTACACGTTATATCCACCCAGATCAACGTCCTTAAAAAAGATAAGATGAGAGTATCTTGACGACCCAGCTGGGTGTTCTTGCAATGACCTTTTGCTGAAACTGCCCCATGTGCTTTTGTCGAAAGTGCCCCATCCTTTGCTTTAGTAAACGTTATTGTTTTTCACAAAACTTATAAAATTAATTTAATTAAATGTTATAAATAACTTAAAAATATTATAGATCCCAACATTTGACAACCATGGAATTCCCATAAGAAAAACTTAAATATCACCTACCTCGTGTACAGGAAAGATTGCAGAATATCACTGAACAAATTAAAAACCGGTCTAACCACCACAACTGCTAAAGAAGAACTGTCATAGTACGTGTACGATCTGAGAGAACATTGCAGCACAACTTTCCATCAAACAGTTTATTTAGAAATTAACCGCTTTTCTGTAATAGCGAAAGTCGAAAGTGCCCCATCGTCGAAAGTACGCTACCCTACAAAAGCCCACTACGGCTCTTCATCGATATGACTAAGGCTTTCGATGTGGTCGATCATGAATTGCTTTTAAACAAACTTTATCCTGCATAGGATTTAGCGGATATATGCATGAATGGTTTAAGCCGTACTTACAAGATACAAAGCACAAAGTCAAAATAAATGGGATCTTCAGCTTATCTTGTAGGCTAAAGAATGGTCTCCCTCAAGACTCAGTTCAGTATACAGAAGTTCAATAGACAACCACTTGCCTTTGCTGTTTGGCGTTACAAACTTCGAGTGCATTGTCAAAATACAAGAAGATCTACAAACGCTAATGTACTGGTTTACTTTGCATTAGTTTATCATCAGTAAAAAAAATTAAAATGATGTCATTTAACTTAACTGGAAGTCAGCCAGGACTTATTTTTATACTTTCATGTAATCAGTTTTGTTTACCTGTTCATTACTGTGGTAAACAAAACTTTTTTGTGAACTGCCATTGTTCCTCTAATTGCTTTGAAATAGAACCAGTTTATTCCTTTAAATATCTCGGGGTGGTCATTCACAGCAGATTAAACTGGAAGCCTCATATTCTATTTTTAAAATCGCATTTTATGCTTACTAATCGAAAACTGCATCAATTAAGACCCTACTGTTCGCAGCGCGTTCTCAAAATGATATATTATGGCCTAGCGAACTTGAAATTGCAATATGGCCTCACCTGTTGGGGCGGGTCTTACTCTAGTTGTTTCGGATCCTTATTGATTGCTCAAAAATAATTGTGTGGCATTCGATTGGGCGCTCTCAGAGCACTTTTTTTCCTCTCAGAGCTTATGTTCGTTTGGTACAAAAAAAGCAATCTTTTTCAGATTTCAGAGCACTTTTGCGAATCTGGATTTTTTCTCAGATTTACCAATAGAAGTACGTTTGAGGTTGACAACTATCGGAGTTTGTTTACTTTTCCGTGGAATTTTTCAACTGCAAACAAATGCATTGCATCGGGTGGATGGGTTTTTGTTAATTATTTATGTACAAATGTTTAGAAATCAATTTCATAGTCCGATTCAGAGCTTCTAAAAACAATGTATATTTTAAAATTTAAAAAGATTTTCTCTTTTTAACAAAAAGAAAAAATTTTAATTGTACAAAGTAAGGCACCAATTGCGGCGTAGTTTAAAAAAAAAAACAATAATTAATATTTTTAAGGAATACGAATCTAACTCGCTGGTATATTAGATCAGCAGCCATTTTGTTAAATAATGCAATACACTTAACTCATTCCTAACTCAGTTCTTGTCAGACTTTTGTTGTTTTTTTAAAAGTGTTGATCTCAAGAGCATACTTCGGCTCGTATACAGACACACCGTGTGTCTTGGATGTGCATGCGACAAAGACCGACTTTCTTTTTCGCAAAGCATATTGGCGAGTGGCTGATGAGAGAAGGCATGTTGGGTTTTAACTTCGCAAGCGATTAACAAGTAAGTACCACCGTTCTAAACTGAAAATTTAAAAACAAAACTCCTAATGAACTCCGAGGAATTTCGAAAACAATTTAGAATTCCCAACAACGCTCGGACATGAAAACTCCCCCAAAATTCTGTAAAAGTCCAATTATAATACAGTTTTCATTACTCTGTCAGACGAAATGTTTGTTTTTGTTCTCCCTTCCTTTTTGCTAACATCTCTGTAGCTTTACCAAACAACCCTTCAGTCCTAATTAACTTGGAAGGAAATAACGTTTTCCTGAGCTAACAAACCATGTTATGTGTTATTGTACCTGGAACTGGAACTTCTACGGCAAGCCGAGCCAAACAATGCCGTTTAAAATTTCCATCTAGATGTTCGTCTATGTCTACTCGTACCTCATTTGCCGATCCTCTATATTAAAGCTAATTTAAATACTCTATTCGTGGCTGAACAATACGTCCTGCTGCGCACCCATTGCAAAGTCAGACACGAGTCCATTTCTCAGAAGCATTTCTTGGAATTCCTCTTTGGAATTGCATTTCCATAATTGCCCACGGTATGGGGGGAGGAACGTCCACTGGTGCAGTTCGGCAAAGCCATTTCAGTTTGAATTCTGTGCAGCACACCACCACTAATGCAGCAATTGCACCGCATATACACAACACTGAGCAGTGAGCAGCACCGCACACCCTAGCCAGCTATATCGCTTGCAACGTATTCTCCACATGAAAGCCGAAATATCTCAGCACCAGTTGAAATAAATTTTGAGATACTTTGACATGGAATTTTTTTCCGGCAGCTGAAGTACCAAAGTACATCACTGCATCCCCGGAGAGATAAATCCTCCGTAAGGCGGAATGTTATACACATGTGAAAATATAAATTGTTTAGGAGCGTTTTTTTTTTTTGTTGGTGCATACTGTTGTTGTTATTCTTGTGTATATATCCTTTCTTATCCTTAATCGAATTACTCATGATGCATGCAAGTGCTGGAGCATTGTGTTCGGTGGTATCGTACAATTGGAGAGATGCCGCGACGGCCTCGCCCCTGTTGTTTATATTCTCGCAAGCGCTTTACCATAAACTAAAGCTGTTCATCACACCCTCTATGTGTAGCTTAGTCGTGGAATGGACTTGAAATGTTACATTTGCCAGCCACCCCTGATATTTGATGCAGTCTCTGTAGGATCCATAGGATGTACGTCTTTTTATTTTTTGCTGTAAAAATGCTTAAGCGCTCCTCGAAACTACAAGGATGCGGAATGGATTCAGAGTTTGTTTCAAGTATGACAGTGTCGCATCCCCTTTTACGTTAAGCTCTGCAGAGTAACAACAGCTCGATGGGGATAATGTGTGCGCCATTATGAAGCACGCTATGAATCAGAAATAGGAGGTAGTACGACGAGTGTAGTAGATGCGGCACAGTATGGATGCTCAAAATGGGACACGAGCAAAATTATGCATTCACTGAAGGCCCCGAACATCGTGGCGGTACCAAATATACGTTTCTGGGAGTAAATCAGATGCAATTGGCGGAACTAACGAAATAAGCCCCGTGGTTTGAACTACCCTTGCTGAAAGGCGAAACCTTGCAATGTTAAAATAAAGGATCAGGTCTTTTGCCTGACCATCAAACTGTTAATCAAACTGAGGAGAGCGCTTGTGAGCTGTCCGAAGGAAAGCAAAAAGTGCAAAGTCGAACAAAAGGAGCCTTGCATCAAAAATAGCACACATTGTAAAAAATAGGCAACAACAAGAAATTAGCAGGAAAACCTTCTATTGGCTAACCGGAGTCACATTAGGCACGCTTGCAGGCAGCAACAATATGGATGACTTTACACTAGTACACAGCTGTAACTGAGTAGAAAGGCCCTTTCATGAAACTCAGCCCCTGGTACAAAAAGCCCTTTTTAAAAATATCTGGGGCAGTAGTAGAAAAATGATTTTATTTAAAAATGAACTAGAGGACGAATGACTTTTTTACTTATAACTCATATAGCATGCCTGTGTATGGTTTCTTTCGATGAATACTGTATTCCCTGGGTAATCCTGTCCTTACACCTACTGTTAGCTTAGAACAATAAACAACCGCGTAAGTTTGCCAAAGGACGCAATCCCATTCTTTTGCTCTTTCCGCAGTACCTCCACATAATAACCCTGTGCATCTGTGAGCAGAGCAGTGGTCCTTGTGTGCCCAAGGACAATAGTTTATTCCGTTGTATGAATTCCATTTTTCTGCGGCTTGCCACACTTTTCAACTCGTTGAATGAACACCACAGCAGCACACTATACGAGGACGACATGTAGGAAAGATATGAACATTCGTGATTGTCTCTTCCTAAGGAAAATTAAATTTGTTATTTTTTTGAATAGCATTGTGTGTGTTTTTGTGTGCTTGTGTTGCAGGGAGCTACCTACTCCCTTGTGCGCGATTTCATTTAATTGCGAGCGACAGACAGCAAGACTTCGTAGAAAGTGATGCATTTTGCAGTTCATTTATGTCCACCGTCTAATGGCGGCTATGGGACTAGGAGTGTACTCAGCGCATTTATATATAACCAAGCTGTTGAGAGGGGGCATAGTTGCAGATATAGAATGCTATACGTCAGTCAGCTAAGAAAAAGACAGAAGAACTTAAACTTCCTGGGAATTCGAAATGTTTGCACGATAACTTGCATGTCGGGGTGGGTACGTTACGTATACCTACACTTTATGTACTCGAAAACTTTTGCTTGCAACTAATTCCTGAGCATATTACGACTGTGATGACGACGTGAATGAATGTGAGCAAAAGTTTCAAGGATTGTTCACATCAATCTCCCACCAGTGAGCTCTGAGTGGGATGCATTAGACGCTGCTTCGTCCTTAGTCTTTTTTTATTTCTAAGCATACGATAAACATATTTCCAAATAATACTTCAAGCAAGTGATTATCCCCCTCGTTTGTGGGATTAAGTAACTGGAAGTCTGTTCGACCTGGGAAGCTGAAATTCGAAACAAAGGTTTGGATTATGTACAAAACTAGCTGAACCGTGCACGCATCGCCAGTCTACCACGTATTAGTTAAAAAGAAAAACCAGTCATATCGTGTGTGTTTGCATAATTGATCGCTCAGCACAATCAGGTGTTCTCCACACACGAAACATGATCCACTGTTTATTGGCGATCAAATATTCTTCAAGTGATCCCGTTTGCGTTGACGGATTTTTGGAGAAGGAGATTCAACAGCGACATCGAACTGGCTAGAAAAGTACGCAGCAGTCGTCTAAGATGACTGGGACATCTGGGACATGAAGTTCGAATAGACACCAACGCTTCGGCCCGAAGAATCTTCGATTCCAATCCGGAGGGAAAACGCAGTCGAGGAAGACCTCGCCTTAGGTGGCGCGAACAAGTGGAAATGGACCTCAACCAACTTGAAGTGCACAACTGGGGAGTTAGCCAAAGATCGCGCTAATTGGCGAGGCGTATTGGTTGAGGCCCAGGTCTACCCCGGCCACCTAAGAAATGTTAAGAAAACCAGAGTTTTTCAAATCAATCCACGTTCGTGCGCATGACCAAAAAAAAGGGTTCATGGTTAAAAATTGATGGCGCATTTCTGTCATCATCTTTTAAACACTAGTCAGATCTTTTCGAAAGCTTTCTTAAATTAGCCTTAGCTAAACTTTATAAGATCTTCAGTTTCGACGGGGGTCAGTTAGTTTGCGAATAACCTGGGAGTACCCCAAGGTGCTCTACTTGGTACAATTTTATTCCTAATATTTATTCCTTATTTTCTCCTTCATTTTTAGGTAAAACTAAAACCTTCGCCGATGACCTTGGTATTGCTTATTGTTCAGTCAGTCCTTTAGATTTAACATCTAACATAAACCATGACGTAGATGCTGGTTTGCAGAAAACAGGCTTACTGCTAGTAGCAAAACAAAACTGATGTATTTGAGTCCAACTGAACAGGAGTTCCCCGACTCAGAAATAGTTTTCCATTCCCGTGTTTGTGTTAGTCATAAGCTGTCGAACAACATTAACAGTTCCCAAAATGGTCCATCTTTCAATAGAAACGCAGATTGCAGTCATAACTGCTTCAAAATTGAAATCGTTGATAGTTTTAGCCATAAAAGGCTAATGATTAGACGACGTCACATTCGTAATCTTACCGTATTTCATCAACCCGACGACATAGTAATGTGTGTTCACTAAATAATTCAGTGACCAATGCGCCCTTGCGAATGACGGTTCTACCCTGCAGGTAAGACCAGTATTTCGATTTGATTTTACTGTTTGAATCGCACAAATTCGTCGTTTCGGAATTTTGCGGATCTTGCGCAAGGAAAAATTTATTTATTTAATATAATTTTTATAATTGTTTCTATATCATTATGTTAATGTTAATTTTATAATAAAATAGGAGAAATGTTTTGTTTTTTTTTTAGTTTTTGAAAACATGTTTGAAATTAAACTTAAAAATGTTGTGCTTTAAAGACTTTTCAATAATAAAAACTATTTATTAGTAAAAATCGGAATTTTTATTTGGCAACACCTTTCTAATGTTCCAAGAAAAAAATAACTAAATGTATTTTTCTTAAATAAAGCTTTAAAAAAAATATATTTCACTATTCCTCGAATCAGCAAATCATTACGAGTCAGTAACCTTAGTCTTTTAGGATTAAGTACCTTGGTGTTACTATTGACCAAAATTTGAACTGGTGCACGCACATTTCTCTTATGAAAAAAAATTTTCTTTTCACTACTCGTGAAACTACTGCTCTTCCGACACAATAAAATTGTCTTTTATGACTTATTTCATGCACAACTGCAATATGGACTCTGCAGTTGGGGTGGCGCATTTTTTAATAAGCTCCAGCACAGCAATTAATAGTTATTCAAAATTCGGTTGTACTTAAACGGCCTTGCTAATAATCAAACACTAATGTCGACGATTATTAGCCGGTTGCCACCTTTAGTAAAAATGTACAGCATAACTGCAACGGTACCAATAAACAATTAGACCTCCACATTTGCTAGTGCGACAACTTTCTTAGAATCTATTACAATTTTTGTCAACGCAGAATTCAAATTTCATAATTTGTTTTCGTGAAAAACAAGGTCAATGTTTTATTTCAGAACGAGGGTTTTATTCTAAAAAAAAGGAATATAAATATATATTGCAAATTAATTTTCCCAACAGATATCTATCAAAGGCATTTTGAAGTTTATTATAAGCAAAAAACAAAACACAAAATAGGAAATGCACAAAATATCCGCTGATCTGTCAAATATCATATGCAAATCAGTGATGCCCTCTCCTTCGATCGGACACAATTTTCGGTACTTTTTATAGTACACTTTACTTTGTTGTCGAATCCTTCACGATTGATTTCTGAGTGAATTTGTGTCGGAACACAGTTTATTAAGCTGATTATGAAAATCCAAGCTTATTGATCTAAAGATTGAATGGTAAGCAAGTGAATATTTTTGAAAAATGAAATAATAGCCGGCTATTTTATTTTAGAATAAATTAAAAACTCACGTAGGGAGTCAAAAGCATTCTAAGGATCTATCGCTTCCGTTTCTGGATTTCAATCTGCCAAGCAACGAAACAGTGCTTGTAAAAGTATATAGAAATATAAAAATAAATACAATTTGAACTTTCAAAAATTGTATAGCTCATATTACTTAATTGTGGAAACTTAGAAAGCAACAAAATATTGAATTCATTCAGAAAAATATAAACCCGCGGACATTTTTCCACAAGAAAGCTGTCATGCGTACTCCTTTTTGAATTCACACCAAATAAAACAGAATTCTGTTTATCTTGAATTCGCACATGGTAGTATGTTATGTTATTCCTCCAGAAGTTCCTGACAATTATTTTGCATGGATTTTGCTGAATGCTGACAATTCTTATATCTATATTTCCGCGAAGTCAACCTTTTCACACCAACCACTGCTTCATTAGAAATTCTCATTCTCTGGGAACAAACTCCATTTCCAAAGAGGGTTTGGTTGCAGCCAAATATCTACCAGAGTCACAAAAGGTACTGAGAGTTGTAGAAAAATTTAGGTATTCGGGTATGAGCTGTTCAATTTTAAGTGAAGCAATATTTTATTTTCGGCGAGCCTCAAGAAAGTCTTGGAAACATCCTAAACTTATATCAAATTTATTTTTTACAACGTATGCATTCGTAACATGCAAATTATTAAAAATAAAAAACAAACATCAAAAAGCAAGCCTTAGCTGTTAAATAAGATACCAAATATATTCTAAATATATATTTCAAGTGCTTAGAAATAAAACAAAAATTACATATTTTTCAATTTTGTAAAAATTTGTCTTTGCTAAACGTAAAAACAACTTGCATTGTTGTCTTCCAGTGAAGAAACTCCGAAAACATTTACAATTTACTAAAATTAGTTTATATTTGTAAACGTTCAGGCTGAACAAAAGTGTATTTAAATTCGCTCCTATTTCAAAATTCCATGCCGCCATTTTTGGTGGTTGGACAACACTCCTCGTGAAAATGACATTTAGGGAGGATTTCTTTAGCTAACGCCCGAGATAAACATTCGTTTCTCGACATTAACATTTAACACTACAGTTAGCGATATTGTGGCAACTATATTTGTTTATTGGTAAAGGGATTTTGGAAGGTGTGGAGTCTTTGCGCAAACTGCCAGACTAAAGTTGATTATTGGTAAGACCGAATGTCTCTTAATGCATAACGAATAAACGAAGTTTTCTTTTCTTCGCATCTTTCCACCAAAAATAATGTCCTCTAACTATCCTTGGTGAGCAAACTCGCTTGCAGATCACTAGCACTTTGACGAACTTCCTACTTGCCATATCGATTTCATGAAATGATAGTTGTCCGTCTCTTCATACTCAAGGCCCCCACAAAACTTTACCACTCCATCGGCGTTGGTTACCTTCCACACCACCAGTGCAGTGGTGCGACTGCTACAAAATCAATCCGATGGCATATTGACTGATTGATTGATGGAACGCATACCCACTTTAAACGCGACTTACCTAAATCATCGTCCACAACAGGCGGCAAACATCCCCCACACACAACTGCGAGCTGTGTGTGGTACAAGTTGGCGAATTGTATCATTTACGAATTAGTGACAGCATACTTGGTAATTGATTGCGTCAAATGGGAATCTAACGACCTTGAATGAGATTCCTCGGCCTGAGGAAGTTGTTTTTGTTTTTTGTTTCTTTCTTTTGCAACACAAAGTTTTTTTGTTTTCTTCTTTGGTGGAAGGATAAACACCCCTTAATTCGTACGAGACTGTTTGGGATGGTACAGTCGTCGGGGTCGAACGCGTCCTGCTGCTGAGATAAAATCGATTACACTCCATGCGGCCTCCTTTATTTAGTTAAATTATTCAAGGAAAATAAATATACATAATATTCTCATGAGAGCCTCAAATACGGTACTCATCCTAATTAATTTGGTCAAGGACGAGAGTTTGTGTCTTAGAGAATCCGTATTTTTTAAGGATAATTAGCTTAATTGAATCTTTACGTTGGAATGGAGAACGCCGAATATAGCACACACGCTATCGGGGCCTAGATTATTAGCAAAACAGTAGATAGAGACGAGTCTTTCATCTTCACAAGGGTCATTATTTGGGACAGAGATATGAACTTCGTTGAATCGCAAGAACTGGCATGGGCTACATCTTAATCGTGATGACGACGACCGACGGTGCCGATGCTAGTGGAAGTATATTTGTGCGGCTCAATGTTTTGGTATATGGCTCACCAAGAAGTTCGTGGTTTCTCACCAACCGTGGTTAGTTTATCAAATTCGGTAATTGTAGTTGCATGCAGCAGCGTTTGTCACACACGACTGCTCACGGAGGGTGTCTGAGTATGCATTGATTCGGCTGCTGCAAAGGGTTGCGATGTTAAACATGTAACGAAATAAATCAAAATTTCATATCCTGAATTGATCGATTTTCTACAAGGAGTAAATTGCTTCTTGTGTGCGCACATAGTATAACCCCCAACTCTGGGTAGCTGTGGTTTTATGTGTGTGTCAGCCTTGAGTCGGTTACAGCGGTTGAGTTGTTCGGTTGAACTGTTTACTATCGGTTAGAAATTGGCACGATGCGGGAGTTAAGTGAGCAAGAGAACAATGTAAGTAAGTATCTTTCTATCTACCCAGGAAAAGCTTCGAGCATAACCATCGCATGAGAATGGCGTTAATCTACATCTGAAAGAATACTCTCTTCCTGTGCACATAATAGGGACTACGTGAGGGGATGCTCAACGACTCTGATTTTGATTTTTCTTTTTCATAAAGCGGTACGTTTTGGCACATATGTACCCGCTGGCATGTACAGAGACGGGAAAACGTGCAGATGTACGCCTAACTGCCTTTCTGTGGCATTCGTAAAATTCTCTTAATGTATCCTTTTTTTAAATGGGAGACGCGTATCAAAAAAAAAAAGAATGTCTGTTCTATAAGACCTGTCTGGAAATTTTGTCGACATTAGTGACTTCAATAAGGGCTTAGCGTATGTACATAACTTGAGGTTGTCAAACTAAAGGTTACCCTGTGACGGATTGTACATTATATTGCCGACGAAGAAAGGGTAGGCCAAGACTCATCGCCATGGCACTTTCACCTTGTGAGAGGCACGTGTTGTTTACCTGTTTTTACACATCTTTGTCAGTTCGAGTTACCTCCAAATGGAGTGGTAACAAGTTAGTCCTTTCCAGCAGAGAGATTTCTATGCTATGCTGGCAAGGGTCACGGCTCATGTCAAATGCCAGAGTGTATAGGCAGTGGGGTTGTTATAATTTTCAAAGCTTTAGATATACGTATACCTATAGCTACATTTAAAGAAGAAAATAAAAAAAATACTGACTTATATGATAACATTTCAAAAAAGGAACTTTTGTTGCCACACTCTGCATATCCTTTCGTTTTAATCAATCTTTTGCAGTTTCTCGCTCTTACAGCTGTAGGAAGAACCGATTGATCAGTTTAAATCGACTCCTGCTGTGCCCCCTGTTAATGTTGTTGCTAGTGATTTCTGTTTTTCGACTTCAACTGTTCTCTGCATTATTCAAAGTTATAGCGCCGCTTGTATAGTAACATTTTGAAAGTCCATTTAAATTTTGTTATACCAATGTAAAGTAAATACTGCTTACATGTCAGCACTGAACCCCCTTTCATTAAATTTACTGCACTTACATTTGAAATATTTTTATATGTCTACTCAGAGTTGCATATAAACGAAAGGAGGTGATTTTTATTCGAAAACTCTTTCTGCGGTAAAAGCGGTGCCGCTGAAATATTTTAAAACGTGGAACAAAAAAGGGCTCGAGCCAAAGAAGGGGCTCCACATCAAATGCTTATATAGCAAAAAAAAAAACGGTTACTTTAAAAAAAATATACATACCTATGCATTACCAAAAACATCTTTTTATTTTTTTGTGTGTGCGGCAACAAGGAAAAACAGAATGAGACATTTTTAGTAACTTTTCAGGAGCTTAGGTTAAATGTTTGATTTTCAATGTGGGAATATGACTTATGCGTTTTTTCCTGAGCCATAAAACAGTAACCATTGGAGATATTTGAATGAAAACAAATTGACATATAGAACAGGGTAGTGTGCATTCGATCGTAACATTAACTCGATTTTTTTATAAGTCGACTTATGTTGTTTTTCCTTGTTGCCACAGAAGTAATAAAGCATAAAATCCTACATAAACTAAAAAAAAATGGGGCCCTTTCGATATTTTTTAAAAAAATTGCGGCCTTGAAGTTCTTGATGCCGAACGCTGTGTGTTAGAACAATATGTTCAAAGAAATTCTGAACATTTATTTTCCACATTGGATATCGATGCCCGAACTCAGAATTATCGGACAAAAAGTTTTGAGAAAAAAATCCTCAATTTTCTAACCCAATGTTTATTGAAAAAAAAAAATCAGTAAGACTATGAATCAAATAAGAGACCACCCCAATCGCAGTAGCCAAACTCATTGAATAAATTTTGCCACCAAATACAATGGATTAAAATTCAATTAATATCGTATATCCCGTTCGGCGCACAAGGATACACAAACAAGAGACAGCCGCCCAACGAGATCTATATCAAGAAAATATCCATTACCAACATGATTCGCTTTCAAATTGTTTAATATCATCTGCGAAAGAAACCCAAAGTAAAACAAGTAAAAATGGAAAACAAAATCAAACAAATTAGCTCCAACTCTTTTTTTAACTTTATTTCTGGCAAACGCAAGCCGCCCGCCCATCTATTGGAGGAACTTTTAAAAATAACCTAATTAATGAGTTTCTTTTGCATCCCTCAAGTGGAACATGGAAAAGTCATTGTTTGCTATAGTTCAAGTTGGTCGAGTGTTGGCGGTGGTGGTGGCTGTCTATACAGATACATGTGCGGGCGCGCGTGGTTGGCATAGTATGTTCAGTGAAATACATCTCAACGGGTGTCCCATAAAGGGATCCTTAGAGCGCCAATGACAGCGACAGAGGCTGAGAGCAAATATAATAATTTTCTAAATTGCAAACTTTATTCGCCCTTCGGAGATGATATTACCCTTATCATAGAACTTTCCATTCGTGTCTTGTTTGCAACCCATCAGAGTATTTTTCTCTCCTCCTATGGTGTTTTTTTTTTTTTTTTTTGGGCTTGGGAGGAGGACTTGTATATGAAAACGTTAAATTAGTCTGTTCGCAAGTTTTTCTTTTTTTTTTCGGTAGGTATTATAAAATTGCGCCTGTCTGCATAAAAAGGAGAAATTTCTTTTTCGTTTGTTTGTGAGCCTGATTTTAACTCCTTTTGGAAAAGTTTGTTGTTTTTTCTTAATTTACGCATTGATAGAGATTACTGAAAACGATTTGCGAGGTTATGAAAGGATCGACTGACAAAGGCCTTTTCGGAACATAAGCACTTGGCCGTTACAAAGTTCACGTGGCTTTTGTGTAAACTTGTTGGAGCCGATAATGGTTGCTTTTGTTTGACTTTAATCGGCTAACGTTATTATTCAATTATTTGCGAAACGCTGAGTAAGCTGAGCAGTGAAGCTGACTCCGTAGGCAGTACGGTGTAGTGAAGCATCGATTCAGGAAAGGAAATTTTGGTGTTCGGCAATTAAGTGTATGTCAAGTTTACTCATATATTATTTATCGTTTTGGATGAGGCAATGATTTTTAACTTACCAGTGTAATTGTGGGTAGTCCATTTCTTGTTTGCATTAATATGAAAGATGAAAGGGAAATGTAAATAAATTTAGTTCACCTTAAGTGAACAACAAGTAAACTGAAGTATTCTCTTTTGCGCCCCCTTTTTCACGGGAGCTCTACCGTAGTGGAGTAAGGGTAGTAGGCGTATTTTCTGGGGCACCATTGCGAAGTATTTCAGGTGCTTTCAGTTAAAATCTGTTTACAAAAGGATTAAAAAGAAATCAAAATCATTGACGAAGAGTTTGGGAAGGAGAGGCTTACAACCATTAACCGCATACGGTGATGCGTGAGAGCAAATGTGACACCAACGAAACAGGACATAAATTGGTTTATAAATATAAAGAGATCCTTAGATGAAAATTGCATCCCTTTCATGGAAGATTCTACTTATATCCAGGAGCCGTATGGTACGGGATCTGCCGGATATCCTTCCGGAATTTCTGAGTCATCTTTGTAGATTGCAGCTTAATCCGACCTCGTTATTTTAAAGGGTGGCCCATAATTCACGCCAAATTCAATAGTACAGTGATGCCAACGTCAAAAAAAAGTAACAATGTGTCAGCTGACAGTTCGGGGATAGTAAATATGGAGCGCTATACGAAAGAACAACGCATTTTCATTGTTGAGGAATATTTTAAAAATAATGAAGATTTGTCAGCTATACTCCGCAATTTCATCTTCAGTGATGAAGCTCATTTTCATCTTAAAATTGTTGCATTTAGGGTTCAGAAAACCCACCAGTAGTAATTGAGAAACAAATGCATTCACAACGCGTGATTGTTTGGTGAAGATTTTGGTCTGGAGGCAGGGTTACCGTTAACTTAAAAAAGAAAAAGTCACTAACTCGAACCTAGAAATCTACCAGATATGGTAAAATTTAATAAAAAAATCACTAGAAAAAAAATGTTCAATTTTAACAACATTTTTATTTTGAACAACAAATCAAAAACTTGCAATATTTAAATACTTATAAAAAAATAACAACAAAACAATAAATATGTCGCAAAAATCAAATTGAATATTGCAATTTGCAAGTGTCAAACTCGAATACTAAAATTTGTTAGTGACAAAAAATTAATTTTTGTCACTAAACTTTTGAAAATTCCACTAGATATAGCGACAAAGTCACTAAAAAGGCAACCGTGTCTGGAGGCATTAGCATAACATTCTTCGTCGAAAATGCGGCTGGTCAGGCAGTAACAAGACATGGATGTGACCAACATGACACATACAGCAAGAGAAATAATTTAATTACAGTGTGAGTCATTTCCGATTCGTGTAATCGGCCGTTTTTGTGAATTAGCCATCCAGATCTTGCGATTGAACGCCATTGGACTTTTTTCTTTGGGGATTTTTGAAGTCAAGGGTCTATGCAAACAATGCCACAACTACCAACGCGTTGACAGAAGAATCTGGCAGGTGTAACAATGAGATTCAGCCACATTTATGCGAAAAGGTAATAGAAAATTTCAATAAAAGAAAATTTCAGAACAAGAGAGCCGATGCGGCCATTTATCCGATGTGCTATTCCATACATAACCCCAATCTGTATACTCTGTGAATAAATAAAAAATTTAAGCTTTCTAATTAAAAATCTGTATTTTCTATTAAATTTACATTTTGCGTTAATTATTATGGGACACCCTTTATATTTTTGAGTTACCATATGGATTTCCCTCCCAGCACAGACTCAGGGTTATTGCACAGGGTCATTCATTTTTCGGTTTCGAAAGTTATAAAGTTTGGACTTTGCAATGAGGTGTGAAATACAAAATCATTCAAATGGCCGCCTCGGTAAGATTCGCAGCATGCGATTCTTTTGCGGTAATTTTGAACCACTGTTTCGCACATTTCGGGCGGTATCTCGGCCATAACTTGAGTAATGTTGGTTTTTAATGCGTTAAGAGTTCGGAGATTATTCGCGTAAGCATGGTCTTTTGCGTAGCCCCACAGAAAAAATCAAACGGTGTCAAATCGCATGATCTTGGTGGCCAATTGACGTCGCCAAAACGTGAAATTACGCGACCAGGGAACTTCTCCCGCAATAAAGGCATAATTGGTCGTGTTATGTGGCTTGTAGTTTGTAGTAAGTTTTAATAATTTTAAATATTTTGGATTGTTAAGCGATCCATTATCGTAAATGGCAAACATTCAACTAATATTATGACACTTAAAATGGCAGCTGAGTTTGACAGGTGGCGCTACCAACTTGAAACCACGAAATGAATGACCCTGTACAAAGAGAGGGTTCTATATGATATCCAAGGCAAATATATGATATCCAAGGAAAGCTTCTCCATTTACAGGTTCAATTCGGAATATATTTTTTCTTCAAAAGAGTATAACATGGACCTGTTGCAGCAAATGCGAGTTGGGGTTATTAACGTCCTAATATTTTATGTTGACTAGTTGGACTACGAGAGCTTTGGGTGCCTAACCAAAGCCTGAGTCGTATGTTGGGATAATATTGATTCTATCCGGAGACTGTGATAGAATAAATTAAAAATTGATTTTAATCGAACAAATGCGAACAAAAAGAAATGTAAGAGCGATTGTTTTCGAATATAAAGTTCTGTTGGAAAAGATTGTAGGTACAGACGCTGGATTTTGTTGGATGTCCGTTAAGAAAATACTGTGATGTGGCCTGTGTCCGCCTAGGGTAAGCACAAAGCTTGGTATAAAGAAAGAGAAGTGAATAGTCTTGGTGTATCACTTGCTGGGTCTTAAGGAGGACTAAATTTGCATAAATACGATATTCTTTTTAATACGGTTCAATAGGAATTAATCAATGAACGTGAACGTTCCTTCAACGGTCAGCTGTGGTTTGCGCCGGAGATATAATACTTCGAGTTAAATAAATAAAATAAAATACATCGGGATATCAAACGACGACCTCCCTACCGTACATTTCATTCATGATTTCAATTCTCTATTCAGAAGAACAAAACATTTTTCCTCAACATTCCTTCGCCAATAACAAAGCTCCAATAAAAGGGTAGTCAGTCACGTAGAAAGAAGATCGAACTTAATTGCTACGTTATTCACAAATTCCATTCAATAACAAATGAGGGATAATCCGACGACCACCCCTAATGGAAGGTTCTCTGAATCAGTTTACCATTGACAACGTGAGTTGCCCCAGCATTGGCTGTCGGACAAAAAGGCTAATTATTCTATAAGTGATAGGCCTCGCATGGATAAATCGGCTGGTATTTTTCATTTCTCATGAATAAACATGCCTTGAGCGAATCCTAAGCTCAAGTACCTGTGGCATTCGATTCCATTGAAAAGCAGTTTAGTATGTTGGGGCGAACTTCCGCTTTTATCTCTCAGTCTGGCCATTTACATGAATATCAGAATAAAAATATAAGCGGCACTGGAATGCAATTAAAAAAAAGTAGAGCGCCAGTGAATTTATCTGTCGTTAATTTAATGAGACTGGCAATATTCCACGCAGATAGTACCCCCGGGGCAACTTGAAATGTGATCGTAAAAACGCGACCACTTTTTGTCTATTCAACTAACGTATCTATTCAGTATCTGTGGTAATAAGCATTTCATAAGCTGGTTCCTTAAAAACCGAACTACGCGAAAGTTTCGCAATTAAAATTCAACACAAAACACCAAAATGGGAAGCGAAAAAAAAAGTAGATAATCCCTCTTAATTACCCGTTCATTAAAATATGCAATAATCGCGGTTGTACAATGTGCAGAGACGCACACAAAAGCGTCCTTTTAACAGCGGAATTGAATGACAATTGTTTGTACACAAAGGAACAGTTATGCGGTAGCCATAAAGAGGGATTATACTGCGTGAGATTTCGGCTGGATGACAGAGTAGTGGTGCTTAAGGCGGTTGCGGCGTACGAATGTTAAGCCGGTTATATGTTTGGCAGAAACAAATGCTTTTAAAAGGTGGCGTTGGATAGTAAAATGCAAATGATTTGCGTGCTCAAGTTTCTTTGCTTCAGTTTCATCACCAGTCAATATGTGGAAGCTCATAATATTTTTCAACTGAATGCGGATTCTCTGTTTAGGGATAACGAACTCCAAATGCATGTTGGAAGATAATCTTTCTAGCACTTCTATACTGTTTTAATTTTAAAAGAGATATTTCAAAATTACTACCTAGTAGGTAAAGTTAATGTGGCTGCAATTACGAGTAATATTTATTCAGTGATAACAACACAACAGAAGATTTTTTTCAAAGGTTTTTTTTGTATCTGTAGATCGAAAAGAGTACAGGAAATAAAACACCGCATATCAATGAATAAGAATAGAGAAGAATTTAATAAATTTGACGTTTGTAGTAATACACATTTGTGCAGTGTTCCTAAATTAGAATTCCAAGTTTTCTATTCAATAGTATTTAATAAAATTCTCGGAAAATTAAACCACCATTTTGATTTCGTTGATCTCTTCATTTAGCCGTAAGATTCAAAGGCCGCAAAGTGAATCTATAGAGGATCTTATGCATCAACAACGTTGAAAGTCAAAAATATTCAACTGTTTTGGTATGCATCTTCCCAGTCTCCATATCGCAAATATTAGGTACCATTTAAATAAAAAGCAGTGTCGACTACTGACATAAACATTTGTTCTAACTTTCAAACTTGCAACTTTGTTGCAGCTGCGTGTAAAGAAAAGCTTGTATCTTTAGGTAAAAAAAAAGAACAAGAAATTGTAGTAGAGAAAAATTAATCATTGGATTGCAAACAAACAGAATAAAGGGTATTTTTTATCGGGTAGAGAAATGACAATTCTTGCTTTCGGTCGACTTTCGGACAACGTTTTTGCTGCTCACACTCAAAATGCCCCGAATGTTGTAGGTATTTCCAAAAGAGTTTGCAGTTGAAAGTTTCACAATAAATAATCGACCAATTCCAAAATATAAAAAAAAAACAGGTCTGTAAAGGTCTCTAAGTTCTTACAACCATTCGTTTTATATGAGGCTTATGTTTGGGATGAACTGAGGGGACCACAATTTTATGTCCTATTGAAAACCAATCAGTTCAACCTCAATGTTAAAGCAAAAATGATACTTGTACGCCTGCGGCAATCACAAGCCTTCATGTAAATTTACTTATATAATTTAACTTATGCAGTTTATACGCAATTTCCATTTCAATGTGTTCGAAGCATAAACCTATAACAAGGTCGTGAGGGTCGCCTTGCTAAGTTTAAAATTACTAAAATGAAAATACCTCTGGGTTAGATTTTGGGAAAATAGTGTGGAAGGGTTTTCCAATAAGAGGTGTTATTTTGGTATTCAAAGAAAAATGACATTTTTTGAGATAAATGATCGGATGTTTATTTCATAATAAAGAGGAAGGTATGCCGTTAATAATGAAAAACAATATCAGCCAAATGGCCACAGGGCTATATCGTTTTCATGAAATTTTACATAACCAAATCGCAAAGTGGCTGCCCTATGTAGCCTCACGATAGCCCCACGAATTTTGTCTTTGATGTCTTGAATCGACGCTGGGCTGTTGGCGTAGACCTTATCTTTCACGTGACCCCTAAGGAAAAAGTCGCAAGGTGTTAAATCACAAGATATCGGCTGCCAATTGTGATCACCTCTTCGAGATAACGCGGCCCGGAAAATTTTCCCGTAAAAGTTCAATGGTTTCGTTGCTTGTGTTTTTTCACCATTTTTGTAGTGAATTTTAATAATTTCAATGCGTTGCTGAAGTGTGTATCGTTCCATTTTTAGTAATGGCGTAGTTTCTACTTGTCAAATGTCAAAGAATAAAAGCTTCAAAAGTGACAGCTACCGAAATAGCGGGTCATTCACAATAACACCTCTTATTGGAAAACCCTATGTAACACTCTTGGCTTAAACACAAAAAAAAAACATTTGTTTCCATACACATATTAACTTAGAAAATGCCCCAAAAAAGGATGTTGGGCAAAAATGTAAATGTTCTGATATAGCTCTTCAATTATTTTGTAAGAAAAATACGTACTACAAGGTAGCCCAAAATTATTCACCCTATCGGAAGATGTTACAATTTTTGCAAATGGCGTCGTTCGTTAATCATATTTGACATTTGTGAACTGCAGCGTTTATGGTCACGTAATCTCCCGATTTGTCGATTTGGAATGGCCAGACAGGCTTTTTTTTAATTTTTTCGGCTTCTTTGAAGTCGCGGGCTTATGCCAACAAGCCTCAGACAATCGCAGCCCTTAAGGAGAATATTCAAAAGGAATGCGAACATTTATCGCCGAAAATTTTGCGGAAAGTCGTGGAAAATGCTATAAAAAAAACACAAATGTGTATCAACACTGGCGGCAAAACCACACTTCGGATGTTTTCCACTTAACAGACAAAATTGTAAAGGTACAAATAAAGATTTCCATCACTCAAAATCATTTTGATTTAGTAAAAAAGTAATTCAAAAACAAAATTGGATGATTAATTTTGCGTCACCCTGTATTAAAAGTTTACCCTTAAAAAATGAGCCACTACGCTACGCTGTCGTGTTATAAAAAAAAATTAAAACCGGAAGAGGCGGGGGCGTCATATCATCGAAAAGAATTTGATAAGCAAAACTGTATTAAGAATGTTTTTGGAAATCTTATGCGGCTTATTGTATGAACACGCGACTGAGCTACTTAAATGGCTTCGTAGAAAAGTTTTCTCTTTTACTATTTGGTTTATCAATAATTGCAAAGACTCAAATGGGCGGCTATTATTTTGTGGGTTTTCGCAAAGTGTTCACAAACCTCAATAAAGCAGAAGCCCTGGCTAAGAAGAAGATGCTGAGACCAATCTTTTTGCTACAAACTATGACAAATCTACTCTGCGAGCCCCCATAATTAGCCACTTGCCATCGTAGGTAAACACATTCAATTTCATATTTTCCTCGTATAAATTAAATAGTTGAACATTTCAACCCAGCTGACACATAAGTGTCATATCTCAGATATCCTTTTTTTCTGTAGACTTTAAGTGAATTGCACCGTAAGCAAATTTAAATGTAATTATGTTAAAATATCTCAAAGTTTCTCCTCATGCCGGACTGATTTTTCCCAAGGATACTGTGGAATTAAATTTCCGGGACTCTTTTTCTTGCGAATGCAAAACGGAAAACTTTCCTTCCAAACAGAAAACAAAAAGAAAAAGGAAAAATCAAAAAGAAGAGGTTTACATATCATTAACGATCTAAACTTTAGGCAAACGCACCGAAAACCTGTCGTCATTCAACATAGAACGAATATCAAACGAACTTCATGAAAAGGATCCGGCTAGGAATGTAATACTTAGCATCAATCATAAACTTTTCTAGTAGAGGCATTTTACTTTATCATCCAAGGACGAGCCAGAAACAGAGTTTAGGGTAATACACTAAGGGCAACCTGTTTGGACAATGTTGACATATCGTTTGCCTCTAAAGCGTCATAAAACAAAATCGCTAATAAAATTGATATCCGCCCCGCAGTTGTGTCAAATCCACCATAAAGATGTTACACAGATAGAAGGGAATCCAATTTATTTTATCGACTCACCAAAGTAAACAACACTGAAAGGAAATACCACCAAAATAGAAACCAAACCGCCGTGCAAAATGAATTGGTGAAAGCGCGAAACGTGGCAGAGGACATGGCCTTCTTAATCTGGTACGTGCGTTTATGCACCCTGTATATGTACGCGCCACTAACGACACAAAAAACCATCGAACCTTCAAACAGGGAGAAGGACATTTTCCATTCCCCCAAACGATACCTGCAGTGATATATAGAACATCATTCCATAAAGCGGCCATATCAAAGGGACACCAAATGCGGGTCACGTATACTTTGGCAACATTTTCAAGTGCTTGATGTTTGCTGCTGCCATTCGCAGGCGTCTGTGATGTCTTCGATAAATACCCTTATTTTCAAAAGAGTTTCACTTTGTAATCGAATTAAACCGTAGGTATACAGAGCTGCGTTCGCAGCAAAAGTAGCAAAGCTAACATCGCAAACAGCGAGGAATCAGGAAAATGGATATAAAATTGTTATTGACATTCGGTATATATGTATCACTTACCTTGAAGTAAACTGTAGATGAGTAGAATGATCCGTGTATCGAAGGAAAAATTCATTTTCAGAGCATAATCCTCTTTTTGTACTGTCAGTTGATAAAATGCGGATACACAAACAGAAACGAAAGTAGAACACTAACAGTTGGTTGTCGTCTTTCAGGTGGGTTTATGGCTACACTGTTGCTTGATGATATCCTTTTGATGGAGTTATTTCCTTGTCGGGCAATTCAACGAACAAATAAAAACAAAGTACTCGCGAGTCACTCATTCACGTGCACTTAAGAACATTTCGCAGCCGTTCCCCTTCTCAGTCCTTCTTCACGTACACAGTACACACTTACGGCATTGGTTGGGGCGAGGGCTGGTTATACTTTTAGGTCGTGTATGCCTGCGGTAACGTTAATATTTGCCAAACATAAACGCGGCACACAGCGAGCATTGAAGTTCGATGCTTCGTTTAACTTGAATGTACCTCTGTGCTTATGTAATTCACTTTACGGGGTAACACACATATACGCTCATACGTGTTGAGTTGCATTGGAGAACCTTGGGAAGTAGGATGTTTGTCTTTTTTCGAACAAATTTGGCAACATGGATGACGACATTCACGGCGACGATATGACGATTGACAAAAAACGCATTCGAGGGTAGTGCAAAAGCAACTCTAACCTCCTTTGCAACAACTGCTGTCTATAACGTGGAAATTATGTTACGAGCTTGCCGCGGGTCTTAGTCTCTCCCCCAGACAGACACTCAACAGTAGAGGGCCTTTCTTCCTGGATGTGCAAGAATCGTACGCTCATACGTGCAGCAGTTGGAATAATGGCGACAAGATATCCTGGTGCAAAAAGTCACGACAATTTTAAGAAAATCTCGCTAGATGATGATGATGACGCTGACGGTATATATGAGTATTTCTTAAACTACACACACACTCGAACACAAAATGAGCACAAAGTGTCAAAGTTGCTCGGTACATCTGATTAAATAATGGAGAAGGGAATGCTGCCGTTCTTGTTGTCGCTGGAAGGCATTTATGAACCAGTTTCATGTGTCACTTAATTATTTTGGCAAATCCTGCAAAGAAAAAAGAATGAGAAGAAATGATAGAGAATGAGAGAAACTGTAAAATTAGACGTTGTATTTTTTTCCTCTTGTTATTGGTTAGGATCTGAACTGGAGTAGGGCGAAACCCTCGTCCTTTTTCATGGTAATTTGAGATTTCTCTCATTTTTTTCTTTTTTTTTTATGTCAGTGGTATGGAAGTGATTGCTTCTAATAACTATGGGCTCTAGGAGGTCCTTTTTAAGATGATTTTAATTAAGAAGAGGATGAAGTTCGAATAATAATGGTAGGTATGGTGTGTACGAATATACCTATCCATTTGATGTGGGGGTGGAGTCCACGCTAAGGACTTTTTCCATTCTTTGTCACCGGCGACACAGGGCGGCAGAGACTGAACTTGACAGGTTATCGACCCATGGCAGGGACAACATTTTGAAATGGATCATCATCTTGGGCTTGGTTTGATGGGCAGTAATAGCACAAATACCCCTACAGAGGCCGTGTTTTCGTAATGGTCGGAAATCAAATTTTTATTAGGTACCTGAAGTTGAGCATAGGTAGCTTAATAGCTGGAGATTAAGGTAAGTTGTGATTGGCTACAGGATGATTCATAGGAAGTTTGAATGTTTGAATGTTTGAATGTTTATTTCATTTCAATTTCTATTTTTTACAATATTATATATTAAAATTCCTATTACAGTATTATACAGCAATTCTTAAACAATGGTCAGATAAAAAATTTAATTTATCTAGTTATTTTAGCTGCTGAATATAAATTATTAATTTTTAACAATCAAAAATTGGGAAGAAAAACTGTAAGATGAAATTCAGAGAAATCAACCATGAATTGTGAACTGAAATGAAGTGACTTATACACTTTGTGGTAAGAGTACCAGTTTCAAGTGTACTATTCATAAAAAAAAGGATAAGGAGAGCCGCACTGAGAAAAGTAAGAAAGAGCTATGAAAAAAAAATAAAAAAAAAATAAAAAAAAAAAATAGGGAAGAAGTTGAGAAGTGAAAGAGAAAAATAAAAGTTTAACCAAAGTTGATTGAGTTAGATTGGTCGGCAAATTAGAATTTAACATGGGTTTAACATGGAGACAAAGAAATATTTCTAATGCAAGCAAAAATATCTTGTTAAGTTACTATTAGAATCAAATCCTCTACACCTGATCTGGATAATAGCCAATTTCTGAGATTTTTAAAGAACTTATTAAATCCGACATTACTGCATAAATCAGCAGGAAGTTTGTTATATATGTGTGGCGCTATAACAGTGTAGGAGCGTCTAAAGTGTTCTGTTATAGCTCTTGGAACTACAACATTATTTGTTGATCTAAGTGAATAAGTTACATTATTTCCAATTAATTTGTTATAACCACCCCGCAGGTAAAACAGTCTCAGTACTTTATAGACGTATAAATGCCTGAGTGGCAATACTTTAACTGATTTAAACAGTGGAAATGATGGCTCCCATCTTGGCTTGAACAACATTACTCTGATTATCTTCTTTTGAGCAGTAATGACAGGCTTCAAAGTACTGATGTAAGCACAACCCCAGCAAGAAATGCCATATTCCAAACGAGAATTGACTAACGCGTAGTAAACTGATGTAAGTAGATTTGGTGGCAAAAGTTTCCGTAAGTGAAATATTTTACTTAGAGCAAAATATATATATTTTTTTAAATTTTTAATATGTGCTTTCCAATTTAGTTTTGAATCAAGAGTAACTCCTAGATATTTAAATTCTGAAACAGATTCTAGCTGCATGCAGGAATCATTGCAGTTATGGTAGTCACAATTTGCGTTATGTAGGCCAACTCCTTGGATTGATAACTCATTTGAAAGAGAAAAACACATAACTTTGGACTTGCTGCTAAGGATCATTTGATGTTGCCTCAACCACCTTGTCAAAATAGCTAGGTCAGTATTCATTTGGGTTTTTACCGTTTCTAGAGAGGAAGCAGCATACGATAGAACTAGATCGTCAGCAAAAGCGATAATGTACCCGTTTAGGGTCAGTTTAAATATGGGATTTATATAAATAAGGAAGAGCAATGGTCCAAGGACTGATCCTTGAGGAACCCCTGAATTAGGACAAGAAATTGCATCACTCAAGGTTGTATTTGCACGAACAAGCTGTATTCTGTTTTGCAGATAAGATGAGAACCAGTTCAAAATATTATCTCTGAATCCATAACTGTAGAGAATCTTCAACAACAGATTATGATTGACGAGATCAAATGCCTTTGTCAGATCGAGAAATAGAGCAGCGGTCTTTTTGCTTTTATCTAATGCCAGGTTTATTTTTTCCAAAAATGATTGTAAGGCATCTTCAGTAGATTTGCCTTTCATAAACCCAAATTGGGATGGACTAAGGATTTGATATTTATCACAAAAGGTCACCATTCTTTTAGTAATTATTTTTTCAAAAATTTTGGAAAAGACTGATAGTAAGGAAATTGGTCTGTAATTATTTGGGTCATTTTTGCTACCTTTTTTATGTATTGGAATTATTATTGCTGTTTTCAAGTACTCTGGGAATATGCCGCTTTCAAAACTAAGGTTAACAAGATATGTTAAGGGTTCAATGATGAAATTACTAATATTTTTTATGACAATGCTACTTATGCCATCTATTCCACACGTGTTCTTTGATTTGAGATTGGAGATCACTTGAAGTATATCAGCTTCAGTCACTACATTAAAGAAGAACGACGATAAGATTCTGTTATCAAGATGAGATTCCTGATGGAAATTGTCAAAGTTGCTTGAGGGACTAGGTCTATGACTTTCGGCCACATTTTTAAAAAACATATTAAATCCATTACCTATTTCCTTATCATTTTCAGATAACATATTTTCTGAAAACTTTATATTTTTTAGGCCATGGTCTTCAATCTTTTTGCCTAACAGATTATTTATAGTATTCCATTGTTGCTTAGGATTAAACCTATTTTCGTCAAACTTTCTTTTGTAGTATATTTCTTTTTGTGTACTAATAAGTTCATGAATATCCTTTTGCATTTGTTTATATGCGTTTCTTATACGTGGTAAGTGCAAATTGTTCCTGTTCTTAGCATAATAAATATTTTTAGCATTAGTTTTTTGACAGATATAGTCAGTCATCCACGGCTTGATTTTTTTGTATTGACGATTTTGATTTACAAACCTGCTTGCAGAAACATGGGCAGAGAGAGTATTAACGAAGTTACTAAAAGCGTTTGAAGGACAGTCACAACTATATACATTACTCCAACTTTCCATAGAGAGACATTCGCGCAGCACCGAGTAATTAATTTTTTGAAAGATTTGAATTTCTGGGTTTCTGTTTGTTCGTTCAAAGTTTGAGAATAGATCTAGGAAGGATATACCAGTAGCAAAATGGTCAGTTATATCCCAATCAAGCACGATTGGACGGACATTATCATGGTTTTTAGTCCGAATAAAAATATGGTCAATACATGTTTTAGTACTTGGAGTTACTCTCGTTGGCACATTTATTAAAGATTCAAAGCCCAAAGAAGACAAAAGGAGCAAATATTTATCACAGCCAGAAGGAAAGCCAAGTATATCAATATTTATATCGCCAACCATACAAATATTTTGACTGGTCATTCCGGTAAGAAGATCTTCAATATCTTTTAAAAATATATCTTGGTGGACAAACTGGAGCCGATATATGCAGAGAATGTCAATAAAAACATTACTATGAAGTTTCAGATTTACAATAATGCTATCAGCACTTCCCAAATCAGGTGAAAGAACGTCCTCAACAACAATATTGTCTTTCACAAAAATTGCGATTCCGCCTGCCGGATATTTATCATTGCATTCAGCATATGGTATGTAACCCGGAATTGAATAGTAGCTAAATTCATGGTCAAATATCCAAATTTCAGATAAAACGATTACATCAGGAAATATTTTAAAAGAATTGTTTAAATACAGGCAAAAGCTATCAAAATTTTTTCTCATACTTCTGATATTTAGATGAAAAACTGTCAGATCGTTTAAGGATGAATCATAATAACTAGAGCCAGTAAAGATATTACTACTTGTACTACTACTACAGGGATCAAATAATTCATTATGTTGAGCTAACATTGCTAAAAATTAATTAGTTTAATGAAAATCTTAATCATAAATGGTTAAGATCATCAATGCATCTGATGAACTTGATCTCCATACCAGCAGCTTTACGCATCATTATTTTTCCTTGTCTCACCCAGAGGAATTCATATTTGTGATTTTGTTTTGCCATTTTCGCCTCCCTCAGCAACATTTTCGTATCATGTGATAGCCAATCGTTTATATATATGTTACCTTTGCACGAAGAAAAACATTTTTCAGCTTTGATCGGCGCTTTCTTGGCATATGAAGCAGCCAAGATTTCCTCCTTCACTCTCCTGCTGCGAAGTTGCACGATCATAGTGCCTGATGTTTTTCCCCTGATCTTCTTCCTATAGCATACATCCAAATCGTTCTCAGCTACTTGTACATCGACGCCTTTGTTGATGATTTGGACAGCCGTTGCACGCACATTTTCGTTCTCCAAAAGAGGCACTTCACGCAGTTCAATGTAATTTGAGTGACACATATATTCTGCGCTCTCAAGTCTCTTTTTTGTTGCTTTGAGCTCAGCTTTTATTATTTCGTTTTCCTTTTTAACCTCTGTCAACATTTGAGTCGTCTTCTCTAGTGCACTGATTTGTTGCTGCATAAGAAGCAATGTCTTCACAGTGTTATCAAGTGTTTTTTTTATTTCGATAACGTTAAGGTGAATGCCCTCTAGAGTTATTTTGCATTTTTCGCTTTCATCTCCCTCACTATTCATACATGATGATATCGAGAGTCGACGCGGGTTGTTTCTTTTTTGTTGTAAACAGGTGTTACAGGTCCACGGTTTTTTCGATTTGGATATGAAGTCAACATCCGTAGGTTTAAGTTTGACACACTCCGCATGCATTAGAAGTTGACAATCACTGCATTTTATATTGCACGCGTCTCTTCCGATTCTTAATGTACAGATATTACAACTCATTTTCGTTTTATGTTAATTCACTGCTCTCTCTTACACGTCTTTACTCTATCACTATCGTCTTTTACTCAAGTAAAGAAGTAGAATATAAATGTGCCGAACTCCATTTCGTAAATTTATTCCCGTGATATGCTGTAGCAGTTTTGCTTATGGGACATTAATAGACGAAGAAGAACGTTTTAGTTTGATCGGTTCTGGATTACTAAACTTTAAGTTGACAGAAATATGCCAAACTCGTGAATGACGGAAAATTGTTACTTGCAAAATAAAGAGGCAACAAATTTGTTTTTGAAAAGGTGCAGACTTCTTCTTCTCTATTTGCTGCTATCTTATAACATATATACATAACAAGTACTTCGTTTTAACCCGAAAAATATGTGACTGACGGTTTGGGGTTTTATTTCTCTGCCAAATGGCATCGTCAAGTGGTTGGGTTAGGGCTCCTAGCAGCAGCACAAACCGCTCAATGCGGAATATCAGCACGGACACACACCCAGCCGAAGTAGATTACAAGTAAGATCAAAGAACTTGCCACAGCAGGTTATTACCTGAAATACAAAACTGACAAAAGCGGAATACTCTCAGAAATTTTGTTTTAAGGACTCCGTAGCCAGTTCAAGGCCTGCCTGGTTCAGTTATCTATGGAGGATAAATACAGTATCTATATCTGTTTCTCTAGGACGGAGATCTTGGTCCGATTTTGGCATAGCTCTTTTTTTCATTTTGGTGAAACAACCTTTAAGATATAATTCATTTGCTAATATAGGGACTCCTGCGGGAAGCCCATAATTTCAAAGAAAAACCTATGTGTATAAATTCATCTTCCTGTTGGCATCCTTTTAAAACACTTGCATAGCAGTGACAACTATCTAGTATTAAAAATCAAAACAAATGTATTTTCCTCTTTTTTTTTCCAACTCCTCTTTCACATCCACTATGGCTATATAAAAAATTTCCTTTGTGCTTGAATTTCTCCAAATACTCTACCCATAGGTTCACGTCAAAAGTGTACAGACCCTTCATTTTATAACTGAGTGGCTATAGTGAAGAGCATTTAAACTTAAACTTTGGTCTATTCATGATACACGTAGTAAACATGTTGTCCCAAGGTTGCTGTAAAAAACTGATGGTTAAACAAATGTCTTATTTTCACACTAGTTGCAAATATGCTTCCTGGCTGGGACAATATTTAAAAAAAAAAAGAGTCCCTTTTCTCAAAAACCGATTGCAAAATATTTTTTTTCGGAATAAAAAAAGGGCTCTTCAGAAAACCGTCTATCGTCGGGATTATAAAGAATTGCAGAAAAGTTGGCGTCACAGTTATTTTGTTACATTCTCATTAAATTTAGATTCACTAAGCCGCCTTCCAATCGGTTTGGGTACATTTTCATATGTAACTCTAGGAAGATTGCATAATATCGTCCTCCCTGAATGCATTGAGATCTGATTTGCCTTGTCAGTAGTAACCGTATACAACAAACGAAGGATGGAACTAAAGTAAAACGAACATTTACATTATGATTTATTAGTTACGCATGACATGTCGGAATGTCAGCTTAGGACTTTTTTTTTTGCCAGCCTCCGCCGCAGGTAGAATAACGAAATTGTCATTCAAGAGGTACGAAGTAAGTAAACGAAACAGGTTGGAATTTTATATGCCGCATGGTTGGCAAAATTTATTGTTTGCCTTGTAGAAACCCAAGTGTGTGTATCTACCAAGTCGTATAAAATAAAAAAGCCCGAGGAGAATTCTATTTTAAAATGATGACGTGATTTATGTGGAAGTTTGTTAAAGTGGCCCATTGGTAGGCAAGCTGTCAGTTTTCATTTTTATTGTATTTTTTCGCCTTTGAGTTGGAAGTCGACAGACTCTCTATAAAAAATTGCGCATAGTGAAAGGAGCTTGTTAAATGTAATCATGATTTTTTGATTAACAGCAAACGGCTGACGAATTTTATCACACGGCTAGAGTGTTTTTGTGACTGGCAGTTGTTTGTGTCAAATGTCTGTTTGACACTATTTGACACTTTTCAGATTGGGAATGACACTTGTGTCAGGCAAAAATCACAATAGCCCCATTCAACTGGATTAGATCTTCGTTCATTCAAATTCACGAATTCAAAACGTCATTAAATCAGAAACCAAAATGTTTAAATTCACTTGGGAAATGTGTTACAATGAACCACTGACAGCTGTCGTACCGTGCATTGACTCACTAAAATAAATAAATAAATAGTTGACGCAATAGGTCGGTAAGGGACCTTAGGGTTCGCTTCTCACAACCAATCGTCTTGTATGACGTCATTTTTGGACGAAAAACAATTTTCCGCCGAGTCCAAACGGCCAATCTCGCCAGTGTTATACTCTCGGATGTTTGTTAGACGTTCGCGAGAGGCGGTGCAGTGGGAAAACCCTTAAGATGTGATTTGTGTGTCTTTTATTCACTCACTTAGCTAATATTAATTATTTATGAATTTCGTAGGTACGTTGAAGTACCCTGGCTACGAGTGTAGCTGCAATTTTTAATGACTTTTTGACCAAACTTGCTATTTTTCAACACCCTCCTTGGCCAATTGCATCCAGCTTTGTTTTTATGATGGAATGTAGTCCACTTTATTAGAACTTTGAACTTTGTTCAGAACGATACAGAATATCATTATCAGATTTCGCTAATGCCCATGCACCTGTGCCATAGACCAGGACTGGGATGAAAGAGGCATAAAAGTTGGTATTTGTTGACAAAGCCTTGGTACTTAACACTGCTTGGAAGCGCGTCTTCCTTTTTTTTTTTAATGTGAATAAAGAGACACATATGGAAGTCTATGACAGTCCAATTCATCGATGTTGTGAGGTTCTTTTTGTTGCCACATTTAAGACCAAGCTCATTTTTGCGGGTTCCCTTCAAAATATATTTGCAACGCAATGCAATTCTGTCAATTGAACTGTGAAATATAGTGCCCCTCGTATCTGCAGGAGAATTTCGCAAAACTTACTCAAGTATGATGTTAAAAAATGCACATTACAACGCATTAACTTATCGAAATATTATTTTGACATTAAAGGTTACAGTGAGACTGTTTTCGACCTTAATGCATTCGTCGTCATTCTGCACAAATCTAAACAATTGTCTATATAAATCGAGCCTATAGATGCTGGCCATATAATCGATAAACAGGTCGTGGGCCTGATGACGGCAGCCAGGATCTTGTATACGATTTTGAGAAGGCTGTTGCCTATGTAATCAGAGCGCAACCTAATCTACGGCCTAATACAAGTTTCTTTTTGAAAATGCAATAAAATGAACAAAACTAAATTTGTTTCCATGTATTATGGCTTTATTAGTAAGAGCAAACATTCCCATTAATTATCGAACAACACGTCGTTCAAGTGGCTGGCTTCGCTCTAGCGCATTCCGTCACTACAATTTTCCAAGACCTTGTTGATGGTTTCGGGCTTTAGCTCACTGATTGCTTGGATGATATTGGCTTTAAGTGCTTGAATCATTTCCGTATTGTTGGCATAACATCAGTCCTTCACGGTTCCCCACAAAAAAAAATCCAAAGGGGTGAAATCGCAGCTCCAAGGCGGTCAATTGACATCGCCAAGACGGCCCATAACTCTATTTGGGAATGGTACAATCCACACCAAACTGCCACTCTCTATGACGGGGACCATGAGTGTAGTCCAAACGCACTGTTTGGACTACACAACACTCACTTTGGAAAAAGGTTTTAAATATTTCTAACGCAAAATGTCTTATTTCGTTCCGCGGAGGTATGATACTGACTTTCTGTCAAGATTCCGAGCGGAAAACAGCTGTCAATGTCAAAATAACCTACGATTTAACAAGAAACTACTAAGGAATACTTTGTCCAACAAAAAGTGATGCAGATGAGTCTTTTGAGCTTTATTTTCGTTAGAAGTCTTTGGTTGCATTGTACAGATTAAAGCGAAATTTCGATTACCCTTGAAGTTCAACAGTCTGCAGTTTACCCCCTCAGCTCCGCGACTCTACTAAAATTTGTCAGTTCTTTCTGTTCGGGTCTGGTTACCATCACACGTTCTTTTTAACTTTTTGTGACAGTGAGTACCGACTAATTGAAAAAAAAATAAAAAAACAGTACACTCAAAAAACTGCACACTGGGTAATTACTAAAAAGTTCGTATAGTCAGCCTGTTCGATTAAAAAGGTCAGCCAAGACCCGTGCCCCAATGATTTCGCTTTTGAGTAAAAACAAGCAGATACACAGCATCAGCCAGCATCCCTGTCCATAATTCCATTACCGAGCGATTGTTTCGTACCTACAACGCAATTCAAAAAGCACCGTGACAACCCTCTCGTATTTACAAATATTTTCCAATAAGAAAGGCAACTAATTTCCATATTCGCGAATCCGTTCTGTTTGCCAACTTTTCGCAAAGTAGAAAGATTGAACTCAAACAAGCTAAATACACAAGTATTTTGCTTTTTGCTGATTTGGAGGGATTCCCACAAAAACTCCCCTCGATAAGTAGGTACTTTGATCTGTCGCCCCGTACCCTCCGACAGTTTTTATTCATTTCACACTTCAGTAACAATTTGAATAAAAGGCAAATAGCTACATTGTAATTCTTCGCATCATAAATTCATCAAACAACCATTCGAAGGACTCCAAAGAACAACACAAAATGTGTAGGCGACCCTTCATCTTCATTAAAATTATTTACTCCTCTTCCGCAAGGCAACCCAAAATGGAACAAAAAAACTCCCAATTATACCATCGACAGACTGCAAATGACCTAAAGTGTCTACTTTAGTAACCGCAACACATTTACATCTTGGAAAGTCAGCCCCCTTAAGTGGCAACTGCATGCCGCCGCCAGCAATTGAGTGGATAGAAGGGCGTGTTAAGGAGCATAGATGTGTTTTTTTTTCTCTCTCTCTCTCTCTCTCTCTCTGAACAACATCTCCAAAAAAGTGATGTACGTACATGTTGTAATCCTCCTGGCGTTAGAACTTCCAAACACGACTATAAACAAGAGCATCCGAAAACAACCCGCAACAAATGTAAATGAATATAAAACTTGGTTTGCGAAAGGACGTTTTGATGTTCGCCAATAATATGAAACATGAGAGAAAAAAAAGTGAAAACAAAACAAAATTAGCACAAGAGTATACGTATAGTGGGTATGAGTCGAAAAGGAACTTGAAAAATCAAGCAAGTCAGGCAGGAGGAAAAAAATTAAATTTAACTTTTACAAGTTTACGACACAAGACGGAACGAACAGAAGGCATAAATAGGAAGAGACCAAGCGAAAAACATGAAAACTTCCTCCCAATTTCATATCCTGTCGCACAGCCATTCCCCTGCACCCACAACAAAGTGTGTCTCCTTTGAGGCTACGTCGGTTGGCTGGTGATTTATTTCTTATTTTATTTTATGACCGTCACTTTTATGAGTCATGTCGTCAGTTCCGCTCAGGTTCAAAATTCAGGTTGTTGGTTTATTTATATTTTTGTTATTTTGCTCTTTGTCATTTCTCCTCCTGTAAATTATGTATTCTTGTTCTTTATCTGGGGGCGCTTTGTTCAAAGGACATCTTTGTGTACTCGTCGCACTCGTACTGGGTACTCTTACTCTATACAAGGTATGTTTTAGGTGAGAGCATTGCTGAGGTGATTTTCTCTCGCTCAATCAGAAACTTTTTACTTTGTTTGGAGAATGATGGAAATATGAAATTCTAGTCACTTTGGATGCAAATTAATTTGGAGAGAAAAAAAAGTAACAACACGACTGGAAACAGAAATTGGATAGTACAAGTAGGTGTCTCTGGGAGGTTTAGTGTTCTTTTTTTTTTTCGTTTTGCAATTTTCTCATAAATCTAATAATTTTAACTACTACCCGGAAGCTACCTGCAGGTAGCCTGTACTCGACTCTGAAAAGCTGTGGAATGCAGGGGGAGTTATATTGGTCTCTGGGGGTTTATGAAGGAAGTTTACAGACATTATTGCCTTAATGTGGAGGGGAGGGTTTTTATGGTTTGCTTTTCAGCCAACAACCGTGAGTGGGGACATTCAAGTATCTAGTTTAATAAGTCTGACAGCTCTCTGGCTAAATGTATCTCGGTTTTAATTGGGGGAAATCGGTCATATGAGCAGCTGTTTCAGTTGACGTTTTTAGAGGGGCAGCCGACGAATCTAATGAAGACATTCGTGACTGAGTAGTAAGTTGACAGTTCTCATATGTGGAAGACGTAGAAAAAGTGATGTTCCCGACCAATCTTGTTTTTGCGTTCAGGTTACATCTTATTCAGACCAATTTAGTCGACTTAAGACAACTAGATTCTTGAATGTGCCCGCTGGAGTGGATGCTTTGGCGACGGAATATCCATGACTTGAGGAATGTAATCAGTCGGCATGCGTTCATAAGTTTGGAACTTAGAAGTTTCCTCTCAGTGTACGAACAAGAAGGTTCTGAAGTGGAAAAAGAGTTCAACTCGGGACTTTAATCGATTGCATTAATAAGTTAGAGGGCTGCTATATTTGGTTTCTTTGATTGATGATTCAATATTTGAACGGGCTATTTTCAATCAGTGGTTTAAGTTTATACTGGAAATTCATCAAAGAAAATTCACCTTTATTTTGACCCATATTTCGTAAGAATCAGTTTTGAAATAAAACTGTAGGTAATTGGCACCTATACGACAAAAAAAAGAAAACTTATTGTAAATATGAAAGACTCGGATTTTTAACAAAGGATTGGGCATAGATATAGATAGCTGTTCCTATTCATTCAAAATGTTCAGCGTTTCAGCGCCTATCTACATACCCAATCCTTTTGTCAAAAATCTGAGAAGCGATTTGAATAAACATCATAATAGAAATTTGAAAGGTCTCAATTAGAATCATGAACGGCCAAGAGTGAAGTCGAGCAGGACAAAGTTCAATATGTAAAATTATCGTAAAAATTTTGATTTCCTTGATATTAATCGCTTGGTCACTCGTAGTGACAAATTTTATGTCATAATGACGTGGGCGCAGTGGCTTAGTGGTTAGTGTGTTGGACTACTAAGCGAGGGGTCCCAGGTTCGAATCCCACCTCTCGCGAACGTCTGACAAACATCCGAGAGTATAACTGTCATGAAAGAGCTTCTCAATTGGCCGTTTGGACTCGGCATAAAATTGTAGATCCCTTCCATTCGTCCCAAAAAATAAAAACTCACACAAGACGAATGGTTGTGAGAAGCTAGGCTTGGGTCCATACGGACCTGTTGCGCCAATTATTTATTTAATGACGTGGGCGTGTTAAAATTTGACACGAAAACTTATTGTGTAATCGCAGCATAAGAAGGGATTTTTTTTTTACCATCATCACACCTGTTCCTAGCAAAGGTCGCCGGTGTACCATGTGCTCACGTGGACCCTATTTGTATAGAGAACTAGCGGGCGCCCGCCTGCTTTGCCATGCATTTAAATGTGTGAAAACATTATCTTGTTTTAAGAAAAATTTTTATTTTTTAAAACAGTAAATGTTGCCTAAAACCTGGTCACGCATTTCGTAACTTTTCAGAGGATTAAAGTCGAAACGATAGACCTCCAAAGCTATCAACCAAGTGCTAAAATTGCAAGTTTGAGATCTTAATCCAGTTCATTTTCCAAAAGTATAATGAAAACTGACATTCGAGCTGAATATGCCTATTTTGGTGATCAAAGTTTCAAAAACGATATCGATTAGACGATCGTTGATATACGGAATCTGCCCCCTGAACATATTTATTTCATACATTTAAAACCAGAGACAAATGATACTGAGACCCCCAACTCACAATCCTCTTGCCGCTGGGCCCCTCAGTTTTTTTTTCAAATTCGCCATTTTGTTTTCCTATCGGTGTTGCGTCAATTAAGAATCCGTGTGACATGCAAAAACATACAAAAAATACAAAAATAAATGCTGCCAACCTCGACAACCGTGGGGAAAAGTGCAAGAGTTCGGGAATACCACATTTTTACCCTACTAATGCCATTGGTTAGTAATTATATGTTGTTAAAAGGCGAATAATTTGATTTCTTTGGTTAATAAAACTAGCTAAATGAGATGTTCTGTATACTAAAAACTTATTATGACAAACATGGTTGCTTATTTTGCGCTTTTGAATATCATTAACTTCGATTTCATGCGTAAATTTTTCTTAGAAAACTGAAGAAAATTTGCTCAATATATTTCTATTTTACTTAAAACAATCTGCATTGTTCATTTTTCATATTTATTTCAAGAAAATCTACACTTATTCCTTAAACAAATTATAATGCACACGTAACGAATAGTTTCAAATTTAACGGATAAAATTCTATGAACGCTGTCAGCAACTTTGCCCACAGCGGAAGTGGCATATGCAAGGTGCGAGCGTGTTGGTGAGTCGGAATTTTTGAAGTTACGTGACATTTATCAATAGGAATTTCTATGTAACAATACAAGCGCACTTAGCATTTGCCACCCCATAAAAATATAGCTTGTAGGCTAAGTAACGGGAAATCGGTCGGAGTTGGTGGTCTCAGTATTGTCTCTGTTTAAAACAAAAACTTTGTAAACCGGCGCAACAGTTCGTCAGATTTTTGCGGAAATACAATGTCGCCATACAGTTTTATATATCTTGTATGTAAATAGGCGAAGGCAAATAGTTAAGAACCACTTTGATTTTTTTTAAGGAGCTATTCTGATATGCAATTCTGTGTGTAATTTGTTTTCCAAGATTTAGTGTATAAGGCAGATTACTGCAATCATAGAATTTCTACCACTGGGCGAACTTTAGTATAGATAGATTCATTTTTGATCTAGATTCGCGTTTTTAAATCCGAGCTGGAGACATTAGCATAACATGTTCGAAGGATTGCCTTCATTCCATGGCCTTATTAAATACGAAGCTTTCGGTGTCAGATTACTTCAGTGTAATGGAAGGCCCAGGGAATGATTTCTACCTTAACCTAACTCCTACAGACTGTGCAGAAATACTTGGAGCACAGACTTGCCTCCAATCATACTGAACTTTTGACAGTTCTCAATGGAGATAAGTTGGTTATATTCTATGAGAAAAATGAATCTTAGCAACAATTTTTGGTGTGCTTTGTGTGAGTTAGTGTTTATTTATTAGTGTCAAGACAAGCGAACTCAAGTTACTAAAAACTCAAAACCCTGTGTGTAGAGAAGCATTTTTGAAAATGTTTTAAGAATCTGACGTGGAGTGACTTAACTTGAGCAGTAAATTAAAAATGCAACTTCCTCCGAAGTAAATAGGTACTCGTACTTGATTTATTACCTTTTGTAGGTATAATCCCAAGTTGAAAATATTTGTTGGTGCCAACAAAGCGTACAAAGTGCAGCCCCTCACGGAACTTAAACTGCCCGACATATGTACTAAATTCACATTCATGCTCAGAGCAATTTGTATTAGCACAACTCGCCCCTTTATGCAATAGATTATCGATTCATTTCAAGTGTACATTTCCTACTTGTTAAAGCAATAATGTGCGCTGCTGTTTAAAATATACTATAGTTACTGTCGAATTACACTGTCATTAGGGCGGGATACAAACCTCTAATCTCGGGGTAAATATAATCAAAACATTTATTATCCTGTAACTATTATCGATAAAACTGTCATTCAGGGCGAACGTGCATAGACCAGCAGGAGGTTCGTAGCGGGAGAGGGACTGGCATTACCTGCCGCTTAGCAGGGTTATTCTACACAAACATTGACTAACCTCCCATAAATAATTAAGGCTTATTATTTTTTTTTTTTGTTCAACGTTTCGTAACTGACCCACGCAACACTATACTTACAGTCCCACGATTGAGTACTTCAGTACTTATTCGAAATCCAATGGTCCGGGTCAACCGATATAGGACAAAATGTTAAAGAAAACTGTGAACCATTACAATTTCGGTTCATGGACACTTGAGGTGGGGTAGTCAACAGTGCCACCGAATCGCTAGAATATCCTCATTGTGCCGACTACCGCCACTCAATCAAAATTACATTAAAATTGATTTCTTCATGTTGTGCAGCCCTAGCTGTATGAGTCCTGGCATCGAACACAGCCACATACGCTGACAGGAGATGGAACTTGCAACACACACAAAATATAGTTATACTCGGTCGTCTGTCCTATCTATGCGGACAAGTGGACCTAATAGAACATTAATGGCGAAATATTGATTTTGGAAAGGCAAGAAGCAAATATAATTTATGGTAACCAAAGCTATGTATCCAGCGTTGACAGGAAACAAAACGCATAAGTAAACAGGACTGTACGATAGGAAGCGTGCGAGCAGAGCACAAAATAATGTGACAGATGACGAGGGCCAGCCACCGGGTCAGAGTCAGAGGTCGGTCAAATTGAGGAATAAAGGAAATTAATTACAATTTGTGTTTGTTTAGGATTTATGATTTGCTGTTAGGTGGAAATTGCTCCGGCGTTGTTGGCGAGGGTGGACAATAGAACTTGATGATGTAATAACAGTGCCCGTATAATATAGAGCCGCAATCATGTGACATTATGACGGTTATAGCACAAAAAATGTAGTTGGTTGATTGATTTTTGAAGTGGAAACTTCTTTAGGCGCATTGAGCATTTTTGAAATGGGAAAAAACCATTGAACTCGCGACACCAATGTTCCGATGACAGTGTTGGCGTTGCCAACCACTTTTGACGAAAAGATGCGTAACTTGAAAAAAAAAAATAATAAAAATAATGCCAAAAATATTTTTATTTTTTTTTTTGGTAAAGTGGAACAATTAATCAAAAACTAAACACAAATATAAAAAAAATAAACAAAAACGATTTTTATTTATACAACAAACAGCTTTCAAATTTGTTTCCAATGCTGGAATTATTTTTAAAGAACCGAAAGATAAAGTGTTCGGAAAATGGATGGAGTTTGAAGGTGGAAGCACATTCTTTAAGACCCAGGTTACATAGACAGATGGTCAAAAAAATAGCTGTGGGAACTTTCTTTTTTAATAACCAATTTTTTTCAATTTTTTTTTTTGTACAATTATATTTATAAAATTTACATTATTTTTGAATATTGAAAATAGTTATCTATTTATTTTTCGAGTAATTTAAAAAATAAACATAACAAAAACTTTTGGAGTTCTGTTTTCGGCTTGGACAAAAAATAGGTGTGTTCCTAAATAATGACCCTACCAATTTCTGGCACGTTTCAGGAGAAATGGAATACTATTCCTTTTGCACAGTTGATTCCCATTATTGAAGAACTGACCCCTCAATTTTCTTTTCAGTTCATCCCACAAGTTCTCAATGCGATTGAGATCTGGCGATTGACTTGGCCATGAAACTACAGAGATGTTTTGATCACGAAACCAATCTTTTAAAATACCGGCTGCATGTTTTGGGTCATTGTCCTGTTGGAAATGCCATCAGAGGGGCATGTTTTCCTCGGAAAATGGAAGAATGATGCCAAGATGTCCCTATATCCATATTTTGTCATGATGTTATTGACACGGAATATAGGACCAACCCATACCATTATATTTTCTCCACCATGTTTAACGGTCTTCAGTGTATAGCGAGGATGGTATTCTTTTCCTTTTATAAGCCTAACGTTACGCCCATAATCCGAGGAGAACAAATTTATTTTTGTTTCGTCACTCCACAGAATATTCCGCTATTTTTTCACACCTTTAGATCCGTTGGAATGGCTAAAGGCAAATTCTTTTCGGGACCTTGCATTCTTAGCTCTTAGGAGTGGAACTTTTCTGGCGACTCTTCCTGGAATATTGAAGTTTTGCAGTCTCCTGCGGATTGTGCGTGCACTAATTCCATCCCCAATTTGTGCGCCTATAGTCCGTGATGAAACAAACGGATTTGATTTCGCTAAAAGTAAAATGCGGCGGTCAGTAGTAGCTGTGGTTTTTTTCGGCCTTCCTCTATTTTCTGTTTCTAATGTTGTGTTAAGAGCATTGGTTACGAGGTTCTGTGACCTTCCAAGGGCATCTGCTATAAATTTATAGGTTTTACCCTCACCCCTTAACCGCCGAACTACCAGCCTTTCTTCTGCAGAGCAGTGGACTTTTCCACCCATCTTAAATATGATTTAACAAAAAACTTAAACAAAAATTGTGATAAAGTGATTAAAAAACAAACTAACCTTTAAAGATAATCACTTTTTAATAACACTTTTGCAACAAATCGCTAAATTTAAACAATTTATTTAAGCACACCTATTTTTATGTCCAACTTTTAATACGTACAAAATTGTATTGCAACGAAAATTAATAAAATAGTTAACCGTACGCTTAGTAAATGCAATGAGCTTGGCGTCATACTAACGGAACTAAGCATCGTATAAATAAAATTGGTGTAGTTCTGTTCGACTAAGATTGAATTTGACTGCATGTATTTAAATGCAAAAATCTTAGAAACTGTTCAGTATATTCTGGTGCATTTTTCACAGACCTATAGAGGATACCTAGGCCTACAATATCTATTTTGATTCAACTTTATATCGCTATAAATCTCGGAAAAAAATTGGACAAGAGTAATTTATTTTTTCGTTTCGTTTTGCTTTTTTCTTTGTTACGCTTTCCGTTCGAAAATACTAGGAGCATTTAAATATAGTTAACAGCAGCTTATATAGGAAATCTGCAGGTACAACTTAGGATATCCAATAACTCGATAACTTAAAAGGTTTTTAAGTAAATAGGCAAAATTTGAAACATTTCTAAGATTTTCACCTGCATGAGTAGATATGCACTTTATTCTCAAATCAAACATACTAACTGCACAATATTTTGACATCTCTTTTAACTTATTTTACTCCTGTGACGGAGAGGGAGATAGACAGAGGCAGTATGCTGTTTGGTGTGTTAAGAACAAAAAAAGCCATAAAAGAAATGTCAAATATGTAGGAAAGGAATGTCAAATAGGTATAGGTATCAGTGATACCAGATCGTGGTATTACTACATTAGGGGAAATTCCTGATAATATACGTCGTACCTGTGTATAAATGCTATTTGCAATCAATATGAGGCAGTAAATTACCCGGTCGGGGTTTTAAATAGAATTACAGTCCATGGCCTGGAATTAGAAGTTGGAGTTTTTTGCAGAAAAACGTTATTGAGGGGTTAATTTTAACTGGGTCTGGTAAAGGAGATACGGTGCTTATACCAAGAATACAAATAATTCCCAGCAATTATCCATTTCAGTTTAAACGGATTCAATTTCGTATTCATATTTTTTCTGTCATGACAATCAATAAGTTAGGGGGTCAAACTTTAAGAAAGGCGTGAGTTGAATTAATCAAAAATTGTTTCAGTTACGGGCAGTTATATCTTATATGTAGCGTGCTCCAGGGTAAGTAATGCAGCAAATATCACTACCTTAGTCGATAGAAACCGCTAATATAGTATACAAAGAAGCGTTACATTAATAAAAAAAAAGTGAGCTAAATATTATAAAATTATTTTCATTTTCCAAAGAATATTAAATTATTGCCGATTAGTCCAACGAGCATGTGCAATGCATTGAGGATAAAGGCAGAGTGGGCCCAGTCTACGGGAGGTTTTTTAGTACGGGTTCAAGTCCCTCACTTTTGCAGAAGGCTCTTTCTGAAATTATTTTTCCATCAATTGTTCTGAAACCACATTTTGCACGTGCGAAGCTGGGCGGGTACAACTAGTTTCTCAATAAAAAAATGTATACTGTTGCAAGTCTTGTTAGCAAAACAACTGTTATTTAGCAACAACAACAAATCAACTAGTAACAAAGCACTGCACACCTATTTTTTTGACCAGCTGTGTATATATATTTTTTTTTTCTGCAACGATTTTTTAAGAATGTTTAAAAAATTAAAATCTCAGTATGTTGAATAAAAAAAAAATAAAAACATAATTAAAATAAAAAAGATACCTTTTGGAAAAAAAGCAAACCTTAAAGCCTTATCTAATGAAATATTGCCTACAAGGCTTAGTTGGATTTTTTTTCCTATTAGTAGTAGTTTATAATAATGAATAAAAAAAAAGTTCATTTAAAAGTATTACACAATAAAATAAAAATCATGTCAAGTCTGGATAGAATATTTATTAATTAAGTCGAATGGTTTCCTTTTTCGTTTCCTGATTGTTTTGTTGATTTTGGATGGTCGATCGGTTGAACACAAGCGAACAGATAGTGGAGAATCGATATCGTACTATACATATTTGGGGGAGCGGGTTAAAGTGAAAAACGTGAGGACATCACTTCTTTTCCGGCACTCCATTTTCTGTTCCACAATCAAACTTGGCAACTCGCTTCTGGGAGAATTTAAAAAGCAATATCAATGTTTGAAATCTGTTTTCTAGACATGTACCAACTGTGGTTAAAAAATCAAAATAATTGATGTGCAAAAGATGGCGCGAGAGCTAATTCTTTTCGTGACTTAACTTATGTGGCCTCCTGAGCGAGGTTGTCTCTGATTCTATCGACACCTTTGGTATACTCCCAACACACTTCCGATAGTATTATCTCCGAGAGAAATAAAATTTTGGTATAACATTTTGAGTTTAGTTGCATTCGTCCCAAAAATAAAATTAAAAGAAATGAAATCTCGCTTCGAAACATAAATATCTCGAGCGGCATTTTTCTGCATTCATTTGCAATGGCGTTTCCAGATTTGAGTTTTCTCTTTCAGAAAATTCTTCTTTTCCCAGGCAACCCGGACAACCATCCCCAATTGATTGGTCGAAAGATTGCATCGTCAGCTGAAGAAGGCTCAAGGATGTCATGATGGAAAAACAAATTGACAATCTTCTTTAACTGGCTCATGGTAAATAATTTAAGACTTTAGATTAGGACTAATAGTCCCGTATCTACCCAAGGTAATCTGTAAAAAAAATTAAAATCCATGCGAATCCCTTCTGTGGATTGGGATGAGTTCCTTTTCAGAGCAATAGATGGATCAAATCTGCTTGTTTAGGCTGAGCCAATTTTGCGACATTTTCCTATCAAGAGGACCGAATTTGAGGTGTTTGTTTAAACCCTTACCGATGGTGATGACAATTAGGGGATGACCAAGATAGAGGACACACACTGCGGAAATGAGATAACTTTGTTTTATTGCTAAGGGTGGCTATCAGCGGCCATAAAATGAATACCAATATCGAGCAACTTCTTCTTCGGACGGAAGGGTTAGTTGTCACTTTTAAGGCATGCGCCCATTCCCCAACCCGGACTACCAGGTAGACGCCAGCTATGAGTCCAACAATGCAATTGATGGGTTGTATAGTCGGTGGCAGTAGATCAACGGATAGAGAGCATCCACTTAATAATCTTGCACCTTACTCACAGTCCATTATAGCTAGGTCTGGTTAGATAGAGTGGGGTTGTGAGATTGTCACAAAAGACCAGGCACCAAGACTGGCCCATCGTCATCCCCAGGTCCATTATAGGTAAGGCTAGTTTGAAGTGCCTGTAAACAAATTCACACACAGTTACACCTTTATTAGGTGATACTACGCGAGTGCACTCGTTGGCCAATTTTGAGCTCTTATCAGAGTTCTTTTATCTAAATGCTTTCCTGAGGCGGTAGAAGCAGTGCATACGAAATCACACAGCAGCCCTTTACTTCCATGCAAGTCTGCAGCTTATTGCTCTCCTTACTTGCGTAGGTCGCTCTTTAGTTCGCAGTGAACCTAGTCGTCTTCAGTTAACTCTGTAGTTAGCTTACCGAGGGCTGGTTTACGTTATTAAAAGCTCCTTATATGCTTAGTCATCATGCTCCTTAAGTTAAGAGAATCCGCAAATCTATTCCGTATTTCCTCTTTACTTTTGCGTAGATAGATTTCAAGCAGTTGTTTGAAAAGTTTTGAAAGGAATGAAGTAAGACTAATGAGTTGGAGGCCTGTCACAACCCTTTACGGCGCCCAATAAAAAAACTGCCACCACATTCCATCTTCTATCAGAAAACTTAGGCAAAACAGCCCGATATATAAACTTCCGCTCCCAAGAAAGGAAAATTCCGTCTCTCCTCGAACCACAAACGAAAAACGAAAACAAAACCGCAGAGTTAGCAGCTAGTTGTAGGTGCTGTTTGGAAGCAGATCAAATGTTACACTTAAAATTGAATGATGGCTCTGTTATGAGAATCATCAATCAACGAAAATTGGGGGCATTGTTTACAAAGTTTGTAAAAATTTATTTTTTTACCTACACATCTTCAAAACTTTGTTCTTTCGTCCTTTTTTCTCCCCACTTGGTTTTCCAATTATTTAAGAGATAAATACAAAAGAAGCAGATGCCCAACATTAAAAAAAAAAACAAAACACAGAAGAAGCAGAAAAGAAAAAACTCTTCTTCAAGAGTGTCGCCAAGACAATCAATCACATCGAATCGATAAAAGCACTTTGAGAAGACAATAAAAAGTTGTACTCAAACTTTTGCCGATTTACTCTCCTTTCCTAGTTATTCCTGTTCTTTTATTTGCCATCATTGATCATTCTTTCACCATAATAATTGTGCGGTTGACTTTTGATGAATATTTCATTAAGTGCTGCTTTTTGGATTTGGATTTGCTCTTTGCGCATTCCTGAGACCGCATAGCTTTCAGCGAAATCTGACAGTAGATTTTTAGGGAAGGATAATTTTGTTTGTTGATTTACTGAATATTTAGTATTGCTGTGGCGTTCGAATTTTTGATCTGTTCTTGCCAATGGCACAAATGCCTCTACACACGCACACAGATATCCCTTCGCGCAATATTTCCGCCCCTAAATCAACACATCGTTCATTGCAGTACGTGTAAAGATTAAGCATTTCATCCTGGCAACGCACGTGACCGAACCAGAAGACGAGACGTGGAAAAATCCTCCCATTCTTTTTTTTTCGTTTTTTTTTTGTATGTATGTGCATATATGGACGAACATCGACAAATCGACAACAAAAGCTGGCTCACACGCCACACATTTAGCTGAATTAAGTCCTAATTGTGTTTTGTTTTTATGTTTAGTTTATCCTTTAGCACGCCGCTGCTCGGGGATAAACATCACTGAAACAGTAAAATGTATGAGAATAAATAATAAACAAGCAGGAAAACTCATGTCTGCTAGCACAGAACCATACGAGTATAGGGAGGCGAACAACAGAACACAGTCATCCTCACTTCAAACAATTAGAGTGATTCAACCCGTGGGAAATGTGTGTGAAGCCGTCTGGTTTTGTGGGGTTCTACTGATTCTGCTACACTCCTGCCAGCCAAAAGAAATTATCTGAGCTTATGGGAATTTGCTTTATGACTTATGGTATATAACATGGTGACGGATGCGAGAAAATGCCTGCGAAAGGGGATCAAATTTGCCAAGTCCTGGACGCAAAATTAGGGGCGATCAAAAATGAGCGCAATAAGCTGCTTTCGTTGCCACTTATTGATTTTGAATTAATAAAACAAAGTAAATACGAAGCCACGAATGTATACGGAAACGATCGGACCGATGTGTTTGTGATGAGTAAGGGGTGTAGATATATAATTTAAAAAAAATGGAAACCACCCAAAAGCAAAACTCCATGAGGTCCGATAGCTAAGCGAGGATGGTCACAAGTATTTTTGAAAAAAAAAAAAAAAAAAAATTCCAAAAAGCGTTGTGACTTTTTTTCGAAAAAATATTGGGTATACTTTATTTCATTATTATAAATGTATATCCACTTTGCTGTTCTGAAGGACGGTTGTAGCTCCCGCAGCAAAAGTTGTCAAAAAATGTTTTTATTTAGTTTTTGAAATATCAAAAATATGAAAAGCCACTCAACCCCCGGCTCGGATAATCCTCAGTTCAAAAGAGGCAAAAGACCGAATGAGAATAATTTGTAGACAAAAATCTTAGCCTGCCGTTTTATTTTTTCCGCATTAATGTACTCCAATTGCTTTAGGTTGGCTTATACAAGCTATATCAACAGAAAGAAAGCCATTACACACGTTGAGAACCGCAAGTGCTTGTGTCCCCCAATTGTTGTACTCTAACTCGCGTTCCTTGCCAACCCCCAAATGACACAGACGAAACACAATCCCTAAAAGATCGCAAACCAATTTTCCGGAACAAAAAAAATCCGACTTAGGTACCTACTAAAATTTAACACATTAAAAAATTTAATTGGCTTCATCAATTTCCATTCTGTCATGTTCTTACAAAGAACATCGCTTCTAATTAAATATCATCCCCCAACCGAATCCCTGATCTCTAACACTGTTCCCACCATTCAATACCTACAGCCAACATCCCAAATATCTCAAGGAATAATATTTTTACTCGACTTTAAACGCCCCGTCAAGACTGCAATTAAAAATGCTCAACCTCGTCATTATCTCCAGCTGAGAAAGAGCGAACCGCACAAACGAGAACCACCCCTAAGGAAGACAAGAAAGAAATATATATATATTATTTTCATTGCAGTAAATTCTTCAGTTATTAATAAAATTTTTCTCCGGAAAAGAAAATATTTCAACCATTACTTAATTTTTATTTGACGCCAGTTAGTCATTGGCCATTAAATTCACCACCATCGCGTCGTTCACCCACGGGCTCTCACCTGTTTCCTTATGCCGCGAAGAATGAAAGAACAAAAATTTAATAGCCACTTGCCTCTAATGCCATCCAACAAAGAATTTAATTTAATTTTCCCTAGACCATGGTCTCGTGTCTCTATGTGATTACACCCCCGCTTGGCTTGACTTGGTTTGGCTCCTTTCCTGCTTCTTTTTTTTTCGTCTTGACTAGCCTCTTGCGCGACACAATAAATTTGCGCGCCTCCTCAGTCCTAACCGAAAAGGCCGAACACTGTAACACCCTCAACACAAGTGGTATCCTTCCACGCGTACTACTGTTTTCGGCTCAAAGCAAAGCGTTTTTGCAACACAACTTTGAGTTCAGAACGGCCGTTATTCAATGGATTTTTATTATTGTTTTTGCTTTTTCTTATATTCGTCGACTGAAATATTCAGAAAGTTTTCCATTTTTACGCTCAATCGATACTGTGTCGCTTCTTATGCAATGGTCGACGGCATTTTTTTTTTTGGTGCGGGTGTGCTATCCGTTTTACATAATTTTAGGAACGCTTTTCTTGAAGCATTGATTTATCGGTGGGTGCTGTCATTTCTGTCAAAACTGAGCAGTATAGCTCGAGGGAACTTGTGTACCGTAAATTAACGTTTTGTTGTTACACAAACTTTCATGTAACAACTTGCTGTTGTGAAAAAGCCACGTTACGGATTCCTTGCTATGGAATTAGTCACGAGACGCTCGGGGAAACGCAGATAGCACACTTAAAGACATAACAGAAGAATAGAACGCCATATTTAAAGTACCAACAAAAACAATGTTACTTGTCAATACCCTTCATTACAACATTTATGCTAAGCGTCAGTTTTTTTTTTGTTGCTTCACACGTATTCACAGACAGTTAAATTGAAAGGGCATTTTGCAGGGGAAATCGGGGAGACGTAGAAAAGCTCACAGCCTATTCCTATATTTCCATTTTTTTTTAATACAAATCCCCTTTGCGAATAATTTCCATCATCATAATTTTCAGAGTGCAGCATTTATATCGAAGATGAACAGGAGGCTCAAGCCAAGTAGACCCTTGAAAATTCTTCAACCACAAACTCTTAATATTCAGGGATAACAACTATCCGGATATAGGAGAAAGGATGATATTAAACCATTTCCGCCTAGTTCTATTCAAAGGATAGGACACCTACCTGATGGTAGCAATTTTAATAGACATACCATTAACGTGACAATGGAAGCATGAACCGTGCCTTCTAAGGAGTAGGTACCCCACATTCTGGTAGAAGTTGTGTAAAAGCCCCGATTATTTGGCTTTTGAAAGAAAAAAAAAACACAAGGACATAATAAAATTGTAGTTCATTCCAGACCTTTGCAAACGACAACGTAATTCACAGTAAATTGTAGCCCTCGTCGGTAGTTCATCTCAGCGTTGCCAGACAGTTCAAATATTTCCCCCTAGACGAATCTAAAAACGCCCACATTTAGCTATTTTCTAAAAATAAACGATCCTTATTAGTGAGAAAAAAAAGATAGTTGAACACAATTCACAAAAAACAAACGGATTTTCCCCGTCGGTCAAAAAAAACCCTAGATCTGGCAGCGCTGGGCAATGTTTTGGTTCTACAACAAAAAGAATGGCAAACCAAGAACGCACTTTTTGAATCATCGATAGCTTTTCTTCGAAGTGACATGGAAGTAATTTTAACCAATCACAATACATATATCCACTTTATATTTATATTAGGTACCTTGAGGAGGAATTTATTAATTTTCCCGTGCAGACATTATTTCCTGTTTAACTTCTTAGCCAATTCAGACAAATGCAACAAATCGTTCGAATAAGAGGTATCATTTAATGTTCCATTTACCAAAAAGAAACTCCTCGACAAATTTATATCATCTCTTTTTTGAAAACATTCTTAACTAATACTTCCACTTTTGTAACAGCGATTTTTGATTCGGCCACAGAATGGAATTCCCTAGTGTAATCTGTATCTTATGTAAAGAGTAAAAGAACTTAGTTCTTAATTGTACAATTAAAATGAAATTCAAATAAAATTAAATAAAATTAAATAAAATAAGTTAAACTAAATTCCTGATTCGCCTCGGATATTTAACGAATATCGGTTTTACTCGGACTGGTGGCCGATTTCTCAGATTTTTTCAAAGGCAGATCACATGTGACCGGATAGATCTCCATCATTTTTTAAATCTCAATTATATAATGTAACGAGGCATTCGTTACAACAACACTTTCCCCATAGCACCCCGAACCACCATTCGATTTGCCCACTGAGGCACTGCCTGTACAGTACACCTTTGTGCACACAACCACTCTTGGCTGTAACCAACCAACCGACCAGTCAACTGGCCGCGCCTACCCCACCCCGCCGCTCCATTTTTTCTCATTCGGACAGCAGCTTGGCGATATTTGCGTCGGTGGATAGAATTCACACCGGCTAGTTAACTAAAACACTTTAAGACCAGCAATTGAGCAACAAATCAGAGTTGAACGTACCAATCTCGTGTACCGATGATTTTGTTCCGCAAATTGTTGTTGTACTATTTTGCAAATTCTGTAAGCCTGCTGGAGAATTGCCATCGATCAGAAAGACTTTGAGTGCCAAGACTGTCGCAAGACGGACCTGTGGATTGCCGGGACTGTCGCAAGACGGACCTTGAGTGCCAGGACTGCCGCAAGGCGGACGCCGCCAGGGCTATACCACGCCCAACCGCCAACCGAGCTGCAAGGAAGGAGCGAGCAACTTACCGCCCAGACGACCAGGACTAGTTTAGCCGCGCCGATTAAAAATACTTACTTGTTACATTCTTTTATTTTGTAAATAAATTGTAATAAGAGATCCCTCCTCCTCTACCTAAAGTTCGTGTTTCTTTAGGGAAGACCTTGGCGATCTGACGAGCTAACCGCACAGCCTGAGATAACAGCACATCACAATAAAACATTTATATACTGATTAGATTCAAATCTGTCTTATGTCAAGCGTAGAGTTACCTAACCTACATGGACGTCTAAACGTACAAAAGTCGACCCAACACTTCCACTTGTTTAGCTCACTCCTTTAAAGATAGCTCCAGTTTAACAAAAAAAATCAAACACATTTCTTCCGGGTTAAACTTTCTCTATCAAGGAATAATGAACCCAACTAAAACAAAAATACGGAGCCTATAGTTTTAAGTTATTATGGCGTTTCCACCAACCAAAAATAGGCATTATTCTCTCATTTTAAAGTTCGCTTTCACACTTAAAGTGTGCACGATAGATAATAATTGCCCTCAAGTAATTGCGATTTTACCCTCGAAATGCGTTACACATAATTATTTTATTTTACATTTTGGGTTTTGGGTTAAGACATTTGTCCCAACACAATGGGCAGATTGGAATCCAGAGTACATCAAGGTTTACCTTAAATTATTCATTAAATAAGTTTTTTTTTTGTTATCTGTAGGAAAGTCTTTAAAAATATATACACAAAATCAGCTATAGAAGTTGTTTTAAAGGTAAAAATAAATGTTAAAAGAAAGTAAACGCGGGCGCTTATTTTTGTTGGCACAAAAATATCCCACGATGTAATAACACTGTCCTATATTACCATGGCTTAAAAGGAACAACGTTTACCTTAAATTATTCATTAAATAAGTTTTTTTTTTTGTTATCTGTAGGGAAGTCTTTAAAAATATATACACAAAATCAGCTATAGAAGTTGTTTTAAAGGTAAAAATAAATGTTAAAAGAAAGTAAACGCGGGCGCTTATTTTTGTTGGCACAAAAATATCCCACGATGTAATAACACTGTCCTATATTACCATGGCTTAAAAGGAACAACGTTTACCTTAAATTATTCATTAAATAAGTTTTTTTTTTTGTTATCTGTAGGGAAGTCTTTAAAAATATATACACAAAATCAGCTATAGAAGTTGTTTTAAAGGTAAAAATAAATGTTAAAAGAAAGTAAACACGGGCGCTTATTTTTGTTGGCACAAAAATATCCCACGATGTAATAACACTGTCCTATATTATCATGGCTTAAAAGGAACAAATTTGTTTGTAAAATAATATCATGTTTTTTTTTTTTAAATATTTGCGTTTGGTAGTGTACCGAATCTCAGTAGCAAAGTTTAGAAAATGAATGTTCACACATGTTTTTCAACTCGAGTTGAGTTTGCACTTCAAGTCAAGTGCCACGAATACACTCCAATAAATAATTGAAATTCCTTTCATTGCAATCCTCATACATACTCGTACATAACAGAGCTGCCAATTAAAAAAAAAAATCACAAACAAAAACAGTTTAAAGCTGTGACCAAAAACGAATTTATGTCAGTAACCTATCGAATTTATTAATAAATACACGGGTATACCTGTAGCAAACTCAATTTAGTAGGTAATCATAATAATCGGTACCACAACACCCACCAGCGGATACAAAAGAAGAAAAAAAAGAATATACATATTTATTGGGAATTTATTGGATCATCACATATGTGAAATGTATTTTATGGGTGAATTTAAATTTATTGCTACGTCTATATATATGAGCTGGGGCTTTTTTTGCGCCACTAAAAGGGGTGCAGAGAAAAAAAATGTTCTATGCTCATGTAGAGAGCAAATCCTTTTTTGGTTGTTTTTTTTTTTTTGGTTGGGTTCACGTTTTTATCTCTTGCGTGTCATATACAAAGTATTTCATGAATGAAGCCAGGGATACATAAATACATGTGTGGGCGGACAGGGGTTGTAGGGAGATTTACAAACTGAAAATCAATTGATGGACTTGAATTCGAAAATATTACTAAAATATATATAGCTACAACGGAGTAGGGGTGATTTATGGAATTTTTAATTTAAAATTTTACAGATCTATCACACGAGCAAGTGAACAAGGATAAGAAGAGGATTGTAGGACTTATGTGATTTAATTTTTTTTAATGAGCTTAACAAATATGTAGTTGTGTTAAACAATTTGTTAAAATAAAAATAGAAAGTAATTGGAAGTCTGTAGGGTAGGCTTAAATTGTTCGTGTGATGACGAAGTTTTTTGTGGTTTATGCCACTTCGAAAAATTATTATCCGATGGAAAAAATTGGTGTTATCAATTCAAATTAATGCGATTAACAGGGTGGACATTTTTATTTAATTATCTTGCATCGTTAAATAATAAAATGGTTTTGCACAATTTATGGTCAACCAGACAATCCGTGCAACAGACAAATATTTGACCACCCCGTCACGCGGAGTTTGAACCGGAAAAAATAACGCTATGCAACAATCGTTTTGCTCATACATTGGAAAGTTAAATATGGATCCATATTTTCGTGGAAATAGATGGCGCAGTGGCTTAGTGGTTACTGTGTTGGACTTCTAAGCGAGGGGTCCCATGTTCGAATCCAAAACCCAAATGTCAGCTTATGGTTTTTTTTTTACTGCGCCACCTCTCGCGAAAGTCGGACAAACATCCGAGAGTATAACTGTCATGAAAGAGCTTCCCAATTGGCCGTTTGGACTCGGCATAAAATTGTAGATCCCTTCCATTCGTCCCAAAAATAAAAACTCACACAAGACGAATGGTTGTGAGAAGCTAGGCTTGGGTCCGTACGGACCTGTTGCGCCAATTATTTATTTATTTTTTAGATGGCGTCACAGGTCCATATAACACCCTCGTCAAGCTTCCTAATTTCCTGTTTGGGATTTTTAATAATATATAAGCAAAAGCTATGCAGCTAAAAATGAACTTGAATTTTTAGTTGAGTATAAACACCCTAAGTACATATTTTTTTTATATTCTGCCTATCTAGGCGACCATTTAACGTAATAGCTAAATGTTTTTTCGCGAATATCTTTCAAAATATTTTTAGTGCATTATATACAAATTTATGGTGCGAAAAAGTCTGATTAAAATCGCAACCAGATCTACTATTAATTGAAATGGTGATAGTTGTGTCGTCCCATAAAAATACAAAATTAATATTCCGTTGTCCGGATTAGTCTATTAAATGTGGTTTGGATCCTTAACATAAAAATAAAATAGACAGCCCTTTATTTTTAGTTTCTAATGATTTTTTTCTAGTTTTATTCAACCAATTGCATATTTTTCGCAACTGCAAATTTAATTGATTGTGTAGTGTCCTTGATTTCGTTTGCACATTTTGTGTATTTTATGGATTTGGTGGTGTTATGTTGTTCATAGTCGAATTAAGCCAGAATGTGGACAACAAAATGAAAGTAAAATACACCCAAATGCATTACAGAGAATCAACAATGTTTTATTTATTTTGACTTATGGCACGCTTTTGAAGCAAAACCAACTGGTGAACACTTTTACATACTTCAAACAGATTAATCTACTAGGGAAATTATGGCTGCAAATATTTTTATTTTTATTGTAGTAGGTGTTTGTATATAATTAGAGGATTATCTCTGGTTTCTGTTATGAATATTTTTTATTGAAATAGATTTTCAACTATACAAGTTTTATATTTGCAAAGTTGGGGAAAAGCGAGGAAAATTATTTTAATTGTCATCCAATTAGTAGGCTCATAATTCTATCTTTATATTTTAGTTTTACACTAAATCATAACACTAAGTGATCCACCTCCTGTAACTATTAAAATAATTTCTACTTTTTGTAAATAAAAAATTAAATGGCTCTTGCGACTAGAAAAACCCTACTCCAAGTAAAATTATTTCACTACTTGTTGTCCTCTGTCCGAAAAAAAGTCTTTCGAAATATCGCGTCTACAAGATTCTCTCCGATGAAAGTGTTTGTATTGAATGGAGCTGCGTCCACTTTAAAGGGATAGGTCTCCTGAACTCAGCTTGAAACAATTCGTTTGTTATTCTGAGGGTATCCGAAAACCTGGGTAGGTACTCATTCCGTAACTTTTCAGACGATTATCGTCGAAACGATAGACCTCCAAAATTACCAAACAAGTGCTAAAATTACAAGTTTGAGAATCGAGTTGATTTTTAAAAAGTATAATGAAAACTGACGTTTGTCAAAAACATTCGAGCAGAATAAGACTTATTTTGGTGATCAAAGTTTCAAAAACGATATCGTTTAGACGGTCATTGATATACGGAATCTGCCCCCGGATATCAGTGTAATTTTGGATTGCAAACGTCAACCATTCAACCAAATTGTCACGATGCTGAAGACTTAAGCTACTATAACACTTGTCATTTTTCGTGGCAAATTTTGACATGCAAACATGTTGACGTCACAAAATTCGGCCATTTGGTGGTCACTCTTGTGTCGATCACACATAGTGGACAAATTATGGCATATGTTTATGTCATCTTGGCGTCGGCATGAAAAAATTTGACATGAAAAGTGGCATTTCGTAGCTTTAGAAAAAGGGGTAGACACAGCTTTTTTTTATATAGTAGAATCACCTGCGGCATTATTAATACGGCGGTTATTGGAAAACACCAGGTTTAAGCTTTCCTGCAAAACTTGTTCGTCTTTGCCTTACGCAACTCTTGCTGCTCCATTAAAATCCACAGAAACATCAAAGAACCCTTTTATATCAATAGACGTTTGAGGCAGGAGAGCGCACTGTAATTTACTTTCTTTTGCACAAATCTTAACACAATATTTTACACGAAACCCACATGCCAACATTTGAACCACAAGTATGCCAAAAGTCCTTAGCGGTTGCATTTACGCTAATTGTCATTATCGGAAGAATGAGACCTATTAAAAGCATCTGGACAACTAATTAAGTTCAAAACACTCAAAACACTGATGACTTGGCCAATGGTTAAATACAACTTCGAATAGTGCAGGACTTCAACCACGAACTTTCCGGGCTATACAGGGACTTTGACTTGATATAATTAATCAGAGCTTTCCATTACAATACAGCTTGCAGACGTTTCTAAAATAGAAAAATTCTTTGTCCTAAAGTAATATATGCCTACAATATCCCATTCTACTCTAACGATGGTAAATAAATCAACAAAGGGCCAAATACATAATCGCCCTTAATAATCAACTTCAGTCTGACAAGGACTCCACAATTTCTAAAATGCCTATACCAATAAATGTATTATCGAGAGGTTCGTTCGAAAAGTGTGCTTGTAAAAATACCTTTATGAAGAAATTGCTGATTTATTTATGATACTAAATAAAATATGGAATCAAAAGAAAAGAAAATATTCATAACTTGCGCATTAGTATCTACAAACTAAGGGGCAACTTTTACAGCTGAACGTAAAATATAAATTACCACATATTTGTAGAGTTTGTACCTACACGCGGTTTTCCAGAGCAAACTCGCTGGAATTTCTTTTATATTTTACAGTCATTTTAACATTTATCTACATTCTGTATAGTAATTTTATTTGGCGTTTATTGCGGGAATGAAGTATCATTTTGGTGTTTTGTGTGTCTTTTATAGCGCACTCACAAATATGATTGTTTAATATAGCCACTTTAATGTACAGTGAATATAACAAGCAATTTATTTCATACAATTGGTGGTTTGCAGCATTTTACAGTATAGTCCTTTTATTATGTTGCTTTACTCTTTTCAAATGAACACTTGAAACGCTCGTATATCCGTAACACACAATGCGGTAAAACCCTCACGATGACCCTCTTTTACAGGGACCACAGTGTTCTTTTGTCAACAAGTCAATTACTGCAGTTGTGATTACAGTCTTTGGATGCTAGCCAAGCAACCATGCACGGATTTTTTTTTTTAATATTTATTAAAATATTTTGCAATTTTTATTAGATGTCAAATCGGAAATTTACGGGCTACCCAAATGCAGAATATTCAAGTACTCCAGCAGTAAATGTATAAATTCGAACTCTTTCTACCGAAACATCTGTTTGAAATACTTTATGCCCTTTTATTGTCAACGTTTTACAACTGGCAAATTAATCAGAAAATCTGGTAGAAATTTAATGAGCCGAATTACGCTAGACGTTATTTTTCGCTTCTCTCTTCTACAACGTTTGAAGTATTTGCCCGGTTGCCACCGATTTATATTCATTGCGTTCCATTTAAACCGAATAGGGAAATGAGCCGTACAGTTTAATCAGGGTTACCAGGGGTTGCACTGCTTCGGTACCCCAAATTTAAATTTGTTCACCCAAAATCAGAGCGAAAAACGTAGCGCTGTTTAATTCAATTAAATAAATATAGGTAACTTGTTTTGTTGTTGTTGTACTTCTCCTCTTGACGTTCTTTAGTTAGAACTTCATTCAGAAGTTTTTAAACTTGTTGGCATAGCTTATTTATCTCCACCTAAAAGGTGGTGAATTTTCAAATGTGAAAACATAATTTAAATTGGACTTTTTAAAAGTTGACCCGTTTTCTTTTATTTAATTGCAAAGGCGCAAGATAATAGTCGGCTCAGAAAATGTATTTTAAGCACGCAATAAAGCTTCAGTTAGTGTTTTGTTGATTTATGTTCGACACTTTATCGTTATTAGCTCGAAATAAAATGAAAGTCACTCGAAACCTAAATGAAATAAATATCGTTGAGACAGCTCTATTTATGCCATCTGTCGGTTTCCTATAAAACTTATTGTATTCTCAAATAAAACAAAACGCACAGCTCTTAAATATGGATTGACTATGATTATTTTTAAAGTGCAATTAATAAACAATACCTTTTTATAATTACTCTACTCAACGTAGTTTCAATCCTGTTCGGAATAACATACGACTTAAAACAAAACAAATCTTAGAAGACATTTGAAAACAAAAAAATATGCAAATAAATTAATTTTTTTAAACTATTATTTTTTAATTTAAAGTTTAAGTTATATTTATAGTCTTCTACAAGTTTGCTTGAGTGTAAAAAGGTTGTATTTCCAATGAAGCGGTGACGAATCGAATTTTTCGCCATCAGTAATACGAACTTTTTCAAATTAGTTTTGCGAATTATTCCTTTAGATTTAAAATATTGAGTTTGATATTATTTAGCGTTAAGCCAAAACCTACACAATAATTTAAATTAAAAATATTCATTCAGCTTTATTTAAAATCGTTTGTTTATCATTTCAATATTTTATGTAGTATCAGGTGTATTGTTCCTGCTCGATCATTGGAAGGTCTTATGGCTCTAGAAATTACGTGGAAAGTATTTGCAAACATTTTGCTATACCTGATAGAGCCTTTTGTTGAAATGCAATCATAAAAACTAAATAGCTGGTGGTATATGTACATATATCAGAGATTTAATGCGTCTTTTGTGGGTCGTTCGACATCGGTTCATTTTATTACTTGGACACAAATGTTGTTTAAAGTGGATGTCAAGTTTATGATATAAGTAAAGATCATGGCAAAGCATTTAAATATATATACCACGTGTTGCCGATAAGGAACATATCTTACAAAATATTGGAAATTACAAATTACACATGCATCTCTGCACAATCTTCCCAACAAACAAATCGAACGAATATGTTGTGTTTAAGTCGGTGAAAATGGTTCTTAACTATTTGCCTTTGCCTATTTTTAATCTATTAATGATAAAACTGTTGAACAATTGGAACTTTGCTCCAATATTTTTTCTTAAATTGACTGCATAAATGACAAAATGCAGGCCCAGATGAACCTTAACAATTTATCGATAAATATTCGAAAATGATTTCCTATCTCCAATGCAATAATCGATCTTTTAGTAGGTATCCTAAATTCGCCCGTAACAAGAGTTGTTAAAATACAAAAAAAAAAAAACACTTTTTCACAGATGCAAAACTAAAGATTGCTTTTCATGTCAAGGCTACCGCTACTGGGCTTTGCTAAAAAATATAAACTCCAACTTTGTCCTTTCTCCTCAGACGTTTTTATCGCATTTCAGTGCCCTTGTCACGTTGATTCTTGAAGACGCCGATTGTCGCGTCTGAACACATTCATCTATTCAAGCAGCTAAAAGCTCGATGATTTGACAATCCGGCGAACCTAACCTCGCCGCTGTGACTTTGCGTTACATGCGGGTTGTTCGTTGTCTTTTGCCGCCACCTACAGTCGAATCACAATTTTCTATAAGTAATCTTTTTATAAACTCTTTTCAATATATTATCTTCTTATTTAGATTCAATTGTTGTAACAACGAATAAAAGCGAATTGGAATTATATCTAGTACTAGCTGTACTTGACGGGCTTCGTGCGTGCAAAATGTGGTTTCAGAACAATTGATGGAATTTTTTTTTTATAAATTTGCTATCTTGTAGGGGACACAATTTTTTTTATTATAGCTCGACGGAAAAATCATCGATAGACATTGCAGAGGTATAACCCGAGGGAATGTTCTGCAATAGTGAGGGACTTGAACCTGTATTAAAAAACCTCCCAAGGACTGAGTCCACTCTGCCTTCATGGCATTGCACGTTGTCGTTGGACTAATTGGCAATAATTTTATATTCTTTGAACAATGAAAATATAAGAATATAATTTTGTAGGTATTTAACTTTTTTTATTAATGTAACGCTTCTTATACTATATTAGCCGTTTGTTTCTATCGGCTGAGATAGTGATATTTCCTGCATTATTTACCCTAAAGCACGCTATATAATTATCTATAACTGCCCGTGAATTCAACTTCCACTTTTCTTAAAGTTTGACCCTGTGACTTATTGATTGTCATGGCAGAACAAACATTAGTAGGAAATTGAATCCGTTTAAACTGAAATGGGTAATTGCTGGGAATTATTTGTATTCTTGGTATAAACACCGTATCTCTTTTACCAGACCCAGTTAAAATTAACGCCTCAATAAAGCTTTTCTGCAACGAAATCACTCTCAACCTTGTTCCATTACAAATCTTAAGGGATTCAAATTGCGAAGCAGCATAATGGGAACTCCAACTTTTAATTCCAGGCCATGGACTGTAATTCTATTTAAAACCCCGACCGGGTAATTTACTGCCTCATCTTGATTGCAAATAGCATTTATACACAGGTACGACGTATATCATCAGGAATTTCCCCTAATGTTTCCCTTCCTACATATTTGACATTTCTTTTATGTTTTTTTTTTGTTCTTAGTACACCAAACAGCATACTGCCTCTGCCTGTCTCCCTCTCCGTCACAGGAGTTAAATAACGTTAAAAGAGATGTCAAAATATTGCGCAGTTAGTATGTTTGATTTGAGAATAAAGTGCATATCTACTCATGCAGGTGAAAATCGTAGAAATGTTTCAAATTTTGCCTATTTAATTAAAAACCTCTTAAGTTATCGAGCTATTGCATATCCTAAGTTGTACCTGCAGTTGTACGGAAAGCGTAACAAATAAAAATAAATTATTCTTGTCCAACCTTTTTCCGAAATTTATAGAGATATAAAGTTGAAACAAATTAGGTAGAGATTGTAGGGCTAGGTATCCTCTATAGGCCTGTGAAAAATGCACCAGCATATATACTGATCAGTTTCTAAGATTTTTGAATTTAAATACATGCAGTCAAATTCAATCTTAGTCGAACAGAACTACACCAATTTCATTTATATGATGATTCTTCACCGATGATGTTTGGAATTCCAACTATGGCCCCATAAAGATTCATGCTCAGGGATGTACCTATATCAAAATGTTTTGTTCGTTACATACCGGAATATTATTTTCGTACAAAAAAAAAATGGCTTCAGCTTATCACTGTAAATGCAAATTGTTTCAATTAAGACGATTGCCATTAGCATTCTACTCAACAGGTTACCGGGTCCCTGGGTGCAAGGCTTTAAATCGAAACAATTCCCAAAGCAGATAGACATCGGTTGGCCATTCACCAAATAGTTAAATGTTGGCCAATCGTATCCAAAGTAGACATGTACATATTATGTGATATTCACTCTTTCGTGACCTGTCAATGCCAGCTATCATTTGAATCTAATAATTCAATTGAAGTAGGTATACCCATCTAATTAGCCAATTTACCACCAACAACTGTGTTCTGCACGCAATCAATTCAAACATTTTGAAAAAAAAAAAAAATTAATAAAAAATACCAGAAACACGAACCCGCAACAATTTCACGTATAATTAGTTACAACGCAAATTGAGTCAAAAATGTTTAGAAAAAAGAAAACCAAACGTATTACTAATATACACATACTCATGCTGGCGTGCGATTATTACCACAATAGCGCTCACTCCCACAGCACAATAATTATATTTATTAACTGAAAATATCTACAAATTTACTGTGGCACGGAATTTGGGTCATAATTGCTGACCGAACCAGAGAAACCTATCCAAACTCAGCGAAAAAACGCAATCACACAATTAGCGCGACTGCTAACCAAACCCACCCATGCCCAAATCGCCAAATTCAAAAGTGCTAGGTAGCGTGTAAACTCAAGGATAAAAGTTTGTTTTCCCGCAACAATAGGCCAACCGAATGTACATGAACAGAACCAGGGATATGATACCATTCGGCAACCCTTCGTGCAAGAGATCCCAAAAATGTTATTCATCCTTCGTTTCCGTTCCCATACAAGAACCACCCGAAAAGGAAATAACAAAAGGCAACCTACAACTTACAAGGAGTGCCACAACACAATGTCAGAACAGAGAAGTCCGATTAATGATTACTCAATAAATTATTCACACAGAAATCTTTTGCCGAAAATTGTTTTATTTGTTATTCCTCTCTGTGCGTACCTAAATTTGTATGAATTCCTCCTTAGATTGAACCCAGGATAACTTGACAGCTGCTGCTATTGCAGCTGGACGTAGAAAGGAAAATCTGATGTCTGAAATCGTCCGCTTCAGCAGGTGTAGTAAGTATCCACAAGAGATTTATATTTTTTGTATTTGTTTTGGTAGCCCCACGAGGGTGGCCAATAAAACGAAGGTAGGCGCAGAACTTTTTAACTTTTCCAATTATCTTTTCGCACTCCGACTGATTGATATCTCTATCTTGGCGGCGACAAATCACTTTTTCGTGGACAATTCGGCAAGCCACTTGGGATGAACACTTTCACTCAGACCCACGAGGGAACATTGCACGAATAAATTGCCATGCAACCACACCGTCACTGGTTGGCAATTGAAATTTTCACATAACACAGCGAAGCAATAATTTACGAGCAAGCAACGAATACGTAACACGAAGAGTACATCTCCCCTAATATACCACGGTTAACATTCGAAGGGAAAATGGAAAACAAATCGCCCGAAACGAGCAAACTTGCGATGCGAATCTATACCGAGTATAACGAACTAAGCCCGACCGAAACACACAAGACAAACCGTACTCGTACTCGTATCTCTGCGAGGAAATCCTATTCGTTAGTGGTTTTTCTGCGAGTTTCTATTTTGTATTTATTTCTTTTTGCTATGGTATGGTAATCCTTAATTCCTTGGAAACGTTGAGGGAAAAAATAGCACACCTTTCGGCAGTGTACCACTACGATGCGCATTCAATGTGAGACTAGCGAAACTCAAAAGATTGTTACTGTTTAAAAAGTCCTTATCGAGGAGGAATAGCTTTTTCGCCTTTATGGGGAGGGAGAGCTCAGAGCCGAACTCACTTTCGAAAAGCAAATTGCATATTTGTCTGGCAAAAGGGAACGACGACGAGTACGAGAACTGGGTAATACGATGAGAGAACTAATTTAAGAGATCGTACGAAAGCTTTGAGAGAGACTACTGGGGTTCAATGAACGAACAGAGTCACTCAACATTGAGTGACTTGCGAAAAATGATTGCAGTCGAGCGAATGTGGGTGGTTCTGGGTTCAAGTCATTCCGAAGAGGAAATGACCGAATTCTTTGGTGCGCCAAATTTTTGTGTTATGCCAAGGTCGGGCATGTGGATGTGGCTGGAATTGCATTAGACTTATGATCCTTGGATGTGGTATATTGCAAAGTTCTGAAATTAAGTTTCTGCAGATGTAATGGTAATATGTAAAGGGTTTTTCAATAAGAGCGCTACAAAAGTTTTCATAAATGAAACAAAAACGGTTTTGGATATCAATGAAATTCTTTATTCCTGTGAAAGTACGTTCGATGCCATTATGTATGGAACTCGATTTCTTTTGCATGCACGCTTGCAGAAGTCCAGACGCTGAACCCAATTTTCGACGGTTTTCAAGCATAAATCGGCCGATACTGCTGCAATTTCACTTTCCATATTCGTACGAAGTTCATCAATCGTCGCTGGCTTGTTGGCATAGACCATAGACTTGACGTAGCCCCACAGGAAATAGTCTAACGGCGTCAAATCGCACGACCGAGGCGGCCAAGCGACTGGACCATTTCGTGAGATAACACGTTCTCCAAACTTGGTTTCCAATAAATTGATTTTGACATTCGGTGTGTGGCTTGTGACGCCGTCCTGTTGGAAACACATGTCCTCCAAGTCCATATCATCCAATTGGGGCCAAAAATATTCGGTTATCATTGAACGGTAGCGATTCCCATTCACAGTAACGTGCCGGTCTTGATCATCACGGAAGAAGTTCGGCCCAATGACGCCGCCGGCCCATAAACCACACCAAACCGTATTTTTTTCGGGATGCAATGATGACTCATGGAGTACGTGTAGATTGCTGACTGACCAATACCGCATATTTTGTTTATTGACGAAGCCAGAAATGAGCCACCTCGCTGAAGATGATTTTTCGATGAAAATCCGAATCATTTTCAAGTTGTTGCTCAGCCCAATTCACGAACATACGACGCTTCTGGTGGTCAAGCAGCTTCAGTTCTTACGTCAATTTAATCTCGTAAGGATGTAGGCCAAGATCATTTCGCAAAATTCGCCACAACGACGTCACAGAGATACCCAACGCTTGAGAACGACGTGTGAGAGACACATTTGGGCTTTCTTCAACTGAAGCCTCAGCGGCAGCAATATTCTCGATACTACGGGCACTTCTTTGTCTCACTGGCACGGGAACATTTTTTACGGTGCCTGTGGATTCAAATTTTTCCACTAGACGCTCAATTGATCTGCCAGGATGATTATGACGACCATAAATTGGACGTAGCGCTCTTAACGTTGAGGCCACTGACTTCGAATTTCGTAAATTTTAATAATTTCGAGTCGTTGTTTTTTGCTCGTATATCTTTCCATCATGGCAAACCTTACTGAAGAGAAATGTCAAAAGAGCGGCAAAAAATTCGGCGTCGTTTGCTGTCCCTGTCACTCTACTTTTGTAGCGTCCCTGTTGAAAAACCCTTTACTTGTAGCGTGGATATAAATGAAGGTCGATACTGATTATAACTGGGCACTCATTCCGTAATTTTTCAGCCGATTATCGTCGAAACGAAAAGTAGCCACTAACTGCAAAAATTACCAGTTTGAGACTTTAATCCAATTTATTATTCACAAATATAATGAAAGCTGACGATAGGGAAACAAATTCGGCCAGAATATAACTTTTCATGACCATGAAAGTTTCAAAAACGATATCGTCGCAACGATTGTTGTTGCCCCTGAGTTTTGTTGAAGCACTTTTATATCTTCGATGGCAATACAGTCCGGGAGCCGTACAAAACAAAAAAAATATTTCAGAGCGTATTTCTGTTTAGATGCGGTTCGACAAAAAGGTCCAGTGTAGTGAAAAATAATCAACACTACCTACGCATACGGCTACAAAATGCCTAATTTGCAGAATTAGTTTTTCGTAAATTATGGTATGGTAAGTATTTTATTAAGATTCTGAATTTCAGCCGGAAAGGTGTCAGACTGTACAGACTGACAATTGAACAAACCTTTTTTGCGGTAAGGTGAGACTAAACTGTCACGATATTCATGCAGCAGGCAAAAGAAAATAAGGTATGAAGCAGTACCAATCAGAGTTTTGGCACTTTTTTCGAGAACCTGCCACAAAAAATTGCTATTTTGGCGCTTTCTTTGTTGTAAAAAGGTCTTGACAATTTTTTTCAAATAAATAAGACCCTTTCAAATCTAACGTAGTTTCCGATTACAGCACTATCATCGTTTTTAGCGAGCCCATGGTTTTTAATTGTCTTTCGAAAACTCATTTTCAGAAATGAAACTTTTTTTTCTCATATGGGGAATTCTTCTTGCGACTTTTCAGAATTCTACAGCGGTCGCCCTACTACCAATATATGTGTGGCAATAAGACAGAGTAGCGTGTGTTAAAAAAAAGTGCTTTTTAAATAAAATGCTAGCCCCAATTGTAAAATAAGGGGTTTACTTAATATTTTATGATTGGGGCTAAAATTGTTTTAAAAATATGAATGCGACTATTTCAAAAACACATTTTTTTACATAAGCTACTCTGTCTTATTGCCACAGATATATTTAAATAACCTTCAAGGCCTGGGGCAATCTTAGAATTTCTTAGGAAATTGTGACCTTAAAAGAATCAGAGCATGTATTCGTCTAAGTAGGACTGTGACTCGTTATAAGCTTACTAATGGGACTCTGAAGACTTAGCGCGCTACTAGTAATCATATTAAGTGTCCAGACTGGATTTAACGAACTCACTATGCTGAAATTTTTCATATAGAACTCATTGTAGCCTACAAAATAGTTTAGTGTGAAGATTAAAAAGGTTATTGGTACGGCCCTGAGTGAGCATCTGATATTGTAGATAACTGTATCTAAGAAGAGTTGCTGAGACGCCTAAAACTTATCAAATCACATTCTGCATCTGCAGTCATATGACTCACAAACATCTGGATTGATCAGCCTTGACCAGTGTTCTTAAATCGATATTCTTCCACAGGCTTATGCCATGTGTCCACCAAACGAAACAGCGAGGTATGGTAAAATTTTTTCCAAACCTCAGAGGTTTTGCCATACACTTTTGCGGAGTCGAAACCTCGGGTTTTCAGCGAAACCTATTTGAAACCCCTCTGAGTTCATCCGTCCGTGAGAGGTTATCAAAATGAACAAGCCCACAGCGTGAACTATGGTTTATTTTGTGTTCGTTTTGAATGGCAAACTATTAAATGCCAAAACAATTCTGACAATCAAAAAGATAATAAAAGAAGAGAAGACTCTGATTCAAAACATGAGGTAATATTTTTAAGAGAAATATTTATAAATGCTGCAATAATTATTTTCTTAATTTGTTCAGAACTCATTTTTAGTAATTCCTCTTTCCAATTTTGCGTTAACAAGCAGCTGTTTTGCCAGCCACTTCAAAAATGACAGCCTATGACTTTGAACTCACTTCAACTCGGTGGGAACGATTTACGAGGTTTCGGTAAAAGTTCATCACGATTTCGGTGTGGTTGGAACATGGTATTAGACAATTTAAGAAACCGAATACGAATGTTAAACCAACCACCTTCTTTTGAAATCATATATGAATATTCTGTTTAAAATGATGAAACGAAGTTAAGCACATGAGTAGGGAATTCGAAACTGTCACTCTACCGGGTTGATCGGCTGGCCAAGATTGTATGTTATCAAAATGAAGAGGAAGTACAATTTGGAATCGAATGCGTGATAAACCCTATCGCAGTCGACTTTGATCCAAAAAAAGTAGTCCGGGCAATTTTCTCAAGGTTCTTCCACAATTTACTTACTTAAGGCGGCGATACAGTCCGAAGTGGACCTCGGCCACATCAGCAATCCAAAAAATATATACTTTTAGGCTTGTGTCAGTTCATTTGATATTCCGACTTGACAACTGGTATGGTTTGTCCTTAACTCACAAAGTACCTACACATTTAATCTAAAATAACCTTTTAACTAAGTACTATGTTTTTCAATAGTCTATGTCGTGAAAAACTTAGTAGGTCTATTAATCGATCGCAAATATGAGTATACGATTTTCAAATTTCATCAACTTCGGTTTTTTAGGTTTTAACGACAGGGAAAAACCATGAAAAAGATGAGTTTGACCTGTCAAGCGACGATATTTCCTAAGAAGTAGTAATACCTGCTGAGGGCTAAATTGAAAAGTGTGTTTTCCAATAAATGGGAAAGGATGGCAACCTCGTAAACAGGCTTCGAAAGAAGCTTAGATCATGTAAGTTGCATTAATTCGGCGTTTGTTTCATCAGCAGAACGTTTCACATGATGATTTTGATTTTAAGCCCGCCGAAGATGAATCCACCGAAAATTGATTAACTGATATCATTCAAATGCAAATTAAGAACGATAGGGGGCTCAGTAAGCTCAATCACTTTGCTCCCATTTTAATACCGGACCAGTTAGGGAATTGCAGTGTACGTCCCACAGCCACACTGTTACTGAATTTTATTTTTAAACATATTACTTATTATTGAAACTTCTACCATGCTTGATTTAAAAAAAAAAAAACGAGTAATACCGCCTATCGAGTCGAGACCTAGAGCAACCGTAGCCCAACAGCCCTTTAGGTATCATAATATAACAAAACAGGGTATGGAAGTCAGGCCGGACAAGATTTAAGAACTAGGGCATAAAATTGACCAAGATTTTCAGACTTGCATTTCAGAATGTCTCGTTATCCACATCCAAGCTGTGAAATGTTTTGCCCGATAGCCTTTTTTTTAACTTTATTCTATACCAACGTTTAAAGATTTTTTATATGCAAATCTGTAGGCGATATGGTTTCAGCTTGAAACTTATAAGACAAGACCGATAACAACAAAAGGTTGATATCACTTGAAATTAAGTTAAACCCCAATATTTCAAGCTTATCATCGACTTTTGCCAGCTGACGCCGCATCAATAAAATGTTGAGCTATGGTGGGCGCAGTGGCTCTTATGGCTAGTGCGCCGGACTACTGAGCGAAGAGTCTGAGGTTCGATTCCCCGGAAACCAAATTTTTCCACTGCGTCACTTCGCTCCAACGTCTGCCAAACATCCGAAAGTACAACTATTACGAGTATGAAAGACATTCTCAATCAGCCGATCGGTCTCGGCATAAATTTGGAGCTCTCTCCCACTTGTCCTCAAAATGAAAACTCTCACCGCGATATTAATAATCATTTTTAGTATCCCTGCTAAATTTTTCAAAATTAAATTTTCCATTCAAAATTGCATATTGCGAAAAAGGATTTCTCGTAAGGCCCTCACACAACGAATGGCTGTGTTGCGATAAGCTAGGCTGGTATACGAACCTGTTGCGTTGTTGGAAAGAAAACCTTTTCGTTTTCGACTGAATAGCGGAAACATCAGAACTTGTCCCAAGAACCTAGCGTGGGTTACCTAAATCCAAAATGGAAACCATGTTCATGATACTTGACTTTGCTTTTTACTGTGGGAATAATACTTGTGTTGGTTTCCTCAACTGAATGAAAGACAATTTCTCTTTATATTTTTTATTGAAGTCCGCCTTCGTTTCCGACTGAGCCATAAACAATAAGTGGAATCATTTAAGGATACGAATGTGTAGGAGGGGAAAGGATGGGTATAAGAGGTTCACAATTGAGTGGACAGGAGAGAGTTGAGTGATCCTCAGTTTGGTTGCCTTACACTTGTATAGGCGAAATCTATAATGGAATCTGTTTACCAACAGACTGATTGGCTGTAGCCTTGGCCTACCCAATCTGGACCCATGTCCATTAATCAAAATTTTAATTTCTACGAATATTCTTAAGGTACTCGTATCTTCTTCATCTACCAAGTATACCTTTCCTGAAAAATCCATACAACGTTGACAAATGCGAATGCCGCTTAGATTTTAAAACAACCCCAAGCAACAGGCCCTTTAAAAAAGACACTCTTTTTAATGTAGACGTCAGAAACAGTTGGAAAGAATTTACACCGGAATTCGATCCGAACATCAAGGAAAAAAAATAAAATTACCACACAGATCCTAAATATGTTATTAACCTGTTGAGAAAGTCAAAATCTTCTTCTCAATGCCAACACGGCTTGTGTACACAACATACACTCTGATTCCCAAAAGACAAGTTCTACGAACCCACTCATCCGCCACCCAGCCTCCCTCACAGTTGAAACGCTCTTAGACAAACATTAATTACCATAGCCTACGCGTACTTTAGTGGTTTACCAGGTTCAACGCTACCCTTGGGCTATACCTCCTACAAACAATGTTAAGAGACTTTGAATTGTTATTTCGAAAATGAGAGCCGATGTCGAAAGCTTTGACATGCGTCGTTTGAATGGAATCCAATTCCATGGATGGGCACGTTGGAGCTTGAACCTGTGGTTCATAAATGTGGAACCTAACTTTAAACGAATTGTCAGGTAAACATCAAGTTAAGTGCAGAATATTTCGAGATTGCAAATTTTCCGATATTCATTCATTCCGCCGTGGGCTTACGTGTGACTGTGATGTTGGTGTCCGAGATTAGTGTTGGGAACGAATGCTCCGTTTTTGAATCCGATTAATGCATGTTGATTTAAATTAAATATTATTTGCATGCCATTCATATGTCGCATTCACTATTGAGTGAACAATATTTTATTATGTTACAGCTCAAAGTGTAAAATTCGCATGTCCTGGGGCCCATAATGCTAGTCCCGACTTTTAAACTTAAACTCTTCGGAAGTCTACAATTGTTGAATTTGCAAAAATTAGACAACCATTAAATTTGAAGCTAGAATTAAAAATAATTATAAGAAAGGTCGGCAGGTTACGAATGCAACACAGCATTAAGGACGCAAGTACAATACTTGTTATGCACCAAACTATAAGCCACTTGAGTTGTATTAATTAATCTCTTCTGAGTGCTCTTTTGTAAATGGAAAGTTAAAATCCAGTGGTGGATAATTCTGTATTATATCAGCGTCTTTAAACGACCAAAATATCAATAATACAAGCAATACGAACAAAAATATCACAGCTATTCAACACATCCATTCTCGAGACCTATTTGATCTGCGCACCATCATTAAACAAAAAAAAAACAATTTACATTTCGTTTTTTTTTTAGAATAACCTATACTTATAACTTTTTCCAATATATTTTTTTTGTTTTTGAATTACTCATGCACGTAGTCTACAGTTGATTTTTTTTAATCGCTAAGCTACGTACTGCGATACAATTTTTTTTTTTAAGAAAAGCATTATGATCGTTTTTAACTAAATAGCTTAATTTGCCGCCATTTTTTTGTCACCAATTTAAGCTTAACATTACGTGGGTAAAGCGGGTATCTACGCCACATTAGAATTCCACCAAACAAAGTATGTATATGAAAATAAATTGCTATTTAATTGCGGTATTTCGGTCGCTCTTCGGAAAGTGATAGATTTTGTGGGGGGATAGCTTACCGGTAACGCTGGATGCACCACATCGAATTTGAAAGATTTCTCTCGAACTATCACCGATTTTATCGTTTTATTCAATCCGACAAGCATTTTCCAAATCTGTGATTCGTACTAAAACTCTTTTGTTCCTCGAGGGAATGCAAAAATTTAGAAAAAAAAAACATTATCCTGTTCGAATTTTAATACACCAAATATTTTAAAAGAAATGTTTATTTGTTGGCTACTACTCCATAAATAATGCATTTTCTGCCTTTTCTCTAAATGGCAAAAAAAAAAATGGAAAAATTATAAATTAGGTTTTTCTTTTTGAAACGTGAACATCAAAAGTTGCTATACACTTTTTTAGTATTTATTATTAAATGAGGAGAATCAAACTTACATCATTCGAAAGATACTGTGCCATATATGTACGCAAAAAAATGTTGTGGGTATATGTCACCACTTCGGTTGGTAAGATTAAGTTAACAATTCCCCATACAAAATGCTTATTAGTTAAATAAAAGCATTTTGGTGACATTCAATTTGTCGCCGCCATTTTACCATAGTAACGTATGTGAATAATCTAATCTAATCATCTAAGATTAGAATTTATTTACCTACCCCTAGATTAGATTAGTTTAGATTAGAATTAATTTACCTACCCCTAAAAGTAAGCAAATGTATTATTTTCTTTCAATGATGATAATATGGAAAATATTTTTCAATATTAATTTTTTGCTCTAAATTTTTACGTATTAAAAGTAAAACTTATTTTCAAAGGGCCGTATTTTTTCTATGTATAGATGTCGCTTTGTCGTTAATAAAAAACGATTGTGCTTTAGACCACACTACTGAAGTAAAAATTACCAAATTTGGTAAAAAATTACCAAAGTGGCAACCTTGCAATAGGCATGCACTATGTCTTAGATATATGAAACGTAACTGGCTATGAGAGAAAGAAAAGAAACTGTGTGCTCGCACCTCTCTCTGTTGCTCCTACAGTGTGATACAGACAATATGCCTGCACTGCAGTGATACCAGACTTTAGAGGCAGGTTATCCCACGGTTATACTCAAAATATCCCATTTATGTTTACAAAATAAATATATTTATTATTTTAAAAAATACTCGTGATTTATTCACAGACAGGGAAATAAAAAAGAAGAAAATGAAAGCATTTAGATATTTTGAATGACTTTTTTCTAAACATGAAAATATTTAATTTGATCGTAGGTTGAATAATTTTTTTATTCTTAATGAAATGAGCAATTAGGAACAAAATTTTACCAAAAAGTAAAATCCCTTTTCTTACTATGAGGTCTGAAAAATCCTTTGTCCCTTTTAGCTTATTATTAGTGAGAAAATCCCGCAAAAAGTGATAAATCCCCCGATCTGATATCACTGCTGCACTGTATGATGTGTCTTAGATAACGAAACGTAACTGGCTGAAAGAAAGAGAGAACGAAAATGTGTGCTTGCATCTCTCTCTTGCTTCTACAGTAATATACCAAACGAAACGTAACTCTCTCTCTTTCTACCTCACTAACTTATATCTCCCTCTCAACTTCCGCTCGCAATTTCCGTAACGCTTTCGTGACGCATTCACCAGCTTACCCACCAAGTCAAGTGTGCCTAAAGAAGTATTACTTAAAAAAAAACATAAATGTAGTTCTGTGCTTCATATTTGCTGGATTTTTTAAACGCCGTACTGCATACTTCGTCGTTACCCTAAAGTACTACATTTCTTAAGATCGGTCTAACCATTTTACTTTATTACGAACAACATTTCGAGTTTTGCCCCTTTTGCTTCTATAGCTTAATAAGTAGATTTAAAAACTTGGCACCACTCTAAAGTATGTGCATATCTTCAAGCAAATTTGGAAATTTTAAATGTGCAGTGGCGCTTGTTGATTGGTACTTTCGATCTTGTTTTGGAATGTGAACCTCAAAATAGCGACGTCGTAACAATATGGGTGGAATTAAACAAACAAAAAAATAGTCTATGAAACTTGGAATGTTTGAAGAACTATCTGCATATATGTTGGATTTATGCTGTCACAGTCAGCGTTACCGAAAGTACTTCCATAGGAGTATCTTACTACTTTCAACACCTCCGTACTCTCGTACTCCTCCTTTTACATTCGTACTCCTATTTTTTTTTAAAGTCCTAAAATATCTTACACCATTTTTTAACTGTTTTTTTTTTATGAGTTTTGTTTAAATAAAAATACATTTTTTTCAAAATACTCCCCATTTCTGGCCGCAGTACTACCTAATAATATTTCTCTCCGGCAACGCTGGTCACAGTAGTGCTTCTGCTGAGAGCAAGTTTTCGCAGCTATGTTTAATTAAAGATGAAATTAGAAACAGATTGAACTCAGAAACAATCCAAAATGTATTATTAGCTTAGTTAATGGAGAATATACTAAGTAAATGTAAATTAAACAATTTATCTTTCTAAATAACGTTCGCCCAGGAAAACACACTCCAATTTTATAGACATTATTAATTATTATATTATATTTTTTATTTTTTTGTGAACTCAAATTATATTTTTGTTATGTCATTTTTCTATTTATTTCGTTTGTTATGTTATTTCATTTAAATTTCAATAATAAAAAAAAGAGGTACTACATTTTGCTGGCTAATGTACTACATTTGCTAAAAATTTAAGTCGCAACGCTGATTGTGGTACGGTTTTTAGTACTACATACTAAATAAAAGGTGTGTACGATTTTCGACCGCAAGCGAGACTAGTAGGGAATTGGTGTGCGCATAAACCCGATGTGCAACCATGCAAACAAAAAACACATACAGATGAAGCCAAAGTCACAGATGTTTGTGAGCTTCGTGGACAAATATATTAAGTAATAGAGTACTCCCTGGATAAAAGGAACCCGGTCAATAGCAAAAAAATATGTCCTTTGCAATTGTACCCGCATTATAACAACCCGGTTTTGTGCAACCCCCTCTTATTATCGAATAAAAATCCGAACAAAAATTGTACTTTACCTGATATTTCATCCTCTTATAAGCACATTCCCATTTCTTTTTTTGTTGTGCCATGAAATTTCACGAACGTGAGTACAGCTTCCACAATTTTTTTATGTTTTATAACTAGACACTTTATTTTTGTTATTTTATTTCTTTTTTTTTCTGAATTCTTATATTTATGTATAAAATATTTAATTTTTGATTCTTTCTGCATTAATAAATAATAATATTTGTAACTAAATTTAATGATTCATAAATTCTAGGAAATACCTTCACAAAAACACATTTACGTGTGTGCTATTACAGAGGTTGCAGCTAAGTAGGAATTCAATTAAAAACACAGCTATAAGCACTATAATTTTATACCCATTCGCTTGGGCTTTTATCAGGGGACTAGGTACTGTACTATTGCAGGTGTACATAGTGCGAACATTTGCAAAGTCACAGGGCGATGCAAACATGTTACACATTTTAAAATTGCGTTACATATAATATTGGTCATATCACAGATATTATTAAATGATTGCTCTAGGCTTAGCTGAAGTTTCTCCTGTAAGTCGTAGACTTCCTTCTAACTCCTATAGCTGGCTTTGGTGTCTATATGCTCGTACCTTTGTGAGGCTATTGCTGCTGCTTACAGTGCAATTTTTGGGCAGGTGCAAGAAATAATCTAATAATTATAATGACATCCGATTCTGTCACATTTTGATTGCCACTTACAAGAACGATGAACCTGAAGCTGATTCAATCAGTTATGAAAAGTGTGACTTTATAGCCGAGCATTTCGGAGAATCAAACTACTGCTAACGCTCCATGGAGTCGAATGAGGTAGTCGTGGTCCAAATGTGGTTCAAATGCCTTAGCACATCAACAGCTGAGTCACTGCCCCGACAAACTATTAGCATGTACGACTACATCTCTCGGTTGAAGTACAGAGGTACATTAAGTATAATTACCATTCAAGTCCACTTTCAGTGCCTTTGTTCATTGTTGGAAATCCTTTATCCTCTGTGGGCTACATTTTTACCAATGAGCCCACAATAATAAAAAATAACAAAATAGAAACTCGGGCACAAAATGTTCATTTTCACAATATCATCCCCCCCAAGGGAAGTTGTCAAACTTTGAAATTCCTTGTCATCTGCATTGTGCATCTATGTGTTCTTGAATAGAATTTATTCATCCCCGGGCGTTACTTTGAATAATAACTTCCATCCAAATACACGAGGCTTATTCCGAACGCCCCTCACCTCCTGCTCCCCCTCCCATTACAATCGAACTAGGCAACCCATTGTACACGAAAAGACTACACAATACATCTGTTCTATGTCCTTAAAGAAAGCGGGAAATTATTATATCTTCCGTTCATCACCATCTACCACCGTCACCGAATTCTACAGAAGTGCAATGCAGCACTGAGGCTATTTCCATATTAAAGAAAGAATACGTCTGCAGTTCTTCAGCTGCTGGTGTTTGGGATTGTCTATGCATCGCAAAGGAAATGGCATCAGGGTGCCTTGGAAGCGAGCACCACCCACCACCACAGTGCCGAAAAAGAAAAACCTTTCTTGGTTTACACAGTTCTATTGGGAAGACTGTTGTGCTACTTCCGTGCTGTTACCCTGTATGCTGTGTTTCTCATTTTTCATTTTAATATATTACTTCTTTTTTTTTTTTTCCTCTATTGAGCGAATTGACTGGCAGAGGATGCTTTGTACGTTTGTGCTTAGGTTTGCGCTCTCAATTCTCTTTGTAGACGGGGGCCATCAGAACTTACTTGAAAGCGCTCCACAGTTCGTGGCTGTGTGTACCTTTTCCTTTGTGGTGCGATTTTTTCCAAGTGAATGAAATTTATTTGCTTTTTGTACGTACATTTATCTTAAATATATTTTAAGTGACGGCCGTAGCTATGCAATATAAAATAAGCTTCCTTTTCAATTCGGAGGCTTTCTTTTGGACGTGGATTTGCATCTGCCTCGTTTTTGCAGAAGTATAAGTTCTCGTTTTGTGTGTAAATGAAGACCTTAATTTTTGAATGCTTTTGGGTAATATTTTGCGACGAAATCGTGGATGAAAATTGAGCCTGGTCTGAGTCCAAGTGGCACATGTTAGCCCTGGACTGCACTTCCAACTATGCAGTGACCACATTCGGGTAGAATTTAAATGTCGGCTTTTCGGCCACATCATTATCACTTCCCAATAACAAAGGAGGAAAGGAGTTACTCAAAATTTGTACATACCTACACGGTTATTTCACAAATTATTAATTTTGCCGATTCCATCGGCTAGCCACAGAATAAATACTCGTGAAAGCCTGTCATCGGTGTTGTTTTGGGTGTTTGCTGTTAAAATATTTTCAATTTAATTCATACTCCGGTCTTCAAAAAACCGACACACTTTTCGCTGGAACAAAATTGAGTGTGAAATACGATCAATGAACCTGTAAAACGGTACTGCCAACCTGCGCTTTTTAAATTCGTATACGTGTATAGCTTTCGGTTTTTTTCCTCTCGAATTTTGCTCGCATAAATAGATTAACCTCAAAGGTGGCAAGTTCATTGAAAGGATGTGGTTTAACGCTTACAGAAATTTCACATATGTAGTTCGAAATCGATTTGCGTGGGGATATGTACTTTAAGAGAGCTTTTAACGGGCAGATTGATTTAAATTTAATTCAATTATGAATTAGGGCGATGGCCTACTTTTTGGCAATGGCAAGTTTAACTGAACATCATACGCCTTCGAAGGCGACTGGCATTGGTCAGTAGATGAGTTTAAGGAAAGATGAAAATTGAAAAGCAGTACATCCATGGGGCGTAAGCAGCTTCTGTTTCGGCAGTGTGTGCAAAAAGTAAAAAGTTATACCTACGAACTTGCTTGTGTCACCCAAGACAATGTCCAGACTTCTTTTCGACTTTAATCAAGTAAAGTTTAACACCAAGGAACATTTTTTCTCCCTTTTTTCCTGTAGGCAATACGAGGTGACCAGCCGTATTTGTTGTTATTATACGATGGTGTCTCTGCTGACTATTCGATTCAAATTTTAACGATTACCCTTTTTATCTAAAACCTCCAGTATTATCGCCGAATATTGAATTTCCCAAGTCGTAAAACTTCCGAGATTTGATGCGCTTTACCACAAAAATAAAACCTACAGGCATTCGTTTGTTTTTCTTATTCCGAGTCCCAAACAGATGCATCTATTGCTAGTCCAATTTTCATTCTTTAAAAATCTCCTGCAATTGCTTCTGAACGGGCCTAGTTCTGCAGTCGACGAGTGAGGCTTTTTCTTAACCCTAAATTGAACAAGAGGGTGGGAAACTGCCTTGGCTTTATTGAAAGCTGAAGTAAGATCTCCAGCTGTACAATCCAGCAGCTGGGTAGTGCTAGGGGACCGGGAGTTTTTTAATGTAATTCTATACTTGAGCCAGTCGGCCTTACGATGGTTTCGAAAAGCCTTTTATTGATAAACCGGTATTGATAAACAAATGTCAGTTAGCTAGCAGAAGTCAGTCAGTATACAAAAATATGGCGGAACTGCTGTGTGACCAGTTGGCAGCTTTTACGCAACTTTTATTAATACATTTTTATTTTTAAAGCTCAGACTTTTTGTCGGTTTTACACGGAAAGAATTGAAAATCACCAATTGCAAAATTTTGAGTTGCAATTCACGAATTATGTCTTTGTCGCAAATCACAACGATTTTTTCTTGGATTGATGTAAAAATTCGTAATTCGACATTGAAAACGGCGTAGAATACAAAATTCTGCTTGTTGAATTTTGCGGTTAGAAGTATTAATTCGAGCTTCTTTTATTTGTAGTGATTTGCGATATTGTTTGGCGCAATTTACCACTTCACAATCGCAAATTGCAAAAAGTATTTGCTGATTTCCAAACACTGAGTGATGAATCAATAAAATCTTATAATAATTTAACACATGTAAATTGAAAACGTAAAATGACGTAGAGAAATCGTGAATTACAAAATATTTTTTTGTAATTTCCATGGAATTAACTACCCGATGTGTGAAATTTTTGTGCTCACAGGCAGCCGACAAAAACGAAACGTCATAGCATGTCCATGCAAAGAAATTCTTTTAAGTCCTTTCATTTCCTGTATGGACAGCTCCAACCATATGCGCATTTAACTTCATTAGAGTCAGACAGTCGGTATTCAATCTTTGCTTAAAGCAGTTCTTGTCGGGTCAAAGTTATTTATAAGTATAACTCATTCGTAGTGATAGTGAGTGTACTAACCAACAAATTGTAAAGAATTTTGGAATATATCTTGTAAGTACATATTGAATAATACAAAAACAACTGAAGTAGGTATATAAATTCGTATTTTCTTCAGAAGGTACATCTCGCTGTAAGAAAGAAGTATAAATTGGAATGGATTCTAAAATATGTAATCGAAAACGATTGTAAAGGTTCTCATCAATGGCAAGTTTTCTAAATAATTTGTTTGTATATTAAATTTTAGCATAGACCGAAAAACCACCCCAGACAAATCCCGTTGTCTCCGGGCGATATGCCGCCGTATGCTTTTCATGGATATCGGGACGAAACAAATTATAAAATGTGACTTTAAATATGTATTCGAAAATAACCTAAATAATTAAACTACGAATTTCGATTTGTAAATCATAAGATATAAGTTGTAAATTGAGAATAAAATTTTCTAATTTCACGATAAAACAATTTCAATTTAATACGGTGATGCCTCAAATAACTACTCAAGAATCGTAAATTGCAAAATATGAAATGCAAATTGATAACAAAAAGATTCAATTTACCATTACGAATTCGTAAATTGCAACTACTGAAGTGGTAAATCTACCCCTTTTGTTCGCAAATCAACACTTTTGAGTTGCAATTCAAGACTAAATGGTTGTAATTTGTTAAGGGAGGAAATCCGAATTTACAACACAAAAGTGGTAATTTACGAATTATTTTTGCAATTCACAATCCATAGTAATAGCAAATTAATAACTATTTGTGTCAAATTGCGATTGGTTATTGCAATATGTATTCCTCATTTGATCGCATCATTGACAATAAAAAGTAGCGATTCGCGACTTTTGAGGGTCAATATCTTCACTTCGTACAATTTATAAAATTGCGAATAAAAAGTCGAGAATTAGTAGATCCTGAGCTAAGCTCTAAAACTAGACAAACTTTTCGTGATTCTGCGCTCATTTTTCTTGATTTGATCTTAAATTTTTTTCCGTGTATGTATATAATATGGATTGGATAACTCAAGCTGCAAACTTAATAGTAGGGTAGCTTACGCCTTTCGTTAATATCGGAGCATCTGCCTCTCAGCCGACCCTATTTTTTTTAACGCTTTCAAAGGTTCTATATCTGGATTAAAATTCACTGTCCCTACCGTAGGTAAAGGCAGCTCCCTTGACGTTCTAAGACTTTCTGCATAGATATGGTAACCTGCTTAATTCTGGTTGCTCAGACTGATTCACCTTAGTCTGGGGGTATATTTTCTTCCGTTGAAGATATTCATTTATAGCAGTTGCTTGAAGTGCTTGCTAAAAATAAGTCTACAGGCGAAGAGTCTGCGTTTTTGTTTAAAAGCTTCCTTCTTTTGTTTTTCCTTTAAACTTTTATTCAGGTGGTTGTTCTTTCTTAATACGGTCTTCGGTTACCTAGAGCTGCCCGATCTTTTACGATCTATACTTGCCTCACTTGTTCTTCTTCCCTTCTTCTATCACGGCAATCTGCACTTGCCCTTTTTATATAGCATTTTCAAATATGAATATCAGTCACCTTTAGTCATACTTTGGTCTATGAGGTAAGTACTAACTGACAGGGTTGCGGCTTGTACACTTTTGACAATCCTATCGATCTTACCTTGTCGATTGCTTTTATATCTGAGATCGCGTAAGAAAAACTGAAGTTTTTGAGTAGGACCTAGGGCCTATCTGTATATCGTGGTTGGTATAGGTGCGTACCTATTCTTATTTCCTTGTTAGATGACTCTCCGCATCTTTTCTATAGAATGGTTAAGAGTTCGCTCTACTTTGCACAATCTTTCGTGATTTTTGTTCTACTCTTTAAGGCCAAATAAAAGGTGTACTGTTTCCTGGTGTAGGGGAAGGTCGTGTACCTCGGAACGATTTCAATAATCTAGCATTGTTCTCTTTTACTTCTTAACCTGTGCTAAAAAAAAGAATTCACGCAGCAACAAAAACATTTTATCTCCCTAAAAATGGTTTGAACTTATTGTTGAAGTGCATAGTTTTTAAGTAAAACATTAAAATTAATTAAGTTTACCATCGTTCCAAGGTACACTTAGGTAGTGTACCTTGGTACGGTTAAGATAAAAGTCTCAGATCTTTAGAAAACAAACATTACTCCAGCTTTATTATTTATAATTAAGTTAAAAACAGAACAACAAAAAATAAAAAATTAGTAAAAATAAATTGTAGAAATTCAGGTCGACTTACACAAGAAAATTTCGTTCTTAAACCTTCTTGCCTCTTGCTAACTGGAAAATTTCTTCGATGGTCATTTCATCATCACCGCTGAAGTCCTCGTTGCTCCTATTTTCTATTGGCGTGGTATTTGCTTTCGCATGTCGGAATTTAGGAATTCGTGGAATCACCGGCAGATCAAAAGATTCATCATCGTCTGAGGACTCGTTCAAAAATATTTTCTTCGCTGAATTTGGCTTTTTAGTGGTCTTGACTTTCGAGCTTCCTGTAGCAATTTCTTCCTTCTCAGGAGTGTCCGTAAGAATCCTAGTTCTTGCCCTCTTTCTTCCACGTGCAATAGGATCTTTTCTTGGTGCAGCTTTTGGAAATGGCCTTATTTGCTCTGGTGATACGAAATTTATCGAAGGAACAAATACTGCAGAGGTCGCTGTGGATGTTCCTGGTCTTTGTTCATCTGCAATTATAAGGTCATTTGCATTTTCGGTGGGCATAGCAGCTGGTTTTTCAGGACATGGTCGATCCGTTACGAAGCTACTAAGGAATTCATCTTCGTTGAAAATATCGTGATTGAAGGCATATATTCCTGTTACTTCAAATCCTTTAACGATGTTTTGCTGATTGAATGCTTTCGGATAAGCCTGGCCGACAATTTGTGCTACATTGTAAATTGACATTGGTTTTCCTGGGTTGTTCAGCATCCATTCACTTGCGGCTTTGTTGTAGTAAGTTTTGTACGGTCCAAATACCGTTCTATCCATGGGCTGCATTTTGTGGGAAGTATGCTGTGGTAAGGTATTCAACCAAGGCAAGTTCTTCTTCATCATTAAGCACTTTTTTGTGTGCAATTTCTGAATGGTATTTGAACGTTGCATCGCCAGATTTCCGATGCATTTGAAGATGACGAAACAAAGTTGTTTTGGAAATACCGTGGTCTTTTGCAGCTCTGCCGATTGTTTCCTTATTGTAGAGAACATCGTTGATAGCTTCCTGTAAGGCATTTTCATCCAAAGGAGTTCTTTTAACACCTTCCTTGCTGCGAGTCATATTCAGACTGCGGCAATGAAAGAAAAAACGTAGATGAGTCATGGCGAAATAAAATCTCATTTTGTTTTTTGTAATGTGATTGTACCTTGGAACGGTCCAAGGTACAATTCAAGTGCCGTTCCAAGGTACAAAACATCGATATTTCTTCTTTAATCACTTTAAGCTTTGAAATTCGCACTAAATCGGGCTTACCGTTTCTTATTCACCAACACAATACTATGCCTTATTCACTAAAAGCGCAATAATTCGATTCCAGCTGCTCTCAGCTGTACTACACGTTTCACAAAAATGGTTGAAAAAAAACTTTTAGTGTGCGAAAACCAGATTTTCTTGTTTTTTTTGCACGTCCGTCGGTAACCGAGTATGATGACGGATCGAAACAAGCTGCAACATGAATGCCCTTCAGACGTTGTGGAACCTTTTTCTTAGAATAAGATAAAAATTTAAAAAAACAGCAATCGTTCCGAGGTACAATCGTTCCAAGGTACATGACTTTCCCCTATCCTATGAGCTGAATGAAGAGGCCTATTGCAATAAGTACACAAACACTCTTTCTTAAGTTTAAATTTTATTTGTTGAAGTCAATGTACCCCACTTTCGCGGCGGGTGATCTGCAAAGTGGGGTTTATTTTTTTTTTTTTGTTTTGCTTACGACTTCCGGCGCAACCTAGTCTCCATAGCGCTGATGGTGGTAGCTTTCAGCGACAAGGCATTTTTTTTTATTTTTTTATTCGCGAACACCTCGGCTAATCGATCAGTGACCTTTTACGTTCACAGCTGGTTCAGGAGCGTTGCTAAATATACCACAACCACAAATTCAGGTTTTTGCCCAAAAACTCTCACCCTTAAACACACCAAATCCAACTGTACATTGTAAGAACCACATCCCCTTTCAATATGTCAAGTGTCAAAACCTTTTTGACACTGACATCTAACCTTAAGACTTATCCAAAGTAATTCCCCATAAAAAGAAAATACAAAAATTCAAAACTCTACTTCGCGCATATCCACTGTCTCCTTAAATCAAATCGCATTTCATTTTCCATTTTTCAATGACAGAACTCATAGTCATCAGACTGGAAAAGTCTTCTACACGCCGCCACTCCATTTAGAAATAATTTAGCAACTGCATCTCCGTATTCGTTAACAAATGAAAAGTAACACTCATCGCAATTTCGCTTCACCCCTTCAACCGTAAAGAAATCAAATTTTCACTTTCCTGTAGAATAAGCGGAAAATTTTACAAAATATACGAAATACGAGAATACCGCCGCCGAAGTGCGCACATAGTCCTTGATACGGAAAAGTGCATTACATGCATTCACACTTGTGCAAGTCGCTCGCTCATTTATTTCGCAATAAAATGCAGAAGAGAACAAAAAAATTCCACAACACATCCAAAGCCATTCATGAATTTGCAACATTTTGCTTGGAACCCAAAGGATCTTCTCGTCTTACTGTTTTCGACTGACAGTATGCGAGGAATTCCTATGCTATGATGAATAAGAAAGCAAACGGTCTCAAATTCACCCCCAGCTCACAATGTGTTACAGAGCGCTCTTAGCATCTTTAACACTTTTTTTTATTTCCTGTCCTGTATATCAGGAAAAAAACGGAATACAGAGTCATTGGTATGTTGTTCGTGTTACTCGTGTCTACCGAAAACTGCTCTGCATATCTGTGATGCCAGGACATGCAGATTTTTCTGCAGGAACGTTTTGCACTCATACTGATGACGTCTTCGGAGGATTTTTTCTTTCGTTTAAATGGTTTTCTACTTCCCGCCTTCGTCTCATCGTATGCAAACGAGGCGAGATAAAATGATATTTTTCACTTGTTTCCTTTAAACAAGGACGTCTACGAAGCTGTTTATTTCACAAGCATTTGTGTTGCAGAAAATGTTGCAAATCCCTACGCAAATATATACGTAGCCAACCCATGCAGAGATGCGCTTGTTACTTGTTTGCCAATTCGAAAATTGAGTTCGATAAATTGAAATCCGATATCGTAATGGAAGCAGAATATTTGTTCCATATTTCTAAGCACCGCTTTTGGGTTGGATCCTTCGTCCCTTGTCCGAGTTAATTCTCGTTATCCACTTTTTCAAAATATATATTGGCTGCTTTTGAGCAAGAATCAGTTTTCATTCTATACAGGGTGGGCCTGTACCAAGTTTCTTTTTAAAAATGCAATTAAATAAACAAAATCACATTTTTTCCATGAGTGTTGTCCACTAGCATGCCAGTCTCACGAACTTTTTGCATAAACTTGTTTTTTGAAAAGAAGACTTTGCGGGTCTTCTTTTCAAAAAACGCACTGTTTGGGCTACACAGCACTCACTTTGGAAATAAGTTTTCAATATTTCCCAACGTTGGTCAAACGTAAAACGACTCATTTCGTTGCGCGGAGGTATGATACTGACTTTCTGTCAAGTCGAGCCTATCATAGCCTATGATTTGAAAAGAAACCACTAGATGGACCACCCTCCATAATCCGATGAGCTCTTTGTTTTCCTTTTGTAAAGGAAGCACGTGTCTCGTTTTTCTGGTATACAGTTGATGATTCCGATTATTAGTGTCCCACCGAGCGCATTAGTTTTGCTCAAATTAAACGAGCAACACATCTATTTCGAAGGTACCTAACATGAGATGTGGTCTGCACAGTGTGGGCAAGTAGGTATGTAAATTTGAACGATGAGCAGCAAAAAGTTTTCTATGAATTGTTGATAACTGTCAGGAATACAAATGAACGGGTGATCGGGGACTACAGACTACAGACAAAGGATTTTTCAAAAAGTTTCACTTCAACCTTTTTTGTGGGGATTTGATGGTTTGGTGTTTTTTTTTTGGGGGGTGTTAGATAATGTCTCCAGTTACCCTTTTGCGAAAATGGGGAAGTATACTCCCCAAAGAGTAATTAGAAGGGACATAAAATAATGGAGTTGGGATTGTTAAGTTGACCCTTTTACTAACACAGAGCTTTACGACTGCGTTCCCCCTTATCAATTGCTAGTCAAGAGATGAGAATTCTCTGATTAAATGTGGCAATCAAAATAGGTCCAGATAGGTAGGTGGTCTGCGACAAAAAATAAGTCATTGGGTAAATGTAAATGACGATAGTTTGCTTCAGTCTATCTGACGTATCTACCTATTGGACAATAGTAATGGTAGGTCGTAGGCGTATCCTTTCCTGTATTTATTTCTCCATGATAGCATGTAAAATAGGCAATGACCGGTAGATATTGGTAAGCTATCTGATCATTTATAGTAAAATTGAAAGTTTTCTCTTTTGCGTGCGGATTAAAAGAGTCATCACGTTAAAGCTACTCATCCAATTTATGTGAATTTCTCAGAAAAACTAGGGCGTAACACGGAGCAGTTTTCTTTCAAAAGATAAAAAAATAGCTCACTCAGGGAAAAAACGAGAAATAATCACGATAATCAGTGTCAGATAAAGCCTATCCTTTGACGGAAGTCTCTTAAGCTCGGAAATTCTTAATCCGCATATCTTGCTTTGAGAATGTTTTTTGATTAACCTTTAATTCTTATTTTAAGATTGTTCTATAACAGTATTAATAATGTGTAAGCTTAAAATAAGCCCAAAGTTATTTCATTCGAAGAATGCAACAATTTCATTTTAAATCAATGCAAACTTAAAATAAGCTTAAACATAACAGAATGAAGAATGTTAGAGCTTAAACTAAGCCCAAAATTACTTTAAACTTACAAAAATTTGAATAATTAAATTTTCAATTCAATTAATTCTTTATTCAAATATGTACAAGTAAGAAAAATTATAAAAATCCAAAGCAAATTTTTTAATATAGCTAGTACATACAGAATAGTTAGTGACATCTATATTTGAGGAAAATAGAGATGATGTCACTTTAGATATAATATTTAAGTGGTGTACAAAAGGTGGGTGTACAAAAGTGAATAAAAAGAAAAAGGATGGAAGTTAAGATTAGAGAAATTACAGCAATTTAAGAAAGAAAGTAAAAGCAATCTTTACCAGGTGACAAAAAGGAACAAATAAAAAATAAATAAAAGAGAATAAATTCAAACAGTATTGCCACTTAATCAACTAAATTTAGCAAATAAGCAATTCTTATCTATATTATATAAATCGCACTTATAATACAATACTGTAGTAACTCAAAATTTGCCAAATTTGAGATAGATCATTAGTCAAACGTAAAACTCAATTCTCTACACGAAAATAAAACTGTCGTTAGCATAGTGCCAGAAAGAAAAAAGATATAACACGATGAGTCATTACACAATAAAAAATAATTCATCTCTCTGAAAACTTTGTTCTGGCAATACAATCCTAAATCAAAAATTGGAAACATATTTATTACCAGCAATATTTAAAGTAATAGGTAAATAGACTATTTCTCTATTTTTATTAAGTGTATGAATAATTTATCATTTCTTTATAATCTATGACAGAGAGTAAGCTATCACTTTTTCGCCGATTCTGAAAAACCTCACATTTTGAGTTACAACAGTATTGTATTATTAGTGCGAAATTATTATTACTATGCAGTATAGCGCAATAGCGGTTTGATTTCATCATGGTTGAAACCAAGGAGCCAACTTTTCGTTAGTTTTGTAAACGTTCGGAAATTTCTTATGGTTCGAATTTCAATTTTTTTTTTTTTTTTTTTTTTTTTTTTTTTTTTTATTTTAAATTTCTTTATTTCTTTCCAAAAACTAAACTAAGGGTTACAATAATTCTTTTGTTTTTTACTTACGTACAAACTTACTTAAAGAAGACCATTTTAGTTTTTAGCAAGAAATAGCATAGTACGTTCTATTGTCAAAATGAAATGAAATGAAAAAAAGGAAAAATAATAAACTATTGATGGGGAAACAAATTATATATCTTGAAATTACAAACAAACAAAAAGATATACATCGAGTAGACACTAATCATTTAAATTCATATACTATATTACACCATTGGGATCAAAAGAGAATCTATTTGAGAATAGTTACAGGAAAAAAGCCATGTTTTGATCTTTTTTAAAAATACTGATTTTATTCTCTCACACCTAAGGTTTTCAGGTAGTATATTATACAAACGAGGCGCGGTTACATAATAAAAACGAGAGAAGTGTGTTTTGTGGATTGTTGGTACAGTTACGAAATTTCTGCTGTTGGCTCGTAAATTATAATTTTCATGAAGTCTAACATCATAATAACCGGAATTTTCAAAGAATATTTTTAAAACTTTATAGCAATAAAGATGTCTTAGAGGAAGTATCTCGAGATATTTGAACAATTCAAAACTGGGTGTTCTACGATTAACTTTACAAATAATCCTGATTGCATGCTTTTGTTTGATTAAAAGAGGTTCTATTTTACTGAAATAAGTTCCGCCCCAACACGAAATTCCATATTGCAATTTTGATTTCAATAAACCGTTATAAACCAACTTTAGAATTGGTAAATTACAGTATAGACTAAGATGATATAGCTGCCTTACAACCATATTCAAATATTGCTTTAAGTAAATCGTATGATTAGTCCAGTTGAGTTTATGGTCCAATATAATACCTAAATACTTAAAACAATCAACGCGCTCAATTTTAAAACAATTGTTATGGCAACTTACATTTTCGTTAAAGGTTTTAGCACCATTGGAATGGGCATCCACTAGACAAAATCGTAAGCAATCTGGTGAGTGATAAAAAAGAGGCAATTCGTCACATATCACACCCTTGATATTAAATATCATAAACTTTGTTTTATCACTCATTATTAATTTATGTTGCTTGAACCATCTCCGTAGTATGTCTAAGTCATTATTTACATCCGAGAATAAACTAAGATAACTGTTGTTCGAATAGGAAAGGGCAGTATCGTCAGCAAATGCTGTAATTTTGCCCTTAAAGCGTTGAATAAACAGTGAATTAACATATATCAGAAACAGGATCGGACCCAAGACAGAACCTTGAGGGACACCTACATTTATCTGATTTTGGGAGCTAATAACATTTTTTACTTTTACTACCTGCTTACGGTTACTTAAATAAGAAACAAACCAGGCGTAAGTAAAGCCTCTGAAACCCGCATTAAACAATTTATTTAGTAGCAAGGTATGATCTACCATATCAAAAGCCTTTGTGATGTCAATAAAGAGAGTCGAAGGAATTTGGGAAGAATTCAATTGGTAAGGCGTTAAAAAGTTTGCGAGAAACAATGGAGTAGAAGTTTCTATAACTTGTAGTGCGAAACGAAGGTAAATTCACAATGAAGTTCGAGTAGCTTCGTAAGCAGCGAAAGTCAGAAATCGGACTTTCCAGATACCCGCCTCTCATAAAAAATACCTTAAGAACTTTGAAATAGTATAAATGTCGCAAAGGCAGAATTTTCAACGACCTAAACAGGTCCATAGTGTGAGCTAAACGACGAGAGCTACAAACTTTACGTATAGCAGATTTTTGTATAACTGTTAATTGCTGGAGCTTATTAAAATATACGCCACCCCAACAACAGAGTCCATATTGCCATGGAATCTTGAATGGAATAAGCCATAATAGACCATTTTCATTGTGTCCGAAGAGCAGTACTTTCTAAGTCGAAAAAAACAACGAGTAGAGGAAAGTAGATATTTTTTCAAAAGAGAAATGTGCGTGGACCAGTTCTAATTTTGATCTATAGTAACACCAATGTACTTAAAACTATCAACGTTTTCAATTTTAAAGAAAGAACAAGTTATCCTTATATTAAATTTATTCGAAATACTTCAAGAATTACATATCCCAATTTAAGATTGCACAGTTTTATTTGTCAAATTTATTATCAACTCCGTCCATTTGCTGTTTAAGAAAATTAAACAAATATTTTTTTTTTTTTTAAATCATATTTATTTATTGAACCAATAACGCTTAAATGGACTTGAATTTAAAATATCCCTTCCATTATTTACTGGATTCAAATGTAAGGGTGTACTAATAAAATCATAAATATTTTGTATTAAAATATTTTTTTTTATAATAGTGTACCAACTTCAAATGATTGGAAGTGACAGTCAAATCTGCGTAGCAGTTGGCACATAACATAAATATTTTTATTCTGAATAACAAATAATTTTATATTATACAGTTCAATGCTATCATAACTATCTTTTTCAAAATTTCTGATCAACAGCTAAGTAGTAGTTACTTACATAAATAATTAGCGCAACAGGTCCGTAGGGACCCTAGGCCTAGCTTCTCACAACCATTCGTCTTGTGTGAGTTTTTATTTTTAGGACGAATGGAAGGGATCTACAATTTTATGCCGAGTCCAAACGGCCAATTGAGAAGCTCTTTTACGACAATTATACGTCTGACAAACATCCGAGAGTTTGTCAGACGTTCGCGAAAGGAGGCGCAGTGAAAAAAACATTAAGTTGGAATTTGGGTTTTCTCGGGATTCGAACCTGGGATCCCTCGCTTAGTAGTCGAGCACACTAACCACTAAGCCACTGCGCCGACTACTTACATAAAGACAAGCTTTTAAAATAAACTTCATTTGCTACTTCTGAATTTTTAAAATTAATACCCCAATTATTATTAGTACGTATTCCTTTTAAGTTTAATTCATTGTTTTACTCGAAATAGTCTTGAAATTGTTTTTCGAAAAAGTTTGTGTTGTCAATCTAAAATTGATTAATGTCTTAGTTCCTAGAAAATGTGGTGGATTTATTCGCGAAGGTATACTACGCAAATATTTCTTTGCCCCAAACATATTTTAAAGGTCCACATTTTTTGATTGCGGTTGGGTAATGAACAAGAAAATTATGCTTGGGCTTGAGAACTAAATTGTCTCCCGAACTGTCAAGCAAATACTCATATATCAAATCATTATTTATTTCAACTATTTCTGTTATCACTTGAACCTTATTACAATTTTTCCCTATTTTATTTTTTTTAAGAGATCAATCGGAATGAATGAGCTTTTTTTATTCATCATGCAAGTTTTACTTGAACAGAGAATACAATTCTTGTAGGTATCTATAATGTTTTGATATAAGATTATCTGAAAGAAGACCGATTTCGCTGTCGCTCTCCTCTCGCAAACATTTTTTCGACGCTTATGCGAAGTAAGCTTACACCGTTTCTACGGTTTTTTAACAAGCGGTATGTACCTACTACAAAGAGAAACGTCTATACTAAACGTTTGTGCTAGAGAGACACTCGGTGTCTAAATATCATTTAGGGAATTTTTTTTTTTGCATTAGGCGCCCAAAATCTATCGTATCTATCTTCTACCTTCTATCCAAAATAGGTGGGATCTTGCGAACTTGCTTTTTAGCTTTAAGTAAAATAAAATCTGCTTAAGCAAAAATTCAAATAGATTGAACTGCCATTTAATTTTAAATAAACATATATTTTGGCCGAACTTATGCACTTTATTTGGAAATATTCTTATATATTACGTGGGGTTTATTTGATCGGGTATTGCTTCCAAGTTTAAAGATATCTACCTAATAAAATAAAATCAAAAACAAACCAAACTAAACGAGAACGTTCTATGTGACCCTGGCCCAGTCATGTGTTTTTTTTTCGCTATACAAATACTTGTCTGTCCGTTAGTCTACCAGTCAGTCCGTCAGTGAGTCATTGCGTTAGTTCTTTCTTTTAGGAGAAAAGTGCCTGCAAGCCCATCTATCTATCTGTCAGACATTAGGCCAGCAGTCCTTTGGTTCACCAGTCAGTCCGCCATTGCGCCATTGGGCTTTTGCTATATTTCGTTATTGGGTGAATAAGTTAATGCGTTATTGTTTTTCTCAACTAAAATTGCAACTACCTACAGCGTTGTGTATGTTTTCCTAATAATGAGCTTAATACCATGTTCCCACGAACGTGATTTAGCTAAAGTGATTTATAAATCACGAAAGGCGTCTCCACCGAACTTTAATGTCGTTTGCCATTGGTTTCACTCGGGGATCAACTCATTCTGAAATCCAATGGAACAACAAAACAGCTTCTGAAAGAATCTACAATAGTATTGGTGAAATGCCAAAAAATAATCTACGGCGGCTGTCAACTGACTTGTATAGTATACATAAATTACACTTGTGTGAGTGGATTCTGACTTTAAATCGAGAAGCGAAATTTTCTCCTCAGAATCATCAGAAGAGTATTTTTTGTGCCAATCGAACGGTTTCAGAAGTGATTTTTTCGATTCCGGACTCTCCCGGACGCTTCTTTTTGTCCAATGGAAAACGACATAAGTGTTTTAGTGTGACATTCACGTCAACTTTGACATTAGCTGACCAACTTTCAATACCTATCGTAACTATTAAAGTGCAAAAAGAAAATAACTTACATCAAATTAAAAGATAAAATGAGTTTAAATGCCTTGGAAATCATTTCCATTTATCACAAAAAATCCAAAAATGATTTAAGCATTTTACTCTCTGCATTTTCAACCAGAAGAAATGTTCTCCGAAAAAAGCATACAAAAATGACGTTAATAACAGGTATGTTTGATTTTATTTGTGTATGTTCGATTTTATTTTTTGTGGATTTGCGATGACAGATACGTAATTAAAATTTAAACACGTATAAATCACGAAAATATAAATCGCGAAAATGTATGATAAATCACGTAATTTATGAGATAATTTAGCTAAATCAAGTTGATTTAGCTAAATCACGCTTTTGTGATTGACATTTATCCATCAAAAAAGACGTGTGGCGATTTTAGATTTTGGTATTGTTAAATTAGGCAGTGGCTTAGTGGTTAGTGTGTTGGACTACTAAGCGAGGGGTCCCAGGTTCGAATCCCGAGAAAAACCCAAATTCCAACTTAAGGTTTTTTTTCACTGCGCCACCTCTCGCGAACGTCTGACAAACATCCGAGAGTATAACTGTCATGAAAGAGCTTCTCAATTGGCCGTTTGGACTCGGCATAAAATTGTAGATCCCTTCCATTCGTCCCAAAAATAAAAACTCACACAAGACGAATGGTTGTGAGAAGCTAGGCTTGGGTCCATACGGACCTGTTGCGCCAATTATTTTTTTTTTTTTATTTATTGTTAGTCTCGATCGGAGTTTGATATTCGTGGACTAGCAATCATTCGTTTGAACTTTGTGTCAACTGGCCGTTGCAAACGCAAACAGAAATTGTTGGTTAAAAACAAAACAGCTATAAAAATGAAATGAAGTTATATTTGCCTTAAAAATAAATGCTTGCAAGCCAAATCTATTTATGTACTAGATATAAAATTAAATGTCGATGTAGATAAAGAACAAAGTTCTGCCATTGACTTAACTGATGTACTGCAACTCGTCGATTCAAGCCAAAAATCAATCGACTATTAGGCCTTTTTTATTATGATTACATGATCTGTATAGATCATTGATTTCCATGGTATAACACAAAAGTTGGATCTTGTACTGTTGTTGTGTCATGTGAGCATAATAAAAAAAGGCCTATTTTAGGGTTGAATTCCAATCAACGACAATCACAATAGGTGATTAAAGTTATAAGTGAGCTATAATCTATAAAAAAAGTTAAATAAATGAATTCTTAGCGCAACAGTTCCGTACTGACTAGCTGCTCGCAACCATTCGTTTTATGTAAGTTTTCCATTTTTGGGAGAAATTGAAGGGTTCTAAAATTGCATGCCGAGGCCAAACGGCCATTTATTGATTTATTTATTTAAGAAATATATATTCACATTAAGACATGTTTTCTGATAATTTAATGATAAGCTACAATGAAACATTATGAGAGCTAGGGTTTTACAATTTTTACAAACACTGAATTCGAGGATTTATTTATATATTTAAATTACTGAGGATACAAATGTCTAAGTTTGTTCTTCAATCTTGCAGAGTCGTCCACTTCTCTTATAAAGCGCGGTAGAGAATGTCAAAGGCAAGATTGAGTGCTCTTTGATGTTTGTCAGACATTCGGAAGCGGTGTCGCAGTGTAAAAAACCTTAGGATAATTCTGTGGTCACAAGGCAAAACCTCTTAAGTCTGTTTTACTCATTGTTCAGGAGAGCAGTTTAAAGTTTTTTTTTACTCTATTGACTCCAGTTACTTAAGCTGTTGTTTTTTTTTTTTGTTTAAATTGTGGCTACTTTTTTAAAAATATAAAGCTGAAAAAAAAATTACAAAATTGATTTGGATACGCTGAATCTAATGGCATCAAAATCTCAATTTCGTCGAAGGTCGACTTAAGAGGTTTTGCCTTGTGACCACCGAATTTGTATGTTTTCCGACTGAATAAAGCGATATTCAACATGCGTGTTCATGAAACAGTTCACCGGTGATCTCATGAGTCCATCACGCTGACCACTAAAAGTCACTTCGCCTACATTTTTATTATTTGGATTTCTTTTAAGTAAAGCGGGTGATGTTTCGGTTTATCTTATCTAATGTCTTAACAATACAATTTTTTTACTTAAAAATAATTTAGTAACCATAAAAGGTAGGTATTTCCTGATTCATCTAATGCACTAGTGACCAAAGTGATAACATCCTACCTATGCCGATTCCGTGCATAATAAATTAGCCGTATTGCTGCCCAGCCTCTTGTGAGCTTGTGAGGTGACCCCAAATTAATGCAATTGCCCAAACTGTATTATGTAAATATTTGGATGGTTATCCTAATCAAGGAATTGCTATCTCCTATAAACGATTCATTCACAGTTAATTGAACACCGGGGTACGGGTATATGTCGTTCACTTCAAGCCCTTAAGTTGCGTTGTCGGTTGATACCCATCGCGCTCCACTCTCTAACAACAAATTATCGCCGAGCACGGCACATCCTCAATAATAATTATTATAAGACATGTATATAGTTATGATTCGTATCGCAAAATCATCAATTCGAGGAACAGTGTGTTCGCAATTACTTAACAATGTTGAAACTTTTGTTTGCCAAACCAACAACAAAGAGAACCACAGAGGCTGACGACGGTTGGTATAGGTACCCGCATACGAGCACACATTTTCCGACATTAATTACATCGCCATTTAGTTACAGTTCGACTACACACAACCAAAAGGGAGTGACTGACAATCCACAGAAGCGAAAGATACATTGTGACGGGGAAAGGTGGGGTTAAGAAAACGTAACATACACAAGTTAATCCTCGCAAACGAATTGAGTCACATTACAAATTACCATCAGCGCCACCAGCTGCTCCACTGCTACCGCCACGCCATCATCATTATCATCATCGCCGCCGTAACTGCCACCAATTTGAGCTAATATCCTCTTTCAGGAAATTCATACTTTTCTCTGTCCGACGATTCATATTTTCATGTCATCATTCAGAATTGTAGAATGGGTGATGAATGAGTAAGAGTACGAGTAAGAGTACTCGACTCGTACTCGTACGTATATGCAGGACTCTATAGGTGTTGGAATTGGAAGGCATGGTGATTGGTGATATTATACCTATTTTGTTAGAGAGAAAAGGCCATTCGCGCTGGTGGATACTTTGTCTGTCGTCGTCCTCGTTGTCGGTCTGACAAACGACTAGAAGTCAAAGTGAAGTATTCGACTTCCGATTTCACTTTAACTGCGTGTCCTTATGGGAGTCCACAGTGTGTCCATTTGACAGGGGAAAAATTGGTTGAATCGCCACCAGAACAATGGGGTTTCCTTTTCCTGTTATTTTTATCTCTCTGTTACTATTATACTTCATGATGGGCTCTGTGGTGGGTCTCATATTTGCAGATGGGTGTCAGCGGAAGGCGATTCGCTTTAAAGTTAGGTATAGGTGGAAAAAGTATACGACTGGGTCATGCGAAACTTTGCAGTTGGCAACAAAATTTGCAATATCACAGTCTTCGCTCTTTAAGGCGGGACATTACGGAAACAAATTTTAGTCGGAGTCAGACGATGCAGCAAAATGAAATGCTCATTTGTAGTAAGAAACTTTTGTGGAGATCGAATATCGGAATAGGCCGTGCTATACAGGCTGAGAGCTAGGAAAACTCTTTGAAATTGAATGCAGGTGGCATTGACAAGACCGATTTTTGTTGTACCGATTACTGAGTTATTTCGAAGCTGAATTCAATGAAATATATGGTAAATCTCTGTAAGTAAAGGGTTTTCCAATGAGAGGTGTTATTGTGAATGGCCCGCTATTTCGGCAGCTGTCAATTTTGAAGCTCTTATTCTTTGACATTTGACAAGTAATTACGCAATTACTAAAAATGGAACGATACACGCTTCAACAACGCATTGAAATTATTAAAATTCACTACACAAATGGTGAAAATCTTGCAGTCACAGTTCGCAGAACTAAAGCATTTTTTGGTCGTCGTGAAGCACCTTGTCGGACCGCAATACAGATGTGAAGAATAAAACCCGTGCACGTCGCTCAAGAACATTTGAGAATATTGCTGCTGTAGGCCAAAGTGTTGAAGAAAACCCAGGTTTGTCCATTCCTCGTCGTTCTTTGGAATTGGGCATTCCACAAACGTCATAACACCGTATTTTCCATAAAGACTTGGGTCTTAAGGCTTATAAAGTTCAGTTAACAAGAACTCAAGCCGGTCGAACATCAACAACGTCGTGTCTTTGCTGATTGGGTCCTTAAAATCCGGACCGTGTTATCTCTCGAAAGAGGTGATCACAATTGGCCGCCGAGATCTTGTGATTTAACACGGGGCCCCGGGAAAGATAAGGTCTAAGCCAACAGCCCAGTGTCGATTCAAGACCTCAAAGATAAAATTCGTGAGGCTACATAGGGCAGCCACTTTGCGATTTGGTTATTTCATAAAAACGATGTCCTGTATGCGTGCTCGTGGTGGCCATTTGGCTGATGTTGTTTTATCATTATGAACGGCATACCTTCCTCTTTATTATGTAATAAACATCCGATCATTTATCTCAAAAAATGACATTTTTCTTTGAATACCAAAATAACACCTCTTATTGGAAAACCCTTTATGTTAATTGCAGTTTCATTCTGTCACAAATGACAAAATTTAAAAAAAAAAGTAGGTAGAATGACAGAATTCATTGGATGCATGATTTTGTTCTACCAATAGACGGCAGGATGTTTGTAAATTGACGGCCCAATGCAGTATATTAAATGTGTAAAATACTGTAGTAGGTTAGGTTAGGTTAGGTTGGGAGGGCAGTTATGCAGCCGATGCAAATTTCACTCGGAAGCCGTGAAGGCCCATTGTGAGTACCCTGTTTGTACATGTAAGGACATGTGGCTAACAAAACCATTTCGATCTGTTTAGGAATAGTTTTATGTCTGATAGAGGTACCCCCGCCAAGTGTTTCAAACTTTCGAAGAACCTTGCTCCCATACAGGATGAGCGGCGTTCCTGTAAAGCTGGGCAGTGGCATGGAAGATGTTCCACCGATTCTATTTCCTCTTCGTCTCTGCAGCTTCTGCAGAAGTCATTTGCAAAAAGTCCCAGCCTTTAAGCCATGTTTCCTATGGTGCAGTGTCCGGTTAAAACCCCGACGAGCATCCGGAGACTAGGAACTTTGATCTTTTGGTGTCAATCACAGGCCACAGACTTCGGTTTATGACGCAGCCGATGGTGTTGCTCCAGTTGTGCGGTGACGCCTTCAATAAAAGTCTTAGCAGTGTTGAAAGGCGGTAGCACCTCTCCGTCCGCTAGTTGAGGGTTCATATCAGAGCCGTATCTGGCCAATTCGTCCGTTTTTTCGTTTCGTTCTACCCCAACGGGTCCCGGAACCCAGCAGAGTAGAACTGAGTGATGACGTATAGCCCTGAGCGCCAAGAGGCAATCTGACACACATTTTGGATTAACAAGGTTAGAGCCGAATCTTTAAGTGCTGCTTGACTGTCCACACAGATAGTTATTTCCATTGCTGGTAGTCCCATGGAGAAGATAGTCTGTGCTGCTTTCTTAGCCGCATAGATCTCAGCTTGAAAGACACTACAGTGATCAGTTAGTCGAAACGACTGGCTAATAGCAAGTCTTTTTCTGAGAATACGCCGGCTCCTGTACCATTTTCTGTTTTTGAACCATCCGTATAGACGGATATGCCTTTAATGATGGTACTGGGTGAGTTCCAGTCCTGTCTTTTGGGTATAGTGATTCTGAAATTTTTCTCGAAGTCATATCTGGGTTTCTCGTAATCGGTGAGTGACATGAGTCCCTTCCGATCAAGGATTTCAAGTAAGCTTGAGTGTCCGCAGTAACCAGGCTTCCAAGTTTTGTTCCCTCTTAATCTGAGAGCGGCTTTGGCTGCCACGTTCTTATAGTGAATAGCTCAATGGGTAGCAGGTTCAATAGCGTTTCCAGACCTAGTTGTGGTGTGTTCAGGTTCTTAAGATAGGATTTGGTTTTAACCGCCTCCCACCAAACAACGGTGGTGTACAGCCAGGCAACAATGTACGATAAAACTTTACTGTAGTAAATAACAAACAAAAAATATTGGCGGAAATCTGATTTTGTTGGTAAAACACACAGCAGGGTAAAATAGTTCGACGAAAAGTATATCTTTTTAGACATTTTAGCTGCTCATACGGAATGGATTAAAAAACTCTGGACAGCACTTAAAGTCAAAGGAATCTATATTCGTAACCCTACCACTGAAAAACAAGCGAGTACTGTACAGCAATTTTAGCAAGAGCATATATTTCATATTACTTTCAGACACACGGTTCCTAAATTTGGACGGTTTATTTTTTTTTTAATTTTACTCTGCTTTCATGAAAACGGTTTTCAAGCCATTAACAGGCAACAGGCAACACTGTTGACATTGGCTGAGATTCTGGATGCTCTTGAATCAGAAAATGAAGTTACGGATACTATTTTTTTGTTACCCCCCACTGATGGCGCTATTACAGATGAAGATTCTGGTGAAGAGGAATGTGCTGATCCCAATAGGATGAATCCAAACCAGCTATTAGCAGAAGCCGAAGTTAGTTGCAAAGCGAATGAAGTGGATATAGTAGAAGATTGGATACACATTCCGAAGATAGCGCAAAGTTGGCGTAGAGGTAACGAGGAAAACTTAAATCTTAGTTCATTTTTATACAAATTTAAGCCTTGGAAAGGAGCATTACTGCCTCCTCTATCGTTGAACTCGGAGGCTCACCCATTGGAATTTTTTGAACTGTTTATGATGAGCATTTTATCCGTATCATTAAAAAGTACACCAATTTATATTCAGCTCAACGAAATCAAAGCATAAACGTTACAGAACCAGAAATATATGTATTTCTTGGTATAGTAATCCTTTTGGGATACGTGCCTCTACCAAGAAGAAATATGTATTGGAAGACCGCCAAGACAGTCATAATGCTATGGTTTCAAATGCAATGCGCAGAAAGAGATTTAACGATATATTTGTAAATATTCATGTTTGTGATAACGATGGTTTTGATAATACTGATAAAATGGCCAAAATCAGTCCAATGGCTGATCATTTGAACAAAATGTTTGTAAAGTTTGCACCAATTGAAATGCAATTGTCAGTTGATGAATCAATGATTCCCTATTTTGGAACGAACTCTTGTAAACAGTTTATGCGCTTGAAACCTGTTCGTTTTGGATACAAGGTATGGGTTGCAGCAACACGCCCCGGATATTGCGTTCAATTTGAGTTTTATCAGGGAAGAAATCAGAAACGAGATCCCACAGTTTTTCTTGGTGAGTTTGTGGTTCTCAGCCTAGCAGAAGTTATTAAACGGGAGTATCCTGGCCTAACATTCTCATATTTTTACGATAACTTCTTTACAAGTCCTGACCTAACTAACAAGCTGACAAAACTTGAATGCGGTGGCACCGGAACCTTAAGAGAAAATCGATTGAAGAACATTAGTATGACAGACAAGCAGACATTCAACAGAAAAGATAGGGGATCCTACGAGGCTTTTGTAGATAAACAAAAACAGTTATTGCTCACCCGATGGAAGGACAACCAGACTGTTTCAATGCTTTCCAATGTGCACGGGCTGCATCCTATAGGTGCAGCACAAAGGTTCAACAGTATTCAGAAAGGAAAGTCAGGAGTTCCGCAGCCAAATGTTAACAAGCAGTATAATAAATACATGGGTGGAGTTGACCAACTCGATAACAACGTGTCAAATTATAGAATTGCCACTCGTGGAAGAAAATGGTATAATCCCATAATAATGTGGATGATAGACGTTTCTGTTGTGAATGCATGGACATTATCCAGAAGTTATGGGAGCAAGTTGGATGCACTGGAGTTTCGCCGCCAAGTCTCTACAGCTCTTTGTACCAAATATGGTTGTCCACCAAAAGGTGGTGGACAGCATTCAAAGCAAAATCCACATCTTTTGGGTGGCCATCATATAATGGAAACATCTGACAAAAGGCTGAGATGTCGCGTTTGTCACAGTCAGACTTTAAAAAAATGTGGAACTTGTAAAATAGCACTTCACGACAATTGTTTTCAAGAATATCATGCTAACCTAAAATAATTAATTTTTTTTTACATTTTCTGTATATTGATGTATAATGAAGTTTTTATAAAAAAAATAAAAAAAAACATACAAACACCCAGCGTTCCTTTTACGCAACACCTCAAAACTCCACTTCCCCAAGAAAACAATGTTTACTCCACAGATCGATTTCAGCAACTTATTTTACCATTATATCCAAAAATCACTATAAACGGAAGAAAAAAAGTATTCGGATATAAATGGGTTAACTTAGATTTTTACCTATATACCCTCAAGTGTTGACTATGACTCTATTAGTCCATTATCTCTTCAGCCCTGACTTATCCTCGCCCTAATTTGCCTATCTATAACATTTATGTACAAGTTCGATTACAACACTCAATTCTAAGACAATTCCCAGAACTGTACCCTTCTCTGCTTCAGCATAAAACCTAAATAAGCCCTAAAACATTAGTATAGACTGCACCCATTCTCAATTCGTAGTAATTGCATTCAATTACAACGTCGTCCGTGCACAGACACCTACCACTATCATTCATATATCTTACAACCACTTTAGAATTATTATCAACAAATTTCTGGTTTACTATATTTCTCAGAAGCCACATTTAGTAGCCACACCTCTCGCATGCCCGCACTATTTGCGGTCGTTAGAACGTTCCTGCTCTCATCCAATTGCTGCCCATCCATTATCTCCTAGCCCCAGACAGCTGGGCTGGAGCTGCCTTTCTGAAAACAATCGTTCCATCGTACAATACTATTTATTACCCTAAAATTATTACCACATTACAAAAAGATTTAGGACTTTCTATACGTAGCGTATAGGTATGTACGCGTGTGGCTCACTACATACGTACAGCCACTTGTGCGAAAGGACTAAAGTGAAAAAAAAGTAAAATAAGAAGATAAAAACGACGACGACGATGTAGGACGAACAAAGCCCATTCAGGTGGTCGTGGTAAACTCTCTGACTATAATGATCCTACAAGTTAAGTGAAATAATAACAAATCAACTTCCAGCATTCAGTAGGTATACAATTTAAGCCCCATTCGAGTGGCCATCATTGCTCTTCCCCGCACATCAGCCCAGATCCATTTCGGTCTCGTAGCTGTCTGTTTGCCAGCTCCTTCAAAGTGGCACGATACTATACTTGTGTAACCATGTGCGTGTGTTTCTGACTGGAATACCGCTCTCTACTTCACACCTGAAGGCATCCCATTTCCAGTGCATTTATTGAAATATTTACCAAGTCCTTTGGCGATTTATGATTACACTCCAATGGCGCACGTATCATGTGTAAGTTTATTCTGGGACGGGGTTGAGAGATAAATTGTTATAGAGCGCCTTTGCCGATTCCAAGAGGTATGGCTGGTGTTCGCTAATTGCTGGGTAAAATATTTTAGGAATTCAGGTTGAGCTCATAAAACGAACACTGGCAGCACCGTCCAACCGGAGCACAACGAACAATATTCAAATTAATGTTTCGCCAAGCGTCTACAGTGGCAGCTACAAGATCTTTTAGGCACAACAGCCCATAGTAAGTGGTCTAATAAATTTCAGAAATGAGAAGAAAGTCTAAGTATTTGTGTGTTGTCAGCCTGTGTCCGAGATACTCGTGCGCAAATTGAAATTTAATTTACCCAAACCGTTCCTTGGGAATTTTCCTAAGCAGACAGTATTGCCGGCTGTAATATTTCTTTTTGGAGAAAAAATCACTTAAATACGAGTCCCGCCATTTGTACGATAACGACAGTGCTGCCAACGTGGGAGAAAATCGTGTCAATTTAGAGTTTTAAAAAATGCATCCATATATGAAAGAACTATGTGTCCCCACTATTAAGCGATATTTTAAAATTAAAAATAAATTGTTGGCTCAACAGGTCCGTATACATAAGTACCTATACCCTCTGCCTAGCTTCTCCCAACAATATGTTTCCAGCGAGTACCTACAAATTCTTGCCGAGTCGGGTGAATTGCGAAGCTTTTCATGACAGAAGTTGTACATTGTACTCTCATGTCGTGGGCAAAGCCTTAAGCTGTATTTTGTGCCTTTCGGGGGTTAAAGCGCATGAAGCTGGCCTACCACATGTAAAAGTCTCTCTCGAAATATCTTAAAAGATATCTAAAACTACCTTAAGTGGTTTGTCTGCTATTTGATTGAATTAACATAGAGCGATAAAAAAATCAAGTAAGGAATAAACTTCCAACCGACAAATCGGAACTTTTAGAACACAAAATACATGTTTCTTGCGACACAGACTGTCTTTGTATGAGAAACGCAAAGATCCTTTCTCACCAGCATACCCATACCTACCTGGGATTATATTGTATAAACTGCGCCTGTTATAAGTGATATTCGTAAACGTCCAGGGCGACTGAAGAGCAGACTACTTCTGCCAAACTACTGACCATTATTAGTAAATGTAGACACACTTGGAGCTTTAGAGCTCAGGAGTGCCGTTGGTATTTAGAAATCCCATCGGGAGGAAAATTTACACCTATTTTGGGTCCTGAGTATATGTGAGCTCTCCTTTGAAGCGGGCCTTTTCATGTTAAAATGGTAGCATTACAACTTTTGGTCAAGTACCGTCTTTTTTGAGTTATTGCATGACTCGCAAACAGGCAGTCTATATATGTGCTCGTACATGGCGTTACTATCTTCAATTGCCAGATATTCATGTTCACTGGCACCGAAAAGGATTAACCGCAAACACAGTTTGTCGTCCTGCAGTGTAATATTTCTGGATGTCATTCTGTTTTCAGCGATGCTTCAGCGCTTTTCATATAGATGCAACTGGGCCGTTCGTCTGTCCGCTCGGTGCATGTGTGGATAATAATTCGGATATTGTGTTGCAATAGCAAAGTGCTGGGGCTGGTATAGCTTTCAAGAATGGAGCAACAATTTACGATGATTTGTGACGACTCCCTAGATGGAAATGAAACTGAAAGATATGTTATTCTGCAGCTCATATGAAAATGGTTGGTAAACGTTATCGATGGTGTGCTGGAGATGGTTATTCATGACATGACAAGAGAGAAACCAACAATGAGGTATACTTAATCTTGGAACACAATACCTGGGATGTGTATTTGAGAAGACACGTAATCTCATTGGAATTTTTATGATTGATCGAGATATGGCAACTGTGTGAAAACCCGTATACTCGTACCTACTGTGTGGGGAGATTTATATGCTTTCGGGGGCATTATGGGTTTTGTCTCAGAGGATCAAATTATAAACAATAGGTAGGAATCTTGTTTTATGAGCGAGCATATTTCAATGTGACGCCTTCCTTCATCAACCGCAAGAGTGGAGTGCAGGAACTTGGGACACAAAACTGAATTGTAATTACTTCTGGGTGAATTCACCGTGGCGGTGTTGCCGATGATGGTTTTCTTTATTAACAAGTGATTTTTCCGTCAGCAATGTGTTTCGATGATTTTACCCTACCGAGACGAATTAAAAACCAAGTGATTTTGAGAAAGAACGTAAGTAGCAGTGCATGCGGATTTTATCTGCCCCGGAAATATTGGGTATAGACGAACGAAAAGATCGATGCTATTCACTTTTATTTATAAAAAGAGGATCACGGAGCTGGAGGAGCATATTGTAGCTTGGGTCACAAGTAATCATTACAACGAGGATGGTCACCACTCAAATATTTATTTATTCACTTATTTATAGTGCAAACTTTTGAGGTCTAAACGTCAACAAATATGCTTCTCTAGTTAGAGCGGTCTTCGACAAAATGCGTTCGAATTAGTTCAAGGTCTGCTAACACTTTCACGTGCCGCCTTAAACGCGAGCTTCCTTTTATAGCACTGGATGTTTGAACTGAAATCGATGGCTATTTGGACCGAATATATAAAAACCCAAGCCATCTTAGAATGTTTGGTGATTTGACCTTTTCGTTCCATTTGGAGACTGCTTCCATCCAAGAAGGGTTTGTTGTCAAATCTAAGTTTATAAAGCGCGCCTTCAAATGTGGGACCAAAAATCCCTCGAAGAATTTTATATCTAAAACGGGAGTATCCTAACTCGCTTAAGCTTAGTCCAAGCTTCTATGAGCATGGCTGAGCTAGTTAGTTGCTTTGACAAGGGCTTACAGTTCAGTTGACTTTTTGGACCAACGACTCTGAGATCGTTTGATTTCAGAAGTGGTATAGCTCTAAGAGTACCTCTAAGTTATAGCTGTCTATTGAGGTGTTCAATTTGATCTGAAGGACTAAATTTTCGAAATTGCTGCTTGTAATCGGAGCAGCAATTGCAACGTAAGAGGTGAATATCTGTGTAGTGTACTTGATACGTCCACTTCCCACTTAAGACAGTATCACTGGGCCCTATTCCACAAAGCAAATTATCAACTTTTCACTTTGCACTTATCAAATTGTTCGTCAATTTGTAAAACTTTATGTTCCTCAGAACTATAAGATTTGATACGTGATAAGTTGAAATTGAAAGTCTTTGGAATTTTCACATTCTCTTTGCAATGTCTGTTCCACGCATGTTTTCTTGTGCAAAGTGCAAAGTTAATATTGAAAAGTGTAATTTGCAAAGTCTTTGCAAATAATAAACTCTATTTTTGCAAAGCAAATTTTGATAAGTTTGTCAAACGTTTTCAAGGTAAACGATCGCTTTACAAATTCATATTGTTATAACTAGTGAAGCTTTCGAAACGTTAAGACGTAAGTTTTTGTTTGACAATAGTGAAACCGCGGTTAATTATAGGGACCGAATTAATTTTTCGGGACTACAAAACTTTAATTTTAAAGAGTGCTTTCGCTTAAATCAAATTCAAGTTGATTTCCTTTTGGATAAAAATTAGAGCACAATACACATCGCGAGCATGCTTTGTAGGCTGAAAATCAACTGCTACTATGCCTGCATTGCCTGGGAAAATGTTGCCAGTACCATGGTGTTGCAAAATCAACAGTTTGCAGAACCATCTATAGAGTTGTCGACATTAATAGACGTTTTGTTGCAGAACATAGTGCTGTGGCCCGATGACGTCAGTGACGTTGTTTCTTTTGGAGGCATTTTTGGGGTTTGCGATTTAGATCTCAGAGAATTAATATAATACAATAAATTCACTTATTGTTTATTTAGAAACACAAAAAAAATTAACAAAAAATAATAAATATGAAAATAGTAATATATGAAATTAATAATAAATAAAAATATTAAAACATAAAAATAAACTTAAAACTACTCAAACAACATACTCCTCGGCATTTGTGAAATATTTTCAATTTCTGCCGCTGCAATTTCCCGAGTTATGGCAGAGGCTGGAAGTTGTAGCTCCCTCTCCAATTTCACGCATTGGAGTTTCCTGTAGTAAACTTCAACCTTCAGGAGCTCATTTCTTCTCTCCATCCAAAGTTTCACTTGTAAACTTGGTAGAGCTCTTCCTCTTCCTTGGGTGTGGAGGTGGGTGGGCTATTTTCTCTGTCATCGATGTTATGGAATCACACTCAGCTGATGGTAGATTTTCTGAATTTCCATAGCTTTCTAGCAAATTCAGTCCAAGCAGAACCAAAAATTATCCAAACAAATTACATATTATAAATACTATAAACGTTTTGTTAAAATTAACATTTTTGTTTGCAGATTTCACATAAATTTTGTTGAATTCACACACAAGCGTTGAATTGAAAAAAAAAATACAATTTAAACAGTGTAATCATTTTAATGCAATGCTTCTGATGGTGTCATTTATTAGGGTACACGCGAAGTAAAGTACAGGGTGGCGCACCAATTGTGCTACAATAAAAAATTCTTTTTTTTTAATCGATGTATTTCATTTATTTTTTTTTATTGGTTAGAAAATTTAATTTTATTTTAAATAATTAGTTGTTTTTAAAGATTATAGATCGCAAATGACCTCCACGCTCTCCCACGCATATGCGGCACCTGATCAAAAAACTATTCATTGCGGCCTGAAGAGTTGAAGTTGGGATCGCCTCAATTATTGTCGTTATGGACTGCTTTAATTCAGTTAAATTCCTGGGCTTCGTTTTATACACCTCTTGCTTGACATAACCCCATAAAAAGAAGTCTGGTGCAGTCAGGTCAGGTGACCTTGGGGGCCAGCGAAGAGTGGAGTTCCTAGAAATTAATTTGTTTGCGAATTTTTTGTTTAGCTCCGCCATAACTGGTCTGGCTCCAATTTGCCCCGATAAGTTTCGGGTCGAAACGCTCGGATTGGCCTGTATTGCAGATGCTACTGCTGCGATTGTATCCTGAACCCGAACATTGGCATCTCGATGGTACGGCCTTCGTGCGATGCTTCCAGATTCGGCAAACATGTTTACAAACCTCATAATGGTCCATCTACTCGGGGGATTACCGCCAAACTCCCGCCTAAATTCCCTTTGGACGGAAATGACGGACTGCAAAGCATGGTACCGTTGCACTATCCAAATTCTTTTCTCCGTATCCCAAGCATCCATTTTTATAAATCTAAATAGTAACCTACAAAATAAAAAAAAAAATAAGCCGATTACTCACACAGAAAAAAAGTTATTACGTTTTATTTTTGTAGCACGATTCGTGCGCCACCCTGTAGTTTGTTAAAGTGCGTAAAAAAGTGAGTTCAATACCTTTAAAGTATATAAATCCCTTTATGGACGAGGATAGGAAAAATGTAAGACATGGTAAGAATTGCAATTTGGTAATATAGAATTGTTTAATATGCGTTTTATTATCTTAAATTAAATAGATCAAATTTGACTTTAATGCTTTTCCGCTTTTGAATATCATTAAATTCATGTGTACATTTTTACTAGATAAATCAAGAAAATTTGCACAACATGTTTTTATTTTCCTTCAACCAATCTACATTGTTAATTTTTCATATATATTTTAAGCAATTGTACACTTGTTCCTAAAAAAAAAATGCTATTCACACGTATATAAATAATTTCAAACTTAACGAAAAATTCTATGAACACTTCCACAGCGGAAGTGGCATATGCAAGCTGCGAGTTTATTGGTGAGTCGGAATTTTGGAAGTTTCGTGACGAATTACTATGTAATAATACTAGCGCACTTAGCATTTGCCAATTGCCACCCCATAAAAATATAGCTAGTAGGAAAGTCACGAGAAAACGGCCGAAGTTGGTGATCTCAGTATTGTCTCTGGATTCAACAAAAGACAACTGTAGTACTGACAGATTATTCCTGTAATATCAACAATATTTGCTGTTGATTTAACAAAAATGACAAACAATTTCGATGGTATCAACAAATTGATAAATTTCTTCGCAAAATCCAAAGCTTTTTAGTAAATTTAACGAAGAAGTTTCATACGCACAAATAAAGAATTTTTGTTACCATAACAATCTTTTTGTTATCACAACAAAATTTTCAATTTGATAGAAACATTTTGTTGGGCGTATATTGACAAAAAAAAGTTGAATCAAGCCTCATTTTTATCTAATATCCCAGTGTTTTATTTTCAGTGTAGAAGACGGAGGGGTTTAGCTATATATTTAACACCTAAACATGGCTATTACCAAAGGGTTTGTTATTATCAATTTATACGGTACCTATCTTGATCTATACAGACTTTGTAGGTATACTTAGTTAAATGCGAGCTTTGTCTAGGTGGGCCACTCAAGTCCAATTGAAAGAGGCCTTATAACCTCTCATCTACCGATCGCAGCAAGCTTATATGAAATCTCAAAAGCCAGTATATTGGTATGTGTCTTGCAGTGGGACAAACGAAGGCTATGCTTAGGAACTTTTTATCTGAAAGGTCTTACATATTGCTAAAATCTCCCTTGGAGACAGCGCTTTCGACAATACGCACTTCACATGTCCGGACGGAAGTAGCTTGCTATCATACTGAGATATCTACGCTCGCAAGCATAGGCATCCCACTTATAACATCAGGATAGCATCGGGTTTGTCAGAGTAGTCAGTTTCCTCCTTGTAAAAAGGCGACTTTCAGCTTAAAACGAAATCGAAAACGAAAAATTAAACGGAAATCTCGACAGGCTTGAACCAATGAAAGATACCACAGCCCTAACCGTAACCATTTGATTAGAGATCCCCTTAAAGCAATCATCGTCGAAACCTTGTTATCCCTTTTTACAAATTCATTATGCTAAGGCATGTATTACAAATGAAATCTATAATGTATCCCGTCACTGACTGACCCCCTTTCAACTATAGACATAGATGTCTACTGTTGAATATTTCATAAGGACAATACCAACATTTCCATTGATAAAAATGCCTATAATCCCAGCAATAAATTCAAATTTTACTCTCGCAAGGACTATTAATTCACAAGGGCCAGTCGTAGCTAAGCCCCAGGTACTTATTCTTCTTCTTGCACGAATCAAAGTCAGCAAACCCAAATATTCCTATTCTAAGAAAAACTAAAACAATCGTGTGTCCTCGAAGGATATTGTATACGGAATACGTACCTGTTTTGGGCAGCGGACAACGGTGGGTTCACATCACAATCACAGCCGACCACCGCACGCTTTCACCTCTCAGTTGCACAGAGTGTCTCTCAAATTTATTTATTCATTTCCCAAGGTGACCATAAAATTCGATGGAAATTCTTGTCATTGGAATTATCAGAAAATAATTTACTTCAAGTGATATAAATCACTGTGCAGGTATATTTACAACAGTAGTGGGTGGGGTAGGGGGTTTCAGTGGCAGTACCCACCTACCGGATATATTTCCCTCATTGGAAATCCATTGAATTGTTCGGTACCGACGATTGGATTTTTTTTGTGTCATTTTTGTTTTGTTTTAGGAAAGATACACCTATACCTACTTGAATCGGTTGAGAAATGAGAACCGATACAGACACAATAAATGTGTATCCATACTTGGTGTGGGGGGAGTGAGTTGCCGCCGTCAAGTGAGTTTGGCAATGCGATGGAGCGTGTTAGCCTGCCTTGTCGCAGAGTTAGTGACTATATACTCAGTGGGAAATTTTTAAAAACCAATTCCGTGTACTCAGTACTCTCCGATTTGATAACATTCAACTTTTGACATGAAGGTACATGGAAAAATACGCACTTTCAAGGAGAACACAAACATGGTGGCGGTGGGCATATTTTTGATTGTATGAAGGTAAAAGCACTTTGAGTTGGGGGGGGTGGCATTTCGACATTTCGAATGAAATAAGTTTTCGAAAATACTTTCACCTAAGGAATAAGTGGGTCCCCTCCCCACTTATCTCAACGTCTTTAAGAGAGGAGCCAAAGCACTCGAATTAATTTTTATTTTATGGCTTGCAGTTTATTAATGCGCTAAGTGGATGAGGCGCACAGTCCGAACACTGGTTTGTGCATTATCTGCTGGTTAACTGACAGATGCAGGGAGCTCTTGATTATTATAATCTGTAACATTGAAGAGGAGATTTGTTCCGACGAAGATCAGGCAAGTTTGGGAAAGTACGTCTAATAATTTGCTGATGGTGTGTCATTGAATTTGGAATTTAACAATTAGATCTTGAATGGGCAGCCAGCATTCCATGTTATTTTGAAGTGAAAACTTCTTTAGGCACCTTGGGCATTTTTGAGATGGGAAAAAACCATTGAATTCGCGGCACCAATGTTCCGAGCAGAGTTGAATGAATAAAAGAGATGGATATCTTTCGTTATCACGCAAATGATTTCCAATTCATGAACTCACATATTCTGCAAAAGAAATGAGCCTAATGTGCGTGACTTCATGAATTTTACAGGAAAACTGGAAAGTTATATAAATCTCTGTATTCCATTATCTTTGGTTCCCAGCGTACACCAATGTTCGCGTTGCCAAGCAATTCTACAAAAAATGCGTAACTTGGAAAAAACGGTACCTTTTTCAATAATGCCAAAAATATTTTTTTTAAAAAAAAATAATCAAAAAACAATTTTTATTTATACAACAATCAACTTTCAAATTTCAAATTTGTTTCCAATTTCATTACACTTACTGGAAGTGGACGCTGGAATTATTTTTAAAGAATAACAGATGGAAACACATTTTTTAAGATCGGGCTTACATATATTTTTTTTTTGGCAACGTTTTTTTTAAGAATATTTAAAAAATTAAAAAGTCAGTATGTTGAATCAAAAAAAAAAAAAACTAAAAACATATTTAAAATAAAAAATGATGGAAAAGAAAAACAAGCCTTAAAGCCTTAGCAATGAAATATTGCCAAAAAAGCAATGGAAATCCTTAGTTAACATTTTTTTTTAATAGTCTATATATATAAAAATTAATTGCTGTTCGTTAGTCTCGCTAAAACTCGAGAATGTCTTGACGGATTTGAATGATTTTTTTGTTGTTTTGTTTGCCTTAAATCAGGGATGGTTTAAAAAAAATTAAATTTGGAAAATTCTCAACAGGTGGCGCTGTAGGCATATTTATTTTTTTCATCTATCTCCTCCTATAAATATATATCAAAATGAGTCGGATTGTGTTTGAATCGATGTTCTCTTAATGCGTGAACCGATTTCGTTTCCGGAATTTTCAAAGGAAAGGTGACGTCAACACCAAAGTTTGTATGGATATACAGTCTTTGTATATTTATTGGTTATAAAAATTATAGGCATTTTAGTGACCATTCCTGTGTTGTTGACCTCCGAAACCCCTCAATCGATTTAAATTAAATTTTGTGGATGTGTATGGTTGGTTGCAGGTTAAAGGATAGGATAGTTTTGGGCCCGATAGGTGGCGCTGCTGTCAATCTCCGAATCCACTCAACTGATTTCAATGAAATTTTGTGGATGGTTATGTTTGGATCCAGCTGGGAAGATAGGATAGCTTTGGACCCGATAGGTGGCGCTGTTGTCGATGTCTCTCTGCTTTGGGGTGGTGGGCGCAAATCGCAAGCATTAAAGAATATATTGTGTGGCATGTGGCCTATGTGTGCGTAGGCCGTGCGGCACATTTCGCTTGGTAGAAAGAAGGGGAAGTATAACCACTGAGCCACCGTGTTCACAAGTCGCAACTACTGATATTTAATGTTTTATAGCACCTTCATCGAATGTGAAGTGGGAACAAAATTATCTGAATTAGGATTCTTACTTCCCGGGCAAACTTCGGACGACTGCCATGACATACCGCACGATTTAAATAAAAAAACGAAAGCTCAAAACGATCATGGGCTTCATCATTAAGCACAATGTTTTTGGACAATCGCGTTTCGGGATGTACTCGGTCGAATGGCAGAAGCGAGGATTGCCGATTGCCCACATTCTGCCTTGGTTGAATTGGTTAATTGAGAAAATCTGACCGGACCAACTCAATTCAATCAGTAGTGCGGAAAAAATCGATCAAGACAAGAAGCCGACCCGGAGGAAATCTATGAAGTCCTTTCTATGTATTGAACTTTCCTTTATTCCAAAGGACTTTCATTCGGTCAATATAGAGGTTCCACTTTATCAAAAAAATTTTATAACAAAATTAATTTTAGGCAGTACGAAGTTCGCGGGTCAGCTAGTAGTTTATAATAATGAATGAAAAACACTTCATTTAAAAGTATTTCCTACACAATAAAATTTTTGCTAAATATTCAAAAATACACACGTAACTGTTCAAGTTTTCACTTCTGTCTGCAATCCCGGAGTGCAACTGTTTTTTTTTTTGTAAACTACTCAACTGGAATAAAGCCAAGATGTTAATCCAAATCAAACAAAAAAAGCCAGTTAATATTTATGTTAAGGACCAACGATAACTGCGCACATGGGTTAGGTATGTTATTTGCCAAAATTTCCCAGTGATCCACATCTCGTCTTAAAATCTAGGGTGAGATTCTGTAAGGCGAAACGTTATTGTGCGCACGAAGGGTTTGTTCTAAGTTGCCGAAGTGAATAGATCATGTACACGAAAAAGGTTTGAACGTTTCGCCTTACACAATGCCCACCCTGATTTGGATACATAGCGAAAAACTGAAGCTGCGTTCGATAAATGAACTGATCGACAGCCAGAGTGCTCTGCGAAAACTTCGTTAAGAACTTAATACTCAACTCGAGTTCACGCAGTGGTAAAAATTCAACCACTAAACTGACATGGCTTTTACACAACATATTGGAAAACGAATTACACACAGCATTGCACCTCTGTAGAATCTTATCAGCAAAAAATCAAGCCAATATATTGTGTTTAAGGCACTGAAAGTGGTTCTCAACTATTTGCCAATATATTGTGTTAAAGGCACTGAAAGTGGTTCTCAACTATTTGCCTTCGCCTACTTAAGCAAATTTCTTCGTGCGCACAAAAACGTTTGAATTACAGAATGCCGACCCAGGCCCCAGCCTAGTATTACTAAAAGTGAGTACTCTAGTCTAGTACAGGGCAGGGTGGACGAGATTTTTTTTCAAGACATAAACTCCTTTTTTCGCCTTTAGATTTCAAATTCCAGACTTCTGCTTATCAAAGTGAAAAAGTGAATCGCCCTTATATACGCCCACCGTCTGGTTGTTGCGGATTTATTTATTTGAAATGCGCCCTCTCTTTCTTTTCAAATCAATTTAAAAAAAAAATAAAAGCACTTTCAGCTGAATTTCCCGCACAATAAACAATTTCGTGAATGGAAATCTTTACAAAAGGTCTTCGACAACTTTTATACAAATTTATGTCTACCCCGTACGAAAAAGGAATCCAAGTCAGATTCAGATGGGTCAGATGTACCTATGTACCTATTCAGCAAATTCAGACATTGGTACATCATCCCGAAATGTAAAAAACATATTTAGAGCTCCGCCTCTAAAGTGCATTGTTAACTACTTTTATCATGTCTGTCTCTGCACATCTAGCTGCCTTTCAGACAGAGCTTGTCGCATTTACAGTTTATACATACAGAACGCCCAGGTCAAACAAAGTCTCCGCCTAATGTTAATGTAGGTACTGGTTGGTCAAATAAATGACTGTCCTACCTGCAGCTAATTCTTCTTTCTGCCAGAAAGTAAGCGCACCAGATGAGGCTTTCTTTACGCAGAGAGAGAGACAGCAAGGACAAGGAGCAAGGACACATCAATTACGAGACTGTCACGAACGCGATGAACTCGGCCGTCTGCGGGGCCTGTTCAGTCATTCCTTACGTGAGTCCTTAATTAATTTAAGTGAAACGAAGATTATTGACGAAATTGGAGAAGGCGATTTATTTAGTCGTTAGTAAACCATTACGTTCGGGCTTTAAAATTCGATTGCCGATCAATGGACATCTGTATAGGTTTGGCTGCCGTTCTTTCTTTGGAATTCCTTTGGACGTAACTTTGAATATGATAAAATGATTATATCTGATGGCAGTAAAAAGTTATTTATTAGACCTGCTCATAAAACTAGAGTGGCAGTTCCATTAATAAAATGAAATATTATTGACAGAAAAAAACTTAAAACACGTGCGTGGAGTGGGATTAATGGGTTTTATTCATCATAAAGCAGTCCGTCAGGCAATGCTACTTGATTAATATGTTTTCTTTTATGGTCGAATATAGAGAAATATAATTGGGGGAGGGTTGTCTTCGACCTGGGAGGTGACTATTTAGTCTCTGATACAACTAAAGTGTCATGTAATCAACGGAATTGGTTGCTGGCCAAAGTGGTGCATGGGGGAACTTTTATGAGGGAATATACCTCTGAGCCTTAAGCAGGGGGTGCAATAGAACCAAAGGTAGCAGCACAAGAATTCCTGTCACATAATAACAATAGTAGTGATGCATGAGGTTTTTTTTTAACAAAAAGGTTGCAAGTACTTGAATGGGTGTTGCAGTGTGGTCTTAGGGCAGAAAAGCGCTGGTAGTAATAGGTGTATTCAGATAGTATTTTCAGCTCTTTAGTCAGTGTCCATCATGAAGAAAGAGTGATAGAGTGGAAGATAACCCAAGCCCAGTTAATAAATGCCCATTTCCCCCACCCAATGAAACAAACCGAACAAAATTGATTTATTCAAGTGAAAGCTTAAAAATAGAAAGACCGCCGGTTCTGATGTATGTCCTTTGGAGTTCTTCAAATTCGGACAGGGCGCATGCACCAACTATATTTTTTGGTATGAAATGGACTATAACAACCCCTGCAACAGCTACCATCGAGGTGAGGGATATACCTGCTAAGTGTCATGCAAAAGATCCCATCTAATGTTGCGTCCAGCAGAAAGTATGCTAAGTTGAAATATGTGGCTATTATCCAAATTTAATTCAAATTTTAGTCACCACATTGGACCCAGTTTTGTGTCGATAAAAGCATTCCAATAAGATGGTAACTATTTGACATTTTTGTTACCATTACGCGTCTCAAAGACACAAAATGTCCTTTACTGTAACATTTCAAAACCCACAAAAACTGCGAGGTTTCCATATAATGTTACCACTTAATAGCTACTCAAATTGACTGCGCACAGTCTGATTTATGACCATTTAATGCTACTACAATAATATTTTGGCTTTTTCTGCAAACAATCTTCACACATACTACAAACTAATGTCTGCGCTGTTGTAGGTGTACACAGGCGAAGTTGGTATATGGTACAGCATTTATAATCACAGACACCATGCATGTTTTCATGAAGGTATGGGTGTGCACGGTAAATTATATGGCATTCCTCATCAAGCGTAAAGTATCTGCACAGGGTGGCGTAGAAAAAAAAACCTGAAGGGTTTTATGATACATATCTTAGAATTATTACATTTTTATACTTAATTTAATGTTTTCCCAAAAGTATTTTAAGCATTGAATTCAAAATTGCTTGCCAATTGTAGTTACAACATAAAATAAACTTTGGAGTTTACTTTTACAACTTGAAACGCACTTTTTGTCTTTTTACTATTTGCGTTTATTTTTCCCACATGATCTACATAGATGTACGAGATCCAACAGTTGTTGTAACCCATTAAAATCACTGAGCTATGTAGAGTATTTGTGTGAAATCAAAAATGCCTATTATTGTAGGAAAAAAATGAAAATGCTTTCTGATTTTACTAAAGTTACTGTAGTAGTTTAAATTCCAAACAATGAATGAGTGTGCAAAATAAAATTTTTGTGTAAATGTGGAAATTTAAGAAAAGCCATTTTCTAGCCATTATAGTTTCTCTTTAATTTGCAATATTTTTACACAAAAATTCGATTATTCACATTACATCATTTATATTATCAGTATTTTTTTTATACATAGCAAGTTACATAAATATATTTGTCGTGGAAAGCCCGGATCACCCTGTTTATACCGGATAACTCCAACAATATTTAAACTTGTTTTTATGTCAAAATGTTAAAGTGTCATATTTGTCCTCCAAGTAACTTTGTAATCCTAACTTATAAATACTAGTAATCTACTCCATATTCGATCTTTTTTGTTTTAACATGGAGCGACAAGAGAAGTAAGAACCACTAATTCCCATTCTATATTTGTATTTTATATTGTAAACTCTTAAATTTGTGTATCTATATCTAATAATACTCAACAGAGAATAAACGAGTGGAAAACATTATGCGAATCCGGAAGCCTTTATATTTTTTGGACATTTCAGCCCGTAGCCATACTTTCGTATTTTGTCAACAGGTTTATTCAAACGCCCAACAAAATCAAAAAAGCAATAATATTACTGAAGTAATTCTAGAATTGCCACAAACTTTCTACAACGATTTGGTGCACAATGCAATATGAACTACAAACGTTATATTCATTAAGTTGTACCTTCATAAAACATATCAACATTTAAATATGTTCACTTTCTTATATCGCTTTTAACAAACCAGACCAGCAGTACCAAAATTTAAAGGCGAAAACATTTTAAAATTTTCATAATCCATTTCTTATTATTTTAAGCAAACTTTTGTTGAATGTTTTCAAACTCATAAAATCAATACAATGAATCATTTAATAAATATTAAGACTTAAAAAAGCCATTTCCGCAATGTAAATATGTTTGTGACCCCTGTTAATCCCCTTACTTGGGATGTAACTATTGTCGTTTTCGATTTGGCAAAAAGATCAATTTTTTTTTGAGAAAAAATCAATTTTTTTGTTGATTGAGATTGCTTTTCATGTTCGATTTGCCAAAAAAAATCAATCTTTTCTTGATCTGACTCTCTTTTGAGATATCTCGATTTTTTTTTCTCAGATTTCACTAATACCAATGTGTATGACACACAGCTTTCGGTTACGAATTGTTTATCGTTGGAAGGATTGCTTTTTAAACTGAATTATTAATTTTTTGAGTATTTAAACGATTTTTTCTATTAAATTATTTCGAAATGAGTTATTGAATGTGTAAAAATCAATTGAAATGAATAACCAATAAAATTCAAATTTTATGTTCGATTTGGCAGCAGAAATGTGAAATCTCAGATGAAAATCTGAAAAGCCAAATCGAAAACGATATAAATGTCAAATTGTTTTGTAAATACAATCGGCAAGTAAAAGTTTGACACCAAATTATCGCTCTGAAGCTAATCATGACCAAATCAACTTGTTCGTACATGTATTATTAATTTATTTTTTTATTATTATTATTATTTTTATTTTCAGTATTATTTCATTATAGAATTTTACAAAACAACTGAGCTTGGCTTTGCCGTCTGCCAGATTGACAAATTGACAATTATAATACAGTTAAGTATAACTTTATGGTTGTAACAATAGGCTATTGTTTATATTTAAAAATTAAGAGGATGCACCATTTTAAAAATTCCCACTCAAAATTCTTTCTCTATAAGCTAAAGCTGTTTTTGAGAATCTAAATATTTTATACACATCAAGTTCGTTTAACACATTTATGCTTTCTTCATCTGTAAGAACATTTTTCGCAAATACCTACATGTGTAACCTCAGAGAGCGAGACGGTGATAAGAGACGAAACTACATTGCTATAAGGACCACCAACAAGGACATGTGCCATGTGTGCGGCAGACTTCTACGAATCACACATTGCAATAGTGAAGATGTGTAGCGAACTGTGAAGTTAATAAAGATAATAAAAGTTTTCTAGATTTGTATTTCATTTATTTTAAAACATGCATTCGTGTTTCCTGAAGCGCTGGACATTTCCCTACAAAGTGGAAGACATCTTCACGTTCTGTCAAGTTACATAAATCACAGACGCATGACAGATCCTCCCTACGTTGTATGAAGTTTAGCTTCACCAGTTCACCACGTAGCCTTAACATCATTGTTATTTCGTGTACACTGTTTTTATCGTGGAAATAGTTTTTCTCCTATAAATAGATCTATAATTGATGATTCTGCTTCCTCCCTGTATTTCGACGCAAAAAGTTCATCCAACTTTTCCATCAGCCCATATTAGACAGGTTTCCAGTTCGACACATTTTCAATATTCAAATCGACTTCTATGCCACATTGATTGCGAGATCCAATCCCTTTGCGTACCAGCTTGATTTATTGAAAATGGTATTCAAAGCTGCTTTTTTGGCAGTCGAATAGATATATGTATATATGGTGTGGTTCTTTATATAAAATTGACGGATCTCCAACTTCAAGACGACTTTTAGGTCACGTAAAGATTTTCAGCGGCAAACAGAGCGCCGGACAGCCATCAAAATATTAGCCATCACATAAAAGCCTGGCTTGCAAGACTGCGGGAAATGAGAAAAGGCGACTTTATAGGTACACTTGTATACTTTTCTACAATTTTTTAACATCAACGAGGTTCTAGTTTTCAGTTGCAAAAATATCGACTTCATACCAATTGTATTGAAAATTGTGATAAAATATTCCCCCTGTTGGTATAGAACATTCAGATTAATTAACCAATAGAGCTTATACATTTTTGTCACTAGCTTTTTTGTTAAATAGCATTTGGAAGGCAACAAATGACCCATTTATAGATAGACTAGCAGTTACCCGCGACTTCGTCCGTGTGGAACTTTATTAGAAAAATTGTAACTTAAATTGTTTTTTTTTTTTTAAAGGATTTCTTTGTAGACAATGTTTTTTGTTTCTTTTAGTGGCGCAGTGGCTTAGTGGTTAGTGTGTTGGACTACTAAGCGAGGGGTCCCAGGTTCGAATCCCGAGAAAAACCCAAATTCCAACTTAAGGTTTTTTTCGCTGCGCCACCTCTCGCGAACGTCTGACAAACATCCGAGAGTATAACTGTCAGGAAAGAGCTTCTCAATTGGCCGTTTGGACTCGGCATAAAATTGTAGATCCCTTCCTTTCGTCCCAAAAATAAAAAAAACTCACACAAGACGAATGGTTGTGAGAAGCTAGGCTTGGGTCCATATGGACCTGTTGCGCCAATTATTTTTTTTAGTAATATCACCAGACTTCAGGGTGAACTTACACGAGAGCAAGCTACGTAAAACTGACCGTGCGTAATCTATACCAGCGTATTTCAATGATTGTCCCTGAGATTTATTGATCGCGAAGCACACTTTGAGGGGAAATTGTAATCTAAATAAAGTTAAAGGGGAGGTCATTAGGTATCAGAGGTATGCGCGGAACGAATACTTTTTCCCCTTGAGCAACTCCGGTAATTATAATAGCTTCGATTAAATTTCTATATAGCTTTGATTTGCAGTCTAGTGCCATTACATAGTTTTGGTGGTTTTAAGTTCCGAATAGTTAGTCTATGGTACGGAATAGGTACCCGATGGTTTAAGGGAATTTAAAAACTCGACCGGATAGTTAACGGCTTCATCAACATTGCAAATAGTGTCTATCTAATAGAACGCACTTGAAAGTAATTAAATAGGTAGATATCTTATCAAAGACAAAACAAAATTAAAAGCAAATTTAAATTAAAAGTAAAATAAATTGAAATTGAAATCAAATTTGATTTAACCTAATAAAGTGAACTACTAAAAAGCTAAAAACAATTAAACGAATGGGGATCGAATGAAATGCAAACGTTTCGCAGAACGAAAAGGAACTACGAAGCATACACCAAACAGCATGAAGTCGATAGCACAAATGATACCTAGTATTACGCGTTACGCTACATATCCATTCCATATTCCATATCCATACACCATGAGAGAAAAACAGAAAACATTCTCTGGCGCAGCGCAGACCTCACCAATTCATCCAACACCAATCACCAAACACACAGCCAGACTTGCCATATTGCGCGATATATCGCAAAACGGGCGGTATTTTTTTCGGTGTAAAATTAGAATTTGCGATATCTCTTATTTCTTGCGATATTTGCGATATTTGCGATATTTTGTTTTATTAATCATTAAAACAAAAATAAAACACTGAATACAACCATTATTGCTTTATCAGAAATATATGCTAAACGCACTCATTTTCATATTTCTTCTAACTTGACGTTGCCATTCAATTTAATTCAATCGCAACATAAAACTGTTTATGCTTGTTCATTGTTCTAACAATTTCTTAGGATGTTTTCTATTTGCATTTTGAAATGCTAATACTATAATTTGTTCCTTTTTCTTTGTTATTGTTTTCTGTTACCTAACCAAAAATATTAAAAATCAAGTGAAAATCAAGTGATTTTTTTTTAATTTTAAGTATTTGCAACTTTTGCGATAACTTTTTGTAATTTTGCGGTTTCTTTCGAAAAAATTACTAAGAATTGTGATTATTCATTTCAGTCATACTCGCATGCACGCCGCACACGATACGGAATGGAATATGGAACGTCAAGTCGTAACAATATTAACCATTGAGAAACCGAACGCACTGTGGCTGTAGGTATGTGTATGAGTATATATCATAATGCTTTCCATGAGTACGATATACTCAACCCACTCACCCCCCAAGCATGGCTGGCAATCGAGAAATCAATCTTAATTTCTTGTTGATTAAATGAGATCTCTCTTTAATTTCTTCTAGCTCATCCTCTGGAGGGAGCAGAAAGATAAATGATGGCTTATAATACTCGGGGAAGTATTGGCTAAAGACCATTTTAAGCTTTTCTGAAATGACCAAGCTTTAGGAATGTAATAGCAGATTGAGTGTAGTAACGTTAAAATAAAAAAGTTTGCAACCTCTTTTTCAAAATTCGATGATATTTTATTTTCTTTAAACATACAAAATAAAATTTCAAGTGTATACGACTAACGGTTCGTGAGTAACAGAAAAACCTCCCTAGAAAGGGCAGGGAGGGTCGTATCGAACAATGCCTTCTTAGTGCGCGTCTACACAGCCAGTGGAACATATTCTGAAAGTTTCATGAATATACAATTAGCGGTTTGGCCTGTACGATGTCGGTCAGCTCAATAATGCTACTCTTTTATGTATATAGATAGATAGATAACATATCTTTTTCTTATGATTTTTTTAATGGTGCATTCATTTATGGCCATTCATTTGTTCAAAACAACGCATGGGTCTAATAGGAAAACCAATAGTAGATAATGAAATTTGAGTCCTGAAACAAGAGCAAACGTAGCGAAGACTCAAATTTAGGAACTTATACACTTGTAGAAGTGGAAATCAAATCATTTATTGGCTGTCTCCATATTATTTGCAACAATGTTTTATTAAGTAAGTCCCTCTTTAAGTCCATGTACCGCTAATACATATACAAGATATAGTACAGTAATGTTGGAGTAAAATCAAAATGTAAATAAAATATTGCCGTCGACATGTCTGACATTTAAATCAAAAAGCCACAGAGACGGCTGTATGACTCTCGGCGGAAAAGTTGAATCTGCATGTTTGTACTCGTATGTGATGAAATCCTTTAAACTCATGCCAACACAGATTCCTGACAGGGGAATGTTGGTATACTGCCATCTCAGATGGGTGTCCTTCACTCAAACGAACGGACATCCTGTCTGTGATGTAGAGTGTCGCAAATTAATTTAAAACCAGAAAAACAAGTAGCATTTATATTTTTTTAGGGACACCAGGAAGGAAACGAAGAATCTCCTTGAATTCGGCTACCTATATGTGTGCATACATTTGCATATGTGAAATGCTGCTTGAGCATAATTTATAACAACAACGTATAAGGCTGACACCCAAAGTAAACATCTCATGAGGCGCATGAGATATACAACCCACGAGAGCGTCAATTTACCGCCGAAATCACTTACATTATCCTGGCAATTGATGTTAATTTCAAAAATTGCCTCATACACCTACGCAATATGGTATAGGGATATAATTTTGGCAAAATTTGAGCATAGAAATAAGGCCACCCAAAGTCAGGCTTCCGAGAAGAGCAGCCAGAGTCTTGTGTAATTTAAATTGAAATTCATTAACAACATTTGAGCTTGAAATACTGTTTGCATATTCAGTGTGGTGATAACCTCAATGCGCGCATGTTGGATGTAAATGTTGCGGTATATAAAATATTGTGTCGTCGCCCGAGGTGCATAGATGACAATATAATCGAGTAGTCGATTAGGTGACATATAGGTTTTGGTTAAATTCAAATCGGACTGTTGTTTGTCCAATTTGCTTATGCCTCCATAATTCTGAAAGAAGATTCTTCAAAAGCAATACCTGAGTGGGAGGTTAATCTTCTGCGGTCTGCGGTATTTCGAAGGGAATTTCTATCAAATTGGTTACGGTTTGAATTAAAATTTCACTAGCGAGTAAAATATTAAAAGGGTTTCTAACATCCCAAATTTTGGATCGTACAGATATGTATAGTATATATTCATAGTCAAAGAGAATTGAATTTTTTAAATTATCTTAAAGTTCGTGGCAGATATTTTTGAAAATTATAAACAGATCCACCACCAGGTTATTTAAAGTACAGCACAACACTAAGAGTCGAAAAAGATCTGTTTCTATGTCGAGTTTTGTAAAAACCGACTGCTTTCCTGTTTAAGGACAATCTTTGGGCTTGGCTAAAATAAATCTGAATCTGATTCCACACTCACCCATAAATGCGAACCTATATCGGTTACCGGGACACTAATGATATTCCAAATATGTGAAATGTGTTTCAGTCACCTTTCGGGACTTTCCAAGAGACACGTACCCATTCAACTCACAGTTTCTTAAAGAAAGTTTTGCACTTAGCAACTGGGCTATGAACGAACCCACAACTATGTTCTAAGTATGACTTCCCAGACAGCCACCTGGGATTTTCTAAGTTCTCAATCATTTAATCATTCACAAGCTTCTATGAAGAACAAGATGTGGCTGCCTTCAGTCATATAATCATTTAATTGCACGATACGCATACGATGACCGTAGTTATGCAGGGCTGAGTGTAAAACGAGCCACTAACGAGCAGGTAATTTTTGTTCGTATTCAAGCCCTATCCCGATATAAATAAAGTGCACTACTGGGTCGAACGAAACTTTCTCGTTCTTCAAAAATTTGGTTGGTTGTTTTCTTATTTTATCAAGTAGGTACGGTTGGTAAAAATCTGAGGACCGATGCTAGATAAAGGAAAATTCACTTTTGGGTTATTCATCTGATAGGCAGTACATGAATATAAATTACAATGTGAGTGTTTATAAGTTGAAGCTGTCCTTAGGTCCCTTACCAATGCGGCTTCAGATTTGGAAAATCTACGACCCACCAAATCTTCACATTGCGCAAAATCCTGGAGAAAACACAAGAATTTAACATCGATACCCACCACCTGTTCATCGATACAACAGTCTAAATAGCGATGAGCTATATCGTACCATGTACAGCTTTGGAATTCCTGCTAAACTGATATGTTATTAGGATGACTTTGGAGAATGCTCGCTGCTCCGTCAAAATTTGTAGGGATTATACCGAAACCTTCGACACCACCAAAGGGTAAATGCAAGGTGACGCACTGTCGTGCGTTTATATCTATCTCTACAAGACACTTATCATCCCAGTCCTGCTATATGGTGCAGAAGCATGGACTCTCACTCAGTCGGATGAAAGCTCCCTTGCTGTATTCGAGAGAAAAGTCCTGCGAACGATTTATGGTCCCGTTTGCGTTGACCAAACAAACAATGTTTGGCGAAGAAGATACAACAACGAGTTATACGTGCTGTACCATGACATAAGCCTAGTCCTCGACGCCATACCAAAGGGAAGGAGACTACAAGGAAGACCTCATCTCCGATGGAGATACCTCCAACTACTTGGAGTGCAAAATTATGGAGACGGCAGGCTATGGACCGAGCCTGGAGTCTGGAGGGACATATTAAGTAAGGCCCAGGAGCACCAAGCTTTGCAGCGCCATCTTAAGTAAGTAAGATGTCAGTAACAGGCAATTGTCCCAAGTTATGGTTAAAGTGTTAAAAGCATCAAAAATGGGGTTTTCGAGACATGAACAGTTTTGAAAATTAGAGTTTTCGGTGATTCGAATTGAAAATAAAGGACGCAATAATTTTGAAAACATCAATTTTACTCTAAATTTGAATTTTGGTCAAAATCGGTATTGCCGTTTTCAGGTGAACTAAAGAAAACCATTTTTTTCAAAAATGCATTTTTTCAAAAATCCGTTTCACGATAATACAGAGAAAAACTAATATTAAGTCAGAAATTACCATACAACAATTCATTTTTAAGGTAAAGAAATGAATCGTATGGACCGTTTTCGAGATATGTCCAAATTTCAAAAGTACCATTACATGTTTTTTTTTTAACTGAAAACTGAGTATACAGTCATGTTAACCTCAATTACATAAGCTTAAATATAAATTCCGGTTGAAATTGTTAGAGCCCTTTTCGAACAAATCAAACTGGTATGAACATTTTATATGGGAAGTACCTACCATTAATATTGAGGTACAGCCCCGAACTGTAAGCCCCCAAACTCCAAATCCGAAGTTTGAACGAAGTCCGGGTAATCGTTTAGGGCTTTAGGCCTCGAGACATACAGACAGACGGTCAGAATTTCGCCACCCACTTTTTTGAGTTCCTCTATCATCGTACTTTCAGAATTGATTAACATCTCGAGTTCAAAATTTTGTACGAATACAATATCTTTCTCTTACTACGTAATGGTAAAAGTTAAAAAAGTAAATTTTCTAGTTTTGTAAAGTTCCTAATTATTGCAGTGGAGAACGTTTTTTTAGAGTTAATATTCACCTGGACGGGCTGCTTCGACGATAGTCCTTCTTTTGGACACTTCTATCTATTCATCTACACTATTGTCGGGGGAATATGGTTTCCATTGATCCATGGTAAAAGATCTGTCTGTGGGTATTCGGAGGATTGTAAAGGTAGCTTCCTGAGACATTCAAAATTAATTTTGTTTCAGTTTTTTTTTCCATCTGCTTAGATTTTCACTCTGACACAACACAAATCGTCAAATTTGCACTTTCGCGATCATTTTTTTACCCATACGAGGAGCTGTGAAATTCAATCATGGAGACGCGACACCAAAGTGTGAAATGGTTAACCTGTAGGCACATCCTGTCAGACTTCAGCTTAAATAAATAAAACTAAAAAGTTGAGCCCTAGGTCTAGCTTGAGTTTATGACAAATGAAAGGGGCCTACAATATTATGCCAATTCCAAACAAATCAAGTGAGAAGCTCTTTCCGGGCAGTCGTGATATCAATAAATTCAATAAATCATAATTCATTCATTGGTTGTTACTTAAAAAGGATTTTAACAAACAGGCTCAATCTTCGAATTGGACAGAACTTGCCTTCCCTCACAGAACTGGTTATTGCAATGAACCCAAGATCGGCTGCAAAAAGCTCTTAACCATTCGGTTGCGCATCGTTTTATTTTCCAGACGATACGAAATGATCTACAGTTCTGTGCCGTTATTGGAAATGTCCCCATACAAAGACATATTGAGAAAAATTCACAAGAGTTTTTGTAAATTATACGATTTTAATTTCTGCCAAATGTATAACGCAAGAAGGGAAAAGAAAAAAAACGCGTGCTGCTGCAATAATTGTTTAACTCCAACTGAACATGACTTTATTTTCTTCCTATTTTCTTCTTATTTTTCTTTCTATTTTTCTTTCTATTAAAAAAGATGGCCGTCAGAGCGGCAAATTCAATTTTATAATTTTGTTAGGGTTAATTCACAATCGTTATTTTGCTTATAATTTAATTGTTAAATGTTACTTTCTGTTCTGACGAAACACATATCAACTTTATTAAAGCCAAAAGTTTTTGTGAATCCTTAGTAACTCTTCATACCGCTAACCTTCAATTCGCTCACTTTATTAGTCCGACAGCCGATAACTCATTACGGCTCTGTCATCACAACAACTTATCCTAAGGGCTTGCGGAAATCATCATGACAAATTATTCCTTCATTAATTTTCTCCGCCCGACTTTCAATTAATACGTATACGTAGCTATAAACGGCGCGCGGTGTCTCTTCAGCCATTTCGCACTGGGTAATAGTTTTCCGTTTTTCCCAAAAGTCCATTCATTTGAATGTCATGACTTATGCGGCCCAAAAGACCGGGGATCATTGTGTGATTTTCGCACCCAGTAATCACCGAAGTAGGCGTCCAGTACTTAGCGTAATTTCATTAATTTCCCTTTCATTCATTAACGGTCGTCCGTCGTTGTGATCCGCTTTCGCACTCGACGACAGAGGCGCTCATGGTCTATTAAAATAATTAAGAAAATCGCGACAGCACAAAAATAATTGACAAACAATGCCCGGGTAATGGAGGAGGGTAAACTAATCTGGGGCCGATCTGGGATAGGGGACGCAATCCTTGAATAGGTGGTTATTCACAGCAGGAACTGGAGTGGCATTTTATTAAATGTGATTGATTGCACGAGCAAGTTCAGAGCTTGTTCCCGGTTCTGGTGTTTCTGTCAAGATCTTTGTCTTTTGGCAAAGTTTTTTGGGGTTCACGCTTTGATGTAGTGTGGAAATAGGGGTTTACTCGTGTCAAACGCCCATCTCACTGTGCGAGTGCACTTGTTTCTTATACCATGCCACATTACAGTCAGGGTGTAGATAACAATTATAATTACGGACTCAGTGTTTCGTGATTTAATGAAGACTTGGGCTCACAATGAGACATCACGTCCGCTTGACACCCAAATTGCGTGACGGGCAAAGGACTGCAGTGTCGCCCCTTTTTCTGTGGGAGCTACACCATCTGACCTTTCCGAGGAGTTGTAGGTGCTATGTAGCTACCAGCTGATGTGTGATATTAGTTTGTCGTTTCGTTTTGCTTTTTATTCATTTTTATATTCGGAAAACTCCGCCTTTTTTATGAACGTTGACAGTATCAGACGTGCCTGAAAATTATTTGTTTCTCAGTGGAAGAAGTTGGTTTTACTGTCCGCGGAGCCCACCGTTGCGTGCGAACGTGAGTGAGCTAGAATATAATAGAATTTGTTTAGTTTACGACCAAAGGTAGCACGGTTCGGGGCGGAAGGACAGATAAAATAAAATCGCGTTTTATTGTGTGAGGAGATTAGGTTCTCTTTTAACTGTGAAAGTTTTGCGCCCGCTAATGAGGTTAAAATGATGGAGGCTTGTTGTTATTGTTGAGTGTTTGTTAGCCTTGTTGGGGGGTGTCATGACGACGTACGAGTATATACGTTTGGTTGATATAATGAACGCGGACCGTATGTCCGGAGTATTTTATTCGAGTTGGTTGAGCATTCTTTTGGAAATTAAAATAGTCGCCGTAAAGAACTTTTTTTTCTGAGAGGCAAAACGACGAAAGTTTGTTCTTCTCCTGATGGCTTACTAACTTACTATACTGACACAGAGATGTGTTTTAAAACAGGATCATTTATTATCGTGATGGACACATAATTTAGGAGGTTTTGATTTTATCCCAAAACTCCGTTTTAAGCGTAGGTATATGAAAACATTTGTGCGGGAAAACGTGTTCTTTACTTGAATATATAGTACTGTCACTAGTACAGACATACGCATTTCAGTATATTCCAAAATCGAACTCCCAAGGAGTGCAAGACCGTCCGTTTGTTTTTAGGTGCATTTTCGCAGTTTTGAAAAAAATTGTCAGTCGTCTTTATTTGAAATTGTGAACGTTGGGGAAAAGTTTTTTTTTCTGAGCGGCCCGCTTTTGAAGGGTCAAAAAATGTCCACTTCCCCTAAGGATTACAACTTCGTAACCTCTAACCATAGCAACGTAAAGTGCTAGACTGTGATAGAGAGTAACAAATTATACGGTTAATGTTTCGTTAGATTTAGGAAGAAATACTGAAAATATCTCCAAAATCGAAACTCAGAATCGTCTGCTTGATTCAGGTCTTCGATCCAGTTTGACTGACTGACGTCATTAATGGTTAGCGACACGAGTCCGCCAATGCGTCAATGGTGAATATATGGTTGGGATGTGATCGGACTGGGTGTAGGATAGGAAAAGTGTGACTCGGTGCCATGACATAAGGCCAAATCTGAGAATTTGGCTTTATGACTCTTTGTGAAAGCGCCGTAAGGCCAAATTTTCTTACTTGGCCTTATGTCGCCTTCAGAAAGCGTCATAAGGCCAAACTGTTTTGAGACATAAGACCAAATATAGTTTTCCATGTTTTTCAAATAATATTTAGGATGTCATAAAAATACCTTTATGACCACTTTCGTAAAAGTTTCAACAAAGCTTTTAGATTAGATTATTAAGCGGTAGTGCCTTCAAGAGGCTCTAGCACTGCGGTTGCTTAAGGAGCCTACTGTGCCTTCCCTGGTAAATTCCTAGAGCCATCTTTTAACTCCAGATGTAGTCAGGAAGACTACAATTTTCAGCAAGGGCTGCTTGATTGACAATTTCATCACCAAGGATGTTCTTTCTGAGACGACAAAGATCCGGGCATTCTGTTAGTATGTGAAGGGAGGATTCGTCACTATCAAGGCAGAGTCTGCAAAAAGGATGCGGTGAGGCGCCCATCTGGTGGAGATGTTTTTTCACGAGACCATGGCCACTGGTTATTCCTGTTAGGATTCTCAGGTTATTTTTGTCCAGATTAATCAGGTAGAGTGATTTTCTGGAGGAGAATTTGGGGACAAGTCTGGTGCAGTTCTGCCCAGCTGTACTGTGTCAGATCTCGTTAGATTTGATGCGAGATAGGTTCTTTACATAGATCCTGAAATGGATTTTGCTGACTTCGCAGAAGGGTTCAGGTCCGATAAGTGTAGAAGGTGCTCCGATTTAAGCCAGTGAGTTGATTCGCTACCCTCAAATCCTCTGTGGGCTGGAATCCAGTGGAGGACGACTTAGAAGATTCTACGTTTCTAAGATAAGTTCAGAGTTTATGACAGATGAGTCAAGAGCTTTGAGAGCTGCTTGCCTATCTAAAAAGATAAATAGGGTTCTTCCGAGTGTGTAAGAATTCAGATTTATTCTAGCGCAATGGTTGATTGCAAGGAGTTTCAGCCTGCAATATGGATAAGTTTTTCCCAAGGCTAACTAACAAGTTAACCTGGGGCGCTTCACAGTAGAATCCAGAGCCAGTCCCTGACTACATCTTAGAACCGTCGGTGAACCAGATGAAGTCAAGTCGTGATGGGTTGAGTTTGTATATTTCCCAGTCTTCCCCAGGGGGTATGAACAAAGCTATTGCTGAGGCATTTAAGTTGAAGCCGATGTACACCCGGCACCGAGGCCCAAAACCGTGGTAAGTAATTAAGACCTCTGCACATTGTAGCACACATAATAAGAATGTTTAGTCCAGTTTGGAATTTACGGATATTTTTGTGTGCACTCCTTCTCCTGCCGAATAATACACATGGACGAAATATCTTTGCAAACTATTTTTAGAACACGACAGCGACAGATAAAAGTAGAGATCCCGGTTGTCCTGATTTACTGATAATGCCTAATAAAAAAAAACATAAGCCTTGCATAATAAATTAAAGGAAAACACGAGTTCAAAAGCAAAAGGAAATTAGCTATCCTTTGCCTGAGATTAAGAGATTGACACTAATTTGATTATCAAAGATTTAGCCCGCTAGGCAATTACTTTGAGCCAACTTTTTGAAAGACGCTCTGTGATAGGAAAGAAGTACTGCTAGCAGGTAACTTTTCGAATTAGTTCATATTTCAATTTAGGGAAAGGATATAGCTGAGTTCCCAACTCTTACCTCTTCTCGCATTCAATGCTTTCTCTATAATTGTCTATGCAAAGAATAAATTCTATTTTTGGTAAAATCGGGGCATCCACATCGGCATCCCTACGTTCATTCTCGTTGTCTGTTGTGCCTTTCCTTTCATTCGTTCATATATCCATTTGACGGAGGTAGGATGATAAAATAGCACTCTCAGACTTACGAAACTTTAAAAATTCATAAATATAGTGTCGGACCGTTTACCCTCTTATAACGAACACTGGCTCACCTCAGTCTCCTTTGCAAAAGCCGAAGTGTGTACCATCGACACCTCCGACGAAGGCATAAACTTTGCAGAAAAGCATCCAACTACGTCCAAATGATACGGCAAAGAATCATTAAATTCAAAAAAGTCCACACGGACCGCACTTAGCAGAGGCAACTTGTTGGAGCCCTCCTGGCCGTGTCGATTCAAACACTCTTCAAAGAGATGCACCGGTCAAACGCGTGATGGAACAGTGGGCAAGTTCAAAACTACGACTCAGCTAAACTTACAAACAACCAATTCGCTTCCTAAAAGGTAACTGTAATAAATTAGCAGTGTCCCTGTTTGCATAGTACCTTCTTCCCATCGGCGGCAGACGAACAGGGAACGGTATGCGCTGCTCTATTCGGAATGCTGAATAAACATACGCAACATAGAAAATTTGCCCAGCACACAACATTTGTACGACCGGGACTTACAAGATGTCCCAGTGCTGAACACAGCCATGCTCTGCAGTCCTTCGTCAAAATGTAAGGGGTTCACCATTATAGATGTGTCCTACGAGTAGTTTTACATGCAGTGCCGCTGTGTCTGTTGAAAGGTAGTGTACAAACACTCCCCATTTGCTCGACCCCAACCGCCCAGGTCTGTTGGTCTGGTCTCTGGTCCTTTTGCCGAGCACAAATTGTAATGAATGTTCTCTAATAGTAAGTAGGTCCTGACTGCGAGACGAGAACAAGCTTATGTTGTCCTACCAGTGCTTTGCTTGTTAGCAATCCAAATGGAAATCGGTTATTATGAAATATGCACACAAGTCTATACAGAAAACGGAACCATACCATGGCTGTCCGTTGACAGTGAGAAAACTTTATGCCATTCTGTAAATTAAACATAAACGAAAGGCAACAACCATCCCGATCCCCGACAGTCGACACCCTGCAACGGCAAATGCTCAACTGATAGTCCTGGCGCTGCGCTATCATCGGGCCACATTTACTATTTGCGGAAGGACTCTGCCCGAGATACTCGCCAGACTGATCCTATTTATACACTGTCGAGTGTCGGCAGGGGAGCTGGGCGGGTTGGCTTGTGGGTTCGTGGCGCCATCAAAATTGGAACTGGATGCTGCTGAATACATATGAGATAATATTTTCTTTTTCCGATTCTGTACTCCGTCAGTGGTGTTTGGTAAATGTTTAGATACTGGCACAATCCCTTCTTATGGATGAGAACGGATAGAGCATCCATAAACTTTCCATGGCCAAGCGCAGCCACACAGCCCAGCCAGACTTGATGATGACGACGACGATTTTCCCAGCGGACTCGCAGCCGGCTTTGGGTATGGTGTGCTGCTAGTGGCCGACGACGCCGAATGAGATATATTATGTTTCGTGCGGTTGTCTTTCCATTTCGTGATGGCGAACTTTTATGAGTTTTCATCGCGCTAACGCAATTATTTCTGTTGTTGGCGCAGGATGCTGAATGGAGGCGGCTGTTGATGATTTCCGCTTCGCCAAAGTTATAAGTTGATTTTTCGTTTTATGAGCGATTTTTTTGACTTCACATTTAGATACGCACATGTGAGTTGTTAAAAGTTTGTCACAGTCGTAGTACTTATGTAGGGAGATTGATGTTCGCCTGTGCATTTGCGAGATAGGAAATGTTATTTACGACTCAATTAGCCTTCAAAATAATGAGGGAGCAGATTTAATTTCTGTGCGAGTTCGTCTGCTGGTGCATAGCGCTGTGGCGCACAGGTTTGAGGACTTTAATTCAAACGTCAGATGTCGATAGACGATGCTTTGAAGTGATGGACTGTAATTATAAGATTATCAGGCTTAAAGGTTGAGAGAGCGATGAAAAAGTTACTTTAACTTGTTCTTCGAAGGGGTTGTCAATGCATTTTCTTTGTCAACTTGCAGGCGGCTGTTCCGTAGTCGGGACTCAGTTCGGTAGTCCTGTGGTTTGTAGCAAATCCCTTTGTTGTTTTTATTTTTTTTTTCTGCCATCCGAAATGTTAACCGACAAATTTAAACTTGCACCGAACATGGAACCCACGCATTTCCAGAGCCACTGCACGCTTAAGTTTAATTAACGAAGGAAATAGAGGGCGAATCATGGCAGCTACTGAGCGAATAGGTATACGGCCTACAAGCATTTGCAATCTCGAAAAATCATCCCATTCCTTTGTGACAGTAGCGGCGACAACCAACCAGCAATTTTGAGTGCAAGAGTGAAAATCTTTTTGTTGTAAGCGCAGTGTACTTTCCATTAAAAATGTAATATATCCGATTGATTAAAATAGCGCTGGATTAAAGAGACTAAAAACCAAAAATACGATCACGAAAAAATAAACAATATCAACGCACGAAAGGTAAGATCCTCTATATTCGTATTAAGTGAAATCGTAGGCGTATTCATTTTAACTATAAAGTGCTTATGGGGAGATTTGATGGAAGTACCCAACGACCACGAAGTCGCCTGATCACCCATCATTACCCTGCACAGCTCTAAGTACACCTCAATTGCGTAGCGCTCCGAAGATTCATAGCGCACGATCCATTCGCCGTCACAAATTCGGCCCAATTTTCTCAGTCCCCAATATATGGTGGAAATATTGGATTCGAGGATTGCACGTGCTTTGCTTCCCGTCCGTCCAGACACCAACACCTAAAAGGCATTTAACGAGACAACCGTCTTTACAATAAAAAAGAAAAGAAAAGGAGAGCCTAACACGTTGCCAAAGTGTTTGCACTACGCGGAATCCTAACCCGACAGATAACCTGAAATCGCTATGGAAATTTAATTTGGCTAAACGTACAAGATTTTTTTTACCTCTTACTTTCATTTTGTTCTGTTATATTTCTTCTTTTTTTATTATTATTCCTATTAATTCCTCTATACTACCACTATTTCAAGTACAGGGTGGCGCACCAATTGTGCTACAATAAGAAATTCAAATAACTTTTTTTTTAATCGATGTATTTCATTTATTTTTTTTTATTGGTTAGAAAATTAAATTTTATTTTAAATAGTTAGTTGTTTTTAAAGATTATAGATCGCAAATGACCTCCACGCTCTCCCACGCATATGCGGCACCTGATCAAAAAACTATTCATTGCGGCCTGAAGAGTTGAAGTTGGGATCGCCTCAATTATTGTCGTTATGGACTGCTTTAATTCAGTTAAATTCCTGGGCTTCGTTTTATACACCTCTTGCTTGACATAGCCCCATAAAAAGAAGTCTGGTGCAGTCAGGTCAGGTGACCTTGGGGGCCAGCGAAGAGTGGAGTTCCTAGAAATTAATTTGTTTGCGAATTTTTTGTTTAGCTCCGCCATAACTGGTCTGGCTCCATCTTGTTGAAACCAAACGCTGTTGAATGGTATACGTCTTCGGCGCAGTTCTGGGTAAAAAAACTCCTTCAACATCTTTAAATAACGGTCCCCATTGACAGTAACGGTTACACCGTTTTCTTCAAAGAAGTACGGCCCGACAATACACCTTGATGAAACTGCGCACCACACAGTGACTTGTTCTGGGTGCAGTTCCGTCTCATGGAGCATTTCTGGATTAGACTCTTTCCATATACGGCAATTTTGCTTGTTTACATTGCCGTTAAGATCAAAATGGGACTCATTAGACATGAACAAACAATTGATCAATGTGTTGTCTTCTTCGACCATTGATATCATTTTTTGGCAAAATTCCAGGCGAACAGGCAAATCCTGAGGGTTTAACTTGCTAGTAATTTGGACTTTGTACGGAAACAAGTTTAAATCGTCATGAAGTATCCGTTGTAATGACCGTCTACTAACTCCAATTTGCCCCGATAAGTTTCGGGTCGAAACGCTCGGATTGGCCTGTATTGCAGATGCTACTGCTGCGATTGTATCCTGAACCCGAACATTGGCATCTCGATGGTACGGCCTTCGTGCGATGCTTCCAGATTCGGCAAACATGTTTACAAACCTCATAATGGTCCATCTACTCGGGGGATTACCGCCAAACTCCCGCCTAAATTCCCTTTGGACGGAAATGACGGACTGCAAAGCATGGTACCGTTGCACTATCCAAATTCTTTTCTCCGTATCCCAAGCATCCATTTTTATAAATCTAAATAGTAACCTACAAAATAAAAAAAAAATAAGCCGATTACTCACACAGAAAAAAAGTTATTACGTTTTATTTTTGTAGCACGATTCATGCTACATTCAACACGCTGTTGCGGGCGGGCATAGTCGTACGTGCAGCGAGAGAATTTACCACTGCATAGTCAACGACATCTGACAATCTCTTCTTTACATTTTTTTTTTTGTCTTTTTTTTTTCTCTATACTTCTTATACAATTCCAGCTCTCTCTCTCCCTCTTTTTATTTTTCTACACCCTCTGCTACAAGGGATAATAACACCTTTAACCCCGATTACTCTACAGGTTAACTCTTAACTGCGAGAACGAGAACTTAAGAAACTTACAGTCTTTGATTCTAATAACTGGAATTTCCAGGTCTCGTCGAAAAAATGTTAGATCTTCAGCAAAGGTTGTGGCTACAGTTTTTTTTTTTTTTTTTTTATATTTTTTTTTTATTTTTTTACCATCATCGAGGACACACAAAACACTACGTTCTCTTAGTGTGACCTCTCAGTAACGCTTTACACAACTGTTGTTTGTTGCGCGACTTAGCGTCATCTACCGATCTTCAATCTTATAGACTACTTCGAATATTAAATTAACTTAATCAAAACCCAATAGAATTACCAGAAAATATTGCACCAAAAATATAAGACTCTTCATTAAGATTTATCCTGAAATAGACATCTTATCTTTGCTGCACTCATGGGAGAGACAAATGTACCAAGTCCAACCTCTTAGTAGGTATTAAAAAAACACTATTGACAAAGAGAGTCCCAAAAGTTATTACATATGTATATCCAAAAGCTCTGCGACAGTTCTTATAATTTAACCTGACACACGAAATATGCGACTGATAATAGACAAACGAAAGCAACTCCCAGTTTTGTGTTTTTTTTTTTTTTATTCCGCCATCTCTCATAAGAAAGCCATTCCAAGTCCCCTAACCAACCATAATTTCACAGAAAACTTCCATAAAAACCAACTTAAATTTAGCCATGATAAAGTTTGAGTTCATCTCTCACCGAAGTGCCTTCGCAACGCCCCAACTCCACTTGCAAACGTATGCTCCATGTATCATTATGCAAAGGACGATTACCTATCCCACGCGATGGAGCTATCTATAACCACTGCGAGGAATGTCTGTGGTCGTCTGTCCTACCTTATGAAATACACTTTTCAAAATTTTCCACAGCCCCCCCCAGAGCCTGGTGATTTTTAACTCAACACACACGAGTCGCTAGAATATCCTCCCATCATACCGTCACCAAACCCTTCGGTTTTGGGCACGTTCGCACATACACATGCATACCGCCGATGATTAATGGCCCAAGTTGGTCTTGGCTCGCGCTAGAATACATTTTTGTTTGCGAAATGATGATTAATAAAATTTATCGCACACAAACGCGCGCGTGTGTGTGTGTTTATCCCCCCAGTTGAGCCATTTTGTGGGCCAGTTAGAAACTGTCTATAACTACGTAGTGTGCTCACCCCTAGTCCTATCCATGCATGAACGACGACGACGACAGCGACCACCACTCACCCATAGGTGAGCTGGTTGTGCTTCCGTGAAAAAATGTGATAATGGCTGCTGATGTGGTTCCAAGGGGCACATAAATATAAGTCGACGAAAGTTATGAGCCTAAGAGCGACCACCGTCATGCCCGAGTTGAGTGCTTTTTCGGGAGGTGTGAGCGAGGGATGGCCCCAGTTCAATGTGTGTCGGTGTCATCACTGTCGGAATCATAAACATTTACGTTTTGAAATTCATTACCGGGCTTGGCTGCGAGACGCCGTATAAAATAATAATCACCAGTCGATTGCAATTATTTGCCAGTCTCTGCAACAGCAACTTGAATTATAGATGCCAATTCGGCGTGACGGCCGGCGTCCATGCTGCACTTCATAGCGACCGCATTTATCCCATGGGTACCTATGTCCGGATGTTGTCGAAAGTATACAGGTGGGAAATTGTGTGTATATGCCATGATATCCTGCGCGCTGCCCAAGCTACTGGTTTGACATTTGCAAATGGAAAATTATTGTTTCACATGCTGATGAACATCCGTCGCACCTTTGGGGATAGAATTTACATTGATAATTAGATTTGGCCGAGAGACCGGGTATTGACTGCAGAATATGAAATTCATGCGAAAATTATTGCAAATGAACATGTTTGACTCGCATGTCAAACAACAACATATCGCTTGATTGGGTCTTTAGTAAATGTGTGTCGTTAATTGAATCGTGGCACGGTGTCAGTAATACAATTTCCTTCAATCGGCAGCATAAACTAACTATTAAACAGACTGACAGCTTTCCTACGTGTCCTCGATTTAACCCGCAGCTTTTTTTCAATATAAGCCCCTCCCACCGCTCGCTATTTTACTGTCTGTGAATACGTGTGAAGCAGCAAAAAAAATACAGACACTCAGCAGTGTTCCTACAATGTGGCATCTCTACCTTTTTGTGGAAATTTCAATTTTCGGTAAAATTTCCATGCGTAAAACATCAAAATTGTGAGAATATCAACAATCTGACAAGAAAACATTCAAACTACATTCAACGCACTAAATGCACATAAAAAGGAGATTTGCCTTTAGCAACAATTTCCCATACCAAAAATAACGATTATAATATTCGCAAACTGCGATTTTTATACTGAAGATTAATTTAATGTTAATTTCTTTCCGAACAATACAAATTTTACTTTTAAAAGCCTGTTTTTTTTCATAAAAAAAAATAGAGGTAATTTGAGTTTAGTGAAAAGGGAAAAATGAACACGCTTCGTGGGAAAAATAAAGACAGAGTGCTAGGAACACTGACTGAGATTTAGTGTATTTCGTGAGTTGCTGTCAGCTGATGGATGCGTTCTGAGAGTTTAAATTCGTTGTTTTATTGCACCACAATAACATTTGTTTTCTATTCTCCAAAATTTAAAATAGCGAATGTAATCAACATAAATAAGTAAAGGAATAAGTGTGAAAAATTCATTCCTTGAAATACAAGAAGATATTTTTGTTCCTACAATTAATGTGTCTGTTTTCGTTTGTTGTTTTGGCGAAAAAATATGTTAGTGAAATACTCAAATTTTATAAACACACCAAAATAATCAAAATGAAGTTTCAATGACAAACCCAAGTAATTCTTTTTATTTATAAATCAACCACATCTTGACACGTTCACTCATGAAGCTTATTCAAACATGTCTTCGTGTTGTCTCTTTTTTATGCTAGCAAATATTTCGCCGGGAATGTCAATAGAAAAATGGCAATGGATTGATTACGATTATTATGATTTGAAATATGATTTTTGAGTTATAATCTTTTCATGAAGATGCCATTTAAAGCGGAAAACAATTAAAATTTATTAGAACATTTTAAATAATTAAATTCCATTTGAAAACAACTGCTTCAACCAAGAACATGAATAGTTATAGTTTTTATTAAAAAAAACACAACCGAAAAGTTTTTGGTAGACATTTTATGAATGAAAAGAATGTCATTATTTATGTGAAAAGTAAAATAAAGTTGCAAAATGATGACTGCACATTTATTATTGTTTCTTCCCAATTTTTTTCTACGAAACTGACGTATTTTTTTTACTTGATTGAGTTTGTAATTTTTCTTACACTTTTTTAAGTGACACTACAGTTGTCAGTCTCGTTTAATACTGTTGTTAATAGTTTCACCAAATCGATCATTAAAAAAAATGGGAATGTGAAAGGAGAAATTGGTTGCGAAACGTAAAAGAACAGACGAACAATTTTTTTTATATCGATATCATAAAAATAATATCTACCTATCCAAATTTCATTATAAAATAACTTTAAAAATATTCCTTTTTCTTATATCCTGTAATTTGAACATTAATTGCTATTCAATTATAAGAAAATCGAACAACTATTTATATAAAAAGTAGCGAAAACTGTCAACCTGGAACTAAGAAAAACGATGGTTTACAACACAGCCCTTGATATTGAAATGAGAGTCCACCTCAGGCTACCGACATGGCGGTTTAAACAGGAACCGGAAGAGTGTAGGCTGGTTTTTTTCAAGTATGAGTGAGTCTCCTTTGATTAACATAGGCACAAATACATGAAATCAAACTGAGCTACATCCAAGGTCAAATTCAGCTTAAATGCAATTTCTCTTTTTTGATCGGAAGGCTCTTCATTTTAATAAACAAAAAAAGGAACACTCTTGTCACATTGTTGACTACAAACTACAAAGTTAACAACACAAAAGTCAACCGCCAGAAAAGAAGGATCGTATCAGAATCATGTTATATATAAGTACTATACTCGTATATGTTATTATGTTATTGTTACCCAGTGGCCATTTCCAATTGCCAATATAGTAGTTCATTGTAAGACGGGCGACTAAAAAGCCGGTTGGAGCTGTTAATAAATCTGGCTTTGGAGTTAGGGTTACCATAAAAGAAATGGGAATTGGCGGGACATTTTAAAAATATTTATAAATTAAAGACAAAGCAACAACTCTTCAAAATAAAAAAAAAAATCAAATAAAGCTACTTTTTGTAAAAACAGTTTATTTTAATGTTACGCAGTGAGCAATGTAACTTTTCAGATAGGTACAAGATACAAACAAACAATAAATGAGCGTTCAGACCAGAAAATATCTTTATATAAGATTTAGTCAACTCAGAATAAAAAATTCGCGTTGACAAAATATAGAAATAAAAATAAACAACTTTATGGAAATAAAAATGAAAATATCGAAAAAGTGGGACATTGGCGGGACATTTCCTTAAGCGGGACACTTGCCGGGACAAAGGTTCAAAAGCGGTACAGTCCCGCCAAATGCGTGACATCTGGCAACCGTATTTCGAGTCTTTTCAAAATCTTTCAAAAACGAACCTCAGTACTGGTGAATTCTAGTCCAATAAATACACAACCTTTCACAACCGCCGATAGTTTCGCGCGGTACTGCCGTCAAGCTTCCCGAAGTATGTTGCATTGCTGGAAGTTTGAAATGTGCAGCAACTTGATACAAAAAAATTCACTACAAACGAATGTCTATCGAACTGCATTTCACGTTTTTCATTCTAGAAAAAGTGCGGGCCAAGTTTACGTAGGTCAAGTTGTAGCCTATCAGTAACAGAGACAAATGATACTGAGACCCCCAACTCACAATCCTCTTGCCGCTGGGCCCCTCAGTTTTTTTTTCAAATTCGCCATTTTGTTTTCCTATCGGTGTTGCGTCAATTAAGAATCCGTGTGACATGCAAAAACATACAAAAAATACAAAAATAAATGCTGCCAACCTCGACAACCGTGGGGAAAAGTGCAAAGTTCGGGAATACCACATTTTTACCCTACTAATGCCATTGGTTAGTAATTATATGTTGTTAAAAGGCGAATAATTTGATTTCTTTGGTTAATAAAACTAGCTAAATGAGATGTTCTATATTCAAGAAACTTATTATGACAAACATGGTTGCGTATTTTGCGCTTTTGAATATCATTAACTTCGATTTCATGCGTAAATTTTTCTTAGAAAACTGAATAAAATTTGCTCAATATATTTCTATTTTACTTCAAACAATCTGCATTGTTCATCTTTCATACATATTTTAAGCAAATCTCCACTTATTCCTTAAAAAAAATATTATGCACACGTAACGAACAATTTCAAATTTAACGGATAAAATTCTATGAACGCTGTCAGCAACTTTGCCCACAGCGGAAGTGGCATATGCAAGGTGCGAGCGTGTTGGTGAGTCGGAATTTTTGAAGTTACGTGACATTTGTCAATAGGAATTTCTATGTAACAATACAAGCGCCCTTAGCATTTGCCACCCCATAAAAATATAGCTTGTAGGCTAAGTAACGGGAAATCGGTCGGAGTTGGTGGTCTCAGTATTGTCTCTGATCAGTAACTTTCCTATTGGTGATCACTAAAGTTACCACAACCGATCCGACGAACTGCGTTCTGCCCAAAATTGTTTTAATTATTTTCAAAATTTACCAAAGTGTTCAACCTTTTTTGAGGTATTTTTTGATGCATTTTCCACGCAGTTTTGTCACTCGTTTTTTATGCTTTTATCTATCGGTTTTTTCACGCGATTTTTATGCTTTATTTCACTAGTTTTTTTTTTTTTGTGTTTTTCCACGCTGTTTCACGGTTTGTTTAGTGCGTTTTTTTTCATATATATTACTTAAATTTATTAGGATACTTCGGATTTGAAATTTGGGGGCTTACAGTTCGGGGCCGTTTTATTTTTTGCACGGTAACCTCAATATTTCGTACCAGTTTGATTTGTTCGAAAACGGCTCTAACGATTTCAACCAAAATTCATATTAAAGCTTAAGTAGTTGAGGTTAACATGATTGCATACTCAGATTTCCGCTACAAAAATCAAATAAAGCTACTTTTGAAAATTGAACATATCTCGAAAACGGTCCATACGATTGTAGCAACAATTCATTTCTTACCTTAGAAATGAATTGTTGTTATGGTAATTTCTGACTTAATCTTAGTTTTTCTCTGTATTATCGTGAAATGGATTTTTGAAAAAAGTCATTTTTGAAAAAATTTGGTTTTCTTTGGTTCACCTGAAAACGGCAATAACGATTTTGACCAAAATTCAAACTTAGAGTAAAATTGATGATTTCAAAATTATTGCGTCCTTAATTTTCAATTCGAATCACCGAAAACGCTAATTTTAAAACTGCTCATATCTCGAAAACCCTATTTTCGATTTGGATAAAACTTTAAAGGCCAAGTAATGCTTACATCCCGAACAATAACTTGTACTCGGATTTTCGCCAAATTTACAAAAACCGCTCCAAACGATTTTGATAAAAATACACATTAAAGATAAAATTAGTATTCCAAATAAGATCCCGTACTTATATATATATAAACGGCGTAACTTAATGTCAATAATGCATATGACGCGGCGGTTAGGTATCGACTGCATCCTTGATGATGGTCAGCTTAGCTAGCGTTGTCTCGTGTGCTCTTGATGGATGTCAATGTTGTTGTGTGACGTTGGATACTACATACTCAAAATCCTTGTTAAATGTAAAGGCTTATAAAATAGCACTTTAGACCATAACCTGGGACAATTGCCTGTTACTGACAGCTTCAATTTATAAAAACTCACATTGTTATTTAATTTTATTGTATTGTATCAGATGAATAACCCAAAAGTGCATTTTTCTTTATCTAGCATCGGTTCTCAGATTTTTACCTACCTACTTAATAAAATAAGAAAACAATCAACCAAACTTTCCAAATTTTCTTATTGCAAAAAAAAACCTTTAAAATGTGCCTTTTACAATATTTGTTAAATATCGTGGGAAAATTATAAATTTGCAGAATGGCTTTAGAAATTTCTCATTGGTCCTTTTTCTCGTGACAGAATTCTGCAGCGATCACCCTATCGACAAACACCAAATCACAACTGTTCCAAAACCTCTTTTGGCAGCTGGACTAGCCACATTTGAAATACGCTTTCTACAACAATTTGCAATATATAGTTTCACTGCCGAAGTCACACCCATTAGCAGTATCCATTGAATCTGTTCAAGCGTCCGCCTTTCATAAAAGACCTATTTAAAGTGTTCACATAAAAAGCGAAATATATGAGCAAATTTATAGACTTTGACAATGATACCCCTAATAGGAAAATCGAATTAATTAGTGTCAAACATTAGCCCCCATATGGGCACATAATCAAGGAGCACTTTTAGCCCTTCCCCATCCACCCGAAAAATACATGTCAGCTCTAGCATAATTCAAAGATAAGCACGTAATACAAAATAGTAGCCCACTCCACACTTACGCATTCACTATTAATATCTCCCTCACTAAATATTGTTCACCTCACCCCCGGCTCCGATATAATTACTTCGTCCTGCACAAATACTTACACCACTTCGCTTCTTGCCTTACTCATCATCAGTCCGTATCACGTACCTATGCCAAAACAAAACTCATTAATGACCTCCGACTACACACATCACACTTTAAGATATGTGATATCCTTGTGGAAGGCAATATGTCCTCTGTCGGAAAGCACCCATCATAAATGTCCATTGTGTGGCATGTAAAAGAACAACACAATAACTACAACTTGATCCTACTCAAACTTTACAAAAGACTTATAGATACGAGCACAAGTAGAAGTAGCTGTGCCCATTCCCATCCCTATACAAGCACTCAATCTTCAACCACATGCACTACTTCACCAGCAACACAACCGACCAAACAACAGCCATTCCATGTCCTGATATAACTGACCTAATCTGATTTAATCATACTTAATTTATGAAAGGTCATTTCATGGCACATTACGTTTTATGGGCAAATCCAGTGTCATGTCATTATCATGGTCAAACGACAACAATAACCATGGGCCTGAATGGCGGATGTAGGGCACAGGCACAGCATCCTACAACGCATCTCTCGGACACGGATGCTTAGTTTGGCTTATATGATGACGACGAGGACGACGACGACGGTGACGACGATGACTTTATTGTCGTCGTCGTCGTCCAATAATTTACTGCGTCAAACTCAATTTGTTCGAAAGTCCTTGGACCGGTGCGTGTTCCGTGTCTATGGGTACTCGTATCTGCGTGTGTCCATCCCATGCCCATCCAAGTGCGTGCTATATTACGTCTGGGTAAATAGACTGCCGCGTGCAAAAGTTTATTATATTTCGGATATTTATGTTCAATCCCATTATGGTCTTCAACGGCCCAATAGCGGCGATTGGATGTGCCCTCGCATGTGTTCCTACATCCAGACGCGCTCTATGTGGGACGACCATCCGATTGGTGATTTATCAACTTATACGAGCGATCATTTCATCTGCTCGTAGTTTGAAATTAACTAATGGCTGTACGACACAGGATTCGGTCGTTTAAGGACACGCTTATTAAGTTGGCCTTATAAGTACAGCCACTAAAATTTCAGTCATAAATCTGGTCATTGGATAGTTTTACGCGCCACAACAGTGCGTTGTATGCAAGTTGACTTGTTAAATAAGGCCACCATGTTATTGGTCATCTTCATCTTTACGAGCACAATATAAAGTTCGTTAAAATAGTTCCATGAAATGTTTAAGTGTCCAATCAATCCGCACACACAATGTCGAGTGATCAAAATTATACCCAAGCTCATTAGCAGTGGACGAGCTGAGTTATGACGCAAGGAATCGCTCAAAATGTCCACACGTTCTTGCAGCAGTTGTAAACAAGCGCCTGTTGTTTAATGCATTTTGGTTAAATATCAAATTTGGATAAAAATCCACAAGCCGCTCGTTAGAAGTTCTAAAAATTAATAATTGGGCATTTAAAATAGAGAATAAGTCTGCGCTCACTCCGTACTTGGTCCGGTCGACCTTCTAGGTCGACGTGCCTATTTTTCGCCTTGGCGGGTCAGAAGTTTTTAAAATCCCCTAGCCGCAGGATCAACTTGCACGACGGTCTCTGGGAAAATGAAGACCCTGTCCAACTGACCAAATAGCAATCAGGTAAATTGACGGAAGACCGACAACGCTTGACTGGCTTTCAGATCCTTGATACATTAAACATCAACTCATCCCTCTCTTTGGAAGCACCATTCAGAGTTCAAACTCATGACAAGTCTGAGAACGAAAGCCTTTCTAGCTTAGCTCCAAGAATTCACTGTTGGGAATCATCTCCTTGACCCAATCCTGACTTTCGTCTAATCGACAAAAAGGAAATTGTGTACCTTACTGCGCCAAAAGCCAGGATACTCATCCCGTAACATTTCCGACGATTATTATCGTCAAAACGATAATTATTACCTCCAAAACTAGTAACTGAATGCTAAAATTACAAGTTTCAGAGTTTAGTCCATTAATTTTCCACAAATATAATGAAAGCTGACGTGAACAAAATTCGAGCAGAATATAACTTATTTTGATGATCAAAGTTTTAAAAACGATACCCTAAACACGATCGTTGATATACGGAATCTGCCCCCAGACATTTTGTATGAGGATATAGCCCTAGAGAGCGGATTTAAAGGAATCAACAAAGCAAAGCTTGGAAACTGGGACCTGACCGAATTGGGTGAGCCCAATACATCCAGTAATTAAGCCAACGCACGGCTATACTTCATTGGACCTATCACCCATAGACGACGTCTTGTTCTGTATAAGAATGAGTAGAAACAGAAGTTGTACTGTATGTGAGAAACACTGACTTCAATCTTTATTCAATTGCAGAGATACATACCTTACGATCGTTCAGGAAATATGCTCCTATGGGTGAAAAAACATCGAGCTAAATGCTTCGACGCAACAGAAGGCCGTTCTCAAAACCAGGTACTCGCCGAACGTTTGAAAAGCCCAAAATGAAATCTGGTGGCGGCGGTGAGTATAGCAAATGTCAACTCAAAAGGTGAGCCACTTTTTCAAAACAGCATCCGAATAGCAAATAGGGGCGTGGAGTCCTCTTTTGTTTAAAAAAAGCAAGCAAAAAGTACTTATAGTTAATTTAATAAGCAGCGAACAGTACGAACCAACCAGTCCTTCCCAGTTTTTTTTTTCTATTATTATTTAATTAACAATGCACCTCTGAGGACCGCCCCTAAACTAACCAACCAACTGTAGTAACTAGATCTGATATAGAGGAGCCTTCCTGTGGCTCTTTAAAAGGGCCCTATTATTCCTTCTGTAGTAACGAACTCAAACACTATAGAGACAACCCACTGCAAAGTTTCAAAGGGCAAAACGCTGCTTGCCCAACAAAGTTCAGGACAGCACCCTAAATCTCAGTAAAAGCGTCAAACGCTGCATGATAAACTTGTACTGAATATTATTGTGGGAGCATCATCGTCACCAGTCTCAGCATCGTCCTCATCATATCATCCTAATTCCCAATTTATAATTGAATTTGTATATCATTTGAATTTGGCGCTTTAAATTTTGCCAGTTGCCATATTTTGTTATTTGCTAATTCGCCACTTAGGTCAAACTTTTGAAAATAACGTAATGTCTCTCTCACAAGAAAGGAAACCTGTTATTTCAGCTTATAATCCTCCATGATTAAAGCTTTTTAATTCTTGTTCAAAACCCTTCGGGAAAAATATCTTGTTTCCATTCGCTCTCGCTTTCGTTGTCGCAACCACAAAATCGTTGTAGCTTTGCTTTTTGGTCAAAAATAGACAAGGTTCTGCCAATTCTCGTCGCATAGTTCACATCCGTTTGACAATCGGTCAAACGCAGCAACCAGGATCCACCTAGTCCTTACTCGAAGGTAAACTAGAGGTCCGGAGGTTGTCGGTCGGAATACCCAAGATCGTTCAATTTTGGTATCGGAAAGTAAACTAAAAAATTTATATCTGGAAACATAGTCTCTGTTGGTAAAACTATCGCCCCTATTAGATTTTTCTTTCGTTCAAATATATAATAGTCGTGCAATGAAATAAGCGGTATGATTTTTTTTTTTTTTGGGCTCCCGCTCTTGGTACAGCTGTGATTCCCGACAGTTCTGTGGAAATAAAACCTTTGTCGGTTACCCCTGTCTTCATAATCGGATGCCTGCCCCAGACCAATGCGATCAGTTTGGGAGAAAACGCCTTCGGCCGGCGCATAGTGGTTTCATTTGTATGGAAAGGGCGGTCAAAACCGAAAATGTAATTTTAAATGAAAGGAAATAAAAGAAATAGTTACAAAAAGTCTTTAATTTTATATTTTTTTTGAAATTAATGAAAGTTTAAAGCAATAAATTCAAAACATCTTTAGATAAACTAGATTTTATGTTTTTTTTAATTTCTCTCGTTAGAAAGCAACGGATCTGATGTTAAAGTAATCTATTAAATAAATCTGTATTTGTTGATATCCTTGATGTTTTTCGAGTATTTGTCGACCTGAAAAACTTAACGTCTTTGTTTTTTTTGCTTCTGCAGCCTCTTCTGTAAATTGGCCTATAGGCAACATTGCATGTTTAAAAATCTGTCCCCCATGGATAAGCACTTTATTTACGGAAGCTGGCATTGGGTACCAAGGATACTCTTCAACAATTTGTCGTGCAGTATCTTGCGCATATTTGTTGAAAAGTTCTGCATTGATTGCAAAACAACTTGCCAAAGTTTTTAAAATTACAGCACATCTTTCGATTATTGATTTTTTGACACCAGTTTTTTGGGAAGATACGGAAGGGTTTGCAAAAAATCTACGCGCGGTATTTCCATCGTTTGAATTCCCACCACCTTGTTGTGTCTTATCGATTATTAATCCAATGTTTTTAAATTCTTCCTGTATTCTTTTTTTCTGTGCGTTCAGAAGAGGTTTCTCATTATTTCCTGTCCGCCATTTTTTGAAATCTAATCTATATGCTAGATGAATGAAAAATTCAAAGAATTGCCAAAATCGAGACAATCTTCGTTCAAACAGGTAGCACACCTGTTGTGAAGCAGTATGTGTCAACGCATTGCATACCTTTCCGTCAACCATTGTTAGTTTAAGGACATGTTCAATGCTTATAATATGGTCAGATATGTCAATTATAGTTTCAGATAAATCATTAATCTGGTTTTGCATGTAGCTCTGCTCAACTCTGCCGTTTCCTTTTTGACAGTATCGAGTCGATCCTGGACGAGGATTTTGCCATACAATTTTTTTTTTTCAGAGTCAGAGCTTTCTTGCGAAAATAATTGAATTGGAACATATGATGTTGTAAACATATCGGCATCACTGAATTCGCCAGAAATTCTTTGTTTATATTCTGACTGTCTACTGCTCCCATTTACCAATTAAGAAAAGTTTACCTAATACCATGTTCCCACCAACGTGATTTATCATACATTTTCGTGATATATACGTGATTTTTATGTGTTTAACTTTTAATTACGTATCTGTCATCGCAAATCCACAAAAAATAAAATCGAACATACCTGTTATTAACTTCAGCACTTTATTCAGCAAACAAAAAAAAAAGAAAACTGTCAAAAAAAATTATTTCAAATTCAATTTTCTAATTTTGTTCGTGTTTCGATGAGTTTTTGATATTTTTATTAATTGGAAAATTGTTTTATTCTTGGCAGGTATGGCAAAAAAACAGAAAGAACAAAAAAAATAACTATCTGGTGTTGGACACCTAATGTCAAATTCGACAAAAATGTCACACTAAATCACTTAAAGTTCGGTGGAGACGCCTTTCGTGATTTATAAATCACTTCAGCCAAATTACGTTGTTGGGAACATAGTATAAATCAAAAGTTTAGTTTATTTAGTCACACTGAAATTAAAGTTTTTTATTGCATTACACAGATATGACATTCTACTCCCCTGCTATTGTTAAATACAGACGAAAGACACTGTTACACTTGGCAACTGAGATTATTGGCTGTAACAAACAGGAGACACTATTACAATACACGCAGACATAAGAGAAAGAAAGGATAAGTATAACAATAAAACACAAAACTTGGTTGTTAAAATATTTTTACGGTATTACCTAAATCAGTTTCCAAATTTTCAAAAACTTCTCTTTGGGATTCTACAATCCGTTGGGCAGTATATGATTTAGAAGTCCTTGAAGGGAAACTTCGGCCGATAAATTGGAAATTCTTATTTTGTCAAGCTCAGGGTAACAATCTTGCTTTGCTTTAAGAACCTTAGGATAGCTAGGAAAGATCTCAACTTCGAACTTTTCGTTTACGAGATTTCTGATGACTTGGTACTGACGTTTTGTCAACTTTGCCTCAACCAAAATCTTTAAAGCATCATTTTAATGAAGTTGTTTGGCTTGAAGATTGTCTGTTGATTGACAATGCTCCAAAGCACAACCAATATCGCTATCTATTTCCGTCTAGCTAGCAATTCGTCTTCTCTTGGTTCGACGTGAGCTTTCTAAAAATGGCTTCTTTGGGCTACCTTGATTATTTTTTATTTGTGTTGGGCTCTGTTCAGACCCGAAGTCTTCGATACAATCAAGCCAAGCACTACGTTGATAAAAACACGTTTTCTTTTCGCGAACATGAATTCCATTTTCTAAGAAGGGTTTTCCATAGAGAAGTTATCCGTTTCTGTGCGCCTAAACTTTCAATATTGTAAAATTCCTTAAAAATTATCCATGTTTCATTAATTTTGGCAGCACTGCGACCTTTCTTCGCCCTATGTCACAAATGAAAAATGTCAATACGCTTGATCATATTAATTGAATCTAAAAAAAGAGGAAAATATTGTTTCACTTCGGTTCAAAATTTTATGATTTTCGCAAATTTGCGCAAAACTAAACTTAAAGAGGAAAGATCAATCTAAATCATATAAATAAAATTGGTGTAGTTCTGTTTGACTAAGATTGAATTTGACGGCATGTATTTAAATACAAAAACCTTAGAAACTGTTCAATATATTCGGGTGCATGTTTCACAGACCTATAGAGGATACCCAGGCCTACAATCCCTACTTTGTTTCAACTCTATATCTATATAGATTCCGGAAAATTTGGACAAGAGTAATTTATTTTTTCGTTTCGTTTCGATTTTTTCTTTGTCACGCTTTCCGTTCGAAAATACTGCGAGCATTTAAATATAGTTAACAGCAGCTTATAGAGGACACCTGCAGGTACAAGTTAGGATATCCAATAACTCGATAACTCAAAAGGTTTTTAAATAAATAGGCAAAATTTGAAACAAATTTGCGATTTTCAACTGAACGAGTAGATATGCACTTCATTCTCAGATCAAACATACTAACCGCGAAATATATTGACATCTCTTTTAACCTTATTTTACTCCTGTGACGAAGAGGGAGACAGACAGAGGCAGTATGCTGTGTGGTTTGCTAAGAAAAAAAAAAAACAAAAGAAATGGCAAATATGTAGGAAAGGTTTGTTTGCCTCTTTTTTGCTTTCGAAATAAAGTGTCTAGAAAGAAATTTCAAATAGGTATAGGTACCAGTGATACCAGATCGTGGCATTATTACATTAGGGGATTTTTTTTAGTGAAAATTCCAGGTGATACACGTCGTACTGTTTATAAATGCTATTTGCAATCAAGATGAGGCAATAAATTACCCGATGGAGTTTTTAAATAGCATGACAGCCCACAGCCTTCTTACTCATAAAATTGAATAAAAATTTGGAGAACACAAATAATTCCCAGCAATTATCCATTTCAGTTTAAACGGATTCAATTTGCTATTAATGTTTGTTCTGCCATGACAATCAATAAGTCACAGGGTCAAACTTTATGAAAAACGGGATTTTAATTAAGCAAGAATTGATTCAGGCACGGGCAGTTATAAGGTAGATATAATGCAAGAAATATCACTATCTTAGCCGATAGAAACAAAACGGCTAATAAAGTATACAAAGAAGCGTTACATAAAATAAAATTGAGTTAAATATTATAATTATAAAATTATTTTCTTTCATTTTCATTGCCCAAAGAATATTAAATTATTGGCGATTATTCCAACGACCAGGTGCAATGCCATGCAGATGAAGGCAGAGTGGACTCAGTCTTTGGGAAGTTTTTTAATACGGGCTCAAGTCCCTCACTATGGCAGACCGCTCACTCACGTTATACCTCTGCAATGCCTATCGATGATTTTTCCTTCAAGCGAGTATCAAACAAAAAATTGTGCCCCCTACAAGACAGCAAATTTATAAAAAAAAATTGTTTTGAAATTACATTTTGCACGGGCGAAGCCGGGCGGGTACAGCTAGTTATTATATACAAATTATCGTGGGAAAATGTGAGAATCACAACTTTCGGCTTTTCAAAAATACAAGAAAAACGAAAAAAAAAAAACACAAATTATGCATCAGTTTCAATAACGGTTAAAATGAAAAATGTAATGTTTTTAATAAAGAAAATTATCCAAAAACTATCTTTTTTCTTAGAATAAACTTTCATAAAAAAAAGACCGAAAATGCTTAGCCCGCAATGTCTAATGTTCAGATTTCCGTATTTTAAAAATTTTGAAAAACACTCAACTTCGCGACGCGTCTGACTGTCAACAACTTATTTTAGAATCTATAATACCACTTTGTTGCCTAACTGTCCCAGACAATAACTGCATTAACAAAAATGAGTTTGTTTGATCTTCAAATTTGACCTATTGGCCTATGGGAGAAACCACTGTGCGGCGTGGCCCTAGGGATCTACTAATAGAAACACATCCTAGAATGCCTTCAACCACTTTGACTGTTATGAAGTGGCATCTTACTTTATATCCCCTTTTTCCACTGTTGTTCATTTTATGCCTCCTCGGTGCTTCATTGGATCGCGAAAATACAGAAATCAGTTGTCAGCCATAATTTGTCTGTTGGTCCCAGATTATGATATACTTCAGGGCTGCACCGTTCTCTTCTAATCAGGCATATAGCTTTCAACTGCACATATTCCCTAGCAAAAGTGGTACACACTTCAGCACAAAACCCCATGGATAGTGGAAATTAATTTCAATCCACTCGTTTGTCCTGCTAATCCCTCAGCATGAACACACCATACAATTACTCCAGCTTAACACTTTCCCCATGCACACAGCAGAACGAGCGCAGAAAAGTTCTTAGCTACAGCTACGAGTAACAGCGACACCAATTACTGCACTTATGAATACCAGCAACGACTAACTCGCGACGTATGGTAGTGTAGTCCTTGTTGTGGAACTCAATGCAGTATGGCACCAAAAATTCCCCGGATGCATAAAGAATGCAGAAAAAGGAAAAACTTTTTGGGGAGGAGAGGAAAAAACCAGTTTGAAGACATGAAACAGAACCATATATAACAAGGACATTTAGCCAGCACGGAAATTAGTTTGAGCAAAAGCGCGTGAACAACAAATACATGCACATGCACATTACATTATCTGTGCCCAACCGCAAGCGGCATGGACATGCTACATATACAAGGACATTAGCACACATTCAACTGGCACCGTAGCGCACAGCGGAATATTTAAATAATATCCTGCAGCTAGTTACCATTAAATCTAATGTGAGCTTCAGCATGTCCTGTGGAAACGAAAACATTCGCACGTAAACACCAACGTTACCAGCCATGATAATAAGGTTTACCGCTGCCTACGACGACTATATGCCACTGCGAGTGGCAGTGGCAGTGCCAGTGCAACTCCTAAATGGGTGTCGGCATCGGGTGTCTCGTCCGTCGTCCTGATAGACTTCGAGAAGTGTGGTGGGCGAGAGCTCCTCTAAGAGCGCCGGATGATGCTGTTTGGTGTCGCCGGTTTGCAGATGCGCCGGCAGCCGCAAATATTTGTTCTCTAATCGGTGCGGACATGTGGCGTGTCAAGACCGTCCTTGCACTAGGACGAGTCTGCAAGAGCAAAACTTATTTGCACATTAATGTACATTTTTTTTTGTTTTTCTACTTTTGCTGTTGCCTACTCTCGCTGCCTTTCTGTGTCAAAGGATTAAGAGGAAAAGGATGTAATACTTTGGTGTAAATGGGTCGCATTAAAATGGTTAGCAGAACGTCGCCGTTCGGGGGGCATAGGCAGATGCGACAACCGCGAATTTAATGCGACTTCATATGTCCACGGGTGGTTGGAATGTGAACACGAAAAAAAAATTGAAAATACTCTTGCAAGCCCTGGAGACGATACGGCTTTAATTGGCCGATATGCTACATACCATTACGTTGTTATTCCACAGCGAAGTGGGATTTAATTTGAATCAGTGCGGTTTCTAGAACGAGCGCATTTTGTGGCAATATACAAACACACGTTTGGACAAATCAGTTCGGGCACTTTTATTGGATTAGGATTTGCCTGTGTGCTGCACCCTTATAGCAATCAGTGCAATTAACAAGAGGATTGGGCGCAGCGGAGAGCTCATTGATAGAAAACTACTCCTACCTGATGTGGAGAGAAGTTTAAACAAGCGGTTAAAATGTCCACATAGCCGCTGGCATCAAAAGATCCGTGCCCAGTGGGGGGATCGGATTACCATGAACATGCTCGGGCAGTGATTCGGTCACTATTGGTGTTGATCTCATTACGCAAGAGGATTACATATTAAAATGTATACTGGCAACGGCAACAGCTCCTTTATGTGCTTAGGAAATACGTTGAAGATTAAGGGTGGAATTTGAAAACCGGCAATCCTCGCGAATGAAATAGAGTCGTATTTTCAAGTTTTATTGAAACAGGTTTTGATTTCGCTTTGTAGAGAGGTCCTGCTTTGTCAGGTACTAAATCATTTTGCAGTAGGTAGTCTTGCAAGCGAAGAAACCTTGCCACATGAATTTGGAAGCAGCTTTAATGAGATTAAAATAAGTTTGTGATTTAGGTCTTCCTATAGAAAGGTATAGCAGGATCTACGGGTGAAAGCTAGCATATATTTTGAAGGGCAAATTTCTACGTTGCGAATCTCTGTTCGAAAAGTTGTAAAACGTGTCCAAAAACGAGTGGAAAAACGCAAGCGCCCAAAAAATAAGCTTTTAAAAAATGTATTCAAAAATTTTCTGATATTTCTAATATTAAATAAAATATTAATAAAATGTCTCTTGGCCACCCTGTGCTCTTATTTGTCAATGTTCATATAAATAAACAATTATATTACATTTACATGAAGAACAGACAATACTGTCCAACAATGGATAGATGTAATGTCGAGCGATTGAACCGCAGTTTTTATGAAAACTATCGACTTTGTTGTTTGCAAACCGTAAGCTCTTTTCTTTATTCATGATCAGCTTCTTAAGTATTCGGTCAGTTAGTCTGAATAAAGATATCGCTTAAACAAGACGTGTTGAGTCGGTATATGTTTTTTTTATGTCAAGTTGTATGGTTTTTTTTTTAATGTCAGTTATATTAATTCGAAAACTTCATTACAGACATTCAAACACTCTTATTAAAACGAATCCAAAAATATGTTGAATGCGTTGAAAAATCCGTCAAAAAATGCGTCAAGAAACGCATTCAAAAAATAGTCTAAAAGCTGGATCAAAAGTGACTCAAAAAAGGCGTCGAAAACTAGTCCGAAAAGGGGAATGAACGTTTAAAAATGAGGCCGAAAATGCCTCTTTTTCGTTGAAAAATGCGTCAAAACTGTGTCGGAAAAGGCGCCCAAGAAATGGGTGAAAAAAGACGTTTAAATATCGGTCAAGAACGTGTCCAAAATGGTTCGTCTAGATATGTCCAAATATGTTTACGTTGCCAAAAATAAAACAGCAAAAACCCATCTTAAAACGCGTTTAAAAGCGGGTTTAAAAAGTCCAACAACGCGACCAAAAAACCCTTAGAAAGCTGTTTACAAAAAATGTTAACTGCAACCATTCGTAAATTGCAAGGAACCAGTAACCAGTTCCAGTCCGACTCTCATATGAAATAAACTCATACCATCTACGCATTAAGTCCTGCACTAAATACCTACTTGATCTCGATCTGTGCCGTAACGAAAATGACTGCGTAACGGATGTGGCTGCTAGAAGGGCCGTCCGACAGATCAAAATATCCCGTGAAGACAGTATGCATAATCGCTTATCCCAACAGACTAGTTTAGTGCATCCGACCTCTTCTCGTTCTCGTAACTCGAAAAGCTTACATTCTACCATAATTATTTGATATGGTATCAACTTCGTCAAATTTCACTTCGCGAGTCCAAGGGGCCTTGCAAGGAGCTGCCCGGCAATCATCGACCAGGAACAGCGAACCATTTTGCAGGCAGCAGATACCTATCGTAATAATTTGAGACTCTGTTCATTACTTTGGAAATTCGAACACTGACCTTAAAATAAAGAACAATATGAGAACAAACGTCGACGAGCACTTGCTGCACTGATAGCTCGATGTACACAGTAGATCTCACTTAAAATGCACCGCATTCTTGTGATAGATAGAATAGACTTCCATAAATGTAAATATTAATGGGAAAAGTTTGCTCGAGGAAAACTCTCTATGGAATTACTTTTTACCTAGGTAAGCAATTAACATCAAGGAACGCAGGCATCTTCCCGCAACACCATTGCCTAGTTGTACACATACCCTGCACAACAGCTCATGCCAGACAAACTCCTGTAATAAATTATCAGAAAAGTTTAGCGCTCCAATGCATACTTCACTCACCACAAAACACCTCCGAGTTCTCACCCTCTATAGGTATAGAGTACGGATGGTGCACTAGCACTCCTGGTATCGGTATGTTGCGCATACCTCCTGCTGCCGGAAACATAACATAGATTCATAATTAATTTAGAACGCTGCATCTAGCACAAAGCCGGCCACGAGCAAGTAAAAGCGACGCGACGCAGCACCTTCGTTCGGTTGGAAAACCGAAAAAGCGAAAAGACAGCCTCAAAGCTTATGTTGCCACAACTCTGGATGAAAATTAATTTTCGCGCGATTCGGTGGAACATTGTGAAACAACCTTGTACAAATGTTCGCTTTGCGCTTTTTATTTTTATTCTGACTTCATTTTAATGATATTTTGAAAAGAACTATAAAAAGTACGATGCAGATGCATGTCCTTGGGGGTGGAAAGTGTCGGCGAAAAGGATGTTCTGCCTCAGGGTGGATTGGTTAATGTTGCTTAATTGACGATAAAATTTACGATCTGCTTTGCTACGTTTCGGCTGATTAGTTTATTGCATGAGCATAAATGAGATTCAGCAGTTCGATGAAGCGTTTCTGCTTAAGGATAAGGCATTTTTTTTTTGTATCCATTTGTTAATTTATTTCTACATAAATTGGAATGGAAGTTTATGTTTTTTTCTTCAGCTCGAGGCAAAGCGCGCGCTTAATTGGTTGAGGGAACGTGTGCTTTATATTTTATGCGAATGGATTTGGGAAGGACGTTCATGGATAGTGGGCGATAAAATTGATGCGATTATTATTGAAGGGAAGGTGGTACTAGTTTTGGGAATTATTAAATCCAATGAAGTTATACTCGTATTTCAAAAACAGTTATGCTTTACACGGAAAGAAAATTATTTTCTACACAAAGAAATTTCGTTTCTTAAATCGAGAAAATCGAAAAATGAACAACTTCTTCTTTAACCGAACTTAATTTATTAGTACTTAAGCATAAATTCTTGAATCAAGATAATAATTTTTATTGGTAAAAATATATCGTGTTACTTAATCGAATAAATATAATAATAATAACCAATTTTATATAGTGAAGTTAAGAAATAGAAATACAAGAAACTATGCATTTTGAAGTCAACTTTAAACTAAATCAGAGGTATTTCCGTTATTTTAATGAATAAAAAAACGAGAAAATGTTACGAAGAACTGATGGAGCTAGTTGAAAGATCCATGCGATTTACATATTTTGTTAGAAATACGTATATAAAGATTGTGAATTAATTCCGAAGAAGACAATATATTGAATAAAAAAAATATACAAAAAAAAAACAAAAAAAAAAATAAAAAAATTAGGGTGTTATTTCATTTTTGAAATTGGGGTGTGTTATTTCATAGTATTTCGAAAAACTCAAATTTGGGGCCTTATTTCCCGCAGCCGAATGTGTATAAGATAATTGTCTTTTGTTAAGATTGATATCATTGGGAAGATTTGGGGGGGGGGGGGGGCGGATGTGAGACGAAGATGTGTCCTTGGTATTTACTGCTTATAAGAAACAAATTCTTATATGGAGAAAACCATGCACAACAGAAAAAATGCACTCCTCATTTTGGGTGTCTTTTTTGAAGTGTGTTCCATACGCGGCAAACAAGAACCAAATACTAAAAGACATATACGACCTTAATAATAATCAAACGACCATTAGCCGGTTGCCAGCTTTAGTAAAAATTTACAGCATAACTGCAACGGTACCAATAAAGAATTAGACCTCACATTTGCTAGTGCGACAACTTTTTTTAGAATCTATTACATTTTTTGTCAACGCAGAATTCAAATTTAAAAATTTTTTTTTGTGAAAAACAAGGTCAATGTTTTATTTCAGAACGAGGGTTTTATTCTAAAAAAAGGAATATAAATATATATTGCAAATTAATTTTCCCAACAGATATCTTTCAAAGGCATTTTGAAGTTTATTATAAGCAAAAACCAAAACACAAAATAGGAAATGCACAAAATATCCGCTGATCTGTCAAATATCATATGCAAATCAGTGTTGCCCTCTCCTTCGATCGGACACAATTTTCGGTACTTTTTATAGTACACTTTCCTTTGTTGTCGAATCCTTCACTATTGATTTATGAGTGAATTTGTGTCGGAACACAGTTTTTTAGGCTGATTATGCAAATCGAAGCTTCTTGATCTAAAGATTGAATGGTAAGCAAGTGAATATTTTTGAAAAATGAAATAATAGCCGGCTATTTTATTTTAGAATAAATTAAAAACTCACGTAGGACGTCAAAAGCGTTTTAAGGATCTATCGCTTCCGTTTCTGGATTTCAATCTGCCAAGCAACGAAACAGTGCTTGTAAAAGTATATAGAAATATAAAAATAAATACAATTTGAACTTTCAAAAATTGTATAGCTCATATTACTAAATTGTGGAAACTTAGAAAGCAACAAAATATTGAATTCATTCAGAAAAATAAAACCCGCGGACATTTTTCCACAAGAAAGATGTCATGCGTACTCCTTTTTGAATTCACACCAAATAAAACAGAATTCTGTTTATCTTGAATTCGCACATGGTAGTATGTTATGTTATTCCTCCAGAAGTTCCTGACAATTATTTTGCATGGATTTTGCTGAATGCTGACAATTCTTATATCTATATTTCCGCGAAGTCAACCTTTTCACACCAACCACTGCTTCATTAGAAATTCTCATTCTCTGGGAACAAACTCCATTTCCAAAGAGGGTTTGGTTGCAGCCAAATATCTACCAGAGTCACAAAAGGTACTGAGAGTTGTAGAAAAATTTAGGTATTCGGGTATGAGCTGTTCAATTTTAAGTGAAGCAATATTTTATTTTCGGCGATCCTCAAGAAAGTCTTGGAAACATCCTAAACTTATATCAAATTTATTTTGTACTACGTATGCATTCGTAACGTGCAAACTATTAAAAAAGGAAAACCAAACAAAAAGCAAGCGCTAGCGGTTAAAAAAGATACCAAACATTTCATTTAATGAAAATATTCGAAATATATATTTCAAGTCTTTAGAAATAAAATAAAAACAGAAAATGAAAATAAATTTAAAAAAATTAATTAAGAAAAAAGTTCTTGATAACAGAGAAAAGTTCTTAAGGTAGCATTGCGTATTCGACATATCCTTTCTTCGATCAAGAATAGGGAAGAGTGGGGCACCTTTGAACGTAGGGTACCTTTTGAACATCACTAATAAAACCTTACTTAAAAAATATTTGAGAGCGTAAACTAAATTTGTATGCTGGCAATATTGACTTTAAACGTCAACGGCTTTCGGTCATCCTTTCAGTAGTCGCTTGAAACAAGCTCGTGTTGAATGTTTTTATGCTGCATTTCCAACTTTTTTTTTCTTTGTAAGAGTACACAAATTTTTTGGTGAGCGTTTTTGTATGTGAAAAATATTTTTCGAAGGCAAAGGTTCATTTAGAACCATATTAAGCTGCGTTTTTCTTATATATGAGTACAAACAAATTATTAAAGCTAAATTGTTCGTGACAACACACGTTGGGGCATGTTTGAATAAAATGGTAGGGACAGGTTTGAACGTGTTCAAAATGATGAATTTTGCTTTCGATTTCTCTAAATTTGAGTTACGTTAATGAGGCTACTCCTCGTTTATGTAAAAACTCGTTTTGTTCGTTATATGTAGGGTGGGTATCTATATAAATAAAGTTATCTGTGAATTCTAGTTTGTGTACATATTTTAAGTTATTTTTTTGTTTATGTTATATATTCCTACCTTATTTATGAATTTGAGTTTATTTATGTTAAGTTTTTTTGTAACTTATTTAAAAATCAAAACTAATTTATAATTTAAATAAAGTGTAGTCTTTTTTTAGGTTAATATTTAATTATATAAACTGTCGTTCAAAGGTGTCTCAGCCTAGTTCAAAACTGCCCCACAGGAGGGGGGCACCTTTGAACATAAGGACTTGCTTCATTCAAAAAATAATAATAAATCGAAATCTTCATAAAACGGATAGAATTATGCGTTTAAACTAAAGCTGAGTTCCATTTCTAAAAGAAAAAAGAGGTTACAGGTCATATCATATCAATAAATATCAAAAAAAAAAAAGTGTGCAAATGTGCCCCACTCTCCCCTAATCATTGTTGCCGATTTCAGAAATAAGTTATTAATAAACGAAGATTGATTCTAATGGCTCATACCAAATTAAAAAATCCTAGGAACGATTTAAGGAAAAAATCTTCTTGTAAGAAGACAATTCTTGACGCAAAAGAGCTGATTAAACATTTGATTTCTTGAATCAAGAAGAAATTTCTGGTTGTTGTATTTTTTTTCGCGTTCTTGACTTAGATGCAAAAGATGTTAAATGTACGAAATAATTGGCTTGAACTATAACCGTACATTATGTTCTTGTTTCTACTTCTAGTTTAGAATTTTTTTTTCTAAACCAAGCCATTTACAAATTTATTCTGGATTAGTGGGACTATTCGACCTTCTTGTTAAAAAACTGAAACTTCATACCGGAATAGATTTGAAAACTACTGCACGAAAAAAATTGTTTGTGTTCCTGTACTTTGTTTGGTGTGTTTACTTCTGTATTTTTTTGAACAAACGTCGACGATTATTGCAGATCAAAAACTTGTAAGAAGAATCGAGGAAATCCAAGCCCTTACGTTGTGATAACTGTGAGCATCCGCCCACAAGGCTTATACAAGGTGGCGCAAAATAATTCATCCAATTTTGTTTGTGAATTACTTTTTTACTAAATAAAAAAAATACTTTGGAGTGTTGGAAATCTTTATTTAGACCTTTACAATTTTTTCTGTTAAGTTGAAAAGATAATATTACGTCAAGTGTCTGCCGCCAGTGTTGCTACACATTTGTGGACCTTTTCGCATTTTCCATGACTTTCCGCAAGATTTTCGCTGATAACTGTTCGCATTCCTGTTGAATATTCTCCTTAAGGGCTGCGATTGTCTAAGGCTTGTCGGCATAAGCCCGCGACTTCAAAGGAGTCTGGGATGGTTAAATCGGGCGATCTTTCGGCCATGCCAAATTGCCAAAATGGCAGATTACGCGACCAGGAAACGCTTCCTTCCCAATATCTATTGTGGCTCGTGCTGTGTGTACGGTTGCACCGTCTTGTTGAAACCACATGTTTACCAAGCCCCGCTCATCCAGTAAGAAGTCGTTTATTAGACAGGGCCATACTGTCGTATTGCCGATGCTGTCCTGAAACAGAAAACGGCCCAATAACTCCTCCCGCGTGAACGCCGCACAACACAGTGGCTTTGAGCAGATGTAATGGCTCTTCGTGTATCACACGCGGATTTTCAGTGCCCCAGAAATGAAAATTTTGCTTATTGTGGTAACCGCTTAGGTGGAAATACGCCTCGTCGCTCTTGATGATTCGAAAGTCACGCTGCGCTAACACCACCGAACGATTATTGGTCAAAAAAATCGACGCAATTATTCCACGCTCTTGAGGAGCATAGCGCTCGATTGTTTGTCTGTTTTTTACAGCAGCTGTCTAGACCACAAATAATGTCAAATATGATTGACGTACGACGCCATTTGCAAAAATTATAACATCTTCCGAAGGCGATTCGTTTTGCGCCACCTTGTGCTTGCTAAAGCTATTGCTGTTTATTTCAGAGGCATTCTTGTGAAGACATTAAGCTGCTTGAGATGCCGTAAGCTTGACGAATTGTTCTAAAAGCCTTTGGTGTCCAGGGACACTTCCTTTCGCAAAATTAGTGTACATGTGTACATGATGCCGAAGTGGCTTTATTAGAAAGACTTCAATCTCTTCTCCTTTTGAATGACTGAAATGCAATAATTTTCTAAAATTGTTCAATCCTTTTCTGGGCATTGAGATCTCATATCAGATATACCCATTACAAATATGCGGTGTGGAACAGCTTATTGCTTGCAGTTGTTGAACTAAATCCATTCATCCACGCACCGCCCCCAAAGCATAGCCAATGCATAGCACATATCCTTGCAATGCGTTTACTTTCATAATAAATTGGGAATTTCAATTAAATTGTCCATTCAAACATTCTCTGAAATCGCATACCAAACTTGAAATACCATCCCTCAATTGGCTTACCAGATCCGCACCACCAAGATGCACACACCCGACTTGCACTTTGCATTGAAACTCCCCGATGTGTGTAAACACACTTTAATCAAATAATCTGGTCACTGCACAAACTCAAGAAGTCATAAATAAAATATGATACATGCAGCCTTCCACACGTATTTCTGTGTGTCCACAAGCAAATGTCGTGTCCTCTGCTGGATATTCACCAGCACCGCCTCCACCTCTGCGAGTGGGTAGTCGTAAATTACTTGCGACTTTGGCATAATGTTTGCACCCCTGCTAATGGCATAAGTGACGACATGGAATAATTCACTGAACCCACACACACACACACACAAACAGTTCGTGAAAGGATCCGAGCACACCTTCAGGGAGCTCAAAGGCCAGCATTGTAAATCACTCTGAGCCTCTGTTTCATCATAAACAGGATCGTCGTCGTCGTCGTCGTCGTCGTCTGCAGGATAGAATATGTTTAAATGGAGGACGGTCTGTCAGCAATTCAAAGAATGGCTCCAAATGGAATAACTCCAGCGTAGCTAGATCAGCGATAGACAATGGTAGCCGCCCAAATAGGGGGTGACAGCAATACTGATGCCCAAAACAAGAACACAATCCACCGGATGTGGAGCGGGCCCAGATTGCAGCATCATTTCCTAAATTACAATGTTAAATTGAAATTTGTAGATGATTTCATTTCAGGGCATGTCATCATCATTATAATAACCCGACCGGCTGCGGCGTGCACTTTACACACATCCATGGATGTGTATGCAGCAGCATCATCACATTCCTGTTAACATTCTCGAGTAATTTATTATCCCAATATCGGATAGTTGCCATCTCCGGCAATGGACTCGCCGAGAAATTTGTGACTCTGGGGTGAAGGCTATTAGTGGATGATTTCATCCCTCATTTGCGACCGATGCAACAAATTATCGATTTGCTTGTGCCGCGCCCCCACTCCGCTTTTCGATTAGGTACACATGCACACAGCATTCGTGATGGCGTGCCGCTGGCCACTGCATTATGGCAGAAAAGGGAGAGAGGATTCTCTCGTCTGGACAGGATGTGTACATAGATATGTGTGGAAAAGTCCACACTAACGCCATCCATGCGATAACAATGAATTTATGAGACCGAACCGTTGCGTTACTAGTAACTTATTCACGTCCTGTCCTGTGCTGGGTAGTAATAGCGACTCAGACTGGCGGTTTGTAGTTCATTTCCTGCTTTAGGGTATTGTGGAGCTATAGTGTGTGGTTGTTTGCATGATGGCATGGCGCTGAAATCAATTTGGCGGTAAGTGTACAGGCGAGCGGAATCCGGTTGAGTGAATCTCTTTGGAGCAGTTACCTCTTTTTTTTCTAAATGTGATGATGGGTCGCGAAATTACAGTATAACCATCTGGGCTTATCAAATCGGATAAAGTGTGTCGAATGTTTGGCACATCAAAGGGGGGCTTAGATATATGAGTACCAACTATAGCAGGGACATGCAATTCCTTATCGTTTGGACGTCAAATCTTATTAATTTGTGGCCGAGCTAATTTTTGAGACCGGAGAGCCCTCGCTCAGTTGTACAGCCTACTAACCACAAAATCACGGCGCCCTTATTAGGAGATTTTGTCATGTAACTTCTGCAGGAACTTTTGGCACTGTTAGGGAAAGCTGAGATGTATTTCTTGGGTGATTCAAACTGAGGAACTCGTGGTGACATTATTTTAAATTTGTCGCAAATGACGAAAACACATAAAATAAAATAAAAAAACATTTCCAGCTATTATTTCATATGTTCTTACATAAACTGCTGCCAAATTTTGGTTCAACAGAGGACTATCAAACAAACCACCTTAGAAAACGCGTTCTGCCTGTCTAACAAAAAATTTCAAGTCCACAATCCACATGCCACATCTCCGTCGGCTTCCTCTCACAATTGGCTCTATTCAATTTGGAAACAAAACTCCAACGGTGTCACTCCATCACACTGCTGGCGGGCTAAAATGTTCGCTCGGGTAACAAGTCGCAAGGATACCAGGGTCTTGAACAATGCACCTATTCTCATAAACTCATGCTCGACCATGTAGCTCCTTCCGAATATGGTCATTGTCGGGCGTATAGTTGATTTTAATTGCTTGCATAGCTTTCATAGAAAACCTCTCTGACAATGTCATCAGCTCCGGAATGCGTGTACAACCGCAAACACTGTACTCTCGTACAACTCGCACGCAATGCCGTATTGTGCTGTTTCATACAAGAGGACACTGCTTCTCTTGCAGCTTTTCATTTAATTTAATGGCGGTTTTTCCGTGCCCCCCAGCGCCAGGTATATGCAGACGATTTTTCCCGACGACCTACGGCTGCCAAAAAGGTTCATCCCACGCTGTAGTTAACATGGGACAGTGTGCTTAGGTCAAGTGTATTTATGTGGATGTGAATTTCTCCTCCGAGCGTGCAAATACAACCGTCCATGGTGAACTAAAGTGTCAACAATTTAATGGGTGTCAAAACCTCAACAATGTCCTTGCCGCATATTCGAATTTCTGGCTCCTGTCATCGTCATCAAAGTATGGGGCTGGATATAACAGTTGGTGTGTGCGTGTATGTGTTTGGTATGAGGAGCGTCAACCAAAACGTGGTTGACAGTTATAATTGTTTGATAAAAATAATTTACCACCATGGAACGACATAATTGTGCGGTCGAACAGTGTTAATGACATTACTCAAGACCACGCCATTAAGGAGGTATGGTAGCTACTTTATGCACACAAACAAACGGCTACTAATCGTTATTATTATGGGTGCACTGGTGAGATTTTTGGAGGACCTTTAAGGACATTGTGTTTGATAAGATTGAGGGTAGTGGATGGAGAAATTTACAAAAAAAAAACAGATGATTTTGCTGCCTGACTCTAACTTTGATTGGAAAAAAAAAACAGTTGAAGCAACAGGTCCAGCCAGTGTTACCTCTGAAAACGTTTACAAAGTGTCCAAATAAAGGGTCCGCCAAATAACTTTCTTTTTTGAAAATGCTTTAAAAAAAAAAAACTACAGAATATTTTCTCAAATTTCTTTTTTTATTTGAAAGTACAATCCTTCCGGTTAATAATGGAAAATAATTTCATTAAAATGGCTGCCTCGGCTGGCCATGCAGTAGCCTACACGATCAGTCCAATTTTTAAGCACATTATCGATTGTGTGCAGCTGTAATTCACCAATGGCTTCACGAATATTGTCCTTTAAAGCGTCAATTGTCTCTGGCATGTCGGCGTAACACTTATCTTTTACGGCACCCCACAAATAATAGTCCAACGGTGTCAAATCGCAGCTCCGCGGTGGCCAAACGACATCAGCTCTGCGGCTGATAATGCGATCTTCAAAAACAGGGCGCAAAACATCGAGTGTAGCTTCGGCTGTGTGGCACGTAGCGCCGTCCTGTTGAAACCAAATGTTGCCAATATCCTCCTCTTCAATTTTTGTGAACAAAAATTCGTTCAACATGGCCCGATAACGATCGCCATTGACTGCAACGGCCACTCCTTGCTCATTTTCGAAGAAAAATGGCCCAATTATGCCTCTGGACCAAAATTTCAATTTTCTCGGGTGTACGCACTGTTTTTGACTTTTCACGCTTTGGTTTATCGATGAGGATGCCAGTTTCTTTCACTTTTTTCACAAGATAACGAACATACGGAGCTGACGGTGCTTCTCTTCTTCCGAAATCCGTACGCAATTTTCGCACACTTCTGCAACATTACCACGATTTTCAAAGTAATGTCGCAATATTTCCCAGCGTTGTTCAAGCGTATACACAACCACATTCGTTCAGCGGAAGGATAAAACTAATTATCTGTCAAATCAGACATGAGCTAACGGCCATATTATTCACTCCCTTTAATCCGTGTTAAGGGTTACACCCGGGTTTTGAGTGAGTTTAACCCAAAAACTAAATCCAAGTCCATAATATTCACTCGTTAAACCCGAACATAAACCCAGTTTTTTAAACTTGACAGCGTTTAACCCGATTGGATTTAAACGCAATCCGGAGACCGGTTTAAGTACTTTAACTCGGGTTAAAACTCAATTTCATAATATTGACATTTCTTCGCTCGCAAGAAATAAGAAAAGTAGAAAAGGGGTATAGAAAAAAAAATGCTAAGAAACTAAAAAAGGACTTCATTTGTGAAATGGACGAAATTAATGTCTTCAGAAGACGAATTTGTCGAAGAGCGGATGAAACAGCAGCTGATAATAAATTAACGTCGTCCTTGTCGTCGAATATATCGATTGCACAAGCGATTACGATGTGGTATATTTTCGGAAATATTTCGTGCTGAAAAAGAGTCATTTTGGAGGCTACATTCCATGATTCGATAGAAATTTCGGCATAATTAATACACCCAAAATAAATCAAATCAATTTCCAAGTGACAAACAAAAAAAAATGTCATTATTTGTGAAATTTGATATTACGTGGGTTTAAAACGGATTAAAAACGGTTTAAAGAGTTTTAAATCCGCATTTAAATCCATTTTTAATCCGTGAATAATATGGACATAGGTTTAAATTATCGGGTTTAAAAATTGCGGATTAATGATTGGGTGTAAAATAAACTTAAACCTGAGTTACACCCGGAGTGAATAATATGGCCGTAAAAGTTACCATTCGCGAAATGAGCACTAGTTGAAAAAAAAGTTCGATGGCGGACCCTTTAGGTGTCCGAGAGGTGGAAAATTGTCCCATATAATTTGAATAAAAACGTAGAAACATTCAAAACAATATTTATTACAATTAAAAAAACAAAAAAATGCTTCAAGTACATAAATTCAGTTCATGTATTTAGCATTGGCTTACAGTAGATTGGTAAATATAATTTAAAAAAAAGAATAGGTAATATTTATACGTAGCAAAACAAATTAAATGTTTATTGATAAGCAATATATTTATATATTTATTTTTGAAGTTTATGCCACATTTTTGGCAATTCTTGCAATGAAGCTGCAAATTAGAACCTTAATAATAAATGTCGAGATGCCGAACAAACACAGTAAAGGAAGCAACATATGAAAATAATGGACACCGGTGAACAATTAGAATCCATGTAGAGCACCTTGAAGTTTTGAGACTATCATAGTGTGTTTGGATACAACAAATTTTGCATTATATTCAAACACAAAGGTACAAATCTTGTCAGCGGAGACGAAGAGTATGAATGATAGAGAAATAGATAGGTATGTTTATTTTGATTGTTTGCCTACGGGTTGCTTTGAGATCATTTTTCAAAAAAAAAATTTCCTTTATTTCAAACAGTGTCCAGTGTTAATAAAAAGTGTCCAAGAACGATGATTTAAAAAAAAGGGGTGTCCTGGTGACCGAGAGATCGAAAAGATGTCATACTTGAGTAATAGTACATTTACACCGCACCTAAATTCAACATTTCGGAAAAAATATTTCGAAATCCAGTTTGGCGTTCCCACTGAAACTTCATCATTTCAAATGACAGCTAGTGTCAGAATTCATTACTGATCTTTTTTTCTGATTAGAAGTCAGAAGTGGTTGAACCTAAAGAACATTATTTTAGCTACGTATATTAATTTAAACATGAATTTAAGTGCTAATTCAGATATATTAAACATATCAATACAGAGGTATGGAGTTGCGATGAAAAGTTATTGATTTGTTGACAGCTACTTTTTTTTGTCAGCGGGCTGAAAAGTCAATAAATGACGTGCGGAATTTGTAAAGAGGTTTGTTCGATTTGACAAACTTACAAATGCAGCGACGAAATTCAGCATTTCGCTGAAATTCAACATTTGGAAATGTATGGCGAAATGCTGGGCATTTGGGCTGAAATGTTGAATTTAGCCGAAACGATGAATTTAGGTGCGGTGTAAATGTACTATAACAGAAAGCAACGAACTACGGCAAATAAGCTTCAGAAGCTTCAACGAATTGCCTGTCTCGGCATCACAGGTGCTATGCGCACTTGCCCAACAACAGCACTTGAGGCCATTATTGGGCTCTCAGCTCTGCAGTTCTTCATTACGAAGACTGCTGCTAGATGCGCCATTAAGCTGCAGCTAGAAAATAGGTTTAATTCAGTTGATCATGTGGGTCATCTGAAGATACTTAACCTTATACCAAACTTGGACATGTTTCGCTCCGTCCCGGACATTATGGTTAGGGAATGAGTTCCAACATTGAACCCAAAAAGCTTAGTCTGGTACACCGATGGATCGAAAATGGATTCCGGAGTTGGAGCTGGTGTCTTTGGACCCAACACCAAAGTCTCGATACCCATCTGGACGTGTCCCACGGTTTTTCAAGCGGAAATCCATGCGATCGAAACTTGCGCTGATATAATCTCCAAAAAAGGTATGAAAGGCGCAATCATTCAAATTTTTTCAGACAGTCAGGCAGCCCTACAAACATTGGCATCCAATACAATGGACTCCAAAACGGTTAAGTGCTGTCACGATGCTCTGCAAACCCTCGCCAAACACAACAAGGTAAGGCTTGGGTGGGTACCGGGCCACCAGGGTATTGCAGGCAACGAACATACAGACAAACTAGCTAGGGCTGGTTCAGAATATCTTCTCTGTGGACCAGAACCCTACTGCACAGTCACTTGGACTTCTGCGCTAAGGCAAATTAATGTTTGGGAGAAACAACTTCGTCTTGATCACTGGGAACATGTCCCTGGTCTAAGACAATCCAAGCGACTAATTAAGCCTTACTCCTATAAGGGAATCCTTAGGCTCAGTAAGGATAACATAAGAAAGCTAACGGGCTTCCTCACAGGTCATTGTGGCCTTAGATATCACCTCAAAAAAATGAACCTTTGTCCGGAAACAGAATGCAGATTCTGTCTGGAGGATGTCGAGTCCTCTGAGCACATTTTATATGAATGTCCGGCTTTTCATTGGTTAAGAAAACGTGTCTTTAATAGAGAGACTCGTACGCCAGCAGATATAGCGCACGCTGCTACTAAAGACTTATTGACCTTCGTTAGGGAGGTCGCACGTCTCTTAGATTAACTATTCCCCATTGATACAATAGATCTTACAGGTCGCAGTGTCAGCTAGCTGGGCATGGGTATATAAAAAAAAAAAAAACAGAAAGCAAGCTGTAGTGATGAATAATGTTTTTTCCGGACAACTTGATGTCGTAAGTGGGTTCAATATTCGGACCACTATTATTTTCACTCTATGCAAATGATATTCCTTCAGTCATACAATATGGTTTTTTTTCACATTTATACCGACGACTCACAGCTAGTGTTCAGCTAACTAGGTTTTATGGAGAATGCTGTGAGTTGCATAAATGATGACCTTGCTCAAGTAGCACGCTGGTCAGGAATAAACGGTTTGCGATTCAATACCAATAAAACGAAGTGTATGGTTATCTCAAAAAAAAAACCTTTACATCTGTCATACTTTCATTCAATCGAACTTAATCACGACCCAATTGAATATGGTTAATCGTAGCTTAACATGGGACAACCACATTAGCAATGCTGTAGGAAGGACATATGGTATACTTCGTACTCTTTGGGCTCCAGGTCTTTCACCCCATTGCAGACTCGAGCAGTGCTTGCCAAAACTTTAGTGGTGCCTATCCATACCCTTACCCGTGAGATTTATTGTACGTGTAGCTATATATCTGAACGTAGGTTAACAGTTGCCTTCAATAGCATTGGCCCTGTACACTGCGACCAGAAGAGATCTATTTCAATAGCACTGTTCGCTATGTCTTTGGACTGCGAAGATTCTCACGGTTATCGAACTATGCTAAAACTCTATATAATTTGACTTTCAAGAAACTTCTGGAATTTCGTACGCTTTGCCTCCTTTCGGATATTCTCTTTACCCATCAGCACATATATCTCTATAAAAAAATTAGGTTTTCATCCTCTGACAGATCTGGTCACTTGATCCCTCCTCGCCAAACTTCCTTGACTTCAGAGCGGCAGTTCTTTATAAATGCGATTCGGTTGTGGAATGTATTGCCTAGAAATATTAGAAGGATCGGCAACCCAACAACATTTCGAAGGGAATTAAAAGCTGCTCTCTCAGTTAATAACTAGCTCTCTATCTCATTACTTGTTTATATTACGTTATTTAATCATCCTGTTATTATTTTTTGCTCTTTTCTCTTAAAATCTAGTTCAATCGAGTACACTCTGTTCATGTAGTTATCCAATCTAATTTAAGCTAAGCACTATCTTATAAGATTGTATCTTACTGTGTTTAAGCTCCAATAATGAAATATATAAATAAATAATACAGAAGACCATGGTACTGATAATATTAAGAAAATGTTTTTACACAATTACTGTCCAAACATAAGTTCGAAATAAGCGCAAACTGGAGCTGGAAGTTTACTAGTTATAAAAAATAAATAAATAAATTGGCCGTAGGGACCCTAGGCCTAGCTTCTCAAAATCATTCGTCTTGTGTTATTTTTGGGACGAAAGGATGGGATCTACAATTTTATGCCGAGTCGAAACGGCCAATTGAAAAGCTCTTTCCTGACAGTTATACTCTCGGATGTTTGTCAGACGTTCGCGAGAGGTGGCCTAGTGAAAATAACCTTAAGTTGGAATTTGGGTTTTTTCGGGACTCGAACCTGGGACCCCTCGCTTAGTAGTCCAACACACTAACCACTAACCCACTGCGCCTCCGTTCACTAGTTATATTCGTTGTTTTTTTTTCGAGTAGCGGGTACCGTATGTCACATATCTGCACTCATGGTGAAATGGCAAAAGAAAATGAGACTAACTAAGCCTTTAGCTGTCATGTCACATTGATGGTCACTGAAAAAAGTGCTGCCAACTCGAAAAACAAACTTCTAAGAAAACACTCTTCATTTATCCTCTGACTTTGGGTGGGGATATTTCTAATTAATGTCAGCTAAGTTTTTAGATCATAAATTGTAATTTGGAAGCGATTAAACAGCACTATTCATATGTGCCAGCATTGCTGCAATTGCAGTAGATGTGCTTAACGTTTTTCAAAATTTAAATTCAGAGCCAGAAAATTTAATTTACTTGTGTGCACATCTATATCGAGAAATACCCTTTTTAACAGAAAACACTACAAAAAAATCAAAGAATTAATGAATTTTTTTCTTTTGCTTAAATACTCGTTTTTATTAATTTTTTAATTGCTTATATTATTTTTAGTTACCTTGGTTTTGATTGAAAAATAATATCTGCTGCATACAAATTTCATCTACTGCATTGTTCTATTGCGAAAAAATAGTCCTAAAGTGGCAACGCTGATCCGCACGTTCACTGGTGGATTTGGCAACAAATAGCTGAGTCATGAAATAATTATTGTGTACACAAAACAACGGATTGCTAGTTTCCATAAACTAAGTATAAAATCGACCGTCAGCTTAGACGACTTGAGAGAATTTGCATACAAGCTGTTTTCCGTGTTACTACTTGGGAAGGTATGTGTGCCATGTTACACTTGCACATAGCAACCCGAAAGTTCGTTCAGTTTTTTTTTTCTTTTATTACACATTAAGATTTTTTTTTTGCTGCTTCACATGGATTCACATGGATAATTTAAGAGAGAATTTTATCATCAAAATTTGCGGGGGGAATCGGATAGGTGCGCGGAACCTGACGGTCTATTTAATACTTTTTTTATGGCCGATTCTCTTAAACCGCCTTTTAAGTCATTTGTTTTTGTTCTGGTCCTAAATGCAGCTAAAAAGCTCATCAATTTGAATTCCGTTTCCAATCGACTATCAGATATTCTAATTAGCTTTAGCTGCTCAAAGGATTTTGTTATTTTTAATTAATTTTCATTTGCACGCCGGCCATTCTATCAAACACACTGAGCAAAATGTTCTTGAAAAAGCGGCGAAGTTCTGCAAATTAACTGACATTTCACTGGATAAACGAAAAGTTCATACGCGCAAGGAATTTGATCAGAAATAATTTTTGCTTGACTAAGATTGTAATTAACTTTTAATATTATTTGTTTAGTGTTACTTTAAACCTTTCAGATGGTATGAAATTTATTGCAGGAGAAAAAGAACGCCGGACATATTTTTTAGACAATTTGAAAAAATGTTATTTTACAAATTATCAAAAAAAAAAAAATATTTAAATAATTTGGTTAACGGAAGAGAATAGTTTGTTCACTGAAAACTGTTGAACAAAGTGGGGTTTAGTCACAAATAAAATTCGCAACAGATGTTGTACGGGTCAACCCTTCATTATGTTTTTTTTTTTTGAAGGAACAATTTTATTTAGATTCTGAACGGCTGAATTGAGAAGCTCGATCACAGGCAGTGGTAAAGAGTAACGAAACTTTTGTAGGACAAGGTGAAATAACGAGACCCACTTTTTCGGTTGCTACATCATCGCAATGTTATTTCTGAGTTAAAACCTATATTCCCCCATTTTTTGTAGAAATACTATTAGCGCATTTATAAAATTAAAAAGAATTCTCTATTTCAGTTAACGATCTTTATAAATCCATGACCAACATCCGCTAGTTCAATATACGAACATCTGCAGCAGTTTATTGAATCCAAAAAAAAAGTCTTACTTAAATTTTTAAATATAAATATTTTTCGCTTATTAATAAATAAACTCAATTCGTTGATTCAACAAAAAGATACATAAGTGACGTATAAGAAGTGTCAAGAATCAAAATTAATTATCAAATGGAGTTAATGCGGCTTAAAATAGGTTTTCTAACAAACAGCTTCACCAATGTACAGGGTGGCGCACGAATCGTGCTACAAAAATAAAACGTAATAACTTTTTTTCTGTGTGAGTAATCGGCTTATTTTTTTTTTATTTTGTAGGTTACTATTTAGATTTATAAAAATGGATGCTTGGGATACGGAGAAAAGAATTTGGATAGTGCAACGGTACCATGCTTTGCAGTCCGTCATTTCCGTCCAAAGGGAATTTAGGCGGGAGTTTGGCGGTAATCCCCCGAGTAGATGGACCATTATGAGGTTTGTAAACATGTTTGCCGAATCTGGAAGCATCGCACGAAGGTCGTACCATCGAGATGCCAATGTTCGGGTTCAGGATACAATCGCAGCAGTAGCATCTGCAATACAGGCCAATCCGAGCGTTTCGACCCGAAACTTATCGGGGCAAATTGGAGTTAGTAGACGGTCATTACAACGGATACTTCATGACGATTTAAACTTGTTTCCGTACAAAAATTGCCGTATATGGAAAGAGTCTAATCCAGAAATGCTCCATGAGACATAACTGCACCCAGAACGAGTCACTGTGTGGTGCGCAGTTTCATCAAGGTGTATTGTCGGGCCGTACTTCTTTGAAGAAAACGGTGTAACCGTTACTGTCAATGGGGACCGTTATTTAAAGATGTTGAAGGAGTTTTTTTACCCAGAACTGCGCCGAAGACGTATACCATTCAACAGCGTTTGGTTTCAGCAAGATGGAGCCAGACCAGTTATGGCGGAGCTAAACAAAAAATTCGCAAACAAATTAATTTCTAGGAACTCCACTCTTCGCTGGCCCCCAAGGTCACCTGACCTGACTGCACCAGACTTCTTTTTATGGGGTTATGTCAAGCAAGAGGTGTATAAAACGAAGCCCAGGAATTTAACTGAATTAAAGCAGTCCATAACGACAATAATTGAGGCGATCCCAACTTCAACTCTTCAGGCCGCAATGAATAGTTTTTTGATCAGGTGCCGCATATGCGTGGGAGAGCGTGGAGGTCATTTGCAATCTATAATCTTTAAAAACAACTAACTATTTAAAATAAAATTTAATTTTCTAACCAATAAAAAAAATAAATGAAATACATCGATTAAAAAAAAAGTTATTTGAATTTCTTATTGCAGCACAATTGGTGCGCCACCCTGTATAAGCAACTATTCAATGAGCATATAGAGTCCATATTTGGGCCAGTTTCAATAAAATCTCAATTGAATTGATGAACGCTTTCATTGAATTTACGTCAGCTTCCGATTCAGTGTACAAAACCCCCAACCAATAGCAATGATGATTGCATTAATTATCAACTTTATTTAGGTACAGAGTTGGCCAGCCTTCAAGAAGGCTGTCCCCTTGATGCCCTCCTTCAACAAGCACCGCTTGAGATGATTTACATTGCACCGCTTTCGCTTAGCAGCTATCCGCAAAACGAATTAACACATTCGAATTTTCGAGTGGATATATATATCCCTTTCTAATGGTTATTTTAATAATACACAAGAACAAAGGAGAAACCAAACCAATCTGAAACGCGGTAGAACGAGACATCACATCGTCGTATTCCCACACATATCTATCTGTGAATCCACTGCGGTGCCATTGCGGGTGAGACTTGAAAAATTAATTAAATTTCTGCGAAGATAATTGCATTTGGTCATAATGCAAGGAACGATCATCCACAAAAGGGAGAGTGATACTGATGCAGGAACTAGTTCTACTAGAAGAAGGATTTCATTGAAATGAAAAATAATACTAAAATGGTTTTTCATTGCTCACACTGCTGTTGCTCTAGCTCTGGCTCTGGCTCTGGCTCTGGCTCCTCCACTTGCTCTTGCTCTGTGACTACGGATACAGTTTCTATTTGAAGCTATAGCTGCTGCACACTTTGTACTGGAATTATCCTTTCAACCGAGAATCCTTAAGTGGTTGTTGAGTGCCAATTTAAAGTTTGGTCGGGGGGAATCCTGCCGTTTTTTTTTTTTTTTTGTAGCTAAGCGTAACTATGGGGTCTCCCTTTTTTTGGGCGCTGCTAGTGGTAATTGAAATATGCGTTTAATTAGTTGTTGTATATTTAATTAAATTGTTTCGAAATCAAATCGGCTGGGAAATAGTAAGGGAGTATTGCGGTAGTTTAATTTGCCGTCACAGATTCCCTTTTGAGGAATAACCGCTTTTGGGGCCATGCGAGAGCTTTGTGGTTTACTTATCTTTCTATGGTCATTCCGTTGATTGTCAAAAAGAGGACGCTGTACATCTATAATGGATTTAATGGGCGAGCTGAGAGCCCTAGGAAATTTCTTGGACACATACATTGGATTTGCTATATTTTGAATCTTTATGCCTTCCATATAAATTCCGTGATTCCCTTTACACTTGTCTAGGATATCGTTTTATCTTGCAAGACAAAAGGGGTTTAGGCAAATCACACTCACCCACAAAATATCGGACTTACACTCTCCATGAAGCACCCGGCAATAGAAACACACCAGCAACGACTTTTGCAATAAAACACAGAAAGGGTTGATCCGGAATCCCAGCGGCTTACAGGCCCTTACGGGTGCTTGATAGGGCTGGACAAATTAAACTGTCGCTATAGTTTTAAAAACAGGGACCTTATTTTATTTAAACAGATAAACGGAGCAGAAGATAAAGTGGCCAAGCTACTAGTGCAATAGTATCAGATCAAGTGTTTGATGAAAACTGATAGCAAATTAAAAAAAGTATTGGGGACACTGTACAACCTTGTGGAACACCGCTTCGAAAAATGCGTCATGACATTCATGACCTCGACTTATGAGCTTTCAAACTTAAATAGAATGCGTAGCCAATGAAAAAAGCTTCTTCTCATTGCATTAATCCCGTGGAACTCATTGCCCATTGTACTACGGAGAACCCCAAATACAAGCACATTTAAAAATAAACTATTTGAACACTTTGCCAGTTATAAATAATATGTTCATGTCAAAGAGATGTATGTTTTATAAAGGTTATTAATTTATGTAGCGTAAGTTTTCCACTTAATGCGTGTAATTAGTTTTCAACTTATTGTTTTAAATTTTAAACCTCTCAAACTACATTTGTACAGCCTTCACAAACTATGAGATGCAATCTTAATGTGAACAAATTATTATAATAAATAAATACTAAAATACTACATCCCTCAAAAGGGAAAAATTAGTTTTGCTCTGTATTTTATGCAAGTACGGACAAAGTTTTAAGCTGACAGTTCGATATTAAATCACCTTTGTTAAAAGTTCGTGCAATACCTCCACAGAAATGTTGTATAAATGTAAAAAAAAAATCATCGAAGAACCTAACCAATCAAGCAAGACTCTGGTAGGCGATAAGAGCAGTTTAAAATTGAACACCGAATCCCTAAGCTTCTGAAGCATTCCACTTGATACACAAGCTCCTTAGAGCTCTGATAAGATGTAAAGTTTTCAAAGGCCATGCGGAGATACAAGCTCCAATGGATGAATGACTGTTGTGGCTGAATGCCTTCACAAGTCTGTTATCCCAAGTTCAAGCAAAAAATAATTGAAATAGGACGCTTGTACAGCTTTTGGAATAGGGTATTCTCAGAAATAAACTTTATGGTTGTATGTGATAATAGGTGGAATCTCTTGCTCATAGATCCAACACACTATCCACCGACCTTTTTTAAAACTGATTAAAAAAGTTGCAACATTTTTTATTACACACCCAAATGCGCCGTTTACTTGCCTTTGATGTTTTCGCTCCAGTCTGAGAAAAGGTGTCCTTTTTCGATTTTAATCTATCAGTGCATGCTCGTTCACAATTCCTCACTAAAATCTCACATGAACTACATCATTCATCCCCAAACAACAAAAAGCTGCAGGCTCAACTTAATATGGGTAAGTGGAGTTTTTCGCCTTAGCCTTATCTTACTGAATCTCGAAGCTGTGCAGATTGCGCCATATGAGTAGCAGCAACCAAGGACTGCCGAATGAAAAGCCTTTTAGAATTAATGCTGTACCTAAACCTTGTTGGGTGCTCCAATTATATGTACGCCATCCATCAGTACTCGTGTACGAAAAGGGACTACGGTGGAGCATCCTTCACAGCCAGCGGCGTTATCACGTCGGTCGTTTACGGACCGAAACTAGTTTTACTTAATGAAAACTCTTCACGGAGAAATTGTCTCCGAAAATACAGGGCATGCAGACCGATTTGATGCGACTTCATGGCAGACTCTCCCTCAGCACATCATTTCCTGTTCGTCACTCGTTGACAAAGATGCATGTAGCATTACGGAAACCCGTCTGCAGGACTTCCGAACGTTATTTTATAATTTCCAACAATTGGACTCTGTGTGTATTTCTATATTCTTTACATTTCTATTTAATCGTCCTTACCAAGAGCGACTAGCATACCGTATAAGCATTTCCACCCGATTTTCCCCAACATGCAACTTTATGCAGACACTTGCCTTATTTTTTAATTAAATATTATCAAAGGCTCACAGTACAGAAGAAAACAACCGAAGGGGATTTTCTTGCTCAGTTTTATCCCACACATAGGAACACATAAAACAATTAATTAAAAAGTCAAAGGGTATTGCTGGAATTTCCAGCAAAGTCGTCTAAATGCAACAATTCCAAAACAAAAAAAAAGATCTGTGCCAAAATGCCGAGTGAAATTAATGCACTAGGACACTTTTACGTTGAATATTCGGGATGTTCACGGGTTTTCAAAGGATGTTGGGTTTATTTATTTCCTCGTCTACGGCTCCGGAAGGGATGATGGAACATGAAAAACGTCACGGGTCACGTGAAAGGCATTTAAGGAGTGATTTTCCGGCCCATTTGTGTTCATAGCCGTTGGCTCTACTACAGGCCACCTGAGTGTGGCACATGTTGCAATGGTTGATGAATATCGGTTATGTACCATGACATGTAGGATGCGGATGTATTTGCAAAACAGAAAGCTGCTCAAGACTGGAATAAAAAAAAATCCATAAATGGCAAATGGCATGGCAACGGCTTAAGGGAAAATGAGGAACAAGGTTCAAATCAAATGCGAATAGTTGGCGCAAATCGTGAACCGTGAGGCGCACACAAAGTCACATTCGAGGGATGGAAATTCAACTTCATTTATCATTGCGATTCGATGGCAGTGACGCTGCATTTGCAGGCATTTCATAAAATTGACCCTGGGCGGGCCAAGTGGACCGTTTATAATCCTAGATCTTCCACCGGGGATTAAAGTACGGGAATTCAAAACTATGATGCATTTTTTGCGCTTCCGTCTTGTTCCTTCTTTTAGCAATTTTGTTCGTCAAATCGAATGGCAGATGCAGCTACTTTATTTCGGCTGGTCCATCTGTATTAACTGGCGCCCCACACAATCCATACTGACCCCTTTTGACTTGCTTCTGCACTTTAAATTCAATATGGATACTGAAAATCCATATCCACTTATTATTCAGTCGAAGAAATAAAATTTCTTGATTCCAATGTGAAAGGAACACGAAGGTTAACGTCCAGACACCGCTATTGCTCTCGATTTAAACTTATTAGAAACTCACGCTCGCTGCGTACCCCATTTGTGCGTGCGTTACTTACTGGAATAAAAATCGAGTATTGCTATACCTGTTTCATGTTACAACGTCCACTCAACCAACATCCATCCATTGGCCTGCGGAAACCAACCTATTTAGTATGCGGCCAGCGTTCTGAAAAACAATATCCAAAACAACAACAGCCAGGAGCACTTTTCTCAGATTATTCAAATAGCCAGATCCTGGGGAAAACTTCCCTTCTTAACAACACTCACCCTCCTTGGAGGGCCACCTGTAACATTCAATTAGATTTTATTTGTAAGGAAGAAATTTAAATTCCTCTAACGTGCTTTTCACATTCAGTTCCCTCTTAGGGTTTGCATAATCACACATGTAGAACAAACTTAAAAATGTCCCCCTCCCAAGCAACGTCTAGGGAATATGCTACACCCACATTCGGACAGGAGTCGTAAGTGCATACTTTGGTGTGCTTTTTTCGGGGCAGACGGAATAATTCCAGTCGAGCGTTTACAGGGACAGGCCCCCGTAGGGAATTTCATTGTCTCCTTTAGTTCCATCCGATCCTCAGATGGTCTAGGACTTTGCCAGTCATGTCCAGCGCTTTGCATGTGAAATTAATAGAGCACAAAAATATACGAGTAAAATTCGCCTCGAGTAAACAGATAATAAATAGGAACCCCTGTTGAGGATCTACTGGCCCTTTAGAGGTGCAGAGCCTGCCCGCTGTGAACCGAAAACCAATATGCACAACAAGGAGCATGCACAGAGGGAGACACCTGAGATAGTTGGCAGCATTTTTACTTCTCCTGCGAATCCATTATCAAAGAACATGGCAATAAATTTACATTTCCAAGTTGACAAATAAATGCAGAAAGCAACTCCTGTTCGGGGGAACAATTGAAAAATCAAAAATTCACCTCAGGCGTGATTTCAAAGAACCCCAGCCAAATCTCTTTAATCCTGCTCGCATGCCTTGATTGACAATGTTATCACGCACATATATAGCCTCATCTCAGGCAATAAGGTAAGAGTGGCGCGTTTATCGATTGGATTCGCGTTGTTGAGTTGACAGATTTTGGCGGCGACGACTGTGGGCGTGGGTTATTCGAAATGTCGTTTACATCCTTAGCACGGTACGTAATGGAATTGAAATGATTCACATAAATGTTGACAGGGTGAGGGTAGACAAATTGTTTTGTCTCATCGAGGTACAAGTTGGTTACGTGTTAGAGATAAACTCGTCGGTTCGGTAATGCTTCGATGATTGTAGTTTGTACACTGTTGATTGGCGGGCGTTAACAGCGAGGTTGAAATGCTCTTCGATGTTTCTCGAATGTTAGCGTAGTAAGCTTTTAACCGATCAGTGATCATAAGAGGGACCTGTAACTGTTAAACAAAAATGAAAGCCGAAGGTGTTTTCAACTGGGCACCACTTTTGGAAGTGTCTGACTGACATCCGAGATCAAAGCAAAAAAGGTTAAAGGGTTCGAAATAAAAAATTAAAGATTGCTTTTATATCTTTTGTTCCAACAGTTAAAATCTACAGAAACAAATGGTTGTAATAAAGAAAGTATAGGGGCTCCAATGGATATCTATTTATAACTTGTGTGCAAAGGACTGCAAGGAACTATCTGAAAGTCTGAACTGAAAAGCTCTCTCCGGGCAATTTTACTCGTAAATGTTTGTCATTTTGTCAAAGGGGAACTGCGTTGAAGAGAAGTTGGCACTATACCTTCCAAACGGTGCCGGGCCCTAGCCCCTTGGCAATAAGAGTAGTCAGCACAGCATAATCGATCGCGCTACATTCCGTATCGGGTCTCGATCTCAACCACCTCCTTTTTGAGTTGTATTTGTCATAACTTAGTCTTTCTAAGTTTCTGAAAGGTGTTACCCTGCCAGCAGTTTCAACGAACTTTTTCTGCTGCGTCAGATGTGGATAACTTTATTTTTCTGTGTGTCCGTCCACTAGTTTGATCAGCCACCAAAATACGATTTCGTCCAATTGCTTATTAGTTGCAGTGCGCAGCTTGTGAAAACGGACCAACTGACGACAAATAAGGAGCGCAAAAGCAATAATGCAGAACAGGAGCTACGATGTCCATCAGCACCCTGTGATACCTTTATAAGGTTAGTTGTTTATTAAGGATAAGGAGCTACACATCTCGTCTTCGATTTGAAAAGAGCCCATAGAAATTATTTGAGTTAACCGCAGGAAAAATATACGAGTAGAGAACATATGTCTAGATTTCACCAGCCGACTTTAGGTCCAGTCCAGTTAAAAAAATTATAAAACAACCCGAAAGGAAGTTCTAAAGAATCCGCATATCTATTCTTACCATCTGCGATGTTATAGGGGCCTATTCTATAATAGATTTTATTGGGATGAGCTATACAAAAAAATCAAGATGAACGATAGGGAGAAGTCTACTTTCAGAATTCAGAGGGAATTATTGCTGCTGCATCAATTGGGACACGTTTTCCTTTGGACATTTTTTTGAAAAACTCCTAAAAACATTTAGAAGCTTCAACCTAAAAGAAGTTTACCCACTGCCCCAAGTAAAGTTGAAATGGGAAACATGGGTCACAAACAGGCCTTGTTTAAGTACTTCTTGGCTCAGCAAACAGCATGTCGACTTATGACTTCTTCTGCTTGCCGACAGAGGTCTGCTCCTCAGCTAGAAACTTTTAGGTATTTGAATTCTTGACGAACAACTAGCAAAAATGTGTACACATTTTTTTTTTTACAAAACTTACAAGTAACTAACAAGTTGAAGTGGACCTTAATTACCTTGGACCACTGAAAATAGTTGGCCAATGAACACACTATTTATACAGAAGCTCATTTGTTGATGCGCAGTCCCACTCCGAACTGTAGCGCTATCTCAATAAGAAGGCTCTATCGTATCTCAACAAATTAACTCGTTGGCGGTAATCAAGATATACCATTAGTTCAGTCTTTAAAGTCAGACTAGTGTATCAATGGCGGATGAAGATAAAGACGACCCCCGTCACTTTCAAAGAAGGTTTTTTTGTAAGATTTTCGGCCCCGATTAGACTTAAGGCCTTTAAGAGAGAAGATTTAAGGGCGAACATGAATATATGAGCCGTACATGAACGTTGTTAAAAATCTGCACCTCGGACTTTTGAATTGTCAAGAAAATGAAGAGTAACATGATTGACGTCATGTCACTATTCATGATTGAGTTGCCTAGAATATGAAGAGCGCCATGATTGCGAGGTCATGTCTGATTCATAATTGACGTCATGTCGCTCTTCATATTCTAAGCAACTCACGCGATTATAACCCGGAGAATCAACAGTATCCAAGTGCTTAGAAGCAGACAGGCATATACTCATAACCAACTTGAGGAACGCAGTATTTGATCAAATCCAACAAAGAAAGACTTTCTTCTTATAGTTTATAGCCACTGTAGCAATTAACACAGTAAGTAACCCACTTTAAGTCTCCGAAAGTCATATCTTACGACTGCCATATAATATGCCTAAAAAATTACAAATAGAAGGTCTCCCTGTTGTTGGGAGAAGTAGTCTTTTATTTTCATAACAAATGTAGCTACAGCCCTTTTTTTTCTAAAAATGTTGAGAACTTTAAAATGAAATAAAACAAAATCAGGGCACTCTTTCCGTAAATTTTCAGACGATTATCGTTGAAACGATAGAGTTCCAAAACTAGCAGCCAAGTGCTAAAATTAAAAGTTCGAGAGCTCAATCCAGTTCATTTTCCAAAAATATATTGAAAGCTGACGTTTTTTAAAAAAGCTCCAAAACTAGCAGCCAAGTGCTAAAATAAAAAGTTCGATAGCTCAATCCAGTTCATTTTCCAAAAATATATTTAAAGCTGACGTTTTTTAAAAAAACTCCAAAACTAGCAGCCAAGTGCTAAAATTAAAAGTTCGAGACCTCAATCCAGTTCATTTTCCAAAAATATAATGAAAGCTGACGTTTTTTAAAAAAGCTCCAAAACTAGCAGCCAAGTGCTAAAATTAAAAGTTCGAGAGCTCAATCCAGTTCATTTTCCAAAAATATATTGAAAGCTGACGTTTTTTAAAAAAGCTCCAAAACTAGCAGCCAAGTGCTAAAATTAAAAGTTCGAGAGCTCAATCCAGTTCATTTTCCAAAAATATAATGAAAGCTGACGTTTTTTAAAAAAGCTCCAAAACTAGCAGCCAAGTGCTAAAATTAAAAGTTCGAGAGCTCAATCCAGTTCATTTTCCAAAAATATATTGAAAGCTGACGTTTTTTAAAAAAGCTCCAAAACTAGCAGCCAAGTGCTAAAATTAAAAGTTTGAGAGCTCAATCCAGTTCATTTTCCAAAAATATAATGAAAGCTGACGTTTTTTAAAAAAGCTCCAAAACTAGCAGCCAAGTGCTAAAATTAAAAGTTCGAGAGCTCAATCCAGTTCATTTTCCAAAAATATAATGAAAGCTGACATTTTTTTTTTAAAAAACTTCAAGCTGTATATGACTTATTTTGGTGATCAAAGTCTCAAAACCGCTGTCGTTTAGACGAGCGTTGTTATACGGAATCTGGCACCAGGTCTTTTTCGGAACACAATTTTATGCAATTTTTATTTGTCTATTTCTTTTTTCCGAGTCGAAGTCGGTGGAAGTCGGATTTTTAAATAGTTTTTCGTGCTATTGAGATGTATGTATATCATAAACCTATACCCGTTGTGAGTCTTCTTGCGATTAAATGCCAATCCAAAATAAACACAAATCAGCTGACGGCGCTGCATAAGTTCGAAGACCAAAACTCTAAAAAATCCTTTAGGTCCGTTTGCTGATTCGACTCATAGCGAATTTAAGTGACACATAAACTCTTATGTGACAGTTTATGCCCTAAACAAAGTAGCCTATAAGTATTTAAGTAGAACTTGAATCGTTAAGAGTCTTATGAGCCAACGGCCCTTAGTTGTTTTCAAACAGGTTGCTTTAATATTTGTCCCGGTTTATTCTTTCTTCGATTGGGTCGGATTTATTGGACCGCAAAATACGTAAGCTACACTCGATGGCCGAGGACAAATCAAAATTTTACTATAAAAATCGCCTAGCAGTCACACTCAAACATATATAAACTCATTTGTTTAAGTAAATTCATGATTTCTCTTAGAGGGTATTTATCGGAATCTCCTACACCAATCGGTTGTGCCGCATGAACAAGAATTTAGTGAGATGTTTGCACTCAACCAATAAACAGAACAGTCTCCTCCACTTAAAATTAAAGCAAAATAAAATTTATCTGTGGACGTTTTTAACTGGTTTAAACTCCCCCGCTTTCAGTTTACAACACGACTGTCTTCCATCCAGACTTAAGAGGATTGTTTACTGTTCGTCGGGGGGATTCTCTTTTCGAATAGAATTATTGTGAATGATGTTATTGTCATTGTGATTATGTCTGTTATTTCCGGATGTTTATTTAGTGGCAGATACCATATAGGTAGGTCCACCATCACACTACGAATGTCCTTTCCACAGTCATATGCAAATTTCGCTCAGAAATACAAACGCAAACAAAAACAATCAAATGGCCACAACTGAAATGTAAACACAACACATGTTATGGGTTAATTAATTTTCATTAACGACAGTACATATATTAGCAAGACGCTGGAGGTATACCTGCTGCATATATCTGCACTCAAGTTCGCCGTAAATTCCACAGTATAACAAGATTTACGACACAAGTCAGCCTGATGTTGGGTAAAGTTCCGCACTTTTTTAAATCTGCAAAAGGAAATGGAGAACTTGTGCTAGTGCGACCAACAGTGTACCAACTGATACTCGAACACTGCAATACGACCATAAAGTATCTCATCCTATAGGGATAGGGACAGATACTGCAAAGAGAAAAATGCACTTTGGCGCATACAACACGAAAAAACCCTTTTCTTCGGAAGTAGTTCGGCACGCTATGTATTCCAGATGACTACGGCTCGTTGGTACAATAAATCAGGCGTTCACAACCTTTGGTTGGCGGTGGGGCAATACTTTGACAGAACGACAGGATCGTGCGAAGCACAGCTTCGCGAAGTGGGTAATTTGGGTTGGTTTCGAGACTGCTCAGTAGTTAGTGCGGTAGTTTATATTGACAAGAGAGCGTTTTCAAGATTTCAATTTAATATTTTGTTTCGCATCTGCACATTTGCAACACCATATTTAAATGGATGCGGCAGAGATGGGTCTTACTGTTGAGGAGGTGAAAGCAAAGTATGCCAGTATCAAGAGACTGTCAAAGTCGTCGACCTTGGAAGATGGACGCATTTCACCTCGAACTGGTTAAAGACTGTGCGTGATACGTATAAGCATTTTCATTGTCCAGGCTAAATTTTACGAACTCACAATGATGAAATGTTCCCTACAAAATTATTTATTGTGAAACATTTAGGGTAAAGGGTAGAACATTGGGAACATTATTATTTATAATATACATTAACGATATGAAAAGTGCAATAAAATATGGAAAACTTGCACTGTTTGCTGATGATGCAGTGATATACGTGTCGGATAAAAACTACGTTGAATGTCAAAAAAAAATGCAACAGGACTTGGAAAGTGTTCCCGAATGGCTGAAGATGAATAAATTAAAACTAAATGTGACAAAAACCAAACAATTAATCATAAATCAAGGAGAGGAAGTAAGACTGAAAATTGACAGTGAATATATAGAACAAATTGACGAAATCAAATATTTGATCAATCATGTCGATTACTTATGTAAAAAATATGCAAAAAAGGTAGGTTTTTTGAAAAGAATAAGAAATGATATATCTATAAAAAGTGCAATAAATATTTATAATGTAATAGTTAAACCACACTTCGAGTATTGTTCCTCAATTTTGTTTTTGTGTGCTGATAGTATTGCTCAAAGATTACAATTGTAACAAAATAAGGCCACGCCGTGTATTTTAAAGTGCAATAGATACGTGTCAATAAGATTTATGTTAAGCTTGTTAAAATGGATGTCAGTCAAACAGAGAATTATAATGAATGTTTTATTGTTAGTTCGTACTATTAAAAATGGCCTAATGCCTACGTATGTACTTAAGTATGTGCAGTATATTGATGAGGCGCAACCATATTCATTAAGAACAGGCAATCATTTTAGATTACCGAACTTTTTAAAAGGAAGATCACAAAATTCATTGCAATATAAAGGCTTCAAAATTTTCAACGAATTGCCTATTGGCATTCGAAGTGAAACAAATTTAGCATCTTTCAAAAGAAATGTTATTAATTATGTAAAACTAAATTATTAACTCTTATACAAATTTAAATTTAAACAGTTTGAAAATGTATTTATGTTCTGGTTAAATGGCTCTTTTTAAATAAGCTAAATAAACAAATAAACTAAACTAAACTAAACTAAGAAATAAACCTTTGCCTGCCTGGGTTCTTTAATTATCTCGCAAAATTTTATCGGTGTGGAAATCAAGCTCAAGCTGGATGGCTCTGACTGGTTCTACAAGATGGGAAGGCATTTACGCCGTCTATCCATGGACTTACTTTACACAGCCCCAATCATAAAGTTTTTGCCGAACGATGCAAAAACATTCACATTGTGAAAAGAAGATGAAGCCCGCTAGAAAGGTTATTCGGGTGACATTTGCTCCAGTTTATATTGATGGACTCTGGAGTTGGAGGTTCAACGACGATTATTCCAGGCCAAACAGTGACGTTCAATTGGTTTGAAAGCTTAAAATATCGTAGCTCAGACGGATGGTTTGAACAATATCACAAGAGACCGCCGAGAGTTGAAGACCACCCATATGCCAGACAATGCACCATAGGAAGGCCACACCTTAAGCAGCCGGCGCAATAATTAGAAAATTAAAAAACAAGTGCAAGCAATACATCCAGGTACGTAAACAAACTCATGCCAGTGGCAAGCTAAAATTCAGAACAGACCCGAGACCGAGCACTTTGTTGTGCAGGAACAAAACAAGGATAACACAACATAAAACAGCGAACAGCCAAAGCCAACGTCCCATTTCCACCCTAGTGCTTCATTCTTCTGTGGTGCGCACAAGCACAAGCTGGAATTTTTAATAATTACTCAAACTAATTTTGGTCCTTGAGTGATATATATGGAATTGACTATAGAGGTCGGTTGCACAGTGACAACAACTACTGACAAAAATTATGAAGTCGAATATTTGAAATTGCAACTGCTTTAATTGAAATGCTACTTGCGAAACCATTTTCCCAGCTGTGTTCAGCGGGCTTACCCCGATATATTGAAAAATATAATACAGAAAACCATAATTTAGAGAAAAAAAAATCTCGAAAAAAAAATTTAGAATGAAAAAAATCCCGAAAAAAAATTTTCGAATAGCAAAAATCTAGAAAAAAAAAATCTGGAAAACAAAAATTTAGAATTAATATTAATTTTTGAGACAGTGGTAACAATCCGCGCGAGTTAAGGACCCTTAAATAGTTTAAGTATTATTAAGACTTATCTCAATATTGAATGGGTCAGACAACAGTAGAAAAGAAAAAATAAATTACGAATAGAGGAAAGATTGTATTTCATCCAAACACAACAGTAGATAAGGAAGGAATGAAGGAAAGATTGTGTTTGAACCAAACACATAGATTACTAAGTAGAATATAAATATAAGAAACGAACACGGAGTCGTCAGTCGAGGAGTTACATCTACTGAGACCACAGTTCGGTGATTATAAACGTTATAAATCGTAATGTATTAGTCGAACAATAAAAATTAATTAAATGAAATTTATCAAAAGGATCATAGAAATCCTATAAAAAATATTGTTTTTTTAATTGAAAGTATACCCACACAACCAGGGTTACTTAACTCGCGTGGATTGTTACCATTGTCTCAAAAATTAATATTAATTCAAGATTTACTCATATGCTAAACTATTTGAATTGCAACAATTTGATTCACTGTTCATGCAAACAAATGAGTCAGCTAAAAAACAACAGGCCATCTTAAACCTTATTGACGTGCTATTGTCAAAACACCGCGTGGCATAACTCCGACACAGCTGCCTGTATATTTTTTCCGTGTACGTATAGGGTCAAAGAGTGGGACAAATGAAAATGAAAGTTAATCAAATTAAAACAAATAAGGGCTTAATAAAAATAGAGATAAATGGTTTCATTTATCAACAGAACAAAACAGCGACAAGTGTGTTTTATTGGCTTTGTGCATCTTTGTCGAGGCAGGGTTACCACAATTGAAACTGACGGTAACCACGTAGTACATAAATTGCCATCTGATCATGTTCACACAGCTTTGGCATATTAAAAAAGTGTCTACAAAGCAAATGCTCAAATAAAAGCAAACGCTAAAGACACATGTGACCAACCCTCTCAAATTGTTATGAAATCTAAGGTGGTAACTTCATCTCAGTTTAGTGTATATTTACCCATTGACAAAGCCCGAAAAAAGAAAATAACTCGAGTTAGAGCATCACTTGAAAAAGAACCCACCATACTTAACCAAATTAATATACCTGACCGATTAAGGTTAGTATTTTATTGTTTGGCTGCACTACTGCCGTTTAATGTTTAAATTCCGTACAAGTTGTCCATTATGTAAAAACATTCATAGCACATAAATACATGAATATAACCTAATACATACATTCAAGTATTTCAGCTTATATTTTCAGATATATTGATGGGGAACTTTCCATATTGTCGGAAATGGATTACGATGTTGGCATAAACTCATCATTCTAGGTACAATTAATTTATTGAAAACACTGGGCTTCAAATGTCTGGTTAATGGACTGTACTTTTGAGGTTGTTCCATCTATAATAGGAGTTTTTTTATTTTTAGTTCAGAGCTGAGCTCTGAACCGAGCGTGCTCAGATCATTCTGATATATTTATGAAACACACTTGAGCAAATAGCTGTCATTTTTAATAAATATGTGTATACTTTGAATATTTATTAATTGTAATTTATTAAATTGGTTAACCTTCAGTTCCAGAACAACAAGATTCGTCCAACATTTCAATTATTTTGTTTATCCTGTTTTCTTTTCTGTCAAATGTGACTGTAAGTGTGTAATCAGCTTTTTACTCAGCCTGCTCAGTCAAATTATTCTGAGCTTATAGAGCGCGCTCTGATCATGCTCTGAACGAAAAAAGAAACACAAATTCGGAGCTCTGATGTGTCTGAGCTAAAATGAAATACGAACATACGAAAAAAGAAAAACGCCTAATGCGACAGCTTTTTTTCCTTCATTGTTTGGTTGGAGATGAAACTGTGCCTGCAGTTTTTTGTAGAATGAGTTCAAAGTCCAGAAATGCGTTTGATATTTTCTTTAATGAACTACGCCGATTAGCTTATGAAAATTCCATAAACCGTCTTAAATCATCTCAGATTTTGAAAAGACCAGCTCTCGATCAGCGCAGTAATTTTTCCCTAGTGCCAAAAGCAAGGGATGTTTTTTTTTTCCATTATAACTTATAGAAAAATTCAAAAAGAAGGCTTTGCGATGAAATATGGAAAAGAGGAAAAATTTAGTCTTCAAATGCGAATGCTTAAAAGTTTAGCATTTATTCCAGCAAACGAAATTCCGGACTATTTCAAAGCATCGAGTGATCAATTCTGCGTAAGTAGCAAAAAAATTGGAACTTGGTTGCATAAAAATGATATCGGATCCATCAAAAAGAAGCCAATATATTTTCCAAAGGCTACAGAATGTTCATTCTAGACTTGTTTTCATTACTTTCGGACTAAATTTAAGAAATTATAAAAATCTCGAAAGCAGTTTTAATTTTCAAGATTTTTTTCGAGATAGAGTCTTTCGAGATTTTTGTACTTTCTAGATTTTGACCCATTCGAGGTTTATCAAATTCATTTTCGAGATTTTGACGATTCTAGAATTTAGTCGTTCTAGTTAACGTCATGAGCCCGTGTTCAGCTGTTAAAATTAATTTATTATGATAGGACAACCCCACCCTTTTCAAATTTAATTTAAACTTTTATTAGGCAAATTCATGAAAAAAAAATGAGGAATCCAAGCTTTGGCTGGGTTTGGTTGGTTGCCCTTCTATAAGTCTTCTGTTGGCCTTGCCTGCTTTTTTTTTTAATTATCCAATTTATTAAAATAAAATAAGTTACCTATAAGAAAACTAAGTACCTTGTGGGATCCTTGTCGATCACGTCCTCGTAGTGTCCTGGAAAAAACACAAAATACGGTAGAAAATATTGTGAAGACCCTACTAAAAGCACCACGGCATGTCACTTATGGTGGGAAGGCACACTTCTTCATGGCAATCCCATAAACTGTCATGACGTAGAATAAATAGAGGCTTCTCACCAGCTTCTGAAAAGTTACTAGGACATAGTTAAGAAAATCGTAGAGGACTTTTGTGGCTCATATTTAAATCTATGTTAAGCAGACTTCTTTCCATTGTTACTTCTATGACAAACAAGAGGTTATCTACCTAAAAGCGTTGGTTTTAGGATTGTAACGAAACGGTGACGTTTGTCACAATTTGCATTCGTCTCATACAAGTCACACTCTATTATCGAATGCAAAACAATGAATACCCGAATGGAAGTGTCATTCGGGGAGGCTTGTCTAAGTGTGACTTCTACCAATCTTGTGTACCAGATAAGGCTCCTGTATAGAAAGCGACTTCGGTCTCGTTTCTAAATTTTTTGTGGTGGATCCATTTTGGGAATCGGCTGAAAACGAGCAGTGTCGGCGATCTCGCTGCTTTTTTCCCTGCTGTCCTTGGTAAACCTTGGATCCGGCGAGCAAAACCCCGGCCTGAGGCACATCACAGGATACCCGAGGTCTTGGTATAATCTCCGTTGTTCTAACATCTCGATCTGTGGTACGTTCGCAGAACGTGTTCTCCCTTTAAACAAGCTGCTTGAGGGCATGGTGTCGAACATAACTCGTTGCAAGAACTAGTTCCCTATTCATATTAGATTTCACCGCTTTATAAATTTAAAAAAAAAAAATGTTGCTGGCAAACCACGGTTTGTTTTCCACATAGAAGTTTAAAATACTCTATTCGTTACATTTGTTGCAAACTCTTTTTGGGGTTGACCGATAACTATACTGACTACTTCATATGAAAGTTTCGCGTTGCATTTGTTGAACACCACTGCGCACAGTGTGTCGTGACTTTCAGTAGCCGTATCGTATTCAGGAAAAAATTAAACACAAAAAGATGTGTTTGAATTTCAGCGAATAAAAAAATTGACTGAAAAAAAGAGAGTTAAAAAAATAACCCATATAACCGACATAAAAAGCGATGGATAAAACGTAGCTGAGTTCTGAAATCCCTGCTGCCGTAAGATGGGACACACATGAGGAATGATGATGGCGCTGGTAGGAAGAACAAAGTTTGCATCCCTGGATAAATACCTTCCATAGAAAAATACCCCATAAAACGAGTATAAATGGAGTTGCCTTACAAGGGAACTTCACTGTGCAATAGAGTTCGTTCGGAAGTGGAAGTGAATTGCGAAATTGCATGGTCTATTGACACCCCCCACGTTCAGAAAAATCTTAATACCCACCCTGGCTCTATACATACTTGGTGCATGTGGTTCTGAGACAACTTTTGTGAACTATGCACTCGTTTATTTACAAAATGATTGCGCGGAAATCCCCTGCCGGTGTGGCTCGTTTTTCTCAATCAAAGTATCGACAGTTTGCGTCAGTGCTGAATAGTCAAACTCAAAAAGTCTATAAACGGGATATTGCATAACCAACTTGAGATTGTAGAACTTAAACCGTCTTCGTTTTGTTTTGAAGTCTCAGTCGCTTGCCATTTGTGACAGCACATCGCAGTCCCAAATGAAGGCGGAACAAGAAACTCTATTCATTAAAACGTCACTTACTCGAAAAGGACTATCAACAACCCAGTTGCAAAATTAACATTTTTAACTACGTGCAACCTAGTTTCATAATTAGACCCTTCACGTTGACACATAAAAATCAACTCGCTGCCACTTAGCTTTCTGTTCTTTTGCGTGTCCCTAAAATCCTAAATATGCTTAGCACATATTGTTATGTTATGTCCCTAGTCGGCCGCCCCCTTCCAGTGTTTTAATGAAATGTAATGCGTGTCACGTGCTGCATGCACGTAATAACGTACATACGTTAGCGTTTGAGAATACCCAACCGAACGAACAGGAGAGTGTTTACCCAATCCTTCATAACAGCAGCTCTTTCGACACATTCGCATCGGGATTCTATATACACTTGGCTATCGCAGAGAGCAGAGGGCTGTCATGGCTATGACATCCAACAAAAGAAGCCCAGCAAAACTTTCACGCTACTAATACAATGCAAAGAAAGCGATACTCTTAGCACTTTCCTCCCCACCCCCCACCGAGTCGTTCAAGTGTTTACCATAACACATGAGGGACGACGTAACATCGCCGATTAGCTAAATACCCTGTTTGCGTATACATATAAATATACACAACGAAATCAACCTAAATGTCCTCCATGTCTGGAATGTCCTCAAGGAAGGAAATGGGTATAAGTCGCCTCTTTTGGTCCAGCACAACGATATGTTAATCAGTAGGGCAGAGGGTGATGGCAGATAAAACATTGCCCAGCTTTTACGGTACGGCGAAAGGATGCTCTTATGTATTCACTTTCGCATTCGGCACTTTTAAGAAAAACATCATTATCACTTGGCATCATATTTGTCATTCCTTGGACGAGGCAGACTTACAAGAAGTCCGGCGAGCGAGTACCTTGATTTAGGATTCATTAAGAGCCCTCAGCTATATAGTTGGCCGGGCGGCAGCTAGCAGAGGGTTCTAATAAAAGCAGGAAATGGGTATTGTCCTGAATTACAACTAAGGAAATGGCATCGGTATGAAAATAGAGTGGTTCGGGTTTCAATGTGTGAGAGGATACGGTGTGGCCGACCAACACAATCCTACTTCTTCGTTTTTGTGGATCTGATATGTTTCTTGCTGGTGTAACGGAAATACGCACCGCAAGCCAAGAATCAGCAAGAGCAGTGATTGACAAAAGCATCCTGTATGAACTTACACTACGAGTATCAATGCCAGTGTTGGCTCTTGTAGTAGGTATTTCAAAGGTCGAGGTGGAGGTTATTTTTTTCAACTTTGTTTGAAATATATTTGAAAATTTCAGGTTCTCATTCGGCCATGTCGCCAATGAATGAGGTTTAAAAATCCCTTTCACTCGCAACCTCATTAATAAAAATAGCTTCGTGACAATCACAACCAGTGATGCCAACTGCATGCCTTTTAGGCAATAATTCATTAGCTAAGGTTTTTTTCAAAAAGGCATCTTTTTTTATTTCAAATACTTTTCTTATTTGACTAAAACTATGTTTGTTTTGTTCAATACTTTGTACCTGCTTATGAAACTAAAAAGTCGTGAATTTTGTTTGTAAGAAGTTCTTCAGTGATTTATAATTTAAGTTTTTTTTATGGTAATACAAATTATTTTTGTTTATTTTTTTTATATTTGTGTTTAATATTTGACTTACAGTTCCAGTTTATCTTAGGAAATTATTTTATGCATTATTTTATTGAAAAATGCATATTATTTTCTCAAGTTAGGCATTTGTTCGTCAAAAATGGTTGGCTAAGCGTTACCAACTCAGGTGTCGCAATCGGCTCAATTGCCCTAATGGTTACCAACGCCACATTTCATTGCATATTCTAGCCACTTGTTCTATAGATCATTCGGCAAGTAAACCTCCACAGGGTTGGGACAGCGACTTTTGTAGGTTGAATTGAAATGGGGAATGAAACTCTCGAGATTGAGAACTAAAAAAGGAGTCTTGCAACCCTTTCTGATAAAATCTATGCCAAATTCACAGTGACATATGCATTTATAAGGTTTTCTCTAACAGACTTCACCCTCACATTACGCATTATTCAGGAGCCGAAGCATCTAACCAAAATATGGTTCTTATCCTCTTTTTTCTTTTAGTTCATTATGGTGAATGGTTTTTATTCCACTAATTCACTCTTTCATTTCAATTTTCAACCAAACATTGTACCCGCGGTTGTTTTTGAATCTTGCGCGCCGAAAGCCGTGGTCGTAGTTGACCTTAACCCTAGGTTTAGGAAAAATGAAAGTATACGTATCTAGTCTGAGTCTCATGATATATTTCCTCAAAAGTACCCGCATAGTATTTAAACCCTAGTAGGCTAATGTTACTGACTACGCCTAATAAGCTAAACATTCGTCGATTCGACGATCTGTACTAAAATATGTTTTTTTAAGCTTTGTTTAATACATATGGTTCTATTTTTTTCTGAAATATTTTGATTGTATTCCCAAATAAAAAACTTGATTTTACTAAGTATATTCTTTATTTTTTTATTATTAAGCAGTCTTTTAAAAAACGCAGCATTTTTCAGTCTAAAATGAATATGTCCTCACAATATTTAAAAAAACTGAAAAAAACATTCCTTCTTCGGCAATATAAAATTAATAATAGCAGGTGATAACAAAAAAAAATAAAGGAACTAATATTTCTTTGCGCAAAATCTGCAAAAGTCAATTCGATGTTGACCACAAATTCCAATATTGCATTTAAAAATATAAATAAAAGTAGAAATACTGTTTTTACCTGCCGGACACAACCGTCTTTCGCAAGTACGCATCGGCGACAGAGTTAGTTGTTAAGCATAAGTTACTATGTGCCCGCGTTAAAAAGTGACAGGAAAATTAAGAATGCCACGTCGTCGACGAACATTATTATTAAATAATATTCCAGGCTCGCTACCCAGTTTTAATATGTTTCTGCCTATCAAAATGCTGCCAAGTTTATGTTCGTGATTTGAAACACGTATCATATTGAAACTGCTCAACCAATCCAATTGGATGTCCCAAATATAACACAGGGGCCTTTAAGGAGCTAAATTATGAGTTCCTGTTTCATCACAATCGGATCACTCTTACTTAGGTGGCGCTACAGATCGGATCACTCACTCGGAAGATATACGAATTTAAAATTTTCCGAAAAAGGCCAGATGTCACTGCCAATCGTATAAGGTACATCCAACAAATATTACAGCTTTAAACAGAGTAGCTCCAAAGTGATTCACATTTGAAAATGTCTGCGCATGGACTAGTTTTAAGCGTGTGCCAAAATATTTTTGTTCTTTTTTTTGCTTCGTATTTGTCGATATTTTAAGTGGTGCAATAAATACAAAAAACGGTACTCGAATATGTTTATTGGTTTGCAGCATCAGCTCATGATAATTTTCTTTGAATTCTTGCAAATTTCCGGTACTAAATAATTAAAAGTTGTCCGGCACAAGGCCGATCCATGGCATGATATATTGTGACTGATTCTCCTTCCATTTTCTGCTAATGCCCATCTTAATCCTTCTGAGGTACTCTATTGCAATTTTTATATTTGCTTCATGCATTTACATCTCAGGTTAAACATTATATCCATAAGAAGAGTTATTCACGGGGTTTATGTTTTGTAAGGAATAAAATGTTCACCGCTCTTCTTCTTCTTTAGGTTTAGTTGCGTAATGGGGCTAAAATATTAAGTGCACTTTAAGCTATAATAGCTTTTTATTTGATTAAGGAATCTTTAAAGAAACTATAAGAATATTGATACTCAGTCTTAGCTAGTTTTTTAAGACTTATATTCTCTAGGCGACCACCGTTTCATTTTGAGAAGCCGTCCGGTCTTTTGATGAAGCATCAATCACTTCTTGTTTGAGGCCAATGTGTGGGACTAAATGTTTTTCTTAGGGCCTATGAGAGACAGGACATTCCTTCCTTTCCAGATAAGCTTAATCAATGCCTGTTTTAGCTATGAAAACATTTCTAGGAAAACAGTCATCGTATCTTGCATTGCACGGATAATTGAAACCGGGATAGTTGACTCAGCTGCGGACGTTAAACGTGTTCAAAGATCGCTCTAAAGTAATTCCCATTTGCATACGCAAGGAAATACCTTTTAACTGAGCCGCCACAAGAAACTATGAATGCAGCATCTGTCTCTCCCAAACAATTGGTGAGTTTTCGCACCTCCGAACCGCATATTTTGTTTATGGATGAAGCCGTTTGGACTGAGGACTTACTGATACACTCCTGGTAAGGGTGCTTGTTGGACGACAATATCCATCAATCAAAAAGACACACAGAGAGGCAAAGCATCATGACTTTCACCCTCCATATCTTGAGAACGAAAAAAGTTCCACATACGCCCAGTAGTCGCCAAGTTGTATATATTTTTTTTTAATTTAACGAATCAGGTAGCTGAATAAGTGGTGATTAGCAAATGCAATCACATGTACACGGTATTGGAATAAAACATTAAAAGTGCCATATCCGCCAGACCAATTGGGTAGTTACCCAGTCGACATAAACCTGTCAAATATCTCACTGCCATACAGACGTTTAAATGGCGTTCCAACACGACTATAAGAATCAAAGACCCAGCTACACTGGAGGTATTAAAAATGTATGCACATCCGAAATTTACAATGCTCGTTCGCACCTTAAAAGAGCACTTCAGATGGCATATGCCAAGCATCCCTCGCATCTATCTGCCATTTCACCTTCTCCATTGCCAAATGCCACATTTCTACCTACAAAGTACACCCAGGAAAATACCAAGAAACACAAAGGGACAAGCAGGCAAAAAAAGAAAGACACACAGCTCAACTAGCTATCACTTTTTTGGAGGAGATTTCACTAGAGATGGCGCTCACACTTGCTATACTCGTACCTATATCGCACCAAATATCCCATGTAATATTCCACTTCACTTAGAATAAACAAAAACGAATCAGACTTCATGAATTTTTGAAAAGTTTTTGAGTGGAAAAAAGGAGCCCCAGGAGAGATGTCGATATGGGCGTTCGGTGGCTGGCTGGCGGCTTTGCGGCGGTACGCTATTGGTAAAGGTATTAGACAACTATCCTTTGGTAGTCGCTTTTCAATGCTACATCAACCGCAAAAATTTACAACTCCCGCTGGAGATCTGAGCAGTGAGCACGCTTTGAGCAAAGACACACCGCATCGAGGCGGAGATATGGAGAGGCCGATAAACCGTTTGGTATTTTTAGATTTCGAATTCTTTTTGTTCAGAGTGTGTCCGTGTTTGTGTGTGTCTGCATGTGTGTCTATTTGGTTTTCGTTTTAGGTTGTTGTTTTCTTTTTTGTTTATTATTTGTTTCTCGTGAAACCCTCGTTTTGGTGGTGTTATCCGGGGAGTCCCGCAGGATCAAAACAAAAAATAACACACCAGCTACGAAAAAAGGGGTTGGGGATCTTTTTTTTTCGATTTTGCGTAAATATTTACAGTATCGACGGAGGGGGGAAATCCATTCGTGGGTACGAGCCAGAATGTTAAACTAAACTAAACTTAACTATGCGGAATGCTCTGAGGAATTCCGTTCGCTTTCTAATTTTTTTTGTTATCATAAATTTGAGTGGAAAAACTAAATGGGTGAAGGTTTACATAATATTGTTGGTAAATACCGATCAGATACCGTTGCAGTGCGAATTTTGTTTGTTCTGTTTATCCTTTTGTTTGTGCTTTGGTTTTGGGGTGGGTTTTTTTTTGTTTATCTTGTATGGTATTGGCATAACTGGAATGGACTGGGGAATACAACATACTTGTATTTTTTTTATGGAAAGTAGCTCTGGAGAGTTTTAATGGGCTTTCAAAAATATACATCCAATGTGAGGAAAGAGTTTTCCTACTCGTCGGAAATATTTTACAGCATTTGACGGGTGCTCCCTAAAAGAGGGAGTTTATTATCTCTTCGGGACGCAAATTGAAGCGTCAAAGTTGTACGGAATTGACATGCAAAGTATCTTGAGTAGATTTTCCAACAGATAGTAGCATCTGCAACATGGGAAATTACGCTTGAATAGGGCTGCTGACCCTTTCAATTTATGCGGCTATATTTGAGTGCTAGGTAGGGACGCACAGGGAGTGGTGGGGTTGATTGTATGCTGAATGTTTGTTATGTATTTTATGGATTTGCTGAAATATATGGCTAGAGCAGAGTTGTCGAAAATTCGTAACAGTTCTCAGAAGTAGCTCAGCAGTCTGTACCAGTTGATGGAAGCACTGAAACAGTTAGCAACAGCTTTTGAAAAGACTATTTCTTCGCCGATTTACTAGCAGGTTAAAAATGAATACAGTGTTGCCGCAACAGGTCCATAAATGATACTAGCTTCTTATGACTGTGGCGGCAACCAAGACTAGAAACCTGAACTGCTTTGCGGTGGTCTACTGAACGCGTCGAGACTCGAGACTCGAGTTCACACTCTGTGAAGCGAACAAAAATTTTAAATGTCACCTCAGATCTCTCTAGACTTCTGAAGTGGACACGTCCGGTAGCGTTTCGTGGTGGCCTGTAGCTGTTGACCAAATCACTTAATTTTCTTATTCTTAATCTTTTCATAATAAATAAAAGTTCATTGTAAATGACAAAACACATCACGTTTTAATATTCGTGGTAATCTACTCCACATGACCATTTGGGAAGTTTTTTTTTTATATTCTTGGGACTATTGGGGAGAGTGGTGCCATTCCGACCGGATTCTGGTCATATCTGACCGAAATCTCTTCACTCTGACGAGAGAAAATTCTGAAATCCAGTCTAACCGAAACGAAAAAATTCTTTAGTCGGAAAAACCTTTTTTGACCTGAAAGATAATATTGTTCTATGACTAGACATAAAGGATCGATTTCTATTATTTGAATGGTATTTGGCTGAACTTAACGAACACACTCACAATTTCATACAGAAACCAATTTATTGTGAATAATCCCAGAATACAAGGGGCTCCTCGCGGCAGTTTTATTCGAATGCTCCCGCGACCATTTAGAATATTTTGCAATTTCAGTTTTGGTTTGACCAAAAAAAAAACGCCGAAGTGGAGTGGAAAGTTCCTTTTTCTGCAAAACGTTGTGATGCAAAACTTTTCAATGAATTGTTTGTTTTTTTTTTGGTATATTAGCTTTAATTAAGATTAGTTTAGAAAAATAAAAAGACTATATAAATATAATAAAATATCATTTTTGTTTTCAATTTTTAGTTAAAATATGCTACTATGTATATTCCACTTTTTACCGGACTTTTGGTCTAAAATTCTTATTTTATCTTTTGACGGAATTTAAAAAATAAAAATCGTTCATTCGGTCAGATTTGACCGAATTAATTTTTTTTTAGTGGCAACACTGGTTGGGTAGCAGAGCAAAAACTTTAAGAAGTTTGGGTGTAGGGAGCGGCAAAAGTGAATAAATGATAATATTAGACATGCACCTCATTTCTACACACAATGCTACTTCACAACATAATACTGTAAAAAAAAAAATAATATTAAGCAAAAATAAAATTTTAGAAAATAAAAATGAGTATGTCGGAAGTAAAAAAATATATTATTATCTATGCCGAAAATTTCAGACGAGATATTTTGTTTTAAGAAAAGTTTACTGCCGAGTTTTGTTACCGAATAGATTATCTTACCTGAAAAAAAAAAAAAACAAATAAATAAGGACAAATAAAAGAAATTGTTCATTACCAAGAAATTTTGAGCAAAATACTAGGAGAAGATTTACAACTTGACTAGAAACTTCATGTAAGCGGAAATAACAGCATTTTGTGCAGCCATTTAACAAACAAAAATAAAACGTAATAACTTTTTTTCTGTGTGAGTAATCGGCTTATTTTTTTTTTTATTTTGTAGGTTACTATTTAGATTTATAAAAATGGATGCTTGGGATACGGAGAAAAGAATTTGGATAGTGCAACGGTACCATGCTTTGCAGTCCGTCATTTCCGTCCAAAGGGAACTTAGGCGGGAGTTTGGCGGTAATCCCCCGAGTAGATGGACCATTATGAGGTTTGTAAACATGTTTGCCGAATCCGGAAGCATCGCACGAAGGCCGTACCATCGAGATGCCAATGTTCGGGTTCAGGATACAATCGCAGCAGTAGCATCTGCAATACAGGCCAATCCGAGCGTTTCGACCCGAAACTTATCGGGGCAAATTGGAGTTAGTAGACGGTCATTACAACGGATACTTCATGACGATTTAAACTTGTTTCCGTACAAAGTCCAAATTACTAGCAAGTTAAACCCTCAGGATTTGCCTGTTCGCCTGGAATTTTGCCAAAAAATGATATCAATGGCCGAAGAAGACAACACATTGATCAATTGTTTGTTCATGTCTGATGAGGCCCATTTTGATCTTAACGGCAATGTAAACAAGCAAAATTGCCGTATATGGAAAGAGTCTAATCCAGAAATGCTCCATGAGACGGAACTGCACCCAGAACGAGTCACTGTGTGGTGCGCAGTTTCATCAAGGTGTATTGTCGGGCCGTACTTCTTTGAAGAAAACGGTGTAACCGTTACTGTCAATGGGGACCGTTATTTAAAGATGTTGAAGGAGTTTTTTTACCCAGAACTGCGCCGAAGACGTATACCATTCAACAGCGTTTGGTTTCAGCAAGATGGAGCCAGATAAGTTATGGCGGAGCTAAACAAAAAATTCGCAAACAAATTAATTTCTAGGAACTCCACTCTTCGCTGGCCCCCAAGGTCACCTGACCTGACTGCACCAGACTTCTTTTTATGGGGTTATGTCAAGCAAGAGGTGTATAAAACGAAGCCCAGGAATTTAACTGAATTAAAGCAGTGCATAACGACAATAATTGAGGCGATCCCAACTTCAACTCTTCAGGCCGCAATGAATAGTTTTTTGATCAGGTGCCGCATATGCGTGGGAGAGCGTGGAGGTCATTTGCAATCTATAATCTTTAAAAACAACTAACTATTTAAAATAAAATTTAATTTTCTAACCAATAAAAAAAAAATAAATGAAATACATCGATTAAAAAAAAAGTTATTTGAATTTCTTATTGCAGCACAATTGGTGCGCCACCCTGTAAATCAAAGCAATTATATTAATTTGCATTAAAAGTGAAAGAAGTTAAAAAAAAAATAAATAAATACACATCACAGGATTAATTATGAATGAAGAATGAGGTGAAAGTAATTAGATACAAGATAAAGACTTAACAAAGGCTAAAGGATATATAAAAAAAAGGAGATGAGCTATAAATAGTGAAGATTATTATTATTTAAATTGCTAAAGTTAATTATTCTGATTAATTAAATTAAAATTTGTCTTGTCAGGATCGTCTAAAAAAAAATTATAAAATTGATTTCTACTTTTTTTTTGAATTGAGTGAATTTGTTATCAAAATACAAAATTAACCACGGGCAGCTGCTGTTGGTCACAATATCCTCTTCACACATAGAACCTAAGTTAGTGGTGAGTGATTTTTTTGTTTGTCATTTTTTAAATTCTATATTTTAATATTTAATAGAACGATCCATTTTTAAAAACAAAATTAATAGTTATTTTTCAAACCTTTCTAATTAATCTATATTCCTTAATTAATAATTTAATTAAAACTTTGAGATACTTCTAATTATTAATCTACAATTACGATATGATTTAATTTTAGTTAACTAATAAAACAAAAAATATTGTTACTATTTCATAGATGTTATATATATTTTTGAGTTAGAGATTTGAAAAGAAAGAAAATGGTGTACTAAATACATTAATTTGGTGGATATGATAGGGCTTTGGTGATGTCATAGAGTTATTTGGTAGCAAGGAAGGAGGGCTTACTCTGGGCAAGCATGAATAATTTTCGCTTGCCATACTAAAAGGAATAAATATCTTTAAATGTCTTTAGATAATTCTGGGCTTATAAAATTTCAATACAAGGACAAATAACGCCTTTTTCCAAAATTTCCGCATGAAAGAACGTAACATCAGTCCGTTGTGTCTTCAGCAAGAATCCCCCATATCCGTCGAGCTAGGTCGTGCAAAATGAAAGCATGCTGATACCGAAGAAACACGGACGCTCTTCCGTTTTCACTGAACGGACTGACTCAAGAAGTCCTGTAGTTATGGGTCATAAGGGTAGTTTATGAAGCGAAAGGTTACTGGAAAGAAAACAGTATCGCGGCATAATTGATGTTCCCGATATTTTGTTATATCCTAAAGGAGTTAAATGTGCTTAAGCTACCTGCGAGTTTGTGATGTGCTTTTTAGCTCAGGCCGGGGTATGCTCGTCGGGTCCAGGGTTGCCCCCAAAGAAACACGAACTTTGGAGCGTTGTAGTGCTTTTTCCTTTTATTAGTACTTCACAATTCGGTCTTAACAAACTTAATAATTACATATACTAACTAAGGTCACAGAGGATTGCATTGCTCACAATACACGTCCACAGAAGAAGGAAGAAGAACGGATTGGAATAAATAAATAATTTTCTTGTTGACTAAACCATAAGAGCCTTATTCATTAAATTCCTCTAATCAACAGATTAACAGTGTCTCCACTATTTCAGGTCAAATGAGTTAATTTGACTTTAATGTTCTTGTCGAAAATGTTTATTCATAAAAACAATTTTGCCTAATCAGTTAATTAAACAAAACTACTCCGAAAATCTGGCAGCGTATTTCTGTGTGGAAGTCCTCTTATACTTCTAAATTTCGAGATAACATCAATTTGTTCTGAAGTCAGTATTGGCATATTTATACAAAGAGGTCTTTTCGAGGCAAATGCCTTAGAGACTTTCAAGCATATACGGCTTAGAGTGGGTTGTAAAACGCATGGATATCCGCGATGTTCACTTTCTGGAAGTTAAAAACGGTTAAGACGGGGTTTATAATTTTTTAATCGCATTTGGTAACTTGAAATATTAAGATTATCTAAAAAAATCGAAAATATATCTGCCATCTAATTTGATTTTGGGCACAACAGGGAAAACGAAAGTTAATTCACCGCTAAATGCAAATATTGGCATTTAATTTTTTGACAGTTGATTAATTGTGAATTAACTTTAAAAAGTCTTTATGAATAAGGTTTTCTGCAATTACACCAAAATTATCTCTAATTCAGCTTTAATTAAATACGAATAAGGCTGTAAGTGATTATGTTCCGGTTACGTGGTGTGTGGAGGCTTGGGAAGGCCTTCATTCTTTTGAAAACTGAACCGAAGTTGAAGAGCCGCTAGTACTCGAAGACATCTTACCCAACTGAAATGACTGGGATAGCCAAGAATGTGCGACATGTTCGGCTGGGCACTGCCAATTGCCTCTTATTGCGATGAGATGCCCTTGAAGTGTGAGCCACAGCTCCGTTCCATTAAAACCAAATGTCCACTAATTCCAATTTACCAAGACGTGTACAAAAATATTACGGAGGACGTCATGCAGTCCACGGGGATTGCAAGATTAAATCTGACATTGCCTCGATGATCAGAGCACATCGTCTCCTTCACAGTCGGAAAATTGTACTGTCCACCCTTAAATTTTTTTGCAGCGATTTTCCTTGTGCGGTGCTAACGGCAAACGTGACAAACTAGTTCACGATTTATGAAACAACTTCTATCATGCCAAAATATGATAATTCACTTGAACAGCTATATGTGCATACGTGTGCATACAAAGAGCAGCCAACATTTTGTATCCACCAACGAACGCATCCACACTTCGAAGACTGGCGGTTACTGTTCGTGCTTGCCGCCACCGAAATACCTATAACTTTGCATATCCTCCGGCTGGATATAAATCATTCGGTATATATGCAGTTGAAAGCGGTACATAGAACAAAAAAAGCCCACAGCAGTTTAAGCACGAGCAGCGTTATCCTTTCATGCCATCGAAAAAGTCGGAACCTTCCCTAAGCAATTTGGTACAAAATTGAAAGTCACCATCCGCGCTTTTAATATCCCTCTAACCGCCGCCGCTGCTATCTATATTTTCCGGGTGCGCCGCTCTAGCTGTTTGCCACACATATCCTTTTGCTATGTCTAAATCGGATAGAACGCTTGATTAATTAATGCTGACACAGAGGGCAGACACACGCTCGTATGCTGTGCGTCGTCCAGTGATTGTTTAATCAATTGTTGGTGTACTCTCCGTTTAAATATTCATTTGCCATCAGTGTGACGCAGATATTTCTGGCAGCAACTTTGGGGAAGGGAATCGGGAATACACGGACGGCCTTTCTGTTTCCAGGGGTTTCTCGTAACAGGAAGAAACTGATTGCTGCCGTGATCCCCGTTGCCAAAAACTGACTGCAGTGGTGATGGTTTGCGGTTGCCATTGCCATCTGAAGAGATTTTTTTTTGTCTTTTTTTTTTGTTCAGCGTATGCGGGTTGGTTTTTCCTGGGGGTTGCTGTGACAACACAAGTATCTGTCTAGACGGTTTGTAATTATTTTTTGATTAATGTTCGAAAAAATTGATATGAAGATACGTGAGTTGAACAAAAAGTGGACTTACTATCTTTATGGGGATTTGGCGGATGCGATGGAGCGGTATTCTCCGCAATGACCAGTAACGATGTCGTTTGAAGGGATATTGCAGATTCAAGGAAGGCGACACTGTTCATGGAGTAAGTCAAAAATAATTATTTTAAGAGGTTTCGCTAAGTGCTTTCGGTAAGCAACTCCTACTCTGCTGTCATCAAAAAGGGGCACGCAACGAATCCGTCAAAGCATCACTGCAAAGGTCTACCTATATAGCTCGGAGGTAGCTTGTTACTGTGTCCACCTTAGCTCTAAATGTAACGTTGGCATATTTCGTACGAAAGCCTCTCAATTTCGCAATGAAACCTTCTCCAATTAATTAGTCCATATTTTGCACAGACACATTCAAGTTGACGCTCCATTCGTTTCATTACTATGCTTGCAAGATGCAAGCCTCAAATTGGCGCCAATATTTCTACTCGAAAGCATAAGAAAATGTATTCCATTGATCCTGCAAATTTGACGAAGCAGACTAAATTCCTACATCCCCCTACACAGATCAAACCATTGAATTCGAATTGTGGCAGATTACCAACTCAACTTGACCCCAATTCAACTTGAATTCAATTTGACAGATGTCGATGAATACTGATGGATGATGCATTGCGAATCTGTGGCATATACCCACATTCTATTCAAATTCCAAGCAACCTCTGGCCAATCTGCTCAATATTTGCATAATATTGGTCAGCACATATGCCTAGGTATCAACAGAGTTTAAATGAAATGTTTGGCATTGATTTCGTCTCGACGCATAAGCCTGTTAATGTGCGCTTAAATTCCGATGTAGGATTTAATGCCTTGAGTTGACTTTACCCACATGCCGGTTAATCTTTCCAAACTACTCTGGCGCTGAGATTTCCTACTCCCATTTGGGTGACAGCGGCCTATATATCCTTCAGACACGACGGTACGGGATTATGGAGGCAATACGATGGTCCTCTTTCATTTTCCAAAGTGTTGGCAATAAGTCGATCATATTAACTGTAAGGACTGCTGCTAATTTATTGCCAAACACCAAAACGAAGAGCTTATTAATGGCAATAACTTGAAATTCGGTTGTAGGGAAAATTAATTATTCCGGTCGTGGCTGTAACGATGAATACTTCTTCGAATGGCCAATCCTTCGGGGAGCGTTTCAGGTTTAATGTGTCAAATTGTGTATTTTAATGGAATTCATGTGGTGACTGTGATTGTCCGGGAAAAATGCTATTAGCCAATTACTCCCCCAGGACTTAGTGGGGTTCCGTTCTTGTGTACCATTTATCGTTGAGAGAATGAATGTTGCCAGCCTTAATAGTCGGTTGTTGCTTGTAGTTTGTGTGTGTAGTGCTTCAATTTCTAGCGTGTCTTCAATCGGTGGGTTTTGTTTCAGTAAGAACAGATGGAATTTCTTTGTTAGACACGAAGCAATTTTGTACTGAAAAGTGACACTTTTCCGACCTAAACAAATGGAGAGAACTTATTTATTACAAGTTTTACTTTGCTGGTTTGCTGTCGACTCCAAGCGGTTGTTATCGACTATTAATGGACCGGTAGTTGTCGGCTCTGGCTACTTCGAGAGCACGTTAAGTCAGAAGCCTAGTTATAAAGGGTGTTTCAAATTGTACGAAAGATTCGAATTTGCCGCCATTTGTTCGCAACCAAAAAAAAAAGCTATAAAAAATGTAAGACTACGCGAAAGAACAACATATTTTTGCAGTGAAAACTTCTTTAGGCCCGTTGGGCATTTTTGAGATGGGATAAAACTATTGAACTCGCGACACAAATTTTCTGTTACCAATGTAATGACACCAGTGTTCGCGTTGCCATCCACTATTGACGAAAAAATGCCTAACTTGAAAAAAAGATACCTTTTTCAATAGTGCGAACAATTTTTTTTTTTGTAAAGTGAAACAATAAATCAAAAATTAAACACAAATATATAACACAATTTTTTATTTACGCAACAAATAGATTTCAAATTTGTTTCCCATTTCACTCCACTTACTGGAAGTGGAAGCTGGAATTTTTTGGAATGACAGATAGAGTGTTCGGAAAATGGACAAAGTTTGAAGGTGGAGAGACATTCTTTAAGACTGGGGTTATTTATTTTTTTTTTTGGAAAAGATTTTTTAATAATGTATGTATAAAAAATTAAAAACAAATATTTAAAATAAAAAAGGTGCTTTTTGAGAAAAAAAAAAACAGCCTAAAAACCTTAGATAATGAAATAATGCCTAAGATGCATGAAAAAGCCTTAGTTGCATTTTTTTTTTGCTTAGTAGTTTATAGTAATAAGCCTAGTATGCTGCTCCAGGAAAGGTAAAATTAGGTGGCTCTCCAATGTTTCTCTCCACCACTTCGCATAATGTTCGCTTAATTTTTACAGTGTAAGTTCCGTCAAAAAAAATGTGTTGGTGAAGCTGATTGACTTTGTTCTGTTTCTTTATTTGTACTACTACAGCTCCCTCCTCAAAAACGTCTTCCATTATTCCTCGTTAAAATATTTCATTTCTAAAAGAAATTAAATAAACAACAACGAATCTTTAACCATTCTCCATACTGTTATTTTGCTTTCGTTTGAAATTTTGTTGCGAATACCGATATTTTCTCTGATCTATCAAAATTTAGCTGTGGAAAAATGTATTTTTCATTAATACGCGTGCTTAAATTGTGTAGAGATTTTTCGTACAGTGACTAACAAATTAAGCTTGAACTGCGTAGTGCTTAGCTGAACAGCTTGCTTAATTTTATCTTTGGAGACATTTTTGTATGGAAGCTTAATTTAAGCATACTAGGCTAAAAATAAATAAATAATTGGCGCAACTGGTCCGTAGGTACCCTAGGCCTAGCTTCTCACAACCATTCGTCTTGTGTGAGTTTTTATTTTTTGGGACGAATGGAAGGGATCTACAATTTTATGCCGAGTCCAAACGGCCAATTGGGAAGCTCTTTCATGACAGTTATACTCTCGGATGTTTGTCCGACTTTCGCGAGAGGTGGCGTAGTGAAAAGAACCTTAAGTTGGAATTTGTTTTTTTTCGGGAGTCGAACCTGGGACCCCTCGCTTAGTAGTCCAACACACTAACCACTAAGCCACTTCGCATACTAGGCTATTACGAATAAAAAAACACTTCTTTTAAAAGTATGTATTTCCCACACAATGAAATATTTCCTGACTATACAAAAAATGCACACGTAATTGTTCGAATGCTCACTTCGGTCGGCTATCCCCGAGTGCAACTGTTTTATTGTTAACCAATACATTTGAAAAATAGTGAAAGTTTGCAAATTTAAAAAAAAAAATCTGCCGATTGTTAAGCCGACTATGAAACAATAAAATGCCCACTAAACTTGTATTAGAAGTTTCTCCTCCTATTTAGCTTGCCCCTAAACCATCAGTAAAAAATCAATTCAATTCATTTGGTAAATGGTTTGTACATTAAGATATAATCTTTTGTAGTACTTACTAATTTATATATCAGTAATATAAATTCAAAATATTTAAATTTAATAAGATACCTAGGTAGGCAGCTGCAGAAAAATTAAAGTGCACGACTGCATCGCATGAAACCTGGCTCTGACTTTTTAAACCATTAGTACCTATCTGGACGTACACTATTCTCCAGCGCGATGTAACAGCAGGTCTTGTGGTAGACTTAAAACTAGAAAATTTGTATTGTATTCGGTTTGGGTAGGTATCTTATATATATGTATCTTATATATATATTCATAACTTTCACTGCCTTAAACTCAACATATTCACTTGATTTTTGTTTTTTGTTGCAAGGATTGTGCAGAGATTACTCTTAGTACACAGAAAGCCATATACCCGTTACGTCTTCCATTTTCAATGGTTAGGCTCATAATGGGACACACCAGTGCTACCCATAAATACTTAATTACCAAGGAACCTGCTGCACTTTGCACGTACTGCGACGGAAAACACACCCCTACTGTAACACACATGCTGCAATGTAAAAACATAAATTCAATAAGTAAAGCCCTCTCTGAAAAGGACCTTCAACGACTCTTAACATTTATCTCAGAAAGCAATATCTAATCTGTATATGAAATCATGGTAAAACTTAAGTTAGAATTACTTATTTAAATCTCTTTTAACTTTAATTAGCCTAAAGCCCTGGCATAACAGACCTTCTAGGTCGAAGTGCCTATCTTTCGCCTTGGCGAGTCAGAAGTTTTTAAAAAATAAAAAAAAGCCCTTGTAGCTGCTTTAATATTTTTTTTGTTTTGTATAATTAATTTATGAAACAAAAAAGTTATAATAATAATAATACTCTTAGTACATCTTACTACCAGACGTTGTTCCCACTAATGTAATTCCTGCATATTTGCGCCGCCCATAAACGAACCACTGCACCGTCTCAATAAAGCAAATCATTGCGTGCATATGAACTCAATCGGTCAATCCGTTCAGGAGTTGGACGATCACTTACAGACGAACCAATGATGTTCTATCATAATATAAAGTCATTCTCATTCTCTGTCAGATGGTAGACATTCCCCAATCGGACCAGGCAGCTGATAAGTGAAAGACGCGTTTGGAGGTTCCTAGAGGCGAAGACATCGTCAGGTATGCGTACACAGAAACTTCATTTGAAAATCCATGCACTGTCAAAGCTGATCAAATAAATCATACCCTCTTCACTAAACCGAAGCAATCAACAACAACAAAAAAAAATCGCCTATTTTTATAAGCTTTTCCGGATATTATTTAGCTCAAAGTAGGCTGTTTTAAAAGTTGACATGATAAAAATTTGGTACCATACTTAACAAATTTTATAGACAAAGTACCATGCCACCATCTTTTTGCGCATCAAAGTAAGCAGCGACTTATATCGAGCTCTAAAAATAAGACTTGATGTTGAGCTACCAACATAAGCTCTTTCATGGTGAGTGCACTCCTTTCTCTTCCACACCAGGATATGAAGCTTTTCCGTGTTTAACCTCAACCGATCTTACTCAAATTTATTTATTCCCCAAATTAAGCCACCTTCAAATTAATACAACTATTTATACCTTGTTTGCACGGCAACCCGAATTTTACCAACTGACCGCTAGAATTGTTTCAGATATTTACCATCCAGCTAACAACTCGTTACTGCAATTAAAATTACTAAATCTCAAATTTCAAATCAATATTTGGAAAACATTTTTACCCAGTTAACGCTCGAGAACATGGAAAATTATGGCTTCTTGGGTGGCCATTAAAAAATGTGTTCTTTGGGAAAATAAATCAATAAAACCCATTCGCATGGGAAATATGAGAATCAATTCGGTTTTCGTATAAAAATCGATGACAGCCGTCTGCATCATTTAAAATTTATCACCGACATTACCGTCACTTTTGCAGAGATTCACTTTATACGATAGACAGGCAATAAAAAGGGACGAGAGTACAACGGTTTTTACAATTTGATTTTCATGCCAAATGTTTCCATCATCATATGGCAAACAAACAAACAAAAAAAAAAAACAGAACAAAAGTCTACTGGATGGGGAACAAAATAAATAAATGCGTTCCCTAAAAAATGATTTACAATGAAGATATATGCCCGTCGGAGTGTATGTGGCTGCCATGACTTAATGAAGAATTTTCGTCCCCTTATATGCCTCACATGGCATCGCCAATCATAACAAGTAAGCACCAATCATAGGCGTTTAAACAAAATAATGAAACGTTTTTATCTAACATCACTCGGCCTCCAACGGCAGTATCAGTGATTTTCATGATGCAGCCAGTAATGAAAAAAAAAAAAACACATTTGACACACATGGCTACATCAATCGGCAGTGTCGTTGAATCAATGTTTTTATGTGGCACTCGTAGGATTTGATTTGGGCCAAATCACCGAGCAGTAGCGCTGTAAATAAAATGAAATCGCGCACTCGTACGTTCCTATTAACAAAAATGAAAACAAAAACGTAAAAAAAATAAAGGGACGCTACAGTTGTGTTTTATTTATGATCCTTTTGCCGCGCAAAAATGCTGAAATATTCCTTGTATCTAGACACTTTATGTTGAATATGAATGGCTGTTGTTTTTGTTTTTTGTTTTTTTTTTATTGTCGTAGTAGTGAACATTTTACTTCAGTGTTATGTTGCAGTACAAAATGTATCTGCGAGTTGAACGCAATGCACAACGCTGCAAGTCAATGAAGCGTAATATGTTTTTTAATTAAAATAATGTTATATGTATGTTTTATTTTTTTGTTTTTGTGCAGCAGAAGCTTAAATAATTTATTTACATTTTTAGAGCAGTACACTGCGGACTGATGAATGGGAAGATACAGTGTCGGGCAGAAAGCAATACCGGACCAATGGAATATACTGGAAAATAATCCATTTTGCTACAATTAATTCAGAATGGGTTAACTTTTTTCAATTAAAACTCGGAGAGATTTATTGATTTCTTTTTTCAAGTGACAAGCTATGTTTTTATTTAGAAAAATATGAGTTAACAGGAGCAGAGGTAGATGTGTAGTTTGAATTGCAACTGTTCCAGGAAAAACTAACCAGCTAAGCAATTTCGTTTTTGATTAATTGACAGGCAGATGAATAAAAATGAGGCGATTTATTTCGCTTAAATCGAGTATTTTTTACTCGACTGGGCACAGGGAGGGTTATGTGTCTCGCGCGTATCCTATGTACGTTCCTACGTGACGCCCTGAAGCCTAAACGGCTTGAGCGATTTAGAAGAGTGTGGTGTCATTATATTCGTATTCTTCCCCGGAGTGTCATAGGCTAAAAAGATAAAAATAAAAAAATCACCTATTTATAATTACCATTCCGACTCTAATCGGTGTTTTTTTTTCCAAGTAAACCTTGTTATTTTGGAGTCAGTCCCCAATATACAGTCAAAAAAAAATTTAATTAAAAAAAAAACAAAAAACCTGACTGACTGTAAAAAAATGATTTAAAATTCATATATGAACAAGACGCATTCAAATACATATGCCTAGCTAAATATTTTGCAGTCGGATGGTACTTAATATTCATATATTTGTTAGGATGGGTAGGAATATAATCTCCGATTGACAACTAGTTAGGTATATGTACTTGAGTATGTCTTGTTCATATATTTTTAATTTTTGTTTTACAGTCAGCCGGGTTTTCTTCTGTGATATCGAGAGGACTGTAATGCAATTAGATAAAGTACTATGAAACTTATTGAAGTGGATACTTCTGAACTGGTGAATGTGTTATGAAATGTTTGAACTAGCGAGGCGAACGAAATTACCCAAATGACCATTTTCTCTCTTAGCATATGTAGCATTCTAGTCGTTTTTAAGTTTAAAATTTAAATTTTTAAAATTAAAAAAACTTGAACTTCAGCCTTGAATTCAACCTGAAACTGCAAGATTCATAAACTAGGTGTTGCACAATAGACTACTGAATCCGTTGACTAAATTAAACAAGAGTTCGCCAGTGTTCAAAATTCTACCATTGTATTGACCTGGCTTATACACAATATATTGGAAAACAAACCACAGGCGGCATTGAATCTCTGCACTATCAATCCAATATGTTGTGGTTAAGGCAGTGAAAGTTATTAACTATTTCCCTTCGCCTATTTATATATAAGATCTAAGATATAAATTGTAACCACATGTAAGCAAAATGCAATCAAAAACTCTAGAATCAGAAATCGTTGACACAAATTTTGACATATTTCGAAAGTATTTTCTAAATCGTTTTCTTTTTTTTAACTCGTTTTCGATGTGAACCTTTAGGTATTTTTGATGTGTTTTTCAAAGCATTTTCAGAAATTTGTTTTAACACAATTTTTTAGAATTATGCGATGTGTTTTCGACACGCTTTTAGAAATGTCTTCTTTTTTTTACTGGCACTTTTGATGCGTTTTTATACCCTCCACACGAAGGTATATTCACTTTGTCATTACATTTGTAACGCCAAGAAGGTGTCACCGGAGACCGCATAAAGTATATATATTCTGAATCAGGATCAGATTCTGAATCGATTTAGCCATGTCCGTCTGTCTGTTGAAAGCACGATAGCGCCCAAAGGAATTGACATAGGCGAATGAAATTTGGTGAAAGGCCTTCTTTTTATCGTCGTCAGGTTGGTATTGAAAATGTCCTATGTCGGTCAAGTAGTTCGCGTACCTCCCATACAAAATCCATATAAGACCAATGCGTCCTTCTGTCTGTTGAAAACACGATAGAATCCAAAAGAATCCACCTAGGCAAGTGAAATTTTGTGAGTGGACTTCCTTTTATTGTCGTCAAGTTGTTACTAAAAATGGACTATGTCGGTCAAGTAGTTCGGGTACCTCCCATACAAAATCAATATTAGGCCTATGTGTCTCTCTGTCTGTTGAAAACAGGATATCGTCAAAACAAATCGACCTAGGCAAGTGAAATTTTGGGAGAACACTTACTTTTATCGTCGTCAGGTTGCTATTAAAAATGGATTATGTCCGTCAAGTAGTTCTGGTACCTCCTATACAAAACCAATTTTGCATGACTTGTATGCAGTGGAGGGTATCAAAGCATCGGCCAGGCCGATGATAACACTTTTACTTGTTTGGACACAGTTTTGTACGCATTTTTTGAATTGTTTCTTAGGCATATTTTGGCAAATTTTTGATATGTAGTTCTAAAGTGTTTTGAACCAGACTTTTGATCACTTTTTGACAGTATTTTTATTTAAATTATTTTAAAGCGTCTTGTATCGAACTGCATGAGTATTGCAACTCTGTAGTCGATGTATTGAGAGAATATAAACTTTTATGATAATTCTTTTGTGAATTTAACGAAAGACCGAGAAGGTTCCAAGAATTGCATAATGAAAGTTTGTCTTTCAGCAGGAACAAACCGAACAGGTAGTGTGATCGGATTACCGAGTAGGATAGCAGGTATCTAACCATGATCAATACCTGGACAAAGAAATGTGGACTGGCAGTAAACCCATATAAAACAGAATTAGTTCTCTTTACCAACAAAATAACAATTCCGGAATTTAGCCTGCCAACAATTGAAGGGATATAATTTCCGATAGTGCCAAATACCTGGGAGTTATCCTAGATCGAAAATTAAACTGGACCTCAACATTAAAGAAAGAACCAAAAAGGCATGACAGCATTCTATGCATGTAATAGACTATTCCAAAGGACATGGGGTCCTAATCCTAACTTGTGGCTCTACACAGCGGTTGTTAGACCGGTACTAACATATGGTGGTTTATTCAAACGCTGTTGAAGACCAACAACCTAAAAACCATGACAAAAATAATTGCCTGTATCGCCACCACTGGGGCAATGAGAACCAGCCCCACAGCAGGCTTAGAGGCCATCTCAAACCCCTAGACCTCTTTGTACACGAATCTGCTGCAAAAAGCGCCCTTCGGTTAAGCCAGACCCAAAACTGGAAGCACCAGCCTGACATCACATGCACAAATTCTGGGAAATATGTGCACGGACTATGCTACCCCTCGTCTAGATTTTACAAAAACCTTTACCACGTGTTTCCCTATAGAAGGTACGAATGGCATGAATATCAACCAACATCCATTGGATCAACCATACCTATATACACGGATGGAGCAAAGATGGAAATTGGCGTTGGCGCGGTTTTTTACTCGGAACGTCTCGGCCTATCCAGTTCAGGCTTCCTGACTACAGCAGTGTATTCCAAGCTGAGGTACTGGCAGTGACAACTGCTGCTAAACAGGTTACAATGATGGCAATACCTCATGCGGATATTACCTTTTTCATTCACAGCCCGCTTGGCAATAAAAGCGATCTCTACTGTTGAGTTCAAATCGAAGCTTGTAGGTCGCTGTCGCGAAGACATACGGGTTCTTGGCGCGCAGCACAACGTTAGAGCTGGCAAGAAAAGGGTCTTGCCTTGAACTAAACCAGGCCGAAACCACAGTCATGATTCCCCCCTGTAATCTCAGACAGACGATTTGAAACAGAATACTAATGGCGACAAATGAAAGATGGAGCAAGCTCGACTCCTGTGGCTTAACTAGGAAAATGTGGCCAACCTACAACAAACAGAAAACGGAAAAAAAAAACTTAGAATTGAACAAGAGATCACTGTCCTCATAGGTTTCCAGTGAATGGGGGTCGTAAACCCCTAAGGCATCGCGACGGATCTACACTGAACTAAGTGTGGCACGTACAGGTTTCTCTTGTCCTGCCCACCCACTTACCTAACCTAACCTAAGAAATCTGGTAAATAAGAAGTGATTTCTTATAACATTTTTCCACTACAATTATCTTGTATTTTTATTTGTTCTGATGTTTATTATTATTATTACTAGCTGACCCGGCAAACTTCGTTTTGCCCAAAATATATTTTTTGACTGAATTAATTTCAAGCACTCACGATTCCACCTGAAATTTGTTTCTTTGATCGAAATTTAGCGTCCCGGCCAATATTTGGCGAAAATATAATAAAATCAAGTATTAATTTCTTTAAAGTCTATTAGATTTATTGAAATCTAAAACAAAGAATATATTAATGACTCAATTTAAAGCTGCACGATACACTACATTTTTTGTTTTCTGCTCCGGAGCGTAAATGAAGAGTGAGGATGGTTTCCCTACTCGGGAACATGCCAGATATAACTGGCCGTGTGAAAAACATGATTTTTCCAGATTTATGCCGCACACTTCCAGCGACTGCCCTTGTGACTTGTTTATTGTCATCGCAAATGCAAGTTTCACTGGGAACTGAATACGTTTGAATTGGAATGGCAAATCGTTTGAACTCAAGGAAATTCGCGGGATTAGGCATTCTTCTCCTTTGAACAGCCCTTTCAAAATCCTTGCCACTACCACATTGTTCATTAGCTTCATGACAATCAGTCGGGTTCCATTGCACAGTTTCGGGGCATGAAGATTTCTTAGCATAATGACGACAGATCCAACTTTAAGACGCAAATGATGAGGCGGAATGCCAGACAAATCCAAAGAGTTTAGGAATTCCACTGGATAATTGACGACATCGTCTTCGTTTTCAACGCGATCGATCGATTTGTATGAACGCAGCTCTCCCGGAATTTGATTTTGAATCGTCCAATTCAAGTCATTGACATCAATATTTTTCGCTGCTAAAATTGCGCGTGCGCTCAACCAATCGTAGTTACGATAATTTTGACCAATGTTCGGATATACATTAGTAATGAGTTCATCTTTCGTTAAGGTGAATTGACAAATGACAGGTGGAATGGATATTAAACCACTCGAAGTTTCAACCGGAATTTGTCCATTTCCGATTTTTAGCAGTTCTTTAGAGAAAACTTCTGCGGTTCTATCCTGTTGCAGAATCACTCGCATATTCATACTCAATGAAATGGTTTTCACGTATCGCCACAAATACGATGACTTCAGACATGCATTTAATTCATCCGCCGCTGTTGATTTCGGTATCACGGGAAGTGTTTGTCTGAAGTCGCCCGCCAACAGTATCATCACGCCACCAAACCGGTGATTATTGTTGCGCAAATCTTGCAATGTTCGATCAAGTGCTTCTAATGATCGTTTGTGCGCCATTGTGCACTCATCCCATATGATCAATTTACAATTTTTCAACACTTTTGCCATGGCTGATTGCTTTGAAATGTTGCAAACATGATTTTCATTGATTTGCAGGTTTAACGGAAGCTTCAGTGCTGAATGTGCTGTTCTTCCACCTTCCAACAGTGTTGCAGCAATTCCGGTAGATGCGAGAGCTAACGCAATGCCACTTTGAGCACGTATTGCTGCTAATATCAATGATATCAGGAACGTTTTCCCAGTACCGCCGAAAAATAGTCCACCGTTTCCTTCATCGACAGCCTTCATCAAATATCGAACTGTAAATGATCATAACTTTTTATAAATCGCACGCAGTTTTCACAAATCACTAACTTACCTTTGAAATGGCCAAAATACAGAAAGCAAACGAACGAAAAAGGTGCAATTGAAATTTTGAATACAACTGGAAAAACAGAACAAAACACTTAACGATCTAACAAAACAATAATAATAATAGTAAATTTAAAAATTTTATTTAAAATTAATTTGACTTTCTTTCAAATGTTGTTTTATTTTTTTTTCTTGATTTACAAAAGGGTACAACTTCTTTATCAGTACATTAGTTAATTCATTGCCCCCCCCCCCCCCCCCCCCCCCCCCAACCCTCGCAACCCCCCTCCACCGTGACCACACAGCCAAATTATCAAATCACAAAGAACATATACTGTGCTATCAAATGGAATGACCGCCTACAGCGCAACCTGTTGAGAATTTTTCAATTTTTCTTTTTTCTGAAACCTTCGCGGAGCAATTACGAACAAATCCGCAGAAGGAAGTATCCAATTTGGTCCAGTCGTTTTCGAGTTTTAAGCATCCGAACAAACCAAGATCTATTTTTATATATATAGATTATTTTCTTTATTCTCAAAATTCAATATAAAATAGTAAATGTTAATACAATTCAAAGTTATGCTTACATACATAAATTTAGAGAATAGTTGGTGACATTTAACTTTAATGAAAAAATAGAGGTAATGTCACATCATTTAAATTAACTCAGTGCGGGGTGAAACAGTAAGTACATTATTAAAAAGCAAGAAACGGAATGAAGAAAAGTGACGAACAAAAGGTAAACACAATTATATAATTTCAAGATGAAATAATTTTTGGAGTTGGTTAGGTGATGAAGTGCAACAAAATTTCGATTTCATTTAGGTTAATATTCAAAAGCCACAGTTTTACTTTACTTAAAAAGATTCTTAGTGTACCAATGATTCGAATGTCTTCTGGGAGAGTGTTTAATAATTTACAGCACACAATTGTATAAAAGATTTTGAATCTAGAAGTGCGAAAAGTTGGTATGATTACCAAGGAATTATATTTTTACCTCGGATTTCCCTGAGCTACGTTACACGTTTTTTGATATATTTTTCGAAGGGTTTTCAATATATTTTTACGTAATTTCTTAGGCGTATTTTGACATGTTCTTTTAAGTGTGTATTATGTGCCTTTTGAAACATTTTTTGAGCGATTTTTAATGAGTTTATTTTAAAATTTTTTTCAAATTTTTTTAAAGACTTTTGACGCGATTTTCGACTCCTGAAAACCACTTAAGGAGGTGTATACAAAATGCTTAAATAAAAGCTTGCTGAAAGCTAATTATAAAACGCATTGAATACACTTCAAAACACATTCAAAAGCATGTTGCTCACCCTTTAAAAATGCAAACGAAAAACGAACATCAAACGGTTCAGCAACGTATAAAAAGACTTTCAGCAAATGTGACCAAAAAATCACTTAACAAATTCCACTGAAACACTCCTGAAATAAATCAAAAAAAACCTTCACAATTCACATCAAAAACGTATAAATACACTTGAAAACGGCATTAGAAACACAAGAAAAACTAAACAACACATAGGAAAGGCGTCCAAAATATGATCAAAAAACGCCTTGCTGGTTCCGTGCAACATTTCACGAAAAATGCCGGGACGACCCTTTTATTATTTCACACGCGTTGGAAGATCCTGTTGTTTATGACATCCAATCTTTAGCCACTTTGACCTCGAACATATTTATTTATGCAGCCCTATCCATCCCAGACTCGATTTACATAATTTCCTAGGCCATAATAAATCTCCGCAACCGCTATTTACATGAATACCGTATTTATCCATCCGTAAACCGATTCCATCCACCTGTGAGCCACCTAGTTATCTCCATCTCCATCTCCACCCCCGATCGAACCCACAACAAGAAGCAGCAAAAAAAAAAAAGTTAAAGCCCTTGATGTGGGCACCCCACCCGCTACCTAATGTGTTTATCTTTACACTTTCTCTCTAGTTGGCGAACAAAAATTTCTGCAAATTTAATGAACTACAGCTAACTAAACAACCATTAGGGGATGAGCCATTGGGGGTACATTTGGAGGCAATTGCTTAGAATGGCCAGAATGGCAACTTTTCGTGGCCACTTGTGCCCGGAATGGCTGTGCTGATGCCCAGATACGAGTACATATCTTGCAGGAGCACTTCCACTAAAGTGGTGATGAATGTTGCGAAGTTGCCCTAATGATAATGGCAGCAATATCACTTTATAGTTCGCCGTTACAGTATATGTGGGTGTTTCTTTTTTTTTTTTTTTGTTAATGTGGTTTCGAATGGTATGCGGCAGCGGTCATGCTACCAGCAAATTACCGCCGTTCATGGCTTTATTAGGTATATCCGGCTTAAAGTTGCTACTCCCTAAGAGTACTCCACTCTTAAGGGTTGCTGTAGTAGGCACCGAACTGTGATGGGTTTTTAATAACAATGTGGCCAATAAATTTCCCCGTCGCAAACACACACGCATAAATGGAAGCCCAACAAAAAAAAAAATCCACACAGAAAGATGAAATACAACAGCCGTCACCATTTGCCATTTGGTGTTTGGCTGGGTGAAAATCCTGTTAACGTGTAAAAATTTATTTACATCACGACAAATTATTTATTGCTTGTCAAATTTATTACCTAACCTTTGTAATGGAGGTGGCTGTGGCAAAAGGGTGGCTGGCTGGTTAGCATCCGCACAGAATAGAAGAGAAAAAGGTGAAATTGTTGCCGCCATATGCGAGAGGGTGGGAAAAAAAGAAACGTACAAAACAAATGAAATTGAGGCCAACAAAAATAAAAAGGCTTTCGGTTGCTAACCGGTGTTTAGTTGTGATACCGGGGATGCTGAGCTTTGTCGGCTGACAGCAGGGATGTGTTTTTGTTGTGCGCTGCTATTGTGACATGAAATCTATTCGCATGAACAGGCGTAATATATTGTTTTGCAAAGAAAGCAGAAAATAAATAAATATTGAGGCGGGTATTTTGTTTGGAAATTATTGCGACATTTTATGAGGCATATGGTCAATTTGAATGTTTTATTGCTGTAAATATGTGATTTAGTGAGCGTGTTTCTTTCTCCTTGTTTTTTTTTTGTTTGACATGGTTTATTTAGGATTTTAATTTTATTAAAGCGGTCTTTCGAACTGAGGGATTTTGCAGTTGAAGCCACTCATTGGTGTTGCATAATTAAGTGGGAAATCAGAAGAAGAGGAAGTCGTATATCTGGGGTAGCTAAAACTCCCACTCCAGCGTCCAACTCGTCACAACATCTCAAACAACAATCTCCAAGCCTAAGGGATGATATCCAGCTATTTCTAGCTGCGAAAGCAATCGGAAAAGACCGGCGTCAATTGAGTTCATTTAAATGTCGTCTTCTTCGAATTGAGAATAGAATTCCTTGACTGCGTGCATTAGACAGCACAGAGTGTCACATATCCAAGCGCAGGCAACCGATAAGACTATTCCTTGACAGCATTTAGGTGTGTATGGCCAGCCAAGCGCAGACGCCGACAACAAAAGGGAATACTTAATTGCGTGGTTAGAAGTCACAAAATGTTGCTTGTAAACAAATGTGCGTGCCAATCGGGAAAGCTCTTGATCTAGTGGCATATAGGCACTGTCAAGACTTTCTGCACCGCAATAGATTACAGAGTGTTTTGGTGGCCAAATTTCGCACTATGATAGATTAGCCCCAAATCGGCAGTGTCAACACCGATTTGCCCCCCTTCTAAGACATTGGTAGTATCACAGACGCGGTTTTCTTGGGCTGACGTCGCATCGGTCGATTTGTCTGTCCCTAACCGCTCCCTTCGTCCATCACTTTTGTCGTTATGTGGCTTTCTTCCGCTTGACCGCAGGTTGAACGCGTTTCTGTTAGACTGTTTTTTTTGCCCAAACGCGCTTATTTGTGGGACCTGACCTAAGCGGAATCTAAACCCACCGATGGAGCTGAGCCACGGGTTCCAGCTCCTTAGCAAAGCACATTCTTTTCCATGAGCGTTGCTAGCACCAGTTTTCGAACTAACTATAGCTGTGACTGGTCATTGCTGGCCTCTATTGTGGCACAGCAAAACTGCCCACCTCCGACCCAGTTTGCCTTTCAAAGTGTCAACCAGAATCCAATATGTTACAACAAATCTTCATCTCGCAATCCGCTGCAGAAGTGCATCCCATAAATTGAACCCACCCCCACCGCTTCCAAGTCATCCGCAGAGTGATGGGTTTCATTCTCTCTACTTTTCCTGATTACCATCCTTCTCTGCATGCTGTAATAACGTCCATTCACAACACTCCACCCGGTGACTGTGAATGAAACCATCGTACAGCATTTGCTTTCGCATCACAACACGAACAATGCAGCCTAAGTAGCACACGGGAACAAAAATCCTCTTCAGACGACAACCGCGCCTGTTTCCAAACCAGTAATGGGGATTTTATTATCTAAAATTAAATCTCGGATAGATGGCAAGCAAATGCAAAGGTATAGAGCAGCAAAAGAGATTTTCCTTGTTTTCAAGGTGTTAAATCTGCCATGTGCTCCTCTCCGTATGACTAGCCACCGATGTGGGATGAGATGTTATGACGGTCTGCCTTCTGCGCTGGTGGAAGCGGCTCTGTATGTGGTTAATCTGTAAAATGTTTGCTTGGCTCTTTTGAATACCGGAGAAAAAATGTATTTTCCTCTTTCATCTGCCGGAAGGTGTACAAGCTTCAGATCTCACACGTGATATTCAGCAGATTACCAGTGTTTGGTTGATGGCAGCATAGATCCATCGTTGATAAGGTCAGAAGCAATTAAGAATGTGTTACAGAAAAACAAGGATAAAGTCATGAATACCCACTCGGCTTGTTAGTTGGGGTGAACGGAAAAGCAATGCTTCAATCAAATTTAAGCATTTTTGAATGTACGCGCAGCAGTTATGCAAATTAAAGGTTTCGGTTCTGACTTTCTTGAGTTTGAGTGATTTTTGGCAGACACGTCTCTTGCTTGGCTGTGGAATTAATTTCTTAAATATAAATTTGGGTCTTAAAATATTTTGGTCTCCATTTTGCAATTGACATATTTATAGTTGAGATTATTGGTGTTGGTGTTCCACTTTTTTATGTGCCATTCAACTCTCGTTACCAAATTAGTGACGTGCAAAGTTGCAAAAGCCAAGCTTTTGGGCCACTTGTTTTTTTGTCGGATGTTCTTACTATCCGATGGAGCACTCAGACACAACTACAGGTCCATTGTACTGCCAAACAGACACGTTACATTATCGTACTTAGTTTTCCCGTCTTTCGAAGAAAGATGAGAGAAGGAGGCTTCAGTGATGAAGAGCTTAGATGTTCGACACTCACCACATCAGCCCCAAAGATCCGCCACCTGATGCGAGCAAAGGCGGGACAGCTGCAGAGTGTTCCGCTGTATCGTCTTCCTCCCCGCAAGCACGACAGATGGTGGTGTCGCTCATGCCCAACACATTTAAGTGTTTGGCAAAAGCTTGGTGGCCCGAAAGGACGCCCACAAGCAGTCTGCAGTCGATTCTCCTAAGAGACAGAAGGAAAGACGCGGACCTTTCACAGATGTCCGGATGCATTCGTTTGGTCTGCCTACACCCAGCACAGTCACGCCACCGACTCTCGTATTCACGAGAAACCCAAGTATCAATGGATGACCTAACCACAGATGCAGGCAGACCCAACGCAGGTTCAGGTCCTGAGAAAGCTTCTTCAGAACCCCGTCTGTCAAGCTCATCAGCGATATCATTTCCCTGGATACCAGTGTGACCTGGAACCCAAACAGGATTCACTGTGTTAAGCCTTCCGACTAAGTTCAGAGAAAGCTTGCGTTCGAGCACTAACTTGGACGAGGTAAGAGGGTTAAGCAACGCTTTTAATGCAGCTTGGCTATCACTGCAAACGCATATGCTTCTATCCCTTCACCTGTTCGTCACAAAATAGCGCATTGCCATAAGGATAGCGAAAATCTCCGCTTGGAAGACAGACGCATGGTTACCTAAGGCGTAGTGTAGTCTAATGTTCTCCACAAAGACTTCAGAACCAGACCCCTATCCGGCTTTGGAGCCATACACGATGGCATTCTTTCCCAGGCTCATAGTATGGCCGAAGTCATTCCGTTACCGGAGGAAAGTTGACGTGGTCGTTTTGTCGCAGTAGGATTTCTCGAGTCATTGCGTCAGACGGCATATCCATAAGACAGGGAATAATTCTCGCACAAGTTCCTCAAATTTCCAATGCGCATGGTACCGAAAGCCACCTCTCTTTAACCGAGAAATGGTTTTCAGTGTACACCCCATGATAAATATATCAAGAGGGGGAAGGTTCATCATAGCCTCTGGAGCAGAGACCGGCTGGCCCCTGTACGCTCAAAACAAACCGTTCTTTGAAGTTTGGCAAAAGAGGCGGTAGCACGTTTCCGCGAAAGCCTGTTCCACCATACAACCGATGCACATGAGAGAAGTGGTCTTATCATTGCCGTATAGATCCAAAGGACCCTTTTAGGAGATAAGCCCCATGTCTTGCCAAAAGCGCCTCTGCACTGTCAGAAAGTTGACAGCGCTTTATCGGTTTTTGATTCAACATGCTTGGACCAAAGAAGCTTTCTATCGTGGATTACTCCCAGATATTTGACTTCATCGGAGATCGGGATAGTGACGCCTTTAAGCACAAGTTGAGTCAGACCAGTGACCTTTCTCCTTCTCGTGAAGAGAACAACCGTAGTTTTCAGAGGATTCACTGAAAGCCCATTTCTTGTGCACCAATCATCGATTAGGCCCAAGGATCTCTGCGCCTGGGAGCAAACAGTCCCTTGGTCTGAACCGAGAGGCAGAACGGCGGCATCGTCCGCATAGGCTTGTGTGTAGGTTCCAGGAAGATTGAGAGATTGGGCCACTACTCTGACACAAGTTCAAAGAAGCAAACTAACAACCTTACAGTTTTCTGCTTGAAAGTATAGGGCGTGGCTCGGACAATGAATGTCCCGTCTCCAACAGCACAACCTTCATAACAAAGCTTTGACCTCGGAATTAAAGCCCAAATCTAAAATAAGTGCAACGTGATCCGGAATCTGAAGAAGTAGGTGTAGAGGGACTGCTTGTTGTACTTGTCGAGGTATGCGAAAAAAAAAAGATTGGCACAGCAATAGCTGAGAGTTCGGAAGGTACGTAAACGTTTGTTCCGGTTTTTAACTGCAAAGACACACCTATTGGATTTCCACTCTTGAAAACCTCTGAAGCTTATGAAACAAACGGCTAAGTTTCCTTCCGAGGGAGGCTCTCGGAACAAGACCTCGATTGCGGTGCTACAAAACTGTCCTTCACAATAGAATACCCTACCCTTGCAGACATATTTGCACAGATTCGTATCTTCCTTTTAGGCCCGCAGACAGTAAAAAAAATCAATTTATTGTCGCATCTCAAACGTGAGAAGATACCTTATATCCTTGCACGGAAAAGGCACTTTACCTCGATAATAATCGGAGAAACATAAAAGTAACAAAAGTTCCCTACAACATGGACCTAGCTTAAGGTCCTATACACAGGTAGATTCGCATTCCGGGACACCGATCAAAGGGGTTGGATACAAAGACCAGCCAAACCTATCCCAGCAAACAACGACGACAATTCGACGTTCAAAGGCACCAAATGGAGATTTATTTAAATTAACTTATCAGCGGAAAATTGAGAAATAGATATGAATTGCTGATTCCATCTTTTGGCAATTTAAAGCTTTGTAATCCCTAATGGGATTTAGTTGGCTGGTTGGTTCGGTTACGCCATTCCAATCGCATCCGGTGCGATGAGGCGGTGGCGGTCGGTGGTTCGAATCAACCGGCACAACAATTGGTGATGACATCAGTTTCTCTCATTGGCTCTGCCAATGCAATGAGAGCATAAGGAGCTTCCCTTTTCGGATTTATGTCTTCTTTACAAATATACGGTATAAGTGGATAAATTTTGGGAATATTTGCATAATGCCTGCTTTTCGGTAACTGATTTCATTTTGTGGCATTCTCTGTGTGCTGGAATTTAATCTGAGGATAAAGAAGAAACTTTGCATGTACAATTTTTCAAATCAATGAATATTAGGAACATCTTTGTCTCCTCCACTCAGGCTGCTACACTGTGGCTTTGGGTCTATCTAGGTGGGTGTGTGAGTGTGTGGTGAATTCAGCAGAAATTCTATTTAAGTTAATTTAGTACATGGATTGCTTTTGTCAGCAGTGGAGAGAAGGAAGATAAGATCTGGGACAAATCCTTTTGTGGTTTACAAGGAATTGCTTTGGCTTTCTTATTTAGTTTTTGGCAACAGTTGGCTGTGAGACGGCAAGCAATTATGGATTCGATTGTTAAAGTGTTTTTACAATAATTTTCAATTAGAAGATTCCATTGTCTGTTTGAATAGTTTGACTACTTGGCAAAAGGGCTCTGATGTCCGAAATTGTGGAAACTTGGATATTCAATGCTGGAATTATTTAGAATAAATACTGTTGTCAAATCATTGTGCATGCCGGGACCAAGGAAAAGGAGTTTACGAAAAAAAAAAGTTGAAGTTCCATGAAATTGTGATGTGAAGAGAGGAGATCCTGAAGACGATTACGATACCAATGAGTTCTTAAAGTGAATCAAATGTGGTCTGTAGCTTTTGTCGAATGATTCGACCATTGTCAGTTTGTAGCGTAAGCCAAAGACTTCAGATGAACCCAGTGAACAGAAATATAAATGTTGTTGGCTTCGCAACCACAATGAGTCGCTGGTGGTAAGCCTTTTACTGTTTTGTAATTTTTGACGCGCATCTCAATAGGGGGATTGAGAAAAATTCCCATTGCCAAGTTATATGCTCAGACTCACGCGTTCGCAAAAGGTGTCGCAGCTAAAAATAAAATCGGATGCTGCAATTTTGTGTTTTTCTCCAGAACGGTAGGTCCATTTCGCCCGGTTTTGGAGACCAATGGACTAAACACTTGCTCGAAATCCCAGCAAACCGGTCAATAGTTGCGATCGCCTTATGTCACTCAATGGATCCAAATATTTTCCAAATGTTATGCCACTTGGATTTGGATGATTAAACCATCACAACACCGCTTGGTTAGGTTAGGTTAGGTTAGGTTAGGTAAGGTGGCTGTCTGGAAAGACGCACTTAGACTAAAAGTAGTGTAGGTCCATTGTGATACCACAAAGGGGGGTAGAAGGCCAGAGTAATAAACTAGACCGGACCTGCTAGTGGGTTCGGCTTGGATCTTGGGAAGGGTGCCGAAGCAGTTCAAAAGGTGGGTCCAACCGAGTCTGGACGGGACTGTTTCGGATAAGAACGGAAGGGTAACCGAAGCAGTTTCCCTTCTGTTACTATCCATAATCAATCCTATCTAAATAGAAGCTGATGGGACCTTATGCTGAATATATGTAAATGATCAATGCAGCCATTTTGTCTTGGTAATATATTTTCTTATGCTGCGTGTATCTGTGAGAGACAAGTCACTGAGGTCTTCGAAGAAGTAATTTCATAAGATTGCTTAACGCAAGTTTGCGAGAGCTGGGCAGGTGCACAGAAGCTGAAAAACGGTTTCGTCTTCTCCTCATCCGCTTGGTATATTACTCGCCATTTATAGTCACATGCTGTTCTTCCTCACTATTAAAGAATTAACAAGTAAAAGTGTTATCATCGGCCTGGCCGATGCTTTGATACCCTCCACTGCATACAAGTCATGCAAAATTGGTTTTTGTATGGGAGATACCCGAACTACTTAACCGACATAGCCGAATTTTAATATCAACCTGACGACGATAAAATTAAGTCCTCTCTCAAAATTTCACTTGCCTAGACCGATTTGTTTCGACGCTATCCTTTTTTCAACAGACATGAGCCTAATATTGGTTTTGTATGGGAGGTACCTGACCTACTTGACCGACATAGCCCATTTTTAATTCCAACTTAACGAAAATTAAAACAAGTCCTCTCACAAAATTCCATTCTCCTATGTCAATTCTTTTGGGCGCTATCGTACTTTCAACATGTGTTTTCTAATATTGGTTTTGTATGGGAGGTACCCGAACTACTTGACCGACATAGCCCATTTTTAATTCCAACTTAACGACAATTAAAACAAGTCCTCTCACAAAATTCCATTCTCCTATGTCAATTCTTTTGGGCGCTATCGTACTTTCAACATGTGTTTTCTAATATTGGTTTTGTATGGGAGGTACCCGAACTACTTGACCGACATAACCCATTTTTAATACAAATCTGCCGATGATAAAAAGAAGTCCTTTCACCAAATTTCATTCGCATATGTCAATCCCTTTGGGCGCTATCGTGCTTTCAACAGACTGACGGACAGACAGATAGACAGACAGATGGACACACGGACAGACGGACAGGCAGACAGACAGACAGACATGGCTATAACGATTTAGAAAGTGATCCTGATTAAAAATATATATACTTTATGAGGTCTCCTATGACGACTTCTTGCCATTACAAATGTAATGACAAAGGGAATATATACCTTCATATGGAGGGTATAAAAATGACAGCTGGCGTTCATTGCGATCCAGTGGTGAATACTGTCTGGATTCTCTTCGCTCCTTGTTATTTGCTATATTATATAAGGCAAAAATAAGCCTCAACGCTAATAATTCAAAATACGTACCTTCATCTTACATCCAAGCCTATAGGTGCTTGGAAGTTAGGTTACCAGATGACAAAATCCCAAAAAACATGACCTTGCAACGAATACATTCTGCGAAAAATTAAAAGAATGAACCATTTTATGAATGCACAGAAGTACCTACTCCAGCTTAAGCCAACGTACCACTATCGTATGTCGTGCGTATAGTTGGATATGTCACCCACTTAAGGCATTTGGCTGATATTAAGTGGGTTTTCTTTTAAATTTGACGCTAGCTAAAGCCCACGTAATCTTGTAGTGTTCCGACACTTTAGTATTTGTCTCATATGAAACTGAAGAAGAAATTTAAAGTAGACTTGAGTAAGTATTCGATGCTCATCGCTAAATTGGTCTGTCAGAAGGATTGAATGTCAAAGCTTAAGCATTCTGCGACTCCAGTCCAATAAAATGATGAATATCCATCGAAGTCCAGACCAGGGCTGGCGTTTTATTTATTTATTTTTATTTTAGCTAAAGTGTTTTTCAAGTGGGCACCCTATATCCGGCCATGTTGTTTTGGTACACGATTGAGCCGTCCAAATGATAAGACTTTAGTATCAAAATGAGTGTTCGTCAGTGAAAATATTGCTATTTACAGGCAGACAAATATCAAGGCAAGTGAAAGTAGTTAAGTCTGAGTAACGGAGTACGGCAGACGAAAAAGGAGTATAAAATACTACTATTGTAGTACTTTCGGCAGCGCTGGTCCGGACCTCAGTGTCTGATTTTATATCGATTGCGTGGTGGGAAAATAATTTCCTTGTTGGCAATGAGGTTTTATCGATTGAGATTTTCAAAATCGCAGTTAGATTCTAGATTAAGCTGTCGATAGCCGTCTGACTTATAGCAGATGTCGTTGAAATAAGAAACTACGACAGATTAGGAAAATTAAAGAAATATGGCTCGGTCACTCTTCGATTCTCAATAGCCCGTTCAAATCCGCGAATCGAGCATCAAATATCAAATTTAGAGCAGCCTCATGTGCCAGAGACGTAACATTTCCACCGACATTGTTGTAGGGGAACTACAAGGTCCCGCTCTCCAGCAGATTTTTTAGAACGTTTGATCCGTGCAATATACTTAGATGTATATGCCCTAGTAGTATTAAGTTCCAAGGTATACGGTTTTTGTTAGGGAGGTGCAAGGCCTCCTAATTTCCAATCCTTCCTCAAAACACACACGGCAGATAAGCATCTGCCCAGATCACATGACCTCTCTAAATGTTGCCACCTTCTTTCTACCAAGTCATCCCATTCTGAGGGGGCTTGCAAAAACATAGACACACGCATCAGTCCATCCAAGGGGATAATCTTTCCGCTTCCCGTGACTGCTTGTAAAAACCTTGACTTGGGGCATTAATTTTCCAGTTTTCTTCAAACATTTACATGCAGTCATTGTATCGCAAAACAACCACCATTTCGTCATTTTTTTCGTAGCCTCACACCTTCATGGCTCGCACACTGAATTTCCAATCCCACGATGACACGTAAGAGATAAAAATGATGTAAGCCAACATAACAGCCACATACCGTGCAACATTGAAACTCTGCTGTGCTTCTTGTCGCTGCGTCACAGACTTACTCACTCAAACGATAAATGCTCGAACGAACCGGCACATTTCAATCATACATCCTTTGATTGATAGTGTTCACATGTCATTCGCCAAACGCCGGTCATATACCCGCGGCGCACACACTCTGTCAACTTGCCACGATGATGGAAGAAGAGAATTCTTCGACGTGTCTTATCTTTCATCCCCGACACCTTTGAGACATTTACGCCCGAGCATTCCCCATCCTATGTGTAAGGATTTGAAAGGATTTCATCTTGAAGCTTCGCGCACAACCAAAATGGGGGAGGCGCGATAGGATTTATTGTTGGGTTATTTGTTATCGCTCGTGGGATATCCTTTGTGCCGAAGTTTTCTAGTTATAGCTGGTCTCCTCTGAGTAGTCTTTGTTCGTTTTTGGTGCGGCCTGCCTACTCATGCTCTGAGCTGAGGTATGTTTGCAGCGTGTCATATATGAGAATAAACGGTGAAAGAAAACAAGCTGATGATGAGAAGTAAACGCGCGCGGCGGGAGACCGAGGCAGGCATCCTTGAGCCTTGACGATGACGGACGACCTCAGAGTGCGTATTCATTGTTTGACATCATCATTGTTAGGCGAGAGCGAAAGCGAGATAAATAGTTGCGAGGATAAAAAATGGATTCCTTGGCGTTGGATATATTGAGGAGAGATCAAGTTTTAGCACTTCGCCATTGACAATCTACACGAATTAAAAATTCATGCGAATCTGAGGTAGGTATATGCGGGTTACTCTCGACGAAACGTGCCGAATGCTGTTTCAAATCGAATTGTTTTGTAGGGTATGAGACCTTTGATCCCGCTATAATTTTTTGTACAGAGATTCATTTTTTTGTGGCAATAAGCTTATTTAAAAGTTTCAATATTCTGGGGTCTCCAATGGAAGCTTGTCATTGGAAAGGCAGATATTTCTTCATCTTCCCTCTGCTGGATTCTGGTCTAGAGTTCTAGAAGAACTTGCCGGCATTAATATTTTGATCTCTAAACAGACTTTGTTGCGTCTTTCCTTTTCCTTTTCTTGGCCCACCTCAACATCAGCTTCCACAACGCGAATCAGGCTAATTTCATTATGACCATGATGTTGTGTTTTCATCGAACTTCCGTGAGTGATTTTATAATCGAAGTGGCTATTCGCACGTCGTTTGGGACACGGCTTCGGTCGACCGCTACGTATTTGATGATAATTAAAAATAGTATTTTAAGAAATAAGTTGGCCATTAAAAGCGACAGGCCGTGCCCGAAAATGAAATACTCGAGTTTAAATCCCTTTAAGCGAGCGAAGCGAGCCACATTACCCCTATTTGCCGCGTTTAACTGTAGCCGTCGACCTAAGCCGTGTCCCTAACAACTTGCGAATAGCATCAGCCTTTCATTATACAGCAATCTTACAGGACCAAGTGAACCAAACTAGATTGTGGCTTGCAAAGTCAGGCCCATCTTTCAAAAAAGACGTAATTACCTGTTCAGACCTCCTCGCTTTGGCCGTTATGCACTAGCCCACATGAAAAGACTGCCGATTTCGTCAGAAAACCTTATTGATTCGAGGTGTGGCCGCTGACATGTTCGTCCACTTGCATATTATGTCTCAGGACATTACAAAAACCACTCCAATAAGCACAGTCGTAAAACCTTCACTCTAATACTGTTTACGATACGTACACCGTACACTGCACAGTGTACAACCCCGCAGAGTGACACGTGCAACAACTTAAACCACAAGTGGCAATATCTGCCAAAGACCGCACTCAAAAACTTAATCCAATAACGTGGTTTTGCGGAAAATCAAATATATCATTCCACGTTTTGGCGGAACATAATAACACCGCTTATGCAATCATCAATTGAAAGGGAAACCATAAAGCACTTAACTCAACCACCTGACCTTATAGAGTTGGGTTCTCCCCACTAACACACATCGCTGCGATGCCATCGTACATCATCATCGCATAATCATGTCGCTCAGCCAGCCATGTAAAATCTACATTATACCCTAAATAAAATTTTCATTTTCTTTTACTTGTTTTTGCACAAACAGGAGCAAGTCTAAGGATAAACGTTGACGAGGACGACGATGGCGGAGATGAACAGAGAAACAAAAAAAAAAGGAAACTCGTAACCATGTCAATCCATTTGTGGCTGTGTGGCTGGAGACGCAATCTTAATCTCAAGCAGCCATCTCGAGGCATGCGAGACCAACCCTTCTGGAACACCACACGATACCGCTGGATGCCATAGGATACCATACCACTACCAATGGAGTGTATGCAAATAAGTCACTTACATGTAACTCTTAGGATTGTCATGTCAGCACATTTAATTTGACATCGACGAACGTTAGAATGTTACATCCTTCTGGGTGCTGGCAGTGTCTCTGTTACTCCTCTTGTGCCAGCCAGCCAACCAACCAACCGTCATATTGAATCAATATTGTCGACATATTTCCCTCTCTTATCCGTCAAGTATGGAGAGGAGCAGTATTCCGTCGAACTTACCCAAGGGGAGGAAGAACATTTCTGGCAAAAGTGCTTTCAAATCCTCGCGTCTTGCAAATTTGCATTTCCTCTTCGCATATAGAGAGCGCACTCCGTTGCCTGGATGAGCTTACCCAGGACCAAGTACTTTGGCTATCTTTTCACCATATACCACCCCCCAATTGTTATTGAATTTTTGAATTGAACTGTCGTCGGTTTTTATGGAACCATTGATTTTAAATAATTGTTTACCTCCCCTCCCTTTTGCGCGCTCTGGAAAAGAAGACTTACCTCAAGGATAAAGGATGAGCTCCAGGGCGGAATAAATTACATACCTCGGTTGCGATTTTTCGATGCACGAGCACGATTTAGAACGCACATTGTATCCCTCCTCGCCGACCGACCGATAACGTTACGAAAGCGATTATCCAAATGAAGTGGGTTGTGGTTGGTCGAAAGTCAGTTTCAGTTCAGTTCAGAGCCAGTGCCGCCACGTCCATGGAGGAGGTGCACAAACAAAGTTCGTGTCCCGAATCGAAAGAATCGACAATTCTCAAATAGAAATAGCTACTGTTCGACGTGTGCGGTTGTGTGGGTGTGTGTGTTTGTGGTTTGGTCGTTGCTATGCGGCTCATTTTAATGGCGATTTCTTGTTGACAACACTGCTTGTCACGTACGCAATCGGCTGCTACCTGGCGGAACAAGGGTTCTATGTAATTATTGAGACGGCTTCCAGCATCTTGCAAGAGGCAAACAGCAAAACCGTTGCGTACCTATATCCCTTTTTTATTAGATTTCCACCTCTCGAGAGTAAATTATCGATTTCGTGAGTGCTTAAGGGTGTCAATGGCTGACGTTAAACAAATTGTTTTCAAATCCAAGGGTAACGGTATGACTCGCTACAAAGTGAGATATTAAGTATTTATTGGAGGGATCCTATTTTTTGCTTTATCTCTTTCTGTGGGATGTGTGTGTGTAAATTTCCTCGGTCTCAGTTCGTGTCGTGTTGCTATGCGAGAAACTTACTCAGCCTTTTTTCGGAGTTTGTAGTATTGTGCGTGCTCACGGCCAAAGTGAGGGTAAATCCTTTCAATTTGTGTTGACGGCGGTATGGGAATAAAATAAATTGTGAATGGCTTTGTTTAAAGTTGTTTGTCACGTAGGCGAATTAATTACAGGGTGGGGCTACTTTTTGCATCGAATTGAATTGAAAGGTGTTGTTTATTTTTGTCTTGTTGCATCGCTTGTTGAGCTATGCGGGGGCGTGTGAGTACTTATTGTTTTGTTGGTGCATACATTACCAATTTTCGACCGTTGCAGTGACAAGAAGTTGTCATATATATTTACAAGGAGAGGTAATTGCCAGGCATCTAGTAGGAGAGGCGAAAAAACATACCTACCTTCAACATTTTAGGGAGAAAGGTATATAATTCATTGCCAAGTTTAACAGGTCCGACAATTTTACGTGGAATATTCCATAAACGGTTCACGTGCTAAACTGGTATAGAGCCATAAATAACTTTCAGAAACGACGGTGAAATGCTGGACATTTCTTAAAAAGCCCGGCACAATTGAATGGATTCTGTACCAGGCAGGCAGACTGCACCAGGCAGACTTGAGCTTTTGCCGCCTAATTGAGCTTCAAGGCTGACTTTACTATTATCAGCCTAAAATGCGCTTATGCACAGAGAAAAAGATTGAGGCTTTCAAAGATACATTTGTTTGTTCTTATCGATGAAACATATGAGCCATGTTCAATTGGCAATATACGACAGCATTTTCAAAATTTCACCGCTACAGCTGTCATAGATGTCAAGATCAAACCCCTAAATTATTAAAAAATAATAAATTGAACTTGTTGTATGCACCAGCACATCGCTTCAGTAGTTTATGACATCAAGTCTATTTTATGGGAGTTCAGAAACAGTCCAAGCACACCTCAAAAATACGCATTTAAAAGAGGGCAAAACGCGTCCAAATGCTCTATGGAAAATACGTCAAAAACGCATATTAAGTCGCATCAAAAGGCTTCCAAAAAAGAAAACAAGTCGAACAATCAAGTACATTAAAAAAAATCCTAACCAAACGCGTCGACAAAATACGTTAAAAATTAGTCAAAACATACATTGGACGTCCAGTATGTACGATAAATTAATTCTTTAACACTGTATGGTTCAAAAAATGTAACTTTATTGAAACTATTTCTATGGTTCAGTACAATGTAATTTCAATGAGTGTTGTATGCACTAGGGTTGGAATCGGACTGCCTGGCGTTGATGATCTCGTCCTCCTTGAAGGTTCGGGTAATGGTTGTTATCAGCGGCGTCGGTCGTAAACTATTCCTGTATCTATTTCCTATCGTTGTTTGTTTCATCTGTTTTTGTTGGCTTCGGTCGTAAATTACCAATTTTACGATGATCCCGATCTTCTTTCGGGGTTGGTGTCGTGTGTCATCGTGCACTTGTTGACCCATGTGGTCACCATGTGTTAACTTGATATAATGTTTGATGTCATTCATTCATGATATCGAGCTCGTTCGTTATATCGATCGATATTTTATAAAAATGTTTAACAAATAAGTCATTAAAAAATATGTTTGTTCGAAATGTTTTATTTGATGTTAAATTGGAACGATTATGGTTTTCCAAATACTTTTAGGGTTTTTAAATTAACTGCGTTCATTATATTGGATGGCAAATCGTGGGTACCGTTCGCTATATAGAAATACTAATATTTATCTGCAAAGCGTTCTTTATATCGCAAATTCGCTCTATCGGATATTCGTTATAACGGACGTCCTCTGTATTCACATACGCGTTGAGGAACAAGTCCCAAAACGTTTCAAAATCCCATTCAAAAATGAGTCGGAAAAAAATTCAAGAACGCACTAAAAAATGAGTCATAAACGCTCCGAAAAAGGAAACAAAACACTTGATAAAATATGCCTCAGAAAGGCGGTAAAAACGCTTCCCAGAACTCGTCCAAAATCAGGTCAAAAACGCGTGCAAAACACGTCTTAAATTACGTCAAAAAAAGGTCAAATGCTTTGAAAAATTCATTAAAAAACGCTTGCCGAAACAGTTTGCAAATTTCTTCCGAAAACGCGACCAAATGTGAAGATTTGAGTACTTTCTCTAGGCAGATATAGCTACCCGCGGTTTGTGGATGTTGATATTGGATCCTATATCTGTTAGACCCTTTTAGGCCATTCGTGAATCTCACTACAACCCTGGATGGTAGATGTAGGTCCTCAGACACAGCATCAATATTTAGTGGCTCCAACACATCACCGATGCTCGGTGAAATCCTTTCTTCTTGCTTACAAGTCTGTGCCTATCAAAAGAAAAAAAATCTGTCATCATAGCTCAGCTACACCTTTACCTACTTTACAATAGGACAAGACTTGCAAGTATTTTCAACTGAAATACTTGCCGATGTAGAACTAATGTTCTCTTTGAGGCTACAGAACCTTAGAAGACAAAGTTCGACCTACAAACGTAAGATTACCCGATTTTATCAAATTTTAGCCACCCGTTCAACTTCAAAATTTGGTCTTACTTCATGCTCTCATTGGACGTGTAATTCAAAACAACTATCTTCTATTTTTCATTTTTAGTTCGATTCCCGGTTGTTTTGTTTTCTGCATGGTTTCCTATGAAATATCCCTTAGGGAGAGCAAAACCAACACTAAGCTATTAAAACCTTAATACTTCACCAAGCTCCGCTATTGTATTTCCCAACTGTATAGTGGACACAGGGAGAAAGTGAGCGACGAGAGATCGAAAACAAAACCCATCCCCATGTGGTCGATTTTCTAGGTATTATTAAAAACGGTCCTGCACTTTGGGTGAGGAAAAGTTTTACCCAACCAATACAACACACAAAAGTATCAACTTCAAATTTTCTATGAAGTTTTGCAACTCTTTGTGACTGGATGTTCGGGTCTTAAAACTTGAGTGGAAACCCGGAAAAAATGAAATTTTGATGTGCTTCTTATAAATTATTCGGTTGAGATTATATCCGCAAATTGGGTCGGCATGTATCTAACCTCAGCTTTCAATTGCGATATATTTAGGAGTAAATTGAAATACTTTGCAAAATGTGTCTCTCAAGTGACAAGTTGTGCATTTTTGATTCACAATTTACTTGTCTTCCGATCCATTAGCAGCCAGCAATCCTGCGGCACAACCCCAACGGACGACGCCTATACCGTTTCTCATTTGTAACTGAAAAACACTCGCCATAATCCATCAAATTGACACTAACAATCCAAAGCCACAGTGACTGAGTGGGTGTGTTTTTCACAAACAAAAGACAAAAGTCAGAACAGCCATTAACGTGCATTCTGTTTCCTCTAATTGGGCCTCGAGTTACACCATGTCATCCCATCATTTGTGCTGCGAAAGAAAGGAAATACGCATAAATCACTGTTCGGCAATGTGCGGATATCGCAAAGAATCGACAGTATCTACAACAGGATGCCTATTATCCTTCCGATTAACAGAAATCCAAACTGTTACGACAATATTGTGTCGAATATCCTCTGAAGTAAATCTACCTAATTGGCGTCAATGGATGCGTTGCTAAAGTTGGCACATCAATGCAATCCGTTGTCGATTAAGGATCCCTAGCCCGCGGAGCGCGTTTCAATGTAAAACAGCAAAACTGGAAACAATACGAGTTCTACTGCGAATCTGTGAGCGCAGCATTAGGGAAGTGGTTTAGTTACAGTTTTTCACATCGAAACCCCTTGGGAAATCAAAATATTGCATCATAATGTTGAGTTGCATACATGGATTGCACAATTCACTTCTCCATGGATTGGAGCGAGCGGAGTTTATGTAACAATGTATTGCGCGAAATCCGCGGGCATAGTGCGAGTCAATCGGATTTTCGAAAGCAGCCGCAACTATGGCGTTCCTATATTCCATATTCTAATATTGTAAGCGACAGTGAATGGATTTATGGAGCTGTGTACCTAATTGTTTGTGTTTGCTCCGTCAAGCTGCCAGGATATTGTGGTGGAACATTGTAAGGAACTTTGCAATACCAACTGCTAGACACTGGCACGGTTGTAATATCGTTGCAGGGCTTAGTTGATTTTCTAACACCACTTTTTGACAAAGAAGAGAGCAAAATCTGTTGGGAGTTATTACTGGAAAATAACACTCCTATTCCAATTGATGACTTTTGCACGCGATGTCTATAAGGGGATCAACCACGAGTAATGAAAAGGCTTCTGTGGAAAAAAAAATACAAATAATAAAATAAATCAACTTATATAATACAACGCAAGATGGAGCGAAGGCTCTGACCAATAAAATCTGTTCGGTTGAGTTAACGCTTTCAACTGACAGATGTACCTATGTATACAATACACTGTACGCCATTCAAAGGTGTGGGTACAGACAGGTTCCCAACTTCAAACTTCGGTCGGATGAATTAAGATAACTTTCCACATTTTTGTCCTTTGGCAGTTCTCATAAATTGAGGAAATATTGAGAGAATGAGAAACTTATTGCGACGTTCGTAGACGAAATTGAGATGAGGCGCAATAATGGGTTACGAATTTTTATTGGTTGTTGTACTGATTCAGTTTTATTCTCAACTAGCTGTGCCCGCAACTTCGTACGCGGTGTGAAACTATGTAGTTTCCAATAAAAGAGATAATAACAGCTAGGTTAGGTTAGGTTAGAGTGGCAGACCGCCTCAGGTGCAGCCTCACTTAGGCCAAAGGAAGCCCATTGTGATACCACAGGATCAGTGTTCTCACACTACCCGTTGAACCAGCCGGAGCTAAGAATGAAGCGTTGGAGGCAATTAATTGCTATATATGCAAGTTCGCTGAGATTGTCGAAGAAGTATTCTCCGAGGTACAGTTTTCTAATAACAGCTACGTTTCAAAACATTAAAACAAAGCGATAAACCTTGTCAATACTTACTACTTAGGCGCAACAGTCCGTGGTGGACCTGGGCCTCAACCAATACGCCTCTCCAGTTAGCGCGATCTTTGGCTAACTGCATCCAGTTGGGCACTCCAAGTTGGTTGAGGTCCCCTTCGACTTGCGCGCGCCACCTAAGGCGAGGTTTTCCTCTATACTGCTTTGTTCCTGCGGGTTGGAATCGAAGACTCTTCGGGCCGGAGCGTTGGTGTCCATTCGCTCTATATGTCCCCGCCATATTAGACGAGTGATACGCACTTTTCTGACTAGGTCGATGTCGCTGTAGAGTTCGCTGTTAAATCTCCTCCTCCAGAGCCCGTCAACGCAAACTGGACCAAAATCACACGAAGAGTTTTGCGTTCAAACGACCAAGGAGCTCTTCATCCGACTTTGATAGGGTCCATTCTTCTGCACTATAAAGTAGGACTGCGATGATGAAGATCTTATATAGAGTCTCCTTAGTTTCTACACAAGGCCTTACTAATCAATTGCCTTCTTAGACCAAACAGCGGTTGGCAAGTGTGACTCTTCGCTTGATTTCTGAGGTGATGTCATTTTCAGAGTTAAAAGCGGAGTTGAGGTAGACAAAGTCCCGAACTACCTCAAAGTTAAAGCTGTCTATCGTGACGTTCTGTCCGATTCGTCGATGTCCCTTCTTGTTGACAGCATATACTTTGTTTTGCCCTCATTCACCACTAAACCCATTTTTGCCGCTTCTGTACTGATACTTGCAAACGCACCAGTGGCAGCTCGCTGTGTTCTGAAAGTGATGTTGATGTCTTCAGCTTATGTCCGTAGTTGCACGGACTTCTGGAAAAGTGTTCCTCTGGCGAGTTTCGCACAATCTTCTCAAGGATTATATTGAAAAAGTCACATGACATGCCTAAATCCTTTTTTGACACCAAAGGTCTCGGTGAGATTGTTTCCGACCTTTATGGAGCAGCGAGCGTTCTCCATCGTCATTCTGCACAATCTGACAAGTTTGGCAGGGATGTCAAAACTAGACATGGCTCTGTATAGCTCGTCTCTATAAATGCTGTCATATGCGGCCTGAAAATCGATAAACAGGTGGTGGGTATCGACTTGGACTTGTTGGGTTTTTTCCAGGATCTGCGGTAGTGTGAATATTTGGTCGATTGTGGACTTACCGGGCCTAAAACCGCACTGATAGGGTCCAATCAGTTCGTTGACATATCACACAGTACGGCAGACAGGATGTTAAGGAGACTGATTCCTCTATAGTTGGCGCAGTTAAGAGGGTCTCCTTTCTTTTGGATCGGGCAAACAATGCTGAGGTTCCATTCATCTGGCATACTTTCCTCTAACCAAATTTTGGACACGAGTTGGTGTATGCACTCTAGCAAATCATCTCCCGCTGCCTTGTACAGCTCTGCAGGTAAGCCGTCTGGTCCGGCAGCCTTGTTGGGCTTCAGCTTGGATATTGCTATCCTCACATCATTTTGGTCAGGTGGACGAAAGTCTTGGCTTACATCGCCCAGGTTGAATGGTTCATTCTGCCTGGCAACGGAATTTATGCCGTCTTCGCCGTTTAACAGTCTGCAGAAATGTTTTTTCCATGTCCTCAGCACCGACTGTGATTCCACTACAAGGTTTCCTTGTTCGTCTCGACAGGTTTCTGCTCCTTTTTACCCTTGGGTAAAACTTCCGAACATTGTTCTTGGAGTAACACCTCTCTATTTCCTCGATCGCGCGTTTCTCATGTTCCTTCTTTTTCGTACGGAGAAGCGCCGCTTCGTAGGCATGTTGTTTTGCTGCATGTGCTTGCCGGCACATCGAACCAGGGGTTTCGTGGGGGTGGTTTGGTGAAACCAAGCACATCAGTTGCGGCGTTTCTGATTGCTTCTTGGCATCGATGCCACTGGTCTTCAGCACTTGATGCTGGCGGTATAGGACTTCTCGGGAGGTTGAGGGATACACGATCGGCAAAGGTTCTGGCGGTTTGTTGCGTTTGTAGCCGTTCATCGTTGAATCTCCTCACAGTATTTCCCCGTTGTTGTGGCATCTGGGATATCCGCAATCGTACCTTGGCTACAAGGTAGTGGTCCGAGTCTATGTTGGCCGCTCGTAAAGTTCGGACATCTAGAATACTGGAGGAGTGCCTTGCGTCGATCGCAACATGGTCAATTTGATTGACGGTTTGATGATCCGGTGACCGCCATGTTCCTTTGTGAATGTTGAGGTGTGGAAACCGTGTGCTAGCTATTGTAACATTATGCCCCGCAGCAAAGTCAATTAACCTAAGTCCGTTGCCCGGCGTGGTGTCGTGTAGGCTGTACTGTCCTTGTCAATGTCAAACAATAAATCAAACAAATCTATTCACCTAAACACCAAGAAATTTAAATTCAACGTAAGTAATACAATTGCACTTCTTCACGTAGGTAATATGAAAACAACCACTAAAACAAAAACCTTAAATTAAATTTGTATTAACACCAACAATAAATCAAACAAATTAATTCACCTATATCGTCTAGAATTCTTTACTGTAGGTATCAATGTAGGTAATATCACAACCACCAAAAGCAAAAACCTTAAACTCAATATATATTTACACCACCATACACCCATCATCGCACGTCATCAGCCATCTGCGCATTTCATCAGAAAAACATTGTCGCTGTTGATTACATTCACACTCGCCACGCATACTTCTCTTTCGTTTCACTTAATCGGAGTAAACTTCACGCAGTTTTCTTGACATGTATGTGCTTGTACGATGTGCGCCAGCCACCCACCCCAAAGTAGAACAGCGATCAAGAACAACTGTTGCTGATAATTTTCGAAAATAAATTTAGGGTTTTCAAGTTAGATTTAGGGTTGTTGCTCAGCTTCTAGACACAGAAAGCTGATTGATGGCCTAAAATAATTATGGAAGTGTTGGCTATGGTTGGTATTTTGTTTTGTTTGGATTGATTAAGAATTGTTTGAGTAATGGCGATTAAAAAGCTGTAAAAAAGTCAGTAAAAAAAGACACATTTTGGTCAAAAACGCTCCCAAAAAATAAGTATGGCAATGAAAGGAATAGCCTATGTCCTTCTCTGGATCTTAAGGGACATTTCAAAAAAAATTCCATCGAAATCTGTGCAGTATTTTTCACGCCAACCGTTAACACATGAAAACACCTACAGTTTTATTATATGTATAGAGTACTAGCTTATTGTCTCACACCAAAAAGATTTTATTCCTCTGCTTTTAAAAATAAATTCTTGTATCATTTGTTGTGATCCGCACAATCATACCCTACTCATGGCCTACCCTAATCATCACCTTCACACTACCTATCCATTCCATTAACCAAAAACACATTACCAGAGCACACGGCTATTAATAGGTCATTCGCTTTGTTTTTCTTTTACCCAAACGCCACCCAAGCGCAATGAGTCAAGTGCATACCTACCCGATACAATACACACGTAACCCAACTCCGATCCGATTGCACAGCGGCACGTCGACACATGGCAAAACTGCAATGGTTGCATATCGGAGGAATACTACGTTGTGGTATCAGGGAATAACAATAATTTTGGAATGGATGACACTTGACACCAGCGTAAGGCAAATGACACCCAAGATGTCATTTGGGTACTTTTAAATGGGAACGGAAAACAATTAAGCAATACCTAAAAATAGCGCGTATGCACATATGGTAATTGGTAAGGAAACCGATGATGCGTGGAAGGGGAAGATAGGAGATGGGTCATATAGAATGAATAGTATAAAAGGCAAAGGTTGTGCGCAGGAAAGGCAGAGTAGAATTATCAGTCAGATCGATCGCAGCCGAGCATTAGACAGCGGGTCAGATCTATACTTAAAGTTATTAATAAAACTACACTATTGATCGCAGCCCAGCTAAAGACAGCGGGTCAATAGCTGTTAAAAATAAATAAAAGACTTTTTCTTTAAACTCTCCGGCCAATACTCTTCTCCCTCTGGGGAAAGCACGGTATTAGGACGTATTTCATGGTGGCAGCGGTGGGATAACCTAATAAAGGTCCCAACTACCAACCAAAAACCAAATCTTAAAAGATTTTTAAGGCGTTACTGGGGCATACACCAGTTAGTGATAGTGTCAGTAAAAAAAAAAAAAAGTCTCATAACCGTAAGTCCTGGCGAACTCCCAAAAAAAAAGGGACGCGGAGGCCAAATCTGAGCAGTGAAAAAGACCAGGCTGTAACTGCAGCTTTAGGGCGTGAAGCCTGCCTGGCATCAAGCAAAGACTGAAGCAGCGAAGCAGTGAAACAGCAAAGCAGTGAAACAGCGCAGCAGTGAAGCAGTGAAGGAGCAACCAGGAATCATCTGCAGCAGCCAATTAGGTGATAATTAAGGTATTTTAAAGAAAATTTTTTTTTATCCTATTTTTACACCCCTACACCATCCACCACTATTCTTACCCGACAAAAACGAGCGATAGTAGAACTTTTCGAGTCTCTACCATTTCACTACTACTCCCCTCCTCCAATATCTACCCATATGACCACTCCGATGGACCTTAAAGTCAGTGTGGGCGATATCTTAAATATCGTTCCTATATTTGACGGAAACCCGAGCGAGTTAACACAATTTATCTCCTGCGGAGACCTCATTTTCTCTTCTGCTAGGGAAAATGAGCAGTCAATGTTCTTAAGCATTGTAAAAACTCGACTCCGAGGTCCCGCCCTCGGATTAACACAATATAATGTGATTAATACATGGTCAGGGTTGAAACAAACTCTTGAGGCCGAGTATAGGGAAACCAAGTCAAGGGCATCTGCCCAGAACGAACTTCTTACGGCCAAACAAAGACAGAGGGAAACCGTTAAAGAATTTGGCGAAAGAATAAACAAACTCCACACCTCACTCAAAGCCGCCACCTTTACTAGCACAAATGAGAACGCTGTTAGAACTTTCCTAAACAACGAAAACGAAAAATTAGCTATACAAGCCTTTGAGGATGGTCTAAAAGATACCAACCTGAAGCTAGTGGTCCAGGCACATGGTGAGACAGATCTCAAAAAAGCCATCGCTTATGCCGACAACCATTCTTCGCGCTTAGAGCGCTCCGCCTCTAGCCAAACTCCCAATTCAAGCTCCCCTCGACTTCCTCCCAGATTAAGACCCACTTGCCAAAACTGCGGCATACCAGGGCATACTGAGCAAACTTGTTACCGAAACAAGTCAATCCCCAGTTTCAACACCAACCAGATAAAAAAGGAGGTACAGTTAATAATATGTAACTACTGTAACAAACGGAACCACTCCTTAAAAGAGTGCCGCCTCCGTCAATCGCACCTCCAAATGCAAAACTCGGAACAACCGAACACACATAATCCCCGACAACACAACCCGAATAATACAAATAACGGCAACAACAGTACACGAAGGCAAGTGAATTATCACCACATCCCGCCTACAAGCATACAGCCAGCAAGCTCGTCGGAAAACGACCACTGTCGAGAGGACAATGGCCTTTCCTCTCGACAGATAGTACAAGCCGAGGTCCACCAGAGGACGAATTAAAAAATGTCACGTCCCTTTCTATTGAACTTCTCCCTAATGACGACCTAGTAATGATAAGGATTCCATCCGAAAATGGGAGGTTGCGTAATATGATTATTGACACAGGTTCAGAGATAAGTATAATCAAAAATCCGAGCAACCTACCTACAAGTAATAACGCTGGCGACATGATTATATCTACCATGAGTGGAGATAAGGTCATGTCTACTAATCTTACCATCGAAACCTTTCATTTCGGATCAGGAAACGACATAATAACGGTCAAACACCCTTTCCATATCCTCAACGGAAGTACGAATTTTAATTTTGACGGAATTATCGGCAACGATTTCCTGAAAAAATACTCCTGCGAAATCAGTTACGCCCACAATTTTTTAAAGATATATCCTTTCCTACATAGTTATCCTACAGTCACAATCAGTAGCTTAGGAGACGTACTCAGCACTATCCCTAGTTTAACTAAAATAAACCCAGCAGAAAGTAAGACTATGGTAAAAGAAACCATAGCAAAAAGTAAGACTGAGGTAAACCCTAAAATAGACCCAGCACAACGTAAGACTGAGGACAAAAGAACTTCAGCAGAAAATAAGACTGCGGTAATAAAAGACTCAGCAATAGTCAATAAGACTGAGCAGAAACAAAAAGACTCAGCAATGGTCAATAAGACTGAGCCACAAAATAAAAAAGACTCAGCAATAGTCAATAAGACTGAGCAGAAACAAAAAGACTCAGCAATGGTCAATAAGACTGAGCCACAAAATAAAAAAGACTCAGCAATACTACATAAAGCAGGCAAAAACAATGTAATCGCTGATGCGCTTAGTCGAGTACGAATCAACGACGACACAAAAGTACTCGTAACAACTCGTAACCAAGCAAAAACAAAAGTATCCACAGATAACTCTAATGATAGTATACAGGTTCTCTCTAGCTTTAACTTGCATGAAAAAGAAGGGAAGATTCAGTCAACTAAACTCACTAGATTCAAAACCATAATTTTACCATTAGTAGAATCCCCAGACGAAAAAGATTTACAAAAACAAATCCCTCACTTCACTAAACCAGAAATCGGAAAACTTGCCAATTTTCCACAAAATAATAACGAAACACTTTGCGTAACTACCCTACCTATTCCAATTAGAACTCCCAGAGATCAAGCGACAATCAAAGCATGCCTTGAATCCATTAAAACCCTCCACAATAATGAAGAATCAATTGCAATTGCACTACCACCCTTAGATAACCAATGCAAGTTCACTTTGAAAAAGCTCATAGAAGACGTTTTTCACACACAACACATAGACATCTATCTTTTTTCTGACAACCGGATTTTCCTAGACAATAATGAAGATATTACTAAAGTACTATCCGACTACCACGATTCTCCTTTCGGAGGTCACCAAGGGATAACACGCACCCTCAAGAAAATTAAGCAAAAATATTTCTGGACAACCATGAATCACGACATAAAAATGTACGTACTCAACTGCGAATCCTGTCAGCAGAACAAGTTACATAAAAACCCAAAAATCCCAATGAAAATAACAACAACAAGCTCCAATCCTTTCGAACGATTGGCCCTCGACATAGTCGGACCTTTACCTGTTAGCTACGAAAATAATAAATTCTTGCTCACATTTCAAGACGATCTGACAAAATTCACGGAGGCCGTACCACTCCAAAATGCTGAAGCTTCTACTGTAGCAAGAGCATTTGTGGAAAAAATTTTATGCCGCTTTGGATTTCCAGAGTCTCTTCTTACCGATCAAGGTACCAACTTCCTGAGCCAACTATTCAAGGAGGTTTGCAAGCTCTTGAAAATAAGAAAGCTTCAAACTACTCCTTACCATCCTCAAACTAATGGAGCACTCGAGCGCAGTCATCGTACCCTAGCGGAATATCTTCGACATTACGTCAACAAGGACCCCCTCTCTTGGGACACCTGGGTACCATACGCAATCTTCGTATTTAATACAACCACACATAGTAGTACTGGTTATACCCCTCACGAACTACTGTATGGATACCCTGCAAAAATACCCAGAATTTTAGAACAAAATCCTCAAACGAACTACAATTACGAAAACTATTGTAATGAATTGAAAGCTCGTCTTCAGCACGGTTATCAAATCGCCCGTGAAAATCTAAACAAAAAAAAACTCATCTCCAAAGGTCATTACGACGCACATACAACGAATGGCAAACAATTTACTATAGGCGACAAAGTACTGATGAAAAATCACACCAGACAAAATAAGTTCTCCACTCTATGGAACGGACCATACGAAGTTGCAGACATTATTTCAGATGAGAATACACTCATCAAAATTAAGAATAAAACGAAAATCATACACAACAACGACCTAAGACCCTTCTTGGAATGACAAACACTCATCCCTCTTCCCCCAATTAATCCAAAAACTCAAAGAATACTTCACACAGATGAAATAGCTTTCGTAAAATTTTCTAGTGAAAACGAATTAGAATCAGTATCGAATCAAATAAGGCAATTAAAAACCGCAGAAGAAAAACAAATCACATCTATAGATATGCACAATGTCCATCATTATACGGTAATATATGTTATACTTCTAATAATTCTAGTATTTTTCATATACCGTCTGGTTACCAGACCAAAAACATTAAGCGAAATCAAAAATTCTATCCCAAATACGTCGCAAGTTCCTGCCCAAACTCAACCAAAACTGGTATTAACCACTAACGTCTAACTATTTCATTAAAAGCTACATTTTAACAGGGAAAGACTCAGAAGTGACTACTATCGACTTCCATACACCCAATATAACTCCTTCTGACGCAACTCCCCAAAAAAATCCATTCCTATACAAATTATTTGCAGAATTGCATACTCAGGTCCTTTTCAAAGACCAACACAATAACATAAAAGTATATTTAAACAAAGGAACCACGAACCTCTTCAAGGGTGCAATCCTCATATTTTTGCTAAGTATTAATATAACAAAAAAAAAAAACTAGAAGAAATAATCAGCAATATTACATTATATTTAAATTAAGAAATAATATTACATTACAATCATTATTTTGCACACCCTTTCCTCAATAATCAACAATATTGTATTATGTTTAAATTAAACGCAATTCATAATTTCATAATTTTGTAAACTATGCAATAATATTTTATCGTTAGTTTGTAAACATAATATTAAATTTTTGTAAAATCTCATTTCGTAATTAGTTTATAAACTAAGCAATAATATTAAATTTTTGTAAAATCTTTTCTCAATAATCAGCAATATTACATTATGTTTAAATTAAGCAATAACTTTACGTTGTAAACACCTTCCTGTTCACATCTGAGCCTACTTACAGAAAATTCTAACCCTTCAGGTAAGAATTTTCTTTTTCTAAGGGGAGTGGGATGTTGTGATCCGCACAATCATACCCTACTCATGGCCTACCCTAATCATCACCTTCACACTACCTATCCATTCCATTAACCAAAAACACATTACCAGAGCACACGGCTATTAATAGGTCATTCGCTTTGTTTTTCTTTTACCCAAACGCCACCCAAGCGCAATGAGTCAAGTGCATACCTACCCGATACAATACACACGTAACCCAACTCCGATCCGATTGCACAGCGGCACGTCGACACATGGCAAAACTGCAATGGTTGCATATCGGAGGAATACTACGTTGTGGTATCAGGGAATAACAATAATTTTGGAATGGATGACACTTGACACCAGCGTAAGGCAAATGACACCCAAGATGTCATTTGGGTACTTTTAAATGGGAACGGAAAACAATTAAGCAATACCTAAAAATAGCGCGTATGCACATATGGTAATTGGTAAGGAAACCGATGATGCGTGGAAGGGGAAGATAGGAGATGGGTCATATAGAATGAATAGTATAAAAGGCAAAGGTTGTGCGCAGGAAAGGCAGAGTAGAATTATCAGTCAGATCGATCGCAGCCGAGCATTAGACAGCGGGTCAGATCTATACTTAAAGTTATTAATAAAACTACACTATTGATCGCAGCCCAGCTAAAGACAGCGGGTCAATAGCTGTTAAAAATAAATAAAAGACTTTTTCTTTAAACTCTCCGGCCAATACTCTTCTCCCTCTGGGGAAAGCACGGTATTAGGACGTATTTCACATTCGATATTGACTTTTATGTACCTACTAAACTGTGAACTATATCCGTTAATAAATTACATAGACCAACACACGCGGAGCCAGAAAAAAAATGTAAGCATAGATTCGGCTAATCACTGAATTGACAAATTAACTGGAACAATTGAGCGATTTGTTGCAAATCTATGGTTTGGTGACCGAAGTTAAAAATCGTTCAACAAACACTCCGTTTAATTAAAATCATCGTTTGATCTAAGTCTATGGTAACCTAACCACGGATTTAACCAGCAATCAAACGCTAAATAAAACTATACGGAGTCGGATCCTCTATGCCAAGCTAAACCTGTCATTTCCTAAGTTATCTTTTCACCCAATTTAAGTGAGTTGTGTTAGCAGTCCCTTTTTTATACAGAAATACCCGGCTTGATTGTAAACAAATATGGTGAGGAAAAAATCACTTCGACAGCAGATGTGTATGAATGTCGCAGTCATAATCTCAGAGGAGACTCAATTTGTAAATCAATCAATCAAGTTCAAAGGAACAGCTCGAAATGAATGCATGCCAGACGTGTTTGCCGTTTAAGTCTATTCTTCCCGCTTTCCTGTTGGTTAATGCTGCGTGCTTCGATGCCCAGCCGAGATTCGCTCCTTTAATTAGTTTCCGCGGCCACATAGAGCGAACACGCACAAACACATGTGCACCAAGATTGATTGTAGCAAAATTAAATCAGCTTCCAATATTAATTGCCAACACATGTATCCCGGTTCGGCTAACACCCGAAAATTATCGAAAACAAATCACTGCATTGCCAGATAGCTCACTCCCTTCATACAGCCGGTGAAAGACAAAAAGAAATACGAAACACCATACCCGGCGGCAGGATATTACAACTTCTCGTCCATCATCCACATCATAGTCGCAAAAGTCACATATACCTACACGTAGGACAGCACAACCGGAAGAAAATTGGAAATTAATTTCGCATCTCTGGGAAGCTGTGTCAGAGAAAGCGCACCTCAAGTGCTCTCCGCTCCGGCCGCTCCTTCCTTGCACCTTCCACACACAGTTATAGATACAGAACGATTATACATAAATGAATTGTTCTTTTGTATTACTGCTTAATTGGCCAATCGGTCGTATCACAAAAAGAGGCCCGGGAATCAAATTAATCATCATGATGAATGATGACTTCCACTGAATTGTTAAGGCAAAAATAGTTTACCCACCCGTTGGTGTTGTAATTTATCATTCGGTGCCCCTTCCATGGTGTCCTTTGTCATCCTGCCGAGGGGAGACTTTAAAAGTTATTTAATTACATATTCATTTCCGCTGTGAGTGTCTCTTGGTTGCTGGATCGTTTATTTCTGTTTTTATTAAACCGCCACGATACGGGAGCAATAATAAACGCGTTTTCCTTGTGCCGTAGGAAGAGGGCGGGTGAATTAGGCTTTTTCAGTCTCGATTTGAATCAAAATGTCGACACGGAAATTTTGCTTGTCGACATCCGTAATCCTTGGAAAATGAAGATTTACCTACACCAGATAACTTGGCAATCTGATGGATTGGGTATGGACTAAGCGTTTGTGGAGATACTTTGCGGGCTTTGACGTGGTAATTGGATGCAGAGGATATTAATGATAAGCTGGAATGGAATTGTATAGCCGGACTATATTAATCAACGTGGATTTCGTTGTCCGAACTTTAACTTTAACTGCGGTAGCTACTGATGAATTTGTAAGAATTCAACAGTTATTTGGATGTGCCTGAACGGAAGGTTTTGGCAAAGAACCAAGATCGGCTGGTCAGGTCTGGCCCGGGTGAAGTTCTGATATGAGCTCATGACCGATAAGGGATTCTGTGATCTTCGCACAGCGGAGGAAGTTGGGTTAGGTTAAGCTAGGCTTTGCAGCATCGTCATAAAGGACTGGGCTAGACTAGACTACTACCGACGTTCATTTAAAAGTACCGCCAGCTATATACCGGATTTCGCTAGGTGATCGAAACCTTTAGAGTGGCACGATAAGCTCTACTGCAGACCAAAATCACAAACGCTATAAAATACCAGCCCTAGAATAACACCGTTAAAGAGGATAAAATGAAAGCTGATTTTCAAAAGCAGCACTTGGTTGTCGAAAGACTGCAGTGTTTAAAATTTTAAAGGATAACAAGATCTTCTAAAAAACACAAGACCCGTACAGAACCCCACACACTGAATCTCAAGGAGTTGGTATTTAAAGGATAACAAGATCTTATAACAAACGCAAGTCCCGCACAGAACCCCACACACTGAATCTCAAGGACTTGGCCTTTAGAGGATAACAAGATCTTATAACAAACGCAAGTCCCGCACAGAACCCCACACACTGAATCTCAAGGAGTTGGTATTTAAAGGTTAACAAAATCTTATAACAAACGCAAGTCCCGCACAGAACCCCATACACTGAATCTCAAAGAGTTGATCTTTAAAGGACAACAAGATCTTATAACAAACGCAAGTCCCGCACAGAACCCCACACACTGAATCTCAAGAAGTTGGTCTTTAAAGGATAACAAGATCTTATAACAAACGCAAGTCCCGCACAGAACCCCACACACTGAATCTCAAGGAGTTGGTATTTAAAGGATAACAAAATCTTATAACAAACGCAAGTCCCGCACAGAACCCAACACACTGAATCTCAAAGAGTTGGTCTTTAAAGGACAACAAGATCTTATAACAAACGCAAGTCCCGTACAGAACCCCACACACTGAATCTCAAGGAGTTGGTCTTTAAAGGATAACAAGATCTTATAACAAACGCAAGTCCCGCACAGAACCCCACACACTGAATCTCAAGGAGTTGGTCTTTAAAGGATAACAAGATCTTATAACAAACGCAAGTCCCGCACAGAACCCCACACACTGAATCTCAAGGAGTTGGTCTTTAAAGGATAACAAGATCTTATAACAAACGCAAGTCCCGCACAGAACCCCACACACTGAATCTCAAGGAGTTGGTCTTTAAAGGATAACAAGATCTTATAACAAACGCAAGTCCCGCACAGAACCCCACACACTGAATCTCAAGGAGTTGGTCTTTAAAGGATAACAAGATCTTATAACAAACGCAAGTCCCGCACAGAACCCCACACACTGAATCTCAAGGAGTTGGTCTTTGCCAGTTTTATACTCTCTACTGACTTGAAAGCCGCCTACGATTTCGTATAGAGGGTTAAATAAAGCCATCTCAGGCTTCAGGATCCCTACCAAACCTGTTCATCTGGCAAGAACAGTATTAAAGTATAGTCAAAGCAGACTGCATCGGCCCATAGATGAAGCATAGACCCAATATTCCCAGTCGCTGCTATTTCTTCGAGCTAGAACTGCATTCAGAAAGTCCTTCCACAACATTCATTATCAACAGAACGAAAGCCTCTTGAACAGCCTTAAGGAAAAGATTGTTCAAGTTATGTTCAATGAAGATTGTGTCGATGCAGTGTGGGGGAGAAGACTCAATGCCAAACTTTACGGGCTACATTCAGACACTGACCTGGTCCAACAGCTTATAGCATACCACGGTTCATTGTGCGCCTTTGATCCACGAATTTCCGAAGGAAATTCTGCAGTCTCTCCATAGTTGTGGTTGTTAACTATGATAAAGGAGTCCTATGCTGTCCATAATGCGCCTGAATCGGTCTTATGTTGTAAAGTATAGAAGACTTCCATCTCACGCTGAGATTTCTGCCATTCATCAATGCAATGCTTGCCTGCAGTGATGGGTTACCCCGACGAAGGTAAAAATCATTCTCCTGAGAGCGCTAAATGCTGTGCCTCCTATACAATACCTTATTTAAAGTCGCTCCGCATTAAAGACCAACAGCAAAGCTGTTCCCACCGTGCTCCCTTCTTAACCATGCCGACCTTTAAAATGTATACTGGATGTAATCATTAAGTCTGAGACCCGCCCACTTTGCCTGCCCCTGGCATAAACAAAAAAACACAGCCAACGATGACAGCAAAGTGTGAAATTTATTATCACATTGGGCTCATTTGTTACCAGGCCACATAAATTCACTTTGACTCATCATCCTGATGACAGCATTGGGCTGTGACTCGGCATTTCCAATACTTTTGGCTGGCTACCCCAAACAAACAAAAAGCACAACATGGCCACTAAATATTGTGGGTCGTCAAGAGGAAGGTCGAAACCCCGGATTGGCAGGTGCAATTTTTATGTGTTTTGGCGGATAATTGTGTTTTGGTGTAGTATAGTTTTGCTTCTTCCTGTCCTGATGCCTTTATGTGAGTGCAAATGGAGTCCTGCCGTTTTAGGACCTGATTTGGCAAACATTTGATTGCAGTGTTGGTCGAATTAATGTGTAGCCAGGTTTTATGGACACTAAAACGTTTATTTATAGAGACAGTTCATTTTGTTGGGCTAAACTTATTCCCGGGAGGGTATAGTTAGTCCCATGCGACCATCTGGTGTATAATATCCTTCGCTTCTATTTATTAATGCATTCTTTGATGGGCATTTTTTTGTGCGCATTCGTTATGAACTGTTTGATACAGAGGGAGAGTTTCACCGACTGATCAATGGAGTTGTGGCTTAAATACAGAGGCCTTTTAACCTTCACACTTAATATTTTGTGGGTCACAATATTCAATTTTTTATGGAAAATTTCGCCATTGTGAGTTCGAAAAATTTTGCCTGGACGCTAAAAATGATTGTAAGTTCTTACCAATAAGCATATTTAGTTTCGGGTCTAAGTGGCGCTCGAATGATGATTGTACTTTAAATCGTCAGCTCAGAAGTGAGTTTAAAACTTCTATTCACCAAATATTAAATCATCGCCTAATTTATTTTGGAACTTTGTTAATTTACAAAAGAATAGTGATGGTTTTCCGGCTTCTTTCACCTCTGATGATTAGTCTATAGATGATCCCCGTATTATCTGCAATAGCTTTGGGCCATTTTTTTCAATCAGTGTATTCAAAACCCTGTTCAGTTATAGATGATCACTTTTTTTCTTATTACGGTGCACCACATTCCTACATTTTCAGTCACATTGATTTTCCCGAAGATATGATACTGAGTAAACTTGGAAATTTGGCTCTAATTTTCAATCCTGATCCGATGGTAATCTAGCAGGTTTTTTAAAAATGTGTCCACTTCATTTACATTCCCTACTTTGCCATATATTCAATGTATTTTCCCTGTGGAAAAATTCTTTTATTGTACTAATATTTAAATCCGGTAGAAAAAATAATACTGAAAACTTTAGAGGTATCTGTAAACAATCGTCCATCCCTAAACTGTTTTATGAGTTGGTGACTGATAAGTTAAATTTTGTTTGTAAAAATTTAATTTGCAGTAACCAACACGGTTTTGTAAAAAGCCGATCCACTGTTACTAATCTTCTCCTTTTTAAAAATGTTGTTATTAGTGAGATATGAAAGGGTAATCCAGTCGATGCCATTGACACTGATTTGAGTAAAGCGTTTGACCGATTTGACCACAAGCTCCTTCTTTTCAAACTTGAACGTTTAGGGTTCCCTACAGTCTTTCTTTCCTATTTAGGAAACAGATGCCAAGATGTTAAGTTTGGAGGACAATTATCGAAAGAAATCTTGGTAACATCGGGTGTCCCTCAAGGTAGTCACATAGGCCCACTCTTATTTATTTTATTCGTTAATGATGTTGTCAAATTTGTTCCACATTGCAATATCCAGATGTTTGCCGATGATTTTCAAATACACTCTTCATTTTGCACATACTCTTTGTATGCACATCTAAAAAACTTTGTTTTTTGGTGCACTAAAAACTACTTGTCCCTTAATGTTAGTAAATGTTCGGTCATTACTTTTTCCCGTCGTACCTCGCCTTTCATTCAAGCTTATTCCTTCGACAGTAATGTTATTCCGCGTGTAACTTTGATAAAAGATTTAGGGGTTATGTTAGATAGTAAACTATCCTACATTTACCACTGTGAATACATCACAAATAAAGCCAAAAGAGCATGGGGAGTGCTTAAACGTTATGCTAGGGTGTTCACCGAACCTTAGCGCTAAAAATTGTATATTTGACGTTTGTTCGATCGCTCGAATATCGCTGGAATATGCGTCCAGTGTTTGGTGTCCATGATACAATACTCATGTGGTAAGAATCGAAGCTATTCAAAAAAGATTTCTTAGGTTTGCAATCAGACGTCTTCCTTGGTCTGATATTAACAACTTATTCAGCTCAATTACAACTTATTGGACTCGAGTCCCTTGTTTTTCTTCGCAGAATACTAATTGGGGCGATTCACTGTTCTGATATTTTAAGTCTTTTAGGTCTTAATGTGCCATCACTTGATTTGCGTAGTATCAATATCAAAATCCTCTTTAAATGGTTTAATGTTATTGTATAATGATTGTGTGTCTTTAATTGACATTAATATGACAATACCATTAATAAAATCCATCCTGTTCAATTATTTCCAGTTGTAATTGTAGTGCTCAAATTTTAATTAGTTTTGTACTTGCATTTTGTTTCTGTATTATTATTTTTTTACATAATTTTTCCTCAATTTTAGTCTTTTTTTATTTGTACTATGTTACTTATCTTAAATTCAAATTGTTCATGTCTAAAAAAGGCCTAGTACCGTATTGACAAACAAATAAATTTCAGTACTTCACAGTGGCCATATTTTCCATACGAATTTCGCAACTGCGAGCTTCCTTAATTTTAAAGTCAGGACCAACATTTTTTATTCATACGGCGCAGAGTATTTAAGAAAAAAGACGTTGCCGACCTGTGCCCGACTATATGTAAGCGATGTCCTTTTCTTGCAAGAAGAAGAGGTTTCATTGAGCAACGACAAATAAATTTGGTTGTATACGAGTATAAAGCTTCGAGGGAAGTAAACACCCGTCAGGATCTGTATTAAATATACAGTCAGGTCCGCTGCACCTACCCGATTCCCCCCTCAAATTTTTATAAGAAAATTCTCTCTTCAATTTCCTATCTGTGAATACGTGTGAAGCAGCAAAAAAAGAAATTCTAAATGGCGGGAGGTTTAATAAAATATTGACACTCAGCAGTGTTCCTACATCGTAGTACCTTTTTGTGGGAGTTCGGATGTCCGAAAACCCTTCCGTGGGAAAGTCAGGAATTGGACAAATAAAAATTCAAACTGTCAATTTTTGGTGAAATTTCATCAAAACATTTGCGATTTACCATGATTATCAACACACATTTAAATAGGCTTTTAACAAAATTGTCTAGTAGGAAAAAAAAATAATCATTATAATTTTATAGAGCCGAATCTTCATTAATGAATGCCTTACAGGCTACACTCGTTCGTTATTCAAACAGGCTAAGGATCTTAAGGTTAACAATAAGTGTAAATATGTATGGATTCGTAACTCTACAGTGCTTGTGAGAATTAAGGAAGGAGATAAGGTACTATCAATCAGAAACTGTGATGATCTTTCATCAATTTATAAACTCACTAATGGAGTCCAATAATTTAAATTCATCTCATAGTTTGTTTGATAGTTCATTATCTACTTCCAATTCGAGTGCGCTTGATTGTTTTTGTATTAACCACTCTGTTGTAAATTGTCATGGCTTCACTGTTATACATCAAAATATTCGTAGTTTAAGGAAAAATTTTGATTCATTTTGCTCTCATCTGGCTTCTCTTGCCCATTTTCCTGATATTATATTTTTATCGGAGATATGAATTTATGACTCTGAAATATCACTTTTTAAGATTCCTAACTATCTGTTTAGTGCTAACTGTAATAACTCATACGCCGCCGGTGGTGTTGCAGTGTTTTACCGAAGTGACTTAGCCTGCGTTTTAAACGGAATTACTCTGAAAAGTGCGGATTTACTTTGTGTTGATCTTGAAATCAATAATATGCAATATTCTTTTGTATGTGTATATAGGTTGCATAAAAGTAGTGTCACTGTTTTTGTTGATGATTTTTGTGATTTTTTAAGAAGCAATAACTCGAAGAATATGGCCCTTTTAGGTGATTTTAATATTGATATTTCAGTGGACTCTTCCGCTGCTGATAAGTTCTTGTCTACCCTATCTGCTTTTGGTTTTTGTTCCTTATTATCTGATCCAACTCGTGTTACTGAAATGACCAGTTCGTGCTTAGACCATATTTTCTTACGTTTGCATAGAAACAACACAGTCAATTTTCAAGCAGCAGTATTTGACTTGAGGTTAACTGACCATTCCTTGATTTGTATTCAATTCGATCATAATATTAAAAAGCTTAATTCTGAGGTTTTCTCCGAGTCTAAGACTGTGGATTATTCTGCTCTGAGATATGCTCTGACATTTGAATTCTGGGATGAAGTTTATGATGCTATTGATCCATCAACTGCGTTTGATTTATTTCTAAAAAAGTTACAGGTTCATATTTCAAAATGCACTCGAATTGTGAATGCTAAATCTAATAAGTTTAAGCGACTTAAACCATGGATGTCATTGCAGCTTTTAAATAAAATAAAAAAGAAAAACCGTCTACGTGTTTCAGTTGCTAAACACCCTAATAACATAAGGCTTAAAAACTATTTTCTTCGCATATGTCATGAGTTGAAAACCGATATACCCAAATGCAGAGATGATTATTATACTCGTAATTTGGCGGACAACCTTGGGAATGTTAAAAAGGAATGGAGGATCGTGAACGAAATCCTCAATCGAAACGTGTCAGAAGTTGAGCCTAAAATTAAAAAAGACAAACAAATTATTTCTAACCCGCTGGATATAGCTAATACCTTTAATGAGTATTTTTCTTCAATTCCCTGTTCCTTCCAGGGTGTTAATTCTCATCTCAATGATGACGTTATTTGTCATGATGTTCTTAGTCCAGATAGTTTCTGTTTCTATGATTTTTCGGCTCTTGAAATTCACAAATTAATTACAGCACTTAAATCCACGAATTCTATGTCCCATGACCATATTTCAAGTCAAATGCTAAAAAATATCTCATTTTTAATTGCAGATGTCTTATGTTACATATTTAACCTTAGTGTTAGAATGGGCGTGTTTCCGGATTCTTTGAAAACAGCTATAGTAATCCCATTGCATAAAAAAGGAGATTCTATGGACTTAAATAACTATAGACCTATTTCTCTTCTGTCCGTTTTTTCTAAAGTTTTTGAAAGGGGTATGAAAAGCAGAATAATGGCATTTCTAAATAGAACTCAGTTCTTTAGTAATTGTCAGTTCGGTTTCAGAAATGGAAAATCGGCAGAAGATGGCTTATTGAAATTCTGTAGTGAAATTTATAATTCAATCAATGAATCCAATATTCCGTCAGCTTTGTTCATTGATATAACAAAAGCTTTTGATATGGTTGACCATGACTTATTGTTGAGAAAACTTTTTAAAGCGGGATTTAGGGGATTTGTTTATGATTGGTTTTGCTCGTACTTAACGAATCGTAATCAAAGAACCCGGATCAAAAATAATCTGAGCTCGAAAAGCTTCTTAAGTATGGGTATTCCTCAAGGCTCCGTTTTGGGGCCTATCTTCTTTTTGATTTTCGTTAATTCCTTGTTTTCTCAACCATTTAAAGGTATTTTAACTGCATTTGCCGATGATACTGCTCTTTCTTACTCCTGTAAAAATCATTTTGAAACGATTGCTTCAATGAATTATGATTTAGAAATTCTCCGTCGTTGGTTTATGTTTCATAAGCTAGTTATAAGTAGCAAAACAAAGTTTATGCTCTTTAACTTATTGGGTGTAGTTCCTGAAGGTCTCTCCTTAACTTATCATTCTCCTTGCTGCTCTAGGTTTCAATTATGTTCGCCAACATTTAGGTCTGATTTACCTTGTGTCAATGGATGTTTTGAAATTGAATGTGTTGATAATTTTAAATACTTGGGTATAACCCTAGATAAAAGGCTTAGTTGGATTCCACATACATCAAATCTAAAATTGTATCTTAACAAAGTTGTCAGACAGATCTACCACCTTAGTCTTTACTGCCCTCAATCAATTTTAAAACTTGTTTATAGTGGCCTAGTGCAATCTAAGATTCAATATGGAATTTGTTGTTGGGGTGGTACTCACTCCTCTAAAATAAATCAGCTACTCATTCGTCAGAAACACTCGATTCGCATTATTTCCAAAGTAAACCGTTTAACACCTAGTTTTGTCTTATTTGCTAACCTCAGCATTTTTCCTATAAGGCATTTGTATTTTTTTAATGTATTAAAATTATTTTTTAAAAGTGCAGGTTATAGCTCTGCAAGAGAATATGAAGACTACAATTTAAGAGCCAATAACTGTAATTTTGTTAGTGTTCCTAGAGTTTTTAAATCCAGTTTTTTTCATTTTTATACAGTTATTTCGGCGCGCTTATTTAATTTACTTCCCGATGAATTAAGAAGCGAGAGAAATGAATCAAAATTTTTAAGTAAAGTTAAAAAGTGGCTGTTTTCTATAAATCATTCTGAGATCGATAATATAATAAGCCCAACGATTTGATTGTTACTGCAGGTATTTGAGTATTTATATAAGTATTGAAGTTCATACACAGATACTTTAGTTTATCTTTAAATTGACTTAACCCCACATACATATATTTTTAATGTCTTTTTAATTAATGGTACATTCGCCACTTATTCCTTGGAATAATAGAATGTTCTTACTATTTCATAAAAAATATATTGCTTAATTTGCTATTATTTAACTTTATGAAGCCATTCAATACTTATTCAATATTGTTAGCATTAAGCTTGTATATCTTTAATTGAAATAAAGATTTATTTAAAATAAAATAAAAAAATAAAAAAATTAAAATAAAATTTTAACAAACTGCGATTTTTATACTGAAGGTTTATTATTAAATTTGATTATATTTCCGAATAATACAAATTTTACTTTTAAAAGTAAGTAAGTAAGATTTTTTCGTCAAAAGATAGAGGGAATTTGAGTTTGGTTGGAAAAGGGAAAAATTAACACGACAAAATAAATAAATAAATAGTCCGTATAGGGACCCAAGGCCTACCCATCATCTACCTATAACAAACCCTTAGCAAATTAGTGTTTCATGTCTGTATATGAATAATATGATTAATTAAGCTATCCATATCTCAATATAGTTATAAACAGGAACAGAAACTATTTCGAAGTTCACCATCTGTCAAAAGAAGAAAATGAGTGCATTCTGTAATTTTTTGAATAGCGAATAAAACAGTTTTATATGGATGGTGATGAAGCATAGCTATGCAAATAATGCAATGCGTTCACTCAGAAGCAGTAAGGTAGCATTTAAATGAGGTGATATAGAGTTCGCATTCTTGGTACATCTGCTCAAAAATTTGCCATTACCAGATAAAAATTACCAAAACCCAATAAGGAAACAAAATTACTAAATTTGTTAAAAACTACCAAAGTGGCAACCTTGCAAAAGGCGTGTCTTAGATATACGAATCGTAAATGTGTGTGATACAGATAATAGGCGTGCAATGCAGTGATACCAGACTTTAGAGGCAGATTATCCCACGGTTATACTCAAAATATCCCTTTTATGTTCACAAAATACATAAATTTATTATTTTAAAAAAATACTCGTGATTCATTCACAGACACATATGTCATTTTATGAAACAGTTTAGGGAGTGGCTTAGTGGTTAGTGTGTTGGACTACTAAGCGAGGGGTCCCAGGTTCGAATCCCGAGAAAAACCCAAATTCCAACTTAAGGTTTTTTTCGCTGCGCCACCTCTCGCGAACGTCTGACAAACATCCGAGAGTATAACTGTCATGAAAGAGCTTCTCAATTGGCCGTTTGGACTCGGCATAAAATTGTAGATCCCTTCCATTCGTCCCAAAAATAAAAACTCACACAAGACGAATGGTTGTGAGAAGCTAGGCTTGGGTCCATACGGACCTGTTCCGCCAATTATTTTTTTTTTTTTTTTTAGGGAAATAAAATTACTTCAAAAAAGAAAATGAAAGCATTTCGATATTTTGAATGACTTTTTTCTAAACATGAAAATATTTAATTTGATCGTAGGGTGAATAATTTTTTTATTCTTAATGAAATGAGCAATTAGGAAGAAAATCTGACCAAAAAGTAAAATCCCTTTCTTTTTGTACTATGAGGTCTGGAAAATCCCTTTGTCCCTTTTAGCTTATTATTAGTGAGAAAATCCCGCAAAAAGTGATAAATCCCCCGATCTTGTATCACTGCCGCAATGTAGGATGTGTCTTACATTATGAAACGTAACTGGCTGGTAGAAAGAGAGGACGAAAATGTGGTCGTGCATCTATCTCTCTTGCCTCTATAGTAATATTCGAAACGAAACATAACTCTCTCTCTCTCTCTCTTACTACCTAACTAACTTATATCTCCCTCTCAACTTCCGCTCGCAATTTCCGTAACGCTTTCGTAACGCATTCACCAGCTTACCCACCAAGTCAAGCGTGCCTAAAGAAGTATTACTTCAAAATGATCCGCGTAGGACTAGTGTTCGAGATTCAATTCAAGATTAAAAAAGAAAAAAAACTTTAAACTAATTTAGATAATTAAGTTCATATTTTCCTGTAATTCATTATTTAATATCCATTCACTATCATCAATATACCCTATGTAGTCTTTCTTATTGTTGTTTCTAATATTTGCTAACCATAATTGTTTGCTTTGCTTGCACCAGTTTTCTATTTACTTACAATATGTGAGATAAGATGTTCTGTAATATGCTCTGTAAAGCGGTTTTTTCTTATGTATCATGATCGACTTTGTCAACATGCGATGATTTTTTTGTATTGTGCCTTCTTCTTTTTTGGATCGTCAAGCTGGAAACAAACTTCTTGCAACGTTAGAAGACTGTTTTTTTTTTTGTATTATTTGGTTGCTGCTCGAATCATATATAATTTGACCCACCGCTTTATGCTGCTACAATCAAAAACAACTAGTTAATGGTGATTCACTATGCACTTGAAAGGGGGTGAACAAAAATGAGTTACGATACGACTACGCGACATGGTATACTTGGCGCACACACACCTATTTGCGAATCTAACTGTTTCGGCACTTTTCCGCCGATTTTAGTCCTTCGGCCAGGGGAACGCCATCGTTCCACTTCATCATAGCCAAAGAAGGTGCCTACCGGCGGAGAGTAGAAAAAATACTCAAATTGATTGTGGCCACCACTACACACGCTGACCAACTCAGTCACAGATTCGCACACAAAAAACGCAAAAGAACTTTTTTCAAAACCAAAAACAAAAAAAAAAACAAAAATGTTTCTCACTGACGGCGACGATGTGCGCGTTTGGTATTAGCAGCGGTCCTGTGGCGAACATCCGTTTGCGTTGTTAACCACTTTGATTTACGATGCCTTAAAATTTACCATTTGGAAAATTCCGGCGGCATCTGGTTCCCTCTGGTTACCGTTACCACTTCTGCCAGCATTACCTTCTGCTCGCTTGGTTTTGAAGTGAATAAATGTCAACGGTGCAGTCGAAGCTGGACGCACCAGCCCAAAACACCAGCAACTGGTGTAAGAGAGAAAAGAATTTTTTTTTTGTTGTTTCTTCCTGCAGACCGTCTCTATTTAAAACGTCTCCTTTGCCAAGCCCGAAATGAAATAGCCATGGCGAGGGTTTTTTTTTTCTTTGTTTTTCCTCATTTCGTGTACAGCGAAATGGCGGCTTTGCTGTTTTCGTCTGCTGGCCATTAGGTTATTAAGTTTCTATTTTGTGCCAGCGACAGAGAGATGCGGCAGTGTATTGTTGTATACATTTTTGTCTTGCTTTCTGGGAATTTATTTCCGTTGGTTTGTTCAATTTTTCAGCGAAAAAATACCCTCAAATGTTCATTTGATTTCCTTTCGACTAAGTTTGGTTTTATTTGCTGGGAACCGCATCTATTGAGTCACATTCTATCGCCAAATGGTTTAGGAATCGTGTAATTCAATTTAGAAGAAGTATCTTGTTGCCTGGGGGTCTCGCTGGCTAACATATTTACTTTAATTAAAATGGGTGGGTGGCAAGTGAATCATTGCGGTCGAAACTGCGGCCCAACCTTTGGGAGTGATGTTTTGTTGTGGTTTTTTTTTATGGGTTTGCCATTTTTTTTTTGTGTAGGTTCCATTTGAAGATATCCTTTGGTGTTTATGTTTGAATGGCTTTATACCGATCGGATGCTGTTTGTAGTGAAGATACTTTTCGATGCAGACCAGAAACTCCCCCAGCCAGCGAGTATAGATTAATTTGTTAGCGGATATTAGAGAGTACCTACATAATTTCTGACGAGATTTCTTTTATTAAAATTTGAACAAAGGACCATTGGCTGGAGGATACAATGCGTGCAAATTTATTTAAATATAATGGGGCGGGCTTGTTAATTAAATGAATACCGCAAATTCACCGAGTTAGTGGTCAGAGTAAACAGACGCGCGCAGACCTTAAAAACGCATTTATTCGCAATATTCAATTTTAGATGTGTTCTGGTAAAAAATCAACCGCACTTCATTGTCCGGGTTAGGTTCGAGCGTCCTCTCCGCGTGACACCACTGATGTGTATAGTTTTAAGACTCCTTGCCATCTAAGGCGGTACGTTTGTGACTTCCCGACAAGATCGAAGCAACTCGATCTGTTTGTCGTAGGGTTACCAACCGTCCTCCATTTGGGAGGACAGTCCTCCTTATCAACTATTTGTCCTCTTGAAAATGTCCTCCTATTCAAAAATCGGAAGTTGATTTTGTAATGCTATACGACTTCTCAATGGCATGCACATGGAAAACACAATTTTTTTACTGCACGCATTCATTCCCATTAATTTTACTGGACGCGTTTACTCGGCTGTCATATACAATACAAATTATGATAGGTGTCACTTTTGCATTAATTCATTTATTCCCAACGTTCGGTTTGTTTTGTTTCTGTGCACTATTGGAATTCTGTTTGGGAAGATATTATTATTGGAATATGCGTTTCAATTAGGTATTGTTGTAATAAAATTAGATTAAATTATATATACTACAAAATTATACACAATCTGAGCAGGAGAGTGTAGCAGGAATCTCTTAATGTGCGGCAAAAGCAAAAAGGCAGTGCTTATGTCATAAGGCATGGGAAAAGCAGCATACTTGTCATATTAAATCCGACAAATCTGCAAAAGAAGTATTTTGCAAAACTTGTTGCTCAAGTTTTACTGTTGCTTTCAAGGGATAACTATCAGTAACAAAACATGAACAACGAAAACAGGGCACTCATTCCGTAACTCTGAGAACGCTAATCGTTTGCGCGATAGTAGTCAACGATCTCGTCATTAATTTGCTTCACGTAACTTCATTACTATCGTGGCGTCCATCGTTTATTTCACACAAAGTTTGAGAACTTTCGGTATCTCCCAGAAGCTCACAAACTGTAGTTGGAATAGGCACTAGACGTCATCGTAATTGTCATAAATGACATTTGTTAAACAATTTTGGTTTTTGTCTTTGGTGCCGGCGAATTATTTGATTCTCAAATTGCAAAATGTAAGTACATACCTAGTTAATCTTTGTTAATTTTTGATTAATAACATAAATGTCTAACATATTTTTATTAAGGTCAGCTACGCCGAAGCAAATGGCAATTTTGATTGAATATATGGAGTCACATCCGGACTTTGTAAAGGGCTACAAACCCAATTCTGTCCAAGGAAAACACCATATAAATAAAATGTGGGATGAATTGGCAGGAAACACATATATAACATCATCAATCATTAAAAAAAAATACACTCAAATTCAGGAAAAAGATTTCAATTGTCTGTAAAATCCATAAAACAGCGCAAGACGATACCTCTTTAGCTATCGCGCAAACGCTATCGTCTTGACGATAGTAGTCTGTCGATTATTGAGTTCCGTGAACCAAATGTTCAATAGTCAAAACGATATCATCTGGACGATAGACGATTATTGAAGTTACGTGAAGCAAAGCTTTCGTCGAAACGCTATCGTCTGGTGATAATCGACATAAGGAATGAGTGCCCAGCATATTGAAAGGTCAAGAGTAAAGAAGCAGCAGTTGGTGCCTTGGAAGTTGCTCATGTTTTCCGTAATATTAAACACAATTTATCTAACAATTCACTGGATGGTCGACTTAAATTGTTTAAAAAGACAGCACCTTACTTTACTTTAATATATGAAAAGGTTTTATTTTTTTTATTTTTTTATGACAACAAAGAATCATTCACCCAAAAAAAATTTTGTAGAAATGTTGAAAACCGCTGTTAAATCGACTGCATTCATTGTCATAATCGACCCGACATCCAATGCTTTCAATTTAACAGAGACATGGTTGTACTTTCCAAAACCAAATTGTGAAAATGAGAGCATTTGTTGTAGATTTTACAACAAGAAAAATTGTAAATAAAACAGCATCCGTTGTTGAATGTACAGCAAACTTTGTAAAATACAAAATACTTATGTGCATAAACTACGGACTTTGATTGTATTATGCACAACACCTTGCGGTCAAAATGTAATTTCTGTCGTAAAACCTACAACTCGATTTCTAGAAACGAATACCATTTGTATAGCTCGATGCTTCAAAATAAAAAACTTACACCAAATAATTTGAAATTCTTTTTATTGAATATATATTCACATACAATTAAGTTAAAGTAAGTAGATTCTTGAGAGCTTCTTGCTGAACTTGGTGTTAAGCAATTGTCCTCAATCCATTCTGTTGTGATTATTGTCACATCCTATTGTAAAGGGCATCCCCATAATGCATACTGGGCATTTAGGGAGTTAGGGAGAAAATTAAAAAAAAAATGTAATATAGGTTGTAGGGTATTCTTACGTACAAACAATCATATAGATAGATAAATAGACAGATAGACATATGGACAGACACAGAATTGCTAAGATTAAATTTTTTTATTTCGAGTTTGATTTTTAATGATGAAATTTTATCATAATACTTACTTCTTCCTTTTTCCATTTCATTAACTCGTCCGCAAACTCCAGCTGCAACCCAAGTTCACTGTCCGGAAATATTTTGGAGATATGCTCCGACTCCGATCTGAGCAGAAGTAAACTCTGTTTAGTGAGCCCACGGCCTTGTTAAAAAATAATAATGCGGTCAAGTTAAACGAGAAACGGCACCCAGGCCACGAACGAACATATGTATAGCTTACTTACGTGCTAAAAACGGCACAACACTTATAGACAATGTGAAATTGCCCACCACTTCAAAAACATCCACGTCTAATACAAGGTGGCGCAAAAATAACCTTCCGATGTTTTTTGGCTGTAATTTAAAAAAAATGAAAAACTTTGATTCTTCTTGTGGATTATTTTTATTTGGTCTTTTAATTTTTTTTACATCAAGTCGAGAATATGATGTCATGTAAATGGCCGCCGCCACAGTTGATTGTCATTTGAGCCCTTTTTATGGCATTTTTCATCACTTTGGCCAAAACTACCGGCGATAGGTGCTCACATTCTTGACGGAGGATATTGTCTTTAAGAGCTGCAAGAGTCTGAGGCTTGTTGACGTAAACCCGCGACTTCAAAAAGCCCCACAAAAAGAAGTCTGGAGCGGTCAAATCAGGCGATCTTGCGGGCTGGTGCAAATCGCCAAAAACGACCCGGGAACACCGCTTTCAGAATATCGGTTGTGGCTCGCGCAGTGTGTGCCGTAGCTCCGTCATGTTGGAACCACATGTCCTCCAGTCCTAAATCGTCCAATTGCGGTAGAAAAAAATCGGTAAACATGGCCCTATAGCGCGCACCGTTCACTGTTGTCGTTTGACCAGCGGCAAAAAAAAATGGCCGCGTCAACAGAGGCGATATTCTCGGCACAACGGGCGCTCCGGGGCCCGCCACTCTTGGCAACGTCTCGTGTTGTGCCAGTCTCTTCAAGGCGAGCGGTAGGCGTTGGACGGCTAGGAAATCTGCGACGAAATTCACGTTCTGCCAAAGTCACCGACCGATTATTGCTCAAATAAATAGTCACCAATATTCCGAGTTCTGGAGCAGTGTAGCGTAACATTGTTTATTAACGTGTATTTCGCATGTGTTTACTACACAAATGTCAAAAGAGAACTGACATTAGGGGCCAATCGCAAAATTTATAGCATTTTCTGATAGGAGGATTACTTTTGCGCCACCTTGTAGTAATGTTTTTTTTTTTCAGTAGCCGCGTTTCCTATGACGGGATTATTCTGAACTGTTTCCTTATTTAAATGCTGGCTTCCACATCCTCAGCATTTTCAGACAAAAAAAACAAATTAGAATGTGCATTTTACAAGTTGTTCGTACTTTTTACAGCATTTTGTATGTCCATTTTGCATTTTGGTTGTAGTTTTGACCAATTCATACATGTAAATTTAACAACAAAAATTGACAACTCGCTGTAAATCTTACAACAAGAAATTGCGATCAATTTTGACAATTTTATTGCTGAAATGAAAGCAAACGCTGTAAAATTTACAATTTATTGTGAATATGAACGCATTTGCTGTTAAATACACAAATATACAACTTATTGTAAATTTGACTGCCACATGTTGTAAAATTGACAGTGGATTTTTTTTTCACTATTAAATTGTTACCTTTTTATTTAGTTTAATATAGAATTTTTTTTTTCAACAACAGATATCTATATAAAATTTAATTTATTTTTAAAACTAATAGTATCTACTATTTTTTGAAATAAAACAAAAAACATGAACATTTAATTTTTGTTTTATTTGGAGAAATTGCGTCCTCCTTTCGTTGGAACCCTAGTTTGTCGGTACATTTCCTCAGTAAATTTTTGATATTTCGAACTGGACTATACTGAAAGGTCCGTTAAAAGTCCCATTTCCTTTGCTCTAAGGCCCGTTTGCTGATACGACTCATAGCGAGTGCAACGTATACTCTTATGTGACAGTTTATGCCCTTAAAAAATAGCCTATAAGTATTTATATAATATATTGTAAAACTTTTAAATTGCTGTTGTACTATAAAAGCATAAGAAAATAAATTTATTATCTATCTATCTATATTGAAGTAGAACTTAAATCGTTAAGAGTCGTATGAGCAAACGGCCCTAAAAAATACATCAGACAGGGCAATGTTTTTCCATGAAAAGCTTGTCGCAGACAGTTGAAGGCCCACCCGTCTATTTTGTACAGAAAACGAAATCAAACTTTTCCATCTTTTAATTCAAATTTTGTCCGCAAATAATGACAGTTGAATGTGAAATCCCTTTTCGAGAGTATCGATCAAATTTCTGCGGCCCACCGATTGAATAAGGTCAATCTTCCCTTTTGCCGCGCATATAGGGGAGACCGGGGCTAGTTGGCATCAGGGGAAAGTTGACTAACTACCATTTATTTAAAGAGAAGAGATGAATTGCATGCCCGCGTTCCTTTTTTTACAGTCAATACATATGCCTGTTTTGTGTCTTTTTTGAATCTTATCGTGATTGCATGTCATCATTCAAGAAACTTTAAGGAAAAAGTCAGTAACTTTTTTTTCCTCTTTCCTGCCGTTTTTGAGCGTCGCGTCGGGGGAAGATTTTTTTTTAATGTTGTGTAGAGCCAATTTTCCTGTATGTCCTGTATTTTTTGTTATTTCCTGTTTTTGCTCTTGAAAATTCTTGTTATTTGCCAGATGGTCGGACGCGGTTAGTTGACCCATTTTTGTGGGGGCTAGTTGACTTAATAATTTGTTCGGGACTTACAAATGCGTGATGGACTGTGCCTGTAGTAATCAGTATAAGGTCAGTCTCAAAATATATTGGCAATTGCGTACAAAACCCTACAAAAGTATGTTTACAAAGGCTTTAAAAGAAAAAAGGAAGAAATTCTTAGTATGAATTAAATTTGGAAAAAGTTAAAGACGCTTTTTTTAATGATGTTCGAACTTTCTTGATATCAGTCTTTGTGCAAGAGATAAAGAGGAAATTGTAAATTCCGGGTCAACTAGCCCCGATCTGCCCTACCGAATACACCTATAGACGCATCCGGATGCACCATTTCCAGCGCAGTTATTTATCTGAAACCAGCCAATTTATAAAGCTAAGTCATTACTGTCCACACAGTTATTAATTAATTTAAATTATGTTATACGTATGGCAGTGAAGATATATCGGTTGCACTGCATACCGCAATTGCACTCAAAAGAACTGTGAACCGCACAACAGAGCGCCAACAAAATTAACAGTCCAACGAAGCGCTACGGCCGAATGAACTCCCCACGACTAACCGACTCCTCTGCAAAAGGATCAAACCTTCACCAAACCAGTGTAACATCACAAAAATTGTTCATTTATCATTTACCTACCCTAACAACAACTGCAACACCAATCTGAGTCCCGCCCTACCGCACCCCGCGCTCCATCACCCATGAGTCTGTCAGTTTAATTCGTTGCCTTGGTTCGTTAATAAATTAATTTCTCTCTTTTATGGATATATGCGGCATGCGGGTGCCGGTGAATGAGCGTAGTTACATTAAAAGAGGGGGAGCTTAAATGCAGTTATCTACCAGCAATCCATCTACATCCAGTGGTGGCTTGCCCCCAACTCACCCCGACGCCAACAAGAAAAAACCAAACCCCAGCTACAACGAGTAATAACTTTGATTTATGAGAAATGTGCAAAAATTATTTCGGTTTTTCTCTCTCCGTCGAACGGGAAGGCGAATTCGGGACGATTTGGCGTCCCTCGCCATTCTAGCCAAATTCATTTGGATTCATTTTTAATTGAGTTTTGTGGATCGGACAGTGTTTGACGCTTGTGTTGGCTCGCGCGACGATGATCACCCCGAACGCGCACAAAGGCCGACCACGACACAGATTGAAATATGAATATTTATATCACGGTGCAGATGTCCTAATTTGTTGTCGGAACAACGACAACGGTGCTATTGTGGTATGCGGAAACCTGCTTGTCGAGATGAGCCAGAGCCAATTTACCGGTCCACGGAAACTTTTCCAAGTAATTGGGTGGAAAATCATTTTTGTTTCCTGTGCAAGGACTCTTGCAAATGCAAAAAAGAAAAGAAAAACAACTTACAGTCCAAAAAGGTGACTGCCATAAACCAATGTTGGCCAACATGGACAGAACAATACATCTCAAGGAGCGACGACTGTCGTCCTCGTGCACAAGAAAACAAACCCACAACCGAGCAAGACATGGTTTGCCTTTGACAAGAACTTTTTCGCCACAGAATAACTCTGCAGTGTACGGATATACGTGTAGAGATATGGCCTCCACACGACACTGACTATACATTTATATTCATCCTCTCTGGCTGTCGGCTGCCGAAAGTAATCCGGAAAGCTGAGTTCCTCCGAGTGAGGAAGAAGTTTGTTGATGAGAAAAAAAAATGTGAGAAGGAAGTTTATATTTTCCTTTGTTGTGAGAAGCAAAGGATTTCCATTTGAATTTTTAATGATAAATATTTATTTGCACTTGCAGACGGTCACGATGGGCGATGTGTATTGTGTTTGATAGCTTCGCCCGCCCTAAAAACGTGCCAGCTCGTGAATTGGACTAATACATTTTAATTTAAGCAAATTGGTCTGAAGACGTTATGGATATCTGTATTTTCTGGGCAGGGCTTCATTTGCATTCGGAAATGTTAAATTGCTTGAGATGTGAAAAATTCTTAAGACTTGGATGATGTATCTATTGGCAGGGGCTTGTAGTTTTTGCGGTTGGTTAGGGTTTAGAAATCGGTGCTAGTATAATATCCTGGGTTCCTTGTCATGTGGATCTGTTTGTTGGTGAATAAGTGAGGGCTGTGGGGTAATTGGAAGCAGGGTTGACTTTAAGAATCTGCTGGCAAGGCAAAATGCTTTTAGCAACCCAAATCCTTTGGTGGTGTTGTAAGAAGGACGACAAACGTGTCCTAGGCACGGAGGGAGTGAGCTGGACTGACATTTCAGGGTAATAGCCTTCTAGCTATCTCCAGAGCCAATATACAACACTGGATCCCCTTTGTGGAGGACCATTGGACAAAGGGTTTGCTTTTGAAACGCAAATCTATCTGAAGGATGCCATTCCCATGTTCCACGTAGCCAAAGTATAAGCTACCGTTCTAAAAAGGAGGGCACCATTTGCAGCAGTCAAAAGAAACAAGTATAATTATGACTTGAACCTCATTTTTGCAATGCGACATGGAGAAGCTAAAAGAAGCGTTGTAGTAAACGATTTGCAATACTATAGTCGTCTGACAAATACCTTGTGGAAAAATGTCGGCGACAGTTTTCTAAATCCCCAAGAAGAGACTGTCCGCCACTGACTACAATGGCTTGGAAGTTGACTGCATGCTTTTTCCTGGTTTTGCTTCTGCCTTCCATCTTCTGTCTTCTGTCTTCTGTCTTCTGTCTTCTGTCTTCTGTCTTCTGTCTTCTGTCTTCTACCTTCTGCCTTCCATCTTCTGTCTTCTGTCTTCTGTCTTCTGTCTTCTGTCTTCTGTCTTCTGTCTTCTTTCTTCTGCCTTCTGCCTTCTGCCTTCCATCTTCTGTCTTCTGTCTTCTGCCTTCCATCTTCTGTCTTCTGTTGTCTGTCTTCTGCCTTCTGTCTTCTGTCTTCTGTCTTCTGTCTTCTGTCTTCTGTCTTCTGTCCTCTGTCTTCTGTCTTCTGTCTTCTGCCTTCTGTCTTCTGTCTTCTGTCTTCTGCCTTCTGTCTTCTGTCTTCTGTCTTCTGTCTTCTGTCTTCTGTCTTCTGTCTTCTGTCTTCTGTCTTCTGTCTTCTGTCTTCTGTCTTTTGTCTTCTGTCTTCTGTCTTCTGTCTTCTGTCTTCTGTCTTCTGTCTTCTGTCTTCTGTCTTCTGTCTTCTGTCTTCTGCCTTCTGTCTTCTGTCTTCTGTCTTCTGTCTTCTGTCTTCTCTCTTCTGTCTTCTGTCTTTTGTCTTCTCTCTTCTCTCTTCTGTCTTCTGTCTTCTGTCTTCTGTCTTCTGTCTTCTGTCTTCTGTCTTCTGTCTTCTGTCTTCTGTCTTCTGTCTTCTGTCTTCTGTCTTCTGTCTTCTGTCTTCTGTCTTCTGTCTTCTGTCTTCTGTCTTCTGTCTTCTTTCTTCTGCCTTCTGCCTTCTGTCTTCTGTCTTCTGTCTTCTGTCTTCTGTCTTCTGTCTTCTGTCTTCTGTCTTCTGTCTTCTGTCTTCTGTCTTCTGTCTTCTGTCTTCTGTCTTCTTTCTTTTGTCTTCTGTTGTCTGTCTTCTGTTGTCTGTCTTCTGTCTTCTCTCTTCTGTCTTCTGTCTTTTGTCTTCTCTCTTCTCTCTTCTCTCTTCTCTCTTCTGTCTTCTGTCTTCTGTCTTCTGTCTTCTGTCTTCTGTCTTCTGTCTTCTGTCTTCTGTCTTCTGTCTTCTGTCTTCTGTCTTCTGTCTTCTGTCTTCTGTCTTCTGTCTTCTGTCTTCTATCTTCTGTCTTCTGTCTTCTGTCTTCTGTCTTCTGTCTTCTTTCTTCTGCCTTCTGCCTTCTGCCTTCTGCCTTCCATCTTCTGCCTTCCATCTTCTGTCTTCTGTCTTCTGCCTTCCATCTTCTGTCTTCTGTTGTCTGTCTTCTGTCGTCTGTCTTCTGTCTTCTGTCTTCTGTCTTCTGTCTTCTGTCGTCTGTCTTCTGTCTTCTGTCTTCTGTCTTCTCTCTTCTGTCTTCTGTCTTTTGTCTTCTCTCTTCTCTCTTCTGTCTTCTGTCTTCTGTCTTCTGTCTTCTGTCTTCTGTCTTCTGTCTTCTGTCTTCTGTCTTCTGTCTTCTGTCTTCTGTCTTCTGTCTTCTGTCTTCTGTCTTCTGTCTTCTGTCTTCTTTCTTCTGCCTTCCGCCTTCTGTCTTCTGTCTTCTGTCTTCTGTCTTCTGTCTTCTGTCTTCTGTCTTCTGTCTTCTGTCTTCTGTCTTCTGTCTTCTGTCTTCTGTCTTCTGTCTTCTGTCTTCTGTCTTCTTTCTTTTGTCTTCTGTTGTCTGTCTTCTGTTGTCTGTCTTCTGTCTTCTCTCTTCTGTCTTCTCTCTTCTGTCTTCTGTCTTTTGTCTTCTCTCTTCTCTCTTCTCTCTTCTCTCTTCTGTCTTCTGTCTTCTGTCTTCTGTCTTCTGTCTTCTGTCTTCTGTCTTCTGTCTTCTGTCTTCTGTCTTCTGTCTTCTGTCTTCTGTCTTCTGTCTTCTGTCTTCTGTCTTCTGTCTTCTGTCTTCTGTCTTCTGTCTTCTGTCTTCTGTCTTCTGTCTTCTTTCTTCTGCCTTCTGCCTTCTGCCTTCTGCCTTCCATCTTCTGCCTTCCATCTTCTGTCTTCTGTCTTCTGCCTTCCATCTTCTGTCTTCTGTTGTCTGTCTTCTGTCGTCTGTCTTCTGTCTTCTGTCTTCTGTCTTCTGTCTTCTGTCTTCTGTCTTCTGTCTTCTGTCTTCAGTCTTGCCTTCTGTTTTATGTCCTTTTTCTTGTGTTGCCTGTCTTCTATCATAAATGAATTGCTTAAATGAAAGTGCGGTCATTGCAGGTCCATAAAAAGTGGTAACCACCATCACTCGCCGCCCTATCATAGCTTCGTGGACTGAATTAGTCCGAACATCGATTATCCTCTGCCGATGATGTCAACTTTAAAATATCCCAGGATCTCCGAAATTGTTGTGACGGCATTGACGTTGTCAACTGTCAGCAGCTGCCATTCGAACCATGCAAAAAGTTTTTCATAAACTCTCAACTCTTAGTGTTTCAACACAACCATCACAATCCACGCGGTGCAGCAGTCCTTTTGCCGATACACTATCCTCATCTATTTGCTCATGTCTCTCGTGCTGCTCATCATGTTCTACATCGATGACAAAAGGAGTACGCTCTCCATGAATTGTAATTACATTTCCGCAAAACATGAAACTAGATCGGTTAAAACTTTTCTCATTAGCATTGTATATTCGCATCAAACCCTCACCGCTCCTATACTGACATATGAGCTTAGCCCGCCTCCGATACAGGGGGTGGTACTGGTTTTCCCAACTTCAGATACAATAAGTCCCTCACCATCTTTATCTACATCTGTTGAAGCTAAATGCTTGAAATGGATTTTTTTCATTTCCAGCAGACACAACTGCGTGTACCGACATTTACGATAATCGGATGCAACAGTGCATACTCACAGGGGCTATAGCTTGGTTGATATTAACACAAGAGGGCGCACTTTACAACTGGATCACCTTTCCATTGCAAATAAATGCATCTAATTTGCGACGGGATTCGTTTGTTGCAATTAATACCTTGTTCACGAGTATAGTGTGCTGTAACATGTTACCGTGGCTGCTTACTCGAATGACATCCTTGTCATTAGGACAAAAAAAAAAGAGTGAGAGAAACAAAAAGCAGCGCACATTGAAAGGATAACCCTTACTGTAACAGAATTAAATTCGAAAAGATATAATCATGGAGCGGAGCTCCATTCCCCGAAACCGATGCCAGAGCGAAAGATCCACAAGCAGCATGTAACCACCGTGGAGTACAGTTGTGTAAGATAACCCTTCTCAATGGGTGCCCACCTCAACAACTTGCGGAAGATCCTGCCGAAGTGGCAGCATTAATTTCCATCAGACATGTGTTTGTGTATGTGGCATTTTTGTGTGTGCAAGAGTTTTCATTTTGAGCTATTAAATTAATTACATCGTCAGAATATGTGTATACTCGGGAATTTGGGGGTGAGAAAGGGAATACATTTTGACGTCTTATATCCAGCCAGCAGCACTCTTAAGTCCTTGAAATAAAATACCTTAGACTGTCTGCTTGGATAAGAGGGTTTCAGCTCACCTTGATATGGTACATCACACATCCCATCCTGCTTAAAGGTGGTGGCACTGCCGGTGCAACTTGTGTTGCACACAAAATTGGATTTTGTATGGTGGTAGGTGGTTAATTGTGCGACAGTTTTATCCATGCGCGGTAGGTGAAGAGGTGGACGTTTAAACTCGTCTTTTGGTATCCGTCTGCGAAGCTAAATGGAAACATTTTTCAAGTGGAACGCTTCCATTGAACTTGTCTTTTTGTATAGGTAATGAGGCTCTCGGGAATATGGTAATAGATTACAGTGGAAAAACAGGATATGTTACAGCAGTGTATCCCATTCTGAGACTAAAGGGTCATACCCGACTTTCGGGGGCAATGTCCTAAAGCGGTACAGTTCTTTAGCATAGGCGCTCCAGAGCTGCGCCTTAGGCGTTGATTTTGCGAATGGGAGTATTTTTGGATAGGTCATTTATTGTAGGAAATATGACAGGGTATGATGACAGAAGAGAAGAGGGAGAATTACTAGACGAGACGAAAATACTTGTTGAATGTTGACGGGGGGGATAGGGAAAGGATGATAAAAGTGTTCGGCGACTCTGTGCATGCTTTGTTGGGCTAACCGCCAGCTCTTCGAGCTGCAGTGTTTACGAATGAGAGAAACCGAAAAATCACCACTTCACTAAGAATTGCTACTGCACTAATACGCGGGACGATTTCCTTGGGTCGTTCTTTGGGGCGTTTTGAGGGACGTTTTTTATAGAGTTCTTGGGTTTTTTTTCTTAGGTTTTAGGGACCTTTTGGTGCGATTCTTTTAACACAATTTGAGGGCATTTTAGGACCTTTTCGAACGTTTTTGGTAAAGTTTTTTCTTAAGATATTCGGGTCAGTTTTTAGAGCCTTTTCGGTGGAACAAAATTTGTTTGCTGCAGCTTCTTTCGCAGCGAATTTTCTTAATGCAATTCCTGAGTCCTCGCCACCAACCTTGAAGAGTATGGGACCACACGAGACGTTGCCAAGAGGGGCCGGCCCCGGAACGCCCGTTGCGCCGAGAATATCGCCATTATTGACGAGGCCATTTTTTTTCGAGAACGCCGCTGGTCAAACGACAAGAGTGGACGGTGCGCGTTATAAGGCCATGTTAACCGAGTTTTTTCTGCCGCAATTGCACGAATTAGGACTGGAGGACATGTGGTTCCAACAGGACGCAGCTACGGCATACACTGCGCGTACCACAACCGATATTCTGAAGGCGGCGTTCCCGCGTCGCCTCAACTCTCGTTTTGGCGATTTGCACTGGCCCGCAAGATCGCCCGATTTAAACGTTCCAGACTTTTTTTTGAAGTCCCGTGTTAACGTGAACAACCCCGAGACCCTAGAAGCTCTCAAGGACAACATTCACACACGAGTGCGAAAATCTGTCGCCCGAAGTTCTCGCCGATGTGATGAAAAATGTCATAAAACGAGCCCGTATGGCAATCAATTGTGACGGCGCCAATTTGGCCGATATCATCTTCTCGACTTGACCAATAAAATTTTAAAGGTTCAAATAAGCATAATCAAATAACAGATTCAAAGTTTTTCATTTAGAAAAAAAAAATGAGAGCCAAACAACATCGGATGACTTCTTTTGGCCCACCTTGTACTTCCCATACAAAATTTTCATTCCAGTTCGATTTGTTCGAAAACGGCTCTAACGATTTCAACCCAAATTGATACTTATGCTTAAGTAGGTGAGGTTACCGCGACTGCATACCCAGTTTTCCGCTAAAAAAATCTAATAACGTTACTTTTGAAATTTAGACATATCTCGAAAACGGTCTATACGATTGTAACAAAAATTCATTTAAGGTAATATGGTCATTTCGAAACTCCGTTTTTCTCTGTATTATTGTAAAATGGATTTTTGAAAAATGTAATTTTTTAAAAATGTTGTTTTCTTTAGTTTACTTGAAAACGGCTATTTCGACGATTTCGACCAAAATGCAAACTTAGAGTAAAATTGATGTTTTCAAAAGTATTGCGTCCCTAATTTTCAATTCGATTTACCGAAAACGCTAATTTTAAAAACTGCTCATATCTCGAAAACCCCATTTTCGATTTAAAAAAAAAAAAACTTTAAAAAGCTAGTAATGCTTACATACCGAAGAATAACTTGTACCCGGTTTTCAGCTAAATAGTTAAGCAATAGTATTTTTCAAACTAAACATTGCAATATTTGGTACTGTTTTGTCTGCCAAATTTTACAAAAACCGCTTTAACGATTTTGATCAGAATGCTTATTAAGGACAATAAAAGTATTCTAAATAAGATCCCGTACATAATTTTTCTCAAAAAATTCGAATAAATCATATTAATATTTATTTCTTAAAAATTACTTCACAAATCCCGATTTTTATTCACATATCTACGGTGTATTTTTGTAATCATCTCAATTTTCCACTTCTACTAAAAATGCAATAGCAGCTAAGCAAAACTTATTTTTAACAAATATAACCCACTTCTTTTTTTTTAACCATATTCGGCCTTACCAATAAACAACATTAGTCTGGCAGTTTGCGCAAAGACTCCACTCTTTCCAAAATCCCTTTACCAATAAACAAGTATAGTTGCCAGAATATCGCTAACTGTATGGTTAAATGTTAATGTTCAAAAACCAATGTTTATTTCGTGCATTAGCTAAATAAATCCTCCCTAAATGTCATTTTCAAGAGGAGTGTTGCCCAACCACCAAAAATGTTGGTATGGAATTTCGTAATAGGAGCGAATTTAAATACACTTTTGTTCAGCCTGAACGTTTACAATTATTAACTTATTTTAGTAAATTGTAAATGTTTTCGGAGTTTATTCACTGGAATACAACAATGCAAGTTGTTTTTACGTTTAGCAAAGACAAATTTTTACAAAATTGAAAAATATGTAATTTTTGTTTTATTTCTAAGCACTTGAAATATATATTTAGAATATATTTGGTATCTTATTTAACCGTTAATGCTTGCTTTTTGATGTTTGTTTTTTTATTTTTAATAATTTGCATGTTACGAATGCATACGTTGTAAAAAATAAATTTGATATAAATTTAGGGTGTTTTCAAGACTTTGGTGTGGATTCATAGAGGAGTACACATAACAGCTTTCGTGTAGAAATATGTTCACGGGTTTATATTTTTCTGAATGAATTTAACATTTTGTCGCTTTCTAAGTTTCCCCAATTAAGTAATATGAGCTATACAATTTTTGAAAGTTCAAATTGTATTTATTTTTATATTTCTATATACTTTTACAAGCATTGTTTCGTTGCTTGGCAGATTGAAATTCAGAAACGGAAGCGATAGATCCTTAGAACGCTTTTGACTTCCTACGTGAGTTTTTAATTTATTCTAAAACAAAACAGCCGGCTATTATTGCTTTTTACTAAAATATTCACTTGCTAACAATTCAATCTTTAAATCAAGAAGCTTCGATTTTCATAATCAGCTTGACAAACTGTGTTCCGATACAAATTCACTCATAAACCAATCGTGAAGTATTAGAAAACAAAGGAAAGTGTACTATAAAAAGTACCGAAAATTGTGTCCGATCGAAGGAGAGGACATCACTGATTTGTATATGATATTTGACAGATCAGCGGATATTTTGTGCATTTCCTATTTTGCGTTTTGTTTTTTGCTTATAATAAACTTCAAAAGGCCTTTGAAAGATATCTGTTGGGAAAATTAATTTGCAATATATATTTATATTCCTTTTTTTTAGAATAAAATTCTCGTTCTGAAATAAAACATTGACCTTGTTTTTCACGAAAACAAATTTTGAAATTTGAATTCCGCGATGACAAAAAATGTAATAGATTCTAAGAAAGTTGTCGCGTAGAAAATGTGGAGGTCTAATTGTTTATTGGTACCGTTGCAGTTATGCTGTAAATTTTTACTAAAGCTGGCAACCGGCTAATAATCGTCGACATTAGTGTTTGATTATTAGTAAGGCCGATTGAGTATGCACCTTAAAATAATACCAACCGCATTCAGAAACTCCCACTTCATTTTCACACCACACACTTCAATTGGGATATTCAGTTTATAACTGCTAACGTATTTTCAAAAACAAATCTCCGAACCCTTACAATATATATCTATGTAAAGATATAGATCTATCACGAACTCTGCTTCCAATCAGAGACACCTTATACCAGCGTTACTAATCAAAATAAAAATATGATGCATGACTTAAGAGGTCAGAAAACAGAAACTTGAACTCCTACTACACTTTTCCTCGTACTCAAAAATGTTTAAAGTGTAAGAGCTTATAAAATAGTATAGTAGCACTTATAACTCTCCTACCAGAACTTGCAACAATTCCCTTTTACTGAGCTTCAACTCACATTGCTATTTGATATGTACTGTACAGCCATATCAGATGAACTACCCAAAAGTGAATTTTATTTAACACTATTCCTTTTCCTATATTCTATCTACGCACTGTTTCTTTTATCTAGCATTGTTCTTCAGTTTTTTACCTACATATACCTACCTAAGTTTCGTTCGACCCAGTCGTGCACTTTATTTCTCTTAATGTTTTATCAACATCTCCAAGTACTTGGTAAATTTGTAAATCTTGGTTTGGTAACTTATTTTTCAATTTTGTTAGCTTAATTTTGTTGCAAGTGGCAACCGTGGTTAGGCTATGTTTACTGTTGTGTTAATATTTACGTACACACACATGCTAGTATCTTGCGATAAATTCTACTTCCATTGAATGAAATATTCATTTCCATAACATACCATAACATCGTACAATACATTCCTATCCTCGAGCAATACGCTGATGCACAAATCTGTGAGTCAAAGTACCTAATAACTCATATTATATCGGTGTAATCGAAATCGATTACATGAACTGAGTTTGCCAATTACCAAACGAGATACTCGGGAGATACTGGGACTAAGGGACTAGCAATCAATTCGATAGGATATTGCACCACTGAATTAATCATTGGTATGATAGTGAGACTGCATTGCCTATTGCTTGTTTGCACTAGGCGAAGAATGTTATTACAGCTGTTATCGAGGATGGGACATCTATAATTGCCTTGGCAGGAGAGTAAGGAACACATGCTGTTTTTAAGTATTTATATTTTCACTTGAGATGTGATGAACTGCATCTTGTTTGTTAACGCTGTGGTTGAAGTTACATAGTTACTTGAAACTACACAGCTAGTTCATCATCTTTTCAGACATTGTTTGGATATATGAATTCTTGCAAAAAATCGGCCCTAGCGAGGTATTCGTTGGAATGAAAAATTATCGGCCTTAGCGAGGTATTCGTTGGAACGAAAAATTCTTCGATTTTTGTTGAGGTATTCTTTCGAATAGCTGTTAGGAGCAGCGTTCCGCTCTCCCTCGTTTTGCTTTACAGTGCGATCGGGTTTGTTTTTGAGTGACATTTTTGACAGCTTAAGTGTTAATAAATGTTAGCAAAGAAAAACCTTATAGCAATGCATTTTTTTGTATTTATTGCTTCAATTTGAGCTTATAAGATCAAGCGAAAAAAAAAACAATCACCAAACCAAAAAATCAAGTCAATGCGTATCGCATTTGAATAACGTCTTTTCCGAAAACGGATATCTCAAATGTAATTTGAGGCTCCGACAGAGTATGCGCTGCGACGAATATTCTGTTTCGACGGATACCTCGCTAGGGCCGAATGTGTTAAATTCTATAGTTTTCATTCTTTCCAGCGACTTGGTACAATTCTAAAATTGGTCGACTACGAAAATATCAGCCCGTGCAGTCTTTCGAAACTACTTCGTTAATTGCTGACGAATTCTCAAAGCCTTCGGAATAACGTTGGAGCGAAAACTATGCTGAGAAGAAGGTGCTAACTCGTAAGCACTGGGTGATCGACTTGGAGCAAGCTATTTATTTATTTATTTTTATTTTTGAACCTTCAATATGCAAACAAAGGCAACATACCAACGTTTCCGGGTTAAAAAATATGTGATCTTACTCTAGAGTGGAAGGTATCCACTGACTGATCCCTTTCGGATCACCACCGATTTTCCTCCACCCTCAGCCTATATAAAGCTATCCCTATACCTTTATAAACCTCCAAAAGGTAAACTGGAAACTGGCCTGGAGCTTATGCAGATCCAGTTTCAGCGAAACTAAGCTAAAAATCATGCGACTCCGTAAAGGAAGAAAACGCGGCCGAGAAAACGAGCCTCCGCAAGGCTCCGCAAAGCCACTATACAAAGGCCAATGTGTTACACAAGAAGATCGATCACATTCGAAAGAGTAGGAAAATCCCTCCTTCTCAAATAGATAGTAAAGAGTACCCAGCGAATCGCAGCTGGATGGATGTGACAGAAAAATTGAGTTTATCACTTTTTGCATCTGTCCATCAGTATGGGCGTCTTCCCGAGTTCGCGTCCGCGCAGGTATTTTCAGTGCTAAGGTTTATTTTATGAGTTTCACAAATGTGTGGCTCCTGATATATATATAGGATTGACGGCACAAATCGTTTACGTGCCGGGTATATACCCAGCTAATACAGAAATGTAAGGGTGGTTTTTATCCCAAAAGTACAGAAATCCAACCGCTGGGGACTATAAACCAATCAGTCGCTTTTGCAAACACAACCCTAGATCGATTAATTGATCAACATAATTTGGGTATGATCATGTCCCAGGACCTATGTGATAGTTCCCGTAGCTGGATACAATGGACCGTGGCCTAAGTGAAGCTGTAAGCGCCCATTTACCAAACATTTACCTACCTTAAGGGTTAATCGGTGGAAAGTGGTCTTCATAGTGTGGCCAGGGAAATACTCGCACTCTCTGGAAACGAAAGATTAACTGTGGCACGGTCGATATCGAAGGCACTTTTAGTAGTCTAAACTCGATCTTAAAAACAAAAGATTTGAAATTTAAAGCGTCAAGCTAAGTATCCTGCTCGCGCTAAATTTTATTTCCCATACAAAAATGTCTACAAAGATAAAATTTAGCGAGGCAGTTTAGCAAAGCAGTATCCTGTTCGCTCGCTAAATTCTTAACTAAAGATGGGCCGATGAAAAGTCTCCACTCATTTAGCTCGCGAAATAAATGTCCGGTACATTAAATCGAAGATAAATTTTGACATAAGAAAAGGAGGAAACAATTTGTGTTGTGTTTACTTTGGAAAACTCCGTTTCATAAAAAAATTGTAGGGCTTGTGGAGGAACGATCAGCAATATGGAAATTGCAGAAAAATTTCAATGCAAATAGACCCGACACGAAGGAACGTGTCGTCTTCTGCTTGCTACTATAGGAATTATTTGAGCTGCTGCAGCAATGATAATATCATCTTCAATTTTACTTATATCTAGTCTTTTGAAATTCGAAAATTCTATGTACGCAAATAATTAAAATAACGTTTACTGTCATGAACAAGTGGTTTTTTGTCCCATCTATATGATGTTTAATAATTTAGCGAGCATTTATCTTTGGTGTGGAGAAATGAAGTGGAGACTAGGGACGCTAAAATTTAGCGCGAGCAGGATACTAGGCTTCATAAGTTGAGTCCGAAACACGCTTAATTCCAGGGTCAATTAATTATTGGGCTTAGTTCTGTAAGGAAAATAAAGAAGGGGGCAAGCCCGAAGGTCCAGTTCTCTTCACACTGTTTGGCCAATAATATCCTAAGAATCCTCACAGAGAAATAATCAAAATTGTAGCCCTAAACTATCAAAAATTTGTGAGCAAAAATTCAGTAGTGCATCCTCCGTACACCCAGAGAAAAGCCTGTGTAAAATTTACCCAAATCGCGGTATAAATCAACTTAGACCTAAGGCCGTTTTGAACTTGGTAAGTTCTAAGGTAACTTACCTTATATATATAAAGTAATCGAACATTTTTTCACATGTGTAAAATCAGCCTACTTTTTGGTAACGGTATGCCAGGTTGTCTAAGGAGTTTTACCTTAAATCTAGGCCGAATTAAGTATCCTTCACCTGCTTTTACCGAGTTGAAACCCATATGTGAAGAGAACTGAAAAAAAAACTGTTTTATTCAGAAAGCTTAAAATCCTTTTTTTCCCTACTTTTTCAAAAACTTTGCTGAAGGAAGAAGCAACATAGTTCTATAGTTGCTTACATGGTTTGTGGCACCTTGTTTTTAAAAGGGTTATTTAGTGTAAAGATCGAAAATAATTATTAGTAAGACCCATTGACTTGAGCAACCTTCAGGTGAGTCTGCAACGAATCATGTACCAGATCCACCTAGGTCAACCCACATCATTCAACTTACAATGCATCTGACAAAGACAAGCGCTGTTTGAGAAATTCCATCCATTTGCAAACACCCGAAACTATGCGAATTCAAAAATGCCACAAAATTTCCTTAATTTAGCCAAACGTTTGCCGTGAACACTGTACACCCATAACTGGCTAAATCAACATTGCGGTGTAAATTCTTTGTCCAATTTTCCGTATTGCATAACAAGTCTGTTTATTGTTTTAATATGCAAGCGCATAAACTTTTGGTGAACATGGTTTTCTTGTTATTGCATATAGCCAGCCGGTGAAAGCTAACAACGAAGAGTGTAGGCCCACAGGTGTGCTTGGTCCTGCACACCGAAGGGAGGAATAAATATACGCCAATGCATATATGCGGGCCAACTTTCACATGGCTGCGGAAAGCATTTGCAATGGATGTGGCTGCATGTTATTTTATCAACACACCAACCACTTGGACTATTCAAGAAATTCACAAACAATTTGCAAAGTTTATTTTTGACCAGAAAGACGTTGCATTTATGCAGCTAGCATGTCGTCGTCTTGGGTTGCTGGTTTTGGTACTTTCTTAACGCAAGCAGTTGGCCGAATTAGTTCTGCTGTTGTTTTGCGGAAAATATTTATTTATTTTTTATTTTTTCCAAAGTTTTCTTTTGCAAATTTGTTCCTTTTTGTATTTTGGTTGTATATAGGATGCCAGCTGTTGTGGCGATACTTTTGGTATAATTGAAGGATGCATGTTTGTAATATTTTCAGTTGAGTTTGAGAGCGACTTTGAGTGGTTGAGGTTTTGGGCAGATCGCTGTGACAATGGGCAGTAAACTGAATCACGAGATGTGTAGGCTATTTTGGAATTTGCGAGGCACTTTATTTTAAATATTTAAAAACTTGAATCGAAATAGGTTATGGTACAGGCTGGGATCAGACATTCAAACGACAATCCGCCACCACTTGTGTCGAGGTGGGGATTTCCAAATTTTCCCAGCAGTTCTAATCACCAAACTTATCATCCAAATCGTCAGGGCTGCGCAGGTTCCTTCTGTATCTATGGGTGGGAACCAGAAGAGAGAAGGGGTTTGCAGTACCAGAGTACGAAAGAAAAAAAATAACTCGTAATATCACCTTTGATAACCAACAGAGTTTTATTTCCTAATGTCTCGTTAAGACTAAAAAACAATTCGTCAAAATTATAACCTTAACCACTTGTGTGGAAAGGCTATCAAACTTTTACTGTAAACATGAATTACATAGTTCAAAAACACTCGCTATAATAATTGAGTAATGTTTACTCTTGTCATTATTTGATTTTTAATATGTATGCACCCAAAATAATGCAACGAATAATTTTAAATATAAGTTTAAAGCAAAGAAAAATGTTAACTCTTGCGTATTGTAACAGGAAAAAACAAAATAAAGAGAAAACTATGTAAAGGTACTACCGGTGAATAGGCAGGCAGGGCATGATGGAATTGAGTTGCCCTCAATTCCATTGCAAAAAGAGAAGAGGCATTCTGTCGGAGGAAGTGGATGAGTGCGGACGCCTAATTTTATGCGGAAAATAAAGAAAGAATAAATATTGGAGCGCGTGTTTTATTCGGCGAAATAAGTAAAAAAAAGGCAAGTAAAATATCGTTTACAGTATGTATGTTTTTTTATTCCCCAATAAGTTTTTTGCAAAAAATTCAAGAGCCACTCACAGAACTTCAAAATTCAACTTCACGCAGATGACACAATAATATTGACTAGAGGCAAAATCTTGCCAGCAATTAGTAAGCCACTCCTCTAGCGCTCGTAAAATATCTATAACTTTGAAAGTGCAAACCCTATTTTCAGGGTTCGTACTTTCAAAGCTAGATTGCTTTTGGGAAGCCCTGCTATTAAATCACTGAGCGCCAAGCACCAACAAATTTCAATTTTACACAAAATACAAGAGTAGATACGAGTATATCCATAATGTAATGCCTTTCACTATAAATTCCATATCAATTTATCAGACAATTTGTTACCTTTTCGCACAAGGACCCAAAATATTATTCGCACAAGCATCAAGAGAATCCCTGCATTTCATTTCGCGCTGTAGAAGAGCGCAAACAAAATATCACCGATTTAGCCAGCCAAACTGTCTTACAAGGACGAGTACCTATCATTATTCGCACACATTTTGCTGTTGCCATTCAAAATCGCTTCATGTAACATCGTCGCTCGTCTGTTTGCCGCGCTATGTGTGAGCGTTTGTAATAAGAACAATTCCAAGAATAACCAACGAAATAAGTGCCCTTGTCAAATCTTCCATTAAATGGTAATTTCTCAAGAGTGTCATTAATTAGAACAAAAACAACACCAACAACAACAGCAGCAGCAACATCACGAAAGCAACACAAAGCGTCAACCATAACTCCAGTATCTTGCTGCTATCTACTTATCTGGGTTCCTTTGCTTTGGCATTGTCGTCTTCTTGTCGTGCGTCTCCCTGTAGTTCTGATCCCGCAAGCACATTCTATATCCTTGCGCTGTTGTCATCTCAAAGGTTAAGATAATGCGACTTGATTTTAAAGCCAACCATCAGTATCGTTGAAGTTGACATCGTCGTCTTCTATGCACCCTCGCGCCCCCTCTTCGGCTATGGGTTGAGCAGTCCCGCTTAAGAGCCCATCATTAAACTAGTGCTCTTCCGTGCTCCTTCTTCGTGGTGGCTAAGATTACCGGGCGAAGGCAGCACTACACAGCATAGCATAGCGTTTCATTGAAATGAAATGTAAATCATCATCTGCTCTCGAAAAGAGAAACACCATAAACCACAGCGCACCGGAGAACATGGTGCAGCACTAAACGTAGGGATGGGCGGGCAAGGATTCCACTCGCACATTGATACTTGTATTTTGTATAATAGAAGCGTAAATTTGTTAAAGTCTGCCAGATATGGGACCTTGCGATGAAGGGGTGGTTGGCTATATCATGCCTTACAAGTGACATTCAAAAGCCGAGTGTTTGCGATTCTGCGGTTGATGTGGCAAACTGTGCACAGGATCCTTGTTTTAAAATGACATTTACGTTGAAAGCAGCACACAAAGGTATAATGGTTAACCGAAAAATAGCTGCATGTTATTGAAAGGTGGCTCCTTTGAGGGTGACAGCGGGGATTAGTAACGGCAAAGCAGAAAAGGTCAAGATGGGGATGTACAATTTGATTCGAAAGACATCAGTATGGCGCCATTTGTCTGTGCATAGTTTTTAAGTGTCAAAGCCCCATAAAGGGGGTGTGACGGGCGAGGCTTCCGGACTGTTTGTACTGCTGGTTGTTCAAGTGTTTGTACTCGTTCAAATATTTTCCGTGCTTGTTGTCTTAGGGAGCATGTGCACGTGTCTTAAAGAGCACAAGGGGGAGTAGGACTTTAAAAAAATATATATATCTGAATGAAAAAAAAAACTTTTTATCGCTGTGGAAGTTTCTGACATAAACAGCCTCTCCAATCCGTTCTCAAGTCCATCATTCGATTTTGGGACGGCTCTTATATTGGGGTATCGACATTTTGAAATTTAGTACTTTGTTTTTGAAAGGCGAACCTTAAACCCTACAACAAGAGTTTAGGAATTTCGATTATAGTGGACTCATGGATTTCTGTGTATTATTACCGTCTCGATATCGATATGCATAGTTTTCGAGCCACCTTGAAGTGGAAATACTGCGCTTTGTCTTTGTATAATGTCTGCTGTGTCACTGTAGCTAACAAATTAAGGCGTTTTGGATCTTATGCGAGTCAGAATCATATCCGGTATATTTTCCGCATCAAAGTGATCTCATTTTTAATTATTTTATGGAAATAAATACTTAATGATTTTTTTTTTACATTTTAAAATTTTAAAAACATTAAATAAGATTTTAAGATTTCAGCTTCACATTTAAAAATAATATATAAAATATAAAAATAATAAAATTTGTATTTTGCACGAAAATTTTGTTATATTCGAAGTGGGATTTATTACTAGTAATGCAAAATGTTGGTAAGTAAAATCCTAAATAACATTTCTACTACTCGATGTTCACAATGGTGAAATTATTAATAGAAGAAAATCAAGTTTTATTGAATGATGGACAAATTTTTTTAAATGTGTGTTAATTCCAATCAAATTCTATAGTTCTCAATTTGACTAAGTAATGTATACAGAATCGAATTTTGTAAATTCCATTTCCAGGGTCCACTAAATATTACGTACAAAAAATAAATAGCTGACGCAACAGGTCCGTAGGGACCAGGCCTAGCTTCTCACAACCATTCGTCGTGTGTGAGTTTTTTTTTATTGTTGGGACGAATGGAAGGGATCTACAATTTTATGCCGAGTCCAAACGGCCAATTGAGAAGCTCTTTCATGACAGTTCTACTCTCGGATGTTTGCCAGACGTTCGCGAGAGGTAAAATAAATAATTGGCGCAACAGGTCCGTATGGACCCAAGCCTAGCTTCTAACAACCATTCGTCTTGTGTGAGTTTTTATTTTTTGGGACGAATGGAAGGGATCTACAATTTTATGCCGAGTCCAAACGGCCAATTGAGAAGCTCTTTCATGACAGTTATACTCTCGGATGTTTGTCAGACGTTCGCGAGAGGTGGCGCAGTGAAAAAAAAAACCTTAAGTTGGAATTTGGGTTTTCTCAGGATATTACTAACTTTTACTTGTTTACTTAACTGTAGTTCGAAGTTCGAACCTACTGAACGGATTTGAGTTCAATTTTTGACACGGTATGAATAAAAAAAAAATCCCCATATTTGAGTTATCACCAACTAAATCTCTTTAAACTTCCACCCAGCATATTTTCAAAGGTGTGTTCACTTAAATTCATTATTAGGCCTGCAGATGGCACTTATGTCATTCACGCATGTCAAACGAAATCAAAACAGTTTTCCGCCTTTTGTGGAACACGAAATTTTCTGAGTCATTTTAGAAATAGGTGCGGTAAGTGTTTCTAAAAAATAGTATTAGTTCACTGGAATAGTTCCCTGGGCCTGAAGTGGAAATGCTTGTTAAAAATCACAATTTGTATTTAACTTAGGTGCTACTCTCTGTGTTTGCAGTTCTCTTCTTCCCATAGTTCTTTTCCCGTTTCTATTAGCTTTACGATGATCATAAGGGTTGTCATACATCTTCGTTTAGAGGGAAAAGTGATAAGTCCTCCTTCTGCCCGACTGGACATGTTATGTGTTTCACGCGTATCCTATGTGCGTTCTTACGTGTCGCCCTGTAGACTAAACGGCTTGACCGATTTTGAAGAGTGAGGTGTCATTATATTCGTATTCTTCCCCGGAGTGTCTTAGGCTAAAAAGTTTTATGTACTTGAAAGTGTTTAGTTCATATATTTTTAATTCTTTTTTCACGGTAAGTCGGGTTTTATGTTTTTTTCAAATTAACATTTTTCGTTACTAAAATAATACACGCTTGCTTCTACAATTGAATAGATCAGGGCAGTCATTCCGTAGCTCTGAGATTGATAATCGTTTGAGCGATTGTAGTCAAGGATCTCGTCATCAATTTGCTAGCACTATTAGGCTTGTTTTTTTTTAGCTTCGTTTTCAGCAAAGCAAAGTAAAGTAGGATTTTCGGCACGCAATTACAACAACTACGCTCTACTTGAGAGTTAGAGATTCGCAGTAGTTATTGTAATTTGTCAGCTGAAAATCCTACTTTACTTTGCTTTGCTGAGAACGAAGCTCAAAAAAACCACGCCTATTGTCGCGTCGATCGTTTATTTTTCACTAAGCTTGAGAGCCTTGAGTATATTTTAGAACCTCTCAAACTACCTACATATATATGAAATTTCAATCAGATGTCGGTCATATAAAATTTCATAGATGACTAGGATTTGCCAGATTGGCAAAAATATGGGAAAAACGGGATTTCCAAATTTCTCCAGGGACAAAAAAAAAATTTTTATATTAATTTGAATGAAAGCTATCAATTGGCAAATTTTGGTGAGGGCAAAACCCAATGTATTTGGTTTATTACAAGCAATTACAATGACTTAATCTAAATTAAAACTACTTAAAACTAGGACTAATAATTAGGACTTAACACTTAGGAAGGTGAAGGAGGTCAGTTTTAAGGGAGTAACTACTGCGGTTGAAGTCAAAAACAGTAAGGTTTGAATTAACCTTCCGCAGCATTCGGGAGATTGGTTCGTTTGAGCCATATGAGGTGCGGTGAATTGGTAACTAGAAGAGACGAGGACAACGAAGATTCCGAGGGTTAGTGTTAAAGGAGATAGAGTTGTTAAGAGACGTACAGTCAATGAAAGCCTGAGAGCAGACGGTGAATGAAGAGAATGTCTGCTACGTCCCAGTATTCCCCAAGTGCATTGAGGTCAATAAGTTTGAGACTACATTCATGTGCTAGGTATGTCTGATTGAAAATTTTAACGAGAACTTGTTAAGGTCAATTTAGAATGCTGTGAGTGTGTTTTTTTTTTTTTTGTGAATTTTAGTCATAGCCCGAGACAAAAGCTGGACAACAAAAATTCTGTCTTAAGTCCGGGACTTCCCGGTCAAACCGCTCAAATTTTAACATCAAAAAGATATCATCTGGCGATAATCGGCTCGACATACCGAATGAGTGCCCAGTTCATCGTATTACAGTAGAAGTCGGTTATAACGACGGTGAAGGGACCGAGGAAATAAGGTCGTTATAACCGGCGGTTGCTATATCCGACTGCCTTCCACAAATATATATACACATAATGAAACTAACCAAATGAAAGCAAAGTGGACGTTATAAGTGACTGGTCGTTATAAGCGAAGTCGTTATAAGCGACTTCCACTGTACTAAATAAAATACTTGAAAATAATTTAAAAAAAAAATAAATATAATTGACAAAACTGTCGCCCCTAAAAATTGCATAAAGCATTCCTCGTTTTCAAATCTGGTAGCCCGTACTATCTTTCCAAGAGATTGTCGAACTATAAAAAAAAAGTTACCATCAACTACCGCCTCACACTTTGAGCTTGAATTCATACTGTAAATAAACCACGTAGACAAAAAAAGCTCCCCTATGGCCAACTCCATTCAAACACCCACTAACAGATTTTTGACAGCCAAGCGGACAGTTGGCAATCAAATTAAGACTGCAAACAAATCTACAAACGGTCAATTGGTCAATCGGTCGCGCACATTCAATCAATACGTTTGTAGATTTTGCATTTAGCGCAGCGACATCCACCACGTGTCCTGCTTTCAATGTGACGCAATGAAATATTTGTTTATCGTTTAATAATTATTACATAAGTGGCGACTGAATGCATTTATATATGATGTCCTGTTATTTGCAAATAAAAACCGCACACAGAGCAGTGAATGCAAATGTAACGGATTACATTGCAGCCTTTCACGTATTTAATGTCTGCAAATCGGCAGCGGAGGACTATTCGAAATGGGACACAAGCATGGGACTGTGTTAATCACTTTGTGGATTCATTAACGAAACTACAATGAGATTAATTTTAAGTATTGAACGGCGACTCCATAAGCGAGATGAGTTAAATACATTTCGTAAATAACCAGAAACATCCAATTATAGCGAACAATGATTTCCCCAATCGGAATGGAATTCACTGCAATTGAATGCTGCTGTGGCGTCATGTTCGACCAGAAAGTTTTAAATTTATTTAGTTAAACACTACTTTAATTTTTAATTAAATGTAAAATACATACCGTGGTTTAAGATTGGTTTTCCACTCTGCCACATCCGTCGAAAAGTCCTGAGAAAATTTCTCAGCTCAGCCCTTCGACTTCTGCATGAAATTGTTAAAAAAATAAATAAAAACACTCACCAACAAATGGAGAAACTAGACCTGGGGTCCTCAATGGACTTGTTGCGCCCAGTGCTAGCCTTTTTACCCAATTTTACCCAATTGGAAAAGAATCTTCGATTTTATGCCCTTCCGAATGGCTCAAAATTGCAGTTCCGAAGACCACTGTCAAGCTTTCGCGAGGCATAGCTCCCCGCTGATTCCTTCAACTCAAACAAAGGAGTTGGCCCTCAAATCGCTCTAAACCGTCGTACAAAATGCAAACCTTCAACCAACCTCCATAGAGGCTAATACTGAGTTCACGGCAAACCACTTCATGAACTCAATTGAATTCCACATAAATGGATATCATCGTGTGAAAACATAATCCTCGTTTAAACTTACTCACTGAAATCTGATGCATGACCCCTCAATTACACAGGCGAAATTGATTACCAGAATCACTTGCCAACGAACAACCACCGATTGTTACCTGCAGCATAAGACTGCTGCACGGTATGTAAGTTGTACCCACACAAACGAACAAGTGGGGAGTTTTTGCTCCGCAACCGGCATTACCCTGATCCATATTTCCTCTGAGAAGTACCCAAACCGATGATTATGACAAATTATAGTCGAGTAATAGACCGTTGTTCTGGCACTCCTTCAAGATCGTCGGTATAGCACAGACTTAGCCACTTGTACCGCACCACGTTCGCAAAATAGGTAAACAGCGACCTGTCCTCCTAAATTCAACGATATAGCACGTCAGCTAGCAATTTAATTGCCATTTATCATTTCTTTTATCTGATTTAGAACGTAGTTGCGTAAATGGTGGCCCGGTGTCCGGTCAGTCATGCAGCTAAGCCCGGCGTTGGCGACGGCTACGTGCAAGGAAATTGGCTTTTTAATAGAACCTGCAGCGGATGGATAATGGGATTTCTATATCATTCACACAGAGGTGACTGTAGGTGTCCACCCTGCTGTAGTAGGGTTTGATTGATTGAAATTGATGCATTGGCCACGGGATTTGATTCATATCGAGGATGTGCCAGGAGAACGGTTTTCAGTGCGAGATATTGCACTTTGTGTGGATTATTACGTCGTGTATTGTGATTCCGTATTAATGGTGCCATTAGGAATCACCAAAATGTTCAGTTTGTATTGGCCTCGTTTAGGGATTATTTTTGTACCGCTTTAGGTACATCTGTTTACAAAGGACGCTAGGTAACAGCTCGCGTATCGACCCATAATAAGTTAACACGATCGACCTCCAAGATCGATTCCCACTGTCGATTTCCAAATCGATTCTCACGATCGACGCCTTACAGGTCGTAAGGCCAACCACATGTGCGCATTATGATAGGACGAAACCCGATCCAAGCCACTTGTACGCAGGAATAATGTGACGATAAATAATCTGCTCTAGATAATTTACGATCACCTACTTGACAGCGTCACCAACGCAACCAGATAACAACCCCAAATCACGCACCACACAAAACATATAAATAGACAGCACAACCAACAGGGGAACATTTCAACCCTCAGCCGACAACAGACAGGTCAACCGTCAACAACAAACAGAAAATAATTCAATAAATAAAGTTGATCAAGTAAAAAGTCGGTAGTAAAATTAAATTAATATGCTACCATCCCGCTCTGCTACTTCTTAATCGACAGCCAGGATGGGGTTTAGTGAATAGATGGAGTCACGGCAATTCTAAAAGAGGTTGAAAAATAATAAATGCCAAACTTGAGGCTTCCAAGTTTTTAACCGTGCGTTGGTGAAAACCATCAAATGATTTCAAATTTCTGCATAATATTCCCTCACCGTAGGAGCGTCGGAAGTAGTTTTGACAAATTTGTGGTAGATTGCCATTTGGCTTGGCAACAACTTTTTATGAATAAACCTACCGCCGTTTTCGTCTTGTGGCGGCCATAAGACTGATGAGAGAAATTCCCTCGCCAAAATCGCTTGGTTTCAGTGGAAATCAGTCCATGTTTCTCACTCATCGAATTCCGCTTCAAGCCTCGAAACCTTGCTCTTGCTCAAGCTTTCGACCAAATCCCAGATAATTGGACTTACTAAACCTCTTGCTGGCACCCTAGATCTGTTAAGGTAGGGAGTGTGAAATTGATAAGGAATAACCTATAAAGATAGCTTATTATCGGATTTGAGCCTCCGTTTTTTTGTAAAAGGTATTTCGGTCTTCTCCCGATAGGTGTACCACCACGATCATCAGGGCGCTAATCATGCAGCTTTTGAAATGACTATCGTCGAAACGATAGGCTTCCAAAACTAGCAACTAAGTGGAAAAATTACGAGTTTCCCTTTGTTGGCCAAGCTATTAAAAACTTTTTAAAGAATTTTTTTTTTGATAATATATTATTTTTGGGTGTTTTAAGAAGGATAACTAATTTTCGGGTTTTTAAATGACCTCCAAGGACTAAAAGTAAAGGTGGTACTCAAAAGTTCCGTAAAAATCATAAGAAAGGGGTTTATTCTTTTTTATTTGAATATGATATGAATTATAATTGAAACGCATTTTATCAAAAAAATATAATTTTTGTTACTAAAAATGTATTCCATGGTACAAGGAAAAGCCGTTTTTTTTGTCATTGCAGCAAAGACATACATTGCAATGGCTGCATTTCGAAAATGGCCTTGACTGTATTTTGTTGATACTACAAGGTGGCGCAAAAATAACCTTCCGATGTTTTTTGGCTGTAATTTAAAAAAAAAATGAAAAACTTTGATTCTTCTTGTGGATTATTTTTATTTGGTCTTTTAATTTTTTTCACATCAAGTCGAGAATATGATGTCATGTAAATGGCCGCCGCCACAGTTGATTGTCATTTGATCCCTTTTTATGGCATTTTCCATCACTTTGGCCAAAACTACCGGTGATAGGTCCTCACATTCTTGACGGATATTGTCTTTAAGAGCTGCAAGAGTCTGAGGCTTGTTGACATAAGCCCGCGACTTCAAAAAGCCCCACAAAAAGAAGTCTGGAACGGTGAAATCAGGCGATCTTGCGGGCTAGTGCAAATCGCCAAAAACGACCCGGGAACACCGCTTTCAGAATATCGGTTGTGGCTCGCGCAGTGTGTGCCGTAGCTCCGTCATGTTGGAACCACATGTCCTCCAGTCCTAAATCGTCCAATTGCGGTAGAAAAAAATCGGTAAACATGGCCCTATAGCGCTCACCGTTCACTGTTGTCGTTTGACCAGCGGCGTTCTCGAAAAAAAAAATGGCCGCGTCAACAGAGGCGATATTCTCGGCACAACGGGCGCTCCGGGGCCCGCCACTCTTGGCAACGTCTCGTGTTGAGCCAGTCTCTTCGAGGCGAGCGGCTAAACGTCGCAGTGTTTCACCAGTAGGCGTTGGACGGCTAGGAAATCTGCGACGAAATTCACGTTGGCACCGACCGATTATTGCTCAAATAAATAGTCACCAATATTCCGAGTTCTGGAGCAGTGTAGCATAACATTGTTTATTAACGTGTATTTTGCATGTGTTTACTACACAAATGTAAAAACAGAACTGACATTAGGGGCCAATCGCAAAATTTATAGCATTTTCTGATAGGAGGATTACTTTTGCGCCACCTTGTACATAGCTCACACCTTCACCGTGCGTCAACAAACTTTGCCAATGAACACCCAGATTACGCAGTCGCACGTCCTTCGAAACAGATTCTCCTTTGCCCCTTCGATTTTTGCCGCACTGCGGAGAATCGTCATTCTGCGATTTTCTTTTTAGACCACGTCTGTCAACAGGTAAATCCTTCTGTGACATAAGTCCAAGGGTTACGCATCTCTTGTACTCCAGATGCGATACTTTTTCATTCATTTGGCAGTAAACGATGAACGAGTTTACGAAACATATTTCGAGCATTCTTCAAAAAATACGATGCCACCACTTCTTCGACCGGCGGTCTAATCCATATGCGGCACGAAGTTGATCAGCATGGTCCACGCCTCCCATGAAAGAATTATAGTCTCTAACGACTTTCGAACAACTTACTTCGTGTTGCACTCCCGATTTATCCCTTAACAGTTGAAAGCTCATTGCCATGGTAGTTTGAAGCCAACAGTACTGTTCTGTGGTCTTTCCATTTAAAAAAACTGATCCCATCTTTGGAAGATCGATAGTCAAAATCTCCTCTTTTCCTTTTTTTATCATCTTTCAAATTTTTCGGGTTACCTTTTCTATTGGCTCGAATCCACAAGCTAGAGTTTTTTTCGGTTTTAAGTTTCCCTAGCAGTCTTACTGACGAAAAATAGTTATTTTATGCTTTCCCCGCTCCTTTTCAGTCAGTGACAAAACTACTCTTTCACCGAGACCGTATTTTTCGTATTTATTTTCAAGCTGCACGTCTTTTCCTTGGTAAATCGAAAATTTCTGCTAAGCACCATAATTTGTCCCCTCTCTTTATAGGTTTCATGGGATTGTATTGCTTCATAGAGTTTCTGCCCTTGAAAAGAATCATTGACTCATCAACAGAAAGCTGTCTTGTTCCGTGGTAGGATGTGCAGAATTTATCATTCAGAGAATCGATCATTGGCCGAAGTTTGAATAGTCGATCTTTATTATCTTTTGGAATTAGGCTGTTGTCATTTATGTGTAAGCTGCTCAAAATGGCATCAAATCTAGTATGGCTCATCGTTTCACCCACCAACGGAACTCCCAAATCTTCACTTTCACTCCAAAAGTGCCCCCAACTGGGTAGTTTATGATATCCCATAAGAAAGTTTATTCCTATGAAAGCTAGTAGCTCAACCTTCTTCAAGCCCAACACCTTTTTTTTTTGAACCGCGTAGAGATTAGATTGAAAAGATACGAAAAAATCTGTTTGACTATCACAGGTCTCAAACAAGCCTTCAACTGGACCCTCAGGCAATACAAATTCAGGAATTTCTGATACACAATCGCTAGCTTTCCATTGGAGATTTGGTTCTTCGTCCGATTTTTTTTTTCGGAATGACTGCATCCTGGACGATTATCCGGAATTTCCTCGCTATCATCCAAAAGCTGGTCAAGCTCTTCTTGAAGCACAGCTTCGTCCGGTACCTCAATCATCCAATTCATCTTCGGATTCTAGGTCAGTGTCTTCACTATTGTCCAAAGGTAATTCCTCAATTATTGCCAAAAGCTCATCATCCTTCAAATAAATATTCTGAACATGAAAATAGCAAGAAGAAAAAATTCACTATTCGAACACTCTTTGTCGCACCGTAGTTTTTTAGTGGAAATATATGAAAAATCCGTATAACTTCAATTGATTTCGTGTGTTTTCCAAAGGTCAATATGCAAAGCAACTAAATAGTTTAAAAATGGCTAATTACTTATTACAATGGCTAAGACTACAAAAAAAATCATAAACAACAAAATATGTGAAAATCGAATGGTACTTAAAAGTCTCGTTGGGCGTCAATAACATATTTTTGTCATATAGAGTTTTTATTTGAAGTAAAACATTGTGGTACTTACAACTACCGTCCGTCAACAAAGGGTTAAGAGCTTCATTTAGTTCATTCTCCACAATCGTACTGAAAACCTACGCTAATAAAAATTAAAATCGGGCCGATAACACCTTATTATGATCATTGAAGTTTCAAAAACAATATCGTCCAGACGATCATCGTCTTGCGTGGTCTGCCCCCAGGTCATACTTGATTTTATTCAGAAAAAAATGTTCGAACCTATTTTGAGATCCTAGCCTTAGAAGCGTTAGGCTCTTTGTCAGTTTGTATATGCTATATATGGTACCACAAATTCTGTCGCTGACTCATTCGGAAATGTAGTTTATCTGAATCCGTCGGTGCCTTTTAAGCCTTCGTATAACGAAGCTTCTGTTCAAAAGCTTCGTTGATCGTGGAAGCTTACTGCCGGAAGGAATGGTTGTCATGGGAACTAAAACGGCAAATTAAGATTTCTGAGACTGCTGTACATTCTGGGAAAGCCACCTGAACTGTCTGCGTTTGATAAAAATCTGATTCAAATCACGGATCTTCCCTTTTAGGGCCGTTTGCTGATTCGACTCATAGCGAATTTAAGTGCCACGAAAACTCTTATGTGACAGTTTATACCCTGACAAAAGTAGCCCATAAGTATTTAAGTAGAAGTTAAATCGTTAAGAGTCATATGAGCAAACGACCCTTAATGTACTAAAAACTTGTCATCACACAAAGCTACGTAAAAAATTATTTCGCAGAAATAAACTGAATTAAATTCCACGCATATAAAGGGTGGGCCATCTAGTGGTTTCTTTTTAAACCATAGGTTATTTTGACACTGACAGCTGTTTGCCGCTCGAAATCTTGACAGAAAGTCAGTATCATACCTCCGCGGAACGAAATAAGCCGCTTTACGCTGAAACAACGTTGGAAAATATTAAAAACTTTTTACCAAAGTGCAAACATTGTTTTTTTTTGAAAATAAAAAATTCTATGCACATGTAACGAATACTTTCAAATTTAACGGATCATATTCTATGAACACTGCCGGCATCTTTGCCCACAGCGGAAGTGGCTCATATTTTTCGCGAATGTGTTGGTGACTCCGAATTTTTGAGGTTACGTGACATTTGTCAATACGAATTTATATGTAACAATACAAGATCCTGACCACTCCGTAAAAATTTAGCTTGTAGGCTAAGTAACGGATAATCGGTCGGCGTTGGTGGCCTCAGTATGAATTGTGTCTGGTCGTATGCCAGTCGCCAATGCATCCACAGATAGTGACAGTTTGGGGCGGATTGTAGAGTGGTGGCATCATTGGATCATTTTTCTTCGAGGCTGGGAACAAGGTTTCGGTCAACGTTTGGCGTTACAGAGCCATGTTAACAGACTTTTTTTTTTACAGAAATTGAAGACATGCATTTGGACGACCTCTGGTTCATGCAGGATGGCGCACCTTTGCACACAGCCCTTGCCACAATCGATCTTTTGCGCACCAAATTCCCAAATCGTGTTATCAGCCGTCTTAAAATAAATAAATAAATAAATGAATGGCGCAACAGGTCCGTATGAACCCAAGCCTAGCTTCTCACAACCATTCGTCTTGTGTGAGTTTTTATTTTTGGGACGAATGGAAGGGATCTACAATTTTATGCCGAGTCCAAACGGCCAATTGAGAAGCTCTTTCATGACAGTTATACTCTCGGATGTTTGTCAGACGTTCGCGAGAGGTGGCGCAGTGAAAAAAACCTTAAGTTGGAATTTGGGTTTTTCTCGGCCGTCTTGGCGATGTCAATTAGCCGCTGCGATTTGACCTCTTTGGACATTTTTTTGTGGGCAACCGTGAAGGACCGAAGGACCAGCAATCCGGAAACGATTCAAGCACTTAAGGCCAATATCATCCAAGCAATTTGTGAGTTTCAGCCCAAAACCATTAACAAGGTCTTGGAGAATTCGAGTGACAGAATGCGCTACTGCGAAGCCAGCCACTTGAACGACTTTGTGTTCCATAATTAATGGGAATGTTTGCTCTTACTAATAAGGCCATAATACATAGAAAAAATGTAATTTTGTTCACTTTATTGCATTTTTAATAACAAACTTTGATTTGGCCCACCCTGTAGAGTATAGGTTTCTTCACTTTTCTCCACAAATACATCAAACAGGCGTCGAACTTTCCAAAAATGGACGTGCTCTTGGGCGGCTTAGGAACATCATCAAATGTAGACCTCGTTTAGGTGGTACCAGCGTTGCCGGGATGTAATATTATTAGGGAGTACTGCAGCCAGAAAAGGGGGGTATTTAAAAAAAATTAGGAGTACAGACGTATTAATTTTTATTTAAACAAAAATCATTAAAAAATCAGTTAAGAAAAAACAAAAAAAAAACTGAAAAGAGGGAAATTCCATTAAATTTGAAGTGAATTAAATTTATTAATGTTTAAATTACACTTAAGATATTTTAAGACGAAAAAAATAGGAGTACGAATCTGAAAGGAGGAGTACGGGAGTACGGAGGTGTTGAAAGAAGTATACAATACTCCTATGGGAGTACTTTCGGCAACGCTGGATGGTAATCAGGTGAAGAGGTTTTCTCGTTTGAGTTCTGAACTCATTTGCAAATGAATCGGCAATTATGAAATCACCACTTGCTGGAATAAGCAAAACAAAAGAAGCAACTACGACCCAGTCATGCATTTGATTTATCGAAACCAAATGCCTTAAGGTGATTGTGTACTTCAGCTTCCAACACTGCTCTTTTGAATTGCCATCAGTAATAATAACTGCAATGTAGATTTGAAACATGCAAATAAGTTTCTTGTTTTGGTTGCAAACGCAATTCGCTTAGATCTCCAGATATCTGCCGTACCTGCAGATACAGTAGTTTGCAATCATATTTGCCGTAGATTCGCTCGGAAGTCAATAAAACTGCTCTAGATACACACTCGTACCTTGGCAAACAATACAAGAACTTACATTGATGAGTTTGTCCATATCATCGTACGATGTTCGCCCTTTTGTATGCTAATGTACGAGTCCTTTTTGTCGAAAACCCAACATTATTTGTGTAATTCACTAAGCTGGTTCCATTTCAAAGGCTACTTCCAACAGACGGATAGTATTATTGTATTCTACGAATGTATCTCTCTGCAGAACGCTTAAAATAAATTAAACTAAAATGCTAGCGTCCATAGTGTATGTGTGTGTGTGTGAGGAGGGAGGCGCAAGGATAATCCTTTTTTAGATCGCATACCGGATATACATCATACTGTGTTTCCATTTCCGATCCCTCACCAGTGTTTCATTTATTATTTTCGTATTCAAATTCGAAAGTCCTTTTATGCAGGACACGAATTCAACGACTGTCATCATGGCGATGTATTTGTATTTGTTTCTTATTCTTCTTCATCTTATTTTGTTGCTTTTTTTTTTTTTTTTGTCTTCATCTTCTTTACGTCGACTAGTTTAAACAATCATTCAGAAGTCAGCTCCATCATCCCCCAATATAGGATACTTCATTTCAGCCATTAGTCCAACTTCTCTCACCGGTATCTAGGACATCAAGGAGCGGATACACTTTTATAGTTGAGTTGGGAAATGTATTCTTCGTTTTGTGTGTCGTATGGTCTGTTCTTTAGTTTTTCGATTCTTTTCTCGTTGAATGGTCTTTCATTCAGTCACTCTACTTTTTAGTTTTGATATGCTATATAATATTCACGTCTTTTAGAAACAAACTCATTCGCAATGTTCCTATTTGCATCAATTGCAATACTGTCTTTGCTTGTGCATTCGCTGTTTCTTAGCTTGGATTTTTTTGTTTGCCAAAGGTATTCAATTTCTAACACAGCAGAGGTAATGATATATACTCGAAGGTAGCTACAGCTCTACCTACCTTAAGTACATCATTATTGAAAAATGAAAAGAATATGAAAATCAATGACTGAGGCTGAGACATAAAGTGGAATAAGTGGATAAAATGAAAAAGAAGCAAATTTAAAATCAATATTTTTATTTAAGAAGGGATATTGGATGAAATATGTAAATGCTCTACTTCGTTATCCTGGTGTAGCTGTAATGAGTTTGCTTTTAAATTGTTAAAAATTGTTGTCTTCTGAAAGTATACCTTTCCGCAGAGCAAGCTTTCCTCTTCTGAAGCCAACATATTTGCAAAAAAGTGATGTCAAGTATTTTAATGGGTGATGTGCATTTGCTTGTCGCATTTCATGGATTTTTTTTTCGATAAGTTGCATTAAACATCTTTTGTAATTACTATGGAAATTTGTAGCTAAGCGACTACTCTTCTCTGAACCAGCGGAAACCACATACAGGGTGGGTCACTTAGACTTTAAGCCCAAAAACGTTTTTTTTTTTTAATTTAAATATAGGATTAAAGTTATTAACACTTTTATTCGTTTATAAACAAAAGTAGAATGTATTGTAGGGGGAAAACGAACTAAATTAAACAGAGAGACCAGTGATATTCACTTTACTATAGTTTAATAAAAACTAAACTCAATCAGCTGATTTTATTGTCAAGTACAAACGGAATCTTATGAGGGTGATTTTTTAAGAGTTAAGTTTTTCAGGTTGGCAGCACTGATTAGTAATGGCGTCCAAACGTCATCTGTCAAAGTGAAAAGTTTTCATTATACTCTGCCATTTAATCATTGAAAGACTTACAAACGAGCAACGATTGGGAATTATTGAAATTAATTATAAAAATTCGTGCTCTGTGAAAAATGTGCACCGTTTGTTACGACCATATTATGGTCGTCATATCGAGCCATGATACGCGACTTTTTTTTGCCTCAGTTGGCTGAGTTGAACTTGGTTGACATGTGGTTTCATCAAGACCGTGACACATGCCACACAGCTCGTGAAACAGTGGAAATGTTGAAGTATGAGTTTCGTGAGCAGCTTATCTCTCGAAATGGCCCTGTGAGTTGGCCGCCAAGATCATGTGATTTAACGCCTCTTGATTATTTCCTGTGGGATTATGTAAAGTCGTTAGTCTATGTGGACAAACCGAACACGATTGAAGCCTTACAGGATAAAATAACACGCGTAATTCGTCGAATACAGCCCGAAATGCTGTGACGCAAAATTGAACCTTCCGAATGAACCATTTGAAACGGAGCCGCGGACAACATTTACAAAGGCAAAAGCCTATTTATCGATTACAATAAAAATTTTGAATATTTGATGCAAATTTGAGTGTTTTGTTCGATTTTTAAAAAAACACTACGCTTGAAAAATCACCTATACTAGCGGGAATATCATGCTATAATGAGGCCACTATTCCAAACAAGTAGATATCGGGTTCTATTTGCATAGTAGAGTTACAGTGTGTCACAAGAATTATGCGACGGTTCTTTATAGATTACATACTGTATTAATCTGCAGTCGGAGAACTTGTTATACCCTCCACAGGAAGGTATATTCACTTTGTCATTACATTTGTAACGCCAAGAAGGAGTCACCGAGTCATAAATTATTTATATTCTGAATCAGTATTACATTCTGATTCGATTTAGCCATGTCCGTCTGGCTGTCTGTCTGTCTGTCTGTTGAAAGCACGATAGCGCCCAAAGGAATTGACATAGGCGAATGAAATTTGGTGAGAGGACTTATTTTTATTGTCGTTAAGTTGGTATTGAAAATGGGCTATATCAGTCAAGTAGTTCTGGTACCTCCCATACAAAACCAATATTAGAAAACACATGTTGAAAACACGATTTTTTGTGAGAGGACTTATTTTTATTGTCGTTAAGTTGGTATTGAAAATGGGCTATGTCGGTCAAGTAGTTCTGGTACCTCCCATACAAAACCAATATTAGAAAACACATGTTGAAAACACGATTTTTTGTGAGAGCACTTATTTTTATTGTCGTTAAGTTGGTATTGAAAATGGACTACGTCGGTCAAGTAGTTCTGGTACCTCGCATACAAAACCAATATTAGAAAACACATGTTGAAAACAAGATTTTTTGTGAGAGGACTTATTTTTATTGTCGTTAAGTTGGTATTGAAAATGGGCTATGTCGGTCAAGTAGTTCTGGTACCTCCCATACAAAACCAATTTTGCACGACTTGTATACAGTGGAGGGCATCAAAGCATCGGCCATTTTTTCTTATTTTATTATAGTAACTCACTGGAGTTATTTCAAATCTGAAAACATATTTTGCTTTATTTTAGGATACCTAAATTTGATTGTCCCACCCTGTAGATTTGATGTTAGTATCTATTAGTTGTCTCTGTATGCTACCGAGAAGGTAAAGTAAATATGTTTTGGTGGCAGCGTTGCCATAAGTGAAGATTTCTCCGCATTTTGCAGATTTTCAACTCAGCTGCAGACTTTTACCAACCAGACATCTCCAGAAATGTGCGTTTTGTCTGCATTCGCAATAATACATTTTGTTTTAAATAATTTCAACATTTTTTGTTTGCTTTCGCTGTATGCTATCATTTTCGTTATTAGCTTTTTTTGTTTCTATTTCTTTTTGTTAATGTTACTTAAAAAAAAACATTTGTTGTTCAAATATTTTTAGGACAACACTGTTTGGGGTCAGGCTCCTGTGCTTTATAGAAAATTATCAGTTATTATAGGGATATAACGAATATTCTCTACCACTGGACGAAGAAAAATCGCTCATTTTAAGCCAACCAAATTTCGGTTTAAAACTACTAAGTACCTAACCGTGTTTTTATAGCTCCTACAGAGTTAGTGGACTTAAAATACAAATTTCCGTTCATTAGCACTCATTAGCCGCTCTGTTTCAGTGAACATGTCTGCTCTATTGGCAGCGATATACCTACTTACCAAATGAAAATAGTAATTATACCTTAAACCAATTCAAATGATCCAATGCGACAACACAGTCGCGAAAACACACTCAAGCGGTTTATCTCACTACGTGATTGTTTGCATTGTATAATGCGAACGGAAACCCTCGTAAATTGGACACACTACAATTTAAATTTGTAATCTCTCGTCCCCCTTAACAATCACACAAACATTACAGAATTACAGAACGAAATGCGTTCTTAACTTTTTTCCATTGCTTTCACATTGTCGCCCGCTCTCTCTATTCCACTTCTTTCCTTATTCATCCTTGCAAAGGAAAAGTAGTGGTCCAAAGCGGAGTGAACAAAATCTGCCAAAACTGCAGCAGTAACTACAATAATACGGCTTATATCCACGGACAATGCGAATTTGACTCCCAGGCAACGGACCTCCCCTTTACAGAAGGAATCACTTCATCCTGGTGTCCTGTCGTATGGATTTTGATTTTTTTTTTTTATAAACTTGTTCTACCAAACCTTGTGTTCGTTTTTTCCCCTTAGCGGAAAATCTTCTCGTTGACCCAGATTCGGCGGTGGAGCTAGTGGTAAAAAAAAAACAGAGGAAGGATTATTCATTTAGGCAAATTGTAAAACTTTAGTTTTCGCTTAGCAAGTCCGAATAGAATTTGGATAAGTAATGACCGCGTGATGATGATAGAAGTGTTGGGCAAATTGGGTCAGCGCAAAAAGAGTCATCCCCATTCCTTTTGCATTGCAATCAGTTTCGTGGAGAAACGGTTTCTTCCTATGCAATTGATATTTTCTCTATGTGCATGTCCTTTCGAATGGAAAAGTTTCAAAGGCGTTCCTGCTTTGAATATGCTTGCTATTCATCGGCGCTTTGGGTGTTTTTTTTTCTCTCTTTCCAGTGGGGAAAAGTCGTTCCCAATCGGTTTAAGTACTCAACGCCTGGATGTTTTGCATGTTTACCCTTAGTATGCGATGAGGCGCTCAGTTAGTATTTCTGAAAGGCGGTTAAAAAAAGACGCATGCAAGGAAACCGTGTCAAACAAGTGTTGACACCAAGGGTTTGCAGTTCGTGGAGATTGATGTTTTACTTCACTAGGTTTGCTAAGTCTGATGCAGGTAAGGATGATGACGAGTAAAGAAAACCGAAACGATAATGACGAGCGAACTTTAAGCCAACCGCATGCAGCCGCTAAATACTTTCCAACTTTGCGATTGACGTCTGTTTTTCAGAGTTCTTGATGTTCGCATGGACGCGAAAAACTACTTTTTAGTAAAACACAACCCAATGGAAGCTGTAGAGGGACTGTCAAAACTTTTGTCAACAGTGTCTCCCTTAGTCAAAAAAAAAAAGCAACAAAAAAGTCACTACAAGTCCGTAGGCACCCTAGCCCTAGGCCAAGCTTTGTGTGAGCTTTTCATTTTTGAATGGAAGGAATCTATATAATTTCATGCCGAGTCCAAAAGGCGAGGATATTTATTGGGATCATACCCACTATGACAAAGGCCGCTTCGCCGGAGATGGTTCAGAAACCACAGATCGTGCTTAATGCGTTGAGTCTGTATATGGAAGACAGTTTTCTTCTTGCATCTTTCGTCGCAGGTGCACACGCCCAAACCGGACCAGCATACAAGAGTACAGAGCTGTCTAACTTAGATAGTAGGTTCCTCCTAGCATATCCAGGTCCGGCAATGTTCGGGAGTATCCGAGAGAGTGCTGATGCAGGTGCAGGGAAATAAATCCACGGGAATTTACTCCACATGGGAATTTAGTCCACATATAAAAAGTGGACTTATTTCCCACTAGAAGTGAGAATCAGTTCCACTTGTTTTTGGGAATCTACTCCACTTTACAAATATGGAGTTATTTCACATATAGGATGGGCATCAGTACCACTTCATTGTTAGCCTTCTATAATGTTTTTGTAATACCGGGAAAGTTACGGTATTTTATGTATTGTTATTGAAATGTGTTAAAATGTTAACCTTAGACACTTGTATGATTCAGTTTGGGTTTGATCGTGAAAATGAATTGTAGTACTAATGAAAGGAGAAATAGAATTTATTACCGGTTTAAGAAAATATAGCAGATTAATATAAATGTTGCCGAAGAAAAATAAATTTATTTAAAGAGATATACACGACAAAAATTGTTCTCGATATTGTTGCTATCACGGGGGCATTTATAAAGCCGCTATTCTTCTCAATGAAGACACGAAGAGAGTTCTTCGAAAAAATGAGGTTCATCATCCTCACGCGGATCAAGAGCTTGTTGTGAAAAAAAATGAAATTAATCAATTCGATGAAAGATAATTGCATAAATAAGCCGCTAAAGAGAAGACTAACCGCGAAAGAAATTTTTGATGGCGCTCGAATGGAAATGGAAATGAGTGGGTTGAAGTCAATTTCAAAAAAAATAAAAAGAACTCTAAATAAAATCAAAAAGGAGAGCTTACCCACATGTCCAAAAACGCCAGCTGAGGTTTAAGTTTATTTCGAAAATAATCTTTTTCTGGAGAATTATCGTGTGTCCAAATATAAAAAACGGTACACAATTCTACAAACACGCACGGTTTTGGAAAATGGATTTGCTTATACTATTTTCATGGCGTCCACAATTTCGAATTTAATTAATTCTAATTGCTGCGATCCTGAGCAACGAACATTTTTAACCGACGGTACTTTTAATGTTGTACCAACATCTTGTGGTTATAAGCAATTACTAATTGTACATTTTGCTTACGCCGAACATGTAAGTAAAATTATGTAAGTCTTGTTTTTTTAATCTGACAACAACTGACACTAAAAGTAAGATACGAGGACGCTCAAAAACTTGCCTGTACCTTATGTTATATTTCTTAAGACTAATTTCTGGTTTTTGAGAAAAAAAAAACTATTTGTTCAACACCGCTGTTTGTTTTTAGAGTTTAAGCATAAAATTCGAATGTTAAAGAACTGAAAGATGATTTGAGAATTGGTATTTATTATTCGCGCGAATTTCTCACTATTACTTTATCAGCTCAAAAAAGAAGTTTTGAGAACTTTTTTTGAAGAAGATTTAAGACTCAGATATTTTGTTTTGAGAACTAGGTATTTATTTTTTCAGCTGGATAAAGTGAAATATATATATATAGAGAGAGAGAGAAATTCGCGAGAATTTGATCACTATTACTTTATCCAGCTGAAAAAGTAAATACCTAGTCCACAAAACAAAATATCTGAGTCCTAAATTCTTTTCAGTTTTCTAACAATCTAATTTCGCAGTATATTTTTCTCAAAACCAGATATTAGTTTCAAGAAAAAAGTGTTTGAGAGCAAGACCTTCAGTTTCTGTCAGTTGATTCTAACTGTTCTTGTTTTTCTTATCTGCAACAGGTATATCCATTTCTTTTCATCTCAACTACCCACAAGACACAAGAAATGTATGTTCATCTATTAAAAAAACAATTATATTTGTATTTTTCGTCCAACTTTGTTCATGACTGATTTCGAGCAAGCTTTGCGAAATGCGCTGGAACATGTTTTTCCTGGGGCTACAATGAAAGGCTGTTGGTTTCACTACACACGTACCCTTAGAAGAAAAGCATCAAAAATACAGGATCTTCTGACAATGATGCGAAAAAAATCAAACGTTTCTAAAATTTTCAAAAAGCTTTTGACATTGCATTGGTTGAGTCCAGATAACATTGTTAAAGCGTTTGATTTATTAAATTAACTTTTAACTTTCTTAACTACATTTATTGCCTACTATCAAAGGCAATGGATCTTGCGAGTAATTTCATTGATAATCACATTTTGTTGTTATATTTGAAACCAATTTTTTTTTTCAGGAATCTCCCCAAAATTTATGAAATATGAGGACTACGGAGGATACAATAGTCGACTAGAAAAAAAAAATCCATCGACACGAACATTTTCTAAAGTTTTTAGACTGTTTAACTGATGAAGACTAAAACTACACAAGGGATTTTTTGGCGGCTGTGGAAGGACAAACATTTCTCCTATTTGAAGGTCCAAAACCTTTTTTCAAGAAGAGGAACCAAATAATTGAGAGCTGCCAAGCTCACAAAAAATAAAGTAAATATTTCTGAGTTTTCACCGCAAATTATACATATCTTCGATAATAATCCAGATTTATTTGAGTTAAGTAACGAACAGTCTACAGATACCGACGATAATCTTGAAGATAACAAGGAAACAGATAAATGTTTGATTATTATTTGTTTGGATAAACAACGCAATATTCTTTTACAGCCTTGTAACCATTTGAAAGTTTGCGAAGATTGTAACAAAAGAATCGCTGAGAGTTCACGCTCTTCGATTCTTTGCCCATTCTGCAGAACAATCGTTCAGAGCTCTGTAAAAGTTATTATATTATATGTATCTTTGTTTCAAAATTTAATTATTGAAAAACTAAATTTGATATTCAGATCAAGGAATAATGCCTTTAATTTTGTTTATAATTGCTTTATTGAAATTATTTAATAAAATGAATATATATGAAATACTCTCAAGACTATCTTTCAAATCGAATGTGGGAAACAATTTCATCAAATTTTGGGTAAAATTAATTCTCACTTTTAAGTCCACTTTTTCCATGTGGACTTATTTCCCATTCCCGTTTCTCGTACGCGGCAATCGTCTGGTGGCCGAAAGTACTTGAACGAACTACGGCAAATAAGCTTCAGAAGCTTCAACGAATTGCCTGTCTCGGCATCACAGGTGCTATGCGCACTTGCCCAACCACAGCACTTGAGGCCATTATTGGGCTCTCACCTCTGCAGTTCTTCATTATGAAGACTACTGCTAGATGCGCCATTAAGCTGCAGCTAGAAAATAGGTCTAATTCAGTTGATCATGTGGGTCATCTGAAGATACTTAACCTTATACCAAACTTGGACATGTTTCGCTCCGTCCCGGACATTATGGTTAGGAAATACAGTTTCGGTAAATTATATGAGGTAGAACTACTTGAACGCGCTAGCTGGGCCAATGGAGTTCCAACATTGAACCCAAAAAGCTTAGTCTGGTACACCGATGGATCGAAAATGGATTCCGGAGTTGGAGCTGGTGTCTTTGGACCCAACACCAAAGTCTCGATACCCATGGGGACGTGTCCCACGGTTTTTCAAGCGGAAATCCATGCGATCCAAACTTGCGCTGATCTTATCTCCAAAAAAGGTATGAAAGGCGCAATCATTCAAATTTTTTCAGTCAGTCAGGCAGCCCTACAATCATTGGCATCCAATACAATGGACTCCAAAACGGTTAAGTGCTGTCACGATGCTCTGCAAACCCTCGCCAAACACAACAAGGTAAGGCTTGGGTGGGTACCGGGCCATCAGGGTATTGCAGGCAACGAACATGCAGACAAACTAGCTAGGGCTGGTTCAGAATATCTTCTCTGTGGACCAGAACCCTACTGCACAGTCAATTGGACTTTTGCGCTAAGGCAAATTAATGTTTGGGAGAAACAACTTCGTCTTGATCACTGGGAACATGTCCCTGGTCTAAGACAATACAAGCGACTAATTAAGCCTTACTCCTATATGGGAATCCTTAGGCTCAGTAAGGATAACATAAGAAAGCTAACGGGCTTCCTCACAGGTCATTGTGGCCTTAGATATCACCTCAAAAAAATTAACCTTTGTCCGGAAACAGAATGCAGATTCTGTCTGGATGATGTCGAGTCCTCTGAGCACATTTTATGTGAATGTCCGGCTTTTCATTGGTTAAGAAAACGTGTCTTCAATAGAGAGACTCGTACGCCAACAGATATAGCGCACACTGCTACTAAAGACTTATTGACCTTCGTTAGAGAGGTCGCACGTCTCTTAGATTAACTATTCCCCATTGATACAATAGATCTTACAGGTCGCAGTGTCAGCCAGCTGGGCATGGGTATATAAAAAAAAAAAAAGATTCCCATTTCATATGTGGACTAAATTCCCATGTGGAGTAAATTCCCGTGGATTTATTTCCCTGCACCGTAGTAGTAACGCCTTTTGACTAGAATTTTCCACATATGCCTTAAGCTGTAGCCGTTTGTTAAGTGTCAGTCCTAGGTATCTAATGGTTTCTTTTGATCGGATTATTTGACGGCGAACCCGAAAGTCCGTGTATTCAACCTTTTTGCGGCTCGTTATTGGGATACCCTCCGATTTATGGTCAGCTAATTCAAGGCCGGCGGATACTTACCAATCTTTGATTTGTATAATTGCTTCGATCGTAAATGTGTTTTGCCACTGTAAAAACGGCTATATCGTCAGCAAACCCAATTAGTTGAACACAAGTCTCAAAACTCTATCGTACATAATGTTCCACAGGAGGGGGCCGAGCACCGATCCGTGTGGCACGCCCGCCGAAACGTTGTAGTATTTTAAACCTTCGTCAGTTTCATACCTCAGCTACGTAGTTTGCAACTATTTTTCGCAAGTAATAGGATATGCGTCCCCGTCCATACTGGCAAGCGATCCAATTAGCCGAAATAAAGGCGTTTTTGATGACCAGTGTCACTACTGCACTGTTCTTTTGTCCTAAATCGCCATCTTTGTCCTTGTACCGCTTCAGCTAAATCGACTACTATTTTTATTGCCATGACGGTGTATCGCGATTTCCTAAATCCAAATTGATGATCGGACAATGCTCCTTTCTCGAATGTATTCTGATAGGTTTGACAAAATTCGAACGTTCTGTCACAAATCCCAAACTGGAGACAGGATCCCAAAAGCAGCGCAAGTTTTATGTGTTCTACGTCCAACACTTAGGTCGACTTAGGTCGACTTAGGCACCAATCAGCTGGTGTGCAAAACGTCCTATGGGCATTGATACAACAGATCTTTGGGGTCGCAGTGTCAGCCAACTGGGCATGGGATTTATTTGAAAAAAAAAAATGGACACTGTTTTTATTTTCATCTTAATGTACGGAAATATTTGCTTCAGACAATTCCATTTGTCGCCTAGGATCGACTGACATCTCCAAACAGCCATCTCCCAAACTCATTCCTTTCCAAGTTGCGACTTTTGGAACTCCCATAAGTTGATATAAATTTTTAATGGACTTCAAATTTTATTACCGCACTGCTGTGCCATCGAAATCCATAGTGAAATCTATCGATCAATACAGTGGTACGAATCGTAAATTATCCTCGTAAATTACCGACCCACAGTCAAAAACAAAGAATAAAACCTGTCACCACTCGATTGATTGCCTAATGCTGCCTAAAGGGGGCACCCAACGCAGTTCGACATTTAAACGCCCATTAGCGCTGTTAAGACCCTGCAAATCGATTTATTGCCTTTTAAATAACCCGAACGCAATAATATTATCGCAGCAATTGAGTAATATCCGCCGTCCGAGAGGCCCACTCGAGTGCCTAATTGAATCATAACTTACCCATTTAAATAGCTCGCCTCAGCGCCGCCATTGATTACGGGTATCTCTGGCGAATTAGATTCCCTACTGCGAAAGGAAACACGCCCGTATCCGGCCAATATTTTCGCAAACAATTTTTGCGGCAAAGTGCAAATAAATATCCTCCATCCATCCGACTGGTCCGGCCGCCTCCCTGTGCGTTGAGAGTGTCCGAAAACCATATATCAGGCTTATGTAACTGATCCGAAAGCAATTTATTTACTCCTCCATTTGTGACAATATCTTGGCGTACATTAATCTTTTTTTTTTTTCTCTTCTTCTTCTTCTTGTTCTTGCACCGTCCACCCTACATAATGCATAGCGATAGGGTCTGTCTGTAGTGTTGTCCCATGGCTGACCATATGAATAGGAATCCCTGGGTCATGCTCGTACCGAAAATCCAGCAACCGAACAAAAAAAATAATAGTTAAGGAATGTTTGTGGCACATCCGGAAGCTTGGATTTGCCTCGAAAAAGAAAAATGGTCATCGATTCTGGAGTGCAGATTGGGCACGGGTATGTTAGCTGAAAGTGAAATTATGCTATATCCAGAAACAGAGGGGAAAATATATCCCAGAACTAGGACAAAGCATGGAATCAAAACATATCAAATGGTGGAAAAGTTGCTGCTGTGAAACCGGGCCAGAGCAGAAGATTTTGTCAAGAGGTGGCACCTACACCAGCTGCCATACACAATGCATGAACTTATACACACTTGTCATGTGGCTTGCTGGGGATACCACTGAATGTTGTGTAAGCCCATAGACCGAGTGGACATCGCCATTAATGGATGTATCCGGCGCCAACCCCAAAAACATTGTACCATCGAAGCTGTCGGTAGAAGTACACCATTTGCCGTTATAATGGCAATTTATTGACGATTGAAAGTGAAAAAGGTGGATCTGATTATATTTGACTTGTATAAAGTTGGGCCCATCCTTGGAGTGGCTACAAAGATATTAATCGCTGACATAAGTAGTTGGAGTGTCTCCGCGCCAGGGACAGGTATGTAATTTATATTTAAGTACGTTTACCCTGTACCGTGTATACATTTATATGAAGGAAAGCGGTTCAATTTGGCCAGATTATCAGATTTTAATTGGGAAAAGGGCAATAGGCGTTTGTGATTTTTTTCAAAATGGCCGTCTTGGTACGTTGGACTTCTTACCAAACCTAGAGTTCTCCAACGCCGGACCAGATATGCCTCTGTATAGCTCGTTCCTGTACCGCCTATCAAGGGCAGCCTTAAAGTTGTTGGTTGGGGTGCCGTGAAATAAGGCCAAATCTGAAAATTTCGCCTTATTTCGCTTGGCCTTATTTCACATTACAATAGTGAAATAAAGCCATATTTGAACATTTGGCACTAATTCACTTTGGTAAAGTGAAATAAGGCCAAATTGGCATTATTACGCTTTGAGCTCATTTCGCATTATTTCACATTTTCGAAGTGAAACAAAGCCAAATGAATTATAACTGTAGCTGTGTATATATGTGTACTCTTTCCCAAAATATGGGCTTTGGGGAATGATTTGTTTCTTATGTTTATAAGCTGCCTTCTGATTTTCCCAAATTGAACACTTGGAGCACCTTCAATGTCTTTTGCACAAACTTCATCAAATACTTCCCGAATCCCGTTTCTTTTTAATGAAGTATTTGCACCATAAACTAAGTATTAAATAGACCGTCAGCTCTTTCCACTTAAGAGAATTTGCCTACAATCTGTTTTTCGTGTTTCTATGTGGCAAAGTATGTGTGTTATGTTAAAGTAGATTAGCAGCACGCATACACTCGCATATAGGAATCTGACAGATGCCTGACAGTTCATTCTGTGGTAACATTGGCAAAAATTCAAATAATTCAAATAATTGGCCGTTATCGGGTCGTGTTAAGAAAACGGTGGGTATGGTGTGGTGAATTTAGTTACAAATTTATTTAAACGCATAGGTATAGCGGATTTCTCTCATTTTACCAGGATAATGTCGCACGTTGAAAACAAAAGTGACACTAAACAAAAAACCTCATTTTTGAATATGGCCGATTAAAGTTTAAACAAAAGTTTAAAAAGTTATGTTTCTTGGCCAAACTAAAGTATCACTTATTTTTGTGAAATTGAATTTTGAGATTTAAACAAAAAATGATTGATATATAAGAAAATAAGGTCCTTTTGATAAAGTTTGGTATTGTACCACTTTTTGTTTAATACTGTTACGTATTTTCTAATAAAACCGTTAAATTATACAGGTTTAAAAACAAAAAAAAAAGGTTAAATACTTCAAAAATAAATAAAAAAGATTTTTTTATTAATCAAATATTATTGTTTGCAATGATATCACAATAAAAAAAATATACCGTCAAGTTAAGCATAAAAATGTGAACTAAAGTTAAAAAAGAACTCTAAAAATAATTAAAACAAATTTAATCCAAGAAAACCGGCACTAAACGAAATATGACACTTATGAAATCACTTATCTGAATAATAATAACTCTAGCTTAAATTAATATCGACGTTATGCGAAAAGTGCCACTTTATCACTTACCTCGACATGAACTCCCTCCAACGACCAGACCAGAATACCCGAAGTGTCGTTTTATCTTTTACCGATAGAGTGATTTACGTCAAAGTAATAAGTGACACTAGTGACCTCTTATGGAGATTAGTCGAAGTATCAGGTAGAGCATTTCTACAAAGGATGCGTTGTTTATATCGGAACCTAGATGTCGCTCTAACTCAAAAGTGTAAGATTTTGTATAGTGCCACTTTTGTTTTCAACGTGCGATGTATATAAGGCCTGTTTTTTTGAGCTTCGTTCTCAGCAAAGCAAAGTAAAGTAGGATTTTCAGCACGCAATTACAACAACTACGCTCTACCTGACACTTCGAGACTCGCAGTAGTTATTGTAATTTTTGTGCTGAAAATCTTACTTTACTTTGCTTTGCTGAGAACGAAGCTCAAAAAAACACGGCTATAGTAAGGGATGTTTACATTTATGTCGTAAATAATGGAAATCGATGAACTATATGAATCATCGACAAAAACAACAAAAATATCCGTTTACTAATCATTATTCGTATGAATAAAAAGAAAATTGTACGCAGCAAAACTTAAATGCGTGAGACATATCAGGGTACAAATCAGCAAACATGTTTATTTCCAATTTTGCTTATATACATTTTGAGTTTCGTTCTTTCCCGTACATTTTAAAGAAAATGAATTTTCGTTGATTGTTATAGACTTTTTCTTTTTATTATAAATGCACATTATTCATATTCTCGACATTTTATTTCAAATGTAGTTTCATAATTAATAATTTCATTTGTTTCAAATTGTCTAATAAATTTAATTTGTTTTCCATTAATAAACGGAATCTTAATGGAAAGATTGGGCCTTACGAGTAGTTCACAGTGGTTTTATTTTCAATACAATTTTCGCAATTGTGAGCTTCCGTAAATTAAAAGTCGATACTAAACCCTATAACTCAAAAAATAAACCCGAACAGAAATGTTAATATTTATCTTTCCCCTGAAACATATTTTAAATTTTAATATTCTTAATCAATTTTTCTTTATTGGTTGCAGTTTTTCCATCGACATTAATTAATTTTTCGCCAAAAACAACAAACGAAAACGGACATAATAATTATAGGAAACAAATATTTTATTTTATTTCAACGAATGAATTTTCACACTTTACTCTTTCATTTATTTATGTTGATTACGTTCGCTATTCTACATTTGGTAGAATACATGTTTCCGTGGTGAAATACAACAACGAATATAAACTCTCAGAACGCATCCATCAGCTGACAGAGACTCTCCAAATACACTAACACTCAGTCAGTGTTCTTAGCAATCTGTATTTATTTTTCCCACTAAGGGTGTTCATTTTACTCTTTTCACTAAACTCATATTTTTTTATGAAATAAGACACACTTTTAATAGTATTTGTATTGTTCGGAAAGAAAATCACATAAAATTAATCTCCAATATAAAAATCGCAGTTTCTTAACATTATAATGATTATTTTTTGGTACTAGAAATTGTTGCTAAAGGCAAGTCTCCATTTTATGTACATTTAGTTCGTGAAATGTAGTTTGAATGTTTTTTTGTCAGATTATTGATATTCCCACAATTCTGATGTTTTTTCCTTTGACGCACAGAAAGTTTGTGAAAAATATTTAATTTCCCTCAAAAAGGTAGAGATCCCACGATGTAGGAACACTGCCAAGTGTGAGTATTTTATTACACTTCCCGCCATTTAGAATTTAATTTTTTGCTGCTTCACACGTATTCACAGATAGGAAATTTAAGAGAGATTTTTCTTTTTAAAATTTGCGTAGGGAATCGGGTAGGTGCGCGGGAGCTGACGGTCTATTTAATACTTAGTTTATGATTTGCACATTCTTTATTTCGCTTACAAGTTTAATTTTTATTCTTAAGTTTTCTGCACTTGAATGATTATGCGCGGCACTTGATTTTGCGATTCGAGCCAAGTTTTCATTTTTTAAATCTATCACTGCACTAGCACTACACGATTTATTATAGCAAGTGTACCGCTTAGACATTTTTGAACTCATTTTAAACCTGTACAAATGTTTTATCTCCTGAATATAAAGCAGATTACCTACTTCCTTTTCGAAAACTCGAACGGGAATATTAAATCGCTTGCACTACTTTTCATTTTGCGACGTTGTTCAAGGAGCCGAATATCAATAAGTAATGAAATGTTCTTAGACTAACACGTGATATTAGACTAACATGTGACTTAAAGATTTACTCATTTACATTACTAACGGCAAAACACTTTTTTTTGCCTTTTAAAGTACAGCTTCGTTTTCATCTAGCAGTATATTTTTTTTTTTTTTTTTTTTTCCTATTGGGGGGAGGAGAAATGCTTTGTGCACCGTAGGGAGGTCTTTTTGGCGTTGACCATCCCCGTGTGTCCGACTCCCATTTGTACAGCGCGTTTGTACAAGGTTTACAGGTTTACGGACTAAAACTCCTCCTTCCCTTCGGTTTCTGACCCGCCCCCCTGGGACCGCTGTTCGCATTACTTCAGGAGGGCTGTAATCATACGCCCTTTCGGGCTCACTCTGTTTCGCGGGATTGCTCTTCTTCTCTTTTCTTTCTTCTGAGAATGCGTTGGACGTAGGCGCAGATCTTGTTCCAGTTCTGCTCGCTGGCCAGCATCTTTTCTGTTATGTTGTCTGGAGTGATGATACCGATATTCGTCTCCAGTTCTCTTCTGTTGGATTCCCACCTGCTGCAGGCGAAGAAGGTATGATGCGCGTCGTCTTCCTGGGAGTCCCCGTACTGGCAAGCTGGACTGTTTGTTTTCCCGATCTTGTGGAGAAAGGCGTTGAAGTATCCGTGTCCGGTGAGTAACTGTGTGACGTAATAGTTAACTTCACCGTGTTTCCGGTCATTCCACTCAGCCACGTTCCTGATGAGCCTCGCTGTCCATCGTCCTCTGCTTTCCGAGCTCCAGCGTTCTTGCCACTTCTGTTTCGTGAGCTCTTTGGCCTCTTCCGTAGCCCTTTCTACTCCAGCTTCCGTCTTTTTGTCGTAGACGTACTTCTTTTCTGCCGCTAAGAGGTCTATTGGGGTCACCCCTGCGACAACAAGAACGGCTGGCTCCAATACGGTTCGGTATGCGCTTGCAACACGTAGAGCTCCGCGTCTCTGCACAGCTGCCATCTGCTTTCTATACTTTTCCTTTCGAAGTGCATCTGCCCAGATCTCACATCCGTAAAGGAGAATGGCATGCGTGATCGACATCAGGACCCTTCGTTTGCTGGCCGTTGGGCCACCTACATTTGCCATCAGCCTGTTCAGTGACGCAGTCACTTTCGATGCTCTTTCCGCTGCATTCTTTATATGGTGCCAGAAGGTGATTTTGGTGTTGATGGTCACACCCAGATACTTCACGGCGTCTTTGCTTCTTATTACCTCCTGGCCGATTTGGAAGTCGATTGAAGTCGGGATCCTTTTCTTCGTTAGAAGCACTATCTCGGTTTTTTCTGTAGCCAAGCCGAGACCGTGTTCATCCATCCAAAAGGTTACTCGTCGCATGACTTGGTTTAGCTTCAGTTGCGCATTTTCAGTGTCTTTTGCCATTATGACCGCGGCGATATCATCTGCATACCCCACCAGGAAGGTGTCCGGCGGCATCTCCATGCGAAGAATGCCATCATACGAGATGTTCCAGAGGTCAGGCCCCAAAATTGATCCTTGGGCTGCTCCTGAGGTTACTTGCATTCTTCTTTGGCCTTCTGTAGTCTCGTAGATCAGCTCCCGGTCCCTGAGGTAGTCCTTAACCATCCGTAAGAGATAGGCTGGGATGTTGAAAGTTTTCTCGAGCGCGTTCAGCATGTCACTCCACCTGGCTGAGTTAAAGGCGTTCCTGACATCCAGAGTTGCCAGCAGTACGATCTTCCTTGAGTAGTTACTACCCCTTTGGGCGGATTGGGTGGCCCTTACTACTTCTTCGATCGCTCCAATAGTAGAGCGACCTTTTCTGAAGCCGTACTGTCTTTCGGAGAGGTCTCCTCCTCGGTATACTGCAGCTGTAAGTCGCGGTCTCAACATCTTCTCCAAGAGTTTCCCTAGCGTGTCAAGCATACACAGAGGTCTGTACGCTGATGCAGAATCTGGGTCTCCTTTGCCTTTACTAATTAGCACTAGGCGTTGTTTCTTCCAATTTCTAGGGAAGACTCCATCTTCCAGGCAACTATTGAACATATTCAGTAGTAGTTGGGGGCATGAGTTGGCGATCGCCTTTAGCGCTTCTGATGGTATCCCGTCAAGTCCAGGGGCTCTTCTGTTTTGTAGGGTTTTCACTGCTGAACACAGCTCTTCTTCATTAAAGGGTAGTATTTCCTCACGTTGGACCAATGTGGTGTCGAGGGGCCTAACGGGGTGAGTTGGGAAAAGCGTGCCCACAATACCCTTCATCTTTTCTTCGTCGAGAACAGGATTTCCTGTCTGGGCTCCAAGTTTTCGCATAACGATCCTGTAGCCTAGCCCCCAGGGGTCGTTGTTGATGTCTCGACGGAGATCCTCCCACTTCTGTTTTTTGCTCGTATTGATGGCCTTCTTGAGCTCGGATCTTTTGCTTCTGTATTCCAATAGAGCTTCCTCCGTTGACTCAGCATGTCTTCTCCTACCCCTAGTGACCTTGCGTCTGAGATGTAAGCATCTTCTGCGTAGCGCCGCTATATTCTCCGTCCACCAGTACACTGGGTCCTTGTTTCGATAGGTGCCGTTTTTTCGTGGCATAGAGGCGTCACATGCGAGCCGTATTAGTTGCATCGTGGCTTCAGCTTTTGTTTCCGCCGATCTCTCCACTTGAAGTACAGCCCCTTTTCCGTCTTCTATCACTGAAGTGAGGAGCTCTTCGTTTAGTCTATTCACGTTCCACCTCGGAGCTCGTGTTTGGTTCCGATTTGGAGCTCGTTGGTAACCATCTAAGTCAAATACGATGTATTGATGGTCGCTGCCCGTGTAGTCCTCGATGACCCTCCAGTTTCGAGTTCTCGCGAATGTGTGTTCCGAGGCAAAGGTTACGTCCGGGATGGTGCCTTCGCAGCCAGGTCTCCTAAAAGTAGGCGTGTTTCCTGAGTTTGCTACGATGAGGCCGCGCCTCGCTGACATTTCCAGTATTTGCCTTCCTCGTGAGTCCGTAGTTGGCATTCCCCACTCCTGGGCTCTGGCGTTAAAATCTCCGGCGACTAAGATTTCGCCTCCGACGTCACACATAAAGTCCTCTAAGTTTTCTAATTTTTGTCGGAACTCGTCGATTCTATCGTTTGGGCTGAGGTAGGTGCTGATTAATGTGAGTCCATCGTATTTCACCCATGCAAAGCCTCTTTGTGCTCCTTGGCTTTTTATGGGGAATTTACTTGCGTCTGGGATCCATATGGCAGCAGTTCCTAAAGTGTCCACAATCCAGTTTGGTCCTTCTTTGTTTTTATATTGTTCACTGACAATAACTACATCAGCTTGGAGCTCGCTTTTGATTTTGGCCAGTAGATTGTCAGCAGTTTGACTTCTGTGGAGGTTACATTGTAGTATTCTGGTCATTGTAACTCACTCTTCTTCGCCTTTTCAAGTGCTTCCCTGAAGACTTGACATTTGCCCGATCCCGGCATATGATCTAGAGCTGTTGATGGGGGTTTCCGATCTGCGCATAGACAACATTTTGGGGCGTTTGGGCAGTCGTTTCTCTTATGTCCCTTTTCTCCACAGCAGTATATGGCCTTATTTCGCTTTGGCAAAGTGAAATATGGCCATATTTTTTCATACTTTCATCATATGGCTTTATTTCACTTTCGTTAAGCGAAATTAGACCATATTTGGTCTTATTTCACAAACTGATTTGGCCTTATTTCACTTTACCAAAGTGGAACAAGGCCATATTTTCAGATTAGGCCTTATTTCACGGCACTGGTGATTGGTAATTGTCGATTTGTAATTCCTGAGCAGTTCTTAAGATCTTCCGTATCGTGACGCATGGACAGATTTCGGAGACTGAAAACGCACTGATACTGGGGTCTGATTCTGTAAGGCGAAACGGTCAAACGTTTCCGTGCGCACGAATGATTTGCCCACAAGCAAATTTTTTCGTGGACACGAAAACGTTGGAACGTTTCACCTTACAGAATTCCGACCCTGGGTGCTGACAATGGGCTTTAGGTGCGCACAGCTCATTACAGACTGAATCTTGTTGCGATGTTATTAAAGCCCATGCCTGAAAAGGAATGTTCTTTCTTTAAGACCGATCAAAGGCGGCTAAAATTTCATTCATCGGGCATAACATACCTCAAGCCGATCGAACTTTCCAGGTGAGTTAGTACATTGCCCATCTCCCTACTCTCAAGATAAAGGGCTTACTTAACGAACCGGAAGTTTATTAGAAACTTGGATAGCTTTAAGTTCGGATATAGTTTCGTTTTGTTCGGGATCTTACGTGTCATCATCATCAATGTTAAGTGGACGACAGCGAGGTCAAAGTTGTCATCAACGTTCAACAGCTTTTGGTTTTTATAGGCCGCGATTTTTGGAGCGGCTTTCCATGCATTTTGAAATGATTTTTAAAACTCGATTTTGATGCGTATCTTAACACGTTTTATGACAATATTTTTGACCCGTTTTTCCACGCATTTTTCAAACATTTCTTACGCATTTTTGTGGGTGATTTTTGAACGCGTTTTTGGACACGATCTTTGACGAATTTTTGGACGCATTTTTTTGCCATATTTTAGGCGCGTTTTTGGTGTGTTTTTTGCATCGATTCTTACGTGTTCTTGTCCGTATTTCTTCGATGTGTTGTTCACCATTCTTGGACGAGTTTGTTCGACTCCTTTTACGCACTTTTGGGTGTGTTTTTAACGAGTTTTTGTTGGGGTGTTTTAAACGCGATTTTCGATGAGTGATTTGATATCACTGTCGGATGTTAGTTATAAAAGCTTAACTAGCTCTTCAATATGTGTAAGATTAGCTTATATGTTTTATCGTATTCATCATAGCACATCGGTTCACACTCATTTCTATCCTCAATACGAAAGTGTTAAGTCCCAAAAAGGGGGCATATCCCTCCAGAATCAAACACGTGTCATAAAGAGCCCTCCTTAAGCAATGCTTTTCAATACACACGAACGTAACTCGATAGCCAATTGGCGAGAACACGAATTTGGCAAATTGCACACTCTTGACTGAATTATCCTGACGTTTATTGCTCCTTCAAAAGAACTTTGCATTGAATTGACTCCGCATATGGCAATATCGGTGAATGCCCTTCGACCAATATTCATGCGATTATTTGCTCAATTTAGAGCTCTCATAAAAATGCTCCTTCAATTCCCCCAAACAACACAAAGAGCAGCACAGCCACCATTATAGGGACCAACTTACTGCATGCACCTTCGCATTCAATGACAGCACGATACGATGATTGCAAAAGGTCCTGCAGCTGTTTCAGTGTGTACACATCAGCACACCGGATCGGAGGCGAGCGAAAACATTTGGTAAATTTCTCTAGAGAAATGACTGTATTCTCGCTCGACACACAAGTTGCCCATTGTTGTGTCATTCATTCGGTTGCCGCCGCCGCCGCCGCCGCCGTTGTCCTCATCGCCGGAAGTAATAATCGAAGAATTGGAAATGTGCAAATGGCGGTACCACTAACACCGCCAACTCCCCGAGGGATCTAATGATAATTGTTTTCAATTCAATTAGAACGAACTGCAATTGAATAGAACCAACACGAGTGATTTGTATTTCAATGGAATCCTCCAGGACATGTGTGTGCCGGATGAAGAAGAAAAATACCAGCCAACTTTGTCGAATTCTGTATTCTCGACTGCACATGCATTTATATATTTTCCACGGAAATAAATATAAAATTCTCCAGCGCATGCAGATGAGGATGTGTGATCCTGTGAGGGAATGTTAAATTCTTGTTGCTTCCGCACGATGTGATGGAAGGATGTAGTTTTCTATTTTTCTTTCGTTCGACTGAGTCCTTGAAGTTTTCTTAAATTCCCAACTGAGAAATATACGTTCTTCCGATTTCGTCGTTGTCTGCCTTTGGGTGTTGTGCATGGTTACACAGAGCAGTAGGATGCTATCCTTAAAAGGAATCGATTGTGCTGCTCCAGAGACAGAGAAATAAAACGAGCAAAAAAAAACCCTCGTATAAAAAGGAGTACTAGCGAGCTCTGCTAGTCCTTGGGAAGAACATAAATATCTATACTTGACTTTCTTGGTTCGTCTTCATTGGTGAGGTGATGGCTCGATGCTGGCTCGGTGCTCGATTCGTACGCCCCACAGGGTATGAAAGGATAAAGCCTTTGCCACTGAGATTGATTGATATTGTTCACACTCGCACACATTAGACTACAGGAAGACATATGGCTGCTTCAACAGTTGCCTTTGCAGCGCACGAGGTGATCGATAATCATTTTGTGAATGAATCTGTCAATTTGGTTGAAAAGTGACATTATATTTGGAAATGTGTAGCAAGGAAGTTCTTGATGGTGCTTGAGAATTGAAGGATTCACTGAGACATTCCGATGTTATATGCTTTTTTTTTAAGTAATTTTTTTTCGATTTGTCTGTAGAAAACCAAATTGATAGTCGAACTCAATGGATAGTTTTTAGATTTACAATGTCACATGGTTTACGCAAAGAAAAAAATTACATCAACAACTAGCAGGGATGTACGTCCAACATGTTCTTTTGATTTATGAACTAGAGTCGAAGTCCCAAATACCCCATGGTTATAATTATTGGGTGCTGAAAAGTTTGATTTTTAAATAAAACTCAGGCTCGAACTTAGAACGTCTTTGTCATATCGGTCATTGAATAATAATTTCTACTTCAAAATGCGTGTTGTAAATTGTCATTTTTCCACAAATCATGGATTATACGATAGACTGTTTTTATTACTTTCATACGCCGATGATATTAAAATAATTGGTAGAACACTATGGAGCGTTTGCGACTATAGGACCGCAAGCGGATAAAATGGGATTGGCGATTAACGAGGACCACGCTTATGCTGTCATCAAGAAGGGACAGCCAACATCGACGATTCGGACAAAACGTCACAGTTGACAGCCACAACTTAGAGGTAGTCACACACACAACTTTTGACATACTCAAAACTCGAGTTATCTTTAAGTCGACATGGTATGGATAAGATGTAACCTGAGCGCAAAATTAGTCGGTAAAGTCATTTTTCTTACGTCAGCCACATATGCGAACTGTCAACCTAGTATCCTCAGCCAGGAAATTCGTGACAACATTCGTCGGCAAACCTCCAAAAATCTGTTCATGTAGCCGATCTAGGCCAATCAACATTGAAACACATTAGGTCTGTTCCTTTACTTTTAAATCTTATCAATTTTTACTTATTCTTGCGAATTTTTACTCAATGCCGTTCCTTAACTCGAAGAACTCCTTAAAGGGAGCGTCATCGAGAGAGCAAGATATTATACCCCTCCACTGAGAATCTTACGAATTTTTACTCAACAAATTTGTTGGTGTAAGAATTGAAAAAGCTGTCAGTCAACGTACATTTAACAGCTGATTTGAAATGTGTTGTCCTATTTGACATATGAGTGCATTTGTTTTGATTTTCTGCGTATTGAAATGGTAGCAACAGGTGGAAATATAAAATTTAGGGCCGTTTGCTCATACGACTCTTAATGATTTAAGTTCTACTTAAATACTTATCTGCGACTTTTTTAGAGCATAAATTGTCACATAAGAGTTTATGTGGCACTAAAATTCGCTATGAGTAGTATCAGCAAACGGCCCTTAATGTTCACCTTAGAATCTTTGCGAATGTCGCGACGAAATTCTTCTTTGCTGTAAGGAGTAAGAAAGGACAATCGCTTCCACGTATTTTTTAGTACCGTGTTGATTTTCCTCTTCTCGAATGCTTGTAGTTCAATCAGTAAGAACTCTTCCATATACATACTCGGATTTATGAAGAAGAAGTTCTATTAATTCCGAATCACTTTCATCGCTAGGTAAATGAACGAACTAATTTTAGAAAATTCTTCGAGTTCATACGACATTTTAACGACTTTTTGTACCGCTTTTTTGAATTTTTGAATTATGCATCTGTCATTTTCATAGATTACTAAATACAGAAGCGTTCTTTTTAGTTAGTGTCTCTTGTGAGAGAATTCGTCCCCACCACTGCCATTTTGACAGCCTTTTTCATTCTTACAACAAGAGTAAAGGAACAGACCTATTATGTCAGCCAGCTGTCAGATTTATTAAACAAGATACTTGAAGGTCCCCAGTCTATCTCGTCTCTGCAATATATTCTGACAATATCGATGCAGGGAAAAAACTTCACGGGCAAGAACTTCGTATGGGAAATAACTTCACTTCGAGTGGGAAATAATTTCACTTTTTTTATGTAGGATCTCTTCAATTAAATAAAACAGGTTCCTTTTGTCCTCATTTAACTTAGGATAATCCAACATTATTAGGCTGTCATATCGCAAAAGACATAAGTCGCTTCCCGTATCCAGCAATGCGCATACTGCAACCCCTCCCACCGAGATGTTTTTAAATACCCGGTTCGACCCTATCGCTAGACTAACTCTAGCCTCCGGCCAAGATTCGGTTCGGCCACCTGTTACTGCAGTGCGACCGTCCCTATTCTCAAATCGCCGTGTTCTCGGTTGCAAATCTGCTCGGCATTCGCGTGCCCTATGCCCTGGCTGACCGCATCGGAAGCATTTCGGTACTTGCGATCCACATTCCCTAGCAAGATGTGTGGTTTCCCCGCATCTGTAACAAGCCCTATCTTTTCCCTCAGTTTTAACCACTACCTGTGATCTACCGCTGGTTGGTGTACGCGAATTTCCCCTCGAGTATGGTGACTGTGAGAGGTAACCCTTTGCCCTTTCGTAGACCACTATCTGCATCTTGAGTTCGCCTATAGAATTCGCTTGGTATAATACCATCTTATTGTTCCTAGCATCCGGAATCCCTTCTATGAAATATTCGATCATGCTCTGGTCGTCTAGATCGATCATTTTCCCTAGCTCGAGTAAGCAATACAAATACTCCTGCACCGTTTCAGATGGTTTTTTCTGCCTTGTTCTTAGGCGCCGATGAATCTCTGCTGCGGACAATTTCTTCCCAAACTCCTCTATGAGCGCCTTTTTTAATGCGCTCCAGCTCCTGATTCCTGCTTCACCCCTCAAGAATAGTTTGGCGGCACCCCTGAGCAGTTGCTTTGCATATATGAATTTCTGCACCTCATTCCATCCCACTATCAGAGCATTTTCCTCAAATTCTTGGACCCACAGATTAACGTCCGTGCAGCCCGTCCCATCAAAATGTGTCACCGCATCTTCAATGTCACGAAGCGTGAACGTACTCATTCTTGCCGTTGCTCCTTGCACTGACCCGAAACTATTATCGGCCTCTTCAAATCTATCCGCTCTTTCAACTTCCTCGTCTCCGTCACGCGATAGCCCAAAATGTTCCAGCAGCCGGTCCTGTAGCGTTGGTTTCAACCCTATCGTCGATAAATTTGCCTGAGTCAGTTTGTTTTTAAGTCCCTCAACTGTCAGAGCCAAGATTTGAACAGTGTCCATTTCTTTTAAATTTATTTGCTTATTATACAGATAAAATGACAACCAACAAACAACCAAAACAACAACAACAAAAAAAATAGCAGCGGGGAAAAAAATAAAACAACTACGTACCACACCAACACCAATCTCCTTCCTTGTCCTTGTTGCCTGTTCTGACACGTACAATTCGTTGGGGCACACAACAATTTCTGACACCGTTGTTTTCGTCTTCCTTCTTCTTCTTTTGTTTCTGTCTGCGTTGTTGCCCTTTTATTGTCTTTCTTTTCTTTCACTGTTTTCTTTATGTTTTCCTTTTATATTTTTTTTTCACTGGGCATACGGGATTGATGTCTCCGTACCTTAGGTATGTACATATAATGTATAAATGCACCCTTGCACTGATCCATGCACTTTTGTTTTGCACTACTATATGGAATTATCGTCGCCGTATATGCATATTATTCACTCTTGCACTGGTCCACGCACTTTTGTTTTTTTGTTTTTTGACTGTTCGATTTGATGATCGTTTAGCTTTAATTATTTCCCGGACGAGTCCCCAATTGTAGGATCTCTTCAATTAAATAAAACACAATCAATTATAATCTTTACTTAATTTTATTTATCCATATTACAACCGCCCTTGATGGAAACCAGTAGAAGACTGATCCACTTCCCTGCTGCTTTACATCCATGTCTTTATAATTAATTATATGAATATGGCTCGTGGTCGTGCGTCTGTGTTGCTGTGTTTTATGTTCGCACCTCGTGTGTGGCGTCGTTCGTCTCGGTCGCTATCGTCTCGTTTTGTGTATTTGTCCTCGTGTTAACTGTGTACTATGTGTCTGCTGTTCTGTTCTGTGTTATGCTTGCACCTGGTGCATGGCATCGTTCGTATCGTCTTGGTTGTGATCGTCGTGTCTGGTTACTGTACATGTGAGTCTACTGTCCCGTTCGTCTGTCTGGCTTGCCATCCCACATTTATGTGAAATGAATTCCCACTGAAAGTGGAAATTTTGTGAAACCTAACCTAACCTCGCACCTACTCCCACCCCAAACAGTGACCCCAGCAAGGGGGTTACAGGGGCCATCATGCCCCCATAAATTTCCAATCGCTGTTTCCTTGAGGAGTAGAGACCTATCTCGAACAATTAAGGAAGTTCTGTATAGGATCCTGATAACTCCAGTCATGCCTTATGATGTCGAGTCTTGAAAATTGTCTACAGCCAGATAAAGATATAGTCGATCACGTTGAGAGTGAGATTCTTCGTCAAATTGTCGGTCCCATTTCTGTTGACGATCTTTGGAGGAGAAGATTCAATGGCGAACTATACGAGCTGTACAGCGTCATCCACCTGCCAACAAAAATTGCGCAAATATGTAACGGCGCTTCGAGTCCAACCCAAATTTCGTGTATCATCTGTTCGACTAAGATTGAATTTGACGGCGTGTCTTTAAATGCGAAAATATTAGAAACCATTCAATAATTCTGGTGTATTTTTTACAGGCCTATAGAGGATACCAGGCCTACAATCTCTATTTTGTTTCAACTCTATATCTCTATAAATTCCGGAAAAAAATAGACAAGAGTAATTAATTTTTTCGTTTCGTTTTGCTTTTTTCTTTGTCACGCTTTCCGTTCGAAAATACTGGGAGTATTTAAGTATAGTAAATACCAGCGTATAGAGGACATCTGCAAGTACAACTTAGGATATCTAATAACTCGATAACTTAAATGGTTTTTAAATGAAAAGCCAAAATTTGAAACAATTCTACGATTTTGGTCAAACTTTAAGAAAAGTGGGAGTTGAATTCACGGACAGTTATAGATAATTATGTAGCGTGCTCTAGGGTTAGTAATGTAGGAAATATCACAGCTGATAGAAACAAAACTTCTAATAAAGTGTACAAAGAAGCGTTAGATTAATAAAAAAGTGAGTGAAATACCTATTACAAAATTATTTTCTTTCATTTTCATTGTCCAAAGAATAATAAATTGTTGCTGATTAGTCCAACGACCTGGTGCAATGCCATGAAGGCAGAGTGCACTCAGTCTTTGGGATGTTTTTTAATACGGGCTCAAGTCCGCTCCCCCTCGTTATACCTCTGCAATGTCTATCGATGATTTTTTTTTTGAGCGAGTATCAAAAAAAACGTGTGTCCCCTACAAGACAGCAAATTTATAAAAAAATTGTTTCCATCAATCGTTCTGAAAACACATTTTGCACGGCCGAAGCCGGGCGGGTACAGCTAGTTTTAAATACTAATACAAATGCTACAAACTATTTTTTTTAACGTTTAATTTTTTAACTGCAAATTTTGGGTTTGGGAATAATGAATACAAAATTTTAAATATTCAATTGATTCATAAAAGTGCGGCTGCACTACTACTCCAACAATAACTAAGGGTCTTATCATTGTCACAACTATGCCTACGGTGACCATCCCTCCATTATAATAATAAGCAGTCCTGTATTTGAAGACGATGCTCATTATTAATTATTTCTTACACAAAAACATATAGTTTTAGAAGTTGTTCATAATGCTCTGTAATTGATTTTAATTCATAACAATAATTAAAGAACAATAACGTAAGCCAGTGATGCCAGATCGTGGGTAATTACACCTTTTTGTGGGCATTTTGAGTTTCGAAATAAGCTAAAAGGACGAATAAAGAACATTTTTATAACTGAAACTAAGAAATAACCATTCGAATTTAATATCGTGGGCTTTTTTCTAGCAGCAGCATGAAAGAAAAAGGATTATTGATAATCGCCGTGGGCAAGTCAGTCCGAAAAGTCTGGCATCACTGGCATAAATATTAAGAAATCAAATTTCAATGAGCGAACTCATAATGCGAATGTGCACCAAACCTTCTCAACAACCAAACAAAATGCGTTCTATTTTTTTTCTTTTTAAATAAATGAATGTATGCGCAGGGGCTAATTGGTTAGTGTGTTGGACTACTAAGCGAGGGGTCCCAGGTTCGAATCCCGAAAAAAAAACAAATTCGAACTTACGTTTTTTTCCAAATGCGCCAACCTCTCGCGAACGTCTGACAAACCGAGAGTAAAACTGTCATGAAAGAGCTTCTCAATTAGCTGTTTGGACTCGGCATAAAATTGTAGATCTCTTCCATTCGTCCCAAAACGAATGGTTGTGAGAAGATGGGCCTAGGATCCCTATACGCACCTCCAACTATTTACTTATTTATTTAAACAAATGAAATAAAGATTTGAATAAATAAATATTGTGTTTATTTTTCTGTTGTTCATTAATTGGATTTCTAAAAAAGGGTCACTCTGTGCCACCTTTTTGGCATTGCAATCGGTATATAGTCTGCGATTGTTGTTGAGTCGGGTTATGCCCTAAATTGGGGTATTTTTTGTATTAAACTGGCCTGCAGGTTGGTCGTACAAGGATTTCCTTCCACTGATAAAAATAAAATTCAATTGAATTTGAAAACAATCCTGCTCTACATCGCGGTGCTTTTGTTTTTAGACTCTTGCCCGCGGCATCGAAGTTTCTAATAACTCTGTTCACTCGAATCGGAACTCTATCCATCCGCCGTGCTTTCGAAACATTTCTTTGGATTACTGCTTCCTCATACCAACGCGAGGACTACTCCAATTTTGGAGCAAATTAGCGTTTTAACTGGAGGAAGGAAAGTACCCTTCCTAGGGCTCAAATTACCAAATGCGCCCTCCGTACCTTCTAACCAAACTGAACTCGTCTTAAAATTTAAACTCACATCGAATACACAAAGGCATTTCGTGCTAATAAAATCATTAAGGTATCCATCGACTCGAATTTCCCCAATTTCGGTCATTAAGATGTCCTGCTAACGACACTAGAACCGACCGCCCACTTAAAGCCCCAAAACAATGTAAAACAATGTGCACACCGTTTAAATAATGAGCCATCTCGCTTTTGTATCCATTAAACCCTTTTTCTATTAATTGAAATTAATACCTAACCATTTCTCATCCATTAATCCACAACAATCGACCCCTGAACGGAATAGATCCCGAGGCGGGGAGGACCGCCTTCCACCCTTCGTTCTGTTTTGCAAAAATATCGGAAGTCATGCAATGAATTAATTATGTAATTAATGACGGAAGCGTCAAGCAAATCTTAATCTTTTGTTCCTTTGAAACGCCATTAATCGTCCTTGGCCTTGTGGTGGTACAGCGGATAGAAAATCGATATAGTTTCTTCACATCACCACTCACCGTTTGGTTTTATTTAACTGGTCGTCGATGAGCAGAGCATAAATTAAAACCGCATAAACTATGTACAAGAGCTCCGCAGCCGACGTTATCCTTTTTGAGAAATGCAAGACCATATCTAACTACCAATGCAAAGCGTAATGAGAGCGCAGTTGTATGGATGGTTTTGGTTGCCTTTCGCCAACAACCAGCCAAGGACTAGCAAAGATTTACGATTTTTTTTCCCCTAGCTGCCTGCTGTTTATTTATGGTAAATCATTATCCTTGCTGCAAATGAAAAACATTTCGTTATCCTTTGGTCCAGCTGTGTCGACGACTTTTTAACTGATGTGCCCACGCCTAGTGCCTACATTGGCTTCATTTGCAAATCATGTCTTCGTCCCCGTTCCTGTCGGCCGGACGCTCAGCAAAACAGTGAGTGCGGGTTCTTGTTGATTTCGCCGCACAAATGAATACATTAAATGTCTAAAACGAAAATATTTAACCAACCATGAGCTGGCCATATAGGAAATGAGTCGAAGCCGCTTCCTCTTGAAGATTGCTGGTCCCCTAACCTGCAGGCAACATTGCCAACACTATTACCGCATGGCAAACAATGGCTTAGAAGCCGCATCGTCATGATGATCACCGTTCTAGTACAAAGCCGTCGCCAGCAAAATCTCCCGAAGGCAAAACTCCATTTTTACTGATGAAAAACGAGACGTATCCTCCGCACTGCTTGCGTTTTCGGTGCCCAAGCATTCATTCATCAGTCATGCGAATTTGTTGGAAAGTATTTCCGATGTAATGTGTGGCTGTGTCCTCCTTTTTGGCTGTGTGGGCCTGTGCACTACATCCAGCGGCTTTCTTAAGGAACGATATCAGGCTGTGTACACTCTTGTGTATTTGCTTAAAGAAGGGACACACACAATGTTGCAATTCAATCTGTTGCGGGCCAGAGTCGGAGCTCTGTGCTTCCTGTGCACGCACGCATACACTATATCAGACGATGGGCAGGAAGTCAAAGATGGAATACCCATTCCTTCGGTATTCCATGATGTGGGTGGGTGATGATGGTCGGAATTGGAAGTTGGAAACATGTCAGTTACATTATGAAGGACGTGCTGCCACACACCATTAAAGAGACAAGGAAATGAAATAAAAAGTACATTTTACAATGCCCGAGGCTATGTTACTGTGTGTGTGTGTGTATCTACGCGTTGTGTGCCTGTTACAACAGTAACGCACAGTATCCGAGAAGGAATAAATGTGTTGCTTTGCTTGCTGTTCCATTGGAACATGTGTTAAAGTTGGACGATGAATTCGGCTTTGTTTGCAGTGGGGGTCTATGTGTACAGTAGAATTGACTTGGGCAAATGTTTTCCTTATCCCGTGGGATGAGACTGTCAACCTTGATTATGACAAGACCTGTGTAAATGATAATTGAGGCAGCACAAGTCGACAAGTCGAACATGTTCTTTTCTTTTCCTGGGAAGTTGGGTATAGGTCTACCCGTACACATATACGTGCATTAGAAAGTTTAAAATCTGTACATCCTGCCAGGTGAGTAGTGCTATTTACGGCGGCATATGTAGGGGCAGCTGTTGCGCGGCAATTAGGCTATATTTTGTTGAGTTGTTTGTACTAGCTCTGAGGGCGGCCATGGGTTGAAATATCTCCTCCAATGTCCTCCTCCATGTTGCCTTATTCGCTGAAGCAGAAATCGGCAGGAAAGAAAAGATAGACGTTTCTAGTGAAAGTACGTTTAACTTTGGCCTTAAGGCACTTGGCCTAATGTCACGGCACCTTTATATCTAAAGAATCAAAACAGTGACAGTCGAAACAAATCTTGCAATTAGAAATTCAATTCGAGGATGCGGCTTATATGGCTACCTCGCCGGTACCAACGGTTTACCCTGTGGAAGATGTCCACCCAACTAACAAAAAATGCGGTTTAGATTGCAAAAGTTACTGTCGGCTCCCTACTGCACTCTGCTTTTCAATAGAACTGCTGATCCAAGTCGAAATGAAGGGACCTATTCTCACATACAGAGCACCATGTCGTCCGACAATCAAATTAAGGGCAACCTATCCGTCAGCACTCTTCCAGCACTCATTAGTTGCAAAACATCAAAGGACTGCAGTTTCCCATACTAGAAATGCCATCACTATACCATCATCATCATCATCATCAGCTGAAGCAGCAGCCGCATCAATTGAAAGGAATAAGGACTCAAACACTGCACGATATCTCGTTCACAACACAAGTTCCCATTTCGTTGCCCCCTACGTCGTCGGTCGGTCGCCCTTAACAAGCAACTTGAATGCGGTTAGTTATGCCCATGCGAAGATAATCCTTAAAGCTGATAAGGATTCTCTTATTTTACGGAGAAAACCAGATGAAACACGGAATCGCTTGTCCTACCCGCACGCTTTCGATTCTCCCATTCAATTCGAACATATACACGAAAGCACGAGTGGAATGTGCAAGCAAACAGATCAGCGCGCATTGCAATCTCAAAAGGAAACCCCAGGTTAGGAAGCGTGTACTATTTCCCAGGTATATGTGTGTTCGCAACGTTTTAAAACTTGAGAAGTTTGCGAGAACTCCCAGCGAGAGTTCATATCTTTCGGATAACCCTTCGGCTATTAAGGTGCATTTCGTGATAACTCTAACGAGAACAAAATAAAACGATGTGCAACCATTTTGCAAGTATAAAGAATGTAAACGGAAGACGGGGGCAATACAAGGATTCTTATCTCCGGGCAGAGCATGCCGTGTGTGCAGAAAATAAAACTGCATTCATTTCCCACTCGTTCGTATTCATAAATCCATTACTAGATACATCTTTTGCAATCAAGTGAGTCCTTATCCACTTGAACCTCGTAGAGGGAATAGCACACAAACAAAAAGAAAAATATGTGTATAAAAAGAACAAGCATGCTTGAGCTGGTCGGTCACACATACGAGTACTCGTGTGCAGTGCAAGTGCAACCCACACACAAATTGTTTACATTTCCCCGATACATCCTCCTTGGTCACCACCGATGATGTTCCTGCTGCTGCTGATGATGATGATGATGATGAGGATAATGCACTACATACGATTCACATTCAACCACGTGTAGATAACAGCACGGGGTACGATTAAAGAGATTTTTGTGTGCGCGATTGTTTGTTTATTCGTGTGTGTGATGTATCCTGCGAACAAAGGCGAAAAGAGCTGGCAAAATAAACTGCTCTTCCTTGGCAGCGTACAGTAGCACAACCGCACACAGTACTTGGCCAAAAGGATTCGAGTGCCTTCGAGGGTCTATCGAAGAACCCCGCACGCTCTCTGGCACAACACAAATCTAACTTGCGATCTGAAAAGGATTCCACGAGACCGTCTGAGCAGGTGTGTGTTATCTGAAATTAAATCTCGGTCGAGAATAAAAATTCTCGTTATTATTGTATGAAAGTGTGACTCCATTTCTCATAATAATAATCATCGTCATCATCATCATCATCTTAGGGTGAGATTTTTTTTCCGTTTGTCTTCTTCCTTATTTGAAGGATGTTGTATTCTTATGATGGCATCGTCCTATCCGCAAACTTGTTTGTTTTTTTTTTTTGTTTCTATTTGCACTAGATATTGTGATTCTATTTCTTGTTGTTACTTTTTGTTGCCACCTCTTCTGAATGAGTAGAGAAAATGGAGGACGACAAACCTGTCCTGTCATAGTTTAAGTTGTGATTTTATGTGATAGACGAGCCACCGAGAGTAGGATATGTTTGCCAGAAGGATTACGGCATTCAATTTGATGATTTATCGAAAAAGGTTGTGACAGGGTTAATTTTTGTGGGCGTTTTTTTTTTGTCTCTCTTTCTCTCAGTGTCAGGCAGGACTCACCGACTCACCGCCTGAAGGGGCAACGAACTTGATTTGATTGATGAGAGGCGAATTATGGGCTGGCACCGAAATCGATTGAAAGGGATGAGTTTAAAGGCGAAAATTTTAAGTAAAGTTTGTTGGCATTTTTTTATTTTCTTCTGGCCGGCTGCAGACGCACTTTTTCCAGGTTCGACATTATAAGACTCGGCATCATCTGTTTAGCAATTGTCCCCGCAAAAAAAAACAGCTTTAGCTAAATATTTAGCTATATTTAAGCGAGAAGGAAACTTTTTAATAAAGGCGAGTTAAAAGGAGTTGGAAGAAATGAAATGAAATGATATTGTGTGTGTACAGCTTTAAAAAAAATGCCATCGAGACGATAGGCTTATTAAGAAACCGCCAGCGTTACCAAAGCAGTGCATTGAGTGTTAATTATACTGCACACAATTTCATTTTAGTCGATTTAGCGCTTAGGTGTTATTTTAGTACCTAAAAAAATATTTTAGTGCTTTTTAAACGCTGCAAATGCAAAAAAAAACCTCTTGTACCACCAATTTAGTTGTTTTTGTTTTTATGTTGACAATTACAACGGTTATAGGCAAAAAAACTAAAAAAAGCATTGAAAAAAAAAAAGATTTTGCAAATGATAGTAGCCCAATGCTACTTTTTACTTTGACTTCTATTACTTTTTATTCTTCTTTCGAACTGACAATTTTGGTGCTCGAGAGTTCAAAATTAACGCTGGGAATTTTAAGAACGGTGATCAAGCGGGATACTAATTTGGGATCACTGGAAGCCGTTCATCTGGAATTACATATCAAATTTCAGAAGGATACGCATTCTTTGACTTCTATTACTTTTTATTCTTCCTTGGAACTGACAATTTTGGTGCTCGAGAGTTCAAAATTAACGCTGGGAATTCTAAGAACGGTGCTCAAGCGGCATACTAATTTGGCATCACTGGAAGCCGTTCATCTGGAATTACTTATCAATTATCAGAAGGATACGCATACTTTGACTTCTATTACTTTTTATTCTTCTTTGGAACCGATAATTTTGGTGCTCGAGAGTTCAAAATTAACGCTGGGAATTCTAGGAACGGTGCTCAAGCGGCATTATAATTTGGCACCACTTACTTATGAAATATCAGTAGCGTACGCATTCTTTGACGTCTATTACTTTTTATTCTTCTTTGGAACTGACAATTTTGGTGCTCGAGAGTTCAAAATTAACGCTGGGAGTTCTAAAAACGGTGCTCAAGCGGCATAATCTTTCACATCTGACAAACATCCGACAGTATAACTGTCATGAAACAGCTTCTCAATTAGCCGCTTGGAATCGGCATAAAATTGTAGATCCCTTCCAATCATTCTAAAAATGAAAAACTCACACAAAACGAATGGTCGCGAAAAGCTAGGCTTAGGGTCCCGGACCTGTCGCTCCAACTATTTATTTATTTTATGTTCTCAAGCAGACAATCCTATCGGTGGTAATGCCCAATTGACAATGTCGCGGTGACGCCCGCGTGCTTTGACAGATTATGAAACAAAGCGTTCATATGCTGCCACACAAAATCCAACTTCAGGCATTGGAACGACTTTAGATCGTAAGATTCAACTCGACGTCTGAGTAGACCTACTCTCTACTCAATATTCACAATAGAAATCGCTACGAACTGCCAACTGACTTAATAAATCGCAATGCAAACTTCGGTTTTGAGCCAGTTTCTTTTACGATTGAATAGAGTAGCCGCCACTCATTCGGTGTAATAATTCAAAAAATCATCATCATTACCATCCAATTCAAATACTTTATGTCCTTCTCTACCACATGACTGTATTCTGATATACACTCGCACTCTATTCCCCTTGCTCCTTTTCATTTTAATGGCTGCAAGTTATCCCCGGCTTTATAATAGTTATTGCCGTACTACTATATAACCGTACAGTGATGTCTTAATTGCGCATATCTAATTAGCTTGATAATATCTTCATTAAAAACAAGCAACCTGTTGTGATTATCGGTGAATCCGCCTTCAACATTAACCCAATCAGCATCAGGTTACACTCCAATACCCCCCTCCCCCCACCGTTCCGCCATAACCTTTTGGTAAAACTCTAAATATACTACCCTAATTGTTATTCACTTAAAAGCTTAACAGCTGCCAGGCTCGACGCCTCCTTGTTTCACAACTCGGCGCACAGGACGAGTGAACGCGCAAAAAGGACTCTTCCGAAACAGTCAAGCCGAAGCCAGGCGATAAAAACACAAAAAAAATACACCAACAACACGAACGAACGGAAAATTACACTGAAATTTATGATGTCATAAAATTTTATCGGACTTTTGAATACCGCTACGTAGGAGGTCGGTAATAGATTTAAAGCATACACCAATACCGACGGCCCACTCATTTGGTCTTTAATGCCAATCCTTTCCCGCTACGCTATGGTGAAGAAACTGAAACACTTTAACCAGAAACAGCGACGAATGGGGATATGAAGAGTTGGCTGCCGTTTCTGTTTTGCATGAGCTTGAGCAAGACTCCATATTTCTCATGAGGCAGCTGGTACGCGGCGCGGCAGCCGGCGGTGTCGTGTTGCTCCTGGCGTCAGATGAATAGTTTCACTGGAGCCACGACAGTATGGTATGTATTTCAGTTTCGACATTGAAAAGGGGAACGTGCCTCTGAACAATTTGGGCTTTTTAATACGTGATCGTCATGCCACAATTATTTATTGTGCAGACCCAGCCGCTGGAGCTGGAATGCCTCAACAAATGAAGGAAAGGCGCTCGGCTCTATTGTGTTCGGTTTTGTTTTTTTGCCTCCACAGTGTTGGTCATCGGTGAAATGAAATAATCCAAAGTCCAAAGTCGCCTGATTACGTGCGGCGCGTCGTCGTTGTGCCCTTTGTTGGACTAGGTATATTGGCAGCAGGCGTATAGGCGAACAGGACTCTGTTCGCTTTGCTGCGTTAAATCGAATTGAATACTCGCTGAACTGCAGTGTCCGCGTCGGCTGCGGGGCTGCTTGTGTATTCCATCGGCGTGCGAGGTCAAGGAAATAGCGACTGACTGGGATGGACGGCTGGCCGCAGGACACTCTGCACGAGGAATGGTTCAATACAACTGCTGGATTGGTTGGATTTGTACGTGATGACTCAAATTTTTAGCCGTAATGGATTTTTAGTATTCCATCACCCGTGGGAATATTCGCTCACAATTTGACTGCTTAAAATTCGTACAGCTGGGAGTGATTTTATTAGATTTATTCTTTATGAATGAAAAGATGAATATACAATGTAGTCTCTACAATGTTTTAGGAATAACTTAGAAAAAATAAAATTAATTTTCCTATATAATAAAAGCTAAAACTACTTGATCAATAAATCTCAAGTAACATTTGTATTTCTACTGTAACAGATTTTTCTTGGAAAGTCAACATTATCACTAAGAGCATTAGAGGTTCAGTTTATAGTCAAATTGATTGCGCCTTAAAAAATCGTCTAACTCTCAAATACGTAGGAGAAGAGCTTTTTTTGGACACGAGTTATTTGTTATCTCTGTCTGGCTCTGCACTCAGAAAAATCACCGATTTAAAATCAACCAACCATAGACAATTATAATCTTTACTCTAAACATTCTGTAGGTCACAATGGATAATTTTATATGCATAAATTCGCCATTGACAGTTCGGAAAATCGAGCCTCAACACTAAAAAATTGTTTATTTCAGAAACAGCTTTATCCAATTGTTTCTTGTAAATTACTCATATTTATATATTGTTACATCCAAGCTTGGATTCGAAGAGATAAAACGCTATTCTGTTAAACTCTTTTCTAATAAAATCATTTTTATTACACTTCTAGGCATTATTCTAATAATTCACTGCATCAAAACAATATTTCTTTAAACAATTCTTGACAGACTTAAACCAATCAATTAATTCACTGCATACAAAACACTTCTTTATCTTCACAACCGATTACTATTTCGAAGTTTACCAATCACTGTTTAAAAGTCAACTGTGAACAAGGAACAGGGAGTTCTCAAATCTGCCCTTTTATATCCGCTCCGAGATCTATCGGGAAATTTCTAGTGAAAGTTCTAAAATTAGCTCACTTAACTCTCCACTTATTTGACAGATTCGAGTCTGCATTTGAAAGTGGAACTTGTTTGGCAACTAATGGGTTGTTTATATTTTAGGTTCCACGCTACAATATTTAATAATTTTTGCGACAGAAACTACAAATGTCAGACAACTCAAAGTACGAAGGCTGAAAGTAGGTACTATATCAGTGGTTTGAAGAGAAGCGACATAAGTCATTGACTTATGCTGTTTCTCCACAAAACAGTCTTCTTCTTCACAGTCATTTTACCAAAAAACGACAAACATTATCGACTGCAAAAACTGGTGCGGATACGCTTTTATAAAAGAAACATGCTTTCAATGGAGTCTGTTCGAAGACTCACTCACTTAACGTTTACTATAAGTTAATTTCCTCATTTTTCCCACTCGGATTGTTCTGATGAAACTGTTGTTGCGAGAGACTTTATTAATGATTTTACAAGTCAAACATTCAACCTGGGAAACCTTCAAAGAAATGAACTGCTAGCACTGCCTCAAAACCTTGCTTATCCCTCTGGATAGGTGCCAATCAATATTAAGACGTTGAATGACACAAAAAAACAAAAATCGTATCTACCGGGAGACATTAAAATTCAAGAATAGGTACTATGATGACATTTTTGCTTGGCCAACAAATGATTCCAAGCCAATAGAATTTTCTTTATATTTTTGTAAACAATTTTTTCTTGTTTAAAGCTTATAACTAATAATAAAAAAAAATAAAAACAAAAGTCTTAAGCTAAGTATTCTGCTCGCGCTAAATTTTATCTCCCATACAAAAATGTGTACGAAGATAAAATTTAGCAAAGCAGTATTCTGTCCGGTCGCCAAATTCTTATCTTCATATAGATGGGCCGATGACAAGTCTCCACTCATTTAGCTCGCGAAATAAATGTCCGATACATTAAATCGAAGATAAAGTTTGACAGAAGAAAAAGTAGGAAAAAGTTTGTGTTGTCATTATTATGGATTTTTCGGACGAAACTGTAGAGAACGTTAGCGTGATAAATAAAAAAAATAACGCAAAACCCAAATTCAAAATAATTATTAAAGCTTAGTACGCTGCTCGAGCTAAATTTTTGCTCCCATACAAAACTCTCTTCAAAATTTAGCTGAGCTAAATCTTAGCGAACCTATTTAGCTGAGTGGTACGCAGCTCGAGCTAAATAATCAAACTTTTGTTTCTACATGTACTTCATGTGTCTGTCAAAATTTAGCGTGGCCATTTAATGGGTCGGCACATTTTCTCAAGCTAAATTGTGTCAGATCGTTGTATATTTGTTGTTCTGTTGCGGAAAATGCAATATTTATGTTATTTCCGTCAAAATTAAAGTCATGTGTCCGCCGAGAATTCTACGCCCCATTTAAGCCGTTTTCGTTGAAGTCTGGCCTAGATCTGTATTCTAACAACGATTTTCTACCGTCTACCTAAATAACACTGTCAAGACTAAATACGCACTTGAAAAATCTGTCGGATTTATTTGATCCATCCATCGCCAACTGCAAACGGTGGTGTACCCGGAGACATCTTGCCCATGCATTTGACACTTTACAGTTTGCCTTTTTTGATGAAATTCCAAAGGCGACAACCATGGATCGTCCTTTTTAAATGGATCAGCGCGTCACTTCGAACTTCATTAAGCATCTGAAAAGCTAATGTCTCATTTAGCGACTACCTACCTTCCCCCATTAATGCCTGCAGCCTTTTGCTCGTCCGTACCAATAGTTAGACACAATTTCCTGCCTCAATCCGCATCCTTTAAGTGCCGTAATTTTTTTCGCCAAAATCCACTTAAGTTCAGCAGTTCACTTTACTTTCAGATTATTATTTCCTCGTGCTTTGCACTGCGCTCTCTATAACATTCTTTATCCAAAGTACACCTACATCCTGCATCTGTGTCCTTCGTCAAGCTCACCTCAAAGGCGAACTGCTTCCCCTCGCGTTAATTGCAAAATTATCCTAATGGCTACGAATTAAAAATTCCTTTGATTCAGGCACACAACCATCCATAATTCATTGTGGATGTGAATTTCTGTGTGCTCCACCCACTTTGCTTGTGCCTTCAAATTTACAAAATTCAGATAAAGTCTATTTTTACCGGAGCTGTACACGCTCAAGGACTCCCCCAAAACACCGGAGTGCATAAAACAAACCTCTAAACCAACAGCCATATAGTACACAGTAGGTACACACAAGATTTTTGGCAGTATGAACGCCTTTAAAGTAGGCCTCCTGTTTCTTTGGGGCAGGGGGGAAAAAATACAAAAAAAAAAAATTGGGTCTCGCAACTGAGGTGCGTTTAAAGCCTGCTGGGCATTTCCGTCATAAACGACACGGCTGATGGACGATGGCATGAGGAATGGCTGACGCTGTCTGCCGTGGTCGTGGCGGCGCTGTTTCGAGCCAGATTTATTATTTGAAGATTTTTAGGATGGTTTTATACCCGTTCTCTCCAAGTGCCAATAAATTTTCGCATTCATCCGAAGAGGATACGATACGGGCATATAGCTGGCAAGCAGGGGCGGCCATGGAATGAATAGACATTACTTTTCCAATTGGCCGTTTGTCTGTTGTGGCCACTTTGTGATTGTTTGCAACAGCAACGGCCGAAGGAATGGGATACGTATGTATATAGGGATAGTGTTACGTGTGTTCGAATAGCTGCTTTCGCATTGCGTGGTAACGACGCAATTAGACTGGTGATGCTGCTGCTGGACGATGTATTATTTGGGGGCCATGGGGGTCGTGGGGGACTTTTACTGCCCTTTATTGCCGCATCAATTCTTGTTTTCATAGCGATAGAAATATTATTGCAAAGGATTGCTCTGGTTGAGTTTATTGCGGACCCACACTTCAAGTGAAATCGGAATCGGATTGAGACGGGGGGAAAGTACGAATTTAATGTCTTTTATTGGCAATTGGAGATGTATATGTACCTACCAGGCGGGGGCGCTTTATGCGAGATGTTGGACTTGGAGGATGTCTCCCTTATCGGTGGGCAGCAATTAAGTTGAGTGTTTTGCCAATACACTTGATTATCAATTTTGCCAACTTAATTTTAGGCTTGTTTACCCATTGAAATTATCCTGGTTTATCGCTTTGATAGTACCGAGTATGTTTTACATATGAGTGGCGTCGACTTTAAGCGCATCGATGACGCGATGTTTGCTGTAGGTACACGAATAGGTACGTCGTATGGTAAAAGCATCTATATAGCTACCGCGCGGTGGTAGTTTTGCCTCCAAATATTACGCACTTTAGGAAAGGGGAAAACATTTCTGCTCCTCTTTCTTAGGAAAGGCAGTGTGTTGAAATTTTGAAGTATGCTTGTTACGATAAATGTTGTCACTTCTGGGTAGATTTACCTAATGAAGTTCCATTTCCGCCTATAAGAATACACACAAAAACAACTTGTGATGAACACACCAATCGACCAGAAAATTTATGAGAAAGCTGGCAAAAAAAAAATACGAAATTAAGCACAGCACCTGCCCAATCTAAAGGACCATCGCTCCCATCAATAGACTCTGGCACCCATTGAAGATAGAAACGATGAAAAACTCCATTTAAACACGCAAGTTCGGTGCCAAAATTGATAAAGAAAATCCAAAACAGAAACTATACCATGTGGCGTTAGACGACATGATATAAAGATAATCAGCAGCTCATAATATACCGCCGACCCAAACGACACACCACGGAAGCCTCTCAAAACTCGTTCAAGTTTATTTCGATAGGAAAAACTAATTAAGGTCACACGTAAGCGATGTTCCTGCGGGTGAACAATTCGACACGACATCATCATAGGAAATTAATGGGTTCGATCTGGGCTTGGCCGTGTTGTTTCTCCTTTCAGTGTGGTTAGTTCGTCGTGCCAAGATGACATGAGAGCTGATTTAGTTTCCTGTCGATATTATTTATCGCGATGTCACGAATGAAATATCATATTTTGTTATATAACATTTTGGGGCAGTTTATATTTGCTGGAGGTTCTTATTTTCAGTCCGAAAATGGTCGGACAAAGCCGTGGAGCTAATCCTACCTAATCTAATCTACCGTTTGAATGCGTGATATGAATTTGATAACATTTGGTCTACTGAACATAGAGTTTGCCAAAGGTTGCCACACATCAAACAAAAAAAAGTTTCTCATGACAGAAGAAGATTTGTTTCGCCAGCGAGTTCATCTGAGAATCCTATGCAATTCATGTACAAAACTGCAATTGGACTAAAAAGTCACGGAGCAAGTGGACCGGATGTAGCTGACATCATTCTAGAGCCCTACGAGGCGAAAGTTTTCTACTTGATTTTCATGGATGCGACCGGGGACGTTTCGGTCCCAGGGTAAGAAATTTCGCAATTATAAAAGTGCAGTGCTGCAAACGAGCAGGCAATTGAATACAAAATAAAAAATGTATTTCATAAACAAAAGAACAACGCAGCATCTTTGGAGGTCGTTTCAAACGGTTTATAGAGGTTACCTAACCTAAATATTTGTTATTCGTCCATATTTGATAAGGTTGGAACATTAGATTTAAACGCTTTCGAGCGAATGTCACAACCACACTCTCTCTCGATTAATGGTACTGAACGAGCCCATTACTATCTGTTAATTCTCTTCAAAGTGGTATGTAGACAGTGAGTGGTTGTGTTATTAGATATTTGGTTCATAGGTTATAAGCGGCGACTTGAGGAGCATTTTAATTTTCTCACTCCAATACACAAGCTAGATGCCACCTCAAGCGATTGAATGAAAAACCCAAGCAAATTCGCCGACACTTAACGAATGTGCGAACGAGACAAAACTAAAACAAACTAAACTCCACCGTGAATAAGTCAATTAAATGGCGTTTCCCAAAATCAAACGCTCTCGGTTGTCGGTCGGTCGTCAGCTGTCATTTTATTTCAACCAATTTCAGTGTATAGAATGAACAAAAAATTCATTTAAATTATTAAAAAAAATTTGTTTAATATTGTTAAAATCTATATTGATTGCGTTTTTTGCACATTTCATTGATTATCCTTGGAAATCGTTCATTTGAAATAACTTGTGTGTTTTTGTTTGGTGCATTTTTATTTTAAGAAAAATGTCCGTCTTCTTTTGGCATTAAGAAGTGAATCGCCCTCTCTTTCGCTCACGCAGTTGCATTTAAACAAAAAAATATATAGAAAGTGGTGTCCGTCTGCTTCTCGCTCATGCAGTGTGCCTCAGTTGAAAACGAGATCGAGAAGTAAAGGCGAGTTTTCGTCGAACGTCTTCGTCTTCGTCGTGTGGGTGAAGGAAAAAAAAAACCGAAAAAGTGTCTTTCAAGTTGCAATAGTGAAAATTTAAGTGATCTAAATAAAAGAAAGAAGTGGTACAAATTTCCAATTGCAAGTAAATTGATTTAGCAAATTCACTAAAATCCAAAGAAACTCCCTTGGTATCCTTTTCTTCGGTGCGTAAAAGGATTTTCTATTCTCTCTCGCTGCTATCATTTAAAGAAGAGTGAAGGCGATAGCAATAGGTTCCTATACGCATAGGAAATCGGGATAAGTAAGCATACGAAACGTACAGAGACGTCGTCTGGGAAAAAGGGTTAGTAAACCCCCCCGCCCCGATTGTGAATTATTTTCCTCCGCGTTTTTATGTATTTTTGTTCGTGCTGTGTGCCCTCATGTGCGTTCTAATGTTTATCGTGCACATTTTGCAATTTTAAAGATCTATTGGAATTTTACTCTCTCGCCGATACTTCAACTAGAACTACTGGAAAACTCGCTCCCACCCGTAAATACACACAATTTTTTGACGTCGTTAGCCGGTGAGTAATGAAAAAGAAAGAAAATCAATAAAATAACATTTTTTTCGTTCCTTGTTTTGCCGTTCCCCACATCTTCCTAACAGCATAAAGGGAAATATTACTTAAGTCTCGGGTGGTTAGTACCAGGGGGTGTTTTGCAGGAAAACAATAACAAAAGTCGAAGCCCAACAGCAGACACAGTCCTATCTGTCATCACACTGGTACTGGTGGTGGCTGCACAGTGCACACCCTGCAGAGTTTGCTTTGCATAGAAAATCACAGACGACTTGTCTGGGGGTGAGTGCTGCATAGATGCTTGACTTCACTGGGTTTAAGTTGGTGTGGCGTAGAAGGTTTTTCGTGATCACTCATAAAATGCGAAAAAGAGCAAATCACAGCGGCTCAACGAGGCAGAGGCAGTGACTGTGGCGGCAGTGAACCAAGAATCGATTTACGAGCCCAGCAGACAGCAGACGACGTCAACTTTAACGACAGCGTTGGCAACAATCGCAACGGAAATGCACATTTTAATGGGGACTTGGTTGCAAATTTTGTTGTTTTTCAATCCAGTCCCATTCCAATGTCGTGTCGTGAATGCGGTCGAACGACAACGTGCTGAACATAATTTTTTCCAGAAGGAGACCACATTCAGTTGGATTCGGTTGCAGAAAATCCGCATAAATGCGTTTTGTTGGACAGCGAATTGGATAAAGTGAGTTACCCAATTAGGACATAATCGATATTCCGAGTGGCAAGTTGCTCCATCGTATAGCAGGCCGAGTTTCTGTAGAAGGCGTTATGGACTATTTTCGCTGTTCCAATTGGCATCTTGTTGGAAGATTTCAGTTTTTATTACTTAAATGGTGTCCCTTGGGTGATCCAAATCGGTTTATTCATTATGTTTCGTTTATTTTTGTTGCATACATAGAGAAGTAACCGGCAAAAAATAATTGGTCAGATCTTTGGCTAGTTTGGAGTTAGTTTTGTGAACCTATTTCTATTTTATATAGAAATTTGCGAAGATTTTGATTCACCTGTCGTACGGAGCATCTTTTTGATTCGAACAAGTTGAAGATTAGAACGCTGTTTTTGATGTTGTTGTGAAACACACCATTGCTTAGTTGGATCGGTCATAACGGGCATAACATGATTGGGAACTGATCGCAGCACTACATGACCTCCAAATGTCGGCAGAGCTTGCACTCAAGAAAAAAAGGAGCAAACAAAATGGAATGAACAGAACAGTGAACGCTGTTAGAACACATAGTGTGCGCACTCTTGCTAGTCACACAAATTTCCAAGGACTGCTGAGTGCTGGTTGACGCACACGAATGCGAACTTCCTTATTAAACGTCTAGACTTTAGATGGTAAGCGACACTGTTTGCACTAAAGTTACCAGCTGCGATAACTAGAGCCCCAATCCGCTAGAGTACTTAATACTATGGACTGTTTTGATAGCTCACATCGAGAATTCGTCATCATCTTCGAATTCGTCTTTTAATACGTTTAAGCAAAACCACCGAAGCTCGGACTGTTCATATCTCTTTTGTTTGTAGCTTGTCAGTGACGAATTGCAGATGCAAAATTCTATTACGTAAGATATACGAACTACGGAAATGCTGATTAGTCACAATGAAAGCTGATGCCGTTTGCAATGATAACAAGATGAATCACATGTCCAACTGTTTGCAAATCCAGTGGAATTCCAAAATGGGACTAGATGGCATAAATAGTCGTAGTCACATATCGGTCAATACCCCAGCATGTGTGTCTGAACCTCTTCAAAAGTCACAAGGGGACAGTGCATGGTACATTTTCCAAAGCCTTGCAGTTCCGCAGCAATTTATCCGAGAAATAATTCGAAGGAACTCACTTGTGTGTGTGTGGGTTTTTAACTAAAATTTAACCTTATTTACGATGGTAAATGACCGCACTGGAGTTCCGCTAGTTCCTTTAATTCGTTCCTATAATTACTTTCGATGGCGCTACAGTTTGGAGCCGGCCTGGGCTCGTGTCTTGCAGCGTTTTCAAATAAATTTCAGCGGCTCTTTTCATAGGAGCTCGTCTTATACCAGGAAAGGTTTTCTTTTCTCTTCTTTTCATCACATGTAGGTATCATCTATGGATTGTTACGAAATTCAGACAGAAAATCACTTCTTCTGCTGTAAATGGTCTATAAAGTGGCACTCGCTGCGAATCTCCTTCAGTTGTTCGCCGCAAAAGTGGAAATGTGATTTTCTTTTTCGACAAAATGTCACGTCTCAGCTGGAAATCCATACCCAAGGGGTAGTTGAACAAGGAGGCGCTTGTTGGGATTCCTCTTTCTTTTTCTTTTTTTTTGTTTTGTCTCTACCTACATGAAATAATATAGATATTGATGTCGTCTTTTGGGTTTACCCCTATACACGCCACAGGGTGTGAGTTCTCTTGCCAAAATGCCGAACAAGGACAAAATGTGTTGGACATGTTTTATTTTTGTTTTTCACGGAAATTTGACGGTGTTTTTAGAAGGAACACATAGTTGCTTGTGGTTGCAAAGTATTTGTTCGGCACAAACAGGGAGGAAAATGTTTCCTAGAGTGGGAATTCGGAAACTGACAATTTTGACGGGATTTGTAGGAGTTGCAATTGGATGTACATGAGTGAGTTGTATAAGCGTGTACGATGTAGGTGCTTCATTTTGAAGCGAATGCTTTTTATGGCGCTTTTAATGTTGTACAAGGTTCGTTAAAGCTGAATAAACGAAGACTAGGTAACGACTTTTGTGGTTGGCACAGAGATGGATCCGAACGAGATGAGGAGTTGAAACTGGAGTATACTGTACACGGCACTATTCGCGCTAAAACATCCTGCATTATATGCATTATTTTACAGGTAGTTATTTCTCAGGATGAAATTCATTAGAGCTCATTCATTCGGGAGAATAAATGTTTAAAACTTCTTTGACAGCAGCCTTCGCTAAACGGCTGAATCGAACGGCCTCTTTTATAATGCACCGTCCGACTTGTCGATGTTGTGTGCCTTCTATTAGACACTCAATTTCAACTATATCTTTTTTTTAGCATCAAAGTTGCGCCTCCCGAAGCTTTTGGTAGGAGTTCTTAACGTTGCTTTGTCTGTGACAGTGTGAATATCTGATCGGCTGTAGCGCCAACAAATTATGTCAGATGCTTAAACTGTTTGGCAAAGAGGATCACAAGTGCATCTAAATAACAGCTTAGAGGACTTCTTTTCTTGTATAGAACGCGGCAAACTACTACTGCTTCATGAATCCATCTTCCTTCCCTTAAACGCAATCTTTGTCAGTTTTCCTGTTTATAATAAGGTACGAGTGGGTAGATCGTCAGCAGGTCCTGCAGCTTAAGTTAAGAGAGACCTACCTTCACGTCAGTGTTTTTGGGTGAATGAAAGTCTGAATTTTTTTGCGCCAACAAATTTTAAGAATACCAGAGGAATGACTTACGTCAATCAATTAGACTAACAGCTGGAAGATCTGGTGACCGCCATGTTATCTAATGTTAAGGTGGGAAATCCTTGTAACAACGCCATTCACATTACGTCCTGCAGAAAAGTCAATTCCCCTCAGCCCTCTTCGAGACATGTTTTCCGATTGTGTACAATTTTACAAATTCAATTTTATCCGTTTTGTGTTTTGTAACATCAAATAAACTAAAAACATTTTTCACGTGCCTGTCTGGCGCCAAAGAGTGCGATGAATGGCTCACAGCGCATCAGTGACCAAATGCACATTCTTACCATTTGACATCACTTCGTTAGCAGTTCCACACAAAAATAGACGAAGCGCAGTCATTATGATGCTCTTGAAAGTCCGTTCTATTTATTCATCAACGCAAAAATTTGATAGCGTAGAAATACGAGTGGTTTACATCAACAATTCTCGCGGTTGGCATTGTATGTGTACAGATTTGACATTGAATTTCTTAAGTCGAGAGTATCCCACCAACCAATAAATTAAAGTGAACTTTTTCCTTCACGCTTTGCATTTGAACGCGACCGTATACGGTTTTATATTTCGATGTCATTAAGACATTTCACCGCATACAATGTTTAGTTTTAACACGTGAAAGGCAGAGTGCAATGTCAGACTCGTATTCGCAATGTAAATTGATTTTTCGATTTTCTTTTTCTGTGCGGTTGAACGCGGCGACGAGTCTAGTAAAAACAAAACCACTGCAACCGGAAAAAATAAAACTAGTATTGATATGAATGAGACATTTGTAGTGTTCTACAAGTCGGTTTCGTGCTCACGAAGCGCTTCTTATCTGCCTGTGCAAAGTTATACGAGTACAACAAGACAGTGACAGGAATTGTTTGGAACGCTATATTCTTGGAATTAACGCAGCCACAATAAGCTGTGCATGCTTGTGATTTGCATATACAGCAATGAAATGGCAACAAATTCGCAAAGCGAAAATGGCACATCTACTTGCAAGTTCATTCATTATAATCGCGTGTTGTTGAAGAATAAGGGTCATTAGTGTCAGTTTATAATAGAAATTGATTACGCATCAACTTTGTTAAATTTTATCCGCGCAAACAACATTTGTTTTCGTGTTTTCTGTTCTGTCTGAGGAAGCGTTCATTTTAATGAGCAATGCATCTCGTGGATCTGATCAAGCAAAGGGCACATTCGGTGTCCGAAAATATTAGGCTTTTTTATTTTTTAATTCAGAGCAGAATCTGAACTGTTATAAAAAAAGTTTGTGCTTCTCAGACACATCAGAGCTCAGAATTTGTGTTTCTTTTTCCGTTTAGAGCATGATCAGAGCACACTCTATTAGCTCAGAATAAATTGGCTGAGTAAAAAGGTGATTACAGCTTGGCTGAGTAAAAAGGTAATTACAGCAGGGATCCCAGATGAAAAGAGAAAACACCAAAACGATATTTTTCCCCTTTTTTTCAAAAATAAAAATCCCTTTTTTTCACCAACAACAAAAAACGCTTATTTAAGTTTTATTTTAAAATTTTCTGTTTTATTTAAATATCTTAGAACTTAGAACTAAGCAAACAAACAAAAAATAATAGGATCGCATTAAATTCAGTCAGTATTATGAAATACTAATAAAAAACAAAAACAAAACTTTTTCCTTGATGATATCGATATATGACATATGAAACGCCAAATGATGACTGCATTCAACATGAAACAAAGTTGTAAGTGAGATGTGTAGTCTTTTGAAGACTTTATTTAAATAAAATTTTAAATGTTTTTTCCCCTTTTTCGACTGTTTTCCCCCTCAAAAAAAAACCTTCCCGCTTTTTTCCCCTTTTGTTCGAAAAAAATCGACAAAATTGTCGACTTTCCCCCAATCTGGGATCACTGGATTACCGTCACATTTGACAGGAAAACAAAACAGTATATAAACTAAATAGTTGAAACGAAGCTCGGTTCAGAGCGCGCCCATAGCGATCGAGCTCAATTCAGTGCTCAGGTCTGAACTAAAAACGAAAAACGCCTATTGGAGACCTACGCGGGTCATAGGTGTAAGCGATTTGAGATCGCAATTGTATATCTACGACTTAATGGGAATGCAAATGGGAACTACACTCTTTTCCTAATAAATGTAAAGTAAAGTAATGCAAATGTAATGTTAAGATGTTAATGGATTGTCCACAGCGTTAATGTGACCTACACTTTATTTGAACTCCACTCAAATTTGGGTTTCATGCAAAAGGTATGTTCTTTCATCCAGCAAATCACACTGTCGGTGAGAGAAGGACTGTTGGAAAATTAATTAAAACTCGGAACACATCCAGTTTAAATGTGTTTTATTTAGCAAGTGAATAATTCTATAGTATATAATAAAGTTCGTTAGTCATTTACATAAGAGGAACCGTGTTGCCAATGCTGTAATGCGAGCACTAATTTTGAATTCAATTTCAAATAGGTACCGTTACCGAACTCAGACAGCTTTTCTTATTAATGTTGTGTTTTCACAATGTTGTGCACATTGAAGCAATCATTGTACCTTCTGTCAAGATTTTATATTGAAATACAGCATGAACCACAGAAGCTACATTTCCGCGGTGGGTACAATTGAAATTCCATAAATTATTGATCTTGGAAAATATTTCATAAGGGTGGCTTCACATCGATTGGTAAGACAACCAATAGGTTTGGATATGCACATACATCGATTGCGTTTCTACCTTCATGTGATTGATTAGCCCCGACAAAGTGTGTGCATTATCTATCATAACCACAAGAAATTGACATTTCCTCGCCCAGCTTATGATAAATAATCGATTGTGTATTTTAATCATGCTATCTAAATAGTTGCCTCATATGGCATAGAAGGCATGTCGATTTAATTTTATTTTTAAGAATAAAACAGATTTTTGTACAAAAAAATCTGGTTATCTAAAAAAAACACACATAATAATTCATAATTATTTTTAAGCTCTATAATTGTAATGTTTCAAAGAACGTGACATTTTTTAAGCTTTTAATTTGCAGACATTGCCAAACAAAGACCATTCGAGTCTAGCTTACTTATGTGATATGTGGTATTCGATTGGGCAACTTTTTTTGCAATTTTTATAATCATTTCGTACAAAAAAAAGCAATCTTTTTCAGATTTCAGACCAGTTTTGCGAATCTGGTATTTTTCTCTGATTTGCTTTAGATTTACCAATACAAATACGTTTGAGTTTGACAACTGCATCGGGAGGATCTATTTTTGTTAATTATTTATGTATAAATGTTTAGAAATCAATTTGGGCGCAAACTTCGAATGTTTTAATATAACGTTTAACCAGTGAATACAAAACGCTTAGTATTCAAAATACTTGATGATTTTAAAGAAATAGACCGATTTCCAAGAATGTACAAAGAGGTATATCTTTATTGAAAAAGTAAAGAGCTTCAACAAAAGGTTAGATTAATGCAATTTAACATGTGTTTGGTTGACAGTTTGGCAGATTATGTTTAAGGAGCTTGTCTTTATTAAAGATATGTCTTAAGGTGGAAACAAGAATGTTAGAATTAGAATGGGAATGTTGCATGAATATTTTAACACTTTGAAAAGTGTCGAAGGCTACACGTATTCGAACCGCACGAATATCAACACAAAAAAGAGCAATTGACGTTTTTTATGATGGATTTGACACACGAAATCTGAAACTTGCTCTAAGTTCTGAAGAAACCCAATCGAAAACCACATTACTTTGTTTAGATAAGGCCAGCCAATAAGCTCCATTTGTGCCCGCCATTTAATATGGGTCTACCTCTGCTGTGCAGCTCCCCAAGAATGAACTCAAAGTTGGATTTCCAGCACGCAATTACAACAACTACCTTCTATTTAACACTTCGAGACTCACAGTAGTTGTTGTAATAGCGTGCTGAAAATCTTCCTTTACTTTGCTTTGCTAAGATCGAAGTTCAAAAAAACACACCTAATGAAACCTGATCCGAAAATCACTCGAAGAATCTTCCCCGCAGAACGTTCCAAGAGAGTTTCAACTGATTTCCTGACAGCTTTACTTTTTAGATGTATTCGTAGCCCGAAGAAACAGCAAGAGCAAATCTTCGGTAGCTCGCCGCCGCGATATAATTTTTCAAGGTAACAGGATGGTGTCCACTTGATCATCCATCACTCGAGAGCCTTTTAATTTATAAGCGGGACATTAAAGTTATATCCCTCTGCTGTTACGATTTGTCCTATTCGCCTCATTCTTTGATTTCGTTCTCAAACAATCTCAGACTAATTTTCGTTTCATTTTTTTCACACGCGTCACTGACAGGTTGTCGCACTTGAATTGAATTTGAATTGAATTTGAATTTTGAAAGTCTTTAGCAAGGTCAACGAATTATTCATTTTCAGAATAACTATTATACGCTCCCAGTTTTTACAGAGTACAATAGGCGTTTTTCTTTTTTAGTTCAGAGCACAGCCTGAACTGTTATACAAAAAGTTCGTGTTCCGTTTTTAGCTCAGATACATCAGAGCTCCGAATTTGTGTTTCTTTTTTCGTTCAGAGCACGCTCTATAAACTCAGAATAAATTGACTGAGCAGCCTTAGTGAAAAAAATGATTACACACGTACAGTCAGTACATTTGACAGAAAAAAAAACGGGATGAACTAAATAATTGAATTGGCGGGCGAACCTTGTTGTTCTGGAACTGAAGGTTAACCAATTTAATAAATAACAATTAATAAATATTCAATTTATACATATACTTTTTTACAAATGACAGCTATGTGCTCAAGTGTGTTTCATAAATACATCAGAACGATCTGAGCACGGTTCAAAGGGCGCTCATAATGCTCGAGCTCGGTTGGTAGCAATCACGTATGACGACAATCGTCTCGAATTTCCAATGCCCTTAAGCGTCGAATTTTGCTTGTCAATTAAGTCAAACTTTAGATGTTGTATACATTTACAGCCATTTTAGTTTATAGACAAGTCTCAAAATTGGTCTGTCTTTTCAATTTGAATCTTATGGAATTCATGTACCAATCGACGGTGAACGAGCACTACTTGACCGATCGACTTCAGTCTGTAAACGTATCGCTCGTTCACGCCCCGATTATTCTATCTTCAACTTGTTGAAAGATATTTGTGCTTTCCTCACACCATACCTATGCTAAGGGCGGAACATTCTCCGTTTAAATCCACCCTTCATCCAACCGACAAGCCGTCTCGCACTTGTCCCGTTTTTCTTCAGATCAACTTTTGCTAAATCCCTTCGAATTGCAAATTCAATTCTAACCATTTACGGATGAACAGCCCTGTTATTCTATACAAAATTATTTCCCATTGACGCTGCCTCAATCCTCCTAACCCAAATTCTGCTCATTTCTGCATTAAATCACACAATTGCCACTCAGTCTTTTTGGCAATGGTTTCGTGTATTCTGCTCCATCAATATAATCCAACTTAATCTACATGAATGTCGAGAAATGTTATTTGTGTGTATGTGTACGGATTTGATTCATCACAATAACATCACATTGCAGAGGAAAAATTAAAAAAAAAAAAAAAAGAACTCGTTTTGAGAACCTTTTCACAAATGCAAATAAGTACAAACACACACAAGCGGGAGGAAATCCAAATCGAAGGCATTGTACCGAGCACAATTATGTCTGGGCTGGCACTTAACAATATATGATGAGTCCCTTCCATCCCTCCCTCCACTTGGCACCGGATTCCATATTGCAGTAGTTAACTCTGCTGTGGAAGTAAGCAGACAACACAAAAAATGTGTAATCCATGTTGGAAACATATTCTCGAGGCAAAATGAAAAAGGGAAAACCCGACGAACAGCAAAGCAGTCCTTCTTGTGTCAAACTTCAATGGCAAATAATGGAAATACGAGCTTTTAATGTTTCACTCTGCAAGAAAGTAGGGAAAAGAAAATAAACCCCCACCAGTGTGTTTTTAATTTCTGTGATATGCATCTAACACTATGGACAAGGCACCGCAATTATACGAAAAACAAAAACTCCGCTGACTGAAAATTCAGAATAAGAAAACTTTCTCATATTTTTTTTCACTTGTAAAATACTTTTACTACTTGTATCTACCTACTCAAAAGAGTGAGAAACAAGCAAGCTGTTGAGGAAGGAAGGAATCCCCAAGCGGAAAGATAAGTATTGTTTCAAGTTGGAATAGCTTCTTTGTATGGGTTTTTTTTCTTTTCTGTTTACAGACTTTTACGAGGCGTGAAAACTGAAAACTGAAAACTATTCTGCTTGTAATTAAAGTAATTAAAGGAAAGTGTTGGTATCTATATCTAGTCAAGGCAATCAGGGTCTTTTGTGTTCCCTAATGGGCGGAGAGAGTCATCACAAATAGGGACATTTGTATTCCAGATAAAGACATACAATAAATTTCAATAATGACTCTGAAAATTGGAACAGAGGTCATAAATAACACTTAGCCATAGGAAGAGAAAGAAGAGAAGAAGAGGCTATGATCATAGAGCCACAATAAAAGGTCATTGACAATTTTCTTGGGAGAAGTTGATGAGCCAGAGTACACTTACCTATAACGTTTTTTATATATAATGGTGGAAGCTGGCTTCTTTGGCGGTTAAGCACTAGCTGTCAATGGCCTTTCGGTTGGGTTTCGTGCTTTCTGTCCCAGGTAAGAGATGTCATCGTGTAATTGGGTTTTGGAGAGTCTTTGTGAGAGTATCGCGTAGAACTCAAGTACGCAGACACGGTAGACATTATTCCTCTATAAATTCCAAATTAGTCAGGCTCGGAAAAATACGGTGTACGTCATTTTGGCAGTCATTTCGAAACCGTCCATGTGATGTATGTCTTAAAAGGTTGAGGGCCGTTTGCTGCTACGACTCATAGCAAATTAAATGCCACATAAACTCGTATGTGTTTATGCCCTGAAAAAAGTAGCCTATAAGTATTTAAGTAGAACTTAAATCGTTAAGAGTCGTTTGAGCAAACGGCCCTGCGAGACGTACCTACGTTCGATCCGCTGCGGAAATAGAATCTTAATTTCTCCACAATCACACCCAGGAAGAGGTTTCTACTTGTGCTGCCACCAAGGACTAGTATTCGACCGAGTCTTAAGTGCTTGTAGTATCGGTAGCAAGCGGTACTATAAAATATCTATTATATAGAAAGCAGTCGAAAATGAAAAAAATCAATAATTGTTGCCAATCTGGGTTTCCAAAATAAGGAACACTTTTATCAGGGACAGTAAACCGTTCAAACAATACGCAGGAATACTAGAGCTATTAACTCTATTCAACCCCAAGACTTTTTCAGCAGCTTATCTGTTTGCACTCATAACTCACCTACACCTCAACTAGGTGACTTCTTCAAATACGCATAATTTTCCACCAGTGAATCCGGCAGTACGCGGTAATTCATTTAACTGCCCTCACATTTCAATGGTCGTGGTTAAGATGTCTGTGCCCATAATTTTCTACGAAGAAATTTGTTCTCCGGACTTCCACGCCAACTGGACTCTTCGACAAAAATTCGCCATTTTTTGTTCTATCGGGTTGGAGTATACTCATAAAAAAGAAAGTACTTAAATTTAGCTTCAAAGTTTTCTGTTTGATCAAGTCGTTTCAATTTTCCCATAGGTCACTTTGCCTTGCTAGTCACTTCTAGGGTTACTTTTTGACGTTCCCAATTCTTTTTATACTATCCAAAAAAAAAATCCGCTTATCTAAGGAGCCTAGAAATTTACTAGCATAAAATGCGCAGTTTGGATTTCACATCTTGCCTGAAAACAGCTCCCAAAGGAAGCTATCATTGCATTTTTATTTTTTCTTCATAAATATTGAGACTCGTTTTTAACTTTTCGACATGATTTTGGTTTGTGTCCAAATCTCCACCCCATGCATAGTTTTATCTAAAAAACCCCAACGGGGAATGGACATCGTCTAACGAGGAGACTCTGGATCTTCTCATGAACACACACTTTCCTGGTAATACAATGGATGATATTTTATCAACATTACCCAACTACCCGGCCCAAGAATCACCAGTCGGGATTGTCAACAGCCGCAACATTTACTTGGCCGTTAACAGCTTCCTTCAGTATAAATCTCCTGGACCAGATAAAATACCACCAGTAGAAATACAGAAAGCACTAGATATTCTGACCCCCTGGCTCGAAGTGATCTTCCGAACTAGTCTTAAATTCGAATACACTCCTGCATCATAGAAAAGGGTTAAAGTAATGTTCATACCAAAGTGTGGCAAGGTCGCTCCTCCTTCTTGCTAAAGACACTAGAAAGACTCATTGATATATATATATATATATCCGAAAGAACTTATTTATTTTGTTTGTTTGTTTATCAATAAGGTACTAGGCCTTTTTTAAAAAATAAATAAATAAATAGTTGGCGCAACAGGTCGGTAGGGACCCTAGGCCTAGCCTCTCACAACCATTCCTCTTGTGTGAGTTTTTTTTATTTTTGGGACGAATGGAAGGGATCTACAATTTTATGCCGAGTCCAAACGGCCAATTGAGAAGCTCTCTCCTGACAGTTATGCACTCGGATGTTTGTCAGACGTTCGCGAGAGGTGGCGCAATGAAAAAAAAACTTTAGTTGGAATTTTGGTTAGTAGTCCAACACATTAACCACTAAGCCACTGCGCCGACATGGGTCTTTTTTAGACATGAAACATTGTAATTTAAAATAAGTAGCATAGTACAAATGAAAAAAAAGACTAAAATTGAGGAAAAATTATTTAAAAAAATAATAATACAGAAACCAAATACAAGTACAAAACTAATTAAAATTTGAGCACTACACTTACAACTGGAAATAATTGAACGGGATGGATTTTATTAATGGTATTGTCATATTAATGTCAATTAAAGACGCACAATCATTATACAATAACATTAAACCATTTAAAGAGGAGGATTTACCGTAATTTGTACGAGAACGAGGAATATAAAAGAAATTGTTGTTACGCAAATCAAGTGATGGCACATTAAGACCTAAAAGACTTAAAATATCAGGACAGTGAATCTCCCCAATTAGTATTCTGTGAAGAAAAACAAGGGACTCGAGTCCAATAAGTTGTAATTGAGCTGAATAAGTTGTTAATATCAGACCAAGGAAGACCTCTGAGGGTAAACCTAAGAAATCTTTTTTGAATAGCTTCGGTTCTTACCACATGAGCATTGTATTATGAAGTCCAAACATTGGACGCATATTCCAGCGATATTCGAGCGATCGAACAAAAGTCAAATATACAATTTTTAGCGCATAGGGTTCGGTGAACACCCTAGCATAACGTTTAAGCACTCCCCATGCTCTTTTGGCTTTATTTGTGATGTATTCACAGTGGTAAATGTAGGATAGTTTACTATCTAACATAACCCCTAAATCTTTTATCAAAGTTACACGTGGAATAACATTACTGTCGAAGGAATAAGCTTGAATGAAAGGCGAGGTACGATGGGAAAAAGTAATGACCGAACATTTACTAACATTAAGGGACAAGTAGTTTTTAGTGCACCAAAAAACAAAGTTTTTTAGATGTGCATACAAAGAGTATGTGCAAAATGAAGAGTGTATTTTAAAATCATCGGCAAACATCTGGATATTGTAATGTGGAACAAATTTGACAACATCATTAACGAATAAAATAAATAAGAGTGGGCCTATGTGACTACCTTGAGGGACACCTGATGTTACCAAGCTAACTCGCTGTCAGATTCCCAACACGCCTATCGCAAGGGTTTCTCTGTGGAGAAAGCTCTACACTCACTAGTAGGGACCATTGAAAAATCGCTCTCAATCAAACAGTATGTGATGGTTTATTTTCTAGATATCGAAGGCTCCTTCAATAATGTCAAAGCAGAAGGCATTTCTAACGCACTCTGCAGACAGAAGGTTGACTGAAGGCTGCTCATGCGTCCGGATAGAGAACATGCTAGTAGCATAGTGATCTTATCTCAACTAGGGAGCTGTCAAACCAAACGGTCAGTGTAAGGGGTACACCCCAGAGGGCAGTGTTGTCGCCACAACTTTGGATCTTAGTAGTTAATGAAGCACTCATCGTCCTGAGAAATATGGTTTGTAAAATTATAGCCTATAGCTTAGTATTCTGCTCGCGCTAAATTGTATCTCCCATACAAAAGATCAAATTTAGCGAGGCAGTTTAGCAAAGCAGTATCCTAGTTGCTCGCTAGATTCATACCTTCATATAGATGGGCCGATGACAAGTATCCACTCATTTAGCTCGCGTAATAAATGTCCGATACATTAAATCGAAGATAAATTTTGACAGAAGAAAAAGTAGGAAAAAGTTTGTGTTGTGATTATTATGGATTTTTCGGAGGAAACCCCAGAGAACCTTAGCGTGATAAATAAAAGAAAACGCAAAACGAGAATACAAAAGAATTATTTAGCGACCTTTTATCTTTGACGTGGAGAATGGAACTGGAGACTTTGGACGCTAAAATTTAGCGCGAGCAGGATACTAAGCTTATGCAGATAACATCGCCATTGCTATATCTGTCAAAATTCCCTAACACAATAAGAGACCTTATGCAATTCGTTAAATGGACGGATACACTCGGACTTGATGTTAATCCATCCAAAACAGAGCGATTCCTGTTCACAAACAGATACAAAGTTCCCAATTTAACTCCTCTAAAACTCAAAAATAAGGAGCTAAAATTTACCAATCATGCCAAATATCTATGTATAATTTTATACAGTAAGCTTAACTGGAAGCTTCAGGACCGCACAAAAAAAAGCCACTGTTGCTAGCCATACCCGCAGGAAGGCCTGTAACTGTAATTTGTTCACTTCTTTCCCAAAGCACACGCGCGAAATTCCACATCGATGATAAAACAAAACCGTATTTCTAAAATGATGCACGCATTTCCCTGAACAGATAAGGCTGGGTAGCGCTTTGTCTTGGAATTTCGTCGAACATCAGGCAAAATATAATCGTCGCCAAGATAAGACTATACGCCAACGCCATCATTCACCTGTTACCAACTTATATATCGAGGTGTGTCATTGTTCCCCACTGCGAGTGAATGACTTCTTGTGAAACCTACTTTGCAATGCGTCAAGCTAACAACTGAATATTACTTAATTGTCTTCGCAACCCCAACGCCAATAAAGGAAATCAGCTTCGTTTGGTGTCAATCTATTGGCTAATACCCACCCCCAAAATGGACTGTCACAGCTCATTGTAATTCCATGGCCAGCAGCACTCAGTCCCCAACAAGCCGGCCAAATCATTGTCCCGTCAAGGCGCAATGTTTTCTAAGCGGAGAAAAACACAACACACCAACACAAAGTTATAGGTACACCTCTTGCGCGAATCGTGGTTAAAAAAAAAAGCAGAAGCAAAAAGTGTGGACGGTCTCACTTCCGGTTCAATTTATTCCTATCACGACATTGATTTAAAACCCTGATACTAATTGCGCGGAGAAAGGTGATTGATATCTTGGCCTCCTTCGTTTAGATATTGTGTTCGAAGGAGATTGCCCCGTTAAGTGTGAGCTTGTTCGACATTAGTTGATAAATACACAATATATACACGGGCCGTCTTCATTGTTGTTTGCTGTTTACTTTCAATTATCAGAGTCGCGTTAAATCCTCATTTATAACCGGAGGCGGCGACGATATTACTGGTAAGTGCTCGGCCACAACTTGGAGTATAAGTGTGATTTGGTTCCTGTGCAGAATTGCACGGTAGGAACATTGGTACATAACAAGTAGGTGGTTATCAAGATCGTGTGGAAGTTCTTCGATTTTCTCTATGACATCCCATTCATGCGACTTGTAATGAAAAATCGATTTGCGGAGGTGTATCTACCTACCTCTATACTGGGACATGGTGAACTTCGGTTTCGCTTCGTAAACGTGTATCTGCGTAGTAAAGGGAGAAATTGGCACAAGCAGTGATTCTAAATAGAATTTTCTTGCTTTACTCGTGCCACAGCGCAGTTCAACATCGGCATCTGCATGAAGAGACAATTTGAATGCGAGATGCATAGCTTCTTGGTTCCACAGAATTCCTCAGAATCATAATGCACTTATCGCAAGATGGAAGTGCGCCCATGTAGAAAGTGTGCATTTGGATTTGAGACGGAGTAATTTGCTCCAATAAACAGGCATGAATGGAGGTAAGTTGCTTCATTATTTTCGACATCCACAAGTGACTAAGTTTTTTTTATTTCAGTCTTTTCAAATACTGTGCGCTAGAGCATTCTCAGTTTTCTGGAAAGTAAAGCATTTGTGCATGCTTTAACCCATTCAAAGGTGTGATGCTCCCGCTGAATGGCGACGGTTAGCTGAGATTTATTTAAAACTCGAGTCAACTTAAGCTACTTGTGGATGGAGGTTTTTAGAGCGGCTACACCTTTTAAATGCCGACCTTCAAACACCAAACACTTGCATATTAATTAGTTTTTGTTGCTAGTGCCAGGCATTCACAGAAGAGGGACGACTGCGCCTCTGCATAAGTTAAACATTTCTTTGTTGAACCGCACAAAACTAGCTCATCGGGTTGTTTGACCCACTTCCATTTTACTATGGCGGGGGACGTATAGTTGAGAATGATGTTGAACTGCTGACTAGCTTCCTTGCATGTGCTTCCGGTTTGGAGGATGTGCTGTTCAAATGCAGCGCTTAGATGGCGTCCTTCGGCTTTTAATGAAGATTGCTATAACTTTGCTGTATATTAGTTTTAGGAAGTGCAGACTAATCACTATAATCACAGCCAATAAAGCTCACTTGTCTGCTCAATTTGAAATTAGAAGCCTGTAGCAGCCTTGAAGTGTACTTAATTCTTTACGAACAGACATTTCAGGAGATGATTGTGTGGTTTTGTACATTGTGGCAATTTAAGGATGTTTAGAAAGACTTAACATCACGAGAATTCTTGTAAGGCGTGGCACTTCATGTGAACCTAACCCCGAATCCTAGCATTCAAAACTTGCCTTTCAGTTGCCAAAGATGTGCCCACAACTTCCTGTTAATCATACGGTCATACCTTAGCCGAAGCTGTAACTTTATTATACTTTCTCTCATGATTAATGCCGGCCAGAAATGATTTGCACTCAAATCAGTTTAACAATTATGAACCAAAGAACGATGAAACAAAGACGGCCACCGCGAGTAATCTGAAATCGATCAGACATGTTGCAATAAAAACGCCGTCCCTGGGCGCTTGTAATTATAGAAACCAAAATGCAAACATCATTGAGAGGTCGCCTTCGGTATATGTGACATGCGACATGACGCAGCATATGCCACAAAACTGAGTACTGCCGCCGAGGGCCTCTTTACGGTTCCGCTAATTGGTTTTATACCATCTCCGCTAAGTAAACCGAAACCATATCAACTATGACGCAATCAACCTTACACCATACTTGACCGCAACAACTTGTCACTTCACAATTTAGTATATGTAAAATGTGAAAGAAGAAAAAAAAAGAAATACTTCTTCCCCGAAATCCCCTTCCATAAACATCCGCCAGCTCTATTTTCGGGCCAGTTACACAATTACGCACTCGATCCCATGTTGTGAGTGAGGTTACTCGCACGCCCTCTTGCTTGCCCTTGCTCTTCCTCATTACTTCCCAAAGCAATTTATTTCCTCCACATAAACACGCAGCTGATGTTTATGGTCATGCGGCACAAGCAATTGACGAAGACGAAGACTCAGCGTAAAGCCATCGAACTCGACTATTCACATGTCACTCGTCACTATGCGTCTCTGCACGGGCCTTCTTCTCTGTCAGCGCAATAACACAGACATTACGTCATTCCTGAAATAAGTTTCAATATTTATTTTCAAAAAAAGAAAGAGCAAAAAAGTCAGATACCCGTAAGCAGAAAATACACCAACAATAGTACAGAATAATCTTTCCGTGATCTTCTTCAAAGCACATAACTACTCTATCGGCCTATCGTATATCTGAACGTAATTCGCCGGAAAACAACTACTTGACTGCGGCGAATTTAAGCCCTATCAATTGTTTTGTTAATGACTCCGTAATTTGAATAATTTGTTGCCGAAGGCGTTGGCGATAAGGCGCGCTTTGAAATTGATTACCAGAAAACGGATTGGTGTCGCCCGCAAGTGGGTCATTTGTTGGATTCGTCAGCGTATTCTGTCAGATTGACAATCTACACGACCTACATCATCATCAGCATGTTGTCGCCTTGTGCTCTAATAATTCCAACATAATCCCCCAGCATGCAGAGGGAGAGAGGTCTGCCCAAAAAAAAAAGAAGCAACTGAGCCAGTGTGTGGAAATAAAAACAACAGAATTTGGTCACACTTTCCGTTTCCATATTCCGTTACTTTATTGGTGTTATTTTTATGTGGCGCCGCGTACCATTGCGGGATTACAATGAATTTAAATAAAAGTAAAATTTATTTACCAGAGGGTGTTGCCTATTGCGCTGATGTGGTGCGATAAACCGTTGGAAAGTTTAATTTAAGCCCGTTGTACTCGCAATTTGTTTAAATAATTAAAATGATTGCATCCTCGTGTGTCTGTCGTCTGCTTCATTGTGTGTAGGTATATGGAAAGAGATGGTTTCGCATGGTGGAGAATGCGTAGGGTGCTGCCATGGCTGAGATGCTGACTTGTAAGGTCAGTGTCGTCGTTGTTGTTGATTAAAGAGCGTAACCAAGAGGTTTTTGCACTCTTCTTTGTTGAATCGTTGCTGTTTGGAGGAACATTGTTTGTAGAAGAGTTTTGTTTCCTTACTTGGTCAAATTTTAAAAAGATACTCCATAGAAGGAAACTAGTCAAGCACTCATATCTGGGTGTCATTGATGTTTGCTTATGCGAGACGAATGGGCGTAGGCGTGGTTCACATAATTCCATATTTTCCGCAACCTTGACATCTTTTTTTCGGAACCTTAATTTTGAAAATTAAACGAGCGTCAAGGTGTTTCCTATAATATTACTATGTACCCTGGTCCTACCCATAATTGCTTTTGATATTGTTCATTGGCAGTGGCTTACTGAATCGTAAGTTAGAGTTGCTCCTCCAGAACATTAACGGAGACGAAAATCGCTGGAACAAAACGGCTTGCCAACGTTGCAGCTGCTATTTAACTGGAGAACTCCAGGGAAAACTACCTACTGGTTCATCAAAAGACGTCTGCCGAGCCGCCACCTGGAAAGCCAGAGGAAATATTTCACTGTTGAATTATCGCAAAACTTGCAATAAACTGATCAGATTGGGCGAAAATGATAGGCAGTCGTCTACAGTCCTTCAAAATGAAAGCCAGTCGTCTACAGTCCTTCAAAATGAAAGCCAGTCGTCTACAGTCCTTCAAAATGAAAGCCAGTCGTCTACAGTCCTTCAAAATGAAAGCCAGTCGTCTACAGTCCTTCAAAATGAAAGCCAGTGGTCTACAGTCCTTCAAAATGATAGCCAGTCGTCTACAGTCCTTCAAAGTGATAGCCAGTCGTCTACAGTCCTTCAAAATAAAAGCCAGTCGTCTACAGTCCTTCAAAATGATAGCCAGTCGTCTACAGTCCTTCAAAATAAAAGCCAGTCGTCTACAGTCCTTCAAAATGATAGCCAGTGGTCTACAGTCCTTCAAAATGATAGCATGTCGTCTACAGTCCTTCATTTTCTGAAAAGCAGACGGAAGGTTTTAAATTTCTTATACAGACAGCCTGTATACGGCAGAGTTGCGCCATCGACGATGTTGGCCTCCGAAAACCTCCTCTAAACCCTGCGACCAAAGTTCGTCAGCTCGTGCACAGACGCATAAATGCGACTTCCCCTACACCTGTTTTTCACAAAATTACACATGGCTTCACGGACTATTGATAAAGCTCTTGCTGAAGGACAGATACATAATTCATTATGTTCAGTAACCCTGTGCTGGGTTCCAGGTCACAGCGATATTCCTGGCAACTGCAAAGCAGACGAACTAACCAGACAAGGTAGCGGCCTTCACTTGAATAACATCAGTGAACCATACGCTCCTACAGAATCCATTAAATTTTCCCTACTTAAGGAATACGGGTGGCAAACAACAATTGCAACAGTTTAGATACATGCGCCACATCCAAGCAAATCTGGCCAAACCTAGATGCTAAAAGGACTCAGATACTTCTCTCTATCAGTAGAAATAGAATTAGCTCCGTAGTGGTAGCATTAACAGGACACTGTCTGATAGGAAGACACGCTCGCAGATTAGGAGCACCCTACAATGATATTTGTAGAAGCTGCATGGATGAGGAGGAGGAGGAAACCGTGCTTCATCTTCTGTGTACCTGCCCAGCTCTCGCAAATTTGCGCAAATCAAACTTAAGAAAATACTTCATCGAAGACGTCAGTACTTAATGCAAATACATTAATAGGACCAAGTGGCTGTAATGTTCTTTCACGTTTTCAGTGTTAGCAGTTGGTCACTTGGACTATACTGTCCTCGCCACCTTCCCCCCTTAGACGGGGTGTTTGTAGATTGTAATCCAGGGGTAAACTGCTTCGGTTGCCCTTTGTTCATCCGCAACAAACCGTGACTCGGTCAGACTCAGACTCACCTTTTGACTTAATTGAGACATCTCACAATTCGCGCAGCTAATAGACCGATTGATCCAATCACCACTACTACTGAGCCCAGCTTTATCTGTCAGTTGTCAGAAGATACAGGCAAGGGTCCAACCGTTACGGCTACCACCCGTCTATCCGAAGGTAAACTGTCGACTGGTCACCTCCACCTTGACCGTAAGGGCCAATTCTACTTATCACCGATTTTGAAGTAACCGTTTTACGTCTCTTTTTCGGACGAGATGTCGGAGAATTACAAGCGAAGGGTTCACTCTTTCGGTCACCCGTCGCATATTCGAAGACATTTCGTTCAATAGCTATTTCTAATCTCCTCACTCCACATTGGGTCGTCCGAGATGCACGGGAAAAGTGAAGACTGTATCGGCACCCTTTCTTCCTATCCAAGGATAGACCCACCTGATTATCTTGACGAGATGTAGGAGGACTGATAGGCGACAATTAGGTATTTCACAAAGCTTTTAGTTATTGAAAAATTCCCACCAACAGGATATCGTATATAATGTAAAGGAGACTGATACAACTTTTGTAGTTGAAGGGGTCTTCCTTTTTAGGGTCGGGCAAACAGTGCTGAGGTTCGATATACAAGGTGACGCAAAAATAACCTTCCGATGTTTTTTGGCTGTAATTTAAAACTTATTTATTTTAAATTTTATTTTTTTTTACATCAAGTCGAGAATATGATGTCATGTAAATGGCCGCCGCCACAGTTGATTGTCATTTGAGCCCTTTTTATGGCATTTTCCATCACTTTGGCCAAAACTTCCGGCGATAGGTCCTCACATTCTTGACGGAGGATATTGTCTTTAAGAGCTGCAAGAGTCTGAGGCTTGTTGACATAAACCCGCGACTTCAAAAAGCCCCACAAAAAGAAGTCTGGAGCGGTCAAATCAGGCGATCTTGCTGGCCAGTGCAAATCGCCAAAACGGGAGATTTGGCACCCGGGAAATGCATCCTTCAGCATATCGGTTGTGGCACGTGCAGTGTGTGCCGTTGCACCGTCCTGTTGGAACCACATGTTTTCCAATCCCAATTCATCAAGTTGCGGCAAAAAGAACTCGTTGATCATTGTTCTGTAGCGCTCACCATTCACAGTAACCGTTTGGCCCGCGACGTCTTCGAAGAAAAAAGGTCCGATGACTCCTCCAGCGAAAACAGCACACCATACAGTGACTTTGAGCGGGTGTAATGGCTCTTCGTGGGTTACACGCGGATTTTCAGTGCCCCAGAAGCGTAAATTTTGCTTATTTACGTACCCGCTAAGATGGAAATGGGCCTCATCACTCATGATTATTTTTGATGAAAAATCATCTTCCTCTTGGTGGTGATTAAGGATGGCTTGAGCGTATGTTAGACGCGATTGGCGGTCAGCAGCTAACAGCTGATGCACCGTCTGGACTTTGTACGGAAACATCTTCAAATCTTGTACCAAAATTCGCTGTAAAGACCGTCGACTGATACCCATTTGCGTGGCACGTCGTCTGGTCGATGTCGACGGCGCTTCCATGACATCTTCGGCTACACCAGCAATATTCTCTGCAGAACGGCTACTCCGGGGTCTGCCACGCCTGGCAGCATCTCGTGTTGTGCCAGTCTCTTCGAGGCGAGCGGCTAAACGTCGCAGTGTTTCACCAGTAGGCGTTGGACGGCTAGGATCTGCGACGAAATTCACGTTGTGCCAAAGTCACGGACCGATTATTGCTCAAATAAATAGTCACCAATATTCCGCGTTCTGGAGCAGTGTAGCGTAACATTGTTTATTAACGTGTATTTCGCATGTGTTTACTACACAAATGTCAAAACAGAACTGACATTAGGGGCCAATCGCAACATTTATAGCATTTTCTGATAGGAGGATTACTTTTGCGCCACCTTGTATCTTTGAAATGAATTGGCATATGCTCTCCACCAAGTTTACAGGTATATCTGCTCGGTTCTTGTTGCCTTGACACATCCTATTTAATTTTTGACATTTTTCCACTTCTTTTTTCTTTGGACTGGTTGGTTTATCATGAAAGTTCTAAACCTATTTTATTAACGTGAATGGGACGTAAACAAATGTTGAACATGCAAATCATAATATATATAATAAGACTCGCAAAGTTGTTGGAAAAATATCTAAATTTAAATGAGGTAACATTACTTTCTCCAAAACTTGTAAAAAGTTCCGAATTTTACGTAAAAATTTCGCATTCAAATTTATAGAAGGCAATTTTACGACAAAAGCACTCTATTTTTGAATAATGAATATGCCTGAAGTGCTTCCCGAGATAGAATACTTAAGGATGCATACTTTAGAAATTATTTAGCATTCGAATCGACTGACCTCAAAGGACAATCCATATTTTAATCAATTATTCATAGCGCCTTTAAAAGAGCTGTTCGCTTGTGTGGAATAAATTCCATTGATTAATCAAAGTGAAACGCATATATACAAAGTTTAGCCACAAACATTTGCATTTTTGGAATTCATGAATTTTTCTTTTTACATACATCCCCTGGCATTGCCATAGTACGGTTAGCTTGTCAAACATTGAAACAGTCCGTCTGCTGAAAGCCTGACCTTTCGCTGTTCCTTTACGAACCGCCAACAACCCACTTGCAAAACAACTCGCACTTTAACCTCAATTCTAATTCATATATACGTGTACCTGCATACCTATATAAAATGTTTCCTTTAGCAACCACCTGGAAAACACGGCCATGTTCCACATAACGAGAGCTGTTTCTTCGCCAGTCAGTCAGTCTGTCTGTTTTTTTTTTTTTTTCAATGCACAAGAGTGTACTCTGTGTGTTTAACAACACTCGGAAGCGCCACAAACGTTCAATATGCCCAGCACATGTTAATTGCATGACATGCAAAGCACCTCCGCCATACTATAAGAGTGTAGTGGCAACAACACCCAGCATAAAAACAAAATAAGCACCGGTCGACCTACTGACTAACAAAAAGCCTACAACTGCCATCACGGATCACCCATACGGTGTGGTGTTTTTGTCAAAATATTTATTGTATATATGCACAGACAAAAAAAGCAAGCAACATATTCAAATTGCCTCCCCCTCTCATGGCACAAAGCCGCGCCCACGTCAAGTGGGTAATGAAAATAATAATACGAACGCCAGTTTAAAACACTAGAAATGAATTCGAGGTCGAACTTATTTTAATTCCTTTTTGGATGTTCTCTGGAATGAAGTTTTTTACTCTGCAATATGAAAGATGCTTGAAACTTGAATTACGCGGGAAAACATTGAGACGGTTTTTTTTTGTTTCTGAACAACTTTGGTAACTAATTAAATGTACGATATAATTTCACGATTGAAAATGTTGGAAACGGAAAATTTAATTAATTTCGCTTGTTGAATTTCGAAAAACTTTTTTTTTGTCTTTTGTTTAAGTACGTCAAAGTTTAGTCGCCTTTTAAACTTTGGGAAGTTTGGGCGGATGTAGGTGCCTACTCATTTTACAAATACGTAACGTGCTGTTATATGTATTCGAAAACAAACAGTTTTTGTAAGCCATTTTCGGCTGCGACAAACCAGTTTTGTAGACAACTGGGGATTTAATATGTGAAGAGACATACCTTCGTAAACGCCGCGTTATTCGAATCGTTTAAGATCAATGAAGGTGTACGCTTTTCTAATTCCGGTCAATTTGATGTAAAACTCATCGATCTAAGCTCATAGTAGTCGCATGGATGTTTAGACTCTTTTAGAAACTTCGCTTTCCTAATAGTTGGTGAGGCATACAGCAGAAGATTCCTTTAATTCGTTTTTTTATTGGACTTGTCGAGTTTCATAAGTTCAGAGAGCAAAGTCGTTAGTGACCACTGATAGCGCTCTTGTACTTTTTTTAAAATATGTTTGGAAACCCAGGCAAATAAAACGTTGTGCGTCTTTGAGTTTCACCAGTCTTTTAGTTGGATTTATTCCATAATACTCAAGCGCAGTAAGTCATTGTGAGAAATATCACAAGACAACGCGGTGACCTTATTCTGGGTACCAGGACATATGGATATTCCAGGAAATGAACAGGCGGATGAGCTTGCAAGGAACGTGTCGAATATACATACATATATGGCCCTCAGTAAGAAATCCGCTAAGCACGCTTGCAAGGAAGATCGACCGATTAAATCCTGGAGTAGGACTAACCTACGCTGGACCTATCTCATCACCTGCAGGCACACAAAAGAATTATCTGGACATAATGGTGAGCCAAAAGAGATCCAAATATATGATCGGACTTAGCCGCAAGGATATTCGCTGGACACTAGTGATGCGCGATATATATCTAACAACTCGATTCATTATTTCTGATGTTATCGATGCATCGAGAATTTACCAAAGAGATCCAAATATGTGATCGGACTTAACCGCAAGGATATTCGCTGACACTAGTGATGCGCGATATATCGAACAACTCGATAATTTATTTCCGATATTATCGATGCATCGATAATTTACCAAAGATTTTTATCGATTTTTTGCACTCAAACACCACTGTAACGTGACGACGCAAAAACATTTTCAGACTCCACCAATTTCTTTTCTAGATCGCAGCTCCCCGCCGTCGGCTGATGGATTTGTTTGTGTGTATTATATTTTCATAGAGTCCTGCATGTTATGCACTGCAGCGCACAATGCAAAACAAGTTCAACGGAAACCATAATTGGGGAAGATGTTGTTCTGCCTACATTTTATACGCTGTAAAGGTTTTAGGGGTGATTTTTTGAGCTTCGATCTCAGCAAAGCAAAGAATAACCCTTTTGCAAGTACAATTATCTATCTTAATGAGAAGGAAAATCTAAATTATACAAAAATCTAAATTATTCATAAAAAATCGGTATTCTCGATATTATCGATTTTTTCGAGCCGATTTTTTTTTGCATCGATATTTTCTTTTCGATATTAAAGTATCGATGAATCGATATAATTTTGGATTATCATTGACATTGGACACTGTGGGATAAGCGTACATGCGGAAAGGCTAGGAATACTGCATAATTATTTTTGCAGAAGCTGTATAGGGACGTTGAAGAAATAGAATCTGTTTGTCACCTGCTTTGCGAATGCCCCGCCCTTAAGAACAGCAGACAAAGGATCCTCAGCAGTTACTTCTTCAATGACTGGATCTGAGGAACGTCGATCTTAAAGTACTCCTGAGATTCATACTCAAATCTGGGTGGTTCTAGAAGATAGATAGACTTCATATCATTAGGTAATCTTAGGACGAACTGGAGGATGTGGTTACAATGGAGCTTAAGAACCCATGAGACTCTACTAAGTCTATATGTGGCTCTAATTCGAAAAGCGGTTTATTTCTTGTCTTTTAACAGGTATATGCAATGGATGGTCCCCAGTAACTGGATACAATGGTCCCAATTGATGGTCTATTTGAAGTTCTGGAAGAAGCCACAAGAGTACCCTTTTAATACCAACCTACCTACCTACCATACTCAAGAAGCACAATCTGCTTATTTTGCGAAGATCAAGTGTGTCATAAAGCTGCAAAAGGGTCCCCAGTTTTGAATTGAATTTTGAATCAATTTTATTGCATTGGTTAGACCGCCAACTTGATTGATTCAACTCTCATCATTTCTTTTACTCTAAGCGCTCTCTCATTTTGCCCCTAGTTTACACCAAAAACAAAAAACGGATAGCTACTTCCATAAATATTACACGATTGGCACCGAATCGCCCTGCCCCTAAACAAACAGTTATTCCGGGTTAGCTTAGGCCCTGAAGTTCAACCCGACCTGTACCGAAGACATCACCTTTGATTTTTAATATTCCGCTGGTAAACTTTTTAAGCCAATAGCTCGTGGTCTTTTTTAAAATTAAGCTAACTTTCCGTAAACAGTTGGTCGCAACTAGTTCTGCATCTACGTCACATTGCTTTTATTTCTGTTCAATTGATACGCATTAAGCGACTGCTAGAAACGCCTCCTAAAGAAATGCACGATTGCCTGCTATTCGATTAAGAAAAACTCCCTTCAATTTGCGTTTTTTGACATAACTTCCGATAAACATTGGCCTATATTCCGGATAATCCAATTGGGCGCAAAACAAATTTACATTTTTTAACGCAAATTCAAAATCAATGCAAATGCGCATTAGTGTTCAGGGAACTGAAATGAATCTCATGAAATCCAATTGAACAGCCATATGCTGCCTTCCTATGTGTCAATATAAATTTCCGATATACTGAAACTACATTTATGCGTTCTGAACTGCGTAGCAAATAAAAATCGATTTAACCCACTCTCTGTGTATAAGCTAGTTACACGCTCCTATGCACATTCTTCATCCGCGTCCGTCGGGTAATTTGTCATGCGACCTGAACGCAGATTAAATCGAGTTTTCAATTATTCCCTTCCCATTTTTGGGCAAATCATTTAAATACATATAGTTATGCAAATTTGTATCCACCAACCACCGACTACCGACATGTTGTTAGTCACCATCATCCAGTGAGTTGTAACTATTCACTTACAGCATTACTCATGCGGGCAGTGCTAGGCCACCGCAACTAGACATGTGCGCTGCTGAAACGTCAAAAAAGGCAGCAATTTACGACGACGGCGGCGGCGGCGATTATTAATTAATTAATCGGCACACATGTACGCCAAGTGGCAATTTATTTACGAATGCGCGCGCATTTTGCAAAAGCTGTAAAACTATTTTCAGTTCGGTTTATTACCACACATTTGAATGTTTGATGTTTACTTTTAGGATTTACAAGCAAAGGGCAAGCAATTTGTTGTTTTTTGTTTCTCGTTTTAAGTTCCTGTTTAACCATCTGTCACATTTTGAAATAAATACTGTGTGTCTGTCTGTAGCAGCTGCCACTCGCTGAGCCAAAATGATTTTCAGAGATGATAAATTCTCCTTTGTTTGAGTGTTCTTCTGGGCTCCTCATTTATAATGCTCCTCGAATGTCCTTTTCTTATTGTTGCAGAGGGTTTATATATATATTTGTAGTGTTTCTTTTGATTCGTCCGCAGGTGTGGTACCGAGAGATAGCAAAATGTTAAGAGTTTTACTCGTATCCCTGTCTGGCCGTACCTGTAGTTTGATATCTCCAAGTGAACCGAACCGTAATCTACGATGAAAGGATAATCCGTTGTGTGGGGTTTTTTTTTTTCTCCTATCTTTGCAAGTGATAAATATCACTGTTGGGTGAAATTACCGCTAAAATGTTCTGACTGACTGAAGTTTATAATTTCATTTTGAAGAGACAGCATGACATATTTTTCATTAGAGTAAATGATTTCTTTTGCAAATCCATTTGACAATCGTTTTCATCTTTTGCTTTTCAGAATGTTTCTTGATACGAATAACAAAGGGATATCTCATGACATGATGTAAGTACGAAATTAGATATGTATTGTATGTATGTAGGCATCTTGTAAATGTTTTGTGAAATGTTGCACATAAGCCGAAGTTCTTGTCATTCGGAACTGAATTGTCATCCCCATAAATGATTCAAAAGATAAAAAAAAAAATGGTCCGTTTTGACTTAAAAGACTGAAATTGGCGTAGTAATAATTATGTGATTTTATATGCTAAAGAAAAATTGAAATAGGTATGGAGGATAAATTCAAGAGTTTGGATTATCTCTGGCGTCAAAAATCTGAGCTTAGATCGGCATTTTTAAAATTGGTCTGCGTATTTAAAATAGAAAAAAGAAACAACAGTACCACTCAGCGGACCTGAACACTTTGATGGTTTTAACAAAAACATTTTAGGAGCTACTCATCTCGTATCGAATCCAATGAAGTCTGGCTAAAATCACCTATGGCCAGAACTGCACCAGACAATTCTTTCCCTTATTCTGCCCAAAGACAAACCTTACTACAGTCCGTGGTAGACCTGGGTCCTACTTCCTACTAATTTCTGATTAATCTGGACGAAAATGACCTGAGAATCTTAACATGAAAAAATCCCTTCACCGCATTTCCGTTTAACCGGATCCAACATCAAGGCCCTCTGTCTTGAATCTTGATAGCGACGAATCCTCTCTTCACATTCCCATGAAATGTCCGGCTCTCTTTCGTCTCATAAAACATTCTTGGCGATGAAATCGTGACTTCAGCAACTCTTGCTGACATACACTCAGAGCAGATTCTTGTATTCCTGGCTGTTTCTGGCTTTATATGGCTTTAGAACCCAACAGGGAGGGCACAATAGGCTCCTTTAATAGAAACTGCAGTGCCAGAGCTCCTTGAAGGCTTTCCCGTCTTATAATCTAATCTTATATTAGATAAAAATTATGGTAAATATGCCGCTTTTGTTTTAGGGGTCACAGGAAGGTTCGCCCTTCAAGTATTCGTTTTTGACCTTAACAAAGGATTAGATCGGAGAAAATAGACATCATCCGGATCTGCACACGTTGTAAGCAGTATACCAAGTCATTGATATTCCTCTCGAAACTAATGCAACACAATATGCGGAAAAGTCATGCTTTTATAGCTAGCAAAGAAAGTCCACTTCAGTTTTCAACAATGAGCACAGCGTGTTTTACTACTGTAGATCACGAAGCGGCACTTAACAGATGGGCCATTGCGCTGTCCAGGAAACAATACGTTACTACTTCAATAGTAATTTTTCAAGTTTTATCAAAAATTAACCAGAGGGCAGATTAGGTATAACAATAATCGTCGGGACGATATCGTTTTAGAAACTTTGACGACCGTAAGAAGTTATATTCTGCCCGAATCTGTTTCTCTATCGTCAGCTTTCATTACATTTGTGGAAAATGAAATGGATTAAGGTCTCAAACTCGTTATTTTGGTACTTAGTTGCTACTTTTGGAGGTCTATCGTTTCGACGATAATCGTCTGAAAAGTTACGGAATGAGTACCCAGCAGAACTTGTCAAGACGAAAAAGGACCGAACAGAAGCCTTTGCCTGGTGTACAAGCAAACCTTGCAGTTAAGTCGGACGGAAAACCAACTTCTGCCACCTGTTCAACGGCGAAGATGGACGGAGGATAAATTATGCCTGGATAAATGCAATCTCATCATTGTTAGCCGACCAAGTGATACTACGACAGATCCTGAAGACGACCCAGCATCGACACTGACTAAGTTAAAGGGCTGCCTATTATGTCCGAATTTTAAGAGATTACACATCCATGTCCAGTTTTGACATGGTAAAACCTCGAAAACGCTCGGTGTTTCATTGAGGTCGGAAACTGAAACCTTTGGCACAAAAATAGAATAGATGGCGACAAAGTGATGCGCTGCAAATGTAACTTCCTCAGCACAAGGCTTGGGACAATTGTCCAAAACATACTAGCCAACACTGGAGGCACGCATTTGTACAATTCGTAACTGCTTACAATTGATAGGTATTTGTATGACAAGCTGTGACAGGTGCGTCAAAAAACGGGTTCAGTTAAAAATATTAGCAAAACAGAAATGACGGCTTTAGCTTTTATGAAGTAAGGGTGTTTGGCTCCGCTACTCAGAAACAAGGTTACGATAAGTCCTAGACAATTGTATCAAGGCCTTTTCAAAAGCACTTTCGAAGCTCTATAAGTCGTTTATAATTTCATTTCTGGCCTATAGCATTAAGGTTAGCAAAAGATTTTTCCTGAACGCAAGATGCTCTGGTGATTTTCAGTCCCGTTTGACTTGACAGGCTTCGGGGGAACATCCACATTTCTGAAAAATGCACTTGAGCCGCCCGTGTGGTTAGGACGTATATAAAAATCGAGTAGAGACAAACGTACTAGGTACCGTCCGAAAGATCATTCAATTCATACAACGATATACAAGAAGTCGTCAGCTTACATAGCGCGCGAATGGATACACATGGACCTAAGTGGGGGGCTGCAGGGATTGCCTTGCCGCACCCACCCACAAACCAAACCTACATAGCGCGCACAAGTATAGAAATAGACCCCAATGAACTTGCAGTCTGCAACTGTACAACCAAAGACTTTGCTTACTTCATAGGGTGTTTTGTCAAGGGCATGGTTGAATATACATGTATATGCCGGTAACCCTTTAAAAATCAATCACGAAAAGCCTAAGACCCTCAAATGAAGCGAGTACAAATTCTATGTAAGAAGCATACCTACAAAGACTGCAGACTTCTGCGTACAGACTATTTTTCATTATTTCTTCGACTTCAGTGTAAATTTCTTTGGAGTGACTCCCTCTCGATAATGTCCTTCAGAAGAGAGCAACAACTCGGAAATCTGTTGTTGAATTTGCCAAAGCAATTACAGTTTATTTTATCAAAAATCTGCCAAAAAGATTCCACTTTTGAAGGCATTTCCTTTTTCCACCTAAATCACGGCCACATTGCTCCGAAAACAAATTTTCAAATTAATATTTCAGCAGTTTGGTGCTCACCCCAATCTAAGCGAGCCCACTGCGCGCAAATATCGTAAGATAAACGAAGAAAAATAAAGACGCATTTCGTCCATTACCAGCTGGCAGTCGAAATGTAATTATTTTCTTTTGCGCACACATGTACCTATTAAAACTGACAGCAGATGCTTATAGCATTTGTTTATTTTGTATGCCAAAAAAGGCTGACGCACATCGATATAACAATGATGTCCGCACTTAGATGGTCAATGGTTAGGTGATCTAAATTGAAAATACCCTGCAATTAAGATCGCTTTTACATCTCGTTTAAATTGAGCTGTAAAGCCATCGGATTGTACACTGTAACCTAAGATTGGCGGTATGAATCGATACCACTTACCGGGAATGAGGACGCAGTCCGAAATTTATTGGAAAATGATCTAATTTCCTTATCGACTGTAATTGCCTTAATTAGTGCTGACATCGTGAGGTATATCGACTCGGCATGATTCCAAGAAGGGTGTTCCACATATCGAGTTACTGTGTGTAAAATACTGTTGGGGCGGGCACGTCCATTAGAAAGCGAACACAATGAGGTATAGGCAGGTGTTAAATGCGGGCAATGTGTTGTGTATCATATCGAATAATACGCGCTCACGGAAACACAGGCCAGTAGAGCGAAACAAGTTGGGAAGACCTAAAGAAAACGTTTCGCGATGCGTAAAAATCATCAAAATGGAAGTCGAATTTGTTATGCCAACAGTTGAGGGGTGGTTTCGATTTTTTTTTTTGTGTATCTATTGGCACGTGCTGGATATGGATAAGGATACTGATATGACAGTATAACCGTTCAGCTATGATATCAACGCGCGTGGGCAATAAAGTTGGATAGATAAGTAAATTTATTTTTAACTCGTGACGAGAAACGTCTTTAAAGGACACGGACGTGTGGGTCTTTTTTCTTTGGTATCAGTCGTTTATTTTGAAAAGCTTTGTTGCCTCCGCAATACATATGTGCAGATTATGAATTGGCCCATTGAATAAATAAAGTACACGACTGGGTCGAACGAGACTTTCTCGTTCATCAAAAGTTTGCTTATTTTATAAGGTACGTACATATACGTAGGTAAAAAACTGAAGAGCAATGCTAGATAAAAGAAACAGTGCGTAGAATATAGGAAAAGGAATAGTGTTAAATAAAATTCACTTTTATGTAGTTCATCTGATATGGCTGTACAGTACATATCAAATAACAATGTGAGTTGAAGCTCTCAGTAAAAGGGAATTGTCGCAAGTTCTGGTAAGAGAGTTATAAGTGCTACTGTTCTATTTTATAAGTTCTTACACTTTAAACATTTTTGAATACGAGGAAAAGTGTAGTAGGAGTTCGAGTTTCTGTTTTCTGACCTCTTAGGTCATGCATCATGTTTTTATTTTGATTAGTAACGCTGGTATAAGGTGTCTCTGATTGGAAGCAGAGTTCGTGATAGACCTTTATCTTTACATAGATGTGTATTGTAAGGGTTCGGAGATTTGTTTTTGAAAATACGTTAGCAGTTATAAACTGAATATCCCAATTGAAGTGTGTGGTGTGAAAATGAAGTGGGAGTTTCTGATTGCGGTTGGTATTATTTTAAGGTGCATACTCAATCGGCCTTACTAATAATCAAACACTAATGTCGACGATTATTAGCCGGTTGCCAGCTTTAGTAAAAATTTACAGCATAACTGCAACGGTACCAATAAAGAATTAGACCTCCACATTTGCTAGTGCGACAACTTTCTTAGAATCTATTACATTTTTTGTCATCGCAGAATTCAAATTTCAAAATTTGTTTTCGTGAAAAACAAGGTCAATGTTTTATTTCCGAACGAGAATTTTATTCTAAAAAAAAGGAATATAAATATATATTGCAAATTAATTTTCCCAACAGATATCTTTCAAAGGCATTTTGAAGTTTATTATAAGCAAAAAACAAAACACAAAATATCAACTGATCTGTCAAATATCATATGCAAATCAGTAATGCCCTCTCCTTCGATCGGACACAATTTTCTGTACTTTTTATAGTACACTTTCCTTTGTTTTCTAATACTTCACGATTGGTTTATGAGTGAATATGTATCGGAACACAGTTTGTCAAGCTGATTATGAAAATCGAAGCTTCTTGATTTAAAGATTGAATGGTTAGCAAGTGAATATTTTAGAAAAAAGCAATAATAGCCGGCTGTTTTGTTTTAGAATAAATTAAAAACTCACGTAGGAAGTCAAAAGCGTTCTAAGGATCTATCGCTTCCGTTTCTGGAGTTCAATCTGCCAAGCAACGAAACAGTGCTTGTAAAAGTATATAGAAATATAAAAATAAATACAATTTGAACTTTCAAAAATTGTATAGCTCATATTACTTAATTGGGGAAACTTAGAAAGCGACAAAATGTTAAATTCATTCAGAAAAATATAAACCCGTGAACATATTTCTACACGAAAGCTGTTATGTCCTCTATGAATCCACACCAAAGTCTTGAAAACACCCTAAATTTATATGAAATTTATTTTTTACAACGTATGCATTCGTAACATGCAAATTATTAAAAATAAAAAAACAAACATCAAAAAGCAAGCATTAACGGTTAAATAAGATACCAAATATATTCTAAATATATACTTCAAGTGCTTAGAAATAAAACAAAAATTACATATTTTTCAATTTTGTAAAAATTTGTCTTTGCTAAACGTAAAAACAACTTGCATTGTTGTATTCCAGTGAATAAACTCCGAAAACATTTACAATTTACTAAAATAAGTTAATAATTGTAAACGTTCAGGCTGAACAAAAGTGTATTTAAATTCGCTCCTATTACGAAATTCCATACCAACATTTTTGGTGGTTGGGCAACACTCCTCTTGAAAATGACATTTAGGGACGATTTATTTAGCTAATGCACGCAATAAACATTGGTTTTTGAACATTAACATTTAACCCTACAGTTAGCGATATTCTGGCAACTATACTTGTTTATTGGTAAAGGGATTTTGGAAAGAGTGGAGTCTGCGCAAACTGCCAGACTAATGTTGTTTATTGGTAAGGCCGAATATGGTTAAAAAAAAAGAAGTGGGTTATATTTGTTAAAAGTAAGCTTTGCTTAGCCGTTATTGCATTTTTATTAGAAGTGGAAAATTAAGATGATTACAAAAATATGCCGTAGATATGTGAATACAAATCGGAATTTTGGATTTGCGCAGTTATTTATGGGAAATAATTATTAATCTGATTTATTCAAAGTTTTTGAGAAAAACCAAGAACGGGATCTTATTTAGAATACTTTTATTATCCTTAATAAGCACTTTGATCAAAATCGTTAGAGCGGTTTTTATAAAATTTGGCAAATATTGCAATGTTTAGTTTGGAAAATATTATTGCTTAACTATTTAGCTGAAAACCGAGTACAAGTTATTGTTCGGGATGTAAGCATTTTTAAAGGTTTTTTTTTTTTTAAATCGAAAATGTGGTTTTCGAGATATGAGCAGTTTTTAAAATTAGCGTTTTCGGTGAATCGAATTGAAAATTAAGTACGCAATAATTTTGAAAACACCAATTTTACTCTAAGTTTGCATTTTGGTCGAAATCGTTATAGCCGTTTTCAGGTATACTAAAGAAAAGTAGATTAAAAAAAAATTACTTTTTTCAAAAATCAATTTTAAGATAATACAGAGAAGAGCTGAGGGCCTATGCCATTAAGTTAGAAATGAGCATATTACCCTAGAAATTAATTTTTGTTGCAATAGTACGGACCGTTTTCGAGATATGCCAAAGTTTCAAAAGTACCGTTATTCGATTTTTTAGCGGAAAACTGAGTATGCAGTCGTGGTAACTTCGCCTACTTAAGCTTAAATATGAATTTAAGTTGAAATCGTTAGAGCCGTTTTCGAACAAATCAAAGTGGTATGAAAATTTTGTATGGGAAGTACCATTAATATTAAGGTTACCGTGGAAATAAAAACGGCCCCGAACTGTAAGCCCCCAAAATCTAAATCCTAGGTTTTAAGGAAATCCGGGCAGGCGTTTAGGCTGTAGACCTCGGGACATATACAGGCAAACAGACAGACGAACAGAATTTTGCGACCCACTTTTTTTAGTTGCTCCATCATCGTAATGTCAGATTTTGATTAACATCTCGAGTTCGAAATTTTGTACGAATACAATACCTTTTCTCTTACTACGTAATGGAGAAAGTTAAAAATGTAGTAGTTCATCACGCAAAGGAATTCGGTGTGGCTATAGAAATGGAATTATTTTCTTTCGCGGGCACATGCATTTGAATAGTTGCACCCCGGTATAGGTTAAGAAGCATGCATTTGACAATCATTCGAGTATGGTATGTCGGTTCCACCCACTCGATCCCACTCTGGTATAAATGGTAAATTGTTCCTTTTTATTCCTAGATGTCCTGCAAGTCTTTGATGTGACAAACTAATTCTTTAAAAGTGCTCTAAGCTCTATCTTTTAGTTCAAACTTTGTATCGTAATTCTCTTCGTAAGCTTAAAAATATTATTCCAAATTAACAAAAATTTGTGCAGGTGTGCCGCAAGGAAGCGTCCTTGGGCCACTCTTGCAGGTACCTTGCTCTATCACATGGTAAACTTATGCAAACAGAAGACACTCTCGGGTCACCAAGTTTAATGCCGACTGTTTGTTTCGGTCGTCCGGATATGACTTTTAAAATGAAAGCAAATCCAAGTTAAGTATGTATTCAGCTTTGAGCGATGAGTTGTCACGTGTATGAATTCCCACATAATCCAATTGACATCTTGCTGATTCTCTGCTGCACTTACCGCCATTGGGCGTGTCATGTGACTTGCCCTCGAACACTTATTGAAACCGCATTTTTTGAACATACCCCTTCAATTCAAAAGCAACTCCCTTTAATGCCCGTCATCGAACGCGGCAAACGCGAATTCGCCCCTTTACCAGATATATGAGTTTTAATTAAATTTCCAACTTGGACGAGGCCGTTCATTCATTAAACTTCTCCCTGTAGGACTGTTTTGCTTTTTTTCTACTTTTCAAATGTGATGCGATCTGCATGACGCATTTCATCCCCGCGCACTGTAATTGTGCCCAACGAACTGAATAATCCCTCTAACCATTCATAAGCGTACTCACCCTTCCATCTTCGATTTTCTATTCAATGTTTACTATTGATGCCAGTGTCGATGTTCTTGCAATCAACCAACCTCTCTGCAGTGCAGTTCTCAACCCACGTACAACTCTCACACAATATGAATATTGTGAAGGTATAGGTCTCTATATATCCAAGGTTAATTTTCCAGCCATTTGCTGAATTTATAGTGACACTCGGGTGTATGGTTTCCTTTAGCAGGCAATCTATCAGACTTAGATCTCGATCAATCCGGGGCGATGGTATAAAAAGGAATTGAAACCGAATAAAATCGATATCACAGCGAAAAACTGAACCAAGCAAGAGAGGGTGCGAACACAAATATTCTTTCATTTCTTACTATTCATGGCGTCGTCGTCGTTGCCTGTCGAACCCTAATTCCCATGAATACGCAGGCAGAAACACTGTGGAGAATGGAGGCCGAAAGCCTTTAAGCATCTTCGTCCTCGCTCTCACCCCTGTGACATTTAACGACATGTGAATGATTTCTGGAGTTCCATTCAAGTCAACCGGGTCGACTTGTCGTTCCCTCTTCCTTCCTGGTTTTTGCTTTCCTGTTCATATCACTCTGTTGGGCTATTTAGCACATCAGAATATCTCGGGAGCTTGTTTACTTATGCCACTGTGTGATGGCGACGACGACAGACATCCGATGCCTCTTGTTCTATCAGTACTTCCACTTGATTTGGGTTATGTTTGCGCTAAATGGCATAATGTCCCCTTTGGTTTGACTTTTTCTAGATGAAAAAAACGCCGCGGGCCAGCAGGGTGCGGGGAAGGGTACTATAACGAACAGTGGATTCATTTAAATGTTTTATGAAACACAAATTGAATACGTTAATTTGTAATGCGAAAGTAAATCATCTGTTAAGTGAAACATGTGCTGAATTTCGAAAAACAAATTGGGGTCACGTTTTATGTAAGTCATTTGACTGTGTATGTGTGTATGTCAGGGGCTGGTTGCTGTTCAACTTCCGAATGGTTGGCTTCATTTATGGCTGTACAAATGTTGAGCTCTAAATTTGAATACAATCATTATTTTGAATTTTGTGTGTTCCTTTACTGGCGCCATTTGTATATATGTGCTGAATGTAATGTGCTTAGTTGTAGGGGAAGCGATGATTTGTTGATCTGCCCCAAGAATTTATTGTTTGCGCCGGTTTACTTTGTTTGTTACAATTTTGTTTATGAGAACTTTCGTCGTTTGTTCCCAAAAATTAATATAATTGATGACATTTTACGGTTTCAATGAGTGTTAACAGGTTTTCAGGGATGGTAACGCTGCTCCATTCTGATTAAAAACAAAAATGAAGCGTCACCATGCAAAAAACGATTCCTTTAATTTTCACTGAGGTTTAAACTTGTCAATTCCGCGTTGCTATACAAGAAAGTATTTATAAATATTGATAGTCGCTTCTCTTAGTGTGATGAGTATTAATTTGTAAATTTCTTGTGCATATTTTGATGACAACTGTAAATTTTTGTAGCTCATTTAAGGTGAACATCCAAATAACTTAGGGCTTTATTAACTCTTTAGATTGATTTGGATTTTACTCAGTGAGACATTTATGCTTGTACCGAGCTCGAGCTCGCGCTTAAAGCAGTTTACCGGGTCCCTTCCAATAACAAGAAGACATAAATCTTTGGGTACCATCAAAACACGATGTGTGTTAGTTTCATAGAATGATCATGCGAGAAAAAACTGCTAGTCAAAAATTTCTCGACAACATATACGACAGTCAACTCAGTTCCACAATTGAAATGCCAATTCAGATGACTTTATCATTACGATTTGTATTTCTTTGAAGACGACCTACGACGACATTTAAACGTTCCTATTACAAATTAAGAACATTTTTGGGGTAACCGCCTTCAACCCACATTAGACGATGGTACATTTATTGACGGAACGAATTTGACTTCATGCTTTGTTTAGATTGTAATCCTTGTAGCGCAATCGCTTAGATATAAACAAATTCACTTGCAAAATTTGGACATACACTGGCGATCACCATAATGAGGCCCTACATTTTGCAATCGATTTTCATTCTTTATAAAGGGTTTTCCAATGAGAGGTGTTATTGTGAATGACCCGCTATTTCGGTAGCTGTCGCTTTTGAAGGTTTTATTCTTTGTCATTTGACTACTTTGAAACTACGCCATTACTAAAAGTGGAATGATGTTAAAGGGGACCTTCCTGGATAATTTAATATCTAGATCTTGAACATCAAGAACCGAAGAACAATTGTTTTTTTTTTAGTTTATCTACCTGATCTATAGGTCATTGGTGTCGATGTCAAAAAGGCATCAGAAACATCACAACGAGTGAGGCTGGTGAGGCCTACGCGAGCATCCGCGCTGCTTGATGACGATTGTCATGCAGCAAAATAACTTGGGTTTTTAAGGACTGACGAGAGCGGGCAAGTAGCTGTATAAATGTACAATGCAGGAAGGAAAAACTGGGTTTAGTGGTGAATGAGGGCAGAACAAAGCATATGCTGTCAACAAGAAGGGACACACATCATCGACGAGTCGCACAGAACGTCACGATAGACAGCTTTAACTTTGAGCTAGTTCGGGACTTTGTCTACCTCGGCTCCGCTTTTAACTCTGAAAACGACATCACCTCAGAAATCAAGCGAAGAATCACACTTGCCAACGGCTGTTACTTTGGTCTAAGAAGGCAATTGATCAGTAAGGCCTTGTGTACAAACAAGGAGACTATATATAAGGCCTTCATCATCCCAGTCCTACTTTATAGTGCAGAAGAATGGACCCTATCAAAGTCGGATGAAGAGCTCATTGGTCGTTTCGAATGCAAAATTCTTCGTGTGATTTTTGGTTCAGTTTGCGTTGATGGGCTCTGGAGGAGAAGATTTAACAGCGAACTGTACAAGCTGTACAGCGACATCGACCTAGTCAGAAAAGTGCGTATCAGTCGTCTAAGATGGCTGGGACATATAGAGCGAATGGACACCAACGCTCCAGCCCGAAGAGTCTTCGATGCCAACCCGGAGGGACAACGCAGTTGACGAAGACCTCGCTTTAGGTGGCGCGACTGAAATGACCCGTGTCAAGCCGAATCAAAAAAAACGCAAACTCAAATTTTAACAACAGAAGTTTTATTGGAAGATTCAATGGGTATATTACTTTACAATATGTACCAGCAGACTACACACAGTTTGTGTAGTTCACCTCTATTTATTGGTTTACCTTCTTCGCATTCTTAATCGGTAGACATAGTGTCATCGATTTTACATTTTTCTGCGAATATTACAATTTTTTTTGGACTAAATCAAATTCTTGGAAATGAGGAAATAGCTGGTCAATTCGAAGTAATTGACCGGATAAACGTGTCGTATTGATCCCCTAGCACTGGAAAAGGTGCTGGCGTTTGCATATATGTAACTCGCGCGCAAGTCGAAGGAGACCTCAACCAACTTGGAGTGCGGAACTGGATGCAGTTAGCCAAAGATCGCGCTAACTGGAGAGGCGTATTGGTTGAGGCCCAGGTCCACCCCGGACTGTAAGTGGAAAGGAAAAACTTAGACTTCTCTAAAGCCAAAAGGATGAAGACGAATTTGTTGCAAAGTTTTTCGACAGACAGACGAACAAGTCAAGCATTAATGAGATATAAGCAGGAAAGAAAACACGGTAGAGTATAATAAGCCGTGTGGTGTTGACAATTTGGAAAATCTGCTGCAGGCTGTTGAAAATTACCTTAGTTCCGCTAACAGGCAGGACGAACAAATCTGCACTATGAAAGGATGCGGATATAGCAAGATCCTAACTCCAAGCTGTATTGGTCACGTTCCTCCCAAGCTATTCAGCGCCATCGTGCTTGTAATGGATAGCTTTCCTCATTTCATTTGTAAAAGTTGGGTGGCGGAAATATTGTTCAATCTCAACAAATATTATAAAATCTATTTCAAAAGTTCATCAAAAAAATTGTTTTTCAACTGCAACAAACATGTTAACAGTATTCCAGATCTGCGACCCGGCTATAGTTGCACGAAGCTCTTCTTTAAAGACCAAGCGTCGGCGAAGATAGAAAAAGACTACCGTTTTTTTCTTACACTTTATATGAGATCCCTAAGATAGTTTGCAGCGTGATTCTGTTCAATGCAGGAGGCACCTATTTCACCCAAACTTTTTTAATTTAATACTACTCCCAACGGCGGTATATCTTTATCGCAAAGCATCGACAAGCCTCGCTTTTAGAAAGTTTATTCGTTGTTAATTTTGTTGAAATTAAAAAAGTGAATTTATATTTCTCTATATAACCACACGTGTGCAACATGCGTACTTTATTTTTATGCAATCCATTGTATATTCATTAAACCTTTCCCTCAGAGATCGTTGTGTTCATAAATTACAATTTATTCACCTTCTCTGTATTATTACATAAATAACCTCGGCGAGAAACTTTTCCCAGCAAAGTGCATGAGTCGTTGAAGTCCGAGAAAATCAACACCAGCTCCCCCTACGTCTACATATACCTATATATAAATAGGTACTTGGGCACGTTCGCACCTATATCGGTCTGCAAACTATCAGGCAAACAAAAGCCATTCAATATGTCCATCAGCTCCAGCACCTTGTCCATAGTTAGATATTTTCATCGATCACCTGAACGATAATGATGATGATGATGATGCTGTGGGTGATGATTCATAATGAAGCTACTTCCACATCCCGCCGGACAGTAAATGCAAATCTCCCTCACAGCAGGTGAAAGTGAGCTCGAGGACAAGGGATCGAATCACACCATCTCTTCACCTTCGTCATCGTGAAATAAACTTGTCACCGCACGCTTTAAGCTATTGCTGCAGCACTATACTCGTGTAAACGTGTCGTATGGAGTTCTATCAACTCCAGCCGTATACTCTAGTTCCATTGAGTTATTGGAATAGTGTTTCGGGCATTTATTGAGAATGGTATTGTGTGTTGGTCAGAGGTTATGAAAATGCCAAGTGGACGAGATGTAGGGTATAATGTACTTAATTGAGAATGACTAGATAGATATTTGCCCTGGATGGTTGCGAGGTATTAGGTGTGTAATCCATTTGTTGAACCGAATTGTTTGAACATTGGGAATATATAGGACATGTCACAGCTTAAAAGCTTATGACACTTTATAAATGGGGTCAGATTGAAGCATTATTTGCGTGTATATACAGTGAGGGTAGATAATTGCGCATGAATGTGTTGTTGAAGGGATTATACAGCAGAGTGTCGGTGCTAAACAGCATCGTTTTGGGGAATTATTTCCTACAAGAATATGCCATGTTAAACACCTGAATTATCATCTCTATTGGGGATTAGCGAAATACAAGTAGAGGAGTAGGTTCGTCACTTTAACCACGTAAAGTCTTTATTTTAGACGTAGCCGTGATGGCGTGGTCATGATAATAAAGGTGTGTTGTCAGGATTGTGATTGGGAAGCTATATATATTAACTCGGCCACAACCAACGATGCCATTATGTCCCAAGCTAGCTGCCTCCAGGTACACACTCCAAGTTAGTTGAGATCGCTTTCAAGTTGTGCACGTCACCTAATGCAATACGTCATCTCTGAAGCTGCGATCTGACGTTGTTAAATCTCCTCCTTCACACGATATACTAATAATCACGTTTAGTGTCCAGCCTAGCTTTTACCAACTCACATTGGTGAAATCTTCCCTATAAAATGACTCATTGTGACCTACAAAATCTTTTGTGCGAAGGTTAAAAATGATTAAGCCAATTTGTCGATACAAACTTAACCAAATACGAGTATCACTTCGTTTTACAAAGTAGAGTCATTTCGTAGTTTTCATGAACCCGGTCTTTAATATTCAGTTGCTTAGCGCGAACAACCAGCAAATGACAACAGTGATTATTCCCTTCACCATGCGCCGATGTCATTTTGTAAGGCAATTGTATAGAACACCGGTAGTTATTTGCCCGAGTCTCAGATGTAGTCCTTTCTCAATTTCATTTCGCAGTAACAGCCAGACGTATTTTCGTCGCCACTTGCAAACGCACCACTGACCAGAGTTAATAAACCTGAGGCTGTTGTCCGAGACTTTGCCTGCCTTCCGTGTACGACCCAAACGCAAAATAGTTGGCCCGTTTATTTTCCGTCTTATGAAATTCGAAAAAAAAAGATTGTGCACTCCAAAGTAAACAAACAAACTCAAAATTTATTTCGATATTGTGAAAGTGTTAGACATATACATTCAAAAATAATTCTTCAGAAAATAATAACAGTTCATTTAATGATTAAATAAACGAAATTATTGTAACTCATATAACGCAAAATAGTTGACCCACTCTTTTATCGACGCAAAAAAGTTGGCCTAATACACAAACAACTGTCTTTTACCACTGAGTGACGTCACCTTTGTTTTTAATAACGGCTGTAATTCGACTTGGAAGAGTTTCCACTAAATTAAAGCAGTATTCAGGATTTTCCCTCAATTCATTCAAGTTCTTAGCCGGATTTGTTCTTAATTCTTTTTTTTCATTTTTCCCCACAAAGTCTCAATTGGAGACAGGTCCGGGCTATTTGGATGCCACGTTAGAACTGGAATGGTGTGTTCTCGAAGCCAGCTCATATTTTGCTTGGCTGTATGACATGATGCGCCATCTTGCTGAAATGTAAAACTGCCATCTTCTGTTTGCAGCCTCGGAATCGAAGGTAAAAGTTGGTGCTCTAGGATGTCTTGATACCTACTGGCATTCACAGTACCATCGATGAAGCGAAGGTCACCTACTCCTTGAGCTGACATACATCCCCATACCATTACTGAAGCGGTAAATTGTAAATTTAGTTTTTCGTCTAAAGCAGTCTGGGTGAAATGCTTCAGCTGGCGTTCTTAAAACTCTTGATCGTGAGTCTCCAACACAAAGTTCGAATCGAGACTCATCGCTCCATATTACACTCCTCCATTGCTTTAGCGTCCAGTTTTGATGATCACGAGTCCACCTTACGCGCTTCTTTTTTTGCAAAGGAGTTAAAAGTGGTTTTTCTTTTGCCTAAGTGACGGTTTTTTAGAAGAAACAATTTTCTAAGTTAATAAAACGAAAACCAATTTGGTTAAAAATTACTGTATAAAATTTGTATCCCATTTTCTTCATTTCTCGAATGCAGGTGTCTCTTGAAACTAGCTTTTTAATCACTGCCAAACAAACTCAAAATTTATTTCGATATATTTGATATTTGCCGTTGTAGCACGACGATCTTTCTTGAAAATGTTTCTTAAAGCCCTTCTGTTACGATCGTTAGCAATTGATGGTCTTCCAGTTTTCTTCAGTGGGTTCACATTTCCAGTCTTCTTGAATAAATTAATAATGTTTCGAACTGAAGACCTCGATATTTCCAAATTTTTTGCGATGTTATATGCCGAAAGGTTTTTTTTTTGTACGCTTTTATTATTAAATTACGTATGTCTTCCGATAAACACTTGCCACGCGCCATATGAACTTTGATTGCGACTGCAATCAGTGAATGCCTGACTTGAGACATCGGCACTTAAATAACGCAACAATAAACGGTAAATGTCAAGAGAGAAAGACATTATCCAGCTTAGGCCAACTATTTTGCCGCGAAAAACTAACGGGCCAACTATTTTGCAAAGAAAAAAATGGGTTAACAGTTGAAATTTGTGGCAACAAACATTAACTGTTTTAACTTATTGATTGCTTTGTAAAGAACACATGTTCATGGATAATATTAAGAAAAAAAATCAACTTTTTATTTATTATGCATAATAATAAAGCATTTGAAAATGTATGTGATAAAAAAACAATACTAGGCCAACTATTTTGCGTTTGGGCTCGTATAGTGTTAAAGATGACTTTTATTTGTAACTTGGTGTCAGGGGCCCTACTATGAAACTCGATTCTACTATTGATTCTATTCGAAAGATATTTGCGATTCTACTTTCAAGTGGTACTCTCTATGAAAGTAGAATCGAATGCATGTAATGCCAAACTATTTACCAACAAATTTTCGGTATTTTCGAACGATTCTCGTATTATGTTTAGCACAACTCGAACGAGTCTCGCATTATGTTTGGTATATCCAATGAATTTGATTGTGAAACAATTAAATAATAATAAATAAATATGGACAGTGTCGCAATTTGGTTAGAGTCTAAAGGAAATCGGGAACAAGTTCAACAAGTTGAACGAAGGCGGATTAGAGATAAATCTAATATAATGGATCTCAACGAGAAAGTGTTTATTTAAAGGCATTTTTATTCCAATAAAATTACTTTATTTCAGCATTGTTAAATATTACCGCCTTTCGAAAGATGCCTTTATGTACTTGTTTATGTATGTTTTTAAATACCCCATGGACAAATCTGCATGCCGGGTCATATATTGCACCATTATTTCAAACTGTGACACTTTTGTGTTTGGACTTTTAGATGATTCCCTGGAACAAAAAAAAAACATTATACACATTAGGTACTATGATTATGAAATATTCATGAATTAGAGAAAAAAAACTTCTTAAATCAACCTTCTCGCAATCGCATTTGATGTAGAATGATTATTTGCGAATTCGAACGAATTTGACATTAACTTTCGGAAAAGGTAGTACCAAATTTGTACCAAGAAACCAAAAAATAGTTGGCAGTACTGTAGCTGTTCGAATTTTGCTTTCATAACTTTGCACATTTGTTTTAAAACAAACTTCTTTAAATGACGTAAAACACATGTGCTGTATTTGTGGTAGCATGTGTAAATCTGAAAAAATATCGCGATGTGCAAAAAGTGATCCCAATCAAAAAAAAAAGATTGATTTTTTCCCAATGGAACGCGAAAAGTGATTTAGATCAAAAAAAAATTGATTTTTTGTCCCAATGGAAAACGGCATTACTTTTAGAATACAGAGTTGCGATTTTGCGAATTCGAACAGTTTCACTTTAGAATAGGGCCCCAGAATTTGTCACACGTCTTATTGGTAACATCCTAAAATGCTTCCTTTATATATTGTGATCTTTGTCCTTTAGGTGTGCGTACAAATAAATCTCCGCAATATTTTTAAATTTATTTAAATCTCACCGTGTGACATAAGATACTCGTACGTAAATATACGTTTTTATTTTCCATATGCAAAAAAGTAGGAACTAGACGCAACCAAGGCTCATTGTCCTTAGACGATAATGTACAAACTACAGACGCTTTGTTCACATTAGTGCACACGGATGTAGAACCCTTTGAACCCACTCTAAGTGTAAACCAGCAAAGAGCTCTATTGAGTCTCCTAAAAAGCAAAATGTGTTCCTTCTCTTTGCGAATTCAATAGAGGTGAATTCGCAGTTGGTTTCACTTTTGAAATAGCAATACATAATACTTTGCTTATTCGGTTTGCGAAAACCCAGTGAAATTTGATGCAAGGGGGGGTTCCTTTAAAACTACTGTGCCCCCGTCTAGACTTCAAAGAGTAACAACCTTTCTACAGAAAGGCACAGACGTGCCGCTCATTAACGAAATATTCTTCTCTCTGTTCATCGTAGCAGTACCTTCGTCCTTTAAACCGCGTGCTGCCCTTAAAAAGGGAATGTTTAGCAAATTCTTAAAAGAGCACGAATAAATTCAAAACTCCCTCTCCAAAATGAAAAGATTATACATACATCAGAGAATTTATATTATATAAAGAGGAGGCGTCGCCCGCCTCTCCCTCGCTATCGCCATTCCAATCCAATACACACATCACCATCATCGTCATCCTTCGTCAACAACAACTTCATATCATGCGCATATAGGAATCAATAGCAACAGGGCAAAAAAAAAATAATATCACTAATAAAATGAAACTAATAACGAAGTGAAGCACCATCGTTCCATCTCTTTGAAGAGAACTCCATCATGAAAATCCCTTCGTTCTGTTGTCGGATGATTTATACTTTTTGTTGGTTTTTTTGTTCCCGCCATCTATCCAATTAGGTGTGCACCATGTAAGAAGCCGGGAATGGAGAGTGCAGTAAATCAATTCGAAAAAATTCTATTTTAAAATGAAATTTAACCTCATTCTATGTTTTCTATTCTATTTTCAGAGAGTTCCACACCCAATCGAGATGTGATGACTGAGAAGGAGCAGCGAACATAAGCAGACGAACTCCAAGGCAAAGCACAGAAGAAGAAGAATCAAAGAGACATGTCCAAGTTACCTGATAACGACAATCTTCGCAATGACATATACGAGAATCTGCCGTGTCAGGCGATGTTCAACGAATCGGTGAGGAAAATCAACAAGACGACGACAAACCAATCGCTACTTCTGAACAATTGCAATCAGAATAGCCACCGTGGGAAGCATGCCACACACTTGACCGCTAAGGAGATGTTGTATGCCACCCCACTACGCAAGTCCGACCGATACAGAAGTGGTGAACGTAGTCGATTCCACAGGACCTCAGGAAGTGGCAGCAGCTGCAGCAACGACATAGATAAGACGGAAAAGTTAACGAATCTCATGGAGTACAAGTTGCTGAACAAGGATAAGTGTCGAAATGGGAATCCAGATGAAGGGGATATTGCAATTGATGTTGGAGGGGATGCTGGAACATCGTCTGCCATGACAACAGCTTGCAATCAATTGGAAGACCGAAGGATTTTGAATTTCCTTAAGGACACCACCCAGATACATAAGAAAATGGAGATTGCCGGCGGCAGGGAAAGGGACTGTCCAAATGCGAGTTTTTCGTGTCTAGCGCGGGAGGAGCACTTTGCCAATCTGGTGCAACAGAATTTCAACATCGACAGCACAGTCACAGCGTTAGTTGTTGAGGAATCGGTAAATGGTGGCGGAGATGATGAACAGCAAAACAACGTGGACCAGCAGCTTACGGGCGAGGAAGACCCGTTGCTGCCGTTATCAGGGGAAGAAACCGTTGGTAATCTGGAAGTTTTCATGCACAAGAAGCAGTCGCCAGACAAGGAGGTGAATGGGATTATAGCTCCAGTTGTCCCGAAACCGAACACGGTGTACATTCACCGCGAGTGGGTGCTAAAAAAGATCGCCCTGTGCCTAGAGCAGCGGAATGCTGGGAAAAAGGCTATTCCCGGGCTGCTTGGAGCAGCTGCAGGTGCAAAGAGCGAGGTAGGTGCAACAGCGTATTTGTCGCGGTCGAAGGCAGCCGGTGCTGCGTCTATGTATCACGGTTGCTTGGTGTTGGGTTCAAACGGATCTGGAAAGACGTCCATCTGCCAGGCGATCATGAATGGTAATTCAGGCACCAAGGGCATTTTGAATAGAAAGTTACTGGCGTGCTATCTGATCAACTCTCAAAATCCCGAATGCCATAGTCTGAGTTTGTTTATTCGAAAGTTTGTGCTGCAGCTACTCAGCCATTCGAGCCTGATTCATAAGGAGGACAGCGAACGCTTGATCGAAGACGGGCTACTCTTCCTGAAGAAAGAAGAACAGCAAATGGAATCGAAACTAGACGAGGCAATGAACAACATTTCGCTGGATGAAAACGCCGAGGAGATCCTCATAGCAGAACTGAAGAAAAGTGTGGAAAAAGATGATTTCCGTGAGCGGCGCACATCGACTTCGAACCACAAGAAATCAATGATCAGGCAGAAGTCAGCTCCATCTCCAGAGCAGCAACACCTTGGGGTGGATGTGAACAACGCCTATTCAACCCATCCACCGTCGACCTCGGGCCATAAACTGACGAAAACCGACGGCAAGGAAAAGGAAAGGGATTCTGACGGCGCCAAGTCTAGCCCAGGGAAGAAGATCTCAAAGATTCCGGTGGCAATAGCCGCCAGAGTCGTCCCCACACCACCAAAGACCAATGCCAACTCCATACAACACGGAGGCGGTGAGGGCATTGCCGAAGTTGGTGGCGACGAAATGAAGGACGAAATAGCCGCCGCAATCAATGAGGATGAACAGCCGGAGGCTGAAAAGCGCAGCTGCGAGCAGGATGTACGAAACCTCATCGATTTCAAGGAGACCGAGAACCAATGCGATATCACCCTGGTGATGGGAGAACCTCAAACAGAGGCCATTATTCCGCCGCCATTGCCAAAGCCGAAAAGTTGCCGCACAATTATCGCGGATGGTTACTATGAGATGCTGATCTCGAATCCGGAGATCTTTGAATGTCTCAACGTGGACAACATAGAAAAGAATCCCGATGAGTGCTTCAAGAAGGCTTTGTTATTCCCTCTGCTGGAGCTGTCGCCGCCAAAAACTGCACTTCTTCTGCTTATAGATTCCATCGACGAGAACTACATAAACGAAGGGAATTTGATTTCAACTCTCAAAGGCCGCTGCTCGACCACTCAGAAAAGTCGAAATGTCGCTGAGCTACTCTCGAATCATATTCACCTATTCCCTAAGTGGTTGTTCCTGGTGTGTACCACGAAGAAACAAACAAAACACATCACCAAGATGTTCACGGGCTTCAAGAAGATAACACTGGATGATCTGCGCAAGAGTCATGTCGTCAAAGATGTCCAGGAGTACATAATAAACCGACTGAACTCGGACTTCAAAGACAGCATTATGCTAACGAAGGAGATCATAGAATCTTTGCATCAGCTCTACATTAAATCAAACGGGTGCATACTTTACTTGGAGAAGGTGCTCAATGGCATCAAAGAGAACTTCTTCTCATTTCGCGAAATCAAGCTAATCCCATGCACATTGAACGGCCTCTATTTGTACATCTGCCAAAAGTCGTTCAACAAAAAGCAATACCTAAAGATTCGACCAGTCCTGAACATATTGCTAGCTTCGACAGGGTTTGTCGATAAATTGTTCCTCTTCAACTGTCTGCGTACACACAATTACACAATCGATACGGAAGAGTTTGAGAAGCGCCTGCAACTGATGCGAAACATTCTCATGTACGACAGTGGTCAGAAGCGAGTGAAAATCTTTCACAATTCCTTCTGCGATTGGCTGGTGGACGTGAAATTCGCCACCAAGAAGTTCATATGCGATGTGAACGAGGGTCATGTCATGATTTCGATGTACTACATGCTGATAAGTGACGCCCTGTGCGCGAATAGTGTGCGGAAGTTTGTCTATCACTTGATCAAGTCGGGTGACTACCTAACCAGTCGTGAGATCAGTCTAGACTTCATTTTAATGCTGTTGGAGTCGAGAATTAATCTAAACGATTGTTTCTACACGAATCATTTGAATTGCTGTTCGATTTGTGAATCGGAGTTCAAAAATGATGCTAATTTTTTGCCAAAGACTAGGAACATGCTGGAGAAGTTCTTGGCCAATGAGCTGAATGAGGAGTTCTCGACGCTCTTGTGTGACTTTTTTAAGCCGAGTTTGCCAACAGATGCTAAGATTTTGAAGCTGCTCATCGAGACGGGCATCAATAATGCAGATACACAGGTGAGTGGGGGTGGGGGTTACATTTAAATCTTATGGCTTTTGTATTGATAAGAACTGTAAAGTACTTTAAGTCGCCGACAGTGCCTTGCGATCTTCGAGTATAATCACTCCGCAGTATAGTTTTCGTCTTCGAGTAGAACTCTGTATTGATTGCTTGGCGGTGATACTGCTTTACCAAAAGATTAAAATAGTGACCTGAGCTTGGTCTGAGTTCTGTAAGTTTACTGTAGACATCCATCTTGATGCCTGGCATCCCACTTGCTCTATTCTCCTGCTACATGTGCTTTAAAAGATTACTGAAATTTCATCATCCAGCATTTTCATTTCATTATTCACACTAACAATTCGATGTTCTTGCAGACATCATGCGACTCATCGCTCATGTCACCGGAGCTTTCGGAGAAATCTCAAAACATCGACTTCGAACTGGCCGACCTCTTGTTGTCGAGCGAAAAATCCTGCTTGGTCGAGACTCAGCGGCCAACAAGCCCTTCGGAAAAAAGTGAACCTCCGCACCCAGATAGCCAGGATGAAAATAACAGCACACTCCATCAGTTATCCGATTCGAATAGAATCGAACTTCACAAGGGCAAAGCCTTGATTCATATTCTCGCCAACGATGGTAACCATCAGTTGCTGGAACGTGCCCTAAATGCATGTAAAGGTCCGATTGATCTGGAAATTGAAGACTACAATGGGCAAACAGCGCTGAATATAGCCTCTCGCAATGGACACTTGGATGTTGTGAAGCTTCTGCTTTTTTTCGCACAGCCTTGCAGTGATGGCACTGGACGCTTGAAGCGTGTAGATGTCAACCACGCCGATCGCGATGGCTGGACTCCCTTGAGATCAGCATCGTGGGGTGGTCACACTGAAGTGGTGAAGCTGCTTATCGCGCATACGGGATGCAAGATCGATTTGGCCGACAAGGAGGGTCGAACAGCGCTACGCGCGGCCGCCTGGAGTGGCCACGAAGATATTCTGAAGATCCTTATCGACGCTGGTGCGGATGTGAATTCAGTCGACCGGCAGGGTCGAACCTCATTGATTGCCGCCTCCTACATGGGTCACTATGATATTGTAGAAATTCTCTTGGAAAATGGCGCCGATGTGAATCACCTCGATTTGGACGGGCGCAGTGCACTGTGTGTCGCCGCACTTTGTGGCTCTTCCGGCTACAGCAAGGTGATCTCGACTTTGCTGGAACATGGCGCGAACACCGATCAACTGGACAACGACGGAATGTCGCCACTGCTTGTAAGCTCCTTTGAGGGGAACGCTGAAGTTTGTGAATTGCTTCTAGAGAACGGTGCCGATCCCGATCTAGCTGACTTCATGGGCAGAACACCCTTGTGGGCTGCCTGTACTGCTGGTCATGCAAATGTCGTTAAGCTTCTGCTCTTCTGGGGCTGTGGCATTGATTGTATGGACTCGGAGGGACGCACAGTTCTGAGTATTGCTTCGGCGCAGGGTAATGTCGAAACAGTACGCCAGCTGCTAGATCGCGGCCTCGATGAGACACACCGTGACAATGCCGGTTGGACGCCACTGCACTACGCCGCTTTCGAGGGATTCCATGACGTATGCATGCAATTGCTTGAGTCCGGTGCAAAAATCGACGAATGTGACAATGAGGGCAAGACAGCGTTGCATTTGGCCGCTCAAGAAGGACGCGACAAGTGTGTACAGTGTTTGCTGGAGATCCACAGCTCGTTTATCGACCAAAAGGCACATGATGGAAAGACAGCGTTTAGATTGGCCTGCATCGAGGGGCATTTGGATTGTGTTCAAATCCTATTGAGATTCAGCTGTGATGCAAATTCGAAGGACGCTGATTCGAGAACAACGCTGTACATTCTCGCGCTGGAGAATAAACTCGATGTCGTCAAGTACCTGCTGGATGTAACTGATATCGATGTCAACATACCTGATAGCGAAGGCCGAACTGCATTGCATGTAGCGGCTTGGCAGGGTCACTCTGAGATGGTAAAGCTATTGATAACAATTGGTGAGTTTTATAAGGTACGCCTCCAGAAATGTTTGTGAAATGCTGTTTTCTAGGTAATGCCGATGTGAATGCCATGGATCTGGAATGCAGATCACCGCTTCATTCCTGTGCTTGGCAGGGAAACCACGATGTCATGGGTATACTACTCTACTTTGGTGCGATGGCGGATCACGCTTGCAAACAGGGTGCTACAGCATTGGGCATCTCTGCTCAGGAAGGCCACGAGAAGTGTGTCACCATTCTGCTAAAGTACGGCGCCAATCCATACAAATCAGATCACTGCGGCAGAACGCCCATCAAATTGGCGGCCAAGTCCAATCGTAGTAACATTCTCAAGATTTTCGAAAGCTACACAAAAAGTAAGATTCCTCATTTCTCCCTTGTTTAAACGACCCCAAACTAACCGAAGCAAAATTTTCCATTCCCCCTCCCATCTGTCTTCAGCAGATGAGTCTAACAACATTGACCCAACGAAATTCCATCCGAGCATGTTACGTTCACCGGACAATCCCCCATCACATGGATTCCTTCCGCATCCAATTACGCAGCAGTCTTCGGTTGCTTCTTCTATTGGTGGCGCCGGCAATAACAGTCTAATGATACCAAACAATAACAATATGCAACCGCCGAATATCTTGAATGCATCCACCTCGACGCACAGTAGCAATAACTTTTACGAGAACACAATGCAATCGGACACGAGTAGCCTGCAGAAACGCAAAAGTGTGATCTCTAGTCAGTCAACGGGCAGCAGTAATGAGGTGAGTTTTCCACAACCGATCGGCTATGACAAATTTAAGTAATAACCATAATACCCGTCCTTGTAGCAAGTACCGCTTTCGTTTACGCAGCAACTGCAACGGCAAACAAAGCTCAACTCACGAAACAATCCTTTCGTGCAGAATGCTTCGGTTGTAAATAGTAAATATCCCAAAGGACATCAACGACACTCGCAATTGTTACCGGATTTGAGTGAGCATCAGATCAATATGGGTATGAAGCTGTTTGCATTTAGCCGCCTTTTCCAGGGTCAATGACCACGGAAAGGTCTCTCACTCGTCTGTTATTTGTTGACACATTTTTTTTTTGTTTCCGTCCAGCAGCAGCATCAAACGATGCAGACATGTACGATATGGAGTGTATGTCACCGCTTTATGCGACACCTCCGCATTCGCCAAGCAGCGAACTTAGCTCACCCGGGCAATTGCCATCAATAAATGCATTCGAAGAAATCGGTGGTGCTACGAGTGGCAATAACCATTTAACAAGTTCTGGTGGTGGTGGTGGTAGTAAATCGAGCTCAACGGACAACCATTTCGCTCGAGACACTCACATGAGAATTATACTTGGAAATCTAAAGGATACCAGTCAGTCATCATCAAAGTAAGTTGTTTTTATGACGGTCTATGTTTTATTAAGATGAAATGGAAAATGTTAGCAACCTAGAAGGTGCAGTTGGAACTCGTAAAAAATCCCAACGTGGATTTGATTCGGTACCGAACGGTGCGAAGTAGATCCACGTTAATGGTATTTAATGCTCATTAACTTGAAAAACTATATGCCTCGAATAAAACTCGTTTTACTTAACTTCAAAGATGTATCGCGCTTTATGAATTTTCTGTATTTGTGTACTTTCAGTAATAAATCAAAACGTAGTGGCATTGCTACAAATCCAGCAATGCGAATGATTCGCAGCCGATTTGACTCAGCAGCGCAACTTATTCGACGAACTAACAACATGCTCAGTTCCAACAGCAATCAGGGCTCATCAAGTATCGGAGTCAAGTCGGGAACTTTCCAGTGGCGCAAAGAAAGCCAAATGTAAATGTTATGAATCTAATCAATACATACGATGGTTTTTACTCTAGTTTTAATTTCCCTGATTTAAGTTAACATTAGATAGTGTTTTACTGCATTGATTTTTTTTTATTTAATGTTTTGAATAAGAAACACAAACTGATAGAAAAGTGTTTTTGTGATAGCTCAAAATTTATTTCATTTTTTTTTTAATTTTTTATTTATTTCTTCTGTTTTCTTAGATTAATATTTGAACACTTAGTAGCTCTATATGTATTTTATTTTTTACATATTTCACTTAATTTAGTTAAGTACCACATATATGTTTTTTTTTTTGTATCTTCGAATATAAATTGCAACGATAGTCTTAGAATAAAACAACTTAAGCAATAGTATCGTACATTTGAATTAAAATATTTGGCAATCTTTTGCTGGCTTTCTTTTGAGCTCTAAAAGCAAAATAATTACATATTCTACTTAAAGTATAAAATATACCAGAGAAACAAACAAAAAAAAAGCAGAAAACTCATAGTTTAAAGTTACAAAATAAAAGTCAATACTCGTTAAAGTAAAAACAAAAGACCAAACGTTGAAGCATTCAATACACAACTTAATTGCACCGAGTAGAGAAATATATATATATTTCAAATATCAACACATCAACAAAGTTTAGAGGCCTATAATTTAGTTAACAACAAAGAAGAACATTAAACATTGAAAAGTAAGCATTAGTCAAACAATTCAATTTAACGTAACAATAATTATTTAATCAAAATGAATAGTTTTACCGAAACTAATCTAATTTAAGTAATTTAATTATTCACATATGGTAGTAACTTTTAAGTTTTAACAATTAAACGTATTCATTTATATTCTTCATTTCATTCAGCGACTAAATTCATTCAACTATAGCTATTAGTATGACAAGAACTTAAATTATATTCATACAAAGTACTGATTTAATATTAAATAAACAACAACCACAAAAGTAAATAAGAAAACAACATTTCTTTTTTATTCGTTTATCACTATGAACCTCACTATTTCCAATAATTTTTTTTTTGTGGTGTTGATTTAAATGTACCGATTTTTGATAGAAAATGTTTGTTAGCTACTGCAAATGGAGTAAGTAAAATGTTTCCCTCCAGACTTTTTGCATAAACTAGCAGGAATACGACGGGTCGTTTTTGGCTGATTTTTAAAGCAATTTAATGATTCTTGAGAAGTTGTTTATGTACTAGAAACTAGTAGTAATAAGCTTTTAACTAGAAAATGAAGTCATTTGAATATACTTTTTAAAGTGTGGTATTATTTTGCTCGTCCTGTTTCATGACGCAGTGTCATGGGTTTTATCAAACGAAGATAGGTAGTTTAGGTCCAGTTTCTACTAATGGGATTTATAGTTGATAATTTTTTTCGACAAAATATGTCCAACAACCCTGGGGCCCTACTCTGTATCTTGTTTCGAAAGTAACATTTTTCGAAAAAGAACTCTCTATTTGAAAAGCCGAATGAAATGTACTACTACTCCGATTTAGAATTACAAGTATTGCAGATTACCAACTTACGAACGGAACGGAAAACAATTTCGAATGGGATTGACTTTCGACACGAAATAGAGAGTTGGGCCCCTGTAATGCGAGGACACTCGGCTACGAAAAGTGCTGACTGTGCCTAGACATCCAACTCAAATTCTCCAGTTCCAAAAGGAAAGTAAGTAAAAACCGTTTTATGATAAGCACATAACACTGGCACTTAATGCTACCAGAAGCAAAAATAACTCTGTCCTACAATCAAAAAAATGCACATTTAAATCAACCAACAGCATTAAAACGATTGAATTTTTTGTTGTTTTTATAAAATAAAACCAGTTAACAATACTAAAGAAAATAAAAACCATACTACAGGTCACCAAATTACAGTAATTTACACAAGAGAAAATCAAAGATAAAAGAATATTATATATTTTAAGAAAAAATCTAATTGAAACAAATTTTTAGTGGTAATAAACAAAGAAAATGAGACGAATACTAACAAAGAAAGAAACTGATCACAAGCAAATGATAAGCAATTATTTTGTTAGCTGATTTTTAACAGCATTTTATTACTGTGCAACAAAGGAAACTATTTAATTGACTGTTTTCATTTGATAAGTGTCTTCTAAACAAAAAATAAAATGCATTTGTCCAAATCCTAAAGCAAATAACTTTAGCCGAGTCAAAAAGAAAATGAAATCAGAAATTTATTATTTGAAGACTCCCTTTGCCTTGGTACACTTAAAATAAATAATAAAATAAAGAACGAAAGGTTCCGTTGGAATAATTGAAACAAGTTAAAAAATTAAATTTGTTAGAAAATGTGTAATTTTGCCAATTTTTGTTTTTAACCCCTTTACTTTAATCTCAGTGAAAACATTTTTAACTTAAGCGTATTTGTTGGGTATACATGCAGTTAATACGTAGCGGCTTGCTAATAACAAATTCTAGTCGCGACTTTAAATTTACGGAAACTTACAATTGCGATATTGGCATGGAAAGTATGCCTTTATAATAAATTCGAAACTAGCAATGGTTATTAATACGGCCCACAGTAAATAATATAGAGAAAGAAAACACTGCTAAACTATATGGTGTATACTAAAACTGGAGAACAATTAAAATCAGAAATGGGTAAAAACAAAACAACATTTTAGTTAAACAATGAACTATGTATATTAACATTTCAAATATTTATTTATTGCAATAAAAGAATATGAAAATTTAAAGGAGCTGTATTGTTTTTTCACTGAAAATGTATATCTTACAATCGGGTGAGCTACGATTGTGATTAATGGATTTGTGATTGGCTGTTGCAGGAATAGGCAGGAATAACAGTAGGTTTTGTTTGGGTGGCAGGCATTGTGATATCACAAGATCAAATTATCTCAAATCTACCCGTTGAACCGATGATTATATTAGTCGAGATTGTCGAAGAAGAGAGGGCTGGACACGTGCATAGAAGGTGAAGAATAGTCACCTCCTCCTTCTCCTTTGTGCATGCACCTTTTACAGAACCTATATATTAATTTGACATTTACTTCACCTTGGAAACCACCGAATATTGGTCGTTTCAAATTTTAACTTATAAGCAAAGCGGGGCTGTTATCAAGAAGAAAATAGCAACGCGTCGAGTCTCAGTGGTCAATATAGTATATTCAGATAGCTGGCCTTGATTGAATGGTAAATGGTGCACCAATTGTTAGTATACAATATACGTTATACATACATCTTGGTCTTTAGATTGATGAACACATGAAAACGTTGAGATAAACGGGGCCTAGTTCTACCATTTACATTATTTTCGGGAAGAAAAAATAAAATGGAGAACTACAGAGGCATTTGCAAACAGTCCTCTATTACAAAGTTATTTGATATCTACAATGAACAAAATGGTTTTGTGAAGAATCGATCGACTGTTACAAATTTTCTTTTGTTTACAAATTCAGTAATTTCTGAAATCGGTAAGGGAAACCAAGTTGATGCAATTTATACAGAATTTAGTAAAGACCGTGTGGACCATAAACTATTGCTATATAAGTTCGATAAATTACGATTTCCACACACTTTCTAAAAATGGCTCTCATCATTTCTTTGCGATAGATATCAATTTGTCAAGTTTCGTAATCACTTGTCCACACAAATTGTGTGACGTTTGGTGTTCCTCAAGGAAGCCACATAGGCCCTCTTTTATATGTCTTGTTTGTTAATGATGTTGTTAATTTTAGAGTTGTGCGAAATAGTTCCATTGATGGAACGAACATGTAACGATTCTTTTTTGAAATGGAACTAGTTCCTGGAAACAAGTCCGCGGAACTACGTAGTTCCATTAAGCATTATAATTTTTGCATTGAATGAAAATGAATGGAAAGGATTGCATAAGAGAACTGTTAAGGTTACCATATAATGTACGTCGTATATGGACATGAATTTCTTTATTTAAAGGAGCACGCACAGACGGTTCTTGTCCATTTGAAAAACCACACGCGCGAAATTGGCCATGTGTGTATACTGATACTGGTAGTATACATGTGTGTTATTTCTGTATTTGCGTATAGATAATGTTTCTTCCCTTTCGTTCACGTTCACTTATTTCGGAACTATATTGAACATGGTTGGACATGCTTAGTTGCAGTTTACGGAAAGAGAGGAAATATTTCCGACATAGGACATAGTTCAAGGAACTATACAGGTCGGGAACTACCCAGCTCTGGTTAATTTTGTTCCTGAGTGTAGTACGCTTTTGTATGCGGACGACTTTAAGTTGTATCTGTCTGGTAAACACGATGCGATGTTTGTTTCCTACATCTAAATAATTGCCTTCAGCGATTCTATTTGTGGTGCTCAAAAAACTATCTGTCCTTGAATGTAATTAAATGTTCAGTTATTACATATTCACGTCGAAAATCGCCAATCATGTATACTTACTCTTTCAATGGCATTGCTATTCCGCGGGTCTCCTTAATAAAAGACTTAGGGGTGCTTCAAGATACTAAACTATCTTTCATACATCACATTGATTATGTCAATAATAGGGCAAATAGAGCATGGGGACTACTAAGGCCCTATGCGGGCGATTTTTCTGACCCATATGTTATCAAAGTTCTCTATCTTTCATTTGTTAGATCTGTTTTAGAATATGCGTCCATTGTTTGGTGTCCCTTTTATAATGTTCATATTTTAGGAATCGAATCTATCCAAAAAAGATTTCTCAGGGTCGCCTTAAGAGGGCTACCTTGGGCTGACTTTAGTAACTTAACCTCATTCTTATTGGAGAAATTGATTCTCCAGAGATCTTAAGACTTCTGAATTTAAATATAAATCGTCCAAATTTACGAATTACCCGTTTTTTAATATCGCACATTCTCGTACAAATTAAGGCAGTTCATCATCTATTGATAAGCTACAACGTTAACATCGATTTAATTGATTTTAACTCATCGATTGCTACAATAAAAAGAAAACTACTAGATGGTATTCAGTCATAATCGTTTGCTCTATTTTGTTTCTATTTTTTAGTAATTTTTATTGTTAACTAAAGCGTAGTACGCTGTCTGAGCTAAACTAAATTTTATCTGGTCTCCAACTTTTCTCTCCAAACATCAGCTAAAGTACTAGCTAAATTTTGACATATAGCACGCCGTGGATAAGTGTCATAGAAAGCAGCTGTTCTTTGGCAAAACTTCTTTCAAAAATTAAATTCTCTCTATTTCTGGTTCTAGGTACTTCTCGTCCATATAATAAGTAAAAAAGCTCATCCTTGCATATTTTTCCGCAACAGAACAACAAATACACAACGATCTGCCACAATTTAGCTTGAGAAAATGTGCCGACCCATTAAATGGGCACGCTAAATTTTGACAGACACATGAATTACATTCTGAAACAAAAGTTTGATTATTTAGCTCGAGGTGCGTACCGCTCAGCTAAATGGGTTCGCTTAAGTTTAGCTCAGCTAAATTTTGGAGAGAATTTCGTATGGGAGCGAAAACTTAGCTCGAGCAGCCTACTAAGCCTAAGCATTGCTATAAACTAATGTCTATGAAAATCCAAGTATTTTGCTGACAAATAAACACAAATTGAAAATTTTTATTTAGGAGCCATCACGTAAGTACGGAATATAGCCTTTTGTTTATTTAAGCTAAACTAAATTTTATCTGGTCTCCAACTTTTCTCTCCAAACATCAGCTAAAGTCCTAGCTAAATTTTGACATTAGATCTGTTCCTTTACTTCTGTAGTAAGAATAAGAATGGAAAAGACTGTCAAAATGGCAGTAGTGGGGATAAACTCTCACACAGAAAGAGACACTTACGAAAAAGTTAGAGAACGCTTTTAGAGGTACTCTATGCAAATAACAGATCCATAGCTCAAAAATTCAAAAAAGTGGTACGAAAAGCCGTTAAAATATCATATAAACTCGAAGAATTTGCAAATTAACGAACAAAATTTACCTACCGATAAAGCTTAGAACGCTGCTCGAGCTAAATTTTTCGCTCCCATACGAAATTCTCTCCAAAATTTAGCTGAGCTAAACTCAATTTTTTTTTTAAATCACTTTATTCGTATAAAAAATAAGTCATATTTACATATTCCAGCTTTAAACTTGTAACTACAATTAAAGTATAATTAACACACAACGCACACTAAAAAAAAATATATTATGTTTTTTTCCTAATACTCGAGCATTTAACTTAAGGAAATAATAAGCTAAACCACCTATCCATTCGAAGTACATAGTGATTCTTTGTTGCCTGGAAAAGAAAACAAAAATGCATTAATTTAATTTGACCAACTAAATTGTTTACGTAGAAATTAAGACTTTAATCTTTAAGGCGTTGTCGGCTCTACTTTGTTTTGCTTATTAAAATTTTAAACAATATCCATTTTTTATAGCGAGAAGAACTCGTCTTGAGGAGAGAGTTTTAACCCACAAAATGGGCTCAATACGCAGAGACTACTATTAAGAAATCGATTGAAAGAAAAACTTACCCACATGATTTGGTATGAATTGCAACTCCATTCTGCATTTAATCTTCAGGCCTAACCAGCCGAAATGCCGAGGAATGTTAACAGATTTAAAAATATTGAATCAATCAATATATTGTTGAAAGCATTCCAAGATATATATTATAATATTGTAAAACAACAAAACAACTTTAAAAAAAGGTATAAATAAAAATATAAAACTGTAAACTGGTTTCGAAGAGTTCACAGTAAAAATGTATATGATCAAAAAATGCATTCAGCACTTCATTCTACTATTAGTTCGTATTCAGAGACTTCCTTGTACATTGCATTGAAATCGTTTACGAATTTCTTCAACTCCAGCTGCAAGTAAATTTGAGACATTAGAAAATCTGCTAAACTGATGCGATAATTAGATTACATTTTCTTTAGGCGTTTTCTTATTTCGTTCTTTGAGTTTTTTCTGTTGATTTTTAGCGACCACGTCATCATCTTCTTCTTCTGACGCATCGCTATCCATAAACATGACAAAGTTGTGACGCAGTTTGCGCTTCCTTTTGAATGGTCTAGAATATGATCTTCTCGCCGTCTGAAAGAAATGGAATATGTTTTAGTAATTGTGAAGTTGAAGAAAATGCAGACGATTTAGCTCATAGTTTGCATTGTCATCGACATAACCTAGTGTTACTATTGGGCTAGGGTTAAGGCATGTAGAATGGATCGAGTCTAAACAAATGTGCTACTTACCGATTGATCAAAAGTGGTCTCTGGATCTGGATCCTTAAACAAGTCGCCATCGCCAGTACCATTAAAATAATTTGTCTTCACCGTACTATTTTGGGGTTCCATGCTTTGCCTTTCGATCATAGTTGAGCTAAACATCTGCTGGAGTGTTTTCTGCCTCTGGCGTTCGTTATCAAAAACAGGTTTTATGCAATTATTTCTCGATGTGGTGGCTTTTGGTAGTTCATTTCTCAAACGTTTCAATCTCTGCATTTGCTCTTTTAGATTTATCTTTCCCGCATTCAATACCTCGTGCGAAATATCGACATCGTCTTCATCGTCTTCAATCATTTCCTCAAACCCAAACAAATTGGATATATTGGCGTTGCTTTTATTACCAGCGGAATTGTTGAATTTATTACTGTTGTTGTTGTTGTTGTTGTTGTTGTTTTTTTTGGGAGCGTCCTTTTCACGTCGATCTACTGCCAGCGGGGGAAGATTAACCACTTCCAATATATTAATCGCTTTCAGTGGACTGCGATAGCTTAACGCTCGGCGAGGATTCGATTGTGCACGATTTTCAGCTAATGTCACACTCGGCGGGGCTACATTTTCTCCATTTGAATCATTCGATGAGAAGGAGGACGTCGATTTGGATTTGTTCTTCGATGGTGTTGAGGGAATGTAATCCGATGAGTATGATGGTAAGTTATCTGAATTTCGGTCAAAATAGAATGTAGTCGGAAGTTTATCATCATCTACACGCCACGGTGAAGAACCTCCAGGAATGGGTGAGAACGGAGCGGTGACATTCGACGTTGCCTGAGACGGCACTCTGACTGGTGTAGACTGCCCTACGAATTTTTGTGCCAATGCAAGCAGCTGCTGTTTGTCGGTAATCATTTTTCTCTGCGAAATGTTATCTCTTTTACCTGCATGCTTGATCATTGCGGATCTCGCCAATTTACTGAAGCCACGCTGATCACGAACAGGTTCTTCATCCACATAGGGTGCACTACCTTCATCAAATGCTAAGTCATTATCAATTGGATCCGCCTCCACCGACGGCGTCGTTTGGGCCTTATCAGGAGAAGGAGGAGGATGCGGCTTGACAAACACATCATCGACATCGGGATGCTTATTTTTCGTTGCCACCTTACGTTTGCGCCGTGGAACCACAGACTTTCCCGTTCCTTTTTTATGCTTTGCCACTACTACCTTTCCGTTGTTAATCATTTTTTGAATGATATCTGCAACGGGATCATTAGAGTCGGATGATGATTGCGAAAGGAACTCGTAGATGCTGTCCCGTTTTTTATTTCTTCCACTTGTTCTTCTGGTTTTGAGTGGTTCTACAGTTTGGGGCACGACAGCCATAGTCTGGTCTCGGTGGCTGTGGAAGAATTTTCTGGTGCAGTTTGAATTAGTTTTATCGGATGATGAGATATGCTGGGCATCGTCATCCGCAGAGGATGAAAGTATTTGTTCAATTAGATCGGATTTGTTTAGAAGATTTCGAGACTTTGGTGAAGGAGATGTCGCGTAATCTGTCGCTGTAAAGAAATGGTGGAATATATTCTTAAAACTCATCATGTACAAATATGATGGGATGTGGGCACTACTAAGAATGAGAAACAAAATTGAAAGCACTTACCAGCAGGTTCCTCTGACTGATGATTCATATCAGCTTGCTGTTTGTCCTTTTCCTGTGATGGCACTTCTTTAGATGTTACAACGGTTTCTTCAAGATTCTTCGATGGCACTGCATTTTTATTTTCACTGATTACTTCAGTGTCCTTATTAGCATGGATTCGTAATTTTCGTAATCTCACTTTCATTGAATGACCATTTTGCAAGTTATTCTGAGATATCTGATTAGACGTATGCGATGCTGACCTAACTGATTTGTTCGAAAGGTCCTTCCAGGTTGGTGCCCGTTTAGAACGACTGTTCTCCTTTTCATCACTGCTCTCAAATTCCGCTGAACTAGAGTAGTCATCTTCGTTTGCAGAAGTAGTTCTCGGAGGTTTCAATGTAGAAAGACTACTTTCATACGAGCTGAGTTCGATAAGAGGCGATAGCTTTCGTTTATCTGCACGCAATGGAATGATTTTGTCTCTAATCTGATGAACTTGAGAAAGCGTGTCATTTAAGCTCTTTGTCGACCAATCGTCTCTTAGACATTGGACAAATGAATTATCTTTTGGGTCACGTAGAGCCGATTTTCGTCGGTTATTTGTTTTGGGAATTACTGCATCAAGGGACTTGTCTGCAGACGATACATAATTTAAGACAGATGAACAGCGTGAGATTCGGACGCGGAGATCGCTGCATCGGTTATTTTTATATTTTGTTGGTACTTCCAATAAATCGTTAGTCTTTGTGATTTTCGAAACTTTCGGAATACCAATAGAACGTCTCCTAGTGGTCCTTCCTGGATTCTTACCGATTGGATCAGATTCAGATACTTTCAGTGCTGTGGATTCCATATTGCTTTTGGGAACATTTTGAGACTCGGACCTGGTCCGCTTTGCACTTTCTTCTGCTCTCATGCTCCGACGTAAATTCATTCCAGTTTTTGTTGGTAATGGGGATGCATTCTCCTTATTTTTATTCTCACCCACGTCAATAGAATTGCTATCCCTACCGACATTACTTGACGAATTTATAAGATTGCCAATCGGACTGAAAGGGGGTCTATCCGGTGCAGCTAAAGTATTGTACTTTAAATTCTTTCTTATTAATCGACGCAAACGAAATGTTTTGTCTTCTTGGTTGTTTGCTGCTTCTGTATTTAGAGGTGTTGAGGTCCATTTAGGGGCAGTTTTTCGTAGAGAATGTGTAGCAGAAATTAATTCGTGTGGCAGGTTAGTTGACTGCCTCTGCAATAATGGAGTTCGAACAAGCCTCACTTGCATTTTCTTTGTGAAAGGAGTTTCCATTGGAGTTTCCTTGTGTTTGGCTTTAGTTATTTTACCACCAGATACTTTTGTCGCCGCTCGATTTTCTTTTTGGCTTTCCTTCTTTCTTTTTGTCATGTTTTTGTTTTTACTACGTAATACTCTTTTAGAAATGACTTTCCCGCGCAATTTTATTTTATTTACATTTATTAAAATTTATAGAAAAATAAACAGTTTAGGGTTATTTCTAACAAATGCATAAGCAGTACTGCGATATAATAGTATAGTTTGTTACAATTGTGCGTTTTAAAATTATATTCCACAACAAATTTCAGAAATATTTAATCACAAATATAAATATATTCAACGCGTAGTTCGACGCCATGACAGTTTTTAGAAATGATATTCATTGCGTTGACATGCGTTGTTTCGATATCCACCATTTGAAGTATCGTTCGTTAAGTTCTGATCTTTTTAAGGGCGTGGCTACACCACATTTTTCATATAATTGAATATGTTCCAGAAGAGCAATTACTTGCATAGAGGTACTTGAAGAGAAATCTGTTTTGCTGCAGTTTTGAAATTAACGATATAAGAATTAAATCGCAGATAGCAAATTAAAAATAAATAAAACTAATGTGGTGTTTGATTGGACACCCTTTTTTTGCTCTAGGTCACTTTATATGTTCGTTTGGTAAGAGAAAAACAAAATCTGTTTTCCGATTTCAAGCATTTTTGCGAATCTAATTTTTTCGTAGAAATTGCTTCAGTTTTACCAATTCGAGTGCGTTTGAGTATGACAACTTAATGGAGTTTGTTTATGTTTTCGTGAAATTGTTCTATTCTTGTAAATTGTTTATGTATAAATATTTAGAAATCAATCGGGGCTCAAATTTCGAAAGTTTTAATATTAAATTTAACATGTGAATGGAAAACGCTGTGAAAAGTGTCGAAGGCCACACATATTCCAATTGCACAAACTTTAACAGAAAAATGACCGAGTGACGTTTTTATATTCGATTAGACACACGAAATCTGAGACCGAATCTGAAGAAGCCCAATCGAATACCGAGTTAACCAGACAGAACACACAAATTCCAGCAAAAAAATAATAGTTTCTTTTTCTCTTTCATCAAATTTATTTCTAGGTATCTGATTTCAATGGTTTGCATAAGCAGTTCCAGATCTGAATGGTATTGTAAACCATGAAAATCAATGACCTGAAAATAAAAAAAAAAACTTTTTTGTCCCGCTGTTGTCTGGAAGAGCAGGCTTAACTTTTTCTGGTTGAAAGCAACTTTGTTAAACCCAACATTTTTATCTAATTTAAATTAAATGTATAAACAATATAGTGATTATTTATTATTATCGACAAATATTTTGGGATTCGTAACTCGGAATACATGAGGTACCATTCCAGACAGCGTATTAAACAACTCCTCTGAAATATCGTGTGGCAACAAAAGTTGAAGGGTGCTGTGGGGAAAAAATGATGAGATAATGTTATCAGACCATATTTACTTTTACCTCAATTCAGCTCCACCCCATGATGCAGATTCAATCATGAATCCCTTTGCGCACTTGAATACCAGCTCAGCTCTTCGCATGCACCATTGTACAGTCATATCCTGGAATGCGAAAGCAATTATTCACATTTCATTCATATTTTAATAAATCACACGCACCTCTGACATTTCATGTCTAAGTAATGCTGGAATAGTCAAAGTAGTCACATCATGTCTGCTGGCAGTCTTGAGAATATTGCGCAACCCTAATATGACTGGATGGCGGGAATTTATCTCACTTGGACTATTGAAGGGCTCATCAGAGATGAGATGAAATACGACATGAGATTGTGAAAGATTGGAATGTTTGGTAATAAAAAAGTCGCCTGTCTTTAACTTGGGACTCCATTTAGTGGGACTACTCGAGTTCGATCCGTTCAGTTCCTTGGTATCCGTCTCAACCTGTTCCAATTGCTTATCGATTTGATCGAAATGAAACTCAGTCGACATATTTGAGTTCTTAACTATATTCTTGTTGGCTTGACCTTGTGTCGACGGAGTTAGAACCACCACACCACACAGAGAGCTGGAGTATAAGCCGAGAGCCATGTTTAAGCCGTTCAAACTGCCAAGGCGGACTGTTATTACAAAAAAAAAATGTAGTTTAAAACTCCTTTTAGTCTTACTTCTCATCGTAGTGCAAAGGGCTGCAGAGATCAGTCACATCAGCACTAAGGATGCGAATGTTGTGCATATGCTTCAGTTGTGATCCCAAGTGAATAGTGAAACTCTCCTCCATTGACGGCATTTGGGAGATGTACATTGACGATCGGTTTCCCAGCGGCAATGGCGCCTCTGGCGAGGGAAGAAATATCTTGCTTACTTGACTGGTTATCCATTCACGGTACTCATATTTTTGATGTCCCCTCTTTGCTTCCAGTTCAGATTCATAGCGCTGGCGGATGTAGTTTTGGGTGGCGTACTGTTGTGCCAGGAGTTTGTTAACGTCCTCAGATGTAGTTGAGATGTCCAGTTGTTTTATTATCGATTCCATTTCGTCTTGTTGATGGGAATTCAGATTCTCGACCTCTTTTTCCATCTGATTCATCATGTCGGCTATGACTTTCGCGTGGTTTCTCTCTTTTGCCAGAATCACTTCAAGCGATGACGAGTCTAAGCGAAATAGCCTAATGGAAACTCAATAACAAATAATTTTACCGTAAATTTACTGTAGGTAGGTACCTGTGAAAACTCTGCGCAAATATCTCCTCGTCTGAGGGACCAATTCGATCGGCAAATTGAATTAGTTCTTCCTTGTACAACTTTTCGGTTTCCTTTATGATTGCTTCTACGTCGATTTCATCAGCCTGAACCTTCTGCAAAAGCAACTCATCTCTATCATCGTAGAACTTTTGATTTTCTCGTATTAGAAATTCATCTAACTCTTTTCTTAATGCTGTTATTTAAGGAAAACGTAAGTTTTTGAAGAACATTTTTGTAGGCACCGCAACTTACGAACGCTCGCATCCAAATAACGCATCATGGGGTCCATTTTATTCATTAAATTCGAAACGATTTCTTCTAAACATCCATCGAATGGTATAATTATGTCTTGGGAGAGATCCGTTTCCGAATTATCGTAATTTTTGTATTTATAAACAAATTGAATGGTTTTTGTATCGGAATCCATTTTTTACTGCCCCTTTTCTCTGACACACAGCTGATGCTGGAAAATGTTTCGTTAAAGTTTACAGCAGAGATGAATGAATAAAAGAGATGGATATCTTTCGTACGATTATCCCCCCAAAACCCATTTGTTTACATTGTTGTTTTTGTAATTTCAACCCCCGTCTGTGAATACGTGTGAGCTACAAAAAATAAGTGGCTAATGGCCGGGTAACATTCCTTTTGCTTTTATGGGCATCGCGCTGTTCAATTGTTTTGTGTTTGGTATTGAACTTGTTTGGTATTTGTTAAGGCTTCTATTAAAATAAAATAAATTGTGAAATACACATTTCGTAATACCAAATTCTTGCATTAAAGTTCAATTCATGCACTCACATATATACTAGAAAGGAAATGAGCACAAGTGCATGACTTTATAAATTTTACGGAAAACAGCTTGTAGGCAGCTGCCTTTCCACTGGAAAGTTATATAACTCAGTATTCCATTATATTTTCCTGTACACCAGAGATGAAAGAATAAAAGAGATGGATATCTTTCGTACGTCTATCCCTCCAAAACCCATTTGTTTACATTGTTGTTTTTGTAATTTCAACCCCCGTCTGTGAATACGTGTGATCTACAAAAAAGCATATTGCTAATGGCCGGCCAATATTTCTTTTGCTTTTATGGGCATCGCGTTGTTCAATTGTTTTGTGTTTGGTATTAAACTTGTTTGGTTTTTGTTAGCGCTTCGATTAAAATTAAAAAATAGCGAAATACACATTTCGGAATAGCGTATTCTTGCATTAAAGTCCAATTCATGAACTCACATATGCTAGAAAAGAAATGAGTATATGTGCGTGACTTCATGAATTTTTCGGGAAAACAGCTTGTAGGCAGCCGCCTTTCCACTGGAAAGTTACCATCTCTGTATTCCATTATCTTTGCTGTACACCAGAGATGAAAGAATAAAAGAGATGGATATCTTTCGTACGTCTATCCCTCCAAAACCCATTTGTTTACATTGTTGTTTTTGTAATTTCAACCCCCGTCTGTGAATACGTGTGATCTACAAAAAAGCATATTGCTAATGGCCGGCCAATATTTCTTTTGCTTTTATGGGCATCGCGTTGTTCAATTGTTTTGTGTTTGGTATTAAACTTGTTTGGTTTTTGTTAGCGCTTCGATTAAAATTAAAAAATAGCGAAATACACATTTCGGAATAGCGTATTCTTGCATTAAAGTCCAATTCATGAACTCACATATACTAGAAAAGAAATGAGTATATGTGCGTGACTTCATGAATTTTTCGGGAAAACAGCTTGTAGGCAGCCGCCTTTCCACTGGAAAGTTATCCATCTCTGTATTCCATTATCTTTGCTGTACACAATGAGATAAGTTATTCCAAAATTTTGGGTTTCTATTTAATGGGTCGGCGCATTTTCTCAAGCTAAATCGGAAAAGGATGCAAGGATAACCTTTTTTAATTCTGCATGGACGAGAAGTACCTAAAATCTGAAATAGTTGAAATAAGAGAGAATTCAATTTTTGCAGGAAATTTTCTCAATGAACAACTATTTTCCTGTGACACAGCGTACTTTATGTCAAAATTTAACTAGGATTTGGAGCAAAAAGGTGCAGAGCAGCTAAAATTTAGTTTAGCTAATATATAATAAAATCTGAACGGTGTATTGTGGTCTTTTGTATAGTGTGCAGACAAATATGCTCAGTCCTGCATTTTGACGTACATCGTTCACTGTTGATTCACACAATTCCCAAGAAACTTTTAAGTTTCTTCTTTAGTTTGATAGACTAGATTTTTTCCGATTTCTTTCACTAAATTTACAATACCGCTTTTAATTGCGGAGTATCAAATTTTTAGAAAAATATACCTATAAAGGAATTATATTGGGAGCTGGAGTAGATCACTTTTAAGAATATGAATTCGTTTTCAATGTCACAAACCGGATGCACTGAACACACTCGTTAATGTGGCGCTACAAATTTTTAAAATTTTTTTAAAACTAGAATTAAATCAAGAAATTCAACAACTATGCCAATTCTTATAAAAACGTAAGTACTCTATTATTTATTTGATTTATTTTCCCTCGGTAAATTTCGTTTCCCTTGTATATTTTCATTAAAGTTATCGATATTAAATGTAGTCTTTCTGACGTTTATCCGTATATTATTTGCGCTTCTTCGTTGGCCGTCGTTGTTGTGTGCGGTTTTCTCCGCGAAAAGGAAAAAAGTATTTTTTTTTGTGACTATAAACGATATATATTAATAACAGTTCTTTTTGACGCAAAAGTGAAAATGAGTTCCAAAATGGGTCCACCAAAAAAAGTTCGAAAAGATAAATCCAGTGGGGACAGATTCGGTAAGCTCGTCATACACCCAATTACACCACAACAATTTCAACTAAATTTTATAGGCAAGAAACGTCGACAGGAAGATGAAGCCTACACCCAACTTGTAGAAGACGATATCGGGGATGTAGGCAGTGAAACTGATGGTATTCCTGGGGCTGCTTCGAAAAACGCCGAAAAGAATGATGAATCAATCTTGGAGGACGAATACGGTGCGAAGGATTATCGAGAGCAGATGGAACTTAAGCAAGATCATAACAATCGTCCACTTTGGGTCGCTCCAAATGGGCACATTTTTCTGGAATCCTTTTCGCCGGTGTATAAGCACGCTCATGACTTTTTGATTGCAATTTCGGAACCGGTTTGCCGGCCGGAACACATTCATGAGTATAAGCTGACTGCTTACAGTCTGTATGCAGCTGTATCTGTGGGACTTCAGACTCACGATATCATTGAGTATTTGCGGCGACTTAGCAAGACAAGTATCCCGGAAGGTATTGTCGAATTCATACGGCTTTGCACTCTGTCGTATGGAAAGGTTAAGCTTGTCTTGAAACATAATAAGTGAGTTTGTTCATATGAAATGCTTCCCTAAACTAATATAACTCCTCGTAGATATTTCATTGAGAGTCCTCACCCGGAAATTCTACAAAAACTTCTTAAGGACCCGGTCATACAGACATGTCGCTTAAAACGGAAAGAGGAGGATGGTGATGGCTTTATCACTGGTTCAACTGACTCAAAGGCCATCACTGCATTCGGTTCTAAACCGGTTGCTGGAACTAGCGCCGCTGCTGCTACATCGACTGAACCTGAAGCAACTACGCCTGGGGCAACAGTAGTTCCGGACGACATAACAAACTTTTACGAGAAAATTGACAACGAAGAGGATGAGGATGAGATCAACCTGAAAACAGTCTCATTCGAGGTCAACCAAGAGAAGATAGAAGTGATCCAGAAGCGTTGTATTGAAATTGAACACCCCTTGCTGGCGGAGTACGATTTTCGCAATGATACCAACAATCCTGACATAAATATCGACTTGAAACCAGCTGCTGTGTTGCGTCCTTATCAAGAGAAAAGTTTGCGCAAGATGTTCGGCAATGGAAGAGCTCGCTCAGGGGTTATTGTACTTCCTTGTGGTGCTGGTAAGTTGTTCAATTGTTTTGATAATTTAATTTTGCTTTATTTACAACACGCGGCAATTCTAGGTAAATCTCTGGTTGGTGTAACAGCCTGCTGCACCGTTCGAAAGCGAGCTCTGGTTCTCTGCAACAGTGGTGTCTCTGTTGAACAGTGGAAACAGCAATTCAAAATGTGGTCTACCGCAGATGACAGCATGATCTGTCGTTTCACTTCCGAAGCAAAGGACAAACCAATGGGCTGTGGCATACTGGTAACCACTTACTCTATGATCACCCACACACAAAAGCGTTCATGGGAAGCCGAACAGACCATGAGATGGCTGCAGGAGCAAGAATGGGGTATAATGGTGCTGGATGAGGTGCACACAATTCCAGCGAAAATGTTCCGGCGAGTGTTGACAATCGTTCAAAGTCACTGCAAGCTGGGTCTCACCGCCACACTACTTCGTGAAGACGACAAGATTGCTGATTTGAATTTCCTTATCGGTCCCAAGCTGTACGAAGCCAACTGGTTGGAATTGCAAAAGCGGGGATACATCGCTCGCGTACAGTGCGCTGAAGTGTGGTGTCCTATGTCACCGGAATTCTATCGTGAATATCTCACAACAAAGACGTCAAAGAAAATGCTTCTCTATGTGATGAACCCATCAAAGTTCCGTAGTTGTCAGTTCTTGATTAAGTATCACGAAAAGCGTGGCGACAAGACAATCGTCTTTAGTGACAACGTGTTCGCGCTGAAGCACTACGCCATCAAAATGAACAAGCCTTTCATCTACGGGCCCACGTCCCAAAACGAACGAATTCAGATTCTGCAGAATTTCAAGTTCAATCCAAAGGTTAACACTATTTTCGTTTCAAAAGTGGCCGATACAAGTTTTGATTTGCCCGAAGCAAACGTTTTAATCCAGATTTCATCACATGGTGGCTCTCGACGTCAGGAAGCTCAACGTTTGGGTCGTATTTTGCGAGCCAAAAAAGGTGCCATTGCCGAGGAGTACAACGCGTTCTTCTACACACTCGTTTCACAAGATACTATGGAAATGAGTTACTCTCGTAAGCGGCAGCGCTTCTTGGTGAACCAGGGCTACAGCTATAAGGTTATCACCCACCTAAGTGGCATGGACACTGAACCAGATATGATGTACGGCACCAGGGAGGAGCAAGCTCAGCTTCTTCAGCAGGTGCTTGCTGCATCTGATATTGATTGTGAAGATGAAAAGCTGCCAGGCGAGGTTGGTTACCGTCCGGGTGGCTTCAAGAGAGCTGGTGGTCTGGGATCTATGTCGGGCGGTGATGATGGTGTCTACTATGAGTACAAGCGGAAGAATGCTGGCAATGTTCACCCGCTCTTTAAGAAATTTCGTGGATAAACTTTGTGAACTTTTTTTTTCTTTGAAAATAAACTTTATTTGAGAACTCGAATGTTGTTGGCTTTGGTTGATCGTATTTAGGTGTCTAGAATGGAATAGTGATTTGATTTCTTTTTATTTTGCATTCTAGTCCCGAAGCAGGGGGGAGTTTGGCCGAATGGGCAATTATCGAGCTGCAGGGTGATCTAGAAGCAAGAGGTAGTGAAGACATCTCAAATCAATTCATTGGAGATTTGTATTACAACAAATATGGTCAGCCGGTAAGTGTGTAGTTATCTGACAAACTCAGTTGTAGATGCAAATTAGACTTTGAATATCCGAGACGAGAAGAGCACATCCACTCCAAGACAGGCGATTATTGTCAACAAATTTTACAAGTTTCTGTCGCATAATGAACACCTCAGTCATCACTCTTAACATATAAAAGTTGACCACTCATCTAAAGGCTTCCTGTTGTTCTTCATTTCCAGATAATGATTATTGGCCACCATATGCTTCAGGGCAGAGAGCAAAAAATTGACAAACCCTACGCCGTATTAGAGAAATCTAAAACTAACGAGGGTGTGAATCTCTTAGACACCACCACCACCGCAAATGATGTGTCGACATTGAATACCACAGTTGATCAGACCATCCTCGATTCGACCGCAGCGATTGAGAATAAATCTGTGCAACGCACAGAATTCAAAGTTAAAGCCATCGTCACAAGGAAACTAATCTTCAAAGCGCGCCCTAAACCGATTATCGCCAATGTTCCAGAAAGTCTCTAAATCGCAAGCAACCCAAAAAATTTCAAGAAATAAAGTCATTTAATTGTTATATTTTTGTTGTCTACAAAATGTGTGTTGGCGTGTTTCTTTCTTATCATTTTAAACAATTTCCATTTCCCTCTCTATGCCGACAAACTTCAACTGTTCCGTGGGACCGTATCTGTAGTCGAAGAACAGCTCTTCGCCCGGCTGAATTGCTCGCTTTGCGAATATTCCAATCCGATGATCACCAGTGACCATCATTACTTTCGCATAACAATTTGGATTGATCGAGTGATTGGCGAAGCGAATTTTGTTGCCTTTGCGTGTGGCATCGACCACAAAGTCATTGTTCAAATTGAACAAAAAGCTGCACATGTACTTGTCGTATACCTTGCCACGCCGGTCGGCCTCATCCTGTGAGATAATTTCTCCGCAATACTCCGAAATGAATTCGTTCTTTTGAGCGCCTTCCTTGAGGAATATACCCCAACCGGCGACGTCAGAGGGCGCCATTAAAAGGTGTTTATCTGTAAATGAAACTCCAATTACAACGATCCGATTCTAGGCGAGTGATGGTCGCATTTACACTTACGCAATCCGCGTTGCACACTGACGTTCTTGCAGGTTATTCTGGTCAAATGGAACTGATCTGCACCACAAGTCTGGCAAAGATCCGGATCGCATTCACGTACAGCCAAATAGCAGGGACATTGCTTAGTGTTACATTGTGCCTTGCAGCGACAACCGGGAAAGCGGTTCTGACAATCGCTGCTGCAGTTGCAGAACTTCTCGCAAAAATTCTGCGTCTGAATGCAAGAGCAGTTAGCGTCACACGGCCCAGTGTGATCGCAGGGTGTGTAGTTGTAGACGTGATTCGATGTCGAGTCCTTTTTCAGTTGAATTTTCCGGCAGTGCAGCGACCAAAGACGTTGCTTCTTCTTCTTCTTTCGTGGCGGTGTAAAGTCTTGACGCAATTCTTCAATGATCAAATCAGCAGCTTCCTTCTGAGCAAACTCATATACCTAACGGTGATTAATGATGAGAGTGAAATTGTATGTGCATGTGGTTACTTACTTGTTGACAAGTTTTTGTGAGCATAGCCTGGGCAATGGCGCAGTAGTTCTTTAAGAAAACCTTATGCAGAGCACGAAATAGAGATTGATCAGCACCAGTCCAATCGCATTTGCTGTTGGTTGTGTTCATCATGTCGGCTGAAAGGAAACAACAACTGTAAAACCAAACTGCCAACAAAATAATTTGTCGACATCAAGATATATAGATTTGTAAAGATGCTATGTAAAATGTGTCATCCTAGTTCAATATTCGAAGCCTGCAAAATGGAGCAACAAAGAAATCGTTTAGTGTACTTACTAATCATTGAATTGATTTCCGCCGACGACGCCGTTATACAGAGATTATTACTTTCTTTGCTCTCCGCGTTGAATTCCTTGTTGCTGTACTGGCTGTTACTGTCATTGCTGTCTTCGGAACTGATTTCATTTCCAGAATCGGCCGCTTGCGATTTATTGTCAGCAGCCAATTTTTCCTTCATTCCTTCCTGTAAAAAAAAACAAACTTTCCAATTTGCTTTGTAATTATTTATGAGAACAACCAACCAAAAGCATGTAGCAAGTATTCCCACAGGGATCTGTAAAAGGCTTCAGCTCAGGAAATCGGCGCTTCTGTAAGTTCGGCCCAGCGTGACTAGCCTGTAATCCTGAAATGGTAGACAACTTTAAATAGGTAGTTTGGGCAAATAAACTGCATAACTAACGATGAAGAAAGCAGTCATATTTAAAGCAACGACGACAGAAAAGTGTATGAAACGAATGCAGAGTCTTCTCTCGTGACACGCTCTCAGCTTTCTCGCCATCGATGTTGGGAGTGCATTCCTGGGGACGCTCCGGATCCTGACGCTCTGTAAGCTCTATATATCTAAGAGCAAACGATTGATTATTTTGATACAATATTGTTATGATAACCATACTTCTCTTTGAGTTCTTGGGGAGTACCCTTATCGGGAAAATTAGCACTGATTGCATGGAATATAATTGGTCGTGGAAAAGGCAGTTTTTCAGCGGTAGGAGAGGGATTTGGAGGATTTTTTAGCTGTTCATTCGCTTCTGTGTCTTTTTTAACAACTTCTGTTTTTGACGGAGATTCGCTTCCGTCATCATTTTCATTTTCTGAATAGTTCTTCATGAGCGCGTGAACTAATTCAATAAATATTGTATCATCCATAAACGAAGGATCTTTGTCGCCATGTACTTTGCCATCGTAGTTCTTAATAAGTTCTTCAATGAACTTGCCATCTTGGTCGAGAACTTCATCGCCCATATAGGGAATATTGTGCAATACAGTCTCATCTTCAACCATGAAATTTTGTTGAGTTGGTGCCCAAGTGTACATGGTTGGGATGGGGGTGACAGCGTTTATCATGCATATGGGTACCTTTTGTGGTCCAACGCCATCACTGGTCGTGATTTCGGCGTTTTTCATGCAATCAATGTGGGGCGTATCAATTGGTTGGGGATCCCATACCTTGGATTCGCACCATATGTCCTGTTCATCGTAGTTGTGCTCATCCCTAAAGAGGATAGTAAGTTTAGGTATTATATTGATTAAGCGCATTGCTTTCACCAGTTTTTTATCCACAATTCTTTGATTTCATCGGCACGTTTGTATCGTTTCTTTTGTCGGATTTTAAGATATTCTGCTTTAACTCGCCTTTTCCATTCAAGGGATACTTTCATTTCAACGGTAGCAATTTTAGTTTAGAGTTTTCTGACAAAGAGAATCTGTTAAATTGTATATTGCAGAGAAATAATTGTAGCCCGCCAAAAGAAAAATATGTTTTCACAACTGTCAAATGTGGAAGGTGTTGTGCACATACCATCCACTTAAGAAGCTTTTACCAATCTTAATGGAGCAGCTATATCGAAATTATAAGACGCAGATGCGCAAAATGTCATTATGCCCTACGTTTTCTCGGATACTCATTCTGATGTGGTTTTCGAATAGGCTTCTTCAGATTCGCTCTCAGATTTCAGATTTCGTGTGTCTAATCGAACATAAAAACGTCACTTGGTCTTTTTTGTGTTGATATAAGTGCGTTTCGAATATGTGTAGCCTTCGACACTTTTCTAAGCATTTTGCATTCATTGCTTAAGTTTTGTATTAAAACATTCTAAATTTGCGCCCAGATCGATTTCTTAACATTTGCAAATAAATAATTAACAAAAATAGAGCCACCCAATGAAATGCGTTTCTTTGCAGTTGAAAAATCTCACGAAAACGTAAACAAACTTCACTAGGTGTCAAACTCAAACGTACTTGAATTGGTAAATCTGAACAAATCTGAGAAAAAATCCAGATTAGCAAAAGTGCTCTGAAATCTGAAAAAGATTGCTTGTTTTTGTACCAAACGAACGTAAAAAGTGCTCTGAGATCGCAGAATGCAGAATGACACAAATATTGGTATCTCGGTATTCTATCTGCTTTGCTCTCATTTATTACATTTTTCACACAAAAGCTCTATAATTACCGTGAGGCACTCTGGCTTATTATATATATTTTTTTTAAATTCGGATATGTTTATTTGTATAATACATTCAAAGTATGTCTTGTTACAGTGCGCTTTCGGTTTTACTCCAAAAAGTAGCGATTGAACAAATCCTGGTTTAGATTTGATTTGGGATTTCAGATTTTGAAAATATTGGGAATTTGCCCTGGATAGAAAAAGTCCAATCGAACATGAAAAGGAAAAAAAGAAAAATAATAGATTATTTATTCTCAAAAAATGATATAGGTACTACCGACAGAATGTGGAAATTAATGATGGGGAATGAAAACACCAACGAGATACAAATGCGATCGTACTCTTAATGTATCAGCTCCTCTTAAACAGTCTACTGTTAAAAGCTCTTTCCTACCGTTTCCCAAATTTTCCCAATTGACGTTTGTCAAAATTGTTTATACATATTCTACCAAGGTTTTTTTTGCTACATTTTTCCGAAAGTCCAATAAATTTTCGGTTCCTTTTGATGAATTGAATTTACCAATAAAAAAATGCAATCAGCATTTAAATAAGTTTAAAACTTTGCTAAAACCAATAGCATAGCAACCATTCACTTGTTGAATACTCAATCCTGTGGAGTTGTGAATTCCTATGTTTGCATTACACATAGAAGGAAAATGGCGAAGCACATTGAACGCAAATAAGCAACAATTTTTTGTTTTGTTTCTTTTTTTGTCCTCGAATTTGGATTGCTAATGAATAGATCATCATTCACCAATGCTAAGCCGAAATGAAGTGGTACTATTCGTTTTTGGTTCGTCGACCGTATTTAATGGTTTTGTCTGTTGGAGTGCTATGTATGGCGTGCACTATAGTTTCATTGATTACTAAAGACTTTCCAGATTTTGATGATCCAACTTTGGTAAGAAGAATCGATTTAGAGTGAAGAATATTTAATTACGAGCTCAATTTAGGGTTTCGAGTCGCGTGGCACCGAAATAGGACAACGTTTAACTGCTTGGCGCAACCTGTGGCTGGAAACTGGACCATCTGGAAAGTTGGTCGCAAATCCAAATGATTTGGTCTCATTTCAGCAGGATTTCAATGACGATATGACAAAAGAGTTTAAAGCATACCAGAGAAAACGGCAGCGGCACCGCAAGAAGAAGAAAAACAAAAAGAAGTTCAATGCAGAGCACGGCCGGAAAAATACAACGCAACGGCAGTGGGACGTTTCGGATGTGGACGCTAATCCCACCGAATGGAATGGTGATACTGGTGTCTTTCGTGATCATCCATCAGAAAACGATTCCGATATTGAGTCTGAGCATCATCATTTTGCTTATGGGCGCAATATGTCGTTCGTCGATGAAGAAGATCAAAAGGGAAAGGTGGATGCTAAGATTACCACTTGGCGCTTCCTTCAACAATCGACACCGCCACCGTCCCTATATAATACTGGAACTCACATAAATATTGATGGGTATTTCTGTGGGTCGCCAAGTAAGGGCAATTTTGTTGAAATTGTCGAAGAGACTAATTTTAAATCCATTTTAGATAAAGAATACTCGCACTTTGTTGTCGAGAGGATTGGTCCAAATTCAACGGATTCCCTGTTTGATGTCAACGCTTTGTTGGCAATGTGCCAACTAGAACAGCAGATAGTAGCGGTAGACATGTATCCAAATTTTTGCCAGAAGGAGATGCATACCGACAACTGTTGCCGTCCATGGACAATTCCAAACTATGTGTCGTTGCTTTCGAATAAGTCTTCGTGCTTTGATTTGACTGTAAGCTTCTTGTAAGTGGAGTCCTTAGTATGAAGAACTAACATCGTTAACATTTTCAGCATGAGGATGTTGCAGTTGTACAAAGCCTACTTGTAGGTTGCTACGAATATTATCACAGTCTGAAGCTAAGCTATGACTGCAGCGAGGGTGGATGCTATGCACCGATTGAGTGTACCCGTCACAATGCTGTTTTTAACATTTTACATTTTTTGACTGATTTAAACTTTATTACAATTAATGTAAGCGTATGCTGTAATACTGTTTCATATTCATTGTGTGAGTTGTTTTTTGCTTACAGGAATCCAATGCATTTCTTAAGTATGCTATGATATTTATTCCTGTCGCACAAACAACTAAAATCCTTGAACTCTTTCATCAATGGGACGACACGTGAGTACATTTAATTGTTTTGTAATAGTTTTGAGAAAGAATGGACAATGTATTGACAAACTTATTTCGGGGGACTTTCAACGATTGTGTTAGTGACCCTAAATCCGAGAGGGTCAGGGTTTACTCCAATTGGTAAGTTGTTATTTGTACATAATTGAATTTGAATCCGGGTACTGCCAAGGGTCAAAGGTCTCCGTAATTTTTATCAAAAAGGACTTGAAACTCTATTCAAACTGTATCGATCTAAAGGAGGCTGCCAGACTTTTCCTGCCATGACCAGATCCTTCATTTCAGCTTCTCGTGGAGCGCAGTGCATTGTATAATAAGATGATTGAGTAGTTTTGTTTATTTTACGCAGCTCGTTCTTTAATTTCTCCACATCATGTTGCCATGTAAAGGGTTTCGCAAGCGTGCGCATCTCGGGGATTTCTTCAATTCTATTGTAATACGTTCTGTAAGTCGTTTCATGGTACATATATCGAGAAGTATCCAGATGACTGCGTCGCCATTTGAGGCTATCTTTCTTTGATTCGTACTCCTCGGGAGAGTAATTCGATTGATATGTTGTTAACTTCGAGTCCCTAGCTAAATGTTCCACTCTGTTATAATCCACATCGGGATTCGAGTAAAATTTTTCAAACACGCGTTTATTGGTTGTCTTGAGTCTCTGTAAAAACGCTTCATATTTCTCGGGATGAGATGTCCGTTGCCATGTCTTACCTTCGATAGGAGTGCCATTGATTTTGAGGTTATTGGCAAAATGACCTGAGATGAGGTTGGGGTCGACTTCTGGTATCGGCGGTGCTTTGTGGGCGAAGTTGTTTCCCGATCTGACATAGAATGCTTTTCCATAGGTGGTGTCATAGAAGCGTCTTTCACAGTCCATTGTATTTTAGAACAATCGTTGATGTCAAACATAAAACAAATAATTTTTCATTTCAGCGATTTAAAAAATGAACTTGTGCAAGTGGCTGCTATGGATTTGGGCCTCAAAAACACCCTCTTTGATGAAAGCCTTCTTTCGGATGGTTGGTTGGTGGCTCTTGGCGGATTATTTGTTATGGTCTGTATGTGGTTGTACACGTCGTCACTGTTTGTGACCGGGATGACATGCATAGCGGTGATGTTTTCTCTAGGATTAGCTTATTTTATTTACACCCAAGTATTCGAAATGACTTTCTTCCCATTTATGAATCTACTTGCTGTGGTTGTGATTATTGGTAAGTTGTTGAGTTTTTAAGTTGTTCTGTTGGCGATTGAATTTGCTGATTGGTTTATTCCTCAGGAATAGGTGCCGATGATGCATTTATTTTTGTTAAGATATGGCGGTGCATATTGGCGGAGCGTATTACAAAATCGTCCAGCATGAATTCACAGTCTATGGCTGTGATCGATACAGAGTATACGGAGACGTTGCAGTATTTGATGGCAGCAACGCTTCGTCATTCGGCATTGTCAATGTTTGTTACGTCACTGACAACAGCTGGGGCTTTCTATACGTCTTATTTAAGCTCGATTACGTCAATAAAGTGTTTTGGGTGAGTAAATTGTTGGTTGATTTAGGGAAGAAAGGTAATTGTTTTGTGCATTTCTAGTGTATTTGCCGGAACCGTTGTCATTTGCAATTTTTGGCTGATGGTGACTTGGTTACCAGCCTCTGTTTCTATAATGGAACGCATCTCCTGTGACTGTGGAAAGTTCATATCGCAGACAATTCTTCAGAAGATCAACAAGTCAATTAATCGAATGTGCACTCGTTTAGAGGAGTTCATCACTGGTGCTGTTCTCAAATGCCCGATTATGTGGGTGTTATTATTTGGTAAGTTATTCTTTGCCGGATCTCCGCAAGCGTGGCATGTATTCTAATGTTCACTCGGAGATGAAATTTCTATCAATCTCGAAGCTGTTGGTATAAATAGTGACTTTTTGTCATAGGTGATAAACAGATGTTGTTTTTTTTTTTTTGATAAGATTCATTTCGTCTTGTCCTTGTTCACTTCCAGAATAAACAATTTTATCAAGTGATATCTTCTACATAATAAACCCCACCGATTTACTCTTTTTCACAGGTGCTATTGGAATTTGTAGCGGTGTTATTGTTTTGTATTATCCTGGCATTCAGCTGCCTGATTCTTCCAATTTTCAACTTTTTATAAGTTCGCATCCATTCGAGCTATACGATTCAAAGTTCAAGAATGAATTTTGGTTCGAAAAGATGGTCCCAGTAAGTATGCTGAGAGTTCCTCGATTTTAGCAGTCTCACTCCTTAATCTTATTCTATTTCTATTAGTCCATAGATAAGCTTCCCATGAGATTTGTGTGGGGCGTTCTCCCAATAGATGATGGTGACTACTCAGATCCCTTCTCGCATGGGATACTACACTTCGACAATAATTTTAATGTATCGTCGATTGCATCACAACAGTGGCTGCTTGAATTTTGCAAACGCATTAAACAGCAGCCCTTCTATCAGCTCACATTGGGCATGCTTTTGCCAAATTGTTTTATCGAGAATTTTATCTCATACATGAGTCGGATGTAAGTAAAACCCCATTAAGCATAGTTGGGCATTGTAATATATTGAGTTCTCCGTTTTAGGTGCATTGACAGCATGGATGGGACAGACCGAACACCCTGTTGTGACACATCGAAATTTCCTTACGCACCCGAAGTTTTCGAATACTGCCTTCCATTGAGTATATCATCGCTTTATGCCACACCAAGCCAGTTCTTTATACGTGGCGTTGCGGGGCCGAAATTTATTGCTCCACCAGATCATCATCAGCCCAGTGAGAACTCTACAGCTTCAAGGCTTCCGCCCATCGTAAAAGCAGTTGTTATTGAGTTTGAAAGTAATGTTTCCTATTCAATGGCCTATCCAACTGTGCGGGATTTTGTTCATACAGTGCAAGAGTGGTTCGATGCTGAGCTAAAGACTGCACCACCTGAAATGCAAGGAGGTTGGTTCACCAGTGAACTGAGCTTCTATGACTTGCAGGACACACTCACGCAGGGAACCATAATTGCGATTGTTTTGTCAATGGGTGCTTGCTTGGTGGTGTTGCTGTTTGTCACGCTAAATGTGTTAATAAGTTTCTACGCAGTATTAACGGTTACTTTGACGATATTCACAACAGTGGCGATTCTAATACTTCTCGGTTGGAAATTGAATATTTTGGAAAGTGTATCAGTGAGTACAGCGATTGGATTGGCGGTAGATTTCAGCTTGCACTATGGTATTCATTATCGGTTGTCAGCGAATAAAGAGCGAGATGCAGCCACTCGGTTTGCATTGACGAGATTGGTAGGACCGACTGCAATGGCTGCTCTAACTACAGGTCTGGCGGGGGCACTAATGTTGCCGTCGAATGTACTGCCGTACATTCAAATTGGAGCGTTCTTGGTTGTAGTGATGACAGTTAGTTGGTTATATGCAACGTTTTTCTTGATTAGCTTGCTAAAGCTTGCCGGGCCGCAGTATGGTTTTATGCAGTTCAATATCCCCAAGTTTAAGAAGAGACAGGCAAAAAATGGCATTGGTTTCTATGAACGGTAAGTGGTGTATTTATTTTCAACATATTACATGGAACGGGGCTTTTCTGCTGAAAGCTTTGATAACACATATGTATATTCAAAAACAAAAGTTGTTTCCTTTGTTTTTGTTTGTAATATTCTTGTTATTTTTTCTACATCGGCATAGGCAACCAAGCCAGGCCATTGCCAGTGAACAACTTCTAACACCATCTAGTTCGGCAGTAGGTGATCTACTTAATTCTGAATCTCATGAGCTAGATTCTCTGACTTCGAATTCTTTAATAAAAGCCATGTCAGAGTGTTCCCGTCCGCCAATTGATTTGGATCGAGCATTTATTCGAACAGCATCAACGACAAGTAACTGCAAGGACTACCAAAGTCCCTCTACTGGTAGTGCTATAACGGTGGTACTGTCCGATGATCCATCTCAAAAGGTATAACGGCAGCGGCGCGTGAATCAAACCGATTTTATTTGTTTATTTGCATTCAGAATAATAGTAGGTAAGTACAATATATATAAATGTAAACGTAAACTTTATACGAAAAAAAGAAAGAGTAAACAAATAAATACAAATAATAATAATTAAGTAACTGCACGTGCACAAACCTATAAATATTTTTACCGGTTTTTTATTCAGATGAAAATGAAAATGACTAATAATAGAAATAACTTAAAAAATCAGGTTATATACATTGATGGTTGGTATAAAACTATCTATACATTGTGTTTGTTAAATATATGAACAAAGTTTAAAGTAAATGAATAAATAGATAAACAAATTATATTCAAATAAATATACTTAATGTTAATGTTGATGTTTGTAGCAAAAGCCAACGGTCTTCTGCAGTATTTGTTACTGTTGTGGAGGGAAAACAAATTTAACAATAAATTAAACTTAGTTTGATATACTCAAAAATGTAAGCAAAGTAATACTAAAGTTATGAAACAAAAAAAAATACTATATTAATGTGCTGAAATATTATGTATATGTGTTAAAAGTTAGGAAAAAGAAATGAGTTTTATTCGTTTATAACGAATCCTGGAATAAAATAAATAAGTCTTCAGTTATTTTGCGATAGCATAACAATATGTACTTAAGTTAGTGTTTATTGTGCCAAAACATAACAGTGAAATACTTAAATCGCATAATTTGTATTATGTAAATTTAACTGTGATAAATAAACTATGTTCATGTAAGTTTTAATGGCGTTTTTCGTTTTGTTTCCTGTGTAGGAGGATCGCTGATACAAGGCACTCTAACGACAACCGCAATATGAACTATTAATTATTGGGTTCCGCAACACACTGCAGTGACATATTCATAAGCTGATATTTGATTTTCTATGCATTTTCTATTTATAAGACTTGTTTCTCGTTATTTATTCGTGCCTGCTCTACGACTTATTATGACATACAAATTTTGAAAGCGTCGCCCCATAAATTGGAAAAGTGTTCTCTTACAAAGTATTTGTTTCAATCTCCCTTTCTGTATCTCTGCGAAAATACATAAATACCGTCGCGTATTACTTGTTTACGAGTGATGCGATTTGGTCGAAGGACGTTCTCGTTCAAATATTTGTTCAGATGATTCTGTTATTGAGAGGAAACCTATTTCTTTTTTAAAAAAGCAAAACGTTCGAGCAGACAGGCGTTCGTTGTTTCTGCAACATATCTAGAAAAGACGTAGGTTGCCAGGACCAGCGGCTTCGATGCCAAGAAGCCAACAGAATCGCCGCAACTAAATGGCTTGGTTTCAGTAGATTACCTTCATGGGGAGACCAAGGAAACCTGATAAATTGTCCTTGGTTAAAGACAAACCTTTAATGGCTGTCAAAACTGAAAATTCACCACTTTTCGGGACACACAAGCGTATACACAACATTTTCGGGAAACATTGATACAGTAGTCCCTCGATAATGTGAATTTCTCTAAAATGTGAATCGGCAAAACTTTACATTGTCATGTCTATAATGTGAACTTCCGAAATTTTCAACCTCTAAAATGTGAATTTTTTTGTAAAAGTTTTTATATTTCTCTTGCTCGTTTTGCGTGCGATTTTCGTTTTTCTTCTAAATTAAAAAAACATTTAAACTGTGCTTTAAAAAATCATTTTGTGTTGTTTTTAATAAATTTGAAATCAGTTTAGTAAGTACTGAAAAAAAAGTTCCAGTAATGTGAATCCCTCTAAAATCCGAAAACGCCTTGTTTTAATCGAGGGACTACTGTATCTATAAATCAAATTTGAAACTGTTGCGTAAAAGTGAATACTGCATTTGGAATTGAATTGAAATTCTAAAATTTAATTTTTATGTCGCGGATAATCATCTGGAAAAGCTAGAATTTAATCAGAAAAGTAAAACAGCGATTAGGAATTAACTGCCTTGAAATTGATTTATTTATTGCACTACCAGATTGCTTTTCTTAATTCACACATGCATCATTGGAACATAATGCCCTTCGGTTGTTCAATCTATATACCTACATAGATACTGCGCAGCGACCTTGATAAAACCCCACGTCCTTACAAATACTCAACTATATCACATTTGATGGATATATTTGGGCAACTCTGGCCAACTACACTGCGGCCTCTGTAATGCGGCTGCTTCTCTGTAAGTAGTTTCCTGAAAATCGGCAAGATTGCAGTCTCGCCGTCCAGCAACTCTGATTCCGAACTGGCGCCGTACATTGCTGATTCAGTTTTGATGCGATGCTTACGCTTATCGGGTGCAACATTTGGTGACGAATGGTGGTGGGCGGCATGTTGAATAGTTTTCACCAGCTTTCGTTGCTGCACGCATTGTGTTGCCGGTGGAGTTGGCTCCTTTTCTCGCTCGCTATCCGTTTCACTCTGGCAGACTGTACCCTTTTGGGGCTTGTGTCGATGCTTGTTGCGATTCTTCTCCGACACGGATCGTTGAATTGGTGACGTTGTCTGGTCGTATGGAACAATGTGACTGTGCTCTGTACAGCGTTGAGGATTCGGATAGTTGCGTGGTGATTGTCGTGAGTGTTGCTTAGCATGCGAGAGGGTGTGTGTATCCCAAAGGTCACTCTGTGAGACTACAAAGCCGGACTTCAGTCCAGCACCCATACTGACGCGTCTGTTTTCAATTGGCGCTGAAAGAAAAAGACACTTTGAATCAATATACAAATAAGGAATTGACAGGCTTATACGAGTATACGAACTCTTTGAGACGTTGTTAGCCTTGACATGTGGTCCATGCGGGCAGGCGTTTAGATCGGTGTTCGATGTTGATAGGATATTTGTTGATGAGTTCCGATGATTCTGATTATGTTTTGGTTTTGAAGTAGGGGTTTGGCTGCCGTTTTCCTAAAGAGAGAATTTTTTTAGAGATTTTCTTGCAAATGTATTGACGTACCCTTATGTCTTTTGTGGAGTCCGATAGTGTTAGATTTGTGGATTGCCGTCGTTCTCTCTGGTTGGCTTCCTCCCGTTTTATGCTATTGCACTCCTGTTTTTTGGCTGTTGTTATGGCTCCAATGTTGGGATCGGTTTGAGCTGAGACCGAATTTCTTTTCTCCAGCACTGTGGTTCGCTGATGTAGAACGTTCTCCTCGGGCTTCGTATTCTGTTGTGTATTCAAAACCGCCTGCAATGGTTTCTGAATTGGAGCTGTCTCTTGGAGAGGAGTCACTGGGGGAATCTTCTTCTTCCTGTAATTGCAAACAAGGGGAATTTTTAAGTCAAAAACTAACCATCTGCAGAAGGCTCTTACGGAGGTAGAGACGGTGCTATAGTAGTCGATGAGACAGAAACGACTGCATTGTCCATTTCCACATGGGTGGAGGTTACACTATCCACCGAAGTTAGCTCAGTTATTTCTGCAATGAGAAACATACGATCCGCAACTTTTTGTTTTCCATTCAATTTTACTCACCAGTTGTGCTTGGCATTTCCCGCCTCACGGGTGGCGCTGACAACCTCGCTGAATCTGACAAGATTGGCTCGGTGTCGCCGGCACAAGTGACGCCATCAATCCACTTCCTCGCCTCAGGTCCAAGCTTACGAATCAAAGTCTGGAGCTCAGCTTCCTTTTCCATTAGTGCCTTTCGGAAGCGACAATTGGTGTTCTTAACATCTCTAAGCCTCTGTTCCAATTCACACACAGATGAGTCGCGTCGATTCTTGGACATAGGTCTTAGAGTTGCTCTAACCCGCTTGTCAACAACTCCCTGTGGATTTCGTTTCAATTCGAGGAGCTTGTGGAATACAAATAAAAACCAATAATTAGTTCGAATATCAGTCGTCAGGGGACCACATTAAGCTTGGGATAGATTTGAAAACTTTAAATTTTGAATGAAGAAGAAGATCGTTCGGTTGATTTCAAGTTAAATCGGACCGAACACCAGTGAAATTGCAAAACATTGAATAGCTAAAACTACAAAACCTCCTTACTACCAGTCTTACTTTCGGTACGAACACCAAACACAACGTCGCTGTCGTACAAAAAATTATAAAAAATGAGAGTAACACAAAAACTAAGTCTTTGCGATCGGATAGCACCAAGGATATGGCAGCACCAGCTATGCACGTAATGAAGACATTGTAAACGGAGAAGCCAATGTGTTTGGAATCGTTAAGCGCTGGAATGGATACGTGACGAGTTTCCCAAGCCAAAAAAGCCCCAAAAACCTAGAAGAAATTGCGTCAGAATGTTACGCAAAAAAGTCTTGTATGTATACTCTTACCAACAGTAGACCCTTGTAAGCGTAGATAATCCCAACAAATATGGTTATGTGATCTGATTGGCAGTATTCATTTTCCGGAATCACTAGAACATCCTCTAGGACCTCATGGTGCTGTATTTTGACTTGTTTAGTTTGAGAAATATTTTGAAAAAAGCTTCCAGCTTACCTTCGGTTCCAGTTGCTTAGTGTCCCGATAAAATGGATCAGCTACCTGCCACGTAGTTATGATGGCTACATCGAGAAAAATCAATATGCCAACAACCATAAAAAGTTGATAGTCCTTGATGACTTTCTTGTTGAGTTTTAGGTCCGTGAATATCGAATGAACACGCCAAGTTTTTGAGAACATTGCTCCAAATGCCAAGCTGAAGCCGGCCATCAGGAGCCATGCTCGGGCAGTACAAATGTACGGAAAGGCTCCAATGCTACTTAAAGTTGTATCCAAGCCAAGGAAGACGACGCTTAAATATGTAAGCATACATCCGATAATAATGAGGTTGTTGAGGTGGGGGCTGGACATTTTGATGTATCTTTTCAAATACAAATTGGAGGACTTTAGCAATTCCGCAATTGTTTGGATGAAATTTGTATGGTACCTACCTTTGGTTGCGGTACTTGATGTTGAATGCAAGAAAGACAAATGCCAAAATTATACCGACAACGGAAGTGCTGGCCGATACCACATAGATGGTGATATTCACTTGACTGTGTTCAATGTAGATCAGGGTCCGGTCTTTGGGCGGGGTCTTACCAACCTGGAAAAAGTTACAAAATATTGTAAGTATCTTTTATTAAGGACAAGTCAAACGCATTTGCAGAATTGCCTCCTGCTTTGAATAACTGCAGAGAATGTGATACTTCAAAAGGGTAATTTTGATGATACACATACACAGTCTCAGAATTGATTCAACTAATAATTTAGCGTAATCTAAATTTGGCGATTGTTGCCATATTCGCGAATGATTTGTGTTCAAATTCTAAAAAATGCAATTGTCGTTCGATAAATATCGTAACAAGTGGGCAAAAGTCAAAAAAGCTGTATCATTCCAGCCAACCACTCACCCAACGAACAGACTTTCCCAACGTCAAGTCCAAGTGACTCAACTGCGAGTGATACTCTCCAATTTTTTGCTCCTCACCCAACTGAAACTGCTTGATTAGAATGTTGGCTTTGCGTTCATTATTATAAAATCGAACGGGTCCCTATAAAAATAAGCCATCTATCAACAGTGTTAACGATTTTATTGAAGTTCAGCCTCACAGTAACTCCCTCGAAACTTGTGTTGCGCAGCGCCTCCAGGAACACACTCTCCCAATCCTTAACCCTGTAATCGAATTGAGCGAGGAAGTCGTCACGCTGTAGAGCCACATATTGGATAGCTAAGGCAGCAGCCCAAATTCCGTCGTAGGTGTAGCCATGAAATCTGGAATATTCATTGCCTCGCAAACTATCGTATTCGGATAAGTATTCATCTGCAGTCTGAAATAAGATATCATTTTGAAATTAAAGCATCAAAAGGTCATTGTGTGTAGTTACAATTCCAGCGATAGTTATGTCGCCGCTGGTTGATAACGGTAGTAAATCGACGAGAATTGTCCCCTCCATAGCCGAGGTGATCTCCTCAACAGAACATTCACTGTCCAAGGTGGAGTTCCACCAATCAGTCGAATATGTCGCCATAATTAGCCACTGGTAGGACCTTCCATACATCTCCAGTCTAGCATTAAAAAAAACGGTTATAATTGTTATTGATATATTTGTCTACGGGTACTTTGCACATACTTGTATGCTTCACAAAAGACTTTCCTTGCGAACTTTTCATTGAAATTACCCAAAATTATTCGAACATCCTTGTCGCGAAGCTTTCGCAGCGACTCATTGACATCGTTGACAAAACTTTGTGTTTCCACAACATCACATCCCATTGTATCCAAATCAGCCACCATATGATTGTGTGGCAGTGAGTATCGCGGTTCGTTCTGGTAGATAGTACCGACGCGGGTCCAATTGAATTCCTTAAGGAGAGCTAGACGAGGTGCGTTGAAAGCATTCTCTGATGGTACGACTCTGAAGAAATTCGGAAACGCATCCTTTGTGAACATTGGATGTGTGTCGGCGTAGGATAGTTGGGTGAGGTGCCAATGCTTGCTTGCTTTCGCAATTGGATCTGTCACATGGGTGCATGCGGCACCAAACAGCATCAGCTTGTGCGGGCCTGAGTGCATCATATCGAAGAAGGATTTCACCCCAACTGCGGCATTACACTAAAGAGTTTGTTGAATTATCGAAGGATAGCAGTGTATATTTTCGAGCAAACCTCTGTGTCATTCCACCACATGTGTAAACGGTAATTGGTAAGAATCCTCGGATGTTCGTTCACATGCGAAAGCGCCAGTTTTACGCTTGGCATCACACCTCTGCCAGTATCGGAATTCTCCACCCCATCTCCGTAGGGAAAGAAGCCCGCAATGTACACATCTGATCTCTTTGCGGAGCTTGATCGAACTGCGGCGGCTTGTTTGAAAGCTGCTATGCAAAATATTGTCCAGATCAGATTCATAGTGGTTATCCTGAAACTAGAGTAGGTAAATGATTTTGTCACAAACTCCATAAGGTCAAAAGAGGATGCTCAAATGGACCGTCCATAACTCTTGATCGTGACGTATGGCCAAACCACAAAACATGAACCGTTAAAACCATCAGAGAAGTTATTAAAATATGAGGAGACAGAAAATTATCTTTTCTCTCGTTAAGCTCTCGTTTTCCCATTTTTGGGATGAGTGCACCGTCAAAAGTCTAGATAAGCCATCTAACTCCAAACTAGAATTAACTACTTGAGCTTTTGAAAAATAAGAATAGGCATTTAAGAATATGGACACAAAAGTAATGAAGAGGATTTAAAATGTTTTCCTCTTGTTTATAAAAAAATGTGAACATGTTAGAAAAGCTAATATACAGCAGTTTGCATATAAAAAATCTAACATAACGGCTGTTTAACATTTACGCAGCCTTTATAAATATGACTAATTGTCTTAAATTTAAAGGCATTACTTTAAAAAATTAATTAATATAAAACAGACTTATTGTAATTGAACTCGTTCTAAAATTAAAAATCCTTAGTGAAGAGTTCCGGAGAATATTTTGCATGTTCTTCTACAGAGCTCGCATAATGTATCCCCGCAAGAATTTGCATTTGCGTTCTTTTATATAATTCGCATTTGGTTCATCCATTGATTGATGGACATGCACAAGAAATTTGAAATAAGAGCTTCAAATATTTGACATCACATATTTTGAAAAGTGTACTGTATTTAAGCCCGTATGACATTACATTTTTTCCTCATTTTTATCATGTTGAAAAGTCAGCGGTGTGTAAAAAAGACTGAAAGTGTATTACGAAAGGGGTAGCAATTATTTGCAAAGCAACCACAAATTTTCAAACGAATTTATTTTAAAAAAATGTTGAAATGTCAAAAAAAAGCAAAAATGTAATTTGAATATATTTTTAAGCATTTTTTTTGACGTTTTTTACACTAATAGTACGTACTCACTCCTATCGGGAATTTTCGTACTGCTCCAGTTTCATTTTAAAAGCAGAAAAAATGCAAAAAAAATAGTTTCATACGGGCTTTAATAGGCCTGTTTTTTTTTAGCTTCGTTCTCAGCAAAGCAAAGTAAAGTAGGATTTTCAGCACGCAATTACAACAACTACGCTCTACTTGACACTTCGAGACTCGCAGTAGTTATTGTAATTTGTGTGCTTAAAATCTTACTTTACTTTGCTTTGCTGAAAACGAAACTCAAAAACACACGCCTAATGTCGTTTTCGATTTGGCAAAAAGATCAATTTTTGGAGAACAAAATCATTTTTTTTTATCGAGATTGCTTGTCATGTTTCATTTGGCAAAAAGTCAATCTTTTTTGGATTTGAAATCTCGGTTTTTTTCTCAGATTTACACATACTTTCACTAATACCAATGTGTATAACACACAGCTGACGGTTACGAATTGTCAATCGTGTTCAGAATTGTAACTGAATTATTAATTTTTCACGTGTGGAAAAGATTTTTTATATTAAATTATTTCGAAATGAGTTATTGAATGTGTAAAAATCAATTGAAATGGATTTCCACTTCAAGTGAAAAAAAATATTCTTCGCGCCCAACTCAATACACACAAAAACCAATAAAATTCGGATTTTATGTTCGATTTGGCAGCAGAAATCTGAAATCTCAGATCAAAATCTGAAAAGCCAAAACGAAAACGACATAAGTTTAATAGGAAACCAGATTGGCATGTGCAACCTTAATTTTGACAGCCAATAGTCCACTTTTTGGGTTCAATAAGTTTTAACTGGTTGAAGCAGATAAGCTTATAACAACAAAAACATCGATAACATTGTTTTTAATTGTTTAATGCAGTTTACTAAGACCATCATTAAGATCTCGACTAGGATAGTACACATACACTGGAAGCATGAAGAGTTGTCTAACGACAAACAGTTTGCCACAACAACTTTGACAGCCAAAGTAAACAAATAAAAGTCGCGCGTTATTAATGGATTATAGGTCTGTTTTTTTGAACTTTTTTCTCAGCAAAGCAAAGTAAAGTAGGATTTTCAGCACGCAATTACAACAACTACGTTCTACTTGACACTTCGAGACTCGTAGTAGTTATTGTAATTTGTGTGCTGAAAATCTTACTTTACTTTGCTTTGCTGAGAACGAAGCTCAAAAAAATGCGCCTTATGACACATGATCACAGAAATATCGTCAACGCTCTAAGACCTAAATCCTTCATTCAATGGTGTCTTACAAAAGCTTCTTCCTTTTGACTGTTTTATAATTTTACAGGTTGTCAAAAACAGAATATAATAATAAATAGCATAATAGAACATTTTTTTTTTCTTTTTTCCACTTTGAATTGGCAGGTAATAATAGTAATCTGGTAACGATGTGCTCCATCCAACTGCCAATCCATTTTATTCCAATTGACAACGTTGCTGGCGGTTTTTTCTGCAGGGCCTTAATATTTATAAATACATTAACTTCTTTATTCTATGTTCATATATCCAGTTCGTAGTTCTACACGCAATCGTGCGTTTTGACATATAGGTTATGTATTCTGGAATACTTAACAAAATTGAAAGCAATCTATTCTTCGCTCGGCGCTGCTCACCAAATAAAAGAGTATTCGTTTTTTTTAAAACGCAATTTTCTTCCTACTTAGTTTAAACATTTAGCCAGCATATATATAAAATATTGAGGCATGGAAATGTCATTTTTCTGAAATCAACACAATAGAATAAGAATACAGTAGTTGGAAGGTATGAAAAGCGCGAGCGACTGAGGCTTATGATGTTCCATAAAGCTATACACGCTAATCTATCAGCGGCAAAAATTAAGTCCAAAATTTACTATTTAAGGTGAAGGTTAAAAACAATTATTATAGGAAGGCCCAGGACTTAATATAAAATTTAATATAAATGTAATTGCATTCTTTTGGTGTAGGTGTTTCGCAAACAGTGTCAATTATAGTAGGGTCATTAAGGATTTTTTTTCCGGGAAGTTACAATTTTACAAACAAAGACAATTGTCCTTCATAAAAAATTTGTTGTGTCTTCTAGTTTTGTTTTTTGTTTAGATAAGGTATTTTCGTTTCGGTGTTTACATTAAAACCTTGTTAAACAATTTAAATTCCATTATACCGTTACGAATCGTAAGAAGCGATTTATTTCTCTCAAGTGGCAGTTCAGTACCAACAAAATCCTCTTAAAAATTTTTACTTTGCACAACTACTACACCTACGCAAGGTAGTCCATTCAAATGCATTAAGCCACTTCAGACATGTCGTGTCAATTTCTACTATTAACACCGTAGGCCTTCGACTGGTGGATGTACGCATAAGCATACTTGTGTTAGATATATCGATTTTTCCTACATGACCTGAAGCGCAAAAAGTATTTCCTTTTTTATGCTGAATAAAACTTGAAAATTTCAAAATTTTATTCGACCAATTGTGCATTGTATATGAAAAAAAAGTTCTGTTTTTTTTTTTTGGCAGCAAGATATTCCTATTAGATATTGCTATGAAATCCAAGCAAATTGTGTCCATTGTTAGCGAAAAAGAGTGTTTATATAACTCTTTATATTATTTAATTTATTAACTTAACAACTTTAGTAGTAAATAAAATCAAAAGGCCAACTGAAAAAGCGTTTTTCGGTTGGAAAAGGGAAAATTTTCAAAATATCGATTTTTTCCGCAGTCTTTATTACTTCAGTTTCTCCGAATTCCCTTGCAAATAGCTCATCTTTGATTATCGTTGTCTGGTGTTCCAAGGTTTTTATTAAATATTTATTTAAAAATTAACCAATTTTCACAACATTTTGATATAATGTACTTTTAGTTTTCACTTTTCACAGTAAAATATTTTCTTGGAGAAATGGCCAGCTACACCAAAGGAATGTCAAAGTAAACTGATAAAGGATGAAATTGTTTCTGTATCCTTTTCAATTGTATGCTATTTTGAAAGAAAATTGATTGCATTTTTATGAATGAAGACTGTCCAAAATAGGCATGCGCTAAAGTTGCAGAGTTTTGAATAACAATGCGTGATAGTAATATAAACAAAAACATTATCGTTTTCTTATCGGGCGTGACCTAAAGTCACAAGGACGTTTGGGATGTTTTGTTGATACCGGAAAGAAAGGGCACTCATTCGAATTGTTCTAACAGGTGGTTTTAACGGCGCATGTCATTGGGTGTGACACTATAATACTGCTTTATGCAGTTTGGACACTTGTGACCTTCTGCCGCTATAACCAAACAATTTACTGACCAAGTTGTCATTGAGGTGAAGATTCAAATATTAAGCATTGTTTGTTTCGCTTATTATTAGATTGCAAAAAAATGCAAGTCCTGCGCTCAAAGGGCAAAATGGTATCCATAGTATCAATATCCTTGGCAACGGTTACCACAACGAAATAAATGAAACAGTAGTCCCCAGTTGAGAAGTCGAAAAAGTTGTTGTTTCCAATTTAAATTTATTTTAATAAAATAAACAGAAGAATTAAATGGAAGAATATACCCCAAGTCGATATAAAATTCTGGAAAAAATCGGTGAAGGCGTTCATGGATACGTTTTCAAAGCCATTGATCTGCATGCCAACAAAACGGTTGCAATAAAAAAAGTCGCATTGAAAAATAAATTTGGAAATATTTCGCTGAATACATTGAGAGAAATTAAAGTGCTGCAAATGTGTAAAAATGATTATGTGGGCCATACACTAATTTTTATTTTTAGTGACAAATTTATTAGAGCGCACTTGACTTTCAGATTTTGACATTAAATGACCTATTTCCTGATCTGATTGGACTGTCACTAGTCTTGGACTTTATGCCAGAGACTTTGTACAGCAAATTGAAGAATGATATGAATCCTTTAAACCGACAACAAGTAAGAAAGTTCTCTTTGATGATGTTGAAAGGAATTGAGTATCTTCATGGAATGGGTATAATGCATAGGGTAGGTCTGTAAATACATTCTCCTAATTGTCATTTGTTTTTTTTTTTTGCATGATCATTTTCTACGTCAGCATCAGTTGTTTGGGTACTTTTAGTACAGAGAAAATGTCACTCAGTGATTTTGATGTGCGCTCACCACCCTGACAGCGATAAACAAAAAACATTGCTGATTGTTTTTTGATTTGATAAATTGTATTTCATAGAACTTGGCTAGATTTTTATCCAACCTTCTAAGCTGTTTTTTTCTTTTGTGTCGATCGGAAATTATTTGAGTAATGGTAAATTACAAAAACTGATTTCTTATTTTTTAATTGTTGCAGGACATAAAGCCCGCTAATTTACTAATCAGCGACAGCGAAACATTAAAAATAGCTGACTTTGGTTTGGCTCGTCTTTACTTTCCGGAAGAGGAGAACAAATTATACTCACCACAAGTCTCAACAAGATGGTACAGAGCTCCTGAGATTCTATGGGGTTGCCAAAAATACGGCCCAACAGTGGATATGTGGGCCGCAGGATGTGTAATTGCCGAAATGCTTAGAGGTGTTCCGCTTTTTGCGGTAAGTCAATAAAAAAAAATAATTTTTTATTGAATAATTTATATAGTATGTCTTCATTGAGCAGGGAACAACTGATATTGAGCAATTGGCTTTGGTCATAAGAACACTTGGGACTCCTCGACAGAGTGAGTGGCCGGAGTTGCCAACCCTACCGGATTTTAACAAAATTAGGTACAGCTAGAAAGGGACTATCAGCAGCGAAATATTTTAAATTGCTTATTTTTGTTTTTGTTTAGATTTCCAAATGCGGTTGGGGTACACTGGGATAATCTATTTCCCAGCTGCACCCGAAGCATTGAAATAAATCTTGTTTCCAATTTAGTTATCTACAATCCTCGAAATAGACTCACAGCGTATGAGGTTTGATTGTTTAAACATACTATATATGACTGTTTAAAATACCTTTTTACATTTCAGGCTGCGCGTCATGATTATTTTTGCTAAATTTTTAAAAATAAATCCAAAATTAACCACGAAATTGATAGTTTTACATTTCCAAACAAAATATTTATTTTTAGAGGCGCAATTTAGCTTTAGAAATAGTTTCCTTAATCCAGTCCGTAAAAAATGATACTCTTGTATAGATGGCTGGTGGAATTCCAGAACAAGCTTGACCCACAGACGTTATGCCAACCACGTAAATGTAAAAAATTAGTAAGGGTCCTCCAGAATCACCCTGACAAGTATCTCCTCTACCGTTGGGATCACCCGCACATAAATGGGACGGCAAGACGCCAGATTTGAATTTTCTTTTTCGTTTAAAATACTGCTGGCACTCATCCTCCGATACAATCGCAAGATCAATTTTCTGTAGGGCTTCACTTCTAAGTCCAGCTGCAAAATATTGAAAAACTTTAAGTTTGCACTAATCAAAGTGTGTAACACCAATACCAAACTGTGTAGCTCCATAGCCGATGGCTGTAACAGGTGGAGACGTTGCAGTAATTGTCTCGTTCCAAAATTGCGCTTTGCGTTTCCTATAAAAATACAAATATTTGTTACATAAGATTCTTTACACAAAAGTGGTTCAGCCATACCATGACCTCTCGTTCAACTGCAGCAGTGCTATATCGTTATAAGCCTGTGCGCTTTTGTATCCGGGATTTATGAAATGAGCCTTAACAGTACGATATTCATTCATCGAACTGTTGATGAAATTGCCACCAATTATAATTGTATCTGGAAGTTTTCTATACAACAAACCGACAATAAAAATAATCAACTTGAGCTTATAAAAATTCAAACCCGTCAAGAAGTACACAGTGAGCCGCTGTTAACACAAAGTCACTGTCGATGAGTACCCCTCCACAAAGATATTCCTTTTCGCCAGTTGCGCTGTTTGTCCAACCGAGAGCCGCCTTTAATTTACTTTGTTTAATTATCTCATATCTGTAGGTAGATGATCGAAAATACCATGAATGGAAACTCATTCGGTCTACTAGGTCTCCCATTAACAATAGCCGATCCATGAACTTTAACAATCAGAAGTGTTGCAAAAATCAGCACAAAATTGGTAAGAGCTGCTATCTGCTTCATTGCTTCTTATTTACTAATCTAATTTGCATTTGAAATAATTGTTTACCTCTTTGTTTTTGTTGACATTATTGCTGTTCGAATCGAGTTTTTAACAACCAAAATTTTGTTAGGTGAGTAATAATCAAGAAAATATACTGGCTATTAAACATGTGTTGGCTCACATGAAATAACTTTACTTTTTGAAAGAAAACAAGCCCGCGATGTAGAACTAGATTCGAGAACTGGATCAGCGCTTCCGCAAAACCTGTCATCAGAGACATACAGTCGTTGCTGAGAATATCGGAAACATATTCCTAAATTCTAAAATTTTTAACCCGAGGAAGTGAAATATTCGTCGAATCGGGATGGACGTCATAATATAACGATATAATTTCGAAGTAAATAGTTAAAAAAGGTAGGAACTTATTCAACGATTAACTGCCCTAAAATGCACATCATACATCTCTATATAGCCTTTCGTTAACTAAACTGATAGCGTTTATTGCTTTTGCATTAACAATAAACCATAATGAGAGCCCTGACGACAAATAGGACGTAGGAGAGCCATCGCAAAACGGAATACAGAACTAAGTCTACGACGAAGAAACGTAAAGTAATATGTTATACAAATTTTTTTAAACTTGCCATTTATGAAGAACAAAGTAGCAATATACAAATCAGACACATATAACTGAATTAGAAAAAAAAATGCTTGAGGTTTACGAAACGAATTATCAACAGCGCAAATGCAGTACGATTCTTATATCAGGTCAAAATTGCGCAATAAATAAAAACTACTACATTTATGAATTCTCTGTCTCATTGATTCAAAAAAGTAAAAAAAATAACGTGTAGGTATCAAAAACTCTGCAAAAAAAAGTTGATTTTCATGTTCTAATTCGATTGTCCAACCCCGTTTAATTTATGTATGTACTCTGATTATTTATTTTCTGACCTATTGAAATTGTTTAACAAAAAAACCTATCTGACTACTTATTCGTACTCACTACTTGAGAACCCGATTCGAATCACAACAAACAGTTATTAGTTATTATTCGAACATGAAAGTCGAAGTATGTGCGTTATTTTTGTTACTCGCCCCCAAATACTGCTCAAGTATTGAAGGTTTTACATCGCACGATGATCATGAAAAACTTTCTGATTCTGCAACATTTGGTGTAGCAAGCAGAGATGATGAATTCCCATACATGGTATTAAAAAAAATAATCAAACCCCAATCAAATAAGTGAACCAATACATTTTTGTAGACAGCTCTTGGTTGGTGGAATGAAGGCGAAGCGGAAATAGAATTCCTTTGTGGGGGGATGTTGATTAGTCCTACTTTCGTGCTTACCGCCGCGCATTGTTTATTTGTCAAAAGGTTTGTTAGATATACCTATAACATTATAGTTTTTTTCTTTTCGCTATAATGCGCAATTGCAGAAGACTTCCAAACTTGATTAAAATTGGTGGCAATAGGCTGAACAGTACACACAATGAGGAACACTTAATAAGAAATGTTTTCATATATCCGTCTTATGATGATACACAGGCTTATAATGATGTGGCTTTGCTGCAACTTGTCAGTAATTCAAGGTAAAATCTATAGCATAGTTGGATTAAAGAGAAGAGATTCTTTTTTTGTTTAAATAGAAAGACGCCGGTATGCTTATGGTCACGACCAACTATCGGGACGTCTAGAGTTATTGCTATCGGATATGGAGCTACGAATTTTGGTATGTTTCTAATTGTACATCCTTGACTAATCGATTGTCTTACAATTTTTTGTTAAAGCCGGTTCAACTACTCCAGTACTACAAAAAGTAAACTTGATATTAGTTTCCACTGCTGTATGTCGGGTTTATCATGAGAGGAAGAGAAAATTTCGATTCGGTGTATCGGATGCGCATCTGTGCGCTGGTGATCCCGCGGGTCGTCAAGACATTTGTCAGGTAAGGGCTTCTCAGATATACATCTCACACAATCGCTCTTTTGTGATACATATGCCTGTTCATTGGAAGGGAGATTCAGGTGGACCTCTAATAGTGAGTGCTAATCATGAACAATATGCGGTTGGTATTATATCAAATGGACAAGCTTGTTTTGGATTTCCACCGGCCATTTACACCAAGATTTCATCTTACTTTGGCTGGATTGCAGCGGTTCTTCAAGACAATGGCTCTTCGAAGCCGAATATATGTAAATAAAGCAACAAATTAACATAAATATTATTGAAATTAATGTCAGTTCTGTATTATTTTCAACTGAGTTTGGCCGCATATACAATTACGAACTAAGACGACAATTATATGTGAGTGTTATACATAATTGCCTTGATACGAATACGAAATCGTGGATTCACATTTCTTCACATATCGCATTTTCGAAAGCCTTTTCTGCATTCAGACGTGTTTTTTTTTCAATTTTTAAATACATAAACATTAGGTTCCCGGTTCTTACATTTGATCGTAAACAACATAGCCAAACCCTATAAACAGTGAAATCTTCATAAGCTACCGTTTTTGAAACTCATGTCGTCTTTCATTGGGACAGAAAAACACTTTTTTAAATTCAGAGCAGTTTTTCTGCTTTCAAAATCAGCTGGCTGTCAGATTTCAAGTTCCGCGAAAAAAACACCTTTTTTCAGAGTCAGAGCAATTTTGGGAATCTCGATTTCTTAGTGATATTTACACCTACTTTCACTAACGCGTTGCTCACACTTTGAAGGGTGTTATTATATACGTTTTTAGACGACTAGTATGTGATAAATAGAGAAATATTTACATTTGGCCGCTGCAACTGCAATGGATATCAACATAAATTGAATGGGTTTTTATGAACACAAATTACAATTTACAAACAGTTGACTTTCAAATCACACACCACCACAAATGCAAAATATAATCTCATTTTAAGTTCCATTGGGCACAAAAAATCGTGGTAATTATTTCAAATTGCAAAAATCACCGATCTTCAACACACATCCCTGGTTAATTCAAAATATCAAATCGCCAGATAGCGCACTAACGGATAAACCATAAAATGTCAAAAATTGAAATTTTCTGTTGCAAATTTGTATTTTGTTTTAATTTGTGTTTTAGTTTTTTTAATTTAAAATAATTATGGCTTTTTCCGAGTCATTTGGCCTCGGAAATAGTACTTTTATGGATTTAGAAAGTGAAGTGAATAAAGCACTCCAAACGAACTCAAGAAATCCCACAAATTCTGTAGGAGTACCTAAATGCAAAGGAAATCCTTTAGATATTATTGATGAATCGCCAACAAATTCCAAAGCAAAACCAAACAAATCACGTTCTCGTCATCATTCAAGCATACAGCGAAGACAAAAATTCCAAAAAAGTAAATCAGATTCAACGCTTGGGCAAAGTCCTCGGGGTGGCGAATCAAAATATAAATCCAAAGATGACAATTATTCGGAGTTCTTTAAAAGTGAATTTAGCATTGCAGAAGATAGAAGTATTGAAAATAGGGTAGCATCGCTTGTAAGTATATCACAAATCGAAGCTGCAGTCAACCAAATCAATAACCACGATGTGCATTTTGGTTTTGAAGACAGCAAAATGTTTTCTGAAATGATTGGTGATTTAAAAACCCAATTCAATAATCGTGCAAATGAGGAGAATATATCTGATGCACTGGATGTCCCTGTTTTCTCTGAAGACATACAAAAAATACTAAATGATAGTAGCCCAAAAATGGAGCAAAGCTTAAGAATGACAGAGCTTTCCGACGATGAATGGAAGCATACGTTGGAACTACTTCCACCGATAGAAGGTGCTGTTAACAAATTGGGAAGGATGAATGCAAGTGCGAAAAGCCAACCGGATATAGCTGAAGAGGTGTTCAATATTGATGATGCCACATTCGTCTGTCCGGATGAAGAAGGCAAGGAATTTGCTGAAAACACCATAAATAAAATTAAAATAGAAGTGCATGATGCTTTACAAGACGAACTGAATGTCGAGGTAGCTAGAAAAGAAACCTCCTTACACGCTTCGGTAATGGAAAGGATTGTTTTGAAAGAAAAGAATCGATTTGATGATCGAACAATACCGAACTCTGCAAAAATATCTTTGGAAACATGTGAAATGAAACGTGATCATGACGAACTCAAACGAATCTCTGCCTGGAATCTACCATCATCGATTTTAAAGGAATATGAGAAGAAAGGCATCAGCAAGATGTTTGATTGGCAAATTGAATGTCTTAGCAATCCAAAGGTAATTTTCGAACAAAAAACAAATCAAATGTTTGTATGAGACGCGAAACTGTAGTTCTTTTTACATATTTTTTTTTATCATTGAATGGAGTATATTAACAGTTAACGTTTCAGGTACTCTTTGAGCATTGCAATCTGGTATACAGTGCGCCCACATCAGCAGGTAAGACTCTGGTGAGTGAAATTCTCCTCATCAAAACAATTTTGGAACGGGGGAAAAAGATCATCGTCATTCTGCCATTCATCTCGGTGGTACGCGAGAAAATGTTTTATCTCCAAGATCTCCTTACTCCATCTGGTTATCGAGTAGAGGGCTTCTTTGGAGGCTACACTCCGCCCGGTGGATTCGAAAGCATTAATGTCGCCATTTGTACAATTGAAAAGGCTAATTCTATTGTTAACAAACTTCTCGAACATAACAAACTCGATGAAATTGGAACCGTCGTAGTTGATGAAATTCATTTAATATCCGATCCGGGTCGAGGGTATATATTGGAATTGCTTCTAGCCAAAGTTTTGTACATGTCAAGAAAGTACGCTTTACAAATACAGATTATAACCATGTCTGCCACTTTGGCAAACGTTGAGTTACTGAAAAAGTGGCTCGATGCCGAATTGTACATCACGAATTATCGACCCGTTGCTTTGCAGGAGATGATCAAAATCGGCACAAAGATCTATGACAACAAACTGGAGTTTGTACGCGAGATAAGCGTTCACGAGTTCGGCGCAATTAACGATCAAGACCATGTTGCCCAACTTTGTATCGAAACAATAGCTGAGGGTTGTTCCGTGGTTGTGTTCTGTCCGTCGAAGGACTGGTGTGAGAATCTGAGTGTGCAACTTGCTGGAGCGATTCACGCTATAGGAAGGAGTGGTTCTGAAACAGGAAATAAGCTAAGAGGGAATATTAAGCGGGATGCAATCGAAGAAGTTAAGAAACAATTGAAGGATATTCCAACAGGTTGGTAAATTGAGTTTTGCTGTTGAACAAGACCTACCATTTTTTTTTTCTGTGCAGGCCTTGACTCGGTTTTGGAGAAGACAATAAATTACGGCTGCGCTTTCCACCATGCAGGCCTAACAACCGAGGAACGCGACATAATCGAGGCTTGTTTTAAGAGTGGTGCTTTAAAGATAATCGTTGCAACTAGTACCCTTAGTTCTGGTGTTAACCTACCGGCTAGGCGAGTTATTATTAGATCTCCGTTGTTTGGCGGAAAGCAAATGAGCTCACTTACCTACAAGCAAATGATCGGACGTGCGGGGCGAACCGGAAAGGTATATCCTTCATTTTTCTGTGAAACAAAGATAAGTATTCCCTGTTTATTTACTTTTATACAGGACACGTTAGGCGAATCCATCCTAATATGTACCGATAGCAATGCAAGAATCGGAAAAGATCTGGTGTGTGCAGCTCTAAATCCAATTTGTTCTTGTCTCGAAATGGAGAGCAGTGTAAGTTTTTAAAACAAGTGAACTATGAAAGTTATTGATATACCTTCCACAGACTCACTTAAAACGAGCTCTCCTAGAGGTTATTTCATCAAGTGTGGCCACAACCAAGACCGACATTCTTAATTTTGTCCAATGCACTCTTCTCAACACTCAAAAGGAAATCGCTGTACGGGAAAAGAACGATAGAGAAGAGGGGAGCCCGAATCAGAGATTCATCTTTGATTCGATAGACTTTTTAATCGAATACGAGTTCATAAGACTGCAGCACGATGAGGAAAAGGGCGAGGATAACTATGTGGCGACTCGCCTCGGTATGGCGTGTTTAGGTAAGCAAAATCAAAACTGTTCGTAATGTATTCAAATGTTTAAATGTGTAAATCCTCGTTCAGCCTCCTCGATGCCACCGACAGATGGTTTGATCCTCTTTTCCGAACTTCAGAAATCACGCCGGTGTTTTGTACTTGAGTCCGAATTGCATGCAGTCTACCTTGTGACCCCATATTCGGTGTGCTATCAACTGCAAGACTTGGACTGGTTAATGTATCTAGATGTGTGGGAGAAATTGTCTCCGGCTATGAAGAAAGTCGGCGAACTGGTTGGTGTCAAGGAGTCTTTTCTAGTTCGAGCCATGCGGGGACAAACCAAACTGGACTACAAGCTCATGCAAATTCACAAGAGGTTCTATACGGCGCTGGCGTTGCAAGAACTCGTCAACGAAACACCAGTGAATACAGTTGCAGCTAAATTTAAATGCAATCGGGGAATGCTGCAAAGTTTACAGCAGATGGCTTCGACATTCGCGGGTATTGTGACAGCGTTCTGCAATTCTTTAAATTGGTCAATGCTTTCGCTGATAGTTGGCCAGTTTAAGGAGCGTCTCTTTTTTGGGGTGCATCGGGACTTGATTGACCTAATGCGACTGCCGGATTTGAATTATAAACGAGCTCGGGCGCTCTTTGATAATGGAATTGAAAATCTCATTGGTTTGGCGAACGCTGATGTGTTTACGGTAGAGAAGATCTTGCACAACAGCTTGAGTTTTGACACAGCCAAGCAGTTGGAAAATGAAGATGAATACGAGAAGAATCTAAGGAATAACATTAGGAATATGTATATAACCGGAAAAACCGGGGTAACTGTGAAGGAAGCTGCAAAAATGCTCGTTGACGATGCACGGCAGTTCATGGAGTATGAAATTGGTGTGGGTAACATCAATTGGAGTCAGGATAGGGGTAAAAAGTGGGCTTGTGACGAGAGCGGTACCTTACACATGTCCTTTGAGGGTGGTAATTCAAAAAGAAAGTCTAATTCGGAGATCAGTGATGCATCGCCGCCGAAAATAAAGAAGAACAGTACGCAAAGCAGAAATCAGGAGGAAGCTACGAGTTCAACGGGTAAAAAACTCGTACATGGAGTTAACGCCAACGAGAATGAAAGTTCTGCCAATAGTAGTCGAGATGCAGATTATAATAACTTAATTGCAGGAGCTACACGTACAAGTAGTACGTCGTCATCTGTGTCAAGTAGAATTTCCGGGGTAAGTAAAAACAAAGATTACAATCCAGCTGGCAGAAATCCAGTTCAGCGCTCCACACAAGTTGATACCAAGAACTCTGATGCATGTCCTACCAAGTTCAGGGGAAATAGACGACATATTCAGCGGACTGAAAGTGGTAGCAAAAGCAATAGAAATACAAATTTAAACGTATCTGGCAAAAATCTAGTCCCGGTCTATAATGAAATCGATTCTAAGAACGAGTTTAAAGAAACAAGTGGCGAATGCAGTATACAGCGGACGAGGAATGTTGGTGGAAGCCGGGGAAATATTAATTCAATCGGAAAAAATCGAAACCATCTCAAAACAGATGTGGATTTAAAGGGCACTCGGCGCCCGGATAACAAGCAAGGCGAAAATGAACACACAAACGCAATTCACTGCTCTAAATACGTCGATTCTAAGGACCCCAATGGCGGTTCTATAGGTGCAACACTTGATAAGAAAAACACATTTCGGCGCGTAATAAATGAAAACCACTCACAAAAAAATGAAATGGAGTCAAAGCACAATGTAAGCAGGAGTCCTGATAAAATTGTAGGTCCTTCCACCAGTAGGGACGACAAAAACACCGTTGAATGTCGTGAAAAACATGGCAATATGGCTTCTTGCCCAAAAGAAATTACGACAGAAAGTAAAAATTTCAAAGAAAATATCGTTTCCTTAAAAAAAGTTGACCCTGGTTACAATCTTAATTCAGCGCGCTTTCAGGCAACGAATCGTGACGCCCGTCAACCGGAGCAAGCTGTAGAGACTAAAAATGTTGCCAAAAACAATGAAACCGGAGCGAAATCAGTTAGAGTCAAGGAAGGCCCTGCCGTTTCCAACAAAGAGGTTACAATGCAATCAAATGGTTTTCAGTCAAAAGAAAATGAAATCAGACAATGTCCAAAACCAGAGGGTACCGCAATTTCAAGACACAACAAGCAGAATCTGTGCAGAATAGGACACCAAATGTCGTCTTCTGCGCATGAAAATATCAAAAAATCTGATCAATTAAAAAATGAGACAAAACCGAGCAAAAGATCTGAAGAAAGACAGAAGAAGCCAAAGAGCTCTCCGTCAGTTCGTCGAAGTCCCCGAAATCACAAGCCAAATTGGACAAGAATTGAGAAGCCGTCCATTTCTGATTTGCACCCACCTACTCCACTTGATAATGACCTCTTCATGGATGATACATCTTTCGAAATGAATTCGGAAATTGCAAATGCCATGGGAGCAAACAATAAAGACGAAGAAGAGCAGCCACCTTGTAGCCCACTAAACAAGAGTTCAGATGAAATTGCCGCCTCCCAAGAGATGACAACCGAGCCCAAAACTCAGAGTACTCGTTTCTTGCGATCCTACAGGGAACAAACAAAAAACACAACTAGAACCCCACCAAGACGCACTCCCTTGCGAAGGACAAGCGAAAGGGATTCTTCACCTGCCGTAGTGAGTCCGCCCCCACCTCCTCCTCCAGTTCAGTCAAACAAGTCCAGCAGTATGGAAGTCTCTGATATGTCGCTGGGCAATTCTCTTATTCAAAATCCAATTCAATTAAATGCGTCTCACATTCTAAGTACGTCGAAAACTGAACCAGACGCCTTGTCGTTGGATGCCATTCAGATTGTGGATGTCTGTGGAAGTCAAATGCTCTTTAAAAACGCCATCAAAGAGTTAATGGAAGCCAAGTTGCTCGGCTTCTCAGTTGGCGTTGAAAAGCAAAGCAACAAACGCAAACCACTCATTGGTGCTAATTTGTTAATCAATCAGGTGGGCGTTAAGGAAAGCGCTACCGATACAAAGTTGGACTTTTTCGTTGACGATGCATTGTATGTTGCTGGTATTTCGATAGTTATGAGTGAGAATGTTTCGTTTTTCCTTAATTTACAATCAGAAAACACAGCTAAAGGCGTAAGCAGGGTTACCAAAATCGATGTGGTACGGAATTTGGTTGAGAACGCAGCACTGACGCTGCAAATATTCGATTCTAAGGAACAACTGAAGGTCTTAAGAAAGGCGATACCAAGTATAGAAGGGATACGCTGTAAAGTCGAAGATCCGAAAGTGGCCAACTGGCTTTTGCAACCCGATAAAACGATGAGCTTTGCTAATATGGTGAGTTTTTTTTTTCATTTACGCTTCTGAAAATTTACCTCTAAATGTGGTTATAAAGTAAGTTCCAAGTTAGAGCCTTTCTAATCAAATCTTATTATCTTTCCTGGGCTCAGTCTCAGCAATTCGCTCCCGAATGCAAAGCACTTGTCAACCTCTCAGGAAGTGGCCGCGGCTATGGTAGTATTGGCTTGGATTCCAGTAGCGCTATTTTTGGCAAAATACGTTCATCGATAGAAGCATGTGTTACTATGCACATTTTGAAGGGACAAGTCGAGAACTTAGAGCGTATCGGCACCGGGCAGCTTCATAAATTCTTCATCGGTAAGTTATAAACATCAATTCAACCCTTTCTGTCTTGAATAGCATGCTCAAATTTAGATCTCGAAATGCCCCTTCAACTATCGCTATGTGACATGGAAATCTATGGTTTCCCAGTTAACGAAGCAGCCCTTCGATTACTTTTCCAGCAGATGACGGATGCAATGAAAAAGCTTGAGGCAAAAATATACGAAACCCATGGATCGAGGTTTAATTTGGGATCCGGTTCCGCTGTGGCCAGGGTTGTAGGTTTGCATCGCAAAGCCAATGGCCGAGTGTCTACGTCTAAACAGATTTTAGAAAAGATAGACTCACCCATTGCGCTGATGATTGTCTCATATCGCAAGCTGAGTGTTACATTGGCTAAAACAATTCAACCGCTATTGCGCTCCATAGTTGACAACAGGTACATATTTGAAGTGGCTACTGCGGAATATTTTGAATAAACCGTAGCTTTTTATTGCAGAATAAGAGGTCAGAGTATTACGTTTACTTCGACCGGACGAATTTCGATGCAGGAACCGAATTTGCAAAATGTTGCTAAGGATTTTGAAATCGCAATTGGTGGTAAGTCTGTCTTAAGTATATTTGGGCTTCCATTCATTAACCGTGCAGTTTTCAGCAACGGAGAAGATACATATATCGTGTAGGAGCTCATTTTTCCCACCGGCCGGACGTTGTTTGGTCTCGGCCGACTTCTGTCAACTGGAGATGAGAATCTTAGCTCACTTATCGCAAGTAAAAGAATATTTGCTGTCTGCCTAGAATTTGTAAAGAACATGTCTCGTTTATAGGACCCTCCACTTCTTCAAGTAATGAAATCCGACCGAGATGTTTTCACAGCGATCGCAGCCAAGTGGAATAAAATCCCCGAAGACTGCGTCTCCGAGCAGCTGCGAAATGGAACAAAACAGATATGTTACGGCATAGTATATGGAATGGGAATGCGGAGCTTAGCAGAGTCCCTAAAATGCAGCGAACAGGAAGCGATGACGGTTTCAGAACAATTCCATGCTGCGTATCCTGGTATACGGTAAGTGTTCTTCTAACTCCGTATCGTTCTCACTTGTAACTGTTACCATTTCAAAGCTTATATGCGGAAAAGGTAATAAAGTTCGCAAAACAACACGAATACGTAGAGACAATCACAGGACGAAGGCGTTACTTGGACAACATAAACAGTGGCGAACCGCAATTGAAGAGTAAGTCAAATAATTTCCCAACTCAAGTCACTTAGCAATTGTTCAACTTTAGACCAAGCAGAACGTCAAGCTATCAACTCAACCATTCAAGGCTCCGCTGCTGATATTGCAAAAAGTGCAATTCTTCGCATGGAGAAGAACATCAGCAAGTATCAGCATAAAATGGGCTTAACGGCGGCTAATTGTGTAAACATGGTTCTACACCTGCATGACGAGTTAATATTCGAGGTTCCCGAAGACAAAGCGAAGAAAGTCGCCAAAGTTCTTAGCATAACAATGGAAAATTGTGTGCGATTGAGTGTTCCCTTGAAAGTAAAACTGAAAATCGGCAAATCATGGGCTGATTTGAAAGAGGTTAAATTGTAAATAAGACTAGTTAAAGTTACTGAGAGTTTATTTAAACAATTGTTTCCATTTATACAAATAAACTATATTTTTGTAAATAATTGTGTGCAGTACAGCGGTGAACCTTACAAGCCTTCCTTCTGTGCCCATTCGGTCCAGGAACCTTTGTATGCTTTAGCACTGAAAATAATCATATTCAATATAAAGTTATCAAAGCGTGTGGTATTCAAACTTACTTGACAAATCCATGCGAGATTGCCAAGTCGGTAGCACGTTGAGCGCGTCCGCCAGAAAGACAGCTAAAAATCAAATATGACTCTTCCTTTGGCTTTGGGCGGTTGAATGCGGTCCTGAAATCATTATCAGACATCTTGAAGGCTGCATCCAGCTCTGGCACTGCAAAATAAAAGACCAAATTTTATCATTAGCTGGAAGTTGTAAACTATTGTAAGTAAGATAAGTCCCAAGTTATCTCCAAATGTTCTCTTCGCTTGTTATTCAGGGGCAGTCGTTTGAAGTTTCTATTGGATTTTGGAAATTGGGGAGAATTTAATGACATCAGTGCAACTTGTATACCGGTTCCCGGTTTCTACTTGGATAGACTTTGAATACGTTACGAAAACACGATTGCTGATCAAAAATGTTCGTTTCTAAGTCTATCTACTGAAACTTACAAAACAGAAGTCAATCCGTATGGAAGTGAATATAGTATGGTAACGATAAGTGCGAACACATAAAAATAGCTGACTCGTCTGACTCCCTCTTACAGTTACTAGGTATGGATGGTAAAAATGAATCAGGTGCTCGTACCCAAACACTTAAGGCAAAATCAATAAGATTGTTTCCCGGTTTACTTTCCGAAGGAAATCACAAGACTCAGCTTACGATGCTGTATGCTATCCAGTGGAATCGGTATGTATGCACAAGACCAAAGCAATTAGCAACTATCGCACATTAGGCGGTAGATAAGTAACATCGCATTCTAAACATTACCCTTGTCTTTAAGTTCATGCGAACATAAGGTATAAGTATACCATGGATGTACTCGAATTAATGAAATGGAAATTAGTAGTAAACATAAAGGTAATATAGAAATTGTATTTGTTACAGGCGACACAATATGCCCATAGTGAGTATAGAGGAATAGACTCAAGTCGACAAATAAAACTGTTTCAAAAATCAATTGCAAATGCCTGGTAACATAAATCCAACAATGACAACAATTCCCCAATCTTATCTTTTACGATCCATAGTACTAAACCCCAATCGGTTTGGTGTGACTAAACATTTGTCGAAATTAGATATGGATATATAAATCAAATTTACTTGTGATAATGGGTATGACACGAATCAATACATTGCTGTAAATATATTGTACAAAATGAACACTGATAGTAGAAGCTAATACATATTAAACGAATAACTTATCAATTGTCTTACTTGGAATGTTGATGCTGGCTGGAATAACTCCGGTCTGCTCCAATTCATCGGCATTTCTAACATCTATCAAATATGCCTCTGGGTGATTTGGAATGTCCTTGATATCTTCGTAGGTAGCCATTTTTGGAGCTATGATTATTGTACAACAGCAGGGAAAGCAAAACTATGACTATTCAACGAGTTGTTGGATACGTAGTTTTAGTATCTACCTGTCTACATAATACTTACCGGCCTTTTTCAGATAAGATTCGAGTATTGACATATCGGCGTACATAAACAAGAATGGGTGACAGACCCTTACGTCGTAGTCGTAGGTAGCTCTTAGCGTCGTAGCTCTAGCTGTGCTGTAATAACCTGAAAATTTGTTACGTTAACTTAACGAAATGCTACAGTAAAGGCTTAAAAAAAATCTAGAACAAGTACGCAGGTAGATTTGTGCTCAGTTGGATCTGGATAGGTATGTGCATTACCTATTTTTCTTGTTAAACAACAAATTTCAAATAAGACGGCAGAGATGAATGAATAAAAGAGATGGATATCTTTCGTACGTCTATCCCCCCAAAACCCATTTGTTTACTTTGTTGTTTTTGTAATTTCAACCCCCGTCTGTGAATACGTGTGAGCTACCAAAAAGCATGTTGCTAATGGCCGGGCAACATTCATTTTGTTTTAATGGGCGTCGCGCTGTTCAATTCTTTTGTGTTCGGTGTTGAACTTGTTTGGTTTTTGTTAAGGCTTTGATTAAAATAAAAAAAAAAGGAAATATACATTTCGGAATAGCGAATTCTTGCATTAAAGTCCAATTCATGAACTCACATATACAAGAAAAGAAATGAGCATATTTGCGTGATTTCATGAATTTTTCGGGAAAACAGCTTGTAGGCAGCCGCCTTTCCACTGGAAAGATATATATCTCTGTATTCCATTATCTTTGATCTCTGTATTCCATTATCTTTGATTTTTGTTTCGTAAATTCTGTTGTTTTTTGTCGGCGATTGTCAAAAATGTCATTGGTTAAAATTTCACTTGTTTAAGTGCTGCTGAGTGGACTTAAAATTGAAATCAAGAATCGGTTTTGTTCGGTTACCGGGGAGTTTTCGATGGATGATTTTGAGGATACTTTTGTTTAGCATTTTATAAGGTTTTAAAAGTTTCTTAGTACGTTCTTCGGTGCGCTTGTTGGGGAAAGGTAATTTAAAACACTTTTGTTTTCGGTTTTTTTTTTTAATTTTTGGAGTGCTTTTTTTAAAAAGTATTTTTCGGTAGGTACGTCACTTAAGTCATTTTTTTCTAGCATTTTTCAGGCGATTTTTGGTGCATCTTTGGTGTTTCTGTGTTTTTTTTGGCACATTTTTGGGCCGTTTTTGTTGCCTTTTTGTGTAGGCATTTAACATGGTGGTTTTGGATTTTTTTTGTGACTTTTTCGAAGCGGTTTCGATAGTTTCTTGCGTACTTATTTTGAACACTCCGGGAATGGATGTAGTTATAAACTATAATTATGTATACTCGAATGCAAACAGCACGACTTATCCCAAAATCGTTCTCAAGACATAAGTAAATGATTTGCTAGAGAGACTTGTATCCCAATTTTTCTTTTTTTTAAAGGGGCATAATCAGACCTTCAACAAGTCGCCAAATGTTAGGTATATATCGCCAAGGCACGAAAAAATCACTCATCCCTGAACTCAACTAGGTCTTTGAGTAATTGAAGTCTGATTTCATAAATAGTCTCATATAGAGGACCGCATTTTGAATTTCCTCCGTAAACTTGAATTCATATTCCAGAATCATTTTAGTGGTTTTCCATTGGGACAAAAAATCAATCATATTTTTTGATCTAAATCACTTTTCATGTTCCGTTGGGCAAACAAATCAATCATTTTGTCGATTCGAATCACTTTTTGCAGATCTCGATATTTTTTCAGATTTACACATACTGCAGCAAATATCAATAAACTCTGCACAACTGTTTTACGTAATTTAAGAAGTTTGCTTTCAAAACAACTGCGCAAAGTTTCGTGAAAACCAATATAAATAAATAGCAATGGATATAATTTTGGAGGAATTATTATCTTCATTGTCTTCCTCATCATCTGGAAATTACGAATAACCGAAACTACTCCATTTGTATCTACAACAGGGGAACCATTTTTCAAGTCCATTTCCATGGTTGATTATACCAAAAACAAATGCAATTTGAACAGCTGATATTGTCAAATGTTTAAAATCTGAGATCTAAAAAAAAAATCTGGTGGTCCCAATGGAAAACGACATTAGTACGGCAAGCAGTGAATGTAATATATTTGCAACATACTTGATCATATAAAATGACTTCAGTCAATCACACGATTACAAAAGAAGGTACATATTTGCTCCACATAGTCAACTACCCTCGCGTGTCTAATCACGATCAGGACCATGCGTTCCCGCAGGCTTGAGTTGATTTTATCATTGCACATCTTTTACCCAAAAAGCAAGCGACTTAAACAAAGATTCGGATATTTAATTATCTTAAATCAGCACAATCATAATCATCATTAGCGTCGTGTATGATCACCAATAATGCTGCACACCAGCGTACCTTCCAATGAGCTTGATCACTTTCTAAAAAAAAAACAAAATATGTCAGACCGTTTAAAACTAGCCGAGCAAACATGTGGTTTGGGCATATTTTTGTTTCTTTCTTTTCATCTTAGTTTCATTTGGAAACGATTTTTACTACTACACCCATCAGTCAGCGTGTTCCCAAAATTTAATTGGGTCTGTTGAAATTGTTAGCCGTTGTGTGAATGAACTCCTACGTCAAAAGTTTACACATCGACGATCGACTCCGCTAACATGTCCAAATCGATTACATAATGCATTTTGTGGTTATCAAATCACAATCGCTTTATTTTTGGAGATCTTTACCAGAAAATTCATTCAATATTGATTCAATGGTTCATAACCAAACCATGAGATGCTGGAAGTTTGCCTTAAATATGCCCAATTACATTTGTTTGAGTGAAACCAACCTAAGTGCGTATAGGCAGGGCTTACAGTTTCGAACAAACAGAGTTATATAATAAACGCAGTTGTCGCGCATTTGTTTGATAAAGTTTAACAAAGAAGACTAAAAAAAAAACAAACGGAAATTCACAATCCATTCTGACAGGGTAGTGTGATGTCCTATCGATTGTTTTAAAATTAAAACAGTCAAAATAATGAACGTCTATCGTTTCATTATATAATTGCTCAACTGACAGACCAAAACAGTTTTCGCTAAATTCATTGCGAAAATATATTTGATTGGTCTGTTATTTATTTTTCGTATAAGAAGTGAGTAAAGGTTTGCTTGCTATTTTATAAATGCGTGAACTTCAAAACTACCCAGAGTCAACCAACTACACATGGCTGTTCGATGGTAACGTCTTTATTTCCTATATGTTACAAACCATTTACAAAACCTATATCACTCTATAGCGTTCGTTTGCAGATCAAGCGACACCAACAAAGGCCTTAAAACTCAAATGACAAATTAATATCTTCATTTGTTTCGCCATTTTGATATTATTTCAATGCTAGTCATGAGTTTGTCAATGTTTGTTTATGACAAATTTGACAAGAGCAAGCTGGCATTTAATTGAAAATTCATAATGATAGGTAAGCAAGTGGAGATTAGAAGTCCAGGTTTCAAATAGAGAAAGAAAAGAGAACATCCCATGCCCATGCGCGATGCGATAGAAATTATGTAAAAAAAATGACGTCTTCAATGTCAAAAAAAAAAAAATTGAACACAGCAAGTCTGTTGTCGTAGTTAATTATTTTAAATATATACAATCTGTGCAATATGTTTTCACTTACATATAGGTCTGTTCCGTTACTTTTGTAGTAAGAATGAAAAAGACTGTCAAAATGGCAGACTTAGGAGAAAGTTAGTGAACGCTTTTGTAGTAATGCATGAAAATGACAGATAAATAATTCAAAAATTCAAAAAGTAGTACGAAAAGTCATTAAAATATTGTATAACTCGAAAAACTTGCAAATTTAAGAACAAAATTAAATTAATCGGAATTAGTCGAACTTCTTCTTCATGAATCCGAGTATACGGAAAAGTTTTTACTGATTGAACTATAAGCATTCAAGAAGAGGAGAAAGCGACACGGTATTAAAAATTACAAGGAGGAGATAATCCTTTCTTACTACTTACAGCGAGGAAGAATTTCATCGCCACGTCCAAAAATTATCTTAGGAGACCATTCAATTTTATTTTCCCGCCTGTTGATACCATTTTAATACGCAAGAAATCAAAACAAATGCACTCATATGTCAAATAGGACAACAAATTTCAAATCAGCTGTGAATCAGAGTTTTTTTTTCAATTCTTACACCAAGAAATTTGTTGAGTAAAAATTCGTAAGATTCTCAGCGGAGGGGTAATATCTTGCTCTCTCGATGACGCTGTCTTTTACGAATTTTTTTATTTATGGAACGGCATTGAGTAAAAATTCGTAAGAATTAGCAAACTTTCGTAAGATATAAAATTAAAGGAACAGACCTAATAACAAGCAATTTACTGCCGCGTTCAACAACTTTTATTTTTAATTGTGTATTAATTTTAAAATGGTTATTAATACATTTTGTGATTTTTGCTAAATCGTGTTAATGTAACTAACGCAGGTTTAAGAAGAGGAAGTTAGGTTAAAAAGTTTTGTTTTACAAGTTGAGCGCAGAGTTCAAAAATAATCTATTAAGAAATTGGTTTCATTGTGACGCTTTAGTAAAAGTGTCAGATTTCGACATGTTGCACGACAAACTCTTTAATGTCGTTTTCCATTGGGCAAAAAGAAGCGTCCGGGAGAGTCCGGAATCGAAAAAATTACTTCTGAAACCGTTCCATTGGCACAAAAAATACTCTTCTGGTGATTCTGAGGAGAGAATTTCGCTTCTCGATTTGAAGTCACAACCCACTCAAGAACCACTCACACAAGTGTAGTTTTATGTATTTTATACAAGCCATCTGACAGCAGCCGTAGATAATTTTTTTCGCATTTCACCAATACTATTGTGGGTTCTTTCAGAAGCTGTTTTGTTGTTCCATTGGATTTCAGAATGAGTGGATCCGCGAGTGAAACCAATGGAAAACGACATAAATATCCAAATTAGTAACGAACAGTTCTGTTGATGTGGAACGACTGACAAATTTAAATTGGCGAGCATATTTCTTCTATAGCTGATGAAAGACTAAAAATGATTTAGCAATAATCAGGCACGTGACTTTATATTAATTAATCATTTGGATATTTGTAGATTGTCCGAGTAAATATTATTTATTGACTGCAATTAACTGCTCTTTATCATTAGTAACGTAAATGAGGGTTTAGCAAACAGCTAAACAGCTATCCCAGTGTAAACATGAATCATCGCGCATTGAATAGTGATGCGGTCTACGTGACGTTATCATGTTCGTTGAACTCTTCTTGTGATAATAACGACACAAAAACAGAAGAGAAGCTCTGTGTCCTCTTTATCATATCTATTCTGAGAAAATCCCTCAAACTGTGACCGCAGTCACGTAGACCATCTTTGTTATCTCTTATTCTTTCGCTGTACGCATCTGTTCTGTCGTAAGAAGCGTCTAAAAACCGTCATGCAATTTGAAAGAAAGACGCCATCAGGCAACGCAATGCAATTAATGTGCACACTCATATTCAATCCGAAGGACATGCAAACGCAAACAAGAACATCAGTAAAATCAAGGGAAATCCGAAATCTCCTACGTGACGCATGTCTCGTTGCATCCACATTCTCCCTGAGTAGTTTGTCAGCTTCACCAAAGAACCTATTGATGCTGTTTGAAAGCGGTCCTCAATGAATATTTTAACCGCTCTTTCAATTTACTGTCATGTGCGTATTTTTTGCAGGTTTACATTTACGGCCGCCAGTGACATTTAAGTAAGTTCTCTTTCCATGCGTGCTAATTTGTCTTAGCGGAAAAGAAACCCACAAACACTGAATTCAAGGCTAATTCAGCTTGAAAATAATTCGAAGCTAATGGTAATGCGAACTGGTTGCGGAAATGTGTGATATTTACTCGTTAAGTTATATTAGTTTATCTATGGCGGCTTATAAGTCGGACTCGGTGGTGGCAGTGACTTCCGACCTTCGTAATTAACAAAATTAGAATGCATTTCTGACGACCTTGAAGGGTCACTGTCTAAGCCTATATTAGCAAACGTGAAAATGCTTGTATAATTGGCCATTAAAAGGGGATCAGCGGTTTCCCCCGTGGCTTTAAGCTACAAATCATAACTTATTACCTTGTCAACGCAGAATCACTAGAATTCAGCAACTATAGGCACCCATGCCCGCTGTGTTTACGGTTTTGTATGGTTTGGTGTTACATTTCATAAATTTGCGAAAGACCTGTTTTGAGATGGGTTAATACGAAGGAGAAATTAGTTTTCTAATTCGAAAGAATTAATATATTAGAGCACAGCTATAACCTATAGACGCATTAAGACTTCAAGGGCATGTGGATTTGATTTGTTTGTGAATGTTTTTTTTTAAAGCTTCTGACTCGCCAAGACGATGAAGAGAAAATAAATTTTAGTTAGCATAATGTCTACTTCCCTGATGTATAGCTGATGATTCTATAGTTCTTCTGGACTTATTGCTTCCCGGAAAAACAATTTCCTTATAATTCTAGATAGAGCTGGGCATTCGCGCATCATGATGTGCTCAGCTGTTTGTGCCGCCACTCCAGAGAGTTGGCTAAGTGCATTTTGTTAAGGTGGTATCGCTGATCGTATTGTAGATTCATTGTGCGAATTTCGGGGTAATCCCCCAGGTTCTATCGTACTTACCAGAGGCCACAGCGGGCCGCCCTTTATGTCTGTTACAGATGCCGAGGTTGGACCTGACGAAGTCATTATTTTGCAGCTTACAAGCATCGTTTTGACCCATTTGATGGTCGATTCATCTAAATTTCCTTGAAGCAAAGCATTTGATATGGAGTCATATCATGTATTGTCAAAATCACCCTTTATGTCAAGACATGCGCAAGCGCCATCTTTTTACAACAACTGCGTCTACGGTTGATTTGCTTTTCTTATATAGGCAAACTGACAGGGGTGTAGAGGTATGCTACGGATTAAAACCTCTAATGTGTATGTCGATGTGTATTTCTTATAGTTTTCAGAAAAAATTATGTCAAGCTAATAGGACGATATGATTTAGGTGAACTCACTAGGTTTGTTGCCTGTTATTGTCCCCACCCAGCTGCTTTCAATACAGCTAAGAACTTCGTTGGTATTGTTTGTTAAACATTAAGTTTGGCTAAGGATTACTCATGAAATGCCGTTTCTTTTTTTCAGAACGTTAAAGCCGAAGAAATCGTAACTCCTACAAATCTTGCTGACATAATATACCCGTAGAGGAGACTCTTGTCTTCTTGTCTTACCGGGGAGTGCACAACAGGTTTACTTTAAATAGAGGGCGCAGCGCCAGAGCCCCATTCAGGTTTTCCCGACGAATATCTATATCTTGGCTAAGGATCCGTTTCATCGATCGATGGGTACATTTTGTTGATAAAAACAAAATCCGAGTGATTAATCGGGGTAATAAGCAGATCATTGAAAACATGTTAACAATTGGCTTCTGCATTGAGAAAGAGCAAATAGAGTCGTCAAACCCACTGTGAGCATGGGTTTTTGATGGCTTGGACGGTCGAAGATTCACGCATCAGATTTAAGAAGATTCATAAAAATCCCTTTTTTAGTTGCATGCACTATAATTATACCATAAGAGGGTAACTACAATCATGGCCCTCAATGGCTTCTTGAAAATGGTGCAAACTGGCTTCTTTCCTAACCTAACCAAGCAACAGCCATTCCTTTGCGGCAATGGTTTGGTTACTTACTTTGTACAGTTTGTTCGTAGCTGCTTTTTTTTGTGTTTTAGAGATATTAAAACCGCTCCAGGTAGCTTCCAGTCAGCTCGATGACACAAAACAGTGAACCCCTGTTTCAAGAGGCAAGACTGCTGCTCGGTGTTTCAGAAATATTAAAACCGCTCCCGGTAGCTTCCAGTCAGCTCGATGACACAAATCAGTGAACCCCTGTTGCAAGAGGCAAGACTGCTGCTCGGTGTTTCAGAAATATTAAAACCGCTCCCGGTAGCTTCCAGTCAGTTCGATGACACAAAACAGTGAACCCCTGTTGCTCGGTGTTTCAGAAATATAAGAACCGCTCCCGGTAGCTTCCAGTCAGCTTGATGACAGCTAGCTGCCTCTTTAGCTAGCTCAGTTTCTTATGCACCGTCCAAATGATGAAGTTGTAAGCGGTTTCTTGTAAAAATGCACTGCCTTTCCATAAAAGTATGCGTTCGAACCTTAAATATAAAACCAAACCACGTACTCAACTCTTTTCAGTTGCAATGCAACAATATTCCCAAAGTAAAAGACAAAATTTTGTGATTTTTATATTGATGTATTTTCCATTATCTGTAAAAATGCCAATCGTTTTAGAAATATTCTTAAATCTAGAAAAAGAAACTGAACAATGAACTCCACCACTCGAATTGAGGCGTTTGACAATAATATAGACGCTCGCACTCTTTTTGGTTTGGAGAAGAGTGCATGTAATTAAATAATGATCATTATAATTATATTCATTATAGTAAGTGCTTTAATTATCAGTTTATAAATATTCTTCCACATCGAATAGCCCCCAAAACTACAAACGTTTGGAACTAACCTAACCTTACTAACATCTATGGTATTTGTATCCGTAATCTATTCCCCTCCTTAAACGCTAACATTATATTCTTAACATCCGAGACAGCTAATCGTTTTTAAAGTTTTTGTTTTCATCGTAGCACGTGCCGCCGTCTGCAGGATCTGGAATTTCTTCGATATGCCGATGACCATTCGAGAAATGGGTGCCATCGCCATACTTTTCGATTGTTCGCCGAACTAGGTCTTTGGACGGCTGTTTCATATCCCACGCCCAGCCAATTTTCGCAAACATATCCAAATAGAAAGTCGTCAGATTGACCGAGTACTTTCCCAATTCAGCTGCTTTGTAGTCCCAAGGGAAGACGTGGTGATAGTTGTGCCAACCTTCACCCATCGCACAGATAGATACAAAGAGGTTCTCACTGGGATTGATGCGCCTGGAAATATAAAAATCGAAAATATATAAAAGTCATCAAGATTGTTTAAAAACGTCGAACTCACTTGTCATAGGGTCGGGCTCCCCACATGTGAGCGGCGCTGTTGACGGACCAAGTGAAATTTAAACTGAATACGTAGCGGAAGATGCATTGAGTGAGAAAAGCGCAGTACCACTTCTCGTTCCAGCAGTATACGGGGATTAGAGTTGGAATCAGGAAGCACAGCAAAAGTTTCAATAGAATGAAATGTTTCTGATGGAACTGCACAACGGGATCGTTGAGGACATCGGACATGTCGAGTTGCCGTCCCTTTTTCAGCACATCCGGATGCTTCAGCATCATAAGCCAACCGACATGCGAGAAGAAGAACCCACGATTTGAATTGTGTGGATCAGCATCCGTCTCGGAATACTTATGGTGCACGCGATGGTCGCGCACCCAATCGTAGATGGTGTTCTGAAAAGAAGAAAACTTCAATTTTTACACAGTTCTGACAGGCAGCTTGCTATTTTAAATTTGATTTTCAGTTATTTATGTAAAGAAATTATCACATTATCTTAAATTGACAAAACATTCGATAGTTACAGTCGTATAAGTCTAAATTTAAGCTCGGAAAAAATGCAAATTTTAATAATTTTAACTGGTTATTGGAGTTTAGAACATTTAATGACACGACGGAGGTACATTATTGACTTAAAAGCACAACAGTTGATTATGGAACTAAACTTTAATGAAAACTTGACGCAATTACATAGCTTTAGCAGTAGACAGATGGTGTTAAATGTTTTGGAGGCTTAATGTCACTTGCCAATATATAATAAAGCTTTTCAAAAATGAAAATTAAAAATAAAAACGATTGTTAAAAAAAAATGCTTTCTCGTTCTAAGTTATTTCCAATGACTTAGCTTTCTCAATTTAAGGGAGTACTACTGGATTGCTATATCCATATGTATGCCTACCTAATTCGACATAATTTTTCAACGAATGTAAGCATTGTTTTGAAGTAAATGTTTTAATTTTCAATACAATTTAACTTTTTCACAATTTCACACGACTCGAAACGAATGCTTTATGCAGTAAGTCTGTTACATCCGAATATATTGAGAAAGTGGAAAGCATTTTCATGCTTTGCTGAGTCAGGAGTTCAAAAACGAAACCTGAAAATCTCAAAATAAATACATCATTTAGAAAAACGTTTCGAAAAACACTAAAAATCCATTCGCACCTAAAATTGATCTAAGAATGGCCCAGACATTTACCATCAACAATTATGGCTCAAAAAAACGAATAAGGGACGCAGTAAAAAACGTTCTAAATAAATAACTGATAACGTTTTAAGTGTATAAAAAACGTTTCCATCACTGAACTTAACTAGCGGGCAAAAGGAGCAGTAACAAATATCACTAAAACTGTCTTGAACGAGCCCAAAAGCGCAGAATAGAGCCAAGAGGGTAAATTTCTTTAAAAACACTGTTCAGAAGTGTAACTATTACTAATGACTTAAAAGTTTTTGTTATATTATTTTGAAAATATAGAAAAATACAAAAAAAAAAAAAAAATTAAAATTAAAATTATACAAGCATTTTCCGCTTCTGAACTTTGAAAGGTAGAAAACAGCTGCAACTCAATGAAGTAATTTTTGTTTCTTAATACGTTTGCTAACTGTAGCGTTTTTGAAGTTGTATTGTTAAAATGTTCACCAAAAATGTGTTTAACAACAAAAAACTTATGATCTTTGTACCAAAATTTCAACATTATAATAACACTAAACGGTAACTTTCTATAGAAAACCCCAACCTTGTTATCACTTTAACATAAAACAATAAGTTTCAAAATTAAATTTAACACTTTTGCATGAAATAATAATAACTTTCCTAATTAGCACCTATTATCGGGGTATTATCCAACATCTCTCACAAACAATAAAACAATAACACTCACCTGTCCCGAAAGTGAAAAGCACGCCATCAAAATAATCCTTAGTGGAACGTTGGCCTTAAACGATCTATGCGTCCATAGACGATGCGCACCACCAGTAACACCGAATCCGGCTAAGCCACCGGTAAAGAAAGCTGCAAAGAGAGAGGCAAATAAATTAATTAAAATAGCGAAACGGAAAGAAATAGACGCAATCAAAATTTGAAAATAAACTAAATTTTGTTTTGCACCATTTCCGAGAGAAAGGGACAACAGAGTCTTGTACGGTCTTGTGTGTGCTTTTTTGGCGGTAAAAGTGTATTTTTGAACCGCCAATTAAATAAGCAGAAGGTGATTATGTAAGCGCTAGTCGCGATTGCTTCAATTCAATTAGTAAATTTTTTCTTCTATTACTTGTTCCCAAGTACACGCCTAATATAAATCAGAGTTGCATTGCCATTGTTGCCCAAGACTTTTAGTTGGCGCTTTAAGTGACTTTAAGTTACGTCACTCAGAGAGATTTTTCTTTCATCGAGCAGTAGACAGACCTCAACCTAATTTGACCACCAAGGTAGGCACTTAAAGATATTTTCTTTATCAAGTGGATATAAGCAATTTTCCGCTTTTTTACGCTCGCAATTCGTTGATAAAGTTATCAAAGTCTTTGCAAATTAACATACGAGCTGTCACCATCTCGGCATTGTGTTGCCAAATAAAAGGTTTCGGTTCGTGGCATTCATTTGACAAGTTTTAATACTTTATCAACAATAGAGTTGTGGTTTGCACAAAAAACTAACACTTCTCTGTCGTTAATAGTTTGTTAAGTGTGAATTGAGTGGTATACGGTGTACTTCAACGAAGAGTTACATTTGAATTCGATCACCAGGGAAGGGAAATTAGCTTTGTAGCTCGCTGGGCGCAGATTACCATTCCTTGGATGGATTATTTTTATATAGTAGTATGCGTCATTCAATAGCTTTCATTTATTGACTGGCTCTGGCATATTGGAAAACATTTGCTTTCTTAATTTTATTTAATTGACTGAGGCCAGTACTCCGCAATTCGTGTTAAAAACATCTTTCAAGTTTGCAATGTGTCCGCAACCAAATAAAATGGAAACGGAAATTCCTTTGAAATGTCACTCAGAGCTATGTCCACAGAGATATTTATACATACAAATTTCTCCGGATTTTAAGACCAATTAAATGGTTTAAAGATCCAAATGAATATGGTAGAACCCCGGGGTTGAAATCACTCCAAGCCACCGCAGACAATGATGACAGCATGGTATGGATGTGTACTCTACACAATTATTGACGCCCACAGCTGGTGCTCATAAGTACCTACATTATATCCGTGAAATGCTTATGTGTGCTTTTTATTTTGCCAAACTTGTAACTTGTAACTTGTATGTATACCTCTGCTATAGCATATAAAATACTCGTATGGCCATGTTCTCGGACAGCGAATGATCACATTTGATAACTTGGCTGCTGTACGAGATTGGCTGCTAAGGAGATTGCCTTCAGGAATATATAGGGACACTAGACTTGAATTAGTAACTTAGTCATGATAGGAGGTGCAATTTTAGAGCATAAGGCCTACGCAGATGGTTGGCAACTGATAAAAAAACATCTTCTAGTCAAATTGAGAATTTGGCGATCAGGAAATATTTCAAAAGATGTCTTTTAGACATCTGAAATCGGAATGGTACGATTACGAGTACATCATTCAACTCTAGATTGACTTCAAGACTCCACATTATTGAGAGAATTTCCAGGTGTAACGTCGATCGGCTTAAAATCTTCTGAGTGCGCCAACAATTAAGCATAAAAAAAAATTTCTTGATATTTGGAGTTGAAAAATTTGTCAATAGATGGCAGGGATAGCAGAAATTTCATCGTACTTATGTTAAACCGAATGTGTTCGTATTTTTTTTTTTAACTGTGAATGAGACCATTGACTTACAGAGAACTCGATCAAAATGAACCAGTGAGTTTGCCACGGAATATCGTGCGTTTTAACGGTTCTTGATAACTTCTTATATATAAAATATCTTCAGCATATATAAACCCGAAATAACACCGAACTTTTGAGTCAAAATTAAATACTTGTTGGATTGAACTTTTACAGCACTGGAACGTTCGAACGAGTTACAGCACTGGATACACCTCGGAAAAACCGGCAAAGATGCTGCATGGGCAAGGGAAATCTTGTTTAAAACATTTTGTCAACCATTCTTTATAATGAATAATGATAATGAGTCAAACCAAAGTCAATATCCGTACAAATTGTTTAAAATTAAAATGCTACAGCACTTTAAAACAAAACACAAACACATTTTGCATACGACACAAGATAATAGGTTCGTTCGGGTACTTTTTTGCAAACGTAAATTTATTAAAAATTTGCTATGAAACTGTGCGAATGCGACCACGTACTGAGAAAATTGGAAAAAATAAGAGAAATCCATTTCCCCTCTTTACATTTTTTCGTAATTTTCTACTCACCGAATTTCGACTTACTGAAAAACTGACAACTATGTGACAGCCCAAAAGTTTGACAAGTAAAACTCTATTTATTTACGTCTTCAACGATGTCGAAGGAAGAATTTGTAAGTGAATTTTCGTCTAGAACATATCAGTGCATTCAAAATGTTACGTTTAATATGTATTTAGCTTACAAAAAATGCAATTCCAACTTATTTTGTAGATGCTGCATTTAACAATAATGTCAAAATGACATTACTTAAAATTTTTGTAAGAAAACCATTCAAGTTCTTGTCTTGAAATTGAGAGATTTCTCTCTCGATATCTGATATTTGACGTTTTTCAATTTTCTATGCTGAAAGTACACGAACGGACCTAATAATTAAAAAAAATATATTCAAACTAATTTTGCAGAAAAATTTGTAACCGATGGCACTTTAGCTTAAGCTCGCTTACTTCCATTCAAGTTGATTGTGCATAACTCGGAAGCGAGTTAAATGATATAACTTGTTCTATTTTTTAATTTAAATGTGCTAAACGGGACATTTATATTAAAGTAAAAAATATGCGAAACAATTTAAACATTTTTTACACAAAATTATTAACTGGACAATTCTAGTTTGAATATGGTAGAACTGAAGTCAAATTGTATGCTCTAAAACGCGTTCAGTTTTCAAAAGTGGTACTATTTACTTATTGTACTCTATATAGGCAAAGAGCCTTGACATGTTGCAGCTTCAATTGGGACTACAATTCCTTGAAGCGTTTTCCCACAATCATGTAAAAAATTTGTTAAGGTCACTTATGCTTGTAAGACATTTCAGACAAGGCACATATACTTTGGTCTTAATATTTCGCATAACCATGAAGAGAACGACTCAAAATATACCTACTTAACAGTAAACAATGGAGAAACATATGGGTTACACAAAGCGGACGTAGATATTGGATTATGTTCCCCACTTGTACTTGTTGTTGCTTTGTTTTTCGCCCGTACCTACAACCGCATCCAAAAAGCTATGGGATTCACTGCCAGAAAGCAAAATTTCGATTACATCGATGAAAAACCAGTTTTTTTTTTACATTTGGCTTACTACGTCACAATTTTGTATCTTCTCGCCTAGAAATAAATTATTTATTATGTTGCACTACTGTAACAGTTATTAGGAAATCATCGACTCACAGAAAACCTGATTCAAAATAAGTTGGAAAAAAAAGAAACAAAACCCATCTGTCTACGGCTGCTCATGAACTTGTATCGGAATCGGATAGCAGATGCTAACCAAAGACCAATTTATTGTTGTATAATCATACATACGAGTTGTTGTCGGTCTATCTGTGGAAGCAATTTGGTAGTGCTTGCTGGAGTTATTAGTGTCTAGGCAAAAAAACGACTTTGGACCGCGCTATCGAGAGGGCGATAACATCAAAATGAGACACACGTGAATCTTTTTGGGATTCACACTCAGAATATGGACAGACTTAAGTTCAGAGCTAAATATTTTTGACTTGACAAAACATTTAAACATTTCAGCATAATTTTTGTTTACCTATGTATATATTTGGATTTGTTAATTAAAATCATACTGGTGTTTCTTTAGCAACTTGCTGGAGTTCCAATATCTTGTAAATGTCTTATGAGGGAGTCTCCGTCCAAGTAGACAGCTGGCACGCTTTAACATGTAAATAAGTCCACAAGCTAGGAGAATGCTCATTTCATCGAGCGTACACTGGGACAAGTTCTTTACAATGGAAAAGACGATCTCGCAGTGGTGGTGCGAAAAATGTATCCCAAGAGGCGGAACAAGTGGAAACAGAAAAAAAGGTACTGCGTAATATTTGGTAAAAACAAATGAATTGCACGACAAACTCTACTTATACCCAATTTTCAGCAACACCTTCAACCTTAATTAAAATCAACCACGCAATAAAACAATAAAACACTTAAACGTCCTATGATGTAAACGGTCTGCAAAATCATCTTTTTCTTACTAATTGATCTACGTCAGTACGTTTAGGCGTAAAAAATTGTTACATCTGGTCAGGGGACCTACCAATGATTGATCAACAATGATGATCTACCGAAACCTCAGGAAAAAAAAACCCAAAAAAACGGGTTTCAAATCATTACGTGAATGAACAGAAAGTCAAATCAAAATAATGAATTGAACAGGTTGTTAAATAGTTTAACCTTAAGCCTGCGTGGTTGTGACTCATTGCGAGTTCAGTATCAAGCGGTTAGTCGGGAAACCAATAATGGCACCCTTTGCGAGATTCCCCCAAATTCATTGCGAAACTGGTTTATGCTTATATAACAAAAGAAACTGAAGCCACGGCAATACAGTAGGTTTAACGAAATTCTTGCCAATAACGTTTTGAAGGCACGCGAGAAAAATTAAAATATTTAAGGTGGTAATTCCTTCGCTTGGCAAGAGATTTGCTCATTAACGATGTAAATTCGAACGAATAAAGGGTGTCTCCGCACAGATCACCAGACACATAAATCGTCTTCATTGATGTGAAAACGGTTCAACCAACCTCAATCATGTGACAAGTTTTCAATTTAAATAATGCTGGGAAAGCGACTACTGACAAGTGAGTGTTTAGGCCCTGTAGCATTTTGGGGGGAACTTTTTCGTTTCTATTATTCGTTTCTAGGGCAAGTTGACAGTTGGACAGTGAAGAGAGTAAAACTAAAAACGAAACAGCTCTTAAGTCTTGACGGTGAGTTTTAAAAAAACGACTGCAGCACGTACATTTTTAAATTGTGCACAAGTTGCTATTGAAAGTATTAGACGAAGAGGCATGACGTCACTTTAAAGTGACCGCTACCTGACGTACGAGTTAATAATGATTTGATTTAATTTGATAGAAATTTTTAAATTGAAAAATTGATTTCGAGGAGCCTGTGGCTTAAAAACAACAGTAGCCCTGTTTTTTTGAGCTTCGTTCTCAGCAAAGCAAAGTAAAGTAGGATTTTCAGCACGTAATTACAACAACTACGCTCACTTGACACTTCGAGACTCGCAGTAGTTGTGTGCTGAAAATCTTACTTTACTTTGCTTTGCTGAGAACGAAGCTCAAAAAAACACGACTAGTGTAATCGCTCACGGAGAATTCGTCACCAGACAATGAAAAGAAAGTAGTAGAACAAATTTGATACGATCACAACCACACTTCACTATTGAGTAACGTTTCAATTTTCATTTCGCGCCTTTTTTCCCAATATACCGATTACCGACTTCTAAAGCGCGACATGCTCGTACGAAATTTTACTGAGTATTCAACATTAGGTGTGTTTTTTTGAGCTTCGTTCTCAGCAAAGCAAAGTAAAGTAAGATTTTGAGCACACAATTACAAAAACTACTGTGAGTCTCGAAGTGTCAAGAAGAGGGCAGTTGTTGTAATTGCGTGCAGAAAATCCAACTTTACCTTGCTTTGCTGAGAACGAAGCTCAAAAGAACACGCTTATTGAAACATGTCAAACTCACTCCACTCTTGGTTTGCTATCTGACAGTTTTCTCTTTTTAACGCGTTTCACATTTCGTGACGCTCACATTTTCAAATATACTAAAATCTTACTGCTACATGAATCATTTGAAAACGTATGGAATATTCAAACACGTTTAGCGCCATTTTATGTAAGGTTTTAGTGCGAGCAATTGGTCGTTTCATCGTGTGTCACTTTTCGTTATTCGTTATAAGTGTAGTTAAACAATAAAAAAAATTACTTGGAAAGTTCACACCATGCAAAGTAAAACTGACCAGAGGAAATATAACGCTCAGATTCTTGGTGATTGTTATATCCAGTCAAACTCAACAACCTTATAGTTTTGTTTTAAGGTGTCAACCTGCTAAAAAAAACCACAGGTATGTTTGGTGGAAACATGGTCGTCTTTCACGGCCACACAAGTCAAAGCCTATCGAAAAACCCCACCCAAATTATGAAGGCCTGACTTTTGCCCGCAACACGGTTTAAAAGCTATATTATTAAATACCAGTTAAATTAACTCAAATAATACCAACACAGTATCTCGATTTAAGTGACGAAATGAGCCACACGCTCATCTTCAATGTTATATCGAGAATTTAAAGTTCCAAAATCAAAGGCTTAATTCAAAGCACATCTATATTATTTCCGGCTTAAGCCAATTAAAGTCTACTAAAGGATAGCAGTTAATTGCCCTAAATTCGATACAAAACCGGTCCTATAAAAACACAGGCTAATGACAGATGCTTTTGTGTAATAAAATTCGATAAGAGTAATCAGCGCATAATGAATTTCCTCCGAATTTGTCGTTTCTTTTTTTTTTCCTTTAACTTTAATTTATGCCAACAGCCTCAATAAGTTTGAGGTCAATTACATATTTTTTTCCACCAGAATAAGGTGCGTTGGTGTTTTCTTAGCCCGAAACCACCATTTAAAGTATAACGTCAATGTGACATTTTCGTGATTTGAATTTACAGATAAAATCAGACGTGGGGATTCGACTAACGAATTATATTTCACGATTTCTTTTTTTTTCGGATCTTCATTTTCATCTTAGATGTGGTTTGTGCATCGGTCAATCGATCACCACAAGAGACGTTAACAACTTACCGAAAATATATGAATGATGTCGTAGTAAGTGACCAAAAGGAAAAGGGCAATGCAAATGCAGAGAGGTGAAGATGGAAAAGGCGTTAAATTACCATTGTCAGAGGTAATTTTTTTAGCCATGCACATTCTAAGAGTTACACAAAAACAAAAAACTTTCCTTCAGACTGCACCTTTTTTCGAACAGTTGTTTTAATTTGTTCAACAGCCTGGTACACGAATCCACGCTGTCGCGTCGTGTTAAAGTTGTTGCTAAAAATAAATTAGCATGTAATTTTGCCAGGAATTGCTGGTAATTTATGGAATGAATGTAAAGATTTTTTTTGCATTTTGCGAATACATGTTGCATGAGACATGAGTGATTTAAATGTTAGCAACTTGATATACATTTTGTTCTGGTAAATTTTGTTAAAAAAAAATGCTTAGCGGCTGCTATGACGCCAAATAGGTAGCATTTTTTATAATCAAAAAAATAGTTTATGTAAATTTTTAACTATTCTTAAACGACTTAACTGTTTGCTATTAAAGTTTCAATGATAATGACCAAATGCAATAGATAAACATTAAATGCGAGAACGACTTGTTTGCATTTAGACTTTTTGAATACCCGTGGTATACCCAACTTGAATGGAAATAATTTTATTTTTTTTTTAAAGAAGGCAATCAAAATGTGGAATTAATTCAGAAGGACAGAAAATGTTTTGTTGGTGCTTTTAGCGCCAGAGACTTTCTACAGAAAAAGCTGTTGTGTAATATCGTCGTGAGTTGCAACAGTGACTTGAAGCAAATGAAGAGGACAATGACTCATGGCGAATTATACTTTTGGTTAAACAACAAATCATTATAACGTGCAGCCGAATTGAAGCATCCGTGAAAGAGGAATACATAAAGGAATTACGTAAAAGACAAATGAAATAAGTTCAGGGGCCTCACTCTGTATCTCGTTTCGAAAGTAACATTTTTCGAAAATAAACTTTTTGTACTCTCTATTTCGAAAGCCGAATGAAATATAATACTACTCCGATTCAGAATTCTGGAAGTATTACAGAATACCAACTTAAAAACGGAACGGAAAGCAATAGGATTGACTGTCGGAACGAAAAAAATAGTGTAGGGCCCCAGTAGTTCGCGGCAATACCAGGTTTTTATCAATTTCAAGACGTCATAACAAAAATAATTGCCAGACGAAATGGGCAATAAATTTCGATATGAATTACAAATCTTCGTCTTTTTGGTCAAGCAGTGTACTCCTATATAAGAACGACAAACTACTGTTCGTTCGTTTCACAAGTCACAACAGCAGCGTGCTAGACTAGGATTAAAGAATAAACAGCGAATGAAGAAAAAGTGTTAATATAACTCCACTGAAGAGGTTTCAAACCTGTATCAAAATCCCTGACAAAATTATTCCAAGGCTACAAAGTCCAAACGGAAATCTGTAAATATGAGTATACGAGTACTTGAAGACATTAAGGCGCAGCTAGCTGTTGTTTGAAGAATCACTCTTGCAGATTGTCACGCTATACGTGAATAGTATTGCGAGCTATTTTGCTTTTCATTTGCAAAATACCTTCCCCTTTTTCCTTTGGCGAGCTGTATACGCTGTCTGTGTCTGTGCAATTTGCGAACAGCTAAATAATTAAATATTATCCAAATTACCTATTCATATACCTGTAGTAGAGTAAAAGATATCCGATGCGAGATAACAGTGTTATTAAGGAAATTACAGAAAGTAAGTGCTTACAACAATACATAGCCTTCTTATGATATAGGTAGGTAGCACTTATATGTGCGAAAAAAAAAATCAACAAATATCAAATAATTAGAATTAAGTTTATTCACATTATATCTGAATGCGTAGCCATTCAGCTGATGAATTTCCAAATGGAGGTATAATGCTAGCTATGTGAAAGTATTCTGGTGCCGACGGCTAATGATAAAACTGAAACTTTGTGCCTAGTTCAATAAAATAAAAATAAAGTCTTCACAAATGGTCTTCTCACTTCATCTTCACTTTTTTTTTGCAAATCTTGATTCTGCATAGTTTTTTAGAAAAAAAAGTATAATAAACGGTGCACAACGATATGTTTATTAAATTTTAGTTTTGCGTACTAAATTCACATTCTTGATTACTTCAAAATATCTTTTTATCGCGTTTGTAATAATTTTTTCACGTATTTGGCTAAACTTTTCGGAACAGGCAGGAACCAAAACCAAATCAAAAGTATCACCTTTGACAGAAAATTAAAAGGATAACAATAAAGGTTAGAAAATTATAATAAATTTTGTGTTTAAAGTGAAGTTTGATGCAATTTATTCTTTTGAAATGTGAATTTGGGCTTAAATGAAAGAGTGTAACGGCCATATTATTCACTCCGGGTGTAACTCAGGTTTAAGTTTATTTTACACCAGATCATTAATCCGCAATTTTTAAACCCGATAATTTAAACCCATGTCCATATTATTCACTGAAAAACACGCATTAAACCCGCTGGATTAAAAATGGATTTAAATGCGGATTTAAAACACTTTAAACCGTTTTTAATCCGTTTTAAGCCCACGTAATGTCAAATTTCACAAATAGTCATATTTTTTTTTTGTTTGTCACTTGGAAATTGATTTGATTTGTTTTGGGTGTATTAATTATGCCGAAATTTCTATCGAATCATCGAATGTAGCCTCCAAAATGACTCTTTTTCAGCACGAAATATTTTCGAAAATATACCACATCGTAATCGTCGACGCAAGCCCGCTTGAGCAATTGATATATTCGACGACAAGGACGATGTTAATTTATTATCAGCTGCTGTTTCATCAGCTCTTCGACAAATTCGTCTTCTGAAGACATTAATTTCGTCCATTTCACGAATGAAGTCCTTTTTTAGTTTCTTGACATTTTTTTTTCTATACCCCTTTTCTACTTTTCTTATTTCTTGCGAGCGAAATGTCAATATTATGAAATTGAGTTTTAACCCGAGTTAAAGTACTTAAACCGGTCTCCGGATTGCGTTTATATCCAATCGGATTAAACGCTGTCAAGTTTAAAAGACTTGGTTTATGTTCGGGTTTAACGAGTGAATATTATTGACTTGGGTTTAGTTTTTGGGTTAAATTCACTTAAACCCGGGTGTAACCTTTAACCCGGATTAAAGGGAGTGAATAATATGGCCATAAAACATTTTTAAAATATTTTTGTTTTGAAGTAGATTTAAGGATTTTTTATTAAAATTTGAGCGGATATAAAGATTTTCTAAAGTGAAGTAGATATAAGGAATTTAACAATAGTGCGAAGTAGGGAGCAGGTTTTATTTTTTTTTTTTTCCAAAATTGAAGTAAATTTAAGTGTCATCGCTGCACAAGAGCGTTCTCTATAACATTGGCTTCTATTCGATTAAACGACTTTTATTCAATTTAAATGCTAAAAGCGTTTCATCAAATTCTTAAATTTTTTGATTGCAATTTGACCGTAGGACTTGCAGGCGGATTTATCCGGATTTATTGTTGAAAATTGCGGAATGTTTTAGTTAAAAAAGTAATGAGGAGCAGCAAATACTTGTTCAAGTTATATTTTTTATCTATTTATATTTCCTTTAATCGTTCGTGTATTTTTTGAAACGATATTTATTTTATTCAAAACGTATCGCAAGATTGAATGTTTAAATCGTTTGCTCCGATGATTTATTTAATAAAGTCGAAATTTTCTGCAAGTACATATATGTTTATTACAAAATACTTCAAAGTCGTTTATTGTAAGCAGTTTGTATTTTCGAATATGTATTACTGCTTTATACTGCATTTACACCATTACGCACGCGCATTTTTGCACGAGACGGGACAGAGAGATCAGTTTGTCCGCAGTCAATGCTAATAAAGGCGTAAGAATGAGATCACATATCAGACGCTTAAAGTGCCATGAATGTTCTACCCATAATTATAGCTACATTCAACAGAAACAAACACAGGTTTCGTCGACCAATATATATCTGCAATCACTTTAAAACGTTTCCATTACGGATTTAAAACATATCAAATCAAAGTGGTAATGAGTTTTAGTAAATTTAACCAACAATATTCATCAATCAGTTATATGGAATAAATAAAATATTGTCCGTCCATCACTTCGGAAGCCATTTTGATTTTAGAAAGCGAAATTTCTTAACCCATCGCTATAAAACAAGTTTTTCCATAATTCCTACCACGTAATCAAGATGGCCGACCAAAAACTGTGTCACGTTTTTTGCGTATTAGGTAATGCCGTAACTGTCTTTCAGTCACACGGCTATTTTGTATTTATCATCCCTTTAATCTTCCGTGTTAGGAATGTGTGATCTTGTAACTGCGGCATTCGATAAAATGTCTTAAACCTTTGTGCGGCTTAAGTTCGTAAAGTATAAACATAAAAAAAAGTTATTACTCTATAGAAAAAAGTACGTCCACAATGGATATAAAAAAATCTCTAAAATCCACAAAATTTGTTTCTTATATCCAAATTGTTCTTGTGCTAACAGATTTTATAAGAAACAAAGTCTGCGGTGTTGTCACATGCGTGTCTTATAAGCGACTTGTTCTTATATGTATATTTTTCATATCCGTCGTGCGGACTGTAATCGAAAAAAAAACAAATCTAACTCCAGAAAAACAAAAAGATTCCTGGCAAATAATAAAAACCAAATTATCAACATGTGGGTTATAATAGGTTACTTATCAAAATCTATTCAGTCAATTTTCAAAAAGCCTTACTTTTGACTCTAAAATGGAAAGAGATATCTAATAAAGAAAATAGGAAAATAAAAATTTTAAATTTATGCCGAATTTAATATATTTCTCTTCCAATGGATGGAAAAAAGGTTAAAAAGCACAGAGGTAATTTCACTTCAAGAACACAGACTATTGGTAAACTTGGTTGTCCTGCCTTTGTCCGTACATGGTTAAGAATCCTGCCGTCAAATTTAATATTTTTGGGGTTGTATATAGGTCAACGCCGAGAAAATATTAAAATTTCATATTTTGCATATATTTAAATTAAACAATTAATAAAAGATTTATTCATTTTAAATAATGTCTGCTATTACAAAATATGTCTGAAATATTAAATTGTAATATAGATGGAGGTGGTTGTCAATGCAAAAGTATTTGAATTCAACGCTTATTTATATTGAAAAATATTATTTTAATAAAGACCGGGTTAGATTGTAGAACAAAAATACTAGATTTTAATCTTTAGAGATTAAAGTTTAGGAAATTCGTTTAAAAATGAGAATTTTAATGAAACAATTATTAAATTTGAAGTTAAATATATTACAGAAAAAGTTGAATAAATTGGAAATGTAATGGACCTTTAATACTCCGGATGTATTAAAAAACACCCCCATATTTTTAAACGTGTATTAGACTTAAAATCAACCACGTTAAAAGTTGTGGTTGAGAATTGTCATTAGCTAGTCGTCTTATCATTAAAGTGCTTTCTTAGACTGCTAAAAAGTCGGAAAATGGAAAGGTGCCAACACTCGTTTTAAATGGGATTTTAACCAAAGTTCGGGAACTGCTCTTTTCTTTTTCATTAACATCGACAGATCGTGTCTCAACATCTGTCGATGGTGTTGCTCTTTTCTAATGTTCTTATGGTCCCAATACAAAGTCTTTTCAGTTTACGAACAATGACGAAAATAAGTTGGTCAAAGGTTTGAATTTAAGTTAAACAGAGAGTAAATTGTGTACAGCGTACCATTGTGATGCACTTTGCATTTGAAACTCGGAAGGAATGGTCTTCAAGGACACTTTGATTTAAAGAAAAGTACCAGGAAGTGCAAAAAACGACCCGCATGCAAAGAGGATGCTTGTGTGGATTTAAGTAATCAGCTATCGTTAAGTATTTTAAAGGTGCACCAAAATTAAAAATCAACCTTGATGGCTAAAGGATATACAAATGGTCATAGCGAACTGCTCTCGATGGAGTTACGTCAAATAGTAAGTCAAGCAGTTACTATTTGATTAATAAATTTGAAGTAAACTGATTTTGTAGAAAGCAGAAATGCTTTGCGTTGCATCGATTCAAACGAAATTCTTGGCTTTGTCATATAAGCATATCAAAACTCATTTTGATTAAGAAAGTACTTACGACAAGAGATCTACGTATTAATATAGAGGAACACCCTTCAACACAACATGATCACGGCTAATGGGTTGAAAAATAAACTCTGCAGATGAAAGAAGAGCGAGAGTTGAAATCTGTGTTTTTTCCAGACGTCTAGCTCTGCAGTACAGCACACCAAGCAGAGGCCCAATCAGCAAAAGGATACTTATTTATATGGTTTCAAAATGCCCAGAAAGCTTAATAAATAAGAGTGTTTCGAAAACTTAACACAAAAGAAGGTTAGCTATTGACAAACTATTTTTGCATTAACCTATCTTCCGGTAGTCCTTTAAAGCATATACATTTTTCCCTACGTAAAAGCAATACCTTTTATTTCATTGTTACTGCAGGGTCTTATGCGAAGTCTTTTAGTGGTCTACAGTTAATAACCACACACCAGATGGGTGTGGACAATTTTAACGAGCTATCATTTTGGATTTCATCAGATGAAATGGGTAGGTACCTATATAATTTTATTTGTTTCTTAAGTCAAGCACTTATGAATAAAAATAAAAAGTCAAACTTACCGAAAATTGTTGTCCATAGATTCAAATCTCTCAAGTCGTAGATCGCAAATCCATAGAGGAACACCATGTGCAGCAGCGATATCTGAATGATCTTGTCCCACTTGAGGGGCGCATCAAATTGATAGCCCAAAAATGTGTCACCCTTGAAGTTCTTCGTGTACTCCTCCAGATCGATGGTGTGCGTTGGCTCGAAATATTTATGCGTTTTCTCATCATTGTCATTGGGCGCGTCGCGCTTCACCTCCTGCACTTCACTCTTACTCAATAGCACTGTTTGGCTTCCCCCATTCGGCCAGCCACCGTTTAATAACTTCGCACTGCCATTTGACACACTTCCATTGGACAAATATCCCAAATTCACGTTACCATTTGCACTGATTCCGTTGCTGGTGCAGGCACCACAAACCCCATTACTACCACTAATACTGCTCAGTGGCAATTTGCCGTTAGTATCCTTTTCGGATACTGCACATCCGTTCGCTGTTACCACGGTCGTGTTGACGCGATCCGAAGTGGACAGGTGACCCATATTTTTCGTTGGCGTTGGTTTCCGATTTCTCTTTCGGTCGCGGTGCTGACGAAAGGAATTTAAATAAACAAAAAAAAAAATTAATTTTATCTTTCGTGTCAACAATAAAAAGGGAAAAGCTTCGGAAAATAAATAATTGCTTTTACATTTCCCGAACTTTTACTTTCGTCAAACTTTTTTAAGCTAAATTTGGGTGTATCGCTGCGAGAAGACTGCCGTGTCGGCCGACCGACAAACTAGACTTAGACAAGTATCTGTAGTCAAGACAGCACCTGACCAGCACAATTCAGAGGTATCTAGCGCTCGGACACTAATGACTCAAGATGTTGAGATAGAGCATCTATGAAGTTCACCAAAAACTAAAGGTATCCGCGTCGCGGTCATGTATCTACCTATTGCGAGATCGCGTGCCTGCCAATGTTGGGGTTCTCTCTTTCCACGCGTTGTAGCTGCGTTTTCTTTTTCAGTTCGTTTAATTTGGTTTTTTCTCAATTTTACAGTTTACAGTGTTTTTTTTTTTTTTTTTTTGTCTGTTGCGTTTTAATTTCGAATTGAATTTCGGTTGAGGCTTATGGATTGCTTGGATGGGAGATAGAGATGCTTTCACTTTACATAACCTGGATGGTTGCGATGCAACTGTGTGTTGGCCCAGTCCGCCGCGGGGCGATATAATTACCAGTTTGTGTTAGTTTTTTGTTGGGCGCTTATTTGAAAATTTCGTACACGCAATTAGATAACCGATGTTAATGAAAATTCACACGCGCTCTCTTTTGAACGTGTGGCTCAAGAATGTATCACTGAATGGAAATAATAAGAAATGTATTTCGTAGGGCGACTTGGAGCAACTGCCGAGGTCGAAAGCTGCAGTTGATGTGGTCTAAAAAGGGATGACAGTGTGTCACTAGTTTTATAGGATCCCCACCATACGGTGCGATCGAAAACAATGCCTGTGATGATGCGCGTCTATTTCGCACACGACGATGCCCGACACTTGCCAGCTGTAAGACTGGTATCTTTCGACGCACCTACATAGATCAATTTGGAGATCGCTACGTGATGAATGTATTGTCTGCTGAAGTTGTTGTCGATGGAGAGGAGAATGATAAAAAATAATGCTAATGGAACTGTTATTCATCTTCGGGCTTGGAGGAGTTCTGTGATTCATTTGTTATTGTACACAGAATGGGCTTTGGCTTGGGTTTGCGGTGGACCTAGACTCTTTGAAGTCCGAAAGCCAGACTGCGTGTTTGCGAAATTTATCTCACATTGAAGTGCGATTTGACTGTATACAGTCATCGGTTTTAATTCATATTTTTGTGGAAGTGGCTGGCGTTTTGTGCGGATCACGTAAAAATATGAAATTTCAGGCAACACATATCCAACAGTAAAATAATTAAAGAGATTTTGCCAAACCTGTGATAATTCATTAAAAAAATGTGTCTTCCTTGGTATCACGTTTCGTTTATCGGTGTTTAGTATGATAGGTTCCATTGAGTATCTTCGAAGTCGTGTTATATGTATCACCAGTTATGACAATTTGTATTGTGGCGTGAAAAATGTTTGAATTTGGTGGGGCATATGGTGTGCCGTATGTCTACTGTACGGTAGGTTGGGGTTCATCCCACAAAAAAGTAGTGGGGATGATTGTAAACAACTTGGGTGGACACGGTCGAATTCATTTGGATTATTTTGCACTGCCCAGTAAAAATAGATAGATAAGACAAGGTTCATAACATGAAGGACTCTCCCTTGCACTGTATTTCAATTTATAGTGCTTTACAAAAAATACCTAACCTAACCCGACCTTACGAAAAGCAAGAAAAAGAGTGTCAATCGTCTCTTGAGCCAAAAGTCCTATTACAAGAGTATCGTGCTTGCTGTTCCAATCACAGTACACTTTCCAAACCAAATCAAGTGCGTGCTACTCCAGCTTTGGAGTCTACTACGAAATGCGGTCCAGTGGTTGCGCTACACTGTATAAGTCTAAAACCAGCTCCCCTTGAATATATTTCTGGCCTCTCATTCAACTAATTAGAAAAGCCTTCAACGATCAAAGTATGAGCAAGCAAATAGAAAGATACGAACTGAAATGAATATTTATATTCTTCTGGGCGGCGCGGCTTTACCGATGGCAATGGAACAACGAGGGAACGGAATATCTATGAAACAAAACCATTCTTTTGGACACAGAAAATATTTCCTATGTATGGGCAATGGGAGTTTTCGGTATTCTTTGTGGAAATAGTGGCCCGAAAGTCGCCAAAGTTGTGAAAAGGACGAAGAAGGTAAATAATAGAATTTAGGGATCTCCGTCAGAAATTAAGTTAAACTTTGTTCTTATTATCAAAGTTTATTAAATTTGCTACAAAATTACAATTTGTTTTTAACATTAACACAAATTACGAAAGAGGTGAAATGTGTTCAATTAAAAAAAAAATGTGTTATTGTTAAAGTGAGAGATAATTTTTGACATTCCGTGTCGATAAGATTTTAATGTATCAATGTTATAGTACGTTTCCACCGGGCACCAATCGCGAGATTTAGGGCAAGAGATTACAAATAAATCCTGAGGTGTTTCCACTAAAAACAAAAACAAGATTAATTTGACGTTTCACCTTTGTTGTTAACCAGAGACAAATGATACTGAGACCCCCAACTCACAATCCTCTTGCCGCTGGGCCCCTCAGTTTTTTTTGTCAAATTCGCCATTTTGTTTTCCTATCGGTGTTGTGTCAATTAAGAATCCGTGTGACATGCAAAAACATACAAAAACATACAAAAAATACAAAAATAAATGCTGCCAACCTCGACAACCGTGGGGAAATGTGCTAGAATTCGGGAATACCACATTTTTACACTACTGAATGCCATTGGTTAGTAGTTATATGTTTTTAAAAGGCGAATAATTTGATTTCTTTGGTTAATAAAAGTAGCTAAATGAAATGTTCTATATACTAGAAACTGATAAGACAAACATGGCGTAAATTTTTCTTAGAAAACAGAAGAAAATTTGCTCAATATATTTCTATTTTACTTCAAACAATCTGCATTGTTCATTTTTCACATATATTTTAAGCAAATCTACACTTATTCCTTAAAAAAATTATAATGTACACGTAACGAATAATTTCAACTTTAACGGATAAAATTCTATGAACGCTGTCAGCAACTTTGCCTACAGCGGAAGTGGCATATGCAAGGTGCGAGTGTGTTGGTGAGCCGGAATTTTTGAAGATACGTGACATTTGTCAACACGAATTTCTATGTAACAATACAAGCGCACTTAGCATTTGCCACCCCATAAAAATATAGCTTGTAGGAAAATAATGGGCAATCGGCCGAAGTATTGTCTCTGTTGTCAACTATTGTCAAATCGAGCAACCCAAAATTGTGATAATTGAAAAAAAAATTAACCAATTCAAAGGTTTAAAGTAATAAAACATGAATTCCAAATATGAGTAAATACTTTCTTTTCGCAGTTTATTGTAGATTAAAAATTGAATGCTCTCAGGAATAGGTAAATTGGTTTTTTTTTTATTTTTGACACTATTTCAAATACAGCTCTGTTTGCTTTGTATTTTTGACATCTCGAGCTGTGGAAAGTACGTTCACAAATAGGATTGTACATTGAAACCTAGTTGAAAATCGAGATTTATTTCTAATCTCCCTTTTCATGGGATTAACTTTTGTATGATAAATCCCAAGATTTATGTGGGATTTACAGAAATTTTTCTAAATCTCGTAGTTAATGGTGAAAACGCAGTATTATATCGAACGTAAAAGTTTAGTGAGCGGGCGGAGCCTAAGAACAATTACTCTTATTAAAGTTAGGGGTCGCAGCCAATTTTTTTACCTACGTATATTAATTTAAACATGAATTTAAGTGCTAATGCAGATATATTAAATATATTGTTGACTGAATATACAGGTATGGAATTCGCGATGAAAAATGATTGATTTGCTGACAGCGGGTTGAAAAGTCAATAAATGACGTGCGGAATTTGTAAAGAATTTTGTTCGATTTCACAAACTTACAAATGCAGCGATGAAATTTAACATTTCACTGAAATTCAACATTTGGAAATGTTGGAAAATGTATGGCGAAATCCTGGACATTTGTTGAGACTATAAACGTCGAATCTATAGACCTCCGAAACTAGCAACTAGGTGAAAAAAGTGTGAGTTAAAGAGCTTCATCTTGTTCATTCTCCACAAATGCATTGAAAACTTACGAAAATTAAAAAAAAGGCCCCAATATAACTTATTATAGTCATAAAAATATCAGAAACGATATCGGTTTACGTGATCTACCCCCTAGAAAAGCAAACGTGTTTTGTCAACTTATAATGCAGAAATAGAGGGAAAACCGAATAGTGCTAATTGTGTTCACTCAATGACATTTGTCACAAGTCAAAATCAGCTCGACGAAAAGGAAGTAGGTCAACAGTACCTTATACAATCACCGTAAGATGAAAAACAACCAATTTAAACAAATTATGGAGTTTTAAAATGCAATTAAAAATGAGCCCGCAGTTATTGTGTACAAAGAATAAACTGTTTTAGACGCTATTTAGCAAACGTCGATACACTGTACTTAGGGCTACGTACTTTTCCATTGACATAACGTATCCCATTAGCAAATTCACAAATGAAAAACTAAATTTCTTCTAGGAAAAAAATTAAAAGCCTAATGGCGGCTTCCATGACTGATGTTGAAAGAGAACTGTACTTGGGATTTTCAATTTTGAATTCATCTAACGTGTTACTCAAGCAAATGCTAATTAGGGGCCCCACATTAAAGTCACCTGACTGTAAATACATTTTCGACTTTCTTCCATTTAGAGATACTTTTTTGCAACACGCCGGAGATTTTTTCATCATTTTTTGTATTCGAATTAAACGATCGAATTATTGAACAGAAGTATGTGACGTACATAAGCCAACATAAACCTGGTAAACTGGTACGCTAAGCTGACAGGTGTCAGATGCCGCCCAGCCATCGCTTGATGATAAATTTACGCATTAACCTCAATTATCTACGGACGCTTTTTTGTTGTTGTTGTTGTTTTCAAGCTGGGAACAGGTTGGATTTTAATCGGAAGACAATAGAGTACTCTCTATGGCGAAGAAGACAATCGTAAATATGGGATTACGTTTGGGAAATGCTGTGAAGAAAAAATATAAATGGTGCTGTTGTTGCGATGCAGTGAATTACTAATTACACTCTGAAGTAAAAGTGAAAATTGCTCCTCGGGAAGGTGGCGTTTTCTTCATAATTCATTAGAGTTGATAGTGTTTTTTGCCAATTGGTTTTATTGGTGTGGTCTTGCTTTACTTTATCTCCATGAAGGCAAAACTATGTGTACATCGCAAATCGTTTCCTCAATTTCCCTATAAGGATTTCTGACATCGATACAGACTCGTTTCAATGAAGAAAATATAGACGCAGGGACATTAGTCCACGAGACATAAATTCATAAGGGACTTTTGTCCCACTTCCGAGTGACACAAGTTTAAAATTTAATTGTGAAATTCTATCCCACCAAAGTGGGATATAAGTCCATGATTAATTTTTCAAGTATGGGACATAGCTAATTCCAACATTTTGTAATTCGAAAAATATGCTATCATAAAAAAGTCCAAACCGCACGTTTCACACATTACATTTACAAGGTAACCATAAATATTGAAAGTCGATTGATTTTCTCACTCAACTTTTTGTTTTAGCGAATTTTTGACTTTATTTTCTCTAATTTTTTGTCTTAGCTTCAGAAAATTTGAGAAAATAAAAGTCAAAAATTCGTGCGAAGAAAATAAAAGTCAAAAATTCACGCGAATTTTTATTTTAATTTTCTCAAATTTTCTACAGCCAAAAATGTACTTATATTCTTCAAAAACTTATTGCTTTGGCTTCAGAAAATTTGAGATGATAAAAGACCACCCGAAATGATATTTTGCTTTCCATTTTAAACAATTTTGGGCGATTTTTCAATATGTAAAAAAGCCCAAATTCAAAATTCACATAACAGACCAAGCTTAAATGGACCATCGGCCAAAGTACGCTGGATGCTTAAGAGTCTGGCAAGGCAGCTCTGCTATTAATTTCAATTAACTTAAGCAACAGGTACAGTATTTCTTTAAAATCAATTTCAATGATTTTTTTTAAAAATCAAAATGTGTTAGAAGGGACATAATTCCATAAATGCTTTTAATGGACTAATTTCCCATAACAAAATTTTGAACTAATATCCCGAAATATATGTGATTGTGACTAAGTTCTTCGGATTTATGCGCATAAGTGCATTTGCTCACAATGAATTAAAAGGGTCTTTCGTTAAGAGTAAAGGGATTTTAATTTTAAATAAAACAACGATGGCTTGATGTAAATATATAATATAATAATATTGAAACTTGGTAGAAGCATCATCAGTCGAAGCAGTTGTTACAATGGAAAAATCAAAACGTCAAATTCTCTACGAAATCTAGATGAGCGAAGCTTTTTTCTGGCCGGTGAACACTAATAGAATCTGCCTAAGAAATAGAGTGCACTGAGGGCAATCTACTTTGTAGAGCCAGAATAGTTGATGCTGGGTAGAAGTTTTAAACTATACTCGTAGCAAGTAGCGGGATTCATCACCAACATGCGATTATACATTGAAAGAACGACAACGGGGACCAAATCTGCTTCTAAAAACGAAAACCATCACAAATGCCAGAGCGTTTATGCTTAGTGAGGAAGTAGGTTCTTTTAGAAGGCTACGACTTTCACCAATTTTCAATTGGAAACTGGATGTATTTTAAAGCTATGCAAGTCGAAACACTAGTAGCCCCTCTCTGGATATGAATCACGTACCATTGACATGTACCCTTCGTGTATTTAAATAGCTAAAAGAGCTATTTCGAAAAATTAAATACATACCCACTTAGAGGCCATATCAAGCTTTAAAACAAGATTACAGCATAACTACGAGCAAAAACACCCAAAGGGCATAATTAAACATCCGACAACCTCCATGTTACATATGTTTTGAATCTTAGGATTTTTTTGCTTGAAAGGTGTATAGTTAATTATGGTCTTGGGGAATGGAAATTGTAAATAACACAATAATTTCCCAAGCCCTAATTGTTATGTTGTTTACATTTTCCCAAGCCCTAATTGATTGCCCAAGACCCTAATTAACTATACACCTTTCAAGCAAAAAATTCCTGAAGTTCACTGATAGATGAATGAACAAAAGGCATGTTCATAAAAGTTTGTATAAAATCACCTTTGTGAAATGTCAACAACACACTAAACACATTTTTGATTTCACACCAGAACATGGCCAAGCTATTGCTGTTTGCTATTTTGCCTAAACTTCTTGTTGTTCACCTGGTTACAGCCTATTCTCTTAAGTGTGATTAATTTGTTCAATACCACTTCATGTGAAAACGTATTTACCATGGCACCCAAAGAATCAATCGCCTCAGATGATTCCGATGCGCACTCGGACCTTGAAGCCTAATAACTCCGTAAACAGTGTGCTAAAAGCAAAAGTATCCTACCTATTTTATTTTTCTTGCCTTTTGTGTATTTGTTTACGGTTTGTTGTCACAAATAGGCTTCGGGATGGTTGAAGGCAGTATGTAAACCACACACAGAGACTTCATTTAGCAAGAATCACTCAAGCCGCACCCGGCTAGACATTTATGAGCAACGACTTGGAAGAGTTGTTAAATATCACCTTGGCGCTGTTATTACACCCGACACATGCATTTAACATGACAGAACCAAAAAAACACATTTACCATCAAGTCAGTCGCATTGAGGTGAAAATACATGTCACATTGTTCGGCACTCTCAAGGGTCATATGATGAATATCAAGTACATACGACGAATTCAGAATTACTATCTGCAAATCAGCGAAAAAATGCATTTTAAAACAAGTTCGGGTTGTGTATAAATGTCGACAAAAAGATTTAAATAATATTTATGCTGTGCTGATACAATAGCGTGCACTCAAAAGCGCAACGTTGCATGTAAACAGCCAACAATGAATGTCAGATTTACCGCGGTCAAGAAAACGTTTTCGCCTGATTGGCTATAGAGAAAAATGCGACTGAAACTTGAAAGTGGTTTATTTGGATTGGGTTTTAAAGTGTCTTGTAAACAGCAATTGAACAGAAAAGACGGACAAAGTATTAAGCATATATGTATATTGACAAATAAATTTTGATTATGATCTGGCTACTAATGTCTAGTTTACTCTAATTTCGATATGGGAATCGCAGAGCTAATGACGTGCTAACTAGGTGTCAATATTTAGAATGCGATCACTGATCGGGATAATTGATGCCCAAACAAAAATGTATCCCATGATGGGTCTTATGGAATGTTTTTGCTGAAAAGTGAGCTCAAAATTTCGGTTAATGGTGAATAATTGTAAGAAAACAGTGACACCATCGTCTCGAAAAACAACTGGATTCGAGTAAGGCTTGTTCTAATGTATACGATTGTGAATTGAGTGCAACGCAGAATTTCTTTGTGGTATTCCATTTTCTATATAAAGGTAAAATGGAAGGCTTAGAAACTTCAAGAGGAAAGTTTCGTGCACATCTGATAATTATGCTACACTTCTCATCGTTCTCATTGGATTAAAGTACATTATTTTTTTGTTTTGACATAACTTTGTTTTCATGCGATTTGTTCAAACTCCTTGATGGGCGGATGCCCTTAACACACGCTCATTGTTAAATACAATGAACGCGTATTAGGATTACCTATCCACTTCACCTCTAGAGATATTGACTTGTCAAATAAAATAAGGCTACTGCCTTTAGGGACACCGCAAACTGTCAAATCGAGTATATAAGTACGTACGTACAATGTTTACGTTATTAGAATGAAGCAATATCAATTCAACTCTTTTCATCTTGGCGACAATACGCAATCTTAAACATTGAACCCTATTTTCTATGGTTGAAAGCGTTGCAATTGTAAATATGTTAGCTTTCTTGAAATTGGCAAACCACTAACAGAATGTTGGCGCGCTGAGCTTTAGAGTATTTGCATCCGGCATTGAGCAGTTTTTAGTTTGTAAATATTTGTAAAACTAAATGGTTCAGAGAAAGAAATATTTACACAATTAGTTACAAATAACTTGAGCTGCTCGATGAATAATTATAATAGCTGAATTCCAAAACACAGTACTTCTCTATTACTGCTTAATCGAAGCGTTCAAAAATGGATTATTATGATGCAATGCATACTTTTCCAAAACGCATTGTGAACGCATCAACTGCGCAAACAAAAGCAAACAAAGCATCGGTAATGATTATGATGCAAATGATATTTGACATATCAGTTTGAAATGCCAAATAAAATTGATTGATGGCCTGAGTCGTTAGTAAAATAATATATTTTGTAATAATTTGCCAATTTTACTTTGGTTTGCAGTAATAAATGCATAACAAAAGCAAAGCAGCGCAAAAGCATTCGTAGCCTGGCACCAGAAAAGCAGTGTGCATTCACAATTTTGTTGATGTTTTGGAATTCAGCCTGTTTCTATATTAGGAACGTACTCCTAGAGCGTGGCTACATGACCATTTCGTGGCCAGCGAAACTGGAAGATATTGAGTGAGTAGAAAAGAGAAGGAAATTTTCTTTAGATATCTGAGAACGAAAAACAACAAACACTTCGAAATAAATACATAATTTGTTTGTGTTCTTTTTGGTATTTGTCCAAAATGTCCTTCAATCAAATGACAATTATTCTCTCACCAATGTGAGTCATATGGCTTTCACACATAACCACACTGTCCATCACACTGCTAGCATTATCTGACAAACATTAGACAATGTCAAATAGCAAAAGTATTGTCAAATATTTAAAAAAAATCAACTATTATCATTAAACTGTTTGACAGCGTTTGCAAATGAAAGCTATCAACTCTTTGAAATTTTATCAAACAATCAAGTCGAGTTTTGGGCTTGAGTTGTACTTGACAGTTTTCCAGAAAATTTAAATTTTAAAAAAGACACAAGCTCTGTGGACAGATTGACAGTTGAAATGATTGCAAATTGGTATGAGTTAAACTTTCAACGCCATATCACAAAATAACTCGAACACAAAATAAAAACTAAAAGTTTTTTAACTGTCTCAAGAAATTTGTTTTTCCTAGCCCTATTTGATAAGAAATTGACACTTGCGACAGGGGACAACTATTTATAATGCCACAACAACAATAACACAACTTTTGGTGCCATTAACAGTTCACCTATTTGATTGCAAAATTTACAAGAACTGACAAAATTTCCGAATCACAAAAATATTATTATGACAAACGAATTACCAAGTCAAATGTTGTGTGAGGGCAAACATTTACGAACTAAAATGTTAGTGGTCAGAGTCAAACATCTGTTACCCAGCCTTAAGTCGACTAGATTTATATGGCCTGCATAGCACATGAATTTTAAAACTAGATTGGTCACTCTCCACCGTCAGACACATATACGAAATGTCAACTTAAGAAATATTTAAAATTTTCCATTTATAAGAAAATAGCGATAAAAAAACAGTTAATTTTTTAACAAAAGAAATGTCTGTGTAATAGGTTTAGCCATTTGAAGATGTGTGTTATGAATTATGAAAGTATTAAGAGTGATATAAATTGACATAATCAGGCAGATAATGTTGACACTAAACACTAAACAATTTGTGCAGTGCGATTTAGTTTAATTTAAGATAATATTGACACTAAACACTAAACAATTTCCGCAGTGCGATTTAATCCGGGCTCGACTGTACGAGCCAAAATGCGGAACTAAAAATTACTTTCATATTTTTGGTGGACTTATGTAATTGAGAATCATTGAAAGTTTGGAAGTTAAAGTGGCCTACTCTCGCTCTACTAAAAATAAATGCGTGTCGCCTCGATCAAAACGTTTTAAGGTTTGTGATTCAAAGTCAGTTTTGAATTCGGTAAATATCGAGTCACAATCCTCCGCATCGTCTATAAAGCAAAATTTGTACTAAAATGAAGAATTCTATATTTGCAAGTGAAAACGAACTGATATAATATCTATTGCAAAAAAAAAACAGAAGAACTTACGTCGCTCAGATTATCACGCAAACTTTAAACGGCCCCGTCGTCGGCATCCAATAATCAATTTTATCAAGGGCTGAATTACAAGATCACAGTAACTCTGCCCTTTAAAATGATTTATTAGTTGTATTTAAGCAACTTTGCCAAACTTTAACGAGCAAGAGTTAAAAAAAAAAAATAAAATTCGTAACTGAACGCCACAACAAAAATTCGTGTCGAGACCTTCTCTTTTTCTTTCTAACTGAAGAAGTGCGAATCATTATAAACGGCCCAGGCCTCACAAAATAAAAATATTCCGCGCATAAATTCAGAATTGCATTTTCATAATGCAGTTCAATAAACTTTTATGTTCACTGACTGGAATTTAATTATGAGGCAAACATGAACCCAACTAAAATAATTTAAACATTTATGTATATTGAAACTTTGACGAAGGAAAGAAATGTTTTAGTATTAGAGCGTATTTTTAGAACAAAAGTTCCTTCACGTCGTTGCGCGATACCAATAATCATATTTAGTTACCATATCAAATAACCCATTGTGACCTACGAAATATTTAATGTGAAAGTTATAAAAGATTATTAGCAAGGCCCAATATCTTCACGTTAGGTATATTGCACGTCAAAATAGATAATTTTGTATGGCAAACTTGGACATTGCGGGTTCGTTAAAGTTAACCTGAACACAAAAATAATTATAAGTGCCACGCAATTACGCGATCATGGTTTCATCATATTTTCGCCCCACTTTCAACTACAACTACAAAAACCTAAAAAGAAAAAGTCTGTTTCTCCCATAGGTTATCCACAAGTTCCATTATTTTCCAATGCTTTCCATTTCATATTCACGTTTTTTAATTCACAATTTACCCTTCGATTTAGAGACGTTTAATCCGAACACTTTTAGTTGTTTTTTCCAACTATTTCAATAGTCCATTCAATAGTTCTTTTAGGCACTTATCAAGCATCTATTCCGAAACAAAGGATGCACAAGAAAGATAAAATCAGAACGCGTACACTCGAGTTTGACAGCCGTTTCAAGCTCAACACCTTAAGGTGGGCCAAGTCGCAATGTAAGTCGTGTTGACACGTTTGACTATGGGTAAAAACTGAAAAATAATTATCGCGCTCATTTAACTGGACAAAAACAACGAAACCGATTAGATTTTCACGACTCAGCAAATTTTTCCTTTTGCTTTTCTTTCCACTGCCATTGTGGTCTTGTGAGCTGTGAATGTCATCAGAAGCAACAGAAGGCAGATTTTGAAATCTCATCATATTTATGAACTCGAAAGTATTACATTTCTTTAAACCGTAAGACAATGAACAACCAACATATACGAGAAAGAACCAAGTGACTATGACGCCCGGTTGACTGGCGTTACCTGAAGGCAATCTCACTGTGACCGAAATTCTTGTTTTTGAGGCTGAATTATGACAGACCAGATGATTACCCTCGATAATGTAATTAGATGTATTTACCTTTTGAAGATGATTGATGAGGTGACGAAAGTCAACCGGAAGGCGACATGGACAGTTTTTATCGAGTGAATTCAATTGGCGGTTACGATTGACAGGTGGGTGAGTTTTTATTCGATAGTTGAAGTTTTCTGAAAAAAATTATGTAATGCTGCAATGCATGATGGGATTATTTGTAAATTTGCAACACTTAGTTATGAAAGTAAACTAAAATTCCAGAAGCAGTGTGGGTGCCTCTTCAGTGGTTTCTCATTTTCTTCTTCCGTAATCCGATAGCCGTGCTTCAATAAATACTGTACAGAGTTACACTTTAGTGATTCTTGGACGGTGCCATACAATCTTGGATGAAGTACAAAAAGCAATAGCAAATCAAAATCAAGGCTCTGGTTGTAAATGGAATACAAATTTCAGTTCTGTAATGTTGTGCGGGGGAGTCTTTTGGTGAGTCAATGAGTTAGAATGATACGATTTCAGAATATTGTCGAATCTGGTAAATTTACGAAAGGTGTGACTTTAATCATTCAGGAAGGGTGGATATTCCCGCACTGATCGTTAACCCCTTGTTGGAGAAGAAATTAAAATTGTAAAAATACAATCTGGTCATGAAAAAAGCTTTTTAATTTAAACATAAAGCTTTGACGCGCTCAATTTAAGAGGAAGAATCTGCACAGCTCAAGTGCAACACTTAAATTTAAATTGGAAGATGCTCTTATTTTTGCAAATGGCCACCAATGTCAAATCTGTTTTGACATCTGTCTGTAGAATACAAGTAAACAAGCCTTGGCGCGATACACTCCCCAAGAACGCGGAATAATCGTGTCAATTTTTGTGCGTAACAATTCGTCTGTAGTGTTGGTGCCAGCGCGAATTCCGTCGCCGATTCCACAACCGTCCGACACCGACTGTGCAAACACTGCGCCGTTTGGCCACCAACCTTGAAGAGTATGGTACCACGCGAGACGTTGCCAAGAGTGGCCGGCCCAGGAGCGCCCGTTGTGCCGAGAATATCGCCGCTGTTGTCGAGGATGTCGAGCTGTCGTCGGAAACATCGACCAGACGCCGTGCCTCGCAATTTAGCCATCAGCCGGTCGTCCCTAAGGCGAATTTTGGTGAAACACTTGCGCATGTTCCCGTACAAGTTCCAGTCCGTGCATCAGCTGCTGCCTGTCGACCGCCAAACGCGTGTAACCTACGCCCAAGCCATCCTCAATCTCTGGGACGAAGTGGACGATTTTTCGACCAAAATCATAATGGGCGATGAGGCTCATTTCCACCTCAGCGGGTACGTCAACAAGCAAAACTATCGCTTCTGGGGCACCGAAAATCCACGAGTAATGCACGAGGAGCCATTACACCCGCTTAAAGTGACTGCATGGTATGCTGTTCACGCTGGAGAAGTCATCGGGCCATTTTTTTTTCGAGAACGCCGCTGGTCAAACGACAACAGTGGACGGTGCGCGCTATAGGGCCATGTTAACCCTTTTTTTCTGCCACAATTGGACGAATTAGGACTTGGGGACATGTGGTTCCAACAGGACGGAGCTACGACACATACTGCGCGAGCCACAACCGATATTCTGAAGGCGGCGTTCCCGGGTCGCCTCATCTCTCGTTTTGGCGATTTGCACTGGCCCGCAAGATCGCCCGATTAAACCGTTCCAGACTTCTTTTTTTTTGGGGGTTTTTTGAAGTCCCGTGTTTACGTGAACAAGCCCGACACCCTAGAAGCCCTCAAGGACAGCATCCGACACGAGTGCGAGAATCTGTCGACCGAAGTTCTCGCCGAAGTGATGAAAAACGCCATAAAACGAGCCCGTATGGCAATCAATTGTGACGGCGCCCATTTGGCCGATATCATCTTCTCGACTTGACCAATAAAATTCTAAATGTTCAAGTAAACATAATCAAAAAAACAGAATCGGAATTTTTCATTAAAAAAAAAGAGAGCTAAACAACATCGGATGACTTCTTTTGGTCCACCTTGTACTTCAATATTGGGAAAGTGAGTAGCACGATGGAGCTGGGAAACTGATTCCATTTATTAAGATAGTTCTTAGGTTGCCCCTCTAAAGCTCCGAAACATACCTGTTGTTCGTACAGGCTGTCTTTTTTCATTGCTTTGTTGCAAGGGGCAAGAAGGACTATTATTTTTAAAATGAGGTATAAAGGGTGGGCCATTAAGTGGTTTCTTTTTCAATCATAGGTTATTTCGATTTAGACACTGACAGCCGTTTCCCGCGCGAAATCTTAACAGAAAGTCAGTATCGTACCTCCGCGGAGCGAAATGAGTCACTTTACGCTTGAACAACGTTGGGAAATATTGAAAACTTATTTCCAAAGTGAATGCTGTGTATATGTAGTCCAAAGAGTGCGTATGCACAAAATTGCCTGCTGTACGCAAGTTTGTGCAAATAGTTCGTGAGACTGGTATGCTAGTGGACAACACTCATGGTCCCCGTCGTCGTACGGTGCGCACAGACGGGAATGTAGCCGAGAGTGTGAGACTCAATAGACGAACATCAATTCTTCTAAAATGGGGCTGGGAACAACGTTTCGGTCAACGGTGGTCGTTACAGAGCCATGTTAACCGACTTATTTTTTTTTTACTGAAATTGAAGACATGGTTTTGGACGACTTGTTGTTAACGTAAGATGACGCCACATGCCATACATCCCCTGCCACAATCGATCTTTTGCGTACTAAATTCCCAAATCGTGTTAGAAGCCGTCTTGGCGATGCCAATTGGCCGCCTCGGAGCTGCGATTTGACCCCTTTGGACTTTTTTTGCGGGGAACCGTGAAGGACCGATGTTCTGTCAACAATCCGGAAATGATACAAGCGCACTTAAGGTAAATATCATTTAAGCAATCCGTGAGCTTCAGCCCGAAACCATCAGCAAGGTCTTGGCAAATTGGAGTGACAGAATGCGCTACTGCGAAGCCAGCCGAGGCACCCCTTGAATGACGTTGTGTTCCATAATTAATGGGAATGTCTGCTCCTACTAATAAAGCAATAGCACATGGACAAAATTTAATTTTGGTTCATTTTATAGCATTTTTAAAAAGAAACTCGTATATGAAGAATATTTCACAATTTTGTATGCCAGAGACTGATTGGTGGGATTTTATTTCAGCCCATATAAGGAAGAAAGTCTCCTATTAGTATGCAATCCTTGAACCGAGTCCACTGTCTCTTGTTTTCGTGGACATAAAACACAAAAGAAATTTATTTCCAGATTTCCAGTATGATTTTCAAGGACGTAAAGAGAAACGATAACTGGTATCGAATACACGCATATTGACATGCTGTAGCCATACGTTGTGACAAAGCCTGACTCTTACAACTCAATTTGGCGTATTAAAATTGTAACCGAAGTTTTAAAAAACTTTCACGGGGTTGGCGTCCGCTTATAACTATTGTTCACTTCATGAAACAGGGGCACAAAATGGCTTCCGTGCGATAGTATATCAATGTTCTTCCACCATTGATGACAGACTCATGTTTCTTTGTGTTTAGAGTGTTGCAAAAAGGAGAAATTGCGACTGCTCGAGGATCAAATTACTATCAGAGAGAAACACATACAAACATTTGCATTGACATTGACTGTTGACGGTTTCGCTGTTCTAACTAGAGAGGCATTTCGAAATTAGGAAGAACAGTTGCATGCAGTTGGCAATTAAAAAACAAAAAAACGCTTAACATTCCCATACAAAACAGACTGTCCACCAAAAGTCTAATCCGAAGTTATTTCACAGTAAGCCCCAACAAATGAAACAAAACTCTTTTGTAATTTCGGTCTTATTACATTTAAAACTGCTGAGTGCACTCACTCATACCTAGTGTATTAACTAAGGAGAACTACAGAAATTTAGCCCTATCCAAGTAATGATCCTTCGGCAGTTTATCTTGCTCCTCCTCGGCAGCTTCTTTAATGCACTCCACTATGGGTTTTCCATGTTCGACGGCTGTTGTCAGACCCCTCCTTACGGCGGCGGTTGTGATTGTCTGTAGTTCTTCTGCCAAGCCCAGGGCAGCAAATACTCTTATAAATGCTGTTGTGCAATCCTTAGCTGCAAACAAAAGAATATCGCTTAAAAAAATGACTCTAATGTCCCAGGTACACTTACCATAATCGCCGAACTCGCCAGTCTGATAGTCGCGCGGCAGGAGATAATGATAGTGTGGCCAATAGCTCTTGGTTATGATGAAAATCATATTCGAATCTGATGGCTTAAAGTTCTTATTCAATCCCCAAACAAAGTGCGCCGAATTGATCAGCCAACAAACGTTGAGAACAATCAAGTATCGCAGCGAGAACGTTACAAACACGGCAGCCGGAAACGTATCACCCCAGTACTCTAGAGGTGCATTGATGGGCAGAAGGACGTGCAGGATAAAGTACATAACCCAATAGAATCTGAAAATGGAGCGGAACCGTAGAGACAGGAAATGTTTTTTTATTATTTCTTCGATATTACCTCTTTTGGAACATCACCACTTTGTCGGCCTCCAGGTCAGACATGTCAATGTGGTTCAATAGTTGCTCTTGCTCGGGTGTGTAACTTTCGATTTGTGCTCGCACTTGAGCTGAGACGAAATCCTTTGCACTGTAGAACGGGTCTTGATTTGTGCGGAATTTCTCATGATGCAGACGATGGACACGAACCCAATTGTAGATTGGACCCTGCAAAGTAGAAAATGGTTTTGTCATGAGATTCACTGTTGGTTGTAGGAGAAGATGAAATTTAACGAAGGTTTTTCGCTGCGCGTACACAACATGGCGTTGGTACTGGTTTGTGTATGGGATACATTTAAAACTGGCGGTTAATTTAAAAGACAACTTTTAGTGTTGGTTTAGTTCGTCACAAGAATAATGTAAACTTTTTAAGGCAAATGAATTTTAAAACGGAATACAATCCAGCGAACTGACTCCTTAAGTGATAATTAATATTAAGGACAGTTTTGGAATTGAAAATGATCGAATGCAGCGATGTAATATCATCGATTTCACAGCTGACTATTGTTAAATTTAGGAACGGTAAGAGAGTGCGATCAAATTTTCTCGGACGGTTTTATAAGCCAGGCAATAGCTAAGAAAGACCTGCAGGTTCGGTACACTAACGCCTGAGCCACTTTCATAAAGAGTTAAGCAGGCACAAAGCTGGGAGTACCCATTTCGTGATGATTTCAAATCGTTAAAACTTTCGCATTACAAACTTGTCATTCTTGAATAGTATACATACTTTAATTTCGAAAGAAGTGCGCTGAAAAAATTTAGCATTGACGAATGAAACGGACAACAATTCACAGCAGATTGCAGCAAAAGCCAGTTTAAAGTACTTTAACCGTTTAATATTGCATGACCAAGTGAAATCTGATCTTAAACTCTCAGGCATTTAAAAAGTACTGCGAACTTGTATTATCTAGAAGTAAATGCTCAAAAAATCACAAATCTTCCGCTTACCTGTCCAGCCAAAGTCTGACAAATCATAAGGAAAACCTTCAGCGATGTATTCGCTTGATATGTTTTGTGTGTCCATAGTCTGTGTGCACCGGCTGTAACTCCTAGGATTCCCAGTAGACTTAAAAATAACGCTGCAAATAAAAGAGAACATTTACAAAGCGCTCGTCATTTTGATTCGCATCGAAATACTCACTGAAAACTATGGTTAGAAACGAAGTATTTGTGAAAAGGACGAAAATACCATAGAGGCCGAGGATATTGAGGTGTATGTAAAATAGAACCGACGGCCAACTGACTTCTCGTTTCACCCCAGCTGAATCTGAATTGACATTCTGTTGACTATCTGCCCCTTTCGGGTTTGGTTCAGTGTTAAGAGATTTTGCATCCACTTCCGTAGCAGCCATTGTGATCGATTTCTACTGTCAGCAAACACAGGAAGGAATATCTGAAAGGTTCGAAATTTGTTTTAATTATTCGGCTTCATTATACGAATTTATTGCGTAAGCATTTGTAGAGCGCATTACTTCAACGTCGCTCGCAAGGGTGGGTACGAGTAGTCCTCGTGACTGTTTAACACTCGAATCCATTTAAATAACTTGGTGGATTATAATGCGTGTAATATATACGCCGCATACTAATGCATACATTTAGAACGGCGTATAAGTTGCCTTTTTGACACACATTTCGTATGCACATATTTTCAACGCGAGGAAATAACTAATAGCGAACAAAGTTGGTGTTGACAATTATTTCGAAGTACGTACGTATTTTCTGCCCAAAGTCAAAAAGTTCGTGTGACGGCAAGTCAAATGTACTGTCACTGCATTGACGACATCGTCCGCAGGGAATATCAGCTTGAAATCAGTTAAACCACGATTTCTATAACGATTTTCACTATTAAATCTCTCTATGACTTAGGTGCAGGCGCATTTTCTGGACACTTGTGGGTGGGGTTACTGCAACTATATTTAATTTCCCAATTAATGATTTTCATACATGGCAGCTCGACTTGGTAACTCAGCCCGGCAAACCAGGTGATTCGTACTTCGGTCGCTTCGAGTTCTTCGGTATCTTCATTGAGTTCGTTTAATTTTCCCAGTCGATTTAAAATTTGTGTGAAGTTGGCGGCAAATGTGACTAGCAGATTCGGCTGTGATTCGCCGAAACCAACGCAGAAGAACAAACACCTGAGGATGTTGGCGAAAAAATTATTAATTCAAAAGCGGTTACCTTGATGGTGGGACATTGAAAAGATTTTTTTTTTATAGTTTTCGGGAATCGAGCCTGAAGCTCAATATGATATTTTAAAAAAAGGAAGCGTTGAAGAGGTTATACAAAAACGTACCATTGATTTTTTTTTATCAAATAAAGATGACGTATGTTGGGGAAGTTTCCCACCCTGATGGAGAATTCAAATTCTATGTTTCTAGGACCTAGATTATCGCAGCATAATATCAACATTTAACTGGCGCATAAAAAAAAAACACAAATATGTTTGAAAAGCTTATTTCTTCAAATGTGACATAATGGACGCCCTATACAAGGCAAGCAACCACGGAACTTTTTTCACCTATCAGTTCAGTACACAACACATACACATAGGTAACATCCGTGACAACATCTCAACATCTCTTTGAAACTCGCTACGAAGATATATATGAATATTTTCAGAGGACATTTGAACTGCAGAAATATCATCTGTATGCAAATATTTCGGGGTTCTACTGTTGCGTTAATATTTTTTGAGTACATGTCATCTGAAGTTAGGGTACGTGTATGACCTTTTTAAAACACCAATTTAGCGCATTTGGAAGCTTTCTTTGTCGATATGTGTTTCGGTAATTAGTATTGTACCCAGAATTTGTCCCAATTCTGTGACGATAGCAGCATATGTGATAGAACGAATATCCTTATTGAATTCACTTATAAAAAATATATAAGGAGAGCTAAAATAAGTGGTAGCGTGAATACAATCTTTAAAAAGTTCGCATCTCGAAAAACGTTGAAGCAAACCTATGTTTATGTGATTTGTAAATTGTAATAGTCACTTCCTCGACGTGGATATCTTATTGACCTTCACATCATATCAACAAGTCCAATCACAACTACAACTTGGAAATTAAAACACAAAATCCGATGAAGATAGAAACCATGCTTAAAATTATGTACTTTTTTTAATGCATACAACAAAAATTATCCGTGCAACTTGCAATATTTTCGTAATTACGATTCGAATAAAAAAAAAAAAAGAAGAAGAAAACTAGTCATAAAAAATATCAAACCAAGTGCTCGCATCGAATCGGAATAATACTTTGTTGCACAAGTTGCAACAGAATTTCGTGGCTTCCTATAAACAAACAACTCTCTAGCAACTGAATCTGGAGTAAATCACATTTGATTCCTTTACCTTTTGGTATCACTTTACACACAAAAGAAAAAAAAAAAACAGCAAAATATGGAGATTTTTTTAAAATACGTATCACAGCACTTTTCGCTTGACGTTGCCTTTGCCTTCAGTGGAAAACGTTTTACTGTGGTCGTGTTGACTTGGACGTCGCGAATGAAAATGAATTGTAAAACGCAATCGAAGAATGGCGCTTACCGACTGAGCTGACTTGCCAACACTTTATAATTGAAGCTATTGGAAAAGGCATTTTCACGAGCTAATGAACACGGGTGTCTGAAATTTGGAATTGCGGCTTGTCGCCGCGAGCATGTGCGTTTAATTTAATTCCTTGAATTATTTAGTAATTTATCGCGGTGCTGCGATTAATTTTAAATTCATTAGGAATGAACTTGAAATTTATGCAATGGGCTAGCAATAATTTAAGAGCCCTTACTTGCGTGTGATGTCAGACAGATACAGCTCTCTTCTATTTTTTTTTTGGAATTGTGTCCTCGATGACTTTGGGGGAATAGCTATTCTGAAAAAGGTCAATCTTAAAATCAGAAATAATTTTAACAATTATTTATTTATTTGTTTGTCAACAAAGTACTAGGCCTTTTTTTAGACATGTGGAATTTGAAATTAGTAGCATAGTACACATGAAACATGAGACAAAATTTGAAGAAAAAATTATGTAAATAAAGACAAAGACAAAAATAAAACTAATTAAAATTTGAGCAACACAATTACAACTGGAAATAATGAAACAAGATGAATTTTATTAATGGTATTGTCATATTAATGTGAAGTAAGGACGCACAATCATTATACAATAACATTAAACCATTTAAAGAGGAGGATCTACCGTAATTAGTACGAGAACGAGGAATATAAGAGAAATTGTTATTACGCAAATCAAGTGATGGAACAAAGGGCCGTTTGCACATACGACTCTTAACTTATAGCCCTAAGACATACAAGACTTAAAATATCAGGACAGTAAATCTCCCCAATAAGTATTCTGTGGAGAAGACCAACTCTTGACACCTTTCTCCTAACCTCAAGGGACTCGGGTCCAATAAGTTGTAATCGGGCTGAATAAGGGGGTAAGTTATTATAATCAGACCAAGGAAGACGTCTGAGGGCAAACCTAAGAAATCTTTTTTGAATCGCATCGATTCTTACGACATGAGTATTGTAGTATGGACACCAAACAATGGACGCATGTTCTAACAGCGATCGAACAAAGGTCAAATATAAAATTTTCAGCGCATGGGTTCGGTAAACACCCTAGCATAACGTTTAAGCATTCCCCTTGCTCTATTGGCTTTATTTGTGATATATTTATTGTGGTAAATGTAGGATAGTTTAATATCTAACATAACCCCTAAATCTTTAATCAAAGTTACTCGCGGAATAACATTACTGTCGAGGGAATAAGCGTGAATGAAGGGCGATGTACGACGGGAAAAAGTAACAAGTAACTCACATTGGGACGCGTAGTTTTTAGTGCACAACAAAACAAAGTTTTGGAGATGTGCATACAATTTATCAAAACTGTTCGAATCAATGCATGAAGAGTATATTTTAAAATGATTGGCAAACATCAGGATATTGCAAAGTGCAACAAATTTGAAAACATTATTAACGAATAAAATAAATAAGACTGGGCCTATGTGACTACCTTGAGGGACACCGACTGTTGCCATGTTTTCTTTGGATAACTGTCCTCGAAACTTCACAAATTGGCATCTATTTCGTAAATAGGATGACAGCCATCTAAGAAACACTGCAGGAAACCCTAAACGTTCAAGTTTGTAAAGAAGAAGCTTGTGGTCAACTCGGTCAAACGCTTTACTGAAATCAGTGTCAATGGCATCGACTGGGTTACCCTTACATATCTCACTAATAACAACATTTTTAAAAACGAGAATATTAGTAACAGTGGATCTGTTTTTTACAAAACCTTGTTGGTTATTGCAAATTAAATTTTTGCAAACAAAATTTAACTTATCAGTCACCAACTAATCAAACAGTTTAGGGATGAAAGATTGTTTACAGATCCCTCTGTAGTTTTCAATATTATTTTTCCTACCGGATTTAAAATATTGGTAACTACTATAAAAGAATTTTTCCGTAGAAAATGAAAGATACCGGCTGAATTCCAAAACGCAGTACTTCTGCATTACTTTTTAATCAAGGGCTCCAAAACGCAAACGCAACAACTACGCAAACAGAGCATAATCAGTAATGATTATGATGCAAATGATATTTGACATTTCAGTTTGAAACGCCAAATAAAATTGATAGCCTGAGTCGTTAGTAAAATAATATATTTTGTAATAATTTGCCAATTTTACTTTGGTTTGCAGTAACAAATGCATAACAAATGCAAAGCAGCACAAAAGCATTCGCAACCTGGCATCAGAAAAGCAGTGAGCATTCACAATGCGCATTTTTTATTACGTTTTGGAATTCAGCCACCAGTCTTCAACGATACATTGAATATGTGGCAAAGTATGGAATGTAATGTAGAACCTACAGCAAGAGGTCCTCATTCACAGCTTACACGATCTCCTTAGAAGGAAGACGTACAGCGATGAACGGTTTCGTCAATAATTATGTTAGGATGACAGATGTCTCATACGGGAGGTACTTCGGGCTTGCACGTTTTGCACGAGTAATGTTCAGATCGAAAGATTGATAGAGGATACAGAGCAGACACAACTACTACCCAGTTCGTGCGATTATTAAACATTTTTGTTGCACAAATGCGAGTTGGGGAGTCGACCTAATTAATCGTAAAACCTTTATCAACTTTTCTTTTGACGTTGTTCAGGCTTTAATAATAAACGAGGAGAAACTATCCACGATCCCTGAGTGAACGCTGGGCCTTACCAAGAAACATTTTAAGTTTCGACTCTAAATTTTACTAGTTGACGTGGCTATATTTTCCATACAAATTTTACAATTGTGAGCTCCCTTAAATTTAAAGTCGAGACTAAAAATTGTTATTAGTAGAGTACCTACTGTTTCAGTTGTGTCACTGCAGTTTCACGTGAAGGAAAAATCAGGACTCAGTGTCGAGTATAGAGTCTCTCAAAAATAGTAGGGATCTAAATCAGAATATTCTTAATGTTAATACCTATCGCAAATTTATTTTTCACATCCTTTTCAAATATCTATTTTTAAAAATAAAAGAGGAAAAATTATTTAGAAAGTACCTCGAGCTTGTCACCTCAATTGTAGCATAATTACCGCAAGAAATCTCGATGAACGAAATGCTGAAGTTTTGAAAATGCAAAAAAAATGAAAAATAAAACTCGAGCCAGCCACAAACCTTATAAAGGTTTTAACATCATTCGGAATCTCCTACACTGGGTAGGAATTGCAATCCTTCTGTACGTAAAATATAAGTCACAACTAAACGTTTCCTAAGTTTCAGCGAAAACCGTTCTTTGATCCATGACAAGCTATGTGGATTTCAAGACTAAACTTTAGGGAGAAGTTGCCGATACAATCCACGAAGGCCTTAACCAAAATCATAATGTTTTCATACTGTTTATGGATATCAGTAAGCTATAAGCTGCTCTAAGAAAAATAAAATTGGATATAGGGGAACATTAGGTTACTAACTAACTAACTAGTATTCAAAAGCCTTTCGTTTAAAAATTGGAAAAGTATGCAGTAGTAAAAGCACCATCAACTACGGAGTTCCCAAGGTATCTAAAATTGTTTCATACTCTACACCTATGAGCTATCGTATTCCATTGTTTTGGTTAGACATAAATGTATGAATACTGCAACGCTCGCCAAAATTTGACAAAACAACTTACAGGTTACAGGCTGCGTTTTGATAGTGAACCTCGGGTTCCAAATTAAAACATGTCACTTTCTGTAGCTCCAATAATCCTAAGTTTAAACGGTTTTCGTTAATGTTGTATTAAAACTCCCATTTGTGGTTATTTAACATTTTTTTTTATTAAGAAAATATTTCTTGTTCAATACTCTTGCAAAAGCTTTACAAATAAAAATAAGTTCCATCTCTCATCTCTAATCTTCACTGGGTAAAGAAAGCACTTATGTAGGTAACTAAGATTCAATTTGGTAGTAAACGTTAATTTAGGCATGCAAATATTATACATCTCTTAAAATTTAGTCCTTCATAGTGGCCAACTCGGCGACATCTTCTCGCGGCAGATCCCTGTCGCCGTAGCCCCAAACTTGATCTTTATGTGCATATTCATCACAGAGAAAATGTGAGCCGTCTCCACATTTAGCCGCACGTCTTGCAACCATATCCAGGGACACCGACTTGCCTGCAAAATAAAGAGATACAGAAATACTTCCAACTTGAAGCCTATGTACAACTTACGTCCAGTAACCCATCCTAGCTTAGCGAAAAAGTCAATAAAGCCAGTGGTGACGTTCAAAGAGTAGGTTCCCATTTCACTGGTCTTGTAGTCCCAGGGGAATACATGATGGTAGTTGTGCCAGCCCTCGCCCAAAGCCAGGAACGACACAATCGGACTTTCCACGGGGCTTATATTCCTGTAAAGAATTTTGAGTTATCGATTGGCAAAGTAGCGCGAAAGTGTTGCAAGCTCACTTGTCAAAAGGCTTGCTGCCCCACATATGAGCAACGCTGTTCACGAAGAAAGCCACATTCAGTGTGGAACAGAATCTCATATTGAAATTAATCCAGAACGACATCCAGAGATCCTCGTTCCAGAAATACCATGGCACCAGTACGGGCAGTGCAATGGCAAAGGTGGCAAAAAGTGGAATGTACCACTTCCTTTGGAACATCACGACGCGATCGTTCTCCAGATCAGACATATCGATCACCTTGCGCTTGGCCTCGACCAAGGGATGTGGTGTCAGGAACAGCCAACCGACATGAGAGAAGAAGAATCCCCGCTTGGCGTTGTGCGGATCGGCTTCTGTCTCGGAGAACTTGTGATGTATCCTATGATCCAGCGCCCATGTGTACGCATCGCGCTAGTGAACAAAAAAACAAAAATTAGTCTCTTCAGGATTATCAACATCAAAAGGGTACTACCTGTCCGGCGATGGTGAATAGAAATATCAAAAGTATTCGCAGCGGCAACGCAGCTGTGTAGGCCTTGTGTGACCATAGGCGGTGAGCGCCAGCTGTGATTCCAACACCAGAACACCAAATTGTCAGCACCACTGGAAGTAAAGTAAAAAAAAATTTATTAGAATGAAACAATAAATTGTTCTCAATAAAAACAATTAATTTAGATCAATGTCCAAAGTTCATAGGCACAATTGATGAGCTATAGAGTAGCGTAACGTTTTCAAGACTAAATTATCGACTTGATGTGTCACACGTGAGACAATTTTTTGCGTAACTCAATAGAGATACATTTATTTCAGATCTGTTCTTTTTTATTAATGTCTCGCCCTTGCATAGATACTTTTTTGGTTATGTCATCTAGCAGTATCTTCAATTGATATAGACCATGGGATGAACTGTTCGTAACTGGGTCTAGGTAGGGGTGGATCTTGATTGCCTGGGGACACTAATAGCAAGTGATGGTTGCGTTTAGAAACAAGGAATACTTTGACGAATTGTTTTTAATTGGAGTTTTCACTTAGCTTATTCAATTTTGCGATATTTTCGCATAGCAAACTATAGGGCTGCCAATTTTTGTACGTAGTAGTTTCCAAGGTGGAAACCTGCCTATCTGCGACAGACCTGGAATTCTGTAAAAAACGAAACGAAAACCGCTTTCACTACTAAAAAAAAATCGATAAATATCACACGAAAGCAAACATTTTGTCCCTAACTTATTTTGTATACTTCTTCTTATTTGCAAACGTTTAAGAAAGTTTAAATTAGTTTAAATTGCATTGTTTTAAAAACAGTTTAGGTAAGTTTGAGTCTTTGTATTGGCTTGTCCATTTTTTGTTGGTTTGGAAACCCGAAAATGAGATTTATACTGTAGAAATTATCAAAGAAAGAAGAAAACGTCAATGAAATACTTTCGTTTTCGAAAATGTTTCTCGTTTTTGAAGCAAGGAGAAAAAACGAAAGCGTCAACGTTAAGGCTTTTCTTTGCTTTGGTGCAAAAAAAAAAAAACGATTGGACGTTTTCATCCCACAAAATGCCACCTCTGGACTAGGGTATTTGTTAGGCCGAAATTTCCTTTTTTAAATTTAATTTGTTTTGTTTATATTGTTTTATGAAAGACCGACTTTTTTAGCGAGATATGCAAACAGTTTCGTATTAAAATAGGTAAGCTGCGCACGTTTCTAAAAGCGGTTCAATGACTGGTGATAATGTGCCAACGATACAGGGAGTGCTCTCAGGTCCACACATGGGAAAACATCCAAGATTTGAATTGTCCTGATATTTTATGTAAAAACTGTGTGAGTAGTTCCTCGAGAACCTAGCCTAGAGTTAGTTATAGAATATATGGCTTAGATGCGCCAATAAATTTGATTTTTTTTCGAAACAAACCAAGTGAAGCGACGGTGGACTGAATGACATAACTTGAAGTGTCAGATATTGAAAGTACCTATCAGCTGCTAGAAGTGTAGTTTTGACAAATACATTATATTCATTGAAGGACCTGTTATTGGTAGTATTTCTCTAAAGCTTTGCGTTATTATTTAAGTCCACACCTATAAGCAATCCGCGATACTAATAATCATTTTTAGTGGCCAGGCTAAATTTTTCGAACTCACAATGGTGAAATTTTCCATACAAAATATTGCATATTGTGACCTACAAAATGTATAAGCTGAAGGTTAAAAATTATTATGAGTAAGACCCAATGTATTACAACCGAATAATCTACTTAAGGTTGTTCACAAGATTTTGTTAATGAAAATACAAATTTGGGGCGCGTTCCTTTCCTATACTTTCAAGTTTCAACACCAATTCAGATACGATAGGAAGATACTAATATCAATTAGTCTACAATTGGTCAGATAGGTGTTTGGGACTTTGATTGATGGATGTGTCTTCTATCGATCTACAACTAATCGAAAGGGAAATATTTTAAAATATATTGTAAAAGTTCAATGATATTTACCCATACTTACGATCTACACAATGATATTTACTAATATGCTTGAAAGCTAACCCTAGGCCATCTGGTTTTCAAAACAGCTATCAGAACTTAAATTGTTGTTGCAAAGATTGGATGTCTAACTGAGAGGAACTGAATGGAAACTGATAGGAAGCTAACGCCGAACCCATTGGTAATCATTCATAATACAATGTATACGAATTTTTTGTTTTTTAGCTTTTTTGTTCTTACTTCCGTTTTTAAATCGCTTACAGGGGAGACAGTAGCAGGTTAGTTCTGTATAATCAGGAATTTGTACTGTTTATTTTAATAAACCAACCAACAAATTGTATTAGAATTGTATTAAACAACTTTCTTTTTGTTGATTTGAGTAAATAGAGTTTGCTTGTTTGTCACTCCTACATTTATTTTTGCAATAACAACAAACATTTTAATTCAATATAAATTCTGTAATAATAGTAATAAAATAATAATTTTATTAATAAAAGCATTACTTTGCACGTTTATTTGACAGAGAATTGAGAAGAACTAGCCCGCGTTTTTAACAAATATACCAACATTTTTAAGAATTGTAATTTTACAATCTCTTCGATCATTTATACATAAATATAAAACGACATGAATATTTTTACTGCTGAATGAATAAAGGATCAATTCAATTCACAAATCTTTGGCTATCTCTTTTTGTATCCCCTTTAAGTCTAACTGGCAAAGACTATTTAAAATAAATTGTCCACCTCCGAGCACCGACTCCCTCCAAATTTTGAAAGAAATTTCTCTTACGCCCGCTCTTAACTTCCCCGTCTGTAAATACTTGTAAAGGATGGCGGCATGGAGAAATTACGGTTCTTTTGTTGACTGATCAGGGGTTTTATGGCGCCGGCTTTTGTAAATTCGTGTTGGTAGTAATTTTGGGAGCATTTTTAAGAAACGATGGGAATAGGCTGGAGTTAAGCGTTGTCAGGTCTGTTGAAAGAATTTTCTAAAAACGCGCGTGGTGGCAGTGGCGCTCCTTTATAAGGTAAAAAATCCTTAAAAAATTCTATACGTTTGTAGGCACCCGTTTTTACTCTCATTCGACAGTCTACTTTATATAGTGTTAACTGGGTCGAAGATCAGTTGAAAAATGTTCCATCACGCTTAGTGGATGGGGTACCACTTACAGATTTATGACTCTTGCCGGACTGTGATGACGAGTTGCATATTAAACATTGTTCATTAAGTCTCGGTAGGAAAAAAAATCACACTCCATGCTATGTTTACTCATTTAAAATGAATGGCGATGGTGGCTTCAAAATACATCCAGTCTATTTTAAAACAAATGCAAAGATATGACGCACCGGGCAAATATATATACTTAAAAAAAAACCGATACTCCGAAAAATTCTAACTACCAAATAATTCAGACGATATAAAAAAAGTTGATGGGTGCTTGAAAATTGCCATATTAACCTGATGCGTGCTAGATAAGATTGCGTTCACACGAAACGAAACTTTGAGCACGGAACAACTTATCGCAATTCAAAATAAGCAAATTGTTCCTATCTGTGATAGCGCGTAGCTAGCTACCTGACTGACTGTTTCTCGACAAAGTCTTGTATTTATATTGTTGCCGGATATTTCGCAGTGGTGCATTCTTTCTTTCCAGTGACGTTATAAACACTTCTGGTTGGACTACCTGACAAGATTTTGTCGAACTTGTAGCAAAGCGACAAAATTAGCTTAAGCAATAAAATCAATTTAGAAATGTGTTTAGTATATCTATGTGATTTTTTATCTTGGAATTTTCGCATGCTTATCAACACAGGTGTGTCATATGTGTCAAATGAATGAAGTCATTGGATTTTGAAATATAATGAATGATTGACTGCCATATTATGTTAAAGTTTGCTTTAAATTGTTTATCAGATCGGTTCTGGCTATTAGTTATTCAAATTTCAAATGTGTAAATCTAGATACAGCATGATGCGACTTTAAACCCGTTATATTTTTTTTGGGATTGGAGCGATCGGAAAAATATATTTATTATACTGCTGAGTTCATTACAGCTCTGGCGACTAAATGACACTTTGCTTATTAGTACCGCCATAATCAGTGTTAATTTTTATTTTTGTATTTTGTTTTATAATCAGACAACTCTCGTCGTATATAATTGCTTATTTTCAGACTGGAAAAAGGTTACATAATCATAATAAGAACGGGGTAAAGAATCAACTGAACAATGGGTACGCTTTTTGTTGAAATAAAGAAAGAGCAATAGTTTTTTTCTGTGTGTGGTAATTTTTATTACTTAACAGAGAGACTGGTATTTAGATTTTATTAAAATAAATAAAAGGGACTATGAAACTATATAAAAAATAGTCTGTAACTTTTTTCCAAAGGGGTGGTACTTATTCAAGCTGGGTTATTAGAGAAAATATACCCCATTTTGTTTTCCTATCGGTGTCGTGTCAAACCGTTGAGAGCTGCAAAAACATACAAAAAATACAAAAATACTGCCCACCATGGTGAAATGTGAGAAAGTTCGGGATACTACAAATTAACTTTACTGAAAGCTATTGGTTAGTTATTATATATTTTTTTAAATCAATATAGAGGATCTTTTGCATATTTAACAAAATTTAAGAATTTATTTTATTTATTTAGTTATTTATTTAATTTATTTATTTTATAAATAACGAACATGGTTATGTATTTTCCACTTTCCGATATCATTAACATTGACTGGATGAGTACATTTTTCTGAAGTAATACTTCTTTAGGCACTCTTGACTTGGGGGGTAAGCTGGTGAATGCGTCACAAAATTGTTACGGAAATTGCGAGCGAGTTAGTGAGAAAAAAAGAGAGAGAGTTATGTTTCGTTTCGAATATTACTGTAGAGGCAAGAGAGATAGATGCACGCCCACATTTTCGTTCTCTCTTTCTACCAGCCAGTTACGTTTCATTATCTAAGACACATCATACAGTGTAGCAGTGATACCAGATCGGGGGATTTATCACTTTTTGCGGGATTTTCTCACTAATAATAAGTTAAAAGGGACAAAGGGATTTTTCAGACCTCAGTACAAAAAGAAAGGGATTTTACTTTTTGGTCAAATTTTGTTCCTAATTGCTCATTTCATTAATAATACAAAAATTATTCAACCTACGATCAAATAAAATGTTTTCATGTTTAGAAAAAAGTCATTCAAACTATCTAAACGCTTTCATTTTCTTTTTTGAAGTAATTTTATTTCCCTAAACTGTTTCATAAAATGACATATGTGTCTGTGAATGAATCACGAGTATTTTTTAATATAATAAATTTATTTATTTTGTAAACATAAAAGGGATATTTTGAGTATAACCGTGGGATAACCTGCCTCTAAAGTCTGGTATCACTGCAGTGCACGCCTATAATCTGTATCACACTGTAGGAGCAACAGAGACAGGTGGGAGCACACAGTTTCTTTTCATTCTCTCATAGCCAGTTACGTTTCGTATATCTAAGACACACCTATTGCAAGGTTGCCACTTTGGTTTTTTTAAATAACTCATAATTTGCTCAAAATGTTTTTTTTTTCTACAACTATTCTGCTTAATTCATTTTTAAGAAATATTTTAAGGAAAATTGTACTTGCTGCAAGGAAACATTTAAGAAACAATTTCAAACTCAACGGATGAAATTCTACGCGGTTAAGAATATGGGGGTGTTGTTTAATAGATCAGCATTATTAGATGTCTACGCAATACAAGAAATATTGTTTTTCAAAATTTCCAATTTGTTATATTTATATTCAAATTTAATAATTGTTTCATTAAAATGCTCATTTTAATACGAATTTTCTGAACTTCAATCTCTAAAGATTAAAATCTCGTATTTTTATTTTACAATCTAACCCGGGCTATATTAAAATAATATTTCAATCAAGAACTTAGTAAAATTAAGTTATTGTTGACCTGACATATAACATCTACTTTAATTACATTTTAATACGAACTTACTAAAGCCATCAAGCATTTGGTTTTAATACAGGATTTGAACCAAAGATTTAAATGTGATAACATCTATCATTTCATCGATAATTTGGTATTGAGTATCAATTGATAATATTTTCCCCATTGTGAATGCTAAATATCATTGAGAATGGGTTCTGTTTTGAAGTTTGACGTTTCTAATTTGTATTTGGTTTTTAATTGGGATGCTTTGGTAACTTTTTATCGGTTTGAGTTTATTCTCAATATCAGTCAACACTTCTACGAAGGCTGGTTTCGAAAGTCTTAAGTTCTGTACGAATTTGGAACTGAAACACATCAGATAAAAAAAAAGTAAATATTAACTGCTTACATAACTTCGTCCAAATTCATTGGGTTATGCATGTCGTAAAGTCCTTAAACTTACTTCATTGTAATCCCTTTCAAAAAATAACTCTAACGATGACATTTCGGTATAAAGTCTTTTTATTTACAATAAAACCAGGAAATACATTTTATGATTTTATGATACTAGATTTTTTTAAACCACCAGAAGCTTTTTTTAAGCTTTGAAGCGCAGAGATGTTCCTTTTGAACTTGCTTTTAAAGATTAGGGCGGTCTAGAGATTCGAGTTCATTGCCTCAGAAAAATAGAGATTACATTCCAAAAGTAAGTTATCGATTGAATAATTAATAAAAAAGAATTCGGGCATACATAAGTTCTCCTTCAATTAAATTTCTAGAAAGATGTACCTAATAAAGGAAGCACAGCGGCTCTCTTTGGGATTATTTCCAAAGGGGATAAAAGACCACGGGAATTTGAATTGAATTTGACAATTTTCTATATGTATTTTAATACTTAAAATTAATAAATATTAATATTAAAATAAAATATTTTCGGTGTTGAAATATATCCCATAGATATTTAAATCGAATCTAAAAAGGTATTAAAACATTATATGATTGTATTATATTTGAATATTGTATGGGTTCATAAAAAGCAAAGGAAGTATTGAATTTGAGGTCAAAGTATTATATTTTAATCTGCAGTTTATTTAATTCGAATACAAATGTATTAAAATTCTTTAATTTTTCAATATAATTGAATTTAAATACTTTTGCATTGAAGCCCGTCTTTCCCTATATTTAAATTTAATATTTCAGAAATGCTTTCTAATAGCAGACATTATTTAAAATCAATAAATATTTTATTAGTTTTTTAATTTGAATACATGCAAAATATTAAATTTTAACATTGTCTCGGCTTTGTCCTATATACAACCCCACAAATTTAAATTAAATTTAAATTCAACGCCAAGGTTTTTGACCGTGTATGAACGCTTTACTCGCAGTGGCAACGATTAGGTGCGAGCGAATTGGTGCGTGACATTTGTCAATACTATTTGCAACAGCATTTAAAAATAGCTTATGGGCGCGAGTACCGATAAATCCACCGATAAAGTTGTGGTGTCAGTATGATCTGTCTTTGATCAGAACTTATTTCTTGTAAGAAAACGGCCACACTGAAGCGGTCCAATGTGAACATTGAATGATTTTTCTATTCCTAGAAAGATTCGATTTTGAATCTTTATGGTTTCAGCAAGACGGTGGATCTTCTCACATAAACAGGGTCATTTACTGATTTTTGGACCTACACTTTTTATTAATCCCCAAGCACACCTGACACAGACGTTTTTTCTAGTAGGCCCTGGAAGAGCTGGCTATATTAGATCCAGTTTGAGAGTAAAGGAGCTCTACACGTATTATGATGAGTTATAGTCGGTGGATGAAGAAGAAGAGTTATTGAGGATCCACTATAGCATCCTACGTATTGGGAGACAATTGAAAATGAAAGTTATGCAGCCGAACATAAAAGTGAATCCCCTAGTGATCTAGCTTTACTGCAAAACATTGCATGCAAATTTGATCAGCAACTTGACGGCTGCCAGAAAAATTCGTTAATGAAGTCGAAATTTCGATAAAACTATCAGTCACGAAATGTGTATCTAAAAATCTATTCCAAGTGGCTTATAAAAAGATAAAATAGTATTCTCCTCATGTAATATACTAGACAGTTTTGACACATGTTAACATATGAATTCGTTATGTGGAAAAGCCACTTAACTTCGTGACATTTTATTATCAGAATGCCATTGGAGAATATTGTTTAAGCTAAAAAATTAAAGGGAGGCAATCGATTATTGGAACCACTGCGTAAAACCAACAACTATGAGTTTAAAATGAATGCACGTCGTCATTCACACACTTACAAAGTACAATGTATATTGTATACTTTAGATACGACACATCCCATACACAATTAAAAATATTGGATATTTTTGTCTGGTCCGAGCTACATATTCGTCGCAGCTGAACGTGATAGCGATTATGTTTTTTTTTATAAAAGAATATATGTTGCGGGTCTGGCGAAAATAATAAAAGGGAAAGAGAGGACCCAACCACAAAATGAATTAATACAGTGTAATCAAATTGAAGATATGAATTGAACGCTTAATGGCAGACAATTACTTGCGAGCAAGTTTAAGGAAATTTCCAGCAGTCAAATGCAACGGTTGGGGTTATTTTTCTGTTAAATATCGAATAATAAAACACATCAACTTACCCCACAAAAATGTGTAGAACTTTGCAAAGAACAGCAGGTACAATCCGTATAACGCTCCAAAGTGCACAAACACCTGCGCTGTCAAATCGAGCCATCTAATTTGTGCCTTAAACTCTACATTGGGATCCACTGGGGTGGTGGCCGCAACACTCTCTTTATAGACGGCATGCTTTTCGTCCTCACTTAAATCTAGGTTGCTTTTGTTATTATTACTAACATCTAGGTCTTTGGTATCGGTAATCGCTGAGAGTGATGCATGTGTCCTGTGTCTTACACTGCAGCCATTGCTATTGCAGTTTGTGTCTGTTGGATTTTGGTCCACATTGTTACACGGGGCTCTTCGGCAGGCTTCCGAGGTAGAATCTGTGGTCGATGAAAGGCACATCTTGTCTGTGGTATTGTTTTTCGATGATTGAGGGCGGGTATTCACTTTGGTTAGGAGTACAGTTTCTAAGGATGATGTTGGTGGCATAGCATTGGTTTTGTCTGTAAACAGATTAAAAAGCAACAATATTATTATCTAGATAATACTAATTTTTGTATATAGGCAATTTTTGGGTCTGAATATCCGTTAAATGCATTTTCACAAAAAGTAACAATATATATGATTTAATTTGTTGTGCCACCCTGTATAAGAGTAAATTAGATTATTGGCTAACCCCCGTATAAACAACCAATTAAGGTAGGCTATCTGACATCTTTGCTAGCTAAAGAGCTCGTGCAAACGTATTTAGTAATACGTCAGTAAATATTTTTTTTTATCTTGCGCCCGAGTTATAAGATATAAACCTACAATCAGATTGCAATTCAAAGTCAATGCACTCTGTGTCTGTCTCTCCTGGGCTGTTGTATTGCGATGTTTTATTGAGATGTACTCGTATCGTGTAGCAGGGTTTTAACTGAATTATACTCCTAATTTGCACATCGTAATGCAAGTTAAAATTAATATTTTGAGCGCCGAAATTTATGAGCTTTTATCATAGTAAATGTTATATTAGGGGTGTCGCACTGTTATGACTTTGTGCCTGTCCCAAATTATAACACAAATAAAAGCTCTTCACGAAAATTCTCTTTTTTCCGTAGTTTAGAAGTGCGACAAGAATTTGTGGACATTTGAAAATGGAAGATATTTGATACCCATCTCGTTCGCTTCCTCGGAAAAAGATATAGATACCTAGTTCGCTGCCGGCGAGTTAATATTACGACAATAACAAATGCTGTGATATTTTTCATGTGAAATAGTGCGTTGCGCATAATACCCACTAAACAATCGCCCGCGATTCGCAGAAGAACAAATTGCGAACAAAGTGTACATGTACCGATTCATAGCGGAAAGAAATTTCGTTTTGAAATTTCTCGAAATTGGAGTATGCGAACAGACAAGAGAAGAATACGACCACAGTTCTGCATTTTTCTAAAGAATTTTTAATATTGAAATCGAAACAGAATTTCCGTTTACAATGCAATTCTATAAAAGGAATGACAAGTATTTCAAATCACATTCATGAGCACTTGATTTCACAAAATCTTCTTCGGCACCAGCACAGTTTATACAACTACTGCCAGTATATTTTAATTAAAACTATACCACTTCGTGTTTTGCCAACATCTCACTCGGCCTACTTAACAAAATGTATAATTAAGCGTTTCTTCCAAAATATGTATAATGCATATTTTAGCAATAATATGCGCATTTGAATCGGATACTTAATCCTCGCTAACCCCTATTGCAAAAAGTGCTTATTTTTATAATAGCTTTGTACTCGACAACCAAACCTGTACATGAAACGTGACGTTAATCTTAATTAGTAATTCTGCATCTGCATTCGTCTATCTCTATGTGCTATATGTGTGACAACTGTCTATTTAAAAATACTGTTCACTGTCCCTCAAATGTCCAGCTGTTACATGTTGGAACTTATTTTCTCCCTAGCGATTGCCAATTTCTCACTTTCTATATCGATGGCTCTCATTCATGAAGTTCTTACTAATGCCTGTATGTATACGTGTGTGTCCGACTTACAAAAGTTCATTGGCTACATATAAATTTTTAACTTTCTCGAATACCTAGTAAGAGAAAGATATTGTATTCCTACAATATTTCGAACTCGATCAATTCTGACATAACGATGATAGAGGAACTCAAAAAAGTATGTCACGAAATTCTGTCCGTCATCTGTCTGTATAGTTCGGGGCTGTTTTATTATTTTTGCCCGGTAAACTCAATATTGATGGTAGGTACCAGAGACAAATGATACTGAGACCCCCAACTCACAATCCTCTTGCCGCTGGGCCCCTCAGTTTTTTTTCAAATTCGCCATTTTGTTTTCCTATCGGTGTTGTGTCAATTAAGAATTCGTGTGACATGCAAAAACATACAAAAAATACAAAAGTAAATGCTGCCAACCTCGACAACCGTGGAGAAATGTGCTAGAGTTCGGGAATACCACATTTTTACATTACTGAATGCCATTGGTTAATAATTATATGTTGTTAAAAGGCGAATAATTTGATTTCTTTGGTTAATAAAAGTAGCTAAATGAGATGTTCTATATACTAGAAACTTATTGGGACAAACATGGTTGCGTATTTTCTGTTTTTGAATATTTTTAACTTCGATTTCATGCGTAATTTTTTCTTCGAAAACTGACGAATATTTGCTCAATATATTTCTATTTTACTTCAAATAATATAATTTTTCATATATATTTTAAGCAAATCTACACTTATTCCTTAAAAAAAAATATTATGCACACGTAACGAATATTTTCAAATTTAACGGATAAAATTCTATGAACGCTCTCAGAAACTGTGCCCACAACGGAAGTGGCATATGCAAGGTGCGAGTGTGTTGGTGAGTCGGAATTTTTGAAGTTAGGTGACATTTGTCAATACGAATTTCTATGTAACAATACAAGCGCACTTAGCATTTGCCACCCCATAAAAATATAGCTTGTAGGCTAAGTAACGGGAAATCGGTCGGAGTTGGTGGTCTCAGTATTGTCTCTGGTAGGTACCATATAGAACGTTCATACCAGGGGCCCTACTCTGTATCTCGTTTTGAAAGTAACATTTTTCGAAAATGAACGTTTTGTACTCTCTATTTCGAAAGCCGAATGAAATTACTGTATTAGAATTCCGAAAGTATTACAGAGAACCAACTTAAAAACGGAAGGGAAAGCAATTTCGAATAGGATTGACTTCCGGAACGAAATAGGGAGTAGGGCCCCAGCTTGATTTATTTTGTTCGAAAACGGATTTTACGGTTTCAACCAAAATCGATATTTGAGGTGAGGTTAATATGACTGCATACTTAGTTTTTCGCTAAAAAAAATCGAATAATCTACTTTTGAAATTTGGACTTAACTGGAAAACGGTCCACACAATTGTAACAAAAATTCATCAATATGGTCATTTCTAACTTAGTAGTAAACTCAGTTTTTCTCTATAATATAGATTTTATATTTATGATTTTTTTTTTTAAATTATCAAAAATTGCAAAATAAGGGGTTTACTTAATATTTTACAAATAAAATGTTTTCTTTTTAATAATCATGTATAATCACGTTTGACAAAAATGCGATTAGTTCAAAAACACTTTTTTTGACATAAGCTACTCTGTCTCTGCCTCTGATATATGTAGTCATTCAAAAAACTTTTGAAAAATAAACACTTTTTTAAAAATTCTTTAGTTCACCTACCTGAAAAGGGCTATAACAAATTTGTCGAAAATGCATACTAGAGTAAAATTGATGTTTTCAAAATTATTGTGTCCTTACGTCCTTCAATACGAACTACCAAAAACACAGATTTTCGAAACTGCTCAATCTCGAAAACGGCATTTTCGATTTGGATAAAACTTTCAAAACAAAGTAATGCTTACATCCCGACTCAGTTTTAAACTAATTAATTAACCAATAGTAGGTATTTTTTAAAAAGAACAGTGCAATATTTGTCACAGTTTTCTCTGCATAAAAACTTATTTTTATCAAATATTACCCACTTATTTTTTTTTCAACCATATTGAATATGCGCCTTAAAAAAACTCCAATCAGATAATACTAAATAACACAATCAGAAAGTCCCACTTCCTTTGCACCTCACACACGTACATCGGCATATTCAGCTTATACCTAACTACCTGTGCAAATTCAAAAACAAATCTCTTACATAATATATATATCTATTTAAAGTCATCGGTCAATCACGAGCCCAATTTCCAATCATAGCCATAGACACCTTAAACCAGCGCCATTAATCTATTTCAGTCAAAGATAAAAACATGCTCTGACAGTTCAGAAAACAGAAACTCCTTATATGGTACAGTAGGCGCTAGGTACTGGAAATTTCCACTTATAAAAATCATATGGCAGATGATTAACCCAAAAGTGGATTTTATTCAACACTATTCCTATATCTTATAAAGCGTTTCTTTTATCCAGCATTGCTTCTCAGATTTTAGACTACCTACCTAATAAAATAAGAAAACAATATAAACCAAACTTTCGATGAACGAGAAAGTTTCGTTCGACCCAGTCGTGCACTTTATTTGAAAAAGTGCCAACTTGTGGGCACCAAAAAATAAACACTTTTACCGTACACAAAATAGGTACTGATGTTTGAAATTCCCACTAATGTCTCTGAACTTTGACAGCTGTTCGAGTGTTTCTTGTGGTTTCATTCTGGATATTTGTGGTTTTCCGTATTTAATTATAATCACTAGATCTATTATAACATCGTCACAAAATAAACGCCCCAGACGTCAGTGTTTTATTTTCTTTTTTTTTTGCTGCATTCTATTTCAACAAATAAAACTTACACAGAACTGCTAATTTGTGTTGGCGGGTATTTGCAATAAAATTTATTTTAGAAATAATGTTCATTTTGTTAAAAATTAGAATTAATATTTGAATAAATTAAATGGAAGTTTTTCCGCTAACTAAAAATTGCGAAGATATTTTATTTACTATTTTAGGAGGACAGTCATCAAATGTGTATTTAGAAAATGTATTTTGTAGGTTACTTCGGGTGTAGTCAAATAAAACAATTTGCGATCTCCAGGGCATCTCTAATTAGGTGTCATCGGAAATAATCATTGTTGTCATTGGGAGGCAAATTTAAGCTCAGATTAGACTGTATGCCAATTAGGCATATGAATGTCAACAGGCAAATGACCAAAATGTCAGGATTATCAAAACTGTATATTAGATATATGATCAAAACTACCAATATGGTCATATTTGCCTTGATGGTCATTTAAGGCGTTTGTTATTTATTACCAAATGTTGTAGTGCAAAATAGACAACGAAAATGAAAATAAATCGCAATTCCGCGAACTGAAACACCGATAACAACAAAATAATTCTTGTTCCGTTTAAAATTCCAGCAATGCCATAACGAAATTTCAATAAAGTGCTATGGGCATATAGGGCTTTATGCTGGCATTCGTGCTTATTGTCCGCCTGGTCATATGTGGCATTTAGGTCATTAGAGCATATGAGATATGCCCTTGCACATTACATTGTATGAGCATATTTTGACTAGAGAACTGTCAGAATTTGGCATTTTATGACCACTTGGCATACAGTCCAATCTCACCTTCGCCTTCACCTTTTTGTATGATAACTGACGTCTACATAATTTGTATTCATTTATAAGCGAACACAGCCTGAACTTATTTTTTTGGTATGTACATCAAAAATGTAATAGATGTCTAAATGTCAGGTCAAGGTTTTGAAAGAAGGCTTCCACTGAATTCGACACAGTAAAACTCAGTAAAACAATATAAAGCAGCATTTTCTTCACTTCCCTTTTGACACTTTTGAGTCACAGTGGGGGCTGAGTAGTAGTAGCCTATAAGTTTCAAAGATAGCCTTCAGCACAGTTCTCACTTGAATGTAACATTAATAAATTAAAAAAAAAGCGACGAAACGCAGTAAAAAGTGACCAAAATATTCTTGTCAAAATCAAATGAAGAAAATGAAGGCAGTGCAACACATTTAAGAATCGTTTACCAAATAAAATTTGCATCCATGCTTCCAATTTTATGTAGACAAAAATGACCAAGCGAAAAAAACAAAATTTGGATGCCAAACATCAAAATGGCAACCATGATCTTGAGTTGGGAGCATTAACCAATTAATCACCAAGCGAATTTTATATGTCATGTGTACCTCTTTGTGGTCAAGCAAGTGCGAAATCTCACAATATAATGCATTTTTTTTTACAAATGTTTACATACTTTCAGGCTGTTGGTTCAACAAAAAGCGACTAACCATAGTTTTACTGAACTTTTTCTACTTTACTTCGATTAGTTAAGATATTATCTTGCAAATCTATCGATGAATGAGAATCTACAAAGTGATAACCAGTCTGAGTACTGACTGTAAATACTTAGCATTATGTAAAACGCATCTGACCTAGAAGCGTGACAATTTACAAAGCTTACCACCTCTATTAGAGATAAATCTATCATAACAGAAAAGCGTGCCCAACCTAGGTCTAGTTAGGTATAACTTGCCTAGATCTATCAGCAAAATGTACCATGTCATTGAGCTACAACAATTCTTTCAACAAAAAACTCGTTTACATCTTCTTGCAAATACTAGAATGAAAACCGCTTTATAAATTATTCATAAGTGTATAGCTTTTATGTAAATACTTAACCCACTAAAGGCTACGTGAAAAGAGTGTAAAGCAGTATTGGGAATCAAAACAAATTGTGTGATAAATATACCGACATAAATGTGGAATAGGAAAACAATTAAAATCGCTCTTGGCGAACCTTGGAACAAATTCCCATTAACGATGCTTGGTAGTCTCAGGTTTTCTAGTTCACGATCCCTATACCTGCCTATACTCGTAGTGATAGTCAAGTCCGAAAGTAGATGCCGTTCCAGTAGGATGGTAGGTACGACAGCGGAACTTTTTTAGAACGTGTCTTCAACTTGAGGGTTACGTCAGACCTATGAGCCCCCACCCATGTCTTTCGGCATTGAAAAAATCTTTTGCTATTCCATTGACAATACGCCAACCATTGGGTGACCTCATAGTTCATCGATTTAAAAAAAGAAAAAAAAAAACACGTTGTTTGGGTTTTACGAACCGCAGAAATACAAATAACTTTGGCATGGGAAATAGAGCTTTTAGATGGGAAATCATCGGAAAACGAAAGAAAGCTCATTTCGCAGAATTCGATTTCCATATTTTTTTTTTGTTTATCTATCCCATGCGTAGGTATAGCTTATGTTTGCCAGTTGTTCACATGTATGATGTCATGATTCCCACGACCTGTTGGTGGGATGGGTTGATTTGATATTGGCATAGCGACACTACATACTTGCCGTTTGACGAAAGCGATAGTATTGTTACGACAGTGCATTGTAAGCGAAGTTCTACGGTACGGAGCGATAAATGATCTCCAGCCATGGCTGCCGTCTGTGGTAGCTGTATAGGTAAAGTTTTATATTTGATGTTTAATAGCTAAGTAAATACAAATAGGTATTCCCCGTAACAGTAGGCAGCTTTCTCATCTACTTTTGCTTGTTGATAGGAATTTTCTTTATCGTAGCCAAAAACTATAAAATCTGTGAAAACCCAGTGGCCAAAATTTCACCCCATTATCATAAAAAGTTGTACAGTAAGACCCGCTTAAGAAAAACAGCAAAATGTCACAGTCTTTCTTTTCCTTAAACGGGGTTTTCGGTTAAACAAACCCCGCTTAAGTGAAATAAAATTCTCTTAAGCGGAGTCGGGATAAGTGAAAACAAAACGTCACTTAAGCGGGATTAAAAATTCAATTGAGCGGAAATTTAAAGCTAGAGAATTTTTATCTTTTGGAGTGGCCCGGAAAATAAACGCGTGTGACATATCAAAAACTCAAATGTCATTTTCGAGAAAAAAGAAGAAAAAGCGTTCAGCAAATTTTTTATTCTGCTCAATTCAAAATTGTTTGCACTTAGGAGAGTTTTTTTTCGGGTTAATCACTTGAGCGGAGTGTTTTATAAGTAATTGGTCGACAAATACTCGGGTATGAAAAAAGTGTTTCAGATAAGCGGGGTTTTCTCTAGAGCGGATTTCTCTTATGCCATGTTCCCACCAAACTGAAATCGCTAGGTTTCGATGAACTTTTACCGAAACCCTGTAAGTCGCTCTCACCGAGTTGAAGTCCGTTCAAAAGTCATAAGCTGTAAATTTTCCAGTGGCTGGCAAGTGTTGGAAAGCGGAATAATTAAAAACGAGCTCTGAACAATTTTTTTTATACCGCCTTGCCATGATCTTTAATAAAAACAAATTACATCTAAACAAATTTATAAATATTTCTCCAGAAAATATTTCTTCACTCTTTTTTGATTCAGATTCTTTTCTTCTTTCTTTTTTTTTTTGATTATCATAATTGTTTTGGCGTTTAATATTTTGACATCCAATGATGAACACAAAATAAACCAAAGTTAACGCTGAAGGCTTGTTCGGTTTGATGATAACCTCTCACGGACGGATGAACTCAGAGGGGTTTCAAACAGGTTTCGCTGATATCCCGACGTTTCGAAACCTCAAAAACCTATGGCAAAAACTCGGAGGTTTGGGAAAATTTTACGAAGCCTTGCGGCTTCGTTTAGTGGGGAAATACTAAGCGGGTTTTACTGTATAATATTTTTTTCTTTAGGTAGTATAAGACGCAATAATATTTGCAATAAAATTTATTTTCAGTTAATGAAGGCACATTTACTTTGTCCTTATGTCATAACAGCATATCGTAAATGCATGTGTATAAAGTAGGTAGGTGGTCCTGGTTCTGATTTGAACTATTTAGCATCAAAAAATGAACAACGCCAAGTCATGGAATCGCATCTGCTAAAAATTCAATTCAATCGTTTTCTTGTAATTATACAAACCGCTCTCACTAAAGGTTTTCCATCAATCCATTTATGTCATAAAACTCACCAAATATTATTTTATTGGCCAAATGAACATGGCGAACTTTTTTGCTTCAATCTTTGTGTATAGATTTGTAAATCAATATCTGTTTTGTAAATCATTTTTGCCCAGAAATATTTTTAAGTATAAATTGATTTATCAGCAATTTATTCATATTTAGATAACTTATTATTATGTAACTCTTTGTATATCTATGTTCATCGAAATCTGTTGCGATTATAATTCTTAGATTGAATAAATGAAACGATATAAAATGAAATAAGAATATTAAAAGCGGGAGTAGACAGACATAAGCACATTCACCTTTCATTTTGTTCATATTTTATACAAATCGACTTTGAAATAGCGCCGTAATCGGTACGACAAAAAACGGATAAGGCCTGAAAATATAACGACGATCACACGACTCTGTTGAATTCTTTGGATGCACTGCTAGAGACCTTAAATTAATATAATCTTATGTTTGTTTTCAGCGCAAATTTTGTTTAAAGCTTCTTTATCTGCTTCGACTTGTGAGGCTTGTGTAAAACAGCTATAAATTACAAATAACGCCAAGCCCAACGCAGTGGCAATGACTAATAGGAATATTCCAAGTGCCTTTAAGCCTTTTCTGAATTTCAAATAGATCAAAACACAAACACCTAGACACTAGACGATAGACAGATTGTATCGTTTCTGTGAATGTATTTCCCGTCCGAAACCACAAGAAATCAATGAATAAACGAACCAACCTTCAATGACACCCAGACCGAAATGAATTGGTTTTGTGGAAAATTCGTAATTTGCGTGTCAAAGGACATTAAGTTGTTTCGCTTGCGGACATCATTTAGTCGACTGCCCATAAATTACCTATGTAGCTAATTGCTCTTGTAGTGGATATTTACTAACTGTGTTATTAGTGTTATACGTTTGAATTTAGCGGTAGTTCTTGAACCTTTCATGCAAATTGAATCAAGATAAAAGGTTTATGACTGAATTATGTCTGAGGTCCCAAATTTGATTCATTTTGATACTGATACTCCAGAGACTTAGGGAGAGAGCATGGCTGACACTGCCTTGGTTTTTACTTCAGTCCTCAGTATAAAACAATAATCGATATATGACAAACATCCGAGAGTATAACTGTCATGAAAGAGCTTCTCAATTGGCCGTTTGGACTCGGCATAAAATTGTAGATCCCTTCCATTCGTCCCAAAAATAAAAACTCACACAAGACGAATGGTTGTGAGAAACTAGGCTTGGGTCCATACGGACCTGTTGCGCCAATTATTTATTTTATTTATTTTATTTATATGACAATCAAAAAATGAGCCTTCCTTATACTAAGTTGAACGCAGATCCAGAGTCGTTTCTTGCTTACACTTCTCGTGGTCGTAACTTCCGAAACGGAGCTCTTGCGCTTACATATTGTGTTTTTGTTATTTTGATATTCATTTATTCATTTCACACTTATTAGGAAATTAGAAAATACGAGTTAGTCTTAACAACATAATCAGCGTGACCGTTGTGCGACTAAAGTTGCAATTTGGCACTTTTCTTTAAAGCGCATGCCACAATATTTTGCTTTTTATGCCCTTTTCCAGTTAGACACGGCGTTTCAAAAATGTCCAATGCTTGTTAAATATCGTTCAAAAATTCTAAATTTACAAAATAACTTTCGAAATGACTCTTGTTTTTCTCATTGGCCATTTTTCAGCGTGACTGTTGTGCGAATAAAGTTGCAATTTAGCACTTTTCTTTAAAGCTTTTTTTGCTCTTTTTCAGTTGGACACGGCATTTCAAAAATTTCCAAAAATTCTAAATTTGCAAAATAGCTTTCGAAATGACTCTGGTTTTTCTCATTGGCCATTTTTCAGCGTGACTGTTGTGCGAATAAAGTTGCAATTTAGCACTTTTCTTTAAAGCTTTTTTTGCTCTTTTTCAGTTGGACACGGCATTTCAAAAATTTCCAAAAATTCTAAATTTGCAAAATAGCTTTCGAAATGACTCTGGTTTTTCTCATTGGCCATTTTTCAGCGTGACTGTTGTGCGAATAAAGTTGCAATTTAGCACTTTTCTTTAAAGCTTTTTTTGCTCTTTTTCAGTTGGACACGGCATTTCAAAAATTTCCAAAAATTCTAAATTTGCAAAATAGCTTTCATAATGACTCTGGTTTTTCTCATTGGCCATTTTTCACCGTTACCGTTGTGCGAATAAAGTTGCAATTTAGCACTTTTCTTTAAAGCTTTTTTTTGCTATTTTTCAGTTGGACACGGCATTTCAAAAATTTCCAAAAATTCTAAATTTGCAAAATAGCTTTCATAATGACTCTGGTTTTTCTCATTGGCCATTTTTCACCGTTACCGTTGTGCGAATAAAGTTGCAATTTAGCACTTTTCTTTAAAGCTTTTTTTGCTCTTTTTCAGTTGGACACGGCATTTCAAAAATTTCCAAAAATTCTAAATTTGCAAAATAGCTTTCATAATGACTCTGGTTTTTCTCATTGGCCATTTTTCACCGTTACCGTTGTGCGAATAAAGTTGCAATTTAGCACTTTTCTTTAAAGCTTTTTTTGCTCTTTTTCAGTTGGACACGGCATTTCAAAAATTTCCAAAAATTCTAAATTTGCAAAATAGCTTTCGAAATGACTCTGGTTTTTCTCATTGGCCATTTTTCAGCGTGACTGTTGTGCGAATAAAGTTGCAATTTAGCACTTTTCTTTAAAGCTTTTTTTGCTCTTTTTCAGTTGGACACGGCATTTTAAAAATTTCCAAAAATTCTAAATTTGCAACATCGCTTTCGGAACGACACTTTTTTTTTCTCATTGGCCCTTTTTCTTGCAACTTTTCAGAATTCTGCAGCGGCCACCCTGAACATAATGTTTCCAGATAACCCATCGATATCACGCGCTTTGAAGTTCATAATCGCTATAGTTTATCAGTTATATTGGACATATCTACGTGCAGCTGTCGAAATAGAAACACAATCGACACTTCTAGTGTAAGAGTATTTTTATACTTCTTTGAGTCATAGTTATTTTTTACTAAAATTGTTATTGGACCCATTGTACAATCTTGCTAAAAAGTTTTCATACTTTTTCCATTGCCGTTCACCTCTTCTTTGTGTGTTAAAAATCATTTCTAAAAAAGCAAATGGATGTAGACACCGCATGTCAACAAAGTCAGTCAAAGATTATGCTAAACAAAATTTGAAAACCAAACAATTGCAAAGATAACAAACATCTACTTTTTAGCGATATACTCATTAAATGTTGCCGGCAAAGCCAAACTAAAAATAGTTGACCGTTCTCGTTTGCATGCCGGTGTGACGTGTAATATAGAGGAACACAAAAAAAAAAATGTCAGAAGACGAATGCTCGATTAAGATTAAATTGACATCGGAGTCGGAGTGCGGGCCGGTTCTAGCTGCTTGAAAATGTGGTTGATGCAAATAAAAAAAAATAAAGCTCCGTAGCATGAATGGATTTGCTTGTTATTTACTTGGTATGACATAATCGAGGACGTTAACACCATTGAACTACAAAACGTTCTTGCTAAGCGTATAAATGTAGGTATACGTATCAAGTTTTTAATAGGGTGTTTGGTGTTTCATATTGCGAGGAGTTGATTTAATATTTTGCAAATGAGGTCATAATTTCGCATTTGCTTAGATAGGGGAGGTTGTTACTATTTGCCAGACTGTTCCATAAGTTCGATTTAAATCGCATCTCATATTAATTCTCGGGGCTTCAACTCGCAAAGGTCGGATCAGTTAGAAACACGGTACACAACTTGCCCAACTATTGAGTAGGTACCTCCTTAAATGATGTTTTGTGTAAGCATTAAACTACAAAAATAGGAAGCAAATATTTACGGTTTAACCAATAAAGTCATTCTTCTCTCTAAATGTTTTACAATTCGAGATTCGTATTTAATCGTTTTATTATCGAAGGCACAAAAAATACGAATATCACACATTTTCGACTTGAAAGTCACTTTATAGTGTGGAATGTATTTTCTGCTTTATAGTTCATAGCAACACACGTTCTCCTTTGAATTACGATATCAAAATCGAGAACCTTATCTCGGTTAGTCACTTGTATTTTACATGGGTCTTACAAAATGTAACAAATATTGACATGCTGAATCGAAACGAAGCTCACTTTAAATTTGTAAATATGTAGAAATGCAAATATGGGTTAAGCCATCATTTAGAATGATGTAATGTATTCTCGGAATGAATCTGTCTGTATACCTATAACAAAACGATAAACTTCCAACGACAATCATTTGATATCAAGCAATTGAAGTTTATACTTAAATTGTGTACGTATTATTTAAGAATTGATATATGCAGATTTATTGCCCACACGTGGGCTGTAAATTGTTGCATTTCCGACAAAGCTGTCTTTGAAAGGAAGAATGAGAGAAATAGAGCAAAATAAATTGTTACCGAGGGTTTTTGTTTAGTTTATCAGTCTCGGTAAAAAGTCTTAATATGGGGAAGCCATTTGCAAGTTATACCAAATTAGGACTGAGCTTCCTCAATTTGTAAATTTCCATCATAAAATAAAAAACCTAAACCAAATTGATCATGTTGCTGTTGACGTTCTGCACCCCTGCAATGTTCTAGATTACAAAGACCTGAACCACAACCTTGTTTTAGTCAAGAAACAAACTCGAAAATATCAGACAAAATAGACAAATACTGCGGGGTTAAAAGTTTAATACGGCTGCGATTGCAACAAACTTTATCGGTCGCGTATCTCACAACCTATATATAGAGTCCCATTTCGCGATGACAAAAAATGTAAAATCGATGTCAGGACGGCATTTTATAGAAGAAATGGACAGCAGGCTTCAGCAAAAAAAAGTATATAAAAGAAACGTCCCAAAATAACAAGACCCGGAAGGGGATCTGTACAGATATGAGCATTGTGCATGAAAACCTTGTGCTAAGCCTACGTTTATTATGGGGATATGGAGATTACCTTTTGTAGAGTTATAAACAATGACGGAGGCCTAAATTACGCTGTTTGGTAGATAAGATAGCAATATAAACTCAATTCAAACAGGCCTGCTGGATTAAACGGATTGCCAGTCCAACTACATTTTAGTTAGCGCGGGAACAACTTGGTTGAGGGCATACACGAAGTAACAAGATATTGTCGGAAGAGCCCTTCGCATTATTTGCCTAATCTGCAAGAAAGAGGACTCTTTAAACACTGGAGCTATTAAGTCATCAGTCTGTTAACCACTTTATAGGAGGGGTAATGTCTGCCGAAAATTCCAAGAAGTCCATATCGACACTCATCATCTGATAATGGGTTTTATGGACAAGCAGTAAATAAGTCCAGTGCTTTGATCGCCGCATGAGTGTGTCTACAGCGAATTTTATTTTTGGACGAGTACACTATGCGTAGAGCGACTCACGACGCTATCAGCTTGAAGGCATTCACTGAGAAGTCGTTAATGCATGAAAAGACCCAGAGAACCCGGTTTGCCGTACTTTCTTGCATTTTTTAACTTGTGTATATGTATTGCACATTCTAATAAAGGGTCACTCATTTCGTGGTTTCAAGTTGATAGCGCTGGCATTTGACACTTGTCAAACTCAGCTGTTATTTGAAGTTTACGATAATGGATCGGAACAATTATTAAAACTTACTACAAGACGTGGCAACAAGCCATACAACACGACCAATTGTGGCTTTATTGCGTGAGAAGTTTCCTGGTCACGTAATTTCACGTTTTAGCGACGTCAATTGGCCACCAAGATCATGCGATTTGACACCGTTAGATTTTTTTTTTCTGTGGGGCTACGCCAAAGACCGTATTTACGCGAATGATACCCGAACTCTAGACGCATTAAAACCCAGCATTACTCAAGTTACGGCCGGGATACCGTCCGAAATGTGCGAAAAAGTGGTTAATAATTACCTCAAAAGAATCGCATGCTCCGAATCATCCCGAGGCGGCCATTTGAATGATATTGTATTTCACACTTAATGGCAAAGTCAAAACTTAATAACCAAATAAGATTTTCATGCAAAATGTATCGCTGTGTGTGTTTTATTTAGCTTTACTTTCGAAACCGAAAAATGAATGATCCTTTGGATTTAAGTGCCACATAAATCGGTATTCGCTCCTTTTTGCAAGGCATAAACCGTAAGAGTTAATTTTCAACTTAAATCGCTATAAGTCGTATCGACCGCTAAAGATTGCAATCTGATATATGGCACTTGATCTTTGTATCTCCAATTACACCTTCTTATCTATAGTCGCATAGAACAGGTTTTACACGATTCCAATTAAGCCTTCGTCACCGCGAAAGTGATTCTTTTTTATTCGAAATTCACAGTATGTGTCCGCATCGATAAGGAATACCTTATCTTCCCGGTTTGTTTTAATTTTAAAGGGGCAGTTTTATTAGATAAGCTTTCTACGGAAAATGCAGACACATATCCAAAGTTCCAAACTTCATACATATGATGTAAGGAAAGATATCGACAGCGACAGAAGAATTTGCGAAAACGCTCGTTTCTACAGCTGGTTACGTTAGTACCAAAATTTTCAAATTGCTCTCGTCATCAATACGTTAGGATATCTGTGCTTTAAATAAATTTGTACGATCTCTTTAAAAGTGTTGCCAAAATTAAAAAGGTAGTCAAAATGATTATTTTCCATACCACATATTGAAAATCTGGATGATTCTCAAGTAAACCTCCATAACTCTTGATCTTTCGACGCACCGACTCCAAGTTATCTTGTCCATTTTAGTGAATGGGCAGAGTTGAGATGTCGGGCTTGATACAATCATCTTACGGCACAGCTTATAATTTGCAAAGCTTGCTCATGTGATATTTGGATCACATTTGATCTCAATTTGTTAATTTGACAGGTTTAAGAAATAAATTCCCGGTACTGTGTACCTAATGTCGTTTTCGATTTGGCTTTTCAGATTTTGATCTGATATTTCAGATTTCTGCTGCCAAATCGAACATTTAATCCGAATTGTATTGGTTCTTGTTTGTATGGAGTTGGCCGCAAACAATTTTTTTGTTCACTTTCACTGGAAGTCCATTTCAATTGTTTTTTCACACATTTGTAAGAGCGCATTTCGAAATAATCGTTTCTGCACGCGAAAAATTAATAATTCAGTTAAAAAAGTAATCCTTCCAACGATAAACAATACGTAACCGCCAGCTGTGTGTCATACACATTGGTATTAGTGAAAGTGCGTGTAAATCTGATAAAAAAAATCGAGATTTCTCAAAAGTGCTTTAGATCAAAAAAAAGGTTGTCATATAAAATATAAAATAGTCATCTCATTCCGCATTTTTATCGTTATCTATATATTTACTGCTTCATCGTATACCAAAAATTCTGATAAAACTTATGATTCGACACCACGACCCACGTATATAAGTCAAAATTAAATTGAAAATGTACTGTCTGACTTCTTAGGAGGCATATTAGAACATCCTCCTCTCAGGAAGTTTGCTAGCATTTTTAATGTTAGATTTAAATTGATTGTATTAGGGTTTGGGCGTTTTCATTCGATGGTGAGGAGACGTTGAGAAAAATCTTTAGAGTACCTTCGTAACATATGTATTTCTATAGCGTATACGAATCGAAAATTCGAAAGTATTTTGAAAGTTTGGCAACATTTTGTACTCAATTTAACTAAATAATATTGAATCGACCAAAACAAACTTTAAACAAAATATTTCAAGTATTTTTATCAAGATTTTCTGCTTTATTTTGGGCTCTTTGAAAATTGTATCAGCAGTATTTTTTTGGATACATTTGGTGTTTGATCCGATGCTTAAAATATCAATTTACACATTAAAAATGTTTTATATAAGATAACTGATGATTTCTATATTAAAAATAGCTCAAAGTACTAGTAGATACTTAAAAATTGTGAAGACAGAAGGAAATGTAGTGACAGTTTATTCATTGCATATGTTTTTTTGTCTTTTCAACGTAGATAGTTTCAAAAGTCTAAAACAAAAAACAATATGCCCCAACTCACCCTATAAACCCACAAGATGATATTTACTGACTTGATGTCATTCATAGATATTAATAAGTTCCACAGTGCTTCTAATATTTTAAATGTACATGTGCGAGCATTATGTCACACCAGCTCTCATTTTGCTTATGATGGACACTGGTAAAATATCAATAGACGCTGCTCCAAAGTCCGACCAAATGACTAGGTCATCAGCGTGACATGTTCAAACACTAAGTATATACACGATGTTGTATAGCAGACGTTTTAATGAACAAATAAAACCGAAGTTGTATAACAACAAGTAAATTACAAATAGAAAGGTGCGCGGGTAGGTGAGCATACAAGCGATTCCCTGTCAAGATTTTGTCTTAAATACTGGCGTCTGTTGTGCGGCCCAACCAAATGCCGAAGAATGATTTCCAGTTTGTCGACATATCCAAGTGATATAGAATATACTAAGTACTTTTAATATAGAAGATGGGGTACTCGTATTAGCACAGAGAAATAGATGAATACAATAAAAACAATTGATCTTTTCAAGGCTTCATATTATGTAGAACATGATTTTTTATTTATCTGAAAATGTGCTATGAGGCATTTCATATTGACTGGGATGTTAGGTATACTTGGCTTGCCGTTAATGGAGCGGAAAGAAAAATGCAAAAACCACTAGCACTGCGTTGCAGTGCCTTTGGTATTTCAAATGAATTCCTATAATTATGTATATATTAGTAGAAGTCAGTCAGAAGATCCGTTTAATCGCAACATCATTGCCAGAAGGACATAATTAATGCCTTGACTGATGCCCTGCTTTTTATACGTACTCCACCATGGAACCTCGTACTTTGACGAACAATATCGACGTAGTAGAAAAAAAAAGCCGGATCTATATAAAATCGACTTCTCAGGGAAGAAAAATGAGTACGCCGACGAAAACCAGTATCCCGGTACTGGGCAAACTGATCCATTCATCTTAGACGCCAATAGACAACACTTTTCCGTCAAGCTATCCAAGTTCAAGACCGACCAGGCTGTGGACGGTTTCCGCTGAGCTTTTTAGACTTATTTCCTAGGTTTGGTCAGATGAATATACCGATGAATGGCATTGAGAAATGAGATCTTTTCAGATTGGACATTATTCTCCTTTACCGCGTACACTCAGGGAAAAAAATGCAAACTAAAATGTAATATGTTCTTTTTGATTTTACGTTGAATAAACTTTAATAAAGAATATTCCTTTTCACGTTCAAACATATTTGATTTAAGTACGCAATGTAATTTTAAATTAAGTCAACGTAGATTCAAAGTGAAACGTATTCACTTTTACATTTAAGCATGATTCCACGTCAAATCAAGGTGCATACGTGGTTAGATCAAATTAAAAATATATGCATTTAGATGAATGTTATGCCACTTTGATTTCAAAATTTTCATAGTCGATGCTAAATCATTCCGAAAAATATTTAAATCAAAGTGGTTTTCTTTGATTTTACGTTGTTTTTTCGCTGGGTGTAAAAGATTCTGTCACAAACTCCTTAAACGTCTCTGGACCGATTTAGGGCTGTTTGCTGATACGACTCATACCGAATTAAGCGAATGTCCTAAAAAAAGTAGCCTGTAAGTATTTAAGTAGAACTTAAATCGTTAAGAGTCGTATGAGCAAACGGCACTAAATTCTTCAAAAATACTACCAATATAAGAGGTCTAAATCTTTACTGATGATATTATCATCGCTTCTGAGTTAGCGGACTTCGTGGGCTTGCTTTTCGATCAAAGTCGGTAGCAAGCCAATCGAGAGATTTAATTTAAGGGGCGGTTTCATGAGGTATTTTAATGATTACAAATCGAAAAAAAATATTTTTAATTATACATACTTGCACACAAGTGATGGTGTTGAGAAAATTCGTAGAACATGCCACTGACGCGCTTTGACAAAAACTCCCTTTAAAATGTGTTCGTGCTTGAACTGATTTGGTTTTAGTAAATTACACTTCAGTACCCTTTGTATTATAACCAATAGGGTCGACGCAGTAGAGAAAGACCTTTCCTAGAGTGACGCGCACGACCGACAAAGTCAATTTTTCAATTTTTAGATAACTATCTAACAACAACAGTACCGAAAGCGATTTCTACCCAATTTTCTTTTTTAAAAAGCTTAAATGGATGAATTCATGTCCAAGTGTCGGACACCTGACAGCTTATCCGATATAAATCAACCAATAATCGCACTTATGATGACTCATTTGGGAAATTCATTTTCCAACCAGAGACAACACTTATTTTGAACAATGACAACAAGCGAGCAATTACAAGCTAATCGGCTTCGTCTATTCATATTTTATCATCCATGACACGAAACTATGCACGCGTCTTTATTCAGCAAAAGATACGATCTGACAGAATTACGCCCAGTCACCAAGCACTGGCCCAGTCAAATAATTAACGGAACACAAAATCAATAGCAAAACAATAAACCAACAAATTTCTTTCCAATAAAAAATACTTTCCGTTCATATGGGAAACAAACTCTGACTCTCGTGTAAACAAAAAACTAACTCGAAATATGTAGCGCGCTCCGTTAAATTGACAGCAATCAGATTTTTGCCAATAAAAACATTCGAAAAAGCAATTTCAAACACTGATTGAGCGTTTTCGAATTCAAATTCCAAACCGAATCTCTATCAACATAAACAATCGCTGTATGCTGCCGGTGCCGGCCCACCAACAGAACAACCACACCAAAGTGCCCAAATAAACATAATGTACCACTCGACCGGTAGATCTGAGTACTGTAAGTCTTGTAGAAATCGGCGGCCCCCACCTTTGAGCAGGGGAATTTGGAAAATATCTACCTACTAACACAATTGAAATTTGGAGCTATGCCAAGTGAATGCGTGGAGCCAGCATGCCTGATTGCCTGGTGGCTGGTGGCCTCTAAATCAATTGGCCCCACACTCACAAAATTGCCTGCACACGACAGCCAAACATTGCCGTTGTCGACCGGCACGGTGTTCGAAAGTTCGAAAGATCCCGCAGAAAATAATATTATCTTGTCCAAAATTCATCATAAATTTATGAGTACATATTGTTTTTGTATATCGCCGATGCCGCACCAATCGTCGAGGGAAGAATTGGTGTCCAACTCCCAAATGTATCATGACAGTGAAGTCATTTCAATTGGTCATTCCAAAAGGTATCGGGTACACTTACGAATTAGTTATGATGAGGGTGGTTTCAGGATACCTTATGTGTCGCACTAGAATTGATTTAATCTGATTTTCACTTTATAATTTCCCGGGATCACAGCTTTTTTTTTTTAAATTCTTTTGGAATTTATCTTCTTTCGAAAAAAAAATATGTACACAACCGCACACCGCGTCCAACCGAACACGACTATCTCAAACGACTGAGCTGGAAGCTTTACGCTGAACAACTATTTGGAGTCGCCAAAAACTTTACTATTTTAACATGGCCATCGGATCGTCATTGAACGGATGCCACAATGAAAGCTCATTGAGTATGAAAACAGAAAGAAACGAAAAGTGGTTCTGCGGTGTATAAATGTAGTAAAAATGGGTAGTAGATGTTCTGCTTATGACGATGCGATTTTAGGCGCGCGCTTAATGTGTTTACTAAGGTTTGCGGCTTACTTACAATTGATATGTGTGTTGGGCATCGGGCACCGCACATAGCGTCCCCGTGGGTTGGAGTCATTTTTAGCACTATAGTTCGGCTTTATGAATGAGTGAAAAATGGCACTTTGTTTACAATCTGGTAACTCTCCACTTGTTTGCTTTTATTTCTAGGGTTGAGTGGTTGGGCATTGATACGGTATATACCAGAGACAATACAATAATAGTATCCTTTGTCTCTGGTATATACCAAAGATAATGGAATACAGAGATATAAAGGGTTCTCCAATAAGAGGTGTTATTTTGGTATTCAAAGAAAAATGCCATTTTTTGAGATATATGATCGGATGTTTATTTCATAATAAAGAGGAAGGTATATGCCGTTAATAATGAAAAACAATATCAGCCAAATGGCCACCACGAGCACGCATACAGGACCATATTCTTTTGAAGAAATTTTCAAATAACCAAATCGTTATATCCTCGATAGCCTCACGAATTTTATCTTTGAGCTCTTGAATCGACGCTGGGCTGTTGGCGTAGACCTTATCTTTCATGTGGCCCCAAAGGAAGAATTGGCAAGGTGTTAAATCACAAGATCTCGGTGGCCAATTGTGATCACCTCTTCGAGAGATAACATGGTCCGGGAACTTTTCCCGTAAAAGATCAATGGTTTCGTTGCTTGTGTTTTTTCACCATTTTTGTAGTGAATTTCAATAATTTCAATGCGTTGTTGAAGCGTGTATCGTTCCATTTTTAGTAATGGCGTAGTTTCTACTTGTCAAATGTCAAAGTATAAAAGCTTCAAAGGTGACAGCTGCCGAAATAGCGGGTCATTCACAATAACACCTCTCATTGGAAAACCCTTTATAACTTTCCAGTGGAAAGGCTGCTGCCTACAAGCTGTTTTCGCGTAAAATTCATGAAGTCACGCACATATGCTCATTTCTTTTCTAGTATATGTGAACAGCCCTAACAAAAACCAAACAAGTTCAATACCAAACACAAAACAATTGAACAGCGCTATGCCCATAAAAGCAATAGGAATATTGGCCGGCCATTAGGAAGATGATTTTTTGTAGCTCACACGTATTCACAGACGTGGATTGAAATAACAAAAACAACAATGTAAACAAATGGGTTTTGGGGGGATAAAGATATCCATCTCTTTTATTCATTCATCTCTGGTATATACTTAAGTTGATGACATCGCGTTTGGTAAGATTGCTTTTTTTTTGTTACCTATAGAGATATTCGATTTGAGCATAGGTGCTCTAATGCATCTGTATGGCATTGCCATTCGAGTCTTTAGAGCGTAGATCTAGATTAACGAAGGCAAGCTGTGTGTTCATGTACAACGACCGGTCTTATTTACCTATATAGCTTTTAGCGACTATACATGAGTCTTGAATATATATTGTTACATCCGAGCTGGGATTCGAAAAGATAAAACGCTATTCTGTCGAACTTTTATTTCAATTCAATTTTATTAAATTATTCTAGTAAATCACTTCAAAACAATATTTTTTTAAACAATAATTCTTAACCGACTTAAACTAAACACTTAATTACTATTTCGAACTTTACCAATCACTGTTTAAAAGTCAACTGTTCTCTCTTGTTCTAAAATCTCCTCTCTTATATCCGCTCCGCCATCTATCGGGAATTTTCTAGTGACTGCATTACTATTTCGAACTTTACCAATCACTGTTTAAAAGTCAGCTGTTCTCTCTTGTTCTGAAATCTCCTCTCTTATATCCGATCCGCCATCTACCGGGAATTTTCTAGTGAATTAACTCACTTAACTCTCCACCAATTTGACAGCATCGAGTCTCCAATTGGAAGTGGAACTTGTTTGGTGACTAATGGGTTGTTTACATTTTAGGCTCCACGCTACAATATAATTATAAGAATTTTCTAACTGGATAAAAGATTTTACTCATACCGACTTCAACGAAGTCTAAAACTCAAGAAAATGGAAAACTTGTATTATCGGACAAGGAAAAGAAGAATACTGCCTACGCAGCTTAATGAAGCTTAATGAAATCGAAGATTCAAAGCCTCATGCTCATCCCTATGGTAAAGTAGAGTTACTCACTGGCGAGTAACGACTCAAAGAAAGTCTAAGAAGAGCAAGCTACCAAAGCACAGGGAATAATAAATGTGTTTTTAGGCAGCATTTCCAGCAACTGCTGACAGGGCTTCACGTAGAGAAAGTAATAGGCGTGCAAGAACAGACTCCACATCCAGTGAATGATGAAGCAGCTCCACCTACCATTATAATATGTACATCATCGGTAAGGGTAAGACTCATGCGATATCAGTGAGTATAAGAGCTGGTTTTGAAGTGGCGATAAAAACCAACGCCAAATTTAATGAAAACTGTACGTGCAATCTTCTTGCTGTATACCTACTGTGACCATTCGTCCTCTGTTTCCCTACTATGTCCTCTCTGATTTTGTACTAAAAGATAACAATACATTGCCCTCGTTTTTTCTCTAAAGACCATCTTCCTTCTATAAGAAATATACGAGGTTGCCATTATATTCCTTCTCAATTCATACAAGACAATCTTGAATTAATTTCCAAAGAATTAGGTCAATTACTTTTATTAAACCTACAAATTTTGATAGTTCAAATGTGCTTTAACCATTTTTGACTCTATAGTTATTTTTAATTAAAAAAAATGTCATCTTTTATGTGATTGAAAAAAATTGTCACCGTATGTATAATGTATATACCCTATCTAAAGTTTTTTTTTATGCGACTGATCACACACCCACGAATGCATTAATATTATTTCCAAACAGCGTTGCCGTTAACTTGGAAACATCAGTTCAGAATGAGCAGTAGTTACCATAGTAACGATTAATATTACCAGATTTAAAAATATATTTGAAAAAAAAATTCCAACGGACGTCCATTATAAAAAAAAAATCCGATATAGCAAATATGCGAACGCTTTTCAGATATACAATTAGTATCTCTATATAGCGAACGGTGCCCACGATTTGCTATCCAATATAATGAACGAAGTTAGTTTAAAAACCCTAAAAGTATTTAAATGGAAAACCACAATCGATCAATATAATATTTTTTAATGACTTAATTTTTTTTAAAAATTAGTATTTTAATAATTTATGAATGACATCAAACATTATATCATTCGTTATACTGAACGTTCACTGTATATAAAAAAGATTTAATTGGAAAAGGAAATTGTGCAGAATTTAGTTAAAAATTGAAAAATGTATTTAATTGAACCAAAATAAAAAAAATATAGTATCAATATATTGAACGGAAGCAAAAATGTATCTAATTTGATACAATTGTATCTTTGCGGCAACACTGTTTACAAATACTATATGCTATAATGTGTAGTCCCAACGGTCCGCGGCTGCAGATACCAGCTTGAACTCCGCGGTATTTTCATTACTAAAACAGTGGTCGTATATTTTTCTAATATCTATAATTACTGTGAGATGTTGATGCTTGATGTCTGCTGATTCAGCATATGGCTCACGAGCTTTCATTTATTATTGAAGCTGCTAGGTTGATTTTTTGAGAGCTTTTGATTACCCTGGCACTTTGTCGATCCTTTATTCACATTTTTGTCGAACAGAATAGGTTCGAAGGGATAGGTAGGTATGATCTTGGAACTCTCTATGCTCCCTGACACTACCGGGACGAGGATTAGCATCGATTAGCACCTGCTCCTATATAGACTCAAACAGCTGATTACCGAGTGATTCGTATGTAGGGCAATATTTCCTAGACGATTCGTTATCTGCTCGTGTCAAATTCTCGTTCTGGCTATGAATCAGCACACCACAAGCACAAGCATGAAGGTTACAAAGCAACAGCTCAATAAAATTATTTTGGTGTGGTATTGATTAGACATACTTCGTTTAAATGTATAGTGTGTAAACAATGAGCATTTAGTGCACACAGCGTTGTTCTGCGTTCCATGCCTATGTGCGACACCCGAAATGACGAAAACAATTTTGTACAAACTAAGCCGAAAATACCCCGCGTTATAATTGTGAGCATTAGATGGGCCCATTGACTGAGTGGTTGTTGTGTTTCATTACTGGGAATGAGATTTGAATGTTGGGCAAAATACTAGCAAAGGTATTAGGTGGTATAGTCTGTGCAAAAGGAGTTGAAACTTCCCTAGATGCGCAGTAGCAATTTCCGTAAGGGGATATTTTCTTTTGAGCGCTTTTCTGATCAAACGAAATTGTTAATGCTTTTCTCCACTTCATGTGTTTTTGTCATTTGTAAATATATTAAAATATAAACACGCGTCAAATCTAGTTATGATGTTCACTTGAAAAATAAACTCTATCCCGTTAGAAGTTTACTTGCAACGCATTCTACAAAATACTTTTAAATAGTGGGTTTTAATGCTGTAAAATACCTACCCTACCTACCTACCTACATATAGTCCGTGTCCGTCCAAAGTTAATTGAAATTTGCACGCACATCAGGTATTTTACTCTTTCTTTGTGACTCGCAAAAGAGTCTTGTAACAACAAATCGACCGAACAAAATGTGTGTGGAATTCAAACCCCCTCCTCACAAACATTTTGGAACAAATTGGTTGGGTCTACGTCTTTTTGACAGCAAAATTAATTTAAATTGCTGGATTTCATTTCGCAAATTATCAAATTAAGTGTTAGCTGTCAAACAAGCCAAGCTGTCATAATATGTTCCACGCAGGAGGACACAGAATATATACTTAGCCCTGCTTATTAGCAGGGGTCGGTTGTCAGGTCCAAACTGAGCAAAGCTTCTGCCAAAGTTCTAAATATTTGTCTATAAAATATTTAATTTTTGAAGTAATACTTCTTTAGGCACGCTTGACTTGGGGGGTAAGCTGGTGAATGCATCACGAAAGCGTTACGGAAATTGCGAGTGGAAGTTGAAAGGGAGATATAAGTTAGTGAAGATAGAAAGAGAGAGAGAGAGAGTTACGTTTCGTTTCGTATATTACTGTAGAAGCAAGAGAGAGAGAGATGCAAGCGCACATTTTCGTTCTCTCTTTCTCTCATAGCCAGTTACGTTTCGTTATCTAAGACACAGCATACAGTGCAGCAGTACCAGATCGGGGGATTTATCCCTTTTTGCGGGATTTTCTGACTAATAATAAGCTAAAAGGGACGAAGGGATTTTTCAGACCTCATAGTACAAAAAGAAAGGGATTTTACTTTTTGGTCAGATTTTCTTCCTAATTGCTCATTTCATTAAGAATAAAAAAATTATTTAACCTACGATCAAATTAAATATTTTCATGTTTAGAAAAAAGTCATTCAGAATATCTAAATGCTTTCATTTTCTTTTTCTTATTTTTTAATTTCCCACTTGAAACCGAGATAAAGTTTCAAATAATTCATAAGATATATATTTTATGTTGAATATTATTTTCCTTTTAATGTCCAATGCAATTTTATGTTCCTTTTTGTAACGTTTTAAAAATGTGTAAGATGTACCTACATTTCTATTTTTGTATTATACACAAACGTATCTTAACATGTATTTATTTTTGTTAGCTTGCATAGTTAATGTTAAATGTAACTGTATTAAAAGACAGAATTTAATAAAAGAAATGTTTTCTTAACTAAATATTTTGTGGGATAAATGTGCGATATTTTATATTTTGCCGAGGGATAAAAGGGATTTTTTTGGGTATAACCGTGGGATAATCTGCCTCTAAGGTCTGGTATCACTGCAGTGCAGGCAGAGCGTTGCCGGAAAGAAATATAATTAGGGAGTACTGCAGTCTGAAAAGGGGAGTATTTTAAAAAAATAGGAGTACAGGCATATATAATTTTATTTAAACAAAAATCATTAAAAAAATCAGTTAAAAAAAAAACATAAAAACTAAAAGGAGGGAAATTCCATTAAATTTGAAGTGAATTAAACTACTCCTATGGGATTATTGTACTAATTTAATGTAATGTATTTTCTTCAAAAGAAGAAAATGAGTGCATTCTGTAATTTTTTGAATAGCTAATAAAACAGTTTTATATGGATGGTGATGAAGCACATGCAAACAATACAATGCGTTTACTCAGAAGCAGTAACTTAGCATTTAAATGAGGTGATATCGGGCTCGCATTCTTGGTAGATCTGCTCAAAAATTGACCATAACCAGATAAAAATAACCAAAACTTAAAAAGCAAAAAAAAAATTACCAAATTTGGTAAAAAATTACCAAGTGGCAGCCTTGCACGCAACTGGCTGAGAGAAAGAGAGAAAGAAAATATGTGCTCGCATCTACCTCTCTCTCTCTTTCTATCTCAACTTATATCTCCCTCTCAACTTCCGCTCGTAATTTTCGTAACGCTTTCGTGACGCATTCACCAGCTTTCCCCTCAAGTCAAAAATCGTGTAAGGTGTAAGAGCCTATAAACAGAACTCCTGAAAAATACTTTTCGAGTTTACTGGAGGTTGTGTTTTGCGAAGTCGAAAATGTTCAACTATTTTCGACTGGGACAACTCAGTTTGACAATGTGGCAAATAATCGCTTTCAAACAGTGATTATAAAAGCTACGACTGTCCCCATATGAAATAGACAACAGGGAGGGTTATTCTTACACTGGGCCTAGTTTGAAGCTAACCCGTCGAAGTCTTTTTAAGTAGCCAGCACAATCGTAGGTACTGTCCTTCTAATAGTTGTAGTATGTTATTTTAATTGAAATGTTTTCGTCGAAATCTTCGAATGGTTGCATTTTTTTCTATCTAACACACGTAGCTCTGTTGACGCCCTATAATTAATACCTCGACGTGTACAAAAAGGGTAAGAACACCCTATCCTTGAAGTACCTCTAATTTCTATGACTTACTGTTCTACTACCGGATGCGCTAGAGATACTACCATAGGCTGTATAATCGCAATTTTATACTATTGCGCAACAGAATACAGAAGACAAGTGTTAGCATCAGTGAGCAAATGAGTTTTTGATTCATTCAACTCAATAGCACAATCATTTTACCGACACGATAATGCTAATCACCGAGTGCGTCAACTATTTCTCCGCCCAATGCAAAACCATTCTTGATTAAAGTAATTACAAACAAACTGTTGTCCTTTCCCTATAACCAAGGTGTTGGCAAGGGTGCGGGACAAGAACCACACCTATTGCTGTCGACTAGACAAGTGGGTAGGTATTGTTGTTATACTCGCGGAGGTAATTTTATTTTCTAATTAATTTTAATATCCTGTTGGCCGATCACAAGCTCGCCGGAGAATAGTGCATTTTGATTGGGGCCTATCCACACACTTAGAGTGATGAAGTAGTTACAATATAATTGTGTGTGTGTGTTTGACTGACCTCTATACTCGATAAGACTGGCGTCCCAAATGCCCTTTCATTTTCAGCAGTCACGGAAGTATATTTGCTTGAAACACGAGCGGCGTTCTAAAGTTCACAACAACTCACGAGGGAACTCAATTCATGTGCGGTATAAGCTAACAAGGACCAAGTGTCTACCTCTACACATTATGGCATGTGATATGTTGGCATTTGATAATATAGGAAGTAGTTTAGTGGGGGTACACAATTGCACGGAAAAAGGATGTCAGTTTAAATTAGTTTCCGGGATGTTTGTTGTTTGACAAGGTGGCAGCAATCGTGCGAGTGTTCTACCCCGACGACCCCTGACGGGATTTGAAAGAACTAACAAGTTGCATAAAATAAATAAATAATTGGCGCAACAGGTCCGTAGGGACCCTAGGCCTAGCTTCTCACAACCATTCGTCTTGTGTGATTTTTTACTTTTGGGACGAATCGAAGGCATCTACAATTTTATGCCGGGTCCAAACGGCCAATTTAGAAGCTCTTTCATGACAGTTATACTCTCGGATATTTGTCAGACATTCGCGAGAGGTGCCGCAGTGAAAAAAACCTTAAGTTGGAATTTGGGTTTTCTCGGGATTCGTACCTGGGACACCTCGCAAGTTGCATAACGACGACAAATTTGCAAACTCTTCCATTAGTTAATACCCTTGTAGCTTCTGGTCTACCTAGTAGTCAAAGTGGAAACTGCATCGTATGGGCCTATTATTGACGGAGCAGACAGCAGAAGGAAATTTATCTCACTTGCGTGTGAAATTTGACGACCAAGAAGACAGAGCATAATTTGATCTCATCCATAAGCTCGAGCCTTACTCGTTCAAAACCAATTGGGTAAACGAATCGCTCTCTATCCAATCGAAACTAAGCAGTTTCCACGCTTATATGGTTACGAGGAAAGAGGAAACTCGAGGGGCCTTAAGCAAAAATAAATTACTCAACAAATGGCATAGGTTGACAGCTTTTACGCAACCTTTACATATAATAAGGGGCTGTGATTTCTTTATTTCAGATAAGTTTTCGAAACAAAAATGTATCTCGGCACTAACGCTCTTTCGCCGGACTTCTTCATATAACCTTGAGAAGTAGGAACACTTGCCTGGCCCGCGTCTTCAAAAGCTCTTGATCTTGCACTGTTCGAGCGATTGGAGTTTTCATTGTACCCTAACTTGTGTCCTAAAGCATGGACATAAGTAGTAGAACGGTAACTCCATTGTCTCCGTGTTTCTTTTACAAGGATGTTAAATAAAGGGTCTGTCATTAAGAACTTGACAACTTCTTTTTTAAATAAAATGCGAACTACTTGAGATATCTCAAAATGAATTACTTGAATTACTATCAAAACTTTCGTTTATATGTCCACCACGTGGGAACTTATGCATGGGTCGATACGTTGAACCCAATTTTCGATGACTTGGCCGCACATTTCCACCAATACGGCCGCTGTTTCTCGTTCAATATTGGCTCTGAGCTCCTCTTACGTCGCCAGCTTGTTGGCATATATCAAAAAAAGTCTAGAGGTGTTAAATCACTCGATCTCGGCGGCCAATAGACGGGTCCGTTTCTCGAGATAACACGTTCACCGAACTGAGACTTCAATAACTCGATTGTTGCACGCGCTGTGTGGCACCGTTTTGTTGGAACCACATATCACTGATGTTTCATGAAGCACCTGTTTGCTTATCGACGGCTTCGCGGAAAATTGGCGATAACGCTCTTAGGGCCATTTGCTGATACGACTCATAGCGAATTAAGTGCCACATAAACTCTTATGTGGCAGTTTATGCCCTAAAAAAAAGTAGCCTATAAATATTTAAGTAGTACTTAAATCGTTAAGAGTCGCAAACGGCCCTTAAAGTGCTAAATTTTAATTATTTGTAAACTATGTTCCTTCGTGTACTTCATCATGACGAAAATGATGATGTTACTGAAAATTTTGACATTGACAGTTCGGTAATCGGTTAAAAGTTTGAAATTGTCAAGTGGCTAATGAAAGACCCTTTACATAGAACCATTCCAGCTGTTACGAACACTGCGTCGTAAGATGCGTTATAAATAGGCTAGTAACTCTAAGGATTTTAATACGGTAGATCACCTCAGTTTTAGACTTTTGGTAAGATTTAGTTTACCAATTTAGCCCTAAACAGTATTTACGGAAAAATTTGTTTAGGAGCCTTTTTTGTGTATTTTTTAGAGGTGGACTGAAACAATCATCTAAATTGTTTACTATCAGGCATATCTATTACGAAATAAATAAAATAAAAAATGCATTTGAACTCATATTTCAAGCAACAATGATATTCTTTCTGGGATTTATGGTCAAATTTTTACTGTTGCACCATAAGATTCGCGATCTTTACTGCCCCCATCACAATGATGACCAAATCATCTGCGTAACTAACTGTGTTGAAGCCTAAAAAGCTTAACCTATAAAGCAGATCGTTAATAACCAACGACCATTAGGTGAGAGTACTGATCCTTGCAGCAGAACTGTAGCTGAAATCATTCCTTTGAGGCATCACTGTAATTTATTTTATGGTACGTCGGTCTATGTTTCTATGATATGACCTACAAGCTACAATGTTGTATTTCAGAACGTTGGCATTTGACAACAAGTATCACCTGGAATATTAAGTTTAACTTAGTCTTAAGGTTGATCAGAAATGCTCTTTTAGTTTGGACTCGGCTTTGTCCACAGTAGTTGTCGGTCAGTAGGCATTCTTTCACTATAGCTGAATTTGTTGTATTGAGAGGGAAGCTTCCGGGTGCATTTCATACAAGATAGCAACCTTGCATTGGGCTAGTGCGCCCTTATAGGACATTCCTTATATCGACGGTTCTTGTCTTTTGTTGCTGGTCGAGAGTTTGTAGGGATTCCTGCTCTTATTTTTGGAGCCTGAGCGAGGATTACTCACAAGAGGGGTATCTTTCCTAACTTGTCTTGGTTTTAGTGGCTCTGGATGAAATCTGTGTTTTGTTTTATGTTGATCTCTAGGGGAATTTTGGGCAGATCGATATCTTTTGGAGGTGCAGGGCTAATCGCTATCTTTAGCATGGTCTCTTACCGCATTGATCTTTTGGTGTCATGCCATCCGGGCTAAAATTCGTCTTGGTTGGGCTCCGGTTCTATAGGGGAACGGAGTAGAGCCTCTTCCTCTGACTCCGTAATGACGTTTTTATACCCTCCACAGGAAGGTATATTCACTTTGTCATTACATTTGTAATGCCAAGAAGGAGTCACCGGAGACCTCATTAAGTATATATATTCTGAATCAGGAATATATTCTGAATCGATTTAGCCACATCCGTCTGTCTGTTGAAAGCACGATATCGCCCTAAGGAATTGACATAGGAGAATGAAATTTGGTGAAAGGCCTTATTTTTATCGTCGTCAGGTTGGTATTGAAAATGGGCTATGTCGATCAAGTAGTTCGGGTACCTCCCATACAAAATCAATATTAGACCTATGTGTCTCTCCTTCGGTTGAAAACACGATAGCGTCCAAGAGAATCCACGTAGGCAAGTAAAATTTTGTGAGTAAACTTCTTTTTATTGTCGTCAAGTTATTAACAAAAAATGAGCTATGTCGGTCAAATAGTTCTGGTAGCTCCCATATAAAATCAATATTAGGCCTACACTATGTTACATAATTGTCTGTTGAAAACAGGATAGCCTCAGAACAAATCAACGTAGGCAAGTGCAATTTTGTGAGAGGACTTACTTTTATCGTTGTCAGGTTGATATTAAATTTGGGTTATGTCGGTCAAGTAGTTCTGGTACCTCCCATACATACCCAGTTTTGCATGACTTGTATGTACTGGAGGGTATCAAAGCATCGGCCAGGCCGATGATAACACTTTTACTTGTCTTGTTTGTTTTTACTTGGATTTCCGCACCCGCAGAGCTTCTATACGGGTGTAGGTCCCCGGTATCTGGTCCCACCGTTTCCCACTGAGCTATTTCTGGGTTGATTCTTTGTACGGTACGAATGACGCAGTAATCCAACCCAGGATTGAATCTTAGTTGTCGATTTCCATTCAGCTCTACCATAGGAGTTTTGGCAACTCCCGTGATCTATAGCCTTCCGTTCCTCAGCTAAAACTGTCGGCGGTCGCTTTTACAAAGTTTCGAACCATTATTTTCATTTGAGAAAATAAAAGTTCGAATTTCGAAATTTGAGAAAATAATATTTCAAAATGTTGGATGTGTTTGAAATAAGTGTGAGTCCATGTGAGTCTTGACTTTAAATTTACGGAAGCTCACAATTGCGATATTTGTATGGCAAATATAGCTGCTTTGAACTTCTACAATTTAAAGTTTAAACTAAAGGTTTTTATTGGTAAGCTCCATTGTCAAATGAGAGAACAAACTTATGACGTTGTTTTGCATTAAAGATGCCGTCATAGGTGCTTTGCATTTTCTTTTCTCTGTGCAGATAAGTCACAATAAAAGAAGTAGTTACTGGGCAATATATAACACCTCATTTATTTCGGTGTCGTTTGTATAATCTAGCTTGGACACTAAAACTGATTATTAGTATCGCGGGAGGAATCATGCGAATGTAGTAATCTTGCATTCATCTCACTCATGGAAGCCACCTGGTGCCTTTAGTGGTTTCAATAATTTAATTTAATTTTTTATCTTATGCGGGCTAAGAAGCTTTTCAAATACATTTCTCCATTGAGCACGTAGCCAAAAGGCTACAAAGTTCGTCTTCAAACTACCTATATATTCACAGATTTAAATGGCTTGCCCTTGGAGGTTTGTTTATCACATACCAACCATGATTTTCGCCAGTTGTCTGTTCATATCAGCTCATCAACCCTTATCAAGTGAGGTGATATTAAAAATCGAGCCATAACCTACACTATGTTACATAATTTACGACCGATATGTCTCACTTTGTAAATTGTTAGACAACTCATATCTAGAGCTAGAAGACTGAACGACTATCAATCTCTTCATTTATGGCAAACGATTTTGTGATTGCTCACTAGTAGTATACTGGGGATGGGGAATAGCTCAAAGTGCGACTGCAAATGCATTGCGCGGCATTTGTGGTAAGTCAGTTTCGACGACCATGCATGACATATAGGTGCTATCACGAGAGATAAGACCATACCTACATACATATGCGTGTGCTGAAAATATTTTCATTTTGGAGGCAGTGTTATCAAGCGATAAGTAGTGAAGCAGCAACAGCAATATTAAAAACATCTGCTGCTCTATTTGCCCACCTGCAGGTGACACACACGCAGGTGTTCGTTATTTGTCTAGCCGCGTTTTTATCGTATGAACAATTTGGGTTTTGATTTTGTTTACTTTTCCGTTATAAATTATTATCAACGCAATCTTAGATGACTATAGACTTATTTTGAAATGAAATCGATAGATGGACGTGAGTGGATTCGAAGGACAATGCAGGCGTGACACCATAAAGTCTGGATTTTTTCACAAATAGCAAAAGCATAGGCGGAGCACACCGACGAAATACGACATCAACCACACAATGCCGGAGCCAAGGACCGGAACGAGATCAGACTGACGCAAGATACGCATACGACTGGAAACCACCCCCCCTAACCTATTGATGGAACATGGAAGTATATAGAGGCGGCGGCGAAGGCAAATTGAAATTATACTCTAAAGAGAGAAACCGGGACACTCACTATATGAACCGATGACATAATTTCGACTTGAGGTGGGAGTTGAACTAGATTACTTTGTATGTGGCGCTGGCGGCCTTTTCGTCTATGAAAATGTAGTAATTCTCTAGGAGTAAGTGGGGGAAGGACTGTTGTGTTATATGAAGTTGATGGCGGGGGAGAGGTTGGGTAATTTCGATACTATTATGCGGCGTCTGTTCGACGCCAGTGTGTCATTAGGCCAAAACTGTCGGGAATTGTGCGTTCGGCATAAATAAAACTCCGCACGAACTATAGTACATTTTGTGCGGACTGGGGTTGGCAACAGAACGTCACGCCTATAACTACGCATTTACGCGGCAAATAACATGTTTGAGAAAAATTACAAATAACTTATAATTTTAGAGCGGAGAAAGGACACGAATTTTGTTTACACTACTTCTAGAGCTGATTTATTAATGGGGCTTGGGATAAGTTATAGATGAGTGAGTTTTCACTGATTGTGTGGCAGTTTGCAAACGCGTTGCCTGCCTTATTCTGCGTTTTGACCCGTGGGTAGCTAAATGTTGGACTAACAGGTGGCCTATTGAGTTGATAGATGATGGGTCATATTTGTTGTGCCTTCACTTTAGAAAGTGGTTGCTGATAGAGGATTTTCTGAAGAGCTCTGCTGAGATTCTGTTTCCAAAGGTCATTGTTATGCCACAGTTCTTAAATTTTGTGCTGGACTACTGACTACTGAGCGATGTGTTCAAAATTCAGCTCCTGAAAATCAAAAATGACCGCTTTAATGTGAACCTCCGAGAGGCTTCTAAATTCAGTCATTTCATTACTGCAACAAATTGTACAAGTCCCTTCTTTCGTTTCAAAAACTGCCGCGCGTCGTGTGAAAGAGAGCAGGGGTTTGTGTCATTTTGCTGAATACGAGATACGACATATCTTAATAGTCTATGTTCAGGTTCAATGTTGTCGCAGTTTTTTTTTTTTTTAATGGAAATAAATTTAACAAACAAAAAAAAACATTGTCAACGGCGAAGCAGCGAGACAGGAAAATATTTTTGTATTTTCTCGTTCCCATTCCCATTCCCACTCGCAGTTTGACGTTTTGCACAACTTGTGCTCTGTGTAAACAAACAAATACATTGACAGAAATTGGTAGAAGTTTGTTCGAAAGAAAAAAATGCTGCCGGTTCAACTTTTCAATATTTTTTACAAGAAAAACAAAAAAGATTTTAATGGGAAAAAGTGTAATAAAACGAAAAAAAGGAACATTGTATCAAAATTATAAAATAACTATATATATATTACACTTTTCTTGTATCATTGTGGCAACGCTGTTCGGGCTTGCCATTCGAAATTTAGAGGCAAAAACACAACCTCTCGTATGTTTGGACACAGCTTGTAGGAGGTATCTCCATATTTGCTCCATCAAACGGAACGAAGAGCTTATATGACTTGGGGTCCACAACTGGGAGAGCTACCTGATGGGGTAAAAGTACATAGATTGTTGTCCAATGTCCATGTCCAACACATACTAAGGTTATAGCCATACGTAAAACAAAATCGTAAAAATGTTCTTGTTTTTTTACCAATTAAACCTAATGCCTGAACGCAATCTTGGTCGTAAAATGTTGCTTATGAATTATATCAAAAGCAAGTTTATTAAAAACAAATTATGCAAATATCTTTAAATATTTTAGAAAAATAATTGATTAATTTTTCCGTACGAAAAACTTCTCAGTTAATTCCTCAACAAAAGAATCATATCATTCCACTGAAATATTTCATTTCTTTACGGTTCCATCTGTCAGGAATTTGTTTTCTGGTGGAATTCAATCACTGGTAGATAGTTGATTTGTTGTAATTGTGTTCGTAGGGCAAAATAATTCTGACAGATTTTTTGTTATCCGCCTAAATGTAAAAAAAAAACTCATTTTCATGCTGTTCCAATTTTTTTCGGTTGCATTTTACGTATGGCAATCACTGAGGCCTAAGTAAAGCAAGTTTTAAAATACCGCAAAACCGAATTAAAAGCTGTACAAAAACCGTTATGTTGCATTTGCAACTCCTAGTTCTCATTTTACAAAATGCATTCACTGGGTCCTGATTGTTTGGATTGAAAACAAGTATGCCCATGTGTTAAGTAATATTTTGATTAATGGCAAATAATGAAACAAAACAATTCACACTTCAGGAGATTTTACAAGGGCAGCAGTTTATATTAATTGGAAAATTATTTATTGTTTCTGAGCTAAATGAGCTCCCACCAAAACACATACTCTGTGCTTTATGTATTCTGAATGTGGTTGGTGGATTTACTATCAGTAGGCTCGTGTTGATGTCGCACATCATTGTGAACTAGTTCAGAATTATTGATTTTTGTTGCGAATTAGCAAATATACAAACCATGCGTTTCAAATCTGATTGCAATTCAAATACTGAAACCCGTTTGAAATATTTGTTTTCAACTGTCATCATTATTTATTGGCGACGTAGTCTGATTTGATGTATCTCAGTTTTGATTGGGTTAGATTGGTCGGTCATATGAACAACTTTTCCAGTTGATGGGATAGCGTTCAACGTATCGAAGTTTATTTCGTCGAGTGAATTCTTTAGACGCTGTGTTGATGATTTTTCTGTTTGTTGCTGTCGAAGGATATAGTAATCGGTTAGGGGAGTGGATTTTTTTACTTCGGACTCACGAGTATTTATAATTTTTATCGGAATTTTTCCGCTTATGGCCTGTGAAATAGAGCTTGCCATAAATACTCCCTCGCATAATTTCTGCGAATCAAATACTCATTCATCTGAGTGCTTACTGTCAAACCTGTACTGTAGCTTCAGACCCCGGTGTGATGCACAGTGAATGTATTCACTGGTCTGGGCTAAATATCGGTTACGAAATTTGGGTATTATTTATTGTTAATTTTAATGTAAAGTGTTCAAAATCTATTATTGCTCCTACATATAAAAAAAAATAAAAAATTATAATTGGCGCAACAGGTCCGTAGGGACCCTAGGCCTAGCTTCTCACAACCATTCGTCTTGTGTGAGTTTTTATTTTTGGGACGAAAGGAAGGGATCTACAATTTTATGCCGAGTCCAAACGGCGAATTGAGAAGCTCTTTCCTGACAGTTATACTCTCGGATGTTTGTCAGACGTTCGCGAGAGGTGGCGCAGCGAAAAAAACCTTAAGTTGGAATTTGGGTTTTTCTCGGGATTCGAACCTGGGACCCCTCGCTTAGTAGTCCAACACACTAACCACTAAGCCATTGCTCCTACATGCTTAAGGAAATTTGCTCCGATGATACCATCTACTGGTACTGGAAAGTAATTGGGTAGTATGTAGTGTTGTGTTGTCCTAATGAAAGCTTGTTATTAAAAGTTCCTATATCTCACTAATAACAACATTTTTAAAAAGGAGAAGATTAGTAACAGTGGATCTGTTTTTTTACAAAACCGTGTTGGTTATTGCAAATTAAATTTTTGCAAACAAAATTTAACTTATCAGTCACCAACTAATCAAACAGTTTGGGGATGAAAGATTGCTTACTGATCCCTCTGTAGTTTTGAATATTATTTTTCCTACCGGATTTAAAATATTGGTATCTACTATAAAAGAATTTTTCCGTAGAAAATGAAAGATACCGGCTGAATTCCAAAACGCAGTAGGTACTCCTGCATTACTTTTTAATCAAGCGTTCCAAAACGCAAACGGATTACTATGATGCAATGCATACTTTTCCAAAACGCATTGTGAACGCAACAACTACGCAAACAGAGCATAATCAGTAATGATTATGATGCAAATGATATTTTACATTTCAGTTTGAAACGCCAAATAAAATTGATAGCCTGAGTCGTTAGTAAAATAATATATTTTGTAATAATTTGCCAATTTTACTTTGGTTTGCAGTAACAAATGCATAACAAATGCAAAGCAGCACAAAAGCATTCGCAACCTGGCATCAGAAAAGCAGTGAGCATTCACAAAGCGCATTTTTTATTACGTTTTGGAATTCAGCCACCAGTCTTCAACGATACATTGAATATGTGGCAAAGTATGGAATGTAATGTAGAACCTACAGCAAGAGGTCCTCATTCACAGCTTACACGATCTCCTTAGAAGGAAGACGTACAGCGATGAACGGTTTCGTCAATAATTATTGTTAGGATGACAGATGTCTCATACGGGAAGTACTTCGGGCTTGCACGATTTGCACGAGTAATGTTCAGATCGAAAGATTGATAGAGGATACAGAGCAGACACAACTACTACCCAGTTCGTGCGATTATTAAACATTTTTGTTGCACAAATGCGAGTTGGGGAGTCGACCTAATTAATCGTAAAACCTTTATCAACTTTTCTTTTGACGTTGTTCAGGCTTTAATAATAAACGAGGAGAAACTATCCACGATCCCTGAGTGAACGCTGGGCCTTACCAAGAAACATTTTAAGTTTCGACTCTAAATTTTACTAGTTGACGTGGCTATATTTTCCATACAAATTTTACAATTGTGAGCTCCCTTAAATTTAAAGTCGAGACTAAAAATTGTTATTAGTAGAGTACCTACTGTTTCAGTTGTGTCACTGCAGTTTCACGTGAAGGAAAAATCAGGACTCAGTGTCGAGTATAGAGTCTCTCAAAAATAGTAGGGATCTAAATCAGAATATTCTTAATGTTAATACCTATCGCAAATTTATTTTTCACATCCTTTTCAAATATCTATTTTTAAAAATAAAAGAGGAAAAATTATTTAGAAAGTACCTCGAGCTTGTCACCTCAATTGTAGCATAATTACCGCAAGAAATCTCGATGAACGAAATGCTGAAGTTTTGAAAATGCAAAAAAAATGAAAAATAAAACTCGAGCCAGCCACAAACCTTATAAAGGTTTTAACATCATTCGGAATCTCCTACACTGGGTAGGAATTGCAATCCTTCTGTACGTAAAATATAAGTCACAACCAAACGTTTCCTAAGTTTCATCGAAAACCGTTCTTTGATCCATGACAAGCTATGTGGATTTCAAGACAAAACTTTAGGGAGAAGTTGAATGTATGAATACTGCAACGCTCGCCAAAATTCGACAAAAGAACTTACAGGTAACAGGCTGCGGCTAGCATTTTTACGCGATTACATTTGGCGGAGATTGAAATGATCGTTATACCATAACACTGAGGAAATGGTGTGCACAATGGAAAGCTGCTCAAAATGTGTTGTTAAATCTTCATATAATTTTAACGAGTAGCCCTACGTTCCTTAGCTTAGCATTAACCACAACATGATGCCAATATGTAATTTATTTTAATGTAAAAATCGCACATGTGCTATTACCAAAGAAAAGCGCAGACTGGCAGGGTCTTTTCAGACCATGGCAATGTTTTCATCATCTCGTTTTCCTCTTTGCTTAACTTTTGCCAGCAACAGAAAATCTAATACCGCATTTTGCTCTAAAAAAAAATTAACTTGTTTACGAATTTAACGTATTTTAGGTTGGAAAAGATCACATGGTAATGACGATCTGCCCGAAAATTGCTAAACGAATGACAATTTGAGAGCAAAATACTACGATTCTGTTGTCGAAAGGGTAGGGAACCTCGGGTTCCAAATTAAAACATGTCACTCTCTGTTCCACTAAGTTCAAACGGTTTTCTTTAATGTTGTATAAAAACTCCCATTCGTGGTTTTTTAACGTTTTTTTTATTAAGAAAATATTTCTTGTTCAATACTCTTGCAAAAGCTTTACAAATCAAAAAAAGTTCCATTTCCCATCTCTAATCTTTACTTGGTAGGTAACTAAGATCCAATTTGGTAGTAATATTATTCGTTTCCTAAAGTTTAGTGCTTCATTGTGGACAACTCGGTGGCATCCTCTCGCGGCAGATCCCTGTCGCCGTAGCCCCAAACTTGATCACTATGCGCATTTTCATCAGAGAGGAAATGTGAGCCGTCTCCACATTTAGCCGCACGTCTTGCAACCATATCCAGGGACACCGACTTGCCTGCAAAATTAAGAGATACAGAAATACTTCCAACTTGAAGCCTATGTACAACTTACGTCCAGTAACCCATCCTAGCTTAGCGAAAAAGTCAATAAAACCAGTGGTGGCGTTCAAAGAGTAGGTACCCATTTCACTGGTCTTGTAGTCCCAAGGGAATACATGATGGTAGTTGTGCCAGCCCTCGCCGAAAGCCAGGAACGACACAATCGGACTTTCCACTGAGCCTATATTCCTGTAAAGAGTTTTGAGTTATTGATTGGCAAGGTAGCGCGAAAGTGTTGCAAGCTCACTTGTCAAAAGGCTTGCTGCCCCACATATGAGCAACGCTGTTCACGAAGTAAAACATATTCAGGGTGGAAGAGAATCTCAAATTGAAATTAATCCAGACCGACATCCAGAGATCCTCGTTCCAGAAATACCATGGCACCAGTACGGGCAGTGCAACCCCAAAGGTGACAAAAAGCGGAATGTACCACTTCCTTTGGAACATCACGACGTGATCGTTCTCCAGATCAGACATATCGATCACTTTGCGCTTGGCCTCAACCAAGGGATGTGGTGTCAGGATCTGCCAACCGACGTGAGAGAAGAAGAATCCCCGCTTGGCGTTGTGCGGATCGGCTTCTGTCTCGGAGAACTTGTGATGTATCCTATGATCCAGCGCCCATGAGTACGCATCGCGCTAGTGAACAAAAAAAAGAAATTAGTTTCTTCGGGATTATGAACATCAAAAGGGTACTACCTGTCCGGCGATGGTGAATAGAAATATCAAAAGTATTCGCAGCGGCATCGCAGCTGTGTAGGACTTGTGTGACCATAGGCGGTGAGCGCCAGCTGTGATTCCAACACCAGAACACCAAATTGTCAGCACCACTGGAAGTAAAGAAAAAAAATAGGCACAGTTGATGAGCTATAGAGTAGAGTTACGTTTCCAAGACTAAATTATCGACTTGATGTGTCACACGTGAGACAATTTTTTGCGTAACTCAATAGAGATATATTTATTTCAGATCTGTTCTTTTTTATTAATGTCTCGCCCTTGCATAGACTTTTTTGGTTATGTCATCTAGCAGTATCTTCAATTGATATTGTTGTGTATGTGACAGCTGACAACTCAGTCAGTTCAGAGACGTCAACCCGCTCGCATCATCCACCAGGCAGAGTATTACTCGTGTAATATTATATACATTACTTAATAATAAATACTATTTAATATAAGCTCGTGTATATATTAAACTGGCGACGAGGATGGGATTCTAGTAAGGATATTAAATTACATTAATTTTGTGCGCGGCCCTCGGCTAGTTGTACATACAAGTGACCGATATAGAAACGAGTGCGATACAACAACAACAGTTCACGTCGCACCGTACGATTTATACATGGGAACAGTTGTGAAAGTTAACTCGCCTTTTGTATTGTGTTTGTGCTGAGAGTGCATGGAAGACAAAGAAGAAACTGTTCAAGGTTCAAGTGATAGTGCCGCAATCATTATCAAATCGGAAAGAATTGTCACTACAGTAGCAGAGGCGAAGACATTGAGTGTTTGTGATACTCCACGAATAATTATCATGGCTGCAGTTGGTAACCTAGAACCTTTCGTCTTGGGTCATCCAAACAAGTGGACATCGTACATGGAACGTTTCAATTTATTTCTGCTGGCCAATGATGTCAAAGAGGAAGAGCGTAAAAAAGCGGCTTTTCTCACTTTGGCTGGCGCGCCGCTTTACGATCTATTGACATCATTGGCGTCCCCCAAACAGGTGAGTGCTTTGAATTTGGTGGAAATTAACAAGATATTAACCGACCATTTGTCTCCACGCCCCTCGGAAATCGCTGCTTTTTATCACTTCCACAAACGTGATCAACATCCGGACGAGTCTGTCAGCAACTATATGGCAGAGCTACGCACGTTGGCAGTGGATTGTAACTTTGGGGCAGCGCTGGACCGTATGTTGCGCGACCGGTTTGTGTGCGGCATGAAGGACGAAGGCTTGCAGAAAAGTTTTCTAGCGGAGAGCGATCTAACCGTACAACGCGTCATGGAGCGCGCCATAACAAGTGAAGCTGCAACGATCAGTGCCTTGGCTATGAGGCACCCCAACGAATCGAACCACCACCACGAGACGAACAGCGAATCTATTCACGACGTCAGAGCGAGTCATTCCTATCCACAACAGCGTGACTTTTCTAGAACCCACGGGTCATGTTCTGGGTGCGGGGGTCAGCATTTTCGGAAGCAGTGTCCACATCGTGAAACTGTGTGCCATTCCTGTGGCCTAAAAGGCCATCTACAACGCGTCTGTCGTAGCGCTAATGCTTCAAGATTTCCAACATCTACACCGAGCTCAACAGCAGCACGTCAACGTGCGCTACAACGCAGATCTCCTCGTGGAGAGTCCACTGTCAACCAAATTTTGCCATTGGTTAACCAAAAGAAATCGATTTCCGTCGTCATCAACGGCCGTACGTGTACTTTTGAAGTGGATTCGGGGTCGCCTGTGACCATCATGAAGGAAGCCACGTTCAACCATATCTGGCCAAAAGGAGTTTCAAATTTGTGCAAGTGTGATTTGAATCTAAACGACTATCAGCGCAACCCGATTCCAGTGAAGGGGGTCGTCGATGTGTCAATTCATTACAACCGTCGTAAAATTGACAATCTGCCTCTAATTATCATTTCTGGCGGTGGCTCAGATTTGGTTGGTTGCAACTGGTTCGACGCACTGGGCATACGCATCGAAGGCATTCATACCGTCAGCAGCGGAACCTGCATTGAATCAATACTGGAAAATTTTAAGCACTTATTCTCACCCGAACTCGGTTGCTATACCGGACCACCAGTATCGTTACAAATCGATTCAGCAACGCCGCCCGTAAGGCTACCACCACGGCGAATACCGTTCGCCATCAAGGCTCTATACGAAGAGGAAATCAAACGGCTTTGCAGTCAAGGCATTCTAGAGCCTGTCGAATACTCCGAATGGGCTACTCCCACAGTCCCAGTAGTAAAGAAGGATGGGTTCATCCGGATATGTGGGGACTACAAATCAACATTAAATAGGGCAATTAAACCACATTGCCATCAAATCCCACCAGTCAGCACGCTACTGGCGTCAATTGAAGGTGGATCCATTTTTGCAAAAATCGACTTGGCACAAGCGTACCAGCAGCTGGTTGTCGATGAGCGCTCAGCTATGCTACAAACAATATCCACGCATAAGGGTGCTTTTAAGGTAACCAGGCTTCAATTCGGCATCTCTTCAGCTCCGGGAATATTCCAGAGCTGCATTGAAAACATCCTTCAAAACATTCCAGGGGTCTTGCCATACTTTGACGACATCGTCATTATGGGGAAGTCTAAAGAGGAACTGGCAATGAGGCTAAAAGAAGTGTTGTGCCGTTTCGATAAGGCTGGACTTCGGTTGCGCAAGGAAAAGTGTCAATTTGGCGTAACGGCAGTGGAGTTTTTGGGTTTCAAAATTGATGCCCTAGGTATACGGCCTTCAGTTGATAAGGTAAAGGCAATTCACAACGCACCAGCGCCGAAGGACAAGAAGCAGTTACAGGCATTCCTGGGCCTTATAAATTTCTATCACGCCTTTTTGCCGAACAAAGCGACGGTCGCAGAACCTTTACACCGCCTGTTGGATAAAAATGCTCACTGGTCGTGGAAGCAAAACCATGAGGAAGCTTTCATGGCACTTAAAAAGCTCATCGCATCCGACGATGTGTTAGTTCACTACGATGCGAAGCTGCCATTAATACTTACATGCGATGCCTCTCCTTATGGGCTCGGAGCAGTCCTCAGTCACAAGTTAAGAGATGGAGTTGAAAAACCCATAGCGTTTTACTCACGAACACTGTCAAAGGCCGAACGGAACTATGCGCAAATCGACAGAGAGGCAGTGGCTCTTGTTTCAGCAGTCAAAAAATTCCACAATTATTTATATGGCCGTTCATTCACGCTAATCACAGATCATCGCCCACTCTTGGGGATATTCACTACAACAAAAGCAGTCCCCAATGTCATATCGAGCCAAATGCTTCGCCGTTCAATTTTCCTCAATGCTTACGACTTCAAACTGGTGCATCTCGCGGGAGCCAATATAAGCAACGCGGATTTCCTAAGCCGCTGTCCAATATCGACCGAAGATGAATCAAAGAAGACCGAAGAGATCCTCATGATCGAATTAGCAGCTACGCAAGTCGTGAGCGCGCAGATGTTGGCGCAACAGACTTCAAAGGATCCACAACTCTCGAAGATATTGAACTGGGTGTTAAGGGGGTGGCCCAACACCAAAATCGAGCGCTCAAGCAACTTGTATGCGTACTATTCCCGTCGAAATGAACTCTCGGCTAATAGAGGAGTTTTAGTCTGGGGAGATCGTGCTGTCGTTCCTCCTTCGGCCCGAGGTGCAATCTTAAACGCCCTTCATGCACCACACCCTGGTATCGTCAAAATGAAGGCTCTGGCGCGCAGCTATGTATGGTGGCCTAACATCGATGCCGAAATCGAACTCGTCGTAAAGAGATGCACGGCATGCCAGCAGAACCGAAATGAGGAACCACATACTACTACACATCATTGGGAATCAGCTAAGCGGCCGTGGTCCCGACTGCATATTGATTTCGCCGGGCCCTTTCAAGGCAAAACTTTCTTTCTGGTTGTTGACTCTTACTCAAAGTGGCTCGAGGTCGCCGTGGTCAGCTCAGCATCGGCAGCTGTCGCCATTAAGTTTCTTCGTCAACTCTTCGCCACCCATGGACTTCCAGACGAAATTGTATCTGACAACGGTACAGCGTTTACATCTGATGAGTTCAAGATCGTCATGGACAACAACTTAATCCGCCATATTCGTTCTGCCCCTTTTCATCCGGCTACAAACGGCCAAGCGGAGCGCATGGTACAAAGCACCAAGAACTTCCTGAAAAAGTTGGACCACTACAGGAATCTCGATCTGAGTATTGCCAGATATTAATTCAATCAGCACGTAACTCCGCATTCTACCACAAACCGCTCACCTGCAGAGCTGCTACTCAATCGCCGACTGAGGACATATTTTGACAAAATACAACCAGACGAGATAATATGGGGTAAGGTCTGCAACCCAACCAGTTCGAAAAGTTTCATTTCAGGTAGCCCAGTTTGGGTGCGAAATTATGCTGTTGGGCCAAAGTGGATTGAGGGTCTGGTGTCTGATCAAACTGGACCCATTTCCTACAGCGTCCGTCTAAATGACTCAAGGGTAGTTAAACGTCATCAAGATCAGCTACGTAGTCGTGTGCCATCTACACCACCCCACGATTCCAACGGGGAGGCTCCCTCCGATGTCGAATCAGACGCCAGTGTACATACATCATCTCCAGAAACTGAGCAGAGTACTTCTAGACAACATGAACGGTCATTACTGGGAAACCCAACTGCTACGGTGCTTCCATTACTACCGGCACCTGAGACACCCCGCCGATCTGGTCGTAATAGGCAGGCAACACAGTTCTACGATGCATCTGGGTGTTAAGGGGTGTTGTGTATGTGACAGCTGACAACTCAGTCAGTTCAGAGACGTCAACCCGCTCGCATCATCCACCAGGCAGAGTATTACTCGTGTAATATTATATACATTACTTAATAATAAATACTATTTAATATAAGCTCGTGTATATATTAAAGATATAGACCATGGGATGAACTCTTCGTAACTGGGTCTAGGTAGGGGTGGATCTTGATTGCTTGGGGACACTAATAGCAAGTGATGGTTGCGTTTAGAAACAAGGAATACTTTGACGAATTGTTTTTAATTGGAGTTTTCACTTAGCTTATTCAATTTTGCGATATTTTCGCATAGCAAACTATAGGGCTGCCAAATTTTGTACGTAGTAGTTTCTAAGGTGGAAACCTGCCTATCTGCGACAGACCTGGAATTCTGTAAAAAACGAAACGAAAACCGCTTTCACTGCTAAAAAAAAATCGATAAATATCACACGAAAGCAAACATTTTGTCCCTAACTTATTTTGTATACTTCTTCTTATTTGCAAACGTTTAAGAAAGTTTAAATTAGTTTAAATTGCATAGTTTTAAAAACAGTTTAGGTAAGTTTGAGTCTTTGTATTGGATTGTCCATTTTTTGTTGGTTTGGAAACCCGAAAATGAGATTTATACTGTAGAAATTATCAAAGAAAGAAGAAAACGTCAATGAAATACTTTCGTTTTTGAAAATGTTTTTCGTTTTTGAAGCAAGGAGAAAAAACGAAAGCGTCAATGTAAAGGCTTTTCTTTGCTTTGGTGCAAAAAAAAAAAACGATTGGACGTTTTCATCCCACAAAATGCCACCTCTGGACTAGGGTATTTGTTAGGCCGAAATTTCATTTTTTAAATTTATTTTGTTTTGTTTATATTGTGTTATGAAAGACCGCCTTTTTTTAGCGAGATATGCTAACAGTTTTATATTAAAATAGGTAAGCTGCGCACGTTTCTGAAAGCAGTTCAATGACTGGTGATAATGTGCCAATGATACAGCGAGTGCTCTCAGGTTCACCCAACGGGAAAACATCCAAGATTTGAGTTGTCCTGATATTTTATGTAAAAATTGTGCGAGTAGTTCCTCGAGAAACTAGCCCAGAGTTTTATAACTATATGGCCTTGGAGGTCGCCTTATCTCTCGTTTTGGCGATTTGCACTAGCCCGCAAGATCGTCCGATTAAACCGTTCCAGCCTTTTTTTTGTGGGGTTTTTTGAAGACCCGTGTTTACGTAAACAAGCCCGAAGTGATGACAAACGCCATAAAACGAGCCCGTATGGCAATCAATTGTGACGGCGCCCATTTGGCCGATATTATCTTCTCGACTTGACCAATAAAATTCTAAAGGTTCAAATTAATATAATCAAAAAACAGAATTTTTAGAAAAAAAAAAAATGAGAGCCAAACAACATCGGATGACTTCTTTTGGCCCACCTTGTAGTATTCACCTCGTGTAATATAGTAGCAGCTATAAGTATGTGGATATTGTTGACACATTCACTAGACAGTTTTGACACATGTTAACATATGAATTCGTTATGTGGAAAAGCCACTTAACTTCGTGACATTTTATTATCAGAATGCCATTGGAGAATATTGTTTAAGCTAAAAAATTAAAGGGAGGCAATCGATTATTGGAACCACTGCGTAAAAGCAACAACTATGAGTTTAAAATGAATGCACGTCGTCGTCATTCACACACTTACAAAGTACAACGTATATTGTATACTTTAGATACGACACATCCCATACTCAATTAAAAATATTGGATATTTTTGTCTGGTCCGAGCTACATATTCGTCGCAGCTGAACGTGATAGCGATTATGTTTTTTTTTTTATAAAAGAATATATGTTGCGGGTCTGGTGAAAATAATAAAAGGGAAAGAGAGGACCCAACCACAAAATGAATTAATACAGTGTAATCAAATTGAAGATATGAATTGAACGCTTAATGGCAGACAATTACTTGCGAGCAAGTTTAAGGAAATTTCCAGCAGTCAAATGCAACGGTTGGGGTTATTTTTCTGTTAAATATCGAATAATAAAACACATCAACTTACCCCACAAAAATGTGTAGAACTTTGCAAAGAACAGCAGGTACAATCCGTATAACGCTCCAAAGTGCACAAACACCTGCGCTGTCAAATCGAGCCATCTAATTTGTGCCTTAAACTCTACATTGGGGTCCACTGGGGTGGTGGCCGCAACACTCTCTTTATATACGGCATGCTTTTCGTGCTCATTTAAATCTAGGTTGCTTTTGTTATTATCGGTAATCGCTGAGAGTGATGCATGTGTCCTGTGTCTTACATTGCTATTGCATTTTGTGTCTGTTGGATTTTTGTCCACATTGTTACACGGGGCTCTTCGGCAGGCTTCCGAGGTAGAATCTGTGGTCGATGAAAGGCACATCTTGTCTGTGGTATTGTTTTTCGATGATTGAGGGCGGGTTAGGTGTACAGTTTCTAAGGATGATGTTACTGGCAAAGCATTGATTTTGTCTGTAAACAAATTAAAAAGCAACAATATTATTATCTAGAAAATACTAATTTTTGTATATAGGCAATTTTTGGGTCTGAATATCCTTTAAGTGCATTGACACTGACCCAGTCAAATAATTAACGGAACACAAAATCAATAGCAAAACAATAAACCAACAAATTTCTTTCCAATAAAAAATACTTTCCGTTCATATGGGAAACAAACTCTGACTCTCGTGTAAACAAAAAACTAACTCGAAATATGTAGCGCGCTCCGTTAAATTGACAGCAATCTGATTGCCAATAAAAACATTCGAAAAGGCACTTTCAAACACTGATTGAGCGTTTTCGAATTCAAATTCCAAACCGAATCTCTATCAACATAAACAATCGCTGTATGCTGCCGGTGCCGGCCCACCAACAGAACAACCGCACCAAAGTGCCCAAATAAACATAATGTACCACTCGACCTGTGGATTATTCACTCCCTTTAATCCGGGTTTAAGTGAGTTTAACCCAAAAACTAAACCCAAGACCATAATATTCAGTCGTTAAACTCGAACATAAACCAAGTTTCTTAAACTTGACAGCGTTTAATCCGATTGGGTTTAAACGCACTTCGGAGACCGGTTTAAATGCTTTAACTCGGGTTAAAACTCAATTTCATAATATTGACATTTCTTCGCTCGCAAGAAATAAGAAAAAAAAATGGCAAGAAACTAAAAAAGGACTTAATTCGTGAAATGGACGAAATTAATGTTGATATCTTCTTCATCAGAAGACGAATTTGTCAAAGAGCTGATGGTAAATTAACGTCGTCCTTGTCGTCGAATATATCGATTGCACAAGCGGGCTTGCGTCGACGATTACGAAGTGGTATAATTTCGAAAATATTTCGTGCTGAATATTCGGGTACACTTACGAATTAGTTATGATGAGGATGTGTCGCACTAGAATTGATTTGATGTGATTTTCACTTTATAATTTTTCGGGAACACAGCTTTTTTTTTTTGAAATTATTTTGGAAGATAAACTTCAATCGAATAAGACTACCTCAAACGACTGAGCTGGGTGCTTTACGCTGACAGCCTTATTATATATACCAAATATCAACCTGATGACATCTATCGACACGATATTTGATACTAATTGATACGTATCAACAAAATGCACGAATCGGGATTAGGGTTATCAATCTATCAACATTTTTGATCAATTGTGAATTGTATTAGATTTAAGATTAAATATTAACTGTTGGTAATAGCTTTATCGGTGAACTTGGCATTACGGTTGTCAAGTAAATTGATATTCATCAAATTTTCTATCAACCACAAATTTCTTGTTATCATCAAATCATAAAATTTATTTCCTTCTTTTATTGTTGTGTTATTTTTTGAAGGTCATTATAATGGATTAGTTGTACGAGCTAGAACAAGCTATCATACGGAGGACTTTAAGAGATGCATCACACCCAATGGATTTGGACGAACATATATGCAGTTAATATATTTTTTTTTTTACTTGACGTGATTAGGTTCCAGATTCGTACAGAACTTCGTAGAAGTGTTGACCGATATTTAGGATAAACTCAAAGCTATTAAAAGTCAGCAAGCCATCCCAAATATACTAAAACTAGCAGCAGTTTTAAAACTGTTTGCTCAAGGAAGCTACCAATTGAGCGTTGGAAATGACCTTCGCATTGGCATGGCACAACCAACGGTGTCGGTTGTTCGTAGTGAATTGCTTAGCGTTTTGGAAAGGTAAATTTTTTCCGAAATGGATCCGATTTAATTACACGCAGGAAGAAGAACGTCGGGCAAAAATATACTTTTTCGAAAGAAGTAGAATTCCAAATGTTGTTGGGGCTGTAGATGGAACGCACGTGAAAATAATCGGACCGAATAAAGACCTTCGGCATGTGTATTACAATAGGACGGGCTATTATAGTATAAATGCCATGCTTGTAAGTTTATTTTTCCAAGGCAATATGCAATATTGAATCGATGCCACTCATTGTATTTGACATATTGTTATAAAACTTTTCTTGCGCCGACCTCTGATTTTCCAAGAGGACAATTCTTTTACACTAATTTGTTTGCTTGTTTGACGATTGCTTGTGACTAGAATTCAATGACTGCACTGCGGCAATTTCTTCGGCCTGCACTGCGACCATTTCGTCGTCCTCTATATCATCTTCAATTATAAAACTGGGAAGTTCCTCCACCCCATATTCAAATCCTGGGGGATCTACACAGCCATTGAAATGCATAAGACTGACTGCTTCTTTTGCGTCAGTCAATCGGCTTATGTTACTAGATCCACCACCAGTTGCAGTCATTTCAATTTTGTTGTTAGTAAATTTTTTTTTTTGGGTTTTTGATCAATCCATACCTAAAATAGTTATTTCAATAAATAAATACATCGAATTTTTGCAATTAAAACACTCACTCTTTGCCACTTGGTTGAGTCTCGTTCTGGAGGCCCTAACCTATTAAGTTCCAAAATGATAGCTTCCCACTTTCTGGTAAGGACTGGCTTTGATGAAATTCCCTTCGCGAGGTCCGGACTTTTAATCAAATTTTTCGATTTGTTTCTTATTGCTTACTACTCTGCTCCTTAATAAACCAAACAAATTGTTAAGAAAAAGGCGAAGTTTGTTTAATACAAACAACTTACATTATTTCACCAAAATTAGACGTCAGCCAAAAACAAAAACCAAATACCAATTAGAAACGTCAAACTTCAAAACAGTAACATTCACAATGCGGTAAAAACTATTGATACTCATAATACCAAATGATCGATGAATTGATAGATGTCAACAAATAATTGATTTGTGATAGCCATAATAGGGCTAAAAGAATGGGTTCTGTTTTGAAGTTTGACGTTTCTAATTTGTATTTGGTTTTTGTTTTGAATGCCTTGCTAATTTTTTATTGGTTGGGGTTTATTCTCAATATCAATCAACACTTCTACGAAGGCTGCTTTCGAAAGTCTTAAGTTCTGAACGAATTTGGAACCGAATCACATCAAGTAAAAAAAAATTAAATATTAACTGCTTACATAACTTCGTCCAAATTCATTGGGTTTGAAGCATCTCGCAAAGTCCTGCGTATGATAGCTTGTTCGCTTAAACTTACTTCATTGTAAATGTACTTGGGGTGAATAGAATGTGTTGGCGGAATAGCATGGAGGTTGTTGCCATTAACTTGCATATCAAAGCTTATTTGTAGTCTAAGGATCACATTTGAATCGTAAGCAAGTGAATATTTCGAACTAATTATTTAATAGCCTGCAAATTCATTTCCGTTTGAATTGCAACGTCTCGTGTGGTCCCATACTCTTCAAGGCTGGTGGCCAAACGGCGCAGTGTTTGCGCAGTCGGTGTCGGACGGCCATGGAATCGGCGGCGGAATTCGCGCTGGCACCAACACTACAGACGAATTGTTACGCAAAAAAATAGACACGATTAATTTGCGTTCTTGGGGAGTATATCGCTCCATGGCTTGTTCACTTGTATTCTACATCTGTCTATTCCACAAATGTTAAAACAGATTTGACATTGGCGGCCATGTACAAAAATAAGAGCATCTTCCAATAGGGTGATCTCTTTTGGCCCACTTTGTATATAGAGGCGGCGGCGAAGGCAAATTGAAATTATACTCTAAAGAGAGAAACCGGGACACCCACTATATGAACCGATGCCATAATTTCGACTTGAGGTGGGAGTTGAACTAGATTACTTTGTATGTGGCGCTGGCGGCCTTTTCGTCTATGAAAATGTAGTTATTCTCTAGGGGTAAGTGGGGGAAGGACTGTTGTGTTATATGAAGTTGATGGCGGGGGAGAGGTTGGGTAATTTCGATACTATTATGCGGCGTCTGTTCGACGCCAGTGTGTCATTAGGCCAAAACTGTCGGGAATTGTGCGTTCGGCATAAATAAAACTCCGCACGAACTATAGTACATTTTGTGCGGACTGGGGTTGGCAACAGTTCCATGAACGTCACGCCTATAACTACGCATTTACGCGGCAAATAACATGTTTGAGAAAAATTACAAATAACTTATAATTTTAGAGCGGAGAAAGGACACGAATTTTGTTTACACTACTTCTAGAGCTGATTTATTAATGGGGCTTGGGATAAGTTATAGATGAGTGAGTTTTCACTGATTGTGTGGCAGTTTGCAAACGCGTTGCCTGCCTTATTCTGCGTTTTGACCCGTGGGTAGCTAAATGTTGGACTAACAGGTGGCCTATTGAGTTGATAGATGATGGGTCATATTTGTTGTGCCTTCACTTTAGAAAGTGGTTGCTGATGGAGGATTTTCTGAAGAGCTCTGCTGAGATTCTGTTTCCAAAGGTCATTGTTATGCCACAGTTCTTAAATTTTGTGCTGGACTACTGACTACTGAGCGATGTGTTCAAAATTCAGCTCCTGAAAATCAAAAATGACCGCTTTAATGTGAACCTCCGAGAGGCTTCTAAATTCAGTCATTTCATTACTGCAACAAATTGTACAAGTCCCTTCTTTCGTTTCAAAAACTGCCGCGCGTCGTGTGAAAGAGAGCAGGGGTTTGTGTCATTTTGCTGAATACGAGATACGACATATCTTAATAGTCTATGTTCAGGTTCAATGTTGTCGCAGTTTTTTTTTTTTTTAATGGAAATAAATTTAACAAACAAAAAAAAACATTGTCAACGGCGAAGCAGCGAGACAGGAAAATATTTTTGTATTTTCTCGTTCCCATTCCCATTCCCACTCGCAGTTTGACGTTTTGCACAACTTGTGCTCTGTGTAAACAAACAAATACATTGACAGAAATTGGTAGAAGTTTGTTCGAAAGAAAAAAATGCTGCCGGTTCAACTTTTCAATATTTTTTACAAGAAAAACAAAAAAGATTTTAATGGGAAAAAGTGTAATAAAACGAAAAAAAGGAACATTGTATCAAAATTATAAAATAACTATATATATATTACACTTTTCTTGTATCATTGTGGCAACGCTGTTCGGGCTTGCCATTCGAAATTTAGAGGCAAAAACACAACCTCTCGTATGTTTGGACACAGCTTGTAGGAGGTATCTCCATATTTGCTCCATCAAACGGAACGAAGAGCTTATATGACTTGGGGTCCACAACTGGGAGAGCTACCTGATGGGGTAAAAGTACATAGATTGTTGTCCAATGTCCATGTCCAACACATACTAAGGTTATAGCCATACGTAAAACAAAATCGTAAAAATGTTCTTGTTTTTTTACCAATTAAACCTAATGCCTGAACGCAATCTTGGTCGTAAAATGTTGCTTATGAATTATATCAAAAGCAAGTTTATTAAAAACAAATTATGCAAATATCTTTAAATATTTTAGAAAAATAATTGATTAATTTTTCCGTACGAAAAACTTCTCAGTTAATTCCTCAATAAAAGAATCATATCATTCCACTGAAATATTTCATTTCTTTACGGTTCCATCTGTCAGGAATTTGTTTTCTGGTGGAATTCAATCACTGCTAGTTGATTTGTTGTAATTGTTTTCGTAGGGCAAAATAATTCTGACAGATTTTTTGTTATCCGCCTAAATGTAAAAAAAAACTCATTTTCATGCTGTTCCAATTTTTTTCGGTTGCATTTTACGTATGGCAATCACTGAGGCCTAAGTAAAGCAAGTTTTAAAATACCGCAAAACCGAATTAAAAGCTGTACAAAAACCGTTATGTTGCATTTGCAACTCCTAGTTCTCATTTTACAAAATGCATTCACTGGGTCCTGATTGTTTGGATTGAAAACAAGTATGCCCATGTGTTAAGTAATATTTTGATTAATGGCAAATAATGAAACAAAACAATTCACATTTCAGGAGATTTTACAAGGGCAGCAGTTTATATTAATTGAATTATTTATTGTCTTTGCGCTGGTAAATGTGCTCTCACCAAAACACATACTCTGTGCTTTATGTATTCTGCATGTGGTTGGTGGATTTACTATCAGTAGGCTCGAGTCACTGCTGTCGCACATCATTGTGTACTAGTTCAGAATTATTGATTTTTGTTGCGAATTAGCAAATATACAAACCATGCGCTTCATGGATGTGGATATTCACTACTAGATGGATTACAATTCCAATAGTGATATCCGTTTGAATTCTTTTTTTCAACTGTCATCATTATTCATTGGCGATGTAGTCTGATTTGATGTATCTGAGGTTTGATTGAGTTACATTGGTCATATGAGCAACTTTTTCAGTTGATGGGGTAGCTGAAGAATCTAGTCAAGAAATTCGTGACTACTTACTAAGTGGACAGTTCGCATATTTGGCTCTAGTAGGGCAAGAAGTGATGTTCTCGACCGATCTAGTTTTTGTGTTCAGGTTACATCTAGTCCAGTCAAATACAGTCGACTTAGGATAACTAGATTTTTTAATGTGGCCATTAGCTTGTAAATTCGAATCTACGTAGTGAATTCTTGTCTATAAATTTTGAAACGTGCAAATTCATTGTGGCGTTTGAATCACCATCGAACACAACAATACAAGTTTGTATGTAAAAACTCCGAAGACGATTAACCATAAAGGACTAGGTACCTATTCACATTAGAGCGACTTGCAAATAAATTCAAAATTGCTATTTGTTCCACCAAAAAAACATTATATTGCATTAATCTAACATTTAATCTAGAAAAAACATGAGTTCAATCGATTTAAATAGCAAAATTTAGAATTAAAGCAATTTTCCCTCGATTTTAAAATTCTTGCCGCGAACCACTAAATTCAGAATCCACATAATACAGTCGCGATCCACAAACCCACGATTCAAAAATTCGTTCGAACTTAACCTTTAAAAATGGAACTGATACGTGGGTATCTGCGACAAAAAAAGTTTTCATGTTCGCAGTTCACAATTCGCTCTCATGTGACTAGTCCTTAACTATCTCCATTCATCATTATTTTAACAGCTTCCTTCTTCAATGATGCCCTTAATTGCCATTTCCTGTAGATAGACATTTTAAGTTTAAGGCAAAACTAAAAATATTTCGAACTGCATCCAAACATTACTTGTGCTTCAGAAAGTATGCATCACACTGAATAATAAAAGGAAACCTTGTCCCGAAGTGTAAATAAAATGCTCAATTTCGTGGGTTCGTGGGTTAATCAAAATCTTAAGTCTTGTAGACCGAGTGAATATTATAAAGGCTGGTTTGTTTTTTTGTTGTTAAAACGGTTGATTAAGCTTGGCATATTTTAATAACTTCAAAGTGTTTTAGCCGAACCCAATGAAAAATATATAAATATATCATAACTAAACCCTTTTAAAGATCCTGTTATAGCATTCAAAGCTAATATCCGATAAGGTGCGGCGTTAAGGTTGCCTGCTTCATCGCTCGGATCAGCTAAGGTGATCCTTATTTTTTTAAAGCGAGTAAGTCTATTTTATTTTAGAACCATGATTTAATGAAAGTTTCTGTCGACATTTACGGTATGTGTGGGCAAGGACACTATAGTAGTTCTAAAAAAAGGGTCTTACAAAAAAGGCTGTTTATACTATACCCGGCCTACAGTTACTTAATTCAGCTTAAGCTAAGTTTGGTTGATTCTTGTAACGCAATTTTGTACAGCGTTATGAGCGATAAAGTAGGCAACCTTAACGCCGCACCTTACCTGAGCCAGATCACTTTAGTATATCCAAACAATATCACGTCAATGGGTGGAATTTTATTGAAAACGAAAAAGTAACTCACAAAAAACTGTCGCATAAATCACTGCTGCCCTTGAAACGTTTACAATTAAATCCTTTCCCGATGCCAATGCCAAGAGTTCCTCTCCTGTCACATGCATTTGCATGAACTTTCGCTTACCAAACAATATTTCTTCCGCCTTGATAAGCAGCAGTTCTGGTTCTGGGATAATAAATTACAAAACTACTCCAATATGTTGGTATGGTTATCTGTGCGAGTGTCTAGTCGGTTAAAAAATGGGATACAATGCCAAGATTTCATAACAACAGAATCATCACAAGCAGCGTCAAATAAAACTGACAAAAATAACTCCTGCGAATGAAAAGTGAAAAATACTTGGGCTTGGCTCCACCAACCAACCCGTTCTCTAAGGGCGCGCTGTCATCATTTTTTTTTCATTTGAATAGTGAACCATATATGGAGTTGGTTTATAGATGGAGCCAAAGGACTACGCTGCCTGTTAGTTTAGATAACATTCTTTCTTCTTTTTTTTTTACAGGAATAAGTGAAGGTAGGTGGATCTGGATATAGGGATTTTTTTAAGCACTTTATTTGGAATGTGCTGTATGATAGGGCTTGTCAGAACCAGAAGACAAAGTCCTTACTGATGCGGTTGAAAGTTGATATTTTCGTTTTAAGCAAATCGTTGTCATCACTGCAAATCGTGTCGATAAAATATGTTAATGTGCTGGAATGTGGAAAATTGTGCTATGGCCTTGGGGTGTACTTGGTCTGTTTTGGGAAACCATTTTTTTAGCTTTCGAAAAATGAAGATATTTTGAATGTAATTTGAAAAGTATGATTCCTCTTTGAATAGGTCTGTCATAGACGACTTTTCAATAACTATTTTACAATGTAAAGATTAGCCTAAGTCGTTATTGGTTTGGCCTATGGCCTTCTTTGATACGGTTTCTATAACGAAGTGCTGCTACTGAATATTCATATAAGATCTCCCATCCTTTTTCTCCGTTTAAGATGCTCATTGCTTCATCATCGTCTAACACATCTTTTCGGAACAGATAGTCGAAATTCTTTTAAAATCGGACAAACGCCAAGAAAATGAATGATATCTTCTCTTTTCTTCATGTTGCAGAGGTCACAAATTATTGGTAAATCTGGTCGATGGGGTATAAAGTTTAACTGGACGAGTTCACCTCTCAGTTTGAAAATGGAACTTATTTTGTCGACTCCGTAGCTGTCAAGGAAGTACGTTTTTTCATTTAAAAAATGGTTACGTTTGCTGTAGTAGTTCCTAAACAGTGACGATTCGGCTTCTTCGACATATTGGTCATATGTATGTCTACCAAATTTTTCTAAGAGTGAGTTAAATTGTTTTCTTAAAAGATAATGTTGCTCGTTCGCCTGAATAGACAGGTTTATTCCGCATTCAGATGCTGTTTTCTTCCATTCCTCGCAAATGCATCCGTAAAACTATGTTTGGTATCCTGCTTTCATTCATCTCTAGTACTTTTATCATATAGTTGAAATGCGTTTTGAGCGTGTACAAGTGGAGTTCCTGTTTCAAGGTGTAACATATAGTTCGGGGTATTTTTTGGTAACCGGAATATCGTATTCAAAAAGTAGCGAAGACATTTTTCCACAGTATCGTAGCTTTTGTAACCCCATACCTGAGCTCCGTAGAGCATTATTGACGCTGCAGTTGAGTGGAACAAACTCTGTTTTGCACTTTGCGATATAAACTTATTTTTAAAGCAACGTTCCCAAATCGAGCAGATAGCGCTTTTTTAGCAACAGATAATTTTTCTTCAAAGTGCGCCTTGAGATTTAACGAAGACGATATAAGGATACCTAAGTATTTGTATCTGGACACTATCTCAATTTCTACACCGTCTAACTTTCATTTTATTTAACGAAATGTCTCCAAAAATAGATTGTATTATTTCTATACCACTTTTCTCACCACACCTCAACCCGAGCGCGGAGTCCCAAGTAAAGACTTTCTTGGCAATGTGGATCTTATCATCCCGCAGAGAAATCTTTATTGATGTGTCTTTTTGACGGAGCTCCTTCATGATGGGGATAATTTTTGCCAAATCGAATAGACGGAACTTAAATGTTTACTTCACTTTTATTTAAGTTCCTCCTATTTATCATTGAAATAAATTCACAATTAATGATGTATTTGACGATTGTCGATCCAAAAACTAAATCTTAAAAATAGTCTTTCAATTTCTTGCACTAGAGCTAAAAGCAGAAGGACGTCAACCATCAAACAGTATTTTTGCCTATAGTTATTGAACAGATACGAGTACCTGCGTTAGGAAGTTAATTAGAAGAGAAGCTAAAAAACAACGGAGAATATACGTCAGACGATATGAATATTGGTGTTGCCATTATGGCATCAGAATACCGAAAGTAATTTAAAAAAAAAAAATGCGATAAACAGCACTGTGGTTGTTATTATATCGTTCATTTATTTAAGAAGATTAATAAATTGCGGAATCAAAATAAAATATATAGCTAGGTACATGTCATTTTTCTTGGCAAATTTGGACCAGCTGACGTCACAAAAATTCGGCCATTCTGTATTCACTCGTGTGTGAGAGTGCGCTGCGACAGCCCACGTAGTGACAAATTTAGAACAAATGTGTACGTCATAATGAGTTTTTCATTTTAAAATTTGACAAGAAAAGCGGCACGTGTAATCGTAGCTTAAGTCGCACTGTCATAATCCATCGATAAGCACTGGAAAAAATAGCAATGCTGAGATTTAATTTTCCATATACAGGGTGGCGCACGAATCGTGCTACAAAAATAAAACGTAATAACTTTTTTTCTGTGTGAGTAATCGGCTTATTTTGTTTTTTTTTTTTTGTAGGTTACTATTTAGATTTATAAAAATGGATGCTTGGGATACGGAGAAAAGAATTTGGATAGTGCAACGGTACCATGCTTTGCAGTCCGTCATTTCTGTCCAAAGGGAATTTAGGCGGGAGTTTGGCGGTAATCCCCCGAGTAGATGGACCATTATGAGGTTTGTAAACATGTTTGCCGAATCCGTACCATCGAGATGCCAATGTTCGGGTTCAGGATACAATCGCAGGAGTAGCATCTGCAATACAGGCCAATCCGAGCGTTTCGACCCGAAACTTATCGGGGCAAATTGGTCATTACAACGGATACGTCATGACGATTTAAACTTGTTTCCGTACAAAGTCCAAATTACTAGCAAGTTAAACCCTCAGGATTTGCCTGTTCGCCTGGAATTTTGCCAAAAAATGATATCAATGGCCGAAGAAGACAACACATTGATCAATTGTTTGTTCATGTCTGATGAGGCCCATTTTGATCTTAACGGCAATGTAAACAAGCAAAATTGCCGTATTTGGAAAGAGTCTAATCCAGAAATGCTCCATGAGACGGAACTGCACCCAGAACGAGTCACTGTGTGGTGCGCAGTTTCATCAAGGTGTATTGTCGGGCCGTACTTCTTTGAAGAAAACGGTGTAACCGTTACTGTCAATGGGGACCGTTATTTAAAGATGTTGAAGGAGTATTTTTACCCAGAACTGCGCCGAAGACGTATACCATTCAACAGCGTTTGGTTTCAGCAAGATGGAGCAACTGCACATATAGCCAGACCAGTTATGGCGGAGCTAAACAAAAAATTCGCAAACAAATTAATTTCTAGGAACTCCACCCTTCGCTGGCCCCCAAGGTCACCTGACCTGACTGCACCAGACTTCTTTTTATGGGGTTATGTCAAGCAAGAGGTGTATAAAACGAAGCCCAGGAATTTAACTGAATTAAAGCAGTCCATAACGACAATAATTGAGGCGATCCCAACTTCAACTCTTCAGGCCGCAATGAATAGTTTTTTGATCAGGTGCCGCATATGCGTGGGAGAGCGTGGAGGTCATTTGCGATCTATAATCTTTAAAAACAACTAACTATTTAAAATAAAATTTAATTTTCTAACCAATAAAAAAAAATAAATGAAATACATCGATTAAAAAAAAAGTTATTTGAATTTCTTATTGTAGCACAATTGGTGCGCCACCCTGTATAAAGTATTATTTCATCTGATGTTTTGTAAAAGTTTCGTGTGATTTCTTAATTTATTTAAGCTAAAGTTACGTGTATGCTTGTCATGGAGAAATGCGGTTATATATTTGAACATGTCTGGTAAGGGTTAGATCAGAAGTCAATCGTCATCGACATTATACTCAGAAGTTGTAGAAAAAGAAAAATTCAATAATTTGCTCTTTCGATTGTTTTTTTTTTTTGTTTTTCTTCCTGTGTCGGCGCAGTGGCTAAGTGGTTAGTGTGTTGGACTTTTAAGCGAGGGGTCCCAGGTTCGAATCGCGAAAAAAAAACCAAATTCTAACTTTTTCACTGCGCCACCTCTCGCAAAAGTCTGGCAAACATAGTATAACTGTCATGAAAGAGTTTCTCAATTAGCCGTTTGGACTCGGCATAAAATTGTAGATCCCTTCCATTCATCCCAAAAATAAAAGCTCACAAAAGACGAATAGTTGTGAGAAGCTAGGCCTAGGGTCCCTACGGAGCTGATGCGCCAACTATTTTTGTTTCTTCCTGTGACATTTTTGACTGTTAATACAACTCGTTCAAACTCAATTTACTGCAACCGTACGAACATTCCGAGCACGTCGGTGTAAGACCGTGCAGGGCTGAAAAGTCAATGCTGTCTGAAAAATTTGACTTCGTCATTTATTTTTATACAAACGCAGCTCTTCAGCACTGCCCATCACGGTCGAATGGAAAAAAAGCGCCAGCCAACAATCAGTTAAAAATACAAATCCGTGTTTCGCGGGTGACAAAGTCGGAGTATGTATAAATGTGGCCCATGGCCCTCTCCGCCTAAGCGCAAAAGTGTCAAACAAAACGTCAACAAATTTATAAGCAAATAACTTTCCCAGTGAATCATGCCCAGGTCATCGTGTTTTTATTTTATTTCCACCATAATTCTCGTGTTATTTTCCAAAAGTAAAACATTTGGAATCACCCCAGCGGAAACCAAAATACAGCAGCTCTGCCAGCATAACTATATTACGGATCGTCTATCGTCTTCCTGTCCACTGTGAGGTCATAAAGTTGTGCATTTTATCACATCCAACTTTCTCTATGGCATGGCGCACACCGGACCCCCGACTGCACTAATGAAAACATATCGTCCACAAGGCTATGAGCCGAACGCCAGCTCCCCAGGCTCCCAACTGCAAGTGCATCGCAATGGAATGCAAGTGGGCCATCGGCGCCTCTTCCATCTGCACACCCACTCTTGGGGTTTTACTTTCATTGAAGCACCATTCGCCGTAGTACTACGATAGTAGTATTCAACGACGAGGACAACGTGTACGTGCCAGACGGCGCGTTGTGGCACCGACCGGATACTTTATGGATCACAACCTGGAAAACTCTGGTGAACGAGTCTGCTGACTCGTATTTGGGTGTCTGTGCGCTCGGTTACAGAGTGTGTCTGCTGCCGGAAGAGCTTGGGTAAGCGAAAGTATATTTTCCCCATAAAATGTCTGATACTTCCGTTCTGGGATTTGGCAGGCGGGGCGCGACAATCAGAGGCTCCATGCTTATCAGATCGGAGGCGAGCGAGCACCTAGACATTGAGCCACCCTCCAACGCCTCGAGTGGGGTGGAACGTGGAAATCCCTTTTGGAGATTCAAACAGTAACACCGCTATACAACTACCACCACCACATAGACCTTCAACTTGGAGAATATTGATTGTATTGCGGCGTGTAGTTGTTCGGCCAGGAATTGGCTTCAAGCCAGTCTTCTTCCGATATGACAGTGATTTCCCAGCGATGCTGATGTTGGAGTGACAGCAAAGTTGGATGACTGTGTAGCTACTATTGTTTTTCTCTTGGGAGGGATTTTGTGATTTTGTTATTTTTTTTTTTAATTTTGTGGTCGGGACCGAGTTGAATGAGTTCGGTGCGCCTATACCGACGTCGAGTGGAAACGTCTGACTAACAATTTCCGTGCTAAATATCCCTCCCTCGGTGTATGTTTGCCTAGTTGTTTGGTTTTCTTAATTATTATGATGGTATAGTGGGGATGATAATTATGAACTGTTTCTTTTTTGCGGTGGCACGGATATGAATGGCTATAGAGGGGATTTTTTTTTCGGCTTATGGCTCCGCTTTGTAGTGGCAATAGTAATTGTGCATTCAGTCGCAATCAATTAGAACCAACGTTGTGGATCGCATGCCATGGGCGAGATGGAGATGCGGTAGTGGATTGCTTTTGATGATTGCTGTTTCGCGTTGTCTAGAGCCTTCATCCTTCTGGTGGGCTTTTCAGTTGCAAGCTTTGCAATATTACTTACAAATTAAACTGGTGTCTAGCTGCCAATATTGGAATTTTTAATTCACAGAAGTCTAGGAGATGGGACGATGTTACCGGCCTTATTCACAAAGAATGAAAGAATGTACTTACGAAAAGATTATTTTCATAAATGAAAAATGATGTATTTTTAAAATAAGCCTTAAACCTGTACATATTTATTTGACACCTTTAAAGCAGGAAATTCGTAAATTGGTGCAAAAGTTCGTCAGATTTTTGCGGACATATAATTTTGCCATTTCCGTGCTATAAATATAGCGACGCAGAATTATAGCCACAGCCTTATTTATGAACACAGCGACTGCTTAACTTTACACTTCCGCTGAAATGTCCTTAAGCTCGTATGACACTTCATTTTGCTCTCATTTTTTTCTTATTTTTACCGTCTGTTAAAGAGTCTTAAAGTGTATTGAGAAAGGGATGGCAATTGTTTGCAAGGAAACCACAAATTTTCAAACGAATTTATTTTCAAATTTTCTTGAAATGTGAAAAATAAAAACTGCCAGCAGCTGAAAAATATAATTTTTTCGATGTGTCTACATTAATAAAGTCAATCACTCCTATTGGGGAAATTTCTTGTACTGCTCAAGTTTCATTTTAACAGCAGAGAACATGCAAAAAAAATGTAGTGTCATCAGCTTTACGCTGATTTACTGTGATTTATAAAGATTTTACAAACTTAAGCAACGTTGCTTTAGGGCTGCGTAATTTAAACCGGAAAATTATCGTTCAGAGCCTGCGTAGAGCTTACGTATAAATATGTTTTTGCAGCAAATGTCATTTGTTCGTGGTCGAATTGTCAACAACACAACACAAAATTTAAACTAATTTTTGTTTGTGCATTAATTTCTTAGGTATGTTGGGTAAATTTGGCCAAAACGAATATGGTTTCCAAATGCAATTATAAAATATAAATTATATATAACAAACTGGTATAACTCCGTTTTGCCCGCAACATCAACTGTCAGATGTTGACACCCCAAACGCCACCTATAGAAATATTTGAAAAATCTAAATAAATCGGTTTCTCGGAATTGTTTTCTGCCTAAAACTGAAATACAGCAATATGAACAAAAGAAAAAAAAGAATGATGCAAATCGTCCCATCAGTAATCGAGTTATAACGTCATCGAGTTTTCCCCGAAGGAATTATTATAGGTATAGCTACCTAAGAAAAATATCAAATAACTGTGCGTTCGCGATATTATTTCTTCTTCTTCAGTGTTGTTGCTTGCAGGGAATGTTTTTGAATGTGTGTGAATAAGTCTACCCATTAAATTATAATTTTATTGGCCGCATTCAAGAATCTAGGTATCTTAAGTCGACTAGATTGGTCTGGATGAGATGTAACCTGACGGCAAAAACTAGATTGGTTGGGAACGTAAATTTTCCTACGTCAGCCACATATGCGAACTGTCAACTTAGTACTCAGTCACGAATTTCTTGACTATAGATTCGTCGGCTACCCCTTCATAAACGTCAACTGAAACAGCTGCTCATGTGACCGATTCCCCCCAATCAAAACCGAGATAGATCTAGTCAGAGAGCTGTCAGACTTACTAAACTAGATACTTGAACGTCTCTTGAACGACGGCAAAGCCGTCAAAAACAGCTGATCTCAGTTTCAAAGCAAAAAGTAGGAGATAACAGTGTTTTCTGTAAAAGTTTATCGAAATTCTTACCTTTTTAGACATAAACCTCGTTTAGTAAAAATTTCAGGAAAGCCTCGTAGCCGCTGTGTAAATTTTTACGCGATGTTTAACTAAACAGCATCGTATAGGCGTCGTAAGGGAATTTAATAAATACAGCTGTAAGAGTTTAAGTCCGCACTTTGTTTTGTTCCAACTAGTTTTTACATTTTTTTCAGTTTTGAAAAATCTTGCTTTCGAGCGTTTTGTGATCGTAACCAAGCGTGCCTTCCGAAATCGCCTCAATGAAGTCCCGCTGGGCCCTGTTCCGACCGGCAAATCAAATCAGTCTGAATTTCATTATTAGCTTTGTAAAATAATATTAATTAGATTAAAGTATATCTGATAACAGAAATATCAATAAAATATATAAGGCAACGGTCAGATACTATAAAGTTCAAACGTTTTCGTGCGCGTTTAATCATTTCGCCTTACAGAATCTGACCCCAGGATTTTGATAAATTTAAAAGCCCTGACTACGTGACCAACTACAAAGCTATTATTCACGTTGTCAAATTGCACTTTACTGTGGTAAGCAATTAGACAGTTACAGCTTTAAAAAAAAATACATAATCTCAATATATTAATTTGCCTCGCGAAAATGGGGTAGAGAGGCTCGTGAACTCCAATCCTTTTAAATTGAATATAAACATTTGGTCCTGTGTGCGAGGAGGGCGATTGGAGGAGAAGATACAACCGCGAACTCTATAAGCTGTTACCAAGATGTGGATGTAGTCCAAAAGGCCAAAATACGTCGACTACATTGGCTCGGCCACATCGAGTGAATGGACAATAATGCTCTAGCTTCGAATCCCAGCCGCCAGGTTCGAGACGACAAGGAAGACCGAACCTCCGTTTGAAAGACCAAGCCATCGCGGATGCCAGAGCGCTTCGTCTGGATAACTGGAAGCAGCGTGCCCGGGATCGCAGAGGATGAAAGGCTACAGTGTCTCAGGCAGAGACTCTTCACGGGTCGGGAGCCCGTTAAGTAAGTAAGTATAAACATAGACAATTTAAAGGTTATACCCCCTAAAATGGGCAAGGGTGTCATGTGCAAATTCTCTTTCAAATGCACGGCTATACAGTTAGTGTAAAATATACTGTTTAAAGTCTCGTGACTCCAAGATTAGCGGTTTGGTTTGAAGTGCGTTGATGAGTAAGCTAGTTAGTCGACATTCACAATAGAGACGGATACCTCAAAAGCAGAGAAAACTCCCGCAGAAATCGTATGAGCACGCCCACTCTATACTGTCAAATGTATTCATTTCCTCGATAACCCCATAACACTATAACAGTCGCATCTGGCTTTCAATGACACTTAACCAGAGTCGCTTGATTATGTCAAATTGGCGCATTTCAGCAGTCTCACACGAAAAAGACAGGCAGGGGTGTCACAATGTCGGCGCACAAGTGCAAAAGTGATTTCACGTTTGATGCCGATGGCAGTTTTCAGAAAAACCTACCCCACCTCCACATCGGCTCTATACACACTTTTCCGTTAAACAGACAGAAGCATCTCATAAAGAAAAGTAAAATATCAGCACTTTCGCCCCCCTGGCTCGCACTTGTACCACATCAGGATAATCTGAGAAAATTTTTATTAAGACATCATCAGCATGTAAGTTGAAGGCATCTTTCAGCTCAGCTCTATACATTTTATTTGCTAAATTTGCATACATTCCGTTAGATACACACAGCCACAGGCACAGCACATCGGTAGCAACATGTGGGTTTTATGACAGTTCCTCCATCTCACTCCGAGCATTGTTGTTGATCCTTTGATAACAAAGAAACATATGCATTGTGTAGTCGCAGATTACTTTAAGAGAACATCCCATAAACTAGACACAAGGGTCAAGCGTTATTGTTTACCTCCCCTCACAATATTATACTCATGCACAGGGTGATGACTGGGTCCGAGATATTTTATGCCAAGTCCAACTATGTGCTAGTCCTCCTTGGAGCAGTTTTAGTACCACTTTTACGATGATGATGGACACAACATGTGCCCGGACTTAAGTGATATGAAAAATTATAGTAACAGTTCAATTAGCATGGGGACTGAGGTTAAGCACGACGCTCTTAAATTTGACCCTGAAGTAGGTACGGCACACACCGAATGTGACGAAGGTGATGACTGATGAAGTAAAGCAATTTTATTACCTGCATCCCAGAGGAAATCCTTTATTAACCCGAAAATTCAATTTGGCAACCGTGCTACGGACAAACGGTAGAGAGCTCTTCTTGCGGGTTTGCTTTCAGGTCGCGTGCGAACTGTAGGTTCGGGCCGAAATTACATTACACTCGTTCTCACTTTGATGTTCGTTGTTTACTACTTTAGTGTTGCGAAAGGTGGGATCGGTGGTTTGGCGTTTCGCTTTGTAGGTTATTATATTGACATGGGCTTTATCCGTCTAGACAAAGGATAACAAGCAGTTAGCAGTTGGTAGGTGTGGAGATGCATCGAAAGAGATGTCAGAACCGCAAAAAGGTGACTTTGTGCTACCCAGTGGCACGTGAGTTCAAGGAAATAATAATGTGGCTCCACCGTGTGGTTTTTTCGGTTCTATGGAGAGCGCCGATACTCTGATGCAGATAGGACGTTGATCGCGGAAACTAAAAAGGGGGGGGGGGGGGGGGTCCAAGGTTCGAGTCCTGAATAAAAACCGAAAATTCCAACTTAAGGTTATTTCCATACTGCGCCACCTCTCGCGAAAGTCTGACAAACATCCGAGAGTATAATCGTCTTGAAAGAACTTCTTCATTGGCCGTTCAACGTCGGCATAAAATTGTAGAACCCTTCCATTCTTTCTAAAAGTGAAAAACTCACACAAAACGAATGTTTGTGAGAAGCTACGCCATAAACTAACTATTGAGTAGACCGTCAGCTCCCGCTCATCCACCCGATTCCACCCACAAATTTTGAAAAGAAAATTCTCTCTTAAATTTCCTATCTGTGAATACGTGGGAAGCAGCAAAAAATTAAATTCTAAATGCCGGGAGGTGTAATAAAATACTGACACTTAGCAGTGTTCCTACATCGTGGGATCTCTACCTTTTTGAGGGGATTCAAATTTTTTTCACAAACTTACTGTGCGTAAAAGGAATAAACATCAAAATTGTGGGAATATCAATAATCTGACAAAAAACATTCAAGCTACATTTCACCATGAATATCAACGAACTAAATGTGCACAAAAAGGAGATTTGCCTTTAGCAACAATTTCTAGTTCCAAAAAATAATCATTATAATGTTAGGAAACTGCGATTTTTATATTGAAGATTCATTTTATGTGATTTTCTTTCCGAACAATACAAATACTTTTAAAAGTATGTCTGTTTTCATAAAAAAAAACGAGGTAATTTGAGTTTAGAGAAAAGAGTAAAATGAACACCCTTAGTGGGAAAATTAAAGACAGATTACTAAGAACACTGACTGAGAGTTAGTTTATTTGGTGAGTTTCTGTCAGCTAATGTCAGGATGCGTTCTGAGAGTTTATATTCGTTGTTGTATTTCACCACGGAAACATGTATTCTACAAAATGTATAATAGCGAATGTAATCAACATAAAAAAAATAAAAGAATAAAGTGTAAAAATTGATTCGTTGAAATAAAATAAGATATTCTCTTTCTATAATTATTTAGTCTGTTTTCGTTTGTTGTTTTTGGCTGAAAATTATTTCACCGGCGAATGTCGGTAGAAAAACTGCAACCAATACAAAGAGAAAGATTGATTAAGAATATTAAAATTTTAAATATATTTTAGGGGAAAGATATAAACATTTCTGTTCGGGTATAATTTTTGATTTATGGAACGCGTACTAATAACAAATTTAGTATCGACTCTAAATTTACGGAAGCTCACAATTGCGAAATTTGTATGGAAAATAAAACCACTGTGATCTACTCGTAATAAGAGTCGAATATAAAAATGTCTATTGGTAAGGCCGAATCTTTCCATGAAGATTCCGTTTTTTAATGGAAAACAAATTAAATTTATTAGAAAATTTGAAACAAATGACATAAATCATAAAATTACATTTGAAATAAAATGCGTCAGTCGAGAATATGAATAATGTTCATTTATAAGAAAAAGTCGAATAGACACATTCAACGAAAATGTATTTTCTTTAAATTGTACGGGAAAGAACGAAACTCAAAATGTAATAAGCAACATTTGAAATAAACATGTTTGCTGATTTTTATCCTGATATGTCTCACGCATTTAAGTTTTACTGCGTACAATTTTATTTTTATTCATACAAATTCATAATGATTAGTAATCGGATATTTTTTATCTTAAGCTTAATATAGTTAATCGATTGACATTGTTCAAAACATAAATGTAAGCATCCCATACTATATTGATTATCCAGGTAAAAGGAAAGAGATCCCCTATACCTATGCGTTTTAAAAAATTTGGTACTAAATTCACGACACAATGTCCACCGTTTTCTTAACACGTCCCGATAATGGGCAATTAATTGCATTTTTTCCAACGTTACCACAGAATGAACTGTCAGGCATCTGTCAGGTTTCTATGTGCAAGTGTATGCGTGCGGCCAATTTACTTTAACATGGCACACGTACTTTGCCACATACAAACACGAAAAACAGCTTGTAGGCAAATTCTCTGACGGTCTATTTAATACTTAGTTTATGGTCACTACGGGCCTGTTGCGCCAACTATTTATACTATTTATTTATTAGATAGGAAAAAAGAACGCATGGCAACCACAGCCGGTTGGTATTAAATCAAATGCATCTTGTTCTGTATATAACATCGCATTGGGCCTCAACATCTTATGAGAGCGAACTTGTGCAGAGGACATTTAAGTTATCAAACGAAACAGCAACACGCGCAACATCGATTCCCACGAAACATTTCAACCAACAACACGCGCAACCTTGTTTCCCACAGCGTCAGCAAATATGATCTATGTCGCTGCACCTGCCGTTCCAGGGAATGCTGACGTCGCGTCTGCGACATTATTTTTATCAGGCTATAAATACATGCGCCCGCATGTTACTTGTGGTTCAGTTTCTTAGCATTATTCGTAGTTGTTAGTTTAGTTAATAAAGTTGTTCGAATTAAATAAAGTTTTTTTTATAACTAAAAGTTTTGTGTTAAAATAACTTATAGAATATTGGAAAAGATTTCTGCAGATGGCACTTAAGCATCCTACCCACGCAACCATTGCATTGAATAGATGCAAATGCTTCAGGGATTTTCTGTTTCTGCTATCATTCGTGTAGTGAACTAGGAACCCCATTATTCCATCAACCCTATCGGGGGTTTGGCTGCTGAAATATGTTCAAAGAGCTTTCCAAACATAGCTGGCTTTCAATCGCTTTCAATAACAACTGGAGTCGAAGTTACACGTTTGCGAAGGGAGCCTTTTAATCACGCACATCATTAGACTGCGACAGTAAATCATTCACTAAGGCTTTAATTATGTGCCACATCGCTCCAGCAGCCATGTAACTACATGATTTTCTCCAACCCCACCATCGCATTGTATCGCTTAGCTAAGGCATACGTCTTTCTTTGGATATCATTTCCAAGGACAGACCTACTCGTAAACATTTTGTACTCATATGTTATGTTCGCTTTGAAATCATATTAACTTCCTTCCCACACTTGCCAAGTCGGCACTAAATCGAATCGAATCGTCAAAAATTCACCTCCTTTACGCGATCTAATTAAAACTGGAAAATAATTAATACCCCGAGCTCGGGCTCGCGGGCTTCTTCGAGTAATTTTCGATTCCTTTTGGGAATTCGCTACGGGTATTTATTTAAGTTAAGATATGTGTGCCATATCCTTTTATTGAAGGGTTTCCTAAAGAAACACACATTTGGGAAAAATGCCGTTTAATTCGATACATTTAAGGAGCGCCAAGGACGCGATGTGGTACAGAAATAAGACGTTTGATTAATTACCGCGTCTTTTCTGAAAGATGTTAAGCCTTTGCTTAAGGTGTCTAACCGGTATCATTAAAAAGGCGGCGAATTTATTGGATTCACCTGAAAGGGAAGGGGAGCTTCTTCTTCTTTTGCTACGTGTGCTACGCTCCAGCGACAATGCCAGAGAAGAAAGGACTTTTTCGCGGGGTTTATTGTGTGAAACCACCGAAGAGGAAAAACATTCGCTTGTAAAAAGGGTTCGCCGAGGGTGGGGCGTGCGTGAAAGTAATCTGCATATGTGATTACCCGGTGTATGTGCACTCGCATATGTGTACATATGTGGATAAAATGTTATAGTAAAGGGTTTTTGTGTTCTCATTTTATCCCGACAATGCTTGGGCGGATGGAGGGGGCGCTTTTTTCTGATGTTTGCTCTATCGAATGAGGCGTTTTGTCTTGTGGGCTGTATGTGGAACAATGATTACATATTTCGTAAAAGGATTAACTTTCTCTTTGACTGATTAATTATGTCCCATTATGAGCGAAATTGTTGAGATGCAAAGGACTGTTTGCAGACTTGGGATCCGGGGGAACACGCTCTTATTACGGTTTTGCGGGTAAATAAATTGATTTTACGTGTGCGGCTTGTAATTTTGTATCTATAGTGTTCCCTCGGGATGCCATCAACACGTGTATGAGCGCACATTTGTTAGAAAGTCTTGTGTGCATGACTTGAACAGTTGCACACAGAGTTTTGCATATATTTCACAAGTTCCATGGGGTATGGCTTTTAGCAAAATTTAAGTCAAACTGTCGAATTGTGTTTAGAAGCTGGAAATGTTTGGAATGCTGGAGCGGTTGCATCTGATATTTGTGTATCACTATAATAAAAACGCCCGCAATGTCTGTTACCGAAACGTGAAACCCAGAGTTCGATGTAACTTCCTTTGAAATGTTACCTAAGACTCCGAAAAGACTTAATGTTATGTCGTTCAATACCACGCCTACTTTGGGGAGTGTATTTGACCAAATGCATTTTTTTAAGACTTGTGTTGACTTGGCATCACTTAAAATGTCTTAATTAATACAAAAATATGGAATTCTGAAGGGAGCCAACACGTAAATATTTTCAGCTCTCAACCAGCTTTCGGTTTTTTTTTAGAAGCTTAGCTGCAGACGCAAATCTGTGCACTGTGTGTCGGTATCTCTGTTAGAACCCAAAGGAAAAGAGGAATATGGTGTGGATAAGAATAAAGTCAACAACGACATCAATGGCTGATGAGACATTTGAACGAGTAGTTTGAGAGATGTTATAAAGGAACGCTCAATGCGCCATGCTTTTGGTTTGGTTATTTAGAACGCATCTCCCTGTGCAATAGAGCGTATATTAGAAAATATGTCAACTGAACTATGTACCCTGAACTATATGCGCCGACATCAATCTTCTGAGGCCCATCATCCTCAAACCCAGAAAATTCAACACCAAAACCTCCTCGGGCTAAAAATTACCAAACCCCTGTTCAACTTTTATTCCCGTCCCAACGCCACTCATCTACAATAATAATTTTTGTACAACATGTGTGCGGTGCGTTGGGGGGCCAATGAATTCACACAAATGAACGAACCAAAATGACCATTCAATTTTACGACCCTGGTTGTGGTGGCTACACAGCCATACACTTGTCACTTAAAAACACATCTTGTTGCCAATTTTGTGGAAATAAGGCCCTCAGGCGGTTCTGGTAGACGCCAGTTGAATACGAACGACCAATATCGAAGCCGAAGAAGGGTATATATATAACAATGTGGGTGAGATCTGAGCGATGACCAAAAAGGATTAAAGGGAAAAATTAAACGAAAATATTTTCGAAACCACGCATTGAATATTTATACGAGGGAGAAGTTCGAAAGTTTCTTCGCCTTGCCGGGGGGCAGTTTCTTTGGTGCGGAATAAACGGACAACGGCAAATTGTTCTGAAAGTTTTATACTACACTAGTTTGTTGGATTTTAAAGACAAGTTGCGAATTTCAGGCATGCTATAAGAGATAAGGTATTTTTTTTTTTTTTTGAGTTTCTGCCCCTGAACTCTAGAGTGCTGTAAAAGAGAACCTAATTTTGTTTAAATATATTAAATTGAATTTAAATAACTCACTAAAGTCAGAGTCAAGACTATTTTTATTACTTTTGTAAGGAAGAATAGAGAATGTGTCAACTTTTTTCATATAATCAATGTCCAGGTACAACAAACTTAAAACAACATAAAGATTTTGTGAACTTGATTTGAAAAATACTTACCTATACTATGTGCAAAATAAATAATTACCTATCTATCTTGCCTCTCTCTAAAATGCCTATATCATACTTTTCCAGCATCACACCGATACCGCTGACACGATAGTCTTAATATGGACTTTCAGATAAGGGATGCTGGACACTTTGTTTTTCCTTTCAACAACACATTTCAATGACGTTCGGTTTTTTTTTACTTAATTTTCATAATTTATCTGCACTCTACTTCTCGGCTGGACACATTCTCCCAAAAAAAAAAAAAAAAAACAGAAAAGGGTTGACTCTTCCAATAAATATGACTAATTAGGCCATTTAGGATAACAGAAGGCCTTCTGTTGCACAAGGTCCACTCATTTATTACGACTAGGACAAACAAAAAATCTGATACTAATTATGTAAATTAATCAACGGGAAAGGATGGATAATAAACAGCAGTTCAAAGTGAAAGGGTGACTCTAACCTACTAACGCACGTAATTGACCAATTTTTTACAGCTTTTCGTGTTAATTGTTAAAAAAAAAATAAAATCACATTTCGGGGGATGATTTCCTTCCGATTCCAAATAAGAAAGAGTGTGAAATAATTATTAATTGGGATCGCTTTTGCACGAACATTTTGGGGAAACAATTAACGAGCATTGAATTGACGCAACTGACACGTGATGGAGTGTCAAGGAGGGTGGACTAGTCGGCAACGGCTGGGGGCGATCGATTCCGCGAAGCATCATCGTTTTCCCACTTAAATGGGAGTAATTTGATAATTTTCTCTCTCCGCTCCATCCAACTGCTAAGATTTAGCAACTACCACCCCCGGGGTGATTATCGAGCGCCATATTTTATTGACCTGGATTTCGAGCACCAAAAGTCACGTAGCAATTACCCAAATCGGGAAAAACGCTCTGAAATAGAGTTAATGTGCCTTAAAGGCTGTAGCACAGTTGGAATCGTCAATTTGTGAGTCTTATTAGTGCGGCAATGGGATGAATATTAAAATGGTCGATGACTTACTGATTCTCCTATTAGGTGTTCTATTTCCCTTCGAGGAATCAACACACTTATAGCTTCAACAGTTTTCCGATATTCGGGCAGATAGATGTTTGTCTCAAGTGTAGTCCTCTGTTAAAATTTAACCAGAAAGACAGCTCCAAAGATAGCTTGTCCCGTTATAAAAGTTAAACGTCGGTTAAGTCTTTCCCAGTCTGAGCTTATCTAAACGCATTTAATCCTTTAAAAAGAGAAAAATAAATGGACCTCACCATTTCGCAAAGTAAAAACATCAACCGCACTCGGCAGTCGGCAAGCCACTTTACCACCACGCGTAGTTGCATTTCAAAAAAGGACACCCCAAGACACATCAAATTTGTTAACCCCACATCAATGTCAATTTCTATTCAGTGTCATTATGGAAATAACCAATGTAATCCAATATTCTCCCATTTTTTGACCATAAAGGACCTTTCCATCGACTTTTGTTGCGATTGAAGTTTCCCCTTTAAATATGGTTGGTCTTCTTACTTTGTTTTTTTTTTTTTTTACAGAAAACGACCTTTAAATGGTCTTGATGGACAGTTGTTACATTTTCGTCAGTTTTTTTCTGATGGAATTACGTTGCGAACTAAAGGAGCAAAGCCAGAGTGTGTCAGGGCCGCACATTATCACTTATTTGTCTCATTCAAAGGAGTGGCAGCCGTCTCAGGGTCTCGTGTATTATCCCTTTCAATAGTTGAGGTGATAAAATTTTACAACGGCTAGTGTTGTCGTTCGAAATTGATATTGGTTCGCATTTGTATTTATTATGAATGAGGGTGCGAGTTGCAAGAAATGTATTTCCGAAATGACGGCTAATGCGATTTGGTCAAGTACCCATTTAGGGTAATCTTGCAACTGTGTCCGTATTGGTGATTTCGAATTTAATTTTATGCATCGATACGAAGCATTTGTAGACAATTTGAAATCGATTTTGAATGTGTCATTCATCTGGTGCGGATAAAGAGGCGACTATGGAGTGTAGTTTGGTAATTTCGCAATGCAAGGACGGTTGGGTTATTTCTTTTCATTTTGGTGGAGCAAAGCAGTCAAGAAAAGTGAAAGTTTTTGAGACTTACTGATTGATTGGGTTGAGTTTCTGGTGGAGACATTTTTGCATCGGTGTTAAGTGATTAGAAACAAGTTAAATTGTTTCGTATATCAATACTGAAGTAGATTAATAATGATATTTCAAACAATATTAAGCTGCCGATTAGTTTAACATTATTTAAGCAATTTATATTTGTGTTAATGGATTTTTTAAGCATCTTGAATTAAAGCTACATAAAATAATAAATAAGATAAGAGAGCATTGTTTGCTCTGCAGATTGGATTTTCGCCAATAATTCGCTGTCCATTAGCGGATAATTCACATTCCTTTAAGCGTATTTTATATTCATATACTTTGCCTGTTTCTGCCTGAATAAATACCTTTTTGCTCAGTGTCATGGGCCTTAAATTTCTTGCGTTTTATCAGCATTAGATTCACTTGTAACTTGGTACATAATTTCATAATTTTAAAATAGAAGCTGAACATTTTTGTTGTGTCTTTTATAAGAAGTAGAGACTAAAATTTGTCTGCATACCTCACCCAAACACAGTCGCCTCATTTGATGCCTACTGCCTAGTTTCACCTGCTCTTTATACCTACCCTCACCAAAAGATGAAGGGTGATGGAACAGGGTTCTATACTTTCTCTGAAACTTTTTTCATAATTTAGTTGCTCACAAAAGACACATCGCAAATGTTACAAAATATTCTCGAGGCCCAAAAACACCGTGATAAGGTAAACTGCAACCTGAGAGCTGAGACTCCAACCAGCGATACCACTATTTTGAAAAACAAAAAAAATAATTAAAATCTGCTCCCTACTTCACACTATTCTTAAATTCTTTATATCCACTTCACTTTAGAAAACCCTTATTGGATCTGCTCCAGTTTTAATAAAAAATGAAATCTACTTCAAAAAAATTATATGATTTAAAAAATATTTTACACTCTTTCATTCACATTTCAAATGAATAAATTGCACCAAACTTCACTTTAAACACAATGTTTATTAAATTTTTCTGACGTTTATTATTGTTTTCCTTTTAATATTCTGGCAAAGAGGTGTTACGTTTGGTTTAGTTTTGGTTCCTGTCTGTTCCCGAAAAGTTTAGCCAAATACGTGAATTATTACAAACGGAATGAAAAGATATTTTGAATTAATCAATAATGTTAATAATGATTGGCACCCAAAATTATAATTTAATAAACATATTGTTGTGCACCTTTTTTTCATAAAAAAAAAATATTGTTAAATCTTGAAAGGGTTTTTTTTTGGACATGTTTTATATTTATACAACTAATATGGAATTAAATATATCATTAAAACTATGGTTTTGAAATCTACTTCCCTGGATCTACCTCACTTTTTGGGTCAAATAACGCTGACCCAAACTCGCAATCTTCTTGCCGGTGGTCCGTCAATTTTTTTTCAAATTCCGCCATTTTGCTTTCCAATCGGTGTTATGTTAGAACCCGTGTGACCAGTGATCCCAGATTACAAGATATATCTTTTTCTCAAGATTTTTGAGCTCCAAAATTTGTTCAAGGCTTTTTATTTCAAATTCATCAAATTTCAAGATAAATCTAACAAATTAAAAGAAACTTTTCCATTGAAGAAAAACATTTTTTATTAATTCCATTAGTCCATGCACAACTTCCGTATCACTAATGTTTCCATGCGTTTTAAAATATTTGTTAAAATAACTGATGAAAAGTGTTTTTGGAAAAATGTTTCAATTCAATTCAATTTATTTGGCCAGTACTAGTAAGAACTGTTATTGTCTTTTAAAGTTTTAGGAGTAAAAACAGCGGATAGCAGATGGAAACTTCACATATTCAGATTTTATTTTCAATATTTTATCTCTTCCACATTCTTCTTCAAATGTTGAAATAATATATGTTCTAGTGTATATTTAAATAAAACAAAATTCGAATTCGTTGTTTTAATTTGAATCTTTACAAATCTTTTAATGAACCGAAATTCAATGATCTTGCTTGTATAGCAATGAAATTCTAAGTCAATTTGATTCAAATATGTTCCAAAATTAACAAAAAAAGACATTAACACATATATATGTGATTTATGTATTAGTAATAAAGTACTTCAAAATTGTATTTGATATTTCACTTTTTTTTATATTTTGAAGAAAATCTTGAAAAAAAGATTTTTTATTTCGGAAAAACAATATTTTCATATTTTTTATCTGCGACGCGCAGTGTCGTGACATGCAAAATATACAAAAATAAATGCTGCCAACATTGGCGAAATATGCTCGAGTTCGGGAATACCTTATTTTGACATTACTGGATGAAATTGTTTAGTTATTATATTGTTAAAAGGCGAATTTTTTGATTTGTGTGGTTTATAAAACTTTTTAAAGGAGATGTTTTATGTACTAGAAACTTATTAGGACAAACATGGATGCGTATTTTCTGCAATTGGATATCATTAACTTCGATTTCATTTTCTTAGATAAATAAAGAAAATTTGCTCAAAACGTTTTCATTTTCCTTCAACCAATCTATATTAGCCCTGTTTTTTTTAGCTTCGTTCTGAGCAAAGCAAAGTAAAGTAGGATTTTCAGCACGCAATTACAACAACTACGATCACTTGACACTTCGAGACTCGCAGTAGTTGTGTGCTAAAAATCTTACTTTACTTTGCTTTGCTGAGAACGAAGCTCATAAAAACACGCCTATTGTTAATTTTTATGAATATTTCGGGCAAATGTACACTTATTCCCACAACAAAAAAATATTATCCACACGTAACGAACAATTTCAAATTAAACGGATAACTTCTATGAACGCTGCCAGCAACTTTGTTCAAAGCGGAAGTGGCATAAATGCGAGTGTGTTGGTGAGCCGAAATTTTTGAAGTTACGTCACATTTGTCAATACGAATTTCTATGTAGCACACTTAGCATTTGCCACCAAATCGGCCGAAGTTGATGGTCTCAGTATGATGTGTCTCTGGTAAACAATTCCTGTGAAGTATGCATGTTTTGTTTATGAGAACAAACCTTACGACACCTTCTACTTCATAAAATGCTTCAAGTCAATTTTAATTAATTAAACTAAACTTGAAAGTATTTCCGTTGAATTCAAATATTTATTTCTTTGAGGATTCCCCCAAAATACTGATCGCAAAGAAGTACCTAAGTTTATTCGTTAGCCGTCATTTCTTTGCGTAGCCAAACTGAGAAAACCCGAACGATAATAACTTTCTACACAAAGAAACGTTATTTCACCAGTTAACTTGAGCTCTTAATAGTTTAATTGGTAAAAAATGTCAAACTCCGAGTCATTGTACTAATGCTCACTAAAACAGCGAAACCGCAAAACCACATTGAAACTATTGATGAATAATAAAATCTACTACAGCCGCTGGAGAACGTGCGGGCCATTAATTAGCGACTGACTCATAGACTTCTTGGTGTTTCTGGTATATCTTGAAACTGTCCAGACGAGCCCCCAAAGCGATGTTTTATTATAATTGCCTTTCGGCCAAAGTGTTGACTGACTGAAAGCGGAAGCAAAACATTTTTCTATATGGGAATCACGTATAAAGGTAGACAATTTTAGCGCGGGACATTTTGCCATTCTTTATGATATTTTGGCTGAGGGGAATTCCCCAACTGCGGCTTTCATCTGAATGGATTAACAGGTGAACTAACAAAAGGCACGTAGATTCAGATGGTTTAATGCGAGTATGATGGATTTTAACTTTATTTGAATTAAATAGGGAACTTAACTAAACTCAACGACATTAAGCTTGAATGGAAATATGGAGTGTGGCTGTGGCTGCTTAGGGTTATCCATTAGGAGACCATGTTGAAATAGAATAATCGATTAGGTGACTGTTTCGTTGCCTAAAATTATACAAAGTTTGAACATCGGATTTAAGTACACCTTGTGCACTAGGTTTGCAGTTTAGATATACGAAATGCGACTTAACGAAATCTAGTCTCGAATTTAAATTTATCGAACCTCACAATTGCAAAATTTGTATAGAAAATTTTACATTTTGCGAGCTGATCGAATTTAAAGTCGAAACTAAAAACGATCGTTAGTAAGGCAAACTTTGTTATCTCTGACAAACGCGCGAGTTTATTTATTGGCATAACCTACTGCAATGTGATGAGACAAAAAGCTGAGCCTCAACTAACTACGAGACATATTTTGCAGCTCCATACCATAGCTGCAAACGCTGAATTGGTAACGTAGGTTTTATTCAGCATTCTGTACAGTTTGTGGTAAAATCAACAGACGCTATCATAAATCCGCTCATCGAAGGCTGTTCAGTAAGCCCGGGAAAGCTATTTGGAGCATCCTATACTGAGGTTGAGATTGGCAAAGTCACCAAACGTGTCGTACTATAGCTGTTCAGTAGGCAGTTTTGCCTAGTTGAGCCTAATCAACCCTCGTCTTCCTTGCAGCATAGTTGCCCAGTCTAATTTGATAGACTTATTGAAAACGTTCAAAAGAGCATCATATTGTAGACTCTTCCAATTTTATGTGATAACGTATTGAAAAGCTTCGAACTCTTGTTGATCCCAAGCAATGACAGCCCCCGCATGAGAAATACTGTATTGAACAGTATCAAAGGTCGAAACAATTTTCCTGACGACCAACTTGTCATAAATAGGTAACCGACGTAAGCTGGTAATTTTCCCAAAATCAGATCAATACCCAATAGCATATAACCCCATTTTTGAGTTCTAATTCGATTTTCAAGTGTCACGAAAACATAGCCTCAAGTCATAACCTCGATTGCAATCGATTACAACGCCTGTAACAGTTTCCTGTTCAATTTTGCGAACTCCTGCTGCGAATGTTATCCCAGTTCCGCTCAGGGGGACACTCTGCATACACACTCCTGTTCGATGAGAAAATCCTCTCAAAAAATCATGACATATTTTCAAGTACAAGCACAATCACAATCCTCATCATCAGCACCACACCACCAGTGTGGCAATATTCGTATATTGGAAGCATCCCCATTAACCGTGTTTTCCAATTGAATCGTCGCGTCGCACCAAAGTTATTATCGACTCGCGGAGGATTTGTAATAAAATTTGTTTTCACCGTAGCACGCGCGCAATCATATGATATAAAGCCCAGCGGTTGTAACTTGTAGCTTGTAGCTAGATAGTACAGTCTCTTCATGAGTGATCCGTGAATTCGCATTTGAAATTTGTCAAAAGCAAAGCCTGTCTATAATACGTAATGTAGGGTGTGCTACAAAATACAAAGCCCCGTCAGCATTATTATTCAAATTAATTTTCATAATCCCGGATCCTGCTCCGGTACCATTTGCTTGTTGCTGTAGGCATCGCTTCATTGCTCAGTCATTCGCAGGGCTCGCGAGAAACATTTTGAATTTTAATCAGTGTGGGGAGGGCGTCAATGATTCGTCGAATATTGTTTGAAATTAAGACGGCGGAACAATGGTTGGCAAAAAAAAAGAAAGAAGAGAAATGAGAAAATCAAGACAACCTGTCAATTTCCCATGAGGCATCAGAAAGTTGCCCGTGTCTATGGAACATCCCCATGAGATGGGAGTGGTACGTCAATTCGTTACTTTCCAATCAATTCCACGTCCTTAATGCCGAGTGATTACACAGGCGGTACAGGCGGTTGTACTTTTTTTCGCCTCGTATATACTAAGATTATGTTAAATCCATAAGCCGCGAACGTCTTACAGTCAATTACGACTTAAGTCGGTTTTTCTTTAGCGCGGGTGAATTTTTTTTGTTCAGAATGAAGAGGAGTTGGGCCGGTGGGTCGTTGTGGCACTGAGCGGCATTTTTAATCCACGTGGTTGTTGCTGTGTTTCTATGTAGACATATGTTAAATGGAGAAATTCTAGAACTGCATGCTGAAGGCTTACAAATTGAATAATGAATATTCTAACTGAATACCCCTGCCAAGTTGACAGTTGATGAAAAACGGGTTCATTTTAAGACTTGGACTTTGAAAAAATATGCATCTTTCGTAATCGGGTTAAGAAGAATATTAACAATTGTGAGGTACGGGTAAAAAAAATCGGTCCACCAACACGCCAGACACGCGTCGACGAATCAAAATCTATGCCCAATTAAATGTTAAAAATGCATCGAAGTTGTGTAAAAAAAAGTTGAGAAAAACAAGTCGAAAACGTGTCCAAAAACAAGTAAAAAACCCGTCCAAAAACGGGTCGAAAATCATTCAAAATGAGCCCAAGCAGTGGTAGTACAAAAAAAAATACCTACCACGGGTCCAAAAATTCCCTACATAATATTTTGAAAAATTAAAAGAAAAGTGTTCAAATGCTGTATTCATTCTTTTTAGTTTTTATTTCTTATTTTATAAAGTTCGTATATAAAATTAGTGAAAAAAGGATGTTATAGTTATAAATAGGAAGGCAAAACAATAAATTAATAGGTTATTTATGGAAAATAATAAAATTAGAGACGTAAAGGAAATTGTCAGGTATACATTTATTAAATTAAACTAGTTTATTTAAATAATTCGAATTGCTCGGCCATATTGAATTTAAAACATAAATACTAAAACAAAACAAAAAATATTGAAAAAAAAACATATTACGTGTTAATGTGATGCTGATGATCATATAGAGCTTTTAAACTTATTTTGTTAATATGTTTGTCTTTGCACTTAAAAGAAGCGCAATTTAAATTTGAATTCTGTAAGGATGATCGAATAATGCAAATAATGTCTTTTGACAATACACGTTCTCTTTTATCAGATCAAAAATACATAAATAAAATAAATAAATGGTTTTAAATACTAAAAATCTCTCCTTTTTTCCCCTACGGAGCAATTTTTTAGTCGAAAATACCTACATGTAGGCATTTTTCCCTTCGTGTATCACCACTGAGCAAAAGTGATGGAAACTCTTTCTAGCAACATTTAAAAATAAGTCAAGAAATTGTTCGAAATTGGTTTAAAATATACGTCCAGAACAGCACTGAAAATCGATTAAAAACAAGTAAAAAAACATTTGCAAAAACTCAATATCTACCCGTCCCTGACACGTTGAACAAAAAACGTTATAAAAATCGATCCCAAAATATAATTGTACGCCGCAAGAGTTAAAAAAAAACAGAAAATGAGCACAAAAACGCGACAAAAATTCTTCAAAAAAAAACGCACCGAATAATATATCCAAAAACACTTCCAAGTTGTACCAAAAACGCATCAAAAAACACATCGCGGCTAAAATTATATTTGAAAAAACCAAGCTTAATTTAGTTAGTTCACAGACCTTTGGATTTATTTAATTTTTCTCTCACAAACATGTTTAAATACAATACTGAGTGTAGCCATCTAATTTTAGTGTTCAATAACGTCATTCTTCGTCCTCCTTATTATTTTTATCTAAATCAGCCTTCTGCAGAATATGCGCTACTATGCCAAGACTTTCTGTCAGTTGATTGACCTTAGCAGCGTTCTCATTAATGGATTGTACCCAGCGGTTCTGTTCAAAACAAATATGATAAACAATTCTGCATCAAAAAATTAATTAACTTACAGTTCCAGAAGTAAAGTCATCCAACCAATCTGCATTGGCAACACTCGCACTCGAAAGTACCAGCAGAGCTGCAACAATAGTGAATATTTTCGTGTGCATGGTTATTTTCGTCTCGAAATAATGTATAAAAATGATTTACTACACTTGTAGAAGTCGCTAGCTGAAGTAACTGATTCCGAGTTTGAATGATCTGCTATAAATATCAATTTTTAGCTGATGCTGCTCCGTGCACGATTTGATTGGTTTCTTTGTTGCGATGGGGATTTTTTTGCGGCCTACTAGTTCTCGGTGGGGATTCCCACATTAACATTGACACTTGGCATAGGTACAGATTACATTTCTTAAGAGGAAAAATTCACAACTTGGCGTGGTGAATTTTGCGGCGGTATATTTTCACAGCCCAGTTTTTCCTATGTGTTTATTTTATTTAGCCTCTCCATTGTCGCAGGTGTAGGACGCTCAAGTGGAATACCCATAACTCTTGAGGTTCTGACACCAACTTTATATCATCCAGGTTACCCACATTAGATATGCGAAAATGTTAGATCGCCCATCACACCAATTCGTAGCCTCATTTGGAAACCTTCAGAAATCGATTTCTCGCTTAACAAGTTCAATGGTTCATTTCACTTCCACGTTCCATAAATCAATCTTTCAGCTGAGAAAAGTGGCTTTAGAAACCCACTCCCAATGTGAGTCTCTCACGAATATTGTATATCCTCGCAGATCTTATAACCCAAATGTTTGTGTGGGACCATTCAAAAACAAACCCATTACCCTAATGAGACCGTTAAAATTCCACCCAAGAAACTAGACCACCGCCATTGAAACTATGTGAATATACCGATAAATAGCTTCCAAGGGAATCCATTAACGCTTCTTTAAACACACTCTCTTGCATATTGAGATTTTTCCTTGGCCTGGCAGTGATTTCAGGAGTCGCTCAGCCATCGACCGCCTCAGAGCACCACCGTTACGAGATTGGATTACAATTTCACAGGCGATTTATCATTCTAATACGCGATTTATGAACAATTTAAAGCGAAATCAGGCGCCATTAAAATTATTTATTATTAAATACACGCCCAGTCGAGTGGCACAAGGACTATTACTGCTCTCTGTAAAGTGGTGGCTTTGTCGCGGGTGTTGTGCTAAAGGGCGTCCCCTCACGGTAAAGACAACCAGACTGACTGTGTTTGGATTGTTATTTTTTTTAACCGGAGGTGAAATGTTTTAAAAAAAATGTTTGCAAATTTGAATTTTTGTTTATCGCAAACAAAGTGGTTCAAGTGTCATACTTATAAATATGTAAATTGTGGTGGGATAATCCAAAAGTCCTCCTACTCACTGAGGGTTTATAAATTGTTTTTAAAAGTTTGCCTGCTTTTCATTTATTTTACAACCTCCAAGTATGAGAGTTATTTGCAAGCGGATGTATACTTAGAGGGAGGTTGACTTGGATTTCATCAAATTCCATTTCAAATGGGTTACCTACGCCGTTTGAATGGAGTACGTCACAGCGGCTCACAAGCCTTCAGACTCATTTTAAATGGATAAAATATCAAATTTGACAAGCAAATTATGTCCCCAAGTCATACTGAATTCATCGAACCGTTCACAAATTTTATAAAATTTAACAAACTAGACGATTCACTTACAGTTCACCGGAAGAATATTTTCTTCTCCGGCGAGTTTACCTAAGAATCCCAGACGATATATCAACATCATTTACGTCTCATGCCAAATATTTAAGATCGCAGTTAAAATCGATGGAAGAGTCGGGTGCAGGTTGCTTAAGCTTCGAACTTTCATAAAAGATTTACGTGAACGCATCCAGAAAGTTTATGCAAGCCAACTGAGGGGGGACTGATCACCAAGCTCACCATTATTCGACACAGTCTTACTGTATATTTCTGTAAGAATGTCTTATGTTGGAATGGATCCTTTATCTACTATAACATATTAATTTCTGTTAGAAATAGAGGGACAACGATGACATTCTGTCCTTCTTTGTTCCCAAAAAAGGTTACGACATTCGCGATTAATTCACCCACTAGAATACGTTCGTCCAGTGCTTGCTTGAACGAAGAACTTGCCAGAATTGACCACTAATGGAGAACTCTTTCAGGCAAATATATTTATTACTCTCTAACTCTAACTAAATTTTTAACGGAAAAGTGACAGACTCTTTAAAAGATATAACCCTTCAAGATAAAACACAAAAAATTAAATTTTTCATTAAATAATTATTTTTTATACTACATCTACATATTTTTCAAAAATTTCGAACTACATTCAAGATGATCGATCTAATTCTCCTCTCCTAGCCCTGCTTGGCAGTTGCTGCAACATTTGCGGCCGCTTGCGCTAGTCCAATGGCTTGATAGGATGCATCTCGTGTACGTTGCACAGCTCCTTCCTTTTAAAAATGCACATTTACAATTAAGCGGACGGTATTATTTTTTGGGTTAAGACTTACCAAACCTTTACCAATTTTCTTAAAGAAATTCGCTTCAGATTGGCCAGAGAAGAGAACCACGACAACAGCCATGATGACGAGGAAGTACTTTGAGAAGTTCATATTGGTTTGAATTTATTTCAAAAGTAGACTCTCTGTTTCTACACCGAACAAGTGTTTATACTATTTGATGCTGGACTTTAGGTTGCACTCGCTATTTATGTGCACAAAATAGTACAGCCATAGTTGGATAGGGGATCCCTGGGGCCATAAAAGTAAACTATTTATTGATGCGGGTAATTTACATTGCTAGAGTAAGTTTTATATTCAGTTTTGAAATATTTTTAAATCATTTTCTTTGACCTGTGTCATGATAATGATAGCTGTATGCGGACAAATGTAGATGTCTTAAAAAAATTGAAAAAAAAAAAAAAAATATTGTTGGAGGGGGAAATTACTTGAAGTTTGGAATAAGGGAAGGTTGTGTAATTTTAAGGGAAGAAGATCAATTTTGTTTTACAATTTGTCAACAGATTCTTCGTTAATATCTTTTGATGAATACATGGATTTCAAAAAAGGAAATTAAATCCAAAGCTCATTTATAAAAAGCCCACACGAACACTTCATAAAACCCCCGGAAAATATTAAATCACAATATAAATTGTGATAGACCTACCTACACTTTGCCGATAATGCGACCCCTCCATGTTGATAATTGATTTTTGTTTTTATTTTTTTTTTGATGATTAAGTCGCAAGCAACCAACTGGGTAATAATAAATCACATATAGCTGAGTGATCATTGTTCACTTTCACTCTCTTTGTCAGTGAAAAATTGTCGATGTTATGATGAGTTGTATTTACTATCGGAATGGAAATGAGGTTATGTACATTTAGAACCCACCCTTTACTGAATACTTGGGAATGAATGCGAAAAAAGGGAGGTATTTTAGTTATTGGAGATTATTTGAAAACTGGAAAAGCACTTTTAGAAAGCACCAACTCGGAAATGTCGTTGGGAAGACCTCAACTCAGATTTAGCTATTTACGTCTAGTTAATAAGTAGGGGAGACCGGGGCTGTTTGGCTAAAAATTTCCTTTTTTTATTTACTCTTGAACTGAGCCTGATATTTTTAAACCTTTGGTCTTAAAAGTTATTCATTTAAAAAAAAAAAAAAACAACGTGAGGACAATGTTTTCTGAATTTTCCTAGAGCACCTCGATTGTGTCAACTAACTAACTAAATTTAAAGATTTGGATTAATTTATGTTTTCTTTTTTCAATGCATAAACTAATCCTGCACCTACTTAACAAACAAGTATCACCAGATAGGAACAATATCGAAGCTTTTCTACCTACATAGGGTTTTCTAAGGAATTGCCTCTTCTTTTGAAACTGACCTTATACCGAGGCCTTCCATCAAAAAAAGTCTTCAGTCTCGTTTCATCACGCTTTGCTGAGGATCTCCTTTTGCTGTTTTCTTTTTATAAGTCCTCATTTCCTGTAAATCCTGAAAAAAATTATTAAGCCCCGAAAAAAATGAGTCAACTAACCCCGTACGAACATCTGGCAAATAACAAGATTTTTCACAAACAAAAACAGAAAATAACTAAAAACAAGTAAAAGTGTTGTAATCGGCCTGGCCGAAGCTTTGATACCCTCCACTGGATACATGTCATGCAAAACTAGTTTTGTATTGGAGGTACCAGAACTACTTGACCGACATAGCCCAAATTTAGTATCAACCTGACGACGATAAAAGTAAGTCCTCTCACAAAATTTCACTTGCCTATGTCAATTCCTGTGGGCACTATCGTGCTTTCAACAGACAGACAGACAGACGGACAGACGGACAGACAGATAGACGGACAGACGGACATTTCTGAATCGATTCAGAATGTGATACATGACATGCACAGGTATCGGTATTGAATATAAAAACAAGAATGGACATGAAATTCATCTCTTCTCTTTAAAATAAATAGCAGTAAGTCAACTTTCCCCTGAGGCCAACTAGCCCCGGTCTCCCCTACTAGAGTGCGCGCAGTGGTAAAAATTCTACCACTAAACTGACCTGTCTTTGACACAACATAAATTGGAAAACAAATTACACACGGCATTGCAACTCTACAGAATCTTCCCACCAAAAAAAAATCAAGCGAATATATTGTGTTTAAGGCACTGAAAGTTGTTAACTATTTGCCTTCGCCTATTTATTTATAAGATATTGGTGTTCAAAATGAAGCGCGAACATGGTTCGGTTACCCTAAAATTGATATTAGATACTAAAATGTGCATTCCCATTTGAGAATCTATTCCGTGATCAATTTTGATCTCCTCCGCTTTCTATGAGCTGAATTCTTGGAGCGTGGCCGCAGGATCATTCGCATGCAAGTAATTTTCTGCGAGGCGGTCAGAGTTTAAGTGGGCAGAAAAGAGAAGAGTAGATTGCCCAGAAAATACACTTTCTCGATAGAAACCTTAATTTTATATCTGAATGAGGACGAGAAACTCTGCAGTCAGCTTCGACTTTCCAAAGGACTTGTTGGGGTTTCTGATTTCACTATTCCCCTATATATGCCACAATGACTTTTATTTTATCTGTCATTAACAATAATGTCTTGTTTTTGTATCTATCCACAACTTTAATGGGAATGATAGTCATTTTGTTCACGTAGCTATGGTCTTAGAGAAAAATGGGTTTGGAGGCTGACTGTGTGGACACGGTGGCATCCAAACTTGTCCGCCTCAGAAGGACAGCGAGTGTTCGCTACATATATATATTAAAGTTTTTTTTTATTATTATTTTGCTTGTTTACATTATTATTTGTTATTTGCCTTCATATCGACAAACAAAACGTTATTTGCCCTACCATCTAACACTAATTCTAATAATTTTATGTAATGCAATGTTCTGTTATCGCTCTCTCTTTAGTAATTCTTCTTTGTGCTATTGTTCGTTGCCACTTGTGCTACCGTTTGTCATTACTTCTTCCCTTTTTCGATATCCAACCAGCAACCTGTAAAACATCAATGGTATTGTATTACAAATAAAAATAAATACCCATCGTTCCCATTCAATTTTAATTTTTTTTTTTTTCATCGTTGTGAAGCTAAATTAACAAAAACAGCGAGATAAAACGCTTGACACTGCATCAAGGTTGCTTACCTCTTAACTGAAATATTACATGACAAAACAAGAATTTAGTGAATGCGACGCGCCGTCAAGAGACATCTTAAACGTCAACGTCGCGAAACTAGCAAACCACAGAACAAAGTATGATTTTTCAAAATTTACACATACCTCAATTAAATCAAAGCGACTGCTATTAATTGAGTAGAAATAGCGTTTTCAATTTAATTCGAAGCTCTGACCTTTTTTCTGCTCGATGTGTGGAACATAGGATATTTTGAATTACCTTGGGCTATGTTTTTACTTCATACTTGAAACACCTCATTTTTACAGCAAACATTTTTGAGCGCGCAATAACCCAAGTGGCTTATGTTTTTCTAACGTCTCAGCAAACTTTGGGACAGTCTCAACACCGCCATCAATGTAAAGCACCTCGCATTTCGTTTGCATTGCCATCAGGAATCCCCGCAACCATTCAATTGCCCCATTTCGCGAATATAAATAGAAAATGCATCGACTCAATCATCATCAATCGCAGCTCAGTGTTGTCAGTACAACTATCCGCTATACAGAATGAACTTCACCAAGTATTTCGCTGTGCTCATGGCAATTGTTCTTGTTATATTGTCTGGCCAATCGGAAGCGAATTTCTTTAAAAAAGTTGGCAAAAGTTTGGTAGGTTTTGACAGAGGAAATATTTTATAAAACCACTTAATTTGAATATTTTGCAGGAAGGAGCTGTTCAACGTACCCGAGATGCATCATATCAAGCCATTGGGTTGGCACAAGCAGCAGCAAATGTAGCAGCAACTGCCAAGCAGGGATAGATTTAAAAAACAAAATCCAATATTGTTGCAATAGTTTTATGTATTTATTTGATTTCCTTTCATCTATCACCAGTTTATAAGTTTGTTTTAAATATAGGAAAACAAAAACAAATTGTTGTGTTTATATTTTCATCGGAATAAATAATTTTTGCAAGCTGGAAAATTTGCATCGGTCACTCAATTGGGGCGAGATCCCTTTGGAAGTGGCGGATTCTTATCCATTTCGAAATATACCAATTCGATCCTTCACGTTCGGATTAAGGACTAAGCTCGCTTAATTATTCAATTTTTAAATGTTTTACTTTTCAAATTGGCAATACTTTTTATTGGTGTTTCAAAACCCCTTCTGCTGCTGAGTTGCAGCCTTTAGTAAAGTATTTTCAAAAATTTGGCCGAATCAGTTCGGCCCATTGTGCGTACAGAGTTGGAACGGACGGACGTTCGGATTCCAAATTTCGGAGAGCAATTTTTAACACAAAAATTTCGAAGCCTTTGAACGCATGCATTCACTCAAGTTCAAAACTCACTTGCATTCGATAAAAAAAAAAACCTTGCGCACTAATTAAATTGCAACGATTCGGCCGTCAATCAGTTCGAATCTAATTTGACATTCTACCGACCTGATGTTCGAATTTCAATACGATTCTGACATTTGATTACCCAGTTGTTCAATTACTCTTGCCAGGTAATCCCAGGCGAGTAAACAAAATGCCAGTCGACACACTAGACTGGAATAAAAATGCAGCTTCCGTTCAAAATCGAGCCGACAAAAAACCTCTCGAATCGTATCGAATTACAATCATTTTTTATTTTTTTTTTTTTTAATTTTCCCTTTCCCCTCTAGTCGTCAACGTCCATCAAAGACCGTTTTATCGGATTCGAGGTGGGTGCGCGCACTCCATTGTATGCGATGGTGGCAATTTTGGAATCGATTCGTTTGCAATATCCATTACCCAACTAAGGGACACGACACACAACAGAAAACAGAACAAAACTCATTATTTACCTAATACAGCAAATGTCCTGGCGCATAGCATGTGCCACCGCTGATGGCAGCAATCCAGCCAGCCAATATGGTTTAATTTTGTTGGAGTCGGACGGATCTCTTTGTTTGGCTACTGTACACCGACGAAGAAACGCATCTCTCTAGCGTGATTATTGTTATTATTATCCGCATCGACAACAAGGATGTAATAGGAAATGTACACAAAACGCAAGTAAATTCCCTGGAGAGGATGTGCCCATCAAAGAGGGCCCTTTGTTTTGTGTGGAATATCCTGTAGTTGGGATATTGTGTTCCTTCGACGTTCCTTTTGTTTTGGGTTTTTTTTTTTACTTTTTGATTGTTTGATATTGTAAAGTAAACTTTACTATAGCAGGACTTTTTTGTACGAGAACGAGAAGTCAATTCAGTTGTTGCTAGATGTCCGACCAGCATATCTTGTAGTCCGGCCATCATATGGTTATGTGAACTGACAAGTTCAACTCAGATGTACAAACAAGCCAATTGAGTGATTGGTAAATACGAATTATGGGGATCAGCCGGTGTCAAGTAGAGGAAGTGATATTGGCTTCGGTATGATTAACAAAATTGGGCTCACTGGTCCTTAGTCGAGTTGTGGGTTAAAATTTGAATATAGGTGCGAGTATGTCCAAAAAGCCGAAGGATAATGGAGTAAGTATACCATTTTGAGGCCTTTTTTTCAGACCTTTGTGTAACGGAAGATGGTATAGTATAGAAACTTCCCCTGCCTTACCAATAAACATTTTTAGTTTAGACTCTTAATTTTAGTAGTTCAAAGTGGCTATATTTTCCATAATAATTTTGCAGTTGTGAGCTTCCGTAAATTTAAATTCGAGACTTGAATATGATATTAGTACGGCGCAATGTGCTCTAGTGCCCCTGCGAAGGCTTTGTCAAATAAAAGAAATTCTTCGGCACTTATAAATGACTAAATATGTCATTTGTGTCGTTGCTTTTGAAAGCCGCTTTAAAACCGAGGAAAACACTAGATCTGCTTGGCCTTGTCAAGGTGAGTCCTCACGATGTTGGTCAGAGGGAATAAAAAAGTCTACTGTTGAGTAGGTACTTTATTTTTAAGATTGCTGAGTAAATTTCTCGTATCGTATCTCCCAAGTAACAATTTGACTTCGGCAAGGTGCTATCGAAGCTATTTCACCTCCCGCAATATTAACAGCATAAGGCCTATTGGAAATACATTTACTTGTTAAAGACTTCCTGAACAGCTAAGATAGACCTTACTGAAAACACAACTTCTTCGTCTGAAAGACAATTAACATCCACGGTAGGCTAATGCTTCGCAAAAGAAGCATCTCACATTTATCAGCGGTAGGTTATTACTTCGGTAGGGCATCACCGAAACTTTATAAAAACGTTATAGAAGCTCAAAAATTAGAAAGCCTAATAGGCTAATGCTTCGCAAAAGAAGCATCTCACATTTATCAGTGAAAGGTAATTACTTCGGTAGGGCATCACCGAAACTTTATAAAAACGTTATAGAAGCTCAAAAATTAATAAGGCTAATAGGCTAATGCTTCGCAAAAGAAGCATCTCACATTTATCAGCGGTAGGTTATTACTTCGGTAGGGCATCACCGAAACTTTATAAAAACGTTATAGAAGCTCAAAAATTAAAAAGGCTAATAGGCTAATGCTTCGCAAAAGAAGCATCTCACATTTATCAGCAGTAGATTATTACTTCGGTAGGGCATCACCGAAACTTTATAAAAACGTTATAGAAGCTCAAAAATTAAAAAGGCTAATAGGCTAATGCTTCGCAAAAGAAGCATCTCACATTTATCAGTGAAAGGTAATTACTTCGGTAGGGCATCACCGAAACTTTATAAAAACGTCATAGAAGCTCAAAAATTAAAAAGGCTAATAGGCTAATGCTTCGCAAAAGAAGCATCTCACATTTATCAGCAGTAGATTATTACTTCGGTAGGGCATCACCGAAACTTTATAAAAACATTATAGAAGCTCAAAAATTAAAAAGGCTAATAGGCTAATGCTTCGCAAAAGAAGCATCTCACATTTATCAGTGAAAGGTAATTACTTCGGTAGGGCATCACCGAAACTTTATAAAAACGTTATAGAAGCTCAAAAATTAATAAGGCTAATAGGCTAATGCTTCGCAAAAGAAGCATCTCACATTTATCAGCGGTAGGTTATTACTTCGGTAGGGCATCACCGAAACTTTATAAAAACGTTATAGAAGCTCAAAAATTAAAAAGGCTAATAGGCTAATGCTTCGCAAAAGAAGCATCTCACATTTATCAGCAGTAGATTATTACTTCGGTAGGGCATCACCGAAACTTTATAAAAACGTTATAGAAGCTCAAAAATTAAAAAGGCTAATAGGCTAATGCTTCGCAAAAGAAGCATCTCACATTTATCAGCAGTAGATTATTACTTCGGTAGGGCATCACCGAAACTTTATAAAAACATTATAGAAGCTCAAAAATTAAAAAGGCTAATAGGCTAATGCTTCGCAAAAGAAGCATCTCACATTTATCAGTGAAAGGTAATTACTTCGGTAGGGCATCACCGAAACTTTATAAAAACGTCATAGAAGCTCAAAAATTAAAAAGGCTAATAGGCTAATGCTTCGCAAAAGAAGCATCTCACATTTATCAGCAGTAGATTATTACTTCGGTAGGGCATCACCGAAACTTTATAAAAACATTATAGAAGCTCAAAAATTAAAAAGGCTAATAGGCTAATGCTTCGCAAAAGAAGCATCTCACATTTATCAGTGAAAGGTAATTACTTCGGTAGGGCATCACCGAAACTTTATAAAAACGTTATAGAAGCTCAAAAATTAATAAGGCTAATAGGCTAATGCTTCGCAAAAGAAGCATCTCACATTTATCAGCGGTAGGTTATTACTTCGGTAGGGCATCACCGAAACTTTATAAAAACGTTATAGAAGCTCAAAAATTAAAAAGGCTAATAGGCTAATGCTTCGCAAAAGAAGCATCTCACATTTATCAGCAGTAGATTATTACTTCGGTAGGGCATCACCGAAACTTTATAAAAACGTTATAGAAGCTCAAAAATTAAAAAGGCTAATAGGCTAATGCTTCGCAAAAGAAGCATCTCACATTTATCAGCAGCAGATTATTACTTCGGTAGGGCATCACCGAAACTTTATAAAAACGTTATAGAAGCTCAAAAATTAAAAAGGCTAATAGGCTAATGCTTCGCAAAAGAAGCATCTCACATTTATCAGCGGTAGGTTATTACTTCGGTAGGGCATCACCGAAACTTTATAAAAACGTTATAGAAGCTCAAAAATTAGAAAGGCTAATAGGCTAATGCTTCGCAAAAGAAGCATCTCACATTTATCAGTGAAAGGTAATTACTTCGGTAGGGCATCACCGAAACTTTATAAAAACGTTATAGAAGCTCAAAAATTAATAAGGCTAATAGGCTAATGCTTCGCAAAAGAAGCATCTCACATTTATCAGCGGTAGGTTATTACTTCGGTAGGGCATCACCGAAACTTTATAAAAACGTTATAGAAGCTCAAAAATTAAAAAGGCTAATAGGCTAATGCTTCGCAAAAGAAGCATCTCACATTTATCAGCAGTAGATTATTACTTCGGTAGGGCATCACCGAAACTTTATAAAAACGTTATAGAAGCTCAAAAATTAAAAAGGCTAATAGGCTAATGCTTCGCAAAAGAAGCATCTCACATTTATCAGCGGTAGGTTATTACTTCGGTAGGGCATCACCGAAACTTTATAAAAACGTTATAGAAGCTCAAAAATTAAAAAGGCTAATAGGCTAATGCTTCGCAAAAGAAGCATCTCACATTTATCAGCAATAGGTTATTACTTCGGTAGGGCATCACCGAAACTTTATAAAAACGTTATAGAAGCTCAAAAATTAAAAAGAAAAAACATTTAGGTATGTTTTTTATTATATTTGTCAATTTTCCATTTTCTTATTTTTATTATCTTATTAATAAATATTTTCAATGACTGTTTATAATTTTCATGCAGTTTATAATAGGGGTATTCACGATCCGATGCAACTGGCCTCGTATCATCGCGAATGTGCAATATACTGACCAAAATTTCGCTACACTTTTGCACTTTATCTATACCCTGACCCTATTGTAACTGAAAAATACAACAGAGTAAAGTGTAGCATTTTCAAGGTGACAATTCGCTAAATTGTTATTTTTTGTGTGTAGCTATCGGAAAAAAAAGAAAGAGAATGGGAAAAAAAAGTAAGCGCCGCCGAAGGGATAATCCAGTCAAGAAATGAACGAAAAAGAGGTGTCATATCAGCTTCGTCTTTACTCTCTCCATTATCCAAAATATCATTTCTTTTTCGCCTTTTTTTTCGGCATAACAAACAATTAAAAGAAAATTTTTGAGTTTCAGAAAAAATTAATTAAAAGAAAATTTTTTATCAGGACATAATGATATTTGTTTCAGTTTTGCAAGAGATGAGAAAAAGTGTGTTCACGATCTGATAAAAAAAAAACGAAATTTCGCAATTTTACTAGGTCCATTACACCGAATCGTGAGATTGAGACAAGGCGATGCACTGTCATGTGACTTCTTCAACATCGTTCTTGAACGAATAGTGCAAAACTCAAACGCCAACACCAGAGGCACGATCTTTCAAAAGTCCGTCCAATTACTCGCTGAAGCCGACGACATTGACATAATTGGCAGAACGCAGTGTGATGTAAATGGCGCGTTTGTGAGTATTGAGACTGAGGCGGCGAAGATGGGTTTGGCGGTTAATGAGGGCAAGACGAAGTATATGCTGTCAAATAAAAAGGACACCCAATACCGACGGCTCGGACAGAACGTCACAATACGATAGATAGATATAACTTTGAGGTGGTTAAGGACTTTGTCTATTTGGGCTCCACTATGAACTCAGACAATGACACCAGCGCTGAGATTAAACGTAGAATAACCCTGGCCAATCGCTGTTTCCTTGGGCTAAGAAGGCAATTGAGTAGCAAAGCCCTCTCTCGAACAACTAAAGTGACCCTTTATAAGACCCTGTCCTGCTTTATGGCGCAGAGGAATGGACTCTATCAAAAGCGGATGAGGTAACTCTAGGTTGTTTCGAGAGAAAAATTCTTCGAGTGATTTTTGGTCCCGCCTGGCATTGACGGTGAATGCGGAGGAGGAGATTCAACGACGAACTGTACGGGCTGTACAGCGACATCGACCTAGTCAGAAGAGTGAAGGTCCAACGACTGCGGTGGCTGGGTCATGTAGAGCGTATGGACACGAATGCTCCGGCCCGGAAGATCTTCGAATCCACACCCGAGGGAAGGCGCAATAGAGGAAGACCGCGACCGCGACTCAGGTGGCGCATGCAAGTGGAAGGGGACCTTAACCAACTTAGCGTGCGAAACTGGAGACAGCTAGCGAAAGATCGCTCTAGCTGGAGATGCTTGTTTGGTTGAGGCCCAGGTCCACCTCGGACTGTAGCGCCTCCTTAAGTAAGGTACTATCCGATGGAGCACTCAGAGACAACTACAGGTCCATTGTACTGCCAAACAGACACCTTACATTATTGTACTTAGTTTTCCCGTCTTTCGAAGAAAGATGAGAGAAGGAGCTTCAGTGATGAAGAGCTTAGATGTTCGACACTCACCACATCAGCCCCAAAGATCCGCCACCTGATGCGAGCAAAGGCGGGACAGCTGCAGAGGAAGTGTTCTTGTAACTTGAACGAGGTAAGAGGGTTAAGCAACGCTTTTAATGCAGCTTGGCTATCACTGCAAACGCATATGCTTCTATCCCTCCACCTGTTCGTCACAAAATAGCGCATAGCCATAAGGATAGCGAAAATCTCCGCTATGTTACCTAAGGCGTAGTATAGTCTAATGTTCTCGCTTTCCACAAATACTCCAGAACCAGACCCCTGTCCGGTTTCGGAGCCATCCGTGAATACACGAAGGCATTCTTTCCCAGGCTCATAGTCTGGCCGAAGCCATTCCGTTATCTGAGGAAAGTTGACGTGGTAGTTTTGTCGCAGTAGGATTTCTGGTGTCATTGCATCAGACGGCATATCCATAAGACAGGGAATAATTCTCGCACAAGTTCCTCAAAATTCCAATGCGCATGGTACCAAAAGCCACCTTTCTTTAACCTAGAACTGGTTTTCAGCGTACACCCCATGATAAAAATATCAAGAGAGGGGAGGTTCATCAGAGCACAGCCCGGCGTGCTAGGGAAGGCCCCTGTGCATCCAAGACAAAACGTTCTTTGAAGTTTGGCAAAAGAGGCAGTAACACGTTTCCGCGAAAGCCTGTTCCACCATACAACCGAGGCATATGAGAGAAGTGGTCTTATTATTGCCGTATAAATCCAAAGGACCCTTTTAGGAGATAAGCCCCATGTCTTGCCAAAAGCGCCTCTGCACTGCCAGAAAGTTGACAGCGCTTTATTGGTTTTTGATTCAACATGCTTGTACCAAAGAAGCTTTCTATCGAGGATTATTCCCCGATATTTGACTTTATCGGGATAGTGACACCTTTTAGCACAAGTTGAGTCGGACCAGTGACCTTTCTCCTTCTCGTGAAAAGAACAACAAGAAAGTAAGTAAGTAAGTAAGTGGTAAATCTGAACTACTTAATACATTTTAGAGTTTCGTTCAGAATAGAAATAAACTTGCAGCTTACTCGACCGAAGTTGTAAGCAAGAAAAAGTAAGCCAAAAGTGGTTATTTAAAATCACATTACTGACATATTTTGTCGCTGTGTTAAAAGTGTTTTATTTTTCGTCATTTTTCCCCGATTCATTAATTATTGATGGTTTCTTTAGACAACTGTTATTCATTTCGTATGAAATTCAGTTTTACCTCTATAAAGCCTTCATATATTTAAGTCAGGAGAAAGTACGAGTAAGTGCTTCTGTACAGCTTCCAATCGCAAGCGGTTGACTGCATGACAGTTCATTGCTTCTAGAAAGCGCTTCGAACCACAAGCTTTATCGAAGCAATTCACTTTCGACACATCTCCAGGTCCAGACCCATTTTCAAAAGTCTAAAAGAGATTTTATCGAAACTTAATTTCATATACCTCTATAAAGCCTGTCTATATGCTTCGTAAAGGTCTTACAGAAGTTATTACCGAAACAACTACTTCGAAATGGATCAACTTTGGTTAACAAATACTATCAAAACGGTTGCCTACAGAAATTACAAATGTGAACCTTACTGAAGCCAAATTGTTACTTGGGCTGTCAGGCATTCCTACATGAGTCATGCAAATATTTTCGCTATTGTTCCCATGAAGAAAGTTTAAATAGTTCTCTGGGTTGTTTTATAATAAAGTACATTTTTCTAGCACCTCATTTGTTGTAAACTCAAAATAATATCCTCATGGATACAGTCTTCTCCTTCTACAAAATCGAGCTTGGTTTGGTTGCTTATAGGGCGGTAATTGCCGACAAACTATAAATTGCTCTTGAGTTTGTGAGGCTCGTAGCTCTAAATTCTGACTCACCATTTATAGCTATTATTTCGAACTCTCGTTTTCGGAAATTGTGTCATTACCAGTACAATTCATATGCCTCTGCGATTGATGGGTTGATTCGAATACGAAAAGGTCTGAACTGCGTTTCCTTCACATCCTTCATATTTGGCGCTGTTTTACAGAGATCTTCAACTGAACTCAGACTCAGCCTTTCAGCGTAGGAATGCACGTACATTTCATCCATAAAAAAGTCCATCAATTCGACTAACATATACTTATTTTTAAGCTCCTTAGGGGGAAGGTCTTTTGTGTCCTTAGTTCGTCAGCCACTCACACTTATTATGATATATTCGATATATTTTTATTAGTTTTTTTATTAATTTCCATTCATTAAGTTACGCATTACAAACTTTCTACAATATTTCCTGGCTATCTCAACTTGCTTTTCATCCTTTCAAAGTGGCTGCAACATTAGCTGCTTGTTGTGCTACCTCAATTGCTTTTATTGTTGCCCCGCGGGTATTTTGACCAACGCGTTCCTGTTGTACCATTAACAGAGAAAATATTAAATATTGTCACAATAGAAAAATGTATAACAGCTTACCAATCGCTTTCCGAATTTCTTTAACCAGCCTGCATTTGTTTGCCCAGCAAAAGCTGTCAAAATGACAACAAAAACGATAAAAACTTTTGTGAATTTCATTTCTAGATATACTATTTTTAGAACACAAAGACGTTGATGCTACTCTGGTTATAGTTTTGCGATTGATTGTAGATTTCAGCTTTAGCCCACATTTATATCCAATTGAGAAATTTTACTTGTACCGTGTCGTTGCTGCGTTGGCGCCAGATATCAACTGGAAGAAATGTACACAAGTTCATGGCAAACAAAGAAAGGGAAATCCCCATTGCAGGAGAACTTTCTTCATCCGTGACAAGGAACTGTTGTCATTGTCTCCTGTGGTTGGGTGAGCTGAATCTTGGCGGAAGTGATATATGTGCATTTAAATGCAAACAACAGCTAGGCGCCACCTCACTGTTGAATCATAACTTCGATGTCGCAGTCATCGGCTAGAGTACGTCAATGCTTGAAGGAAATGAAAACAATGCGACTGCAACTTGTCACGAGTTCATTTTTCATGGCGTAGTTTACTATGGTGGCAATCTGTTAGATGAATGCGTTCGTTTTCGCTTGCCCGAACGTTCAGTGACATTTTCGTTACATTTTAACAGCGGCAGCTTTTGTTTTTCTTCGACTATTTCTGAAGTGGATGGGACTTCCGCGTAAAGTTTGCGTAAAGAAAGAGGAAAACGGAAGCAGTAACAAGACTCAAATGTTCGCTTTCACATAAATTCTATCGTTTTTTTTTTTTTTTTTCAAATCCGAACGTGATTTTCGTTTTGTTTTTTACGGAACCCTACCTCATTTCAAAGCACTGGAATTGCACTGCGTCTTTAACGTTTACGAAGAACAAAAAGAAAACGAAAAGAGTTACGCCACACTAAGGCAGTTACAAGTTTTGCACAATATCTTTCGTTTTTTGAAAAACGAAAATGATTTCGTTTCGTTTTAAAAGAATATCACCGGTTAGCTACACCCTTCCCTTAAACAAAAGCAGACCTTGACGGTTCGAAAACTCATCAAAATTTCTACGTTAAAGTGTCACTAAAGGACCATCACTTTACAATCCCTTTTTAAGACGAACCTATAACGCTCAGCCATTAATCCTTTATGGATTACAGACATCCATTTGAATCAACGTTTAATGACCCATTTGACTTTATTCTAAATACGTCTCTTCCAAATGGATAAACAGTTATAATCCCACCTTGCAAGTAATTTGTATGCACCTCGGCAAAAGAATAATACACTAAACATCACCCATCTCTCAGTAGAAAGATTCAGCAGTAAAAGTCATTACAGAGATTATTTTACGTGCGTATAGCCAGAATGACTTTTATAGTTTTTGCCGTAAAGTCAACAAACAGCTTTGCGGCTCTGATTTGCATCCGAAATCCATTGAGGTGAACAATAAATCGTCATTGGGTTGGGACTTGGGAGCCCAAAAAATCATAAAATTGACACAAAAAATGTGAACAAAAATGTAAAATACCAGTGTCACCCTCCTGCGGTTCCGTGTGACCGATCTTCCGGTCCCGGGCGAATATTTATGACTTGTTTATCATAATCCGATAGGTGATGTATCTTGCATGTGACGCATATATCTTGTGTGTATCTCGAGGATAATGCAGACAATTTAAATTGTTCCGTGCCTGAAATTGAAATACAAGCCAAGGTGCAACTGTTTTAAATGGCCCTCTGGCAAGAAAGTCACATATGGCTGCGCATTAGCCTTGAAGAGAAAACGAATTGCGAAAGAAGATCCTTAATTTGATTTATTAGTCCAACGTGCAAGGAGTAGTTGCACACAAGCCCTCCCTCTTACACGATTGATTCACACCGATTTTAAATTGACAGGACAAAGGACACAAGAAGAAAAGAAAGGGATCTGTGCCAAACAGTGGTTACTGGTGTCAATGATTTCAGATACTTGTGCGTTCATTGGGAATCAAGCTTCTGCCGCCGGGTGATGCTTCAATTACACTTTAAAGTAGGGTGTGCCTGTTGGATGGTGTAATTTCGCAGGAAAGTCCTTGTTCGCACGTCTGTATCCTGTTAGAGTGGAACGAATTGCAAAAAAATGCAAATTGACACACGCGATGGCTTTGCCACTGATGGGAACATATATACCTTTGCCTATTGCGATTGTTTGCAAAACAATTTACTGTCAGCTGACAAGGACATTGAGAGTGTGTGCGCCCTGACGGTTGGGGTGCGCGATGTGGGATGATGTGGTTGGCAAGCAAACGTGCTCTATTCTTCCCGACAAGACATGAGAAATTGTTCAGTTTATTTGGATCATTTAAGATTGGTTATCCTTTGTGATTTTCAATTAAATTAATTTCGATGAAAAATTACCAGTGCGTACCGTGGCATAGAGTGAGAACGGAACCAAGATTGAATCATGTTTTGATGATGGTGCCATCATTGATTGATTTTGACGATTTATCATAGGGGAAGAGGGTGGAAAGCATGCTATGAATGTTGTACTATAATTCGATTGCGTAAGTTTGTATCCTTTTGTGTATTTTACGTTTAAGAAAATTTTATTTCCCGACTCGTTTTTCGGTCATCTGTTTCTAGTGCTTTATATTTGGACCACTCTGGCTCGTTGAAATTGAAAGGTAATTGCCCTTAACTCTAGTAAATGGTAGTTTTATTTGGTATAAATTAATATAATTGCAAAATGTACTTTTAACCAATAAGTCAGCAAGCACTTGTAATGACGCTGCAGTCGGGTAAACTCTATCGATCTCTACTAACTTGTTCCAACCTTCTCTTCCATCTTCCCACACAAAGGGGCTAAAATTGACGTCAAAAAAGATCTTTAAGTTGTATTTCTGTATTTATGGATTTTCTTTTTCTTTTCTTCTTTCTCAAAACAAAGTCAGAATGTTAATGAATGCATAAGACTGACAAACGAAAAAGTGAACGTTGGATTTTGCCCCTAATCTAACCGCCCTACCGAACCAACTGTATGCATTTCAACTCAAAACATCACACAAAAAACAGCACTGTATGTAATACCCAAGCAACAACAATTTAATGCGACTCCGAATGCAATTTGGTCAACCATCCATTATGCAAATCTGTAAAATTAAATCACATTACTTTCAGTCTAACCCCACCACCAATATTCGACAGTTATTACCAAGAAAATACCATTCGACTAGTTTATAACCCTTTTTGCCAAATTACACTCACGCGCTTTATTACACCCACCAAACCAATAAACATAGTAACGAGAGCTGGCTGTAAACACTCGCATGCGGTATACGCAGTACATTGCCAAAAATAAGAAATTTGTTTCTTATTCCTTTGCGCTTGAAGAACTTTACATCGAACCATAAAGGCGGTTCAGTGTTATGCGGTCTCGCTAATATTAAAGTGTCCCAACACAACGATGGGGATGGAAATAGGAAAACTAAAGCGAAACAAGTAATAAAATCCCAATCAGGATCAGGATTATTGCGAAAAATGTCTAAAGCGACATTGGAAGAACCAATCAATGCGATGTGTTTGATGTACGGTAAATTGTGTAACAATTGGTCCTGGCGGCAATATTGCGAACAGAGATGTAATAAGTATGACGAGATGGCGGTGGGTTAAGGCGCCGGGAACCTTTTTTGTTCGAACATGTTATTGATTGTTTGGAATCAGATTTCAGTAGTTATTTTTAGGAAATTTGTTAAAAATGTTTCTCAAATTTTAAAAATAACCATTTTAATTTTTTTTTAATTTCAGCTTTTCCCAAAAGCTTTCTATTTCGTTGCATTTAAATTTTATTCACTTTTTGCGTCTCAAGAAAAGTATAAAGTGGAAAGTAACGTTTCAAGCGTAACGAGGGAGCGGGCCGATTTCACGAATCTGTAGGACTAATATTTTTTTTGTAAATTCACTTGTAAACTATTAGAAGTCTTATTTCTTTTTTTTTAATTTATCAAAATTAACTAGCAACGTCTAAGTTCACAAATAATTAATATTACTTACCAGTTTTGTGGAATTTGTACTTTTGAAAATTTGTTTACAGTTTTTACAAGTAAAATTCATGAAATTTGTTTTGGAAATGAAAAAAAAAATGTTGTAGAAATAAAATTGCTAAGCACAAAAAATGTTCAAAATTCCAGCAACAGCGGATATGTGATTGACTTGTACCCTCCGAGTGCTTTTGTCACAAATTTGTTGAACCTCGTAGTGGTGAGATTTTTGTTGTGTTGCAAGAGATAAAATCGACACTTTCTATGGGAAGTTTAAACTCTCATCACGTCTCAAGGTATTTTAAGGAACAAAGACATAAAATATCTCTACAAGATTTGGAGTGGATGTTTTTGAAACAGACAACCATTGATACCTTTGAATGGGAAATACCTTCACCTAGAGTGGGAAATAATTCCACTTAAGTCGGAAATAACTTAAGCACAAATTTTGTGAAATAATTTCCCACCAACAATTTGAGAATTTTTCAAGTCTAACTGGAAAAAAAAGACCAAATCAATTTTTTTATAAGGATTTTAGTACAATTTTATTAACATTATGAATAACAACTTGAATAATGGAAGTTATTTCCCTGCACCCCTATGTATTAGACTTAAAAAGGGCTTCAGCATGTAGGTATGTAGTAATTTATTGTTTTCGCGGTGTTAACTTGTGACTTTTACATTTCTAAAGCTAAACAAAAACTTTTACAGTGCAATAACTGAAATCATTTCTTTAGCTTTGCATCAACTCAAATTTTTTTTATTAAAAATGGTAAACTCCGACATATTATGTAGCGCCAAACGTTATAGTTCCTATGGCTAGGCTACTATCAAACATTCCTTCGTTTACTTTCAGTAAGAAACAAACTTTTAGGGGAAATTACACAATTTCACTTAACAAATATTCTTAAGTTGGTACTGAACCGAGTTTGTAAATTCATTTTGTTCGGTAAAATATAAACTCACAGATGAGTAAAGTTTGCACAAGTTTAAAACTTGTAAAAATTCATCTAGAAATACTTTTTGGTAGAACGAAAAATTACGGAGAAAACAACTAAAAATTTGTAAAAGCCAGAGTTTGGTAAAACGACATAAATCAGAAGTATCACAAAATCCTGTTTAAAATGCTTGTAAGTGAAGTTAGGCACAGTTGTAACATCAGAATCATTTACCGAATGATACCAAAGAGCTGATGCGTAGTCATCGCTCTAGTCAACTACGGCTAAAACGGTTAGATGGTTGTCCACCAGAGATACCAGTTTACTTCAATTGAAATAGATTTTCTTCAATTTTGGGAAAAAAAATAAAATCTGCTCCCTACTTCGCACTATTGTTAAATTCTTCATATCTACTTCACTTTAGAAAACCCTTTATCCAATTTTAATATAAAAATACTTAAATATAAGTACATACTTCAAACAAAAATTATTTTTTAAACAAAATATTTTACGGTCTTTCATTTAAGCCCAGAATCACATTTCAAAAGAATAAATTGTATCAAACTTCACTTTAAACGCAAAATTTATTAAAATTTTCAGACGTTTATTATCATTTTCCTTTTAATTTTCTGTCAAAAATTTTCTGTTCTAAAAAGTTTAGCAAAATACGTGAAAGAATTATTATTACTAGTGTCACTTGTGGTCGAAAATCGACGATTCCTTTTATAAGTATGTAAGATGTAATATTAAAAACTTACCACAATTATTTTCGTTATTAATATTATTAACGAAAAGAGAAGAGACAAGAGAGATGTCGAAAAAATACGTAAATGAGCTGCTCCATTGGAAACGGGTTCTAATCTAAGATGATTTATATTTGAATACGTAACTATGGTAATATGTCGGCGACAAATTGAATGTCGCCATAATCCTTTCAATTACCTGTTTTGTATGGGGAATTCATAGCTTAATTTTGCCAGCCTTAATGGCGACATAAATCCACAATTTTTTTTGTTTGTGCACATCTATGGCACCGTACCTTTCGAATGATTTGAGTTTCATTCTCCTCATTTCATGATAAACATTTAAAAAGTGTACGGAAACTTTTGATGTTCACGTATTAATTTAATGATTTTTTGACATGCTTTATATTTTTACAACTAATATGGAATTAAATATATCATTAAAACTGTGATTTTGATTTCTACTTCCCTTTTCTTGAATCTACTTCACATTTTGGGTCAAATCTACTTCGCATATTTTTTTTGAAGTGTTAACGCTTAGAAAGTAATATAAGGAAAATATGTTCGTTAATGTAATGGATGAAAACCTTTTATTTGTGAATCTATGGCCCTGCACTTGGTAGGTACTCGCCACACGGCGAAATGGGACCTTTTCTAATAACAACGCCAGGAATTGAGGTTGAATAAAAGGTCTGTTTTTATTATGAAGCATGTATGAGGGCAACCTGTTATGAACACGACTTCAAGAAAATATAGACTTCTATATCAACTTGATTTAGCTAAATCATCTATAAATTACGTGATTTATCATACATTTTCGTGATTTATAATTACGTGATTTATACGTGTTTAAATTTTAATTACGTATCTGTCATCGCAAATCCACACAAAATAAAATCGAACATACCTGTTCTTGACTTCAGCACTTTATTCAGCAAAGAAAAAAGAAAGAAAAACTGTCAAAAAAATTATTTCAAATTCAATTTTCTAATTTTGTTCGTGTTTCGGTGAGTTTTTGATATTTTTATTAAATTCATGAAATGAAAAATTGTTTTATTCTTGGCAGGTATGGCAAAAAAACAAAAAGAATAAAAATGGTGTTGGACACCTAATGTCAAAGTCGACAAAAATGTCAAACTAAATCACTTAAAGTTCGGTGGAGACGCCTTTCGTGATTTATAAATCACTTCGGCTAAATCACGTTGGTGGGAACATGGTATAACGATGCCCCTTCTATTTGAAAGAACACGCGGAATATTCCAAATATTAATCACTTAAAACTTTGTTTGGAAAATGTCTAGTTTGTGAGTTCGTTAGATAAAGGATAATTACTAACGCCCGTTTCTATTATTGGCTTTAAAGAGAGCTTTGGGAGTATTACTTAACGCCCGCTAGAGCGTTAGGCATAGAAATTTGATCTAATTTTAAAATAAGTTTGAGGAAGCGTTATTTTGGTGTAAACCTATTCTCGAACATTGGTGAGTGTAATTGTCAAAAATGGCAGATGGATTTGACAGTTATCCGCATGCAAAAACCCATCAGACTAAAAGAAAAACAAGTAGGAATATTTTCTTAGCGAATTCCTGATATTCAAAGTTTTTGCCAAAACAGGACGATTTTTGGATCTTTGTAATATTTTTAAGATTTGTGGCTTTGGATAGAGTTTAACTAATAAATATAAATCTCAGTACCTATATTTAATTATAGATGTAGGAAAAATAAAGACACATCCACCATTGGCTCATGTCTAATAAAAATTCAAAACCAAAAATGGTCATCAGTATATTCTATCCTTTGGTACTCAACAGCCGAAAAATATTCGCATTCCGATTGCGATAACTCAGTTACCTACCAACAATCGTGTTTAGATTTTCATGGCAGAAGAAAAAAAAACGAAACAACGAATATGTACAAATCCAATTTTCCAATATCAAATGACGATGTCACATTAAACTCGTTCGGACATAAATCAGCAAAAATTCCACATCCATCTTGTTGTTTCGACACGAGTGGAACAATTCAATTTTCGCACAAAAGCGTAGTGGGAAATGTTTTCCCTTATTCCAGGGACATTTGTGATTTTTTTTTATTATTATTTATTACAAAAAGAATGGCAAAAAAAAACTAATAAAGGTATCTAAGAATGAGGGTCCGCTATAATACGTGACCCCGCAGTCAAAATCAATTTCTTCGTTTACACGGTGTGTGTTGGTTTTTTTTTTTATTCCTTTTGAGAAGAAAGAACTCCTGGCACATAATCGAGTGAATTCACGCACATTCCAATCGAATTGAAAGCCAACGAAGCGTCCAAGGAAGGTTATGAATTCGTTTTATTTTGTGATTTGTGCTTCCTTTTATTATATTCATCTAGAGTACGTAATGAAATATTGGAATCCAACCAGGTCCATAGTCAATGGATAGGAACAGAGGAGATGGGGTAAATGCTTTGCAAGGATCAACCCTTGGGTAAGATGAGCGAAGAATGTTCCACCGAACAATGAGTGTGAAAAGTAGTAAAGTACGAGTACTCGTGGCTTCCGAATGCGCTGAGAGATGACAAAGTGCAGGGATTTTAGGTAAATCCTTGTTTGATGGATTTTAATAGCGCAGGAGGTTGTCTCTTTTTGGATGTGGAATTTAGAGTTGGGTGACTTCCTTTTTAGGGGTTTGTTGTCTGTTTCAAACTGCTGAATCTAAGTAATTCTATGGAAATAAGTTGAATCAGCTTCGCAGAAGGTGTGCAACTAAAGCTCTAAAATAGATCTTTTGATAGATTCACATCGCTACAGCTATGCCCTAATAGCTTAAAGGTTTGTTGACCACAAAGCCAAATAATCAGCTTTGTGGTCAACGAACAATCAATAGCTCTCGTGGCCAGTAACAAAAAAGCAGACCTCCCTTTTGAACACCAAAAGACAGATCTTGTAGGTATGCCCGGGAAAGAATCGTCGATTGGGCAGTTTCTTTTGTCGCATATTTATCATCACGTCGCAATCCAAATGAGGCGGTTTATATTTCAAGGAATCATCCATTTCCCTTAAAATTTTAAAGGGCAATTTCTGCACACACAGCAACCTCTTAACGTCATTACCAGTTCACCTTTTGTCCAACTCCATCAGATATACACTATGATACGAAATAAGAGCAATTTGCAAACTTCAAGTAGGAACCTTTCCACTTCATCGGTTTGCCAAATGACAAAGACAAACATTTTTTGCCGATCTCTTTCTGGTATTCATTGGTAGTATCTTATTTTCTTTTATCCCATGCCCATAAGATCAAAGACTCTCATGTTTTGTTAGTTTGCATGTGGCACATGTCCTTGTTATTTAAATTTATCGATGCATATTGATGGCTGACAACGACGATGTGAGATGTCACAACATTGTGCGACCTTTCGCCCTGTGGGTTGGTTAAGTTCTCAAAGTGAACATCATGCTCGTATATACATATGCTGCGTGAGTGTGCTCTGGAGGAGGGTGGCTAATTTCCAAATAATGTGACATGCATAGTCAAATTACATTTTAAATCCTTCTTCTCATATGTTATGTGACTGCGGAAGGACTCACCTTGTGAAAGGAGACTTTTCTTCCTTGGTATTGTATTTCCTTGTTAGCGGCAGCAGTGTGTGGTGGTTTGTCATTGTTTGTCCGTTGCTGGTTTTAGATTTAATTTAAAATGGAATACGCTGGTTGGTAACATGAAAGAGGAGTTTTTTTTTTTCTTTGATAGTTTAAAGGGGTTTGCTGATTTGCGTGCATTTACCCAAATTTGCAATTTTCAATATCAGTGAACTGTAAACTTGAGAAGGCTTTTTTGCTGGTTAATTCAGTTATCCGTACTCGATGAAAGGGGGATAAATCTTAAATAAGGAAATGTGAACTGAATGGGAGTATCAGCCGTAATAGGAAATGGATAAGCTACGTATACCCCCATGAAATGCAGGTATCTGACGAAATTTTTGTATTGAAGCAAGCTTGGGCCGTATGATTTCAAAAAGGAGCTGGAACTTTCAAAGTTGATTTACAAGGACAAATAGAACCGATCTGAAAGAATCCAACAGAGGTAACTTAAAGGTTCTTGTTGGTGTCCTTTTTTTCCACAAATAGCCACGCGGTTTTTATATATCCGAAAGTCTCAATTGTACTTTGTCAGATGTCCGGGACAGTTCAAAAAACTATTTAAAAAACGTGCCAAAATGTTGCAAAAACATATAAAAAGAACACAATTGCGTTGGATTATGCGAAGAAAGGCACCTCCACAATTGTGTCTAGAAACGGGCTTAAAAGTGTGTTCCAAAACTATGAAATTTCGTTCAAAGATCACTTAAAAACAAGTCCGAACTTACAGTTGAAATTGGGATAAAAACGGGCCAAAGGTAAAGTTTACAAAAAATGTAATAAACGCGTCAAAAATTCTCTTTCGAAATTGTGTCAAAAGTGCGCCCGTCTAAATGCGTCCAAAATTTCAATCGAAATAGCTTCAAAAAACGGGCCGGACGTGGCATTCAAAAATCCGACAAAAAGAAGTCAAAAACTGATCAAAATGTGTGTCCAGAAATAAAATAGTCGCCCAAAATTACGTATAAAAATCGCTTAAAAATTGCCAAAAATTTGTTCAAAATCGCAAAAAAAAAAAATGGTCGAAAATAGAGTCCAAAACGGCGTCAGAAAACGCATTAAAAAATCAGTTGAATGTGTTCAAAATCGAAATCAGAAATCCGTCGAAACCGACTTAAAAAAGCGTAAAAAATAGAGTCCGTCAGAAAACGCATTCAAAAATCAGTCGAATGTGTTCAAAATCGCAATCAAAAAAAACTTCGAAACCGAGTCAAAAAGCCACAAAAATAGAGTCTGTCAGAAACCGTATTCAAAAATCAGTTGAATGTGTTCAAAATCGCAATCAAAAAACCGTCGAAACCGAGTCTAAAAAGCGTCGAAAATAGAGTCCAAAAAGGCTTCAGAAAATGCATTCAAAAAAAAACTTAACTCCCAGGTCTTAATTGTGTTTTTCCGATTGAACTTTCAACCGAGTAGTTCCGCTTACTAACGACTTAGCTCTGAGCGCAATTTTGTTGCTTAATGACAATTACCAAATACACAAACTGGGAACACATCTTTCAGTAAATTGATTACAGAATTTAAAAAGACCATTTGCCAAGTCTAATTTAAAATTCAGATTTTACTGCCATGTGGCCAATAGAGACTCCCCTCACCTGTCACTCACTCATCTGTCATTACTCGCCTGTCAAACTGATGGCCATTTTTCACTAAGGATTTTCCGCTTAGTCACACTGACCATCATCCGAATGACATCTCCCCAAACAAAGCCCACAAGTGCAGCGTTCAGTTTCCGCCTAAATTAGTCGAATGACTGGCGATAAGAGTTCTACCAGTTACACTATCCATGCTAACAAGTTGTTATTTATTCCGCTCGGCTGGCCACTAACCGAGCCCACAACTGATGCATACTTCACGTTACATCACAGATGGGCAGCTTGGACCGTTCATAAGTTTTGTATCATTGCCGAATATTTTAATCCTTTTATTTCAAGTCGATGACTTTCAATAAAATTGATTAAAAAATACCATCCCCTCGACGTGGTCCAAATGACAAGCAACAGGGATGAAGTCGAAGTCCGTGCGCTGCACCCCTTTTCTCTTGGCTCGTCAACCAGTGGTCATCACGCCCGCGTGTGTGCATTGAATTTTGATGCGAAAATTGCGACCAATCCGTCGTCGCAGGGATGAAAAATGTGAACGGACTCAGATGCAAACGTTTACCGGACCTCCTTGCCCTGTTTAACACGGACGAGACTCGTGTTCAACGAAAAACACTCATTTTTTTCGTGCTGTGTGCATTTACTTGTTCCTTTGTTGCCGCTTCGATTAAATTGAAATTTATTACAAGAGTACATAAAAAATGAACATGGGAATGTAGATTTCGTATTTTTTCGATTTCCTGGCATAATACGAACGACCGACATCACGTTGATTACTTTCAGCAGCGTCGAAAATACGTATGGGCCTTTTGAGTCACTGTGCGGTCGATGAGGCGTCGTTATGTCTGGCTCACGGTCGAAGGGTATGGGAGATGGTTTGGTAATTGGAAAACCATTGTCCAACGACATCGAAAGACAAAAAAAGACAGGACGCATCGAACGAAATTGAAAGTGCCCACACACATTCGCTTTAGAGGATAAAAATGATGGCACCGGAAACGCGTTTATCATTTTTATCCGGACGTTGCGGGTCATTGCGGATATGCTCGTCTATGTTGGGTGGGAAATGTGTGGCCCGATATTTTAGTAGGACTTTTCTGATTCAAATTTTGAAAGTGTTTTCTGCATGAGCAAACGGTTGGCAATTTCGATTGTTTTAGGTTTTTTTTCCCCTTTAACAACCGGCAGTGACCTGCAGCGAGCTTGATAAGACTGAATCCTCCGTCGAGTTGTACGTGTTTTTAATTAACTCTCTGTAATTGACTGATGTCGGAGACGGTCAGTCTGCGAAATGGGATGAGTTCTATTTGGAATGCATGACAGTTCCCTACTTCGGGGGATTATTGATTGATTTTTATTTTATTCGGTTTAACGAAGTGAGTCCATATGACCATCTACCCCAGTCAGGGGAGTATTTCTCGTGCATATAGTTATTCAACTGGAAAAGAGGTCCGCTTCAAAAGGATATTTTGCTGTGTTTTTTTGTGGGACCGCAAGTGAGCCACATAAACAAAATGAAACTGTAAATAGTCGTGGGAGGTACAATTTTATCACAGTCACAGTCTGAAGTCAAAACTGCACGTTGCAATAAAAACTGAACAAAAAATTACTGAGCTTTTTTTCATACCCCGTAGTCCATCGAATTGCCAGTCTCAAATATCGGACATAGATATGGCACACTCCCTATCTCGTTGACATTTCCACTTAAAGCAAGCCACCATTGTTACACCATGTTTTCAAATTTAGTTAACCAAACATTCGTATTATCAATTATCGAGGTTTTGCTATCAAGATCAATCGCACTTCAACATTAATTAACGAGCCACGTTATCTCTTAGAAGGCGTTCAAGTATGCCTTTGAACATGAAGTTCTGTAAATCTCTTTATCAGCGAACGAGATAAAAGATAACCCAGTGCATTGAATGTTATGGTATAAAAGCAACTGCAATCCCGCAGATATCGTTCAAAATATTCTCTCTGTTCAATTACCAATATGAAATTCTTTCAATACTTCGTGGTGATTGCGGTTCTTGTTCTTTGCCTGACAGCCTCAAGTGAGGCAGGATTTGGCAAGAAATTCCGAAAAGCTATTGTAAGTACACCTCTTGGCATATTTTCTTATGCATTCATTCGACATCAACATCTTTTGCAGAAAAAGGTCGGCCATAAGGTGGAGCACCTGGGCCAGAATGTTGCCAATGCTGTACACAAGACGGGGAATGCAGCTGTTGACGTCGGTAAAATTGCCGCTGCTGGAGCTATTGTTGGGGGCGTTGCTGGTTAGATGAAAATCTTCCGTTATTCTCGAGAAATAATAGACTTTTTTGTGAAATATGTGTTTTAAATTAGTTAATATTTTTTTCCTGTTCGGCAAAAGTCTTTGAAAGGCTGCAAATGTCCCCATTGCCAGTTTATAAAATTTAGGGCGACTTTGATTGCCGAAACATATATAAATACGTAGTTGGGGGTTTAATTTTTATGTCGAGAACTGCCTTTCATTCGCCTGTGCTGGTTGTAAAGTTGAAAATATTTCCACTCAATTTCGGAATCGATGTTGCCAGCAACAGACTACATACATTTGCATATTTAATTAAGTACTCTGACACCCTCGAGCAACAAAAGTACAATCTAATTAGATTCCGCCGCAAAGTGTCACGCAAAGCGACTGACATTTAAACGTCCACCTTCGTCATCGCAGGCAGAAGCCCTCAACAACAGCACCATAAAGACAAAGTACTCACGACACATTCTGACATATGTCAAATTTTAGCGAAGCCCCGAATTAATTTCCACCGATGTGTGAACATCTGATTCCTGGTACCAATCAGTGTGCGCCCAAACGATCCGGAACCAACCCTCATTACGGGGAAATTAGTTCTCCGCCTCACAACATCCGCACGTCACAATGACTCCGAGTCACCGATGGCACTTGGCATCATTTTACCACTCATCGCTGATAAAGTCGACAAACGTGCGTGCGAACAAATTTCATTAGGTAAGTGTACTACCGTTGTTTCGTTCACATCCTATTCCAACTCAATATCAAACAGAAGAAGTGATTTCTTCGCACCATCGTCGCAATCAACGCCGAGACAGATGAGTCCGAATCCATCACATAACACCTTTGGCCGGAGCTATAGGGAGAGATCCCACAATAGAACGGGCCGGATCGAAATTGTGAGTCCTTTGATTAGTGAGGTGTGGGAAATTAATTCGAAAGTCATCTTGTTGAGGGATTTGTCCTGGTCCCGAAACAATAGAAGCACATCAAGGGAAACGAGGAAAAAAAACCGAAAAGACAAAGCGGAAAAAATGGAAGAAAATTAAAGAGAGAGAAAAAAAAAAGAAAGAAAATTCCACCAGATTACGTAAGTCCTTGAACGAGGGCGAATTTCCTTTTCAAGTTGAACTTGTATGTTGGCGGCTGGGCTCTTATGTCCATCCGTCTGGTCGTTTGTGCCAATGACATTCGCTTTTGTCGGATTTAATTTGTAGCTCTTGAGTGCAGAACTGGATGAAAGAGAGGTTTCCTGGCTCTTGGATTCAATATGGAAATGCATTTCTGGCGCAAACAGCCGGATAGTCCTTAATTATGGACATTTCTGTCTTTTGTTGCTGGGGTATATATATATTTTTTCCCTCTGTAAGAAATAAAATTAATTGGAATTTTATTTGACACAAACCTGGGGTTGAATATGTACGAGTACAAATACAATTGCGACTACGGATTTTGGTTAAAAGGATTTCCCAGTGCTTAGTCTTTCTGCACGAAAACCTAATTAAGGGACGGGCAAGCGGAAAAGCTCTTAAATTGGTTTGAAAGCAATCGCGCTAGAGAAAACATTTTTTGCCTTAAATATAGGAGCATCTAACGCTGTAGCAAACTGGAAGTGACGTCAAGCGAATAGTTCGAGAAGGTAGCTAAACGGAACTTAGAAAAAGTACCTCAATCCGTAAACTTAGTTCGATTTTGGAAGCTATAAGGTGGCGCAAAAGTAATCCTCCTATCAGAAAATGCTATAAATTTTGCGATTGGCCCCTAATGTCAGTTCTGTTTTGACATTTGTGTAGTAAACACATGCGAAATACACGTTAATAAACAATGTTACGCTACACTGCTCCTGACCGCGGAATATTGGTGACTATTTATTTGAGCAATAATCGGTCGGTGACTTTGGCACAACGTGAATTTCGTCGCAGATTTCCTAGCCGTCCAACGCCTACTGGTGAAACACTGCGACGTTTAGCCGCTCGCCCCGAAGAGACTGGCACAATACGAGACGTTGCCAAGAGTGGCGGGCCCCGGAGCGCCCGTTGTGCCGAGAATATCGCCTCTGTTGACGCGGCCATTTTTTTTTCGAGAACGCCGCTGGTCAAACGACAACAGTGAACGGTGCGCGCTATAGGGCGATGTTTACCGATTTTTTTCTACCGCAATTGGACGATTTAGGACTGGAGGACATGTGGTTCCAACAGGACGGAGCTACGGCACACACTGCGCGAGCCACAACCGATATTCTGAAAGCGGTGTTCCCGGGTCGTTTTTGGCGATTTGCACTAGCCCGCAAGATCGCCTGATTTGACCGCTCCAGACTTCTTTTTGTGGGGCTTTTTGAAGTCGCGGGCTTATGTCAACAAGCCTCAGACTCTTGCAGCTCTTAAAGACAATATCCGTCAAGAATGTGAGGACCTATCGCCGGAAGTTTTGGCCAAAGTGATGGAAAATGCCATAAAAAGGGCTCAAATGACAATCAACTGTGGCGGCGGCCATTTACATGACATCATATTCTCGACTTGATGTAAAAAAAAATTAAAAGACCAAATAAAAATAATCCACAAGAAGAATCAAAGTTTTTCATTTTTTATTTAAATTACAGCCAAAAAACATCGGAAGGTTATTTTTGCGCCACCTTGTATAAGGCTAAGAAAACGTTGATAAAAACGAAGCCTTATAGCTTCTTGGGTAGTCTTACAGATCCTGTCAAGGTTGTTCTAACTATCTTCAGGATCTTGTAGATATGCAAATGCATAATAGACCTGAGATAACATTTACCTATAACTGTTCTGTGTTTAGTGCTTTTATGTTACAAACGTTGTTGATTTACCTTATTTATATTCCTTGGTAATTCAGTTTGATATTGTCCGCCTATTGTTTTATATTAGTCTCTCGTATAAGAGTTGTTTTTTTTTTTGTTAATGCTATATCTCTTAAATGATAATAATTTGAATATTTATGTTCTTCTGTTATTCTGCGCTCTCTATAATTCTCTTAATTGTATTTTCTTGTTATGCTTTGTGCGGTCATTCGTTTTGGTCAATGATGGAATTTGTGTTAGAACTAATCCATCTTTTTTGTAAATCAATCATCTTTAGTATGATAAGTTAATAAAAATATTGACATTGACAACTCGTTTCTCTACACGAATAATATAATAATAATCGTATAAGCAAAACCATTCGCCTTAAACAATAACCTTCGCTGAAACCATAGACAAATCATACTGAGACCCTCAACTGGCAATCCTCTTTTCGCTGGCCCTCTCTATTTTTTTTTAAATTTACCATTTTGTTTTCCTATTGGTGTTATGTCAATAATTGAGAATCTGTTTGACATTCAAAAACATACACGGCCAACCGTGGGGAAATGTGATAGAGTTCGGGAATACCTACCACATGTTTACTTTACTGAATGCTGACCAACCATTATATATTTTTGAAAGGCGAATAATTTGATTTTTTTGGTTAATAAAACTATCTAAAGGAGATTTTCTATATACTATTAGGACAAACATGGTTGTGTATTTTCTGCGGCATTCCTTTGGGCAGTAGTACAACTTAAACACGCGTGCAACGTCTCGTCCTTGCAATCTTTGCAGTGAAACTCACTCAAGTTGCTGGGGGAATACAACGAAAAAGATGTCCTTCGCACTGTTAGGGATATCGCTATACGGTTCTCTGCTTAAACTTACGTAATCTTCAATTTCGATGGCATTCCTGAAATAGATGCTCCCAGCTCCGAGCTCGGTATACCTAAGATTGGAATCACACACCCTGTTAACTACAAATTCATTTACGCGCTAGACAAGGATGCCCCCGCTATAGTGTACATGTCGGCAAGTTCTGTCGCGGCCATTCAAGCTTGTTTAAGCAAAGTCTTCTGCCGGATGCAGCACATAAACGTATTGTTTTTCCTTTTGGACTCTTACAAACCCACTCGCCGTCTTTTAGTGGGCTCGGGAAAATGGATTTAAAAACGACATCGCACTCCTTTGGACAGAGAGGGGGCGGACTCAACTAGCTGAATAAAAACCGTTTCCAAGGCTATATTCGGTGAATATTGGAAGCGTCCAGAAAATCCGTCTATAAACACCGATGAGAAATTTCCAGGTGCATCCCTGGCGCACCCCACTAGCCAATGATCCGCGCCTGTTGATTCGATAGTCTGACGCTGACGGAAGTCACCTTTTCCGGATGTTGTTCAAGATCTTCGAACTGTTTGCCAAGCACTATAATGCCACTGTTGACCTTCTACCTTATATATCTGCCGTGTAGAATGGAAAAGTTGACATTAGGCTTGACCTTTTGCCCCAATTCACCGAGGTCTTTCTATACACGGATTCGTTTTTATTTTTACAACATTAATCTGATGGTTCCCGTGGCCAAGCCCGTCGAGGAGCACCTGCATAAAAACTACAATTCGAGGAGCACCCTTCTGATGTCTATTCTTCTGCCCATAGCTGGCATTATGTTGCCAAACATGTGCCTGGCATACGAAAAACAGATCAACACTTATGAAGACGCTCTAGCTTCCGGTTTGCCAATTTTTTGGTTCAAGTTTATGTAGTAGATAAATAAAGTGTCAGTTAGGAAGGACAAATGTGTGGGGACAAATGCATGGGGATTTAAGTTTCAAAGTTATGGAGCTGAGGCGGATTATAAACGGGAGGGTAGGGTGGGGTACTTTCAACGATGGGGCACTTTTGACCTTCGCTATTACAGAAAAGCGGTTAATTTTTAAATAAACTGTTTGATGGAAACTTGTGCTGCAATGTTCTCTCAGATCGTACACGAACTATGACAGTTCTTCTTCAGCAGTTGTGGTGGTTAGACCGGTTTTTAATTTGTTCAGTGATATTCTGCAAATTTTTCCTGTACACGAGGTAAGTGATATTAAATTTTTTCTTATGGGAATTCCTTGGTTGTGTCAATGTGTCAAATGTTTGGATTTATAATATTTTCAAGTTATTTATAACATTTAATTAAATTACTTTTATAAGTTTTGTGAAAAACAATAACGTTTACTAAAGCAAAGGATGGGGCACTTTCGACAAAAGCACATGGGGCAGTTTCGGCAAAAGGCCATTGCAAGAACACCCAGCTAGATGGTCAAGATACTCTCACCTTATCTTTGTTAAGGACGTTGAACTGGGTGGATATAACGTGAAATGATTTTTTTTAACAAATCCTTTTACTTAACAATTAACAATTTTTTTTTTAAAACGAATGCGATTTTAAATATATTTCTTTAATTTAATTTTAATCTAAAAATGAATTTCTTCTCTTATTTAATTTGTATGTTTATAGATTTAAGATTTGTTTAACAATTTAATTAACAATTTAAATAAAACTTATTGATTTATTGCGTCATCTAAACTGACGTCGAAAGTGCCCCACCCGGATGACGATTGTGCCCCACGATGGGCAGATTCGCCTTTTTAGGGCAGTTTTAAATTTTATTTTTTTGAAATTATAAGGGTGAAGTTAACTTTTAAGAAATAATGCATTCTTTTAGTAAAATAATCATAGCTGGAAATAAAAAAAAAAACGGATTTCAAATATTTATTTGCGAAAGAGGTTATTTCAAATGTGCGAAAAATGTGTTGAATCTGCCCCACCCTGCCCTATACTGGAATAATAAATGGACAGCATCAAGACGGATTTTTTAATACGTAAATAAGATGTAGGGATTGTATTGTATTGTAAGGAATAGGCCCTGTACACTGCGACCAGAAGAGATCTATTGTGTTGAAGATGTAGGGATGTTTTGCTGCGAGTCTGTTTTAAGCAAAGGACACGCAAAGTTTGCATTTTTTACGAGGAATCTATACCCACCACCTATAGACAAAAACAAGTCTTTGGACACGTTTTTGAACGTCTTGTGTCTTGTCGGAGTCTTTTTGAACCCTTGTGACAAGCTTTTCCACGTGTTTTTGTGTAGGTTGTTGAAGCGATTTTCGACTCCTTTTTGACGCGTTTTCCGACTCGTTTTTCGATTAAATACGACTTAACCTCCATTGAACACATCGAACTTTGATGATGCCTAAAAATGTCAATGAACTGATTACATATTATTTTCAAATATTCTGATTGCCGGTTGGATAGTTTTAGGAAAATTGTGCGGTACACTGAAAAAGAAAATTTTTTTTTTGAAGATGTCAAATATAAAAATAAAAAATCAATTTCGCAGTCGTCTTAGTTCTTACATGAACCAATTTAAGAAGGAAGTATGTAAGGCAATTATCCAGATTGGGGTACAAAACGAACAACACACATGAGTGAAGGAATATTAATAAGACTGCGACATTTAGTTTCAGCTTTTATATTACTTTCTCATTGCTTCTTCGTAACCAAAGCTATAGCCAAAAGAGAAATTATTGAATGGTGTATATGACGTTGGCTCGTGTCAAAGATTTCGCCACAAGTGTTTGGCGATTTCTTCGACTCTGTTAAAAAACGTCACATAATAAAAATTACTTCGTCATTCGATACGAGTTTACTTTGGTGTCGACAATCTGTCGGTTAGTAGATCTTGAATCCGACACCACGCTAACCCCGTGAAAGGACAAACAGGTGACGAGAGGGACAGTATGGGGACTGGCGTGGCCCACATTTTTTTATTCTTCCTTATAAGAAAAATTATATCTCGAGTTTAAAACATTGACCGATTACGTACATAGGGTTTTCCAATGAGAGGTGTTATTGTGAATGACCAGCTATTTCGGAAGCTGTCACTTTTGAAGCTTTTATTCTTTGACATTTGACAAGTAGAAACTACGCCATTACTTAAAATGCACCTGGTCGGACCGCAATACAGAAATTGGTGGAAAAATTCGAGCTGTTGGGACAAGTAAGTGATGTGAAGAATAAAACCCGTGCACGTCACTCAAGAAAAACTGAGAATACTGCTGTAGCCCAAAGTGTTGAAGAAAACCCAGGTTTGTCCATTCCTAGTCGTTCTTTGAAATTGGGCATTCCACAAACGTCATTACACCGTATTTTGCATAAAGACTTGGGCTAAGGCTTATAAAGTTCAGTTAACACAAGAACTCAAGCCGGCCGATCATCAACAACGTCGTGTCTTTGCTGATTGGGTCCTTGAAATGCATGAAAATGATCCGGAATTCCATCGAAAAATCATCTTGATTGATGAGGCCCATTTCCACCTCGGTGGCTACGTCAACAAGCAAAACTGTCGCATCTGGGGCTCGGAAAACCCAAGAGTTATTGTTGAGAAGCCTCTCCATCCTCAACGTGTGACTGTTTGGTGCGGTTTATGGTCCGGCGGGGTCGTTGGACCTTACTTTTTCGAAAATGAGGTTGGATCAACAGTTACGGTGAATGGATTGAGCTGTCGTTAGATGATTAATGATTTTTTATGGTCGGAGTTGGATGGTATTGATCTGGACAACGTTTACTTTCAACAAGACGGCGCTACGTGCCACACAAGCCACGAACCCATTGATCTTTTATCTTTTGTTATCTCTCGAAGAGCTGATCACAATTAGCCACCGAGATCTTGTGATTTAACACCTTGCGACTTCTTTCTTTAGGGCCATGTGAAAGATAAGGTCTACGCCAACAGCCCAGCGTCGATTCAAGACCTCAAAGATAAAATTCGTAAGGATATCGAGGATATAACGATTTGGTTATGGAAAATTTCATGAAAAGGATATGGTCCTGTATGCGGGCTCATGGTGGCCATTTGGCTGATGTTGTTTTTCATTATTAACGGCATACCTTCCTCTTTATTATTAAATAAACATCCGATCATTTATCTCAAAAAATGGCATTTTTCTTTGAATACCAAAATAACACCTCTTATTGGAAAACCCTTATATTCTAAAACCAGGACCTTAGAACTTGTTTTCCCTGATGCACCTCTAACAAAAATGTAGACAAACATGCGAGAGATCCCAATTTAGTCTTTTGGATTTGGTATAAAATTGCATTTAAAATAAACCAACCGATATCTCCGTGGTCGCATCTTGTGATCTGCTCTGTTGCTTTGCTGTATACTCGTGGAGCACCCACTAACAGGCGTAGAAAAATGTGCTACTGTGACATTGGCCTTAAAATCAACGAGCGCACATACAAACCCTCAGGCATCTCTACATCAGTTGAGGTTAAACCGAGGTCCAATGGAGAATCCCGTCCTATTTGTTCGCTCCTTTTACCGTACAGCCTTCCAGTTGCGCACTCCAAGTCGGTTGAGGTCTCCTTTTACTTAACTGCGCCACATAAGGCAGAGTCTGCGTTGTCCCTCAGGGTTAGACACGAAGAACGAAGACGAGTCGGAGAATCTGTGTTAATGTGCTCTACATGACCCAATTTTTAAGCTAGTCGCTCTACAGCTGGTGTTTATAGTTGGTCGTTAAATCTTCTTCTATAAAGCCCATCACCGCGAACGGAACCCGGCATGAAATACCTTTATCTTCGAAAGGTTTGTGCTTCTTCCAGGTACCTTAGAGAATTTAAAAACCTTTAACTTTTGTATCACTGATCCTCAAAAATAACAATTGAGGTGCAGAAAGGTTCATTTATTTAAAAAGCCTTAAACAAGGTAACGTCAGCACTAGATTTGAAAAAGGCTAATCTCTTCAACGCCGTATTGTATTGAAGGCAAAGTGGAGAAGATTATATTGCCCAAAATGCACTACAATCATTAATCATTATTTACATGCGCATATATTACTGTTTCCACTTTCGCAACTCCATATGGCATGCACTATGTTCCATCTCAATAACCTCTTCGATACTCGCTTATTATGCAATCATGACGCTAAGTAGCAACACAGTCAGGAACGCACCTTTAGTCACACATCCACTAAAGTGCTGCTACTTTTTGAAAAATGACATAAGGTCATTAATTTTAAAATTGTCCTCCACTATGTGCGAATATTGCACGGTCTGGTGACAGTTTGTCGTCTCCCTCGGGATGTGGATTGTGGATAGACGCACACGTGAAGACATCCCTGGTGACATGACAAAGTGTACAAAGTGCCGCGATTTTTTCTTTTTCCATCATTTTTCCTAGCGATATAAATGGCTTTCTCCGCGAGCATGTGTTACTTTTGGGGTAAGTTCGTTTTGATCTTCACATGTTTATCTAGTTGAATGCAAATTTCTTTCAGCTTTCATTTTTTTCCATTCTTCATCAAAAGGATACGGCGGCCCCTCCGCCTCACACGCGCAACAACACGAGTGGAAGTGACACATCGACCATGAAAAATGATGTGATACAATGTCATTTTGGAATTTTTCACTTCCTCCTTCCCCGTGGCGGCGGCGGCGGTGTGGCTGTGGATAAACATTTCACGAGAATGTAAAGTGCGCTTAAGTGAAGGGGTGTGATGATGATAGTTGAACGGTTTGCCACGGATTGATGGGTGTGGGAAATTGACTTGATGTCATGAATTGGCTTTTCGGAAAAAATGTGCACGGCTTACTTAGTGTACTTAGTGGAAAAAGCTAGTTCTCTAGCGTCAAGTGATTTAAAAGAGAGTGAGCCTTTCGTAGGCAGCTGGAGCAGGCGATTACCTACGTTAAATGGTGCGATGGCTTAACTTTTTTATCTGTAGTTCGTCGGAAAATAGTGTCATTCCAGGTAATCCTATTCCAACCATCCAGCAAAAGAACCGGCTCAGAAAGACGACTAAAGCGGTCTTGACGCATTTTGAAGGAGCTATATTTGTTGGCACTATTCTTCTTCGATGGTGATGCTGAACAGTTTATACAAACACTACTTCCTTCTGAAGAGTACAGAGTGGCGAACCACAGGAGAATGACTGGCTCCAGCCGATTAGTTCGAGATAGTTTAGTTTTCAGTCTTCTTAAGTAAATGCAACCGAAGAAAGCTGGAAAAATATTCATTAAGTCCGTAATAACTTGAACTTTCAGCTCCTTAAAACGAGGCAATTTTTAAAATAACGACCAGGCGAAACCTAAGACCCTTTATAAGGACCCCGAGGGGCTTGCAAATATATTTTACTGCTGCAAATATATTGTTGTAAGTTTTAGTTCATGGAAAATAAGACCCCCTCCATTCTGTCACTGACAGTTGTTAATTTTAGTTGTTCCTCAAAAATTTTATGAACACCACAAAGTCCCCCATCTCTTAGGATGGGTCCTGTGTCAGTTTTTTAGCCAGTTATGCTCTTTAAATTATTCTCTGCACCATGAAAAACTTTAACATTGACAAACCCACTGGTCCGCTCGTATTTAATTCCCCATAACTGGCTCATAGTTCTGAGCAGTGTTTTATTACCTGGGAATGGAAAAAAATAATTTAACCCTTTAGCTTTGTCCTATACAGTCCACAAGACTGGATCACAGAGTGGATATATCTAGTCAGAACGGTGTATCCAAAAGCTTCTTGAACCAACTAGGAAGATTTAAAACAAATGCTAAATAGTCGTAGTCGATACAGAAAAAATGCAGAGATGATTGTTTCGCAGCCTTACTCATGTTTTTACTTTCTACTTATCGATGCTCTGATCAAATAGCTGACAGCGTTCCGTAAGCCTGAGAGTTTGTCACACATCGAATTAAGCCCAGGTACTTTTGATGCGATGTAGACATCTATTTCTAAGCCGAAGGACAGGCATTTGTTGGATCTGCCTTTGGTAAGCGTAACAACCCACAAAGTGTACCAGTTGTTCTTCATAAAATTAATTATTCAGGTAGTACTGCGCTTACGCTGAATATAAGATTCATTGTAAATCCATGAGAACTGGTTTTTATAAAAGAAAAAAAAAAGAATAAGATACTGCACTGATACTTAACAAATGACACACGTCTCTGACTAATTTTTGCATGGATATACAATTTACATGAATATAGAACATTCGCCTTACATTATAAACCTTTTAAATGTCGTCAAACTTTCCTTTTTAAAGGCTGATTGCTAAGCTGCCTTATTGCCTCACATTACTTTGCGAATTCTTATCTACGCTTTTTTACCAACCTGCTCCATTAACTATAAAAAGTAATGCCGCCAGCAACCCTTTTACCACTTCAAATACAACACTTTCTGTTTTGACAAAAGCACCTATAGCGCTACATTCCGCACCCCTTTCATGCGCATATCTGTCAGAGACGTAAAATGGATAATATCCTGTCAAACTATTAATCATGTTCGCAGCAGTGTTCTCGTTAAAAATTAATATTCGCAGATTAAAATCTTTTGCGAATGCAAAATCCCAAAAAAAAAAACCAACTGAGCGTTTCCAACATTCGACGACATCAGTGGCGAGGGTTAACTTTGCTAAAAAGAAGGAAACGCGTGTTTTGAACTCACTACTCACCCCCAAAAAAGGTGATGATGTCACATGCAAGAAGTTTGCTTCCTATCATTGTGCACCCCGGGATATCACATGGCAAGCAACAACACCCTCCCACTCCCACTCCCACTCCAAATGATGCGTAAAAACATTCAATGTGAAACTGAAACAGATTTTTCCACATGCGGTGTTGAGTTGAATCAGATTCTTCCATCAGTTGGTGGGATGAATATATTTTTTTTCATTTTCTTTTCGCGATTTTTCTTCGGGAAATCGCTGTGGCAGCAATCATTACTCACACAGTGCGTCTGTCGTTCCCTGAGGATTTTTTTTATTTTTCGTGAATGTGCCAGGCGAGCGGGTTAGCGTGTACAGCATGTGTCAACTCCCAGCGCTTATGATGTTTGGGGGATGTTTAGCGGGGATAATGATTCGCGATGTGAAAGACTACTTTGCGCTTTGAATATGCATCATACTGATGATATCCCCTCAGTGTTTATTATTGTATTTTATTTCCCATATCAAGAATTCCATTTATTTTCGGTGGAAAAAAATCAAATTTATCGACAGGACAAAACGGTTCGGCGAAAATCACTCAGGCGTTTTGTGAATTTTGCGGAAGGGTTGGCTGTTGGCTCTCTGCTAAATCAAAACAGATCCGATGATGAGGATTTAAAGGCTGCCTTTGGGGAATACAAGAGTTGTTTGTACAGACTGACACTTGCAAATCCTGTGGGAGAGCTGTTGTCAAGACGAGCTGAAGATTGCAAGTGGGTAGATGAGCGTTGCTTTTAATTCTCTCCCATACGTAGTAAGAGGAAGATATTGTATTGGTACAAAATTTCGAACTCGAGGTGTTAATCAATTTTGACATTACGATGATAGAGGCACCCAAAAAAGTGGGTCGCAAAATTCTGTCCGTCTGTCTGTATGTCTGTCCACAGCCTAAACGCCTGCCCGGAATCCTTCAATCTTAGGAGTTGGAGTTTGGGGGCTTACAATTCGGGGACGTTTTTTTTTCGCACGGTAAACTTAATATGGTATTTTCCATTCAAAATGTTCGTTTCAACCGAAATTGATATTTAAGCTTAAGTAGGTGAGATTACCACGACTGCATATTCAGCTAAAAACTCGAATAACGGTAGTTTTGAAATTTGGACATATCACGAAAACGGCCCATACGATTGTAACAAAAATTAATTTGTAAGGAATTATGGTCATTTCCAACTTAATGCTCAGTTTTTATCTGTATTATCGTGAAATGGATTTTTGAAAAAAGTAATTTTTTTAAAAATTTAGTTTCCTTTAGTTTACTTGAAAACAGCAACATCGATTTCCACCAAAATGCAAACTTAGAGTAAAATTGATGTTTTCAAAATTATTGCGCCCTTAATTTTCAATTCGAATCACCAAAAACGCTAATTCTAATTTTAGAAACTGCTCATATCTCGAAAACCCCATTTTCGATTTCAAAAAAAAATCTTTAAAAACCTAGTAATGCTTATATCCCGAACAAAAACATGTACTCGGTTTTCAACTAAATTATAAACAAATAAACATTGCAATATTTGGTACTGTTTCGTCTGCCAAATTTTACAAAAACCGCTCTAACGATTTTGATCAAAATGCTTATTAAGGATAGCAAAAGTATTCTAAATAAGATCCCGTACTTTGTTTTTCTCAAAAAATTCGTATAAATCAGATTAATAATTATTTCTAAAAAAATACTTCACAAATCACGATTTGTATTCACATAAATAAGGTTTATTTTTGTAATAATTCCAATGTTCCTCTGCTAATAAAAATGCAGCTAAGCAAAACTTATTTTTAACAAATATAACCCACTTCTTTTTTTTAACCATATTGAGTATGCACCTGAAAATAATACCAACCGCAATCAGAAACTCCCACTTCATTTTCGCACCACACACGCCAATTTGGATATTCAATTTATAACTGCTAACGCATATTCAAAAACAAATCTCCGAATTCTTACTATATACATCTATATAAAGATATAGATCCATCATGAACCCTGCTTCCAATCAGAGATACCTTATACCAGCGTTACTAATCAAAATAAAAACATGATACATGACCTAAGAGGTCAGAAAAGTGTAAGAGCTTAAAAAAAAGTACAGTGGCACTTATAACTCTCTAACCAGAAATTGCGACAGTTCCCTTTTAATCATCTTTTAAAAACTCACATTGTTATTTGATATGTACATGTACTGTACAGCCATATCCGATGAACTACCCAAAAGTGAATTTCATTTAAAACTATTCCTTTTCCTATATTCTATCTGTGCACTGTTTCTTTTATCTAGCATTATTTTTCAGTTTTTTACCTACACATACCTACCTAATAAAATAAGAAAACAATCCAGCAAACTTTTGATGAACGAGAAAGTTTCGTTCGACCCAATCGTGCACTTTATTTTCCATTCGCTCCAAAAATGAAAAAAGAAAAAATCCCACAAAATGGGGGTGAGAAGCTAGGTCTAGGATCCTTACAGACCTGTTACGGCAACTATTCATTTGTTACGACTAGGCTTCAATCGTACTAAGACCATCCAAAATGTATATAGGGAAAAGTTGGTCACTTCTTTCGAAACATAAAACGGAAATTCCTCAACTCAACGTCATTTAGTTGGAACAAACAAAATCTGTCTGTGGGAATCCCACAAGATCCAACCGCGCTACCTTACCACTGTATCTTTTATTTTTCGGAATATTTGGGGAAATCCGCTATACAACCGCTAGAGGCAAAGTTACTAACTGTTATCATATCAATTGTTTGAAGAATCTCTCAAACAATAAACCACAAACCAGTTGGGTGTCTTTTTTTTTCGCTCTTGTCTTGGTTGTGTTCGTGGGGCAAACCGAATCCGACTGGCTGAAGGAATTCGTCAAACGAATTGTAAAAACTACGAATATGTAATCATCTGTGAGTACAACTGTTTTTTTATTTAATATCAGGAACGGACTGGTCAAAATGTACGTGAGGCCACTATCCAAACAAATGCTGTTGCGCAGTAGGCCGCAAATGTTGCAGCAACACTGAATGCCTGAATGTGGATGTATTATTATTTTTATTATTATTATATATAATAAGAAACCAATTTTTAAACTTTGTTTGTATGCAATTTTCATCAGCATTTCAAATGCACTCAATCATCATAAAGTTGTCATCAGAGGTATGTCGATATTCGGGCAAGTGCCGCTTGCACAAACCCACTTCAATTATTAAAAGGAAAAAGGATGTGCATAGCTGCATAACTGCAGGTCCTCTTAAACACTCGATGTTCAATTTAATTATACCAGAAAGAAAATCGCTGCTGACGACGAAAGAACAAAAATCCTAGTCATTAATTTCATTAAATTGAAGCCATCATCGCACTCATTTATTCCTTCATTAACTTAATTTCCCGAAATGCACAGTCGCAATCCTGGGGCATTCCTAACTACAACTACACTCAAGGATACACCCGAAGTGGATGGATTTTTTTTCTCGCTCATTAGTCAGGCGGAGGCGAGGTATTACACTCGTCCATCATTCCGTCGACCGACCGCTGGGGGAATCGAACTCCATATCTACGGCGCGGACGATCGCAATTGATTAATGTAATCAAGTCCCGATTTGATGCTTAATCAGCTAAAGAATTCGCATGCACCATCTCGTGAGTGTGCGCTACACCATATGAAAGGATGAACGACGACCAACAGGGGCTGCTGGACAGTTGACTTCCTTTCGGGTTTCAATTTCCCTTGACTTACGTTTTGGTTTTCATTAGTGTAAGAAGATTTCCCAGCAAAGACAATGAGCCACCGCCAGTAAGGGAAATCGACCAAGGGGTAGTTGCCGTCATCGGTATAACATGATGGGCGGTCGACAGATTCATGTAAATCGTAAATTTCGTAATCCGCTTGACCAACCTACTTGGCCTTCGTCTTGTCTCGTTGCTAGTCCCTGTGCTGTTGGTTTAATTTACCAGAGTCCTGTTGAGTGTTTTACAGTGTCTTAATATGTTGCCAAGTGAATTGAGGGGTCCTTTGAAGAGTAAGAGCTTGCTATGGGGTGAGGTAGAAATGACCAAGTGAGTCCCCTGCTTGACTTTTAATTTAGTTATGACTTTGGATGTTCGGCAGAAGCCTTTTAAGACTGCGGGGGTAGGGAATTATAGTTTTACGGCGAATCAACGCAGTTCGAGGGGACATAATTCATTCTAATTGCGTAATCGCGTCTGGTTGACAGGTATGAGGACAGCAGAGACTGCTGGGAGGATTTGCGACAAATCTTGTGAAACTTGACACGTTGCTCTGGTGAATGAATTATTTATAAGTTGCAGTTGGTCTGTTGTTGTGAAGTGTGTTTTTATGTTGGCTATGTTAATGGAAGGGAGGATAAGGAAAAGCTTATAGGACAGGAGCTGTGAAAACTTGGCCACGCTTTTGAGAGCGCTTCAAAATGACCGATTGTTTGGATAAAAAATAGTCTCGACTTGAAATTCGTCTAAGTCTTTACAAGGATTTGCAACGGTCACATAGTACGATGTACTGGATCTGCAAAGCTACACCATACAAAGATATGGGTTAATACTTTTTCATAGTTTTTATGTTCGCCTTTTTGTAGATTTGACGTTACAGAAGATGGAACTGATAGTCTAGTCGTCGGGCATGCTGGTTGAAAATCTGCTGTTAGGTGACCTACCTTGTTTGAAGAGCTGCTAAATGTTTTTTTTTATAAACGCAAACTAACCTCTTCTAAAGGTGGTGTAACTGGTTCCTCACTGACTAGGTTGGCGTGTTATCTTCCCCGAAAACTCCGTCTAGAAAATGCCCCGCAGCTTGCTGGGATTTATCGCGAATATTTCGTTATTTTAGCAAAGGAAAGGAAGGATAAATCCCTTTTCATCGTCGAATTTCTTCTCCTACTCGGTTCGCAGCTTCATCAGCCGAGATCGATCACAAGTTAGTCGACAGATGAACCCCAAATGTGTGATACACTTCTGAAACACCTCGTTAGTAATGCAGCACACTAACCACTGCAACCATAGTCAATTGACTTACATATTTTTATTTTAGAGGAAGGAGACATCCAATCTAATCTCAGTCAAATAATATTTTCTGACCTGCTCTTCAGGCGGATCATTTATTTGGTCGCCAGTTACAAATTGCGACTTCACAATCTGCAACACCAAGTCCAGTAATGATTCAAAAGTAATTTTCTGACTACATGTCACTATTTATTTAATTTGTTTAAACTAACGTTATAAATATAAATATAAATTCGAATAAATATATCTCCATTAATAAATGCCAACAATTTGTAGGTAGGTACATTGAATATTCACAACAGAACAGTGTTGATCAGCCTTTTAGGGTCGCTGCAACATTTGCCGCTTGTTGTGCGATCACTATGGCTTGAACGGAAGCGTCACGAACATTTTGACCAGTGCGTTCCTAAAATAATAGTCAAAACCTTAGTAGATATTCGCAAGCGAAGTTGAAGAAAAATGTAAAATGCTTACCAATCGCTTTCCGAATTTCTTCAACCATCCAGCCTCTGTTTGTCCGGCGAAAATAGACAAAACAACAGCGAAAAAGATAAATACTTTAGAGAAGTTCATTGTCAAGGTTTTTTTTTCTACTTTTTTCTTTGCTTTGTTTGGTTTTGGTTAAACTAGGTGATGTTGGCTGAAGGCTACAAATGTGATTGATATCAAAAACGAGCTTTTTCATGTTTATATACCACAGCGCATTTCTTGTTAAGTGAGGTCTCAGTCTAGAGGGGATTTATTTGGCAGCTGGAGAGAAAAAAAATGCAGAGGCTGGCAGGTAAAATGTCGAAAATTCAAAGAGGGATTCCCACAATAAAATGAATGAAAGTAACAATGAGCTGATTAATATGACGCAGAGCGGGATTTCTGTGTGATCAACGTTCTAAGAAATAATATTGCGAGTGATGCTATTATGATTTAATTCACAAGTGTGGATAGAGGTGTATCTACTGGTGAGGCCATGAAGCTGCGATTATGACTATGGCCAGTTAATCAAGAGAGAATTAATTGGAACAAATAAGTTTTACAATGGCCTTAATTAAATTTGTATTACAATGTATTTCACAGTATGTCGTTTTTTAATAAGTAACGCAGTGGGTGTACATTGTTAAGGAAAGAACAAAGATTAGGAGCTCTTTTATGAACGCCTCAGAATTCCTATGAGAATGAGTGAAAAGAATTTTTCAAAAACACTTCTCATCACAAAATGCAATTAAAGTACTTTTCCCAAAAAAAGCACCACTTCTTAGAAAAAGCAGGAGAAACGCGAAAAGTGCATTGAAAGTTTAGAAAAACGTAACGAAAAGACTCAAAGTAGAAAAAAGGTCTTAAAAATTACTTAAAAGCGCTTTCAAAAGTGTATTGAAAAAGCACCTTGTAAATCATATGAAAACTAGTCGAAAACCAGTCAAAAAAAACGCTGAAAAGGCACCCAAACTCGTATCAAAATCAAGTTAAAAAACGCACAGAAAACCCTCACAAAACATTTACAAAAAAAAAAAAATTAAAGAAAACCCAAAAGAACAAAAAAAGTAAAAGTGTTATTATCGGCATACAAAATTGGTTTTGTATGGGGGGTACCAGAACTAACTAACCGACATAGCCTTTTTTTAATATCAAACTATCGACGATAAAAATAATTCATTTCACCAAACTTCATTCGCGAAGGTTGATTCCTTTGGAGAGACAGAGAGGCACATGGGCCTAATGTTGATTTTGTATGGGAGGTAGCAGAACAACTTGACCGACATAGCCCATTTTCAATACCAACCTGACGACGATAAAAATAATTCATTTCACCAGACTTCATTCGCGTAGGTTGTTTACTTTGGACGCCATCGTGTTTGCAACCGACAGAGAGACACATGGGTCTAATATTAATTTTGTATGGGAGGTACCAGAACAACTTGACCGACATAGCCCATTTTCCATACCAACCTGACAACGATAAAAAGAAATCCTTTCATCAAATTTCATTCGCTTATATCAATCCCTTTGGGCGCTATCGTGCTTTCATCAGACAGACGGGCAGACAGACAGACGGACATGGCTAAATCGATTCAGACTGTGGTCCTGATTCAGTATATATATACTTTATGAAGTCTTCGGTGACTCCTTCTTGGCGTTACAAATGTAATGACAAAGTGAATATACCTTCCTGTGGAGGGTATAAAAAACGTATTTCTTTTTAATATGCATATGAAAATGAATTTAGTTAGTTTATAGTTTATTTGACTTTTATTTTCATCTTTAATTCAATACAGTCTTCGTAAAAAGAAAGAAATATATATATATATACTTAAGTCTATTATGGTTTGGCCTATGGCCGTCTACCGGATTGACAAAATAGCGTAAACTTTAAAAATCTTCTTCAACTGAAAATGAATTTAAATCGCGCCAACAATGCGTCAAAAAATGTTCTAAAAGTGGGTCAAAAACTATGCAAAAAATGTTTCGAAAAAGCTTCAAGAAAGCTATTAAAAAAATCCATAAAACAAGGCAGAAAAAAATCAATAAAAACCTTTCAAAAAAAATAATCAAAATGCTTCAAAAACGCTGTAAACAGCCTTTCAAAAAATGCATCAAAAAACGCGTCGAAAACGCGAAACATCTCACCGAAAATCACATTTAAAAACGCGTCTTTATTAACATAGGACAACTTTCAAATGATTGCGTAGTTTAAATGTATCTACACTTTTTTGTGTTTTGAACAATTTAATTATATAATAGAAAACTTGTCACTGTTTCACTATAACGTTTCTGTAGGGTTTTTATTGCCATAAAAACGGTCTTGTCATTTAACGTTACTGTCGATATATATGCCTAATTGATTCCGTCTAACAAAAATCAGCTATATTGTTTTATCGATATTATTTTTGAAAATTTCTACCCGAATTTTCGTTAGCTTTTCGTACATTTGTGAAAAGTGAGCTGTATTAAGCTCTCAAGCTCGTAATTGTTGCACTTAGTTGCTAGTTTTGAGGTCTATCATTTCAACGATAACCGTCTAAAAATTTACAAAATGAGTGCCCAGGTTTTTGCTGCATGTGAGCCAAAAGTGCGCAGTAGATATATAGTATAAAATGGTAAGAGCTTGTTTTCGTAACTATATGCGGACCTCACAAAAATGTTTGTTTCAAATTTTCCATTTGAAAAAAAGGAAATACTATGGTTTCATAAATGCCTACTCTAAACAGAAAACCACATGAGTTTAACGACCCAAAAGCTGCTTGACTGCAAGAGTACAATAAGAACCAAAAAACTCCATTCCAAGAAGTTCCCACTAATATTTCATAAATAATTACTTCCTTTTCGCATAGAAAACCTTCTTAGAAAATATGTTAACTAATGGCCGATGGAAACGGTTTTTATGACTGTTCATTTCCTTGCCGCAACAATCTAAACCAATTTCACATTTTAGTCCTCTGCGTCCTCGTTCTATCTGATTTCGAAAGCCCGTCCATCGAATACACTTTCCTCAGGATATCGCCTGTGATTAGTGACACAGAAAAAAAGGCGACAAGGAAAGCGACGCCGAGCTATCCTTTGTAGCAATTCGACAGGAAAAACCAAACCGGAAATTCGGTCCGTTAAGCTAAAGCTCACTCAAGCGATGGCCTGTTCAGTGTTCACCCCTCAATTCCAACCACCCACCCGCACCGAAACACAAGCCATATCCATTTGATGAATGTCAAAAATATATATTTTGGAAACTCTATAGATATTCATGATATTATCCCGGCGACTCTTGATGGACTTTTATTGTCATCCACCTCTCCCTTGGCTCCTCCGCACAAGAAAGATGCGTATATGTGTGTATATCAGAGAGGTGGATATCGGAAAAGGATAATCACCCGAAGAGGGTGGTTATTTATAGATGCAACTAGCACATTAGTTAGCATAGCAATGGCATACGTATATAATTTTCAGGATTAAATGGCTTGTATCGTTATGAGTATACCGATTTTGGGTATCATGAAATGCAATAAGCCACCCCACATAAAAAGGCACGTAGCGCATTACGATACCATTTCACAAGGATCAATTTCAAAATTACCATTAAACAACAAATCATTTACACACAATGAAGACGCACAGTGGCCCAGAGATGCTGTGACGGAGAGATGTTGTATACAGTATAAAGGTATCATGGCAACTGAGTCCCTTTTGGAGTGGTGTCGCAGCTACTTAAAAACATTCAAATCTGACAGCATCGGGCGATTGTCACTCACAGATTCTTCACGGTTCGTCGAATTGAATTGATAATTATTGTACAGAATCTCCTTAGCGCCGCCACGGTGGTCTGGCGTTGACGAACAAAAGGACTCGTCGCACCTTCTATCTATTATCTGGAAAGCAATAACCTGGCCAGTGTTATGGTAACCATTTCGAAGGAGCATTGGTGTGTTATCTCCACCCGCGGGAGTTAATTGTAATAAAGGAAATAATTTCAATAAAATTTTCCACTTCGTCAGGTAACACGACTGAGCACAGCAGTGCGGGAGATGTTCTAATTTTGTGTCTGAAGAATTTTCCATTAAAATGACTTTTTATTGGCCATCGATGTTCACTGGGCTTGTGGACATTCCTCGAGATTTGTGTGTCACAATTGTTTTGCCGGCGCATATCGATGAAGTACACTCGTCTTGTGTATTTGAAGAGTATATCCCAGCGGGAATTCCCGAGTGCAGGATAAAAAGATATTGCCCAACTAGGAGGAGTGGATGTGGTGTCTGTTTATCTCTGGGGGAGATTATACGCGCTGAGTACTTAATAAATTAGTAATGAGCGCTTAAAGGGGGACTCTTCATGAGTGGGCGTCTATGGCTAAGACATTTCTGTGAAAAGGACGCATTTAAATTTGATCGACATGTGCACTGGAAAAGTCATCTTCACTGTGGTACGGATCTCGTTTAGGGATAAAATGCAGTTGAAGTTAGTTAAGTGCGATTATTTATGTCTTTGAAATAAGAAAACTACAAATTGGTCCAACGAAATCCTTTCGCAGAACCTAATTTTCCTTCAAAAGCCACCCACCCATCGTCCATAATCACAAACAAGTCTTCCTTTAACCATGACACATAACATAATTTCCCGTGTATAAATTGCATTACATTCGCGTAATTTCGCTCCACTAAACACATTCCGCGACTCCATAAACACCCATTAAATGTCATCGCGAGACATACCGTTGGAAAGGACGCGCTTCCTCCAGCATCTTGTTACAGGGGTGATTCGCAAGACCCAAACAACCATTAAATGTCTTCGCTTGGTATGTTGTTGCATCATAAATGTATCAATAAACAACCAAGGTGCGGTGCAAAAGCACGATGTCAACATACTCGTACATGTACAGCTATTTTCCATTTTTACACTCAACCGATGGTGTCTCGTGTCAGCAGCAAACTATAGATCTATGGCTGGAAAGTACAACAGTAAAAATACACAGGGATTCTGAAAAAGGAATTCCTTTGCAATTTGGAGGGAAGACAAAAAAAGTTCCTCCTGCAAGGGGATTTAGTTCTTTTTACGTTTATTTTTCTTTTTATTATGAAGGACTTCATCTGTGTAGCATTGCTCCCTTCTTCGAACAGAAAATGAATCGAAATGGTGAAATAACTCGCAACTCCTATCACATGGATTCCATTTCAATCAAATGACAGTCATAAAGGAGTAATTGAGTGATTGCGAGAACATCAGTGATCGATCGAGCTGCACATACGTTACGTTGCTGTATATACATACTTATATGGGAAAAGGATAGACAGCACTAAAAATGTGGGCGATATTCGTGCACCTTCATGTGGAATGCGCATCAATTAGTTAATGACGAAGGCAGTTGCAGGGGCGTGAACCGTCTTCTTAAATAATAAAACAAAAGTGGTACGCATATGTTGGGACTTGGGCCAGGCATGTGGGTTCTTCAACCGCAAGTACAGTTAAGTCTCTAGAGATTATTTTGATACAAACAGTCCAACTTTGTCGTGGGGTATTATAGCCGTTTGGGAGTCGGTGAAAGTTAGGGGTATGGGCGGGTCATAACTTCCTCAGAAATCATAAAATGAAATTTAATTTTAAAGATGTCGGTGGATGTAGAGGCTAAGGGGGCTTTACGAGGTCGCATATCACTTCGTCCGTGAACTATGAATGTCCACTGGTCAAGCCTCTGTCATTTGGGTAACAGACTATACTTGGAAGATGTGACTTCCATGACTTACAAGAACTTACGGATGGTTCACTGTCTGAACTGAAGAGGTTTTTGCGACATCAGAAAAGGCTACAAAAGGTCGAGTAAAAACAAGGCAGTGAGTAAGCACTGAAAAAAACAGATTCACAATGGTCTCAATTTAACTAAAACCAGGACTCCCAACTTGGAACTTCAACCTATCATTCCTAATCCATTCGAAAATGAAAAATTTAAACCCGTTTACAAAAATGTGTCTTATCTGCCCCAGTACCTAAGGCGTGAGAAATTTACCTTTTCGTAGGAAATCTAATTGACCCAAAGAAGGAAAAGATGCGCAGACAAGTCTTTTTTTTTTCTTGTGGAAGTGGAAACTTCTTAATGCATTTTTGAGATGGGATAAAACCATTGAACTCGCGAGTTGCGACACCAATGTTCCAACCAGAGATGAATGAATAAAAAAGACGCCTATCCCACAAAACCCATTTGTTTACATTTTTGTTTTGGTAATTCGAATCCCTGTCTGAGAATATGTGTGTAGGCAGCCGCCTTTCCACTTGAAAGTTGTATAAATATTAAATTATCTTTGATCACTCTTTTCCATTATCTTTGGTTCCGATACCAATGTTCGCGTTGCCAACCACTTTTGACGAAAAAATGCGTAACTTGTAAAAAAATGATGCCTTTTTCAAAAATATAATGCAAAAAACAATTTTTTTTTTTTTTTTGGTAAAAACTAAACACAAATATAGCAAAATAAACAAAAACAATTTTTATTTATACAACAAACAGCTTTCAAATTTGTTTCCAATTCCACTTACTGGAAACGGACGGTGGAATTATTTTTAAAGAATGACAGATAAAGTGTTCGTAAAATGGACAGAGTTTGAATGTGGAAACACATTCTTTAAGACCGACGTTACATATAATTTTTATTTTTTACAAAGATTTTTTAAAAATGTTCTAGAAATTAGAAAGTCATGCTGGATCGAAAAAAAAATTAAAAACATATTAAAAATAAAACAAGTGTTATCATCGGCCTGGCCGATGCTTTGATGCCCTCCACTGCATACAAGTCATGCAAAATTGTTTTTGTATGGGAGGTACCAGAACTACTTGACCGACATAGCCCATTTTCAATACCAACCTAACGACGATAAAAAGAAGTCCTTTCACCAAATTTCATTCGCCTATGTCAATTTCTTTTGGGCGCTAACGTGCTTTCAACAGACAGACAGACAGACGGACATGGCTGAATCGATTCAGAATATGATCCTGACTCAGAATATATATACTTTATTAGGTCTCCGGTGACTTTTTCTTGGCGTTACAAATGTAATGACAAAGTGAATATGCCTACCTTCCTATGGCGGGTATAAATAGATGTCATTTTCAAAAAAAAAAAAATGCCTTAAAGCCTTAGCTAATGTTATATGTGACTAAAAGCCATGAAAAAGACTTTGTTGGCACTTTTTTTTGTAGAACCTAGTGGTTAATAATAATGAATAAAAAAATACTTCATTAAAAAGCATTTGCTACACAATAGAATTTTTCCTGACGATTCAAAAAATACAAACGTTAATTGTTCAAGTTTTCACTTTAGGCAGTGCCACTTTTTTTATACAAAAGTGGGAGTAAATATTTGTGAACAATTTAACTATTTTAAATGCCTGAACAAAATCATATATTTTAAAGCTTAGTATACTGCTCGCGCTAAATTTTAGCGCCCTAGTCTCCACTTCGATTCTCCACACCAAAGATAAATGGTCGCTAAATTATCAAACATGGTATAGATGGGACAAAAACTTTATTATGTTCACTGCAATTACTTCGTGTCGAAATATTCGTGGAATTATTTTGCAATCTACAAATTTCTGTTTTCTCCACAAGCCCCGCAATTTTTTTTTTGTTTTTTTTTCATCGCATGAAAAGGAATTTTTGATTTTGCTTTTTCTTTTATTTATAATGTAAATGTTTTTTTTTCGGTTTCCTCCAAAACAAAATCTAAAGTAAGCACAACACAAACTCTTTCCTTCTTTTTCTCCTGTCAAAATTTATCGTCGATTTAGTGTACCGGACATTTATTTCGCGAGCTAAATGAGTGGAGACTTGTCATCGGCCCATCTATATAAAGTTAAGAATTTAGCGAGCGAACTGCTTTGCTAAACTGCCTCGCTAAATTTTATCCTTGTAGACATTTTTGTATGGAAGATAAAATTTAGCGCGAGCAAGATATTTAGCTTAAACACGAAGTTGTGATCAGAACAAACAGTAATTTACGCTTTGAATATCGGAGAGCCTAGTGGTACATATTTAAGTTGTAGTCCAGCCGACTCTGTCCGCTTTCTGTCAAAAACACACCCATTTGATCTGTTTATTTTCACTACATTTCATTTAGCCAATTATTTTTATTTCAGCTAAACTTGGATTGCTCCCTCGACCCAGGGTGTTTAATTTTGAAAAAAAAAATCACATTTCTTTTGAATGGACCTGTCAAATCCATTCGAACTACGCACCCCCTTGACAACTCGAACAATCCCTTTCGAAGTTTTTTTTCCCCCTCCTCTCTCTCTTATCGGAATTCATTGACATATTGAAGTGGTCAAAATGTTCCACTTCACATATGTATCGGCTTAAAAATGTCCTCTAATTGATAATTGACATCGAGTGGCAACAAAGTGCAAATAAAATTCACAGGATATCTGAACAAAGAGCAGAAACTGCAAGTTCAAATTGGGGGTAACTATACGAGCAGTGATTCGAAGGAGGAATCCTTAAAAGAACTTCACATATGTGTATAGACGACACACACAGCCGATGGATTATACGACTTGTACGACTGTCCTAATTCAATTGTCCGATTGTGTGGTGGAAAAATTCAACTATAGGTTTCGCTTTGTTAGTGGCAAATTGGACGTGGTTGGTGGTCAACGGAAATCTCTTTCACAACAATTTGCCTTCAATGGACGTGGGCTTGACAGACGTTACCGGACAACGGAACAATGGGAATCGAATCCAATTGATAGTTGTTGTGTTGTTAATTTGATTTTCAGTATTTTCCTCTAACGGTGGGGGCTAAATTTAATGGGTCAAAAGAAAGTCCAATCGAACTTGGAATCCTTTTAAAGTCGGCCACTGTGTAAAGGAGTTTTATTATGTACTTAGCGATAGCATGAATGGATGACAGTCAAGACCACGTAAGGGAAGGTTCATATTTGAAGAATAGGACGATTTCCTCCGCAATCATCTACACGGAATTTCAAAAGCCAGCCTCACAAATACATTATTAAACCAACTATACACATTCCCCTAATCCGGAACGAGCTTCCCCTTGTTAAAAAACCATAACTAGTTACAAAGTCAATTGATTATGGGCGATTTTAGTAATTTTTATTTTTCGATTAAAAACCCATCACACCAACAAGGGTGGTGGTGGCAACAGTTACCAATCTTCAGCCATCAGCGAGGGTGTCCTTGTAATAATAATTTATTATTTTCTTTTTCGTTCGTTCGTTCATTCGCCTTTCCTCTCCCGCATCCCAGTCAGTCACTGGGCGGCACACATTATGATTATGATTACGAAAATTTGAATTGATAGACGTTCAAGAGCACAGGAGGGGGTTGCCCGCACCAAAATGTAAACTTTCGAGTGCTTTGTCCTATACGGATCACTTCCCCAGTCAAATGAATACTTACACAAAAGATGATTTCTCTTTCAAGAGGAAACAACCGAAGCAACAAAGAAAAGAACGATGAAAAAAAAAATTTGCATAATAAAAATATTAAACTTTCGAATGAAACACCGCGGTGCGTAGTACGAGTATCCTGCCAGGCACACACAAATTATTAATTTTCCATTTTCATCTTTTGGTATATCCACTTTGTATTGGTGTGTTGTTATTGTTGGCTTAACGCATTCGAGATGTGTGTTCTGTGTAAGAGGGTGAGAAGGAATAATACATTTTTTCATCATCATCATCAGCAGCTTTTCTTTGGTCCCTTTGAAAGGATATCCGCCTGAATTAGTCGTCTTTGCAATGTGGAACGCGAAATGATAGAAAATTGCAAAGGGGAGACGGACGAAAGTCGCGAAATTTATAATTTCTCTCTCTGGTCCTGGTCCTGACTGTGGTGGAAATAAATCTTCAGTGACACAATTAAAAGTTACGAAGACGGGCGATTGCTTCTCATTTTCCACGGATGGTGGGTAGATATTTAAAGTCTCATAATGGGTTCTCTCCAGCGGCTTAAGTGAATTCGAAATGAAGTGGAGTTGCAAGGACAATGCTTGATCACGGATTAGTCGATGAAATGCAAGACTGATATGTTTTTCTATTCGATTTGTGTTGCTATACTTGGTCCTGGTTTTGTGTTTTTAAATAAACTGACTGTGAGTTTTTCATTTTTGGGGCGATTGGAAAGGATCTACAATTTTATGCCGATTCCAAAAGACTAAGCTCTTTCGTGACCGTTTTACTTTCGGATGTTTGTCAGACATTTGCGAGAGATGGCGCAGTGGAAGAACCTTAAGCTGGAATTTGAATCGAACCTGGGACCCCTCGCTTAGTAGTCGAACACACTAACCACTAACCCACTGTGTCTACTGATATATCCAATATAACCAAGTCTTGCTGTAGTGGATGACTTACTGGGCTCAGTGTGCAACTTGTCGTCGCCTTCACAGGCTTCAAACCCCAAACAATTCATGTATATTTATATATATATGACAGCCAATCTTTCTTTCTTTTTCCAAAAAAAAGTGTTTGTCCATGTCAAAGGCTTATATGGATATGTTGCTCCAACAAATTTTTTGGTAATTCGTGGTAAACCTGAGCCAATGCCCGAAAAGATCTCCAGTTTGCCCGGTCTTTGGCCGTCTTAAGTTTGACGCCAGTAAAAGTTTCTTTTGACTTGTGTGCCTTAAGCCGAATCTTGCTATGCTCCTTCAACTATTTAAGTTAGAGTCAACTATTCTGTGGACTGATGTCAACTCACTGGAAATAGAATAGCACACACTTAATCGACACCTCTGTGTAGATTTGTTTACTAGTCCACTGACATAGTACATGCTTTAGATTCACAGAGCAAGTTTTTGATTAGAAAAGGTCTCGCTACTTGCTCAGAAGAGGGTGTTCCTTCTCAGTTCAAAACAAGCAGCGATTGAGAAGAGTTATTCTTCTACCACTGAACCTTCTTTCTCCAGAAAAGCCTACACATCTCCATCTCCATGTCCATCCCGATTTAACCTCAACACTTAACACAGAGAGAATTATTTCCAATAAATCAACAGCAGACATAAAGCTAAACATTCGTTTTTATTGTTAAATATTTGCAAGCAAATTTAAATAAATTAAACAGTACTAATTATAATTCTCAGTCAGGATGCACGTAGCTTTGCAAGTGAATTGTGCAATTCACCCTTTCAGTGTTGCCGCAACATTTGCCGCCTGTTGAGCAATTGCTATTGCCTTGATCGAAGCGTCACGAACATTCTGCACGGTGCGTTCCTGAAAAAAAATATAAAAAAAAAACACTTAACACTCCCATTGCCAGTGAATGGAAATATCTCTGTTCTTACCAATCGCTTGCCGAATTTCTTCAACAAGCCAGCCTCTGTATGACCAGCGAACACGGCCAAAACCAAAGCGAAGAAAAGAAATACTTTTGAGAAGTTCATTGTGAAACTGGTTTTGTGAATAATTTGTCTGATGCTGAAATGTAAAGCTCGCAGCTTTGTGTGGCGAATGTGATTGATTACGGAATCCCAATTCTGTAGTTTATATAGGTCCACAGACAGATGACTTTCGGCGAACTCTTGCTAGGGGGATTCCTATGCAGTTAGATGCTAAAGAGGCTGCTGGAGATAAAACCCAAGATGAATTTGGGAAAAATGTGATTCCCTCAAAATAGTATTTCATTAACGGCGAGTTCTTGAAGTGTGTGGCAGAATGACGTATGGCAACAGAGTGACCGTTGCAGAATTCTGAAAAGTCGCAAGGAAAAGGGCCAATAACAAAAAAATGCCATTTCTGCAGCTATTCTGCAAATTTAAAATTTTTGAATAATATTTAACAAGCATTGGCTCGCTAAATACTATAATAGTGTTGCGAAAGGCAACTGCGGTACATTTCAAAGGTTTTTAATTGGAAATAACAGAATTTCCATTTTTTTTTAGCGCTTTTTGTCGCAGGCTCTCGAAAAAAGTGCCAAATTGCATCTTAAGTCTCACAACGGCAACACTGACGGCAAAGACATTTCACCAGCTCAGGGTTAAAGGTTCGATGTGATAAGAAATAAATTAAATGTGTACCGCCGATAAGCGCAAAACCTCGAGTTCTATTGATTGTGGACACGAATAAATAAAATATTTGTTTTTATTGCGAAACCTGGGTTTTTTTTCTGTCTATTTTTGTAGCATTTTCTATTATTAAAATGCACCTACAGCAAAGAAAAAATCGGGCAGATTTATGCGTTAGAGAAAATGCCCGAATGTGGCTGGTACTAGTACCAGTGCCATCGTACGTCAAAGCCTGAGCTGACTTGTACTTTCCAGGGATGGGCTGAGGAAATGGCAAAAATAACTATAAAGAATTGCGAACACTGGCGACACTATTTCATATCTCATCGTTCTTCAACAACGATTAAAACATGCTTTGAAAACTGAGGAGTTCTTATGCAGATAGGTGACCATAATTTATGCTGTTGGCCCAAACCGAGAGTAATACCATGTTCCCACCAACGTAATTTAGCCAAAGTGATTTATAAATCACGAAAGGCGAGCTTGAAGTGATATAGTGTGACATTTTTGTCAACTTTGACATTAGGTGTCCAACACCAGGGGTCCAATTGCCACTTCCGTGAACGAGCTATACGTTCAATAAATTCAAATTTTATTGAATGTAAGGTAAGATATGAACATTTATTCATATAATTAGAAATGTTGATAAAATCGGATCGAACAAATATAATTGACCCAGTTAAAAGTATTGTGAAATTTTCTGTACCAAAATTTAAATCTTTTCCTGACCACGCAAATGTGAATTAAGATCACCTTAGCCTTAAAACGACGCCTTTTGAGCATAAGGGTGCAGTTGCTGCTAAATAGATTTTTCGTGGCCCTTCTGCTTCTTAGTATAGGTAAATAGTTTACCGCAAAATTTAATTTTGGAAAAAAGAAATTAAACCATATTTGACTGCTCTCCAAATTTGCAAAAGTCTTAAGTTTGAATAGGCAATAGGGTATAAAATTTCCTTCTCTACATTAAGGAAATATAAAATGAAAATTGGTCAATTTTAGTTATTATAAGAAATTAAAATAGTTTCGTGCAACGTATAAATTTCCATATGCCTGTTTCTGAACCGTACAATTTTAAATGTAGCTGTAAAACAAACAGAAAGTGAAATTTAAAACAATTATTTAAATACTAAATAGGAACTAATGTATCTCCTCCAATAAAGAACTTTGCCCCTGAAGAATAAGGAAAATACCAACGAAACGTGGGGTGGCAAATAATGGAATATTAGTTTTAATATTCGTATTTTGAGAAAAATCGATCAAAAAGCCCAAAAAAGACATTAATATACACAAAATTATACTTGGTCAACAAAATAATCTTATTTATGTATTTGTTGCATTAATATTGTCTGCTACAGAATGGGTTTGTAAAATAAACACCTTTTCACTCCTAAAATGTGCAAATGGTCGGACTGATGTTACTTATGTATGAAGCCATTCGTCGGCTGAAAAAAATGTTCTTTTTTCTTGATTGCAAGAATAATTTGGACGAAAAAGATGTTTTCCAGATTCGATTAAATCTAAAATTCTTCCAATACAAAACATTCATTGAAAGGAACTGTTCGCATTCTCAGTTTCGTGTGGTGTTCAGTTCATCATCAAATGAATACACCGGCGTAGTAAACTGGTCGTATTATTTGTCGAAATCATCTTTAAAAAATTGGAGCAAATAAATATTTTTTTTTTTGTTTTTACTTAATGATTTCATTAAATTATTAACTAACTGAATATCCAGCTCGGAGTCAAATTCGCGCACTTTTCAACCTTCTCTTATAAGAGAATACATTTCAAACTTTAAGTAGTTCCAGTTAGAAAATTCTTTGAAGGATGGAATTGAAAGCCCTTGAAAGGTATACACTTGGTTTTAAAATTGAAAGCCCGAAATATTTTCCTGCACATATGTTTAAAATTTCAGCTTCGTATTGACTGCATAAAATCGAAAAATCGATTCGATACTCGGTAAACTGCTTTGCACTACACCTGGTAGGTTTTCCATGAAACATAAATATGAAAACATCATTCCGACAGCAGCAGTGAGTCCGCTTGCATTTTCTACTGTGCATTCTTATTCGCATTTTTTTATTTATTTGTTCATTACGTAATGCGAAACACTTTTCAGTTCAAAAGTCACCTACCTAAACCAAAAAAAAAAAATGCTTCACATCGGTTGACACACTCTCGAGTTGTCGTACACCAAATTCTACAAATTAAACCGTTTGCCCCCGCAAAAGTATTCCTTATGCGAGAACAAGATTCGATTAATTTACACAAATTTCGGGGAACGGCTCGTCTTCGAGGAAATACCTCACCTGCACGTCATACATCCATCTCAATCCAATGTGGGAACCCCACGTTTGGCATATTACCTGAAAGCATCTGCATCTCTTTGAATTGTAAAGAAATCCCCAAGACTAATTTGCAGCAAAGATGCTGCGGTATATAAACGAAGAGGTTTTGCTTTTGATATCAATCACATTTGTAGCCTCCAAGCATCACTTAGTCAAACTCGCTTTGCCGCCATAAAATAAACCTTGGAAATGAACTTCTCAAAAGTATTTATCTTTTTCGCTGTTGTTTTGTCTATTTTCGCCGGACAAACTGAGGCTGGATGGTTGAAGAAATTCGGAAAGCGATTGGTAAGCATTTTACATTTTTCTTCAACTTCGCTTGCGAATATCTACTAAGGTTTTGACTATTATTTTAGGAACGCACTGGTCAAAATGTTCGTGACGCTTCCGTTCAAGCCATAGTGATCGCACAACAAGCGGCAAATGTTGCAGCGACCCTGAAGGGCTGAGAACAACAACTGTCTTGGATGGCTGATGGTACATTATTGTGGACCCACTTCTGACTGCCATTTTGGAAATTGCCTTCACCTTTATTTATTTATTTATTTATTTTAATGCTTGCGAAATATAGTTAACAATAATATAACCGTTACATATCTGTCTTGTGTAAACAATCTTTCAGTCGACTGAGCAACTATATGAACATTATTCATAATATTTGCAATCACCTTAACCAGCTGCAAGGTTGAGGAAGACTTTCTCTTCCAAAAAAAAAGTCCAAAACGTGTAGCCAAGGTAGCGCTTTCCCCTGAATTAAATTGCGACTATTCATGCGAATGGTTCTTATACCTATCGATGTCATCTGTTAAACTTCCCATGGATTTCGCAAACTACCCATAAGAACTTGACTTCTTCTATTCGAATAAACACATGGAGTCCATTAGTCTGGAAAAGCGAAATGCCATAATCCAAAAACTGCTACGATATAAGTCGATGATAGGAAAGAAGGAAAAAGCTGCAACCACTTAACAAATACTCGTACGAGTAGGTACAAAAATTTCGCGATTTTTATAGTAACACGACATTTCCATTTGAAATTTGTAGCTATTCGGTGGAAATGCTGTCATGCCTCCCAGAATATCCAAAGAATTTGATGAAAAAAAAAATCACAACTGTACCTACTTGCTCTGGCCCACCCTCTCATATTTATTTATATTAACAATATCTAATTACAGTGACGATGGGTTGGTACTTGGTACTCCACCCCGCACGTACCTCTGATTGCGTTTTATTTTCTCTTATTGTTTTGCACAACACGTGTCAAGTACTTTAGCGATCCCGAAAATGCCAGCAACTGCTGTTTTCTAATATGTGGCAACTAACACTATAAGGACATTGGACTGTGTGTGCACCCAAAGTACAGCGCTTTGGAATTGAAATTTGCATATTGTTCAATATTTATTTTTAATATTCAAAAATTAGCAAGCAGCCGCTTTAGTAGGTCGTGTGGCACTTCAATGGTGGCATCTGTTGTGCGTAATCCAGACGAATTCGCGATAAAAATTCATATCATTTGAAATTATTGAAGGTGGGTTTTTTTTGCGCGCTTTGGGAGTGAAAATCTGGGGCGGAACTGACGGCAGATCTTTGGAGAGATGGTGTGATGACATAGAGCAGTCGGCAGCTGATGCACGATAATCATCTGTATTCGCAGCACGCGCTTTCATTACCAACATTGCTGGGACATTGTGAAGGAAAATTGATTTTGAGCATAAGGTATAAATAGATTTATATGAATGGGATTGATTTGTGTTTTAAAAATATCTTCCTCCTATGCGAAGTTATCCTGTCGGACTTAAATGTCGGTGGTAAACATCTACTGCTCTCAGGAAAGGCGAACATTGTGTCGTTGTTAGAGCACTCGGATATTTATCCAACAAGCAACCCAAAGAACCATTGCAATCCATACTGTAAAACTTTCGTTTTTGTTATAAGGTCTATTCGCGTACTTTAATTCTGTCAAACTAAAAAAATTGAGCAAAACTATCTGAGAGCTGAAAATATATGCCAAAGTACGTGGGTAGACTTCGAGCTACTTTGAGCAACTCTCATCTTTGACATCTATCTATATCACAAATAAATATATAACTTAGCTTTTTGCAATATGTGAAACGTTCTAGGACAACATTCTACCACCACCGAATTTTCTTTATTTTTACAGATTTTATTTTTCTGTGCAATTCATTTTTAAGACGGATTTTGAATTTGTTTCTTGACAACTTTGTGCATTTGACATATATATCAGTACTTGCCGGTTGAAATTCTCTGAGCTGTTTCGAGCCAAGAGAGGAACCACTCGTTACTCGTTATTTTGCTAATTTTCTCTGTTTCTGTCATTTTTGACGAGTACGTGTATAGACTTTGTGCGATTGCCATCGATTTATATCGATTGCGTTCGATTCGAACCGCGTACGCGAACGAACCTATTGTTAATGACATTAGGTACAAACGAAAGTGTTCATGAAATAATTGAAAGCTGTTTTCAAAAAACAGTAGAACAAAATTGTTGATAAATTTGAGGCTTAACTCTCGAACAAAAAATCGAAGATTGTACTTGTACTTTTTTGTGAAAGATTTATACTTAGAGGAAGCAATGCAATCGAAGTTTTATAGAAATCCCAGTCAATTGACCAGCAAAAAGGGATTGCAGTCGGTAATTTTATACCAGTTTTACCTATTTTCAAAGCTGCTCAAGACCACGATCATTCGTCCAAAACAATCAGCAGATAATTTTATCAATTGTTCGTTTAAAACAACAGATTTTTGGCAGCCCTAAAAAAATATTCGGAGAAGTACAGAGTCATTCATTTCGTGGTTTCAAGTTGGTAGCGCTGGCATTTGAGACCTGTCAAACTCAGCTGTCATTTGAAGTGTCATAATATGAGTTGAATGTTTGCCATTTACGATAATTTATCGCTTAACAATCGAACCACGCGTTAAAATTATGTATTAAAACTTACTACAAAAGTGGCGATTCAACCAACAACAAGCCATACAACACAACCAATTGTGACTTTATTGCGTGGGAAATTTTCTGGTCGAGTAATTTCACGTATTGGCAACGTCAATTGGCCAACAAGATCATGCGATTTGACACAGTTAGATTTTTTTCTGTGGGACTACCGTGTTTACGCGAATAGTCCCCGAACTCTAGGCACATTAAAACCTACATGACTCAAATTATGGCCGATATCCCTCCCGAAATGTGCGAAAAAATGGTTAAAAATTACCTCAAAAGAATCGCATGCTGTGAATCTTCCCGAGTCGGCCATTTGAATGATATCGTATTTTACACTTAATGGCAAAGGCCAAACTTTATAACGAAATAAAATGTTCATCAAAAATATATCGCTGTGTGTTTTATTTAGCTTTACTTTCGAAACAGAAAAATTAATGACCCTTTACTTGTTACTAATACTGTATTTAAATAGTGAAGTTTTAAGAACGTAAAAATAAAGGATCTTTACTTTGGGAATTTAATAAAATATTACCAATATATTCTTGTGATTTTGATCGATCATTCGATAAAGAATCAGCAAAATTGTTTGAGGAGAGTACGTGTCAACTGAGAAGGCATCTGTTTGAGTGATAAAAGTACAGACACGTTGACCAACCCCAGATGTATGACCTACAAATTTATGCTTAGACTTGATCAGATCTTAAAGATCGTCCGGTAAATGGAAGATCCTGTGTGGAACCGAATATATGGACTAACTCGACTTTGGTATAATTGTTTAAAAAAAATCATTTTACAATGACCACCTCGAGGTTTTTGGTTTGTTATTCTCACGCAGAAAAATAAGAAAACCTCTGCGATTTCTATAGTTGAGAATCAAAACTATAGCCGTAGGCCTTTCGTAGGCATATTGTAACATTTAATTTGAAAAATGTATTTTTTTACGGTCCAGAAATAATATATGATCTTTCTCTAAGTAAATTTTTAAGTATTTCTAAGTTCGCGATGGAGAATTCAGCTGCTGCCTCGGTGGAAGTCATGTGTGATTAGTTTGATATTGTTTTTTTGATTAAATTCAAACCTGGGGGCAGATTCCGTATAACAATGATCGTCGGGACGATATCGTTTTTGAATCTTTGATGACCATAAGAAGTTATATTCTGCCCGAATTTGTTTAACTATCGTTAGCTTTCATTACATTTGTGGAAAATGAACTGGATTAAGGTCTCAAAGTTGTAATTTTGGCACTTAGTTGCTACTCTTGGAGGTCTATCGTTTCATTAACTGATATATTTTATTTGAAAATTTAAGTTATTTTCAATAAGAGTAAAAAATAAATACATAATCACAAACACTACCTATACACCAGCACGGAAAAACTTTAGCCGAAAGTTGAAGGACCCTTCAACGCAGTAAAATAACTTGGGCTCTGTACAGTCTGGATTACAGAGATATGACCGGGGTTACCGTTAACTTAAAAAAAATCACTAACTCGAACCTAAAAATCCACCAGATATGCTAAATTATTTAAAAAAAAAAGTCACTAGAAAAAAATGTTCACAATCTACAAATGAAAAAAATATCCAATTCAATTTTAACAAAATTTTTATTTTGAACAACAAATCAAAAACGTACAATATGTAAATACATAATGTTAACTTATAAAACAAAAAAAAAATCAGTCTCAGAGTTACAATAAAAAAAAATAGTTTTTAAAATCACTACAAATCAGAAATAATTAGATCGATTTCATCTTCATCACTTTCATTTACCTCAATATCGGAGGCCTTTTTAAAATTAATTATTAAAAGAACATTTTTAGTGCAATTAGCAAGTGTCGAACTCGAATACCAGGGATGTAACATCACCAGGGGCGCAATAATTTAGAAAAACATGTTTTTCCAAAAAGTCACTAGAAAAGTAACTAGCATTTTTTAGTGACAAAAAAATAAATTTTCGTCACTAAACTTTTGAAAATTCCACTAGATTAGCGACAAAGGCACTAAAACGGCAACCGTGGATATGCCCTAACTTTTCATCAGAGAGCTTTTCCTTGACAATCAGCAAGAAAGTGAGGAAAAATTGTCTGAATTATTGAAAATTCGGGAGCGAGCAACTAATTTGTGTTCTGCAAAATATCTGCGCTAATATCTGTTTGATCCAGGGGAGCAGAAAAAGATGAGATTATTTTTTTTTAAATCCAGCAAATCGTGAGTATAGAAAAAAAAATAAGTATGGAAAATGTTTACCATCTGCTTGCCGCTTGCTGAAAGACTCGGTCAAACGAAATAATGAGTGTTCACTCCACGAGTCGAGTGTTACTCCATTGCGGCACAATTTACGATTCTTAATATTAAAATAATAAACAAGTGGAATGACAGATGCGCAACAACGACTGCAACTACAGTTCGTCTCATTACCGTATTTCCTATAGCCACACACACAAAAGCCCACAACTTATGGGTATTAATAACACGTACAGAACGAACACAAAATGAGACAATTACCCCGAGTACATGGCAAATATCAAAAATCATCATCATCATCACCAGCTCATATAAACGTCTCATAAATATCATGGCAAACCCTTCAAAATCTAATAACGTCCGAGAGAGAAACTTTGGAGCCGCATGTTGCCGCACACAGCACTCATGAATGACAGTGACCATCTACCCCTGCCACTGTCAATCACTGACACTACTATACACAATCACAATACTGTCGAGTCACCGAAAGATAATTGCGAATAAAATCAAGCGTTGCGAAATGTGATAGTTATAAGACAGGGCGCACTATGACAGAGCAAGTACAACAGTTTCACCCTGTCATTCATAAATTCTCGGTGCGGGGATGGTGGCGGTGGGTATCCACTATTAATCCCCAGGACTGCTTATCAATTGCTGCCAACGAAGTGTGTACAAAAACATCGACGAAATGCCAAACAATCGCATCCCGGAGTGATGCCACCGCCTTGGAAAGTCCGGTTTCGGTATACAGTAGGGAGGGATTTTAATTTTTATAAGGCCCTTCGTCCCCCCTCACCAGAGTGAAACCTCTGTAAATCAATTGCATTGTTCTTGGGAGAAGAAGCGAATTTCCGTTGATTTGCGGTCGCATAAAGACAAAGGCAGTAGCAAGCTCACCCCGGCGAAGAGATAAAGCAGACGAGTTCTGGGTGATATACAGCCGGAAACCGCACTCATTCCCCATTCCTGTAGAAAAGACAGGCAGCGCCGCACACGAATGAAAGTGACAAGGAAATGAGCGAATGACAGCGCTTGCAGTTCCATGTCAGATTTTGTGTTGTCTGTGGAAATTCCAATTTCCATGCGACTTTCGGAATCTATTGCTAATCAAAATGCTCACAATATCCAGCAAATCGGGTTGGAAAAGGATTTTCTATTTTAGGACGGACAATGGAGATGCACTTTGTGTATGAGCTGAAGAAACCACAGGCGCTTTTGTTTGCGGAAGACAAGGCATGGGTAATGCTTGGTGTGACGCCTAATCTGATCTACATTTCCCTTTACATGAGTTAGAAATGCTTATGCTTTTGTGTAATTAAAGCCCATGTGAAGATCTACATTTTCATCAATCTACATGACGTATACGAGGGCAGGGAGTTATTTTGCTCACAATGGTAGGTAGATAGATTATTTTTGGAATAGTTGAGAGGCTGATGGAAATCCGGCAGCGATTTACAATACTCCATCTGGGCATTGTTGGTAAAGGGGTTGAAAAGTGCTGGATGGTTAATACGGATAACTTCAGCCGAAAGAGAGTAGAGTACGAATCATCTAGTGTAAGTCACGACTTGCTGCCACCGAGTTTCCTTTCCTTAGTTGACTTAAGGCCAGGCCCCTCTTAACTTAAATAACGTTTTCCGTCTTGGATAGTTTCGAAGGCTGACAGTAAATGAAAGCTTTAAATGCTCTAGAGTTCACCATTCAGGGAACGCGTTTTAGGGCGCATTTTCCACGCGATTTTTGAAGTTTTTGGCGTGTTTTTCGGCTTGTTGCGGTCGCTTTTTCGAAGATTTCTTGGATTTGTTTTTTGACGATGTTTTAAAACGTTTTTCGATGCTCTTTTAGACGCGTTTTGAGATGCTTTTTCGTCGCGTTCTTAGATGGCCTTGGTTTTTTTTTTTTCTACCAAGTTCTTGATTGGGCTGTTTGTCCCGTTTTTGGTCGCTTTTTCGACGTTTTTTCGGATATATATTTAACACATTTTAAGACGCTTTTGTTGACCAATTTTTTGACGCTTTTTGTTAGCCATTTAACAGAATTTGGCGCATTTTTGACAAGGTTTTGAGAAATGTTTGATACCATTTTGGTCGCGTTTTTGAGTGTTATTTCAGGAGCTTTGTTCCACGCGCTTTTTGACGTTTTTTTGTTTGCCATTTAACAGAATTCTGGATGCGATTTTGAACCGGGTTTGGGGTTGTCTGTTTCGACGCGGTTTCTACACAGTTTAAGATGTTTTCAGGCGAATTAATTTATAAGTCATATGTGTTGCTGGATGCGTAAAAACCACCTAATTTCTGACTTTAGACAGGTGAAAAAAAGGTAATCCCTCGACAACAAACCGTTTTTCTTTCAATACGTTAATGCTGTTTATTGAACTTTTATATGGTCAGAAGGAGAACGATTATCTGGAAATATAGTTGAAGCTTTCACTGCGCTTTAAGTAATTAAAAAATGGTGCCGTCCTCTGAACAGTTTGGCTGATGTTCATTATATGTACACACAACTGAAAAAGCTACTCATCTACATCTAACATTTCCCTCAAAGTCCATCATTGAACCACCACCATCATTGAATGAAAATTAATGAAATTAATCCACTCTTCCACACTCCAGCCTACAGAACTCGACGTCAACGATGACTTATGATTCATCAAGTTCACCCGCAAAGTCCTCTTCCCCCAGGGGAATCCAAACCGAATTGGATTCATCGTTACAAATTACTCTTCAATGCAAATTGTTATAAATGACAGTGCTGGCGCATCGTGTACAGTCTCGAATCTCGTAATTATTCTAGCTCCAACGAAGGCAAATAAACCTTTCAATTTGGATAAAATATTTTCGTGAGTAGATACACGAGTACTTGTAGAAGGAGCGGAATATACACGCTTCCTTGGTTGGTGGTGCAGATGCTCCTTGAAAGAGCATCGGCGCATGCTTAAATTCCGTCATCTCGCTTATCCCTGTTTATATAGCGAGTACGATACGACTACGAATATTTTCTGTTTGCTTTATGTACGCACTGGGTATACACAGGTATACCTCACGAATGGATATTATGGATATGGATATTAAAAAATCTGAGTAATGAGCTCGGTAGAATTGGAAATGTCAAGGATACTCTCGGCATACACAAATTGAAATACGATTGCATATGTGAGTAATTGGATGCGTTCAAGTGAGTTTGATTTGGTTGGAGGTTGCGTCGGTGACAGGAAACGATACAAATGTCCAGCTAAATATTAAGGTGGGTATACTTGTGTATTTAATAAGTTAAATATTTTTTTTTTTTCACAGAAATGAAACTGAAAGACTGTGCACTTGGTCTGTCTTAATGACTTAAGTTTAGACAAAAAATATTGTAGTTTTGACCAATCTTCTAGCGGAATGGATACGCACAGGAAATGGAATGAAAAGAGAGAGTCAACTGAGAAGATTGAATTGCTGCTGTCAGTGCGTTTATTAATTTTGCGTTTTAAGCAATTGCCTGCCTCATCATCACTCTCATTATTTGAAAATATCAACAAGTTCTCTTTTGTTTATACCGCATTTACCAACACCTTAATCAATATCATTTCACTTCCCCACAATAGCCCCTATAGCTGCACCAGCACCAACTATAGCTGCTGCATCTTTAGCCACGGGCGCCGCCTTGTGTATGATTTGTCCAGCTTTCTTGGCAACCTTACCCTGCAATAAGAGATAACCAATATATTTACGAAAAGGTGTTTAGAAACAAACAAATTAAACTCACAATGGCCTTTCCGATTTTCTTGAAGATATTGGCTTCAGTCGATCCCATTAGACACACCAGGATCATGGCGAAAACAAATATGTATTTGAAGTTCATTTTAGATGGCTGAGTGAATTTTTAGAAGCCGCAGTCTACAAATTCCTACAAGGTGTACTAAGACCGTTTTTTTTGCCTTGAATCGAGTTTATATACTCGTACCTCCACACTGTAGGTCTTTATCTAATTTGGTGATAAGATCGAAGTTGTTGATCTATACTGTTCAAGTTCAAGAACTTCGAGAGGTTTCTTAATTAATTTGTATACAAACAACGGGTACTTAAAACGCTTTTTCCCATTGTCTGGGCTTATATTATACTTAAGGAACGCATAAATACAATTATGGCGCAGTATTGCATTCAACAGCCATCAAATGTTCTCATGTAGCCTTTTATTGTTCTGCTTGGAAATTGTAAATCAATAAGAGGGTACGTGAGAACATGTGATCATGCTCGATATAGGAGATGCATAGAGAACAGATATATGTATAAAGGGTGTCCCATAATTCACGCAAAATTCACAGCGATGCCAACGGGAAAAAAGCATGACAATGTGACAGCTGACAGTTAGTAAAAATTGAGCGCTATACGAAAGAACAACGCATTTTCATTGTTGAGCAATATTTCAAAAATAAACAAGCTTTTTTTCGAACAAAATCTTCTTCAGCCATTTCATCGTAATGGCTTCGTTAATTGCATAATTGTCGCATTTGGGGTTCAGAAGACCCACGAGTAATTATTGAGAAACAAAGCATCCACAGCGCGTGACTGTCTGGTGCGAATTTTGGGCTGGAGGCATTATCGGACCATTCTTCAGGCAGTAACAATGAATGGTGTTCGTTATAGTGACATGGACTTATTTCTTTGGGTATTTTTGAACTCAAACAAGCCCACGACCACCAACGACTTAAAAGAGGCAATCGGCAGGTGTATTAATGAAATTCAGCCACAGTAAAAGAGTACGTGCTCGCCAGTAAAGCCGTTTATGCCCATTTATAGCCATATGTGATATTCCATACATAACCCCAATCTGTATTTCTCATTAAAAATCTGTATTTTCTATCAAAATTACATTTTGCGTGAATTATGGGACACCCTTTATTTCTTAACTAAGCTGAAAGATATAAATGTACTCCAATATCATATCTCTGTAGTGTAAATTGTGCGGTGGCTAGCCTTTGTAATTTTTTGTAACGAAATAAATTCTATTCCATCCTTAAAATTTGAAAGCAGTTAAGAGGTGGACAGGTTCGCATTTTCAGAATTGACTTACTAACGGCCATATTATTCAGCCCGGGTGTTAAAGAATTATACCGAAAGGTTGATTTAGTACGTTGATTCAATTTGTTATTCTAACTCAACTTTATTGAATCATAAAATCGAAATAAATAATATACATACAGATAATAAACGCTTACTGAAGATGCCTACTCGCTGTTGGGATATTCTTCGAAGTGAACGAGATTATGCCAGTACCAGCAGTTAGCACACTTGTCGCTTAGCAAATATAGCCACCAAAAGAGAATTGGTAAAACCCCCAAAAATGTAGGTACCGGTGCAGGAGCGCAAGCATATAAATGGGTGATCAGTGGACAATAGTCATTAAATAAATAATGTTGAATGAACATAGATCATAGCGAGGTACAGTGAGTAACAGAAAAAATTAACAAAAGGAAACAACTTTAAAATTGAAATAATCCAAATGAAAGTGAAACAATTATTAACACAAATCAATTAAACAATTAAATAAACAATGAGTCCTGAACACGGAGTGTAAATCAGATTTAAGTTAATTTTACACCCGTTCATTATTCCGTTTTTTAAACCAGCAATTTAAATCCATATCCATAATATTTACTTAAAAACATGCATTAAACCCGTAGTATTAAAGATGGATTTAAATGCGGGTTTAAAACAGTTTAAACCGATTGTAACACTTTTTCAAATTGCGTAATGTCAATTTTTTACAAAAAATGACATTTGTTTTTTGTTGCTTGCCACTTGGAAATGCATTTCATTTGTTTTGGCTCCAGTTATATTTTAAGGTGCATTAATTGTGCCGAAATTTCTGTCGAGAAAATATTTCCGAAAATATACCACATCGTAATCGTCGCCTGCTTGTGCATTCGATATATTCGACGACAAGGACGACGTTCATATACCATCAGCTGCTGTGTCATGACCTCTTTGACAAATTCGTCTTCTGACGACCAAGACATCAATATTAATTTCGTCCAATTCACGAACGAAGTTCTTTTTTAGTTTCTTGACATTTTTTTTTCTATTCCCTTTTTCTACTTTTCGTATTATTATGAAATTGAGTTTTAACCCGAGTTAAAGTAATTAAACTGGTCTCCGAAGTGCGTTTAAATCCAAACAGATTAAATGCTGTGAAGTTTAAAAAACTGAGTATATGTTCGGGTTTAACGACTGAATATTATGGACTTGGGTCTAGTTTTTGGATTAAACTCACTTAAACCCGGGTGTAACCTTTAACCCGGATTAAAGGAATTCACTAATATGGCCGTAAAGCATAGTATCCTGCTCGCGCTAAATTTTAGCGTCCCTAGTCTCCACTTCGATTCTCCACTCCAAAGATAAATGGTCGCTAAATAATTATTTTGTACTTTGGTTTTGCAATTTTTTTTTATTTATCATGCTAACTTTCTCTGCGGTTTCCTCCAAAAAATCCATAATAATCACAATGATGACAATGATGTAATGACCCAGCAGCTAACTATATACTCGAGGATGTTTGTTTACCGATTGCTACTTCTTTTGTATTTAATAGAGTAAATGAATTGGATGTTGTAGAAAGTTTTCTGTCTGTCAAGTCCAAGGCTGCAGGTGTTGATGAAGTAAATCCGATTTTTATTAAAGCGATCTTGCCGTTACTGTTACCGTTTGTAACTCATATCATCAATACTGTTCTTATGACCGGCATTTTTCCCACCGAATGGAAATTAGCTAAAATAATTCCAATACCTAAGAACTCTAAAAATGAAGAATTCAGACCAATCTCCATCCTACCTTATGTATCTAAAATTTGTGAAAGAAGTATGCATAAGCAGCTTAATAATTACGTTACTCAAAACAATTTGTTGCTACAAGTACAGTCCGGTTTCCGAGCTAAGCATAGCTGTACAACTGCTTTGTTGAACGTCATTGAAGAGATAAGGGATAAATTAGATAGGGATAATGTTACTTTTCTGGTACTCTTAGATTTTTCCAAAGCTTTTGATTTGGTTAATCACTCAATTCTTCTCAGCAAATTAAGACGCTTTTTCTCAATTTCCTCCACTGCGGTTAAATTAATATCATCATATCTAAGTGAACGAAAACAGGCCGTGTCACTTGATGGCAACCTTTACGATTTTCTTCCCTCAAGGCAAGGAGTTCCCCAAGGCTCTATCCTAGGGCCCCTATTGTTCTCGATATATATTAACGATATTGCTTCTGTCATATTAAGTTCATCTAAGCATATTTATGCCGATGATATACAAATTTATCAAAGCTGCCCCTTGGGCCTAATTGAAAATTGCGTCAGCGTTTTAAATGAGGATCTAGAACGAATTTCTAGTTGGTCATCAAAAAGCGGCCTAATACTTAATCCAGCGAAGTGTAAGTGTTTAGTTATTTCTAAAAAGAAATTAGATCTTTCCTATTTCCCTCATTTAATGTTAAACAACTCTGAAGTCGAATTTGTTGAGTCTTCAAAAAATCTAGGTATTGTCTTCAATAGAACCTTAACATGGAATAATCACATAAATACTATAGTAGGGAAAACTTACGGTATTCTACGAACCCTAAGGATTGCTCAAAAGTTTACTCCTCTTGAAACGAGATTGCTACTAGCTAAAACGTTAGTTATTCCTGTACTTATCTACGGATGCGAAATTTTCTATGGATGTGATGCCGAGAGTAGAAGGCGGCTTCAGGTGGCTTTCAACTCCACTATTCGATATGTGTATTGTTTAAAAAGACACAATCACGTTTCACATCTTGCGAAACACCTAGTTAACATGTCCTTTTGTAACTATATAAAATTTCGAACAGTCATATTTCTTTTCAACATACTCATAAGTAGACAGCCTTCATATCTTTATGAAAAAATCCAGTTTCCGGTATCTAACAGATCTTCTTGTCTGGTACTTCCGCGCTTTTCATGTCTAACATCCGAAAGACAGTTTTTTGTTGCTGCTATTCGCCTTTGGAATTCACTCCCACGTAACTTGCGAGAGCTAACTAATGCACGACGATTTAAAACCGAACTTCAAAATTTTCTCAGTAACTAAAGCAACTGACTTTTTCCCATCCCTATCCCTCAAGCGATTTCAATTTCAATAAGGGAAGGAAAAAAAAAAAAAAAAAGAAGGAAAAAAAAAAAAAGAAAAAGGAAAATGAATTTAAAACTAAATCTAACTTATCTTTCAAATCATTTATGAATAGTAAATTAAAAATGTTTATCTTTCACAGCCTTATAAGTGAATTCTTACTGTGTAAGCATGTATGATACAATAAATATTATTATTATTATTATTATAACACAAACTTTTTCCTCCTTTTTCTTCTGTCAAAATGAATCTTCGATTTAATGCACCGCACATTTTTTTCGCGAGCTAAATGAGTGGAGACTTGTTATCGGCCCATCTATATTAAGTTAAGAATTTAGCGAGCGAACAGGATACTGCTTTGCTAAACTGCCTCGCTGAATTTTATCTCTGTAGATATTTTTGTACGGGAGATACAATTTCGCGCGAGCAGGATACTAAGCTTAAGAGTCCGATTTGCTAAGCGCTGTCGGTGAATATGTCTTCGTCAGGTGGACTTACCTAAAATTTCTACCTCTAGGTTCAGAATTGTTTTTACACCAAATGTAGTTGTATATCACCTCATTATGCATTCTTTAAAATTGGGTAAAATAAAGTAAGACCCGAATGGTTTTTTTCTGAAATTTGAAATAGGTACAAACATGGAACGTCACTCTTTTCTTAAGTAAGGTCACTTCACTTATTAGCAGGTTTTTGAGCAAGTGCTACCGAATTGTTCCAATTTTTTTCTTCAAAAAGATTTCGATTTTTTCGTTCGAACGTCCACTTCACAAATTTCTTTACCTTTTTATCCATATGTATGTATAAAAAAAAAACTCAGTAAGACTTATACGAAAGTTACGAATTTCCTTTTTTATTCATAACATTTGCCATACCGAATCGATATTCTTTCACTTCCCTACAACAGCTCCTATTGCTGCACCGGCACCAGCAATTGCCGCTGCATCCTGAGCAACTGGCACTGCATTGTGAATGATTTTTCCTGCTTTATTGGCGGCTTTGTCCTGCAAAAGAAAAAAAAATACGGAAAATTTGGAAAACACACACGATAATAAAAAAATAAACATCACTCACTATAGCGTGTCCGACTTTCTTGACCACACTCTTCGATTCGGTCGATCCCATTAGGCACACCAGGATCATGGCGAAAACAAAAATGTATTTAAAGTTCATTTTAGATGGCTGATTGAGTTTAGGCAGCCTTTTCGCCTTGTATCGAGTTTATATACTCGTACCTCGACGCTGCTTTATCAAATTTGGTGATAAGATCAAAGTTGTTGATCTACAGAATTCAAGTTCAAGAGCTTCGAGAGGTTTGTTAATTAATTTGTACTTGAAAGGCTTTTAACTATTGTCTGGACTTACATTATAGTTAAGGAACGCGTAAACACAAGTCTGGCGCAGTCTTGCTATTAACAGCCATCACATGTTTTCGTATAACCTCTTATAGATTTACTGGGAAAGTGGTAAACCATTGACCATTTAATAAGGCCGTCAGCCCGTGTAATTTAAGTAGTATATTGCTAGCCCAAACGGGAAATATTTGTTAGGCAAATGGATTAACTTCCAAAGGTCCCAACCAAAGAGCTCGCAACCCAATAAAAATGTGTCATCTAAATGTTGCCATTTTGGAAAAAAAAACTCCGAAAATACCCTTCATATAACCCGTGTTTTATTGAACATCTACCACAGCGAAGCAGAGTAAAGTAAAACGTTCACTGCACTCTACTTGACACTTCCGAGATCCACACTAGTTTTTTATCCCAGACAAGAAGTGACTTGACAGCTGCAATGTTGACAGCTATCCGCTGATTTGTTACTGGGGACGTTCGGACAAGTCAACTTGAATTGTTGTTATACTCGCGCGTTTGTTTTGAATTTTGACATTTGAAATGTCAACTGAGTTAGCAGGCGGCATTTTCTTGATTAAATTTGTAGCCTACCCCTCCATAAACGTCAACTGAAAAAACTATTTACGTGACCAATCTGGGCCATTTAAAACTCAAATACATTGATTCAATTACCTGTCAGACTTAATAAACTAGAACTCCGGACGTCCCCAATGACCTTGCTGATGGCAAACTGTTTTTCAATGCCATACTTTTTCGGAAAGCGGAAAATAATTAGAAAACGTTTCATTCTACAAGTCGAGGCAGACAACAAAATATACCAGTTTATACCACTTTATCACAACTGTGGCTGAAACTGTTTTATTGCGCATTTGTGCTTTACGCACTGAGGTAGGTGTATGATAAAACAGGCCTACACGCGTTTTAATTCATATCCTATGGTCATTGCTGTGCAATATTTTGGTGACTATTACCAGTGCGATGGTATTTTTTTAACAAATATAGGTACTTAGTATTTTTAAGACGGCTCTGAAGATTTGCAAAAATGTTTTCATATGCTGTGTTATTGAATATCCCGAGTGTCTGCTAGGTTCAGAAAAATTCTTAAAATTGTATAAAATAAAGTAAGATTATCTTATATGGGTACAAACATGGAACGTCATACGTCACTCTTTTCTTAAGCAATGCCACTTCAGTTGTAATCAGGTTTTTGAGGAAGTGCTACAGAATTGTTCCGAATTTTCTCCAAATTTAATTTAATTTTAATTTTGCGTCCATTTTTTTAGCTACATATACTTAATGCATAAAAAAAAATTAAAACTCAGTAAGACTAATACGAAAGTTACGAATTTCCTTTTTTATTCATAACATTTGCCATACCGAATCGATATTCTTTCACTTGCCTACAACAGCTCCTATTGCTGCACCGGCAGCAACTATTGTCGCTGCATCCTGAGCTACTGGTGCTACATTGTGAATGATTTTTCCTGCTTTATTGGCGGCTTTTTTCTGGAAAAGAAATAAAAAGTAAAAACACAGAAAATTTGGAAAACACACACGCTATTTAAAAAATAAACATCACTCACTAGAGCGCTCCCGACTTTATTGAACACACTCTTCGACTCGGTCGATCCCATGAGACAGACCAAAAGCATGGTGAAAACGAAAATGTGTTTGAAGTTCATTTTCCGTGAATATTTTTAACTCTTTTAAGCTGCAATTTCAAACGTCTACTAACGATAATTGGGAACATTGAAGCGAGCTTATATATTCCCAGTGTAGACTTTTCTATCTAAATGGATGACCAAATATCGGAGGAACACTGAGAAGTTCTTTAATTAATTTGTTTCAAGTTGCGGATACTTGAAGATGGGCTGTGACGAACTTAGACGCTAGGTAATACATGTTTAGAAGCAAATGCACTTGAATCGGTTCCAGCGTTGATAAGGTTCACTTTGTAAGTTATGCAATAAGTGCTTGAGTCTTTGATTTATTTGATCAGGCGCCCGCACGTGTCTTCCGCATCAACACGAACCAATTAAGATCTTGGTGGCTCTTCAAATGTAAGTGTGCTGTATCTGGATTTGCATAGTGCGAGTACCTTTAGATAGGCCAACAAAGTTGTTTTTGTGAGAAGCGTGGCATTAGTTGATGTTTTGGCATCACTGTAATGGATACATAAGCGCGACAACGATTCATTGGTACGCTACAAAGAATACCTGGAATAAAACAAATTAGTGAAAACATTTTAAAAAAAGGTGTTCCAAATTTCGAACAAGACTTGAAATTGGATCACAGAAGTTTGAAGATCTTCTGACAACATTGGGCGTGATTTGGGATGCTGTGAAACAGGTTGCAAATGTTAGCAGTTGTTTTGTAAAAAAAACTTTAGCTGTTGGAAAGAATTACAAAAACTATGATTGGGCGCAAAGCTCAGGTGATGTCGTTCTATAAAAGGAAAGCTTTTAGCTGGGCCTTAATTGTCAAAATTATGAACAACTAAGCAGGGAGAATTCCATTAATTATCACATTTGATAATGGCGGCCGTACACTTCGTGCATTCAATGGGTGGAAAAACAAATTCAAATTTTCGCGTTGAGCAGTGGAATCCGACTTAAAATTTAACATTGATCTGTACAGCTAAATAATAAACTCAATCAATTATTGAATAGGTTGTCGAACACCTATTTAATTGGTTTGAAAGCAAATCAGTTGCACCTACTAATTGGTCAGCTGCGTTTTCGAAATGTTTGTGCTTGGAGTTGAGGGACGCGTTGATGATACCCTTGAGCAACCAACTCATATTAAAGTTGAGCAAAATGTAGACACGGGCTCGTACACTCTACCGTCCGGTATACTTCCTTAGCAAAGTTAACCAGCCAGTTGATCGGACAAAGTTGGGAGCCTCGAATAAAAGCTGAATCTTCTGAATTCTAAATTTTTGCGCATGTAGTGTACGGCCGGCATAACTGGGTTTCTCCTCTACTTTTGTGAATACATCGCTTTACGTTTGTGGCCAATGAAGGCAAAGGGCCTACATCCAGAATGTAATTTTCCAGGGCCAGATATTGGAGACTAAAAATGCATTCACGGTTTATTTTGATTGTCGAATTTTTGATCGAAATGCGGCTCAAATTGCTTCTCGTAATCCTAACTAGGCTATGGGCGGTAATCTCTTTTCGAGGTTGATTTTGTTCATCTTCTTATTTTTTTTTCTGGATGAGGGGACAACCCGTTGTGTTGAAAAGTGAACTTCGGCATACAGAGGATCATCTCGATTGAACAATAAAAAATACGTCGGCGGTACTCTTTGTTACAGATTTTTTTTACACCAGCAATATGAAAGGAGACCGATGTCATTGAATCTCCCACATTGGCAATGCCATTGTGTATCAATATGAAACCGTCTGTTGTGTTGTGGTTTGCTGAATGCATTCAATGTTGAACAATGAAAATCCGTTTGTAACCGAAAGAACCCCTTCCTTGCGAATACCATTTTAAAGGACCCAAAGAAGAATTTCTATTAAACGAACTATTTCGAGCAAAAGTAGCAAAGCAAGAAGCTACGTTCGGATAAAGTTTCCTTAATTGGAACTTGGAACCTTTGAGTTAACAACAATTTCCATTGTTTTCGCTTAGATTTAATTCAGTGGCCATTCCCCATTGTGTCCTTGTTTAATACCGCTCGCAACATCAATACAATATATCAGCACGCAATTCAAATAGTCATTATCGTAATCGTTTGTGAGCACTTTGAGTGACTCAAAGCCGAATAACCCAAGGACCACAACTATCAACGAAAATATGCCAACAAATGCGCATGAAACGGTAGCCAAGGATCGACCCTTCGTATGCAAAATATTCCAATTATAATAATTATGACGTCGAGAGGGTAAATTAATCACATCTCCTGCCGTGGGAGAATTCCTCTCGAGGGTAGGGGTCCCGGGAAAGTAGTGTACCCAAATAAAGTCCATTCAATTTCATGTTTGTATACTCGAGAACAAACGAAACGACACATCCCTGAAAATGAAAACAGTTTCAAACTGTTGCCCACCACGCACGCATGCAGCGGCAGCAGCAGCAGAAGTATCAACAGCCTTCCGGCGTTTGTGGCGGGTATCCTTTTGGGAATTACATCGAGGAATGCCCAACGCATGGTACAGTTACCTACTAAAGTCCTTCGCAAAACGAGTGGTGGAAATTGGGAAAATCTCCGCGTGTCCTTTTCACTACATTATTCTCAAAAACATTGCGTAGAAAAGGCAGACGTTTGTTCGTGTTGCTGTTGATATGTAAACGAGTCGGTATCATCAGATTGGTACAGTCCTGCTCACATAGTAAAGGATCAAATAAAGATTTATTATTTTGAAGCGAAAGCCAAAAGGATAAAGCCGAAAGTAGTCAATTTCAATTTCTTGTTCACGTTGCTCATTCATCTGCATATGAATGGCAAAGGAATCAAAGGAGTTGTGCGCTGAATAAAGGCATAGAAGAAGAAATTAAAAAACTCCGAGAAAACAGGCAAAAGGGGAGACGACGTGGCGCACAATGGAATTCCTTTGCATGTAATCCTTACCTATATCTCGGCCGGGGTTGGGCATATTGGTTGAGTTTCGCGTATCCTGTTCAATTGAGTGTAATGTAAATTTGTTGAAAATTAAAAACGCACGAAATGGAAACGCCAAATGAAGGAAAGGTAAACCGACGACAACCAAGGGGAGGAATGGAAAAGTGAGTATTGTACTGCGACTCGTTATAAAGAGCAGCGTAAGTGAGTAATGACATTTCGCAGTTCATGCAGCATCTCATGGAATTGGTAAGAGAATTGCGTGGATGTTAGAGCTAGGATGGTTATCTATATAGCTTACTCGGGTCTTAAATCCAATGATTCCGAAATATAAGTCGTTCTTCTCTCTTTCCTCTACTAGGAATATTGCTCCAAACTTCTGAGACCTAAGAAAGTGATATTTGCATTGACAGTAAGTAATGTTCGGATGCATTTCTGGAGGTTCCAAATTACGAACTAAAAAACGATGCGAACAAAAAAATTACCCCATCAAGTAAAGGCAAGTACCACATCTAAAAAAAAATGTTTCCTAAAATTGAAACTGGTAAATACACTAACCGAGTTCAGCAGAACTTATGCCCCCCAATTACGCATCACTCGATGAAGAACCCAGATCAGACCTAGGAAGCCTTGACGGTTCTTATCCTAACAAAATCAGCCAAAATACTCAAGAAGACAGCGTGCAGCTTAGAAATAGAAGCGTACTACTCGCTTCGACGCTCCATTCCAATAAGACATGGAATTTGAAAACCATTGCCAATAGAAAGCAAAGTGTATTATCCATATTAAAAATCTGCACTAGGGTTCCGCCAAAGGCAAAAATTATTAACCGGGTGCATATACCTACTCGCAGACAGCACCAATAATATAGAGGGCAAGCATCAGCAATCAAACTGCCAGTGACATATTGCGGAAGTTTTGTCCAAAATAATATATGTCGGACTGTGAAGCTTATAAGGGCCATAACTTCCTTAGAAACCACACAATGAAGTAAACCCCCAAGATGACGATACATTATGTAGATGTTGCGGGGACGGTACATGAGGACTCGTTTTCGAGGGTGACTATAGTATTTCTGGCCGCCCTTTTGATCAGTTTTTAGTCTTTTTTAAGGTTTTTTGATGCCCTATTCGACACCTTTTTCTGACACTATTTCGAGAGAAATTTTGTACGCATTTTAGACGGGTTTGTGCAATTTTCAAACACAATTTCGGACCGTTTTTGTGCACCCGAAATAAAAATCCCTTTACAACGAGTCCGAACTGAAATTTTGTACGCATTTTAGACGGGTCCGAAATTGTGTTGAAAAATGCGAAAACCCGTCTTAAATGCGTACAAAATTTCAGTTCGCATTGTGCACCCGAAATAGGCACAAAAACGGTCCGAAATTGTGTTGAAAAATGCGAAAACTTTGTACGCATTTTAGACGGGTTTTCGCATTTGTGTTGAAAAACCCGTCTAAAATGCGTACAAAGTTTTCGCATTTTTCAACACAATTTCGGACCGTTTTTGTGCCTATTTCGGGTGCACAATGCGAACTGAAACCTGTCTAAAATGCGTACAAAGTTTTCGTATTTTTCAACACAATTTCGGACCGTGTTTGTGCCTTTTCGACAGTTTTTTCTGACACTATTTCGATAGAAATTTTGTACGCACCTTAGACGGGTTTGTGCGAAATCCGAAAATGCGTACAAAATTTCAGTTCGGACTCGTTGTAAAGGGATTTTTAACGCTCTTTTCATGCCTTTTGAACACAATTTTAACACATTTTGGACACGATTACGGACTTCTTTCTTCGCATCGTCGAAAGCTACTTCATTCTTTTGGGACAGGATTGCCGCCTTTTCTGACGAGTTCTTAAC